>OY776113.1:144701558-149844058 GCA_963675035.1 Allygus modestus
CTATGTACGAAGTGGTTTAAAATAGATATTTCTACCTTGGTATAGTTGTTTACTACAATTTTTGCTCTCCGCAATGCCAAAGCTTATCGTGGATGCTTTGTGGTTGTTTGATAAAATGTAAAACCAGTTAATTAACAACAAATTTAAGATAAGGATATATTTAAAAAATTCTCTCTTGGAAAATTTCAAAAAAAATTTAACGGTGGTCAAATTATATTCCGTATTTCAATAGAAGATTTAACCCCTTTATTGATCAACTGCCATAAGAAATTTTCTAAGTACATTGGTTTGCGGCAATGGGGTATTTACATTAAACAACCATCAAAATAAGTTTGGAAACAAAATTTAGTGGAACGTAGCTGATTCATATTGTTACAATTCAAAATCATCTTTTATTCAGATTTTTTGCTTGATGCCTAGTATTTTCTATACAAGCGTTGTTAAAAAATCTTAGTTTGAATCACATTTTAGAAAATTCAAACTTTCTTAATTTGGCTACCGGTACATAAAAAAGTGGCCATAATACAGTTGTCAAAACTAGGAATGCCCAAGAACAAGAGTAGTGCAGTTGGTATGAGGCCAGTCTCGCATCTTTGCCCCGCGAAGAGATGTGCCGCACCAACGTCTCAGGAGTGAAAATTGTTCCACCTATTCCATCGTAAACAATATGTCAGTTCCACCACAGCTGTAGTTAGCCCCACGGCGGATCATTCCGAAAACACAGCTGTAATGTCTTGGAAACGTCTCAAACAACAAGCTAATACATTATAGAGTGCTTATCTGAGGTAAAAAAAAGGTGGCTGCCATTTTCTCTCTATTCATTAACATGTTAGCTGCCGAGCCCAAAATACCACATTCCTCCCATATTGCCACACAGAACTTATTCCCAAAGTCTTTTCAAAAACATTTAAAATATAGTCCATATTTACCATTTCAATAGATTTTATTTGTAAAGAATCATAAAAAGTCTTAGGTCCGTTCGGACCAAAATGCAGATTTACAGTATTTTTTCCTTGTACTTTTGCACTTAGGTCCCTAAGGACCAAAGGTACTTTACTCCAATTAATGTAAATTTAATTACTTTTTCCTTAGATAACAAACAACAACGGAGTTGCATAAGCGATTTACAATCAAATATAACTCCATAGTCGTGGTCAAGTCAAATAATAGACCACAGCGTATTATCCAGTTTTAAATATCCAAATAGTTTTGATGGTCTCACGGTTACATTAGACAACTAACTGTGTTTGTTTACTTCAAAAGTCAGTCAACGAGTGATCCTATACTTTTTTGTCTCATTCTTAATGGCTCGTCTATTGTTTGGCATCCAGTCGAGGGTTGATGTAATTTATTCAAGAGATAAGATTCGTCCTATTACAAAATGCTAAAACTGAAACTAATGGTTGTAAAAAGACAAATGATGGCTAATTTGTTTTGCCTAGCTGTCAAAAATTAAATAAAATGTCAATCAAAGTTGTGCGATGTTCCGTCAAAAGATACGAATACAATAGGCCCTAACTGTTCATCAGTTTGATTAATTTTCTCAGCTATTCAAAATTTGTAATGTTGATTTCCTCCTTTCCCGACATTTTATTATTTTCTATTCAAATTCCCGATTTTTCAGTCTGCTAGACATCGTGAAATTTATTTGCAATCAATTTCGGAAGATCTACACAAGTAACGTTACGAACACATGAGGAACTTTGACTTGTTCATCAATTTTATAAATAAGGCAATATTCCTTACAATTACGTATGTATAATCTTTTTATAATCCCAATTACTCATTTATATTTCTTTTATTTCAAAGTATGTAATATATTTATCTTTTTTACCATTTGTTGTGCTTTCACCTATTACAAGTATTTTTAACTATTCTTAACTCAAAATTTATATTAAGCCAGTAATTTTATGCTCTGTTTTAATAATTTAATAATTAAAAAACATTTATAACATTATTACTCGTAAATGCAGTGTTTAGTATTTACATAATATTCCTTACATTTTGAAAATGACTCATTAGGTCCAAACAGACCTAATAAATTGTAAATATTTTCTTAAAGCAACGAACCAAACTAATGAATGGCCAGTAGGCGTGGTCTATCTAGTATGCTGGAAGTTCAGTGTTTTGCCGCTAGGTCGCTCTGGTGACTAACTTGAACCAGTTTAGTAAAATATAGCATTTGCAACTTCTTAGGTCCGAATGGACTTAAGTGTCTCTCAAAACGTACCCCATGTTTAGGTTCGATCGGACCTACGTGGCAGCTAACTTGTTAATAAAACGTACGGTCAGAGAGAATTGGTTAACTTGGAAACGGAAGGATATGTAAGCTTCACTTTTTCTTGGAAATTAACAAGGGTTTTGACATACTGCATATATTAACCCTTTGCACTCTGACGTCCGATATATCTATCGGCCGTCGCCGTTTCAGCCAAAAACTCCGCGGTCCGATATATTGGCCATTTGCAAAATGTGCGAAAAACTCCGACGTCCGATTTTTCGGACGTCCGTGAAACCAATCTAACTGGCTTTATGAAATATCCAAATGCTCAACTTTTGCGATTAATGGAAGCCAGATAGTTGTGGAATATCACTGTGTCGTCAATATTGATTTACTCTCTGCCTTTTTTTTTGTGATGAGTTGTTATGTTGATGTTATGCCCACTATATGTTTTGGTGTCTGTGAGAATCAGATGTTTGTTGTTTACACTGATACATGTTGTTATTATTTCAAGTTGTAGGTTATTTTTATATCCTATATTAAATTTATATCTACTCAAAAATGAATTAAAATGATATTTCTTTGGAAGAAGGACTTTAAAATCGCCGACTTGACGTTCACCTAGCCTAGCCGACGTAGGCCTAGGGTAGGCTAACCCTAAGGCGTAGTTATTTTTATATTTGTTTGCTTTTGGAAGTTTTATGATATTTTGTGTTAGGCCTATAGTTAGAGTTGTTGGCTATAAAAAAGTTGCAGAAGATTTTCTGGTCCAAAAACTTGTATATTTATCTTTTTGTGATAAAGTAAAGCTAAATTTTGGAGGACAGCTTGTAAATGAGCTTAGTACAATTTTTGTTTTTGCCTTTTACTTGCTTGTATTTCAAGATAAGTACATGAAATTGTGTGTACATGTTTAAAACTAAATGAGGAATCTGAAAATATCAATATTATATAAGGAATTAATGTATTTATTTAGCTAAACAAGTTTAAAGTCAGTTTTAAAAAAATGTTAATTTCTGCGTAAGTAATAAAATAAATAATTTTAAAAACATTTAGGCTAAGATATTTTTTTATCATGTTCAGACTTATAAGAATTAAATCGAAGCAAAAATTAATGCTTTATCTGGTAAAACAAAAAAATTAGAAACAATTTTCTAAACCCTTGCAAAATTGACTAAAAGGGTCCAGAGTTTTTGGCTAGTACTTTCTGTAAAGTGGCCAGAGTTTTTCGCGATGACCAAGCATTTTTGGACGGAGTGCAAAGGGTGAAGCTCGTTAGTCTCAAGTCCCACAGGATAACTAGCAGCAGATGGAACTGTTTTGGGAGCAGTTCCGCAACTCTGTGGAACTAACTGCAGCTATTACGCGGAAGTAACCCTGCTTCAAGGGGAGGTTCTATTGTAACCCCCCCCCCTGCACTTCCGGTCCGTCCCTATTGTTTTGCAGTTGTGTGTGACTGGGCCTGTCCAGTAGTGCGAGTTGTTGATTTACCTACAACTAACGTTTTTCTGAAAGTGGGAAAGGTTTTAAGTTTTTTCAACAAATTTTGTAGCTAATTCAAAATGTTTGCTAATTCAGATTTGTTAATTGGACACTTAGAGTTTAAACTGTCCAAGTTTCACTATATTAGTCTACACAACTCAGTAAGCAGAACAAGCAATTTTCTAAGGCAGGTTCTCCATGAATGTTTTGTGAAGAGAAAGGTAACCTAAAATGATCCTTATAATCCTAAATTAGTCTATACTTTATTTTTTGTTAGAATATTTTCCTCGTGAATATTATTTGTTAATTTAATTGGTGATTAATCGATAACTTAAATTCACAGGTGCTGGACAACAGTGCTGGAGATCTTTGCGCACATTATCCCAGCCATCTAATATTGATGGAATCAGAAAACAACCCTAGTGGAGAACTGATCAAAAACACGATTTACGAGGGTATTGAGCCTCAGCGTCTTCGTGAGCTTGTCACTAAAGCCAGGTCCGCAAGATGTCGCACCCGATTCCCCATGCCTGTGATCTTCTATCAAGGCAAATACATCTGCAGGTAGTTATAATGTCTTATGTTTAAAAATAATAGTGCAGTATAATGTCGGTAATGTTTATTCTCTAAATAACAATAAGTTATTCATCAGGGAAATAAGCTATTACAGTTTAGAGATAAGTTACAACCAGTGGCGGATTTAGGGAGCGGCGGGGGGGGGGGGGTATAGGGGCTGCAGCCCAGGGAGGCAAATTTTCTGAAAATTAAAAAGTGAATAAAATATGTTTTCAAACAGGAATGTTTTGACAAAAGCAGATGATATTGTCTTTACCTGCCGCCCTATATACAAAGCAGGTGTAATCAGAAGCGATTGTATTGAATTTCCCTCCAAAACAGGTGCAACATATTTGTCTAGGCAACCAACATGACGATTAAGGCCACAGAGAAAGGATTCATAGGGCGGCAGAATACGAACTTCCCCCGTCGCGTCGGCCCAGGCACTGTGCCGCTGTCGCCAACACTTTCGTTTATAGACTGTGGCGACGCGTCTGGTCAGTGTTTAAATTCGCGGGATTTATTCTCCGTTTGCAGATTCTGTACCTCTGTAGGATTAAAATAAGATGAAATCCGATTTTTGTGGTTCTTGATGCAGCAAACCTGCATACTCAGTCCTAATGTTTTTTCTTATGGAGAATAAATAAAATATCATATCTTACTTATTTATGAATATGCTTTGATGAAAGTTGGTAAGGGGCCATATACATATTACGTAGCACACTTAAGGGGGGAAGGGGTATGACGTAGCGTTATGTGGGGGAGGAGGGGTTGAATCAACATTACGTAACTCGCACATATTAACCCTAAGAGCTGGCGTACTCCCATATGTGTTGAGATAGTTTAATTTGTTGTTTATATTATTAGTGACAGTCTCGTTTGTTTGTATACATTTTGCATTGAAACAAATTATTACAAATAATTATAAATAAGAAAGTCATTTTAAGTTGAATGATTCATTGAAATCCATATTCCAAATTGCCAATGAAACTATGTTTAAAAGGTTTAAGGTGATTTAAAGCCTACTACGATTGTGAGTTATGTAACTCATTGCGGGGGGTGGGGGTATTATCAAGCATTATGGTGCATTACATGGGAGAGGGGGGGGTCTGAAATGACAAAAAAAGTGTTACGTAATATGTGTATGGCCCCTAAGTGGCTTCATGACGTAGTGAAGTAATATTTGAAATTCGCTGAGTATAAAGGTTTGCTGCAAAATTTACCAATGTGCAATCATAATGCCCCTCTCTCCCCGCCAAAAACAACTTCTTCACGGAAATCCATGGCCACCTATAGTGGCATGGTAGGACTTTGGCTCGGAACCATTATACATTTTTTTATATTGCTGGTCAAAACTTAAAATATTTGGTTTGTTTTAAGGTTCATACATAGAAAACACTAAGTACTTAAATACCTATCCATTTTTATTATGTCCTTCAACTAGGTGGCTTTCTTAAAAAAATCTGATCTCGACGTTCATTTCTCTTTTTCAGATCTGCCACTCTCTCTGGAGGCCCTGAAATATATGGCAGGTCAGGTTTTGATTATTTCTTTGCTGGAGACCAATCGGAGAATAATGATGAAGATGACAATGAACAACCCAACAACTGTAACAACTGGGTCCTCTGTGATCAAGTAAGGAAGGAAGACATCAAGCTGCTGAGAGCACTGAATGTCGGGACCATTGTGGACTTTATGGTTGAGAAGAAAAAGGTCAAATTCGGTTTAAAGTAAGTGAAAATGTAATCATCAGTACAGTTATTTTATGTAGGAAAAGAATTTTATTTTCCTGTTTATACAAAAATCCTGGTTGCCAAATGATGAGAGGTTCCCTTTATTTCCCTTCCCACTTTGAAAGACACGCTGACATTTTGGGACTTGACCTTTTGACACGGTTGTTCATTAAAGTCCCTTTGACACGGTTGTTCATTAAAGTAATGACGACCATGACTGTTTGTTGTAGCTGTTTTGTACTGCGTTGTAGTAGCAAACTCGGGAACTAATAATTCCCCTGAAACTTGTGATATTCTCTGTGAGAGGTGAAACCAAATAACAACTATTGTGTGCCTGAGCTGAATGGTTAGGTTCGTTAACACCTTGGCCAGGTTGTCTTGCCCACCACTGAAAATAACACGTTCGCTGTGGGGAAGCCCAGGGGCGTGATCCCACCATGCGGCAAAACTGTTCCGATAGGTGCGGTCACATTTTGAATTCCCGGCTAACGAATGACAAAAACACTGTACGGTGCTGTACTGTGTTACAACACAACTGGACTTAGTTCTACAAAACGCCAATAGGTAGCAGCACAACCCAGATAGCAGTAGTCAACTAGGGTTGCCATCTAGAGGGACTAAGTGGGACGAAAACAAATGCGGGAAAGTCCCATGATGGCTGGGATATTGGGCGAAATTTACTACCAACCTACACCAAAATAAAGCTAGCATTCTGAGCTACATACACAAAATTTCGTCCTCCGGCCGAGCCTGAGCTCACACTGAGCCATTGTTGCTAAGCGGACTTGGCGGGATGCCGGCGTCCCACGCGAGTCAAAGTGTTAATCACGTTGTGCGAGGGATTGTCGATCTGTGGCAGCGACGTTGGGAGGGCCCAAGTAAAAAAAATGAGTGGCATGCGTTCTTGGAAATTGACAGCGATATATTGATTATTTGCGAGTTTTATGTGATTTTAGAACTGAATTTCAAGCTTAATTTCAAAAAAGTTACTTAAGGGTAAATTGTTAATTACTTTTTTTGTTAACTTACAAGCCTCATACTCTGCTCAATAAATTAGTAGATCTGACCATACAAATGGCAAGCCTACTTTAAAGCGTATGACCCTAAGGCCACTTCAGGAGCTATTAGTGGGCTATAAAGTTTCAGACACATACCTGTCAGTTTTGCCTTGAGGATCATGACGTGCAACATACAATTTTTGCATTTGATCGATTTGTGGCGGTTGGTGATGGCCACGGTCGGGGTTTAGCCCTGGATTAGGTTGTGATATCAATGCTCGAGCCTGAGGATAAGTGGTGAGCAGTCACAATGTATGCCGAGTCAGTGTTTCGCACCAAACACGTGGAGAGCCAGTAGTGGACCGTAGGCCTAGCCAGCACACCCAGGCAAAGCAATATTTAACAAGCAATGCCTCCTTAGGTCATGTGGGTTCGTAGAGGTTTTAGTGGGTAACTCTCACCACCCATCACTTTTTTTGTTTGGCATGGTGTTCCACACTTTTCCTTTTGGTTTAAGTGCAAAAAGCACAATTCCCCTATACTGAAAAATCCTACTTTGAAAGCTTAAATATGTAAGGCAGCATAGCATTTTATATATTTTATTTCTATTTAACAATTTCTTATTTATTTAACTAATATTATCTCATAATATATTTTATATTTTAAAAACGTATATTTCTTTGCTATTTAATAAAACCAGTTTTTCAGCCATTTGACTACATATTTACTGTCGGTAACTATGGTATATTTCCTTAATCTGAATTTTTGTTTTCTTTTGTTTTAGTGTAACCTCTTCAGAGAAAGTGGATAAAGAGAATAGGTATTCTCAGTTTACTATTTTATCTCTCCCATATCCAGGCTGTGAATTTTTCCGAGAGTTTAGAGATCAAAACTACAGCGCTGAAAATCTTTACTACAACTGGGGTCAGACTCATGTGGACGCTGAAATAATCGTTCCTCAGGATAACATCACGGAACGAGTACAAGTCAAATGGAAGGATTACAAGGTTTGTGCTCTCACTAAAAAAAATTAAATTTTTCCTAAGTATTTAATAAGTAAAGTATAAGTAAACATAAAGTATTTAACCCTTTGAGCATCATGCTATGATGTATTGTTGCGCATCTTCTTCCTGAAAAGTCCCGTTCATCAATATTTAGTCGCATAGACGGTTCATTTGATTAATACATTGCAATATTATATCGTCTTGCGTCGATTTCAATTCCTTTGCTTTAGATGGGTATATCAGTTGACTTGGTTGTTCTTAAAAAATATTGATGATTTTATTTTGTTCCCAATTTGATGATGTTTTGATTTGATATTGATTTTGATTTTGATCGAGATACAACAATTAGGTAGCTGCAAATATTTTGGGACTGTGTTTTAATTTTTTTATAAAATTTTGTTCTTACACAACTTTTTTGCAGTGTTAGACAATTGGTACTCTTGGAATATTACCACTAAAAACTCAGGGTTAAAAAATCCTCGCTTTGCTTTTATTTTTTTCTAATTAACTTAATTGATTTAGTCCCTTAATTAATAGAGCGATCGAAATACACAATCAGTTTTGTTGATTAAGGCTTTTTTCTCACTAGTAGTGTTTTAGCTAGGGAAGTGTAAGTTCGGATCTCGGAAAACCGGAAAACGACAACCAATGAATAATTCTCTATTTTGGGTGCATCTTACGGCGCCGACTGGATCGCGTCATATCAAACTTAAATGACAGTCTCATTGCGCAATTTTGGTTGTAAATTATGACCACATTGCGTAAAATGAGCCGTATATGATGATCAAACGAGTATAATCACTAGGGGAGTGCGAGTATTCGAGCTTCGGCTTGAGATTTGCTAAAAAGATTGAAGTTCGAGCGGAATGTGTAAAACGCCGACTAGTGAGAACAGACGTTTACAAAAATAAATTTAAATAAAAACTTTTCAGAATCATTGTTAGAATTTTCATAGTTTGCATCGGTAGAGCTCCATAACAGATATAATTCAGCAATGCTAATGGTTTCAGTCCTTTGTTTAAAAAAAAACTAACTATAGAAGTTCTGTAATATTTTAAACTCTCGACCTGATCAACCATAATGCGATGGATATACTTCTACGCTCATCATTAAACACATCAAGTGGACATCGACACAATTCTGTTTTCTAACTGTTGCAGCGGTACAGTGTTTACTGCCATTTAACAATTTCGTACATTACACAGTAATAATTTCCTGGCGTCTGAAATTACGTCTGGCAACACTGTTGGCGTATCCACTTTGTGAACTGCCTTAAGACGTTGAGTGAAGATGATTATAATGTAATAATGATTCAGCGTAACCAATGACAGTGTTTGGGTGCGCAGCCGAAATAGTACTCTCCAAAAATTGTATTGTTAAAAAGTCGTCAATTGACGGGAAAATCTAAAGTACTTAAAGAGATAAAACATAACTGTAGTTAATTATACTGTAGTAGTTAAAGTTAACAATTATTGTCGCATCACAGGCTGTTGAAATACTTTCCAATTCAAAATCACGTTTCCCCAAAATCACTAATAGCAAGGTTCACAGGATCTAAGGATTTTATAAAAATTCTAAATGTTTATGTCATATGCATGTTATAATACCGGTGATCATATTATTTATATGGTTATATTGATTATATTCTATGTACGCCTAACCAAGATCAAAACACGATCAAGATGGCGCAGTGTTTTGTTTCGCTACAGCTGTGTGATTAAAATCATATTGTTAACGTCGCGGGATTGTTTGAATTTGTGAATAAACGTCAGTAGAATTTCATTTTTCAATTGTGGGCTATCAAATTGTTAAATCAGTGATGAAAGAAGGATGCATTGACGATCCTCTTCCACCAGGAACTTGGTTGGGTCTATTAGGTAATAGGTTATATGCAACATAAGCCAGGCCTACGATTATTGGATAACTTATTTCTGTGAGTACAATAAAATATAATGATAGTTTATTATAATACGGTGGTTATATTTACTAAATGGTTAGCTGCTGAGTGTCCTCGTTAAACTAACTTATATTTATACAAGGATCACCTAAAATTTACTATTTACTAACAGTTGAATGAGAGATAGGCTTACTGGGTTTTTGCAATTCCCTAGGCTAGGGCCTAAGTGTGGTTGCATGGAGAGTACATCTTGACGTATCGTCTGTTTATTATGGCTGTTAATAAATACGGTAATAACTACGGTACTTTAGTTAACCTTATCAGTTGGCTTATCAGTCGAGTTTAAAATTTGTAGTACTCGTGCAATTCCCTAGGCTAGGGCCTAAGTGTGGTTACATGGAGAGTACATCTTGACGTATCGTCTGTTTATTATGGCTGTTAATAAATACGGTACTTTAGTTAACCTTATCAGTTGGCTTATCAGTCGAGTTTAAAATTTGTAGTACTCGTGCAATTCCCTAGGCTAGGGCCTAAGTGTGGTTACATGGAGAGTACATCTTGACGTATCGTCTGTTTATTATGGCTGTTAATAAATACGGTAATAACTACGGTACTTTAGTTAACCTTATCAGTTGGCTTATCAGTCGAGTTTAAAATTTGTAGTACTCGTGCAATTCCCTAGGCTAGGGCCTAAGTGTGGTTACATGGAGAGTACATCTTGACGTATCGTCTGTTTATTATGGCTGTTAATAAATACGGTACTTTAGTTAACCTTATCAGTTGGCTTATCAGTCGAGTTTAAAATTTGTAGTACTCGTGCAATTCCCTAGGCTAGGGCCTAAGTGTGGTTACATGGAGAGTACATCTTGACGTATCGTCTGTTTATTATGGCTGTTAATAAATACGGTAATAACTACGGTACTTTAGTTAACCGTATCAGTTAGCTTATCAGTCGAGTTTAAAATTTGTAGTACTCGTGCAATTCCCTAGGCTAGGGCCTAAGTGTGGTTACATGGAGAGTACATCTTGACGTATCGTCTGTTTATTATGGCTGTTAATAAATACGGTAATAACTACGGTACTTTAGTTAACCTTATCAGTTGGCTTATCAGTCGAGTTTAAAATTTGTAGTACTCGTGCAATTCCCTAGGCTAGGGCCTAAGTGTGGTTACATGGAGAGTACATCTTGACGTATCGTCTGTTTATTATGGCTGGTAATAAATACGGTAATAACTACGGTACTTTAGTTAACCGTATCAGTTAGCTTATCAGTCGAGTTTAAAATTTGTAGTACTCTTGCAATTCCCTAGGCTAGGGCCTAAGTGTGGTTACATGGAGAGTACATCTTGACGTATCGTCTGTTTATTATGGCTGTTAATAAATACAGTAATAACTACGGTACTTTAGTTAACCGTATCAGTTAGCTTATCAGTCGAGTTTAAAATTTGTAGTACTCTTGCAATTCCCTAGGCTAGGGCCTAAGTGTGGTTACATGGAGAGTACATCTTGACGTATCGTCTGTTTATTATGGCTGTTAATAAATATGATAATAACTAAGGTACTTTAGTTAACCTTATCAGTTGGCTTATCAGTCGAGTTTAAAATTTGCAGTTCTCTTCCTTTATGTTATTTTTTCCTATGTGCCTACTTTATATTGAAAGAAAACTGTTCTACCATCAACTATTGGTCTCAATTAATCTTCCTTTTCAGTACTTATTTTGTTATTTTCGCACTGTAGGCCTTCACTTATTTAAAGTAGGACTAATGAATATATAAGAAGTGAATAACAGATTACAAATATTGAAAGTATAAAATTATTAGAAAAATGTCGGCTCGGTTTGGCTTGAGTCAGAAAATCACTAGTGCCTACCAGTATATTGCACACCCCAAGAGAAAAAAAATCCCCATAAAAAAACTCGGATCGAAAAAGCTCGAAGCTCGAGAACTTAGAAAAAGGCTCAGCTCGAGTCAGAAATCACTATTCGCACACCCCTAATAATCACCAACAAATGATGATGTGCATCGTGTAATATCGGCCATAAACTATCAAACCATGTAAAATTGGCCATATATGACCATCGCATCACAAAAGGGCTGGCCAAAAATAATGATCAATCCACATTATGTTTGCCGATTCGTCTACTGTGTGTGTCGCATAGACTGAAATGACAAAACTTCTGCATAAAATGCATAATACTGCAACTAAACCACAGTTTATTAATATTGACGATTTTACTAAGCAGATATGACAGCAGACATAGTGAAAACTGATTTTCTAAATAATTCTGAAAAAATACTCAGAACCGAGAACTGACAACTTAAATGCAAAAATAAAATCAGAAAAATTGGTACCGGCACATCTTTAGCCTGTAATACATTTATGTTTAACACACGTTTTTTAACTGTATTCAAAATACCCATAACAAAATTATTTAGTTTATTTTTCTTCAAATACAGTAAAATTGTATAGCTTAGGCTCTTGATAACTATGTTATGTTTTTAAACATATAATTGCAATCAGTGCTTGTGCAGTGCTAGGCCTACCAGTGATAAAATTTTATTTGATCAAGCCAAATTTCCACGACAGTACAGTAGACTCTCAGAAATACGGATTGCACTTATCTGTACTCCCGGTTATCTGGACCGATGATCTTGAATTTTGTTTGCAAATAAAAACAAAAAACTGAACTTTACGGTTTAGCACCTTCAGTTTTCACGTGATTACACCGCATTACACAAATGTCTTGTAGTTTGCATTGTCAAGCGCTCTGTGTTTCCGTGCCGTCATTATTACAGTATAATTTATTTATGATTTACAGCGTTTCATGAAATCTTTACAAATGTACATACGTTAAAATATTTTCTGTTTAAACTACAGTTTCATCACGTTTTCAAGTAATAAATATGTTCCTCTGATAATCCGACCTTTTTTGTGTTCCGACCATGCTCTCAGTCCCGTTGGTGGCAGATTAACGAGTTTCTACTGTATTACAGAGTGTTTATAACTTTCTTCTGGAAGCCCACTCTTGCATTAGCACATAAACACATATTGTCATAATGGTTCGCTATAAAGGCGGAATTCATGATTCATGCCCACCTCCAAGAAATCCGGACCGGCCGTCCACCACAATAGTCCGGATTTCTGAGAGTCTCGTGTATATGATAAAAATAAACATCATCGGTTTGTTTACCAACAGAAGTGGAACCTGCCGTCGTTAACAGAGAACTACCTGAAGCTACTCCTGGGCTACGTGTTTGACAGCAGCAGCGGAGTGTTGGTACACTGCATCAGCGGCTGGGACCGCACCCCACTCTTCATCTCGTTGCTGAGGATCTGCCTGTGGGCGGACGGAGCTATCCACAAGTCCCTGACGCCCATACAGATGTTGTACTTCACTATAGCGTACGACTGGCTACTGTTCGGCCACGACCTGCAAGATCGTAAGAACAAAGGGGAAGATATTTTCTACTTTTGCTTCCACTTTTTGAAATTCGTGATGGGAGACGAGTTTAGTTCGCAGAAGTAAGTTATTGTTTTATATCGGTGATAGGTTTATTGTTTTAGTTTTAATAACAAAACATTTTCTTGCCATCGAGGGAATAAGTTCGGTTTATAATTTGACTATACAGATAACTCGTACATCGAGCTCTGACAATTGAGTTTGTTTGTTTACTCTATTTTTGAATTCCTTACTTGAATTACCACACTCATGTGACGTCTAGGAAAAGTATTAGAAAAAATGAAAACCTTACTCCCGGTGTGCTGTGCAGGGTGTTATTTTTTTTGGGCTACTATCGGTATCACAAGAATTTCAGGAAACTTTACATGGAAGATTTCCCTTCCTGTTAACGTCTATTAACCCTCCGACCGCCCAATGATGAATTGCTCGGTGTCCCTGTCACTTTTCAGATTTTGCAGACATTATTTCAAGAATTCGCAGTAAATTGCAGGATGGATGAACCTATCAATATGCATATTCAATTTTATTGTAGAAGACAGGAGAATCTGAAAATGGTAAAATAAATAAAATTCAGAAGGGTATTTTTCTTTTTTTGGAAAATTGAAAAAAATAGAAAAATTGGAACAAATTTTGACCGAAATTTCAAAAGTAAAACTGTAAGTAAACAATTTTTTAGGGGAAGATGATAAATGTACGAACTGTCAGCATTCTGATTCCCTATAAAGAAATGTACAAAAATCGTTAAAAAAATTGTATGTATGAATTACATATAATAGTAGGCTATGAAATAAGTAAAAATTGTCAATTTGTACGCAGTTTGTTTGAAATGTTAATAAAACCCATATAACAATAAATGAATGAAAAAAATTCCTGCTATTTCCTTGGAGTTCATAAAACTACGAACAAAATAGTACACAATAGCAGCAGAAAAAACGCATTTATCATACTACAGTAAAACCCCGCTTAACCGGACCTCGCTAAATTGAAACCCAGTTTAACTGAAACGGTCTACAAGAAATAGATAATTAATAATAGAGAAGATAAGTCCAGCGTATGATTCATGGCGGACCGAGAGACCGTCCGCCGCGGCGGTCACTGAACTTAAAGGTTGTTTTTACGGGTTTTGACACATACCTGAGAATTACTCGTTGCCTCTGTCATATGTCCTCATAAATATTTTAGAACAAATTACAATTATGATTTTTTTTAATCACTTAACAAAATTTAAACATCATTGGGTAAACTAGACTCCACTTGCCATTATCCAGAAAACATAATTTGCACAGCTCTAAATAACTTAAAAGGAGGCTCTTACTGATGTTAAATTTGAAAATTGTCTTTTTAAAGTTAAATTTATAATTAACTTAGAGATTAAAGTTATATCTATATTATAAATTGCCAATGGTAATATACAAAGCTTATTTTTTCTTGGAGTTCAGGGCTTTATATAAGGAATTTCGGAAATTGTGGTCGACAAAAGTTGTGAATTTCACATAGAAAACTTGGTAGACATCCTGTTATATAATTAATTATACCGAGTTAGCCAGTAGATGTCAAACAATATCTCATGTTGTGGTTTTTCAGTATCATGTGTATGTAATTCAATATCAAATATTGTTCTTGCTTTGTGTATATGCTGAAATGACGTTTTGGACGTTTTGTTAAAAATTAAAAACACTAAGAAAGTATTTGATTTGATTTGTTTCGGTCTGTTTATTTGAGATGTATATGTCACAGATGCAGGAGCAAAGTGCCTAGTGGTGGGGAGGTGCATTGTGAGGGGCCAGAGATGGAGGGGGGAGAACTCATCATCTACTCTCAGGGCTCCAACCACAGCTTGAACTCTTCTTGGAGCTCAATCAGCAGCAAAAGTCAAGAAATAAACCCTTCCTGCCAGTCTGATGATCTCATCAATATGTAAGATCACATATTCAATATGTACCGTGGTTAATGGCTTATTCATTTTCAAAATGAAGGCACCATCTAAATACCCCCGTTGCAGCAAACCTGCGTACTCAGCGAATTTCCAATGAATACATATGTCTTAATAACACATTAAGCCTCTTACCAGAATTCATAAGAAATATATTAATAAATAAGCGATATTTAAAATATTCATTATTAGTCTTAATAACACATTAAGCCTCTTACCAGAATTCATAAGAAATATATTAATAAATAAGCGATATTTAAAATATTCATTATTATCCATAAGAATAACATTAGGGATGAGTATGCAGGTTTGCTGCAACAAGGAACACAAAATAATGGGTTTTTATGCAAATATCAACGGAACTCATCTAAGTGAAGTCACGTACCAAGTTTCATCCATATTCATTCATAAATAAGCGATATATAACATTTTTATTATTCTCCATAAGAATAACATGGGGACCGAGTACCTAGGTTTGCTGCTACGGGAACCATAGGCGAAAAATTGTTTTTTTGTTCAAACAACAACAAACCACAATCAGATGAAGCGATATACCAAGTTTCGTCAGTTTATGTTCATAAATAACCGAGATATAAAATTTTTCTTTTTCTCCATAAGAATAACATTGGACAACGTACTGTGTTTAGCACTTTCAATATCTCAGTAACCAATTGACGTAGAGCAATGATCTAAATACCAAATTGTTTGTTTTATTAAGCTGAATTCAATGGTATGAATTAAAATTTGATTTAAATAACAATTACATGTGAAAACTCCAAAAAACCCATTTTTGGGGTACAAAACCCCCCAAAACCCCCCTTCGGATGGTGCGATTTGTCTGGTTTTCGAACTCGTTCAAATAAATGGTACTTTACATATTTGTACCAAATTTTATTAAGATCGGACCTTTTTTACGAGAGTTATCGTGCTTACGGACACACATATATATATATATAAATATATATATATATATATAAGTACATATATAATACCCCCGTCGCAGCAAACCTGCGTACTCAGCGAATTTCCAATGAATATATATGTCTTAATAACACATTATGCCTCTTACCAGAATTCATAAGAAATATATTCATAAATAAGCCATATTTAAAATATTCATTATTCTCCATTAGAATAACATTAGGGATGAGTACGCAGGTTTGCTGCAACAAGGAACACAAAATAATGGGTTTTTATGCAAATATCAATAGAACTCATCTAAGTGAAGTCACATACCAAGTTTCATCCATATACATTCATAAATAAGCGATATATAACATATTTATTATTCTCCATAAGAATAACATGGGGACCGAATACCTAGGTTTGCTGCTACGGGAACCATAGGCGAAAAAGTAGTTTTTTGTTTAAACAACAACAAACCACAACCAGATGAAGCGATATACCAAGTTTCGTCAGTTTATGTTCATAAACAACCGAGATATAAAATTTTTCTTTTTCTCCATAAGAATAACATTGGACAACGTACTGTGTTTAGCACTTTCAATATCTCAGTAACCAATTGACGTAGAGCAATGATCAAAATACCAAATTGTTTGTTCTTTTAAGCTGAATCCAATGGTATAAATTAAAATTTGATTTAAATGATTATTACATGTGAAAACTCCAAAAAAACCATTTTTGGGGTACAAAACACCCCCAAAACCCCCCTTCGGATGGTGCGATTTGTCTGGTTTTCGAACTCGTTCAAATAAATGGTACTTTACACGTTTGTACCAAATTTCATTAAGATCGGACCTCTTTTACGAGAGTTATCGTGCTTACGGACACATATATATATAAATATATATATATATATATATACATATATAAAAATTTGAACGAATGGTGTTTTTGGCATCTGGGGACCTCAAAACGAAAAGTTATCATGGTCTCGGGCTTAAGTCTTACCATGAGACCTACGGTAATAGCTTCTTCCCTATAGGGGAAATTCGCTAAAAATTTGAACGAATGTTGTTTTTGGCATCTGGGGACCTCAAAACGAAAAGTTATCATGGTCTCGGGCTTAAGTCTTACCATGAGACCTACGGTAATAGCTTCTTCCCTATAGGGGAAATCCGCTAAAAGGTTTTAAATAATTATAATTTGTATCCATTTTAGCCCCTGAACGGATTTTCATATGAAAATTTAGTTACATACCTTTTTCGTCTACAGTCCAAATTTAGAATAGCTTTGTTTAAAATAAATTTTTACTAGCAAATCCAGCTGCTCGACTTCGAGCAGTTTAAATTGTGTTGCCATTCCAGAAGTTAACTTAAAACAGCTGATCCTGCTTTTGTACTGTGTTTTGTTACCTTCAACATCTGTCAAATGCTCAATTTCAATGATTACTTACTGTTCTTCTATAAGATCAACATTGCAACTTTTGAAGGGCTGCAGGAAGTAGTCCTAAAAACGAACGTGAATTCCGAGGAAATTCAGCAAATCTATGCATTTTCCCCTTTAATTTGACACATAAATCTTGTAAATCGGATCAGTAGTCACTGAGAACTTGTCTTTTCAACTGTGTCATTAATATATAGGATAAGCAATTGTTCAGTTGGTTTACTTAAACTCTCATTAAAACGTAAGAACATGCCGAGTAACCGTGTTTGCATGGTTGAGTCTTGTCAGAAGTCTGTGATTTTGATATTTTTGAGATGGAGATTGTGTAACAAATAACAGCTAAGCAAATATGACTCGAGACTGTTTACAAGAAGAATATTGCATTACAGTAAAATGCAAAAGTAGTTCAATATAAATTCATAATAAGGAAAGAACATGACTAAAAGATAATATTCCATTCACATAATAGTTAATATATAACTATATTTGAGGTTATTATATTTTACTTCTTATAATTTATATTATATCTTCACAACATAACGAGAAGGATAATTTATCAGCTTAGACAAATTCCTTGAGTTTCAAACAGGTTTTAAATTCTTTTGGTAAATTTCTATAGAGGGTGTCTCACATAAGGCGTTTCAAACGATTACAGAAAAGCTGCTACATTACTCCCCACTAAATTGGCCCCAAGGTATAAAATAAAATATTTTAAACTTTTTTTAATACAGAGTGTTCCAAAACTGAGATTCACTCGTGCGGGATCTCAGATTTTCAAATGAAACATTATTTCAGGTTTCAAATGAAACTTTACACATGCAAATTCATTAATCAATAAATACAATTTTTGTTTTCAACTATTTTGCTATCACATCCCCTAGTATATAATGATAACAAATTCTGAAAATAATTATATAATTTGTTAACTTAAAGGAAAACTACATCCTTTTCAGGTAAGATGACATTACACTTAAAAAAGGTCCACTAAAAACGTGATACAAATTATTTTTAGTTTTATCATATTAAATCGTAATTCTAAGACATAGTATCACACAACCACTTCAACTGTATTGTGTAAGATATTAAAAGACATTTTCTACCTCATCTACATATTTGTTTCTCAGATATTCAAACAATATTAATCAAGGACGCGGGATTGATTAAATTATGTATTTTTAATGGGTAAGCTGTAAACCCTGTATGTTGTGCATTGCTATGTTAAGCTCAAATTAAATAGTGTTCTAACTGATGGTTTGCTTAACTGATAGACCTGGAGGAATCTGGATAGGGGAGGGAGGAGGCAGCCTCAGCCAACAATCATCGTCTTCGTCAAGCACTTCCACTGTCATTGAAACCGGTGACAGACTCAAGATGACTCACACCAGCCCCGTGTCAGTGCCCTCCAAGACCAACGCTCGCCAGCGGAATGAGTCTACCAGCTCTCTCAACGTTGGCAGGTAGCGCCCTTCCATGTGTTAATTCAAATAATCATTAAACAACTTTTTTATTAGCATATTACGTGTTGTTATTACTTACGGGATGTAATAAAAGACGTCTTACAACACTTAAGATATATTTACACTTATACTGATTCACATACAGACGGTAAACATATATAAAAGATGGTACTAGGCTATCGATTTCGACCAGTCACACCAGTCATCAGCAGGCCAATGAGAGAACTGACAGGTCAGTTTTCTCATTGGCCTGATGATGATGACTGGTGTGACTGGTCGAAATCGATAGCCTAGTACCATCTTTTATATATGTTTACCGTCTGTATGTGAATCAGTATAAGTGTAAATATATCTTAAGTGTTGTAAGACGTCTTTTATTACATCCCGTAAATAATCATTGGAGTGGTTTCGCTTCTTTTTTAAGATTTTGGCAGCCCCATAGGCTAAATATCCATGATTTCTACTTTAGTCAACTCCCTAACAGAGAGAAATCACTCATCACTGTTAGTTGCTGAAAGAGTTATACAAGGTGTCTACCAGCCCAGCAAAAGTCCTGTTTTTGAAAGTAATTCTGCAAAAGAACTGCTTTTTACTCTGTGGTCCTTATTTTTTTATACAGTAAACCTCGGATTATCCGTACTAATATAGCATATTGATCCGGATAGCGAAAAATCCGGATAATCTGAAGCTATTATAACAATCGGGACTCTAGCGCCTGCAATAGTAATGCTGAAAATTGTGTGGAAAGACTGTAAAACAGAAAATACACAGTGTTTGTTTGACTATCGTAGCACAAAATCCAGTCACAGCAACAAACGCAACATAACCTCGCAAGCTTGAGGTTAGTAATGAATGGTCAACCAACGAGGTTGGTCGACCGCCATTTTTCTCAGATAACCAATCAAATCCTCTCTTCACAAGTTAAATTTTTGTTCTTGAAAGAAAGAAGGATTTGCAAATGGTGAACATTCAGAAAGGTCATACAACTCGTGAAGAGAGGATTTAATGTTGGATGCCAAGGAAGCTTAGTTGACAGAGGGGCAAGTGGTGGTCGATGATTTAGGCTGCAGCACTGCTTTCACACGAGACGAGACCTCTAAATATATTCAACCTCGTTGGTACATAATGTAACACGGATGCGTTTGAGACTTAGAAGGCACTAGTGCAGGAGAAAAATCACAATTTGACTATAATATACATTTTTTTTATTTTGAGCAACCTCGTCCGGTTAATCCGGGATCCGGATGATTGAGGTCCAGATAATCCGAGGTTTACTGTATTTCTCTTTAGCACAATGTACTTGCATTGTATAACAAACATTCATATTTTGATTTTTAAATTGTTTTAATAATATTCAGCTGAATTTATTTATTGAAATTATAATCATCTGGATTTTATTCATGTTTATTTAGGGAATATTCATTGTAGTTACATATATGGGGTGAAACAATCGATGTAGAGGAATTACTAACATAATAATGTTTTGATCTCGTTAATATTTTAGAGTCCTTTAAGGACTACAGTTCTTTTTTTGAGTGTTTTGGACTAGTGGTTACCCTGGTTACATGTGTTGCAGTACATTTACTTAGCATTATCATTTACTCTAGATACTTACCAAAATTCAAACTTGTAGAAGACATCACAAATCTACTTTAGTAGATGAACCGTCTTACTGAGTGCGATGTGTGAGTCAGATACAGCCGTTTAGGCACAACACCACATCGTGCCCTCTCTTCTTCATCAGCTTACCGATGTGCAAGCAGATTTTACTCTTCACAACAAGAAGCATCTCTCGCATAGTAGTAAAACTGCTACATCGCACAAATACTCGGACTTACACTTTGCATCAGGTATTAGTTGTTCTTGAGTGCCGACTGATATGGTGAACTGTAACCACACATGAGGAAATGCCCTTAAAGTTCATGAAAGTTTTTTTTAAATTCAAATTACTATGTGACGGATGAGCAAGGGTATCTGCTGGCCACAGTGTAAACCCGCTACCACCGCGAGGGTGTAGTTCAATATCTAAAAGCCGTATTCTATTTTGTAATATTAACGAATTTCCGTAAGGCGTGGAGACAAATTATCTTCGGTGTACAAACATTCACACAATATAAATAAAGCTTTAGTTGCATTAATAAGATTATTATATAAATTCTGAACCAATTTAATTTAGAGGGTGAGTAGTCTGGAAATGAAATAATAATACGTTTGGAACAACTAGTGACTTAATAACTCATTGGGATAAACCTGCATGATAAACTAAGGGTCTTACTTGGGCCCCTAGGCCCTCGGCTGTCAGGGCACTTCACTTCCTAATCTTAACATCCCATCTCAAAAACTGACTCCAAACTATGTCAGCTGTCCTGCCAAAGCGTTCAGAAGGTTAGGAAATTAACTTTTTAAACCCTAGGACTGTCCCAATAATTGTTGAAGTGGCACATCAAATTTGGCGATTTTGCAGGCCTTTTTCTAAACATTTCCAGTGAAAAAGAAGTAATGCAAAAATACTTAATCTCATATTTATATTGTTTGGAAAAGAATGAAGGATTTGCAAATGGTGAACATAATTCAGAAAGGTATTTTTCAAAATAAAATTAAAAACTCTCAACAAGTTGAAACTGAAATTTTATAAGTAGGTTGTCTGCTATTAGTGCACAAATTTTTTAGGGTCACCAATTTCAGGTTTGTTTACAATGGGTTTTGTGAAGTTCAAAAGTAGATAGCAAAACTAAACAACTTTTTGATTGGCATATTACGTGTTGTTATTACTTACGAGATGTAATAAAAAACGTCTTACAACACTTAAAATATTTTTACACTTCTACTGTATTGACATATCAGATGGTAAACATATATAAAATATGGCACAAGGCACCATATTTTATCTTGTACCATCTTTTATAAACGGAAGTTTACTGTCCGATATGTGAATACATTATATGTGGAAATATATTTTCAAGTGTTGTAAGACGTCTTTTATTACATCCCATACAACGAAACTGGTGTTGAAAATGCCGGGACACAGTTTTAAAATGCCATGGGGCACTCTTAAGGCACACTTCCAGCCTACTCGCCCGACATACATCAAGACTTCCTCATTACAAATCCTTACTTCCCTCAAGCATTGTAAATTTATAAAAAATAATAATTAGCATAACATGCAACTAACTGTATATTCTTACATTACTTTACTCACACTAGCCTAGGCTACTAGATTATATGTACATTAAGTAATAAGATAAGAGAAATGCAATAAAGATAAATGATTCTTCAAGAACTTCTTCAACTTCAATATCACAAATATTATTAATATCTGCTGGATCATGAACATCAAATTCCTCTTCAGCACTTTTTCACAACATAATCCACATAAACACAAGAAAGCTCAATTGAAACTCAGCCTACTACTGCTGAACTCACAGTTCGCCACAAAACAAAACATCAAATCTTGATGTTTCGTTTTATATAACCTCAAAAAAAGCAGTTGAAGACAACATGAGGAGAAAGCTAGAACAAGGCCTGATTTTAGCGAGAGGTGTTAAAAGAGTAACATTAACTACAAGTTATAAATTAATAAAGAAGTAAACAAAATCATAATACAACTTTTAAAAATTGTATGCATCTTTGAATTGAATGTTATATTTTTTCAGCTCCACATTTTAATGTTTCATTTACTGGTAATTTGGTTTGTTCATTAATCCCACAATGACTGTCACAGTGCTGAACTTGAGAATCCCGAGATCAAAGATCCCCCCCCAGATTGTCTTCCTGAGCTATTAAGCTCGAAAGGCCTAGAGGAGAGCTTAAAAGAACCAGATGTCTCGGGTCTCAAAGAAAACCCTGAGCTTGAAATTAAAAGCTCAAAAGATGAGGTTAAACCTAGGTTTTCAGAAGAGCCTAGGGAATCAACATGTGTGGAGAGCCAACCAGTAAGGTATTGACAATGAATTTTATTTTTAAATTATATCGTCTTATTTTTTATAGAAACAGATTTTGTTAGTAATTACAACTGTATTTAATTGAGGAAAAAATACATACTAAACTGTATACAGCATTTTCTCACAAACTTGACACTAACCCTTGTTTGATGCTTCTCCCGAACTTGTACGAGGCATTGCTGCGCTGCGGTTGGCATTCCTGCATCCTGCTCTCTGTACCTGCATCGATTGGCAAGCCTGGGACGCCATTATGGCAACAATTTACCATATTTACGTTTGTGAGCATTCAAAATGACCCCGCCGATTAAGGATCTCGCCATTTGTGAATTACACGCTGTGATTCTTTCCAAATGTTAACTGTTGAAATTCATCAGCAGATTAGTGAAGTGTAAGCGGTTTTTATGAGGAAAATCATGGTAATTCTGGTAATTTAGATAGAATTTGCACGATTTTACTGATAAAAATTGCAATTGCACAGCTATGGGCCAAGGGATCTTTACATTTATTTATAATTTGTTTCCTGGATTGAAAATCAACTAAAGTAATAGGTTAACGTACCTTATCTGTTGTCAATCCTGAATCACTAGTGGATGACTAGTTTCGGGACTGCTGTTGAATTTTCAAATCTACACGTCAAAATCTAGTTGTATAACATGTAGTCGTTGTCAAAGTTTAAAAAATTACACATGTCACAAACACATATGGATAAGGACAATACTGTTAGCGTGGCTAGCCAAGAAAACATGTAGGGGTGTGCGAGTACCCGAAACTTTTGAGTTTTCGGTCGAGTAATTCAATATTCGGACTCGACTTGAAGTTTTGAAAAATACTCAAAAGTTCCCGAGAATATTTCCCTCCGATCGCCAACGATTGCGACCGGCCAAATCGTGTAGTAACAGCCTCAAAAGGCGATCGCATCACGTACGTTTTATCGGCTGGAAACGAATGTCAAACCGTGTTTTGTTTGTCAATACATAATCCAGTTTCATTGGACTAGCCACGAATTTGTATTGCTACTCAGGAATTAGTTAGAAACCATGATTAGATTACCAAATCTGGATTGGTATCCATATCCCATTACACTATTTGAAACTACCAAGTGATGACAAACACTTGTTCAAAAATACTCAAAACTCGAGAGTGATTGGCACAACTCGCACACCCCTAGAAAAATCCAGACTCATTGTTTTACAACTAGATTTTGACGTGTAGATTTGAAAATGGGACAGCAGTCCCAAAACTAGTCATCCACTAGTGAGTCAGGACTGACGATGGATAAGGTATGTTAACCTATTAGTTCAAGTGATCTTTACAATCTTTATACCATCCTTTTAGGCTTAAAATTTCAAATCTTTTATTGTGAGGGTCAAGTACTCAATCATTTTCCATTTTCAAGACATTACGCTTTAAAAAATTAAAATGTCTGTGCCATTTTGAAATGTTTAAAGCTAGAAATGAGAAATGGAATGTCAAATTAACTCAAAACTAATATAATACACATGCCAAATTTCAAATCAGTACTTCAAGTGGTTTCTAAGATATGTTGCATTGATTACAAATCACATACATACATATGGAAAACAAAGCGATTTAGAAAAAGTTTATACAACGTTTATTGGTCCTTTTGATAAGTTTTACCAAATCCTGTATTTGTACCATAGTTCGTGGGACATCCAGTATGGAGATTAATTAAAGTAAAACATTTTGCATATGTAATATAAAATTTTGCAAATGATAGAATAAATGGGTCCAAAACTTTTGCCGTTTGTTTTCTTAACTACCTTTGGGAAACCCAAAATTCCCCAAACATAAAAAGCCACATAGTGTCAAGTTTGTGAGAGATTACTGTTTATGAAAAAAGAAATTCACGTCCAGAAATAATAGAATGGAAACGTATTTATATAGGTATAATTACAATTGAAATATCACATGGCTAATGGCATTAATTTTGTCAAGTCAAGGCATCGTCTTCCTTGACTTAACCCATTGACCTACCAATTGTTCAGTGCCCAGTGACTCCCAGGCAAACCTTTTTTATGGACTACCTAATAATGAATAAAATTTTAAATAATCTAATAATTCTGAAAATGTGTTAAATACCTTATATAATGAAAAACATATTAATACAAAATTGTATTTGTCACATGTTTATGTTCAAGCTATAACTTGTTGTTTATCTCTATAATTTTATAAAACATTTGAACTAGGCGTGTGCGAGTAGTAATTTTTTGGATCAAGTCGAGTAGTGCCAGTTATTCTCAATTTTCAAGTATTTCCTATCAGCGTTATATTGTTGTTGGTAGTTTCAAATAGTGTAATGGAATTTTGATACCACTTGTGATTTGATAGTCTATCATGGTTTCTAACTAGTATATGAGTTTAGCAATACACATTTTTACCAGTACTATCAAACTGGATTATGTATTGACATTGACAAACAAATCATTGTTTTGCCTTCATTTTCAGCTGGTAAATTGTGGTCCGGTTTGCCATTTGGCCAATATCGCTTGGTTCGGTCAGCGCTTATAATCATTATTATATAAGACTAAATGGTTATTTCCAGCCGACATTATGTGATCTGGTTGTTTTTCGTCTTCATTCACAGCTGATATTACACGGTCCAGTCGTCATCTCTGGCCAAAATTATTTGTTGCCACATCAGTGCCAATATCAAGTGGGTGGTCCGGTTGCCATTTTGTTCAATATTATGTTTCCCGTCATAATTTTCAACCAATTTTACAGGATGCAATCGCCTTTTTTTGGCCCATTTCAATTTTAGCGATCATCTGGTTCGGCGACAAGTACTGGCTGGAACTCCTGAGAATATTAATTGAGTCGAGTCTTGAAATACTCTTAATTTTTGAGTACTCGCACACCCCTTCATTTAACTTTTGATACGAAGGTAGATCATTGTTAATTACACTGCTTGGGTCTAGAGATAATCTGCTCTCCTGGCTCTTCTGTTTCAGTCTCCAAATCTGGTTCTTCATTATCTGACTATAGTTGGGCCGCTGTAAAAATAATCTTAGAGAGCTTTGTAACCTATGCATCAAACTGTGTGAGATTATACAGATCATGACCGGTTTTTTGGCACGAATCAAAGGAGAGTGGAAGTGAATGGGCAAGCATGGTATTGGTCGAGCGTGTACTTGGTTAGTTTGTTGTTGTGAAGATTTAGCAAAACATTCGAGCGAATCATTCGCCGATAGTGTACTGGTACCATAAAACTACACACCTGCTTATTGTTTATGTATATTGTGTATCACGTTTGAAATTAGCCAACATTCAAAATGAGCGAGTAATAAAATATAAAGCAGATTGTTTGGGAAAAAATAACCCGGAAAAGCACGCAAATTTAGTGGAAAATTGTGAAATTACCATTTCTGTTTGGAAATGGCTTCACAGCTACTATGATGTTGTATGAAGCTGTTCTATACAAGTTATAGTATTTCCGAGGCTTGACTAAAATGTTCCGTCTAAGTAGACCAATTGTTATCCGTTCCTGGTAAAGACCATGTGACCTTGCTTGTTGGCCATGCTGATTTCACGCGGGAATTTTGTTTGAATTTTGTTCTTGACTACTTTGATCTAGTTCTGTTTCAAGGTTCACTTATGCAATAAATTTAAAATTTGATCTTTCATTTGATATAATAACCATCCAATATCAGGTTTGTTTACAGTGGGTTTTGTGAAGTTGAAAAGTAGTTAGCAAAACTAAACAACTCTTTGATTGGCATATTATGTGTTGTTATTACTTACGAGATGTAATAAAAACGACTTACAACACTTAAAATATTTTTACACTTCTACTGTATTGACATATCAGATGGTAAACATATATAAAATATGGCACAAGGCACCATATTTTATCTTGTACTATCTTTTCTAAACGGAAGTTTACTGTCCGATGTACAAGGAAGTTTACTGTACATTGTATGTGGAAATATATTTTCAAGTGTTGTAAGACGTCTTTTATTACATCCCATACAACGACACTGGCGTTGTAAAATCCGGGACACAGTTTTTAAATGCCATGGGCACTCTTAAAGCACACTTCCAGCCTACTCGCCCAACATACATAAAGACTTCCTCATCACAAATCCTTACTTCCCTCAAGCATTGTACATTTATAAAAAATAATAATTAGCATAACATGCAACTAACTGTATATTCTTACATTACTTTACTCACACTAGCCTAGGCTACTAGATTATATGTACATTAAGTAATAAGATAAGAGAAATGCAATAAAGATAAATGATTCTTCAAGAACTTTTCAACTTCAATATCACAAATATTATTAATATCTGCTGGATCATGAACATCAAATTCCTCATCAGCATTTTTTCACAACATGATCCACATAAACACAAGAAAGCTCAATTGAATCACTGCCTACGACTGCTGAACTCACAGTTCGCCACGAAACAAAACATCAAATCTTGATGTTACGTTTTATATAACCTCAACAAAAACAACTGAAGACAGCATGAGGAGAAAGCTAGAACAAGGCCTGATTTTAGCGAGGGGTGTTAAAAGAGTAACATTAAATACAAGTTATAAATTAATAAAGAAGTAAACAAAATCATAATACAACTTTTAAACATTTTATGCATCTTTGAATTGAATGTTATATTTTTTCAGCTCCACATTTTAATGTTTCATTTACTGGTAATTTGGTTTGTTCATTAATCCCACAATGACTGTCACAGTGCTGAACTTGAGAATCCCGAGATCAAAGATCCCCCCCCAGATTGTCTTCCTGAGCTATTAAGCTCGAAAGGCCTAGAGGAGAGCTTAAAAGAACCAGATGTCTCGGGTCTCAAAGAAAACCCTGAGCTTGAAATTAAAAGCTCAAAAGATGAGGTTAAACCTAGGTTTTCAGAAGAGCCTAGGGAATCAACATGTGTGGAGAGCCAACCAGTAAGGTATTGACAATGAATCTTATTTTAAAATTATATCATCTTATTTTTTATAGAAACAGATTTTGTTAGTAATTACAACTGTATTTAATTGAGGAAAAAATACATACTAAACTGTATACAGCATTTTCTAACAAACTTGACACTAACCCTTGTTTGATGCTTCTCCCGATCTTGTACGAGGCATTGCTGCGCTGCGGTTGGCATTCCTGCATCCTGCTCTCTGTACCTGCATCGATTGGCAAGCCTGGGACGCCATTATGGCAACAATTTACCATATTTACGTTTGTGAGCATTCAAAATGACCCCGCCGATTAAGGATCTCGCCATTTGTGAATTACACGCTGTGATTCTTTCCAAATGTTAACTGTTGAAATTCATCAGCAGATTAGTGAAGTGTAAGCGGTTTTTATGAGGAAAATCGTGGTAATTCTGGTAATTTAGATAGAATTTGCACGATTTTACTGATAAAAATTGCAATTGCACAGCTATGGGCCAAGGGATCTTTACATTTATTTATAATTTGTTTCCTGGATTGAAAATCAACTAAAGTAATAGGTTAACGTACCTTATCTGTTGTCAATCCTGAATCACTAGTGGATGACTAGTTTCGGGACTGCTGTTGAATTTTCAAATCTACACGTCAAAATCTAATTGTATAACACGTAGTCGTTGTCAAAGTTTAAAAAAAATACAGATGTCACAAACACACATTGACAGGGACACAAATAAAAAACAAACATTTAATACTTTTAGCGTGGCTAGCCAAGGAAAAATGTAGGGGTGTGCGAGTACCCGAAACTTCTGAGTTTTCGGCCGAGTAATTCAATATTCGGACTCGACTTGAAGTTTTTAAAAATACTAAAAAGTTCCCGAGAATATTTCCCTCCAATCGCTAACGATTGCGACCGGCCAAATCGCGTAGTAACAGCCTCAAAAGGCGATCGCATCACATACGTTTTATCGGCTGGAAACGAATGTCAAAACCGTATTTTGTTTGTCAATACATAATCCAGTTTCAATGTACTAGCCACAAAATTATATTGCTACCCATGAATTAGTTAGAAACCATGATTAGATTACCAAATCTGGATTGGTATCCATATCCCATTACATTATTTGAAACTACCAACTGATGGCAAATACTTGTTCAAAAATACTCAAAACTGGAGAATAATTGGCACAACTCGCACATCCCTAGAAAAATCCAGACTCATTGTTTTACAACTAGATTTTGACGTGTAGATTTGAAAATGGGACAGCAGTCCCAAAACTAGTCATCCACTAGTGAGTCAGGACTGACGATGGATAAGGTATGTTAACCTATTACTTCAAGTGATCTTTACAATCTTTATACCATCCTTTTAGGCTTAAAATTTCAAATCTTTTATTGTGAGGGTCAAGTACTCAATCATTTTCCATTTTCAAGACATTACGCTTTAAAAAATTAAAATGTCTGTGCCATTTTGAAATGTTTAAAGCTAGAAATGAGAAATGGAATGTCAAATTAACTCAAAACTAATATAATACACATGCCAAATTTCAAATCAGTACTTCAAGTGGTTTCTAAGATATGTTGCATTGATTACAAATCACATACATACATATGGAAAACAAAGCGATTTAGAAAAAGTTTATACAACGTTTATTGGTCCTTTTGATAAGTTTTACCAAATCCTGTATTTGTACCATAGTTCGTGGGACATCCAGTATGGAGATTAATTAAAGTAAAACATTTTGCATATGTAATATAAAATTTTGCAAATGATAGAATAAATGGGTCCAAAACTTTTGCCGTTTGTTTTCTTAACTACCTTTGGGAAACCCAAAATTCCCCAAACATAAAAAGCCACATAGTGTCAAGTTTGTGAGAGATTACTGTTTATGAAAAAAGAAATTCACGTCCAGAAATAATAGAATGGAAACGTATTTATATAGGTATAATTACAATTGAAATATCACATGGCTAATGGCATTAATTTTGTCAAGTCAAGGCATCGTCTTCCTTGACTTAACCCATTGACCTACCAATTGTTCAGTGCCCAGTGACTCCCAGGCAAACCTTTTTTATGGACTACCTAATAATGAATAAAATTTTAAATAATCTAATAATTCTGAAAATGTGTTAAATACCTTATATAATGAAAAACATATTAATACAAAATTGTATTTGTCACATGTTTATGTTCAAGCTATAACTTGTTGTTTATCTCTATAATTTTATAAAACATTTGAACTAGGCGTGTGCGAGTAGTAATTTTTTGGATCAAGTCGAGTAGTGCCAGTTATTCTCAATTTTCAAGTATTTCCTATCAGCGTTATATTGTTGTTGGTAGTTTCAAATAGTGTAATGGAATTTTGATACCACTTGTGATTTGATAGTCTATCATGGTTTCTAACTAGTATATGAGTTTAGCAATACACATTTTTACCAGTACTATCAAACTGGATTATGTATTGACATTGACAAACAAATCATTGTTTTGCCTTCATTTTCAGCTGGTAAATTGTGGTCCGGTTTGCCATTTGGCCAATATCGCTTGGTTCGGTCAGCGCTTATAATCATTATTATATAAGACTAAATGGTTATTTCCAGCCGACATTATGTGATCTGGTTGTTTTTCGTCTTCATTCACAGCTGATATTACACGGTCCAGTCGTCATCTCTGGCCAAAATTATTTGTTGCCACATCAGTGCCAATATCAAGTGGGTGGTCCGGTTGCCATTTTGTTCAATATTATGTTTCCCGTCATAATTTTCAACCAATTTTACAGGATGCAATCGCCTTTTTTTGGCCCATTTCAATTTTAGCGATCATCTGGTTCGGCGACAAGTACTGGCTGGAACTCCTGAGAATATTAATTGAGTCGAGTCTTGAAATACTCTTAATTTTTGAGTACTCGCACACCCCTTCATTTAACTTTTGATACGAAGGTAGATCATTGTTAATTACACTGCTTGGGTCTAGAGATAATCTGCTCTCCTGGCTCTTCTGTTTCAGTCTCCAAATCTGGTTCTTCATTATCTGACTATAGTTGGGCCGCTGTAAAAATAATCTTAGAGAGCTTTGTAACCTATGCATCAAACTGTGTGAGATTATACAGATCATGACCGGTTTTTTGGCACGAATCAAAGGAGAGTGGAAGTGAATGGGCAAGCATGGTATTGGTCGAGCGTGTACTTGGTTAGTTTGTTGTTGTGAAGATTTAGCAAAACATTCGAGCGAATCATTCGCCGATAGTGTACTGGTACCATAAAACTACACACCTGCTTATTGTTTATGTATATTGTGTATCACGTTTGAAATTAGCCAACATTCAAAATGAGCGAGTAATAAAATATAAAGCAGATTGTTTGGGAAAAAATAACCCGGAAAAGCACGCAAATTTAGTGGAAAATTGTGAAATTACCATTTCTGTTTGGAAATGGCTTCACAGCTACTATGATGTTGTATGAAGCTGTTCTATACAAGTTATAGTATTTCCGAGGCTTGACTAAAATGTTCCGTCTAAGTAGACCAATTGTTATCCGTTCCTGGTAAAGACCATGTGACCTTGCTTGTTGGCCATGCTGATTTCACGCGGGAATTTTGTTTGAATTTTGTTCTTGACTACTTTGATCTAGTTCTGTTTCAAGGTTCACTTATGCAATAAATTTAAAATTTGATCTTTCATTTGATATAATAACCATCCAATATCAGGTTTGTTTACAGTGGGTTTTGTGAAGTTGAAAAGTAGTTAGCAAAACTAAACAACTCTTTGATTGGCATATTATGTGTTGTTATTACTTACGAGATGTAATAAAAACGACTTACAACACTTAAAATATTTTTACACTTCTACTGTATTGACATATCAGATGGTAAACATATATAAAATATGGCACAAGGCACCATATTTTATCTTGTACTATCTTTTCTAAACGGAAGTTTACTGTCCGATGTACAAGGAAGTTTACTGTACATTGTATGTGGAAATATATTTTCAAGTGTTGTAAGACGTCTTTTATTACATCCCATACAACGACACTGGCGTTGTAAAATCCGGGACACAGTTTTTAAATGCCATGGGCACTCTTAAAGCACACTTCCAGCCTACTCGCCCAACATACATAAAGACTTCCTCATCACAAATCCTTACTTCCCTCAAGCATTGTACATTTATAAAAAATAATAATTAGCATAACATGCAACTAACTGTATATTCTTACATTACTTTACTCACACTAGCCTAGGCTACTAGATTATATGTACATTAAGTAATAAGATAAGAGAAATGCAATAAAGATAAATGATTCTTCAAGAACTTTTCAACTTCAATATCACAAATATTATTAATATCTGCTGGATCATGAACATCAAATTCCTCATCAGCATTTTTTCACAACATGATCCACATAAACACAAGAAAGCTCAATTGAATCACTGCCTACGACTGCTGAACTCACAGTTCGCCACGAAACAAAACATCAAATCTTGATGTTACGTTTTATATAACCTCAACAAAAACAACTGAAGACAGCATGAGGAGAAAGCTAGAACAAGGCCTGATTTTAGCGAGGGGTGTTAAAAGAGTAACATTAAATACAAGTTATAAATTAATAAAGAAGTAAACAAAATCATAATACAACTTTTAAACATTTTATGCATCTTTGAATTGAATGTTATATTTTTTCAGCTCCACATTTTAATGTTTCATTTACTGGTAATTTGGTTTGTTCATTAATCCCACAATGACTGTCACAGTGCTGAACTTGAGAATCCCGAGATCAAAGATCCCCCCCCAGATTGTCTTCCTGAGCTATTAAGCTCGAAAGGCCTAGAGGAGAGCTTAAAAGAACCAGATGTCTCGGGTCTCAAAGAAAACCCTGAGCTTGAAATTAAAAGCTCAAAAGATGAGGTTAAACCTAGGTTTTCAGAAGAGCCTAGGGAATCAACATGTGTGGAGAGCCAACCAGTAAGGTATTGACAATGAATCTTATTTTAAAATTATATCATCTTATTTTTTATAGAAACAGATTTTGTTAGTAATTACAACTGTATTTAATTGAGGAAAAAATACATACTAAACTGTATACAGCATTTTCTAACAAACTTGACACTAACCCTTGTTTGATGCTTCTCCCGATCTTGTACGAGGCATTGCTGCGCTGCGGTTGGCATTCCTGCATCCTGCTCTCTGTACCTGCATCGATTGGCAAGCCTGGGACGCCATTATGGCAACAATTTACCATATTTACGTTTGTGAGCATTCAAAATGACCCCGCCGATTAAGGATCTCGCCATTTGTGAATTACACGCTGTGATTCTTTCCAAATGTTAACTGTTGAAATTCATCAGCAGATTAGTGAAGTGTAAGCGGTTTTTATGAGGAAAATCGTGGTAATTCTGGTAATTTAGATAGAATTTGCACGATTTTACTGATAAAAATTGCAATTGCACAGCTATGGGCCAAGGGATCTTTACATTTATTTATAATTTGTTTCCTGGATTGAAAATCAACTAAAGTAATAGGTTAACGTACCTTATCTGTTGTCAATCCTGAATCACTAGTGGATGACTAGTTTCGGGACTGCTGTTGAATTTTCAAATCTACACGTCAAAATCTAATTGTATAACACGTAGTCGTTGTCAAAGTTTAAAAAAAATACAGATGTCACAAACACACATTGACAGGGACACAAATAAAAAACAAACATTTAATACTTTTAGCGTGGCTAGCCAAGGAAAAATGTAGGGGTGTGCGAGTACCCGAAACTTCTGAGTTTTCGGCCGAGTAATTCAATATTCGGACTCGACTTGAAGTTTTTAAAAATACTAAAAAGTTCCCGAGAATATTTCCCTCCAATCGCTAACGATTGCGACCGGCCAAATCGCGTAGTAACAGCCTCAAAAGGCGATCGCATCACATACGTTTTATCGGCTGGAAACGAATGTCAAAACCGTATTTTGTTTGTCAATACATAATCCAGTTTCAATGTACTAGCCACAAAATTATATTGCTACCCATGAATTAGTTAGAAACCATGATTAGATTACCAAATCTGGATTGGTATCCATATCCCATTACATTATTTGAAACTACCAACTGATGGCAAATACTTGTTCAAAAATACTCAAAACTGGAGAATAATTGGCACAACTCGCACATCCCTAGAAAAATCCAGACTCATTGTTTTACAACTAGATTTTGACGTGTAGATTTGAAAATGGGACAGCAGTCCCAAAACTAGTCATCCACTAGTGAGTCAGGACTGACGATGGATAAGGTATGTTAACCTATTACTTCAAGTGATCTTTACAATCTTTATACCATCCTTTTAGGCTTAAAATTTCAAATCTTTTATTGTGAGGGTCAAGTACTCAATCATTTTCCATTTTCAAGACATTACGCTTTAAAAAATTAAAATGTCTGTGCCATTTTGAAATGTTTAAAGCTAGAAATGAGAAATGGAATGTCAAATTAACTCAAAACTAATATAATACACATGCCAAATTTCAAATCAGTACTTCAAGTGGTTTCTAAGATATGTTGCATTGATTACAAATCACATACATACATATGGAAAACAAAGCGATTTAGAAAAAGTTTATACAACGTTTATTGGTCCTTTTGATAAGTTTTACCAAATCCTGTATTTGTACCATAGTTCGTGGGACATCCAGTATGGAGATTAATTAAAGTAAAACATTTTGCATATGTAATATAAAATTTTGCAAATGATAGAATAAATGGGTCCAAAACTTTTGCCGTTTGTTTTCTTAACTACCTTTGGGAAACCCAAAATTCCCTAAACATAAAAAGCCACATAGTGTCAAGTTTGTGAGAGATTACTGTTTATGAAAAAAGAAATTAACGTCCAGAAATATTAGAATGGAAACGTATTTATACAGGTATAATTACAATTGAAATATCACATGGCTAATGGCATTAATTTTGTCAAGTCAAGGCATCGTCTTCCTTGACTTAACCCATTGACCTACCAATTGTTCAGTGCCCAGTGACTTCCAGGCAAACCTTTTTTATGGACTACCTAATAATGAATGAAATTTTAAATAGTCTAATAATTCTGAAAATGTGTTAAATACCTTATATAATGAAAAACATATCAATACAAAATTGTATATGTCACATGTTTATGTTCAAGCTATAACTTGTTGTTTATCTCTATAATTTTATAAAACATTTGAACTAGGCGTGTGCGAGTAGTAATTTTTTGGATCAAGTCGAGTAGTGCCAGTTATTCTCAATTTTCAAGTATTTCCTATCAGCGTTATATTGTTGTTGGTAGTTTCAAATAGTGTAATGGAATTTTGATACCACTTGTGATTTGATAGTCTATCATGGTTTCTAACTAGTATATGAGTTTAGCAATACACATTTTTACCAGTACTATCAAACTGGATTATGTATTGACATTGACAAACAAATCATTGTTTTGCCTTCATTTTCAGCTGGTAAATTGTGGTCCGGTTTGCCATTTGGCCAATATCGCTTGGTTCGGTCAGCGCTTATAATCATTATTATATAAGACTAAATGGTTATTTCCAGCCGACATTATGTGATCTGGTTGTTTTTCGTCTTCATTCACAGCCGATATTACACGGTCCACTCGTCATCTCTGGCCAAAATTATTTGTTGCCACATCAGTGCCAATATCAAGTGGGTGGTCCGGTTGCCATTTTGTTCAATATTATGTTTCCCGTCATAATTTTCAACCAATTTTACAGGATGCAATCGCCTTTTTTTGGCCCATTTCAATTTTAGCGATCATCTGGTTCGGCGACAAGTACTGGCTGGAACTCCTGAGAATATTAATTGAGACGAGTCTTGAAATACTCTTAATTTTTGAGTACTCGCACACCCCTTCATTTAACTTTTGATACGAAGGTAGATCATTGTTAATTACACTGCTTGGGTCTAGAGATAATCTGCTCTCCTGGTTCTTCTGTTTCAGTCTCCAAATCTGGTTCTTCATTATCTGACTATAGTTGGGCCGCTGTAAAAATAATCTTAGAGAGCTTTGTAACCTATGCATCAAACTGTGTGAGATATACAGATCATGACCGGTTTTTTGGCACGAATCAAAGGAGAGTGGAAGTGAATGGGCAAGCATGGTATTGGTCGAGCGTGTACTTGGTTAGTTTGTTGTTGTGAAGATTTAGCAAAACATTCGAGCGAATCATTCGCCGATAGTGTACTGTTACCATAAAACTACACACCTGCTTATTGTTTATGTATATTTGTGTATCACGTTTGAAATTAGCCAACATTCAAAATGAGCGAGTAATAAAAATAAAGCAGATTGTTTGGGAAAAAATAACCCGGAAAAGCACGCAAATTTAGTGGAAATTGTGAAATTACCATTTCTGTTTGGAAATGGCTTCACAGCTACTATGATGTTGTATGAAGCTGTTCTATACAAGTTATAGTATTTCCGAGGCTTGACTAAAATGTTCCGGTTTGTGTCACTTAATTATTTCAAGTTCATTCAGCTATATATATTTTTTACTACTGTGGAGTAATCATTTTGTAAACGGACAGTAGCTTTTTAACCCTTTGCACTCTGCCAAAAATGTTTGGTCATCGCAAAAAACTCTGGCCACTACAGAAGGTACTAGCCAAAAACTCTGGACTGTTTTGATCAATTTTGCAAAGGTTTAGAAAAAAATTTGTAACTTGTTTGTTTTACCCATATAAAGCATTACTTATTGTTTTGTTTTATTCCTTATAAATATGTTTATAATAAAAAAGTATTTTAGCCTAACAAAATTTAAAAAAAAAATAATATTTTTGATTTATTCCCAGAAAGTTATAAAAACATTTATAAAAGTTGACTTTGAACTCTTACAACTTAAAAGATTACATTTATCCCTTATGTACTAATGTTATTTTCAGATTCCCCATTCAATTTATAAACATTTACGCAACATTTCATATACTTTTCTCAATAAACAAGGAAGTAAAACGAAAAATAAGGAAAACTGTGTTAAACTCATTTACAAGCGGTCCTCCAAATTTCAGCTTTATCTTAACTCAATAAATATACAGTACAATATATATATATATATATATATATATATATATATATATATATATATATATATATATATATACATAAAATATACAAATTTTGCTGTCCATAAAATCTCTGCAACTTTGTTGTACAACTCAAACTGTAGCATAAAATGTCAAAGAACTTCTACAAGTAAACAAAAATAAAAATAACTATGCCTTGGCCTTAGGCGAGGCCTAGGCCTAGATCGGCTAGGTAAGGTGAACGTCGCTTCGGTAATTATAAAGTCCTGTAGAAGAATTATTATTGTCACTCATTTTAGACTAATTATAAACTGAATATATGCATATAAACCTGACACAAAGACATATGATGCACTTAACCACACCAAAACATCTCATCACAAAAAAACTGGCATAGAGTAAATCAATCCTGACTATATAGAGATACTCCATAACTATCTGGCGTTCATATATCGCAAAGGGAGCGCATTTGGATTATTAATAAAGCCAGTAAGATTGATTTCGCTGACGTCCAAAATTTTGGTCGTTTTGAGTTTTTTACACATTTTGGGAACGCCAATACATCAGACTGTGGAGTTTTTGTCAAAAACAGTGACGTCCGATATATCAGACGTCGGAGTGCACAGGGTTAAGATTGCCATAGTTATCTTACTTTAAAAGTCATAATAATGGCACAGACCCAGAATGTATATGAAATGATGTATGTATCTTTTTTTAAATAAACCTCAACTGCCCATCACCATAGGCTGTTGACCTGTGTGGTGAAATAAAGACAGCGAGGTATCGTAACGGCATTAGTCACATAGGCAAGCCAGAGGTGACCGCTCATGATCTTAGAGGAGTCGGCCGGGACCGGGATCGAACCGGCCACGTCTGACTTGCTAGTCAGGCACTTTACCTCTGAGCTACTGCGTCCGGTACATTGAGTTATTTCTATATCGTATGTGGAAGGGTCTGTTATGAAATAAAAAATAAGAATAGGTAGGCCTACTGTAAATTATTATCAATTTTATTTTTCAATGAATGAAGAATTCAGTCCTATTAAATCTTGTTTCTTGAGTTGTCATAATTGTTAAATCTGTATTAAACTAATTGCAATTATTTTAAAATTGTTGTCTTTAGTGATGAAGGTGTAAACAGTGAAAGCAAGAACATTGAAGACGAAGAAATAGTCTCTAAATTAGAGTTAAGTTCTAAATATGCAGATTCCCCTACGAATACAAGATCAGAAACCTTAACAGAAGATCAAAATGAAGCTTCCGCACTTGAGGAAAGTGGAAATAATAGGTTTGTGGAACCCAAAATTGTAACTGCTATTCCAGTAATTGAACCTACTACTTCAGTTCTTGAACCTGAATCGGAAAGTATGTCAAAACCAGCAGAAGAAGAACCAGATTCTGTGTTTCTAAAACTTAAACTTCAGGAATTTGAACTGACAACAGAAGCTACTGATCTATCATCAGTTGAATTAATAAGTGATCAAGCTGAGTTTCTAATACCTAAATCAGACACTGAGTTCTTGGAACTTGAATTAGTAACAGAACCTACTGAACTTCCATCGCCTAAAGTAATAAATAATCTTCCCGAATTTCTGGAAATTGGAATTGAAGTGACTGAGTCGTGGCAACCTCAATTGGATGTGGATCAAACTGAGGTAGCGGAGTTATCTGTATCAGGAAATACATCTGAACTGTGTGTAGCAGAATCTACATCTGAATTGCCCGCTGCAGAAATTGAACCTACTGAGTTTCAGGAGCAGCAAGAGGCACTTAATACTAGAAATAACAAGGGAAGAAGGTATTTGGTTTCTGCTCTTAACATTCATCTATTTTTTGTCATTTCAGTTATTAGGTTTTAATTGTGTATCCATCTTCAAAAAGGTCGTGTGATTGGCGAAACCCTCAAGTTATTATATAAGTTCAATGGACATTATATAAAACCATAAATTAGCAAATTCATGGTTGAATAGCCTCCAAAGCTGATAAATAATAAAATAAAGTTACTTTACCTCCGTCTTCAGCTTTAAAACAATCCCAATAGACGACTGCGGTTTCGGAAGTTAAATACTTCCATCATCAGGTTGAATTCAATTTTACAAAAGTTCACATTTCTGTCGTCAAAATTTAAAATGTTCGCATAACACACACACAAACTAAAAAAACATTTAAACAAGTGCACTGAAGCGTACCGGCCGGTAGGTGATCGCCGACTGTGAGTGAGCTCAGTCGGCGATCACCTACCGGCCGGTACGCTTCAGTGCACTTGTTTAAATGTTTTTTTAGTTTGTGTGTGTGTGTGTGTGTGTTATGTGAACATTTTAACTTTTGACGACAGAAATGTGAACTTTAGTAAAATTGAATTCAACCTGATGATGGAAGTATTTCAACTTCCGAAACTGCTGTCATCCATTTGGATTGTTTAAAGCTGAAGACGAAGGTAAAGTAACAAAGTAACCTTATTTTATAAATTAGCAGTTTGCAACCCTCACTTGGGTTTACTTAGCTTACCTAGCTTGAGACATAATTAGAACATTTGTTATTGCAGGCTCAGTAGAACTTATGCATTAGACCCTTTTAAACTGAACCCTCTTTAACCTCATCTGTCTGGTAATTTTGTTGTCTGGTGAATTACCCCAGGTTTATACAACCATTTTGGTTTAATCCTTGGAAAAAGTCCTAATAGCTGACGTATCGGCTTTTGAATCTAACTAGGTATAACAACAGTATAAAATTTGTTATTACAGTAGAAGAAATCGTACAACAATGAACACTGTCTGCGGTCTGGGTCTGACATGGGGTGTAATCTGGTAGACAAAAACGGAACTAACTTGTCCACTCGGTCCAATACAGCCACCAGTCTGAGCACTTGAGCACTTGGATCGAGGGTTCATATCTCTCTCGGTCCGTGATTTTTATGTGCAACTCTTGGAGTTTACCTGTCTGTGGAGGGTGGACAACACGGGTGCAAGCTGTTGAGGGTTCTTTGTGAGTTGCACATCTGACCAGTTTACGTGCAGATAAATTAATTGTTTATTAAATAAACAAAATTATATAAGTCATTACTGCTCAAGATAAAGAGCAAGAGAAGGAATTTGTTGACACTGAAGAAGCAAAATAATATCGCTCTGACGACTCTTAAGGAAAGCATTAAAGCTAGGAGCAGCTTATATTAAAAAACAGAAGTTGAAGTCATGCCCATGAATAAATGGTGTAACTATTTGTTTAAACTAACTGTTGAATATGAAAAACAGAAGAAACTGGCTTTTTTATACAATTGCCAAATAATAACCACATGTGTAAATAAAATCACCAAGTTGAAAGCATATATGCATCCCTTGAAAATATAAAATTCCTATTTAAACGTGTAGTTCTGAGAGACTCAAGTACCGTATATTACCATTTTAAGAGGGGGCTCCAATGCATCCCTTGAAAATATAAAATTCCTATTTAAACGTGTAGTTCTGAGAGACTCAAGTACCGTATATTACCATTTTAAGAGGGGGCTCCAGTCCTCTGCGTCTACCTGCTTCTCCCATAAGACCAATGTCAACTTTCAAAGTCCGCCCCTCCTCAACGGGTTATCCGAAATTGGTTATTTATTTTTCGTTTTAAAGATCAAAAATATATCTAGCGATTTCAGGAAGCAGAATTTCGTTAACATAAATAGTTTGCGCATAAACAAATCTTAAATATTGAATATTTTGGAATTTTATTGATTGATTATTATTTGCGATATCAAACTTCTGCTTACTGAAATCGCTAGGAATATTTTTGCTCTTTAAAATGAGCCATAAATCAACGATATCGAATAATCCGTTGAGGAGGAACGGGCTTTGAAAGTTAACAATGGCCTTATGGGCGAAGCAGGTAGAAATGCGAAAAGTTTCGTGACTGGAGCGCCCTCTTAAATAAATATCCGAATCCAAGAACCATCCAATCTGAACCAAAATTTAACTACCCTAATTTTTAGTAAGGAAACTGGTGACATTTCTCAAATATCAAATTACATAGGCCTAATTTTATCATAATGAAGTTACTTTAAATAACTAAATTGGATAATTTTTCGATGAAGATTAACCCATCTACTTTTTACAACATAAAAAATAGATTGATTTTAAAAAATTATTGGTTTGAAGTGATTTAGTTTTTGAAGACGTAAATAAGCTTTTTGACCAAGAGAATGGAGGGAACAACTTAGTTGATTTGTATTGATCCAAAGGTCAGAGTAGAATACATTTAGAATTTGGTAGGTGCATGACTAATCTAATTTTAATCTAAATGTGGCTCGGCACGCTGTTCACAATACTATGTAGAATGAATAATCATTGATCCTATGAAAAAACTGTTCATTCCATAAAGTATACAAATTATTTGAATCGTATTTATTTTGTGCGCTTCCCTTTCCTATAAGCAAAACCCACCCGATAAATAAGTAATAAATAGTACTAACTGGCTTATTTGTTTTCATTCTACTTTACTCATTCGAATTTGAAATTTAAAAACTTATACTTACCGGTATGTCTAAAAATATATGGTTAGAACACTATGGTAAAATTTGTGTTGTGATTTTAAATGCTTATTATCAACTTAGTATCAGTTATATATGTGTCAATTTAAGAAAATAGTATAAAAGTCTTGAACTTATGAATTAATTATTGTTACGGGAGTTTAGGGCGAATTGAATGACTGGTGTTAGATTGAATGGTTTTATTCCAACTAAAGACACAGACGAGCACCAGAGATGTAACACAGAGGATGATTTGGATGTGTCGACTCTACTGTATCAAGTGCTCTCGTGATCTCTACCATTCACTCGAGTAATATGGATTATAATTCTTGTTACAGTTGGCAGTACGTTTCAAGTACAGGAAGTTTACGGAGTACAGCTAGCGGTTCCACCGTCAGTTCCAATTCACGTTCCTCTGGGTGAGTTCTAAATGTGAATACCCGCGTCGCAGCAAGCCTGCATACTCAGCGTATTTCCAATGCATTTATGTGTTTGTCACTACCACATAAAGCCACTTACCAAGTTTAATAAAAGTACATAAGTAAGTGATATAAATTTGTATTTATTCTCCATAAGAATAACATAAGGGCTGAGTAGGTTTACTGCAACAATGAAGATAAGAACTGTGTTTTATGCAATTATCAAAATAACTCAACCAAGTGAAGCTATATATCAAGTTTTGATCATTTAGGATCATAATTATTAAGGGAGATATAAAACTTTACTTATTTCTAATAAAAATAAAATTTGGGCTGAGTATGCAAGTTTTGTTGTTACGAGAATGATAAACTAATAATCATACTTACCCATGTGACCAATGCTGGTTCGATTCCTTGACCGTCTTAAGATCGCTGCACAGGCCTATTGTCCCATGGTACAGGCACTTTAGGTTTAAAAAAGTGATTTAAAATAGCCGGTAGACGTGCTGTGCTCGTATTGAGGAAAATTTAAAATTTAATTACAGTAGAAACTCGCTTACACGACCTTCAGTAACACGACTTCCTCGATAACACGTGCATTTTTACAATCCCCGTGAGATTGCCATAACACTTAATGTTAAATGTACCTCTATAGTACGACTATTATTGTTTTACAAACCTCAATAGCACACCTTTTTGTGACACCGAACCTTTATAGCACGACTTCTACCTCAGTAGTTTGTCGTTTTACATAATGGAACCTTTATAGCACGAGTACAATCTTCCCTGTGAATAATTCCCATGGGCAGTGACTCATCAGAACAAATGTTTTGAAGGAAATTACGTCTAAACATGAAACCCCCCTCCCACCCTTCCTTTGGAGAGTTGATCCAAAATGCATTTGCTATTAAGGGGTTTTAGATAAACAGGTAAACTTGATAGAGCGTTTTTTAGTCCACCCGACTTTGATAAGACGAACCTCAACTAGAAGGGTACCTAGATAGCAAGACTATTTCCCAAATCCCATTGAGAGTCTCGCTATCGAGGTTCTACTGTACAGATGGATAATTGTTTACAGGGAGAGGCAAGGGGAGCCAGCGATATCTGACTCCGTAGCCACCCTCACCGACTCCCCTGACAGCTGCTTCATCAGTCAGCGTAAACACTCCGGAGACCACTCCCAGTGTGGTTCCAGCTGTGCCATGTGAGTTTTATACTTTTATTATTAGATAACCCCACAGGTACTAATGCATTATACGGACCACCATCTGTAAAGGCACCCTGCGGTGGTTCTGATAGGTCAGGTACTGTAATTGTGTAGAATACTCTTTTGTCAGCAGAATTTATCATATGTCACGTCGCGAAACCCCCTCCTCTCCCCCTCACTGGTCAAGGTCAGGTGAAAAGTCATTCATCGGCTGAATACAAATATATTGTATTCAGCGTGCTGTGGCGTTTAGTTTAGGTTACATTAAGTTATATATGAATCACAAAATATATGACAAAATAACCTAACCACCGCATCACAGCGCGTTGTTTCAAGGGCAAGAGGTCAAATAACTCGGATACTGCTGTCCTCTAGGAGTCTCAGAAATGTAAAGAGTCATCCTAAATGCTTGTAATTTGTAGGCTAAATAATAAAACGTCTCTACTTTTGATCCCCGTAATTGGTTTGTTTTGTCCCCCTGGAAAATTATCCTAAAAATTGGTAGTCAGTGTAATGCATAAGTATTGTAAATATTTTATGTATATCTCACAAATATTGTAAAATCATCATTTTGAATAGTAGATGCAGACTCCGATGGGGAGTGGTGTTTTGGCGTTCATTAACATTTTCCACCTTTTGTCCTTATGCTCCCTGACTATCACTAAAACGAACAACGACTTTGTGTGCTGGATTACTGTGATCTCCCAGTTATGGCAAATGCCAATGATCCTTTTCAGAGCCACATTAGAAACAGAGGTTCTCCCTTAATCGGTTGTTCCATCACCGGGGTCTAAGCCAGGCAAATCATTAAGTCCTCCTTAGACATCAAATCAAATCAAAAATATCTTTATTTGTCTCTTGCACAAAGGTACAATAAATAGTGTCAAAACATAAATATGATTAGTTCTAAGAAACTATGACATAACCTCATACTTCAAGAAACACGTGTGGAGGAAATGGGAAATAGTGCAAGAGGTAACATAACTGGCTACAGACTTGTGGAAGTTGTTGGTCTGTGTCCATGGTGTGGCAACAGGACATTGACTGTATATTTGTTAGATTTTGAAGTAATAATATAATTTAACCTAGAGAAGACATTTTTTCTGATAACATTGTGGAAACAAAAGGAAATAATACCTTTAGTAGCAAAAGGTACCGACAAAACTGCTGCTAAAAACATTGTGGAAACAAAAGGAAATAATACCTTTAGTAGCAAAAGGTACCGACAAAACTGCTGCTAAAAACTAGGATAGGCAACTGTAGTCTGGTTGGTCGTCTTCCTTGTTTGTGACTAATGTCACATATGAGTCGAGTGAAGGCTCGAGTTCATAAACCAAATTACATTAGTTACAAGGGCAAGACAATGGTGACCACCACGGAAAGTATCAGGGCTCCGGGAAGGTAATATTTAGCGCTATATCATGGAGCTATAACTTTTTTGCTTGATTATTTTTTTATCTGTTTAGGAGACGAGAACGCTTGGACCAAATCCGAAAACTGTTCTCTATTTGTTACTGCCAAAGCATCGGTCACAATTTGAAAGATGGCTCTGAAGGCTCAGGTATATCGAATATATTCGGCAACATCGCTGGAAAGATTATGAAAAGTTGATTGCCTCGTAATCTGCTTTTCACTCTGTTTGTAAACAACGTTAAGGTGTATTTAAAACTTTGCAGTTGATTGTGGTTATTTATTATAAGACTAATTTATTTTTGTGACATTCATTGAATACAATTAAGCAATTTTCCTACCAATTTGATGGCAATAATTTGTTCATATCGAGCTGATGTTTGTAAACATTTACCAAACTTAATTGTTTGTTTTGTGTTTTTTTATGAAGTTGAACTTCTCTCGATGTAATGTTTTAATGATTAATCATTCATTTAAATTGTAACTTGTCGTTTGCTCGCTAAAAACTTTTTGTTTATCGTATGAACTTTTTAAGCAAAACACTTGATTCCAGCAAAGTGATTTAGTTCTTGCAGTTAAAAACAATAATTTTACTGTCTCGGTCGACTACAGAAATTGTTGTTAGTTCTGGGCGAACTTAAACCTACCCGTCCATTATGGTTAATTCTATAAGATTAGAACAATGTTGTTGATGTTTGTTTTGCTGATTTCTTGTTTTGTGTTAAATGTAGTGATATAAAGTTAAGTCAGACATTTAATTGTTGCTTGAAGACTGATATATGTTAATTGTTACTTATTTAATTATTGTTGTAAGTTAGATTCATGTTAGAAGGCAGAGGTGGGAAAAGGACCCCAAAGCGAAAACTAAAATTTGTTAGTCTGTATTACGAAGTAAATGTAATGGCTAATGTATTCCCTCTTTGTTTTGTTATCTGACTTCTCAATCATCAAAAGTACATTTGTTAAAAGTTGTAGTAAAAAATATTCAACAAGTACAACACAATTTGGCTAGTGTTTGTTAGTAAATATTATTATCAGTCATTTGTGGGAGGGGGGTTGGTATATTTACATTGCACATGTCTTAAGCATGTTACAAAGTGTGATTCCCGTTTTTTTTTTTTTTTTTTGTGCCGGTCCTGTTCCTGACGTATATTAGGATCTCGGTTTTGGGTTTCGAGTACAATTTAAAGATGCTCCTGTTTACATACAGATCCCTTATCTTTATACAAACAATTTAATTTTGTATTGTTTTATTATGTTATCGTCTAGTCTTAAAACTGAAGTTTCAATAAATAACAAAAAAAGAGATAGGCCCTACTTAATGTTTTTAATCTGTCTGAAGATCAAAGATTTCTTTAAAATAACATTCACAGTCTTTTCCCCCATTATTACCCGGCTCAATCCCTGTATAACCCGTGGCTGAAATATTTTGAGTCCCAGTCGCTTTGAGCTGCTGAACTTACGATGTCATATTTTTGGACCACAAAAAATTAGCAAACCAGGAGTATAGTGAGCTTTAAACACTCCCACTGTTGTTAAAAAAATGTATAAAATATTCATGTGACGACCCTGTGATTTAGGGCAGAAGTTGAACTACTTTGCCAAGTTAAGCTTAAACTCACAAAAGCTTTAACCATGTCTAAGAATTAGTTTGAAAAGGTTGAAACCTTATAACACTTATGTCCTTTGGAAAGTTGGTTAAGTTTCTAGTCAGTTTTTGAAAGTAGTAATAGCTTTCACTTGTACATTTTTAGATATTACTCAGTCTTCCCTTTTTTAAATATTAATAGTTGGTTAAGTGCTAGCCTTAAGTTTCAATTTTCTACCTAAGGTAGTTTTAAGTGTCTTAAATTTTACCCTAACAAGCCATCAAGTGTTTGTAAACTTAAACAATTTATCCGAGTGTTAAGTTTGAAATTTTGACTAGTGTTTTTTTCTATTTATTCCGCAGAACCTCATTAAAAAGGAGAACAAAACTTATTGAAAATAAATAATATAAACAAGTATTAATGAACAAACTGAGACGTTATGTAATGTTGGCTCTGGCCTAGTCTTTAAATTCTCTAGCCAAAAAAAATATAAATAAATATTTGTTATTTTAAAATAATTTACTCCTATAAGAGCTCAGAGAGCTAAACAAATTATTGAATTTCTTGAATAACTGGTATTTGATAAAGTAAGAAGTTCTGTATCTATTTCAAAAACCAAAATGTTTTCCTTGTTGCGGTCAGCTCTGCCATGAAGGGAGTTAACAAATCATGTGGCAGGCAGTTAGTGAGCAGCTGAAATTACATGTCCTTGTTGTTTTAATGCCAACTATCTGGGATGTTTTTATTGTCACCTTTTGTCCGTTTTTCATTAACTTAAAAGCTGAGGAGGAAATTGAAATTCTATTGCAATTTAAATAATAAATGACCTGTCTTGAGCACTGAAAACAAGTTGCCGCGGGACTTTTAATACTGGACTCGTATCGTAATTATGCTTAAATCCAAACAACTGTTACAGAGTTGGTAATTTTTGCTTAAATTAATGTCGAATGTACATTTTAATATTTTAAAAATGCATGTTTTTGTACTCATTTTTATAAAAGCATCCTGAAAAATGTTTACAAAATTATTGCGCACTCTATTTGTTTCACATGCATCGATTTAAGCTTCTAATAATCATTTAGCACTCTTAGTATTGTGGGTTTGTGTTTGTTTCTGTTTAAATTGTGTTACCTATTTAATTTATAAAGAAATTTTTATCACTAATGTTACAATTGTTGTGTTGAAATGAATAAACATTTATTCACCTTGTGTTCATTTACAGTCATTATTGTGTATTTAAGCTATAGGCCTTCGGTATAAAACACTGCCAGTTGTCAGTAGCAGTCAGCTAGCTTATGTCCAATACAAGACCCTGAGACTACGATGTAAGGTTCAGGAATACACTGTTGTAGTGAGCTCATATTAGTCTGTTCAAAGACTCAAATTTCAAGAACGCACACTATGCTTGTACAGAGATTTAATATATAACATTGTTGTACATGTTATTACAAAATATTTTTGTACAAGGAGGATTTCAGATGAAATAAAATATTTGAAAATACCAGTTTTTATTTTTATTAAAACCCTAATTTTCATTGTTTTTATGAGACAAACAAGGTGTTTTACAGGAAGGGTGTCAGGAATTTAATTTAAATAAGGAAAATCAGGTGATAAATGATAAAAATCTAGGGAAAACACTGCAAGTCAGGAAGAAGAATTTAAAAGTTATGTTCAACTTTTTTTAGGTATAGACAGTTTACCCAAAGTACCAAAACAAAAACCAATTGCCACTATTTTGACTAACTTCAGCAATAAGTTTATAGTTTATGAAGTACAGTAGAATCTCTCTTAACGGTCAGATAACTAAGCTGTTTCCCAAGGAGTTCTATCTGAAGGTAACACTGATGAACAAAACTGCAGTTCCAAATTTTGGTGAGGCAAAGAGACTCAAACAAATACCCATATAGCACAGGATGTCAATTTGACGTAAAAAAGTGATCAAAGACGTCAAATTGATGTAAAATAAAATATTTGATGAAATATTGACGTCAAAATGATGTAAAATTTTTGATGTCAAAATGGTGTAAAATGTTTGATGTCAAAATGATGTAAAATTTTTGATGTCAAAATGATGTAACATTTTTTACATATATATCTTTTGATATAAAAATATTATAATACCAAAATTGTATTATTTTTGTTTCAATCAGTTTTATTTAACAATAATTATTTTTTTAACCGCCCCCATCAAAAGTTTTACATCATTTGAAGTAAAATTTACATGCAATTTTTGATCAGCACAGTATTAACGCATGTTCACAAAAAAATACAAAGTTAAATGTTTAGTTATTAATAATATGGCTTGAATGTAAATTTAATTAATTATAGTTAAATTTATTATCACACTCACTCACGAATAAGTACGGTTTTTTTCTAAATAATTTAAACATCCATTGACACAATCCAATTTGGCACAGAAAGTCAAATCAAGCATTTTGTATGTTCCGAAAAGCAGTTTACAATTTAACGGATAACTATTTATTTACAATTATGATTTAAAAACTTAATTAGAGTTCTCAAAATAGGTATTACAAATTAACCTTACAATTACAATTAAATATATGTTTGCATTTGGTTAAGAGGTTATTCCTTCTCCTTGGCTGGCGCGGCGCGCCGCGCATTGTTTTTCTGTCATATCGGTCTTAGAGGGGTTATCAAAATCATGTTTATATTAGACTTTAGTTTGGTAAAGTAGAAGAGACGAAAGTTAATAAGTTCATCTAGTCTTAGCATCACACTGCTTAGTACAGGAAGTGCAACAGGGTAAGTACAATCAAAACATATTAGCATTATTTTGACAATGTTTTCTGTTAGACCTAACCTATAATACTTGAAGTCACCTCGCTTCCTTCAACTAAAATAATTTCAATTAACTTAAGCTTATTGCTGGGTAGCAAATGATGAAAAATGTTGTAATCAAAACCCGACAAACTATGTTGGTATAATGCCTAAACAGGTGAATTGATATACCAATAGATTATTGAAATTTGGTGTGTTCAGGCCTAGGACTAGTTCAATATTAGCTTCAACACAATTAAGCCTACATGGATGTAAAATTAGGTATTTGGCTAAGTCTCACTGTCTCATACAATCCAACATTTCAATGGTGTGGATAATTGTTTCGATATCGATTTGGCTTAGGATTACCATTGGATGTGAAAGTGTCATTAACCTAAATGTGTAATACAAATTAGGGCAAATTGAGAAATAAATGTGGCACACCTGCCAAATTATGACCCAGTTCTAGCATCTGCAGGCAGCCTTAACCCTATAACTGTTGCAGCGTACCGTAACTTAGTTCAAACTAAGTTACGTTCCGGTGTGATGTGTCTGTTGTGGTAGCGTAGTCTTTTCTACGTCTAGCAAAAATTTAGTATAATCACTTAAGTTAAATTGATAACTTACCAGAATGAACTAGAGATTTTAGAGCTTTAATTTGATAGCCTACCATATTCATGGAACTTGTGATTGTTGATATGTATTTACATAAGTTAAACCAATTTTTAAATTTAGGACTAAGTTATTTTAGTCAGCAGATTTGCAAAACTAAATTAAACATCCTGTAGAGTTATTATAGTAAGACATAAGTCAATAACTATATACGACATTTTCTATTACCGGTACTAACTTAGGTAGGTAACTTAGGCCCTAATACAAATTGCAACAAAAAATGGCTGTAAATGGCTTTAATACAAGATTTTTTATATTGCAACTTTCAGTCAAAGAATTAACTTTTAACTCCAAAGGCAACTTCATTGGAATTAATTTGATATACAAAGTAAAAAACATATGGGTAGTTTGGCATGTTTATGTATATTTTTCATAATATAAAGTAAAACTCTTCAAAAGTAGAAAAGAAAAGCCGCCACCATGGGGAATAACATGCGCCAGTTCTAGGGTTAAAATAATAGTTACTTTAAACTGGTAACTTCCTGGTCCACCAAAGAACAAGTTATTTAGGGCCTACTTAACATATTCGACCTAAGATTTTTTTGAAATCCGCCATTAACAAGAATATGTTATTTTATGTATGTTACCGTAGTTTAGTGGCAATTTCCTAGCTTCCTGACTGGGCTTTTCACACTGTGTGCTCCGTGGTTAATAAAATATCGTTACTGGTTTATTTTTTAGGCCCTGTAACCAATAAGACCGTTTTTTATAAAGTTAGCTTAAGTTATGTAAATAAATTATAAAAATCGCATGACTTTTAGTGGAATGATATCTCAGTTGCAGTGATTGTCCTCGCCCTCATTTCAGAGACCTATCCATTTTTGTTTTCTAGAAAGTTGGACCAGCTTAAAACACGGGTTCTGGATTGTATTACCACTGGGGTATTTTCAGTTAAATAAATGCCATTGTTGATCAGTGGGATTCGACTCATGGACCAAAGTCACTTGCTCCAATAAATATACCAAGCTGTATCCCAACAGTACGCAAATCATGTCCTTGATGAAATTTAAAGTAAAATTAGCCTAATTAAGACTTGAGACCAATGTTAATATAAGAACATCAGGGTTTGTCACTGCTGGATTTGTTTAGTTATACTTTCAAATCACTATTTTGGACCGGCTTTTGTGTGTGGTTTGTAACTTATTTTTTATTTAACATTGTGAGTGAATAACATTTTAAGCTATACATAGAACATGCCGAGGCCGCAAGCAGAATTATAACTGAAGTTTGGGGCTAAATTTTAAATGGCAAAGCAATTTTGAACATAGGCTGGTTTAAAATCCTGCAACGAGCAATAATTCACTTGCTAGTGGTTTTTGGATTTTCTAGGTTGTTTTACCCAACAATACTGAAGGAACAATAAATCAAAAGTGAAAAACTGCTGTAATCGTTTTATTTTTGAAAATTGACTGCAAGTAGCCTATATAATTTGGTAAACCTTAAACTATATTAAATTTATTTGGTGGGATGGGTTAATATAAGATAATGGTCACAAATCTAAGCTCGCTTTATATACCGTAGTTAATCTGAATAATATTACCGGTATCTTATCAACTTATTGTGTGGCTGACTTTTAACCTTTAGATACCGGTAACAAGTAATTTTGAGACGATAGAAATGGAACAGTCAGGACCTCCCGCAGCGCCGTCCTCGCAAAGTAATAATGTGTGGCTGGGAACTGGCGCTGTCCCCCCACCTCCCAGCCGCGAGTACTACAACAGGGAGCCATGCCCTCGTTCCCACTCCATACATAAAATCAGCAGTTCTGTCAACTTCCAGCATCCAGCGTAAAATTATGGGACCCTCAGAAACAACTGTGTTATGTATGGAGATTATAGTAACCTAACCTAACCGCCGCAGCGCGCTGTTTAAGTTTTTAGCCAAAAGTTTCCTCCTCCACACGAAAATTTTTTATTTCATTCAGTCTTTTTTTGTGAAACGCAGAACAAATATGGCTTATAAACAGATAGACAGAAAAACAAATGTTAACACATATTTAAATATCTCCGCTGCATACAACATTTTACTGCTCAAAGAGATGTGAGATCAAACCTATTTTATTTATATAGATAGACATTCCTTACCTGGAACATCTGGTATTGCTAATAACCTGTCCATAATGTGTTAACAGCTGCAATTCAAATAAATGTATTCCCCATATTAATCTTATGAGCAAAAAACCAACTTTGAGGGCAGCCCGTACCCTTGAGAATAAAGATATTGAAAATTAAAAACCTAATTGCAAAACTACGAACTGAGTCGAATTCTTTGACACTTCAAACATTAAAATTGGTCAAGAAACAACGGAAAAGTTTTCCTAACCATAAAAGCGCCTTTTTTGGCGTATTAATATATAAGATTCAGGAAATTACAGGATTCGTGGTTTGAAATTTTTGTATTTTAGGAGTATACAACAATTCTAATGTTTATGTCAGTTGGCAGAACTGCTGTTTTTATGTATGGACTGGGGACAAGGGCATGGCTTCCTGGTGTAGTACTCGCGGCTGCGGGGTGGGGGCAGTGCCAGTTCCCCGCCAAACATTTTTACTGCGCTATGTCCTGACTGTTCCAATCCTGCGCTCCCATAATTTTAAATAATCCTCTACCGGTACATATTAGACAATAGCTTTTTTAAAAAGAATCTAAAATTAGCCTACTTATAAACGAGTTTTTCCAGATCAAAAGCTAAGTCTGGGCTAAAGGCCTTAAATATGTTTGCGCCCAAAATACTAAAGTGGGCATTATTACCTATAAGTTATTTTTGTTTATTGTGTGTTGCAGATTGCAAGCAGCACAAGGAGGAAAACAAGAAGATTCAAACTAAGTTTAAAAAAGTGTAATTAAGTACTAATTGAAAAATTGCTGAAAAACATTTTTGTAGGCCTATTTATTTTCCTACTTATGCTTTAGGCCTAATTTAAAAAAAAACTATTACAAAACTAAGGAGCAAAAAATATGCAACCTATTGTAAAGTATTTATCTCATGAATGGCAAACATTTGTTTAAATATTATATGAAATTTAAATAGGTATGATTTATTGTTTTGGTAATTAGTTAAAATTGGAGTCACTAAATTATATAAATCAAAATGCTTTGTATACATTCACAGATATTGGCACCTTGATACACTGCCATTTTTAATACTGAAGTTTTTATAAAAATAAATTTAGTCTCTTTGAGGTCGGCTTCACATGTCTGATAATTTTAATTTTGATCTTAAACGCAAAACATATTGATATTTAAGACAGAACGAAATTCTCAAAACAACCTATTTTGATAAACAAAACAATTCTGTGCATATCCTGGTAGAAAACAACATTTTATTTAAATAACTTACAGCACAATATTAAGAAATTTTTTACATCCTATTGATATACATTTGACATCATATTGACGTACATTTGACATCATATTGACGTACATTTTACATCATATTGACGTACATTTTACATCATTTTTTTCTTTTCTATACTGCTTGTTTGATATCAATTTGATGGCAATATGATGTCATGTTTGATCTGTTTTTTACGTCATTTTTACGTAAAATTGAGTGCCCTTTTTACTTCCAATTGACGTCAAATTGACGTCATTTTGACGACATTTGATGTCAATATGACATCAACAATATCAATGACATTGACATTTTTTACATCAATTTTACGTCAAATTGATGTACTTGTGCTATATGGGTACCTACTCATGATTTTAACATTAATAAACTTGTATTTGTTTGTTTGCTAATAATTTATCATATTTCAAGACAACAGTAGATGCATAAATCAAACGAATAAATTAATTTGTTCCAACTTCTACAACTTTTATTCCAATGATTTGCATGAGTAGATTCACTTATATGAATAAAACAACCAAACAGGATGGTTCAAAGAACGATAAATTTGCCTCACCTGTGAACACCAACCTGACAAAATCACCGGCTCGCTTTTTCGACAAAAATAGTGAAGCAGAGTTACCTCCAGTTATGCAATAAACCTCCCTGGTTACACCGAATAATACCGGAAACAGTCGCAATAAGTGTTAAAAACAATCAAACTTATGAAGTATATGATAAACCTATTAAGAGCAACTGACTGAATTTGGCTTCATATGGAAAAAAGTAATAGATCTTTTCTAACCTGAAAGTTATTTGTGGAACAGTATCGCGACATCGGCTGCTGCGGCGGAAGTTCGTATATTCTTGGAAGACGGTCTGTTGATCCGAGGTCGGTTAAGAGAGCTTCCACTGTAGTCAGTTAGTTACAGTAATAAGGAAATGGTCTCCAGTAATTATAATAATAATTTTACTGTCTTTCAGCATAAATACAGCAATAGAAAAAGTCAATATTTACAATTATTACAATTTATTTTGTAATAGAATACATTGAATACACTATACCAATGCATATGGAAGAATATATGGACCGGGTTACTTAATGCAACTAATTATATTTTCCAATCAAAATATTCATTTATAGAGTAAAAGGGTGTGGTTACTAACCATTTATAAAGATTTTTTGTTAGGTTTGTCATATTTTAGGGTAACTTATTCAATGGCCTCTATGTAATCTGGAGTTACTACTCTTGGTTAAAAAGGCGTGCCGTTCTGAAAGCCCGTTTTTGCTCTGCTCAGTTATGTTGGCAGTAATTCTGGTGGTGGTGGGACGATGTCAAAATCTCCCATTTGATTCAATGTAAAAACGGTGATATTCAAAGTCTTTAAATATTAGTATCTTGTCACATTTTAAGTGAACTTGTTGTTAAACTTAACTTTATAGGTTTGAAACATATTTTAGATGGAATTTGATTGTTTATTGCGAAGCAAAAGTTATTATTTGAGGTAAAATAAAACTCCCTTGTAATGTGGCTTTAGAAATATAGTGTTGTAAACAAGGTTGAATGACAGCGTCCCACCCACTGAGCTCTATGTTATATCATTGATTATACATCCTACGGAAATCAAAATTATTCTGTATTCAAAATCAATGAATCAATGAATCGTTGTATCTGGAGTCACCACTCTATGTTAGAAAAGCGTGCCACTGTGTTTTTGGTCGTTATGTTGGCCAATGTGTTTTACTCATGCATTGTGGGGGGTTTTTACAGTTTGGTGGTACAGTCATTTTATTCTCCATTTAAATCAGTGTCAATTTAGTGATTTTTCAAAACCATTATCATTGTTTTTAAAGTACATTACAAGTATGCCTGTTGTTAAAGTGAACTTTGGAATCTTGCGAAATGTTTTAAATAAAAAGTAACCAATCATCTTGAAGCTAAGTAATGATTTAGGTAACACGATGAAAATAGTCTTGTTTCTTGGTTTACGGTCGTTGGTGAATGACATTGAAAAAACGGGTATTTGGGTGGTTAATTTAATTATTTATTTTACTTACTTATAAACATGACAGCATTAATAAATAAAGGATGATTCAAACATTAAATTCGAATCCAATGTCAATGTTAACTGTTGACAGTAAACACTACAGTAGACAACCGCAACCGGTCGGCGACTTTTGTTTTGATTTTGATAGCGTCCACCAAATGAATTGTGATTGGTCCAGCTAACTCCAAGGTGTTAACATGACAAAGTAAAAAGCTGAACTAGACGGCAAGCTTTTGGGAAATTTAGTCAAAGAGTAGTGACTCCAGATATAACATAGAGCTCAGTGGTCCCACTACCATGTCTATGCCACTACCAACACGACATCACAACAGAACAAGATAGGAAAGTGACGGCACGCTTTTTGAAGGTGATTTGACAGAGAGTAGTGACTCCTGTTTTTATTTCAACTCATTGAACTTATTGTACATTCTTAAACTTAAAATTTCATATCTTTAAAATAATTTGGTAAGTCTACAAAAGGGAACGTGAAAATGTGTATTGTGTCTAGTATTTTATGAATAAAAGTATTTCCTGTACTGAAATTCCGAACGTTCTCCAGAACATTCGGCCGAACATTCTACCGAACGTTCATTGAGCATTCGCCCTGTTTGACGCTCCCACACTTCTCGCAAACACCCACTGAACATTCGGGCGAACATTCCCTTGAAAATATTAAATAAATTTTATCAGCTGTTGACGCTTTGTCCGTCGTGTCCAATGGAGCACTGTCATGACAAAACGGACAGATGAATTATACAGATAATATTGCTGTTGTTGTATCTACGGTATAAAAGGTGTAAAATTTAGTTGTGTAGAAGAAACCAACGAAAATATGAGAAGCCTATTTTTTTAAGAAGTAAAAAAATCAAATATAAATATATCATATACCATGTTCTTACATCATGATCATATACTAGCTGATACCAGTATTTCGCACAGCTGATTAAAATTCCTACTGCATCTACATCTGTTTAACTACCTACCTGATTCAATAAGTAACTTTGAGGGCGACTGGGGCGGAGCCCTAAGGGAAGGGATTGCCAAGATGGGACGTTGAAACGGAACAGACAAGTCGACAGTCACTACCTTTCTTTTATACATTTATAGGATAGGACAGCAACGCAGCAGATGCACAGGCCTTTGTTGCTTATGTCTGCTGATTCCCATGACCATTTTTTGTATATATTTCTATTACGACAGGTTATTGTAAATTTACATTATTTTTTCTGCAGTAGTATAGATTTTAGTAATAATTGTATTATATAAGTGTAATCGTACAAGCTGTAACTTTGTTGGATTAAACATTTTGTTCATTCATTCATTCAGCGACTCCAGGTTTATAGAGCTCATTGATTACAACTCATTGAGGGTACTATTATAAAACGTGTAACGTGCTGTGGCAACACTGGCAGGAATGCCGTATTTTTCTGTTGTTTTTTTTCGTAACGCAAGTGCTGTCTTAGCTTTTCTGTATTCTATTCTGTAATTCAGCTATTCAGCTAAATAAAACCTAAGTGCAGTCCAATTCATATCACAGTTCTTAAACAAACTCAGACGAATATGTGTCTTTAATTATTAATTAGTGTCATAATAGTCACGGTATGAAGTATTGCCAGGGTACTTGCCTTTGGATTGATAATGAAGTGAGTGCTTTCTTGTGAATGGTAATGTCAATGTCAGCCTTACTAAAAACAAACTCGAAAGTTATCACTGTGAGTTTAAAATACAGGTGGGTTTAAGTTATTGTAGGCAGTGTATATTTTTTAATACTGTTATGATGTGTGTACCTCAAATAAAGCGAGAAAATGAATGAACAATTAATTGAAACTTGAAATTATCTCTTCATGGCTCATGTAACTTATAGGAAGGCCTTCAGTAAATTTAGGGCAATATTAGGCCTTGTTCCATTCGTTTACTCTCAGCAATTAAAGACAAACATATTCCACGTGATAAGCCTAGTTTGGCAAACAAGAGTTATTGTAAGGAGACTCATTGTAAAAAGGGATTTGTCATAGAGTGAAGGACATCTAAAGATCTGATCTTATCAGACCAGCCAATGTGTCCTAATCAGGCACCGGGATACTAGGGCCATTCTATTAACCTAGTGTGCTTATGTTTTCAAAAAAGTCTAGGCTTTATTTATCCCAGAAAGGTCCTACATTTAGCCTTGCTATAAGCCTGTAGTATCTTATCCCATAAGAAATTGCAGATAAGTGCTAACAGGATAAATCACAGAGGGCAATATGCCTAAGTGTGAGTTTGAGGTCACCACAACCCCCCAACCCCATAAATATGACCAAGTACAATCAGAATAGTCACAGAAGTTACCATGGTACTGTTTGCGCTCAAGATGTATAAAAGAGAGGTGTGTGCATGATCAGCTGATGTGACGATGGACTCGCTCCACTAGCACAGCCAATGAAATGGCTGCAAACCATACTTATTTAGTCTGCTGAAATGTCAGTTTTGTGTTCTATTATAAGATCCAAAATTTAAAGACATTGTTTTTATACTTTTATTACGAGCCCATCTACGTCACATCAGTTAGGCCCTATTGTTATTTGTGTGATTTTATATGAAAGAGTTTTGTTCATATATGACGCCATCAATCTCCCAGGGGGTATCAGATGAAGAATTGGTAGCCTAATTAAGCTGTTTCGTTTACAAAAATCAAAGTTTTCATAACATACAATTAATTAGCATCAGCAGTTTTTTCCAATCTTGTTTGTTTGCAATAAAACTTCATAATAAGTAAATTAAACTAAACTATTATTTTGTTCATATTTACGTTGCCTGTATTGTTGGTGGGGGGGGGGCAATAAAATAGTGTATGCACTTTGGGTAGTAAGAGCCATAACACCTTTGAGCGTTTAACACACTCGTGCTTTCAAGCACCGCTCTCAGGCTCTAATGACGTTCTTACTACCCTAGGTGTGTAAATAACTCAATTAAATCTTAGTTACATATTAGGCCTATAACATTACACATTATTTTCTTTCCTATATTTATTTTATTTTTATTTATTTTCTTTCCTATTTTGTCACATTTACAAGTTACTAACGTTTCTTATCCTGCATCTGCTTACCACCCGCTCAATACATTGAAATCGTAGCTATATTTGCCAGTAGTTCAGAAAGGGTTAAATCTCCCCATTTATTATATTTTGTAACCTTGCCCGGTATCTTCCCCAAGAACATTGAATTCAAATATCAATCTGTATAAAATGATTTTTACCAGGACTAATTTCACCAGGAATTCTTTGTCTTGCCTATCATACCAAACAGGTTTAAATTACCGGTACCTGGTGACACAGCGGAGTAATCGTATACCATGGTACAACTACCGCTGGTTTCAAACCTCAGGGGTTCATTTTGAAGTTGGACATCAAGCTAGCTATATATACTCCTCTTCATCAATAGTGGTGAGAAAAGTCTCAAAAGTTATAAAATGATTACACATGATCAATAAACACCAAACACATGAAAAAACTGGCCAGTGCAAAAATAGAATGGCACATGAGTTGCAGGCGGAAAATGACTCAACATAGTTGTGGAAGATACTGATTTAGGCCTAATCAATATTTATGTTTGTAATTGTCCTTTAACCTGTTGGATCCTGTCGCCGCACAATTGTGCAGTAGTGACACGTTGTTGCATTGTTGCGGTGCAAGTGGCAGAAGACTGCCCTGCCTCTCTTGTAGATTATTTTATTTTGCATTGTGATTATTGGCACCCCTGCCCTGTTGCAGTATTTTCGCTTGTAACAGTCTTAAGTAACTGTTTACATGTTTATTTTAACAACAGACTAGCCTACATTAAATAGGCCACTATAGCCTATACAATTTAGTAAGTTGGATATTGTGTAAACTAATAAATTAATTAGGGCCTAATGGACTTATAAAGTTTCTGTTCCTAATAATTACTGCAGTAGGCCTAAGCCTAAAAACCTGGGTCACTGGAGGAGCCGAGGGAAGAAAAACTCGGGATTCATCATGTTATGATACCTTTTACCCTGGTAAAAAATAAAAAAAAAACAATGGACCTCTGCATCCCATTATTAGTTGGGGTTTTCTCCAGTTTCAACTGTTACTGTTGTGGTCTCGCATCCGTTTAATTAAGCTGATGTGGCTGCAACAGTTAGCAGAGGATATCTGTAGGCAATTCTTTCGTTGCTCCAGGTTACGCAAATTTCCCTGTTGCTGTTTAAAATTAGCGAATACGCCAATGTTTCCAAAATAATGTTACTTAGGACCTGTACTGGTTGGAAATAATATTTTTAAGGAAGTAAATATCGAGTTGTGTTTTTAAATAGAAAACGGTACTTTGGTATTATACGGATGCCACCCTTATACAGCGCGCTGCGGCAGTTATGTTAGGATGGGTTATCATAAAAATGATTGTAGGACTTTCCTTGTTTCGTTACGAATCGAACGATACCTGATGAGTCATACTTCCGGCCGCCAAACCCCCTCCAAATAGGCCAAGGTCAGGTCGTTGACCGGAGTGCGCGCATCACCTGTCACCGCCTGTATCTGGGTCAGTGTCATGAGTGATTTATTGCCGTGCACTACGTTATATTTGTTTTCATAATGAGTGATGTTCTTTTGATGTGGGATTTACCTTGAAATGAAGAGGAAACCGTACGTATTTTTATGATAACCCATCCTAACATAACTGCCGCAGCGCGCTGTATATTTGGCGGAGTACATGTGGTGATCGGGTGTGGCTGCTAGCGGCGGCGACGCATTCAACACGATCCTAGCGGACATCGCTGCCTTTTGGGAGGCACAACACAAAGACCGCTCATCAGAATGATGTAAAATTTGTACAGTAAGTCAATAAAAGTACGTTTTTTCGGATTATGTAGTTATCCTTTGTATCCGGTAAAAATTTAACCTCCAAAAATAGTGGCATCCGTATAATACCAAAGTACCGAATAGTTTGTTACAAAATAAAATTTCTTGCATTATTACTGTTTTTTTAACTGAAAGTCTGAAGATAATAAAAACTTATTATAATATTTGAAAATTAGCTTCATCAGATAACTTATAATGTTGTGATTAAATACCGTATGGTTTGTTGTAAGCAATAATACTAACCTAACATTTATATTAATTTAACTGCTGTAACATTAAGTTTAATCAGTACCTATTAAATGTTATTTAAACTTTGAAGCACACAAAAAATAATGAACACTATAACTGATACATACTACTGAATAAATTATCTTGCCACTTCAATGCACGTAAAAACTGGCCTGATGCGAGAGAAAAAGATATAGCGATAAACTCTTTAAGCAGGCAGAAACAGAGTTACAGGTTTACAGGACAGTTTACCAGTCAAAGTAAACTCAGAACTGTCGCAACAGCCACCTCCCCGCATCAGTTTAATCGTGAATCAGTTGCATGGATGTAACGCAAAGTAACTAATGCGGTTACTTTGTGCTATCTGGACGCAGTATTGATAATGATTATTTTAACCATATAACAAGACTGACCAATACTAAACTAAACAAAACCACAAATCTTAATAAATTTGGAATTTTTATTTGTTGTAGAGTGTAATCCAAAGCTAAAGGCTGATAAAATATGACTGCCTAGCACTGAAAATGAGAACATAGTGAAATGGATATCAAAGCACTTACAAAGAGTTCAACCTTCAATTCGTTTACTACTGGCAGCAGTCACAAGATTGGAGCATGGTTTGCTACATTGAGCCTACGCACAAGGAAAACCTCAAAAAGTATTACATTAGGTAAGTTTTCATAGGCTACTTTCTTTTTCCTCACTATTTGCCCTAGAAATTCATATGTTTAAGGGGCCATACAAATATTACGTAACACATTTTTTCGTTATACTACGCGGGAACATATGACTTTCAATACTAAAATGCGGTTGGAAACTTGCTGTTTTCATTTAAAATCACACATGTTCCTTTGTTGTCTTTTCCGATCACTAAAATTAGCTACTTGTTAATCTTATGGTGAAAGCCTATTTTTGCCGGACAGTTCTTTTCTGATCAGTTTTAGAAGTTACAAACGTGACACAACAGCTGACTTTCATTGTTGTCAAATCATTGGCCACAGTTAACCTCTCATTGATGTTACACGTGTGAAGCATATCATGGCATTGTGTTTTTTGATTTATAAAATAAAGGCTAGCGGAAGTGGAAATTTATCCCAAACCTTGTTGGACAGAGTAAGTAAAGTATCAAATCAATTGCTACCTCAAGTAGGCCTATCTCATAACAGTATCTTAATTTGTTGCAAAACAAACTGCCAAACTAAGGTATAAATATCATGAACAATGAAAATTGCACCATAAATATCAATTTGAAAAAATAACCACCATATATTTATTTTTGAAAAAATAGCTTCTAAGAAATCTTTTTAAAGCTAAGTAGCCTAGGCTTATGGTTTTTGTTTCATAAAATATGTAAATAGTGAAATAATAACTAGGCCTACCGTAAAACAGGCTAATCCCGGACAGGGGGGCTATTCCCGGACACGGTGTACATGTTTTTAAACATAAATAATTATAAACTAACCTGCAAAGTTATTAAGTCGATCGTTATCAATACGTATATAGCAGAAGACGCTCTACACAGCTGTATAGGTTAGAACTCCGTAGGATCGGTATTTTGTTTTATTTTGCAGGTATACCAACTTACGATTTTTCAACAAAAAAAAATGTATGTCTAACTAAGATATGTAATTTTTGTCAAGTTTGTCCGATTTTCGTCGCGAATGTATATTTTTATTCGTAATTTAAGAGCGCATAATGCCATGCTATTTAAAGTTATATACAACATATATGTAAAAAATATATCACATTTAAGTATTCCAGCACAAACCCGGACACTTTACTAATAATCCGTCGATGTGTCTGTTGGGCCGGCTGCTGCTACTAGCGCCTGCCCTTAATGACATAAAATACCGTACCTATTTCCCACCGTAACTGCCCGTAACTGTCAACTGTCATTGTGTTGTTAGCCGTGTTAACCACTGATAAAATTGTTTGTGAAGTTAATTATAATTGATTGTGAAGTTGATTCAAAATTATTGTGAGATCGTCATAATGGGCGATAGGGCCGAAGTTCTTGAACAGGCAGTAAAAGACGTCAAGGAAGGGAAGTTGAGTGTAAGGGCAGCTGCGATTAAGTATGGTGTACCGAAATCAACTTTAGGGGATCATGTAAGCGGAAGGTACAGTGCTGTACCCCGAGGAAAGCCGAAAGTTTTCACCATGCAAGAAGAAAATGTGATAGCTGCTCATGTGGAGCAAGTGGCTTCTTGGGGGTTTCCTTTCACATGATTGGAACTTAGGCTACTGGTAAAGTGCTACCTTGAAAAAACCGGGAGAAATGTCCCTATATTCAAAAACAATCCTCCAGGAGAAGATTGGGTTGATGGGTTTTTGAGGAGGAACACTGCTCTTCGTTTGAGGATGTGCCGAAATATTACAGCTCGTCGAGCCAAGGTAAGAGAAAAATCTTAATAAAGTTCAGTTACCGGTATGTTTGCTTTTGCTTTTTACTACCTAGTACCTACCATTATTCTGTAGCTTACCTTGATTAAAATCTAAAGATAGGTAATTTCACAGCCTAAATTAATATTTCACCCACCTGTAAATTCTTATACCGTATACTATATAAACTACCTGCATAGCCTAGAATAAATTGATCATTCTATGTTACCTCCCTATAGTAAGTATATTTCTTTTCAGAGGAGGGCATTACGGTAGTTGTTTTACGAAATTGTAACAAAGTGATTTTGTTTTCAGATTGATGCAGTGTGCGTTACTTTATATTTTGAAAACCTAAAAGTTTCGCTGGACAAAATACCTAAGGAGAACATCATAAATTATGATGAAACAAACCTGTCTGATGACCCGGGATCTAAAAAATGTATTTTTAAGAGAGGAACAAAGTATCCTGTACTCAACTCATCCAAAACTGCCATTTCCATCATGTTTGCTGGTAGTGCTGGGGGAGAAGTTCTTCCTCCGTATGTGTGCTACAAGGCGTTTGTGGGACACTTGGGTAACTGGAGGCCCTGATGGAGCGAGGTATAATCGCTCAAAAAGTGGCTGGATTGACGAGGAAACATTCAGGGATTGGTTCAAAACCATTGTTTTGCCCTGGTCAAAAACAAAGGAAGGGTCGAAAGTAATGATCGGCGACAATTTGTCGACACACTTTTCAACGGAAGTGATAACACTTTGTCAACAAAACGACATTCGTTTTGTATGCCTCCCCCCAAATGCCACACACCTTCTGCAACCGTTGGACGTGGCTTTTTTCCGTCCTCTTAAGCAGGCCTGGAGGAAGATTCTACTTGACTGGAAAATGGGGGCTGATAGGAGGTTACAAACCCTCCCGAAAAATCATTTCCCCTCACTTTTGAAACAACTTTGTGAGGAGATCAGTGCGAATGCCGCCAAAAATCTGCAAAGTGGATTTAGGACCTGTGGAATCCATCCGCTTGACTCTGAACAGGTGATAAAAAAACTCCCGTCAACAGACGGACCGGTAACGGAATCGCCAACGAAAAGAGCTCGACAGCTTGTTGGTGAGACAGTAATTGAAATGCTGTCACAACTGCGTTATGACTCTCCATCGGCAAAAGCTCCGAGGAAGAAGAAAATTAATGTTTCCCCTGAGACCAGTATTTCTCAGAGCGATCTACCGGTACCGAAGAATCCTGGTGCAGGAACCTCAAGAAGTGGAGAAGTACCGGTACCGTCAGGTGACGGGCCATCAACAAGCGGCATAACAAATAAAAGCGCCGGTAAGCGAGCAAAGAAGAGGACAGCGGAGGAAGCTGAGCTGAGCTCAGATCCTGACGAGCCAGACAACTTTTACCTTAACGATTCTTCAGATGAATTGGCAGAAGAACTGGAACCACTTAAAGACGACGAGCATCTCGTCTTCAAAGATCTGGAGATTGGGGACTATCTCCTCTTAAAGTTTCCGGGGAAAAGGTCTGTGCGTTTTTACGTTGGTGTCGTGGAGGAAAAAGACGTGTACTTGTTAGTAAGATGTGCCCGAAACATTGGGAACTGTCAGTTTAAGTGGCCGAATCCTGAAGACCGATGCACAATCGACTACGACCAAATTGAACGGAGGCTGGAACCGCCGAAATTCAATTACAAGAATGATCGTCTTGTTTCATTTTCCTTCAACAACAAATTTGCGGGATATTTCATTTGTTAAGCCAACTGTTTGTTTAAACCTACCTTCCTGTAACAATAGTTACCTACCTGTATACCATAACATTAGTTACCTACCCTTTGTAATAGGTACCAATATATATATATATAAGTTGTGTTATTCTTTGTTTGAATCCTCATTTTAAACACCTCTTCCCCTTGCTGTTTTCTGTTAAGTTTTATTTCAGTTGAAAAGAAGAAACAGCTGAAAACGTAACGTAAGAATATTCTTTATTCATCCCAACCCATACAAATTTGTTTGTTATTTCGTTTTTAAGCCTTTGACTGATGCAAAGGCATCTGCAGACCTCAAAACGTTGTCCTATTACGGACAGCGGAGGTTCGTTGAGGCGTTATAATGATATTTAGGTCAGTGTCCGGGATTAGACCGTTTGTGGAGGTTAAGCCGGACACTTTAATTTATTTTTATTTATTTAATACTAACATCTAACACATAGAAAGGTACAGGGATATAGTAAATGACACACACACTTTACAATGGTATGGTTTTTATTGGTGACATCGATGTTTGACTGGTACTTTAACCTAAAAAACGTAAAAAAGTGTCCGGGTTTAGCTTGGTTTACGGTATGTGTTTTTTGAGTAGGCCTAAAATAAACCTTGATTCTAGATTAAAATTTGTTTCTTTGTTTGTAATTATATATGACTTTTTTTAGTATGACGAAAAGTATCGTTCAATACTCGTCCGAAAAGCTCTTTGCCACTGCTTGATCTAAATTCCGTAAACACGATATTACTGGCAAAGAGCGCTTTTCTGGACTAGTAACGAAATATACTATTTCGTAATTTCAGACTACTACCCTCCCCTCCACCATGTAACGCACCATAATGCTTGACCATACCCCCAATGTGTTACATAACTCAATTGCAATAGGCTTTAAAACAGCTTAAACCTTTAAAACGTCGTTTTATTAGCAATTTGGAATATGGATTTCAACGAATCATTAAATTTTAAATGTCTTGCTTTCAACAACATTTTTTAATAACTTATTTCAAAGCAAAATATATACAAACAAACAAGACTGTTACTAATAATTATAAACAACAAAACTATATCAGATATGTATTTATTTTTAGTTTTACTGTTATTAAAATAGTATGACGGAAGTATTTTTTATATAACAAACTGTAACCTTGATTTAGACATCAATTTGATTTTTGAATTTTGAAAGATTTATAACATTATCAATAGATACCGGTACGGGAGTGCGCCAGCTCTGAGGGTTCATATGGGTGAGTTACGTAACGTTAATCCAACCCCCCCTCCCCCACATAACGCTACGCCATACCCTCCCCCCCTTAAGTTTGTTACGTAATATATGTATGGCCCCTAACATAGATTAATGAAGTGGATTTGTAATAGGCTTTTTTTGGCATCAAGGAATTTTCTAAATTGTTTTCTCTTTTGGACATTGAACTGAGAACAGGCAATGTTTATTTTCAGTGATCGTAACAGTACAATCTTTATTAAAAAAATTATCTCTTACCTATTTTTTGATACACCCATGACGATCTATATCAATCTAAAGACAAGACGGACTCTTGTAAGAAAACTCTTGTACAACAAATATGTTTGCCAACGTATATGTTGGTCTTAGCGTATTGCAGACAACTTTTTTACCTATGACAGAAAATCCCTGTTTTGAGAACTCTGTAAAGAATCATTTTTATTCAATATATGCAGAGTAGGTCTCAATGAATAGTCTTTTTTCTGATCCTATACTTTTTTTATCATTTATTTACTTTATTTTCTATATAAAGTATATGTTTTCTAAATCTACAATAAATTATAAAAAAGTGTACATTTTGGATTTGTATTTATGGAAGTTACAAGTTTTTTTGGGAATGTTAATACTTTGAATATCAAGAAATATCACAAATATCTGACAAATAACTATAATTATAGTTTATTAAATATTTTAGTTGGCCCTATTGCTTTCTACAGATTTTTAAGAACAAGGTATGAATTATCAAGGGTGATCTTAAACAGGTTTCAATCAGTAGTACTTATAGTGGCAACATTTATAGTTGATAAAATCATTGAACCACCATGTTTTACTGTACGGGGCTCAAAATTGTCCATTCGCAGGTTTACTACTGTTTCTATAGTTTGTTCTGATTAAAGTGCATTGTTGCTATTAAAAGTGTCTAAGTAATTCTTTAAAATTTAAGTTTGAATGAGCCTCTTGTAGTGAACTTATTATAGAGCATATAAAGTGTCCACTGAAGTGACTAGTATATTGTGATAAATTCCTGTTAAAATGTCATATTTTGTATAACAAATCCACACTTTTTTCCTTTATACATTATAGGAATATTTATCCCCTTTTCGTTATGGTTATAGACCTCATTTTTGTTCACTGAAACCTAGAAGGACTCTTGGAAATAATTTTCATGAAAATGGGTGATGTAACAAAACATAGTTATTCAAATGGGTAGACAAAATTGTGCTGACCCAATATGGACGGCACTTTAGACAATATGGACGGCATATTATAGAGCTAATATGAACACTGAACAACTTTTGGGGGAAGGTACTTTGTAACCCTGCTTTGTTTGATACAGTCTTTCCGGTGTGAAAAATTATGAAAAATAGCACTATCCTATATGTGCCATAATTAATCAACATCTTACGTAAATAAGAATAAAAAATACTGTTTTCTAAGCCTAAAAGCTAGATTTTTTTACTGTTAGGATATTCACAACAATTTTTATTTAAGAAATCGAGATAAAACAGTTAATAATAATTATTTAAACTTCAGTGAAGGTAAACTATCACTGTGACCATGATTTTTCAGGGACTGTGACTCTTCACAGTGGTAACTAAAACATTTGAGCGAAACCGTAAACAGGTTTGTTAAGCAACAATCATGAATCATGACACTGATTTTAGTAAAGTGTCTGGCCAGAAAGAGGCAGTGTGAAATGAAAAGTGTTGACCTGGCTGGGTGCCAGCAGAATATTGTTATGAAGCCAAAACCCCTTGCTAAGTTGAAGCCCCAATAAAACAAATGTTATTAAAGTTTAAAAACTAATAATTTCAATTGTAAGTAATGGTTTCATTTATATTTTGAGCAATGTCTTGGGCAGATGGACAGTTGGAGGGAAGTAGGCGCTTGTGACTGGCCTCTGACAAGGACCAAACGATAATAACAATCATATTTTTAGAACTTAATCAACTGTAATAAAACTTAATCGGTAATTATTACTAAATTATACATCAGTCTTTGTTATCAGTCAAAGGTTGGTGGTTTGCATTATCAAAGGCCTCTCTGATTAAAAAATCTAACCTTAGATAACCTAACAGTTATCATTTTTTTAGTCCAGTGCTGTCAACTGCTTTGTGTGAAACTCTTGAACTGTCCATCCCTTAGTTATCTTTGAGTATGAATTTTTACAAATCCTGTTTAGGTAGTAAGCTAATTAAGAAGTCAGTCAGTCTAATGTTCAAATAAAACCTTAAAACAAAAGAAAAATCTGTAGTTTATTTTTTTCCTTGTTTCGGACTATTTTTTTATTTAGCTTCATTAATTGACTTTTGATATCCAAATAACAGATAATTGTAGTCTAATTAAGTCACACACAATCTGTTTCTGTATACAAATTACTTCAATCTTCATTCACAAAATAAGAGGAATAAAATTATAAGTATTACTCATATGAAAGCCATTGGGTAAAAAGTGAATATTTTCATCACAGCCATTTTACCCAGGATAGTAACAATGTAACAGCATTTTAAGTTATTTTTTAGCAGGCTACAATGATATTAACATTGCTTAAAAATCTAATAAGAAAAAAAAAACTGAAAACTCATTTTGGGAGTAAAATATTCTTAAAACACCCTCATGATTGGTGTCTTCATTTGTCAGGCACATTTGTGTTTAAATAATTTAATCTTTACACTTGTTTGCTCATCGGGTGCTATTTTTAGTTTATAATCCGTGCTCTGTAAATAATTCTTTGTACTCAAATGAGCTTTTAAACCTGCTAATATTAACAGTGTTTGTGTTGTCAGTTGTTATTTAATCATTTAATTTACTACCTTGTAATATAAAAAAATATGTTGTTAGATAATACAACTGGGTAGTATAGAATGATCTTAAATAATTTAGGATAGAAAACCTTTTTGGCATTTACTTGCTCAGCAGTCATTGGCATATGAAAATAATATTTTAATCAATGCAATAGTTTGAAAATGAAATTTTGTTGTAAAACATCTCATCACACAGAATAAGACACTTTTTTAATGTCATATATTTGTTGATTGCAATAGTTACATTTTATTATTTAAAATATTTTCTTTTATACTGTAGATACATTGTGTCCCAAAAGTCCTGAAACGGTTCAATAATTCTATGGACAAATATTTTTGAAACTTTGTCTCATTTCTAATAGACTTTAAAACAGCTTAAACCTTTTACACATCGTTTTATTAGCAATTTTGAAAATGTTATTAGAAAAATTCATTGAACATTTAATGACTTTCTTTTAATAAAATATTTTAAAAACCTTTTTCAAATCAAAAGTGATACAAACAAACAAGTATGTTACTAATAATATAAACAACAAAATAAACTACCTCGCCTATGCAACAAACACCGAAACTAAAAATGTGGGTGGCCCTGCGCAATACTGTATCAAGTCATGAGGGCCCTGCCATAGTCCATGAGACCATAGACCATGAGGGCCCTGCGCAATACTGTTTCATGGTCACACCTAAAACATCAAACTTGAAGCTGTAAAGCAATACAGAACTACTTAAAACACATTATGTATTTATTTTTATTTTTACTATTATTAAAATAGTATGACGGAAGTATTTTTATATAACTAACTGTAACCTTGATTAAGATATAAATTTGATTATTTTTTAATTTTAAAAGATTTATAACATTATCAACAGATACGGGAAAGCACCAGATCTTAGGGTTAAAATGTGTGTGTTACATAACGTTGATCCAACCCCCCCCCCTCCAACACATAACCCTACGCTTACCCCCTTCCCCCCCCTTAATTGCGTTACGTAATATGTGTATGGCCCCTTAAAAAAATAGGATTGGGGAGGGGGTATTTTAAATGTAAACAGAAACTTTGCTGTACCAAATGGAAACTTGTTCAATATTGGTTAAGGTAATTAATTTTGTTCAGTATTATTTTTGTATTTATTTATTTACTATCTACCATTTACAATATAATTTTATATCAAGATGAAAAATTTTGCACTGATAAAGAAAATATAAAGTGTGAGGTATGAATTTACTACCCCCCTTCTACTTTTTTTACATTTGTTAAAATATAAACTCCGAACCACAGTCGATCATTGTTGGGTAGTAAGTAATTTATTTTGATTACAAATGTTACAATTTTTGGCTGCCATCTTGGATCTACCATATTGGATTCAACTTTTTTTCAAATGTAAAGGTGGGGCTGTGACCCATAATTTTGAATGATTTTTGTACGCTTAACATAATGCCACAATAACTTTTTGGAAATTTGTTTGTGTTCCCAAGATGGTGGTACTTAAAAAAATTTTGAAATTAGATTTGAATGCCCCAACCCTATATTCTTGAAATTACATCAGATAACGACCACAATTCACCACCAATCATTGTTAAGTGGTATTTGCTTCATTTTTAATTTTATATATAATTTTTGGCCATCATGTTAGATCTGCCATTTTGGAGTGAGATAAAAAAATAATGTGCGGTTGTGACCTATTATTTTCACCTATTTATTCTCGCTGAAACCAATGCCCCAATCCTTTTTTAACATCGCCTTTTGTTCTTATGATATTGATAATATTTTAATTAGAAGAAAAAAGATCATAAATCAGGTAATGAAACTAGAACAGTCAGATTACATTAACCAGCAATAATATCCAACAATAAATAAACAGACTCTTTAATCCTGATGAATAAATAAATTAGCTAATAGGGATGGCACATGTGATAACTGGGGCGATGAATTGGTGAACTTAGATTTAACTGGCCATGTGTGCTGCCATTAGACGATAGTTAAGACCTCTGCCACCCTGTTATCTGTGGTGACTTGTACATAATCTGACCTGAGTACATTTACCACAGTTTAACACTTAGTTCTCTAATTTCATTTTATGACCTCTCTATATATTTTCATGTAATCTGGTGCTTTTTAATTCTGCTCAGTGTTTAAATCGATATGTTTGTTATGTGGATATTTTGATGCTCATGGCAACCTGTCGTTAATTATTTTATGTCTTTCATCTTCATTATCATTTCATCAAACAAAACAAAATCATTTTCCATCAAGTCGTTTTAGATGATTCGATATATTATTTAAATAGGAAAGACAACCCTCATTTTATCTGGTTTCCGCTTAAATGTTTAATATTCATATCTGTATTTGTCGAGTTTAAATGTTTGTTTGCTGTTACGGATGTTTGAATTTGAAACGATTATAACTGGCATATTGGAGCAAGTAACAACGAAGGAAGATCTCTTCAGTGCCTACTCGCTTACAACCCAGCCTCTTAATTGATTATTTTACAAATTATTATAATTGGAATAAACTTATCAGTACTCCCATGTTGCATATAACAAAATATATGTAATTACATTAAAACTTCGTAATTGCTATTACGTTATTGAAATTAACACACAAATAACTATATTTAAAATTACCATTAATAGAATATTACTGTTGCTATCAAGCATGCAGTACTCAGAATACCAGTTGACATTAGCTGTTTGTCATTGATAAATTATTGATTTAAGTGGAAGAGATAGGTTTATCTCCCTATCTGACAGCCTTTATGAGTTTATTTCATTAGTTTGCATCATGACCAAGAAAACCAGCCTGAAATTTACTTGCGCTGCGATTTTTCGTTTTATGTTCCATCCTTGTTTGAGTAAGTTTCAGCCCTAGACTCCAGTTTACCTATAATTTTATAAAAAAACTTATGTTTTTTTATTACTATAAATAAATAATTTTGCTGTGATTTTCATAACTTTGAGGTTAGTTACAAATTACCCCAATTTTACTACGAATTGCCTGAATTCCTTCCTTGCTAGGAAGTAATTATGAAATATTTTAGTTGTGTTTGTATAAGGTAAAATCACTATCAGTTGTTATATTTTTAACTACAGTATTATTATTATTATTAAAATTATTTAATATCATTTGTTATTAGTATTCAAATTATATATATTGTCACCCCTTCCCCCTCAGTATTGAAGACTTATAATATTATATAATGTTTTCTTAGGAATAATTTTGATAACATTCTTTGGAAGTTACAATTATCACTGTTAAAGGGTATACAATAAATACTCCAAATTAATCAAATTGAGGATGACCCCATTTAATACCCAGAAATTATATGACAGTCATATATGGAAGCCATTCGCACATCTTCAAGTTTCAAGAGTGTATATTTGACAAAACTCACTGTACAAAGGCCTTATTAAAGTACTGGGGCACAACAGTAAGGTCCCTTTTTATATATTAGTTGACAAATGCAAAGCACAAATATCTATGCTTGGTAAAAAAAATAGATATTAATGAATTAAAATTTAAATAAACAAATTTACGTGAGACAACTAGTGTGACAGTACCAGAGAATTTGTTCTTCCAGTTATAACATGAATAATAAGAGAGGAATAAGTGTAGAGGAATTGGATTCCTCCCTCACCCGGTTGCCAACAGTGTGAGTGTAATTCCCCTTATCTTTCATGGAATTCCTAGCTATCCACAATCTTTCTATTCTGACTCAGCTAATGTGAGGAATTTGTGGTGTAGGCCGACAGGTGTGCTGTAATAATTTATAAAGTGTTCTGAATTTATTTTACATTTACAAGCAGAATTTATAGTTTTTTTGGTTAAGTGTTTAAGTGTTGTTCACTATAAAGTGGAAGTGTTTGTTTTTTAAGCCTTCTTTTAATGTATTGCAGCTCATGGATTTAGGCTAGATGTATCAGGTATAGAATACTGCATTTTTCCTACCTTTCAGGTTTTCTTAGCGTAATTTTTCAAAACCTATAAAAACATGTTTTCAAAATTTACCCAACCACCAGTCGCACAGCTTGATCATATAGCTATTTGTAAAACAAAAAACCGTTTGTCGTAATGATAAAAAAATTACAATAAACTCACCTTTACCAATAATGAATTTTAAATCAAAAATAACATTTAATTAATACATAAAACAATACATAAAATAATTTTAATATGACATCGCCATAAATAACTACGATCAAGGTTTGTTCCATTTCCCAATAATACATAGAATATGATTTAACAATGACTAAAAATATTTAAAAAATCAGTTAAACATAACAAATCAGTATTAGTAGGAAGTGTTGTGGTTACACATCTTGGCTTAAGGCAGTGTTTGGGGGTTACAAAATCATTTGTTCTATATTTCTGTGGAGCCTCATTCTTAAAGGAGTTCATTAGAAAGATTTTCACAATTAGATCTCTGAATATTTATGATTTCCGTTTCAGTTTTTATTTCCTCCTTGAGTTCCTCCAATCGATGTTCTAACCTTTTCATATGGCCATGCAGATTTTGTATTTCTTGTTCGGCTTTTTCTTCACAATGCAATGCATCCTGTAGGTCCTGTTGTCTATTTTCTTTTTCTTTTTCCAGTTGATTAATCAGTAAATTATTTTATTTTGCCAGTTCTGTGAGATTCTGTTTTAAGTCAGCGTTTACAATTAGCGTGGTGACAAACCTATTCAAAAGTGAGGAAATGTCTGCTATCAAATCGACTATAGCAACTATAGCATCACTCGTGTATTTTCCTGATGTGGCTGAAAGTAAACTATGGAAATTTATAGCCAGATCAGCTTCTCCCAGATTAATAAGTTTATTTATTTATTCAAAATCATCACATGACATCAATGACTGGTAATTAGTCAAATATATCTTGGCTAAAAGAATTCACCCTCAAATAAAATTCATCCTTGAGATAGCAAAATCTCCCTCAGCTTCTAAGCCTCTCTCAACCCTTTTTTCTAGCTTTCCTCATCCTTAAAAATGTTCACAAGGAAATAACTAAAAATTGTAGCACCTCAGTTTAGAGGAAAGCTTAAAAATCCGAGTGAAACCAGCTGGGTTTAACTATAATCTCGCCCTTTACGGATTTAATAACAATTGTATTCCAGCTTCTCACTGAACAGGTAACTGAGCGACACTAGGAGTTGAGGTGTTGTGTTTGGTACGGCGCTATTAGCATCTTGTTGGTATTCAGTGGTGTGATAGGAAGTCTTTGAATAGTTGGAAATGCTTCTCATACGCACACATACACCCACCCATGCACGCACACGCACGCACACACACACACACACACACACACACACACACACACACACACACACACACACACACACACACACACACATGTGATGTGATGATGTTTATTTATTTACATCATCTTATACATCCTTACATGCAATATTTGCTAGGGCAGTATTATTGTCATACATCAAATCAAGAACGCAGAACTTAGAAATTATCTATTGTGAAATAAGAAAAGTCGCATAATATTGTAAAATACTGTACGGATCACTACAAAAGTATTTTACATTTCTTAAACCTATTACCACTTAAAGTGGGGTCTCTTAGAAATTCCTTTATAGTAATAAGAAATAAGTAATAAACTCCTTTAGAATCAAGGCTTACTGTAGAATAAACAGGTAACACATAGTAAAAACAATACTATTGTGAGAAGTAAAACAAAAGTTCTCACTATCACCTATGGAAATTACCCAAAGAAAATCTATGTGTACAAGCAGTCCTGACGTATGCAATCAAGATACTCAAGAGAATCAGTTCTGAAATAGAAATTCAATAGCAAGTTTTTTTTTTACTTTTTGAAATACAACTAATTTGTAATGTGGGACAGTTATTATTATGATTATTACAGTTGTTCTATGATTAGAGTACTCTAATATGGCAGAATGTATAATGGAGTATTTATGGTAATGGTTCTTTTCAAAAAATCTTTGCAATTTGAAAACAACAATTCAAAATACACTGATGGATAACAACAAAGGAAGTGTAAGAACATTAAGCTTTCTGAAATGCTTCATATTTCTTACCTACTTTAATGAAACTCTTTGCATATTCATTTCAAATACCTTTATTCATTTAGTACAAAACAAGTTATATTGAATAGTGTCACGACAAAGTTATTCAAGAGGATTACTTAACCCTATATAATAATCATATATTTTCAAAACAAATATTTAATTTTTAGTATTGATAAATAGATAATTAGAATAGAAGATTTTAAAAAATCATCAAAGGAGTATAAAGCCTTGTGAATTAAATATTCCTTAAGTTTTCTTTGAAGGTGTTCAAATTTTGTTATGACTTAAAATGTTGTGGAAGATATGTGATCAATTTAGATCCTGCATATTGAGGTTTCTTACAATAAATTCGTAAATTGTGAGCAGGTAGAGCCAGTTCGCCGCGGCACCTGGTATTATAGCTATGAAAACCTCCTAGTAATAATTGTAGGTTATTAAATATTGTTATATGTAATGATAAATTTGTTGTAGGGTATTTTTTAATCTAATCTTTGGACAGCATACTGGGCTGAAATAGTATGAGCTTTAGTGGCAGATTTACAGTATTATAGGCCCTAGGCTGAGCTCTGAGTAGCCTTCTTGTTTCGGGGATATATCCCTTCTTACGTGAAATGTGGATATCACTTAAACATATTTTGATTTGATTTGAAATTATTTTAAGAACAAAATATTCTATCTTTACATTAATAGGCAAGCACAAAACTGCCCGTCATTTTTTCTCAGCTTGTGTGCATAAGAGGAAAAATTCACGCATATTGTTAGAAAGATATTGTCCTGTAGATGAGCAGAAACCCATTATAATTTACATCGGCCCTCAGAGCTATGCCCCTCAGGCTTTCAAAGTTTCAATGTTAATTTTATGGAAGAACATTAATCAATGAAATTGTATATTTGACAGCTGTTGATATAATAAAAAATGCTAGCACATAAGCGAGTACAGATATTTTAAGCATAATGTAAATATAAATACTACTGACTACTGGAATGACAACGCCGTTCTTTTATCTGTTTGAATGCTAACTAAAAAAAGGAGGAGGTAGGGAAAGAGAGAAAAGGCAAATAGGACCCACTAGATATTAAACTAATTTTATTTAGTTATTCGTGAAGCTAAGCATCATGACAATGGTTCAAATGATTTTGTTTAACTGCTAATGCAGGATAATGTGACAAAACATTCACGCAAATAGCCATTATTTGTGAATTACTTTTTGGTCGAATTTCGACCATTGGGCGGTCACTAGTATATATTAAAAACCTTCCCATGAACTTATGAGAAACCCGTAGTTCTGACACCAGTCAATTATTTACTCGAATGAAAGGTCACGGTAAGAAAATATCAGGAGAAATATTAGTTATTTGCTCATCTAAGGCCATTAATTAAATTCAAGTGTCAAATCAAATTAGGTTATATTTTTAAATATTGCACGTTTTGTGTAATTTGATTTGACTACAAAACTGAAATCAGGTGATCAATCGTATCTGTTGGATTCAGTCATATCGGTAATATAAAGCTGAAATAAAACCAGAATGGTGCAATGAATACATTGTTTGTTGTTTATCAACATACTTATACAACAATATATCAATTGTAAAAATGTACGTTGTATTTCCAGCTGTCACAAAACGTCATTAATATTTAGAAAATATCACTGTAAACCTAATAATTATAACCCCAGAAAGGTTGGGAAATTTCATTTGCCAACATCACATCCATTAAATCCATTGTTATTTAAGTTATATGAGTTTTTAAGTCCAATATTTTGAAAATATATTGTTTCTAAAATCCCGTTATAACGGTTTAGGAGAAAAAAATTTAATCCAAAATTTGTTATTGGATGTTAGATTATTTTGGTACTTAAAAACTCATACTCGACAACATGAAAATGTACTGTAAAATGTAATATCGAATATAAATTGTCTATACTAGTCCTAGTTTCACAAATTTAAGATGAAAACTAGCTAGCTTTGTACCCGTCCTTCGTATGGGTTGTATATAAATGGTAGATTAACTAAAGCAAATAACAATCCACATGATTTTACAATATGAAAATTACTTTTTACACGTTTAATGTACAACTAAATCAAAGTTAACGAAATATACTGGCAGATAGTTTGGGTACTGTTGCTAAGTCGAGGAACTCTGTCGGGTAGTAAACGGTGTGTGGTTTGCGACTCCAAATCGGTACACGTAACACTTGTATTCGCTTTTAGAAATAAAAGAACTCAAGTACAACAAAAATAAAAAAATATCAGGGAGGAGGGGGGCATAAATATTAAATCGAGGAGCAAAATATAAAATGGGGTGCAAAAAAATCGGAGGAGGGGCAAAAATATAAAATGGGGGGACATAAAATAAAAATATAAAATCAAAGAGGGTGGCAAAAATATCAAATCAGGAGGGGTCATTAAGATTGGGTGGGGGGGAGCGTGCAGAGTTCCCCAATACTACCTACTCTCGCCTATTGACAAAGAGTTTGAGTTTCCATTCAAGTAGTTTTTTTTATTTCCATTATGAACATATATTTATGCCTTTCAAGTATGTTTAGATATAAGCTGTTATGGTCAAATGTTGATGGAGTGGTGGTTGGAGAATGTGGTGGGGGAAGGCGGTGGAGGGAGTAACACGTGCGCTCAGGTCGGCGAGAATTCCTGGAACTGTAATGCTGACACGTGGTGTCTCAAATTGAAAAAAAAAAATTTAAAAATATCGCGGGGGGGCAAAAATATAAATCGGGTGGGGGGGATAAAAATCAGGGGGGGGAGCGTGCAGATTTCCCGAGTACCCCCTACTCACGCCTATCGAAAAAAAGAGTTTGAGTTGCCATTCAAGTAGTTTTTTATTTCTATTATGGGAGTTGCCATTCAAGTAGGTTTTTTATTTCCATGATGATAAACAGCTGTTTACAATATTTTAAGTTATAGATATAATTATTAAGTCATCATTTAGTTCAATATAAATAAATATTTTGTCCATAAGAATAACATAGGATCTTTAAAACCCCGTAGGGCAGAGTCCTAAGGTAATTTCCAAAAATTCAATTAACCTAACCAAAAACCTACTAAGTAGATGAAAACCTTCTACCTAAAACCTTAAAACCTTCTAACGCACATATAGAACATAGAACAAAGTTTCATCAATGTCAGTGCACCTGTTTCCCGTGAAAAGCGAACAAAAACCCGTTCTTGAGCGTCACCGACAGAGATGAACAGACAGACAGACAGAAATTGAGTTAAGACGCGTTTCTGCTTTTCTATGGTATGAAACGTTAAAATATGCAAAAATTTCATAATTCCAAGCAATGTTAAGACAAAACTCTAATTTTATTTATATAGATGTAGCCTACACCAATGATTTGATTTTGTTTTGACTCTTGTAGTGGAGTCTGGGTGACAATCTAAATTGTTGAGCATTGTGTTATCTTCACAAGTTTGCTTGAGATTTTGTGCGTTTTAGTTCAGTTTAACAATTCAATGGATGAACTATAAGTAAAGCCCACATAAATACTTGTTGATTAATTTTTTTGTATTAATCACATTACAAATAATAATGAACCTCATGTTCAATGATAATGGCCAAGAAACAAAGCGCTTTTAAACAAATAAACCGTTAACCTTTACCTTGCAACCCTGTCCTAGTCGCCCTTGTGGTGAGTCCCTCACTGATTAGCTTTATTCATATTTTCACCAATACTTTTACTCAAGGGCGTTTCTAGTTTCAATTCCAGTCCTCTGTTTCTTTAAAAGTTGCAATGTTTTATCAAAATTCCAATTTTACAATTAGAGTCTTTGATTTCCAGGCGTAGTACCAGAAAACCCACGAATCGGATCAGATGGTGAGTCGGAAGAAGTCTCAGATGATGTTACGTCGCCGGTTAAACTGCGTCCTAGAAGCAGAAGACTCAGCGAGGTGAGTTACAGACTGGTTGTATTTTGCCCCCTGTCCCTTTTATACATAAATTTTTTTAAGAGAAACACAGGGAGAAGAAATACACACGTTACTGCTCTTTAAAGTGCATCTGCTCTTAAATTAATAGAAAGTAAACAATCATATGCAAGAGCCGATGATAAAATCGTGATAATTACATCAAGCTCCTTTTTATACAAAATAACCTAATGACAAGATCTTGAAGAGTAAAGTAATATTTGAGATCTTATTTATCTGAATTTATCTTATTAGTGAATTTCCTATGGAAAGTGAACTATTAGCATGACCCGCACGGTGAAACTTAAGCCCGGGACCACCATAGAAGTTCCTAACGTGACCCCCTGAACACGTTTTGGGGGTTCGTTCAAAATTTTATATATATGTGCAGGCACTCTAGCGGTCGCATTTTTGGTCCGATTTACTTCAAATTTGGTAGGGACGTTCCTTTCTATAATCAGTTGGACATGTTTGTTGGGTAAAACAATCGGAAAACTCTAAACCCCTTTTTTGGGGATTAATCTTTCAAATTTCGAGTTTTTGGGCCCAAAAAGGGTCAGAAAAGCCCCAGATGTAAAATTAATGTATGTAATAAGATGGGAATTAGTGTGGCGAAACTTTTAAGCCCTCTCTCGTCATTCTAGCATATATATTTACCGAGTTATTAAAGGAAATGTGTATTGACCAAACACAGTACGTTGTCTTATAGGGGCATTAGAAAAGCCTGTTAATCATTTTTTGGTGTACTTTTATCATCCCCAACAACCTCACGCCTACTTTAAAGCCTGACTGGACCTTCTCCTAACCTTATAATGCACAAAATTGTATTCCCAGCATTGCAGGTAAATAGATCCAGGAGTATCAGAACAGCCAAAAAATCAATATTTTCAGATTTGAATACAAATTGGAATAATTGTATGTTTTTAACTGATTTTGAGTTTTTATAGTTTTTTATGTGGAAATTCACTTCCCTCACGTCAGCGTGCTGCGTGCGAACTCGTTATTTAATCTGAATAGCCTGAAAATGTACTTAAATTATACAATACTCATGTATGAATAAATATAGGATATATTTGCAATACTATAACAAATCATATAATTTCACAAGTCATTCTGTAAAAATATCAATATTTTAATTGATAAAATGTAAAGAACATTCTAAAATAATATAGGTTTATAAAATAGTTTATATATTTGACTAGGTGTTACATAATGTTTTTAAATGATTGTTAAGATGAGTTTTTTACTGTAATATTTACTCGAGTTAGCTTGTGATTTTTTTAAGTTGTTGGTAACCTTCATATAATTTAAATAGTCATTAAGAATTACATTAGTTGAATAACCATTGTTGATTTGAAATTCTTGTAAATAGTAAGAGAAGGTAATATAAAATTACAACAATAGAGCTTTATTTTGATAACCACTGTAAGAAGCCTAGATAAAAGATAACACAGTAATTTTATTCCCATGGAGTTATGTCATACATCGGACTAGTTGATGCTGTGGTAGCTGTTGGTGCAAGATACTAATCTGCTTATTGTGCTAAATATACCACATTGATTCCGAACTAATGTTTTTGATTCAGTTTTTGTTGTGGAAACATTTTTTCAATGTCAAAGGTATGAATTATATTTAAAAACAAAAATGTTAACAGCTTAAAAGTTAACCTAGAGTGCTTTTCCACCTAACCTTACTTCTAGACTTAATTATGTAATTTTCTCTGCATATTTGGCAACTAAAATGTATTAATTAAGTTACTCTGCTTTGATATAGAAAACAATAAGCTTGCATTGTAACCGTACTAGTCAATTATTGTAACTGATAAATTTAATGGAAACCCTTAATTTCCTATAGAACAAGTGATTATTTTTGGAATGTTATATGGATGTTTGTGAATGCAGTCGTCAGTGATGCCAGAGTTTAAACAAACACAGGTGACAGTGGGTAGTGTGTAATTGTCGAATATGAACACCAAATCCATCCGATGTCGCTTAAAAGTAGGTCAAGTGACTTATTTGTGTAACTTTTTTTATTTATATTTTCTGAATTTGAACATAAATGGAACTTTTTACGGGTTTTAGACGATTTTTCTGAGTTTGTGGTTTTCAGTTTTTAATATATATTTTAATGCACTGTTATGTCATTAATAAAGTGACTAAAGTGGTATACTGAATAATATTATATGCATTTCAGTTTTTATGGATTCTTTTTATCATACGATTCTTTGTCCTCAATTTGCTATGTTAAAAATTTGTTTTAAATGTTTATATTAATATAAATTTCAATTAGAAGGGGGAAAACTATTTTAAGAAGTGTCACGTTTTTTAAGAGTTGTTCTAGGAGTTATTCACTCATTGTATTTATTTTATTCATTTAAAATACCAGGAAATATTATACCTTACCATATAAAATTACTGAATCACACAAAATCTCAGGACAGATATTTTATATAAAACAGATTTTTTGGTGGAAAATATAAATAAGACAGTCAATTCTGTCTGTGATAAGACCTTTATCTTGACATATTAGATGTATTTGTAACGCCTTGGATTATTTTAAACCCTGTTGCTAAATTAAACTTTAGCGTTAAAATGACTGTGGGATTGGCAAAAATAAATACCACCAGATGTTATAACTACCGTATATTGTTTAGAATTCAATTTAAGTGCCAAGATTCATATTACAATTACTTTATTTGTCAAAACGTAGTATGTGATGTGTCTAAATGACATCAACAAGTACTTCATATAATTTACAATCAAAATGATGTATACAACATTGTATAAGATATTTTACAAAATTATTGTCAACGTCATTCTATCTTTTGAGTTAAAGAGTTCTTACGGTGTGTCATAACATTTATCGAGGGATCAAGAAATATTGGAACTGAAATTATAAACATTATGATAAAATAATGGTTGCATTTACTTGATACTGCATGAATGAGTTTATAGATGTAAATATTTGTAATTTACCAGACGCGGTAGCTCAAAGGTAGAGCGCTGGCCTCACAAGTCAGCCGTGGTCAAGCGTAGGTTCGATCCCATGAGTGGTCACCACTACCCCATGTGACTAACGCTGTTACGGTACCTCGCTTTCTTAAGATCGCCGCACAGGCCTATTGGCTTATGGCAATAAAGAAAGTACTCACATAGTACTCAATAAAGAAAGTACTAGCAGTTGAGGTTTTTATTAAAAAAGAATGGTACTTTGAGAATGTTGAAACAAGTCTCTAATGAATCAAATCTTAAATTAAAGCTCCAGCTGGTGAGCAAAGTTGTTCGTAAGGTGGCACTTTGCTTTCATCGAGTCTCAGAAGTGCTTTTGGCGTCTTGCAATTATCAAATGCTACTACTGCTTCAGTGGTGGGGTTAATTATGTAGTAAAACAGCGGAAGGGTCGAGACAACCTTCCTTCTTGTAATTTTGGGGAGGGTAGATACCATGATGTTAACTATTACCTTTGGCTGCAGTGAAGTGTTTTATAAAGTTGTGGAACTTTCTAGTACAATGAATCGTTTTACATGAATACTTGTAGATGTGTTATGCTTTTATATGATTTTTTAATATTTATAATAAGTATATCTGCATGGATCTTTGATTTCATCTGGATTGAGACATTAATATAAACGATAACATTATTTGTCAGCAAAGAGAATTTTTGGGCAACCACTCTTTCAATAAATAAAATAAAAAATGTATCAAAGCGTAAAACTGTTACAAGACACCTTGTAACACAATTTATCAGGCTAAATATTTTTCTGATGTTGAAACATTCCTTTCCAAAGATAATACACCTCGGCATCCACCCACCCTAACAAAACAGTATTAAGAGTTGGTCATTGCAATTCGCCAAAAGCACTTCTAAGACTCTAAAAAACAAAGTCGCACCTTACAGACAACTTAACTCACCAGTCGCTATTGAAGATTCGATTCATTTGAAAACAGTTTAGATTTTTCAAAGTACAAATAATTGTTTAAATGTATAAACTCTTACATGAATCATCGACTAAACTTAGCAATTGTTTCCTCAAGAGTGTTTATAATTTAATTCTCAGTTTGACTTATTTCCGCGATAAATGTAAGTCGTGCCGTGTTTATAATTTAATTCTCAGTTTTACTTATTCCCGCGATAAATGTAAGTCGTGCCGAGACATAAAACTCGTAACATCGAATACAATAAAACCCTGTAAACAAAACTTGAAGGTCAAATGATGTTTCAAATGATTAACGGAATTGTTTATTAGAACATCAACAAGCGGCTGTCGCTGCCAGCAGACCTTCACCTGCCCGACGCCAAGCCGAATGTCAGTCCCACGGTCGAGCGGCCGCTGAGCCGAGCGTCACGCAGGCAGTCCCTCTCGGAGATTGGGTTTGGCCGCATGGAGACCTACACCAAGCTTGACAAATTAGGACAAGTAAGAATCATGTGCATTTTTTTAGCAACACAATTGCAATTCAAATATACTTAGAAACAGATACAGTAAAACCCCGCTTAACCGGACCTCGCTAAACCGAAACCCGGGTTAACCGAAAGGGTCTACAAGAAATAGACAATTAATAATAGAGAAGATAAGTCCAGCGTATGATTCATGGCGGACCGAGAGACCGTCTGCCGCGGCGGTCACTGAACTTAGAGGTTGTTTTGACGGGTTTTTACACATATCTGATCCGGCCACGAGAGGGTGGAGGGCTGACCGATACTGCATTTTCCGCATTCCTATATCGCACTAAAGGATCAGTTTACCATGAACCCTCACCCCCACCCCTGCTGCAAACTCCAAGATGTTTGCATGTGTTTCCTAAATTAACCTTGAAATACCAACAATTGACTTTCTGAAAAATTGGGTTATCCGGAACGGTCCCGCCCCCATTATTTCGGTTAAGCGGGGTTTTACTGTAACTGGAAAACAGTATTTTATGACATAAACATCTGTTGTAATGCTTATTTAAAGTGTTGAGTGAATATTGTTAGTTGATACATTTAGAGTGAACAACTTATCCATAGGCCTATATATACAGTAGAGTCTCGATTATCCGACCTTCGGTTATCCGACCTTCCGTGTTATCCGACCGTCCCTGTGCACAATCAAACAATCAATTTACCCGCGTCTAGAGATTTTAAAAAAATCAAAATTTGTTTAATTGTTTTTATATATTCTGTGTTTTCCGACCATCCCCGGGAACGATCAAACGATCAAGTGCCGCACTTAGAAAAAAATTGAATTGTGTTTATTATTTTCCGTTTTTCCGACCGTCCCCAGGCACGATCGAACGATTGCACGCGCTTAGGAAAAAAAATTAATTAATGTTTCATTGTTTTTATTATTTTCCGTCTTATCTGACCTTCCCGCTTATCCGACCTTGCCGCGGCCGGTTTGGGTCGGATAATCGAGACTACTGTATTTGTCAAATAACTAGTCACTCACTGACTGACTGATCACTGTATCTCAAAAATAATGCTTCTGAAGCCAAAATTTTGCATTAGTTCCGCATATGCTGTAGATACATGTGCATTAAGGCTGGGTTTAAATAAATTTGTATTTGGCTCCGTCCATCTGTACTTTCATACAAATCTTATAGAAAGTATTATACTGTCTTAAAGATAGTATTTATCGGAACTTTTAAGCTGAAATTCGGGAGGAACATTTTAATAAAAGCCTACTCAAATCCAACATGGTGGATGTTATTTTTCAAAACTTCTTTCCATCACTCAGAGTTTTCACAGTTTTTAGTATAGTATTGATGACACCTTTGCCGAAATAAAGTTAGTCTCTTCAGCCGAGTTAAGTCAGTGTTTAATCTTTATGTTTCAATCACAGTTTTCAGCTTATTTCCTCTGTTTAATCATTGTTTTTTTTTAATTATAGGGTACATACGCAACAGTATTTAAAGGGAAATCAAGGCTGACAGATAACCTGGTTGCGCTGAAGGAGATCAGGTTAGAGCATGAGGAGGGGGCTCCATGCACAGCAATACGAGAGGTTTCCTTGCTCAAAGACCTGAAACATGCCAACATAGGTAACAGCTGTTGCAGTAACGTTATAATTTTGTCCTACTTGTCTGATACTTTTATTTTTTTTCAACGCCAACGGCATTTTTGTTTATAGAGTACACAAACGCTTTTAGGGAAAGCGGTCCAAACCCCTCAAATTGTTGTGGACGCCCCGGGATTTGAACCCATGACCCTTTGAACCGAAGTCTAAGACGCTAACCGTTAGGCTAGCGAGATGCCCAAGATTGTATTGAAATCGTATTCAAAAGATGTGTATAAAAATAATGCTACATTTAAAAAAAAAAAATATTTTTTTTTGTATCACATAAAATTAAGACACCACAAGTTAAAGGTAATTATAGATATAAATTGGTTATTGATGAGAGGAGGCAATGAGAATTGTTAGCAATCAGTTAACTAACTCCAAGTTCATTTTGGTGATTTTTGTGACAGCTTTTCCATACTGTGAGAATTCATCTGAGCAAACTAATTATATCAAACGAACATTCAGTTTAAGAAGTAAAAAAATAGTCAAGTCAACCATGGATTTTAAATTGTTTAAATAAAAGTTTCCAAACCGATTTCCAATATCCATTTAATTATTTTATATTATTACTAGTTGATTATGATCTTAACTATAGGTACACAAATCAAATATTAGAACTCTGGAATATTTAGTTAGGCTATAATCATTAAAATCTATTTTTTAATAACGAAGAATTTAATAATTATCAGTGTTTTTATTTGTGGTCCGTTTCACAACGTCAAGGTACAGAACGTAAAGGTCTTATTTAAAATAATGGGTGGTTTCAGAACGTAAAGGTACGTAACATCAAGTCTCAGTTATTTAAATTTAAAATAACACTGTTTTCAAAACCTCCAGTTTCAAAACGTAATGGTATTATTACAAAACAATTTAAAAATGGAGCTGTTTCAAAACATAAAGGTACAAAACGTCAAGGTAGTATTTGTTATAACCGTTAACGCTGAATGTGATTTCAATCCAAACCAAATGTGGATCCACTCCTTTGAAACTGCTTGTAAAAACATCTGTTTCACAATGTCAAGGTACAGAATATAAAGTACAGGCAACCTCAAAACCGTTCTAGGCTGCTGTGACTCTCAGTTGTTGGCTGTATGACAGTGTATCACGGATCAGACTGTACTTGACGTTCTGAAACTTTACGTTGTGTACTCCGCATCAGAACTAAAACATGGATTACAGATCGACTGGTTTCAAATATTGTTTTTGCTTCCAAGTGGACAGAAAGCGAGCGAGTTACTGACGTAGACGTTGTGACACTTTACGTTTTGAAACTAGTGTTTTTACATCTAATAAATGTATAGAATCTTTACGTTTTGTACCTTGACTATCTGAAAGAGCTAAATTAAGGACTTTGACGTTCTGTACCTTGACGATTTGAAACAGCCAAATTACCAAGTTTAAATAAAGGAGGACCTGGACGTTCTGTACCTGGAGGTTATGAAACGTTCCCTTTATTTGTAAGTAGGCTACAATTAATTTGTCTATAATACTGTGTGAGTAAATTCAAATGGAACTATCACTGGGTCCACTGGATCTGAGGAGGATTTTGTACGTTGGGTCCTCGCTAAAGCCATGTCAGCTGGACAGTTTCACTGTACCTTTCTTATGCTCATATTATATACATTACTTATTTTGAGCTTTAGTAATCAAGCAAAGTTATTACAAAATTGATTGAAACATGGTTTTAGTATTATATTTGTATATTTTTGAAAAACTCAAAATTCCACAAACTCTACCTCCAAGTCCACATTGTGTCAAATTCCTGAGACTCTACTGTAGTTAAAAAATGTATTAATTTTAATCACTTATACAAAATTGTATTTCTTCTGTTTCAGTGACGTTACATGACATCGTTCACACAGAAAAGTCGTTGACTCTAGTTTTTGAATATTTAGACAAAGACCTTAAGCAGTATATGGACGACTGTGGCAACATTCTTAGCATGAACAATGTCAAGGTAAATTTTCATCTGTACCAAACATTGTTTCTAATGGCTAAGATTTTCACATTGTCCCTTAGATGTGCCAGACACCTCCTATGTGGTTTTTAAAATTAAAATCTATAATTCTTTTCTATCACAAACCGCCTACATATGAATAGGCACCGAGGTGCGTCAGATGCAGTGAGATCTTTATAAGGTACTGGTGGCTCCAATGAGTTTATCTTATTAGTCAACCGTACTGTTTTAATGACTGGATGTAAATCAATATTTACAATAACAATGTTTTTTTTTACAGGGTCCCCACCCAACCGTGAAAACCGCGAAACCTTGAATAAGCCGTGAATTTCGATATCAAACCTTAAAAATATATCAAAAAATATCTTATCAGAAAATATCACATTTGTTTTCAGATAGGGAAATGTACAACAGAATTATTTAGTACGTTGTTAATATGGTGAATACCGCGTCGTCTGCCTACTTGCAGATTGCAGCTGTGCGGATGATTTAGGACTGGTTCTGGTTTTCACGATGCAAAGGAACTCGGGCCGACTCGGGCGACAGTTGTTAAGTTGCTGGTGTTTTTTCACTGTCAACTGACTGCTGACTGACACTTGTGTAAGACCGTTTATATGTCTTCTTTACTGTATTTCATTTGCCTATTGTTTTGTACTAGTCGGTGACGGCAGACAGCTACTGTAACTAGACTGTTAACTATACAACTGTCGCGTCAGTAACTCGCCCATTCCGTTGACGGTGCATAGTCAGCGTTGCCAATTTGAGAGAAATTACCCTTGCCGGTGATAATTTTGAACTTCGAGGGTAAAAAGGGGTAATTTTACTAAAGCCTTTAAAAATATACAAATTTGTATTATACTCTGTTTTATACTTATTATTACATTCATTGATGTTTATTTATGATTAAATTAGGCCTACTACATTTCCCTACTTTATCGACCCTTCTGATTTTTGTTACTCTGACGAATACTCACGAACTCCATGACAGAAATCAAGCTTGAGTAAGGATTACATGTAGAGTGATCGTCTCATGTTAAAAACATGGAAGAGCCACGACAAGAAGTCCGCTAAGTTGCAGTAATGTCTGCAAGTTTTAACGTCAACCAGACAATAAATAACGAAAATAGAAAATGGGGATTATTGTCACCTGTCTCCGCCTACCTAATCCTAGCAGTCGATAGACTGAAAGATAGACAGCGTTAGCTGTTTTATAGTAGTATTAGTTGTCGTTGTAAACAAAATTGCATCAGCTGTTAGTAATTTATATACTGTGATTTTTTAAGCAGTGAAATAAATTATGAGAAAAATCTGTTACATCTCGCATGAAAAAATTGAGACAAAAACTGGCTGGCGTGTGCAACGTCTATTTTCATTCTTTATTCTAAACTTTAAAATTATTTATTCATCAGTGACATCAATAGGCGGCTCCTCAAACCTATCAAATTTCAAGCACATTTCCTTTATTTCATTAGCACTCTTTACTCAAATACAGGAATTTAGATTTTGAGGGTACTTTTGAGGAGGATCGAGGGTAATTTGGGAAAAAGTTATTGGCAACACTGAGCGAAGTAGAAATCACCAGCAACCGATAACCGATAGACCGATGACTTGACTCACGACGACAATAAAACAATAAGAAACTCTAAAATAGTTCTCTATTTGACATCGTAACTGGAATGTTGGAAAGTTTTAACTAGTATTTGACCGCTGCGCCGCGTCTGTGTTGTTGTTTTGCGACCGGTATAGGTTATGTTTTTTAATATTTCGACCGTGAAATTGAGAATTTTTAGACCTTGAAAACCGTGAAAAACCTGTGAATTTGATTCTTAAGTTTGAGTGGGAACCCTGTTTTAGCTTAGAAATTTTCCAAAAATGTTTAAATTCTTTTCTTATCAGTGACACTGTGGTTTATCTAATTTATACTGCAGGATGGGAGAGACTTTTTTTTAGTACAGGGGAACCTCAATAAATCGAATTCCTTGATAAGTCAAAGTTTTGTTATTCCCCTTGAACTTGCCTACCTAATGCTGTGCTATTCTATGTCAATAAGTCAAAGGGTTGGCAGAAAAATCTCGATAACTTGAAGTTTCTTGGTCTACTTAGCCTACCGCCACACCTCCATAACTCGCAGTTTTAACTGGGAAACCTCTATAACTCAAATATGTACAGACGCCGTACCTCTAAAGTCAAAGTTTGTCTGGGAAATGTCTCTAAGTCAAATTGTATATTATTGGTTCGGATTAAAAACCCCAGTTACCGTATATGAGCGTCTATCGTTCATGTAAAAAACGTCTAATAATTTGTAGGAAGTGGCCATACGAGGAAAACATTGCCAAATTGCTGAACTGTGAGTCATTATTTGTTTACTTTTCTAGTCTACCACATGTTCACTGTTCACTGAAGGAACTTTTTCGTCCTCTAGTACATTCACCAAAGAAGCTGTTCAAAACATTTCCAGGCTCATTTTAGATATTTTCAATTGTTAAAATTAGTTTTAATTTTAATTGTTACCTATGATTAATTTGAATACAATGGGTACAAAACACTAAATGATGTAGGCTAGGGATTCTACTCGTCCACGACTTGTTAATTGTGTTACCGTGAACCCCAATAAGTCGAAGTCTGTGGGAGATCATCTTGATAAGTCTAATCTTGAAATTTCAAAATATTTGATACCTAACTCAAATTTTGTCCGTTTCCCCTGAGGTTCCACTGTATTCAGATGTTGTGACTTTGGTCTGCAAGGTCCTAGGATTGCTCTTCGCCTTGCTATTGGCTATGTGGTAATGCCACGGCCCAGTGGTTCGGTATCCTCCTGAAGCTATAGATCTAGAAAACAAAAATCAATAGGGCTTTGAGACGAGGAGAACCTCGATCAACCGTCACCCTTTTAACCACCACTCTGTTATCTGTCACAGTCTGTCATTGTAAGAAAAAACTATTTTTAGACTTTGTAAAATGCCAGTATTATTAGAATTGTCTATAGAGCCAGTGGGGTGTGACTGCAGTAACTCACTAAGCGGCAGCGGCAAGGTTATCGACCTTTAGTTTGTCAACTCCCGCCCTATCTTGTTATTGTTTTCTGTTGTTTTTTCAGATGCAACCACAATCCATTAATGTACACGAAACGTCTGTGAAATTCGCATGTCAATTTTGTTTTACAGTGTTTTCACACAATTTGCAGCATCAGTATCGCAGGTGCTGGTGTCCCAACCGTTATTTATGCGATGTTATTGTAGCTTAAAATGAAGCAAATTTTTTGCTATCCGGATCAATATTCCGTCACATTAGTCCGGATAATCCGAGGTTTACTGTACTATTATTTTAACAAATATACTTTATTACTTAAAATTGTTTTACCGCACAAGTTTTTCGTTCAATTTCTGTTTTCCGTCTTTTCGGATAACCGTCACAGTCCTGGTCCCGACTCTGACAGATAATAGAGGTTTTGCTGTAGTAGAGGTACCCCTCCGCTATGAAACCCATACCATTCAATAATAGTTCAGCCGATCGGATTTTTCTTTCTAATGCCTTAAGCATGGTTTGGCATTTGAAATAATTAGCAAAAGCGAACATTATATTTTAACTCGCTAATCCACAAGAAGAAACTTTATCATTCATTAAAAACATCTCGCTGTGTATTAATTCACTAAATTTAAACTTAGGTTATGTAGTAATACAACAAAGTAGATTAACATTTAATGTCAATCCATGTTACTTGGTACTATGTTTATCTAGTTTTGTACCCATAGATCTGCAGATTTGGTGATGAAAAATTACTCCAGGCTTGTTATTTCAGAAAATAGCTCAGTTCAGAAGCTGATTTATGGTGATAATGGTAGTTTAGTCAAATTTCATGTATGTTTTATTATTTGCAGCTATTCCTATTCCAATTGCTTCGTGGGCTAGCCTACTGTCATAAACGAAGAATTCTACACCGGGATCTGAAACCTCAAAATTTGTTAATTAATGACAAAGGGGAACTGAAAGTAAGTTGAATATTTGAATTTTAAATTAGACTTTCAATCTATAAAAAAAGCTTTCATAAGTAACAAGTATATTTTATTTAACCCTTTGAGTGCTCTGGACCGATATATCGTCTTTTGAATCTGTTATCAATAAACACTGTTACTGCTTCATAAGCGATTGTACCGTTAGGCGCTCAGTCTACAGTCTGAGTCTGACATGTAGTGAAACCTGGTAGACACAAACTGAACTACCTGGTCCAGCGCCTACGCACTAATACCACCTGGTCCGCTACAGTTGTTAGACTGATCAGTGGCTGTGCGGTCAAAGGCGTTACCTTCCCGGCCGGGGATAACACTTGGATCGAGGGTACGAATCCCGTCACAGTCGGTGGTTTTTATGTGCAACTCATGGAAAGTTCACCTGTCTATGGCACAGTTGAAGGGGAGGGCGGACCTTAAGCAAACGGTGGACGGCTCGGGTCCAAGCTGACGGGATGGGTGGATTCTTTGTGAGTTGCACATCTGATCAGGTGTTTTGCAACTTTTTACCTATCCTTTACTGTGGTGTGTCCAGCGGAAGCACGTTTTTATTAATTTTAACTGTTCAGGCGTTCAAGACATTAAAAAGTCAACAAAACATCACAGAGTCAAATACTCCTTTCAGAAGCTTAGCACTCGAAGGGTTAACCTTCTATGTAAAATGATGCACCTATTATGAACTTCATTATAGTGTAACTGTTATTTAAAATATTACTGCAGACATTTCCTATCACTGATTAGAAAGAACCGAAATTCTCAAACAGATATTGATTTTCTCTAACGGTGATGGAAAATGTCCACAGTAATTTCTTAAATATCATAAACATACCGTCACCAACAATGAATTTCAAACAAAAAATGGTGTCACTGTTAATAGAATATTTGTCCATTTCATAATTTAAAAGGCTTTAAAAATATAATTTTTAGCAGGAATTGTAATTTAGGCTAATGTGAAGTGCCTATTAACACGTTGGATGCGGAGGACGATAATTCCCGCCCTCTAATTAACATTGAAACTTATGTGATTTTCATGTTTAAACATGTTTGTCAGCATTGAACGTGTTAACTGTCTGTTAATTTAGGAAGGACTGTTAAAGTTTACTAAACCACGAGTTAGTGAATTAAAAGAACCAATAATTTTACTGACATAGTAATTTGGTGTTTGCTTATTGACCTTTGTGAAAATGACAATTCACATCTTGATTTTTGATTTTTGCCAATTATATTGTTCATTTTTACACTAAAATGCATCCAGTACTTGCCACCCAAAATAGCAACCAGAAAAGCCAGAACTCTTTGTTTCACTAACGGAGCACAACAAATGTATAACAGTATTATTCCATTGTACTTTACTTGAATGTACTGTACAACAAAAGACAGAAGAAAGTACGGATGTCGGGGCGTTGGGAAGCCCCAGCCACATAAAGCTTTTTTCTCTAACAGATCACAAAAAATGTATCACAGTTCATTCCAATGTACCTTGCTTGAATTTACGATACAAACATGTGTTATTCACGCATATTTCAATTATTTAAACGGATTTTCACAGTTAAACTTGTGGTTTCTAGTTAATCCGAACAGGCCCTGTTCCCAATTAGTTTGGATTAGCAGGGTTCTAGTGTTTTTAATTTTAGCTTGTAAATTTTCAATAACAGATAAGATTGTTTCAGTGGCAGCTGGGATGATTGATTGATTGCTACAAAATTCATGTTGGCAGTCTGCAAGCAACACACCTGTAACCAGGGTTTTGTCATGCGTGTAACAATATCCACATCGTGTCTACAATCATCTGAGTTCAGTCTGAGGGGTGTGTGTAAAGCGTGTTACGGAAACTTGTTCTTCGACACCTAGACCGACTCAATTTCCAACCGCACTTAGTAGATTCAGGTTATTCTCTAACCAAGTAATTATTTTCTAGCTGGCTGATTTTGGACTAGCCCGTGCAAAGTCAGTTCCAACCAAAACATTCTCCAATGAGGTAGTGACGCTGTGGTACCGCCCCCCAGACGTCCTCCTGGGATCCACCGAGTACTCCACTCCGATCGACATGTGGTCAGTATGCGCACACTCATAATAAGTTTTATCGGAGGGAATTATAAGGCCTGAAAGGTAGAATTGTCTGATTCCGGCATAACTGTGAAATATTCTAACATGGGAATTTTGTGTTTACCACTGGAAATAAAATAGTTTTGGAGGGTTTGAAAATGTAGGTGGAGCAGCTAATTAAGCCCTCCGAAAACTCCTCTTTTTCTTGGGTGTAGGCTGCTCAATCGGCTCTCACCACCCAATTTCTCTCTAGACTCCACAGGCTGTCACCCCCTTAGTGAGCACTGAGGAGCCGAGGGGGAAGTGGAGTAATTATGTGAACCGGAAGATTACCTCAGTGGCAGCTTCTATTTTTAGAACTGAGTGTCAACCTCCGAGTTGGCATACCGGACAGAATGCCATTTTGATATTTTATAGAGGTAGTTCTTGGCTTTAAAGTTATTTTTGTTCTCCATTTCTAAAATTTATCACAAACTGGTAATTGTTGATATTATTTTAATATCTTATTATTATTGCTGTGCTCATCTGAACCAGTTGCTTCAGGTGAGTTAGCTGTGTATCCCACCTTTTTTTTTCAATGAAACTCCAAACCTATGTGCTTTTCATTTACAAACCTAACATTACACTATTTTAGAAACTCGACTTCTCTATTAAACTTATATGGCAAAATCATCAGACTCCTATAGAGTCAGCTAATCTCTCGGTGTTATTATTTGTCTTGTTAACACGTAAAATACATTTGTACAGATCACTTCTGATAAAATATTTGTCTACTTAAATTATATAAATTATGATTTATTCTTAAGTTACTTCGAGGTTAGAATAGTAACACCGTTTGTGTACTCTTTTGCACTTAACAGTAAATAATCTATTTAATCTATTTTTCATGTTTTACTGAACGTTTCCTACTTAGTCTAGGAAAAACTAACAATAAATATTTTAAGCGATATTTTTAACAGTTAGGAGGGAAGAAGTAAGAGATAGTTGACAGATCACTTCTGATAAAATATTTGTCTACTTAAATTATATAAATTATGATTTATTCTTAAGTTACTTCGAGGTTAGAATAGTAACACCGTTTGTGTACTCTTTTGCACTTAACAGTAAATAATCTATTTAATCTATTTTTCATGTTTTACTGAACGTTTCCTACTTAGTCTAGGAAAAACTAACAATAAATATTTTAAAGGATATTTTTAACAGTTAGGAGGGAAGAAGTAGGAGATAATTGACAGATCACTTCTGATAAAATATTTGTCTACTTAAATTATATAAATTATGATTTATTCTTAAGTTACTTCGAGGTTAGAATAGTAACACCGTTTGTGTACTCTTTTGCACTTAACAGTAAATAATCTATTTAATCTATTTTTCATGTTTTACTGAACGTTTCCTACGTAGTCTAGGAAAAACTAACAATAAATATTTTAAGCGATATTTTTAACAGTTAGGAGGGAAGAAGTAAGAGATAGTTGACAGATCACTTCTGATAAAATATTTGTCTACTTAAATTATATAAATTATGATTTATTCTTAAGTTACTTCGAGGTTAGAATAGTAACACCGTTTGTGTACTCTTTTGCACTTAACAGTAAATAATCTATTTAATCTATTTTTCATGTTTTACTGAACGTTTCCTATTTAGTCTAGGAAAAACTAACAATAAATATTTTAAGCGATATTTTTAACAGTTAGGAGGGAAGAAGTAGGAGATAATTGTTTTGGTGTCTGATGCAGGGGTGTCGGGTGCATTTTCTTCGAGATGGCGTGTGGCCGGCCCCTGTTCCCGGGCTCCACGGTGGAGGAGGAACTGAGACTGATATTCAAGGGCCTGGGGTCGCCTCCTTCGGACGCCTGGCCGGACCTGCACGTGCCATACACCTTCCCCCACTACTACCCAGAGCCCATCCTCTCCCGCGCGCCTCGACTCGACTCCGACGCTATCGACCTTCTCAATAAATTTCTTTGTGTAAGTGTCTACAAAACAGTCGTATTAGCTTGGCCTTCAAACTGATGGGTCGTTTTACAATGTCAAGGTTAGGAACGTAAAAGTTCTATTTAAAACAATGTGTGGTTTCAGAAGGTAAAGGTACATAACTCAAGTTTCAGTTATTTAAAAGTAAAATTGTTTTCAAAACCTCCAGTTTCAAAACGTAAAGGTATTATAAAAAAACTTAGGTTTATTATAAAACAATTTAAAAACGGAGGTGTTTCAAAACGTAAAGGTACAAAACGTCAAGGTAGTATTTGTTATAACCATAAACGCTGAAAGCGATTTCACTCCAAACCTAATCTGGATCCTAATCGGTTAAACTATTTATAAATACATCTGTTCCACAAAGTCAAGGTATGGAACGTCAAGTACAGCCAACCTCAATATTTTAGTTTGCCTCCTAGTGGACTGAAAGCAAGCGAGTTACTGACCCGGATGTTGTGAAACTTTACGTTTTGAAACTAGTTGTTTTTCATATCAAGTATTTATACAACCTTAATGTTTTGTACCTTGCCGTTCTGAAACGGCTAAATTAAAAACATTCTAAATAAGAACCTTGACAATTTGAAACAGGCAAACTACTAAGTTTAAGTAAAAGAGGACCTTGACATTCTGTACCTGGAGGTTATGAAACGTTCCCAAACTGATAACATTTCATACAAGAATTTCATAATGAAAAGCAATCTAAATCGATCAATCCGATCAGGATCTCCGCCTCTCTGTCTCCTAGCGAGGAGTAGGGAGTGGCAAGTGACTGCTGGTAATTGAGGAACCGTAATTTGTTATTTTGCAAATAAATTTTCCTTTTCCTTAATGAATATCCGTCTTTTAAAACAAATTTAGTTCCTTTTATGAGATGCTGTACGATACATACGGTATGGTAATGCGAAGGTTGAGGTACAAAGTAATAGGAACCAGATACGTCTATACTTCCCCCGGATACGATACCTTCTACTCTGGCTCTGAAGGAAGAAATAGGACAAGTGTTTGTCAGCGTGTATAAATACAGGGAATACAAGGAAACAGGAACCACTATTTTATAAGCGATCATGAAGTTGAATAATATTTGAGAATGCCAAGCCACTGTAAAAATAATAAAAGCTCGATTCTGGGGATAAGGCTTAAATGCAGATGTGCTAATGGCAATAAAAGTCAAAAATAATCACTTGACAACTCTTTTAAATAAAATAATTTGTGTCAGTTAATTTTGCAAATGATTTTTTTAATGAATTCTCTTAGAGTTTCATTAGAACTTTTAACCACAGTTCAATTTTCATGGAAATAATAATTTTTATGCTCCTTGAATAGTAGGGATGTGCGAGTACTCAAAACTTTGAGTTCTCGGCCGATTTTAATACTTGAACTTGACTCGAAGTTTTTAAAAATACTCAAAAGTTAAAGCGAGTATTTCCCGCCAAGTTCCAGACGATCGCCAACGATTGCGACTGGCCAAATCGCGTGGTAAAGGCGGCAAAAGCCAAAATCGGCCAAAAAGACGATTGGACCATGTAATTTTGACCGTAAATGACGGTGGAAAAAATAATGTCGGCCAAAAATGACGACTGGATCACGTAAAATAAAGGCAGAAAATGGCAATGGTATACATAGTATTGGCAAAAGTGGCGACCGTGCCACATAATATCGGCTGTAACTAAAGATTTCGTCATCTAATATTGATTATAAGTGATGTCTGGGCCAGGTGATATTGGCCAAATGACAACCGGACCGTTTCCGGTTTGTCATTGGTCGGAAACGAATGTCAAACCGTGTTTTGTTTGTCAATACATAATCCAGTTTGATTGTACTGGCCAAAACTTTGTATTGCTACTCATGTATTAGTTAGAAACCCATGTTTAGATTATCAAAGTGGTATCCAAATCCCATTACATTATTTGAAACTACCAACTGATGGCAAATACTCGCTCGAAAATACTCAAAACTCAAAAATAATTGGCACTACTCGCACACTCCTAATGAATAGCTACTTTAAGTCTCAAATAACTGACAGCCAAAGAAAGGCAAACAAGTGAAGTAAATTGGAATGAAGGTGAATGATTGAAGTGATTTGCTCCTTTTACGTATAATATACTTTTAAATACTAAGGAGTTAAGGTGTCCTGTTAATTATAATTCCTAATATTCACCTATGTCGTACCTATAAAAAAACCCTCTCCTGGAAATCAGTGATAATAAGTATTTTAAATTAGGAATATTATGTTTCTGATTAGTTATCCAAATTCTAGGCACATTTTACTCTTCCCAAGTGTGTGTCTACAAAATGAATGCTTTAGTCGCACAGCAAATTAAAAACCATGACAATTTCAAGGTATGGTGGTATTTATACATTTGTAGGGAGTAGATTAAGTCCTGGACTGGCTTAATATTTATTTTCTCGTTACAGAAGCAACAAAACTCCGCAAATCAGCAGTAGGACCATTAATCTACTTTTTGACGTAAAAATCATGTTTGCCCTCCTTTACGGGATCGGCCCACGAGGAGTTGGAAGAAATTCTTAAATAGCAGTATGGGTCGAGTTTGATATCACATTGTAGATATATTTTAGTAGAGTTCAATGCCGCAAACCCGATCTTAAAAGGTTGACCCGAAATGAAATGGCAGCGGTTTAAAGGTATGAAATTGACAATGTTGGATTTGTTAAAGATCAGCAAGTTATTGTTAGTTGTTATGGGTAATTATTCGATAATTTTCATTAAGTCAATAGCTACCGCAACAGGTAGTGACATTAGGTAATAAGTAGATTTTTATGAGTTTTACTGCTATTATATGCTGGGAAACAAATGACCATCTTTAACAAATCCAACATTGTTAATTTCGTACCTTTAAAACGCCGCCATTTCATTTTGGGTCAACCTTTTAAGATCGGGTTTGCGGCATTGAACTCTACTAAAATATACCTACAATTTGATATCAAACTCGACCCATACTGCTATTTAAGAATTTCTTCCAACTCCTCGTGGGCCGATCCCGTAAAGGAAGAAAAACATTATTTTTACGTCAAAAAGTAGATTAATGGTCCTACTGCTGATTTGTGGAGTTTTGTTGCTTTATCTGTAACGAGAAAATAAATATTAAGCCAGCCCGGGACTTAATTTACACCCTGAATATATATATATATATATATATATATATATATATATATATATATATATATATATATATATATATATACTATGTATTTATTTGATTCTTGAAGATTATTTAGTAATATTGATACCCACAGTACGTAGCCAACAAGAGGGTTTCCGCTGCTGATGCCATGAAACATGCGTATTTCCGCTCCCTGGGACCTGCTGTTCACAAGCTGAAGGATGGTAAGTTTTACCTTATACAACTGCTTGTCCCTACCCCACAGAAAACTCTCAACCTCATGATTTTCTGTTAGATTATTTTGATCTGTATAATTTTCAGCCATATAACATATCATTGTTTATTGATTTTGGACACTGTATTGTGATAAGGCTGTCGTTATAATATCACATCTCGATGTAAGTTTCAATTAATTGTTTAACGTGAACTGTTTGTCTGGCGCCCCCTGGTGGCTTGCGCCGCGCGAGCCATGGCCTAAAAGACACTCGAAAAACTCGATACTCTGAGAAACGCAATGTTTGTTTCAAATACTTTTATATTTGTATATTTTATTTGTAGCTCAAATATGTCAGTTAAAATTGTTAAGGATCTAGATATAAGATAAAATTATCATCAAACTTTTACTTTTGCATTTCTAAATTCTTCAGTGTCGCCTTTGTAATCACATTTTCTCTAAATATGATGTACATTATAAAATCCATGTTGTGGCTTGTAATTATTCATCGTCTTAACAAGCTTCGAGAAACTGGATATTCCACTAAGTCCACAACGGCCTTCGAGTCTATATTGCATTGAGTTTGTGAGACTGCTGTGTCCAGACAGTAAAGTACGAGCGTGCACTGTGCCGAACACAGCTCCCCCACCACTGCGACTGTGCGTGCGGCAGACCGCCAAAGTGTGAGTCGAGTCTTGTGGCTAATGGGTCATGCATCTTGTTTCTACAGTGATTCAAAATGGCGGTGTCATTCGTAAATCCCACCAAATGTGAGATCCGCATTGTTATTCAACTTATGAAGGTGCGAAATGTTCGGCCTACCGAGATTTATTGACAAACATTGATAAGAAAGTGTAATGAACAAAATCTAGAAGTTTCCTCAAGGGATTTATTTAATATTGTGCTAACAGTGAAGTGTCTGTTTTCCTCAATTCTACATTCAGTTATTTCTTTCAAATCTACTGTAACCAGTGATGGCCTGCCACTCCGATCCTCGACGTTCACGTCAGGTCTACCTTCATTAAACACTGTACACTATTTTCTCACTGAAGACTCGTTCATTGCACTTACACCATAAACTTTCTTTGGTGTTTCTATAAAATTTCAATAAGCCGAACATTTTGCTCATTCATAAACCGAATAACACAGCAGATCTCACACTGGTGGGATTTACTATTGACGCCGCCATTTTGAATCGCTGTAGAAGCAAAACGCGTGACCTCTCAGCAACAAAACCCAGCTCACACTTTGGCAGGGAGGTGAGCGGACTGCTGCATATGCAGTCGCAGTGGTGGGGGAACTGTGCTCAACACAGTGTGTCTTACAGCTTACTCTTTTTACTTTCTGAATGACACTTGTAGTTTTTTTGATAACAATATTTTAATCCACATTTAGTGAGGTTTTTAATCCAGTTTTTCCTCTGTAACCAGAAATTTCATGGCACATTGTTATATGTTTCAGTGGCTTCCATATTCTCAGTACCAGGAATTCAGCTGAGTAAGGACCCAGGATATCGTTCCTCTGGGCTTTCCAAGAATGGTTTCATCGGCAAAGCCCGGCGACAAAGTATGCTCTTATGATGACATCAGTCTAATGCACAAGCCTGTTATCAGTGTATTCTTGACATTAAGTGCACTTTCTTGCTTCTGTTATTAGCAATAGTTTGACCACATGTAACGCTACGGACTTTGGCTGTGATATTTGTGGTAAGAATCCCCTAATTAAATGAATACGGTATACATTATATTTAACTGTCATTAATTTAGACATATTTTTTACTCGTATTAGAACGAAGTCATTATTCAAATTGTAATTAACATCTGTTTAATTTTGGACGTCTTATTATTGTTATTAAGTGAATAGCCCATTTGCTATAAACTTTTTGTTTAAAAAGCTATTTTAATGTATAAATCATTTTTATGTATATTACACAATATATGGACATTTCTTTTTGAAATGTTATTTATAATTAATTTAATGTTTATTTTTTGTAGTAAGATCATACTATGGAAGGAAGCGCATGAAATATTTTGTATAAGTGGTTTTAATGATGCTGTGATTGTAATTTATTCATTATTATTAACAATATATTTATCGGGTTGAATCAAAACTAGGCCTATTGAAAGTTTTGATTAGAATTTCTTTTTACCGAATTTTGTAACAAGTATAATTTGATTTCACCTATTCCTGTGCTTTGAAATTTTATTAGAATTTGTAACTTTTGATGTTTTAATTAATTATAGGTATACTTTTATTGTTGCATGCATTATATATCTTGTAGTATTTATTGCACTATAAATTAATCATTTAATCACATTTATTTATTATTTTCATTTATTTGTAATCTTCGAACCATTGAAGGATTAAGGAATTTGTCTTTATATTCATCAGTACTCTTGGAAAGATAAGTTTAATCATAGTAAACTTTACTTGTTTTTGTTGAAACTATCCTTGCTTTGAAAAAAAATATTTTTTCAAACTAATTTTGTCCCTGAGAATGGTTCAGATGATTTTATATTTGTTATTAATCACGTGACAGTAATATTGTTATTTAGGCAGTACATACAGGGTTTTCGCAGTTAGGGAGTTCCAGAAAAATTAGTAACTATATATAAATTTCATTTTGTTCATAATTGGGAATTGTGCAGGAAATGTGTGATATCAAAATTATTGACAAAACCGGGAAAAGGGTTGTGATCGGTGTTGCTTGGTTTTGGACTAGTTTGATGGGTATGAATATGGTTTATGCTCGACGTTAGGCCCAGACGATCGATTGCATGAAACTGGTTACGTGCAGCTAGAGACATGTGGGATCAAATGGGAGCTAATACACTAGTAAGCAATCAGTTGCATGTTGAATGCAATCGGTTGCAGACCAGTTTCATAGCGTACAACTGACCGGGCGGCTTGAAAGTAATCGTGTCTACTTTTGACTAAAGTTATATTCCTCACTAGCTGCAAATCTGTTCCGTGCCATCAATTCATTGTTAGTTGCAGGTGCTACAACTGATATCTTGTTTCGTTTGAAATCAGTTGCATGCAATCGGTTGCCTATTGTAAAAAGGGCTTTGGACTTTGCGGTTTAGGATTTCCTTACAGCTGTTTACGATGTCCTCGGAGCTTGCAGGGATAGAACTTGCTGGTAATGCTACTGGGATTTATGGTGTGACCTTAAACTATACAGTAGCTGTTTTGAACCGTCTTTTAGATGTCTACTGTGATTAACCGGCGTATATAAAATTGCAACAATATATGCAATAACTGTAACAGCATTATTTTGTGGACACCCTCAATCCCTGCATTTCAAATTGCCGTAATATATTTACCAGCCGGTTCTTTTTACTGAGATATTATACAAGTTTCAATTGTGGTATTTTTTATTCTAATGTGTAATCATAAGAAGAATTTCAACTGCATTTTTGTGGTTTATATTTCCATTTCCAGAAAATAAGTTTTATTCTTACTTCGTTCAAGCCAGACAAACAGTTTTTGCCTTGTCTTGTTCTTTCAAAAGTAATGTAAATTCCACTGAGATTTTGTACAATATTACCCTTCATTTGTTGATTTGTCTAAAAGAATAACTGAATTATTACTGTGTTCTCTGTGTTGAACTACATGTATCAATTTTACTAAAAACCTGTGGAACTACAATGAAGTTTGCCAGTGCCATAGCTGTAATAATCTTTAACATTTCTTGAAGAAATAAAACACACTTCTCAATGACAGTCAGCTTCTTTTCCATTTATTTAAATCAGCAATTCATATAAACCGAGGATTGATTAGTGTCCCAGTCGCTTGTTTGGAAAATATTTACCACAAAAGCACATCCCATATCCAATAATTACGAACCATTTATCCATAAAAAAGGTAATTCATCAATTTTCAATTAGTAATTCTATTAAGATTGACAGTTTGCCTAAGCTTATTACAAACAAGACTCTGGACCAAATCTCTCTTCACAGTCTTCACATAGTGTATCAGCTGATCAAATTTTACAAATAATATTTGTTAAGATAGTGTAATTTCTTTTGAGTGATTGAGTGTACTCATTTTCTCCATCAAAAAATTAATGTGTTGATGATCATAAATTATTTATGATTAGACGATGAAGCGTACAAGGACTTGGTAATAACAATTTGTAGTTTTTTTCTCTTATACTTTTTCTTCAATAATTCAATCTCAGAGTTATGTTTCAAGTGTATAAGAAGCAGTAGTCCTTGTCAAATATCGCTCTTTCCTGATGACATGTGCTAGCATAAGCATTTAACTGTTAGCACAAGTCTATCGATAACTCACATAAAGTGAAGTTGAATGTTAAGTGATATAATTTGTTTAATGATATATATGGATTATACATGTAGTGAATAATAAATGGATTGTTGAAATAAATCAATGTAATATTAGAAGAATATTTTTTAATATTTACATATTGTAAAATGTTTGCAGTTCGTTCCTCATGGGAAAGAAAACCTTTATTCGAGTTTAAATTTCCAGAAAACTTTTCTTTTGGTTTAAGGAGAGTTGATTGGAAACCAATCTTAGTTCAATAATTTGGAAAAAATGTTGTTTCTTAATTTTTAAAATTTATATTACTGTTACCAGTCTAATATAACTATAAGGTATACATTCGTGAAACCCAGCTATCTAAGTTGTCGCCCAGAAGTGGAGGGCGTCACTAGCACTCGTAGTGGCTGGCGGACCAATTATATCCACTGCCCTACGTCTCTCAGTATAATTAGCCCTGATGCCCTTGCTTTCATGTAGACTGTAGGACAACAAAGCACCTGGCTTACATACTGTTCAGTAGTAATGTCATAAAAGATATCGGTCAAAAAACTAAATCTCATAAACAGTAGGTTACAATATTTTTTTGTACCTTTAACCTATTTGTTTAAAAAACAGTTTTAAAACAATCCCTGTCATAGGAACTGGGTGTTTATTACTGGTTTAGCGCCATTTAAGTTGTTTGCACTGTCAGCCGCCACGATCGCTAGTGTTTGACTTACACTGCGTGGAGTTCTGGGCTCACGTATAGGTTTTGTGGCGCTCTGTAGACTCTGACTATTACCATAAATAATGCACCAACATTTATTTTGACAATTAATCTTGAACTCCAATATCGAGTGCACAAGAAACGGGTAAATGCAACATGACATCTGACATTTTAACCTACGTTATGAAAAAATGCACTTACACAAAATTCATCTCAGTTCTCCCACCCGATAGGGGCTTTGAAAGTAATTTGGCAATAATATCTCAAACTGTCCGTTAACTGGTTTATGATTCATAATCATAAAGTAACCTGAAGAAATTTGTCTAAAACCGTGGCGAATGGGTTAACCGAATGTCCTTTGTGTTGTAACATTCCGAAACACAATGTCTAGTGTTTGTGTGCCAGCTAGGTTAGGTATTAGGCACACTGTCCAGTCATGTGTGCCGTTTACTATGTAGCCTCTCACTTATTTATCCAATTAGTAATATAGATTTAGATATCGAAGAACTGAAAACATTCTTATCGGTTAATAATTTAGGTAATATTGTAATTGTTATTATTAAAAATGCTGGTCTTACATTGTAGCTATCGGTAGTTTGTTACGTAATGTATTAATAATGTGTAAATAATATATGTTTAACGGTGTTCTCAGGCAGGACTAATTTTAACTTACTCATGAATTTTTATCTATACAGGAATATTTTTATGGAGCTGCCTTTAATAAGGTCATTATTATTATTTATAAAATAGAGAGACTGTAGTGTAGATAGTCTTGTCGATACTGTATCCGCCCACGTTGGCCTACTTTTCAAAGGTCACCGGAAAACCAGGATTTTATATTTTTTACTGAAAGATTTTGCAGAGACTCACTTTTAACATAGTACAAAAAATATTGTTTTGAGGGATGTAACATATATGTTCAGATAATTTGTTTTTGGTTTGATCAAAACTGAATTGTAAAGTCGATTAGAGTAAGCGAGTGTGACAACTATGAATTTTTGAACACAGGCTTATAATTATTTTGCTTTTTATTTATTTCATCAAAAACATTGAGCAACTTTAGAAAAAAGAGAAAGTTCATTAAAATTTTAAGGACTAATTCACATTTTCTACCTGATTTTATAATACCAAAAAATATATCATTATTTTATCTCGAGTTCCTCAAAAATCATCGATATCAGAAACTTGCTCAAATCCTCGCTCAAATTTAAAAACCTATATTACACATTGTAAAATGTACTTTGGAAAAGTACATTTGATAATTTTTAACTTGATTCAATGATTCCTTGAACTTGATTACAAATCATGCATGTCATTACCAGGAACTACAACTGTGTAATGTTTCAAGTATTATAGTCATAGTACAGTGAGCATGAATCATTACATGGATGTTAAGAGTCATACGTTGTGATAGTTTAAACATGTGCACATGAGTATGATTAAAAAATCAAACACCTATAATACTTGAATGTTACAAAACAAGAATATTTTCAAAAGACAATAAAAACTACATGTGACACATGCAAAGAGTATATGGATTGAAAGTTTATTTGCTCTACCACCCACATTGTGGTTTGTTAGCTCTAAACTACGAATATTAATTGTTCAGAGAATTATGCTCAGAATGTAATCTTGAAAATATGTCACTAGACAATCTGAAATAGAGATCTTTCTGAGAATTAAATTTATTATTTTTCTATGTATGCTTTCAAATTTTGAAATAAAGAAGGTGTGACTCAGGCGATAATGTCGTGCAACTTCTGTAAATTCTATTGTGTACATTTAAAATGAAAAAGTTTGTAAATTTAAGTTGCAAATTTTACACACATCTCAGCAGTGTTGACTCTTCAAAACTACGAAATGGTTGCATTTGTTCGTGTATGTTTTGCATACCATTTTTTATATATTATAACCATCGTAAAAAATACATTTACTTTCCATTGTAGATTACAGGAGAATTTTGACTATCCTAATTGATTTTGGGAGATCAATTATTTTTAAATAGAACATTATGGCATTGAGCAGTAGCCTCGCTGTAGATCGGTCTGTTATCTTTTGTGAGAATCATAATTTTAAAATGTAATTTGTCATAACTAATGTTCATCGCATTAACTTAGTATCTAAAGGTGGTCCTTAGATGTTTTATATGGTTGTATACCTATATCTGCACATCAGAATTGCCAAATCCCCAATTGGTACTGATATTTGGAGTTCTACCATAATTATGTCCAGACAAAAAAGGGGACAAATTAAAATGGTAAACACAGTATGCTTGTTTGATGCCATTGTTAGGAATAAAATCAATTATTAATACGAGTGAAAAACCACAAATGAAATCTTCTGGCTATCATCTATTGGTATTTGCAAAACAGCTTATCATTGAAAAAATAATGTTATGTTTTTATTTTAGTTTGAACTTGTTATTACCTTACATTAAATAGGAAAATCTAGACAAATTGTGAATGACTTAAAACCAAGCAAGATGCTTAAATACAGTATTTTATCCATGTTATTTTGTCTGCCTTTTCATGTACATTAGAAAAGTTAGATCAGGAATCGGCTAAATATGTTTGTTAATCTTCACGGGTTTAATGTTGAAACAAATAACAAATCTTAACCACAAATGTTTTGCTGGTTAATGTAAAAAAAAATTGTTACACATTTCAAAATAAAAAAGTTTAAAGCATGAAGACTTGGGCCTTGTAATCACACACCTTCTTTATGTCACCATGTAACAAAAGTCTGTTTTCATGCTGTCTCATTTTGTTTCATAATGTCTTCTTTAACATACCTTCTAATTTTGTTACAGCTGCCGTCAGCACGTGTTAACCTTTTAGTGTTATGTCTTACCCGAGTATATGAATCAATGTAGTTATTTTCAGTATTACTTTATAATTAAATAGATATTGTTTCAGTCGAGTGTGGTGGATTACCCTTCTCCAAATTTATAATATTTTTTGGCTACATGATTTTAGAGTGTTTGTTACGTATTGTTATCTTGGTGTAAACCTGTGAGTTATATTCATGAGATCTGTTAGTAAACAAAAGTAATCTAATGTTCGTACGAGTGTTTTATTTTTCCCTAAATCCCTACATTTACACGTTGGTTGTGGCAGTGCAGGATTTACTTCCTTATTTGCTTCTATCATCTGTCATTTGCCCTCTTTCCCTTACATTGATTTAGCTAACTTAATCTCTGAAAGACAGTAAAGTACACTTTCAGCTATCCAAGGTCATCAGGATCTAGGCTATCCCGGAAACAACAATAAATTTATTCTATAAGTATCCTTTTTTTAAATACAACAATATATTAGGCTATCAATGACTGATGCCTATTTTTTTAGTGATAGGCAAGACCAGTTTCCCGAACTGACGCAAAAACTTTCTCCTGCTGCCTGCGTTGGGAAAGGTGTGGCTTAGTAGCTCCAAGAGCAGAGCCGCTCCAGCAGCTCCAACTCCTGTCGTGGAGCTAACTCCACAAACAGCTCCAGCTATCGCTCCGGCGCGGTAGGTGATGGTGAAGCGCCAACTCACACACAGGCAGATATCACTCCTCGCTCCTTCGTGAACTGGAGCAGTATATCTTATATAGGTTTGGTGGGAGACAACGAAACGACAGTGGTGCAATGGAGTGGCAGATCTAAAGAGCGATAGTAGTTAGACGTGCGTCAGAAAGGGTGGAGCTATACCGGAGCTAGGAGCTGTTATGAGAGCCACTGGAGCTGCTCCCGCTCGGCTTGGCTCCGTGTCTGGAGCGTTCAATTTAAACAGCTCCAGCTCCGACGGCACACCTTTAACTTGGTCTAACCTAACCAGGTCTAACCTGGAGGCCACAAGTCAACTTTGTGTGCTGGCTGTCGGTGGACGTGGTCTGTTTGAAGGTGGAAAGTTGAGTGAGGGCAACTGGGACTGTGTCACTGATAGTTCTGGGCATCCTCTATATAAAGATTGACCTAGGCCAGGAAACGGGCTAGGTCTTGCAAGTTTGTTGTTAGCCAGAACCAGGTACGAGCCCCACAATAGAGCTAGCCAAGTCCCTAAAAACGGTTTCCAAGTAAAGAGTCCAAACAATAATAGAAGAGGTTGTTCAGTTGAGGACTACATCTGGTAGGGGGCCCACACTACAGCCTGGCCACCTGTGTGCAAAAAGCATTTTCCAACACTCCCTAAAAAAATTGAGTGTTCCATTAAGTCTGAAATAAGATAAGTTTTCAAGAAAAACAATTCAATATTATAATACGTGACTCGTTACTTTTTACTTAATGTGCATACATTCACATTGCCAAGGATAACAGATTTAAAAGTTTGTAAAAACAGTGAAATCAAACTGTTTATAAATAATACTAAATTAACATAAAATTTAATCCGACTTTTTGTAAAAACCCTTAGTGTCCTCGCTAGTTGAATAGCAGAACATGATAATACGTGTTTTGTTTCTGCAGGTAAACATCTCAAGCAGCATCGAGAAGACTTGTTTGTTTTCCCAGTGGAAATAAATATAGTATTTTGTGAAGTACCATTTTGATAAAGTGGGAGGTTAATCCTGTATTAATATTCATAATCTGGTTTAAATCAAACGAAATATGAGTTAGACGCATAACTAATATGGTCAAGCTAAATGAATATATTCCAGATTGATTTATTTTGGTTAACTGTCATAAATCAAAATTGGTAGCAATTAATTAAGGAAGAATTATTATATTGTGTAACTGCTTTGAATAATTAATTATACTGATTTGCCAAGTTAATCATTTATGTTTGTCTCTGTAAGAGTACAAAAAAAATAAATTAGTATATGGGTTTGGAGAAATTCGTTGACTTATCATTACCATAACTAAACGAAAAGTGGCGTGGATTTTTTAAAATAGTAGTATTTTTAAAAGAAAATAACTAGATAATTAAAATGTTTAAATTATTTAATATATATTTTTAATTTTTCAATTATTACCTGAAGTTATTGTGAAATGTTCAACTAGAAAAAATGGTACATAACAAACTTTATGACGTTTACCAGTTACCAAGGATTTTAATATGGCTATATGTATGAACTTAGTTACGTTCAATAGCAGATTTTCCTGTTTTTAATCTGGAAAGCAGAAAGACATTTGTGCTCTGCTTTAAGTCCACCTTTAGTTTAAGATTCCATTAAGACCCAATTTTGGTAAAGTGGTGGTTTGCGAAAATAATTAAATTACAAAACATAAATCAGACAAGAATATCTGTTTCTAGTGGATGGCAAAGGTTGGAAGATAAAATAGGCATTGGTTTGGAAAAAGATAAATATATTTAACACAGTTTATATTTATTTATATTATTTAACATATTTACAACAGATTCTATACATTTCCAAGCAGTGTTAACCTACCTTAAATAGTAGACTATGACATGGTTCTGGCTCTCAATTAAATACATACACCTGCTAAATATTAAAGGACTAGAAGATAGCCATAGATCGGTCATAGCTCAGTATTGACTTGACAATTAATTAAATCATCCAATTTAAATCAATTGCATCATAAATTAACATCATGCAAATCATATTTTAAAACTTATCACATAAACAATGGAATCGAATGTTGCATCAAGATTTTTAAAGTTGAGCATAAAGTTAATTAAATTAACTCGTAACTACTTAGCATAAATTATACTATTATATCAAAACTATTTTAATGAAAAAGGAACATTGAATGACATTTTTTGAAACCCTTATGGAAAGAACGTTGTGGTAGAATACAACAATTACACGTCATTGATGTTAACCAGCAAATATGGTCTCAAAACCAAATCATTCTACCTTATTCTAAATGCACAATATTAAAAATGTATTTGTCATTCTATTAATAAAAAATTAAATGAAAACTTAAGTCATAAATTGTTCACAAAATAGCTCTTGTGTTATTTGATGGACTTCTCCGGTATTGATGAAGTGAAAACTTAACTTTGTTTCTCAGTTTAGAATTCTTTGGCAGTAGCAGTCTTCGTGTCTTCAATTCATGGTGTTTTCAAAAATATCAAGAAAATGCTTGATTTCTTTTCTGCAAAATATGTTAGGGAAGAAAAATCAAAAGAGATTGTATTACTTTACACAACAAACCCCTGCAAATCACTTACACCGTTGGCGAGCAGGTCAGTATTATTGAGTCCTACATAGGTGCTATACTAACAACAGGCCAATGTAATTAGGAGTCAGCAGGTGTAAATGAAAATGCGAAGGCCAATTTCTCTGTATTGCGTAAGAGCCTAAGTTAGTTCAATGCATTTATGCAGAAGCATATACACTGACATATGTTGACAAATTGCTTATTTTTGATAATAAGGATTATATTATGGAATAGAAAATTACCAAGTCATTTGATTAATAGTGACAGAGATATAAACAACTAAGTAAAAGCTTGCATTTTCTGAATTTGCCAGGGGGGGACCATGGAAACCAGGGGACTATTAAAATAACTGTCCGAAGGTGGTGTACCACCTGTCAAAAATTCAGCTTTATAGGAATTATTTGCAACATGAATCCTGCATTCACTGGGGCTTGGCAGTTTTAATTTTTAGTGCTTAATACGACAAAACCCAGGTATTACTCGTTTTAACCGACCTTTTAGTTATCCGGCCCAAGGCAGAGTCCTATCAAAGGCAGTTAAGAGGGCTGTATTACAAAATCAAAATAAATATAAGTCTTGTATATTCGGTAATCTACACCTATATATATACATTTATTTATATTGGGTGGCCTCATTTTTTAATTTTCCTGGGGCCCCGGAGGCCCTAAAAACGGCCCTGACCACTCTATTTACAAGCCTGACGATCAAAGGACCGATTCTACCTTCATTCACAGGCCTAAAGATATTCCAATACTAACTAAGATCTACCAAACGCTGGAAAAGGATACATGTGATCTGCTAGTTTGTAGATGGACTGCATCGACTTGCTGAGCTCTTCACATTTAGCCATAAGCTGGTACATTGACTGAAAATATTGGTACAATTTTAATAGAATATCAAGTATTTCATTTGTTTGGTAAAAATTAAGCTGGGGGAAGAATTTATGATGGTTATTATTTTATTAAATTTATTAGTGTTTGTATCAGGGACTCATTAGCCATTTACCATCATACTCAAAAGGTGCACTGCAATTCCAAATATGTAATTCAGTACTCATCATAAATATATCCCCATCAAATAAAATCAAAATATGCTTTATTTATCAATGTACAAAATATACATAAATAGTGTCAAACAATCATAATAAACTCAAACTCAAAATATAATATAATCAAGTAAACTGTACACAAAATCTTTGATTAAATTAATTTATCTTTTGGTTCAATGCTCACAAAAACATGAAACCAGCTATTGCTATTGATTTTGATGTTATGTCCACCATCATTACAACATACACAATCCACGTGGGCTACTAATTAATAAAAACAAAAAAATTTATACATTATTTAAACCCCAATACTCATTAAAAGAATATAATGATAAACTTACAAGATAATCTCTAAGAATATTTTTAGTATTTGAATATTTTATTCTTGTAGAATGTTTTTTGGCAAGGAAAATACCAATTTTGTACCTATGAAACTAGCTTTCTTTTTGTAAAATTTCAGATTTTGTTGAGCAACAAATCGGTTAAATGTAGTGTTATAATGATGATCGTTTGAACTTATTGTTGTCTGGTTTGCTTTTACGTACATTACGGTTTAAAAAATGTATAAAGTGTATACTGATAAAATCCTAAATTCAGACAAATATTCCCTCACAGACTGTCTTGGTTTTAGATTAAAAATGATTCTAAGTGCTTTTTTTGTTGTAAAAAGAATTCTGTTCAATTTTTTTGTTATGTAGCTCCATATATGGCCAATACCACAGGACATATAAGAATTTACTAATGAGAAGTGGCTTTTAGTGTTTCTAAATTGCATACTCTACATATTTGGCGCAATGCATAGAGTCCTGAAGACATTTTCTTTACAACATGGATAACATGCTTCATGCTTATCCTAGCTCAAATTCAGGCCAAGAAATTTACTAACATCAACTTGATTAAGTCTTGAATTATCTATGCATATATCTGGCTGTAATTTTGACCTATTTTGTTTCGTTTGTATTTAGTAACAGATTTTTCTTACCCACAAATTCTTTAAAGGACAAAAGACTAATGAACAAAGCAAGCTCAATATATTTCTGATCATCACCTGAAACTGTTATATTAGCACCATCGACATACAAACAGAAAGAGCCACCTCCCCTTGGGATTACGGTAGACATACCTGTTAGATAACGGATAAATAAAAGTGGACCTAGGATTGAACCCTGAGGCACCCCATGCTTTACTATCTGGGAATCTGAGTGAAAATATTGAGTGTATTTATATTTGCTATTTTGGTAATGGATATTAATATGGAGTTCAACACATTGCATTCTATTTTTGAGTAATAGAATTTAAACTTCCATTTAATGACCCTACAGTATAATTTTTGTAACAGAGGCCAGGAATATCTCTTTTTCAATTAGGAGCTTATAGATTTTATATTGACTTACTAATTTATTTTTTACAGGATTGCGTTTCCTTAACCCGAGGCAATGTCAGGTTCGATGTTTCACAAGGAAAGAGATATTTATTTAAAAGATTCTCAGTAGATAATCCCAATTTTCAATAGTTCAACCTCCAATACTTCAAATTTCTAGAGCATTGAAAGGTAAATGCAGATATAAAAGAATACTTAGTTTAACTGAACACGTGAGCTCACCTTTATGTTCAAATCAACTGCATCACAGGTCTTGCACACAACGTCTCTGTGGGTCTCAAGGCACTCTACAGTTAATGCTGACATCTAAAACAAATGCTAATAATTAAAGCGAAATGTACAAGACAGGTAGTAAAGTAAACAGTATGTTTGGAAAGTTCCGAATTTTCTTTAAATATAAAAAATACCCCATCCCAGCAAAATTGCGTACCAGTGCTTAGCAAATTTCTTATGGCATTTGATCAGGAAATAATTAATCTCTCAATAAAACATAGTATGTAACTCTGTCCAAATGTTTCCCGACTTTTAACAGTTGGCAGACAACATGATCATTTTATTTGAGATTATACAACTAAATTCATTCTTTCCAAATTAAAAGTCATGAAAAAAAATATAGCAGCATTCAACTCTACTTAAGGCTTCCGCAACAATGTTTAATACGACCTATGCTTGGATAAAGTCATTCTGGTTTTCCACTTAGAGTCACAGACGTCCCATGAGGAAGACTTGAAAATATTCTGTTGGGATCACTATGAACTAAAAAAAGTTAGCAAGTTATCTGTAAAGGGCCAACGATAAATTCCGTCATCGGTTCTTGCCAATACTCCCCATTACAATAATGTATTTCATTGTATTGTTTGTTCATCAAAAGCATTAAAAACCTGTAATTTAAAAGCAAGGCCGTATATTTCAGTAAAAATTTATAAGATTCCTAAAAATATGCGTCATTTTCCATTTTTAGAGTAATATTACATTGTTAATAAATGTTTGACCAATGTTTTTTATTCGTATTTATTCTTTTTTGTTTTTGTTGTCAATAATTGTGTGTGGTAAAAAATGTTGTAATAACGGCCAAAATAATATAGTATAATAAAACACATCAAAAAGTATATTTATTGCACTTTAAAAACTAATATAGCAAATAAAGAAACTTTTAGATCTGAAACCTGAAGTTTACGATACTTTCTGTGGGGTCTGTGAAGTTTAATTAATTTCCAAAACGAATTTAAATACTAAAAAAAGCTGTCCTCAAAACCACCATGACTAGATTTTACTTTATTTTTCAGATTGGGAAGATCACAGGCCAAAATAAACTACGATAATTTAAATAAAAATACTGTACCTTTAAATGTTATTAGTATTTTTTAAATCTTTTGATAACTTTATTAGTCAGTGTATTTTTATTTTAACTTAATTTGTTCAAATTATTTTTATCACTACAAGAATATAGTTAAAATCAATATTTAAAATATTATATCATTTTCAGGTTAACCCCACCCCAAACATCATCTCACTGCTATTTTGAATCCCAATTCCCCCTCCACATTTGTAGATGATGTAATTTGTGTACTGCCATTATACCAGTAATCTAGCATATATACAGGCGCTTGTGTAACTCACTGACTCAGGTATACGAATTCTAACCCTCTACTAGATAAGCTAGGAACTTGAAATTTGGCATGCACTTAGCTTAATGTATGAAACCGCTAGGGAAATTCCCAAAATTTTCAATTTAATATTTAGAAACACCTTAAAAATAAATAAAAATGATGTTGGTTCTCGTTGATAAGGTTAACTGATGTCGGTAATGCAGTATGCAGCTCAATTGGTATGTTGTACTGGTTGTGTTATGAATTTAGATATTTTTGTTATTAAACTTATTTATTTTTAAAAGGTTTCATGTTTTTTGTACTTAGCCCAGACGTACAAATGTATTTCTTATAAATCACACAGTTTATCTAAATTAAGCGTTCAAAATTAAAAACTTATGTGATAGAATTCTTCTCTTAATGAAAGCTTCTCACAAACACCACACTGTGAAACGGATTCTAGACAACATACTGTACAACGAGGTTTCGTCATCACAGATGATATTTACAAATTACTTTAATGAATTTGAAGTTTTTACTCTCAAATAAACACTAGAACCCAAATAATTAGCACACTATGTAGATTTCTTTGTCTTTTGGTTTGTTTTTGTTTCACATGGTTTGTGGGAAAAGCCCTACATGAAATAGGTTAAATATGTTACAGATGACTTTTACTCGCTACAAACATAATATGTTATAGTTGTAATGTTTATTGATAGTAGTCTAATTCATTTAAAAATACAAGTTGTCAAATAAGGGTAGTATTTTAATAATTTCTTCTGAATTTTAATTTATTTCATGCACTTAGATATTACCTGATGACATAGTAATTATTAACACACGATATTTCTATACCAAGGCCTCTCCCTTTAAACTATATCTAAATTCTTACAATTTGGTATCTGATTTCTGAAAACTATGAACTTTTTAAAGCAATTATCAAATGAACAATTTAAAATGTTTTAACTCCCTCAAACAAGAATCTTAACTATTTATAAATATTGTTACATGTTTGTAAATTATGCTCCTGTGGAAAATAAAGCCGTTATGAATGTTATATTAATTAGTTACAGATGACTTGTTCAGTGTCTCGACAGTAATTATATTTTGCATATTCTCTAATGTTACTTTAATGTAAAGTTCGACCTACAGCTACTCACTCGGGTAAAGTCTTAATTATTTATTTTAAATGTTTTCAAATACTTGGCAACTATTCCAAATAGAATTTCTCTTATTAGTTTAAAGTTGGATTTGCGGCATTGTATTGTATAAATTAAAACCTTTGGTTTAATGCGTGTAAAATATCTAAAGAGAAAAGTACTTTAAAATCACAAAGCCAAAGAAAATTAAACGTAGGTGCCTTAAAATACTTCATACCGCTCATGACGAACAATTGAATTAGGCCGAGAAGAGGTATGCTGGGACTCAACATACGGGAGATTTCAATCGGTACAGACAACAGCATAGGAGAAAACCAGAAAAAATGGTATTGAGGAGAAGGGGTCTGCAGAATATTTTATGAGATTCAGCAGTCATTCTGTATATGAATTTATATATAATTTAATGCCTGAAAAATACTAATACAAATTACATGTTTTTATATTTTGCTTAGTATTATTGTATTTTAGGCCCACTTAAACGATTAAAAGCATTGTTGTTTAGGCCACATAAACAGCAGACAATTTGTAGCTACCATATTTGTTATGTTTGTATCGTTTGTGCAATGATTACTTAAATATTTACAAATTTTAAAACTTCATATTAAAAAAATCGTTACATTTGTGGTACGGATTTTCTTTCTTTCTTTACAATGATATGATATACTAGCTGATTATACCGGTTTCTCCTGTGTATAAAATGTAGTTCAAAAACATCTCTTTATTTGAATAACATTAAATAAATATCAGAAAACTATAAGCGTATGGTCTCATTTGATTAACATTGGAATTTTGAATGTCCCACGGGGAGTAGCCCTAGAGGATTTAGAGGAAACTGAGAGTCAGGTACAACAGCTGTAACCTAAAGGAACCTACCCTAAAAATGTCATGCCTTAACTCCTTGTAGTTTAGCCGTACGGCGATCCACACACAGACAAGAACTCTGCTTTATTTATATAGATGGAGGCTTGGATTTTGTCACATGCTATTTAGTTCATCGCATCAAAACTCAAGATTGAATTGTTCTCGTAATGAAAGCTTCTCGCGAATACCACCATATTCTGGACGATCTACAACGGGATTTTTCCCTACAAAAAATCAGAAATCATGACATCTTGATGTCTTAAATATCAAATAGGCTTTAATTTATTTTAAAGTGTTACTTAAAAAAATACAAAAAAACCTAGAAGCCTAGTACAGTAGAACTCCAATTATCCGAATTAATTGGGGATCGGGACAATTCGGATATGCAGAAATTCGGATAATCAGGTATACCTCGGGAATTAAGCAAAAAACATCACCATACATAAAAAATCATAATTTTATCGACAAAGTTATTATAGATGTAGTGAACAGAAAGTGAGCGAACTGTATCAAGAATATACGTCATAAAAATTAAATTACAGGAGTTAAATTGAATACAGTATATACAGTTGCTCTTTTCAATACATACTGTACGTATTTCACTGTTCAATGTTGGTTATTTCACTTGAACATCTCGAGCAAAGTGAGTTTATCACTTAGCGAAAGGACAACACGTTTACGTTTTGTACTCATTTCGAACGATAATCTCGGTGAAAGAACAGTAGCGACTGATGATGAGCAGGGCGGGAAGGGGGTATGACTCATTGTTCCCTGCGAAAATATCGTCCGGAAGGTAACAGCGCAGGCTTTTATTTTTGCGCTCACGGCGCATTATCGCTACACGCGCTCCCGCTGTTATTTTCTTGATTTTTATATTTCTATTATTTCACTCAAAATCGATTCGGATAATTGGATATTCGGATAATTGGGGTTCGGATAATTGGATTTATACTGTAATTAGAACACCATGTGAATTATTTTTGGTCTTAATAAGAACTGTTTAGTCGCTACAAACATAACTTTTTTTGTTGTAATGATTTTTGAAGGTAGGTAGTTTAAGCCATTTAAAAATACAATTTGTCACATAAGGGTAATATTTTATCAGAGGCGAGGAGAACTGCCAAAAGAAACTCTCTGGTGTGTTTATTTTTATCATTTGTTGTTTTTAATAGTTGTAATATTAATTTGTGTTTACGGCAGAGGCAAGAGGGCCTGCCTGAAACCAACGTTTTATATTTTTATTTTCTTAGTTACTTTTTTTTATGTTTGTAAATAGATGGTTCCTACGTTTCCCGGCCTCCCCGTTGGCGGAACTGGATATGCCATGCTGCAACATTATGCACTGGCTAACTAACAGGGAAACAAAATTTACTCAATACTATTAAACGCTTTTTACACTGAAAATTCTATTCCTTTACTACAATTCATAGAGTTGACTATATTTCTACACTACTACTCCTATTCTTCAGGACAAGTTTACACATTTCGGCGGCACTATAAAACTACTATACTTTGTTTTTATATTATTTTCGACACTACCCTTTCAATTAAAAATTAATTGTTCATCTGACATTACTCTCTCTTTATTACCAATACGTTACTAAAAGTTACTGAAACTATAGCATTTGTAATAATTATCAACACTAATTACTTTCGATATTTAATTAACAGCCAACGATTTAGACTTCTATATTGAAATAATACATAAAAGACTATAACCCAATACATTAGGGTTTTTTTTCTACAATTACCAACACTTACTGTCTTTACTGCTTTTATTGTTTTCCACTATTACAATACTATCTTCTTTTACAATACTTCACAGTCATCATTAATACTTCTATACAAACAATACTTAAACCATAAAACCACTACATAATTACTATTATATGGATTCCACTATACAACCAAATTTACCTTTACACTTTAGTAAATATCACAACATGAATTTGACATTAAACTTACTAAGATTTGTTTAATAATAACTATTGACGCTACTTCCTTCAATATGACCTTCTTTGGTACTAAGACTTTGGCCGTTTAATTATTGCTGTGGGGGAACCCCAAGACGGGGTCTGGGGGCGGAGCCAAGTGAGTGTATTTTTAAAAAGCCACTACCACACTCTAAGTGAGCGAAGACAAATGGCCAAAATGTGGATGGGTAGTTTGCTTCCACTTATGATATTCCAGCTGATTATTTACACAATAAAATTGACTCATCAAGTTCCTACACAAGTAACTCATCTCGATTTGACCTGAGTGTGGAGTCGGCGTAAAATTTAAATGTTTGTTTAAAATTCCCAACATCTCCCCAAAATTAAAAAATAGGCTCGATACAACTGGTTAAAGATCGAGGATAAAAAAGGCTGATTGTAGACTTAGGCATTTTTCATTAATTCAAAACAAACAATAATTGTGACCATTAAGTATTTAGAATATATACAGATAGCTAAAAAGTTAAAAACTATAAACCAGTGATTACAAATTGAAAAATTATAGCAAGAATAATCAAGCAGTAGTCTACTAACACTGTGAAGGATCCCAGCAAGGTTTTCAGTAAGAGAATCAACGGATGTGGCGATTTTCCCCACTTCTACTTCAATATCAGTGAGAATCGTTGAATCAACACTAGGAATATGACTGGCTAGAGCCTGACGATAAAGCCACGGCATCCCACTTCCCCACACTTTGGTATCTGAAAAACATCAACAATATTTGCTCTACAAATAAAATTTACTAGATGGAACATTTTAGGAGGGGCGATTTGGTGAGTCGCTGGTGAAGTGATCAAGGCATTGGATTTCAGGGCCATGGCAGCAGACGTGTCATGAAATCGAATCCAAATCCAGGCTGATAAATTGAGTAGTACTTTCTAACTTTTTTTATAGCGGCTCACCACTCGCTTGATCAGATACGTTCGATAAGCCCAAGGACCATGTGGATGAGCTAAGTACACAGAAAAAGAAGTTCCCAAACTCTTTAAAAAAATCACATTTATAGCATGGAAAATAAAATTTCTCGTTCCATGAGGTTTTAAAGGTCTGTATAGTTCTATAAAGGTGATGTTGACCCCTCCTTCCCATTTTAAGATGCGAACCACACATCTTGACCAACGGTCGGGCAAGCGTTGATCAGGTCATGGGAAGAAAAACAGAAGATACTTTCCTAGAAACACTGGTTTTTATAATAATTGAAAGCAATTAATAAAATACACTATTTCCATGTTGAAGTGTGCTTGTGCTTTAGAAATTCCAGGAATAAAAGGAAATTGGTATATGAGCGTGTATGCACAGTAGGTCGCATCGGTAGGCCTATATGCTAGTAGTGACAAGTGAGATTAAGGAAATTGGTATATGAGCGTGTATGCACAGTAGGTCGCATCGGTAGGCCTATATGCTAGTAGTGACAAGTGAGATTAAGGAAATTGGTATATGAGCATGTATGCACAGTAGGTCGCATCGGTAGGCCTATATGCTAGTAGTGACAAGTGAGATTATTGGTATATGAGCGTGTATGCACAGTAGGTCGCATCGGTAGGCCTATATGCTAGTAGTGACAAGTGAGATTAAGGAAATTGGTATATGAGCGTGTATGCACAGTAGGTCGCATCGGTAGGCCTATATGCTAGTAGTGACAAGTGAGATTAAGGAAATTGGTATATGAGCGTGTATGCACAGTAGGTCGCATCGGTAGGCCTATATGCTAGTAGTGACAAGTGAGATTATTGGTATATGAGCGTGTATGCACAGTAGGTCGCATTGGTAGGCCTATATGCTAGTAGTGACAAGTGAGATTATTGGTATATGAGCGTGTATGCACAGTAGGTCGCATCGGTAGGCCTATATGCTAGTAGTGACAAGTGAGATTATTGGTATATTAGCGTGTATGCACAGTAGGTCGCATCGGTAGGCCTATATGCTAGTAGTGACAAGTGAGATTATTGGTATATGAGCGTGTATGCACAGTAGGTCGCATCGGTAGGCCTATATGCTAGTAGTGACAAGTGAGATTATTGGTATATGAGCGTGTATGCACAGTAGGTCGCATCGGTAGGCCTATATGCTAGTAGTGACAAGTGAGATTATTGGTATATGAGCGTGTATGCACAGTAGGTCGCATCGGTAGGCCTATATGCTAGTAGTGACAAGTGAGATTATTGGTATATGAGCGTGTATGCACAGTAGGTCGCATCGGTAGGCCTATATGCTAGTAGTGACAAGTGAGATTATTGGTATATGAGCGTGTATGCACAGTAGGTCGCATCGGTAGGCCTATATGCTAGTAGTGACAAGTGAGATTATTGGTATATGAGCGTGTATGCACAGTAGGTCGCATCGGTAGGCCTATATGCTAGTAGTGACAAGTGAGATTAAAGAAATTGGTATATGAGCGTGTATGCACAGTAGGTCGCATCGGTAGGCCTATATGCTACTAGTGACAAGTGAGATTATTTTTTTCAAAATGACTAATAGCGTACTCATTTGTCAAGATATATAGCCTAATAACTCGTCTCAAATGATATTTCCAAATCTTGATATCTCTTATCAGTAAACGAAATTATAGCTAGTAAAACATTTCTTGATTGAATTTTTGAGAGAACAAACAAAATTTGGATTATTAAGTATTACTTACTACAAAGTAGTAAAGTAAACCATTTTTCAAGAGCAAACTTGATAATCTTTTATTTATAGATATTAAATAATTTATAAAGTAGCATGATACGTGTTGTTACAAATAAATAGGATAAATAAACTACTTCTCATAACACTTAAAAAGTATATTTACACTTATACTGTACTTACATACAAGACGGTAAAATATACACAAAAGATGGTACGAGGCGATCGATTCTCTGATTGGGCCTCATGATGACCGGTGTAAATGGTTGAAATCGATCGCCTCGTACCATATTTTGTGTATATTTTACCGTCTTGTATGAAAGTACAGTATAAGTGTAAATATACATTTTAGTGTTGTGAGAAGAAGTTTATTTATCCTATTTATAGATATTCACAGTTAAGAATCATGGTATCATACAATATAGTATGTAGTATATCACTAGTCACTATTGTATCAAGTAGCTAATTATATGTACATTCAGGGTAGTTTCTTTAGTCATTGTAATTACAATTTTGGAGACAACTTCAATTTATGTAACATGGTAGTAGTTAGTCAAGTTCAAATTGAATTTACAAAATTTTGATTCCAAGAGGAATTGTAACTATCAAGGCCTTACTCAACCGTATAGCTTAAAAGAAACTTTATGCACTCAGAGAATAATCAGTTGTTTTCTACATTCTTTTGCTTTTAGCGAATTTCCCCTATAGGGAAGAAGCTATTACCGTAGTCGGCATGGTAAGACCTAGGCCCGGGACCATGATAACTTTTCGTTTTGAGCTCGCCAGATGTCAAAAATACCATTTGTTCAAAACTGTATATATATATATATATATATATATATATATATATATATATATATATATATATATATATATATATATGTGTCCGTGAGCACAATAACTCTCGTACAAATAATCCGATTTTGACCAAATTTGGTACAAACGTGTAAAGCAGCATTTATGACTTAAGTTCAAAAACCAGACAGATCGACCTATCCGAGAGAGTATTTTGGGGGGGGGGGGGTTTGTACACCAAAAATGGGTTTTTTGTTTTTTACATATAATCTTTGAAAAAAGTCAAATTTTAGTTTGTTTCCATTGGAATCAGCTTAAAAAGACGCACAATTTGGTGTTTTGATCATTGCTCGACATCAAATGGTTACAGAGATATTGAAAGTGCTAAACACAGTGCGTTGTCCAATGTTATTCTTATGGAGAATAAGAAAAATTGTACATCTCGCTTATTTATCAACTTATCCTGATGAAACTTGGTATATTGCTTCATTTCGTTGTGGTCTATTGATATTTGCACTAAAAAACATTTTTTGGCCGATAGTTCCCGTAGCAACAACCCTGCGTACTCAGCCCCCATGTTATTCTTATAGAGAATAAGTAACGTGTTATCTCCCTTAATTATGAACATAAATTAATAAAATTTGGTATGTGGCTTTACCTACTTGAGTTATATTGATATTTGTATAAAACCCCATTTTTTTTGTTCCTTGCTTCAGTAAACCTGCATACTCATCCGCCATGTTATTCTTATAGAGATTAATTAAAATGTCATAAATTGTTTATTTATGAATGCATATTGTTGAAACTTTGTATTTGGTTGTATGTGGAATTAAGATACATATATATGCATTGGAAATTCGCTGATTACGCAGGTTTGCTGCTACGGGGCTATTTTAACTTTAAGATTTTACAGTTGACACTACTTGTGACACTTGTACTACTATAAAAAAAATATCTGTTAATGTGTTTTCCTTTGTTTTTATTCAAGTTTTTTTGAATATTATTTTGATTAACTGTAATTGCAGTTAACCCGCGATTACAGTTTTAAAATAATCAAAAGCATTTTAAAATTAAATAACTTTTTTAAATATAATGTAATACAAACAGAACAGTTAGACAATAGTTCATTAATGTGAGCTGGCAATATCACTAAATACCAGGCTGTGGGTAAATGATGAGCGTACAAAGACAAAAGCGTGAAGCCCATCTTGGCAGCACTGGAGACGGAGACAGTCCATCTCCAAACAGTCTGTCAAGGAATATCTTGTTCTCAAAGTTAAAATGTTGTACCGGATTTGTTTGACTATTACCATTACTATCGTAAGTACTATCTTCCCATTTGAAACTAATACAAACTTGTTTAACAATGACTCTTACTACAGCAATGGATTAAATCACTGAGACTTGTGTATGTGAGAGCTTCATACCCAGGACTGCCCAGAGCCCCACAACTGCTGGTGCCAGTCAAACGACTGTGTTGAACTGTAATCTGGAATTGGTTAGTTTTTCTGGATGGAAAAGAACAAAATCAGGTACTTTTTTCAATAAAATAACTATAACCTAATGTCATGTAAAATAGGTACTCATATTTTAGGTATACATACATCGCTTACCATCGGGTTTACTGACTGGACTAGATAGTTTTATTTTTGTCTCTAAATCTTCAGCGACGAAAGAGACCATTTCACCATCCTGAGTGATAGTTCCATTTAACTGATTGAGAAACTCAACAGCTCGATTTGTACATGAACTACTATTGATAGTTTTTTGAGAATCCTCCCTATTTAAAGGCAATTTGTTTGGCCTTTCAACAGCTGCTTTTGATTGTCCATGTGCACCATCGACTTCTTGAATTGAGTCATTCAGATCCTCTAACACAGAGTCATCTGGTTCGGACGACTGAGTATTAAATGATATTTCCGTATAGGAGGCTGTCATTCCGTGTACCTGCACAAGCAAATCGATCATTCCAATCTTACAAAGCATAAACATTAAGTACAATCCATTAAATATTACAACTGCATTTCGCCATCAATAAAAAATGACATGACTTTATATATGGACTCACTTAAATCTACGAGTTTAAAAATAATTAGTTTGTTTATGTCTGTTATGGATCAGTTACCAACATCTGTTACCAACATAGCCTAAGCTTCAGAACACTCATTATTAGTTACCAATTCATTAATTGATTCTGAAGCACAAAGAGGGTGAATTAATTAACTAGTGGTTCGACAATTAATGCACTAGACCAGGGGTCTCCAACCTATTTGAAACCCTAAGGGCCAGATGATAAATCGTTGGAGAAAAAGCGGGCCAATAACATCCAGGGGGTTTGCTGGGTATGGAATACCCCCCAAGGAGTAGGATCCCCCATCCAGGGGTCCTCCCCAGAAGTTTTGTTAAATTTAGCTGTCAAATGGTGAGTTTTAAGGCTATTGTAGCAGTTTTTTTACTAACTTTGATGTTTCCTTTATTTTAACTTGGTTAAATTGTTGTTTTGGTTCACTCTAAATAATTTTGAAAACATTTTCTGGACTGGACAAACTGGATACAGTGTTTACTGATTTAAACGTGTTTTTCAAGGCTCAGTATGTTACACTTGTCTAAAAAATGTTAGTTGATAAATCAGCAATTTTTGAAACATTGTTAAAAAAGGCTTTACCACTGTATTGTTTAAACTGTATGTGTAGTAATAATTGGCCAAGTTGAGTGCTTCCTCCCCAGTCCCTGCTTCCCTAGACACAGCTGTGACCTTCACCATTTGGTTTACATCTACTAGAGGGGACACGCAATGCAAATTAATGTGAGAGATTTGTCGACGTAGTTCCATCATACGCCGTCAGGGATCGTCGCGGTTTTGTTCATCATATTTTTGATAGGAATGTTTTCGTAGAGATTTTAAAATGTTTAAATAAACCTTTTTCATGATGGTCATCAAAGTGATATTTTGTTTACACGGGTCAGGTACGGCAGACGAGTTAACTCGGCCTAACGACCCCGCAGATCACGTAGTTATCTTAATATGACGCTAGATCGCAGCACTGATTTTACTAACTCTGGCTCCCATAAGGTGTCCCCTCTAGTTGATATGAACCCAATGCCTTCACTGAGCACACAACTGTACATGTTCACATTTCTTCTGTCAACAGCTCCTTTATACAAACAAGGAAAATATCTAAGTTTACACACCCGAGGGATCGGAGACGATTGAAAAGAGATCGTTGCCAATGGTTGAAGGTACAATTCAATTTTCAATCAAATTATTTAATACATTTTCAATAAAATTGTTGAATATATTTTCAATAATTTATTCAATATTATATATTGGGCTAACCGCGGGCCAGTTAACAACTGTTGGCGGGCCGTAGGTTGGAGACCTCTGCACTAGACTATTAAAGAACCCCTGGCTAGGTTAACCTAGGACCTTCACCGGCAACCCTAGTAACACTAGTGTTGTTATAGGTTGACGGATACAACTTTTCTAAACACTGGTGTAACTCCATTAAATGAATTTGTCACCACTACTAAGGTTACACAGAACAAGATTAAGGGTCTTAAGGACATTGACAACTCATGTTTGTAAGCACGAATATAACCTCCCGGCTCTTTGTCACAGACCTGTGGCGTTGTTTTTTCCCAAACACCGCCCAGAAAGCTGAAAATTTCGGATTAGTTGCTGTTTATCCCTCCTTCCCTTCCTCTTTGAAAGGGAGGAATGGAGGGGAGGGGAGTGATAAGGGAGTGGCGAGGTGATCATTCTGGTTTTATGTTTCGTACAGACAGGTTGTTCTAAGTGGGAGGAATCGTGTAGTGTGTACTACGGCAGAACTGTGTTTACAGTACAACCTGCGATTTTTAGTATTTAATTAAGTCTTATTATACTATTTTGGCATAGTTAATAGTATTAGTTTTGTTCAGATAATTTGTGCTGTATCACACTTGAATTTATTCCGTAGAGTAAATTTGTACTGTGTCGCACATTTTAAATTTACGCTAACTCCCGATACAGATTCTGTACGGGGTGTTTCAAGTAGTTTTGCTTTCGATATATTTAGCACTATGAACGATTTGGATTTGTGCTGTTTAAACCACCAGGTGTGAGCCGACAAAGTGACTTTTCCGCTTGGGTGTGACAGGAATGTCACAACAGGTCTGAAAAAACCCATTCCTGCAGAGGAAGCAGAAGGAGTTGTTTGGGTTTGGGTTGGTAGTAAAACATTAGTAGGAGATTGGGAGTTGCAACGCGTGAGTACACTAGTTGGGTTAATTCCAACGTATGAATAATTTTTTTAATAAATTTCATTCATTCACAAGATATTGTCACTTTTTGAAATGTTACACAGAAATCTTTCAATATCGTGAGAACTATACGCTAGGTGATATTTGAAAACGGATTGTGGCATTGATTTCAGCATGGAAAAACAGTTTGAAATGATGGGTCACAACCCTACCTTTTTATTTTAAAAAAATCTTATTCCAAAATGGCGGATCCAAGATGGCGGCCGAAAAATTTAATTTTTTCAAAAGAAGCAAATTCCACTCAACAATGATTTGTAGTAGTTCATGGTCATTATTTGATGTAATGATGAGAATATGGGCATGTTTTAAAGTTGGGATCTTTTAAAATTCTTTCAAAAATTTATTTAATTTATTCACCAATACTATCTTGAGAAGGAATGATGATTTTTAAATACCCCCGTCGCAGCAAACCTGCGTACTCAGCAAATTTCCAATGCATATATATGGGTATCACTACTACCTAGAGCCACTTACCAAGTTTCACAAAAATACATTCATTAATAAGTTATATATATCATTTTATTTATTCTCCATAAGAATAACATTATAATTGAGTACGCAGGTTTGCTGCAACAAGGAAGAAAAGAAATATGGTTTTTTTTGCAATTATCAATATAACTATATAACTCAACCAGGTGAAGCTACATACCAAGTTTTATTAATTTAGGTTCATAACTAAGGGAGATAAAAAACTTTACTTATTCTCCATATGAATAACATGGGGGCCGAGTATGCAGGTTTGCTGCTACCGGGAAAAATCAACAAAAACCATTTTTTTGTGCTAATATCAATATACCACAACTAGTTGAAGCCACATACCACAAGTTTCATCAATATACATACATAAATAATCAAAATATAACATATTATTTATTCTCCATAAGGATAACATTGGACAACGTACCGTGTTTACCACTTTGAATAACACTTTAACGGTTGGACTTAAAACAACAATGAAAACGCCAAAATGATTGTTTAGTAAAACTAAACTGATTGGTAGAAAGAAATGTGGAGTTTTAAGTGAAACTATCTGAGGAAAATCTAAAAACCGTATTCCCATAAGATTAACATATGGGAAATTTTATGGACGCATTTTTTTACTTTTCTCCACAACCACTAAACCTAGCTTCATGATTCAAAATACTAAATTGTTTTTTTTAAGCTCTATAAAATGGCTATAACCAAAATCTATTATTTTTTAAATTTTAGGGTAAAAATTTCAAAAAACTGATTTTTGGAAAATTTTAAACCCCCATAAAACCCCCTTCCCATGGACCGATCGATCTGGTTTTCGAACTTAAAGTCATCATTTTACTCTCCACAAGTGTGTAAAATTTCATAAAAATCGGGCGCTTCTTTCAAAAGTTATCGCGGTAACGGACACATATGTATATATATTTGAACGAATAGTGTTTTTGGCATTTGGGGACCTCAAAATAAAAAGTTGTCATGGTCTCGGGCTTAAGTCTTACCATGCCACCTACGGTAACAGCTTCTTCCCTACAGGGGAAATTCGCTAAAATGTAGAAAAAAGTATGGGGGGACTCATTTAAAACTCACCCTGAATAATGAGGCCTAATAAAATAGGCGGGATTTCAAGCTTAAAAAAACTAGCCTAGGATTTCAGACAACTAGCTTAGGTAGGCTGGATTGTGAAAGTTGTATTATTCAGAGTCTAATGGAGCCTAAACTAACTGCCACAGTGCACTTGGTACATAACAAAAATAAGTGCTAACGCAACCCAGCAAGCAGTTGTTTGTTTAACAACCAAACAAGCAGTTTAAAGCACGTTATTTGTGCCTAACAAAACATTTATCGATTTTCCGACGGATGGGTCAGATGGCAAAAAGAGATAGGCTTAGTCTATTTGTTTACAAGATGAATATCTCCCAAAACTATGTTTTAACTGATATATTTGACAGAATACCTAAGTTAATGCAATAAAACAAGGAGAGAGTATTTTATAAATGTTGGAAATAGACAAAAATATGGTACTTATACATTATACCGACCAACAACTTTTAGGAGACTTTTCTAGTGGAAACACAAAAAAAACTATTTTGAACAAAAGTAGAGACTTTTTTATTTAGCCTACAACTACAAGCATTTTGAATGACTCGTGACATGTCTGAGGCTCCCAGAAGAAACCAACATCGCCGAGGTTTGATTGAAATTTATTTCTACCATCAGCTCTGATTCTCGATTGCCACATGTATTCTCCGAGGTAAGAATTTAAATGAAGGCATCTTGTACTCCTGTGTTTCTTGTTGCACTATTTAGCTGAGCCCCTAATACGCATATACACAACGAGATGGACTAGTCGTGATACTGTCGGCGCGCCTGCGCAAATGACCTTTCAATTGACTCTGACTGAGTGAGCGACAGGAGGGGTTTCGCAAAAAACAAATGAACAATTCTGTCAACCAAAGAAGACTATACACAATTACAGTAACCTCACCTATCATAACAGTCACAGCAGCGTGCCGTTACAGGTGGTGGTCGGTATAATGCATAAGTACCAAAAACACACTGTCTTAAAGTAAAAATATTTGTTGATAGTATCTGTCTTGAAGTAAAAATATTTGTCGATAGTATCGTGGATTTAACTGCGGAAGAAAAGGTCAGTCACGCAGTGGCCCAGCTGCCAGTTCACTTATCTACCTGTGTTGTATTGTAATGGCGGCAGCGGGAAGTACAGTTTTTGACAAGCCATTTACATTCCAAGGCACAAAGTGTGAGGTACCATGCTATGATACAGTAACCGTAAACTCCACCTAGTCGAACACTTGGCCAAAAGTTATATTCAGGTGTTTCACCCCGGGCTACAAATCGCAAATTCAACCGTTATTTAGGGTAGGTGCAGGACTTTACTATTGTGATAGTGGGGAGACATCTAAAAGATTTAATTTTGGGGGGAGTAGGTTTACTGCAAAGTTACCTAATAGGAAATATACTAAACACGCTCGTTGTAACAGCTTAAAGGACACGCCCTAAGTTGCACCTTCAAAACTTACTATATGCTTAAATCTACCAAAAGTGTGCTGTGATAGTAGGCCTACTGTCAAAAATAAGTTAGAAGGTTCTAAAACTCGAGATGGCAAGACAACTTATAATAGCGGCCAAATAAATCGCCAATTGAGGGCATGGTTTACTGGGCTATCAACCGAGATCAGCCAATAGTAGACATGCTGCATTGCCAAAACTCCACACCAGCTGATTGGAATAACATTCGAGTGATATTTGTCTATAGCAAAATGGCAACAATGACAGCGTACAGCCATACTATTGGCTACAGCCCAACTACCAATTTATTTGGCCGCTATTATATTACTTAAGATAGGCCTACTAGGCCTACAGGTAGGCTGAAAATGTGTGTATTAATTCTTTTAAACGGAGTATCCAACAGAAGACAGATGTCCCCCCCAGAAGGCATCGCATCTTTGAAGGCAGCCACACTAAACGTTAAGCAACGTAGATAATCAGAGCAACCTAAATCCAATTTTGATCTTTTAATGGTAAATAATGTGTTCAGGGTAAGGTTTAGAGATATATACAGTTCATGTCAAATTAATGTGATCGACTTCTACTCCAGGTACAATGAAGTAAGATCATCCGGACCATATCCCCTATCCAATCTAAGCCAATTAAAGACGTTAAATGTGTCAAAGGTGTACTATAATAATATTTAAAGATATCCCCCCCAAACAAACTATTATACTACAGACTTACAACTTCATCCTCCAAATCTATCCCAGCGATCGTTTCTTCATTAGACGTTTCCATTTTCAAGATATAAACGTGTAAAACAAGACAACTTCATCAAATGTACAGTACTATGTTATACAATTAAATTTGTATAAGATCAGTATACCAAATCAGAGGGTACGAGGTTAATTTATGTTATGTTTTGTTTTTTGATTTTGAATAACTAAACCAAAACAACACTACTCCCTATTCTTACTCCAAGTAATAGACAGTGTGGCCAAGACAGTTTTATATTTTTACCTTTTGCCCACCATTTTTGAAAGAATTACCCACCTCTTGGCTTATGCCGTAAAAAGTTCAACTTGACTTACTTCAAAATTGTAAAAAAGTTTTCATTATTAAGTTAGCAAATCTTGTAAATTGTATCTTAGGATTAACTTATAAAGAAAAACCTATATTTTTATTATTTTCATTCAAATTCATAACTTTATTGGTATATTTATTTATACATTTATTTTCAAGGCTATGCCTACAGAATTTAACTAAAATGTATTTACAATTTAAATATATGAATCAATTATTATGACAAGTTAGTAGGAAAATTGTAACAGCAGGACCGGTTTTAGGATCTGTAGGCCCCTAGGCTCAACCTGTGGTGCGGGCCTTTGGGGGGGTGTTGAAGGCTGGGAATACCGCTTAGACAATGAAAGTCCGTTGGGTGGGTTGGGAATTTTAAAAACATTCCCCTATAAAACCTTGAGGATTAAAAAGGAAAAAAACAATTGCAAAGTCTTACCCACTCTAAACGAATCTTCAATACACACTATGCAAATGGCTAGTGAAATTTAGTAGAATTCATAGAGTTTAAGGAAAAGGAACCAAAGTATAACTTATAATGGGGACCTGTCGTGGGATATAATGTCTTGGGGTAGATTGTCCCAAAATTCCAGAGGTACCCTAATTATACGGGTTACTACCATAGGTCAACAAGTCTCAAAATCCCCATCGCCCGCATGCGCACACATGAGTGTACCCGGGCCGCGACCCGGTACAGGTAAACAGAGCACCTTAAATACCTTAAATTTTAATTTATATCAATAAATCAAACGTTTTAATAATATGCAAAATTAGATAAACTTTGAGGAACGTTTGTAGAGTGCTAAAAGGTCCATTGTTATTAGCACCAGCCGGGATTGCGTTTACCAAATCAGAGAATATACACCCAGGATTTCAGAGGATTCTTATATACTCACGAAATAATTATAGTGTGAAAGCATCCATGACGTTGAAACTTCGTTAAAATCACGACTAGAATAAGAAGCACCAAAGTAGTCCGATGGAAGTTAAAACATTGTTGCCAAATCGCTCTGGTCTAATAAAACATATGGTAAAGTATATCTGTCGTCTTTGCTGTGTATAGTTGTGTCTCAGTATTGCTCCGCTTCTGTGTTTGCTGTTCTGTGAATTGTGCCCTTCTTATTGGATTATTAATTGTAAGTAACATTCATTCTTATTATTATTATTAGTTGTAATGTACAGGGATATTAAATTGTATAAATCATTTTATAAGAAAGTAATCAATGACTCATGATGTAATATTCTTTACATACTGTTTTATAACAATGACAGAGAACATCTCAATAAGCACTAATGAGGATTATGTATCATTAATGCTCTAAACAGTTTTAATTATTTTAAGAGTAACGTTTTAGATTTCCTTATAAAAAACTCAAATAATTTTATATTATCTAAAAAATAGCAACATCATGCTAGAGCCACTGTCTTTGTTTCTCTTAACATAAAAGGGCAACATCATGATTATGTTACCATCTTTGTTTAGTCTATAGTCTAGTTTATTCCTCACTGTTGAGAATCAGCTAACAATGATAAATTTAGATATCATAATTAGCAACTTATCCGAATATTAAATACATAGGATGTTAATTAAGATATGCTAAAACCAAACAATGTTATCCTTAATCCCATTTCCTTTTTTTTGATGCATGCTAGTGACGCTGTCATGAATCGAACGTTGGACTTTGTGGAGGAAGTTTACTTCAATCATCGACCAATCGATGAAATTAGAGAAACGCTAAATGAGGCAAGGGGGTATGCCTTCACAAAGTCGTGTGGGCAGCCGCGCTCTCCTGAAGAATGGGCTGAACACGATGCAGACTTTCGCCTGGTTGATGATTTAGAAGATGAGTTGGCAATAGCGGAGGATGCCGAACGTCATAAGAAGAAAGATGCCGAGAGGTTTGCTGCTGATTGTGCCGATTTCAAAAGCACGGCGTTTAAATTTCAAAACAACAAATCGCGAACCAGCCACGTCGCCGCCAACGAGGTGGGGGTGGCAGGCAGAAGCACGAAGGTTTTTTAATCCAACGGTCATCGGAGGTCACCAGGAGTCGGTAGTTGTCTCTGAGGGACACGGGTTGTGCTGCTTGCGTCTTGATTTATTTAAAGTGAATTTCGGCGTCGGCCGCTGCAATATCCGTTCTTCTGAAAATATTGTGTTTTTTGCGAATTTAGTAAAATTAACATTTATAAGACCGGAATTAGATTCGAAGTAGCGAATAAAATAATCCGTCAGAAATCAGGCCGTGGCCGACAAGGCCGAACGAACACTAAATTCTCTCGACGTTCATATTTCCAATTATTTGCGAAACATTGACAGCAGCCTCCCGCCGACGTTAATTATAAGTTTTTTGCATGAATGAGTACTAGTGGGTCGACCCTTTATGTAAGTAATATAGAATACTTTATCGTAGAGATCAGTCCGCATAGAGTGTATTTATAGCATGTTTAGCCTGTAAGTTTGTTATTTATATACATATATTTATTATTTATTTTTGTATGAAATATGCGTCCCTGTTAAGATTAATTTATGTAATTTTATGCCGACCATAAATTGGAAACCACGTTTTGTACTCTTCAGGCTGAGTCCTGAAAATCTGAATGTGTAAGTTTTTTATCAATCGTGTAGAAGTATTTATATTTATTTGGCGACTCATTACAGTTCTCTTATTCAAAATTTACCAGAGCATTTATCAATTTTTATAAAATCACACATTGCCCAAAATTGAGTGTTCCAATCATCAGTCTCTGTCCAGACGAGGAAATAGTCATGTAATATGGTTGTGTAGGTGTAGCGTCGTTAAAAGCATAAATATAATAAAATAAATTAAACTCTGATAGTGTTTAGCTCAGCAGCTGACACGTGCCCCCCCCCAACAGATCGTCGACATAGGAGAGTGAGCAGCAGCTCCCTCCATAAATCCCCTTTTTTGCTAAAGATCACACCGCTGGCCAGTTGGTATAATAAAATACAAATCTTTGGACGCTCACAACCCAAATAAAACTTAAACCTTTTAGAAAATTGTGCTGGCAGAGTCTTGTAATGCGATTGTGTGTTCTACATGTGTTGGGCAATCTCATTAACAGTATTTTGTATAAAAAATGCTCTGATAACTACGCAACATATTTGATTTAATTTCTGAGCAACCAGTAATAAACATAAAGTCTGCCACTTGTATAAAGTCTTGGAAATTGTTGTATGCACGTTTGAGAACTAACATTGCATTTGCCAATCGTTGAATAAAATACAATATTATTGTCTAGCCAGTGTTGTTTTTTCCCACTGTATTAATTATTTGAGATACTTATCAGGAAAAATCTAGCTTCAGATATTTTACGATTATTTTATTGTTTTTAATACTGAGTCATTTACATCAGTCATTTACACAATAATTTACATTTTTCATAAATGAATAAAGCGTAGAGTCGATGTGACATTCTTTGTGATATTCATGAGTATTATTTTTTACAGTAAAAACACATTCAGTGGTCATTCTTACTTATCAATTAGATGACTTTGCCTCACGAGACCAGTATAAAGTAATTAAATTCACAATTAGGAGACTATATTATAAGTAAGTGTTAACGTAAGGAAGTGACGTGTGAAGAAGACCAGCATCCTTTCCAGGATCCCGAAGGACCTCTGGGCACACCATAGCACTGAGCCTATGCCAACACGTACCATCAAATTTCCACTGCGTACTATTGCATTGAAAACCACCTTGATATTATTTGTTAAGGTGGGGGTGACCATTTTTGTGTCACTGTTTAACATTTAACCATTTAAAGTAAATAGAAGTTTTTTTTCCTTACAAAAATGGTAACAGATCTTTCTGGAAAGGTGGGACTAACAATGCGGACTGATCTACTACCCCTCTTGTGGACTGATCAATAATTATTGTTATTATTTATAGTTCATTAGGCCTAGTTGTTTTGTTATTTATAGTTTGTTGAGAATATATTATTTAAATAGTATAAATATTATATAGATTTACGTCGTTTAAGACTCGACGTTTGAGGTCCCGTTTTGATAAAAAAAAAACGAAAACAAAAAGTTGTGAGTAAACTCAAAATGAGTCGTCCGCTGTGCGGCCCAAATTATCGTACAACGGCTGCAGATAGAAACGCCAGGATGGCTAATCGTGCACGCAGTTCGGTCCAACCACACGTCAGTCAGGCAGGACCAGACAGGCTAAGCGCTGCGTCGAGTTGTCACGGAAACTGGGCGTCGGGGACGCGCGACGACATGTTATCGCGTATCCCCTCTCATGTCACTTTTCATGAGGGGACGGGGGCGCCTCCCGCCCACAGTACCAACGTTGCTGGTAACATCTCGAGCCAATTCTTAAACTGTGACTGTTTAATCGATCTTGACAATGACGTGATAGAAAGAGTCGCGGCGATTGAAAATAGGGATAATATTGGGCCTAGACGGGTGCATGAGGCGACGTTTTGTGAAGGAAATGAGTCCGTGGCGGAAATTTCAAACACAACCGAGTACGCCGATATCGACAATCAAACGTTTCAGTTGAACCGGCCGCTGTCAGGAATGTTTTCTGATCAGTCGGCCAGCCTACCTCACCCACTCCCCATCCATAGACCCTGTCTAACCCACCAAATAAACCCGTCGGATATTTATCGTAGACCATTGCCTCCTTACGAACCGCAACGTACAAACACTTTAAATAAAACCGATCACGTTGTTATAATGGAACTATTGAAGAACATAGAACCGACCGATGCTTCAGATGAATTAAAATTGGTTGATTTTTTGAAAAAATTAATGCCTCTTTTTAACATTTCACCTTCGTGTCAAAGTGAAATAATTAAACTACTCATTCCAAAAGTTCATGGTCAGTTGTTTCAGTTATGGATGGAGTCACTAAAGGCCCAAACAGGATGGGACGTGCTCCATGGGGCCATACTGGATCGTTTTATTCCCCCAATGAGAAGGCGAGAAATAGAGTCAATCGAGCTTGAGCGCCCCCAGCTAGTTAATGAAACATTTTCCGAATATGTAGAGCACCTGTTATCTGTCGCATTTGCGTTGAAAACCAGTCTTAGTGAGCAGGACGTAATTGAAATATCGCTGAGCAAGTGCCGCCCGGAAACGAGAGCTTATTTCAATTTTTCCCGGAAACCTTTTGACATTTATGAACTCAGAAGCTTGGCTAGTACAGTGACTAGTGCAGTGCGCGCCGAGATGCGTTATTTTGGCCCGACTCAAACGACAGTCAACAATGGCGCACGCGCGTACAGCTCGCGACCCAATAACTTCAGAAATGTCAACATTGCGCCTAACCACCCGCACCCATCTGACCTGCGATATCGACCGCAGCAGAAAATCACAAAATGTTTTCGGTGCAACCAGGAAGGTCATATTGCTAGGGCTTGTAAGGTACGTTTAAACTGATTTCCGATTCCGAAGTGGGGATTCGGAGTCGTGCAAATAAAGTTCCAGTCCCCGCCCGTTCCAAAATCCAGGCTATCGATTTACAGGGAAAATTACCCATGGCAAAAATATTTTTCAACGACACGTTTCATTGTTCGTCACTTATAGATTCTGGTAGCAGCCGTTCCTTCATTGGAAAAGATCTTTTTGCAAAGTTAAAAGAATTGAAACTGATCAAAAACGTTGTAAAGGTTAACCACACGGTAGAAGTAGCGAATCAAAACAAAGTCACAGTTAGGCAGGAGGCCACGGTCCACATCAAATTAGAGAAGTTCTCGTGGAATTTTCAATTTTGGGTTTTGAATTCCCTACCTTTCCAAATGATTTTAGGCTACGACTTTATGAAGTTTTCCAAAATGACCCTGGATTTAAATGAATTAAAAATTCAATTCAATTTTCCCGGCAAGGAAAGTATTTTTTGTTTACTCGATGAAAATGAAATCCCAAAATGCGAGAAACCGGACTTAGGAGACTCACCTTTTACACCTGAACAGAAGAAACGTTTCGAGGATCTCATTCATAGTTTTGGTGACGTCATCACTGAAAAAATCGGAACCGCCAAAGTGGAGCCGTACAAAATCAAAATTAGTGAAAAAATAACCCCATTTCGCCAGCGCCCGTACTTTTTGCCACCGTATAAAATGAGAATCATGCGCGAGACCGTTCAGGACCTACTGAACCAAGGGGTCATAGAGAAAAGCGTATCAGAATATAGTTCGAGTGCATTTTTGCGCCCCAAAAAAGAACCCGGGAAATTTCGACTCGTGGTAAACTACAAAGAATTAAACAAATCAATAGAGATGGATAGTTTCCCCCAACCGGAAGTAGATAAAGTTTTCCAGTTTTTCAAAGACGCAAGGTATTTTACCACACTTGATCTTAACAACAGTTTCTATCAATGCCCCCTACACCCGGAAAGTCGCAAGTACGCTGCGTTCAATGTAGGCTACGCTCTTTATCAGCCGAAAACATGCCCTCAAGGAATAAAAATAGGCAGCCAGGTGTTAGGGCGAATCGTCGACGAGGTATTAGGGGATTTAAAGTTCAAATGCGTAATAAATTTTGTAGATGATCTCTGTGTGTATAGTCCCTGCCCTGAAACCCATTATAATGACCTGAAACAAGTCCTCCTACGCTTAAGACAGACTGGCCTAACTGTTAAACCGAGCAAGGTCACACTCGCTAAACGCGGTATTCGTTTTTTGTCTCACATCGTAAAGGACGGAAAGTTGTATGTTGACGAAAGCAAGTCGGAAGTCATAAAAAATTTCCCTAGACCACGAAATCTCAAGGCAGTACAGCGTTTCCTCGGCATGGCGGCATATTATTCCAAATTTATCCCGAATTTTTCTGAGATTAGTAGACCGTTAAACGCGCTTAAGCGGAAAAATGTTCGTTTTAAATGGGGAAAAGAGCAAGAAGACAGCTTTAAAAAAATCCGCGACTGCCTCGCTTCGCCGGTCGTCTTGCACCTGCCTGACTGGAAAGAACAATTTATATTGTCCACGGACGCGAGTGAACAAAGCGTAGGTTGTTGCCTTGAACAGTTCAGGGATGGGAGGACTGTCCCGATAGCTTTCGCTAGCCGATCGTTCTCAGATAATCAATTAAAGTACAGTGTTTATCTCAAGGAATTCGCTGCTGTGCTTTATGGGTTAGAAAAGTTTAAAGAATATCTCACTGACCACCCTTTTATGTTAAAAACTGATTGCATGGCGATCACTTTTATAATGGGCTCCCAAAAAAACACCGGGATGCTCGCCAGATGGAAATTGAGGTTTTCTCAATTTCCCTGTGCAAAAATCGAGCATTGCAGAGGGACACAAAACATTGTGAGCGACACTCTCAGTAGGATGTTCGACGGGGACGAGAACCAGAGCGAGACAAAAGTTTCAAGTGCCGAGAAAGCCTGTTTTTTACAAAATTTCCCCGAAACATTTGAAACAATGAAGTACAAGCAGCGCGAGGACGAGGAATTAGACGAAATTATGACGAAAATTGATAACGGCGACGATGTACCACACTTTTCTTTAAAAAATGGCCTCTTGAAGTACCAGAAAAACAATAAATGCCCGGCCAAAATTGTCGTTCCGCGATCCATGAGAAAAATGTTGATGAAATATTTTCATGACATTTCAATGTCGGCCCACTGGGGAATTAAGAAAACAATAGCACGAATTTCCAAAAATTTCACCTGGGACGGCATTTTCAATGACGTCAAACAATACGTAAGATCGTGTGAATTGTGCCAACTTTCCAAACCAGCACAAACCCGGCAAGTCGGACTAATGAATTCCAAACTCCCAACTCGCTGTTTTGAGAGATTGCACATAGACACCTTTGGCCCTCTCGTAAGATCGACATCTGGTAACGCATACGCACTCGTGTGTGTCGACACTTTTTCGAAATTTAGTTGGGTCATCCCCTTAAGGAAGGCCACATCCAAAACAATAATCACCGCACTTAAAGATCGCAATTTTTCACAACACGGATTACCGGAAACAATCTGCTCCGATAACGCTTCAATTTTTAAATCACAAGTATTTAAAAGCTTCCTCTTTGGCCTAGGTGTTAACCACCTAACGACCTCGGTTGCCAGGCCCAACTCAAACCAATCCGAGCGTTTGAATCGAAATCTAAAATTCATCCTGAAAATATTTCATTCCGAAAGTCAGAACAAATGGGATGAAAATCTGCCGTATCTATGCATGGGACTAAATTCAGGGGTACACGAGAGCACGGGGGTAACCCCGGCCCATGTTTTCCTAGGTCGCGAGTTAAACCACTCGCTAAAATTGCTGTGGAATTTGGACGACGACCTCCCCGTTGAAACCGCGAATGAAAGAGTCAAAAAGATTATCGGCAATATGAAGGTAGCGCATAAAAAAGCAGGGAAAGGTACAATAAGAATCGAAAACCGTCCCCGTATCACGTTGGAGATTTGGTAGTGTACCGGAGATATGTACCCAGTAACAAGGCCAACAAAGTATCGAACAAATTGTCTCAAACGTGGAAAGGTCCGTTCAAAATTACCAAAGTTCTCAACCCCGTCAACATAACAATTCAGTTAGTGTCAGACTCAGCAGTGATAAAGGTAGTTCATGTAGCACAAGTAAAGAAATATTATGAGAGAACATAATCTGAGAGCGTTCGGAGAGCCCGTAAAAATAGGTGCATGTTTACATATAACAAAATAAATAAATAAATACAAAAGCATATATACAAAATGCAAAAGGTATATTGTTGTAATTGCGAGGGCTATTGGTGAAATGACTGTGTCCCTGTGTTAGAGAGGAGATGAGTGCCGGTCCTTTTCCCGCCATCAGCGTGCTCGGAGACTCACAGGCAGTCAGGTTGAGCAAGGTGTGGGGGCGAGATGAACCGCGCCGACCCATAGAGACCAGCTGCGCGTACGGGGGATGGACAACGGTGGACCTCAAGCAAGCCGTACGACAAAAAGTGTCTACCCTTAATCACACATGCTTCATTTTCATATCCATCAACGACATTTTATGTAACTACCAGATAACCAAAATAAAATCCAATTTGAAATGCACCATAAAAATACTGTTATCGCACAACAAAACCATTTTAATTTCAACCCTCCCACCCACCCTCAATGTAAACCACAAATTACTTCATTCCATTAGATCTGTGAATATTTTCATTCAGTCAACAAACAATCCACCTTCTATTAAAGTAATAAACTTTCATCGCCTATTTCCCCCCCTTTCCTCAAAAGACCATTCATTATATCAACAATTCTACTACAATTGAAGACCAGATAACGTACACTTATCGCCAGCTGCATTCCGACGTCTGATAAGCCTCCTCACCGACCACACCGCCGCCAAATCGGGAGATGTCAACATCGCCGCAGACCCCCCCTCGCCCCCCCCCCCTACACCTGACTCGAACCATCGCACCTGCAACACCTCAACACCGTGGTGACCATCGTCTAACTACATGATGTAGAACTTCTTATGGCAGTTTTCTGGTGCTAAATACATCCTCAGGATGGACTTTATAGTGGATTGGGGCGTGCGCGTTCCACCCGCCAGGTGATTGTCATTGGAGTAGAACACATTGTTAGGCGCCAAGGCGTCATAGACCGGAAACAGTCCTCCCTCCCTAAGAATATTCGGGACCTCAAACACAAAAAAAAACTGTGATTAAGTACTGTAACTTTAAGTAATAAGCCTGCAATGCAACCCAGTGTAATGTTGATAAAATGCATGAACAATCAGAGATTTAGTTTAAGAATAACCTGGATGTAATGTGTCAAGCTTATATATATATTATGGTGTTAATGAGTGTGTGATGATTGGTGTATCCAAAGAACCCGAGTTCCCGGATTGGTTCGGTGATGTACCTTCGGCGTGTCTTGCTGGCCTTCGGCCTGCCGACCCAATCTTTTTGGGGGGGGGTGAATATGTGCCGATTTCAAAAGCACGGCGTTTAAATTTCAAAACAACAAATCGCGAACCAGCCACGTCGCCGCCAACGAGGTGGGGGTGGCAGGCAGAAGCACGAAGGTTTTTTAATCCAACGGTCATCGGAGGTCACCAGGAGTCGGTAGTTGTCTCTGAGGGACACGGGTTGTGCTGCTTGCGTCTTGATTTATTTAAAGTGAATTTCGGCGTCGGCCGCTGCAATATCCGTTCTTCTGAAAATATTGTGTTTTTTGCGAATTTAGTAAAATTAACATTTATAAGACCGGAATTAGATTCGAAGTAGCGAATAAAATAATCCGTCAGAAATCAGGCCGTGGCCGACAAGGCCGAACGAACACTAAATTCTCTCGACGTTCATATTTCCAATTATTTGCGAAACATTGACAGCAGCCTCCCGCCGACGTTAATTATAAGTTTTTTGCATGAATGAGTACTAGTGGGTCGACCCTTTATGTAAGTAATATAGAATACTTTATCGTAGAGATCAGTCCGCATAGAGTGTATTTATAGCATGTTTAGCCTGTAAGTTTGTTATTTATATACATATATTTATTATTTATTTTTGTATGAAATATGCGTCCCTGTTAAGATTAATTTATGTAATTTTATGCCGACCATAAATTGGAAACCACGTTTTGTACTCTTCAGGCTGAGTCCTGAAAATCTGAATGTGTAAGTTTTTTATCAATCGTGTAGAAGTATTTATATTTATTTGGCGACTCATTACAGTTCTCTTATTCAAAATTTACCAGAGCATTTATCAATTTTTATAAAATCACACATTGCCCAAAATTGAGTGTTCCAATCATCAGTCTCTGTCCAGACGAGGAAATAGTCATGTAATATGGTTGTGTAGGTGTAGCGTCGTTAAAAGCATAAATATAATAAAATAAATTAAACTCTGATAGTGTTTAGCTCAGCAGCTGACACGTGCCCCCCCAACAGATCGTCGACATAGGAGAGTGAGCAGCAGCTCCCTCCATAAATCCCCTTTTTTGCTAAAGATCACACCGCTGGCCAGTTGGTATAATAAAATACAAATCTTTGGACGCTCACAACCCAAATAAAACTTAAACCTTTTAGAAAATTGTGCTGGCAGAGTCTTGTAATGCGATTGTGTGTTCTACATGTGTTAGGCAATCTCATTAACAGTATTTTGTATAAAAAATGCTCTGATAACTACGCAACATATTTGATTTAATTTCTGAGCAACCAGTAATAAACATAAAGTCTGCCACTTGTATAAAGTCTTGGAAATTGTTGTATGCACGTTTGAGAACTAACATTGCATTTGCCAATCGTTGAATAAAATACAATATTATTGTCTAGCCAGTGTTGTTTTTTCCCACTGTATTAATTATTTGAGATACTTATCAGGAAAAATCTAGCTTCAGATATTTTACGATTATTTTATTGTTTTTAATACTGAGTCATTTACATCAGTCATTTACACAATAATTTACATTTTTCATAAATGAATAAAGCGTAGAGTCGATGTGACATTCTTTGTGATATTCATGAGTATTATTTTGTACAGTAAAAACACATTCAGTGGTCATTTTTACTTATCAATTAGATGACTTTGCCTCACGAGACCAGTATAAAGTAATTAAATTCACAATTAGGAGACTATATTATAAGTAAGTGTTAACGTAAGGAAGTGACGTGTGAAGAAGACCAGCATCCTTTCCAGGATCCCGAAGGACCTCTGGGCACACCATAGCACTGAGCCTATGCCAACACGTACCATCAAATTTCCACTGCGTACTATTGCATTGAAAACCACCTTGATATTATTTGTCAAGGTAGGGGTGACCATTTTTGTGTCACTGTTTAACATTTAACCATTTAAAGTAAATAGAAGTTTTTTTTTCCTTACATGATGCTGCCGATGCTGCTGTGGTGGTCGCGGATTCCGAGATGGAGAAATAAAACACTTTGCCCCAGTTCCTAGCATGTAACTGGACTGTAACCCCAGTTACATTGCACACATAAAAGATTTTTCTAAGACCACTCTTAACAGGCCTTTGTCAAGGCCACCTGAGACTTGAAGTTAGGGACAGTTATGAAATGATAATTGAAGAATGACTGTTTTTCGGGGGGGGGGATGGATTTGTTTAATACAATATATCGGTAAATTTCTACAGTGCCCGGCAGCAGAGAAGTCCGTTGGAGGCGGAGCCTGCAGTCGACGTGACCTTGAATAAACCAATACGCATCACGCGTGGTTGCCAAGCTGTTTCCCCGCTCTAACAGCGCTTGACGCCGAATCATTGTACTAGTTACATTAAATCAAGGCGCTCGGGTAAAACATGTAAAACTGCAACAAATCTTGTAACACTGTGTTAAAGAACAATAAATTACGAACATTTTAAAAAAAAGTTTAGGGCGATAGCTTTTTTCCTTTTATATTAAAAACTAATTTGATTAGATTTTTTGATTGTAAGGCTAGCAAATGGAGTTCTTGGATGTTATTTTGATTTTGTTTGATGTACTAAACGTCTGAACTCTAAAATATCTACAAATCTAGTAAAGTTCTAGTAAAGTAAAGTTCAAATAAACAGCGATATAAAAGTACTATTTCTCGTTATAATCCAAATTTAAACCATTGAGGCAATTACTTTCCCTATAAATCTCTGAACAATGAATAAAAGTAGGGCGAAGGGGTATTGCACTTATATCCGGCACTCGATTTCCAAGAAATCTACCGATCGTCACGGGAATAAGTCAGATGACAGTTCATGTTTTGGACGTAGATTTTAATTTAATTTGCATTTGTACAAACTGTGTTACAATAGTCATATAATGCTTAAGATCAGTTCTACCATTGACTATAAATTTATAGTCAATGGTTCTACGTTTTAGTTAATATTGAGTGTTATGGTAGTTGTGTTTTTGTTTTTTATTTCTTAGTATTAGTGTTATTACCATGGAACAACCGTCTACAAGCGGTAAAAAAAGGGAAACGGTGCATAGTCGTGAGCGCAAAATTGTGTACAATGTTTATTGTTTGTTTGATTTGTGTAAAACAAAACTATTACAATAAATCACACAGGAGGATATCGGAACCTTTTAAGGTATTTTTGTACATTGTTCATTCATATATATATATATTAACAATATTTATATTATTTAATAGTACAGCAATTTGCAAATTATACTAATATTATAGTCATTATTTATATGTATTCTCATTAATCATTTAAAGAGAATAAATTAAATCGCCCTCAGTATTAACAGTTCATGCCACACCGGAGCTGCTACAGAGCTTAGTTGTGTCTGTAGCCTCGTGCGGCTTTTAGCAGGGTGCCGGGACTGTGCGAGGCTACTGTACACTTGTCAACGCCGCGCTCTCGTCCTATTGGCTGCAGCCCAACGGACTTCTTTGCTGCCGGGCACTGTAAGGCAAATTTCCAGTATTAGGAAGATTCCCTTCTGTCCCTAACTATAAAAGCTTTTGTGTCCTTGATAAAGGCCTTTTATGATGTCGAGCGGCTGATAAAGGCTTAATCTTCATCATTGGACTCGTTGCCGGAGTCAACGTCGGATTCCACTTCCTCCACCAACACCACTGTTGTTGAAATGTCTGACAAGTCTGCTGTGTGTAGGTCGATAGTGAAATCATATATTCGGTAGTAGATCTCCTCGTTCGACATGAAATCACGAGTGAAACGCCAAACATCGAACTAGCTAGATCTCATTCCCTCTATCCTCATAAAGTCAACATCTAAGTTGCCGTCTACAATCTGGTTTTCCAATCCAATGATGTAGTTCTGGATCAGAGCTATACCTTGATCGTGGTTCATGGTTTGGAGGTAGAATGAGCTAAAAGATCTGTGGCAAATGTTTGGATATATGTTTGTGGTGGAAGTAGTGTGTGGTGCGGGATGCAGCACAGTCGATCTACCGTCGCAGGTGATGTTAACTTGGGAAGCGCTGATCGGTTTGTTTCTCACAGTCTGCAACGTAGGTGCTTCGTAAATCAACCCTCATATAATGGAATTCTGTCAAGGGTCTTTGTTAACGATCCCCGGGTGGGCAATATAACCAACCCCAATATCATTATCGTCAATCACTGTCAGAGTTGTCGAGGGACGATGCAGGTGTTAGACGCAGATGTGTGCCATCAATAAAAGAATTCAGAGAAGGGTCCATTATTAACGACTGCCCGCAGGGTAATAAACAACCCTCCTATAATGGAGTTCGGTGAAGGGTCCTTTAATGGTGATTGCTATCGGGCAATAAATCTAACCCTCCGTCTGGGAATGTGGGGTGGGTCCTTTGTCCCAAAGACATTATCATAAATCACTGTCATAGTCAAGGTGGTCGCCGGGGGGGGGGGGGTTGATAAATGTCTAATTACATTGATTTATGCGTAATCACTCTAGTTACTTAGGGTGATTAGGGTAATGATGATAATTAGTATAATTAGGGTAATTATTGTAACTAGTGTAATTAGTGTAATTAAAAATATGAATATTAATTATGGTCATTAAAAAATAATAATAATAAATTGCGGGGGGATAAATTATGCGAAGTTTTCCTCCGCCACCCCCGCCACAAATGCAATCGGCCAAACCCCCCTACTGTTCTCCCCATGGCTTTCGAGGTCGCAAATATTGTTTCGCAACCCCCATATTAGGCTATACCAAACAATCCCACAAGAAATTTGTTTACCGGATTGAATGTAAGCTGGCCGCCTCTCAGAATACAAATACATATTGGGCTATATGTATATGGGGAGAAAGTAAAAACATATAAATAAGTATGATATTATGATTCATTATTATCATCTGCAATTTGCTTGCTTAAACCAAACCAAAATGAAACATCTTATTCCGATATCCTCACTGACTCATTTTTACCCATCATCCGGCCGGTACTGAGACCATACCCTTTAATTATAACATTGGTAGTTTCTTGCGCGAATATGAATAAGAATAAGAAAATTCTATTTTATACAAAGTTCATTAGTACCTTAAAACTTTGAAGAAAACATTTAGTATTAATGCTGGGTATGACATATTAAATAATATATTTATATATTACAAACAAGCCACGTTACATAATAGGTTATCATATTTATTTTAACTTATCATAAGATCATCGTGCATATTTTCTGTAAATTTCTGTCCATCTGACATATAGTTCAAACAAGTAGGCCTAGATGTTGTATGTTTAATCAAATTTGCCATATTATATTTAGCCATTTATAGGTTTGTATGCGTGTTCCATTAACATCGGTAATTTCGACATCTGGTGCCTGATGAAGATATTAGAAGATTTCCTGCAAATTGAAACAGCAGAGTAAAGTATTCAAATCGACCACTTAAGTGTAATTCAGCGACTGGCTATGTAAAACTAAAGCAAGGATTATTTATTATATGCAGTTAATTATCATATCATGAAAAATAGTCGGGTCTATGCTGATCACTTCACAATCAAGTGGCGACTAAAATAGGACTCGTATATTGAAAAGTAAATAAAATACCCCCGTCGCAGCAAACCTGCGTACTCAGCGAATTTCCAATGCATAATATATGTCTTAATACCACATGAAGCCGCATACCGGGTACCAAGTTTCATAAAAATATATTCAAAAATAAGCGATATACACAATTTTAATTATTCTCCATAAGAATAACATTGGGGATGAGTGCATAGGTTTGTTGAAACAAGGAACATAAACAATTGTTTTCAATGCAAATATCAATATAACTCAACTATATGAAGCCACATACCTAGTTTCATCGATATGCATTCATAAATAAGCGATATATCCCATTTTGATTAATCTCCATAAGAATAACATGGGGGATGAGTACGCAGGTTTGCTGCAACAAGGAACGAAAAAATTGGTGTTGGGCAAATATTAATAAAACTCAACTAGGTGAAGTCATATACAACGTTTTATTAATTTATATTCATAATTAAGGGAGACCTAGCATTTTAATTTTTTCCATAAGAATAACATGGGGGCTGAGTACGCAGGTTGCTGCTACGGGATCCTTTGGCAAACAAATTTTTTTTAGCAAATATCAATAGACCACAACCAGATAAAGCCGTATACCAAGTTTCGTCAGTATACGTTCATAAAGAGGCAAGATATAATTATTTTCTTATTTTCTATAAGAATAGCATTAAACAACGTACTGTGTTTAGCACTTTCAATATCTCGGTAACCGATTGACGTAGAGGAATGATCAAAATACCAAATTGTGTGTTTTTTTAAGCTGAATCCAATGGTGAAAATTAAAATTTGGTTATTTCAAAAATTATACGTAAAAAGTTCAAAAAAAACATTTTTTGGGTACAAACCCCCCCCAAAAAATACCCTTTTAGATAGAGCGATATGGCTGGTTTTCGAACTTAAAGTCATAAATGTTGCTTTACACGTTTATACCAAATTTCATCAAAATCGTACCTTTTTTACGAGAGTTATCGCACCCACGGACACACACATAATATATATACAGATTCGAACGAATGGTGTTTTTGGGGTCTGGGGACCTCAAAACGAAAAGTTATCATGACCCCGGGCTTAGGTCTTACCATGCCGACTAAGGTAGCTAATAGCATTGACTATACACCTGTACAGGTGTATAGTCAATGCTAATAGCTTCTTCCCTATAGGAGAAATTCGCCAAAAAGCATACTAAACAGAGATTATTAGTGAATTTCCTATGGAAAGTGAACTATTAGCATGACCCGCATGGTTAAACTTAAGCCCGGGGCCACCATAGAAGTTTCTAATGTAACCCCCTGAACACGTTTTCGGGGTTCGTTCAAAATTTTATATATATATATATATATATATATATATATGTGTGTGTGTGTGTGTGTGTGTGTGTGTGTGTGTGTGTGTGTGTGTGTGTGTGTGTATGCACTCTAGCGGTCGCATTTTTTGTCTGATTTACTTCAAATTTGGTAGAGACATTCCTTTTTGTAATCAGTTGTACAAGTTCGTTGGGCAAAACAATCGGAAAACTCTAACCCCCTTTTTTTGGGATTTTAAATTTAGAAATTTGAGTTTGTGGGCCCAAAAAGGGTCTGAAAAGCCCCGGATGTAAAATTAACGAATGACAAACGGTGGGAATTAGTGTGGCGAAACTTTTAAGCCCTCTCTCGTCATTCTAGCATATATATTTACCGAGTTATTAAAGAAAATGTGTATTGACCAAACACAGTACATTGTCTTATGGGGGTTTTACAATGGTTTTACTGCAGAAAAGCCTGTTATTCATTTGTTGGTGTACTTTTATCATCCCCAAAAATCTCACGCCTACTTTGAAGCCTGACTGGACCTTCTCCTAACCTTATAATGTGCAAAATTGTATTCCCAGCATTGCAGGTAAATAGAACCAGGAGCATCAAAACAGCCAAAAAATCAATATTTTCAGATTTGAATAAAAATTGGAATAATTTTATGTTTGTAACTGATTTTGAGTTTTTATAGTTTTTTATGTGGAAATTCACTTCCCTCACGTCAGCGTGCTGCGTGCGAACTCGTTATTATATTCCGTGAATATTATTTTGCATCCGAGTAATTTTATAAACACATTTGTTTAAAATAAAAATCTTGTCTAATTATTAAAATTATTACATCTAACCGATGTAACCGATGTAATAATAGTTAATATAACTATTTCCAATTGGTTGAGCATTGTCAAGTAAAACTACCCGAGTGTTCTTTTGAGGCAGGCGGGCCGTTACTAATTTCTTTTGTAAAGGCGTCTAGGAGAATCCTTCCGAGAAGGTGCGGCAGTGGGCGCCTTGTCTCTCCCCTCACCTGCTCGCCTAATCATTTCCTTCCCAGGTTACAAATAACCACACGCATATACAGTACCACGCGTTGACGGTTTCCCACGTAAGCGAGTGTGTCCGAGGGAGTGTTCCGTCTACGTGCATTACGTTTGCAGAGATGCGGAGTGAAGGAATTAGATTGAAAATTGAGGTCACGCTTTGTCCTTGGCGGTAGCGAGCAGGTGGGCGCGGGGCGAAGCCCCCCTCCACCGCGGCGACGGCGAACAGACACAGACTCGCAGACACCAGTGAAATCCGACTCCGCACAAGGCGACAGAAGCTCGTACAACACGGTGTAACGCAGTAACGTGCGGGATTCAGTATTCAGTGGTTGAAACAGCGCTATGGTGTAAGCAACGGTGTGCGTAGTCGATGTAGGAAACCCGCGGTGAATCTTTCCTATGTGACCCTTCCTAGTTCCTAGTTCCTAGTTCAGCAACCGAGGTAGGTTTGGAGGACCTTTTGTTTTGCTATCCTATGAAAACACATCGTAATGCTGAAATCTGTAATATTCTATTTGTTTAGCACTTGTCGTTCTAATCTGTATTTAGATAAGCAATATACCGAATAATAAGTATAGTACTTAAAGGTTTTACCCGATGAATTTTATTTTTGTTAAATTTTAAACACCCCTGAACTATCCAACATTCAGCAATTTTATGATGCTGCACAGAGTCATTTAATTTTGAGGAAGGAGGAAACAGATCGTTTCCGTCACATGTGCGAAGGCCAGCCACAGGCGGTGTGATGTGATGTGATGTGGTGTGATGTGATGTGGTGTGAGCTCATACCCATCTGAGTGACTATCGGGTTATATCATCCGCGGTTATAAGTTCCCTGTAATTTTAGGGATCTTGGAAACTACGATCTGGGTTGTAGTAGTCAATAAAACTTATTAACCATGGGCCTGATACTTTTAGAATATACGAGGATTGTCTATTCTTACGATTTCTCTGATAAGTCTTACATCGCAGTGAATTCAAAGCTGTTGATAACGTCCGTACATTAAGATAATGTTAAAACAAACGCAGTTCATACCTTTAGCAACTGGATTTTAAACAGGAGACGATTCGTCGATGGCATTAAAATTAATTTTAGGTACTGAAGCATTTGATTTCTATTATTCCCATATGTATCGAAGAAACAAAACTTATTACGGAATAAAAATTAAAACTTCTATTAAATAATCTACCTTAAATGTTCTCTTAAAATAATAGACCCTACGTTCTGTTCAAACACAACCCAGTTTTTGGAAGTGCAAACTTCAAATATTTTAAATAAATAAAATATGTTTTATTTTTATGCGTTTGGGACTCACGCTAAAAATAATTAATATAACTTATAGTTTAACAACAATTTTTGTATGCGAGGTGCTGAAACAGACAGCCTTAAACATGCAACGTTCACCCTTTTCAGCAAATTTGAAACCTGTACTTTGTCTTTTTAATTTAATAACTGCAAAATAACATCAAATAAAATAAACATTGCGAAAAAGTAAAACAGCTGTCAAAGGATGAAGTAAAGGGAGCAAGATTGCCAACTTGATCTTAACACATGTAGGTATTGGCTCGAACAATTTTAATGCCTTTACTAAAATCGCTCAACGATACACTGTCATTGCGGCGTCGTTTAAAGTTTATTTTTTAATACTATAAATTAAAATATATATTAATTAAAATTCAACTATACTGCGAACAAATTTCCATCTCTGTTTAAAAACAACTAGTCATAAAATTAGCTACTGAAGTTGTGCAATAGGAATATTATTCAAAGTGTAATTTGAAATTCAAATGAGGATATTTGTTGAAGAGAGTGTGACAGGTAATTAACGCGCTTTAAAAATCGCCTCCGTTGGTGACGAGTTGAGCGCTAAATACTAAATACTCGCCGCGCCGTACAATGCCACTCCCTCGCAAACAAAGGGATGGCTTGGCAGTTACGCGTGTGCATTGTGCAGTGTGCTGTACAGGACCAGAGTTACTCTTGGCAGGTAGGCCTACTGTCGTGCAGGTACAGTAATCTCGTACCCGAGTCAGCTCCAGCAGAGGAGGGAACTCGTTTGTCGCCAAGGCCCCCGGCATTCCTGCACACTCACGCGTTCGGCTGTTCGCCGGAGTTTAACAGAGAAATAAACAACGTAAACTACGAATACCTTTTTTACTGAGAATAGAACACATAGAGCAACACAGACTATCAATTTAGAAAAAAAACACTTATTTAGGAGTCACCACCTGACTGTTCCATAAGGAAACAGCTTGACGGGTCCAACGGCACTACTGTAGTGTAATTGGACGACTAGAAAAGTACCGAGTACATTTCATACATCCGGACCATGACAACTTCGCTACAATCTTTTAGATGGAAGATAATTAACTTACTTCGATTTATTTTTTATTGGGATTCTCTCGCATTAGTTTAATCTTGGGGACCTTTTCTGATGTGAATAAATAAAAACACAGAAGACTCACGAAACCCCACACGCACAGGAATACCGCCCAAGTGGGAGGAAATTCTGGGCGCTGTTTCCGGTTTTGGGTTTGTTCCTTGTTCGACACTCGATATGGAACGACTTGTAAACACAGGTTTAAAATATCTTGATTTCTGTATCCAGTGTTTTTTTTGTTTTTGCAAAGCCTTTCACAGCCCCAGCCTTATTAAAAAATAACGAAACAGCTTTTTTATTAGTATGGTACGTGGTACGTGTTACAAATACGGGATGAAAATCTAAAAGTTCTTGCAAAACTTCAAAATAAATTTACTCTCACACTGTATTCACTTACAAGGCTTGGAATACATTTACCGCCTTGTAACTGAGTAGGGTGTAAGCGTAAACATATTTTGAAGTGTTTTAAGACGTTATTTGATAACATCCCGTAAATTAACTTAATTTGGCAAACACTATTTTATTATATTTAAAATGATTAATTATATGTAAATTATACGTATCATATGTAAAATGCCACAAAAATCCATAGAAAATGTTGAAGACCAAAACCCCCCGATCGGGGGGGGGCTGTTTTTAGTTGGTTTTAATAAGTTTTAATCCTCTAAATTAAAAGACCAAAATATTTCCCTTTTTGGCTGAGAAAATAAAGTATAGTATTATGTAATTATTTTATCACCCGTTCGAAACATATCTTTCAAATGTTCACTTTTCACATTAAATTAAATTGTAATTACAACAAACCTCAAAAAACTCTAACTTCTAAAAACCCTCCATATACCAACTGCAGATACCTATCTAAAGATTGCGACGGATAAACAGTGACCGGATAGTTCAAAAATACATTTTTATTTTAACCAACTTAAATAACGATTTTTTTACTTGTTTACAGTTTTAATTGTCAATAAATGTTGTGCAAACAAACTTTGCATGTTTTGAGCTCCGATGTTAAATTGTGTTTTACAGCATTTAAGTGGCGTTCCACGTTCCATATTATTGACGTCATTAGATAAAAACCTTCGGTCTTTTGATGTATCACACGAGCATTGCCAGATGGAATACTCCAGAACATATGTTGTGACGTTATACGGCGAACAAATATGTTTTGTTTGTCGTGGTTTGAACAAAGCGACAGATGGGCGCATGATGGGCGTAGGCGCTTATCTCTCGGCGAATGTGCGCTGATAACAGAAGGCTTGGCGGTTGTGTACCACTCACTAATGCAGAGTGTACAACAGGTTTCTATGCGCGATGTGTAGGTTTATAATATAGTGTTGAAGAGGTTTTATACACCTTAGTAGAAACATATGAAAACTACTTATCGATCTTAATTTCAACAAGCACTTTTGTAACCGTTTATCATGTATGGACCATAACGTTTTGTTGAAGAGTAAATAGCTATCCCTTCATCATCTGTTATAACGTAGCCTAAATTTATTATTGTACCTAAGCTATTTTATTTTAACTTTGCGATTGTTTCCAGTTGTGTTTTTAAGCCTCGTCCACACTGGCAGATTTGTACCCGATACATTGTATGCATTATTATCTACTGTGACATTGTGAAGACATAAATAAAGTCTATTATTAAAATCATTATATTAGGAGGCAAACACAAAACTGTCCCTCCTTTTTCTCAGTGTTTGTGAATCGTAGGATAAATTCACACAAACCGTTAGAAAGGTATTGTCGTGTAGATGTGCAGAAACCCCTTAAAATTTACATCTGACCTCAGGGCTACGCCCCACAGGCCTTCAATGTTTCAATGTTAATCTATGGAAGAACAGTAATCAATTTAACTGTATATTTGCCAGCTGATATAATAACAAGTTCTGACACAACAGCTAGAACATATGTTTCAGGACTAATGTAAATAAAAAAAACTACTGACTACTCGAATGGTAACACCCTACTCTTACCCTTTTAACTCCACGTTAAAAATATTAAAGCTGCGTGTGAGGGGGAGAGGGTGATGGTGGGTGAGAAGGGAATGGGGAGAGGGTGATGGTGGGTGAGAAGGGAAGGGGGAGAGGGTGATGGTGATGGTGGGTGAGAAGGGAAGTGGGAGAGGGTGATGGTGGGTGAGAAGGGAAGGGGGAGAGGGTGACGGTGGGTGAGAAGGGAAGGGGAGAGGGTGATGGTGGGTGAGAAGGGAAGGGGGAGAGGGTGATGGTGGGTGAGAAGGGAAGGGGGAGAGGGCGATGGTGGGTGGGAAGGGAAGGGGGAGAGGGTGATGGTGATGGTGGGTGAGAAGGGAAGTGGGAGAGGGTGATGGTGGGTGAGAAGGGAAGGGGGAGAGGGTGATGGTGGGTGAGAAGGGAAGGGGAGAGGGTGATGGTGGGTGAGAAGGGAAGGGGGAGAGGGTGATGGTGGGTGAGAAGGGAAGGGGGAGAGGGCGATGGTGGGTGAGAAGGGAAGGGGGAGAGGGTGATGGTGGGTGATGGTGGGTGAGAAGGGAAGGGGGAGAGGGTGATGGTGGGTGATGGTGGGTGAGAAGGGAAGGGGGAGAGGGTGATGGTGGGTGAGAAGGCAAGGGGGAGAGGGTGATGGTGGGTGAGAAGGGAAGGGGGAGAGGGTGATGGTGGGTGAGAAGGCAAGGGGAGAGGGTGATGGTGGGTGAGAAGGCAAGGGGGAGAGAGAGAAAGAGAAAGGGAAATATTAGTAATATTATTAATAATTTATTACTAGGAGTACGCTCTTATATCGCGTATAAGGATTGAGTAATCGCGTAAAATACAAAAAAAATGTTTCAATTGACAATATACCTCATGGGCCCTCCATTATAACTGCAGCTTGACAATGACACACAAATCCAGAACATGACAAACAATGAGGCCTGAAATCTGTCAATCAGTCAGACAAAGTGCATATGAAGTAGTTACTCACCCCTCAGTCTCACTGAGGGCTGTATCATCTAGGTCCTCATAATAATATTAGCTGAAGATTTTGATAAAATATAATATGTTGGCGGCAATAAAGGTCCCCAATCAGTGAGAGCACGTGGTTTAAAAGTAGTTATACACTTTGGTTCCACTGGAGGACCCATCAGGATATTTATTTTATTGTAGCTTAATATTGCTGTAAAAATCTATAAGTATAAGTACAGAACTTGATGAACAATACGTTTTAAAAACAGTCAATTGGTTTTGAATGCCAAAATATTTTAAACTCTAATCCAGAGGTTTTAATGTAACACATTAACCTTACTGGAGGGAGGGGGGCTGTGCCCCCCAGGCCTCCCATTGTTATTGTAGCTTGATACGGTTGTTCAAATACATAGGCAACCTATAAATGCAGAACTTAAAAAACAATAAGGCTTAAATCATTCCATTTTTTTAAGAAGAATAAATTGCCTCATATTAAAAAGAAAAGAAAAGTAGTATCTTATGTTAAATATAATCTAGGAAGAAATTAAAACTCTTTGACCCACTTCTTAGAATCCACGAGTCATTGTGTCAAGGTCCAAGATTTTGTATACATCTTAATATATAAATACCCCCGTAGCAGCAAACCTGCGTACTCAGCAAATTTCCAATGCATAAATATGCATATATATGTATCTTAATGCCACATAAAGCCACATATCAAGTTTCATCAATATACTTTCATAAATAAACAATGTATGACATTTTAATTATTCTCCATAAGAATAACATGGCGGCTGAGTGTGCAGGTTTGCTGAAGCAAGGAACTCTAAAAATGGGGTTTTACACAAATATCAATATAACTCAAGTAGGTAAATTGTTTTTTTTTGTGCAAAAAATAATGAACCACAACCAGGTGAAGCCATATACCAAATTTCATCAGTTTATGTTCATAAGTAAGCGAGATATACAATTTTTATTTTTTCCATAAGAATAATATTAGACAACGTACTGTGTTTAGCACTTTCAATATCTCAGTAACCAATTGACGTAGAGCAATGATCAAAATACCAAATTGTCTGTTTTTTATGCTGAATTCAATGGTACAAATTATAATTTGATTTAAATAAAATGAGATGTGGAAACCCGAAAAAACCCATTTTTGGTGTACAAAACCCCCCGAAAACCCCCTTCGGATGGTGCGATTCATATGGTTTTCGAACTCGTTCAAATAAATGGTGCTTTACACATTTGTACTAAATTTCATTAAGATCAGACATTTTTTACGAGAGTTATCGTGCTTACGGTCACTTATATATATAAATTTGAACGAATGGTGTTTTTGGCATCTGGGGACCTCAAAATGAAAAGTTATCATGGTCTCGGGCTTAAGGCTTACCATGAGACCTACGGTAATAGCTTCTTCCCTATAGGGGAAATTCGCTAAAAGAAAAATTGTATATCTCACTTATTTATAAACATAAACTGACACAATTTGGTATATGGCTTCATCTGGTTGTGGTTTATTGTTGATTCCACAAAAAACAATTTTTCACCAATGGTTCCTGTAGCAGCAAACCTAAGTACTTGGTCCCCAAACGTTGTATCCCAGTGTGTACTACATTTAGATCGACTTCCTATAGACTATAATAAATGCTTATATAGTTTGTTACCTAGGCTATAAAATCTCAATAATTCACGACAAATATCCAAATCAAAGGCTAAAATCAATTGAAATTTAAAGTTTTTCCGTCGATACAATAAGTACCCAGGAGCTTATATGCAGACTGAGTGCATCTAGGTTTGAGCTATACCATACAGTTAGCCCTACCAGAAAAGAACCCAACTCCTATAATAATCGTTAACTATGTAACACACTTGTTCTATTATAATCCTAAAACTGAGCGATTAATTGCAAGGTTAGGTTAACTCATGTCAACGATAACACGTTTTATAAAAATTACGTGGAACTTTCTATAAACCAAAATAATGAGAATCAACACGTGAAAGATATGGGATATTCAAATGTGTTTTACCGTTAATTTAGTATTATTAAACTGTATGTTTCATTTTATAACGCGAAAAAATCTAGCGATTCCAGTGATCAGAATGTTTCTATCACAAACAATAATAGTTCAGTAACATTACACAATATGCGATCTTTTATGGGTTACCTACTTGTGATATCTAAATTCTGCTTACTGAAATCGCTAGATATTGTTTGGCTCTTTAAAATGAGCCATAAATCAACAATTTCCGATAATCCGTTGAGGAGGGGCGGAATTTGAAAATTAACATTGGTCAAATAGAAACTCGAAATGTTTCGTGACTGGAGCCCCCTTAAATAAAATTTCTCCTTTGCCGAATTCCTTACTATTGAAATTAAAAATACCCAATAGGCTTCCAATGTTTCCTAAAATAACGTGTTCCTGAAAACCCTCAGATGAAGGGTCTGCCGACAGCTGGACTACGCAGATAACACACCTGTAGTTTGTCTAGGCTTAAACAGTAAGAGGGATGGGGTTCAGGAGTATGATACCAACAACTTGTTATAAATTTCTCTTCCTTCTCTTTTCCGTCCCTTCCTTTAACCGAGCAAGAACTCAGCCCCCAAATTTCGGCACGGTCTTGAAAAATGTTGTAGATTTAATTAGAATTGGAACCGACTTCACTTTAACTTGAAAGACTGCTTCCGAAATCCTACTCGTAAACATTTAATTCTTCTCTCAAATTTATCGCTTTTAATTTTAACCACGAATTGGACACCTATAGAGAGGGAGAGAGAGAGAGAGAGAGAGAGAGAGAGAGAGAGAGAGAGAGAGAGAGAGAGAGAGAGAGAGAGAGGGAGAGAGAGAGAGAGAGAGAGAGAGAGAGAGAGAGAGGGAGGAGGGAGAGAGAGAGAGAGAGAGGGAGAGAGAGGGAGAGAGGGGGAGAGAGAGAGAGAGAGAGAGAGAGAGAGAGAGAGGGAGCCGGAAGAAAACTCCTGATCCGTGTGACAGGCGACAGTACGGGTCTCATCTCTATAAATAAGTTCACAGACACACCGCCGCAGCCACCGCCACCGCCGCAGCCACAACAAAACACGCCGAAATAACGCCACCGTAGTCGCGGGTTGATGTACCTCACTGCAGAGCCCCATAAAGGTGACCAGATTTGGAGACGATGAAAACGGGACAAATGAAACCGGGGGGTGTGGGGGATCCGGGGGTCCACCCTCGGAAAAAGTTCACTATTTGGAGCAAAATAGTGGATTTTGAGGAACTTTAGGAGTAGTTTTTTAAGCTATGTGGCTATTAAATCTCACTGTTAAAACTGTTGTTCTTGGATACAGTAATTTGTTTCGGGGTTAAGAAGCTAGAGAAATGAATGATGCTTTCTAAGAACAAGTCGACCTTAGGTAGTAACAAGACCAGGGTTTGGACCGTTCCATATAAAAATGTGAAAATGACACAAAAGCAAAAAAGGGGATATAATCAAAGAAATCATGACCAAACTTATTCCAATGATATAGTATTTTATTCACTACGTTAACAAATTAGGGCAATGAAACTGACAACGAAATAGCCTAATAAGACAATGTTAAAAATAAATCAAATTCTTTCACAAATGTAAGTAAAATAATACATTAGTTGTTTAATTTAACAAAAGCTAAGCATTTAAATTGACTTAAAAGTCAAAACATAGACATAGCCTACATTAACTATGTATGCTTACTTTTCATACTTTTCTGATGAATTAATCTTTTTAATATATCACATTTCCCTTTTATTATAATTCTAAAAACTGATCACAAGATATTCCGGATGAAAAACAATTCATATAAGAGCTAATCAGGTATAGATCAAGCATCAAGCGAAAACGGGACAAATGGACGTCCCGAGCGCGTCCTCCCAAACTCGTCCCTCTCAAACCCGTACCACACCACCCCTAAATCTCTACTCCGTACTAATGAGGGTCGGCTGATGAGACCGCTGGTTACTGCCGACTGATCCGATCCTACTGGAACTATATACAGTACTGTAGTTCGTAGGAAAGGATTGTGAACTGAATCGCTACACTCTAAACAGTAGTAGTGTTTAGTTCAAAATGTAAAGGTAGTTTAGATTTGTTATTAAAAAAAATATTGTCGTCATTTTCCATCATTGATTGTAAAAAAAGCAAGTTTCTCGATCTTTCCGGATCTGGAATCTGATTCCGTCTTTAGGTCAGAAAATACATAGAACATAAAAACAATACACAGGATGTTAATGTCACAATCCAGAAAGGCTGTAAAAAGCTAAAAGGTCTCTATTTTAGCTTTTTGTATTTATTCCAGGATCCTTGTCATACGAAATAGTTCCAGTAGGATCTGATCAGTCGGCAGTAACCAGCGGTGTCATTAGACGACCCTCATTAAGTACGGTTCAGTGATTTAGGGTGGTGGGACGAGTTTGAGAGGTGACCGTCCCGAGAGGGTTGGTCGGGACAACGGGACGTCTGGTCACCTTTATTACATGCCTCACTGGCCCGCCCGTGTCTGTACGTAAAATTAAAATATGGTCTAGTTTGTATTGTTTAATACCTACCTTTAAATTAATATACTAAAGAAAATCTTTGTTAACTATAATAATATAGGGTTTGGGAGTTATTGTAAGATTACAGAAATATGTATTCCTTACTATTATGCAGTATCTATTACGTACTATTATGTAATTTATTCACTACTTGTTCACCTTTATGAGAACAAATAAACGACTTGGAGTAATGAGAAGTAGTTGATACGGGTTACCATGGACTAATGTTATACATTAAATGGTGTTATATTTTAATTATTTGTTCGAAATGGTATAAAATAGGTGCTAAATATTGGCATATATATATGGGCTTGTGGAGGGGGAACCTAGAACATAACCCTCCCTCTTAATTGCCTTGGTGTCATATTAAAGTGTGGAATTAATAACGCCCGGTTAAACTTTTAACAATGGTCAGATTTGGTGCCGTATTCCAGTACTGTCAAAGTCGCTGGCCCGGCTACGTAGGAATAAATAACTAAAATATGGCGTATAGTCCATGATCAGTTTACAGAGCAGCTATTCATGGTTTTCTTGGACCAATTCATACATTCTAAGTTACTGACTGTTTGAATAGAAATTCGACGGGACAATACTCGACCTATATTAAACTCCAATTTTTAATTTGATTTTAATATGGGGAAACATTTCATCTAAGTTTTAAAACTTATAAAGGTGTTTTTGGGTCGCGGTAGTAGCCTAACCGATGTCATCCGTAACTCTATTTTACATTTTTCGCAACAATATACACTTTGCATTTTGCCTTCTCAGTTTAATTTTTTGTTCAACTAACTAGTTTATGAGTAAATCAATTTTCACATAAAAGAATTAACAGAATAGCATTATTTTGAATATGCAAAGAGCATAGAGCAATTTAATGCACAAACGCATCCCTATTTAGTTTAGTTATTTTGAGGAAAGCTATGAAAAGAAGTGTGTGTAATAAGTAGTTGGCAGTTGGCGGTGTGGTCAAGGCGGCGAATTCCGAAGTCACGGCTACGGCCCTGGGGGCAATTCGCATCAATCGCATCCTGTTCATACGTTTTATCAGTACTGCAACGTCACATTTATATTTTGCTGGATAATTTCCACCTGTAGACCTTTTAGGCCCACTAGAGGTGCTAAATAAAGTAATATATGAGCCCCAAACTATTTTAAAAACGCTCACGATGGGAGGCAAGTCAAAATAATATTTCATTGCTTCCTCGGTTTTATATTATCTTTATATTCCTACTATCTTTGTGAAGGGTGTGCTTTAACCGACAGTGGATTCGTTATATTTGTTAGAAATGGTTGTATTCGTGAAATGTTTTGTAGAGTTAAAATTTATAAACTATTATTTTTGTAAATTTTTAAAACATCGGCACAGTAATTTGTATTTTATTTTTAAAACGTGTTTTTTAAAAAATTTGACTTGATTGTGTATTTCATCTTTTATTTTGCGAATTATAAAACTGTCTGTTTTTGTTTCAGGTCATCAGTGAAGAAGCACCAAAATGTCATCAATGATGAACGCCACTCTGCCCCTCCCTATCACCAACGGTTTGTGTTTATAATTATTACTATAATTATAATTACTATGATATGGTTCATAAATTAACTAACAGTTTATACATTTCGCAAAATTTATAGAATGTTAGATTTAAAAAGCGATAACAAATAATACTTAAAAGACAATAAAGTTACTCAAATTTTACTTGTTTTGCAAGGGATTAATAGGTTCTGATCAGCCTAAAACTGTATGTGGTATTTAAATATTTTTGTTGTTATATTATATCTAAACGTACACTATGTGTTTTTTTTTTGTAAATATAAATAACTGTATAGTAATTTTATTACATAAATAAATAATTGATTTTTAAATATGTTACAGTAAAACCCTTTCCTACAGATCATAGAGCAGAACAAACCAAACAAAATATAACAAAAAAATCACTTTACTCTTCTAGAACCTTAGCAGATGTAAAAAATACAACTTTCTGAAATTGTCAAAAACCAAAAAGGTGCATTTTAATAACTTATGTCTTACTCTCCTGGAGTTCATGACAAAATGAAAATCTTTATTCATTTGCCTAAAACGTTTATACCTTTTAACTTACCATTGTTTCATTTAACCATGGAAAAAAGTGAAATTTTGTTATCACCCCCAGCGATTTTGCATCTTAAGTCTATTTTGCATCTATTTTTGGAGAGCGGCCATGGATTTTACCTCCATAAGAACAATGTTAAACTTAAAACCATATATCTCGCTTCTTTATCAACATACGATTATGAAAGATGTCTCAAATTAAAGGTATTTTGAAGACGCAGGGGGTTTGCTCTATATTTTCTAAATAAAATAATACATTTCCAAAACTATAGTAATTTAAAGTCTATATTTTTATATATATTTTGTAGTTTTTCCTAATCATTAAAAAAATAAAACTCCCAGCAAACACTAATCAAAACTTTATAAAGATTAAAACAAAATTTATTCCAAATCAATAGGTCAAACAGTAACAAAAAAATATGCTTTTCAGTAAAGACATGTTTTGTGCGTTTTAACATTGAAATAGCCCGTAGCGCTAGGGTCAGCGACGATATTTCTTCTGACTCCAACGCCCTCTTAAAATGAAAAACCCACAGCATTTGGTACAGCCTTTTTAGTCGCATGTGATACAACTTTTCAGATTTTTGTTTTCAATAACAGGATAAAATAAACTATGTCTCACAACACTACAAAATAAATTTGCACTTATACTGTACTTACATAAAAGACGGTAAATATACAAAAAATATGGCGATCGATTTCAACCAGTCACACCGGTCATCATGAGGCCCAATCAGAGAATGGCATTCTCTTTTTTGTATATTTACCGTCTTGTATGAAAGTACAGTATGAGTGTAAATATATTTCGTAGAGTTATTTGCGTAATTTATTTTATCCTGTCCATTGTAACAACACATATTATGCTACTCGAGAAATTATCTGTTTTCAATAGTAAAAAAATCATACATTAAAAACAAAGATTTTAAAAATATTAAACTACCTATTTTTGTGTGAATTTCCTCCTTAAGTTGCTGTTGCTTGAAAAATCTCATTTAAGAGGGCTTGTAAATACAATTCAATTCAAATAATTAATAAATAAATTGCAGGAATAGATAATTTATTCCTCTTAAAGTCAGCCTTTAATGTTGATTAAAGGGTTATTTATGTACCACTGTAAAGTGAAATCCTTCAAACTCTCTTCAGCAGGGTAGGGGTAGACCGCTCCTTAACTACATTCAGATATTTGTTAAATGTCAATGAGAGTATGAAAAATAATTTCTGGGATTTTGGTTTTCAAGTTTTGGTTTCACATGATAAAAAACATATAGCACTAAATCACTAAGTGTTATTAAGCACTTAATCTTAGTAAATGTTTGTTGTTTCGTCAATTTCAAATATCTTTGGCGATACTTTGTGAATCTGAAATCACTATTCAAGACAGTTAACAATATAAGTGTATTCAAACACAATTATTATATATAGTCTACATTTCCTCTAGTGTGAATAATCTCTCATTCTCTAGAATTGATAAATACAAACATGTAAAATATTACATTATATCTGTTGGGCATTAAAGAGAAAATTAATTGCTTCACATACACTTACCAAATATTCAAATGATTTATTAATTAGTTTAAAATGTTAAATTTACAATGAATTACTACTTAATAATCCTAACCTGGGTTTACATGCACTATATTAATAAACTAAAGTTCTACCATTATTATTTTGCTTCTAGTTATAATGGAATGTTCAAATTGTAGAAACCAATTGATAATTTACTAATTCACTAATGTCTGATGGAGTAATTGAAGATAGTTACTGTGCCCCAATCTAAATTTTCATCAATTATTCAATTAATCTTCATTGTAGAGTATTTAGTGTGTACAGCACATAGGCAGTTTGAACAAAAATACATTGAAACATGAAAGTGTAATTTGGAGCAGCCTTTTGTATTGAACTTTATACTGTAAGGAGATTATAACCAGCTACTAAAGAGATGGATAAGTGGACAGGTCCCCCCCCACCACTGTTACACTCCAATTATTGCCAAAGTAAACCAACAAACTATCAATGGAAATTAAACAATCATCTGTGATAGTGCGATAAAAAAAATTCAAATCACTTTGTCTGATGGCAAACTTAAGGATGGATTGTGATGGGGACCACAACAATCGCTTGGACTAAAGCATCTAGAGCTAGACTGCCCCCGCCCACCCCCGGAGCTGGTTCTTTTAGAGTTTTAGAGTTAGACAAAATCTGGCAGTTATATAGGTCTAGAGGATGTTTAAAAAAGTAACACAATTTATAAGTACCAAAAGTCACTGTTTAAGATCAACACAAGTATATAGTTTAGTTATCTACTCCTTCACGTAATTCTCCATCGTGTTTGCATTGTTGTTTTGTTTATTTCATTCGCCGTTATTTTGAAGTTATTACCTTAAAAGTGCAAATATGGTTTAAACATTTGCCAAAAAAGTGGAATGTTGCATACATATGGTGAACTGTTCAAGCAAGCATCTAGTATAAATAAGGACAAATAATCAATATGAAGCTATAGGAATTAGATGTAGATAGCACCAAAAGTAATAAAACATGTTTTATGTAAATTATTTGTAATTTTTACTTCCAAATCCTGGGGGGAAAACAACAAAAAACACCCTATTGTTTGCAATTTGGGATTTGGAAAAAAACAACTCTTATTTTACATAAGTAAAATATGTTTTATTGATTTTGGCACTTGCTTTGCTACTACTATTCCTAAACTTTATAGTTAAAATATTTTTCAGACTAGGTGCTCAAACAGACTGCACATTTATGCAATGATCCACTCTCTTCAGAAAATTAGAAAAGCCATTTTTGTTCTTTTAATGTAAAAAATTCTTAATACTGTAACAGCAAATAAAATATAAAAAAAACAATCCAACAACATAACCACATAAACATCTAACAGAGAATGAAGGAAAGGAAGTGTGATGCCCAACTTATGAATTTGTATTGATAGTGTACGTTCATTTGCAATTTCTTTAAATGTATTGTTAATGGCAAAAATCACACCCAATTAAAAAAAATAGCTTTAAAAGCTTTAAAAAATAGTTTGTAAATTTTTCGTTTAATTTTTTGACAGCCCGCGAGGAGTAAGAAGGAAATTTTTAATAAAAGCATCGGTGAAACTTTACAAAAATTTAAAAGCTAGTAGACCACAATGCCAAAACCCAACCCCAAACGGATTACTGAGTGGAAAGTCTTAGCTGATCAAACTTAACTTTAATTGCTGTTAGCAAAACTATAAAATCGGTTTACATATTATATTTCAAGAGGTATGTGTTTTAAAAGTTGTAAACAAATATTAGATTTCAAGTTCATGCGTCAATAAGGTTATAAAGCGTTACTTAAAATTGCAAGTTTTTCCTAGGCCAAGAATTATTTTGATAAAAATAAATAAATAAATAAAGTTAAATCCCCATCAGACAACGTACTGTATTTAGTCAAGTTACATTTTTTCTAATAACTCGGTAAATATTTGTGTTAGAATAATGAGAGAGGGCTTAAAATTGTGTTTTAATGTCCTGTAATTGAAATGCATAAATTCTACATTTGAGGCTTTCCTGACCCATTTTAGGCCCAAATCTTCAAAATTTGAAAAACAAAATCCCCAAAAAAGGGGGTTAGAGTTTTCCGATTGTTTTTCCCAACAAACTTCTCCAAATGATTATAGAAAGGAATGTCTCTAACAAATTTGAAGGAAATCGGACATAAAGTGTGACCGCTAGAGTGAGATATATATATATATATATATCATTTATACACACACATATATATATATATATATATATATATATATATATATATATATATATATATATATATGTATAAATGATATATATATATATATATATATATATATATATATATATATATATATATCTCACTCTAGCGGTCACACTTTATGTCCGACATATATATATATATACGCATAATTTTGAATGACCCCCCAAAATTTGTTCAAGAGGTCATGTTAGGAACTTCTATGGTGGTCCTGGGCTTTAGTTTCACCGTGCGGGTCATGCTAATAGTTCACTTTTCCATAGGAAATTCACTAATAAAATGTTTGTTCTTTGTAGGCTTGTCGTGGCATAAGTCTGGAGAGGAGTGGGGAGGCAGCATGTCCAAGAGCAGCAAGCGCAAGAGTAGATATCCTCCGTGCGAGTGCTGTCCGTACGGTTACCACATAGACTTGGACTTTGTGCGGTTCTGCGAGACTCTGGCGCAAGGAGTCAGTGGAGACGCGGCCAGCAAGCAACGGCGCAAGGAGCGCCGACGTCAGCGCAAGTCCATGGAAGTGCTTCTAGGGCTCGACAGTCCTCCTACCTGGAGCTCTGACAGAGACATGCCACAGGTTTGTTGGAGAGTTAGATTACGAAATCCTAGCAGGGTCACTGGGCTATATTCTACAAAGGGAATTTTACACAGGTACCTGGGCAGAAAGAAATTTGTAGGAATGGAAAATATAGATAGGATCGGACAGCTAATTAAGCCTTAGAAGGCCTTCGACGGCTCTTTGACTGGTCTGTACTGGTACAGAGGTCGACACTGGGTACACCAAAAAGAAGCTGTCCCAGTATTCGTAAGTGTTTTGGCTACCCAGTGTGACCAACTTACTTTCTTTGGTTCCTCCTTGCCTCTACTGGGGGCCTGACTCCCAGTTGAGCCTGGATACCCAGTCTAGTCCAAATCCTTGGAGGGAGTAGTGGATCTTCCTTGCAGCCTGGGACGGGTGCCTGGGAGGAAGGGCCTTTACCCGACAGTCTTCGGTCTGTCCGGCTGGGAGACAAACCGTCCTGGGGCCCCCCGACCCCTGAGAGGTTGGAGGCTTTGAGCGATGGCGGTCCCTGTCTGGTGGACTAAGAGGGGCATCGGGTTAGAGGGAAAATTGTCCTGTGGTTCTGTCACCTGTTGTTCCGGTGGCTGCATAATATTCCAAAGGGAGACATGCCTAGCCGGCTATGCCAGGGCCTCCTAATCCTCCCTAAAACCTCTCCTTGACACACAGGAGACCCTTGCCCACTATTCGACTCGACTGGGTGTCAGTGGCGGCTCGTGAGACATCTGGGGCCCGTTTCACTAAGTCACAAGTTACATATTCACTGATAAATGTAGATTAACTTGTAAGCTATTTAGTCACAGATGTTTCTGAATCAAAAGTTACAAGTCTCGTTTTAACCATTAAAATATAAATATTCACTCTTGTGATTATTAGTTTTCATAACTTACAAGTTTACACTAGTTAAAACTGCTTACTTTTTCACCTCTAAAAATAGATGGGTAACCTCTTTGTTGAGATACAATTTTTTTTCACAGGTTTAACTATTTTGTCATAATTGTTAAAATTGTTCGAGAAACATCTGTGACTAATAGCTTACAAGTTTATCTACATTTGTCAGTGAATATGTAACTTGTGACTTCGTGAAACAGGCTCCTGCAGTGAGATTGCAATCGATAGTTAAACAATTTTTAGCAAATTTTATTTCAATTTTACTACTCCCTTTCAGCGTTATTGATTTAATACAAACAATAATAAAAAGTAAACTTAAAGATATGAAACTATTGTTTAGCGCCTGCAGTATTTGAGACACACTGTTTCAAACAATCGTGTGTTGCTTGCATGTTAATATAATTCAGGCACTACTGCTAGGCAACTGCTGAGCTGTGTTAGAGGCAGCTCATCAGTGTTTTCTGTAAGCCGCTTGCAGACATATTTCCACCCCAACTGTGAGAAAATGGACTCACCTGTCGGTTACAGGATGTGGGGCTGTACACTCCCATATCCTGTGTGTACAGCATCAAGAGTGGCGCATTCAGTGGGGCTCAGTGATGCACAAGTGTCTCAGTACGATGATTTAGTACAAATAAAACAATTGTGATATAGAAATACTTCAATAAATTCCTTATGTTATCGACAGTTCTGTATTTTTGGGAATAATAGTTCTCACGTCCTCTGTTGTTTGTTGTTTGCGTCAGTTCATTGTCGGTGATTGAGTTTTTGTTATTTAAGAAATTATAGCGAGCATTTATCATAACTGATTAGAGAAAAACACATTTAATGAAGTTTCAGGATGTGGAATCTGATCCCATCTTCGGGCGAGAGGAACACCTAGAACATAACAAAATTAGAGGTACAAAGCTGGGAAAAAACACAAAGCTAAAACAGAGAACTGAAAAAACAGTTAAAAGAAAAGAATCAAACACAAAGCCAGGCACACAAGGGAAACAGCCCTGCAACTTGAGTTGACGTTATGAAACTTAACCAGTGATGACAAATGTCCGCAATAATTTGTACATGTCTTATTTTGCTGCAAAAAATCCTGAGTGCACCACCCAGTGATATGGTATTGGGCTGAATATTTTAATTTTGAAATAACTATGTATATATAGCTTGAGCGATCTAACATCTTTGATCTTAACAATTTAATCTTACCTATCTACTGCAACCCAAAATACCTCATGCTAATTATGAAAGAACTGTTCATGTGACATATCGAGGCTGAATATTCCAGCTTGTACAGTAGTATTCATTACAATACCTGTGTTCGAAAGCCTGTATGATTACCCGATCCGAGCTTATTAATTTCAAATAATAACAGCTCCAAGGTATTAAATTGAACTTCGAAGTATTTTCAATCCTTATATGAAGCATTCCCCTAAACCTTTTTCCTTTAGCTCGAGTAATAAACTCGATACATTTGTCTTATAAATGATTAGTATTTCTGTATTTTTAAATTTGGAATAAAATAAACAGTTGTCAAATAGTATTTCAGTTTTAATCAAAAGGTAAAACATACATGTTTCTGATTCGTGAATATTATCTAAAATTATGTTTCATTAATATTTGTCAAAGTAACAACAATCACGATTTTGTCCCATTCGTCCAGAATTTTTTGGACACAAGAATTCACGTCTCCTTCTAGAAATTTGTTGCATCATCATTATTACTTGTTAATATTTTGTGCAGTTCTTGAACGAACCACTGATGGAAGGAACAGTGTTTGAATGTAGCAGCCCTCGCCTCAGCCCTGTGAGGGATGAATTACAAAAAGCTGTCCTGGATTTTGAAGATACGCTCCAACGCTCTCAGAGCTCCTCCTTTAGAAAGTCTCCAGGTCAGTTTTCTTTCAAATTTACAAATCGTTTAACCTGAATGTAACAGTTTGACAAAACTTGACATAAATCAACTTCACACTGTGACGATTAAGTACTACTTTATATCCTGTTGACAAGTCGCAGCTCATGTTTGGTCGACTGATGATATTTCTGAACAACGTATTACAGTAGACTTTGATTATCTGAGGTAATTAGCATCTCGGCAATCTCGAATACCGAAAACCATCAGTAATATTGAGGTGAAATAAATTTAGCAGTCGATTTGTAGACATTTAAAAAAAGTAAAGTAATTCAAAACATCTTTATCATTAATATATAGAATTGCTGAAAAGTAACTACCACCCGAGATGAATAAAAGAGAGGTGTGTGCATGATCAGCTGATTTGTTTTGTGAAGACATTGTTTGTTTACTATTACTGCGAGCCCATCTACGTCACTCATCATTCACACACCTCTCTTTTATATATCTTGACTACCCGCCTTTAACTTTTATCAGATTATATTATATTTTAACAGATTATATTTTAATCTGTTTCCAGCAACCTTCTTAGATATGTGGAGCTGCATTAACGAAGGCCAGTTAAATATTTTTCGCCCTCAGCGGGAGGGGGTGACGGCAGGTTACTCAAAAATGTCAAATAGGACGAAAGGTCACCCTTTTTTTAAACAAAGAATGGTCGTGTGACCATAGGCGAAATTTCAGCATTTTGATTGGGGGGGCAGGGTTGTCAATGGCCCATCCACCTATTATACACAATTTTATAAACCCCCCCATATATCACAATTCCCGTAGAAAATTCGGCGCTGCGGCTGGAAAAAATAAGGTTTCGACAAACGCACACAAACACACATACGATAGCATAGGATTATACCGGCTGCTCTTCCGCTCTTTTAGTCCCTTCCTAGTACTAATGTATGCCAGTCGATCATGCTGACAACTTTTCATTTCTTTGTTGTTTAACGCAGCGTCACCACCAAGCAGGGTCATGCATATTCACTCTTGAAGACCTTTTTGTTCTCCTCAATCAACCTGTTATTTTACAGACTTATACCAAACTATTTGCACTTTCACACTTTTCAGATTTCAATCTAGGTACTGTACGGTTCCTTTTTTCCAAAATAATTTTTCTCCTTACGTTTGGAAGCTTTAGAAAAACGCTTAATTTGAAAACTTTACTACTGGCCTACCACTTATTTTGAATTAAAATCACGATTTTTAAATTGTATGACACACAGATGAACATCTAGTGAATGAAATAACAACAAATTATTTTTAATTGGTTAACAATTGAGCCTACAATGTAGGGGATGCAAAATCCTTACTTAAGCGTGCAGAAGGCAGGTAGGGCACACTATTAATACTCTTTGTTACAGTAAAAATAACTAGTTGTCCTGTTGCTTGAATCCGAGTTAGTTTGTACGTTTGTCCCCAACGAAAGGTTTCTTCAGTTGTAAACAAACATATCAAAACATCTTATGTTAAAACGGATGATAACAACGTACTTTCAATCAACACGTAGTTTAGACTCCCGCCGTCGGATAGCGCCACTGTTCTGAAAATTCAGCTCTTTACTGTGTTTCAGTGATGGGACTATCGACTACTTTATACTATCGACTAGTAACTTGTCGACTACTTTCAAACATCGACTAGTCTAGTCGTACAAACTAGTCGACTAGTTTCCTTGTTTGATTTTGGTTTAGTTGAGCAGCCGTTTAACCGACGAGTCGACTAGTTGAATGGAATTCTCCTGCAACTCTGAAATAATTCGTAATTTCTTTCATCTATTGACAGGATTTCTTGATTTCCCTAGTTTTGTTTGGGACGCGACCGACACGGATCACTGTTGAGAAATTCTTTACTTAGAAATTTGTTTGTAACAATACGAGTGGTTTTTTTAAAATATGTTTTTCATTGATAACTACATTTGTGCTCAACCATGAAATATTGTTTATTACCTAGGCCTAGTATGTTTTGTGACAGTAAAACTTATATTTTTCAACAATACTGGTACCTAAAATAGATCTTTAATAAAATATTATAATAGTCTATTATTGTAAACTTCATATAATCAACTTGTTTTACAATGTCGTGAGCCTTAACAATTAAATTCATGACAAAATGTTACTGTTTATAATTTGGCCAATTTAATTATTTAAATAATTCATAGTATTAATTAACAATGAAAACATAATGTACGGCAGTACACTATAAAAAGAAATATTGTTTATAATTAGTTGTAATGTCAAATAAGTTTTCTTAGTTTTAACTATTTTTGTTGTGCAAATTTCTACTAGTTAGTTGAAACACTAGATCCAAGAGGCAACAAATAAGTACCACAAAATAAAACTTTCTATCGACTAGTCTCAGTATTTCCCATCTCACTAAATCATTGCTCGTTCTAGTCGTAAACGTTATGTCAACTAGTAAAAACATGCGACTAGTACAGTAGATTCAATTACTACTAGTCGGTCATCCCATATGATTAGTGTAAATAAGCGACTAGTACACTAGATTAGCAATACTAGCCGGTTAAACGACTAGTCTACAAGTCGATTACCCTGTCACGATCGATTAGTAAAAACAACCAACTAGTCGACTAGTTTGGCTACTAGTCGGTTAAACGACTAGTCGACTAGTCGACTACCCCATCACTACTGTGTTTAAGTGATGCCCTTTCTTAAAATTCTAAGACGTATTGGCAAATCTATGAAAAAATATCATTAATTTGGCACCTCAAACGTTAAAGTCCGTCCTGCCATTATCGAGATATGACTGTGAAGAAAAACCCCCTAGCGTATTAATACAACAAACTATTGTTAGTGTTCGATGTATCTTAAAAACGTGCTTTTGTTTACAAACAAGTTACTGGTACTGTAACAATTATATTCTAATATTTCTCAATAAAAATAAATAGTGTATTTACAGTATACTTGTGTGTTAGTCACAAACCAATCTTTTTTTGTTTGTTTTAAGCTATCTTCTATAAAAACAATATCTCGCGGAGGCCAGTCGTCACTCCAGATTCTTGGTAAAAGTTAATGTTATAAAAAAAGTATATATACAAATTAATAATAAATTTATAAAGTATACAATTTTGAGAGCTTTAAGAAATATTAAAAAACAAGAACATTTAACGTCAGTAAGAATTAATTGGTTGCAATTTTGTCTAGGTAGCAATAGAATAGGATTTCTTCAATTCGGTGAGAGCGATGGAATTGTTATTTATATCAATATTTCTGGGACTTTTCCTATATCAGTGTTGAAAAATGCTCTGGTGTAATGTTAACACTAAAAAATATAAGTAAAGATAAAATAAATATCGATCGAAAAGTACAGTTAGTCTTAAAACGAAAAACTACACAACATGTATTGCCTAACACATATTTCAAGTAAATTTGTATAGAGCTTACCCTCTCCTATGCAGAAGCGAAATTAAACGAATGGATACAAATATCTCTTCATGAGCACGGGAATTCCAAATTTTACTGTAGGCGATTGTTTGTAATTTAAAAATGAATAAGTTTACCTACAAAATAATAAATTCAGCTATAAAAGTAGTATTTATTATATTATTGTTTTGAAAGCAAACTAATCTTTAAACCCGTTCATTGAGAATTTTGTTTTTCGAAATAATTCTTTTGTGCGCTTATTATTTGCACACGAAGAGCAATTCCAGAAAAATAACTATAATCATCGACATAAAAGGTTTTAAGTTTATCTCATTGCCTTTGAAATATTAATATTAAAATCTAAAGTAGTTTAATTATACTAAATATAAATGTTTACTGAGTTACCTTTGGAATCTTATGACATGAGTTCACAATAAATGTCATAATTCAAATATGTAATCGATAACTACAAGTGTTCTCTTCAAACGTAAAGAAACAACTGATTGAATCTGAGGACGAGAATTATGGGAATCAAAATGGAAGTAGAAGTATTTATTTTTATCTGGTAAGTCGAGAAGTAAAAATATCAGTCAAATTTGGATTAATATCTCCATCTAACAATGAACAAGAAGAGGGAAGGTTATTGTTGTGTTGTCCCCACAACTGGCTACTCAGCGACCCGTTACCAAGAAATCTGTCCATCGCCACAGGACAAAGTCACACTCAGGACTACAGTTCATGATTTCCATTGATATTTATCACATTATCACTGACTATTTAACTACTTCAATAACTGAGTTGGATAAATAAGGTTCTTGTCTAAACTGCTATTTCTAAAAATAGCCAAAACTGATATCTTATTTATTACAGAAAACTTAATTGTAATCGTATTTTTCATACGCTTTAACATTTTTTTAACTTCCACTAAATTATTGGGGGGCCAACTGCCCCCCCCCGTGTCCTCCCTGAATTGCGCCTATAGATGTGTGTGACCTCATTTTAAAAGTATTAGTAAGACAAGAAAAATTACATGAAGAAAATAAAACGTGGTCCACCAAAACAAAGTGTCTGCCCTAAACATGTTGTATTTAATTAAAATTGTGTCCTTTTAACTATGCTAGTTTTTGTTTTTTGTGCAACAATCTATCAAGATAAAAAAGCATGCAAAAATCAAATATTACTAATTCTTTTTATTTTTTTGGAAGAGGAGGAGGGAACACAAACTGTTTAAATACTATGTATAGTTGTGTGATTCATAATTTTAGACATAAATAAAGATTTGAAGAAGATTGTTGCAATTGTCTTACAAACCCCTTTAAAATGAGGTATCACACAACAATTTGATTTAAAAACTTTGATTGACCCCCCCCCCCACCGGGTAAAAAATGTAAAATAACCCATTGTTAATAATATGTGTTTTCATGTTTGAACATGTTTGTCCGCACCCAACGTGTTAATGGGGTCGGTAGTTACTTTTCGGCCACACTGTATCAAAAGTTAAGTAAATAGTGAAATGATTTTGGAAAAAACTAATCAACAATACTACATAATTCTTTGCAGTTACACTGTATTGCTTATACGTTGTCAGGGTGACAGCTCATGAATTTTAAGAGAATGATATAGATACATTTGACCTGTTTATGAATGAACCTTATCTCAATTCAACTAAAATCTACTTATTGCAAAATGTTCTTATTTTTTGTGCTTAAGTCGCCTTTCTTGTATTTTATAGCAATATGACTCCATCGCTTGAAAAGCAGAACATCATGCTTGTTCGTTCGTTTCTCGTATTCAGCTGATCGGCAGACAAATCAAGCTGATTTGATTGTTTTGCATAAAGTGGAACTAAATTAGTTTTTCCCTTAGATAAAGTTTTGAAATGTAATATATCTCAGTATTAAATGAAACTAATTATACAACTAAAAAAATTATAATATATTGGTTTAAATTTAACAAATCAGACTTAAATGCTAATTGCTAAACTATAAATTCAAGCTGGAATGAAAACTCATATTTTATATTATTGATAACAATCTCGGAAAACCTGGAGGCTCTGATAACGGGGACTTGGTTAACCCCCGGATGTTATACGGAGGGTTGACTGAGCTTCTACTGTACTATGTATGACAGTTTTGGAGTAATCTATATTATTAGTTCAATTTTTCTGTATATTCTGCCATAATCTGTTAGACATGTAAGTTCTTACCATTTTGTTGAACACAAATGATTCCATAAAATGGAACACAAAATTGTATCCATAATCTTTAAAGCCATTTTTGACAAATTTGGGTTCTTTTGGTTTTTATTGTTTTTTTTGGGGAGATGACTCTTCAAAATAAAAATTCTGAAAATATTTTAAAAACCACTGGAGATAAAATTGAATTGTACCTACATACAAAATGTCACTAAACTGAGGTCATTGGTCTGATTGATTGCTGGCATCTCCGTAACATTACTATTTCTTTTCTATCTTACAAAAATTAGGGAATGGGTTTTATTTTATACTAACTTAAGAACAATATTTTTCTTAACTTACTATTATGAGTTTGGAGATAAGGATCAATTTTCTTATTCCTAACTTAGGGCCTTTGTATCTATGATTGTCATAAATATGTATATTAAAAAGCATCTTATATGTTTAAGGCCATATGACTTGAGTAATTAACTTTGCGTTACAAAGTTAATTTAAAATGGCTATATTTTTGGCTCTGAAAAGTGGCTGTAACAAAGGTATTTTAATTTAGTTCATTTTAATTTTAATTCATATGCTCTCAGGCACAGAGTCAGATGTTTTGAAATGTTTACACCATAATCAGCTGTGTGGCTAAATTAAATATAACTCCATAAGATTAACATTTGAACTTTAAAAGCCTGTGGGGCATACTTTCGCCCTGAAGATGTATGTTTTTCAAAGCCCGAAAAGGCACACATTGAGGGTGTCATTTGGTACTAAACATATAATAAAATTAGCAGTTTTAGAGGCCTAAAATCAGTATAAGTAGGGACACTCCATGTTATTTTATTTTAGCTCTGACCCCCCCAAGTTTAGAGGAGAATATAGCGCTGACTGTCCCTGCTAATTCACTTTGGTTCCGTCTCGCGCAATGCCGTTTACATTTAAAACGTCAAAGTGATTATGTTTGTTTTTAAACAAACTATTAAATAGCCGATTCCTGTCAATAGATTTCAGCCAGCTGTTAGAATGTTAACAATTAACTTTATCCATAAAAACTTAAATCCAGTCCGAATAGAGTCAAATATGTGATTGTGACTATCTGTGTTTGGGGGGCGGAGTCATCACTAGACATTGTTTTACCATAAGCGAAACCCTACTTATTCGGTTATGTACACATTGTTGACAACCCGAATGTCAGTGCCACCAACCTAGTGGTTTTGTTTTCAACTTTGAAATTATTACAGATTTTCTTTTGTTTAAATCTCTTTTGATTTTCGCATTAACACAATATCGTGCAGAATGATAATTGATTTAAGTATTCAAATGGTATTGGAAACACAAACACTGATCTATGCTGCAGATGCGGGTTCTTGTAGATACGTCGACACAATACATAATGAAAACAAGTTTTTAATTATTTTTATGAATAGTTTTAACTTCAAAATTAAAGATTGATTCGTTGATTCCTATTTGGAATCAGCCCTTTTGGAGATTGTCTGTACATTTTTATCATTTCTGACCAAACTGCCGTATCAACTGAAAAATCGTACCGCAATTGTGAATACTCCTCTTTATCGTAGATGTGCGCTTATCACGATGTACTCGTTACCGCAATAAAATACGAAACGTAACGTTTATTTTTAATAATTATTTTATAAATATAAACGGTTTCCTCGGTTGTTCCGTTCGTTCACACAATAAATTACTTACTTTTTAAAATTCTTAAAGACTAAAAATAAACGATTTTTAAATGAAACAACTTTGAAATTGAAAGGGAATTTCTAAGCAGGACTTTGCACACTTTAATTTAAAGCACAATTAAATTTGAAAATGTATATAAAATATTGAAATTTTAGCAGCCGATACCCTAATATTTTCCTGTAAATACTCTGAACTAATTACCTATTTACGAAGTAACAAGTTATTGTTAAATATTAGAATAAGAATAAGAACTTTATTCAGCCAGAAAATATTTCATACAAATACATTGGCACGTCACACTCACATTGGTAAACAATATTAACAAAAGTCATTCACAGTCCATCTACAGAATAAAATGATTCTTTATACAGGAAATAGTTTAGTTTCGTTTTAAAATGCTTATCACTAAGCAATCTTATATCCAATGGTAACTTGTTATACAACTTGATAGCCATCATCAAAGGGCTTTTATCTCTCTTAACTAATCTCACCTTTGGCGTACTTAAATTATTACAAAAACGAGTATTATAACTATGCACATCTCTTCTACAGTTTAGTTGAACAATATTTTTCCTACGATAAATCAGACATTGTAGCATGTATAAAGAAAACAAAGTTAATATTTTAAACTCTTTGAAAATATCTCTACAACTATGATACTTATTTACACCTGCAATTACTCTAATAGCATTTTTTTGCATAATAAACACTTCCTTAGCATGAGGAGAAGATCCCCAAGCAATTAAACCATAACTCAGATGGCAATGAAAAAGTCCATAATATGCCTGTACAATAGCACCCTGTTCTAATTCACCACATAACCGTTTTATAGCAAATATACTTGAGCTGAGTTTGCTTTTTACCAAATTAACATGATGGTGCCAGTTTAGAGTAGGATCAAAAGTTAGGCCTAAAAATTTGTGATGCAGGTTTTCATTTGGGAATTCAGGAGTTTCTCTAAGGCTAAATACTACAGTTGCTGTCTTATCTTTGTTCAGAATTAAATTTTTTGCTGTGAGCCAGTCTTCTATAAAATTTTGATTCACCTTACATTTTTCTAAAAGTTTACAATAATCTGAGTTCCTAATGATTACCGTGGTATCATCTGCATATAAAACAACATCTGCTGGGACATTTACATTTAAGTCATTTACCACTATCAAAAACAATAATGGCCCAAGTACAGAACCTTGTGGGACTCCACAGGTTACAGGTTTACATTGAGATTCACTTGTTCCTAAAACTACATACTGAGACCTACATTGCAGATAAGACCTGAATAAATCTAGAGCGACACCTTTGATATTATAGTGCTTCAATTTTTCTAATAGTACTTTATGTGATACTCGATCAAAAGCTTTGCTTAAATCACAGAAAGTTATTGCAGCAAAGTCCTTTTTCATAACAATCTAGAACCTTATCAACTAGAGAAATAATTGCTTGAGTTGTAGATAGTCCTTTTCGAAATCCAAATTGTTCTTTGCAAACCAAACCATTGGATTCTAAGTATTGCATTAGTTGATTACCAATAAACTGTTATTGGTAATTCAGTTTATTTATGCTGGAAGTGGATTAAATTCAGTTATAAAATATACATTACAATATACATAATTCTAAAACATAGTTTATTTATAAAATTATGATTTTACTTATTTTATCCAACCCGTTATTTATAAAACAGGATATTATGTTTATAAAACATACAGACAGAGCTTAAGCTTTTAACCTTATTAATGACGTGAAACCCATATACTAAAACTATACTCCAACAGAAAGAAATTAAAGAGAACATCAGTCCACATTAAACGTACCTGTGTCCCAGACGATTTTTAATGTTTTTTTTTTTTTTAAATTGGTAAATCGATAAATTAATATTGAAAAAAGTCTGTAGCATCATTGAATAGAAAATTAACCAAAAAAGTAGATAAAGCGAAGAGCGTGCAAACACTGCATTCAATACGACAAGCGCCAAGCAGGGCGAGGGAATTTTTCCCTACCGGCTGTAGCACACAGATTGGCAACGTCGCTTGGCTGTTTTTGCTCGCAGCACCTCGTATGATCTGGCCGGTTGAATTAAAAATGTTGCGTTAGCAAATTTTAGCATTACGTGACACTTCTATCGTAATTTGGAGTGGCAAAGAGGGGCTCTTACCTCCCAATAATCTGAGAAAATGTTATTTAATATATTAAAAGTCATGATAATCACAATTAAAATCATTTCTGCCCCTCCTCCTAAGTTAAGTTAAATAACCAAAATCACTCCTATAGAAATCCATAATGTTGATACTTTACTTTAATGTTGAGTGTTAGTTTGACAGTTGACTAGTTGGTTTGGACAGTTGTAATGGTTTTATCAATGTAATTAAGCCCTTAAGCTCCTTAAGCCCAGTGTTAAATTTTTAAAATTAAATTTAGATTATTCCTAGGATTTTTACCTATCCAAAACACATTTGTGACTCAGAACTGAGTTAATACCAGTATTTGAAAGAAATTGTTGGAGCCATTGTTGGGATAATTATGCAACCAAGCAAGCAAATTTGACTCATATTACAATATGTTTATGAATAACACTGATGGGGAGGTGGCTACCCTCGTTCTTTGAAAACAAATTCTTGAGGAGGTTTGAAAAGTTACAAAATTCCAAATTACCACACTGAAAGTTAACACAACTGAGCTGGGTCTGATTAACCATTAGGCTGACTATAGGCTGCAGCCTAGGGCGCCAGTCAGCCAAGGGGCGTCAGGGGCTCAAATTTGATTTGTTCAAATAATCTTGGAAGTGTTTGATTAACCACGGGATCTAATAAAAGACGTCTTACAACACTTAAGAATATATTTACACTTATACTGATTTACATACAGACGGTAAACATATATAAAAGATGGTATAAGGCTATCGATTTCGACCAGTCACACCGGTCATCATCAGGCCAATCCATTATATATGTTTACCGTCTATATGTAAATCAGTATAAGTGTAAATATATTCTTAAATGTTTTAAGACGTCTTTTAATACATCCCGTAAGTAATAACAACATGTAATATGCTAATCAAAAAGTTGTTTTGTGATTAATTGGCTAGAGGGAATTTTAGTTCCGAGCGCCCTTTTCCGTCGCCACACCGCCTTCATTTTCAGTTTGGCACATTGACAAGAAGATTATTTTGGGTGTTCTTTAGCTCCTGATTAGGGTTGGACGGCTCCTGAAATTACGGGACATTTTCGGGAAAAAACCGCCCTTTTTTTGGGCGGGATTTATTTTACCCAGGGCCTATTTTCTAAATAGGCCAAGTAGGCCGCGGCCTAGGGCGTCAAATTTTTGGGGGCGGCAAATTTTTGGAGGCGGCAAATTTCTGGGAGCATATTTTTAAAATATAAACTTGTCCACAGATTAGATGGATTAAAAATATCGTAAGCCTACTTTCAATAATAGGTTTACTTTTTTAAACTTTATAAATCACATTTAATATCGAGTAAAAATAACTAGTTAGATATGTTATGACGAAGGCAGTAAGGGCGCGGAGATCAAAGTATTTAATTTGTTTATTCGTCTTTGCCAGTCATGCAGGGCGGCGTCACCGCGCTTGTTCGCACGGCCCATCAGGTGCTTGTTCGCACGGCCCATCAGGTGCTTGTTCGCACGGCCCATCAGGTGCTTGTTCGCACGGCCCATCAGGTGCTTGTTCGCACGGCCCATCAGGTGCTTGTTCGCACGGCCCATCAGGTGCTTGTTCGCACGGCCCATCAGGTGCTTGTTCGCACGGCCCATCAGGTGCTTGTTCGCACGGCCCATCAGGTGCTTGTTCGCACGGCCCATCAGGTGCTTGTTCGCACGGCCCATCAGGTGCTTGTTCGCACGGCCCATCAGGTGCTTGTTCGCACGGCCCATCAGGTGCTTGTTCGCACGGCCCATCAGGTGCTTGTTCGCAGGTGAGATCGCGGCTGGCTGGTATTTCTCGCGCGAAGTAGCGGATAAAAGAAGCAAATGGTGCATTGTTTTTACCCAATAAAGCACTGAATAAAAAATACATTAATGAGGTATAACGTTATTTGGGATAAGCTATTTGATTTGAAAGGTATTTGGCATTAGTTGTACAGGTAAAGGCCACCAACATGAACATATCTCACTTTTTAAGAATTGCATAATGACTGTTGGAAGAATACTTTCCAAACTTTAAGAAAATCACCATCCACTTTGTTGGATTTACCCCACAGTGAGTTGCAGATAAAAAAACTAAAATACCTCTAATTCTGCGGCTACATATTTTGAAAAATATTACTATATATAGTGCAAGGGTTTCCTTGTCAATCTCGAGTTTCACCAGACGTATTTTTATACCCAGCCCCTCACTAGAAACCCTTCATTATGTAGACTGTAAAAAACCGAATAAAGTCTTAATTATTTTAACATTTGTGGAGGATAAACGTAAAATATTGCATTATAAGGAATACATTAGAAATGTATAATCAAATTAATGATTTGTATACAGTCAACATTATCCTTTGTTCTATCAGTTCTGTCAACTTATGCTTTATATCGATGTGAATAAGGTTAAAAAATACTACGGTACATCCATTGTTGTCGATCTGCCCCCAGTTTTTTAATTATTATAGATCAAAAATCAAAACAACCTCTAATGAAAAATGTGTTAAAACTTGAAGGAATCAACTGACTGAACTCAAATAATGTCTTCACATTCAATTGATATTTACCTTAACGTAAGGTAATAATAATAATAATAATATTTTATTAATATAAACAACCACAAAGTTGTGGATCAATGTAATTAATACATGCATTTTGATATTAACTAATAATTATAACTATGAAGTATTTACAATAGTTTCAACTTAACACATCCTAGACGAATTAGGTTAAATTTAATAAAAAGTTTAAAACAAATCCAATTTGTATAGTTTCAAAATAATTGGATTTTTTTCTAAGTGGTCCATAAACTCACATCTACATTATAAAAGCCTCATCTACTCGATGTAATAAGATTTGTTGAAATGTTTATTTGGTTACAATCCGAATGGTTTCTAATCTAATATAATTTGTAGTTTATTTCTAAACCGACGCCTACATAATGTAAGTAATATATCCGCGCTTGCTGCGATCTCGCCGAGAATGGATCGCCTATGTGAACTGTGGGTCTGCGAGTAGGCAGCGGTCCCGCTCGCTCGTGAGAAGATTGAATGCAACACATCTACAGAATACAGAAACGATCTTGATGACGATTTTGTCGATGAGTTTAGCAATTTTTAAGCACACTGTGAAGCTACAGTATAGAAATTCCAAGACTGTTCGTTGTTAGGCATTTTAAATTACCTGAGGTATCATTAGCTTTAGGGTGTATGTCCAAATATATTCATAGCACTAAGAATTTGCTTATCAATTTCAACTGCTAATTGCACTAGTGAGAGTTTTCCTGCCTGAAGAGAGTAAAAATTACTTAACATCGCCGCTTATAGAAGATAAATAGCACTTATTGCGGGCCTAGAAACACTTTCTCTCGGCCACCGCCGACGCGGTCCCTATGCGTCTTTGCGACAACTGTACTTCGACTTCTTTCCTTATCCCTACTCCCTAGTTTGATGGGAGGGAGGGGGCGGCAAGCTTCATACGGCCTAGGGGCGGCACGAAGCTAAAATGGGCCCTGATTTTACCTCGGGATTGTTTTGGGACGGGATTATATCCTCAAAACGGTCATCTGCGGCGCGATCGTCTTTTACGGCCGACCTCATGTGTCCCGGTCGTCTGTTTCGGTGGATGGCGGCCAACGGGCAAACAGACGACCACCCCCGCGTTATTGCGGGCCGACCTCATGTGTCCCGGTCGTCTGTTTCGGTGGATGGCGGCCAACGGGCAAACAGACGACCACCCCCGCGTTATTGCGGGCCGACCTCATGTGTCCCGGTCGTCTGTTTCGGTGAATGGCGGCCAACGGGCAAACAGACGACCACCCCCGCGTTATTGCGGGCCGACCTAATGTGTCCCGGTCGTCTGTTTCGGTGGATGGCGGCCAACGGGCAAACAGACGACCACCCCCGCGTTATTGCGGGCCGACCTCATGTGTCCCGGTCGTCTGTTTCGGTGGATGGCGGCCAACGGGCAAACAGACGACCACCCCCGCGTTATTGCGGGCCGACCTCATGTGTCCCGGTCGTCTGTTTCGGTGGATGGCGGCCAACGGGCAAACAGACGACCACCCCCGCGTTATTGCGGGCCGACCTCATGTGTCCCGGTCGTCTGTTTCGGTGGATGGCGGCCAACGGGCAAACAGACGACCACCCCCGCGTTATTGCGGGCCGACCTCATGTGTCCCGGTCGTCTGTTTCGGTGGATGGCGGCCAACGGGCAAACAGACGACCACCCCCGCGTTATTGCGGGCCGACCTCATGTGTCCCGGTCGTCTGTTTCGGTGGATGGCGGCCAACGGGCAAACAGACGACCACCCCCGCGTTATTGCGGGCCGACCTCATGTGTCCCGGTCGTCTGTTTCGGTGGATGGCGGCCAACGGGCAAACAGACGACCACCCCCGCGTTATTGCGGGCCGACCTCATGTGTCCCGGTCGTCTGTTTCGGTGGATGGCGGCCAACGGGCAAACAGACGACCACCCCCGCGTTATTGCGGGCCGACCTCATGTGTCCCGGTCGTCTGTTTCGGTGGATGGCGGCCAACGGGCAAACAGACGACCACCCCCGCGTTATTGCGTTATTATTTTTTTATAAAGTGCGGTGTGATTGATGTTTATGGCCGAAGGAACACGTTGCGATCATAAATTAATTACGGCAACTATCACGTGGTCATCTACTACGTTATTGATGGTGCATCGTCCGGTCATCTTACGGCCGATATTACCTGGTGAGATCGTCATTTATGGTTGATGTTACGTGATCCGGCCGTAATTTACGATGGAACTGAAACCGAGAGATATAGGACCCTCTAGATCAGACAATATGCTTCAAGGGGATTCCAGTAGTGCCCCGGGTTTAGGCACCCAACCCCCCACAACCCCCCCAACCCTCCCGGGGGGGAGACTCATTGGTTGGGAAGAGATGGAGCTGTACATTAGAAGAGACAGAAAGATACCTGACGCTAGTATACCCTTAATGCATAACGCATCAAAAAAATGAACATCCTTTTCGATACACATACCCCATCAGTAGTTGGTGGGGAGTGGGCGCCAAATCAACTCAAGCCCACAAGCCTATAGGCGCCACACCTGCGGCCCTGCAGAACTGAGAAATCATGTGAAAAAAGTCAGCGAAAGTTTGGAAAACGTGTTGAAGTGACAACATGTGCAAAATCAAATTACAGTATCCGAATCAGAGTGAAAATACTTAGGGTGCTGCGCTATAAAAGGCCCGAATCTGTACCAATTCATTTTCTGCAAGCCTTATTAGCTACCCACGCATTGCATTGCAACATTACTCACAGAGCGCCTGCAATCGCTGTTATACCGCCCGTTATACTTAGGTGTATTGCGAACTTGTTTGCCTCTATTATCAATGACTACATATACAATAAAAAAAAAAATTGTATATGTAGTCATTGCTATTATTCTCGGCAGAGCAGCGCTAAACCGGCCTAAAGGTAATAAAACTAAAACTCCAGTGCCCCGTTCAACAGCAGGTCCTGATTTTACAAAGCAGATAGAGACAAGTATCAGTAAAGTAATAGATGGATTTAATTGCAGTAATAGTTTATGTTATGAAGAATATTGTATACAACAATAGTTATACAGCTTTCAATTTTGTGTCAAACATAAAACCACATATTTATATTTGATATAGGCCATTATTAGTATATTTTTACAAACAAAAGATACCCTCCCTATTATTAAAAAGGTAAAGAAATTAAATTACATAATATCGGTTATAAATATGTTGTCGTCATATTACAATCTTTATTTTGGTTCTTTGGTGCTCAAATAGTTAAGTCTCCTGTCCACCCTAAGTCCAAGTCCCTCAGGAAAATCTGCGTCACCGTGTGAAAATTCGTTGTTAAGATAAGGAAAAGGAAGTTGCAGAGGTAACTTTATTGCACATTTAAAAGGGCTTTAAAATGCAACTTATTCAGACAGTAAAAGAATATTTGTAGAAACGAAACGGTAGCGGTAGTTGTATAGTATTGGAATAAATGTTTTGTCGATTGTTCTTTGTTTGTTAGTAAGCAAATGTTAAAGTCGATTTGTTTAAATATTAGATATGGTTAAATAGAGGGTTATTTCATTGATAGTCAATAATTATCATTATCACTATGAATACTGAAGTAGATTTCTCGTTGCAATTGTAATTTTGTTTTTTGTTTGTTTTTTGTTTTTGTAAAGCCTCTTTTTGCCTTTATTTCCCGTCCACATAGACGCGTTCCACGATCAAAGCAAGCAAGGGGTGAGCCATACAGTATGAGTTATATGCCTACTGATCACCTACTGAACTACTGATCAAATTTACAAGCCAGCACGGGGATCCGAACACACGATAGGCCGCTGCCTTGACCACTACGACAGCGACTCAAACAACTATAAACTAGTTCGCACGCAGCACGCTGACGTGAGGGAAGTGAATTTCCACATACAAAACTTTTAAAACTCTAAACAGTGTAAAAATAAACATTTATTCCAATTTTAATGAAATCTGAAAACACTGATTTTTTGGCTGTTCTGATGCTTCTGGTTTCATTTACCTACAATGCTGGGAATACAATTTTGCATTATAAGGTTAGGAGAAGGACCAGTCAGGCTTGAAAGTAGGCGTGAGGTTGCTGGGAATGGTAAAAGTACACCAAAAAATGAATAACAGGCGTTTCTAATGAAAACTCCCATAAGACAACGTACTGTGTTTAGTCGATACACATTTTCTTTAATAATTCAGTAACTGTTTATGCTAGAATGACGAGAGAGGGCTTAAAGGTTTTGCCTCACTAATTCCCATCTTTTTACATGCATTAATTATACATTCAGGGCTTTTCTGACCCTTTTTGGGCCCAAAAACTCAAAATTAGAAAGATTAATCCCCAAAAAAGGGGTTTAGAGTTTTCCGATTGTTTTGTCAAACGAACTTGTCCAACTAATTATAGAAAGGAACGTTCCTACCAAATTTGAAGTGAATCGGACAAATAATGTGATCGCTAGAGTGCATACACACACACACATATATAATTTTGAACGACCCCCAAAACCCCAAAACGTGTTCAGGGGGTCACGTTAGGAACTTCTATGGTGGTACCGCGCTTAAGTTTCACCGTGCGGGTCATGCTAATAGTTCACTTTCAATAGGAAATTCACTAAAAAGGGTTCATTAAAAGGGTTCATGTAGCTGCAGTAAAGTGACATCCTACAAACCCTTATATAGTATTGCGCCGAGTGGCAGGGGTTAGGTATGGTTAGGGTTGACCGGAGAAATAACTGAGTAAATGTCTTCACGCGTCATTATGGGAAGGGCATTCAAGAGGGTAGTTGACCTTTCTTCGGTATTGGTGGATATTTCTAAGAAGCTCATTTATTTTCTTTAGGATTTGTTGTTCATAAAACCCCAAATAGTCTTAAGGAAATTTTACTTTCATATATTTTGTTAGCAAAAAGCAAATTCAAATATTTCATAATGTTCACTTAGCGTTTCTTGTAAATGAAACAGCCAAAACGATTACTGGAAATGTTAAATTGCGTTGATATAGCTACACGGAAATCACAGTAAAAAGAGTGCAAACAATAAAGTAGGTATCAGCAACATTCTTGTGTTTACAACTAAAACGCCATTATTCCATTAATGACCCACTGTCGATTATGTACTACCGTATTCGTATAACCGCTATAGTTACTTCTGCATCTGAAAATAATCTTCGAGGTTGATTGATGTTTTCAATAACCAGTTTTCACCTTGTCATCGTGAAAAATATTTAATTGGGGGAAACATCTGAGATTAAAATCCGAGGTATCGAGGTTTAACATTGTTCTTATTAAAAGTTTAACTTTTACCGGGTAAATACAATGTTTAACTGAAAATCAACTGAGGTATTAAAATCATACACTTGCCGATGTGCAATAAGACAATTTAAAAATAAAATCCTGGATTATTTAACAAATAATACCACTTAAAGAACTAAAAAATTATAATGAGCGTATTAATAGATGTACGGTAGCAAATAAAACACACACTATTATAGTCTAGTGAATTTACTATTTATTTTATTTAGTATTTTATTTATGACGGGACCTGCCTGAAACAGCTGTTCGCATAGGATTTAACCAAAGGACTCTATGGACTTAACACAGAGACATGTACAACTATCATGGGATTGAGAGTACTTTTAGCGAATTTCCCCTATAGGGAAGAAGCTATTACCGTAGTCGGCATGGTAAGACCTAGGCCCGGGACCATGATAACTTTTCGTTTTGAGGTCCCCAGACCCCAAAAAAACCATTCGTTCGAAACTGTATATGTGTGTGTGTGTGTGTGTGTGTGTGTGTGTGTGCGTGCGTGCGTGCGTGTGTGTGTGTGTGTGTGTGTGTGTGTGTGTGTGTGTGTGTGTGTGTGTGTGTGTGTGTGTGTGTGTGTGTGTGTCCGTAGGTGCGATAACTCTCATAAAAATGGTCCGCTTTTGATAATATTTGGTACAAACGTGTAAAGCATTATTTATGACTATAAGTTCGAAAACCAGACAGATCTACCCATCCGAAGTGGTATTTTGGGGGGGTTTTGTACCCCAAAAAATGGGTTTTGAAGTTTTTACATGTAATATTTAAAAAAGTCAAATTTTAGTTTTCACCATTGGATTAAGCTTAAAAAACACACAATTTGGTGTTTTGATCATTCCTCTACGTTAATTGGTTACAGAGATATTGAAAGTGCTAAACACAGTGTGTTGTCCAATGCTATTCTATGGAGAATAAGAAAAAATTATAGCTCGGTTGTTTATGAACGTATACTAACGAAACGTGGAATACGGCTTCATCTGGTTGTGGTCTATTGTTATTTGCACAAAAAACGCAATCCTTACCAATAATTACCGTAGCAGCAAACCTGCGTCCTCATCCCCCATGTTATTCTTAAGGAGAATAATCAAAATTGTATATATCGCTTATTTATGAATTTATATTGATGGAACTTGGTATGTGGCTTCACCTAGTTGAGTAATATTGATATTTATATGAAACCCCATATTTGTTGTTCCTTGTTGCAGCAAACCTGCGTACTCATTCCCAATGTTATTCTTATGGAAAATCATTCAAATTTGATATATCGCTTATTTGTGAATATATTTTTATGGATCTTGGTATGCGGCTTTATGTGGTATTAAGACATATATTTTGCATTGGAAATTCGCTGAGTACGCAGGTTTGCTGCGACGGGGGTATTTTACATTTGCAATCTGAATCAGTTTTTTAAACTCACATCATTTTTCTCTAACGAAATAAACATGAAAAGTTTGTTTAACTTATACACGCAATTAACTAATTTACGCCCTCATTACGCCCTAATTTAGTCAAATATCATGTGTGGGGGGGGGGCGGGGTTTGGAATATTGCCTTAAGAGTGGGAAGGGGGTTCATAGATTTTCTCGTTTATACTGTGGATAGGCTAAAATGTGGAGAAGGACGATTATCTGTAGGTCTCTCCCCCCAATAGTATGTTTACCCTTTATAGTAACTTAAAAGTTAATGTCACTTAAAGTTTGTTACTGTTATCCTAGTATATATTTCCAACCATCCTTATTACATAAATGAATTTGATGATGTATCTCGATTGCACTCTTATTATGAGACAATAATCCAGAAATCTGTCAAACTATAATAAATATAATTACAACTTACTATCGCTCTTCACTGGTCCTAATATTTAGGGGTTTAAAGTTGATTTTTATTCAATTTAGAGTTTAAAAACATCCGACTTTCATAATACTAGCAATGACTACATAAACTACAATTGTAGTTTATGTAATCATTGATACTAGTTTTTTAATAAGTTTAACATGTTAAGTCAGTTAGAAATCAAATTATTTTTGTAGAATTCATCTTAAAGTGAAGTTAAAAATCCAAAAAAGTTAAGTAAATTCGCTAAACCAAATTAAAATGTTAGTAATCATAATAAATATCCTCACGGAGATTGGTTTTGTAATTTGTCTGCATGAAGAGAACGAAACACATGCAGGCGAACTTTTATACTTACTACTTTGTACTTTGGTCTATACTTGATATTCCCATAACATGTCAGAGCTAAGGGAACGATGGAACGGAACACTGGGAACTCAACGTAGGCAACAAACCGTTTGTTGTCGTTCTTGTAATTAACCCATTGTAACGTTGGGGCGAAGGAGTGAAGATGGTAGTGTTTATTTAACTGTGAGATTAGAGCGATAGCTAGAAGCCGCGCGATTGGTGGAAAGCGGGAAAGCTCGGCGCGCTCGAGCGCGTCCGTCCGCCGCGCCAGTCCGTGAGTCCGTCGGCATACCCGGCGTATCGTGAACGCAGTGCTGTAGTGTCAGTAGTCAGTAGTCAGTAGTCGGTAGTAGTAGTCCTCTGTTGCGAAGCTAGTGTTAGTGTCGGTGCGGTTGTGTAGGTCTACAGCTGTTCACCATGGGGGTGCGTACGTTCTGTGGTCTCAGAAAGAAGAAACGGAAACCCACACCAGGCAAGTTCTGTTCCCGTTGTTTTGAACATCAATTTGCTTCAAAACTCGTCTCTGTCTCTGAATATCGTGTCTGTCGAACAGTCAACTGTAGACCCTCTGTGTCTGAAAATGTTCGTTCGAGAGATTTAAGGAAATATCAACTATAATAAGTTTCAGCTCCATACCTTTTTTTCTCAAGGCGATGCCCCACTTAGGTAAAAGGTAAATAAACGATCTACTTCTCGGTCGAGCAGTACAGCTTTATCGCCTTCATAGTTGTTATAATAGCCATGAACTGGGCTTAATTAAAAAGCTCATCGACGCAAATTAATTTAATAGCAGATTGTTCCGAGAGAAGGGCAATGATTACACATATTATCTCTGATAATGCTTTCTATTTTACCACACACTTGCAATTAAGAACAGATATATCTTAAGCACTAAGTCGGTTGTTTTTTAGTTTTATTCTATAATTCTCCTTTTCAAGTTGTGCTCCAAAATCAAGAAACAATGTTCTTAAATACGGTAGGCATGTGTCTATCTATGCTGAGGTTGAAGATCATCACAACATAACCCAGCGCCTTCCGCAGCGTTTGCTTGTTTGTACATTTACAAATTCTTTGTTTAAAATTCATTGTTGGTGATGGTGATATTATGTTATTAGTGAATTTCCTTTGGAAAGTGAACTATTAGCATGACCCGCACGGTGAAACTTAAGCCCGGGACCACCATAGAGGTTCCTAACGTGACCCCCTAAACACGTTTTGGGGGGTCGTTCAAAATTTTATATATATGTGTGTTTGCACTCTAGCGGTCGCATTTTTTGTCCGATTTACTTTAAATTTGGTAGGGACGTTCCTTTCTGTAATCAGTTGGACAAGTTCGTTGGGCAAAACAATCGGAAAACTCTAAACCCCTTTTTTGGGGATAAATCTTTCAAATTTCGAGTTTTTGGGCCCAAAAAGGGTTAGAAAAGCCCTGGATGTAAAATTAATGCATGTAAAAAGTTGGGAATTAGTGAGACGAAAGTTTTAAGCCCTCTCTCGTAAACCAAACGAGCTTAAATATTAAATAATAAACACAACACACTTGTTACCACGCTTGTTATGGGGGGTTAGCTTAAATATTTACCAAGTTATTAAAGAAAATGTGTTTCGACTAAACACAGTACTTGTCTTATGGGGGTTTTACACTAGAAAAGCCTGTTATTCCTTTGTTTGAGTACTTTTATCATCTCCAAAAACTCACGCCTACTTTCAAGCCTGCCTGGACCTTCTCCTCACATTATAATGCGCACAGTTGTATTCCCAGCTTTGCAGGTAAATGAAACCAGGTGCATCAGAACAGCCAAAAAATCAATGTTTTCAGATTTCAATAAAAATTTGAATACATGTATTTTTTTACACACATTTTGAGTTTTAAAAGTTTGTATGTGGAAATTCACTTCCCTCACGTCAGCGTGCTGCGTGCGAACTCGTTTAAGAAATAATTTCGGAAATTTTCCATCACTGCTTTGTTTTACTAATCAGTGATGGAGAATATCCGCAATAACCTCTTAAACAACATTTACAATCTGTTATGTTATTGAATTTAAAATCACCATTTCAGTGAGTGTGGCAATGCGAATTATCGTTATCTTACAGGTCATCATTTAACTGTTATCTTCAATTGTAAGCAAACATTCGAGTTGCAAACTTGGCGCCATGACCTTCCGGACATCAAATGTCAAATTTGTTTGAAGATTTGGCATTTTATTTAACCACTTTTGAAAGGGGGCGCTTTAAGGATTTCTGTCGGTGTAAAAACCATTGTTCAGCAAATAAAGAAATTCGCCAGAAAAAAGTACTTGTGATTCCTAGTTTACTCGTAAAAAAATAGAGCAACTAAATAAATGTGTTCAAGATTTAAAATTCAAGATTTATTTGCATTAAATATTTACAACAAATACAGTAAGCATAATCTAAAACTTAATATATTTATCAACACTAGGCTAAGGTAGTTAAACAATTCTCTAGGCTAAAATGCAAGTCTTGTTTATGACTGACAGTCTACAGAAAAGTTGGAGAAAAAAGGAATGAAATTAGCAAGAAAAACAACATGGATTTGTGGTGGACGGTGGTTAGTTTGTTAGCATAGATTGTGGTGCAGGAACGGTATATTGAAAATAGAGGAGATTAAAACTAGTGGAAATAGTAACTAAATCACAACATCAGATTTGTTAAATTCGTTAGTATCGTGGAAAAGGTTGAGAGTGATTCAACCCTTTTGAGTTAATCCCTCATAACATGGGTGAATCTCGGGAGTGTTATCTGCTAAAAATAACATTAATTATGATGTAAAATATAAATATAATTTGACATCGGTTGTAAATAACTAAAGATTCTGAGTTTAAAAATTACCTTAATTTAATATATTCGGTGCGCATTAGATTGTTCCTACACGTTTTTGGATTTTAAGTGCAGTGAGTGAATTCGTATCCACATCCGTAATCAAACATTCAATGTTCTCTACATAAAAGAGTCGCTGTGACCGGTAAAAAAACATTGGCGCCTGTAAACAACGTAAACAACCCGCTAATACCAAGTTAGGTAGTCGCTTTTGTTACCGGGGTATCGCCCTTATAATGTGGGCAACCGGTATTTCCAAGACCTCGCATTTCTTCATTAGGATTCCAAGAACTCTTAACTGGTCACATTTCACGTGAGGTCGCTTCCTCTTGTTCCTTGTAGTTGCTGGGGAAACTAAACTTTTGAAGATTAATATTTTGGGAATCAGAAGAAGGAATCTTTATTAAATATAACCAAGTGAAGAGTAGTTATTTATAAACTTGTCATAACTATTTATCTCGTCATCACACTTAAGTCGTCTTTATCTTGATTTGCGTTTCCTTTTCTATAATTGTTCGTGATGAGGTTATACGTTCTAGATATCTGATTAGGAAAAAATAATAATAATAATTGTTGTAATATTAGTAATAACTTTGGTGCCGCCTTCCGCTCGCTATAAGAGGTGCTTTACCAAAGTGCAGCCAAATTTAGGGTCAGGCAGAATAAATGCATTTGATTCCATATCTTAAATACAATTTTGATATATTTTTCTTTAGTGACCTCGAACCTCTGGCGTTTTTTTCTATGAGGTAAAGCGTATTCTTAACGTAACATAGTTTTTGAACCATAATTGATTTTCAAGAACGATCTGCAATCACGAAAGATTTCGCGTTTCATATACTTCCCCCATAAGATACGTATCCTTCTCCCAAGGATAACGTGCACGTCCTGTACTGTATTTCGCGTTTCATATACTTCCCCCATAAGATACGTATCCTTCTCCCAAGGATAACGTGCACGTCCTGTACTGTATTTCGCGTTTCATATACTTCCCCCATAAGATACGTATCCTTCTCCCAAGTCCTGTACTGTCTCAACGGATTTTCCGTCATCGTTGATTTATTCTCATTTAAAAGAACCAAAAATACCTAGCGTTTACAGAGAGCTAAATTTTAAAACCCTACAGAAGTAATTGCCCCATAAAAGTATCAAATTTGGATGTTTTATTAAATTATTAGTATTATTTTGATTTTAAAAATAATATTTAGATTATTGTAAGTGCTTTAGATCCTTATGTTACATTCGGTGAATAGACTTGTAACTGACCTCGGTCTTACTAATTACACCATCAATTGTCCCGGCTTAAGAAGGGGCTCCAGTTGAAGGGTAACTGGAGAGGGGGTGAAGGGGTTATGGGGCTTGTGATGGGAAGGGGGTGAAGGGGTTATGGGGGCTTGTGATGGGAAGGGGTTATGGGGGCTTGTGATGGGAAGGGGTATACCTACCGGATTATATACCTTCCGAGTAAGCGATATATCCCGATTGATAATATTTTTGGCGTTGACATGAAACGAGGTGTTTATCATTAGCGTTATCTATCGTTCGTTGCATAATCAATGGCAATGGCACAAGCTACCTTCAAGGTCGTTTTCTTGATGGCACCATAGTATTGCAGCGTTTCACGTAGGCGTATATCACACCGTTTTAGACTAGGTTATCTTATCTAATTTGCCCTTTAGGTCTCCGCTATCACTTAATTGTATTATACTAGCGTATCTGTGTCCTCTGCTCTTTATATTTACTGTGGAGATTGTTGAATGGTTTAATTATTAAATATAATATACGAGTTATTTTATACATTTATATTTAGTTTTTGCATACGTTATGGACATACTACTATAAAAATGCACAAGGATAAAGATAACTCAGTAATAACTAATTTTCACGAGTTTTTGTAAAAATGTTTAAATATTGGTGACGATGAGTTAGGCCTCTCCTAAACCCAAAATCCCAGCACTGAAATATACCTTAATATCTGTGTAAAATACATCAGATTACGTATATATATATACACAGCACGTAATGGGGCTTGTAAATTGAAGTAACATATATTGTACGGAAAAATGTCTCAATATATGTTACATTAAAATTTAAGAATGCCATATCATTTAATAAAACCCAAAAAACTTGATAAGCTATTTTAAAGTGTTTTTATTTTTATTCTCACGAGACTGTTTTTTCACTCTCTGTGAAAACTTTTAACTGCTCTTAACTGTGACACCCTGACAACGCGAAGCTCAGCTTAGATCAGCGTGACACCCTGACAACGCGAAGCTCAGCTCAGATCAGCGTGACACCCTGACAACGCGAAGCTCAGCTCAGATCAGCGTGACACCCTGACAACGCGAAGCTCAGCTCAGATCAGCGCACTGTTCTGATTCTTTAGTATAATTACTAAGAAACAAAGACCTGCGAAAATAGGTTTAATTAATTATTTCTAACGTATTCTATCTGAGCATCCTACAAATGCGGGCGCGATTAAATGCTAATTGCAAGAAACCCGGTGCCGTTACGTTCACGCGATGCGCAGTTTTTACGGCGAATGGCGAATGCGGCCTACCTTGTACAAGCGGGGCGGAACCCCCCCCCCCACCGAGATGTGTACTCGAACAATGTAGGATCGTCGACTGAAGATGGTAAACAAATAGATATTTATCTACTATCTTTACTCAACGGCCCGATGACGTGTTCTGTATTCTAGGCCGTAAATAGTTGTACTTAACATATTTACTTCCTTACTGACAGAAAATATTTTCATAATTCACAGTGACCGAAACTCGATCTTATAGACTATTTTCACGGTATTTTGTATCCCTTAATCCCAAATCATAAAATTATTGATAAGCATATGCAAATGAAATTAAGAGTTCAATAACAGTCAAACAAATTTGTCACAGTGGCGTACCGTCGTAGTTTGGGGACGGGGCGGCGGATATATTTATAGGAGCCTATATATACATTAGGGGTTGAAGAGGGGGCCTATTCATATAAGTATATATGTATTAGTGGCGTGCGAGTACTTACAAATTTGGTATTTAAATAGTCAACTGGACTCAACAGTTTTGAAAAATACTCGAAAGTTTGAGCGAGTATTTCCTGCCAATCTTCGGACGATTGCCAAATCACGTAGTAAACGGCCGCCAAAGCGATCGCACCACGTAAAATCGGCCGAAAATGATGAAACTAAACATTATGACATAAATCGGACTTTAAAAAAACAACCGAACTGTGTAAATGGCGACCGAACCGCGCATTATCGGCCGTAATTGAAGACGTTACAGATGATATAATCTGGAATTAACGTCCTTACCGCGTAATATCGGCTGTAAACGTTAACGGAAAACAAAATTCCGTCAAAAAATTAGATTTCACTACGTAATAATGGTCGAAAATACGACAGGAAATCGGTAGCGGTTCTCCGGAGATCGGCGGGAAATACTCGCTCAGACTTTCGAACATTTTTAAACTTTGGGGGCCTCGCCCTCCCCGTCGTTACGCCACTGATTTGACATTCGGTTAAGTATTAAGGAAGGCTCTAGGCTTTGCGTTCCTACCTGCTTCTCAATAGTTTGTACAATATGGTTAAGGTATACCGTATAAAAGATTCTCTTACAAAGATTGATTGTTAATTGTTACCTCATATTGTTCTTTAACCGATAGTTTGAAAACGTAGATTTATGACTTATTTTTAATGTTTTACGAGTAAAAAATTTAATTTTGGATTGTCTGTCGAGGAGCTACGTGAGTTTGAACAATTAACATAAGTCTGAAGGTGAGAAGTAGGTAGTCTGAAGGCGAGAAGTAGGTAGTCTGAAGGCGAGAAGTAGGCAGTCTGAAGGCGATAAGTAGGTAGTCTGTAGGCGAGAAGTAGGCAGTCTGAAGGCGAGAAGTAGGTAGTCTGAAGGCGAGAAGTAGGCAGTCTGAAGGCGAGAAGTATGTAGTCTGTAGGCGAGAAGTTGGTAGTCTGAAAGCGAGAAGTAGGTAGTCTGAAGGCGATAAGTAGGTAGTCTGTAGGCGAGAAATAGGCAGTCTGAAGGCGAGAAGTAGGTAGTCTGAAGGCGAGAAGTAGGCAGTCTGAAGGCGAGAAGTATGTAGTCTGTAGGCGAGAAGTTGGTAGTCTGAAAGCGAGAAGTAGGTAGTCTGAAGGCGATAAGTAGGTAGTCTGTAGGCGAGAAGTAGGCAGTCTGAAGGCGAGAAGTAGGCAGTCTGAAGGTGAGAAGTAGGGAGAAAGTAACAATTTTTTGTGATTTGTGACTGGAGCTGCTTTAAAAATAAAAATAAGTGGGTTGACAATTTGTAACAAAAACCCATTTTAAAAGGCAGAATAACTGCAATTAACTGAATTGTACATGGGGATATTACAAACATTCTTAGGGCTGGTTTCTTTGTGAACATTTTAAAAACCAACCAACTTGGTGTTGGTTAACACCAACACAGAGCTTAACAAAGTGTTATATATTGTAAAACTATTCCATCGCATCACAGCTACATACTTGAATGTGTCGATAAGTTTTAAATGCAAATTAATACTCTGTAAATAAGAGTCAGCTTATAAAGCTGTGTGTTATATTCCAGGCCAATCGCATTACAGCAGTATTATAACTAGTTTGTCATGCTCACAAGGTAAATTTAAATGCTAATCTGAAATCAAAGCAAATCATTGCCAAACGGAAATATTACGATGAGAAGGGAACCAGTATGTTCTTTAGCTTATTACACGAGAATATATGATAATAATTGTTAAATGTTATGAGTAAATGAGAATAAACATGACTTTCACAAAACTGTAGAGTACACAGAATGCCCGTTCATCTCATACAAGTTTTCAACACACTTATAGTGACTTATATTTTTAGGTATGGAATTTTTTAGTACATTCACAAATGTAGAACAGCGGTGTAATTTGAACTCTTATTTTGTAAATTAATGATAGTCCAGCGATGTTAATAATGATAGGCCTACTAGTAATATTAAAAACATCGCTGTGATAGTCATCTGTCGATGTACTTAGAGATTTTTGGGGCAAATAATAACTGTGGCATGCAGTTTAGTTGTTAACGCGTTACAACCTAAATTCAGTTTAATAATATGTTTTACAATCACTAGTTAATTTTGAAAATTTTAAGCGATTCTTCCATTTACATACTTCTGTTCTACAAAAAAAATATTTATTTTCTAATTGTTCATTTGCTATTAGATAGATCAAATGAATACTTGATCAGGTAAGCTGGCTCATGCCATTCAATCCTCTGCACCTATACCATGGATGGCATCAATCCATCATCAGCACTCAGGCTCCACACTTGAGACTTCATCTTGATGATGCACACTAAGTCTTGCTGACATGCAGCACATCGTACACAATGGTTCGCTACATTCAGTTATGTGATGCTATAAAGCGAAATTTGATTTTTTATAAAAGGCTGTATCAAAGGGGGGTCATCAGTTTCAACCACCTCTCACGGAATTGTTTAACTTTAAATTATAATAAGCAATCCTCACTTTTATTTGACCGTAAATTCCTCCATATACAGTATTAGCAAATTTCCCTTATAGGGAAGAAGCTATTACCATAGTTGGCATGGTAAGACCTAGGCCCGGGACCATGATAACTTTTTTTTTTTGAGGTCCCTAGATGCCAACGACACCATTTTTTCAAAACTGTATATATATATATATATATATATGTGTGTGTGTGTGTGTGTGTGTGTGTGTGTGTGTGTGTATGTGTGTGTCCGTGAGCATGATAACTCTCTTATAAACGTGTAAAGCAGCATTTATGACTTTAAGTTCGGAAACCAGACGGATCGACCGATCCGAAGAGGTATTTTGGGGGGGGTTTTGTACCCCAAAAAAGTGTTTTTTGAGCTTTTTACATATAGTTTTTGAAAAAGTCAAATTTTAGTTTTTACCATTGGAATTGGCTTAAAGAGACGCACAATTTGGTATTTTGATCATTGCTCTACGTCAAATGATTACAGAGTTATTGAAAGTGCTAAACACAGTACGTTGTCCAATGTTATTCTTATGGAGAATAAGAAAAATTGTATATCTCGCTTATTTATCAACTTATCCTTATGAAAATTGGTATATTGCTTCATATCGTTGTGGTCTATTGATATTTGCACTAAAAAGCTTTTTTTGCCTAAAGTTCCCGAAGCAGCAAACCTGCATACTCAGCCCCCATGTTATTCTTATGAAGAATAAGTACAGTAATGTGTTTTCTCCCTTAATTATGAACATAAATTAATAAAATTTGGTATGTGGCTTTACCTACTTGAGTTATATTGATATTTGTATAAAACCCTATTTTTTGTGTTCTTTGCTTCAGCAAACCTTCATACTCAGCCGCGATGTTATTCTTATGGAGAATAATTAAAATGTCATAAATCTTTTATTTATGAATGTATATTGATGAAACTTTGTATGTGGCTTTATGTGGTATTAAGTTACATATATATGCATTGGAAATTTGCTGAGTACGCAGGTTTGCTGCTACGGGGGTATTTTTTCTGGCAGTGGTCTTAATATTTTGACCAGGTCACAGCTAAACATATTCTTGTTATTTCGGTGTCTTTGTTGTTGTCTAACCTCAAAATGTTCTCCTCATCAAAACAAAACCATTAGTAATTATCTCCTGATATCCTAGCATTAATGATGTTGTCTTATCCATCTTTACTCTGCGGTTTTCCCGAGCAAATTTCCCTTTAGTTCATTGTTTTCCTTTCTCCCTTTGCTTAGCTCAGCTCACCTTTGGAATTTTTGAAACTTTTATTGGTACAAATTAAGTTGAATTAATAAAGGAGTGTGAGTTGGCATGTAATAGTTGTGATAAATAAATTTAAATCTTAAAACATCAATTAGTAATATAAAATTTGAAACTATACTGATTGATGTTTTTAGTTTATCTTAGTAATCAGTGTTTTCAAGATGAAAGCTGTGATATAAACTTGAAATAATCACACTAATTCATTCACTGATTCACTATTCTAAAAAGTCATAGTGAACAATAATTAAAAATTTCCATTACTTGTGTAATATTACTTGCAAATTTATAAAGAGGTATTTTAGTCTAAACTTAAAAAATGAGTACTTTGTAAATATAAATGTTGTACCAATACAAAATTACTCAATATTTGAGATAACAAGACTTGTATTAGAAATTAAAATACATTTTTCTCTTTGAAATTCCTGAAATGCCCCGGTTTCCACCTTGAACATTTTTGATTTATGTTATTATTTAGTGTAGGCAAATAACATTGTTATCCTGGCTAAATAAATAAGTTTAATTTCTCACATGGAATTTTATACAAGTTTTTTCAACGACAGATTATTATAATCTGATGGAGCAATTAGGATATAAGTATTTAACATTTTTTTATGCAGGACACAATTTGGAGTTTAAATGATTTAATCTATCATCCCATTTCCTTACACCAAAATTTTGCTATTCATTACCAGTTGAATCTTATCACATCTTTGATGAATTCATGATTTTCAGTGATGAACATTAAAATTATAATGCACAACGAGAATAACTTTTAAAAACATTGTATTATTTTTACAATAACAATACACCAGTACACAATAGTAGTAATCTCAACACCACTAGTTTTTAATATTTTCCCTCTCATTCTAACAATTCTTATGACAATGACAATCACCATGTATATTATATTTGAGAGAGTTACAAAAATAATCAAATATAATAACTAAGTATGAGTATAATCATCATCTGACCGGGGGCGTTGAAGCTATAATCACTTCAGTAAAACCTTAACTTCTATAAGGGCTTCTATAAGGTGGGGGGAAAGCATTAAGGAAAATGTGAGGTAGTTTTATAAAACATAGGTCTTTACATAAACTTAAAAAAAAATTGTCATCATTAAATATATAATATAAGAAATACTTACAATATAATAAACTTCTTGGCTGTTTCCTAATGTATTAGTAACTAGTACAACAATGCAACACCTCATCCTGTATTGGGCCTCCAATTTGCTTGTTTCCAGTTGGATGGTCCAATAATGTGGCCAAACATCTGGGGTAGTTCTGCTCCGCTGAACAACGGTTCCTTTCTCTGTACTCTCTGCACAATCTTCTTCTCATAATAAAGTAAAGTAGTGCTCTATTCTGTGACGGTTTGAAAATATTGTGCCGTATTTCGATACTGTATGACTTATTGACCATTCAACTAATCCGGGATGAGACACAAGTGTTTCTTGAGTGTTTTGTTGACTGGGGAGGCAAAATGATCACAATTGAGATTATCGTGATTTTCATTTATTATGATAATGTATGCTATCCAAATTATTGGGGGAGCAACTGCCCCCCTTTTCACCCCCAAAATTACACCTATAGGGATGAAGAGAAAGACAATGTAGATTGTGGGACGACAATAAATGATTCTTGATTCTTGACAGTTCTAATCTCAGGGAAAAAATTACTGATCAAGTTATTAAAAACAAATGATAAAGAAAAATGTGGAATATAGATTAATTTGGATACTGAGTTCAGATAAATAAATAAAAAATGTTATGAAGTAACAAATATGGATACATTAAAAAATATACATTAACATTCCTCTTTCCCTTCCAGGGGCGTACATAAAGGGGGCCCAGGCCCCCCTGAAATAAAAAAAAAAATGTGCGAGAGAAAATAGAGATAGAACAAAAATAGTGAGCAGGTATCAGCACAGGACCTATGAACAGATCTGCATTACAGGTTCCGTGGGTAGCGGTTTATATGGTGAGAGTTCACCAATAAACAGAGGTCTTGGGCCTCTGCTAGCGGCAAGGGGTTGTAGCTAGAGGCGCTCACCTCCACCGCAGTAATGTACAGTTCAGCGGTAGCCATTGTTTGTTTACCTTTTCTGTTAGGTTAGATTATCTCTAATGTACTAAAGTACAGTATGGTGCTGTTCGGTGTTTATGTTTACCTGCTTAGTCAATGTTTTATCATCAAGAATACTTATTATTGGTCTTGGCCTTCCAAAAAATGTTATCTATATTTGCCACTGTTCCCTTCAATAACAACTACAACTACTAAACTTTGGTTTTATCCACTAATTGTCACGTTTAAAATGTATTTAAAATTAAATACATTTTAAACGTGACAACCCCTTGCTGCTAGCAGAGGACCAAGACCACTGGTGAACTCTCACCAAATAAACCGCTACCCCACGGAACCTGTAATATAGATCTGGTCATAAGGTTCTGTGCTGATATCTGCTCACTATTTTTGTCCTATCTCTATTTTATCTTGCACATTATGTTTTTTTTTATTTCGGGGGGGGGGGGGGCTGGGCCCCCCTTATATACGCCCCTGGAAGGGAAAGAGGAATGTTAATGTATATTTTTTAATGTATCCATATTTGTTGATCTGTAATTTTTTCACTGAGATTAGAACTGTCAAGAATCAAGAATCATTTATTGTTGTCCCACAATATACATTGTATTGACAAAGTCAGCAAAACAAATGAGTAAATATATACATACATACATACACTCCCTATAGCCAACATAATCAATATAATATAATTCGGAGATTCTGTTATCTAAAAGTTTAAGTCATTTACTACGTTCTAACATTTCGTCAGTTGAATAAAAACAATTCCTTTTTTACCATTTAACCAAAGTATACTTAAATTTATTTAAAGAAGAATATCCAGTACTAGGAGGAAACTATAACAGTGTCAGTAAAATAAGAAGTTTACCAAACATTGCAATCATCAAAACATATAAGTATACATTTGAAACACCACATGAACTGTTGCTTGAGTATCTTTGATCTAGATACAATAACTACTGGAGTGACTGGTTTCCTATCCCTGCCCAGTCATTTGTTATCTAATTACTGTTGACATTATTCTTTGGTTAACGTATTTGCAGATAGTTACTGGTATAAGCCAAGAAGACTTATTAGAGTCTTCAAGCTAAATGTTTTCTAGATGGAAAAACTATTCTTTAGGTTTAAAAATCTGAAATATTTAATAGTATAATAATTGACAAGGATATATATTAAACATTCATTAAATCAAGAATATAAAATTCATAAATATTAACTTGTAAGCATTATTTTTCTAAATTGGAATCAAAGTATAATCAATTATAATTCTTAACCTTAATTGATATTCTTTTACCTTATGTTTTTGTTGACCAGCTGATCAACATATAACTCCTTACTATACTATAACTAACACACTGAGGGGCATAAGCTTAATTCGAGCGTGGCAAGGGGTTGGGGGGGGCAGAGGACAGATTATTGTAATAACGTATATGAAAACAAATCATGATAACCACAATAACAATAGTTTTCCCCCAATCGAAATACTTAAATAATTATGTTTGTGCTGAGGAGCGCATAGTCCAAAATAGAATAGTCTAATATATCCTTTAAGGCCCAGGAGTTTTAAGGATATCTGTCTTATAAAGAGCTTTCATGGTTAAGTCTTAAGCAATATCTCACTCTTATTTTCTTTCATTTTGGGGGTCATATCTTGTAATAATTTTTAGTTAGTATTAGGGCATGGCTTTCAGTCCTTCGAATCTAAAACATAAAATGGGTGTCACCAAAAGTAATACTGAATCATACAAGTGATTGATGATAATTGTATTTCAGATGTGGCAGCCGTGGGCAGTACCTTCTACCTGCCTCCCCAGGACATGCAAGACTTTGACAATGGCAACAACTCATCAGGCCTTAGTGCTTCTGCCCTCCAGGTACTGCCTCCACATACCTCAAAAAACTTTTAAATAATTAGAAACTTTGAATTTTGAAGTTTCAACTGTTTAGTAGGATGAGGAGAGTGACGTAATTGTAAAAGTAACCTTAAAATGTATTAATATATTTTGAATAAGAAGTAATTTATGATATATAAATAACAAATAGAGTTTTTTTATCATTAGGAGAACACTGCATTTAAAAACGAGTTCGCACACAGCACGCTGACGTAAGGGAAGTGAATTTCCATATACAAAACTTTTAAAACTCAAAACCAGTGTAAAAACATACATTTATTCCAATTTTATTGAAATCTGAAAACATTGATTTTTTGGCTTTTCTGATGTTCCTGGTTTCATTTACCTGTAATGCTCTGAATACAATTTTGTGCATTATAAGGTTAGGAGAAGGTCTAGTCAGGCTTGAAAGTAGGCGCGAGGTTGCTGGGGATGATACAAATATACCAAATAACATGCTTTCCTAATGTAAAAACCCCATAAGACAACGTACTGTGTTTAGCCGATATACATTTTCTTTAATAACTCGGTAAATATTTATGCTAGAATGACGAGAGAGGGCTTAAAACTTTTGCTTCACTAATTCCCATCTTAATACATGCATTAGTTTTACGTCCGGGGCTTTTCTGGCCTTTTTTTGGTCCAAAAACTCGAAATTAGAAAGAATAATCCCCAAAAAAAGGGGTTTAGAGTTTTTCGATTGTTTTGCCCAACGAACTTGTCCAATTGATTATAGAAAGGAATGTCCCTACCAAATTTTAAATAAATCGGACAACAAATGTGACCACTAGAGTGCATACAAACATATATAATTTTGTACGACCCCCATAACGTGTTCAGAAGATCACGTTAGGAACTTCTATGGTGATCCCAGGCTTAAGTCTTACCGTGCAGGTCATGCTAATAGTTCACTTTTCCATAGGAAATTCACTAAAAAACTAGAAAAATTATTTCCATAGGAAATTCACTAAAAAACTAGAAAAATTATTATTTTACTCTATATACACATCACATTAACATTATAGCACTGCTTAATCGCTGCCAAATTTGTATTGTGCAATTTTTTATTCTACTATTATTTGATACTGAGTAAATAATATAATCACAAAATAATGTGTGAGAAGCGTTGTTTTGATTCCAAGGGATATAATTTCCTACGACTCTTGGAAACACTTAATGTTTAACGCTTTAGCTTCAGACAAGATTTCCTTAATAAGATATAAGTAATATGAAATTAAATATAGTGAAAAATAAAACTTGTTGGTAATTTTTTTGTGATAATGGTGATCATAAGGTGTAGTTATATTAGCGTACCATTCTCTATTGCAGTGATATGCAATTAATATATTGTTGTAAGCTGAATTTTAGTTCAATCATAAATTTTCGCTGTGGCGTTACAATCGTAAGAGTGGATTGACTAAGTTGTTTATCAAGAAACCATTGCTTTAACTCTACTCATCATGTGATCTAGCTATAAGAAAAGTTTGCAGTTTTTACTCTTCTAATTTTCACTCTATTTTCTACTGGATAGTATTTTTGGATGAAATACATAAGTACAGTAAACATTTGTTTTGGGTTATGTTTCATTTACAAAGGTGAGCACTACGATAGAGGACAATTAATTTGACTGTTGGGCTGTGGCATGGTTGTACACTGTTACTGTTGCCATAGAAAAATATCATTCCAATGTTATTCCGATCAGCTGGTGTGGATTTGGCATTGCAGGACGTCTACTATTGGGCACTTGGTTGATAGCCCGGCAAATCATGCCCTCATCTGGCCATTTCATTGTCCGCTATTGTGATCATGGTAATGGAGGTTTGGTCACATCCTGAAAGTACTATAAGTACATGGTATTTGAAATGTTATTAAGAAAAAAAACTGCAAAAGGCATATCTAGAAAAATATGTCTTAATCAGGTTACTGATCTAGAGGGTAAAAGAATAATATAATATGTATTAAACAAAGTAAATTTACAGATTTAATCAAATACATAACTTGAGTGAATATACACTATAATTTTCTTATTGCTTTTGTCATCAACTTTTGATGATTTTAGATCCTAACCGTATAGAAAGCCCACACTTACTGCAGTAACACCAGTGCCTAATTTGTTGTTTGTCTTTTTTACAAGTAAAAAATAAATTATTGTATTAAAAGTCAACTAAATATTTTACTTCACATTTTTTTACTAAAAACTGGTACTTTGCCTGGAAAGTTTAATCATAAAAATAAATTATTTTATACATTAAAAATAGTGTCGCATGTATCTACCACATGGTCCATGCAGATACTTTTTTCGCAATTATCATTCAATTTCAAAATAATTCCCACAGTTAAATTCATCCTCCTCTTCACCAAAAGGAAACACCCCCTACAAAGTCACCATGATTTTCTGTTTCTTAAAGAAACTATACTATCTGTTTTCAGTGTCAGACAAATGTCTTGGACCGGCCAGTGGAAAAATAAAAATAAATTTGAGTAAGCACAATGAAAATATCGTAGAAACAGAAAATGTAGCAATCATAGATAGTATAGCACTAATTCACTATCTAAAATGTAATATAATCATAGGTACCATAATCATATTTTTATGAACATCAGAGCTTGTACGGGGTAAAAAGTTTCCAAATCAGTGCAGCCCCCACTTAAAAAGCAACTGACTTCAACCTCGACTTCAGGTCAGGTAGAAGACAAATGAACGTGAGGGCATTCTTTTGAGCATTTAAAAAACATGAGTGGGGAAAATGTATCCCGCTCGGGCATTATAGGGATAGATAGAAATGCCAATATGCTAAAGACTACTTTGTTGGAGTAAATTTTAAAAAAATATCATATTTCAGAACATTCGAGAGCAAATGGCTCAGAGCTTGGAAAGAATGAGAGAGTTGGAAGAACAAGTCAAGGCCATTCCTGTACTTCAGGTAAGGATATATTAGAGTTAACTTACACAAACCACACTTACTATATTAAGATTTCTACAGTGTAAACCCCAGTACCCTGTTAACAGTTTGTTAAGTCAGATTTTATTTATAATTATTTATTTGTTGCTTTTAGAAGGTGGGTAGGGGTCAGTTCTACCCCATTATTACTTACTATTCCACTCCAGTAAATATGACACAATTAAACAATAGACAATAGAAATATTTTTGAGACATGTCAACAATGAACTGGCATTAACACTTTGGCTGCGGCGAGCACCATGTGGCGCTTGGCAGATCTACGCCGCGATCTGAGAGCGCCACATCATGTTTCATGTTGTGTTTTGTTTGAATGCAAGTTTCATTTGGTCTCGTGCTGGCAGCACTGTGGTATGGACGGGTATTTTATGTCAGCGTTTAGCGAGGAATATGAGCTTTATTCTGGTGTAGGTTGGTAGTAAATTTCCCCAATATCCCAGCTGTTACAGGACTTCCCCGCATTCATTTTCGTACAACGTAGTCCCTCTGGATGACAATCCTGGTTGACTACTGCCATCTGGATTGTGCTGCTACCTGCTGGCGTTTTGTGGAACTACGTCCAGTTGTGTTGCAATGCAGTACAGCACCATACAGTGTTTTTGTTATTCGTTAGCCGGTAATTCAAAATGTGACCGCGCCTATCACATCGATTGCCGCACCGGGGGAACAATTGACCTTGCGCCGCCGCAGGCAATGTGTTAAGTGAGTTGTTGGCCTAGTGGTCCGGAACAGTGGCAGCAGCCCTGTCGTGGGTTCGAACCCATGTCCTGGCAAGTAAATTGTATCAGGACTGTTAAACTCGTACTGTAACGGCTCACTCCTTGCTATGTTGGATACGTTCCACGAACAGATGATGTATAGTCTATGTGGACGGGCAAAGTATAGCAAAAAGAGTTTGCCAACCTCTTTTAAAAATATATATATATTTACCTGTCTGTAAATTTGTATTTTCTGTATCTTTTTACTCCTGACAGTTGGTTATCCTGATGTATCTACGTAAAATAGTTTTATTCAGTAATTTTAAAACTAGTATATACAGGGTGTATATACTTACATGAGGTAAGGTGTCTCAAAGAGATAGCAGACAAACTACTAGACCTAAAAGGATGAAATATAATTATTTAACACTAAATCAACCCCAAGGAACAACTTTAAAATGTTTAACTTGATTAAAATTCAGGGTAGTGTTCCAAAATCCCAGGGTCACAATTTTGAATCTCGTAATTTTCAAATGTAAACATATGTCATGTTATATATTATTTTAAATCCCTACAACAGCAACTCAATTATCATTACCCGTTCAAAAATCACAGTCATTTTTGTGAAAACTATTGACATTTATGGAATAACTATCTTCTAAACCACAAGACATATTTTTTATAATTCAAATTTCTTACTATTAATAAACTCAACTTTAATCCGATATGACACATAACAATATTTAAAACAAATTACAAACGTAAAATATGATATTTTTAAGTGTTTTATAATACTCAAAATTCAAAAAAGTCAAATAGTAATGTAGGTCAAAAGCATCTCAGGACGTTAATTGATCAACTCAGTTTATCTCTTCGAGGAAGAGAACATTTTTGAACATTTTGAACAATCCTATGCTGCAAATGAAGCAGTCACTCACTACGACTGCTTGATTAGGACTACGTGGAATGTATGTATGTTCATAGCAACTTTCTAATTTATACCAAGCTTTTAACTCTTTTTGTTTTCTAGCAGTCAACAAAAACATTATTTTTCCCTAAATGCATGTTATTTGTGCATAACACATTAAATGATAGAAGCCACAGATTGCATGAAAGTTCATTTTTCCGGAAATCACAGAAAATGATTAACAATTATTTTTGTCTGACCAACCTTGTAATAGTGGGTATGACAACCACTTTATGCTACAAATTTAAAGAGTGTATTTACTCTTTAAATTTTGTATGCATTCATATCCAATTAACTTCCCCTGTCGGATGGTGATTTTCATTTAAAATTTGTTTCTGTTTTGATATCCAAGCAGTGTGTTATTATTTAGTATTCTTACAACACCTACTTCCCATATACCTAAAATTTACATCTGTCCCTACCAAAATAATATTAATATTTCTACAACTTCATAGAATTGTGTGTTTAGATCCAGCTCTCTGTTCTGAAAGACGAGAAGAGGAAGCTAATAGAAAAACTTAAAGCTAGTGAGAAGAAAAAAGAAACAGATTCAGAAAATGATGATTTGAATTTGCTTGTTTCTAAGAAATATCATACCTTACCCCTCAAATCAGGTAAGTACATCTTATACTATGTCTATACAACTATTAACCTTTCCAAGATTGTCATATTTGCTGTTTTAAGTATTGATCCAGTGTATTAATATTCTTTCTCACTTCCAGTGGTGTAACTGATTTGCCCCCCCCCCCCCCGCAAACTTATTTTCAGACCCCCCCCATTTGTCATAATTGTACAGTTTCACCCTATCCCTACCCGTTATACTGGATTCTGGGATAAAGTTGCATGAATCAGACAATTCCAAAGAGGTACATAATATCAGTTCCAGCTTTGTTTAGTTTTAGAGATTTAATAACCCCAAGAGGCTGTTATTTAAGAGTTTCATCACTTCAATGTAGTATAAAATACCTAAGAATTAAGTCGACAAGTGTCGAGTCAAAACGTAAAGCCTCATAACGTCCAGATTCCAGGTCAGTAACTCGTTCCGTTCCTATCCAAATGTCGAAAAGGTATTTGGAGTGGATTCAGATTCAGTTTGAACTGAAATGGCTACTATAGCGTTTACGGTTGTACCTTTAGGTTTTGAAACTGATATACGGTACTGATCATGAGCCGCCAATTTATCACTTATCACTATCCTAATGCTGATTCAAGGTCCATAGAGAGCATATTTTGTAAAGGTCTGAGCAGTTGATATATTTAAGGTTTTCTAGCTAACCGGAAGAGGCCTCGTAAAAAAAGCCGTAAGGTCATGTGATTACCAATCCAATCTGCAGTGTTGCCGGAAACACAATATTTTTAGTACGCGAATACCATATTTTCCTCATCATTGTAATTACAACAAACATTGCTTAACTGCTTACAAACTTTGATCAGCTGTTATTTTATGAAACTTATATATTGTTTTGATTTATTTGTATTATTAGATTAATGGATTAAGGGTTTAAATTTTTGTTCTTTATGTAAAGTGGCAATTTAAAAATAGCTGTGTCATTATTATTACCTGTAAGGTTGGCAACACTTATATAATATGTAGTTGATTATGAATCAGCTGAACACCCTCCCAATACATCTTTCGTGCTGTGAACATTACTCTCATGGAAATAATCATACCTGGGCTAAAAGCTCTACGAAGTTTGATGCTGATTCACCCTCAAAAACTTACTGGCACTATACTAACAACTGTTTTAAAATTGTTATGCAAAAAGGTGAAATATTTGTTAAATTAGCTTACTTTCAAGTTTACTTTTAAATTAGCCTAATTATAATTAAGGAAAATTAAAAATAATAAAACTTATTGCAGTTTTAAAGTGTGCCATTTATTAAACACCAAGCACAACTGATAGTAATTCAAGTTGTACTAACAACATTATTGACATTTTGAAATGTTTTGAAAATTAAATAAAACAATTTCATCCAATCATGCGGGCCCGCCAGAGCTTTTACCTCGGCCCGTGGGCCCCGCCGCCTAGGCCCTTAGTCCCCCCCCCGCGCTGTGAGCCCCCTGCACTGCGGGCCCGGTAGGTACGCCACTGTTCACTTCATATACTTTCAAGGTAGCCTAGATAATTTCTTAAATGAGGCATTCAGTGTTGGGCCACTTTACTTATATTACTTTACATATAACATATAACCCTTAAATTAACAATAAACAACTTTATTCAGTGGCTGAACTATGTTGAAATATTATTTTAAGTACTGTATCTAAAATTAAGAATTGCAATTTTTAACTTATAGGTTAAAGAAGATGTATAAAGGCAAAGCTGACTCACTGACTGACTCACTCACTCACTCACTCATCACTAATTCTCCACCTTCCCATATAGGTAGAGAGCTGAAATTTTGTACACTGACTTTAGGCATAAAATAGGAAAACTAAATGGTTTTCATCCTGAGACCCCGACAAAGTTCCCATGTACTCCTTATGGACATTCATTTTTGTTTGAGCTGATGAAAATACAAACAGCTGATCTTGATTCGTCCGCAGTGGCGGATTTAGGGGGGGCTAAAGGGGCTGTAGCCCAGGGCGGCAAGTTTTTAGGGGCGGCAAATTTACAGAAAATTAAAAAGTTGTTTACATAAGAAATGTTGAAACGGGGAACATTTTGACAAAAACTGATAACAATGACGGTGTGCCCTTTTAAAGATAAAGGTAGCAATCAGAGACTAATGTATTACGCTTGCTGTCCTTTGCACTGCAGTTCCTCAAAACATTCATAATGCATTTGTCATTCATCCGTACTAGCGACAAGACGATTACGTTACAGGAGAAATAGCGGCAAGCCACGAACTACATCAGGCACTGCGCCACTATGACTACGTCCAACTCACGGACTTCCAAGTTTACCCGTACATTCGCATACTATTAAAATTATTTTTTACACAATATCAATAATGACTAAGGCACACGGCTGATAAATGTAGCAACAATCGAATTTGAGATGACAATAACAAAATTTAGACTACAATGATATTATCGATTCATTTTCAAACTCAAGTTAACAAAGAAAGTTATTTCAGCCGTTTTATACTTACCATCAAAGGCTACCAAACACAATCGTTCATCCTGGAGGATATTTTTTCAAACAAAACATCTGACCAAAGACAAATAAAGACTAACATAATTTGTGAAGACATCATTTGATTGGCTGTTACCATGGGAGCATAGTTGACAGAGGGTAAAAATGGTGGTCAGCATGTAGGCTGCAGTTTTTTACTCCAGGCAAGACCTCTATGTATATTTTTTGGGTGGGACGGTGTCAAAATCTCCCATTTCATTAACCCTAGCAGTGGCCAATGTTGTAAGTGTGGAGTGGCAGCCTAATTTTGTCGATTTTGCAGACCTTTTTTTGAAAATTCGTATAAATTCAACCATAGAAGTAAACCTAGCCAAATGCATATTCATTTTGATTGGAAAGAACACGAGGTTCTAGAAATATTATAATAATATAGATCTAGAAAGGTATTTTTTCAATAAAGTGAAAAGAATAAAAAAATCGAAAATTTATTTTTTGAAATTTCAAAAGCAGCCTCGGTGAAATTTTTTCTACAGATTTGTTATGGAAAATTCATTATATACATTTTGTAGACAGTCTAACTCCCTACGAAGAAATATATAACATGTTGGGGAAAGAATTTTATTTTGTAAGTTTTAGTGGCGTAATAAAATAATAAACGGAAACCGGAAAAATGTGCAAACTGTACAGTGTTAGTTTGTGATGTAAATAAGTCATCTAATACATGTTATATACTAATAATTATGTATAATATTTGTAAACCTAATGAAGAAAAGAATCCAAAAAAGTCATATAGTTGATGGTAAAAAATAGTATCACTTATAAATATATGTATATAAAAGAATGTTTTGATATTTTTGCGTTTTCTGAAGAAAAATATTTCACATTATTTAGTATATAACTTTTTTACTAAATATTTTACCCCCAAACAAATATAAACAAGTTGTAGTACATTCAATTACCTACATAAAAATGTAAACACCTAGGGTAAATTATTGTTTTTATATGTGTTATGTAGAAATAAACAAACAGTCGTGTACTTGGGAAATTTGTGAAAAGTAGCCCAGTATTTTTCATTGAGATATTTGTAATTTGTATAAACATAAATAATGTCATATTATATATATTTATTATTACTAAAGGTATTTATAAACAATAAAATGTATATATGTACATATACATAGGGTTGTGGCATATTATATACGAGATAACGTGTCGGTCACTAGGCCTATGTAGGAGTAAACACAACACTTATAAGCACTATTTGTCACACTTCAGTAATATTTATACATAATATAATGCATAATGATTACTGTTATATACACACAAATACTTCACTAACACTAAAACTCTGAAATAATAACATAATTAGTAATAAATAACCCATGAATAAAAATAGCAAACGCGTAGGTTAGGATATAAATACAAGACGTAAACAGAGCAGAAATACGTCGAAATGCAGACAGCTGGGAGACAATGAATTTCAACCAGGGCTGCCAACGGCAGAGCACAAATTGATCTGCATATCTTACCCTCCAAAATAATATATATTTTGAATAGTAATTATAACTTACACTGGGTATAAATCAGATTTTCCGGAACGACTGTAGCAGCTGTTTGGCCATTTCACAACAAAACCAAAAACACCTGTTTTCATAAAATCACATTATCTGCCCAATCAATATTTCGTCCAAACCATCCATATCTAAATAAAGCCCCTTGGTTTAGCAGTGCATTGGTACCAACCGGATCTTCCCACGACAAAAATTACCCGAGCTGGGTAATCTCAAAAAAGTCGTGTTTTGACATTTTCCTAGCATCGACTGCAAGAATCGCATCGCGACAAAAATTCATTGGATTTCTAATCGTCGTGACATTGTTATATAGCTGCTACAGGGTTTGTTTATGTAATAAAATGAAAGTTCAGAGTATTATCTTTCGAATGATATATAAATTGTTCACTTTTGAGTTGATTATTAGTGGTTTTTTTACGTTACAAAATTATCGGTCCCAGAAGGGCTGCGGCAGCTGTTGGCCATTTAAGGCGACACAGCCAAACAGCTGCCGCAGCCCTTTGGCCACGGCTAGGGTTAAATGAAAAACTGTGATATTTGAAGTCTTTAAATTAATATCTTGTCACATTTTAGGCGAATCATGATGATGTTAAACTTAACTATATAATCTTAAGACATATTTTATATGTAATTTTATTGTTTATTTCAAAGCAAAGTTATGATTTGAGTTAAATGAAAACACCATTTTAATATGGATTTGGAAATAGTGTTGAAAACAAGCCGCCTTGTACATCGAATGACTCCATTCAACCAACAAGTTGATACCACAACAGGACAAAATACCAAATATGATGGCACGCTTTTTGAAGTATTTGTCAGAGAGTAGTGACTCCATCCTGAAGGTATTATATTTCAATTCTTTGGATCTACAACATCATGGAGGTGAAACTAGAATAAGTGTTTGAAAGTGTGTAGAGTTTTATGAAAATTAGGCCTACATCAATTAATTTTATATTTTGATCGTCTAAAACATATAAACAATTACAATTAAACGTATAAAAGTATAAATTGCAAAATGACTGTAAAACTGTATTGAAAAGCGCTAATTCAGGATTAAAATATGGATTTTGAGGCTAATGGTCTGAATTACGAATTTTAAGGCTACAGTGTAATCATATCTTATTATAGGTTATTTATTATAATTTTTAGTAGTCAATGCGTTGGTTTAAAAATTAATGTTTTGACGAAGTATAAGAGTATAAGAAGGGATTTTTAGGCCTTTGTTAAAGGATTTTCTTGTTATTAAAAGTAGCTCTCGTTCACTGTTTTTAACACCTACATTTGTCTCTAGGGCTGATTGTCATTGAGTAGGCTATATTGAATATTAAACTATGTTAATGTGAATCAAGTCAATTATACGTTTTTTTTACTGTTTTAGCTAATTTCCCCTATAGGGAAGAAGCTATTACCGTAGGTCTCATGGTAAGACTTAAGCCCGAGACCATGATAACTTTTCATTTTGAGGTCCCCAGATGCCAAAAACACCATTCGTTCAAATTTATATATATATATATATATATATATATATATATATATATATATATATTTATATATGTCCGTAAGCACGATAACTCTCGTAAAAAAGGTCCGATCTTAAAGAAATTTGGTGCAAATGTGTAAAGTACCATTTATTTAAACGAGTTCGAAAACCAGATGAATCGCACAATCCGAAGGGGGGTTTTGGGGGGGTTTTGTACCCCAAAAAAGGGTTTTTTGGGGTTTCCACATGTAATTTTTATTAAAATCAAATTTTAATTTTCACCATTGAATTCAGCATAAAAAAACAAAGAATTTGGTATCTTGATCATTGCTCTACGTCAATTGGTTACTGAGATATTGAAAGTGCTAAACACAGTACGTTGTCTAATGTTATTCTTATGGAGAAAAAGAAAAATTGTATATCTCGCTTATTTATGAAAATAAACTGACGAAATTTGGTATATAGCTTCATCTGGTTGTGGTTTATTGTTGTTTGCAAAAAAAAACAATTTTTCACCTATGGTTCCCATAGCAGCAAACCTAGGTACTCGGTCCCCATGTTACTCTTATGGAAAATAATTAAAGTGTTATATATCGCTTATTTATGAATGTATATGGATGAAACTTGGTATGTGACTTCACTTAGCTGAGTTCTATTGATATTTTGCATAAAACCCCATTATTTTGTGTTTCTTGTTGCAGCAAACCTGCGTACTCATCCCCAATGTTATTCTTATGGAGAATAATTAATATTTTTAATATCGCTTGTTTGTGAATATATTTCTTATGAATCCCGTTAAGTGGCTTAATGTGTTATGTTATAATTCATTGTAAATTCGCTGAGTATAAAGGTTTGCTGCGACGGGGGTATTTTCAACTAGGAAATAATAGAAATTTCTTAAATTCAGTTAAATCGTAACTTCCTTAGATATTGTCACAAAATAACCAAACAAGATATATATAACATGTGGATAAACCTGGGCGGCGAAAAGGTCAAAGGGCGGGGGGGAGGGCGGCAGATTTCCTCATAGCCCTTAGGCGGCAATTGCTTAAATCCGCCACTGTTCGTCCGGGCTAACCACAGAATGCAGCACACACAGCTGTAATAGTTTTTATAAATCATTTGCAGGGCGAAACCTGCGGGAACAGCTAGTATTGAATAATTAATGAAACAACAAAATTTGTTTAGAAAATTTATTCTCAAAGGTCTTTTATCAAATCTGTCTAAAGAGAAAATTGTCTATTTACATTTTTCCTAGTGAACAAACCAAATATAAAACAGATGAACTTATTCTAGTTTCTTATACATTCAGACATATTTAACACCACTCTAAAAATGAACATGTTAAGGTCTTGTACTTGTGCCTTGAATTTTAAATAACATTGTTTACCTAAAGTTCTGCTCATGTATTTTGCTTCATAGTTGTGGGAAATATACGTAATCTAAATAAAATTTTAAAGATTTTACTTGTTTATTATACTTTCCTCCAGACAACCACTACTGAATCCCTGTAAGCTACATTAATACATATGGGATACGAATAGTCCCTACTGTTTCTGGTATGGAAGACTAGGACTAAAGTAATATGATTCATCCAGGTTATAAAGTGTAGTTCAAGTTCAAAAGTAATAATTTATTTTAATTTCAGGACTAGAGATGAAAACTCCTTATATAAGTGAAACATCACTGGTTAAGAGGCCGTCAATGAGAGATGTGAGTGTATCCTGCATCGCGATGATGCGAGATGTGGGAGTGAGTCACAGCGAGCTTCCTGTGATGACTCGTGATGTCGGTGTGAGTCATTCGCCCCATCCAGTGTCCACTCGTGATACCGCAGTCAGTCCAATGCCTTCTCAAGTTACCACCAGAGATGTCGGTGTCAACAGCTTATCGGCTGACTCCAAAGACTGCTTTACCTCATCTCACACAGAAGGTCAGAACTCATTGACTAGAGATATGGTGACACTGCGAAGTATCATCAAGAAGTCTGAATTCAGAGAAACTGGCACTGTGACCGATTTGTTACATAGCCAGATATATTCAGATGTCGAGTTAGATAAAAATATCAACAAAGCCATAAAAATGTTTGAAAAAACCTATCTAAGTAAAATTAGACAAAATAGACTCGAAAACGCTTCGAGTATCGGAATTCAGGCTTCACCTCCCGCCGATACTTTGAAAATAATAGAAAAAAGTGACAGGGGTGTGCAAGCTGTACCGGACATAAGGTTTAGAAGCTTCGGAGTCAACAGTGTAGTAAAGACGAGAGATTCTCAGGTCCACGCTTATCCCGAGACACGCTCTATCGCCGTATCAGAAGACACTTTGGATGTTAGGTGTGAAAAATGTGTAAACGGCTTAAGTAATCTGACAAACGGTGAAAGTGATCATAAAACTCTGTCTTTAGCTTCAATAAGCGTCGTGAGAAGTAAGTCTTTCGACTACAGCGATAGATCTCCGTTAAAAAAGCTAAGAACCCGCTCTATAGCTTGTGGAACAACACCTAAAATTAACTCGACCAAATCTTGTGACACGTCGGACTTGACCGGAAAACATAAGGATGTCGGTGTTAACACCGTAAAAAGAAAACTAGTCGATACAGCTGTTGGAGATCCTCTACAGCAAGCGCACAATGTTAATGTCTGTGATAAGTGCTCCAACACCATAAAGAGTGTGGCAAAGAATATTCTGAACCAGTCTAGAGGAGATCTCTCACCCACAATGGCAGTGACCGCAGTCTCTCGGATCCCGCGGCCCACCACTCTCCCCTCTCTGTCTTCCACGGACAAGCCCAAGTTGATGAGGCAAGACACATACACCAAGACGTTCATCACTCCCGTGGCTGCTCCAGCTCCCAAACATTCTCTCTCTTGGTGAGTCAACATTATTTCTTTCTGCTTATTTCTATTCCAAGAGACAGTGCCCTTTAGATGGTTTATGGCTTGGTGCTATAAATACGAGATCATTTCTGGTTTTTGTTAAATTTATTTACACAGCCATGCAATCTCATTTCCAGAAACCTGTAAAATTAGAAATAAACAGTCACGACAGCAAATGCAGCCTTCTGTATGGACATTTTACCATTGATTATACAGAGAGTGATCATTTGAACTCGGCCATCGTTAGTGTCTAAAAAAACACAAGACTTTCAAATAACTTTACAGAGGACTTTACCTACTTTTAATGTCCATAAGAAATATATGAATTGGGACCTTGCATTTGAAATTTTCAAGTGAATCACCACATTGCAAAATGGCAGCCAAATTTGGAAACTATTCCGAATAAATATTTTTCATGGACAATAATAATGTAGATGAAGTTCCCACTTAAAGTTTCCTGTGAGTCTTGAGGTGTCTTGAGATACTGATTATTGCCCAGTTTAAATGAGTTGACCGGAAGTTATAATCAACGGTTGAATCTCAACGAGCTAGAGCTCTCGTCTGGGGTAAAAAAGTGAAGCCTAAGTGGAGGGGATATTTAATAGTTTCAGCAAACATATATGATCAAAATTATGTTTGACATAAAAGTTGTATTTTAAAAGAAAATACAAATTTTTCTCCTTGTGTTACGTATTTATTAACAATCTTTGAAACTATTTAATCTTAAAACACTCTAAAACTAAAACTAAAACATATGGTCAGAGCCGTACTCAGGGGGGGGCAGGGGGGACAACTGCCCCGGGGCCTGAGCCCGTCAGGGGGGCCCAGGCTCCTCGGTGGGGGCCCCCGGCGGCCGGGCTGGTGTCTTATTTAGGACACTGTTGTCTAAAAAAAGGTCACCAACTTGGATCCGGGCGTCAACAAGGGCCCACACCACCAGGCCTGCCCAGGGGCTCGTGAAAGCTGAGTACGGCCCTGCATATGGTGTTCAGGAAAACTTGCTATTGTTTTCTGTATGGAAAAGGAACACGTGTGCATTGTGGGCTTAAATTAAGCAATATTTAATTAATAGCGCTTACATTTAATAACTTAGTAATACAGATTCTTTGCCTTGCATATTTAGAAGGATTTTCTGTTCAAATATAGTCAAATTAGAGATAAAATTGTACTTTCAAAGTTAATCCAGGCTTAAAGTATACAATTTTACAAAATGTAAGGTTATTCAATTTTTTATGTTTGGGATTGAGCCAGAAACCGGTTAAAACAAATTTATAATGCACTCTCTCTCCTTTCTTGACTACATTAAGGCGGTCCCACACTACTCGCGAACACGCCTGAACATTCGGCCGAACATTCTCCAGAACATTCGGCCGAACATTCTACCGAACGTTCACTGAACGTTCGCCCTGATAAAGCTCCCACACTTCTCGCGAACACCCACCGAACATTCGGGGGAATGTTCGGGCGAACATTCCCTCGAACATAAATAAATTCCAATCAGCTGTTTTCGCATTGTCCGTCGTGTCCAACGAGCATTGTCGTGAAAAAATGGACTACTCTACGGATAATGTCACTGTTGTTGCATCTACAGTCGTATTTTTTTCTGCAATAGCAGATACACGCCTGTTTGATTTTGTTAATCAGCTGATTATAAACAATTGTTGGAAATCAGCTGTAATAACTGTTAGTTTGGGCGTTGTCGCGGCGATCGTCCATTGTTGACCACTCTGCCTTCTGTGTGCACAAGGAAACGCTTTGTATTTGACTTGTTTATAATTAATTCATGATAATCATACTGTATTAATAACAATGTTTTCATTTTTTGGCAATTAATTAACATCGAGTAATTTTGTCTTCTCCTGATGTAATAAATTATAAAAGGTGTAGAATTTAGTCGTGTAGAAGAAACCAACGAAAATATAAGAAGCCTATTTTTTACAAAGGAAAAATCAAATATAAATATATAAAGTACTAGCTGATACCAGTATTTCGTACAGCTGATTAAAATCCTTATGTAAACATGTGTTTAAGTACTCACCTGATTCATTAAACCTTAATTCATTATAAAAAAGGTTATCAAATATTGGACATTATTTTATTATTCGACATAAACATTTATATATTAAGTTTATTAACAGTCAAGCTTTTACAAGTTCTTACAATAAGGAATATACTGAACAATAATATTAGTAAAGAGATAACTCAAAAAAATATTCTTTTCGGGGAAAATTTCAACGTGGGAATGAAAGACTGGTTGTGCACCTGTACCACGCCGCCGATGCGATTGATGTAATTCTTGGAAGCTTCTTATCTCTTGTTAAATAATTGAGGTAAATTAATTCGATTCCACTGCCGTTTACTCAACATAGATGACACACTTATATTAATTTGAAAAACAGATTTGTTTAGGTGCTGTGACCACAAACAAATGTTTTTTACCTTGAGTAGTTGTACCCCCTTCACCACTGTGACCGGTACTGATTTTGGAGTGTGGAAGAAATTCAACTACTATTTAAATAAAGGATTTTTAGGGACAATAATTAAGGGTTCCGTATTAAAGGATTTATTTGTATATTCTATAAATAATTAATTAAAATGTCCATTATTGAGGGTGGCGTCAATCTGCTGCCACGAAAACGCAAGTGATTATATGAACTGAATGATTTGAAACAACACATTGCCTCAACACACTGAAAAAATAGTGCAGCTGAGATGAAGAAGTGACTCAAGCCCTGAATCCTGCAGAATCCGTCGACAGTATACTAATAAATGTCAACCCTCTGTGCCTTAAAACAAAACTTCAATTTACACAAATAACAGTAAAATAACTTATTTATAGCTATAATTATAACTGACATACGCATAGTTTGTCAGTACAACTAGAGATTGGCATTTAATTATTATGATTATTCATTACCACTGCCACTTAAGTGGTATTCAATACTTACTTGAAAGCACAACAAATAAATACGGTACGCATACAAATAAATACGCATGTTTTATAGTACTGCCTCAGTAGAACAAGATCGTTGACTATCAATGATGCAGTGATGCAATGATGCATGTTCGCGAACAGTCTGGGAGCCTCCCGAATATTCGTCGGAATGTTCGGCTGAACATTCGCCCGAATGTTCACTGAACATTCGGTCCCGTATTCAAAGTTCGCGCAGCTCCCACACTTCTCGCGAATACTCCGAACGTTCGGAGTTCGGCCGAATGTTCGGGCGTGTTCGCGAGTAGTGTGGGACCGCCTTTAGGCTGGTTTAGGATTCTTACAATCTCATCCACTGAGATGCTACTTTCAAACGATTCATCAAGTGTAAATAGTTATCTTTCTTTGTATAGATTGCTTCAAAAATGTCAATTTTATAAATTGATCTTCATTTTAAGTTTTTCCTTTGTAGATTGCAAAATATGAATGCTTAAACCCTTAATTAACTCGAATTTGATTAAATATCCATGAGTAAGATCGTTTACAGATAGCTGGTCTATTGTGAAATTCAAAAGTCCCACTTACACTGACAACTTTAGAACATTCATCTAGTCTATGTTATCTTGTGCACTTAATGCTGAGCTCATCGTAATTTTTGACACTTTTTTTGATGATATGACAGATGGGGACGTTTCTTTGAGGATATTGTGTCGTATCATGTCCGTGTCAATAGCACAGGGCCCTAGAGAGCCGTGGCGGGCCTCCCAGCTAGACCTCAACATGGGCCCCATCATGTAATTGAGGTCCCCATATAATCTTGAGTTATGAACATGATTTTTACAGCTTTCTTATTTCTATCAAATTCATTAACAATAATACCGAAACATTTTTCACTATTTTTCCCCGGCCCGGCCCCTCTGGGCCCCCCGGATCTATCCTTACCTGCCATCCCTCTCTACGGGCCTACAATAGCAATAAGGATAAATATTTTGAAAATTAACTGATTATAATTATTAAATAATATTTATTTTCAGCATGATCAAAAGTATTGTTTGTCAAATAGAGAAACTTTGTGTGTTGCACAAAAAAGCATACTTTTTAAGGCGTAGTGATAAAAAATGCTATAATTTTATGCTATATTATACAAAATTTAGGTATTAGCCTATTGGCTTGGTCTTGTTGTATTAGGCGGAAAATATTACTATTCAAGCCTAAATATTAGTACAGGAATGTCCCATACGGAACTGTACCGTACGGCACCTAGTTTTCTTTAAAAATATACTACCTAACTTAGGGCTTATAGTTGCATTTAATGGTGTTTAAATTATAATGTGTACCTAACTTCTGTAGATTTTTAAAGCCATATTTTTTTTATTAGCTGTAAAAATAATCATATACCATTTTTTGTTCCATACGGTACATCACAACGTCTTTAAACTCCTAAATTTGTCTCAGTGAATGGTTGCAACAATAGCCAAATTACATGGTGTATTTAGTCCTTTAGATGTAATGTGACTAACAGGAAGTACAATCTGTCATCTGGAGGAAACAACACTGTTTTATCATGAGTGCCAAAATAAGGATACAAACGTTTCATTATACCAAAGCGCCAAGGTGTGTGTGATCTTTGAAGGGCTAAAAAATCCATTTAAGTACAAAAATTGAAGTTTATTACCTTGGATACTGACAATTAAAGTCATTTAGAATAACTGTTAGTTAAAATGAACATGATTGCTTTGTTTTTATTTGTTATAAACATGATTCCCATAAGATCAACACGAGACATTTTATGAACACGTTTTTTGGATTTTCTCCGCAACCACTTAACCTAGTTTAATAATTCGAAATACTAAATTATTTATTTGATTTTTAAACTCTACGGTCAAAACTAAAATTTTGTATTTTTAAATTTTAGAATAAAAATTGCAAAAAAACTGTTTTTGGAAAACTTTAAACCCTCTTCCCATAGTTTGATCTTTCTGGTTTTCAAACGTAAAGTCATGAATGTTACTTTACACGTTTGTGCCCAATTTCATTAAATTCGGAAGTTTTTTCATGGACACACATATAAATTTACATGGGGTACAATACCCCCACAAAACCCCCTTAGATAGTATGATCCATCTGGTTTTCGAACTCGTTCAAATAAATGCTACTTTACATATCTGTGCCAAATTTGATCAAAATCGGACTATTTTCACAAAATTTATCATACCCCCAAACACAAAAAAAATTGAAATTCATATTTCCTATATAAACATATGTAAATAAACGGTATCAGGAATCTGACACATATTTTCTCCCTTTAAGCCCAACTTTATTGCATAAATTACTTTTTATTTACTAAATATAGAATATAAAGTACTGTGTTGTGTGTACAGAAAATCTTCTTAATAAAATGTTTTCAAAAATTCCACCCAAATCCCTTTTATGTAGGTACTACAGTATCATTTGCTACACACAGGGCCGTTCTCAGATTCACATCACAGACCGGGCCTTGTTGCCGTCTGGATCCAAGTTGGTGACCTTTTTTTAGACACCAATCTGAACAGGACCGGGCCCCCCCTGACGGGCCCGGACCCCGGGGCAGTCTTCCCCCCCTGCCCCCCCCTGAGTATGGCCCTGGCTTCACACATAGTGGTTATAAGAGAGGAAATGCCCCCTCATCCCCCCACGGTTAAATGGCAACATATTTCGAACATCCTCTGTTGGTCAATGCTAACTTGACCTTCATATCAAGTTTTAATTAAATTGATCAGTAAGTAAGAGAGAAACAGTAAGTTTGTATTCCCCATAAAAATAACATTGGACAACGTACTGCGTTTACCACAAAATGAAAATTTAAATTTTCTCCGCAACCAGCAAACGTACAATAGTAATTCAAAATACTAAATTATTTAGGTTTTTGAGCTCTTTATAATGATGAATAGTAATATATTTTAACATTTATATTTTTTATGAAAAATCCAAAAAACTGAATTTTGGATGTTTTAAGTCCTGTAATTTCTGAACCCGAATTTTTAAGGTGGCTCTAAAGGTCCGTGGCCACAGTGGAGTACAACGATCTGTGTCCCTCAAAGCTCCACGTAGTTTTAATTTTCACAAGTGGCCGCGCTAGGCGAGCCACCCTCTAAACCGGTTTTTCGCATTACTGAAATGCGGGTGGTGTCATTTTGTTGGAAACCTAAAGCTCTACAAACCACTCCAGTTTAATGAAAATCGTTTTTGCTGTTTTTGATAAATTTTAATTGTTCATGTTTTTTGGCGTTTTGGGGGGGGGGGAGAAATAGTTACCCTTAAAAATAAAAAAATTAAAAAATGAATAAAAAACCGCCTGTAGATATCGTGGATTAGTACCTAAATAATAAATTTCTTAAAATTCGGACCATTGGTTTGGGCTCTAGCTCTGTACACATCAACATAGACACACACATACACGGACACACACACATACACACAAACAGACATCACGTAAAACTCACTTTTTTGGGTTCAGGGAGCACCAAAACGAATATTTCCACTAACAATTCAAATTTGAAAATGTTGGCGAGAACAATATACTTTCTCCTAATACTATGTATAGGGGGAGAAAGTAAAAATTACAACAAATATGTTTTGTTTAGGTACATATGAGTTTTCGACAAAAAAAGTTTACATCTGGAATCTACAGATAAAATATATCAGTTACAATAACAAAATTATATGTTTGCCAACGGTACCCTATAGTGCGTTTTGCATTTTTACCCTTCCATGATTCAACCCACCGTAAAAGCTTCTTTTTTATAGAGGAAATTCCTAAAAATTACTAAATATATTCTAATAACATTATTCTTTAGAAATAATAACATTAACTAATGTGTAAAACATAAATAGTTTTATAACACAATAAAATACTCCCAACATCGTTAACAACATATTCCAACACATATCCATTGCCAGCCATACCCAGCACATTAGGACCAAATAAAAAATATATTTGATATGTCTACACTACATATTTTTTGTGTGCTTACTATATATTTTCTATTATCTATTATCATATTTTTTCTATTATTATTATTTACTATTATATTTTTTATTATTATTTTTTATTATATATTATCTAATTTAAAATTAAAACACTCACCAATATTTTTAAAATTTGTTATATGTGAAGACCAATATGCAATATCACAGTTTACGTGCGATGTAGAACAGTGACAGATATTACAAGCTATTTAAACTTATTTATTACGTCTTTATCATGTTTTAAAATGTTCGTATTTTTTTGAAGTTTTATAGAAGAAAATTAACTTATATGGTGGCAATACTGCCATAGACTTCTATAACAACAGAGAAGTAATATAATATATTACTTTTCTGTTGAATAACCACAATCCAATCTCATTCCCAGTCTCATGTCCACTCTATATCCTCAATTTTTGTTTCTTATCATTCTTCACTTTAGATCACTGTCGGACTGGGTGAGCACTTGTTCGCCTACGCTGAGATGAGGTTATCGTTTGTTACGATATCGAACAATTTCATCAACCGATTGTTTGTTTGTTTAATCGAACGAATTTATAATCGTTGCTCACTGCCTGATGAATTGTAAGTGGATACGACGCCAGAATCGTCAGATACACGATCATGCGGCATGCGGTCCTGTGAACAAATCTCACTTTATGCATAGACTAACTACAGTATAGACATTGCACCTTATGGGCCTTTGCGTAGCACTTTTAATCTGGCTCCCGACGTAGTTCAGGGTAGCCCTGGTATGGTGGCGTTAGCATCGATGATGGTAACGTAGTTCACGAAGAGAGACGGAAATAAACGAGCGGTTCCGAAGGCCGCACCGCCACGAAGAGAGACGGAGACAAACGAGTGATTCCGAAGTATTGATGCACGATTACGAGAGGATTCGGTTGTTGAATGGTTGCGTTTCGAATGTTTCCGATGACGCAATCGAATGGATTTTGATTTTGATTTCGAAAATTTACTAGCGTTTATTGACTTCCCAATCTATATAATTCTTATTTACTTATTATTAAGTATTATAAACATGATGCATTTCAATTATGATCAGCGAATGCATACTAAATATTTGGTAACATTTCGAATGGCTACAACAATCGAAACGTTTCGAATGGTGCATCTCGCAATCGCTCTTTTGGGGTTGGGTGGAGGCCGCTGAGATCAAAGGCAAGGCGCAGCCAATGCCCTACTAGATACAGGCCGTACTGCTCCTCCACCAGTTTTGGCGCCACGTCATATCTTTGGGAGGGCTCGAGGCGCGGCCGGCGCGGGAAACTGCGGCCGCGACATCGGGCTGCGACTGTCTTTGAACTGCCACTAAACAAATTTAGTTGTACCTTATCCTTGATGTATGTCAGAACTTACTCTAATAAAGTCCGATATAGTTTAATAAAATATATATATATATTTTAATATATAGTTTATAATAAAATTTGTATTTATATAGTTTAATAATATATATATATATATATTTCATTAAACTATATCGGACTAGTTTAATTAGAGTATTGTCTGTACATTGCTTGGAATTATAACATTTTTGCATATTTTCACATTTTACACCCTAAAGAAGCCAAAACAAGTCTTATCTAAATTTCTGTCCGTCTATCTGTCTGTCTGTCTGTCTGTCCGTCTGTCTTGTCTTTGGTAACGCTCAAGGACGGGTTTTTGTTCGCTTTTCACGGGAAAACGGGTGCACTGACATGAATTAAACTTTGTTTCATTGATCTATATATGCGTGAGAAGGTTTTAGGCTACTTTAAACTGTCATACGCCTTTTGGAAAAAGAATGGCGGCCGCTCAAAAACGTGATTTCGTGCGATTAAGGTCACGTTTTGTTCGCTTTTCACAGGGAAACGGCTGCACTGATTTCGATTAAACATTTTTTCTATGTTCTATATGTACGTTAGAAGTTTTTAGGTTTAATTGATATTTTGGAAATCACCTTAGAACTCTGTCCCACGGGGTTTAAAAGATCCTATGTTCTTCTTATGGGCAAAGCATTTATTTATATTGAACTAGATGATGACTTAAGAATAGTTATTCTATAAACAGATGCTGTGTAGTTCTTATTTAAAACTTTGAGAGAAGATTGGTAATAAATTACATAAGTAGACAGAGAGGATATCTATATACAAAAAATAAAGTTTTGTCTGTACATTGCTTGGAATTATGACATTTGTGCATATTTTCGCGTTTTACACCCAATGGGAGCCGAAACAAGTCTTTTCTCAATTTCTATCCGTCTGTCTGTCCTTCGGTAACGCTCAAGGACGTGTTTTGTTCGTATTTCACGGGAAAGCAGTTGCACTGATTTTGATGAATCTTTGTCTAATACTTTGCCCTATGTTGTAGAAGTGATTATGACTTAATCCAACCTGTCACTATAATATTTCACTAGTTTAAAACCTGTTAAAAAAATCAACGACAACTAGCATAACATACCGTTACCATATATCGACAACGATTAAATATTTTTGTCCTGATAATCGCCGGCGTTGCTTATAAACTGAGGAACATTTGTTTCATTTTAGCTGTGTAACTATACAAACCACAAATAACAAATAGGTTCACTGAAGACTCGTTGCAGGAAAAGGAAAACAACCTTTTCGTTATGGTAGGTGACTATATACGGTTAATAATAGGCTGATAGACAATACAAAATTGTACTACCTGAAAAACTAATCCAAACCCCTTGTGCAATAACTGAATGTGAAATATTTGCAAAACAATACACATTGTTTACACAACATTCACACAATATATATTCATTTACACAACAATATATTTACAAAACATGGCAAAATGTCGCTGTCCATTATAACAGATTGGTTATAATTACACTACATAAATGATATACTGCATATTTTAAAAACAAACTGGACTAAGCCGAAACACTTGTAGAAGAAAAGTATTGGAAATGATAGCACACAAATAATACAGACATAACACTAACAAACCATAATGATTGAATGAAACCAGTAGACACAACAAACTGTTGTTGGGGATGATAAAAGTACACCAACAAATGAATAACATGCTTTTCTAATGTAAAACCCCCATAAGACAACGTACTGTGTTTGTTCGATACTGTGAATTATAGGATGATTGAAAATAAATTAAATACAAAAATATGTATGTTATACATAAGCATGTATGTTTTGCTGAGAATGGTCACAGAATGTTGTAAATGGATACTTTATGAGAATAGTCTGTGGACTTTTATAATCTTATAATGTTTGTTCAGCATTAACTATTATGTTGTTGGCACTAACAACCTGGAATAAACTTACAACATTCAAATATGGTTGAGGAATGGTCCATAAATGGTTTATAACACCATTTAGGGTGATTAAAGGTGAGACTTGTTTCAAATATCCCAAATACAAGACAAAGTACGGTACTCACACTATCGTTATAGATTAAACATAATCGTGAACTAAGAATGTAACAGCTATATTAAATCAATTATTTGATGTAACACTTCATTATGTGGCAAAGTACAATAGACTTTTTAAAAAAGGACCTGGCCAAACATTGTCATACAAACTGGCTGTGCTTTTTCAACCAAAGTTAATTTTTTTGGTATTGAACCAACTAATTTGTTTTGTTGGTTATGTTGTAAAATTTCATTCTCAACATATAACTGGTGATTTATTCTTAAATTTGTTGTGCAAAATTAACAAGCTGACTTTTTACAATTAGTTTACTAAAACTCCTTTAAAATCGTTAAAAAATAAAAACTGTATTTCTCATATAATTGATAAAAACCTTTATGCAAAATATGTATGCATTAAGAATACTGGATAAAAAATAAATCCGATTAAAAATTAAAACGTTTTATTGACAAATATAAACTGTAACAAATCTTTAATCTATAATATCAGTCTTAACCCTCTTTCAAAATTATCTCCCATTAACTACATTTCTTCCTCGCCACTGATGTGTTCAGCATAGATTGTTCTGTAACAAAAATATGTGTGGTATAGTAAATTAATAAAAAATAAACAATCACAGTGTTTTAACAATGGGTTTGTCCACACATTACTTATTCTCCATAAGAATGATATTGGGGCTGAGAACGTAGGTTTACTGCTACAGGAACCATCAGTAAAAAATTGTATTTTGTTGTACAAATATCAATAGACCACAACGAGAAATAACATTCCTTTTGGGGGGTTTTTTACCCCAAAAATGGGGTTTTGAACTTTTTACATATAATTTTTGAAATAGTCAAATTTTAGTTTTCACCATTGGATTCAGCTTAAAAAACACACAATTTGGTATTTTGATCATTCCTCTACGTCAATTGGTTACCGAGATATTGAAAGTGCTAAACACAGTACGTTGTCTAAAATTATTCTTATGGAGGAAAAGAAAATTGTTATATCTCGCTTATTTATGAACGTATACTGACGAAACTTGGTATACAGCTTCATCTCGTTGTGGTCTATTGATATTTGCTAAAAAATTTTTTTGCCAAGGCTCCCTTAGCAGCAAACCTACGTACTCAGCCCATTCTTATGGAGAATAATTAAATGCTCTGCCTCCCTTAACTATGAACATAAATGAATACAAACTGGTATACGACTTCACCTAGTTGAGTTATATTGATATTAGCATAAAAACCCATTTTTATGGAGAATAATTAAAATTTGATATATCACTTATTTGTGAATATATTTTTATGAAACTTGGTATGTGGCTTCATGTAGTATTATGACATTTATATCTCAATTGGAAATTCGCTGAGTATGCAGGTTTGCTCCGACAGGGGTATTCTTTTAATAAACAGGTGCGTTATTCTAATAAATATGTAGTACATCGCAAGAACAGATGACTCATAAATAAATACCCCCGTCGCAGCAAACCTGCGTCCTCAGCGAATTTCAAATGCAAAATATTTGTATTAATACCACATAAAGCCGCATACCAAGTTTCATAAAAATATATTCACATATAAGCGATTTTAATTATTATCCATAAGAATAACATTGGTAATGAGTACGTAGGTTTGCTGAAACAAGGAACATAAACAATTGGTTTTTATGCAAATATAAATATAATTTAACTAGGCGAAGCCACATACCAAGTTTCATCAATATTCAATCATAAATAAGCGCCATATAACATTTTAGTTATTCTCCATAAGAATAACATGGGGGCTGAGTAAGCAGGTTTGCTGCAACGAGGAACAAAAAAATGGGTTTTTATGCAATTATCAATATAACTCAACCAAGTGAAGCTACATACCAAGTTTTATTAATTTTTGTTCATAATTAAGGGAGTCATTACATTTTACTTATTCTCCATAAGAATAACATGGGGGCTGTGTATGCAGGTTTGCTGCTATGGGAATAATCAACAAAAAATCAATTTTTTGTGCAAATATCAATATACCAGTGCTACGTGAAGCCACATACCAAGTTTCATCAACATAAATTCATAAATAATCGAGATATCAAATTTTATTTATTCTCCATAAGGATAACATTGGACAACGTACTGTGTTTAGCACTTTGAATATCTCAGCAACGGTTGGGCGTAGAATCACAATTTAAACACCAAAATGATCGTTTTGTGGAACTGAACAGATTGGTAAAAGCAAATGTGAAGTTTACATTAAAATAAACGGAGGAAAAGCCAAAAACCTTTTTCCAATAAGATTTACATGGTCGATTTTATGAGCAGGTTTTTTGGATTTTCTCTGCAACCACTTAACCTAGGTTGATAATTCAAAATACTATATTATTTGTTTTTTTAAGCTCTATAACATGGTCAAAACCAATATATGTAGTACAACGCAAGAACATATGACTCAAAAAGTATTAGTGAGTACTGGTATTGTAACACCCTTCTCTTAACTCCTTCTCGGTTTTAACTCGACATTTAAACAATTAAACCTGTTTCTGAGGGTGGGAGGTAGAGGGACGGGGAGATGATGAGGTGGAGAGGTTTGGGGCATAATAAGGCTACTGATTACTGGAATGGTAATGCCCTTCTGCTATGCGTTTTAACTCCACGTTATAAAAATTACCAGTAGGTGAGGATGGGGGAGGGGGCAGTGGCGGATCCAGCCAGGGGGCTCACGCCCCCCCCCTTGGACTCAGAAGAAAATGTTTAATTAATGGGTAATAGTGTGACGCAGTCTGTCGCTGTACTCGCATCTGTTTTCAATATTTGAAAATTTAAGCCAAATAGACACTAGGCCAGTACTGCGGTGTGAGTGCCTCTAGGGCAGCCGAAGACATTAGGCCGGTGCTGTGATGCGTGACCTTAGGGGAAGCTCAGCCAAAGCCCTTAGGCTGGTGCTGCGGTGTGTGTCCCTAGGACAGCCAAAGGCAATGGGTCGGTGCTGTGGTGCGTTACCTTATGGATGCTCGGCGCAAGTCCATAAGCCGGTGCTGCGGTAAGTACATTTATTGGTTTTATTTGAAACCCTTATCATGTTCACTAAACAGCTCCATTTTTATTTGATTTATAGCAAAAATGATGTCCATAGATAATTAAAATAATCAAGTGCGCCACCCCACAACAAATTCCTAGATCCGCCCCTGGGACGGGGAGGAGAGTGAAAGAGAGAGAGGAGAGTGAGGGAGAGAGAGATGAGTCCAACATAACCCACTAGATATTAAACATTTGTTTCATATATTCGTCGACTTTATATTGAACAAATATTTGGTTGAATATCGACCACTGAGCGTTTTGTAGTATAAATAAATATAAGCCACTACAACGCCCTAAGATAGGTTAGGTTTTCTAACCTAACCCAACAGAGCGCTGTTAAGTTATAATTTAAAGAAAAATTACTGAAAATAACTGACGTAGGCCTACCGGTACCTAATTATCATTTATGTCATCTTCACTTATACCAGACAATCGGGGAATTGTACAAATAAAAAACACTACCTACAATATCCTGATTAAAAATATTGTAATCACGTTCATATTATAACTAGGCTATTCAGAAGAGTCTGTCTATAATATAACTAACTTTAATATACCAATACCGATGTAAGTTATTAGGTTTCTTATAAAAATTATCAGCATCGCACAAATAATCTGACTATTAGCCTACTTCAAATAAACATATACTTTTGTATAATCCTGATTCTCCCACTCCCATAACTTAAACTTATTCATCCCCTTATCAAAATAGGTACCTTTGAAATTGATCAACGCTGGGCAGTCATCATCCAACTTGGGGTAACTACTGGTGTCTGCAAGGCTTACTTGCGACGAGTGAAAGTGTTTCGATACAAGTTTCATCTGAAATAGATTAAAAAGTATTAATGAACTGTACATTTGTAGGGAACATTAGTGCTCGCTGTGGCTACCAGTAAAAAGTAGCTAAGCTACATCTTTAGCTACTTTCGCAGTCTGGTTCTTACGTTCTTAGATTATGTATTAATTATCCCATACACCCATATCTAGTTTTTTAGTCATGAATTTTCACAAATACATACCGGTACCGGTAGCTTATTTAATTGATTTTAGTCTTAATTTTTTATGAACCCATCATAACATAATTAAACTTACATAAAAATTGTAAAAGTAGCGAAAAAATTAACTACATAATCCGTTACATTTTCTCTAAAACTGTAGGGCGCTACAGCTAACACTACTTTTTTCCAAAGTAGCGGAACTACAGCCGACGTTACTAAAAATGTAGCTCGCTACTCCACAACACTGCATATGTGTCAACCATGTTTGCCCCTCCAATCAAAATACAGAAATTACACTTATGTTCAATTTTACTACATTAACTTAGTCACAACAGCTTAATAAATTTACAGAAGTTAAAGGCTGTTACAGTTGAAACACAAGAGTTGTTACAGTTGAAATACATGCAACACTGCGCTGCGACAGTCAGGCCTAGCTTAAAAAAGGTTTAGGTTAGTCGTGTAAGTCGTGTAACATAACATAGGCTAACTTAACCTCCACAATGACCTGTACAACAATTGGTACTCCACAGAAATCTATAACATTTCATCACTACCCCCTAACCTTAGGCCTACTCTTAACTTTGTATTTAGGCCTATTTATAACGGTTGTATCCACTCAAATTATATATAGGCCTAACTAGTACTGGATCTATTTTAACTAGTCTTAATTGTAGCCAATTAGCTGTTATAGTTGTGAAAGAAGCCTGAAGATTTGTATTTCATGGTAAGCATGGACTGAACATGTGTTCTTTGAGTTTTAATATAGGCCCATCTTATACAAATGTCTGACTGACAGTCAAAATTGGATTCTTAATTATGAATATGAACATGTTCAGCTTGAAATAACTTGATTAAATTAAATTTTTGGCTGCTGTGTGAGATTATAACAAAATAAAAAGTAGGAAAGTAAAAATGGTAAAGAGGTTGTAGTCCTAAATGATGAGCTGCAACCACACCTAGAAAGTAAGTGAAAGTTGAGCCATAGAACAATGCATCAAATACAGGGTCTAGTTGAATATTGTCAATACAAATAAGTATTAAAACTAATTAACAACTATTATAAATTAGGTTATTTACCTTTATTTACATTTAGGAAACGCTCACAAATCGGATTTCTTGAATATTTCCATAACAGCCGAAAGCACATAACATCAAACTAACCACGAATTGGTATAATCAAAATCACAGTCTAATATAACATAACGAAATCGGAATCATTTTTAATTTACGAATACCAGTTGTTGGTTAAAATCCTGATTCCAGTAATTTCTAACGAATATAATGAGTTATTAAATGTATTTTAATAGTCTTCAAAAGTAAAACCAATGTCAATCACCTTACTTTACCGACCGCATTAACCAACGTAGTTCCTATTCCGTCCACGGCGCAGCACTGTCCTGACGAATAAAAAGTGCTATGCTTTTTTGCATTGCGTGCCGGGTCTATACTATAGTTAGTCTATGCTTTATGATATTTACTTTTTGAAATCTGAAATTTTTTTAAAGTTGACTTTAATTTGTTCGGGGTTAAACCTTACTTTTTTGTTTACTTTTTTAGGTCTAATATTTCTGTTTAATTTTAGTTTTGTTTATATATACTAATCCCTTTATTTGTAATTATGTTGCACAACAAACAGCCACCATACAGCGCTCTGCGGAGGTGTTTGTTAGGATAGGTTACTATAATTTTGTAGTGAACTGCAACGTAGTTGTTTGTTATTTTGTTCACGCAAATCCATTTGTAGATCCAATTTAACATTGTATCCACAAATTTTGATTTAACTTATATCTGATTTACTTTGAATCGAATCACCATTTATGCTTTTCCACCACAAACAACAATCGTAATCGAAAGTTCATAAACACAAACAAGCAACCGGTTGGTTAAATTTTTTCGATATCGAAACGATAACCTCAACTCAGTGTAGGCGAAAAAGTGTTCACTGCCGGGACGGGTGTTCTGTCAATTCCTCACAATTCGTCAACCTTCAATCTAATCTAACCAACCCATAACATCAACAACGCCGTTTGAACCTAAATTATTTAGTATGCTCCGTATAGGACGTTAAGCGTTTCATTATTCATTATTAAATTATATTTTGAAATGCGAATGAAAGTACTTTATTATGGTTTTGGTAATATCAGTCTACACTCAATCTAAATAAGTAACGAACTAATTCCACAAGCTAGTTGGATACACTTATTTTAAGCGACTTTAAAATATGCCAATTAGGATATTGGTTTAGACCTAACATTGTAGGCCTATATGCAGGAGGAACAATCGGTTTGGCACCGCGAATCATACAGGTTGGTTAAAATTAATTATTTTATCCTACTAGCCCTATTAATTTGTTTATTACACTAACCATATTTTCAGGCCTTCATTACCTGTCATTGGCCTGGCGGTAACTTTTCTTTATGGGTTAAAAGTTTTGTTAACTGTTCCTATCATTGTTGAACAGAATTTTCATATAGAAAAGCTATTTTCTGCAATTGGTTGGTTCTAGATCTGGAGTACCAACCTCTTCTGTGTGCTGTGACAGTTAGGTTAGGTTAGGTTATTGATAAGAACAAATACACCATCTCCTAACTTAAACCTAACCACCTCATTAGGCTGTCATAGGCAACTTAGGAGGTTACTATTTGGAGAATCAGATAAATTTGAGAGAATACCTTTCCTGCACGTTGATTATTCTTTGGCCAGTTATAGAACAAAAGAAACAGTAAATTCAGTTTATCGCAGACTTAAGTATTTTGTAAGCTAGGCCTACCAGCTTTTAAAAAATTGCACCCTTCACATTTTATAACACTGTTATTAATATTTATTTTTTTACAAAATATATGCTAACCATATGGAGGTTAGGCCATTTTTTATATTAGCTTAATTGAAATTTTAAAAATAATTAGGCCTAGATAAAAAAGTTTAGCCTATTTGTAAAAGTTTAGCCCATAATTTGTTGTATTATTTGATAGAATTAATTTAGTACAGTAGAACATCGATAGTTCGACACTCGATAGTTCGACACTCGATAGTTCGACAGTCTGTATACTTCGACACGGGCCGTGACGACATGACAGTAGCGGCGACCTACAGTGTTCATGACAGGTTCGCCGGTCAGTGTCCAAAGCCTGCTTATTGTTTTCACAAACGTGCGCCCCCGCCTTTTCTATAAATAACTCATCCTTCCCACCCCCTGCCCCATCCTATCCACCCCCCTACCCCGCCCTTCCCAATAAGTAGGTGAAGTCAGTTCGCTCGAGACGCTGCGGGAGTTAATTTTACTTTAGTTACGTTTATTTTGTTTTTGTTTTAGTTTTAAATTAATGAATTCATTAATACTTTCTAAATTAAACTCGTGTTCTAATACTCCCTGTGTTAAAATGTTCCATATACTCCCTATAGTTCGACATTTCGATAGTTCGACACCCTTTTAGTCCACAAAATGTCGAACTATCGAGGTTCTACTATACTACAGTAGACTTTCAGAAATCCAGACTAATATGGTGGATGGGCGGTCCGGATTTCCCGGAGATGGACGTGGGTTATTGGAGACAAAAACAAAGTAAAGTAGCGTCTAACTAACAAAGCGCCATAGTGAACTAAACTCTTTTGCCCCCTCCTCCTACTCTGCGCGACAACTTCCAATGCCTCCTAAATCATAAACAACATTGATGTTACTGGAACAGAGCGCCCGACGATGCAAACCATGTGATATTTGTGTAATGCGGGTATTTGTGAATGGTGTGATCACTGAAGGCGCTAAAACAAGAAGTTTTGTCTTGTGATATTGACCGTGGAATCCTATACTCTTCATTGAAACTATGAACTGTAAGGATGTTTAACTGTTTGAAGTCCTCTGAGCAGATTTCTATAAATGTGAGGTGGAAAGCAAAACCGACCTCTTGACCTCTTGTCGGTAATTTCCGATTTTGAGTTATTAATATTTTCAAATTAAGCTTTTAATTAAAAACAGTTTGTTAAAAACATTATGTCCCTACGATTTTTTATGTTCATATTACAGACGTTTGAGTTTTGTAAAAAAAAAATGGGCTTTGTGAGAACAACGCATTTTAAAACTTTAAAACACTACAAAACCTTTATTATTTACATCTAAGGAATGCATTTGGTATCAAAACAAAGCCTAAAAATCTATTCTTTAAAATGATATAAGAAACTTTTCTTAAGTCTTTTTTAATTTTTTCAAACTGATCGCTTGCGACGCTTGGCAAAGGGCCATGAACAGATGGCGGGTCGTCAGGCGGGGCCTCATCAGCATGATTCATGGGTACAGGTTCAGGTTAGATAGCAGGTCGTAGTTGTGGGGAAAGAATATCCTTAACTCTTCTTTGCAATACTCTCGGATGTTTTTGATGAGATATTCTTTTTGTTTCTTATTGTATTGTAGAACGACTGAGGGCAAGTGATTGTGATTCTCTGATTGCGACAACATAAAGTTTTAGACGTGGGGTCCTGTAAATAATTACAGGAACCTAGGTAAGAACCGTAAACCCAGCGTAATTATTGGACAATATTAGCGGATGGTAAAGTGGGAGTAGATTCTCATGGAAGAACGGAGAAACAACTGCTGCGATTGGTTGACTGATAATGCATGGCTGCAAACCTCTCTACTTACAAAATTATATTTACAAACTTACCACGAATGCTGTAATAGTAATTATTAATGATTATTAATAGTTATTAACAGTATATTTTTAAGAAAAACACATAATACTACTGTAATAGTAATATAAATAAGATGTATTGGCTTGTAAACCTACAAAGAAAAAGGTACCTGAGGTCGGAGCGGGTTATTATAACCAGACAATATTCTCCTGTTATGAGAAACCCGTCGTAGTTTCCTCGGTTACCATTTTCCTAAGCAGAACACGGTCTCCTTTATCGATTATTATGAGTATTTTATCCGTTTTAAACTGTTTTGTAATCGATTTTGTCTTGTAAACGACATTATAAAGAGTAGTAATATGCAAAAAAACAAAAATCGATATTTTATACCCGGATGACTTATTACGACTGTACTGAAAAATCTACTTTGCCGACAACAGGTCCCTTTTTGCTTTCCTCCTCACAAATATTAAACCAGCAATAGCCCATTAAACCAACAGTAGCCGTAATGGCTCTTTTTTGCAATTTGAAACTCTGATCTGTCTAGCCTATACAATTTTCGAGTATGAAAAGTACACAGGATTCAATCAGGCTGTGGTAAAATAACTTACTTAAATCCTCATTTCCCATCTGAGCTATGTGTGGAAGGACAAACAGGCTAGTCAAGAGTTAGCAAACCTAACTTAACAACGCGGCTGTTTCAAAAGTTTATACATTTTTGAGAGGGTTGGCATGAGTGAGATTGGACGACAACGTAAGATGTCCTCCACGCTGTACCTTTAGTGAATGGATTTGGCTTTGGATAAATTTAAATTCTTGAGGAATACTGGCTTTTGTTCTCTTGTAAAAAATGAAAATGAAGTCTGAAGTAGGCCAGAATAAAATCAAAACACTGGTCTGTGTGATTATTATCACTTCCTTTTAACTCAATGCAGAGGAGCTAACTACTTTCAGAAACATTTAATCTCTACGACTAGTAAACCGAGTTCATAAAGTGTTGTCATAGACAATTCAGGAATCAATTCTAAATTGAACAAGGAGTACATAAGAGTAGCTTGTGTACAGTTTTTGAACCTACAATTAAGTTTAGGATTATCCTACAGGTTTGATTTGGATAATAGTACAAATTTTTATTGCGTAAATGAGGACACATACTCCCAATGATTATTTTTAACACTTAGAGCACAGACGGCATGGATGCGTGCTGCGCCGAACAACCGCAGAATGGCGGGTGGCACAGGTCTGTGCCGTAGCTCAATTTAAAATGTTTGTATTCACTAGGGCCTAGACATTGGAGATAGAATGATGAGATTATGCAGGCGTATACACCAGCTTGTTTACAGTGAAGTCGACCACTGTTCCCTCCCTCCCCACCGCTCCACCATGGGGGTGAAGCTGGGCGCGCGATTACCTTCAGGCACTGGCGTACCTTGCCCAATTTTTTTACCGCGCTGAATGAGTTAAACTAGGTCTATGAAGGAGCTGACTTAAAACTGGAGAGAACTCCATTTATTTTTATTTTTATAGTTGTACAATTTTGTTCTTGAAACCTTATATCAAGTTTGTTCCTGTGTGGCCTATTAAGGGGCCGAGGTAACTTTATTTGTTGTGTTCGTTTTTTTAAAGCATTATTTATTTACATATTTGGTACATAACATTACATCCACCCAGGGAATTTCCCTTGGACAGGTGAATTGTTAATTTGTATTACAGATTTAACTAGGCCTATAACTACATATGAACAACACAGCTGGGATTGTCAACTAATAAGACTGTAAGGTCTTGTCTGTTTTTCACATAAATGTTATGTTTTTCAGGTTAAAAGATCAAAGTTCGACAAGATCATATTGCGCTAAGAGGGGTGGTAGCAGTTCAGATGATGGTTCTGATGATGGAAATTTGGATGATGCTGGGCTCCCCAACGATCATGGAATATTTGACCCCCCGTTATTTCAACCAATCCATAGTGAGCCAAGGAAAAAGTAAGACATGAAGTCATATGCTACAAATTGTTAAAAATCGCCATAGGCCCTAGTTTAAATTCGCTACCCAGCGTAACGAACTTCAGAAATCGTTTATTTGTCATTTTACATCAATTATCAAAATTCAATTCTTGCTAATACAATTGGCTACAGTCATTTTTAAATAACAAATTTATAGTTTGATAACAACTGAGCTTATGGCTAACATTTTTCAGAAAACAGGTACCATGAAGTGCTTAAAATAGGGCAGGAATCTCTAGACATCTTATCATAAAAAAATGTATCTATAAAAGAAGTCTGACATGAATTAATATGTGTCAGACCTAATAATATTATAGACCTATGAATAAGTAACAAAAAATTCTATCAATGACTAGATATCAGTTATATTCTATCTGTGTTCTAAGTCAACAATTCTTAGAAAAATTAATACAGTTTGTCTGATGTATCTTCTGAATACAAAATCCTCAGCTGGTTAGTATTTCATATGCTTGATTTTTCTAATTCCTTTTCAACCTAGTTTAAAGTTTAGGAACCAGTCATATATAAGAGATTGTACAAGTTATAAATAAATTGTTAACCCTGCACAACGTCCTGCTTTGACTCTGACTTTACAAAGTTACAGCTTAACTTTGTTCATAGCTAGCTGATGTTTCATTTTTTTCTATACAAAAATGAGTAAGGTAATTTTTGTTCACAAGGGCCGAGCCTTCTAAGGAGATGCGAGCAGCAATGAAAGTCCTCAACGATGCTTTAGCCAAATCGCCCTCAGGGAACCTTCCTCCTCAGATGAAAAATGCAATAAATATCATTCAGCAAGAATGGTTCAAGGTAAGCCTACTCTACTGAAGCTCTGACACTACTAACAAACACGTTGTATGGCATTGTCAACACATCAATTTGAATCTTAGTGAACTTAGAACTTAGTTCACTAAGAATCTTATGAACTTAGTGATTTGGGCCAAAAATATTCCCAATGGGAAGGAACTTATAAAATTGTAATATTTCTGGGAAAAATTCTTTGGCTAGGAATTATTTCCAAAAAGTGGGAAATTATAAAAATCCCTATAATTTTTTAATGTTTTAATGCTTACAAATGGTTTAGGTACCATAAATAAACTAGCCTATTTAGTTCGCTGTTATTTATTTTCTTCTGTTATCTTCATGTAGAGGAATCTTGAAGCTCTATATAACATCGATCTGAATGCAGCGGTCTTGTGGCTGGGGGATGAAGAGACTTGTTGTTGATTGTAGTATCTATCTGCGTAGGTTTCCTGTAAATGTCAAACTTTAGCTCATCGTTTCTTCTTGTTGATCTAGGAAATTTATCTTGCCGTTCTCTTCATAATGTTTAAGTTTAAGTTTTTATGATGGCCGTTAATTAATCTCATCATTTGTTCCCCTCCCTTTTCTTCGGTTTCCTTGAAATTAACAAGTATATCATCCACATATCTGACATACATTATTATTTCATGTTCTTTCTTCAATTTTTCTATAATGATCTCGTTATGTTGCAAAACTATCTGATAATATTGATGAAAGGGGGCTACCCACTGCTAAACCATCAGTTTGTGTATAATATCTATTGTTAAAGCTAAAATAGTTTTGTTTCAAGATCATAATTTTTTTTACATTTTTGTATTCAAGCTCTAGATCACTACTAAGTTGACTTGCTAACATTCTTGATACATTGTATGTAGGAGCACATTTGAAATTTACTAGAGGTCTGATTGGTACGTTCTTATAGATTTTTGGGATTCCTCTCCTGACAGTGAGCTGTAAATGTAATTTTTTATATGTAGTGTACACAATTTTGTGTACATCTTACAACAATTATAATTTTTACAGATTTCAAGCACTGCCAACGCAAACCCTCTGGATGTCGAAGATTATTTAGACTGCCTTGAAGAAATTTCAAGTCGACTTCTGGAATTCGTGGTTAATATGACTGATGTTAGTGTAAGTAAAATATGTTTAATGTATCAGCAGCTGCAGTTCAACCAATGTTATTCCATGTATTAGTCTTATGGGCAAATAACACACTTCGAGGGTGGCCCGAGCACTCGAAAATGGAGAGTGGTTCCAATACATTTCTTCAAACATTTTTAAAACAGTGAACATAAAGTAATGTTTCATGTAAACTTATTATTATTTTCATTTTTTATAACTGCCTGGCTTGAAACTTCAAGACCTTTTTGTTGACTGTTGGTCTCTTATTTCCATTAATGTTTTGTTAATATGAAAGTAATTACAGGGCAATACTGCAATGCACTATGCAGTTTCACATGGGAATTTTGATGTCGTTTCCATTCTACTCGACTCCAAAGTATGCAACATCAATCAAACAAACGCAGCTGGTTACACTTGCATCATGCTGGTGTCGCTCGCTCAAGTACGATCGGAAACTCATCGACAAGTCATCAAGCGACTCTTTCAAATGGCTGATGTCAACATTAGAGCCAAACAGGTCAGTTGTATTCTATTGTAAACAAGAATAGGTTGAGATTGTTATTCTCAGGTTTATTTATTACCTTATAAAGAAAGTATAGAAATCCTGGTAGTCAAATTTTACAAGTGAATTCTAGTTTTAACAACAATTTAAAAAAAGTCAGAGTTTACATGACGCTCTCAAATAAGTACTGAGTATGCCGGAGGTATAGGGCCCACTGTATTTCAAGCTGAGTGAAAAATCTTGAAACATTTATAATTTATCTGTCTGTCTGATATAAAATAGTTTAGGTACAACTTAAGGGTGCATTTCCTAAAAACCAAAGGTTTGGTTGTACCGAGATTACGAGGTCACTTGGTGTCATATAAAAACAATTAAGGTCTTGTTTGATTGGTAATTCAATTATGTAGCCTGACTTAATGTGAAATCATTAATTTACAAGCTATAATCACAAGTGGACTCGCAGATGAAGTTCATAATCGTCATAATTATCAATTTTGTCCCACTCACTCTGAGAAAACAGAATTTTTTGTTACTGAATAAGTAAATATTTTCATCAACATCAATTCAAAGAACCTTATAAATAACCTACTGCACCTCAAATAATATTTGAAAATGTTATGTTCAAACTTAAAAGTAGAGATGTGCGAGTTCAGGTTTTTTAAGTCGAGTCGAGTAAGTGGCAAAAGATTCGAATCTCGAGTTTGAATAAGAATAAGAATAAGAATAAGAAATTTATTCAGCCAGAAAATATTTCATACAAATACATTGGCACGTCACACACACATTGGTAAACAGTATTAACAAAAGTCATTCACAGTCCACATTCTTGTTGTATATTCATCTACAGAATAAAATGATTCTTTATACAGGAAATAGTTTAGTTTAGTTTTAAAATGCTTATCACTAAGCAATCTTATATCCAATGGTAACTTGTTGTACAACTTGATAGCCATCAGCAAAGGGCTTTTATCTGTCTTAACTAATCTCACCTTTGGCGTATTTAAATTATTACAAAAACGAGTATTATAACTATGCACATCTCTTCTACAGTTTAGTTGAACAATATTTTTCCTAAGATAAATCAGACATTGTTGCATGTATAAAGAAAACAAAGTTAATATTTTAAACGCTTTGAAAAGATCTCTACAACTATGATATTTATTTACACCTGCAATTACTCTAATAGCCTTTTTTTGCATAATAAACACTTCCTTTGCATGAGGAGAAGATCCCCAAGCAATTAAAATTTGAGTCCAGTATACACATGAAAAAAACAAAAACACATAGGTCGAGTTGAATTGGATCAAAACAGTGTATTAACAGTTTTCCATTTGTAAATTTTGTTATTAAAATATACTTTTCTAGTCACTGTGACCTGAAAATAACAATAGTAAGTAAAATAAATGGATTCCTGCTTCATTGGAAAAAGGTAAGTACATTTATCTGAACATAAATCATACCAAAGTAATTGCATAACATTTTGCCATGAAGATAAAATACTTTTAATCTGTTGGTATTAAGGTTGTTATAGCCTCTATGGTATTAATTAACAGTTTCATTAAAAAATAATCTCAGTTTTTATTTTATTTCCTCCTTTTTATTCATCCTATGTTTTGCTCAGTTCTTTATTTTATTTCCTCCTTTTTATTCATCCTATGTTTTGTAAATTATGTTTAGGCCTAAGCTACATCTTTCTAAGAATGGAGAAAATAAAATTACATTTAGGCCTATAAGTTCAAATAAACTTTATTTTAATATTTAAAAGGCCTATTACATAGTAAAACATTAGCCTAATTGCTTACCACACAAAATGTATTTACTAACATATCTTAGCATTAATTTTAACACTAATAGTCCTAATAAGAACAATCAGTTAGTAACAACATGAAGATATGTTTGAAAGTGCCTGGCAAAGCAATTGATGAAATTGAATCCATGTATTAAATAGAGTTTTAAAATATTACAAATTATTTAAAAAATCATTAATGAAACTTAAACCAAGGCCAAAACAAATCACTTGTCTTTAAAAACAGCTCAATGCCAAAGGACAGTTGAGCCTAAAATTAATGGATTGACTCAATTTCAATTATTATGGAACAAAAACAAGCATAAACTTCTTATGCTTACCTAACTATTAGATTTCATTACAGATATGTTTTTGATATTTTACTTTAAAAAATGACAAGGTTAGGTTAACCTAAAAGTGGACTATACAGACAGTGTTGATACAACTCAATCTGAAGGTCCTGGTAAATCCTCCATTTTGGTGTAAAGAGTAACACAAATTTATAAGCCACAACTTACTTATTTATTAATAAAGCACTAAAATCCACATCACAACTCTTTAACACCTAAAATGCGTTCACACTCAATTTGAATTTACAGACGACGCGCGGCCGCGGACGACCCTTGGTAGCACGGGTAAACGGCGGGAGTAAACTCGCTCGAAACTTTCGAGTTTCAGTAAAACTTCGAGTATCAGTGCCAAACTCGGCTCGAACTGGAAATTTTGAGTACTCGCACATCTCTACTTAAAAGAAATTAACCGTGTTCCCAGTCACAGTTTAGCACATTTCAAAAGGATGTCTCAATTAGAATCTTCCCTGTTGATAATTTATTGGCTGGGAAATCGCAGATGGTGATAGACCATTTACAAATGTCATTGTTCGTGTAGTGTTACCCCTGGGAGTGCATGGACAAAAGATAGGAAAAGTTTATGGAACCATACAAACCACACAAAACATATAGGTAGTAAAAATAATAAACTCAACCACCAATTGATGAAATTCAGTATAAAATAGATTGGGTTTACAGCAGAATCTCGATAGTCTGGCATTTGCTAAACCGATACATTTGATAATTTGGCAAAGTCGTGCCAATGCCGGTTCCTGCAAGTATAAGAGAGAGAAGCCACTAAGGGCAAAACAGGGGCGGGACGACGAATGAATCATAATTTTTCTTTCAGAATTAGAACAGATTGTGTTGTGGTGCAGGATCTCTGTTGCTGTAATTTACTTTTATTTCACTAACAACCTTGACATTTTTACTTATTGTGGGATCTGTGTTCATATCGGATCTTCAGTCGAAATGTCTAAAATTAGGTGCTGTATTACATTACATTAATCTTTTAGCTACTACAAATATGAATTTGTATTGTGTTTTTGTGATAAGTAGACCCTCACCTAAAGCAGGAAACCCATTTGTAGGTCACCAACTGGCACCGTCAGACACCATATCATAACGGCAATATTGCTAAGCATTGTTTTAAATGAACAGCAACCCACTAGACCCATCCGTCACCGTCAGTCACCATTGCTTTCGGGGGCATTCTTGACGAACGTCGGATCCATTGATCCGTCATTTCTCAGTCAAATTGTGACCACGAATGTAGTAACATTGTCAGTTTTATGTGTTTTTCGGTACAGAAAATAAGTACGGATGAAATATTAATCGAATTAGTTCAGGGTATCCCTGTTTTTATGACATCAGTGATAATAGTTATCACAAAAACAGGAAAAAGGATAATGCTTAGCAGGAAATATCTGAGTTTGATAGTATGACAGGTAAGTTGTGTGTACCTGTTTCTAAAAATAGGACATATTTTATCCATTCTATTTGATTACTTGTGCCTTTTGGGGGGTAAATAATATTACTCAGGCCTACTGCCCATCATCAGTCAAACTCTCCATCTTAACTGCTGAATTTTTGCTGGTGCCGGGGCCCAAGTGGATTTTTGCCGCAAAAATTACAGTGGTCAACGTACAAAGCCGGCGAATGGGTTTCCTGCTTAATAGGCTACCGTACTTAGCATTTTTTAATGGTATCCTAGATAATACGTAGTATTTGGTAATCCGACAACTGTCAGGTCTCATATTTGGCGGATTATCAAGCCTACTCTACAGAGTTTGATATTTTGGTACTTGCCACAGCATGGACAGACAGCCTTGATGCTAGCGGTGTCTCACGGGAGACTGGACATGGTTCAGTTGCTGCTAGAGTGTGGTGCAGACATGAACATTCAAGATGAGGACGGAAGCACTGCGCTCATGTGTGCCGCGGAGCACCACCACGTCGACATAGTCAAACTGCTGCTTGCCCAACCCGACTGCGATCTTACCATCAGGGATTATGTGAGTCTGACAAGCAGTTTACCCGCTTTCAATAATCAAAATTGCTTCTGTAGCAACTAGTTGAGACTCCTGAAGTATGAATTCAACACCATCATAAGAATTACATTTAAAGATAGATATAACTTTATTTAATAATACTAAACGGAATAAGAAACGGTGGTTTGCAACTCACCTAATCTAACCTAACAATTTATGAGTTATCAGGTTTTTCACTTTGTGTGTCAGGTATGGTTGGAACAGTTAGGATATTTTGTAAAACAGGAGAAATCAGGGAAGTTTTAAGAAACACTGAAGAGGGTAACTGGTTTTCAAGTATACTGTACCAGAATGTGTTAATTTGTAAATGTTATAGTTTTATAAATATAAATTAATTTATTTCCTTACCATTTTGTATAAATATTATCAGTGTCCTTTAGCTACCTTTAACACCTGGAAGTTCTTTAAAAGCCAACAGGAAATCTCTGCAAAAATTGGGAAATTGATATCGCATAGGGGTGTTTCCCAGCGCTGCGATCAGCATATTGGACTTCATGTAGACTTAAAATCGCTTTTTCAATTTACATTGAAATACAGTGGAACTTAGCTAGTTCAAACTTTCTATAATTTGAAATCTTTAATAAAATTATTTAGCTTGTTCCCTTGTTCTATGTAAACAATATTAACAAAAACTAGTCAATTCAAATTTGTTTGAACCGATCCCTTGTGATTCAAACCATAACAAAAAATATAAATATAGGCCCTACAACTTTTTTTCTCCATAAAATTGAATTTAACTTTGTTGTACAACTCAAACTATAACATAAAATATTACAAAATTTCCAAAAGTAAACAGATTTAAAAATAACTACGCCTTAGGCTTAGGCCTACGTCGGCTAGGCAAGGTGAACATCGTGTCAGATTATAAAGTCCCTATTTAGAAGAAATATTACTGTTACTCATTTTAGACTAAATATTAACTGAATATATACACGTAAACATAACCTACAACTTGAAATAATAACAAAACGTGTCAATGTAAACAACAAAATTTTCAGATATGATTCTCAGTCACTAAAACATATACTACACCAAAACAACTCATTACACAAAAAACCGGCATAGAGTAAATCAATACTGACTACATAGAGATACTCCACAACTATCTGGCTTCCATATATCACAAATGGAGCGCATTTGGACCGTTTATCAGCGAAATTGGAGTGCAAAGGGTTAAGCTGATTTGAAAAACATATCTTACTTATTTACTAAAAATCCCTACTGTGCACTTAAACCAAACCCCGTTTAAACTAGGACCAACTCTAGCACCGCTCATTCCATAAAATCACCTTATCGAACTCGAAATCAGCCTTCCTTCTTTGCTCCAATATGAACATGCCAGTGTACCCTGACATGAACTGGTGTTTGATATCAAATGTGATAACATGTTCCTTCCACCTGACAAAATCTACTGTCACTGATAGGCTAAGTTTAGCACCAAGATTGTAGCTCTTTTATCGAACATCACCATCTGATTGGTCATTAAAGCAGTTACTTAATTTTAACATAGTGTGGTAATCGATTTAAGGCAGGGCGGATCCAAGGGGGGGGAGCGGTAGGGGCGGTCGCCCCCCCAACCTAAAAGATATTTTGTTTTATTTTATTATTTAGGCCTAAGATGAACGTTTGAATACATTTGAACGGAAATGTAAGTAGCAAAAGCCTCACAAAATCCGTTTTTCAGTTGCAAGAGTCAAATTTTGCCGCTCCCGTCTATATTGTTACATTCAAATTAAAACTATTGTACCTAAACGTTCGATAAATGGAATAAAATATATACCATTAGACAGGTGAGATTCTAAACTTGTTATAAAGGTCACCCAATAATTTTATTGAATATCCATTAGAAGTTATGATGTTATCCTTCTAGTTCTACAATATATTTCCATTTTGTCTGTAGGACGGCCAAACCGCTTTGAACATTGCTATGGAGGCAGGCAACAGGGACATTGGGGTTCTGCTTTATGCTCAAGAACATTTCTCCCGAGGCAGCTCCCCCTACACCTCGCTGAAGCATCGCCGCCCCAAGAGCACGACCCCGACCTCGCCCCAGCCACGGTCCAAACAGGACCACTCGTTTTAACATCGACCCTTCATTTTCATAATTTATTCTAGTTTAAGTATAATATTTTGGAGCACCGTTCTTTCAATACATACAACTGTTACTGTTTCACTAAATTGTAAAACTTTATACTTATTGTAGTTTTTTATGTGGATCCGATTTTGATTATTTATTCAAAGGTATAGGTTGACAGTTATGTGTTCAGATCTTTGTGGAATTATTTGTATTTTCGTATCGGTCATTATTTTGGAAGCAAAGCACTAAGGCCTAAAAAAAACTCAAGGAAATATGTTGTCTATGTCTTAGCGAGTTATGTTTCTGTTTGTTTTTTCCTTCTGGTAATCATAGTGAATGATTATTTAATTACCACTGCCTACAGTAGAGTAACAGTATGCAACCCTTTTAATCGGAATTAATATATATATCTTGTTTTATTCACAATGAATAAATAAAATTATTATTAAAATGAAATAAAGTATAACATTTCCTTAGTTTTCAAACATTTCTTAATTTTAGGATGAACCTCAGTGAAATATTCCAAGTGCAATTTTTTACATATTATCTTAAATAGGATAAAAAAGACTGCATTATGAAACATTCCATAAACATAGGCTCATTTCAGAAGTATCTAGTCATTTCAGAAGAAAAAATGTTGGTGTTTTCTCCAGTGGGAAAACATGATCTTTTACAAGTAAAGTTTAAATATAAAGATATGTAAGTAAGTTTTTTAAATTGATTTTTTGACAATGCATAACCACGTGGAACTACTTACAACATAAGTAAAAAATGTATACAGTAAAATAGAAATATTAATTTTCTAAGTCTGTATACTTATTGTTAATGTTTCACAAACTGTTTGTACTGATGATGATTTGATCAATATCTGGTGTAAGATTATCAGTGTTAATTTACAATAGTGAACACTAAAGTAATTACCTACTTCTTACAAGCAGAAACAAATCATTGGTTGATACAGCACAGAGAAATAGGTTTGCCAGAAAATGTGCAAATACAAATGCAGGTCAACTTTATTCAAGTAATTTGTATAAGATTGTACAGTGGACTCCCTCTAGTTCGGCCACCTCGGGACCGGACCACCGGCCGGACTTCAAAATGGCCAGACTATCCGGATGTACTATCAAAATTGTAAATATCCCTACTAAATGCATTATCTATGCTTAAAAATCAACAAATGACGTTGTTTAAACTTTTTACAACATTATGTACTTACCAAAGAGAAGATCTGGACGTCTCTTGGTTGAATTGTCATGTTGTGCCACTCATAGATACGTTTTTGTAATACATATTAAAAAGTAAATACCGATACCGTACTAAGGATAAAACAGAAAAACACATTACGTACTGTAAAAACAAAGTCAAATTTTATTTGAAGAAATTACTGTACACGTGTTACTTGTCTCATAACCTATAAACATTAAAAGAAACAGTCACACACAAAATTACAGATCAATCAATCTCACTGTACAGTACTATAACCAAACAGTTTGTCACAGGTTAAGTGAGTGCGACCGACCAATTACAAGCTCGCCCGTAAACTAAACTGACATAAATAGTTTACTGTACTTCTACGGCCGGAAACTAAACATTCAAGATAAATCCTGTCGAATGTCGTTCACCCCGTGGCGTGGCGACGGGACGGATATGACTCACCCTCAGGACCGGCCGGACCATCCGGCGGCCGATCCAACCGAAGCCGAACTAGAGGGCGTCTACTGTATGACTATAGTTGTACAAATGTGGGGTTAATGTCCTGATATTTAGATTAAAGACTCTTTACATGCCATTAAGTGGCATCAATTACAGTTGGCTTCGTCAAAGCAACACAAGAATTACAATGCAATAGTTTGAATAACTTAATAAAGACAAATTCTAAAACTAGAACTATAATATAAAATACTTCAAATTGAAAATAAACTGGAAGTTTGAGTATTACATCATCACTGCCCTGACCTCTTTTTTAGCCACAAAATAGTGAAATTTTTTAATTTTTTTAAGTATTAAAAGAGCATAATTTATAATAACTACAAACGAGTTTGTCCGCAATACTCAGGTATAAGGGAGGCAAATTAATATATTTGCAACTTTAAAAATCTAATATAGTCTTGAAACAATCACTTATAGGCCTTCCAAATTTTGTGAAAGTTGGAAAAACAAATGTTTTGGGTGATGCATTCTATTTATGTATTTTATATTTTGGTTCTGTTCTCTTTTCATCATCCTCGTTATGAAGTAAGAGATTATTTTGGAGCTTCATTTTTTGTTTTGAATTGCACACCTTTCAATCTATTTGTGAGTGAAAAAGTTGTCAGTGACCATGAAATCCTTCTAATGACTAATGCATTTGAATTTGTTGTTCGTGGAGTGAACTTAATCTGATTTAAAGTAACCCTCTACTAACAAAAGATATCTTGTTCTTCCTATTTGTTAAACTTCATTAGAGCTGACTTTTTTGACTGATTGGACTATTGCCTGGTCAGTTATTGATAGAGCAATTGCAAATGCTTGTGCTTATTTTATTACTGTGTAGATTACTGCGAACAAAGAATCTCGCTGGCACTTATTTGATAAAGACAAATAAAATACTCATCTGAATCGGCAAAGAGAGTGAAGAACCACACATTGTCTACATACCAACAATATGAATTTTATTGTGATTTTATGTCATTTTTAATTATGAAACTCACATTTTCCAGCTGGACTATATCTCTTTGTTGTATTAACCAAACAGTTAGCTACATAGAGTAGTATTTTTATAATTTGTAATGATCATATTGTGGAATCGTGATTACAAATCACTGGAGCCCTTATTAACTGGTGGTCTTTACATTGTAATTCCTATAAAATATTGAGAACAGAACACAGTGGTAGAACACATTTGTTATATTAGTTTATATGGTCTTACACATAAGTACAAATAACAGTTAGGAACATGTAAGCAAAGTAGATTTTAGTAGAAAAACAACTGATATGAACATTAAAGGAAGTAAACAATTGCATACTGACTTAAATATTATGTTCCAGTGAGATAATAAAAATAATTGTAAATATTTTTACTTTGTAATTTTTTAAGAATATCTGGATTTCAATAAATGTTTTTGATATTAGTATAAATGGATATTTATTCTTACTTTAGGATCTGCAATACATGTCGGTAGATTTATAATTGGAATGCCAAATTTGATTGTTTTTAGTTAGTTTATTAGGTTTTTTTTTTTTTTTTTTTAGAATTCAATCAAGGTTCACATTATTGAGGCAGTTTTCAATTTTTTCTGATCTATTTGAAAATAAAGAGTATTTTTTCGTAAGAAAATTGTTTGTTCATAGAGGATTTGAGGTAATAAAGTGCAAATTAGTGTTAAAAAGATAAATTAGAAGTGATTATTTAACTATATATTTTAATAAAATATCTCCATTTACATTCGAGAACTTCAATGGACAAAGTCAAGAAATAGGTTTTTGAACAAAGAAATGAATTAAATAAAATAACCAACAAAAAATATATCTGATTATTAACAAAATAAAGGTTAAAATAGTTAAGTTAAACAAATTGTTAAAGCACTTGCCAAACCCCTCCAGTCATAGAGACTTTTTTAAAGAATATTTTTGAAAGTGATAAATTAAGGTTTAGCAACTGTACTATGTAACATAATTTTTTTTTCCATCATCTTATTCAAAGATATAAAAAGGTAAATTTTAAATCAGTGTTTGAGATCCAGTTTGGGGCTTTGGCAAATGTATTATGAAACAGGTGTAACTACTTTTTAAATATTAAAAAAGTATTGTTTAGTGTAAATTAAATATAAAAAAGGTTGTATGGAATGTTGTGCCCCTGTTAGAGTTTGATATAACTAGTAACAAAGCTAATTATCTCAAATTACAATTAAAAACCCTTGAATATGAGATGTAAAGTATTCACCTTATCCATAGAAAAATAAAAAGTTGCCTTCAGAGAATAAACTAAGTGTGAATTGGTTTGGGAAATTAAATGTGTTAAATCTTTAGGTTTATCATTGAATTTGTCCTAAATGGCGTCGCGTGACCAAATTTTGAGGGGGCAAATTTGCACATTCAAGTGTCCGGGGATGCATCCCCTATAACAGCAAAAAGAATAGTTTTTTACAAAATCTTAAACTTAAATTAGATATATAAAATAAACAAATTATTACAAAAATAATCAAGAACAAAATTATTAAGTTATTAATCTACCATCAGGTTAATGTTGTTTGCATAGGCAAAATTCAAGAAAAAGTCTGGATGTAGGAATTGTTTGTTTGTAAACATTATCTTAAATTATTACTTTTATAATTTTCGACTCAAATTAAAATCGAGCAAGTCATATTCCTGCCAATTCACAGTAAATTGCTAACGATAACAACATTTGGTACCAATGATATGGGTTGTTAATCGCACAATATCGGCCGTAAATTAGATCAAACCTCATAAAATTGGTAGGAAATGACTTTAGAATCACATTATTGGCCATAAATGGCAATAGAATAGTGCAGTGGCCATAAACGATAATCGGTTCACTTAATATAACGACAACGATGGTGTAGTCAAATATCAGTTGTAAACTACAAACATACCACGTGATTAATGGTTGTAAATGATGACGAAATGCGTGATTTTGGCCGAAGGGCAACTTTTTAAAGGTTGGGGTGGCTTGTGCTCCCCCTCCCAACATGACCCTGTTCACGACTTACTATTAACATTTTTGATTATCTTTATATAGATCGATGACAACAACTAGTCTTTTATTAGGTTTGTATCACTTTTGATAATTACTATTAACGTTTTAGTCTCTTAAGTGTGATTTTCCATTTCACGACTTGTCTTCCTTACTCAATATGAAAAATATAGCTAGACATAAATAAGTTATATTTTTAGATATTACTTTATCTATTTATTCATTTTTATGAGACTTAAAAACATCTTATATTCAAGAGAGGTTAATGTCTTTATCGAGAACTAACTTGTGTTTATTAACCAGTTATTAATCTTGGATTTTAGAAAATTTAAAAACTTAAGTTTAAGTAATTGTTCTAGTTTCTATTAACTAATTGTAAGGAGTTCAACTAATACAAAATTTGGTCATGTATTTTCTAATTCATATTCTTTTGAATGGAAAAATAATTAAATTATAATTCCCACTCAGTCCCTATATACATTTTTTTAATGTTTATGTTAGTAAAACATTTAAGAACATTAACAAATAATTTCTGAATCAGGCCTTTAACTTGTATTGGATACTAAAAACAGAACAAGTAAAACATTCAGTTTAAGTATTCACTAGTTGACATAAATTACTCCTAAAATAACTACTACTTACTTATATACTTTTTCCTTGTCTAATTTATGAAGTCAGCCTTCTACCCTAGGAATATCTGCCATGTTTTATTACCGATCATCAGTAAAATGCACTAAAACATTTTTCGTCAGGCTAAGTTACTTAATACTGATTTACAACCAACTAATTTTGTTATAGTTATTTTTCAATACTGTGTTTTCTTCCATTCAGATATGTACAGGGTGTTTATAAAAAAACTTTACAACTTCAAACATAAAACCTTAATTTTTTCACGTAAAGTTATAAAATTACAACCAAAATATAAGAAATTTTCTCAAGTTTTGTGACATATTAAGTAGTTTACCTAATTTCAATATGTTTCCCATTATTTGCACGCAAAATAATCAGGTCTACATTTCAGTTCGGCCCAATCACAACGGTAACTATGATCATCGATTTCAGCAAACGCTCCCCTGATTCGTTCTCTCAGTTCTTCTTTGATGTTTACCTTATTGGCATACACATTATTGCAATTATTCTAATTGAGGTTCCCCAAAAAAGTTATTCCTTGATCGAAGTCTCCATTGAACAGCCACATCAGAATTTCTTTCAATGTGCTTTAACACACTGTACTTTAGCATGAGCGTCCATTGCGATTTTAATGAGACTTTTCAATTATTTGTTTTTGTTTACCAGGCAACAATATAAACGAATCAGCTGATTAAACTGCCTGCTGATTAAAACTTTTTGAGCCACTCTTTCATGTGGTGGCATTAGGAAACTTGTATGTCCCATGGAACATGAATGGGAGAACATTAAAGTTGTAAAGTTTTTTTATAAACACCCTGTATAATGAAGCGATAAAATCAAATCAATCGATTAATTGTATTTTATAAACTGTCATTTTTAGCAGTGTGTAAACTGTAAGTATGAGTAATGCACACTATTCCACAGACAAAAATAGTCCAACAAACTTATATAACATTTGCTCATATTTTTGTGAAAAATAATTCTTGATGTTTTACTTTTTTAGCATAACAAAATAATTGGCTGAGAAAGGAACGATGACCCATAAGGACATACAGGACCGAATATATGTTTAATGTCTGCTGTTTTAAATTTAAACAATTCTGATTGTTAGTTTATCTGTATTTAGTTTGTGGATTTCCACATTATTACCAAACTAAAGGTTCTACTTCAAAGGTAGCCTTGAATGGTAAATAATATATATTAGTTGAACTCCTTTTTATGTTAAATTATCAATAATGTATGTAAAATATGTATAGATAATGTTCATAATATTTACCCCCTTTAATAGATTTGTAAAGTGTCAGATGTATATACAATTTCATATTAAATCATTTCAAAAGAGAGCTTTAATTTTATTTAATACTGTACCTTAAAAATGTGGTCTAATGTTTTATTATTAGAAATTATAAATCTTCTAAAGATGACATTTGATCAGTTATACATAGTAACAAGTTGTATAATTACTAGATGATCTATTAACAGCTCATAGCCTTTAATTCCTTAGCTGGTGACACAAAGAATAAGTTACTGCAATACCTCGTCTACAAAGACAAGACAGTTGAACAAAATCATAACATTTAGATATGAAACTAAGAATTTGAGAACAAATTATAACTTGTTTCCTTTGTATTCAAAATGTACAACATTTAAAAGTTACCTAGGTTTTTTTTACAAATATCGAGTACATAAGCCTATGCAGGGGCGAATATAAGAGGAGGGTCGGGGCCCCTCCCCGATATGAAAAAAAACCTATAAATATAGTGCACAAGAGTAAATAGCGTTACGTCAATAGTGAGTGGTTAGCTGCACGGGACTAATGAACAAATCTGTATTGTAGGTTCCGTGGTGTAGCGGTTTATTTGGTGCGAATTCACCGGTGGTCTTGGGCCTCTACCCTCTGCTATTGGTAAGGGGTTGTAGCTAGAGGTGATCTTAACTACAGGCACTCACCTCCACCGGCATTTCAGCGAACAGCGGCAACCGCCGTTTGGCTAGATTATCTCTCTTGTACCAAAGTACTGTACGGTGGTTTTTGGTGTTCATATTTACGTTAATTTGTTAATTTTATGATTCACACATAAACCATTTTTGTATGTTCAAAATGTGTTTATTGCAGGAATAAATAAATACAATGTATACAAAATCATGCAGTCATTTGGAACTAACGCTATAGTAATTACATGCATATATATATATATATATATAATACCTTAAAAAAAGCAATCCTGCAATTACTGCACCTACCGGCAAAGCCCAATTACAGGGAAAGTATTTAAAAAATAAATTTTCATCCCTATGACACTAAGATACATATATAATTACATTAAACATTTTTTTTATTCAGACAAAAAGGTAAATCTAAAAGAAAACAAAAACAACAATAACGCTGTCAATCATTCACTTTGCTCAACCTCTTTTAAAACAATAATATGCAAATAATCTTGTGCCTGTGAATTTGGCCACAATAACGAATGTAAAATATTGAGTGTCACTACTTTACGAATAACGTATTATCGGTCTTGGCCCCCCAACGATATTATCTATTTGCCACTGAGCCCAGGAATGCCCACAGGGGGGATTGATTGCACTATACAATTTTATTTTGGGGAGATTTTTTTTTTTTAGCGAGGTTATTTAATTTTAGGTGGAGAATTTTTAAAATTCCATCTTTTAAATCTAAAAGTGAGGAATTTGTACAAAAGGTGACAAGTACCTTTTACTTTTATAAACAAATAGAATTTATAGTTTATTTTATGTAAACACCAAGTCTGATCTTGGTTAGATCTCTCTTACGTTCAACATTGTCATGCATTGTGAAACTAATATTTATTTTGGACCCGGGCCTTTAACCATGTCCTCAAATGGACTAAAGGAATGCTTTCTTTTGCCTATAGGGGAAATTTTCTAAAATGAGATCTACAAAGCCAATTCTCATTACAGTGGCTCTGACTGGATCGGTTGGCACAATAATCCTAAACTTACTTAATCTTCAGAGATGGTTTGTATTTTTGATTTTCTCTACTGAATCATCTTGATGGTTTCCTGCTTGAAAAATGTCATGCATGCAGGGAAGGAGACAGACACTCACCATGTCTTCTTCTAGCCACGCATATTGAAGATGAAGAGAGGGGTGAAGGGAACCGTTACCCATTCCACTGTTTATACTCCATTGGTGAGGAATACTTAGTGATGGGCTAACAAATTACTTCTCAAAAAAAGTAATAACTATTACAGGCCAGGGAAATCAGGATACAAAATTGGATGAAAACACAGAGAAGAAGAATCAGAGGTAGCATCTAGCGTTTCGCCCAAAGGGACTTGAGTGTTGAGCACTCGGACTAGATCTCTTAGGAAGTGACTCCCATAAGAAAGCTACCTCTGATTCTTTCTTCTCTGTGATGAAAATGAAAAACTTGCAATTAGGAATATTTTTGATGGAAAATGTTACCTGAGGTCCCCTTATTCAAATACCAAGAATAAAACCATTCAAACTCTATGAGTTTTCTCCTCTATTTTGGAATTTTCCTCAATTTGATTAGAAATGCATATGTTACTATTAATAAAATTGCTCATAATTATTACCGTTTTTATTCAATTTCGACAGTTTGTATCAGGGGCGGATTTAGGGTGAAATTTGGGGGGTTATGGAATACCCCCCGGAAAAGTTTGGTGAATTATAAGACTAACACACATTTCTAAGCTATCTGACAACTGAATATGAGAAATTATTTTGTTAAGCAGCCATTTGTTTATATTTTCGAGAAAATTTAGGGGGTCATGACCCCTATGACCCCCCCCCCCCCCACTAAATCCGCCACTGGTTTGTATAAATCTTGATTACATTGTCATAAATACAAGAAAAAGTAATTCAATTGACTGAAAAGTATAACAATTGTAAGAATTATTACCCGAAACACTGATTTTTTAAAATTTGATTATTATATTTGTATTAATTTACGTAAATACAAAAAATGAAATTGTAGTTTTTTGAGTCATTTTTTCTCATCTATTATTATTTTGTTTATTTTATTCAAAACAAATATACAATTTCTAGAGTTCATGCATTACTGTACAATAGCTGCAAAAGTCTCATAAGGCTTGACACGTACATCTCGCATAAGAATGTTTATATATATATATATATAATAATAGCAGCCCTATACTGTGAATTGTTTAGTAACATATATATATATATATATATTTCAGTTCATGTTACTGAACCACAGAGCTGAAATTTGGTACCTTAAAGGATAAGAAACAACAACGTGATTATAATGGGGAGTCACAGTGTTGTTCTCTTAGCCCAGTCAATAAAGGTAAAAAAATATGCTTTGTCGCAACTAATTAGGGGAAGTAGCTAAGTCCGTTACCATGGGCAATGTTATAAGAACTTTTGTAAACCTAAACATGGACAAAAGGTAGGATGGCCATTATCAGCCGATTCTGTAGATAAATCTAATCTGTTTTCTAATTACCTTGAGAACAACAACGAGTGCTAGTATTCATTAAAAGATTCATTAAGAGATTGTAGTTGAATTAATTAAGTGGTTCTGATTTAGATTATAGTGATTATTATCTCAAGTAAAAACTTGTTGATTTTTTCAAAGATCGGCTAGTTGTGCATAATTTATCTGGAAGGAAAAGTATTTTATGTATGTCACATACTAGTCACAAGGTATTAGATTTATGGTACAAAAACAGAGAAACAAGTACTGTAAAAGAACATAAAAGAATTATGAGAACAGCAGCAGAAATCGTTAGGGAAGACATTCAAAAGATAAATTACGACTTTGGAAAATACTCAAGTGAAAAGGAAGTGAGTACTGTATCAAATAATTTGATCCCTGAATCATTGGCAGTATTTACGAGTACAGTGACGAAAAAAGAGCTAGAAATTCATCCCCTGACATAAGGAGAAAACATGCTGTAATTAACCATGCTATAATTTCAGCTGAAAGACCAAGGTCCTTGTCGTCAATAAAAACTTCTTTGATTTTATATTTGAATAAAATGTATTGGTCAAAATATCTGATTGAGGTACTTTCTGCATTGGGAGTATCTTCTTCATACTATGAAAGTGACAGATACACCACAAGATCTTTAATTACGCTGAGCCCCCAGTCATACAAAATAATACCTTTACACAGTACATTTTCGACAACGCTGACGATAACGTAATATCATTTGACGGGCTTAAATACACTTCATGCGAAGGGAGGAATTGCATGTATAACTCCATCATCACATGTCTCCATCACCTCAGAAGTATCTAGAATAATTGATGGATCGTTTAAGGTTGCAGAAGAAATTTATAAACAACGGCATTGTTATGGACGACTTTTAAGATGTTATATCGTTAAGGCTGTGCAGTCAAAAAAATTTTAATTTTTTTTCTCACTGTTTTTTGTTTAATACGATTATACAAACCGTAAACACACATTTTTTTGGAAAAATATTTCCGTTATGTTGGTTTTTTCACCCTTTGAAGTGCCGTTTTAGAGGTATTTTGAATTATACACCAGTTGAAAACGGCCAATCACAAATGTTTCAAAATTGGTTTATGTATTTACAAAAAATATACTTAAGGGTCACCTAAATAGATTTTAGGAAATTTTTTATTATTTCAGGAAATAAAGTTTGTATCTCGGTTGTTTTTTATTCGAGTGGTTTTAAAACTTCAGCTAACCCAAGCCAAGGGTGTACAAAGACAGTTTTATACAAGAATATGTAAAAATTAGGTTTCATAAAAATGTTGTGTACAATAAACTTTTTAATTTTAGCCCGCGCCAGACACCTATCTACCCCTGAGCCGCCCATATCGCCCCGACTCGCACGTGCAGGCACCCGCGCACCATATTTCTCTCTCACTCGCACATCCCTTTACTCTCTCACACATCTCCTCTCTCTCTCCCTCACAACCCCGCATCGGCCCGCCGCGCCGACTGCCGGCACCGTCACCCCGTGACAGAGAAGGTATCTTCCTTGCAAATAAAACAAAGGTCTAAAAGCCAGGTTGTGTTAAGTTGTATGTAGGCCTGAAGTCAGATTTCTTTATGCCCACCAAAGATGTTTAATATATTTTTACAATTGTTAATTAGGCCCTACAAATTTATTCTTAATACAAAAACGCCACATTTTATTTTTGTTAGTGAAAAGGGGTTTTCTTAGCTAATAATCAAGTTGTTTATACACAGTTTTCTTTGCTTTTTTCTATGTAAGTCAAACATAATTTATGACTCTTCGATTTCACATTCAATAGTTGCCAACCATATTTTAAAATACAAACGCACTTATAAAGAGCACGTTTGATTATAAAGAGCAATGAATTACAATTTGTTAAGCTGTGTGATTTGATTTGACTATAAAACATAACTCAGATGAACAATAGAAGCTGTTGGGCAAAACTAGCCTTATATCAGGGCCGTAAGGGCGCACGGGGCGAGCGCCCAGGGCCCCGGGCCCGAGGGGGGGCCCCCAGGCCACGGAAGTGGGACCCTTCAGACCACTAAGGAGGCAGTTTTTAAAATTTGTTCTGAAAAAGTTGGTTATTTCTTAACTGAAAACAATACAAATAATTTTAAGGTGTAAAAGGTGTACGTTCAAACTAATTATCAAATCCAAAGTCATTCAATAATTTGTATTATTTTAATACCATGTGCGGACTTGATAAACTTTCCCAAATCCAGTAACTAAAATTGGCCAGGTAAGATTTGAAACATAACTACTGATGGCATTGTAGAGCACTTATTTTGCTGAGCATAGATTGTATGTATTGTATTGTTTAATATAAATTATAACAGCCATGCTCTGCCGTACTTGGAAGTTGCATATTCCGTTCAAGCCGATTTAAGTTTGTTGTTATTGTTGCACAAAACTAATTTTGATATATTATAAATTATTAGGAACAAACAGCCAAATATAAAGTAATTAAATAATAGTATCAAAACTATAATTGGTTACCGAAAGTCAGTTAACGTAGGACACTGAGTAGTCATAAGTGTTTGAGGTTATCCTAAATATGATGATACAATTAATAATAAAGATGATAATAATAATGGTACGGTAGCTTTTAGCCTATTTCTTGTTGTTATTTTGTTCGTATCGTCTTTATATATAATTCTGTAAGCGAAATTTTTAAGTCAAAATTGTGGGAGTTTGGCTAATTGCAGGATAATGGGAGAGGTCTTGATCCCAGGGACTAGGGAAAAATAACAGTATTTCTAAATATTTACCAGCAAACGAACAACAACGTAAAAATCCCCCATAAGAAAAGCATGGGGATTTAAAAAGTCTGCTTTGTTTACTTTAATTATTACTCAATACGATCAGCACTGCCCCGGTATCAGTGAGTGTTACGGGATGTATGCTTATCATTGTTGCCAACACTGAATCCTGCGATTACCCCCCACATCAAGTTTAACGTAGGAAGAAACAAGGCCCAATGATAAAGATAATATTTAATTGTATCAAAATCACGTAAACTTATCTCGAAAATAATGTAAAACGTCTACAATATAACTGACTTTTTACTACATTTCCAAATATTGAAATCTCTTTAAGAATATTTGTATGTGCGATAATATCAAATGCATCCGGAATAAGAACATGTTTTAAAGTTTAAACTTGTAAAAATTTACCTTTGAATTAGCATTAAACCAGAGTTTAGAAAATTATATTTTGCATTGGCGTTGCCTATGTTACTTGAACATATAATTTATGATTTTTCAGCCAAGAAATGCCGAGAAAGGAGTTTTTACCGTCTATACTGCATGAAATACTATTTAATAAAGTCTATCCAGCAGTATGTTGATCTTCGACCTTTTAAAGAGTTCCAAATCAAAGTGTATTGAATTCAAACATATAACATTTATTATAACAAAACATAACATAACAAAACATTTCATATGTGCTATATTTTGATTGTTTTCATGTTAGTACGATGATTTTTGTGGTAAAGCAATTACACGAGATATTTCTTTTTATAAATTTATAAGTTGTTGGTTTAACTAGTCATAATGTTTTTTATTGTATATTAACTTAATATATTAGTAGCTTGTTGGATATAGGCTTGAGAGCTAAAACCAGACTAAATCTTGCAAAGAAAAGAAAATACAACATTATTATTTTGAACATTTTTAAAGTTTTCACGACAAATTAAAATTTGTTAATTATTTGTATATTTGGTGTATTTATTACAGACTAGACAATTAAAATTAATAATGTTATATTACGGAATAGAGAAATATCTATTGTATGTATACCTACATACATGCTTGTATTTATGTTAGGGGGGCCCCATTTTCGTATTCGCCCGGGGCCCCAGAGGTCCTAAATACGGCCGTCTTACATATTAAATCGCTAAGTAATTTCGTTTTTGGCCCGCTACGTCGTTATTTCTCAACCGATTTGGACAATCGATGTGTCATTTTAAAGTTTTTACACTTGCACATTAACAGAAAAAAATACTCTTACTCTCACTGCCTGTTTTTGGGTAAAGTCAGCCAGTCCTACTCTTAAACATGGGGTATTGTGGTTTCTACGGACTGTCTCGGACCGTGTCTATTGGTTTTATGTTAACTGTCCGCATGAGTCTCTAAAGTTGCTGTAAAGGAATTCAAGCAATACAAAATTTGGGACCTGACTGACATGGTTTACCAGAATATCTCTTGGTGGTAATGTATATTTTTGGAAACCATTTGCCTCCCTCCCTATCTGGGTACTACCAAACTGCCACCCGTTTTTTGGGCACATCTGAAGTTTACAAACTTTACTATAGTAGAAAAATATTTAACCATTGCTCTACTAGGCCAATCATATATATAGTACATTAAAATCGCAAACAAACGGTTAGTTCTGATATTTTAATATGTTGTTAGGATTACTACCAGTAGTTTACTGATGCCTTAGACTTTGTTTCAAAGTTAATGTGTTTAATTGTTATCAGATATTTTATCCGTGATTCAATAGTATTTTATACTGGATCTTGTTAAAAACCGTTATCATATAAACTGTATTAATTCGATTTTTGTAAACAAATATTTGATTAAAATTATCTGTTGTTTAATTCAAATAAAAAATACTTTTTCCAGTTTCTTTAAAGTGATCATATTTTAGCGAAACTTTGGTATGTGAATTGACCTAGTTCTGGCCTACTTATATGCTTTGCATAAAAAACAATTTTTTTATTTTCCCCGAAGCAGCAAACCTTCATACTCAGCCCTAGTGTTATTCTTATGAAGAATAGTTAATGTTTGATATGGCCTACCTCCCTTAGTTATGAACCTAAATTAAATAAATAAAGTATGAAGCTTCACCTTCTTGAGTTATTTTGATAATTGTATAAAAAAAGTTTCTTATCTTCCTTGTTTCAGCGAAAACCTGCGTACTCAGCCCTAAAATAAAATGTTATACTGTATTTTTGAAACTCATAATAGCGATGGATTTGAATTTTATAATTTATTTATTTGGACTTTACCTATCGCTTCTAGGGTTTAAAAACTATTCTTTCTAGTGTTTTAAACCCTAGAAGTGATAGGTAAAGTCCAAATAAACCGATAATAAAAATAGTATATATCACTTATTTACGTATGTATTGTTATGTAACTTGGTAAGTGGCTTTATGTGGTAGCGAGGCACATATTTATGCATTGGAAATTCGCTGAGCACGCAGGTTTGCTGCGATGGGGTTATTTGTATGTTAGTAGAGCATTTCCAACTTGTTAAAATACGTTTTATAATTAATTTTATCTACGATATCATAGATTTGAGAGACTTGCCTGAATTCATTAAATATGCCATTTTTAAATGGTATAACAAATTGTATTACATGTATAAACGCTGAAAATTGTATAATAAATAAATCTGTTTATAGCACATGCGGAGAGTTGAGTTGAGTTGCCGCTGTGCTGCTTGCTATTTGCCATTTCAGAATCTTGTTGCCCGATGAAGGTTCAGGGCAGGGCGAGTAGCAAGCCCAGCTGAGTGAAAGTGGTTTGACCACTTGGGGAAGTTGGGGGTTGGGGGTAGTTGAGGGGAGGGTTCTGCGTGTGTGTGAGTGAGCATCCGGGACTCTGCATGAGTGTGAGTGAGCAGCGACTGGCCTGACCTCTAGGCGGAATAGCTTGTCAATAGAGTCGACTGCACCACCTTAAGGAAAACAAATGCAAACACAGTATATTTTATTCATCCACTTAATCTGCTACGGGTCAGTGGATGTAACACTCAACGGATTATTCTGAGCATGTGCAACTTATCAAAGTTCCAAACCCTCATTACCTTAAGTTCAAACAATTAACCGCTAAAAAGTCTCTTAAGTCAAATTTTGATTTAGCAAAACTTTTACCAACTTCAAATGCTGCTCATTAACATCTTTTGAGGGTTTACCATCAGATTCAAACTTGGTTAGGGTGTAAAATTCCAGCAGAAGAATGGAGTTGGCAGCATACATAAAATAACAGACTGTTACCTAAGCCCATGACAAATCCTCCAGCTTCAAGTGAACTTCTTCTACTGATATCTTGCAATTGTAAACAGAATGTACTTCTATATGAGGGCACTGCAGTAGAATGTATTGTAACAATTCTTCGGACCAAACCAATAAAATATTTTAAATGACCCTTTGTAAACAACTAAAAAAAAAATTATTCATGGTTATAGTATATGTTGTGGAAGAATTAGTTATCGAAAATACTACACTATTCCTTATTTATTTAAATGCACGATTGTTAACCAAACAATGCCTAGACAATGAAACTTTATTATTTATCAGTGAGTTAAGTGAACTAAAAATGGATTTTGGTAATGAAAACCTAAATTTTATTTTATCTCCATTCATACTGAATGACTATTCCAGATTACGGATACGAGTACATACAGCGGTGCCCCTCAGCAGCGAGTGACAACGGCCGGCGCGGCGCCGATGCAGTGCCCACTACTGGTTCATCACTCTATGAAGCCATCATAATACCAAATATCTTTATTAGAACCATAATTTTAAAGCTGAAATTATCAATAAGTTTTATTGAAAACATTTCATCCCATGACGCAAGGATAAACATGTACAATTAGTTGGTTACTTTGTTTTTTTTTTTTGCAGTGGCAGTTTGTTGTATACCTACAGTATATTGAAATATTACGATGAAATTAAGCTATCTACATAAAAAGTGTATGTAACATAATTTGCTTAGAATATTGTTAGGCGTAAAATAATGAAAAAAACCATGTCCGTAACTTCGTTAGTTTTTGAGCTGTAAGAATTTAACCAGAGTGCTGCTCTTGTAAAGTTAGGGTGGGGGTGGGGGGAAGCGAGAGGGGTGGGGGTCAGGACTTTGTATTTTTTTAGTTTATACTTTGTATACCAACATCCTGCAAAAATCCAGCTTTCCCCTAATTAGTTGTGACACGAAACCTTTATTGACTGGGCTATCTGGAGATTTCATACACACTTTGTAGTGCTTGAGACATGGGGGGACGAGATCTATGCCTCTCTTAAAAGATCTTTTATGTAGCCGACCACTGAGCATCTCAACTTAACAGTAAATATGAGAAATATTTTTAGAGAAGATTAAGGGGTTGAGGAGTTTTCTTAGGTCCTTTTAAAAGTTGGAAAAAGTTAACTTTTATTTCATTGTACTGTAAACATGTAAAATTAATTTAAATATCGTAAAATCAATTGGATTGTTATTCTTTTCAAATGAATATGTTATTTAGACATACAACCCGCACGAAGGACGGGTACACAGCTAATATATATATATATATATTATAGTATATATATATACTATAGTGTATATATATATACTATAGTATATATATATATATATATATATATATATACTATAGTATATATATATATACTAGCTGTTACCGGGTGTCTCTTGAACAGAGCGAACCCAATATTATTGTTCCTATTGTCATTTTCTTCTGTGTAATTTAAACATATTGTACATCGAACCAGAAATAAAGTTTGTTCCACTATTTTCTACAAAAAGTACCTAAAATAATATATGATAACAGCCAGCTGATCTCATTCTCTAGTGGCGCAACTGTTTTCTATTTGTCTTTATAATTACTGTATAATATTGTTAAAACTGGATTAATTGATTGCACCTGCATGGTGTTTAAAAGCTGAATCATGCAAATGTTAATTAAAATGATTTCTTCAGGCTACTCGTGTTACTTTTTTCCATCTATCTTATACCCTTCTATATGAAATAGATTTAATATATATATAATTTTTAACGACCCCCCCAAAATGTGTTTAAGGGGTCACCTTAGGAACCTCTATAGTGGTCCCAGGTGTGAGTTTTACCGTGCGGGTAATGCTAATAGTTTACTTTTCCATAGAAAATTCACTAATAATTAATTAATTATTATAATTAATAATCAATTATGTTTATTCTAGACTATATGTGACCCATCATCATCTGAAATCCTATACTCTAATATGAGTAAGGTTTGCTTGCTTGCTTGCAACTCTGATCTCACAACGATTTCCTTCAAATGTTGGAAATAATTAATTTCTGGGACAAAAATAAGTTCTCGATAGTCTCATCCCCAGGAAAACTCTAATAATGTAGATAAACTATTGTGAAAAGTAAAATAATGAGCATTGTTCTTATAGAGTTTAAAATCAAAACGAGTTCACACGCAGCACGCTGACGTGAGGGAAGTGAATTTCCCCATAACAAACTTTTAAAACTTAAAATCAGTGTTAAAACATGCATTTATTCCAATTTGTATTGAAATCTGAAAACATTGATTTTTTTACTGTTCTGATACTCCTGGTTTCATTTACCTGCAATGCTGGGAATACAATTTTGCACATTATAAGGTTAGGAGAAGTTCCAGTCAGGCTTTAAAGTAGGCGTGAGGTTGCTGGGGATGATAAAAGTACACCAACAAATGAATAACAGGCTTTTCTAATGTAAAACCCCCATAACGTACTGTGTTTGGTCGATGAACATTTTCTTTAATAACTCGGTAAATATTTATGCTAGAATGATGAGGGCTTAAAAGTTTAGCCTAACTAATTCCCATCTTTTGACATGCATTAATTTTACATCCGGGGCTTTTCTGACCCTTTTTGGGCCGAAAATTTGAAAGATTAATCCCAAAAAAGGGGTTTAGAGTTTTCCGATTGTTTTGCCCAACGAACTTGTCGAACTGACTATAGAAAGGATTGTCCCTACCAAATTTGAAGTAAATCGGACAAAAATGCAAATGCTAGAGAGCAAAACGTGTTCAGGGGGTCACGTTAGGAACTTCTATGGTGGTCCCGGGCTTAAGTTTCACCGTGCGGGTCATGTTAATAGTTCACTTTCCATACGAAATTCACTAACAAAAGAATCTTAGCAGCGATTTATAATCATCAATGAGTGAACTGTCAAAGTAATCTATCTCGTACGTAATTTTGAAAGGAAAATCGATTGTGTCAACATTTCAAGCGCTACACTTCACCTAAACTTGACATAGAATATTTTGACCTGTGTGAACTGTTTTCAGTTCAGCAGTTGGAGTAGAGCGATGTAGAGTAATGTCACATTTTTAGCTCGTCTAGAAGTGAGTAATTTACAAATCCGGATATATAGGTATTTAGAAGAAAGACAAAAATATATTTTACATAATGTTTAAAATTTAACCAAAGTTAACAAATTGTATGTGTTAAAGTGATGTCATTGACTATCCCTTCTACAAATATATGATACAAGTTATTTTAGGTAAATGGGTACAAATTAACTGTAACAAATTATCTAAGATTATATCCAAATTGTAGACAATTCAAGTTTAAAACCCATAAAATAACTTGAACAACCTAGTTTAATCACTACCACTATTGTTTCCTATTTTTTTTTGTTTTTGATTTTTTTAATAGTGGTAGTGATTAAACTAGGTTGTTCAAGTTATTTTATGGGTTTTAAACTTGAATTGTCTACAATTTGGATATAATCTTAGATAATTTGTTACAGTTAATTTGTACCCATTTACCTCAAATAACTTGTATCATATATTTGTAGAAGGGATAGTCAATGACATCACTTTAACACATACAATTTGTTAACTTTTGTGAAATTTTAAACATTATGTAAAATATATTTTTGTCTTTCTTCTAAATACCTATATATCCGGATTTGTAAATTACTCACTTCTAGACGAGCTGAAAAAAACAAAAACAAAAAAAAGGAAACAATTGTAGGCCTAAGATTAAATAAACTCAAAAGTGTTTAGTAGCCAACCAAAAATCACATATTGCAACCATGAACATTAATGAGCTGTAAGCCGTTGTGTCAATAAATAAAGGTAAATCTCTTGTATATTTTTATCCAAATATGAATTATTATAAAATATTAAATATAATTTAAGCCATTACTTCAATGTAAGAAACAAAAATTGAATATATATATATATATATATATATATACAGCCGCATGTGTTATTTATATATTACACACGCAATATATAATCCACATAATCGACATTCAATTAGCGCTGTTCAAACCCCTTACAAATGCAGTTAAAATAACCTGATAAATTATTGATTTGATATTGTACATAATACTTATACATAATTACTATTTTTTAATTTTTATTATGATGCAAAAATATTTGGTCTATCTAAAATTTCAGGATATTATAGTTTTTTTTTCTTCAGTAAACACGAGGTTTAAATTGTTTTATTAAAATAAGCTTAAGAACAGTAATGTTATTTATATTCGATCGTAAAGGAAATGTTATAAGGTAACCAAATATATATATATATATATATATATTGGTACCTAAAATTAATATAGCAGTTGCAGTATTCTAAAACGTGAGAAGATACACGGTTGCCGGCGAAACGTGCAAAATCCCGCCACCGGCGCCGCGACGCCACCACCAGGGGTCAGTGTAGTGTCAGTCGCGTCGCTACTCCAGGCCAGTTGTGTTATGTATTATTTATAGGGGGAGAATGTAAAAAGGATCACACTATCGCTCGGCCAGACACGTTCCTTAGGAAATAAGATTTTAGTGTGCCAGATTAAATCATGGATTAAATGACGTTTTAGGTGTGTAAACTTAAAGTATACTTTGGTTAATTTTTCTGGTGATTAATAATTTTGCCTCTTCATTGAAGCAGTCAGGATTATTAATACAGTAGAACCTCTATCAACCGTCACCTTTGGGACCGGGATTGTGACGGATAACTGAATAGACGGATAATAGAAACAACATATTATAAACGTGTTCAGTAACTAAATTTTAAAATGTTTGGCAGAGAAATGAAAATAAACTGTATACAAAAGGATAATACTTCCCACTACATACATATTTATGTTGTTTAAAATACATATAATAGCTCATACAGACACTCAGACTAAGCCGTACGACGCAAATCCTGAGTCTAATAAATAGTAATATTCTCATAGACGGACGACGGATAACAGAGAGTGACGGTTGAACGAGGTTTTACTGTAGTAAATTTCAAGGCCCTTATCTTCTCCTGCCTCTCAAGGATCTGCATAGTAAGATACTAACTATAGTTTATATTTCTTGTTATATATGTTATCCCAAACAGCCCGTAATGGCGTAAACTATTTCATAATTTACAATTCGTTCCTCTTTAATACTTAGAAATGACCCCCCAATTTGCCACTTCACCCAGGTTTGGCGACAGATGCTTTATAAACATAGCGGTAGTGACCATTTTAAAGGGGCGTAAATAATGTTTAGAGTGGGATATTATGAACTTCACACACTAGATTTGTATAAAATTTGTTTATTATTAGTTATTTTAGCTTTATTTGAAAACAGAAAAATATAGTTTAGGAATATCACATGACATAAGTAATTAAATTCAAAAAGTTATATACTCTTAAAAAAGCCAATTATAATAAAAATCAATTTGAAGGTCACCCAATGCAGTCACACGATGGGCAGCCGCCTCTGGACTCAGTGCAGTTAACTGGACCTGAAACATAAAGAAGAATTTATGTACAAATATTACCTATTATTTGCAAACCTTAATAATACATTTGTCTGCTGCTATCCAGTAAGTTTATTACTTTGACAAAGTAGGTATATTGTCAAAAATATGTAAATTTGTATAGTATGTAAGTAAATACAATATCACCTGATATGTCTATCTGCACTAGAACTGAAAAAATGTAATGTGACAATAAAGAGATTGATTATGATTAGTAGATATTACAATCTATATATACAGTGTCTCAATACTCGACGGCCAAACTTCACAGATTAGTTATATGGACTATTTCCAACAAAAACTATCAAATTTTTGTTATCATTTTCTTCATAGTTTACAAGCAATTCTGTCTATTGCAATCTCATAAATCATTTTCAGGCAAGGAAGTATACACGTAGCACCATAAAACTTGTACAGCGTATAAAAATAAACAGTAATTATTAAGAAATGCAGTTGTTAGGGGTTTGATAAAAAAACTAACGCAGTTTTAATTTTGATTCTTATTTCTTTGTTACTTTGGCTCAGGTATACACATGAAAACCCCACTCTCACCCTTTCTTTGGAGAGTTGATCCAAAATGAACTTGCTATAAAGGGGTTTAGAGAAACCAGTAACCTTGATAGCATGACTTATAGCCCACATGACCTTGATAAGATGAACTTCAACTATAAGAGTACCTCGATAACAAGATTGTTCCCCAAATCCCCTTGTGAGTCTTGGTATCAAGGTTTTACTGTATTTATATATTTTGTATAAATATAACTATTATGAATGGTACCTAGTTAATTTGAATTAAATAAATTATTACAAGATCTAGTTAAGTTTGTGGTTATATTAGATAATTTTATGTTGGCGTACACAACAGAGCATTCTTAGAAATAATAATAAGAGTCTGACGGTAGCCATAGGCGTGACGGCACCCACAAACAGGGCTTGAGGGGGGCGCCAAAATAGTTGATTAAATAAATGTTTATATGTTGGTATGTCAAACAAATTATGTTTAATGTAAGAAATAAGTATAAAATAATATGTATGTTTTTGCTTAAATAGTAAGTAATACTGGGATTGGGAATTTTTATGAAAAACAGTTAGGTAGTATATACAAATTCAATTAAAATCAACGTCCAATACATGAACTGACATCTGAATTTTCGCGTGACGATCGACAGATTCTTTAGAAACCAAGTGCCGGATGTAAGTATAATAGAAATACCTAAAGACGGCCACACACTGCCGGACTTTTTCCCGAACAAGACATCAGACCGAGCAGGATTTGGGGTCGAAGGGAGAAAATCCGGTAGTAAGTGGGGCCTCCGAACCATACACTAGCTAACATTACACCGAACCGAGCCCCAACGCGAACACTGATTTGTTCGTGGTGAAGTTCGCGGTGCCTTTTGAAAGAAACTAGCCCCGAACCGAACCTCGACATGAACATTTTCGCGCGAACCACAACTTTCTTTCTCGGTCAGGCGTTCAATTGATGAATAACTAGCTGCAGCGGCTTACATCTACATGAGCCATGTTCTTCAGAAGAAGAGGTAAGACCGTCGCTGGTAGGAAACCAAGTTTCTCCAACAAAGAGAAGAGATGGAAGTGTAACTTTGTTGGGACAACTGAAGTTTCAGCAAGTGAGTGGACACTATAAGAACTTCACGAGAATGTCCCCTACAGATGTTTAGTTCTTGATCAATCTTATAGGAAGTGAGTGCGCTCGAGGAGGCACGAAACTGGTCCCGGTAATGCAGTAATGTATCAAATTCCACAATATTGGCATCTTCTTGTAGCACTCTATGACAAGAAGCTGGTCATCTTCAGACCTCTCTACGTCTGACTCCCAATAGGCACTCATTTCACTCAATAAACACTATTAACTGGACACGACATCACTACCGGGTAACAAAAACCACTGTCTTTGGAGCCAACGAAGGAACTGATGCAGGCAAGCGTTGGACCGCAGCGGCTGGTGTTCGCGGGGATGTTCGGGAGTCGCCATACACTACCGAACCCCGACGCGAACATTTCTTTGATAGAAAACCGACTCCAGGTGGTTCGCCCAGAAGTTCGCGTCGAACTTCGGAGTCCACCTTACACTAGCGAAAGTTCGCGTGACAGTTCGCGTCGGGGTTCGGTTCGGCGTAAGGTTCGCTGGCAGGCTTACATCGAATAAGACTTCGGACCGAGCACCGAGCGCTCTCGAGGCGGTTTTTTGAGGAAAGATCGGTCCGATGTCTTGTTCGGGGTTCGGTAATGTGTGGTACCTCCATACGATGCTCCGAGCGCCGTCACGAGTGCCGTTGGGTTCTGTCGTTCTTTCACCTTTTCCATACTAAATTAAAATATAGTAAATATTTAACAGCATTGAGTTCATCCCAATTCCATGTTCCAAAGCAAGCATGCTCAGCAGTTTCCGGCGTTGCTCATGCACGATCAGACTTTTCGGACAACTTCAAACTCCGGCATCCCATCCGACGCGACCAGACAACAACAGCTGTCACGCAATGATCGGTTTCCATCGGCCGTTTTTGGAATTAATAAAAGAAAAACTAAATATTTTAGGAAATATTCCTTCATCAGAAAAGTTGAAAAGTAAGCATAATAATAGCTAATCGTAGGCTGTGTTTATGTTTTTGTCTTAAAACAAAACTTTCTGTCTTATCTTTTGTTAACAACATATGTAACATTTTACTTACATTTGTGAAATAATTTGGTTTATTCCCAACATTGTCTTATTAGGCTATGCTGATCTCTTATCCATCGTCTTAATTTGAAAACTTAGTCAATAAAATACTACTACAGAAGAATAAGTTTGGCCATGATTTCTTTGATTACATCCCTTTGTTTACTCTGGCTTCCTAACCCCAAAACAAACTGCTATAGGCCCATATCCAAGTACAAATTAAAAGTAATAGTTTTAACAGTAAAGTAACATTGGCCATGATTTCTTTGATTATATCCTGTTATTTTCTCTAGCTTTCTAACCCCCAAAAAAAACTACTGTATCCAAGTACAAATTAAAAGTAACAGTTTTAACAGCGATTTTTAATAGCCACGCAGCTTAAAAAACTACTCCTACAGTTCCTCAAAACAGACAAAACCCCACTATTTTGCTCCTCATTTTCCAAGATTTTTCACCAGACCCCCCTTCCCACACCCCCCCCACGGTTCCATCCATCCTGTTTTCATAGAATCCAAAACTGGTCACCTTTTTACCAATACCCCTCGCTGTCTTTTCATTGTTAGGCGGAGATTTATAGGAAAAGTAAATGTCATAATAGTTTAAATTAGGAGTATAAATAGTAATACAGTGGAGTCTCACAAACTCGACACAATGTGGACTAAGACCCTGTCGAGTTTGTGGAATGTCGAGTTATCCAGAATTACATTGGGAGGGGAGGAAAACACATTATTTAGCTGTAAATTGTTTACTGTATTAGATTTTACTTAAACACATTATATTATAAATGTATAATGTTACTGTATTACAAACTTAAGGACAATATAAAAATTTGATAAATACTTAAAAATTGAGAATTAATAACTAACTGTCCTCGTTTCCAAAATATATAGTCTTGTAATGCATGTACTGTATAGTAAATGAGGTGTCGAGTTTCCCAGAGTGTCGAGTTATCGGGAGTCGAGTTTGTGAGACTCTACTGTAGTACTCTCATATCACTGTTTATTTGAACTTTACTTTTCACTTTGAGTGCAATGCGAAAAGTAAAACAATATAAATAATAATTTAATCGCTATCATTAGTTGGATATAGTACAACCAAGTATATTTTTCTGAGGAAAGATTAATTCTGTGATGATATAGCCATTTTAAAAAGTGCTTGGTACCCTATATCAGCTGATTGCTAATTGTTATATTGTTTTAAAAACCTTTAAGATACACTATTTTACCGAGAAATCGGAGTGACGTGCAGCCATCCGGCCTGAGCGTAATCTAATTTTTTTTTGAGGTAATAGAAAACCAGTAACATTATGATATAATATTATGTGTATCTGTATGTAAACAAAATATACCTATGCAGATACAATATTTAATGCATTGAATAAGATTAGCACATATTTGTGTCACATATTTGTGTCAAGGAGGAGTTAACTATTAGACTATATACAATAATAATTGACGTATTCAATTATTTGGCAGATAATTAATTTCTTAGAGCTGTAAGATTTTTTTGGGGGGAGCGGGGGGCGCATTTTTCGGCTCTGGCACCCACGCTGACCGGACTCTGCGCACGCCTATGACGGTAGCTATATTTTACAGTATAAATAATAAATCAAGTGTATGTTTTAACACACAATACTAACCTATGGAGTTGGTGCGGCCATGGCCATAGCCTGAACGACAGCGAATGTAGACCCTGCGGCCACATTTCCGACGTATGCCTGGGCCCCTGCTGCAAGGGACCCGGCAATTGGGCCTGCGGCCCCAAAGCCGATGGCTGGTAGCACCGCCGGTGCTAGGAATGGCATAAAACATACGCCAGTGCCTACGGCAGTTACAAGTCCCCAAGCTAGAAGACCCATTATTATCAGGTGAATCTGAAAAAAATGTTGTAGTTTAGTCTTTATTACACCTAGGTAGTGTTAATGACTTTGATCGAACATTTTTATGATCAAATTTAAAAAAATGTTACAACTTAACAAATATTAACACGTTAGGAGATTGGTTCCAATGTTGCACAACACCCAAAAATGTTGTACCAGTTGAAGTTAAACAACTTATTGTATTGTTACTGTGTTTATTGTAAGTTGCTAATGTGGTGTGAAAAGCACTTTATTGAATTTATGGGTAATAATAGTTTTACAATAATTATTTTTTTTTAAATGTTGATTGTATACATCCTATTATAAATTAAACATACTTTTGAACTCGTAATTTATAAAATAGGAAATAGCCTACAGGTTCTTTTAACTACAAAATTTATAATTACTATAGGTACATATTTATACATACAAAAATACTATATCTTTTAAACAAAGATGCATCCTATTCTATAGCCAAAGTTGCACTTTTCACCCACAGATTCCGAAAGTCGGTAACCTAATTCCCTTTTTTATGAGGGACTGCAATAACCAGGGTAGAACCTTTTGTCTGAGATTTCTGATACAGTAACACTATTAAAATCTCTTAAGTAAGTTATCTCCAATTTTGATACAGTGCACCGTCTTGATAAATTTGATAGGTATAAAGGGCCATACCACATGTCCATCAATCTGATGGATGGATCCAGCCTTGAACATTCACGGAGTGCCAAAATACACAGTGCTTGTGTCCATCTGACGGACGGATGGACTTTAATGATCTATTCTCAGAGACCATTTACACATTCTCAAAAAAGAAATAGGGCCTAGTGGAATTATATTGTTTGATTAATTATAAAAGGTGTGAAAAATTATAAAAGGCAACAATATTTAAAGAATAGTTAGGCTAGTGGATTACTTCAAATTCAAAATATATATGGGAGCTCATATAAACAACCTTTTAAGAGCACATTTATAGGTGTAGGAATGCTAAGAATAGTGACCAGATTGCATGGGAATCAAGTGAGGGGCCAACACACACTTGGGGATCCCTTCAATCTGGTAAACGTAATCTGGTTATATTACGTGAATACGGTATAGGCAAGGTGACCAGATCTGTAGACGCCCAGGGCCAGACATAGTATAAATACTTTAAATTCTGGGGATGTGGGAGGAATGGAATACCCGACTACAAAAATGGAGTATTATATTTCGGGGGTGGCCCTCCCCGGAAGGTTTTAGAAAATTAGATACCGGGTACGAAATTGTGAGTTTTGTACAGTTTTTGTCTAAATATTACTATTACCGTATTGTAACAACAGGTTTTGTAATCAAATTCATAAAATCATTATTCAATACAGAACCAGGGATAGCAGATGCCAAACCAATTGTAACTGCCATCCCCAATTCCTAGAATCAAAATTAGTTCAACCCCCAAGCAAGGGTGTCTCACTCAGTCTGGTACAAGGATTCTTATAGTACAGTTCAACATTAAAGCAAGGACAGTGAGGACTGACTCCTCCTGTATTTCATCTCTTTAGTATCTCTTCAGTTGTCGGGCTTTTGGAGGACATGTCCTCCCGCCCTCCTGGCTTTTATGAAATATGACAAATGCCCGGCATTTACGAGTAAAAACATTATAGTCTACAACAAAATATTTACATAATGTACATACAAAAAATTAACACGTTCGCTGCTGGCGACACTGTACGGGGTGGTCACGTTCTAAGCCAGATGGCGGGCCACACCATCTGATGTTGCTAAAGTGGCCAACTCCGTTCTGTCTCAGAGCGGCAGCGTTTGGAGTAGGCAGGAGATATTTCATCCGTGTTTTTTTTAGTATCAAGGCTATCTTTTGGTATACTTCATATTCAGATTGCGTCATTGGTTTGATATCTTCAGTGACATTGTTTTATAGTTAGTTGGTAGAGTTTCTGAATGTTTGTTTAGTTATATATTTAGTTAAAAACAGTGTATTTGCGAGTGAACTATGGCTTCCAAGTCCCGCGGGGCTACGCGTGGTCGACGCCCGCGTCACGAAATAACGCAGAAATTTAGAGAGCTCAATAAGAGCAGAAATCGTATAAATTTATGTAAATATTTTTTATGATATTTTATAATTCTTATAAACTGTTTTTATTGATATAAGGTTATGGACACATTAAATAAGGAACTTTGGAGCATCAGTTGTGACTTTGGAACATCAGTTGTGAATTAGGGAGGGCGTTGAGGACTGACAACACCGTACGATGTGGCGTTTTGAAAATGGTGGCAGACTGAAAATCTTGGCGGAAACTGGAAAAAACCACTTGGGACCATCTTCTATCATACAAAGATATGTTTTTATGACAAAACATTTTTCAGTGTTTGGGTCCCGTTCACCATTTTCTAGCCGCAGAGAACGTGTTTATACTGTTGGTGCAAATGTCAAATTATTTGACTAGTTTCATTGCTTGCAACAGTTTATAGCTGCTCAAAATTTACCTGTTACTTCACATTCTTTTCTTTACCGATTACTAACTCTAGTGTGCAAAGAGTGTTTTCTAATATCAATCAGTTTAGTGATGAGAGAAATCAAGTTAATTTTAAAGCTGTAAGAAAAATGTCTTCACGTCAGAAGTACTTTAACTGATTACACCAGTTTACAATATTTTTAACCTTAGCAGTGGCCAAACGACGCATTGCGTCGTTTTGGACCAAAAATTTGGTAACGTTAAAAAACCACTAATAATCAACTTAAAAGTGAACAATATATATCATTCGAAAGATCATATTCTGAACTTTCATTTTATTACATTAATATAAACCGTGTAGCAGCTTAGAAATCAAATTAATTTTAGGTGTGACGCGATTCCTGCAGCCGACGCGCTACGCATATATCAAAACAAGACTTTTTTGAAATTACCCAGCCCGGAATATCGTATCTATATGCTGTGTAAGTTATAGTTACTAGTCAAATAATATGCCCTTTTGAAGAGGAAGAAATATAGAAGAATTTAGTTTTTGCCATTGGCAGCACTGCTCCTAGCATAACGTCTGACAGCTACGACATATTTCGTCATATGTTTTCCTTACTTTTGCACCAGGTTATCTTGGTTCATTTCTTTGAACGCGTCAGGTACTTTTTATCCGTGATTTATTACTAAATTCGTTATTATTTCAGAGTTGTAGTGTTAGTGAAGTGTTTGTGAGTGCATATATATTATATTGAAGTGTTTGTGTGTGCATATATATTATATTATGTATAAATGTAACTGAAGTGTGACAAATAGTGTTTGTAAAAAGTCAAATATAGCAACTAGAGTCAACGACATGGGGACTTCGGGCAAGGGCGGATCCAGAGGTCATGTTTGGGGGGAGGGCGGTCACCAAAATTACCCCCCCCCCTCTCGTCATGGGTGGTCACTGGCACCCCCATTATTTATTTTAAAACTATATGAAATTATTCAACGAATGAAACTAAAGTTAAAACAATATTTCAATAACCGTACTCAAGAAAAAAAATCAATCATAACTTTCTAAACATAGGTACTAAACAAAAAATAACGCTTATTTCTGCTTTGCCCGACCGCAAATAAAAATAACAAATATTTAGGCAGTAAACTTTTATCCACGTCATCTATAGTCGTTTAAGAACAAGTAAGATGTCTAAATTAAATAAACTATTAATTTCAGTTATTACACATGCGAAAAACTACTAGTTTACAAAACTTATTTTAAATCTGCATTTGAACTGTGCAACTCGAAGATACAATGAGGAATGAGGCTGACAGCCAAGGTCAATGACTTGAAAAATGAAAATGTATCACATTTACAAAATGAAATAATTGGCGTATGAGCTTCCGTTTGCAAGCAATTTAATCTTTGTTTTCTCTTATTTCATTACGTATAACTCGAGGCAATTTTTGCTCCTAACCAAGCCACTGAATATTAATACCTAACAATGAATTAGGTTTACACAAATATAAAACCTAACCTACAGCTGAAGCAAACGGCGGTCAACAGGTGTAATCCACTGAGCTCTATGTTATATCTGGAGTTACCACTCAGTGTCAGAAAAGCGTGCCACTGTGTTTTTCGGCCGCTATGTTGGCCGAATTGTTTTACTGATGCATTATGGGAGTTTTTGACGTTTTGAGTATTGGTGGTATGGTCATTTTATTACCCATTTAAATCAATGTTAATTTAGTGATTTTTCAAAACCATTATCATTGTTTTTAAGTACATTACGAGTCGAAACCTGGTGTTATAAACTTAAAATTGAAACCTTGCGAATAGTTTTAAATAAAAAGTAACCAATCATCTTGAAGCTAAGTAATGATTTAGGTAACATAAAAATGGTCTTGTTTATAGGTTACTTAACATGGTCGTTGGTGGATGACATTGAAAATCGTACACTTGGGTGGTTGGTTTAATTATTTATTTTACTTACACATCAACACAGTAACATTATTAATAATGGATGATTCAAATATTAAATTCAAATCCAATGTCAATGATAACTGTTGACAATAAACACTAGAGCAGAAAATCGGTCGGCGACTTTTAATTTTGATAGCGTCCACCCGATGAATTTTGATTGGTCCAGCTAACGCCAAGGTAATACAACAAAGCAAAAAGATGATCTAGACGGCACGCTTTTGGGAATTGTTTCGTCAAAGAGTAGTGACTCCAGATAACATAGAGCAGAGATCAGTGTTGAAATCCAGTAAAAAATAACGATCAAATATAATGGGACCAACCTTTTCTGTTTGCGGTTAAAATTTACCTCCAAGACCATGTTGAAAACACTGAATTTTTGGCCTGTCAACTGGCAAAACTGCAACAACCTTCGCGATACTCGGGAATATAAATGTTTTTGTAAGTCGCTTTAAGGTGAAAGACATGGACCTAAGTAATGTGTTATAAATTAAAATGAAAGTTTCGAATCTCATCTGTTTAATGGTATATCTTTTATTCCATTTATCGAACGTTTAGGTGCAATAGTTTTAATTTGAATGTTACAATGTAGATGGGAGCAGCAAAATTGACTTTTGCAACCGAAAAACGGGATTTAGTGAGACTTTTTCTGCTTCAATTTTCATTCGGATGTATTCAAACTTTCTACTTAAGCCTAAGTAATCAAATAAAACACAATAATTTTTAGGTTTGGGGGGGCGACCGCCCCTACCGCCCCCCCCTTGGATCCGCCCCTGGCTTGTACGGGGTAAAATGTTTCCAAAATCAGTGGAGCCCCCACTTAAAAAGCAACTGACTTCAACCTCGACTTCAGGTCAGGTAGAAGACAAATGAACATGAGGGCATTCTTTTGAGCATTTAGAAAACATGTGTGGGGAAAATGTATCCCGCTCGGGCATTATACGGATAGATAGAAATCCCAATATGCTAAAGACTACTTTGTTGGAGTAAATTAAAACAAAAATCATATTTCAGAACATTCGAGAGCAAATGGCTAAGAGCTTGGAAAGAATGAGAGAGTTGGAAGAACAAGTCAAGGCCATTCCTGTACTTCAGGTAAGGATATATTAGAGTTAACTTACACAAACCACACTTACTATATTAAGATTTCTACAGTGTAAACCCCAATACCCTGTTAACAGTTTGTTAAGTCAGATTTTATTTATAATTATTTATTTGTTGCTTTTAGAAGGTGGGTAGGGGTCAGTTCTACCCCATTATTACTTACTATTCCACTCCAGTAAATATGACACAATTAAACAATAGACAATAGAAATATTTTTGAGACATGTCAACAATGAACTGGCATTAACACTTTGGCTGCGGCGAGCGCCATGTGGCGCTTGGCAGATCTACGCCGCGATCTGAGAGCGCCACATCATGTTTCATGTTGTGTTTTGTTTGGATGCAAGTTTCATTTGGTCTCGTGCTGGCAGCACTGTGGTATGGACGGGTATTTTATTTCAGCGTTTAGCGAGGAATGCGAGCTTTATTCTGGTGTAGGTTGGTAGTAAATTTCCCCAATATCCCAGCCATTACGGGACTTCCCCGCATTCATTTTCGTCCAACGTAGTCCCTCTGGATGACAATCCTGGTTGACTACTGCCATCTGGATTGTGCTGCTACCTGCTGGCATTTTGTGGAACTACGTCCAGTTGTGTTGCTATGCAGTACAGCACCAAACAGTGTTTTTGTTATTCGTTAGCCGGTAATTCAAAATGTGACCGCGCCTATCACATCGGTTGCCGCACCGGGGGAACAATTGACCTTGCGCCGCCGCAGGCAATGTGTTAAGTGAGTTGTTGGCCTAGTGGTCCGGAACAGTGGCAGCAGCCCTGTCGTGGGTTCGAACCCATGTCCTGGCAAGTAAATTGTATCAGGACTGTTAAACTCGTACTGTAACGGCTCACTCCTTGCTATGTTGGATACGTTCCACGAACAGATGATGTATAGTCTATGTGGACGGGCAAAGTATAGCAAACAGAGTTTGCCAACCTCTTTTAAAAATATATATATATATATATATATATTTACCTGTCTGTAAATTTGTATTTTCTGTATCTTTTTACTCCTGACAGTTGGTTATCCTGATGTATCTACGTAAAATAGTTTTATTCAATAATTTTAAAACTAGTATATAGAGGGTGTATATACTTACATAAATTAAGGTGTCTCAAAGAGATAGCAGACAAACTACTAGACCTAAAAGGATGAAATATAATTCTAAATCAACCCCAAGGAACAACTTTAAAATGTTTAACTTGTTTAAAATTCAGGGTGGTGTTCCAAAAACCAAGGGTCACAATTTTGAATCTCGTAATTTTCAAATGTAAACATATGTCATGTTATATATTATTTTAAATCCCTACAACAGCAACTCAATTATCATTACCCGTTCAAAAATCACAGCCATTTTTGTGAAAACTATTGACATTTATGGAATAACTATCTTCTAAACCACAAGACATATTTTTTATAATTCAAATTTCTTACTATTAATAAACTCAGCTTTAATCCGATATGACACATATTTAAAACAAATTACAAACGTAAAATATAATATTTTTAGCAATGTTTTATAATACTCAAATTTCAAAAAAGTCAAATAGTAGTGTAGGTCAAAAAGCATCTCAGGACGTTAATTGATCAACTCAGTTTATCTCTTCGAGGAAGAGAACATTTTTGAACATTTTGAACAATCCTATGCTGCAAATGAAGCAGTCACTCACTACGACTGCTTGATTAGGACTATATGGAATGTATGTAGGTTCCTAGCAACTTTCTAATTTATAACAAACTTTTAACTCTTTTTGTTTTCTAGCAGTCAACAAAAACATTATTTTTCCCTAAATGCATGTTATTTGTGCATAACACATTAAATGATAGAGGCCACAGATTGCATGAAAGTTCATTTTTACGGAAATCACAGAAAATGATTAACAATTCTTTTTGTCTGACCAACCATCTAATAGTGGGTATGACAACCACTTTATGCTACAAATTTCAAGAGTGTATTTACTCTTTAAATTTTGTATGCATTCATATCCAATTAACTTCCCCTGTCGGATGGTCATTTCAATTTAAAATTTGTTTCTGTTTTGACATCTAAGCAATGTGTTATTATTTAGTATTCTTACAACACACCTACTTCCCATATACCTAAAATTTACATCTGTCCCTTACAAAATAATAACATATATTTCTACAACTTCATAGAATTGTGTGTTTAGATCCAGCTCTCAGTTCTGAAAGACGAAAAGAGGAAGCTAATAGAAAAACTTAAAGCTAGTGAGAAGAAAAAAGAAACAGATTGAGAAAATGATGATTTGAATTTGCTTGTTTCTAAGAAATATCACACCTTACCCCTCAAATCAGGTAAGTACATCTTATACTATGTCTATACAACTATTAACCTTTCCAAGATTGTCATATTTGCTGTTTTAAGTATTGATCCAATGTATTAATATTCTTTCTCACTTCCAGTGGTGTAACTGATTTGCCCCCCCCCCCCCCCCGCAAACTTATTTTCAGGCCCCCCCATTTGTCATAATTGTACAGTTTCACCCTATCCCTACCCGTTATACTGGATTCTGGGATAAAGTTGCATGAATCAGACAATTCCTAATCTCCAAAGAGGTACATAATATCAGTTCCAGCATTGTTTAATTTTAGAGATTTAATAACCCCAAGAGGCTGTTATTTAAGAGTTTCATCACTTCAATGTAGTATAAAATACCTAAGAATTAAGTCAACAAGTGTCGAGTCAAAACGTAAAGCCTCATAACGTCCAGATTCCAGGTCAGTAACTCGTTCTGTTCCTGACCAAATGTCGAAAAGGTATTTGAAGTGGATTCAGATTCAGTTTGAACTGAAATGGCTACTATAGCGTTTACGGTTGTACCTTTAGGTTTTGAAACTGATATACTGATCATGAGCCGACAATTTATCACTTATCACTATCCTAATGCTGATTCAAGGTCCATAGAGAGCATATTTTGTAAAGGTCTGAGCAGTTGATATATTTAAGGTTTTCTAGCTAACCGGAAGAGGCCTCGTAAAAACAGCCGTAAGGTCATGTGATTACCAATCCAATCTGCAGTGTTGCCGGAAGCACAATATTTATAGTGCGCGAATACCATATTTTCCTCATCATTGTAATTAAAACAAACATTGCTTAACTGCTTACAAACTTTGATCAGCTGTTATTTTATGAAACTTATATAATGTTTTGATTTATTTGTATTATTAGATTAATGGATTAATGGGTTTAAATTGTTGTTCTTTATGTAAAGTGGCAATTTAAAAAATAGCTGTGCCATTATTATCACCTGTAAGGTTGGCAACACTTATAGTATGTTGTTTATTTATGCATCAGCTGAACACCCTCCCAATACATCTTTCGTGCTGCGATCATTACTCTCATGGAAATAATCATACCTGGGCTAAAAGCTCTACGAAGTTTGATGCTGATTCACCCTAAAACACGTGGTTCAAAAACTTACTGGCACTATACTAACAACTGTTTTAAAATTGTTATACAAAAAGGTGAAATATTTGTTAAATTAGCTTACTTTCAAGTTTACTTTTAAATTAGACTAATTAGAATTAAGGAAAATTAAAAATAATAAAACTTATTGCAGTTTTTAAAGTGTGTCATTTATAACTTACAGAAAATAACTTTACAGAGGACTTTACCTACTTTTAATGTCCATAAGAAATATAAGAATTGGGACCTTGCATTTGAAATTTTCAAGTGAATCACCACATTGCAAAATGGCAGCCAAATTTGGAAACTATTCCGAATAAATATTTTTCATGGACAATAATAATGTAGATGAAGTTCCCACTTAAAGTTTCCTGTGAGTCTTGAGGTGTCTTGAGATACCGATTATTGCCCAGTTTAAATGAGTTGACCGGAAGTTATAATCAACGGTTGAATCTCAACGAGCTAGAGCTCTCGTCTGGGGTAAAAAAGTGAAGCCTAAGTGGAGAATATTTAATGGTTTCAGCAAACATATATGATCAAAATTATGTTTGACATAATAGTTGTATTTTAAAAGAAAATACAAATTTTTCTCCTTGTGTTACGTATTTATTAACAATTTTTTAAACTATTTAATCTTAAAACACTCTAAAATTAAGGTTAGGGTTCATTTACGCTACAGATCGTTGACACAACGACCCTCCTAAATATTTAATAAAATATATCATGGGTTCATTTACTCTACAGATCGTTGACACAATGACCCTTCTAAAATAACTAAACAAAAATAAAGGTTCATTTGCTCTACAGCTCGTTGGCACTATGACCCTATCTAAATAATAAAATAATAATTCAAGGTCCATTTACACTACAGATCGTTGAGTCAACGGCCTTAAAATGTAATATTTTAAATAAATATGAAATTAGGTCGTTGATACAACGAACCGTTTAGTTTAACATATTTGTTATTTCAACTTTAGGGCCGTTGGCACAACGAGCCATTTCATATATTTTATAGTGAAAATATAAAGAGTAGGTTCATTTACACTACAGATCATCGTTCTACATGGTGCGCAAAAAGTATCTTTAAACGGAAGGCGCTCATCCATTCGCACTGATAACGCGGCCGACACGACGCGACGGACGAAATTAATTTGCGCATATTATTACTAAAAACCATACGCATATATTTATATAAATTACTTTTAACAAATAAAAGTCAATTATTTTTAATGCAGTACAATATATATTGCCGTAAAACAATGCTAATGCTAGAAGTTAATTTGATAGCACTATTATACTATATTTAATATTATAATTCAGAAGCTTTGACAAATTCTAGCCATTATTAAAAGGTGAATCTTTAAAGTGAGAAATAAGACAAAAATATAAGGTAAGTTAAATGGAGTAAATTGAACCAAGTAAATATATTCAACGGAACTGCTGTATAAAACAACTAACTTACCACAGTAAAACGCCGTGTTTTAATAGACGTTTATTTTGAAGACGTAGAAGCTTAAGGTATTGCCTAGGCGTATTTCGTCCAGGAAGTAATCGAATTCAACCTGTACGTTTTTAATGTTTGACTACATGTGTGTATGAACATGACAATAATAATAGGTACTGTCCTACAAGTAGTAGAATCATAAGGAGCTTTAATGCCACAGTACATATAATTTTAAATTTAAAATTAGCCTATGTATTACGGAAATTGATAATTGAATTGATAATTGTCCTCGGAAATGATAATCGAGGAATTTGGCGTGACTGTAGTCCCTAGTTGGGTACTCCGTATGGAAGACAAAAATTATTGGCCCGGTTTTTCCATTCCTGATATTGACACGGTCTTAACCGGTTGGCCATTTTAACTTAAAAGACTCCTAAATGTGTTTTAAAATATGTAAATGCAAAGTTCTTTTGGCCAATTTACCTTCCTCAATACAATAATCGTTTTATTTGTATATATTAGTTTTGATAATACGTATGATTGTATCAATCCGATGGACCTTTGGTTCCATTTAAAATAAAACATTATTTTTTTAATTTGAAGTTTGGTTTTACAACGAGCGATTACATAAATTTGCTTGTTTTAAGTAACTGATTCTTTCCACGTTTTTTGACTGGGCATATCTGTGGGAGATTTCTTGCAGAACTGGTACAACTTAGACTACTTTATTTACCACATCGAATATACATTTTATATGATATGTATATACATTTTATGAGTTTGTTACTCTGCTGTTTTGAATACAAACAGAGAACAAAATTGATATTATATTATTATGTTAATTTAGTCTACAGTTTTGTTATACATTAAAAATTTGAGATTATATAACATACTCTTTAAAATAACCATAAAATAGTAGTTTTAATCACAAGGAGCAAATGTGGTTGTTTTTGGTGCGCAATAGCTCGGAAAACGGTGAAATACTAAAAATACCCCCGTAGCAGCAAACCTGCGTACTAAGCGAATTTCCAATGCATATATATTGATCTTAATACCACATAAAGCTACATACCAAGTTTCATCAATATACATTCATAAAAAAACGATTTATGACATTTTAATTATTCCCCATAAGAATAACATGGCGGCTGAGTATGCAGGTTTGCTGAAGCAAGGAACACAAAAATGGGGTTTTATGCTAATATCAATATAACTCAACTAGGTGAAGTCACATACCAAATTTCATTAATTTATTTTCATAATTAAGGGAGATAACACGTTACTTATTCTCCATAAGAATAACATGGGGCTGAGTACGCAGGTTTGCTGCTACGGGTCCTTTGGCAAAAAATTGTTTTTTTGAGCAAATATCAATGGTCCACAACCAGATGAAGCCGTATACCAAGTTTTGTCAGTATATGTTCGTAAATAAGCGAGATATAACATTTTTATTTTCCTCCATAAGAATAACATTAGACAACGTACTGTGTTTAGCACTTTCAATATCTCGGTAACCAATTGACGTAGAGAAATGATCAAAATACCAAATTGTGTGTTTTTTTAAGCTGAATTCAATGGGAAAAACTAAAATTTGACTATTTGTAAAATTATTTGTAAAAAGTTCAAAAAACCCATTTTTGGGGTACAAAACCCCCCCAAGATACCCCTTTGGATAGAGCGATCTGGCTGGTTTTCGAACTTAAAGTCGTAAATGTTGCTTTACACGTTTATACCAAATTTTATCAAAAGCAGATAATTTTTACGAGAGTTATCGTGCTCACGGACACACACACACACATATATATATAACTTTTCATACTAACTTTTCGTTTTAAGGTCCCCAGACCCCAAAAACATCATTCGTTCGAAACTGTATATATATATACAGTTTCGAACGAATGATGTTTTTGGGGTCTAGGGACCTTAAAACGAAAAGTTATCATGGTCCCGGGCCTAGGTCTTACCATGCCGACTACGGTAATAGCTTCTTCCCTATAGGGGAAATTCGCTAACACACGTTTGCTCCATGTGATGAACAACTTTTTTTGTCATACTGCTTAAATATCACAAACATTTAACTTAAAAATTAATTCAATAGAGCATACCTCTTAAGCGTTGTTGCTTCATGCGCTGATGCATGCGTCTAGTGCACGGAAAAGTGCATAAGTCAAGTGTGCGGACAGGCTTAAAACATTGAAACTTTTAAGGCCTGTGGGATATAGTCCTGAGGGCCGATATAACTAATGAGGGACAAAGGGTGCAAATCTACACGACAAAACGTTTATAACGGTATGCGTGAATTTCTCCTACGATGCAAATACCCTTAAAATAAACGGTATCAGGAAACTGACACATACTTTCTCCCTTTTAGCCAAACATTAATGACAAAAATATTTGTTATTTACTAAATATAGAATATGAAATATAGATAAATGTACAGAAAATTGTCTAAAATAGTTGTTTTCAGAAATATCCACCCAAATTGCTTTTTTGGAGGCACTATAGAGTCCGTTGCTACACACAGTAGTTTTTAGAGGGGAAATGCCCCCTTGCCCCCCCCCAGGGTTAAATAGCAACACATTTCGAACATCATCTGTTGGTCAATGCTAACTTGTCCTGCATATCAAATTTTAATGAAATTGATCAGTAAATAAGAGAGAAATAGTTATTTTTGTATTCCCCATAAGAATAACATTGGACAACGTACTGTGTTTACCGCTAAATGAAAATTTCAATTTTCTCCGTAACTAGCAATCGTAGAATAGTAATTTAAAATACTAATTTATTTAGTTTTTTGAGCTCTTTTTAATGGTGAATAGTAATCTTTTTTAACATTTATGATTTTTTATGAAAAATCCAAAAAACTGAATTTTTGATGTTTTAAGTCCTGTAATTTCTGAACCCGAATTTTTCCAGAAATGCGGGTGGTGTCATTTTGTTTGAAACCTAAATTTCTACAAACCACGAAAGTTTAATCAAAATCGTTAGAGCCGTTTTTGATAAATTTGGATTTTTCATGTTTTTTGGCGGTTTTTGGGGGATAATTACCCTTAAAAATCAAAAATTCAAAAAAATGAAAAAAACACCTGGAGATATCGTGGATTAGTACCTACATACCAAATTTCATAAAAATCGGCCCATAGGTTAGGGCTCTAGCTCTGTACACATCCACACAGACACACACACACACACACACACACACACACACACACGGACACACACACACACACACAGACAGACATCACGTAAAAACCACTTTTTTGGGTTCAGGGAGCACCAAAACGAATATTTCCACTAACAACTCAAATTCGAAAATTTTTACGAAAACAATACTTTCTCCATATACTGTACTATGTATAGGGGGAGAAAGTAAAAGGAGTCAAATTGTTGTGCTTGATTATTAAAATAATTAATTATCGAATGGGATTATTAAAGCGTGATGTTAACCTCTGTATCCTATTTTTAGGGAATCATTAAAACTCATCTTCATTTCATTGGTTGAATCTTTCACAGCTGTTTACTCCTTATAATCTGAAAGTACTTCTTTAAAATACACTTAAAATGTAAGAATAAACAGCTAGACATTTTTTAAACTAACATCGAGTGTTTCTAAAATATTAGAACCCTTAATTTGAATTCTGGCTTCAAAATTCTCTTCTACTTAGACTTGTATTTACGTTAGTTATAAAAAAGTCGAGGGATTCTCTTAGATTCTTACAAAAAACACCAACAAACAAACATAAACAATAGTTTATTTTAATATCATGATTATATGTTATATATTATTCTATATCTAATCCTACTGGGTGTTGAGGGAGATGACACATTCTGAATGAACCCCACAATGCGTAGAGTGTCCATGACGTAAGTAAGTATAATAGGAGGCAATTACAAAATAATCTAGCATTTTGGGTACTTACGTTACCACCCTTTACACTTTTTTCTGTTACTGATTTTATAACGGAGATGTATAAAGTGTAAACGTGGACGTATGGTTAAACTTGTATAGTTCTGGTCTTACCAGATCGCCTACCTTTCGCATAGAATGATATAGTTTTATGGCTTAGTGAGTTTCAGTTTTGGCTTAATCAAAGTTTTATAATTCTTTTAAGTTGTTTTCATACGCACGTCGTCAGGTTTCATCGTAGTATAAAAAAGGCAATCACACAGAATCCTAAACTTATCTTCTACAAAATATTTGTAACACGTCCAGTATATATGTAATCTTCATTCGATGGTTCTACTCACTATGAAATAGGTTGTTACAACTTAGCATGTCTGTTTATTTTTCAGTTCACTCGTTATTTCATCTTAGCTGTTATGATTCTTTTGTTTTGAGTTGAAACTCTATAAGCCTAATATCTATATCTATAAAAGGCAAAGCCATCACTCACTCACTCACTCAGTCCCTCACTCACTCACTCACACTCATCACGAATTCTCCTACTTTACATCTACCTAGAGAGTTTAAATTGTGCACACTGATTCTTTAGGCATACAATATGAAAACTAAATGGTTGTTATCCTGATCTGACCTTAGGGATCCGCCAGAGACCCTGATAAAGTTACCTAGGGCCTAGTTAATTATTTATATTATAATTACATAGACGAACAGCAGTCAACAACATATTTCTCGATATACATAAATTAGTGTACTAGGTAGTTTAAAACCATAGGTAAGAGTAAGGAATGTTAATGATTAAAACCGACCGTTCAGAAAACGGGGCACTGTAACCGCGTGAAGTTGGTACTGCAGGCAACGCGTATTATATGCCAATCAGGATGCCAGCTGAGAGACTAAATAAGTCCCGCACGCCCCTAGAAAGTGTTTCTCCAGCTTTAGTACACTGGTAACAGCTCAGATAGCAGATTACCAAGACATTGAATGGGATTATATTAGTTTATTTTATATAAAGCTATTTCTAGTTCATCATAAATAACTTTTTTGCAGTTAAAAATTTATTCCCTTGATGTATTGCGTAATGTTAGTGTATAACGTTTCCTTCTTTGCCTCATATACGTAAATTAATTACATCATTACGATTAAGATTTACATATATAGGGTATTTCCTATTTCGCTAACATAACAGTTGTTTCACAAACGATTAATTTTGTGTACAAATAAATAGGCATACCATAACAATCTTATCTTAAAAGTAATTTATTACAAAATAATTTGTATTATTATACTGCTTGAAAAAAACACTACAATTATATGTAATCAATTTCAAATACATTTTACACAATAATACCCATAATGGTTATTACCCTTATTGCAGCATTAAGGGGCGTATTCGCGAGTAATGTGGGCCAGGCTTTAGAGCGGGTAGTGTAAACCTAAACCACTTCAACAATGGAACTTGCTGAACGTACAACGGCCATGTTTGTGTCAAAGGTTATTCCTTGGCTCAAAAATTTAGAATAGTACAGTATAATACATTAAACCGTAAAATATTTGTAAATCGCAAAATCAAAGTTTTTTATATTTTTAATTTTGTATTGTTTTGTTTAACGCGCTTGGTGATTCTTTCACTGCATTTGAACGCACCACCACAATTTGGGCTGGGCTGTTTGTGTAAACAAGCAGACAACACACCTACGGTTTGAGTCTTTGGGAACACATTTGCAGACAGTAAGGAACACAACATTGATTTTTATGGGATATAAAGTTTGTATTTTAGTTACTGTAAGCGATTTAGCATAAAACTGAGATTTTAAATTTTATTTGGCAACAGTACTGCACTGCAATTTATCTCTAATGTTGAATTCAATATGCCGAGCAGCTGGTTTGAATCATGATTTCCGAAATTAATAATCACAGTTCAAATTGTAGTGTTTTTGTCCACTACATGTTTCACCGTAAATACGGCATTTTCAAGTGGTATATACAACCACTCTCACCAGTGGAGTCTGTTTCTCACCAGTGCCGTGGCGTGATTATGAAGATATGCGTGTGGTAGGCCTACCGGTATTTATTCGTAAATGTGTTTGTGATTGTGTTTGTGACTGGATTTTTTTAAATTTTGACATATCCTATTTGGATAATTCGTTCTTGTATATACCACTTGAAAATGCCGTATTTAAGGTGAAACATGTAGTGGACAAAAACAATACAATTTGAACTGTTGACGACAAGATATATACCTATTTAGTCTATTACGCACAGTTCAGGGGCTACAACTATGAATTTAAATTATTTACCTATTTCAAAGTGAATGCTCATCTATTAAGTTGTACAATTAAACAATAACATTAGCAAGTTAAAAGCGATGAAAAATTATTTGTGAATATAACAACGGAGGAAGTGTTGTAATGTTTGTTTCAAAATGATCAGTAAGATAATCTAAGAAGATAACAATAACATGTAAATCGCTAAACAATAACTGAATATAATCAGAAGTTTTTGAGTGAACCAAATCAAAACCATATACCGTAGTCATTCTAGTTTTTAAAATCGTGCAATACTTCTGTTTGCTCTTATCACAGTGGAAAACGGCAAAGGTTGGCACAACTGATTTGGAGAATGCATTTTGTCTGTGTTGCGTCTCTACAGTTTATACGATCTGTATAACTGTCGCAACGCTCACGGCAAAAATGAACGGAGAGTTCAATCGCGCATTATTGCTGGATGCGTATATCCCGCTGACAATCGTACATTTTTTCTTTGAGCTAAAAGCTATATATATATATATATATATATATATATATATATATATATATATATACACATATATATATATACACATATATATATATATATAAGTTTGAACGAATAGTGTTTTTGGCATCTGGGGACCTCAAAACGAAAAGTTATCATGGTCTCGGGCTTAAGTCTTACCATGCCACCTACGGTAATAGCTTCTTCCCTATAGGGGAAATTCGCTAAAATAAAAAAAAAACTAACAGCTGTTCAAAAGCAACCATTCAATTGTAAAAATAACACTCACCTGGTAAAGTATCATGTGATTTTCTTGAGAATTGTGATTATTGCCTATGCGTACATAACTTTAAATGTACATGATTAGGTTATGTATAAATTGTGAGAACCATTCAAACTAAAGATTGAACATAAAACAGGCATGCCCAAGTAATCGAGGAAATAAGCAAAGCAAATACGCTAGCCTTGGAGTGGAACCGTGAATATAAGTCTCTAGGCACTTTTTAAAAAACTAACTGGCTTTTCGAGCAAAGCTCGGTCCCCCAGGTGCTTAAAAAATGTAACGATTTTCTCAAACATACCATTGTACAGTGATCGCGAGCGAAGCCGTGACGGGATACTAGTATTAAGTAACCATGTAGCTTATAAAATAATAGCGTGTAGTGGCGAAGTGTAACCCTCTATTCAGAGCAAACTATTCAACGTAAAGAGGCCAGGGTTGTGTCAAAAAATGTCCCTTAGCCCAAGGACAGAATAGAGTTTTGATAATGGAACCAGAAGTAGATGATTTTCCTTTGATAAATCCTGGGTCTCAAAAAATATGACAGCTGAACGGCATTCTAGTGGTTTACAGCTGGGAATCGTAGTTTGATTTGCAATTTATGCAGTTGTTGTAGTTTTGTGTGAGCAGAATCAACAGTTTTTGGAAATAATTACAGTAGTGACTATCCTTCCTAAAGTTCGATTTGTGTATCAGTATAAAAAAACCATGATTAAAGACACAACAAAATCTGACAAAACGTATATAGGAGGAGTTATGTTATGTTTATAATGAATAAAAATGTGAGGATAAAAGTTAATGCAATTGATATAATTCAGTAAACTATATTTTGTTTAAACATTTAAAGTCTAAAATTCCGATTTAGTTCTTTTATCTGAAAATTTTGTTTGATTTCACAGAGTATGCTTTATTTGATGAAATTTGATGAAAATATGGTAAGAAGTTTTAGTAATATTGATGAAAAAACTAAAGGAGAAATGGACCTATCCCACTATTAGCATTGAATACATAAATATTTATACTAGCTGTCACCATACCCGGTTTCGCCTGGGAATAAACATTGTGTGGTGTGCGCTGCATTATGTGGTTACCCATGGAACTACTACGAATCATGATCAGCTGTTTTAATTATAATAAGCTCAAACCATAAGAGCTTATAATACCCCCGTCGCAGCAAACCTGCGGACTCAGCGTATTTCCAATGCATAATATTTGTCTGAATTCCACATAAAGCCGCAAACCAAGTTTCATAGAAATATATTCACATACAAGCGATTTTAATTATTCTCCATAAGAATAAAATTGGTAATGAGTATGTAGGTTTGCTGAAACAAGGAACAGAAACAATTGGTTTTTATGCAAATATAAATACAATTTAACTAGGCGAAGCTACATACTAAGTTTCATCGATATTCAATCATAAATAAGCGATATATGACATTCTAGTTATTCTCCATAAGAATAACATGGGGGCTGAGAAAGCAGGTTTGCTGCAACAAGGAACAGAAAAATGGGTTTTTATATAATTATCAATATAACTCAACCAAGTGAAGCTACATACCAAGTTTTATTAATTTATGTTCATAATTAAGGGAGTCAGTACATTTTACTTATTCTCCATAAGAATAACATGGGGGCTGAGTACGGAGGTTTGCTGCTACGGGAATAATCAATCAAAAATCAATTTTTTGTGCAAATATCAATATACCAGTACTACTTGAAGCCACGTACCAAGTTTCATCAACATACATTAATAAATAATCGAGATATCAAATTTTATTTATTCTCCATAAGGATAACATTGGACAACGTACTGTGTTTAGCACTTCGAATATCTCTGCAACGGTTGGGCGTAGTATCACAATTTAAACACCAAAATGATTGTTTTGTGGAACTGAACAGATTGGTAAAAGCAAATGTGAAGTTTACATTAAAATAAGCTGAGGAAAAGCCAAAAACCTTTTTCCCATAAGATTAACATGGGAGATTTTATGAGCAGGTTTTTTTGGATTTTCTCCGCAACCACTTAACCTAGGTTAATAATTCAAAATACTAAATTATTTGTTTTTTTAAGCTCTATAACATGGTCAAAACCAAAATTAAGTTTTTTAAAAATTGTTGGGTGAAAAATGCAAAAAAAATGATTTTTGGAAAATTTAAAACCCCTATAAACCCCCCTTCCCATGGTCCCATGGGATTTTTCTGGTTTTCGAACTTAAAGTCATGAATGTCATTTTACACATTTGAGCCAAATTTCATCAAAATCGGACGTTTTTTACTCAAGTTATCGTGTAAACGGACACACACACACACACATATATATATATATATATATATATATATATATACAGATATATATATAGATATACATATATATAAATTTGAACGAATAGTGTTTTTGGCATCTGGGGACCTCAAAACAAAAAGTTATCATGGTCTCGGGCTTAAGTCTTACCATGAGACCTACGGTAATAGCTTCTTCCCTATAGGGAAAATTCGCTAATAAAGTGAATGTCCATAAGAATAACATTATCTAGTGATTAAATTATCACAAGTAGACTTGGTGAGATCTTGCTGTATTTTAGGCCAAAAGACAAACCTCAGAATTTCATTAGCAAACGTTACCTCAAGATTTAATAAATTATTTAATTATAAACTTTGCCTTTATAATAGACTATAACTTTTATAGACAACGATAAGTAATAAATAACAAATTCTAAGATAAGTAAGAAATTTAAATCACAGCCTTAGAGGTTGTGTCTATTATTCACCATCTTTAATTTAGAGCTTGTGAAGAACTACAACAGTGACATTAATTAACTAACTACTAGAGATCTTTAATTGGATATTTATTCAATTTGAAAATTATTTTTATTGGTTTTTAATTTAATTTTAGTTAATTTCCTAGTATTTTATTATATATTACTCAGAGATTTTTAGAGCTTGTCAGCTCGGTCAACTAATACCTTGAGATTAAAATATATACCTTTGTCTAAACCAAAACTAACTAGGCCACCATTATTATATTTAAATCACCTACTGAAAAATTTATTTAATTGAAATCTAGCAAATTTGTAACATCAGTTTGTGATTCCCTTGAATCAGTTAATCAAAACCGAATACACATGTAAAGTCACAATAAAGTAAATCTGTTCATATAAATAGCTGATTTATTTCATTACTGTAGATAAGCTAAACATAAGGTAAACCAGCTGAATAAATAGGGACAGATAAAGTAATTTAACAGTTTATCAGGTAATCTTATTAGGTTTATCTTATTAGCGTAATTTTCAAATAATCTCAGATTTATTTTGGAAGTTTAATTAAATAATATTATAATAATATTATTAAACCCTCTGGAATCCAAACAAACATCGGTATTTCGTGTTGATTTTATTATTATTTATTATCTTATACTATTCAGATTATGGCGGGATAGTAGATTCTACCAAAAATTATATGTGATTTGCAGGAGGGAATATCTGTTATTTATTTAATTATGAGGATGTATTTAAAGAGATAAATATAAATGCAAAGGTTGTGTATGCATTTGTTTTTAAGGTATCTACAAAACGGATCTACAAATAACATAATCTGTTGAACAAAAGTATGACACGGCGCGGCAGAACACATCGTACAGCCGAAGTTGGTATAGGCTGCTAAATTAAACTCGTTACGTGTTCAGTTATCTCAGGCTGTATCTGTGTATAAACAGAGCATGAGATACGATTTTACTAATTAGCCTTTTTATAAATGTAATATTTTTTTTTTAACCACAAATAAGTATTTTATTTACAATTACTTTATAACACATCGTGAAATTTTACGTAATCCAAATAAGTAACTTAATAAATAGTCCGTAATTTATCCTGTATTTAACTATGGTACAGTAAAAATTAGAAAACCAAATGTGGACTTATTAGTTCCGATACCGTTTAAAAATTAGATAACTTCTTATATCTTATAAAATAAAAAAATGCCATCAAAGAAAAACTAATTTACGCTACTGTTATTTAAAATGTTAAAATCAAATATATGTTTAAACTAATTTGACTATAAATTTAGCATTCACAAATTTATTTATTTTGCAAAATAGAACATTTTAAATTAATTTACTCCGCTAAACAACATCATTTACTGTTACAATTGAATGAAATCATAAATACTGTAACGCTACATAATAGTAATTTTTTACTGACTTTTTAACAACTTTTAAAATGGAAGCTGAGAACGTTAAAACAGTTAATGGTTTATTTTAACTTTACCTATCGCTTTAAGTGGGGCTTTAAGAGCCACTGGGGCAAAGCCCAATGAAGATATATTAGTTTGTATAAGTGATCTAGACATAATAAGCTATCAATAAAAAATTAATGATTAAAATAGGCCCAGTAGATCAGCCCGTTGGACTGGTCAAAGTTTTAATTATTTTGAAATATATATAGTGATATCCACTTACACAAAACCCCGATTTTAGGGAACATATCCCCTAACTTTGCCTGCTGAGTTTCTACCAATTATTTGTTCAATTGGTCTAGTAAATATATGATTAACATGGACATTTTGAAGGTCATTAATAGGAACGAGTCTCATTGGAATTGAAATAAGCCCTTAACTGTTTTTGTGATGGACCTATCTTCTTCCAAATATTTACTCAATAACTCATGTAGTTTGTGCATGATGGGCTTAAAAAACACATAACAAATTCAGCATTATAATCACAATGACTATCTAGATAAATTAAGCTTTAAATACTATGTTGCAAGGTCTTATGTGCTCCCAACTCAATGTTTAGTTGCCGCGCCGTGATTTTATATTGTTTAGTACACCGTTGTGAAGTAGTTAGTAAATTACGTGTTTTTTCCATTCTGTGGTAAAAGATAAACGATCTGACTAAATGCTCATTAGAACAAACATGGTGCATTGTACGGTGAAATGTTGAGTAATCTGTACCCATAAACTCTTCTATGGGGTAGTGACGGACCAATGGGCATAACCCTAATGACCTACGTAATGATTTGCAGAAGCCTAGACGTTTCCTGCCCCACACGAAAATGGGCAACATATTTTATTTAATTAGGTTCAGTATTTTTTTGAGAAGCACTGAACAAATCTATTTCATAAACGAACAGACAGGTGATTAAAATTTAAATATCTCCGCTGGATACAATATTTCACTGCTCAAAGCGATGTAGAAAAAAATGTATTTTATTTATATAGATAAATACATTCCTTATGTGTAACATCTGTTATTGCCTGTCCATAATGTGTGAACAGCTACAATTCAAATCAAATTATTCCCCATGTTATTATTGTTGGCAAAAAACTTACTATGAGGTCAGCCCGTGCCCTTGAGATTATAAATATCGAAAATGAAAAACCTTATTGCAAAACTACGAACTGAGACGAATTGTTTTGACACTTCAATCATTAAAATTGGCCAAGAAATAAGGGAGAAGTTGTGTTTACAAAAAACGGCTTAACGTATTATATACATGGATACTGGAAATTTACCGATCATACACATTTGTCATTTGACTTTCGTAATAAGTCGGCAAAGGGCAACGCTAAGCGCAAGCGTCACAAGGCAAAGTGCCTTCAGTTTGACAGATACTATTACCGCGCAGTGTAGAACGATGATCTGTAGAGTAAACGGACCGTTCATTTCAGTTTAAATTTAGTTCACATGAAATGGCTCGTTGTGTCAACGGTCTTATTTTATAAAATTATAAAAATATATCGTTGAAGGTCCGTTGTCGCAACGAGCCTGTAGACGCTTTGGACCGTTTTGTTTATATTAAATGGGTTCATTGGCTCTATGACCCTCTTTAAAAATATAATAATAATATAAGGGGCCGTTGTATCAACGATCTGTAGAGTAAATGGACCTTCTTTTTTAAAATTAAATATAACGGAGGGTCATAGTATCAACGAGCTGTAGTGTAAATGGACCTCATATTAAATTAAATATTATTAAATAGGTCCGTTGTGCCAATGATCTGTAGAGTAAGTGAGCTGTCCCCAAAATTAAAACTAAAACAGAGCCGTACTCAGGGGGGGGGCAGGGGGGACAACTGCCCTGGGGCCTGAGCCCGTCAGAGGGCCCCCGGCGGCCGGGCTGGTGTCTTATTTAGGACACTGTTGTCTAAAAAAAGGTCACCAACTTGGATCCGGGCATCAACAAGGGCCCACACCACCAGGCCTGCCCAGGGGCTCGTGAAAGCTGAGTACGGCCCTGCATATGGTGTTCAGGAAAACTTGCTATTGTTTTCTGTATGGAAAAGGAACACGTGTGCATTGTGGGCTTAAATTAAGCAATATTTAATTAATAGCGCTTACATTTGATAACTTAGTAATACAGATTCTTTGTCTTGCATATTTAGAAGTATTTTCTGTTCAAATATATTCAAATTAGAGATAAAATTGTACTTTCAAAGTTAATCCAGGCTTAAAGTATACAATTTTACAAAATGTAAGGTTATTCAATTTTTTATGTTTGGGATTGAGCCAGAAATTGGTTAAAACAAATTTATAATGCACTCTCTCTCCTTTCTTGACTACATTAGGCTGGTTTAGGATTCTTACAATCTCATCCACTGAGATGCTACTTTCAAACGATTCATCAAGTGTAAATAGTTATCCTTCTTTGTATAGATTGCTTCAAAAATGTCAATTTTATAAATTGATCTTCATTTTAAGCTTTTCCTTTGTAGATTGCAAAATATGAATGCTTAAACCCTTAATTAACTCGAATTTGATAAAATATCCATGAGTAAGATCGTTTACAGACAGCTGGTCTATTGTGAAATTCAAAAGTCCCACTTACACTGACAACTTTAGAACATTCATCTAGTCTATGTTATCTTGTGCACTTAATGCTGAGCTCATCGTAATTTTTGACACTTTTTTGATGATATGACAGATGGGGACGTTTCTTTGAGGATATTGTGCCGTATCATGTCCATGTCAATAGCACAGGGCCCTAGAGAGCCGTGGCGGGCCTCCAAGCTAGATCTCAACATGGGCCCCATCATGTAATTGAGGCCCCCATATAATCTTGAGTTATGAACATGATTTTTACAGCTTTCTTATTTCTATCAAATTCATTAACAATAATACCGAAACATTTTTCACTATTTTTCCCCGGCCCAGCCCCTCTGGGAGACTGGGCCCCCCGGAAAAAGGAAGTTGAAGGAATCATCCTCAGTCTCAACAATAGTAGAGCATGTGGGTGGGATGAAATCCCAGTCAAAATTTTAAAATGGTCAGTCAATATTATTTCAGGCCCATTAGTTAAATTAATTAATTTCAGCTTCAACGAGGGAGTTTTCCCTGACCTATTGAAACTGTCACAGGTAATACCGATTTTTAAAAAAGGTTCTCTTTGTGAAATCAAAAACTTTCGTCCGATATCTTTGTTGAATAATTTGTCAAAAACTTTTGAGAAAATAATTCATATTAGACTAACTAACTATTTTAATTCAAACAATGTGCTTTGTAAGGAACAATTTGGATTCAGGAAAGAGATGGGCACACAATTAGCTCTCTCATCATTTTTAAACTCAGTCTTACAATCTCTGGATAATTCACAATTCACTGCAGGTGTATTTTGTGACTTATCAAATGCTTTTGATTGTGTTAATCACAAATTATTACTTTTTAAATTTGAGCAAATAGGAATCAGTGGAGTGGCTTTGAAGCTTCTTGAATCTTATTTATCTAATAGAAAGCAAAGAACAGTAATTTCAACAAAGTTAGGAAAACATTATTCATCTTGGGTAACCATTAAATCAGGCGTACCACAGGGCTCAATATTGGGACCTCTCCTTTTTCTAGTGTATATCAATGATTTACCCCTTAGTATACCCAAACACATTTGTGATTTTACATTATATGCAGATGATACTACAGCACTAATAAAAGGCAAAACATTTTATAATTTAGAGGAAGTCATACAAATTGCAATAGAAGAAATTAGCAACTGGTTTATTAATAATGGTTTAAAATTAAATGAGGATAAAACTAAAATAATACATTTTAAACTGACAAATATTACCCCTGATTCTGAAATTAATCTGGCAGAAACAGTCAAGTTCCTAGGTATTCACTTGGACAGCAAACTAAATTGGATGGAACATATTGATTATATAACAAAGAAACTTAATTCAACAAGATATGCTCTGAGCGTACTTATTAAAATATCATCTGCTGAGGTATGCAAGGCTGTTTATTATGCTCATGTTTACTCATTATTAAGCTATGGAATTGTACTCTGGGGTACAGCCACAGATGTACACAGGGTATTCAAAAGCCAAAAGTCAATTATAAGAGTTATGACACAAAGCTCTCCTCATAAGCGTAACTTCAGTATTTTGATTGGGGGGGCAAACATAGTCATGATCGTGATTATTGTGACTTTTCATATATATTATAATAATATGTTTTCCAAATTATTGGGGGGGCAACTGCCCCCCCATGCCACCCCCGAATTACGCCTATGGCTCTCCTAAAACTAAATGCAAACCACTCTTTCGACAATTGGAAATTCTGACTGTCCCTTCTATCTTTATACTGGAAATTCTGAAAACAATACTTAAAAGTCCCGATCAATTCGGAAAGTATAATTTCAAACATGATTATAACACAAGAAACCGCAACTCATTTCAGTATCCTTTTCATAATTTGTCTAAATTTCAAAAACGTCCACTATATATGGGGTTGAAAATATTTAATAAAATTCCTGACAGTTTTAAAAAACTTCCACCATTAAGATTTATATCATCAGTGAAAAGCAATTTGCTAGAAAAATCCTATTATTCCTTGGATGAATTTTTCAATGATAGTTGGTAAAAGTATTTGATACTGACTAATATAACACCAGACTATTGCATGGCATAGTTTTTAATTTAATAGGCCTATTATTTGACTTTGTACCTGTTTGTGTATTACTCTTGTAATATGTATGAACGTAATGTGCAATAAAGATTTGTCTATTGTCTATTGTCTATCTATCCTTACCTGTCATCCCCTCTCTACGGGCCTACAATAGCAATAAGGATAAATACTTTGAAAATTAACTGATTATAATTGTTAAATAATATTTATTTGCAGCATGATCAAAAGTATTGTTTGTCAAATAGAGAAACTTTGTGTGTTGCACAAAAAAACATACTTTTTAAGGCGTAGTGTTAAAAAATGCTATAATTTGATGCTATATTATACAAAATTTAGGTATTACTCTATTGGCTTGGTCCTGCTGTATTAGGCGGAAAATATTACTATTCAGGCCTAAATATTAGTACAGGAATGTCCCATACGGAACTGTACCATACGGCACCTAGTTTTCTTTAAAAATATACTACCTAACTTAGGGCTTATAGTTGCATTTAATGGTGTTTAAATCATAATATGTACCTAACTTCTGTAGATTTTTAAAGCCATATTTTTTTTATTAGCTGTAAAAATAATCGTATACTATTTGTTATAAACATGATTCCCATAAGATCAACATGAGACATTTTATGAACACGTTTTTTGGATTTTCTCCGCAACCACTTAACCTAGTTTAATAATTCGAAATACTAAATTATTTATTTGATTTTTAAACTCTACGGTCAAAACTAAAATTTTGTATTTTTAAATTTTAGAATAAAAATTGCAAAAAACTGTTTTTGGAAAACTTTAAACCCTCTTCCCATAGTTTGATCTTTCTGGTTTTCAAACGTAAAGTCATGAATGTTACTTTACACATTTGTGCCCAATTTCATTAAATTCGGAAGTTTTTTCATGGACACACATATAAATTTATACGGGGTACAATACCCCCACAAAACCCCCTTAGATAGTATGATCCATCTGGTTTTCGAACTCGTTCAATAAATGCTACTTTACATATCTGTGCCAAATTTGATCAAAATCGGACTATTTTCACAAAATTTATCGCACCCACAAACACAAAAAAAAATGAAATTCATATTTCCTATATAAACATATGTAAATAAACGGTATCAGGAATCTGACAAATACTTTCTCCCTTTAAGCCCAACTTTATTGCATAAATTACTTTTTATTTACTAAATATAGAATATAAAGTACTGTGTTGTGTGTACAGAAAATCTTCTTAGTAAAATGTTTTCAAAACTTCCACCCAAATCCCTTTTATGTAGGTACTACAGTATCATTTGCTACACACAGGGCCGTTCTCAGATTCACATCACAGACCGGGCCTTGTTGCCGTCTGGATCCAAGTTGGTGACCTTTTTTTAGACACCAATCTGAACAGGACCGGGCCCCCCCTGACGGGCCCGGACCCCGGGGCAGTCTTCCCCCCTGCCCCCCCCTGAGTACGGCCCTGGCTACACACATAGTGGTTATAAGAGAGGAAATGCCCCCTCATCCCCCCTACGGTTAAATGGCAACATATTTCGAACATCCTCTGTTGGTCAATGCTAACTTGACCTTCATATCAAGTTTTAATTAAATTGATCAGTAAGTAAGAGAGAAACAGTAAGTTTGTATTCCCCATAAAAATAACATTGGACAACGTACTGTGTTTACCACAAAATGAAAATTTAAATTTTCTCCGCAACCAGCAAACGTACAATAGTAATTCAAAATACTAAATTATTTAGGTTTTTGAGCTCTTTATAATGATGAATAGTAATATATTTTAACATTTATATTTTTTATGAAAAATCCAAAAAACTGAATTTTGGATGTTTTAAGTCCTGTAATTTCTGAACCGTAATTTTTAAAGAAATGCGGGTGGTGTCATTTTGTTGGAAACCTAAAGCTCTACAAACCACTCCAGTTTAATGAAAATCGTTTTTGCTGTTTTTGATCAATTTTAATTGTTCATGTTTTTTGGCGGTTTGGGGGGGGAGAAATAGTTACCCTTATAATTTAAAAAATGAATAAAAAACCGCCTGTAGGTATCGTGGATTAGTACCTAAATAATAAATTTCTTAAAATTCGGACCATTGGTTTGGGCTCTAGCTCTGTACACATCCACATGGACACACACATACACGGACACACACATACACAAACAGACATCACGTAAAACTCACTTTTTTGGGTTCAAAGAGCACCAAAACGAATATTTCCATTAACAACTCAAATTTGAAAATGTTGGCGAGAACAATATACTTTCTCCTAATACTATGTATAGGGGGAGAAAGTAAAAATTACAACAAATATGTTTTGTTTAGGTACATATGAGTTTTCGACAAAAAAAGTTTATATCTGGAATCTACAGATAAAATATATCAGTTACAATAGCAAAATTATATATGTTTGCCAACGGTACCCTATAGTGCATTTGGCATTTTTACCCTTCCATGATCCAACCCACCGTAAAAGCTTCTTTTTTATACAGGAAATTCCTAAAAATTACTAAATATATTCTAATAAGATTATTCTTTAGAAATAATAACATTAACTAATGTGTAAAACATAAATAGTTTTATAACACAATAAAATACTCCCAACATCGTTAACAACATATTCCAACACATATCCATTGCCAGCCATACCCAGCACATTAGGACCAAATAAAAAATATATTTGATATGTCTACACTACATATTTTTTGTGTGCTTACTACATATATTTTCTATTTCAATATGTGATCTAATTTAAAATTAAAACACTCACCAATATTTTTAAAATTTGTTATATGTGAAGACCAATATGCAATATCACAGTTTACGTGCGATATAGAACAGTGACAGATATTACAAGCTATTTAAACTTATTTATTACGTCTTTATCATGTTTTAAAATATGTTCGTATTTTTTTGAAGTTTTATAGAAGAAAATTAACTTATATGGTGGCAACACTGTCATAGACTTCTATAACAACAGAGAAGTAATATAATATATTACTTTTCTGTTGAATAACCACAATCCAATCTCATTCCCAGTCTCATGTCCACTCTATATCCTCAATTTTTGTTTCTTATCATTCTTCACTTTAGATCACTGTCGGACTGGGTGAGCACTTGTTCGCCTACGCTGAGATGAGGTTATCGTTTGTTACGATTATCGAACAATTTCATCAACCGATTGGTTGTTTGTTTAATTGAACGAATTTATAATCGTTGCTCACTGCCTGATGAATTGTAAGTGGATAAGACGCCAGAATCGTCAGATACACGATCATGCGGCATGCGGTCCCGTGAACAAGTCTCACTTATGATATTTACTTTTTGAAATCTGAAATTTTGTTAAAGTTGATTTTAATTTGTTCGGGATTAAACCTTACTTTTTTGTTTACTTTTTTAGGTCTAATATTTCTATTTAATTTTAGTTTTGTTTATATATACTAATCCCTTTATTTGTAATTATGTTGCACAACAAACAGCCACCATACAGCGCTCTGTGGAGGTGTTTGTTAGGATAAGTTACTATAACTTTGTAGTGAACTGCAACCTATAGTTGTTTGTTATTTTGTTCACGCAAATCCATTTGTAGATCCAATTTAACATTGTATCCAAAAATTTTGATTCAACTTATATCTGATTTACTTTGAATCGAATCACCATTTATGCTTTTCCACCACAAAACAACAATCGTAATCGAAAGTTCATAAACACAATCAAGCAACCGGTTGGTTAAATTTTTCGATATCAAAACGATAACCTCAACTCAGTGTAGGCGAAAAAGTGTTCACTGCCGGGACGGGTGTTCTGTCAATTCCTCACAATTCGTCAACCTTCAATCTAATCTAACCCATAACATCAACAACGCTGTTTGAACCTAAATGATATAGTATGCTCCGTATAGGACGTTAAGCGTTTCATTATTCATTATTAAATTATATTTTGAAATGCGAATAAAAGTACTTTATTATGGTTTTGGTAATATCAGTCTACACTCAATCTAAATAAGTAACGAACTAATTCCACAAGCTAGTTGGATACACTTATTTTAAGCGACTTTAAAATATGCCAATTAGGATATTGGTTTAGACCTAACATTGTAGGCCTATATGTAGGAGGAACAATCGGTTTGGCACCGCGAATCATACAGGTTGGTTAAAATTAATTATTTTATCCTACTAGCCCTATCAATTTGCTTATTACACTAACCATATTTTCAGGCCTTCATTACCTGTTATTGGCCTAGCGGTAACTTTTCTTTATGGGTTAAAAGTTTTGTTAACTGTTCCTATCAATGTTGAACAGAATTTTCATATAGAAAAGCTATTTTCTGCAATTGGTTGGTTCTAGATCTGGAGTACCAACCTCTTCTGTGTGCTGTGACAGTTAAGTTAGGTTAGGTTAGGTTATTGATAAGAAAAAATACACCATCTCCTAACTTAACCTAACCACCTCATTAGGCTGTCATAGGCAACTTAGGAGGTTACTATTTGGAGAATCAGATAAATTTGAGAGAATACCTTTCCTGCATGTTGATTATTCTTTGGCCAGTTATAGAACAACAAAAGAAACAATAAATTCATCGCAAACTTAAGTATTTTGTAAGCTAGGCCTACCAGCTTTTAAAAAATTGCACCCTTCACATTTTATAACGCTGTTATTAATATTTATTTTTTTATAAAATATATGCTAACCATATGGAGGTTAGGCCATTTTTTATACTAGCTTAATTGAAATTTTAAAAATAATTAGGCCTAAATAAAAAAGTTTAGCCTATTTGTAAAAGTTTAGCCCATAATTTGTTGTATTATTTGATAGAATTAATTTAGTACAGTAGAACATCGATAGTTCGACACTCAATAGTTTGAGAGTCTGTATACTTCGACACGGGCCGTGACGACATGACAGTAGCGGCGACCTACAGTGTTCATGACAGGTTCGCCGGTCAGTGTCCGAAGCCTGCTTATTGTTTTCACAAACGTGCGCCACCGCCTTTTCTATAAATAACTCATCCTTCCCACCCCCTGCCCCATCCTATCCACCCCCCTACCCCGCCCTTCCCAATAAGTAGGTGAAGTCAGTTCGCTCGAGACGCTGCAGGAGTTAATTTTACTTTAGTTACGTTTATTTTGTTTTTGTTTAGTTTTAAATTAATGAATTCATTAATACTTTCTTAATTTAACTCGTGTTCTAATACTTCCTGTGTTAAAATGTTCCATATACTCCCTATAGTTCGACACCCCTTTAGTCCACAAAGTGTCGAACTATCGAGGTTCTACTATACTACAGTAGACTTTCAGAAATCCAGACTAATATGGTGGATGGGCGGTCCGGATTTCCCGGAGATGGACGATGGTTATTGGAGACAAAAACAAAGTAAAGTAGCGTCTAACTAACAAAGCGCCATAGTGAACTAAACTCTTTTGCCCCCTCCTCCTACTCTGCGCGATAACTTCCACTGCCTCCTAAATCATAAACAACATTAATGTTACTGGTACAGAGCGCCCGACGATGCAAACCATGTGTACTTGTGTAATGCGGGCATTTGTGAATGGTGTGATCACTGAAGGCGCTAAAACAAGAAGTTTTGTCTTGTGATATTGACCGTGGAATCCTATACTCTTCATTGAAACTAGGAACTGTAAGGATGTTTAACTGTTTGAAGTCCTCTGAGCAGATTTATATAAATGTGAGGCGGAAAGCAAAACCGACCTCTTGACCTCTTGTCGGTAATTTCCGAATTTGAGTTATTAATATTTTCAAATTAAGCTTTTAATTAAAAACAGTTTGTTAAAAACATTGTGTCCCTATGATTTTTATGTTCATATTATAGACGTTTGAGTTTTGTAAAATAAAAATGGGCTTTGTGAGAAAAACGCATTTTAAAACTTTAAAACACTACAAAACCTTTATTATTTACATCTAAGGAATGCATTTGGTATCAAAACAAAGCCTAAAATCTATTCTTTAAAATGATATAAGAAACTTTTCTTAAGTCTTTGGATAAATTTAAATTCTTGAGGAATACTGGCTTTTGTACTCTTGTAAAAAATGAAAATGAAGTCTGAAGTAGGCCAGAATAAAATCAAAACACTGGTCTGTGTGATTATTATCACTTCCTTTTAACTCAATGCAAAGGAGCTAACTACTTTCAGAAACATTTAATCTCTACGACTAGTAAACCGAGTTCATGAAGTGTTATCATAGACAATTCAGGAATCAATTATAATTGAACAAGGAGTACATAAGAGTAGCTTGTGTACAGTTTTTGAACCTACAATTAAGTTTAGGATTATCCTACAGGTTTGATTTGGATAATTGTACAAATTTTTATTGCGTAAATGAGGACACATACTCCCAATGATTATTTTTAACACTTAGAGCACAGACGGCATGGATGCGTGCTGCGCCGAACAACCGCAGAATGGCATTTTATCGGGCAAACAGAGATTTGGCCGTGTTTTTTTTCAGTAAAAACATAACTTTTCCGGTAACTTGGTAGTAAAAAAAATGACTGAATTTTTTTAGGAATAATGGACTGAACCGCGTTTAATTGGGCTCAAGCGGCAAGCGAGCCGCATATTATCCATGGAAATAGCAATATAACCTCGTTTTAGCGCCCAAAAAAGGCAATTTACCGACAAACCCATACTGCGATTTCTAGGGAAAAACATCGACCTCAATAAAAAATGAGGGCCGCATTTTACCGGCCAAAAAAGACTGCTAGACTGCGTGTTACAGAAAAAAATTAGAAATCAGAAATACCAAAAATCACAATCTAACCGTGATTTATCATAAAAATTGGCAATCGGACCACATTTTCCCGACGACGCATCAATCAGACGACAAGTCGAGATGACGCTGCCGGGCAGACGTAGCGCTGGTGCGGGGGTGCACACGCAACTCCAACCTTTTGCCTTGGGGGGGGGAATTTCCCCCATATCCCCCCACCCGTGGATCCGGGCTTGCTACTTTTCACAAATTTGCCAAGTCTGCGACTATTTGTTTATTGCTATATACATGACACATATAAAAACAATGATATACCCTGGGTGTTTTATATTATTAAGTTGGTAACTGAATGTACTACAAGATGATTATATTGGTTTGGCGGTAAACAATTTTGTAAAAAGTTGTATACAGTCAAATCTTTTTTTCCAAATACGAAAAAATATCAAAATATTCTTTTACAAATATTTATACAGCTAGTGATAATGCATTTTCCATAAAAACTCTGTAGAAAAAATTTCACTAAGGCTGTTTTTGAAATTTCAAAAAAAATATTATTTTCTTTCACTTTACCGAAACAATATTTTCCTAGATCTTTTTTATTTTAGTTATAGATTCTCCTGTTCTTTCTGATCAAAATTAATATAATGTTGGCTAGGTTTATTTGTACGGTTGAATTTATACGAATTTTCAAAAAAAGGTCTGCAAATTCGACAAATTTGCTTGGCCATTCCACACTTACACCGTTGGCCACTGCTAGGGTTAAAGTTACACATTCGCTGCGGAAAATTGTATATTAAGCCGACACAAAGGTGCTGAAAATTGTTAATTCATAAAATCTTTCTTTTTATGTTCAAAAGTCGGGAATAAGTGTTATAATCTATATTCAAGACTCCTATCGATAGTTTTTGGGCATAAATATTTATTGGTCGCGCGCGAATCCTCAGCACTACGCACAAAAACCAGCACAAAAACTATCACACACCTTCGCAGCACTGCAGTCCCGCGATGTTGCAAATGACACAGTTTAGTTTTATTTATAATCTATTGACTAAAAATGAACTATTTACACCATATACATCAGCAAATTAACTTTCCTCTCCGAGTGGCTGAACCACACTGAGTAAACAAACACGAAATGGGGCGCTGCCCCGCGGACGACCAAGCCGCAACCAAGCGGCAACTCCTGTAGTCCGCCAGCAAAGCCGCAGTGAATGGGTTAACCTAACCTACCCGTAACCTAATCAAAATGTAACCTAACCTAAACCCCGGAAAAGGTTCGGTTGGTTACATTACGTTACCCAACCCTAACCTAACCTTTTCATAACCTAACTGATGCAAATTTAGTTGTATATTTCCGGGCAAATTTGTTTGGCTTTTCCGACGCTATTCTAGTGTTTACAAGCTTAGTGTTTGTCCGATCGTAAAACCGACTACATATTCGTGTTCAGCGTAATTTCCCGCACAATTTGAGTACCCATAAATCCATATTCAGCGATGTTTTATGGACTTTTCCGACACTTTTACGGTGTTTCCACGCTTAGTGTTTTACCGATCGTAAAACCGATTTCATCTTCGTGTTCAGCGTCATTTTCCCGCACAATTTGAATACCCACAAAGCCATTTTTGGGATTCTTTGTTTTTTCCAATTTTCCGGGGTTTTACGAACTCGACCCCCAAAAAAACTATCAATTTCAAAATCAGGATGTTATTTCGCACATTTTGAAAAAAAAATTAATTTTCGGAGGAGTACTGGATAACAGATAATTACCCTTATTCTTTTAATTTTACGAAAAAATTTACCTTTTAGAACTTTTTTATTTTACTATTTTCAGATTTTACTATTCTTTCCGATCAAAATGAATATAAGGTTCTCTAGGTTTACTTCTACGGTTGAATTTAAACAAATTTTCAAACAAATGTCTGCAAAATCACTAAATTTACTCTGCCATTTCGCACTTACACCATTGGCTAATGCTAGGGTTAATGTTGAACTCGTATTTATCCAAACATATTAATTTTAAAGTTGATTAACTGTTTGAATTCACAAATAAAAAACGATTTTGTTGCAAAAATAAAAAAAATAGTTGCAACAATAAAATAATTTGGTTGAAATACGGACAACATTTGTTGAAATAACCAAATTATTTTGTTGAAAGTTATTTGGTTACGATATAGCAAAAACATTGTTGTTTATCCTAACACAAAAATATATTGTTGAATGAACAACATTTTTGGTTGGTACGATGACTTAACTACAACTAATAAAGTTTTAGATATGATATAATATTACCACTGGCATAAATAGGCATTTTTATATTTTAGCTTTGGAAAAATATCAGGGCAAAATATTTTGTTAGGAAGACAAAATGTTTGAACAATTCCATTTTGTTGTTGCAAGCAAATGGTTTTGTTACTACTAACAATATATATTTTGTTTCCTCAACAAAATAAATATGACAACAAATATTTGGTTGCAACAATACACTTTTTTCTGTGCAGTTTTTTATTTGTCCTTCTTTTTCATAATTAGTACCGGGTCACCCTGATTACGGTAGGCCTAATTACATTGTGAAAAGCGAAATCGGGTGGTAAAAAATAAATTATATAGGCCTACTTAATCTTGAGGTAATTCCAAGTAATGTGTGGGTCAACTTCAATATTTCCCAATTACTGTGATATACTGTAAAAGTAAATGTTATTGTGATATACTGTAAATGTATGTTAAATTATTCTTAACAAATAGAATGTTCTAGACAAAGTCAAGTTTCAAGATGGATGCCTCAAACCATGGTCTGGTCCCATTGTGAGTAAACCTTTATACCCACGGTTTTGGTAATCTAACAAAATGCAATAAACGATAAAAAGATTGAATTGTAATAGAAAATATACATGTACTTCCTGGGCCGAAAGAAGTACTGGGAGAGAGAAAGTTGAGAATAAACTCTAGTGGTGAACAAAAGACAAATTAACTTACCACAACAAAACACAGAGTTGCTGGTCTGCTGGATGGAAGATATGCGACAAGCGGCGAATCCGATGTTCCAAAGCGTATTTATACAACGTCAGTTGTGGAAGGGGGGAGCATCTGGAGGGACTGGCTATGCAGGTTAACCAACTCACTCGCCATGAAAGACAACAATGATTCAATCCTGTTTAGTAAAATTATTTCCTGAAAACAGATTTAACGATGTAATTTGTCGCTAATTCTATTCATACTATTAGTTTTTAACTACAAAACGTACTCAATGAAGAGTTGTTAGTACCCCAAAACATTAATAATCAGGTTAATGTTGGCAATACTGCTCCAATGATCACGCGACCGGAGCATGAAACGCGTTGTGATTAGTGGTGAAGTACAAACTTGGTTTCCGGAGCGACTCAGGGGAGAAATGATGGACGACTATGACGTCACTGCTCACAAGCATGACGTCGTAGTTTTCTTCTTTTAGGCATGTGCCGTCTGCTGCTGTTTGAACTGACATCACAGATCACAGTCTCTGACTGTCAGAATAGGCTTTAGGCATTGACTATATACATGAGTCGCTCAGTTTTGTCCATACATGATGTATTTTATTACATAGGTACCTTCAATTATAATTATTCTTTTATTATATGAGTGACCAGATAAATTAATATGTTTTGAAGATAATTTGTATGGTATAGTGTGACACTTATTCTAGGCTCTGCCAGTCTATCATAAATATATTGGTACTTAACGGATAGTACAGGGTACCACTTTTTCATGTCTGCTGTGACGGTTAGGACTCTGGGTTAGTTTATCTTAATAAAATTAAAAATAATTGATGGTGTCGGGACAAGCGGAACTCAAGAACACAAATGGGGTTGAAATATTTATGATAAACTAACCTACCGGTAGCCTAACTGCTGTTGCGTGCAGTAAATAATGGTACTCTATATAATTTTTAAATACCAAATATTCAAACTTCCGACATTGTGGATAACATACATAAATAAATATCACAATAATGTGTAACTTATTAGCCAATTATGTTAAATTGACCAAGCTTAACTGTTGGTCATCAACAGTACAACTGTTGTGCAGTTAACATAAGCATTCAGATATAGAAGTGCATTTTAGAAATGAATGTAAGGTAAACATTACAGCAACATGTGTGGGTCGAACAAAAATTTATAATAGGCTTTATTATTTTCTGGGCCTATGTAAAAAATCAGTTAAGGAAGGAGTTTTTAATAAATTAGACTTGCTGACTGATTGATTTTAATGTAGGATACTTCACAACTATTATTTGTATACTAACTCTCAAATAAATAAATCCCTAACTAACGCCAAACAAACGCCAGATCGCAAATGCAATGCAATTTCAAACAAGTGAGTCAGTGAATAAATTGTGCAAACAAGTGAATCCACTTGAAAACTACGACGCGACGTCATGCTTGTGAGCAGTGACGTCGTAGTCGTCCATCGTTTCTCCCCTGAGTCGCTCCGCTTTGTTTCAGGTTTCGAGAGAAGTTTCATGATTTTTCAGGCGTTCAACCTGGTTTACATCCATTTATTTGGGATGTATTCTTTATTCTATGGTTGAGCTCTGAAAAATTTTGGTGTACCGGTATTAGTGAATTTCCTTTGGAAAGTGAACTATTAGCATGACCCGCACGGTGAAACTTAAGCCCAGGACCACCATAGAAGTTCCTAACTTGACCCCCTGTATATATATATACAATTTTGAACGACCCCCAAAACTTATATATATACATGCGTGTTTACACTCTAGCGGTCGCATTTTTTGTCCGATCTACTTCAAATTTGGTAGGGACGTTCCTTTCTGTAATCAGTTGGACAAGTTCGTTGGGCAAAAGAATCGGAAAACTCTTAACCCCTTTTTTGGGGATTAATCTGTCAAATTTCGAGTTTTTGGGCCCAAAAATGGTCAGAGAAGCCCCAGATGTAAAATAAATGGATGTAAAAAGATGGGAATTAGAGAGGCAAAAGTTTTAAGCCCTCTCTCGTCATTCTAGCATAAATATTTACCGAGTTATTAGAGAAAATGCGTATCGACTAAACACAGTACGTTGTCTTATGGGAGTTTTACACTAGAAAAGCATGTTATTCCTTTGATAGAGTAATTTTATCGTCCCCAGCAACCTCACGCCTACTTTCAAGCCTGTCTGGACCTTCTCCTAACCTTATAATGCGCAAAATTGTATTCCCAGCTTTGCAAGTAAATGAAACCAGGAGTATCAGAACAGCCAAAAATCTATGTTTTCAGATTTCAATAAAAATTGGGCAAATGTAAGTCTTCACTCTGATTTTGAGTTTAAAAGTTTTTATGTGGAAATTCACTTCCCTCACGTCAGCGTGCTGCGTGCGAACTCGTTTTAGCGAATTTCCCCTATAGGGAAGAAGCTATTACCGTAGGTCTCATGGTAAGATTTAAGCCCGAGACCATGACAATTTTTTTTTAGGTCCCCAGATGACTAAAACACTATTCGTTCAAATTTATATATATGTATATATATATATATATATATATATATATATATATATATATATATATATACATATGTGTGTGTGTGTGTGTGTGTGTGTGTGTGTGTGTGTGTGTGTGTCCGTGAATGCGATAACTTGAGTAAAAAACGTCCGATTTCGATGAAATTTGGCTCAAATGTGTAAAGTGACATTTATGACTTTGAGTTCGAAAACCAGAAAAATCGGGCCATGGGAAGGGGGGTTTATGGGGGTTTTAAATGTTCCAAAAATCAGTTTTTTGCATCTTTACCCTAAAATTTTTAAAACACGTAATTTTGGTTTAGACCATGTTATAGAGCTTAAAAAAACAAATAATATGGTATTTTGAATTATTAAGCTAGGTTAAGTGGTTGCGGAGAAAATCCAATAAAACCTGCTCATAAAATCTCCTATGTTAATCTTATGGGAAAAAGGTTTTTGGCTTTTCCTAAGTTAATTTTAATGTAAACTTCACATTTGCTTTTACCAATCAACTCAGCTCCACAAAACAATCATTTTGGTGTTTAAATTGTGATTCTACGTCCAACCGTTGCAGAGATATTCAAAGTGCTAAACACAGTACGTTGTCCAATGTTATCCTTATGGAGAATAAATAAAATTTGATATCTCCATTATTAATGAATGTATATTGGTGAAACTTGGCACGTGGGGTCACGTAGTACTGGTATATTGATATTTGCACAAAAAATTGATTTTTTGTTGATTATCCCCGTAGCAGCGAACCTGCGTACTCAGCCCCCATGTTATTCTTATGGAGAATAAGTAAAATGTAATGACTCCCTTAATTATGAACATAAATTAATACAACTTGGTATGTGGCTTCACCTTATTGAGTTATATTGAAATTTGCATAAAAACCCATTTTTTTAGTTCCTTGTTGCAGCAAACCTATGTACTCATCACCAATGCTATTCTTATGGAGAATAATTAAAATTGTATATATCGCTTATATATGAATATATTTTTATGAAACTTGGTATGCGGCTTTATATGGTATTAAGACATATATTATGCATTGGAAATTCGCTGAGTACGCAGGTTTGCTGCGACGGGGGTATTTATTCATACGAGATGGTTTGATGATAGAGACAAATTCTAATTACTTAAAAAATAAAAATTAGAAAAATTCTTGTCCATAAAATACATCCTTAGAAAATTGACAATTTTGTGTTAGTGGCAGCAAACCTGCGTACTCCACTTTAGTGTTACTCCACGGATGAATCTGTGGTTATTCTTTTGGGAACTTAAAATCTTATATTTTGCATATAAATGAACGTGTATTGACAAAACTTGGTATGTTATTTTATCTGATTGTTGTCCATTGATGTTTACATAAACCCCTATTTTTGCAGTCCCTGTTGCAGCAAACGTGCAAACTCAGTCTTAATTTTATTCTAATGGAGAATAAATACAAATGTCATGTCTAGCTTGTTTATGAATATGTTTTGATGGAAATTGGTAAATGGCTTCTTGGTAGTTGGGTACATATAAATACTGTTCATTGGACATTCGCTGAGTACGCAGGTTTGCTGCGACGGAAGCATTTGTGGGATATCGGGATATCCCTTTGTCCCGAAAAACTCACCCCCATAAAACAGAACTATTACGGAATTATATAATAGTATATTTTCTAGTGTATAAAAAAACTGATCAACAATTTTTCCAAAGTAGTCGAAATCTACGAACTATATAATTGATATTAAAAGACAGTTATTTCTTGCGTACTTTTATAATATTGGGTTAAAAAGGTTTGCTCAATACTGATGGTATTGTGCAGGCGAAGGTTGGAGGGAGTTTCATTTGTGGGACAATGGGTCAGTTCAAGCACCACGTTTAAAATAAAATAAAACAAAAGAACATTTTTCCAAATATTGTGGACACAATCACGAATACCGTATTTGTCCAAAAACATATAAGACGATATCGGGTCTACCTTATCGTATGTCGTTATCACAGAATGGTTATCTGTGGTAAAATATATCAGTCTGGAGGAGCGACGAGGAAATGTAGCGCAGCGCCAAGGTTACCGTCACAGACTTCTTTGTGGTGCGCGGTGCGCTGGCTGCCAGCGTAGCAGCACGTAGCAGCACGTAGTGGCAGTTCAATGTTGCTGCAAGGGTTAGCATTCATGATTTTGCAGGCGCTCAATTCTGCCTGGCCGCTCACCAGCCCAGCCGCGGCTGTCTTTCAAGAGAATGGAATTTCCTTTACACCGTGTTTTACACAAAAAATCTTATTTTGGGTATTTAAATTCATGCTCTTATTTAGTCTGAAAGTTTATTTGTTTATCAGTGCTGATCTAACTATATGACATGTATAACATGTATATATATATGACCAAGGGCGGTTCCAGGACTGATTTTCGGGAGGGGCCATATTGCTTAAGGTTAAAGTTACTTTCGGTCTTAAGAGTCTGCAAGGATGGTGTTAATGAGCTCATTGAAAAATGCAATAATTACTGCTGTAATTGATATTCAAATTTTATTGAGAGCAGAACCTAAAGTAAGGAGAAGCCCATTGGCCTACCCCGGGAATTATTTTATATTTTATGAATCAAATATAAAACATCATAATATACTATTTAAAAAATATAGCATAGTATTATTTATATGAATCGAATATAAAGTTTGCATGAGGCCTAAGCAGTAAGGCAATAAATAAAACTAAGAAGTTGTAATATTATAATGTTCATAATTGTAAACTGGATTCTTGAAAGAAAAAATATTGTTGAAGAAACAACTTTTGTTAAAATAGCTTACAATAAAATAACTGTTAAACTGTAAGAACTGCCAAATTGTGTCTATACGTCTTTATAAAACAAAGTCAAGTCGTCTGGCACCCTTTTTCGCAAATCTTTAAATGATTTGATCTGTGTTCACTTCAAGGGCTCTGTGAACGAGAAGCAAGCAAAGACCCGTGAGCCGTGTTTCTCCCATTCTTGTCCTTATCCAAGTCTTAACTCTTCTTTAATTTTGAGAAGGTTAAGCCTAAAAACCATTTTACCAACCATTTCGCGCCTATACTGTGAGTGGAGTACAGACTGTCGAGAGGCAGGGTGGCAGGAGGCGACCCTTTCGATGCAGGAACAAGGACTAGGCCTATGCGCAAGCGCCAGAAATGAACGGCTTTTGTTCTTTTGTTTGTGTTCTACAATTAAAATAACGACTTGTTCAGTTCAAGTTCTAACTACTCACTCACTCACTAATCGCTTCCTTAGAAGGCAAATAAAGAGAGGTACAGTACAAAACAAGTGGTAAATAAAAATTGTTGTTTGAAGTTCGGAGATGCATAAAGATGGAAAATAACAAGTTTATTTGCCCTATCTGTGAAAAGAGGACAAGCTGTAAAAGATTTAAACAGTCACGTGACAAATTTCCTGGGAGGAGGAGGGTTAGGTTGTATTGTGTCGATGTACGAGCGTTCCGAAACCTTGTTTTATAGTCATGTGAAACCTGGTATGATAATTGCTGTGTGGTTTATGCCTTAAAATTAATTGGATGAACGAAGTGAGTCCATATACTCAACAACAAATTTCATTCCAATTTGTTTGTGTTTTGGTCGCATAACTCAAGAACGCTTTAGTATATTACAGTTATAAATTTGGCACACGAATTCTTTGTTTTTATTTTGAGGTCAAATTCGTTAACTGGCCTATCCACTCACACTGTTTCCGTATGGTGGCCCTTTGAAATTGGTAAAATAATATAACTCCTTTACTGTATTTCCGATTAAAAATCTCATTGAACCATCGGATTCCTCGCAAAACTTTACTTAAGAAAATATTTTAACCACCTTTTACGACCCTCCGTTGTATCACAGACAAGGGAATCTATAGATTCGTTTCTCTGTGGTTGTATCATCGTTAATAATATAAATTCTGGTCCTATATATAATAAATTTTGGTGTTGTCTGTCAAGTATCAGGAGAGCATATATTATTAGGTTCTTTATTAGGTTTATTTCACGAACGATGAGTTACATCATAAATAACAAAATTCATTTTTGCCAGTGTTTGTCTAAGTAGTTTAACGTAGGAAATTTTGTTTCCATTTCAGCGGGATTCGGTACAAATCTCTTTGTATTATTTAAATATTTTGTTCGGTTTTGCACTTATTCATTTTACGTATTCTCTTTGGCAGTCCTTTGAAATTGCTTACAGAATATGACTCTGTTACCATTGACAACATTTTAACTGTGATCAAACATTGGAGTCATCGGTACTTTTATGCCACTCTGACCATATTATAACAAATTGTAATTGCAATGAATGTATTAACATTTGTAATCTATTTTACGTGGATTATATTATGCAAGTAAAATATGTATTGTAGGATATTATTTGTAAATCAAATCTTTGTTCATCCTCTTACGTGAAGAATGAGCGTTCACCTGCAGTTAATTTTACAATGTCCAGTGCATGTTGCAATGCTTGACAACTAATAAATATTTCTTGCTTATCAACAGATTACAAAATATGAAAATATAACTATTATTAAAATGGCATAGCCATACAGATTCATGTTTTGAAAGACATAGGCCTATTTACTGCCAAAGAAATTTAAAATAAGTCATCAATCAAAGTTCTCTATAACATAAAAAATGAGGCTAAACGAACAAAATAATTATACTTTCGTCTAATAACTTCCTAAATTTTTGTATGTGCATGGTGCAGCTCTATTAAAATGCGTGGGAATGGTACTATTGAGTTGAGTGTTGGTTGGTGTTGCATTATTATGGGTTTAGTTCGAGCTCAAATCATTCAAGTAATCTGACTTATAGAACAGAATCAAAGGAACAAGAGTAGTTTATTTTTGGCGCATGCGCAAAGGCCTAGTCCGTGTTCCTGTGACGAAAGGGTCGCGACGGGCGAGAGAGAGAGGAGAATTTCAAGATGGAGGAATAGACACTGCCAGTGTTTCCAATCATCTTTGTCAATACATTAGTGGTTTTAATACGATTGAGTTCTGGCACTGAGAGCTGGCTAAATACTTTGTTGCTTGCAAAATTCTGTTTTGATGGTTTGTTTTCATAGGAGATGATCGCTAGTTCATAAAAGTTGTATTAGTTCACTTTCAGTTAGAAAAACATATATTTTCCAAAATCTCGGGGGGGACCATGGCCGCCCTTGTATATGACAAAGATGAAAATAAATTGTGTAGCGTATAAGAATTTCAATCTGTTCAAAAAATAAGTTTTAGCGATGACAATTACTAAATACCCCCGTCGCAGCAAACCTGCATACTCAGCGAATTTCCAATGGAGATATAAATTTCTTAAATATAATAATAATACATAAAGCCACTTACCAAGTTTCATAAAAATATATTCACAAATAAGCGATATGTACAATTTTAATTATTCTCCATGAAAATAACACTGGGGATGAGTACGCAGGTTTGCTGCATCAACGAACACAAAAAATAGGTTTTTATACTAATATCAATATAACGCAACTAGCTGAAGTCATATACCAGTTTTTGTTTATTTATGTTCATAATTAAGGGAGACATAGCATTTAATTATTATTCATAAGAATAACATGGGGCTGAGTACGCAGGTTTGCTGCTACGGGAGCCTTTGGCAAAAATTTTTTTGAGCAAATATCAATAGACCACAACCAGATGAAGCCATATACCAAGTTTCGTCAGTATAAACGTTGATAAATAAGCGTTAATAAGATATAAAATTGTTCTTAGCCTCCATAAGAATAACATTAGACAACGTACTGTGTTTAGCACTTTCAATATCTCGGTAACCAATCGACGTAGGGAAATGATCAAAATACCATATTGTATGTTTTTTAAGCTGAATCCAATGGTAAAAACTAAAATTTGACTATTTCAAAAATTAGATGTAAAAAATTAAAAAAAGTTTTGGGGTACAAAGCCCCCCCAAAATATCGCTTTGGATGGAGCGATCTGGCTAGTTTTCGAACTTAAAGACATAAATGTTGATTTACACGTTCATACCAAATTTCATCAAAATCGGATCATTTTTACGAGAGTTATTGTGCTCACTGACACACACACACACACACACACACACACACACACACACACACACACACACACACACACACACACACACACACACACACACACACACACACACACACACACACACACACACACACACACACACACACACACACACACACACACACACACACACACACACATATATATATATATATTTATTTATATACAGTTTCGAACGAATGTTGTTTTTGGGGTCTGGAGACCTCAAAACGAAAAGTTATCATGGTCCCGGGCCTAGGTCTTACCATGCCGACTACGGTAATTGCTTCTTCCCTATAGGGGAAATTTGCTAAACATACACTGTATAGCGTGTCAGCATTTTAGATGAGCTGTGTGGTTTCATTTAAATATTAATAACTAAAAAACACTTCTTTATTGCAGGAAATAACATTTTATACAACAAGTACAAACAAAATATATATAGTGTTACTTTTATCTTGAGGTAAACAAAATAATACAAAATAAAATCACAAATATAAAATTATACAGTCTAAATTGCAAGTATTATTTTACTGGTTGAACATCTGTGCCCCACCAATCGGCATTAGGCCCAATTATTGCGGAGAAAACAAATACAATTAGTGTCACCACTGACTGAACATTTTATAAAATTTAACTAAATGAAAATGCTAACTAAATAAAACTTATACACAAGGCAAGTTAAATCAGTTTTAAATTGTTGATTTTGATTAAAAAATAACAGAATTCAAGGGATAAATTTACACTGACAAATTTTCCGTTGCAAAGTAATTCTAAAACTGGCTAGAGGAACTGGTAATTGTTAGAAAATTTAATTTGAGATAATTAACTCGGTACAATTTTTCTTTCACACATTCCGTCTCATCGACACATCAAGCTCACCTCTGAGCATATTAAACAAAGTTATTGTTGAGACAAGGAAAGAATTAGCATGTTCTTGCATAAACTGGGTAGAAAGTCCTGGCCTGCTGGCCCGCCCGCCCCTCGCCGGCACGCGCCACGAGACTGACCAGGATCAAGAGGTCATCAACGGCACCTGATAACGCCTGACCACCTACTCCTGTCCACCAATGTCAGAATACCGTATAATAGTCAATAGTCCAGTCAAGAAAAATACCCGTGCGGGCATGGTCATGTAGTTCTAATTTGTTAATATGTTGTTAGGACTTTTACCACGAGTAAGAAACCGAGTTTGCAACTTTCAAAGACCTGTGCTACTGGCGTAGTAGCCAAAACAACGGTAAAATGTTTAAACTTGTTCAGTTTTTGCTAAATATCTCCTAAAGTATGCCTCTAGCAGAATATGTTGCCCAGACCTTTCTTAAACTGGATACAATTGCTAAAGATTGAGACTTCAGTACGTCCATTATTTACTGTAAGCGTTTTTGCAGAGATGAAATGCGCGTTTTGAAAGAGAGATCACCTTCCATCGTACATTTGTTAATTTACGAAAACGACATTTTTTCATCGGAACAGCTTAACATTAATACAAATTTTACTTATATAATCCTAATTCTATAAAAATACATGTTTTAGTATAACGAAGAAAAGTTAAAAGTACATCTTCATGTATAATTCTGTAAGCGAAATTTTTAAGTAAAAAGTTGTGGGAGTTTGGCAAGTCGCAGGATGATGGGAGATGGCTCAAATTAAAGGTCTCAATCCTAGAGACTCGGGAAAAATAGCAGTATTTCCATAAAGTCACCCGCAAATAAGAAATAACATAAAACATCCCCCATAACAAAAGCTTGGGGATTTAAAAACGTCTTCTTTGTTTACATTAAAACATGTAATTATGAGTCCACTTTGTTTAAGAAATGACATGTGTTCAAGTCAGAAAAAGCAGAGTATGAATTGGAGCAAAGTTATAGGGACTTTGGTCCCTTCAAGTTCCTTCAAGCCACTAGTATTTGATAAACACCTACGTTGTTCCAAATTCCACAATTTTTCTCGAATAAAAAATGTAGTCACTTGATATACAAATTTAAAATTCCACAATAACTGGAGAATTCCCTACCCTTTGGAAATAAACATAAAGCTTCACTTTAACAACAAAGTTTGAAATATGATGAGGTAAAATTACTAGGCAAAAACAGTGCGAAACGAATTTATTGTACTCCTTCATTAATTTTGAATACACCAATCTAGGCGTCAGTGTGCAGCGGGTTGCCGCTTGATATTATCAGTTTAATGGAAGCGCCTTGCTCAGTGATTACTTGACATGTGAACTTTCAACTTGTGTTTTTAAGTAAACTTATTCTCAACTAAAGGTACTGTCATATTTAGAAGATAATACATCCATAGAATGAGAGTTACGTTGGAAATATTTGTTTGAATGACAATTGAACACAAATTAAATTGTTCACTGTATAATGTCTGTCCGTCTGTTAGTCTGGATGAGAAAATAACTAGGGACCAGTCTATTTTAAATTTATTTTTATGACCACTATCTCCCAGAAACCGCTAAAAACAAAAACAAAAAAATTAAAACGGCTCTAACAGTTTTAAATAGATTTTGGTAGTTCATAGAGCTTTCAAGTCCCTTTCAAAAATTATTCCACCTGAATGTATGTAGAAATTTGGGTCAGAAAGGCCTTAAGGGTTTAGAGTTGAGTTTTTAGGATTTTATCCAAAACAATTTACACTTACATCGTCTCTGCTTGTTAAATATACCTTGACTAAATAGTGCACACAAATATAAACACAACAATAACTTCAGTTATCATCCTAAGGTAGAAGGTCACAGTGGTTCCAGAGAAAATCAAAATTAATGTTTAACAGTGCTATATTCTTATGGAGAATCAATGAGAAATTCCTTGGGAAAAATCCCTCCCCCAAAAATTCACTGTAAGCAACCAATGCATCCTTAATTCCAAAATGCACTTGGATGCAAATTTTAGATCATTCATCTACACCACAATATTTTAAACAAGCTAATTTAAGTTCCATATAGTTAATACGGAGGAGAATAAGAACAAATAATTTTCCCATTAAGAAAAAGTCATAGGCCTATTAGCAAAGCATATTTTTCCTTCAAAATAATTCTCCCCCTTTGAGGAAAAGATAACATAATGATTTTAAGGATTAGGGATTTTATATAAGAGAATGTTTCAATATTTTGGTTGCGTTTACTATATACTGTACTATTTCATATTTATTGGTCTGACACATAATAGCAATAAAACTAATTCAACAATTTTATTTGTCAAACAATCGAAAATCTACATTCTGTTGGCTTAGGGTTTTAAAGTGGAAACAATAACAATAGAAACATATACATACATTTCCATTTAAAACAAAATCAAGTTCAATACTTGATAATGCTTCATATTGATTTATTGTTGATACAGATTATATTGATATTTCAACCATCCACAACACATGTAATTATTATATGGTCTAGTTGTCCTGCATGTGTCATATTTTATATAAATTTACCAAATTATAAATTACTATACTGGGTGTCCACTCCGCCCAGTACACGCTAAATAAACGTTCCCATTTTCAATATATGTGGAAAGTAAAGTAATGGTAATTTGGTGGGGTTTGATTTTTTATGAGACACATCTTCTGAAGATATTTGCTTTAATTTTCATCATTGTTACTTGATCAGTTAAATGAATAACAATATTATTCTTCAAAATTACATTCTTATCTGATGTGTGGTGTGTCTTGGTTCATTAATAAAAGTCTATTGCAGTTAATGGATTGCACTTCCTGTTTCCATTATTCATATTTAATGTTTGATAGTTGGCTGTTACATAAGGTTTAACAATTCGCTTGAACTTCAACTTCAGATCTTGTAGTAATGAACCAAAAAACACACCTTACCTTCTTTTCAAGGGAAATTATCTTTCGGAGTGATAAATAAAAAATAAAAAAAATGTCAGTTGATAAAAATCTTTAGTTATAAATGTTTATTCTATATGTTATTATAGATTGTTTAAAATTGCTGATTCATTTTGCCAAATTTTAGACTACATAGAGCCCTTAATTACAAAATTTACAAACACAATTTGCAAAATTAATTTTAATCTTTCACACTCTATTTTCGATACTAATTTTGTATATTGTATTTTATTGATTTTTAAAAGTGTTATTAAATATATTTTTGTAAACCAAATATTTGTTGAACATTGTTTTACCATATAGTAGATAATGTAAATTCATTACTATAAATATAAACAATCGTATTATTAATATTATTTTGTTAAAAGATAGTGGCCCTTTTTCATGCTTTGCCAGCCTAAATAAAATCAAATCAATTCACAATCTCTTTATTTACATGATCATCAAGTACAGTAATGGCGTCAACCTACAAGGGCCTACAAGGGCCAGTAAATGTGCGTGGAACGTATGTAGGAAAGTTAAGCCGCTTCAGTACAATCTTAACCTCAAAATACAAAGTCATAATACAACTTAAAAAAATACACAAAACAGAAGACATTAAACAATAAAATACATTTACTCAATAAGCTTCCCCAACAATTAAAAGAAGAAAGTGACTTGAAAAAATATAAGATGAAAATTAAAAATATACTTTTAAATTAAGCTTATTATTTAGTATCTAGAAGAATCCCTAGAAAAAGACACAACATTTTAAGAAGAGAAGAAGAGATGAAAACAGGTGAAAGTAATCCACGGAAATAAATCAAAAATACCATAGAATTAATGCTATTACCATAGAAAATTAATTTAATATAAAAATGTATTTTCTTATGCAATTGTAAAAATTGTCCAAGGCAATAAAGTTATTATTATTAGTAAAAGTTAGAGAGTACTGATCAAATGTAATTGTGAAGCCTAGGATTGGAGCCCACGACAAGTCTGCTGCTATGATTCTGAAGTCTCTCACCACACCAGCCCCCAAGCCTCTGCCGTACTCAGCTTTCACGGGCCCCTGGGCAGGCCTGGGTGTGGGCCCTTGTTGACGCCCGGATCCAAGCGGTTGCCCGGGCCCCCTCACGCCCCCTGATGGGCCCGGGGCAGTTGTCGCCTCCCCCCAGTACGGCTCGGCCTTAACCACTTTACCAGTGACTCACTCACCATTTTTATTTTTTAAAAAGAGTAATTCTTAACCTTTTTGCTATTTTTCAAGTTTATTTTGTAAAATGTTCACTTATAAACAGATTTGTAAATAAATTTAAATCAATGCTTAACAAACAATTTTGTCATCATCAAAATATCGTTTTAAAATTCAGTTTCACGAGAAGAAATCTTTACTATATACACAAACTATGAATTTGAATGTAATTGACTGAATTGATAATATGATGACTGTGTTTTGAAAGTGTCTGATTTGTACTTGGCCTAAAATGACTTAATCGACAATCGTTTTCATATATGCAAGGGGAAAAAAGTTTTACGATCAGAACATTCTATCTTCTATGTCAAATCGTTCTTGTAAATTGTTCGCTATATTATATTATATGAGTTTAAAACGAAAAGAAGAATCCCTCATGAAGAGGCGGGTGGTATAAAGACACGAAAACACATTTTAAATTTATTAATAGCCATAAAGGGCATGAAATGACTTGCCGCCATTTTTGAAATTTATTAGGGAGATATAAACCCAAAGGAATAATGAAATATACCTTCCAATTTACTATTTATTTATTGAGAACTAATTTAACACACATCAGTTTACATTAAGTAGTTTATATACAAACAGACAGTATAAAGAATTTAGTATAAAATATAAAAAATAAAATAAGAAAGGTTATGTAAAATATTAGTTTATTTTTTGGAATTATTTTTCACCCTGTCATTTTAGCGAATTTCCCCTATAGGAAAGAAGCTATTACCGTAGGTCTCATGGTAAGACTTAAGCCCGAGACCATGGTAACTTTTCATTTTGAGCTCCCCAGATGCCAAAAACACCATTCGTTCAAATTTTTATATATGTATATATATATATATATATATGTGTCCGTAAGCACGATAACTCTCGTAAAAAAGGTCCGATCTTAATGCAATTTGGTACAAACGTGTAAAGTACCATTTATTTGAACGAGTTCGAAAACCAGAAGAATCGCACCATCCGAAGGGGGGTTTTGGGGGGGTTTTGTACCCCAAAAATGGGTTTTTCGGGGTTTCCACATGTAATTTTTATTAAAATCAAATTTTGATTTTCACCATTGAATTCAGCATAAAAAAACAAACAATTTGGTATCTTGATCATTGCTCTACGTCAATTGGTGACTGAGATATTAAAAGTGCTAAACACAGTACGTTGTCTAATGTTATTCTTATGGAGAAAAAGAAAAATTGTATATCTCGCTTATTTATGAACATAAACTGACGAAATTTGGTATATAGCTTCATCTGGTTGTGGTTTATTGTTGTTTGCACAAAAAAAATTTTTCACCTATGGTTCCCGTAGCAGCAAACCTAGGTACTCGGTCCCCATGTTACCCTTATGGAAAATAATTAAATTGTTATATATCGCTTATTTATGAATGTATATGGATTAAACTTGGTATGTGACTTCACTTAGCTGAGTTCCTTTGATATTTTGCATAAAACCCCATTATTTTGTGTTCCTTGTTGCAGCAAACCTGTGTACTCATCCCCAATGTTATTCTTATGGAGAATAATTAATATTTTAAATATCGCTTGTTTGTGAATATATTTCTTATGAATCATATTAAGTGGCTTAATGTGTTATGTTTTAATTCATTGGAAATTCGCTGAGTATGCAGGTTTGCTGCGACGGGGGTATTTTGATATATTTCACCAGTAGGAAATAAAATTCATCAAGTAGATAAATATTATCTTTAAAATTGATAAATACAGTAAACACTGTATGTTGGAAGTACCCAGTGGCGAATACTATCGTTAGGGGGGGGGGGTCATGAGTAAAAAAACTATGTAAATTGTCAAAATAACATAATCTTTACGGTGAAAAATGGGTTAAATACGTGAAGGTTTGAGGCATAGGCTTAATTTGAGGGTGGAAAGGGGAGGGGGCAGTTGCCCCCCTCAATAATGTGCAGACAATATTATTGTAATATATGAAAAGTCAGAATAATCACGATCATAACCAATTTGCCCCTCCAATCAAAATACAGAAATTACAATTATGGTCTGAGGTTTTTGCTTTTTGTTTTGTTTTTGTTTGTTTTTTTTGGGGGGGGGGAATTAATTTGATAGTTTATACAAATATATAATTAAATATAATATTTATTTCTTCATTGTCAAATTTTAAAAATTTTATGGGCATGACAAGTAAACCTTAAAATATCTAAAGACATGTAAACAAATTGTTAATACGCTACTCAGACTTAACTTTAGATAATTATACTGCATTTGTTCCATGTCCTAACCTAATAACAGAAAATAAAATACATGTTAGTAAATCATTGTGAAAATTAAAAAGTAAGTAAAAAAACTGTTTAAAAAATCATAAATAGCACAAAATTTAAAATGAAATAAAAATATACCATCATAACTGAGGATGACACTAATCAAATGTACAGTATAAAAATCATTTGCCTTTTATAACAAGAGTGCATAGTGTGGAAAACTCTTAATCCAAAAGGGTGATTCGGATGCCCATGCAAATGTTTATAATCACATCAACAGTTAAAATTTAAATTATAAATTTAGTATGCAAAATTAAAATTCAGCAGGTGCCTAAAATTGTATATATATATATATATATTATAATTAATTTATGTAATTAAATACATCACAGTAATAGGGAATCTGTCTTGGAAAGGTGAATTTCCCAAATAGCTCTTACAATTATTAAATTACAGTTTTAGTTAGTTAAAAAATTAGTTGAAAGCTACAAGAGAAGACACAGGGTGTGCTGCCCCCAGTGAGGCAGATATACAATGTTATATACACATACAGTGTCCTGTAAGTAAATGGCCAAACTTTAGGAATAGGTTTTGTGAGTCAAAATTTAAATAAAATCAAGACCCCCGTTTTTCCTAAAACACCTTGTTATCTATATCTCCGCCATTTTTTTTCATGAAAAAATATATCACCGAATCCACTAAAGTTATTTTAATGAAACTCGCTTTGATGTATAAGATAGTTAATAACTAATGTTAAAAAATATTCAATCTGAAAAAGTTATACATTTCAAAATTGCAGCCGTTAAAAGTTTAGTAAAAATTACCAAAAATTGGCTGTTAGAACAAAATTCAAATGACTTTTTTAGTAAATTCCTTTTCCTATCATACATCACTACTTTCAAAAAGATTGGATAAGAAATAGCTGAGAAATCACATTTTTAAGTTGTACGAGTCCGATTATCACAGTAGAGTCTTGATTATCCGACCTTCGGTTATCCGACCTTCGGTTATCCGACCGTCCTCGTGCACAATCAAACGATCAATTTCCGCGCTACGAGGCAAAAAATCAAAAATATTTTACCATTGTTTTTAGCGAATTTCCCCTATAGGGAAGAAGCTATTACCGTAGGTGGCATGGTAAGACTTAAGCCCAAGACCATGATAACTTTTTGTTTTGAGGTCCACAGATGCCAAAAACACCATTCGTTCAAATTTATATATATGTATATATATATATATATATATATATATATATGTGTGTCCATTACTGCAATAACTTTTGAAAGAAACGCCCGATTTTGATGAAATTTGGCACAAATGTGTAGAGTAACATTTATGACTTTAAGTTCGAAAACCAGATTGATCGGACTATGGGAAGGGGGTTTATGGGGGTTTTAAATTTTTCAAAAATCAGTTTTTTGAATTCCCCCTACAATTTTAAAAACACTCAATTTTAGTTTTAGCCATTTTATAGAGCTTAAAAAAACAAATAATTTGGTATTTTGAATCATTAACCTAGGTTAAGTGGTTGCGGTGAAAATCCAAAAAACGTGTTCATAAAATCTCCCATGTTAATCTTATGGGAAAATGGTTGTTTACTTTTCCCCAATTAATTTTACTGTAAACTTCACATTTACTTTTACCAATCAGTTTAGCTCTACAAAACTATCATTTTGGTGTTTAAATTGTGATTCTAAGTCCAACCGTTGCCGAGTAATTCAAAGTGCTAAACACAGTACGTTGTCCAATGTTATCCTTATGGAGAATAAATAAAATGTTATATTTTGATTATTTATGTATGTATAGTGATGAAACATGGTATGTGGCTTCAACTAGTTGTGGTATATTGACAATAGCACAAAAAATGTTTTTTGTTGATTTTTTCCGGTAGCAGCAAACCTGCATACTCGGCCCCCATGTTATTCATATGGAGAATAAGTAAAGTTTTATATCTCCCTTAGTTATGAACCTAAATTAATAAAACTTGGTATGTAGCTTCACCTGCTTAAGTTATATTGATAACAAAAAAAATATTGATATGCAAAAAAAACACATATCTTATCTTCCTTGTTGCAGCAAACCTGCGTACTCGTTTATAATGTTATTGTTATGGAGAATAAATAAAATGCTATATATCACTTAGTTATTTATGTTTTTTTATGAAACTTGGTAAGTGGCTCTGGGTAGTAGTGATACCCATATATTTGCATTGGAAATTTGCTGAGTACGCAGGTTTGCTGCGACGAGGGTATTATTATTTTCCGTGTTATCTGACCTTCCCGCTTATCGATCTTAGTGCGGCCGATTTAGGTCAGATAATTTAGACTCTCCTGTACTTCAAGAATGTCATTGTCTTCTTCCGTCGAACCCGTCCAACTAATAGATGCGGTTTCTTAGCTATTTCATATCTGATCATTTTGAGATTTTTGTTGGGTGATAGAAAATTAAATTTACTAAACAAATTATTCTTGAAATTACTTTTAAAATTAGCCAATTTTCATTAAAAGATTTAAATGGCAGCTATTTTGAAATTTATAATTTTTTCAGATTGGTTATTTTTCAGTAATTAGTTATTAACTACCTTAAACACCATACCGAGTTTCATTAAAATAGCAAAAGTGGTTTTGGATATATAATTTTTAGAATAAAAAACACAAGATGGAGGCTATCTAGGTAATGAGGCGTTTTTGGGAAAAACGTTAATCTTGATTTTATTTTTATTTTTACTCATTAAACCAATTTCTGAAGTTTGGCTACTTAAGGGACACCTGTTACCGGGCTTACTAAGGGTTCTATCCAATTGTATTGTAGTTCTTTTTTGTTTGTTTTTAATTTGAAATATTAAATAGGAATGTTATTGCCTCTTGAAAAGTCTTTTCCAAAAAGAAACTTCTGAATTTTCATTTCTTCGTTGTCTAGAAGGTGAGAAATTTTCTAAGTGTAAAACATCATTAGTACCGAACGATTTGCAAATTTCATATACCTCTGACTTTGTCAAAACATCACTAGGAATTACATCTTTGCAAAAATCCTTGAAGTCCATAGTGAGAAAGCGAAAATATGGAAGTAAGTTTTGCATGCAAGAACGAAGATCATCTCCAATGTCAGTTTTTTTCTGATGCTTGGCCCACTTCAAAACTGCATTCCAAATCTCAATCTCTTGCACATTTAAAGTTTTTTGCTCTGCTATCCACCTCACTGAAGTTTCAGGTATGTTCAAAAACTTATTATCTGAAAAAACTTTAATTACATCAGCCTGAACCATTTCCAAGATTTTGTTCGCTAAGACCTCTTGCTTCAAACAAACTGGATGCAAAAGTGCAAGAAACAGAGCATCGGGGGACAAGAGGTGCGATAAACGACCTACAATGATAGGTCTTAAATCAGTCACTAAATATTTTTCGATGACATAAAGCAAATTCGCTGCTTCTTCAAAACAAAGTTCTGGAATGATTATGTTTTCAGCTCCATAAATACACTTCAAAAAATTCTTGAAAGTCTCGGGTTCTATGTCAGTAACTCGCACATCACCCTCCTCAGCTAACTCGCTATCCAGCAGCATGGATCTCAGGGGCTCGCTGAACCCTGAAAGGACTGGTTTAACAGCACCAATTCTCTCTACTTTGGCAGATCCCTCTAGCCCGACAACAAAAAAACAGTCATGAGTCACATTTTTCAACCAAAACTTTGTCCGTGAGGGGAGGTTTTCTTCATTGTTAGCATTTTCATCACTTTGAAATTTTGAAAATATCCTCTTCATTTCCTGATCTAGCTGAAAAATAATATACTGTTAGCATTTAGAAAATTAAAGCAACAACATTACCGACTTTACAAAATAAAGTTATCCGGTTTAAAAATGTAGTGTATGAATAAAGAAATGTATTTACAATCCATCTTTTAAATAGCTATCAGGCTTTCCGGGGTTGATGAAATACTTAGATGTAAACTAATTCATGTCAAGTTATAAATTGCCAAAGTCAACAATTAATGTCTGTTACACATTCTCTTTATTATTACAATGATTTAAGTATGGAAAAGCCTAACATGCATGTTTTGAAATTACATTATTTCCCTCATCACCATGAATTGAAAACTAGTCCATCCGTCCAACCGATTGCTATATTGACTAATAAATAGAAAATAAAATACATACTGAAAAAACAACTAGAAGAAAATATATCTTATAACCTCTGGCTTCTACACAACTAAAGAATGATTCCAGATTCTCACTATAGCATTCCTTATGTGGTGAAGTGCTTACCAGTTCTCTGACAAAGAATAACAGTGATGTGGTAACCATTGAAAATTTGTCAGATAAGATAAACTGCAAGTTTTCAGATAAGATAGACTGAAAGTTTTTTCAGAAAAGATAAAAGCCAATATTCTACAAGAATCATTTGGGGCAAGCCTTAGGAGGAAGTTGATAAAATGTATATGGTATAAAATAACAACACTATTACACATATGCAATTAATGCCTCTTAAATTAATTTATACAAATTTAATTTTTTTTTTTTCCTTTATACCAAACTAATTTATTTGTTTAAAACTCCTATTTTCCTGTAAAAAGTAATACTTACTCGGTCACTGCATTTGTTAATGAGTAAAAACTACGGAATGGTATGAATGAGTTGTATTGGGTTTCTGTGAAAATAATACAATTTTGATATAACCTTTATTTTTTGTTATATATATTGTTATTGTTACTTTTAAGTAGTATACCTAAATTTGTCTTAGATAATTTGTTGGAGACCGGTACCGAATTAAACAGAGTCTTTTGGCAGTCTGTCACAATTAATTAATCTCTTTAAAGAGTCAATAGCTTCAAACACTTTGGGTCAGCTTATGTCCCTCAGGATGACATTTTATGATAGTTACTTAACGACTTTCCATGTGATACAAAACTGATGATTGTGAAGTTTGAATCCGACTCAGCATGTCATTCTACACTTTTCAAAATGGGAACAGAAAACTGTTCTTTAAATTTGAATTCGAAAATAATGCAGTAGCAATTCGGCAAGTTGGTTACTGGGTTGGGATCGGTATCAATGAGAAGTCAACGGCCGTTGAGGTCGGCCCCACGCTGACGCGGCCTGACAAAGCGGTTTCGCAATATATGGAAAACTCACTACATCATCTTATATGGGCCCAAAGCGTTTGACAAGTGATATAAACTTTGTAAGTGTCAGGAACTGTATAAAAGTCTTGTATAGTAGGTATAATCTCCCTAAGCACTCAAAACTCAGAACTCTTTAATTGCCAGAAATATAATAAATACATTGGCACGTCAACTTAAAACTAAAAGTTGTTCACCTTAAAACTAACAATTGATCTTTCTTTAAATCCCATCAATAGCTCATGATTTATTAACTGTTTAGTTTTATAAAAGGGGTTGTGTATGACAAATTTAAACGAGTTCACACGCAGCACGCTGACGTGAGGGAAGTGAATTTCCACATAAAAAACTTTTAAAACTCAAAATCAGTGTAAAACATACATTTATTCCTTTTTTTATTGAAATATGAAAACATTGATTTTTTGGCTGTTCTGATGCTCCTAGTGTCATTTACCTGCAATGCTGGGAATACAATTTTGCGCATTATAAGGTTAGGAGAAGGTCCAGTCAGGCTTTAAAGTAGGCGTGAGGTTGCTGGGGATGATAAAAGTACACCAACAAATGAATAAATGGCTTTTCTAATGTAAAACCCCCATAAGACGTACTGTGTTTGGTCAATACACATTTTCTTTAATAACTTGGTAAATATTTATGCTAGAATGATGGGAGAGGGCTTAAAAGTTTTGCCTCACTAATCCCCATCTTTGTACATGGATTAATTTTACATCCGGGGCTTTTATGACCCTTTTTGGGCCCAAAACTAAAAATTTGAAAGATTAATCCCCCAAAAAGGGTTTAGAGTTTTCCGATTGTTTTGCCCAACAAATTTGTCCAACTGATTACAGAAAGGAATGTCCCTACCAAATTTGAAGTAAATCGGACAAAAATTGTGACCGCTAGAGTGCAAACACACATATATATAGAGCATTTTCAACGACCCCCCAAAACGTGTTCAGGGGTCGTGTTAGGAACTTCTATGGTGGTCACGGGCTTAAGTTTCACCGTGCGGGTCATGCTAATAGTTCACTTTCCATAGGAAATTCACTAATAAAGCCTTCATAAACGATTTGTTATCAAGGTCTTGGATTTTAAAAGGAAGTTTGTTATAAAACCTACTTGATCTTATAACTACAAATGAGTCAGTCTTATAAATTATAGTTTTAGGAATGTTTAAATTATGTCTATAACGAGTCTCATGTGTGAGGACTGCTCCCCTTGTATACAGGGTGGGAGAAAAGTAACTAGGTATTAAAAAACTGTTGTAAATTCTGCAACAATGATCGATATTTATTAAAAATACCCCGTAGCAGCAAACCTGCATACTCAGCGAATTTCCAATGCATATTAATTTATCTTGATACCACATAAAGCCACACACCAAGTTTCATCAATATACATTCATAAATAAACGATTTATGACATTTTAATTATTCTCCATAAGAATAACATGGCGGCTGAGTATGCAGGTTTTCTGAAATAAGGAACACTATAAATGGGCTTTTATAAAAATATCAATATAACTCAACTAGGTAAAGCCACATACCAAGTTCTATTAATTTATGTTCATAATTAAAGGAGATAACACGTTAATTATTCTCCATAAGAATAACATGGGGCTGAGTATGCAGGTTTGCTGCTACGGGAACTATCGGGAAAAAAATGGGTTTTTGTGCAAATATCAATAGACCACAATGAAATGAAGCAATATACCAAGTTTCGTCAGGATAAGTTGATAAATAAGCGAGATATACAATTTTTCTTATCCTCCATAAGAATAACAACAACACTGGAGACATTGGACAACGTACTGTGTTTAGCACTTTCAATATCTCAGTAACCAATTGACGTAGAGCAATGATTAAAACATCAAATTGTGCGTCTTTTTAAGCTGATTCCAATGGAAAACAATAAAATTTTACTTTTTCAAAAATTGTATGTAAAAAACTCAAAAAACCCATTTTTGGGGTAAAAACCCCCCCAAAATACCCCTTCGGATAGGTCGATCCATGTGGTTTTCGAACTTAAAGTCATAAATGCTGCTTTACACATTTGTACCAATTTTCATCAAAATCGGACCTTTTTGACAAGAGTTATCGCACCCACGGACACACACACACATATATATATATATACAGTTTCAAACGAATGGTGTTTTTGGGGTCTGGGGACCTCAAAACGAAAATTTATCATGGTCCCGGGCCTAGGTCTTACCATGCCGACTACGGTAATAGCTTCTTCCCTATAGGGGAAATTCGCTAAAACATGTACATATGCTTCGATACATAAGAAAACATAGGAATCAGTTAAATCTCAACATAGGCACCGGTGTTGACAACTAATTTCCTCAAACGGCCAAGGATACGATTTACGCTCTTCTCAAGGAAATCAATTGGCACATTGGTAATTATGGATTCCACTTCCTCCACTGCTCAAGGTTTGACTTACCTGCTCCTTGGTGTGGCCAATTACTCAGAATCATGAGATTATTGCTAACATTAAATCAGTAATATTATAAAATTTATATCAGTTTTTTAATACCTAGCTTCTTTTCACCCACCCCATAGACTTTTCCCAGATTAGCTTTAATATTGATCAGACAGTAAAAAATGTGCAGGCTTACAACTCAGCTACTTAAAACACAACCCTCCGCTTTCATAATTTCAACCCTCCGCTGTGTAATGTAGAAGCCTACCTCTCACCTTTGCACTAAGCAACAACAGTTTGTCCTGTAATTAGGTCAAATCTTAAAATAAACAGTTCACCAAACATTTTTCAAGGATTTTTATATACATATGTACATATTTAAAAGAAAATTCTTTTTCTTTACAAAAAATTAAATTTGTCATTGCCTAGGTTTAAAATGTAATTGACGGATAATGTATTTCATCAACTAAAACTTAACCTAGACGTTGAAATATTTACAAAAGTTATCACTAAATCAATGGAGCGAACAGACAAAATACAAAATTAAATTGTATAGGTGAAGACGTAAGAATATTAATTGTTTTGTATTTTTATCTACTGTGGATTCTCACATGATAACAAACGTTTCAATCGAATAAAGATATTTAACAAATTCAGAGTATTTTGAAATACGAGATATGGATTTTAGACCACGGTACATTGTTTAACTTTGAAGTCATGATCATAATAAAACTCAAAATATAATCCCACATGATCTTCCAAATTTGTAAGATTTATATTTTTAGCTGCTTTTTTTCAGTAGCACCTTTTTCCAGAAACATGTAAAGATTCTGATTAAGAAACCTTTTTTTTCACTAGTTTAGAGAAAAACCTAAACATTAAATGAGAAAATTTTTATTATTAATTTATGTATTTACTTTAGGCTTATAGCAACCAGTTTATAAAAAAATCTATCATAGAACATTTGCCTATCACATGAATGATTAACTAGTACAAACTGAATAAAATAAGTTTAAATAAAAATGGATGTTTAATAAAATACTAGCAGACCTGTTGCAGCTTTGCCCGCATAAAATATGATTTAAACAGAATGAAATACAATTTTAATTGTTTGTGCTACATGGGCGTAGTTCGGGGGTGGCAAGAGGGGGCAGTTTCCCCCCAGTAATTTTGAGGAAATATTATTGTAATATGTGAAAAGACACAATAATCACGATCACGACCCTTTTCGCCCCTCCAATCAAAATACTGAAATTACGCTTATGTAGTGTCCTGTTCTTTGATCGGGAATCTTAATACTCCAAACGTTTTAAAATTTGTATATGGTAACAATAAATAAATCAATCAGGGGTGGATCCAGAGGTCAGGTTTTTTTTTGGGGGGGGGGCGGTCACCGAAAGTTAACCCTCCCCCTTTCCACAGGCGGTCACTGTCATCCCCCATTATATATTTCAAAACTATATGAAATTATACCATGAATGAAAGTAAATTAACATAATATATCAATAACCTTTTACTCAAGAAAAAATCAATCATCATTTTCTAAACATACTAAATAAAATTTAACTTCATTTCTGCTGTGCCCGACTGTGAATATAAATAACATATATTTAGTCATTAAACTTTTTTTACGTCATCTGAAGGTGTTTAAGAACAAGTAAGATGCCTAATCAAAGTATTCATTTTAGTAATTACACACCCTTAAACTATTTATAAAACGTGTTTGAACAGCTAAACTTCATTCTTCGCGCCAAATATAGCAATTTTAACTCTACTCTAAGAGTGTCTAATCACAGTATATTTGAAAAATGTGCATTCAAGTTTTCTACCATTTTGAGCGGTAGCTTTTGCTCATTGCCCACTTGGCTTCACCATTAGTAATGCTAGTTAGATACGAGGGTCATCCAAAAAGTAAAGAACGTTTGCTTACTGCACCTATCACAGCCCCCCATCACCGTGATTGCATGTGTGGCAGTCCACTCACCTCCCCACCAAAGTTTGAGATCAGTCTTGTTTTTGTGTAGTCACACGTCTTATTTCTACAGCGATTCAAAATTACGGTGGCAATCGAAAATCCCGCCAAATATAGATACGCAGTGTTATTTGATTGAATTGAAAAATTTCCAGACCATAGAATTCTTTATAAAAACACCAAAGAAAGGTTATGGTGAAATACAAACAAGTCTTTAATGGAGTCTTCAGGGAGAACATTGTGTGACAGGTATGACGAGGATCCGAGTGGCAGGTCATTGCTAGCTAAAGATGATTTGAAAAAATCCTAGCACATTACTTCAATTTTAAGATCTTGTTTTTTGCACTTTCACTATAAACTTTCTTTGGAGTTTTTCTACAAATTTCAATGTTCTAGACATTTTTAAACTCAGAAACCGAATATCACTGCTTATCTCATATTTGGCGGGATTTTCAATTGCCGCCGACATTTTGAATCGCTGTAGAAATAAGACGTGTGACCGCACAGCAACAAGACTCGGCTCACACTTTGGTGGGGAAGTGAGTGGACTGCCACACTCGCAATGGCAGTGATGGGGGAGCTGAGCTAAGTGCAGTAAGCAAACGTTCTTTACTTTCTGGATGACCCTCGTACATGTTCCCCTCTACCTCTATTTTATGCTCAATAGAGGCCTTGCCTCACACCTGAACATCGTGCCGGTGATCGTGCACCGGAAAAAGCCACTTTCGGTCCTTGTAATGAAATATACTATTTTCTATATTCAAAAGGACTTGTAAAAATAGCTTAGATCAAAACTTAAAAAAGAGCTATAAAGGAATAAGAGTAGATAATTTATTCCCGTTGATTATTAACTTAACTTTAATTATGGTGTTTATGTATCTTCTGGGCAATGTAATCCTACAAACATTACACTACGCCACTAATCTGATGGAATCTTAAGAGAAGGCCTTTTGAATATAAAACTTCTACTCATTGAGGACCTTACATATTTATGAATAGGTAATACAATTTTTAATTTTACTATTACGACTAAAGAAATATAGTTGAGGGGGCTATACTGTACCCAGTGAAAAATGTATTTTATTTTACTTTTCACCGATAATTTAAAAGTATATTTATGTCATAAAATTATTTTAGAATTTTTTTAATAGTAGTTAATAATTTGTTTATAACTCAATTATGGTTTAGATAATTGTATTAACTGAAGACAAACAATTCACAATTTTGAGTGGAACTAGATACAATTGTCAGGGAGTTATTTTCAAAACAATGAGGTGTAAAATTGTATCTTACCATTCGTACTCATATTTGTTAACCGACTATACCTTGTGACAATTTAAATCAGATTACAATTAAATATTTTATATTGTATACTCAAATCATTGAACCCTAATGGATAAGGCCGGCTACAAGATTTCAATTTATATTAGATATCAAATAAATCCCTGTATTGTCTAATTTATTTGTATGTATGTGAGATGTTTTTCCTATTTCAACAACTGTATTAATAGACATATTAATGAAACATAAACATATTTATATCACAATACAACTCGGCCAGTAACTAATTTGGAGATCATAAATAATAATTTAGTAAAAACTCTTGTCAAAATTACCATTTGGAACATTTACCATTGTCTCTCATGTTTACATCGTTCCACAAGTTTTAGGGTAATGTCGAAACATACGAAATTTTATAAAAATAAGAATCAAGGATCTAATCTAACCTGTGGTATTTCCTTTGAATTAATTTAAATACATTTTAATAACCCTAAATTCATGATGAATAGCATATTTATAATTTGTTTCTCTATATATCTAAAAATAACATAGTCTATATAGTTTGAGTTAGTGTGAACTCGAATAGTATTATTGCCTATTATTTGTTTTATTAAATCTCCTAGTTTCCTGTTAGTTACCTGGAACCTAGGTTCACGCGCGGCGGAGGTGGTCCGAAGTCCGGGTGTTCCTAGCGCTGGCTCAGCATGCTGACTGTCTATGTATCAGCCGCCGCAGTTGCCGTCTTGCCGTCGGGACGTCCCTGCATACATCATGTGCCTGGTATTGTTCCTCCTGTGTGCTGACTTTCTGGGTTTTAGCCAAGGTAAAAGATCCTTAAATGTTAATATATGTGTTTAATGCGGTGAGTAAAAGTGTTTTCTTCTGAAGGATGATTTTTATAAAATAATATAACTATTTCCGCTTTACTCGTTGAAAAGAAGGTGGGAGTAATAACGACTCGTAAAACCTAAAAAGTACATTGGGAGTTTTAAATACGTCTTAGAAACTGAGAAATTGTTTCTGAGAACACACACTGAGAAAAATGAAGTCCTTACAAACGTGAGCGGCTCATCTAAATAAGGGTTTGCGGGTTACTCAATGCTGTTGGGACTTGGCTCAATGCCGGAGCATTGACGCCGCCTCTTGTAAAAGCAGGACTAAGTCTGCTAGCGTACTAGTGACGTCACGGGCTCTGACGTCAAACAGCCAGTGGTAAATCCTGCCTAGCATGGGGTTGCTCTCTTAATTCCAGGGCCTTGCCTCTGCATTCCCTACCTTAAATTTTGCATTTACTCTTGTTATTTACTGCATTTACCATTATACTCACTGCATTTACCCCTAAATTCATTGTATTTGCACTTAGTTCTCACTGCATTTTCTCTATTTTCTGCTGCATTTGCCCCCCTATTGACTGTATTTACCCCTCTATTCCATGTATTTTCTAAGACCGTATTTTCTCATGTAATGTCTGCACAATGATTGGTATTTAAAGTGAGTTGGTTGTGATATGTATTGCATTTTCCCTGCATTTACACAGGGCAACACAGTGAAAATACGTTTATTGTATAGTATGACTTGGAACAAGTTTTGTAATTAAAAATTGTTGTTCTATATTTTAATAGTTAATGGTCTGCAAATAGTATGCAAAATCTATACAATATACCCAACTTTTGTATTTGACTAGAATTCAATCAGCAAATCCAGGATTGTTTTAGTGTTCCCTTCTTCCACATAAGCAGTAATTAAAATTACAGTGATGGGTTATGAAAATACCTTTATTTGCATTCAGAGTCCCCCCATCTATGCATAGTTTAATGTTTACCCTTTACCCTTATTGTTATTAGCTGTACAATATACCGTTAATTTATTTCTCTTCTATTATTCAACCACCCCAACAAATGAAGGGTAGTTTCCTTTTTTCCCCCCTCTTACACCAAAGCAAGAATTAAAAGTGCACTGATCACCAATTGGTTGTGAAAATACTTTAATTTTCCCTGCACGCCCTGATACTGTAGACTTATCATTACCATCCCATCTTGCATAGTGCCTCTTGACTTTTAGATGTATCCTTGCTACTACGTGTACAGTTTTTGCTGTGTTATATTAAAATTTTAATAAAAAATAAAAGTTTTACTACGCAATTTAAATGACAGTAGCAACATTTTACACCAAAGGCTAGAAGTCAAGCAAGCAATAAACCTGAGAAAAATAATAATTGCAAGGAACAGAAGTTTTGTAACAGAATTTTATAACAGAAGTTGTGTTAACCCATTAAGGTAGTAATTTTATTCTATTCACAATAGCCAATAACGGGATTTGATTGGTGCACACTCTAGTAGCAAAATATGTAACTAATGACCGCGGGCGACTACAGTTCTATCTGCTAGGGGCGCGGACTGACTGAAAAACCTTAATATCGCCGCTAGGCCCTTGGTCGTGTTAGCTGAGTTGGCTACATCGTGAAAACACCTTGGCCAGGTGTGGATACGATGTTCGTGGGTTCGATTCCCGCACACAACCAAAACTGACCAGTCGTGCAACTCGCAATGAGTTAACCGGTCTGTGGCAACGTTGGTGGGAGGGCCCAAGTAAAACAAACGGTGGCAGACTTGCTTGGAAGTTGACGGGATCGGTTAATTCATTGTGAGTTGCACATGGTCAACACTAATTTTGCTACTTTTTACTTATGTCTACTGTGTCTGCCAATGCGACTCTAAAAACTGAATGAAAACAGTATTTTAATGAACATAACCCTATTAATCCATTTAAAAACACAAATTTCTATTCCAATTCATAGGTTTAAAAAATTACAAGTAAGGAACGAGACCAGCTCGTATGTCTACGCCAATGTGTTAATCTTTAAACAATTTGCTACAGTTGACTATTATAAAATTGGATGGAACTGTTTCTCCTTGTGACTTTCAATATTTTTCGATAATTTGTTGTAATAATTGTTAATGGCAGTAACTGATTTTGCTTTAGGCTTATTGTTTTTAAATTTTATGATAAAAATAACACAACATTTTTATAAACATATTAATTTCAATAATGGTTTTTGTGGTTTATACATTTCTTTTAGTGAACTAAAGTAGCAAACACATACGGATGTTAGTATTAAAATTAAATATGTTCAGTATTTTTGTAACAACATGATCAATCCAATCAGTTGTGTAAATGTTTATAATTTCTTTATTAGCATGATACGTGTTGCTACAACTAACAGGATAAATCAAATACTTCTTACAAGTATAAGTGTAAATATACTTTATAGTGTTGTAAGATGTATTTTATTTATCCTGTAAATTTTTATTAAAGTGAACTAATTTTAAGCGGTGAAATGAAACAAAACACCAAAACAAAGTTATTTTAAACCTCTTCTGACTCTTAAACACGACATAAAAGTAATATTTTTAAATTCCGAAACTATAAGTATTTCTCGCAGAGTCTTCAGGAGTGAAATAAGAAAGAAGGCTTATTTTAAAATTCTTTGGGACAAATTTATTTCCAAACCTTCAAAAAATTTGCTTTACGTTAAATACAGAAAAGTATATTTTTACATACCAGTAGTTTACTGAAATAATCTAAGAATTAAAAATCATAAAGTCTTTGTGAGAAAGGACATAACAAAGTAACCATGTAATACATACATACATACAAAAATAACGTGAAATACGTCCAAAACAAAGGAAACTATGCGTTCACTAACACAAACACACACACCTCTACACTTTTGTAACGGAACAGTTAACTTCACAAACTAGGAAAATAAAACTAAATCTAGTCGAATCACAACTGCGATCGAAAACTGACGAGCCTCAACTGGTTATTTTATAACATTTGACAAAACTAAGAGCGCTTCTGAAAGGTGGAATAAATGTGAACTAAATTAAGGAACAGTCTGACTGCTTTCAACAATCCTTTACCAGATTTTCTAACACCTATGACGTCACATGCACCCTTTCAGTAAAATAATGATAAATACTCTGACCAGTGGCGGATCCAGCCAGGGGGCGCGGGGGGCGCGCGCCCCCCCCTTGGACTCTGATTTGGGCTCTGTGGGTACTAAACGTGGCGTCTCCTTCATTCGTGGCATCTGTATTGAACGAATCAAACAAATATATATTGGCCAGAAATCCTACAAACAAATTATTGTTCAATTACACTATTGCAATATTGCACTAATTACACTATTACACTATTGTTCCATTAGTCACTATGTACTAAGTTATTTGTTATCCATGGGAATCCGTTCCGTTTGTCGCGCCGTCATCGCCGTCGTGGGGTGGCGTTCCACTTATTACTTGTATCTTTGTTTTGTTCGTTTATGCAATAGTTAGTTCGTTTGCTGTTTTGATGACTTACTCTTTTTCTTGGTCTTATTGATCGTCGTTTTAAGAATAGGGCGTGCTAAAATGCTAAACAATAATGTTCATGGAAACAATACAGTAGTTCCAAAATTAGCACAATAATACAAAAATTGCTGGCATTGTTGTGTGTTATCCAACGAGGTAAATCTATTTAGAGCTCTCGTCTGAGATGAAAAAGTGAAGCCTTCAAGCTGACCACAATTTTCCTCAGGTAACCAATCAAATACTCTTTTCACAAGCTATGTGTTAGTCAACTGACAAACATATAGCTAGTGAAGGGAGGATTTGATTGGTTACCATGGGAGCAGAGGGGCTAGATGATGTGGTCCTCATGTAAGCTTTACTTTTTTACCCCAGACGAGAGCTCTATATGATTATAGTAGCTTCGTTGGTGTTATCTTTCATCAGTTTTCACTTCATCACACTCAATTTATACCATTTTATGTTCAGTTGTTTATACAGTAGATAATAGAGAGTTTAGGCATACACGCTTGGTGACGCGTTTGTGATGATAGAATCGCTAAAACGCTAAAACAGTTATTTTATAAACGTTGACAGATAATGTTTGAATAGCACATTTATTTTGTCACCTATAATAAATAATCTTTGACTGTAATCAGCTCTTAATGAGGCTAGAGGATAAAATAGGTAATATAGATTAACCAACTTTGGGGGATTTTTGGCGGATTTTCAGCAAGTCTGAGGTTAAATGGGGATTTTTTTATAATTCTGTCTTTGCGGATTCTTGGTGGATTTTCATTTCCAGATGGCTGTAAAATGGGGGATTTTTAGTCCGGCGTTGGAGTAATTCGCTAATATCACAGTAGCAACACTGCTTACTATCTGTAAGGTAAAGGCACCACAGCACCGGCCTAGAGACTTGGGCCGAGCATCCCTAAGGTAAAGCACCCCAGCACCGGACTATTGCCTTTGGCTGCCCCAGGGGAACACACCGCAGGACCGGCCTAGGGGCTTGGGCCGAGCATCCATCCCTAAGGTAACGCACCACAGCACCTACCATAGGAGCACACACCGCAGCACCGGCCTAGGGGCTGGCACCACAGCATCAGCCTATTGCCATAGGCTACATTCTACCCCGTGCCATGTCACCCCTTAGGCTGCCCTAGTGGCACACACCGCAGCACCGGCCCTGCAGTCAATAATATTCTTCTTTTCTGAAACCTTTGCGTTCTACCTTAGCCTTTTTCTGCGCGTCGGTTTAGCCTTGAGTAGTGCGTGTGAGTAAATAATCTGGTACAAAATGTTTGTTTTTCGAGGTAGTACTTGTATAAAATGTGTATATTTATGTACCTACTGTTTATTGTATCAGTGGAATACATAAATATTACACATTTCATTGTGAAATAAGTGTTACTATGTGATGTTTTATTTATTAGCATCATGAGTGAATTGAATTTATTGAGTACTAACAACTACCTCCCATTGCTATGGGACATTATCGTTTATTGAGAAAACCAAAATGTTCAATCGCGCCCCCCCCTTAACAAATTCCTAGGTCCGCCCCTGACTCTGACATGTTAGCGACTGTGTCGGTTGGAGTGTAATTGCAGTGGAAAAGTACGTAAAGAAGGACAGCGAGTCCTGCGTACGTACTACGGTCTATTACTCTGCACCGTCTTTGAGCTAGGTCCAGACACAAACCTCTACTACTTGAGCCAAGTCCTTCTTTATGTACTGCGAGTACGTATTCTGGACTTGGGGTAAAAATTATGCTTTTCCGTTATGAGATTTTTCTCAGTGCATATAACCGAATAACTCTGCAAAACAATTTTTCTCAGTGCATATAACTGAATAACTCTGCAAAACAATTTTTCTCAGTGCATATAACCGAATAACTCTGCAAAACAATTTTTCTCAGTGCATATAACTGAATAACTCTGCAAAACAATTTTTCTCAGTGCATATAACCGAATAACTCTGCAAAACAATTTTTCTCGGTGCATATAACTGAATAACTCTGCAAAACAATTTTTCTCAGTGCATATAACCGAATAACTCTGCAAAACAATTTTTCAGTGAGGTTTGAACAACTTCAATCCTGCAAAAAACATTATGCGAATGCAACAGGGTAAGACACATATCTATCCTTTTTTTCTGAAAGTAACACACCTGAAATCTACTATTTTTTAACAAAATGCTAATTCTTTGCTCTACAAGTTTAATGTGGTAACTCTCTTCAGATAAATTCTTAATTAATAATAAATCATTAGCCAAACACAATTTACCTGTTTTGTTTCATGAAAACAATATTAATATTGTGCCTCCATTACTTATTTCCTGTTAAGTCATAAAAAAAGCAATTCAGATTAAAGGTATGGGAATTTTTTAGTGAGTTACATTTTTAATTTGTTTAATTCGGTATATCGGTTTGGTCACATTATTAACGAGCCCTGTCTCCCATTCTATTTGTTCTCTCCAACAAAGCAAACTAATATAGCTGAAACGATTGAAGAGGACTTGTTATTTGACTGGCAGCTATGAGCATGTTCCAGTAGTGGCTCCTCTGCTCTGTGAGATGGCAGCATTGCCAATTCCAACGCCACGGCCATCTTTAAAGCACCCTAAGAGTTATCAGAGGCAGACTTACAGTTTTGCGAGGCTCTAGGCCCAAGAATCCTGCGGCCCCCTGGTTTTGTAATTGTAATCAATGTAAGTACTGAAGAATTTAATCGATAAGAGATCGTAGAGATCGGTATAAAGTTATATCAGTAGTAATATACCAGAAATATACTAGTCCATAACATATTATAAATTTCCAATAATATTCAATCAGTTGAAAACATTTAAAATTAATTTATGTTACCTTTTTCGATAATAAACCCATTAAATTTAAATACATCGTAAGTTATAAAAAAGTCGATTATAGTTACACTGTAATAACATTATTTATTAGTCATTTTACCTACAACATGAGTTAACGGATTAGTACAAAATTATGTTTGTGTAAATTACAAAGTGGTACACTTAATAGATAAATGTTTTAGCACACATTAACTAATCTCATTGGTGGATCCAGAGGTCAGGTTTGGGGGGGGGTCACCAAAAGTTACCCCTCCCCTTCCCCATGAGTGGTCACTGGCACCCCTCATTATTTTTTTCAAAACTATATGAATTTATACAACGAATGAAAGTAAAGTTAACATAATATATCAATAACCTTGTATGTACTGAAGAAACTTTCATTGTAAGCCTAAATAATAAAATAAAAAAACAATAACTTTAAGGTTTGGGGTGTGTCCGCCCCTATCGCCCCCGCCTTCGGTCTGCGCCTGACAAATCTAGGAACAAGTTATAAAATGCAAAACTCCAAAATATTAAATCAAGAAATACAGTTTAATAAAGTTATAAAACATTTGATAATAAATATTAATTCTTTTAGACAGACTTTACAAGATGCTGACTTAAACTGTGATAAAACAAAAAATGTTCAAGAAAATTTTAATAATTTTTATAATACATTTTTGAGTGCTTTTAATCAACATTTTCCATTAAAAAGTAGGCAAAAAAAGATATTCTTGAACAATACTCAAAATAAATGGATTACAGAGGGCATAAAGATTTTGAGTAGACATAAGAGAATTTTACATAAGTTGTCTAAAGAATCACAAGATGCAAATTTCTTAGAGTATGTAAAAAAATATAAGAAAGTATTTAAGTCTGTCTGTCTAGCAGCTAATTTGTCAGCTTATTGTAATAAAATTAAATCGTCAGAGAACAAAACTAAAACTGCTTGGAATATTGTTAACAAAGAGCTTTGTTCTAAAGGGAAGGATACAAATATTCCAGATTTAATGTTTAATGACATATTGTGTCAATCAGGTGACAGGATAGCAAATTTGCTTAATTTGAAATTTTTAAATGCGTCTTCTGACACAGGTCGTGCCTAAGTGATGCTCTTGGCTTTGTAGGAACTAATGTCGACTTGCCATTGCCTATTTTTAACTTTTGAAGGAGTTTCTATTACAGACATTAAAAATATTATAAAATCTTTAAAAAATAAAAAATCAGGAGGATGGGATGACATTCCTTTGAATTTGCTCAAGAGTACTCTAGATATTGTTGCAGATCCTTTGTGCCAATTAGTCAATCAATCTCTTAAAGATGGTTATTTTCCGCTTCAAATGAAATGTGCAGAAATTGTACCAGTTTTTGAGAAAGGGGAAAAGAACATTGCCGATAATTACCGTCCAGTTTCTGTTTTACCAGTGTTATAAAAATTTTTTGAAAGGGTGCTCTGCAAACAAATTTTGTCCTTTTTTGAAGAGAATCAAATTTTTCCAAAAGTCAGTATAGATTTAGAACTGGAAAAAATACTTCTTTTGCAATGGCTGATCTGGTTGAGCGGATTTTACTGGCCTTGGATGGATCGCAGAAGACGTGTGGCGTGTTTTGTGATTTATCCAAGGCTTTCGATTGTGTCGTGCATGAGACTCTGCTCGGAAAGCTTCAAGCCTATAACTTGTCCTTCACTGCTCTGTTATGGGTATCCTCATATTTTTTGCCAACATGCTAAAACATGCTTTTTTGCCACTTCTGGACTTTTTAACTTATAAAAATAACAATTTATCAGTTATTTAAAACCTTACAGTTAAAGTTTTCATATCATTATTTTTAGGACAAAATTACACAACTTTTTTGATTCTTACAGTTTTTACCTAAATATTATGGTTTTTAAGATATTTAGCTTTGAAAAATAAAAATGGACATCATTTTGAAATGGTGTAGACTAAAGTAGAAGCTTGATATTCCATACCAAAATGGGTCTTATTAGATGTAAGACATGTACCAAGTTTGAGGTTGATATCTTCAGTGGTTAACAAATTATATTAAATTATGTACAAATCAATTACAGACAGATAGGCGGAAAACTATCCGTTTTAGGATATATCGTGGTTCAATTCACATAGGGGTATACATATAGGGGTAAGTGTTTTTCTTAAATTTTCAGGAAGCCAGATTGAGGATTTTGGTCTTACACTTTTCTTCATTACTCTAAAACTAATAATGTGGGATAAATGAATTTTTACCTAATACTAAAATATAGTTAAGCTTTAGAAGACTGTTACAGAAATCAATTTATATTTTGTGAAATAAAGCAGAGTTACGCTCCTTTGTCTCTTGTTTTTATTTTGTTGTATTGTATGTTACGCCCAAGTTAATTAGTTTGTTTTGTAATATGTAATGTTTATTTATGAAATATACCAAAAAAGTAATACAAATATTTATATTGGGTTGTAGGAGTTAAAATAAATGGTTTGTTACATTTCACAAATAAAACTTAATTTGTTAAAAATGTTTTAGAGATCTTGAAAAAACCGAGAACTGTAAAAACAAACGGGGATTAATATAATCTAGAAACAAATCTAATCTCTTTTTACAATTAAAATTGTCCCTTAGCACTTAGAACCTTATAAAAATATGTATTATTTTAATAAAAAATACCTATTATAAAACCTAAATTTGTATAAAAATGTTAGTTAATATAAAAAACTTGTAACAAAGTTATAACTTGTATTCAAAAACAAAATGCCTGCTTAACATTATTTGAAACTATTAAAAATATACGTTATTGTTAATCTTCATATATAATTCGGTAAGCGACATTTTAAAGTCAAAATGTTGGGAGTTTGGCAAGTTGCAGGATAATGGGAGATGGCTTAAATTAAAGGTCTTGATCCCAGGGACTCGGGGAAAATAACAGTATTTGTTAACATTTACCAGTAAACGATAAATAATGTAAAACATCCTCCGTAAGATAAGAATGGGGATTTTAAAACGTCTGCTTTGTTTACATTAAAACATGTGATTGATTTCTTTCTTTAGGAACTAACATATCATGTTCCTACTTAGATTGTTTTATTTTCCTCAGTACGTAAAGAGTAAAAGAAATCTGATGAGGCAGAGTATTGGAGAAAGGTTAGGGGCAATGGCCCCTTCAAGCCACTAGTTATAACTAATGCTGTAGTTAACAGTCAGTATGGTAACCTGAATGGATAAACACTTTTACCACTAAATGTTACAAGTCACTGTCAAGAAGTCTTTAAAAAAGAATCACCGTGTAGTAGTCAATATAATCTTGGTTCCTGATTACTGGTGTAGGGCCAGAACAAAGAGAGATCAGATCGTTGTATTTGTCACACTTGATTTTGATAGAATAAGAATAAGAATTTGTATTTCTGCATAAAAAATACAAGAATGCACATAGAGAATTGTCAAAACATATTGCTAATAACTAACTATAAATTATAAACAAAAACAAAACAAAAAAACAGAACAATGTTACATGATTAATAATTATTTGTTCTTTACACGCTTACTTTAAACAGAATTAAATTTGCTATTTGTTTCTAAATATTCGTTAAGGCTGTAAAAAGTGTGTATAAATAGATGATATTCTTTTAAAATTAAAATAAAACGCCTGTTGAATACTATATTTTTATTCAATAACAGAAACTTGTTGATGACTCTACACGCCATATATAGTTTGAGGACTTTTCAAATTTGGCAGTTGAATGTGAGGGTATGTAATAAAATACCCCCCCCCCCCCCGTATAATAGGCTTGCTGTTAAGTCCTTTTGGTTTACATTTTGGGTGACGAGTTTCTTGGCATGGTTATACTCCTGTCAACATTATCCAAATGGCGGATACTTTTTAATGTCAATATAGATATTTTTTGGAACTCGATGCTCTACAATAGTGTGATTCCATTCAAGGAAATCTGCAGATATAGTTTAAAATAAAAAAATAAAACTTAAATAATTAATATAAATTATACAAAATCACCACTAATAAAAACCACCACCACCATACAGATACGCCTGTATGAACCACCAATCATTCTGTGTACGGGCAGCTATTGAAAGTTGTGACAAAGGGGCATAAGTACACATACGCCTTGACTATTTCTGGTTTTAAATAAAGCCAGTTATGATCATAAAATCATACAATATGCATCATATGGCATACAATATGCCATATCTCGTAAAGTATAAGAGAAACAGATACGCCAGTTAGACACAAATGTCGGGCTTCTTAATATTACCAATAATGGATTAAAATCTCAAAATCGGAAATTTGTTAGTTACGCCCTTATGTCACTTGGACCACGATATATTCATAGGAACCTTTTTGCTTATTTTTAGGTATACAATAACATCCTAAATTATTGGAATGTTTTTTCCGAAAACACTGTATAAAAGGTGTCCACAATTGAAACGTTATACCTGAACTGTTTGTTTGATCGTAGGTTCAGTGTCGGGCCCGCCGGTGCCACTGCTCAAGTTGCCCTTCAAACAATTCCTGCGTCAGGAGCCGGCGTTCGAGGTAGAGGACGAGATGGCGCCGGCCAGCAGCCTCCTTGCCTCCTCCACTGTGCCGCTGGTCATGAAGATGCTGTTTGAACAGGCCGAGCAAGTCGCCAACAGTGATGTACTGCCCCAGAACGGTGACTTCCAGTCTCTCGCTCGCTCCATTCAGCCAATCAGTGTCGAAGAGTGTGAGTAACAGTGGCGAATGAGGGCCAAGATCAATAATAAGTTATTAGTAAATTAGTGTCACTCATCTTTTACGTTAGATTTGGTGGCCAAATTCAGAGGATAACTTCAGGACTTTCACCAACCTATTCACACTTTGTTTTTCCCCGAAAATGTTTAAATTATAAACTTGTCTTTTCGTTATGACTACAACTCACTTACGCATATTATAATATGCTTGGCAATAATAAATTGATTGTACTTTGGTACATCAGGGAAAATCTAACCAAACGTCAAATATAAACAAACAATGGCTGCCGCTGAACTGTATATTACTGCCAACGCCAGTGAAGGCGAGTGGGAGGTGAGTGCCTTTAGCTGCGACCGCCAGTGGTTGAGATATCCGCGCATGCGCAGGTTGCCTCTAGCTACAACCCCTTGCCGCCAGCAGAGGCCCGAGACCACCGACACCGGTCAATTCACACCAAATAAACCGCTAACCCACAGAACCTATATTACAAATCTGTTCACAGGTTCCGTGCCGCTACCCGCTCACTATTGACATTGTATAGCTATTTTCTCTTATGCGTTGTTTGTAATAATTCAGATTATTTAATATTTTCCTAATTTCTTTTAATTTCAGGGGGAGAGGTTATGTGACATAGCTTTAAGCTGCTTTATTTGTGGGATGAGAAGGGATTTTTTATTTAATACTACAAATTTGTTTATATTACAATACTACAAAAGGGTTTATATTTTGAATAATATTTTGCTTACTTCCAAATCAAGGAATATACCATTTTCTGATTTTTATTTTTTCATCTGAACAATTTGTGTGGTTAGAATCTGGATAGGTTAAACAAATGTGTAACATTTTATCCCTGAAAAATTCTATATAAAATGGATATTTATTTTTGCCCAATAAAACGCTTATTAAAGAAAGGAACAGTTGTGTTTTTCACACAGGGAGTTGAAGAGGTTAGGAGTGTCTTAAGAGTTAAGTTAGTTTAAATGGGAGGGGGTAGGTTACAATAAAAAAACGATGTCAGAAGTAATATTTGGATGGCCCCTTTGTAAAATTGAATCCTAAAACATTTCTCTGTGATTCTGTTCTAGTTGGGCTACAGAGAGTTATTTTAGATTTTCCAGAGCTGGTGCCCGATGATATCAAGCCAGGGGGAGAGGCTTGGCTTGTGTTCCAACTCAGAAAATCGGATATGCTAGGCAACTGTACCCAGGTGAGAGAGCACTTCTGTAAACAAACCCTGCCAATTGAATGAAAATTCAATACTAATTCCATTAGAATTTGAAGGATCATTGGGCAGAGTTCCAAAGAAAAATATTATTCAGAACTTCAACAAGTTTTTGTAGTCATATCTTTTGATCCGTCCCAAACACGGAAACTGATCTAAAGCTGGATTATGGTTTTAGAGAGTGAGAGTTCCTGTAAACTAAAATAAATTATTTTAATAATGATAATTTAAAATATGTTTTGGCCTCATTTACCGTACCGTGTTTGTTGAATCATTTTTTTTTATTTGGCTTACCTGCCAAAAGTTATTTGAAAAATAAGTAATAATTTTATAAAATAATTTTGCATTACCGAAAAGAGGGTTTCTGTCAATAATCACAACAACAAAATAAAATACCCCCGTCGCAGCAAACTTGCATTCTCAGCGAATTTCCAATGGATATATATACCATATAAAGCCACTTACCAGGTTTCATAGATATATATTCACAAATGAGCGGTATACAAAATTCGAGTTATTCTTCATTAAAATAACTTGGGGCTGAGTCAGGTATGCTGCAATAAGGAACATCAAATGTTAGTTTTGTATGCAAATATCAGACCACAACCAGCTGAAGCCACATACCAAGTTTCATCCGTATACATTAACACATTCACTGCGTTAATCGTGCATATTTAGGATTATTGCATTTGTTTCCTTGCTAGGCAACCGCCGGAAATCTGGCGCGCCTCACTGAATGTGTTAATAAATAAGCGATTTATAACATTGTATAGTCCGATTATCGAAATAAAGTGACTGTTTGAGCAGCCGCACAGTGACCAAACATTCTTTTTCATAACGTCGTGGAAACTTAAAACACGTGGTTATAAATCTCCAATAAACGTTATTTAAAACGTCAGATAAACACGCTTTTCAGTGCAAGTTTCAAATATTTTTTATCTTATTCTGATGAGTTTATATTGATAGTTATATTTTCAAAAAAACAAATTATAATTTAAAATGTTGCCCTAGAGTTTTGGCAACAAATTTGAGATTCACCTCTTCTCTCCAGTAAAAAAATCTATCAGGATCAGTTTCAGAAAATTTTTCATCTTCAATGATCCTTGATAATCACAAATTTTCTGAACTGCAGGAATTTTGACAGGCTTTTTTAACTTGAGAGAACAGGTATGTAAAAAAAAATTGTCAATTGCTTTAATATCTTTGTTCTCGACTGAACAAAATCAGTTTCTAATCGCTTAACTATCACAGATGCTAACAGTCTACGAAAACAACAAGTCGAAGATGCGACCTGTGGTGACAGTGCCTCTGAACTACAAGAATGACAACCCTCTCCTGATGGTGAACATCACAAGATCCTTGAGAGGCTGGAGGCTGAGCCGACCGAGCTACGTGGTCCTGATAAAGGACAGCACCTCCTACACCCGTGACCAGCACCTCTACAGCTTCTCCAGATACATCGATTGTTCTCTCGCGCATGCCTGGGAGGTGCTAGAGCTTCGCGACATACAGTCTAGCCCCGTCTTACTCCTCCTCTCCCCGGAGCTCTCAGGTACTCAGGTGGAATTTAACTTAAAAAATCTGAAATCTGAAATTCTTTATTCATTATCTTCAAGATTAGAATACATTTCAATTTGCTATTTGCAGGAGTAAATACAATACAGATAAAATACTAATACATACAATACAGATTTTCTTTTTTCCTTTGAGCCTGTATTCATGCATTGTCCCTCCAGTTGAAGAACTCTTCCAGGCTGTAGAATACCCAGTCTTGAAGCGCATTTCGCATAGCTTTCTTCAAGATTTGCAGGTCGTTGTTCTTCATGTCTGTACATCCTCTTTCCAGCATAAGATGGTTGTGACCATACCCATCTCTATGCTTGTTAGACCTCTTGTTACATAGAACAGAACAGTTTCCATGGTGTAGATGGAAATAACAGTAAGAATGTTTAAATCTTTAAATGTGTTCCTGCAACCGTCTCTCAGGCCTTGGCCAGTTATTACTCTGAGAGCCCTCTTTTGTAGTTTCAGTAAACGTTGTAAGTTGCCACTTGATGATCCTCCCCATACAACTACCTGTACTGTAGGTGGCTCTGGAAAAGGGCATAGTAAGCTATTTTTGTGGGCTCTGGTGAACTTACCACTGAGGTTCTCTCTACGGCAAATATTACATTTGAGAGTGTATAATCGTTCATATTAATCGCCCCTTTTTATATGAAGTGCGAGCAAATTGGTACATAGTGCTAAAATGGCTTTAATTCTCCTTATCAGACCGATACACGATTAATATAAACTTAATAAGGAGCAGTTAAACATCATTATAAAACAAAATTCTTACGTTTTTTACAGCCAAGAAGATAATGGAATCTCAAGGATACGAAGGTAGATTCCGAAGAAGTACAGGTTCTTCTGAAGATGCGACTTCTTCCGAAGATACGACTTACTCTGAGGATGACACGACAGATTATCAGGACCTACGAAGGATAGAGAGAGAAGAGAAGAACTGTCACTTCCATGAGTGGATGGTGAACATTGAGCAGCTAGGGTGGGACTGGCTCGTGTATCCAGAGAGGATCCCCCTCAACTTGTGTGTGGGGAAGTGCCCGACGTTGCTGGACCGACACTTCAACGCCACCAGTCACGCCGTAGCCAGAGGTCTGCACAGGTAAGGTCACAGATTGGTGAACATTAAGCAGCTAGGGTGGGACTGGCTTGTGTATCCAGAGAGGATCCCCCTCGACTTGTGTGTGGGGAAGTGCCCGACGTTGCTGGACCAACACTTCAACGCCACCAGTCACGCCGTAGCCAGAGGTCTGCACAGGTAAGGTCACAGATTGGTGAACATTAAGCAGCTAGGGTGGGACTGGCTTGTGTATCCAGAGAGGATCCCCCTCGACTTGTGTGTGGGGAAGTGCCCGACGTTGCTGGACCGACACTTCAACACCACCAGTCACGCCGTAGCCAGAGGTCTGCACAGGTAAGGTCACAGATTGGTGAACATTGAGCAGCTAGGGTGGGACTGGCTCGTGTATGCAGAGAGGATCCCCCTCAACTTGTGTGTGGGGAAGTGCCCGACGTTGCTGGACCGACACTTCAACGCCACCAGTCATGCCGTAGCCAGAGGTCTGCACAGGTAAGGTCACAGATTGGTGAACATTGAGCAGCTAGGGTGGGACTGGCTCGTGTATCCAGAGAGGATCCCCCTCAACTTGTGTGTGGGGAAGTGCCCGACGTTGCTGGACCGACACTTCAACGCCACCAGTCACGCCGTAGCCAGAGGTCTGCACAGGTAAGGTCACAGATTGGTGAACATTGAGCAGCTAGGGTGGGACTGGCTCGTGTATCCAGAGAGGATCCCCCTCAACTTGTTTGTGGGCAAGTGCCCGACGTTGCTGGACCGACACTTCAACGCCACCAGTCACGCCGTAGCCAGAGGTCTGCACAGGTAAGGTCACAGATTGGTGAACATTAAGCAGCTAGGGTGGGACTGGCTCGTGTATCCAGAGAGGATCCCCCTCGACTTGTGTGTGGGGAAGTGCCCGACGTTGCTGGACCGACACTTCAACGCCACCAGTCACGCCGTAGCCAGAGGTCTGCACAGGTAAGGTCACAGATTGGTGAACATTGAGCAGCTAGGGTGGGACTGGCTCGTGTATGCAGAGAGGATCCCCCTCAACTTGTGTGTGGGGAAGTGCCCGACGTTGCTGGACCGACACTTCATCGCCACCAGTCACGCCGTAGCCAGAGGTCTGCACAGGTAAGGTCACAGATTGGTGAACATTGAGCAGCTAGGGTGGGACTGGCTCGTGTATCCAGAGAGGATCCCCCTCAACTTGTGTGTGGGGAAGTGCCCGACGTTGCTGGACCGACACTTCATCGCCACCAGTGACGCCGTAGCCAGAGATCTGCACAGGTAAGGTCACAGATTGGTGAACATTGAGCAGCTAGGGTGGGACTGGCTCGTGGATCTAGAGAGGATCCCCCTCAACTTGTGTGTGGGGAAGTGCCCGACGTTGCTGGACCGACACTTCAACGCCACCAGTCACGCCGTAGCCAGAGGTCTCCACAGGTCACACGTCACAGAGGGCCGTTCTCATAGGCGTGTGCACGATTGGTGTTGTAGGTGCCGCGGCACCCACGGTATAGCTACAAAGAGGGCTGGGGGGGTCCGCCAAAATAGATGATTAAATAAATGTTTAGGAGTTAGTATGTTAAACAAATTAAGTTTAATGTAAAAAGGAAGTAAAAAACAATTTAAGTTTTTAATTTAATAGTAAGTAATACTGGGAGTATTGTAACACAGTTAGGCCAAGTAGTATTTACAAATGCAAATTCAATTAAAATCAACATCTAAAAAATGAAATGTCATCTGACTTTTTCCCGTGAAAATCGGCAGATTTTTTGGAAACCGAGTGCGGATGTAACTCTAATACCCCTTTGCCCTCCTTCTATTCATTGTTAGGGGGATATTTAGAGGAAAATTAAATGTTATAATGGTTATATTTGAGTATGAATAGAAACAGGCGTTTTATATCACTGTTTATTTAAACTTTACTTATGATATTTTGTAAACTCCCAAGCAGACACAATATTTATTGCATTGAATAAGATTAGCACATGTTTGTGTAAAGGAGGAGTTAACTATTAGACTACATACAATAATTGACGTATTCAATTATTTGGCAGATAAATAAGTTCTTAGAGCAGCGAGATTGGGGGGGGGCGCATTATTCGGTTCCGGCACCCACGCTGACCGGACTCTGCGCACGCCTATGGCCGTTCTGTTAGAGATAGGGTGACAAGCGGGTAACACCGCAGTCACTGACTTTCAACGGCTGAAGTTAAATCCATGATTTTAGATAGTTTTTTTATCTGAAAACCTTTGATGGGTATTAAAAATTTTGCACAAGTCTGAAATGCACACATTAAGATAAATCTCAATGTTATCTGGAGGATTTGACCATTTTGTATAATCGGCAATAATCCTGACCACAAAGCCAAACTGTAGAGAGAGGGATATTTTGGATGGAGACTGCAAGTAAAAGTAAAAGGAGTGAGTTTGGTGTAGATTTCTAGTTGAGCTTAGCTCCTAAAACAAAAACTATTTTAAAATTAAACAAACTACAAAAATTATGCAAACGGCAGAAATAAATGAATTTATACTACTACTATTTTGGAATTTTTCGGAACAATTATTATCTACGGTATTGACATTTTAAAATTATTCTCACTGAAATCACTAGGAAATCTGTAATCTTTAAAATGAGCCATAAATTAACGATACTGAATAATGCGTTGAGGAGGGATGGGCTTTGAAAGTTAACATTGGCCTTATGGGAGAAGCAAGTAGACGCAGAGGACTGGAGCCCCCTCTTAATGTAAATTCAATATTACGTAGGGGGAAATCATTTCAAATTCCAACAGCCACATAATAAAACATATTTAAAATAAGGAAAAATATAAAATACAGCACCACAATGTAAAATCTCAAATCAGAGGAGTTGTGTAAATTGATTAATATCTGCCATCTGCATAAGTGATGTAATTTGTATAGTTTCTAAATCGTTTCTGTTACGGTACTAAATCAATTAGTACTTGCTATTTTCTATTCATTGATCCAGTAAATATGATAATATACACTTTTCTCAAAAATGAATACATTCAAACTTTGGAAAAACTGATTTAATAGCATTAAGAAAGTAAATGTCCCTTTTTAATGAAACATATTATCATTTAATACTCTTTACAAAATGTTATTACTTCAAAAAACAAAACAAAATGTAATAATTCAAAGTGATCATCATGTTTTAATATATGTAGAACATTTTGTGCATATATCGAGTTTGTTCCTTGATTCTGGGGCAGGTTGGTGCTGGGACAAGAGACCAAGCCAGAGAATCGTCAGCCATGTTGTGTGCCTGTGAAGTATCGCAAGTTCACGATGCTTATAGAGAAGGCTCCTGGGGTCATCTCCTTAGAAACCAGCGCAGACCTCTCCGCTTCACAGTGTGGCTGTCGATAAACAAGACAAACCAGTTCAGACCTCTCCGCTTCACAGTGTGGCTGTCGATAAACCAGTCAAACCAGCTCAGACCTCTCCGCTTCACAGTGTGGCTGTCGATAAACAAGACAAACCAGTTCAGACCTCTCCGCTTCACAGTGTGGCTGTCGATAAACCAGTCAAACCAGCTCAGACCTCTCCGCTTCACAGTGTGGCTGTCGATAAACCAGTCAATCCAACTTGGAATTATTTGCTTCACAGTGCAACTATCGATAAATAAGAAAAACCAATTCGGAGTTATGTGCTTCACAGAGTGGTTGTCGATAAACACGTCAACCCTCTCCTAAGGACAAGTGAAAAGTGATAGTGGCTGTGTTGGTACTGAGTTCATACAAAACAAATACTTTTATATAATTTATATTAGAGTGTGGAGTGATAGAACACAATTTGCAAAAATCAAACAGAATTTGTTTGGCATCGCTCCAAAACAAATTAGTTTTCTAGATTCCAAAAGTATTTAATATGTTTTTATACTAATTTATTACATACGGTATTTTTTATATTTGTTACACATTAAAATTACTAACCTATTGTAGTTACAGCATTGAAAACACGCTGTGTTTATTTGGTGACTTTGTACATATAGTGTTATCGAGATTTGATAAATTAAAAATGTAACAAAATAAAAATTGCCTAAACAATTTTCCCCAATTTAATTTACGACTCTATTAAATTGAAACTCAAATTTTTGAGAAGGTTCGAAACTGGATCCAGCTGCCATTTGTCATTGGGTTATTAATTATTAATGATGCTTTCTAAGATCAGGTTGACCTTAAATAGTAACAAGATCAGGGTTTGGACCGTTCCCTATCAAAACACTAAAAAATGCCCCTGGCGTGATTTACAAAAACAAAAAAAAACAAAACACGTTAATAACAGTGCTTATTAAGATTCATCAGCCTTGGATTTTTGCATCAAATTGTATTACACATAGAAACTGTTTTAAAAGAACCCTACGAGAAAAATTGTTTAAATGAAAATGTTATAATCTGTGGTAAGCTGTTTAGAGCTTACTACGACCATTAAAATGTGGTTACATATTTATTTGTTTACACTCTACTTTTATTTTTTTTAAGAACAAACTGGCTTATTGTCCAGGGTTACACACTCAACCCATTTAAAAAATGCAAAAACCAATACTTACATAATGGATTATGTGACGGATAATTCCCTATGCAAATTGCTTATCTACTTTTCGAAATACAAACTCTTAATTGAATTTGTCTTTGCTGTGATTTGCTAACATAACCTAAAACCAAGCCTCATGTCAGCTGCTAAACACTTCCAAAATTCCAAAATTTGTAATAAAAATGTTTCTTGTTTGCGTTCTGCATTTTGCGTATAAGTCTTTCACATATAGACTCTGATGTGCAAGATGTCAATCTCAATCCAGGTCGTGGACGTGCATATGTTTTAGGAGCTTTGTGCGGGTTTAGTATCAGATAGGTAGTCAGGTAAGGGGTCATGCATATATTACATCATGCCTCCCTGGGGGGGGAGGGGGAGGTGTGGCACATTGTGACAGACTGTGACACAGGGGAGGGGGGGTTAAGGACTGTGTGACGCATCACGATTAATGTAGTTAAAGCCTGTGAAATTGTCACTTACAGAGTGATAAAATACTGTACCAACAATTATATACTTAGTAATTAATTAGTGTGACATGAAAGAGGGGAGGAAGGGAGGTATGAGCAGCGTGAAAAAGGGGGGAGAGGGTCAAAAAGGGTAGAATATAGCGTGACGTAATTTATGCATGGCCCCTAATAGGTATGGCTTGAAATTGTCTAAGACCGTTTTAACGTAGGTTTTTATTGTGTCGTCATACTCCATCAGGTTTAGTTCAAGTTCGATTGTTTTTGTGTTTTACTCTTTGAACCTTAAAGTTAAGGAGATCTAGTTCTTATTTTTGTGCTGAGATATTAATCTTAAGATCGCCTGACTCCTTGTTTATCTCAGTTAGCATAGCTTCAAGGTGTTTTATTTTATCTTTTAAGGCACTGTTCAAAGATGATCAGGCAGATGTTACTTTCAGCCTCTGTTTGTTTAGTGAAATCTTCTTTAGTGCATGTCCTAGTTCAAGTTTGTGCTGATATTTCATGTTGTAAGCTCTCATTTTCATCTTTAAGGTCTTTTACTACCTAATTTGCCAAATTAAGTTTATCTTCAAGTTCAAGTTAATTTTTAGATTTTTCTTGTTCAGTCTCATGAAGCTGCTGTTTCAGCAATTAATTATTCTCACTCAATAATGTACTTCCAATTTTAGCAGCTATTGTCAGTGATTTACCCTCCTCTGATGACAGTTTTTATCTTCATCTGCAAGGATTTTAAATTTTTGAAAGCCCATGCTAGACATTGAGTGTGAAACCACTTTTTGCAACAGTTAGTCTTGGTATTTAACTCCAATTTCACATATTTTATATGCAAATTTGGACATTTTATTTATTGCTGATTGTGTCATTATCTGACAAGTGAAAGAGTTAAAATTTCAGTTTGCTCCAGGTGTTTAAAAGTGAAAGAAAGAATAGCTTTTTATATCCTGGTTTGGCTGGTTGCATTAGTTGATATGGCTAAGATTATAAACTGTTTACTGCATTATGAAACAGTAAAAAACATATTAAATTGTCAATTTCGTAATAAACGAATCAGTGATATTTACATTAATCAAATGAGAGTTGCCTTTTGTTCATCAGATGCAACAATCAACACACTACTGTGTGTAAATAGCGTAAGATTACTTGAAGGCAGTGTCTGTCTGAGGTCAGATGCTGAGGAGTCGAAGTGGATGTTTGATACTTACGTCAAACCACCTGTTTGGTTACATATTTTTGGCTTTTATTTATATATTGTTTTATAATATCAAATTATTGTAAAATAATTGATTTTTATTAGTATAATCTATATATATTTTAATACCACCGTTGCAGCAAACCTGCATACTCAGTGAATTTCAAATGGTACCTCACCACATCATCTTACCAAGTTTCCACTTACCAATTTTCATGAAAGCACTTTCATAAATAAACAAGATATAACATTTTATTTATTCTCCATAAGAAAAACATTAGGACTGAGTACTCAGGTTTGCTGTATCAAGGACCAAAAAAATCAGGTTTATATGCAAATTTCAATGGATCACCACCATGAAGTAACATGCCAAGTTTTACCAATTTATGTTCATAAACAAGTGGGTTATAACATGTTTCTTATTCTCCTTAAGAATAACATTGTAGTTGCTGAGTACGCAGGTTTGCTGCCAGGGGGAGTACAAAAATTGGGTTTTGTATGCAAATATCAATAAACCTCAATTATATGAAGCCAAATACCAAGTTTTATTAATAAACGATAAATGAAATTTGATTTATTCTCCATAAGATTTACATTGGACAACGTACTGTGTTTAGCACTTTCAATATCTCAGAAACCGATTGACGTAGAGCAATAATTTAAGATACCAAATTATTAGTTTTTTTAAGCTGAATTCAATGGTGCAAACTTCAATTTATGCTTAAGAATAGTTATATCTAAAAAGCTAAAAAAAAAACATTGTAGGGGTACAAAACCCCTCCAAATCCTCCCTTATGTGATCTGTCTGGTTTTCGAACTCATTTAAAATAGATGCTGCCTTACACGTTTATACCAGATTTCATCAAGATCAGACTTTTTTTTCAAAAGTTATCGTGCCTACGGACACAAGTGTGCCTACGGAAAGAATGGTGTTTTTGGCATCTGGGGGCCTCAAGACAAAAAGTTATAATGGTCTCGGGCTTAAATCTTACCCACGGTCTTATTGTGCTACTTATGGTAATAGCTTCTTTCCTATAGAGGAAATTCGCTAAAAAGTGGTTGGAAAAAAGTCTTGAAAAATGGAGCAGAGAAAACACTGTTTAGACATACAAGTTTAAGACAATGCAATTTTTCGTTTCCTTCTTATTGACGTTTATTTTTTTTATCTCACAGTTTAAGACGTCCAGTCCGGGAAGTAAAAATAAGGAATTTTATAGTTAATTGTTTTTTCATCACTCATCACTCAACCTGCGTCACTGGTTGTGCTGGTGCCTGTTGAATGTAGTATGGCATTTTGTTGTCTTCATAAATTGAGTTTATTAAACTTAAAATGAAAATTTGTTTCTACTTAATGAAAAGCTTGCTGTTATTTAAATATTTTTGTGAGTATTTCAGAAGTATATTGTTGGTTTAACCACTGAAAAACACTCAAAGTGTGTGAGCACTTTAAAACAATATTGGCTATCAGCAATCTTAGAGATTGTCTTGGAAGTCAGCGCTAATTAGTACCTTCGGATGGTGTGATTCGTCTGGTTTTCGAACTCAATCAAATAAATGCTACTTTACACGTCTATACCAAATTTCATCAAGATCGGACCTTTTTCCCGAGAGTTACTGTGCTTATGGACACATAAATAAATAAATAAATATATATAAAAAATTTGAACGAATGGTGTTTTTGGCATCTGGGGGCCTCAAAATGAAAGGTTATCATAGTCTCGGGCTTAAGTGTTACCATGCCACCTACGGTAATAGCTTCTTCCCTATAGGGGAAATTCGCTAAAACGATGTTTGAACAAACACTTGAACAATGTTTTGAGAAAATTGGAAAACACAGTGATTTTTGGCTGTTCTGATACACCTGATTCTATTTATCTACTATTATGTGCATGATGAGGTTAGAAGGAGGTTCAGTCAGGTGTATAAGTAGGTAAGTAGGACTATTACTGGAAAAGCTATGCAAGTTATGAAAAACAAGACAACATACTTAGTTTAGTCAATTTATATTATATTGATTCATATTTTAGCCAAATGATGAGAGAAGAAGTAGTATTTTTTGTTTTTATATTAATTTACTTTACATTTAGGAGTATTTTTACCCGTTCTGAGCCCAAATCTCAATTTGAATTAAAAACCCAAAAATTAAGTTAGGGGTTTTAGAGAGTTTTGGCTAACAAACTCGTCTAACTGTTTGTAGAAAGAAAGATGCCTATCAGATTTGAAGTAAATCAAACAAAACATTTGACCACTAGAGTGCGAACACACGAAACAACACATCACGTTAACTATTATAATGGAATATTGCTAACCACACTCGTATTGTGATACTTCTCAATAAACTAGAGATGACACAGGAAGAGAGGAATACCACAAATGTAAACTATCACCTGAAAGACAAGAAAGATCCTATTGGCAGCCAGGACTTATTCACTGATTTTGAAGATTCAAGATTTGATTAGTCAGCAAGTGTGACATATAAGACGTTTGTCAAATAACCATAATTCAAATTATATGCATATTCATAATTTTGTGTCCGGTGAGTTGATAAAATTAAAATGACCCAAAGCTAAGGCCGATTATGAGAAGAGACTCGAATCAAAATCAAAAATTGCAGGAATCTATTCTTTAATTTAGTGATTTAAAGGGCAAAATAGCAACCTTATCAAATCAAATTGATTTAAAAATCTAACACTCTCTATTTACAAAACCTTAAGATTTGTAATGGTGCCAATACAGATTCAGAGCAGCAGTTTACAATCAGTTCAACGCTATGACTCTCCGACTAGTTCAATGCGATGACTCTCCATCGCAGGAACTCGTCCAGGGTGTAGAAGGGGTTCTCCACCAACCAGTTGCTGAGGGCTGTCAAGTTATTCCCTCTTTGGCTTCTCATATCCTCAGGAAGCACCGAAGCAGACTGTGGAGTTTCCTGTCGATGTATGTTGGCTTCTTCTTGTACAATGTGCTGTGGTAAAGTGGAAGCTGATATATGAATGCATGTTTGGCGTTATGTTCGTGTAAGTAACTCGTGCCTCAAATAGGAGATTTCCTATGTTCAGTTGCTTTCGGGATTAAATTTATTTATTTGTTGTCTTTCTTTTGAATCTTTTGTTCATACAGAATAAACACGCGTTGAATATAAAAACCAGGTAGTTTGTGCAAAATTTGGCGCAGTTTCTATATTTACCGACGATTCAAAATCAAATCAAATCAATAAAATCTTTATTCATAAAATACATGTTATGTACATTGAATAGTGTCCCTCATAATTTATCCCTCATTCTTACTAACCAATAAATTAGCCGATATCTCAGTCATTTTAAACCCATATTAATTTAAACATGTCAAAGAAATAGCATTGTTTAAGCAGAATGCGTAAACGATGTTTGTAAGTCATTTAACAACATACGCTCTACAAATGGAGACTGCCGCTACAAGCAAGCATGACAATGAATGTAAGTAACTCCATTTTTAATTGTCAGTTCATTTAGACTAAGATGATGTGTAAGATGTATATTAGTCCAAATATACGAGAGACTCGAGTCTGAGTGGTTTTGTGAGGGCGAGTCGCTCTGGCGGGGGCCCCGCGACGGAGGTAGTAGTGGGCTGTAGCAGTGGGGTCTTGAGTGGACCCTCTTTAATTTTAAGCTGATATCTTAATTGTCAATACGTGTTTTCTAACATTTCAAAGCTTTGAGACTTATACAAAAATCTTGGCTAAACAGAAATTGTAAAAGATTTTCAGGGATGTTTATATTTTTATACTGTCCATATTTTCCTGCAAAATTAGTTCCCACGCACATTTCTATGATTTCAAATAGTTTTCCCAAATCTGCTCATGAAAAAAAAATATTCCTAAAGAAGTTGCACGTGTACGACATATACAAGGTGTCCCAGAAACTAATGCACTCTTAAAACTAAGAAAGCAAGAAAATGGCTTTATAGACAAACTTGTTCACACGATTACCTGACAATACTACACCTCAGCAGGAAATTACTTGTGGAAGACCATGTCATCTACATCTGTAGACCCCTCTGGTGCCGGCATTCTGCCAAACGAAACCTTACCTTAATGCAAACCCGACTTTTAATATAGCCTCACAAATAAAGTTGAGTGGAGTAAGGCTGGAGCTTCTTGGAGATGATAGTTGATGGTGCTTCTCCCTTGGATTTTTGGCTGCCCAATAACGACAGTTCTATTTATTCGCGTATCCGTCAAGATGGAAATGGGCTTCATCACTATAGATTATGTTCCTGAAATTTCTAAATTGCTGGAGCACATCATTATCATACTTCAGCCGAAGTGGGTACTCTATTTCTTTCAGAGCCCTGTACTACATCGAATTTCGTATGGGTATTACTTCAAATATTTGTCGAAGATGCGGTGAATGCTCGTTCTGGGAATGTTCTAAGCAGCAACATGTCTTCCTATCTCATGATGAGGGTGATCTTTCACAGCATCTCGAACGCACTCAATGTTTTCTTCAGACCGTACATCTCTCCTGCGACCAGTGGGACGAGGGTTCATAGTTGATCCTGTTACATCAGATTTTCGCACCCAGTATTTAATTATCTTAACAGATGGTGTTTAATTGATCATGAAGTTCGTAATGAGCGCAGAAACAACGGAGAGCTGTCACATAAGAAATGGTTTTGTAATACTTGCACACACAAAAAGCACGCTGCTTACCGGTAAAACGATGCAAGTGGTTTTCCATGGCCACAAAGATCTGATAAACCTCTTATTTATCTCTCTTGGATACTCCTCAATCCTCAAAATAAAAGTGTGTTCCTTTCTCAGGCTCCCTGTTACACCCTGTCACCCTATCAGCAGCTCAACCGTAGGTCTAAAAATAAATAAAAACAAACTAAAACAAAATGAGTAGCTTTAAATCACTAAAAGTTTAGAGTATTTTTTCTAAGGTAATGTAAATGAATGAAATGCATGTTTCTACATTATATGTGTATTTTTTAATTTGTCACCACATTTCAAAAGTTTCAAAATAAACTTTACCAAACAAATAACAAATGAAACACAGGAACTCAACGACAAAATAAGTGAGTGTTCAAAAACAAATAAAAACATGATTTACAGCTGTATTACAAGAACGTTTCCTTGTTAAGTTTTCAGTCCTGAGTTATCTTATATTTTTCAAATAGCGTCTTTTGATTTTTTAATTCGTTAAACTATACATTTCTGTATATGTATTTTCAATAAAAGAAACCACACAACAAAGCAAGCATTTGTTTTAATTCTTAGTACAAGCTATGGTAGACTCGTGATTACATTGTGTAAAAAAGGACCAGAGCCATACAAATTTACGAATAGAAATAAACTTTCTTGATAAAACCTAAAATGTATATTACTACTTTTCAATCAAATCACATTCAGTTAAAAAGTTGCCTAGCCTTTGAACCGGCCGCTGGTGGTTCCGACCAATATCAGCCTCTATAACTTTCTCAAAATAAAAGTCTTCCCACATTCTTCCAAAACTTTAAAAGTAATTTATTCCTAAAAACTCTGACTTCTGTAGAAAGTTTGTCTGAAGAATTACCCTAAATATTCAGAATGCTATTTTAAAAGTTCCGATGGAGAAATTGAGAATTTTTGGTGATTCGTAGAATACCCTAAAATATAGCAGGGCTGATTTGGCGTTAGGTTAGCATTTTAGGATAGCTGCATAGGACAGGACGAATAATAAAATCATGTTACAGGTAATATTATGCGTCTATTTTCCTTGCAATCAGCAGCAATTTATAAAATCTTCACATTTCTTTCAACATTCGTATAAAATATTTTCTTTAAATCAGTTAATAAAAATTACTGTTTCACGACACTAAATGTATTTTGGACCTATTCATTGTTAATGTTTACATTCACTTTGAATTATATGCTGTAGAATTAAAGAAAGCGCTTTTATCCAACAAAACTATCTTTAACTTATTTTTCAAACTAGGATGCTGTTGTGATATTTGTAAATTAAAAATGCAACTTCCTTTATACAACAAAATAATAAATGGTATCCTATTTATTAATTACAAAAAGTTTCTTGTTGATTACATAGTTTGTAAGATAAGACAGTTCAGCATGTTTGAATGTGTATGCTGCTAAATAGCAACCATTTGCTCAATGATATGGTTTATAAAGTTGCTTAAAAACTATATTTTTCATTAAATTTCACCAAATTCACGGGTTTTGAGACATTAAGATTTAAAAACAAAAATGGCTGTCATTTGTATTTACTATTTAGTTTGGAAGGATCAAATTTAATCTCAAATTAGTATTATTGGTATGTAGCGTATGTTAACTTTCAAATTAATACAAGTCGCAAACTGATTCCAAATGGAGCGGAATTTGAAAAAAAACCGTACTCATTTCATGTTCCATTTGCTGTGTTCAATCCATAAATGTATGGTGCACCATTTATGACGAAATTAACTTACTACAGGACTACCGCTGACCTGCAAACTACGTCAACACGGCTGTAGGGTTGTTGGTACTTCCTGTATAGGCCTAATATTGATGTATATTTTAAATAATTTATAGGATTTATTTATTTTTCTAATAAGCAACGGTCCCGCATATATATAAATCTATGTTTAATGGATGGTATACATCAGGGGCGTATACAGACTATCGTTTTGGGGGGTCATGAGTGAAAAATATCTAAATTGTCAAAATACAATAACCTTTACGCTGAAAAATGGGTAAAATACGTAAAGGTCTGAGGTTTTGGGGGTTCATGACCCCCAATGACCTCCCCCTGTATCCGCGCCTGATATACATTCGGTTAGACATGGAATTCGGCACTTCCCACAGTATTCTATTTGAATCCCTTTAATAACACTGAAAAAAATTAAAATGTGTTTATTTGTCGATTAATTCAGTAATAAAACCCTTTTCTCAGCGTGTGGTAAAACCGTTGGAATGAAGAACAATGTAAGCACTCGCTTGCTCATCGAGTCTAGTGTTTGTATCCTTTAGCATAACAGTTGAATGGTTATTGTTATGCTCTCAATATCCCTAACAACACAAGATTTTCTAAGGAACAAAATTGGTGAACGTGTTTAGTGGCGGCAGGCCTTGTGCACCTTGGGCACTTCCTCATGGCCAGGCTATTGGTTACTAATTTCGAGAATCCTGAAATTCAGCTCGGCATCCTTGCCACTTGCTACAAGCGAGCTCTGCGTCGTTGACATAAGCATCTAGCGTATTTCTTAGTATATATTCTGGAAGATAATTTACTAAACTGCCTTTTACTAATTATTAAAGTAGAACTTCTAGACATTTTACTGTCACTACTTATAGTAGCTGTATTTTTTTTTTTTTTTTTTTTTTGGGGGGTTGGGTTAGTTTTAAGAATATTGTGCAGATTTGCTCGTGCGATACTGATCTACAGATTTACTTTGAGTGCAGTCCGCAGTCTATCGATATAGGCCCTACTATTTTGTATGCATTACATTTATTTTCTGTTATTATAAATTCATATACATCAAATAAATATTTGACCAATTTACTCCGGATTCGAATATTGTCAAATGACAGTATATTAAAATATACGCTCGTTATTCAAAACAAGCACGTTTAGGTTCTATTGTAAAAAGTCCTCAATGATCGTAAATCGTTCTCAAATTTGACCACAACTCCTAATAGAGAGAAGCAGACATTTATTGGCCTCATGGGCTGGAGTTGCCCGATCACACTGAAAAATAAATAATAGAAATTAAAAGTTGTATTATTTTATAACTATTATTTCAATGTTTGGTTTGCAACATTGTGAGACAAGATGTGTGTATCGGGTTGAGGAGCGTGAGGACAGACCTAAGATCCAAAGGACATTTTAAGGTTGCTAAAAACCAGTGCCATGCAAATAATTATTAGCAGGTAGAAATGTGTATTAGGATCGATGTAAATGATTTCAATAACAAACGAGTTCGCACGCAGCACGCTGACGTGAGGGAAGTGAATTTCCACATAAAAAACTATAAAAACTCAAAATCTGTTAAAATCATACAATTATTCCAATTTTTATTCAAATCTGAAAATATTGATTTTTTGGCTGTTCTGATACTCCTGGTTCTATTTACCTGCAATGCTGGGAATACAATTTTGCGCATTATAAGGTTAGGAGAAGGTCCAGTCAGGCTTTAAAGTAGGCGTGAGATTGTTGGGGATGATAAAAGTACATCAACAAATGAATAACAGGCTTTTCTGAAGTAAAACCCCCATAAGGCAACGTACTGTGTTTGGTCGATACACATTTTCTTTAATAACATGGTAAATATTTATGCTATAATGCAGGGGCGGATCCAGGGAGTCACGTTAGGGGGGGAAATGCCGGGGATTCCGGGGGGGGGGTATGGAATACCCTTCAGGGGTGGGGGGTCCAGGATTCCATCCCCGGAAATTTGTTACAAATTCCATATCAATAATTTTATTGGCCATAAAAAATAGCTGAATGCGTTTTATTGACCAAATCGTGTGTTATCGGCCTAAAAAGACAACTGTATAGAATTCATGGACCAAAATCAGAAATTGTACCTGTTATTTTGGATGAAAAACTGGCAATTTGACCGCATTTCATGGTCGCCGTAACCTTTAGACAAAAAACGACCAATGAACGTAGTTTATCAACCAAAAATACCGCAATAGTTTATACCCAAACCGCAATTCAAAGGCCAACCGCCAGCGGAAGTATCAAAGCATGTTATCGTCGAAAACAAAGATTTGACCGAGACTAAGATCAAAACAAATTTTATCGGCCGAGATACGGCGATTTTAAAAGACACCCGAGATACATATTATCGGCCTAAAATAGCAATATATTCTCATTTTGCCGTCTAAAACGTCAATCGGAACATATTTTTAGCCTGAAAACGGTCAAACTGTGTTATTAGATAAATTTACTGACAGGGTATGTGTTATCAGCCAAAATCGATAATGTTATCGGCAATTTTACAGCAATTATTACTAGCCAAAAACTACGACCACAAAGTTTGTTATCGGCCGAAAATTGAGTACCAACCGTATTTAATGCCGGAAATGTACTTAATCGCTCAAAAACGGCAATCGGACCGCATTTTGTCGGTAAAAAATAAAGCCGGGCCATGTTTTATGTACAAAAGCGAAGTCCGAAACGCATTTTATCGGGCAAAATCAGAGATTTGGCCGTGTTTTATACCCATATATTTCGGTAAAAACATAAATTTTGCCACAACTTGGTGGTCAGAAACACCAAAAGACAGAATTTTTTAAGTATAATGGACTGGACCACGTTTTATTATCACGGTAAGCGAGCCGCATATTATCCACGGAAATAGCAATATAGCCTTGTTTTAGCGCCCGAAAAAGACAATTGACCGACAAACCCCTTTTGCGATTTGTAGGACAAAAACATTGACCTCAACAAATTTAAGGGCCGCATTTTATCGGCCGAAAAAGTCTGCGTTTTACAGAAAAAATTAGTTTTTTAAACAAAATAGGCAATTTCAGTTCATTCTATTTGCCGAAAACAACCGTTTTCCTAGCATTTTAAAGTCCGAAATCGACGGCCGTAACTTGTTTATAGACCGAAAAATCACTACCGAGCCTCAATATATGCCAAAAATCACAATCTAACCGTGATTTATCATACAAATTGGCAATCGGACCACATTTCCCCAACGAAAAATAAAGCTGGATCCCGTTTTATAGGCCCGAACGACAACCGGAACGTATTTTTTACGAATACAGTCCGCGATTCGACCCCGATCTATCGCCAAAGAACGCCTATTTTTCCGCATCGGATGGATCAAACACTGGAATTTAGTTGCATTTAATGGCCCGAAATGTCGATCGGCAACGTTTCTTATTGTCTGAAAATGACAACCAAAACTTGTCTTATTGACTGGGAACGACAGCAAGGTAGACCATGCTCGCGCCCATATTCGGGATAGACAAAAATTCGGTCCGGCCGGGCTCAAGGTCACATCTCAAAGTGTAGGACTTGGTCGTAGCGCTCAGTACAGCGTCTTATGGGTTATTGGCGACACGTCCTCAGTTAAATGAGGTTTACGGTGCGAGGAATTTTTTTATAGTAAAATGGTTTTTGGAATCGTATTACTGAATAAATTCTTTATCTTTTGGTACTAAATTCAAATGTATTTAACCTCTAATTATGACGTAAAACACGTGTGTAAGTTTCAATATTAGTATACAAATCGTGATGTTCACGTACTCAACCTGGATTTTCATCGAAATTAATTCATTTACGACTCAATGACTCCCATATTTTATTTACTTGATACATGAGTCAACTCTTTTCGTGAAAATAACTATATAATAACAATTGTACGGCTTTTAAAGAGGCTTAGTTTTGAATTTTGACACAACAAATTTGATTCCATATTATCGCATTTATAGTTTTGGTAGAAAAGTTTATTCAAAATTAAGTATCTTTCGTATTCGAGTTCCTTGTCATGTTCCTCAACTTTTAACACCAATATCATTTTTATAGGATTGGTTATTTTAGTATTGGCTGATATAGAGGCTTAGTCCTGAGTTTCGAAGTAAAACCATTCATAATTTTGATTAAATATTTAGCTACACATATTTACTTAAGACTTTGTATTTCAGTTCCCCGAGCTATTCCTTATTTATTCACACAAGATCAAATTATAGGTCTATTTGAATAGTTGTTAGGGAGGTATAACTTAAGTTTCTGTAAACAGATGTTGATTCTCTTCTGTTTCAATGTTCACGATTAAAATCATAAAATGTGACCATAAAATTAAGGATTATAAACTTGAAAACATGTAACATTTAAATAAAATCTAATTTAACGATGTAATAAATAACTACTAGAACTAGAAAGAAAAATTTTTAAGTTATACAAATTTTAAAGGGAGAAGGGTTTAAATAAAAGGCAAAGTTATGTTTAAATAAAATCCAATACATATCGAGGTAATGACTCCTGTATTTTAACTTAGAAAATGGACAAATAAAGTATTTAGTGAGGAATTATTGCTCCACGACCACATTGTAACAAAACAAATATGTTTATTCTTGCATAACATTTTACTATGTACAACGAATAAGTCTCATATTATTTGTCATTTAATTTAATTACATATTCATTTATAATATTTAATATGTAATGTAATTTAATATGTAATATTTAATATGTAATTTAATATGTAATCATGAGTCAGATTACATCTCGATAAATGTTTTTTATCATAGTTGAAAGCTGTGTTAAGTAATAATAACCTCAATATAATATGGAGTCCAATTTATATTTATATATTTACTTTTTATAAAAATCTAAGTAAAATGAGGAGCGATTATTCTGATGTGGTAGTACGGCGTGGGGCCGTGGTCCTCGACGACGACGACGGCGGCGCGCGTAGAACTGAACATAGCCGTGATTTATATCGGATTATTGAAGAAACTAGAAGCTCTATCGAAAATTTGTTCGAATCAATTTTGAAGATCAACTAATTAGCTACAACTTTCTCGCTGGAAGTTTGTTTTTACCTCAGGAATAAAAAGATTTCTCGCTTACTGACTTTTTTATGTCATGTTCTTACAACCCTCTAATATTTTAATTATTACAAATTACACATAATTTTAAACTAAAATATATTGATACTGTTAGATGCGGACATTCATGCAGAAAATGACTATATAAGTTTCATTGTAGTTGTATTATTATTAAGAGGTACAGGAGCGTGTAAACGACAACGCGCTCATCGCTCGGGATTACTCAGATTTGCCGTGTCCTACACTTTGGGTCTAGCCTGACAATGCGCGGACCGTTTTCTGTCCATTTGACGAGCTCTCCATGGTTTCCACCTCCCTGGGGAAAGACAACCGAGCCGCATGAACGAGAATGGCCGAAAAGGACGTTTAACTAAATTAACGAATTTTTGCCGAAATTTCCGTAAAATTATCCGATTTTCCAGGAATTTCCGGTCTGTGAACTCTCTGTAGTAGTATTACAGGCATATTAATCTGACTGACGACGCTGCTGACGACGACGCATCAATCAGACGACAAGTCGAGATGACGCCGATGACGCTGCCGGGCAGACGTAGCACTGGCGCTGGTGCGGGGGTGCGCGCGCAACTCCAACCTTTTGCCTTGGGGGGGGAAATTTCCCCCATTTCCCCCCCGTGGATCCGCGCCTGCTATAATGACGAGAGTGGGCTTAAAACTTTCGCCTCTCTAATTCCCATCTTTTTACATGCATTGATTTTACATTTGGGGCTTTTATGACCCTTTTTTGTGCCCAAAACCTCAAAATTTGAAAGATTAATCCCCAAAAAAAGGGGTTAGAGTTTTCCGATTGTTTTGCCCAACGAACTTGTCCAACAGATTATAGAAAGGAACGTCCCTACCAAATTTGAAGTAAATCGGACAAAAAATGCGACCGCTAGAGTGCATACACACACACACACACATATATATATATATATATATATATATATATATATATATATATATATATATATATATATATGTCTATATATTTATATATATATATATATACATATATATATATATATAAAATTTTGAACGACCCCCCAAAACGTGTTCAGGGGGTCACGTTAGGAACTTCTATGGTGGTCCCGGGCTTAAGTTTCACCGTGCAGGTCATGCTAATAGTTCACTTTCCAAAGGAAATTCACTAATAATTTGTAAATATCATTTTGAAACTATTTTCCTTTTTTCCAAATCTCCTAATCATTCCCATTAGGAGAAGCTAATTTGTAGGGGATTTTTGGGTCTATTTTGGGGGAACAAAAACAGTTGATGTAGTTGAACTCCATGAATTGCTTTGTGAAGTTTTTTTTACACATGCGATATAGTCAAGATGATGATTTCTCCATGTCCTTGACAATGTTGAAATCTTCCTCGAAAGAACCTACTTTCTGGTTGAAATCTATACACCTTGTAATCATCCAACCTGACACGATTAAGGGATTCTCTAGGATAGGTCTCGCACTGAACTGACACAAAGAGTTTGTCTGAAGGAGAAATAACATCAGGTGTTGGGACGAGTGTGCGAATGTGAGAGCGCAGATGGGATTGTTTGATCGGCAATTACTGTACTCTGATCGAACGTCGCGGTGCATCGCCGACACAACCGACTGCCGCTGCAGCAACAGAGCGACATCGCGGAGACCGTTAGCAGAGGTGGATGGCCTACACACCGCGACCGTGGCGCGGCTGCGGGAATGCCACCAACTAAAATCCTGTTTCATTCCAGTCTAGTTGTGGCCCTCGGTCCCTTCGTCCGCAGTCCTCCCGATTCGCGCCGCCGCCGCCGCGAGTGTCTACCACCAGTGCGACTGTGAACCACCGATCCGGCTGACTTTCGTCCCATATCTTTACCGCCGTATTTCGGTAAGTAATATAAATGGTTTTACCAGTCGAATATTTGATGAAAAATCGTTTGTTCTGTGTAAATGTATAACTCTAGAGCATTACTTATCTGTTTTGGGATATGTATTGTTACAAAACGGGATAGTTTATTTAGTCGAACAGAGAGTGTCTTGTGGGGTGTCAGTGTCCGAGTCGCGGGGAGGGCCTGATTTCCCGGAGATGTAGGGCGAGTACGCTCGCAGCCTCCGATCATGGACCCGTTATCCGCTCACATCTCCCGCTACAGTACTGCGATGTTGCTTAAAAAAACTGTCTGTTGTCACTCTTCGCAATCATATAAACAAACGCCGCGCAACGTGGTGTAATGTCTCAGTCTTCAGCCGTCTTATGAGATAACGACTAATTAAACTGTTACTTAAGACTGTTTCCAAACAATGGTGTCTGTGTTTCCAGACTCTCGTGGGTGCTAAATCCTTCGCGGTCGAGCTCTTCCCTCGCGGCTCCGACTGTTAAGACGTTTTCTAACGCTCTAAATATGTTATTATAAGTGCAAAACTGTACTATTTATTTGACTTAAACCGTGTAATGGATAGATATTTAAAAATGTAATGTATTTACCAATTAGTCTGCAACAAAGATAAATTTAAAATAAAAATCGAAAATAATTTGACATCGTGTAACTAGACATCAGTGTATTTAGGTTGCGGATAAAGAAAAGGCAGAATTTAGTAGATTACAAATATTTAACAATATTCAAAAAATAGTTATGGTAAAAGGGAACAATAAAAATTAAACCAATTACAATGGAACCTTAATAAAATACATACATATAAAACTGATAAAATAAATCTTAATGAGTCGGTTTTAAATCCATTCACTCCAAGCCCTGTCCTGAAATATTTGGGCAATAACTACTATTGGAAAAACAACCAGAACCATATAGCCTATGTTAATACATTTTCGTTAGTATTGTATAAAAGCGAAATTGTAAAAATTATTTGGTCATCGAATTTAAACAAAACTTCAAAACTAAAACTTAGTAAAAGTTGTTTTTCACTCATTGACTATTTGTCGTGCCCCCAAATGAGTATTTATTAATATAGTTCTTCGCGATTTGTTTAAAAAACCGGATAGAATTCGTCAGGATAAATGACTGCGGAAAGGGCAATATTAGGCAAATAGTAAAAAAATTTATAGGAATATGGCAGGCCATAAGAAGAAATTATGAAGGTAGGCGGGGCTGGGATAGTTTTTTGAGAGAACCTGCCTACCTTTTTCGGCAAGATTACCCCCATCCAGCCTCCGGAGGCACATAATTTGTGATCCATTCTCGGTCCAGAGGTTGTAGACCAGTGTTCTGACACTCAGAGTTGAGGGAATCTTGTTGTTATGGTCAGCCAAAGGACTTGCTAACCCTTTATTGACAACTTCCTGCTGTTACGAAATGGCTTGCTAACTCTTTATTGACACTCTTAGGACTTGCTAACCCTTTATTGACAACTTCCTGCTGTTACGGTCAGCGAAATGACTTGCTAACCCTTTATTGACAACTTCTTATTGTTACGGTCAGCCAAAAGACTTGCTAACCCTTTATTGACAACTTGTTGTTTTTACTAACGTCATCTCAAAGCTGGAAGGAATTGGATAACGCCAACCCAGAACGAGTTAAGTGGTTATGCAAATTACGTATTTGAACCTTTAACTCCTATTACCCTTTTTGATTCTCTTAAGATTATCAGTATATCCAGGTAGATTGTAGATTTATAAACCCATAAGAGCAATGTTATCTTTCAAGTTCCATCCAGACTAAACGGGTGATCGGATATTGTTGATTTATGGCTTGTTTTAAAGAGGAAAAGTAACGGAACGATTTCAGTGAGCAAAGTTTCGAATTTATTTTTTATTTATTGACAATTTCGCCTCAAAATTCTAAGAAATAAATAATTTCTTTATCGACTTTTAAAACTTAAATTTAAAATGTTTTCACTTAAATCGCTACAACATTGCTACCTAATTTTAAAGCTATATGTTCACAAATAACTACTGGACGGAACTTGAAAGTTAACATTCGCCTTATGGGGGAAGCAGGTAGAAACGCCGTCTCGTGAGTGGCGCCCCTCTTAAACTTATTCCAAATTATCATCTGCGGGACGTTCATACCGTGTCTGAAAACAAAAATAAACGGTATCAGGAAACTGACACATACTTTCTCCCTTTTAGCCAAACTTGAATGACAACAATATTTGTTATTTACTAAATATAGAATATGAAGGATAAATAAATGTACCGAAAATTGTCTAAAATAGTTGGTTTCAGAAATATCCACCCAAATCCCTTTTTGGGATGCACTATAGAGTCCGTTGCTACACACAGTGGTTTTGAGAGGGGAAATGCCCACTTGCCCCCCCCCCAGGGTTAAATAGCAACACATTTCGAACATCCTCTGTTGGTCAATGCTAACTTGACCTGCATATCAAATTTTAATGAAATTGATCAGTAAATAAGAGAGAAATAGTTATTTTTGTACTCCCCATAAGAATAACATTGGACAACGTACTGCGTTTACCGCTAAATGAAAATTTCAATTTTCTCCACAACTAGAAATCGTAGAATAGTAATTTAAAATACAAATTTATTTAGTTTTTTGAGCTCTTTTTAATGGTGAATAGTAATCTTTTTTAACATATATGATTTTTCATGAAAAATCAAAAAACTGAATTTTGGATATTTAAGTCCTGTAATTTCTGAACCCGAATTTTTTCAGAAATGCGGGTGGTGTCATTTTGTTGGAAACCTAAAGTTCTACAAACCACTAAAGTTTAATCAAAATCGTTAGAGCCGTTTTTGAGAAATTTGGATTTTTCATGTTTTTTGGCGGTTTTCGGGGGATAATTACCCTTAAAAATCAAAAATTCAAAAAAATGAAAAAAACACCTGGAGATATCGTGGATTAGTACCTACATACCAAATTTCATAAAAATCTGACCATAGGTTAGGTCTCTAGCTCTGTACACATCCACACAGACACACACACACACACGGACACACACACACACACACACACACACACACACACACACACAGACAGACATCACGTAAAAACCACTTTTTTGGGTTCAGGGAGCACCAAAATGAATATTTCCACTAACAACTCAAATTCGAAAATTTTTACGAAAACAATACTTTCTCCATATACTATGTATAGGGGGAGAAAGTAAAAGGATAAATTATATTTTTAGACGAAATTTTAATTCTTGATTAACATGCCCGGTATGACATATGAATATATAATACACTGATCATATTACGTCATGCCTGATATAGTTTGTCTACATACTTAAACTTAAATTAACTAAATAGTTCGAACTCTGTAGTAGGATCATACAATTGACTGTATTTTTTGTATTATTCATATTCAAATAATTTTTATGTTATACATTATTTTGCCAATTTATATCACGATGTTAGGGTAGCAGCTAAATTTAGTGGCAAAGGTAGTGTAATTTTATTGATGATGGTGAACTAATTTTAACTGACAATAATCGGTCCCATCACTAAGCATGTTATTGTTAAGAGGGAGTAATTTTTAAAAATTGTTCAATAAGAACAGAGGGAGTTTTAGGTTAAGTCAGTAGGAGTTTATTAAGAAATTTGCTATGGAAAAGTGAGCTATTAGCATGACCTTCAGGGTGAAACCCAAGCCCGGGACCACCATAGAAGTTCCTAACGTGACCCCCTGAACACGTTTTGGGGGGTCGTTCAAATTGATATACAGTATATATAGGCTATATATTACAGTAGTAACTATTCACTAGCCAGGACTACAGGACTCGTCCTCAAGTCAGGGTTGCTGCCGTGGACTCGGGAGTCACCTTGAGCAGTATGCCAACGACTAACAAGTAAATAGCTGGTTACGACATTGTAATCAGTAATAATAGTGTTTATGAATACATCTCTATGTTTATAGCCAACTGTTTATTACTGGCTCTTCTGTATAACGAAATAGGCCTCTGCAAAATTAGTGGATGTTTACTGTTTACTCAAAAAAATACAGGCCCAACGATGTTCACATAAAGCATGAACTTATAGCTTTAGGTTTTAAACGACTGTGAAATATATATTTGATGGTTGAACAGATTCGTCCGATAACTTGTATCGCCTCGCAACAGCTCAGTCCGGTTTCCCGCCGCTGTGGAATGTCCCTTGTTAACGCGGCACGGGGTGATTGTTGTAATCAAACTCTCGTGTAAAAAGTCGGAAATTTTGAAATCGCGAGGCTTCATCTACACACACGAAAAACTTGGCGACAGCCGTTTGCTGGGCGCATAAGAATTTGCTGGTCGTTTTCTGAGAAACTCGAGCCGATCCCTCCCAAACTTGGCCGACATTCCTCCATTCCTGGCGGGTTCCGGCAGAAGATGGAATTATTTTGTGGACTGTAGTAATTTCAATTTTAGCGAATTTCCCCTATAGGGAAGAAGCTATTACCGTAGGTGGCGTGGTAAGACTTAAGCCCGAGAATAACCTTCTGTTTTGAGGCCCCAGGCACAAAACCCCATTCGTTCAAATTTACAATACACACACACACACACACACACACCCATACACACACACACACACACACACACACACACACACACACACACACACACACACACACACACACACACACACACACACACACACACACACACACACACACACACACAGGGTGTCTTACGTAAGGTGTCTCAAACTCATTGCAAACAAACCAATCGACCTAGAAGGATGAAATAAAATTATTTCCCACTAAATCGACCCCAAGGAACAACGTAAACATATTTGTTAAAAATACAGGATGATCCAAAAACTGAGGGTCACTAGTTCGAATCTCGGGATTTTCAAATATAAACATATGTCAAGTTATATACCATTTTAAATCTCTACAACAGACTAACATTTTGGTGGAATTACAACTCACTTATCTTTATTTATCCGTTTAAAAATGGCGGCTAATTTTTCGAAAAATACTGACATTTATGGAATACCCTGTATCTGCTAAACCACAAGACATAGCTTTGTTCTGATTTAAAATTCATACTCATGTTAAAACCCAGGATTGCCCTGATATGCTACATGACAGTATTTAAACAAAATGCAAAAATACAAAACATACTATTTTTGAAAATGTTTATATGCCCAAAAAGACAAATAAACCTTAAGTATGTCAAATAGTATATCACCTTAAAGGTCTTGGAAATCCTAGCAACTTTCTAATTTACACTAACCTCGTATCTCTTTTTGTTTTTCTAAGCAATCAACACAAATCATAATTTCTCCTTATAAAATGCATGTAAGCTATGCATAACCCATTTATATAGGAGGCCACAGAGTACTTGTGAGCAGTACAAAATAACATGCACTTAATAATGGGGAAATGATGATTTTTGTCGATTGCTGAAACAAAAAGAGAAAGGAGGTTGGTGTAAATTAGATAGTTGCTAGGGTTTCTAACAGTTTTGGGTATATAAACATTTTCAAAAGTATTATGTTTTATGTGTTCACTAGCATAGTAAAAATGATAATTTTAGCGAATTTATCCTATTGGGAAACTAATATTACCATAGCCATGGTAAGACCAAAGCCTAGCGGGCCAAGATAAATTTTCTTTTTCATGTCACAAGATGGCAAAAACACCACTCGTTCAAATTTGTATATATATTTGTACTTTAGCACAATAGGTCTCGTAATAAAGGTCTGATCTTGACCAAGTTAGGTATAGATATGCAAAGTAGCATTTATTTGAACGAACTCTGGTCTCCGCGCCTCCTCAGACTCCCAATCCGAATGTAACCGGGATGTTTCCACTGATTCGTCTTTGCTGGAGCCTAGCCTGTTTCTCCAGGTACTGGAAAAAGTTGCAAAGGGTATACCTCAAGGCTTCATGTCAGGCCCCTTGTTAAAAAGTTGAACAAGGGCAGGAATGCATCTTTTTTTCGGATAACACTACCATCATAATCCCAACTGAGGGTAATTTAAAAAATCGTAATATTGTCAATTCAACCCTGGACAGAGCCACGTCAGCATGCAGTGCAATAAACCTGGCTATCAACAAAAGTAAAACAATTTACATAAATTTCACACCGAATAACAGAGGAATGCAGAAGAAGACTGGACAAACCTTGATGTACCATTTACCATCGACGCAACAAAATTACTTGGAAAAATTATTGACCAAAACATAAACTGGCATAATCACATTGATTACTTACGTAAAAACTTTCTTCAGCTCTCTTTGTCATCAGACAAATAACAAATATCACAAACCAAGACACGGCGATGATAGCCTATCACCCAATTTTTGCAATACATCTACGCTACGATATCATCGCATGGGGATCAACGTCAACAAAAAATACAAAACGAATACTGGTCCTGAAGAAGAAAACAATAAGAATAATACTCACACTCAACCCCTTGGAACACTGCAAACCCCACTTCATGAATCTCAACATCCTAACAGTCATTTCACATATATCCTTGAAACCATTATACACGTCAGTAATTCAACTCCAGTCCTCAGACAAGACCATCACTCATACTATACACGAAACAGAAATTACATAAATCTACCACAGCACAGACTCCAAAAATTCAGTAATACACCACTGTACTCTGGCTCGCACTTTCTCAACCTACAGCGAATTAATGAAATCAATTTCTGAAAAAACTACTTTCATCTGACAGCTTAAAAGATCCTTCATAACCAGACCCTACTACAATGTTACTGAATTTATAGAAGAACAACACATTAGATGGAAAAAGCTCTCTTTGTGAAGACCCACCGAAGGGAAGAACTGTGACGACTCCCCAGTCTTCCATATTGTGGCGAAGACACCGCATGGTAAATGGTACCTTTCAACCACAGCAAAATCATCGGCTGCCACGACCAGCGCCTTCAATGTATCGGGTCCAAGTCTAATCCCATGCGACGCACTCTGTACTGACTTTTCCCACGTCTACCGGCTCATTCAACAACTCCACATTCACTGGAGAGTCAACAGACACCACAGTAGGGCCCGACAAACCCAGTTAATGGTTCGGTCTATTTGGTTACCCCAAAAACCTGTTGAATACATTATACATAAAAGATGCCTTGGTCCGTGTAGCGCGCTGTCGTCATATTTGTAGAGATAAGTGTTGTTGGAGACAACCTTTAATTAAATACACCTTCGCATTTCATAACTTAATAAAAATGTATTTGTAATGTATCATCTGTATAATAAATGAGACATTGCTTTGTAAAAATCGAGGACAATAAAATGCATCCTACACCCAAATACGTAATAATATTAAGGTCATTTTTACTGGTACTGCAGTTTCTGTATTTTATTGATCTCAATCACTTACCGGTGCTTTTGTCTGGATGTACGGGTGCAAAACATGTGGATCATTTTTAATCGTTCGTCGATCTTAATAGTTTTTTTTTTTTTTTGTTTTGCGAATAACTTCACAATACCGAATGAACATGGACGGTCTGTCAGTAGACAGGATCCGCTCTGATTGCAATGCTATTGCAAAACCGGCTCGGAACGTGAGTACAGGGGCTTTTCTGTATTCGAGTTGAAATTGTCAAACGAACGTGGAAGGCCAATGGAAACAGGTGGCTTTTGATTTTAATCTTGATGTTGTAAAATAAACATGAAATATAAATAGAAAATGAGGCCATTTTGAACTGACATTTCCTGATGCACGTGGAAGGCAGGATACAGGAACGTTACTTACGAATTAACTGCCAAAGAAATTGGATTAACAGTATGGCCAAAGGAAGGTGGAACGACAGTAGGGACGGAGAACGTTCCGGTCCACAACGTGTTTGCTTATAACGGATCGTCCGCGTCCGTCGCGTCGTCTACTCCGGACTATCAGGGGCGACACTGGTCCCCCGGTCCACTGGTCCACCGGTCCACTGATCCACCGGTCCACCGGTCCAAGGTCTGCGCTGGGAGCATGTACATGTCCTTTCTGGCGCAGGCACAGTGGCTGTAAAGACCCACCCAGGGAAATCTGGTGCCATAGGGGCCATACACAAATTACGTAACGCCTTTTTTCCTCATTTCAGACCCCCCCCTCCCAGTGGTGTAGGTATGGGGGAGGGGTCAGGGGGATATATCCCCCCTTGTAACTTGGAAAATTTGAAATTTATATCCTCCTGAAATCAAGCTTATGCCTTTTGATTACAAATAAATGTTGTTACTGAAAAACAAAAACAAATATGTATGCAATATTTCCAAAATATCTTATTTATATATTACGGAAATTGTTCGCGAACAATAAATAGTAGCAGATGAACTGCACCGGCACACGGCACGGTATTTGCGCGCCACAAGTGGGACGTGAGTCACCAAACAGTCTACCCTCACCCCCTAGCAGCCAGTTCGTCAACTAGCGCACCTGACCTTGACCTTGACGTCTGGTCTAGTGGATGTGCTTAACTTACGGTTGTCTTATAAGATTTGTAATTAACTGCAGGGAACCATAAATATTTATACTGATTTTCAGCGTTCTATAACCGCAAATAGGTATATGTAAAAGTCAACGATATTTCCCGACGAAATAAAGCCAAAGAGTGACACATAATAGAGGTTAGAGTGAACAGGGAAATAAGGGTTTAGCTTATTTGGCAATCGTTGCATGACGATGAAGTTACAAACGTAACTACATTTTCGTTCACAGATATAGGATTCCAACACAAAATTTGCGTTATTCAACAATTTTTGGGAATAATTTCAAAAAGGGGAGAGTTTTAATTTTTCAAGGAAATTCCCCGGAGCAATATTTTTATCTTAAATCTCCGGTAATCTCCAGGGAAATCCGGTGACTTGGGAACTCTAGCTTAACGATTACTTTCCAGTACTGATTACAACTGATACAAGTACTTTTTAGTCCTGTTACAAATACTGATTACTTAGTATCAATGGTTTATGTCTTGGATATGTAGGCCTATCAATAATTATGAATGTAAGGGACACGTCAATGATATCCTTCCTGGCCATACATATGTCTTCAATTTTGTATACCGGTGTCCCCGTATCCGCGCTAGTCACGAACACAGTTTTTTGTTTGGTATTCCCTAATGAGATATACCCCCTTGACAAAGGTCTATCTACGTCACTGTCCCCTCCCTCATGTAACGCACCATAACGCTTGATCATACCCCCCCCCATGTGTTACGTAACTCAATCGTAATAGGCTTTAAAACAGCTTAACAATTTTAAACATCGTTTTATTAGCAATTTGGAGTATGGATTTCAATAATTCATTAAACTTTAAATTACTTTCTTTTAACAACCTTCGTTGATAACTTATTTCAAATCAATATGTATACAAAAAAACAAGACTAATAATATAAACAACAAAATAAACTATCTCAGATAAAACGTAACACATTTAATTTATAACTAATACAAATACAAAAAAAAACTTAAAACACTAAAGATGTGGGCGGCGCGGCGTTGCTGCATCAAGTCATGATTTTTACACTCTAAAACAACACAAAACATAGGTGAAAAGCATTACAGAACTTACTCAAAACACGTTATGTATTTATTTTTAGTTATGCTATAATTAAAATAGTATGACGGAAGTATTCTTATATAACCAACTGTAACTTTATTTTTTTGCAAATTCCTTCATCAGTTTTCTATTTCCCACTAGAAAAATAATTGATTGTTTGTATATGTATTTGTTATCTTTGTGTTAGTGTAGATTAAAATGTTAAAGAAAAAGATTAAGAAGATACAAAAAAATGTAGGTTAGTTAGGTGTAAGAAGTTGATATTTAGATGTAAGTAGGGTTCACTTGATAACTGGAGGAGTTTCCTTACCTCCCGAAACGTAGTGTAGTTTTAAACACTAGAAGCGATAGGTAAAGTCCAAATAAATCAAAAAATAAAATGTAACTTTAATTTAGACAGTTTGATTATTTTTTAATTTTGAAATATTTATAATAGTATCAATAGATACGGGAGTGCGCCAACTCTTAGGGTTAATATGTGTGAGTTTCATAACGTTGAACCAAATGCCCCCTCCCCCACATAGCGCAGCATAACGCTATGCCATACCCCCTCCCCCCCTTTAGAGCGTTACGTAATAGGTGTATGGTCCCATAGTGTCAGAAAGTAAACGTTGATGTGACATTCGATGAAAATAACTGTCAATTAAATTACAGTTAAAAGATTCCTTTCATTAAAAAACACCGGAGCACACAATTCTCGTGCATACTAGGGCCCATACACATATTACGTAACGCACTTAAGGGGGGTAGGGTGTATGTCGTAGCGTTATTTGGGGGAAGGGGGTTTGGATAAACGTTACGTAACTCACATGACCCTAAGAGCTGGCGCACTCCCGTATCAATTGATACTGTTATAAATTTTTAAAAATTAAAAAATAATCAAATTGATATCCAAATCAAAGTTACAGCTAGTTATGTAAAAAAATACTTCCGTCATACTATTTTAATAACAGTAAAACTAAAAATGGATAAATAAGTGTTTTGAGTAAGTTCTGTTTTATTGCTTTACAGCGATGTTTTGTGTAGTTTTAGAGTGTAAAATCATGGCTCTATACAGTATTGCGCAGTGTCACGCACACATCCTAACAATGTTTCAACCGGTTATGAAGGCTTGTTTAATTTTTAAACGGGATCTATCTTAAAGAATTTCGTTAATGAGAGAATCTCCACATGGTTTTAGTCGGTTTAAACGCCCACCTTATTCCTTAGTGACTTCGTTTTCGTGCTAAAAAATCTTGGAATATAATATTTAAACCCGATTTAAATATGGTAAATACAGCCTCATTATTGACAAATACGAATGACTCGACTCCAATTTGTAACGTTAGAAATATAAATCTTTTTATAAAAGACCTCAAATCCATTGGGCCTATTTTTGAAACGGGTGAGTGGTGAGTCAGTCAACTCACCTACCAGCTGATTTTAGCATTGTTTAAATTCACCACGTGAGTTATGAATTGGAAATGATTTATCTGTCAAATCAAAAAGTCAAATGTAAACATTGACCAATATACCAATTTATAAACTTTCTGTTGCTTTAGCTAAATCAATTGGTATATTTGTAAACATTTACTTACTTTTTGAGCATTTTAATAATAAATCATAGGCAAATCAACTGTATTTACACATTTTGTATTGGCAAGTAAACACAACCTAGTTGGGCAGTTTAATATTGATTCCTTCTGTCATTTCCTTCCAGGGAGGATTATTTTATAACTGGAGGTATCACTGCTTAACGATTTTGGTCAAAAACGCGAGCTGGTGATTTTGTCAGGTTGGTACACTTGGTGAGGAAAATGTATCGTTCTTTGAACTATCCTAAGTGGCTGTTTTATTCCTATAATTGAATCTACTCATGCCAACCACTGGAATAAAAGTAATAAAAGTTGGAGTAAATTCTTTTTTTTTGTTTATGTATCTAATCTTTCCGTGAAACATGATTAATTATGAGGAAATAAACAAATACAAGTTTATTGCGTTTAAAATCATGGATAGGTACTTGTTTGATTCACTTTGTCGACTCGTTCGATTTCAGCGAGTAGTTCTTTGCCTCAGCAAAATTTGGAAAGAACGGCTCGCAGTTTTGTTCAACAGTGGTACATTCAGTAATACCAATAGAACTCCTTGTTTCCTTCTAACATGAAGAAGAAGAAGGTTATTTCTGCTCAAGTCACCCATTTTCAGTCATCAGCGTTTTGCCTGGTGAGTAGAAATGGGTATGATGGTGAGTGATTCAGTAAAAATATCTATCTATAGTAAATCTGTCAATGTTAAGTATAAACGTTCATTGAAAATAATAATACAAATTTTGTATGGTTGGAAATAATTAACTGAACGGTTACTCAAATAATATCTGTACTTTTATCCATCTATCTGAAAATAAAAAATAATCGGATGCACTCACTCACTCACCCGATTCAAAAATAGGTCCCCAGTACCGTTTTCCTTCTTTTAAAAACACCTATACAGCGTATGTTAATTTTTGATGCGTCAATGAAGTTTTGTAGTGGAAAGCTACAAGTGTAGAGTTGAAACGCGAAGAGCTTACGCATGAATAATAACGGAACGCTCAATAGTGGTGCACGCCCATGCGGTATCCGGAATTCGGTCAGCCGTTGATGAGCACGGCCGGGCAGTCAGTGGTGGAGGTGTCCACCTAGAGTCATTCTGGCGAACATGAAAGGCAACGTCGGGGTTATGTGGTCCCTAAACCCGCGCCTAGGCCCGAGGAGAAGGGGGGGTGGCACGGGGGCAAAATCCCCGGGGCCCGGCAGCTTTAAAGAGTACCTACCGCTAGTCGCCCATAAGGTGCCATACACATATTACGTAACGCATTTTTTTGTAATTTCATACCCCCCCCCACCCATGTAACGCACCATAACGCTTGACCCCCCCACCCCCCAATGTGTTACATAACTCAATCGTAGAAGGCTTTAAAACAGGTTAAACTTTTTATACATCGTTTTATTAGCAATTTAGAATATGGATTTCAATGAATCATCAAACTTTAAATTACTTTATTTTAACAACATTTAAAACGATGTAGTTTGTAGATATGTTTTAGTGTTAAGAATGATGAGTTATTCTCAGCTGCTACACCAATAATTGGTCAAGGTCAAAACTGTTGCAATTCACAAAGAAATTACGGGTTTTTACAAACATTTGTAGTGCCGTACCTAATTAGTTAGTACACTAATTTTAGTAGAACATGAAGAGTTTGTAGGTAAAAAAATAAATATATTACAATACGTGGGGGGGCCTTGCCAGTGTTTTGCCCCGGGGCCACCATTGCTCTCGGCGGCCCTGCCCGCGCCCGCCGACGCGCCGCCGACTGCACCAAAGACTGCGTTGGCTGCAGAGGGAGTGCCGCGGAGTGATTTGGCTGTTGTACAGTCCAAGTGTGCTATTTAGTATGTACTTCACTGAAGATCATAAATTAATAAACTCGTTATCTATGGCTTTACCCGGTTTTGATATTTTGATATTTGCATGAAAACCAATTTTGTGTCTTCGTTGTTGCAGCAAACCCTGCATCCTCACTCCTAATGTTATTCTTATGGAGAATAAATAAAAAGTTATATTATAATGATTTATACATCCTTTATTTGTTAATATATGTCGATGAAACTCGGTAAGAGGCTTCATGTAGTAGTGAGGACATATATGAATTTGAAATTCCCTGAGTGCATGCGCAGGTTTGCTGCGACGGGGTATTTTTCTTTCTGAGGGCCTACTGCCTCGCAAGTCGGCCCGTGCACATCAAGTCGCACTGACACGTTCGTTCGGCCACGTGCCACTTACGAGCGGGAATGCGGTGCATAAATATGCGAATGGAACTCGCATATAAATTAATCGCATCCCCTCGCCCCTCTCGCCGGGCCGTCCTATTTTTCTTCCTTGTCTCGGCTACTTTATCAAGCTGATCTTATCATTTTCGGATCAACGCTACGCGACTCAAAAGACTCTATAGGGATATATAGAGTACAAATATGTGAGTGCATATGTAGGGCACATAGTTAAGAAAACTATTTTTTTACGAATTGAAGGTTGAAATTCAGATCTAAAATCACGTTTAACAAATGTCACGCTTAACAAATGTCACGCTTAAGAAATGCCACGCTTAACTAATGTCACGTTTAACAAATGGCACGTTTAACAAATGTCACGTTTAACAAATGCCACGCTTAACAAATGTCAAGCTTAACAAATGTCACGTTTAACAAAGGTCACGCTTAACAAATGTCACGTTTAACAAACGTCACGTTTAAAAAATGTCACGCTTAACAAATGTTACGTTTAACAAATGTCACGTTTAACAAATGCCACGCTTAACAAATGTCAAGCTTAACAAATGTTAGTTTAACAAATGTCACGCTTAACAAATGTCACGTTTAACAAACGGCACGCTTAACAAATGCCACGTTTAACAAATGTCACGCTTAACAAATGTCACGTTTAACAAAAGTCACGCTTAACAAATGTCACGTTTAACAAATGTCACGATTAACAAATGTCACGTTTAACAAATGTCACGCTTAACAAATGTCACGTTTAACAAACGTCACGTTTAACAAATGTCACGCATAACAAATGTTACGTTTAACAAATGTCGCGCTTAACAAATGTTACGTTTAACAAATGTCACGCTTAATAAATGTTACGTTTAACAAATGTCACGCTTAACAAATGTTACGTTTAACAAATGTCACGCTTAACAAATGTCACGTTTAACAAATGTCAAGCTTAACAAATGTCACGTTTAACAAAGGTCACGCTTAACAAATGTCACGTTTAACAAACGTCACGTTTAAAAAATGTCACGCTTAACAAATGTTACGTTTAACAAATGTCACGTTTAACAAATGTCACGTTTAACAAATGCCACGCTTAACAAATGTCAAGCTTAACAAAGGTCACGCTTAACAAATGTCACGCTTAACAAATGTCACGTTTAACAAATGTCACGCTTAACAAATGCCACGTTTAACAAATGTCACGCTTAACAAATGTCACGTTTAACAAATGTCACGTTTAACAAATGTCACGCTTAACAAATGCCACGTTTAACAAATGTCACGATTAACAAATGTCACGTTTAACAAATGTCACGCTTAACAAATGTCACGTTTAACAAACGTCACGTTTAACAAATGTCACGCATAACAAATGTTACGTTTAACAAATGTCGCGCTTAACAAATGTTACGTTTAACAAATGTCACGCTTAATAAATGTTACGTTTAACAAATGTCACGCTTAACAAATGTTACGTTTAACAAATGTCACGCTTAACAAATGTCACGTTTAACAAATGTCAAGCTTAACAAATGTCCCGTTTAACAAAGGTCACGCTTAACAAATGTCACGTTTAACAAACGTCACGTTTAAAAAATGTCACGCTTAACAAATGTTACGTTTAACAAATGTCACGTTTAACAAATGTCACGTTTAACAAATGTCACGCTTAATAAATGTTACGTTTAACAAATGTCACGCTTAACAAATGTTACGTTTAACAAATGTCACGCTTAACAAATGTCACGTTTAACAAATGTCAAGCTTAACAAATGTCCCGTTTAACAAAGGTCACGCTTAACAAATGTCACGTTTAACAAACGTCACGTTTAAAAAATGTCACGCTTAACAAATGTTACGTTTAACAAATGTCACGTTTAACAAATGTCACGTTTAACAAATGCCACGCTTAACAAATGTCAAGCTTAACAAATGTTAGTTTAACAAATGTCACGCTTAACAAATGTCACGTTTAACAAATGTCACGCTTAACAAATGCCACGTTTAACAAATGTCACGCTTAACAAATGTCACGTTTAACAAATGTCACGCTTAACAAATGCCACGTTTAACAAATGTCACGATTAACAAATGTCACGTTTAACAAATGTCACGCTTAACAAATGTCACGTTTAACAAACGTCACGTTTAACAAATGTCACGCATAACAAATGTTACGTTTAACAAATGTCGCGCTTAACAAATGTTACGTTTAACAAATGTCACGCTTAATAAATGTTACGTTTAACAAATGTCACGCTTAACAAATGTTACGTTTAACAAATGTCACGCTTAACAAATGTCACGTTTAACAAATGTCACGTTTAACAAACGTCACGTTTAACAAATGTCACGCATAACAAATGTTACGTTTAACAAATGTCGCGCTTAACAAATGTTACGTTTAACAGATGTCACGCTTAATAAATGTTACGTTTAACAAATGTCACGCTTAACAAATGTTACGTTTAACAAATGTCACGCTTAACAAATGTCACGTTTAACAAATGTCAAGCTTAACAAATGTCACGTTTAACAAAGGTCACGCTTAACAAATGTCACGTTTAACAAACGTCACGTTTAAAAAATGTCACGCTTAACAAATGTTACGTTTAACAAATGTCACGTTTAACAAATGTCACGTTTAACAAATGCCACGCTTAACAAATGTCAAGCTTAACAAATGTTAGTTTAACAAATGTCACGCTTAACAAATGTCACGTTTAACAAATGTCACGCTTAACAAATGCCACGTTTAACAAATGTCACGCTTAACAAATGTCACGTTTAACAAATGTCACGCTTAACAAATGCCACGTTTAACAAATGTCACGATTAACAAATGTCACGTTTAACAAATGTCACGCTTAACAAATGTCACGTTTAACAAACGTCACGTTTAACAAATGTCACGCATAACAAATGTTACGTTTAACAAATGTCGCGCTTAACAAATGTTACGTTTAACAAATGTCACGCTTAATAAATGTTACGTTTAACAAATGTCACGCTTAACAAATGTTACGTTTAACAAATGTCACGCTTAACAAATGTCACGTTTAACAAATGTCAGTTTAACAAATTTTGTATGTGTAGCAGGTGAGTTTGTATAAAGTGACTAAGATCAAAAAGTGGTTGAAATGAATAGTACACCGCGGTGCCTACTTGGGTGCCTCTTACCACTTGCTATAGAACGCTGCTCTTGTAGGTTCCAGGTTCTTGGGCTTGTAGGGGCCGGGGAAAAGGTTGCCAGTGGGAGGTGAATACGGACGATCAGGAAACCAACTCCCAAGGATCTTGATCTAATGCGGCCGATATTTCAATATCCGAACGCATAATTGTACAATTTATCATGGATATCCGAACACATTTACCGTCATAACTTATTAGGGCTAAGGCTAATGACAGCACTCTATAATAATAAATATGCTCTAAACAACCCCAAGGATACACATATAACGGCATTCATGAAAAATTTAACGACAATTTCACATGGTGAATTATATTTAATCGGTAAATTTCTTATAACTTTCTTTATCTGTTATTAATATTATCAGTCTAATATATTAATTTTAAAAATTACACGAACATATACCGGGTGTCTCAGCTAAAGTCAACCAATAGCTAACCAATAGCAACGTGAATTATAAATATGACATCCAAGTTCTTACGGGGGTGACTCCCCTTGATTTTTAAGATGTTTTTCGGGATGGTTTCTAATTGATAAAATATGACCGCCATTTTCCAATATGGCGGACAACTTTAATATTTCTTATAGAACACCCTAAATATGTTATGATGTTTTTAGATGGAACAAGTGATTTTAAGACGTTTTTGGTAGTTTTTGTTCTTGGTAATGTTTACCTAAATGTGACCGTTTACGTGCTAGAGCCGATAGTTTTCGCAAAAATGACTTAAGTTTAGTGCTGCAATGCTTCAAGAAAATTACATCAATAAAAAGACAAATACACATGTATTTTAAAAATGTATAAGTGTTAATCAAATACATTCTCACACATACAGAACAGTGTGCTTTCAAGCAACAAGAACTGTTTATAACAAATGCTCAAAAATATTTCCTTGTTGTTCTACGCTCATTTCCAGTCGTTCTCTGTGTGCTCGTTGTGCAAGTGTTATTGCTGCCTCACTAACATCGTTGCAAGCAGCTCGGATCCTCCACTGCATATCCTCAGGTGTTGTTGGTCGAGTTTGGTATACTTTATCCTTAATTGCCTCCCAAAGGAAAAAATCTAGAGGTGTCAGATCAGGTGACTCCGGAGGCCATGCGACTGGTCCCTTTCACTACTGGTCCCGGGAAAAGCTCCATTGACAGCGTCTCGGGCTACTCTTCCATAGTGGGGTGGTGCGCTGTCTTGTTGAAACCTCATTCTAGCCTGATATGAAGAGGAAAATCTTCCAACAATAGAGGGAGATCGTTCTCAATGAAGTTACATTTGTAAAATACATGTTTATTTTTCTTTTTAATGATGTAATTTTCTTGAAGCATGCAGCACTAAACATAAGTCATTTTTGCGAAAACTATTGGCTCTAGCACGTAAACGGTCACATTTAGGTAAACAGTACCAAGAATAAAAACTACCAAAAACGTCTTAAAATCACTTGTTCCATCTAAAAACATCATAACATATTTAGGGTGTTCCATAAGAAATATTAAAGTTGTCCGCCATATTGGAAAAGGGCGGCTATATTTTATCAATTCGAAATAATCCCGAAAAAATCTTAAAAAATCAAGGGGAGTGCCCCATAAGAACATGGATGTCATATTTATAATTACAAAGTTTGCTATCGGTTCACTTTAGCTGAGACACCCCGTATATATAAATAATACAATATTATTTGTTAGGAACGCTGATTTTAATGGGGTGTAAAAGATTGGCAGCCAAACAAATGTTGTAGAAAATGTTGCGCGTCGTTTTGTTGGTGTTAATCCCCTTTAGCCCCGATATTTTGCGATCTTTTTTGTTTTGAGATTTATGAATGGATGCTGCTGTGTTTTTAATAAACTAGACAACAAAATTTGACAAGGTGATTCGTTAAAACCGGTGTATTGAGTATTCTTGATAAAATAGCATTTAACGAAATATTGTTAAATGTCCGATAGTAAGGTACAGCGATAATATCGGACATAATGTTTACCATCATCATTTACTCAAATTCACGTAGAACCTTGTTTCAAAGTACTACATGTTTCTCATCTGATTTCAATTCTGTATAACAAACTGTGAAAAGGCAATAATCTAAATTTTTGGGAAGCATCCCTCTCAAAATACCCTACATAAACAGCAATATTGTTGTGTAAGCATTCGTTGGTACTTAAAAGCGATACCTTTAACATGTTATGTTTGTGCAAGCTGGTATTTTTAGGTACGAAGCGTAAAATTATACCCACATCAAAAGGCTTTGCTTTGCTCAACCAATAACAAAACAGAAACGACACCTACAAAAAGACAGAACGATTCCACCTTAGTGATTCTAGATTTGATATTCCGTAGGCGACGCCAGGCATTAGAGTGAACTGCAGACGTGGGCGGTAATATTAACCGAGCTCAGTTCAGGTATTCATTTTTGTTTGAACATTATTGTTTGTGAAACCTATCTGTGCTCCTATGTTTGTAATTCATACTAATTTTTTCCCATTACACAATTTTCACGATGATAGCAATATTAAGTTTGGCTAAAAATTATATTTTTAACCTAAGGAAAAAGAGAAATATACAAACAAATACTATAACAAACTTAATTAATTTAACTATTAACAATTTGTAATTTCTGAACTTTATGGCTTCTGCGGTATTCCAAACAGTTTTTGAAGTCGCGAAGTGGAACTCTGCAACATCAATTTTGGAAAAGTCGTTTAACTTTTGTATGTGTTGGCAGACCGTTGAGGAATTAGGCACCAGATTTTGTCGTCAGTTCTTGATACTTGGATCATGTTTCATACAGTATTATGAAACTTTAAATTGTTTAATGTTTACATTTTAATTGTTTAAGTTTTGTATTTGTAAAATAATACAAAACAGCATTAAATGTACAAAGAAGAATATGACAAGATCCCTTTGAAGGTGTCGTACAAGATCGAGTTCGTTTCAATAAATAAAATAACATTTATTAATACTCAATTATAATATACAAATATAAGGTTCTTCAAAAACCTTTTAAATTATTTTGTTCTATACATTTGGTCTTAAAAGGTATGCCATAAATTACAAGTGAATATCAAATTTATATTTTACTATTAGTAATATTTATATTTTAATTTTTACATTTCTCACGACATAGCCTACATGTTGAATTAAACATTGTTGAGGTCAAATCTCTACAGAGATGCATTCCGAGGAACTTATTAACCAAGAGAGCCTCCTCAACTTTGGTATCCATAATCTTTTTTTGCCATAATTAATGTTTGGCCAAAGTCAACATTTTTGGGTTTACCAATAATGTATGAAATTGTTTGTTTAGCGTTGATGCAACTCCAGTGGGGACGAGGATTGCATGTAGACTCCGCCGGAATAGACTGTACCGTGCCAAAGTCGGGTAACGACAACATTTGGAACATTCTGACTTTGGCGTCGTCCATGTTTAGCGTTGATGCAACTCCAGTGGGGACGAGGATTGCATGTAGACTCCGCCGGAATAGACTGTACCGTGCCAAAGTCGGGTAACGACAACATTTGGAACATTCTGACTTTGGCGTCGTCCAAAAAAAGGGCAGGTTTCTGAGCATCTCTGGTCTTATCCTAATTTCTTGCCATGAAAACCTCATAACATTGATCCACTAACTTTGCCACCCGGCACATACCCTAACCGGCACCAGTACTGCGTCTAGCAGTACTGTTAGTGTCTTGAACGTAAGTCCAGGGAGTCATGTCAAATTATATTAAATCAAAGCCTCTTTATTTATCTTTTTACAACCCATTGCGTCAATCTTAATATGGAAATTAACTTAAAATGAGTTTAAAATAAAATTTAAAAAAATAAAGTAAAGTTACATTCTGTATAGCATACAATTTCTCAAGAGCGCACAGAGCTAAGCAATTTTAATTTTAATTCATCGTAAAATGCATTGAATAATTTTGAAAGTGTTTTTATTTTTGAAGAAGTTTTAATCTATATGTTTACCCAAACTTCTTTCTGATGTTTATCTTCTTTTTCTATAAAACTATATTTTCTTCTTTCTCATTGTCGGTAATTTTTTTAATTTACATTTTTTATCGGTAGTTAAAATAATTACATGTTATTTGTTTAACAATTTATAATCTATAGATATTTAAATCATCCAAATATCTTTAAGTCATGATCGATTGATGACGGCGTGCCCTCTTTCGTTTGGTTCGGGCCGATCTCCTTCGAAAGCGTCAGTCTGCTTTCATCAATATCTATTACAGGTCCCTCCATCGCGTCTGTTAACCTCGCGTAGGTATACTACGTGAACAATGATAAAATAATATGGCCATTGTTTAACGTTTACAAAATCTCGTTCAAGCGCACTTCTGCGGTTTTCAAAACTCCATAACACGCGAAGCAATCGGATAAGCGAGTAGCAAATCCAACGGCACATGCTACGGTAAAAGTCAGGACACGTTTAAAAATCAATGCCATAATCGGGGAAAGAGCGGAAACGCGCGAACAGCGATTCTAATTTGTAATGAGAGCGGGCATTTCCCTGCCGAAGCCTACTCTCACCGGAGGGCCGGGCCGGCCTGTGATGGCATTTCTTTAATAACAGCTGTAATACGCGGTTCGCTCGTAAGCGGGGAACGAACCCCGGCACAGCTCCGAGGGGGAACCGGGTTCGGTTTCCCCACGAAAGTGAAAGAAAAGACAGTAGAGCTTCTAAGGTGGAGAAATGACATGCTGGTGGGGCGCGCGCCGAGTCAGTCGTGGCTGATTTCACATAGAGAGTGGTGCAGGTAATCAGTGTTTTCTACCGGTCCAGTGTTTTTGTGCTTCCGTCGCCGTTCGTACGTCGCTCCTAGTGTTCCTTCCTATAGTGACGTAAGTCGTGTGTTCCGATGCGGGTCTCCGGAACACCACCACCGCTTTTCCCCTCACTGATAACATTATAAACCTCCACAGAAAATCTCCGAATGGTTTCAGTGTAGATTAATATATCATAGGGCTAAGTAGGTTTTATAATCTAAAGGGTCTCACTTTAATACTTTTTAAACAGTAAAATAATAGCAAAAAATCAATATTTCAGATATTTGTCGGCTTAGGTTTACAACAATCATTTGACATTTGACAACAATCTTTAAAATATCATAATTTTTGACATTGTTGTAGTGTATATTGTATGCACAGGATTTTTTTAACGGGGATAAATTTCCAAGTTCCAAATGTTGTAAACAAAATTCAGTCATCCGGTTATCTGTTATACGGTTTAAGATCGAAAAAAGTCCTTAAGTCGGCGACAGAACTTTCTTTACTTTTTCTTTCTGCTGGTTTGTATATTTCAATAGAAGAACGCTCTTTATGTTTTCCGGATAAGTTTAAATCTCCGGGAAGCACACTAGAGACAGGCTGAAAGTTAGAGATTTAGATTTTTTAATGTTAGAGGTTTTACATTTACTACTAACGTGCCCAGTTTTCATGTTAGTCCAGTCGCCGCGTACAAGTGAGAGTGGGAACAGGCACACGAAGGGACATGGGTACTCAGCATCATTTCAATGACTTTTGATGTTTTCCTCTAAAGAAAAATCCAGGTTATACTCATTACAAATGGTTTTAAATTGTAACTGAATATGAGTCAGTTCTCTTTAGGTTCACCTTATATACAGTAATGCACTCTACAGTCAGTAGTCAAACATTCTTTATTCAAAATTAGTACATTTGTAGTATTGATGCACATTTAATTACAATTACCTTTAAAGATTCGCGCGGATGTTACATATTTAACTCAAATCAATTTTAAAGTATCAACATTTACTGTTTAAGACCAAAGCGAGTTCAAACATTGGACACCAAGCTCCTTTACTTAGTTATATTTCTGTTGATTTGCATTTTGCAATATGTTTATTTTATTTATTTTTTTTATGTTATAAAATTATTATACAGAAATTGTTTTTTAGATCTTCTTAAATTAGAGAGCTTTTGCATAAATGATTTTAAGGTGGTTTGTCTGCATCTAGTCTAACAAATAGTACCTTTAACTTACAAAGTTATATGTATTAGTTGTAGAAACTGCCAAAAGCAATTAAACGTATTTTAGTTATGCCCTATATTTTTAGTTTATACTTACAAATTCAGGATCGCTTTAAAAGCAAAACAAACAACCTGTATAATTAAATTGTTTGCATAGTTCAAAGATTTCAATTTTTATACATTTTCTACACTGATGGACTATCCGACATTTCTAGAAGGAATTTTATATGGCGAGTATTGTAGTAGAGAACAAGCTATTTGAAGTTGTAACATTTGTTTATAAATTACTTTTTCATTGACCTCAACTAGAACCCAATCAAACTAGCAAAATAGTGTTAGTTTTTTTATCTAAATATGAATCAGAATAGCAACCACAGGGAACAGGATAGAAATCAATTTCATTAAAAAAATGTGTGGCGTTTGCCTAGAGTGACGACATAGCTGAATTCCGGTAGTTCCGGATACGGCGCGGCGCGGCGGAATGATACCATCTCTCATTATCCAGAACCACATACCTATGTGTGTCTCCCTGCGGGAGGTTGATACTAACGGTGAAAGTATAAACGTTTTAAATAGTTTGGTTTTTATAATATTTGTCAGATAGATTTTTTGGTTTTATACTTTTGCATTTCTTCCCAATTTCAGTGGTCAGGTATTAAAATAGGAGTATGAAAACTACTTGCAAAGCTTATAATATACATGCGAGGGTATAACATGTATTCTCCTGAATATAAGGTCGGAATCCGTTATGTGCATTCTTCAAAACTGGGAATTTATTGTGCTAAAAACATGAAGAAAAAGATGCAGGGACGGATTTAAAGTGGGTTGTGAATAAAATATTAGCGTTATATTATTATATTATGCGAGAGCTTTTGTCGAATCAACTATAAACATTTTAAGATGTTAGCGGTACTAAATTTAATAGTTTAAATTTTAAAATGCAATAGTAGTATGTTAATGACGTATAAACTGTGAACTATGCAGAATCAAAGCTGTGGCCGAATCGGATCGTACATGTCAAGATATCAGAGACCATGACTTTTAAATATACTAAAATACAACACAATTTAAAACTGCATTTATGTTTGCATATTTGTTACAGAGTAAAGTGTTAATGTATTTTGTTAATGTTGGTTGTATATAGGGTGTCCCTTCGTTCTCTTAACCTTTAATGTGTTATTCCTGGGCCGACAAATATCTTATTAAAAATTATGTCCGAATCTCATTGGCTATTCTAACAGCCGCAATTTTCTCACATTTATTACTTGAGGTTGTATTTATTATAAATTTAATATTTAGGTTAATCATACAACAAAATATGATTCCATTTAAAACAAATATCTGTTTTTAATTTATTTTCAAACGGTGACTACTCGAAATGTTTGATTTCAAACAGCCCTCGACCGATAAATCGTACGCCAATTTCAAAATAGACTTTTAGAAAATTAGAATTTTTGCTGAGATTTGTTATGATAAATCTTGATTTTAAATTTAACTAAACTCTGGTACTTAAAATAAGAACTTGTAAGTGAAAAAAGAAACAAAATGGCAACTGATGTAAGATAAATGATGGATTCCAGTAATTTTCCCGCGTATTTTGATTCTTCCTAGGTGCAGGAGACCTGAAATGGTTACCAGAGAACTGGTTGCCACAGGGGCGACACGCTGCGGTTAACGGTGTTGGCCCACGGGTGACACGACCACGCAATTACATCTAGTCCGGTTAATTGCACTTACTTAATTCAGCAAACCGTTTCTGCGGTATTGTATTGCTGCTGCCTCCAAAAACTCTCGTTCCTGTTCACCTGTTGTGTTAATAATAACATCTATAATATTATTACTCCGTAAATAACAACAAATCTCAGTAACTTGTGTTAATATTCGAGGTTAAACAATTCATTTGAGTAAATTGTTTTTAAGTGTCGCGTTTCGAACCAGATGTTTTCTGACTAAACCGGAGCGATGATAATAGTTGTATCGCGTAAGAAATGCGTAAACAACTTCTTCAGGTAAATGTTTGACAACAGAACCTCTGGCCATTCCCATCTAGCTGTCGGTTCGATGTAACTAACAAAATAAATTCACCGAGTTGTTCGAATCTGATTTGTGCACTGGTTTGTTTTTGAGAATTCTTCCTTTAAATGAATATTTTGTGATAATTATTGTCCGTAACGGAATGTTAGAGCACTTCCCTTAGGTGTACGGTTTGGTTTGTTCCTCTGCAAAATCTTCCAAAATGTGTAACGGTTCGAAAACGGGAAAACTTCAGTGAATGTCGTTGATTCGGTATCGATGTTCAAAAGAAACAGTAGATCGCGGTAACAACGTGATGCACACCGTACCAAGAAAAGATAAGCGTTGACGTAAAAAATCGAATGCAATTAAAACCTTAACTTACAAAGTAATGATTTCTCACTGCGAAGTATACCGTCATTTAAGTTTACTCTTTAAGGCTTTCTCCGCGTCAGAAAACATTAAAAGTCCTGCGGTAAGAGGCTGGGTTCGCCGATGCTGCTGAACGTGTGGCGCGATGCTGTAGAAAGCTGCCTCTACACCTGTCTACAGGGTTTACTGTCAAGGTCAAGGATAAGCCTTTCAGTCCCCTGCCCTGCCCGCGACTTTCCAACAACCTCCGTCGTTTGTGCCCTCGGCGAATCATAACGAGAACCACTTAAGATGCGTCACTGCTATTCTGATTTTATATAAACAATCTCGTCCTAGAGTTAAATTTCCCTGAAATCTTCCACAGAAATATTAGAGAGTTTAGCGTCTTAGGTATTGTTTTTCAACTCTAAGCTCTCAGCTGAAAACTTTACGTTTTATATAGATTCTAACGTCACGAGTTTCAACACTTGTTGTTTTATATTTTATACAAGTCGTGATGGTAGCACGGAACTAAGTGGACAGCTCATGGATCACTCCCGTCCTTGTGTTTGGGAGCAGGTGGCAATGGAATTGTGGACTTTTGGACCGGTCGGATTGGATATGGTCCATGTAGTAAATGAATGCTCCTTACCTTTTCACAGATTTATTTTAGTTGATATTACCTTATTCTAGAAGCCCACTAGACTGGCTGAAATTTCGAGATTTTGATTTTTTGATGTGGGAGGTTTTATATTTATTTCAATAAAGGAAATACATTCTACTTGCTGTCCCATGTTCACTCAAAACTAATGTAGACTGAAAAAAATCATACGGTAAAACATTGTTTTGAACGCTTGATAAAATTATCCTTAAAATCTGCCATTCTCTCCATTAAGTTAGCTTTGGCAATTTAAAGCCACGTGTATCTCGATGGAAAATTAGCACCCGACAGTTGATCTTACGCGCCACGTTGTATGAGACATAAAACATGTTATGTTAGAAAAAGGTCACATGTTTACAAAAAATCGTACGGGGTTAAGGCTATAATTTTCATTGCCATCCACAAACCAGAGAAGGGCAACTTCAGAAATATCCATTTCGAAGGGCTGCCTTTCAGGTGAAGGTATAAGTAAATACCGCATGACAGGTTATAACAGTATCTCTTCAGCGATATTAATATGATCACTTCTCCATTGCTTTCTCCGCTCTAGAACGGATTGGAAAGTAAAAATAATACAGAGGACCGTCTCCGAAGTATATATTAACCTGGTGATGATACGTCTCTATATTGTATAGTGAAAGAGGGGCTAAACGGATCGACGTTATTGGGTAGTCATCAAAGTATTTGTTATTTTAAGCTAAAAATCTCATTGATTTCGTGAGAGGTTTTAATTGGTAACGAATTGTATCACATTACAGACATAACAATTTTTGAAGGCACAACAATATTATAGTTAAAATGATTCAGTAAAAAACTGTTTAATAACTTATTGTAGCTACATTCACACTACCGGGCGTTTGAAAAATAACTCACTATTTTCGAGAACAATTTTAATGTCGAAACACATAAAATCTTACCTTTATGAATACATAATGTAAAAGAGAATATCTATAAGTTTTGGTTTTGTCCTCGTAAACTTTGATGATCGCACCATTAGTTGCTCTACAGAGATCAGTACGATTGTTCACTTCTCGCCAGGTATTCGCCAACATTGCAGGCGTGACTGACGAAACTGATGATCCTTTGTCCTGGCCACCTCGAAGCCCAGATTTAACCCCGCTGGGCTTTTTTCTTTTTCTTTTGGGGACATGTAAATAATATGGTATATGCTGAAGATACCCGTGACATTGACCATTTACGACAAAGGATCATCGGAGCAGTTGCGTCAGTCACACCTGCAATGTTGGCGAATACCTGGCGAGAAGTGGAAAATCGTCTTGATCTGTGTATAGCAACTAATAGTGCGCACGTCAAAGTTTACTAGGACAAAACCAAAACTTGAAGATATGTATTCTCTTTCACACTAAGTATTCAGAAATGTAAGATTTTGTATGTTTCGCCATTAAAACTGTTCTCGCAAATAGGGAGTTCTTTTTCAAAAACACCCAGTATTTGACAGGAGTATGTATTGTGGTAGATTTATGAATTTAATGAAATATATAATTTAGTTGTTAAATTCGAATTATAACATTAAAAACCCAATTATTTTTTAAACAATAACTTTTCTTGAATAAAACATACTATTAATCAGTCAGATAAAGTCGATTATACCATTTATACATGTAAAACATTTTCAGTGACCTCAAGAATAGGAAGTTAACTGACAGTAACTGTAGTTAAAATGAGTTAATTTAGTACAAACAAAATCTGACAGAGTAGGAGGAACAATCCGGCACTGTTGTGATAGGAAAAGTAAAACTTAGACTATTTCAACAGATGTTCAATTCAACTTTGCACAATTCTTTGTCAACCCTCTCATATGAAATTGAATTTGTTTTCGGTTTAGTTCCATAATGAGTGATGTTATCTATGCAATTCATTTTTGCACAATTATTTTTCAACCCTCTCATATGAAATTGAATTTGTTTTCGGTTTAGTTCCATAAAGGGTGTTGTTATCTATGCATTAGATGGCCAATTTTTTTTTAATTCCGATACGAATTAAATGTTATATCTGCGTGATCATACTCCAGAATAATATATTTGGGATTTGGTAGTACAGATTTAGCAACTTTAATTCGAATCATTTTTTGTAAAAACGTTACCTTTATACGGACTTTTAATCACCGTCTGAACTGGTTAATTAACCATACCGATATGTTCCTTGTCATTTATAGTGTTCTGTTCAGAAGTGGCTAGGGGGAGGTTGGCCCTCCTTGGGAAAAATATAATTGTACCATACAAAAGACTTGACTATGACAATCAAGATAATTTCTGCCCTCCCCTAATTGCCTACTTGAATAACCCCAGGGCTAGAACAACACATTACAGTACCTGCCCGTAGGTCATCCCTGTCCTCGTACCCTTCAACCCTTGTGTTCTGGAGACCCGCTGCCACCAAGTGATACCGAGTACTTCACTGCTCAGGTTGTCATAGCGTGACTCTGGACCGGTTCAGCCTTATCATGAATGGTATTTGTGTTCTCCCGGACTATCAGCAATGAGTTCTATCAACGGACTTGCTGTTCTCAAAAACTCTTTTTCCTGGAAGTTCTCAAAATACCCTCGCTTCCATAAGAAAGTGAAGCTGCAAATTCAAGAGGTGAGTAATACATTCCAACATTAAAAAATACATAAATTTACACTTTAATGTATTTTTTTATAAATGAAAATTGTTACATCCATTCTAGGTTTCTCTTATCCGTGATTTTACCGGAATTCTTTCCATGGGGCATTGTTACGTTGTGTTACTGAGAAAAATAAGAGGTGATTATAACCCTAAATCTGAATGTTTTTAACCTTTTAATTGATGAAAACTGAAGCCAGCCTTGTAAAGGTAATATTCATTGTGAAAATATAATAATTTGAATAATTGTAAAATTGCCCAATAAATAAATAAATAAGGTCTTTATTTTCAAACGAACTTTAGATACAAAAACTGTTTTACAAATTGACCCTGTTTTACAAATTGGCTCAATCATGTTAGAAATAAAAATTACCTGTACTTTTAGTGAAAATAACCTTAAATACCAACGTGAACGTTAACTTTAGAATTTTTTTACGTGTTTGTAATGCATGTACTCTTGAATAAACATTCTCAGATTGGGCCTGATGATGACCGGTGTGACTGGTTGAAACTGATCGCCTTGTACCAACCTTTATGTATAATTACTGACTTGTTTGTAAGAACAGTATAAGTGTAAATATATTTTGTAGTGTTGTGAGACGGGACATGTATCATGCTGCACAAGAAACTGTGTGTTAAATAAGCCACAATTGTTACTAAAACATAAATTTGCGTTGTTATTCAACAAAGACAATTTCACAACGCAGATATTAATTCCGATAATTTTCCAGCAGGAATTATTTTCATCGTAACAACAGTTGTATGCTTAATTGTTATTTGTGTAGAGGTATTTTACCTTGGTATAATAACTAACACAATTAAGCACAATTAAGTAGAAATGACATAGTTACACTGAAGAAGCATAACAACTGACCAGGTTCTTCCAATAATTGTAATTTTTACTGACAATAAGTGTTACAGCTTATTAATATTTTCACAATTAGTTTCATAAACCGTCTTTTAGTACATAATTGATCTGTGGTATAGTAAATAAATATAATATATAGATCACATAATTTAAATTTGTTACTAATTGAAGAAACAAATTATAATTTTTAGTGTCGGTTTCAATATGCCCCTTTTTTAAACTAAGGCGTTTTATAGTTGAAATTTTCTTGGAAAAATATATTTTTAATTTTAAAGAAAGTAGTAAAGTAAAATAAACTAGTATTTGATAACATTACATAACAATCTAAATCCAGCATGGCAGCTCAAAGTGATATTTTCCAAACATCAAAGAGTTGTTTGTCAAATAAAAACAAAGTTTATTTACATTTGCTGAAGCCATGACACCTTTTAATTATATTATAAACTTACCATTTATTGGTTGCAGCCACCTATAGTTTTCAAATTTAACACCTATAGGCTGCTGCTCTAATAAATGGTAAGTTTCTAATAGAAAGTTTTTTTTTTCAAATTTCTGGTTTAACAAATTTATACTTAAACCTAAGTACAATATTTTCTCATATAATGAAAGGAATATAAATGACGAATAGTAGTCATAATAAATGCTTATTGAAAACTTGAAAACTAGATGACTAAACAGTAATATAATTAACAACTCTATTCTAGGGTTATAACTTCTTTGGTTAAAACTACTTTTTTTAAACAATTATGGTGGGATGAAAAAAATATCTTAATTCAAATGAAACCAAGTTCATGGGGAGAGGAACTTTATGGTGAAAGCATGTTAGAAAACACGTGTTGTGTATGTAGACGAAAAATGATGTACGGATGAATGTGTATAACTGTCGTGTAGAGTAAGTAGGTTATGTCTTTGAACTGTAAAATTATGGGGATATAATCTTAGATAAAAATGGCTGTTGACTTTCTTAATTTTCTGTGTATACAGTAGGTTTCATACTAATATCAACAAAACTGGATATATTTAACATAGGAAAACATTGCATCGTTAGACCTAGGAGTTCGGGCGGCAACCTTGACCATCGGTATTAAGTGTAACAATCTTTTACTAAACATGTCTTGAAAATATAATATTTTTTGCCCAAGCGATGTTTTTATGACCAGCGTTTACCGATTTCAAATCTGCATTCTTTGTGAAATATCCGTAGTTTGTGTGTCACTCTATACACTCTATACGGCTGAATGTTTTGTTTGCTAACACTTAAAGTCCTAGAACTGGGGTAGGAACAATCCACTCAACAATGAACAATCCACTGTTAGCAGGCTAGAACTGGGGTAGCAAAGAGCATTCCTACCGTAAACTAGAAATTGATCATTACTTGTATTTAGGGACCATACACATATTACATAACGCATGTTATCATAATTTTGGACCCCCTCCCTCATGTAACGCACCATAACGCTTGACAATACCCCCCCCACCCCCAATGTGTTATGTAACTCAATCGTAGCAGGCTTTAAAACAGCTGAAACATTTTAAACATAGTTTTATCAGCAATTTGGAATATAGATTTCAATGAATCATCAAACTTTAAATGACTTTCTTTTAACAACATTTTTCAAAGCAAAATGTATACAAACAAACAAGACTGTGACTAATAACATAAACAACAAAATAAACCATCAAGGCTAAAACGTAAAAAATTTAATTTATAACTAATACAAATATAAAACTGAAGATGTGGGTGGCATTGCGCAAAATTGTATCAAGTCATGATTTTACTCTAAAACAACACAAAACAGGTGTAAAGCAATACAGAACTGACTCAAAACACGTTATGTATTTATTTTTAGTTTAACTGTTATTAAAATAGTATGAGAGAAGTATTTTTTATATAACTAACTGTAACCTTGCTTTAGATATTAACTTGATAATGTGTTTAATTTCTAAAGATTTATAACAGTATCAATAGATACGGGAGTGCGCCAGCTCTTAGGGTTAATATGTGCGAGTTACGTAACGTTTATCAAAACCCCCCTCCCCCACAGAACGCAGCATACCGCCATGCCATACCCCCTCCTCCCCTTAAGTGCGTTACGTAATATGTGTATGGCCCCCTATAAAGGTATATGCTCTGGACTCCCCTGGTTTATTTGCGCAACGCCTAACTATTTAAACCAGTTACTAAAATGTGGTTTTGCTATTCTCCTTCTTTGGTAAATAGCTTTGTTCTACTTATAGTCGTGTTTACCGTCGGCGTAGCAGCAAGTCCGTTAGGCAACAGGCTGTGAGCGTACTGTGCTCCTGTCCTAGAAAGACGCCCCGGGTAGCTACTAGCCAATCATGTTCTGTGAAATGAGACTAGTTGTAAGAAAATTAAATCATTCATCACCGCGACCTGTTAAAAGAATAACATGTTTACAAAATAATGTATATTCAACTGGAAATTGGAGGATTTAGCGTCGGCAAGCTCGCATGTGCTGGCAATACGGATCCATAAGATAAATTTAATTTATACTTACAATTGAATTGATTTATATCCGAAAAACTGCCCTAATCCAAGGGTCCGTTTCACAACGTCAAGGTACAGAACGTAAAGGTACAAAACGTCAAGTCTCAGTTATTCAAATGTAAAATAAGACTGTTTTAAAAACCTCCAGTGTTTCAAAACGTAAAGTCACTAATATCAAACAATTTAAAACGGAGACGTTTCAAAACGTCAAGGTTGTATTTGTTATAACCGTAAACACTGAAAGCGATTTCACTCCAAACCAAATCTGAATCCACTCCAGTTAACCCACTTGTAAATACATCTATTTCACAACGTCAAGATACAAAACGTCAAATACAGCCAACCTCAATATTTTTGTTTGCCTCCAAATTGGACTGAAAGCGAGCGACTGACTTGGACGTTTTGAAACTTTTCGTTTTGAAACTATTTTTATTTTTTATCCAATGTATTTATACTATCTTTCCGTTTTGTACCTTGAATTTCTGAAACAGCTAAATAAAAACATTCTAAATAAGAACCTTGACGGTTTGAAACAGCCAAACTACTATGTTTAAGTGAAAGGGAGCTTGACGTTCTGTACCTGGAGGTTATGAAACGTCCCCTAATCCAATTAGTAATCGGCGATGCGTTTTTATGTTAATTTACTCCTACCTCCGGGTCACTTGTGATGCCAGTGTCTGGAGAAAAAGTCAAGCCTATTGTATAAGTCACTCGATCACTCCTAGTAAAACTATTACAATCACTTTTCTTTTTAGAGTCATAAATTAAGAATTATGTTAAGCAAAGTAGAGAAATTGTATTTGGACAGGAGGACTATTAAATTACACTTCCATAGGGCTATGATGAATGTTCTCGTTTCTTATTCTTGAGAATTTAAAAACGGGCATTATTGACACAGTCCATAAAGTTCGTCTTTGTCTCACTTTGTGCCGAAACATTAGCGTCTCAAAACAAAAATATGAAATAATTTCATACCCTACTCTCACAACTGACCTTGTTGCTCCGAAGGACTATTTTATACAATAATTGAAGGTGAAGCCCACTCTCAACAAAATATATTTGGAAGACAAATAATTTCTTTAGCTTTAAAACCATAATTGTTGTTATTAGTCATACCACGATTTAATAAACAGCGCTCTCGCAAATCTTTGTTGAACGGTTTTCTTAAGATCTTCTTCAGAAATTCCTTCCTTAGTATCCAGTTTAATGGCGGGTTCAGTGACGGGCGCTGTTTATTAAATCGTATGACTAATAATTAAGATTGAGATATTCTCATATTTCTGTCCGCCTAGAACCAAAGAAATCTCCTCCACAAGGGAGTCTTGGCTGCAGAAACTTAAACAACAATAAATTTGAATTATCTAGATAGTTACTGTCCTTACATTAAGCCTAAATGCCACTTTCTTTGTTATTGCCTATGTTTAAGGATGGAAGAGTTCCAATCTTCAAGGAAGTATTGAATCCTTCAGTCAATGATAGCTTCAAGAAGTCGTATTTTTGTCATGCACTGCTTCTTTTACTACCCGTAATATGCAGGCCGGGGGTTTCCCGGTCATTTATTTTCTTATGACAGGCAATTGTAGTATGCATCATCGGTTTGATGCGTTTTTAAATAGTTGCCTCAAATAATTAGTTAAACCATAACTCTTCGTAAGCTTTGTAAGCTATGTTTTGAGGACATTATCGCAATTTAGTGGGGTTTCTCTATTGGAAATATTGAGTATTGGAATTTGAGGCTTGCAACTATTTGACATAAATAATGACAAAACTACATTTCTTTTTTCGAAGTTTTTGTTCCGAACAAAAGATCCAATCTACATGACAGTGTGCAGCTACGAATCGCAGCAATATATTTGGTATAACTCTGCAAACTATAAAAATTGCATAAGTCGAAGGGCGGTTTATGGAGAATTGCCTCTTTTAGAATTGGGGGTAGGATTTTTTGCCGAGATAAGGGTGCAGAATTTTGCCAATAATGACAACCTACATGTTGTAACATTATTGCAATATGCTTAAAAAAACGAGTTAGTATTTTAAGTTCTTCTTCTAAGCTTGTTTGTTACCGAGCAAATTATAGTAAAACAAGTTAACAAGTTAACAAGTGATATTACAACATTACTGTGCAGACAAACTATTTTACATATTAATGCTCCAATTCGGATGGAATGTGGCATGAACCTGTAAGCTGATGCTGTAAAGGGAGATTATCCTCCCGAAAATGTGATTTTTACTTTTGCAATTGAGTTTTCCAAGTTTAGAAGGCTGATTCGAGGAGTTGTTTTGGGATTTGTTGCCCTGAGTTTTAATTTTCTCAACCATTGAGCGCGGGACCTATATTTTTGAAACGGGTGAGAGGTGACTCACTTCACCAGTCAACTCACTTAACACCTAGTTTTAGCATTGTTAACATTCGCCAGTTGAGGTGTTCACAGGGAATCAAAACCGGTGAAAAAAACTACCTGAACCTGTGTGTCAACGCCTATGTGGGTTTTGGGGGTGTGTCAAAATAAAATAACCTGATGTAAACAGTGAGAAATACATTAAGACGTTGTATGAATTTTTTCTTGATATTTTATGTAAAGTCATAGTTTGTAACATTGTAACATATTATAACTGTCATAGGTTACTACGTAAGTGTTTTACACAATAGTTGTAACCTTAACCTATTAAACAAAACATAACCTACACAGCTATAGAGAGGACTGTCACTCCTAAAATGAAGAAAAAGCTAATATCCGGGTAACTAACTCTCTCTCTCACCAAAATTTATAACTTTGTAATTGCAAAAATGTAATCTATAATAAATACATCGATGCAGCATCGATGCATCGATGTATTCAGATGTTTATTGAAATATTCCGAAACGTCTTGTGCAGTTGATGCTCTGAATAACTTATTAAACTTATTCTTTAAATATATCTTTACACTATCTAATGATATAGAAAAATAAAGCTAATGAAGTACCGTGAACCCCGGGACTGCCTCCAGAGTTTAGCCTCCTCCAGGGCTGTCACTGTCGCTGGCCTGTGACGGTGGGAGCGAACCCACGGTCACTTCGGCCTCGCCCTCCTTGCGGTCTCTAAGGCAAAGGTGTTCACACCGCCTTCTACCAACTGCTACTACGCTCAGCTACTGGAATTGCCTGCTGTTACTATCATCACAAATAAGATGCGCAGAGGCACGGTGACGTCATCGAGGCAGTCGTCTGTTTCGTGTAGTATCATCTCGGCAAGTAATATCTCGTCCAGCAGCAAAATGCTTAGAACAACTGTAAATCTCGTCCAGCTCTGTTTTACAGTTGATTTAACACTCTAGTGTAGTGCCATCTCGTCCAAGTAATATCTCGTCCAGCAGAAAAATGCTTAGAACAACTGTACATCTCGTCCAGCTCTGTTTTACAGTTGATTTAACACTCTAGTGTAGTGTCATCTCGTCCAAGTAATACCTCGTCCAGCAACAAAATGCTTAGAACAACTGTACATCTCGTCCAGCTATGTTTTACAGTTGATTTAACACTCTAGTGTAGTGTCATCTCGTCCAAGTAATATCTCGTCCAGCAGCAAAATGCTTAGAATAACTGTACATCTCGTCCAGCTCTGTTTTACAGTTGATTTAACACTCTAGTGTAGTGTCATCTCGTCCAAGTAATACCTCGTCCAGCAACAAAATGCTTAGAACAACTGTACATCTCGTCCAGCTCTGTTTTACAGTTGATTTAACACTCTAGTGTAGTGTCATCTCGTCCAGCAGCAAAATGTTTAGAATAACTGTACATCTCGTCCAGCTCTGTTTTACAGTTGATTTAACACTCTAGTGTAGTGTCATCTCGTCCAAGTAATACCTCGTCCAGCAGCAAAATGCTTAGAACAACTGTACATCTCGTCCAGCTCTGTTTTACAGTTGATTTAACACTCTAGTGTAGTGTCATCTCGTCCAAGTAATACCTCGTCCAGCAGCAAAATGCTTAGAACAACTGTACATCTCGTCCAGCTCTGTTTTACAGTTGATTTAACAGGCTAGTGAAGTATGATCTCGTCCAGACGAAAAATTTACGAGGGTTGAGGAACGCAGTCACAGGTAGTCAGAAGTCCGTGACTCCTGTGACTGCAACGTCCTGGGGGCCGAATGTCACCCAACCGACACCCTTCGCGGAGATTCCCTCTGGATTTCCTGGCGGTGGAATCCCCCCCACCCTAACCCCTTTTTTACGACAGGGAAGTGTGTTTTTATTTTGAATTAAACGTTATATTCTTTCAATAAAGGCCGATTTTTTCATTGCCAAGCTTGGTTTGTGTGAAATTGGCTTTTTCAAAGTTTTGGAAAATGTTCTTCATCGCTCTTGCGCATCCCAGATTTGGGTGAGTAAAGTTATCATAAACATATAATTTTACTTTGTGGTTTGCTGAAATGCAGTTTATAATGAGTGAAACTGTTGAATAGTTAGTCAATACATTGGCTGTTCTATTATTAATGGTATGGACCTCTCAAAATATTCAGGGGTTTGGTATTTGGACGAGATGTTACTAGTGGGCAGGTATAGAGGTGAACCCCAAGCCTCCGGTTGTGGAATTGGACGAGATAATACCTGGACGAGATGTTACTTGGACGAGATGATGCGATACGATCTGTTTGGAGCGAAACTAAAAGTTATAGTTTTGTACAGGAAAGTAAACAACACAAAGTAAACAGTCCGACTAGACTGGAGCACACATTGGTAACAGCTGGTCTACTACAAAGCTAAAACATTCTAAGAGTAAGTACAACGCTATTACGCGTTGTAATTCTATTGTACTATTGTAACCTCACTCATGATGACACATGTTTTCTAGAAGAGTCAAGCATTTACTCGGTTTTCTTATACATCCAAATGAAACTGCTAAACGATTGAACTGCTAACGCCACGGACTATGTTTCACCTATTCGTTTCTCTGTGACCTTACATACATAGTAGTTACTTACCTCCAGACTATTTCTTGCCATTTTCATGTGAATTTAATTCAATATTTGTGGAAAATTAATTTCATTTAATCACTTTCAAACCTATGTAAAGATGGTTTTAATGCATTTTCACTCTGGATTGGTATTTCGATAACAAGCAGACAAGGGGAAAAAAAGTAAAAAAGTTAAAAAGTTAAAAGTTTATTGTTATAGAGGGGGTCTCTGTCAGTACAAGTTTATTGTTATAGAGGGGGTCGCTGTCAGTACAAGTTTAATGTTATAGAGGGCGTCGCTGTCAGTACAAGTTTATTGTTATAGAGGGCGTCGCTGTCAGTACAAGTTTATTGTTATAGAGGGGGTCGCTGTCAGTACAAGTTTATTGTTATAGAGGGGGTCGCTGTCAGTACAAGTTTATTGTTATAGAGGGCGTCGCTGTCAGTACAAGTTTATTGTATCATGCATAAACTTCCCCATGACCTTATTACTTCTACGTTTACCATAGACAGAGAATGATCAAAAATAAAATTGTTTGTGACAAAACGATGTACTAATAAACATAGTTATTTTTTTCAAATATGTACGAGCATTTCTTTGTTTAAAACTCATACAAAATCACAAAAAGATTAAATTGTTCAGTCTAAATTGTCGAAAACGAAGTTTTTTTTTTAATAAATGTACAGAAGTATTCTACCAATACATTCAGCGCTATGAATGGTACTCAACATATATTTCGTTTTAAATGTCTGGCGTCTATCAATCTGACGAATACAGGCAGGCCGTCGCGTTAAATCTATTCGATGGATCAGTAGTAAATCTATCACTGTGGAAGACCAATTTTACCTCTGTCATAAAATGATTCATTCTTCCTGTGGCAACCCGATACTGTAAGGACGTATAAGGTCTTGTCAAAGCGTTACTGAATTTAATTTTACATTTTATCGAATAATATTTTATTCAGTTGTTTTACTTATGTTGATTCTGTATACTTATTCTGCAGAATGTACATAAAAAAGAAGCCCTGTCTTGAAAATCGTCAATAATTGTGTGAGTACAAAACACTTTCATGATGTTAACTCTATATTGCTCGAATATGTTTAAACTTGCGCAATGAATTCCGTTGCAACAATCGCACTTACTGCACCGCGTCAACTAAACACAAAAGAATGTCCCCACAATAAAGCAAATAAGAGAAAGGGACTTGAGCAAACGACTAATTTAACCCTTTGCACTCCGGACAAAAATATTAGGTCACTGCCAAAAACTCCGGGTACTTTACTGAAAGTACTAGCCAAAAACTCCGGGTCTTTAATCAATTTTGGTTTGGGGAAAAAACTATAAATTTTATGTTTTAGCAGATAAAAGTTATAATTTTTGTTTTGTTTTACTCCTTATGAGTTTTCGAACAGTAAAAAAATTGTTGTAACTAAAAATTTGTAATTACAAAAATAAAAAATATTTTACGCAACAGTTAACTTTGAGGTGTAATAGTTAAAAGATAAACCATTAGCCCCTCACATTATATTGATATTTTCAGATTCCCCACTTAGTTATAAACATGCACACAAAATTTCATGCATTTATCTCGAAAAACAAGCAAGTAAAAGGAAAAAGACGAAAACTGTATTTGGCTCATTTACAAGCGGTCCCCCAAATTTTAGCTTTTTTGTAACACCAAAAATAAATTTTTTCCCCCAGAAAATCTGCTGCAAATTTTTTGTACAACTCTAACTATAACATAAAATAGCTAAGCTAGGTGAACGTCAAGTCGGCGATTTTAAAGTCCTACTTCAGAAGAAATATCATTGTAATTCATTTTAGACTAAATATAGTATGTAAAAAAAATAACAACAAAATATCTCAGTGTAAACAATAAACATCTGATTCTTAATGAAACCAAAACATATGGTGGGCATAATATCAACAAAACAACTCATCATACAAAAAAAAAAACGGGATAGAGTAAATCAATACTGACTACACAGTGATACTCCACAACTGTCAGGCTTCCATTTATCGTAAAGGTAGCGCATTTGGATATTTTATAAAGCCAGTAATATTGGTTTTGCGGACGTCCGAAAAATCGGACGTCGGAGTTTTTCGCACATTTTGCGAACGGCCGAAATATCGGCCCGCGGAGTTTTTGGCTGAAACAGCAACTGCCGATATATTGGACGCCGGAGTGCAAAGGGTTAAAAGAGATAACTTTTAGTCTGGTACCGAATTCGAAGTAGTCTGTAATTGCTTTTGAAATCATGTAATATAATTTTATTTTGACTAACTCTTTATTAGAATGCACGTGTTTATACATAATAATGTACATGGACTATCTGTATTTTTATGAGGCTGTATTGTTTCTATCATTCTTTGTGTGACAATTGGCAGGGAAAACATCCGTTAGCAAACCAAACGAGCGACAAAAAACAGCACTTGATGTAAAAAATATCGGTTTTGAGTTATTCGTTTAAATAAATTGGTTATTGCATTAACCTGATTATTTACAGCAATTGAGGCTTGATGGAATAAATAGTCGTAGAGCACACAACATTTGAAATGAATAAGTGAAACCGTTCCAGAAATATAATTTATTTTGTAAAAAATATAATGGCGGCAACATGGGAACAGATTGTTTTAGGGAATTATAGGAACGTTAGTATTGTATATATTGAAACAAAAACTCTGTTAATGATCAGTTCACTTTCATTTGGACACCCTTGATAAAAAATAAGTTTCAAAACTTTCGAAATGATTGTAAAACATGTAATTGTTGGACATCAATTTACAATTAACAACGAGGACATCACCGACTAATACACTTGACAGCCACATGTTTGGTCTGCGATTATCAGGTTTGCTACTTAGCCCTGGTTGGTGGTTGGTGTGATGGCCTGAACCTTTCCTAACTCTGAAACAAAGCTATGAACTTATTGGTTATCACGTGATCACCCTACTATCTCCATTATATTCCAGGAATCGATCAAATGGTGTATCCGCTCAATAAAACGGTTGACAGCATTATACTAAGGCAAAATACCATTCATTCCAATGTTAAAGGCTTAAGCTGGGGTTTCCTAGGCGCGGAGAGCGGAGAACGCAGACCTCTCCTCATCATGTAATCAAATGGCACTGTTTTCCTAGACAGCGGAATTGTTCCGCGCCGCGCCGCGCTGCGGAGTAACTTTGTCCGCTCCCGGAGCAGAGGAGTCCGCTCTCCGCCGCGGAATAGTGTTGAGGTTATTCTGGTGTCCTGTGATTTTGTGTTGTTACAAAACGAGTTCGGGTAAATTTAGTGCGTCAGATGACGAGAAACTTGTTGAACGAATACAAGGCCATCCAATTATCTGGAGGACGGCAGGTATAATAACCAACAGGTAATTAAATCATTAAAAAATAATCGCACTTTTAAAACAACATACAATTTATTACGTACTGTTGTTTTAGCTTAAATAATAAGCAGTTTCATTGTGTTGTAAAATCTCAATTGTTTAAAACTGAAAAACAAATTAAAATCTTTTCTTTCTGTTCTTTTACATATTATTGCTAGGCCTAAACGGCAATTGGTTGAGGAGATATTGAAAATACTAAACATAGTACGTTGTGTGTTGGTATAGACCTACGTTTAAGAAAATATTATTTTATTTTATTGCCCTTGGTGTTATCCGCTCAACAGTCACAACCAAAATGAGCTAGGTTATTCCGTTGTCGGTCGCCGAAAAAGTCCGCGTCTAGAAAAATACAATTCCACTTAGCTGATACTACGAGCGGAGAATTTCCGCGTTCCGCGCCTAGGAAACCCCAGCTTTTATCATGCTATTGGAACGCCGGGATATGTACACATCCTCAAATACCTTCATATGTTTATTAGGTACCCCATTAAATTCCTACGGCAAAAGCCATTTTATAATTTGACTTAATTGAAGAGTACAGTAGCCGCCCTCCGTGGGAATGAACCCTGGGTCGGATAACTAAAAAGGCGGTTAAAACGAAAACACTTGTGTGTTGTCATATTAACCACTAACAATTATAAAACTTAAACGATAGTTACAAATTAGGTACCAAAATATATGTTCTATGATGAAATACTCGACCAACTAGGGAAACATATGATCGAATTTGTGACCTGAAAGTTTTTCCGGTACAGTATCGGTACGACGGCTGTGGCGGCGAACGTGAGCTATTTTCTGGAAAGAGGATGGTTAAGCCTATAGCCGGATGAAGCGAGAACGGTTTAAGGTCAGTTTAATATTTTATATAATCTCGTGTCCTTCGAAGTCAAGGTAGGAGAACGAAGACTTCGCAGATCTGAGGGCGTAGGCGCCATTATGCGAACAGCGAGGAAGTACTGTTTTTGCTCGTTTTCTCGGCCGCCTCCCACATGAGACCAGTTACACGGTCCACCACTCAGCCGGGGCTCTGCCCAGCCTCCCGTCAAACCGTTGTCTACTTCGCTTGATAAACCGCGCGAAAATTTATTGGCAAAGAGCGACGACCCCCTGTGACGTGAATTTTTCATGAACTGGAGGCCTTGCGTTTATGCTTCCCTGTAGCATGGCCTATTCTATCTTTGCTAAAAATATTGATTTTAAAACTGTGTATCGAGTTGTTGTATAAAAACTAAAAGAAATAGGACCCTTGTTCTGAAAAAAGCAACTTGATGTATGATTTTTTACCATCGTCAGAAATTCCGATTCATGTAGACTTGACTTGATTAACAAAATTGAATTCATCAGATTGGATACATTATGTTTGTGATTAAAATGTGAATGCAAGGACCCTCAAAGCCGTTGTGAGCTCTGAAGGTTCTTTTCTGCTTTCGATTGTGGTAACAAGTAATCATCAATCATTATATAAATCCAGGTGTACAGATATAGTGAGACAGCTTCACTGTGGAAGCTGGCAGATGTGTAGGACAAGGTCCACCGGCCAGAACAGCTAACAAGATCTTTTACAGCCACTGACTACTGTATGCAAAAAAGGAAACAGGTTGCGCTCAGTATCCATGACGCAGATACAGTGTTGCCAGTTTTGTAACCCAAAACGCCAATTGCAAAAAAATAATAACGATGAACTAATATCATTATTATTTTAACTTTTTATGAGTATTTGCAATTTGTAACAATGTTGTATGTTTGAAATTATTTAATGAGTGGTTACCAGATAAGAAGACGACATGTCTAGGTTAACATGTTCAGGTAAAGTAAAAGGCGAGTGTGATTGTTTCGATATTGAAACTTATTGTATACTTATATAGTTGTTTAAAAGTCATGACGTAACTGCACTTTCGCAATTTTTCATGATGAAAGTTTAAAAGGTTTTATTTTTATATTTATCATCATAACCTAAAAAGTATGATTCGTATCTTAATGAAAATTGGAATTTAGTTTTTCATAGAATTGTCTTTCAAGATATCATGATTTGATAGGCTTTAGCTACTTCCGGTTTAACCCCCTCCCCTTCTCAAAGTAGTGTTCGTTCTTGTTCTCTCATCCAACTGTTGGTCTTATATGCACTTTTACGATTGGCACGGTTTTTTTTAACATTTAAAATTCCTTCTCGTGGCCGTTTTAGAGTTTATAATCAGCGTGATCGTCCCAAATTGGTAAACTAAATCGTTCACAAACGGAGAACAAAGCAGTTTTGCACGTTCCAACTTTATAAGATGGAAAACGATCGGTCAGGTCAATCTCAGTAGAGTTCATAGATCTATCTGATTTGTTATTTATTTTTAAATTAGCCGAAAGGTGTTCATAATCACTTTGAAAGCCTATCTTTAATTAGTTCTGTCAATCACACCAAACTTAAAACGACAAATTAAAATAATAAAAAAACTACTTAAACTCAATTATGAAAGGGATTTGGGGACCAAGCTTTGCTCAAAGGAAAATATAATTTTGATTCTTTATAAACTATGTTACTTTGACAAATCACTGTGGATTTAGTGAGTTACGTTAAATAGAAACACAAATAGAAATAGATACTGCTGCTTTGGTTCGCTTAGACATTGTGGCGTATCTTAACTTACGTCGGTATGATTTTGGAAGAGCGGCCCAAAAAAATGTATTACAAAACACAGTGGCGTAAGTAAGATTCGCCGTTTTGAATTTTTACAGAAAGAAATTATTTCAGTTACGCCACACCAAAACCATCCAATAACTTGATGACAGATTCAGAAACAGACTCGCCGTTAAGACTCGTGTATAGTTCGCCGAGTTTGACATAAATACGTTGTTAACTAAAAATGTAATGTTTGAAGATACGTTTTTGACGGCATTTACGTAAATTTGGATTCATTCCTAACACAAATTTCTAATTGGTAAAAATAAAATATACACTGCGCTTACAGATCTCACAAAATGTTTGTTGTTCTATACATCTTATTGATAATCCTCGATAGTTGTTGAATGCTAAGGGGGTTGGTGCACCAAAAAATGTTAATTTTTTCAAAAATCATTTTATACTACTAATTTGTAGTCTGGAATGTACTGTTTCCAACGACATATAACAATAACAAACTTTCTAACTAGACATATATTATAAAAATTATTATATAGGAGCATGTCACCTGTTTTTCAGCTGAGGCATAAGCCATTCTATCCTCCATAAGTATTTATCCCTACATATAGTAATAATAGCTTTTTTGTTTCTGTGTGATTACGTTTTGCTGCGTTGGCTAACATGTCAAGTAGCTACTCCAACCAGCTGTCTGCCAGTGTCGTCATTTCATTTCGCGGTTATAATAATGTTATTGTTCACAGTTTTTGAAATATATTTATGATAATTTGTGGTTTTAATGAAAATATGTTGCTATAGTTACTGTTTAGTTTTGTTTAGTGTTATTTACACCTCAGAATATGCCTCGGAGCACAAGAATATTCAAGAAAAGAAAATATAGTCCTAGGACTCATGTAAACAATGATAATAAACAAACAACATTTAAACCCAAGGGTGAGTCTAGGCCTAGAAGTTCATCTTCTAAAAAACTTAGTAACAGCTTGAATTGGTATAAAGAACAGTAAAAAGATTATTTTGAATATACTGTAATTGATTTGAAAGCTTTTGAGGAAACTCTGAACAATATAGCCTATTGTAAGGTGTGCAGGACATTTTTTAAGTGAGTAATTCTATTGTATTTTTAAGAAATAAAGCTTTTTCTTTCTTTTTATGCGATTTTCCGAAAGTTTGTTTTTTCAACAAAAATTTTCCTTTTTCTCAATAACCACTAAAGGTATCTACTTGAAATTTTGGTGCTTATAAATATTGCTTGGATACATAATTGGGACTAAAACAAATCACAAAATATCAAACAATAAAAATTATAAAAAAGAAATATGATTTTTTTCAAAATAAACAAATCTTTTTGCAAAAAAATCATAAAAAATTCAAAAATTTATTTTTAACATTCCACATGTGTAGGAAAGTCTGATCTTTCAGCTAAAAAATAAAAAAATAAAAAACAGAAATGAGCTATCTTTATTAGTTCCTGAGAAAAAGGAACATATGTTAACATTAAGGAAGATAGGGCGCATCAACCCCCTTTAAAAGCTATTTACCCTAACCAATAAACAATCAAAGTTTTGTAAATATATTTTGTCACAAATTTTCAATTTTATTTTTGCCGTTATCTGAAATTTCTTAACCTCATTATTTGGTTTTCATGTGTCTCGACATCAGTCTCAACTAAATTACTAAATGCTGTCACTTTCACTCATTATGTATTCTACTGTTCACAAAACCTTTTTATATATTTGGTATGTTCTGTATATTTTGTTTAAATTATAATCGTGGAATGTATTATCACTCCCTTTGGCATTTAATTAAATACCTAATAGAACGTTTATATTGTTTATAAATGTTATTGTTTATGAAATATATATTGTTGTATGTATAATATATTGTTTATTAAAGTTATTGACATAAATTTTTCCCCACCTCACGGTTACGGTTTACAACGACCAAATATTTCCTACAATAAAATAAAGGTATCTTATAAAATGTGAGGAAATCACTCATTTATGCTTTATTGAAACTTACTAATACTGTAACATGCTGCTCTTTCAGTAAAATACTAATACTTCATATCCAACCACATTTTGTACGATTACTCCAGAAGTAAAATACCCCCGTCGCAGCAAACCTGTGTACTCAGCGAATTTCCAATTAATAAATAACATAACACATTAAGCCACTTAACAGGATTCATAAGAAATATAATCACAAATAAGCGATGTATAAAGTATTAATTATTCTTCATAAGAATAACACTGGGGATGAGTACGCAGGTTTGCTGCAATAAGGAACACAATAATGGGTTTTTATGCAAATATCAATAGAACTCATCTAGGTGAAGTCACAAAAAAACAATAAAACACAACCAGATGAAGCCACATACCAAGTTTTGTCAGTTTATGATCATAAATAAGCGAGTTATAAAATATTTATTTGTCTCCATAAGAATAACATTGGACAACGTACTGTGTTTAGCACTTTCAATATCTCAGTAACCAATTGACGTAGAGCAATGATCAACATACCAAATTGGTTGTTTTTAAGCTGAATTCAATGGTAAAAATTAAAATTTTATTTAAATAAAACTTATATGTAAAACCCCCATTCGTCTGGTTTTCGAACTCGTTCAAATAAATGGTACTTTACACATTTGCGCCAAATTTCACTAAGATCAGACCTTTTTTACGAGAGTTATCGTGCTTACGGACACACACACACACACACACACACACACACACATATATAAATTTGAACGAATGGTATTTTTGGCATCTGGGGACCTCAAAATCCAAAGTAATCATGGTCTTGGGCTTAAGTCTTACCATGCCACCTACATGTGACGGTAATAGCTTGTTCCCTATAGGGGAAATTCGCTAAAAGCCTCATAAGTTCACTACTACAGTATGTGCCACCTACGACTGTTAATCGGTGAACCTATATGGTCGAGGATGGGGTATACCTGAAAACCTCATCAACCTGTATTTCCCTATCAACAATGGAGTTCAACATAGCCCGTTATGTTTGCAGGGAAGACCAGAGACTTGAACATACTTTTAGACATTATAAGTTATGACCCTTAGAAAATATCCTAAATTTGCATACCGATGTGGCTGCTTTTAAATTTGGCTGATGCTTGTGATTTATGATTTCCATGCCCATTGTCGATTATGAGTTGAACGCTGGGCGGGCGAACATAAAACCGTTACGACCTCTCGTGTTTTTTATGTTTGTTTGATGTTCGCTTCTCGGTATCTGTTACGGTTTTATGCATGGGACTAAAATATTGCTCACGCTATTTTTTAAGCCCATAGATCGTATAATTTGTGAATCAGTAACACACTTATTCTAGTTAGGTAATAATTATAAAATTTAATACCGGTACAAACATTTATGTTATTATTATTGTGTCAACACAAAATCTAAAAGATGTAACGTAAGACAACCATCGGGTCAGCTATTTTCTTTATTTTATTACTGGTCAAAGATGTTTTCTTAAAAAAAGTCACCTTAGTAAAGCAGTTAATGCTATCGAAGCACATTTTATCTGGAGGATTTTTTCATATATTATAAATAATCGTTATAAAATAGATAATAACATGAAGCCTACAGTCATTTAACACTGCGAAACACATGTTAAGCTTGGTTTTACAATGATTTTACTTCATTTGTTCCGGATAAAATAATTTGTTGGAGTTTTTGTGAGAGGCGGTGAGTTTCCCAGAATGGTTATGTTAAGGGGTATCAAGCGGGCCAGGTAAGACCCAACCAAGTATCAAGTATCAAGACCAGGACTCAAGTATCAAGTATCAAGTTGTAAGACTCGACTGCAAAGTATAAAATTCTTACCACAAATCTTTTAATATTTCGAAGGGATGTTTAGAAGAATAATATTCATGTTATAAAAAATAAATGTTCTGTCAAAGTTTTTAACCAGCTTTAAAATCCCAATTGTTCTGCCTTACATAATATGGCAACTCTGACACCCATACGATGTTCAAAATGTCAAACTAAAAATATTATCATTATCAATGGTCTTACGGAATATGTGGTAATTGTATATACCAGTAACAAGTGACCTTGTTACTGGGGTTGCACAAGGTTCCATCTTAGTTCTCACTATTGTTCCGTTCTCAGTATTAATGAAGGCCTCTGCATTCCTGGATCACTGTCCCAGCATGGATAGAATAATCCCAGGCAATCAGAAGCACAATTCCAAATCTCTCTGTTAATGGAGCAATGGACTAGTAGTAGTGGTAGTCTTAAAATCGTGTTTGTATTATATAGTAATGTTTTGCTATAGCTTTCTTACCTTTATACGCACAATAATTATCTTTGTTCCATTAAAGTTTGAAAGGTTGCCTTGAGAGTATATTAAAATAAAAACTTCAAGATCGTGAAAGGTTTGTTGCTTTTTTTAGCTTGTTGCCTTAATTATTTTGTTGGCTTTGCATTGCTGAATTCGAATGTCCTATATGTCAATCATTAAAATTTGTCTGCACTTAACATATTGCTTCAGATGTTTAAAATCACAGTTGTTTTGGGAGAAAAGCCAGTTAAGAAAACTCCTCCCATTATCAAGTGAGCCCTACTTACTTACTCCTCCCATTATCAAGTGAGCCCTACTTACTTACTCCTCCCATTATCAAGTGAGCCCTACTTACTTACTCCTCCCATTATCAAGTGAGCCCTACTTACTTACTCCTCCCATTACCAAGTGAGCCCTACTTACTTACTCCTCCCATTATCAAGTAAGTCCTACTCACTTACTCCTCCCATTATCAAGTGAGCCCTACTTACTTACTCCTCCCATTATCAAGTGAGCCCTACTTACTCCTCCCATTATCAAGTGAGCCGTACTCACTTACTCCTCCCATTATCAAGTGAGCCCTACTCACTTACTCCTCCCATTATCAAGTGAGTCCTACTTACTTACTCCTCCCATTATCAAGTGAGCCCTACTTACTTACTCCTCCCATTATCTAGTGAGCCCTACTTATTTACTCCTCCCATTATCAAGTGAGCCCTACTTACTTACTCCACCCATTATCAAGTGAGCTCTACTTACTTACTCCTCCCATTATCAAGTGAGCCATACTTATTTACAATTCAAATTCAAAACTTTGGGCTAACTAGCTTACATTACTTTTTCAACATGTTATATTTTACATGATTTCCTATTGAATTTCATACTTACACGATTCGCTATAAAATTATGTAAGTAATAAAACTAAGGGGAAAAATGTAGGCTAGGTAGTTATAAGTTTCTAATTTTAAATGGGACTAAGTAGGGCTCACTCGATAAAGGCAGGAGTTTCGTTACCTCCCGAAACTCGGTGTGGTTTTAAACACTAGAAGTGATGGGTAAAGTTCAAGCACATTTTACTAACGAGAATACCCTCATTATGTATAGTCTTAACCAAAATGTCGGTTGTTGTGTTGCAGAAAGGAGGAGGAGCCAAAAAGAAGAGGTTGTGTGATAATGCGTACACCGTGGTAGGGGTGGGCGGCCCTCCTGAGCCCCCTGGGCCCGCAGACTCCTGCCTGAGCCCCTGCTGGCAGTTCGGACCCTCCCCCGATGACCTTGACCTCGATGCCCACAATCACTCGGACTACAGCACCATCGACTACAGTTCTCTCTCGTAAGTCGAATAACAGCTTTTTGTAGAACCCGGTGTACTAAACACACAGCTCAGGAAGATACATCGATTTAGAACCCTCATACTTTTATGGCATTTAGGTTAGAGCCATAAACACAAAGCAATATTTTTAATAACAAATCAATTCCAGTAAGGGAAAACCACACATTATGTACCGGGTGTTTGTAAAAGAACTCCCTATTTTCGCGAACAATTTTAAGGGTGAAACATACAAAATCTTACATTTATGAATATAAAGAGTGAAAGATAATATGTTCAAGTTTCAGTTTTGTCCTAGTAAACTTCGACGAGCATTAAATCAATACGAGTTGCTCTACACAGATCAATACGAATTTCTACTTCTCGCCAAGTATTCGCCAACATTGCAGGTGTGATGACGCAACTGTGATGATCCTTTGTCCTGGTCACCTCGAAGCCCAGATTTAACCCCGCTGGACTTTTATTTTGGGGACATTTAAAGAATGTAGTATATGCTGAAAATATGTGACATTGACCAGTTACGACAAAGGATCATCGGAGCAGTTGCGTCAGTAACACCTGCAATGTTGGCGAATACCTGGTAAGAAGTTGAAAATCGCGTCTTGATCTGTGTAGAGCAACTAATAGTGTGCACGTTGAAGTTTAGTAGGACAAAACCAAAACTTGAAGACACTCTCTTTCACACTATATATTTATAAGTGTAAGATTTTGTATGTACAAATCTTTCTCGAAAATAGGGAGTTCTTTTTCAAACACCCGGTACATTAATACTAATTTTTCCAGAGTAGTTTATTTGTTGTAGAATTAAAAAAAATACATACCAGGAGAATAAGTTAGATCTGCCTGTTTGTCTTTTCCCAGAACATGGAATTGTATGGTGTTCTGCTATGGGGCAATAGTGCCCATGTAAGTGACAAACTTATAATACGAAAGAAAATAATTAGGATTTTATCCAATGCAGATCAGTTAGCCCGTTGCAAGCCTCTTTTCATAAAATTAATGATTATGACTGTAATCAATTTATGTTTTTTTTACTGTATTTTGCTACACAAATAATCATTTGCAGGAATTTCGGTACAGGAAAGACATTCATCCATACAATACTAGAAACAATACACACATTCACGTTACTTTTGTAGACTTACCAAATTATTAAAAGGTTATGAAATTGTACGTTTAAGAATGTACAATAAGTTGCTTTAAAATCTGACAAATCTAACAGGGAATTCTTTAAAAAATAATCTTTATAAATGGTTAGAAACCACATCTTTTTACTCTATAGATGAATATTTTGATTTCAAAATATAATTAATTGCATTGAGTAATCTGTTCCACATATTATTCCATTTGCATTGGTAATATGTATACAATGTATTTTATTACAAAATAAATTGTAATAATTGTAAATATTGACGTTTCTATTGTTGTATGCATGCTGAACGACAGTAAAATGACGATTATTATTATTATTATCATCATGTAATATTTAATTTAATTAAACATTACATAACCTATAACTTAGAACAACCGAATTGCTTGTAATAAAAGACAATTTTTTTTAAATAATAACTTTAAAAACAGTTTTTTAAAGCATCTGATAGGATCAACCTTAAACACGTTTGTCCAGTCAAAATCGGGGAAACTGGGGAAATTCATATAATTTTAATATCTGGAAAACTAGGAAAAGGTTTTTGAAGAAGTCAAGTCAATTATCAATGAAGATATCCTAGTATTTAAATAAGTTCTGCCAAGTTACTATGCCTTGAATAGGTCATTTGTGTAGAATTTACTTTAAGAATTGCGAAAGGTTATATTGTAAATAAAATGTAAAAGTTAGATATGACAAAAACTAAACAATAAAATAATAATCCCAAGGCCCATAAGAAAAAACATGTTCGGTTATAATAAATAAACACAAGTTAAGAAATGTGTGAAAATTCAATAAAATATTCATTGAATATACCAAATTTCTTTTTAAGTCATGGACTTATCCCCATATCATTCTAGGCCTCATTTGTAACAGTGCGAGGGGGGAGAGGTACAATACCCATTGTATTCTCAGTATACCACTTCCGAAATATTGTTATTTTTGCATAGTGTTCTCCCATAAGGAACAATCTTTTAATCTTCTTTAGTGCCACTTTCATTTGTTACGAAACAAACTTCTTGGGAAATAAAAATAAAATTAAAACATGCTCCTAAATGCAGATTAATGCGGTGGTATCTATATTATTAATACGCTACATGCAAACTTTGTTATCGATAAGGCTTTTTTGTTTTAAGATTTACCTCCACATATTATACACCAAAACGCACGTATAGATGAGCAGATCTGCAAACTAGCTTTAGATTTTCGATTTAGACCTCAGGGCTCTGCCCCGCACGGGACTTCCAAGTCCCCATGTTATTCATATGGAGGTGAGTTGTATTTGGTTGATGTCACATGTATTTTTTTCTTAAATCAATTAAATAAATAGCTGTTATAAGGATTATATCTAAGTATAGACTGTCAGTGTTTTGTTTAATATTTAAAGGCGGTCCCACACTTCTCGCGAACACGCCCGAACATTCGGCCGAACTCCGGATGTTCGGCGTATTCGCGAGACGTGTGGGAGCTGCACGAACTTTTGAATACATTCGGGAACATACGGGACGGAATGTTCAGTGAACATTCTGAAGAATGTTTGGCCGAATGTTCAGGCCTACAAAAAATAAATTACCAAACTAAATTACCAAATACATTTTTACCATTCACGCAATTGATTTTAATTCTAACTTTAATGTCTAAAGTTATTTATTGCATTTGTAGTTATTTATATAAATTACGCGTACTTCATTTATATTCCAATTAAACATTGGAATATGAATAAAAAGGTAAAATAAAGAGAGACAAGACGAAAGAAAAAAGAGAGGACAGCTAAACAAAAATTGCCTTATCGAAAGCCCGCAGTTGTGTATCTGTGGAAGGAGAAGGGGGTGTGAGTTTCGGGAAACAATGTTGGCCCCCGCATTTCTTGACGCAGAAGGTAATAACAATTACAAAACCTCCATGGGATGTGTGATCAGTGGTATTTTGTGTATTCATTGGTAATACCATCGGTAAACATCGGTAAAGCTGACCCGGCCCCCGCACTAGCACTAGCCCTGCCACGCGGACAAGAAAGGAACTACAGCGGCACAAACAGTGTTACAGTATGATTGTCCGTGCATTATAAGGAATGTGGACTGTTACAAATAATAACATCTAAACTACAAATGTCTGAGTCACTTTCGTAAAAAAATCCTTAATTTACCCTGCAACTTGAATTTAATCATACAATACTAAAATTGACTTAACCTGTCATTCAGTTTGTTCAATCTGACTTGCCACGTTTTAGCAAATTTTCCCTACAGGATAGAAGCTACTACGTCGTAAGTATGGCAAGACCTAGGCCCTTGACATGAATACTCTTTTGTTGTTTTGAGGTTCCCTGACGCAAAAAATACCATTTGTAAAAATATGGTTGAATAAGTATTAAGAGTAGTAGTTGCGTTGCTGGGAAATGTATTTTATACAGCCAGAGTGAAGGGTCCGTCTAACAACCAACCCACGGGCGTCACAGCAAGATAAGTTTGACACCACTTGCCAGGTGGAGTGGCTGAGCCCTTACCGTGGACTAACTAGGCTACAATAGTTTTACTATAACTATATAACATTATCATCTGTTTCCTAGGCTCTGGGACAGACCTCTTACCACCAACAAATACTCCCTACATCGCTATCATCAGCCTATCCACAGAGAACGTATTATAGATACATATCCATCCACACGTTATCTGAACCATCACTGACTAGGACTTACTACTTTCTGTAATTTATAATAAGTAAGGTCTAATCTCTGTTATCGTGTGCCTTTAACGTGATAACAGTGTTATGAAAGAAAACCCACATGACTAACAAAAGTGTAATAAGATTTAATTAAATAAAACACTATTACAAAGTCACATTAGTTAATGTTTTCAAGACGCCAAATAAATCTGGAACCGCCATTTGAAATACTATTGGGCGTTTTGTACTGCACAGTGAACGTGGAATAGAGTAAACATATCGGCCTAGTTACGATACCGACATGTTTTGTGTTTCCAAGAAAAAGGTTAACGTTCCTTCCACCACGCCTGTTACCTCTAAAGGAAGACATTATTTTCATGGTTGTCACTCCTAGGAGCACATTCTTTAGTTTAAATGATGGTTTACTCCGTTATTGTTATGGGAATTCTTTAATAATTGTAAACAATTCAAATATCGCAACTCTAATTTAATTCAAATAGCTATAAGTTCTTCACAGCATCGCATAAAAGTGTTGTTGCTTAAATTTCTCACCATCTGTTCGCAGAATCGCCGCTACCTCAAAAACGGGTTGTGATGACAGAACATTTTTAAAAAAAACTTAGGGGCTACAAAAACCTAATAACGTCGATAATTCTAAACTAAGACACAAATTGAGTTAATCAGGGGTTAAAAAGTATGTGTTCTATTTATTGGGTTAAATTGAGCATCTGTGAGCGTATAACATAACGCAAATAATTCTTGGAAAGTATTCTTAAGCATAAAATAGTCTCGTTTACACTCACTCACAATATTATTATTGTTCCCAAGGGAAGAGTCCGAGTTAGCCAAGAAAGACACGTGTCGTAACATATCGGCCGAGGTGGTTCGGTTTTTAATTTCTAACACACATTTGAAAGTTATCCCAAAACAACGTAATGCCAGTGTGAACTATTACAAACAAAAAAAATTTAATTGTGTGCAGAATGTATTCTCGATCGTCAAACGAAACAGACAGGGACAAGAAATTTCGAAGAAGACGCGATTTATTTGTTTTCTGTAATTGTTACGTCTATTTGTGTAATACCATTTTTTATAGACCATAATGTTCTTAGAAAAATGGCATCTAAAGCGTCTTGATATCGTAAACAGTTTTTGAGTTAGAGGGAATTTTTTTAAATATCACCCCGCACTTATTCCCCCTCGGCCATGTTGTGAATCGAAAAGTTTGGATTATGTATGCGAAGAAAGCAGTTATACTCAACCAATAGGAGCACCCACCCCAGAAACAATCATAAATCAAAATTCGTCACCGTTTTAGCACTTATTCAACCCCATTGTGATGTTGGACTGCATTGCAAAATTTGCCTCACTACATAGTTCATAGTTTTAACACAGGAGCGCGCTGGCGTCACTAATTGTCCGATTCAATTATTAATAAACTCATAAAAAACTTATTTCGGATACATTATTATCTTAATATCAAATTATATATAAGATTTATAATACTAAATTAAGTCAAATATTTATAGTAACATGTTGTATTTTTGTTTTTAGCTTAAAATACTGACTTTTCAAACTTTGATTCTCAGTGTGAATAGTGTAAATACACGCACTTAATACTTTTAAACTGCCTTCTATTCTTTGCTGGATTACTGTGCAATACAGTACTGCTTTAAGCTTGTATTGTACGGGAATCCAGTCGAAAAAATCAAAAACTTAAAATAAAATACCACTACATCATCTGTTGTAGTGTTATTCTCGTATACTGTAAGGTTTTGCGTTACTGATATCTATGTCATATGATACATACTGTTTGCCACGTAATGTTATGTGGTTTGCTATATACTCTATTCTATGTTCACCATGTAGTGCAGGTCCTATGGGAGATAGCCATGCTGTTTGTTCAATTGGCTGTTCTAGGGGTGTTTATGCTTGTTGTCATGCGGGTTGCGTCAACTGTCCTCATGCGCCACGTGAAGGCGCTAAAGTAGTTTTGATTACATTCTGCTGTTTAAGACCATACACATACTGTATTTACTGTTCTCGCTTCCCAAAACGGGATGCACAAGCTGCGCTTAGAGAATTCTAGTAGTTAAGTTTAAAGTTAGACAATATTGTTTTGATTTCTTAAATAGTGGAAACATTTTAGTGTAAATGGTATTTTGTTTTGTTTTCAATTCAAACTTAAATATGAATATAATTTGTGTAAATTTTTATTTTTTTAAATTTTACTTTATACTCTGTAAAGTCTTCTAAATCTAACGCTGATTTTTTTATAATGTCTACAATAAGGATTCAAAAGCCATTACAGTAAATTTATAATGATCCATTCCATTTATTTTTTATTCAATAACTTTCCTTTGGATTTTGTTAAGTTTTCCAGAACAAGTCTATATTTATATTTTTAATTGAAAGCAAGAGCATCTAATTCTATGTTCTACATCAAATGAATTCTCATGGACAGGGAAGATAATAGTGACACCCATGTCTAAAAGGGCCAGTCAGTGCTCTCAATACCTTCTGGAATGTTTGGATATGGGAAAAAGCTTTTATGAACTTTAGATTAGTGGGCATCATCCCCACTTCTCTAAGTCTTATTCAGATATCGAGACAGGTCTCTACATTAGAGCATTTTGTTGTAACCAAAAATTGATAAAGCTCTTAGAGTGATAAGAGTGGAACGCTCCCCAGTCCGTAATTGGTTTAAGGCAATTTTTATGATTGGGATTATTTAACGAAAACATCTTTAGATTTTTCTTGAAACTTATTTGTTTCTAGAAACACTGTTTCAATGTTGAGGTATTACAAAATATGTATGATTTACAAATACCTTTTTACTAAAATAAAACAAAGTGATTTAAGGTCACGTTTAATGTTTTCTGACTAAGAATAAATAAAAATGCAAGTCAGTAAAACTACTTTTTATTAAATAACGAAGCTGAGAAGAAAAAAATTGTTGTTGAGGGCGAAATTGATTGTGCTGAGGAGAGTTGACTGAGACTTCAGTGAATCATTTTGCCCATTTCATCAATCACATTCTAGTAAATTAATTTCAGCATTGATTTCAACCTTCTTTAAAAAACAATTCCTTTTTCTTAATAGTGTTTAATTTGTATTTGTTGGTTTTATATCCCATTCTAAAATACCTCTATAACTATAATTTATTTGAGAACTCAAACATCAGTACAAAATTAAATCTATCATAATTTGTATATAACACCAGTTTTGATTAAAACTTACTTACTATGGGAAAAATCAAAGCTGTGTTCTCGCTTTATGATGTCACAATCCATTATCATGGAGCTAGGGTTGGTTTGAAGGTTCCTACCTTATCAATGCATTTTTACTTTTGAATATTGCCAGGGAGATTCTGAGTTGAAAATGTTACATTGTAACATCTGAGTGGAGGACGATTTTTTACTGAGATTAGGTGTTATGTGTGTCCCTATGGATGAATAATAAATAACCTTTTATATAATTATGGAAACAGGAGGAGTTTGAGAGCCATTCAAAACATGAATGTGCTAGGGGGTTGTGAGACCAACCAAAATAAATGTTGGAATTGTTTACTAGTAAAACCTAAGGCAATTTTTGTATTAGATAAGTTTATTTTTTTTAAATCACTCTACAGTAGAACCACTCGCCCCCGTTGCCTACGGGACTAAGCCATCGTCAGAATATGGAAATAGATAATCAGAGGATTAAACACCCCCGTCACAGCAAACCTGCATACTCAACGAATTTCCAATGGAGATGGCTACATAAAGCCACTTACCAAGTTTCATAAAAATGTATTCACAAATAAGCGATATATACAATTTTAATTATTCTCCATAAGAATAACGTTGGGGCTGAGAACGCAGGTTTGCTGCAACAACGAAGACAAAAAATGGGTTGTTATGCTAATATCAATATAACTCAACTAGGTGAAGTCGTATACCGGTTTTTAATAATTTAAGTTCATAATTAAGGGAGACAGAGCATTTAATTATTTTCATAAGAATAACATGGGGGCTGAGTACGCAGGTTGACTGCTACGGGAGTCTTTAGCAAAAAATTGTTTTGAGCAACTATCAATAGACCACAACCAGATGAAGCCGTATACCAAGTTTCGTCAGTATACTTTCATAAATAAGCGAGGTATAAAATTGTTCTTTTCCTCCATAAGAATAACATCAGACAACGTACTGTGTTTAGCACTTTCAATATCTCGGTAACAATTGACGTAGAGGATAGATCAAAATACCAAATTGTGTGTTTTTTAAGCAGAATCCAATGGTAAAACCTAAAATTTGACTATTTCAACAATTATATGTAAAAAACCCAAAAAAAACCATTTTGGGGTACAAACCCCCCCCCCAAAATACCCCTTCGGATGAAGCGATCTGGTTGGTTTTCGAACTTAAAGTCATAAATGGTGCTTTACACGTTTATACCAAGTTTCATCAAAATCTGATCATTTTTACGAGAGTTATCGTGCTCACGGACATATATATATATATATATATATATATATATATATATATATATAAAACAAAAGGATTATACACAAAACGGGAGCACTTACTCCCGACACCCAAGAAATTACACCCCCCCCACACATTAAAAAAAAACATCAACCCCACCCAAGGGCAGACTAATTTGTAATAACATTATTGGGAATTATTTTATTCCATAACAAAGAAAGATTTCTGTGCATAATTAAGAAAAATGAATAATTTTCCCCAACATTTCATGCCCAGAGTTTTAAAATTAGACCCCTCCCAGCCAATGAATACAGAGTCTTATAAGAAGACAGGCTCTTTGGTCCAATGTGTAAATTAAGTCCTATAGGTTGTTTGTTAGGGGTTTTCTGTTTGTTGTATGAGCTTTTTGGCGTTTTTTTTGTATATATATATATATATATATATATACAGTTTCGAACGAATGGTGTTTTTGGGGTCTGGGGACCTCAAAACGAAAAGTTATCATGGAACCGGGCCTAGGTCTTACCATGCTGACTAGGGTAGTAGCTTCTTCCCTATAGGGGAAATTCGCTAAAAGGGACCTCTTGTCGGCAAAGTAGATTTTTCAGGACAGTCTTATTAAGTCATCCGGGTGTAAATTATAGATTTTAGTTTTTTTGCTTATTAATACTCTTTATAATGTCGTTTACAAGACACAATCGATTAAAAAACAGTTTCAAACAGATAAAACACTCATAATAATCAATAAAGGACACTGTGTTCTGCCTCGGAAAAGGTACCTCTTGTCGCTTAAGGAGCAATAACATGGCCGACATGATGTCCCATTTCTCAAACATACTTTATTACACTTTAAGGGTGCGCCCTACCTGCCTTCCGCACGCTAAAGTAAGGGTTTTGCATCTCCCACATTGTAGGCTCAATTCTTAACCAATTAAAAATAATTTGTTGTTATTTCTTTCATTAAATGTTGATCTAGAGATCATACGATTTAAAAATCGTTTTTTTAATTCAAAATAAGCAGTAGGCCATTAGTAAAGTTTCAAATTAAGCGTTTTTCTAAAGCTTCCTAACGTAAAGAAAAAAAATATTTTGGAAAAAATGAATCGTACAATCTCTAGATTGGAATCTGAAAAGTGTGAAACTGCAAATAGTTTGGTAGAAATCTGTAAAATAACAGTGCGATCGAGGAGAACAAAATGGTCTTCAAGCGTAAATATGCATGGCCCTGCTTGTTGGCGGCGCCGGCGCGGCGCTAAACAACAATGAATTCAATCTGGGTAGGGCGCACCCTTAAGGCACAAGTCCACTTCGCATTACTTTAAAAGCGAGTCTTTCCTAAACTCGCGTGCAGTGTTATTTCCACTTGAGGGATTTTTATCCCATATATGGGATATTTTGACTGCTTGTGGGATAAAATGGGATTGTGGGATATTTTGGAAATCTGTATGAAGTCTGCTAGTTTGCTTAGACCAGACCACCTTAGCAGTACTGTAGCACTTCTATTCTAGTGGATTTTCTTGTCGTACTGGCAGTTGCGGGGTTTCCAATTTCCCACGTTGTTATTATTTTACCTATTTTGTTGCACATATTATTATTTTATAAACGTCACAGAACGAAGAACGAACACTAAATCACACCAATGATTGTCGCTGGCCTGGAATGTTGGAATTTACAAGGGAAATATTTGCTATTATTATTACCTATGTCGTACTCTTTCGTACTACAATGCCATTACAAATATTAATACCTCTCACACGGAACTAAATTATTTAACTTAGTTCACTTGCCAGCCTTATGGCATTTATATCGCATTACTCAAAATCCTTTGAGGTACTAAAATGTAAAATGTAGGTAATTAGTAGATCTAAATAAGCTCTATCTATCATATAATATTTAACAAACTGTGTTACTATGTTGCACTGTTTGAAAAATCAGTGGGAAAGTGTGGGATATTTAGAGGGATATTATAAGGTGAAGTGTGGGATAAAGTGGGATTTGTTGTATAAGCTCGTGGGATATTTTTACTGCTGAATGGAAACACTGCTCCAGTGGTAACTCATGGAACTACGACGGATTTCTCATAATAGAAGAACATTGTCTGGTTATAATAATGCCCGCTCCGACATCAGATACCTTTTTCATAGGTTTATAAGCCGATCGATGTTATTGATATTACTATTACAATAATATTATTCATTTTTCTTAATACTATACTATTAATAACTAATAATCCATAATAATTACTATTACAGCATTCGTGGTAAGTTTGTAAATCTAATTTTGTAAGTAGAAAGGTTTGCAGCCATGCATTATCAGTCAGCCAATCACAGCCTCATCAGTTGTTTCTCCGTTCTTCCCTGAGAATCTACTCCCACTTTACCATCCTCTAATACTGTCCAATAATCACGCTGATTTTACGGTTCTTACCTAGGTTCCTCTAAATTACAGAACCCCACGTCTAAAACTTTACGCTGTCGCAATCAGAGAAACACAGTCACTCAGTCGTTCTATTACATAATAAGCGACGAAAAGAATATCTCTTCAAAAACATCCGAGAGTATTGAAAAGAAGAGTTTAAGGATATTATTTGCCCACAACAAGGACCTGCTATTGAACCTGAACCCCATGCAAATGCTGAGTACCCATGGAGTACTAATGAGGGTCCGCCTGACGACTCGGCAGCCGTTCCTGGCCCTTCGACAAAGCATCGCAAGCGATCATTTTGAACAAAGAAAAAAAGACTTAAGAAAACTTTCTTATATAATTTTAAAGATTAGATTGCAGGCTTTGTTTTGATACTAAATTCATTCCTTAAATGTAAAAAATAAAGATTTGGTAGTGTTTGAAAGTTTTAAAATGCGTTTTTCTCAAAAAGCTCATTTTTATTTTACAAAACTCAAACGTCTGTAACTTGAAAAAAATCGTAGATACATAATTTGATTGACAAACTGTTTGTAATTAAAAGCTTAATTTAAAAATAGCAATAACTCAAAATCGGAAATTGCCGTCAAGAGCCTCACCATAATCCATTGCTTTCCGCCTCACCATAATCTCAGCTTCAATATCTGTCTTAAATTCCAACATATATTCATAACGTTCCAGCCCTTGGAGCTGTGAGGTAGACAGTGCAATCTTCAACCATTAGGGAGATGAATCAACAAGTTCTCTCTGGTTGACCTTGCCTTTCAACATAATTAAATAAGCTGTTTATTATATCACGATGAAGTCACTGTATGCAAATGCACTAGACAAGGGCTCTGGCCAGTCGCTATGATTGGCAACTCGCAGCATGACTCGCTAATGGAGTCAGAACTGATACAAAGTGAGTCTTACCATACACCAGATTATGCTGGTGCATCAGATGAAGGGATGAACATGCATAATGTACAACATATAATTTGTTCCACTTTAAACTTTTAATCAGATCGGCGATATTTATCTAAAGGATTGTTACTAAATACTATATACTTGATCCACAGGTCAAATATAGGCCTACTCCTTCGTATTTTATCTTATCCTGTGGGACCAATTACCAGGGTTTCTATGGGGTTTCCCTTCTTTACCCTAGGTGTTAAGGTGGCAACTTATCTCTCTTTTTAACTGATCAAGTTACCGTATTTGGTTGAAAGTAAAAAATAAGTAAAGGATTTACGTATATATTTAAAAAAAATAAAAATATGAACGTCGTACTGGTTTGCCATCATATCATAATTTGTATTTTATTTGCAACTGTCATAGAATAATAATTAGAGATAATAATTAGTTTAGTTTTCTGAGCTCATTGTAATTGTGATGGGTTTTATTAGAAATCCATAGTTTATGGTAACATAAAAAATAAATGTTGTAAGTTTTAAGCCCCATAATTTCCGACCCCAAATTTTCCCAGAAATGCAGGTGGTGTAAATTATTGGGGACAGAACCTCAAGTGCTACAACACTCAAAATTGGAATTAAAATCCTTTGAGCCAATCCTGAGAAATTAGGGGTTTTCTGATTTTACACCCCTTCAGAAAACGGGGGAAGTCCTGTGGGGAAAAGTAACCCTTAAAAATTAAAAATTCAAAAAGATGACACTTGGAGGTGTTAGAATTGTGCCTACAAACCACATTTTATACAAGTTGGGCCATTGTTGTGGTATCTAGGTCTGCACACAACCAACAGACAGTTATCACTTCAAAAACCACTTTTTCTAATCAGGAAGCATAAAAATGTATTCCCACCATTAACTCAAACACAAATGCTGACAAATACCTATGCATGGCCTATGCATGGCCTATGAAGAAAGTAGAGAATAAACTACACTAACCATAATCTTACTCAATTTATGTGAATAGATTTGAATTACCTTTCACTTTTGTTACTTGAGTTGAATTATCTATCGGGGAGATTGTTCTGTTGGTTTGACCTAGGAAATCCAGAATCAGTACTTGGAGTAGTTCAGTGTGTGACAGGGCTCCGAGGGCTGTTGTTCAATGTCTCTCTCACTTTCCATGTCTCCGAGGGTTGTTGTTCAATGTCTCTCTCACTTTCCATGTCTCCGAGGGCTGTTGTTCAATGTCTCTCTCACTTTCCATGTCTCTTTCTCTGTTCCATGTATTTATCTGTATTTGTTATTTGTTCCAGCCATAAAAAAACATAAATTGGTCAGTTATGTTTGAAACATTATACAGTTATAAGGGACTACGTTAGAAATTATTAGACAAATTATGACAGTTACGTCCTTATTCAAACAACTAAAAAGTAAAAGACAAAATCGCCAACAAAAAATTACTGCCATGACCATCTCATCTCATTAAACATTTAATGAGATGACACTCATATAAATAACAGTTTAACAATACATTAAAATAAATATATAGGATTTTGTAAAGAAACTAATTAACACATGGATCCTACTCCTTAAACATTCCTACTAAAGCAAGCTATTCCAGCTATAAGGCCCCACTGATATCGTTTAGAATAACTTATGTCCTCAATTCACAACATTAATCAGTTTATATCGGTCTAGTCGATAGCTAATCAATGATACGAAGAGTACTCGAGTATAAGAAATAAAGTATCGAGCACTACGAGTACAAGTCTCCAGTGCAGAAAACTACTAATCACTGTTTCCTATGCAGATTCTGAATCTACACCACAGTTGTGTTATGGTTTGCATCACTACTAGCAGTCAACATTGTTTACCCTTGACAAATGCTTTATTTACAATTTAAATTCACACAAGCGTCACGGTCTGAACACATTGTTTGTACACATGGTTATGTAGTATTTTCAGGCTGATTCATAACCAGGGAATGATAAGAGCCTGGTATCCCTGCAGAATGGGGGCCTTCCTATGGAACAAAAAAGTCCCCTGCTATAGCGAGCATATATGTAGCGGGCATGTTCAAATTTGTCATGGAGTTTTATCAAGAAAATGATTGTTTTTTACTAGGACATGGTACCTCATTTCATAACAGGTTATCTGTTTGTAGATTTTACGAACAGAGAGCATGTAAGGAACGTGTTGAAATGAAAATTAAATATATCAGCATATCTCAAACTGTGCGATACGACCCGGTCCCCAAAGAATTAATGGTGGGGGGAGGGGGGCGGTTAGTTGACAACTATAAATGTCCATGTTTCCATCTGAGAGCAGCAATTCTCCTTTAACCGTCCCTCCACTACTTTGGTTTCCTCTTTCCTATGCATTATCACGCCATCTTCGAGAAAAATGTATTATTTCTTAATGCTGTTGTTCGAAGAACTAAAAACAATTTCTTTGTACTTTTCCAGTATAATTGTTTATGAACGTAATATGTCAGTTCGTAAACGAAGTAGACAGTCACATGTTTTATTGTAAAACAAAGCAGACGTCTTTAAATCCCATGCTATTTAAATGGGTATTCCATAACAAAGAAAGATTTCTGTGCATAATTAAGAAAAATGAATAATTTTCCCCAACATTTCATGCCCAGAGTTTTAAAATTAGACCCCTCCCAGCCAATGAATACAGAGTCTTATAAGAAGAACACGTCTTATGGGCCAGAGTCTGTAAATATTTTAAACTTGCCGTGCTAGTTTTGAGGACGGCCGCGTATTTACGAACCCTAAAGTGGTCTCAGCGCTCGCTCGGTTCGGGCCACCGCCGAGGTTTGGCGGAGATACCCGATCGCCCTAACCTAACCTAAACGCAGGAGTACAACGGTTAGGTTAGGTTAGGTTAGGTTAGGTTAGGTTAGGTTAGGTTAGGTTAGGTTAGGTTAGGGCGATCGGGTATCTCCGCCAAACCTCGGCGGTGGCCCGAACCGAGCGACCGCTGAGACCTCTTAGGGTTCGTAAATACGCAGCCCGGCCACGAGGCAGCGCTGTCTACCCAGCCACTCCTCCCCCCGCGACCGGCGACCGTCGTTACAGTCAACCCCGCCCTACTACAAGAGCGAAGGGACCTAGTCCACGGCAACACCTTGTGTTTTCGGCACCGGTCTGCAGTGCTAGAGGCGCTTCACAGCGGCGAGGTGCAAAACTACGGATTTCCAGCGCGCCAACTTCAAATAAGCGACAGAATTTTTAACACGGGACCTGTTCTTCTTATAAGACTCTGTATTCGTTGTCCCACGACTTCGCGTTCGCTCACAATTTCATTGTCAAATTTGGGCTTCCGGAATTAGATATATAGATAGCAACAGGCGCCACTTGAAAAATATGTAAGGTTTGATAAACATTGTAATACAAATGTATAGGCGTAAACAAATTAATTTAAAATTAAAATATATATTGTCAACTTGTGGTTGTATTAGGCCACAAAAACTGTATTAACTATCAAAAACAGTTTAGTAAGTAAAAACGCAAGTTGTTATCTTATTTTTACTGAATTTTTAGTTTATTTGCGATTGAAAACCAATAGTTAAAAAGTGACATTATTTCAAGACCAATCATCCCAATTATTATGTGTTTAAATATAAAAAAACACATTTTTACCTCAGTATTACTATTTTAAATATCTACAGTTTGGAAGGTCATATTACTTAAATGATTTAATAGTAAATACGTTTAGATTTTGAATGAATTCATTTAAGACTGTCAGTAAAAATAATATGCAAGATTTTAGAGAGCCTCTTGAGAAGGTGGGGGGGGGGGACATCATCACGAACACTAATGGGGTTTGGGGAGGGTCATTGTTTGGCCTAGCGTGGCGGACTGGTAGACAGTACAGTCAGTGACAACATTTGGGGTAGAGGAAAAACTGACCGGTTTTGTCGGGTGCGGAAGTCGTCAAATCAGGACACTTTTATTTCTGAATAGAAACGTCAAAGTCGGACAGCGTCAACCCCGGACACTTTTCCGGGTTGTCGGCTGGGTTAAGACGTCAAATCGAAACACTTTTATTTCTGTGTCCGGATTTGACGCTGTCCGACTTTGTCGCTGTCCGACTTAGGCGCGGTCCCTATTCTTCGGGACTCACGATATAACAGTAACTTTTTAAATATATTATATCAATAAATTCGTAACTTATTAAAAATACGTTATGAATATATATGTTATGTATGTGTCCATATAGCTTGATGCAATTGGAACCACGCATTGCGGTCCCGTTGGGAGGTTTTTCCTTGACCCCCTAGAAAACACATAATCAATATACTATATATTTTTCACTCATGACCCCCCTTAAATGATAGTCTTTACTGACCTTAGGAGAGAAGAGGTGTCTGGTATGAAGGACCCTTACCCAACAAACTCTTGTTTTGACAGGCTAGAGGGCGAACCAGTTTGGTAAAGGACACTCAATGGATTCTGGAAGCAGATGGCTTGGAGGGCCTGGGATGGGTTGGGGGTCATTGGAGGATTTTTAGAGGGAAAGTCCTTGCCTAATAGCCCCATGAGATTATACTAGTTTATAGGCAAATCCAGGTTCGCCCAAGAGCTGTATAGGTTTGAGGGAGTGGTTTATCTCCTTTTTGGGACGACTTGTTGTTCTGGCCTTATCTTTCCTATCCATGCACATTCCAAAGGGAAGACGTGCCTAACCAGTTAATGCTGAACCATTAAACCTAACATATCGAAGATCCAGGTTATAAACTTGATGGTATTTCAAACTGTCAAGAAATGTGGTCTCTAGAGGAGGTTCAAACTCCTTGAGCGCCTTCAGCTTTAGTGAATGTTATTTTGAGAATTATCTTCGACCTTGATGGAATACCATTTATTTGGTTTATTTTAGAAAGGGTTTCCTTCATATTTTTGAGGGGATCACATAATAAGATAACATTAACTCGAGCATTGAATGTCCAACAGAGATGTTTACAACATAATTTTGATATTATATTGTTATCATATGTAAAAAATATGAAAAGTTCAATGAAATTATATTTTTGTCAATATCTTTAAGAAAGTTAGTTGCTGTGTGGGTAATGATTTTGTTATGTTTTCAGATTCGGATCAGATGGACCATTGTATGAAAACACAGTCGGATACATCGAACCTTCTTCATCGATTCTTTTGAGTTACACATCAGAAGACGATGTAGACGAACACATTTATGACTACGTGAGCAACTCTGTGGAAGAAAGGCCTGGAAACATATTTCTCTCCCTTGTAGATGGAGAAGGTAAAACCATCAGCCCTGACCCCAACATATACGAAGTCCCTCCTGGTGCCATATTCAACTCTGAGTCCCACCTCGAGGAGTATTTCCCACTGATCGATATATCTCCTCCAAATGGCTTCCGGGATAAACTGACTTGGGAACGTTTGCACTTGATCACCGACAACGGTGCAGATAATGGCGAGGCTTTATATTCACTGCCGATAAAACTCAACCTAGACGGTTCAGCTATTATTAGGCCAAAGAGGAAAAAGATTAGGCCTGGCATTGAAGAGTTGTTGAATCAGAAAACAAATATGAAAGATTCTACGATGCAGGAAGAACAAGCAGACAGCAAAAATAAAGACAACGACACCTCCTCGCGACAAGAACCAACAAATTATGAAAGTTTAAAAATTGAGCCGCCTATTCCTGTAGAAATGGACAGTACTCTTGACGGTTGTATTACAGCAGTAAATAATTGTTCCGACAGTAGTAATGAAGTTTGTATAGATAGTATTGTTGAAGTAGTTCCAAAAAATCTTACTGTGTTAGAAGCGAATGTAGAAGGTTTACTAGTAGAATTGAATCCGCCCAATCATCAACTTTGTGAACCTCCGGAACAAATTGGTCAGAAGGAATTCACTTCCATCATAGAAATATCTGGCGATGGAACATGGAACACTGTCAAAATCCCAGCAACTCATGTAGAAAGCTCAAAGAATATCGAAACGAATGCTGAAACGAGTGGTTCTGAACAAGACTTTTTGTCAGCAAGCGCTGATGCGAGTGCGAAACACATCAATTTAGCGTACAGTGGTCAATATTACACCAGCAACTGTCCTGTAGCAAGCATCAAACCGATGAAGCATGATGATGACGTTGTTTTGGATACTAAGAAGAATATAGGTGCTCAGATAATGGAGAAGTACGAAGAAGAAAGGAAGAAAATTATCGAGATCAAGAATCTTCCGGATATAAGTTTATTGGACATTGAAGAGTCTGTGGAAGAAATTCAGAAAGAAAGGAGAAAAGTTATTGAAAGCCAAGCAGTACGTGCCAAAAGAATAGACTCTTGGATAAAAGGTAAACTTCTTAACATCATACCAAACTAAAGAATGACTTTCATTAGAGTTGTACTTTTCATGTAAATCTGTTGTTGAGAATCCATGATATTTGTAATTAACCATCATAGAACTTGAAACATTGAAACATTCAAGTTCAATCTGCTTTGCTTTAGGAGACTTTTCTATACAACACCCCATGTTTACTCCTCAGATAAAAATTTAATTACTGTAAAATGTAATTTTGCATATGTTTAAGTAAAATTAAAGTGTATGTTTATGTTCCATAAGTACTAAATACATTTTGGTAATGGTATATTAGTAAAGATATTTTTGAATAATTAACAAATCAAGTAAGAGCATGTACTTATTTTTGGTTGAGAGGAAATAATGAAGTTCGGTTAGGTAAGCCAAATTAGGCCTCAAGATTATTTCTGATAACATTTATTAGCGGTTTTTAAATTGAATAAACCTTAGATTGAAATAATTTTCAAATTTAGAAACTGGACCAATGACTTTCTTAAGTAAGGGTGTGTTCATTCAGATTGCTGGTTACAAGCGCCTAGAGCTAAGCGCCGACAAACGCGAATAGACGCGAGGAGGCCCGGTGCACATCAGCGGTTTGCGACGGCGTGCAGCGACGAGAAAGGTAGTGCACATCAGCGGCGGCCGGCGTTTGTGCCAATTTCCCCAGTTTTTCATTATCGGTCATTTTAATGCCTCTAGAATTTAGGTGAACGTGCTTAACATATATGAGCAAAATCTAGGTTCATCAGTTTTCAACTGGAGAAAAAGAAGGTGGTGCAGTAATCGCTTATCTCCTCCTTTCGAAATTAACTCCATGAACACTTACTCTCTTTTATACTCGCTTCAACTCGAAATTTTCTACTAGAAAAATATAATCGTAATTTGACATCAGCCTGAGGTAAGCTGCCGGTTACAAGGCGCTTCTATGTGAGCGCGTTTAATAGCGTGATGCTATTAGAAGAATCTGATTTTTTTCTCTTATAGTTTATTCTCTTATTCTTTAGAAGATATTGTTTTCAGGTGAGGTTAAATATGTTATTGAATATATTTTTTCCATAATTCCCCTCTTAATTGACCTGTAAAGCTTTGGTTTTAAAGGTAAAAAGTGTAAGGAGTTCACCCTCAGAATATAAAAAACCATAGAGATCAAATTCACTTACCATTGTATAAAAACTAATTTTGAAAAATAAATAAAGTCTAAGTGCAGAATTGGACACGTCGGGACTGCCGCAACGTCGACTTCACTAAAGTCCCAAAGGTTTGGTGTGGGATTTCATGGTGTTCACGCCCCCTGCCGCCAACATTACTGTGCCAACAGACCACGCCCTCTGCCCTGGTTACTCCCTCCACGTCAGTGATGCCAACAGACAATCAACAGAATAAAGATATTCATAAAATATGATAAATTCAAACCACGAATCTTGCCGTTCTTTGAACATAATTTGAAATCGGTAATTATTTATACCCTTGAAAGAGAAAATTGAAATTGTTTTAATTAACTTGTAAATTGTAAAGCGTAGATTGAATAAAAGTTAGTTATTTTATAAAAAACAGACTTTGGAGTGATAAAATAAGTCCAATGTTTTACCTCGGACACATTATCTATCAAGGTAAATAATTTCAGTTTTATACTGGACTAAAAACCTACAAAGCGTGCTGAGGCGGTTATGTTAGGTTAATTATTCTAATTGCCATGTACAAAATTACAATTTTGAGGGCCCATAATTTTATGCTAAATGATGCAAGTTCGCAGAACTGCTGTTGTTATGTACGGAGTGGGAACGAGGGCGTGGCTTGTTGGTGTAGTACTGGCGGCTGCGGGGTGGGGAGCTGAAACAATTCTCCCGCCCTAAATTTTTCCATCGTCTCATTTCGTCCTTTATAGATGAAAAGTCTGTGATTTTAAAATTTCTGAAATTGTTCTAAAACTATCTAAAAATTAACAAACTGAAATAAGGTCATCGGCAGAAAATTAAAAACTATGTTCAGACCCTTAATTTATTGTTTAGTTTTCAATTACAATTTAAATTTATTTATTTCAATGCTACAAAACAGATATGCAATCCAGTAATATTGTAGCATAAAACATTAACTAAATACAAACAAAATCATAGTGCAACGTAAAAGTGGCAACAAAAAACAGTACTATATAAATAATCAAATCATTCATTAGAAGTCCATCTTCATGCAATTCATACTTAAGATCATTAAAGGTACATAAATAGCTCATAACAAACAACGATGATAAATAAATAAATAAGTAAATAAATAAATAGTTATAAAAGTAATAAAAACCTTTGTTACAAGAGTCCCCCGACAAGGTTTGTTCTTTCTGTTTATTTTATATTTGACAGGGCATTTTTATATAGTTTTATGATAGGGGTTTCAAAAGTATTTTACCAGGGAGGGTAGATGTCGAACCAATTATAACTTCCTTCCCCAATTTATAGAATAAAAATTAGTTCCACCCCCAAGCAAGGGTTTCTCTTAGTCTTATACTAGCTGTACTACCGGCATTGACTATAGTCGACGGTACAGGCCATCAATATAGCTAATATACTCGTAGCTAGGACAGTGGGAATCACCTCCCGTATTTAATTGCGTTAATATTAAATTTTATAGGACGCCTAGAATAAACATCTTCAGTGTAGCATATTATTGCAACATAAATTAAATATGAAGTCATTTATGCAGTTCTTTATCGTTACTGAAATTGGTTCATTTATATTTTTGGCATAACATTATTTTTGCCCATTTTTTAAAAGTAATTCTGCCAAGTTAATTTAAAAATAGTAAACTTTACTACTGATTCCAGGGAGATCTGTAAGCCTGAATGAAGATGGAAGCATGCCAAAGGTGGAGCAGGAAGGGGAGGAAGACGAACCCACCTCACAGTCTTCCCTGACGAGTGACTCTCTCAACATGTACCTGGATGAAAACGGTAGGATTTGTCACTACTTTACCTATCACGATACTTCTTTCTGATATAGCATTGGCTACAGTAGTAAAGGGCACTATAACGCAGGATACTTCTCAAAGCTGTCTAGTGTAGGAGCGAGTGGGGATGAGGGGGCAAGTTGAGAACCTGATGTAGTTTTGGAATGTGAATGGTTCTCATTGTAGATTAACCATCCCTTCTGCGCCCTCTCCTTTTAATCTGACCACGACCGCAGATAATAAAACTTGATAATTCGTTTTCTTATCTGCGGTATGTAAGCATCAAGGGAAAGCACCGACCTGGAAGTAGGAGTAGGATTCTCCAATAGAAGCTAGATGGAGGAGGGATTCCTGGCAGGCAGGGGTGACCATCTCCCCCAAAGGTAATCGCGCGACCCCCTCCCCCCCCGTCCACCAAATCATACTTGACACAACCCCTCCCCGTAAACTAATCCTTAGCATTGGATATACCTGCCACCTGCTGATCACTCCCATTTTGATTGGAGACGCGAGCGGACCGTGGCAGTGGAAGGAGTGATCAGCAGGTGGCAGGTATACTTTTTCAGACGCCGACCATACAGTATGAAGTAAGTGGTTTGTTAGCTTTTGGGGGGAATCGGGGGATGGGCAAATTACTTCCTTAATTTAAATGAATTGAAATATTGTTGTAAAAATTACCAACTGGATATAATTAATTAATTGGAATAAGACTATTAAGAGTGTGATTGCGCAATACCATGTGAATGCTAGGGCGGGAGCCAGAAGGAAATCATTGTAATTATAAGCTTGGTGAAGGAATCTTCAATCCCATAATAATCTATTTAATAATATAAAAAAAACATCAAAGCTGGCATCCTAAATTGTAGTAAATTCGGGCAGGAGTAGGCCTATTTGGTAGACAATCCATGACCTGTAGGGCCGCAACACGCTGACTTAGTGTTTGCGAGGGATTCTTGCCTAAGGATTTATTCCAAGGGCTCGATCGCTTCATGTTTAAATTTAACAGCGTTCTTATGGGGCTAAACTCCATGTGATGCAAACTCTGAAAATATGAAAGAATGCGTTAATAAAGCTATCAGCTACGCACTCTCTGTTTCAGCCAAGCCCCGTTCTTCAGCCGAACGACATAGCGTAACTTTATTGAAGCTGAACTCCACATTTTAAATCTTACTGTGTTATTGGTCTTTAATCTTTTAATCTATTGGTTATTAATCTTTTAAAATCAAAACAACCCAAAAAGACTAAATTGATCTCAGAGGCAGGCAAACAAACTCATTCCTAGTATTTTGTTTTTCTAGAGCAGTAACAAAATTGGTAGCTGGACAGGGAAAAGAGTTCTATGCTGGACAGTGATTGGACAGCCGTAGAGGAGGTTCATCACACTGAGCTTCGCCGATAAATATAATACAAACTATTGGTTTTTACTGTATATTCATATGTATAAAAATACTCATTTAATGTTCAATTCAATTGTTACTGGACTTGTACTGTATATTCATATGTTTAAAAATACTCATTTAATGTTCAATTCAATTGTTACTGATAAGTGCAATATAAGGGTTTGTTAAAATCAGTAAGGTATGCCACTAATAAAATGTCTTTGACCTAATAATTTACATTGACCTCAACATAAACCATAACGGTTGTAGATTAATCTAACATTGCAGCTTATTGAAGATGCACTTATTAATTTGTATTCTACTTTTATTTAAACATCCGTTTCATTGTCCTCCAAATAACACTTAGTGTTTCATTAACCACATAAATTTATTCAAATGTGCGTACTTTTGCGAATACCACTACTACTACTACTACTGATAGAATAATTGTTAAAGACAGCAGGGTAGAATGACACTTATAACCTAAAACCTGTTGTTCAACTGATTTGCTCGAGTCTCACAACGGTGTGACTTGCCTACGTACTACATCTAAAGAAGTACTCAGTTACATCAGCCCAGAGGAGTGGTTTCCCAGGCTCCCAGGTCTCTGAGCTTTTAAACCATTTTCATTGTGGACCCAGAGGTTACAAATTTGCGACATATTGTAATCTCTGGATGCACACAATAAGCCTCAGTCGCTCTAATAACTTATTAACAAAAAAAAAACTTCCATCCAATCGAGAAGAATACTACTTTTAGTAGATTCGTGATGAAAGTGTCAGTTTAATCAGAAAAAACTCTATTACCTAAGATGTATTAGTATTTCTTAAAATAATGTAGATTAAAAAAAGTATGTAGTTTGCGCTTTAAATGTTTTTTTTCAATAAATAGCAGGGGTGCACTTTATCAGACACTTTATACTCCCCCTACACTACACTAGCTCCAATACTCGGACGAGAAAGGAACTACAACGGGACAACGGTAAGGTAGATCGTCCGGACGTTTTACAGTAATGTTTATGTATGTATCAATGAATGGAATGTGTTATACAGGGTGTTACAAAAAAGAAGCAGTGGCTATATATTTTTACTGATTCTAAACCCAAAAATAATCATATTATGTAGAGTGAAATTTTTTGAAATTCCGCTCCGTTTAGCGTCAGTCGGTCTGTTTGTGTTTATTACTAAATTGAGTATATCTTTTGAACCGTTAAAGGTACTATTTTGAAACTTGGCAAACTTCATGCCTATACTTAATGTTGTTTTGGTATTGAGTTTAAAGTTCATATCTTTTACCGTTCCAAAATGGCGGTAATTTTTGTTTTACAAAGCTAAATATCTTAAAAACCTTAATAATTAGCAAAACCCTGTAAGGATCCAAAACGTTTTGTATTTTTGTCCCAAAAATATTTGCATGAAGATTGTAACAACAAGATTATAAATAACTAAGAAATTTTTATTTTTATTAGTTAAAAAATGATGTTTTAGTCCAGAAAGGGCAAAAAAAGCATGTTTTAACGTACAAAAATCACAATTATAATCCTATTCTTAATCTTTATATAATTATTTTTGGGACAAAAAGACAACACATTTTTGGATTCTTACAGGTTTTTGCTAATTATTAAGTTTTTTAAAGCTATTTAGACCTTTTTTGTAGCACCCTGCAGATGTTGTTTACTGTCATTTATACTGTATAGCCATAGCTCATGTTAAAGAAGAGAACTATTTAATTATAAAGTTGTTGTTTACTTGTTTAATATTTTGATGTGAGATATATTCAACGTATATATGTTTTAACATCTCTAAATGTAGAAAACGAGCTTTTATAACAACAATCGCTTAAGATAGAAACATTATTTTGTAATTGTACAAAACTGCAAGAACAGCTTCATCTTCATTATTTTAAATTCCGTTTAGAGTGTTTTAATAACTTTGTTATTATTGACGGAAACAGATATCCTGTGGTTCTTGCTCTTTTCTCCTATGTTAACATTTTATCTTCACGCGGCGACGTAGATCGCTTGGTAGACGCATAGGATAGTATTGACTTAGCGTAGGAATCTGAAATACTTCTTACCCGACTTATTAATATCACGAATCTTTAATCAAGTGGAACGCACTGTAAATACAATTAAACGTTTATAACCAGTATCGTTACAACTTTAAAAATAATAATCGGAGAGTCAATTTAACCAATCATCAACTAGGGCTACAGAAATCCACTGTTTAACTACTTAATAACAAAAGTCTATGTTCTCAGAGCAGTATTGCTTTACTGTATTACAACTTAACACGTTGATGCGAGCTACTATAAATATAGTACCTCGCCACTAGCCCGCCATGCGGGTAGGTCAGAAAAGGCCCGGACGTAAGATTAATGCATGTATTAAGATGGGAATTAGTTAGGCAAAACTGTTAAGCCCTCTCTCGTCATTATAGCATAAATATTTACCGAGTTATTAAAGAAAACGTGTATCGACCAAATACAGTAGTTGTCTTATGAGGGTTTTACATTAGAATAACCTGTTCTTCATTTGTTGGCGTACTTTTATCATCCACAGGTGAGATTTTTAATGTACATTAAACCCCCATTCACGCCTACTTCCAAACCTAAATGGACCTTCTCCTAACCTTATAATTCGCAAAATTGTATTCCTAGAATTGCAGGTAAATTAAACCAGGAGCATCAGAACAGCCAAAAAATCAATCTTTTCAGATTTCAATAAAATTGGAATAAATGTATGTTTTTACACTGGTTTTGAGTTTTAAAAGTTTTGTATGTGGAAATTCACTTCCCTCACGTCAGCGTGCTGCGAGCGAACTCGTTTAACTTTTTAGTGGATAAAAATAATTCATATTTGTATATTATGTAATTTATTTTATTCATGCATAGGCGTCTTTTATAATAGGAATTTTTATCCCATTTCGTCGAAGAGAAACTAACGCTAACCATAAGGTAAACATGTTTAGTCTGTAGTCGATAAGAGAGACTGGCAATGAAATCAGTGTGGTCAAATTCAAATAAAATAAACTCCAGTATATCATATAGCAATGACAATTGATAAATTGCAACGTAACATGTAATGAAACTTTAAACGCAATGACTCTGAATGCAATGAAATAATATTGTACAAAACATATTCTTAGTTACAATAACTTATCGTTTTAAAACAGTGTTCTTCATGAGAATTGTCATTACCTACGTATTTGTAAGTAGTATGTATTTGACTTTCTTGTTGGAATAGTAAACAAATTCTTGCATTTAATTTTTTCTTACAATTTGTCATCTTTTTCGAAAGAAAAAGTGAACTTTTCGACGGTTAACTCAATCATTTTCAACTGAACAATATACGCGCGACTGAAGCGTCTCCATCTGGTCCGGGAGCGGTCGGGCCATCGTCTAACGCTGAAGACGCCAGAGCCGCTGGGGCCAGACGCTCGGAGGAATACAGAACAATGGCAGTCAGGTAAGAGCAGTAGCGCGCGGCGATCGCAGAGCGTCAAACGCAACAGCCGCTCCGAGTAAAACAGACCTTACTACTGTGAGAAATGTGAGAAACGCCCGCTCAGTTCTGAACGCATACCGCATCACTTCGGTGCAATTCGTTCCCACTTCTTCACTTTGAAGGCAGTTACAATTTTCTGTTTTAAATCTGCAACTGTAATAATTTTATCGTGTGTAATTTATGTCAACTTCTTTTCAGATATGAATTTTATTGCATTATTAACTAAAATCAGTACCAACCTCCACACAAAAACATTAATTATTAATTCAAAAGCCTACGTTTGTTACCTCCAGGCCAAATTATATATTGCATTCTTCCCAACAGTATTTGATCGTGAATGTTTAATTACAGCAGTCGCAAAACTATTAGAAATAATTGTTTTCTGGTATTTAGTAGAATCGGCAGATTTTTCAAAATTATTATTTTAAGGTAATTTAACGCAAATTATAGAGGATGTTTTTGCTTTGCAAGAAAATCTACCCACTCTACGAAAACAACATTATGTAATTTTGCACTAGCTCTTTTATTTATTTGTTAATCTGCATAAGCCACCATCATAAAATAAATTATAATTCATATTCAATTTTCTACAATTTAATAACCGATTTAAACATCACAACAGCACATGCAGTCCCGCAACCTACAACAAATTTTGAGTTTGGTTTTGAAAGTAGGATCTTTATTTGATGGAAACTTGGATTCGTGCTAATGTACCAACCACTTGCCAACTTTGAAATATTCAAAAACAAAATTTTAAATTCAATCGTTGTCAGATGTTGTTAAAACAAGGTAACTAAATGTAGTCTACAGCACTGTATTTTAAATATGTTTGTGGTTTTATTTGAACCAAAGCTCCTAAAAAATGTTAGACTATATCATTATAATTTCCCCAAATATACAGCTTACAAAATAACTACGAGTCTCGGCTTTTTACAGATCTCACCCTCCTAGAAACACAGAACCAAGGAATAAGTTAGTCAAACTTTTTACGTTATTCCTTGGTTCGTCAAGCTGGTAGGAAGTGGGATACTATGGATGAAATGCCCCCTTTGCCACATTTGTTCGTCTGATCAAATATCTTATTGAAATGTATTAATAAAGTTGTTATGTTCTTAAGTCTCTAATTTTATCCTAGTAGTTTCAATTACGGAAGTAGAACACTTCTGGGCTAAAGAAATGCAGTTAGAATAACTCTGATATTTAAGAAATGTAATGTAAAAATGGAAAATGTAATATACTTATAAAATATAATAAAAACCTGGAAATTGGGCTTATAAAGACTGTCTACGAGTGGTGAATTTAATCATCATGTATTGAACATTCAATTTCAACACTATTTAAATTGTGCATTATCAATTAAATACAAAAGTTTGAGTTTGAGTTTGAGTAAGTGTTTCTGTACTGAAGATAGTGCTGTACTGCATTTTTGGAACTGGCCGCTAGATCCACCTGTAACGATAACAGTACCCGACCACCGCACAATATTTGTTCATTCAGCCAGTAGTTTGCGACTTTACATGAAAAACCTCTTGATTACTTCCAAAATTAATTGTTAACAGTAAGTATTACATTTGTAGCCTACTTCTTTCCTTCTTAAGTTTACGCATTAGCCGTTGAAACCGAGGTTGAAACTTGAGCCTCGGGCCGGATAAATTTGAAGCCGTTTCCATGGTAGCATTTTCCTCACTAACACAATATAAGCAGCTATCGCATTTGGTATATTTTTCCGCTACGAGCAAGTCATCTCACAGCTGATAATTTCTGTCCGGGGATGCAACGTTTGTTGACAAATTACAATAATCAGTATTTTAATGGAAATTTTCCCAGGCGAAAGTGAAATTTCTAAACAAACTCTCTGAAAGCTTCAAAATGGAAAACCGTCCACTTTCATTCGAGGCTCGGGAAAGGCATTTTAGCGAACTTCCCCTATAGGGAAGAAGCTATTACCGTAGGTCTCATGGAAAGACCTAGGCCCGGGATCATGATAAGTTTTTATTTTGAGGTCCCCAGATGCCAAAAACACCATTCGTTCAAATTTTTATATATGTATATATATATTTGTAGTTTAGCACGATAACTCTCGTAAAAGAGTTCCGATCTTAATGAAATTAAGTGCAAATGTGTAAAGTACCATTTATTTGAAAGAGTTCGAAAACCAGACGAATCGCACCATCCGAAGGAGGGTTTTGGGGGGGTTTTATACCCCAAAAATGGGTTTTTTGGAGTTTCCACATGTAATTTTTATTTGAATCCAATTTTAATTTTCACCATTGAATTCAGCTTAAAAAAACAAACAATTTGGTATTTGATCATTGCTCTACGTCAATTGGTTACTGAGATATTGAAAGTGCTGAACACAGTACGTTGTCCAATGTTTAAATAAAAATTCAAAATTCAAATTGTATAACTCGCTTGTTTATTAACATAAACTAACAAAATCTGGTATATGGCTTAATCTGGTTGTGGTTTATTGTTGTCTTCACACAAAAATTTTCGCCTATGGTTCCCGTAGCAGAAAACCTAGGTACTTGGTCCCCATGTTATTTTTATGGAAAATAATTAAAATGTTATATATCGCTTATTTATGAATGTATATGGATGAAACTTGGTTTGTGACTTCAGTAAAATAAGTTCTATTGATATTTGCATAAAACCCAATTATTTTGTGTTCCTTGTTGCAGCAAACCTGCGTACTCATCCCCAATGTTATTCTTATGGAGAATAATTAATATTTTAAACATCGCTTGTTTGTGAATATATTTCTTATGAATCCTGTTAAGTGTTTTGATGTGTTATGTTATATATTAATTGGAAATTCGCTGAGTATGCAGGTTTTCTGCGACGGGGGTGTTTATTCAAACCCTTTAAATAGAAGACTTTTAAAGTCATGGTTGGGCGTAGGCATCAAGATATTCCAGACCCTGGCTCAGCCCCCGCATGGCTGTAGGGTTATTATAACGATTTTGTATTTCTTTTGTTCGAAAACACGTTTAAATTTTTGCAATGTAATGTAATTGTAAACTACAATAAAATATCTATTCTAATCAATTTTCAATATTTCACACATGGAAAGTTTGACTTAGTTCTGATGGAGCGCAAGATACAAATATTTACAGTGATGGCTTGTGAATTCAAAAACTAGCTCTTAAAATAAACGTTTCAGCCCCTTCTGAAGGTCAAGGAGGATTAAATTGTTTCTATTAATGACATTCACGAGTGCTCTCCCTTCTGCGCATGGTCTATAACCGCGCACGCTCTCTCTCGATCCTTCCTCCCCCACCTAGCTCATAACGCAGCGCTCTCGCGGCTCGTAAATTAATAGGCATTTCTCCTTTCAATAATTGAGCTTCTCTAGGCGGGAGTAGTTACATAAACCCTGTATCTGCTTCATAGCTTCGCAGTTATGTTGGTTTTGCATTGTGTAACTTCATGTTTATTCAACAGCTATTCAAAATCGCGGATATTTGGATCTGATCATTAAAAGTGTCTTGTTGGTCTGAATAACTACCTAAGTAAGAAATGTAAACAAGTGTAATCGACCAAAATTTGTGTTTCTATGGAATATGTTTGTCTTTGAAAACTTTGAAAATTGTGAAATTATAGTTATTTTATTTCAGAAACATGTATTTATGTAACAAAAAAACAGTTAAGCATAAAATTATATCCTCTAGATATTGTTAAATTATAAGAATGGAAAACGTCTACGAACTAGGCATCTAATGACTGGTAACAGAAAGCTGACCCATACGCGAAAATGTAACAAAAAATAACATTGTGTAATGATACATTGTGTAGTACAGAATCTAAAATTGTCATTTAAACATTGGAAAAAATCTAAGTTCGTAGATAAGATAAGTTAGAAATCACTTCGACAATTCGTCATTGTTCTATAAGTGCGTAGACGCCAGTTATCAATTTTAAATGATATACAATTCCTGATATGGGACCATCGAAACAATCAAATAGAATGTAGTGGTTTTCACATATGGGGACCGTCAACCTAGACGGAAAAAATATAAAACGAGTTTGCGCGAACGTCCTTTACTCAGCACTCATATATGACGTATGAATAGAGGGTTTCAGGAAATTGGCTCATACCATCGATTGCACATCCTGCTGAATGAAGGATGTGTAATTAATGCTCACACTTTCTCCCTTTCACCCCTCTTTTACTCAAGCATCTTTATCCCCATTGCAGGAGAAGTTGAATATGCCATTTTTCACTAAGCTTATGTTAGTATTTTTAAATTTCCCAAGTATCCTGTTTAGATAATTGGACAGGAATTTTACCATCGAATTGTGGTTAAAATACTCGTACATTATTCCCAGTTAAACTTTGTTAATGTAGATTCTATGTAAACGAAATATTTATTTATGCAAAAAGTGCGCAAGGTGCCACTTTGCTGTACTCGAGAGAAATGTTTACGCACGAGCCGTGGGCGAGTGTGGAATAGTTCCTCTCGACTGCAGCAAAGTGGCACCTTGCGCACGAGTTGCATATTACATTTTTCCTACGTCTGTCAAATATTGATTATACAGTATGATATGTATAATATTAATGATAGCCTATATGATATATTTCCTACAGTTAGAATAAAGCGTTTCAATTATATTTATTCGGGTTTATTTAGAAGAAGGCTGCCACTGTTAAAAATTATCTTAAAGATAAACTATATCGGATTGAAGTAATAGTAACATAACTAGGCCTACTCACAATTTATGGACACCTTTTTTTTATGTAAACACACTTTAATTAAACTTCAACAAAATAATCTCTTTGATGAAACTTTATTAAATAATCAAACTTTAACAAACCATATCTCTTTCATCAAACTTGAACCAGAATATAAATAACTATTATGCACTTCTAATTACAAATTGTCTTGCCTTTCAACTAGTTTAATAATACAGGTTATGTTTATGTTTATGTTTTTCGGTAACAACAACAATAGATCAGATATTTATTACCCAGTGTTGCCAACATAATTCATGTATAAACAACGTTACCTACATACTGTTTTTGACTATTTTTGTGTTTTTAAGTTGAAACACTGGAGTACGCAAAGTAAATCGAGAGTGCGCAAAGTAAAATGAATACGGGAATCACCTGTTTGGCGACTATATCGGGTGGGAAAACAACCGCTTTCTCGAGCAGACGTAGGAAAAATAATTTTCCACGGTCACTATATTTTAAATCAAACCCACTTCAAGCAAATATTTTTTTAATTTAACGTATTTAAATAGATATTTATGTCTGTTTCACATATTCAAAACATCTTGTAAAAAATAACTGTATTGAGCACAATAATTTTTCCATCCAGCTAATTTCTTTCATGACTTTTACTCTGTTGATGTTAGGGCTGCTACAACGGATTTATTTTGAAAATGTAGCAATCACAGCAGAATGACTGTTTTATATATTATTCATAACTGTTAGTGTTTAGTTATATAAACCACACCAAATGTAATATAATATTAGAATATAGTTTGGCCACTAGTGCTACTTTGTAAAATATGTAGCTGTAAAATAAATGTAATAAGTATACATATAGCGTATATGAAGTGGTCCCAGTTAATAAGATTTCACCTGCTGGGCCTGGGTTTTCTGGGACAATTTCATGTAAATACTCATGAATAAACGTATCTGATTTTGATTTGATGTCTTTAGTTTGACACTTGCCGTTGTTACAAATATTGAAATTAAAATCGTATGTCAACTAATTTAATTTACATCATATTTTGATGAACATTTGCATGAATATACGCATATCACACACTAGTACATTAATAAAATACTACAGTATTATAGGGTACATGTACACACTTGTATAGGGTCGCTTGTGGTAACGTATATGTAAAGGTAAAAAGCTGCAAAACGCCGCGACACTCACTAAAACGCCTGAGGGTAGAAAGTTAGTTTATTATGTGTTGTTGTCAATGTACTGTATTGTTTTGGAGCGTGTAGTGGGGGAGACTCCTCAAAGAAAGACAATCATAAATAAAAAACCATCAAAATATTTAAAGGTATTAAGTATATAATATTTAACAATTGACTATTTCTGATTGATTAGGGCTGCTGATAATATTAATAATATTTAACAACTTTATAACCTCAATTTATATCTTGAAAATAGCTGTTTTTGAAGCAGCATGACGAAAACATAATTTGGCAACACTTTTCTGTCGAGGTCATCAGCTGTTAAATAAGACTCAAACGAATTGTTCAACTTGTAAACAATACGGAAACTTGTGCAACAGCTGTTTGTTTAGAGGATCAAGATCAAGATGGAAGAACACTTTGAAATGTAACCGAGCAAACAAAATTTAGATTTTGTGAAATTATTATCTAATTATTTGCAGTATGACAAAAAATATAGTTCATCACTATATAAGACCAAAAGTGGCTTTTCGATGCTTGCTCATTTTCCGGCCTCGGCTCCGCCTCCGGCGTTAAACTTGAGCTCGTATCGAAAAGCGTCGCTTTTGATCCTAGCACAGACGAATCTATAGATTCGTTTCTCTGTGGTCCTAGTGATGAAACATACTATTCTGTGATGGGAGCGAAGGAAGATTATATTCGCCTCTTCAGTCTATTTTATTCGATAAACCTTTAAACTTGTTATACAAATTGAACAAATTACTGAAAATATCAAATTACAGATCGATGCCGAAAGAGCTCTCTTCATTATTGTTGATGAAACAACGAAATGTGTCTCAGAACATTCTTTGAGGCATCAGGACACATCGAGAAAACTATTTGTATGGGAAATTCGCTTACCCTATAAATCCAGAGGATCGTCTATAACGGGTTACAGACACAACAGTTTTCGCGTCTCTATATAGCTGTTTCTCTCAGAAGACCGATTCTTCCGTCTTCAATGGATTATAAAAAATCATTGATTTATGACTCATTTTAGGTGACTAAAGAAATAATCAGCGATTTCAGCGGGCAGAATTTCAATATCATAAATAATAATCGGTAATAAAATTACAAAGTGTACGATATTTGAAATTTTCATTGGGATCTATTTTTGATATTAAAATTATGGTAATTGGAATTGCTAGATACTGGTGTCAAATTCGATTGCTAGTTGTTTTTTTAAATTGAATCTTAAGTCAATGATTTCGACGATCCGTTGAGGGACTCAAAAGTTACATCGATTTTAGGGGAGAAGCATGTAGATATACGCGAATCTTTCGTGGCGAATATGCCCGAATGTTTGGTGAAGTGAAGGAGCTTCACGAATACGACAGGATTTTTTCGCATGTTCAGAATTCGTTCTAGCGGCGGTCGATGGGCCGCATCAAAGGAATCGAGTGGTTGTCTTGTGCTTCCTGAGCATAAAAATTAATGATAAATATTATAAAATTATTGTACCGTAAATAAATAAATCACTTTCCCACATTTTTTAAAAAGTTCGCCTGATCGTCGGGGGGTTGTAATCGCGAATCATGGTTGTCAAGAAGTTGAAGATTGTTGACGAATGTTCAGTGATCAATCGGGCGAATTTTCGGCAATAATCGCGAATAGTGGTTGTCACGAAGTTCAAGATTGTTGACGAATGTTCAGTGATCAATCGGGCGAATTTTCGGCAATAATCGCGAATAGTGGTTGTCACGAAGTTTAATATTGTTGACGAATGTTCAGTGATCATTCGGGTGAATTTTCGGCAATAATCGCGAATAGTGGTTGTCACGAAGTTCAAGATTGTTGACGAATGTTCAGTGATCATTCTGGCGAATTTTCGGCAATAATCGCGAATAGTGGTTGTCACGAAGTTCAAGATTGTTGACGAATGTTCAGTGATCACTCGGGCGAATTTTCGGCAATAATCGCGAATAGTGGTTGTCACGAAGTTGAAGATTGTTGACGAATGTTCGGGAATAACTCTGAGTATTGTGGGACTACCCTTAAAAAGTGCGAGGGCATAGGGATCATCGGAATAAGTAAGGAAAGTGCTTATGGAGGTTCAACTGTTACCCCAGTTTCCCAGGCCTGGGTCTGCACCACTGGGCAAGTGAGTGCCGGTGTTCCAAGCGGCCGGTCCGCGCTCCCCGTTCGCCGTTCGCCGTTCGCCACTAGCCTCATTATCCTAGTTTTCTCAGCTCGGATACTCTCGCTGGATCGTCAGTCGCCAGTCGTCAGTCGTCAGTGGTCGCTCGTCCTCTGCCCTCGCTCCTCATCGCCTACGCCGCTACGGTACACCTCGCTACCCCTACATTGATTTCACTCTTAGAACATCGTCTCATTGGAAACCTTCCATATGTGCGGCGATGTAAATTTGTGATATCTCCAATTATTTGGCACACTATTCTATTTTATATTTTGCACAGATTTTACGACCTAAAATCTTAAAATACATTTCTTGCTAAATTAATTTCCAATTAGCTCGCCGTGCTTTGGTATATTCATAATTTAATTAGATGTATATCTATTTTATTTTGTCACTTTTGTTCGCAATGAATAGAAATTTATTTCATCCAACTGGAATTTTATTTCACATTATCGTATAAATATGTATTATGAATTTCATTTTTAAAATAATGCTCACCATTCTACTATACTCGATTCGATTAATCGTTCTTTTGTATTAATAACTTTGTTTATTAGTAAATTAGATCTTCTGAACTATTTATTATTATCATCTGTGGCACTAGTAAATGCGTTATGTAATTTATGCCTTAAAGAACAGTTTGAATCATGTACTTTTCATTGTTTACTTTTCAATCAGAATCTAGGAAGTGTAATCAGATATTCGTCTTAAACAATATATCTTAGACGGTTCGCGAACATTATTTTTTCGCAGTTTTAACTGATTATTAGCCTTAATCTCGCCCAGGAGCACACTCTCTTAAAACTTAATCTTGCAAACCCTTAGACTACTTATCAAAGGTCATGTTTCCAGATTGTATTTGTTTATGCGCTTATGTAGTGTAATGATGATAACGACGGAATGTGTTTTAGATGTATCAGTTTCCACTAGGAAAATCACTCAGTGACTGTTTATAAAATATCATTCATTACTTTTAGCTTTTATATCCGATAACTTATAAACATGTTGCACACTTTTTTACATTTTATTCTTCCAAATGCGTCAGCAATTTATTGTGCAAAAATGTGTAACGGATTGAAATTTGATTTCTGTTTTACTTAGAGCTACTGAAATACGACTTTTGAACTACTTACATTTCTGACCCTGCATTCAAATCTTAAGTGACTTGATTCCGATTTGTTCCCTAAATAAAATCGTCGTTTTGATACATCGGGTCTTGTTTTACAAAAAATACAAATTTGTTGCCTAAATAAATATGTTTTCAATTATTAGGACAAGTAGATTAAATTTTATAAAGGTATGAGGCAAAGCTATACTATATTAAATTCGGGTTTCTTCTGTCCGTCGTAGAAAATATAATTTAATATTTTTAATGCTCCGGTCTACCCGTACCAAGGGTTTGCAGGTTTACTTTTTAAAGACGTCCCATAAACCCTAAAATTAAAGTGTAGGGATTAAATCAGGGATTAACCCTTCTGAGGGATAAATTGTGTCCTCTTCGCGTTTTAACTATTTTATAAAATTATATACAAGCCATTTCAAATGTATCAAAACAGTCTTTTTTAGAATACAAATATTAAACAGGACAATTATTTTAAAACTGAAAAAATTTCTCACGTGTTTAAAAACAAAAACATAAATCAATCGAACCCTTATAAATAAACATCAGTGAATGAATTAAACGGATAATAACCCCCAAGTGCGTTTGATATTTCGAGCCGCTCTGTACACAGTGAAAATCGCCTCAGTTTTGATTCATGAGGGAGGCCGGGGTTCCCACTCCCGTGGGAATGATGGAGTCTCAGATAGTATTCAGTCACATACAGAGGCTGTGTTTTCTTTTTCACATTTCTCGTCCAAATCTCTATTTGGCGACTGTTATTAATTTTTTGCCCGGGTTCGCACGAGATATAGCGGGACACACATTTTTGCCCCGTTAAACTCCTAAATCTGAAAGGTTTTCTCTTTGTAATAAATTGTTTAGAAGATGGGGTTTAAGTTTGATCGGAGAGTTTGATGTATCTTAGACCTGGGGATTTAAAACTTGTGGTTACTGCGTACCACTCAAAATGTTCGTAAAATATCTCGTACCATTACCTTATCTCAATATCCACTAGAACTTCGCTTGTCCGGAGTAACTGGGACTTAACCCTGTTAGTATTACTAAATTTTACGATTGTTTAGGAAATTTTACCGTAAAAATAAATTAAAATTATTTGTACTTGTGTATTAATATATTTCTCATCGTGAGTAAACAAAATTGTCAAACATAGCTATGAGCTTCAGTATACCATTGACACAAATCATATTTTAATAAAGAGAGAGGGTAAATTAATGTTATCCGTAGAGGGTTTCCTATGGGAACAGTTTTTTTTATTTTTTGTTGGTTCTATATAACATTTGTATCTAATACTGCTTTCGAATTTGATTTGTTAGTTAAATTTATATTAGGTATCGACTTTATAAGTGATATAAATAATGCTGAGATTTGTAGGGTACTAAACGTAAAAACCTTTTAAAAGTAAAATAACATACGTCAATTAATCTTTTGAAGCCCAAAATAAAAATACCAATTACATTACAAACTTTATTAAACAAAAAAGAACAGTGTCACAGATGATAATATTTGCCAAAAAAATTGGGGTAGCGAGCTTAAGTGTTGGATTGTTAACCAGTAAAGGATCAACCAGGAATGGTATATGGTGGCTGATAGTGTTTGAGTCAGTCTGCCTTCAGCATCAGTCATCAGCAGTCCGCAGCTGCTTCAGCAATCAGCAATCAGCATGCCGTTCATCAGCAGGGTCGAGGTCCTCATACGGACAACCCCCGATGGCAAACTTATACACAAGGAAACATGTGAGTACTTCATTGTCGCCTACATATCTCTTGTATTGTTCCGGATGAACGAATTAAGGACCCTCGAGACGACCACAGTGACTGATTATAAGTACTATATTCGGTTTGCTGAAGTTCGGATATGTTTCCAACGTAAATATCAGCCTGACGAATAACCGTAGTTGTTTCGTTTCTCATGTTAATAGCATGAAACGATACGCTAAGCTTTCCTCTTATTTTTTCTGACTAATCCATTTTACAAGACTACAAGTATTTCATGCTAAAGTTATATCCGGGTGGACATACGTGGATGTATTTTTGCTGAAGACCTCGCTCTTAATTCTACTACTTTATTATCCCCCGAGCTTAAATATTAGCTTAAATGTATTCGAAATATACCAGCAACATATAATAATACCGGTAAACCTTTAAATTTTCAATTTCAAAGTTTATTTATAAACATTTTTTTATTAGCATCGTTTAGCAATTTCTTGACTAGGGCCTATAATTTGTGTTGTATCAACGCTAGTGACAATTTTTATGATGTTGAAAGCTTTTAGAGGTGGTCCAAGTCCATGCTTGTGTTTCCACCCCGAAAATTGAGCTTGACTCCTTGAACCGGAGCTAGCGAGATTTCATGTTTATTATTAGTAAACGTAACAACACACTGGGTTAAGTACCTCGATTACAGCGCATAGCGATTTCTGCCCAAAAGCAATGAATGTAAATGCATGTTCACTCCGTTCTGCAATTTCAGACAGTTTACGTAAACAAATGGAAAATTGTATGGTTATTCCGGACCCTGAATACTGCACAGAGAAGAAGTGGTGAAAAGGAAGGTTGTGCACGACAATGTGCACATTAGAGTATTTAGTAGGGCATAACCGGCACGGTGCAGTCGCACAAGCGCAGACGCAGACAGCTGCGACGCTACGCCTGCGCGCTGAGCACCTGATGGCAGTGACATCTCGTAGATAACACCCTCATCTGCTGGCAACGGGAACATCATCGTGTCATGTCTCAGTTCATAATTTCTCAGTTTGTGCTGTAAGTTACGAAAAGTGCAGCCTTTGCATTCCCAAATCGCATCACAGTATTTGTCACTAGGAAATGTCCATGACACGTTATAGTTCGGGTTTTTCGAGCGTGGAATTTTGGTCCGCCAGGGCCGAATTCGACTTTAGCGCCTAACACCAATAGCTTTTAGTTTTTTGGTGATTACAAAGGCAGCTTCACAGTGATTCTGATCCTGTTGTGGATGATAGCATTCTGTATTCTGCTACAAAATGCTGCTACAGCATTCTGCTATTAGTATTTTCTGTTGTAACTTGAATATTTGTTTATGTTTTTGCTTGCGGCTCAGGAATACTAATTTTCCCTTTGAAAACATGGCAATACGTTTTACCCAATTTTACTATCGACAGTAATTATTTCTAATAAAAAATCAACGGGTATTAAGTTGTGAGACGCGAATTATACCACCGTAGGTAGATATAGTATACATCCTCATGTGACCTACTTAACGGTGGTAGGTTCAGATACTTCCGCATAACCATAAAACCATAACCATAAAATAGTGTTAAGCAGTGGTTAGGCAAAATGAGTCTTACACCACACAAAGAATATCAATTTTTAACCCGATATAAGGTACAACCAAAGCTTTTATTATGTTTAAATCATTCACATTTTAACATTGCAATATAAGACGACTTATTCTGTAGTCTCTAAAGCTTATATGAAAAGTGACAGTTTTACATTCTGAGAATCCTATTTGTGAAATCCAACGTTTTATACCAGCACCACCCTGCTGTGTTTTATACCAGCACCACCCTGCTGTGTTTTATACCAGCACCACCCTGCTGTGTTTTATACCAGCACCACCCTGCTGTGTTTTATACCAGAACCACCCTGCTGTGTTTTATACCAGCACCACCCTGCTGTGTTTTATACCAGCACCACCCTGCTGTGTTTTATACCAGCACCACCCTGCTGTGTTTTATACCAGCACCACCCTGCTGTGTTTTATACCAGCACCACCCTGCTGTGTTTTATACCAGCACCACCCTGCTGTGTTTTATACCAGCACCACCCTGCTGTGTTTTATACCAGAACCACCCTGCTGTGTTTTATACCAGCACCACCCTTACAGCAAAAGCGGCAACATCATAAGGCTTGTTTTGGCATGTTTCCAAACGCTACCTCCCAAAGTGATTACATTATCAGCGATATAATTCCGTACCCGTTCAAACCAGAGTTGTTTGTTTGGTATCTACTGTATTATCAAATTGAAAACTGTACAGAGTGAAAGTGCTCAAAAAAGGAAATTCCCACGTGAAATAATTTTATGAAGCTAATAAAACGGTTATTTCGTTTTATATTAATGCATTTATTTTAATTTGTATTATTAATTAGTTATTCCATAACATGGTATTTATTCTTATAAGCAAATCAATTCCAATCACACAAGGTTCCAAGAAAATACAACCCGCTAAGAATGGACGACTCTTATTATACAAAATTTATCAAAATGTCTGTAAGTAACATAATAAAACCGAACTGCCAGACACAGGTCTTTAAGGTACACTTTTACTTAGGAATCGTTATAACTATATCATACATGTACAAGGGGGGCAATGTACATAATCATTAATCACTCTTGTCTTGAGACTCGGTCTTCTTGATTTATGTATTTATTATATCAGTGGAAAAACTTGCTTTTCTCTCTTACCAACTCGGGGCCTGCTCCCAGCATCTTAACCTCTTCGGTCTCGGAATCGTATAGATGCTGTCGCCATTTCAATGGTTTTCGTTTACATTCTGCGTTTTATGGGCTTGAGCGTCCCTCGTGCCTACAAATTTCTTCTTATACACTATCACCTCGAGCTCAACTGTGATTCATCGATCTTTTATGATCAATCGATGTAACAAATTCGCATCAACCACGATTACGGGTTTTCAAATTATTTAAAAATTTTCTAAAACAATCACAAACTACTTTGAAAATACAGTTGTACGTTGTTTTGTTATTGTATTAGATTTTTAATTTAAAGAATTCAAACTTTAGAAAAATGTGCTCCCAACTCGCACTAGATAATTTACTTTATTTTAAAATTTAACATTTATTGGCATTAGGTATAAGTCGACATATATTACAGTTCCTTTTTTCTGTGCAATAAAGCGCTCCCCTGCAACTACAGTCCTAATAGGTCCATATTCTGGACTTAAAGACTAAAATCCTTATACATAGTAACATCAGTTTTTAACGTTTGACTTTTCAGAATTAAGTCCTTGATGTAAAAAGTATCATTTTACCTCTAACAGCGAGTGGAACCGCCCGAGCCGGCCTAGGCAGATATCGTACCCAGATGCCAAATTGACAAGTTGTTATGGCCCCCGCGAGCAGTGTTGCCAACCGAATTTATTGAAATTACCACCAGCTCCTGCAAAAATTACCACCTTTTACCACCCTTCTTCAAAAGTACTAGAAAAGAGTGCGGCAATTTTCAAATCGGGCTATAAATATATGTTATACTGTTGTTATTGACACATAATTATTATATTATTAATGCTAGTGAAGTTAGTATAAAATGTACAACAGTTAATGACTAATATATGAATATACACGGAAGTTATTTCCATCCTCGGAAGTTCCATGTTTAATAAAGTTGTAAATATTCGTTTTTTTCAAGTATTTTATAAAAGTGACGCAGCTAATCCAGAAATCCTCTGGTTTCAAGCGAAGGAGGAGATAATAAGTAACAAGGTATAAAGTATAATAAATCTGAAAACAAGTATCTGAAAAATATGCATGTCATCATTCTGTAAACTAAACCAGAAAGTAAAAGAATATATATAGGTTAGTGAAGCAAACCTCAGGTATATTGTTTTATGTAAGAGTTACAGAAAATAAAGGATTTCAAATCTATATAATAACTTGTATTGAAATTAAATGCTAGTTAAAAATTTACTTAAGAAAATAGACTTACTTATAGAAGAAAACAGTAACAATACTGTTATTTTAATCAAGTAAATAGATTACCACCAAATTACCACCAAGCAGTGATTACCACCAAATTACCACCAAAAATACCACCAGGGCCTAGAATTACCACCAAATGGGGTAATTACCACCCAATTGGCAACGCTGCCCGCGAGTGACCCTCGTCAACTGATGTAGTGGCGAATGTAAACCCTCGACCCGAATGTAGCGGCACCGGCAGATTGCATACCTCCTCCTTCCCCTTCCGGTCGACTCCGAGGTGCGGGAGCCCCTAGGCCGTAGACAATGAGAGGACGGGAGCCAGCCAGAGGACGGGAGTTACAGTTACACAATACCCGTGGGCGAGGGACCAAGGGGTGCGGGGGTGCGGGGGTGTGGGGTGACCACTTCCTGAGAGACAGGTGCGCGGCAGGCGCGGAGGCCAGGTGGCGTATACACACGACGCCCTAGCCCTTGCCCTTGCTCCAGTATTCTTCACACTTGCCTGCCAAGCGCTTGCCGTCGCCATCGTCGCCATCGTCGCCACTGCCCGCCGAGCCCTACAGGTGAGACCTTTGTTGTCGGGTGACTTGATCTTTATTGTGCCATGAGTGTTGCAAGGGGTTTTGTAGCCGGCTATCACCCCTGAGTGAGTTAAGGGTGATGCCCTAGGGCGTAACGCATGCTGGAATAACTCCAATAATTGAGTTCTTCAACCCACAAACTTTGAAGGGATGTACCATTGACGGTCGTTGATAAGAAAGAAGGAATAATGGTTCTGTCGGGAGGTTCGTGTTTTCAAGTGGAATTCAGATGTTATTTATTTGCCAGCTGCGTACTCTCATTTACCAATTAACATATTATCAGTTTAAATAAATGTCGCATAACGTTTAAAATCATCATCTGGTGAGAAAGTAAAAGTGAACGGCCTTGATTTCTGTTTACTTATGACAAACAAGGCCGTAAGAAACAATATATAAGACTTAAAACTTGTTTTGGCTTTAACATTTTCTTAGCTAAAATGTATAGCAATTTTAGAATTGTGATAATGTTGTCATTTTAAATGACTGTTATGTTGCCTATTTCAACTCGACGATGCCGTTCGTAAGTTGTGTTATTTAATGGCAAATGAAGATCTTGATTCTTGCGGTATTGTTTCCGAAATACCGTCACAGAATTTCTTATCATTTCGCATATCAATCGTATATCATAATCGATATTTAATCCTTTATGCTGGTAAGAATTGTAAAATACCGTTATTTCCAGATTCACTGCTGGGTTACTATAAATGGTCGGGTAGTATTCCCTACATTTCCCATCATTAAACGTCATCTTTATTGATATTATTTGCAATGAAAATCTGCTGGCTCAGTTATGTTTTTGTTGGGACGTATTTTTTCAACCCGTATAACACTGTAAATACGTTATAGGTACGGGCAACCAGTCTTCAATTTCTTCCGTATTTTATTGTACCGAAAGAGGGGCTTTTGTACTCCTAAAAAAGCTTTAAGTTCACAAATTATCCACAAATATTAGATTCGTTTGAATTAAACCGATGCAAATACTAGTAATTTCCCCAATTTCAGCTTATTTATCTTGTTCTTATCATTTGGAGTTTTGCCATACTAGGGGATTATCAAAGTCAAGTTTTCAATACAAATTGCAGTTTTTCACCGCACTTTGATCTGTCGCGGCGTGCATCAATGTCTCCTATAGACAGCTGTAAGTAGACATTGTTTTTAAGTGGAGTTTAATTTATATTTGTATTTTGAAGGGTGTGTTAAAACTACTGTTTGTTTATTTTTTACGTAGTTTGCTATGACGTAATATTCACATCTTAGTAGTTGAGCTAACTCCACCTTTTGATTGCTGTGTGACGTATGTTTTTCAGTCATATCAGTAACATGTACTTCTATCCAGAAAATTTAAGTTATAGTCTCACAGTTTTTAATTTCCAAGTTCAACAAACCAAGAAGTCACGCGTTCTAAAGACAATTATAATGTACAAATCGCCGGAAAAAGATCGAAAGGAGCAGTAATTGACAGCATGGAGATAGTCTGCCACAGTCACTTTCACAATTCCGCGATTGGTTCGACGCATGTCCCTGGTTTCGATGTCTAATAATTTGAAATAACATTCGTATAAAATAAAATCAACATAGTTTTTGTGGAATACGATTTGTTTATGAAATATTAGAAACTGTTAGCATATTTTTTCACTTTGTAAAGCAGATGCTGTTGTTTACAAGGACTTTTAATACTGCGGTGTACACTACTTTGTAATTTCTTCCTAACCACTGACATACCCTACCGGAGGTATACCATAATATCCGTTTGGAGGGCAACATAACTATTCCAAATCATGATTATTTTATTGTTATAATTTCTTTCAAAATCAAACAAGCAATCGGCCATCTTAATGATTTTGTGGAGTATATAAATAACAAATCGGCTGACCATGTGTTCGATGCTACACTCTACGAGCAACTCTTAGTAATATGGTATATGACTCCTCTTGTTTCACTGGAACCCGTTGCACCACCATAGCTCTTTTTATCCCGTGCCAATTTGCCTGGACCTGGAATGCTTTATTATTAAACAGGTTTTGAAATATATGCACCAGTAACAATGGCATCCCTTTGTCAATAGTTTATTTATTTTTGTACGTCTCGGTTAGCTATCTACATTTGTGAAATATTTCCCATAAGGTTCTGGTACTGGTAACAACTTCAAGAGTTTTTGTTATTTTTTCCGATACATATTTATTGAAGTTGAGAATCAGCTTATACAGCGCACTGTTGTGGTTAGGTCAGGTTATATGCTATCGATGAATAGCAAAACCTACCATAACCTAACCTAACTGCCTCAGCGCACTGTTAGGGTAAGAGGTCGTCTGTACTCACGAAAGTATGAAATTCATGAGCTGAACTCAGATCGTCAGGTGGTCGGCCGCAGAAAGAGATGAACTGATAATCGAAGTGGAATCGGTTTTGTGGAATCACACGTTTAATACAATCATTTAAAAAGTTTATTCCTTCCTTCTTAGTATCATAAAGTACTTAACAAATGTTGATAGATACGAAATTAGCCTTAGTTTTTGGTTTCCGCCTGCGCCAGTGCCCCAGGAAGATACCTCTGTTATCTCTAATCTTACCTGATATTTCGTTACCTATCGAAACATTACGATTTATGTCAACAACCTAAGCCCGTCGTCGATTATTGGTTCCAGACCTGAGAAATGTTGCATGAAGGGCATAATTTGACTTTAACGTATCGGATTAACACAGGTGCCCGTTAACCATGTACCCTGACACGCTTTTATTTTTCTCTTTCACAACTATTCTATTCTCGATGTTATAGCTATAGTGATTTCCGAATGCACAAACAATTTTAAAACAGCTTAGACGATCGAACCTGAAATGCTGACAGTTAGAAGTCGAGGAGACCTTTTCACCTTTGTCGCGGCAGCGGCTCGGGCTTGTAAATCGACCGATTATCTTTACAGTGTTGTGTTAGGACCGCGAGTGCATGAGAACCTCAAACAACGAGGCGATAATAGGAGGAAGCGGCGAGGAGCTCTTTTGGTCCTCTCGAGCTCTAATCTAGTCCTCTTACTCTTTCACTTGAGGGCTAAAGTACCCGATGAAGAGAGCCATTGAACAGTCCAGTTCAAACTAGGATAAATATGTAATACATTAAGCCAGCAAAGAGAACTGTTTAGTTTGTGAAAGCACACGGTATCTCTTGCAACAAGTTATTTAATCTAAAACTACCAGGGAAACTGTTAAACTTATTGATTAAGGTTGGAAGAGCCTGTTGGAACATTTTTCACGCTGAAATGTTCTGTAGGCTACCGGAGTAAAATTGGCTAAAGTTTGAAGAGCCTGTTGGAAAATTTTCCACGCTGAATTGTTCTGTAGGCTACCGGAATAAAATTGGTTAAAGTTGGAAGAGCCTGTTGGAACATTTTCCACGCTGAAATGTTCTATAGGCTACCGGTATAAAATTGGTTAAAGTTGGAAGAGCCTGTTGGAACATTTTCCACGCTGAATTGTTCTGTAGGCTACCGGAATAGAATTGGTTAAAGTTGGAAGAGCCTGTTGGAACATTTTCCACGCTGAATTGTTCTGTAGGCTTCCGGAATAAAATTGGTTAAAGTTGGAAGAGCCTGTTGGACATTTTCCACGCTGAAATGTTCTGTAGGCTACCGGAATAAAGAAAGTAACTTGCAGGGATCTAAAGGTTGGGCGGGTAGCCAATCAAGCCCCTTTTTGCTTCTGTGTGATCAACTCTCAATCACCTCGTTTTCTCTTTGATACTTGACTGGTTTTCCTTGTACAGCTGGGATTAAGGCTCTCCCTTCGTATACTATAACATAGAGTGATAAAGGTAAAAAAAACACATAACAGCCGAAAGACTCATTACACAAGAGTCAGCTTCTTTTGTTGCAACAGCCGAACACCTTCGGACATAAACTGGACATTCAAAAGTTCAAATGACGCAAAATCTTGAGGTAGCCAGTTCTTAAGGTATTTATGAACACCTCTATTCATTATTTGCTTTTTGTAACATCTTTTAGTTTGGACAAACCTAACCGAATTCTTAGTTCAAAAGTTAAAATAAAACATTAAAGCCGCCATTTGACTAGGCTGAAAATCATCAAAACTAACTTTTCTCTCCCGGGATGGTTAGGACTATAAACTAGGGTAATACACGCCGGTCTTTAAAATTGAAAGAAAAACATTTAAACCAACAAAACGTTTTATTTAATAAGTTTAATATAGCATGTAATATTCCTTAATTCGTGCTCATAATCAATTATTAATTATATTACAAAATATGGTTGGTATGTAATACCTATACCATACTCCAAATACAGTGAGTGATCTATGAATATTTCATGGCAATAGGTAAAAAAGCAGTTTCTGACGGTGCATGTCTGAAATACACTATCCAAATTATTTGTGTTTGTGGCAGAGCAGTATATGCAATTTTTATGCAGCAGCAGTTTACGTTCAAAAACATGGTTTCCATAAACCGAAATTACTTCCTCCGAAACACGATCGATATCACCGAAATTATATATAAACGACGAAACTTTAAATTATCGGTACACTCTCTCGGGAAAAAACTACCCGCATTTCGCTAGATCTGAATAATTAGAGTATACTATACCTAAATGATAAACCGAACCCGTGTGATGACCAAACAGCCTGCCACACCCGACTGCGCATGCGCCACTTGTGTAGGACCAGAGTCTTTAACGAGCCCTGCATAATTAGGACCAGCAAGAGCGTAAATAGAGACAGCTCGTTAGGACTGGAATCGGTGTTAGGGCTTGCTCGATAACATTCTTCTACGAATTCCTGGGTGTTATCAAACACAATTTCTCAGGATTAGATCCGTCTCGCACAGTGACAAATACGGCTTGGGAAATATTTCCTGTGCTACGGTGTGAACTGACGAGTGGCGGTTTTTGCAGGAATTCCGCTGAAGCCTTTGGGGTACTTTCCTAAACATAGCTCTTCTGAAACAATCTCTACGTTTTGAACTCGCAGCTATGCAAATTCCTCCAAACGTAATGTCGAATTCTGATGATATGCCGGCTTCAAACATTCGCTTTCAGTTGTATGGCAATGTTTTACTTCGCCCTGCCGTGGACAAGTAACTATTTTAGTGTGTGGCAACGCCAATTTCATTTGTTAACGTTATAATACAGAACGGTCCGAACTCTGGTATTGTTATCTAACGTGGACCCTTCATTAGAAAGCTTATTAATTAATAGCCCAATTATAAATGGCAGGTTCAATATCGAACCTTCACAAAATCTTCAGATTTTAGAATCGCTCTAACCACTACGCCACCAAGCCAGTGCCGCACGATACGGATACGTGGCCGTACTACGCTACCAAGCCAGTGCCGCACGATACGGATACGTGGCCGTACTACGCTACCAAGCCAGTGCCGCACGATACGGATACGTGGCCGTACTACGCTACCAAGCCAGTGCCGCACGATACGGATACGTGGCCGTACTACGCTATCAAGCCAGTGCCGCACGATACGGATACGTGGCCGTACTACGCTACCAAGCCAGTGCCGCACGATACGGATACGTGGCCGTACTACGCTACCAAGCCAGTGCCGCACGATACGGATACGTGGCCGTACTACGCCACCAAGCCAGTGCCGCACGATACGGATACGTTGCCGTACTACGCTACCAAGCCAGTGCCGCACGATACGGATACGTGGCCGTACTACGCTACCAAGCCAGTACCGCACGATACGGATACGTGGCCGTACTACGCCACCAAGTCAGTGCCGCTCGATTCGGAAACGTTGCCGTACTGCGCTACCAAGCCAGTGCCGCACGATACGGAAACGTTGCCGTACTGCGCTACCAAGCCAGTGCCGCACGATACGGAAACGTTGCCGTACTGCGCTACCAAGTCAGTGCCGCACGATACGGAAACGTTGCCGTACTGCGCTATAACTCTGGTCGTGTGAGTCAACCACCCTCTGAACAAGGCTATAATCGCATATTTATTGTTTTGATTACAAATTTAGATTGACAATCCAAAGAGCGCTTTTAAAAACCTGCATTTTTGTAAAATAATATAACAGTAGTACCCAGTCCCACCCTCATATTGTTGTTGTCATCGAATGTTTAAATGTTGCAGTACTTAATCTGAATCCGCATTAGGGCCTATACGACTTCAGTAGACCGATTGTTTTTTGTTTTTGTTTCACCTCTGAGGTTGAGCATCCCCTCGTTATATTTTAAACAACACGATTATTAAATGCCCAAGTTGCAAGATGAGGAGAGATGTCAAGAAGCAACGAGCGATTGCAAAACATCTCTAACATAGGTTGCCGGGACACCTCAGGAAATGTCAGTTCCCGCAGTAAAAAGGCGGCTTTGCTTTCTTCATTATTTCCTCCTGTCGTTCTCTTTTAGTGATAATAAAATCTTATCTGTTTTGTTGTTCGTTTTGACGTGTCTCAATGTTTAAATTATTTAATTCAACACAACTTGTATATTTTTGGAGGATAGTTTTTCTATAGTTTATATAACCGAAAATTATTATCTGGCTGGAAATCACTGATCATCGTAGATTTTATTTTCAATGAAAGGATACCTGTAATAAATTTAAATAGAGTCGATACAACTAAATTGAAGTAGTTTATGTTAAAGTGAATTATTCCCATCATGATGATTTGATTTAAATACAGAAACCGAGTACAGAACTTAGTTTACAATGTACTTTGCTCAAGCAATTTAGTTTTGTTCAAATGTCCTGGGCGGTAGCTTGAAACATAAATCAAACCGAACAGTATTTACTTGCATATCCGTATCATAACCATTTTGTTTTCTAAGAGCGCTATGAGTGACAACATTTTTATATATGTTATGAAAGATTTGTTCTCCTTTAGTAAGATTTAAATGCAGAGGGAAACCAAACAATTTATTTTTGTAGCTATGCGAGTTGTTACGTTGGAGTATTAATGGATACTGGCCTAATGACTATTAATGGTTGGAGTATTAATGGTTATTGAATTAACCTACCATCGCCAGGTAGAATGGTCGGAGGTCAAATTCTCTTTAAATTTTCCAAAATAAACTACTAATTCGTCGGCAGATAAACAAATAATATTTAATACGGTTTGGGTTTCCTTGTAAAAATTATTAAAAGGGTTTCTCTTGACGTAAATTATATTAAATTGAAAAATATATCAATTATTTTTAGAACCGTAGATGCAGTTTTGAAATGGTGTTTATACAAATATTTTCCTTTAACTTTAGTTTGGGATAGGCCTAATATTATAAACTCTAAAATTCTATTCGACTGATTTATCGACAGCATGAATAATGTAATGTACTGTTAAAAAAGTTAAACAAGAAGCAAAATAATTGTTACCATCGGCGGGCGCACTTTGGGAAGGATCACGTCACAATGTTAACTTATAATACAAGGTGATTTTCATCAATAAATTCTACCGTCCTCCTCCATATAAATACATTAGGATTTTGTTTCAATTCAACCTTAATGCCACTTGTTTCCTTTTTAATACGCGCATTCCAATTAAATCCATATTTAAAAAATATCCTACGGTCTCATATAAAACAGGACACCCGTCGATATAAACCCCTTTTTCAATCTCCTATGAACCACCCCCCCCCCCCCCCCAGCCTAACCACTAGGACACCGCGTCCAGTCGTCCCCAAATAGCAAACATGTCCGAGTTGAGGTAACGGAGGTCGTTCAAGGTCAAGGAAGGACTGATAAAGTGATAAGAGTTATGGCGCCGCTCCCTGATAGCGACTTGGACCAGATAGCGGTGAGTAGTGTAAAGGTGTGTGCACCAACTCGCTGGTCTGCCGTATAATCTACCGTCCTAACCCGTGTCGAGTCCTGCGGAGGCCCTACACGATGCCCGGTAAGCAAGCACCTACCACATTGTAGAAGTGGCTATACTAGCTAACGTAGCGAAAGATAAGTTATCCGAGTAAAAGGTTAAGTAAGATATAAGTTATCACCTATAACGGAATGGGTGACCATCGATCATCATAGGTTAGAATTTGACCGAGGTAAAACAATTTTTTTGAGGGGGGAGGTTCAGATAAAAGGGGATTATGGAAAGGAAATTGGCCTTAAATGAATCATAAATGGCATAAGAGGTGTTTATAATTCAATAATTTAGCGGGAATAACTGTCTTAACCCCTCCCCCCCAACTGGTCACGGCCTTGAAATTAAGTGGAATTAGCAACATAACTTAACAGGTTTTTGGTATTAAAAATAACTACGATTCTAGACTTTTGGTACTTTATTGAAGAAGTGCAGGTACAAAATGCAAGTAATAGCAAAGTATAATTCTATGGTATAAGAGTAAGAACTAATTAAAACAAACCCAAATACTACACTTCTTGGTCGTATTAGTTGGTAAATCACGTAGTAGGCTAGTCATTGTGACCAACAGGTTGGTTTATTCATTCAATTTGTAACACATATTTTGATTTGTTTAGTCCATTACCTTTTAGTTATGTTAAGTGCGAAATTCATGTTTAATTCTTTAAAAAATGTTTCAATAATCGCAGTTTAATCATAGGTGATTTCAAATGTATTCATATATATATATATATTTAATGTATTATCATATAATTATTTAATATAATTTGTATTTGATATAGTGTGATATATTTTATCTGTCCACTTGTTAAATTTTGTTCCTAATTGAAAATTGCACTACTTATAATTATAAATCAACGCTGAGAAAATATAAACCGAGCTGACTTAAACACTGAATAACTCTGGGATAAGATCAATTAAATCTTAGTCAAATTTGGTTTAACCCCATTAAAACTCGCCAAGTATGAGCCAGTATGTGGGGTAGGGTGTCAGTATTCCGAGGTGGTGACTCGCTTCTATTTCATCACAACATCACAACCAGCCGACCCAAATTGCGATTTTAGATTACATTCACTGTGATATGATTCTAAGTTAGATTCTATTGACGTTATTCATTATGAGTTGCAGTTTCGACATGAGTACATTTTACACTTAAAAGTCGTAGTTATTTTTGCCTCTATTAAAAATAAAAATAGTTTAAAAGAGGAATAAACCCCTATCGTCATAATTTCATCTGCAGTATACCTGCAGAATACAGTTGTTTATGGGAATATCAAATAAAAATATCGTTTAATTTTAGAAACATATAAACATATTTACATATCTTCCATTAAACAAAACAATCAACACTACTTTAAAATGAAAACAAATATGTACACAAAATATACACAATGCAATTATACAGTTCACAATAGTTTCTTGATAAGTTTTTAAAATTGTTTAAAAGGTGAAAGTCGCTTAAAGATCCAGAACGATTTTGAATTCATCTGTAGAGTAATTGAGTTTAACGGAGAGCTATAACCACGAAAGCTTTCGCCTGTCTACCTTCTTCTCCTGGAGCCATCATTATGGATGACCTCTGAGGTCCTCAACTGTGACGTCGTCTATTTTGACTCATTTTAAAAACTAAAACATACTGATGCAAGCCAGTAAGCAGAATTGTCATATCATCATAGTTAGCCCGAAACAGTTCGCAAATAATTCATTTTATGTTAATAAAAATAAATAAACTTATAAAAGTTATCCCAATGGATTCCTTTCTGTTTCTTTACGCTGTACAATCATAACAAATGCGCTTTTAACTTTTTTTAGGGAGTGATTAGAGGCAACAAATAATTTGTACGTTAAAGGGAGAAGCTGCGTGTATAGAAAGGCGAAGCCTGCCGTGACTAATAATGTAAATCACGTCAATCCTCCACTTTCATAACGTTAATCAACTCAGCTAAGTTTGGACTCGTCTCGCTAATGGGGTGTTAAGTAAGTACAGAACATTTGTATTCGCGTTATATGATTTTAATGTGTCAGTTCCTAGTAATGGATTCTAAATGTGGGTGGATAAATTCGATTTTAATTATGTTTAATTATCTATTATTCAAATTAATTAGTAACTGATTACTGTTCAATGTTTACTTTTTACTTTACAATTTCCATGTTTATATTTCGCTATGTTTACATTCGATCAACATATTTCGTGTAATATTAATAAACGGTCAATTACAACTTTCTCCCTACAATACCCGGCTGGGGGCTCATTTATTTACTTGTTTCACTGGCCAGCTTTGTAAATTCGTCTTTCTGTCGTTCTTTCAAAGGGGGATTTTCATTCGCATTTTTGTGAAAGGAAGGCGGCACATCCTCCGCTAATTCACTCATAATATGTTAGTTATCAAATCTAAACTGACGTTTATCATTGTGTCTTATTATTTTCTTCTTAACCAGTGATTAACACGTTGACAATTCATGCGAATTATTGTACATTAAAAAGAACCGTTCGATAAAATTATTCATTTTCTTTTGAATATTTGAAAATTATGTTCAATTGGATTCTTCAAGACACTCGACAACATAATTGTGCATTCAATAGTGATAGTTTGACAGATCAAGTGTTCTATAATGCCCAATACTTTCTTCGCTAGGGATTTTTGATTCCTGCTTAAAACACGGTTTCTTCTACCCTAGTTCTATAACGCTTTATCACGTCTTCATTATGTTAATACGCGATCCCCCTCTTCTTTGCTCACTGGATCGCACTTATAGATAATTAGGCACGATTATATCATTAAGGAATAGTTAGACTGGTCAGCATATATCACTTTCACAGAGGCAGAGGCGCATCGGACTCTCTTGCGAATCTGTTACTTTCTCCCTAATTAGCCGTGTTAATAGCAGCGGCACCGTAGCCAGCGCGCGGATCAGACGGTGGACTTAGGCGTTTGGTCATAGATAACGACAATATGATTTTCATAAGCTAGGTTTCCGAATTGTTGGTTCAGTAGAACCTCGATAGCAAGACTGTCAAGGGGATTTGGGAAAAAGTCTTGTTATCGAGGTACTCTTCTAGTTGAGGTTCGTGATATCAAGGTTACTGGTTTCTCTAAAACCCCTTTATAGCAAGTACATTTTGGATGAACTCTTGTTTTGTTTAAAAATTAATTTATTATAATTATTATTGTAACAAAAGGAATTGCACACAGATCATCGAACCTGAGTGCGACTAACCTGTCACCGATTTATGAGGGTCGGGAAGGGTAGGAGCGGGGTTTTCATGTCTAGGCCGGCTGCATACGAATTGCTCCCCCCTGGCCAGTAGCACCAGCGACATACGAATTGCTCCCCTCTGGCCAGTAGTGCCAGCGACATACGGATTGCTCCCCTCTGGCCAGTAGTGCCAGCGACATACGGATTGCTCCCCTCTGGCCAGTAGTGCCAGCGACATACGGATTGCTCCCCCCTGGCCAGTAGCACCAGCGACATACGAATTGCTCCCCCCTGGCCAGTAGTGCCAGCGACATACGGATTGCTCCCCTCTGGCCAGTAGCACCAGCGACATACGGATTGCTCCCCCCTGGCCAGTAGTGCCAGCGACATACGGATTGCTCCCCCTGCCAAACCGGTTTGATTTAAACGAGCGACAACTTACGTATTGCTCCCCCCTGGTCATGGTGAAATGATTGTCATGAACGTGCTGACAATTTTTGGGATATTAAAAGCCAGTAATTTGTTATTGCTTTAGGTATACTACACTGTTATGTATGGTATTTTTAACACTTTTTGGGAGAGTAAAATAACATATCTTGGGGAAGGGAGAATCTCAACCCCAGTGCAATACTAGGACTACCGTACTTTGTGTTTTTTTTTTTTATAAATTACTTTGGGGTTGTGGCCATGAAATGAAAAGAGTATTGTTATTGCAGAAAAAGGCAATGAGAATTATTACATATTCCAGCTACAGGGCACACTGTAAACCTCTTTTTAAAAATGAACAAATTCTTACTGTTTATAACCTTTTCATATTTAAGTGTCTGGTATATGTCAAACTTAATTTAGGATCTTTAGCTTTAAGAAGTGATACCCACGACCATTTAACAAGGAATAGAAATAAAATAGATTTGCCGCAAGTCAGGCTTGTGAAAACGCAGGAATCCTATTCTTAATGTGAGTATCAAATTGTTCAACAAGCTACCACCAGAATCTCACAATATTAATTTAAAAAAATTTAAATCTTGTTTATTGGTGTGGCTATCTGACAATCCTTTTTACAGTTTAGAGGAATACTTTACTCTTCCCAATATTGATGTAAATTTCGAATAATTGCAATTATGGATCATTGTTATTAAGGTTATATTCAAATTGCATTCTTTCAAATTTTAAAATCAGTTACTAATCTGTTACTTTTACTATAGTTTATTGATGCTGGATTTAGTCAACTTATTATTGTTATCTTGTTGTTAGGTCTTAGGTTAACTCAATTTCATCATGTTCTGTCTAAGTCGTTACATGTTTATTGATGAAATTCTATTTATCACTGTGACGAAAACTGTACAAGCTCTCTGTCTTGTTTTGTTGAATAAAGTCTTTGTCTTTGTCTTTGTCTTTGTCCTACGGAAGTCGGCGTGATTTGCCAGTAATGATGACCATAATAATGCCTGTTAATTTGTCCTCATCCATGGTTATTAGGCACCCAAATTATTTATGCAGTAGGCCCTAAGGTACAATAAAGTGATAGGTCACATACAAATATTTTGGTGCCGTTTGTTTTAAAAGTTTACTAGGCCTATCTGAAACTCAGGAATTATTTTTTTTTTGGGGGGGGGGGGTGTTAACCTGGGGCTTCATACAACTTTGGTCTAAGCCTAAAATACAAGGGGGTCCAATTGTGAAATATATTTATATGCTAATCTCATGTCAAATCAAACAAACAAACATGCAAAATAAAAGAGAAGAAAGTCTGAGAAGACTGAGAAGAAGAGAAGAGTGTTTTTTCTGTGTGATGAAAATGTTGAATATTTTATATAAGTACATATATAAATTGTATACAACTAACCAGGAGGATATTGATGTATAATTATCGATTTGATAAAACGTTAAAGTGATTGACATCATCCGTTGAGTTTGGGGAAGTCTATCAGAAAATGTTTCTCAGAAAAAGAGCCATGGTAATTAATATTAGTCATGCTTTGTTACTTGTTCAGTTTTATTTCCATAACCATTTACCTGATTTCTTAAATAGTTTACTGAAAACGCTGCTTATATGTGCACGGTTCAAAGTTGTGCAACAATTTCGAAGATTATATGCTTGTAAGCTTTAGTGGTACCGGTATGTGAAATGCTTTCTTACTAAAAACATACATTATTTTCAGATATATATGAAATTACACTCTGAAAAACACTCACATAATAATTTATACATATACTTACACCTTCACATAGGTATAAAATTATGCCACCTCACTAAAACAAGGTTGTTAAAATTTTAATTAATTTGTATGTAAAACGGACTTCCAATTTGACTGGCGTTGTATTGATGGCGTGGATAGGTTAAAAATACTTATATGAAAATATAATGTATATAAGATTTGTATCTAAACAACTCTGAATTAGTTGTAGTTGCAATATCATAATGCCTGTGGTAAAGTTATAAAAGAAGGGTGAGTTATATAGCTTTGTTTATTTTATTTCATATTTAGTGCCAGGTATAACATTGCAAATAAATCCTATCCTATCTTATACCCTAATATGACTTACTTGCTTGCTTGCGACACTGATCTGAAAAACAGCTCCAACGATTTCCTTCAAATGTTCAAAATAACTAATTTCTGGGATAAAAATAAGTTATAGACAGGCCTCATCCCCAGGAAAAATCAAATAATGTAAAGAACTAAAATGAAAAGTTAAAAAATGAACATTGGGCTTATGGAGTTTCAAATCAAAAGAATTGTAACAGCTTTCATAATCAACCAGGGAACTGTCAAAGTAATACTCATGTTGTTTATGATTATTAACATGTGGTTTCCTGAGAGCAGAGATTAAAAGATTTGAGTGAAGATTACATGTAGAGTAGTAAAATAAATCAAAGAGACATTGAGCTATAAATAACAAATGGAGTGACCTTAAAAATGTAGAAAAGAGCAAATGAGTTATACAAATCTGATTATCAGTAGGGGAAAGTGGTGACATATTATACCAAGTCATCCAAAAAAACTGACTGGCCTTCCCCCGAGCAAAGCTCGGCCCCCCAGGTACCTACTTACTTTATAAAGAAAATACAAAATACAAAATGTCATATAACTCAAAAATGCTTTGTCAATGTTCGTATATATTATATTTACATTTTTATAGATAATTTTTTCGTTCTGAATAATTAATAACAGACACAAACTGTATGCACAAATGAAATCGGTTAGTTACAATCCGTGCATGGCAAAAAATATTGATGACCTAATCATACAGGTATAATATAGCAATATTATCACTAAATTTAATGGTGATATTTGTACTACAAAATGAAATACACCTTAGTTGTTTCAATATTCACAACTAAAGCTGCTGCACTGTTTTTTGGTACTCATTTACACAAGATGGTAAGAGAGAATAATCACAGTCGGACCAGTTTACTAGGCGCATTAGCAATAATACAGACAAGACAGTGTGACATTGAAGAAAGCTGAAACACGACTTGCAATTAGCAATGCTGCATCTGAGATTATTTATGGGAGATGTGAGCCTGAGGGTGGGAATCAGGCCAGTTTATATTACCATCAGCAATAGAACACTTTCGATGGAAAGTACTTTCTTTCATAGAAGGGAATCCGTTCTCGGTATTAAATCTTTCTCAGTCATTGAACATCATCTGACTACCGTCTTTTGTTAGAATTTTCCTTCATATTTCTCACTGCGTTATTGATCCTATAGTGCCTCTGAGTACGGTATCATAAACTGTTATTGGTTATAATATGAGATTGTAATATTTTGGATTTTTTTAACCAATGTAGAATGTAGCTAATGTGTTTTAGGGACTCGGTAAATATTTATAAGAAGCAGGCTTTTATATTGTTTCGATATAATATTTTCAGCTTTAGTACCGAGGTATCAATCACCTCTTTCTGTGGTCCCCGGCATACAATATTAAGTTTTAAATCCAAATTTAGCTTACCGATTCCATTTATAAAACTAAAAACTTTTATTCTTGTTTCAGGTGAAGTGGTTTACGACTCGATAATTCAGAACAAGAGTAAAATAAAATCGTACTGGGAGCAGTTGATGTTAGCTGCAGAACTAGCTAGCCATTCAGCCCCAGCCAAGACTCCTGTGACCAGTCACACATTCCAGCATCAGTACAACTCCGGTCACGTACCTAGTCACGTCAACAGTCACGTAAACACACACTCTACTCCTCAGGCTCCCCCGCACCAGCACGTGGCCCATCACGCAGTCAGTCCTGACCTCTCAGACACCGAGTACTACGATGCTCTGTCTCACGTTTCACCCCAGGTATATACTCATCATTTGTCCTTCTTTCAAATTTCAATCAGTCTATCTCGGAACCTTTTTCCATCTCGAATGTGGGCTCCAGTTACAAATTAGTTTGAATTTCTACCTGTGTAACATAACACGAATGTTAACTTTTAACATCCAGCCCTCCTTAACATTTTTTAAATAACTGAGGGAGAAAAGTTTTGAAGACACAAATAATCGATTGATACAATTCCAAAATATCCAATGTTTGCAATTTGTAATGAGATAACTATTTTATTTTTTGTGTGTATCTACGCCAGTGGCATTTTTAACGTTTTGATAGGGAACTGTCCAAACCCTGGTCTTGTTACTATCTAAGATCGACCTGTTCTTAAAAAGCATCATTAATTAATAGTCCAAAGAAAAATGGCAGCTGGGTCCAGTTTCAAACATTCTCAAAATGTTGCGATTTTAACCAGGATCGATCTGGCAAACCTCGGATTACGAGGCGAGCACGGTAACCACTACGCTACGCCAGTAAAGTTATATATTGATGATTTTGGGTAATCTGTTAAAGACGGATGGTATTCAAAATTAAAATCGGTCTTACAGGAGAATCGGATAAAAACTGGAATCTTTCATGACTGGAGCCCCTTCCTAAATATCGATGAACAAATCGTGTAAATCGTTTTGAACTTTTGTAGACTCCAGATCCTGCGGAAAAAGATGGGCAGAAGCTGAATGAGACGGTGGTGGAGCGTGACATTCGACTGCAGCAGGAGCGAGAGTTGGCTCTCATGATTGAGCGCCAGAAGGCAATCAAGAGCGCCAAGGATAAGGCCAGGATGAGGGAGAAGGAGGAGGAAGCGTATCTCAGCATCCCCACCACAGACGAGGGGACCTTCTCCGAGTATGGCAGTGAGGACAAAGAGGATCACAGCCCGGATGATAGGTAGGCGAGGTTACGACTACAGAGCCCTCTCTACCACCTATGAGATGAGAAACTGCACAAACTCAACTACGGATTTGAACTCGGGACCTCCCGAAAGTTATGTCAGTGTGCTACCTCCCTCAGTGTCGTTTTTCTGTTCTGTAGACAACAGACTTTCGGAGTATTCAGAGAAGTAAACCATTAGTGTTTTGTCATAAACCACTCGATATGTCTGAATGCTTAACAAACTACTTTCCCTTATCAAAGTTTTGTATTGTTACTTTTTAAAAGCCTTGAGTAATTTTTTGTACTCGAGTAATTCCTCTAGTATTTTTTGTGAGCAGGCATGCAATGTTTAAAACTAGGAGCCTCTTCGATACTCAATAGTCAAAAGGTCGGATTATGAACCATGAATCTAATTCAAATCCTGACCTTTAAATGTATTTTTTGTTTAGAATGTCATTGATTTTATTTCATAAAATTTTAGAACACATAATATAGTGCCAGCTAAACAATCCTAATCAAAAAGATTAAATTTAGTAAAAATAAGTCCAACAAATTTTGAATTAAAATGTGTTTTGCTAGTCTACAAATTACAATATGATCCTCAATAACAGACACATGAGGGCCTTAACACTGCATAATGCGTGTATCAAAGCTATCAAAGAAACTATACTTACAATATTTGTACAGTGATAATTTTGCCTAAACTATAAACTCATAACCATGACAAGTCACCATTAAGGTAATTCCTTTGTATGGTGTATTATGTGACTCTGTAAATTAATAAATATTATATTTTGAAGGTTATTTTATGATTTTAATTAATAAAATTATGATGTCAGTTTATTGATTCTCTCTAGTCACTGGATTAGATAACATTATCACCTCTCTACTTATCAGACTATCTCTCTTGCAAAATTTGAGCAACTGTATTTTCACTGATACTTGATTCATCGACAGGAGTATTTAGCCAGATAAACCTATGCTTCAGTCGATGTATTTCCTTGTGTTGAGCGCTTAATTTTGTAAGTATTGTTAAGTTACGTTTACTAAGATCAATAAAGAGTTACTCTAAGTGTACTTAATTATCATAAAAAACACTTCTTTAATCAGTTTTTTGCAAAGTCAGTACGCTCTAACCGAAACTCCTTATAAGGATATTACATTTCCAATTAAACTAAACAAGTATGTTGAAAAAAATCAAGTAAGTTATTTGAAGAATAAAATCAAAGACTTTAACTTACAATAAATTAAAATTTATTTCTATACCTAACATTTAATCCTTAATAAATTACAGTGGGTACATGGCATATAGTTACTGTTTTATTGCAAATCTTCCAAAAAAACATAAAGGGGTAAAGGGGGTAAAGGGGGTGACCTTTAACATATTGCTTTTAAGTTCCTACACTTTTATACACCTTATGAAGGTTAGAAAGCCTTGAGACCTGCAGGTGAGACCTTATTAGTCTCAGTGATAAACTTATCACTGGTTATTGCTGATAAGCCTAAGTAACATATAGAAGCTTAAATGTTGTAAACATTTATTATATCTATTGTGTAGTGCAATTGACCTTTATAACTCTCCTCAAGTCTCCTCTTGAATCTGTTAACTGTTTTTTTCATACAAAACAATCATAAAATAAAGAATTATAAAATCTACACTATTATAATTTTGACTAACCATATTTTTGAATATGTATTATCGATGTTTTCCCAGGAAGAAAAATGTTCGGTTATGTATTCTTTACAACATAAACTAAAGACCATTATTTTACGAGCAGGGAAGTTTTTTATAAATCATTTCCATATTGAGGTATAAAATAGTTAAAAGTGAAATCGCTACTGTATTATTAAGTTATACTTACTCAAGTTTATAGGTTTTGAAACTATTTCATAGATATAAGTAGCATACAAGATTCCTGAAGTTGTGAGATTGAAAAATAAAGTTAAATTTTATAAAAGTAAATTTGAGTATTGTGACTTTAGTAATTGAACTCTGTTTCAAAAATTAGCTTTTTAGGATATCAAATTCATCCTGATGGATTAAATCATTTTAATAAAAATACATAGCAACTTGAAATAAATATACGCGTTTTGCACTGGAAGAAGGACATATAAGACAAGGTCAAAAGTAATCTACATGTGGGAATGTCACCAACTTAGTTCCAAACATGTTTAGAGAAACATCGCCACAGGAAATATATACTGATTTTAATCTTATGTTTCCCAAACCTTGACTGGCCCCCTACAAGAAGGCCAACAAGGGATTGGAGAGGGAGGTCTTCTTCTTCTCCCTCTCGACCTCCCTGAAGATTCATCTCTAGCGAGACTTATGTTTCCCTAATCTTGACTGGCCCCCTACAAGAAGGCCAACAAGGGATTGGAGAGGGAGGTCTTCTTCTTCTCCCTCTCGACCTCCCTGAAGATTCATCTCTAGTGAGACTTATGTTTCCCTAATCTTGACTGGCCCCCTACAAGAAGGCCAACAAGGGATTGGAGAGGGAGGTCTTCTTCTTCTCCCTCTCGACCTCCCTGAAGCTCTCTAGCATCTCTAGCGAGACACTAATTTTTATTTTTTTGTTCTGATACACAAGAAAGAATGAATTTCAACTGTTCCCTTCAAACTTTGACTTAACAAATGTAATATTTAGTTTAAGTAAATATTTTGCACACACACTAAGGTAAAAATGCTAATTTTGAAACAAATGTTTTATTACCTCCCTACTGTTGCTAAATAACTGCCTAAATAACAATGATAATTGTAATAAAAATACCCCAAAACCTATGTATTACCCGACTAAGAATGCTAAATGACCTCCCTTCCCTTTGTGGCTGTTCGGGGAAGTTTAACAGTTGTTCAGTACTAAAACATCTATGTGAGATACCAGCACACACTTCAATATTTTCATTGTTGTCGAAACAAAATTGACTTATAGCTATCAAAACACAATATCTTCCTGAAACCCACTTATAAATAGCAAATTCAATTTATGTTTAATTTCCTCGACTAGTTCTACAGGAGTGTAACTGGAGATTGTCCCAGAGACTGGTAATTCAGTTCACATAACCAACTATTCTTACTAACTATACTTTACCATCACTGTGGTAACTATACTTTATTGTTATTGTTTTGTTCGCATAGATCAAAATAACTCAATAATGATGTTCCACTGAGATTGTACTTAAAATAATATTCGCTCTCCAAAAAGAGTTATAAATAAAGTGCAGAAATAACAAGCATCTAACTGACTAGATGTTTCTATAAAAATTTAAAAATAATGATTTGTTATAAAAGTTAATAAAATATCTGGAGATGTTTCTAGAACGGTTTTCTCTTGTTGGCAGCCGTGTGACTAGTCCAGTGGTGCCAGTGGACATCAGCTCGCACCACCGCACTCAGTCCCTGGATTCCATGAGCTCAGGTCACAGCTCCGGCTCCGGCACTGACCACTCCATGACCAAGATCCAGCAGAAGCCGACCTTCGGGCCTGTCAAGCCACTGGACGAGCCTGAGGATGTCGATATCATTCGATATGCCAAGTAAGTCAGACCGTACAGAATAGACTCCATTAAAGAGTACAGTAGAGTCTCAAACCCAAACCTCTGAGAATTTCGATGGTCATTTTAGATACTTTCATACATACATTATTAATTTTTAGCTCAAACGAGTCAAGTAAGTTCATTAAAGAACTCAAGCTTTACTCTAAATTGGGATGAACATATACATAGGATTTTAGGTAAAATTAACTCCGGAGTTTATGCCTTGTTGCAGATGAGTTATTACTGTGATGTAAAAACCTTGAAAAATTTATATTTTGCACACGTTCATTCACACATCTCTTTTTGCATTGCCCTCTATGGGTCCACAAAAAAAATCAATTTAGAGAGTATTCTAAAACAACAAAAAAAAGCTATTAGAATCATGCTAAAACTGAAATATGATGATTCAGCAAAGGACCATTTTCAAACTTTAAAAATTCTTACGGTCTTCGGTCAATATGTTTTTGAAACTATTCTTGCAGCAAGAAATGAAAAACTCAGTATAGATATTAACTCAATGAGGACTCATTCCTACAACACCAGAGGAAAAAAATCAGTTTTCCCAGAGACATAAATTGAAATTTTTTGAAAAAACCAACATATATAGGAAATATTTATCTAAAGCATATTCCAAAAAGTATATCAAAGGAAAATGGCTTAAAGTTTAAAAAAATGTTAAAAAAATATCTTATAAACAGGGCATTATATTCTTTTGATGAGCTTTCCACCCCTCTCTAATCTCAGTGAGTAAATGTATTCTTGTTTAGTTTTAATATTGAAATGTATTATTTTGATGATGCATATTTTGACGCTATTTATTGTACAGCTTGTGCATAATGTAAATAAAGATTTGTGACTATGACTATGGCTCAATTCTAGTACTGTATTACTATTTTTTTGGGTTTTCCCATGTAATAACATTTATTTAAGATATAATTGTTTGAATCATATACAGTAGAACCTCAATTATTCGAAATTCAGGGGACAGTCAATTTATTTCGAATTACAGGAAGTTTGAAATATCGAGAGTTTGAATTATAGAGGTTAATGTGAATGAAATTTGAATTATAGAGGCAAAGAAAACAAACATCAATGAATTCAGATCTGGAGAAAACTGAGTATACACATTAGTTCATGTTTTAACAGACTTGCTTTTTTTGTGCGCTTAATTCAAATTGCAGAGGTTTACGGTATTGCAGTTCGTACTGTAGAGTTGGCTTCGAAGAGGTAACGTATTGAATCACAGCAACAAAGTTTGAATTCTAGATGCTCGAGTATAAACATATTTGAATTTTAGAGGCTACATTATGCGTCAAAACATTTTGAATTATCGGAATATTATTTCTCAAATATTAGAGGTTTCCTGACGGGAAAAGACAAAAGTTAATAATAATAGAGGTTTTCAAATTATCGAGGATCCAATTAGTGAGGTTCTACTGTAAATACCATCTCTTGGCTTGCATCTTATGATCGTCTAAGCACACGTTGTAAAACAGAACATTCCACAAACTCGACAACCTCAGGCATTAACTTTGTGTTAGGTAGGCATTAACTGTGTGTTAGGTAGGCATTAACTGTGTGTTAGGTAGGCATTAACTGTGTGTTAGGTAGGCATTAACTGTGTGGAGTTTGTAAGACTACTGTATAGGTCAGTGGTTCCCAAACTGTTTTTAGCCTGCAGCACACCTATTACTCAGTTTTTTACCTATTACCTTTATTTTCTCTCTGTCCCACGGCACACAGTTTGGGAATCTCTGGAATAGGTGTTGTACAAGACAAACTGCAGCTGTAAAACTGATAATCTTGATAAAAGAATCTGATGAGCTAACAATTACTTACATCAGTTCTCATCTCACTGTGGTGTGAAACATATCTAAAAAGTTTTAGGAAATCTTAGGAATATTTTAATTTCACTCCCAATTAATAAAACAGTACTTCTGAAATATAGTTTAAGTGAGGTAAAACGTTATTCATTCTCAGTAGCTTCTCTACTAGCTGTGCATGGAGATGTTTGTCTGAATACTACCTCACTGAACATGTGATCATTTAATGGTGTCTTAAATGTAAAATTTTCCATGCTGTGCCAGTCTGTTTAATGATGTGAGTATCACGTTGTATGTTTTGTGCACTTGTGATGTGTTTTTCATGTTTGGGTATCAACTAGTTTAATAAAATTATCAGTCATATGCTGTTGTCACATTTACAATATAAGTGTTGTATTTGATTGTTATATTATAATTATTTAATCCATATTTTCAAGTGAAATGCAACATGCATTTTTAACATTTTAATTGCTGATAGCTGATTTTTATTATTTTCTTCTAATAATTTCCATGTTGTTTGCAGTAATATCACTCATTTTTTGTTGAAGTGTTTGTGTTGCTCGTATTACTAAAGATTTAGAAGCTTTGGCTTGTTTCACTACATGTAGAAGCTTGTATTTTACTTATTTTTTAACCGTTATATGGGTGTATGTAGATAATTTATTGAAAGCAAACACTTATCATACTTAATGGGTTGCTCTAAGATGTGGTTTCATCCAAAGTCCAGACCACGAATGCATCATGTATCAACGCGTAAGTTCTTCCCTACGGTATGTGGTCTGGGTGTACCTGATGAGTCAACAGATTTAACTTTTTCCCAAGTAACTAAAGTTGATTGTTAGAGTAGATTTCAGAGTTATTTGTCAAGTCAGAATTTAAGAAAATTACTTCTTGGTGATTGTTCAAACCGTTCAGGAGTATTACTCCTTGCTTCAAAGTAATTGACGCTACTTCGAAGGAGTTAGTAGCATTTCTATCCACCCATTCTTTCTCTAGAGCCAGTTTGGATAAAAATGAGTACTTAAAGGGAATTGAGGGGGGGTTACTTAGGTGGGGGCTCATAATAGGAACTGGGTACCCCTGACTCTTCGAGCTAATCCTTCAAGAGATCAAACAGCAAGATATTTTTCTCTGTTACTGAAGTTTTATTCACTTGCAAAATTTCCTTTATTTGCATATTCAGAGTATGACACCATCAGTACAAAATTAAAATGTTAATCATAAATCTGAAATAAAAGTAATCAGTCAAGCTATACCTTTTTGGGAAAAAGTTTAACGCCAGCAAATGAAATATGTAATATGCGATTTTTATGAGTTATCGACCCAACATGATTATCAAAACTCATGTTTAAAATGTCGGAAAATCTTACAGTACTCAAACTTTCTCCGAGATTGTATTTGAGTCATATTAATTTATTTTTAGAACAAATCTTCAGTGATCTAAACTTATAAGACTAAAATAGTAAAATAATTTATTTAATTAAATTTATTCCCAGTTACTGCCTTTTGGGTTTTTGTAAATTCCCATTCCCCCAAATGGAATTCAGCTTTTGAGAAATTAATGATTCATTTATCTGGGATTAATTTTATGCTAAAACATCATACATAGATTCAGTAGAATCTGTGAAATGATTCAGTAGCAATGTTTATTACTTAGGAATTCATTGAAGCATCAGTCCGATTGTGATGACAAAGTCGGCAGTCTTGAATGCGGGTAAGAAATACACAAACTATTGGAATGCGCCGCTACTAACATCATACTAACTTCTCTCATAGTTGCTTTTCTAATATTTACATGATCAGGTTTGGTTTGGAAATTTTCATATAAGGTGGAATACAACTGTCACTTTAGCAACAACAGAGGTTACCAACTCTGGGACCGACTTTGTATCAGGAAACCCTGGTTTAAATGTGGTTCCATTGAACAATTTGGTGTTAAACTTAAACATAAAATTTAATTTTATGTTGATCTTGAGTTTTGATGAAAAGTGTTTTTATTGAAATGGGAGTAAAACCTTTGCAGACAACTTTTTATTCAGTTTACAAATGTGCTGAGGAAAATCTGAATAACCCAGAGAAGCCTGTTATGATAAGATTAGTTTTTGTTTATTATTTTTGTATTATATAGACTGATTCCATTTCATTTACAAAATATTACAACTTAACATTATTAGCACTCCCTTGGTCTTAAGTGACTTGGATTGATGCTGTGTAGAATCATGATGGAGCTTAAACTAAATCTAATCAAAACAGCTTGGAAGACATTTTGAGGAAGTAACAGGATTTTTAATATGCTTCTTGTGGGAATATGCATTAGGGCAAGATGAGAAGACATGTAACCCCTAATGACCTAGTCTTAGCTTTTTTATATTGGATGACTTGGTGAACGATACCACATAAGTTATTTTAACAACATTTTTAATGACAAAACCTTTTAGCGAATTTCCCCTATAGGGAAGAAGCTATTACCGTAGGTCTCATGGTAAGATTTAAGCCCGAGACCATGACAAATTTTTTTTTTTAGGTCCCCAGATGACTAAAACACTATTCGTTCAAATTTATATATATGTATATATATATATATATATATGTGTGTGTCCGTGAATGCGATAACTTGAGTAAAAAACGTCCAATTTCGATGAAATTTGGCTCAAATGTGTAAAGTGACATTCATGACTTTATGTTCGAAAACCAGAAAAATCGGGCCATGGGAAGGGGGGTTTATGGGGGTTTTAAATTGTCCAAAAATCAGTTTTTTGCATTTTTTACCCTAACATTTTTTAAACACTTAATTTTGGTTTAGACCATGTTGTAGAGCTTAAAAAAACAAATAATATGGTATTTTGAATTATTAAGCTAGGTTAAGTGGTTGCGGAGTAAATCCAAAAAAACCTGCTCATAAAATCTCATATGTTAATCTTATGGGAAAAAGGTTTTTGGCTTTTCCTAAGTTAATTTTGATGTAAACTTCACATTTGCTTTTACCAATCAATTCAGCTCCACAAAACAATCATTTTGGTGTTTAAATTGTGATTCTACGTCCAACCGTTGCAGAGATATTCAAAGTGCTAAACACAGTACGTTGTCCAATGTTATCCTTATGGAGAATAAATAAAATTTGATATCTCCATTATTAATGAATGTATATTGATGAAACTTGGCACGTGGGGTCACGTAGTACTGGTATATTGATATTTGCACAAAAAATTGGTTTTTTGTTGATTATCCCCGTAGCAGCGAACCTGCGTACTCAGCCCCCATGTTATTCTTATGGAGAATAAGTAAAATGTAATGACTCCCTTAATTATGAACATAAATTAATACAACTTGGTATGTGGCTTCACCTTGTTGAGTTATATTGATATTTGCATAAAAAACCATTTTTTTAGTTCCTTGTTGCAGCAAACCTGCTTACTCATCTCCCATGTTATTCTTATGGAGAATAATTAAAATGTTATATAGTGCTTACTTATGATTGAATATTGATTAAACTTGGTATGTGGCTTCACCTAGTTAAATCATATTTATATTTGCATAAAAACCAATTGTTTGTGTTCCTTGATTCAGCAAACCTATGTACTCATCACCAATGCTATTCTTATGGAGAATAATTAAAATCGTATATATCGCTTATATATGAATATATTTTTATGAAACTTGGTATGCGGCTTTATATGGCATTAAGACATATATTATGCATTGGAAATTCGCTGAGTACGCAGGTTTGCTGCGACGGGGGTATTTTAGTGTTACAAGCCCAGTTTGGAAACAGAATCAACACGATAGTCTTTGGAAATAGATCTCATGAAATGATTCCTCTAGTATAAAAAAGAATTAAAACCTATTTCATGTGAACTGAGCGACTTGAATTGTATTACGTAAAATTAATAGTTTATTATTCCAATCACACCATCTTTAAGGACTCCTAACCTAAACATTTAAATATAAATTTTAATCCAGTGAGACGGTAATAGTTGCAAAACCATGTTTTTTTTTATAAACTTTTCAAAGTTAATTATAACCCTATTTTGCTGTTTTGAATTTAACTAGCATATTCACTAATTTATTTGATTAATCAAAGTAAATGTAAACTTTCCTGTAAAGAGCATTAGGTAGAGTAAAATACTCAGAAATTACTTAAGAGGACGTTGTAGGTGGCGGCCATGTTGGATTCACACCCTCTTAATTAGCAGATGGCCACACAATTGCATATTCTAGACAGAGAAATGTTGTGGACCTACAAATGTGCATTCGCCAAATTTCCTGCAGGCAGTTGGCTACACATACATAGAATGGGATATGCAAACGAATCTTCTCCCAACGACTCAGCATGGTGCAGCATGTTTCCATTCCATGCATGTGTATCCACTTGCACTTAATAACACAAAGATCCATGTCATGAAAAACCGTTAAAATCTTCTCCTTGTTTGTGTATAAGCAAATAGAACTAACATAAAATAATTAAACATGACAGTCAAATTAATTATAAATAAAGACAAGAGATGGCAAGAAGTTTAATTCTTCTTGCTCTGCTATTCAGTTCAAAATATCACAAGTTAAGCTTTTTATGATTTCATTGTTTTGAATACAATTAACATGTTCTTTCAAGATGTTATGATCAGTGTTTTTTGTTAGATAATATTATTTCTTCCTCAATTAAAATTCATCTTGCCTGTATACTTTTAGTGATTCCTGAATACCTTTTATTAAACAACTGTGCATTTTTTGCCATATTCCTTTTCAACCAGTGTTTTGTTGTTTTCCGCCCTGGGTGCCAGTCCCAAGAGAGTCAGTTAAGAGGGATGGTTTTATAATTATGTTAAATCAATTTGTTTGTAAATATTGTGAAAAAATACTAACTTTCATGGCAAAACATATCCAATAGAATTATTACAAATGTGCTCAGACTAACCTTAACACTAACCTTATGGGTCTGGCTTGAGGTTTAATTGGTGTACGTGCTGCATAAAACATACTGCCTCGTGCTCAGACTAACCTTAACACTAACCTTATGTGTCTGGCTTGAGGTTTAATTGGTGTACGTGCTGCATAAAACATACTGCCTCGTGCTCAGACTAACCTTAACACTAACCTTATGTGTCTGGCTTGAGGTTTAATTGGTGTACGTGCTGCATAAAACATACTGCCTCGTGCTCAGACTAACCTTAACACTAACCTTATGTGTCTGGCTTGAGGTTTAATTGGTGTACGTGCTGCATAAAACATACTGCCTCGTGCTCAGACTAACCTTAACACTAACCTTACGTGTCTGGCTTGAGGTTTAATTGGTGTACGTGCTGCATAAAACATACTGCCTCTCAAAGTCAATGTTAAGTTTGGAAAGGTTTGAGTGAAAGCTTAAACTGTTAATACTGTCCTAATTGAAGGCTATTTTTCAAATTAGTTTTTTAGATGTTTAAAAATTTGAATCACCCAGAGCTTAGACCGTGCGTATAACATATTTGTTGTTATTACTTTTTCCGAACCTCTCGATTGAAATTATTTGGTTATCGTAGGCAGTTTGTTACTGTGATATATAAATTATGTACTTTTACTAGTAACAGGAACACTCAAAGCATTTCAACTACTGAGATTGTTTTCATGTTTCTCAAGGTATGAAAAGGAAACTCCAATAGAACGGGAAATTCGTTTAGCTCGGGAAAGAGAAGAGGAGCTGAGGAGGGAGAAACGCATCTCCGTGACTCCATTGAATGCCCCCACACCCTTGAAATCTGTGAGTTAACCTTTATTGCTTAATTTTTTGCTGTAAAACTTCAAAAAATTAGTCTTTTGCTAATACAGTAGACTCTCGGAAATCCAGACCGATGATCTTGAATTTGTTTAAAGTTTTTTGTTGCGAAAAACATAACTTCTCATTTTAGCGCCTTCAGTTTTCATACAACTAGCCAAAATTACACATATATCTTGTAGTTTGTATCGTCTTTCAGAAGCTTAGAAGCTTGTATTAGCACATAAAGGTAAACGGAATTGATGACTCATGCCCACCTCCAGAAAATCCAGACCGACCATCCTCCACATTAGTCCGGATTTCTGAGTGTCTACCGCATAAGAACACAATTCCAACTCACCTGTGACTTGAATATAATTTCAAGTCTGATAATGCACTAATTTATATTATTGCAAAATAGTAAAGTAGCATGTCCCTATTACTTAACTGCAGTTTTTTTATCTAGCCAAACAACTGTTTATAATTCCCCGCAAGTATGTACTTTAAATTTGTTTGTTAAAATTTGGTGCCGGTTGGTGAATTTGATACATGTAAAAGTAGCTCACTGACTTACTTTTCAAATTATTCTTTATCAGTTGGTCTATACAGTAGTTAGCTTGAATAAAGGAGATAGCACTTTGGTCCTTTGTTCTTGTAGAACTTTATTCTTGTACAATTTATTCTAACAAACACTAAGATGGCTAAACCAATGTCAACGAGTAGAAAGTGTGTTGTAGAATAAAGGTAGGCCAGTTGGGAGGGGATGTCAGTTACATAGCAGTTAGCAACCAGTTTTTTACTCTAAATCATTCTTCAAAATTTTGCTACTATATATTTAAGTAGACATGGTCTCAAACTTATTTTATTCATTCAAGGCTTAAATAGAGGTACGCTCCCCATTATTCAGCAATCCAGTGTACTATTGTTTTTGTTTATCATAAGACGTATGTTTCACGGCTTTGAGCTGTAGTTAATTCACCACGAAAAATTATAAGATTTTCCCATATTTCTGAAAATTTATCTTTTCTTTTACATTTCAATACATTTTTTACCAACTTGATAAAGTTACTTGATTTACTTGATTTGGATTGTTCTCTGAGGCATCTAAAGAAAACGATTCTTTCCATGCTTAATTTGGATACCAGTATATCGTCTTGGATACCAGTATATCGTCTTAAAAGCAGATGGTTGTATTATTTTACAATCTTATTTTTAACACTCGATCAATATTCAACAAATTCTAAATAGGTCCATGAACATACTGTAAACCATTGAATTACCATTCTGATTATTAAAGTTATGCATCTTCTTTGGTCTACATATTGGTTATACAATTTAAATTGAAAACACATTTTCAATAGCTAAATGTTATTTCTGCACATTGTTCGAGAATCTGATTATGCGTACAGGATAAAAATCAGCTATTGATCAATGTTTTTTTTTTTTCATTTCAAAATTTGACACTTTGTTGACTTGAAAATATCTCTGAAATGTCATTTACAGGAGACTGAGAAGAGAGATGGAGTTCTTATCACAAATCAGAGAGTAACACCTGCCACTCAGAGAGTTCAGCAAGAGATTGAACTCGCCACTGAGAGAGAAAAGGAACTCAAAAGATGGAACTCAGATGACCTTCAAAAGGTATGTCTATTTAAGCAGCAATCCTTTAATTGCATGAAAGGTTAATGACTCAAATAATTGTATTTATTCAAGAAAATAACTCATTCAATTTTACAATCATCAAAAAAATTAATTCATTAAAGTATAATATAAAAGCACGTTAAAAATTACCTTTATATAGAGTGTATTTTTAATACATAACTGAGTATAAAGAGAGTGTTTATTTTATAGTTTATGGAGTCAAAAGAATCTTTCTTTTTTAATTGTATACTTAAAAATGCCTCCAAGTTAAAATTGTTGTACCTAAAATAATAATTAATTGACTCTTTCCAGCTTACATTTATGATTATACCTACGTATATATGACAACCCAAACATTTATTGAACAATCATAAACACAAAATACACCCGTCGCAGCAAACCTGCGTACTCAGCGAATTTACAATGCATGCATATGTTTCTCACTACCACATAAAGCCACTTACCAAGTTTCATAAAAATGCATAAATAAATAAGTGATCTATAGCATTTTATTTATTCTCCATAAGAATAACATTAGGGCTGAGTACACAGGTTTGCTGCAACAAGGAACGCAAAATATGTGTTTTTATGCAATTAACAATATAACTCAACCAGGTGAAGCTACATACTAAGTTTTATTAATTTATGTTCATAATTAAGGGAGATGTAAAACTTTACTTACTATCCATAAGAATAACATTAAGACCGAGTATGCAGGTTTGCTGCTCCTGGGATAATCAACAAAAAATCAATTGCTTGTGCAAATATCAATAGACCAGTACTATGTGCAGCCACATTCCAAGTTTCATCAATATACATTCATAAATAATCGAGATATCAAATTGTATTTATTCTCCATAAGGATAACATTGGACAACGTACTGTGTTTAGCACCTTGAATATCTCTGCAACGGTTGGACGTAGAATCACAATTTAAACACCAAAATGATTGTTTTGTAGAGCTAAATTGATTTGTAAAAGCAAATGTGAAGTTTACATTAAAATGAACTGAGGAAAAGCCAAAAACCTTTTTCCCATAAGATTAACATGGGAGATTTTATGAGCAGGTTTTTTGGATTTTCTCCGCAACCACTTAACCTAGGTTAATAATTCAAAATACTATATTATTTGTTTTTTTAAGCTCTATAAAATGCTCAAAACCAAAATTGAGTGTTTTAAAAATTTTAGGGTGAAAAGTGCAAAAAACTGATTTTTGGAAAATTTAAAACCCCCATAAACCCCCCTTCCCATGGTCCGATTTGTCTGGTTTTCGAACTTAAAGTCACGAATGTTACTTTACACATTTAAGCCAAATTTCATCGAAATCGGATGTTTTTTACTCAAGTTATCGTGTTAACGGACACACACACATATATATATATATATATATATATATATATATATATATATATACATACATATATATAAATTTGAACGAATAGTGTTTTTGACATCTGGGGACCTCAAAAAAAAAAGTTATCATGGTCTCGGGCTTAAGTCTTACCATGAGACCTACGGTAATAGCTTCTTCCCTATAGGGGAAATTCGCTAAAAGAATTGTACTTATTTCTCCCGTAAGAATAACATTGGAGAACTTTTTAGAGGTACTCGAGTCGTTGAAATTCAACCAACGTGTTTGTTTCAAAAATAGAGTTATATGGGTACCTTCACTTAATATCATACATAATAAGTTTATACTTAATAAACTCTGATTTACGTACAATTTAAATACACAGCAAAAATAGGTAAATCGTAATAATATTATAAAATTGTTTGCGTATTTCTTATTTTATAAAATTATTATATATGCGTTAATAAAAAAACAACTATGAAATACATTATTACATCTGTACTCTTTGTATAACAATACACTGAAGATAACAACTATGAAGTAGTTCCATTTTCAATTCGTATCTTTAAGTTATAATTTGCATGATTAACAAAGTACAAAACCTTAATTTGTCTAAAAACCCTAAGATCACGCTAATATAACCGCAAGTAAGTAACAGAATACTACAATTTGTTTAGCCAATTTTCATTATCCACGTTACCTTTTTGTTACATTTTAATAAATAAACAAAATTGATTATTCTACGAAAATTAAAATGCTTTGCCAGAGATGTGTAACAGACAACTTTAAAAGCTTCCTAACATTCTTACTACACTATATTTATATGTATATTTACTATAGTATATTTCAATACTAGTGCCGAAAGTAGTCAGTTCCTTAGTTAAAATAACATGCAGATGTTCAACGCTGAGGCGATCAGCGGCTCACGTTGGCTTCCTAGCGCCTTCATTTTAGTTAATATTGACGGCAGTACACATGTGTACTGCAGGGATTTATTAGAGTTTGCAGGCGCTGTTTAAAGCCCTAATTGAGCGCGACGACCTTGTGACCGACCTTCCCCCCCTGCCTCCCTGCCACCCTGGCGCCAGGGTGGTAGTGTTATCTCTATTTTATCGCTCCATTCATTCTTATTTCCTGGAATTCTTGATTTATCAGTTCCCTTTAATTTCGCATTCATTTAAATGACAGTTCCCTTTAATTTCATTGCTATTCTTTTGGATGGTAAATAAAATGTGCTATATCTTGGTTATTTATGAACGTATATTCATGAAATTTGGTATGAGGTCTAGGCCTAGTGGCCTAGTAGTGGACTATTAATATTTTCACAAATAACAATTTTTGTCGATTGTCCCCATATTAGCAAACTGAGATATTAGCATACTGTATACTCAAGTTTCATCAAAATCGGATCATTTTTACGAGAGTTATCGTGCTCACAAACACACACACACACACACACATATATATATATATATATATACCCCCGTCGCAGAAAACCTGCGTACTCAGCGAATTTCCAATGCATAATATAGTCTTAATACCACATAAAGCCACATACCAAGTTTCATACAAATATATTCAAATATAAGCGATTTTAATTATTCTCTATACGAATAACACTGGTAATGAGGACGTAGGTTTGCTGAAACAAGGAACACAAACGATTGGTTATTATGCAAATATAAATAGAATTTAACTAGGCGAAGTCACATACCAAGTTTCATCAATATTCAATCATGAATAAGCGCTATATAACATTTTAGGTATTCTCCATAAGAATATCATGGGGCTGAGTACGCAGGTTTGCTGCTACGGGAATAATCAACAAAAAATCAATTTTTTGTGCAAATATCAATATACCAGAACTACGTGAAGCCACATACCAAGTCTCATCAACATACTTTCATAAATAATCGAGATATCAAATTTTATTTATCCTCCATAAGGATAACATTGGACAACGTACTGTATTTAGCACATTGAATATCTCTGCAACGGTTGGGCGTAGAATCACAATTTAAACACCAAAATGATTGTTTTGTTAAACTGAACAGATTGGTAAAAGCAAATGTGAAGTTTACATTAAAATAAACTGAGGAAAAGCAAAAAACCTTTTTCCCATAAGATTAACATGGGAGATTTTATGAGTAGGTTTTTTTGGATTTTCTCCGCAGCCACTTAACCTAGGTTAATAATTCAAAATACTATATTATTTGTTTTTTAAGCTCTATAACATGGTCAAACCAAAATTAAGTTTTTAAAAATGTTTAGGGTGAAAAATGCAAAAAACTGATTTTTGGGAAATTTAAAACCCCCATAAACCCCTCTTTCCATGGTCCGATTTTTCTGGTTTTCGAACTTAAAGTCATGAATGTCATTTTACACATTTGAGCCAAATTTCATCGAAATCGAATGTTTTTTACTCAAGTTATCGCATTCACGGACACATATATAGATATAGACAGTTATATATATATATATATATATATATATATATATATATATATATACGGACAGTATATATATATATATATATATACCCCCGTCGCAGCAAACCTGCGTACTCAGCGAATTTCCAATGCATTTATATGTTTCTCACTCCTACAAGCCACTTACAAGGTTTCACAAAAATACATTTATAAATAAGTGATCAATAACATTTTATTTATTCTCCATAAGAATAACATTAGGACGGAGTACGCAGGTTTGCTGCAACGAGGAAGATAAGAAATGAGTTTTTATGCAATTATCAATATAACTGAACCAGGTGAAGCTACATTACCAAGTTTTATTAATTTATGTTCTTAATTAGAGCAGATATCAAACTTTACAAATTCTCCATAAGAATAACATTAGGGCTGAGTATGCAGGTTAGCTGCTACGGAGACAATCAACAACAAATTTATTTTTTGTGCAAATATCAATATACCAGTACAACATGAAGTCATATACCAAGTTTCATCAATATGCATTCATAAATAATCGAGATATCAAATTTTATTTATTCTCCATAAGGATAACTTTGGACAACGTACTGTGTTTAGCACTTTGAATATCTCTGCAACGGTTGGACGTAGAATCACAATTTAAACAACAAAATGATTGTTTTGTGGAACTGAAGTGATTGGGAAAAGCAAATGTTAAGATTAAAGTAAAATTAACTCAGGAAAAGCCAAAAACCTTTTTCCCATAAGATTAACATGGGAGATTTTATGAGCAGGTTTTTTTGGATTTTTTCCGCAACCACATAACCTAGGTAAATAATTCAAAATACTGTATTATTTGTTTTTTAAGCTCTATAACATGGTCAAAATCAAAATTAAGTGTTTTAAAAATTTTAGGGTGAAAAATGCAAAAAACTCATTTTTGGAAAATTTAAAACCCCCATAAACCCCCCTTCCCATGGTCCGATTTTTCTGGTTTTCAAACTTAAAGTCATAAATGTCACTTTACACATTTGAGGCAAATTTCATCGAAATCGGACGTTTTTTACTCAAGTTATCGCATTCACGGACACATATATAGATATATATGTGATATATATATATAGATATATATACATATATATAAATTTGAACGAATAGTGTTTTTGGCTTCTGGGGACCTCAAAACAAAAAATTATCATGGTCTCTGGCTTATGTCTCACCATGAGACCTACGGTAATAGCTTCTTTCCTATAGGGGAAATTTGCTAAAATCACAAATTTTATAATGTTCTTTTTCACTCTAATGCTTAGTAAAATAAAGTGTTAGTACCTGTGGGCCGAGCTTTACTCAGGAAAGGCCAGTTAGTTTATTTATATGACTCACCACGTAATTATCACCACGTCCCCTTACTGACGAGCAGACTTGCTTTTAGCTCATTTGCCTGTTTTATGCATGTTTAAGGTTTTTCAGTTATTGTTATAGCTCAATGTCCCTTTGATTAATTTTTTATATTACCTCTATAATACATGTAATCTTCATTCAATGGTTTTAGTTACTTTTCTCAGGAAACCACATGTTTAATACTTAAACTACAAGAGTATTACTTTTATTATTGATTTATTTGGACTTATCCTATCGCTTCTAGTGTTTAAAACTACACTACGTTTCGGGAGGTAAGGAAACTCCTCCCGTTATCAAGTGAACCCTACTTACATCTGAATATCAAATTCTTACACATTACTAACCTAAATTTTGTTGGATTTCCTACTTTCAAACTACTGCTGCTACTTTTGGTATGTTCAAGGTGCAAAGTTCTTGATGAGTTTATGTTTCATTATATTTATTGTTGCAAAAAGTTATATAACCGAACATACTACGCACTCGGTAGACAATTTGATTGAATCATTCACTTTTATGAGCTGCCACGGCTAGGTGTCTGCTTCGATAACGTGCATTACAGTGAAAGAATTATGGCTCTAGACCACTACAAGCCGCGCAGTAAAGAAATTAAGGTTACATTCTGAAGAAAAACCCTTGTACTATGTTTAACGTTGACATGTGAAAGGTATATTGATTAAAATGGGCTTTAGTGAGCAGCAAGGAACTAGCTGTCACTAAATCCAGCCCTACCAGCTCCTACAAAAAGTAGAAGATGAAATTTATAAAACTTACACTGTTCAAGCAAAGAAGCAGGATCAAAAACTGTTATTATACCCTGTGAAATTTAATACGGCATTATAACCTATTTTACCACCTATTTACCTATTTAATACAAAAAATAATAAACAGACAATTGAGTTTAGCACCAATACATGTAGGCACAATTCGGGAATGGCAAGAGGGGGTAGTTGCCCACCCCCAATAATTTGGAGGAAATATTATTGCAATACATGAGAAGTCACAATAATCATGATCGCGACCATAATTGCACCTCCAATCAAAATCATGAAATTACGCTTATGTCAATACATACACAGTATTGAAGTATTTATTTGATAATGCTCTTCAGGATAGCTTTATTACTCCACAAATGTATAAGTGCTACAAATTGGAGGAAAAAACTACTCAAGACAGTTAGGGGAGGTAGGAAGCTAATATATAGCCATTAAGTGGCTCTACTTTCATCAAAAATTCCCTTTATGGCTCCCATAAAAAACAGTTAATTGACATTTGATTTTTGACAATCAGTTCTCTGTGTCGTTTTCTAGAATAGCCTTCACCTAGGTTCACTAAGTTTCATGACTGAATAGCAGCATTTTGCTTAGAAATGCATTGCGTTCAAATTATGTGTGGACTTGGATATCTACCAGAGGTTCAAAAGTCTAGTTTGTCTATTTATTATTCCTGGTCAGGATCTTTCTTTTCTGAACATTTTTTCTGAGTAGCACTTAGCATGCTTTAGAGTCCCTCAATATGCAACTGCAAACTCTAATCTTATCTGATAAAACTAACTTTAACTCGCTTACCTCAGTCAATGATCTCAGAACTTAATCATCAGCCAATATCATTTCTTCACCCACCGATAAGATTACAACTATATATCTGATAAATACATGAGAGTTATTTGTTAAAACTAAAATAGAAGAAATACTCATTTTTAACATTGGAATGTTATACAAACAATAGTCTGGCTTTGTGAGCCAGGTTTGATTACACCAAATTACAGTGCTTTGTAACACTGTTAATGAGTCCAACAGAAACCCAAATATGCTATTCTGTGGACCTGTTTAATTGATATACAAGTCTGCAACATCTAATAATTGTTAACAAATGAACCAGTGACTAAGTCAAATCTCTCAGATACTGAGCAATCTTATAACACGGTAATCAGCATCACTGGAGATCAGGGACAGATCCAGAGGGGTATAGTAGCCAAAAGTTAACGGTTGGCTAAATCATCACATCTGATAACAGGATTAAAATCTCTGATTCAAGGACTCATTTGTTTGATAGAATCCGCGATGTTCTATTCACTATCAAATCTGTGTTTTATACCAAAATGTTCTGACCATGGAAAACATAATTGATGGACAAATTGAGATAGATTTAGAAGCAACATTTAATGATATTAGGAAACTCGAAGATCAATGAGAAAACCAACCCATATAAAGAAACTACTTAAACTTCTATTTGTCTCTAACTCTTATTCAACTTTTTCAGGACATGAGTATCAAGGTGGTCCTGAAGCCGTCTTCAAAGAAGATCAAATCCCCACAAAGCGTACAGCCTCCAGTCGTTCAAAATGGAGATGTGAAAAAAGAGTTGGCAGACACCCAGATACCAAAATCACCCAATTTTGTGAAAAATGGAGGAGCTTCCCCAAAGCTCTACATTCCAAATCCTCAGCAAAAAGGCCTGATGAAGCGGTTCTTGGCTTCTCGGGGGAAGATGGGTTCGACCCCTCGCCTCAACACTCTCGCCTCGCCCAAGAGTCCGTCCGCGACCACGCTGCCGTCCCTTTCCCCCACCAGCCTGCTGGCTGAGCCCTTCTTTACCTTCACTTCTCAAGTCCAGGTAACACAATTTCTCTTAAGTTTTTCTTAAAACTGAACTAATTTTGTCCATTGGTTTCTTGTGAAATGAAGAATAATTTTGTAATACTTTTCTTTTCTTTAACACACAATGCTGACAAACATGTTTAAACATGAAAATCACATATGTTTCAATGTTAGACGTTAATTAACGTCCTCCGCACCCAACGTGTTAAATATTCCCACACCGAAATATAATATACGGTGACAAATTTTAACTCAAATTCAGCTCAAGCCAAATATCGAGTCAATATAATGAAATATAACTGCCTAGGAACAGTTTAATCGGAGTAAAATTGTAGTGACATTGAAGCTGACAACAAAACATCTAGACGTTTACACATGTACTAACAACTGATGGTAAAACTGGAGAATTGTTAAGTGGAATAAAACGGTGTGTTCTTTTTTTAGACTAAAGAGAGAGAAGAGCCAGCTAATCTCGGTGCTAGACCTGGTTACAAATCTGCAGAGGACAAAATTCAATCTGAACTTCAGGAGATGAAGAGACGGGAGGAGGAGCTAAGGTGCGTTGAAAAACTTGCACAGGGAACAAGTCTAATCTATTTATTGCATATCTGTGATATTTTTAATCTGTATGGAATGTAAATCTCCATAATATACGAATACTCGGCAGTATCATTAGATCATTGCCTTTTTGGTTATATTTTTATGTTTGATCTCATTCTATGTTATGTTTTATAATTATTTTGTCAATTAGTCCCCTATAAGTTATACCCTCACTATATACATTTACTATACCTTTACCCTCACAATGCTATCAAACCTTTTACCCTAAAAGCCTAAAACATTGATGGATCGAGGATTAAAGTCAAATAACCTCTCTTAAACCGAATTATGTAACATATTATACTCGTATTTACAGTGCTATTTATATGCTCCAGAATATTTTTTACAAGTTAGTAATTTATCTTTTGTTATCGCCAACCCCTCCTAAATTCAAAATCCGTAACTCGACTACGGGTATACTGATAGTGCAAAATTAAGCAGACAACAACAAAAAATGTGAAGAACTTTTACTAAATGTCATACTCAAATAATATGATTTTTCAGGCAACAAAGGAGGTCTAACCTTTATTCTGCACGGTCACAACCTGATCTGTTGAACATCGGCGGTGAGGTGGAGGGGGGGAGTGATAGGGAGATGGAGGGGGAGATGACGAGATTGCCAAACACTTCCAAGCTGCGCTCCGCTCTCAGTGTCCAGAACTTGCTTGATGTCGATGAAAAGGTAGGCTTATGGTACAGTGCAGAGGTCAAGCATGGGTATTGGTTGTTTGTTTGTTTTTGGGAGGATTAGGAGGCCCCGGCATAGCCGGCTAGGCACGTCTCCCTTTGTGCAGCCACCAGAAAGAGGGAAAAGAGGGATGGGAAAGGTGGTAGGACAGGGGCTCGCTCTAGAAAGGGAAAGAGAACCCTACCCAGCTCCTGGGCTCTGTGGATGACATAACCCAAGGACGATTCGCCCTCTAACCCGACGTCCCCCTAAGTCCACCAGACAGGGACCGGCATCGCACAAAGCCTCCAACCTCTCAGGGGTCGGGTGGCCCCAGGACGGTTCGTCCCCCAGACCGGCAGACCGGAGACTGTCCGGTAAGGGCCCTTCCTCCCAGGCACCCATCCCAGGCTGCAAGGAAGATCCACTACTCCTTCCAAGGACTTGGAATAGACTGGGTATCCAGGCTCAACTGGGAGTCAAGCCCCCGGAAGAGACAAGGAGGAACCAAAGAAGTTGGTCACACTGGATAGCTAAAAGACTTACCAAAACTGTGACAGCTTCATTTTGCTGTACCCAATGTCGACCTCTGTACTAGTATAGACCAGTCAGAGAGCCGTCGAGGGCCAAGCATGGGTATAACTACATGTTAATCGAGGCTTGGTTCTGAAGAAACGGAAAACCTGAGACTTCCAGTTAAATTTTGATATTCATTAAATTCTGAGGAATTGCAGGTATTGTGCATCTTCATCTGTTACCATCTGGGAGGTGTGTCCTGAGAGGAGGGGCCTTAACAAATTATTGAAATGCGTGAAAGTTGGAGTGCAAAATGACTGACATTTAATTCTAAAAAGCCAGATTGGGTTCTACTGTATTAGCATTTTTTAGGATCAGTTGTACTATTTTTGAAATACATATACATTAAAATTATAGACCTGTATAGTAATACAATAAAATAAATATCAAGAGTGATACTATTCACTGTATGCTATACAGGGTGAGTTTTAAATGAGTCCCTCCCTACTTTTTTCTACATTTCTTAAGATATAGACTCCGGACCACTGCCGATCATTGTTGATCAACTTATACTTCATTTTGACTTAGTTCATATTTTCAGCCGCCATCTTGGATCCACCATATAGGATAGGGCTTACAAATATTTTTTTCAAATGTAAAGGTTGTGTTGTGACCCATCATATTGAACTACATTTTTACGGTGAACAAAATGCCGCAATCCGTTTTTGAAAATCATTATTTATTCTCAAGATATTAGTGATATTAACTATTCTAGCTTATCATGTGAAGTAAAAACTTGTAAATTTAGCTTTCTATTTCTGTGAACCAACAAATTATTTGTAAAGACGAAGATTATTATCTTTTGGCATTGCCACTCAACAGGCAAATTCCAACAGTTTCTCTGACCATTAGAGTCACTAACTTGAACACCCACTAACTTGAAATCTTTTTCAAGAAAATCAGATTTCAACTGAATCTATTTAACAGTAGAGTGTCTATTAATCTCGTTAATCGTAGAGTATCATAAATTGTATAGCAATTTTATCGAATAACAAATATTGGGTGTTATATTTGTACCTGTTACTTTATTTATCTTGTTTATTTAAATGTGTCCCTTCTGTTCACAGCCTGCTCCAAGACGTGTTCCAAAGAAAAGGTCTGCTCTAATCGAGCAGTGGGAAAACAGGATTCAAAAAAAGAATGAAAAGTGAGAAAATGTCGCAAAAGGTAATCTATATTTTTAATTTCCTTATTTTAGTACCTAACTTGAGTAGAAAAGAATTCCTTCATTGTCAATGAACCCAAATATAAAGTGTAATAGGCAAAGTCAGTCACTGAGGTCTACTTCAACTTTAGTAAACTCTACAATAACAACAAATTAAATTAAATACAGAATAAAGACTTATACCTGTCCTTCAAATAATATGAAATCTTTCCTTAAACTTAAAATAAACATAAAATTCATTTAGCACTATCCGCTTTATGAATAGTTACTTAAAAGAGTTCAAACTTGGCCTAGCAATATATTATACCTGCATAATCTTATCACTTTTAACAAATTTTGTGACCTCAAGATTGTTACAATCCCTCGTTTGATGACTGTGGACATCAGTTCATTCTAAAAAATTAACTAATTAATTGCCATTTTACATAGGCTATTACTCAAAATTTTAAAAGATGAAAGTTCAAGACAAAGTCATTACATTCAATTTTAGAAAGATTTCTGCAACACTCCCTACAAGATACCTCCAACACTTGTAAGTTGTACACATAAGTAAGATGTAGCAGATAGCCTATATATATATATATATATATATATATATATATATATATATATATCTCTCAGAATACCGGAAGACTTTAAACCTTTAACCCATCCAATTTATATTTACAATCATGAGTGTAATTTGAGTATTTAAATTGGGGGAGGGGTCCAAACGAACATGATCATAATTATTGTGAATTTTTATACCGGGTGTCCCACGTAAGGTGTCTCAAATTGATTACGGAAAAATGGCTTAACGTAAAAGGATGAAATAAAATTATTTCCGCTAAATCGACCCCAAGGAATAACGTAAAAATATTTTTAACTTTTTTCCGATACAGAGTGTGCCAAAAACTGAGGGTCACTAGTTCGAATCTCAGAATTTTCAAATGTAAACATATGTCATGTTATACATCATTTTAAATGTATTTAATAGATAAACATTTTGGCGAAAACAGAAATTAATTATCTTTTTCCGTTTTAAAATGGCGGCAGTTTCTTTGGGAAAAATCAATATGTTTTTAATACTCTGTGTTTCCTATACCAATGCACATAGCCCTTCTCCGGTTGAATTTTCTTACCCGTTATGAAATTAGCTTTACTGTGATATGCTACAAGTAACGGTTTTTTGAAATGATAAAAATTCCAAAAAAATTGATTTTTGAAAATTTGTAAATGCCCATTGTTCAAAATTTCCAAATAGCAACATATGTCAAGTGGCACATCATTTTATAGGTTTTTTAATTCTTAACAACTTTCTAATTTACACTTACTTCGTATCTCTTTTAGTTTTTGTGTAAATAACAAAAAACCTAATTTTCCTATATCAAATGCATGTTATTTGGGTTTAACACTAAACCTGATCATGGCCCCATTTCGTTCAGTGTTAAACCCAAGTAACATGCATTTGATATAGGAAAATTAGGTTTTTTGTTATTTACACAAAAACTAAAAGAGATACGAAGTAAGTGTAAATTAGAAAGTTGTTAAGAATTAAAAAACCTATAAAATGATGTGCCACTTGACATATGTTGCTATTTGGAAATTTTGAACAATGGGCATTTGCAAATTTTCAAAAATCAATTTTTTTGGAATTTTTATTATTTAAAACAACCGTTACTTGTAGCATATCACAGTAAAGCTAATTTCATAACGAGTAAGAAAATTCAACCGGAGAAGGGCTATGTGCATTGGTATAGGAAACACAGAGTATTAAAAACATATTGATTTTTCCCAAAAAATCTGCCGCCGTTTTGAAACGGAAAAAGATAATTAATTTCTGTTTTCGCCAAAATGTTCGTCTATTAAATACCTTTAAAATGATGTATAACATGACATATGTTTACATTTGAAAATTCCGAGATTCGAACTAGAGACCCTCAGTTTTTGGCACACCCTGTATGGGAAAAAAGTTAAAAATATTTTTACGTTATTCCTTGGGGTTGATTTAGCGGAAATAATTTTATTTCATCCTTGTACGTTAAGCCGTTTTTCCGTGATCAATTTGAGACACCTTACGTGGGACACCCGATATATTTCAATAACAATTTCTGGTCCCCCGTGCAGGATCCTCTCAACCTAGTAAAGTTTCATACCAGTAATGTTACTAACCTGAACGATGTCAAAGCTGAAACTTTGGTAACAACTAAGCGAAATAATGCCAACGATGCCATTATATCACCCGCTGTGATGCTATTGGTTGATCGTTTTGGAGATAGAAAAATACATTCTAGGGCGGGACTAGCATATACGGCAGGAAACAAGTGTGCCAACCCAAATAAATGTTAAAATAATTCCCATTAATAGGTAATATGTTAATGTAACTATTTGAAATGTTTTCGCGTAGGGGTATCAATGGGTATAGTAAATTAATTGTAAATCAAAGACGTCGTGGGAATTATATTGAACCTAACCGCCGTAGCGCGCTGTGTAAGTTGTTTGCTCCTCTTGTTAATAGGAAAAGTAATTTCTGATAGGTCTAGGGAATTTTTCGGGCCAGGTTGTGATAGACAGTTGTCGCTGTAGTAAGAGATTACTGTATATCCCTGGGATGCCATGCCTATTCCTCAGATGGCAGAGGAAGAGGCGATACTTCTAGGGAAAACTCATGAGTCGGGGGTACGATGGCAGTCTTCATTTTTAATTTGAAGGAATTAAATTTCTTATTTGCGCGAAGCGTTATCTATATACAATGGGACCAGTTTGAAACGTTACCAAATTGAAGGCTCTCCCCCCCCCCGTGCCACCCCCCAAATTACACCTATGTTTACACAAATTGTATTTTCTAATTTTCCCTAATTTTTCCCTGATGTTCTTACATTTCATGATTTCTAAACAAAAAAGTAAAGATTAAATGTAAGAATATCAGAGAAAAATTAGGAGAACATGGTCTTTATAATAAACGAGTTCGCACGCAGCACGCTGACGTGAGGGAAGTGAATTTCCACATAAAAACTTTTAAAACTCAAAATAAGTGTAAAAACATACATTTGTCCAATTTTTATTGAAATCTGAAAACATTGATTTTTTGGCTGTTACTGGTTGTTTGATATATTCCTGGTTTCATTTACTTGCAAAGCTGGGAATACAATTTTGCGCATTATAAGGTTAGGAGAAGGTCCAGACAGACTTGAAAGTAGGCGTGAGGTTGCTGGGGATGATAAAAGTACTCTAACAAAGGAATAACATGCTTCTCTAGTGTAAAACCCCCCATAAGACAACGTACTGTGTTTAGTCGATACACATTTTCTTTAATAACTCGGTAAATATTTATGCTAGAATAACGAGAGAGGGCTTAAAACTTTCGCCTCAGTAATTCCCATCTTTTTACATGCATTGATTTTACATCTGGGGCTTTTATGCCCCTTTTTGGGCCCAAAAACTCGAAATTTGAAAGATTAATCCCCTAAAAAAGGGGTTTAGAGTTTTCCGATTGTTTTGCCCAACGAACTTGTCCAACTGATTACAGAAAGGAACGTCCCTACCAAATTTGAAGTAAATCGGACCAAAAATGTGACCGCTAGAGTGCAAACACACATATATATATGTCTATATATATAATATATATATATATATATATAACATTTTGAACGACCCCCCAAAACGTGTTCAGGGGGTCACGTTAGGAACTTCTATGGTGGTCCCGGGCTTAAGTTTCACCGTGCGGGTCATGCTAATAGTTGACTTTCCAAAGGAAATTCATTAATACCCCCGTCGCAGCAAACCTGCATACTCAGCGAATTTCCAATGAATATATAACATAACACATTAAAACACTTAACAGGATTCATAAGAAATGTATTCACAAACAAGCGATATTTAAAATATTAATTATTCTCCATAAGAATAACATTGGGGATGAGTACGCAGGTTTGCTGCAACAAGGCACACAAAATAATGGGTTTTTATACAAATATCAATAGAACTCATCTTAGTGATCACATACCAAGTTTCATCCATATACATTCATAAATAAGCGATATATAACATTTTAAGTATTTTCCATAAGAATAACATGGGGACCAAGTACCTAGGTTTGCTGCTACAGGAACCATAGACGAAAAATTGTTTTTTTGTGCAAACAACAATAAACCACAACCAGATCAAGCCATATGGTCACCAAATGCCATATGGTACCAAATTTCATCAGTTTATGTTAATAAATAAGCGAGATATACAATTTTTCTTTTTCTCCATAAGAATAACATTAGATAACGTACTGTGTTTAGCACTTTCAGTATCTCGGTAACCAATTGACATAGAGCAATGATCAAAATACCAAATTGTTTGTTTTTTTAAGCTGAATTCAATGGTAAAAATTCAAATTAGATTTAAATTAAAATTACATGTGAAAACCCCAAAAAACACATTTTTGGGGTACAAAACCCCCCCAAAAACCCCCTTCGGATGGTGCGATTCATCTGGTTTTCGAACTCGTTCAAATAAATGGTACTTTACATATTTGTACCAAATTTCATTAAGATCGGACCTTATTTACGAGAGTTATCGTGCTTACGGACACACACACACACATATATATATATATATATATATATATATATATATATATATACACATATATACAAATTTGAACGAATGGTGTTTTTGGCATCTGGGGACCTCAAAATGAAAAGTTATCATGGTCTCGGGCTTAAGTCTTACCATGAGACCTACGGTAATAGCTTCTTCCCTATAGGGGAAATTCGCTAAAAAGAGTTCAAACAATGTAATAATTTACTATTTATGTCATATTTAAACCCCAGAATCACTTATAATAAATTATCTTTTATGTTTTCAGGACCTTGCCTGCCACCATGGTGGACTGACAACTACAGTGACTTGAGAAATGCCTTAGATATTAATTTAATTATTATGAGGTTGTGTGATATAAAAGTTTCAGGAATATTCCATATTATATAACATAAAGGGGCGTTTTCTAAAAATCAAACTCAAAATGATTTTGTTGATTAAAATCAAACTTATTTTTAGAAGCCCTTACCCAAAAATAATCAGTGAAACTGATTGATTTGCTTCTATTAAAGCAAAATAAACCTTGAAAAAGTTTGGTTTTCTCCGTTATTAAATGTAATCTTAGATCAAAACTTTGATTTTGAAAGTCATCAACAGCCAGTGCCTTTAGAAGTCCCTAGAGAGATGTCACTTGTTACAAAACTATTTTGAATATTAAATCTTGGAACTTTTATATCGTCAAGTAAATATGTCATTATTCAGCCAAGGGTTAATATAATAGGCTTAATTTACATGAAAGTCAGTGTGTATCATGTGTTTGTATTGTGTTTGTTTGTGAATGTATTATAGCGGTTTAACATGTAAAAATATAAAGTTAGGTAATTTGAGAAATAAAAAAAAAACAAATCTTTAACTAGTTGAACGGTAATAATAAAAATGTCCTCAATTAACTACAACTTTTTGAAGTAGCGGATAATAATACACAACTTTTAAAATATTCTTCTAAGAAAGTATTGTTTAGTATTTCATTATGTGATAAGTTTTAATTTAATAAGATTATGTAAAAATCCTTTGTACTGCTCAGATATTTTATATAAGAAAACTGAGAGAACTTATGCATCCAAAATCCAAACCAAGCATTTTTGGAGATTAAATATGTACATTTCATTGTGCTATAATCCTGAGTGTCGATTGTGTTTAGTGTTTATTGTTAATATTAAGTTTCTTGTTGATTATCGAGCTGGTAAGTTAAACGGCTTGGCTTTAAATAGTTTATGTTTACTAATTTAATTTAATACCCAGTTTCTATTTAATCGTGTCTACGAATGAACTAGAATCGAGTTTAATATAAAATCGTTGTATTTACATTTTCAGTGCATTCTGCGAAAAATTATGAAATATTGTAAAAAGGATTAATGTCGGTTTCAGATATGCTTGTCATTTATAGCTTTTAATAAAACTGTTAAATTAAATCTACCAAAAACCTGCTGTTGATTTATTTACCCTAATTACATAATTTTTGAAGTAGACAAAATCTGTCTACCGTACGTAGCTGTACCATAGATGGAACTAACACATTCACGGGTCACGTGTGGGAACGGGATGGGTCTGCCCTGTGTTAATTCTGCTACTGAGGCGTCAGCTCTCAAAGAAAGGTCCGAATACTGCTTGCACCATTTGATGAGGACTTGCTTTATACGAGAATGAGGTTGACTCTGGTGCAGAGTCCGCATGCCATAGTTTTAGGCAGTTACGTGGTAAAGAGCCGGCTGTTGTCACTTAATAAAGGGAGGGTACTTAGAAACAACACCATTATGGAAATGACACTATTATAATACCCCCCTCACAACAAACCTGCATACTCAGTGTATTGAAAATGAGACTATCACATAAAGCCATTTATCAAGTTTCATCAAAAAATGTTTATAAGTAAGCGAGATATTAAATTTGATTATTTCTCCATTAAAAAAAAAATTATGACAGTATGCAGGTTTGCTGCCACAGGGACAACAAGAAATGGGTTTTGTAAGCAAATATCAATAGACCCAAGCAAGTCAATCCACAGATCGAGATTTATCAGTATATGTTCCCAAACAAGCAAGATATAACATTTTTATCCTTCTCCATAAGAATAGCATTAGACGTTATTCAACTGTGGTTTGAATAAAGTATTGAAATCGTCTGCTATTAGCTCTCCGAAATGGTCCAAACTTCGAGGTTTCCCAGAAAACAGCGAGGTTTAAAATGAAATGGTATATACATATACATTTTTATTTAAAATTCAATGTTCATTATGACATGGAAAATGAATGTTAGTGCCTGAACTCTAACTTATTTGGACATTGGCTACATAAGAATTTAATTTTCTTAATATTAAAAAAAAAGATTCTTTACAGAGAAAATTATCCGATGTATAAGTGGTTATTAGAATACATCAACCAAGGTTTGGGGTATCCCATTTGTTTCTTTATAGTTTTGCAAGGCCTCTCCACATATTTTTCTATTGTTTGTTCTACAAAATATTATTCTTGTTATATAAATTGGTGTCATATTGCGAGCGTCGAGTGGGGTGAGCCCCGAGGCTTCAACAGTAGTGCGAGCGCCGAGGCCATAGATGTTGTAAGGTCTGGTCAGTGAAGCAGGAGTGACGAGGGTAAATAGCAGCCCCAATGGTACAATTGGTGATAGCGTAATTCGTCCAATTATACTATTTTGTGCTGGCATTCAAAATATAAAAAAAACTGTTTAATAAGCTACGCTTATATTGCCAGTCTAAATTTTAAAGTTATATTTATGTCATAGTTGTATAGCTACAGGTTGTCTTTAAAATTTAAAAGCTATTTTTCTTGTTTGAAAGAATTTGTATTTTACTACAAATTTTATTGAAAAATGTATTTTAAGTGTTGAACTATGGTTGAATGATTATATATACATATATTTTTTTTATGTTTCTTACTATCGGTAAGACTAAACTTTTTTCGATCGTTTAATAAAAACAATAATTATTACTGTAAATGTTCAGTTATCATTTCCGTTAAACTTAAAAATTGAATTTTACAGATATATTGTTTGTTTAAATGTTCTGTCACAGACTTGGACAGTTGCCCCTCAGCAGAACAGGCCCCTCTCAGAGGGAGGGGGAGAGAGGGAGTGCCTCTATTTATGTCACTCTTCCTTCTGTCTGTGGCTGATTTCATGTCAACGGTTCGGTTACTAACCTATTTACTAAAAGAAATAATAGATATATTTGAGTTCTTTTTAGAATTTGTTACAGTGACAGCTATTGCATCATCAAGGTAAAGAGCTTTGATTATTAGTGTGATTCATTTACTGCGTTTGTTAATACAACATTAATATTTTAGTCAACAAAATGTTCAACTATCAATAATTTATTTGCATAGTGTACCAACAATATTACTAAGGTACAATATATATATATATATATATATATATATATTCAACCCATAAATAATGTATTGCGATTATTGTAAATAACTATACTAGATTTTCATTATAGTTTAACATTTTTACTACAATCATTTTTTAAGGTCTATAGGTTATGTATATAGTGTAAAATTAAAAGTTAAATCAAAAATTTAAATGATATTTTGATAAATCGTGTTTTTCCCATCTGGGGGCTAAAAGCAAAAATTTATCATAGTCTCGGCCTTAGGTCTTTAAATGCCACTTTTGGTAATAGCTTCTTGGCTCCGGGAAATTTGCTAAAACTAAATAATAATGGTAATGTGATTTACTTTTAAGGTAGTATACGGGATTTTTTAAATTTAAATTGTTATAATTATCTTTCACTTTTAAATGTTAAACTCCCTAAATATGGCTTGTTAAAAGAAAGATATTAATATTAAAGATTCAAAGTTTCTTCTCTTGGCCTCTTAATATTTTCCTAAAATTCCAATGATGTTTTTTATAACAAAAATGTGTATATTGCACAAATTATGTTCATAAATAAATTTAAGATCCAAACTAATTGGTTTAGTATTAGATTTGTGTTTATTTTTTGTGTGTTTCTTTAATATTTTTTATTAACATGTTGCAAAGCTGAATTAATTCTAAAGATGATTTTGCCTGAGAATAATGTGATTTAAAGTTAAATGCTATCCTATAAACTAATAACCAGCTTACATCTATTTTGGTTTAACCGTTTTTATAAGTTTTGACTACTAAATTATTTAAGTTTCCAGTCATAATTCCTTGCTTATAATAATCTAACTGTTAAGTCCTTTCTGTCAGTTTCCTTGCTGGTAACTGTCAGCCTGTCCTTTCTGTCAGTTTCCTCGCTGGTAACTGTCAGCCTGTACTTTCTGTTAGTTTCCTTGCTGGTAACTGTCATCCTGTCCTTTCTGTCAGTTTCCTTGCTGGTAACTGTTAGCCTGTCCTTTCTGTCAGTTTCCTCGCTGGTAACTGTCAGCCTGTCCTTTCTGTCAGTTTCCCCGCTGGTAACTGTCAGCCTGTCCTTTCCGTCAGTTTCCTTGCTGGTAACTGTCAGCCTGTCCTTTCTGTCAGTTTCCTCGCTGGTAACTGTCAGCCTGTCCTTTCCGTCAGTTTCCTTGCTGGTAACTGTCATCCTGCCCTTTCTGTCAGTTTCCTCGCTGGTAACTGTCAGCCTGTCCTTTCCGTCAGTTTCCTTGCTGGTAACTGTCATCCTGCCCTTTCTGTCAGTTTCCTTGCTGGTAACTGTCATCCTGCCCTTTCTGTCAGTTTCCTCGCTGGTAACTGTCAGCCTGTCCTTTCTGTCAGTTTCCTTGCTGGTAACTGTCATCGCCCTTTCTGTCAGTTTCCTTGCTGGTAACTGTCAGCCTGTCCTTTTTGTCAGTTTCCTTGCTGGTAACTGTCATCGCCCTTTCTGTCAGTTTCCTCGCTGGTAACTGTCAGCCTGTCCTTTCTGTCAGTTTCCTTGCTGGTAACTGTCATCGCCCTTTCTGTCAGTTTCCTTGCTGGTAACTGTCAGCCTGTCCTTTTTGTCAGTTTCCTTGCTGGTAACTGTCAGCCTGGTTGAAAATGAATCTGTTTCAAATAACACACCGTTTCACACAAATCCACACCCAAATTCCAAGCTATCTCTAGAAACAGACAAATCAAAAAGACTAAGTTGAAAGATGGTGATTCCCTTACTTCTACAGTCATGGAGAACAGACAAGTGGCAAATGACAAACAAAACCCAAACGCCGACGATTATGAAGTATATATACTTTTTCTTCTCATAAAGTTTCATACATTTGAAAATATACATGAAACTCTACTAAAGCAAAGTCCGATACAGACATCAGCATTTGATGAAAGGTGTGCTTACATAGTGTTACAGCATTCTTGGAATTACACCGCATGGCTACATAAAGCAACTGAACACCAACCAGAATTACTTACATGCCACTATATTATTGCTCTTACTGACAGCAATAAAGCTGTGATACCTTAAATAAGCAGACCTGGGGACTGTTTTGTGTACTTTGCACTAGGAAAAGCTTGTATAGCACAGTGCGCGGATACAAGGGGGGGTCATGGGGGTCATGACCCCTCCCAAGAGCCTCAGACCTTCACATATTTTACATATTGTTCACCGTAAAGGTAATTACATTTCATCACTTGGTCGTTTTTGGAACACTTATGACAGTTTTTAGTACTTCATGAGTGAAAAAGACTTAGTACTCATGACCACTGAATGAACATTGCGACGCTAGCTCTCGCATTGTTGCAAGTTAGGGGTTAACCTAAAATATCCAAATAAAATATTAAATACTGTATACCATAACCAAGAAGGTCTATTGGTTAGTAAAATTTTATTTGTTGATTTGTTCATAGTGTATTCTATTTCATTGCAAGAATAGATGTGTTACGTGAAGCTGGCACGCATAGAGTTCCCTCCCATGTTGATAAACAGCTTTTAGTTCATATTTTAGCCACTAACAGCAGCATTCTTTTGGTAAATTTAGCTTGAATTGTGCTGCTATCTATCTATAGTCTTCATGTAAATACTTTGTAGAGTCCATTGTATTTTCAACGATTCAATCACTGAAACCGTTATTTTCTTTTAGTTTTACACATTCAATTATTATGAATGGTAATTTTGAGTTAAACAAGTTACCAATTAGATTGTTACTAGCTTGTTATTGGTGGTTATTTTGAACAATTTTACATTCACGGACACTGGGCGCATTTCATGCAAGGAATGTGATAACAATAGGTCCTAGAATAATCACTGTTTGTAATCAGGCTTAGTTCGTTAAATAACCCTCACATTTGTTTATCTAACTGGTTTTAATTTTTTAGTTACATTCAACAAAAACAATACTCTGCTAAAATAGAGGAATTTCCAATGGCAACACTGACTACTTCACAACAATACAATTCCTGATTCAAATAAAATCAAAACATTCTTTATTTAAGAGTAGAAACCCATTTTATAAAATGTGCCACATTAGTCTTATTCTTGACAAAAATGTAATAGCGTTTATACAGTAGAATCCATAATCAACCTCATTGAAATTAAAATACCCCGTCTCAGCAAACCTGCGTACTCAGCGAATTTCCAAAGCATAATATATGACTTAATACCACATTAAGCCGCATACCAAGTTTCCTAAAAATATATTCACAAATAAGCGATAAATACAATTTTAATTATTCTCTATAAGAATAACATTGGGGATGAGTACATAGATTTGCTGAAACAGGGAACATAAACAATTGGTTTCTATGCAAATGTCAATATAACTCAACTAGGTGAAGCCACATACCTAGTTTCATCAATATACATTCATAAATAAGCAATATATCCCATTTTGATTAATCTCCATAAGAATAACATGGGGGATGAATACGCAGGTTTGCTACAACAAGGAACGAAAAAATGGGTATTTAGGCAAATATCAATATAACTCAAATAGGTGAAGTCATATAAGAGGTTTTATTAATTTATGTTCATAATTAAGGGAGACATAGCATTTTAATTTTTCTCCATAAGAATAACTTGGTGGCTGAGTTCGCAGGTTTGCTGCTATGGGAACCTTTAGCAACAATTTTTTTTAGCAAATATCAATATACCACAACCAGATAAAGCCGTATACCAAGTTTCGTCACTATACGTTCATAAAGAAGCGAGATATAATTTTTTTCTTACTCTCCATAACAATAACATTAGACAATGTACTGTGTTTAGTACTTTCAATGTCTCGGTAACCGATTGACATAGAGGAATGATCAAAATACCAAATTGTGTGTTTTTTAAAGCTGAATCCAATGGTAAAAACTAAAATTTTATTATTTCAAAAATAAAATGTAAAAAGTTCAAAAAACCCATTTTTGGGGTACAAACCCCCCCCCAAAATATCCCTTCAGATAGAGCGATATGGCTGGTTTTCGAATTTAAAGTAATAAATGTTGCTTTACACGTTTATACCAAATTTCATCAAAATCGGACCTTTTTTACGAGAGTTATCACACTCACGGACACACATATATATATATATATATATATATATATATATGTATATATATGTATATATATATATATATACCGTTTCAAACGAATGGTGTTTTTGGGGTCTGGGGACCTCAAAACGAAAAGTTATCATGGTCCCGGGCCTAGGTCTTACCGTGCTGACTACGGTAATAGCTTCTTCCCTATAGGGGAAATTCGCTAAAAGTCAAATTATACCAGTTCATATTCTGATACTAAGTGCCTGATATTGAACAGGCTAACGACATCCTGTATTAACTTGTAATCAGGCAATGGTTATTAGAAGATTTGGCAGTTTCACAAAAGCTAATTTTAGGCACATCCATTCACTACTCTCAGTCAAGGACCTACTCTCGACAATTTTATAAACTTAAATAATCCTTCCTGAACCGATAAAAGCCTGTAATACTTTAATCCTTATTAAAAATATTCAGTATATGATTGTATAAATAACTTTTGATACCAACTTCTGCACTAGTTCAAAGTGATCCTTGTTTAGACAATGATTAATTCTCGTATTTTTTCCTATTTGTTGGAATGTGCACATACCTATTCAATCCCAGCCATCTATTATTTATCTTTTTACTTTCTTTAGAATTTAAAGTCATGTATTTTTTTATTTGTATTGTACTTAAGATAAATTAGTAATTTTCTATAGTAAACCTTTAATTATTTTTTTCTACAATAATAATACTTTTCAATATTTCAACTTTTAGTGTCACATAGAAAATACTCGTTCTCACAAACAGTACCTTTGGGATAATTTTTTTAATATTGAATTTGTTGTAATAATTTTAAGTTTTTAATTTTAAGGAAAGATGTTTTGATTTTTGAGTGTGTTGTATTCTATTTTGTCTCTTTTGCTGAGTGCTTTCTTATCATAATAGAAAATTACATACGGTACTTAACAACTAATTACTTTCCTTTCACTTCACATATGTTTTGAATGGCTTTTACATCCTTAAAACACGGGTGTTCGGTTTGGCATATCAAAAGTTCCAAGTTTGTTGGATTTTCATTAGTTTTGATGGCTCACCAGTTATGCAGATAAATAAAAACTTATATTAAATTCCATTTTACAAAAAATCATAGTAATATTTTAAGAATAGTTGAATAATAATAATAAACTGATAATTTAAAAAATCTGCATTTATTTTATTTACTATTAGTTTCAGATTTTAAAACATTCATTAAATGTTCACCGGCCTTTTACATATTCACCGTAGGAAATGTAACAATATTGTTCCCGTTTTAACACATTTTGAAAACTCCCTATCAGTGTGCTGGTTGTTATTAAATTGTTTATTTTCTGGTTTTGTAAGTTGTTGAGTCATATACAATGTTCAGATACCAAAAACACCAAAATGTATTTTTTTATAACCAAGATCAGTAAAGTTATAAAACATATTCTTACATTTTTTCAAAATATAGTAAATACTGTACTAGATGCTAGATTTAAAACCTTATAAAAAACACAAGACGAGCCAAATGACTTGGTAAGTGCTGCATTCAAGACGAGGAAAATTAAACTAAACATTTTTATTTGACCTACAGCCCATTGTACTAGCACTTGTTAATGTAGCACGTTGTACCACAGCGAAGTGATAATCTTGGCCTATTACATTAATAAGTGGAATCTCATATTGCACTGACTCTTTGCAGCACTTCCTCTCTCTTTAAGAATCAAGAATCAAGAATACTTTATTAAACAACTTTTTTATTAGCATATTTTTTAGCAAATCAGAAAACCGTAAATACTTTATTGTCGCACGACTATATAAATACAGCATTGATAATCGTCATAAATACAAACTTAAATAGCTAAAATAACAGACTGCTAAAACATCATAAACATTTCCAACTAAACATCCCGTCTTTCAGACAAATAATCTTTAACACTGTAGTACTATTTTACAATCAAGTATTTTTTTAGTCTATTCCTAAATTTTACAACATCAGCCTCGGTTTTCAGGTCTTGAGGGAGCACATTAAAAAGCTTAATGACAGAATAGTAAGTTTGGTTTTGAAAGGAAGTTGTGTTGTGTCGGGGAATATGGATTAGGTTAGTGTTGTGGAAATTATATCTATTGGCAATGCGTTGAGGAAAAATATGTTTGTTTTTAACCAGAAATGAAAGGCACTCTAAAATGTAAATCGATGGAAATGTTAGCAAGTTGTTTGCCGAAAACACACCTCTGCATGATGCGTATCGGTCCATACCATAAATCAGTCTTATGGCTTTTTTCTGCGGTGAAAATTTTTTTTAGTTTTAGAAGACTCTGCTCCCAATATTTCGACCCCGTAGGAAATATGAGGAAATAGGCAACCAAAATAAGCTGTCAGGAGAATTTCCCTGTTGGAGAATTGGGAAAGTCGTCGAAGAAGAAAAATGCTACTATTTATTTGGGTATTTACCCTACCTGTTTGACTTTGTTGGATTGGGTAATTTCAATAAAGACACTTTAGGGAATCAGGGGAAAAGTCTTTCAGGCAAAGGTAGAATGGGACTGTCGGATCAGTCCTGTAGACAGTCCCAACATCCTTATTCACTCCTGGGTTAGACAGTCCCTGTTAGTCCTCAAAAGGCAGAAAGCCCTTCTTTCCCTACAATCATTCACAGGGTATGCAAGCTAAGTTGGGTGACGCCTAGGAAAGACTTGAGTCAATGCAATCCATCAACTTGCCAATTTCCCACTACCAAAGTCAGCATGGTTTTTCTTGTTTTTTCATAAGCGGTTGTCACCAGTAAAAAACCACCACTAATTTTTTATCACATCACAATCATTTGTGAGGGTTGTTTTTTTGTAAACCTTCTATAGGCCATAAATAAAAGATAAGTATATATAACAAATTATTTTATTACCAAAATATAGGTACGCTTATGCTTACTTTTCAACATAGTCACCGTAACGGTTGGGACATTTGTCGTCCCTGTGTACCAGCTTTTCAATAATCTCTTCAAAGAATGTTGCCGCTAATGAATTAAAGAGTGTTAAGACGTTGTCTGTATGATCACACAGTGTAAACACTGGACAAGCAGTAGGCGAGTAATGTTTGCGTTTACATGATGGAAAAGTACATCCCCGACCAAACACTTCGGTTTCGGGCTCAGATTATCACTCTGAGTTGAGTTGTGGACCCATAAACATGGCTGCCTCAATCGATTCTCCCACCGAGAATGAATTGTGAAGCGTTATTTGTTTCCTGTAAGCAAAAGATAATATTGCAGCAGAAATTCATCTCAGAATGAGCCGAGTTTACGGAGAAAACATTTTGAGTGATGGTGTTGTGCTTGAATGGTGTCGAAAATTTAAAAATGGCCTTACTGATGTGCATTACGAAAATGGTCAAGGAATATGAAATCAGCGCCCATTCGGCAAGTTTTATTGGTCTTCTGACAACATTTTCAGAACCCAGCGAGCACACAACTTGTAGCCTAAATATCCTGTAACAATAGAGTATAGAGGTGTCCTTGACATTTCAGGAAATTCCATGGATAAACCACTTAGGGTGAACCTAAGGTTTTTTCTAACTGCTTCATCAACTTGATGAACAAGGTTTTCTGTAGTGACAAATCTGCGACCTTGACCCCCTTCGTCATGCACATCAGTACGGCTCTAAATTTTCTTCACCAGATCTGAGCCCGGAAGTGACAGAGCGTTTGGTAGGGGGTGATGCACTGTTCCATCATGTAAACATTACCCGCCTACTAATTGTCCAGCGTTTACGCTATGCAATCATACAGACAACGTCATGACACACTTCAATTAATTGGTGGCAACATTCTTTGAAGAGGGTATTGAAAAGCTGCTATACAGGTACGACAAATATTTCAATCATTTCGGTGACTATGTTGAAAAGTAAGGCATAAGTGTACCTATCTTTTAGTAATCAAATCATCTTTTTATATACAATTGTCTTTTATTCATGGCCTATCGGAGTTTTTTAAAGAAAAATATCGTACTTTATTTATTCAAAATTATCACGGCCACTTATTATTCTAGCTAAAACAAATTTTGAAGTAGATTAATTAATTTATCTAGGGAAAAGACTTGAGCCATTTGTGTGATACTATTGATACCGAAAAACCTTATATAACACAAAGGAAAACAGTTTTACCACAACATTATGTTCAACAATTAGTACTACCGAAACAAGCTCATAGTTTAGCCCAGGAATGTATTATCAACAATTTGATTTTATTTAATCTCCTATTTTTGGCATTGCATGTTTTATGTAATTCATTACAAGTGGCTCAGTGGGCAAGTGCAAAACGACCGATGCCGCGTTACATTTCTAAAAAGATTGCTCCCCGAGCAATCCTCTGTGATTAGTTGGTTTAGTCCGCAGACTTCATGTTACATTTATTCGGCGGTATGAATCGTTCCATTTGAAACAACGGGGAGCAATCTTCTAAAAAGTCTGACACATAACGTAACATTAAGCCGGTGTGAAATGCCCTTAACGGTAAAATGTCTTGTACAGTAATCAATTATAGCAGATTCAAAAGCAGACATATCAGCACTTGGGGCTCGAATGGTTAAATTGTAATGATCACGGAGAACAAAACCACAGAATTAATATGAGTAACCTAAGCTAGTATATTAGGATGAATTACCACCATTGACCACCATAGATAACTATGAGTAAATACTGGACGTTAACTGTAATACTTTTGGGTGTCACTGTGAATGTCTGTGAGCTACTCCCCCAGGAGAGTGTTAAAATCACTCGTCTGTCAGAGATAACTACTAAATCACACACTTAATTTTAAAAAATACATTATTATGTCGTATTTTTGATATTTGAATGGGTCCGCCGCAAAACGCTCTAAGCGACAGAAGTACAGTTTTGAGAAATCACTCAAAGACTACCGAGATCGAAAATTTGTGTAAACTAAATCTTTTTTTTCTGTATTTCGTTGTACATACAAGTATAATTTCATAACATACTATTAAATCATACGTTGACAAATTAATATTAATTTTAAACAGTTTTATAATGTTTTTCAGTGGTTAAAACGTTCCAAGCGACAGTCGGTTAAAGCGTTTTTTCATGGACTCTACCAAGGCTTTAAACTAAAACTATCGTATTTTTAATCTTTTTTAAACTGTAAAAAAACACTATGTAGTAAAATATAGTCAAACTATTTTAATAAAACTATAAATACTATAGTAAATTTAGATACCACTGATGCTTGTATAATGGTATACAAGCGTTATAATGGTATATAAACGTTCTAAGCGCCATCCATTCTCTGGCGCTTAGAACGTTTTTCATCTGATAGCCCGTCGAGTCGTAGAATTCCTGTCAGGTTTGACAGACGAAATCAGTGCTACCAACATGAAAAACTTCACCGTCAAATATACCTGGTTGTAGGGAATGTCGTTTAGAACCTTTTTCACCAAAAATCTTCATTTCTGAAATTTTGTCGCTTAGAACGTTTTGCAGCGGACCCATTCATTTGTTTACTGATATTTTATGCTATACTTATCTCGTATATTCTTTCTAAACTCACACTGTATATTTGTTTATAATAGCAAAAATCCAATAGCAACATTAAGCAACAACTTTTTTGTCAATTAAAATAATCTGCGATACCACTGGCACGGATTCAAACCATACATATTTGAATTTATCTTAAAAGATGAGTTTCTAATAATTTGAAATTAAATAGCTTTATATTTAGTTTCATAAATTTAAAACGTCATATTACAATAATTGTTGTAATAGACTTTGATTTAAATTTCAGATATCTATGAGAATATGGGTGATTGTGATATTATGGGTGAAAGTGGGCTCAACGTTCACCCCCCAGCCTGCACCCTGCACGTTCAATCCCATGTGTTTATGCAAATTCAGAGATCTCGCAAAAAACACTTCTGTCAATTACGATATCAATGATATCGTTCAAGTGAGCTGTGTTGGGATACCCTTCTACAGGTTTCCAGGTATTTTTTCTTTTTGTACTTAACGTTTTATAGGCAGGTATTGAAGTTGGATTTATTGTTTCGTTGCCTCTCGCCAAACGTTTTTTTGCTGCCATAACACAAAAGAGATCAAGCTGGTGTAGAGTACCTTCAGAATATGAGTGAGTTGGGCAACTGTACAAATAATGGTTCTGTTTAGTTTCTCTCTACTGAGGTCTCTTCATTTTAATTTGTAAATAACAATTTTAGTCAAAGTAAGATTAAAATTAAAGCCAAAAAAGATTAAAAATGATGGATGTGTTTATTTGCATGTGTTTAGTTACATATGCAAGTGTGCCTGTGTTATTCAAACACTGCCTAGAATCATTTCTGATTGAAAGCTCCTTTTGTAGTGTGGGACAGAGTTTGTGACAGAGATCCAGTGGTGTGAGGGATGGGTGGCTGGGTGTGCTCTGGCTTGCTCCATTCAACATGAATGTTCGAAGTGCATAATTGTGTGTGTGTATGAGTATGAAAAGGGAGGCGATAAACAATAATCAAAACATTTAATTCTTGCAACACAATATAAAATTGTACACTGCATTTGTAAATAAATAAACATAAAGGAAACATAAATTGGCCTACCCAAAATGAAATGGCGGCCCTAAACATATTGTATTGAACTAAACTTGCGCCCCTTTAAATTTAATTTTACAGCCGCCATTTTGTTTTTGTAATTTTTATAGTCTTACCAAGGACTTTTACAACATCTTCATACTTTTTTTAATTACAACACCAACGGCACTTTTGTTGATAGAGACATATGAACTGGACAGAACAGGTACTGTAAAACAATATTTAAAATCTTTTTAACATGTATTTGTTTAAAAGTGTAAAATAATCCATAGTTATAATTCATGACATAATGCTTTCTTACAAAACCAAAGCCATAGATGAATTTGATTTCACAAGGGACCCTATTATCAATGTATACAGGTTTACTATAAACTGTCAACTTATCTGAAATGAAAGTTTAAGTGTAAATGTATCTAAGAGAGAACTCTCTACTCAGCTACAATACTACCGGCGCCATATGGCAAGGCACCGGAACTTGCCTGTCGCCATTTAGAGTTTTATTCCATAAGGCCAATGTTCAGTGGCGGATTTAAGCAATTGCCGCCTAAGGGCTATTAGGAAATTTGCCGCCCTCCCCCCCCCCACTATACAATCTTTGTTCTTTTCGCCGCCCAGGTTTACCCACATGTTATATATCTTGTTTGGTTATTTTGTGATAGTATCTAAAGAAGTTACGAATTAACTGAATGAATAAGTTTATGAAATTTCTGTTATTTCCTAGTTGAAAAATCCAGTAAAATAATGTATAATTGACTTGATTCACACTAACAGAGTTTAATATTCAATATAGCCTACTCCACTGACAATCAGCCCTAGAGACAAATGTTGGTGTTAAAAGCAGTGAAGCAGTGCTACAGTGCTACTTTTAATAACAAGAAAATCCTTCAATAAAGACCTAAAAATCCTTTCTTATACTTCATTAAAACATTAATTTTTACACCAACGCATTGACTACTGAAAATTATAATAAATAACCAATAAATAAGATATGATGTCACTGCAGCCTTAACATTTGTAATTCGGACCATTTGCCTAAAAATTCTGACTATTTTAATCCTGAATTAGCGCTTTTCAATACAGTTTTTCAGTTATTTTGTAATTTATACTTTTATACAAGGAATTGTTTATATGTTTTAGACGATAAAAATGTAAAATTAATTTATGTAGGCCTAATCTTCATAAAACACTACACATTTTCAAACACTTCTTCTAGTTTCACCTCCACGATGTTGTAGATCCAATGCATTAAAATATAATACCTACAGGAATCACTAATCTCTGACAAATAACCTTCAAAAAGCGTGCCGTCTTATTTGGTATTTTGTCCTGTTGTGGTGTTAGTTGGTGGGACAGTGTCATTCGATGTACAAGGCGGCTTGTTTTCAAAACTATTTCCAAAGCTATATTAAAAGGGTGTTTTCATTTAACTAAAATCATAACTTTGCTTCGAGATAAACAATAAAATTACATATAAAAAATGTCTTAAGATTATAAAGTTAAGTTTATCATGATGATTCGCCTGAAATGCGACTAAATATTAATTTAAAGACTTCAAATATCACAGTTTTTCATTTAATGAAATGGGAGATTTTGACACCGTTCCACCTAAAAAATATATATAGAGGTCTCGCCTGGAGTAAAAAACTGCAGCCTACATGCTGACCACCATTTTGACCCTCTGTCAACTATGCTCCCATGGCAACAACCAATCAAATCCTTTCTTTACAAATTATGTTAATCTTTATTTGTCTTTGGTCAGATGTTTTATTTTAAAAAAATATCCTCCAGAATGAACGATTATGTGTGGTTGCCTTTGATAGTAAGTATATGATGGCTGAAATAACTTTCTTTGTTACCTTGAGTTTGAAAATGAAACGGCAATATCATTGTAGTCTAAATTTTGTTATTTTCATCTCAAATTCAATTGTTGCAACATTTCTCATCCGTGTGCCTTGGTCATTAATGATACTGTATAACAAATACTGTAATTGTAATGCTATGCATGGGTAAACTTGGAAGTCCGTGAGTTGGACCATAGATTAAGAATACCACAAGGAGTATGTTTAATCTATGGTTGGACGTAGTCATAATGGCGCAGTGCCTGATGTAGTTCGTGGCTTGCCGCCCTTTCTCTCTAGCGTAATCGTCTTGTCGCTAGTACGGATGAATGACAAATGAATTATGACTGCTTTGAGGAACTGCAGTGTAAGGGACTGCAATCGTTACACATTAGTCTCTTGTTACTACTTTTACCTTTAAAAGGGCGGCACACCGTCATTGTCATCCATTTTCATCAAAATGTTCCTCGTTTCAACATATCTTTTGTAAACAAGTTATTAATTTTCCGTAAATTTGCCGCCCCTAAAACTTGCCGCCCTGGGCTAAAGCCCCTATAGCCCCCCCCTAAATCCGCCACTGCCAATGTTAACTTTGTGCCTCCATTTCTCCTCACCTGATCCTCACAAAACATTTCTTTAGGTGCCAAAATGAAGTTGTAGCGGTTCTCAAAGGAATTACATTTTTTATTTCCTCAATTTGGGAATTATGATTTAATAATAACTTGTTTCATTTTCAATTGTATTACTGTTCAGTAACTTATTAACTAGTAAAGAAATTCTAAATTTTATTTCACTAGAGGACGACAAAACCTTTAAACTGACACCAAAATTAATAAGATGTGACGATTATCAGAGGGAATGTAGGCACAAAGTTAACATTGGTTTTATGGAACAAAACTCTGAGATGGCGTTCAGCAAATTCCAGTTACGAAGACTCTTAAAGGTAGGAATGAGTCGATACCAAAATTTATCGATTCTCGATACCAATACCGATACCAGAAAAATCGATTCTCGATTCTCGATACCGATACCATCGATACATACGATTTTTCAGTACCTATAGTTGTTAAAACTATTGTTAAACACAGTTACTGGTACAAATTTATGTTAGGTACAATTAAAATTATTTAGTAGTATATTGTAGTTAATTATCAAACAAATTTTTTAATGCAATTTTGTACATAATTTAATGTTAATTTCACTAATATGCTATAGCAATATAGAAAACAAAACTATTTATTATAAATTCATAATGGGAAAAACTTGGTTGTAAGATAATGACTCAAAAAGAAATAATGTTGGTCAGCCGACTGATTCATTGCTTTCAACCGGACCCAACTCCTCCCTTCTGATCCCTCTTCCTTTCTTATCTCCAAGGTAAGATTTTTGCCGCCGACCCAAACACTCCCCGTGCCTTTTGTAGCGCGGGTAAACGCCAGGAGTATCTCTTCCCGTGCACTTCGTAGCGCGGGTAAACGGCGGGGGTATCGGTAGTATCGGTATCGACATTGAAAGAATGAATCTCGATACCGATACCAATGTCCAAGAATCGGTGGTATCGAGAATCGACTCATCCCTTCTTAAAGGTTAATAGAACTATGCCCTTATACTATTGAAGAATTTGTATCCTCATAACTCTAGTTATAAGACTAGTATACTGTTTCGTTACTATTTTTAACTTTATAGAATTATTTAATAATCTTGAAATGTCACATAATGTATATACAGAGTGCGGCAAATGCAGACCAGGTGAGTGACATTATTTATCTTTAGCGTATCTTATCTGGTATTGGGCAGCATTAATCTATTTTCAAGTTGGTGAGTATTGTGTGTATTGTGTATTGAGTGGTCTGCTACTCTATTAATCGATTAATAGATAATGTGTTTTCTCGAAGTTTGGATCATTTGAGAGAACATAGCGGATGAGTTCAACCTTTTATTTACACCACAGTTATGTAGCCTAACAAAATGTGTAAACAAGTGATAAAAATGCGCTATAAGTATATAAAAGTGTATGAAAACGAAGGTGGCAACTTGGAGCAATTTCTGTAAATATAAATTATAATTATACCGTTATAATTTAGCAAAATACATGTTACATATAAATAACATTTTCGGTTACCGGTAACTGACTTTTGCTGCACCCTATACAAAACCCTGAATTTCAGCCATTGTTCCAATTTTATGATGATAATAAATTGAATTGAATGAGGAATAATCAGACCTTCAATTTATAGAACAATTTATATTATACGATTTTTAGAACTTTTGTGATAGCAGTTAAATTTATGATAACATCAGTAACTTTAGTCAGTATACATTACCCTAGCGTAGAATTTTTGGTTTACTCAAAAATGTATCCTGACTTTTCCATATTTTGGACCTACGGGGTATCAACAATGTAAATGTAACTTATTCTGTACTTTTCATTTTTGCTTATGAGAATAAATTGAAACTTGCAGTGTGGTCTCTAGCATATTTATATTATTTACTTATCTTTGAATCAAGATCGTAACTAAAAGCAGCAAAAAAATAGTATGTTTAATTTTTGAAAGGTAAAGCACCTGCTCTTAACCCCACTGTATACTTGCCTAAAATGATTCCTGAAATCTATTCGTTTGTTTTAGAACTACCAGTGATTGAGCTTGAAAAACTTGACATAATGAGTTCTGGTTTAGATGAACTGAATGAAGAATCTCTTGGAAACGTCCGTGCTGAAATCATTCAACTCATGGACAATAGTATTTGTAATGTACATAAGAAATCATTCCAGTAAGTCATCATTAGACAGTAGTTGTTTACTATTCGTAAATGATGTGACTAAATACATTCAGAATATTCAACAAGTCTAGGATCAGCTGATTTGTATAACACTTGTCAAAGACATGCTTGTTTTGTATCTTGACCTAAAGATGTATTTTTCAAAACAAACATAAATTTTCTATCACCTTCTATAGAAGAAAGACAAAGAGTCAGGAGACACTCTTATATAGAAGAATTAGGTAGAATTTCACCAAATCAAAGTTTAATATTATTAGAAAAAAATACCAAAAATCCTACAACAAACAGACAACTAAGTTAGAAATGGATACCACTCAAAGTTAGTATCAACTTATATTGGCTAAACTTGAAATTCCACCAAAACCGACTTTATTGTCCTTTAAATAGAATTGGAACAATATGTATTGTATATGTACTGCTATTACACATAGACTGTAAAGTGTGTTCCAAAAATGTTGGTTGAGGTTTCATGCCAAAAATGAGCGAGAAAAGGTCCCTAACACGGGCCCTATATAGTTTGGTGAATAGATAAATATTCAATTCAATTTTCATCTCAAGGCATTTAGCTTAGAAAATTTAAAATAGCTCGAGTTTAAATAGAAAGCTAGAAACATCAAATTCAATGCAAATTCATCTTGAGATGTAATGAGACATGTGCCGAGTTTCATCTCAAAACCTCAAATGGTTCTTAAAATTATATGATGTAATTATAAAAAATAAAAATAAAACACAAATAGACTGACAGACAGAAAATAAACCTTCTGAGGACCAAAGTTTACATGCACTTTTTACTTATTTTGATCCACAAAACCGTATTCCAAATTGTTGGAATGGACTTTACAGAGACAAACTGTATAAAACTTTTAATAATACGATCTGTTACATATTAGTCTCTTGAAAATGGTATCGTAATGTGTTACAGAAGAATAAGAAATTCATCCAGCTAGAAAATATTTCACACTGGGGGGTTTTAGGGGGGTGTTGTACCCGATACATGTATACCCCATATATGTGTCTGTGAACGCAATAACTTTTGGAAAAAACGTCCGATTTCGATGAAATTTGGCACAAATGTGTAAAGATCCATTCATAACTTTGAGTTCGAAAACCAGAAAGATCGGACCATGGGAAGGGGGTTTTATGAGGGTTTAACATTTTCCAAAAAACAGTTTATATAGAGCTTGTACAATATAATTTTATAGAGCTTAAAAAAAAATTCTAGTATTTTGAATCATTAACCTAGGTGAAGTGGTTGCGGAGAAAGTAAAAAAAAGTATTCTTAAAATTTCCCATGTTAATCTTTTGGGAAAAAAGTCTTTAGCTTTTCCTCAGTCACTTTCAATGCTGACAAACATGTTTAAACATGAAAATCACATATGTTTCAATGTTAATTAGAAGACGTTAATTAACGTCCTCCGGACTCAATGTATTAATTGTAACCAATAACTTCAGAAAATTTGTTAAGTACGCAGGTTTGCTGCGACGGGGATATTTAGATTTTTTGCTTGAAATTAGCTTATAGTGGCATTGTGTTGTACTATTAAAAAAACCTTTCATCTTGTGAAAATTTTATCTATGCTCCCATTTAAGATGTTTTTCTCACTGTAGCTCTGAGGGGATGGTAAAATTGATAGCTGGAACAAAAAGTAAAGTTATTGAAAACTGTAAAAGTCTATTATATATAAGTGAAAACGTGTTTTGACAAATTTTAAAGATTTTCTAATGATTTTAAAACACCTAAATGTATCAGCTATTTGATCATTACATATAATACCATTTAAAAGTATTTAAGTTTAAAATAGCAAAAACGCTAAACATAAATTATGTATAAATTTAAATTTAAATAAACATGGTCTAATTTGATTTGATTTACTCGGAAATAATTAAAAATATCCATTTTTACAGAATGACTTCTGACTTGGTGAAGTCTATAGATCTCAGCAACAATCAGTTGCAAGAAGTTCCATTACAAGCTTTAAGGTCTATCAAGGAACTCGGTAACCTCTACATACAAAGGTACGTCTGTCCTGATTGTAACCTTGCCATCATTATAATTTAGGGCTGGATTACTTGGTTATAGTTCACAAAATGTAATCTAAATTTCTAATCTAAACTAAAAAGTCGTTGAGAGGTAACGACAAAGAAACACTGAATAACTAATCAGTGTAGAGACAGATATATTCAATCAGAGATCACATTTAGCCACGTCCATTTCTAATATGGTTATAAATATGGTGTAATTGTATATTGAACCAAAGATTATTTGCAGACTTAAGATAATAAAGTTTGAACATGAAATAGTTAATAGTCGTTCATCGAATTTAAATACCACACCAGATGACATTAAATCAACACGACAGCACTAAACATGTCATAATTTTATTTTTGAACAGTTGCACCAAATGTTGGCTTTTCTTTGTTTCAAAATTACGAATTACAAACAATAGTCACTTTGCTCAAGGTGTTTCTATCAAAGTTTTATCGTTGCTCAATTATTACATTTACATTAGTTTAGGTAGTAGAGTAGGTCCAGTTTTGTCAACTTGTCCATTTGCCATTAATGGCAAAAACTCGCCTAATTTCAATAATAGTTACAGTGTAGAAAACTTCACCAAAAAGTTGTCAATATTTATTTTGCTTTTTGACGGACTTCAACTAAGGAGTATGAAGAATATCTGAAATAAAAGCACTTTTCAAACTGTAAATCAATCTAAAGATCCTAATTAGTACACTACAATGCCGCATCGCCATGAGTCATAAATGGCAGCCAGTCAATTTTTTCTTTCCGGAAGCTATTTTAAAAATTTCAAAATGTAATTAAACTAGTTACAATCAGTAAGTTTTTGTTGTTTTTTTTCAAAAAGTTTGTACATTGTGTAACCCTTAAGATGTGCGAGACTTCCTATAATGGTCAACTAGCAATTGATGGAGGTGTTCTAGGTTTGTGTATCACAATCTCTCAGATCACATTGCATTTTAATATTTGAAAACAACCGGTACCTATGATCTATTTTACATCTTTAAATATCAAACTATTATTATTTTGGGGTGAAAGCAATGCTACCCATGAACTATATTTATATATGTTTCAGCAATCACATTGAGCATTTAAAAACAGAACTGAGCTCAGACTGGGGTCGCATGCAAGACTCATTGAAAAGTCTACACCTTCGCAACAACGGCATTCGGGCGCTGCCTGCTGGTGAAATCTACTCTCTCTCTAACCTACGGAAAGTCAAACTGTTGGACTTGGATGGCAACAAACTAAAGACTCTCGAATTTGGGTCTCTTCCTCCCTCAGTGGAAATTCTGAGCCTTTCCAACAACTACCTGAATCGTTTCCCTGGCAAAGCTGTAGACAATCTAACCCAGCTAACGTTTCTCAATCTAAATGATAATAATATTGCAAATATTGATTTTGCATTCACAAATACAAAACGATTGGATCAACTAGATTTGGGGAGTAATGAATTAACAAACATCGACAATCTCTTCAATGGCACACTAATACTCGGAGGCATCGGGTTGGAAAACAATAATCTGATGAACTTATCGATGAACGCCTTCAAAGAACTTAATGTGCACAGAATCATCTTGGATAATAATAAACTAGAATTTGTAGATGAAAGAGCTTTTGTCGGTATATCGAATACACTCGATTTCCTCAGTTTAAGAGGCAACAAACTGGGCAGTATACCGAAGGCGTTTTCCCAACTGAAGAAAATCAAACACCTAGATATTTCATCGAACAATATATCAAAAATTGAAGAGGATGCCTTCACTGTTTTTTTCGACACTCTTCGCTATCTATTTTTAACTGGTAATCGGTTTACAGGAGTACCGTTTCTTGCTCTTAAGGGTTGCACAAAGTTATCTCAACTAGATTTAAGCTATAACTTAATCGAGAGTATTAGTGTCGATGACTTCAAAGGATGGGGCAAGACCCTAGATGCACTTTTTCTGCAGAGTAACAAGCTCACCTACCTTCCTGAAAATGTTTTTGAGCACACTCCTCAGTTACAGGAATTAAATTTATCATTTAATTACATAAAAGATATTCACACAACGGCCTTTCAAAAACTGGCTGACAGTTTGTATAAATTAGAAATGAGCTTCATGGGGACTAAAGAGTTTCCAGAGGAAGCACTGAAACCCCTGACGTCGATGCGAGTACTGTTCCTCGATAACAATGACATAACAGTTCTCCCCAAAACCTCTTTCTACAGCTTTGGCAAACTGCAATACGTGGATCTAGAACACAACAAGATATCCTCCCTGCCAGTCTCGTTATTCCACAGCAACGTCCACAAACAGCTCCATGACATTTGGCTCTCTTACAACTTAATACAGAACATCGAAACCAACATGTTTACATCTTTGAGTGAACTACGCTCTATAGTGCTAGCCGGAAACTCGATTAAGACTATTAAGACATATACATTCGTACAACTTCCCAACTTAATAACGATATCACTTTCGGAGAACCTAATTTCAAATGTTACTGAGCACGCTTTTGTAGATATTCCACGAATCATTAGACTAGACTTACAAAATAACATGATGAAAGAGTTTTCTCTCAGCACATTCCAAAATGTTTCCAGTGTACAATTCCCGATGTCTTTAAATCTCTCTTACAATTTAATATCTCATTTATTCGTAAGCGAAACTAAGAGCCCCTTATTTGTCAAGGTATTAGATATCACCCACAACCAACTTACTCAAGCGCCTGTTAATTTTTTGAATGCGATATCAGCTTGCCTCAGACAGTTATATCTCAGTCATAATCAAATTACTCACCTGCACAATACCGCGTTAGGTAATTTAGAATCCCTCAACTTACTAGATATCAGTAATAATCAGATAAAGACTCTACATAAAAAGGCATTTATTGGAGCAGAAAATGTGCAAATCTTGGATTTATCTCACAACACGATAGAACAGCTACATGTCCAGCAGTTTTCCATGATGACAAAACTACGTATAATTAACTTGTCTTATAACAATATTCGTTCTTTGCCAAGAGATACATTTTTGGGTACCAAGCTGGAGAAGGTAGATTTGTCAAACAATGAATTTGTAGTGATGCCTTCGGGTGCTCTGTCCGTGATAGGATACACTGTGCGCCACTTGGACGTCTCTTACAACTACGTGGAACACCTGGACAGTACTATGTTTATAGACATTCCATTTCTCACGGTTCTTAATCTAAGCAACAACAAACTAACTATTCTTCCTGATAATGTTTTTTCAAAAATTCAGTCAGTTTTAAGACTAAATCTCTCTTTCAATCCGATTAAGGCTAATTTTAAAAATCTCTTTTATCACACACAGAAACTTAGAAACTTAAATTTAGCTGGAACATCATTGAAATCTGTTCCTGTTTTACCTCTACCGTACTTGCTAGAATTGAACTTATCATCCAATTTGATTGAAGAAATTAATCCTTCTTCTATAAAGCAACTGTACCAGTTACGATATTTGTCTCTTAAAAACAACATCCTGACATCTTTGCCCTCCCAAACCTGGCACTACTTACCCTTCTTGAAGCATCTGGATCTATCACAAAACAATTTTAAGGTAAATATACCCTTAAGATTTTAAGTATATTTATTTTTTATGTATGGACTATGTGAGGTGTATTTGTGAATGCAAAATAAGGTTGGACTTTCTGTTATTATGTTTATTTACACATCACTGATGTATTACCAATTTACTAGGTGTAACAAATTTCTGGACCCACTCTATTTTTTATTTCTTAAAAAACAAATATATTTTGGGTAGTGGTGTAATCTTTAGGTGAAGTATTTCTTCGTGTTATCCCTGTTATATTAACTGTGAACATCCCTAAAATGGGGAATATTACGGTCAAAGTTTTCAATGTAACCTTAGAGTTTCAAAGAGCTCTAAAATGTTAACGGACTGGTGAAAATTACAGATAGTTATAAAAGTTATCTCTTCTTGAACCAAAATATGGGCTAATCAAAACACTAATGAAAACTTGTTACTAATGGAACTTGTTACTTGTTAATTGTTAACTGCAGTTTTGGTTAGGGAATAGAAAGAGATCTCTAGTTTTTACCATTCACCACATTTTTTTGGGCTTTTTAAAAAGTGGGGTCACTTGAAGGGGGTTTAGATTTCACGATTATAAATTGCCCCCCTGTTTGAGGAAGACTCAACATTTTCAAAAATGTCAAAAAATACTTTTCATATGGTTCATACTACTACCCAAAGAATATTTATTTGTCTTCATAGTTATTATAAAATTTGAATTAATCAATACTGCTTACAAGGTTAAAGTTAAGCTTTTACTTGGACATAGACTGGCCGCCATTTTGGTCAGGGGAGAGAGAGAGCTACAGTTTTCACCACCCATCAATTTCTTTAGAGCTCTTTAAAAGGAGTGGTCAGTGGATGGGTATTTCTATTTAAAATGTTGAATTTCCCCAAAAACCATGGGTGCTGACTTTTACAAATTATTGGGGGGGCCTAAAAGTGATTGATGGGGGGGGGTCAAGGTTGACCATTTTACCTGGATTGTCCTTTTAATGATAATCAACAGTTTACGTTTTGTATTGCTAAACTTCTTAAGATTTAGTTACAAATTATAATAAAGCTACTCTCACTAATGGCATTACGGCTCATTGTGCATCAACACTTACTGAATAAAGCATATCTTGGTTGTAATTAATTTAAACGAAACCTAAACACTAATTTTAACCTCAAAATACTGATAGATTGAGGTTACTTCGAAAGGCCGCCAGGGGTGAACCACGTAATCCCGGTTCTAGCTACCAGTGTTGCCAATGATACGCGCAAACTGAAAATTCCCCGACTCCCCCAAAGTTGCTTGGCGTTTGTTTTCCACAACAAAACTTGATTACATTACAAAGGCTTTATTCATTCGTTCAAGGGAATAAATAATTTTTAATTTTAAAAAATTGATCAAATATTACAACAAATATAGATACGAGAATTTTTATACAGTTTTAGCGAATTTCCCCTATAGGGAAGAAGCTATTACCGTAGTCGGCATGGTAAAACCTAGGCCCGGGACCATGATAACTTTTCGTTTTGAGGTCCGCAGACCTCAAAAACACCTTTCGTTCGATACTGTATATATATATATATATGTCCGTGAGCACGATAACTCTCGTAAAAATGATCCGATTTTGACGAAATTTGGTATAAACATGTAAAGCAGCATTTATGACTTTAAGTTCGAAAACCAGACAGATCGATCTATCCAAAGGGGTATTTTGGGGGGGTTTTGTACCCCAAAAATGGGTTTTTTGAATTTTTTACATATAATTTTTGAAAAAGTCAAATTTTACTTTTAACCATTCGATTCAGCTTAAAAAAACACACAATTTGGTATTTTGATCATTCCTCTACGTCAATTGGTTACCGAGATATTGAAAGTGCTAAACACGATACTTTGTCTAATGTTATTCTTATGGAGGAAAGAACATTTTTTTATCTCGCTTATTTATGAACGTATACTGACGAAACTTGGTATACAGCTTCATCTCGTTAAGGTCTATTGATATTTGCTCCAAAAAATCTTTTTTGCATAATTCTCCCGTAGCAGCAAACCTGCGTACTCAGCCCCCATGTTATTCTTATGGATAATAATTAAATGCTCTGTCTCCCTTAATTATGAACATAAATTAATAAAAACTGGTATACGTCTTCACCGAGTTGAGTTATATTGATATTAGCATAAAAACCCATTTTTTGTGTTCTTTGTTGCAGCAAACCTGCGTACTCAGTCCCAATGTTATTCTTATGGAGAATAATTAAAATTGTATATATCGCTTATTTGTGAATATATTTTTATGAAACTTGGTAAGTGGCTTTATGTAGTATTAAGACATTTATATCTCCATTGGAAATTCGCTGAGTATGCAGGTTTGCTGCGACGGGGGTATTTAATAGTTTGAATAGTACTTTTTTGGGAAGGGGGCTGAGCCCGCCTTCCTGAACATTGGGGGGGCTGAGCCCCCCTTCCCACAACATTGGGGGAGCTCGAGCCCCTTGGACCCCATGGAGTTGGCGCCTATGCCCAAAATCCCCATTATTCTGGTAAATTTAAAGTCATCAATAATTCATAAAAATACTTCACCTACCCAATTAATCATTGTTTATTTTAAGAAATAAAAAAATTAGAGGTGTGGTTTTCAGAATTTTTACACTGTAGTATTTACTGACTGGAAAACTCTCTTTTGCAGACAGGTCATCATTTGTATCTTAACAAATCTCAGAATACAGAATGAAAGGTAAGGGAAGGATGCAAGGAAAACAGTTATCTCAATACGTGTATTATTAAGTAAAACTTGTGGATTTGTTTGTATTTTTAGGCCTCGATAATCTACTAATTCAAAAAGTAACTAATTCTCCTCAAAGGCGAAGTCCTGAACACTTTGATAACTTAAAATTACATGCTTTTGTTAATTCAGGTTTATACATTCATTTAGAGACGATGGTGAAAATTTATATATGGGGTAAATATTTTGTTTTACTCGCTAATACAATTTTTTTATTAACTAAAAACAATTAACAGCAGATGATATGTTATAATTTTTCAAATCAAAGAAGATATCACAATATTCCTCAACATTTTTCACCTAGTTGGACAATTTAAGTTAAATTGATGTCAATTTTTGAGAAGCCTATAACTTTATTAGATTTCTTAATAAAAATTATTTTACAAAATTAATATAAAAAATAATACAAATTATTTACACAATAATGTTATCTATCTCACATGGAAATATTTTAACTACTTTGAAATTCCTTTTATATTTCTTACTGTAGACATATCCGGCGCGGCGCATGACTATTTCAATATAATTCTGGGGTAAGTAAAGAGAGCTGATGTTATGACAACTACAATTAATTAAATAGTGGAAACATTTCAATGGATTTCCTTTCAATATAATTATCTTTAAAAATACTAATATATTTTCCAATTATAACCTTCTTCAAAGATTTGAAAAATATATAAATTGTTATGCATTCCAGATCCTAACGAAAGATAGCTTCTCTGGAATGGGCTCACTAGAATATCTTAACATCCAGGATCTACCCTTCTTAGAGAGAATGGATTCAACAACGCTCGCAAACCAGACGATGCTGAAATCTCTGGAGATTCAAACATGGCCTCAAATAGAGAAATATCGCTTTCGGCTCGCTAGTGTCCTTTCAACAATTCCTTCTTTACAAAAGCTTTCAGTTAACATTCAAGAGGACATTCTTTCCGATCAACTTTTGGGAGGATTCAGTCCTCAGCTCAAAGAATTAATAATCACTGGAGGAAACCTGACCACAATAAACCCTGAATCACTGGATGGACTGGAGGAGAGCAGAGGACTGGTTCTGAGAATCTTCAACACCCAGATCGACCACCTGCCTGAACCTCTGATGACCAAACTGCTCAAGATCAGGCACCTGACCCTGGACCTCAGCCACAACCGGTTCACCACCTTCAGCCTGGACCAGTTATACAGGAAGCCGAGAGACTGGGAGAATCACGGCACTAATTTAATTTCAGGTATCGGCTCAAAAATAAATTTATAGGTGCAGTCGTTAAATAAAATCTCTAGCCAACAAGGAGCTAATGTGAGAACCTCGTCTCATTCAAAAATCATAATGCCATCTTCTCCTGCTATTCGAGTTTTTCTTCAAATCACATATAATCAAAAAACGCATTATCTTATTCTAAAGTAATTCGGTTGATTATTTTAATAATTAAAAGGGAATATAAATCTTTATTGTTGGAAAGTGTCATGCAACATGGACACCCTTTTAACTAAACCTTCCCTCACAAAACCAAACCTAAAGGCCTTCAAGAAAGCAGGAACCGGCTTTGTAAGAAAATCGATTAATTGTAATGTCTCACCTTTAGTTTATCCAACCACCATCTATAATATAAAGGGAAGTCAGTCAATTCATGGAAAATACATTCAAATTCAGGTTTTAATGCTGAGAAGGTAATTCCAGAGGAATACTCTTTGCGCCCTTGCTACACAGAATGAACGGTGGTCAGCAATGTAATAGGGAGAAGAGTGGGGCAGGATGCTCATTGTATTCCTAATGTGTTGTGTGTTTATGATTTCTAACTTGTGCAATGTACTCCAACCAAAATGCTTACTTCCGATTATCCTTTCTTCGGCTAAAATTTACTTTAATCTAGAAAAAGACACAGTTAATCTCACACGGATGGGTGGTTGAAGAAGGAGCAATTAGGATCCTAAAACTAAACAACTTTTTGATTAGCATATTACATGTTGTTATTACTTACGGGATGTAATACAGGACGTCTTACAACACTTCAAAATATATTTACACTTATACTGTATTCACATAACAAGACGGTAAACATATATAACAGATGGTACAAGGCTATCAATTTTGACCAGTCACACCGGTCATCATCAGGGCAATGAGAGAAATGACAGAACCAAATGGAATTTCCCATGAACTTAAGTTTACACCAATGTGGAACTTGTAAACATTGCACTTTACCGGATTCGGCCTGTTTATTGTGATCACTACAACGACAAAGATCAAACAAGTTGAGAGGGTTCTGCACCAGAAACATTTGAAAAACTAAGGAGAATAACATGTTTCTTAATCTTCATAAGAATAACATTGTAGCTGCTGAGTATACAGGTTTGATGCCACGAGGACCACAAAAATAAGTTTTTTATGCAAATATCAATAAACCCCAATCATACGAAGCAACATACCAAATTTCACTGATACATGTTCATTAATAAGCGAGATATAAATTTTTACTTATTCTCCATACATTTGACAGCGTACTGTGATTAGCACTTTCAATATCTCAGTAACCAATTGACTTTAGAGCAATGATCAAAACACCATATTGCTTGTTTATTTGAGCTGAATCTAATGGTGCAAACTGAAATATAATTCAAATAAAAATTACATTTAGAAAATATAAAATAAATGTTGAGGTACAAAAACCCCCTTTGGATGGTGCGGTCTGTCGGGTTTTCAAACTCGTTGAAATAAATGCTACTTTTACACATCTGTACCAAATTTTATTAGGATTGGACCTTTTTTACGGGAGTTATCGTGCTTACGGACACATACATATATAAAAATATACATACATACTATACATATATACAAATTTGAACGAATGGTGTTTTTGGCATTTCGGGACCTCAAAACGAAAAGTTCATGGTCCCGGGCCTAGGTCTTACCATGCTGACTATGGTAATAGCTTCTTTCCTAAAGGGGAAATTCGCTAAAAGGAAATTACTGCATGGGAAGAATTGTTTATATGTAATGAAAAATTTCAAGATAGAGATAAATTGATAAATGAACAAGTTAACTTTGACTCTGGTGGCACATGTAGGAACTTGTATCCAGAACTTCTGGTAACCAATAGGATATAAGCAGGGACGCCATTTTGGTTCTGCCTTTTCTATCATTGGCCTGATGATGACTGGTGTGGCTGGTCGAAAACGATAGCCTTGTACCATCTGTTATGTGAATACAGTAGAAGTGTAAATATATTTTGAAGTATTGTAAGATGTCTTTTATTACATCTCGTTAGATCCTGAATCGCCATGGCACTTGTTCCTCACACTATGCTTGTATGCAGGAGGCCTGATGCTGGGAGGCAACCCCCTGCGGTGTGACGCGCAACTGCTCCGCGTGTCTCAGTGGCTGCGACGGTGGCTGCGCGAGCAAGTGCGGTCCTCTGTGCTGGATGTGCGGCTGCGAGCTGTAGCCAACATTCGCCAGTCCTCCTGCCTCAACCCTGACTCTGGTGCCATCTCCAGCATATTCCATCTCCGACCTGATGATATCCCGGAACAATCCGGTGCTACTGCTACAACTGCCGGGGTTATAGTTTATATTGTGTTTGTTTTTCAGCTACTGTATAGTTAAGTCATTATTTTTCTTTAAAATATAAGTTTTTAGAAGATATCTGATTTTATCATTTGTATCGATTTGCCCTCTTATTCGATATTTGAGGTATAAAATTAACGACATCGATAGCCAGTCGATGTATGAAATGTAAAGTTAGGAACATAAATGCAGTAGAACATCACTACTATGACGCTCAATAGTACGAGTTCCTTAAAAACAAATGCATTTTTTGATCCCCTTGGATTTTTTGTAACATTCAATCTTATAAATACCTTTACATGACTATTATTCATTGAAAACACTCAATAGCATGGATTCTGTTTGTCAGATCTTATCTGCAACCCTTCCTAGCACACTATTTGACTTAAAGAATTGCAGGTGGAAAGATTTGGAATAGTAGGAGGTATGTCTACACGGTTAGGCAAATGTGTGGATACCCCCTCTTAAATTTTCAATGTGTTACACCAGGAAAACTAAACTCAGCACACCTTTATATGGCATAAAATTGCAGTATTTGGTCGGTATCACACTTTTGCCCGGGACCCCAAAATGGGGTATTTTGGGGGCAGCTACCAAATTTTAAATGTAAAGCCCCTTCAAGTGACACCTCATTTTAAAGGTTTTTATTAAAGAAGAATATCAGCTTAAATCAAATCTCTCTATCTTAACCCAGTACAAAATGGTGGTCATTTGAAATTTTCATCACCCTGAGAGAACTCACTTAAATGTAGGCATCAATAACCCCTATTAACTTTTTAACGGGTTATACCAGGAAAACTAAACTCAGTATACCTTCATAAGAAATAAAAATGCACTTTTTGGTCGGTATCACAATTTTGCCCGGGATCCTGAAATGGGGTATTTTGGGGGCAGTTCAAAAATTTTAAATGTAAAGCCCCATTGAGTGGTACATCATTTTAAAGGTTTCTATAAAAAAGAACAGTGAAAACTAGAGGTCTCTATCTCAACCCAGTACAAAATGGTGGTCATTTGAAATTTTCATCAGTTTGAGAGAATCCACTTATAATAGGCATCAATAGCTCAGTTATTCAATAAAAGTAGTAAGTAAAATTAAGTAGGACTGATTTACAGGGAATTTATAATTTTATTTGACCTTTAAGAGGAATGATTTTTATTAATTAAGTCCCCAAAATGGGGTATTTTGGGGGCAGCCAACAAATTTTGAAAGTAAAGCCCCATTGAATGACACATCATTTTAAAGTTCTTCATAAAAGAAGAACAACAACGAAAACTACCTACTACTTTAATTAAATAACAGAGCTGTTGTTATTAAATTAAATGCCTACATTATAAGTGGGTTCTCTCAAACTGATGAAAATTTCAAATGACCACCATTTTGTACTGGGTTAAGATAGAGAGATCTGGTTCACGCTGATATTCTTCTTTAATAACAACATTTAAAAGGAGGTGTCACTCGATAGGGCTTTACTTTTTAAATTTTTGAGCTGCCCCCAATACACCCCATTTTGGGGTCCCGGGGAAAATTGTGATACCGACCAAAAAGTGCATTTTTATGCCATATAAAGGTGTGCTGAGTTTAGTAACCCATTGAAAATTCCACACATTTGCCTAACCCTGTATAAGGAAGAACTATAATTTTTTGGAATAAAATGACTGCCTCTTCCTGCAACAAACACATCGACAACATCTATCAATTTCATATGTACAAACTTTCCAGAAGAGGTAGTCAGTTTTGAGGTCATGCAAGGAGGATATCTGACCATACGGCAACTACGTAAACTTTTTGACTGTTTCAGACAGATGAATAAAGCAGCAGATGTCAACTAAGAGGAAATTAAATAAAACAAATCTCCAGTGCTTGAAAGCAGGGCCATAGTCAGGGGGGACAACTGCCCAAATCAGGGTGTTATTTTTTAAATTTGTTAAAGTCAAAACTCCAAACTTACAAAATAATTCCAGACATCTGTCTTTCTACTAATAATTTATGCATTAGCCAACAAACCAACTGGTCACTGAACGGCAGAGACATCATACGGTCATTTCCCACGGGAAGGTTTTAGGAATAATAACAGTTTCCAAGAACTCCCCGACTTATCGGTGCAGGTGAACATCCATTATCTATCATTCACCCAGTGAACTAATAGACCAAAGCCCTACTGAGAGCCGCAGGGAGGCTTTAAATCACTGAATCATGACTGTAATATCACTCTATCTATATCCATGCAGTGGTTACTTATGCAGGTCAGAGAGAATTTACAAGAAGAGAAAATGTACACTCAAATTACCACCCGAAGAGCTACTAACTAAAGCCCGTATAATTTAATACATGGCAGGTCAGGGAATCTGCCTGTCTGTCTACAACTTTTCTCTGTCATGGGGACATACAAATAAGTTAATCCATTGAATACTTTTCACGGAACGGTTCCGTAATGGCCGTTTTGGCCCAAAATCTTTATCACGGAGTGATTCCGTGATGATGTAATACAATTTTTTTTACAAAAATTTGTTATTTTTTAAATTGTTTTTACTTTAAGCTTATATCCATGAATGATTGTTTTAGGTAAAATATAACACTGTGATCCATTTTTGGCAAACGGGTAAAAATATAAATTATTCAAGAAAAAAGTGGTTTTGCAAAAAAATCATAAAAAATTAGTTTTTTTAGATAAAGTAAAAAACCAAAAAGTTATATGTAACGAAATAGTTTTTGCACTTTACTAGACAACTGATTAGACATTTACTTTTATTTTTTATTTCTACTGTATTCTTTTTTCCAACAAAATTAAAATATTTTATTTTTATAAAAAAATATTTTAAATATGTTTTTTTTATGTTTTGTTTTCTATTAACATACTAAAAATAAAATGTATCCAGCTTCAAGAAAACACTGTGTTTGCCCAATTATATATTTATATATTATATAATTATTTTGTAGCAAAAATATATTTTTTACAGTTTATTTACTAAAACACTGCAAAATATTGAAATTTAGTTGGGTTTCTAGGGCCATACAGTCATTAAAAAACTAAGTATCCAATGGGTTAAGGTTTTATTGTTTGGAGACAAAATTAATGTTGTTCAAATTACCTACTCCATTATGTTATTGTATTGACATACTAGCTGTTATCCGCAGCCTCGCTCGCAAACTTCAATATTAACATGACCAGCTACCAAATCTTTGTTTACTTACATTTTACTGTATATGGCTTCCTTTGCAATAACTATCAAACATCTTCACTACGCTGGTAATTTTATAAACGATTTCCTCCTACAAGATTTGAATTGGAACTTACAGGGCTCGTGGGATGGAGCCCTGAGGATGGATGAGGATGAAGACATTTTCTAGTCTATATTTTAATGTGATATGTAAGCTGTTCATGATGAGCTGATCAGCTGTTCATAAGCTGATGTTCATGCAAAATTATATGTTAATCGGTCCAGCAGTTTTTGCGAGATGGAAGTCTAAACATCCATACCTTCAAATTTATAATATTAATAGGGTAATTTCATTTTATAGTATTTTCATATTGGTATTTCTAACTCTACTTCTCCTTTCTCTCAAAAGAAGTTTTGAAGATAATTTTTCATCCTTTAACAATTAAATTCTTACACAAAGTTAAAATATCACCAAAATCCATGGCAAATTTTATTTTGATTGCTTTAGTAGTTATTGAATGATTAACATTGATGTTTTTACACTAATACAGGTCATCACTAATATAGGTCATCGAAAAAGAATACCTATATTTGAAAAATCTACTACTTCGAGTAGGATGAACATATTGATGCGAATATAGTCTCAAATTGAAGAGGAAGGTTGGGAGTTTTTGTTTTTACAATTGGTAGTAGTCGTTGCGTTGTTTTGATGGGTCGTCAGCCTCAATAGTAAAAGTAGCGTTGTGCGTCACTGTCCCTGTCTAACCAGTACTATATGGATCGTGCAGCAGAAAGCTCACTGTGTGCTTTGGTTTGTGGAGCTAAAATAAATTGTGCGTGTTCAAGGTAATTTTAGACAAACTTATGGTTGTCGCGATGCACCTGACAACAACGCCTTTCTTACTGGCTGCCATCGCTACTGTCACACCAGACATGTTCAAGCATACGAGGCGAGAAATCAAATATCGATTCAATGTCTGTTGTGCTACTAATGGGGCACATATCAAAACTTATAAAGATAAGTTAGAACAACTCCAAACCTTCCTCTTTTGATGAGACCATATTCGCATCAATATCCCGCTCCACTCTATACCACTGGCCATGACCCTTATCAGTCGATGTTAATAATCTTTGTATAGTAACTGTTGATAGGTTAGGTATATGATCGCTGTCAAAACAGTTTGTTAATAAAAATTCTGATTGTGCTTAGTTTGTATAAGCTTAATAAAAATTAGGGGTCTGTGGTACCAGAAATTTATGGTCAGTACGGTTCGGTACGGTAAATATTTTTGTACCTCGGTTCTCGGTACAAAATTGGTACGGTACGCGGTAATAAAATAGCCGCAATTTATCATAGCCTAAGTGTATTCGGAAACCAAACAGAACAGATACATAAAAAAAAACATACTAGCAGATATAAAAATGTCTTTAGCTAAGCTTTTGATTATAATTTGTAATAGTTCACAAATATTTATACAGGCCTACTAACAATAATAATGTGTTAAATCACATAAATAAAGAAAGAGAGCCCAATATATATATATATATATATATATATATATATATATATATATATATATATATATATATATATATATATATATATAAAACCCCAACAGTAATAATTCCCTTTATGTTAAATAATTATGTTAATTTAGTTATGTAGGCTTATTTCATCTATAATATTTTGTTGTTTGTATTTGTAATAATTTCACATAGATACCAATTATTCAATTTTACCCATATTCACTAGTTATGTTAGGTAATTTCCTAGTTAATTTAAATTGTAAAGCTATCTCAAATACATTTCATACATAAAGATAATCAAAATTGATCTCATCCAAGATAATACAAATAACAGTCACATAAAACACAAACAAGACAAATCTATTTCTTTATAAACTTTTATTCACAAGTAAGACAATAAAATAATAATAAAAGAAAGGAAGGTATGTGTGCGTGTTTTCAAATTAAATACAGGTTGTATGAATTATAAATTATAGCCTCCAACAAATTTTAAATCCTATAACCTAGTAACACAACAGAAGAAAAATTTGTATTGCAATCAGATGACACGTACTCAGCAGACGTCAAAGTTGTAGCCTACTCGTTGTAACAGGAGTCGATGGCGGTTCATCAAGAATCAAGAATCCATCACAATCACTCATTGTTTGTTTTATATAGTCTAACTATAAAGGCTATCACAAAACATTTTATCAAGACTTGTTCACAACATTTTATCAACAAAGACGACGCGCGATCAGTGGAAGTGATGATTACGTCCAAACGTCAATGTCACACAAAGAGTATACCTAGAAAGTGAATATCAGAGAGAAATACGCAATTTCCAAAATTCAATATACGCCATAAAATTATGAACCAATGTAGGCTAACCTTTTTTATTTGTTACAACAGTAGGGTGTGTACAACTTTTTTTATTAATCAACGTTTTAGCAATGCAACTAATATTTAACCTAATCACTCTTCTAAACCGTTCACGGCATGTTCAATATTGAATTCAAACAGTTTCTTTCGGTTGGTTTAATTTCTATCTATAAAACGTTAGGAAGTGTAATAATGCCTATTAGGAAAATTTTATGACAAGCCCGATTTGTGTTTTTGAATTGATGTGCATGTTATTACGTTTTCATATCAAAATAAGTGTCAACCTTCTGCATGTTATTACTCTCTGTAACACACGATCATAGATCAGAATGTGTTTGCCAAATGTTTGGCGATTTTAAGTAGTAGCAAGTACTCATTTGAGGTTAGGGGGCTTATACAATCTTATACAACACAAAACGGTATTATAATTTCGTTAATATAAAAAACAAACATATATTTATGTGTTTATCCCTCAGTTTGATTTTAAAGTAATTAAATATCATAAAAATTCAGTTGTAGGTTTTTGTTTAAATTTATACTGCCTCCATACACTGGCCAAGTCTAGGCGAGCAAAGACGAGCGTGACAGTGTAAATGCATACTGCGTAGTAGTTTGTTATTAAACATACTCTCGATGTTTATGTACATTATTACATTACCCGCAGAGTCGTACGTAACTCGACGAAAGATTCGGCCAGTCTTTGGAGGCAGCTTTATCAATGCTGTAAGCATCTCGTCATCATTCGTGATCCGATCTATAAACCGACCTATAAACTCGCGAATGCCGGTCAAAGTTGAAAGTTGCTGTCGTGAGCAAAGGCGTGTCAATAGAATGTCAACGGACGAAAAGGATGTTATGAATAAAACTGAATGAAAAATGTGGTTGATAAACAGTGAATACTGATTTTTTGTAGTTCTAGGCTGTACCGTACCGACTTAATACTGGCGCCGTTAGTGGTACCGAACCGAATTCGGTAATTCGTTTTGTACCGAACCGGTACCGATTTTTCGGCGCACCGCAGAACCCCTAATAAAAATTCTGATCGTGCTTAGTTTGTGTAAGTTTTATCATGCTTGGGATTCCCATTAAAAAAATTGAAAAATTTAAAATCACTCCAATAACTGTTGAGTTCAAACAAAAAGTGATTGAATATATTGGAGAAAAGGATATTACAGAATATATTATAGAATTTATTTTTCCACAGATTACTCTGACTTATATATTTGGATAGTCTCAGATTTATTGTTCATCAAATGAAAGGATCAGAAAAGCCTTAGCAACCGATATTGCCACGGAATTTATTGTTCCATAGATTACTTTGACTTATTTGATTTATTTAGGTAGTCTCAGGTTTACTGTTCATCAAATAAAAGGAATAGAAAAAACCATAAACCGACATTGAAAGATCTTTATTAATACACATAATATAAGACACCATTACTTGTGCATTCATGCTACATAAGTATATAAGGTACATGTCGATACATCACCTGGACACTACAGGGATTAGTAACTTTTGAATAGTAAAAACTTAACGTAGCGCTTTGCAGTAAAACAATAACAAAAACAACAAATATAATAATACAACAAATAAAGTTATAAACCATATCACAGCAAGTTACAAATAAGTATATAAAATATCATCAGTCTTCATGTCACTGAGATCAACAGTTGAAAAGAGTTAACAATTAAAAACATTAGACACAAAACAGAGTTATAACCGAACTGTAAGTCTGTTAGGCCAACATATTAGACACGACGGTTAAAATAAGCTTTAGCTGATCATAAATATAAATTATCAGTATGAACGATGCAATAAAATTAAAAAATTAAATAAATTATAAATCGAAGATGAAAATTTCTATATTACTCGAGTTTTAGAAACTTAAAATAAATCCTGTCAGAACAGTCTGAAATGGCATTAAATAGACACATTATACGAGAACACAGTAGTTTGTGTTATATATAAGTAACATGAAACAAACATTTACTCACAAATACTTACATTCAAAGTTGCGTTGAGTGCAAAGTAAAAAAGTAAAAATTGAACCAAACAACTAAATACTATGTCGAGCATCCACCTGTACTCTAGGTAGGAACTATGAGACCTATCCGGAACTCGCTACTGCACACAGAGAAGAAATATTTTCGCTTCTATACCATTTAGATGCCTAAACCACAACTAGAGTGCCACTGATGTTTAATGCCTAACAATTTGCTGTATTAACGGGCTAAAACATTTTTGTTCACTTAAAGTATAGAGAATTGACAAATAACAATCACATTTGTTTTAAAATCATAATTTTTTATGTTTAGGGGTTTACTCTAATTAGAGAAATACAGTATCTTTAAATAGTTTGAAACCCCAGTAGAACCTCGATTGACAGAAACCTGGGAAAACTGAGACTATCAAAAACGTTACAATAATAATTAGAAAGCATAGACAAAAATAAATTAGGATCCACACCACAGTTCTGATGAAAAAGGTAAAAAAGGTAATAACACAATTATTTAAAAAAATATTATCTGAGATGTGCAGTTTGGCCTAATTGAGAGTAATGATAAAACCTTTAAAAAACAGTCATGATAAGTTTTAAATAATCACTAATTTAAAAAAAAATTATTTTTCACTTAAGCGAGGTTCTGCTGAGCTGGAAATATCATATAATATAAAGACATTGTAACATGTGAGATTAGCTTTAGTTTGATTTCAAAACTTTGCTGAGATTAGAATATTGTTAGATAACACCAAATTTTAGTGTAGACAGATGAGTCCAGATATGTAAAAATACTGTTTTAAATGATGCTGGAAAATGTTCCCCAAACACTCATCAGTTACATTAGTAAACAGCAAGAACAGGAATGGTGCTCTAAAACATAATTAAAGCTAACCAATAACTTACAACAAACTTAATATGAATTTAAATGTATCTTTGTAATATATTATGGGAGTTTATAATATTAAACCTATAACTTTGAGTATAAGGGGAGATCCATTTAGAAGGCTAAAATAGCTGGAACTTAAATATTAAGTAATGGTGCAATACTAACTTTAACATCTATCACATGCACATGGGTACGGTACATTAGTATAACTTTAATCCTACAAGGAAATATGACAGATCCAATAAACTGTTAACTTACTGTAACTTAAAATAAACCTAGTGTGCAAAGTAAAACCAGCTTTTAATATTCTCAATGAAAATAATACTATTATGATAGCTAAGTTATACAAAATGTTGGTGGAAAATATATATAATGCTTATCTAAAAAGAATGGAATACCATTACTTTATACTTATTGAACTGTATTTGCATTACACAGAACTACAAATTGACTTGATTGACTCGAGTACCGTGAACAGTTCTTGGCTCCTGTCAATGTTCGCAGGCCTAGTACATTTTTCTCAGAGGTGTTTTTTATACCTTTATAATACAACAGGTAATTTTAAACCACATTTCTTCTCACTCCTAGCATATTTCAGGGACACAATCAGTTTACTATCCATCAAACCTTAAAACAAAACCTTAGTTATGAGTGCCACCATGAAACTTACGATACAGTAGAAACCCTCATTACCGACCGCTGTATTAGACTACTCGGGATACCAAAGTAAGACTGAGTGTCTCGTTACATGTGTAAATTGCACTGTCCAATTGCTCGCTGCATCTTCCCGTTTCCAAATTGATCCTTTGTTAGCTTGGAAGTTATTATTATCCCGGCTATTCCTTGTACTTCTATGAACAACTGTTTAGTTCTAGTATTACTGTATAAAAAAGGGTTTTGTCACACCCATCATTAAATTGTCACCTTAATTACAATACCACATAACTCTCATTTAGTTCAACTTAAAGGAGAGCTGCAATACTATTTGATGTCAAGAAAATGTATGCTTGTAAAAAAATTATAATAATAATATATTTAACAGAATAAATTAAAATCATACTGTTATAATAATTTAAACTCCACCAAATGTAAATTTGGTTGACTTGTTGACACTTTAGAGTTACTTTTTTTGGTGTTTATTATTTTAGAGAAAAGTGTTTCTTAAATTGTTTGTTACGGGTTTCACAGGCTGTCAGATTTCATGTGAGCGGTAGAGTGGTGGGGGAACCGACCGGGCCAGTGTTTCGAGCCACGGCCGTGGCAATTTCCATATAGTGTTAGTTGCCGGCTACTCACTTCCCCTGTGGCGCCACGCAGCCCCGCGCCCCACCTATCCCCTCTCCAGATGCTCATACTCCCCTCTCATGCATCTCACCGCCCACATGAAACCTGAAGGCCTGTACTAGATACCAAACGGCTATCGGAATGCCATAAATAACTGTAACTGGGAGGGTATATATATTTTTTAATAAGCTATGTGGTTTTTAAAATTGAGGAGACAGTGTAAAAATCGTATTAGGATTTTTAAATAGTACCGGTACGGTATATATTTTTCATCCGCTCTGATGTTTCATGTGCTACACAAATGGCCAAGAGGACGCAAAGGGATTCTACTATACTTTATTTTAAAATGTACAACAATCCTTGAAAAGTTAACATCATTTTTACCAAAAAGCTTCCGGGATTATCGAGCCCAGTGTTACAGGACTGAATGCTTCTTCGGGACACTTTTCAGTAGGGTTGCCATAAAAGGGTAGGGTGTGGGAAAAAGAGGAGATTTTAGCTGGCGAGCCCTGTACAAAGAGATTTTGTAATAACCCCCACGGGGGAAGGTCCGGGGGTGCCCCTAAATATTATGTATTAAAAAACCATTTTTAATGCTTTTTAGCAATTACAAAATTAATTATAGAATCAAATTATTTGCTAATTGCATATGCTTACAGTTTCCAAATTTATTGGGAGTGATAAAAAAGTAATAGAAGATTACAGTAAACTTTGTAGGAAAATGTATTTATTATTATCTTTTGTTTGATTTAAATCGTAAATCACACAACAACTATGCACAAGTATAATAACTAAAATGTAGCCTAAACAATGTAGGCTATCTACTTTTCAGGTTTATAATTTAATGAACTGAAGAGAGCCATAAATCTTCATACTGATTTTCAGCGTTCGACAACGGCGAATATACGTGGAAGTTAGCGATATTTCCCGCCGAAATAAAGCCAATGAGGTTAACAAATAATAAGAGGTTAAAGTTACGGGTAGAAAGGGTTTAGCTTAGACAATCGTTGCAAGACGGGATAAAGTTGCAAATGTAAATACATTTTCGTTCACAGGTAGCATTTCAACACAAAATTTGCGTTATTCAACGCATTTTTAGGAAACTATTTTAAAAAAGAGGAGATTTTGAATTTTTCACGGAAATTCCCCTGAGTTATATTTTTACCCCCAAAATCCGGTAATCTCCGGGGAAATCTGGTGATATGGCATCCCTACCTTTCAGTGTACATCTTCTGAATTAGCATCCCAGTTTGAGTTAGTAACGAGGTAAAAATCATAAATACGACTGGAGAAACTCCACGGATATCAGAGTGACGCGTCGTGCACTTCAAAGCTTACACAGATCAGCCTGTAAATTCGATATAAAAAAATATACCATCCGGTAAAAAACATTTATATACTCTTTAAGGATTTTAGACATAGAAAACGGCGGTTTGAGAGACCTACAGAATGCTGCAGGCGGATCCGTGCATAACCTCGGACAGGAACATGGGCGTCCCTGCTCCGAGCCCTCCATCAGTCTTCTCTTGCTCGTCCCGGTCATACTCGCAATCCAAGTAGTGGCTCTGAAACACAGCACCGCCGTCATCTTGGGCTGATCCATTCACAGCCACTTATACGTGGTAGCTGTCCATACATCAGTTTTTACTGATTTTCAGACTTCCCCACTCTACACATAATCTCACACTTAATCCACACGCTGACATAATCTGAAACTCCCCCCTCCCAGGCTTGAAAAATTATATGATTGTTGAACAATTTCTTCCACTCTTTGATGTTTAAAACGCTAAAACCAAATTTGACCCTTTTTGACTTTTAATCCATGCTAGTAGTGAATCTTCAAATTCCTACTTTAAGTTACAAAAATTCTGGGAACCCTCGCTCTATGAACTTGATTTATTGTTTTCATGGATAGTGGACATAAGTAGATGTATCCTGCGGTCATTTTCAGTTTGTGTATATAAATTAAAGATTTTAGAAAATAAGTCTTAACATTTGTTGTTCAAAGAAAATAATGTGGAATGCTATTCTGCTGATAACTACGACTAAAAGTGGTTAAAATCAATGTTTAAAAATGTTAAATAAATTAGTAAATAATATGAAATACCTCCGTCGCAGCAAACCTGCATACTCAGCGAATTTCCAATGAATATATAACATAACACATTAAGCCACTTAACAGAATTCATAAGAAATATATTCACAAACAAGCGATATGTAAAATACCGTATTAATTATTCTCCATAAGAACAAAATTGGGGTTGAGTACGCAGGTTTGCTGCAACAAGGAAAACAAAATAATGGGTTTTTATGCAAATATCAATAGAACTCATCTAAGTGAAGTCACATACCAAGTTTCATCCATATACATTCATAAATAAGCGATATATAACATTTTAAATATTTTCCATAAGAATAACATGGGGACCGAGTACCTAGGTTTGCTGCAACGGGAACCATAGGCAAAAAATTGTTTTTTTGAGCAAACAACAATAAACCACAACCAGATAAGTCATATACCAAATTTTGTCAGTTTATGTTCATAAATAAGCGAGATATACAATTTTTCTTTTTCTCCATAAGAATAACATTAGACAACGTACTGTGTTTAGCACTTTCAATATCTCAGTAACCAATTGACGTAGAGCAATGATCAAAATACCAAATTGTTTGTTTTTTTAAGCTGATTTAAATGGTAAAAATTGCAATTTGATTAAAATAAAAATTACATGTGAAAACCCCAAAAAACCCATTTTGGGGTACAAAACCCCCCAAAAACCCCTCTTCGGATGATGCTATTCGGCTGGTTTTCGAACTCGTTCAAATAAATGGTACTTTACACATTTGTACCAAATTTCATTAAGATCGGAGCTTTTTTACGAGAGTTATCGTGCTTACGGACACACATATATATATATATATATATATATAAATATATATACATATATAAAAATTTGAACGAATGGTGTTTTTGGCATCTGGGGACCTCAAAATGAAAAGTTATCATGGTCTCGGGCTTAAGTCTTACCATGAGACCTACGGTAATAGCTTCTTCCCTGTAGGGAAATTCGCTAAAAACAAAGCAACTAGCCGGTCAAATTGAAAGTAAATTAATACAGCAATATTAACTCAGTACAATTTCGTCTCTTACCTATACTGGGTGTTTGAAATAACTCAGTACAATTTCGTCTCTTACCTATACTGGGTGTTTGAAAAAGAACTCCCTATTTTCGAGAACAATTTTAGTGGTGAAACATACCAAATCTTACATTTACGAATACAAAGTGTAAAATAGAATATCTTCAAGTTTTGGTTTTGTCCTAGTAAAATTCGACGTACACCACCATTAGTTGCTCTACACAGATCAAGACGATTTTCTACTTTTCGCCAGGTATTCGCCAACATTGCAGGTGTAACTCAAACAACTGCTCCGATGATCCTTTGTCATAAATGGTCAGTATCACGGATATTTTCATATTCTTTACATATCCTCAAAAGAAAAAAGTCCAGTGGGTTAAATCTGGGCTTCGAGGTGGCCAGGACAAAGGATCATCGGAGTAGTTTCGTCAGTCACACCTGCAATGTTGGCGAATACCTGGCGAGAAGTGGAAAATTGTATTGATCTGTGTAGAGCAACTAATGGTGTGCACGTCAAAGTTTACTAGGACAAAACCATTGTTGATGATATTCTCTTTTGCACTATGTATTCATAAATGTAAGATTTGGTATGTTTCACCACTAAAATTGTTCTCGAAAATAGGGAGTTCTTTTTCAAACACCCAGTATAGGTAAGAGACAAAATTGTACTGAGTTACTATTGCTGTATTAATTTAGTTTTAATTTGACCGGCTAGTTCTTTGTTTTTTCATATTATTTACTAATTTATTTAACATTTTTAAACATTGATTTTAACCACTTTTAGTCGTAGTTATCAGCAGAATAGCATTCAAGTCAAGTCATCTTTATTGTCACAACAAACGTTAACAAATTTTCTGATTAATACAGAAATATAACAAGTGACAGTGTCATTGTTAAATATATCAAAATAAAACTATACATGTAATCTTAACTAACTAAAATGTTAACAATATAAAACACTACAACAAACTCTCCCAGCTGCTGTCTTCAAAAAATTCCTCAACTGAATAATAAACTTTGTCAATTAAAATATCTTTAACTTTTTTAAGAAAAACTCTTTCGCTCAGTTGATTTATGGAATTAGGAAGTTTATTAAAAACTTGTATTCCCATATACAGTGGACTCTTTTCAAATAAAGTTAAGTTATGTTGAGGAAAGACAAATTTTGAATTTTTTCTTATGTTGTGATTGTGCTTAAATTTGTGCTCCTCTAATAAATCTGGACGTTCTGTGATCAATTTGATTAGTTCATAAATATATAAGCCTGGTAATGTTAAAAACTGTAATTTTTTGAAAAGTGATTTACAGCTAGTTTTTTTGTTTTTTTTTATATATGGTTCTAATAATAAACTTTTGGGCTATGAATATTTTTTCAGATTTTTTATGTGATCCCCATAATAAAATACCATATCTAAGGACAGATTCAATGTAAGAATAATAAACAGTTTTACAAGTTTCTAGGGATGTTGACTGTATGAGAATATATAATGCATAGCGGAAACTATTTAGTTTGTTAGTTAAATAACTGATATGTTTTTCCCATTTTAAATTTTGGTCAAATATTACTCCGAGAAATTTGTGAGATTATGTACGATTTATACTTTCAGATTGTTTCCATGAGTGTAAGTTATGGTTTGAGGGCTTAAAGTAGACCAAATTGCTTTTTGAATTGTTTAATAACAGACAATTTTTGGAAAACCATGTTCTTAATTCCGAGTAAGTTCTTTCAACCGCTATGATCATGTCATCAAAGTTACTATTCTTCACCAATGCTGTAGTGTCATCGGCATATAAAAATAATTTAGAAGATATTTCTATGTCATTTATAAACATGATAAAAAGTAAGGGGCCTAAGATGGACCCCTGCGGAACGCCAGAAGTTACATTGACCCAATTTGATTTAAATTTCTTATAATCGTGTGCAACTACTGTATGCTGCTTTTGGTCACTAAGATAAGAATGGAGTAATTTGAGCACAGATCCTTTTATTCCAAATGAATTAATTTTATTTAAAAGAAGGCTATGATTAACACAATCAAATGCCTTGGATAGATCACAAAATAAACCAGAAGTATGCTGTGACCCATCCAAGGCTTCAGAAATTTCATTAACAAAATCAACTAGAGCTGTCTGTGTACTTTTTTGCTTCCTAAATCCATACTGGGAGGATTTTAACATTTCATTTTGTTCTAAATATTGATTTATTCTACTATGAATGGCCCTCTCAAAAATCTTTGATATATTACTAAGAACAGAGATTGGGCGATAATTAGCTATGTCTGTCTTCTGACCATGTTTGTAAATTGGTTTTATTTCAGATAATTTTAATTTGTCTGGGAATACTCCACTCATAAATGACTTATTTATTAGTTTGCATAAAACAGGAGCTATAACGTCAACACTTAACTTAAGTAACTTAGTAGGAATTTCATCCCATCCAACCGAACATGAATTTTTAAGAACCGAGATTAAACTTTTTACTTCATTTGTGCTAACGTAATTCAGGGTTTCAAGAGAGAAGGTACTATTGTTAGAATTTAATTTTGTTGCAATAGACGATACCATAGGTACATTAAGAATGTTGGTTATGTTACAAAAGTACTCATTAAAGCAATTAGCAATCTTTGATGGATTTTCAATAGATTCATTTTTTTAAACAAGTTTTGACCTATTCTTACCCACATCCTGTCTTAAACCTAATTCATTTTTTACAACTTGCCAAGTTGCATTTGCTTTATTTTCTGAATTTGTTATATATTTGTTATTAGCATTTTTCTTTGCTTTATTTACTATTGACTTAAAATTCTTTTTAAATTGTTTTACATAGTCCAACAAATTTTCATCTTGGCTGTGTTTTGCCAAGTTATGCAAATGTCTTTTGGTTTGAGATAAGTTCTTAATTTCAGGAGTTATCCAGTTTGATTTTCTATTTTGAGATACCTTAATTTGTTTTTGTGGAAATATTTCATCCATACATTGAATAAATATTCTCAAAAAAATACTGTAGCTTTCATTTAAGCTTTCTTTAAGTAAAAAGTTGTTTAACCCATTACTTAAAATTGCTAAAAATTGTTCATTCTTTTGCACTGGAAAACATCTTTTGGTTATGGTAATATTTTTATTTATATTAGTACTTAAAGGTAGGGGTGCAACTAAAAAATTATGATCTGATAAGTTATTACTAAGTGTAAGTAATAAGTGTTTTACACCAACCACTAAAAAATGTTTAAATATATTTCACATTCATAGTATATGTAGACCAAAACTACTGTCTAATAGACCAATCCGTTTACTGACAATTGAAATTACACAACTTCATCTAGACAACTTGAAGTCCTTAGTCTCACAGACCGTTCTGGATTTTTCATGCTGATGGAATCACGCAAAAATAAATAATAACCATCTAGTCTTCAATAATGGAAGGCAACTGGGATGTACCAACAGAAAGGACAGTTTCCAATTTCCGGTGTTGCCAATACAAATTTTTTAATTGTAGACGGAATCTGTAAGGCGAGGTACAAGTGTTAAAAACGAGTTCATCAGTCGATACATTAACAAAATACAGCTGAAATCTTTCTATTTTGCTTGCTGAAACCGGAAAAATCTACCGTCACATTCTCAGAAGTACGTTAAGATTTCACTAAGTTAAAAGTAAAAAACGTATTGTCAATTAAAGAACGGCTCATACATTATGAGTGTTGTCGAAGATGATGCTTTTTGATCGGATATCACTTTTTGGTACATCACTTCCGTTCGGTGAAGAATGCAAAACGAGAGACAGAATCTAGGCCATACCTGACAGTCGAGACAGCGGCAATGGTCACTCATCTTGCATGTGATGCCCCACTGTGCTGCAACGGCCTTGTACAGTTCCTTGCTAGACTTGTGTATGATCTGCGGGGGTCTCCGTGCCTCCACCACTGTTCGCTCACTCTTCTCCTCCCCTCCCCTCTTCTCTTCCCTGCCATCCATGCTGTTATCCATCTGCGACTCGGATGCCTGTGACTGTAACAAGGTCCTGTAGCATTATCCATCTATTCACACATGTAGTTTGAAAAGGCGTTGACCCAAAACAAATTTTAAAGTCCACCATATAAAATGGGATTGAAAATGTATAATAAAAATCCCAAATGCTTTTAAAAGGTTTCCAACATCAAAATTTGTTCCACCCATTATATATATTTATTAGTAAAAACATGTTTATACAACAGACGATTTTTTTAATGATAATTGGTAATATTGAAAAATGTTTAATAAATGATGAGGAGTATATATCAACAAAAAGTTTAAGTTAAGTTTCACATTACACTGGATGGTTTAAAAAAGCAAATAAATTGCCAGTTGGGAGCGTGGTTTGCCAGGCTATCTACCAAGATCAGCCAATAGCAGACGTGATGCATTGCCAAAACTCCACAACAGCTGATCGGAATAACAATCAAGTCAGTGGCGTAGGTACGGGGGGGATCAAGGGGATATATCCCCCCCCCTTGAAATTTGGAAAAATAAAAGTTTATATCCTCCTGAAATCAAGCTTATGCCTTTTGATTAAAAAAAATTTTGTTACTGAAAAACAAAAAAAAAATGTGTGCAATATCTCCAAAATATCTTATTTATATATTACAAATATTGTTCGCGTACAATAAATAATAGCAGATGAACTGCACCGGCACACGGTACGGTATTTGCGCATTGCGTATTTGGGACGTGAGTCACCGAACAGTCTACCCTCACCCCGTAGCAGCCAGTTCGTCAACTAGCGCACCTGACCTTGACCTCTGGGTTAATTTAATTATTTGCAGGGAGCCATAAATCTTCATACTGACTTTCAACGTTCTATAACCGTAATTATATATAGTCAACGATATTTCCCGACGAAATAAAGCCAAACATTAACAAATAATAGAGGTTAGAGTGAACAGGAAATAAGGGTTTAGCTTATTTGGCAATCGTTGCATGACGATGAAGTTGCAAATGTAAATACATTATCGTTCACAGATAGGATTTCAACACAAAATTTGTGCTATTCAACACATTTTTGGGAACAATTTAAAAAAGGGGAATTTTTAATTTTTAAAGGAAATTACCTGGAGCTATATTTTTATCTTAAAACTCCGGTAATCTCTTGGGAAATCTGGAGACTTGGCAACTCTAGCTTAACTATACTTTCCAGTACTGATTACAACTGATACGAGTACTTTTTAGTCCTCTTACAAATACTGATTACTTTACATCAATGGTTTATGTCTTGGAGGTGTAGGCCTATTTCAATAATTAAGAATGAAGGGACACGTCAATGATGTCATCAACTTTGTATACCGGTATCCACGCTAGTCACGAACACAGTTTTTGTTTTGTATTCCCTAATGAGGTACCCCCCCCTTGACAAAGGTCTATCTACGCCACTGATTCAAGTGATATTTTTCTATGGCAAAATGGCAACAGCGACAGCGTAAAACCATGCTATTGGCTACAGCCCAACTGTCAATTTAATTGTCCGCTATTATCGGATTGTTATTGGGCCTACTAGAGTAATTTAAATTAATTTTAGCTTGTAAATTATAATTTTGATCAGTATCAATTTATCTTGTACTGCCTCATAGTTTATTACCTTTGTAATATGTACCAGATGTAACGGTACAAGAAAGATTTTGTTATTGTCAAAATCGTAACATGGTGTAAGAGCCCATGGCGTAAGCTGACCAAGAAGATGCAAGTAGTTTCTTTGCTTGTGGATAGTTTTAAAAATAACTTCTAATGAGGAGGGGAATTGCACCAATGATACCAATGTCTTAAAACAGGTAGAGCTTCTCTGCTACAAGGTTCTGAAGGATATAGCTAAAAATTCTAAATCTATTTATTGGACTCAAAGTGGCTGGGGGTTGCCTCGGATGAAATATAAATGGATAGCGCCTTGCAATGCTAATAATAGCCGAAAACCGTGCCGTCATTAATGCCACTAGGTGGCAAAAGAGTCTATATCCGCGAGACCCCGATGTCAAGACGAAAAAACAGTCTACATTCAAAAACTGACATTTAAACCACAAAAAACTGAGATAATTATTATATATCTACATTGGATTTTATAGCTTTAAATGGTGAATCGAACAACATACATTACAACTGTAAAAATTAATGGAACTAATTTTAATAATCAAATAAACACAGAATGTTTTAAGTTTGAATATAGAATGAGGTAGAAAAAGTAGTAAGGGAGGAACTATTTTATTTTTTGGTCAGGTAAAAACTGTCTGTGGGAAATTGTAGATAAAATTATAAAGATTATTTTTTATTTGAACAATTTTTTTAAGACTAGCCGTTATCTGCACAATATTTTTTTTAAGAGCGGATTTCGTGGAAGAGCATAACAAACCGAACTCAAGGAACAGCAGAATACTCGGAAAGACAGACCGATCTAGACTAAGAAATTATTTTAGGGATTTGGAATAATTCTCTGCCAAATATTAATTAAATCCTCTGACATGTGTTCCTTCTATTATTGTTTTATTTTCCTCAGCATGAAAAGAGTAAAGAAAATCATACGAAATAGAGTATTGGAACAAAGTTAGGGGCCATAGCCCCTTCTAGCCACTAGTTTAATATTAATTCTTTTATTAGCAGGTAGGCAAGTGGTTAGGCACAATTAAAGCCAATATCCATAAAACCAATTTCAATGATACAAATAAGACTAGTGTTTAATTTTTATGTTTGTTAAAACGTCGACTATTTTATGACAAAACAATTTTTTGTATATATCTGAACACATTTCAAACAAAGAAAAATATAAAAGTTTGTATTTTTACCGTTCATTTTTTAAGTTTTAATCATATTGTTAGTAGCTGGCAACAGGTAGTCGTAATAGAAGTCACGTTGCGGTCTCGATTGCGCCGCGCAAACTCAAACTTCTTTCAAAGATAAAAAATGGCTTTTATGTTAAAATAGTAATCAGATTTACATGATTAGATTCTTTAGAACGTAATATTTCCATTAGTCTAAGTTTTAACCGATTTCAGTAGTAACAGTCGCTCTCAGTGAGACATAATTAATGTCACGCTGAGTGAAGCCTAATTTTTTTTAAAGAAAACCCAATATTTTCAATTAGTTTCAGCAATAATATTTATATCATTATATTCTGTAATATATAATCTTTCCATGTATATAGCTTTTAAAATATTAGATTGTTAGTAGACGGTCACAGCGAGACATGATTCAAGTTAATTTAACACGGCACGGCGGCCAGCTCGGGCCTTTTTGCCACCCAGCAGACTCGGGGACCAGCACTGTTTTTGTCCATTGAGAGCGCTATCCATTTATATTTCATCCGAGACCCAACCACATCGGTAGGCTGGTGATCAGAGAAGGCCTAACGCTCAAAGGTAGTTCAGAAGCCTACTGTCTTACACAGAAAAATGGGGTTTATGGAAGGAAGATTAACAAAAGATGCTTCATTATAACATTAAAGTTTCTTTACTAATTCCAATCTTTTTATCCATGTCCTCGACTAAAAGTTTTTCTTTCATACCAACTGAAGCGCTTATGAATTTTATTTTAAAGAATTCTTCTTATACATGCATTTTTATTTTAAGTTATTCTATCTACAGACCAAACATTTACAAAAGAGTGCAACATTCTTCAAGTAGGCTAATAAAATTTTCTTTACAACCAAGTGAAACTATATATCTAGAAATTGTTCAAATTGTGTTTGTAATTTTTTACTTTGCATTGTTATAAACGTAAAAACTTTTAGTACACTGTATCCAACAAAAAACTTTCCTAAGACAGTAGGAAAACATGGTTGGCCATAGCGAAGAGTAAGATTTATGATTAATTATATAAAAAATAATGACATTTTCTACAATCATGATTATGCTTAGCACGATTTGTATAGCCTAAAAAAATATAGCCACTAAGCTTTAAAAAGTCAATTGTGTTGGCTGTTCTAAGCAGAATACTTTTTGAAAAATTAATTGAGTTATTGTAGGAAGTACGAGCAGGAAGTTGGCAAAAAGAGGAAAAGATAAACTTTGTATCTTTTTAAAAACAAAATTAAGACTGCATTTGTGAACATGTAAAATTAATATTTCAAACAGCAAAAAAATGTGTTGAATAAAAACTACGGTTGGGGTTATTTATTAAAAATAAATAAATATAACTATGACAGTTAATGTAGAAAGAAAACTTACCTCTCAAAATAATAAGGTAGGCCTATTTATTTATTTATTTTTACAACAGTCACATAACACCAAATACATCAGAGTAATACACTCACTTGGTAGATTACTCGTCAATCTTTAAACTAACTTTAAATAAAAATTCAATTGTAAGCATTACAATTGAGATATAAAAATATAAAAACCATTATCTCCAGTCAATTTTTTTATTATGATAACCTAGTTTAAACAATTCTCAACACTGTATAAATATTTTGTAAATATTCAAGTAAATTTAAAATAAACTATAAATTATCTGATTTATCCCTCAGTCACATATAGTTCTTGCTTAAGCCATTCAATTATAAGCAATCAATTATTCATACCCAAACATCTCAAATTACTTCTATTGTAAAAATAGTTATAGCAAATAAATAAATATATATATAAACTAAAATCAAAATTGTAATGCACATTTAAGTCATACTGATTCAGTCACAGTGGCCCTCACATTTTATCTCCGACCTGTGACTAAATCGTTTCTGCCAGCAATTAAATGCAGAATGTATTTTCATGGTTTTGATTTAAATAAATCTTCTATTTATTTGAAGACCCCAAACCAACATTATCAATAGATTCATTACTGTCCTATATTACTTATAATACAATTTAAAATCATGGACTCAATTTAATATCCATGGATTTTATAAAAGCAGAATTAAAATCAAGCTTTGACAGAAGACAAAAGAAAGTCTTGATTCAATTAAATTTAAATATTGTTGAAGATTAAATTAATTATTTGTTTCACCAAAACTGAAATATTTTCACTGATATATGTTGTACCAAAATATAATCCTTAAAGCCATTATAATTATACCTTTGAAAATGCTCTGGTTATGTTTCCAATCCCCTAAAAGTAGTTGTGAACACACTTACCTACTACTGTTCATAAATAATTGAATCTGATGAAACAAACTACCCATACAAGTCGAACCACAGTACATTATATTTCATCAACTTTTGCATGCCACTATAAGTGTTGCTAGCACACAGTAAAATACAACCACATTAACCATGAGAATAATAAAGTTTAACAAATATGGATAACGTGTCATTAGAACAGAATTGTTAATGTAAAATTGCCTTTTCCACATTCTGCTAACTTCCTAATAAGTACTTCCTAATCTAGCTAGCCTAATTTAATTTTCATTTTACTTGTGGATTGACTAAACCCAAAAAGTTTCCTCCCAAATTATTTGAAAAAATATAAATTTTGTGAGATCTTCAAATTGGTATTTGCCAATTGATGATGTTTATTTACGCAATTGGAAAATTTTAGGAACTGTTAGACAAAATACTAAGTAGGCTACTTCATTTTGTGGGGGTAGTACTCCAAATGTAAAGGCTTGACTTAACTCCTGAAATCAAATATAGGCCTATGTTCATTTTTAGGTAAACCTCTATAATTTGTGTCTTTTAATGTGTATGTTTGTTTGATAATATACAAAGCTAACAAAATTGTGATGAAACGTAAAGGAACAATAATCAGGTTATCGTTTTGCATTAGCGATACAATTTTCAATGTAACATTAAACTAGGGGTGTGCGAGTAGTCAAAACTTCAGTTTTCGGCCGAGTATTTCAATACTCAAACTCGACTCGAAGTTTTGAAAAATACTCTAAAGTTCAAGAGAGTATTTCTCGCCGATTTCCGGAAGATCGCCAACGATTGCGTCCAAATCGAGTAGTAACGGCCGCAAAGGCGATCGCATCATGTAAAATTGGCCAAAAATGACAACCGGACTCACGGGCATCACCCTAGGGGGGGGGGGGGCCACCCCCCCAATCATCTTGAGAGTTGGGAATTTTGAGTATTTCAGACCGTGAGTTGGGAAATTTGCAATTAAACCTTGTTTAATATTAAACCAGCAATTTATAGCAAAATTATTTTCGAATGCAGACGAATCCACGATTTTTTCTAAACACCGTTAAAATTTCGAAATGAGTAATTTTATAAATTTAGTTTAGCTAAAGGTATCAATAGTATACGGTGATTCGGGTCGTTTCGGGGGTATTTCTTCCTTAGCAGTGCATAGTTGTCTAACCTGGTCTGATGCATGCGTTGTCTGTCGTCTTAAAGGTAACCGGTCACAGTTAAACCACAAAGTTAGGAAGTAGTGTTTGATGAAATGGTGCAATAATGATTGATTTTTGTGTTTGGTATTTGTTTTGGGTGTGATCTACATAAGTCAAACTTAATACATCTCTAAGTTACGTGTGTTATGCTTCTGTTTCTATTTTCAAGTAAATGCTCATTTGATTTTCTTATCATTGAAGCTCATTTTAAGGTTATAATCAGAACAAACTTTGTAGGAAACATGCAGTCAACTATGAGAGGAATTATTAAGAAATCAATTCGGTTAAACAAAAACAATTTATTTATAATGTTTCAAAATGATCCCTTTTTAAAGTCTCATACGTCAAAATATACTATTTAAAAATGTTCATAGTTGTGATTTTTCCAAGGCGGCAAGTATAAAAGGGAATCAAGTTGCATATTTTTATTGATTAAATTAAAATAATAAATAATTTTGAGGTATTACCATATTCCAAGATTTGTTATCAAATCCAATTATTTTTGAAATAATTGCTATCATAATTTGTCCCAAGCAACTCTTTTGGGAAAAATTATATTTTACACTACAATAACACCAAAAAAGTACAATTTTTCTGTTATAAAATTTAAGGTTTATCAGTATGGAAAAAATAGCTGATAAATAAAAAATTGTCAAATCCTAAAATTATACAGCAATGTTTAAAGTTTAAATGCATTTATATAATGAATAGTTTTATTGTTTGTTTCGTATGTTGTTACTGTATACTAATCACAGATTTAATGATGAGAAATTTTAAATTCTGTTGAAATTTGATAGCCTATCTGTGTAGTATACACAAATATTTAGCTTAAAATTCTTATCACCTAAACTCAATAAAATGCAATTTCATGATCAGTTTGTAAGTTTTCATCAAACAATATTTTATGTGTCATAGTTCTTCTACTATGATGTAGGCCTATGATTACGTTTTTGTAATGGACATACCTAAAAGTATCTCCATTTATTAATTGAACAGAAATATTACGTTTTTGTTATCAGTTCATAATAATCATAACTATGTGTGAGTAATCTGTTAGCGTATTTATTTTGATACTTCATATGACAATCAAGAGGTCTTTTAGCCAATAAATCACCTTAAAATAGTTAGAAAATCAATTTTAAATAGCCTAGTTGAGAAATCGGCGTTAAATAGTTGGGAAATTTGAGGTCTCTCTCTCCCACCCCCCCCCCAATAATTTTCTTGCGTGATGTCCCTAACCAGACTGTGTAATTTCGGCTGTAAATGATTTTTTTATTAGCATATTACGTGTGTTATTACTTACGGGATGTAATAAAAGATTTCTTACAACACTTAAGATATATTTATACTTATACTGATTCACATACAGACAGTAAACATATATAAAAGATGGTACTAGGCTATCGATTTCGACCAGTCACACTGATCATCATCAGGCCAATGAGAGAACTGACAGAATAAAAAAAAAAAAAATTATTGGACTCGCCCACCTCCATTTTTTGAAGCTGCTGTACATCCTGGTCACTATTAACAAAAACCACAGTTTCAGTACTGTCACACACATAAAACACTACCGGACAAGCACATTCCGATTCCGATTTTTAAAATTTTTTTTATTCTGTCTGTTCTCTCATTGGCCTGATGATGACCGGTGTGTCTAGTCGAAATCGATAGCCTAGTACCATCTTTTATATATGTTTACCGTCTGTATGTGAATCTGTATAGTTGTAAATATAGCTTAAGTATTGTAAGACGTCTTTTATTACATCCCGTAAATGATGACAGAAAACATAATATCAGCAAAAAATTACCACTGGATCTTGTTATAAAGGTTGAAAATAACTACGGTATACAAAATATCAGCAAAAATTGCGACCGGGCCACATAGTATTGGCAGTAACTAAGAATTTCATAATCTAATATTGATTATAAAGCGATTTCTGGACCAGGTGATATTGGCCAAATGACAAGAGGACCGAGTTTTATCGGCCGGAAATGTATGTCAAACCATGTTTTGCTTGTTAATACGTAATCCAGTTTGATTCTACTGGCCAAAAATTTGTATACTCATGTATTAGTTAGAAACCATGTTTAGATGACCAAATCTGGACTGGTATCCAAATCCCATTACACTATTTAAAACTACCAACTGATGGCTCAACTCGAAAATACTCGAATCTCGAAAATAATTGGCACTACTCGATTTGACTTGACTCAAAAAATCACTACTCGCACACCCCTACACTAAACCATATTTTTAAAAAATTGGACAGAATGAATATATTAACTTATCATATCACTACTACTATATGACTAACCTCTGCCAAAACGTGCTTGTAGGAGGGAGGTGGGGAAGACGGAATGCCAGAGTTTTCAACCAACTGTGTCGTTTCTGATTGAAGATTATAACTGGAGTTTGAGTTCATGTTGCTGCCTCCTGTTAGCTTCAACTGTATCATATATATTACAAGGAGGATTGTTTACAATTTGTACTCAAGTTATTTATGTCATCAGCTGGTAATCAAGATTTATTCCTCAGGTTCCAGAAGTATAACACGCTTATATTAGACAGCCCTGCAACAAACAAATGTGTTTGGTTATAACTTTTATCAAAATTAAATTGAATCGTTTGAATTAAATGGAATACACTATGACTACACAATACATGCAACAGTTTTTTCTGAAGCCTGTTTTACTGTATTATTGTCCAATTTTGCAATGCCAACCATCCAAATTAATATTAGGGAACCCATTGTAAAAATATAACCATGACAAATTCAAATAGTGCAAAGACTACTATACATTTCTTAACTTTAAAGCAGTAAATAAAATACAATCTAAAATACAAACCAGTTTAAGGTTACGATATGTGCTTGTCCGGTAGTGTTTGTTTTATGTGTGTGACAGTACTGAAACTGTGGTTTTTGTTAATAGTGACCAGGATGTACAGCAACTTCAAAAAACCGAGGTGGGCGAGTCCAATAATTGAAAAATAGTGTTGTATAATACAATATGCGCAGTCAATTTAACATTTTTACAAATAAAATATTTCTTTACTGTATACAAAGCCTTATTCTTAAGCCATTGGGTTATCGTCTCACAAAATGTACGAAGTGGTAGTGATCTACCCACAATAGTTTGTTATTGAAAAATACAAGCTGTTGGTATTTCTGACTACTGCAATACTTAGTAGGCTAAATATAATACAGTAAAACCCCGCTTGATCGAAATAATGGGGGAGGGACCGCTCCGGATAACCAATTTTTTTTGGATAATCAACTGTTGGTGGTATTTCAAGGTTAATTTCAGTAAAATGTACATACAACTTGGAGTTTTTCCAATGTAAATTTCATGAAATAGGTATTTACTAATGTACATTGAAAAGGTTATTTCTTGAAGTAATCAACAATCACTTCAACCGGCAAATCACACTAAGTAACCACAATAGTAAACTGTGTTTTCACCAAATGCAGGTGTAAGAGTTCACGGTATATTGATCCTTTTCTTTAGTTTGATAAGGGAATGCGGAAAATGCAGTATGAGTCAACTCCCCACCCTCTCACGGGCAGACAAGGTATGTGGCAAGTCACGTAAAAACCACCCCTATGTTCAGTGTCCGCCGCGGCGGACAGTCCATCGGCGTGTTATGAGTCATACGCCGTACTTATCCTCTCTATTATTGACTATCCATTTCTTGTAGACTATTCCGGTTAACCCAGGTTTCGTATTAGCGAAGTCCGGTTAAGCAGGGTTTTACTGTGATAAGTTTGACTAGATTTTCTTTACGCCTTGTCTTAAAGGCATGTATTGCGGACTGTTTGTAAAAAATGATCGAATATTATTCTTAACAAAAGTAAGATTAGAATGAATGCATTCAAGTCCTGGCACATATACGAGTCATTTATACTAAATTTAGGAAAATTAATCTAGAAGGCTCAGATGACAATATGTCGCCTATTATTCTCAGTGATTTTTCTTCCAAACAAAAGATCTTTTAACTGATGTTGAATTGCCCCATGAATGAATGCCATAGATCAAATAAGGATGAAAAGGGCCAAAATAAACCATGATAAGCAATTTGAAACTTCCCCACGTTTTTAGTTTCCTTAAAATGTAAGTTACTCTGGCTAATTTCTTATTCTTAACATGTTGGTCCCAGCATAACTTACTATCTACACCCGCAAAGCAGGAGAGAAAAAGTAAAGAACATGGTTTACTGGGCTATCAACCAAGACCAGCCAATAGTAGATGTGCTGCATTGCCAAATTGCACACCAACTGGACGGCATAACACTTGAGTGATATTTTTCTATGGAAAAATGTCAACAGTGATAGTGTGGAACCTTATTATTAGCTGGAGCACAACTGTCTTCTTTCCTGCTCTCGATTATATGTACCGGCACATGCCTAGCAGTTTGATAGGTCTGAAAATTTCATCATCCAAGTGGTATTTTAAAGAGAAAATTATGTGCTCAGTTTTTTACTATTTACACCTAGGCTAATTGCAGAAAACCAATATTTTGTCTGGATATATTGCTTCTTTGGATATATTGAACACTAACAACATCAGACCAAAGTCATAAAAGACAGTAAAAAATCAAAAATTACAGCTTTAAGTCATTTACAAATATCAGGAAGAGAAACACCAATTAGGCCTACCCTCTGTATCACTCCAGCATATATACATCTGCAAATTTGGAATATATAGGCTACTGCATACAGTAACCAATTTTTTCTATTCTTTAAATAACCTCCAATTAATTTGAGATCTTTATCTCTTAACACATGAGAAAAATGTTCTAACATTTTACTTAAGGTTTGTTTCCACTATGCCTCTGATTGTGCAATGTTGCATAGCTCTCGCCTCTTGCAACGTGCGACTTGCGGCTTGTCCCACCATACGCTGTCTCAGTGTTTCCACTACCCATGCCCAAAGCGACTAAGACGTAAAGTGACAACATGGGTTGCTCGCCATGAACTAGGAAAGTTAATTAAGTTTTGGACAAATACAGCATTACTAGTCTGAAAGATGATGTAGTTTCCAAAGGCGAAACTACAATCGGAGAGATCTGCTGTCAACTACTAGTGAGGCCCGAGTGTTGTAAGATGCTCCCCGTCGGTCCTGGGGAGGACATGAGCCTACTTGTGGCGACCCGTGCAACTACTTATGGGGCAAGCGGCGTTTCATGCATCACCGTGCGTCTCCAGAGTACCTAGGTGCAAGACGCATGAAAAAAGGCATAGTGGAAACGAACCTTTAGATATATGAAGCATGATCCCACTACAAGTTTTGTTTCTAAATCATTCATGATGTAGCCTATCTACAATCAAGAGGGCGCACCAGTGACAAAGCTTTTCATGTTTCTAATTGCTTCCCTCATAAGGCTAATGTTAACTTTCAAAGCCCGTTCCTCCTCAATGGATTATCCAATATCGTAGATTTATAACTCATTTTAAAGACCAAAAAATTCACTAGCGATTTCAGTTTGGGCAAAATGTTGATGTCACAAATAATAATCTATCAAAAGAAATCCAAATTATTAAATATTATCATGGGTGAACTATTTGTGATATAGCCTAGTATCGAAATTTTGCTCACTGAAATCGCTAGCTACATCTTATATCTTTAACCCTAGCAGTGGCCAAACGACCAACTGTCTTGCTCTGTAGTGTTTTGCGCTGTCGTTTTAGAGTGGCAGCTGACGCAACGCGTCATTTTCTGACCGAAAATTTTGTAATGTTAAAAAACCACTAATAATCAACTAAAAAGTGAACACTATACATATATAATTCGAAAGATCATATTCTGAACTTTCATTTTATTACATAAATGAACTGTGTAGAAGCTGTTTAACAATGTCATGACGATTAAAAATCGAATGAATTTTAGGCGCGACACAATTTGCTGCAGCTGACGCTCCGAAAACGTCAAAACACAAATTTTTTTAAATTACCCAGCCCGGGTAATTTTTGTCACGGGAAGTTGCGGTTGGTACCAATGCACTGCTAAACAGTTGTGCTTCATTGTGGTATTGATTTTTCGAACGAAATATTTATTGGACAGATAATATGATTTTATGAAAACAGGTGTTTTTTGTTTCTTTATCGAATGGCCAAGTGAAGCAATTGGACAGCTCGGATAATAGGATTTATATGCTGTGTAAGTTATAGTTACTAGCCAAATAATATGTCCTTTTGAAGAAGAAGAAATGTAGAAGAATTTAGTTTTGCCATTGGCAGCACTGCTCCCAGCATAACGTCTGACAGCAACGATATATTTCGACATATTTTTCCCTTACGTTTGCGTCAGGCCATTTTGGTTTATAGGTCCTACCTCTGTACGCATTAGGCATTTTTTATCCGTGAATTATTACTAAATTCATTATTATTTCAGAGTTTTAGTGTTAGTGAAGTATTTGTGTGTATATAACAGTAATCTTTATGTATTATATTATGCATAAGTATTACTGAAGAAATAGTGTTTATAAAAAGTGTTGTGATTTGTTTACCTGACATTGTTCACATTGTCATATAACACATATAAACAAATAATTCACCCTAGGTATTATACATTTTTATGTAGGTACCTAAGTTAATTGAATATACTACAACATGTTTATATTGGTTTAAAGGGGGGGGGGGAAATGTGGTGACAAAGTTATATAGGTACTAAATACTGTATTATTTTTTTTGGCCAAATACGCAAAAATATCAAAACGTTCTTCTATTTACAATTATTTACAAGCGATAATAATTTGTTACCATCAACTGTATGACTTTTTTAGATTCATTCAATTATATCATTATTCGTACATACATATATTACATTACTTATTTACAACACAAATTAACACTGTACAGTTTACACATTTTTCGGTTTTCTATTTATTGTTATATTACACCTCTAAAACTTACGAAACAATTCTTTCCCCAACTTGTTATATATTACTAGGTAGGGAATTAGATTGTCTACAAAATGTATATAATGAATTTTCCATAAAAAATCTGTAGAAAAAATTTTACTGAGGCTGATTTTGAAATTTAAAAATGTGCCTATAGCCTAATTTTTTTTGTTCTTTTCACTTTACTAAAAAATTTGCCCGCATAAGTTAGATCTTTTTTATTCTACTGTTCTTTCCGATCAAAATGAATATAAGGTTGACTAGGTTTACTTCTTCGGTTGAATTTAGGGCCTAGGCTATATATATTTAGAAGTAAATGTCTGCAAAATCGCCAAATTTTCTCTACCATTTCCCCCATACACCATTGGCCACTGCTAGGGGTAAAATGAACTGTTATTCATCAATTTTGGATATATGTTTAGGAGGGACAGACTTAGAAAATTAACACTTGTGTGAATCTGCCACTAAATTCAACAATAAATTGTTCTCAGGAAATTTCCCTGACTATTAAAAAAAATCAGTCATTTTCTCAACCTGCACCATAATTTACTTTTTTTGCAATTTAGTTTGTTTAGTGATGAACTTAGTGGCAGTTTCACACAAGTGTTAATTTTCTAAGTCTGTCCCTCCTAAACATATATCCAAAATTGATGAATAACAGTTCATTTTACCCTTACGTTTGCGTCAGGCCATTTTGGTTTATAGGTCCTACCTCTGTACGCATTAGGCATTTTTTATCCGTGAATTATTACTAAATTCATTATTATTTCGGAGTTTTAGTGTTAGTGAAGTATTTGTGTGTATATAACAGTAATCTTTATGTATTATATTATGCATAAGTATTACTGAAGAAATAGTGTTTATAAAAAGTGTTGTGATTTGTTTACCTGACATTGTTCACATCGTCATATAACACATATAAACAAATAATTCACCCTAGGTATTATACATTTTTATGTAGGTACCTAAGTTAATTGAATATACTACAACATTTTTATATTGGTTTAAAGGGGGGGGGAAATGTGGTGACAAAGTTATATAGGTACTAAATACTGTATTATTTTTTTTGGCCAAATACGCAAAAATATCAAAACGTTCTTCTATTTACAATTATTTACAAGCGATAATAATTTGTTACCATCAACTGTATGACTTTTTTAGATTCATTCAATTATATCATTATTCGTACATACATATATTACATTACTTATTTACAACACAAATTAACACTGTACAGTTTACACATTTTTCGGTTTTCTATTTATTGTTATATTACACCTCTAAAACTTACGAAACAATTCTTTCCCCAACTTGTTATATATTACTAGGTAGGGAATTAGATTGTCTACAAAATGTATATAATGAATTTTCCATAAAAAATCTGTAGAAAAAATTTTACTGAGGCTGATTTTGAAATTTAAAAATGTGCCTATAGCCTAATTTTTTTTGTTCTTTTCACTTTACTAAAAAATTTGCCCGCATAAGTTAGATCTTTTTTATTCTACTGTTCTTTCCGATCAAAATGAATATAAGGTTGACTAGGTTTACTTCTTCGGTTGAATTTAGGGCCTAGGCTATATATATTTAGAAGTAAATGTCTGCAAAATCGCCAAATTTTCTCTACCATTTCCCCCATACACCATTGGCCACTGCTAGGGGTAAAATGAACTGTTATTCATCAATTTTGGATATATGTTTAGGAGGGACAGACTTAGAAAATTAACACTTGTGTGAATCTGCCACTAAATTCAACAATAAATTGTTCTCAGGAAATTTCCCTGACTATTAAAAAAAATCAGTCATTTTCTCAACCTGCACCATAATTTACTTTTTTTGCAATTTAGTTTGTTTAGTGATGAACTTAGTGGCAGTTTCACACCGATAAAATTAACATTGGTCTTATGAAGGAAGCAGGTAGATGCAGAGTATTTTATATTGGTTGCGCTGCCAACTGAGTGGATCACTTGTGTTTTTACATTAATTGCGCAGCCAATGTGTAGATCGTTACAGGCGACATATTTTCTAACTCATGGGTTTCAAGTTTCAAGACTGTTTACCTTATTAGTTAAATCAGACTATGGTTTAACCTAGAACTGGGACCTAGGCTAGTATCCTAAGTTTTGTACAATATATAACAACAAATTACAAGTTTTAGGCCTAGGAGCTCTACAAGAAAACTGAACCTTTTTCCTTGCCAAGCCAACTGCATAATTTATTTTACATATTGGTCAAATCCATACTAGGCCCAGAGTAAATATTCTTAAAAACAACGCCCAGAAAATCAACAAATAATGGAGACTTACCAACTAACAGATGTGGCGACTATTCCTTTGGAACTGACATTCACCTGAGGTAACATTTATTTAATATTGTTTTAAGTAACTACAGCATCGCTGAGTGGATAACGTTTCTTGGAGCCGAAAGAGAAATTCAAAACTACCACGAATGTTTCTAAATAACGCAAATGCAGGCCGAAAAGCAGAATAGCAACATATTATTCCGCCATTTTAAAATTTGAGCCCAGTTGTGCCACCTTCCAGTCTGCGAGGCTAAATTTGTATTTTTACCCGGTACCCACCAGTAAACCCCCGCATTATCACATTATATGTATACTTTTTACTCTTATTCCGTTTTGTTACAAATATTTAGTGATTCTTAGCCAATAAGGGCTTGCCCCACAGGTTGAATCTAGGGGGAATCACAGGGGATCTTAAGTTACTTATTCATAGGTCTATAATATTTTGCTGACACATATATTTATTTATCTTTTGGACTCATTGGTTATAAATATAATTTGTTAATGATAGATGTCCGTATATTTAGCATACTGACTGTTTTTTTGCACTGAATATTACATACTTTCTAAGAACTCTTAACTTTTGGCTAAGTTATTAATTTTCACTAGCTATACTATATAATTTTGACAACTGCATAGCATGCAATTTGTTGTATTGCATTTTAACATGCAGGGCTGGATTTAGGAACTGTAGGCCCCTAGATTTAACCTGTGGGGCAGGCCCTTATTTGCTAAACCAACGGTAACCAACAATATTGTTTTCTTCTTTTGTATTATGTCGTTTTTGTAGATGGTGTAAGTAAGCCAAGTGTTATATTCAGCCGGACGAGCTTTGAGACCGTTCTGCGCATCGGGGGTAAGCCGCCTGCTCGCGCGCATATAACACAGTGTGACGCTGCTCGATAACATCAACATTTGGAACAGATAGAATTGGAAAAATAAAGTTCTAAAACTTGACGGGACATAAATTATAAGTGTTCGATGCGTATTGTGAAAGAATATTTGTTAATTGTACAAAATTAACTGTGAAATCACACTTTATACTTGGGCTTTCTTAAAACTAAACATGAAAAAGTTAGTCGGCTACCAAATCACGTATCATTTGGTGAGAAGCATCCGATCGACCAGCGGGAAAGTTTTAGAGGAAGATTCAAATTCAACATTATTAAAAACTATTCTGTTAGAGGCGTTATTTCCTGAGATTTGCGTAATAATCAGAGCGTGTGATCGGAGTGTGCGCTGTGAGTTGAGTCAGTTGCCATGTATTAATCACGCATTGCCATCCAACACATCAATGTAGTTTTATGAATACTTATAGTAGTGATGGTATTTTTATTCAAGTATTAATGTTTTTATGCATGGACATTTTAATTTTGTTAACTGCAGTATGTTTTTCCGCATTAATTTGTATTCAAATATACTACAGTGATTGCTCTATTTAAATTGGATTGTTTTGTGATATGTCATAACCAAAGCTCATTTAAAGTGTTGTAAATCGTTAATGAATAACTAAAATCACAGTTTGCATGTAGTATTTGAAATAATAAGTTATCTTTAACACAAAGAAATGTACGGTATAACATAGATGCATTTCTATGGGGGTATCTATATGGGCGAGTAATACGTACTCTGTTTAAAATAAGTTAGTGATTAAACATTTTATAATATAATCGGTTAGCATTAGCATTAAGTGATTAAAGTATAAAATTTGTTCACTGTTGTTGGACGCCAATAGTTGTCTTCTCAAGGAGCAGAGACTGGTGCAAAACAAGGCAACTTCGGGTAACGCGTAAAAAATCCAGATTACGCGTTTACCCGGTGGCTGCACGTCACTCCAATTTCTCAATAAAAGTCTGTATCTTTGTTTTTAAAACAATATCATAACAAGTATATGGTTCCAAGCACTATTTTAAAAAGCTAAAATACCCAATAATATCATCATTAGAACTCTCAGAATTCATCTTTTCCGACTGTTTTTTCCAAAGATGTGAGCAGTTGGAAGCAAAAAAAAAATAGTATTTCTATTTATACTCTCAATTTAAAACCATTATTACATTTCGTTTTCCACTAAATTCCGCCTAACAATCAATAAAAGAAGGGCGAAGTGGTATTGTACTTGTACCCGGCACTCGGTTTCCAAGAAATCTGTCGATCGTCATGGAAACAAGATAGATGACAGTTCATGTTTTGGATGTAGATTGAATTTACATTTGTAAATATTTAACTGTGTGCCAATTATCCTCCTAGTATTACTTACTATCAAAGCGAAAACTTACATTAAACTTAATTTTTATATACTAAAATCTAAATATTTATTTAATCACCTCTTTTGGCGCCCCCCCCCCTGCCAAGCCCCCTTTGGAGCTACCGTGGGTGCCGCGGCGTCATGGCGTGGCACCGTGCGCACGCCTACGGTCTGTCCTCATGAGAGTGGCAGGTGGTCAAACCTATGTAGATGTTATAGGGAAGATTCGTAAGGTATCGACCTGGGCACCTGCGCTGCAAGGGTGGTCTGTGTGAGACCGACCCCGTAGGGGGATGTTCTCCTCCAGCTAGGGAAGGCCCCGACAGAAAAACTTTCGCTGCGGTCCTGGAAGTTGCTGTGGAGCCGACAGGAAGTGTCCTCGCCCCCGAGAAACGGGTGTCTGTCGAGGTGAGGGACCTCGATTCCCTCACTGAGATGTCCGAGGTTGTGAAGGTCTTAGGCAAGGTACGAGGGTCATCCAGAAAGTAAAGAACGTTTGCTTGCTGCGTCTAGCAAAGCTCCCCCATCACCGCCATTGCGTGTGCGGCAGTCCACTCACCTCTCCACCAAAGTCTGAGCCGAGTCTCGTTGCTGTGCGGTCACACGTCTTATTTCTACAGCAATTCAAAATGGCGGTGACAATCGAAAATCCCGCCAAATATGGGATAAGCAGTTTTATTCGGTTTCTGAGTTAAAAAATGTCTAGACCATCAAATTTTTTAGAAAAACACCAAATAGAATTGGTGGTGAAAGTGCAAACAAGTCTTCAAGTCGAGTTTTCAGGGGAAAAAATGGTGCAACAGGTTTAATGAAATAAAATCCATTATGCACGACGAGGATCGGAGTGGCAGGTCATTGTTCGCAAAAGACAATTTGAAAGAAAGACTTGAGGGAAGATTGGAGGAAAACAGCTGCTAAAATCTTAGCACGTTACATCAATTTTAAGATTTGTTTTTTTGCACTTTCATCATTAACTTTCTTTGATGTTGTTCTAAAAATGTCTTCGGTATGGATATTTTTTTACTCAGAGACCGATTGACACTGCTTATCTTAGATTTGGCGAGATTTTTGATTGCCGCCGCCATTTTGAATCGCTGTAGAAATAAGACGTGTGACCGCACAGCAACGAGACTCGGCTCAGACTTTGGTGGAGAGGTGAGTGGACTGCCGCACACGCAATGGCGGTGATGGGGGATGATGGGGGGGGGTTTACTTTCTAGATGACCCTTGTATTAGTAGGCCGAGTGATACCCAAAAGGTCACTGTAAGCCCACCAAACAAGTGGAAGCTGAAGAGGCGGTCCTTGACCTTTCTGAGGGAGAGGCCACCAAGCTCCAAGCTCAAGCTCAGTCATCCTTGGGTGGGGTTTGTCAGCTGTGCGGTGAGATTGAGGACTGTAGTCCTATAGTCCTTCAAGTGCCTTGGCTACAGGCACTGACACAGCGAGTGCACTGGGGTGGATCGGTCGGCTCTCTGCTACAAATGCGGATAGTCGGGCCATAAACACGGTGACTGCAGCAAACTCACTGGTCTCACTGCTTCCCCATGTAGCACACACCGTTGGTCAACGGTGGAACCGTTGGCTAATGGTGGGTTGGTATTTCCACAATAAGCCAAACCGTTGCCCAACTGTTTTTCATGCTGTTGGGCCAACCTAAATTAATATTGTTGGACCAACGTTGGTTGATTGTTGAATAAATACAATCATTGTGAGTTGGAGTCTCCACAACAAGCCAACCGTTGCCCATCCGTTATTCGTGTGGTTGGGTCATCAAAAATTAATATTGTTGGACTAACGTTGGTCAATGGTGGGTTGGAGTTTCCACATTAAGCCAACCGTTGTCCAACTGTTTTTCATGCGGTTTGGCCAACTGAAATTGCTATCGTTGGTTCTTTGTTTTTCAAATACATGTTATGTTCTGTGACTCAAGAATCAAGAAGTTTATTTGCCATTCTTAATACTACTTGGGATTGTAACATATATTAACATTTTATTTAATATTTTCAAAAACAAAAAATAATCAATTTTACTTATTGATAATAATTATAGGATATTTACAGAATAATATATACTTAAAATAACTAACGTCTCAGTACCATTTACTAAATATGTGAAACCAGGGATAAGCATGCATCATGAGAGTTTTTTCCAAGTCGTGTAGGTCGTAGTCTATCCCAGTCCATCAACCAGCCTTTATGAATCAGAATGGCTGAGAGGGTAGGGTGTGAGTTCAGTAATTTAAAGATAGTAGGTTCAAGACCCAAATGGAACACAATATCTTTGCAACAAAAATCCTTTTTAAAAACATATATTAATAGTTTATTAAGCAATTCAGTTAGAAAAATCATGATTTTTAACATCAAAATATTTATTTAAAGTTATTTTGTTACCGTTGGGCCATTGTTTGATAATAGTTGGTTGGTTTACGGTTTAAAGAGGTGACATTTCTATCGTTGGCCAACTGTGGGACTCCACAATTTGCCAACGTTGGCCCAACCGTTTGTTCTACACGGGATCCTCTGCAGTGAGCTCCAGCCTGGGTCTGGGGCATGCCGCATATTCAGGCTTGCCCTGGAAAAGGCAAAGCAGGACAAAAGGTGGCAGCAAAAGACAGAACCACAAAGAAAAATAGGTGGTTCCTTTCTCCCAGCACTGCGGACATCAGCACAGTGGATCAGCAACATGGGGATCCCTCCCCAAAGTAATGTGTCAAAAAATTCGGGGGAGAGAAAAGCCTGTCATGGGGGTAGGGAATCCAATCCCGGGATTACGGGATTGGAAAAAAATCCCGGGATTGGCCATAATTTACAAAAAGCCTGGACAAATTTGCGATTAAGTGTACTTTTGTATATGTTGATGATAATTATAGTAAATGAATACTATTTTGTTTATTAAAATACAAAATAATTATTTAAATATCACAAATGATCAACGGTGAAAGATAAAAATCTGTAATACGCTATTACTACTATTACGTTTGGTCTCGCATTGGGTACGCCTTTGGATATGCAATGAACTAATAAAGCAACTCAAGATCATCGAGGTAAAACTACTGGAGAGATCGCTAAGTGAGCTAAAAACGGTCCGCGTGGGACTGTGCGGAACAGAAATGGTGGGCCACTGTGTGCTCAGAGCTGTTTCTGGCGTTGAACGCGCTGTCGTTTATACGCTCCTGGACTTCACTGCCATGTTTGAATTGTAATGAAGTTTATATATTCTTTGTGTACGTGAACTAAGGAATCCAAAAGTATCAATATTGTTTTATTTTACCGTGTTTTAATATTTTTAATAATTAAAAATCTTACGTGTTATTAAAGAGGGACATGAAAAAGTTACTCAGCGAGAAAGTTTTTTATTTTTAGGTTAGAAACAAACTTCCAGCGGGAAAGTTGTAGATAATTAGTTTCTCTAAAACTTTTATTTGAAACATTTTTCGGTAAAGTTGTTGGTTTGCCTACAATTCGTTTGGAAAGATGCTGAAACTTTTCGCCGCGCTCTATCCAAGACGTGCCACGCGCCGTGCCATCCTGTTAAATTCAACTCAGTGATGCTGTGTTACAACGTGGCCTAGTTCTTTGATAAAATACATAGTTATACGACTTTTGTTTTAGTCGTCTTTTGAAGTAATCTTACAACATTCTACAATGCAACTGTAATGTGTAATGTAACAGTTCATCAGTAAATACAAATTAATTTTGAGAAAAATAATTTCATTTAATCCTATGCCTTCCAAAATACACTTAAAACTGACTAATGCTACGGATACATTTATACTATACCCCATTATTATTATTCTGTACTTGTATCGTCTCTTAAATAAATCATAATCGATTGTTATCATACACTGAAGATAATTTTTTGTTATTCAAAAGCGAAATGGTGTATTAATGCAACATTATGTAATCGTTCTTACTACTCTACGTGGACGGGTGAACGAAACATGTTGGTAATTAATGTTTATTAAGAATACATTTGCTATTAAAAAGTATCTGTCTTGGTATTCATTCATCAACAAAATGTTATGATATAGGCCAATTAACTTTCATACAATCTACAACTTTTGGCGAACGTCGGAGTTTATATGCTAAAATTCAAAGTTTCACTAGTCCAAAGAACGATATTACTGCTCATAAAAAAATCATTCCAATACCAAAAACTTCAAAACATCATTATTGAACAACACCTAAAGCCTAGTGGATCGTACATAAATTTATATGACTGGAAATATGAAAGAATCAGCCATCGAGGAGATTATTTTACAAAACTCCCAACTCTCTGTTATTTTTACGCAACTAACCCTGGTCAAATATAGTTAGTTTGGGTATTAAAAATTCGAGAAACTATTCAGGAATACGGATCAGAAGGCCATTCAACCATAAAAAATGTTCCATGGCTGCAAATTCAATTCAAGTGAGCGCGCGTCGTGTTTTTCCCTATATCCCCCATGCTAAGCGCTGCCGCGGTAGCCCACCATTTGCGGCACGACCTCAAACGCGGCCGGACCGAAATTTGGTTCGCTTCACCACGGGCGCGAGCGGTCCAGTAGTTTTAAGTCTTTGCTCAAGATTGGGTTTTTAACACTATGATATGTATTTAACTTGACAGAAAAATCTTTCAAAAAGTATCCATGAACAAATATTTCCACCTAAAAAGTAGAAGTACATTTTTTTAATGTAGCTGCAGCTGCAGATGAATTAAATTATTAACTTATTACTAAGACAAGTTATGAATAAATCCTACTTGATAAAACAAAAGTAGAAAACAACTATCCTTTCAATAAACACAGTACTTTCATAATAAAATCATGTAACAATTAGTTAACGATCTGAAATTAATCGAGTAAATATTAATTTTAAAAAATCCTAATATTGTTATTTTAATGAATTTACTTATTATTATATTGGGATCAAAACAAACTAAATTTGTTCTTAATAAAAATAAAATAGATCAATTATGATTAAAAAGGCATAATTATCTGACAAAAATTACTTACCTTATTCAAGTAAAATCTGATTGTTTCAAGTGACTGCAAGAAATTGGATTAAAATATAAACCTATAGTTAATATATAAGAAAGACAAAAATTATCAAACCAAGAAGATTTGATTTATAACTTTAGTGGTTTTATAGTGATTTACTTCGGTTACATCAGTTAGAAACATCACCTGTATTGCTAACTTGAGACAATTTAGCAATCCCGAAAATCTCGGGATTCGGCGTTTGAATCCCGGGATGGAAGGAACCATAAAATTGGGCGGGATCCCAGGATGCGGGATCCCGGGATTGGATTCCCTACATGGGAGTGGGTTTAGTGGGCTTCGGCAAGTCCCACACTTTGTCTATAAATGCATTCCCTCCTCTTTGAAAAAAAACAAACAAAACAATAAACAGCAAATCCCAACCAACAACAGCAGATACCTATTCAGTCCAATTTCACTCCTATAAAACAAACAACATTTTAATAAATTATTAGTTATTAATATTTTTTACAAATTGATAAGTGTGTCATCTGATTGTAACCCATAATTTTTTTCATGAAAACCCATTTTTCCAAACAAATTATTAAATATATTTAAAAAAGAATTTTGGGAAAATCTGATAACTTTTGAACTGTAATGAAATAAAGTGTCATGTTTCAGTTGGAGATCTAATCTAATTTTGTATAAACTTTTGTAAGAAACTGACCGAGTTTAGCAGGTTTACTGCGTCGGAGTTCTTTTGTTTTTGCTTTTGTTTTGTGGGGGCATTTATGTTCTTTTTTGCACAACAAAACCTGGGCAGCGTTATTCAAACTACTTTACCAGGCGTGATAGTAATGGACCTCCTTAAGACAAGCGGCTTACAAACCGTCCTACCAAAAAAAAGCCTCACAGTTTTCTGTAATTTTTCTACTTTTCATATGAGTTATTAAAAAAAATCGTTCCTAGGATGATAAAGTTAAACATAGACTGGATTGGGTATGTGTTCTGTGAAAAGTGTGTGCCCATTTGTCTCTGCATACAGCTGGATTTTTATCAGACCAGCACTTCACAGCTTTTGACGGAAATGTCTAGTAAAATTTACGAAAAACCTTGCATGTATAAGCTTAAGCAAAATCGTTCTTGCAAAGTCAGGTTTGCTGGAATGTCAATTGTAAGACCTTTAAAACTGCACATGATGCCATTTGGTCATCCAAAACAAAATATATTGTTAATTCCAAGTACCCTGTTTTTTTAAATCAAACATTCACATTCAGTCAGTCAAGTGAGGAGTAACATATATTTAAAACTAATTGAATTGTTCTTGCTTATTTAACTAAATTTCGAGATGGCTTTCTGCACTTTTCAGAGGTGAAGAGTCTTTAGCATAATGACCCGTGGCCAGAGCCTCCAAAATCAACATAGTAGGTATTTCAAATCTGGCGACAGGCACCAAATTTTGCAAGTTGTCTTCTTATCACATTAGCTGTCAAAATTTGTTGGGAGACACTCTCCTAGAGACCCCCATCCCCCCCACGCTGGACCCCTTTATGATGGTGTCATCAAAATGGCGGATGAAAAAGTTGCAGTGTTTTGTTTACATGCTAATAACTCTCATACCTACGCCTTGATTTAGATTTAAGGTGTCATTTTAAAGAAAAACGAGTTCGCATGCAGCACGCTGACGTGAGGGAAGTGAATTTCCACATACAAACTTTTAAAACTCAAAATCAGTGTAAAATCATATATTTATTCAAATTTTGATTAAAATCTGAAAACACTGATTTTTTGGCTGTTTTGATGGACCTGGTTTCATTTACCTGCAAAGCTGGGAATACAATTTTGCCCATTATAATGTTAGGAGAAGGTCCAGTCAGGATTCAAAGTAGGCATGAGGTTGCTGGGGATGATAAAATTACACCAACAAATGAATAACAGGCTTTTGTAATGTAAGACCCCCATAAGACAGCGTACTGTGCTTGGTCGATACACTTTTCTTTAATAACTTGGTAAATATTTATGCTAGAATGACGAGAGAGGGCTTAAAAGTTTTGCCTCACTAATTCCCATCTTTTTAAATGCATTAATTTTACATGCAGGGCTTTTCTGACCCTTTTTGGGCCCAACAACTCGAAATTTGAATGATTAATCCCCAAAAAAGGGGTTTAGAGTTGTCCGATTGTTTTGCCCAACAAACTTGTCCAACAAATTATACAAAGGAACGTCCCTACCAAATTTTAACTAAATCGGACAAAAAATGCGACCACTAGAGTGCAAACACATATATATATATATATATATATATAACATTTTGAACGACCCTCCAAAACGTGTTCAAGGGGACACGTTACGAACTTATATGGTAGTCCCGGGCTTAAGTTTCACCGTGCTAATAACCTATTCAACTGTTGATATAGACATCTTAACAGTTACATCTTAAAAGTACATATTTGCCTTGCTTTTCAAATTTTATTTCTACAATTCTAATTATTGCAAATTTCCCTGCAGAAAATACACTATTACTGTAGTAGGAATGGCAAGACTTGGTCATGCGACCATCAATTTTTGTTCTAATCTCCCTAGCTGCAATAAATATTAGTGGTTTTTCAAATTTGTACATGTGTTATTTTGTATTTGGCCTCTTTTGTACATTTGCACAAATTTTTGTATTCGTAGCCATTTATACTATAATAATTGAAGGAACCCTTCGATTTTGATTAAATTTGGTATGAACATGTAAGGCAATATTAACTGTGATGTATTTGAAAACCAGAGAAATCGGATCATGGGAAAAGGGTTCTATAGGGTTTTTAATAGATTACAAATCACTCTTTAGATATTTCATTTGAACGTTTTATAGAAACAATTTTTGCTTTGACTGATTTGTACATTATACAAAAATATAGTCCCCATTTTATGTTCCCCATTGCAGCAAACCTGCGTACTCATCCATAATATCATTCTTATGAGGAATAAGTACAATATTTTATCGCCCACCACACGTTAAATGTCCCTATATTGAGAGGTACGTAATGAGCTTTATTGCAGGCCAGAGAGGTAATGACACATAGCGTTACGATTACACTCCGGGCAGAGCTAGACCAGGGAGGTAATGACACGTAGCGTTACGATTACACTCCGGGCAGAGCTAGACCAGGGAGGTAATGACACTTAGCGTTACGATTACACTCCGGGCAGAGCTAGACCAGGGAGGTAATGACACGTAGCGTTACGATTACACTCCGGGCAGAGCTAGACCAGGGAGGTAATGACACTTAGCGTTACGATTACACTCCGGGCAGAGCTAGACCAGGGAGGTAATGACACGTAGCGTTACGATTACACTCCGGGCAGAGCTAGACCAGGGAGGTAATGACACTTAGCGTTACGATTACACTCCGGGCAGAGCTAGACCAGGGAGGTAATGACACATAGCGTTACGATTACACTCCGGGCAGAGCTAGACCACGGAGGTAATGACACTTAGCGTTACGATTACACTCCGGGCAGAGTTAGACCAGGGAGGTAATGACACGTAGCGTTACGATTACACTCCCGGCAGAGCTAGACCAGGGAGGTAATGACACGTAGCGTTACGATTACACTCCGGGCAGAGCTAGACCAGGGAGGTAATGACACGTAGCGTTACGATTACACTCCGGGCAGAGCTAGACCAGGGAGGTAATGACACTTAGCGTTACGATTACACTCCGGGCAGAGCTAGACCAGGGAGGTAATGACACGTAGCGTTACGATTACACTCCGGGCAGAGCTAGACCAGGGAGGTAATGACACTTAGCGTTACGATTACACTCCGGGCAGAGCTAGACCAGGGAGGTAATGACATATAGCGTTACGATTACACTCCGGGCAGAGCTAGACCAGGGAGGTAATGACACTTAGCGTTACGATTACACTCCGGGCAGAGCTAGACCAGGGAGGTAATGACACGTAGCGTTACGATTACACTCCCGGCAGAGCTAGACCAGGGAGGTAATGACACGTAGCGTTACGATTACACTCCGAGCAGAGCTAGACCAGGGAGGTAATGACACGTAGCGTTACGATTACACTCCGGGCAGAGCTAGACCAGGGAGGTAATGACACGTAGTGTTACGATTACACTCCGGGCAGAGCTCAATCAGCTGGTTCAGTAGCATCAGCTGTTGCGTTTACAACAATTAAAGTTTTCACAACACACAATTATTGTTTGTTTTGTTGCTGATATAACCTTATCCTTGAATGCCAATTGTAGTTGAAAATATTTTTAATTGGTCCAACTTGTTTGTTCTTAATTGGCGATAAAATAGTGTCTCGAGTAATAAGAGCCATAACGCCTGCGGGCGTTTAACGCACTCATGCTTTCAAGCATCGCCAATAGCCATTTATCCAGTCATTGCATTGGTCAAAGTGGGATCCCTCAAGACCCAAATCTCAGACCTTTATTTTTTACAATTTTTATTAATGACATCTAAGAATTTGAATGGATGCCAAGCTCGGTTGTATACAGACCACCTCACAATTGACAAATGTGTCAACACTGCCGAGGATGCAATGGCATTGCAAGCTGGCATTGACAGACTCCCCCGTTGGACTGTTGCTAACATACTAAGACTTAACGTTGTGTTAATGTGTCATTACCTTTACTAGGAAACGTTCAACGTTTATTTGTGATTATTTTATCTATAATATTATAAAGAAGAGGTGGTTTCTGTCTGTCTGTCTGTCAGTCTGATGTTCCGGGTGAACGCAAAAACTACTTAACCGACTGGGCTGAAACTTTACACAAACGTAGATCTTGAACCCATGCAACACATAGGACTATTCACTTCCTTAAAATCCCCTCGGGCTACGCCCCGTGAACATTCTAAGTTTCAATGTTTACATTTCATAAGAAAATAAACATTCAGAAACTGTAATGTGAATAGCTGAGGGCACTTACATTTGACAGCTTAAAGAGCAGAAGCAAGAACAACAGCTGTTCCAAGCTAACTCAAATGCAATTTGCATTGACTATAGAACGGGTAAGGAAAACCCCTGTGCGACGAACGTGTACATCAAGTATATATATATATATATATATATATATATTTATTTATTTATTATTTATTAAAATATACCGTATAATTAATCTATATAAATAAAATTAGAGTTTTGTCTGTACATTGCTTGGGATTATGAAATTTTTGCATATTTTCACGTTTTACACCCTAGGGAAACCAAAACAAATCTTATCTCAATTTATGTCTGTCTGTCTGTCGGACGCTCAAGGACGGGTTTTTGTTCGCTTTTCACTGGAAAACGGGTGCACTGACATTAATGAATCTTTGTTTCTTTGTTCTATATATGCGTGAGAAGGTTTTAGGGCACTATAAACTGGCATACGCCTTTTAAACAAATAATGGCGGCCGCTCAAAAACGTGATTTTGTGCGGTTTTGGTCATGTTTTATTCGTTTTTCACAGGAAAACGGGTGCACCGATTTTTATGCAACTTTTTTCTATGTTCTATATGTGCGTTAGAATGTTTTAGGCTAATTGGATTGTTTTAAATTACCTTAGGACACTGCCCCATAGGGTTTTAAACATCCTATGCTACTCTTACGGACAAAGCATTTATTTATATTGAACCAGATGATGGCATAGTTATTCTATAAATAGGTGTTGTAGTTCTTTTTTAAAACGTTGAGTGAAGATTGGTAATAAATAACATAAGTGGATATATGATCTAAATCTATATTAGTCAGACTCAAGCACTCACTGACATAGTGATCACTTTATCTAAGAAACGACAATGTGTATTGAAGATAAAATTTTGGATGGTGGTTCCCCTTATGCTGCAGATTCACAGTAAGAATAATTTAAAAAAATTCCTATACGTCTCTTCGCTAATTTACTTTTATGACAATTTTATGAGTATTAGTATTTACTCGACCTTTGTAAGTTACATTTCGGTAGGAACATAACTAATTCATCAGAACAAAACGCAAGCCTATTCCTGTGACGAAAATGTTTAACGGCTTCGCCCCCCGGAATTTCAAAATACAATATTTTAACAATCTTGCACATACTCTTGGACTGATGGATCTGAAATTCGGTAGGAATGTAGCTGATAGCTCAGTGCAGACATTTACCTACTCCAGACACAAATATACTCAAGGACTCTGGCCCAATGGCCTTTAATATAAGCGTGTTAGTCATAACACACCAACTACTCAACCAGTAGAGCTGAAATTTGATGCCTTAAAGGAAATAAGAAACAACATCATGGGGAGTCACGGTGTTGTTCTCTGGAGATTTCACACAGACCCTTTGTCGTAAGTGAGACATGAGTGGACGAGTCTACGCCTCTCAAAAATATATTTTATGTAGCCGGCCACTGAGCGTCTGAACTTAACAGTAAATATGAAAATGTATTTTTGAGAAGATTAAGGGGTTGAGCAGTTTTCTTATGCGCTTTTAAAAGTTGAGATTGGGACATTGAAAAACAAATTAAGTCTCAGAAACATCTATCCTTCACTCGGCACTATCGATGAGTCACAGGATTTACTGATTGACAGTTTGTTACACCGAGGTTCATAAACAGTTTAATCTGGAAAGTGCCTGGCTCTGTGATTGTGCCATCCCCACGTCCAACAACAACGGAGCAAGCAATGAACAATGAACAAGCAACGGAGATCAACACAAATGTAGGTCTATTCCAAAGGGAGGAACGAACATATACAATATGTAATACCGTTCATTTAACCATGACCACTGTTAGAACAGTTCGTATATTTTTATTTACATTTATTTAAATAAAATAAAATAGTCATATGTTTTTAAAACATATGATTTTTCCAAGATTAAATTGTTTATTTACAATTATAATGAAAACAGGACCTGGCAAGAATGGTGATTTTAAAAGTGGTTTGTCAATGTTTTTAAAGTTTAATGTTTCGTTACATTACTATTAATTTATTGGAATGTAAAGATTAATGTATCAAAGTATTTAAAATGTTAAATTAAACAGGGTTAATATTTTGTTGTACTTGAGTTCGTTTATTTCTAAAATCGAATCCAAAGTGTTACGTGTACCGATTTGGAGTAGCAAAAACCACACCGTTCACTACCCGACAGAGTTCCTCGACTTGGCAGCAGTACCCGAACTATCTGCCATAGTGTATTTCATTAACTTTAATTTAAATCTACTTTAAAAGTGTAAAATGTAATTTTAATATTGTAAAATTATGTGGGTTGTTGATATTTTTAGTTAATCTGCCATTTATGTACAACCCGTACGAAGGACGGGTACATCAGCTAGTTAATAATAAGCTTTTGTTACGACTTGAACAAATTTATGATTTAGGAGTTGTGCTTGATTTGGAATTAACTCAACGCTCACATATTATATGTTATAAAAAATCAACTCATGTTTGGGCTTTTTAATTTGATGCTGTAGAAAGTTTAACAATATTTATAATGTTAAAAGACTTTATTTAACTTAGGTAGGATCTAGGCTTGAATTTGCATTGATAATTTGGAATCCAATTTATAATCACTGCTACAATATTGTCACAACATTCTTAAGCAGTTTTTGCATCATCTATTTTATAAAATGTTTAACTTTTATTCATTAGAAATATCTTGTAATGAACTTTACTTTTTGTTTGATATCAAAAATTGAAATACAATATGGAAACTAGCCTCTCTTATGTATCTAAAAACAAATTGTTTCATGAAACATGATAAGCCTACCCTGAATAAATATGAATACGGAAAATAGATTTATATGCGCCCTTATACAACAGAAGATCATAGTTTATTTTTCTTAAGAACATATGAAACCAGTTATGCTAAGAATTCACGTCATAACAAAATTATGAGCATGTACAATAGTATTGTCTCTTTGAATATTGATATCGACATATTTCATCATAGTGACAGTCATAGTTGAGGCAAAGGTCGCTGCCATGTTGTTCAGCCAATGTCTGTGACTCTGCATGTAAAGTAGTTCAAATAATTTGTCTTCAGTCCCCCTAACATATCATTAAATATCTCATTATTTTTGTTTACTATTCTGTACAATTATAAAATAGTTTTCAATGTAGTAATGTATGATAGAACTTTGTATAATTAATATTTCCAGCTATTATGATTGTTGATAATTATAACAAACCACTATGATAAATAGACGTTATAAAATCATATATCATTCAAGTGCATGAGGTGATTTAAAAAAGGGGTGGCGGAAAACTTCCCCCAGAAAAGTAGCCCCATGAAAAAACGCCTACGTCATTTTGAAGTCAGAGGATTGGGGGTAGTTTTCCGGCCGCGAACTACAAGGACAGATCAATTATTATGTATTTTAATATGCCAACATTTCAAGTATTTCAATTAAGAGTCTTCATCACCGGAAGTTGCCTGACGCCATCTTGGTGTTTTGTTCCATAAGGCCAATGTTAATTTTGTGCCTCCGTTACTCCTCACCTGATTGCCACAAACAATTAATTTTGGTGTCAAATTAAAGGTTTCGTCGTCCTCTAGGGAAATACAATAGCTGAATTCGGATTTTGTTACTAATTAATGAGAACATGTACAGTGTTTCAGTTCAAAATTAAACTATTTATTATGAAACTATAAAACCCAAATAAAGCAATTCGACATTGTGTTTCCCTAGAGGACGACGAAACCTTTAATTTGACACCAAAATAAATTGTATGTGACGATCAGGTGGGGAGGCACAAAGTTAACATTGGCCTTATGGAACAAAACATCCAGATGGCGTCTAGCAACTTCCGGTGATGAAGACTCTTAAGTGGTAGTAATTTAATAAAAATCTCAGTAAGTCCAGCACTGGAAAACTATCCCCAGAAATCTAACCCCAGAAAACTACCCCCAAAGTGCTCATCACAACAACGCTGGGCGCAGAGCTGTCAGCCCGGAAGTAATTTGGTCTATTCACCCACTTCCTCAAAACCGGCCCAAAATTATCGCTGCTTGGCTGGACGCGTGACTCTACTTTCACAGTACCAGTTGGAATATATTGTATTGCTTATTTTGAAAACATAAGGAAAACTGATATTTTTTGTTATATTTTGCATTGTGTTAAAAAAATGATACTAAACTTAACATAAATCGGACATTTATTTCGTTTATGACAAGATTATAGTACAAATTTAACTATTACACTAACAACAAGCTTATGACCCGCTCTTAAAAATCAGAATTATATTATATATATTAATCAGTCACCCCAATTGTGCAAAAACATAATGTTTTGCGGGGAAAAAAGCATCAAACAATTTACATAGATAGTTTAAATATATATAATATCGTAATATTTGATGTATTAACTTATGGTACCTCTGTTATTCCCTCCCAGGAATGTCCAATACATTTGATTTGTGTGTTAAAGAGAAGGATTAGTAGTTCTACATTTTTATTTTAGCACCTGCAAGTTATAATAAATTAACATTCTTTATTTAAAATTTACATAACAAATGAAGTCAGTGTTTCCAATTCAAACAAATCTGAACACATCTCTTCAATTAGAGTTACTGCTCTTCAATTTTGCTAAAAAAATAAATTTCTTGTACGGATGATGAATAGGAAGTAACATGTCCTTAAAGTTAACAAGACTGTTATGGGACAAAACTCAATAGCGAAACGGGAATGACTAGCAACTTCCGGTGATGAAAACTCAATATTTCATGATAGTAATTTTATATTTTTATTGCAGTAGATCTTAATCTTCAATGAGGAGTTGTAATATCGGTTCGACTAGCTAATTTTAAATTTACTATTATTTAACAATGCTTAAAACAAAAATTGTGAGGCCTATAACTCCATTGACGACAAACTCCATCAATAGACAAATTCACAAACTGAAGTATGTTATATTTAAATTAATAATACAAAAAATCTAACTTAAGTTTACAAAATGCAGTACTTATAAACTTTATGTAGACAAGTTAAGGTATACAATATTTGAGCTTATAACAGAGGTTTTAATTAAACTATAATTAAAACTTTAATTGAAACTACATGCTATTTCATCACCCATTTTAAAACTATTCCTGTGTTGACCTAATAAATTTTCCAGAATGATATTTCTTACGAAGGTACACAACATTATTTGGTGTACGGCCCAGGAACCGTTTGGGTCTTCACGTCTTCACGGACGTGAAGTTTATCTTATGAACATCCCTAGTAGCACACATCGTTGGCCCAATGATGGGGAATATGGTTGGGATGGTTGGAAGTGGTTGGATAATGGTCGGTTGGTTAAGAGACGTTGGGCCAACGAACCAGTCGTCGGATAACCCGCGTTGGCAAATCCAACCATAGCAGACGTTGGGCCATCAAAAGCTATTGTTGGCAAATCATACTATATTATATTAGTATTAATTATATATTAATGTATATATTATATAATACCATATTAACATCATATATTTTATTATTATAGTTATATTAAATATATTTTAGTTTGCCATATTTCATAGCAAGAATAGACTCATAAATCGGAAGAACCAAATTGCATTGTTCCAACTTGTATTACTCTTATTGCAGTGATTTGCGCAAGTAGATTAATTTATAGAAGAATTAAAGGAAAGTATTTTCCTAGTCGTGTAGATGTAGACTATTGGTAATTTTTATATCCTCGTCCTTCCATACACTTTCGTGCGTCAGAGTGGCCGTGGGGGTTAAGACATCTGCACAGTTAGTCAAAGGTCGTAGGTTCAAGACTCGACACGGACACAATATTTTTGCTATTAAAATCATAAACAAAATTTATATAATTGGTTTATCAAGCCAATTCAATTGGAAATCGTGTTTTTAAAATAAAAAATAACCATTTAAATAACAAATTATAAACTGTTGGCATTTAGTTGGGTATTGGTTGGCATTGTTGGAATTTGGTTGGCAAATACAACGTTGGCCCAACGGTTTTCCAACGGACATTTCTTACCGTTGGCCAACAAACTATGCCAACCATTTCCAACTTTGGCCCAACGATTTGTGCTACTAGGGATTACGTTTTTATGAATATTCTAACATGTGTTCATTAATCCAAATAAACTGTTCATCCCAGTTTTTGAGACTACAGATTGGCCAATGTGTGAAGTAAAACCGACCGTCTGCTTTCCATGGCTCTTTTGATCTTAGAAACGTTGAATGAAGTTTCAAAACCAAATGCAGCTGCCATTGGACATTGGGCTATTGATTAATGATACTAGTTAAAGCTAAAGAATCAGTTGATCATAGTAACAAGGATACACAAGGCATCTCACCCATAACTGGGTGAGCTCACGAAGTAAGTGAGATCTCATACCTATTACTATATCACTATAACTTCAATGCTTGTACTGCTAACGAAAGTGATTCAAACTAGAGCCTCTCTGCAAATGATAACTCGAAAACGCCTCCACAAATCTACTTCAAATTTTGCATATCAATTCTTTAGTATAAAACCAGTACCAGTAACAATTAAATAAATAAACGAAAATAAATAAGTTAGCTGTTCAGTAAAGTGGTATGGCTTTATGAGTATATGGCTGTGGGAGTGTGAATTGTAGTATATTTCATCACTAGGACCAAAAGTGACGCTTTTCGATACAAGCTCAAGTTTAACGGCCGAGGCAGAGCCTGTCCATGCTGCAGACAATTTTAAGTTAACAATTTAACAAAAACTAAATTTTGTTTACTTTTTTACCATTAAAAGTTGGTTTCCATCTTGATCTTGCTATTCTAAAGAAACAGCTGTTACGCAAGTTTTCATTATCTACAAGTTGAATAATTCGTTCAATTCTTATTTAACAGATGATGACCTCGACCGAAAAGTGTCATCAAATGATGTTTTTTGTCCTTGGATGAAAACTATCATCAAAATGATACTTTTAATCCTAAGAGTAAAAATAACAACTTTAGCACCTCAATGCATTTTGAAAATAGCTGTTTTTGAAGCATAATGATGAATTAAATACTTTAAGATTACTCTATGTTACATTATGTATAAAAAAACACAAAAGCAATTAGGGTCTTTAGCCCCTATAAGCCACTTTAGTAGTATGTATAATTTAAAAAATTAAAAATGCATTTTGTAATTTTGGAATCTTACTGTAATTAACTAAACAGTAAGTTACAGTCTATTTTGTTGATATCAAAAGAGCCATAGAAAGCGGACGGGCGATTTTACTTCACAAATCGATAGAAGAATCATTATATCCCAACTTAATCCCCATAAGAAAAGCATTGGATACAAACCTGTGGCAGTAGGAGCGCGCTAGTTAACGTTTTAATGGTGTGTGAAGAAAATTGGTCTTATTATAGTTAAATTGAAAAGCAGTAGTCATTCTATAGATTTTTTTCAGATTTGTTAAATCGGAAAGATTTACTGCATTTTATGATTTATATTTTAAATAAATAAATAAACTCGCAGGTGCTTGAACCAAACTGACTAGAGAACTGCTAAACCTTCACTTTACAAATCAAATTTGCTGGACAATCCCAGGAGGGAATAACAGGTACTACAAGTTAATACCGTATATCAAAACTCACGATATTATATATTTAAATTATCTATATCGATTTATAACATTTGCATCTTGTAAATTGTTTGCTGCAGTTTTCCCCGCAAAACTTTACGATTTTCACAATTGGGGTGTCCGATTAACAAATATAAAATAATACTGATTTTTAAGAGCGGATAATAAGCTTGACGTTGGTGTAATAGTTAAATTGCTACTAACATCTAGCCATAAACAAAGTAAATGTTGTCCAATTTACGTGAAGTTTGGTATCAAGTTCATCAGGTTTTTAAGACGATTCAAAATATAATATCAGTTTTCATTTTTGTTTTAAAAATAAGCAATATAATATATTCCAACTGGTACTATGAAAGTAGAGTCATACGTCCACCCAAGCGGCGATAATTTTGGGCCGGTTCTGAGGAGGCGGGTGAATAGACCAGATTAGTAACAGCTCTGCGCCCAGCGTTGTTGTGATGAGTACTTTAGGGGTAGTTTTGGGGTTGGATTTCTGGGGGTAGTATTCCAGTTATCGTATTCTGCGGATTAGTTTTCTAGGGGCAGATTTCCGGGAGCCGAACTGTACAGGTAATTACTTAAGTAATACAAATCTAATAAAATGATAATATATTGGGGGTAGATTTCCAGTCGCGAGCTAAATTTTGTGTGACATTAGGCCCTGCCTTTCGTGACTTTAAAATGGCGTAGGCGTTTTTTCTTGGGGGTACTTTTCTGGGGGTAGTTGTCCAGCGGCTCTAACAAGCACAAACTCTAATATATATCATCATCATCATGAGAAGGGGCAGACATGAGTCCCGAGGCATATCAGTCGCTTTGGGCTTATTGCGCACCACCGAAAAAGGATTGAGAGTTGGTTTCAGGACTCCTCTAGGTTTAAAAGCCTGATAAACTGCATCATCCTATCGACGAGCTCCTTAGGAGACAGGTTCCACCCTTTGCCATAGTGGATACCTGTCTCCTAAGGAGCTCGTCGATAGGATGGTGCAGTTTATCAGGCTCTAATATATATATATAGATCACCAATATGAGAGGTCTATTAGCGAATTTACCTTATAGGGAAGTTAGCGAATTACCTCTATAGGGAAGTTAGCGAATTTCCCCTACAGGGAAGAAGCTATTACCGTAGGTGGCATGGTAAGACTTAAGAGGACGTTGGAGTCAGAAGAAATATCGTCGCTGACCCTAGCGCTACGGGCTATTTCAATGTTAAAACGTACAAAACATGTCTTTACTGAAAAGCATATTTTTTTGTTACTGTTTGACCTATTGATTTGGAATAAATTTTGTTTGAATCTTTATAAAGTTTTGATTAGTGTTTGTTGAGAGTTTTATTTTTCAATGACCAGGAAAACTACAAAATATGAATAAAAATATAGACTTTAAATTACTAAATTTTTGGAAATGTATTATTTTAGCAAACCACCTGCGTCTTCAAAATACCTTTAATTTGAGACATCTTTCATATTCGTATGTTGATAAATAAGCGAGATATATGGTGTTAAGTTTAACATTGTTCTTATGGAGGTAAAATCCAACATGGCCGCTCTCCTTAACCCCATGATGTTGTGCTGCCGGTAGCCAGAATCAAAATATTTTCATGCTAACTCCATGGACTACATATATGTAATTTTGCGTAATACTGTATAAACTTAAACATTTATTAGATATTATCATAAATTTCCGCAATCCTGACTTAAAAAAAAATAATTGTGTAGTAATTTTAAAATTTTGTATTTTTCATATTGTATATTAATGCAAAATTTGTCAAGCTGCTGTTTCCGACTCTGATAATAATTTAAGGTAAAATTTACGACCTATAAAATGTGGACCACTTAACTTTTGCTCGAATTTAAGATTTTAGAGACTGCCTCTTAAGACGCTGTCTTCCCTTGGCATTGTCTGCTTAATGTAACAAAGTGGCTTAACTATAGTAAGGAAATAATCCTAGCATTGAATTTGTGTATTCAAAATCACCCATTCAAAATCAAGGGGTTTCCAAACTTTTTGGACATCTAGCAAGTTATATGAACATATTGTCTTGTACATAACTAGGTATACAATGCAGTTGTCTGCTTGCAATATTGAGCGGAGCGAGTATTTATTTAATCAATCATTTTCAGAAATGTATCGACAAACAAACCACTAAAATAAACAAAACAACAATTTCACAGAAAACTACTGTATTTACAAACAGCTGATAGTAACAGTCTGCATTTAAATTTGATCCATATAACAGCTGTATAATCAACACACAGTAAACAAACCAAATAAAATATTTCTCCTATTAAAATAACATGGTAACTTTAAAGGGCCGTAGGGCAGAACCCTTATGTCCTATTTGGACCATTTCAGATTTATACCTTCCCATAGATGGTTACTATGACCGAGCAAAATTTCGTGAGGATCTCTCCAGCCGTTCAGGAGGAGTACGTGTAAATAAAAAGCCAGAGTGTAATATAGGAGCTCCGCTCAACAATATGACCATCTATAGCCTATGCGCATAATGTGCCCTTGTGGACGAGAAGGCACATGAATGACTACCGATAAAGGGACGAACTTCACTGCTACCTCAACATCCCAGGGTGTAACCAAGGCAACACACCCAGTGCCGGCCATTCATTTATTGTCTGCCCAAACCTGTGCGTTGGAGCCAAGGAGATTTGCACTTCTGTAGCAAAAGGAACTCAGCAGCAAGCCTCAGTACTCCCTTGATGAATTGTCTGGGGAACTATAAAATAAGTTTATTTAACGTACACTGCCATCAACTAATTTGTTTTAAATAAGTTCTCAATGGCTAAGCAGGGGCGGATACAGGCTATCGTTTTAGGGGGGTCATAAAGGGGAAAAATATAAATTGTAAAAATAGAATGAAAAATGGGTAAAATACGTGAATGTCTGAGGTTTTTTGGGGGGGGTCATGACCCTATGACCTCCCCCCTGTATCCGTGCCCATAGGCGTAATTTAGGAGGGCAAGGGGGGAGGGGGCAGTTGCCCCCCCGATAATTTTGAAAATATTATTGTAATATACGAAAAGTCACAATAATCACGATCACAACCGATTTTGCCCCTCCAACTGAAATTACGCTTATGTCCGCGCCAGTGGCTAAGTCCATCCGACAATCATCGGTAAACCACAAATAAGTTGGTAATTGGTAATCGGTTGAGCCAATTTACCTTGACATTTGATTTTAGAAGCAGAGAACTTCTTAGAACATAAAAGCTAAGAAAGATTTGCTAGAAAAACTAAATGTTAGTCAAACAAGCTTATGTCTTCTCCTTGCTAAAATTGTAGAGCCTCAGGAAAAGGTACTTTGCTTTTATATGTTAACCATTTTCTTGCCTAAACATTTCCTTTATAACAAGTTGACCTTACACGCTTTTACCTCGCCAAAAATACTGCTTCCGGATCCTGGGAATTCCATAAAGATAATATTTTGTTTTTTTTAATTTTGACAAATCTATACTAATATGGGGTCTTCAATCACGAAAGATTTTGCTTTTCTACCTGCTTCTCCAATATAAGACCGATGTTAGCATTTAAGTTCCTTTCCTCTTTAATGTACTACCAAAAATCGTTTTAGTTAAGGCTCGCTTTAAAGTTTTAAAAATACTAGTGATTTTGAGCAGAGTGTCAACAACTCAATCAGTTGTTCCGTAAAAAGTCTTAAATACTGTTTATTTTAGAGTTTTATGGGAAATTATCACTATTAAATGTTAATATCGGTCTTATGATAGAAGCGGAATACTTTGTGACCAAAGCCCCCTCTTAGGGTGGTGCCAACGCCTGGAACATAATGTTTATGGTTGTTTAACCGATGGCAATTCATCGGCGTCGAAGACATCGATGGGCGATGGGCCCGAAGACGAAGAGATATTCCCAAAACTGAGAGGGGGGCGGTAGGTACGGGGCCCGAGCATAAACAAACCGTTGTATGAGTTCAATGACCTGGCCGCTATGCCATGCCGGGCCCGCCGAGCCGCTAGTCGGTTCTCACTGAGTGACCGTGTGCCTGCCGGTGCCGACAGCGACGCAAGAGCCTCGTGGAAGTGACGATCGCCGTGGTCCCCGACCCTCTGTCCTCCAGTGTCGAGTATGACCACCCCGGCGGCATGACTCTCCAGGAGAGCGAGTACGAATTCGACGGAACTTTCGTGGGCCCGCCAATCTACCCCTCGGCCACCTCTACCCTCTACTGACCCGCGCTCCCCCGGGTCCTCGCCCGGCGTCCCAGTGATATAACTCGTGTGAGACTAAAGTGTCTGTGTGCTGTAGTGTACTGTTGCTGTGGTCCGGATTATGCCCTACTGACTACTGAGTGGATATGCCCAGTACTATAAGAGGTGAGTACCCAGTACCCAGTAGGCCCTTCCTAGTGTTTCTGGCCTATCTCGGTGACCGACCCGCCACCAAGTCCAAGGTCCGAGCCGAGCAAGGTCGATCTAAACAGACAGAATAATACGTCAACTGGGCTCTGTTCTGTTTACTTTTCGATGTCAAATTATACCGATCATAAAATAAATTATCTGTAAAATTCGGAGCACGATTTTTTTCTCTTTTAAATAATTTACTATGTATATTTTTTTCTAAATACCACCTAATATGTTTCTTCACAACAAATCAAATGATTATTTTGTTTATAAAATGCATTTACAATTTTCTTAGCGTTGTTTTTTTTACTGTTTACCGAGTGTTTTTCGAGAGACAGTTTTCTAGTGTAACACAGCTATTGTTACAGTTGTATTTAATATTAGTACAGTAATAGTTTCAGTATCTCGCCAACTGGCATATTAGTTTTTGCTGAGGGCCACCCCAAGATTTATTTATTTCCGTTGGATTTATCCATTACATTGTTGTTGAATATTTTGATTTATCTGTATACTGTGAGAGTTAATAAACTACTCGGTTAGTGCAACTTTGCCGTATCCGGGTCTAATGTCAATCCTTGATGTTGGACTAATGAATTTGGACTTTTCTTATCGGGTGTTTTTTATTTTTTTATTAAGAGTTTCTCCCATATAAAAAACCCCTTCTTACGGAGTGTAATTCAAAACAAAACGTGACGGGAAAAATTAAAAAAGCTCTGAATTAGTGAATCAAAATTATCTTTCATATTCTGTATTTTTTATTATTGTATGTGAAAAACGGCCCTTTGTGTTTGTCTTCTTAATTGCAGTTTTCATTTGATTTTGTAAATAGTTTTTGATGCTCAGATAGTCTTGGCAAAACTTTGCCGTCTTACCCTTGAAGTGCTTAGACCAAGCGGCGTCTATTCCAGCCCGTATAAACTGTCCTTATCTTTATTTTTAAGTTATTGATCTGTTGCTAAACTGATTTAATCAATAGGGGTTCCCTGCATCCCATTATATTTTACTAAACCAGCCGGATTCGTCTCAAGGAATAGGTTCTTAAACTTACATTTTTTATTAAATTTATCACGCAAAGTAAACATTACTGAACAAAGTATGATTTAATGGCAAATAAACAATGAGTACTTCATTACAAAACATAAAAAGTTGTCTCGAAATGTCCCTGTAGCAGTTCTCGCGCTGTAACAGGGAGTAACCAATGGAATAGCTAGTAACCCATCCTGTCGTGAGTAGACTCCCCCGTTTTTAAAGAATACAGTAAACTCAAAATAATACTTTCCCATGTTAACACCCATTAATACCGTACTAAGACGAACTGTTAGTTGTGTTATCCCCGCTGTACAAATAGATCAACGATTATATTTTACCTGCGGATATATTCAAAAGATTCACCCATATTTCATTTGTTCATTGAAAAAACATTCTACAAAACAGGTATATTATGTATCCAATTATAAAGTAGCATTAATAATTACACATTTGTGAGAAAAACTTAACATCAAGTCCATATTCTTGCGAAAACATGCAATGCCTTTTGTGGTATAAATAATAAATTTAGACCCTAATCCATGCTCATTGCACATTCGAACTATGGTAAATATATGGTGTAATTAATAATTATAAGTTATAGAGTGTGAATATACATTAAATTGAGAAAACTCTAAATTACGAACTAGCTAAAATAATAGTATCGATCGGTCAATAAACGTATTTATTTAGTCAAGCGACATTTTAGAAAAATATAACAAAATAAAATAAGTCGAATAAACTGTGCGATTTTTATTTTGGAAACTTTCAAAGGGGATCACAACAATCGCCAACGTTATTTGACAATTAATTGTATTCGAAAGCATTGTCATAAATTTTCAAAGTATTTCGATGAAGTGTTAAAGAAACTGATATATAAATACCTCGAAGTTAGTAACATTTTACACGACACGAAATTAAATATATTTATAAAACTTTTTTGGTTTGTAGGAAAATCTTGACACCTAACTATACTGCAAAAGAAAAGCCAACCGTATACTCTAGAAGCGAAACACATAACTGGAATACCGAGACTTCGACCATACGACCAATGTTAACTTTATGCCTCCGTTACTGCTCACGCGATCGGAACAAACATTCGTTTATAGGTGTCAAAATAAAGGTGCAGTGGTTCTCGAGGGAGTTGCATTTTCGATTTTACTAACTTAGGCATGCTTATTTTACAGTATTTTTATTTTCAATTTTATTATTGTGGTTTCTCATCCATTACTACTGTAATTACATTCTAAATTATAAAATAAAATTGAATAGAGGACAACAAAACCTCTAATTTGACAACCGATCGAATACACAAGTAACGGAAGCACAATGTTAATATCGGTATAGAACAATACTCTTTCAAATGACGCTGGTGTCCGGCAACTTCCGGAGATGAAGGCTTATAAATGAATATGGCTATCCATTTTTTATTTTATAACCAATCGAAACTACAGGAATTCTCGGGCCGTACAATAACAAACAGGTTTGACCCGTTGTTCCGGGCGGGTGATAAAAATTTTGGAAGTGCGGGGGGAGGGGGGCTCAGTACAGAGTACAGCTAGCGGTGGAGTAGAAGCGACGGTGACGGAATAACGGGACTTCGGAGGATGGCCGTTACAGCGCTCCCGTCATGGGCTGCGGGGGGACCAACGGGACTGCGACCGTAATGCAATTACCGCCAGCGCCGTTGCCGAAACACTGGTATGATGCTGGAACATTGCTGCCAACAGCGGTCACGACGTGATTGTCGACATTTACCGTGGAATCGTTACAGTCCTATGTAGTGGGCAATGATATCACTCCATGTGTGCAGGGTTGCCATATCACCGGATTTCGAGGCTAATAAAATAGCTCTGGGGAATTTCCGTGAAAAATTAAAAACCCCAAACGAATTTCCCAAGGCTAAATTCTGCTTCCCTCTCCCTGTACACTCTGACCTCTATTATTTGTTACTCTTTGGCTTTTTTCGGTGGGATATATCGTTCACATATATTCGTCGTTATTGAACGCTGAAAATCAGTTTAAAGATTCATGGCTCTCTGCAGTTTATTAAATTCAAAATCTGAGTACAATTTACTTTAAGGCTATGCATTTTAGTTTTTATATTTGTTGTGTTATTTACGATATGAAAAATAATAATTATAAATAGTTATCCTACAAAGTTTACTTTAATCTTCAATTATTTTTTAGCGCTCCCACTAAATTTGGGAAATTTAGGCATACAAAGTTAGCAAATAATTTGATTCCATAATTTATTTTGTATGGTAAAAAGCACTAAAAAGCGTATTTTAATTCCTGATATTCAACATTTTCCCGCGGTGTAGGGTCAACCCCGGACCTTCCCCCATAGTTTTTTTACACAATCTCCTCTTTTTCTCACACTACCATATGGCAACCCTATGTGAAAGCCTGTACTCCACTTCGTCCGGCGGCTGGGGTCCCTCAGCAGTTCACTTCGTCCGGAGGACAGGTTGTATAAAAAAGGGTCATTATCAGGTCTACATCGGTGGTGCGAAAACCTTCCACTTGGTCCGCGGTGCCCCGTGCCCCTCCCGTCCTAGCTCAAGTAGGCTGGGGCAATTTAATTGCATGTTATATTTAACCACTCACCTGATAACATATTTAAATACTTATGAATGCCTTTTTATCGTAATACTCATATATGCTTAGTTGAACACTCCCACTCATAATCAATGCGGATTGAAACTATCTTTTAGACGGCTTCTTTATCCTTGTTAAGGAATCAAATTTTTATTATAGTCAAGACGTCAACATGTGTTTAACAGTTGGTAGGTTTTTGTTTTTGTTTGTACCGTCTTTGGTGTCGAACTGAAATTAAAAGATTGGTTGTGATTTTAAGTAGGCAAATCATTATCTGATCCACAAACGTCAAACTGGAATTTCGCGGGATAACACGACGCAAACCGTTGTCCATAGCAATTTCTGCACCCCGCATCAACGATAGGGATACCTCCCTTTGAATACTATAAAGGAATTTCTAAATAACGACGGGCTCCCTCTAAGAAAACGTAGTAAATAAAGCTACGTATAACAATATTTTTGTAATAATACTGTTGCCTTTGTCAAGATCCAAATGTATAAACTCAAGGGTCCAGTTATTTTAGCTACCAAAGCTTGTTATTTCGAAGTTTTATCATGTAATGCATTACGGGTATTTGATTAATTTAAAAGGGGGGTAACAAACTTAATAATTTTGAAATATATCTGTCATTTAAGTAGGTAGAGTTGCACCTATTTCAAACTAAGTAATTTGTTAGCGAATTTTTTTTGGTTCACTAACTTTTTGTAAGGTTTCTTATAAAACAACATAGGGAAATACTATACAGTGTGTAAAAAAGGCCGTCCCCTTTAATTTTTTTGTTTGTTAAAACAAACAAATAACCTTTGGGGAACGATAATAACTTAACCCAAAGTATCTTTTGACCTTATCGGAAATTATGAGTGTCCCCCAAAAATGGGGGATTTTGGGGGCAGCTCAAAATTTTCAAATGTAAACCCCTTTTGAGTGACCCCTCATTTTAAAGAGCTTTAAAATAATAGGCGAATGGTGGAGGTTGGAGGTCTGTAACGTGTTTCTATCCAAAATGGCAGCTTGTCAAAGTTTTGAATACAACTCATTCTTGAACCTGGCGTCTAAGAATTTTGGAGTTTTACTTTCACCTTTGGTGACTTAAAACTGAAAAGACTATTGAAGAAATGCTATTAAATAAAAAAAAATGGTCTCTTTTGGTAATATTTAAAATTTTGAGAACCCGCGAAATTGGGGATTTTAGGGGCAACTCAAAATTTCCTAATGTAAACCCCATTTGAAGGGGTTAAATTTACTTTTAACTGTCACCCTTCACCTAGGTTTAAAAATCTCTTTAAAATGAGGGGTCACTCAAAAGGGGTTTACATCATAAAATTTTGAGTTGCCCCCAAAATCCCCCATTTTGCGGGACACTCAAATTTTAAATATAACCAAAAGAGACCACTTCATTATTTAATAACATTTCTTCAAGAGTCGTTCCAGTTTTAAGTCACCAAAGGTGAAATTAAAACTCCAAAAGTCTTAGACGCCAGGTTTAAAGAATGAGTTGTATTCAAAACTTGACAAGCTGCCATTTTGGATAGAAACACGTTACAGACCTCCAACCTCCACCATTCGCCTATTTTTTAAAGCTATTTAAAATTAGGGGTCACTGAAAAGGGGTTTACATTTGAAAATTTTGAGCTGCCCCAAAAATCCCCCATTTTTGGGGGACACTCAAAATTTCCGATAAGGTCAAAAGATACTTTGGGTTAAGTTATTATCTTTACCCAAAGGTGATTTGTTTGTTTTAACAAACAAACAAATTAAAGGGGGGGACGGACTTTTTTACACACTGTATATTAAAATAGTTGATGTGTTACTAAAATGTGTATATTAAATGTAAGTTATAAATATGTAATTCCCATATTAAACATGTTTGTACATCAAAGTAGACTACTAACATAATGCTAAGTAAGTACAATGAATAAGATTCACAGAGTTAAGTAAACAGTATTAGTTATGGATTATAAAATGGTCGTACAACTCAAACATGTATAATTTAATTAATGTTTTGCTTACTTAAAATCACGAACAATATTTTAATTTCAGTTCGACATCACGTACGGTATGAATAAAAAAAACTACTAACTGTTATAAATATTTTAATGTGGTAAATATAATACAACTTTAATTCCTTAACAAGGATAAATAAGCCGTCTAAAAAGATAGTTTCATACCGCATTGGTTATAAAGGTTAAACTGAGCATGTATGAGTATTACGATAAAGAGGAATTCATAAGTACTTAAATATGTTATCAGGTGAGTAGTTTAATATAACATACAACTACAATACAGCAGCCGCAGCCCGTTGAGACGGGATAGGCACGGGGCGTCGCGGACAAAGTGGATAATTTTCGAACCACCGATGTAAACCTGATAATGTCTTTTGTTATACACCCTGTCCCCCGGACAAAGTGAACTGTTTTCGAGGGACCCCAACCGCTGGACGAAGTGGATGTCAGCCGTGTGTGAGAAATAGCCCAAATGTATCTAATAACGACTCTGGAAACAAAAACTTAAGATTTTAAGCTGTTTAAGCCATGAAAGTGACATTAAAACTGATAAAGGGTAATCAGTAAATAAATCTGTAACATCGATAGTCTAGTTGTTAAAATTCATCCATCTGGAGTCACTCTATCACTGATCCGTGTAATAATAAAAACAATCCAGTTTTATGTTTAATTTTCTTTTAAATCGGATAATGTTTGTACCTTTTTTTATCTATAAGCGGATAATATTAATTTATGTTAAAATTTGTGGAAAATTTAATATGGATGGGAAAGTTTACTTGTTCTACAGAATCGTAGAAAACTTTGTGTTTTAATCATAGGACTTGAGAGAACTGTTCACAGCATAGATACATCTGCTTGTGATTTCAGCATTTGTATGCCATATTTGGCATTATTTCTCTTAATGTCTTATCTATCTTCTATCTACAGGGTGTTCAGAAAGGGTCATTACAACTTCGGGGGCTAGTAATACAATAACATAAAAAAACCTACACAATTAACAATTAATAATAATTAATAATTTATTTTTATTAATTAATAATTAATAATTAACAATTAATAATTAATAATCGAGTTAGTCTCGGTTTTATTAATAATTAATATAAACATAGATTTAAAAATGTTCCGTTTCACCGCTAGTCACCATTTTGTATGTTTTACAAATAAATTAATACCTCGAGAACTATTTAAAGCTAAATAAACTAAACTTTGCACGTATGTTAAATAATTCAAAAGCAAGTAATACAAATTATTGTTAAACTGTCTTGAATATTTTCAAAATGGTGCCCATTTGAATATTTTAAACTCAAATAACATAAATACCATTAATTGCATAATAATTTTATAAGATACAAAAAAGACAAGTTCGCACGCAGCACGCTGAGGTGAGGGAAGTGAATTTCCACATACAAACTTTAAAAACTAAAAATCAGTGTAAAAATATAGATTTATTCTAATTTTTCTTGAAAACTAAAAACATTGATTTTTTGGCTGTTCTGATGGTCCTGGCTTCATTTACCTGCAAAGCTTGGGAACACAATTTTGCGCATTATAATGTTAGGAGATGGTCCAAACAGGCTTGAAAGTAGGTGTGAGTTTGCTGGGGATGATAAAAGTACTCTAACAAAGGAATAACAGGTTTTCTAGTGTAAAACCCCCATAAGACAACGTACTGTGTTTAGTCGAAACACATTTTCTTTAATAACTCGGTAAATATTTATGCTAGAATGACGATATAGGGCTTAAAACTTTTGCCTCGCTAATTCCCATCTTTTTACATGCATTAATGTTACATTCTCAGCTTTTCTGACCCTTTTTGGGCCCAAAAACTCGAAATTTGAAAGATTAATCCCCAAAAAAGGGGTTTATAGTTTTCCGATTGTTTTGCCCAACGAACTTGTCCAACTGATTACAGAAAGGAGCGTCCCTACCAAATTTGAAGTAAATCGGACAAAAATTGCGACCGCTAGAGTGCTAACATACACACACACATACACACACATATATATATATACAATTTTGAACGACCCCCAAAAACGTGTTCAGGGGGTCACGTTAGGAACTTCTATGGTGGTCCCGGGCTTAAGTTTCACCGTGCGGGTCATGCTAATAGTTCACTTTCCAAAGGAAATTCACTAATAAACATTTGTATCACAAATCTAATGACACTTTAGTCAACGCAATCTGTAAACGCATAAGCAAAAAATGCACTTTTAAAGTTTGCTTGCACAAGTCGGGGACAACAACCAGTGCAACTGGGCTTAAAATGTTACACTGTGGTTATTTACACTTGAAAGAGCGGCGTAGCCGTGTACATAGACGTGCCTGGGCCATCCTAATCCTTGTCAAAACAAACTTCTGTGTCGTGTGGTCCGATGACTAGCGCTCCAGAGCCTATAATCTAGAAGGGCTTCCTCTCCATTATAGCCTTTTTTAACTGTAAACCCACAAAATGCTTTTTCTCGTTAAAAGTTTAAAATACATGCCGCTATTATCAAACATCACAGTAGGCACGATGTGAAAATCAATTTACCTTTCAAATACATTAGTTATATGTTGATCGAATTACCAGGATAAATGTTTTACGCGTGACGGGATTATCTTATATTATTGTAAAACGAGTTCGCACGCAGCACGCTGACGTGAGGGAAGTGAATTTCCACATAAAAAACTATAAAACTCAAAATCAGTTAAAAACATACAATTATTCCAATTTTTATTCAAATCTGAAAATATTGATTTTTTGGCTGTTCTTATACTCCTGGTTCTATTTATCTGCAATGCTGGGAATACAATTTTGCCATTATAAGGTTAGGAGAAGGTCCAGGCAGGCTTGAAAGTATGCGTGAGATGGTTGGGGATGATAAAAGTACACAAAAAAATGAATAACAGGCTTTTCTAATGTAAAACTCCCATAGGACAACGTACTCTGTTTGGTCAATACACATTTCCTTTAATAACTCGGTAAATATATATGCTATAATGACGAGAAAGAGCTTAACAGTTTCGCCACACTAATTCCCATCTTTTTACATTCGTTAACTTCACATCAGGGGCTTTTCTGACCCTTTTTGGGCCCAAAAACCCGAAATTTGAAAGATTAATCCCCAAAAAAGGTGTTTAGAGTTTTCCGATTGTTTTGCCCAACGAACTTGTCCAACTTATTATAGAAAGGAACGTCCCTACCAAATTTTAAGTAAATCGGACAAAAAATGCGACCGCTAGAGTGCATGCACATATATATAAAATTTTGAACGAACCCCCAAAACGTGTTCAGGGGGTCACGTTAGGAACTTCTATGGTGGTCCCGGGCTTAAGTTTCACCATGCTAATAGTTCACTTTCCATAGGAAATTCACTAATAATACACATTACTTCTCAATCTCTCATAAGCTACTCTATATTAACTCCAAATAAAAATAATCGCTCTCTTTATACAATAACACCCGCAACTATTTTGGGGAGGTGGAAAATAAGTGAGTTACTGATTTTATGGCAAAAAAATGGGTTTTAAGGTTTCGAATTTGACAAATCGTACTGGTCGTTGTAAATACACTAATTAACAGTGATTAGTGGAAAACTTTGGTAGATCATTAGAGTATAGGAATGTTCTGTACATAGGTTTTTAGCTCTGCTATAAAAACGATGCCTCCCCTTACTTAATTAGGTCCCCTTATGGTATAGGAACTATCAATTGTAGAACTTCACTAAAATATAACCTATAATTCAAAGTAATCTACATTCAATCATAATCAAAACATAAATATTTCACGGGAAGTAAAAAAATAGTTGGTTTTAAAATTTAAATTGTTAAACAAATGAAAAAATTACCTATGATTGTTTATGTTTGAACGATTTAACATATTAAAACTATATTAAAATAATAGAAAATAAAAATATGTTAGGGGACTAAAAATATATGAGGGTTCACTTACCGCTGCGCGCGCTTTTGTCAAAGGCGCTTTTAGTTATTACAGTTGCTTTAAGACCGATTCCCTTATAAAAGGCGAATGAAACTCTTGCAACTTTTAATGCATCGTATAGAAAAAAGTAGTACTGCAGTAGGTTGTTGACATGTTTTAAATTTCTAGATTAATATTTATCAAACATTTTTGAATTACAAATAAGGGGAATCCGCAATAATCCCTAAATTCCCAATTCCTATTTGCTCATTCCGCATAGTTCATGTTTGTCATCTTTTATCATAGGCAAAGACAATCAAAAAGTCTTAGGCAAAAACATCCACCTACCTTCCTCGCCATTACCGGTGACATGTTAATATGCTTGTAAGGTAAGGTGTTAACAATTATTCTGTTTACGAAAGTCAAGTCTTTCTTCCATTTATACCAATATAATTTATAATGGATTGCTCCGCTTTTTACTCAACTGTTATAACCCAAGAATATTATGCATACAGATGAAATGCGTGTGTAAAAAACAAATAAAAAATAATCATTATTTAATTCTGAGAATCTATCCAGGGATTGTGTGATCCACGTTCAAATTGACTTTAACACTGATTTATAACCAATTTTGTAAATTTTCTACTTTACGAGTAGACTGTGTAAAAACCTGGTTCTAAATCAGTGTCCCTATGTTTGTCTACTTCACAAGTAGACAGTGTAAAAACCTGGTTCTAAATCAGTGTCCCTATGTTTGTCTACTTCACAAGTAGACAGTGTAAAAACCTGGTTCTAAATCAGTGTCCCTATGTTTGTCTACTTCACAAGTAGACAGTGTAAAAACCTGGTTCTAAATCAGTGTCCCTATGTTTGTCTACTTCACAAGTAGACAGTGTAAAAATGATGCCTAACTCGATTTATTATAGTTCTAAATACACACATTTCTTCTAAAAAAAAATATCAGCTCGACCTACATCAAGTAATATCCGAGACGAGAATCAGTCATAATTTATATTGCAGAAGAACTAAAACTAAGTAGACTTTAGCGCAACCGAAGCGATTAGTCGATTGCGAACGCCAGCAGTTGGAGGAAGAATGGTGCGAGTCATTCACCTCTTTCATGGGTTGGAAACCCGAACTACTTCCAACTCCGATAGTGCGGACTCTGCAAATTAATAGCGTGCGTGCAACGGAGCATGTGTGGGACGTCAACTTTTTGATTACTGACTGTTCGCTTGTCACCAATCCGTGAGTCATTTGGTGACTAAGTACAAGGCAACACCACTCCGACGTGGCAAATGTTATCATGATTTTATATATTCGCATATTTTGTAATGAATACCTCATGTTGTATGACGTATCTACGAGATTGAGTTAGAGTAAGCCTATAAACGTTACCACTAAATGATAATTACACTTATGTGTTTCCTTAGCAAAGTTTGCATTATCTCATTAAGCCTGGTGATTGAGACAATGGTTGAAATTGTTAGCCTTTTGTTGTATTTTATTTACTCCTAGACTCTTATAAACCCAGAAACTCAGTTATGCTGTGGTTTACCCCTGCAGCATAAGTGATAATATACGCTATTGAAAAACTGACTTTATTACGCATATAATCTAAATAATACATAGATCACTAATTAAACATTTATTTAAAAATATACAAGATAAGAAAAGGTGGGTTTAAATTAACCTAAGAGATATAAATAAGGTTATATATAATGATATATATAAATATGATATGCTAGATTATTTTGTAGCCAACTAAGTTTACGGGTTTACCGGAGCCGGGATACAAGCATCGCATAAGGCATACAAGACTGTTTATAGCCAATCAGAAGCAAGCAAATAGGATAAAAGCAATGAGTGAGGATCAGAGCAAAGGTCAGGTCTTTAAACAAGTATAGGAGGCAAACAAAGGAGGTTCAAATAACGAGTCGTCATATGATTTAAAAAAAAAATCATGTTTTTAAAACCATGTAGACTTAAATACGCTTTTTCTGATTATATTTAAACATAAATTGAATTGTTGAATAATGGGTTTACAAAAACACTTACAGCCTACATAAATTAAATACCGTAAAGACAGTTTTACCTGAACATTGTGCTTCCATAGAGAATAGTACACAAACTTAAAGAATAGTGTGTATACCTATATCACTAGTATATATACTTGTGTTTGTGTGTGTGTTTTCTTTCTAATTCTACTTTGTATATTTGGAATTGACTTCCGACGAATGGTAAAGTGTGGAAATAATATAATTGTTATTAATCGAATAGCTAAATGTCAGGTATTATTTTACTTAATTTTTTAAATATTTGTTTATTTGTGGTTATAACTTTTAAAAGGTAACTAAGGTTATTTAGAGTTTAAATATATTTTCTATGTGAAAACAGCGTAAAAGTCATTAGGCCCATATCAATAAATTTGACATATTTTCGTTATAACTCATAAAACAAGGATAAGGTCAAAGCCGTCCAACGTCTCATACCAGAAAAAATCATTTATAAATAAATAAATAAATAAAATGGTCTTGAACCGGCACAAACTAGCAGCAGATCCAGGGTCTAAGCTACCATCCCGGGTATACGATCCCGGGTCCGGGATTCACGAGTTATGTTTGAAACAATTATTGATTGTGAGTCATGTAAAATCAAAATACGGTGCGAATAGTATATTGTTTACGGTAATTATAATTTTTATTTGGTGCCCGAATATATATTTTAATTTCAATTTTATTCCTCATTAATTTCAAACTCCAATCAGATATAAAACTGCTGGTAGGTTAACTATAAATGTAAATAAACACCTTGGCAATAACACCATAATCATAGTTATTTTTATAGTATTCGATTATTTTAAGTAATTTAAACCTTGACATTCTCCCTATTTGGTTTCATGTGATTGGAATTCCCAGCACCAACGTCGGTGCTACCGGATTTATTAGATTTCATTGTCTAAGCGTTTAAAGTATAACATTTTAGATACACACACCTGCACTTGAAATGTAGGATTTGGTAGAACTCATCGAAAGGAGATAAACTTCTTATAAACCTTTATCTTTCGCGTCCTTTTACGTATATCAGACTGTATGTAATTTGTAATCAATACAACTATCTTAGGAACTACTTTAGGTACTGGCATGAAACTTTGCACTATATTATAATAGTTTAGAGCTAATTTGATGCTATTTAATTTGGCGTTACTAGCTTTAACCGTTTCAGAAATGGCGGCCATTTTAATTGTTTAAAGCCTAATATATTGAAAATGGCAAGTTATTGAGGATTGGATTTGTATATAAAAAAATTTTAAATTTTAAGCCAAACTGGGTAATATAAACATTGTAAGTATCACTAAACTTGTTTAAGTAAAATCGTGTGAATTCTATGAAAATAACTAGAATTATTATTAAAAATAAAAAAAACACGTTTTTAAACTGATTTGTAAGGAATCAATGTTTTAAACAATTTGGTAGCATATGTTTTATAAACAAATTGTGCATGATCGCCTCTACCTACAACCCCTTGCCGCCATTGGAGGCCTGAGAGCACCGATGTATTCACAACAAATATACCGCTACCCCTCGGAGCCTATAATGCAGGTCTCTTCATTGGTTCCGTGCCGCTAATCGTCACTATTGACGTTGTATCGCTATTTTATCTTGCGCATTATGTTTATAATAATTCGGATTAGTTTTTTTTTTTTTTTCATTTCGGGGGGGGACCGGGCCGCCAACCCCCCCTCCCCCCCTTCATACACCCTAATTAAAGCGCTATAACTCACTCACTTCTTATTTACTCTAAATTTTATCTGTAGATGAGCTAAAACATTAAATTTGTTATTCACTTGGCTTTTAAATTGTATCCCTCAGAAAACTCTAAAAATCTATAGTTTTGCATTTTTACCCTTGAAAAATCTACAAGAGATTTCAAGCCTTTAGTGGCTTACTATTTTTAACATTAGCAGTCAAACAGAAGGTGTCAAACAGATGCTAGCACCACAAATCTGTAACTCTGTGCGATCAGCAATTCATTGTCGTATGTTTCCCTATCCGTATACCATAGCTAGATTACTCAGAGGTTTTGAGATTTATTTACGGATAGTAATTTCATCCACACTATTTTTACAATAGCTATGTTCAAATACAATTAATTATGACCTACCATTGTCAATATTATCAACCGTGGAACGAAAGTCGTGTGTCTCAGTCAACGCGTCCCAGCACAGTCCATAGCACCTCTGGTGTCTCGGATAACGTGCCACAGTACGGCCCATAGCACCTCTGGTTTCTCGGATATCGTTCCACAGCACGGCCCATAGCACCTCTGGTGTCTAGGATAACGTTCCACAGCACGGCCCATAGCACCTCTGGTGTCTCGGATAACGTGCCACAGCACGGTCCAAAGCACCTCTGGTGTCTCGGATAACGTGCCACAGCACGGCCCATAGCACCTCTGGTGTCTCGGATAACGTGCCACAGCACGGCCCATTGCACCTCTGGTGTCTCGGATAACGTGCCACACCACGGCCCATAGAATATCTGGTGTCTCGGATAACGTGCCACAGCACGGCCCATAGCACCTCTGGTGTCTCGGATAACGTGCCACAGCACGGCCCATTGCACCTCTGGTGTCTCGGATAACGTGCCACACCACGGCCCATAGCGCTTCTGGTGTCTCGGATAACGTGCCACACCACGGCCCATAGAATATCTGGTGTCTCGGATAACGTGCCACAGCACGGCCCATAGCACCTCTGGTGTCTCGGATAACGTGCCACAGCACGGTCCAAAGCACCTCTGGTGTTTCGGATAACGTGCCACAGCACGGTCCAAAGCACCTCTGGTGTCTCGGATAACGTTCTACAGCACGGCCCATAGCACTTCTGGTGTCTCGGATAACATGCCACAGCACGCCCCATAGCACCTCTGGTGTCTCGGATAACGTGTCACAGCACGGCCCATAGCACCTCTGGTGTCTCGGATAAGTGCCACAGCACGGCCCATAGCACCTCTGGTGTCTCGGATAACGTGCCACAGCACGGCCCATAGCACCTCTGGTGTCTCGGATAACGTGCCACAGCACGGCCCATAGCGCTTCTGGTGTCTCGGATAACGTGCCACAGCACGGCCCATAGCACCTCTGGTGTCTCGGATAACGTGCCACAGCACGGCCCATAGCGCTTCTGGTGTCTGGAAGTGACTGCCAGAATTATAACCTCTAATCGTTCCCTATTTACATGTTATTAGTTACTATTTGGTTAGTGTTATCGCCAGAAAATAAGTCTTTATAAATCCAAGTGTAATTTAAATTTGTATTAGAAGATAAGCAAATCGATTTGTAAGACTATCCTTAGGACAATTTGACAACTTTGGAACAGTCAAGAATAGGCCAATAGACTGGGGACGGCATATTCAATTTATGCAATTGAAGCTTCAACACTGTATCTAAAATAGTACATTATACTGTGATTTATTTTTCCGGCTGTCTATATTACTGCACTTGAATACATATCGCTTTATATAACAAATAAACCTATATTGAAGCTCAGAGTTGAAACTAAAACTGCGCTATTTTGCCGTTTTATGACTAAATATTTCAAATCTTTCTGCTGAAAAGTTAGCTTCTTTCAAATCCCCCTCCTCTCAACCGTAAAATTTCCCATTTAAAATTTAAATTGCATTGACATGAGACGGTGTCGTACTCTGAGCGCCAAAGCTTATTCGTGTTTCGAGCGCCGAAGCCAGTAGTCTTGAAAGGGTGAGCCCTGTACGGGTTTATATACTAGGCTATATTTTGCTGCTTTCGAGAGAACACCGCACCAGCTCGTCTAAACTTAAATGGCATATTTTCGACATATTTGTATAGCTGCCAGTTAGTTGTCTTTAGAAATTTAAAAGTCAAATAAGATAACACAAAACTAACGTAGGATCAGCTAGTTAAATTTTCCTTAGCCTGACTTGGGGTACGATCGGCATGTAGAATGCGGAGTTTCCCGATCAACAAAAGCAAACAACGATATAACACCTCCCTCGTCTTTACACAACCTCCGTTAAGAGGGGGCTCCCGTCACGAAACCTTTGCCATTTCTACCTGCTTCCTCCATAAGACCAATGTTAACTTTCAAAGCCCGTTCCTCCTCAACGGATTATCCGATATTTCAGATGTATGGCTCATTTCAAAGACCAAAATAATACCTAGAAATTTAAGTGAGCAAAATGTCGATATCACAAATAAAAATCATTCAATAAAATTCCAAAATGTTAAATATTTAAGGTTTGTCTATGGCTGAACTGTTATTGCAATCGAAATTCTGCTTGCTTAAATCGTTAGGTATTTAATTATTCTTTAAAATGAACCATTCATCAACGATTTTGGATCATCCGTTAAAGACGGACGGGCTTTGAAATTTGGCATTACCCTTATGGGAAAAGCAGGTTGAAGCCCCCTCTTAAGGAAAAATCTTGTCATTTGTAGTGACAATCGTGACTGAAATGGAACTCGCCGAAACGCGAACTGAAAATCTTAGCTTTTTCGTGGGTGGGGGGATATTGTTATCGAAAAGTAAGCAAGCATCTCAAAGGGCGTATGAAAAATATTAAGCTTACCAAACTTTTAACACCAAGTTCACAAATCACGCTAAAAAGTAATCCATGGATAGCTAAAGACCACAAACTGTGAAAATATCGCGCACAGTACATCAGAACAACACCATATAATGGGCACCCGTAATCTATCCAATGTACTTCCAAGCACTAACGAATCCAAACACCCAAGGCTGTTGAAGCAACCTATCCCCAATGTAGAAAAGAGAATACTTCACTACAGTAACATACTAAACCCGGAAAAATGTTACAGTAAACGTGTATTAGTTCATTTTTAAATTAAAGGATTTGGTCGATTGTTTGATTGTGTTCACGAAATATTTACTTATATTGTATTTTATTTTTATTTACACTAGCCTACACTGTTTGCTCCGTTTACTCGCATTTCGTTCAGACCGAACGAAGAGTGTATTTTATAGCTTTATACCGACGCACGGACAACAATGTAGACCTTCTCTTCAGGTCTATTTAGACTATTTGGGGTTATGCCTGAATTGATGTATTTAACAACAACTGATTTAACGGGTTAATATATATATATATATATATATATATATATATATATATATATATATATATAACATTTTAATATTGGTTTACATTTTAAAGTAACTTCGGGCTAGGGTATACTCGTAAATAACCTGCGAACTGTAGAACTGTTTCCCTCCCAAATCCGCCAGAGCCCATTAGCGCATTCGCATAACATAAATTAAGGATTCTTATTCACCGCTCTGTGCCCGTGTAAAGAATATTGAAATGTTAAATTTCTTATACTTGATAATAGGCCAATCGGAATAACTTAATTATAAATATTTCAAAAACAAAATGTGCAGAGCTCAAAATTAATCACAAGAAATGTATGATCGCATTTCACATTATATTGCTAACGAAGAAATCACACCCTGTTCAGCTGTTAAGTTTCTAGGCGTCCAAATTGACGGAAATTTAAAGTTCAGTACTCACATTGATTCAGTTAAAAAAAACATCTCTTCAAACAGTTTTTGTCTAAAACAAATCTTTTAAAATCTAGTCAGTGATGTTTTATTGGTAGCATACTATAGCATGATACCTTTCCTATCTGATGCAATTTCCATCGAGGGTAATGTATCACTAAGAACAAATTTTGTATTTAAACTGCAAAAGCGGGAAATATGAACTGTTTTCAAAAAATATCTCAGATTATCTTGTAAAAGCCTGTTCAAAAATAATAAAACTTTAACAATTTTCTCAATATACATCCTAAATACCTTAACCTTTTACAGCAGTAAACTCCACGGCCATCAAAGCAATCACATACCTCGGTAGAATCTTAGGAGAAACAAATTTGTAAATATTTCTCGCCACAATACTTCCGTTTAAAAAAATCACAGAAAGGTATATGCAACTTTGCAATGCTCTACCTGATGTTAATGACCTCTACCTCTACTCTACCTAACAGTAAAGTTAATGACAGAAATAGGTTCAGAAGGTTGGCCAAACCCCTTCTAATTTAAATGTATTATAGTGTTACAGATTTTGTTGATACAGTAGTTTATAAGATGATTTAGTTTAAGATGATCCCCTTTGTTAATTTATGACGCTAATATACAGTGTATTAACTGTCACAATACAAATGATTGATTTTGAATCTTAAAATAACTACGGTAACAAAGTCCACCTATTGCGACAATGGCTCTCTATGCCAAGTTGCTGCCTGTGGGAGAACGATAGAGGTTCACGGGAACAGGGTTAGATTGCATAACTAAAGTTAATGTTTTGTTTTGTATCTAAGTAAATAATCTAGTGGGAGTATGAATCATTTATAGGAATATTTGTTTACGATTTCAACTAAATTAAAAACGAGTTCGTACGCAGCACGCTGACGTGAGGGAAGTGAATTTCCACTTACAAAACTTTTAAAACTCAAAACCAGTGTAAAAATACATTTATTCCAATTTTTTTAATTTGAAAAAATTGATTTTTTGGCTGTTCTGATGCTCCTGGTTTCATTTACCTGCAATTATAGGAATACAATTTTGCGCATTATAAGGTTAGGGGAAGGTCCAGTCAGGCTTGAAAGTAGGTGTGAGGTTGCTGGGGGTGACACAAATAACCGACACATGAATAACATGGTTTTCTAATGAAAAACCCCATAAGACAACGTACTGTGTTAAACAGATATACATTTTCTTTAATAACTCGGTAAATATTTATGCTAGAATGACGATAGAGGGCTTAAAACGTTCGCTTCACTAATTCCCATCTTAATAAATGCATTACTTCTACGTCCGGGGCTTTTCTGACCCTTTTTGGGCCCAAAAACTCGAAATTTGAAAGAATAATCCCAAAAAAAGGGATTTAGAGTTTTCCGATTGTTTTGCCCAACAAACTTGTCCAACTGATTATAGAAAGGAACTTCCCTATATTGAGGAATATATTGATTTAAGTATTGGATTAAGTATTGCATTAGGAATTTTAATCCTTATAGATTTAATCCTTAACCTGTGACCTAGGGGAAACTGTCCGGGATTTTTTTCAAATACTTTTCAGATTCCAAAGAATGTCAAATTGTGTACATAAAGTCAAGTGTTATAACATGTGCTAAGAGTCGTTTCCACTATGCCTCTGATTGTGTGCAATGTTGCATGCCTCTTGTCTCTTGCAACGTGTGTCTTGCGGCTTGCCCCACGCGCTTTGCCTCTGTGTTTCCACTATGCCTCTGATTGTGTGCAATGTTGCATGCCTCTTGTCTCTTGCAACGTGTGTCTTGCGGCTTGCCCCACGCGCTTTGCCTCTGTCTTGCGGCTTGCCCCACGCGCTTTGCCTCTGTGTTTCCACTATCCATTCGCCAATTACTTGCAGTCAGTTTGAAAATGCCGCCAGAGCGACAAGTGCGTGCTGCTGGTGTCACTGCAGCCATTATAGTTTTAAGGCGGGAAAAAGGAAAATACTTGATTTTTTATTAGTAATTACTTGGAGTTAGGATTAGTAGGTGGTGGAGTATTGAGTGAAGTTCGTGAACTTGATAGTGGTAGACAATTCAAACATTTCACCATGATGTTTTGCTGGTTATGATATAGGTCCTTACATTTCAAGAGACTATACTAGTTTAGAATAAACTAGGACAGTTAATTAATTGTTGGACAAAGATGAATACAGTATTATCAAGTCCAAAACATAATGTGTTTCTGATGTAAACAGAAATACAAAACCTGATGGAAAACGAAACTATAATCGTAGAGATCTGCTGTCAACCACTAGTGAGGCACGAGTGTTGTATTAGGCCTTTCTCCCCGTCGTCGGTCTCGGGGGAGCATAGTTTTGAATAAGATGTTTTGGACTTTCATCTTGATAAGACCACTATGAATCCATAAATAGTATTGTATCTCTCTTTCATCGGTCAAATGGCATATAGTATGTTTTATTTTTTTTTTTATTTGAGCGCGACACAGAGTAGCCTTTATAAGCATTTTTTTATCTTTTTTAATGACTAAGTGTATTTCCTGTGGTGTGACCTTGTTAATGTAGGAATAAGTATTTACCTAAGATATACGACGATAAAATATTTTAATTTACATGTTCTCAAATTTATCCTTAATTCAAATAAATACATTCCTTGGGCAATACATTTGGAGACAATATGATTAGCAAAATTTAGCTATATCAGCTAAGTACAAGTATTAACCATACATCACAAATACCCAATCATTTGGGAATGGTCTTCGTATTGGAGGTCACCTTTTGTATAATCTATGATACCCTAACAGAGCTCTTCTGTGGACATTTGACAATACTTACGGTTAAGTTAATTGTATAATATAGTTTTAATATGTTTAACTGTTTAGTACATGAAATATTAACAAAAGAGGAAATCTGAAATGGCCATGAAAATGTGCAGGTTCAGTTTTCCAAGACTGACTATTTTCAACCGCATATGAAATAAAATAGGTTCTATGTACATGAATGAACTGAAACAATATAATATAAAATTTAAAATTGTGAATACAGTTGGAATGAAAAATTTGTGTGTAAAACCATTGAAAATATAATTAAAGTACACTTACATTCAGGGGCGCTTTTAGGGTGAAATTTGGGGGGGTCTGGGGGCCCTCCCCCGGAAAATTTTGGTGAATTATAAGACTCTAAAACGCATTTCTAATCTATTTGATAACTAAATATGAGACATTATATTGTTAAGCATCCATTTATTTATATTTTCGAGAAAATTTGGGGGGTCATGACCCCTATGACCCCTCCCCCTTAAATCCGCCACTGCTTACATTTTCTACAAGTGAGCCTTAGTTTTTTCAGTCAACAAATTCAATTGGTTCACGAAATTTAAATCTTAGGTTTCAGGTGGTGTAAACTACAATTCTTGGATTTGGACAAATCGATCAAATATATCAAATCAAATGCCAAACAACCATGTTTTTCCTCTAATGAATGAATATTCTAACAAATGAATATATATTTTCTATTACCTTCTCAGTTTTGAGAAAATACCGGATATATATTACAAAATATGCCATTAAAATGTCTGTGAGTCTGTGAATAGCCCAAGGTAACATTCTATTCTGCATTATTATAAGGTCGTGCCAGGCTTGAACTTGTGACCTCGGTGGCGTGGTGCCGCGGCAAGGAACCTCGCACCTGTAGAACCTCTACCTCGCCCGGGCCGAGCCCACCGTATCTCGGCCGTTGACCTCCGAACCGAACTCACCTTACCTTACCCAATTACTTCTCCGATTCCTCCTTCCCCCCCTTCCCCCTCCACCATTCATCTCACCGATTAAATTACAAGGAGTATGACCAATTACGGTGTGTTTTTCTAAATAGTTGTTGAAAATCACTACATTTCGAGGCACGGGAGGTTGAGAACTGGTTAGTTTGGAAGGAACGCGTTTGAAGTTTATTGTAATACAGTGGATATACAATATCCGGAATCCGAATCATCTGAATCGATTACAAAGGAAACAAGAGATAAATATATTTTAAATACCGACGATAAACATATTGCACCGTTTATGAAACCAAAAGTAGCATATGAATTTGTAATTTATCGTATTTTTTATGAATGTAATTTCATTGAGTAAGAGTGATTTGTTACATTCATGTTATTTTTTTAGTACCCGAGTTGTTTTAACCATAAATATTTCGGTATTACTATGCTTACTACGGTATATTACTAATAAAAACTGTATTAGTTCAATGGAACACCACATTGTAAAGTAGTTGTAGATATTATACAGAATTACAATATATCCGAATCGGCACGATACATGATTTATTCGGATAGCCGGAAGTCAGCTAAATCTAGGAAGAACTGATACAAAATTTTGTCTGGTGTAAAATGCATAAACATTTTAGTTTAAAACTGCTTCCACAATAAATCCTATTACTTTGATTATATGGTGTTATTTTCTCAATCGCTATATGATGCAAATTACTTAATGTAAATCATTAAACCGTGAACGGAGCGATAAGACAATATACGATTTTTGAGATTTTTGATGTTAGATTTGTGGGATTAGGAAGCCCCGGCATTGGCCGGCTAGGAATGTCTCCTTTTCAGACATTGTACGGTAACGGGAAGGAAGGGATCTGCAGGTATGGGAAAGGCGGTGCAGGGACAACAATTCACCACAAAAGGGAGAACAACTTCTCAGCCTATGCAGCACCCGGGGGCAACACCAAGTCGATTCGGTTGATCTATTGAACCCATCAGAAAAAGACCTTCCCTCGAGGGAGCTTCCAGAATCCGGTGGAGGGTCCTTCCCCCAGCATGGTTCGGTCCTAGCCTGAAAGGCTTCAAGAGTTTGTCGGATCATCAGGAGGCATCGGACTGGCAAGGAAGATTCGTAGTTCTCTATCAGGGTTCTGACAATACTGGCTACCCAGACTCCGGGAGTTCAAGATACCAGCCCCCTGAGAAACAAGGTGGTCCCGAGGTGAAAGGGGTACACTGTATAGCCAAAAAAGGCTCACTGATATTGTAAAAAGTTATTTTTTGTACTCAATAACCCTGTAAATTAGCAAAGACCAGTCCAAGAACCTTCTAGGGGCGACTCTTATACAAACTGTATCCACAATTTATTCTCGATTAAGTGAGTTATGAAAGTCTAGGTAACACTCAAATATCACGTTTTTAAGTTATTATTTGTGTTGTTAAAACATAAATGGATAAATGATATATGTTGTATAAACACTCTAATAATGATTTTTTATTTTAAAAGGCGGGAAACAAATCCTCTGTGTTATTTAAGAAATTAGTACCCAGTTTTTCAGTCACTAATGAATATAAAAATAAAGTTTTAACGTTTCAAATATTTCCACTAGTGATAAGATCCTCTGAACTTTAACAACACTATCTGATCATACCTACGGATTTCAAACTAATAAAACACTAAAGATCGACATCCTTCTGACGATTAATATCGAATAACACACAAATCTATAACATTTGACGTTTCTACTCGACATACAAACGTGTGCCAGCCACAAAGGATATACTGTATGGTTCGAATTCACAGGAGAAAAACATGAAAGGAATTTAATTATTTTGTCTTCCCATGTTGACATTTCAATTCGGGTATGACGTCATAGTAGTGTACATTTTTACCCAACAAATTGAAATGTAAAATCGCATAGTCTGATTTTACTTAATAGGATACGTACTAACATGTTTAACGTCGACTGATACAGTTCTAACATAACATAATTTAAAAGTCGACATTCATCAATTTAGCAAGGGTTTTTTTGCAAATGAATTTTATCAATCTCAATTCTGATGTACAAAAATGTTTTCATATTAATAAAATTGCTGTAATAGGAAGTTGTAATTGAATTGCTATGAAAATGTAAACGTAAGATGTATAATGAGACTTTGATAATATCCAGTGTTTCGTCTTCAAATGGCTTGTTTTCAAGCGTACGTGTCCAAATTTATTTTTTATTTTAGTTGACGTTTATCTTAAACATATTTTAGTTACTTTTCTAAAGTTGTTTATGTAAGTTTCAAAACAATTCAGTTCCTATTGAAGCTTTTTAACAAATGATTTGATCTGTGATTAAATTATTTTTGGGTTCCAAATTTTAAGGTTATTGTGCTGATTTACTAAACTGCATTCAAGTTTTTAACGTGCCTCCAACATAAATTAAATCGCTATAAGATATCTTGGATATAGGATATATAATGATATAATAAGATATTAGATACGATATCATGGCAAATTATAAGTTTATATGTCGTGTAGTAGGTCTCATTTAAAATTTGAAAATAGAGTAAATTGTTTGCGCGTATATCCGACGTTTTGAAAGGAAGACAAAATTGATGACATATGCAGTGAGACGCTTGGCTCCTTCCCCTTTAATGTGGCAGGGGGAGAGTGGGAGGTGGGGAGGTGGGGAGGTGGTCGTCGGGGTGTATTGATTCCAACTCTGTCTCGACACCACATAGCTCTCGAAATGCCACTAATTTGTCCAAAAAACACCTAAAATGCTAAGCATTTCTTGAAAAATCTAAAATGTTCTTGAAATTCAGTTAATAATTTAATTGCATCTTAGGGTTTTAATTTTAGTTTAGCTCACGATAAAATCATAACAACAGTTCAAAATAAATCATGGAATATAAACAACCATATATATATAATATATATATATATATATATATATATATATATATATATATATATATATAAGTTTGAATGAGAATCCGTAATATCCAAGGTATTATGTTTGTCCTAAAGTCAAAGTCAGTAGTATTTTGTGTCCCAGCTGCCAGGAATGTTGTGCTATTGACACATATTTCGAGTCAAACTGGCACAGGCTCACCCTTCCCTCCCAATGGAAGCTATCAAGATCAAGTTGAGCGTATTTATTGCAGTATTATACAGCAGCGAATTACGTATGAAATGGATGGTAGGGCACTGTTTATGTCCTCCTTCAAAAATTGTAAGTGTCACTAACAACCTTAATTTATGCGTATATTTGCAATTTCCGATTTAGCTTATAATCAGCAGAAACACACACAACCTCGGACATCGCAGCACCATCATGGGAGACAAAAGATCGTATAATGTCATAACATACAAAGTTAGAAGGATAGGATGTTGTCATTTGGAGGATTAACATTGAAAATTATTCACGAAATCCCATTGGTACTAAGGTTGTTACTATTTTGTTACCTCTGTACTAGGTTATACACTATGAGAACAGTGTTTAAAAATATATCCCCGTTGTAGCAAACCTGCATACTCAGCGAATTTCCAATGAATATATAACATAACACATTAAAAAACTTAACAGGATTCATAAGAAATGTATTCACAAACAAGCGATATTTAAAATATTAATTATTCTACATAAGAGTAACATTGGGGATGAGTACGCAGGTTTGCTGCAACAAGGCACACAAAATTATGGGTTTTTATGCAAATATCAATAGAAGTCATCTTAGTGAAGTCACATACCAAGTTTCATCCATATACATTCATAAATAAGCGATATATAACATTTTAAACATTTTCCATAAGAATAACATGGGGACCAAGTACCTAGGTTTGCTGCTACAGGAGCCATAAGGGAAAAAATGTTTTTTTGTGCTAACAACAATAAACCACAACCAGATCAAGCCATATCCCAAATTTCGCCAGTTTATGTTCATAAATAAACGAGATATGCAATTTTTTTTTCCTCCATAAGAATAACATTAGACAACGTACTGTGTTTAGCACTTTCAATATCTCGGTAACCAATTGACGTAGAGCAATGATCAAAATACCAAATTGTTTGTTTTTTTAAGCTGAATTCAATGGTATAAAATAAAATTTGATTTAAATTAAAATTACATGTGAAAACCCCAAAAAACACATTTTTGGGGTACAAAACCCCCCAAAAACCCCCCTTTGGATGGTGCGATTCATCTGGTTTTCGAACTTGTTCAAATAAATGGTACTTTAAACATTTGTACCAAATTTCATTAAGATCGGACCTTTTTTACGAGAGTTATCGTGCTTACGGACACATATATATGTATATAACAATTTGAACGAATGGTGTTTTTGGCATCTGGGGACCTCAAAATGAAAAGTTATCATGGTCTCGGGCTTAAGTCTTACCATGAGACCTACGGTAATAGCTTCTTCCCTATAGGCGAAATTCGCTAAAACGATTAAATAATATAGTATATGAACCTTCATTCAAAAATGCGAAAGTTCCTATACAAATATATTATAAAATGCTTAGTTATCCGATTATCTGTCTGTAAGACATTTTCAACTGAAATAATACTACCCCAAAACCGCTTATGATAAAAATATGAAATTTTGTACATATGTTATCCTTGTTAAGACGATATTTAAATTTTTTAACTATTTTTATCATTTCAAAATGACGGTCTTTAAAAATAGTGACATTTTGATTACATAAAAATTGCTTATTTTACAAACTCAATAACAGATTGTTGTTGTGTTTTTGCTACGTATCTAACGAACGGAGCAGCGCTCTTAGAAAATTGACATATCTGATACTAGCATTTAAGCATTCAGATTTTACCCGAAATGTTACCATTGGGGATGGTGCTGCTCCATCATTCTTTATCCGATTTACTTAATTACTTATAGTTGGATGCAAATAAAAAAAAAGTTATTTTCTTACTTTTTCTGAGAAAAACTGTTTATATGAGTTAAATTTTAAAATTGGTAACGCACACCATTTTGTAACGAATGAGAATAATAAGTTTAGTACTGTTTTACCTGCATACCACTGTGAGAACACGTGTAACGTATGTGATAAGTTTCATTATTTTATTCTTATTGGTTTTGGAGTAATAGAATTTAAAATTAAATACAGACTGTGGAAAACTGTGTGTAAGCATTTTAGAGCATAACTTTATAGGAACTTCTCTTCAATTTTGCAGGAGTTATGTATTCTTAAATGATTGAAGGGTTTTCCGAACGCCCTGTTTAGTACAATACCCAGCAGTACCAATAAGGGTAACATTTGAGGAGAGATTTTATCCAATCATATGGTCAGAGCCAATTACTTCAATAGATGCTTCCTATTTTGAGCAATGTTAACACTTGAACACTTTAAAATAAAACAAGCACATCAGATGCGTACGATATATTGTCACAGGCAAATAATAAAACCAACTTTACTTTTCTCCAGTTTGCCTTCAATTCAAATAAATACATTCCTTGGACAAAACATTTGGAGACAATATGATTAGCAACATTTAGCTATATCAGCTAAGTACAGTATTAACATCACAAATACTCAATCATTTGGGAATGGTCTGCGTATTGAAGGTCACCTTTTGTAATCTATGATACCCTAACAGAGGAGCTCTTCTGTGGACATTTCACAATACTTACGGTTAAGTTATTGTATAATATAGTTTTAATATGTTTAACTGTTTTAGTACATCAAATATCAACAAAAAAGGAAATCTGAAATGTTCATGAAAATGTGCAGGTTCATTTTTGCAAGACTGACTATTTTCAACCACATATGAAATAAAATAGTTTCTATGTTCATTAATGAACTGAAACAATATCCTATACTCTAATATGAGTAAGGTTTGCTTGCTTGCTTGCTTGCGTGCTTGCTTGCTTGCGACACGGATCTCAAAAACGGCTCCAACGATTTCCTTCAAATGTTCAAAATAACTAATTTCTGGGATAAAAATAAGTTCTAGACAAGCCTCATCCCTAGAAAAAATCAAATAATGTAAAAAAACTAAAATGAAAAGTTAAAAAAATTAACATTGGGCTTATGGAGTTTCAAATCAAAACCAAAGAATTGTAACAGCTGTTCATAATCAACCAGGGAACTGTCAAAGTAATACTCATGTTGTTTATGATTATTAACATGTGGTTTCCTGAGAGCAGAGATTAAAAGATTTGAGTTAAGATTACATAAGTTATATAGAGTAGTAAAATAAATCAAAGGGACATTGAGCTATAAATAACAACTGGAGGACCTTAAAAATGTAGAAAAGAGGCAAATGAGTTATAGAAATCAGATTATCAGTAGGGGGAAGTGGTGAAATATTACTACAAGTCATCTAAACAAACTGACTGGCCTTCCCCCGAGCAAAGCTCGGCCCCCCAGGTACTGCTATTTAAATCGTTAATTCTTTATACAATTGGAATGCATTTGTGGTAATCATTGAAAATATAATTTAAACTACAAGTGAGCCTTAGTTTAGGTGTCAACCCAAAATGATCTTACTTTTAAATCAGGCGACGCGAAAACATAACAAAACTTAATAACTAACATAACCTTCACCTGCAACAACTTTCTTTTATGATTTTTTAATTATCAAAATAAATCAGTATACGTTCCTACTGTTGTAGTCGCAGTGCAATCTAGACGTCGAAGCAGTTTCCCAGAAATGTTACCTTAGCATCTGGCGTCTTAGTATCATAAGTATTTCATCCCTTTTGACTGAATTGAATCCCAAAGGAATACTTGAGATTCTAACGCAGTTATATTCGACAGATATGTAACATGTGTCAGAAAGGATTTATCGAGTGCTGCGTGTTGTCTACTCAGAATTGCCAGACTCGCTAGAATGTATTCCTAGGATTGTATTACACCTTACAGCTATCCCAATACTCAAATACAAGTGAAGTTTTCTTGTTTTAAACTCTGATGTAAAAAACGGCTCCAATGATTCAAAAATGCTAGAATTAACAACATGAACCATCTGGGTTAAAACTGTGTCTAAACCGGTCCCATCAGCAGAAAATCAAATTTCGTAAAAAACTAATAATAACATTTTATAAACTTTACATGAGCCTAATGGAGTTTTATCTCAAAACAGAAGAATTATAACAGCTGTGCATAAGCAATCGGTCAATTGTCAAAGTAACAGGGTAAAGTATCAACTTGTGATATGAGAACAGTGACTTGAACCATCGAATACTGAATATAGAGTGGACATATACAAAATTAATCAATTGTTCATATTACAAAAATACAACCCGAAGGGAAAATGAGCTATAATAATAACTGGAGTGACCCTAATATGAAGAAAAGAGGCAAATGAGCGAAGCAAATCTGCTCGTCGTGGAAGGAGCCATTAAGCGTTACTCCAGGACAGGGAAAGCAAAGTGACTTCTGCGAGCAATGCTCGGTCCCCCAGGTACCTATACGTAATATGATCAGAGAAGAAAACTATGTTTGTGTGACCGTATCTGTCGGGTTTCATCCTGCCTTAATAAAAAAAAATACAAATCTAATCGAGATAACATACTCCCAATTTTCGTTTTCATTTGAAAATTCGCTACTCTTTCTTCGGTCGAAAGGAACTTCGTATATAAATATGGGAATTAAGAGACTGCAAATTAACCTTTTTCTAAGTGCTTTAAGGGTTGCACATGTTTTTTTAAGTTGTTTGCACTTGGCTAAGTGGCAAAATGCGTCAACCTTTCCTAGGTTTAAATTGTTTACCATGACCTTAGGTTCATTGCGAAAGTTCCTGGAAAACTCCAAATTACTCAGAAATTTGACTGTAGAAACTTATATGGGTATCATTGAATATATCTGTCAATGTTTATTGTCATAGTTCATTGTTCACTTCGCCTATACTTCTTAGTTAGTGAAAAATTATATATTTTTAAATCCTTAGCGATGGATTTATTAGTTTTTTTTACCTACCGTTTCAACTGTTTAAAACGATATCGTTGATGTTGAGATAGGGATGAGTCCTTCCGCCCCAAATATAGTGTATTTTTAAACACTAGGATCGATAGTTATAGCCCAAACAAATCTTAATAATAAAACTGTATATTTAATATGTAACTAACTCTTAAACAAAGCTTAAATATGTATACATAATCTGTTTAGTTTATTGAATTTAATTAAATTTGTTGTCTATTGTCTACACGAGCTTGACGACTACATCATTTAATTCCATTGTGTCACATTTATAAGTAATAATGCGCATAGCTAAAATTGATTCCGTAATCAAATAGATGTTGTCACCGGCACACTCGTGAGTTCCGAAGTCTACGATGAAGAAACTCTTTTACAAATACGCTATTCCCATTGGTCCCATCCGGATACGGTTGCTTGTTGTACACAGTTGCATTCCTCAAGAGACAAGTAGATGGACTTGACAAAGGTGAAGGTACACCGTCTGACTCCCTCCGATTAACCAGTGACTGCGATAAAAAGTATAAATTTCCCAGTCAACTGCACACCAAAATTACAGAAAATGAGCAAAAAACACTAATTATTAAACACGTCTAGGAAAAGTTTGTTTGGACATGGATTGATAAACCTTTTCGTTCTTTTGCAGATTAAATAAATGAATATAGCGATTAAGTTATTTAATGTTAACATTTCACACCTCCAATACTCGTGTTGTACATAGTAACGTTTATTTCACACCTCCAATACTCGTGTTGTAGGTAGTATACGTTTAATTTCTTTATAATATTGAAAAACTACATCCACCATAGTGGATTTTTCCACTTTTAAAAATTACTAAATTAAAGTCTTTAGTGCATTGTATTCTTTTAAGTTGTATAACTTATTATTAAGATAGCTTCGTGATAAAATATATTACTGGACTATTATTCTACTTTCTAAGTGTTTTTACAACCTCGAAGCACTTTTTAGAATCGTCTGTTTTAAATAATATCGATAAAGTTTAAAAAAGTGAATTGATAGGGGATTTTATATATGTTTATGTTTGATAAAATGTACACCACGCTCTAAAATATTCTGCGTTACTGACCACTGTTATCTTTGAATACTCGAATTTCAAATACCGCTCTTTTGTTTTTTTGTGGGTCATTGAAACTCGAAAAAAGCAAGGATTGCACAAATGCATCCTTGGTCATTAATCGTACCGTACTTATTTAACAAGAACATAATATTTACACCGGCATCCCCTCATAGTTCGCTAAGCCGGAGGTCGGAAGTGTCACTTTATGAATGTGTATGTGGACGCGGCGGTGTGGGCGGGGTTAGAGGGTAGCGCCGGATCGAAGGGAGCGTCCACAGCACGCAGACGCGACTGCGATCAGCTGTTGTGTGCCGTGTGCCGTGTGCCGTGCCGTGTGTCTCAGTGCGACCTCCCCACAGCGTGTATGTCCGTGTGTCCGTCCGACACCCGTGTCACCTGGGCCGACACCTATGACTCATTCGCTCACTCACTCGCACTCAAATTCGAACTCGCACTCTCTCAATAGTAAAGGTTAATATACGTAGTGGTATTTGTAGACCCCTAGCTGTGTACGAGTAGAGTCGTCTTCTCACGATACGATTACAATTGATTTTTACAGGTTAAGTCGAAGGTTATCGATTCGCAAAGCTCGGTTTGTGTACAGTACTGCAGTTTGTTATGAGGGAGTCGCGGATCGACGAACATAACCTAACTCCGGTGGTGGGGTACACATCGCATGACGCGCAAGAAATCGTTAAACCGCTGAAATTAAATTACCCTCTTGTTGGTAAAACAGAGCCTTTTGTTTTTTGCGTTTAAGGTTAAAAATGATCAGAGTGACGAATTATTTTCACCCATTATACAGATGTTCATTATGTCTCATTGTTATGCGATTAATATAAATAAAAGTTTTAATCCTTACAGTATATTTTAGGTCACTTAATTATACCACACTCTTGTAACTGTCTTAAGTAACTTCTGAATCTTAAACTTTATAATCGGAAAAGTATTTTATTGATTTTAGACAATATTTTTTTAAAACACTTCATTGCTCTTTGATCAAATAAACTAGCTTTTAAGTTGGTACAATTGGAAAAAATATATAAATATATATAGAAACTTAGTAAAATAAGCTCATTTAATATTATTACATCACCTAATGACAGTTTTTCAACCGGAAGGTGATGCGATGTTAAATATCTTATGTTGTTACATAACAAATAACATTCATCCATCCCCGAGTGAGGGTATAAATTCGCTGTTTTGGTTGCATAACTAATTGTTTGCTTAGCCGAATCGAGCACCTGGTCAGAACTTCGGGTTGAGCCCTAACCTAGGTCACCTCTGAGCCCTAACTTATCCTTTGAACTGGGTAGTTGCTTCACGGAGGAATTCGAACAAACCCGTGTAAACTAACAGTCCAGTAATCGAAGAAGTTAAGTTTACTGAAAATTAACTGTTCTCATACAAAGGTATTTTCTCGTTGTAATCGAATTCCGACAGTTTAAACTTAACAATTGCTGCAAAGCCCTTCATTGAAACATTGCATAAATTTGTAGTTTTTGCTATTTTAAAACATATTTTTCTATACATTACGAATAGTAATACAAATCTATCTATCTGCAATACATGTTACCTTTTCTATTATTACTGACACTAAGACCTTTGTTTTATCCATGCATTACTGTATTTAGTTTTTTGCGTCATTTTATACGCTGATAACTTTCACCCTTTAAGTGGACAATTACAGATTTTGATCATGGTATTTGCTTGAAATACTACTCTCTTATTACTCTCTTATTAGTACTCTCTTATTGAAAAACTACTCTCTTATTACTAGTTTAGAGAATAATTATTATAAGTAATAAGTCCTACCGCTGTAATAAGTCATACCACTGTAATACTACGAGTTTTATCGACACCAATTTTTCACTTCTCCAACGCCCTTGTTATGAAAATGCCTAAATTCTAATAAAATAGTTGAGGGGTGTTTACAGACAGTAAATTCTTTGTAACTAAAGACTAGATATCATTTCCAAGAGTATCAGGACTATAATTAAACTATGATTGATAATATGTTGTATCCAAACCCCTCTCTGAGCCATTTGTACCGTCATAGTAGTTGCGTTTCACGGTTATGCCGAAGTAACGAACGCAGCTACGTTCCCTAGGGTATTCTGTAGTGACTTTCAAGCTGTTTGAAGTTATTAGTGTGAACTCTCTGGTAGTCAGTCACTGATGATAACAATGCTTCACTTTGTTCCGTCTTCAGTCGCGGTCAAAGTATACCTAGAAGATGACACCCAGAAATCCCAGCCAACAGGGTGGACATCATAAAACAGTGCTAAAACTGTAAAGGGAATTTAATTTTGTTTAACTATATTTTTCTTACCTTATAACTGCTTTTACATATCCATGTTTTGCAATGTCTACCCGAGTTTTGCTGCATTGCTGTTACTAACCTTGTTACACTCCTGTTATTCTTTGCTCCTACAGAGGATCCGAATCTTTTTTCATAACGAAGTCAACTAATGCAAGAGACAGTTTTGTCCTCTTAACTGTCAATGGTGGTATCCTTGTAGCAGGTATTTTACTGCCACCTGAGACAACTAACAAATTCCGTTTTCTTGAATACACAAGCCGGCCTCTCAAGAGTGAGTGTGGTATTCACTAGGCGGGATGAGCGATGAAGAGGTCAGAGTGAGCGAGTAGACGTGTTGGCGTTCTCGCGCGCACATCGGCACGCTGCACGGCACGCACGGCACGCGCCGCACGCTGGCCGGGTGTAGCAGCGACGATGGACCTACTAAGCTTTCATCCACGGTTATGACAGGTGGGTGCCTCTCTAATGCATATCAATATTTCTTTCGTGCTGAAATCCAAAATATTAAATCGTTATGTATTTAAGATTTTGATGATTCGAATTCGCCCGACTATGCATGAAAGAGAGTAAAACTAAATTTAAAGGTAAATATAAAATTTTATTTCTGAATGATATACACTTTTGGTGTGTAAGGTTCCCAGAAAGTCAGCAGGCTTCACCAACCTCTGTAGATCCTGCTCTTAAACTCCGAGCTCTGAAGTCAACACTCAACACGGACAACACACGATAAATACAAAATCGGGCCCACAGAAGATCCAGCAAAGTTTCATAACCCGCTGGAGTTGGGCGAGACGTCGGGTTCGAAGCGGCTACGCAGTCAAGTAAATGGCGAAGAAGCGGGTTGTTTGGGCGTAGTGAAACTGCCCCAACATGTTGGGTACTTTTGAAACGATGAAACTGCCCCGCTCATTAGAGGATTAGGAAGGGTCGCCTAGCAAGACTAGAAATGCTAAAATTGCCCCGAGCGCCCGGCCAGGTAGTCGCTATGGGACTGGGGAAAAAAGGGAATTATTTTTGTCCCTGCGTCCTGCCAGTGACTGCAGTCTTCAAAAACTGCCGTCGACTTTTTAAAGCCCAACGAAGCGGTAATTGATCAGCTAGTAATTCCCGATATTGGTGGCAGTTATTAGAAGACTGCAGTCACTGACAGGACGCAGGGACAAAACTAATTCTCTTTTTCCCCAGACCCGTAGCGGCTACCTGACCGGGCGCTCGGGGTAATTTCAGCATTTCTGGTCTGGTGAGGCGACCCTTCTTGATCCTCTTTAATGAGCGGGGCAGTTTCATCATTTCAAACGTACCTAAAATATCGGGGCAGTTTCATCGTCCCCGATAGTGGTGGTTTATGTGCTCGTGAAACGTATTTGAACATGCGTGGTCCCGATTTTCGTCTCTGATAACTTTCCATGTTGTCTGTGTTTGTATTATCTGTATTATGTGTTGCCTTATGAACTTGGAGTTCACAAACAGAGTCTTAAATGGTGAATAAAGCCTAATTATCGTCAAAGAAACTATAAAATATTCCATCTTTAATGTTATCGAATCGGTTGATAAAGTAATTATTTAATTTCCAACCGAAAATAGGACTCGTATCCTTCCTTACGCTGATATACTAAGGGTGTTTTGCTCGTAAACCGAGAATACCGATGTAAACCACCTAGCTGGAAGTTATGATAAATGCACAAAGAATTTTCTGAACGGAAACATGTCGCTTTATTTCGTGGGGGCTGTTTATGTTGGAATTACTGTGAAAATGCTACGCCAGTTTATTTACAAAATATCCTTAGTAAATCTGGAACCTTTGGCGAGTATGCTTATGAAGACGACTGATTAGTCATATGACCTTACACGGTTACTTGTGACGGCACGTTAAAACATTGTACGCATTTGGAGCAGAGCCCCAAACATTTATAAGGAAAAGAACATTTAGAGTTCAGGATATTTTAATTGATACCAAATACGTAATTTGAATCTCACAGTGTGAAAATAGTTCTATTTACTACTGAAATACTCAATAAATAATATTTGTATTTGTATTTGTATGTAATATTTGTATTATTTTAATACCCAAGATATTTGGAAAGGTTTTGACAGTTTTTAACCAACGAGTTTTATTCTATTTGTATATTATTTATTTACTTCGAACATATGTTTTATAAATTATAATTTATATGAGAAGATATATGTTTTTAGACTTTTCATAAATAAAAATACACAAAGTCATACTGTCATAGAGAAACATAAAACGGTTTAGAGCAACAACAATATGTTCAGAAATTTCTGTAACCCAAATATTTTAAAATTATTTATAATTAAGATTATATTTGAAAAACCGAAATGCTACGAATGTAACTATCAAAATTATATAAAGCTTTTAGGTAAAAAAGTGTTGATTTTGGATTTGGTACTGTTGGATTTGGGAGTTTCACTACACAAACGTTAAAAAAAGACATGAATAAGTGTAAAAAGAGTAAACAATTTTATAATATTTCAAAATACTTAGTTTTTAGCCTACGGAACGAATAATCCTCAACAACAAAAATACTTACATTAATCCATAATAATACTTAGAATCATCAACATAATATTATGCAAAAAATAAAACCATACCGTATATAAAATGTTCCTGCGCTACGTAACAAATAACAATTTGTGTTACGTAATCAATAGGATAATACATTCACAACAAATTGCAACGTAACGGCATGCCTTTCGTGTGACGTAACGCAATACATATGATTGCCTCCTTGGGACCAGTGGTTCCTGTCACTGCTCCTGCTCACTCTACCATCAAGACCGCTACCCAAGTTCAAGGTCGAGGGAACCATTGAGTTGCAGGAAACGGTATTCTCGCGGGGTCTCTGACCAGCCCTGCCTAGTGCCTACATTGTGCCTACCCGGGCCTCCCGTCATTCTCAACATACGTATTTTCCGGTCGTGCATTAGCTGCGCCAAAGAGTTCCTTAACTGCGCCAAATACTCAAAGGGTCCCAAAAAATGTTCCTTAACTGCGCGAAGCCCAGGCCAGATATTGGTGAGTTGTCGGCAGAAGAAATGTCCTTGTTTACGTGTCATCATACCACGCGTGCATACCAAAGTCTGATCAAACACCTGGCTTCGACGCATCAGGAAATTCTTACATACCGTACAATATTGCAAGCTTACAGTTCTGCATATTTTAGGGATTATTTATTTTACAGTAACGGGAGTAACGGGGGATACGGTTTATTTATCTGTTTTCCGTTCAGAGTAATTTCTTGTGGAAATACTTTCAAATTGTACTAACTGATATCCGGCATTGTCCGGGATATTTATATGATTTTCTTCAGTGAATATCAACCTTTTTAATACCTATGTTTTTCAGTGAATAAACTACTATACTTTATTAAAACCCCCTATTGCTATGTTATTTTCATGTATGCATTTGAATAACATGCACTTTTGACACCGTCTTGAAGCCATGATATTTTACTAATCCCCAAAAGACGCATTTATTTTCATTTATTATGTTCTATACATTTTGATTTATTTTCATTAAAAACTTAAATACGCTGCCTCAGTTCAAAAAATTTGCTGTTGCGGACTTTCTCCCTTATTTAGTAGAACACAGGATCCGTTATGAATGCAAACTCTGTAAACGACTTGGGCTTTGAAAAATTCTTAAATGCTAACTTCTAAGAATTCTACAGTCAAAGAGGGCCGCCACTTTGCGCAGTAAACGTATCTGGTGGCTCCCTGGAGTAGTTGGCGCAGTTCAGGATAGCCCGGCTACCTGACTCAGGTCAATTTCCCACCCTATTTTCCAAGGTCTATCTGTCAGGAGATTCAGCCGTACTTAGGGGTTTGTGAACGGATTCGGGTTCACATTTTATTCTCTGTATAACTTACTTTCACAACGGCCCAATTTTAACTCTAAGCTGACATCTTATGTAAAATAGGGAAAATAAAAGATAAATACCAATTTTTTACGAATTACAGTTCTTAATCCAGTGCAATAACTTGTGAAGACATTTTTTGTTTGGCTAGTACAAAATTCACTTTATACAAGGTACAAAAAAACCTCGAATAATTTAGGATCTGAACATTTATACAAAAATGAAAACAAGTTCATCCGACATACCTTTTATGCCTAGTTTCCAAAATATATATGTATTTATGCAATTTGTAGCTGTTGAAATTGTATTTATCCAGAACTGCTGAGAATACAGAGATAGAACTTTTCACATATTTTATACTTCTTAAGGTATAAGGTACTTGTTAATGTAATAAGGTATAGTCATCAAAATTGAAAAATCGTCTCTACTCGTTTCAAAAATCTCAACATTTAAACTACAAGAACTCAACAAAAAGTATCCAACGATTTTTAATTTTAAGAAATCAGACTAAAGTATAACGAAAAATAACAAAATATAACGGAGCAGTACCATCGCCAAAGATAAAATGTCAGATAAATCTGCATTGTTTGAGTCCTGGTATCGAACATGTCACATTCCCAAGGCGCTGCTCCGTTATTTTCTATCCACTTTACTTAAAATATGCACCACTGGATGCGTGACATAAAGCACGACAAGAGGTTATTTGATGTATTGTTTTCGTGAAATTAGGAGTTTTTACGTTATTTGAGCTTTAAGATTTTTGACGCTCACCATTTAGAAGGGAATAAAGTTAGTTTTCCAGTTGTTTACCTAAAACCACCTTAACAAGGGTAGCACAAGGACAAACGTTCACCTTTATATTATCGGCTGTTCTGGAACCCAGTGATACAATTTCAATTAAATATTACATACAGACATGTATCTGATATAAAACTAAGCATTTTAAGATTTTTAAGAACATTCCGTCTTCATTTTTTCTTGAATATTCATATCCTAATTTTGAAGGTTTTTTCTAAATAACTCTGAATTACTCAGGAGCACTGTCTATTTTCTGGTCCATCTTCAATATTCAATGCCATTGTTGTAGCACAGTGGAAGGCGATTAAGGACTAGCAAGGTATACAAGTAATGTTATAACCTCATAAAATGTACAAAAATGTTAAAAATATACTTAACATTTACTAAGAGGCAGCGTTTTTAGGTCTAAGTTTGTTTGATAATTATTTTAAATGGTATTATATACTGGTTGTATGTGTATCGACCAATTTTATTATTATTTGGTAAGTTAATTGTTTACATTTAATCGCAAAACTAACAATAATAATATTTTCAAATCGCCAGTTAATATAAATTAGTGAAAGCATTATTTTACAATGTATTCGATTTGACTCTTGCGAATATAGTTGTAATTGCCTAATTTGTTTTTCATCTTGCCAAATTGTTCTCAAATACATATTTTGTTTAAATGGTTGAATATTTATTTCGTAACAGTAAAACTATATATGCACGTACGGAATATGAGTTGTTGAGTGAATATTGAGGCCCGGCGAAAATTGTGCAATAACAGTTTGCACAAAGGTGTTTCCGGTTCCTCTGGCTTATGAACCGGGAATGCCGATTGCGCCATCCAAATTATAAGCTTCTGGAGTCCTTCTTAGAAATGATGAACCCATTAGTCATGTCTCGGAGCTATGTACAGTGGACTGTGGCGTCACCAAAAGTAATCATTTTGGCGCATTGTATACTATTCCAAAACTCAAGGTTAAATAAATTAATATAATATAATTTATAATTACAAAGTGGAATTTATGATTTACAACTCAACTAAGGAAAAGTCTTTGTTAGAGAAAGTATCTTGGATATACATGTACTAATAGTATTTAGAGTTAAATATTACGAGAACTGCTGTCCTTACGAGTGTAATTACTTTAATTAAAACTTCAGAGAGGAATAGTGTATTTTTAGATGAAACAAATAGACATAAATACAAGTACAAATACATAAAATTATAAGCAAGATATAATTTTACTTGAATCTTCCAGAGCCAATTATGTCTCATTTTTCGGCAGACAACGATCTAGAGGAAAACCCCTTATTTCAATCTCCATAGTACACGAATCATAGGTCGTCAAGGTTAAAATATGTTAAATTTGAAGAGAAACCGCAGGAGTCATTGGACAGTTCTAGGAGACTCGGGATACAGTATACCTTTTATAGTCGATATCAGCGATTCGACCGCGTGGTGATTATATCAATAAAAAATACCCCAGTTGCAGCAAACCTGCATAATCAGCGAATTTCAAATGGTACTTCACTAAGTCATGAAACCACTTACCAACTCAAAGCATATTAATAAATAAGCGAGATATGACATTATATTTATTCCCCATAAGAAAAATATTAGGACTGAGTATGCAGGTTTGCTGCATCAAGGACCACAAATTCTGGTTTTTATGCAAATACCAATGGATCCCCTCCAGATGAAGCAACATACCAAGTTTTATCAATTTATGTTCATAAACAAGCTAGATATCACATGTTTATTATTCTCCATAAGAATAGTTATAGCTGCTGAGTACGCAGGTTTGCTGCCATGGGGACCACAAAAAATGAGTTTTGTGTGCAAATAGCATTAAAACCCAACCAAATAAAGCCACATACCAAGTTTCATTAATATATGTTCATTAATAAGCGAGATGTACAATTTTACTTATCCATAAGATTAACATTGGACAACGTACTGTATTTAGCACTCTCAATATCTCGGTAACCAATTGACGTAGAGCGATGATCAAAATACCAAATTGTTTGTTTTTTAAGCTGAATTCAATGGTGTAAACTAAAATTTGGGTTTAAACAGAATTATATTTAAAAAGTTCATAAAACCCATTTTTGGGGTACAAAACCCCCCCAAAAACCCCCTTAAAGAAGAGTGACCTGTCTGGTTCTCGAATTCATGAAAATAGATGCTGCCTTACACGTTTATACCTAATTTCATCAAGATCGGATCATTTTTATGAAAATTATCGTGCCTACGGACACATATTATATATATATATATATTATTTTTAAAAACATTATTAATATATATATATATATATATATATATATGAATTTGAACGAATGGGTGTTTTTGGCATCTGGGGGCCTTACCATACTACTACGGTAATATCCCCTATAGGGGAAATTCGCTAAAAGTAAAACATGTGCAATTGATTCTTGTTTAGTTTTTAGTAATCAGTACAGCGTGTCCCCGATTACCTTTACAACTTTGAATGAACGTGTAAATGAAATCAATGTTATATTTTAGGGGGTTTTGATTCTTCTCAAATACATGTTTTGAAATTTGTTTAAGTTTTCGATGCTACTCGGAATTTGCATTTAATTACTATATTACGCAAGATACCGGTGTAAGACGTTGGTTTGTCTTATTTAGAAAAATCAAATTTGTTCATTAAAGTAATGCCATATGTGTTTCTCGGTAATATTCCAAGAAAGGCATTTGAGAACCTTATATAACAGAACCACATGACAGTCCCATTACATCGGAACCATTGGAACCAAAATGAAATTAAAAAGGAAGGGTACTCCACCAAATACGATGATAGTTGTAATAATGGAACTAAACACCCTTCCTCCCCTTCAGAATAACACGGTATTTTTCAAGAATAATATCCTATACTCTAATATGAGTAAAGTTTGCTTGCTTGCGACACTGATCTCAAAAACGGCTCCAACGATTTCCTTCAAATGTTCGAAGTAACTAATTTCTGGGATAAAAATAAATTCTAGACAGGTCTCATCCCCAGGGAAAATCAAATAATGTAAAAAACTAAAATAAAAAGTTAAAAAAATTAACATTGGGCTTATGGAGTTTCAAATCAAAACAAAAGAATTGTAACAGCTGTTCATAATCAACCAGGGAACTGTCAAAGTAATACTCATGTTGTTTATGATTATTAACAAGTGGTTTCGTGAGAGCAGAGATTAAAAGATTTGAGTGAAGATTACATATATAGAGTAATAAAATAAATCAAAGGGAAATTGAGCTATAAATAAAAACTGGAGGGACCTTAAAATGTAGAAAAGAGGCAAATGAGTTATACAAATCTGATTATCAGTAGGGGGAAGTGGTGAAATATTACTCCGAGTGATCTAAACAAACTGACTGGCCTTCCCCCGAGCAAAGCTCGGCCACCCAGGTACTAATTATAAAATGAAGTAAATAACCAACAACGACGGAAATGTAACTAAATAATTTTTAGAACAAAAATGACAAAATTCCTAACTTTTATCTCACTATTAATTTAATTTATTCACATATATTAAGTTGTAAAGATAATTTGTGGGCACCTGGTATTTTAAAATTTTGTAAGCTGTGTAAATGAATAAAGTACTGTTTATAATTAATTTACTTTATGTCTTAATGTTAGATTAACGTCAGAGTAGTGTAGTAGGACTGGGATCGGATCGGAAGGAACTGTTCCGCGGCGAGTGGGGTGGTAGCGGTGGTAGCGGAGGTAGCGGTGGAGGGGGGTTGCGCAAGGATAGGCGATGACGCTGAGGCGACGTACGGTGCCACTAACGGGTCCTCCAGTGAACGGTCCGCAGGGAGCGATGACCGCAGCGGTGGGTTAGTAGGCAGAGGCGGTCGACGGCCGACGGCCGCACCGTTACACGTTGCCCCCCCTTCCACGGCCGCTCTTACTTTTTACAAGGGTGGGGGGCACTCCCCCTCCACCGCTCCTGTAAATAGGTCAGATCTGGTTCATAACTGGGACTGTGATACTGCCAGGATTATGCTGAAGACAGGACAGCCACAGGGGGGGCTACTGGTACTACTGTCCCCGGGCCCGGGCCCCATAGGGGCCCGGCCAGAGCCCGCAAATATGGTAAAATATTCGGGTAGTGCGAGCACTCGAAACTTCGACTTTTCGGCTGAGTATTTTTATCCTCGTTCTCGACTCGAAGTTTTGAAAAAAACTCTAATGTTCGAGCGAGTATTTCCCGCCGATTTCCGGACGATCGCTAACGATTGCGACCGGCCAAATCACATAGCAACGGCAGCAAAAACCGATCGCATCACGTAAAATCGGCCGACAATGACGACCGGACCACGTAATGTCGGCCGTAATTGACGACGGAAAACATAATATCGGCCAAAATGACGAATAGATGATGTAATAAAGGCCGAAATGATGACGGTATACATAATATCGGCAAAAGTGGTGACTGGGCCACTTAATATCTGCCTTAACTAACGATTTCATCATTTAATATTGATTGTAAGCAATGTCTGTACCTGGTGATATTGGCAAAATGACAACCGAACCGTGTTTTTTCGGCCGAAAACTAATCCAAACCATGTTTTATTTGTCAATACGTAAACCAGTTTGATTGTACTGGCCAAAAATTGTTATTGCTACTCATGTAAATGAAGTTTTTTTTACTTGAAGAATTTTTACTAGTTAAAATAGCAATGGTATGGCGTGCATATTTAGTTGGGTGTGGGGTCTTTGAATGTTGTTTTGATAAGTTAGGGGAGGGGGCCCCGCAGTCAGAATGTGGCCCTGGGCCCGACCTTGAGATGTGGCGGCCCTGGCTGAAGATCCGCCGTAATCTGGGAAGGACGAACAGATTGATTACTAAAAGTTTTGTGTTTTCGTTTTCTACGCTTTACGGGTCCTCCTGTTGCCCTTTCAATAAGAAGTAATATTCTTAAAGGTCGCGATTCTTTAGGGTTTGAAGCGAATCCCTTTAGGGAAGATTCAAAGTTAATCTTATCATAGGAATGTAGTTTCTGCCGGATGAAATGCAGGATACTCGAGTATACCTCCGGTACCAGTGGGCATCAGGCCTATTGAAAGGAGTAGCTGGTTATGCAGGATACTCGAGTTTAAATCTCCGGTACCAGTGGGCATCAGGCCTATTGAAAGGAGTAGCTGGTTATGCAGGATACTCGAGTTTAAACCTCCGGTACCAGTGGGCATCAGGCCTATTGAAAGGAGTAGCTGGTTATGCAGGATACTCGAGTTTAAACCTCCGGTACCAGTGGGCATCAGGCCTGCAGGATACTCGAGTTTAAACCTCCGGTACCAGTGGGCATCAGGCCTATTGAAAGGAGTAGCTGGTTATGCAGGATACTCGAGTTTAAACCTCCGGTACCAGTGGGCATCAGGCCTGCAGGATACTCGAGTTTAAACCTCCGGTACCAGTGGGCATCAGGCCTGCAGGATACTCGAGTTTAAACCTCCGGTACCAGTGGGCATCAGGCCTATTGAAAAGAGTAGCTGGTTAACAAAAATGTACTTGGTTTAATTGCTGTGTAACATAAAGGTTAAAGTTTTTGGCGAACTAATATTTGTTACTGCATCTAAATAGAACAAGTTGTCTAAGCACTTTGTGATCGAAGCAACAGTAAAAAAAGTAACTTAAATTCCACAATTTTAACACAAGTTAGGTTACACTATTGTTATGCTACACATTTACAGTAAATACATACTTAACAAAATTAAAAGAATTGTGTTTTTGGCATCTGTGGGCTTCAAGACGAAAAGTTATCATGGTCCTCGGGTTAAGTCTTACCATGCCACCTACGGTATAGCTTCTCCTCTGTAGAGGAGATTCGCTAAAAGTAATCACCCATTCCGTAGGACGTCGATATATTCTTGTCATTCTTTCCTGTTGACTCGCTTTTTTGCAATATCTCATATCACAACATGTATTTTTGGCCTTTTTTTAGTAAAAGCTGTCCAAATTCATATTCCAGTTTGTTTTTGGACCCCAGGAACTGACCCTGTAACCCCTTCAAACCGAAGTCCAAGATTTTTACAATGTTTGAACGGGTCAGTAAGAATACCAGACATCAAGCACATACAATGTTAAAGCTAATGTTGCTCAATTATTTAAGAATATATTTATAATTAAATACAGTATATTTGTGAATATATTTGCTAGTTTTGTGAGGGATAATTTATTGTATCCTGTTTTAAATTCTGTTGTTTAATCATAAGCATTCATCAAACCAATTTTTAACAGGTTACCAGCAAATTTCATTATCTATATTCCCTATCAATTTCTGTGTATTTTTCAACATTATGCTGTAATTTTAATTTTTTAAATTGTACAATGCTAAATTTATGTCAACTTACTTAGACTCAAAAAGTAATTAAACATTCACAGTACGTACAAATTCATATTTAATAAACTATAAAAATTGTCCTACTAACAAAACTGAATAATGAAACTACATTCTGATTTATATTAAATAACAAACTGTACGTATCAGTATTATGGGGTTTGAATAAGATCGTAGGCGAGTTTGAGTATTTTACAAATATTTACGCATTTGGCATTTGAAATTCCAATTTATTTCCCAACGTATTGCCCCATTTTACGATATTTGCATTTGTAATACAACGAGAACTCAGGATAGAATCGAGAGTATCCTGGTTACAGTAGAAGATAAAAAGCAGGCAGGTTGACTAACAACAAGTGAAAATAATACTGAAAACCAGTAATATCAATAATAAATAGTAACAGATGCTTTAACTTAACAACTTATAGCAATAAGTGACAAGGTCATAACGGAGGTGACAATCTGTAACAAAACTTTAAAAAATAAATAACAGAATGTTACCAGATGAGGAATATTGACTAACAAAATATTGTAGGTCAGCAAACAAAATACAAATATGAGAATAAGAGGATAATATTAATAAGAATCTTAAATAATTACCAGTTTTTGATTTGGGAAAGACTTGAATAAGAAAACGAACAAATCCACCAAATCACAAAAAACTTGGACTCAGTGTGCCCCTTTAGAGGCGCCACCATGAAATACATAAAGCTAAAGCCGAGGACACTGATAACTGATACTCACAGAGGTGCGGCCCTCTCAAGTTTTGCATAACACTAACCTAGCTTTGCATTAACCATTTCATGCCTTTGTTCTGCCATGTGTTAACACTAACAGTTGTCTAAACGTTTCATTAAGGGAGGACTCCAATTACCGCTTCTCCCGTAAGACCAATGTTAACTTTCAAACCCCGTTCCTCTTAAACGCATTATCTTGAAGTACCTGGGGGCCGAGCTTTGCTCGGGGAAGGCCAGTCAGTTTGTTTAGATGGCTGCGTAGTATTTCACCACGTCCCCCTACTGATGAGCAGATTTTCTGAGCTCATTTGTCCTTTTTATGCATGTTAAAGTTTACTCCAGTTGTTATTTATAGCTCATAGCTCAATATCCGTTTGATTAATTTTGGATATGACATGACCGCACTGTATGTAATTTTCACTCAATGGTTTTAGTTACTGTTGTCATTAAACCACATGTTTTTACGTAATCTATATGAATATTACTTTGACAGTTCACTGATTGATTATAAACAGCTGCTATGATTCTTTTGTTTTGATTTTAAACTCCATAAGCCCAATGTTAATTTTGTCAAATTTTCATATTTGTTTTTCTACATTATTTTATTTTCCCTGACGATGAGACCTGTCTAGAACTTATTTTTAACCCGGAAATTAGTTATTTCTAACATTTGAAGGAAATCGTTTAAGCCGTTTTTGATATCAGAGTCGCAATCGAGCAAGCAAGCAAGTAAGCATACAAACTTTACTCATATTAGAGTGAAGGATTATTTATTTATGGCTAATATTAAAAGCAAAGATATACCTATCGATTTCAGTGAGCAGAACTGTGATCACAAGTACAGTAATAATCGTTGAATAGAATTCCAAAATATTCAGTATTCGTGATGTTTGATGCGTTCACTATTTGTGATCTAACAATTCTGCCCTCTGTAATTGCTATGAATTGTTTGCTCTTTAAAATGAGCCACAAATCAATAATTTAGGATAACTCGTTGAGGTGTGGAATTTGAAAATTCACATTGGTCTTATGGGAGGAGCTGTATAAATGCGAAAAGTTTCTTGACTGGAGCCCCCCCCCCTTAACTTTACAGTATTCTCTTTTAGCTCTTTTGTGATTTTTTTAGCATTGTTGTTCTGTAAATCCTTCGCACCCGAATAATATGAACCTATGAAATATGGAATCTGATCAGTTCTTTAGGAATTAATAATAATAACAATAATAATAAAATTCAGATGATAGAATATCATTATATTATTCATTTGCACATGAAGAAGAGAGCAGATTCCATGTCCCGGAACGCTGTGTTGTGAAATGGTTTTCCTTTTAGCCAGTGATGGCTGTTTCAAATTACTTAAACAAAATATTATTAGAGCTTAAAAATATATTTTACTGAGACCGGGTTAAGTAACTTAGAGCCAAGGTTTTAAGCAACAGCCTGTAAACAAGTATTTTGAATAATTTAATTTTAGTTTAAGTTGGCGTAATACATATTCCAAACCTGTTGAATTAGGTAAAGTTGAGCAAAATCGGTAAATAAAATATAAAACTTAGTAAATGCGCACTTATATATTTTTAGCATTACAAATAAATATCCTATTCCATATGTCCTGGTGAAATTGCAATAAGAACATTTATAGTTTTGCGACATGAATAGCGCCTTCAATATCAGAACGCAATATAGATGCTGTGTTGGGGTTGCAGCCGCGCGCCGTCACAAAATCGCAACGCCAGGGGCTGAATTGTAAATTTAGAATTCCTTTAGATAAAATAAATTTATTAAACTATTAAGAGGGGGCTCCGTAACAAAACTTTTTCGTTTCTGACTGCATCTCCCTCTTAACTTTCAAATCCCGCACCTCCCCAACGAATCATCCGAAATCGTTGATTTATGGCTCGTTTTAAATAACACAAAATGTTAGTGATTTCACTGCGTAGGATTTTGGTAGTAATACCCTGGGTACATGGCTAAGACAGCCAAGAAGCTGCACTTGTTGATTGGATGTGGCCATAGTTGATGCCAAAAAGTAACTCTTCAGATAGAGAGCCACTTGAAAATCGGTGCAGGACACCATAGTGGCGGCCATTAAAGATGACTGCCAGTAAAATAATAAATCTTACCATAACTTGATTAATAGATGTCAGATTTCAGTGAAATTGCATTTGTTTAAAAGGTCTTTGAAATAAAATCTTGATTTATTGTAATTTTTACGAACAATGGCTGTTTCCCAGGGATTTTACGATTATTGATTATTTTGCCATATTTTGATATAAAAGATATAATTTCAAAACACTGCTGAGTACTCATCATTTTATATCACTAGGTGAAAATACTCCTGTCACAGCAAACCTGCATACTCAGCGAATGTCCAGTGCAAATATGCACTATTCCAATCAGATATATGTGTCTCACAACCACATAAAGCCACTCCCTAAGTTTCATAAAAGTAAATTCATAAAAAGCGATATATAATATTTGATTTATTCCCCATACGAATAACTCATTTTTTAACCCCCCTTAACAATTTACTCAATGAAAGTTTAATTTTGTTCGATGATTTATTAAGTTATTTTAAGTTTATACATAAATAAATTTTAAAATGTTATGTTATAGATGAACGTTAAGGGATTAAGTAATTACAATTAAAACAGTGTAATTGGCGCACTGATATTTTTTTCTTAAAAAACGCAGGAAATTTGGAAAATACTCAAAAGTATATTATTTGAAAGCAACTGGATTTCAATGCGGGGTCAAGAAACATACTGAAAAGTGCTATTTAGTTGTTCTCTTCATTATTTATGAAATTTAATGGAAAACCAGAATCCCATAAGAAATCCATTGAAGCCACTAGACTTTAAAAAATTTTAATATTTGACAAATTAACACAAATTAAAATAGGTCTACATGCTTATACTTAATGAAGAATATTTTTATTGTATTAATAAGAAATAAAATCTTAACATTCAGTTGAATACGAATTTTTAATTATTTACTAAATGTGAAGAAAACAACTACCCCTTAAACGTCACCTAATTTATAGCAACATTCTCTTGGTTTATCATGAAGTTAGTAACTTTGATTTAATATGTTTAATAAGCACATGTTACCTTACGTTTATATTACAAATTTATACTAAAAAACTATTGTAATCACTACTATAATAAACATGAGGGTTTGTCTGTCTGTCTATTGTTCCATCACGCCAAAACCACTGGACCAATTCTGCTGAAGTTTTGCACAAATTTACATTCTATGTACCCAGGAGTGTCATAGGCCTATTGGCGTTTAGATAAGTCCTCAGGGCTCTGCCTCACGGGACTTCCAAGTCTCCATGTTATTCATATGGATGAGAGTTTTATTTGGTTTATATTACATGTGTTTTTTCTTAATTCAATTTATTTAAATATACGGTTGTTATAAGGATTATATCTAACTACAGAATGTCTTTGTTTTGTTTACAATTTTTGTACTCTAAATTTGAATCCGTTGCGAAGCACGGGCATAGCAGCTAGTACAATCAGTACATATAATGCCAGAAAAAAGCTAGATTGCTATGAATACGTTAGAAATAAGATAAAAATAATTTATGATATAAAACAATACGTGCTATTGTCTTACATCAACAACTGTCTTAGCTATATGATAAACGAACAGGGCATATATACGATATATATACGACTTCGAAGGTGCTATAGAAACAATACGTGCTATTGTCTTACATCAACAACTGTCTTAGATATATGATAAACGAACAGGGCATATATACGATATATATACGACTTCGAAGGTGCATTAGAAACTATTGGTAAAATATATTACCCTTTAGAATATTTAAGATGTGATTACTTATTAATAGTACCTACAATGTATACATACTATTCAGTGTAAAGGATGGTTTGTATGTGTGTCCAGTGTTCATCCGTCACAAAATTATAACACCTTTAAAGTATTGTTTTTCTGGCACAAATGTATTGTTTATGGGACAGTGAATTGCTTATTTGATTCTATAAATTCGAAGGAAATCCAACATAAACAGCTTTTTCAAAGATGGTTCTTGAATTCGCATTACATTTTGGCTTTAAAATTAGATAAAAATAGTTTATTTCAACTTTTTCTAAGTGTCTAGAAACATCATTGTGCCAGTTAAATTTGTTCATATGTTTAGATGTTCCTAAGATATAAGTATTACGTAAAAATAACACACAGACAGGTACATGGAAAACTAAGCGTTTTAGGACATACCTTCGTATAAACCATATTCTTTCTTTTTGTATGATAAATTATTTCCCAATGCCCTGAAAGGTTTTTTAATACCCTTTATACCAGTCTGAAAGTCGTCATAGGGTACAACCAAAAGAAGTTGTCTCAAGTAAGTCCTGTTGGCTATCCAGCGTGACCAGCGTCCCCTTGGGACTTCCTTCTCTAACCGGGAGCTGGTTTCCTCAAAATCTGAAACCCTCAGACTGGCTGGATACTCAGTCAGGTCATAGACCTTAGAGGGGATAATGGATCACCTGGGGGAGATGACGGCGTGAGAGGAAGATGTCTTACGAACAGTTCTATAATAATAATAAACTCCTGTCCCAAGTTTCGTTAAGATTGGACTTTTTTTACCAAAGTTTTTGAGTAAACACACATATATACCAATTTTAATGAATGGTGCTGTTGGCATCTGGGGGTTTCAAAATCAAAATTCATCATGGTCTCGGGCTTAAAGTCTCCGGTTACAGCTTCTTTCCTAAATTGGAAATTCGCTAAAAGGCACCGAAATTCAAACGGCATTTGATACACTCCACCACGAGAGCATAATCTTCTACTGTACCAAAGTGCAAGTTAATTTATCATTTGCACTGATTCGAGAAGCTATAAGCTTCCACTGTACAGTACCTCAGTCCATAGATTATTTTACCATTTGCAATTGTACGTGAAGGTAAGCTTCCACAGTCCTTAGTTACCTTATAATTCACACCACTATTACAGCCTTAATCTTTTAGCATTGACTACATATACTGAAGTAGACTTGTTATTGTCATTGTAAAATCTGTCCCTAGTTTTGTGTGCGCCATGATAAGAGGACGTAGTTACACCAATCACCAACAGAGTACACTTCTGTCAACTATTGCTTATCTTCTCAAGGAGGGGATAATAAAACAGTTGGTGTGTCAGGAAGCAAACATAAGTAGATTATCACTTGATTTCTGGGTGGAGATAGTTTACAAGTTAACGTAAATAACTAAAATAAATATTTGGCAGCAGCACAATCTGTCGGTGACCCAATCAAACTAAGTCCATTCCAAATTCTGGCTAACACTAAAAGTGGGACAGCTGGGCGATATAGATGGGTGTCTCCTTCAGTCAATGATTTTACTGTAGCAAAGCCTATAGCATATAATCCACGCGACCACTATTTTATCTTGATATATTTAATGTTGTTCTTTGGTAACCCATTTCGTCTCATGTGTAATTTCTAAATCAACGTTTAGGGAAATGTAAACAATTCCGTTAGGTTTGTCCGGCTAAACGCAACACACACACAGTTAGGAGTTTTACACTAAACTACTATTCAAAGCCTAGCCTACTTTAGTTTTAGCGAATTTCCCCTATAGGGAAGAAGCTATTACCGTAGGTCTCATGGTAAGACATAAGCCTGAGACCATGATAACTTTTTGTTTTGAGGTCCCCAGATGTCAAAAACACTATTCGTTCAAATTTATATATATATATATATATATATATATATATGTGTGTGTGTGTGTGTGTGTGTGTGTGTGTGTGTGTGTGTGTGTGTGTGTGTGTGTGTGTGTGTGTGTGTGTGTGTGTGTGTGTGTGTGTCCGTTAACACGATAACTTGAGTAAAAAACGTCCGATTTCGATGAAATTTGGCTCAAATGTGTAAAGTGACATTCATGACTAAGTTCGAAAACCAAATAATCGGACCATGGGAAGGGGGGTTTATGGGGAGCGGACCCCCCCAGAGCGTAACATCGCTTAATGCAAACGTAATTCACCCCACGGTCGGTCTTGTGTTTCGATGATCACTTGTAGAGTCATTGACAAATGTCATATCATGACAAAAGTAATACCCCCGTCGCAACAAACCTGCGTACTCAGCGAATTTCCAATGCATGCATATGTTTATCACTACCACATAAAGCCACTTACCAAGTTTCATAAAAATACATAAATAAATAAGTGATCTATAGCATTTTATTTATTCTCCATAAGAATAACATTAAGGCAGAGTACGGAGGTTTGCTGCAACAAGGGACACAAAATATGTGTTTTTATGCAATTATCAATATTAACTCAACTAGGTGAAGCTACATATAAGTTTTATTAATTTATGTGCATAATTAAGGGAGATATAAAACTTTACTTATTCTCCATAAGAATAAAATTAGGGCTGAGTATGCAGGTTTGCTGCTCCTGGGATAATCAACAACAAATCAATTGTTTGTGCAAATATCAATATACCAGTACTATGTGAAGCCACATACCAAGTTTCATCAATATACATTCATAAATAATCAAGATATAAAATTTTATTTATTCTCCATAAGGATAACATTGGACAACGTACTGTGTTTAGCACATTGAATATCTCTGCAACGGTTGGACGTAGAATCACAATTTAAACACGAAAATGATTGTTTTGTAGAGCTGAATCGATTTGTAAAAGCAAATGTGAAGTTTACAGTAAAATTAACTGAGGAAAAGCCAAAAACATTTTTCCCATAACATTAACAAGGCATATTTTATGAGTAGGTTTTTTGGATTTTCTCCGCAACCACTTAACCTTGGTTAATAATTCAAAATACTATATTATTTGTTTTTTCAAGCTCTACAAAATGCTCAAAACCAAAATTGAGTGTTTTAAAAATTTTAGGGTGAGAAGTGCAAAAAACTGATTTTTGGAAAATTTAAAACCCCCATAAACCCCCCTTGGTTTATGGGGGTTTTAAATTTTCCAAAAATCAGTTTTTTGCACTTCTCACCCTAAAATTTTTAAAACACTCAATTTTGGTTTTGAGCATTTTGTAGAGCTTGAAAAAACAAATAATATAGTATTTTGAATTATTAACCAAGGTTAAGTGGTTGCGGAGAAAATCCAAAAAACCTACTCATAAAATATGCCTTGTTAATGTTATGGGAAAAATGTTTTTGGCTTTTCCTCAGTTAATTTTACTGTAAACTTCACATTTGCTTTTACAAATCGATTCAGCTCTACAAAACAATCATTTTCGTGTTTAAATTGTGATTCTACGTCCAACCGTTGCAGAGATATTCAATGTGCTAAACACAGTACGTTGTCCAATGTTATCCTTATGGAGAATAAATAAAATTTTATATCTTGATTATTTATGAATGTATATTGATGAAACTTGGTATGTGGCTTCACATAGTACTGGTATATTGATATTTGCACAAACAATTGATTTGTTGTTGATTATCCCAGGAGCAGCAAACCTGCATGCTCAGCCCTAATTTTATTCTTATGGAGAATAAGTAAAGTTTTATATCTCCCTTAATTATGCACATAAATTAATAAAACTTATATGTAGCTTCACCTAGTTGAGTTAATATTGATAATTGCATAAAAACACATATTTTGTGTCCCTTGTTGCAGCAAACCTCCGTACTCTGCCTTAATGTTATTCTTATGGAGAATAAATAAAATGCTATAGATCACTTATTTATTTATGTATTTTTATGAAACTTGGTAAGTGGCTTTATGTGGTAGTGATAAACATATGCATGCATTGGAAATTCGCTGAGTACGCAGGTTTGTTGCGACGGGGGTATTACTTTTGTCATGATATGACATTTGTCAATGACTCTACAAGTGATCATCGAAACACAAGACCGACCGTGGGGTGAATTACGTTTGCATTAAGCGATGTTACGCTCTGGGGGGGTCCGCGGCAGTCGCGTATACAGTTGAAGGGGTACAGTTGTCCGTAGCGGGATAAAAGTAAAAGGGATCTGCGGTCTCTGGGTTAGCTTAACGGGCCGAGGCCATCGACCTCGCCGCTGCCGCTGCCGCTGCCGCTGGTATAATACTCCTTCTGCTGCATCATTCGTGTTTATAACTCACAGATTGTTATGACCACTCAACAATCGTAATGGATAACTGACTGTCCAATCGGCAACTGTATTGTTAAAACGCGGATGTAAATAAATCAGCGGCATAAAAGATGCGCACTTTATGAGTTTATCTTTTCAGCACTTTCGGGATTATAAAAGCATTTTTCATTCATATTCGCTCGTATGAACACTTTTGAACGGTTACAAATTGTAACACCATTTCCGAGCTCAATCGTGTCGGGGGTTGTTTAATAACTGTGCTTGATTGTCTCGATTATTAATCAGAAGGCTCGAGTAATATCATTTGATATTCTGTATTATAAACCATTATACTGTTTAATTATTTATTATAGCTTTTGTAATTGCTAGTGTATAATCTTTATGTTATACTCTTCATGTGCTACATCTGTAAGTTTTATTCTTGTTATTAAATAATAGATTTTACTGTACATTTTGCTACCACATGTCAAATGTTGACAGAATTTTTAATAAATACAAAGTATAAGTACAAATTTTCCAATATAAAATGAGTTACTTTTTTGAATGCTTTCGGTTTGAATGCAGATTTATACGTATCAATCGCATAAATTTACGTAACAAATTCTATCCAAATATTCTCATATATAAACCAAATATGAAATTAAATTAATTCTATATAAAAAAAACATTGGAAGACATAATGGTCCATGGGATTGTATTTGGGTTGAGTAGGCGGTTTGTTGTCACGGGGACCACAAACAATCCCACGGGGGTTTACTTGGAAATATCAATGGACCAGGCACATACTAATTTTCACTTCTAAAAATATAAAATGAAAATAAAATATAGTAAAGTAAAAATAAAATAAAAAAGAAGAGAGATATAAAATTAGATTCATTCTGCTTACGAATACAATTAGACAACGTTCCGACTAGGATAACAGCGTCCATCCTGCAGGGGAATTGGCTCTAGGGTTGCAACAACATAGGTTGTACCTGTGGGGGGATCTTTAAAGAGGACCTCTATCTTTGAAAACAATTATAAACAGATTGGTTAAAAAACTTAGTTTATTTACTACCCACATCGAGTTTGTTAAACTTTAATTTATTTAACTACCAAACATGTATTTTTAATGTTATCTTTTATCTATTACAATATTTTACATAAAATTGGTACTTAGGGTGTTAAAAGTTTAACTTACCTCAGGTTAAAAAAGGTTTCTAGAAGATAGCGCAAGTTTGCAAGGAATATCTTGTAGGAAAGCAGTTAGGACATTATCTAGCAGGACTAGGAATTACTTTTGGAAAGCACAGTATTTATATTTTTGAATTTACGTAAATGTGTAAATGAACAATACGAAATAAACTGTTAAACTGTATTTTCTCCATCAATATAATATAAAAGAAAGAGCGCGTTATAGATAAAGTAACTTGCCTCAGTGGGAGGCTTTGCTCCCCACTGTTATTGTAGCTGGAAAATGTTATTCAAATACACACAAATGTCTTTACTGTTTGCCCGGAAAAATGATGGTTTCAACTCTTAATTTACTATAGTTGATTAGTAACAAACTGTTATTGACAAATGTTCAACTTAAAAATGTATTCAATTTATTATCTTAAACATATTACCGGGGTATTTAGGTTGTTTGATATAGTATAAGTAATTTTGTTAATGTATTTATAAAAATTGGGTTTTATACAAATATCAATATAACTCAAATAGGTAAAGCCACATATCAAGTTTTATTAATTCATTTTCATAATTAAGGGAGATAACACGTTACTTATTCTCCATAAGAATAACATGGGGGCTGATTACGCAGGTTTGCTGCTACGGGAACTATGGGCCAAAAAAATGTTTTTTAGTGAAAATATTAATAGACCACAACGATATGAAGCAATATATCAAGTTTCATCAAGTTAATAAATAAGCGAGATATACAATTTTTCTTATTCTCCATAAGAATAACATTGGACAACGCATTGTGTTTAGCACTTTCAATATCTCTGTAACCAATTGACGTAGAGAAATGATCATAACACCAAAATGTGCGTCTTTTTAAGCTGATTCCAATGGGAAAAACTAAAATTTGACTTTTTCCAGAATTATATATTTTTACGAGAGTTATCGTGCTCACGGACACACACACACACATACACATATATATATACAGTTTTGAACGAATGGTGTTTTTGGCATCTGGGGACCTCAAAACGAAAAGTTATCATGGTCCCGGGCCTAGGTCTTACCATGCCGACTACGGTAATAGCTTCTTCCCTATAGGGGAAATTCGCTAAAAACGAAAACGTTATTATCTGTTTGTTTACTAAAAAAATGTGCTTCCATCTTGATCTTGCTCATATAAACAAACAGCTGTTACAGCTGTTTAGTTTGTGTTAGTGATAACTAACTATTGCCAGATCGACTACTTCGGGCTATCAATAAATCGATTGCCAGGTCGATACTTCGGACTATTCTATTAAGAAATCTACTATTAAGTTAAATAACCACTCCTTAACCATAAACAATAAGGAAAACAACAATTAACCAAAATCGATAGCAACAATTGTTTTATCGATTATTTACATCGCTGAGTAATTCGTTCAATTCATATTGTATAAGCAAAGTAACAGCTGATGACCTCGACCAAAAAGTGTCATTGAATGAAGTTTTTTGTCCTAGGGCGAAAAATATCATCAAAACAATATTTGTTACCCAGTGAATAAAATATCAACTCAATGCATGTGTTTAAAACAGTTATTGTTGATACAGTATGATGAAACAAAATCTCTACACTTGTTGTCCGATTTACTTAAAATGTTGTATGTTTCTTCCTTTTTGTAAACAATTTAGCAAGTTCATTAGTCAAAACAATCGGAAACCTAAACCCCATTTTTGTTATTTTTAAATTAGAATTTTGAGTTTTGGGCCAAAATGAGTCAAATATGGCCCGGAGTTGATGATAATGCATTAGAAAAACATAACATAAAAAACAAAAATTTGAAATCCTCTTTTTTTATGTCTTGACATATTAAAAACAATGTAGTATTATGGGATTTATACTTTTGAAAAGCTATTTTTCATTATTTGGAATATACCACCTTTAATCTACCACCTTTAATATAACCTCCTCCTGTTGATGATAATGCATTAGAAAAACATAACATAAAAAACAAAAATTTGAAATCCTCTTTTTTTATGTCTTGACATATTAAAAACAATGTAGTGTTATGGGATTTATACTTTTGAAAAGCTATTTTTCATTATTTGGAATAGTTCTACCATCTTTAATATAACTTCCTCCTAACTACATCACGCACAACATAACAACTATTTCATTACAGATAGATATAACCAGGTGCTTCTGAACAGCAACAAATATGTTATCAAACTTTCGCATAAACTGGCACAAGTGTTTGCTTTAACACCTAATTTAACAATTTGGATTTTAAGAGTGGGCTCCAGCCACGAAGCATTAAGTATTTCTCCTGGTTCTCTCTCGTTTTGTTTGAACTTTTCACGTCTTTCCTCGACGGATTATCCAATATCATTGGTATATGGTTGATTTTAAAGTGCAAAATAATACCTAGTGATTTCAGTGAGCAAAATGTCGATATTACAAATAACAATCGTTCAATACAATTACAAAATATTCAGTATTTAGGTTTTTTCTATGGTTTAACTGTTTAAATATCGAAATTCTGCTCACTGAAATCATTAGGACAATTAATTATAACCAAACTCGTAGGTGTATGAACCATTAATGATTAACCATAACCAAAGCTGACCATAACCATAACCGAATCAACGATATCGGATAATCCGTTGAGAAGGTCTTTGGAAGTTAACATTAGGCTTATGAGAGAATCAGGTGGCTGGAGACTGGTGCACGCTCTCAAACATAGAAATGATATACCTCTTCTTACGCCTGCGTGCTGCGTGCGAGCTCGTTCCGGTTTTATAACTTATACGGCGGTGCGCGACGCCTTCAAACTCCAGAACGCAATATAGCAACAGCGTTGGGGTTGCAGCATACGCCGTAGTGCAATTAAAGTAGGCCTAAGCTAAAATGGAAGAATCTGGTCAAATAACCTAATGAGTTTTTTGTTATTTATACACCAGAAAGTTAGACATCGCTCTAAATGGGGCAAAAGTCTAATTTATTCCGGTGTTGAAGATTTTAATTGGGTTTCAGACCTAAAAGATTTCGAATTTCAGCCTCCTTCACCGTAAGACCAATGCCATAAACGATCGGACGTTCGGGTGGAACGTAACAACAACCTGGTCCTGGTTGTTGCTTGCTCAGGGGCCGGTACTTGGGCCGAACCTTTTTTTATTTGTATCAACGACATTTATAGTAGCGTGCCTCACGCTGACCTATGCTTGTTTGCGGACGACACCTCGTTAAGTGGTAGTAACCATTCTCGTGATATTCTTGAGGTGGACACGTTCTTACAAAGTAGTTCTTTGCTGCAGTGGTTGGCTGAAAATAACTTGCTGGTTACACACTAATAAGACAATGGTCATAGATTTTAAGTTGAGACAGTCCCTTGATGGGTTTGATGGGAGCCACTGGCTCATGTATGATTTTAGGCGACAGTCTCGTTGATCCATGCCAGCATACATATTTTTTAGGTCTCATTGTAGATTATCGTCTTGATTTTTCTAAGCATGTTGAGAAAGTAACCAGTAAACTGAACATTGGTATATTTGGTCTTCGAAGACTGCATAGTTTTCAGACTGGAATGTTCTTCTTACAACTTATTTCGGCTGTTTTATCCTTATTTATCATACGAGATCGCAATTTGGGGTGCAGGATCTACATGGAATGACACAATTTCCCGCTTCCAAGAAAAAAAGCACTAAGACTGATATTTTGTATGAAGAAGTCTGAATCGTATATATGTATTTTCTCTAAAATCAATCTTCTAACCTTATAAAGCATAAACATTCTTGAATGTCTTTCCCTTCATGCGAAAAACAAACATTTATACCAATTTCGTAACATCAATTCTGGTACACTGATTCTTGCTATACATAAGACTTAAAAAAAAACGCTTTACTCTTCCATAAAGCTTTAGTACAATGCACTACCAATTTTCTTAGATCAGAACCATATGCGGGGAAATTCCGGATAAAGATAAAGGCTTTTCTGGTTTAAAATAAATATTACATAGTTCGTGAGTATTCATCATATTAATAAAGAGTATTGTTTTGTTGCCTTATATGCTTACAATTGTACGATTTGTCTGTTAATTATTAGTATTATAATCATTTGTTTAAAATGCATTGTTTATTGTTGTTGATGGTAAGTTTATGTTGTTTAAGAGATTATTGCGGACATTTTCCATCACTGATCACACACTATTTCACAATTTTGTTATGTTTTAGTTTTTTCTCACCTGAAGACGGGATCAGATTCCAGATCCCGAAACGTCGTGAAACTTGTTTTTACTAATCAGTGATGGAAATTGTACGCAATAATCTCTTAAACAACAGTATTATAATGTTTATTTCGTTTAATATGTAACAAAACCTGACGCGTGTCAATGCTATATGTATATTCGAATGACAATAAAGATTTTTTATTTCATTCGACGAACGATTAAGCAACGCGCATCCTCAACGGATTAGCCGAAATCATCGACGGAAATTTGAAGATAAAAACTTTTAAAAATCGCAAAATTGAATACCTTGGAAATTACGATACAAATATTATGTCCAATCGAATGGATAAATATGTTTTCTATGAAATGAGGAATAAATAAATGATTTCGGATAAACCTTTCAGGACGTAAGGGATTCGAACGCTTAACTTGGCCTCAGAGGAGAAACAGGTCCTTTTGGGCCTGGACCCCTCTTTTAAGACTTGTGTTTACGGCCATGTGCACTGTTACTAAATCATTGTGTACTCTCTAAGACTCACTGTGTGGTCCGTTCCAACAAGTTGTATCCATGGAGATAGTAATATCACCTCCATGGTTGTATCCCGACGCGAGCGACGAGGAAAGTGGAGTAATGGCAGTGCCTTCAAGCGAGCGACGCAATTCACATACAGAGCCGTGCTGTGGGATGCCGCCGCGCCGCGCCGTGCCAAGATCCCACTCACGAAGCGCTATCATTGCAAAACTTGCGAAAGTAACTTGGCATTATAATCCAAAATACCTAGTTATAAACCAACTAGACTTATGTTATATCTGAGATTGTAAGTTCTACTCAAGACCCTCGGTTGCAAAGAGAATACGCTTCGATCTAGAGGTTCCACAGGCATTTTGGAGTAAGTTACCTCCAACAGTTCATTCAACACACAGGCCACGCTAGTGAGGCGGCTGAGAAAAAAACTGTTTGTTTTTGTTGTTTAGCCTCCGGATTACTCAGAAATACGAAAATGGTTTAATACCTGATTTTGAGTAATCCAATTCGTTGCAGGAGCAACTAGTTTCGACTTCAAAGTGAAGTCATCTTCAGGCTGACGAGGATGTTTGTCACTTCATTTGTAGGTCATCACGTAAAAGTACATTTGTGATCCTTGTCAGCCTGAAGATGACTTCACTTTGAAGTCGAAACTAGTTGCTCCTGCAACAAATTTAAAAGTGTTTAGTTACTTAAAGTATCACAAGTACGGTATTTTTATCAGTAAGATTTAATTTTCCAAATTTTAATAAAATTTTAACCCGGAAGAGTTATTTTTTAACCGGACTCATTTTTTTGTAGGTATCGACGTTGCTGTACTGTGTACTTCGAATGCTGCGCTAACATCAACGAGTTCGCACGCAGCACGCTGACGTGAGGGAAGTGAATTTCCATATAAAAAACTATAAAAACTCAAAATCAGTTAAAAACATACAATTATTCCAATTTTTATTCAAATCTGAAAACATTGATTTTTTGGCTGTTTTGATGTTCCTGGTTCTATTTACCTGCAATGCTGGGAATTCAATTTTGCGCATTATAAGGTTAGGAGAAGGTCCAGTCAGGCTTTAAAGTAGGCGTGAGATTGTTGGGGATGATAAAAGTACACCAACAAATGAATAACAGGCTTTTCTGAAGTAAAACCCCCATAAGACAACGTACTGTGTTTGGTCGATACACATTTTCTTTAATAACTCGGTAAATATATATGCTAGAATGACGAGAGAGGGCTTAAAAGTTTCGCCACACTAATTCCCACCGTTTTCCATCCGTTAATGTTACATACGAGGCTTTTCTGACCCTTTTTGGGCCCAAAAACTCAAATTTCTAAATTTAAAATCCCCAAAAAATGGGTTTAGAGTTTTCCGATTGTTTTGCCCAACGAACTTGTCCAACTGATTACAAAAAGGAATGTCCCTACCAAATTTGAAGTAAATCGGACAAAAAATGCGACCGCTAGAGTGCATACATATATATATATATATATATATATATATATATATAGAATTTTGAACAAACCCCCAAAACGTGTTCAGGGGGTCACATTAGGAACTTCTATGGTGGTCCCGGGCTTAAGTTTCACCGTGCGGGTCATGCTAATAGTTCACTTTCCATAGGAAATTCACTAATAATCTTTTTGCTGAAGACTTCTTGTTAAAGCGGATCAGAGCTCTTGAATCTTTCCACCACTAACCCCTCACAAGTAGACTGTCCTATGAAAATGCAACTCTTAGGATTTAGTGCTGCTTTGAGCTTATTACGCGTCGTTTCTTCCCGCTGTATTCTTCTGCAATATAAATTTTACGCAGTATTTGATCTGTTCCAATATCACTCTTTAATCAACGTCACAAGGTATGACGAGGGTAGAAATCTTATAGTTTATTCTACAAAACCTGGGTGCCCATCAAAACCATTAAGCTTAAATGGCGTTGTATTTCGTGAGTTAAAACCCTGCTTCCCAAATCCATTTTAGAAGCAATAAAATTATTAAGTAAATCGATCGGATGAAACGGCTAAACGGTTTTTTCTTCAAATTTTTTAAATATGTAGGATTTAAAGTAAATTGATATTAAACACTAATATGAGTTTTAATTGAGTGATTAAAGATAGAATAACTGATTAAGGCTCCGGCCTATCCATTGACACGCAGTGCATTGCAAGATTTTGCAGGATTTCACTTTACAGTGGCAACATAAACGCTAGTATTAAAGAGGACAGCATTATTACTGATGTATCGTTCTACTTATTTAAATTTTTAATCGAGTTAAATATTCAAGCCCTTTTAAATGTACAAAGATGAGCTTTTTCAAACTACAACAACTTAAGGAAAAAACATTATTTTGAAATTCGAATAAGTAGTAGCAGAATTTGAACTTTCTCCTATCAAATGCCGTTTAGAGTGTGTTGATAACATAATTATTGTCGCTAACATCTGAAAGGGTCCTTTTTCCACCTTAATAATGTATTTTTCACGCGGCGGCGCAAATTGTCTGTGTAAGGTAGACCGAAGCCTTCATACGTTTAAATGTGTAAATGTAACACGTACAAATTCTGTTTGAATCGAGTGTCATATGTAGTATATATATACAAAACTGTTATATAAACTGATGTAGATGTATCACATATATCCTAAAAATAATATTATACAAATGACACTTATAAAAACGCTCTATACCGATTAGTAGTTTATAACGGTTATGGACCCATTGTACCCCTCCCTCGTCGACAGTTGACGGGGGATGAATATCTTCAGTGCCTATCGTTATAAATCATATGACATAAATCCATAAAGCATATATACTTTATAATGTCATATATATGTTTATATTGATGATTGGATTGAACTTAATTAAATTAAATTGAAGTCCTACACGTTTGTAGTGTACAAAAATAAATATTATTGTAGTAAAAAATTAGATATTAAATTGTATTTAAAGTTATAAAGAATAAAAGTATCATTTGATATAATTACAACTTTCTTTGGAAAGCATTATGATGACTAATTGGACTCAAGGCTGATCTCGTTCCACTATTTACAGTTTTAAAATTAAATCAATACTTTCTTACCAAAACCTTTCATTTAGGCATGGTTGGCAGATGTCAGACTTACATGGGGAGGATTCATAACGACAAGGTTCTTAAAGTGGCTATTTTTCAGTTTTGTTATTTAGTGATTTAAAATCGTAAAGTTTCAAATCGTCCAGTTCCTAATTATAAAGTTTTAAATATACAGTGTTTCACAAAGTAAAGTTTCATAACGTAAAGCTCCATTTAAATTTATATAGCAGTTCAGAAAGTAAAATGGCATAAAGTAAAGTTGTAATTAATTTTAATCTAAATAAAAACGGGTGACATAACGTCAAGTTTCATCGCGTTAAGATTATATTTAAAAGAAAATTAAATAAGTGGTCGCTCCACAAAGTAAAGTTTCAAAACCTGAAATAACCATTTTATATAATGAAATATAAATTGTTTGTCTAAACGTAAAGTTTCGTAAGTCCAATATTTAATTTTTAATATAATGGGAGGCAGTGTTTCATGAGGTAAAGTTTCAAAACATAAAGTTTGCATTTAAAAAAACAACCTGTTTCAAAATATAAAGTTTCATAACGTCCAGTATTAGAACTCACTCACTCCAGTTCGATCCAATTTTGCTTGTGCTGGATTGGAGTGAACCATCTTTTGCGTTTACGGTTATAGCTTGACGTTATGAAACTTTACTTTGTGAAACACCCATATCAATTTATATTCAATTTATATTTAATCTAAGCTTTACGTTTTGAAACTGGACGTTATGACACTTTTTTTAGTTTAAATTAAACAAAATGAAAACTTTACTTTATGCAACTTTACTTTCTGTACTGTTATATCAATTGAAATACAACTTTACGTTATGAAACTTTACCTTGTGCAACACTATAGATTTATAACATTATGTAATTATTTCACTTTACGTTATACAACTTTAAGTTTTGAAACAGGTTGTTTTTAAACTACAAACTTTATGTTTTTAAACTTTACCTTATGAAACACTGCCTCCCAATAGAAAAATAAAATACTTGACCTTCTGAAACGTTATCTTGTAAAACACACATTTAATTTTGATTAAAATCGTTACTTTACCTTTTGAAACTTTACGTTTTGACAACCGGTTTATTGCATTGTATTAAATGAGAACTTTACGTTGTGAAATTCTGCTTTTATTAAAATAGAACTTTACTTTATGAACCTTGACGTTGTTGTTTACCAGTTACTGGTACGGTTAACCGTTATATAGCAATGCGTGAACATATGTGAGACAATTATTTCAACCTAGCCATCTTGCATATGTTGCAAAACAATTTTTAAATTTAAGTTTGTTAATTTTCATTTTTGTTTTTGTTAAATTTTATAAGTACTTGACACAGCACAAACTCATGCATTCCAAACTTTAACCGTATTTTAAAACTTAAAATTTAGATTTGTTGGCTGTTTAACAACAAATCGAAATTGAGTTATATCTAAATGAGTGGCTTCTTTTAAATACTAAATAATAAAGATTGTCATACAACTTCCGAAATATTGATTGCTTACATTTACGTTATTCCTTGATCAATAGCGTGTCACTTTATCACAGAGAGCTTTATCCGTTTTTATGATTGATAGTTTTATATTGATAAAATAAAAGTCCATATAGTAATTGAAACATCGAGTTATTAATATGTGATATTATTTAATATTGGTTTTCAACTTTAAAATACATATATGTATCATGAGCGTGCGTCACCGTGCTTTCCAAACTACAAGAAAAAAAACTCTCATATCTAAGACAAAGGAAGAGAATCTATCTGTTTCCTTAAAAGGGGAAATTGCAAGTTTATTACTTGATAAATTAAACAGATTTGAAGGGAGGAAAGTAAATTAATACCTTCTCAGGTTATCGAAGGGAGCATTTGGATATTAAATTAATTTGCAAAAAAATGCGAGACAACGGTTTTTTCAACTAGAAAACAAATTATGTGGGGCATAAACAACTTATATTTAAATATCACAAACATTTTTGTAAAGCAAATTGCGTGGAATATTTTGTTATACTTATATGTTAGGTCTACATATCTACATACATCTATATAAATAAAATTATAGTTTTGTTTGGGGCCCATCGGATTGAACCTTATACCATTATTATAGTTATTGTGATATTTTTGGTAGCAGAGAAATAAAAAAGGGGTTTTCTAAATTGTTGTCTATAAAAGCTTGGGAGTCATTTTTCCAGCTTTTACGGGGAAACGGCTTGAGTGAATTCGATAACAATTTTATTCATTTGAAAACAATTCATACGTAGAACGGAACACTAATTCCCAAATGCTAGCTAACCATCATGATGAAAACCATTATAACATAAACAAACTCATTGGCAACAAGGTGAAGATGACAGATGGTAGTTTGGACGATTACCAGCATACTTAGGGCCCGTGCACATATTATTACGTCACGCCTTCCTGGGGGGGAGGGGTGAGGCACATCGTGCCAGACCGTGAAACGGGGGAGGGGGGCTGCGTGACGCGTCACGATAAATGGAGTTAAAGCCTGTGAAATCGTCAGTTACTAGTGCTAAAATACCGTACCCACAATCCAATACTTAATAATTAATCAGTGTGACGTAACAGGGGCAGGGGGGTTATGAGCAGCCTGACAGAGCGTGACAAAGGGGTAGGGGGTCAACAAGGGCTGAATATAGCGTGACGTAATGTATGCATGGCCCCTTACCCCGAAAATGACGTCACTAAACCTGCGCAAGAGCACACAGCATCAAGCGTTTAAGGGTTAAGTTGTTTAATCGACATGAGGATGTGTGAGATATCGACACACGGTACATGGGGGGTACGAGTGGTGCAGGGTGTAAGGGGCTCCTCATCGTTTTTCAATGCCCTCTGCTGGCTCTGAGGGTCGGTAGTGGGATCAGGTCGTTTTTGCTTCACCTGATCGTCGAACGGTACCTCCAGTGCAATCCGAACCGCTAGCAAACCTGTGCTTCCTGTCAGCCTCTTCCGACAGCTGGTCACCCGTACCCCGGTGTGTGTACAATAGAGGCAGATGCGCCGATGCTCTGGGAACGCCTCCGCCCTCGCTCCCGCCGGCGCCGGCGCCGCTTCCGTATTCCTACGTACACACTACGATACCGTACCTGGGAGACTGGGGTTACTCTCTGGGTCTCTAGAGGATGTGAAAATCAGTAAGCAAAGTTCGCGGCGAACTCCCCAGTTGCTTCATTTAGGGAAAGGTCCGAATGTGAAAGATGTTAGGTTAGTTATTTATTAGTGAATTTCCTATGGGGAATTGAACTATTAGCATGACCTGCTCGGTGAAACTTAAACCCAGGACCATCATAGAAGTTTCTAACATAACCCCTTGAACACGTTTTGGGGGTCGTTCAAAATTATATATATTATATGCATTTTTATTATATATGTGTGTTTATACTCTAGCAGTCGCACTTTTTGTCCGATTTGCTTCAAATTTGGTAGGGACCTTCCCTTCCGTAAACAGTTGGACAAGTTTGTTGGGTAAGACAATCAGAAAATTCTAACCCTCTTTTTTGGGGATTTTAATTTTTCAAATTTTGTTTTTGGGCTTAAAAAGGGTCAGAAAAGCCCCGAATGTAAAATGATTGGATATTAAACTATTGGACATACAAAGCCCAAATGTTTAAGCTTTCCCTCATCTTTCTAGGACAAATCACGTACTGAACACAGTACGTTGTCTTATGAAGATTTTATATTGGAAAAGAATGTTTTTCATAACTTGATGTAGTTTTATTACCCCTTATTGTACCCCCATACCAACTTATTATGCACAACATTGTTTTCCCAGCATTGAAGGTAAATAGAACCAAGAGCATCAGAACAGCCAAAAAAATAAATGTTTTCAGATTTCCATAAAATTTAGAATAAATGTATACTTCAACACTGATTTTGATTTATTAAAGTTTATTATGTGGAAATTCACTTCCCTCAAGTCAGCGTGCTGCGTGCGAACTCGTTCAACTTATCGGACGGCTTTTCCGTATTCCCAGTCGAATAGTGATGTGCGATCAACGAGGCTTTTAAACAGTTTTCGAATGCTGCTACAGTCAGCCGCTGTGTGTCGGGGAGTCAGCAGGTTTTGGCAGCGGGTGTTCGGGGCTTCCTAAACCTCTTACTACCATCCGATTTACTCCTCCATGCTTATGGTTTCCAATCAAACAACCGATATGTAATTGTTTTAAAGAGATATTTTTCGATCAGAGGCATTAGGTCGGTTTTAATGTACTACTCAAAATCAATTTTAATGTCGGAAACCGTGTGGTCATGAGACTTTTCTAATTCGCTAAAGGCGGTCCCACACTTATCCCGAACACGCCCGAGCATTCGGCCGAACTCCGAATACTCGGAGTATTCGCGAGAAGTGTGGGAGCTGCACAAACTTTTGAACACATAAGGGAACATACGGGACGTAGGTTCAGTGAACATTCGGGTGAATGTTCAAGCGTGTTCGCGAGATGTGTGGAACCGCCTTAAGAATACTCGGACTCGCTACAGCTTAGGGCATATATTTCTTATCGACATACCATCGGAGTTTAATTACATCGACGATTGTTAAGTCGCTCATTTGGGAGGTAACTGTAATTTAAAACTTCATTAGAAATTATCGTTGAAGTTTTAGAACGTCCCAGCACTGTACTGTTACGGTACGCAGAACGGAGAGAAAATAAATTTGTTTATGTTTTCATTTCTGAGCAAAAGTTTTATTGGATATCGCTACGTGTATGGTTTAGGGTAAACTGATGTCGCTAGTAAATTTTAAAATATAAAACTCACTGTCTGAATTTAATCAGGATTACATGATACACGCGCGGTTTTGGCAATGGACACGACGTCAGCAAATGTTCTATGCTGAGTCGCTCGGAATGTCGGAGCCGTCAGCACTCGGCACAACCCACGCTCCCTGCTGATCGTAGCTTCCCGTTGTCGAATACCCTATCTGCGGACATCAGCACGGGGGCGGAGAGTCATCCATTACACTCCCACTGCCAAACTGGTGATTATCAGCCCTGTCTGCGGGCATCAGCACAGGGGCGGAGAGTCATCAGTTACATTCCCACTGCCAAACTGGTGATTTTCAGCCCTGTCTGCGGGCATCAGCACAGGGGCGGAGAGTCATCCGTTAAACTCCCACTGCCAAACTGGTGATTGTCAGCCCTGTTTGCGGGCATCAGCACAGGGGCGGAGAGTCGTCCGTTACACTCCCACTGCCAAACTGGTGATTGTCAGCCCTGTCTGCGGGCATCAGCACAGGGGCGGAGAGCCGTCCGTTACACTCCCACTGCCAAACTGGTGATTGTCAGCCCTGTTTGCGGGCATCAGCACAGGGGCGGAGAGTCGTCCGTTACACTCCCACTGCCAAACTGGTGATTGTCAGCCCTGTCTGCGGGCATCAGCACAGGGGCGGAGAGTCGTCCGTTACACTCCCACTGCCAAACTGGTGATTGTCAGCCCTGTCTGCGGGCATCAGCACAGGGGCGGAGAGTCATCCGTTACACTCCCACTGCCAAACTGGTGATTGTCAGCCCTGTTTGCGGGCATCAGCACAGGGGCGGAGAGTCGTCCGTTACACTCCCACTGCCAAACTGGTGATTGTCAGCCCTGTCTGCGGGCATCAGCACAGGGGCGGAGAGTCGTCCGTTACACTCCCACTGCCAAACTGGTGATTTTCAGCCCTGTCTGCGGGCATCAGCACAGGGGCGGAGAGTCATCCGTTAAACTCCCACTGCCAAACTGGTGATTGTCAGCCCTGTTTGCGGGCATCAGCACAGGGGCGGAGAGTCGTCCGTTACACTCCCACTGCCAAACTGGTGATTGTCAGCCCTGTCTGCGGGCATCAGCACAGGGGCGGAGAGTCGTCCGTTACACTCCCACTGCCAAACTGGTGATTGTCAGCCCTGTCTGCGGGCATCAGCACAGGGGCGGAGAGTCGTCCGTTACACTCCCACTGCCAAACTGGTGATTGTCAGCCCTGTTTGCGGGCATCAGCACAGGGGCGGAGAGTCGTCCGTTACACTCCCACTGCCAAACTGGTGATTGTCAGCCCTGTCTGCGGGCATCAGCACAGGGGCGGAGAGTCGTCCGTTACACTCCCACTGCCAAACTGGTGATTGTCAGCCCTGTCTGCGGGCATCAGCACAGGGGCGGAGAGTCATCCGTTACACTCCCACTGCCAAACTGGTGATTGTCAGCCCTGTCTGCGGGCATCAGCACAGGGGCGGAGAGTCGTCCGTTACACTCCCACTGCCAAACTGGTGATTGTCAGCCCTGTCTGCGGGCATCAGCACGGGGGCGGAGAGTCATCCATTACACTCCCACTGCCAAACTGGTGATTGTCAGCCCTATCTGCGGGCATCAGCACGGGGGCGGAGAGTCATCCGTTACACTCCCACTGCCAAACTGGTGATTGTCAGCCCTGTCTGCAGACATCAGCACGGGGGCGTAGAGTCATCCGTTACACTCCCACTGCCATACTGGTGATTGTCAGCCCTATCTGCGGGCATATGCACAGGGGCGGAGAGTCATCCGTTACGCTCCCACTGCCAAACTGGTGATTGTCAGCCCTGTCTGCGGGCATCAGCACAGGGGCGGAGAGTCGTCCGTTACACTCCCACTGCCAAACTGGTGATTGTCAGTCCTGTCTGCGGGCATCAGCACAGGGGCGGAGAGTCATCCGTTAAACTCCCACTGCCAAACTGGTGATTGTCAGCCCTGTTTGCGGGCATCAGCACAGGGGCGGAGAGTCGTCCGTTACACTCCCACTGCCAAACTGGTGATTGTCAGCCCTGTCTGCGGGCATCAGCACAGGGGCGGAGAGTCGTCCGTTACACTCCCACTGCCAAACTGGTGATTGTCAGCCCTGTTTGCGGGCATCAGCACAGGGGCGGAGAGTCGTCCGTTACACTCCTACTGCCAAACTGGTGATTGTCAGCCCTGTCTGCGGGCATCAGCACAGGGGCGGAGAGTCGTCCGTTACACTCCCACTGCCAAACTGGTGATTGTCAGCCCTGTCTGCGGGCATCAGCACAGGGGCGGAGAGTCATCCGTTACACTCCCACTGCCAAACTGGTGATTGTCAGCCCTGTCTGCGGGCATCAGCACAGGGGCGGAGAGTCGTCCGTTACACTCCCACTGCCAAACTGGTGATTGTCAGCCCTGTCTGCGGGCATCAGCACGGGGGCGGAGAGTCATCCATTACACTCCCACTGCCAAACTAGTGATTGTCAGCCCTATCTGCGGGCATCAGCACGGGGGCGGAGAGTCATCCGTTACACTCCCACTGCCAAACTGGTGATTGTCAGCCCTGTCTGCAGACATCAGCACGGGGGCGTAGAGTCATCCGTTACACTCCCACTGCCATACTGGTGATTGTCAGCCCTATCTGCGGGCATATGCACAGGGGCGGAGAGTCATCCGTTACGCTCCCACTGCCAAACTGGTGATTGTCAGCCCTGTCTGCGGGCATCAGCACAGGGGCGGAGAGTCGTCCGTTACACTCCCACTGCCAAACTGGTGATTGTCAGCCCTGTCTGCGGGCATCAGCACAGGGGCGGAGAGTCGTCCGTTACACTCCCACTGCCAAACTGGTGATTGTCAGCCCTGTCTGCGGGCATCAGCACAGGGGCGGAGAGTCGTCCGTTACACTCCCACTGCCAAACTGGTGATTGTCAGCCCTGTCTGCGGGCATCAGCACAGGGGCGGAGAGTCGTCAGTTACACTCCCACTGCCAAACTGGTGATTGTCATCCCTGTCTGCGGGCATCAGCACAGGGGCGGAGAGTCGTCCGTTACACTCCCACTGCCAAACTGGTGATTGTCAGCCCTGTCTGCGGGCATCAGCACAGGGGCGGAGAGTCGTCCGTTACACTCCCACTGCCAAACTGGTGATTGTCAGCCCTGTCTGCGGGCATCAGCACAGGGGCGGAGAGTCGTCCGTTACACTCCCACTGCCAAACTGGTGATTGTCAGCTTGAGATTTAAGTCTTTACAAACGAAACGTTTTAGTAAAAGTACTAGAGCTCAAAAACCATTTGTATGAACCAAATAAAACAATTAATGGAAAAATTAATTCATTTAAACTAAATGAATTTATTTTAAAATTAATTTAAAAAATTTAAATTTTTGGGAGGATACGGATTGCTCCCCCCTGGATGGCCGCGCGAGCGACATACGGATTGCTCCCCCCTGTATGGCTGCGCGAGCGACATACGTATTGCTCCCCCCTGGATGGTACGTTATGCTATTGGGGCGGCTGAAGCCTGAGACGGGTTTGGTCATGACCTGGCGGACAAAACGTCACACTTTTGAGAGAAAGGGATTTTTAAAATCATAATAGGGACTGATTTAAACGACTGAATCATCCAAATATTATGATTTCTAAATGTTTAGACGTTTACTATACCGGGTGCCCCATGACGGTCCCTCCTCTTATTGAACTGCAAATTTTCAAACAATATTCGGTAAATGTTACTAGCATAAGTCAAAGTACTATTTTATGTGGTTAAGGGTTTCAACCCTCATCCCTAAATAGGGGGTGCTGGAGTTAGCTTATATTTTTCAAATAGCAACCCCTAACAAGTTGCATATCATTTTTAAGAGGACAGAAAAAGAAATGTCAGTGCCGCAAACCAGACCTCTCTATGTTTATTTAATCTAGTGTTATGGCCAGCAAAATAATATGTTAATGTTGCTATTTGTTCTGGTAAGTTTCACCTCTTTACCAAAAATCAGATACGGAGGGGGAAAATTCACCTTTTCCTTGTTCAAATCTTTTAACAAATACCTTTTAAAGAGCAATAAAGTAATTTGAAAGCTTTACTTTACTTTTGCCAATAGGTGAATGGAGGTCATTTGAGCGTCTAATTTAATTGGCCTTTTTAATGAATTTAATTTCACAAATGGTACTCGATTTAAAATTATGAGCCAGACTCTAACACTGAAAATTTCTCCTGACAACGGTCAGTCTAAAGCTTAGTTAGTTGCTAATTATTTTATGATTTGTGGTATTTTCAGGAAAGATAGTTACAAAATCAATACGATGAAACCTTTGTCACCTTAAGTTTAGTTTAAATAATCATAGACAGATCTAGTGGCATTAAATTTATTTTGTAACCCTCTTTAAAATAATATGCAACTTGATAGGGGTTGCTATTTGAAAAATAAAAAATACCCCCAGTAACCCCTATTTAGGGATGAAGGTTGAAACCCTTAACCACCTAAAAAGGTACTTTGATTTATAATAGTAACATTTAAGATAAAGATAAACAATTTTTAAATGAAGATTGTTTGAAAATTTACAGTCGTTAAAAAAATAAGAGGGGGGGTATTTATGGGACTCCCGGTATACTAATTACTAATAGATCGAATGGGCCATTGCCCCTCGCCTTGCACTGCTCTGCTCTCTCGTCTGACCAACAATATTCTGATTTGTTTACCTTTACATGATGAGCAAAAAACAATATTAGTTGGAACACATGTTAATACAAAAACAAAGCAGACACTAAATAATGAGGAAATGTAAACAAAAACAAAAATATTATAGTTCACATTCTGTTCTTAAAGGAGCAATCTATCCTTCTTTCTGGCTGAATTGGATTTAAACAAATATAAAAAAAAACTATACAATTTTCCCCGATTACCTTTGTGCCAATACTTCGAATTTCAGCCGTCTCCCACTATCCTGCGATTGACCAAACGTCTACAGTTTATCTTTCAAAATTACTCTTATAGTGTTATTAGAGATATTATAGTATTATTATATAGCGACTTTAAGATTACATCAGTCGAATATCCAGATTTATTTTAGTTCCAAATATTTTGTCATAAGTTTTAGTAAGCATCCACATGTTCGTGGCTTCATTAAATACAAATGATTTTGATTTGAGAATAAGTTTTTCTGATGCGATCTTAACCAAGGTAACGGATATAAATTTACACTTATGCACCAAAAGGGAGAGATTTTCACCTGTGAGGTAGCGTTCGTGCGCATTAAATACGCTGTACATGCAGCACATATAAAAGTGTGCATACATCTGTATATGCTGCATTCATGAAAGCGCCGTGCTGCGTAATTACAACCTGACCGTATTCAGCCAGCTGGCGTATAGAGGCACAAACTGTGTACAGCTTCACTTCATACGTGGTGCATATATACAGTTATTAGTGAATTTCCTTTGGAAAGTGAACTATTAGTATGACCTGTACGGTGAAACTTAAGCCCGGGACCGATTTGGGGGGTCTTTCAAAATTGTATATATATATATATATACACATATATATATATATATATAGACATATATATATATATATATATATATATATATATATATATGCAGGCACTCTAGCGGTCGCATTTTTTGTCCGATTAACTTCAAATTTGGTAGGGACGTTCCTTTCTGTAATCAGTTGGACAAGTTCGTTGGGCAAAACAATCGGAAAACTCTAAACCCCTTTTATGGGGATTAATCTTTCAAATTTCGAGTTTTTGGGCCCAAAAATGGTCAGAAAAGCCCCGGATGTAAAGTTAGTGCATGTAAAAAGATGGGGATTAGTGAGGCGAAAGTTTTAAGCTCTCTCTCGTCATTCTAGCATAAATATTTACCGAGTTATTAAAGAAAATGTGTTTCGACTAAACACAGTACGTTGTCTTATGGGGGTTTTACACTAGAAAAGCCTGTTATTCCTTTGTTAGAGTAATTTTATCATCCCCAGCAACTCACGCCGACTTTCAAGCCTGCCTGGACCTTCTCCTAACATTATAATGCGCAAAATTGTATTCCCAGCTTTGCAGGTAAATGAAACCAGGAGCATCAGAACAGCCAAAAAATCAATGTTTTCAGATTTTAATGAAAATTGGAATTAATGTATGTGTTTACACATATTTTGAGTTTTAAACTTTTTTTGTGGAAATTCACTTCCCTCATGTCAGCGTGCTGCGTGCGAACTCGTTTACTAATTTAATTTATAAGATCCAATAACGATTAAGTTTTAATGTCCAGGTCTTTCTCACCTTGAGTATTACCACAAGGAAATAAGTTTCCAATCAGTTTCAATCTCATCCATCGAGCTGGCCATGAACCGTAGTATACGCACACATTGCTGTGGCGAATAAACACAGTATTAAACACGGTACTACGGAAGAATGAACTTCTCTGTTCAGCTTCATGAATTGACAAATACAATATGAGTGCAGTAAAATAATTCCCAAGTACGATCATTTAAAAAATCCATGTTTAAGGGGCCATACACATATTACGTAACGCATTTTTCCATAATTTCAACACACCGTATTATTTCACCATTTCTCCCCCATGTAACACACCGTAATGATTGAGCATACCCCCAAACCCCCCCACCAATGTGTTACGTAACTCAGTCGTAATAGACTAAAGCAACTTAAACCTTTTAAACATAGTTGTATTAGCAATTTGGAATATGGATTTAAATAAATCATTAAACTTTTAATGACTTTCGTTTAGTAACATTTTTAATAGGTTTTTTCAAAGCAAGATTGATACAAACAAATAAGACTGTTACTAATGATTAAAAAAATATTGAACCATCTCGCCTACGCGACAAACACCGAAACTAAAGACGTGGATGGCACTGCACAATATTGTATCATGCCATGATTTTACACTCTAAAACAAAGCGAACGCTGAAGTCCACATAAATCAACAACACAATTGACGTTAATTTTCAGAGACTAATGGGGAAAAAGTCAATGAAAAGGTTTGCGCTCCCCTAAAACCAGTCTTAAACTAAAAGGAAACCGCAAAATTGCCTGTTTTATTCCTAAAAATGGACCTATTAACATTTTTATAAATATTTATTTATTTATTTATTATTTATTTTATTTATTTATTTATTATATTTATTTTTATAAATATTTTTATAACCTGTATTAATGGACCTAATAAATACTATTGCGTGTTTTGTATACACTGTTTTTTCTTATACCTCACCATCAGTCTTTGCTGGCCCCGTCGCGGCACCCACGGTAGCTACAAAGAGGGATTGAGCGGGCGCCAAAATGGATGATTCAATAAATTTGTAGATGTTAGTATGTTACAAAAATTAAGTTTAATGTAAGAAGTAAGTACACAACAGTATGTAAGTTCTTGCTTGAATAGTAAGTAATACTGGGAGTATTATTGTAACACAGTTAGGTAGTATTTACAAATACAAATTCAATTAAAATCGACGACCAAAGCATGAACTGTTGTCTGACTTTTTCTCTTGAAGATTGACAGATTTCTTGGACTGAGTGCTGGATGTAAGTATAAACCCCCTTCACCCTCCTTTTATTCATTGTTAGTCGGAGATTAGAGGAAAAGTAAATGGTTTCGCATGGTTTACATTTGGAGTGTAAATAGAAACAGTACTTTTATATCGCTGTTTTTATTTTATTTTACTTTTCACTTTAAGCGCAACGGGAAAAGTAAAACAATACACAAATATCAATATAAATAATAATTGCATCGCTATCAACAGTTAGGTATAGTACAAACAAGTATATTTTTCTGGGAAAAGATTATTCTGTGATTATATCTTCTTGTATTTTAGCTTTTAAAAAGTGCTTGGTACCCTATTCCAGTTCATTGCTAATTGTTATATTGTTTTATCTTTTAAAAACTTTAAGATACACTCTTTCGCAAATCGGAGTGACGTGCAGCCTCTCGGCCTGAGGGTAGCCTAGATGTTTTTAGAAGATAATACAAAACAAGTAACATTATGGTATTTTGTAATACAAATATACCCATGCAGACATTTATTGCATTGAATAAAATTAGCATATATTTGTGGCTAGGAGGAGTAAGTTAACTGATTATATACAATAATTGAAGTATTCATTATTTGGCAAATAAATAAGTTCTTAGAGGAGAGAGATTGGGGAGGGCGCACTTTTCGGCTCCGGCACCCACGCTGACCGGACTCTGCGAACGCATATGGGTGACCTCCGCTAGAGGAGAGAGATTGGGGAGGGCGCACTTTTCGGCTCCGGAACCCACGCTGACCGGACTCTGCGCACGCATATGGGTGACCTCCGCTAGAGGAGAGAGATTGGGGAGGGCGCACTTTTCGGCTCCGGCACCCACGCTGACCGGACTCTGCGCACGCATATGGGTGACCTCCGCTAGAGGAGAGAGATTGGGGAGGGCGCACTTTTCGGCTCCGGCACCCACGCTGACCGGACTCTGCGCACGCATATGGGTCACCTCAGCTAGAGGAGAGAGATAGGGGAGGGCGCACTTTTCGGCTCCGGCACCCACGCTGACCGGACTCTGGGCACGCATATGGGTCACCTCCGCTAGAGGAGAGAGATTGGGGAGGGCGCACTTTTCGGCTCCGGCACCCACGCTGACCGGACTCTGCGCACGCATATGGGTGACCTCCGATAGAGGAGAGAGATTGGGGAGGGCGCACTTTTCGGCTCCGGCACCCACGCTAACCGGACTCTGCGCACACATATGGGTGACCTCCGCTAGAGGAGAGAGATTGGGGAGGGCGCACTTTTCGGCTCCGGCACCCACGCTGACCGGACTCTGCGCACGCATATGGGTCACCTCCGCTAGAGGAGAGAGATTGGGGAGGGCGCACTTTTCGGCTCCGGCATCCACGCTGACCGGAATCTGCGCACGCATATGGGTCACCTCCGCTAGAGGAGAGAGATTGGGGAGGGCGCACTTTTCGGCTCCGGCACCCACGCTGACCGGACTCTGCGCACACATATGGGTGACCTCCGCTAGAGGAGAGAGATTGGGGAGGGCGCACTTTTCGGCTCCGGCACCCACGCTGACCGGACTCTGCGAACGCATATGGGTGACCTCCGCAAGAGGAGAGAGATTGGGGAGGGCGCACTTTTCGGCTCCGGCACCCACGCTGACCGGACTCTGCGCACGCATATGGGTGACCTCCGCTAGAGGAGAGAGATTGGGGAGGGCGCACTTTTCGGCTCCGGCACCCACGCTGACCGGACTCTGCGCACGCATATGGGTCACCTCCGCTAGAGGAGAGAGAATGGGGAGGGCGCACTTTTCGGCTCCGGCACCCACGCTGACCGGACTCTGCGCACGCATATGGGTCACCTCAGCTAGAGGAGAGAGATAGGGGAGGGCGCACTTTTCGGCTCCGGCACCCACGCTGACCGGAATCTGCGCACGCATATGGGTCACCTCCGCTAAAGGAGAGAGATTGGGGAGGGCGCACTTTTCGGCTCCGGCACCCACGCTGACCGGAATCTGCGCACGCATATGGGTCACCTCCGCTAGAGGAGAGAGATTGGGGAGGGCGCACTTTTCGGCTCCGGCACCCACGCTGACCGGACTCTGCGCACGCATATGGGTCACCTCCGCTAGAGGAGAGAGATTGGGGAGGGCGCAATTTTCGGCTCCGGCACCCACGCTGACCGGAATCTGCGCACGCATATGGGTCACCTCCGCTAGAGGAGAGAGATTGGGGAGGGCGCACTTTTCGGCTCCAGCACCCACGCTGACCGGACTCTGCGCACGCATATGGGTCACCTCCGCTAGAGGAGAGAGATTGGGGAGGGCGCACTTTTCGGCTCCGGCACCCACGCTGACCGGACTCTTCGCACGCATATGGGTGACCTCCGCTAGAGGAGAGAGATTGGGGAGGGCGCACTTTTCGGCTCTGGCACCCACGCTGACCGGACTCTGCGCACGCATATGGGTCACCTCCGCTAGAGGAGAGAGATTGGGGAGGGCGCACTGTTCGGCTCCGGCACCCACGCTGACCGGACTCTGCGCACGCATATGGGTCACCTCCGCTGCATTTAACGATATCAGGAACAGCTCACCGTCAGTTAAGCCGTTTGTTGGATACCTCGCCCAAATTCGACTGTATTCGTAGTTCGGCTATTCAGTGACCCAACTAATTAGGAATCGAATGAACAATGGAGGACGAGTCTCTTCGTTTTACGTAGAATCAAACCGCAAGCTACTAATAAACCTCCATCTATAAATATCACCGCAAACATTAATGATCGTTACTGATGAGTTTGCGTCGTTAAAAAACTATTACAAACATTTACCATCACTGATGCGAAAAATGTAAACGGTTTATTGAGTTAATGATGGTATATGCCCTCATTAACTTGTTAAACTTGACGATAAAGTCCCGTACTAGCTGCCATCGTACCCGGTATCACCCGGGAATACAACAGTTGTGTGTGCTGCATTCTGTGGTTAACCCGTGGAACCATTACGAATCATGACCAGCTGTTTGAGTTTTTCATCAGCTAAAACTAAAGTGAATGTCAATAAGAATAATACTGGATTGGAATTTTCAACTTTGACTCCCCGTGGGGCATAGCCCTATGGGAATTTCTCAAAATCCCTTCAGTGGTTATCTACGTCATGGAAAGAGTACACATGCCACATTTCGTGGTTGTAGGTGTAGAGGTTTGGCCTGGGGGATGATTGGTTTTTGGTATTTCTAAAATGCCCATAAGAATAACACTAGATTGGAACTTTGACTCCATATTGGGCGGAGCCATATTTGAATTTCTTAAAATACTTTCTTAGTGGTTGCCAACGTTATAGAAATAGTACACAAGCCAGCTTTCGTGGTTGTAGGTGTAGAGGTTTGGCCTGGGGGATGATTGGTTTTTGGTATTTCTAAAATGCCCATAAGAATAACACTAGATTGAAACTTTGACTCCATATTGGGCGGAGCCATATTGGAATTTCTTAAAATACTTTCTTAGTGGTCGCCAACGTTATAGAAATAGTACACAAGCCAGCTTTCGTGGTTGTAGGTGTAGAGGTTTGTCCTGGGGGATGGTCGGTTTTTCGTATTTATAGATTTATAGGTATATCTAACCACTAGCGCATGATCTATAGACACCGCAGACTCCTCGCTACCACTCTCCGGCCGCCGAGGCTCTCGTGTGCCAAGTGGTGGACGCCTACGAATCATTAACAGACAGATTCTTGACCTCGTCGTCACAAATCGTCCAGAAAATCTGACCTACAAGTAGCTGGACTACAGTCCCGCTTAAAAATTACGTAGTTTGAAGATCCAAAGCATTTTTATTATAAGTTTTGTTATCTTATTAAAGTTAAATTGTAAGTACGTCCGTAATCGGCGACATGCCCTTGATTAGTCGAATAATGACCTGATGAACAGAGTTAATTTTTAATGAATAGATTTTATTATTTCATTAGTTGTTTAGCATTATATAATAAGTACAAAATATTACAGTGTAAGTAGGATTTTACGTTAGTTAAAATACTGTAAAAAACCGCACCTCGTTAAAACACACATATAAATCTAAAATAAATTTACAAAATAACGTTTCCTCTCCAACTACATATTTTGCTGAAATTTTTCGTTTGCTAATAATTATTTCAAATATGTATATGTAAAATAAAAATGGGGGATTTCAGGTTGCCCCATTGCGGGGGGATTCTCAGTCTCGAATTAAATTATGTCCAAGGGTATAACATTCAACAACGTACTGTGTTTAGCAATTTCAATATCTCAATAACCAACTGACGTAGAGAAATGGTCAACAAATCGTTTGATGCTCTTAACCTGCATCCAAAGGTGCAAGTTAAATTCAATTTTCAAAAAGATAAATGTCTAAAACCCTATTTTTGGGGTAAAAATAATCCCCCCATATCCCCCTTCGGATGGTGCGGTCTGCCTGGAGATTGAACAAAAATACTATAATCTATGAATAGCTTATAAAGCAGTTAAATTGAATAACTGCTTGAGTAAAGCAGTTTGAGTTGAATTGAATGTAAGTACAGTATAGTCATTAATCAAGGGTGTAATTTTATTTGGAGTCGCAGTGCTGCAGGAGTTTGAAGTAGCTTCGTGTTTCTTCTCTTGACCGCTTTTGGTTTTAAGTGAATCAACTTTCAAACTAATGATGATATTTAATATACACATTGGATAAATTTCTGATTGGACTCAAATTCCCCAATTGTATTTGATTATTCAAAGCCACTGGTTGTAATAACAAAAACACTTTCATCTAAATGTATTAAGTCTTGAGTCTTGATTAAAATATTCCAATATCGAGTTTAAAATACGTTTTACACTGAAAAACGAGATTGCTAAGCTTGAGATTGAAGAGTAAAATGACAATGCAGCCAACAAAACATAAAATAACCCACAATCTTTGCAAGTAGCCGGGTTAACAGTACTGCATACCTTCGATAGTGATGACGTATTACTATATATAACCACGAGCGGTATTCCAAATAATATCAGGATATAGCTGAGAAAACTACTTTATACCTTGATGCAATGGGGAGAGGTTTTCAAAAGGACTTGGTAACAAACTGACCTCCGGTATGCAAAGTGATTCAACTATTTTGAGAATGACTATCATTTTTGGGGGTCATACACGTATCGCATTTTTCGTCATTTCAGACCCCCCTCCCCCATGTAGCACCATAACGCTTGGCCATGCCCCCCAAGTGTTACGTAACTCAAGCCTAGTAGGATTTAAAACAGCTTAAACCTTTTAAACATAGTTTTATTAGCAATTTGGGATATTTATTTCATTGAATCATTGAACTTTGAATTGCTTTCTTTTTCATGACTCTGTATTTGAAAATAGCGCAATACCATGCAGCTGAGATCTACGAAAATTATCAATTCCCATGTAACATAACAAAAAATGATCATCTGACTTTGCCTGTCCTAAACAATACTTTTCCTGTCCGAAACAATACTTTGCCTGTCCCAAACAAAACTTTTCCTGTACTAAGCAATTGAAGTTCCCGTTTTACTCAACAGGAGCACCAGTGTGATTTCGTTCTTTTTACGATTCTGTGTTCAAACTGCTGATTTTAAAACTAAAATGAATTGTAAAACCGTGTTGTGTTTACTTATAGAAAATTGCTTGGCTTTGAAATATCACATTTTTTTAAAGTTTAATGTGGTTATTTGTATCGTGATGAAAAGTACCGATCACTACTCGTCACAAAAGTCCTATTCCGGGGCTCGATAGAATTTTCCACGCTCAGCTTCGCCTCGCGCATAAAATGCTATCTTGCCCCAAAATAGGTCACTTTCGTGACTAGTAGTGAAATATACTATTAACAACATTTTTTAATAACTTTTTCAAAGCAAAAACTATACAGCAAACAAGACTGTTACTAATAATGTAAACAACAAAATAAACTATCTCGGCTAAAACGAAACCCATTTAATTTACAACTAATACAAATACAAAACAACTTAAAAACTAAAGATGTGGGTTGCACTGTGCAATACTGTGTCAAGTCATCATTTTACACTCTGAAAAAACACAAAACATAGGTGTAAAGCAATACAGAACTTACTCAAAACACGTTACGCATTTATTTTTAGTTTACTGCTAATAAATTAGTATGGACGGAAGTATTTTTTATATAACTAACTGCAGCCTTGATTTAGACCTCAATTTGATTATTTTTTAATTTTGAAAGATTTATAACTTTATCATTAGATGCGGGAGTGCGCCAGCTCTTAGGATTAATATGTGTGAGTTACGTAACGGTGATCCAAACCCCCTCCCCCCCTGAAATGCGTTTCGTAATATGTGTATGGCCCCGTAGTTCAAATTCAAATAATTTATTTTCAATGCTACAAAACAGCAACAACAGGTTGTTAGAGATTCAACAACAAAAGGACGAACGGTAAGTCAGCGGAAGAACGACAAAGGTTCACGACACATGGTTGGCTGACCACTAGTACGACGTATGGTAGGGAAGACCTTAGTTCGCATCTAAGTAAACGGTCTAGTGATGGTTATGAATAGTTTTTTTTAATCGTTATTGAAAATAAGGAAATCATTTTTTTGGCAAACAATCGAGCTCGGACTGATTTTTTGTATAAATAGAAATTCATTAATTTCTTTAAGTTGGATGTTTGCGCTCAGTAACTGTCTTTTCATACTTGTTTTTAGTTCTTGGTCTATGCTTTTCCAACCCTCCTCAGGGGTATGTTTCCCCCGGGCATTCCTGAGCGGCCACGTGGCTCATGCTTCCAAGTTGTGTTCTAGGAAGAGATGGTTGTCTTTGCAAGATGAGGGATTAACCCCTTCCAGGGGCAGATCGCCCGAGGCGCATTCCAGTTGGACACGTGGCGCGAGTCGACTACAATAGCGTAGTATTTTCAACTCCTCCCTCCCCACTAACTCCCACCCCCTTATTCCTGTACAAGATTTTTAGGGTCTTATTTAGGGAGATTAGAACAGGGCCAGGTTAGAACCTGACCTTGGGTTAGAACCGCCGATTCCCCTACCGCAGAGTTCCTTATCTCGGCAGGGTTCTGAACTCAGGGAAGCCAATTGGGTACTTAGCTTAGGCGGAGATGGGGTAGCAGTAGGTACGGCGCGGCGGTCGAGTCGAAGCGCAGTCAAGCGAAAGGGATACTTGTTCATCAATTCCTTAAATAATCACTCTGGTTAATTATAGTTTGTAATTTTTCTTAGTAACCTCGTAAATAATTACCGCACTTTTATTATGCTCAAACAAGAACTAATACTACTAAAAATTAATATTATTACCACAATCTCTTTAATGAAAAACGTTGCAAATAAAACCTGAATAATTCAATTCTTATTTGAAGACAAAAAGCGCAAAAGGACCACCAAACCAAAGAATAAAACTAGTAAAGCACCGATGGGGGGCCTTTATCAGCGGAGGCTCCCAGAGTAAAGCACCGATGGGGGGCCTTTATCAGCGGAGACTCCCAGAGTAAAGCACCGATGGGGGGCCTTTATAAGCGGAGACTCCCAGAGTAAAGCACCGATGGGGGGCCTTTATAAGCGGAGGCTCCCAGAGTAAAGCACCGATGGGGGACCTTTATCAGCGGATACTCCCAGAGTAAAGCTCCGATGGGGGGCCTTTATCAGCGGAGGCTCCCAGAGTAAAGCACCGATGGGGGCCTTTATCAGCGGAGACTCCCAGAGTAAAGCTCCGATGGGGGGCCTTTATCAGCGGAGGCTTCCAGAGTAAAGCACCGATGGGGGACCTTTATCAGCGGAGGCTCCCAGAGTAAAGCACCAATGGGGGGCCTTTATCAGCGAAGACTCCCAGAGTAAAGCACCGATGGGGGGGCCTTTATCAGCGTAGGCTCCCAGAGTAAAGCACCGATGGGGGGGCCTTTATCAGCGGAGGCTCCCAGAGTAAAGCTCCGATGGGGGGGCCTTTATCAGCGGAGGCTCCCAGAGTAAAGCACCGATGGGGGGCCTTTATCAGCGGAGGCTCCCAGAGTAAAGCTCCGATGGGGGGGCCTTTATCAGCGGAGGCTCCCAGAGTAAAGCACCGATGGGGGGCCTTTATAAGCGGAGGCTCCCAGAGTAAAGCTCCGATGGGGGGGCCTTTATCAGCGGAGGCTCCCAGAGTAAAGCATCGATGGGGGGCCTTTATCAGCGGAGGCTCCAAGAAATTATCGGTTTTAGTTCCATAAGAACAATTTTAACTTTCAGGACGCGTTAATACTTAAACAGAATGCGTTTTAAAATTATATTGTACGGTAAAATTCTAATTCCTCGCAAAGTTAATGTGTGTATTATTGTTTCACAAACAAATAAATTAGATTTCCTCGGCTTTTTATGGAGTTTTGAGGTGGTTCTGAACGTGGCTGTGTATACTTATACCTAATTTTGATCCTTTCGCAGTCGCCCTGTCTCCGAGATCAGAAACCGAACAAACTCTTTTAAAAATGCCAGTTCAGAATTTTAAACAGAATTTACGGAGCCAAACCGCGGCGTTATCGCAAACCCCAATTTTAAGAATTATATATTTACAATTCCAACTACCTCGAGCCTATAAAAATAAACCCTTTCGTACAAACATGGTTGTGCCTAGGATGAACACACGTGCATGGAGCATGAAACATGGAGCATACCGCTCAACTGAACTGATGCGGAACATTCAGCGTTAGGATAAAATCATAACTAATTGGTGTTCAATCGACTGTAGTTAAGCTGTAAATGTTTCTGGTCCTCATCATATGCCCGATGATGCTTGAAGCTATAAAATTAATGTTGGCATTTGCGTAGTACAATAGTGCTATTTAGTTTATAGAATTTTTGTTTTTAACATCTAAACATATTTCTCATTAAAGTGTTATTTTTGTTTCAGGTCGGTGTCCAATTATTTTAATTCGCGTGGGAAGGTCTGTAAGTAATAAGAAAGTAAAAATTAAATAATAAGAAAACTCGGATGGGTGTTTTGCAGAGTTAAGGGACTGTGTAATGTTTCGGATCAGGATTTTGAAGTCTTGGATTTGTTATAATTATAATCCTGCGAACACAGGATGTGTGTTTTAACTGGTTAACTGGTGTATGTGTGTTTTTCATGGGCTTATTAAAAATCTCCATTTAAGATGGATTTTATGGTACTTGTACTCGATGACAAAAACCAAAATGTTATACGTTATGTTCGTTTTGAGAGTTTTTATAGCGTCATAATATACAGTAAAAGACTTTATGCTCAAAATGGTATGATGCTGTATATTAAGCTGTTGCGTTATAGTTTTATATTATTTTTAATATTTTGAGAACGTTGCGTTCTTGGGTTATGCTGAATAATGTTTAGGCCAGATTTTGGAAAAATTGCTCGCTTCGTTCATTTGTCACTTTTTTAGTTGCCCATGAAGAGTCCAGGACCTCGGTCTTTCGCCCGCGAAAAACACACCGAGGAAAGTCGTCGTTTTCAGTTCCATTTCCTAGTTTTAGTGTAGTACTTGTATAGTTTGTCAGAGATAACTAAACTGGGTTATGAAACCTCAATATTTGGCCAATGAATTTAACAGAAAGTTTTTTCTATTAAATTTGAATTTGCAGAGATCTGTTTTAAATACCAAAATTTGTGAGGCATTAATTTCATAAATATATGTATATAAATTACATAAGGTATTTTATATTTCTCTGAAACATTAAAAAACTTATCTTTTCAAGCTATTTGAATTAAAAAAGGAGTATTTTGCAAATTACAAAAGTACAGATAAAAAGAAACAACAACTGTATCTATGGGTAATCATTTCAATTCCTTCTTCTGCAGTCACTTGCGAAGTATGAAGTGTACTACTGACAAGGTAATCCATGTCGTCAAATAGTTTATATATTTTACTGGAATTTGATAACTATTTTAGGATAACAGTCCCAAACGTAATGGAGGGGAAATCTACCTCTTCGACGAAAGCTCAATCCATTCATTACAGAAAAACTTGGCAGATTAACCAACCAAAGGATCTAAGAGAAAAAGGTTTTATCGTTAAATGCATGTTAGTATAAGTTAGTGAATGTGCTAATGCATAAAATGTTAGTGTCGCAGAGATTTTCCTTAAATCTTCATGTTTTTTAAGGCAGAAAAAATAAGTTTTACCTCGATTATAGGAAGCTAATTAATTTGTTGAATGCCAATCTATGATGTGTTATTTTAAAAACTATTACTATTAGTTTTCCGTATAATACTGTATGTATTTTCGCCTTTAGTTTGCGAGGCAAGGCAGCTACAATGCAGAATAAGTCGATTGGATATGACCACATAGTCGGAGCTGCCAACCTCAGAGGCAAAATAAATAAATTCCCTGCGCATAGCCGAGCAACTTTCACTTGGCGCTGCCAAACGACGACGCGATGCGGCGAGTAGAATTGACCACTTGGTGTGCCTATCATCCAAGGAAATTTGATACGAATAAAAATAGTTTGACATTGTTGTTAAAACTTATTATTATTCTAATGCAAACATTAAAAGTATATTTAATGAACTCGATCATGTATTATTGTGGTTGATTGTATTGTTAGTCTAACACAATTAAATTTCCTTTAAAACATAATTAAAATAACCACAATTAATAAGCAACTATCGGGGGTTTCAGTTGACAATCCCACTTATTTAATGATTTTCAGAATTGGTACTTAAAGGTTGATTCAAAATTTGTAAATATTAAGGTTGTTACGAATTGTTTAACATCTAAGTGTTTCTTTATGATTGCACCTCTAGTCTGTCTTCATAATATTTTTACAAACACTCTTTGAATTAGTACCGTACTCAAAGGACTTCTCAATAAAATATAGGTCATACGCCCATAAATAATAAAATAACATTAGGAATGCTATGATAAGAACTGTGAAAAATATACACAAACCTGATCAAGGGATTTATAAACAAACTTATAAGAAAAACAAACAGGACATATCAATCAATTACATATAATTTGTTATGTATAATATAAATTAATTGATCGATACATTTAACGAAATTTAGAGGTAAAAACGTGTTTCCACAAAAAACACTAAGCAGAGAGAAAGGATTATCAAAAGGCTAAAATATAACAAAGAAAATATAATATATGGTAAAGTTTATGCCAGAGCAAAAATCAAGCTAAACACAAAATAACACATACTAAAACATAATAGAAAATAGGAATAAAACAAAGAGCCTAAAATAAATGTGGAATTTTGAAACAAATTAATAAATTCACAGAACATTTTATTTTGTTGTCAACTAATATATCAGCTAGAGAAAGCAACTTATTTTACATCATTATTAACCGAAAGCAATAGCACTTTTTTAGAATGATAACTAATTATTGATTGTTTTGTCATGTGGCTAGTATGTCTACCGTCTGGGTATATAATATATTTAGTATATTTATATTAGTATATTAGTATTTATATTAGTATATTTTACTAATTATTTGACATCAATTTGTTCACAATATTATTTCTATCACCTAGCACAAGTTGTAACGAATGGCGCGACTTTATCAAAAGGGGGATTTAGCCAAATATTGATATTCATAATGGGGGTTATTTAGGGGTGTTTTCCGGGGTAGTTGTTGGTTAGTGGTGCGGGGGTGGGGATTACCGGGTGGGGTGGAGGATGGTTGGTTGAGGGGGAGTGGAAGGGGGGTTCGGTTCGCGCGCTAGTCTGGTGTTGTCCATGGCCCTTGGAGTACGCTCGTCGCCCGCTGCCGCGTCTCTCGCCGAACGCTCGTCGCCGTCGCGCGTGTGTTTGTGTTTGTGTGTTGGTGTCAAGTGTTGTGCACACCGGGCCTCTGTGGATGTATTTGGCAAACTTCTTTCCTCGGGATACATCCAACATTAGTTCTATTAGGAAATTTTCTCCTGGGCTTTCCGTAAGGCGCTAATTTTGTGATATTTTTCACAATTGAAGATATAATTTGCTATTTTCTCGAGTAAGTCTGATAAGATTTATAAAGCCTCTTATATTTTATTTTGGGTCTCCACTTTGTTCTTATTGAAGCTGCAGTAAGTACAAATTGGATTCCTTATTATAATTTGGCGTGATTTTTGCATCGAATTAAAATATATAAACCCGTAATTTTAGGTATTTTTGGCTAAGTATAAGTATCGTGTTAATTGTAAACCTAAAGAGATGCACAACATTCTAAAAAACCTCTCCCTCCCACTTAAGGCTAGTAAAAAGTACATATGAAAGGTTCTGACGTTGTATGGTAATATTATTGTAATATGTGGTAGGAAGACGATATTATAAATCGTCAGTCCAAGTCGCAATTTAATGTTTGCAAACAATTGTTATCACTAATGATATTTATCTAAACAAAAAAAGCCGTCCACATTGTAAACTTTTAACATTGGTACAATGGAGACTGCTGCAGGGTTAGAGATTTGTATTGCCGAGGAAACAATTCTACAACTAGACCTATCGAAACGTCCGTGCTCGCCGAGGCTTTCGATGCCCACTCTTTTCAAACGCGTCCCTTTGGTAGAAATATGAACAAAGAACCGATGGCTCATAATTTCCTCAAATTCTCGGAGCAGGGTCGTTTTACAGCCTGGCCCTTCCTTGTCTTAGACAACAATGTGTCGGTCCTTTCGCCATTTTTGCACACTGGGTTCAGGGATCTGTTCGCGGCTGGCGGGGGTCAACAGTTTTTAGCACTGAATTTGACTGCTCCTCCAATCAATGGTGCGTTCTTGATGCATTACAATTCTCAGACCCTTCCGGGGATGAAGTTTGTTAAGATTAAAATTGGATAAAGTATTGGAGTATTGCTGAATTTCCTGCTTTTGTCAGTACAATAACTCCAAGAGCCCACACAGGACTTTACATACATCCCTATCTCTTCACGTTCCCAACACGTAGATATAGGGAGTGGAAGAAATACGAAGCGAATGGGCGAACCTTATAGATACATATATATGTTCAGTTTTTAAATTTGGGGTTAAACTTTAATAAACGTCTAATTGTCTAATTGTACGTTGACTGGAATATTTCTTTCAAATATTTTGACTATTAGTGTAGAGAATTCTCGAAGGACAGGGGGAGCCAACGAAAACTCTACTATAAAAAGAAAACTCCTGCTTGCGATGGGTACAGCTCGTATTGTAAAATCAAAATATCGAATGAAGAGACTCGTTCATAAAATGTTCATCTCGTAAACGAAATAATTCTGCCATAACTACCGTGGAGGACAAAAACCTTGTGCTGTTGCGGAAGAAAAGCACAGCTGGCGCATAGTGGATTCGTCCATTTACATTTCACTATTGATCGAAAATTGATGACGATATATCGACTTTGAGAAAATTGGAAAGCAAAAATACGGGGTGTAGACGTATGGATGTACGGTTTACGGGGATGTATCAAAGGGTGTAGACGTATGGGTGTACGGTTTACGGGGATGCATCAAAGGGTGTAGACGTATGGGTGTACGGTTTTCGGGGATGTAGCAAAGGGTGTAGACGTATGGGTGTACGGTTTACGGGGATGTAGCAAAGGGTGTAGACGTATGGGTGTACGGTTTTCGGGGATGTAGCAAAGGGTGTACGGTTTACGGGGATGCATCAAAGGGTGTAGACGTATGGGTGTACGGTTTACGGGGATGTATCAAAGGGTGTAGACGTATGGGTGTACGGTTTACGGGGATGTATCAAAGGGTGTAGTCGTATGGGTGTACGGTTTACGGGGATGTATCAAAGGGTGTAGTCGTATGGGTGTACGCTTTATGGGGATGTAGCATCATCCCGATACTCATGTTATTGGAAATGAGGCTTTAAAACCAATGGTGGATTTATTGACCATGGACCACTAATGTAATAAATACGTATTTTATTGTGACACTAGATTAGAACAGAACAAAGACTCGACGCCCTATTAACAGTCATGTTTAACGCGTTACAGTTTGAGTTTACGGAGTAAGCGAAATTGCGATTTTAGTATCCGAATTATGGTGCGGCGGTCCATCTCTCTGCGAACGCACTGTAGTGTTACGCAAACGGCTGGAAAGCGCAGGATTGCGTTAGCGCTGCTAGCCAGACATTCACACAACTTTCCAATTCGCGCACTTTCTTTTCCCGCGTCCTTCGTCGCTGACATAACGCCGGACCATCGCCATAATCACCGACAAATTATCGCTCTATCCGTTGTGCGGTGGATCTATGCGATCGCTAGGTACAGTAGGGTGGGTAGAGGGTAGAGGGACCACCACTCTATGCTACCCCCTGCACGCCGGCGCCGCTGCTCTCTGAACTAGTCAGAGCACAATCAATGACTTGTTACAAATCTGCTGAATGTCAATTGGTCTGCTGAAAACTTGTTAAGTTCTCACCTCGGCTGGTACTTTGGCTACACCTTCTTCGAGGTTCTGGTCGGAATTTATGTACAGCAAATATAGTCATGCTCTATTTGAGAATCTAATTTTGCAACTGATTCGTCAAGAAAATTACACAGTTTATCTTCGCCGCGATAAACAACAAAAAAACTGGCCACAAGTAAGAAAATTCGTCTTCTTGTTTTTGGCTTGTGACACGTATGAGCTTGAAGTTTGGATATAATGCAAGGTACTTCACAATCAAACAGTCCATACATTAAAAAGCGACGAACGTGTGCACGCGTCCCTTCACTTTCAATCAATTGTCTTGCAATTTCAGTCCAAAGAAATTGATCCTACCCCTGGGCCCAATGTTCATGACACTTCGCGGGCTCATTTATGTAAATATCCCGGGGAGGTGTTCTTGATTATTTAAACATTTGAAAATAATCAGAAGTTATTCAAATAATCTTAAAAAATAAAACTCTTAAAATAAGTTAAAAATGCTTTAGCGGATTAGTGATAAAGAACAGTTTTCAATTTGTAGTAACTAAATAGGTATTTGAAGTCCCCCCGCGTTTTTCCTTCCAAATTTCGTGAAGGACTTCATTGTGCTGGCGTGTTGACGTTGTGGCCTGGCGCCCCAAGACGCGTTTTTTGAGTTCATAACTTTGGTTTTATACGCAAAATAGGTTTGTTAACAGTTGAATGCAAAGGCAAAATACGGTCACAAAAATAATGTTCTTCATCATAGTTGCGTTAGCAAAAATTCGAGTCGCTATTTTCTGTTTGCGATAAGAAGGATATGGAACGTTCAAGAAGTCTCTTCGTGTGAGCTGTTTAATTTTATGCAATCAACATACTATTTTTAGTAATTAGTAATTATATTTTTGTTTAGTAAAACCACTTTTAGACTACTGATTTTAGCCAACAGCTATGCCAATTTGTACTGGGTTTTAAACATTTATATGGTTAAGATAATCATTTTGGAATGAAGGGAATCATTACGATCTAGGGGTCATTTTTTGGGCGTATTACCGAAGAATGACCATTCCTTGGTAGATCAATAAGCGCACCTGTCTATGTAACATAAATGAGATCTCCATGGGTTTTACAGAAAAACTAAATACGCCCCCACATACATTGTACTTTGGAGCTGGTTACAATCAAAAATGGCATGTCCGTAACCTGCATATTATATTGGTTGAGTTGCAATCTTAGTTTATTTTCTTTTCTAATCAATATTTACAGCGGTAGAACAGTATCCTTTCATAGTTTTTCCCATATTCCCTAATTTACTCTGTGGTGAAATGAAATATCTACGATAGTGGGGAATAAATTTAGAAAAGTTATGACAACGTGACGAATTTTGGAAACAATTGTTTGGCTCTTAAAGATAGGTAGTCGTGTTTAGTCGCCTTCTCGCTTAGTTATTTGCTATATAAGTGTCCGAAGTGACTTGTAGCCTTTGCATACGTTATGTGAGTGCATATTGTTTTGAGTTTATTACAACACATCACCTCCTATGTTGTATATATAATTTGTGTTCATAGTTTGCGATTTTTATCTGGTTTCGAAATCGGGTATTGCGCCAAACTTGTTTTTTATATCTAGACTAGAGCCATTTTGTTATAGAGATTACTAATAGTATATTTCATTACTAGGACCAAAAGCGACACTTCGATCCGAGCTCAAGTTTAAAGGCCGAAGCGGAAAATGATCGAGGATCGAAAAGACACTTTTGGTCCTAGTGATGAACTATATTTTTCATCATACTGCAAACAATATTAATATGACAATTTCTAAACAAAATTTGCTTTTACCATTAAAAGTTTGCTTCCATATTGATCGTATTACTACTCTAAACAAACAACTGTTCCACAAGTTTTCATTGTTGATAAGTTGAATAAATCGTTTAATTCATATTAACAGCTGATAACCATGACCGAAAAGTGTCATCCAATGATGTTTTTTTGTACTATGATGAAAAACATCATCAAAATGATACTTTTCGGTTTAAGTCATCAGCTGTTAATCCTAGGAGTAAAAAGAACAACTTAAGCAACTCAACGCATCTATTGAAAACAGCTGTTTTTGAAGCAGTATGAAGAAAGCTGTCCAAAATGATACATAGTAATTTTTTTGTCAGTGTGTACTCAGACCAAACTAATAGTTGTATTTTTATTCAGGCGCATATTGTTCAAAAGTCAGGAGTTCAGTATTAAATAAACACGATGTATAGTAACAATGATCAATGTTACGCATCGTTGGGGACAACTTATTTAAGACCTCGGGGCAAGATATTTATGCCAGAAAGGCAAAACTCAATGGCGAGAATGATATTTGTTTATGATTTAGTGGACAAGTTTATTTAGGCCACGCGCTGAGTCTTGTATGCAAATTTGTATACGCATTAAAAGTGCCTTTCCTATCGTGTTTTCAGCTTGAAGAGTTCGTTAAAAAATACGAAGTTCACCCTACTTTACTAATTTAAACTCCTTTGCTAAACCCGTAGGCACATAACAGTAGTTGCTAAATCGTACGGTTCATATTAAAATGTGTTATAAGCTGAAGAATGTTGTACCAGAACCAAACGAAACGCATGCGACATAACATCCACGGAAAATATTGCTGTTAGTTCCTCAAACAAAAGTTTGTACCGTACCGCTGCGCATCCATCTGTATGTGCAGGTGGTTGCCGAGCCGATACTCGCATTTGTTTCCTGTACACAATGTAAAGTTAAACTTTCTTAAAACAAACCCAGTGTTTAGTGCGCTCGTTGTCTTTGCCGATCTTTTCCACGATTTTCTATATTTTCTTAAGTATTTTTCTAAGTTTACACAGTTATTAACAGAAACTCCAGCGACGTAATTTGTTACTGATCCACCTGCTTTTTCGATAAGACTGAAGTTAATTTTAGTCCATCTAGCTCTTTCATATATTCTACAAAATTTTGTATGTACCGCTCACAAAACTGAATAACAGTATCCGAAGTGAAACCGGGGGTCGCCATTAGTATGCTACAAATAGATGCCCCATAACGGATTAAATTGTTCAATATTTAGGTATTTTCTCGAAGGTTTGTAGCATCAATCCTCTGACCCCATGGATCCTCTATGTTTAGTCTTTAATACGACTCAAAGCTCGACTATTTCGAATAGTTCGTTGATGGGCATGGACGGACCGCGTACGGGAGTGCAAGTTTGGCCAGCTTGTAGCTATCTTTTCAACACGGATTCTTATCTCAAAACGCAGATTCTTCAAGTCAGTTTGGCATAGAGTTTCTCGTGCGACGGTGACCTACACGGTTTGGAGGCTTGTAATTCGGTGGAGATTTGGTAGTGGTGCGGCCACGAAGTGCGCATAATAGCTGCGAAGGACGCGGTGCAGTCAGTAACCTGGAATATGGCACAAGGTTGCAGGTGGCGGCTCTCGCGGCCCTCTACTTGCCTAGCGCCGCAGCCGACGCTACATACAAATATGTAAATATACGGATAAATACAGGGGGTTTCAGGTCCTTAACCCCACCGCCATGAAATTCCTCATGGATTGAGCTAGGAAAGTGAAACTCTTCAAATCCATATTGGGTCTAAAATCCTTTTCAAGGCACTAACCTTTCACCTCCGGGGAGAATTTCACCTGCAATGGAGCAGAGAAAATCTTAAATTTAAGCGTAGGTTGAGTTTACATGGAACTAAAATGCTTGATAGTAGACTACCTCGCGAGTTCAACCTCAAACGGGCCACAATCTCATATGTTGCACCGGTCGTATTAGCGAATTTGTAAGGGCTTTCAACGAAACTTAAAAGTGTGATTTTTCTAAACAATGGTACTTTTTGTACGGTTTTAGTACGGTTTGTGGCAACATGTAAGACTTTTGAAATGATGTATAATATAGTATGTGCCTACTACAAGACAAGTAAAAACGACTTCCACTAAGGGTCTCCAATAGAGGATGGCGGCTGCCATTTATGATTGAGTGGCATGTTTAGGTCGGATGTGCGGCGTTGTAGTCTACCAAATGAGACCTTTAAACACAAAAATCAACCTGTGTTTAAATTTAATATTTTATTTTTATCCCCCAAAAGAAAAAAGAAAGAGAATGGGTTGGGTCTGTTGAAGGTGAAGAGTCAGTGAACGCTCTGAAAAAATGTCTTGATCTTGGTCTATGTAAAACCCCTACAGGGGTAAGGGTATGAAGACTCATTCAGTCTTTTGGAAACGTGTGCGTCTCTCTGCTGTTGCAATACCCACTGAAGTCAATTAAAAACATTTCGCTGGCCCAATGTTTACCGTTAGGGCTTCGGTTCCAGGAGTCACGGGCTGAGTTGCTAAAAGCTTTCAGATTTCCTTCACGGGACTGAATCACATATAATCATTTTGAATTGTGATCATTAAGATCAATGTTACATCTGGGTTAATCTTGTTCGATTGTCTGTAAAGGTTTGTTTGGGAGAAAATTCGAAGGTGTTCATTACACATTCACTTATTTACACATTTCAAAGATATTTTTAATGACAAAATCGGTTATATTGCATTACCTTTTTAGTTTGCATATAAATTAAAAGTTCTAACTGAAACTATTGAAAGTTCCACATCAGTAAAATTAAAACTTCAAACTGACACCAAAACTAAATTTTTTGGGCAAGAAGTTACGATTTTTGAAATGTAGTCAAAGACGTTGTACATATCTCCGAATAACACTTAGACTTTGCAATACATCACAATGTGTGTATTATTATAATCCAAAGCAAATCGATTAGTTTCACAATCTTGTGTTGATTTCCCAAACAAATAATCCGATTTTTGTCTTAATTTCATTTATCTTGGTGCAGTAACGACATTACCATATTCGTCAGAAGGCGATTCGTACGTAGATAATGTTGACGAAATTATTTAAGAACATTGAAGGAGTCAGTTTTATAACACATTTTATATTTTTGCATAACAAAAAGTGTCAAGCCACATTTGTTGCTGTACGGAGAGCAAACCCATTCATTGTCCTTTTCTTCTTTTTTTTGAAGTTGCCATCGGGTTAGAAAAGACAGGCTTCTTATTACAAATCCCTATTTATTCGTTAAAAGAGCTAGATGATATTCCGATCAATGTTGTATGGAAGCGTATAAATCCTTGTTGTATTTTCGGATATTGCTTTTTAATCATAGATATAGTTTTATATGGTAATATAGCTATCAAAAGGCAGATTAACATCCTGCTTGTGGTTCCCGTTAGCAGTTATTGATTTATTCTGTGGAACCAGTCTGTTACCATTTATTACAATCGAACCTTTTTTTAATTTAGATAATTTTACTTTCTTAAAGGAGGGCTATCCCCGAGTGGTACGAGGATTTTGAGAGTCTTAGGATGTTGTGGGAGGGAGCCTAAGGTTTTGAAGTAGGGCGGGCACCACAGAGGCCCCAGTGTGCAATCGTTTACCTCTCCAGGAGTCGACGGGAGGTAATGGACGCCCCGACGGATGGACCGAGGCCGACGGACCGAGCCACACAGTCGCTGTAAGATGCATCCTAGAAGCCCTCCGTCGCTCACAGGTTGTGACAAAAATGACTCGACTTTAACGGACCATCTGGACAACACATAGTACAACAGTGGTAGATTTCAGTACTGGTGGAATAGTTACCTTAGTGAGTGAGTGGCCATGTTCGAGATGTGGAGCAGTGTCAACGCCAAGCTGGAGGCGGATGTGGGGGAGGACCCCAGGAGCATGAGCAACGGCCAGCAGCAGCCCCATACGTCCACCGGCTCCATCAAAGGTACAGTGGTACAGTCCAACCCTGGCTACAGCTGGGCGTTGGTTTCAATTCCGAGTTTTACCCATTCCATGTCGCGACGGCGACAGCCACATCTCCAGGTAATACTCAGGTAGGGTTGCCACATCACCGGAGATTACCGGATTTTGAGGATAAAAATATAGCTCCGGGGAATTTCCGTGAAAAATTAAAAATCTCCTCTTTTTTAAATTTTTTCCAAAAATGTGTTGAATACTGAAAATTTTGTGTTGAAATCCTATCTGTGAACGAAAATGTATTTACGTTTGCAACTTTATCGTCATGCAAAGATTGCCAAAGTTAAATCCTGTCTCCCTGTAACTCTTACCTCTATTATTTGTTACTCTTTGGCTTTATTTTGGCGTGAAATATCGTTAACTTTTACATATATTCGCCGTTATCGAACGCTGAAAATCAGTATGCAGATTTATGGCTCCCTGCAGTTTATTCAATTAAAAATCTGAAAAATAGGTAGCCTATATTGTTTTATGCTATACATTTTAGTTTTTATACTTTTGAATCATTTTGTGTGATTTACGATTTTTAATTAAAAATAAATAAATATATTTTCCTACAAAGTTTAATCCAATTACTTTCTTGTAACTCCTACTAAATTTTGTAACTATAGGTATATACAATTATCAAATAATTTTATTCTAAAATTTATTGTATATGCAAAAAAACAATAAAAAGCGTTTTTAAAATACATGGTATTCAAAATTTTCCCGTAACCTTCCGACCCTCTCCCATGGGGGTTATTACAAAAAATCTTCTTTTTTAATAGGTCGCCACCTAAAATATCCTCTTTTTCCCTTCCTTAAGGTAACCCTATCCTCAGGTCGGTTCGTCCCATGGACACTGAGATAATGAAACACTTAATGAACTTACAGCACTTACACATCTCAGTACTTCAGTACCGGTAACAGATAAAACATTTTGTGCACAAACATGCTTTGTGAACGCATCGCCAGCAAGTAATGTCGTGTGGCCGGTACCGGTATGTGTGGGTGCTTAGTATTTTAATATCTCGACTTAACAATATGACGAATCGACCTAAGGATTACCTGAAGATGCGGCTATCCCACGAAACATGCAGAAAATCAAACTTAAAAAAGATATCGAACAGGTAAAACTTCTACGTTGTCTATAATAATAGTTATACGTGATCGGAGTATACTGATGTTATAATAAAGTATTATAGTTCAAGCATACGGTACCATTCGTATAGAATGTTTTTAGATTAAATTAATAATCTTCTGGCTCATTTAGAGTATACGAATCTAAAGCCTTTATACGACTTATCATCTGCTGTATAATATTCCAAGCGTTATTGTGAATATTGCAGTAGCAGACGCCGGACGGGTTGATATCATCATTGGGCGAATCTTTAGAGATTTAAAGACATACTTATATTTCTGAAATACATAAATGTATTAGTTGAAACTGTATGCCAACAACTTATGTTTATACTTCTCGATGCAATACAACTATTTAAGTTTACATTTGTTTATGAGATATATAAAAACCATTTGAAATCGCCTTTTTTGACTAAGTTTTAGCGGTTTTAGCTGGTGGAGCTATTGCGTCATAATATGACTTCCAGTGGGTCCCCTAATACACTGTTGAGTCGGGGCTTCAAAAACCATTTGCCGTTTTGTCTCGATTTTGTTGACTTTTATATACATCAAATATATTACTTTAATCTTAATTTCTCTCGTAAAAACATTTTTCATGTCGGTCGTTTTTAGCGTACGTTTACTATTTTCTATTTAAAATTACATTTGTACTCGATTTATCATCGTCATAAAATTGCCATCTGATACCCCTGATGATATAAAGTGAACGTGATTATTGAGAATTTTTAAAATTATTTTTGTGAAGTGAAACGATCGTTTATTAGGAAGGATAGAATTAAGCACTACATTTAGAGCTGTTAAAAAAAAATATTGAACAGATAATATATGAAAAATAACACGTTCGCTACAATCTGTTCATTATAAGAGGTTTATGTTCAGTTTTGGTTGTTGGTGATGTGTGTGTTATCATACCGACGCCGACGCGCGACGGGCGCTCGGGCGCTACTGTGTGGGTGGTGGCTCGATGTTTTCAGCATCGACATCACACCATGGCCTAGTCGGCGCCGTTCCAGACAAGCCTGATACACTTCCGTGTTAAAGGGGATGTTCCGGTGTCGTCATCACCCTCCGTACTAACTTCTTAGTTTTAACGACTCACAATTTTTCTAAATTATGGATTTCGATAAGTTTAAATTAGGTGCCGGCATAATTTTGGAATTCGAACCGATGTTTTCAAGTCGGGGTAATGTCGCTTGTAGACGGCGCCCGTTTATCCCAACGCGGATTAAAGAGGATCGTTTTAGCAGGCATCCCATCATCGGATCACAGTCGATGTTTTCTCTGCGTTTCACATGCACTTGTCTCGATTTGCGATAACTATAATCGATTAAATACAGACGAGTGACACTATTCTTGCCCATGGATAAATGCTGACAACCTCGCACGCAAAACGATTGTTTCTATGTTTTAAGAGGACTAAGAAACGACTTTTAAGAAAATTAGAAATATCTATTCCGATATTCCTCGGCAAAATCATTTGTTCGGGTGGTCGGCATGAACTTCATAGTGCAGAATTGAGCTTGTTTCGGTAAATTTGGTATTTTTTACACTTTTACATGTCTATGTATGTTTTGTATTAAATTTATCTAGAGTTGCTGCTCATTGATATGGATGTCGACTCATAACATTTCAGTTTCACTCAGATCAGACGGCTGAGGTCCGGACGAATATATTGCACACTTTATGCCGGATCATGCAGCAAACTTCGTAGGGAAGGGGCGGCACAGTGTATATATATTTTGTAATTGAATATATACATCTTAAACGAGATTAAAACCCAAAACACTATACTCAAAGGCCGCAGGTGTCGTTTACCGATCGACATTGGCACCTCAAGCAAGGAGATAACAAGGGAGATTTAAATGTCGAGTTCGGTCGAATCATAACGTCCGCGTCTCCTGATGAAAAGCCATTCCATAAAATGTATCACGTTTTTCTCTTATTTGAATCCCTTCCCTCTTGCGTTATGTAACGCAGATCTTTCCTGTCGATTTAAACAATAAATTAAAAGCTTATATGAATTTTTATTTATATAAATTAATCTTTTATGGTAATTTTAGCGTATGGGATATCTGTTTACGGTGTATTTGTCTAATTTAGCAATTTAAAATTGGAATCTGGTTTATTCAGAAGTCGAATAAAAAACTATTAAAAATGAATAAAATTAATTATTTACCAGCGACTTAAGACAAACTGAACCGAATACGACAGAGTTATCGACACGGAACGTTAATTTAATTACTATTTGTCTACAGCTGAATTTCGTTTTAGTTGATTTCATGGGTAATTTGTATTACTAATTCGTAATTCTAGGAGTAAATTTTTAACGTGCGTAAAATATTCCATAATATAAAGTTATCAAAATCTTTTAATAGTTTTATTAGAGTGCATTTTCAGATTATAAAGTAAAATTGCTTAATAGATGTAATGGTATAAAAACTGTGTGGAACAGAGGTTTGTCGCAGCCGGGGATGTCAGGACCCCGGGATGTGTCAGGCAGGTGACTCGTGGCTACATGATCGCAGTGGAACTGGTCGGGGCCGGGGCTGCCCGGTATGTCCTAGTATATCTCAGGACCCCAGTATACCTGGGGACGGTGTCAGGCAGGTGACTCGTGGCTACATGATCGCAGTGGAACAGGTCGGGGCCGGGGCTGCTCGGGATGTCCCGGTATGTCTCAGGACAGTCTCGGGACGGTGTCAGGCAGGTGACTCGTGGCTACATGATCGCAGTGGGACAGGTCGGGGCCGGGGCTGCCCGGTATGTCCCGGTATGTCTCAGGACAGTCTCGGGACGTGTCAAGCAGGTGACTCGTGGCTACATGATCGCAGTGGGACAGGTCGGGGCCGGGGCTGCCCGGTATGTCCCGGTATGTCTCAGGACAGTCTCGGGACGTGTCAGGCAGGTGACTCGTGGCTACATGATCGCAGTGGGACAGGTCGGGGCCGGGGCTGCCCGGGATGTCCCGGTATGTCTCACGACAGTCTCGGGACGGTGTTAGACAGGTGAGACGGGCTAGATGATCGGCAGTGGGACAGGTCGGGGCCGGGGCTACCCGGTATGTCTCAGGACAGTCTCGGGACGGTGTCAGGTAGGTGACTCGTGGCTACATGATCGCAGTGGGACAGGTCGGGGCCGGGGCTGCCCGGGATGTCCCGGTATGTCTCACGACAGTCTCGGGACGGTGTTAGACAGGTGAGACGGGCTAGATGATCGGCAGTGGGACAGGTCGGGGCCGGGGCTGCCCGGGATGCATCTCCCCCTCCCCAGTCCCTGCTGCAGCTGCACTATTGATTTTGTCTAGCTTATTCCGCGCCCTCTCCATCCCTAATAATTCACCTGACTCCGTCAAATTGCGTTTTTACCGAAATTTTAATTAGAGATTCCCTTTGAAGGAAATTAATGGCACTTTTTCGAAGTAGGAGACTATTTAATATTTTATTTTCAGTTTCTTCTCATCGTAGAAGACATTAGAAACACTTATGTGTTTATTCTCATGAAAATCTTTTTATCGGCATGATAGTGGTGTATTACAGTTACGTAATATGTAAAAACAGTCGCCTTGCAATAGTACAACGTATATGTACACATATAATATAGGCTCTGCTAACATTCGAGATGACAAATTTCAATAAACAGTAGTAAATGACAATAGATTTCGAACAGCCACACTGATGATCATTAAAGCTAATCAGAGAATGGCAAAATCATAACTAATTTATACCCTTCTTAGAGTATTATGATTTGTAATTTATAGTAAGTAATTAAAGATATTAGTCAATCTCATTAGTAGTAAATGTGCCTATGCTCGTGCTTCAAAAAAGGTATCCTGAGTCTTATTTCTGAGTCGAGTTTAGTTTCTGCAAATTTATTTTCGACATTGATTCCATCCTTCGGAATTCTTTGGATGGTACTTTGGCTTTTAAATATTTAGCTATTGTTGACAAAACCTATGCCGTGAGATAAACTCAGTTCAGGTAATTATACCTGTTTATATAGATATCTTCATAACTCGAAACGGCACACCTTACTGGTATTTTACTTGACAAATTATGTTTCTTTAGTTCTATGGCTAAACAAAGAAATCCTTAGATTTAATAGAAAAATGAATTCTTTTGACAGTTTGCCTGAGATTTCTGGATGGAGTTACATGCAGAATGTACCTAATAAAAGATAAAATGTCCCTATATATATGCAGATTTTATTCCTATACTTACAGTTGTATCCATTAATTGTTTTAAAACAAGAGCGTAAATTATAAAAAAAAACTTTATTCATATTGCCTCTAGGATTGGAGTTTGACTCGGAAAAAACAGGTTTATATACCCTTCCGTCGTCAATTATTTTTAGATTTTTGTTAGGTCTGCTCAATGAAGCAGAAGTGACGTGAGTAACACCAGCCCCAGTGGTAATATGAACGATTGGCTACAGTGTAATGGCTGTAAGGAGTGTTTGGCTACGATTTCGATATAGTTGTGCAGCTGCAAGTTAGTTTTAGAAATTTAAAAGACAAATAAGATAACACAAAACCAAAGTAGTTTTATATAGTTACATTTTCTTTGGCCCTACTTGAGGTGCTTTCACTACCAATGGTATGTGGAATGTGGTATGTGGTTTTCCAATCAAAAAAATCAAAGACGGTCATCCCCCCTACCCCTACCCTTACAGCCTCCTTTTACTACAATTCGTCATTTGTGGTGGAACTTCAAATCTTGTAATTTGGAGTGGAACTTTTAACCGAGATGGAACTCGCAGAAACCCAAAAGGGAAATGAAAGTTTAGTGCGTGAAAGTTATCGTTATCGTAAAACGAGCGAAAATAAAATGTTTTGGTAGTTTGACAGTGCGTTAAAGAAAACAAAGGTGAAAGGTAGTATATTTAAATGAAGTTGAAATTAAGTTGAAAAAGCTCGCAGATAATATGGGATCAGATGTGCTACGACATACATAATTTGGCGAGAGTTAGTGTACGCTTAATTTATCCTCTTGTCTGTGGTTAAGCGCTTTCAAAACTGTCACAACATGGTCAGGTAGTCCGCTCGGCGCTCCACACTCTCGGCGCTCCACACTCTCGGCGCTCACACTACTCGGCGCTCGCCCCACGTAACCCAACAGAGTACTTAGCTTCACATAGTGTTTTATAGGTAACGTGTGAAGCAAATTACTCTGTAGTGCTTCCAATAAGTGGATTCAGGTGGACATTTCTGACAAAAATATTTTACTAGAAGATTTTCTGTTGATGCTATCGTAAAAACATATATTCTATATTTAGTAAATGAAAGGGAATATATTGATTGATTCGGGAAAAGGGGAGAAAGCATTAGTTAGTTTTCTGATACCGTTATTATTTTATGAAACAGCTGATTATAATTAATTATTTAAGCTATGGCGAACTGTACAAATTGTGTATGTTGCCTGTACATATAATTATTAATTACATCCAGATATTTAAATCGAAAAACGTAATTATTTATTTTAGGTAATTTCTTGCTTGAGTGGACCATTGGTTTGTTGACAGTTGTTCGGAGATGTCCACTGAACCTATTTAGAATGGGATTGTATAAAGTGTATCGTATTATATTTTTATTTTGTCTGTGTATTCGTTAACAATTTTAGAAACTTGTAATTTAATGCACTTTAACAGGGATTTCGTCTGGTGTGAATGGCACACGGTTTACAGAAATTTAAATTATGAACAGAAGTTAAATTATGTTGTAATTATGAACGGAAATAAAGATTTGTTTTGATTTGAAATTTAAATGCCTCTTTTATATTCGAAACTGGCTTGTTACCGAAAAAAAATACAAATCAATGTGCTTCAATCAATGTGGATATACGAGAACTAATTAAAATCATCTATAGCGTTTATAGATTAAACTATAAGTAGCTGTTCTCCTATAACAGTTTGTAGTCACCTTTAAAGATATTTGTAGCAAATTTATAATTTTTTAATTTTTTTTACATTTACTTGTACTATTTTTGTTGTTTATTATTTATATTTTATTTATAATTTATATTTATACCAGTACTCCGTACATACTGATACAAAATTTTGAATAATGTATTACTGTGCATTTTATATTAAATTACATAACACGATTACAATCAATATAAAACAATTGTCTTATTTGTAAATGTATTTAATTGTTTAATATTTATTATTTTTAGTCATAACTAGGCTATACAGACTTTTTTTGTAAAAAACACTTGTTTCTGTGTATAACGTTAAATTGGTTTTGTCACTTTTACCTACCGTAATAAAGCGAAATAAGGCGAGTTGTGGATTTTACATGTCGAAATTTAATATTTAATAAATCCTATTATCTCAGGTTATTTTCTAAACGTTGGTAGTAATGATCCTTTATGTTACTTGGAGCGCTTCTGCCCATCCTGCCGACTATGCAGTTTGATTGCCCCACTCATCGATTCACTCTAAACGTTGGTAGTAATGATCCTTTATGTTACTTGGAGCGCTTCTGCCCATCCTGCCGACTATGCAGTTTGATTGCCCCACTCATCGATTCACTCTAAACGTTGGTAGTAATGATCCTTTATGTTACTTGGAGCGCTTCTGCCCATCCTGCCGACTATGCAGTTTGATTGCCCCACTCATCGATTCACTCTAAACGTTGGTAGTAATGATCCTTTATGTTACTTGGAGCGCTTCTGCCCATCCTGCCGACTATGCAGTTTGATTGCCCCACTCATAGATTCACTCTCGACTCCCATTTTAGCACTTAATGATTTTGCAAATTTTAAATATATATAAAAATCTGGCGAGTGGAAGAAAGCGAAAGTGTGTAGGTAAGTAATTAAAGAGCTTGCGTGAGCGTTGGATGTGACGCAACCAGGAGAGAAAGCAGAATACGCAACCGTGCGGTGGCGGTTGGCGCGGGGTAGGGGTGGGGGTACAGGCGACCACGTGCGAATCTCGCGTTGATAACTGGATCCGTCGACCGTCATATGTGATCATGGGTGGTGAAGGCGGCCTGACAAGAAGACTGAGAATAATACCCCCGTCGCAGCAATCCTGCGTATTCAGCGAATGTATAATGCATAGGAATGTCTCACTACCACATAAAGCCACTTACCAAGTTTCATAAAAATACATAGATAAACAGTATATACAATTTTATTTATTCTCCATAAGAATAACATTTTGGCTGGGTACACGCAGGTCTGCTGCATCATGGAACGCAAAAGATTGGTTTTCATGCAAATATCAATAGAACTCAATTAGGTAAAGCCCCATACCAAGATTTATTCAGTTAGGTTCATACCTCAATAAGAATAACGGGGGCTTAGGTCGCAGGTTTGCTGCTACAGGAAAATCCGGGGGAAATCGGGTTCTTGTAACAAATGTCAATAGATTACAACAAGATGAAGCCATATTACCTCGTAGCCATAACTCTCGTAAAAATGGTCCGATCTTCATGAAATTCTGTACAGACGCGTTAAGTAGCATTTATTTGAAGACTTCGAAATCAAGACAGATCGGACCATCCAAAAGGTATTTTACTAGGGTTTTGTACCTCAAAAATGGGTTTTTTGTGTTTTCACATCATATTTTTATTGAAATCAAAGTTTAGTTTACACCATTGAATTCAGTTTAAACCAACAAGCATTATAGTGTTTTGATCATTTCTCTACGTCACTTGGTTAGCCTGCCGAGGTATTGAAATCGCTAAACAAAGTACGTCGTCCAATGTTAATCGATGGAGAGAATAAGTAAAAATTTATATTTCGCTTATTAATGAACATATATTAATGAAACTTGGTATGTTGCTTCGTATGATTGGGGTTTATTGATATTTGCATAAAAAACTTATTTTTGTGGTCCCATAGCATCAAACCTGTGTAATCAGCAGCTACAATGTTATTCTTATGAAGAATAAGAAACATGTTATTCTCCATAGTTTTTCAAATGTTTCTGGTGCAGAACCCTCTCAACTTGTTTGCTTTTAGCGAATTTCCCCTATAGGGAAGAAGCTATTACCGTAGTCGGCATGGTAAGACCTAGGCCCGGGACCATGATAACTTTTCGTTTTGAGGTCCCCAGACCCCAAAAACACCATTCGTTCGAAACTGTATATATATATATATATATATATATATATATATATATATATATATATATATATATATATATGTCCGTGAGCACGATAACTCTCGTAAAAATTATCCGATTTTGATGAAATTTGGTATAAACGTGTAAAGTAACATTTATGACTTTAAGTTCGAAAACCAGCCAGATCGATTTATCCGAAGGGGTATTTTGGGGGGGTTTTGTACCCCAAAAATGGGTTTTTTTAATTTTTTTACATATAATTTTGGAAATAGTCAAATTTTAGTTTTTACCATTGGATTCAGCTTAAAAAAACACACAATTTGGTATTTTGATCATTTCTCTACGTCAATTGGTTACCGAGATATTGAAAGTGCTAAACACAGTATGTTGTCTAATGTTATTCTTATGGAGGAAAAGAAAAAATTAATATCTCGCTTATTTATGAACGTATACTGACAAAACTTGGTATACGGCTTCATCTGGTTGTGTACGATTGATATTTGCTCAAAAAAACTATTTTTTGCCAAAGGCTCCCGTAGCAGCAAACCTGCGTACTCAGCCCCATGTTATTCTTATGGAGAATAAGTAACGTGTTATCTCCCTTAATTATGAAAATAAATTAATGAAATTTGGTATGTGGCTTTACCTACATGAGTTATATTGATATTTGTATAAAACCCCATTTTTGTTTTCCTTCCTTCAGCAAACCTGCATACTCAGCCGCCATGTTATTCTTATGGAGAATAATTAAAATGTCATAAATCGTTTATTTATGAATGTATATTGATGAAACTTGGTATGTGGCTTTATGTGGTATTAAGATACATATATATGCATTGGAAATTCGCTGAGTACGCAGGTTTGCTTCTACGGGGGTATTTGTCGTTGTAGTGATCACAATAAACAGGCCGAATCCGGTAAAGTGCAATGTTTACAAGTTCCACATTGGTGTAAACTTAAGTTCATGGGAAATTCCACTTTCCCATTTGTTATGGGTATGGTTTAAACCTGGTTTATGTTAAACCTGTAGAGAGAACACGGTTTAGTAATTTTGTACTTTGATAACACAACCTTAAATCCTATTTGTAGTTATGGTCAGTTTAATTAGAGGGTAAACAAACAAATAAAATAGTTTGACAAATGTTACCAACTTGATCGTGGATTCAACTAAACTGGCTGGATCACATTGTTGGGAAAACGAATCGCGCCTTAATCTCAAGTTCAAAATAACCCAAGGTTTAGTTTCAACTTGAGTTGGGAAAAGCTAAATCATTACACAGAAAACACGATTTTGTTGCAAAAACAAAAGTATTGTTGCAACTACAAAATATTTTGGTTGAAATACGGACAACAATATTTGTTGAAATAACCTAATTATTTTGTTGAAAGTTATTTGGTTATAGCAACAACATTGATGTTTATCCTAACAAAAACATATATTGTTGAATGAACAAAATATTTGGTTGGTACGATGACTTAACTGCAACTAATAAAGTTTTAGATATGATATTATATTGCCATTGGCATAAATAGACATTTTTCTATTTTACCTTTAGAAAAATATCAGGTCAAAATATTTTGTTGGGAAGACAAAATGTTTGAATAATTCCATTTTGTTGTTACAAGCAAATGGTTGTGTTAATACTAACAATATATTTTGTTTCCTCAACAAAATAAATGACAAAAAATATTTGGTTACAACAACAATACACTTTTTACTGTGTAGAAAATGCACATGTATTATCTCTGAACCCTTTATTTTTGTCATCTTGACGATTTGTTCAAAGTAAGAGCTCGTCATATAAATTACAAATTTTACGAGTTCAAGTGTATAGCCTAGTGGCTTTTTGAAAGAAAGCCGTTACCGAATGCCATGAATTATGATTAAGACAGCAAACCTTTAATTAAAACATGCGAAAAGATTTGGGGTTAATTCAAAGAACTTTTTAAGAATAACAATATTTTTATCACGCATCTAATTCCGAATTTATTCTCATTCGACCTCTCTCTCCATACAGCAACACTGCATGTTGCGAGGATTTCTTCTGATGATGATCTTGACCGACGCAAAGTTTCGTAGAACATTTCGAAAGAGAGTTTTTCTATTTATAGCATTGTTTATATAATTTTGATACATAGTTCAAATTAGTGTAGGTAGGGCAATAAGACTGTATCGAGTTGCGGGCTGGCGGGCCTGCGTGTTCATTGAAGTTCTCCAATCCTCAGACTCCATGACAGGCCAAACTGCGCGTGAACCTCGGCCCAATGGTATACTCTTAAGGGGGCTCCAGTAGCGAAACATTTCGAATTTCCATCTGCTAACCCCATGCGTCCATTGTTAACTTTCAAAGCCCACCCCTCCTCAACAGATTAACTAATATCGTTGATTTATGGTTAATTTTAAAGATAAAGAACCCTAGCGGTTTCAGAGATCAAATGTTTGATATTACCTATAATAGTTTATGGGCATCTAGCTCCCTAACAGTTACCGTCTTGTACTTCGGTTCAAGGGGTCACGGGTTCAAGTCCCGAGGTGTCCACAAAAATTTGAGGGGTTTGGACCGCTTTCCCTAAAAGCGTTTGCGTGATATCCTAACAAAAATGTCGTTGGCTTTGAAGTAGAAAAAATAAAATAGATGTGCTGTAAAATTCCTTAATATTCAATATTTACGATTTTTATGTGTGAACTATTTGTGATATGGAATTTCTGCTCACTGAAATCACTAGGTATTTGTGTGTTCTTTAACACCATAAACTAACGATTTTGGATAATCTATTGACGAGCGAATGCCTTTCACAGTCAACAATGGCCTTATGGCAGAAGTCTGAAATGACCACGACTTACATAATACACTTCAGTTTTCATCAGTCCCAAACCACTAATGACAGATTACATTTTCGCTCTTTTGTTCTTGCTTTCACGGATCTAGGAAAACTCTATGACCTCCTTTTTATTCACCACACCTACTAAATAATCCAATCCCGGGATAATATACGACTAATACGGGATAATATCATCTCGCATCGAAGATTTCTCTTTCATTGTTATTAGCGAAAGATCACCAACCATCTGCGATTGAAATGCATCTCCCATGTCATCAAATGCAAATTGATCCCTCCTTTTTATATAGTGGTGATCAACGCTAGGAACCCCATGTACTTCGATTTCAAGTACCGAGACAGCAATTTTGAAGCTATTGAAGAATTTTGAGTCTTAAAAAATAAAATTACATACCTTGTCGTCAGCAATCCACTAGTTTATATGATTACTAGTTTCGGGACTAGTTTTGTCCCTTTATCAAATCTTGCTGTCCCACAGAATAAAATACTGGCATCGTCTTGAGTTTAAAAACATTTCAACACTAAACACAAACTTGTACTGACACATAGAAACATGACAGTATTTTCTTCTGTGGCACAGCAAGATTTGATAATGGGACAAAACTAGTCCCGAAACTAGTAATCATATAAACTAGTGGATTGATGACGACAAGGTATGTAATCTTAATTTTTAAGTCATACAATCAATCCAGGAGGCAAATAGCATGAATGAATTTTTAGTACCCTCCTAAAATAGACATCTTAAAAATGACTTTTAAATGATACTCTCCCTTTGAATGGTTTTGAATGTGGCTCCGGTCTACCTTCTAAATGATACTCTACCTTTGAATGGTTTTGAATGTGGCTCCGGTCTACCTTCTAAATGATACTCTACCTTTGAATGGTTTTGAATGTGGCTCCGGTCTACCTTCTAAATGATACTCTCCCTTTGAATGGTTTTGAATGTGGCTCCGGTCTACCTTCTAAATGATACTCTACCTTTGAATGGTTTTGAATGTGGCTCCGGTCTACCTTCTAAATGATACTCTCCCTTTGAATGGTTTTGAATGTGGCTCCGGTCTACCTTCTAAATGATACTCTACCTTTGAATGGTTTTGAATGTGGCTCCGGTCTACCTTCTACCCGGTTCTCCCATTAGACGTTATCTTTCAGATCCCGCTCCTCCTCAAAGGATTATCTGAAATTGGTGATTTCTTTTACAGAGCCATTTAAAAAAATGTTGATACCACTAATATGTAACACATAATAAAATCGTAAATACTGAATATTTTGGAATTGAATTTGAAAACCTATTATATATGATATCAGAATTATACTTACTGAAATTGCTATATATATACATTAGGGGTATGCCAGTAGTGAATTTTTTTAATCGAGTCGAGTAGTGCCAATTATTTTCGAGTATTTTTGAGCGAGTATTTGCCTTCAGTTAATAGTTTAAAACAGTGATGGGATTTGGATACCACCCTAGATTTTAAAATATAAACATGGTTTCTAACTAGTACATGAGTAGCAATAGAACGTTTTGGCCAGTACAATCAAACTGAATTACGTATTGAAAATCAAAACACGGGTTGACATTCGTTTCCGGCCGATGAAACAGGGCCCGGTTGTCATTTGGCCAATTTCACCTGGTCCATACATCGCTTATAATCAATATTAAATGACGAAATCGTTAGTCACGGTCGAAATTGCGCGGTCCAATCGTCATTTTCGGCCGATTTTACGTGATGCGATTGCCTTTTGCGGCCGTTACTACGCGTTTTGGCCGGTCGCAATCGTTAGCGTTCGTTCGGAAATCGGCGGGAAATACTAGCTCAAACTTTCGAGTAGTTTTTAAAACTTCCAGTCGAGTTCGAGTATTAAAATGCTCGGCCGAAAACTCGAAGTTTCGAGTACTCGCACACCCCTAATATACATTGGTAGTCTATTATTCACTCTTTAAAATGCGCCATTAATCAATGATTTTGAACCACCCGTTGAGGAGGGACGGGCTTTGAAAGTCAACATTGACTTATGAGAGAAGCAGGTAGAAGCGCGAAATGTTTCGTGACGGGAGCCCCCTCTGAAGTGAAATTTTGTCCTTGTCAACTCGTGGTTTAGGTTGTTTGAAGCCCGTGGTAAATGTGGCTGATTAATTTTGAAAACAAGTCTTCAACAGTCTGCTACAGGAAATACCAAAGACTCGTGTAAAAACTCGATATGTGACAGCTTGTCTTTCCGACTTCCTGAACTTCATCGTCTGTTCACCAGTCTCCAGGTCTCTGCCAAACATTGTAGCAGTCGTAATTGGTTTTTGTATTACGTTAACGTCGCTCTACATATTTCGCTCTGCGGGATGTATCTCGTGATTAGGCGCTAGTTTACCAATGGTGAAACTCATGCCATGAAACGTGTTTCGAACAAAACTGCTAATTTCATCGGAACACGTTTGAAATGTTAAGAAATAAATAGTCAGAATTTCAACTAAACTAAAGTGGTAGGAAAAAACAGCTTTGAAACTCAAAATTTTGAAGTTGATTAATAGTATTATATGAAATAAGATTTCTACAATAACAATTCATAATATTATACTTTTTCTTCCTAAACGATGCAGAGGTCAAGAAAAGTTAACCGGAATGGATATAAAATTGCGTATAATACGTTCAATTGTTACTTATGAGTATTGTATTGTGATTTGTTGTGCAATTGTATTGTTAATAATAAGTTATTATTATATATTTAATATAATGTTGGTATTTGGATATATTCAGAATAATGCAGGACACGCCAAGCAGTGCTTAACATAAATAAAATACCTAGAATTAAATAGAGAAATGAAAGATCAACTGAGCTGAGTGAGTGCTCAAAAGGTTCGGGAGTAGTATAAAATTATAGGGATATTATGAATTGTTTATGCCACATAATTAGGCTTACAGTGCAGTAATGAATGGTATTTGTAGTATAAATCTTACATGTTGTCATTTAATGTAAAAACATTTAAGCAAACCTAAATCCAAACGCATACTGATATCAAGAAAACGTGGCTGACAATTTTAATTAAACTACAATTTGCACATTTACTATGTGTATTGAAATTTCTAACCGAATTGTATGAGTGGCATCGGGATATTAGTGCCATCGGGATATGAAACCTTTAAAGTGGCATATGATTAATTTTGTTTTAGAATTGAAGAGACTAGCACTTATTATTATGTCTCTACTGAACTCACTATAATACAATGTAACAATTCAGAATAAATCTTTCTTATTTTTTTATTTGAAAATAATATACTCATGTTGAAATACTCCACGCAACTATATCTAGGTCCTGAGTTAAAATGGGACTTATTAGCTTTGCCATTTCAGTTGGTTAAGTTTAAATTTGACCCATATTTTGCATTAAAAATATGATCACGACTTCTTCAATGAACACTGGAAAAATGTTTCAGATCCAAAATATGTTTGAACTAAAGATAAAGGCATAACATTTAGATTATCTTGTAACTTTTAGAATAAGTTACAACATATTCTAAATGTAAATCACTTTGGTTACAAATATCCTAGTCTTTATATAACATTTTGTAAGAGAATTCTTTAAGTTAAAATTGGGAGACAGTTCAAATTAAAGGTCTTGATCCCAAGGACTCGGAAAGTACGTCTATAAAGTTACCAGCAAACGAGAAATAACGTAACACATCCCCATAAGAAAAGTATGGGGATTTAAAAACGTCTGCTTTGTTTACATTACAACATGTTATTAAGTGTCTACTTTGTTTACGAACTGACATGTGTTCCTACGTATATCCTTTTACTTTCCTCAACATGTAAATAGTAAACAAATCAGATGAGGCCGAGTATTAGAGCAAGATTAGGGGCTTTGGCCCCTTGAATCCACTAGTTATCCACTAGTACACACACTTACTACGAATCCGAATAACCACTGTCAAAAATGGTTTTAAATGTTTGTACTCTAGTTTATAACTATGGCGCATATAAAATGTCGTAGACGAAGGTTAGGAATTCTTAAACCCCCGGTGAAAATGTTGTCACTTGATCATCTTCATCAATTGTAACTTCTGATGAAAATTTATCAATTGTATTTAATTTATACGAGCGGACCCAGCTGCTCGAATTCGAACAAATCCTGATGAGAATTGTACAATTCCTAATGATCCTAATGAGATGGTACAAGATCATATTAGTTTATATTGCTATGCAATTCCAGTAGTTATTTTATTTATATTATCTCTCATCAATTAAACCTATGGTGGTTATTGTTTCAATCATATGTGTGTGTTGTGTGTGTGTGTGTTTGTTTTAAGTCCATCTTTTGTATTCAAATGAAACAAAAAAGTTACATTAAATAATATATATATTCTAAAAATGCCCGTCTGTTTTGTTGCGTTTTAGTTGATGTAATGTTTAACTGTTAAATGTACAGTCAATCGACTACTATTCTATGAGATCGAATGTAAACTGTGAAAGTATATGGGATGTAACCTTAAAAACGGATTACTAGTAACATGAACAAAAAATAATTTTAGAGTCGAAAATCGCCCTTCAGTAACCAATAAATTATTTTATTTATGTAGATTTGATGAATAGACGAAGCCGTGTCCGTAAACCCCCGAGCAGCTCAGCAGTGCCTGGTCGGCCCTTGTTGGTGGAGGGGGGGCATAATGAGTAGGAGTAGAGGATGGTCCCCGGCCCCAGGCCCGAGTAACAGATGATAGACGCAGGGTCCCGTTACGCGGGCCAGGTAGACACGGAATAACGGGCCACACATGTGTAGGAGTGGGGAATACAATGCCCCTGCCCCCCCCCCCCCACTGCCATAGAGCTGGGACCCGCCACTCGACACCTGACTCAAACCAAACCCCTACATCACTCCGTGGAACCTCCTGAACAGGAAGGATGCAATTGTACCCAGTTTGATGTATACGCGCTGTACCTTCTGGACCGGTCGGGTGATAGTTTATTGGTTTATTCAGTACCTGGGGGCCGAGCTTTGCTCGGGGAAGGCCTGTTTGTTTAGATGGCTTGGAGTAATATTTCGCCACTTCCCCCAACTGATTATCAAATTTTATAGCTCATTTGCATCTTTTCTGCATTGTTAAGGTCACTACAGTTGTTATTTATAGCTCAACGTCCCTTTGCTTTGTTTCGGATATGACCACGCTATATTCACTCGACACTTTTAGTCTATGCTCTCAGGAAACCACATGTTAATAATCATAAACAACACGAGTATTACTTTGACTGTACCCTGGTTGATTATGAACAGCTGTTACAATTATTTTGTTTCCATAAACTCCATAACCCCAATGTTAATTTTTTAACTTTTCATTTTCGTTTTTTTACATTACCGTATTTAATTTCTCCTGGGGGTGATACCTGTGTAGAACTTATTTTTATCCCAGAAATTATTTATTTCCAACATTAGAAGGAACTCGTTGGTGCCGTTTTTGAGATCAGAGTTGCAAGCAAGCAAGCACGCACGCAAACTTTACTCATATTAGAGTATAGGATAATGTGGTTTCAGATTATTGACTTTGAGGTAATTAAACTTCCTACCGAATTATGAAGAATATCAGCAACCGAACAAGATCATTGGCCGCCCCGCGAGTTGGGAACAAATAAAAGTTCACGCGCCTTTTGAAAGTACAAACTTTCTTTAATGTAAACACGAAACACGAGTTTCGAGCTAAAATTTAGTGTGATAGCAGTTTATGAAAATTCTTAAAATCGAAACGAGAAATGGAAAAAATACATAAGTTACTTATTGTGTCAAAGTGGTCAAGAATTGGCGCTGAACATAAAACTGACGTTGTCCATGAAGGATTAGTGTACAGTTGTAACAATGGTGGTAAAATAAGCGGAACATTATGGTTTAAACGCCTATATGTGTAAAAGCCAACACGATATGAAATCAACGAGGTTTAAAACATTAGCTAAGTGGCAGTAGCAGTTTCTGGAGAACTCTATACAAATGTTTTATATAGGTTCGCTTTTTAATAAAGGGACAAAAATATAATAATTGCAGAAACAACGCGTCCAACGGCAATGTGACAAAAAGTATTCAGTTGTTAACGAAATATATATTTAACCATTTTAAGTATAGTTTAATCTTAGATTTAATATTTGCTTCAACGGGTAAGTGAGTTCATCAAGTGTTATAATATTAGAAAAGAATGCTTCAGGATAAAACGGAAGGGGGTGAATATATTATTAGAACTCATAGTTATCAAATTACAAAATAGCAACATTGTGCTAAAATAATAAATAAGAAAACTGTCACTTGCAGTGGGGCTAGAAATTATGTTAATAAGCGAATATATGTGTGCGTAAAATATATTTGAAAAATGTTTAACCAATGTATTACTATATTTTGCCTTGTGTTGGAGGTTGGTTCAATAACCCCAATGAAAACACGGTCTAAAGCCTAGCAAGTGTGGGAATCCTGCGTACTGCGTAATATCACAAGAATGTCACCCATGCCTCCCCTAAATTGTTGGAATATTATGGGACAAATTGAAATGATATCACGTTTAAAAATCCAAAACCTGCACATTTTTATCACCAGAAAAGCTGCCCGATGACCTCGGTTACTTAAGAAACATAGTTTTAGTTACACATTAAAGGTGTAGAAGTAACTCAAATCAAATGTTGGCCGATCTTTGTTTCATCTGCAAACAAAGAACATATGAATCCTACCAATAATGTTGGTATATCCATAAAAATAAGGAATTTATTGTACGATCCGATTAATCAATTTTCAAAATAACAATTTTGACCCATTAGGGAAGTATGAAATCTTTCATTTACAAAAAAAACTAACCAGAGTGCTTAATCACACTTTTTTTAAGTTTGCTCTTCAAACGGGGCAAAATCGAAGTTTGCATTCTGCATGTAGCTTCCGATGGTATAAAGGCACATCAATTAAAAGTAGCATTGCAAAATATTAAGAAAATATTCAAGAAATATACGTAATACAAAATGAAAATAATGTAATATGTAATAATATTTTCGTACAGAAAAGAGGCATAGAACATCTCAGCTTCCAATTTTGCTATTATACAAAGCATGTAAAAAATTATATAGGTCCTAACCTAAACCAAACGCATCGTGACGGTTCCATTATGTTGGGACTTCTGATATATCAGACTTTTCTTTTCCATGCACATAAATTGGAATCTTAGGTATATAGTGTGTTTTGTAATTCAACTTCCAATAATTTTGAAATATTTTAACTTTAGATTCTGGGGTAGAAGCCAGACAAAAATACAAAAATACAAAAATACAAAAATATATACAAAAATATGATGCTATCACACTCATCCTACATTTTTTGGGGGGGAGGAACCGCATTTGTACAGGGTGTTTAAAAACCTTTCAGGACTTTAGGATATGATTCCTCATACAAAAAGAAAGAACAAAATCCCTATGTCATATGAAGGTATGTCCTAAAACGCTTGGTTTTCCAATGTGTTTTTTAATTAATAGGTTATATCATTGAGTATTCACTAACTATACTCTGTATAGTAATATACTCTGTATAGTAATATACTCTAATATACTCTGTATATTCAATGGTTATATCTTAGGAATATCTAAAGATATCGACTTCAAACTTTGTGCATGTATTGCGTCTAATAAGACCCATTTTGGTATGGAATATCAAGTTTCTACTTTGTAACATTTCAAAATGGCGGTCATTTTTGTTTTTCAAAGCTAAATATCCTAAAAACCGTAAAATTTAAGAAAAAAACTGTAAGAATCAAAAAAATTTGTGTAATTTCGCCCGAACAGTCATTTTGGGAAAATATTAACTACGTGATCATAAATAACTGAGTAGTTGTGATTTGTATAAGTTAAAACATGATTTTTCAGTCCGGATAACGTATTAATTAAAAAGACATACAGACAGATAGGCGGAATACTAAGCGTTTTAGGACATTCCTTCATATGAACTTTCTTCTTCCTTTTTGTATGAGGTATCATACCCCAAAATACTGAAAGGTTTATTTAACACCCTGTATCCCTGTATAATACTGTTTGGTAAGGTGAACAGTAAGTAGAATCCCTGTTTATTAGGGGGCATACACATAACGTAACGCAAGGCGGGTACGAAATAGCGTTACTTAGCTCATACATTTTCAATATAATGCTAGGAATTGAATAAAGATTTTAATTTTATTTGATATTAGTATTTTTCTTACTATTTCTTACATATTTTATGTGGTTTATTGTTCAATTAGTTATTAAAAGTTGTTTTTTAATTTATGATAGTTATTACTTAAATTTGTTACGTTTTAACTGGGATAGTTTATTTTTATTTCCCTGTTTGAACCTCGAAAATTATACTTAAGAAAAAAGGTAGCGTAAAGGTTACTAATATTTTCAAGTTTTATCTTAAGATTTATGTTAACCTTAACATTATCGTTATAATATTTTAGAGCTTTGTTCATTAAAGGGGTTTCTTAATTTGTTTATTCATTTAAAGAACACGTTTGTTTTTATCATTCAATTAATTTGCTTGAATTGTACAACATATTTGTTTTGGAAAATAAAAACAATAACTCATTAAAATACTTAATTTAAATCAGTGCAAAATGACTATTTTTACAAGAGCTAAGCTTTTTATCTTTGAAGATTATTACGTTACGTAACATATGAGGGGGTATGCTCGTGTTACGGTGTGTTATATGGGGGAGGGGGAGGGGGTTAAGTGACGAAAAAGGTGTTACATTATAGTATAAATAACGTGTGACCTCTTATTATAAATACATACAGCACTTAAGCAAATATCAGTAGACCTAGCTATTAGAGAACAACCTTTTTTTCAATAATCCGCTGTCGTCATACTGACATTACTGTTATTTAAATGCGGCAGTAATACGAAAATAACAAGTAGCGTGTTCAATATTTAGCTCACCGCACAGTTGGCAACGTACAATTAAAATATATGTAAATGCATAACAAAAATAATTTGCCGTTATCGTTGCTGATTACCGTATTAAATGTATTCTGCTTGGCAGATCATTTCGACACAGTTTAGGGCACTGTTTTACAACAGAAAGGCTTTTCTCCCGTAGAATAATTCCCTGATGTGTCTAAACTGAAATGCTGAAGAAACATCTGTTCAAGGACTGAATGACTTTACTTCTTAGTTACATAATCAACGGTTCTCGATAAAAAATTGAGAAGCGATCGATATCGGTTCTATTCCTCCCGATTTAATCTGCATTTTAAAATATTAAATTTGTATTAATAAATTTAAAATTATGGACTTACTTTGTGGAATTTCTCATAAAAATAAAGAAATAAAATTGGAATATTTTAAATCAAAGATGTAGTTTTTACAATTCACTCGAATTTGTAAAATGAATTAACTTGTAACCTGTATATCTTAACGAACAAAATGTTTATTCCAATATTATTAGAAAGCTATTATAATGCAATACTGCAAGGCACGCAGTTTATAATGATGAACTCTTACTTCTTATTAATTCTGGTTGTAATTATTAATTAGGCTGGTATTAATTATTGATTCTGGTTCATTAAATAAGAAAACACTACATTAGAAAGGTTTATATTTATTAATTAATTAGCACAAACACTATTCGACATATTGTTTGATATCAACCGATCTCATTTTATAGCTTAGTAGCATTTTGCAGCTTAGTGGCTTCGTCACCTACCGAAGAGTAGAATTACACAAACAACGTCTCTAGGCTACACTCAAATAACAAATAAGAAAATACTGTTTTTAAATAGTCAAAATATTCCAGATAGGGAACATTTTTGAACTACTTCCAAGCCTTGGTCGAACAGCGTTTGACCAGTCAGAGAATTCCCATTGCATATACAGGGTGTCTCTAAAGTTTCACCGAACTTCATAATATGGTTATTTGGGTCAAAATAAGCAAAAAGGTTCCTATGAACGTAGGTCCTATTTAGCTTCGTCTTCCGTCTTTCTGTCTGTTTGTCTATTTTTTTACTTAATACGTTATATCTTAGGAACATCTGAAGATATCAACTTCAAACTTGGTATATGTATTACATATAATAAGATCCATTTTATTATGGAATATCAAGTTTATATTTTTTACCATTTAAAAATGGCGGCCATTTTTGTTTTTCAAAGCTAACTATCTTAAAAACCGTAATATTTAAGAAAAATCTATATGTATCAAAAATGTTGTGTAATTTTCTCCTAAAAATAATAATATGAAGACTTTAACTATAGGATTTAAAATAACTGAGTAGTTGTGATTTTGATAAGTTAAACATGCTTTTTGCCATTTCTGGACTAAAACATCATGTTTTAACTAATAAAAATCACAACTTCTCAGTTATTTAAAATCACATAGTTAAAGTCTTCGTCTTATTATTTTTAAGACAAAATTACACAACTTTTTTTTATCCTAGAGATTTTTCCTTCATTTTACGGTGTTTAAGATATTTAGCTTTTAAAAACAAAAATGGCCGCCATTTTTAAATAGTACAAAGTATAAACTTGATATTCCATACCAAAATGGGTCTTATTAGATGTAACACATACACTAAGTTTGAAGTTGATATCTTCAGATATTCCTAAGATATTACGTAACACAAACAGACAGAAAGACGGAACCCGAAGCGAGATAGGATCTATGTTCATAGGAACCTTTTTGCTTATTTTGACCAAAATAACCATATTATGAAGTTCGGTGACGAACTTTACAAACACCCTGTATATGCATACTTGCATAAACAATTTAGTCTTAACCCGGAGGTCAGAAACGTAGAAAAAAACTAATAGCTTAATAGGGTTAAAATACAGTCAAGATCAATACTGATATAATGAAAAATACAGTTAAGTTTTCCAAACGAATCTCCAATCACAGTCGGACTCACCTAGAAAATCCTTTAAAGTAAGCTCCCAGAAGGGTTACGGATTTAATTATTTTCAAATTTGTCCACACTACCCTCGGATTTAAATCTGCTCGATAGTGTTTTGAAGACTTCAATGTCTCTTAACAGGCTGTTCAGAAAGGGTATAAAAACCCTAACTTAGATAGATAATAAATAGTATTCATAAATTCGAACAAAACATTTCTTAATGTAATAAACATAGCTCGAAAATGTTATAGTTTAGCGGCTAGCCACCCATTTGTACGGTTTAAAAAAATAATATTTTGAGAACCATTTAAGGTATCAAAACGAAAGTTAGCAAGCCGGTTAATTTAATAAATATGCAAATGTAAAAAAAACAACTTATGATTTTACTTCAATATTTAAAGCCTACTAAAACAAATTCATTGATTGGATTACAGTGTTATTATATTGGATACCAAGAATGTAAATACCAGGAGCTCAAACGCTTGCAAACATTGTTAATGTGCTCCTCAAACCGATGAGTTTGATCGATTTTAACGCCAACATAATTTGTTGAGAAGGAAGAACTAATTCCTGAATCTTCTACTAGTTAACTGGGTCGCTACTTATTGAATTATTTGAGTTTTGTCGCTGTTTAAAGTCATATTATTTGCGTCTAAAAATTGTTTTAGAACTTTTCTTATGCCTTAATAGCGATTGCCATTTGGTCAGTAGCTACCAATGGGAGAAGTATCGTCAATGAATAACCAAATCCTCGTAAATTCACCATTCACACCCGCTGAAAGATTGTTAATAAAGCAGGGTCAAAACGGACCCCTAAGGGACTCCGTAGGATAATGTCATCATTATCACAACCACTGCCCATCACATTAGACAGCCCACTGTTCACAACTATCTCGATCTATGAACGGGAGTTTTACTTCCTTAATTATTTCACAAAGACTGGATTTAATCCAAGAGTGAGTGATTCCCCGTATTCCAGGAGAACTGAGTTTTAATAGTGTTATCAACCGTGTCGAAGGTGTTTCTTAAGTAAACAAACTCATGTGGACGACTTACTGCTGTCAAGAGCTTGAGCTACTGCAGTTATGAAAGACTGAATGAACAATTGACTTTTTGTGACGCCAAACTGATGTTCAGAGTGCAAACCGTTGTTCTTCAGGAAGGCCGTCAACCTTGATAGGAAGGGCATTGGTCTATAGTTGTCGCAGTCATTTTTGTTTCATTTCTTGTGGACAGGTCTAACCACAGCATGCGTCAGAGCTTCAGGAAATGAACCAGAATCAAAAGAGAGGTTGATGATGTTCCAGAGGGTGAATGGACCAGATAATACACTCTCCGCAGTAGGTGTGAAGACACATCCGCAACCCCAGGGGTACTTGGACTTCATAGCCAGGATCCCACCAGATAATACACTCTCCGCAGTAGGTGTGAAGACACATCCGCAACCCCAGGGGTACTTGGACTTCATAGCCAGGATCCCACCAGATAATACACTCTCCGCAGTAGGTGTGAAGACACATCCGCAACCCCAGGGGTACTTGGACTTCATAGCCAGGATCCCACCAGATAATACACTCTCCGCAGTAGGTGTGAAGACACATCCGCAACCCCAGGGGTACTTGGACTTCATAGCCAGGATCCCTCTACCTAACTCCTTTGATAATTCAAGCATTGAGTTGAGACAGAATTTACCACAGTATTTTATTGAGAAGAGAAAATCAAAGAGCCAGGTTTATATACTTTTAAAATATGTGTTTGAAACATCAAAGATTTGCCTGTGAGAAACTACCTTTCCATCAAGTACTAATTGATTCGACTGACTGATCGGTTCGCTTGGATTTGTTGTGTTCATTACTTAAACCCCACACAGCTTTCATTTCAATCGCAGAATTGTATTCTTGTTTCAAAAAGAAGCTGTAAAATTGTACTTACTCTCCATAACATTAGGACTGAGTACGCATGTTCCCTACTATGAGTACCACACACAACAGTTTTCAATTCAAATAGACCACAACTATATAAAAATTCTACTTTTCCTCCAGAAGAATAACATTTGACAAGTGTGTTTAGAACGTTTAGTATCTCTGAGCCGATTGACGTAGTCCCCTCCACAAACTTCTGGCGATAGCATGGGTTCACTACCGATAATTTATACGGTTTGTATCATAAACAAGATGCGTAACAAAAGGCGGCGTCACCGGAGGCACCAGCTGATAACACAACAATGTCTACTGTTTACACTCACGGATGTGAGAAAATGTGATAATATTTTTTTAAAATTTAAAATAAACAAAAGGTAAGATACGGCAGTTTCATGGTTCGATGAGTCACTGGGGCCCAATGAACAGGCCGGATAGAACCATGCCGTAACTATAGAACTAACCAGATAGAACTAACATAGTAACCACTATTGAGGTAATAGTGCTGCAACCGTAGTGTATCCAGGTAAAACGCATAGGCTGGTGGACAGTCACACCAGAAAATAAGGACATTTCACAATGGAGGACAAATTAATCTTACTCACCCCAAACAAACGTAAATTATTTACAGCCTAAACACTGAGATAACACTGTTGCCGCCCACTGATGAGGGAGTGGGGATGTTCCAAGAAGGCTGTTCGGCTGCAGGAAAAATAAAATCTAAGTCCCTTATTAGACTCGTTACACTTACTGAGTTTAGCATCGATACATTAACATTACACCGAATAAATTAAACTACGCTACAAAATATATATTTACACTTATAGTGACCTTACAAACAATACGGTAAACAAACAAAAAAAAATGGTACAAGGCGATCGCAGACATAGTTTATTTTATTCTGTTTAATTGTAACAACACGTATTAAGCTACTCAAGAAATTATTTAATAACATTACACTTAAGACAAATTATATTCAAGTTCAGGTACATATTTACATTCATAAACCCTCTATTATAGTGTGAAATAAACTCAGTACCTTTCAAACAGTGCTTTTTCTTAATTCGTGTTTCCGATTTTTTTTATTTCAACGCCAACGGAATTTTTTTAATTGAGTACACAAAAGCTTTTAGGGAAGCGGTCCAAACCCCTCAACTTTCTGTGGACACTCCGGGGTATTTAGCTTATTCCGCGATAAGCGTCCGTCGCGCCGTGACGCTTACTTTTTAAGTTAAACGTTCTTAAAAATAATGTCCCTCATTAGCAGTCTTTTTATTCCAGATGAGACAATTTCTTCAGTTTGTACATTTCAAATACTTCCAAAACCTAAAGACATGTCCTTGAAACTGTACTTAATATTGATAATAATTATTCCTATCACATAATCAACAAATAACTACTCACATTTCTCCTATCGTTCCACTAGACATTTGTTTAAGTGAGAAAAATTGAATCTGTATACTTGTCAAAACCAGCAAAATCTCACCAAGTTTTTTTCATTTGGTTTTCATTTGGTGGGGGATATGAACAGAACATTAATAAAAATAAGGATGCCTACACTGGTTTTAACCTTATTGCACTCTGAGGGTTATAATTCGTACCAGCTTGATTTTTAGGCACGTCAGTGCCTTGAGCAGCAAGACAAGTAATCCTGCCTGGGCTTTGATGCCCATTATAGTCTATGTCAAACCGGGCACTCGCCTAAATGCCTCAAACAGAGTCGCCCTTACTGTTAGTATCAATAATAAACTCAATAACCCCTGTTCGTCTCAGGCAGGGCTTGGTGCCTTACAATCCTCCCTTGTTCATATTTACCTTGTCTCCTGCAGTGCGCTACGTTATGTAAGGTTTTAATAAATATTTATAGACCGTAAATATAATTAATTTCAACTATGATTTATGTTTTAGTGTGCTTATCCGAGTCAAAGGTCGATTGATGTCAGTACATATAGAAATGCAGTATCAAATTTAGTTTTTTTTTTTAACTGAAAGGTTTCTTATAATTGTAATTCAGGCGATCCTTCAGTTATTAAATAAGGTTATAACCCCATGGTCACAGCAGGGTGGGCTCATGCTTTTAAGGTGGAGGGAAGTAGCTCCAAATTTTAAAATTGCAACTTGTAACTTGTGCAATTATATATTTAGGGGGTTTTATTAGACGTTTAAAACAAAGTATTTAATTTAACTTTAGAAAGTAATTTTCAAAACAGGGGTTTTCAAGTAAACTTTCGATTTTGCGCGCAGTTTTGGCTTCAAATATAACGTATTGATAACCCACACTTATAAACATGGTATAGTTAGGGCTATAAAATATAATAAAACCTTTTATTGTGCAAAAAAGTATTTTTATGGCGCCTCATACCAAATCTCTTAGTTTCAAACCTAAATAGTCAAGTAATTGTAAAGTTATCTTTATAGTACAGTACGTTGATAACTGGATGTATGCTTATGTGTTCGAGCCTGGCAAACTTGAGAGAATTCTCCGAAGTGCACTTCCAACAAGGCGAGTTTTCCTTTACTGTGGACTACCGTAGGGTTTCCTAATCTTGCCGATGCTATTCCTATAATCGAGCCACTGCTCAAGCTGACGCAATGGTCGGTTGTTTGGTACTGCATGTAATTCTTAACCAACCTAACATTCTCGATAGTGATACAAATCTTATCATACAGTAAACTACTGCCAACGTCCTTGAAGAATCTTTAAAGGGCATAACAGTTTTTCCTCTTATATACCGAACGGGTAATAGTTTTGCTTTGCCAAATTTAACAATAACACTAAAGTTTAAATACCCTACAATTTCAGTTTATACGTTAGTATATTTAAAAAATAGTTTTAATTCTGAAAATTCATAAACAAAAAAATACAAGTAGTATTAACATATTGATTGTTGTTTACGTGTACGTGTATATATTGTTACAAATTTGCTTCAATGTATTTGAACAACCTGTTTAAACGACATAGGTTTCAAACGGGCTGTGTTTGTTCACTTTTAAAGGCTAAGAGTTACACTCAATATACCCTGTAGAAGAAACGAAACATCGACGTTCGCATTTGTTACTTTTAATAATGATGTTAAGGCTTGCTTAAAAAGTAAATAATGTTGAGGCACAAGGATAACAACTTTTTAATTGTTTTAAATCTGTATCCGAATTAGCATACAACATTAAGAGCGAATAAAACTGTTTATACACTATAGCCGTTCAATAAGCCACACTTTTAAACCACAGATTATCATTTGACTGCTATTTTTAGTAGTACTAAATTTTATTTTGGGTTTTACTGTGACCATAAGTTCGTATTTTGTCGACGCGTGAGCGTATCAGCGATACTCATCTTCCACAAGACACTGTGAAAATAGAACAGAACAACAAAGGTAGGGGATTTGAAACAACAGTAAAATAGGAACATTGTTATCTACGATAGACAAATAAACTAAACTATTCCATTAAAATAATTATGTACTTTAAAAAATCAAAGGATTTATGAAAGTTCAATGGGGATGAAAATATATTGTTTACGGGTAGGTTCGCTTGTGATAGCTGTGAACCTTCCTCAATGTTATGTTAAGTAAAATTATTAATTCAAAATATCGGTCCTTTTAAATTCCAAGTATAGATATTTTACCGAGTAAAACGGAAACGTAATGTTTAAACTGTTACCACATTCTGATGCCTCAAACATGGGATGTTGAAAGGTTCTTAAAAAAATCGTCCCTCACAAATGTGTGTTCGAAACAGTTTGAAATTTATTCTAAGTTGAAGAAATTGTGTAAAAGTTTCCACAGCCGAATGAATCGGCGCGGGGACGGCGGGGAAATTCTGCGCTGCGAGAGGTAAGCCTGGCGCGAAAGTAGGTCAGGTCATTGGCCTACTGGCAGAGAGGTAAATCAGCTACTCCGCTAGCAGCGCTCGCACGCACAGGCCCGCTCTCGCACACACGCGCTTCGCGGTTGCCCAACGCGCCTGGTTCATTCGCGAGCGCATTTTGTCATCTTCCCCCACGTATAAATACTGATTTACTCAGTTTTGATTATTATGTGCTCATAATATTCTGCGAGGTTTTCGTTTTGTTTATTCTTTTTGTATGAGAAGCGCCAATATAACCGGTTACTTTTTTCTAAGTATGATATATGTAAACCCTACCGAAAAAGTTTAATAATTATTTAAAGTACTGTTAACAATAAAAAAATGTCTAAAGATGTTAAATTTCAGAGACAAATATTGAGCTTTAACATAAGCTTTGTAGGTTTATAGTATAAATAAAATGTAAAGTAATTTATGAAACCGGTATGATGTTTAACAGATGGTAAGCGTGTAAAATACGACCTTCATCAAGGCCATATTTTTCATTCAACATTTGTAAGTTGTATACTGTTCCGTTGTTCCGTTACTCAGTTAAGACTTGTCAGAGATTGACAAGATAGGAGCTGGGCAAGCGTTCCGATATTCGCATACTGTAGTTTAATTATCTGTCAACTCACTCTGCAGTAATGTCCGTTGATAAAGCTGAAATCCTCATAAAATAAAATATTTGGCTTTTTGACATTCAATTAACAAATTCCGTAAATTTTAACGAAGTATGTTCTCAGTGTACTCAAGGCTCCGGTCTACTACCCTAGAGAAAAATCTGTGCCGCCGCGTGAAAATACATTGTTAAGATAGGGAGGAGCGGTGCGGAGGTCCGCAGGATTACTGTTTGCGGTTATGATAATTATGATATCAATATAATATAAACGGGATTTGATAGAAGAAAGTTAATTTTACTCATGCTCTTTTAGAATTTCAAATTAATGTCTTTAGTTGTTGTAGTTTGAAAACGCTCATTTGTATACATTTTGAAAGGCTTGTTAAAAAAAGTAAATTTGTAGATAATGTTTTCCTATTTAATATAATATTTTAACTTTAATTAAAGGATTTTTATAGCATCTGTAAAGAGTAATCCTGCAAACCCTTTCCCAGCGCTGCGGCGAGGTTTGCGCTCCTAGCATAGCGACCCTACGTTGACACTAAAAACAATTTCAACGCGGAGTAATGAAAATTGGAATATACAATTTTTTTCTTTGGAGCTCCATGTCAGTATTGCGTGTTGTATCGACAAAGTTGCATATTATTACTACTGTGTAGTACTTGCTTCGTCCATGGTATCAACTTAACAACAAATTCATCTTAAGGCAAAATTCGTGTTACTGCAAGATCACTTGCTATTTAGTTTTCCGATGATAGGTACTTGTTGTATGTCCTCCCTGATGTGTTTCGCCACTGTGTACGGTAAGGACCAAGCACCGCAGCACGGGGGCGAAGATTGTAGGACTGAAGGTCCACCGGGTAGACCGATCAAGGTCCGGTTGTAAAATATTTTGGCGAGGCTTGACTCAGGGCCTCCTCCGTAGCCCTCATTAGTCCTAGGACCCTCCGTAACCCTCCCGGTGATTTTGGAATTTTCGGTTGCTCCAGTCAACCAAAGCTCCCCTAACACCCCTTACCTTTATTTAACATTGACTCCCCTTCAATTATTTTCCTTAATCCCTTAACTAAGCTCATTCATAAATCTACATATAGCTTCAATTTATAAATTGTTGGTTGTGGTAAAATTAATAACATGTTGAAAGTGCATTGACGAAAGAGCTGTGTATTATTGGACAAACTGCAAAGATAATATTGGGAAATGGCGTACTGAAAATCCTGAAGCTTAATGTAAAAAAATTAGATCAGGGCGCATCGGAGCGTCTAAGCTCACTAAGGAGATGTTTGTAGTTGAGACCGGTAAGCTTTATAAGTTTTAATAATTATTTGTTTCAATACTTGCAACGGAAAACAAGTGTGAAGGTTTTCTTCAGATTATACACCATTTTTAATTTTATTCTTTTAATATGATTTTTTTCATTTACTAAATTGTCTGAGTCTAGCTTTTCTTCGAAAATGTATTTTAGGAAAAAGGACACGCCAATTAAACCCCCCTTTACGAAAAACATTTATTTCACGTTCCAATTATTTTCTATTGCACCTTGCCATACAGACACAGCAGCTTTTGAAAAAATAAATTGATTTTTACGTTGGCAATTTGTTCAAACGTCTTAACATGCCTTGTGTCTCTCATTACTTCAAAAGTTACACTGTTTCTCTCCTCTGTTTTTTTCAACTTAAGGTTTATGTTCTCGATTGAGAAAATTCGATTTTCGATAATCCCAATTTCTTTAGATTGAAAACAAACAAAGACGATTATTTATTTTCTTAATATTAAAGCTGAGTGTATGTCTAATATGTGTTATGTATCAAAATAAAACATCCAACAAACATAAATTCTTAACAAATTATCCATATTTTGGGCTGTACCGTTATTTTTATCGATTCAGTGAAGATATCTTCTCTTATATTAAACAATGTAAACGTGTTCAAAGTTAATAAAATTATATAACTGATTTATTTTTTCAGAAAGATTTATCATATTGTAATTTAAAACGCCTTCATAAATTTCACACGCATTAAAGTACAGTTAAAGAAAACTAATTATTACTGTAACAGCGATTGATTGTCTATAAATGGAAATTGTATGGAATATGTACAACTCTTTATGAATAATACATCCAGGAATATCTGAATAAAATTAAATACCGAAACCGAAGTACAGTACTTAGCAAACGGTTACAGTAAAATGTGAACTTCAAAACACCTCTTATACTTTAAATTACTCGAGACTATTGAATATATCGAGACTGTTTTTGCTTTTTTTTGCAAATAAATTATTTCGAACTCAATTAGGCTTTTGAAAGATACGAACGGTAGAGTATTAAATCTCGACTTTCGTTCAGACAGTCTTTATTAAATTTCTCAAAAAAGTGTCAGTCAAAGGCATTTTAAAATGAGAGAATGAGAGGGCAAGAACCGTCGCGAGGACATTCACCCAGGGTTAGCTTGGTTCCGTAAACGCCTCACAAGCCCACACTCGCCGCACCGCTCCCTACACCTCCGCGCTAGCCAATATTTATATTTATATTTTATAAAAAAAAACTAATGTCGGTGACGCTTGGAGGTGCGGTGTTACCTATGGTGCAATGAAAGTCTAGCGGTCGGGCGCGAGCTATGCCTCATAACCTCACACATTACATAACTGAGTTCGGCCGTTTCCGTGAGTCGTCGGGCGTCACCGCGCCGCGCCGGTCATTGACCCCCGTCCCTGGCTACAAAAAACACACCAGTTTCGCGCTAAGTTTTGCCGTTAGTGGTCATTATTTGAGTGATATTGTGATCGGTGGTGCCCAGTGCTGTGCCCTCGGATCGGTTTACCGTATACTTGTGCCCTACGCCGGAGGAAGTGCCCGCTGCCCGAATAACACCCTCGCACTGCCTATCGTCGCTCAGTAACATAAATGACGACTGCGTTTCACTCCCACTATTTACTTAAAATTAAGTAAACTTTATGACAGGAGTGGAATTTTAACTTTTTCCCGTAATTAAACTATAAAATGTTAGAGGGTCTTAGAATTTCGCTTAACCTTTTTTAACCTACAATTATTCGAACGTCTAGGTTACTAGATATGAGTAGAGTCCACTTTTTTCCTCTTTCTGGTTCTGTTTACAGGTTCGATTGCACGGCGTTTCGCATCTCTATGAGCGCGGGGTCCTGTAATTAGCAACCGCTCTGTAAACCAGCGAATCGGTTCCTAACAGGTAAACAAATTTGTAAAGAACAAAACGAGTTAATGTGAATTAGTCAGGGGAAGGTAAGTAAGGTGTTTGACCCCCAGACAATATGAGTTTGAGAATTGGGATAGTGTTCTCGCGCCGACGTCATAGTCATAGGGGGAATGAACTTGGGTTCTGCGTTAAAATTCCGTAGATAATTGAAACCGTGGTCGCTCTGGGTTATTGCCTTATTCCGTTATCTTATCTCTTACCTTATCACTCGCACTTAGAAAACCTCTCCTCCTGTTTACATATTATTATTAAATTTTTGAACTCATCCTCGATAAGGCGTTTTGATTTCGAGAAGGATTCTTACACCTAAAATGAGATGGGGTGTAACTTTCTTCCTTTTACTTATCGGACGAACGTCTATGATAGATCATAAGAAGGGGCTATTAGAATAAGCCACCTTCTTTTGAGGTAAATAATAGACTACAGTACTGCCGGTGTTAAATTCAAACAGGATGAATAAAATACGCCTCACAACACTACAAAGTATATTTACACTTCACCAAGTCACTTAAACTGTACTTACTTATACAAGACGGTAAAATGTACACAAAAGATGGTACAAGGCTAGTTATTTAAATTCAAAGTAAAGGCTGAGCGAACGTGTAAGCCATTGAAATAACAATGTCCATGCGAATTTCTTTGTCGGCATAGGAACGTTTTTACTGTACAGGTTAACATTTCAGAACAACCGATTTTAAATGGAAAACATAACTTTCCTGGTTTGTTTACTTTGACATTTCAAAGTTTTTGTTTTTTCCTCCAGCAATAACCTCGGAAAATCCCCTACTTAGGTTTTCGGTGTTGCTGAGTTATCAGCGGTAACCACGGCACGAGGTTTCGTGATCAAATATGACGTGATACGACTGACCAACCATCGGGTAGCGGAAACGTGTAGCTATGAAGTGTTCGTGTCTTATATTGCGATTTTAGAATTGCGCTAAGATAAATAAAGCTCGGGAAGATTTCACCTTTTCATTCTTTACAACTTCCTTGGTGGCAGCGGCACGATCTCCGGCCAGGGGGCTCCGACGGCGAAGTGACAGTGGGCGTGCGGAGTGTGGCCTCCTGTTCTCCCATGGAGTTCGGGTGACTGGCGACCGGAGTGATCCGCGGGAGTTATGCCCCCATGGACGAATTGGAGGAACTTTTGGGGGGCGAGTCCGGGAGCTGGGGGACGGTGAGGGGCGAGGATGTGTCGAGCACCACGCCCCCGCCGACCCCCGCCTCGCCGGGTCACCAGCACGCCAACAACAGCATCAGAGGTACAGGAATACTGTCTAGTCTAGAGTCCGGATGATCCAGCACTCTGACATCCGGATCCGGACAGTAAAGCGTTCCGGGTATCTGAGAGTTATGTTAATTATTAGTAAGTGATGTAAACAATGTGCTTTACAATGCTCTCACTTCTCATAGCACAATAAACACAATATTTGTGCTGTGGGGCAGCGTGTTTAACATGTTGTATGATAATGGGTATGATTTCAGTTCGATTTACTTAAAACCTAATACCAGTACCCGCATAAGGATCAAGTGTGTGTAAATCGGCTATAATGCCGTGTCTAGTGTTTACCTTCTTAATACAACAGCCCAGCAGTGAAAACCCGACAAGTGCACCCTCGGCGCCAGAGCCCTGCTGCGGTTAAGAACTTGTAGGTTTTAAAGGAATATTTCAGGGCACAGAAATTCGCGATAAAACCTAGGAAATAATTCATTTGTTAAGAGTTAACTACATCTCCATATATTATTTTGTAATACATCTTTGTTCGACGTATCCTATATTTTTTCACACTTTAATGTCTTCTAAGTCTTTTATCAAGTCTGTGTAGTCTTGAGTGACATTTTGTAATACACGATAAACTACAGAGCAGGCTAACGCTTTAAGTGGAAATCGTATATATTTTTTACGACATACATTTATATATTTAAATACTCGCTCTAATGAACGACCCTGGTCGGAAGTGTTAAGAACATAGGCATAATGACATAGGTCATAGCGTATGTTATTTTAAAGTTATTATAAACGTTAAACAATACCACAAACCGGACCTCGAAAAGACAATTTTATCGGATATAACCGTATTTCACAGTTTTGAAAACAGCACTTAAAGAAACATTTGACCAGCTGCCATTTTTGACTCGGAGGTATTTTTGAGGTCGGGGGATTTGCGACATTGTGGTAACTAGTTAAGAATTTAGACGGTTTGACCTACGCTATCGTTAAATACTTTCTTCAACCTCCTTGCGGACCACCTTTGGACCCTCGAAAAATCAAAAGAATAATCGACAACCTAATTTTTGTAAAGCTTACTATGGCTAGTATTAAAATCATTTGATTTTTTGCCACTAATAAAAATTCTAACACGAACGTCAATTCGACCTACATACTACAAAATTAAAACCATTAAACGCATTTTACGAAACTTTAAGATAAAATCCGAGCCCAACAGTGAAGATTAACTCCGCCATCTTAATATAATTCAATAGCCTATATTGTAAACAGTAAATATCGATGTTAATATTTAAATCGAAATATGTAAATACCATCTATAGCCTACGGTTCTTGTTTTCTGGTCATTAACGTAATTTGAGCTATACGATTAGTCTGGAAAGATTGTAGGTGCTAATCGTTTGGTAAATATACCGATATTGTCATCATATGTAAAATCATAGTCACCTAGGTGTCTCAATTAACGTAACAAAACATATGTCAACTTGTACGTCAGCCTCAGTGAGATACAGAGGAAGAGGTATTGTATATACACCGTACTGTCACGCTAGTTTCCTGCGTTACGCGTTACGCGTGACGCCAAGCCGCCTCACTTCTGCGAATCAAGATTTCACACCCTTCACGACGAAATTGGTTTTACAACTGCGCCAATTGCTCCAGTCAGGGATTCAAATTGCATCCTGTGACGCTCTTTCCCCCGAATACTCTACACAGCATTTCTTGTAGTCCTTTCCGCGCCTTTCCTTCCAGCCTAACGGTTAGCGTCTTGGACTTTGGTTCAAGGGGTCATGGGTTCAAATCCCGGGGTGTCCGCACAAATTTGAGGGGTTTAAACCGCTTGCCCTAAAAGCGTTTGTGTACTCTACTAACAAAAATGCCAAACCCCTTAAAACAAAAAAAAAAAAAAACGGTTTCCCCGTGTTTCTTCTCTGTTGTGCATCTAGTTTTAGCTTACTGATTATCCTATCCTATATACTATATATTACTCGTAGTCTAATTTCATACTCATACTCTTTTAAATTAGATTTTTGTTCTATTAGTAATTTTACGCCACAAGGCACTTTAAAGAACACTCTGAAAAGGTGCCTCAAATCAGAGCCTTCTTACCTCGATCTTGTCTGATATACATCCTTTCTGTGTCTTAAAATAGGTAAATCGAAAATCACGAACGCAGCAGTCTAGATATCGATTCCCTAGTGGCAACTCCGCTCTCACTGCTGTTCCCCTTTACATTTAAAGGGGAAATGCTTTATTAAACAATGAGTTTAATGGGATTTGACAGGTACCGACTGTCCAGAACCGACTTATTACTGGTATTTTTTATAGTAGTCGTTGTTTTTGAGAAATTTGGAGTAAAAGTAATTTTTACAAATCTAGTGAAAGTTTCTAGAAGATTAGAGACTGACCTTTTTATCGTCAGTCCTCACATGTTTTGCACGTGTTTTAACTGCAGGACACCTCGGATTATCCGAACCTGCATCATCACGATCCCGGATTAACCGGATGAGGTTGTCCGAAATAAAAAAAAACTGTGAATATACCAGTCAAAACGCAATTTTTTGCCCACGCTCGGGACGCAACCGAAATAAATTTATGTTTGCGTGAAGTATCATAGAAACTGCATGTGTATTGTTTTCACACTGTTTTCCACGCAATGTGCAGCATCAATATTGCAGGCGCTAGTGCCCCGATCGTTATTTATATAATGTTATAGAAGCTTCGGATTATCCGGTTTTTCGCTATCCGGATCAATATTCCGCCACATTAGTCCGGATAATCCGAGGTTCGGTGTACTTGGATTGTCACACCCTGTAAAAAATGTGTACGTAAGCCCAACACTTGCCGCGAACAGCTGGTAACCACTTGCACCGGTTGCATACATGATGAAATAACAATCAGCAAATGTCAATAGTAGTAATATAATTCGTAAATATTTCTATAATATTTCTATAACACGGCTTATAATTTGAGAGGTTTGGTTTGTGCGTAAATCATTTTTTGGTTAAATACAAAATGATCAAAATCACTAGAACTAGATGTGGTTTACAACGTGTTTTTAATATTTTCCATTACAGAAATAATCTTCGAGTGAGGCGAATAATGAATTGCACATTTTCACCTAAAAATCTCCAAATTTCGTAAAAAAATCCATTATTTTATTAGGAACAAATATTCAATTCATCTTCCCCCCTCCACAAAAAAAGTTTTGAATATTTTTTTACACATCGATGATTGCTATTTGCCACTTACACAAGTGAAAAATCTCCTCAGTAACATATTCGATTAATTCCTAACAATTAATACAATAAATAGAGCGATTAAAGTGCTTTATAAATTAAGATTACTCTTCAGTTTGGAATTAGACAACCAGGTATCGATTTATATAATAAATAATTAATCTACTATTTAATACTTGTAATGTAAAATCTTTAAATTAATTCAGTATTTAACTGCAGACCCCTGATTATCATAACACTTATTTTCCGATGTTGATTTAATTCTGTATGAGGAATATTATATAACTCGCCCGCAACGTTTCCTGTAGTTTTACATTATGTAAACTAGTACTGACCTTTCTTGACCATTTTATGTTTTAAAACGTATTTTGATCAAATAAATTGTTAAATATAATGTTTTTTAGGATTTAAATGTAACCTCTTTTAATACCAGTTAATACCAGTCAGTTTTAATAAACGTCATATCTTTTACCTTATTTTTTAAGTTGGGTAAGCCGGTAATATCTTGAAAAAGATTAGGACCATTTTTCGCGTCAGATTATGATACTTCCTGAAACGTATCTGTCCTTTTTTGGGTGACTTCTTTATTTGACATACAAAAAAGATGGTCTGGTCTAAGGAAAACGTCTAGGAAAAATAAAATCCAAGCAAGCAAGCGATTAACACATTATTTACAGGTACTGTATAGTAATTTTAAGTTAAATATTAAATTGTTAAATTAAAAATTCAAGGACTGTTTTTTATGTAGTAAATTAATTAATTTGCCACTTTTAAGTTCAAAAATAAGCAGTTGTTATTTGATCAAAATAATTTACACTTATACTGATTCACATACAGACGTTAAACATATATAAAAGATGGTACTAGGCTATCGATTTCGAACAGTCACACCAGTCATCATCAGGCCAATGATGAAGTGTTGTAAGACGTCTTTTATTACATCCCGTAAATCAAAATAACGTATTTTCTCAGTTTTCGGTTGTTTTTCCTATTAAATATTATAATTCTTTTAGTACACGATAGGCTAAACATTAAACCATAGACCGATGTACTGAAATATTTAATAACAAAAACAATTCATCTATTAATGGACCGTGCACGAACAAGTTTGTAAAAGTGGCTTTAATATAAACACAGGATCGATTTAAAAAATCTTAACATTGTTAGAATTTATAGAGATCCCTTTACGTTAGGTTATTTATGTTTTTTCAGCCAGTCGGAACCAAGGCGGAGCACAAGGCTAAACCCAAATCCTGGCACGGGCTATCGATTTATAGTACGTGCAACGCTACAAATTTACGTCCACAAAACCTTCCTTTCCCTTTTGTTGGTTGGTATCGGGTGCAATCTCAATAATATGAACTCATTTAATACTGGCGACACTCAAAGACATTTTATCCATTAGTGATAACATTTAATTTCGTGGGGTATTATTAGGTCCACTTGAAATATTTGGGCCCATCTAAACGAACCCTGGGATCATCCTGACAGATTTTAGGGTTATCTGCAATCCCTGGTCATGATTATGACGTTAAAACTAGGAATAGCTAATTACTGTTTTTGTATGTATAAAAGGTGGATATACTAAACATTTATATTGACATTAATGTATATGCTACTATTACAAAAGTAATAAGGCGATGGTCTGTCTGAGTATCGTCATCTCTGTTCCGCTTCAACATGTCTTATGAGTTTATTGAATCGACATTTTTATTGAAAATAGCTAATTGAAAAGGACTAATTTAAATATATGCTTAATCACGTTCTGAAATACCCCCTTAGGAATCCGCTCTAGGTTCTTATAATTCCCAGTGTTATTCAAACGGATATAGATTTGTTTATTGATATGACCGTGATAAGAATAAACTGTATTTGGAACATTTACATCGTCTGGGGTTTTAAGACTGCGAGATATTTGGACCATGTTAAATTACCATAATCTATACCTATAAAAGGCAAAGCCCTCACTTACTTACTGACTCACTCATCACGAATTCTCCTACTTCCCATTTACCTAGAGAGTTGAAATTTTGTACTCTGATTCTTTAGGCATAAAATAGGAAAACTAAATGGTTTTCGTCCTGATCTGACCTTAGGGACTCCGGCAAAGTTCCCATGTATTCCTTATGGACATTAATTTTTGTTTGAGCTGATGAAAACACAAACAATATTCGTAGTAGTTCCAAGGGCTAACCACAGAATGCTGCAGACACAACTGTCATATTTTTTATAAATTATTTGCGGGGCGAAGCCTGCGGGTAACAGCTATATAGGATATAATATATTATAAAATATATAGTATAATAATATACATAATTGTTATTATCAACGGTTTTGGGGTTGTACTATTTCAGTTGAAAATACCCACGAAAAAACAATACAACGATTATCTAGTAAATTAAGCATTTTAGGAGATAGCTTAATAGGAGTTTTTTCTTCATCTTTACATAAATAATCTTTAATTACTCGTATTTAAAGGTGTTTTTGGGACCTCCTGAATATTTGGCAAGTGTTACAATTACAGTATTTAAGTAATTATTATGGATTTTAGGTATTTTATAAAAAAGAACCCCCCAAGACCTTGAATGTGGGAGGGCGGATGGGACAGTGGGTATCCAATTCGCACGCAACTTCAACTTCCCGCACTCCTGCCCGGGGAATCCCCTTGCGTCACCGCCGTCGAGGCCCCCGGCGCCCTATACTTTCGCCCTATAAACGGCGTTCTTAACAGTTTTCCTCGCTGGAATCCATTTTGGATTCTTCCACAAGTGCCAATCTAACTTTCAGTGAGCCCAACTCCTCCAAATAGAAACTATAGTTTAAGAGCACGATTTAATGTGTCCATAATGAGTTACAGTTTAGAATTTTGCGCCCATCTGCAAACTGATAAGAAAGTGGCAGTCTATGTGAATACAAATATCGATCCATATATATAATTATAACATTTCAAAGTTAAAACGTATTTTTCATAGACAATGTTAAACGTCTACACTAATATCTTTGTCTAGGATCATCATTGCTAACAAAGATATTCGAACAAAGCATTGCTCTCGCCGGACTAAATTACAAGAAGGTTCCAGTAAACTACACGGCTAATTAATGTGTGCCCCTCTATTGATAATATTTGCAGTCAAAATGATTCTATAATATTCCCACATAAATTCCTCGGTTTTTAATTTTTAACTTCATTATTATTATTACCATCGAGATTGCAGATACCACCAGGCTAACAAACAAAATTTACAATATTTTGTTAGTGAATTAGGTAATATCGCATACACTGATTGTTGGGTGATATTTACCTAGTGCACATATAAGAACAAGGCATAGCTAAATAAATTATTATGATTTAGAATGAATATGAACTTGTGTTTTTTTGCAATAACGGGCACGCTCACATATTCAGTGTCAATTGGCGTTTAATTTATTATTTGTACTGTAAGATAATTTTTGGTAGATTATGTTGAACCTGTAAACAAATCAATACATGTATAACAGATCATACAGCTGTAATCAATATTTTATATTATAGAGTACTTATAAAATAAATATGTGTTGAACACTATTTTAGTCGGTTATGCAATTTTACATAAAAATACACACATCAATACTGACATTTTTCTTCCAAAACAGCAATCTTATCTAGAAAGGATAAATACATTCATTTATTTTTCCAGATCACCCTTGGCCTACATTTACAATAGAAGCCTGCCGCACATGTAAAAAAATCAATCCCTTAGTCAGACACTACCATAACACATAGTATACTATCTATAGTACTTTACGCAGCTTTTAGCATGTTGATACATCTAAACGCGTGCCGTATCTATTGTTTATTGCTCTGTGCAGTTGTAGAAGAGGCGGGAGGGGGCAATGCTCGGTTGTGCTATTTACAGCAGTTCAGTGACCGACACCGGCCTTACCCCTCCCCCCCCGGCCACTGTTACACCATTCCCCCCTCCCCGCCTCCCCTTCGCCTCTATACACGGAAGTCTTCCAATCTTCACAGTATATGCTTGCTATTAACTGATCGTTCTTTTAATGACTATCCATTATCGCGCGCTCTATTCTTGTCTCCGAGTTCGACAACTTTTTCCGCTGTTTTGATATACCTTTATGAATTAATTTAATTTAGTTTGCGTTGTTTGGCGACGTTTCCTTTTCACTCGAATGCTCAACAAACACATTACAAACTCGCCTTATTTTATACTTCAATAATTGTTTATTCATCGCGGTTTTTATTTTGCTTTAATTCGTTCGCATTGTTCATTCTGGCTTGTATTTTCTAACTCGCTTAAATAGGATAAATTGCAATTTTTTTAGTTCTTCACACTTACAATTTTTGTTGTAATTTTTAGTCCCAATATGGGAGTGGAGTGAACCTGTGTGGGTGACCACACGAACATCCGCACCCCTTTTGATGCTCTCCCTGTTTCTTTTACTTCGGAATCACTGGAATTGTCAACTGAAATTTATTCATACGTATCAATCAACAAGTTCACCCAGTCTAGACCTCCATTCGTGGATAATATATTTTCCATTTACATCTATCTATATCAGATAAGCCTACAAAAATTTAAAATCACGTAATTTTTTAACGTAGTTAAATTTAATGCATCCCGGAAACTCGTAAATACTTATTGTAACTTATGCTATGTATAAGAAATATTGACTGTCAATTTAAAATAAAAAATATGATTTTGTATGTTAATAAAATGTATGTAAGATTTATCATAATTAAATAAATAATATATATACATAAGTAAAAGTTTGAGCCCAATCCACGCGGAATGTGTAAATACCCAAATAGCCTTGCACCATTTTTATATATACTGTTGCTTCTTACTTCAAAACATTATTTAGTGATCGTAGTTGTTTTTGTAAAAACTACACATAAATAAGGTACAAGCCATGTTCGCTCCTAAATCAGTTATCCCCTAACTTTCCCCAAAATCTGGTTCTAAATTAATAATGGGTATCATCACAGCAAGTGGTTTATATTTGCATCAAATTAGACATTGAGCGGTTTAAAACATCAAGAGAACCATACAAGATATTGCAATATCATAAGGTTATGGAGATTATGTTCTCAAGGACAATTTTTCCTGCTGTTTAAACTTGTTTTATCATCAGTTCCATTAGTATCTATTCGATGAGTGCAAACAATTACTGGAGGGAACTTCAATGGCGAGGAGCTTACGAAAAGAGAGGGTGAAATTATTAAGTAAATAGTATTTTTCATGAGATTATTCTTCATAATAAAAACAAATCGAGGAAAATCAGTAGCGTGCAAAAACATTCAAATCATCAGATCTCCCAAGCCCCTTCGTACTTTATACACTCCCTCCCTCCCCTTGTACCTTACTTGCCTCTCAAATATATTTACATTTAGCTGCTATTAATCCTGATGTAAAAACATTATCAACCTAAAAGACCACATTCGAAAAATGTGTAGGGATTAAAAGAAACAATTATTGGCAATCTAGCGCGTCAACGTCACCTGCAAATATGTAACTTAGCCCCAGGTTTGAACTATGTTTAGCATTTGCGGGGTTTCCACTTAATTTCTATTCGTGGAAGGCAGTTCCAAGTTCCAAATATATTATTGACGAGGTAGTCACAATGACATGAAAGGGTAGAGCGTCCACCACCTTTTCCTTTGGAGTTGGATAACTTCAAGTTTGAAAATAGCTTACAAAATAATTGCAAACGTATTGAATTCCATGACAAGCCTTCGTCGTTGTTGGGTAACCTTTATTTCCGGTAGATTTATAATATATTTTTGACTAAGTTTAATTTTTTCTTTGTAAAAGTTAAACGATAAATTTGTTTTACTAAGGTTTTTGTTTTAAATCTCAATAGTAAATTTAATCCGTTGTATTTTCCAAATCATTTGAAGAATTAAAAGGATTATTTATTATATGTTTGGTTATTTCGGCCTTTACTCATACATTGTTCAGTGGGCATTTTAATTAAGACTAATGTTAATGCCGTAATTCCGTTGCAACAGAACTCAAACCTCAACCCAATCTGAATATCTCCAGTTGTTGATTTTTAACGTTACTGCGTGAATTTTTGAATGTAAATGTGTGTCAAAACAATCTATTTTAAAATTTAAATAAATTGACCCATCATTTGAGTTATGAGTAAACAAACCCCGTACTTCTATTTGAGTTTTGTTTTCTATTTTGAAATGTTGAAAAGTTTACACATCATTTGAGTTATGAGTAAACAAACCCCCGTACTTCTGTTTAACGTTGTATTTGAGTTTTGTTTTCTATTTTGAAATGTTGAAAAGTTGACACATCATTTGAGTTATGCGTAAACAAACCCCCGTACTTCTATTTAACGTTGTATTTGAGTTTTGTTTTCTATTTTGAAATGTTGAAAAGTTGACACATCATTTGAGTTATGAGTAAACAAACCCCCGTACTTCTATTTAACGTTTGTATTTGAGTTTTGTTTTCTATTTTGAAATGTTGAAAAGTTGACACATCATTTGAGTTATGAGTAAACAAACCCCCGTACTTCTGTTTAACGTTGTATTTGAGTTTTGTTTTACTAAGTGTCTACATAACTTCATGAAAGTCAACAACGATCACAGGGTGAAAAATCCCTTTATTTGCAGGAAAATAAACCAATAGATGTTACTATAGTTACTTAAGTTAAATAATTTGGTTGGCGCATGCAGTATTTTTAACACGTACAACCCTAGCGAAGAGATCATTTGGGTGGGAGTGGAGCCCCGTCTCTTCTCGTGGAGAAAGAGACAAGTTTTAGCGGCTCCTTTTTCTACCTGGTTTACCCGTGGATCGAAGAGTATGATCCGCTTGACTCATAACATCCGTGAATCAAAAGCCAAAAGAGACACACGCCGCGCTGCGCCGGATTTGGACAGCCTTATCTCTTCATCTCGGTATTTTCCCGCGCTAAATAAACTAAATCATAATCTATTAATGTGTTATTTGTTATCCGTTTTTCGATCGTAGTTTTAGCTAACCCACAAGCGTTTCGGTTTAGAGGGGTTTAGTTAAACGGGGTTTACTGTATCTCGTTTAAAAGCTATATTTTGTAGCAAAATATTACTTTTCATAATTTTAAATAGTTTTCAAGCTATTGAACATTGCACATTGACAACCCACACAAAAATCGGGTTTTAGTTGTCGATATATCTAATACGTTCGACGATCGTAGTACCGTATTAGAAATCAAATGATTATTTTATTCCTGCTACATTCACATTCGCACTTATTTAAATGATTAAACTATTTTACCATAGGGTGTAATCCAAATCCCACCTTATTTTTCGTGAGCGTCCGCACATATCTTCTGCGATGTAAAGCATGAGAGCAAAGGGTTTTGTATCTACTTTTACATGTCTACCCTAGACCAGAAAGGGGGTTCAAGATACTGGTCTACGAATAAAGCACTTTTTGATTTCATGGACAAATTGTCGGGGTTTATATATTCTTGAATTTGTGTGACATATCGTCATTTTGATTTCCAATAACTAAATATCTACACGAGACTAGAATACAATTATTACAATAATTATTACAATTATTGCATTTTGTTTTTGTATCGTTTGTTGTACGATTAATAATCTGTTTTACAGATTGTTGAGAGTACTGTTTAACATTTTCAGTGGCAAAGGAGTTTCGTTTTAAATGTCAATTTGTAGAGGATACTCGAGTGCTGTACAGAGTTTGCTATGTAACCCGTGCATTGACCATCGTCAGCAAAAATAAATTCAAATTTGTTGAAGGATAATTTTGTTTCAAACTTCATTAAAACAAATAGCCAGGTCCACAATTGATGTGATCAGAATTCAGATTTGCTAAAGGTCAGTGTCAATTATTAAGACAGTAAAATGGATTTTCTAACAACCAACTGTACAAACGTTTTTTAAAAATATTTAAAGGTGCAGTTATAGCAGATAGCGGTAACTTATTTTAAAAACATTTTGCAGTTTACCTTGTGCGAGTGAATTACCTTTTTGGTTAGTCTATGCTGTGGGATATCAAGCCTCATTTTACCTCTTGTGTTGTGGTTGTGAATATTTTCCCTGATAATTAATGCATCTAATGTGCAATTTAGGGTGGCACTCGAATACGGCACCAAATCTGACCCTCATTAAGAATTTAACTAGGCGTTATTAGCTCCACGCTTTAATACGGCACCAAGGCAATTTACAGGTAGGGTAGAGAGGTTCCCCCTCCACAACCCGATATATACTTCCCTCAGTCTCTACTCCCCCCCCACCAACTATTTCAGTCCCATCTGCCTCTCTCAGTGTATTAAAACTCTGGTTTAACTTGCGAATACAAAATAATAATAAAACAAACAAGCCTTAAAAATGCAAAACCGAAATATCCCCTCATACTCCAACTTCGATAGGTCCACAAGCTTACTTATGGGGGTCCATAGTTTCAATTTAAAATCAAAAATATAATTTCGCGTTAGATACATTGAATAGGATTACGGTATTGGAATCGAGACTATATAGTAGGATTTTTTACTGTAGTTGCTAACAGTATGGTTTTAATAGTAGGCCCTACAAGCCTGTATTCCACTTCGTCCGGTGGTTGGGGTCCCTCGAAAACAGGACACTTCGTCCGGGGGACAGGTTGTATAAAAAAGGGTGATTATCAGGCCTACCTCGGTGGTGCGAAAACGTTCCACTTGGTCCGCGGCCCCCATACCACTCCCGCCCCAGCGGGCAGCGGCAACTTACATTATAGTTGCATGTTACATTAAACCACTCCCCTGATAATATATTTAAGTATTTATGAATTCCTCTTTATCGTAAAATTTTGATGTTTTGTTTTATTTCAATGTGCTTAATATACACTTTATAATACGTTTTACAATTACAATGAGTGGAATTATCATTGCTTAAGGCACTCATCCCATCCAGTTCATAAACCCCAGGCTGTAAATGATCTTTCGTTAACTGTGTTTAAACACAATAGGGTTTTAAACATTAGTTAAATTTATTTTTAAAAACTTGGTGTTACGTACAACAAATAATTTGAGGAGTATATAAGTATGGCTTGATAGAATAATAGCGCTTTTGTTAGATTGTATGTAACGTTACACAAATTCCAGTTTTAAATTTAAGTTTTGTGGATCAATTGATGATTTGCCTACTTAAAATTACAAACAACTTTTAATTTAAATTAGACACTAAGTATGGTATAAATACAAAATAACTACTAACTGTTATAAATATTTTCATGTGTTAACTATAATACAATTTGGATTCCTTAACAAGGATAAATAAGCCGTCTAAAAAGATAGTTTCATACCGCATTGGTTGTAAAGGTTAAACTGAGCATATATGAGTATTACGATAAAGAGGAATTCATAAGTACTTAACAATATTATCAGGTGAGTGGTTTAATGTAACATGCAACTATAATGTAAGTTGCCGCTGCTCGCTGGGGCGGGAGTGGTACGGGGGCCGCGGACCAAGTGGAACGTTTTCGCACCAGATAGGCCTGTTAACCCTTTTTTATACACCATGTCCCCCGGACGAAGTGTTCTATTTTCAAGGGACCCTAACCGCCGGACAAAGTGGACGTCAGCCGCCCTACAATGCCTGCGCTACCCTCAATGCCTGCGCTACCCTCAATGCCTGCGCTACCCTCAATGCCAGCGCTACCCTCAATGCCTGCGCTACCCTCAATGCCTGCGCTACCCTCAATGCCTGCGCTACCCTCAATGCCTGCGCTACCCTCAATGCCTGCGCTACCCTCAATACCTGCGCTACCCTCAATACCTGCGCTACCCTCAATACCTGCGCTACCCTCAATAACTGCGCTACCCTCAATACCTGCGCTACCCTCAATACCTGCGCTACCCTCAATACCTGTGCTACCCTCAATACCTGCGCAACCCTCAATAACTGCGCTACCCTCAATACCTGCGATACCCTCAATACCTGCGCTACCCTCAATAACTGCGCTACCCTCAATACCTGCGCTACCCTCAATACCTGCGCTACCCTCAATACCTGCGCTACCCTCAATACCTGCGCAACCCTCAATAACTGCGCTACCCTCAATACCTGCGCTACCCTCAATAACTGCGCTACCCTCAATACCTGCGCTACCCTCAATACCTGCGCTACCCTCAATACCTGCGCTACCCTCAATACTTGCGCTACCCTCAATACCTGCGCTACCCTCAATACCTGCGCTACCGTCAATACCTGCGCTACCTTCAATACCTGCGCTACCGTCAATACCTGCGCTACCGTCAATACCTGCGCTACTCTCAATACCTGCGCTACCCTGAATACCTGCGCTACCCTCAATACTTGCGCTACCCTCGATACCTGCGCTACCCTCAATAACTGCGCTACCCTCAATACCTGCGCTACCCTCAATACCTGCGCTACCCTCAATACCTGCGCTACCCTCAATAACTGCGCTACCCTCTATACCTGCGCTACCCTCAATACCTGCGCTACCCTCAATACTTGCGCTACCCTCAATACCTGCGCTACCCTCAATACTTGCGCTACCCTCAATACCTGCGCTACCCTCAATACCTGATAGGATTTGTAGGATTACTCTTTACAGCTGCTACATAACCCTTTATAAGTTAAATACATGGAATATTAAAGTTAAAGTATAATATTAAAAAGCGGAAATATTATCGACAAATGTGCTTTATTACTTTATTTAACTAAGTTGCATTTACAAGCCCTTTTAAATGTATAAAAATTAGATTAGTCAAACTACAACAACTTATGAAAGATACATTATTTTGAAACTGTAAAAAAGAGCATGAGTAGAATCCCAACTTTCTTCTATCAAATCCCGTTTATATTATATTGATATCATAATTACCATAACCGCAAACAGTAATCCTGCGGACCTCCGCACCGCTCTTCCCTATCTTAATAATGTATTTTCACGAGGCGACGCAGATTTTTCTCTAGGGCAGACCGGACACCTTAATATTCTTTAAACTTTGATTCTACATAATTCTATTTGAAAACTCAAACCATACACGAACAGTAGGTAATTAAAAAATGCAATATATACATCCAAAAAACATATAAATACAAATTTAAGTAGTTTTAGGTTTTTACTGTTGCGTTTATTTATTCATACTATTAATCTAATCGTTACAAAATATTCTAAAAATGCGTAAAAATAGTAATATCATATTAGGCGTCTACGGTTCTGACAGTACGGCAGTAGCCAACCTACTACCAGTAGCATTGAATATGCAGAGTATACTTGATATTAGTGTATACTCAATGATAGTAGTCATTGTTTGGCGGCCCAAGACACGCCATTACAAAACGACCAGACTGTAGTGGCCTGTGGAGGCTACAGCCGCGAACCTTCTGAATCTGATTAAGGTTTATTGGATGTGTTGTGTACTGGAAAATAATAAATTATAATGCTTACATTTCACACCTGATTATATTACAACAATATAAGTAAATTATAAATAATTGTACCGATTGTTTTTTCGTTTTAAAGTTTTGGAATAGATTTTTGTAATTTACGGACGTTTATGAGGGAAAATAAGGGGAAAAATTGGGCTCCGTGGTTCTCCCCAACTCCCCTGCCTTATTGGGCTCCGTGGTTCTCCCCAACTCCCCTGCCTTATTGGGCTCCGTGGTTCTCCCCAACTCCCCTGCCTTATTGGGCTCCGTGGTTCTCCCCAACTCCCCTGCCTTATTGGGCTCCGTGGTTCTCCCCAACTCCCCTGCCTTATTGGGCTCCGTGGTTCTCCCCAACTCCCCTGCCTTATTGGGCTCCGTGGTTCTCCCCAACTCCCCTGCCTTATTTTATGCTTGTACCAAGTTTCAGCCTTCTAGGTTGTGCGATAGCTTTAGGAACCTAGCTTCGGATTTACAATAGTTTTATTTATGCAGATACATATTAGGACTTTTACACGTTATTTGTAATACACTACCGTACATTTATATTTTTACCGTACATCCAGTATTTGTAAAAATTTGAAATATATATATTTTATTTCATCCGACTTTATCATTTCGTGTTTAATATGTTTCAGTAAAAAACTATTGTTTTTATTCAGCTGAATTTTAGCAATCATAAATCTTACTAATTTTAGATCCAGTAGGGCCTATTAAGCACAAAATTTAACTTTAACCAGCAACCGAGACATTGATTCAATTTTACATTTAGCCAACACAAAAATAAGATAATAACGTTAGTAGCTGTTACCTCTACGATTCTAAATCCATACCTCAGTGCATTATGCATGCTAATTAATCAGCATGCCACCCATTAGTGGGATTAACCAGCTAATGGTGCGTATAATTGGCAAATGCGTGTATTCCTGGTTTAAACGGTTGTAAGTACAGATTTTCATATGTATTGCAATTGCTTTATTTGCCTGTGGACATGGAGTTGCTGTTTCTACTTTTACTTTTGAAGTTTTATAGTTCGTATAAAGTTGCGTAATGTTGAGATTCCTCTGTGTAATAATGGCATGCGTGGTGTCAGACGATGGCTGTACAAGGATGCTCACTCACTAAGGGGCCATACTAACTTATACATACATGTTTCTTAGTCTCAACTCTCATGTAACGCCACCTTACTCTATGGAGTATGCTCGCCCATTGCGTTAGGTCTGTGTCGCATCTGTTTCTTTACACTTAAATTTTGCACCCAATCAGTTTCTTTGGGAAATTGCCAGAATTACCGTAAAACAGAATATTTAAACCCAAATATTGGTATTATATTGCCAATTACTGTTTCAAAGCCGAGGGATTAACGCATTTCATAGTTTAAGGGTTAATTTTAAATTGGATGCTAATCAGATACTGGACCATTCGCTTGAATTTCTTCTGTTTAAATTTAGCTATACAAATTAAGCACATTATAAATAAAATCATATTTAACAGACCGTCATATTGATATTTAACACTATTGCAATAACTGTTTCTTCTCGGTTGTGGATTTCCACTAGACAACCAATCGAATCAAATAAAAACTAGAAAAAAAGGCTAAACGTTTGCCAGAATTGCCATAGTTCGTTTTGCTTAATTACATTCTAAAATTGTAAACCAAATATAAAAATTTAGATCCTTGAAATACTGTATTGTGAAATGTAAACAATAAGTAAGCGAAACCTTATCTAATCGTAATTACTTATAACGTACAGGATGTTTTTTAACGCAGCCCAATTTACAAGTACCAAAGGTAACTTAGGATTAATAAAAGTTAATAAGTTGGCAACCCTACTTATTTTACTACATTCTCCATCAGCTGGTTTGCATTGTTGTTGTTTATTATTTGTTATTGTTATTTTTTCCTATTATTTCGAGGTTATTACATTAAAAATACAAATATAGTTTTTAAAATTTAGTGAAAATAGCTAACTGTTGCATAAATGTTTAAGGTCTGTCTAAGTGCCTAGTAAACAGCTCATATTAAGTTATCAGTATTTATTATCATCCATTTATTTTGTGTGTGTTTATTCAGTTAAGGAAGTCTGCTGTAGCAAGGTCCAAAATCAATAAGAAATATTTCAATTGTTTTATTTTAACTGCTTTAGTCTTGTAAAAAATCTGTAGTTTTTGTTTATATGTCCTGGGTAACGTTTAAAGAAGAAAAAAAAACTGTACTAAAATTATCTCCGAACTTCTCAAAGAATATATTTTCGCCCTTTTTAGTTTATGCAGGGCCCTACTGTCGTTGTTTCCCCTAATACACACTGTTGTTAACTTAATATAGGGCTTTGATAGATCTGATGCACCTGGTCCGTTTGTCCAACACTGGCTTTTTTGATTTGTTTCCACATATATAAATCAAACGGGTTTCACGTCTGTTTTTTGCCTGCAATACTACGTTGAACGTGTGTAGCATTAAACTATTTTACAGACGAATTCCTTTTCTCGATTGTTAAAAATACTCAAATTTTAAGTTAAAAGGGATAAGGGTTTACACAAATGCAAGTAGTTCTTAAAGCCTGATTATGCATAGAATTTGGAATTTGATAAAACTAGGCAAGAGGAGAATTTGAGATTACGAAAGTGAACGCCAAGCAATTAACACTATTTATTCTACAATTAACACCATCGCGTAGTTAACAAAGATAAAACTTACCGCAATAAACGCGTTTAGGTCCACCTCATTCCAATGATATAATCTTTTTTTAAGGAAGTTGATATATCATCGAAAACATGCTGATTAAACCTACAACTTGTAAAGCGGCAACGTAATACAGTCAGTATGTTTGCTGGCTCAACAAATAATCAGTTAGGACATAGAAATTAATGTACGTGGGGATTGATTTATATACATATATACACAGACAATAATGACAGTACTAAATAAAAATAGTTTGGGCGAGTTGCTGGCGTAGTGCTCAAGGCGACGGACTTCAAACCCATAGCAGCGGCCCTGTCGTGGGTTCGAATCCCAATCTTGGCTAGTAATGTATCAGTACCGTCCAACTTGTACTGTCTTGGTCTCGGCTCACTCCTTGCTTTGCTCCACTTGCTATGATCCACTCACAGGTCCAAGGCCCTTGTGGACATTCAAAGTATAGGGGAAAAGAGGCACCCATCCCCCCAAAAAGTGGTGGTAAAAAGTATTCAAATCGAATAATGCTCACCTCAGAAGGTTTGATTGTTCTATTCAGAGTGTTCAAAACCATGTAATTTGTCATGCAAAATTGAAAAATGATGTTTCTTTGTTTATCTGATCGTTTTCCAACACTGGTTTTTGGATTTGTTTACACATATATAAATCAATAGGGTTCATGTCTGTTTTGTTTATTGCCTGCAATATTACGTTGAATGTGTGAATTCAACTATTTTACACGACGACTACCTATAGACTTATGGAGGTCCCAAAAGTTTGCTATTTTTCTGTCTATATGCATGTTTTTAATTGTTTTACTCTAGGTCCGCTTGGTAACAAAAAAAACAACAAAAAGTATTAATTGCATTTTTTTGTAAAATAATCTGTTTTATATGAGTACTGTACCTAGGTCGAACGCTTTTCGTCGCTCCATGAAACATATTTCTCCATAAGAATAACAAAGTAACTTTTAAGGTCAGTACGTGAGGTGGAGTCCTAAGATCGGGGTTAAAAAAAGGTACTGACATTTTTCTTCAGTGAAAATTGACTAAAATCACGCAGCAAGAATAATAGTAACTTTGCGCCCAAGGTTGGGGGGGAGGGCGGGGGGTACGAATCCAATGTGGAAGTATCGTTCAAGATTTTCGGCTTTGTGAATCAAATCCAACGAACCATCGTAAGTCAAAATTGGACGTTGGGAAGTGAAAGGAACGCCAATGGGGCGAAGCCCTGAAGTCAGAAAAAGTATCCGACGATATTTGGTCCCTAAAATAGTATGATATCGTCAAGGTGCCGTTTTGTGGAGCAGTTTTCAAACCATTTAGATATAATATTTTCTCCATCAAAATCAAATGGAAACTTAGAAGACCGGTGGGGGGAGCCTTGATGTCCAACATTTCAGGCGCATAGTTTTATTATTCGTAGCAGTTCTGAGGAGTCTTTTCCGAAATCACTCGATCACTCACACATTGTCATCATTTTTAACGTCTACCATTTGAAAACAAGTAAAGATAATGTAAAAGTAATTGGTAAAACAATCTTTACTCGTTTCAAAATGACGGCGATTACAAATCTTAAAACTTAATCCACCCAAATCTGCTAATTCCAACACACAAAAAACAAACAAAGTATAGGTTGTATTTTTTGTTACGTGTCCAGCGATGACACGCTGAAGATTTCTGAAATTTGAAGAATAACGGAGCCGCGTCATTGTCAATGCGTCATTTAAAATTTGCAGTATTGTGCTGGTAACAGATATGTCATCGTGCTGATTTCTAACTGTGGTGCTCTACGCTGTTTTGTGTCCGATTCACTGACCTTTAAAATCGTATTGCTAACAATTAAGTGCATTAAACTAGTGTTCTTTTTTTGTATGGTAAGTTGTGTTTTTCTTTCTTCAAACTCTTTCCAATAGCCTTTGCGACGTACTGCCAGACGGCACTGCGGAGTTCCTTCTTCACAGCAAAAGTCACCATCACCGTTTTTGTAAATAAGTATGGCATAGTTATTCTCTTAAAAACTATGTTATAGTTTTATATTTTAAAAGAATAGTAAAATAGACGGGGCTTCGTAACAGAGCTAGGTTTAAATGTCAATCCAGTTTGCACCTTCCTGGGAACATGAACATATCCCCCTTTATTAAAGCAAGAAATATCTCGTTTGGAATTTTTAATATATTTGACCTTTGGACACTTACTTCGGCCATAGGTCATCAGATTTCAAACTGCTGTATTATATTGACTAGAACAGCATTTGGAAATCGCTAACACTACCTTAGCTCGGAAACAGGGAAAACTTTGGTGCAGTAACGCAGTAAATCATTCAATGGAAACTTAGTATTAGTTATATTTCGATTAGTTTGATTTTATTTGGTAATGGTTCGTAAGAAACACAAAGTAAAAACAAGTTTTTATGCAATATAAAGTACATACTTTATTGGGGTGTTTTATTCTCACTGGGTGGAGGGGCGCGGAAAAGGGTTTTATTACCGAGCTGATATCTTACACCACGGCAAATTGTAACAGTGGTCTTACACTGAATAATTCAATATTGAGGTAAAACGCAATCTTGGAAAATAATTAATTAATTAGCGTACCATCCTGAATTTAGTGTGTAGCCCGCCAGTGGCTACGAAATATTCAAATTTAAATGGAAAGGGTTAAAAAATAACCGTTTAAGTATAGACTTTCACTATTTATATGGTAAGTTATATACATTTATTTATAAACTAATCGTAGAACATGGTTTGATTGCTTATTATTTAGCCTATAGTTAGCTGTACATTTTTGCATAGTTCACACACCCTCCAGTTCCAAAAGCCTTGTCCGGCCAAGCCGCGGAAGAAAAGCCCCTCCGCTGCCGAGTGAAAGTTGCTCCCCCCCCCCGACCAAACTGGTACCTTACCCAACCTCCTGACCACGGGCCCACAACGCCTAACCCAAGTGCAGAGAAAAACCTGTCTTTACTCGCTTACATGAAATCGTTCATTTTTTACCGATTGTATAATAATCAAATGCCACGCCAGTGCTTCTCTCTTATTACTACAGGATTCAAATTAAAGATTCACTTTACCACACAATTTTTCGGGGAAGAATTCCAGTATAAAATCTGCAATCTACATTTCTTATCGACTGTGTTTATTTCCTATCTACTCAGTATCTGAACACATGAGTACATAATTCATGTAAGAAGTACGTAGACTATTGTGCCAATCATCAAATATAATAATAACCACCCTCTTAATACTCAGTTGAAATTATTTCATATGTAGCCCGTTTATATGACGTCCCATTAATATATGCGCCATATAAACACACTAGAATATACGGTGTTTTTGTAAGAATAGTTTAGTCTTGGAGGAAGGACTATTGTCAGATGATAAACTAACATTTGTTTGAGCCAATAGACGGTAATACAAAAACTACATTGATCTTATTTTAAATTAAATACATTTGACATGGTGACGTATAATTTGGTCGCTCTCCAAATATTTGTTTTTGTAAAGTTGTACGTATAATTTCTTGCACAATCAACTTTAGTTTTATCATTCAAACTTTACGTTTTTTATCAGGGGTTTAGCTAATATTGATAATTTGTAATCAGTTATTTTTAATTGTAGTTTAAAAGGTTTCTCGTATAACAGTTTCGAGCTATCATTGACCGATAAAACGACTATTCGTATCATGCTTGAAAATGTGGACGATTTTAATGTTTGTTAGCCAAGTAAAATCAGGTCAAACCTGCTTAAACTGGAGCTAATTGCAGTAGAAAGCTTCTGATTACTAAACAAGATGTGATACACCATGGAACAGAGTCTGTCGTGGTATAAGCCATTTCGAAAAATATTCGCCATGTTGGTTATGCTTAAGGGGGAACTCCATCCATAAAACGAAAAAAAAAACAAAAATTATATTTTTTTATCCAAATTTGTTCTACATTTCTTCCTAAACATTTTGATATATGACACTTAAAGTAAATATAATTTTATATAGTAGTATTTTACTAATAAAGTAAGTATTTTATTATAGCAAGGGCTGGAACATGAGTGGCCATTGTATTTACCGAAAGTTGTAGTTTTCAGTGTTTTATTTACTAGGAACAGTGATAGCTCAAGTTGTGTTATATGTAGGTACTTATTTTTTTAATTTTATTTGAAAGAATATAAATTTACCTACAAACTGTTGCATGGGATTTACAATTTTATGTCTTGAAGTATTAAAAAAAAAAAAATAAAAATAAAAAAGTAGATTTGTGAAAAACTATATAATTTTCTAAATGAACTGTATTTTTAAGCGCATGCTACAGTTTTTAGATAAAATTATAAGCTATTATAGGTATATTTTTTATAATAATAAAAAAAATACAGTCTAATATGCAATACAATTTAAGTTACACCTGCTCCCGTGATTAACGGTTTTCTCGAAAACCCCCCTCCCCCTTAGGCGGGGTTCGTAAAACAGTAATATATGATATTAAAAGTTATATTTTTCAATGCTCTTTTATGTTGTAATAATAAAATAATTTTATATAATGAAGTAAACAAAAATTTTGGGTTGGAGTTCCCCCTTAAGCCGTCCGATGAACTAAACTTAAAAAAAAACTGAAACAGTCTTTTTTCAAAATGTTCCTAATACCCCTGGCTATAATTAAAACTCATACTAATTTATTTAATTATAATACGTATAATACCCAACTTAACATATATTTTGTGTTGTAAAACGTCCAATTATATTACTATCCAATTATAACACTTTATAATAATGAGATTTGGATTTTATGTACACACGATCCTACTTAAAATGAGTCATATATTCGCTGTGGCCTACTGTCATGATACTACAGTTGAATTAGCATGTAACAGGAGCGCTTCAATTCAGGTGTCATTGGGACGCGCGATCCGAGGAGCAGGCTTGGTTACTGATACTAATTATTGCTGTATAAATACTACATAGTTTGAAACCAAAACATGCGTCTGTTCATTCATAATTTACTTATTGGCATAGATCTGAACCAGTGAACGTTAGAATAGAAATAGCATTCCTTATTTTTTCGTTTATAAACATTATTATTGTATTTTGAATACTAAATTGTTATACAAATCTGAAGTATCGAATTGCAGGAAACGTGCAATCACAACAAGTAATGTTTAAATTGATACGTGTTTCTAACTTGTACAGGGTGTATACAAACTCCCTGGACACAATTTGTGTATTTGTTCCTTAGGTTGAGACAATCATAAAACACCGTATAAACATGGGTCTAACATGCCTAGTTTTCTGTCTGTCGGTCTGTTTGTGATTTTTAAAGTTTTTCAGCTTCTATTTAAGATAGACTGAAATAAATATCACATTTTTGAATAGTATGTACAATTTATACATTGTTATTTGACATTTTGCCGTATGAAGTCGATAAACAATTAGGTATAATTAGCTAATAACTCAGTTATTTCTTATCCGATTGCAGCAAACAAGATGTCGTTTTGTTCTATTTAAAATTCTAAATATTTTACTACTGGAAACAAATGTTTATAATACCAACAGTTTTCATGAAATTTGACATAAAAACCTGTAAATGACCGCCATATTGAAACTAATGCAGTTACATCAATCAAATTGTATACACTTGTTGTGAGTCTTAAGATGCACATTGGAGTCGAATTTAAACGTTCTATCTTAAATAGAAACTGAGTTATATGAAAACTTTTAAAAATCAAAAACAGCCCAACAGACAGAAAACTAGGAATGTTAGACCCATGTTTATCAGGTGTTTTATGATTGTCTCGACCTAAGGAACAAATGCTCAGGGAGTTTGTATACATTCTGTATATTTAACCTCACTACATTAAGTAAAATTCACCGCATTTGATCATACGGGTTTTCCTTTCAGTATTTGTTGTTATATTTAAATGTTCTATCTTCCTTTTCATTCTTATTTAGTGACATATAAAACTACGAAAAAACACCAAATAATTGTTATAAACTTAATTTACACCATAACAAATAGTATTTGTTTTTAATAATAATATAAATTAATTAAGTGTATAGGTAGTTTGTATCTACATTAATGATGATATACTGTACTAAGCTATACATAATTATATAAAAATAATTGTTACGAACTTTACGCAAATTACTAATTTAATTTTTTTTAGTTTAAAATTTGAAAACCACATCCATTTAAAATATTGGTTCTATAAAACAAAATATTGTAGTGTTGGATAACTTTAAAAGTACGTCGACATTTTATTATAACGATCACATTCTTGTGTTTTTTTTCAACCGAATGTTTATATTTTTGTTTTTAAGGGCATTTACAAAATACAAACAATATTATACAAAATTACAAGTAAAATAAATACACAACAAAATTTTTAACTAGTCTATTCTGATTAAAGTTAGTTTAGCAGTGATTAGAATATAATTATTAGGTACTGTATTAGGAACAATTTAATTAAAAAATAATTGTCTTTCTAAGTCTTATATGCAGTGACGGATTTAGTAAATTCTTATAACAAATCCAGCGTGGCCGAATATTTGTCAAAATGGGCTGCCTCGCCAGATTTTGTTCCATTGTGTGCATCATATTTTGGTTATATTAATAATCAATCAAGACACTTTGTTAAAATGACTTTCACGTTAAATATGTTTTGGAGTAATTTTCTGGACCAAGAACATTTTCAAGCATGATAGTCGTTTCCATTTGTTAATGCTAAGTTAAAACGACTACACAAGAAACATTTTAAACAATTTAAAATAACAGATTATCATTGTCAACATTAGATAAAATCCTACTAAAGAAACAAAGTTGGATACATAAAAAAATGGGACAGGGTTTTGGCCATACAAATCTTAGGAAGTGAACCCACGTGTATTCACCAATCCTCCCTATTTCTTGAAACAACCCTTACAATGCTGTATATTTTTGCAATTCTTATTGAAAATTGAATACTTTTCTTTGCATGTATTTAGTAAATCATGGTTAAAAGCCACTAAGAAGCGACTACCTATGACATTGTTTTAACGCTTAGATTAAATTATTTATAAAACTTAACCAGCTGGCAAAAAAGGTATAGCCACAAAGTTTTTCAACTCATAATACATATGTTAAAGTATAAGTTAGCTCTCTATCATCGACGATTAGGAGCTATGACAATTTAAACGGATCAACTACATAACGGCGTGACAGCCATATTGATGACGTTAACTCATGGTCCTCTACCACTGAATTTTTCGAAACTCATTTTTATTAGATACATCTTTCCTGGCACTCGGATTAATATAGTAGTAGTGAATCAACTAAACCACTCATATCCAGTTCCTACCTAAAATGTATTTTTATGATACGGTAGGAATTATTGAACCCCGTACTAGCGCATGACGCGTATTGCGACACCGGAATGTTAAAGAGTTGCATTCGTCAATTTGCAGGCGTTCACCGGTATCGCTGTGAATTTATCCATCTAGAACCTGCGTACAGTGCGTTGCACGAGTGAAAAGTCAGGCCGTCCACAATACTAGTGTTGATTTTTACATTGGGCTTATGGACGGCCGTGTTTTTCACTCGTGCAACGAACTGTAAATGTATTACAGACCAATATTATCATGGATATTAGAATGTGTAGGCCAACAACTAATCTCTAAAAAATGTAAAACTAATATTTTTCGCAAAACATTCCAAGTATTTTTAATCCTCGTTGACCCTTTTAAATTACTGTAACAATGAATTTCCTAAATTTTAAATACAGTATTAGGAAAGCCAATATAAATATACAAAATGTAATAAGTAATTACAAGTTTTAATATATACTAGTAGAATGTGTACGCGTTCTTCGCACGGGTAACAGCTGTAATAAAAAAAAGTATCAGCTGTGGAAATTAAACACCTTTAAACTCATCCCTTTTCTTTATATTTGTGCCCTTAGGAAAAACTAGCTGATTACCCGTGCTTCGCACAAAGAATTCAGGAATGAACAGCTGATTAAAATTGTTGCTGCAACTACATCTGTTTCTGATCTATTAAACCTATTGCTCTTAAGAATAACATGGAAACTTTAAAGTCCAATGGGGCGAAGCACATTGAACTGAGGAAGACAAAAAATATTTCATGAATTCTACAGAGAAATCCCTTTAATTTGACACCTCAATCATCGAAATCGGTTCATAAATAAATGAGTTTTGCTGTACACAAGAAATTCCTTAGGGCATTAGTATAATAGATGTTATAAAAAAACTAATATTTTTCCTCCAATTTGCTCACCGAGACCTTTCAAGTATGGGGTTGATGGGTGTCAGACTTATGGTTTTTTCAAAAAGTTCCTGGGTAAATGAGGCTTTATATATAGATGTTTTTTTCGCACCGAAATAATACTGAGTACATATTAAGATATTTACCAAAAATTGTGTCTTAAAAAATACCAAAAATAGTTTTTGAATTTAAAGTCATATTTTTACATTTTTGAGCTCTCATAGCATCATTTTATATGACTGTCGAGGGATCTCCAATTGTTGCACAGCTACAAGCCGTACGTATTAACTTGTTTCCCGGTATTATTAAAATAAAAACATATTATTTGAAAATAATCGTTGTTTAAGAACATATTTTAGGACATGATATTGATTTTGATTTACTTTTATGCCTTTTTGGCAGTACAAAGTATGTAGAGCGAGAAAAAACGAACTACTGTACTATCTTTTTATGGGCTTAAGCACTAAATGTAGTGTGCAAAATAACTGTTATCTTATGTTTAACCTATGACCCGCTACACCAAAACAGTATTATTTTATAACTTTGGACAAATAAACATACATTTGGCCAAAGTGGGGAACAGTGCTGCACATTTTTTATGTGGATTAAATGAACTTATGTTCGTCTAATGTCGTGCCTCGCACTCTACCTAAAAGCCAATGTAAAATATTTGTTCTTAATAACTCATGACACAAAGTGACTATACAAATATTGTTTAATATAACTCGTAGAACTGAATAAGACAAATCATCCGGCGTTTTGAAATTATCAAATTGTAAAACATAATATCGGCTATAGTTATACTATCAAAATAATCATTAGGAAATTATGGGTTTTCTGCCTGTTTTACGCGTAACTACAAATAATAAAGCCCCAATTCTATCATAATTGCCTTAGTATTAGTGACATGTTTAAAATTGATAAGTTTTATTTTGTTTTGCTTAAGTTCAGTTATTTTAAATTATTTTTAACGTATAATATGTGTCATCGTAAGATTTTTAAGTTGAGTTGGGGACACCCTTTTGGTTGGAATCGTCTTAAAATAGATGTTTCACTCATATTTTGGGGGCTCCTGCTCAGATAAAAAAGTACGTGTGAACTTAAATTGCACAAATTTCCTAGTACAAAAATGTAAAATAACCCAAATTTTGCCTCATGAAAAGATTCAAGGCAATGTTTTAAAGCTAAGTAAATTATCTTACGGGACTTAAAATTCAATTTTAACTGTTATTTTTGTTACGAGTTAAAGGAAATTTTAAATACTAAAAACAGCTTCTCATAGGTAATATATTTAAAACAGAGAAACACTTAGAAAATGTACTTCGTACTTAGCAGCATAGCCTACCATCTTAGTCACCATACAAATTAAGATAATCTTAGTTTAAGAACGTCTGCTAGCACCCATAAGATAAGATCTAGCACCATAACATCTGTGGGTGTTTCTAGCACCATAACATCTGTGGGTGTTTCTAGCACCATAACATCTGTGGGTGTTTCTAGCACCATAACATATGTAGGTGTTTCTAGCACCATCAAATCTGTAGGTGTTTCAACTGTCCATAAGATAAGCGTCAGAGAGCACTCGACAAAAAGCATTGAGATGCCCCCTAAGTAGATTACCTATACCTACGGTTGTAAGATAATTACATCTTCCACCACGTAAACAATGTTTGAAATACTTCTTTAATAGTAATACATCACGAATAACAACAGTATCCAAAATATCTGTAAGTGGCTATTTAAATCTTACAATTGGCGATAAAGTCAGCTAATTTTTGACAGAGCTGTCAAGGTTGTAAGGATCAGGAGGTCATGACCCCCTCGAAATGTTGGTATTTGCACTTGCCTTCCCTTTCGCCCCTCTTTCAATCCATCCCTGGACCCTTCTGTAGCTGTTCCCTGTAGGATACGTATTGCTGTCGGGGGTGTTTAGTGCTACGCCCGAGCGCACGATCGTACAGCGGATCCAGCGACTTCGGCCGCAGTGCAGGCACCAGCTGGCAAGTGAAAGTGCCTCAACTCGCTATTGTGCAACTTCCAAGCCGCCGCGCCGCCGCGCCGCCGCCGCTCATACGGGCTTATCTCTGCCCTTTTATGGTTTTGCATCTTATAAAATGTTCGAAACAAAGAGTATTTTATAAAGTTTCAATCGCCTCCTCATGTAACTGACTACCTACACCTGTGCTGTTGTCACTTAGTGTTTTATTTTAATCTGACGTTTAGACCTGTCACATTACTCACTGTTTGGACGTTAATAATCGGCTTCGTAGTGTCAATGGTAGTCCCGTAATAAAGTTTGGTTCATCATTTAAGCTTAACATAACACGTATGTCGATTGCTCGGAGTGCTTCGGTGCAAAAAGGATAGTTAATGTAATCGTCTACATCGCTACCTTAGGAGGTTCCTTTGGGTCAACGGTGCGACGCTAGCAGCACTGCTCGTTATGGCTATTCGATCCAGGAAATCATCACGAAATCGTTAATGGATTGAAGATAAATCTCTTCAATCCGTACCTCCGAGCTTCGTCCCCGACCCTATCCCACCACCACATCGGTTGTTGTCATGTTTGTCACCTCCTACTGACAGAAATCTAATCCAGTTGTTTCGTTTGTTTCAGCTCAAATTGAAATAATCCCTTGCAAAGTTTGTGGGGACAAGAGCAGTGGGGTCCATTATGGGGTGATCACGTGCGAGGGCTGCAAGGGGTTCTTCCGTCGCAGTCAGTCTTCAGTGGTCAACTACCAGTGTCCGAGGAACAAGAACTGCATCGTCGACCGCGTCAACCGCAACCGCTGCCAATACTGCCGGCTGCAGAAATGTCTGCGATTGGGCATGTCCAGGGACGGTAAGTGACCTGTGCAGAAATGTCTGATTGTTGACACGTCCTGATTTGTTCGTGCTAGTGTCGTCACGGGGTATTGATAAGTACAATCTCTCGAGGTTTAGCAGAGGATTCTGCTTGTTTACTGTCTCCCGTAGCCGTAGGAGGGATTTACAGAGGTCTATGCAGTATACAGTAGACGCTCTTTTACCCGGCATTCTACGAACCGGCACACTCTACTAATCGGCATCAGCCGAGCCACTCACGATCGGCTTTCCTGGTTATACTCGGGCGCTCACAGACCTCTACCGACATATACCACCAGTGCACTGGACTGTGCACGCCATTTTTAGTGTTTAAACTTTATAGTATTTTGTACTCTGTGTTTTTCTTCACAACCTATCATTTAAAATATGTGTTCCGTTAATTTGGGTATTGTATGGAGTTAATTATCTTCAGTATTTCCCTTAAAAAAATGCATGCTCTATTCAAATCAAAATTGTGTTTATTTCCAGAAACATACAAACATATTTACAGATCTTTCTTTAAAACAAAAACAATCAGTACTACTCTAAAACAAGTAAAATAACCATGTAAAAGTTAACTTTTGGTAAACAAAATACAGATTGTTAAACATAACATGAAGTAAACTAATTTTAATGAAAGATAAGTTAATAAGATAGGAAATAAGCCTACATGGGCATCAAACTTCGAATAAGTCAAATAAGTTATTGGCCGTGGTCCCAAACATGCTGGTTAAAAGAGCGTCCACTGTAACCCCCCGACCCTATCCCATCCGGTGAACAAGAAAACTGGATAACAAAATTGACCAGCTGTCAATTAATAAACAACCCCTATATATGCCTCATATATCCCGGATGGGTGCATATATGGGGATGATTTCGAGATAGTGATTGTTTGATATGCTGAACAATTCTGCTTATGTCATAGGTGATGGGAATATAAGGCACCCTCATTTCCATAATTGAATACCCCTGGGATGTAGCTAAATCTCTTGACTGAACAGTCCGAATTAATGATTTAAACAATCTAATTCATTGGCAAATTTTAGTGATATGAACCAATCGTCCTCCTGGCTTTGAATCTCTTGAGATACTTTACTATGGAATTGATGGTTCTAACCTTCGACTCAGGTCCTGAATGACCGGCGAACCAGCCAATTGTAGAACTGTTTCCAATAACTACCGAAGAATAGCAAAAATGAGAACAATAATGGTAGAGCAGTTTCTTTTGTTAACTATTAAATTCAATTGATGAACAAACTAAATGCCACCCTTTGAAATTTGCTTTATACGTAATCTAATGGAGATGAATGTGCTTATGAGCGAAGAAATATTGTTCACTATCTACATTGCAAAAATGTACTAGAATTACGTTATGACACGAATGTGAGTTAATCTAACGTTGGGTGAACCTCACTTTTAGTTTATCACAGGAGGGATGGGATTAATATAGTGACAGAAGAAAGATGATGGTCGGCAAGGTAGATTGAGTAGTTTCGGCCAAGCTGTGCCAGGATGGGCACCTCAGCCAATAGAATGAGGGCTCTTACCTTCCCTTAACCATCACGGCTGTTAGCACACCCCTACCCGTCCTGCTGTCAAACCCAACCTCCCCTGGTGGGGAACTGAAGTTGTTCACTACGAGATGGCTACCAAGCCGTCTTACAATGTGACAACATCCATAATCGGTACCTAAACTGTCAGTAACCAGAAGGAGTGTGCGAGTACTCGAAACTACGAGTTTTCGGCCGAGTATTTTAATACTCGCACTCGACTCGAAGTTTTGAAAACTACTCGAAAGTTCGAGCGAGTATTTCCCGCCGATTTCCGGACGATTGCTAACGATTGCGACCGGCCAAAACGCGTAGTAACTGCCGCAAAAGGCAATCGCATCGCATAAAATCGGCCGAAAATGACGACCGCGAGCGATTGCGACCGCCAATGTCGGAGTAACGGCCGCAAAAGGCAATCGCATCACGTAAAATCGGCCGAAAATGACAACCGCGAACAATTGCGACCGGCCAAAACGCGTAGTAACAGCCGCAAAAGGCGACCGCATCATGTAAAATCGGCCGAAAATTACGATCGGACCGCGTAATTTCGGCCATAACTAACGATTTCGTCATCTAATATTGATTATAAGCGATGACTGGACCAGGTGAAATTGTCCAAATGACAACCGGACCCTGTTTTATCGGCCGGAAACGAATGCCAAACCGTGTTTTGTTTGTCAATACGTAATCCAGTTTGATTGTACTGGCCAAAACTTTGTATTGCTACTCATATATTAGTTAGAAACCTTGTTTCTGTTATCAAATCTAGGGTGGTATCCAAATCACATTACACTATTTTAAACTACCAACTGATCGCAAATACTCGCTCAAAAATACTCGAAACTCGAAAATAATTGGCACTACTCGACTCGATTAAACAAATCACTACTCGCACACCCCTAGTAACCAGTCAGGACCCCACTGGGATAACGCTCGACCGCTCTCGATTGGCAAATAAACCCAGTTCTCAGCGATGCCATCTTCCGCGGATCTAATTTGCCGGTCGCGCTCTTCAAGCGGCATTAATCTGCGCCTTAACGGACGCTGTATAATTGCGACGGTCGATTTCGCAGTATTTGTTGAACGATATTAGAACGTCGGTCGTATCCCGGAAACTTCATCTTAGAACCTTCATCACAGGAAGCTGCCGGAAGCCATCTTGTACTTTTCCCATGAGAGCAATGATAATTGTCAGTACGGTACGAGTTACTGCACACCCGACCGACCAATAAAGTTGGTACCAGTGTCAAATTCAATAGTGAGTCATACTTTTGATATTGTTTTAATAGAACACTTGGATATGCATTTTTTTGCTGTTTGATTAACGAACATTATCTTTTTAGCTTGCAGATAAAGTCACAACTTTGAATTGTAAGTCAGTAGAGGGCTACTACACCTTCAATAACATTAACATTAAAACAAAACAACTTTCTTGCGTTATCGGATGAAGAATAACGCGTAATGGAGGTTAAATTTGCTCTTATCAGACAAAACTCAAATTCCGGAAACTTCCGGTGATGAAAAGCCGTCAGTGGCGTTTTGGGATTTCCTGAGGATCAGTCATAATGCACGGTTTCAATATTCTGAAGGGTCAGGGAAGGCCAGGGGAAAATGTGGTAATCGAATGTCAGGGAAGTGGGAAATATGTCTTGAAAGTCAGGGGAATTTATTTAAATGATGGACTTGAGGGGGCAACGCTCTAGTCGGCCGTAACCCTGACCATTGTAGCGCTATCAGGGCTTTGCCCCATGGGCTTTCAAAGTCTCGATGTGAATCTTTTGTTTATTTAGGTAATCAGCTGATTACAGTGTAAAATATTCAAAACCTCTGTTTCCTGGATTAAGTGGTCGGTTGATCCCAGCGGATGCAACTTTCAAATTGTGTCTTAAATCTTGTAAACAGTCTTAAATCTTTGACAATGACATGGGTGAACCAGCAAGCCTCTCTTGCTAAAGGATCATTATTATGTAAAAGATATAAAAGCGAAATCTTCCATTCAGCTATTTATTAGTGAATTTCCTTTGGAAAGTGAACTATTAGCATGACCAGCACGGTGAAACTTAAGCCCGGGACCACCATAGAAGTTCCTAACGTGACACCCTGAACACGTTTTGGGGGGTCGTTCAAAATTTTATATATATATATATATATATATATATGTGTACAGAGGTACATATATATATATATATATATATATATATATATATATATATATGTGTGTATTTGCACTCTAGCGGTCGCATTTTTTGTCCGATTTACTTTAAATTTGGTAGGGACGTTCCTTTCTGTAATCAGTTGGACAAGTTCGTTGGGAAAAACAATCGGAAAACTCTAAACCCCTCTTTTTGGGGATTAATCTTTCAAATTTCGAGTTTTTGGGCCCCAAAAGGGTCATAAAAGCCCCAGATGTAAAATAAATGCATGTAAAAAGATGGGAATTAGAGAGGCGAAAGTTTTAAGCCCTCTCTCGTCATTCTATCATAAATATTTACTGAGTTATTAAAGAAAATGTGTATCGACTAAACACAGTGCGTTTTCTTATGGGGGTTTTACACTAGAAAAGCCTATTATTCCTTTGTTAGAGTACTTTATCATCCCCAGCAACCTCACGCCTACTTGCAAGCCTGTCTGGACCTTCTCCTAACATTGTATTCCCAGCTTTGAAAGTAAAAGAAACCAGGAGTATCAGAACAGCCAAAAAATCAATGTTTTCAGATTTCAATAAAAATTGGACAAATGTATGTTTTTACACTTATTTTGAGTTTTAAAAGTTTTTATGTGGAAATTCACTTCCTTCACGTCAGCGTGCTGCGTGCGAACTCGTTTTGTATTATGTCAAATGTATCTGTTCCAACTAAACCAGAAGATTAACAGCCATAACCGAGTTGCCTCCTTCAAATACTATAGTTGCAAAACATAACATTATTAAAGCCAGAAACATGTCAAACAAATTTAAAGACTTCAGTGTCAACAAGATAATCACATCTGCTGAAAGAATATGAGCTCTTGTCCAAATTCTTGTAATGAAAAATCTGCTGTGTTAAACATAAAATTACAGAAGTGGAGAGAGAACTAGGTCAGCTATAGGAAAGGAGGAGACTGTGTTTTGTTTTGTTTTTTTTATCAACGCTAGAGGCATTTTTTTATAAGAATAGAGAGAACAAACCCCATACTGATGTGGACACCCCGGGAATGGATCCTTGAGCAGGGAATCCAATCCCGGGATTTTCGGAATTACCAAAATATGTCGAAATAGTGATATAAAGAAGATTTATGAATCATAAACACAATTAATAATTGAAATTCATTACAAAACAATTAAATAAATTTAAAATCTGAAATTTAGAAAACTTAATTTACATCAGTTTAAATAACTAAATATTTTTTATGATTATCGTTTAGTGACACAAAGTTGTTATATTGAAGGCATAACTGCAGAGTATTATGTTTTCGTTTTTATAAACAACGCCAATCATTTTAGAATGCAGGTTATGTTATTGTTATGTATATGTTATATATATATATATATGTTATGTATATGTTATGTTAGGTTATGTAGGTTATGTTTACTTCGTTATATTATAAAGACGTACATTAGAGAATCCTTTGTTAGAATATAATTGATTTTTCATTCTAGGCCTATACATTATGTTATTAAATATTTTATGTGTCGTGAAATATAAATACATTTGTTAGTGTTTCCAGAGTAAACACTGAATAAAGCTTGATTTCAATATCCAGTTCCGTTATTAGACTAGATAGAACCAAGAGTGTTGATCCAATAGTTTTATCAATTGTATTCTGAGCAATAGTTTTGCGTTTTGCGTACGGGCTAAGGTGTGGTACAAGAATTTACCATGACAAATTTTAATGCCAAACAACCAAAACTACACTCTGTACTGCATGCATAGATCATTGTGACAAATGATTTAAATTATTTTTTCTGTCAGTCTATTCGTCCTCAATTTAGGCGACCGGTTTTGAGGTTGTTTATAGCCTCATCTTCAGGCTACAATTCATGTATGTCATTCACTCACAAGAGATCGTTGAATACTAGAAACACAATGCATTAAATATGACACAAACGCACGAAATAAAGAATAATAAACAAACAAAAAACTGCACATTGATGTTGGGCCAAACTAAATCACGACGACGCGACGCGGGCGGTTGTGTGATATTGAGGACGAAGAGGATCACTGACGGAAAAGATACTTTAAACTGTTTAAGATTTCAGAAGGTGATCCTGGACCATACTAACACAAACATGAATTTCTTAAAATTTTAAAGAATGTAAAAAATAATTTTAAGTAGCAGCTATTTGAATAAATAGACTCCAAATGTGTACAGAATTGCCTAGATAGATTACATTGTTATAACCTATAAACGTTAAACGTGAAAACCGACAAATAAATTTGTCACTGTTGTGTGTACGCAAATTGATGTTAATCCCGGGATTCCTCAACGTAATCCCGAAATCCCGGGATTGGATTCCCTACCCGTGAGTGACCCCTTGTACTGAAGTCAAAGACGCTAACTCTTAAGCTAACGAGACGGCTTTCTTTTTTCTTCCTTGTACAATTTATTAATACAACAAGGTGAATAATTCTAGAGTAATGTTTGTATATTATTGTTTGTGTAATACAACAAGTTTCGTCAGTTTTCGAGAGTCGGGGAAATGTATACGTGAAATAGCCTGGGGGCCTATTTTTGAAACGGGTGAGTGAGTGAGTGAGTGAGTCACTCAGATTACTAATTTTGTTTTCAGATCAATAGACGAGAATAGATAAACGTACGTATATTATTTAGATAATGTATACGTGAAGTCAGGGGAAATTTGAAAAAAAAACATGTGTGTCAACAAATCCTGTAGTGTGAACAAATCTTGCTCGGTCTATCGCACCTTATTGTACATGTTGGTGCGACTCATTAGCGACGTTAAGTTGTTCATATGTGAACCGCTGAATTGTATGAGAATCTTGCTCCATTTAGTACAGTATTATGATTTAAAAACTCCTTCCGCTTATTGTGGAGTATTTTTTGAAGATATCTCGATTTTCCAGCTGTAAATAAAGCTGCTCGGCCACTTTAAAACGTTATTAGCGAATTTCCCTATAGGGAAGAAGCTATTACCGTAGGTCTCATGGTAAGACTTAAGCCCGAGACCATGATAACTTTTTGTTTTGAGGTCCCCAGATGCCAAAAACACTATTCGTTCAAATTTATATATATGTATATATATATATGTGTGTGTGTGTGTGTGTGTGTCCGTTACCGCGATAACTTGAGTAAAAAACGTCCGATTTCGATGAAATTTGGCTCAAATGTGTAAAGTGACATTAATGAATAAGTTCGAAAACCAGAAATATCGGACCACGCGAAGGGGGGTTTATGGGGGTTTTAAATTTTCCAAAAATCAGTTTTTTGCATTTTTCACCCTAAAATTTTTAAAAAACTTAATTTTGGTTTTGACCATGTTATAGAGCTTAAAAAACAAATAATATGGTATTTTCAATTATTAACCTAGGTTAAGTGGTTGCGGAGAAAATCCAAAAAAAACCTGCTCATAAAATCTCCCATGTTAATCTTATGGGAAAAAGGTTTTTGGCTTTTCCTCAGTTCATTTCTATGTAAACTTCACATTTGCTTTTACCAATCAGTTTAGCTCTACAAAACAATCATTTTAGTGTTTAAATTGTGATTCTACGTCCAACCGTTGCCGTGATATTCAAAGTGCTAAACACGGTATGTTGTCCAATGTTATCCTTATGGAGAATATTTAAAATTTGATATCTCGATTATTTATGAACGTATATTGATGAAACTTGGTAGGTGGCTTCACCTAGTACTGGTATATTGATATTTCCACAAAAAATTGATATTTTGTTGATTATCCTCTTAGCAGCAAACCTGCATTCTCATCCCTAATGTTATTCTTATGGAGAATACGGAAAGCTTTATATCTCCCTTAATTATGAACATAAATCATTAAAACTTGGTATATAGCTTCACCTGGTTGAGTTATATTGATAATTGCAAAAAACCCGCATTTTTATCTTCCTCGTTGCAGCAAACCTGCGTTCTCAGCCCTAACGTTATTCTTATAGAGAATAAATAAAATGCTATATATCACTTATTTATTTAAGTATTTTTTATGAAACTTGGTAAGTGGCTTTATGTGGTAGTAAGAAATATATTCATTCATAGGAAATTCGCTGAGTACGCAGGTTTGCTGCGACGGGGGTATTTTGATTTAACTATCTATCGATCGTGCTTAAAGTTATAAAAATATGATATACCAAAACCAGAACATTTATGAATATTACGAATTCACTTCTATATATTTGTTGTATCATATGTTGTCTATAATAGATAAGATGCCTCACACACAAAAAAAGATCTAAACAAAACTATTCTTATTAGGTGGTATACGTCCAGTCTATATTACTACTATAACCCAGAAATGTTATTGGTTATTACTCATTAGGTTAAACTCAAACTCAAACTCATTTTATTCGTTCAAACTACAATGTACATTTGAACTCGTCATAATATGGCAAAACGTGCATAACATCTTAGGCTAAAAATACAAAATAGAACAATTTTAATTTAATAAATCATCATCTAAACTGTAAAACCATTTATCCAAGTAATATGAATTTACTTTTTTCTAAAAACAGCCATCCTTTTCTCTTCCCGGATATTATATGGAAGCCTATAAAAAAATAATGCAAGTGTGATATGGCCCCTTCTCAAATTTAGTGGCTGAGAAACACTACTGACAATAGTTGCGTAGCTGTGGAAAAAACTATTTTGAACAAACAGATTTTAATTTTTCTTTACATATATACGGGCTTCGAACCCAACAAGCCCAGCCAGCGTTAAACCCCCCAAAGCGCTGAAAATAGGCCTACAGGACTCAGTTCTCATTCGCCCCATTATTGCCCCTAGACACAGTTTTTGCAAAACAAAAACACGTTGAAATTATTTAAACTAGATTTTCCCCAAAATAGCACTCCATACCACAGCAGGTTAGAAGCTCATTAGACATTCCCCAAAATAGCACTCCATACCACAGCAGGTTAGAAGCTCATTAGACATTCCCCAAAATAGCACTCCATACCACAGCAGGTTAGAAGCTCATTAGACATTTCCCAAAATAGCACTCCATACCACAGCAGGTTAGAAGCTCATTAGACATTCCCCAAAATAGCACTCCATACCACAGCAGGTTAGAAGCTCATTAGACATTCCCCAAAATAGCACTCCATACCACAGCAGGTTAGAAGCTCATTAGACATTCCCAAAAATAGCACTCCATACCACAGCAGGTTAGAAGCTCATTAGACATTCCCAAAAATAGCACTCCATACCACAGCAGGTTAGAAGCTCATTAGACATTTTGACTCGAGTATTGTTAAAGTCTTATTGTTGATAAAATATTTTGAAATGCGACCCAGCTTATGAAACTCAATTCATTCGTAATTTAACTTTTTAAATACCGTAATTGCCAGTTCATGCAAATATATACCTTTTCCTGTGACTATCGAGTTTTTTGTGTTGAATATGTTTAGCTCATTTGTACGAAGGCGAAATGGAAGTAAAGTCATTCATTTGTTGTCGCAAACCAACGCACGTTGCCAACGGTAGCGGTTTGTTTCTATTAGGCCCTACTGGTGATGTAATCGTGTTGCCAGTAGAGTTCGGAGACTAAAGGAAGAGATAAGACGGACCCTGGTGCCAAATCTACGTAGGCATTTCTCTGATAACAGGGTCGCGAGGTCGGTGACCGGTTATCTTTGTTCGTTGCTGATGTCCACTCTTTCTTTCCCTTTTCCTCAATTGCCTTTCTTTTTCATTGTTTTACCGGTCATATTTGTCTATAGCGACGTTAGGCTATGTTGAATTTGTTACTTCATTTCCATGTACTTATGGGTAGAAATAGAATATTAGGATGCAATATCACAAAGTAAATATCTCGTATTGCAATATCGCATTCTTTGCAAATTTCAAAAGGGGCAAATTATCGAATCGCACCTGGGGGCCTATTTTTGAAACGGGTGAGTGAGTGAGTGAGTGAGTCACTCAGATTACTAATTTTTTTTCAGATCAATAGACGAGATTAGATAAACGTACGTATATTATTTAGATAACTGTACAATCAATTAAATGCAATTATACAAGATTTATATTACTATTTTAAACTACAATTTAAATTTAACATTGATAGATTTACTATAGATACATTTTTCTACTCACCAGGCAAAATGCTGGTGACTGAAAACGGGTGAGGTGACCAACAATAACCTTCTTCTTCTTCTTCTTCCTGTTAGAAGGAAATGACAGAAGTAATCAAGAGTAAACTGTCTAACTAGGTTATGTTTACCTGTCAGTACAATATTTGTAAAAACACTAGAATAACCTATGATTTGCCACTAAAATGTTAAATCCCCGTCACAGCGAACCTATGTACTTAGCAAATTTCCAATGCATGTATATGTTTCTCTCTACCACATAAAGCCATTTACTAAGTTTCATAAAAATGCACAAATAAATAAGTGATATATAGCATTGTATTTGTTCCCCATAAGAATAAGATTAGGGCTGAGTACGCAGGTTTGCTGCAAGAAGGAAGATAAGTAATGTGTTTTTATGCATTGGCAATATAAATCAACCAGGTGAAGTTACATACCACATTGTATTAATTTATGTTCGTAATAAAGAGAGATAAAAAACTTTACTTATTCTCAATGAGAATAACATTAGAGATGAGTATGCAGATTTTCTGCTACAAGGACAGTGACCAAAACATGATTTGGTTGTGCAAATATCAATATAATACAACTAGGTAAAGCCACATACCAAATTTCATTAATATACATTCATAAATAATCAAGATATCAAATTTGATTTATTCTTCATTGGACAAAGTACTGTGTTTAGCACTTTGAATGTCTCTGCAACGGGCGGACGTAGAATCACAATTTAAACACGAAAATTATTGTTTTTTTTTAAAGCTGAAGTTATTGTTAACAACAAATGTGCATTTTTCAGTAAAATTAAATAAGGAAAAGCTAAACACGTTTTTTCCTTAAGATTACATGGGACATTTTATGAATACGTTTTTTTGGATTTCCTCCTCAACCACTCAACGAGTTAATGATTCAAAATACTATATTATTTGTATTTTTAAGCTCTATACGATGGACAGCACGAAAATTGTGTGAATTTAAATTTTTAGAGATAAAAAGCCAAAAACCGTTTTTTGTAAAATTTTAAATCACCATAAACCTCCTTCTCATGATCCGATCTTCATGGTTTTTGAACTCAAAGTTATGAACGATTTTATACACATTTGAGCCAAATTTAATCGAAATAAATTTTTTGTTTTAAGTTATCGCGTTCATGGACACATATATATGGCGTACAACACCCCCCTAAAACCCCCCTTCGGATAATGTGATCCGTCTGGTTTTCGAACTCATTAAAATAAATGCTACTTTACATATCTGTGCCAAATTGAATTTAAAACAGACCTTTTTTACGGGTGTTATCGCGTTAACGGTCACCAGGAAAGCTGAAAATTCTGTGTCCCATATAAACACATGTATCAAATTGGAGCAAATAGTGTTTAGTGCAGTTACATATGATTTTCCGACAGAACACTGTTTTATATCTGGAATCTACAGATTAAAATATATCAGTTAAATAAAAAAAATTTGCCAACGGTAACCTATAATCTACTTTTACCCTTCCACGATGCAACCCACGGTAGTAGCTTCTTCCTTTAGAGAAAATTCGCTAAAACGTAAGTAAATATATTTAACCATCCCTATTTATTTGCATAAAGCCATAAAAGGTTTTTAAATTAGTATATTTGTCTACGTTTACATTTGGCTATTTGATTTGACAGATCAATCACCCGTCAGTTCACACCCTACTTGATATGTGTAATTTAAACAATGCCAAAATCAGCTGGTAGGTGAGTTGACTGGTGACAAGCCACTCACCACTCACCCGGTTCGAAAATAGGCCCTCTGACCTCTAAGGCATTTTAGGACCTTGCCGAAAACACGATTTCGAGGGATCAGCTAAAACCCTTCCCAAACGTTTGACATATCTGCCGGACCACATTTTCTATTGCGACCTTTATGAACCTTTACTAATTATATTATTCAGATTATTTTTACGGCATGTTTCAGCTAAAAAAACCACATACCGGTTAGACAAATATTTGCTCACCATTTTCCTTTGGTGAGGTGGTAACACTGTTCTCTCAACTGTTGTTTGACCAGGTGACGCAATTCTTTGTTATTGTTTCCCGAGCAGGCAGAGTGGAGTCAGTTGTCTTCGCATCGGACGCGCCGTTGTGTGATTTCGTTTGTAGATTTTGTAATAGGTCAAACGTGTACTGTTATACTAATAAATAGCTCAAATCGTTTCCATGATATTTGCTTTTTTACTTCATATTTTGTATGTCTATGAGGCATACATACTTGGTACACTTGGTAATACAGTGATATTAACAATAATAAAACCAAACACGAATAACATTTTTTCCTAAACCTCATTTACAAGTGATTGATGAACATACGCAATCATCATGAAAATATAAAAATCATCATGGGTCTGAAAATAACTTTATTTACATTAAAAATTCGAAATGTAGTGCGCATAGTGGTTTGGGCTTCGCCTTCCCTCACTGCTCGAGAAGGAAAAATAATGTATTTCAAAATATTATGCTTTATATTTTGTATGGGGTAGTGATGTGGGCCGGGTGAATACCCAGCGGGTAGGTAAATAAAAATGGGTATTTACCCGGGAACTTACCCCAAGCCCGGGTAAATACCCAAAACGTGGGTATTTATGATTTTTATAACATCTAGAGGATTTTTACTAGGTTCAATGAAATTCCCATGCTGTAAGGATTATGAAATGATCATAAAAACTGTTTTGAAGAGGATAACATGGTTACCACAAGCAATTAACTTCTGAACAAGATCGAGATAAATACCCAGGACTGGGTGTTTACTACCTTTATGGTCTTTTGGAGTGTTTAATAAATTTAAAATTTTGGAGGAAAATAATTGAAATTCAATTACATTGTAATTTTGTTTTGTATTCGTCCAATTATAAAATTACATATTTTTAAATTTGTATAGAATGTCTCGTATTTGACCAGTTCCTTCATAGTTTGGCGGTGGTGCGGTTTGCACGCTTGACAGGTAATTTTACAAAACATGCCATGTTATTATTTATTTATTGGTAAAATAATTAATAATTGTAATCAATAAATGTCCTCAAATGTTATACATCGATAATAACAAGGGTAGGTATGAATTACATTGGCGTTGTTATGTAAAATATCGTAAATACCCAAAATACCTGGGTATTTATGAGTTTTGGGAATATATCCGGGTAAATACCCAGGGTATCCACCCCGAGTTTTAAATACCTGGGTATTTTACATCACTAGATGGGGTGGGGGTTAATTCGAGTGTATGTACTAGAATGAAGAATGCTGCGATAAGAAAGGTCAGGGACGTATCACCCCGTAAAGCCTGCAATTCAGTAGGTCGATTTCCTCTGGCCAAGAACCATTCAGAGAGAGCCTAACAACATCTGGGTTCCGGGGTCTTTTGGAGGATCTTTCTTCAAGAATTTCTTCTTTCACTCTGCTAGATTTTCAGAGTTTGTCACATACGGGAAAGTCGTCCCAAGGTCTAGATGGCACATAAGCGAGGAAGATCCGTTCCAACCGAGGACTCAGAATCGCCAGAAGTCTCAGGGAATCTAACAAGGACTTGCCAAGGTGAAGAAAAGCTGAACATGCTGGGTAGCCAAGGGACTTACCAATACTGCGTGACACAATGTCTTTGTTGTAGTTGCGATCCTTGCACTAACACAGTCCGGACAAACGCCCTTTCAACGATTTCAAAATACGTAGTAAACGTGTCATTATTGTTGCTACGATTCAAAGTTCAAAGAGTCCAAATTACTCACAGTTTCGAGAATGGGTTCTCTAGAAAATGTTTATCAACATAACTCTGATACTTTGGTACTTTGGACTTGCCTCCAGTAAATAGTTAACATCATAACATTCTTCATTAGTGAATTTCCTATGGAAAAGTGAACTATTAGCATGACCCGCACGGTGAAACTTAAGCTCGGGACCACCATAGAAGTTCCTAACGTGACCCCCTGAACATGTTTTGGGGGGTCGTTCAAAATTATATATATATATGTGTGTGTGTGTGTGTGTGTGTGTGTGTGTGTGTGTGTGTGTGTGTGTGTGTGTGTGAGTGAGTGCACTCTATCGGTCACATTTTTGTCCGATTTACTTCAAATTTGATAGGGACGTTCCTTTCTATAATCAGTTGGACAAGTTCGTTGGGCAAAACAATCGGAAAACTCTAAACCCCTTTTTTGGGGATTATTCTTTAAAGTTTCGGGTTTTTGGGCCCAAAAAGGGTCAGATAAGCCCCGGACGTAAAATTAATGCATGTATTAAGATGGGAATTAGTGAAGCGAAAGTTTTAAGCCCTCTCTCGTCATTCTAGCATAAACATTTACCGAGTTATTAAAGAAAATGTATTCGACTAAACACAGTACGTTATCTTATGGTTTTTTACATTAGAAAGCATGTTATTCATTTGTTGGTGTATTTGTATCATCCCCAGCAACCTGGCGCCTACTTTAAAGCCTGATTGGACCTTCTCCTAACCTTATAATGCGCAAAATTGTATTCCTAGCATTGCAGGTGATTGAAACCAGGAGCATTAGAACAGCCAAAAAATCAATGTTTTCAGATTTCAATAACATTGGAATAAATGTATGTTTTAAACTGGTTTTGAGTTTTAAATGTTTCGTATGTGGAAATTCACTTCCCTCACGTCAGCGTGCTGCGTGCGAACTCGTTTTGTATTGCAAGTAATTTTCCTGGGGTTTTAAGCCTTCTTAAATACAATTAATTTCAAATTTGTTTCGCTTGTCTTCACCAGTGGCATTTTCTATTTGACGTTGTTAGGAGACAACGGTCAAGACCTCTCTGTCATGCGGGAATCTATCCCGAGGTCTCTTGCACCGAAATCCAAGACGCTAACCGTTAGGCCAGTGAGGTGCTCGAATTAATTAATTTCCCAAAAACCATACATAAATATACACTCGATTGACAAATGTGAAATAGATCCCTGCAAAGCATTGCTTGTGTGCAGGGATGGAGTCACTATTACATTAAATAAATATTTAAAAGTCCATAGCACTCTAAATAAATTAGAAAAACGCGATTCCTCACTTCCTCCCTTTCCTTCATCGACTTCCAACGCTTCAACCCCTACTCCTGAATTCAATTTGTGGATGAAAACAGTAGAATTTATGAGGTAATTTAGATTGCAATTTGTTAAATTAAAATTACTCTAAATCCGATTGCTTTTTTTAATTGTCGTATTAATATAAATACAATCTCCACGAAATACACATCGTGAAACCGCGACACAATCTTTTAACCGTTAAATGTACTTTATGAAACAAATTAAAAGATCGGACTCTAAAAAATAGGGAGTGAAGTAAATAGTACTGAAAGTTTAACATAGCTCTTATTGGACAAAAATCTATTCCGTCCGGCAACTTCAGGCGATGATAACTGAAGACACGACATTAAAACATCTGAATATTTTTTACACAACCTGAAATTGGCTTGCACAAAAAGTAAGGTATTGAATGGGTTTGGGAGGGGAGTGGAGGGGAGGGCTAGCGTGACGTAGCGTGACGTAAGCCCAGTAAACAAGAGGACGAGGGCAGAGCGTTCACCCCTCGCCATCGCCCACGATCGTTACTTAAATCACTTATGTTGAAGAAAGATCAAATCTGGCCCAGTTTATTCGCCTTTTCACTTAGGCTACCTCAAATACTGAAGCGTTAAGCTGCAAGGTTGTTTATAGAGTTAAAATAAAATTACGGAGTGATGGTGAATTCGAGAATTGTAAATTAGTGTTTAAGAAAAATTATAGTTTTTCGACGACAACTTTTCTTACTTGAAAAGAGATTTTCAAAAAATATAGCCTAACAAGTAATTTAATTTGATAGTCAAATAATGATAACTTTGCCAACATTTTTAAATTATGATCATAATTGTGGCCATAGCTCGATTCAAATGTTTCTGATATTTCCGAGACTTTCGTTCATAACAATTATATTGTTGAATAAACGTGATTTTCTTCATTTTATCAGTCCTATATAATTATATTTTCCTAAATAACTCGATTTTTGGAACCTTACATAGGCTACGTTACAATTTGATTCAATGGTTTGAACACTTAGTGGGTTTAAAACAACTGTAAATTGTTATAGATTACAAATAGAATAACATTCTTAAATTTTCGTTCTACGCTATGTAAATTATTGTTTAATGCAAAATGCGTAATATTTAAACAATATTGCTCCCCGTAGGGGTAGTGAAACTTAACGTCACGGATCGCTTTGTTGGATTTGTTCAAGAATCATTCAACAGATCTCATCAAAATTCAAAGGTCAATTGAGGTAATCTTGTCATTATTTGTGTAAAAGAACAAAAACAAGAAAACGAATATTAATTACAATGTCTAATTTACTCGCTTGGAAAAATTGTGTTCGAAGATTTGTATACAAAATAAATTTTGACGCAATCACGTGATTGCGTGTGCCGTAACACCGTGTACGCATCTGCGTGCGTAAACACTGTTAATCGGCGCGCCACTCGGAAATCTTTGCTAGAGCCTCCAGAACCAGGTTTTAAGTCATATCTACTCTAATACGAGAAATTTCTGTTAGTTTGCAAAATTTATCTCGGAATCCAGCGGATTCTTAAACTTTGGATTCGGTAGTTTTGGCCCTCGAAATCGATTGTTGTAACCTCATCCCCAGGAAAACTCATTTGAAAATTGGAATTTTAACGTCGGGTTTAAGGAGTTTAAATCAAAACAAAATAATTATAAGCTGATCATAAAAAAAATTCAACTGCCAAAGTGACCCACTAGTAATGTGATTTCCTGAGAATACTGGATAAAACTCGCATATAAAATACTACCTGAGTAGACATTGAGCCATAACTAGAGTAACCATAACGTACAGAAAATATGAGGGGAACAAGGGAGGGTGCATGGTGAAAAAATGCTCCACGGCTACTGAAAACACTGACAGGTCTTCTCCGAGCAAAGATTGGTCCCCCAGTTACTACCGGATTAAGTGTCAAGGATTCAAATAAAAACAAATTTAAGTTAAAGGGTCATCAAAATCATGCTTTTAATTGACGAGTTTCATGGGCTTTCAGCAATATTATCGGAATCATCGCTCTGGTTACAATTTGTGTCTGAAATATTGTTTCTGTTGAAATTTCATACTCTCTTATGTAAGTCACTGAAAGTCGATGTTAGTCCCTCGTGATCGTTGTCAGAACGTTATATAGGTAGGCCTAAGCTAAATTTAATAAACTTTTCGACAATATCTCTCACATTATGAGAGGTGTTTTAGTGAAGCAGTAAATGAATCTTGGTATGTCGTGTTTGATTTAACCGTATCATTTAGAGTGGATATTTACTCATTTAAGCGTAAAATGCACGTTAGAATGTTAAACGTTCGTTTTAACAGTATTAACATTCAATATATTTAGACGCGTTCGATTAGTAGTTTCATTTCAAATAGTTACAAAAATACTTGAAAGAAATATTATATAGACCGACATTATCGTGAAGAGATTCAGAATGCTTATACCATAGCGATAAGAATATACCATACGCTTGATCTATCTCTTGGAGCCTACAGTATTCCCGAGGTTATTGAGCTCTCTTGGATACGCTTTGGAAAGGTCACGGAAGAAAGCTTTCACAATGACTTCCCAAGGGACCATCGCCGAAGGTTTCCCAAGGCGAATTTCAACAGTTTTTCTTGTTTGTGGAAATCAAGTACTGTAGTATGTTTTATTTTTGATCCTTTATTTGACGGTTGGTTGTGAATCAATTAAAATTTACCTCTGTGTCCTGATGTGGGGGCGAGAAAACAAAACAAATAAGAACAGCTATTTTCACTACTAATATTGTGTTTGTTCAGTAAGGTATAATGTAAAGCATACTATCTCAAAAATAACTTTGTAAAGGCTATTTTGTTGGAACATAATATATATAACGAAATAAGCCTACAAAACGATTACTTTTAACGCAACCAGAGATTTGGAAGTATAAGCTACAAATATTTCCCACCACTAAAATATATTTTTCCCCCGCCCACTGTGCAAAGTCGAATTTTACTCCTTGTAATGAGGGAGTAAAGTGCTACTTTAACTCCCTAGGGAGACAAAGTAAACCCATAAGAATAACATTGATAATCTGGCAACATAGTTCAGTGGAGAACTGGCAACGCTGTAGCTATGACATGCGGAACACAATCAGCTGATGTTTCGCTGCAATAATTAACGCTGCAGCTTTGGCGGAATCGGATCAGCTGACTGATATTTTGCTTCGCTCAGCTGCAATTAACGTTCCAAGTTCGTAGGTTAGGTATTACGCATTACGCAACCAAAATGGACAGCGATTGTGAATGTAAATACTTATGGATACTTTTGGATTTTGGGGTGGGGGAAAAATGTTGTGTGCTTTACGGGGGTAAAGTACATTGTCTCCCTCGGGAAAATTGTCGCCCTCGCCTACGGCGGCGTCGGGCGCCAACAATTTCCCTCAGGGAGACAAAGTTGCACTTTACTCCCTTAATACACAAATAACTATTTCCTACAACCGCGCCTAAAGCCCTTTTTTACGACCTAGACACACCTCGTATAACAGCTGTTTTCTGTTTAGCGTGCGAAAATAGTTATTTATGCAACAAGTGCGCAAGGTGCCACTTTGCTACACTCGAGAGAAATGTTTACCCACGAGCCGTAGGCGAGTCACCTTGCGCACGAGTTGCATATTACATTTTTACTACGTCTGCCAAATATTGATTATACAGTATGATATGTATAATATTTATGATAGCCTATATGATATATTTCCTACAGTTAGAATAAAGCGTTTCAGTTATATTTATTAGTTTTTTATAAGAAGGCTGCTATAGGTGACTATTACAAATTATCTTAAAGATATACTTTACCTGATTGAAGTAATAGTAACATAACTAGGCCTACTCACAATTTATGGACACTTTTTTATGTAAACACACTTTAACTTAACTTCAACAAAATATAGGTTATGTTTATGTTTATGTTGTTTGGGAACAACAACAATAGATCAGATGTTTATTATCCAATGTTACCAACGTAATTCATGCATAAACAACGTTACCTGTATACAGTTTTTGACTATTTTTGTCTTCTTAATTTGACACACTGGAGTACGCAAAGTAAATCGAGAGTGCGCAAAGTAAAATTGAGTGCGTAAAGTAAAATTAATAAGGGAATCACCTGTTTTGCGACGTATATCGAGTGCGAAAATAACCGCGTTCTCGGGCAGACGTAGGAACAGTCTGTTCCATCACATTGTACGGGAAACAGCTGTTTTAAACATCAGCTGCGAGTGCAGAAAATAACGTTTTCCCGTTCTAGAGTGGGAAAATCAGCTGTTGACTTTCCACACTAGTATTTAGTTATGATTCCTGACACAAGTAGCGCTAATAGCGCTAAGAGTATATTTATCATAAATCAGCTTTTCTCAATAACGTAATCAGCTGTGTAAACAGTATCACTGTTTTCATTTTACTACGAAAATCAATTGAGCACCTACAGGTTATTTCTTAAACTTATATTATTTAATTTATTATTATTATTAATTAACTACAGTGTGATGAAAAGGCTTTTTCGAATCCTCAGTCTCGTGAATTCAGCCAAATTGAATGGAAGTGAATTTTTATAAGTTGTGTGGTATCCAGAATTTCAGTTGTAAGAAACATTTGACATGGTTTACACTTTCTGGAAAGTCAGGTAGATTTGAAAAAGGTCCCTTGAAAAAGGGAGAAAATCAGGGTCGGAAAAATGCTGAAAGTCAGGCAAATGCTTGATACCGTATTTTACACAAGTCAGGGAAATTTTCTTTAATCGTCAACGCAAAGGAATATTGAGCAAAAATTGACACTCATTAGATTTTTGATAAATCGGGTTTTACGGTACAGCGAAGAGGAAGTGAACCATAACTGGCAAGGCAATAAATGTATTGGTAAAAAATTGTAAATATTAAATTAAAAATTAAACTGGAAAGCATTGGACAGCTACGGGGAAGGTGGAGACCCCTAAAATTATACTGTGAATAAAGTGCATTCCATAAATCAGAGAAAAATAACTCTTTTGGTTAGGGAAAGTAAGGAAAATTATGTTTTTTATCCCGGAAATCATTAACTAAATAAAATTGTGAACCATGCTGAATGTAATTCGAGTGTAAAGTGGCTTTCATCTGGGGACCTCAAAACAAAAAGTTATCATGGTCCCGGGCCTAGGTCTTACCACGCCGAATACGGTAATAGCTTCTTCCCTATAGGGGAAATTCGCTAATATTATTTTTCAGGCTAGACACTCAAACAGATTACCTTAAACATTTGTTGAACAGTAAAATTCTTTCAGCAAATTTAAAAATAAAAACCATTTATTCTTTTAATGAAATATCTAAAAAAATAAACAACATCGTAACAATGCAACCAGCTATTAGATGGTGGAAGGAAGTAGGGTTGTCAACTTATGAACGTGATTGGTCCATCAGTGACTATAGGTAATGTTAAATTGGGTTCCGTTAAATAAACATCCTACTACTTTTGTCTACGTTATGTTTTATTCCAAGCCCTAATCACCCCAATTTTGAGTACGCCCCTTTACTAATTTTGGTACACTTATGCTAAAATGATTATCAACCCCTTTTCTTTCCTCTTACTGTAAAAAGAAACCACGAAATGTGGCTACCCCCTTCGTCACCTTTCTCCAACTCATTCTAGCTCACTCTATGCTGTTTTGAACCCAGAGCTGTCCTTTGAGCCCATACGGAGACGAGGCAGCCCCATACACCAGTGCAAAGTTCACTGTGGGCAAATGACCTCTCACTCTAGAAAATACAGAAATAACAACAGGGAAATCGTCGCGAGGGGTGGGAAGGAGCTCGGTTGATGACCTCTCCGCACTCGTGTTTTAGTTTTGTTTCAGATTCACTTAGTTGCAAAAGGTTCCTTTTGATCTCTTCAGTTTGAGAAAGGGGACAAAAAGTAATGAAAAACATTTGTTTTCCCCGTGTGGCTTCTTATGAAAAAAGATACTTATAGAAAAAGTCCAATTGCAAGAGGAAACTAGGCTAACCATCCCGCGCGGTCGCACCGGAGTGATCACTGTTCCCTGCCTATACTTTCAATTGAGAGGGCACATTTGGTTATTCTGCATTTTGTTATGAAATTAGTGAACTTGTAGATCGGTTAGGCTTTCAGGCTAAAGAAATTTGTTAATGATTTTTGAAATTTCGATACATGTAGGAACCATAACTAATAATTTATGCGCTATTTATAAGTAATATTTATTTGGCCAAATGCGACACAATCAAATACAATATAAATATTGAACTAAATGTAACTATTGAACTAAATATATACTATAAATATTGTCAAAAATACAATAAATATTAAACTAGATAAACTAAAAATTTGGCAAGTTAAAATAAAAGTACGCTATATGATGTTTTTGTCGCAATAACATCTAAATTTGGTACCGCAGATTTACCGTGTGATTACATTTAGCGTAAAAAATGTAGATAATGGTGTTTGCTGGCGACTTTCTGTACTCCATTTCATTTTAGCGTGAATAATATTATCGGTTCATTTTACCGTAACGTAACCTTAGTACATCTTGTACAATATAAACGTTTACAAATAAAGTTAACGTTAGCGTTTTGGTTTCTTGAAGGAAACGAAATTTTATAATTATGTATTAGGACTATGTTAGCACCATTCGACTATTCCGTTATATATTTATTATTGTCATCGCCAAACATTCAATCAACGAGGGATTTTTCGTTTGTGGGCCCAAGTTGCAACGAACAAAAGTGATGTAGATGAAATGGCGTGCGCCGCGAGGTGGTACCGGAAGTTACAGTTGGTGGGGGGGGGGGCGAACGTTGACCCCCACCCCGGTCCACCCCCATAAGCGTATTTGCACTAATTTACTTGACAAAAGTTACTAATTAAATGGCTTTTATCACATTAAATTTAAAATACCAATTAGCTTTCTCGAGTAACAAATTAAGTTACTCGTTCCACTTCCCTTTAACGATTGCAGGTTTGAGTTCAGGAACCCGGAAGCGTGTTTGGGCTAAGGTGGGTGGGTGGCGCGATCGTTGACCCAACCCGGTCGGTGATCTTTCTTATCACTGACTTTTATCTGTTTCGCAAAAAGACACCGTTCGTGATCCAATCTTCGCTAACATAAAGAATATTTTGAACCTGCCTGGGCAGTTTTGAGACAAATCATCGTGTTATTGAAATTGTAAAACCGTTGTAGAGGCTACTCTTTAAATTCAAAATTCAAATTAAATTTATTGCGATAGAATATGCAAACATTGGCCTTACCAAGCTTATGCTTAGTAGGCCGATTTACAACGGGAAATACAAAAAAATTATAAATGAAAACAGAAAATATAGTATTCTAATGTGTATTTTAAATGCACAAAATAGTTATAACTAATAGTATACTGGTGGGCGTTAAAAATATACAAATTATTTTGGTTAAATGACTTTTGCATCTTGCAGGTTCATATTGGATAATGCTTTATATTCTTTCTATTATTCAATTGTTACTTTGCATTGTTGGATATTGTAAGAATTTACTTGTCTTTGTACTTTATTAATTTTAGATTAGATTTTTTTCCGCGGATCCTCTGTTTTTTGCAATAACGTTCTTAATTACATTTAATATTTAGACAAAATATTCTTAACCATATTCTTTAACATGCAAAAAATATTAAAACGAGTTCGCACGCAGCACGCTGACGTGAGGGAAGTGAATTTCCACATACAAACTTTTAAAACTCCACATCAGTGTAATAACATACATTTATTCCAATTTTATTGAAATCTGAAAACAGTGATTTTTTTGGCTGTTCTGATGCTCCTGGTTTCATTTACCTGCAAAGCTGGGAATACAATTTTGTGCATTATAATGTTAGGAGAAGGTCCAGCCAGGCTTGAAAGTAGGCGTGAGGTTGCTGGGGATGATAAAAGTACTCTAACAAAGGAATAACAGGCTTTTCTAGTGTAAAATCCCCATAAGACAGCGTACTGTGTTAAGTCGATATACATTTTCTTTAATAACTCAGTAAATATGTATGCTAGAATGACGAGAACGGGCTTACAACTTTTGCCTCACTAATTCCCATCTTTTTACATGCATTAATTTTACATACAGGGCATTTCTGACCCTTTTTGGGCCCAAAAACTCAAAATTTGAAAGATGAATCCCCAAAACAGGGGTTTAGAGTTTTCCGATTGTTTTGCCCAACGAACTTGTCCAACTGATTACAGAAAGGAACGTCCCTACCAAATTTGAAGTAAATCGGACAAAAAATGTGACCGCTAGATTGCAACACACACACACACACATATATATATATATACAATTTTGAACGACCCCCCCAAAACGTGTTCAGCGGGTCACGTTAGGGACTTCTATGGTGGTCCCGGGCTTAAGTTTCACCGTGCGGGTCATGCTAATAGTTCACTTTCCAAAGGAAATTCACTAATAAACATTTACCATTCTAGGGTAAGAGAGAAGAGATACAAGGATGGTTGGCTTAGTTTAAACGTTTACTTTTATTAGGCTTTATGAGTGTAGTTTTTATAAAACTCTTACGTACAAATTATCAGTACTGTCTACCTTCCATTGTAACAGGTCACCCTTGCTTTGCTTGATATGATCCATGATTAGATTTTAAAGGTGTCAACCACTTCTCTCTTTAAAAAAAGTTGTATCAATACTGAGATTGAATTGAATACTGGGATTGGTGGGTCGAAAGGCTCCCCTGCAATTTAAAAGTCCTATTGAGGCCTCTGCTCCCAGTTTCATGCGATAGCAACCCATTCAGGCCTAACGCTTTCCCTTCTGGTAGGGTTCTAATTGGTGGATATCCCTGATTCCTACTTATTACACCCCAAACTCTTGGCCCTACTGTACTGACTGCATCACATTCAAACAGTATGTCTTAGGGTTTCCTCCCCCTCCCGGCAGAATCTGCAGAAGCTCTCTAGTATCATGCCCGTCTTCTTCAGATTCGCTTCCCTAATCAAAGCTAATGGGAACATACCTTACAGTTTGTTATATATATTATCCAAGTTTTGTAAGGTCGCTTATTCAGCAGCCAATTTTTGGTGGCTTTTAGGGGCTATTGCTCCAACATTTTGTTTAACATCACATGTTAATACGTAATCAAGGCAGACGCTGCTGGCGACACCGTACGGTGTCGTCGCGTACTAAGCCAGATTACAGGCCGCTCCATATGGTGTTGATCGTAGTGTCCAACTCTGTTCTGTCTCAGTGCGGCAGCGCTTGGAGTAGGCAGGAGATATTTCATCCATGATTTGCTTGGTATCAAGGCTATCTTGCGGTATAATTCGTTTTCGGATTGCGTCACTGGTTCGATATCTTCAGTGGCATTGCTTTATAGTTAGTTGGTAGAGTTTCTGTTTGTTTGTTTAGTTATGTATTTAATTAAAAACGTTGTATTTGCGAGTGAACTATGGCTTCTAAGTCTCTCGGGGCTACGCATGGTCGACACCCATGACATGACATGACGCAGAGATTGAGAGAGCTCAACAAGAGTAGAAACCATATAAATATATGTAAATATTTGTTATAATATTTTATAATTCTTATAAACCGTTTTTATTGATTTAAGGTTATGGATTCATTAAATAAGGAACTTTGGAGCATCAGTTGTGAATTAGGGAGGGTGTTGAGGACTGACAACACCGTACAGTATGGTGTTTTCAAAATGGCGGCAGACTGAAAATGTTGGTGGAAACTAGAAAAAAAAACACTTGAGACCATCTTCTATCATACCAAGATGTTTTTATGGAAAAACATGTTCCTGTGTTCGGCTCATGTTCACCATTTTCTAGCCGCAGAGAAAGTGTTGAAACACATATGGAAATGTAGTCATAATCAGATGTTTTATAGTCCCCAAGCAACGATTGTGTTTTGCTTATAGAAGAAATTTGTCCTTATTTGTCGCTGACTACTGGCAAGCAATTAAAAAAAAATTTTTTCCCTGAATCCCAAGGGTCAATCCTTTAAACCTTTACTTTTAGCCGTCTATCATCCTGAAACTTACCAATGTCCTCAATTTCTCTTTCAAAATTTACTTTTCAGGATTAGTCACATATGTGACCCTTGTACATATTTTAATACTAGATAAGATGATCAGTTATTGGTTTTGTAGATACACTTAGTTTTAAAATAACATTCAAGCAGGAAGGCATTTCCATTCCACTATTAAATTTGTTCTATCAATTAGCATAAATACAAACTATTCCAATGATTTTATTAAGGTTTTTGGCGACTAACTGTTTGAGGAAATCCAAATACATAAATTGATTTTGAGTTTTGAAAACAGGATTTTACAAAACATTCTGGTTCATAATCATTGGAAAGGGATTGCAAAACTGAGTAGATTGACACCATTCCATCTTGTTGCCGTGCTCATGCCGTGACATGCTCAGTTATATTGTTGCCGTGAGGATTTCAAGATAGATAGGCGATTTTAGACATTTTTGGCAAACTTTACCTAGCTGTGGTTTCATAACTTTTTTAGATACCGCGATAACATTTAGTATTGTTTCTATTCTACAAACAAACTATCGATTCCTATTTTTTTCAAAATCTGAGTCAGTCGGGCATTATGAGTGTGTGTCGATTGACCGTCCTTCAAGTCTAAAGTTTCTGGTTAGAAGCCCTGTTAAAATCATCAGGCTGTTTTTGATTATCCTGATCACAATTAATCAGTATTAATCAAAGGCTTAATTCGGGGGTGGCAAAAGGGGGTAGTTGCCCCCCCTAATAATTTGGAGGAAATGTTATTGTAATATATGAAAAATCACAGCAATCACGATCACGACCATTTTGCCTCTCCAATCAAAATACTGAGATTACACTTATGGTATTAATGAAACTTTTTTTGCAGCTGTGAAGTTTGGGCGGATGTCGAAGAAGCAGCGTGAGAAGGTGGAGGACGAGGTCCGGTACCACCGCGCGGCGCAGCAACGTGCGCAGCAAGTGGAGATCCCGGATACAACCGGGATAACTAGCTACGGCGAGGGACACCAGACGCCCTCCTCCACCGACAACATGCACCTCTTCCCCAACACCACTGGGTACGTCTACGCCAAGGGGGGTGTTGCAATAGTTATTTTAATCCTTAAGTTCTTAAGTTGGTCTAACAGTTTATTAAAGAACATTCCAACAGAACTTTTCAAAAATAAGGTTACATACCTTGTCGTCATCAATCCACTAGTTAATAAGATTACTATTTTCGGGACTAGTTTTGTCCCATTATCAAATCTTTATGTACCACAGAAGAAAATACTGTCATCGTCTTGAGGTTAAAAACATTTCAATACTAAACACAAACTTGTACTGACACAAAGAAACATTAAACATTTAAACATTAACCTCAACACGATAGTATTTTCTTGTGTGATACATAAAGATTTGATAATGGTACAGTACTCGTCCGAAACTAGTAATCTTATAAAGTAGTGGATTTATGAGGACAGGGTATGTAACCTTATTTTTTAAGTCATACAATCAATCCAGGAGGCAAATAGTATGAATAAACTATTTTTCACTTTGTCTCTATATAAGACTTTTTGGATATATAAAGTGAAATTAATTGAATGAAAGAGTGGAACGTCATAAATCCATGTTGGGCCTCAAATACTATTTCCCAGGATATACACCCACTCTTCAGCGGGATGGCCCACAAGGAGTCGAGAATAAAGAGATCTTCGTCCGATGAGACTGAAATTAGATCATTTTACATCAAATTAAAAGTCTATGTTAATATAATGTGGTGCTACAAACCTGACCTCAAAGAGAGGACTGAGAAAGAACACCAGGTCGAGTTTTGCATTAAGATAAAGCATAACTCTAAAATACAAACATTCCCTTTATTATTATTATTATATGAAGGTCTTATTGTCAGCAGAGTACAGGGAATTTAGGGAAAAACCTTAGCAGCTTTGATTTTGCCCACTCTTTTGATTGAAGCTATGACTCAAACACGTTTAAATTTATGTATAATGTGACCCATGCTTACCATAATATGTTAAAGACTTCTCTAAGTAAGTTACACATCCAAAATAAAGCACACTTTCTGTTTTATCCAAAAGTTGTAACTAATTCTGTGCATTGCTGCAAACTCTACTTCAAAACTCTGAAGAAAGATTGGTGCAAATGACATTATTGCAAACTTGATTAATAACATTTTAAAGCCACACACTCTGTTTGAGGTAATATTTCTTGTGTCATGTTGTACTAATTAAGACCTTTAATTCCACGTACAAAATCTATTTTTGATTTTCTTCTGTTTTTTAGTAATTTTTCTGACTTCATGGTGCTAAGCGTCTCCGAGTATAGTATATAGGGTCCAGCATGGAATTGTGGTGTTCCACTCTTCAGTGTATAGGAAAATAGGGAGGTGGAACATTTAAAACACAACCTATTTAAGGCAATATAGGCAGTTTATAATGTTGCTTAAAATATTACTATAACCTCATAATGGAATGTCTGTTTGTCTTTTAATTTCAGGTGAAATGTTAATTATTATTAATATCCCTTTACTTTAAAAACATAAACACTCTATAAATATATTGCTTCGCTCAGTAAATTGTCATTAAAAACTAACATTTAATTTGCAGTTCATCTGTGCTTCCTTTTTTTGCATAATGTTTTTTCAGCTTGTTAAATGGTTATCTGTACATTTAATATGTTGTATTATACCAAAGTGTATAAAAAAGAAAATATGTGTGCATGATCAGCTGGTGTGACGTAGATGAGCTCGCTCGCTAGCGCAGCCAATGACATGGCTGCAACCTTACTTCTTTAATCTCCTGAAATATCAGTTTTGTGTTCCATCATAATATCCAAAAGTTAAAGACATTGTTTACTATTATTGTGAGCCCGTCTAAGTCACATGCACACACCTCTTCTTTTTTGTGCACCTTGGTATCGTACTATTGATAATTTGAACATTCTGAAAAAAATCCTCTATTATTACATTCATTATACAATAAAATGATAATTATTTATCTAGTAATTTTACTTGTGCATAGTTTAAAATCAGTTTTATTAGACCTTTCTGCCTCTGTTGTATTTCACAAAACAAGACATCTTACTGTCCATGATTGCCAAATAAAAGTAACAAAAACTAAAATACACCTATATTTTACATTCTATACGTATGACTCAAATAAAATGTATGTACAGCTTTGTAAAACTTATGCTGTGTGTGGTTATTTGTGCTATATTAACTCCAGTATTACCTGTATTAAACCCCAAAATTAATTTACGGTCTTAGTGATCCTCAATTAACAATTTTGATAGAATGTATGCTAATATTTTCAAAAACTAAAAATAATAACATTATAACCGGGTTTCTAAAACCTTCCAAGGGCACAACTGAACTCACCATTATTTCGACTAATTTTGTTTATGCCAGACATAACCTGCAAGAATAGAAAGTTGAATAACAACCCTTGAATCATATTACATTGGGATAGATAACTACAACATAGCTTTATATTTAATAAGACGGTTTAATATTTTGAGTGTGCATTAAAATAATTGTAATGTTTTAATTACTGTAATTTTTAACACAAATTTTGTGAAATGTGAAGTGATCTTTTTATTGCTTCAATAGACAGCAGTTGGTGACCCGTTTTTCACACGGGGATCCAGCAGTCATAAAAAGCTAGATGTTTTGAAAAAGATTTAGACTACTTACACGATTGAAATTTAAAAATTTGATGTCCATAACAGTAATATTGGAACTGTGTAATTTGGATTGGGAGTCCTAAGTGACTTTTGAAATGTAAGCAGGCCTAATGGAGGCCTTAATTTATAGCTTTCTTTATTCTAAATTTCGACTCAATCCGAGTTTTTGCTTGCCTCTGGAACAGGCATGATGACCGACCACCTTCCTTTTTTAAGAGTATGGATAGTTCAAAATTGTAAGACCCTTATTAAAAAAAAGAAATTAAATTCCTTAACAATAACTTTCATAGTTACTACATATTGGTATAATGCATCAACCTCCTAAAGAAAAACTATGAATTTTGGTCATGTATATAAATTACAGGCAGAGGATTTGCACAGTTTGAATTTATTTTATTCTTGACCAGTTTTTTCCCATGCTTAGTTTAATGTAACTGTATGCATAATGATTTTAAACCATTCTTGTTTTTTTTTTTTTTTACTTATACACACTTTTATTTCTTCTGTAGAATTGAATACACGATATCTCAGTTAATTTTTCATTAATTTACTACATTTCCAATATTCTATCACATAATTAAATGGTATTGTCTTTTTTGTTTAAGACTAACAAAGTCAGTGTTGTGTTATACATTCATACACATCCATTACATCTTATTTAAATTGTTTTGGCACTTTTATTCAACTCGTTTTATATTCACTCATTATAAAACTACAGAATTCTATCTATTTTTTATAAGGTATTCAAGAATAAGCAATTTTTATGTACATTAAAACAACGTTTAACTTATTGAGCATATTTTTTATTTAAAGAATATGAAAAAGTTAACAGCTTCATAAAAAATCGACTTTGGAAAAATCGACGTTATCACATTACAGTTTGAATGAAAGTTTGATTGTGTGAATGTTATTTTATTTTTATTTGAGCCATCAAGTAATATATCCCAGTTTATTTTTATGTGGGGTGTTTTTTTTTTACTGTGTCTCATTCAGGGACTGGTTGAGAGTGCAATAACTTGTAATCAAGAATCATTGTTCATTTTTTCTTTCTTGCAGGTTCTTGCAAGATTCCTTGCAACTTCACCTTTCAGAGAGGGCATACTCAAATATGTACTCTCCAAGGATCTTCTGCTGTAAATTTTTACCATTCATTTTATCATTATTCATTTTGTATATTTTGCTTTACTGACTTCTTCTTGTTACGTTTTGCGCTTTTTCTTATGAGGGACATGCTTATTAGGGCACTCCCAAAAACATCCAATAAATTATCAGTTTTTCTTTGGGTATAACCTATTTTAACACCATTTTTAGGATCATTATTCATATACAGGGTGTTTCAAATAATAAAACACTTTTTATTTTTTCACAGTAGGGTTTCACTCATCATTGAAAGCATTAAGTTTTCGAGGTACTTAACATGTACCTTACAACTAGTTCATCACTGGGGTGCTCACTGACGCATTACTTCCCGATATAGTAATAAATTCCCGTCAATGAAAATACGAAACATTCCAATATTCGCTTCAATACCCAAAGTATGAAAAATAGATCCGTACATTTAGCACTTAAAATATGTAGGAGTCATGATTTTGAAAACGAAGTACCTAGAGAAAGGGAGGTAGCTTATATCCTGTAGTTCCATAAAGCCCCAGTTAGAACGAGCGTAAGTTGTAACGGGAAATGGAGATGTTAAGCGTAAATATTATGAATATGTCTAATGCTGCAGGTATCCTTGCAGCAACAGTGGGGGAGGTGGGGTGTATAGCCCAGGCACGTACGGGATCTACGAGGGGCACGGCGGGGGCCAGATCCAGTACCAGGACATCAGCACGGATCCGTGTGGGGTAGACAGCACGACTTACTACCCGGAGACCATGCACACCGTCGATACCTCGGGTATCATGGGGACCACCATCTCCACAGGTAGGCGGCCGATTTTATACCATACTCGCCATCGGCTAAAGCATTTTTAATTTTTATCACAGATGCTAATTAAACATATTTTAGTTTGTTTCGATAGTTCCGTAGAAGAACTGATTGTTTATCAATTATTTTTTAACATAATTTAATAGTCATTTATCAAATTTCAAACATTTAAAAGACAATTGATGTGTGAAGAAAGAATAATTTAAGTTTTAGTAACAGTTATTACTACAGAACACTCTCAGAAATCTGGATTGCACTTATCCGGAATCTCGGTTATCCAAACGATGGTCTTGATTTTTTTTAAATATTTTGTTGCAAGTAAAATTGGAAAACATAACTTCACGGTTTAGCGCCTTAAGTTTTCTTTTCTTTCGATTATCCCGCATTATACAAATGTCATGTAGTTTGCATTGTCAGGTGCTCTGTGTTTCCATGCCATCGGTGTTTGTTATTGTTTACATATCCAGTGTGCTGCTTCGGTCTGTTCTTCCTGTCGATGACTTATCACTGACGAAGTAAATCAGGAGACCGGTGACAGTTTTTACTTCAGTATACTTTATTTATGACTTACAGTGTTATATTAAATCTTTACAAATGAACATACATTTCAATATTTTCTGATTAAACTACAGTTTTATCACATTTTTATGTAATAAACATGTTCTTCTGATAATCCGACCTTTTTTGTGTTCCGACCAAGCTCTCAGTCCCGTTGGTGATGGATTAATGGGGTTCTACTGTATTACGGAGTGATTCTAACTTTCTTCTGGAAGCTCACTCTTGTATTAGCACATAAACAAGAACACATATTGTCATAATTGTTCACTATAAAGACGGAATTGCTGATTCATGCCCACCTCCTAGAAATCCAGATTTGTCTAAATCCGGGCCGGCTGTCCGCCACAATAGTCCAGGTTTCTGAGAGTCTGCTGTATTGTCAAAAAGTAACACAACCCGTCAATAAGTTTTCTCACCGATTGTGGTTTGTGAACAGTCGATTGGGTAGACCTTTCCCTTTCTCTTAATTTCATAAGGCACGAAGAAGATATGGTGGGGAGCTGTCTTTTTCTCCCCACATGCGTACAATTTTTACATCCGTCAAGATAATTTAGTAATAAGTTTATTCATTGTTCCACTTTTTAGCTTAGATGGCTTACACGATTTTTAACTGAAATGTTTTGACTGTGAAATGTAATAAGATACTGAACCTAATCGATTTTTCTATTTATATCGATAGTAAAGGTCTTAAAAAAGAAGCTCACATGTTGGAGCACCTTAAGTAATAGTTGTTACCGAAATAAGTTCCAAGGATTGTCTCTTAGTAGCCACATTAAATTGTTCACTTTCAGTCATGCTTTAGGTAAGAAATAAATTAAATTGATGTACTTTTTCTGTGAGAAAAAAATGGTTCTTGGTTAGAGCAGTAACTTTAAGAATTCGAAGAGGCGCTATTGAATTGTTTTGGAAAACCAGTTTCACTAGAAGTACCATTGGCCTAAACTCACTTGACTCACTGGGAGGAAACCCTCAACTGTTTTTATAAGTTCTGCTAAATAAAACACTCAATATACAGATTTAAAAGGTAGTTTTGAGACAAGTTTATCTTTTTTGATCAAGTTTTAGCTACAAAGCCAATCTTAATTTCTGTTGAAAGACCAACTGAAATCCAAACCTGCCTTTAGATTTTGATAAGTCCTGTAGAATAAACAAATATTTCAACACTTAAGCGTTTTTAGTTAGCCACTTGGAGCACACAATTCCCTGTTGCCCCTAATTCTTAAGATTGACAGCAATAGAAAAATAAAACAGGAACGATATGAAATATACATAGAAAAATATGTTTGCATGGTAGTTATTATATCAGTTATCCCCAATGGGTAATGGAAAGCGAACTAAAATAACCTGTGTTATATCATGACCTGATTCAAATGATAAATTATATTTTTTGTTAATCTAACAGTGGTTGGTTGAGAATTAAATGTATGTACTTAACTGGTAAAAGGGCTGCCAAACTCACAATGCGTACAAATACTCAAAGTAATAATTAAAACAGACCATTCAGGGATTAACAATTTATAAAAATGCATTTTTGTATAAATTTACGTACATTTTTAAATTTTTAATAATTTTTTCCCGTAAATTTTAAAGAAAGAGGGCTTTTAAGATAAGTTACACATTATGAGCTTAGAAATGTATCGTTTATATCCAATATATATGTTACCAGTTATTGGTTATTTTTATCAAATAAGCATGATTCACATAAATATAATACAGTGCAATACATTATACTGTGGACAGTTTATACTTTCATAACTTGGAAGTACTCAATCTGTCATATACGCTTCAACATCTACATCATTTGATATAGTACGTTTAAAAATAAAAAATAAAAAACAGTATGACTTCATAACAAAATTTCAATAAATACCATCAGCTATTTAACCTCCTAACAGTTCAAAGCGTACGAGCTATTTATTTCAGTTTTACCTTTTGACAAAATAGATGCATTTCTCAATCTTAATTCAAAGTTATCACAGTAACAATTACAGCTGTATTATCTCTTTGTTTCGTCCTGTTATCAACTGAAAAATACTTACATTTGTATATCAACAACTTTTGCCTAACCAGTCGACCAGTTTTTTTTTAATTGTTGCTATTACGTTATTTTAAACACACAAAGGCTACCTACCGAACTACACTCTCAGTATTGTGTGGGTAGTAGTCGCGAGTGATAGTGCACCCAGTTTACTGTTCCGTTTTGGATGCAGCAATGCAGAAAGCGTAATATATATCAAGTTTCATTAGTTCTTGTTTATTTATAGTGATATATTTTATGTATTTTAAACTATCATAACAAGAAGGCTATTTAACAAGTTGTCAATATAAAGTTGTCAATACAAAGCTCCAAGTAGCGGAACTATAAGATCACAGTAAATTTTACTCATATACCAATGAATTCGTCTTATCAAAGTGAGGGGTTATGCCTTCAGTTAATTTTGCCCTCTTTTGGTACTCATATATCGAGACTACAATTTTCTAAAGGCAAAAATTTATGAAAATAGTGGTTTTATATTACCTTTCCGTCACCAGTTCTGTTGTAATCGTTTATTTCACGACCAGGTTTCGATACGAAGTTGTACCATGATCACGTGGAAATCGTCCGAGATTCAAGGTACGACTTCCACGTGATCATGGTACAACTTCGTATCGAAACCTGGTCATGAAATAAATGATTACAACAGAACTGGTGACGGAAAGGTAATATAAAACCACTATTTTCATAAGTCTTACCAGTTCAGGGGCAATTATCAAATATGAATAAGTAAAAATTTAGATAAATAATGCTGAAGCTGCCTGAAATAAGGCAATATTTCCTTATGTTCTAATCTATTATAAATTACCCGAGTAATGTATTGTAATGTTCTATCATGGATAAAAATTGTTTCCAACCACCTAAGCAATCAGAAAATAAAGATTCATATTGATATAATATAATAAATTAGCAAACTTAATAACCATAAAAAGTGGTTTTGCTGCCCTTATTTGCCTTCTTTAGATGTAAAGTACATTACAAACAGTACAGTCTACGGTGAACGTATTGAACTGTCATCACTGATGAACACATGTTCAGTAATTATCTGATTCTATAAAATTGAATATCTTTAAAAAATTACAATTTTGAAAGTAAATGGGGTGTGCAGTATGTTATCGTAGAACACCAGGAGTACCTTAACTCTGTTTACTGTAAGTAGAATATATATGTAATATTTCAACTTCTTACCAACTCAGAGAGTGTGAGAATTAGAAGAGTCAGTGAGGACTTTTGCATTTATTACGATAGATTAACAACTAAGTGAGAGGTTAAGGTCTGTGGGGTTGGCAGCCCGTACTGGTATCGCTTGGCGCCGCTTACTAATTCTCGGGTGCACTCAAAGGTGGTGGTAAATGTGTGTCGGCGGGGCACATGGCACCGCGGGGGGCGGTGGGGGCAGTCAAGCTGGAGGCGGAGTCTGGCGGGGGAGAACCTGCTTCCCCTCTCGTCACCTTTGTAGATAGCACCACGTCCCGTCAGATGGAGGATTCTTCTTTACCCCGTAAGATTGCTATTGTTATCTGTTATGCACTTTAGAAATCAGTTATTTATTTCCTCGCTTGACCACTGACTTACTCTCTGTGCTCTTCTTCCTTCCTGCTAAATTCTAGTTCCGCTAGATTAGTTTATATTGAATTTGTATTATATATAAACAGGAGTCGTGCTATTTTGATCTGTTAAATCTTAATTTTTAATCTCGCTAATACAATCACACATTTTCCAAATAGTGTAGGTCCATTTGTAATTTTGTATTAGTTGTAGTATATTAGTTGGAATAGGTTGTAGTTTCCCTTCAGATCTTTAGGCGGCCTGCAAGAAGTAAGAAGAAAGTCTTGGATAAAAGCATAGGTAAACTATACATACATTTTTAACAAGTATATCACAATACTGCAAACCTGACCTCAAACGGACGAGTCAGGTATGGCGGCCAGTCAAACTGTTCTTGTTTTCAAAACTTTAAAATTGTATTATTTTGGTCCTTTTACATCTCGTTTATGACCTTTCCCTTTTGAGCATTTCTTCTTATTAATACAGCCAGGGTGTGTAATGCTATTACCTTTAAAACCACATATATTGCCTATGCTTCCCTTGAGACCAGAAGCGTAATTTCTAAATTTTGGTTGGAGGGGCAAACATGGTCATACCGGTAATTTTAATTATTGTAACTTTTCATATATTACAGTAATATTTATCCTCATTTTTTTTTGGGGGGGGGGGCAACTGCCTCCCTTGCCACCCCAGGATTACGCCTATGATTGAGAAATACAGTGTCTTCACTAAGCGTCGACAATTGGGGGAAGTCTTGTATGTCTTTAGGTAGGCACAAATCATGTATCATTTTTAAGGGATTATATAGAATTATACCACCAAATTCATATTGACATATGCTTTTATTTAGGATTTTCATCCTACTCCTTGTCAGAGCTCTATAACAAGGCCTGTGAGCGGACCCCTCCTGGTCACATGACTCGCTCTGTCTGGCGGCTCCAAGGACGTTACCAGAGCTTTATTCCCTACATCTTGTAGACACTTCCTCGGCTTAAACTCGTGTTTTATCAGATACCGTGCTTATATGACTTGCCGCACGTGACGCACCGCGAACAAAGAAATGGTATAGCTCTTATTAAAGGGCACAGCTCCTTGTGCTTTTTTCCTTTGTAGAAAGTCAAAAGAAAAATTGATAACCCATTTTTTTGGTGAAGAATTGAAACAGGTGAAATTTTTCCATAAAAAATCATACAAATGGACCACTACAATGTTAAATTAGTCAGTCAAAACTGAAGGTGTAATTAAAAGTTAAGGTACAGCCGATTGCTTTAACCGTGCTGCAAGTGACCTGTAACTCATGGCTAAATACAAGTGAAACCAGTTGCATGCAATCGATTGCTTGTCTATTGCATATGTTTCAACTTACCTGTGACTGATTGCCAGTTGCATGTGAAATCAGCTGCATGCAATCAACAATGGCAACATTTTCATAAATAAAAAAATATATACTCTTCGTTGATTATAGATAGCCTTCTTGAAAAGGCTAGAGCAACTTATTGATACAAAAAAGATAAAATAAAAAAATATATAGTACATACATATTTTATAGAGTTTTGTTAATATTGCGGTAATGGCGGAACGCCTGCACCTTGATTCTGTTTAATTGAACAAGAATCACTAGATTAAACAAATTACTAAAAGTAGAGGATTTTTGCCAGAGGGGTTTTAGTGTTTAATCTAATATATATCTGATCAAACATAATTATCTAGAAATGTTTACTATCAATATTTTAAATAAAGCTAGGCTTCACTCAGTGATTCTACCATACTGTCTTTGTTCATACCATTGACTATACAGTGTGAAAAAAAGTCCGTCCCCCCCTTTAATTTTTTTGTTTGTTAAAACAAACAAATCACCTTTGGGGAACGATAATAACTTAACCCAAAGTATCTTTTGACGTTATCGGAAATTTTGAGTGTCCCCCAAAAATGGGGGATTTTGGGGGCAACTTAAAATTTTCAAATGTAAACATCTTTTGAGTGACGCCTCATTTTAAAGAGATTTTTAAACCTAGGCAAAGGGTGACAGTTAAAAGTAAATTTAACCCCTTAAAAAGGGGTTTACATTAAACAATTTTGAGTTTCCCCCAGAATCCCACATTTTTACGGGTTCTCAAAATTTTAAATATTACCAAAAGAGACCAGTTCTTCATTTAATAGCATTTATTCAAGATTCGTTTCAGTTTTAAGTCACCAAAGTTGATATTAAAACTCCAACAGTCTTAGACACCAGGTTTCAAGAATGACTTGTATTCAAAACTTTGACAAGTTTCCATTTTGGATAGGAACACGTTACAGACCTCCAACCTCCACCATTCGCCTATTTGTTTAAAGCTCTTTAAAATGAGGGGTCACTCAAAAGAGGTTTACATTTGAAAATTGTAAGTTGCCCACAAAATCCCCCATTTTTGGGGGACACTCAAAATTTCCAATAACGTCAAAAGATACTTTGGGTTAAGTTATTATCGTTCCCCAAAGGTAATTTGTTTGTTTTAACAAACAAAAAAATTAAAGGGGGAGGGACGGACTTTTTACACACTGTATATTCGAACAGACTGCTAACTCGGTGCATTATTCTGTGTATAAAGACTTTGACAGTACCCCTCAACATAGAAAGTGCTGGCAGCAAGAATAATTCTGAATCATACAATTCCAAAACTCCTTTTCACCGTTTAAAACCCACTTTTTACAAACATAAACCCTTTTAATCAGGAATTAAAAAAATTATCATGTGTACCGGTGAATACACGTTTATTTCCTTTTTGACTTTACACTATATTGAAATGTTCGTGTAACCTTTTGGCTAAGGTCTGTTTTCTTCACACTCACATGTACATGTGTGTTTTTACATATGTGATCTAATACATCTGTATTTGTTGTGGTCACCATTATTTCTGCTAGAGGCAGTATTCTTGCAGCCAATGCTTCCTGGGTAGGGTAAGAATTACATCAAGTTTTTGGTCAAAGATTGGGTGAAATGGCAGTCTACTTCAATGCAGTCAGTGGTATTACTGAGTGAAGATTCTAAAGATTTTGTATTCCCTAAAAAAAGTACTATTGCAAGGCATGTTACACTTACATATTTCTGTTGCATAGCCACTTGCTGTGCTTTTTGTTCTTTAGATTTGATTTTATTACAGTGGAACTTCGATAACTTGAATTTCTGGGGAACGGAAAAAAATTTGAGTTATCGAGTATTTTGAAATATCAAGGTTCGACTTATCAAGATGATCTTATATAGACTTCGACTTTTTGAGAGTCATGGTAACGCAATAGATGAGGCATGGAAAAGTAGACTCCTTACATTATTTTGTGTTTTGTACGCAATATATCATAACTAATCCTGCCGTAATAATTATAATTAAACATATTTTTAACAAAAGAAAATGTCTACAACTAGCCTGGAACCTTTTTGAACAGCTTTTTTGGTGAACGTATAGAGGATGAAACACATCCTTCAGTGAACAGTGAACGTACTAGAGGGGGGGAAACACTTCCTTCAGTGAACAGTGAACGTACTAGAGGATGAAACACTTCCTTCAGTGAACAGTGAATGTACTAGAGGATGAAACACATCCTTCAGTGAACAGTGAACGTACTAGAGGATGAAAGACTTCCTTCAGTGAACAGTGAACGTACTAGAGGATGAAACACTTCCTTCAGTGAACAGTGAACGTACTAGAGGATGAAACACATCCTTCAGTGAACAGTGAATATACTAGAGGATGAAACACATCCTTCAGTGAACAGTGAACGTACCAGAGGATGAAACACATCCTTCAGTGAACAGTGAATGTACTAGAGGATGAAACAAATCCTTCAGTGAACAGTGAACGTACCAGAGGATGAAACACATCATTCAGTGAACAGTGAACGTACTAGAGGATGAAACACATCCTTCAGTGAACAGTGAACGTACCAGAGGATGAAACACATCCTTCAGTGAACAGTGAACGTACTAGAGGATGAAACACATCCTTCAGTGAACAGTGAACGTACCAGAGGATGAAACACATCCTTCAGTGAACAGTGAACGTACTAGAGGATGAAACACATCCTTCAGTGAACAGTGAACGTACCAGAGGATGAAATACATCCTTCAGTGAACAGTGAACGTGTTGTAGAGTAGGAAAGTAAACAAACAATGACTCACAGTGCGGCAATTCGGTGATGTTTTTCCTGTTTTACCACTTCCTGTCTATTATTAGACGGGTTTTGCTACATCATTTTTTATCACTCTCCCCACAACACACCTTTGAATATAATCAGGTCTAAAAAACTATGTTTAACACACTTCATACACACACTAGAACCTTCAAATTTGGACTAACTAATGACGCCAGACAGAAGTATATGTTGGGGGAGGGAGGGTGGGAATAACGTTATCAATAAAACTCAGGTGAAGATCAGATTTTCACCTCATTTTTGAAAAAGTAAAATTTTATTTTTTCCCATTGGAATCAGCTTAAAAAGACGCACAATTTGGTATTTTAATCATTGCTCTACGTCAATTGGTTACTGAGATATTGAAAGTGCTAAAAACTGTATGTTGTCCAATGCTATTCTTAAGGAGGATAAGAAAAATTGTATATCTCGCTTATTTATCTACTTATCATGACGAAACTTGGTATATTGCTTCATTTCATTGTGGTCTATTGATATTTGCACAAAAACCCATTTTTAGGCCGATAGTTCCCGTAGCAGCAAACCTGCATACTCAGCCCCATGTTATTCTTATGGAGAATAAGTAACGTGTTATCTCCTTTAAATATGAACATAAATTAATAGAACTTGGTATGTGGCTTTACATAGTTGAGTTATATTGGTATTTGTATAAAAACCCATTTTTAGTATTCCTTATTTCAGCAAACCTGCATACTCAGCCGCCATGTTATTCTTATGGAGAATAATTAAAACGTCATAAATCGTTTATTTATGAATGTATATTAATGAAACTTGGTATGTGGCTTTATGTGGTATTAATATAAATTTATATGCATTGGAAATTCGCTGAGTATTCAGGTTTGCTGCTACGGGGGTATTTCATGTTTATCTTCCCTATAAAGTCTTTGGGTTTTTATGGCAGTGCGATTATAAGATTCGCAATACCGTAGCAGTTGATACTCTGAACATGTTTCAACAGATTGTAATTGTGATGAATGTATTAACATTTGTAATCACTTTTAAATGGATTAAATTGCAAGTAAAATATGTATTGTGGGATATAATTTTAAAATCAAATCTTCGTTCATCCTCTAACGGGAAGTTTGAGCGTACACCTAGTTATAAAATACTCTAAATAAAGGGGGTTTACATACCTTTCCGCTGTCAGTCCTTATTTTGAGTCGGACTTCAATCCTAGAGGCGAATATGAATAGTTGAGATTTTTTCAGAACCTGTCCATTTCTGTTGGTCCACTAATATTTCATCTATTCTTTTCCAGATCCGGCGCAAATCACAGAGCTCCTAAGCAAGACGATCGCGGATGCTCACGCCAGAACTTGTCTCTACTCCCTGGAACACATTCACAATATGTTCCGCAAACCTCAAGACCTTTCAAAAGTCATGTATTACAAAGATATGGTTAGTTTTAAAAAGTAATGTTGATTTTGGTGGCGATTTAAGATTTGAAAAAAATAATTATTAATTTGTAAAATAATTGTGTGAAATTAAATACATTTTGAATCTAAAATCAAAAATAGGGATCCTTTTGATTGAGAGATTTTATTTTGAATTAAGACTTGTATTTAAAATTATTAGTAGTTTATATGTCATTGGCTAAAATGTTTAAGGGGCAACGATCAATTAATTGAAACAAATTTGTTTTGTTCGTGTTAGACCAGGACCTAGTTGGCTTATCGAGAAAATAATGTTTGTAGTCAGAAAATAATCATTTAGTTAACTAGTTTTTATTACTTTAGTGAAACCCTTATCTTAAAAATGAGAATATGCAAAGACAACTTCTTGATTAGCGAAGTACGTATCGTTAGTGTTATTGCTACGGGATGTAATGAAAGATGTCTTACAACACATACAAATTTATTTACACGTATACTGTATTGGATTCTAGGTGGCATAACATATGGTACAAAACTATCGATTTCGACTAGTCACAACGGTCATCATCAGACCCAATGAGAGAATGACAGAATCAAAATGGCAACCCTAGTTATATCCTATTTGCTACAAATAGTACCGACAGTTCCTAAATATGCCACCAGAGTCAAAGTTAACATGTTCATTTAACAATTTATCCCTGTCTTTACAATTTTCCAGATAAATAATTCTTTCCATGTATTCATTTCATTTACTTTCTTACAATTCTCGAGGATGCTGAGGTTTTCTTCTATTTTTCCCTACAGTTTGGGCATTTTCTAGTAGTCGTTTCTCTAAATTTGATCTTTCTGGTTTCCTGTTCTTCCAAACTGATACAGTTTGGAAAATTAACAGTTTGACCGAAATAAAAGTTATAATAGTCGTTACAATTAATTTTGTAAACGCTGGGCATTTCAAATTTGTTGCAATCTTCAATCTTGGGATTCAGTATTCTCTTCATGGTGGTTTTTGTTTTGTAGGCTATATTATATTTTTAAGTGTTGAAAGATTTATTTTAATACAACCCGTAGTATGTAAAGATAAAGAAAAACTTATTATATAACACATTTGTACCTCCTATATGTAACAGTTTTATTTTTTAAGTTTTCAAGCTGTTATTAAAATGTTCTGATGTTGTAAAATTATTTTTCAGTCGCATGAACAACTGTGGTTGGAGTGTGCGCAAAAACTAACAACCGTCATACAACAAATCATCGAGTTCGCTAAAATGGTTCCCGGTTTCATGAAACTAACGCAAGACGATCAAATCGTACTTTTAAAAGCAGGTATGGAAACTAAACTTACCTTGGATATATTAAATATTGTTTATATATTTTAGTAAGTACAAATTGTTTGATATTTACAGTTGATCTTAGTCACATATTTTAAAATTATCAGCTGATATAAGAAACTATTTAAATAAGGAATATCTTCTTCCCTTAAAAATAAAACATTCACTTTGAAAGAGAGTGAAAATGAACTAAAACTTCCTTCTGCCAAAATTTGATTTAGCGTTCTTTTTCAAATACCGTGAAGCTTAATATTTTAGAGGTAGGACCCTGTAGATATCTACACAGTTATGATTAAGTTTCATGTTTTTTCAGGGGTTGAAGGGTCGGCTCAAAAACCGGTGTTCTCGGAAAAGGGTCCTCCCTGGACAATCTCTGACTGGATGTCCGATTAAATTTTATGTAAATATACTTGTGAGAGCAAATTATTTCCATTAACACTTCCAGAACGTTTTACACATCATTTGAATTAAATTAACATTACTCCTGGAAGTGTCGGTAACTATTTATCAGCTTTTTTGTTTTATACATCCATTGAGAACAGGGAAATAAAAGTAGTGAAAGAAAGAAACCTATCGACTTTACATTAACGGTTCTCTGGGTAGTTAAATCATCTAGAGTTTTGCTTTGGAATTAAATAGGGAGTTTAGTCTTTCCCTTGTTTAAGCTATATAGACGTGCTCACAACCACACATTTATGTAAGGCACAGAAAATCTGAGGAGTTATAAATAAAAAAAATAAGAATAAATGTAAAATGTAAATAAAATGTGTAATTCTGTTAGTCACTCTTCAGTAGTTATTAATTGATTGTATACTATTATTTTTTTTTAATAATTTAGATGTGTTGGATTTGTAAGCAGAATTATTTATTCATTAACCGATAAAATAGATACGGGATAAATTAAATATTTGGGACAGTGAAACGTTTTGAAGGTCGAAAACTCATACCTCATAAATAAGATCTTGAGGGCCCTCCTTTGTTTTTAATAAAAATATATTCATAATGGGATAAGGCAAAACCATATTAAGTACAAGTTTATAAGAGAATAAAATACTGAACATTAATCCTCCTAAGGCACATATTTATCCCTATAAAATAAAGATAAAACTACCCGGGCAAAATCTCACTGAGCGAATGCACCTGCGCCGATAAGTTTGGGAGTTCTTGGAAACGCTTACGGTTCTTGTAGTCTTTTGTGGACGAATCATGGGAAATAAATATGACTGCCGTTATAAGTTCACAGTTGGCATAACACATAAATTATTTTGGTAAAATAATCAAGTTTGGGTTATGACGTTAAAAAAGACTTTGGCCGAGCCTGTGACGAGCCCTGCCTGCTGTTTTGGGTTGATATTGTGGCAATATCTATATGAGATAGAATAAATATAGTATAAAGTATAGTTATAATAGTATAAATACGACTGTACATACCTACAAAATAGTAAATATATATAAGAGATGGCAGTAGGCATTCAATTTTGACAATTCAAACCAGTCACCATTTGGCAGGGTCGTACTCAGGGGGGGCAGGGGGGGAACAACTGCCCCGGGGCCCGGGTCCATCAGGGGGGCCCAGGCTCGTCGGAGGAGGACCGGCGCCCGGGCCGGTGTCTTATTTAGGACACTGTTGTCTAAAGAAAAGGTGACCAACTTGGATTCCAAACGTCAACAAGGGCCCACACCACCAGGCCTGCCCAGGGGCCGTGAAAGCTGAGTACGGCCCTGCCATTTGGTCCAATCAAACACTAATAATTCATATTAAGTAGAAGTTTTTAACAGTATCTCCTGAATACTGAGACCATTAACCCATTGTGGATCATGAGAAGACTAATTGCTTGTGCCTGACAAATGTGGAAGCACCATTCACTGTTGATATTTAAAATAATATTACTAAATTTCCATTTTTTACTAAAAAAAACTGTACAGAAATGTTCTGGCAAAAGGTTTTTTAAAACAACAACTTGTAAGCGTTGACTGCCAACTTGATAAATTAATATGTGTACAAAGACTTTGATGTTGTTCTGGCCCTCTGACACAGGGGCGGACACAGACAATCGTTTTGGGGGGGGGGGGGGGGTCATGAGTGAACAAAATATCTAAATTGTCAAAATACAATAACCTTTACAGTGAAAAATGGGTAAAATACGTCAAGGTTTGAGGTTTTGACGGAGGTCATGACCCCCATGACGTCCGCCAAATATCCGCCATGTATCCGCGCCTGCATTGACAAAGGTTGCGCTGGCAGCAAGAGTAGTTCCGAGTGGGTTTATAGTACTGTTACAGCTTTTCTGGATACGTTCCACGCACAGACAGGCAAAGTAAGACAAAAAGAGGCTACCAACCTCTTAAAAAAACGTACAGTAGAATCTCGCTAATGTGTCACTAACAGGACTGAGAGTATGGTCGGAACACATAAAAGGTCGGATTATCAGAGGAACAAATTTATTCACATAAAAACATAATAAAACTCAAGTTTAAACTAAACTTATTGCCACATGGACTGTTAGGCCTACACAATTCATAGCATGTGTTGACAAACTACAAACAAATGTGATATTATCTCATACAACTTTAAAAAAGTATACTACTGTATGAAAAATAAGAGACTATTGCATAATAGAACGTACTGCATTAACAGTCCACGGCCTAATGACTTACATCGCCAGTGATGAGTCGTCGACAAGCGTCAAAATGAACAGAGCGACGACTGGATACGTAAACAAAACGCCGATAAGGATGCGGTCGGTCTAAGCGAGGAGTCGGTCCATCAGAGGTCGGACTAGCGGGGTCCTACTGTAATTTGTCACAAGTACCACATTAGAGAATAGTTTAACTATTTATTCACTAGTAAAATACAACTTTTAAACATGCACTTATTTAATCTACTTTTAATATATAAAGTTATTCCATTATACTAACCTAAAATGTATAGAGTATTTGACAATGTAAAAAAATCTGATTAAATGTAGTCCTTGTAGTTAACACTCTAGCTGCCAGCTCAGTCTGTGACAAGGGGTTGGAATGACATCAAAGTTTGTGCACACAGAATAATGTTTTTAGTTAGCAGTCTACTTCAGGCTTAATGGTCAATGCTTGTAAGCTTGAAAAACATAATATACTTGCTTTTTATTCTATAAAGATGAATTCATTATGCAGAATTTATAATTAGTAAAAATAGAATCAGAATGAATTTAAAAATCTACGGTAGTATCTGAGAGAAAAAATGCAACATTTGAAAAAAAATTAAAGTAAGTTACATTCATAATACACGCAAACAATACATTAGGGGTCAGTTAAAACTTAGAGGCTGTGTTATGATGTCATCGAATCACAATGGGTAATCAAAATCCTCGTAGAAAGAGAAATAGAAATGTGGATCAAGCAACGTGTAGTAACAGCAGAAATTAAAATGGATGAGGCCGCTGAAATTGCCACCGTTAAAATCAAAAGTTTATAGAGATGTGGAGTACCTTGTACACATGTTAGAGCATCAAGTTTACCATTTTTATCGGACCATTACCAAATAGTTTTAACTGATAGCAGTTGGAAGTATAGATTTCCTTCGGTATAGAGAAGATCAGTAAGTTAAGAATAAGTAGAATTTAAGGGAAATGTCGGTAACTGACACTTCTAGAGTTGATTAGTATTGTTTTTTAACTGAAATCAATTTTAAATTTGCAATATAAATACAATGCAGTAGTACAGTGACAGTGAGTGTTTCAAAGTAAATGTCATCATAGAAGAATAAAAAGACAGTCGTTATTTTCTACTACTCATTAGTTATTAGTTAGATACCTATTCTAGTTCTTATTGAGACAAAAGTGGTAATGACTTTAAGGTCACTAAGGTTTTACTAAAAGGGCTTTACAACAAATATATTGCCTTGATTTTTAATTGAAATTAAGACTCCCAACGTAATAATCTCATACAAAAATACACTGAGAGTCTTCATCACCGGAAGTTGCCGGACGCCATGTTGGAGTTTTGTTCCATAAGGCCAATGTTAACTTTGTGCCTCCATTACTCCTCACCTTATCATCACACACAATTCATTTTGGTGTCACATTAAAGGTTTCGTCGTCCTCTAGGGAAATACAATGTCGAATTCCTTAATTTGGGTATCATAGTTTAATTTTGAACTGAAACACTGTACATTTTCTCATTAATTTGTAACAAAATCCAAATTCGACTATTGTATTTCCCTAGAGGATGACGAAACCTTTAATTTGACACCAAAATTAATTGTGACGATCAGGCGAGGAGTAACGGAGGCACAAAGTTAACATTGGCCTTATGGAACAAAACACCAAGATGGCGTCCGGCAACTTCCGGTGATGAAGACTCTTAAATCCTCCCTGTAATTGTTGAATAAGATCTTATTGACAAAAAAGAATAATTCTCTACCCTGCTTTTATATATCCAGAGTTTGTTGAAGAGAATAGGAAAATAATTATAATAGAAATCCAAGCTTTCCAAATTGATTTTAGGTGGGGGAACATAAAAAGTGTAACTTCATGTCTGAGAGATATTATTTATTATATATTCCTTGTATTATTATTTATTGTTATGTAATGCCTTATAAGTCCTTCCCTCATAACTTCAAAAGGGAAATTAGGAATAACTCACATGAACTGTCATGTCTGATGTTATTGGCGCAGGGCTTCAATATGTAAACTTAATTTTCTATCTAATCCTAGTCTTAATTGATTTCATCCCAAACAGTGGTCGATTAATACAAATTTCTGCTGTTCAGGATCAGTCTGATCATCAGTTTGTTTGCATAGTCGGAGACCTATTGTGAACTACATTACATATATGTATTTTTATTTATTTGCCAATGTATAAACCCTTATAGACAATATTAATACACCTTAAAACGCAATGCAAAGAGAGCGGTGTGCCAGGTCGAGCTTAAAAAACGAGAAAATTTCAACTCCTGAGGAATCATCCACCACAACGGTGACAAATCATGCAAAATAATAAAACACCACTATCAGATTATGTTTTAGTTGTTTATTTAATAATTTAAAAATACAATCTATCCACTGTCTTGGTTACACAGGGAGCTTTGAGCTAGCGATTCTTCGGATGAGCCGCTACTACGAGCTTAGCCAGAACTGTGTGCTCTACGCTGACACGCTGCTGCCACAGGAGGCGTTCTACACCAACGATCCCAACGAACAGAAGCTCGTTGCTCTGGCGTTCGAGGTCGCGCGGGGAGTCGCCGAACTCAAGCTGACGGAGACTGAACTCGCTCTGTACTCTGCGTGTGTACTGCTTTCACCGGGTTAGTAACTATAAACTAGGTATATGCTCATTCTTCCCAGTTAACAAGCTTGAAACAGAACAAAATTATACCTATAATACTCAGATTTGGGCTTAGATTTCTTTTCAGTTGGCACAGTAAGACAGCGGGCTTTGCCCTCAAAATGTTCCAGGTTGTGTTACCAATTCAGAAGTTTGCCTATTTATATTCAGTTTCTATCACAATTATTAATGCTTACTATTTTTATTGTGTGAGCATCTCTTTTACTATTTCTAGGATTTTGTTAATTTATTAATAGTAGTAGTATTTTTTCAATCGTAATATTTTTTTATTCGTTTGCTGTAAATAAAGAGCAATTGTTATTTCCCTCAAGAAACTAGTGGTGATAAACACTATTATATATTTATTGAACAATAAGCAATCCCCGATGCAGCTTCGCCCGTACAAAACTACAGTGGAACCTACATAACTCGAACCTCACGGGAACGGAAAAAATCAAGTTATCGAATATTTCGAAATATTTATGTTCAACTTATCAAGGTGATCTTCCACAGACTTTGACTCATTGAGGGTCACGGTAACACAATCGATGAGTCACGGAATACTAGAATCCTTTAATCATTTTGTGTTTTGTACGCAGTGTATCATAATTAATTATACCATAGTAATATTTCAAATTAAAACATTATTAACAACTGAAAACGTTTTGAACAGCTTCCGAAGAAGTACAAATATTACCAAAGTGAACGAGCCAGAAGACAAAAATCACCTTTAATGAATAGAGAAAATGTCGTAGAATAGAAAAGAAAACAAACAATGACTCACAGTTCGCATTTCAACCTCTTCCTGCCTATTATTAGACAGGTTTTTTCGGGTTGTGACATGAACGATAAATGCTCAAATACAGTAACTGGGGTTTTGAATCCAAACCAATAGTGTAAAATTTCAACTTATAGCGGTTCCCCAGTCATTACTTCGACTTGTAGAGGTACGGCGACGTTACAGTTTCGAGTTATAGAGGTTTTTCAGCTAAAACTTTGAGTTATAGAGGTGCAGCAGTAGGCTAAGAAGGCTACTAAAGTTTGAGTTATCGAGAAGTTCCCCGTCAACCTTTCGACTTGTACAGGTAAAATAACATGGTATTAAGTAGGCAAGTTCAATAGGAATGACAAAACTTTGACTTATAAAGGAATTTGATTTAATGAGGTTCGACTTATTGATATTCTACTGTATAATAAGACCAAAATATACCATAGTATATTAAATTGACATGGGCAGTGACTGCTTTAGGGGAGCCCAATGCGATTCCCTTCACTCATTTGCCTCTTGTCATTTCACAACAGTTAGTGCACAGCGCATTTCTCCGGTGCACTTGTTGAACTAACCCGACTAATGATCGCATGTTTAAATAATGACCCTGATCGGTTACTATCGCCTAAGATAATTATTATGTTCTTTGTTTAATCATTGATGGAAAAAGTCCGCAATAATTTCTTTAATAACAATTATTATGTGTTATGTTTGTACGCTTACCCCTAAGATAACACTGGAACTTGGAAGGTTGGTGGAAGATTGGAGGATAACGACATTACTGTAACATCTGTACTTGTCGGAATATTCATGTATTATTTATTTCAACACTGTCCCCACTTGGGAAGTGGGAGGTTGGTGCTGAGTGAGTGAGCACTTTCCTGTTTTTTATGTTTATATCTGGGGAGGAGAATAAAATATAATCATGCAGAAGTGGTACTAGCAGGGTAAGGAGGTCAACATTTCTGTGAATTATTATTCTTAGACTACATTTAACGTCTTTGAAGGTTTCACGTTGAAAATTGCTTTGTTTTCACTGTGAAATCAGTTAGTCTTTGCTACACCGATCTTTTACTACCGATATAATTACATATATTGATTCACAATCATCTAACCATTCTATTTTATTCTCAATGGAGTGCGGTAGTTAACTTGTACTTTCTGTTTCAGATCGACCGGGACTGAAGGGTTTGGCCGAAATCGCAAGACTGGGGCAAGCTTGCTTACGAGCTCTGAGGATGGAATTGGAACGCAACCACACAATGCCCATCAAGGGGGATGTCACAGTCTGTGATGCTCTTATGAATAAAATACCTACGCTTAGGTAAGTCTAACTGTGTACAAGTTAAGTGAGTTTATATCACCCTAATTATTTCCAATTTTTAGTCGGTATGTCAACACGAGAGCAATGTTACAGAAACTTAAAAATTTGTGTATACCTTGAAAATGAAAAAAAATGCGCCTTCTTGAACCAAAGTCCAATATGGTAACTGTTGTAGAGAAATGTTGTGTACATAATTTCATGCAGATACCTATAACGAAATGGACACAAGTCAAAAATCTTTTTAAAAATCCCAGTACACTATTATTTTGTTACAAGGAAATTAAGATTTTGTTTGTGCTAATATGAAATCGCGGCAGATATTACTGACAGGAAGAAAGTTTTTAAAGGTGGGAAAGTGGATGCAGGATAAAATGTTACCCTTAATTTTCATACTTATATATTCATGTATTAATCGATGAAATTTGTTTTTCAACAGAGAACTCAGTATGTTACATATGGAAGCTCTTGCAAAGTTCAAAAGATCGACTCCTCACCTGGAATTCCCAGCACTGCACAAAGAACTCTTCTCGGTGGATAGCTGAGCAACGTAAGTTTGTAAATTACAGTAGTATTAAAAAAAGCCATGGTCAGCAAAATTATTTAACATTTTTTAATCGCAGTTCGCAGCATGCTTAACTATGAATTTGTTCAATTAGATTCATTATTAAACCTGTTTTCCATAGACTTCCGTCTGTAAATAGAACAAAGAAGGGTTATAAACGGGACACTAGAAATCAGTTGGTTGGTGTAAGGTGTAGATAAACATTTGGTAAAATATTTTAGTTATAACTGAAAGTTATGATAGGCTATTTGAATTTATTTTCCTAAATTTACAGCCTTTATGTAAATAATATCCAAATGAAATCAACAATTCTTTATACAAAAATTCAAGATATATAAATGCTTCAAAACAGCAGTTTACAATCAGTCCAATGGAAGGATGTCCCTCCATCATAGGAATCCACCCAGGAAGTTGGTGGGTTATTCACCAACCAGTTGCTAAGGACTGTCTTCAGTTGTTTCCTTGTTTGGCTTCTCATGTCCTCAGGAAGCAGATTATGGAGTGTCCTGCCGATGAATGTTGGCTTTTTCTCATACAATGTGCTGTGGTGAAGTGGTAACTGATGTCTGGATGCATGTCTGGTGTTGACGTTGGATGTCTGTTACTTTTTGTATGGGTTTTTTGTCCACTAATAGAATCACCTCGTGATGTATAGTGCAACGACTGTCATAATGTTTAATTATGAGAATGCTTCCCTGCACCTTTCCCTCCAATCAAGGTCTTTTATTAAGACGAATAGCTCTCTTTTGAAGGAGCAAGATACAATTTTCCCGCTGTAGTTCTGCCCCAGATTCCAAGACCATGGTAAGTGCGATTCAAACAGTATGTGGTAGGCGGTCTTTGTGGCGTCTTCATTACTTATGTGCTTTATTCTCTTCAGGACATTTTAGCTGGTGTTAAGTTTGCTGGACAGAGTGTCTATGTGTTGGTTCCATGAGATTTTCCCATCGATAATAAGGTCAAGGAATTCGGCGTGGTCTTCAACCTCCACGTCAAGTACTGTTACTACGTCTTCTTATTTGTTGCCAAATATCAACCGTTTGGTTTTGTTAGTATTTACCTAGCTGTAACCAAGTTCTTTGTCACAAGTCAATCTATTACATATTCAAAAAGTTTAATAGTTACAGTGGTCGTGGATTTTCCTTTCATGAAGCCATGCTATTTTTCTGTAAGGTTGTTTTGGTGTTTGCAGTGATTTATCTCAGCCTCTTTAGTACGACGTTGTTAGTCATTTTAGAGAATGTGGGTACCAGTGAGATGGGTCTGTAGTTTCAGGCTTCTAGTTTTGAGCCGTTCTTGTGTTCAGTGTAAATTTTTGATACTTTTAGGCCAGTTGGAAAATGTCCCAGTGTAGAAGAGGTAGAAGAGGATTATAACAGAGGTTTTATCAGTGTACTGCTGCAATGTTTTAATATTTTAGCTGATGTTTCATCCACACCAGCTGACATTTTAGGTTTTAGGCTGTTTAAAATGCATCTATAAAAAAACAGCATCTTGTGGCTAAACTGATTTTTGTTTTTAAGCCAATTTTTTACCATATTCTGTGTGGATTTAGTTTTCCTTCTTCCAAACAATGGAAGCCACTGCGGTGTCAGCTTCCAATTTTCACACACACTGATACTGACAATGACTGTCACTGAGGCAAAAGTGTTGTTTTTTCATCATCGAGCATGTTCAACGGTGTATTGGTGTGCTTTAGCATCACTATACATTATGGAAATGATTGTCCATGCCAAGACGTTTCATGCTGACATTGTCACCTGTCAAGACATGAATGGACACAATATTCAAGACCAAGATTATCTTAGACAAGAAGCACATTGGCTATGGATTTTACTAGACTACCTCAAAACATCGGATATTAATTTTTAATGGTTTACCAAGAGAAATTAGAAATTTGGAAGTCAAAATTGTAGAAATCCCTTTTTCATTACTTAGTACAAGAAAGTTTATTTTTTATGCAAATATTTTCAGATACAAATTGATTTCATATACTTATTACATCAGTATAATTATTAAATCAATCAAAACTTCTTTATTCCAAAAAAGTACATCGCAATATATGGAATAGAGTCAGTAACATTTCTTATTACATCACCAAATTAATACCATCATGTTAAAAAAAATATATATATATGTCTAAATGTTAAAATTAAAATAAAATACTTACATGTGAAATATTACATGACATTAAATTATAAATTGTATACAAAAAGAAAGATAAAAAACAAAATTACCATTCCCTTCTTAAGATTCATTACGATATTGCATCTGTAATTGCAATATCGCAACACATTTGTTGATGACTCGTGCAATAAATATTTAATATAATTATCAAGCATCTTATCTAGTTTATAAATTGGCTGGAGGTAGAGTCCGCCCTGTTGAAGATGTGGTTTGTTGCAGGTGTATCATCGATAGTCAGACGATGAGCAGCATGCTGAGCAGCCACTCCCAACTGATCCTGCAAGCACTAGACTGTGTTTATCAGCAGCATTAGGCGCTACACTCTAGTGTATACAGACTGGACGACGGAAAATGTTATTCAGTGACTTAAAAAGCAGTGCAACGAGTGTTTTTAAACACCATGACAACGCTAAAATTAAGTTTTTTTATATTAGCTATAATTTAATCGTTATTCTTATTGTAGTAATATTTGAATGGATGTTGGGAATGGGTTCTTACTAACACATCAAGAGAAACTAGGAATCACAAACCCTTTAAGGTTATGTGATAGCTAAACTAGACCTTTTGTAAAGTATTAGTATATAGTTCTGTTATGACTAGGGACTGAGCTGAGCTAATTTTCCCTCCAGTAAAGTTTATTGAATGTTGTTCTATTATGATTTTCAGACCGACAGTTACCTAAAGGTAACGGTCTGTGTGGGCACGGTACTTGTAATGTAAATTATATAAGGTTTAGTGTTTTCCGGTGAATCAGAAGGCGCGGAAATATGTTCTTCCGTGTGTCCGGTCGCTGGGGTGTCTTGTTTTATAATTTTGTATATATTACCTTATTTGAAAAGAAAGTTTAATGATTGTTATAAGATATTTACCTGTCGAACTTTATTTGTTGAGCGATACTATTGTCGATATAAAGTGGAAACTGGACAAGTGTTCGCGCGGTTGTTAGATAGCATACGCGGATACACGATATACGTAGTATCGTGTGCACGCGTGTGATAGGTAGGGTATATATGAAAATATCTGTGATGTTGTTACATTTGTTAAACTGGTACGAAGGATTACCTCAGCTCGCATAGTTCTCCCACAAGAAACAGTACAGATCATCTAGAATAGTTTGATATCGACACCGATTTTGAAAATAGTTAATTATTCGACTTTTAAAACGATACATCTCAAACTCGTTGTGTTTTTAATATTTAATATCGGGTGAATGTAGTGTTTTGTAATCCGAGGTGTTATGCCACTCGGGCACTTTCATTCACTTATCGTCTGCATCGGTCCGTTTATTTTTTAAATCCTTAAACGTTTCTTCGTATGACATTTAGTCGATACTTTGACCCTCGCACCTCTCGAGTCGGTACGGATATGTTTTTACAATTATTTGACACAAAAAGTCCGTTAAAATATTTTGTTTAATAGAATTTTTATCTATTTATTTATTTTTATCGAACATTAAAATATATCTAAAGTAAACTAGTTAGTAAAATTAACTTAAGAAATAATTTTTTAATGGGACGGGTTAATTGTGTGTGAATCCGTCTGTATAAGTGCTTGGCAGAAATTCTTTTGATAATAGTGCCGTATGATGTGATAAATACTAAACATAAGAGATCTTTTTTATTTTTTTATGTATATATACCCTTGCAAAACAGAGGAAAAGTCGGCGTTTCACTAGACTTTGCCTGACTGCCATTGCTTAGTTGTACGCATCAGTATACCTGGTGGGAGTGGGAGCTTGACTGACATTGTAATGATCGATAAATGTTCACTGTTATATATTTTACCTGTATATTGACTGAATACCAGACTGTTTGGTTGGTCAGATACTAGTTGGCCAGATCACTCCCCTTATATGGTTTTATCTTATTTAAATGTTAGAGTTAATAAATTACAAAGAAGTTTTGTTTTCTCACATAAATCGTAGTTTAGTTCTCATATAGACATATTGGAATGGAGATTTCATAATTACTAAACAAAATGGTTTACAATAGATGTATCCAGTTTAGAAAAATAGATAGTAATTATTAAAAATATTAGTGAACTTTGGATTAAATTAAAATACATTTTAACAATATTTAAAAATGGAAGCCAATTTTATTACAATGGAATTTATTACCTCTGTCATTTTAAAAGCAACATTTTCAAAAAAGACCATATCGATCACTTTTTATAAAACATTTATTGAGAGGCATAAAAAAAGGTATTTAAATTCTTCACCAATAACTTTAGTTTTTTATTACAGTTTATATTATCTAAGTAGATTCATTAAAATATGTTCATTACATTAAAATTTGTATTGTAATAATAGTGACTTAATACATAATACACTTGGTTGTAATATTGGACACTTTACCTTTTTAATGAGCCATGAATACATTTATTTATTTTTAATGAATGTTTTTATGTTGATGCTGTTTATTTATTTTGGTTTACGCATTAAAGTTACAGCTTAGAAATAGATTGAGCTTACAGTTCTTCAGGTTTTTCTTTTTAAATTTCAGTACTTACTTAATAGTTCCATTTTTTCTAACTATGTTTCAACCTCTGTTAAAATACAAATTTATGTGAGGAAATAAATACTTGAAATAAAGTTATTAATGGTCTTAATTTTGCATGATTAAAAAATGTGTTAAAATATTCTTTGAATATTAATGATGTATTGAATTTTGCTATTCATTTACTCATGCGTACCTTTTAATTTAACAACAAAAAAAACTTTTAATTGTATATTGCCAATACCATACAGTTACGTTGGAAACATTTCTTTTTAATCAGTGTCGTTTATCGATTGATTTATTTATTGATCTTCATTTTACCTCTTTGTAATAGAATATCACTTATTTAATGCAAATGCCTGTTCATTCAATTTTGTTGGGAAATTTACTGGTAATTGTTATCACAAAAGGTCGATAAGTAGTAATAGTCTGTTAGATAGAAATAAGTGGCCTCTCGGTGTATTGTGATGTGAAAATGATAAAAGGTGCCTCTGAAATTGTTGGTTTCAGCTGTTTTAAAGCTGTAGGCTACTTTACAAGTGTTGTTTTTACGCTACGTTATAAATTTATGAATAATCACATAGTGCGATGTCTCTATTTAAACATTTTTATTGTCGATGTAACGAAATTTATTGTACTCAATGCGATGTTCGCTGTTTCATGTAATCCCTTTTCTCAATTTTTCTCTAACATTAAAATTATATAAGTAGTCTTAATACACAACCGCTTCTGAACATGTTGAACAAATTAATAATTGTATATGTAATACGGTAAATATTTTAGGAAGATGTTTGTTTTTGTTGTTAATATTCACACTATGCTTTTGTACTTACATTCCACTGCCATTTAGGTATTTTTATTAAAGAATTAGAGTTTCATACGTACATTAAATGTTTTATCACGAAAGCTCGAACCGTTTGTCTACGGTGTATTTTTGTGCACTCTATGCGATGTGGGACCGAAGAGATATTACGTTTTTGGAGAGATAAATTTGTAGCGTTTTGATAAATTTATATAAGAAATATCAGCGGAGACGTGTCGAGTGGAGCGTTGAGGAGAAGAATGAGTGTAGGGGTGGGAGAGCGAGAGGGGGGAGGCCGAGAGTGATATTACGTAACCATGTGATGTGACAATAGCCTGAGGTCAAGCTCCTAGCAAGTGTCTTATGTGCAGGCAATGTCTTCTGAAACTTTCCTACTCTAGTATTGTTATGAGATCTTGGATGTTAAAAGTGTACGCGATCACGCTACCTACTGTAGTGATATAAATACCAGCTGATGTTTATATTCACCCACCACCGAGTCGGATTTATTATTTTTATATGAGCTGGAATCATATATCGATTAAAATTTATCATACGTTAATAAGAAAATGTTGTATCCGGATAAAGTTATTTGAAGTTTGTAACGAACGATTGTCATAGTTTATCGAAAGAAACTGGGTTTAGCTTTATATCTATATTAATTTTATATCAGATTAATATCTGGCTCAGTTCTTAAATGTATGTTCATTCTGTAAATATTTTGTATATATTTTGCATAAACAAAATTGGTTTTTGTCCCAGGTTCAAATCAATTGTTAACAGAAGAATGTGTTATATAAGTTCAATAAATATGTTTATTGGGTCCATTCAGAAGTACAAATATGTTATTTCACCCTCTTTTTGTGTTTACTCTTGAATGAATATATGTAGGAAGATAGCAAAATATCTTGTCTTTTTTTACTCCAAACCTTGACCACACATGGTCAGAATGCTGTTTTTTCCTTACTTAAAACAGTGATATTTGTATTTACCAAAGTTATTACAAAACAATTGTCCAAACCCCTCAAAGTCTTGTGGATACCCCGGGAATTGATCCTGTTATGTGTTTGCACTGAACTACAAGACACCAATCATTAGGTTAGCAAGATGGCCCAACTAAATTTAACAATAAAATTATGTTCAAACGTCACTTAATTTGTCGTTCAATGAATATTCAAAATATCAGATTTTCGACATCACAAATTTGGATGAAAAATTTGTAAAATAATAAGTTTTTTTATGAAAAGTCAAATGGAAACCCATTTTCTAAAGTAAAATTTGATCGAGACGAAAAAACAATGAGACTGACTGAGCGGTTTAGAGGCTGTTACATACTCCGCCAGTTCACAGGGAATGATCCCGGTGTACCTCCCTGTAATGGCGCCCTAGTGCCCTCCACGACGGGAGAAAAAAACAAATATTGGTACACACAATCTAAAACAGTTTAAATTATTATTATAATGTAAATACTAGGGATGAGTCGATTCTCGATACCACCGATTCTTGGACATTGGTATCGGTATCGAGATTCATTCGTTCAATGTCGATACCCCCGCCGTTTACCCGCGCTATGAAGTGCACGGGAAGCAATGCTCCCGCCGCTTACCCGCGCTCCAAAAGGCACGGGGAATGTTTGGGTCGGCGGCAAGATAACCAAGTTTTTCCTCATTAAGAATTTATAATAAATCTGTCTATAGCATACAAGTGAAATTAACATTAAATTATGTAAAAAATTGTATTAAACAATTCGTTTGATAATTAAACTACAAAATACTACAAAATAATTTTAAATGGTAATATACATTTGTAACGGTTTTTAACAATAGTTTTAACAACTATAGGTACTAAAAAATCGTAGGTATCGATGGTATCGGTATCGAAAATTGATTTTTCTGGTATCGGTATCGAGAATCGATAAATTTTGGTATCGACTCATCCCTAGTAAATACAAATCGATACATTTTGGTATCGACTCATCCCTAGTAAATACATATAACATTAAAATAAATCATGTTTCATATTAAAATTAATTTAAAACCTTTGTTTTTGAGGTTAGTAAACTACAACAGGCATTGGCCTATCAAGCGCACTCAGCTCATAACATAGAGCTCAGTGGTCAAGCGCCATAGGTTCTCTTCCAGCTGACTATCGTCTGCAGCTTAAAGTTTTTTGGGCTACTGTGTTATGAAATGATAAATATGGTGAATGAGTATGGTGGTATTGCTGGGTACTTATATAGACTCTTCAAGATTATTACTTTAAGAGAGTAGTTTTTAAAAGATAAGTAGGCCTAGATAATCTAAATTTCAAAACCAGTACGAAACCCCATACACTTCATTGCCTAACCTAAAGGGAAATTAGTTGGCTAGTTAGGAAATGAATACATAGGAAAATCTACAAATTATGTGAAAAAAGTAATAAATTAAGAAGATTCCTTCATGTTTAAAAGTCAGATTGTGCGTGTTGCAAGTTTGATATAAATGCAGTTTTTAGTTTTTTGTTAGATTGTAACACACCAAGTGTGCTCAGACAGACAGTAGTTACTGTGATCTGTATATTGAGGCACGGACATCATCGGTCGGAGATCTCCTCTTCATTTTAGGGTTTTTATGCTCTATGGACCATGTTTTCTAACAAGTCACCTTCTAATGTCAGACAGATGTAAATACATTTATTTGATCTCTCAATGTTATGATTAGGGTCAAAATTCAAGTTCAAAGAAACCAGTGAAGTGAGAATCACCATGAACAAAGTTGCAGTAGCTTGTACTATAGACTATACACCTGAACTAGACTGAAAACCTCATAGGCCCGTCTGATAACAAAAGAGGCGGGATTCTCCACGTACAGTAGAAATCCAATTATCCGAATATCCAATTATCCGAATCGATTTTGAGTGAAATAATAGAAATATAAAAATCAAGAAAATAACAGCGGAAGCGTGTGTAGCGATAATGCGCCGTGAGCGCTAAAATAAAAGCCTGCGCTGTTACCTTCCAGACGATATTTTCGCAGGGAACAATGAGTCATACCCCCTTCCCGCCCTGCTCATCATCAGTCGCTACTGTTCTTTCACCGAGATTATCGTTCAAAATGAGTACAAAACGTAAACGTGTTGTCCTTTCGCTAAGTGATAAACTCACTTTGCTCGAGATGTTCAAGTGAAATAACCAACATTGAACAGTGAAATACGTACAGTATGTAGGCCTATTGAAAAGAGCAACTGTATATACTGTATTCAATTTAACTCCTGTAATTTAATTTTTATGACGCATATTCTTGATACAGTTCGCTCACTTTCTGTTCACTACATTTATAATAACTTTGTCGATAAAATTCTGATTTTTTATGTATGGTGATGTTTTTTGCTTAATTCCCGAGGTATACCTGATTATCCGAATTTCTGCATATCCGAATTGGCCCGATCCCCAATTAATTCGGATAATTGGAGTTCTACTGTAGTTCTGGCAGCACTGGATAGAAATCGCTACCATCGCACGCAATGGCGGACATAACTCTGGCTCATGCCGCTTGGCGCGCTTAGCTCGGCCGTGGTGGGTTTTTAAAATCTCATTTTGCTAATAAAACAACTGTCTCGCTTTCCTCGCAACTCAAAAGTTTTAATATAAGGTTTAACAAAGGATGTAATAACAAAGGTTGCGTGAAATAAAAATAATATTGTAATAACTGTTAAAAACTTGTGATAAAACTGGTGTCGACGTCATAACCGTCTTTCACTAGCGTCAATCAGGCAAGCTCTGTCTGTTCGTCTGTCTACGCGATTCCAAGTAGTTCGCGTAACGTCTACTAGGAGGAAGCACGTTCGATAGTCCCTGTTGCCGGCCGCACTCAATAGATTATGGTGTTTCTTAGTTACCGATTTTAGCATTGCATTTACCGTCTACTACAGGTGTATAGTCAATGCTTGTACCATGCTGATCCCTTGAACTGCAGGGTTTCACACCCCCATCCCCGACAACATTTTCTTCCAATATACTGGTGCCCTCAGGCCCTATTTTCACCGTTTCATTTTCATTTTCATACCATCAGTCCACTCCTGGGTATACCGTACATTATACATGGTGTAAGCTTTTTAGCGAATTTCCCCTATAGGGAAAAAGCTATTACTGTTGTCGGCATGGTAAAACCTAGGCCCGGGACCATGATAACTTTTAGTTTTGAGGTCCCCAGATGCCAAAAACACCATCTGTTCAAAACTGTATATATATGTATGTATGTATGTGCTATAACTCATATATATAACGGGTGCTATAACTCTCGTAAAAATGGTGCGATTTTGATGAAATTTGGCACAAATATGTTAAGCAACATTTATGACTTTAAGTTCGAAAACCAGCCAGATCGCTCCATCCAAAGAGGTATTTTGGGGGGGTTTTGTATGCCAAAAATGGGTTTTTGAGTTTTTTACATATAATATTTTATTCAAATTTTATTTTTCACCATTAAATTCAGCTTAAAAAACAAAAAAATTGGTGTTTTGATTATTGCTCTACGTCAATTGGTCGCAGAGATATTGAAAGTGCTAAACACAGTACGTTGTCCAATGTTATTCTTATGGAGGATAAGAACAATTATCTATACCGCTTATTTATCAACTTATCCTGACGAAACTTGATTGGAGATTGGTATATCGATTGCTTCATATTGTTTTGGTCTATTGATATTTGCACAAAAAACTATTTTTTTTGCCGATAGTTCACGTAGCAGCAAACCTACGTACTCAGCCTCCATGTTATTCTTATGTAGAATAAGTCAAATGTTATTTCCGTTAACTATCAACATAAGTTAATAAAACTTGGTATGTGGTTTTACATAGTTGAGTTTTATTGATATTTGTATAAAAACCCATTACTTGTGATCCTTGTTTCAGCAGACCTGCATACTCAGCCGCCATGTTATTCTTATGGAGAATAATTAAAATGACATAAATCGTTTATTTATGAATGTATATCGATGAAACTCAGTATTTGGCTTTATGTGGTATTAAGATACATATATATGCATTGGATATTCGCTGAGTACGCGGGTTTGCTGCTCCGGGGGTATTTGTTATACTGAGAAACAGTGTCTGATTAAATTACTACTGGTAGCAGGTCATATAGTAAATTGTATATTTTGTAGATGTTCATTTTGAACACCTTCAGTAAATATAGAATATAGAACTCCTTTCTAAATGTAGCTTGATAGTCAATAAATATAACAGTCAATTATTCTACACTCAATAAATTTATCTTTTAGATTTTCACTCTTAAAATTTAAGTATTAAGTAGGGTTTAAAATATAAATAACTTATAAATGCTACAGAGGCTACATGTAGCAGGTCTTTTTCAGGTAGGCAATTAACAATGGCAATGATTTAGATGTTAATTTAGAACACCTGCTCATTTTTAAATGTAATTATTTTCAATATTACTGAAAATTCGTCAACTTTCAGACTGGGGCCTGGGGTTTCAGTTTATTTTGCTTGAATAAAAGAAAATGAAGGCTGCTTCATTAAATGTGAGGCTACTGCATTCAAATATTAACCATCAGTTTAGGCCACCTGTCTCTTTTTACATATAATATGCTGTAGTTTGTACGCTTCACTCTATATGAAGGCTGCTTCATTAAATGTGAGGCTACTGCATTCAAATATTAACCATCAGTTTAGGCCACCTGTCTCTTTTTACATATAATATGCTGTAGTTTGTACGCGTCACTCTATATGAAGGCTGCTGCTTCATTAAATGTGAGGCTACTGCATTCAAATATTAACCATCAGTTTAGGCCACCTGTCTCTTTTTACATATAATATGCTGTAGTTTGTACGCGTCACTCTATATGAAGGCTGCTGCTTCATTAAATGTGAGGCTACTGCATTCAAATATTAACCATCAGTTTAGGCCACCTGTCTCTTTTTACATATAATATGCTGTAGTTTGTACGCGTCACTCTATATGAAGGCTGCTGCTTCATTAAATGTGAGGCTACTGCATTCAAATATTAACCATCAGTTTAGGCCACCTGTCTCTTTTTACATATAATATGCTGTAGTTTGTACGCGTCACTCTATATGAAGGCTGCTGCTTCATTAAATGTGAGGCTACTGCATTCAAATATTAACCATCAGTTTAGGCCACCTGTCTCTTTTTACATATAATATGCTGTAGTTTGTACGCTTCACTCTATATGAAGGCTGCTTCATTAAATGTGAGGCTACTGCATTCAAATATTAACCATCAGTTTAGGCCACCTGTCTCTTTTTACATATAATATGCTGTAGTTTGTACGCGTCACTCTATATGAAGGCTGCTGCTTCATTAAATGTGAGGCTACTGCATTCAAATATTAACCATCAGTTTAGGCCACCTGTCTCTTTTTACATATAATATGCTGTAGTTTGTACGCGTCACTCTATATAAATTTTAAAAATATAATTTTAACAGAGTCGTCCCATTTAAATTGTTCGATACTTCTATGTACATATCTAATACAGGCTTAATATTTACACTACTGGCTGTCAAACCCCAGTCAAGCCGTGCAGACCACGACTGCACAACGGAGCCCCCTCGCAGCTGCGTCACCGTCGTGCAATCGTGTAGTCGTAGCCCTGCAAACCAGGTAAACCGAGAGTCCATCGTGTTGACAATTTACCAAGGAAAGGAAGATCCCGTACTTACTTCGGCAGTACATATACTAAATACCCCCGTCACAGCAAACCTGCGTACTCAGCGAATTTCCAATGCATTTATATGTTTCTCACTCCTACATAAAGCCACTTACCAAGTTTCACAAAAATACATTTATAAATACTGTATGTGGTTTATAACATTTTATTTATTCTCCATAACATTGTGATTGAGTACGCAGGTTTTCTGCAACGAGGAAGATAAGAAATGAGTTTTTATGCAATTATCAATATAACTTAACCAGGTGAAGCTATATTACCAAGTTTTATTAATTTATATTCATAATTAAGGGAGATATAAAACTTTACATATTCTCCATAAAAATAACATTAGGGCTGAGTATGCAGGTTACCTGCTACGGGGACAATCAACAACAAATTTATTTTTTGTCAAATATCACTCACTATACCAGTATAACATGAAGCCACATACCAAGTTTCATCAATATATATTCATAAATAATCGAGATATAAAATTGTATTTACTCTCCATAAGAACATTGGACAACATACTGTGTTTAGCACTTTGAATATCTCTGCAACGGTTGGACGTAAAATCACAATTTAAACACCAAAATGATTGTTTTGTGGAGCTGAAGTGATTGGTAAAAGCAAATGTATTAGATTAAAGTAAAATTAACTGAGGAAAAGCCAAAAAAAACTTTTTCCCATAAGATTAACATGGGAGATTTTATGAGCAGGTTTTTTGGATTTTTTCCGCAACCACTTAACCTAGGTTAATAATTAAAAATACTATATTATTTGTTTTTTAAGCTCTATAACATGGTCAAAACCAAAATTAAGTGGTTTAAAAACTTTAGGGTGAAAAATCCAAAAAACTGATTTTTGGAAAATTTAAAACCCCCATAAACCCCCCTTTTGCCATGGTCCGATTTTTCTGGTTTTCAAAGTTAGTCATAAATGTCACTTTACACATTTGAGCCAAATTTCATCGAAATTGGACGTTTTTTACTCAGTTATCGCATTCACGGACACATATATAAATATACATATATATAAATTTGAACGAATAGCGTTTTTGGCTTCTGGGGACCTCAAAACAAAAAGTTATCATGGTCTCGGGCTTAAGACTCACCATGAAACCTACGGTAATAGCTTCTTCCCTATGGGGGAAATTCGCTAAAAGAAAAGGATGGTTGATAATCAAAGTCAAAACGTGAGTATCTCTTGCATTTAATAACATTACTAAATAATTCACACATAAATACTACTTACTTATGGAACTTGAAACAATAAATACAAAATGTTCAATCAATAATCCAACCAAGCCAGTTTCTACTTCAAAAAATAGTTTACAAAATATCCATTCAATGTAATATTGAAACAAAGCCACCGGAGTAGAGCTAGCAATTCGGTCTTCATTGCACTCGGGTAAACATGAATGTGTCTCAAAACACTCACGATATTCGTAAAGATGAAATGTTTAGTTTACCTCACCATTACAGATTACTGATTGACATAAACTACGTTATAAATGACATCTTAGTAACAGTATAACACAAGATTTGTGCATTCAAAGCGAATATTATTGTTGACTTATAAAATATATAAATTTTCCTGTTACAATTTAAACCTACAAAAATTTTACATATTTCTACAGCTCGAGTAAAACTTTTGAAATTTTACTTAAAAAGAGCGGGTTCTATAAAAATGATACATAATACTCATAATCAATGTACAAGAGGTGATCGGAAGATCGGCATTGTGGGGGGAAGATGGTTTAGTTCTGCCTTCTGGATGACCAGAGTTGCTTGACGCTGAACGAGGACAAGGTGATGCCCAGGCCTGCCAACACGAGAGCTGTCTGCATTACGAGTCTGTCTTGCGGCGTTCTCAGTCCATTCTGTATCAAAACAGAGGTATCAAAGACACACGATCCCTGCAAATTTATCATTTACCATTTAATCATTTAAATTTTGAAATAACTTTACTGGTAAACAACAGTACCCTGTCCAATGTTTTTAAATGGTGAATAAAAACCATTTCTCTCTTATTTACTGATCAGTTTCATAAAAATTTGGTAAATAGGTCCAGTTTAAATTGACCAATAGAAGATATTTTTAATTTGTTGGCATTTAACCCAGGAGAGGAGGAGGGGGCATTTCCTAGATGCGTGGAAGTATGGTAAAAAGTTCATTAAAAGAGTTCTATACATACTACCGTACTTCTACATTTACTACAGCTAAATATACCAGCTTTACTGTGGTATAATTAGTATACAATTTTCAAAAACTAGCGTAGTTAGTAAACAATTTTCCGCGAAGGAAACTAACTACGCTTTCCAATTTTACTAACTACGCCAGTTTGGGAAAATATTGTACTAGGCTAATTATACCTGATTGTGTACTAATTACTATGGGCCTATCTGGTATATTTAGTTATAGTAAACATAGAAGTACGGTAGCATGTATAGAACTCTTCTAGTGAACTTTTTTCCCACACTTCCCTGCACTCATTTTCGTCCTAACTTAGTTCCTCTAAATGGCAACCCTGCTTGCGTACTGCTATCTGGAGTCTGCAGCTATCTTTTGGCAGCTTGTAAAACTATGTCTAGTTGTGTTGTACACAGTACACAGCACTGTTCAGTGTAACTGTCATTCCTTAAACAGGAATTAAAAACGTGACCGTGCCTAGCAAATAGGCTAGCACGTGGGGAAAGAGTTACAGTAATCACAAATTTTTGAATTAAAATTAATTGTCACTTTACAGTCATTGGCACTTGGTAAATACTCGACAAGTACATATTTTGTCGCCGGTGAAAATAGCCCATGTGAACCGAGCTTAACAGTGTACTGCCCCCAACTTAACATATAATGCAGTAGTGCAGAGGCAACGCTTTGTGACCGGTGGGTGATGTACAGTGCAAGTGTGTAGGGGGGGGGGGAGACGTAGTCATTAAGAAGGAAAGGCCTCGCGAACATTTCTTGCTCCAAGCCTCGCGTTGGATAAGGACGGCGCTGCTTATAACATCAGGTGCTTGTTGCAATAGTCTCTGGAACCAGGCCTACCAAAATAATTCTTAAACTTAACGTAACGCCTGCATTCATATGTCGGTCATTCTCACAAACAGATAGAATTTGAGAATTTAATTTTTTAAATTTAGTTAACGATAAATAATATGAGTTTGGCTGATTTATATGTATAATTTTTACTTAAGAATAATAAAACGTACACAGCATAGCTGATTTTTTTCATTTTGTTGGTATTATTTTGCAACCTAGGTCATAAAAAGACATTAATTCTGTAACACTGAAAAAGGAGTCCAGAAAGTGAAATAAAAGTTTTCATGTTTTAATGAAAATTGTGTTAACACGTTGACTGCGGAGGACATCTATTGATGATGTCCGTCACGAGCACTCTTATCGGACGTCAGCTAAAGATGATGTCGTGCCATTCTTTCCATAATAGTTCAGTGTGAGCTCAGCCATTGCCGGGGAACCTTATATCGCTTTGCCGCTTGTTGTGCCAGTTCCCGCGTACATTTTGGCGCGAATCGTTTTCCGCTCCAAGGTTTCTGTTCAGGACCGGACCGTGATAACTTCCGATTTCTGTGTAGTGTGTGTAAATGTGTTTGTGGTGCAATGGAGCCTAACAATGACAATGAATTGTTGGAGAACATGTACTCAGATAATGAAATATAATTGTCTTATCTCTAAGAACAGAGTTTTTTATGAAGTATAATAACTATCTCTTTGACATTGTGTGTGAACTAATTTTTAGCATAGACGAACGTTCTAAATGGCACCTGGAGGGATTGTATATTTTTTTTGTGTCTATTATTCAAATAATTAGAAACTGTTGTATCAAAAAACAAGTTTGTGGGTCGTTATAAACAATTGTGGCAGTAAACGGACTACTTCAACCACGCGGCGACTCACGCGACCGGCGCCACTGGCGGACGACGTCAATAGACGTCCCGGAAGTGACGTCACCCCTAATGACGGAAATTCAGCCCTGGCGATCTTCTGATGACATTTTGGATGCATTCGTCTTATTTACTTGTTGAGTAATCAATTATAATATTTCAGCCACTAGGGTACGGAATTATATACATTCACAGCACTCAACGTGTTAATGTATAACTATTGTTTGTAGTTATTTAAGTATGACCATAAATGACGTTTTAATTACTTCCTTGCCTAATTATTTGGAATCCTAAAATAGTCAAAATAAAAATAATAATTATTGATTTACCAAGAAATTTATAGAGAAAAAACAATAAAGTAACATCAGTGTAATGTAGTAAATAATTTTTAGATCGATATTAAAAATTTTAACCGATTTTGGCATCGGACCGAATTGACATAAATGGCGCCCGAGTCTGAATTGCCTCGGGATTACCTAATTTTTTACTTTAATTTACTTCAATTTGATTTACTTAAAATAATACATAATAGACTACAGCGTATTATCCGATGTTAAATATCCGAATAATTGTTATGGTCTCACGGTTACATTGACAACTAACTGCATTTGTTTACCTCAAAAGTCAGTCGACGAGCGACCCTATATTTGTTGTCTCATTCTTAATGGCTTATCTTCTATTGTTCGGCATCCTGTCGAGGGTCGCAGTAATTTATTCAAGAGATAAGGTGCGTCCTACTTTATAAATGGCTAAAACTGAAACTATTGGTCGTAGAAAGACAGATGATGGCTCATTTTTTTTATTCTAATTATCACAAATTCAATAAAATGTCAATTAAAGTTGTGCGAAATTCCGTTCTAGAGATGTTATTAATACAATCACTGTATCAGTTTATCAATTTTCCCGACTATTCAAATTTTGATAAATCGTCAATTCGGATTCAATGAATCATATTCGGTCGTGCATCCGAATTGATGGTGTCCGAGTTGACGATTTCAGCTTCCGAGTTCCGCTCTGTGAGCAGGGTCTAGCTCTTTGCAACCAAATTTGTAGGTTATGTTCTTACCCCAATTTTTGTTTTGATGAGATCAAAACTGTTGTAATAGTTTTTGGATTAATACTAATAAAATACCCGACCAAAATGATGAGCAATTAAGGTACTGTAAGAATCTTGCCATTATTTTACTTTTTTTCTCCACAGTTGAACGATTAAATGTCGCCAAACAAGCAACGTAAGCAACATGTAAGCAACATGAACTCCTACTGAACCAGACTGCCACCAGATGTATCGCCAACAGTAATTGGCGGGACTTTTTTCGGGAGTCTTGAATTCTCACTCTTGTACGGCAGTAAATGTAACTGCAGCGAAACTTTGCGTGATAAAAGTTGTTATCTTTTAACGACTAAATTAATTTGTTTAATGGCATTATTATGCTTAAATCTAAACATGCTTAACAATTAAAATCTTTTAGAACGAAAAAATGCATAGTTTTTAAGACACATTGCTACAGGCCTAAGGTTTAAGACAGTGACCGAACTGATGTTCTGGGTACAAATTTACATATTTTTCATAGAAAAACTTATGTTAAGTATAAAAACAAGAGGGGTAAGGGTAAATAAAAACACATTAGTGGTACAACAATACTTTAATTTTATAATTAGTTTTTTGTTTTTGTTTATACTTTCGGGACTTATTAAATTCTATCTGTTTGTGAGAATGACCCATGTCTATCTGATGTGAAGTATAAGTGAGTTTTTTATATTGTGCGGTATCCAAAATTGGAGTTGTAGGAAAAATTGTGTATGTAAATGGAGTGTAAAATGTCTTTATCACTTTAAGAAACTACCAGTAACAGTTTTAAAGCAATAATAAAGACACTTTACGCTCTTAATTCATAAATAACTACTAATTACTTTTTATATTTAAGACTGAAGTGCTGCATATTATTGCTACAGTACTAATATAGTTTTAAAGGGTATTTATTGCTAACCCTACTATTGATTCCTCATTTCTGATTGGACCAAGTATGACATGGTCCGGTTCAGATATACAATTTATGAAAATTAATTGGCTAGGGATACACGTCTAAGAAAAGGTTGAGAACCGCTGTTATATGCTAATACCATAAGCTAAACAGTAATTAATAAGAAATAATATTGTTACTCATGTTTTTAGGCTCAAATATTATACATTCGTCTCATAGCATATGTGCCACATATGCATCTCGAAGACATTTTTACTAAGAACACATTCAATATGCTTATCCCAGCTTAAATGTTCGTCAGTTATAAGGCCAAGAAATCTATTCTACAAGTTCAAATTTATAATATTCCTATAATGTATCTGGTTTCAATTTGTCCCTAGTTTGCTTTGTAGTGTATTGTAGTAATTGCTTAGTAGTGAACGATACAGAATTAGACCAAGAACTGTATTGTCATAGAGCGTCGGTGGTATTGATTTCAACTACACACCATGGCTATTACATGACGCTTGGAACTTATGCAAGCATTACATAACATTGAACAAATAAAAGTTGTCATGGAAGCCACTGCAATACTATCAGCAGAGAAAAAACAAACACGAGTCAACCCCAACAGCAACCTTTCAAGTGTTTGAGACAGCAATGGCTGAAGATAAGTATACAAGATAAAAGTGATGGAGTAGCTGCACAAAAGTGAAGTTTGGGAAATGGTTTGTGTTATAGCAATTACTTTTTATAATATGCATTAGGGAACCATAACCTTCCAACGAAAATGGGGTTTTGTTAATATTAGGTAATACGCTTAAATAAGTCTCTATTCAATTACATACCGTACCCATTAGATCAAACCAACTGTGAAAGCAATTAGTTTTTATCTAATTTGATCAAAAACTGTGATGTCAAATATTTCATGGATATGACAGTACTACAACCCTTTAACACAAACAGGGATACCATCTAACAAAACACAATAACTTTTAAATAGAAAAAAATGTTGTCTTTAAAAGAAACCTCAACTGCCCATCACCATAGGCTAATGACCTGTGTTGCGACCTAAATACTGTTGGGATGCCGTAACGGCATTAGTTACATAGCTAAGCCACATGTGACGGATCATGAAAAGGATCACTCATGCCTGACCACGTCTGGCTTGCGATTCCAACGCTTCACTTCTGTGCTAACATTGATGGTAATATTCCTTTGGTGTACTTTAAAATATAAACAGGTAAACCTCGATGTGGCAATTCCTTGTAGTACAATTCGTTGACTACAATTTTGGCTCACAGGGAGCCATTATCAAAACTGCATAACATTAATCCAATGTTGTCAATTAAATAAATGTTGTGCATTTTTTTAATAAATTGAAAACATAAGTTACACAAAAACAATTAAAACAGTTCACCAGCCGATACTCGTCGCTGAATTTTAAATGTTTTTGTGTAACTTGTGTGTTCAGTATTTTTAAATAATTGACAACGTTCAGGAGAATGGATTAACTTTTTGTAGTTTTCATAAAGGCTCCCCTGTGAACCGAAACTGTAGTCAACAAATTGTACTACAAGAAATTGCGACGTCAAGATGTGTTGAGTTGTTTATATTAATAACAAATTCCGAAAGGCTTGATCATGAATCAATGTTAAAACCCTCTTTGAGCTAAATCGAGGAATAGTTTGTTCCTTGGAAAAGGCTACTATCACATCTTATGGGACGAAAAGTGTCACACCTTTTGAGGTACCTTGTCAGATTGAAAATTAAGGGAAATTTAGGAATTCCTAATATAAATTTATATTATCTTACTCTGGATTTATGCCTGATTGATTGTGATGAAGATATCTTTTTTCACAAACTAGTTACGGATTGAAATCACTAATATAAAAGTTAATAAGTTATCAAAAGCTAGATGAAAGAATTTAAAATAAAGCAAACCCAACTGCAAACATCGGATTTTCCAAAATAAAAAATAACCATCACCGAATTTTTCCCCATAACACCTTAACAACTTTAAAATGAAATAAGAATAACAAACGTTGACCCCCAATTATGTTAATATCAGTTATAATTTTGATTTTATGTAGCAAATTTTAATGCTTAATGGAAATAAATTGGACATGATAAAAGAAAGAGTATCTTGATAAAGAGAAAGGAATATATAGGAGTGGTTAATTGGTAAAAGCTTACCTGCGCATATGAGAATCTCACAGCGTACTGAAGTGAACGCGACAGGTGCATCGCCTTAGCTCACCGTCTGCGGCAGCCCTGCAACACCATGCCTTAGTTAGGTACAAGTATTCTTGAAAGAAACAACTACTTGTTTCTTAAATGAATGATTGATTACAATTCATTAATCATTCAGTTTGTTTGTTATATAACAGCCGACTGTTAACTAATGCAGGGTTCCCACTCAAACTTAATAATCAAATTCATGTTTTTTCACGGTTTTCAAAGTCTAAAAATTATCAATTTCATGGTAAAAATATTTAAAAACATAACCTATACTGGTCGCAAAACAACGCCAACACAGGCGCGGCGCAGCGATACAATACTACCTAAACCTTTCCACATTCCAATAATTACGATGTCACAGTTAATACCACCACACAAATAATATATGAATGCTTTTAGAGTCTCTTAAGATACGATACGTAAACGTGTATCGTACGATCATCGTTAATATCGCATCACATTGTTGACAAGTTTATGAACCTACAAATTGAAATGTCTAAATCATACGATACAGGTTGTATCGTGATATTTCGATGCAATACGATATGTATCGCACTTCACTAAGGCCTGGTTTCCACGGTGCCGAGTAGAGATGTCAGTAGCCGGTGACAGTTCCTGACGGTTTCTACTACACACCGTGTGAACGAAATGCGTGAGTTACTGACACGACAGTTGTATAGTGACAGTAGCTGACACTCTGTGCGAAGTTACTGTTTACTCTAACTTTTTTATACCGAATAGTACAAAACTATAGGCAAATTAGTCCTGGTTTTCACTGTGCGAAGTAACTCGTGCGACAATTGTTAATTAGCTGGCATATTTTTTAGTGTCAATTGACTTCTAAATTGTACTTGTCTAGGACCATTTACACGTCTTCTTCATGTATGTCAGTTGTCTATATAGTGTTGTATTGGTCGGTGTAAAAAAGCAACAGTGGAGAGCCAATCGTACGGGGGGCCAGCTACTGTCACTGTACAACTGTCCCATCAGTATCTCGCGCCCTCCGATCACACGGTGCTTAGTTGAAACTGCCAGTAACTGAGACTGGCTACTGGCATCCCTACTTGGCTCCCAGGCTCTTGGTAACCAGGCCTGACGTACAGTAGAGAAGATGTATAAACAGTCCTAGCAAATGAAAGCCAGCAGTCAGTTGACAGTGAACAACAACAAAAACAACCAGCAACCTAACAACTGTCGCACAAGTTACTTTGCACTATGGAAACCAGGCCTAAATCACCCGCACAGCTTCAATCTGCAAAAAAGCAGACGACGCGGTATTCAACATATTAACGACTATTTAACAACTTACTAAATAATTATGTTGTACAGTTTCCTGTCTCAAAACAACTGTGATATTTTCTGATAAGTTATTTTTTTATTAACTATCATGTTTGACATATTTTTAAGGTTCAATATTGAAATTCACGGCTTATTAACGGTTGGGTAGGGACCCTGTAATGTTTACATGTAAACCAAGTGTTGGTTTGTTGGTTAAGCATACAACTATGGCATCAACATTCAATGATTCTCCAAAAAAAGTTTATTCAGAAAAAATGAATCACCTGTCCCTTTTACATCATATTGTAAGATTGTTTTGTTTACGATTATAGACAATGAATCCCCATATATAAACATAGTATATTCATATATTTTTAAAGTACAGCAAATAAGTAGTTATTGCAGTTAGCATGAAACACACACATTAACTAACTAAAATTTACATCATATTAACCACAACATGCATTTTCAGAGTGTTTAATGTTTCTTTACTTTACTCAACTGTTTGAATAAATCCTAAATAATAATAATGATTCCCAATAAGTGGAGCCCAGCTTATTTCATAATTTTAATGAGCCTAATTTATTTTATTAACATAAAAAATATTAAAATATATTAATTTAAAATAACAATCTCTAAGACCATCTTCCACTTAATTCAATGATGATGTTTAAAATTATAAAACTCACATCAACCACTCTTTGACAGTAATGTTGAGCATATACAAATTCTTAGATCAGTTTTTTATTGTTGTTATAACCACAAAAAACAAAATCTGAATGTATTAAACAAGAATCACATAATACCTACTTAACAGTGATTCTGCTAATTGTAAGAATATTTTTTAAAGCTAGCGGTGTAACTAAATTTGGATTTAATGACAAAATAAATAGGACACTGAATTAGGCCCCAACTTAAAAGCCTTGTTATAAAAAGGTAAAGCTATTCAAGTAAATTTGCTAACAAAAATTAAATAAAACTATAAATGTTAATCCACAGTGCAATTTACAATTTCAATTGAAATATCAAGTAGGCCTCACTCAATCTATGTAACTTTTGAAAATGTTAAGGTGAGGTACTCTGTCTTTTTAGTCCTATGACAGAGATGAACAATTTTAAGGAGTTTTATTCTTAGGACAGATTTTAACATACAATTGTTCAGTTGTTTGCCAACTCTAATACTGGCTTTGTGATATAATACGAATACTACCACTACCAATATAAATCGGATCAACAATGTTGCCCGCCTGAATTATTTGTGTTTACTACCTTCGTTTCAAAAGTGTACTATCTAATTGCAAATTATTTTATTGTTGAATTGTTTCTTATATATTCAAACATCAGTTTTCATACCAACAGCGCTAATACGCGGTTGTTGCTAATTTGTTATGCTTAAATTATTGTAAGTTGTTAAGTTTTTGAACTCTGTCACTGTTGCATTGTTTTTCATTTAGATGATGTTGTTACGTTTCTATGTATATAGATCATTTTTGTTACTTTTGTTATATTTGCCAACGGTGTACCTCTAGCCTAAGCATTTTCACATGTACCACTTGTATTTCTGCAATCTTGTACTTGTATGTATTATTGGTGTAAACTGTAAATAAATAAAATGAAATGCCTATCAAAAGCATTGAAGCAGCGGTGAGCAAAAACGTCTATTTTTTAAAAACAAAACAAACCTCCAATTTTTTTTTTAAACAAACCTCCAATATTTGTTTAAACAAACCTCTAAGTTTTTTCTTTTAAGTACCAATTCGTCTAGTTTGTAACATAGGGGAATTGCACTGTTATGATACTGCATTGAAAAATACCCTGCATTACATAATTACAAACAATAAATCAGTTATGTACTGAAAACTAATTTTGATCCATGAAAAATATCAGAGAAAAATGATATACACACTATCCACATGCTCTAATGGTTTTAATTCAACTATGGAATGTAATTATTTCAATTCAATTTTATTTCATGGTTTCATAAAATAAAAATAAAAGTTGCACATAACGAATGTTTACAATGTGATTTAATAAACATGGAAATTATAGTAATTATTACACTGTTATCAGTGCTTCTGTAGATAAATAATTTTATATTTACAATTAAAACAAATAAGAACAACCTTAAAGTGACCTTACATTCTTAAATTATTCAAAATAACAATATATCTCACATACATGTTTATTTATGGTTAAGACTAGGAACAAAAATGACCAATAGTATATTTCACTATTAAGGCCAAAACTCACGAAAATCGGTGTTGATGTTGAATGGCTAGAAGTTAGAGAGATACTGAGAGTAAGTGACGTAGCAGCAGTGGCAGGAGGCCATTGAGATGTAGATAAACATCTAAATATAATCCAACTTGGAGTCATTACCAAGGTCTCTACTGTCAATGGACAAAGTGCTAACACTAACACGCATTAGACATCATGACCTAACCCCATGTTGATTTTATGGCCTGATGGATAATTTTTGACTGAGAAAAACTCTAATAATAAAATACTATAATGGTTTCTTTGTCTCAGTGTATAATAAATAAAAAAACACATAAGAAATCAATCATCAGTTTTTATTAATTTAACCAATATATAGGCTAAGAATATATTTAACAAGAAAAAAATTATTTCAAAGAAAAAACTAACAATCAATTATACAGTATGTGATGGTTATTAGAAATATATGGAGTATTTACATTAAATTAACAAATTAACTTGAGTCTTCCAACAGAATTGCAGAATAAGTGAATTTCCTATGGAAAGTGAACTATTAGCATGACCCGCACGGTGAAGCCCGGGACCACCATAGAAGTTCCTAACGTGACCCCCTGAACACGTTTTGGGGGGTCTTTCAAAATGTTATATATATATATATATGTGTGTGTGTGTGTGTGTGTGTGTGTGTGTGTGTGTGTGTGTGTGTGTGTGTGTGTGTGTGTTTGCACTCTAGCGGTCACAATTTTTGTCCGATTTACTTCAAATTTGGTAGGGACGTTCCTTTCTATAATTAGTTGGACAAGTTCGTTGGGCAAAACAATCCGAAAACTCTAACCCTTTTTTTGGGGATTATTTTTTCAAATTTCAAGTTTTTTGGGCCCAAAAAGGGTCAGAAAAGCCCCGGACTTAAACTTAATGCTTAAATTAAGATGGAAATTAGTAAAGCGAAAGTTTTAAGCCCTCTCTCGTCATTCTAGCATAAATATTTACCGAGTTATTAAAGAAAATGTATATTGGCTACACACAGTACATTGTCTTATGGGGTTTTTACATTAGAAAAGCATGTAATTCATTTGTTGGTGTATTTGTATCATCCTCAGCAACCTCGCCCCTACTTTCAAGCCTGACTGGACTTTCTTCTAACCTTATAATGCGCAAAATTGTATTCCTAGCAGTGCAGGTAAATGAAACCAGGAGCATCAGAACAGCCTAAAAATCAATGGTTTCAGATTTCAATAAAATTGAAATAAATTTATGTTTTTATACTGGTTTTGAGTTTTAAAAGTTTTGAATGTGGAAATTCACTTCCCTCACGTCAGCGTGCTGCGTGCGAACTCGTTTTACAGAATAACATTAATTGCACAATATAATGTGAGGATTACATGCGTTTGGATAATCAATGCTCTACATTTCTCCCACCTTATATACCCTATACCCACATCTGCGGGATTAACTAAAGAGATGTAATAAGAAAACCTGAGGGTAATTCAGACCTTAAACTCTTTGAGCCCCAGAAGCCGATTTATTGGCTTTTGAATATAGCCTACTAGGCAGCCTACCACAGGATTTTGGTTCTGTTCTAGTGTTTTTGTTAGCTAAAAGCATGGCGAATTTCGGTGTAAGCAATTGTACCTTTATGAGCACTTCTGTTATCTGGATCTGACATGTGGTGTAACCTGGCAGACAAAATCTGAACTAACTCGTCCTAATAAGGGTTAAAAACACATCATCGTGTTTATCTACAGCCACACAAACATTTTTCAATCACACAGACACTTGAGTTAAAAATGTTATTAAATAAAACTAGGTTCTATAAAAAACCTTTATAAAAAGGAATTACATTTTTTAACTCACTAAGGGCACATCAAAAACTGAAAGAAGCTTTGGCAAGTCGTCAAATATTGATGAACTTCTCAGTGCTCAACATTCAGTACTCCTACATGAGTCCAACCTTGAGTTTTTGGGTCACCTAAAAGATTGTCTAAATTTTTTTATAAATAACCTAGTTTTATTGTTAATATCATTACACCTTTGATAATAAATTTGTTTTATTTTTATTGCAATATTGACTTTGACAATATTGAGTAGTAATCTATTGCGTTGGCTATTGTTTTGAAATACAAATTACCTAAGCTAATACTTTACAAGGGCCAATGAATACTTATGCTCAAACACAATTGGACTCACATAACAAAGCAAATATATATGGAAAATTGTGACTTATTTTTCTTTCACATACTATTGGCTATATTTACTTTTAATGAATAGAAAAATTTATGTCAACCTGATTGTGTTATGCTTTAATTGTGAGAACATTTGTGTTGATCCAAGCTTGAACCTCGTAGCGGATGCCAGATCACAAGACAGAGGGAGAGACACGACACTGTTTTATTTTCAGCCGCCCAAGGTGTGCCAATGTCAAGCGAAGGCAGACACCTTGTTATGCATTACTTAAAATATAACTGCCTATTACTTTAATATAAACTGAGACTACCAAATATAATATAAATATTGAGAAATGTAAAAAATATGTATTTCATAAACTTTGGTCTATAATACAACGTATTTTGAATAAGCTTTACTAAACACAAAGAATTTGCACATATGTAAATTAAATATTAAAATGTATTGTTAAACAAATCGTTTGCTTTTACACTTCTTTGAAAAGGGTGTTGAAAAAAGTAAATAAATATTTTACCAGCATGTTTTTTATAAAATTTTTATAAAAAAAGTTCTTATGGACTCGTACTTCTTGAAACGCTGTTTCCCATGAAAGGACTATTTTTTTTGTTTATTTTATATTTATTTTAATGTCTTCAACGGTTTAACTGACTAATTTCAAATTTGTTATGGCTCTTTAACTAAATTAACTTTAATCTAATTATCCATTTCAAAAGTGTGGTGTTTAGAAATATTTAGGCTAATTAATAACTCAAAAACATAAATTTGTATGAACGATTTAAAGAGTTATTTTTTGCAGCACATTTAGTTTTCTTTCAAATTATAAGTTAAATGTCAAATCAATTGAAAGAATTATAAAGGTAAAACAGAGCCTATTATTGTGCAACAGTATGTAAATTACTACATAGCTTACATGAGCTGCTATTTGCAACAGTACAGAACAATAAGACACTGAATGTTTGGTTCAGTTACACATGGGAAAAAAGTTTAACATCACAAATGTAACAAATATATCTGAATTATAAAATTATTTTAATAACAATAAAATACTTACTTCTTGTCAAAGAATTAAATACAAAATATTGTAAGGAGTTTTATTCTAAACAAACTTAACAAAAAGAATAAAAATGTTTAAAAGTAAGATAGTAATAAGCAAAATTTCTAAAAATATTTAATACTGTTGAACACCCTAACAACTACAAACATTTCTGTCTGGTTACAGCAGAACATTTCCTTAAATACCAAATGTGAGTACCTAAGTGAAAAATAAAGATCAAAAAGCATTGTGAAGAAATAATTTTGATTGCTCCAATAGTAATCGAGAATCCAATTATATGTCAGTGAAGTTATCTACAAAAACTGCAGACATTTCAAAACCAGGAAAAAAACAAGGTCATGTGAAGTGAATTTGGTGTGAACAAGCAATGACAGTGCTAGCCAAGTTTATAAATTGTATAACATATTAAATGGTCTATTATTCGACTTGAATTTGTACTTTGGACAGAATTTCAGATAATGCGTGTTGTATTGGGAAACAGAAAGTCGGGGATAAGGGTGAGTTAAATATGTCGTTACATTCATTGTTAGTTGGGGCAGAAGAAATTGCAAAAGAGAAAAGATCAAACACATTGGCTCAGAAATATTGTTTTAGTATAGAATTTCTTAAATTTGTTCCCGAGGTTTCTTACTTTACCTATACACAACCTCATTTTCACAGTTCACTTTACGTCTGCAATACTAGTAAAATACAAAAACTCAGTCCTGCATTTCCCACTAGGCAAAATAGGCATGTGTCGATGTGTCTAGGACGCAAAGGAAAAAATAACATGTTGACTGCAACTGCAATATTCCCCTGGTGCAGCAAACAGACGCGATGAAATTTTCAAATCCCTGTTAACCAATACAAATTACGCTGTATGGCATTTTATTTCATTACAACTTAGTTGGACCGAGTTCTACAAAGCGCAAATAAAATAATACGTAACCATTGTGATACAATACGCCGTACAGCGGCGTTTTAATTGTTTTAAGGATTCAATTAATTACGAAAAACTGACTTAGCGCCCCTATTACCTTTAGATAATAACAGATTGTGTTGTAACACTCCAAGATTTTAGTTATGATTCAATGAATTAACTTAATATAGGCCTACCTTCAAGTGTCGCGCAAGTAATTTGTCCAAATAGGTAAGAAAAGTCCAAACCATGATTATCAAATCATAATGTATCATACTTTTTGTTTGAACATGACAATGTTGCTAGCATCTAACACACACAAAATAAAAGGATTAACACGTTGAGTGCGGCATGTTTACGATCAGAGACATTTGTCATGGCCAAGGGTATGTGATTATTTTTCGTCTAGCATTTGAGAATGAAACGCTTATTGTGCCTTAGCGTGTTTCAAGTTAGTGTACTGGGGTTTTAATTTGGTATTAGTTAATGTTACCAACAATTTTTACTTTCTCCCCTTATACATAGTATATGGAGAAAGTATTGTTTTCTCAAAATTTTCGAATTTGAGTTGTTAGTGGTGCTTGTTTGGTAATATTTGTTTTGGTGCTCCCTGAACCCAAAAAAGGATTTTTACGTGCTGTCTGTGTGTCTGTCTGTCTGTATGGATGTGTACAGAGCTAGAGCCCTAACCAATGGTCCGATTTTTATGAAATTTGGTATGTAGGTACTAATCCACGATATCTCTAGGCATTTTTTTTATTTTTAAGGGTAATTATCCCCCAAAAACATGAAAAATCAAGATTTCTCAAAAAACGGCTCAAACGATTTTGATTAAACTTTAGTATTTTGTAGAACTTTAGTTTTCAACAAAATGACACCACTCGCATTTCTGTAAAAATTCGGGTTCAGAAATTACAAGACTTAAAATATCAAAAATGCAGTTTTTTGATTTTTCATCGAAAAAAAAAAAACATAAAATATAAAAAATATTACTATGGACCATTAAAAAGAGCTCAAAAAACTAAATAATTTAGTATCTTCAATTACTATTCTACGATTACTGGTTGCGGAGAAAATTTAAATTTTCATTTTGCGGTAAAAACATTGCGTTGTCCAAAATTATTCTTATGGGGAATATAAAAATTACTATTTCTCTCTTATTTATTGATCAATTTCGTTCAAACTTGATATGCTTGTCAAGTAAGTTAGCATTGACCAACAGAGGAAATTCAAAATATGTTGCCCCTTAATAACCCTGAGGGGGCATTTCCCCTCTTAAAACCACGTGTGTAGCGATTGATTCTGTAGTGCCTCCTGAACAGGGATTTGGGTGGATATTTTTGAAAACAACTTGTTTACAAGATTTTCCGTACATTCGACCGTGCTTTGTATTCTATATTTAGTAAATAAAAATAAATTTATTCATTAAAATTGGGCTAACAGGGAGAAAGTAGGCCTATGTGTCAGTTTCCTGATACCGGTTATTATATTTTTTACAGTGATTTATTTTTGTGTTAGTTGATGTTGTTCATCTTCACATCTGCCGTCAGCGCCGTCCTTAGCCAACGCGAGGCCTGGTGCAAGAAAAATTCACGAGGCCTTTACTTTTAAATGACTACCTATCCTCCCCCCTACTCATCCCTTTTCAAACCCTTTCCCCCTGCACTTCTACCGTACATCATGAATATTTAACAACGGTAATTTGATTGTAAAATTGACATTTAAATACAGGATGAGAAAAATTGAGATTTTCAGGGAAAAAACTTTTAACACTTGACTTAGGCGCCCCTCCCACCTTTTCTTTCCATACTTTTCACCAAAAATACCACTCCATTGTCTTACTTTTAAAACCTTACAATTTGGTAAAGTGAATTAATTGATTTACTCATTTTAAAATCACATATGAAAATGGAAACATGTTAAAGCATTAGACAGGGGCAGGAATTATAAATTATGAAATAGTTTTCACCATTAAAGACCCTTTAGAATATCAAAAAGTACAAGACACAAAGTATAGTTCATATTTTTTTCAATGGTTGTCGCTGAAAAGTAGTGCCTTGATATTTACTAACGGGAATCTTGACTGATTCAAATGAAAAGACAGGTTAGCAATCACTAGAAAAATTTAAACAAAAAATTTATACACCTAAACTAAGGAAGTGTTTGGTTGAGCGATTGTGTGAGCCTAATCAGTATAAATATCGTACTTTAGGCCTAGGCCTTCATACAAAAAATGATTATACTAACACTAACTAGTTTCTACATTAACAGTAAACTAAATTTACGTTACAATTTTTACTATTTTTTTTTAGTAATACTTAACTGTGTGGCTTAATAATTTATAAACAAAAACGCCCCGTAGACATTGACCTTCACAATCCTCCCTTTTTATACAAAACTACAGCAATCCTGAACTTGAAAGGGAGACTTTTAGCCAGCTCAATGCCATTTCTCAATATTTTTCAGATATTAACTAAAAGATTAACTCAATCAAAACACAATACATGTTCATAATAACAACTCAATAGAAAAAAGTCTTAAGAGGGCTGGCGTCTCATCACCTTCTGTAGTTTTAAATGAGGAGATTCTTGATGAATCACCTCATGTTGATTACTTGGAAGTGAGATTGGACGATGGTCTGGGGTGGTCAGATCAGGTAGAAAAATTAGCTTCCACTCTCACTTCAAATGTTTTTGTTCTCAGAAATTTAGCAGTTTTTAATAATTTAGCACTAAGTAAATTAGTTTATTACAGTCTAGTTGAAAGTTACTTAAAAAAAGGTATTCCATAGTGCTTTGGGGTCTGTCTAGTCAAAAGAATTTCAACCGAATTTTCATCATTCAGAAAAAAGCCATACGAAGCATCTCAAGGCTTTGAGATTCTTGTAACTTAGGACCAAATTCAAAGAATTACAGATTTTAACTGTTCCATCTCTGTTCATGTTCGAAACAATTTTATATGTTAAAGAAAATAATCTGACAGAGGCTCAACAACATACTTACTTCACAAGAAATAGAAATGTCAATCCTTCCATTCAATAAAACTTAAGAATTTTTGAAACAAAACCCAGCTGTGCTGGTGTAACATTTTTTTTCCAAGCTACCAGCAGAAATTAGAGAAATAGCTGATTTAAATAAGTTTAAGAAGATCCTGAAATCATATCTTTTAGAACAATGTTATTACAATCTAGACGATCTTTCCTAACCATTCCCATGGTCCGCTTAAGAACACTACCATTGACTAACCTTTACACCTGATTGGACAATGTTATCATCGATGTCAACATCTTTTTAAGTAGTTATAAGTAGAAAAAGAGGGTCCCATGCCTCTCTGGTCAACGGGACGGACAACGGAGGTAACAGGTGACAATACTTTCATGACTGAGGGGGCGGTAAATCTATGCTTTGCATGGCCGCTGAAAAACTAGCCTCTGTAAGAACCACTAGTTATTTGTGCACTGTCTTTAGTTATTTAATTTTAAATCACCAATAGTCTAAAAGTCAGCTCCCTGGCATGACCTTGACGCCTCTAGCTTCCACTAAAGTCCCTCAAGCACAAGGCCCTGTCGCGCAGGCCTAAGGATGGCATTATCTGTCATTATATCTTTAGACGTTTATTTTCGCGTTTATCCAAACAAATATTCTGTGAATACCCACATCGCTCCCCACTTCGAGTAAGCCCAGCATTCTCAAGGTCAAACATCGTAGTACCGCCGTCACTGACCACCACTGTTGCAGTGCCGTTGCCACAAGACAGCATGGCGCGCTGGACATGCACAAGACAGCATGAATTCTACGCTAGGTTCCCTGGGTGTTTCCGAGTCAGTCTGGTCAAAATGTAAGTAAAACGACTAGCTTTCAATTTTAGCACAGGGGTGAGCTTTGATATTTACTAAGCCACAGTGAATGTGTTAATACCAAAATAAGGAAATGGCTATCATGCAATTGGAGATGTAAAATTTTCCACAATTCCACACATACAAGTTTATCACCTTAAAATGTTAATACCAAAATAAGGAAATGGCTATAATGCAATTGGAGGTGTAAAATATTCCAAAATTCCACACATACAAGTTTATCACCTTAAAGATCAACATGGACACTACTTAAAGAGTTTAATATAGTCTTTACTTATAAACTATACAAATGCATGCATAATAAACACGTTTGCTTGGCTTCTTCAGTTATACACATTGGTTACCTCATCCACCATCTAGGCTAGATGGAGAAAGTGAGGGCCTCGGCCAGCTTAAATTTCATAGAGGAACTTAATGATATAGGTATAAAATATTTTACGTTAACACAATCTTTAGTCTATATTTATTATCAGGAACTAATAATATCTTAAATGTACAAGCTTTATTCCACACAAAATTGAAATTTAAACCCGACAAAAGTTTAAAATCTTACCTTCAGATAACGCCTCAGGGGGAAAGTGAATAAGAAAAAGAAGATGAAGTGAAGTAAGAAAATAGAAGGCAGTGGATACGTACACGTCCGACGTGAGCCGCTACTGTTCACGTCCGTTCCAAATTATGCACCGTACGTTACTTTTCCTGTGATTTTCAAATTGAGAGCCAGAAAACCTCCTAACCTAACCTAACGTAACCTAACCTATCCTAACCTAACGTAACATAACGTAACGTAACCCAACCTAACCTAAGCGGTAGCGAAGTGAATTTGCCCTTACATTGGACGTGTACGCAGTCACTTCGAACCGACCTTTCAGTTGTTTTTTTTTCTTAGGCAGACTTAAATTTTATTACCATGCACCTACTAAGAGCAATGTCTTGTCTCTGAAAAATAATAAAAAATTATCCAAATTAATTACTTAATTTAATAATTATATATATTTAGTTGGTGAGCTTACGGCTCTTGGGGGTCGATATGTTCCAGTAAATTTGTTTCCACGACTTTTGGTAAACCCCCTATTTTTGGAGTGAGAAATTCAATTAATCCATCTGCCAGGCTCCCATAGCCCACTTTTTATGTACGAGGGCCAAAACCCCCATTTTTTTGTTTTTTTTGTTTGTTCCCCCATAAATTCAAGTTTTTTCCTCACATTCCTACTACAATTCCACTGATATTATAAGTCAACCCCCCCCCCCCTCATCAACTAAATAAGTGGGCTAAACTGATCCCCATCACTCGAAAAGAGCTCTAGGCAGGGCCGGAAGAGCTGTGGGTCCCTAGGCTCAACGAGTAGTGCGGGCCTTTGTAGCCACCCAGGTCCATGTTGGTGACTTGTTTTGCTTATATGAGGCTTTTGGTAACATATCGCGGGATAGAATGTCTTGGGGTAGATTGTCACTCGGTAGAAAACTTGGCCGGCATGGTCGAAATATGGTCAACTGCCGCGTGGCGGGGGAATCTACTGCTGCCTCCCGCACCTCAAGGCTCATAATTACCCTCAGTCGCAGAGGAAATTGTGAAAATTTCCCTTTCAAAATCACTCGCAGTGCGCTATTCTTCAGTTAGTACGCTAATAAATGTTCTAGATGATTTTATAGTTCATTATTGTTGAAGTGTTAAAGAGCTTACAGCTTATTTACACCATATAATATGTACTGATTTCATAAATAAATTTGATAATTTTAATAAACATAAATCTATGCTGGGGGAATAATACTTATGTTCTACAAAAATATATAATTGAGAACATATTGGCATAGAAAAATAAAGAACAGAAGTGTCACGTAATGCTAAAATTTGCTAACACAAAATTGTTAATTCAACCGGCCAGATCATACGACAAAACCGGCCAAGCGACGTTGCCTGTCTGTGCACTCCAGCCGGCTGGCCGGCCGGCCCAGCCGGTAGGGAAAAATTCCCTCGCCCTGCTTGGCGCTTGTCGTATTGAGTGCAGTGTTTACGCGCTCTTCGCATTATATACTTCTCTGGTTAGTTTTCTATTCAATGATGCTAAAGATTTTGCCTCAATGTTAATTTATCGATTTAGCAACTTTAAAAATACATTTAAAATCTTCTGAGATACTGGTACGTTTAATGTTGACTGACGATTTCTTTAAACATTTTTTAGTTCGAGGATAGTTTTCGTGTATGGGTTCATCGCGTCAATAATAAGATTAAAAGCTTAAGCTCTCTCTGTATGTTTTATAAACATACCCTGATTTATAAATAAAGGGTTACAGAAAATAGGTAAAATCATAATTTTAAAAGTAAACTATGTTTAACGATTAAATTGTAATGCATTTTATTACTGAATTTAATATTTTACAGTAACTTGTTCCTACGTGAAGAGCTAATTTCTTCAGTGAATTTATAGTAAATTTGTATGGCATCGGCTGCTAACATTTCAACATGTTATATACACTCTGCATTTTATGTACAGTATTCTCCAAAAGAACAACATTAAAGGCTGAGTACGCAGATTTGCTGCATCAAGAAATATAAACAATATGTTTTTGTGCAATTATCAATATAACTTAACCAGGTGAAGCTACATACCAAGTTTTATTTTTTATTTATGTTCATAACTAAGGGAGAGATAAAACTTCATTTATTCTCCATAAGAATAATATTAGGGCTGAGTATGCAGGTTTGCTGCTACGGGGACAATAACAAAAATTGTTAATGCAAATATCAATATACCAGTACTAGGTGAAGCCACAGGCCAAGTTTCATCAATATACATTCATAAATAATCGAGATATTAATTATTTAGAATTATTCTTACGGTACACATTATTTAGATGAAAGATGCATATATTTTTAATAATTTTAATAGTTTTAGCGAATTTCCCCAATAGGGAAGAAGCTATTATCGTAGTCGGCATGGTAAGACCTAGCCCGGGACCATGATAACATTTGTTTTGAGGCTCCCAGGTGCCAAAAACACCATGTATGCGTGTGTGTGTGTGTGTGTGTGTGTGTGTGTGTGTGTGTGTGTGTGTGTGTGTGTCCGTAAGCACGATAACTTTCGTAAAAATGCCTTTTGTATAAACGTGTAAGGCAGCGTCTATTTTCATGAGTTGGAAAACCAGACAGGTAGCTCTATTTTAAAGCAGGTTTTGTACCCCAAAATTTGTTTTAACTTTTTACATTTAATTTTTTATAAACCCAAATTTTAGTTTGTACCATTGCATTCAGCTTACAAAAACAAACAATTTGGTATTTTTATCATCACTCTACGTCAATTGGTTACCAAGATATTGAAAGTGCTAAACATAATACGTTGTCCAATGTTAATCTTATGGAGAGAGTAAAATGTTATATCTCGCTTATTAATGAACATATATTGACGAAACTTGTAATGTGGCTTCATTTGTTTAGGTTTTACTGATATTTAAACAACTTTATTTTCGTACTGATATTTGCATTTAAAACCAATTTTTTGTGGTCCCCAAGTCTGCAAACTTGCGTACTCAGTAGCTATAATGTTATTCTCATGGAGGATAAGAAACAAGTGATATCTTGCTTGTTTATGAATATAAATTAGTAAAACTTGAAATGTTGCTTTATGTTATGGTGATCTATTTTATTTGTAAAAAAACAGATTTTAGTTGTTCTTGATGCAGCAAACCTGCATACTCAGTCCTAATGTTGTTCTTATGAATAATAAATAAAATTTCATATTGCACTTATTTATGAATATGCTTTGATGAAAGTTGGTAAGTGGTTCATGACGTAGTGAAGTACCATTTGAAATTCTCTGAGTATGCAGGTTTGATGCAACGGGGGTATTTTATTGTTAATCATCATTGCAATTTATGGAATTTAAAAGGTTGAATTTGTCTAATGCAGTTCATGTTTTATCCTTCTGTAATAATAACATTCCAGAAATTTAGTAAGTACCAGATCAGTTCGAAACGAGATTTGTGCACATCCTCCACTTCCTGTGCATACAACGGGAGAGTGATCTTCACTGCCACACAGCCACACGTTTTTATCAGATCAGCCTTACCGCCTACCGTTGCCGTGGCCGTGGCGGAAGCGACCGAGATTGCTCCCTGCGGGAATTTGGGAATCCCGCACTGCCCGACTTGGCAACAAGGCACCGCTAACTCAGACTTGAACGACGCGACAGCGTGTACGCTTTTTCCCTACTTCGTGACACTTCTGTACCTGATTTATTTTTCTATGATATTGGTATGCAAATCGCGATTGTAAATCAAATAATTGTTTATAACCATCAGTGGTGCACTCGTGGCGGAACGCGCCGGAACGCTATTTCGGCACTGGTTTTATGACATTAACAAGGGTGAAAAATCATGTTAGGAGCATTTTAAATGCTTGGCGTTCTTACTTTTTCATGTAAGATGCCATAACACTTATTTTCTGTAAAAACTGTTTCAGTTATTCTTTTTGAGTAGAATAATTTAATCCTACAATACTGAAAACGCGCTGTGACTAATTTCGTGTAAATAGTATTTTTGTCTTGATGAGGAAGTGTATTCACGGCAGTCACCCACCGAATGACTCATCATTAAACTAACTTGCAACTTTTTATCTTTTCGGGCAAGTCCACTGTGTATCTGTCGTGATCTTCAAGTGCGATTCATTGCCTAAGTTGTATTTAATTTTAGAGTAATATAGTTTGTCGTGAATATTATTTTGAGCGATCGAAAGTGTGTTTGTTAGGTTAGGTGACAGTGCATAGTGGCATATACCTACCAAACAAGCTATTCCGCTATTCCCAAACAAAAAATTAACTAATTGATTAAGGAAAAAACAGAAAAAATATTTAGAAAATGGCTTTAGGCATGTCCAAACTCTGATTTTATTTCGCAAATTTAAAAATGTAAACTGACAATTTTTGTATGAAACTATTATTGTTAGCCATTATTTATAGTATTAATTTTACAAGGTCCGCTGACAAACTAATAACTTGCGAAGAGAGGATTTTATTGGTTACCAAGGAAGCACACGGAATAGAAATAACCTGAGAGTTCAACAACTGCGCTATAGTAGTTCTCAAAAGATTTTTTGTATATATCAACTAAACTTTATAATTCAGTTCCTGAAAAAATTAAAAAGTAAACTATTTTAGCCTTTAAGAACGATATTAAGTTTATACTATTAACTGAATGTTTGTATAATGTAAATGATTTTTTTTTTAAATTGATTGGAAAAAATATTTGTGAAGTCTGAAGACTGAAATTTTACATCTAACTGAGATGGCAGCCTAACTTTTGTTCTACCTGTGCCAACTGTTGGTTATTGTCCCAATGTATACTAGTATTGTACCTGAACCTGTGCCTTCTTAATGTTTATGTATATTTTTTATATATAATATGCAATATGTATAGTTCCTTTTTTACTTATTGTGACAATGTCGATGCATTTTTTGAATGTTTATATGACAAATAAAGTTCTTGATTCTTGATTATTGACGGAGGGTAAAATGGTGGTCAGCATGTAGGCTTCACCTTTTAACCCAGATATATCCCTGAACCTAGTTGGACAGACCGCGGCATAACCTCAATATCACTAGAGCAGGACAGTTTTTGTTTTCACATCACTGGTTCGAACACAATTGAAAATGTTTAGAGTAAAAATTGAGTGTTATGTCATTAATTTGTTCAAAATTACACAAAGCTATGAAAGGTATCATTATAATTATCTGAATTACATTATTATTAGCCCTTTTACTTATAACCACAGATCTAAAACGAAAAATATTAGACGTTCGGCACTACATATTTTGCTAGTGCACCACTGTTTATACCCATCTAAAGTTTCACGGTAACTTTATTAAAAGTCCTATTTATTGATAAACAATAATCAATTTTATAAAAGCGTGATTCTAATTATGTTCTAAACTAATTTTTATTCCTGATTTGTTGATTAAAAGAGATTGAGGTGTGTAGCCTAATCCTACGAAATCGTACGACGTGTACGACCTAGAATGAAGCTTAGATTTTTAAACATTCGTAGAAAATTACATGGGGAAGATCTCCACCAATCGGTACATTACTTTATAAAAAATAAGACTTCCCTGTAAAAGTATAGTATATTGCATCGCTACGACCAAAAGTGAAGCTTTTCGATACGAGTTCAGGATGAAAGGCCGAGAATGAAAAAGATTGGAGGAAAACGTTTAAAGTTTAACAAGTAAACAACATTTATTTTTTGTGGAATTGTTATCTTAAAATTATTTGCAGTATGACGAAAAATATAGTTCATCACTTGGATCAAAAATTGGCTTTTCGTTTCGATCCTTGCTAATTTTCCGACCTTGGCTCTCCCTGTCTGCCGTTAAACTTGAGTTCGCATCGAAAAGGGTCCTAGTGATGAATACTATTTTATTTGAGTTATGAATAATTTTTATCTTTATTGTATGTATCATAGCAAATAATATTCAATATACTATTGTCAAAATGCTGAATACAGTATAATATATTAAAGTGTTAAATATTATATTTCGTATAGTATGTTTCGTGCTTCGAAGAAACACAATAACAAAAAAATCAAACCAGTTATAGAAAAGTTATATTATTCTGTCTGTCCAGAGAGAGGAAGAAGAAAAGTTGTATTTTAGGTTTTAGTATTTATTGTCTGTCGAATTCCATCAGTTTATTATCCTTGTGATTAAACTTGATTAACATAATAACCTCCTGCAAACTGTTCCCTGTTAAAACAATAATCTGATTTATACTTTCCCATTCCTCCTGTGACTTATTATGTAGTTTTAAAAATATGGATCTTATATGCTCAATCGCCCTGTGTCTGCCAAGTACTGTAAGAACTTTATCGTAGACTCCGACCCTGTTTTTCTGATGTGTGAAGTCCCATAAATATAATAAAGATTCAGTTGTTCTCGTATAATAGTAACAATTGTCTGCATTCATTTGAACACTTAAAAAGCCTGCAAACAGTTAACAATTCTGTTTTAATGTAGCTATGACGTCTATGCTTCCCTTTACACCCCCAATTGTTAAACGTCTTCTAGGCTGGAAAAAGGGAGAAGGGGAAGATAAGTGGAGCGAAAAAGCTGTCAAAAGTTTAGTCAAGAAACTTAAGAAAACCAACGGATTAGAGGATTTGGAAAAGGCTATCACTACTCAGGATCCCAATACCAAGTGCATAACCATCCCGAGGTAAGATGTTCCTTCAGTGATAAAATATTGATTAAAACATTATTATTTTTGTCTTACCTAAATATGTTTTATTAGGTTTATTTCTCAACACGTCCTTTTGTCTGATAGTTAATTGCCAATAAATAGCCAAGTCCTAGTACGGCATCTTCTTCAAAGCCTAGCCTTCAGGGTGTCCCCGTAAATATTTATGCATAACTTAAGCCATTATACATTTGGCTTCTAGTCCAAGTTATAAGTTAACAGATAGGTGGATAGGTAATGCTGTTTTCAAACTAATACTTTGCCTCAGCCAATGTGGCTGCCGGCTGGATGAGTGTAACTTCGTCATGAGTTTTCTATCGCACGATGTCTGCAATATGGATAGTTTCCGGTTCCCCCTCCTCGAAGGGGAATAGGGAGTACCCCCTCACTTGTCTTCACTTGTCTCCTCATGCCCTTGATCTTATGAGTGATTTGTTTGTAGTATGAGTTGCGTTGTTGGAAAACGACTTCTATTGTTGTGCTGATGGCAGAAATGCAGGTCAAGTTCATAAACTCAATATAGGTATGTTTCAACACCAATTACAAATATAAACCATCAGGACATTCTTTTAAGACTTAAGACTTGAATTCTTTGTTGTATTAACAAACTAGGCTACACATTTTCAGCTGCTTGGTGAACCCTTCAACATAAACTAAATAAGTTGAGGGTTTTAACCCTAGCGGTGGCCAACTGACGCATCCCGTTGGTTTGCTCTGTCGCCTCAGAATGGCAGCCGACGCAACGCTTCGGTCGGGACCGAAAATTTTGTAACGTAAAAAAACACTAATAATCAACTGAAAAGTGAACAATATATACAGCCTATCATTCGAAAAATCATATTCTGAACTTTCATTTTAGGCCTATTACATAAATGAACCGTGTAAGTTAGCACTGCATAACAATGTCACGACGTTTAGAAAGGCAGAAAATTAGGTCAAAAGATTATCTTCTGGTATTTATGCACTGCGACAGATGTCTAACATGTACAATTTGGAAACTCTTAAGATAATCTATTATTCATTAATCCACTGCCACATACCTTATGGTACCGTGAAACCGGCTAATCCTGGACAGGGGGGTATTCCCGGATACGGTGTACATGTTTTTAAACATAAATATTTCTAAACTAACCTGCATAGTTTTTAAGTTGATCGTTATCCATTCTTATACAGCAGAAGACGCTCTACACAGCTGTATAGGTTAGAACTGCGTAGATAGTTTTTATTTTATTTTGCAAGTATACCAACTAACGACTTTTCGAAAAAAATGTATGTCTAACTAAGACATGTAATTTTCATCAAGTTGTCCGATTTTTGTTGCTAAGGCATATTTTTATTCAAAATTTAAGAGCGCATAATGCCATGGTATTTAAAGCTATATACAACGTATATTTAAAAAAATATATCAAATTTAATTATTCCAGTATAAACCCGGACATTTTACTAATAGTCTGTGGATGTGACTGTTGGGCCAGCTGCTGCTACTAGCGCCTGCCCTTACTGACGTAAAAAGCAGATTTCCCGCCGTAACTGTCCGTAACTGATCGTTGTGTTGTTAGCTGTGATACGTATCTGTGTTTTGATATTAAAATTAGTTGTGAAGTTAATTAAAAATTATTGTGAAATGGACGATAGAGCCAAAGTCCTTGAACAGGCAGTTAAAGACGTCAAGGAACTGAAGTTGAGTGTAAGGGCAGCCGCGATTAAGTATGGTGTACCGAAATCAACTTTATGGGATCATGTAAGCTGAAGATACAATGCTGTGCCCCGAGGCCCATTGTTAAGCCCATTGTTTAAACCTACCCGTACCTACCTATATACTGTAACAATAGTTACCTTTGTAATACCTATATATATATATATATATATATATATATATATACAGGGTGTCACAAAAATGCGTAGCGCGCTATGCAGAACCGGATTCTACATACAAAAACAAGTCGAAAATGTACAGTAACATTTTTGCGATTTCGGATTAGTTTAGTCGTAATCCGCCATTTTGTATTTTTTTGAAAATAATTAATAATTCAAAAACCCTTCGAGATATTTTTTTGAAACTTGGTATAAACTTTAAGTTTCTGGTTTTTTACATTTTACAAAAACAATTTTGATTTAACTTATCAAATTTCAAAATGGCGGCCATTTAAATATTTCAAAGTCAAATTCCATGAAAAATAGCAACTAAAACAAAATTGTACAAGACATAAAATTTAAAGCACTTTTTAATCCAAATCTAATGACATTTTTACTGTAAAAATCGGTTAATAAATAAAAAAGTTATGGTAATTTCTTTATAATAAATTTCAAAATGGCGGCCATATACAAATTTCAAAGTCTAATTCCTGGAAAACTAGCAACTAACAAAAAATTTTACAAGACATAAAATTTAAAGGGCTTGGTCAAATGCACTAAGGAATTTGACTTTGAAAATTTTATATGGCCGCCATTTTGAAATTTATTATAAAAAATTGCCATAACTTTTTTGTTTATTAACCAATTTTTACAGTAAAAATGTCATTGGATTTGGATTACAAAGTAATTTAAATTGCATGTCTTGTAAAATTTTGTTTCAGTTGCTAGTTTTCATGGAATTTGACTTTGAAATATTTAAATGGCCGCCATTTTGAAATTTGATAAGTTTAATAAAAATTATTTTTGGAAAATGTTAAAAACCAGAAACTTAGTTTCAAAAAAATATCTCGAAGGGTTTTTGAATTATATATTATTTTCAAAAAAATACAAAATGGCGGATTACGCCTAAACTAAGCTGAAATCGAACAAATTTTACTCTACATTTTCAACTTGTTTTTGTATTTAGAATATGGTTCTGCATAGCGCGCTACGCATTTTTGTGACACCCTGTATATATATATATATATATATATATATATATATATATATATATATATATATAAGTTGTGTTATTCTTTGTTTGAATCTTCATTTTAAACACCTTTTCCACTTGCTGTTCTTTAGTAGAAAAGACTTCTCTACTTTTTATTTTTAAGTTTTATTTTAGTTGAAAAGAAGAAACTGCTGAAAACATAACGCAAGAATATTCTTTATTCATCCCAACCCATACAAATTTGTTTGTTATTTCATTTTTAAGCCTTTGACTAGTACAAAGGCATCTGCAGACCTCAAAACACTGTCCTATTACAGACAGCCGAGGTTAGTTTAGGCGTTATAATGATATTTAGGTCAGTGTCCGGGATTAGACCGTTTGTGGAGGTTAAGCCAGACACTTTTATTTATTTTATAATAACATCTATCACATAGAATGGTACAGGGATATGGTAAATGACACTTTGCAATGGTATGGTTTTTATTGGTGACATCGTTGTTTGAAAGGCACTTTAACCTAAAAAAACGTAAAAAAGTGTCCGGGTTTAGCCTGGTTTACGGTTTTACTATTTATGGAGCAACAACCAAAAAAAAACTTAGATAAAATATTTATCCAACAAAAAAGAGCTATTCGTCTAATGATGAAACTAAAAAGAATAGATTCAGTTAAAGTCTTTTTTTGCGAACTGGGGATATTAACAATTTACAATTTGTATATTTATTAAACAATTGTTTATGCAAAACTGCTTCAGTTGTCATCCACTTCTGGCGAATATAACACACATTTCAAAATTACCTAGACTACCTAGACATAATTTAGAATTTTATATAAAAAAAGCTCTTATGCAGGATTTAAATTCCTTCTACATCTACCAGGACCCTTAAGGCTAGAAAGCAATTTAAATAAATTTAAACGGCTACTAAAAGATTCATTAATAAATAACCCCTCCTATTCAATTCAAGAATTTATAAATACCAAACGCTGATCTTTTGAATTCCATCCTGCTGTAACATTTTCATAATCATCCCAACAATTGACAGTTACAAAAATGTCTGAGAATTGACCTTGGTACTGGAAATTTATTTTCTTAATAATTTCATAGTTTGCAATATGATTAATTTAACCTATAATTTAAATGTGATTATTTTCTCAGTTGTACATTTTTCAGACTTAACATTTGTAAATTGAAAATTGACTACGGTACTTTGGACATTGCAAGAACTTGTTGACATTGTTTTATTTAATTTAATTTATAAGTTTTTTTTATAATCATAATTGTGACTTATAATCATTATTTGTGACCCTATTCAAAACATGTAATGTGTTACTTATTGAATAAAGAAGATTTGATTGATTGATTGAAATCGAATGAATTTTTGGCGCGACACGATTCCTGCAGCCGACGCTTCCAAAACGTAAAAACTTTTTGGAAATTACCCAGCTTGGGTAATTTTTGTCGCGGGAAGTTTTGGTTGGTACCAATGCACTGCCAAACAGTTGTGCTTCATTTTGGTATTGATTTTTTAGAACAAAATATTGATTGGACAGATCATATGATTTTATAAAAACAGGTGTTTTTTGTTTATTTATCGAATGGCAAACCGACGCAATTGGACATTACTTATATGCAGTGTAAGTTGTAGTTACTAGTCAAATAATATGTCATTTTGAAGAGGAAGATATGTAGAGGAATTTAGTTTTGCCGTTGGCAGCACTACTTGCAGGGTAACATCTGCCTTTACTCATGAAAACGGAAGTATTGCGTCACACCTGATCCTCCACTTGTCTGTGACAGCCATTGCGTGAAGAACTCTGTGCGTGCACGCTATCTCTTACTCGTGAATTATTATGAAGTCCTTTATTATTTCGCAGTTTTAGTGTTAGTGAAGTGTTTGTGTGTATATAACAGTAATCTTTATGCATTATACTATGGATAAATATTGAGAAATAGTGTTTATAGATAGCTCTCAATGAAAAAAAATTTCAAAAAATTACCGAGAAAGTGACTAGTCTACTTTATATATTTTTGCATAACACAAATAAAAATAACATTTTTACCCTAGGTGTTATGCATTTTTTTATGTACGGAATTGAATGTATTACAACATGTTTCTATTTGTTTCGGGGGAAAAAAGTTTGTGAAAAAGTTAATATAGGCTACTAAATACCCACTGTGAAATTATTTTTTTCCAAATACCCATAAATTTCAAAACATTCTTCTATTTCTAATTTATATAAGTGATAATAATTTTTTACCATCAACTTTATGACTTTTTTTAGATTCCTTACTTCATTAGGTAGCTTTACAAATATGTATATAACATTATTATTATATACATGTATTATTACTTATTTACAACACAAACTAACACTGTACAGTTTTACACTTTTTTCAGTTTTCCATTTCTTATTATATTATGCCTCTAACACTTACAAAAGAAAATTCTTTCACCAACATGTTACCAGTATATTTATATGTAGGGAATTCAATTTTCTACAAAATGTATTTAATGAATTTTCTATAAAAAATATGTAGAAACAATTTTACTGTGGCTGCTTTTGAAATTTCAAAAAAGAAATTCTAATTTTTTAAATTCTTTTCACTTTACAGAAAAATTACCTTTCTATATCTTTTTTATTTTACTATTTTGCGATTCTCCTCTTCTTTCTGATCAAAATGAATGCGGGGTTGGCTAGGTTTACTTCTACGGTTGAGTTTATATCGGCCATTGGCCTATCGGCCAAAAAATGTGTTTTAGTGAAAATATCAATTGACCACAATGATATGAAGCAATATACCAAGTTTCATCAGCATAAGTTGATAAATAAGCGAGATATACAATTTTTCTTATTCTCCATAAGAATAACATTGGACAACGTACTGTGTTTAGCACTTTCAATATCTCTGTAACAATTTGACGTAGGGCAATGATCAAAACACCAAATTGTGCGTCTTTTTAAGCTGATTCCTATGGAAAAAAACTAAAGTTAAACCTTTTAAAAAATTATATGTAAAAAACTCAAAAACCCATTTTTGGGATACAAAACCACCCAAAATACCCCTTTGGATAGGTCGATCTGGCTGGTTTTCAAACTTTAAGTCATAAATGTTGCTTTACACGTTTATCCCAAATTTCGTCAAAATCGGATTATTTTTACGAGAGTTATCGTGCTCACACATATATATATATATATATATATATATATATATATATATATATATATATATAGTTTTGAACGAATGGTGTTTTTGGCATCTGGGGACCTCAAAACGAAAAGTTGTCATGGTCCCGGCCCTAGGTCTTTCCATGCCAAATACGGTAATAGCTTCTTCCCTATAGGGGAAATTCGCTAAAAAAGATTACTGCTTGATTAAAACAAAATATTCCTCAGTTTTATACAAAGGGCTGTCTAGGAGAAAGATTTCAATCAATTTTTTGAAATTTGTATATGCCAATTTTTTAAAGTGATGGGGAAGTGAATTCCATAATTTTGAGTTCCGAATGTCATTCTAAATGTCTTGAGTTGCCAATGCACACATTTTTGTGCTTTGTTTTTCTATGACTACCATTATTATTTGCTCCTCTGTGTTGTATGAATGAAAGTCCTGGTACTTTTTATATGTCCAGATTTAGTCAAGGCTAGGCAAAGCCATGATTATAAGCTCTTAAAATGGCCCGTACACTAGTCTTGGTATTCTAAACCAGTGACACACCTATCAGCTCTTTTTTTGTGACTTGAAAAGTTTATTAATACCGTTTTACTACGGTATATTAGTTTTTGATTTTTTTTCCTTAGATTCCAATACCGTAAACTAGCCTTGATAAAAGAATGCAAAAATGCCACTCTTAAGGTAGCAATTTTGCACATTTTAGAGAGTTTTATAAATAAAAAGTCCTCAAAATGATTTTTCCAATATATTTTTTTGTCACAAATAAGGCTCTAACATTTTACAGAGTTTGTTTTTGACAGGAGTTGATCATCTATAGTAATTTGACATTCAAAATGAGATTTTATTGATGAGAAGAAGTCTAAAAACTGATTTATTTGTATTTGCTTGCAGTTAAGAAATGTTCAGTACTGATTAATAGCATTTTACTTGAGTGTTTGTGACAGTCTAAAATTTGGTGAGGTTTTCGTGTCAACAAATAAGTAGAAGTAGTAGTTAGAAGTAACATTTTATGTAGAGTTCTGATTCCAGGGTAAATCAGACTTAATGGGGAATACATGTAGCCGAGAAGAGGTCAGCGAAAATGGACGATTGTTTTGTTTTGTTACTGGAGTCCTTTAAGTAAAGGTAACACAGTTATCATATGAAATAGGTTTTATATTTTTAAATATAATTTTTTTCCTTACAGCTTGCGTGCAGACAAAGGAGACCCGGGAAACTGTCGGTAAGTCACCGTTGATGCCTTATCTTTACACTTCAGTATTTTTAATGATGATAACTTCATTTAAAAACTAGGCTATACAGTAAAACCTCGATCAACTGTCACTTTCTATCAAGTATTTTTTAGGAAGGTTAAATTATGTGACAAAAGTGCTTGGGGTACTAAAATAATGAACAGGTATAAATTTTATATATAGATAAATCACAGCATAACTGTAGGGCTACCTTCTCAAGATGTTGTGTTGGCCAAGAATAGTTGTGTTAGCCAAGAATATGCGTTACTGGAAGATGAACCACATAAATATATCTTTACTTATTAAAATTAACATATGAAAAATGCTACACTAAACTGTCTGACATAAGAAAACTAAAGGATATAAATTTGGATTGTCGATTGGGAAAACCCAATTAAAGTTTATATAATTATTTGCAGGCCTATTATTTAGCTTAACCAATTTGTAATTTAACTCTGTAATGCAATTAACAAACCTTCCAAAATATTTACAAATTATTATCTAATTATTTATTAACTGTGTTAAGGTTTTATGATCAAATAATCCTGGCATGTTCATTAAAATTGTTAAATAATAGCCAAGAGTGAATTACTTAATAGTATGAAAATATGCTAGGCTATCTTTCTTTTGTCTTAAGCTCTGAAGGACGTATGCGTGTCTAGATGAAAGAAGTTATAATGAAAACAAATTTAACAAATTCAAATTTGTATTGTTCTAGACTTTTAAAAAACATATTCTACTTTTTACACTAAAAACAAACTTAAAATAATATTTTATTTTTTTCTATGCTTGAAGGTCTGATAATCTTTCTATTTCTAAATCTTTGTTAGTATATGTTTAAATAATTCATGGGAATCAGATGCCGGAAATTTAGTTCCATTCCCGGGATTAAGATTAACAATTGATCACCACTATTTATGAGCTTTATGCCTTATGAATTATAAATGAAAATTATATTTTTTTATTTTCAAAATATAATTATTAGTAGCCTACTAAACATATGTATTACTTTTTCAACTCATTAAGAAACATATTTAAGAAGAACATGCTCTTCATTGTAAAATTGTATTTCCTTTTTTTATAAATGCTTAGCTGTGGCATTGTGTTTATCGGGTACGTTCGGCAAAGTTCAGGCGCATCAGCAGAGTTCACGGGCAATCGGCATAAGTAACTGTACTGTAATGACTATTAATTAAAATATAATACTGTACTATTAGTGGCTAATGTCGGTAGAGGTCTCTGAGCGTCCGAACATAACTAGAAAAAGCCGATCGCTGATGCCGGTTAGTAGACCGGTTCTTAGAATCCGGATATAAGAGCGTCTAGTAATATAATGTTCAATAACTATAAATTGTACAGGGCCTGGAAACAGCTTTTAAGGGCACCAGGTTAGGTCCCTCCGTATTCAAAATTGGGATTTCAATTTGTCATCTGCAATTAGTTAAGATAAATGCTAATTGCTCCGAAACAACTTTTATCTCATGAAATATAAGCATCTTGATGGATTGCAATTTATTTGAGCTCATAAACAGGCCTATTTTTATTTTTTGTCATTACATCCCTTAATATTTAAAAATAGTTGGTTATTTTAACATTTTTAGCACCAGGGACATTGTAAGCATTGTAAACGGGATTTCTGTGCGTCTGTTGTACTCATAGGCCATATTATGTCTGATTTTCATGAGAAAACAGCATTACTGAATGCGTTTAATTACAAGGCGCAGTCAGACTGTCTACCATCTTAGGTCTTTATGAAATGGGCACTACTCTCAGAAGGGACTTATACCTACGCCAGTAACTTTGGGAGTCCTTGAAAGCTTTTAATCTCTAGTGAGTGAATTGTGGGGTATTGTGGGTACGCACAATACCTCTGCCATTGTATACAATGGCATGAGACAATGGGCACTACTCTCAGAATGGACTTATACCTGCGCCAGTAACTTTGGGAGTCCTTGAAAGCTTTTAATCTCTAGTGAGTGAATTGTGCGGTATTGTGGGTACGCACAATACCTCTGCCATTGTATACAATGGCATGAGACAATGGGCACTACTCTCAGAATGGACTTATACCTGCGCCAGTAACTTTGGGAGTCCTTGAAAGCTTTTAATCTCTAGTGAGTGAATTGTGGGGTATTGTGGGTACGCACAATACTTCTGCCATTGTATACAATGGCATGAGACAATGGGCACTACTCTCAGAATGAACTTATACCTGCGCCAGTAACTTTGGGAGTCCTTGAAAGCTTTTAATCTCTAGTGAGTGAATTGTGGGGTATTGTGGGTACGCACAATACCTCTGCCATTGTATACAATGGCATGAGACAATGGGCACTACTCTCAGAAGGGACTTATACCTGCGCCAGTAACTTTGGGAGTCCTTGAAAGCTTTTAATCTCTAGTGAGTGAATTGTGGGGTATTGTGGGTACGCACAATACCTCTGCCGTTGTATACAATGGCATGAGACAATGGGCACTACTCTCAGAAGGGACTTATACCTGCGCCAGTAACTTTGGGAGTCCTTGAAAGCTTTTAATCTCTAGTGAGTGAATTGTGGGGTATTGTGGGTACGCACAAGACCTCTGCCATTGTATACAATGGCATGAGACATTTATATTCTTCCAGTAAGATAATATAGTTTGATGTTGTGGCCTCAGCAAAAGAAAAAATATAATAGCTAAGCCCTGGTACTGAACCGAGCCCCAGGCAGTGGTCCCCCTCCCCTCCCAAGCCCCTCCCCCCTGTGCTTGGCTCTAAGTCTGTCTGTACTTATTTATTGAAAATTGTTCAAATTTTTCTTTAGATGTATAAATATTGTAGGTCAGTTTGGATTAATAAAATGTTGGGAATTTTCATATATAACGACACTATTTTATTCTGTTACTTACACACCTGGGCTGCATGTCGGCTGTACAGGACTGTTGACGGCCGGGTGCAGGTCTCGCACAGGAAGGGCCTGCCTCACGTCATCTACTGCAGACTGTGGCGCTGGCCAGAGGTTCAGTCCCATCACGAGCTACGGGCCATTGACTCCTGCACCTACGCTTACGCCCTCAAGCGGGACGACGTCTGCGTCAATCCCTACCACTATTGCCGTATCGAAGCTCCTGGTAACTCTTCTTAGCCTTATTTATTAGGTTAGCTTAGCTACTCGAGTCTAGCCCAGGTGAGATTAGATCAAGGTCCGTAGAGAGCATACTTCTTAAAGGTCTGTGCAGTCGATATATTTAAGGTCTTCTAGCTAACCGGTGAGACCTCGTAAAAACATCTGTAAGGTCTCGTGATCACCAATCCAATCTGCAGTGTTGCTGGAAACACGATATATGTACGCGTACCATATTTATGTCCAGTGGCAATTAAAAAATAACTGTACCATTATTATCCCCTGTAAGGTTGGCAACACTTATAATAGATTGTTGATATTATGCATCAGCTGAACGACCTCGCAAGTCATCTTTGCTGCAAACATTATTTTTATGAATAAGCTTACCTGGGCTAAAAGCTCTACGAACCTTGAGATTAGATCGGATTAACTATTTGCGATCGGGTGAGCCATTTAGTGCCTGTCCCGCCCAGTCGGATGCCCAGCACTGCTGGCCGCAGCCATTTTCGTATCAGCTAGGATTTTTTTCTGTCGTGAGGTCACTCAAAGCTCGGGTGGCTAGCATTCCGGCTGTGTGCTGGCCGCGATTTACTGATTTTTTAAATATGATTTTGTGTCGTCATGCCCGATGACTGCTGCAACTCTTGAACTAAACTAGTACCGGTAACAGCCGTTCCCACTGAAAATACTGCCATGAGGGTGCAGAACAGTTGTTGATTTGTTGCTATGCAGCGGGCCCATTGCTGTATTGGGTCAGTGCACGGTTGTTTTTGTGTAAGTTCTAGTTCTAGTTATTTGTATTACCTTCCTGGTGTTAATTTACAGAATATCTTTAATAGTATCGTTGTTTCTAAAGATTCAGTTAATTTATTTTTTAATATTATTACTTTACATCTTTTTTACTCTGAAAGTCATATTTTATTAAAACAGGTTTATCAGCTTATTTACGACATTATTTTGAATATCCATGACCGATGCACAACAATGCAGTTTGTAGGAAAAAATAATTCTGAGCTTTAAAAACTCATAATGAAGACCTCATATGACACTAATTTTTTTCTTTCTCTCCCCACCCCTTTTATGAAGCTTAAGCAGATTCAAAATCAATAGCACTTGACTTAAGATTTTAATCTAATTTCTAATTTTGGTGTAAAATCGAGTGCCAACACAAAATGGTGATGAAAATTAAAAGCCTATTTAAACGATGCTGCTGGTTTACTAGCGGCTGTAGGGTTTTGTTTCAAAATTAGCAGTTGAATGTCCGGTGTTGCAGTTCTGCCCGCAATCCTCGTGCCGCGGGTGAACGGAGAGTCTAGTGTAGACAGTGTGGGAGGAGGAGTAGAGCTGGTGGAGCACATTTCATCTCCCCCCACCAACACGTCGGCTCCCCCCCTGCCTCACCCCCTCACTGCCTTCGCCCTGGAGCCCTCAACCAACCGTCCACCGACCGAGACCCCTCCCCCTGGGTACATGTCCGAGGATGGCGACAACATGGACCATAACGACAACCTCAGTGAGTTACCTCAGAATCGATCGTAAAATGTACAAGGGGCATTTTTTTATCAACCTCAGTATTTAGCCTTTATATTTTTTGAACCAGTCACGTGGGTAAAACAAAATATAAATTCTTTATGTACGCTCGGATATAACCACAATTACAATACTAGATAAAAAACATAATAGAAAACTTGTTGAAAACAAAACAAGGATGCAGGTATAAAGTATTTTGATAATTTTCCTTCAGATATAAAAAATACAAATAATGTTAAATTTAGTAAAAAGTTGAAGTTTTTCATTTTCTAATCCACTTTATTCTTTAGAAGAATTTTTTCATTGACATATAGTAGTCTTACAACGGGAGATGAATATTTAGTAGCTTTAAGTAAATTTGTTTGTATTGTTTTCCGAGGTTAGAATATGCAACACCATTCTGTAGTATGTATGTATTTTATATGAATAAAGAAATTTTTACTTGGCTTGATTTGGATTAACAGGATTCTAGTATATACAATTGCTGACTATGTAGGTTTTCTGCAACTGGAGGTTAGAGGTGTTGATGTGGATGAGATTTTTGCAGGCATGAGCCCCAGCCCAGCACTGGACCCACAGCCCGTCATGTACTGTGAACCAGTGTTCTGGTGCTCCATTAGCTACTATGAACTCAACACTAGAGTGGGTGAGACGTTCCACGCCTCCCAACCTTCCATCTCAGTCGACGGATTCACAGGTATTCCACTAAGAGATTATGGAAAACCAAACAATACAAAGATAGTTTTGATAGGTCTGTGATACCTTTGGTAAGAAAGTTTATTTGTATTAAAAAAATCAGGGAATTATAATTTGACCTGCCAGAGAAGCTAGTAAATACACATAGTTTTCTTATTGGCGAGTGTGAATTTTAGTACAAGATTCTATAAACGGGTTAAAAATACTTTAGATCCCACATTAGATTATCTAAAAGTATTAATTAGTTATCCATTTTTCGATTCAATAAATATCAGCTTTGACCTATTTCAGCAAGGTGGGGCAAGGTACTTAATCTTTATCAGTCGTATCATGTATAATAAGATCTAAATCTCAATTTATTACCTGTAATATACTCTTTAAAGTATTGTTTTGCGTATACAATTGAACGATAAATAGTATAGCTTATCATAAATCGTAAATATACATCTTTTTTATACCTTAGCAGTACCTTAAAAATGTATCGATACAGTTAATGTATAATGGATGACAAGACATGTGTCTACAAAGTGAGCATGTTGCCGTTCTTACACAAATTAACAAAACTTCTGTGAAACTTGCCAGCTCTGTTTGTAACAAATACAATTTATATTTTTAGATTATGCTGAAAAAATAAACAATTATTTTTGACTTATTTATGGGCACCACCCACCTTTATGTGGCGTTGTCCAGCGGAGACTGATGGATTCCTCTTGTCAGATATTTAAGGACTGAGTCGTGGTCAGGCGCTCGGTTCAGGTTCGTGCTAGGCTCAAGGACCCTTGATAACGGGAAACCTTTTTTAGTTTCTTGAAACGTCGGGACTTAAGCTTTTTTTTTATTTTTTATTTGTGTTGTTCGTGTTGTGTTGCTTTTAATATCTGACAAGAGGACTTCCATCAGTCTTTGCTGGACAACGCCCCATAAACCTGAAGGTGGTATGCCCAAAAATAAGTTGAAAATAATTAAAATATCCCACCTAAAACATGTATTTTAAAGAAAAAATAAACAATATTAAAATTAAAATAGAAACAGATATTCTAAACAGCCAAGATAGAGGTGGGCCAAACAGCCAAAAACAGCCAAAACGAGATGTTACACATACAGTTTTTGAAATCATATACCAAAAATTGGTTTTTCTCGTAGTAATTGTTGAAAAAATATTTTTCCTATAAACGTTGTTGTAAGAAAAGAGTGTAATTAGTTTAATCTGTCAATTTATCTAAGTGGTAAAGATCAGCACATTTTTGAAATCAATATAAAAAAAATAGTTAACTCATTGTTAAAATTCCAAAGTGAGGAATGTTAACCCTTCCCAAGCGTTGGACGTATATATACGCTAACGATGATATTCATTTGCGAGCATTGGATGTATACATACTAGGGATGAGTCGATTCCAATTTTTTTCGATTCCGATTCCGGTTCCGATTCTTACAAATCGATTCTCGATTCCGATTCCATCAATTCCTAATAATAGGTGAAATAGCAAAGTAATGTTTTAAAAATGATTAAAGACAATAAGTTAGTCAGAAATTGATTTTTATTTAATAAATCGAGACGATCACTTGGTTGGTGATTTTTTTTCATTAATAAAATAAACTTACAAAAATAAATAATGAAAAAAAAACAGTTGAATTGCATGTTTATTTTTCATATAATTGTTATGCTTTAAGTTGCATAATTCTCCCATGATATTTTTTGAAATTGGTTTTCTTGTGTTATAAAACAATCACTTTGGATGTGAACTATTCGACTCAAATTTTCTATAGTCAGTGGCGATTTTCTATAATCTGAGTAAACGGCGAGAGTAGCTATACAAATTTAACTACTCGACGGGTAAACGGGGGGTTATTGGCGGGAGTTATTCTATCGATTCCAGGTTGTCGATACTCAAATCAAATCAGATTCTTTATTTGCCTTATTAATTTTTTTACAAATCATTGGCAATGTCATATATCAGATTAAACCTACGTCATACAAGCCGTAATACAAACACTTATTTTTAATGTAAGTGTTTGTATTATGGCTTGTATGACGTAGGTTTCACCTGATATATGACATTGTCAATGATTTAAAAAAATTGAATATGGCAAACAAAGAATTTGATTTGATTTGAGCATCGACGGCCTGGAATCGATAGAATCGGAATCAACTTTGGGCCATCGATTCTCGATTCCGATTCTAAGCCTGAGATTCGGTGGAATCGAGAATCGACAATTGGAATCGACTCATCCCTAAGACATACACAACTCAATTGAAACTTGCAAGCATAAAACAAATAAATACACCTGACATGTAAATTTTTTGTTATGTGTTGTAAGGTTGTTTCCGTGTTATTTACTGTTCCTTTGTTCCATTAGTCTGTTTTTTAGGTAATTATAATGGGACATTTTCATTTTGTGAATTGGCAACACTTTTCTTGCAACAGCCGTTATAGACTGACCAGCTCATGTTATTATCTTGCACGCAGACAGTTTATTTACGTTCGATCAGTTGTTTACAAGCTGTTGGGTGAAGTAAAAGCTAATGATGTTTTGCACAATGTTTTCTGTGCATTAGACTGTGTCGTGTTATTTTTCAAAATGACTTTCAGAGTGAATGATTGATGTATATGATGCGCTAATTTTTGTCATAAAACATGTAAAACAATTATTTTTACCATGAAAGTGAACATAATTTACTTTTACTATGAGACGGAAGTAGAAAAAAAATTTCAAAATATATTTTTTGACCCTAGCAAAATTAATGTATAGCGTACAGAGAAGGGCTTTGCCCCGCAGTTGCCGCTTGGGAAGGGTTAAATATTTGTTTCACCCTTGAAAATTGAAATGAAAATTAAAGACTGGTGTTGTTCAAAACTAGAAAAATCGAAGGGAGGAAGAAAACTTATGTGTGAAATATTTGTGTGTAGATCCCAGTAACTCTGAGAGATTCTGCCTGGGTCTTCTGTCCAACGTGAACCGCAACACAGTCGTCGAGCAGATTCGCAGACATATCGGCAAGGGAGTCCGACTCTACTATATCGGGGGTGAAGTGTTTGCCGAATGCCTCAGTGACTCTTCCATCTTCGTGCAATCACCCAACTGCAACCAGCGCTACGGTTGGCACCCCGCAACAGTCTGTAAAATACCTCCAGGTAATAGTTATTCTTTTACCTTTAGTAATTTTGTATCCAGTAACTATTTTTGTGTTGGTAATGTCGATAACAACCACTGAGGAAAGCTTATAATAAATAATAGGGAATTTATGATGAAAGCTGCGAAGGATGAATGCTTGTAAAGCTAGGCGAATCATCTTTGCTACTTTTTCAACTAGGAAATATTCTTTTGTTAAAGCATTTGTTTATATATAAGGTCCTACAAATATTTGATTAAATAGGTACATACCTTGTCGTCAACAGTTCAAATTGTAGTGATGAAATCCACCATTGTCCAGTAGCAGTCCATTGTGGTGATTTGGTGGATTTCATCACTACAATTTGAACTGTTGGCGGCAAGGTATGTACCTATTTTAGTCTAATACGCACAGTTGAGGGGCTACAACAATGAATTTTAAATATTTGATATCCGAAGTGGGAATAACTTAGTGAATAGATTTCATTATAAAACTAGAAAAATATCGAGAAGTATTGTAATGAAACCTAAAGTCTAGAAGACTATTTTTAGTAGGGATGAGTCGATTCTCGATACCACCGATTCTTGGACATTGGTATCGGTATCGAGATTCATTAGTTTAATGTCGATACCGATACCATCGATACCCCCGCCGTTTAACCGCGCTACGAAGCGCACGGGAAGGGATACTTCAGCTGTTTACCCGCGATACAAAAGGCATGGGGAGTGTTTGGGTCGCCGGAAAAAATCTCACCTTGGAGATAAGGAAGGAAGAGTGATGGGAGGGGAGGGGTGGGGTCCGGTTGAAAGCAATAAATCAGTCGGCTGACCAACATTATTTCTTTGAGTCCAACCTTACAACCAAGTTTTTCTCCATTATGAATTTATGATAAATAGTTGTTTTTCTATATTACTATAGGACATTAGTGAAATTAACATTAAATTATGTACAAAATTGCATTAACAAATTGTATTAATAATTAATTACAAAATACTACTAAATAATTTAAGATGGTTACACAAATTTTTAACTGTTTTTAACAATATGTTTAACAACTATAGGCACTGAAAAATCGTAGGTATCGATATTGAGAATCAATAAATTTTGGTATCGACTCATCCCTAATTTTTAGAAAGTCTTTTGCACCTATTTCTAGGACCTACAATTTTTAATTGATTACCAACAAATATAAAATTGTGTAAAAATGTTAGATTCTTTCTAAAACGTGTAAAAAATGGATTTAGAGAAAAATAACATGAAGAACTACTAGATGTAATTGTGTTAAGAAATTTCATCTTCGGCCTTTATGTTTAAGTATAAAATATGTATATAATTTTTATTTTATTGAATTTTCCCTTCTGTAATTTCAAAACTCAAGATGAATAATGTCAATCATGTATCAAGTTTTTGTGTTTATTTTCCAAGGAAGGCGTATATGTTGTGAGTGAATATTATTGGAAACTGATATTATCAAGAGTCAGATAAGGTTTGCTGGACCACATGTCTACAGGCTTGAGTTGCATGTTAGTGATAGTAAAGTGTACTGAGTGTTTATTAAAATAATGTTTTGTTTTTTATGTAACAGTGCAGACCTTCACTACAGGGTGATAGCTGGCATTTTTAAGTATCTGTTTTGTAATGTTTTTGTGTTTGATACTGGATTAAATCAGTTCTTATTTTGTAGCCGTTTTTTAGTGGAATTTGAACCCAACAGAGGGCCGCTGCCTGTTTCAGAGTCTGTTGCCTCGACCTCTACCCCATGACTCCAGTAGCCAATAATTTGTATCGGTAATCATTTATTTGAATAACATTGTCCTTATATGGTGTTGTTACAGTTATCACTTTGATTATCTTGTATCATTATTTACTGCCAGAACAAATTGAGTCTCGCGCAGGGAAACAGGAATTATACAGGAATAAAATAAAAGGTATCAGGAAACTGACACATACTTCCTCCCTTTTAGCCCAACTTTAATGAATAAATTACTTTTTATTTACTAAATATAGAATACAAAGCAGGGTCGAATGTACAGAAAATCTTGTAAAGTTTGGGATGGAGTTGTTTTCAAAAACACCCACCCAAATACCTGTTTTGGAGGCACTACAGAATCCATTGCTACACACGTGGTTTTATTAAGAGGGGAAATGCCCCCTATTTCCCCCCCCAGGGTTATTATGGGGCAACATATTTCGAATTTCCTCTGTTGGTGAATGCTAACTTGACAAGCATATCAAGTTTGAACGAAATTGATCAGTAAATAAGAGAGAAAGTCATTTTTGCATTCCCCATAAGAATAACATTGGACAACGTACGGCGTTTACCAAAAAAAGAAAATTTAAATTTTCTCCTCAACCAACAATTGTAGAATAGTAATTCAAAATACTAATTTATTTAGTTTTTTGAGCTCTTTTTAATGGTGAATGGTAATCTTTTTTAAACAAATTTTATAACAAATCCAAAAAACTGAATTTTGGATGTTTTTTAAGCCTTGTTATTTCTGAACCCGAATTTTTACAGAAATGCGAGTGGTGTCATTTTGTTGGAAAAATAAAGCTTTACTCACGACTAAAGTTGAATTAAAATCGTTAGAGCCGTTTATGAGAAATTTTGATTTTTCATGTATGAGAAATTTTGATTTTTCATGTTTTTTGGCAGTTTTTGTGGGATAATTACCCTTAAAAATAAAAAATAAAATAAAATTAAAAAAATACACCTGGAGATATTGTGGATTAGTACATACATACCAAATTTCATAAAAATCGGACCAATGGTTAGGGCTCTAGCTCTGTACACATCCATACAGACAGACAGACACACAGAAATCACCTAAAAATCACTTTTTTGGGTTCAGGGAGTACCAAAACGAATATTTCTACTATCAACTCAAATTCGAAAATTTTGACGAAAACAATTCTTTCTCCTTATACTATGTATAAGGGGGAGAAAGTAAAAATCACCTTATGAACACAGACTTCAAAATCACCTTTTGGGCTGTATTAATTATTTTAATTCCCCTTAAAATCCAAGGCCTGTGCAATATAATGATTAGATAATCGGCTTGTGTTGCAGGTTGTAATCTAAAGATTTTCAACAACCAAGAGTTTGCTGCGCTGTTGTCTCAGTCAGTCAGTCAAGGTTTTGAGGCAGTCTATCAGCTCACCAGGATGTGTACAATCCGAATGTCTTTTGTCAAAGGCTGGGGAGCCGAATACAGGTAACAGTCGAAAATATTCTAGAGTAATGATAAAATGAAAGCTAGTTTACTAAAGGAAGCTTATGGGATGTGTGAACTTCATAAAAATTATAAATGATTATGTTTTGATTTTTTTGGGTTAAACTAGCCAAATATCCAAAATGTCTTTCACTAGAGCGATATGAAAATAAGGTAGAATTAACTTGATATTTTGATAAAATGTTGAAAACATACATCTGCAGGTAATCATGTAAATATAATTAGACATTGTATTTAGTTTCTGTTATCGATTTTATATTCGCTAGTTTTATTAAATTATGAAGTTATAACGGAGCAGTTGTGACTATGTAGTTGGCTGTTAAATACAGTAGAGTCCCGCTATTCCGAACTAATTGGGACCGGAGCCTGTTCGGATTAGCGGGAATTCGTAATAGGCAGATTCCATGAATGATATCAAGGTATTGACTAGATAACTCTTTGCACTCCAACGTCCAATATATTGGATGTCACTGTTTTTGCCAAAAACTCCACGGTTCAGTATATTGGACGTTTGAAAAATGTGCGAAAAGCTCCGAAGTCCAGTATTTCGGATGTCAGCAAAATAATCCTATTGGCTTTATAAACTATCCAAATGCGCTACCCTTGTGGTAAATGGAAACCGATAGTTGTGGAGAGTCAGTATTGATATACTCTAAGCCTTTTTTGCGTGATGAGTTGTTTTGTTGAGGTTACACGCATCATGTGTTTTGGTGTCTGTAAGAATCAGATGATCTGCTAATTGTTTTGTTTACACCAATGTGTTAAAATCAACGAGGTATATATCTATAGAAGTCTCGTCTGGGGTAAAAAACTGTGCCTACATGCTGACCGCCATTTTGACCCTCTGTACCCTCCGGTCTCCATGGCAACAATATGTTTAACCAATAAAATCCTCTCTTCACAAGTTATAATAGTCTGTATTACTCTTTGACCAGATGATTTGTTTACAAAAATATCCTCCAGTGAGGCTTCACTTTTTCAACACGAGACGAGAGCTCTATATTATTTACATCTTATTGGTTAAAATATCTCGTTGGTTTATATTGGCATATTTTGTTACTATTTCAAGTTGTAGGTTATGTTTATATCAGTATATTCACTTCATATGTTTTCTAAAATGATTGACAGCGACATTTCTTCTGACGAAGGACTTTGTAATCGCCGACTTTATTCTTTCACGACTTTGTAATCGCCGACTTTAATCTTTCACTTCCTTTTTTTTTCGAGTAAGTGCATGACATTTTGTGCGTGTTTTATAAATAAATGGGGAATTTGAAAACAGCAAATTCTCTAACAGCATTTATTTTTAACTTTTTTTGGTAACAATAAATGTACATCTTTTCATGAAAAACTAGTGCATTCTTAGTTCTTCCTGTTCTTTAGTCGTTTTAAGTCATTTCCGAATTCGAGTTTGGAATAGGCGGATTTTTGGAATAGCGGGTCTCGGAATAGCGGGACTCTACTGTATTAATAATCAACAAAAACAAAAACAAGCTGAGCGTCAAAGACCGAATAAGACTACTGTCTCACTGTCGTAATGAACAAACATTTGTGGAAAATGGCACGGTGCTCTGCCAGTGATAAGGAAAGATTGAAAAGCTGGTTATTTTCCTATTGCATAATTATGTGCGTTACGTGTCGTATAGAATATCACAACACGGCAGTCCACAATACGATATTGTAAAATTATTGTATCGTAAATTTTGATACTTCAGTTAGTATTAACACTTGGCAACGATATTTTTGGTGGTAAATCTATAACTGTCATTGTTAGCAGAAAATATTTTCTAAATTCTCGTTAGTGCTCGTTTTTTAAACTAGTATCACAATTCATACATAGCCCGCGGAACTGCTTCCAAAACCAGTTACAGCTGCAGCTAAATTAACCTGCGAGACTTAAGACCTAAAACGCCGCAGTTGTTGTTGGTTTTGGAACGTATCGCTGCCGCGCTAACTGCAGCTGTAGCCAGCTGGTTTAAAAGAAGTTCCAAGAGTAACTGAATTCATGTTCACGTTCGAACTTTTTTCAGGGAACATTGTTCACCTGTGATCTATGCAGGCGATATTGATTGAAATTCCATGAGTGCCACATTTAGAGTTCAAGTTCTTCAAGGCTTATGGCATGCTCCCCCTCAACCTTTTTCTCATATTAAACATAACTTTTACGTTTTAGAAGTTTTTTGCTGTACACAGCCTAAAATGGAAATAAGTTCAAAACAAAATGTGAAGTTATTAAATGAGCAATTTTTTTTACAAAATGTGAATTATTTCAAGATAAAAAAGTTGTATTAGTACGTGACACAAAATGGTAATTGTAGGTAGGATTCAACCAGATTTTCTGAGAATTAAAAATTTAAGTTAAAATGTTATGTTTGTTAAGAGAAGGAACATCGACTCACAGTAACCAATCTTCATGTGTTTATGATTTTACAAATAAAAGTTTTAGGATTTCCAATCCTAATATGATTATGTGTACAAATTTAGAAATTTAGAAAATTATAGCGTATAGAATTCATTATTGTATATTACTTTGTTTATATTTATCCTCAATAATGTATGTATTTTCTTAGAGTGCTTTAAGTGTTGAGTAAAATGGCTATCTAGGAATTTATTTTTACTACTTATGTGTATCTTATGATAGTAAGATTCTTGTATTCATTATAAATACTTATCTTTGAACTCCTATACAATGCGCCTGGGTAGTAGTGGCGAGCTGGCTAGATGTGGGATGAGGGCCTCACAGCTAGGGGGAGAAGGCACCTTGTATGGGATCAGGACTGGAGTGTGATGAGCTTAGAACAGGTGTCGGCGGGCATGAGCTGAGTCGTGACGTCGCGTCGGTGGTTCCCAGACTGAAGATGTGCATTTTAATCTCATTGTCCGGCATTTCACATAAGTTATTATTCTCGATATAAAGGTCCTTTCGAGATCTGGTTTTCGGCAATGACTATAAGTCAGTGACAAAACCTATGACAAATAAGTCTATGTAAGACCTTTAAAATTACGAATAATATGGTCTATGCTTATTATAAATGTGTCAGACTTCCCTTGAGGGTCATCTTATAGAGGAAGCCTTGAAAAATTGATGTTGAGCACAGATCATATTATACATAATTTTAAAGGTCTTGCATAGTATTAGATATTGCTGCAAACCGGATCTCGAAAGGACCTTTATATCGGGAATAATAACAATTTTAATATTCGCTAATAGTACTTAAATGTAAACTTTGACCAACCGACATTTCTGACTCAGTGGTCCATTTGAGATCAGTTTTCGGCCTTGTTTTCTACTAATAAAAACCTTTAATCTTAGGTACACCTCGACCTATGCTGTCATTTAAGATTTTCTTCTTACTCCCCGTGGGCCGTCCCCCTGATGTGATAAATACTCATAGTTGCTTCAAAAAGGAGATTTTTATCAGTAGTGTTTATATACTAAGTTTTATTGCTTTAGCTTTAATGATTAAACAAATATTAAACTGTTCCTGGTGATTTGACCACACTATGCTAAACAATTGCGCTACTCTGTCGCAGGAGACAGACAGTGACGTCCACCCCGTGTTGGATAGAGCTGCATCTCAACGGCCCGCTGCAGTGGTTGGACAGAGTCCTCACCCAGATGGGGTCTCCTCGGCTCCCGTGCAGCTCCATGTCTTAACTGCGCGGTAAGTTCTAGACACTTGATTTAAGTTTTCCAAAATTAGGTACTAACTTGCCTTAAGGTGTCCAAAGTTGTTGATTATTCTAGCGGAAAGAGTTTTACAAAACTATGTAGCATCTTGAGTGTCTTCAGTCACATTAAAATTGAATTAGGAGTTAGGCCGGTGAAACTCTTTGATTCTGATCCTTCTCATACCAACGACCATGTTAGTTTGTATAGTTTTTGTGTATGTGTTTTCGTCGTCTTTGTGCCGTCACCACATTTTCCAGGCCGGTGAAACTCATTGATTCTGATCCTTCTCATACCAACGACCATGTTAATTTGCATAGTTTTTGTATGTGTTTTCGTCGTCTTTGTGCCGTCACCACATTTTCCAGGCCGGTGAAACTCATTGATTCTGATCCTTCTCATACCAACGACCATGTTAATTTGTATAGTTTTTGTGTATGTGTTTTCGTCGTCTTTGTGCCGTCACCACATTTTCCAGGCCGGTGAAACTCATTGATTCTGATCCTTCTCATACCAACGACTATGTTAATTTGCATAGTTTTTTTGTATGTGTTTTCGTCGTCTTTGTGCCGTCATCACCTTTTCCAGGCTGATGAAACTCATTGATTCTGATCCTTCTCAGACCAACGACCATGTTAATTTGCATAGTTTTTGTGTATGTGTTTTTGTCGTCTTTGTGCCGTCATCACATTTTCCAACAAAACTGCACACTCCAATTTACTTACTTGTAAATCTGTCTGATCATGTGCGCCAAAATGCCACGATAGGCTCCATGAAAGGACATGAGATCCATCCCTTAGGTCTGGTCCTACATTTGAAATACTACTGTATTATATAAGGAGTGTCATTTTTACAGCCCGCTGCAGAAAAAGCATACTAATAAAATAAACGGTATCAGGAAACTGACACATACTTTCTCCCTTTTAGCCCAACATTAATGAATAAATTACTTTTTATTGCCTAAATATAGAATACAAAGCACGGTCGAATGTACAGAAAATCTTGTAAACAAGTTGTTTTCAAAAATATCCACCCAAATCTCTGTTTAGGCGGCACTGCAGAAACCATCGCTACACACGTAGTTTTATGAGGGGAAATGCCCCCTATTCCCCCCCGCCAGGGTTATTAAGGGGAAACATACTTCAAATTTCCTCTGTTGGTCAATGCTAACTTGACAAGCTTATCAAGTTTGAACGAAATTAATCAATAAATAATAGAGTAATTTTTGTATTCCCCATAAGAATAACATTGGACAACATACTGCGTTTACAGCAAAATAACAATTAAAATTTTCTCTGCAACCAGTAATCGTAGAATAGTAATTCAAAATACTAAATTATTAGTTTTTTAAGCTCTTTTTAATGGTGAATAGTAATATTTTTATATTTATGTTTTTTTATGAAAAATCAAAAAACTGAAATTGTTATATTTTAAGTCTTGTTATTTCTGAACACAAATTTTTACAGAAATGCGGGTGGTGTCATTTTGTTAGAAAACTAAACGACTAAAGTTTAATCAAAATCGTTAGAGCCGTTTTTGAGAAATCTTGATTTTTTTATGTTTTTTGGCGGATCGTGGATTAGTACATACATACAAAATTTCATAAAAATCGGACCATTGGTTTGGGCTCTAGCTCTGTACACATCCATACAGACAGACAGACACACAGACATCTCGTAAAAATCACTTTTTTGGGTTCAGGGAGCACCAAAACGAATATTTCCACTAACAACTCAAATTTGACAATTTTGACGTAAACAATACTTTCTCCATATACTATATATTATAAGGGGGAGAAAGGAAAAGGGCATAAGGCAATAAATCATATAAGACGGGAACTATCTGCTGTGACAGAAGCTGTGAGCTCACTGCCACCTAGCAGTGACTAAGTGGGAGGGAATTTGGTGACCGAAAATACAATTTATGGGAGCGGGAAAGCGGAACTCATACAACACAAATATGATAGACATATTTGTGATAAAATAACCTGGCGTGACAGCCGTAGCATGCTGTAAAATATGACACTTAATGTAATACATAAATGACAGTCTTATATTAAGTCATTCAATATTAAACCTATTTTCTGTCTTAATCCTACATTAAGATTATATTAACATCTATTTACATTATGCAAGATTTCATCTGAATAGGAAATTTGAGTTTTTGCAGATCTAATTTTTAAAGTGCTTAGTTTTGTTTTCTGGTTTTAAGAGAAATAGAAACCCTAGAAAATGTTTCATATCCTTTGCAGTCCTTTGCATTTTTAAATTAAAAACATGTAAGGAGGTTACTAAAACTGGCCTTGGATACAAAATTTCACCTAATAATAAATTTTAATTTCAGACTTGTTTTAGAAGGTGCCTGGTAAAGTTGTGAGGTCCGGGAATCAGGAAAAGCCTAGGAATTTGATTTAAAATTTTGGAACCAATCTACGATACCATCACTCAATAACTTAACCCTGTTACAATGCACTCGCCAGAGTATTTATGAAAAAATAACTCTAAAGACCTTGGGAGCTTAATTTAAAGAATCTGAAAGATAACTCAGGCAGTGAAAAAATTAGGAATTTATCCTTGCTGCACTCTGTCATATACGGGGTGTCACAGAAATGCGTAGCGCGCTATGCAGAACCGGATTCTACATACAAAAACAAGTCAAAAATGTACAGTAACATTTTTGCGATTTCGGATTAGTTTAGTCGTAATCCGCCATTTTGTATTTTTTGGAAAATAATTAATAATTCAAAAACCCTTCGAGATATTTTTTTGAAACTTGGTATAAACTTTAAGTTTCTGGTTTCAACATTTTCCAAAAACAATTTTTATTTAACTTATCAAATTTCAAAATGGCGGCCATTTAAATATTTCAAAGACAAATTCCATGAAAAATAGCAACTAAAACAAAATGTTACAAGACATAAAATTTAAAGCACATTGTAATCCAAATCTAATGACATTTTTACTGTAAAAATCGGTTAATAAATAAAAAAGTTATGGTAATTTTTTTATAATAAATTTCAAAATGGCGGCCATATACAAATGTCAAAGTCAAATTCCTGGAAAACTAGCAACTAAAACAAAATTTTAGAAGACATAAAATTTAAAGGACTTGGTCAAATGCACTAAGGAATTTGACTTTGAAATTTTTAAATGGCCGCCATTTTGAAATTTGATAAGTTTAATAAAAATTATTTTTGGAAAATGTTAAAAACCAGAAACTTAATGTTTATACCAAGTTTCAAAAAAATATCTCGAAGGATTATTGAATTATTAATTATTTAAAAAAAAATACAAAATGGCGGATTACGCCAAAACTAAGCCGAAATCGAACAAATTTTACTCAACATTTTCAACTTGTTTTTGTATTTAGAATATGGTTCTGCATAGCACGCTACGCATTTTTGTGACACCCTGTACACTACGTTAATAAACTTGAAAGATAAATCTGATTTAATTTGAGAAAATAAATTATAAAAGCAAAGAAACGAGGAGTTAAGTAACTAACTAGCAATGTTGTATTTATGTGCAGGACCAGTTGACGAGCAGTTGTGGGCTGATGTTTATCATGTGCCAATCGTAACAATACTGACGTGAATCCACCCGAGACTGAAAAGCACAAACTGTATCTACAAGTTAATTATTTTTAGGCGTTCGGCTAAATTCATCATTCGTGTGGACAGAACTCTTTTCAAAGATTATTGTGTGATTGTGTTATTGATGTACTCGTTTCATACATTAGTGCAAAACTTGAAAGCATAAGTTATAAGCAAACTGGTCAGATCCTTGCATCATTTTTTTAACCAGTACCTGTTTCCTGGACAGCCTCCTCATATAGCTCCGAAGCCCTCAATTTTGTTTATTCTTGCTTTGTGTTAATGTCCTTTCACATGTCTCGTATGCGATCATATCTTCCAGCCTGTCAGGGTGTTCCAAGAACTTAATTAGATCTTCTTTCATGTGTATTTGAAGTCTAATAAGTACTGCATTTTAATGAATAGATTTTTTTCAATATTACATTAAAACTCCCTATGTATTGTAGGGATGAGTCGATACCAAAATTTATCGATTCTCGATACCGATACCATCGATACCTACGATTTTTCAGTATCTATAGTTGTTAAAACTATCGTTAAAAACAGTTACAACTTTATGTTACCATTTAAAATGATTTAGTATTATTTTCTAATTAATTATCAAAGAACATTTTTAATGCAATTTTTTACATAATTAATGTTAATTTCACTAGTATGCTATAGAAATATAGAAAAACAAAAACTATTTATCATAAATTCATAATGGGGAAAAACTTGGTTGTAAGATAATGTAATGACTCAAAGGAATAATGTTGGTTAGCCGACTGATTTATAGCTTTCAACCAGACCCCTCCCCTCCCCTCCCATACCTCTTCCTTCCTTATCTCCAAGGTAAGATTTTTTGCTGCTTACCCTAACACTCCCTGCGCCTTTTGTAGCGCGGGTAAACGGTGGGATCACTTCTCTTGCACTTCATAGCGCGGGTAAACGGCGGGGGTTTCGATGGTATCGGTATCGACATTGAATGAATGAATCTCGATACTGATACCAATGTCCAAGAATCAATGGTATTGAGAATCGGTATCGAGAATCGACTCATCCCTAATGCATTATCATACGATTAGTAGATAAACAAAATATTTAAGGGATTCAGGCAAAACTCCTGCAATTAAAAGTCCAAAACCATTTCCTGTAACTATTAAAACATTAGAGAACGTAAGTGCTGCCTCTGTATTGATGTGGTGGCTTATTACTGGTTTTATTCCTTTTGAATGACTTCTACATAAAAAAACATTGTGTGTAACACAAAAACCACTGTCCAGGATGTTGGAACTAGATGAAACTATTTCAAGAGATAGCGCAAGGACTAGCCTAGCAGTTTTTGTTGCAGAAATTAAATTGAATTAAAAAATGTAAACACGAATGATCAGCGTTTGTAAAACTCTCGAGGTGTTTGGTTTTAGCATAAAGAAGAAGTAAAGAATTTGTATAGTATTACTTTCCAAGGTGGCCCCCGACCATGTCAAATGTTATGTTCTCTAAATTTATCAGTATAGAAACTGTGAGTAAAATCTCATAGTGTACTGAAATAAATGTTATTACATCCCTAAAAATTATATATATAATAGTTGGAAATCTTGATTTTGACGAGAATAAATTAGACTTGACTTGTGCATAGAGCGTGTACTTACATAATATGTCGGTGTATCATGCGTATTTTAAAGGATAACTATAAGAATTAGATTTTGCATGGTAAGTTTTCCTCGCAACAAACATAATGCATAATGACTGTTACCATCAAACTTTTGTACTGCATTAACAATAGACAGAAATAGTGTTAAAAAATGACTTTTAAACTGGAATATTCGCTTGATTTTTTATACATGAACTTAGTATATGAAAGTCCTTTATTTTTATAGTTAGACTTTTGTATAGATTAGTTTTGACAATTCATTACGGTTTGTTTTTAAACTCACTGCCAAATTGTGTAACTCGTCGTACTAGTTGTAATAAAAAATGTTTTTTTACTAATCTTCCTTAGGATGTTCATAATTTATCTTTTGTGTGTGAATGTGTACAAATCAATCCAAGCTTATACATAATTTATATAATCAAAACTTAAGCTATAATTTGTTTGTTCTTTTGTTGCCAATTATACTACAGTATTGAGATTTGTTTGGGAGATTCATTCTTTTTTTCAAATAGTTAAGTGAACATCACCCTGCTGAATGAACAAACTAAAATTGTTTTTTGTTTTGTTACATTTTAAAATATTGTTATTTAATTTGTTTGTATTTTATTGTAGCTAAATTAAGTTTGAGGTTGTATTTGAAATTTTGGTTTGATTTCTTCTGCTGTTATGTTTTGTCTTATCAAATGTATCTTCCATAATTTACTTAAATGACACAGTACACCTCAGTATAACTAAGCTATTGGTCTATAAATAATTTTTATCAGAAAACTGACACATACTTTCTCCCTATTAACTCTCTTTTAATCAATACATTTCTTCATATTTATATTATCTGTATAATAAAGTTACATTGTAGCCTGTATAGAAATCTTCTAGTAATTCTTTTTTAGAAATGTTGACCTAAATTCCTTTTTTTTTTAGGAATTACAGAATTATTTGCTACACATGGTAGTTTTTAAGGGGGGGGAACACCTCCATCCCTACCCAGTGTTACGTGGTGTCATATTCCAAATATCCTCTATTGGAAAATGTTAGTTCAATATAAAATGTGACAAGTTGTAATTTATAAATTGATCAGTGAAAAAGAGAGAAATAAAAATGTTTCGATTGACCATGAGACAACATACTAGGTTTACAGCTAATTGAAACCTTTAATTTTCTCTGCAGCTATTAGCCATAGAATAATATTCCAAGATACAAAATGTGTTGTGTTTTTATAGTATTTTGAATGGTAAGTAATGTTTTTTTTTTACAAAACGTTACCTACATACAATATTTGATTAAAATCAGGCCGTTAGTGTGGTCTCTATCTCTGTACACATTCTTACAGACAGACAGGCAAACATCACCTCTCAAAAACCAATGTTTTTGATTCAGGAGCACCGAAACAAATATCCACCAATAACTCAAACTGAACATTTTGACAAAACAATACTTTCTTCATAGTCCATATGGGGGAGAAAGTAAAAACTAAAGCATAGAGTTTTAGTTGCCGATCCTTAACACTCTCATATTTTATTAAATGAATTTTGTCATTTTCTTGTTGAACATAAGTAATGAAGTTGACACTATTTGAGGTGTACTGTATTTAGTAAGCTCGTGATAGAGATATTGAAGTGTAGCTGATGTGAGGGTTAGTCAGAATTGTGCCAGGAGAGTTGTCCTTTCTCATTCTATTGGTTTCATCACTGTAAACCGATACGATTAATAATAAGAAGGATCTAAGTCAGATTGTATGTTATTCGTAATATATCATATTGTATACTGTGATTAGTTAATAAATATTGTATTGTTTAATCCTTATATAGGCATTTTACAGTGATTATTTTTAATATAACTAAATTTCATGGATGTATCTTTCTTTAAATTTTATTTATAGATCGTATTATCCTTGCAGGAGTTCTCACAGACCTGGAAAGTTAAGAAAGGTCAGGGAAAGTCAAGGAAATTGGTTTAGGGTCAGGGAAGGGTTTATAAAAAGGCCAAACGTCAGTGATCCAGGGAAATCCAGGGAAATTTTTACAAAATCATGAAATCCAGGGAATGTTTTGATATCTTGTTTAGAACATGCTTTTTTGCATATCTTTGCAAGTTGAAATATCCTATTTGCAGTTCTGCAATAGCTATTGTAGTTTCATTGTTAAGTTCTATTAAAGAAGAACTGAATTCCTTCTCATGAAAATTATTAAAATTATTTATTTCTCTAGTTTTTGGGTTAAGTTAAGCTAATGATATGTTGGGTCTTCTCTTTTTCATTAGGTTTATTTAGAGTTAATTTATCAGCCTACTTGGTATAAATATTAGACATTTTTGTTGGTTATCAATTTAATGCCTCAGTAATGAAAACCTCCTTATCGAAGTAAAATCCTCCATCCTTATTCATCAATTCTGGCCTCCTCACTCCTTATAAAGGGGGTATCTGAAACCTACTGGATAAAACTTCGGGAGCTGGTATGTTTCGTGGAAACAAAAAAAAGGGGAGGCCTTCAATTTGGTAACGTTTCAAACTGGTCCAATTTCATATCGCGCAAATATAAAATTAAAATCATTTAAATTGGTAACGAAGACCGCCATCTTACCCCCATATGCCCCAGAAGTACCACCTCTTCCTCTCCCTTCTGAGTATTAGGTGTGGCATCCCAGGGAAGTACAATTATCTTTTCCCCCCCACCTACTATGTAAAGTCGAATTTTACTCCGTGTAATGAAAGAGTAAACCCATAAAAATAACATTGACAATCTGGCAACACAGTGCAGTGGAAAACTGGCAACGCTGTAGCTATAACATCCGGAACACAATCAGCTGATATTTCACTGCAATAATTAACGCTGGAGCTGTAACGGAATCGGATCAGCTGATTGATATTTCACTCTAGCTGCAATTAACGTTCCGAGTTCCGAGGTTAGTTATTATGCATTACGCAACCAAAATGGACAGCGATTACAGAATGCAGTGATTTAAATACTTATCGATACTTGTGGATTTTGGGGTGTGGGAAAAATGTTGTGTGTATTACGGGAGTAAAGTACATTGTCTCCCTCTGGAAAATTGTCGCCCTCGCCTATGGCGTCGGGTGCCAACAATTTCCCTCGGGGAGACAAAGTTGCACTTTACTCCCTTAATACACAAATAAGTATTGCTACCACGACAACTGTCTACCACAACGCGGCCCAAAAATTCCCTCAAACTATCAAAAATCACCAGTACGCATTAAACAACTTCAGTAACGGATGGAACTGGGATTGTCATTTGGAATAAATGTTCAATTTGAGCAATTACAGTTGTATACCGCACTAACAACTTACTCAGCGCGCTGAGGCGGTTAGGTTAGATTACTCTAATTGCCGCAACGGCTTTGATTTACAAGCAGTTTGCTAAAGGTACCAATTGATGACACCCCCACACTATCATTTAAAATAGTTACACTACCCAGATTCTCCATTAATAGGAATAATTTTGTTTAAATTTATTTGGGTTGGCACATCTGTTTCCTGCCGTATATGCTAGTCCCGTCCTAGAATGTATTTATTTATCTCCAAAACGATCAACCAATAGCATCAAAGCGACTGATATAAGGGCGTGGTTGGCATTATATCGCTTAATTGTTTTGGGTACCATGGGATCGGGATCCTGGGATTGAAACCCCTATTTCCTTCCCTTACTATAACTTTTTGCTCTCTTTCCAATCTCCTGTTCTTATAATAGTATTTAATTTCCGAATAGTCTGTATGTATGTATCTGTAGCATATGAAGGTGGAGAAGACATTATCAAATAATAAAAATTTGTTTATATCATCATGATGCAGTGATTTATATTTTTTGTAAGGAGTCACAATTTGTCCTTAAAAAACTAAGCTATTTCTCTTGTCTGCATGTCGAGGTCAGGGAAGTTTTCAAAACTGGTAAATTAATTTGAAAATAAAAAATGCCTGTGGTTAAAATATAAAATAGAGGTTTTGTGGTTATGGCAAATTATCATTAGTTATCAGTACCAATAACACAGTAACAAATTTGAAATGTATAACTTTGGAACATGCACCACAATATGCGATTTTCATTTGTAATTATTATGAGAATATAATATTTTAATATATTAATTTTATATATATATATATATATATATATATATATATATATTACGCTTTTAATAATATATTTTTATATATTATTTGTAGCATGGTGTGTGCTCCAAATTTATATAGGATACCTATTTAAAATTTGTTTATTATATCATTTAACAATTTTTATGTATTAAACTAACCAGAATTTTTGTGAAATTCACTACTAAATTATTTTTACAGTGAATGCCTTGATTTGTTTGTAGGTCTGTTATACTGTAGTGGTTTCTGTAGAATGTGTTATAAAATTGTACTTGCAGTTGGTACTACTGTTGTATCTATGATTTAATCGTGTTTAGTTTTTCTAATTTCTAATTTTTCTGTAGTTAAAATACAGTTAAACAAATAATAGGCCATTGTTAGAAACACCACATGTGTGTCCTAAGAAAATAAAATATCCCCACTCTAAGTATGAAATGTGTAAATTATTTAAAATCAAATTTGATTTTAACTAGTATTTCATTGCAAGTGGAGAGCTATATCCACTATTTTCTGTTATTGTCCTAGAGCCAACAATTCACAAATAATCACATCAGGTACAGAATATAACAGAGATATTACAAAAGCAGTGTGACTTTTACGGTACTATTCATACAAATACTATGTAAACTGCTCTAGATGTATTTTACAAACGAAACGACTATGAACATGTAGATTATAAAAGCAATTTTCGTTCTCACTGTAGTTGTCCAGTCTCTACAATACATTTTAATTAATATTTTTTATATTTTAAACACGTGATGGCTAATAAATGTGTGTGTTAAATGTTTGTTGTGATAGTTATATCTAAATAAGGAGTATAATATTTCGGATGTTAACATAATGAATTCCCTATTGAAAATTAAATAATATCTCTCATAGCCGGCCCTAAATCATCTAAGCCCTTTATAATTAATTATATGATTTATTGTAACTTGTAGTTGTACTTACATAATTATATCTACTCTAGACCCAATTAATCAGTTATCTTCTTCATAAGCTGACTCTTGGCTCTCATTTACATTTAAGGCAGTGGCTCATCATAGGATCAAAAATATTACTCCATCATTTACGTTTAACAATTATTCAACATTTTAAAATTTGGTTATGGAATAACTATTCGCAACATCAAAATCTGCTGCTATCTGTTTTGCAATTAAGGTGTGAATACAAGGGGGTGGGGAACCCAAAACTTCAGCCCTTCATATATTTACCTACGGTTCGTTTGAAAATTAATTGCATTTTAACAGTTAATCAACAATAAAGCAACATTCTTTCAAGAGGAGGTTTAAATCATTGAGCCATGGGAGAAACGAGTAGAAAATATATATTTGACGTGACAACAGTTCTGAGATAAGATGTGTGTTACCCAGCATTGTGTGTCAGATCTTTGACATCTAATGGCTCTACAATCGGTTGATTGCCATCTTCTTAAAACCAAATCAATAAAATCACCTAAAGAACTTAGAACTTCACTTAATTTTTGACAACACATACACATTTCTAATAGTGACCATGACTCTTTGGTGACCAGAAACAATAATGTTGCAATCGAGTATATTTCTTATTTTCATTTTGTTCTTTAATATTTTCTGAAAGAGGATCCACCAGTCAATGATATTTTGTCAAGAATGACTGCTGGTAATACTACTAATGATATGGATTGTTAATGAAGGCATAAATAAACCAGTTTACTGTTTGATGTAAATAGATGGCTATGATATCAGTCAGTAAAATATCCCCAAAAATGTTTGTATGTTTGGAAATGGGTTCATGTTATGTCAAGTAGCAGTGAATTGCATTTGTAAGCTCCAAACAAGAACAGGGATCTTAATGTCAGTAGAACAGACTTTATGTTCAAGTTTTCCTTGTCCAAACCATCAAACACCTTAATCAAATGGCTATTAAGTGGTTTTCTATAATTATTGATTGCACTGCAATTAGTCAACATTAACTATATGTGTTAAAGTGTATGAAATAATAGAATCAGCCGCCACGATCTAAAGATTAAACATAGGTGTGCTCTCGCGCCCAAGGGTATATCAGCCGGCAGCTGTTTTTAAGATTGCTATTAGTTCCAAATTATCTTGCCAAGTAGCAGCCTGGAGAGCCCATTCAAAATAAGACACATGTTCATGATCAAAACGAATAAAGTTATCGACGAGGGATGAACAGAACACACCCTATGTCTAGTTTTTACACTACGGTCAATATCGATCTTCGGACGGATATATTAAAGTACCGTGCTTATGAAATTTCAATTCCAAATTAAATCCATGAAATTTAGTCGCTTTTTAGGTTTATTTGTTACGACGATTGATATGTTTATCTCTAAAGTTTTTTACATAATGTAGTGTGATGTTTAAACATTCTTGCTTTAATTATTGTTAAATTTGTAAAATTAATTTATAGATTGCCAAACATGACACTGTTTCGATGTGCTAGAAATGTGAAGAATCGCAAGATACGATCTCAGAGTCAGCGCGAGGCCCAGCCTTGTTGTCGGTCATAATGAGTGGTTTTGGCTGTTTAAATATTCTGTTTATACCTAGATAGTTTTATTGAGGAAGAATCATGCTTTAAATATTCATAAGGTAGATTATTAATAGTGGGTAAAACCGATATGAATAAATTTTACCCTTATATTTTTGAGTAATAATGTTATATAAAATCTATGTCGACTGTTAAATGTTCTAAGTGTGTATGAAGTGCTGGAGTGCTTTTGGAAACACGCTGGCATTTCTTTCCAACTCTATTGTAGCTGAACCTTTCATAATAGCACCCCTCAAGAATAAATCTATTCTTGTGCAATTTCCGAGCAATCTGTATTTTCAATAGATGCTACTGTACATAATTTGTAATCAGTGTGGTGACATTGATTGTGAAAAGAGAAAAAATAATTTTTCATCGCTATTTTTTGTTTTATTACCGCCTTCACCTCTACTGTCATTCCTTATCCGTGTTTCCTTTTGTCTTTTTAATCTTGTATTATTATATTTAGGGATGAGTCGATACCGAAATTTATCGATTCTCGATACCGATACCGATACCAGAAAAATCTATTCCCGATTCTCGATACCGATACCATCGATACCTACGATTATTCAGTACCTATAGTTGTTAAAACTATTGTTAAAACCAGTTACAAATTTATCATACCATTTAAAATTATTTAGTAGAATTTTGTAGTTAATTATCAAACACATTTTGTAATGCAATTTTTTACATAATTTAATGTTAATTTCACTAGTATGCTATAGTAATGTAGAAAAACAAAAAACTATTTATTATAAATTCATAATAGGGAAAAACTTGATGTAAAGTAATGTCTCAAAGAAATAATGTTGGTCAGCAGATAGGTTTATTGCTTTCAACCGGACCCCTCCTCTCCCCTCCCATCACTCTTTCTTCCTTATCTCCAAGGTAAGAATTTTGCCGCCGACCCAAACACTCCTCGTTCCTTTTGTAGAGCGGGTAAATGGCGGGAGTATCTCTTCCTGTGCACTTCGTAGCGCAGGTAAACGGCGGGGGTATCGATGGTATCGGTATCGACATTGAAAGAATGAATCTCAATACCGATACCAATGTCAAAGAATCGGTGGTATCGAGAATCGACTCATCCCTAATTATATTTGTTTAAATAGATCATACATTTTGATTTCCTTATCTGCCAATGACAGCAAAGAATAATTGGCAAACACGGCTCACAAAATCAATTTCTTTACACTATGAATTCATAACTCAGCAAATATCTCAACCTCCAAAGACTTAAATCATGAAATCCTATAGGTTTCAATATCTGCTAATTCAAAAGTGTAGTAGATTCTGAGAAATGCAGATCGTCCTAGTTCGGACAGATGATTACAATTTTTTTTAATTTGTTGCAGTTTTAGCGCTTTAATTTATCACGTGATTAGCCTGCTTTACACGAATGTACAGTTTAATACAGTACAGTAGCAAACTGCAATTTATTACAGAGTGTTTTATAACTTTTTCTCTGAAGCTCACTCTTGTATTAGCACATAAGTGTAAAAGCATATTGTCAATTGATTTAACTAATTAAATTAAGTTGAGCCATATAGCTACTCCCCATTTAAACATTTTTAATCGTAACCAAAAGATAAGTGTGTTTTTAAAAGTTAATAACATTTCAGTTTGTTCTTTTGCATGGTATCAAGTGATAAATTTGACTAAACAAAGTTTTAAAATTGATATACTGTTTTGAAGGTGACTTACTCTTGGAGTGGCTTGTCAGACACATATTAGGAAAACCTAAATTGTACTCAGGTGAACACTTCTACACTGATAAAGAATTTAAACTTTGGCTGATTCATGTTTTAGCGAATTTTCCCTATAGGGAAGAAGCTATTACCGTAGTCGGCATGGTAAGATCTAGGCCCGGGACCATGATAACTTTTCGTTTTGATGTCCATGGACCCCAAAAACACCATTTGTTCGAAACTGTATATATATTTATATATATATATATATATGTGTGTGTCCGTGGGTGCGATAACTCTCGGAAAAATCAGACATCGACCCATCCGAAGTGATATTTTGGGGGGGTTTTGTATCCCAAAAATGGGTTTTTTGAGGTTTTTACATGTAATATTTAAAAAAGTCAAATTTTAGTTTTCACCATTGGATTCAGCTTAACAAAACACACAATTTGGTGTTTTGATCATTTTTCTACGTCAATTGGTTGCAGAGATATTTAAAGTGCTAAACACAGTACGTTGTCCAATGCAATTCTTATGGAGAATAAGAAAAAAAATTATAGCTCGCTTATTTATGAACGTATACTAACAGAACTTGGTATACAGCTTCATCTGGTTGTGGTCTATTGTTATTTTCACCAAAAAAAATGTTTACCAATAATTCCCGTAGCAGCAAACCTGCGTCCTCAGCCCCCATGTTATTCTCATGGAGAATAAGTCAAATGTAATGTATCCCTTAATCATGAACATAAATTAATAAAACTTGGTATGTTGGTTCACCTAGTTGAGTTCTATTGATATTTGCATAAAAACCCATATTTTGTGTTCCTTATTGCAGCAAACCTGCGTACTCATCTCCCATGTTATTCTTATGGAGAATAATCAAAATGGTATATATCGCTTATTTATGAATTTATATTGATGCAACTTGGTATGTGGCTTCACCTAGTTGAGTAATATTGATATTTACAAGAAACCCAACATTTGGCGTTTCTTGTAGCAGCAAACCTGCGTACTCATCCCCAATGTTATTCTTATAGAGAATAATTCAAATTTGGTATATCATTCGCTTATTTGTGAATATATTATTATGAAACTTGGTATGCGGCTTTATGTGGTATTAAGACTTGGAAATTCGCTGAGTACGCAGGTTTGCTGCAACAGGGGTATTTATGTTTGTGGTACTAAATCAGTAAATTCAATAAACTTTTAATATTTTAATAAATGTTCTAATACTATGTGAGCAATACTGACAACCAAGATAAGGTACTGTGAGTGACGTCAGTCGAAGGACCAGTTTAAGTCTGCAAAATCTGTCTGGGCAATGCCAAACTGACCTTTAGTCTACTGGCTGTAATATCACTATTGCCAACCTGGTTTATCAGCTGTTGCTTTCACTGTGGCAGTTTTAAACTGTCTGTAGTTATCCTCACCAAACAAAAACTGCCTTACCAATGAAATAAATTATGAAGCAAACTTTAATGCTCAAACTTGTACAGATCACTATTCCTCAATTTATGTAATATTCTGATCAAAATGGATACTTCATTAGTAAAGCCTAGTGAAATTGTTGATACAAATTACTGGAAAATTAGTGATTTAGTTTTTGCCAAAGTGAGAGGTTTTCCGTACTGGCCTGAAAAAATTATTGGCATTGACAAAGACACATAAAAATGTGATTAAGTATGAAATTAGTTGAGAAGGGAATACTAAACAAAGCCAATACATGTGATTATAACAGTAACAAATCTAAGTATACACTAGATTCAGTAGTCAACAGGCATAAGGAGACTTATAAATTGGCCCTTTCTGAGAGAAAATTTGTTGAGAAGAGCAAACGTGAAATACAAATATGATCACAGAACTCCTGAAAGTAATAAAATAAATCACTTCCAAAACTCTTTATCCTTAAGTGTACCGCTTAGCCGCAAAAAGTCTACAAACAAAACTTTAAATACTAGAATGGTACAAACTAATGATTTAAATTGTCCTCCAGAATCATGTAAACAAGATAAACCAGATGAAATAATACAAAATATTAAGCAAACTAATACTGATGATAGACTGTCAATAAGTTTGTCAGTATTAGAAAATAAGTACAGATGACAATACAGTTGTACTATGATACACTTACAACCGCACTGAGACCGAATGAAAATATTCTTTTAATGAATCCAGTGGTGACGCATGCTATTAAATGTCTTCCAGACTTCCACCACATTATTGAACCTTTGGAACTAAATAATAAAACGCATGTATTCTTTCCTATACATGACGCAATGCACGTGGCAAATGATAATGACCCACAAAATACTCATAATGTGTATAGGACCAAAGGATCACACTGGAGCTTGCTGCTGTTTGTTAAAAGCTTAGAAAAGTTCATTTATTTTGATTCAAAAGGTACATATAATTTATCTAATGCTCAAAAGATTGCAGAGAAGGTTAATATATACTTAGGGTGTAATTCTGAAGTACCCGTTGAAGTTGTAGAAGTACCTCAACAGCCTAAAGGTCTGTTTAGCTCGGAGCGGCTGTCGCGTTTGACGCTGAGAGACAGAGACGCCGGGCAATGATCGCTGTGTTCTTTTCCTCCACTCCAAACGCTAGCGACCGCGTCGCCAGCTGTGCCTCAGTTGTATGTCGTGTCAAAAGCGCATATACCATTGCTCTGAGTTTGGTAGTCATCGTTGAAATGAGTCTCTCTCGTATTGAAAAGGAAATGTATTTTAAAATGGATGTTGTATAAGGGAATGGAGATGGAGAATGAGTGTATTGTAAATTTGTTGGTGACCCCTAGGAATGTGATCCATCCTGTGTTTACAAACAGAACAGATAAGGGGTGTTTTAAAAACCTTATTATTAGTAATTTATGGACGGACTAATGTAAATTTTCGGAATTGTTATGACTGTCAGTTACACAATTTGACTTCCTGCTAAGTTTGATATCGGAGGACCTTGAAAAGGCGACTTATAACAGGAGTCTTTATCCCATTTCGTCAGAAGATAATCCATAAGGCATGTAAATTTGTTTAGTCTGTAGTCAACAAGAGAGACGGGTAGTAAAATCAGAGAGGTCAAATTAGAATAGTAAATTTTTACTGCAACAAAAAAAATACTGTAAATCATATAAATAACAATTGATCAATTACAACGTAACATTTAATGAAACATTAAACACAAAGACTCTGAATGCAATGAAAATAATACAAACAAATAACTATTCTTAGTTACAATAACTTGTCGTTTTAAGACAGTGTACTTCATGAGAATTAATTGCCATTACGTTGGAAGTAGTATATATTTTATCTACTTGTTAAGAGTAGAAAACAAAGTCTCAAATATAATTTTTTCCTGTAATTTGTCATCTTCTTCAAAATAAAAAATAAAATTGTTCGACGGTTAACTCAATCATTTCCAACTGAACACCTGTACAGTAACACAATAGACGCGTGACTGTAGCGTCTCCAACTGGTCCGGGAGCGGTTGGGCCATCGTCTAACTCTAAAGACGCCAGAATCGCTGGGGCCAGACGCGCGGAGGAATACAGAACAAGAGCAGTAGTGGGCGGCGATCGCAGAGCGTCAAACGCAACAGCCGCTCCGAGTGAAACAGACCTTAACAGTGTAGACTGTGGCGTGTACCTGTTAATCTTTACAGACATTTTAATACAAGAATTATTTAATCAAACACTAAATTTCTTTAGTGGTAAGAGTAGTAAATTGTTGTGCCAAATTGACTATTCTGCTATTCTGACCAAAAGAGCTCAATTTGCCTTCTTATGGCTTACGTGACTGATATGATGCATAAGGGGTCCCATAAATCTGAGTTAATTGGCCCTCAATCAAATCTTGATACTGATAACTCAAACCCGGTTATGTTAAATGCTGAAGAGAATAATAAGAGTGGGATGTGGCAAAATTTTAATAAACCTGCAGATATCCAGTCAGCCACCCAGAAGTATTTACTATCAGTACTTCAAACAGATTCCAATCACGCGGTAATAAAAATGAAATAGATAAAATCACTCAGAAAGAAACGCACACAAATGTAAACAAAACTTATCTCAGAGCTAATTTTGTAGATAAAGTGAAAATTTTAGGAACAGATCTGAAGGTGGAACTCTATGCTGATAGCCAGGGAAGAAGACTGCCTGAAATAATTGGCTCATGTAGTAAAGAAAAAGTAATGGTTAGTGGAGTAGTTAAATCGGGTGCAACTATGCAGTACATTTACAGACAGGCTTATAAATCCCAAAATACTCCCCTTTTACTACTGGCAAAGAACAAACGGCTTGTTGAAGAAGTCCCCACAAGATATATATGAAAATGTGGAAGGCGAACTTAGGGCTCTAAGCAAAACAAGGCCAGTTTGTATCACTACTGTTCCGCCACGTCTTGATGTAAACCAGAATGATCCAATACATTATGAGATTGCCATGGTCAATAATTATATTAGAGAAATGGTGATAAGAATTGACCAGGTAAAATTGATTGATCTTGATAATTTTGAACGAAAACATTTTTCAAGGCATGGAATGCATCTTAATGAAAAGAGAAAAAAGAAACTGGCCTTTTTTTAATTATTGATTTTGTGAACACAATACAAATTAATTTATAAAACCAATAAAGGTCATTGAATCTTGTATGGACCAAGTGATTGGTCAAGCTGGAAGTGACAGGCACTCAGCATTTGCTCATTGCATCTCAGCTGATCTTGGGGGTGAAAGATGTATGAGTGCTGGTGTAGCAAGGGATTTCAAACGTATTTTTGGGAAACCGTTGTTTTCTGAATGCATTAATTCATATTTGACTATCCAAATATCAAATGAAGGGGCAGTTGTTTATGGACTGGTAACTAAAAACTATTACAACCGGAAGCCAACAATTTATGATTACCAACATGCTTCTAAACAATTGACTAAAGATTTCACAAATGGACTGAACTCTATATTGCTCACCATTAGGGTGTGTTAGGGACCAAATTCCACCAAAAACTTTTATTGATAACATCATCAAATTTCAAAGCTCTACTGGTGCTAATGTCAATATAATAGTATATGAGGAAAAATCAATATTAAGTCTGAGCAATGGTCTATCATATAATGAGTTTGTTAAAAAACTAAAACAAGCTTTACATAGTCCAAGTCACCATCAAAGTTCCTACCAACGAGCGACCTGCTTCAATGAATCCCTTAGTACTCCTCTTGATGACACAACTTGCAGCAGAGACAATCCTACAAGAACCCTCACTCATAGTGATTGTGAAACTTTGGCTAACTCTGATATTTACGAGGACATGGAGACAACTAATTCTATCTATTCAACTACTGAGATGCCGCCAGCTGACATCAAATCCACCAACCCACACTGGCGCCAATCCACAGGGATGATATCAAATCTTGAAACAGTTGTAGTGGATCCGGGTGTTCTCACATATAGCGATACACTAAAGCAGAGTAATGGTGATTGTGGAAAAAGTGCAGTGATAAATTTAAGTAATATAAATAGTGATGAAGAAGTCTGTATTTTTAATTTAAATAATAACCTTGTAAATAGTAATAATGTAGCCAAAGAGAATGTATTTTTTTAGGGAGCGACGTGAGTTATTAAGTATGTCACCGTGCATGAATATGGTTTGTATTGACACAAATAGTACAAACATAAGCAATGATATAAATCTAGAGAGATTAAACATTTCACAAGTAAATATTCGCTGTATTAGAAACAAAACAATAGAATTAGAACACTTCTGCGCTATTGAGCAGCTGCAAGTAATATGTATCTCAAGCACTGGTTAAGGGAGGAGCAAGTTGACATTTTTGTCCCTAAAGATTTTATTGCTGCAGATGTTATGTGTAGACAGGATAGGGAAAATGGTAAGTAAATTATTTAAGTAATTATTTATAATTGTTAAATAAAGAGCTAAACTTTACCAAAATAGATGTTAGCATATTTTGCATTGAACTTCATTGTGAATTCAGTTGTGTAAAATTAGTAGATTTTGAACTTATAGTTTTAAGTATTTATAGATTCCCAAGCGGTTATGTCAGTTTGTTTTTGGAATATTTTGAGCTTGTGGTGAAAAAGATTTTAACACTTTTCACTGCTGCAAACATGTTTAAACATGAAATTTGCATAGGTATCCATGTTGAGAAAAAACCCCGATCGGGGTCCGCAGAAGCCAACGTGTTAAAGTTGTCTAAATTTGTTGCTATAGGGGGGATTTTAATATTGAGATGAAATTGATGGAAAAACAATCATCTATTGAATTTGCAAATTTGCTGCATAGTCTAAATTTACACTCTGATGCACTCCATACTTTACTTCCGTTATTGGGGACTGGTAAGGAATTTTGTAATTATTTTTATTGAGAAAAGTAATTTTTACAAACTGTTTTTTATTGCATAAGTATGATTTCAACCAGTCCAATTCACTATTTTTTATCCCCAAATTGCTAAGCTTTGATAGCAATAACTCATGGGAAATTGAATCAAATGCCTTGCTGAGGTCCATGAGACCTATAACTTTACATCTACTATCTATACTGTCAATAATTGATTCAATAAAGTCTGTGGCAGTAGTTATAACAGACCTTCCACTACGAAATCCATGTTGACAATAATCCAATATGTTATTCTTTTCAAAGAAATATACAAGCTGATTATAAACCACTTTTTCATAAATTTTGGAGATTGAGGGTAACAGGGCAATTGGTCTATAGTTTGATACTATTTGCTTATCTCCTTTTTTTATTAATGGTTTTAATTTTGCAATTTTGAGCTTGTTTGGGAATATTCCATTTGTTATATACATTAATAACAGTACAAAATACTATATAAAAATGTATTTACTTGCACAAATAATCAACCCTTGCAACTATATTTATGACATTTTATTGTCAAACTACATAATACAATGCGGAAGCATGGTTAAGGGCTCATGAAAAAGCCACGATGGTTTTCAGCGGTGGATGCTTATCATCTTGGCTCACGGATAGAACAGTGTTTCAGTTTTTTAATCTTGGGTTATGCGAGAAGTGATTTTTTGGATCGAGTCGGGGATTGCCAATTATTCTAAAATTTTGAGTATTATTTGCTATTCCAAATTATTGTTGAACTGATTATGTTTGGTAATAGGTAAAAAATAGTTTATGATGACCCTTAAAGGGTTATCGACGGATATGTCCGTCTTTTCCTGTTCCGTTCCGGGCCATAGATGGATTAAATTATTAGTTTTATTATTAGTCTATGAGTTAATTTTTTCCGGGATAAAGACGGATACATCCGTCTAAAATAACAAACACAAAACGATACTTATTTGTTGTTTGTATAGCAATATATATTAATAATAATATATAACACTGTGATTAGTAATAATAAATCATTTAATATTATTATCAAATGTTTGCGAAACACTGTGCATAATTTGTTATCTTAAAACGGTGTGGCAGCACTTGGCAAAATTTCTGGAAATAAGAGCCCCCACATAAATTTTAACTTATTACGTCCAAATTGAAGTACTATAAATAATATTTTGGGGCTGATGAAAAAATAGACGCAATATTTTAAGTCTTGAGCCTACAATTAATTTTTTTTCACCATGGTAAAATTATTAAATATTTTATGCCAGTGGCAACATTTTTATGGTACCGGTAGTGTAAAACAATACTATCATTAAAGTATCGCTGTAGATTATAAAGTGGCCACTTCAAAATATATATTTATTTAATTGATTATTTGTTGAAAATGTGCTCAAGTGGTAAATAAATTAGAATAGGCAAGGTCTTTTATGGCCAGGGGTTGCGGTGGGGCTACAAGGTTGAACACATTAGCGAGTTCGCGACAACAGAACTCGCCATCTTAACTCGATAACCACGCTGGACGAGTAAACAGTTCAACAAAATGTAAAATAAATGTACGTTTACACATGCAGGCAACAAATTCACTTATGTCACAAGGCACTCTGGAAAAAACCCTTAAAAAAGTAGGATATAATTACGCATGCAAAATTTGAATAAAAGGAGAAAGTAAGTCATAAAATGCTTACGGTAGTTTTCCAGTTGATATAATAGGCTGTGTGTTATTTATGTTGAATTTTTGAATGAAAAATTAAATGAATGAAAATAATTCTTTATTTGTCACAGACTTTTAGTTTACAAACATCATATGACAGACATACATAAAAATACAAGCAAGCAAGTACACCTAATTTTAGTACATACATTTACAGATATTTTAACAATAACCTTGCAAATACTTTATTTCAACAACTTCAAAATACAATTAAACATTTAGTTTGCAACAAACAAATTAGAAGCCTCCTAGGCAGAGCCAGTAATGAGACTTCCATCACAAGGCAACTAAATACTAAATACTAAATAAGTGGCTACCACATGGTTTAGTTACACAAATATTATACAAATAAGTTTATATATTATAACTTTCAATTTACAAGCAAGTTCCTATGAGACAACTATAATAATAAATAACATCACAACTTTAGTCTATTAAATCTATTTCCAGTTAGCCTTTTAATACCCAATAAATTAGACAACACTCTGAAATAAGTAATCAATGCTTTGTTGAGTCATTAACCAGGATTTTAGGTTCTTACAATACTGAGCATAAGTGTCTCTATAGACAATATAGCATGAAGTATTTTATTAATAAAGAACCACTTAGAATATAAGATAAAACGTTTCAAATGTGATATTTTTCTTAAAAAGATTTTTGGGCAAACCCTGAAAAAATATCACTCGTTTCAAAATAGCGTAAAATCCTAAAATTTAAACTACTTAACTGCTATTTTTGAGACGGGTGAAAAGTGATTGTGAGTAAAGTCACTTGCTCCTCTAGTTTTGCTTTCTTGTACGAGAGTATAAAGTAAAGACCTATCTAAGTATGTTTTCGATTTGTTACATCCAACCAAACAAAATTTCTCTGACTATTTCAATAAACAAACACTGCTCCCGCAGTGGCTTCTCTTGTTTTAGCGAATTTCCCCTCTAGGGAAGAAGCTATTACCAGGTCTCATGGTAAGACTTAAGCCCGAGACCATGATAACTTTTTGTATTGAGGTCCCCAGATGCCAAAAACACTATTAGTTCAAATTTATATATATGTGTGTCCGTGAATGCGATAACTTGAGTAAAAAACGTCCAATTTGGAAGAAATTTGGCTCAAATGTGTAAAGTGACATTCATGACTTTAATTCGAAAACCAGAAAAATCGGACAATGGGAAGGGGTAATATAAATTTTGGAGTTATAATTACCGTAAGAGCAATAACTAATACCAGATTTTGAAAAGATGTATGTCGGTTAACCAATAAATAATAAGTAGGCCTACGGGCTTAAAAATGTAGGGTAAAACGTGTATTATTTTATGTTTTTATAATTTTAACGAATTTCCCCTATAGAGAAGAAGCTTTTACCGTAGGTCTCATGGTAAGACTTAAACCTGAGACCATTATAACTTTTTATTTTGAGGTCCCCTGATGTCAAAAACACTATTCGTTCAAATTTATATATATATATATATATATATATATATATATATATATGTGTGTGTGTGTGTGTGTGTGTGTCCGTTAGCACGATAACTTGAGTAAAAAACGTCCGATTTCGATGAAATTTGGCTCAAATGAGTAAAGTAACATTCATGACTTTAAGTTCGAAAACCAGAAAAATCGGACCATGGAAAGGGGGTTTATGGGGTTTCAAAATTTTCCAAAAATCACTTTTTTGCACTTTTCACCCTGAAATTTTTAAAACACACAATTTTTGTTTTGACCATTTTATAGAGCTTAAAAAAACAACTAATATGGTATTTTGAATCATTAACCTAGGTTAAGTGGTTGCGGAGAAAATCCAAAAAATGTGTTCATAAAATCTCCTATGTTAATCTTATGGGAAGATGGTTTTTAGCTTTTCCTCAATAAATTTTTCTGTAAACTTCACATTTGCTTTTACCAATCAGTTTAGTTCTACAAAACAATGATTAACATTGAAAAATTTACTATAGATAGATTTTTTACCGAGTCACTCACTATCACACTTGTATCTACTCACCTGACAAATGATTGTTGACCAGAAACAAACTTCTCCTTCTCTCTGTTAGCAGAAATAACCTGGGGGGCCAAGGTTTGCTCGGGGAAGGCCAGTCAGTTTGTTTAGATAACTGAGAGTAATATTTCACCACTTCCCCCAACTGATCATCATATTTTATAGCTCATTTGTCTCTTTTCTGCATTTTTAAGGTCACTCCAGTTGTTATTTATAGCTCAATGTCTTTTTGAACTACTTATGATATGGCCACTCTATATCATAAATACCTAGTAATGTTTTCAATCATTACTTCAAAATTCTGCTATGGAATAAAAAGCCTTTCTTACTAGCCACTTTGATAAATGAATCTTGAATGTATTGAAATCTAAATTGCGGAAATTGATAAGTATTTTATTTTTGTAACAATCCGTAAATATTTGTGGCTGCTCATAAATTTCCTTTGCCCAGCAAAACGTGAGTCTAAGTTAATGGATTCCCTAGTATGGTAAATATGTATGAAATCACATGGAACAAAATTATTTAAGTAATGTTTCTCAAAAATAATGTTGTATAAATAAATAAAGCAAAATTGTATTCATATTTTCAATAACAAATGGCTTACAAATACTTTGGTTAGGAATATCAAAAAACATCCTCAAAGCTTTCTTCTCATGCTGTTACTCCAACAAATATTTGCTTGTATAAGATATTTATGAAAACATCTATAATAAATAACAGCTAGCGTATGACTAGACACACATTTTTTAAGACTTCTAAGTAACAGACCCTGGCCAATTTTGACATTACAATGTCGGTATCTTGCTCCCAAGTTAGCTTAAAATCAAATGTTACCGGTATAAATCAAGTCATTTAAAATGTTCATACACTGAACCACTGACATCGCTGCTTATTTGCCTTATTGAGAAAAATAAACTCAGTTTTACTGTATTGTTAAGAAATTACTATTAAATCATGATTTTCCCATACAAGCTTTGCAGTTAAGCTTTTTGTGTTTTTATCATCTTTACCAGAACTCAAAAAAGTCTCATCTTCAAAGTTTTACAAAGCATCTGGGTAAGTCATTAAAAAAAAAAAAAATGGTATATGATTGTGGTCCAAGAACAGACCTCTTTGGTACTCCAGCAAGGATCTCTTGGAAAGGAGAGGCCTCTCAAGAAATAAGAGTTTTTTATCCACAGATATATTACATTGTATACTGGATTCACGGGATGTAATAAAATACGTCTTACAACACTTAAGAATATATTTACACTTATACTGATTCACATACGGACAATAAATATATATAAAAGATGGTACAAGGCTATCGATTTTGACCAGTCACACCGGTCATCATCAGGCCAACTTACTATGCTGGATTCAGTAAAGTAATAATTATGCAGGTGGTACGACATTTGTCAAATGAATTATTATTCTGAGCCTAGAGTTACCATCTGTATTCTACCTTAAAGAGGGGGCTCCCGTCCTCTGCGTCTACCTGCTTTTCCCATAAGACCAATGTTAACTTTCAAAGTCCGTCCCTCCTCAACGGGTTATCTTAAATAGATCATTTATGGTTCGTTCTAAAGATCAAAAATATATCTAGCGATTTCAGTAAACAAAATTTCGTTATCATAAATAGTTTGCGCATAACAAAATCGTAAATATTGAATATTTTGGAATTTTATTGATCGATTATTATTTGCAATATCGAAATTCTGCTTACTGAAATCGCTAGGTAACTTTTGCTCTTTAAAATGAGCCACAAATCAACGTTATCGAATAATCCGTTGAGGAGGAACGGGCTTTGAAAGTTAACATTGGCCTTATGGGCGAAGCAGGTAGAACGCGAAAAGTTTCGTGACTGGAGCTTTCTTGATCCTTTCTTAAGGTAGGGTCTTAAAAAGTAGAGTTATTTATTTATATAAATTTCTTAATGCTGATTAATTATTTTTATTGTATTATCATTTTTATTCAGTACATTTTCTAAATTCTAAAATATATTTTTGATGAAACTGATTTATTTCTCACTGATAGATACGAGAAAAACTTACGGTACTGTGCTCTGGGGTTCTGCACCCAACTCATTTATACCACGTGTTTTTAAGTTACAAAAAAGAGCGATACGAATAATGGCAGGTGACAATAGGCGAACATCTTGCCGAACATTTTTTTGCTTCATTAAAACTTATTGTTATAATTATTGAAATATAAATTAAATTAAATAACAAATATAGTAACAAATAGGAAATATGGAGTACAAAGCTTTAAATGATAATAATAAAACAATTCTCTTAATTGTCCCAAGTTCTCAAACAATGTCTTTGGATAATACTTTCTTTTATTACACTTGGAAAAATATATAAACTAAAATACACTTTCAAAATAAACAAAAAGACACTTAATTGTTCAACAAGTGTAATAAAACCTCCACTCGGCCCTTCCGGCGGCCTGCAGGCGACCCCATAAACGCTCGGCCGGACGACGCGACGTGGACTGTTCAGGCCCGGTCTGCAGGGCGATCGTTGTGTGTATGGGGCAGCGAGCACATAATAGAATAGAGAAGACAAGTGCTTATATCCCGTTCATTAAAAGTGAGGCAAGATCCGCCATGTTGGTCTGGCTTACAGCCTGAAATCTACGATACGCGAGCTCAATGCGCGGTAAAACTTCGCGACCGATACACGGCCATTATCAACAGTAATAGTTGAAGAATATTGTTGAAATTTTGCTTGCTTATAGTATAGAGTCTGGGGATATCGATGGTAATAGTTTAAAGTTAATAATAATGTTATTAAATGGTATACAGTATAAATAATTTAATACACACTTGTAGCTCTGTTTTTCAAAACCAGACATGAAAAAGTTGTTCTGTGGGAAAGTTTTAGATAAATAAACAAATTTCATTTTTTATTCCAACTTTTCTCTCTAAAGTGTTTGGTTTCCTCAGACATCGAGGTATAAGAAAGCGGTAAAACTGTCTTTCGCGCAGCCCGCTGCCGCGCCGCGCCCGACCATAGGCAGTGCAGTGTGTTTGTTTTCCGGCTACGTTGTTGTTTTTGTTTTTATTTGTTATTTTATTTCAGCTAGGATTAGTAATGATATCGTATTCATTTAAGTAAATGAAAAATAATTTGCGTAATAACTAGTTTTATTTACTTATTTATATGTTTGTAATATCCTCGAAGTTTCACTCGTTATGGCTGATTATAGGTATAAAATAACTTAGTCCAAATAGTTTTAAGACATTAATCAATGTTCATTTATCCAAATAAATTACAGTATTATTCAGTTGTTGTCTCACCTTATATGTATGCAGACCTTCATTAATAATATTACTGTAATGATGGATCATTATACAGAAAAGTACTTGTGAGCTATTATTTAGATCATTAAACAACAATTATTATCATCCTACTCATTATCAGAAAAATTAAAAACGTTGGGGAATAAATCCATACCATGCCTACAGATTGACCAAGCACATGGTTTTACATTTTACTGGGAATATTGTTTTCACTTAGACTATTATAGTTAGGTACTTATAAAACATCTTTCGCAAAGTCGGCACACTTTTAGAAGGTTGTACAAGCCCTTAATTTACGAATGAAAAAGTAATGATTTTAAAATGTAAACTATAGTACAAAAGTGTATTTTATTATATTATTTATTCCAAGTGTATTTTAGTACATAAATAAAAATACTGTTTATTATATATAAGATAACTGGTACTTTAATTTTCGTTTTTTGTGGCCAACGCAAAAAAAAACATTGATAGATGTAGAGCGACTAGATTTCATAGAGAAATTATAAGAATATTCAATAACATTTATGACTAAGCAAGCATATTTTTTAACCACTTCAATAAATATTAAATTAAATTAAAACAATATGTTCTTGTGAAATGTAATCCCAGCGGGTGATTGATACCCCGCTTTAAATAGGTGTCCGGTTATTGCAATCAATTTACCATCTCGTGTAATTCGACACCTTAGGTCTACAACAAAAGCCGTATCCACCCTCACTGCGACTAACTGAAATAGTGTGTAGCGGTGCGTGGTTGACGCTCGGGCTAGGGCGGCGCCGCCATCTTGGACTGTCTCATCCGTCCGCCAGGCTGGCCGCACTCTCCGCTCCGAGTAACTTCTCTATTCTATTATGTGCTCGCTGGTATGGGGGCCTAACACATGATTTGCAGCCTTTCTTGTAGAACTTGAGAGAACAATGTCACAGTTACAACTTACGATCAGTAACAACAAGCTGCCGAGCAACAAGAAAACTTGAGCTGAAAGCCTTAAAAAATAAACTTATGGACTGGCTGAAGTGGAAGTGTTTTTACTTCATTGGTGAGTATTTAGAAGCCAACATGGACAACAACCCCAGCCATCAAGTGAAAATATGCAAATACTGTATTGGTTTATTTCAAATTAGACTAGTTTAGTTAATTTCAGTTCAGTGACAAGATTTGTCCAAATATCTGGCCAACAATCGCCTGTTGGTAATCTATTGAGTGAAGTTTTAGTTATCTTCAAACATTGAAGTAAAACAGGTTTCTGAACAACTAAATTAATGAGATACGGTTGGATTATAGGGCCATCAACTTGATCGACTGTACCACTTTACTAGACAACCTATAAACGTCTTCACTACATCACTACATGACGGAATTAATTACATTTGTTTACGGGTCCATAACACATTATAGCAGCTGCATAAGATTACTCAAATTTCAATTTTTTTAGATCAAAAAGAGATAGGTCTGAAGGCTAAAAAGTTAAATTGCAACATTTTACAAGAAAAATTTAAACATAATTTTTTAATCAGGGAATAAAAACTGAAAAATGTTAGGATTAAATTTCCCAATATATAGGCAAGAACATAATTTTTAGTATAGCCACCTGATGTTACGCAACTTAAAGTTTAATTGTGCACATTTAAAAAGAAGTGCTCACTGTCTCCACATTGTAGTTTCTCATGACTTTCACCAAGCCGAACTCGACAATCGCACCTAAGGAAGCCCGTTGTGGGGTGTTGATTACAGCCTCACCTGGTCACCTGGTGTATGAAGGACGACTATAAATTGACTTGTTGGGACAATTTGTATATACTTCGTCTGGAGCAGATAATACTCATTAGATTTTACCCTTGAAAGTCATTAAGCAAATTCACATTATAACAATTTTCACACCCTGTGCGTTATAGCTATGGTACCCAGAGTACACAATTTTGCTAAAACAAGTTATGAAATACTTCCTCGTCGGAATACAATAATATATTGCCGTATAAATAGTGGGTGTTAGAGCTCCCGTAGTTTTTCTTAAACCCCACCCTAGCCCTTCAGGTCCTTTGGATGACTGATGAGTTTCGGCGTCGAAACAACGACCGCGGCTCGCGGTACGGACGCATTCAGCGTCCTGGCTCTTGTATTTGATTTCATCCACACAGTTTTACCATTGTATCGTTCATATAGTTACTTGATTTACACATTCATTAACCATAAACTCTCATATTGTCTCATCATTTATACTCAGGGTCCATACATACTTTGTACAGGTTTGCTGAGTCGATTTATTTAAGGGTTTCTACTTAACCGGAAGAGATCTCGTAAAAACAGTTGTAAGGTCACGTGATCACCAATCCAATCTGCTGTGTTGCTGGAAACACGATATTTATCGTACGCGTTTAATATTTTCTACATCATTGTAATTAAAATTAACATTGTTTAACTACTTACATTCTATGATCAGCTGTTATTTTATGATACTAATAATATATATTGTTTTGATTTATTTGTATTACTAGATAAATGTATTAAGGGTTTAAATTTTCTTTCTGCATCTCTAGTGACAATTTAAAAAGCTGTACCATTATTATACCCTTAAATAATAATACCCTTATATAAATTATACCCTCAAGGTTGACATCACTTTATAGTATGTTGTTGATTTATGCATCAGCTGGAAGCCCTCGTAAGACATCTTTGCTGCGAACATTACTCTTATGGAAATAATCTTACCTGGTCTGAAAGCTCTACGAACCTCGATTTATACTGTTTTGAGTGACTCAATAAACTCTATAATAGTAATTTAAAATAAATTTAATTACTTAAATTCAACTAACCGGCTTCACCAGCTCAAACAGTGTCTCTTTTAATTTCTGAAATGTTATTTTCCGGAAATCTAGACAATATCCGATTAACTGGAATTCTGTATGTCCGAATCAATTTCATCTTTCATCCCCCAATTGAATCAAATAGTAAAATTTCTACCATGTAATTGTTTTTTTTTTACAAACGAAATTGAATTTAATCGTTTAGGTACTGAGTAAAGATTATATTTAATTGCTCGACCTCATCAGCTCCTTCACACAAGTTGACACACAATAGAGGCTTTTTTAAGCCCCCCGAAATTGCGAAGCGGGAACAATGGTGTCGACACCGACTGGCCCACTGACGACTGGTTTTTGTCGATATTGTGTCAGCCGCCGTAAGTGGAGCGAGTGATTTCGTTTTCGAAGGTCGCATATCGATTCACCTCTCATCAGATCATCCGATAATCCCGCGTTAAAGTTATTTCAAAAGTTATTTCCAGTTGCCATTGTTATTTCCAGTTCCATTATTGACATCGGTTCCAACGCAGGTCACGTTCACCTGCTGCTTCACATTTTTTTCAGAGATTATAATATCCCGACTTAAATCGGCTCAGGGTTAAAAATTAAAACCTAGTGTTGTGAGGCAAACCCTCTTTTTCGACTCGATTCCTAAGGACTTTTAGGCGATTTTTTCTTTGAGAACATCTGAAATACTTATACTGCTTATATAGTCTCGGTCTGGGCCCCCGATAACAAATCAGTGTTTTGATAAATCCACTTATACAAACTCTACTAAATATTGAATCGTGTTAAACACAAAAATTTAATTGATAAAGTTAATGTAAATAATCTGATATTTAGTAAAGTTCTTGATGTAATAGACGAAGAAAGGCTATTGACAGTATTGCTAAATCGTTATTAAACTGTAACGTGCATTGGTTATGTAAATGAATCACCTCCAATTCATTTTATAAAATTAAGATTTTATGCTAATCGGCAAATTCTCTTGTCATAAGAAACTGCTTTCTTATCAGCGATCTGGTCTCCTGGATGAGCCAACGGTGGGCGGGCTCGGTACGCCGTCCGGCCCAGCGGCTGCTTCCCGGATGGCTAGAAAACTGCCGTGAGTCGTTAACATAATGGTAACGTGTGGTTGATATATGCATGGTACTTTTCCAGATAAATAAATATATATATATATATATATATATATATATATACAGACAAACACATGGAAGTATATACAAATTATATGCATTGTATTGTTATTACATACAAGGGCAACGCTATTTTAGTTTATAACAAGTGTTGAACTGAGTTACTGGCGTATTGTTAAATCGACTAATAAATAAGATAACTACTCATGATCGGTTTTATTTATCCCCGGTCTGCTGGGATCCATGTCAGTAGAATGGCCGATCCTGCGCTGCGTACAACTGCACACACGATCTGATAATAGGGAGTGGAGTCATAAGTGTTCTCATTGTGAGTTTATGCCATATGTTTCATAAAATACAATTTATAAAATCGTTTATATTTAGATCGAGAGGTAAGGGACCCTTACTTTCAGAGAGTTGGGAATTCGACCCTTCCACACATTTCTGAATCATTAATAAACTCTATAATTTAATTGTAAATTAACTAGGGGTATGCGAGTACTAGAAACTTCGAGTTTTCGGCCGACTATTTTAATACTCGAACTAGACTCGAAGTTTTGAAAACTACTCGAAAGTTCTAGCGAGTATTTCCCGCCGATTTTCGAACGATCACTAACGATTGCGACCGGCCAAAACGCCTAGTAACGGCCGCAAAAGGCGATCGCATCAGGTAAAATCGGCCGAAAATGACGATCGGACCGCGTAATTTCGGCCGTGACTGACGATTTCGTCATTTAATATTGATTATAAGCTATGTCTGGACCAGGTGAAATTGGCCAAATGACAACCGGGCCCTGTTTCATCGGCCGGAAACGAATGTCAAACCGTGTTTTCTTTGTAAATACGTAATCCAGTTTGATTGTACTGGCCAAAACTTTGTATTGCTACTCATGTATTAGTTAGATACCATGTTTAGATTATCAAATCTAGGCTGGTATCCAAATCCCATTACACAATTTTAAGCTACCAACTGAGGGAAAATACTCGCTCGAAAATACTCGAAACTCGAAAATAATTGGCACTACTCGACTCGACTCGATTAAAAAAATCACTACTCGCACACCCCTAAAATTAACCCAAGGAATTTAACCGAGCAACACCTTTTTATAGTTATACCTTTTATTCGCTAAAGGGTAATTTAGCAGAACTCCTACGTTATTTCTGAACCGATTTTGACGATGATAGCAAATAAATGTGGTTTCAAGCACACAAGTTTACAGCACTAACATATTTTATGATCTAAATGCTCTCATGCAAACGGTAACCGCCTCACCGGTCAAACCTCTAATTAGGCTCAATTTTCGTGGGCGCACCTGTCCAAACATCCTCATTTCATGGGTTCGGAGGAACAATATTACAAAGTATTCAGAACAAATAACAGTATTGCTGCTACTTCAATCATATACATTCTAGTGGAGTAGAATAGCTGAACAATCCTGGTATTTGTGACAAGTCCATGATGATCAAAACCGATATAAGAAAGAAATATTCACTCAGACACAACTCTTATTTAACTTAACACACAAAAATATAAGAAATAATGACAAATAATAAATTCCTCGTAGAACAATTTATGGTGACAGACTCCCTCCATACACCGTTCCATTATTGTATAATAAGATCCCAGATGAAATTGAGGCTTTAAAATACTTAAGCACATTTAAAAAAACTATATACAGCTGAACTTTATAGATGAGAAGGATACCGATATTCCGTCATTACCACCATTAAAGTCTCCTCAGTAGTTAGGCAACAAAAGTTATGGAGCGTAGCAAGTAAAAAAAAGGATTGGATAAAACTCAGATGGTGAGGAGAATTTCAAGACAATGTCTTTTTAGGATATAAAAAATAATTTTTATTTTTATTGAAACTTATGAAGTTTTATTTAGGTATATATTATACTGGAAACATTGTTTGTTAATAGCATGTATTTGCTACCGTATTGCTTACATTGTCATTGTTTGAATGTCATTAAGATAACAGGAAATTCATGACCGTATTAATAACTTCGTTATTTATTTCTCATCGTATAAATCAATTCTTGAAGGAGAATTTGATAAAATAAATTAATTTATATACAAACAAAATAAATCGTGCAGTGTTATAAGTTTAGTTGACAGTGGAGAAATATGTTTTAGTCAATTTTGTTTGGCCTGTTGTACTTTATGGACTTTTGCCACTATTTCTTGTGTCCAATGGATCAATGAACACCTCAACAGCCACAGCTCAAGAACCTGACATCTTCCAACTGTGACCGTGAAATAATTGGACCTTACCGATCAGTAGTATAGCTTACTTATTAAGGTCAGCTTATGTAAAATAATTTGTTATTAATAAATAAACACTGCTATTTGTAATGTATAAATAACAGAATTTGATTTTGATAGTATATAACATCCTACAAAGCATCAATGTATTTACCGGGATATACTGTTAAAGAAAATTAAGCTTAATAACCTAATTACGAAGACATTAATTGCATCGAACAATGTATAAAATAAACATTTTTGATTTGACTTGATGTTACCAATAAAGCAAAAATAAATATGAAATGACAACTAATTCAACGTTTATTTGCAATTTTGTAGTATGTTCTTAGGTCAGTTAAAAAGCTATGATTTAATTTATTAATGGAGCATTATAAGATAGGTATTATTTATTACCCCCGTCACAGAAAACCTGCGTAGGCCTATTTGAAAAATGTTGTGTGAAATTTTAGGAAGGGTTTCGATTTCTTGCATAAATTTGTTAGTTATTCATGTACAGTCAAATATAGTTCCTATGTTTCCAAATTGTTCCAACATAGGAAATGATAACTTTACAAACAATATATGCATCCTAATTAACGATTTGTCAATTAACTGGCTGTATATGCAAATCTCTGTGGATCACGGGCAAATTGCATATTAAGTTCCATTGGTGTTCATATATAAATAAACGACAAGTCATATTTTATTTATTCGTAGTACGAATTGAACATCGTACCGTGTATACAACTGTCAGAACCGGTTCTGGAACTGACTGACGTAGAGCAACTTCAAATTGATCAATTGTTTGTTTTATTTAGATTTCAATAGACTTCGTTTTTTGGGCCAACATCGGCTATTTGATCGTGTTTTATGGATTTAAAACGACAATTTAGCCACATTTTATAGGTAAAAACGATTCGCCGTATTTCAACGACCGAAATCGACAAAAGAAACATGTTTTTACCGCCCGAAAAATAAAGCCACGTGTTTTACTAACCGAAGACAGCATTAGGAATACATTATATTGGCTGACATCAGCGGACGGACAACTTTCTTACTGTTTTGCGCTAACTATGAAATTTCCGTAAAGTTAATTCTTAATCCCTGACTTACCAGTCTGTTGATACCCTGTAAAGCATTTAACATTTTTTAAACGAAAGGCGGTAGGCCATAGTCCATAGAATGGCGGGGACCCTTTGTTATTTTTTCCCGAGCACGCTATGGCTAGCTCTCGGCGGCCCTGCAGAAAAGAGATAAAAAGTTAAATTTCCGGTTGGAATCTACATCTATAAATACGAAAAACCAATCATTCCCCATTCTTAACCCCTACACCTACAATCACGAAATTTGGCACGTATACTCTTTCCATAAAGTAGCTAACCACTAAGAAAGGATTTTAAGAAATCCCCATAGGAAACCCACGGGGAGTCAAAGTTCCAATCCAGTTTTATTCTGATGGACATTCACTTTGGTTTGAGTTGATGATTATGATTCGTAGTAGTTCCACGGTTTAACCACAGAATGCAGCACACACCAAAGGTTTTATTCCCGAGTGAAGCCGGGTACGATGGCAGCCAGTATTGAATATTTGTAACTATTTTGCAGGGTCAGTAAATAGTTTTTCTGTGGCAAAAATATGCTACATTACAACGCATGTGCTCTTTTACTGAAAGTTAAAAGTTGTTGCTGATGAACCTTCCCGTCAAGTGTTTGGCGAGACATTGATCATATAATACCAAGAAATAAAAAACGTATAACACTTTAGATTGTTTAATGCATAAAAGAAGAAAAACATACAGGAGAATGGTCACATGACATAGTAAACTTTTGGAATGGTTGTGAAATCGGTCAGAAATATGGGGAAAGTCGAGCAGGAGGATTGTTTTACCGGGAAAGTAGTCATATGGGGAACTATAGGGAGGTATTGTAGAGTAACAGGTACATCGGGAAGGTCTTCTAGGAGTACGGGTTTGTCGGGAACCAAAGAAAGGTCTTGTAAGAGGATGGGCATATTGGGAACTATAGGCAGGTCTTGTAGGAGGATGGGCATATTGGGAAATATAATATCGAGGTCTTGTAGGAGGATGGGCATATCGGGAACTATAATAGTGAGGTCTTGTAGGAGGATGGACATATCAGGAACTACAAGCAGGTCTTGTAGGAGGATGGGCACATCGGGAACTATAATAGTGAGGTCTTGTAGGAGGATGGGCATATCAGGAACTATACGCAGGTCTTGTAGGAGGATGGGCATATTGGGAACTATAGGCAGGTCTTGTAGGAGTATGGGCACATTGGGTACTACAGGGGGTTTTGTAGTAGGATGGGCAAATCGGGAACTATGATAGTGAGGTCTTGTAGGAGGATGGGCATATCGGGAACTATAATAGTGAGGTCTTGTAGGAGGATGGGCATATCGGGAACTATAATAGTGAGGTCTTGTAGGAGGATGGGCATATCGGGAACTATAATAGTGAGGTCTTGTAGGAGGATGGGCATATTGGGAACTATAGGCAGGTCTTGTAGGAGGATAGCATATTGGGAACTATAGGCAGGTCTTGTAGGAGGATGGGCATATTGGGAACTACAGGCAGGTCTTGTAGGAGGATGGCATATTGGGAACTATAGGCAGGTCTTGTAGGAGGATGGGCATATTGGGAACTATAGACAGGTCTTGTAGGAGGATAAGAACTTTGAGAGCTCATGTAAAGGTTTTACAGGATAATAATCACAAGAAGAGGTTACGGCATAGTCGAGAACTAGACCAGGCATCAGGCTGCGGATTAGGTTGTAATCGTCCTATCGGGCAAGGTCGGGCTGGAGTATGGTCATATCTGGAACAAACGGTCACGGGGGATCACTGAATGTCGCGCCCTTGACCGCGATTGTGTCATCCGCACGCCAAGTTCAAGAATGCCTTTGCCAACAGCCGGTGGCGATGGATGCGCGGCGAAAGTGGCGGTGGTCGCTGACCCACATTGCGCAATTCTGTTCCACGCGCAACTCCCCCTTCCATTCTTGTTAACCGGAGTTTTTACTGTCTTCTGGATTTCATTTTTTTTTGAGTGAAGAACCTCTGGAGACCTTGTATTCTGCGTCTTCCGCCACGTGCGGCTGAAAACTCATCCTCGCCCAGACCAGTTCCACGCCTCGGGTGAATACCCTCGGCCTTGACACAACTATGCACTTCTTCACTCACTTCGGTGTTAAGTAATAGTTATACTCATTACGCCTATTATATTATTATTACTCGAACTCACAATGCTAAATGTTCTTGTTTTTTTTTTTTAAACACGACGACATTAACTAGTCACAATTTTCATTTCTGAAAAGAAAATAGTTCTTACATTTGATTTATCTGCTAATAGCACATTTTGACAAGTTTGGAAATCGAGTGAAGAACACTTACACGATTAATTCTCCCTTTGCGCTTTTTTCAGCAATATTTATTTTGTTATTGAATGTAAGAACTCTGAAGACAAAACAATTCCTAATGGCCGAAGATGTCGGGTCACATTCGAATTTTGCCATCCTTAGAAGATTAAATTTAAACCATTTTAAACTTTTATTTATTAAAAAAATGTAATAAATTAACCTTATTTAAGTTCCTATCTAATTTAACATAAAAACAACCATTGCCACGCAATATTTGAATTGTAAGTACTACCCAACAGTTTGAGAACGAAACTTCACTGCATCTAATAAAGAAGTTGGTAGTACGATATCGCAGTAACCCAGGTATATTTCAAGGATTTAGTTGTTTAGGGCTCTGAATCGTAGCTCGACCTATAGGAGATTACAAGTAAAATAGGACTGGGCCTTCGGGAAGGTCGCCGATTACAGATTACAGTGTAGATGCGAAGAGTCGCAGGCCAACCGTAGACTGTAGGACTGTAGCAGAGGCAGGTGTCAGTGAGGGAGGCGCGGGTGATAAGCGAGAGTGGAGGGGGTCCGTGGAGAGTCAGTGAGTGAGTATCGTCAGTTAGCCACTATCAGTCCTTGCCTCTGCCCAAGGTGATGATGGGGTTCCTCTGGTGTCTCGTGGTTGCTCTACTATGCCACAACGGGAGCTCTGCAAAAAACACTTCATCACCTACAGCCAGTGAGTCCATCTGATATTTTACAATTTTTAACTGTATCTATACCAAAATTTAATATTTTTTTAAATTAGGGGTGATACGTCTAACTTTAACAAAAATCAGTTTGTGTTATTAGCTGTATTTAAAAACAAATTGACTATCATTTATTAATTGTTATAAATTATAACTATCGTTATTACTTTCTAAAAAAAATTATATATACTAATTTACATTTTTATGGATAAATTATTTCACCATTCAGTCATAAAGATAAAGATTCAAAATTTATATTTTAGATCATACCTAACAAATCCGATTTAAAATGAGTCTTTGAATATTAAAGGGCCAAAAGGGAAAACATTGAGTTTTCAAATACTGGAAATTAACAACTTATATAAAAGGCGATTTTTGAACTCTCTCTATTAGGTTTCTTCAAAAACATGTATAAATGAATGGATCCTCCAAATTATAACTGATATCAATAGCATAAATAAAAACAAACGCGTAAAAATAGGCAAACAAAAATTGACTTCAGAAAAATCCATGTGCGCATGAATGAAATAAATTCAATCTGAAAGAAACGTAGTCATTACATAGTTGAATTATTATAGTTGTGACTGATGCGTCGCTATGCAGTTAGAAGTGTTATTTTGCCTACGTATTTTTTTATTAATTATAATTTTTAACTCCTTAAATGGGCTGGTCAAATGATATATTCACTCAACGCAATAAATAATTGTCTCGGGACATAGGCTTTTCGAAGTATCCCACGAATATCCAGCAGAAGCGATGCGACTCTCCTCTTTGGGGGAGGGGGTTCAAACCGGGCTGAGCATAATATCTTACGTGAGCGACTAAAAGTTCAAAAATGGAGAGAAATATGTGACGGTTTTCAAATACTTCTTATTCCATTCAAATTTTTGAATATGATGTTTTTCTAGTATTCCAAGTTACAATCGTACTTCATGACTTAAAGAACGAAGAAGAAGATGTTGATCATGAACAAACTTCTGTTGTCTGTGGATTAGGCATACAGAAGAATTATTTATGTGAAAAACTAAAAATGAAATTAATAGAGTTGTTGGGGGGTTATTACACCTTCCCATCTCATTAATTAGCACCAGCAAACATCTAAAAACTATTTAGTTGTATGTCGATCACTGTTTAATTGTAAATTATTTTATTATATCTTAATTTTTCAAATGAATGTATATGGCAGCAATTTTATGGCTTAATTTAATTAAATATTGAAAAGAATTTAAAAAAGTTGGGAAATGCTTTAGTTGAGAAAAGCATTTAAAAAGATATTGCACTGTTTTGTGTTTCCTCTCAAGTGCTCAAGTGTTGTGCCATAATGTTCCTTCACGTTTTATGTTGATTTTGTTTCATTTTATACATATACATCATATCGGATAACTTTTAAAATAGATGTGTTTTTAAGTTTAAAAAAATTTCAACGTATATCGTTTGATTAAATACTAACTAATTGGCATACAAACCTTGTTGTTTGACGGATTGATTTAGTGTCCAGAGTTGTAACTGAGCTGAACCTGGAAAGAGACTGTCTGTTCCCCACTAAACTCACAATACGTCTTTTCAACCCGTGCCCATGACTTTGGCACTATGACGGACTATGAGAGAGAAAAACATTAAGCTCTTAAACTTTACTTAATAAATACTTTTAGAGCGAGAAATCTTTAAAATCGATTAAGATAAGTCCAACACTGCTGGACAAACTGTCGAATTTTAGGTTTATTAATCTTTAAAGATTAATAATCTGTATCCGAATCTGTATCTGCTCTCAATCAGAAGTTAAAATCTATTTTTGAATACAATAAAATCGTTACACAGTAAACCTAATTCATATTGTTTCAATTCAATATTCATATTAATATTGAATTTGATGAGTTTCGTAGATTTCAATTATTTATTTATTTATTTATTTATTTGTTGGTATACAAATTAGGTATTATAATTACGAGAATTGAAATTTAAAATATTTATTTTGTCGTTATTTATTTACTTTGTGTACATAATTAGTGTTTAAGGAATATTTACCGTAGTGGCAAATTAAATTATTAATCACCGACTTTAAACTGATAATTCTCATTTTGACTTAAAATTAATGCGTCTCACGTTTCTCTTTCTTTTATGCTTCACTTGTTCACATAGCTGGGAGTAAGCTAAGCTCTCTTAAAATATAATTAGGTTATTCAATTAAAATATTTCCAACTCACGTACACGTTGATTGTGTCTTTAACTGGGACTAATTCAGTTCTTACCCAATTTTTGCAATCAAAATTATTTAGACTCAGAACTTAGTTTCAATTTCAGCTCATTCAAAATGTTAACAATTCCAACAAAATTGAAATCGATACGTACTCAGTTTTTCGTGAAGCCCTTTCATTATTTGCCTGGCGCGTGAAACAAACTCTTATATTACCCAAAGTTAATTTTACTGTACCACGAAAAAAATCTGTAATCCGTAACACTAGTGAAAACTTACTTAAAAACGTGTTGATAGGGGAGCTGCTTTTTGCTCCATAAAATATCGAAATTGTATGTTTAAACTGTTATTCAAAACCTATGTCTTTGACAGAGTGTGCAAAGTGTCCAAAGTAAAACGATGCCAATTTTATAAGGCTGGTACTCATTCAAAAGAAGAACATTTTGGGACGAGTTTACTTTTAAGACATGTTTTCCTAATTGTTATACAAATGTTAATTATGACTAAGCAATAATAGTTTGTCACTAATTACAATCTTACGTTTTCTTCTTAGTAGCCACGAAATCCAATGAATTAATCGATCTGATTATATTTTTCTGATATAACTAGTAAACGTTTTTTATTTGTTATTTTTGATTTGTATAGTAAACTAAGTTTGTTTAACGATTAAAGTAATTTATTTAATGATCTTGTCGGGGATAGGGTGAGCCTCGTTTTGTAAGGGGACTTATGTAAGCCGTAATAAAGCGTAAGTGACTGGAATATTGGAATTGGCAGGGATGGAAAATGTCGGGCGGGGCGGCAAATCACACCTCCTCTTGCGTTGGCTCCTCAGTCAGAAGCAATGGGTCATTCCCACGAACAAACATGGAGGGACTAAGTTGTGGTCTAAAGTTATCTTGTAATAGTCGACAACCAAAATACTTGACACATTCTATGACCGTTTTTTTTGTAGTTGTAGCTATTGTTGACTTCCTGTCTTAGCCGGACGAAAAGCCGATCTGGGAAGAGTCATGACTAATTTAGGGCCGAAGCCGAAAGCCGTGATCGGATTTGACGCGAGGACACGGGGGGGCGCAGGCTCGGTCAAGGGTCAACGGAACGTACTATACAAGGTCGCAGAGCCTTCTGGAAGCGGCCCACTCGAAACCAACGAATGCGCAGTCAGGATAACAGAGGCCAGCGATGCCCAAGTATTTCAATATGATTTGATCAAAAACATTCTTGCCGATGGAAATCGAAACGTTTTCTGAATTTGCAGAATTTTTGTTTAACTCAGTCAATAAATATATAGATGCCAATACCATTTAATTTAAAGAATTTGAAATTTGTTAACGCCCGCCAGTGTGTATATACAGTAAGTATACAATATGCAGTTAATTAATTATCATGCACGTTAAAATACGCTATGGACTACGATTACAAATATTTGTTTATATGTATTTGTGTATAGTTATATTATAAAATGGTTCTTACTGTTAAGCATAAGCTTAGTAAGGCCAATCAATTTGTATGATCAATAAATTGAAACTGAATTGAACAATACTGCCTGGGGAGTAACTCCCCCTGTCAAAACCCACAAAAGCATCATCATTTGAAACACTAATTATTTATCGACCCTATTTCTGCAGCTAAATTTTATCCTGTAACATCTTTTAAATTGTTTAAACGATGTAAGGACTCAAAATGCACTAAAACTAACAGTGTTGATCTGCCACCTTATCGTAGAGATCGAGATGTGCTTGACTGCTTGATGTGCTTCGCTACTGCTATCTGTTGTGGATATCTCTCTAAATGTTACTCCTAATCCCGGGATCAGAGAAACCGATGATTCGACGAGAATTGGTCTACTTCCGCTCACACATACAAGTCATCGGGCCTGAAAGTCATTATAATAAGAAATACCCCCGTCGCAGCAAACCTGCATACTCAGCGAATTTCGAATGAATATATAACATAACACATTAAAACACTTCACAGGATTCATAAGAAATGTATTCACAAACAAGCGATATTTAAAATATTAATTATTCTCCATAAGAATAACATTGGGGATGAGTACGCAGGTTTGCTGCAACAAGGAACACAAAATAATGGGTTTTTATGCAAATATCAATAGAATTCATCTTAGTGAAGTCACATACCAAGTTTCATCCATATACGTTCATAAATAAGTTATATATAACATTTTAAGTATTTTCCATAAGAATAACATGGGGATCAAGTACCTAGGTTTGCTGCTACAGGAACCATAGGCGAAAAATAGTTTTTTTTGTGCAAACAACAATAAACCACAACCAGATCAAGCCATATACCAAATTTCGCCAGTTTATGTTCATAAATAAGCGAGATATACAATTTTTCTTTTTCTCCATAAGAATAACATTAGACAACGTACTGTGTTTAGCACTTTCAATATCTCGGTAACCAATTGACGTAGAGCAATGATCAAAATACCAAATTGTTTGTTTTTTTAAGCTCAACCTAATGGTATAAATTAAAATTTGATTTAAATTTAAATTACCTGTGAAAACCCCAAAAAACACATTTTTGGGGTACAAAACCCCCCAAAAACCCCCCTTCGGATGGTGCGATTCATCTGGTTTTCGAACTCGTTCAAATAAATGGTACTTTACATATTTGTACCAAATTTCATTAAGATCGGACCTTTTTTACGAGAGTTATCGTGCTTACGGACACATATATAAATAAATATATATATATATATATATATACACATATATAAAAATTTGAACGAATGGTGTTTTTGACATCTGGGGACCTCAAAATGAAAAGTTATCATGGTCTCAGGCTTAAGTCTTACCATGAGACCTACGGTAATAGCTTCTTCCCTATAGGGGAAATTCGCTAAAAGAATTTACTTAACATTAAAAGTTGTTGGTCAAACAATACAATTTTCGGTGGAATACGGTTACATTTTTTTCAGACTCGAGTGTTTATTTGGTTTTCTCCCAAAAGTTCTTAAATTTCTCTCGATTAAAAACGGGTTTTTGCTTGGTTTATGGCTGTGACAAACCGAGTGTGATTGTTACCTGCCACTCTTACTCACACGACATGTATTATAACATGTTTAGTTCAGTTCTGTATTAAATATAACACCGAAATAAAACAGTTGGTTTTTGTATTTGAAAAAAAATAACATTTAGATTTCCATTAGACTGTTTTGCTAGCATTTATCTTGCACTGTAAAAGTCAACTTTAACAGTACTATGGCGACGTGGAGAGTAACACGCGCGCGAACATTTGTTGATTTCTATCATTAAATACAAGTGTCTGGTGTTATCTAATGATTTGATACCAAGAGCATAAGCGTCATTTCAGTATTTTGATTGGAGAGGCAAAATCGTGATCGTGATTATTGTGACTTTTTATATATTACAATAATATATCCTCTAAATTATTGGGGGAGGGGGGCATACTGCCCCCCTTGCAACCCCCGAATTACGCCTATGACCAGGAGATGAAGATTACACAAGTTTGAAGGGTACAGACAGATTTTAACTATCATAAATTAAATAGTGGGTTGTGTATAGACCTTGAAGTAACTCGTGCCGCCCTCTCAGTTAATTTGGCGCCCAGGGCGAGTTTCGACAGTGTCCTTGGCCTTCCGAGAGTCGCCAAATCCTGGTCTGCCCTCCGTTCACCACTTGTAGATATAAACTGTTTACCAATTGTTTAGAAAATGCAAATTAATTACCGGATTCTAATCGTCTTTCGTGTATATCTCCGAATGATAATAAGCATTCGAAGATCAGTTCAGACGTCCGCGACGTTATTTAACTTATTTCTCAGTTATTTTACGGCGGAAAACAGGAATTATTAGCTAAACAACAAATGTATGCACAAAGGTCATCTTAAAAGTTATAAAAAGTCTTCCTCTTTTGAGGATGAAGTTTTAACGAGACACAAATTGGATAAATACACTGCCCTAAATCCTGTATTCCTGACACTAAAACACCCTCTGGGAAAAAAGCGAACGTCGGAGGGCTCTAATCAAAATTACAGCTAACTTAATGGAGATTGGTCAATTCATGTAGGGGCAATGCACTCATGATTACATCCAATAGAATTCAGGTTGGACGAGGATAAAGCTGGCGGCAGGCGCCGAGGGCGTTGGGAATTTCTGCCGTCTTTTTAAACTGTCCTGGAAAATGAAAATAGGAAATGAATTGACTGATATATACAAAGATTTGAGTTATCAACCTTACATGTTAATATATAGTGATAAATAATATCATCATAAAACATAAGCTAAGTAAAGTCGATTTTTAAGCCTTTTGCGTAATTGGAATTGCACTGAAAGTTAGAGAAACATCTGCAAACAATAACAAGGGATCAAAGAGGGCTGCTTCGCTGGATGATAACAACTTTAATACCTCGGTTAAACCCTGTTTGAATGTGTTCAAAAAAAGCAAGTATGACATTTTATATATTCTCCATAGCACTGACAGCGTTTATCACCTTCCTCAGACACCTCGGTCACACACATCCCGTAACATTGAATGTTATCTCTCTTCACCCCGGTTAGACACGGTGGCCGACGATTTCAAACAGAACGATAAATCGAATCGGTAAGCAGTATTAGTGAATTTCCTATGGAAAGTGAACTATTAGCATGACCCGCACGGTGAAACTCAAGCCCGGGACCACCATAGAAGTTCCTAACGTGCTTACCCCTGAACACGTTTTGGGGGGTCGTTCAAAATTGTATATATACAATTTTTGCCCGCATTTTTTGCCCGATTTTCTTCAAATTTGTTAGGGACATTCCTTTCTGTAATCAGTTGGACAAGTTCGTTGGGCAAAACAATCGGAAAACTCTAAACCTCTTTTTTTGGGATTAATCTTTCAAATTTTGAGTTTTTGGCCCCAAAAAGGGTTATAAAAGCCCCGGATGTAAAATTAATCCATGCAAAAAGGTGGGAATTAGTGAGGCGAAACTTTTAAGCCCCCTCCCGTCATTCTAGCATAACTATTTACCAATTTATAGAAGAAAATGTGTATTGGCCAAACACAGTACGTTGTCTTACGGGGGTTTTACATTAAAAAAGCCTGTTATTCATTTGTTGGTGTACTTTTATCATCCCCAGCAACCTCACGCCTACTTTCAAGCCTGACTGGACCTTCTCCTAACCTTATAATGCACAAAATTTTATTCCCAGCATTGCAAGTAAATGAAACCAGGAACTTCAGAACAGCCAGAAAATCAATGTTTTCAGATTTCAATAAAAATTGGAATAAATGTATGTTTTACACTGATTTTGAGTTTTAAAAGTTTTTTATGTGGAAATTCACTTCCCTAACGTCAGCGTGCTGCGTGCGAACTCGTTGTTGCCAGTGGAACTGTTGTGTTCCTGCCGCACGGAACGCCGAATATTTCACAAAGATCATAATCGACGTAGCAAACATTACTGTTTACTGTTTGTCATTTTATTCTAAGATATTCGCACAACTCACAAGGAATACTATTTTAACAACTACACGTCAACCCAAGGCTGAAATCCGATGATAGCCAAGTAAATAGCAGTTGGAACTTGGTTATGCATTCGGATTCAGAATTTATAATTTGAATATGATGATGTTTAAAGCAAAGATTTACTTATTGTTTAAAAATTGCAAAATAATTGGGTTTTTTCGAAGTAAACAATTTATTACAATTAGTTGTTTAATACAAAGGTCCTACTTGCCATTTAAAGTAGAGCCGTATTTTATAAACAGTTTTTAGGTGTCATTATGATCTTGTGATTGGCATAATTAGTTGTATTAACCAACACGAAACTTCTGTTAAATGGCAGAATTGTTTTGCCAAACAACACAGTTGTTTTAATCACAGAATCATTGTCAGTTCAATATTTGAAACTGACAATCATGTAGCGTATATCAGTAATTAGTACCTGGGGGCCGAGCTTTGCTCGGTAGAATGCCGGTCAGTTTGTTTCGATCACTCGGAGTAATATTTCACCACTTCCCCCTACTGATAATCAGATTAGTATAACTCATTTGCCTCTTTTCTACATTTTTAAGGTCACTCCAGTTGTTATTTATAGCTCAATATCCCTTTGATTTATTTTACTACTCTATATATGTAATCTTCACTCAAATATTTTAACCTCTGCTCTCAGGAAACCACATGTTAATAATCATAAACAAGATTAACATAAGTATTACTTTGACAGTTCCCTGATTGATTATGAACAGCTGTTACAATTCTTTTATTTTGATTTGAAACTCCATAAGCCCAATGTTAATTTTTTTAACTTTTCATTTTAGTTTTTTTACATTATTTGATTTTTCCTGGGGATGAGGCCTGTCTAGAACTTATTTTTATCCCAGAAATTAGTTATTTCGAACATTTGAAGGAAATCGTTGGAGCCGTTTTTGAGATCAGTGTCGCAAGCAAGCAAGCAAGGAAACCTTACTCATATTAGAGTATAGGATAGATGTGGCAATATTTAAGTCCAATACGTTTCCATAATTTAATTGTTTATAATATTACGGCGTAGTTTTAAATATTTAAGTCAAATCGTCAATTATATAAGTGAACTAGCATCTTAATATTTATAACTTAAATGAATTGCAGTTCTAAGAACTTCATCATATCCGATGCAAATTACCTGCTGTAGTAAAAAAGTAACAAGAGGCATTATTTTGTGGTCCTCACAAAAGCTACGACAATAATGTATTATATAAGAATAGAAAACAAATTAACACTCCTCTCCTGGCTTGTTAAATCATTTAAATTAGGCAAATATCGAGGTTTGTAATCATCTATAGGAAAACCAAAATGTTCTATTTTAAAGGCTATACGGTATGCCTACACTGAAAATTTTAATTTCAGTATGGTAGTAATCCAAAAACAATATTGAATAATAAGTGCAATTATGGTAATTTCTACAAGATTGATCTTAATTTACCCAATCGGTAAGGTAATGTCCTGCCTCACGTCTGTCAAAAATACAATAATTTTCTTGGTAAATTATTTGCTAGAACGCTTTATTTTTGCTGATACATTATAGTAATATTACTATTGTAAATATAAAGTATTATGAGAACATTCTGATATTATTGTATCAAATTCTGTTTTTGATTATAATACAGTCTCTAAAGTGGAAATGAGTCGTCGCCGGCCCGACCTGGAGCGTGCACGCACCGCTAGAAGCGATGTTTCATCATATAATCGGTACCGGGATGTATTAGTTACTGTAATATGAATAGTGTTTCACTCTCTCAATTTTATTATGTCAACTAACCTGAGGATTAACTGAAGATGTGGCTGTCACCACGAAACTTGTAGTAACATAACCTCAAAAGGTTATTGAAAGGTAAAACTTGTTTTTATTTATTTTAAAATACAAATCCAGCAGTAATAACGTGAATTCAGACACTCATTTTGGCTTCCTATAGTATAGATTGGATATAAAAAAGTAAAAGCAACAAAGAAACGCTGATATTAAGTTACTAGCCTCAAATAACCAAAATATACGTAGCAAATAAATATAGCAAATACAGTAGTATGCTTCTGCAGTTTTGATGTACAAAACAGTAAGCAGTTGCTTTTACGTAACCACTCCACTGTAGTAGCCACAACAATAAGTTATTGTAGAAGCAAATAAGGGTATTGCTACTACATTCTGAGAGTAGAGTCAACCGAATTTATAGCTTCAGCAATAACTTACTGTAATAGTAAATACCACCGTAGCAGCAAACCTGCGTACTCAGCGAATTTCCAATGCATATATATGTATCTTAATACTACATAAAGCCACATACCAAGTTTCATCAATATACATTCATAAATAAACGATTTATGACATTTTAATTATTCTCCATAAGAATAACATGGGGCTGAGTACGCAGGTTTGCTGCTACGGGAGCCTTTGGCAAAAAATTGTTTTTTGAGCAAATATCAATGGTCCACAACCAGATGAAGCCGTATACCAAGTTTTGTCAGTATACGTTCATAAATAAGCGAGATATAAAATTTTTCTTTTCCTCCATAAGAATAACATTAGACAACGTACTGTGTTTAGCACTTTCAATATCTCGGTAACCAATGCGGTAGAGAAATGATCAAAATACCAAATTGTGTGTTTTTTAAAAAACTGAATCCAATGGTAAAAACTTAAAGTCATAAATGTTACTTTACACGTTTATACCAAATTTCATCAAAATCGGATAATTTTTACGAGAGTTATCGTGCTCACGGACATATACGCTTTATAACTTTATATATATATATACAGTTTCGAACGAATGGTGTTTTTGGGGTCTGGGGACCTCAAAACGAAAAGTTATCATGGTCCCGGGCCTAGGTCTTAACCATGCCGACTACGGTAATAGCTTCTTCCCTATAAGGGAAATTCGCTAAAATAGGAGTTTTTGTTATGAATACCCTCTGGTAAAGCTTCTCAAGATTTGTACTATTAACAATAACTTATTGCTCTGACAACAAGATGTATTGCTTGGGCTTTAATTTCATTACAGCAATATTTGCAATACTCTCTGTTGCTCACTACAAACAAAATTTACAATAACAAGATTGTAGTTGCCACCAAACACATTGCTGGGACCATATGAACAATAATTTATTGTTCCACGTATCATATTCTAGTTCATATAACAATACTTGTTTCCAGTGAATTACTTTTGCACAAATTTATATATAGACGACATAGTTACCTATTTTGGACCTTTAATTGCATTGTTATCTTTGTAGTTAGAATAGAATACAATTATACTTTGGTAATACATTATATAATTTGCTTAGCAACCGTCTTTTTTGGTCGGCTATAGGTTCGGAAAGCGATAACACAAATAATCATCACTTGGTTCCATTGAGTTCACCAAAAACCAAAATTTACCTCAAAACAGTTCAAGTATAACAGAAAAGGTTGATTATATTGTTATTTTCTTTAACACACCCAACTCTATAAAAAAGTTAAACAATAATATTACATTTAAATTTTAACAGAAAAATGTATTTTAAAGTTATACAAATATAAAAAAGGCATTTATGAGGTATCTGTAACTATTTTGACAGTAAAGGAATTAAATAATTGTAATTAATACTTTCTACATTTTACCTCCCATGTAAATTCCATTTTGCCTTAAAACATCATCAAATTAAATAAAGTAGTTATTTAATAGATAATTAATATACAGGGTTGGTGAAAAGTCCCGGGACGGCTTAATATTTTTTTAACCGTTACAGATGGAGCTATACAAGTTGGTACACTGTTACTGGGCATAAAACACTATTTTACTACAATTTCAATGAGCCGCTACCACCTCAGGGGGACGGCCCACAAGGAGTCGGAAGAAAATCTTAAATAGAAGCATAGGTTGATATGCACATCAAATTAAAGGTCTTTAATATTAGAATACAATGCCACAAATCCGACTTTAAACGGACAACCGAGCCCAAAATGACAGCTATTAAAAGATGGCTTGAATTTGAAATGTTGATAAGTAGCTGTGTGTAATCTAATGTAACACATTTAAATTTTGCATTAAAATGTAAAATTACGTTAATGTAATACATTTCAATTTAATTTGCAAAAATTTACTCTCCTAGCTAATAAATTACTAAACCGATTCAAAACTTCAGCACATCAACATTTCAAATTCAAGCCATCTTTGAATAGCTGCCATTTTGGGCTCGGTTGTCCGTTTAAAGTCGGATTTGTGGCATTGTATTCTACTAATAAAGACCTTTAATTTGATGTGAATATCAACCTATGCTTCTATTTAAGATTTTCTTCCGACTCCTTGTGAGCCGTCCCCCTGAGGTGGTAGCGGCTCATTGAAATTGTAGTAAAATAGTGTTTTATGCCCAGTAACAGTGTACCAACTTGTATAGCTCCATCTGTAACGGTTAAAAAATATTAAGCCGTCCCGGGACTTTTCACCAACCCTGTATGAATATTAATTAGTAATTTCAAAATTAATACAATTCTGCCCCTACATGCGCAATTGTCCTAGCCACCTTTGGCTGAAACACCATTACTTAATCGCTATTTTCTATAATATTCATCGGTTTTTTTACTTTTAAATTTATTTCATTTTAGATATTTTATTCACCTATTAAATCCTCCCTTTTAAGTAATCACCCAGCACCCGCCAGTCCTTGTCATTTAGAAATTTAAAACATTATCGTAAGTCAAATAGAAATTGTTTAACCGAAATGGTCTTATATTTTTTAAATAGGATACTCCGTTATAAAATGAATATTCCGTTATAAAATAAATAAAGTTTTCTTTTGTAATTAATTCCTCTAATTTAGCACGTTTTCACTATCAAGCGAGTTAATTAGACAACGTTGCAATAAACTACTACACTAACTCTAGCGAACGATAACTTCCGAAATCATTCTCGTTTGGTTGTCGATTGGTGCTTATAACTTATTCCTTCCAAAATGCAGTGGGTTAAATATGTAACTTTCAACCCCATCAATTTAAATTATCCTCGTTAGATTAGGCTTTTCAATACTGTGTTAAAATGGGTCTACTTTGTATTTAATTTTAATTTAAATCGTATTAAACTAAATTAAATAAATAACAGAGCGTTGTATTGAAAATAAAACATCAAGAAGCATTCGAGCTTTCCGAACAGACATGATGTTCGATTTTTAGTGACAGGGATGTAACATAAACTACTATAAATTATTCCTAGCAAAAAAAACGCAGCGCGACAACTGCAACATTGGAACCTGTTTCCTATGAGCATCGTGTTCCTCCCGAGCCGTTTAGCAATGACTACTGGAGCATTCAGAGGTCACGACTGTGTCTGCATCTTGCATGTGTAGTCGCAGTTGAAGAGACTCGTGCATGACCCGTGACACGTGTGCGGTTAGTCCCATCCTGGTGATTCGCCCCTCTGTGCGGAGAGCCTAGCGTTTGGAAGTAGCAACCATCTATATAATGTAATAATGCGGTCATTGGACCATCGTCACATACAACTAAGGGTTAAAACTATACAGGGTGTTTCCAAAATAATGTCGCTAACTTTGGGATATTGTTCCTTATGCCAAAAGGAACGTAAATCATCATATAACCGGAGGTCTATTTCTTTTCGTTTACTGTCTGTCTGTCTGTATGTGATTTTTACTAGAACATTTATATTTTTAAAACGGCTTGACCAAATTCAACCAAGTTTTGGTTAAATACTCTTCTTGGGAGGTTATTTTTTGGAAAAAATATTTTTCATAATATCTTTCCGTTTAAAAATGGCGGCCATTGAAAATCTTTAACCTCAAATATCTAAAATAAATAGAAATTTTACAAAAAACTTTTTAGAGTACAGAAAGTTACAAAATGTAATTAAAAATCCATATCTGCTTTAACATTGAAAATCGGGTTAAAATTAACTGAACAATGACTGAAAAACGGAACACATGGCTAAATTTTTAAACAGAAAGATATTAAGGAAATTATTTTTTTCTAAAAAATAGCCTCCCAAGAAGATAATGTAAAAAGCCAAAAATCTTTCGGCTGTGATTTAAGCGCGCCGTTGTGTACGCACTTAAACTGCGCCAAACAGAGGACCAATTTAAATATCCTCATTTGGAAAAAACATCACAAATACCGACTAAAAGAGGCTTAATGAGTTTTTACAGATAAGGTTAGAGTTCATAGCTATTACTTATTTTGTAATGTATTACTCACCATATACCATTATTATTATTTGTTAGTAAAAATAGCTTTAGAGGTGTGGATTTTTTTCTCTTAGTTTGTTAATGTATCATTCGCCATCAAATAATCTGATAACATTTAAAAACAAGGGACGATATAATAATGCTAAATGGTACCGAATGTTGAGGGAGCGAATTGTTTTCCAGCTAATTAAATAAATGAGGATACCCAGGGCAGATACTCCAAACTGCTGGTAGCCATTGAGATAGCATCGCTTCCAAATAATGCAGTACAAATCCAACGATCCGATTTTTAAAATATTGATTTATGTTTTACGTTTACAAAAACAATTATTTTGCATGGCAGTTAACATTTTTTGAAGGTCATATATAAGATCATTTATATTTTAAACAGAAATTAAATAACATTCTCATAATTGATAGAATTTTGTATTGTTTCTGTAAGGAAACCCATACATAAACTCAGACATATTTCACATATTAGCAAACAACTCAAATATTTTCAAAACCTATCTCGAATAATCTTTCTCTACAGGTGCTTTTTGGCATTTTAAAAATACCAACATACAGGGATTGACTTGCGAGTGCACTTAAAATGCAGCACTTTAGGTTGAATTCCTTGGAATCGCATGAAATTATATAACATCGATGTCAACGGTGTTTTCTCATTGTATTTATGAATGTTTCTTCGCATTTATTTATGATCGGTAGTGTCAGAACTTTTCTCAAAATGAATCTTGAAAAAAATATGGCATCTTTTGAAAACTCAAATTAACGGGAACGATCTTTAGTTGCGATTAAATTATTTTCGTACGTAGTGAAACGTGGGATTTCTGTTTGGGCAATTGACCCTTCTTCTCGGGGTGGGAGGTGGGTTCCAATATGCCCAAATACCGGATTGCATCATGCACGGCGGTCTGGTCCACCGTAACCCTACCCCAGACCTACTTTTTGTCGTCGATTCACCAACACAGGTCCCAACTGGAGACCTACTACCTAAACTTTATCAGCATACCTTTCTGTTACTGTTCAAATTTGTTAATTGTCATAACTTTCAAGTTATCGAAGCAGTCATTCAGTACGAATAAACTTATGGAATGCTAGAACAATTATTACAAATATTTCGAAGGCTCCATAACTTTTGAGAGTGCTTAAACACTAATGTAAAGAGAGCCAATAATCCAAAACAAAGAATTTGTAAGCTGTCCTGGATGTGTGATGTTCGACATTCTTGTGTCCTCTGCTTCCAAGATACTGTGTACACACATAGGGGTCTATGTGTTGGGATTTATGTATTGAGTATAGTTTACGTAAACATGAGAGTGAGTATGCTAATATTTTCAAAACAATCTTCATGGTAAATTCACGCTTGTTTCGAGAACAGAGGAAGACAAGATTTACAAAGGTATTCTTCAACGAGAAAACAGTAGATAACGTACCTCACGCGAGATTAGGTTCTTTTATTGTTCCCCGAACTGTGGAAGATCCGCCTTGTTAAAACTCAACCAAACTCCTACTGAATAGGCAACTACTGGCTGTTTGTTCGAATGAAGAGGACTGGGCTCGACCGGGACTGCCCACGAGTAGGGCTTCCCAGGCTATTTCGACATATTTGCATTCAAAACCTTGTCAGCTTTTTAACCTCGGAGAGATAAATGTGAGTATATAGTGTGTGGGCACGGGCCCATTGTAAGTTGTCCTTGCTTCAACGGAAAGAAACATAAAAGATCCAACAAAAGAGGAAGCAAGGAACAGATCTAACACTGTCCGTATCACGACAACCACCGCCTGTCACTCCGCTGCCGACCTTCGAGCGCTTTATCAAATCATAACAGTAGTTTATTTAGAGTGTCGCTTCTGGGAATATAGCCTTGCAAATTCAGTTATTACGGCTCTAAATACACTTATTATATATTCAGAACAGTGCTTCCGAAAGCCGTTTTAGTTCCGTTGGTCCATAAACAAACTAATCTTATTGGTCAATGAAACCGATTTAACTTCAGTTGATTGTGTATTTGTGCTCAATTCTATTTATAATTATATTCTATAATGTACGTAGAACTGTTTTAAAAACCGTAAAACAGTTCTTATTTGCAACTGTGACTGAAAACGTTGTTGCAGTAAGTTGAACAATATCGTTACAACGATGTTGTCCAATAATAGAATCAGTCGCAAAACTTTCCAGCAGACGGATATAACACCATTCTGTATAACAACTAACTGCAAACGAGAGAAGTGTGCCACACCTCCTGTTGTTGCTCTCTCAACCACGTTCCAGCAGACGGATATAACACCATTCTGTATAACAACTAACTGCGAACGAGAGAAGTGTGCCACACCTCCTGTTGTTGCTCTCTCAACCACGTTCCAGCAGACGGATATAACACCATTCTGTATAACAACTAACTGCGAACGAGAGAAGTGTGCCACACCTCCTGTTGTTGCTCTCTCAACCACGTTTTTTTTAGAACTCGTGTGAGAGACGTGCAAAGTGTGTGAAAAGAGAGGCAATTACTGGCCCCACTATCTCTCGCCTCAATCAACACTATTGGTAACAAATTTACTTACATTCGCTCGGTCTCTTTCGCATAAGTGTTGGGTTTCGCAAAAAGGTATTTTTGTAAGGGACTCAACTATAGTAAATCCCTTAATTATCAGTTAGGGACTTATTCCCGAACACTAAAATAACGCAGACTATTGAAACCTATAAGCGAATTGTGAATTGTGAAACTGTGAATTCAATCAGTCACTTCTTATTCTCGTGTTATAGTTTTATGTAACTATTACGATTTAAAAAATGTTGTTTAGTTTCAAGTTCGCAAGTTTGGGGGATGACGTCAATGTTGTGACTCATTGCTTTGATTTTTTCGTCATCTCTGAAAACATTATATTAAGCAAAGCCCCCTTTCCCCAATGAATTAATTTATCCAATCAACGTTCAACGTTAAATAAAGTTTGAATCGATCTCAGTGTTTGTCAACCTACGAAACCCAGCAAACCCCAAATACAAGGATATTCAAATAACATAAATACAGATTATTGATTAAAACCCAGGAATGTCTTCTACCCAGTGCCAGATGTAGGGCAGTGGAGTAGTTGTTTGAGTGCACGACCCGGGTTGGATAGCGCTAATCGCTGATGGGTTTACTTTGTTACATGTACCTTAGTTTAGCCCAGGGTGGTTCGGAACCTAATTTTAAACTGTATATTTAAACTATCCAAAAATACCAATTCCATCGGTATTTTTGGATAAAAATATATCTAATGAGCAACAAAGATATCTATAATGACGACGAAACCGTCGAATTTCCTCAGGGGAATTAATTTATTCATAATGCCAGGAATGCTTTGACGTGATGGCTGCATCGGTATTCCGTACGAACCCCAACCAGAATCGTGAGTCAACTTCTGGCTCTAACTCAACTGATAAGACTTCGCAGTTATTTCACCAGTCGACTGGGTCAAAGACTTTTACGAATGTACGCTTCTATCTGTATGTCTTTTGATAAGATCATACCGACGTACCAACAATCCAAACTAGCTAGGCTAACATTATACAGGGTGAGTTTTAAATAAGTCCCCCCCTACTTTTTTCTACATTTCTTAAGATATTAACTGCGGACCACCCCCGATCATTGTTGACCGACTTATACTTCATTTTGACCTAGTTAATATTATTGGCCGTCATCTTGGATCATGTTGGATTCAACTATTTATTTTTAAATGTAAAGGTGGGGTTGTAACCTATCATATAAAAGTACTTTTTTACGGTGAAAACAATGCCACAATTCGTTTTTGAAAATCATTATTCGTTCTCAATATATTGACAAATTAAAAAAAAAAAAATTCGGAGAGGGTTTTAGAGGTCCCAACCTTAAAACATGCCCATATTCTCATCATTTCATCAAATTATTACCATGAACTGCTACCAAGCATTGTTGAGTGGCATTCGCTTCATTTTTTAAAATTACAATTTTTGGCCGCCATCTTGGATCCGCCATTTTGCAATAACATATTTTTTCCAAATGTAAAGGTAGGGTTGTGACCAATCATTTCCAACTGTTTTTTTTGCTTTCATTATGGTGGGATAGCCTCCGGATCATTAAATTAAGCAAAATATAGGTTTATGTTACCTGAGCTACTGTCAAATGATCCTGTTGTGTAGTGAAACTACAGCTGTTTCATGCTCATCGGCTCATCTTCATCTTCATCTTGAAGGTGTGTCAATGAGCATGAAACAGCTGTAGTTTCACTACGCAACAGGATCATTCGACAGTAGCTCAGGTAGCATAAACCTATATTTTGTTTTTCTACGCTGAAATCAATTCCGCGATCCGTTTTCAAATATGAGTTTTCACTCTCATCATATTGTTACTTTTTGAAATGTTAAACAGAAATCTTTAAATATCTTGAAAACGAAAGGTGAAATTTGAAAACGGATTGCAGCATTGATTTCAGCGTGGAAACCCAGTTGAATATGATGGGTATTACCCTACCTTTACATTTGAAAAAAATATCTTATTCCAAAATAGTGGATCCAAGATTGCGGCCGTAAATTTTAATTTTGTCAAAATGAAGCGAATGCCACTCAACAATGATTGGTATAGTTCATGGTCATTATTTGATTTAATGATGAGAATATGGGTTTGTTTTAAGGTTGGGACCTTTAAAACTCTTTCCAAAATTATTTTTTTTTGAATTCTTGAGAACGAATAATTATTTTCAAAAACTAATTGCGGCATTTTTTTCACCGTAAAAAGTACTTCTATATGATAGGTCATAACCCCACCTTTACATTTAAAAAGAAATAGTTGAATCCAATATAGTGGATCCAAGATGGCAGCCAAAAATATTAACAAAGTCAAAATGAAGTATAAGTTGGTCAATAATGATTGGGGTTGGTCCGGAGTCGATATCTTAAGAAATATAAAAAAATGTGGGGGCTCATTTAAAACTCACTCTGTATATTTGTTTGAGATAACGACACTCCTTATGTGGGACGTTGCTTAGATGTCCATCATGTATGTTAATGTTGCACCACCGACATTTATATTTGGGTTATTGAAAGTGAGAAAAGCGACCATGCTTTCAGACCTCTCAGGGATTAACTCATACTATAACAGGGAATACTTGGACTTTGTAGGGCCTATATTCGGATAACTCACAGCACGGGTTTACCAGTTCAGCAGTTATTGTCAACTGATGGTTCAGATTATTGAATAACCCAAACAATGCAGAAAACGGGTTTCGGCATGTAGGGCACATGATATCGGATCCGGCGGTTTTTAAAACCACAAGCAATGGAACTTACTAGCATTTTTAGGGTGATCGTTCAAGCCAGTTTGAAAAGTAAAGACATTATTTAGAGCTGTTAATATATGACGTAAGTGGACAAATTTGTCGTCTTCAGCCAATTCCATCTGATAATAATAATTTATTTATCTGAACCGATTTGGCAGGGTGTTAGAAAATACAGTTGTCGCGAATGGAAATTTCAGGATCTCCAGATTTTTTGTAAATGGGTTGAAATGTGTATACCTGGGTTATGTGTGAATAGAGTTAATCACAAATTCTAAATATATTTATATTAAAGTTTCAAATGTCGCGTTCGTGTCACTGTAATAAGAGTCATAATACTACTGTAATTCTGCATAATACTACAATCTGTGTTTTACCTTATCCCAAGATCGTAGACTTGACAAAATGCTAATCAAGAAATTTACAAAACAAAATTAGCCTACGCTATGCTGAAATATCTCCCTAGTTTACATATTATGAGTAAGCATTACATCGAGAAGATAAACGTTTCCTCCTGGCCTTACAGGTGCCTCCTATTAGGCATCTACGCATGCATTCCTCAGTCTATCCCATTGTCTGTCAGGTTTCCTGCCTCGCAATCTTATATATGTAAATTTAGCAAATCCTCACGCGTAGCCCTATTTGCATGTGCCACTTCCAAGGTCTCTACTCCTCTTCACTGGCTGATAAATATTTTAAACGACTCATTGTTTCACTTTGAACAACGAGGAATTTGCTTGATCCCGAGGTATTTGTTGGAAATATTACTTCAAATTTGATAAATGAAAAGTTGCTCGTTCGATTAAAACAGTTTGAGTATAACAAGTTTTTTATGTAATATAGTATAAGTAATTTAAATAATATGTTTTTCGTTCAGCGTGTCTATTGACCGAGAAACTCGGAAAAGTCAGAGCCTTTGACAATAATATTTTGTTAAGTCATAAACAAAAAGGCTGAAATATAGTTTAGTGTGTTCATTATGCGCTGAACACAGTGAAGAGACCCCGTCGACCGGCAAGCCGCTATATCTGAATATAACCTCCTCTCTGCACAAGATGAACCAATCATTCGCCAGGGAAACCTCCAGTAGAGCTAGGGGATGCCAGGTTGTCCTTGTTCTTTCTTGTAAACCGATGTTGGACCATCAAATGAACCATGTTGAAAACACTAGCTGAAATGCTAAAGGCGGTCCCACACTTCTCGCGAACACGCCCGAACATTCGGCCGAACTCCCAATGTTCGGAGTGCTCGCGAGAAGTGTGGGAGCTGCACGAACGTTTTAATACATATGGGACATACGGGACGGAATGTTCAGTGAACATTCGGGAGAATGTTCAGCCGAATGTTCAGGCCTGATCGCGAGAAGTGTGGGCCGCCTTTAGCAACTAAATAGGACAAATAATTCAAACTGTAACCCATTATGAAAACTTGTCAACAGCGCATGCACGAAACAACTTTGATAGCATCGGATGATCAGTCTCCTTAGTTTAAGACCCTCAGTATCTCGGTCAATATTGTGATGTTTTACTTCGTTATCTACACATGGAATTCTTCTAAAGAGCGATCTTTTATAAAATAAAATTGAAAACAAAAAGATGACTTCGTAGCTGAGTTGGGTCGAGGTGTCAGCGAAAGTGTGGCTCCCGGCAGCAGCAAAGGCAGCGCCAGCGGCTGTCAATAGGCACTAATGTCTATGTAAACATTGCACACCAGGAAGCGGCGCTGTTAACATGTCCGACTATTGTCTCAGGCCCTTTCACTGCTGTCACTATCTTTGTTCTTAGGCACATTTTAACATTACAAATACACTCCTTTGTTTCCTACGCGTAACGGAAACAGCTATGAAGTAGTTACTATTCGCAGAATCAGCGTTAGTAAAACGGGGTTTTAAAAGTCCTACTAAAACTATTTAATTTATTATTTTCACTTTCGCCGTGATATATGTTTTAAGAAAAAGCACTAAGGATAGCAATTTGACATTGCTAAATGTTTAGGCGGGGAGTCTTAACACTCTAAGGAACATAAAGCTCGAATTCGGACGCCAAGTTAGAATATGTTTCAGGTATGTTGGGCTTAAGATACTTACCTTTTAATCAGAGAGTTTGGAAATAAACCCGTTGAATATTTATGAATATCATTTTTTTACGCATGAAAAGAAGAACAAATTTCTTTTAAAGTGTGGTCTAAAATGCTTGGTTTCCAGTTTTCTGTGTTATGTAGTTTTTATTTGAACTTTTAAAATTCAGATCCACTGAGAACACAAAGTTGAAAATTTGCCCCTTCTTCCTCGTTAAAACGGTATTTGGGATTAAAATTAAAAAAGTACACATATTTACTAGTTTATAAAACCAGACGTTCAAAATTTTATAATTTTAAATACAAACTGCTTATTTCACGAAAAAATACAAAGCATACATACAAAAGTTGTATTTTCTTTGATACGCAACCAAATATGTGTAAATTATTCATTTGATAAAAAATTACGAAGTAGTACAAAGAATCTGCACTGTTTGAGTACTGGTTTCAAATATTTCATCACTTAACGGCATAAAATAAATCATCACCTAAATTATTGAACCTTTTTTCCTAATACCGTGTATTGGTAAAAAAATCCCTGAAATATAGTTCATTTTTTACATACTTTCGAAAGTTCATCAAACTCAGGCTCATGTCGTATATATGTATAGTAAAACCTTTTGCTCACAAGGATCACATCAACAGATATTCCAATTTGTTCCCACTCAAATGTTACGGTGTGTCGAAAAGGTTCGTCGCGATGGCTAATGCAATTATATAATGTTTACTTGCGCTTTCACGAGTCGTAAAATTTTGTTCACTGAATTTTATGACTGGATTTGTCTTATGCAACATGTTTTAGATGATGCCCCTGTTTGTTTACATACCTCCCTGTGAACCACCCTTAAGTAAAATCTTATTTAGTGCGCGTTATTGGAGAAATGTTTTGTTCAAACCCAATTTACAAGTACAAAGGTTTGCTGTTAATATGCGATCGTACTGGGAAAATTCGACTGTAGATGTCGTCTTTGAGTTGCACTAAACCTTCCGTGATATTTTACTAAATATTTTGTTCCAGCAGTTTTAAATGTGATTTAGTGGCATTTCCGCTTGTACATGCAACTGTGGAGTTGGGGCTTGCTGTATGAACATATTTTACTTATGTCAAAATTTGTAGTTCTTACTTCCAAATCCTGGGTTGCGTTAAAAAGAGACCCTGTTTTAATCTTTAAAGTATAAAATTTGTGTGCCGTGCGTAAACCAGTTTATAGCTTGATAAAACAAATTCATAATGTCATTGACATTTATTTGTGAATTAATGCATAAATTAAAACTAAAAAGTGCTAAGTGTACAAAATGCGACATATGTCAAATTCTTTAAAGAGGCGATTCGGTTGAATATTGGCATAATTAACATTATGTATTTCAAACAAAATAATCAAAACTCGCTATATGGAGTGAAAATACTACATGATGAAACTCCAAGTCATAATAAAAAATGGAGTAGTCAATATGTGGAATCGCTGTAGAATAAAGCGATGAACCGGACTGTAATTATTTGGGCTTGGTTAAGAATTTTACAAAGTCAAAAATGTTAGTTAAATTAATAAACTAACTGACAGATTTCATACCAAGGAATCAAATGAAACTTCAATTTTAAAACCCAATGAGTGAGTCTATCTAAGGAAAATAAGACCCCATACAAATTTGTATAGCTTAACTAACCTAATCTCACCAATCTAACCATAAAACGTCTGATCCCATATTCGGGTATCATGTCCGCCTGCAGCTCTTTCAAGGCTATCGGTCACGCAGACCGCATGCTGATTATTAACTCCATTGTGTCCATCTCAAAAAATATTGAGATATAAACAATAGCATATAACAAATAAAACTGGTCCAAACATATTGACTCCCCATGTAAAAAACTGTCTTCACTTACTCTAATATTAATGCCTGTAGTTGGTAAAGAAACTACCCTTCAGATTTACTATGCTTATGTATATAGTAGAATGAAATATGCAATTGGTTTCTGGGGATCGTCTAGTGAGTTCTTGAGGGTATTTAGACTCCAAAAAAGGGTTGTTCGTATTATGTGTGGAGCTGGCTACCGAGCGCATTGTAAGCCTTTTTTCAACAACTGCATCTTCTCACTCTCCCAAGTATTTATATTCTGGAGGTTTTATCCTTTTTTAAATGCAACTTCCATCTCTTTGAAGAGAATATTGCTAGACATCCCTATAATACACGTCATAAGTGTAACATGGTCTACCCTATCCATAGATTGGCACTACTTGAAAAGGGCATCCACTACTCTGCTCTATGACTATACAATGCTCTGCCCCGGCACCTTAAAAACATAGCCTGTGCAAGCATATTTCTTAAAAAGGTGAAAAATATTCCGATTGAAAGGTGTCCGTACTCGGTGTATTGCTGTCAGACTTCTCAAATATGTGAAGGAAATCTACAATTTTTGCTTGAAAAATTGTTTTTGATTGTCAATTTAGTATTAAGACTTGTTTCACATACAAATTTGTTGTTCACGAAGTAAATGATTTCTGATTCTGATTCTGATTCAACTCGCGAAAGTGTTGACTACATGGGTGTAGACGCAATTCCAGAAATGCCAGGAAGTGTGCGCAATATTGATGCAATGAATCCTCCGTCAGGATGTGGTGACCTCGGTCCACTCTTTTTATGGTAATTCTTCAGAAATTTCCTTGTGACTGCTTTATATTTCATATGTTTATCAATTGATTTCACTATTCGCATTCGTGTTTATTTGTTTACTACTCTTGTACTACCTGCGTATTATGTTATGATTACATTAATGTTTTCCGTGGTCATTCGTGCGTTATTTTGTACTGTGGCTGGATACAGAATGACTGAATATGTCATTAAATCATATTACAAAGAATATTATTGCCTTAAAAAGCTGGAGTAGTAAATAAAAACTTGACTACATAGTTAGTTTTTATTTTTTAATATCACTCACCACTGTTGGGAACAGGAATTACAATGTTAATTAAAAATATCTTTATTCATATCGCACAGTATGAATAGTTTGACAGTTTTGATTTACAATTTACGTAGAGAAAATAAACTTAAATTTAAAAAAGTCAAACCTTTTAAATGGAAAACCATAAAAGAAACATCGAAGGGATTAAACTCAATAGTTTCAGCCTTCGTTTTAATCTTCCCAAATTATAATTATTACTAGCCACATGTAAAACTTTCATGTGGAAGATCTACATCTCTTCCAAACTTGATATATCTTTCCTAACGAGGTAATTCTTTACCGTTTTCTTACATTTAACAAGTTTAGGTTTGAATTAAATTTCCTGAAGTATTTAATTATAAAATATTGACTCGGTATTTTTTGTAATCGTTAACCGTGGTGACTCCCATCCCCCTCGACACCTTTTGAGGATTTTTAGTTCAGTGTTCAATATTCTAAATACAGCGAAGGTATATTTTCTGAAACAATACACGAATATTATCGATACAATAGGCCACTAACGAGGTAGACCCGGAAGAAGATTTGGAAATTAAGCTTACGTACGGGCGTGTATTGATTGCATAACGCATTTTTCGCATTTGAGAAAAACTTAACGCAATCCCACCGTCGTAGAACGCAACTCAATCTCTTCCCCCACCCTTTGCGTCAATTATCAAAACACCAAATTGTTTTTTAAGCTAAATTCATTGGTGAAAACTAAAATTTAATTTCTTAATTAAAAGGTTATATGTAAAAACACTTAAAAAAAGCATTGTTGGGGTGCAGAACCCCCCCCCAAAAAACCCCTTCGGTTCGAATGGAGCGACCTGGTTGGTTCCCGAACTTATATTTTCGACTTATAAGTCATAAATGTTGCTTTACACGATTTTACCAAATTTCATTGAAATCGGACCATTTTTTTCGAAAGTTATCGGAGCCACAGACACATATACGTGGTTTTAAACGAATGGTGTTTTTGTAATCTGGGGACCTCAAAATAAAAGTTTCTGAGAATATATCATGGTCCGGGCCTAGGTCTTACCATGCTGACTACGGTAGTAGCTTCTTTCCTAAAAGGGAAATTCGCTAACACCTATTTTCCTCCAGTACTAATTTATTTTATTCGCTAGACGTTTTACTACCGATTATTAGGAGACGTCATTTTCAATTATTATTCTATAAGTTTCAATATTACAGGATTTATTTTCAATAAGCAAAAGAATATTTAATATTAATCTAATGAGTTTGTGACATGAAGAGAGATAATTTTCAAATGAAAAATATAAACGAGTTCGCACGCAGCATGCTGACGTGAGGGAAGTGAATTTCCACATAAAAACTTTTAAAACTCAAAATCAGTGTAAAAACATACATTTGCCCAATTTTTATTGAAATCTGAAAACATTGATTTTTTGGCTGTTCTGATACTCCTGGTTTCATTTACTTGCAAAGCTGGGAATACAATTTTGCGCATTATAAGGTTAGGAGAAGGTCCAGACAGGCTTGAAAGTAGGCGTGAGGTTGCTGGGGGTAATAAAAGTACTCTAACAAAGGAATAACAGGCTTTTCTAGTGTAAAACCCCCATAAGACAACGTACTGTGTTTAGCCGATACACATTTTCTTTAATAACTCGGTAAATATTTATGCTAGAATGACGAGAGAGGGCTTAAAACTTTCGCCTCTCTAATTCCCATCATCTTTTTACATGCATTAATTTTACATCTGGGGCTTTTCTGACCCTTTTTGGGCCCAAAAACTCGAAATTTGAACGATTATTCCCCAAAAAATGGGTTTAGAGTTTTCCGATTGTTTTGCCCAACGAACTTGTCCAACAGATTATAGAAAGGAACGTCCCTACCAAATTTGAAGTAAATCGGACAAAAAATGCGACCGCTAGAGTGCATACACATATATATATATATAAATATATATATATATATATATGTATATATATATATATATATATATATATATATATAAAATTTTGAACGACCCCCCAAAACGTGTTTAGGGGGTCACGTTAGGAACTTCTATGGTGGTCCCGGGCTTAAGTTTCACCGTGCGGGTCATGCTAATAGTTCACTTTCCAAAGGAAATTCACTAACAAAATGGATTTATTACAAGCACCACACTTTATGAATTGTTGATTTAATCTACACAAGCACATCCAGTTGCTCGAATTCGAGCAAATACGGTTCTGTTAGTTTAAATTGCGATGCCATTTCAGAAGTTAGCTTAAAACAGCTACTCTTGCTTCTGTACTGTGGTTTGTTACCTCAAACAGTGGTCATATGCTCAATTTAAATTATTATTGTTCTATAATATTAACTTGCAACTTTGAAGGCCTGAGGGCCGATGTAAATTTTAATGATTTTCTGCAAACCTACGCATCGTGACGCAAAATCTGCTTGTGAACTATATATTAGGATTATCGGTTGGTTTTATTCACCTGGTTCCACTCTGCTGAGGCAGGGTGATAACGTGTCGGCCATGGATGGGATTAAAATTATCAGAGCTGGCCAAAATCCAGCAACACTCGAATAAATGTTTTTTTTGCATGAAATATCAACACGATAGTGACAAATATGACACCTTATTTCACGTTCGGTTTTTGCGGTATACTGAAAGAAGGTTCAAATGTTTTTCTAGTTTAGTTTTATTGGTTTATTTGGTAAATTCTTTATAATAAAAATCTATATTTCGATTTACATATCATAAATATGGGTCAAGGGCTTCCAATTGTTTTCATCGGAGAATCGGTTCAACCGATTACAGAACTACGAGTCCATTAAATACGATTTTCCTAAAAAACTCATCATCCATATTAAATTGTGCATGTACTGAGGCGGCAAGACCGACCTAGCTTTCAGTGTGCACATGAGCAAGTATGTAGCAACGTTTGCACACGCACATTTGCACGCTGGTTTTTGCCCATCAACTGCAGAAGTATCCCATTAGAATTGCGCCACATTTTTTTCTGCCGGTTAACCAACGATAACATTTCGCAAACGTGATTCGCCATGTCACGGCCGTTCAGCGCCTGCCGTTACAGGTTTAGTGTTGTCATCGCTCTACATACTGATATTTCTCTAGGATGATAACAATTCAGGACTCCCCCTCTATTTTTTTATTTGTTCATATAAGCAAATAACTTTTGAGTAGTGGTATCCACTTTCGGATGGCGGGTACTTAAGGTGTAGTATCTTTTGACATTACTCAAAATTGTAAATGTCCCCCAGAAATAGGGGATTTTGGGGGGGGACTCAACATTTTTAAATGTAAATCCCATTTGAGTGACCACTCATTTTAAATAACTATAAATAATTAGGTAAATGGTGAAAATTATAAGTCAAAAATCCCAAAAAAACTCTTGTATTCAAATTAAGAAGGCAATATTTTTTTGTTTTATCTTTATTTTGACTAAGTTAAAATAAACTGACTCCACTCACGTTGTGAAATTAACTTCAGGTGTACTATCTTTTGACACTGTCAAACATTTTGAATGCCCCCCAAAATTTGCCTCCCAGATTTTAATACAATATTAGGGGATTTTTATTGGCTGTCATTTTGGTTAGGGAAGAGATGGCGGTTTTTAATTTTCACCAGTCGTCTACTTTTTTACAGTTCTTTAAAATAAGTGGTCCCTCAAAGGGGACTTACATTTAACAATTTTGATTTGCAACCAAAATCCCCATTTTTGGGGGACACTCAAAATATTTAATGATGGCAAAAGTTCATTCACCTTAAGTTACTATAGTGATATTAGTTTATATTAACAAGTAATAAAAAATAGAGGGGGGTGTCCTGACTTTTTATTCACAACACATAACAAATTAAATGAATAGTTATTTTATAAATTTGAATTCAGTAAACATAGAAGAATTTCACAAATTTCTGAGGATATATTCTTTATTTATTTGACTAGCCTCTTCTTTAGCTAATTATTAACAGATTTTCTAGCGATTTTAATCGAATTTTCGGTGTTGCATGCCGATGCTTAGCAATAGGGATGTAATTTTGAGCTTATTTTCAGTATCGGTTTCAACTGTATTTTATAATTCAAGTGTTATACCAGTGGTACTTTATTAATTGATTTAAGTTTCTACAATTGCGTAAAATACGTTTACAGAGAATATGCAAATGTCTGGTGGTAACACAAAACTCGGAAACAAATTTTCACGAATAAAATTGAAACCATCCGGATTCAAATTATTCGAATTAGTATTGAAGGAGAAAGTGTATAATACTAGAGGGTAAAGAATAAATAGGCAGGGGACTCGTACTTTCACTATCCAATTGTTGTGTTAGTATTTGTTGTTTCTACAGCAATAGACACATCTTACGATTGTTACGTTTAAGTTTACACTCAGTCAAATACTCAATGACGGTTCTCGTCTTTCTGATTCAAATGCAAACCTCTTTCACTGCTATTGCATCTAAACTTATTCTGTAAATATGTTACCGAATGCGATATTACGTGTAAATTCTAATATAACGGTTGAATATCGGGCATATGGTGAAATATCGGGATCCAAAATATTCTAAAAACTATGAACGTTCATCGCAGCAACAAAATGAATAAGAAACAGCTCTCTTCTGCCGGAAACTGTATACCGTCGATAGAAGCCTACTGTTGGAATAAGAACCGATAAAACAGTAATTCTAAGCTTCAGTTTTGATGTATATATCTCTCAAGATATCATCTCTAAAGTTCGCCCGAGGGTCAACGTAAACGTGTTATTGTTGCAACAATAACGGCTGTGTAGCAGCTAAACAATAACTGAGACGACCAGTCATCCATCATCTTAGGTGTATTGGTACCGATAGCTGTGCAATTGGAACCAGTCATTCTTCAATAATGTGTCCTACAGCAGTTAAAACGTCGTTGGAAGCCAACAACAAATTACATTGTCGAGTTTACAAACGATATTGAGTTTAGTTTGTTAACGTTTGCAGCTGTAAACATAAGGTTTATTGTGACGTAATAATAATAAAACTCGTTATTTTTGTAACTGAACATTTTTATTTGTTATAGGATAGTGTATTATTTCAAATCATTCACAAATTTCATTAGCAAATTTATTATGGTAAATTATGAACTAGTATGACCCACGGATGTGTATAATAGAGCCCCTAACGCATCCCTACTTACGGCATACGGAAAGACATGACCACCATACAAGTCACTGACTGTCGTCCGATTTACTTAAAATTTGGCAGACACGCTTTTCACCAAGCTAAAAGATTTGGCACACATTATTTTGTAATTGCTGCCACTTTTTTAAATTTTCAAACCAAAGTTTTGAGTTTTCTTACCCAAAAATTAAAAAAAGTCTTACTAAAATTAAAGAATTCAGGTCAAAATAAGATATAGTTTCAACTCTTCCCCACAGAGATTCGATACAATGTTGACACAGAGGTTTAAGGCGGCCCCACACTACCGGACTTTTACTTGTACAAGACTTCGAACAAGCAATCGGATCGTGCAGGGATCAGGGCACAAAGGTAGCAAAATTCACTCCGAACTTCTTCCCGATCAAGACATCGGATCGGACAGATTGAGCGCAAAACCACCAAGCGGGGTAACGACAGCTTATGGAGGTACCACACACTACCGAACCCCGAGCCAGACCCCGAGCAAGACATCGGATCGGACAGATTGAGTGCGAAACCACCAAGCGGGGTAACGACAGCTTATGGAGGTACCACACACTACCGAACCCCGAGCCAGACCCCGAGCAAGACATCGGATCGGACAGATTGAGTGCGAAACCACCAAGCGGGGTAACGACAGCTTATGGAGGTACCACACACTACCGAACCCCGAGCCAGACCCCGAACAAGATATCGGATCGCTCTTTCTTTGATCTTTCTAAAAAAAAACCTCGAGGATACCCCCACCACTAAACCCCATGTAAACCTCCCCTAGCTCCCACTCCTGACCACTGTGACAGGCACTCGTTATAAAACAAAAAAAATCCTGTCGCAGTGTGTTCATCTTCCCAACCCCCAAACCATCCCCTGGCCATTGTAGCAGGCAAAAAAAGTCCTGTTGCAGTGTGTTCACCTTCCCAACCCCCAAACCATCCCCTGGCCACTGTAGCAGGCAAAAAAAATAATAAAAAAGTCCTGTTGCAGTGTGTCAATCTCCCCCTCACCACCCAACCCCTATCCGACGGCTGAAGAGGGCCCAAGCGCCCTAAAGCAGCCACAGTGGGCCAGGGACTTTCCCGCCCACTGGAACCTCACACAAACAACAACAAAACCTCGAGAGCGCTCGGTGCTCAGTCCGATGTCTGGCCCAATGTATTTTTCGATGTCTGGTTCGGAGGCCCCACTAACTACCGGGTTTTCTCCCTTCGACCTCCCTTCCATCAAATCCTGCTCGGTCCGATGTCTTGTTCGGGAAAAAGTCCGGTAGTGTGTGGCCGTCTTTAACCTTTGTCATGTGCATAACAATAAATACTTATTCAAAAACAACTCAGTTTTGTTAAATTAAAGTTTAAACCTTTTCAATTGATCGGTCGAGTTAATACTGACACCATTAGGCGACCTTGGATGACACAAAAGGCGTCGCCTCTTTATGTTGAACGCCGCCGCGCAGCTCCTTCGCTGTCCGGTGTTGGAGCGCACGTACACTTTAACCTACGGTGAATATTAATAACAAGACTACAAGGTCTTAATCCCCATTGTAGTAATCACCAGGATGCCTTTATAAAACGTTCAAGGTCGTTTCCAGTTATAGATTACATGTGGAGACAAACGAGTATTTTAAGTTATACCCAGAATGTACACTAAAGGTAGTTAGGGGTCATACACATATTACTTAACGCACTTAACGGCGAAGGGGGTATGACGTAGCGTTATGCTGTGTTATGTGGGGGGGGGGGGGTTGGATCAACGTTACGTAACTCACACATACTAACCCTAAAGAGCTGGCGCTCTCCCGTATCTATTGATACTGTTATAAATCTTTCAGAATTAAAAAAAAATAATCAAATTGATATCTAAATCAAGATTACAGTTAGTTATATAAAAAATAACTATCATACTATTTTAGTAACGTTTAAACTAAAAATAAATACAAAGTTTTTGGAGTAATTTCTATATTGCTTTACACCTATGTTTTGTATTGTTTTAGAGTGTAAAATCACGACTTGATACAGTGTTGCCCAATGCCACCCACATCTTTAGTTTTTAAGTTATTTTGTATTTGTTTAAGTTATAAATTAAATTTGTTACGTTTTACCTGAGATAGTTTATTTTGTTGTTTATGTTATTAGTAACAGTCTTGTTGGTTTGTATACATTTTTCTTTGAAATAAGTTATTAAAAAGGTTGTTAAAAGAAAGTCATTTAAAGTTTAATGATTCATTGAAATCCATTTTTCAAATTGCTAATAAAACGATGTTCAAAATATTTAAGCTCTTTTCAAGCCCTCTACGATTGAGGTACGTACCACATTGGGGGGGTATGGTCAAGCGTTATGGTGCGTTGCATGGGGGAGGGGGGTCTGAAATGACGAAAAAATGCGTTACGTAATATGTGTATGGCCCCTTATGGTAACAACTATTGTTTAACCCTTGTATTAAATTATAATATTTACAAGGGGTTCGTTTATGTTTGATTAGGCCTTTTACAAAGGTGATTCAATATCGGATCTACTTTAAATTTGCATCCAGATTCTTACAAAGAATACATTTTAATTGATTTATACTTATTTATTACACTACAACGATTGCAATGGAAGCACCAATCCAGCTGTGCCTGGATTTTTACCACTAATCCTTTCATTTTATAGGTATAAAATCCACCTGAAGACGGGGTCAGATTTCAGATCCCGAAATGTCGTGAATCCTTGTTTAATTATTAAAATTACTAATACGATAAAGAAGCGGGTTATTAGATCCTTGGGTTATTTTGCGTTATTTTTCCAAAATTCCAAATGTCCGCAATCATGTCTTGACAAAACAATTAAACAAGAAACTACTGAATACTTATATATGTCAATCTAATAGCAATTTAAAATAATCTATTATAATAGTTCACACTATAATACTATATTTGCCTAAGAAAACGAAACATATTACTAAACTAACTTTACCTTATAAATTCAGATTTACATATTAGAAGGAAATAAGGCCTAAGGTGAACTATACTTTTATATGTATCAAATGATTTTTGAAATTTTGTTTAACATATCTTAGATGTTTTAAGTTTATTATACTAGGAATTTATTAGACTTCGACTAGAAATAAAACGAGTTCGCACGCAGCTCACTGGCGTGAGGGAAGTGAATTTCCACACAACAAACTTTAAAAACAAAAAACTGTGTTAAAACATACGCTTATTCCAATTTTTATAAAAATCTGAAAACATTTAATATTTTTGCTGTTCTGATGCTCCTGGTTCTATTTACCTGCAATGCTGGGAAAACAATGTTGTGCATAATAAGGTTAGGAGGAGGTCCCATCAGGATCAAAAGGTGGTGTAGGGGTATAAGGAGTAATACAACTACATCAAGATATGAAAAACAGAATTTTCTAATGTTAAATCCCCATTAAACAATGTACTGTGTTTAGTCAGTTTCCACTTTCATTAATAACTCGGTAAATATTTGTGCTAGAATGACGAGAGAGGACTTAAATTTGTTGGCTTTTTACTTCCTATAATTTAATATGCAATAACTCCACATTCGGGGCTTTTCTGACCTTTTTTGGGCCCATAAACTCAAAATTCGAAAAATTAAAATCCCAAAAAATGAGGTTAGAGTTGTCCTGTTGTTTTGCCAAATGAACTTGTTCAACTGATTATAGAAAGGAATGACCCAACCAAAATATGAAGTAAATTGGACAAAAAATGTGACTGCTAGAGTATAAACACACATATGTTATATATATGAAACGACCCCCCCCCCAAAACGTGTTCAGGGGGTCACGTTAGGAACTTCTATGGTGGTCCCGGGCTTAAGTTTCACCGTGCGGGTCATGTTAATAGTTCACTTTTCCATAGGAAATTCACCAATAATCCTAACGCACAATATGAGACTAGTAAATAGGTCATAGGAATCTTTCTACTACTATACACGGCTTTTACACGTTTAACTGGCGAAAGCTTAATTGAGTAATTTACCAAATGTTATTGATAGGCCGGCCCGTATGTAATGGACGCGGATGTTTTGAGTTGTTATTCCAATTTTTCCATCGGTCAAATACAAATAATCTTTCCAAGCGCTTACATCGTCCAAGAGCTTAATCTTTCTCGCAATGGTATTTAAACTATTAAAAATCGTAGAATATATATTTTACAAAAGATAAACGATTTGTTGTATTGTAGCATGTTGTATGTCAGACGCCTGGAAATAATCTTTAAATGTGGTGCGAGGCGACCATTGAGTGTGCTTTTAAACTTGTCTCGTCTGAGTTGAGAGGGGGACGACGTCAAAGTTGGACATCGTCAAAGTCGGACAGCGTCAATTCCGGACACGTTAGAAACTGCCCGGCATTGTCGGGTGCCTGAGGCGTAAAATCTGGACATTTTTACTTTAGAACCAGACTGAATACAGGCCCTTTAATCAGATCCCCCAACGAGGGCCCGGTCTCCTCCCGTTTGTTGTCATTGGTTGGCCGTGAGGGAATTGAATCTCAAGTTGATTTGTTAGGAGGAGCACAGAATGGCTTTGTAAGCGGTATCGCAGGAACGCTCGCCTTTCGTAACGCGCTTTCCGGCCAGGTGACAACCCACTCAGTCGCCGCTCACCGCTACATGTATTCTATTCCGTTGCCAAACCATCGGCAATTGTCTTCAATGTGACATAACTAGGGTCATTCCGTCGTTCGATGGCACTAGGCTTTCCACTACTGTGCAATCATGGAACAAATTAGGTTCGGGCGTTTTATTATGTATTTGGATTCGATCCGATATACAGTAGAAGCTCTATTAACCGACCTTGGATCAACCGCCCTTGGATTAACCGACTGTTTTCCAAGAATAGACATACTTCCGCCGAGGCAGCCGATGTTGCGATATTTTTCCGCAAATAACTTTCAGGTTCCAACAGGTCGATTACATTGTTCAGTATAAAGTCAAATTCAGTCAGTTTCTCTCAAAATGTTTACCATACTTCACAAGTTTGATTGTTTTAACAGTTATTGTGACTGTTTCCGGTATTATTAGGTTAAACCGACCTTGTCGTTATCCGACCATGGGGTCGGTTAAGAGACGCCATGGTATTCTACTGTTATTGGTATCCGGAGCTATTAAGATATCTAAAAGAGACGGGTGTTCTTTGTACAACATCGCTGTCCTATAAGTAGGAACGACCCGATCCGTCAATCGATGGTTTGTCGATATTCAGTGTCGATACCCAAAAACGTCCACTGCACTCTTATACAAATCGTTAAAAAATGAACTCACTCTAAACTAAAACACTGGAATGAAATCACTCATGTTACCTGTCTTGTTATAAAATAATAAAGTATAAAACTATGAATATTGTCCTATCCTTTGTGCGAGGGTGTGCGTGTGCGAGCGCGCATGTACATATACGCACACACATTTACTCTCTTGGCCATCCGTTGCAGGTAATTTATGTCGAAACGGCAGCGAAGGTTTGTAAAATATAAGGCAAATTCGCAGTATTGCAGACATATCGCACGTACTTAGTTTGTCTGATTAATTAATTTTCTCATCAGTTTGTAAACTTTTAAAGTCATCGAAAGGTGTAGAATCGGCTGAGGGTGTATTTTTTTATTAAACCTAAACCACAAGGCGCCCTAGTTGGCTTTAACGGATAGCATCTTGGACTTCGGTGCAGGTCACGGGTCCGATTCCCGGGGCGCTCACAAAACTTTGAGAGGTTTGGACCGTTGACATTTGATAACAAAATGTCAGTGGCGAATAGACACGCAAATAAAATACCATCTCGCTTATAGGGGCATCTCGCTTGCCTAACGATTAGCGTCTTGAACTTTGGTTCAAATCCCGGGTCGTTCACAAAAATTTGAGGGGTTTGGACCGCTTTACCTAAAAGCGTTAGTGTGATCTCATAAAAAAATGCCGTTGGCGTTGAAATACAAAAAATAAAGGAAAGAAGAAAAACAACAAATATACTACAACCTAAAACTTATCCTAAAATCTACCTTTAACTAAACCGAACCACTGAACTCTGAAGAGACGAGTTCCATGTTCTCGAGAGATGATTATTTACAAACAAATACGATAGATAATCTACGAAGAGATAAAAAGTCTGTGAGAGAGAAGGCGTCCTTCTCTGAGGCCGTGAGCGAGGAAAGTCTTAAAACAACAGCGTTGCCTAACTGTCGCAAAAATAAACATAACCGAGCGACTAAAACTCTTCGTTCCTGGATACTTACTTACTCTTACAAATATTTGTCCTGCACTTTCGTCTCCGACCTTGTCTCCAGATGATCGACTGCCCTCCCCTCTATGCACGTGCCTTGTATCCTCCCAGCCGACGGAGATTAGTCAAAAGGATTTTGTTTGTCAGCAGACACTCGATAAAAATCTGTCGAAAACAAGGTGTTTATAAACGGATTTACCGTTACGGTATGATTATTTGCTGTACGGATTTATTACGGCTGTATGGTCGGTTTTGTTTACTCGCATAATGGCGAGTGAACAGGAGAGTGCGCGGGGAAAGATGACCCCACCAGTGTCATTTATACATTGAGGAAACTGCCGATTAAACGTAATGCTGATAAACGATCAGCTGTATACAAATTTTGAAATAAAAATAACTGAAGCAAATCGCTCCCTCCAATGGCAACGGTAAGCGAGGTGGTGATTGGGATAAGTTCCCCTCATTTAATTTTTCCACCGAATGTCGTCCCCATCCAGTTAAGAAAGATGAATTATAGAATGGGTTAATTTTACCTTCTGAGTCAATTAGTGAATGTGCGATGTTTTTTTTCAAAATTTATATAGACAAACAAAAGGGTTATTTTATAGGAAATTCACATTACTTATACTAAATTTCAGTTCATCTTCTACAGCTCTTCTTATTGGTTCTAAATTTAAAATTAATACATACATCGATCAACAAATTTAATTTTTATTCGAACGAGGCATTTTGATTACAAAGTGATCATCTGCAGGTTATTGTTCGAGAACCTGAATTTCAGTTGTCTATCAAAACAATATTTAACAGTCTCTGATACGAAGTATGAACTAAGGAACTAAGGCTGAGACGATTCAAGAGGAAACGCAAATACATTTAAACACTTCTATAAAGGTGGTGAATATTAATAATTAATAAATTAATTTACAAATTAGAATACGTAAAATATTTATCAGAAAACCGAACGCAACGGTGATGTTGAAACCAGAGTACAAAAAACCCCGACGGACAAAAACAGGAATGGGAATCAAACATGTCAAGCAAGCAGTACACGTGAGAGCACACAAGCAGTACTTGTCCAACGTGAGAACTACAACCTTGCAAAAATCCCCGCTAAAGATTTGAGAAACCAGTATGGCATAGAGGGTGGAGAGTCAAAAGATTTCGATTGGCCAGAGATCAAAATTTAGGGAAATGGAATGATTTTGGAAGGGGAAGTGAGAGAGGAGCAAGTTTTGGAGACGAAAAAGAGGGTCAGTCTTCGGAGAGTTATCAAGAGGACAGCGAAAGAGGAGAGTGAAAGTCGACGTCTTAACGGACCTGGATTGAGGAGGTTCAATTTAAACTTACGCTGACATTACCAGCAAGGACTCAGAAGTCCAAATACAAACTCTCCAGCTGAAGCTTCAACGGCACCGAAGACCGCCGTAACCATCGACCACGGCATCGGTGGAGGGAGTCCAGAACGAGGCCTGAGGACTTCAACGGGGACTTCCCGAGGACCTTTCCAAGGACCTACCGAGGACCATCTCCGAGGACATTCCGAAGACCTAACCCCCTAGGATATTCTGAAGACCTAACCCCCGAGGAAAGGCGCGGCGCGGTACCTGGACTCGCGGCGATCCGCTACAGAAGCAGTTTCCTGATTGAAGGTTACGCAACTCGGGTATGTCCCTGAATAGGTGTTCTGCAGTTAGTTCTGAGTTCATTTAATTTTAAAAAGTTGTAAGAGGTACAAATAAATCAGCACAAACCCTACATTCAAATTGTAGGTCTCTCATAAATCTACAACCTATAAGAATCAGCTTCAGTTTTCGGCTCCCCTTTATATTAAAGCAAATCTTATATCATCAAATAATAATAATACACGTTTTTCGCCACTAAAATGTTCAACAGGAATTCTACTGCACACTCTCTTTAATAGAACATTTCATCACCTGGGTTGAACTTTATGGGTTTTCATAGAAATTAATCTATGGCTATAATGTAGTAATATGTTTTATTTTGTTGAAAGAACGACTTTACTTAAAATCTATATGATTATTTTATTCATCTATTTAGTTGTCTGGATTATTTTTTCTCAAAATCTCAAACCCTATTCATAAGACCTATAAGACCAGTATTATGAATTATTTTTATTTGAGTTCTTTGCTCAACAACATTTTAATTTTATTCACCGGAAAATGAACTGAAACCCCCCTGACAAAATAATTTCCATTTTCCTAAATTTGTCTCTCTGGCCAATTGAAATAGTTGTTTCTGTGCCACACTGGTTTCTCAATTTTTAGCGGGGATTTTTGCAAGGTTGTAGTTCACACGTTCGGAGTGACGTGTACTGCTTGTTTGGCATGTTTGGTTTCTATTCCTGTTGTTTTCCGTCTGGCGTATTTCTGGTACTCAACATCGCCGTTGCGATCTCTTTGAATTGTGATGAATATTTTACGTATTTTAATTTGTCAAAGGAATTTATTAATTAATCATTTTCAACGCCTTTATAACATCTTTTAACGGTGTACATCGAAAAAAGCTTAATTTGGTTAGAACATTTATTTTTCACGCTTATAATTGTTATGACCAACTTAAAATAACATGGAGAATTTACCCCAACTAAAATATTTCAAATGATATCGTCTCCATTTTCCGAGCGGCATCTATGGTTATTCCTACAACAGATTAAATTGGAAATTTTTTGCTATCGAAATTAATTATTTTGTTTTAATTGTACCACCAAAAATGGGCATGTTTCAGAATAAAAGTTAAAAAATAAGATCCCTAAAATTTAAAACCTTTTAAAAAAGACTAGCATTTCTATTTTGACATCCCTTCAATTTGTACATCATGTTTTTTTTCTTAAAAACCTCATCTGTAGTTACATCTAATGAATCTAGAAACAGTTTCCTACTCTAAATATTTGTTAAGCTTTATACCGTCATGATTAACACATATCGAACAACATGCTTAAATTCATATTCTGTTTTAATATAGGCTGGGTAAGCAGGCGTTGCGCGAACCTACGTTATTACGTTTCCTCTGAGGCAGGGAGGTTCTTTAATTGATCCCTTTGATAGTGTATCGGTCCTTGAGTTCACAGAACGTCCGTCTACCCCCCCTCCCCCTCCCACCCACCTCGTTGGTTGTAGTAGACCTCGTGGTCACGAACTAGCGAGGATCTGGGCGTTGAACCTAACCTCCCATCGGTCCATTAATTATCATACAGACGTCCAGCCTCTTAAATTTACTCGCCCAGTTTATTGCATAGCCGCAAAACGAACAATACGTTAAATTTATCTGTGAAACAGATTTATTGTAAAAAATAATTACTATCCAGACAGAGCTTGGTTGGTGGATTCCTTGCTGATCGCTCGACGGGTACCCTCTGAATATTCAGTGGTTGTTTGATTTCACATGCCTCAAATGGGTTTTGGATTGCAGGATGTCTGAATCGTGTTTTATTATGTGTAGTGCAATTAATGCAACCGTTTTTAAACCAGCTATACATATAACAAACCACTTACTAAAATGTAAATTCACCCAGAGGTTAACCGGAAAGCAAATGTTTCACAATGATCAAACAACACATTGAGGCTCGGAGGCGTTTGAGGAATGTGTCAAATATTGTGTTACCCTCATAAAACCCGTCACTTTCACTTGCAATTTATGAGCACCACGGCATTTGGAGGCTGGTTGATGCGAACAATTTGGAGACTAATATGCTGTCGAAGCCTTTGTCCAAGATGGATTATTCTTAGGAGTTTGCTCACGATAGTTTTGAAACAGCTTAACAATCGGGTAAAGCGGCGATATAATAGCTATTCTGGAATGTCAAGCTTGTAGGACTGTCACAGCGGAATTAAAAATCTGAACAATCTATAATGTTGTGGAATCATTTAATAAATGTATATCCAAGAGTGCTTCAGGTGCTTGTAAATTTACGTTGGAATAACGTAACCTAAATAACTTTCAAAGATGATGAATGTGGGTACTTCAATTTCAACAAAATTTGAACTGTATAATTTACAGTTAATAATAATTTACAGTTAATAAATAGAACAAATATATCTCACAATTGGATTGTCAGAACCTTTTCGCGAGTCTCTTCGAGTTTGAATTTAATGATCCTGGCTAAAGAATCAGTCGGTTATAGTCAATAACAAGGCTACCCAAGGCATCTCACCCATTCTACACTCATCATTCATTCATATTCGCTTTAAAATACGCCATAGATTCGTCCGTGTCTTAGACAATGATTTAACTATGAACTGCAGTTAGTTGCAGTTACTAATACTAATACTAATACTAATTGGTACTGCTTTCACGATAGATAATTAGTCACGATAGACATTAAAAATTGGGGGTTTTAATTGTAATAACTTTCCAAACGGGTAAAAGATGTGTTAGATTTGTTTAATCATCTAAACATTTATACAAAGTAGCCATTGCATCAAGAGTGATAGGATTTTCCATGTTAAATTACAGTATACCCATTTAAAATCATCTGTAATACACAGTAAGCTGAAATTTGGCATGTATAATTTCCATTTCCCTAAATTTTTCTCTCTGGCCAATTGAAATAGTTGTTTCTGTGCCACACTGGTTTCTCAATTTTTAGCGGGGATTTTTGCAAGGTTGTAGTTCACACGTTCGGAGGGACGTGTACTGCTTGTTTGGCATGTTTGGTTAACCCCAAAACATAGTTAAATGTTTGGGGAAATGGTTTGGAATTTCCTCTATAGGGAAGAAGCTATTACCGTAAGACTTAAGCCCGAGACCATGATAACTTTTATATTTTAAAACTTGGGAAATTGTGCGTTTTAAGATATAATTATTAGGAACGTTTTTACTGATATGACAAACAAGCTAGTAAAATATCAGTTCACTTGTTTTCAACATCCTGTACATCCTATAAATTGTACTTCAAAAAAACGGATACACCTCTTATTTTCTATTTGTTATTTTTTCAGGGGTCTCAAGCCTTTTAGGAACAAAACTCAAAAAGTTTGTTTTTAGATTTTGATGAAATTTTAAACAAAGGAACTTGTTACATCGACAATTTTGTACCCTAAAACGCGTGTTTTACACGCGTGAAAGTTTTACCTTCTTTTTGGGTGTCTCAGGTTTAAATCTTAATCAACAAAGAATAACTCATCGAGTGTTATTTTTGGACCCAAAAGCGATTTATTTTTTTTTCAGTAAATAATTAAATCTCCAGAACTGTTTGATTGCATATAGGTATTCAAATTTGGTATGGATTTTTAATTGATGAAGAATTAAAAAAATCAGGTTAATTTATTGATCTGTTTCGAAATAACAGTTGTTTAAAGTTTTTAAATATAAAATACCATATGATTTAAAAAAGCAACAGTATTATTTGTAGACCGTTTGCTTCCCTTTGAATGACATAACTCCCAAGACTATCGGACAAAGAAGCAGAGTAAAAACCTCCTAAAACATTGTGCATTGTTGCAAATAGTTGTTGTACTGTACTTTTTTTTATACACACTTGCGCAGTAATAGACTCTGTTGCAGCTATCCATTGTCCTATAGTTATGCAGTTATGTCATTCGAAAGGGAACCGAACTGAAAGGGAGTCTTTTTTTGAATATGTTTATCAAAATTTACCTCAGGGTAATGTTTAGTTATTTATATTTTAAAACTTCAAATGGGCGCCATTTTGAAACGGATTAGTAAATTATGTTTTTTTTAGATTATGATCAATTAATAATCTGATCTTGAGCCAAATTTGAAGTCAATCGGTTAAACAGTTCTACACATATAAATTATTTAGTAAACAAATTGTGGCTACATGGGAAAGTGTGCGTTTTAAGATATAATTATTAGGAACGTATTTACTGATATGACAAACAAGCTAGTAAAATATCAGTTCACTTGTTTTCAACATCCTGTACATCCTGTAACCTTTTTATGGACTATCAACTCCCTCCCTGTGATGGGATTTCTGAGACGCGACGCAGACGGTCCAAAGTGTTTACTTATCAATCGAGGGGGGGGGTATTAAAATTTAGCTTTAATTCCAAGTAGTTGTTTGGACAGTATCCTTTTCTTCCTGGTGTGACAGATTTTACTTTATACCCCTTTGGGATCGGGGATTACTTAATTTCCTTTTAGCGAATTTCCCCTATAGGGAAGAAGCTATTACCGTAGGTGGCATGGTAAGCCCGAGACCATGATAACTTTTCGTTTTGAGGTGCCCAGATGCCAAAAACACTATTCGTTCAAATTTATATTAATGTGTATATATATATATATATATATATATATATATATATATATATATATATGTGTGTGTGTGTGTGTGTGTGTGTGTGTGTGTGTGTGTGTGTCCGTTACCGCGATAACTTTTGAAAGAAACACCCGATTTTGATGAAATTTGGCACAAATGTGGAGAGTAGCATTTATGACTTTAAGTTCGAAAACCAGATCGATCGCACTATGGGAAGGGGGTTTTATGGGGGTTTACAATTTTCCAAAAATCAGTATTTTGCAAATTTGATCCCAAAATGTTAAAAACACTCAATTTTGGTTATAGCCATTTTATAGAGCTTAAAAAACAAATAATTTAGTATTTTGAATCATTAACCTAGGTTGCGGAGAAAATCCAAAAAAAACGTGTCCCATGTTAATCTTATGGGAAAAAGGTTTTTAGATTTTTCTCAGATAGTTTTACTAAAAACTTCACATTTCTGTTTATTAATGTGTTTAGCTCAACAAAACAAACATTTTGGTGTTTTAATCGCTGTTCTACGCCCAACCGTTGCAGAGATATTGAAAGTGCTAAACACAGTACGTTGTCCAATGTTATCTTTATGGAGAATAAATAAAATTCTATATCTCGATTATTTTTGAATGTATATTGCTGAAACTTGGTATGTGGCTTCAACTAGTTGTGGTATTAGCACAAAAAACAAATTTTTTGTTGATAGTCCCCGTAGCAGCAAACCTGCATACTCGGCCCCCATGTTATTCATATGGAGAATAAGTAAAGTTGTATATCTCCCTTAATTATGAACCTAAATTAATAAAACTTGGTATATAGCTTTACCTGGTTGAGTTATATTGTTAATTGCAAAAAACATATTACTTATCTTCCTCGTCGCAGCAAACCTGCGTCCTCAACCCTAATGTTATTCTTATGGAGAATAAATAAAATGCTATATATCACTTATTTATGGATGCATTTTTGTGAAACTTGGTAAGTAGCTCTATGTAGTAGTGAGTCATATATATATGCATTAAAAATTCGCTGAGTACGCAGGTTTGCTGTGACGGGGGTATCCCTTAAGTTTACTCAAGAACTTGGCGTAATTCATAACTACTACATGAGAAGAAAGGTTTGCTGTTTGAGATGAGCAGCCAGCGGCTTACTTCTTGCCTCCTTGTTCGATTTTCTGGTATATTTCCAAGCACTTCCTCATTGATGAATGAATATTCAGTGTCATGGTTTCCGAGCGGATCCTGTCCATAATTGCATTTATTATCTGCCTCTTCCGGAGGGTCTTCCTCTATTTCTGACCTATAATCTAGTATTAGGTTATCCTCACTTTGTGCACAAAGGACGCTTGTTAATCTCCCCCAAGCTTGTTCAACCACCTAGATACGTGATGCCGCCTGCCGTACAGCGTTACTGTAATGGGTCGTGTCACAGTTGCGTGCTGATGTTCAAGTTGTTACGTTTGGGTAAGAATCAATCACGCACGGAAAGAAATAATTGAATGGAAAATCCTGTGTTACGTTAAATAGGGGTCCCCTAATGAAATACGGGCTGATGCGGGGCATCGAGTAACATCTAATAGAACTAGGAAATACGGGTTTTCCTAAAATGTGTTCTGTGTTATAATCAATATAACACGACTAATTAGATAATTTTTTCTTTATTCTCTATTTACTTTTAACTTGAAAAGTTATTTGAAATTTATAAAAGTATACGTCGCATTTCCGCTAGATTATTTGAGCTCCGCTACGCTTATAGATTATTTAGCTCTAGACCAAGACTGTAAATGTTACCCAAGAGGTATAAAAGATAGGTGTGCGCATGATCAGCTGGTGTGACGTAGATGGGCTCGCTCGCTAGCGCAGCCAATGACATGGCTGCAAACCTTACTTATTTCGTCTGCTGAAATGTCAGTTTTGTGTTAAAGACATTGTTGGTTTAGCATTGTTGCGAGCCCATCTACGTCACCTCAGCTGATCACGCACACACCTATCTTTTGTACATCTTGAATGTTACCATACTTATTATGAGCGTTGATTAAACTTAGTTCGTCAGCACCTCTCTATTGTCAAAGAAGAGTGTCCAATTACCAGGATATATATTCGTTACTCGAGTCTTAACAGCGCAAAACTCGTATTATTGCTCTGCACGACTTGTAGTCTTCGTATATTAAGCTCCCATGATTTTATCAGTTTAATCTTACACTTCATTCTGATTCAGAACTGTCAGTAATGAACAAACAAGTTTTACCTTTTGTTAAATATGGTTTTACTTGCAAATATAGCGTTTTATTACACCTGTTAACCGAAGGCGGAGAAGACTATAATTTGGATGACCCTCATCCCTCCTGGGGTACAAGGATACTGATGATGTCACCTTTATTTTTTCCTCAGTTTGACCTTTGTTATAACTATCGTTAAACCCAAATGTCAAGGCCAGGAATATAATATTTGATAACTTAGGGAATAGAATATATAATTTTAACAGGAGGCTCTACTAAGGAAACTTTTTTCGCAGTTAATCCCTCCTGTTAGTGTTAACTGTCTTGATCATTGTTGACCCCCACAGCTACAATGTGAGGATGGTGAACAATTAATGTGTAATGGTTCTTTTAACAGGAACAAAATCAACACAGTGGGAAAATTTTAATATTACAAATATTGAGCGTTCGATATTATTTCATAATATTCTGCATGTTGAATCTCCCCACTAAATTTATTCCGTACTTTAGTCTATAGAGATTCCGGTGATTCGAGGAAAAACTATTCACGATTTTAAATAGGAAGAAGAAGCAGATAGAAACAAGAATTATTTCGTGGCTGGAATATGCCTACTATTAATTTAGGTTAAAATAGTTGTTTTTTACTGTGTAGCTCTTTACAGTTTATTAAATGAAAGGCTCTGTTTGGTAAATGTTTCAAAATTTCCTTCTAAGAGTCTCATTAGACAATACGAGGTGTAAAAAACTCGAATGCAGTCTAATAAAGGCTCAGTGAATATTTTAATCTAAATAGTTTAGTTCCAAAGTTAGATAAAAATAAACACTACACAAACTATAAAGTAAACCTTCGATAAAATGTATGCAACGACTGTAGCGTATGAATGAAACGATAAAACCTCGTGTCTAAGTGAACATGCGACTTGTCCCAAATGTCATTGATATGTTTTTAAAGAATATGGGCTCTCAATATTTGCTGAATTATGAAACCACAATGCCAAATTTTAAGTACTTTTTCTGTGATAATTGTAGCCTACATATTTGTTATGTTTGGTTATTTTTGTATTTGTTCCGTTATACAAGATGTTCAATGAAATTATTTTTGAGAAAACGATCTGACCCTTTTTACATGAGCATCACAATCTACACAATATTAGGAGCAGGAGTATTCTCTTGCCAATTTTAAGGTCCTGTTAACCCTTCTAAGGCTAAATTTATCTGTGACGTAGGGCATAATAGTTTTAAGATAAACTTTGCAATATGAACTGTTTGTTTTAATTTTTTTTAATAGGTTATGTTTTTCCGAAATATTTTTATGTATGTTTTATAGCAAAAAAGGAGGACGAATATCAGTATTTCGTCAGCAAAGATACTCAAGTACTGCTGTCAACTCCTAGCACTAAAATACCCACATTTAAAGCAAAATTAAATGTTTTAAACAAACAATTATAGCTTAACTAATTGACATACGTATACAAATAAAAATAAATATTTTGTGTGTTAGGTAATCTTGACGGATATATCCGTCTATATCCCAAAAAATTATAATTAATAAACGGATATATCCGTCTTTGGCTCAGGACGGAAAGAAAACGAGATGGATACATCCGTCAAAAGCCCGGAAAGGGTTAAAATGTTATAACCTATAACCTCATTGTTTCTCACTTGTACAAGGCAACCTCCTGCACCTGGGTAAGTCTGTCCTAAACCCCAAACCTCCACGAGAGGCAGGGTCTCGTTGAGGCTCCGCGCTCCGGGTTAGCTGAACGAGGAAATTAAAATGCAAATTGGATAATCCTCTCTATTGCTGAACGAATCTAATGATCGCTGAAACCCGAGATTCAGGGATATGGGAGTCTCTTACGTGGCATTGCCTCCTGCCACCGCCCTTGTACAGTCAGCCTTGGGAGGAGGATGCGTCATCTCTTGGAGGGTCTAGAATTAAATTTTTAGTTCCTATTCCTTTTTTTAAACGGTCCCGACATTTTTGCGCTTGCCTCGAGATTGTCGATCTACAGATTGGCCTTGACGGTTTTCATAATGTATGTTATTTGGTCAGTCGCTATCCTCATCCAAAATGAAAATTGAACCTTTGTACAGCCCATGCACTGTTATCGGATATCTACCCATTATTCGTGACGATTCAGCAAACTCCCCGCAAGGGAGAGGCTATAACCGTAAGTCCCATGGCAAGAGGCCCGGCACTATCATGCCTCAGTGTTGATCCTCGAATGATTCTCCAGATAATGATGTATATCTATGTAATATATCACAGTACCATTTAACATCTATTATCACCACCACGTCTATTAACACGATACCTTGCGTAAAAAGGTCAGATTTCTATGCTGTTTTACGATGTAAGTATACTTTTTTTAATTACCTTTGAACGAGTGTCAAGTTAATTTACCTGATAATTGGAGTTCAATTTATTATCAAATATCATTTTGGGAATCAGGTTGAACAACAAAAACAACGAAAAATTGTCAATTACAGCTCGTTGATATTTTGTTCTGAGATACAGAAAATGTTACACATCTAAACAATTCGTTTTCCAATATTATTGTTATTGAGAAGAAAATGCAATCTTCAATCTTACCAGTTTACGATTATAATCTGATACAAAAGAGGCGTCACCTGGTTGTTACTATTGATACAAAAACCATCGCAGCAGTGCGGATGGATACGATTTTATATCTTATTTACTTACGAATACTAGTTGTCCTGTTGCTCGAATCCGAGGACCGAGCAAGTTTGTACCCAACGAAAGGTTATTCAGTTGTAAACAAACATAACAAAACATCTGATATTAAAACGGACGATAACATACTTACAATCAACACGTAGTTTCGACTTCCGCCGTCGGATAGCGCCACTGTTCCGAAAATTCAGCCTTTTTCTGTATTTAAGTGATGACCTTTCTTAAAATTCAACGTATTGGCAAATCTACGTAAAAATACCTTTAATTTTACACCTCAAACGGTTAAATCCGTCCAGCCGTTATCGAGGTATGACTGTGAAGAAAAAAACCTAGCGTATTAATGTATAGAATATTTTGTATTACTTTGTAATGGCTTTTTCTGATCGTGATATGACAACTAGTACATTCAGAAAAAATAATTATAAACGTAAAGGGTGTTAATTTTAAAACAAATCCCAATTTGCGAGTGCCCAACGTCATTGTTTAAGATCAATACAGGCAACCTTATCTTCTTTACTTCATTATGCATCAGCTGGTTTTGCGTTGTTAAACTGGTGTTTACTTTATGTGCTGTTATCCTATACTCTAAAGGCGGTCCCACACTTCTCGCGAACAGGCCTGAACATTCGGCCGAACATTTTCCCGAATGTTCACTGAACATTCTGTCCCGTATGTATTCAAAAGAAGCAGGTCCCATGCACTGTTCTCGCGAATATTCCGAACATTCGGAGTTCGGACGAATGTTCGGGAGTCTTCGCGAGAAGTGCGGGACCACCTAAATATGAGTAAGGTTTGCTTGCTTTGATGCTTTCTTGATTGCAACTCTGATCACAAAAACTGCTCCAACGATTCCCTTCAAAAGTTATAACTAACTAATTTCTGGATTAAAAATAAGTTCTAGACATATCTCATCCCCAGGGAACATCTAATTACATAAAAACCAATTTGAAAAGTTAAAAATAACATTGAAATTATGGAGTTTCAAATCAAAATAAAAGAATCATAACAGCTGTTTATAACCAATCAGTGAACTGTCAAAGTAATACTCATGCAGTTTAAGTATCAACACATGGTCTCCTGAGAGCATTGACTAAAACCATTAAAAACTAAAATTACATTTTAAAAAAATCAAAGGGACATTGAGCTATAATAACAACTGGAGTGGCCTGAAACATGCAGAAAAGAGGCAAATGAACTAAGCAAATCTGATCATCAGTATGGGGACTTGGTGAACAATTATTCCTAATCATCTAAACCAACTTACTTACCTTCCCCTAGCAAAGATCGGCCCTCCAGGTACTTTTCACTTATTATATTATAGGTAAAAATATTGTTTTTCAGTTTTTCAGAGTTTAGTTGTTTAAATAGTTGTAATTATTACATCTAAATCGCGAGGTTTGTTAAAATATAAATAGTGATACAGTTTAAAACTAAATTATTTATATTAAACTAGGTTAAGCTCAACCATTTCGTACAACCGATATAATCAATATTATTAAATTTTAGTTTGTTGATAGAAATGATTAGAGAAGAAGCACCATTAAGTTCGGCAGGCTGCCACCAGTTTCGCCAACAATCAACTGTCGGCAATGCAGAATAATAGTAGTTGTCATGTCGTAAAGTAACAGGCGCCCCGGAAAACAACTGAAAAACGTTGTAGATACTTAAATAACTCACATATAAAAATGTATTTAATTTAAAATAACACACATATAGAAAATGTATTTAACTTAAAAAAACCACAAATATTCTTAAGTTTAGTTGACCGCAGTTTTTGTTGGCGACAGTAACATGGTTCCCAAAGTTTGAATAAAAATTGGCAGTTACAACCTAGGTGTATTTCGTCATTATTGTTGTGAACGCTATGCCAAATCTTTATCTTAGTTCTTGATGATTGGATACTTTAGACTTATCAAATTAGTATTTAGTAAAAACCCATTCAACCCTGCATTTAGTAAAAATCGCGGGTATTGTCATCCGGCCGTGAGGGCCAAGGAATGGTGCCGTGTGTGCGATGTGCGACCACAGGCCTGATTTATTGTAGGTTATGTTTTCAAGTTTAAATTTGTTTAATAAAAATATATCGATTAACCTTTGCAAAACATTTAAAGACACTTTGAGTTCTTATGCCATATATTTTAAATTATCTAAATGAGCCTGAGCTTGAGCAGGTTGTATTAATCTTAAAAGTTGCACAGTTTGTTTTGGGAAACTCGGTGTGTTGCCTAATACTGTTGTGTATGAAATTGGAAAATGAAAATTACGTCTGACTGAGTCAGTGTCCTTACAACAGTCCTTAAGTGGAGGCTCCAGTCACACCACATTTCGCGTTTCTACCTGCTTCTTCCATAAGGTCAAGGTTAACTTACAGGGCCCGTGCATCCGCAATAGATTATCTGAAATCGTTGATTTATGGTTAATTCTGATATAACAATAAATTTTTCACCCATTTATAAACAATCATAAGTATCATAAACAATCATATGGAATTGTATACGTGGTAAATTTGATTGCAGGTACGAACGTGTCATGGAAGCTGTCGTCAACGTTGCTGTCCATGGCCCCCCCTTTCGCCCCCATCCATAGCAACAACTCACTTTGCAGAGAGCACAGCAGGACCTACCTGGAAGCACTAGACTACTTCGAGATGTGGGCCTTGAAAAGTAAGTACTTGTAATTTATTTTTAAGGAGGTTGGCAGCCTCTTTTAACCCTTCTTTCCTTCTTCTGTACTGTTGAAAAGAACTGTTTAAACAATTACTTTTTATTGTGATTTAGCAGTTTTCAAATCTTTTTAAATATTTGAAGTGTTCAACTGTAAAGCACAATCGAGATGGATTTTAATCTGATAACTACTTTACTTGATATTAATTAATTTGAAAACAAATAAAAACTTATGATTTATGGAATACTCAAATAAATGATCCGATGTGTGAATACTTCATATTAAATTGCACTTTGCTATTAATAACTGAATAACCAACTGATTTATGTTTTAGTTTCATATTTAAACTAGGTAGGTACACAGTTGTAGGTTTGGGAAGTGTGTAAATCTAAATGTGATTTTTTCAGTGTTTTATCTCATATTGTAGCTGTTTGTATGGAAAACTCATATTTAAAATACACAGTTGTAGGTAGGTGCGGATCCAAGGGGGGCAATAGGGGCGGTCGGCCCTCCCAAACCTTAAAATTTTTTTTTATTTTATTATTTTGGCCTACAATGAAAGTTTCTTGGATAAAAGGTTATTGATATAAATATGTTAACTTTACTGTTATTTGTTGTATAATTTCATATAGTTTTGAAATAAATAACGAGGGATACCATTGACCACCCGAGGGGAGGGGGAGGGGTAACTTTCTGTGATCACCCCCCCCAACGTGACCTCTGGATCCGCCATTGATTGTAGGTGTAGGGGGCCTAAATCTAAATGTGATTTTTTCAGTGTTTGACGCAAATGCCAAACTACCATCAGGGCTCCTGAACGGCAACATTAACCAGCTGGGGGACTTTGACCAGTGCCTGGGGGTGGAGCAGCCAGGGGGCAACATCCGCGGCCAGTACTGCCTGGCATACATTGAGGTGAAGCTGCGGCCAGGGATAGCGCGGACGGGGGTGGTGTCTGCGGTGCACGATCTCGTCCACTCCCACAACGCTTTCCGCAGCAACCTCGAAGATGTAAGTTGAGGGATATTTTTATACCACACATTCTACCGACAAACCTGAGGTAAAACATCCAACGACGAATCTCCCAGGGGGGAAGGATGCTTTGACAGAGCTCTCAACAATGTTTAGATACTAAACAAAATTCTTTGTTGCAGATAAACTGCCTATTACTGTTTTACAGAAACTCCTCCTCTATCTGTGCCCACCCACCTATCTAACCGAAATATAGTCATAATTGTCCCAGAAAATGGGATTCTGGGACCCGACATCAGAATATTGTAGAAGGCCCTTTAAACCCTTTGATGAGCCTAACATTTACATAGGTATCCAAAAACAAATTATGAACCAGGGTTGAACAAAATAAATAGATATAAGAATACGGGTGGGAAGACTGAAGGATGATCCACCATAGGCAATTTAAATTTGAAACATTTTTGGAGGAATTGCAACCCTCTCACCTCCTCTGCTGGCCATGGCCTCTACCAGTGGTACGTTGTGTAGTGATTAATGTGGTTAAGATAACGAGGCACAAAATCATTCTACTATAGTGGACACTCAAGAAATCAACCCTGTGATTTCTTGAATCAGAATCAAAACAAAAAATCCTTTAGGTGAGCTGAATCCCGATACAAGTTTCATGGATACAAATTGTTTTCACCTGTAAACCACTCATTTTATTAATAAATGTTTTAATCTTTGAGGAAATATCTTCATTTGGACGAAAACACCAAAAATCATATAAGCCATGGCTTTAAACCAATCTACCAACCAAATCTCATCAAGTTTTTAATGATTTCAAATATGAAATCATTTGTTCAAATGACTTACAATGGTACCACCTTGTTGAACAATTACAATGGGTAGGCAAAACTGTCATACATATTTAGTTTAATCTTCACTGCATAACATGAGCTTGGCCTTGAACAGACCACTCAACGCACTGAGTTGTACTTTTATACCAAAGCAGATGTCTTATTAAGTTTTACCTTTTCGTCACCAACAATGGATGAGTTAATATTCTCAGATAAGAAAACAACAATTTATGACAGCTATTATTTCAAATTATGTAAATGTCCATCTATGGAAAATATTATGCTTTAACTTTGTCCAGTTTTATTTTTGGATCTCCTGTATATTCTCCTAAAAGCCCTGCAAAGTCTAGTACAACCAAATGAGGGCTAGTAATAATCAAGGCCCGTAGAGAGCAGCAGCATCAATTGCTGCTCAGGTCTGCTCAGTTCACAGTCGCGATGTCGTCCGAGGTCGCTCAGCTGGTGCATATTTAATTTTTCTTCTCATAAACCCGGAAGTGTTGCAACCCTTACAGAGTTCAGTAATGGGACAGTTTTTTAAATTACGCTGGAAAAAAATTAGTTACATCACTTGTTTTTAAGGTTTGATATAGATAATGATAATTAATTGTTAATTAAATAGTGTTCTGGATATAAAAAACGACTTTAGTAATTACAACACACAAAGTGAATAACTTTAAATATCAAAACATAAAACAGGGGGAGGATAAACCCAAACTTCTATTTATAGGCCCCTAATTTCCAACTTAGATTACCTGATTTGTATTTTTAAGAAATCCACATTTTAAACTAATAATAAAAGTAAAAACATTGTGATAACTTTAAGAATTACAGGTAGTCAAAGCATGAAAGCAATTTTAAAATTGTTATATTGAAGTGATGTGGTACATACACAATAAAATATTGTGTTTCCAGCAACACTGCAAATCGGACTGGTAATCATGTGACATTAAGCTTTTTTTGGATTTTGCATAAGGCATTTTCTGGTTAACTAGAAAAAAACGTCAATATGCCAAATAAGCAGACTTTATCAGCAATGGATGCTGATGCTCTTTAAGGACCTAGAGTAATAATTTATTTTTTTATTTATTTAGTTTAAAATTAATAATCCTAATAGTTATATGTTTAAATGAAGCGAAAATAATGGTTTCAACGATTGAATCTATCCCAGAGTGTTCGCCAAATTACCTGTGTCTGTCTAAACATATAACAAAATACTACATATAAACACTCTCACAAAGTAGTTTTATGAAGGCAGACTGCAACTCCATTCGATCAAAATTTACTTGGAAAGTGCAGCCATTACAATCCGATTAGCGAAAGAAATAAGTGACTGGCGGAGCGGCCGCACGACGTCCAAACATTTACTTCATAACCTCGTGGAAACGTAAAACACAAGGTTAGAAATTTTCAATAAACATCGTTTAAATCGTCAGTTAAACACGTTTGTAGCACATTTTTCAAATAGTTTGTATCTTATTCCGATGAGCTTTTATTGATAGTTATATTTTTTAAACACTAATTGAGACATTTTAAATCGTAATTTATGTTTAAAAATGTACAACTATCAATATAAACTCATCAGAATAATATACAAAATATTTGAAAAATGTGCCATAAACGTGTTTTACTGACGTTTTTAATTATTGGAAATTACTAACTACGTGTTTTAGGTTTCCACGAGGATATAAAATATAATGTTTTTTCTCTGTGTGGCCGCTCCGCCAGTCATTTTCTTTCGATAATCGGACTACAGTCGAAAATAATTTTTCTGAAATCTGCTTATTGACATCAAAGGATTCATCGGTGGGGTAGAGAACTGTAGTTGTGTGTCTAGCCAGGTCACCGGGTCCCGAGGTTCTCCACGGTCAACTGGCGGTCTGTGTGCCTGCGTCGTGCCCACCGCAGGAGGTTGAACACGCTCTAGCGTCGATCCATCGGTGGGGTAGAGAACTGTAGATGTGTGTGTAGCCAGGTCACCGGGTCCCGAGGTTCTCCACGGTCAACTGGGCGGTCTGTGTGCCTACGTTGTGCCCACCGCAGGAGGTTGAACACGCTCTAGCGTCGATCCATCGGTGGGGTAGAGAACTGTAGTTGTGTGTGTATCCAGGTCACCGGGTCCCGAGGTTCTCCACGGTCAACTGGGCGGTCTGTTTGCCTGCGTCGTGCCCACCGCAGGAGGTTGAACACGCTCTAGCGTCGATCCATCGGTGGGGTAGAGAACTGTAGATGTGTGTGTATCCAGGTCACCGGGTCCCGAGGTTCTCCACGGTCAACTGGGCGGTCTGTGTGCCTGCGTCGTGCCCACCGCAGGAGGTTGAACACGCTCTAGCGTCGATCCATCGGTGGGGTAGAGAACTGTAGATGTGTGTGTAGCCAGGTCACCGGGTCCCGAGGTTCTCCACGGTCAACTGGGCGGTCTGTGTGCCTGCGTCGTGCCCACCGCAGGAGGTTGAACACGCTCTAGCGTCGATCCATCGGTGAGGTAGAGAACTGTAGTTGTGTGTGTAGCCAGGTCACCGGGTCCCGAGGTTCTCCACGGTCAACTGGGCGGTCTGTGTGCCTGCGTCGTGCCCACCGCAGGAGGTTGAACACGCCCTAGCGTCGTCCGTGGATCAGTACCTATCCTCTCCGGAGCTACTCATTCGTGTGCGTGTCGACCCTACCATGTGCCAGGTCCGATCTGACTCCATCATCCCCCCACCAGCCTCCCTCATGGCCATGTGAGTACTAAAATTGTTTTCTTATGAACTACCTGGTACTGCGAATTTTCACCCCGATTGACACCTGTTGTTTCCCATTGATTTTTATTCCTGTTGATTTTCTTTGGTTCCCGATTGTATAAATATTGATACTTTGGGAACTCAAATAAAATCATTACTCCGTAATGTTAACACTAATAACTTAAAACATACAACTTTGAATCCCCCTTTGAAGAACCCTTTGGTGTTTTTAGTCTAAGACCTTTAGGCAGTACTTTATTAAGTAATGGATAATCGGTTTTATGTATCATGTATACCCAGTGAGCAAGGAATACCATAGAGTGGCAATCCCTATCCTTTACACATTAGAGGTTCTGAAGCCACCTTTCTGTGTTAGCAGAGGTGCAACAGGCAGCTCCACTGTCCGCCGCGACCACAATTTTTAATTTGCCGCTATTCATTAACACCGTTGAATTGACCACTTAGAGTTGAGATAAAATTCTGAAATTTTGAGATATTAAACAATACTATATCACCCTAGTAATGGTGTTTTAGAAATATGCAAATTGAAATTGGAACATTTAAAAAAATATACAAATATGTAGTAAAACAAGTTTTCGTAAAATTTGGGACATGAAAAAGTTGGTCGGCTGGTAAGTTTTTTGTTTTTTGGTCAGGTGATTTTCGTCAGCGAGAAAGTTGTTTGAAATGAACCAAATTTTAACGTTTACATTTAAAATTTTTTTGTAAAACCTTTAGTTTAGCCTGCAGGCAGCTGTAAAGTGAGAAGTTAATTTTCCACCGAACCCGGCCGCCCGCCGCGCCGACGCTGCATCGCACAGCGTGGAGTGGGAAATCTGATTACATTCCTTATCCATATTTTTCGTTCTATAAAGGCATTTTTCAAATTTTTAATTAAACATAGTTATTGATATTTTGGAAAACTAAACCATCATTGAAGTTCAAATCAATCAATAATAAATGTTTCTTAGGTAAACAAATAAATACGCAGTTTTGCAAGCGAATTATACTTTAATGTGAATTTTCTAAAGAAAATTTAATTTAATTTAATTTCACACAAATTTAATTAACACATGATGAAATCTAAATTTACTGACTGCTAAAATATATTTTACTTACTTGTGAAAGGTTGTACCATCCAATTTCTTTTTTATAGAGTTGTTACAACCATACGCAACACAATACGGCATCGTAAGTATGTAAACATTTCAATGCAGGTTATTACGTGTGGGGAATAGTCGCTACAGTGACATATATGGCGTACGTGACAGCCAGCAAGCCTAGAATGAGAATGACAATCCAGACGCTCGCTACTAGGGTGACTAGTCGCCGTATCCCCTCCACCAGAGGTCCCGGTGTTTCAAAGTCGGCGTCAGTCCGCGCGCCACATTGCCACTCTATGGTATTCCTTGCTCGCTGTGTATACCATTATGAATAAAGATATTTTGACTATTGACTATTGAATAAGTTTGCAACGAATCAGGGGCAAATAAATTAAGGGTGGGCCAGAGGCCCCCCCCCAAATGAAACGATTTTGACAAAATTAACTAATCTGAATTATTATAAACTTAATGTGCGAGAGAAAATAGCGATACAACGTGACACAGAACCTATGAACAGATCTGTATTATAGATTCGGTGAGGGGCGGTTTATTTGGTGCGAATTCACCAGTGGTCTCGGGTCTCTGAGGCAGCAAGAGGTTGTAGCTCGGGGCGATCTGTGGATGCGCGGATGTCTTAACTATAGTCAAGTCAGTTGCCACCACCGGCAGGATAGGCAGTAATGTACGGTAGAGCGGCAGCCATTGTTTTTTTATGTTTACCATTTGGTTAGATTATCTCTGATGAACCAAAGTACACTGTATGGTGGTGTTTGGTGTTCATGTGTATATGCTTAATCAATGCATTATTCTTAATTTTATGATTTATAAACAAACCATTTTTCTGTGTTGTCGATCATTCACTTTATTTAAACTCTTTTAAAACAATCATATTTAAAGAATCTAGCGCTAATTTACCCTCTGAATCCGGCTACAAAACTAATTAAAAATATTGAGTGTCACTACTTTAATAACAACTTGTTATTGGTCTTGGGCCAAAGATATTTATCTATATTTGTTACTGAGACAAATCAATAAAGGCGGTTTACGTAAGTAAATATTTTGAAAAATACCAGAAATCAATAAAGTTAGATGGTTACGTCATAAGGCGTCTTTTACAAGGGATTTCTCCAAATCATTTATAATTCTAAAACACTGTGCCCGTAACGGGATATAATATTCATTCTGAATTATATGATTTTTTGGTGAGGTAATATTATTCCAGAATTATTCTGGGCAAAACTCACTACAATTAGGAATTGCCTTTTTTTGGATTCAGTGATCACTAAGTCAATCAATGAGTGAGTAAGATCTGGCAAATATCGATACAGGTTTAGACAAGATTTAGATTGATACCATGTCTTAGTTTTAAAAATTAGTCATATGTTGTATTATTGCCATACTTAAAATAGTGTATTTGTTATTTTATCGATTCTAATGACTCTAAAATGACAACTTATTTATCTTTTGAATCATTTCATAAAATTAAGGAAGATATGACAATATGTCAGATTAATATTATACACTCTATAATGTTCAGACAACTATTAAAACTGGCATCTGCGTCAGCTGAGGGAAATTATTGAAGTGGTAAGGTAACAGTATTGATACTTGCCAATGGTAACAAGTAATACACAGTATGATACTTGTTTGTTGGTACGGTAACAGTATTGTAGGGTTTCCCTCTGGTAAACTAATTGTAATCAAAGAAAATTGAATTCAAATTACCAGGTAACAAATCATCTGGAAGCTTTTGCTCCCACCGTTTATCTATAAAAAATAAATTTTGGACATATTCTCAAGAGTTGTTAATAATACCTCACTTTTGTTATTGCCATTACAACTACCGAATGTCGATTCCAACTGAAATGTTCATTTTGTTGACAGAGGGTTTTTCCTGGGAATCTTAGGAATTATAGCCACTGCCACAATCACAGACTGCCTGGTGGAAGACAAGCGGCATGCTAGTGAGTATGAGCTAAACTGCTGCATGTAACTCTTCTTCATGTGACCACTCCTTGATGCTTTGCACGGGAAGACTGAAACCCAACTGTTGTAAACAAGATGAGCATCCGAGTAGTCTGTGACCATGGAGGAATCATTTTTTACACCACCTTCATGTCAACAACAACTTAGACAGCTGAGTTTCTAGACTGTATGCCACAGCTAGTAGGCATAAGCAACTAACTGACGGACAGCAAGCGAGTAGATCGCCTTATGTCTCGGCCCTGTCAGACACCGCGCTTAGAATAGCCGGAGATAAACGAATGATTCCGAAGGCCGCGCTGCCATTGCACATGCCTAAATCGGACCCTGATTGAGATATAACAATTGTAACAACCAGGAAAATACCGATTATTTGAAGAAAAATGTACATTTTAAATTTGTTTTCACAGTAACAACAATATACTTAGATACAAAGTATTTTATTTTACATACTGTAAAATACGAGGAAGTTCAGGGAATTAAGTATACCTAAGAAAGTATGAAAATACCCCCTTAGCAGCAAACCTGCATACTCAGCGAATTTCCAATGCATATTAATACCACATTAAGCCACATACCAAGTTTCATCAATATACATTCATAAATAAACGATTTATGACATTTTAATTATTCTCCAAAAGAATAACATGGCGGCTGAGTATGCAGGTTTGCTGAGATAAGGAACACTAAAAATGGGCTTTTATACAAATATCAATATAACTCAACTAGGTAAAGCCACATACCAAGTTCTATTAATTTATGTTCATAATTAAAGGAGATAACACGTTACTTATTCTCCATAACAATAACATGGGACTGAATATGCAGGTTTGCTGCTACGGGAACTATCGGCCAAAAAATGGGTTTTTGTGCAAATATCAATAGACCACAATGAAATGAAGCAATATACCAAGTTTCCTCAGGATAAGTTGATAAATAAGCGAGATATACAATTTTTCCTATCCTCCATAAGAATAACATTGGACAACGTACTGTGTTTAGTACTTTCAATATCTCAATAACCAATTGACGTAGAGCAATGATTAAAACATCAAATTGTGCGTCTTTTTAAGCTGATTCCAATTTTTGGGGTACAAAACCCCCCCAAAATACCCCTTCGGATAGCTCGATCCGTCTGGTTTTCGAACTTAAAGTCATAAATGCTGCTTTACACGTTTGTACCAAATTTCATCAAAATCGGACCATTTTTACGAGAGTTATTGCACCCACGGACACACATATATATATATATATATATATATATATATATATATATATTCAGTTTCGAACGAATGGTGTTTTTGGGGTCTGGGGACCTCAAAACGAAAAGTTATCATGGTCCCGGGCCTAGGTCTTACCATGCCGACTACAGTAATAGCTTCTTCCCTATAGGGGAAATTCGCTAATATTAAGAAAAACTGTGGCAAGTCTAATTGTCCTATAAGCCATAATGGCTTCTTCGACACAACTGTTATCCATAGTATTTTAAATTGTATTGTAAATTGAACAAAAGAGTTAACTTTACTCCATCTTCACCTGAACTTTACTCAATCTCAGTCACGCATATGTGTTAGCTGCGCAACTACAACTATAATCGTATCACAAACCAGTTGCTCAACTCTAGTTGGAAAAAAGTCTTCCCGTGTGCACACTACCTTACAGACCAAAGCAGTTAAATATGAAATGCTTAAATTAACTTGATACATTCATGTAAGGAATCAATTTGAGCATAGTTTATTACTCTGGGGACTTTTAACTGCGACAGATGTCAAATCTATTATTTTACTTCTCATATTACTATGGAGATATTGTTGTACAATCTGTTCATCCTTATTAGATTCTCTTAACCTTGACTGTAAGTATTTCACATATCCTCTAACTTTACTGTTTTCTTCCTTGTATACTCTTTTGGTTATCATCTAATCGTACTTGCTCTCTCCCTCTTCCATTGTTCCCCTTTGGAAATAGAGTTGAAGACATATTTAAGGTCCATAAATCAGTTCCCCTCTCTTTCTGCTTGGTCCTCTATCTAAACTACCATAAAAACAAAACATTACAGACTGTAAAATAGCTTTACTTAAAACCATTTGCTTTTCAGAGAGTACGTGCCTATGACTGGCAATAACACATTGTAGTTGCAAACGAGTTACAGCATTTCCTTATTCTTTACCCTTATGCAAAATTTACATTATTTATTTTCCCCAAATAGTCAGTGCAACTTCTCCTTCAAAATTATATTTAGCATTTCTTTCGTAGTCCATAAAAACTCATACAAATCATCTTGTGTATTTCTTAGAATTTCAAAAATTCTATCTACTCACCAAATGCCTAACCATTTTTCTACCTCTGCACCTTCAATTTAATAATAAGACAATTTCAAAACTGCTAAGCCTTTGTTTTCTGAAATGATTAGAAATATGGGTTCGGTAAATGAAGGATTTTATAGTGGGTCGGGGTTTCATAGTCTAGAACTATGATCATTTTGTATAACTGTCACCACTGGCCTACTTTCACTGTCTTTGGAATACCACACAAGCTTATTAACACCTACCAAAGTTGTTATCAAATAATAATAAAATAGAAAACATAACTTTAAAAAGTGGGATAGCCTGTTTGACAGGTGAAGAATTTTAAGTGAATTGGAGCATGGAGAGTAACACAAAACTGTGTTGTATCAGATGAACAGTTGAATAATTTTATAAACACTTTTATAAATTGTATAACATATGTGCTCATTCATAAATGACATGATTGTTGGTTCCAGCTCGTGCCATGGAGGCGCTGCTGGCATTCTCTCTTCTGTCCAACAGCCGAAGACTGCTGAGCCTATCCCAGTCCCCTGAAGATATCCACTGTGTTCATGGCATCCGAGCACTCAATGCCTTCATGCTTCTCATGTCCCACAAGTCAATGGCGCTATTCTTCAATCCTTTTGTCAACCGTACATCCATGACTGAGGTATTTTGGGTTGTGTGATCTGAACTCTAAGCTTAGATCATAATAACATTTTTTGTATGTTAAAAACAATCCTACCAGTTCACAGCAAGTCACGAACCTTAATAATAAAATGTAATCAGCCTTGAAACTATAATTTTCTATTTATGACTAAATGTAATAACATTTCAATGAACAAATTACTCGACACTCTGCCCTCAAATTAGCTGCCCAAACCTTCCGTGACTCACTCCACCACTGCCCCATACCCTTGTAACCAGCATTTGTAACCCAACAAAGGAAAGACAGGTGACTCCCTCCACCAGTGTCCCATACCCTTGTAACCGATATTTGTAACTCAACAAAGGAAAGTCGGGTGACTCACTCCACCACTGTCCCATACCCTTGTAACCGATATTTGTAACCCAACAAAGGAAAGTCGGGTGACTCACTCCACCAATGTCCCATACCCTTGTAACCGATATTTGTAACCCAACAAAGGAAAGTCGGGTGACTCACTCCACCACTGTCCCATACCCTTGTAATCGATATTTGTAACTCAACAAAGGAAAGTCGGGTGACTCACTCCACCACTGCCCCATACCCTTGTAACCGATATTTTTAACCCAACAAAGGAAAGTCAGGTGACTCACTCCACCACTGTCCCATACCCTTGTAACCGATATTTGTAACCCAACAAAGGAAAGTCGGGTGACTCTCTCCACCACTGTCCCATACCCTTGTAACCGATATTTGTAACCCAACAAAGGAAAGTCGGTGGGTTCGAATGAGTTTAAGCTCAAGAGGCCCTTTAGAACATTGGTAAAAGGTGTAGCGTGATATATGGCTGGATTTACAATATAATTATTCAATATAATGAGCGACAAATGATCTGAATCTCTCTTCCTAACCCACGCCCAGAACTACTGCAAGCATGACATTTTGCATACTTATATTTCATACTGTATACTACTACTAATACTTATTTTGCACCTATTATAATAAAATAATCCTCAAAACTGACAATTTTAAATCTTTTACCACTATAAAATTTTGAATTGTTAAAATGTATACAATTTACTAATGCTTACTAGTTTCCAGGGTCTGATTAAACATTAGGCTGACTAGGCTGCAGCCTAGGGTGCCAGTCAGTCAAGGGGCACGCAAAGGGGGGAGGGGAGGGGGTTCAATAAAAAAAATTGGAAATATGGTAAATCAACACTGGTGAATAGAGCAAAAAGAAAGTTGAAAAATAATTTTATTTGAGTTTAATAGTTTATGATTTACGGAGGACCTTTTGCTGAGTGAAATCTGACAAGAAGGTGATACAATTTAATTTGACCAAACAATTAAGAACCAGTTCTGTTTTCACTCACCATCTTCCTTAGCACTCTGTCTTTGTTCACAAATTGTTCCTTTTTCAAAACATTTGAAGTTATAACTTTTCAAAATGACAATTTGTAGGTTACAAAATATAACAAAAATAAATGTCAACGTTGATGAAGGATTGCGGGATGGGATTATGCAGATAAATTAGGTAATGAAGAGAAAACTGTTGCATGAAACTTAGTGGGGAAATGTGAATGTCAGAATTTTTTTTGTTCAAAACAATTATTAAAAATAAACAAAAGCCAGCTGATTGAAACATAACAGATGATTTGAACAAGAACTAAAAAGAGTGTGAAGGAAATAATTACATATCATTTAATTGAAAGTATTGAAAGCTTTTACAGTGTGATGTTACCAACTCTCTGTATAAAATAACAAAAAATAAGAAAATGTATTAAAAATAGGTTATAAAAAGTTCATAAACCTTCACCAAACACACTCCCTCCCTGCCTCCCTCCCTCGCCTGGAATTGGCTAGAGGGAATTTTAGTTCCAAACGCCCTTTACCGTCACCACAGTTGCTTTATTCTCAGTTTGACAACTTGACAGAAGATTAGTTTAGTTGTTCCTTAGCTCGTAATTAGGGATGGACAGGTCCCCGCTCTCCTTGCGGGATTTATTTTACCTCAGGATTATTTCGGGACTGGATTATATCCTCGAAACAGTCATCTGTGGTGCGATCGACATTTGCGGGATATATCAAGTGGTTCGATCGTGAATTACGACCGTGATTACGCCATGAGGTCGTCATTTACAGCTACTTATATATTACGTGGTCTGGTTGTCTGTTTCGTCTGATGGCGGCGTGATCATCATTATTTTCTTATAATGTGCGGTGTGATCATCGTCATTTTTGGTAGAAGGCACACATTGTGATCATCAATTATGGCAACTTATGACGTGATTCGGTCATCATTACATTGATGGTGCATGGTCTGGTTGTCTCTTACGGCCGATATTGTTAAGTACCAAGTATCCAAATAAGTAGTGTATCATGTGGTTCGATCGTCAATTACGGCTGATGTTACGCGATATAAAATTCCGTAAACCGATAAAATTGTTAAGAACCGAAACTGACACATCCCCAAGTACTTTTAAGCCTTAAGTTTTGAATCCTTTTCCTAGTAGGACATTGTGGGTGGGGAGGCGGGGGGCGCCAAATAAACTTAAGCCCACAGGCAGGTGCCACACCTCTTAATCAGGCCCCAGTTTACACATATATTTTTACAGTCTATTATTCTGTGAAAGACTGCGTTGGGAGAGGGGGAGGGTGGTGTAAGGACGGTAGTGGTCATAGGGTGTGGACTGAAGGGGATGGTGTGAACTCAGGTCGTTCTGATCGGTAATTCAGTAGATTCAATAGGAATAGGAAATTCGGTAGATTCAATTGATGGAATATGGAATCACATTATTCTAGTGCTAACAGTTAACTTATTAACTACTAGCACTAGCTAATTATAATCAATTTACAACCTCGGCTTTAAAAAACTTGGGTGATTATAAAATCTTTCAACAACTTGATTTATCTTGTTAACAATTACAGCATGATACATACAATTAGCAACTTAGTGAATGCTTTGCTCCAGATGCTAGGGAAGCCATGGACTGTGGTTGCTAGGGCTGCCAGTCTCTACACTGACCCCTTCATCATGATCAGCGGCCTTCTCACCACCTATGGTCTCCTCAGACACCTCTCTCGCAAGCAATCCATTGATGTCAGCAAGGAGTACATCTCTCGATTGCTTCGGTAACACCATCTCTTTCCTCCCTACAAAAATTGGTTAGAATTTTGTTAACTTTATGTCAGCAAGATTAAATTTGTTATCAATGAAGAAACCTCTCCAATTCAGTTTGTCATGCCACGTTTTCTTTATAAAAAAAAAAAAAAAAAACGATATTGAAAGGTTAAGAAATAATACTTATTCTGTATGAGTTTATTAATTGAGACTTAGCTTAAGTTTTTAGTCCGGTTTTATACCGGACTGTTAGTTTTATATAGGTAACAGACTATTTAGTTCCATAGTTTTATATAGGTAACGGACTATTTAGTTCTATAGTTCTATAGACAGATATTTAGATATTTAGATATTTAGTTCTATAGACTGTAATTTTTCGTTTTTGATATAAACTACAATCTTTTATTCGATCCGAGCTTATTTTCCAAGCTCTTTTATTCTATCAGGGGAAAGTAATACAAAAGTACAAAAAAGGTAACATTTACAAAGAGACCTAATGCATCAGTAATTATGTTAAAAATATTAAACACAAAGAGAGTTTGCATACGTTTACAAGTTCATGAAACCACTTTGAATGTTCTTTTTTAAACAAAACAAATTATCAAAATCTGTTCACAGTTTTGTCACCCTGAAGCAATTCAATTAAATTCAAAATCTCTTTATTCATCTTTTATGTACTTAAATACATTGTGTACAATCACCATATTTCTCTCTCACTCGCACATCCCTTTGCTCTCTCACACATCTCTCTATCTCTCTCTTTCCTCTTGCTACCTGCTACTCCAAGCTACCCCAAGCAGATCCAAGTTTTCCTATCTGATCAAATCATGACATAATAAGTGCTATTGATTTTGTGCAGGTTGGTGCCAACTCTAGGGGCTTTGATTCTGTTTTGCACATTTGTGATGCCGATACTTGGATCAGGCCCTCAGTGGAACCTTGTCGTCCGCCATCATGCTGAAGTCTGCAAGACCACTTGGTGGCGCAACCTCTTATTCATTCACAACTACTTTGGCTTCAAAAACATGGTGAATGCAGATATTTATGTTTTTTACTGTAGCTAGCCTTTCCTCTATTGGTTAAGATACATTAACCTGCATAACGATCAAAATTTTGAGACATGAAGTCAAGAAGAAGTAGGAATGACTTGTCGGAATACCTTATGAACAACAAACTTTTTTGTCTCATCTTTAAGCATTAATAATTGATGATATTTATGAAATGGTTATCAAGTAAACAATCACAATTTGCTGATAAGAGAGATTTTATTTGTTACTGGAATTATTAGATTAAAATTATAATTTAAAAATACTCATTGGGAAAACTTTTTCTGACAATTTTTTACCATACATCAATTCTTCAGGTAGTTTTGGCATCATTGGTATTGATAATGGTAACCAAGTATGAATCATTAATTTATTATACTGAGGATAGTTCATTAATCATGTGTTATTATTATTGATAAGTAAGAAATATTATCACTGGTTAGTGGCTTTGATCTACCAATCAGAACCTCCCTGCCCTGAAACAAATTTCTGAAATGAGCCCATCTTACCATATAAAATGTCCTTGGGGTATTATTACATACTACTCAAATATATACAGTAAAGCCCAGTTTAACTGGACTCATATAATCTGGATCTCGGGTTTTCCAGATTAGATGGCCAATGTAAAAAAAAAAACACTCGATAGGTGCTAAAAAGTAGGGGAAAGCGTAGTTTTGCACTAGTATAGTGGCTGTAAAAGTTTATTGTCCATCTCGGTACTTTCATGATCCTGTATAGTATCATAGAAATTGTAAGCATGCCGTAAGTTATGGTTCCATTTTAATTTGTTCTTAAGCCAATTTAATTCTTTCGTGCAATAAAAACAAAGATTTCATTAGGAGTTTGCTGTTAAAAAAATATCCTTTCACATTAAAATCTCAGCCTTATTCATTAATTCTGTATTCCTTTTCAACTGTACACACATTTTGGTATTGTCATTGCCCTTATATATATTATACTAAATTTGTTGCTTGTAACACCTTAAACAAATTATACTTCAATTCAACTGTACACTGTGATTGTTTTGCCTCTGTTGTTGAATGTAGGCATTCACTGGTCGATCCTTATTGGTGAGGTACTGTTCTCATCATTGTGCTGGTTTGTCCAGACTTAGCTACCTGGCTCAGGACACTGTTACATTGGTGAGGTACTGTTCTCATCATTGTGCTGGTTTGTCCAGACTTAGCTACCTGGCTCAGGACACTGTTACATTGGTGAGGTACTGTTCTCATCATTGTGCTGGTTTGTCCAGACTTAGCTACCTGGCTCAGGACACTGTTACATTGGTGAGGTACTGTTCTCATCATTGTGCTGGTTTGTCCAGACTTAGCTACCTGGCTCAGGACACTGTTACATTGGTGAGGTACTGTTCTCATCATTGTGCTGGTTTGTCCAGACTTAGCTACCTGGCTCAGGACACTGTTACATTGGTGAGGTACTGTTCTCATCATTGTGCTGGTTTGTCCAGACTTAGCTACCTGGCTCAGGACACTGTTACATTGGTGAGGTACTGTTCTCATCATTGTGCTGGTTTGTCCAGACTTAGCTACCTGGCTCAGGACACTGTCACACTAATCTGTACAGAACATTAAGTATATTTGTTATTCCTAATAGTACGATTTTCTTGATTAAATTCTTTCACTGGCTCCTCCGTACAATATGCCTGTTGGACAGTATAAGATACATTCACCCTAATCTCTGTTCTGTATGCGCAGTGTTTGACACACACCCACCACGTAGGTATTGACACCCAACTGTTTGCACTATCTCCGCTGCTAGTCTGGGTGTTATGGAGATGGCCGCGCCAGGGTTTATTCTCTATCTTCCTCCTTGCGGCTACGTCTACCCTACTGCGCTTCTATACCAGCTATATCCGCCACCTCAACCTCTTTGTTTATTTTGGTAACCCGTAAGTATTTTCTGAATGCATTGTAGAACATTACAGTAGACAAATTTTATGAGTGGTTCTTTTTTGTTTTAGGGTAACAATAAATTGAAGATTCCTGCTAACAATGCTTATATTTGATGATATTTAAATTCAATATTGTTTGCCGGAAATCCATTAAACAATTTATGAGGGGTTGGACCGCTTTCCCTTAAAAGAGTTTTGTAGTGTGCTCTTAACAAAATGCCACTGGCGTTGAAAAAAAAAACACTATATAATGTTAACATTAACCATAATTAGTATTAAAAAACAATGTTAAGTTTCTAACTTATCATGGAAACTTTAAATATCCGTAATACCATGACTTTATTCTCTCTCCTGCAAATTGTAAGACATTAATTTACTTTCAAAAGATATTGACTTTTCGACTCAAAAATATTGTATAAAAATGTAATTACTATCCCTAGAACAAAATAGGGATCCCACCACAGACCTCTGAAGCTAGTGCAATTGTACTGTCCCAAAAACATGTGTGCTTTATTTCAAAACAGGAATATCACACTGTTATGGACAACCAATGGAACGATATAATTACAGAGGCTGGTAGCTAAACAGATGACATTAACGAGAGGCAGAGATCATAGGATATATACGTAATATACTATTGTTTGACATAATTGTAATCATATTGCTCAGTAACTTTCAGTGTTGGATGTTAGATGTAGGGTTTGAGGGATCAGGAAGCCCTAGCATTATCCAGTCCTCTTTTGGAATACTGTACAGTGTACATCCATCGACAGGAGAGGATCTGCACGGATGGGCAAGGCAACCTATCGAGTACCTCGGCTCAAGGCCGGACAATGTAACGCTACACGTTTATTTGCCTTATGTCCCGTATGAGACTGATCACCTCATTGGATTTATCTAATTGAAGCGGCGCGCCTTCAATGTTTGGGATACTATGTAAGCGGAGCTAGCATGCGTTTGCCACCCTCGTCGTTCGGGCACTTTAAAAATTGCCGCCGCCCTAGGCTAAGCCGAACTATCCACGTTATCAATCTGTAGAGCATCGCTTATCGGAGCGCCATCATTAGTGTTTTGACATGCCTGCATTCCACGGAACTTTCGAGAAGCTTGTGCGGCCTGCTTGAGTGGATGATTTAGTGGACTTGATGCCAGTACCTCATTGTGGAAGCACCCTCAGCTCACCAATCTTCGGTGGATTTTGGATTTTCGTACTGATTGAAAACTTCTGAGGGTTTTTTTGGACACCCCTTGCCTGGATCGCCGCTACTTCTGGATTTGACTGGCGGACCCTGGATGCCAGACCGACCCCTGGGCCTGGTGGACTTTTGTTGCTGCCGATATCGACCTACTATCGATCTACCGACTACCGCCCGTATCTCTCGCGCGATCGACTTGCGGTCGCCGCTAACTCGCTCGGTTCCGGCCGGATATCTTTTGTCGAGCGTGATTTGTGATTTGGGCCCGTTTTGGTGAGTGACTAAAATTATTTAACCCATACTCACGTGACTATTTTGGAATTCCTGGGACTGCCATCTCAACGCAGCGCACATGAGGAGTGTCCTACTTGAACTCTTGTGATCACATTCTATGTATCTTTAGTTAAATATTCTTGTATGTCATTATGTTTCTGTTTAGGAGTTCCGGTGGCCACCGTCAATGCATTTATTTGTAGATATTCATGTTTGTGTAATTTGTAGAAATAAGTTTTGAGTGTCAACATATTTCTGGGGTATAACTTTTCTAAAATATTTCTTGATTTAATTGAAACATATTTAAACTAATAATTCTTTTGTGCTCCTTAATTCTGACATTTAATCCTAGCAAAGCTGGAGTTTTGGTGTTGAGTTTATTGAGACAGCTATTGTTGCTCTTGTTGAGATTGAATTAATTGCCCTGAGCAAAAAGGTTATTTCCATTTAATTCACTTTAGTAGCTTGAGACTTGTGTATTTTGTGAGTAAGAATACTATAATAAATATTGTCTCAGCTAACTTGAGGTCTTTTGTTGCTGTTCCTGATAGTCAATCAGATTAGTATAGTTGGAATTTGAGTTATCATTTTTTTAATGGGAATTGGCTGATAGTCACTTAGTAACATAATTTCTGGTAGCTGGCAATAGATAAATCAAAATAAATACTCAAATTTAACTTCATTTATATTGGTTGAATTCTGGTAGTTGATTGTTTGATAAAGATTGCCTAGTTTAAGATGTATTTGTTTGACTTGTGGTGAATGCGGCCCATTGACATAAGAGGTAAATTTGATTTGATTGGTTTTTCAAATCCCTGCTTACTAAAAGAAGTCACACCTGCTGGGAAGGATTGGTTCCTTGTTACATCCTGGTCAAAAAACCCGAAACAAGGTGGCGCCCTTAAATATATCATTGAGAAATATCTTCAGTGTGACTAACTGGCCTGTGTTAAGGACACCTTACCCCGCCCAACTGAGCTAACCCGGTATCGCCTGTGGCAGTATATAAAGTTGGTTTATACTGTTTCAAATGGCGCCCTGAACGTGGGGCCAGTGTTCTTCGACTACATCTGCTGTAGTGGGAATTTATGGACATATTTTAGGGGCAAAAATTAGAATATTATCTCAGCAACAATTGAATCATTGGTGTTTATTTAGATTTATTTGAAGGAAGTACTGCAGGATATCTGTTCTACTAATAAAATATGTACATTTAGTTCTGGATTTAATTTGATATAAGTGGAGAAACAAAATTTTGTTGGAAGAACTGTCTATGCAAACAAGCTTCATACATCTGCAAAGACGTGTTATTGGGGCTGATAATGTGTTATGGTTATTGATTATTGAAGATTTATAATGTTGTACATATATTGATTACTGAAGACTAATTATTGATATACATAGATTGATTATTGAAGATTTATTATTATAGCTTATATGGAATATTGAGTAGCATTAGAAATAGGTTTTTTTTCTTGATTTGATGATTTGTGTGCAAGACTGAATATTGATTTACATATTGATAGTGTCTTGTGTTCTGATATTTATATTGAATTGAGATTTTATCTGAAGTATTTAGAGGTTCAAATAATTCATCATGCTTCCTGCCAGTGTTTATCATTTGCTTTAATCAGAGGTTGAATATGAATTGAAGATTAGAGGTGTTTCGGAAGAGGGTTCGGCTGAAAAGTTATGGAAACGTCTGGCACAGTGCTTATCAACTGGTGGGGAGATAGATCAGTCAGTTGTGAATGACATGGACCCGGAATCGGAATTAGATGAATGTGAGACCACATATGGTGATTTGGCTTCAAAAATTTTGGAGTACGATGGAAGTTACAGGGATAACGAGTTTCAGCGCCTGTCTACTAGACTTTTTTTGCCTAGCCAGTCGTGTTGACAGAATTCCACTCAATGCTTCAGTAGATGATGAACTTGATCAGAGGAAATCAGCTTTGTCCGATAAAGTGAAGGGCCAGATAGCAAGTTTTGTTCCAAGGAGTACCCCAGAAACTAACCCAAAGCCCCAGGAAACAGGATCCGAGGAGAAGAGCGAAACTATTTCTCAAGCAACTGGTTCTATGTCTAAGGTTGTAGCCCCTGCTCCCCAGACTTTTGTTGGTGATCTTTTGAATTTTCAGAAGGCCCCTAAAGAGGATGGCATACCCACACAACTCACACAGCAGACTAACCCAGTTAAGATGAATAACCCGTTCCAAGAATCTTTAAGTCAGCTGTACACAGGACTACCTCGAAGCAAGTCAATCCCCGTGTACAAGTGGGGTCTCAAATTTGATAATTCGCCTGGACAGAGTGTAGGTGCTTTTCTGGAACGCGTGGAGGAATTAAGAAGAGCTAGAGGAGTCAGCCCAATGGAACTTTTCGAGTCGGCTGTGGATTTATTCAGTGGATCCGCTCTTATCTGGTACCGCTCTACAATTTCGAGAATTAAATCATGGGAGGAGCTTTGCAAGGAAATGAGAATAGTATTTCAGGCCCCTGACTATGACTTCCGGCTACAGCAGGAAATATTTTATCGGATGCAGGGTGAAAATGAGCCCATTGATATGTTTATAGCTTCTATGGAAGGTTTATTTGTTCGGTTGGCTTCAAAGGTTTCAGAAGAGACTAGGTTAAAGCAAATAATGCATAACTTACACCCTCATCTGCAAGACAGGTTAGCATTGTTTGATATTTCAACTATAGAGGAGCTTCGTCACTTGGGACGAAAGGCTGAAGCAGGTCGTCTGCGGTTAAATCATAGACCGCCCTCCCATCAAATGTCTGCATTGGAACCGGACTTAGCGTATTATGATCAGAATAGAAGAAGAAATGTTCATCCACCAAAAGTAGCAAGTGCTCGTCTTCAGTCATCCCCTTCTTCGACAACCAAGTGTTGGAATTGTGGGATAACAGGTCACCGCTATTCTCAGTGTTCTCAGGATAGGAAAAGATTTTGCTTCGGTTGTGGCCAGCCGAATATCTTGAAAGTAAATTGTCCAAGGTGCTTGACAAAAAACTTGCAAGGCAGGGAGCCAACTTCATGAATGTGGTTGACTCCCAAAAACATAAAGATGATGAGAGGCAGACTACTAATAATAACCATGACGAAGATAGTGTTGTTGTATCTTACCTTCTGGAAAACTGTGAAAATGACCCCAGACCTTATCTGACCGTTCGAGTTTTTGGACGAGAAATAAAGGCATTGTTGGACAGTGGAGCATCACAAACCTTGATTGGGAAGGAAGGACTATGGATTTTAGAGAAGTTTCCAGCCCACGTACATAAAAGCACTGGCAAATACGTTGAAACTGCCGACGCTAAAAGACATCAAGTAATAGGTTTTATTAATATCCCCTTTACACTAAAAGGAAAGACAGAAAACTTAGCTGTACTTGTAGTTCCAACGCTTCAGCAAACCTTGATTCTTGGCATCGACTTCTGGGACTGCATGCATATTGTAGCAGATATTCATAACCGGCAGTGGGGTTTTTCTAAGAAGAGTAACTTAAATTTTTGTTTCGCGCTTGATGGCATAAAAGCTGAAGAAAATCTGACCCCTGAGCAAAAGAAAACACTTTATGAACTGGTTGAAAATCATTTCGAAAATGAATCACTGACTCTTGGTCGCACTGATAAAGTAAAACATGTGATAGATACGGGTGACGCTCAAGCAATTAAACAACGTTACTACCCCATCTCTCCGGCGCGTCAAAAACTTGTTAATGAAGAACTTGATAGAATGCTTGAACTTGGAGTGGTTGAACCCTCACACAGCGAGTGGTCCTCTCCCATATTACTCCTGGACAAACCAGATGGATCTCGAAGGTTTTGTGTTGACTTCCGCAAGGTGAATATGTTATCTAAGAAGGACGCCTATCCCCTACCCCACGTGACCACCATTCTAGATCGTCTTCGTGATGCCAGATACCTTTCAAGCCTGGACATAAAGAGTGCTTATTGGCAGATCCCTTTAGACCCAGCCAGTAAAGAGAAAACTGCATTTACAATTCCCGGCCGTGGATTGTTTCATTTTGTGACGATGCCATTCGGATTAAGTAATGCTCCAGCCACATGGCAGCGATTTGTAGATAATGTGCTTGGTCCAGAACTTGAGCCAAACGTCTTTGTTTATCTAGACGACATCATTGTAGTAACTTCAACTTTTAAAAAACATCTAGAGGTGCTCTCTGAAATATTCCGCCGAATTAGAGAAGCTAAACTGACTCTTAACAGGGAGAAATGCCAATTCTGCAGACCAGAGCTCTGTTACCTTGGTTACGTGGTCAGTGAAAAAGGACTAAGAGTAGATCCTGGAAAAGTGAAAGCTATTGTAGAGATTCCAGTTCCTAGAAGCCAAAAAGAAGTGAGACAATTTTGTGGCACCGCTTCTTGGTATAGACGATTCATACCTGATTTTGCAACAAGGATGTATCCTTTAACCTCCCTTCTAAAGAAAAAGAAAACTTTTGTTTGGACCAAAGAAGCTCATGAAGCATTTAACGATATAAAATCATATCTTGTAACCGCACCAATATTATCATGCCCCGACTTCACGAAACCGTTCATTATCTCATGCGATGCTTCAGGCGTTGGATTAGGAACAGTACTCAGCCAGCAAACAGACCTAGGAGAAGTAGTGGTAGCATATGGCTGTAGGACCTTGACGAGACAGGAACAAAATTATTCCGCCACTGAACGGGAATGTTTAGCAGTAATATGGGCTATTGAAAGATTTAGACCATACATTGAAGGGACAAAATTCACAGTAATCACAGATCATTACAGTTTGCTCTGGTTAAACAATTTAAAAGACCCCCAAGGTCGCCTAGCGAGGTGGGCATTACGCTTACAACCCTACGATTTCCAGCTTGTACATAGAAAGGGAAAAGAAAATGTTGTCCCCGATTTACTCTCAAGATCAGTCCCTCCTGACAAGGAACCACCCATTCACTGTGACATTATTTTAACTGGCGAAATCAAAGATAAATGGTACCTGAACATGATGAGACATGTCGAGGAAAAACCTGAAGCCTATAGTCAGTGGCGTATTCGTGACAACTCGCTCTGGAAGAAAATACAAGATGGTTCATCCCTCACATCTGAAGAATCAGAATGGAAATTAGTTCTGCCAAAGGACTTTCGACGGAAAGCATTAGAAGAATGCCATGACGCCCCAACGTCAGGACATCAAGGAGTCTTAAAAACGTACCGACGGATGCAACTCAAGTACTACTGGCCCAAGATGCGCAAGGACGTAGCTTCCTATGTTGCTCGATGTAGATTGTGTCAGAGCATAAAGTATGATCAACAAAAACCTGCAGGCATGATGGGAGAATACCGTGGAGTTAACTGTCCTTGGAAAATGATTTCAGCTGATCTGTTAGGACCATTTCCCCGATCTTTAAAGGGTAACAAGTACCTTTTGGTTGTGATTGATACGTTCACTAAGTTCACCTTGTTAAAACCATTAAGAGCAGCTACCGCTGTGTCAGTTTCTAAGTATCTAGAAGAAGATGTATTTATGGTTTATGGAGTCCCAACGTTCTTAATCTGTGATAATGGGTCAGAATTTATAGGTAATCCAGTCAAGAAACTGGCGGAACAGTATGAAGTCAAGATATTACTGAACGCAAGTCGGCACCCCCAAGCTAACCCGACGGAAAGGGTGAACAAGACCATTGTAACTATGCTTCATGCCTACGTAGGAGGTAATCATAGGAATTGGGATAAGCAGGTAGCTCAGCTGGGATTTGCACTGAGGTCATCGGTTCATGAAGCTACTGGTTATTCTCCAAGTTTTCTCAATTTTGGCAGAGAACTTCCTATTTCTGGTGCAGGGTTTGGATTTCTTCGAGAGGGAGACGAGGTGCCTCCGGTAGAAGACTGCAAACAGCATAGCGAACGACTGCAAGAGTTAAAGTAAATACACCAAGAGGTTCATGAACTTCTCAAAGACTCCCACCAACGGAATGCACGACACTACAATCTTCGAAGGCGCACTCAAGCATTTAAGGAAAGAAGCCTTGTTTGGAAGAAAAACTTTTCTCTTTCTAATGCGGCTAACTATTACTCCGCCAAGCTCGCACCTAGGTATGTAGGTCCCTACGTAGTAGCCAAAAGAGTTTCTCCTTTGATTTATGCTCTGGAAGATCTAAAAGGCGGTGCAATTGGGAATTGGCATGTGTCTGACTTAAAACCATATGTATAAACCTGTCAACCTAATTATAGAGAAAATTTGGGAAATTTTCTTCTGGCAGGGGGGTATTTGTAACGCTACACGTTTATTTGCCTTATGTCCCGTATGAGACTGATCACCTCATTGGATTTATCTAATTGAAGCGGCGCGCCTTCAATGTTTGGGATACTATGTAAGCGGAGCTAGCATGCGTTTGCCACCCTCGTCGTTCGGGCACTTTAAAAATTGCCGCCGCCCTAGGCTAAGCCGAACTATCCACGTTATCAATCTGTAGAGCATCGCTTATCGGAGCGCCATCATTAGTGTTTTGACATGCCTGCATTCCACGGAACTTTCGAGAAGCTTGTGCGGCCTGCTTGAGTGGATGATTTAGTGGACTTGATGCCAGTACCTCATTGTGGAAGCACCCTCAGCTCACCAATCTTCGGTGGATTTTGGATTTTCGTACTGATTGAAAACTTCTGAGGGTTTTTTTGGACACCCCTTGCCTGGATCGCCGCTACTTCTGGATTTGACTGGCGGACCCTGGATGCCAGACCGACCCCTGGGCCTGGTGGACTTTTGTTGCTGCCGATATCGACCTACTATCGATCTACCGACTACCGCCCGTATCTCTCGCGCGATCGACTTGCGGTCGCCGCTAACTCGCTCGGTTCCGGCCGGATATCTTTTGTCGAGCGTGATTTGTGATTTGGGCCCGTTTTGGTGAGTGACTAAAATTATTTAACCCATACTCACGTGACTATTTTGGAATTCCTGGGACTGCCATCTCAACGCAGCGCACATGAGGAGTGTCCTACTTGAACTCTTGTGATCACATTCTATGTATCTTTAGTTAAATATTCTTGTATGTCATTATGTTTCTGTTTAGGAGTTCCGGTGGCCACCGTCAATGCATTTATTTGTAGATATTCATGTGTGTGTAATTTGTAGAAATAAGTTTTGAGTGTCAACATATTTCTGGGGTATAACTTTTCTAAAATATTTCTTGATTTAATTGAAACATATTTAAACTAATAATTCTTTTGTGCTCCTTAATTCTGACATTTAATCCTAGCAAAGCTGGAGTTTTGGTGTTGAGTTTATTGAGACAGCTATTGTTGCTCTTGTTGAGATTGAATTAATTGCCCTGAGCAAAAAGGTTATTTCCATTTAATTCACTTTAGTAGCTTGAAACTTGTGTATTTTGTGAGTAAGAATACTATAATAAATATTGTCTCAGCTAACTTGAGGTCTTTTGTTGCTGTTCCTGATAGTCAATCAGATTAGTATAGTTGGAATTTGAGTTATCATTTTTTTAATGGGAATTGGCTGATAGTCACTTAGTAACATAATTTCTGGTAGCTGGCAATAGATAAATCAAAATAAATACTCAAATTTAACTTCATTTATATTGGTTGAATTCTGGTAGTTGATTGTTTGATAAAGATTGCCTAGTTTAAGATGTATTTGTTTGACTTGTGGTGAATGCGGCCCATTGACATAAGAGGTAAATTTGATTTGATTGGTTTTTCAAATCCCTGCTTACTAAAAGAAGTCACACCTGCTGGGAAGGATTGGTTCCTTGTTACATCCTGGTCAAAAAACCCGAAACAAGGTGGCGCCCTTAAATATATCATTGAGAAATATCTTCAGTGTGACTAACTGGCCTGTGTTAAGGACACCTTACCCCGCCCAACTGAGCTAACCCGGTATCGCCTGTGGCAGTATATAAAGTTGGTTTATACTGTTTCAACAACCTCAGGTCGATTTGCTCTCCAACCTGGATGTTCTCTAGCTCTCAACACTGGCTTTTGCTTTAGAGTTTTAGATCCACCTGTTCACCCACTAAACATTGCCAATTAATGTTGAGAGATTTTAATCGGCATTCGACTGTTACAGGGTGTCACAAATGTTCGATACAGCCGATTATTCATACATCCTCCCGAGTCATCGGTTTACAGTTTACGCCATGGGTGTAAGCTTAGGCTATGGTCTTTGGCATTGGGGTACGGATTTCAAACTTAAAACTGTAAGTACTTTCCTCTTCCATTGGTAATACAATCAACCGATATCTTTATTTAATTTTTTATAACATATTCATTTTTAACGGTTTTATAGATTACTATATGTTTAACTTTCTCAAAGCGTCCGACACTAGATAATAATGTCCAGTTGTATACGACACTTCTATAGTAAAGTGTCAGTAAATTGAGTATTTTCCTGACACCTTTAGCTTAACTTAGTGCATTTTAAGTTTGTTTCTCTAGCTTAATTTAATTATTAACATTCAGATATAAGATGTATAAACCAAATTTATAAAGATCAAATGCAACCTCTAGTTTTGCACGAATATTGTTTACCTATACAAAATTATTAAATTCCTAATTTTTACCTTTACATCTAGAAATAAAATCTGAAAGAAAGAAAATAATTATTTCTAATGAAATATTAACAATAACTGTGAACAAAACATTGTCGTGGAAATACTCTCGTGGTCATCTTATCAGGTACTGATGGCAGTTGCTCATGAAAACGTTGGTATCAGTCGCAGTCCTGTTAATAAACTGGGATAACCGTGTGACTCCTGTGGCGTGTGTCTGATATTCTTATCCTAGATTTCACATACATAACTCATCCTTTCACCACACTTTACATTACCCAATAATTCTATGTTATTACATAACTAAAACTTGTGTACCTAAATTATTATTACTTTTGTAGTTAACAATATGTATTACAATTTTTATTATTCAAAATATACCTCACTGTTGTCATTTTTTATTTTTTTTAAATTCCTAAATAGTAACTAAAGATAAAATCCATTCTTTTATAGTTATAAAAATCTTAGAGTTTCTATATTTTCTTAATATAAAAAGGTAAATCGTTGAAGCATTTTGGTCCCAAACATACAAAGTACTTTGCAAAAGACGCTCGATTAATATTAGGTCTGTTCTCCCAAGGTCAGTTACGTAAAACGATATTCATACCCAACAATAACGATGATTCATGCCGGTAACGATATTTGATCCCCAATTGGCCAATTTTCTAGTAAAAGACTTTTTTGTACACAACAAGGTGTTTTAATGGAAGTATTTTAAGTCCTATGAATCATTGAAGAGTTGCTCTTTCTTTAAATCAAATAATTTGAATGAATTGTTTTGAGTTTTTGATAATTTTCCAACTATATTTTGAATGTGCTTCCCCAACAATGAATTGCATATTGAATACGAGAATGTACCAATGCGTAGTATAAAGTATAACTATAATATGAAGACTTTAAGTTCTTAGTCGCACATTTTTTTCTCAACTAGTCAATGTCAATGTAGTATACCACAAACCACCGTATGTGTGAATGTAGTATGTGTGTGTGTGTGTGTGTGTGTGTGTGTGTGTGTGTGTGTGTGTGTGTGTACCATTTTATCCCAACATTGCAAAGAAAGAATTAATTAATTTGCCATGCAGATGGGCATAATCTTTTAGTAAATTTCCTAAATACTATTTTATTTCTCTTTTCCTTAACTTACTCACTCACTAACTTAATAATGAAACACTTGTTTTCTCAGAGCCAACTGACCCTGGGGTGGTTTTTTGCGATCTGCATGCTGTACCAGTCAATCGTTAGCCCTGCCAAAATGGCGGATCGTAACTACGTCTACAACAGACTGGATGCAGCCAACTATGCAGCGTTCGCTCCTATAACATGGTGTTCTTTCTTCGGTTGGATAATATTCACTTCCCACACTGGAAACGGAGGTAAACCATCTCACATTCCTTTACTGAGTTTTTATATCATAAACTATATTAATAAAACAGCCAGACAGCTAGCTATACAATCCACACTGAGTGTTAATTTATTAATTAAAACAAGTTTAGTTCATGATTAAAACTACATAAAATATAAATTGAAAATACTCAAAGAATCAAGGTTTATACTAAATGTGTATAGTACTAAATACAAACATTGATGTAGATGTTACAATAATCTAGGCAGGACCGTACTCCATACTCAGGAGGGGGGCAGGGGGGACAACTGCCCTGGGGCCCGGGTCAGTGTCTTATTTAGGACACTGTTTTGTCTAAAAAAAGTCACAACTTGGATCTGGAAGGCAACAAGGGCCCACACCACCCTGCCCAGGGGCCTGTGAAATCTGAGTACGGCCCTGAATCTAGGTCCTATGAAACGCATACCTAGGCTATCTGCTATAGCTCCACTGAGTTACTATAAAAGTTGATAGTAACCATATGTTCTTTTTGTCATCTATTTTGAATATAAAGTAATGCAGCAAACCTACATATTCAGCAAAGTGTGGTTATGGGAGTTTCATCATCCTTTGCAATGACACACAATGCTGCAATTGCCTCAAGATATTTGTGGTTTTAAGAGGCGCACACGACACGACCGTCTCACGTGCTCTTATTGTGTTTTTATTGCCAGGATTCCTGTCGAGATTTCTCTCCTGGAGGTGGTTCCAGGTCTTCACTAGGCTCTCCTACTCCTTCTACTTGACTCAGTTTCCGGTCTTTTTCTTCAATGTCGGTCAAACTCGTACTGCGGAATATTACTCTATGACTTCTCTGGTAAGATTTCCAATTTTCTTCCCATAGAATTATTTAGTTACTAACAGGGTTCTTTCAAAACAGTTGAATACGTTTTGTGTCAAAATGATCAAGTGACATTCGCCAAACAACTTACAACTTGCTATCAGGCATTGAGTACGTTATTACGCATCTTTAGTCTTGCTGAAGAAGTTTGACAGAGACACAATTAACTACCCAAATTTAAATATGCAGAAAACTGGACTGTTAGATACTATGAGGAAATCAAGTATATAAAGCCTCTGACAAAGAAAACATTGAAATATAACAAATAACGAGTAAAGAACGTTTAGATTGAATTGTCTTGAACAACAGAATCAATTTTAATAGTTACTTGAAATGTGCAAGAAAAATATAGGCTGTTGTATTTTTGTTATATTACTAGGTGTACAATAAAAAATAGAGGGTGTTTTTGTTCAAAAGCAACACAGTTTACAAGTACCAACAGGCTATGTACAGGTTTACAGGTTGGTAATCCTACTACTTTTCTTCATCCTCCATCAGCTCCATCACTGGTTTTCATTGTTGAAATTTTGTTCAAGTTGTATCAAAAGTATGATTTTTGTGTAATTTGCCGAAAAAGTGGAATGTTGCCAAAATGCTTAATTAAAGGTGATCTGTTTCAGCACCCAGTCTAAAAGGTAATGTTTTTGTATTAAGAATATAAGATTTAATTTGTAGGAAGTGACAAAATCAAACATATTTTTTGACAATTGTTTGTAATTTTTACTTCAAAATCCTTGGGTATGTTAAAGAAAACCTAGGATGTAACCCAAGATTTGGAAATAGAAACTACTCATATTTTACATAACTCAAATAAGTTGTATTGCTTTTAGCACTAATTCATATAACTTCATGATAAAAAATATATTCAAGGTACTCAAACAGACCACCTTAACTTTATGCAAAAGTCCTCTCTTTTCTGAAAATTTGAAAAATCTATTTTGCACTTTTGATGTAATAACTTAAAATAACATTACATATATAAAAAAATGAATCAATGCAAACCAGGAGATATAAATGAAGTAAATTAAATAGGGGATCCAACTTATAAAATTGTATTGCCTCAAACAGTGACTTTTGGAACTTGTAAAAAACACCACAAACTATATTCTATATTCACTATATTAACTATATTTTCAACTCACTCTGGTAAAATAATTAATCACAGACGTGTACCATTGTATTTGAAATTTTCTCTCATTTTTAAATGTAACAACACATTTTCTCACATTCTAATCTAATTTCATTCCTCTTTTAATTTTCTGAGTTATAGTTTGTAAGAGCCTTCCCGAATATTTGATTCTGGTAGTGCCTCCTCCTTCATATTGGACATAGACGGTTGACAAAAATAATAGACTTGATTTTAAATTAATGTAGTACTACTTTCTCATGGTTATTACAATTTTGTTCTTGTTACAGGTCAACATAAAGGAGATGTTGGTTATTGTGTTAGCATCGGCTCTTCTAACTTTAACATTTGAAATGCCATTCATTAACATAAAGTCAATCTTCTTCAAAAGAAATTCGCCACCAAGAATACAAAGGGTAACAGAAAAGTCTGAGTAGGCTTTAGTACAAAAAATAGCTTTCAATAGTTTGAGCTGAAAGCAATGTCTTCTTTATAGTTGTGCAAGATCTGCAGGGAAATGATGACTCGTGAAGAGAGGGTAAACTTGATTGTTATAAGTTGACATGCTAACGAATAGAAACTATGGCATTCTGTGCACAGTGCTCATGAAAATGTGCAGTAGCAGTATTGATCTTGTAGTGTAGCTTTTTGTATATTATATAAGTTTAACTTTACAAACATATTACAAATAAAAAGTAACATTCTTTCAATGCTGAAATTACAGAAAAATATACAAATAATATCACAGTGAAGTACAATAATTCTCCAAACAAATTTATTAAGACAACACAGTAATATTACTCAGCGTTTACAGTTTATAAAGGCTATGATAAGTCGATTGATTTCTCTCTAAATTTGGAGGCAAAACTTTTGTACAAATCTGTATTTCCTTGAATATATGAAGTTCCTCTTGTTCCAAACTTAGAACTTTCAGGTTTTGTTCCTTCGCATTCAGTTTCAAATACAAATGGTGGTTCTCTTCCATTCTTCATGGTTCCCACAGACCTGGAAAGTCAGGGAAGGTCAGGAAATTGGTTTAGGGTCAAGGAAGCTTTTATGGAATGGCCAAAGGTCAGAGAAATGTTTACAAAATCTTGTTAAGTGAGGGAAAATTTTGGTAAATAATGTGGACTGTGTGTTTTTTCGCACCACTGTGCTATATTGATTTATTTTATATTATTATATTGTGAATATTATCCAGGCGCAAGTTATATGTTTCTTTGAGAAGGTCACTTGAATTATTATTTTTTTAACTGAAAGAGATTTTTATTCCAACATTAATTTTGGTCTTAGATGAAATTTATTTCAAAGTAGCAATTTAGCTCCCAACTAATTTAATGCTCACAAAAGAAAGGTAACATTTATGTTGTGGTATCTACCTAATTTTACAGCATTTAAATTTTACTTTCATCAAAATATTTATTCCTCTGATATATTTTGTGTTATCATATTTTCGACTGTGTCACTTTAAAACAAATTTAAAAGGGAACAAGAGTTTTAACTAATGAATATTTCAAAATTGAATTTTGATTACTTCAGGACTTATGAGAGTTTCTTTATCTTATAGCACACACAACCACCAGATGTACTTGCAGAGCAATCAAATTAATGAATCTCGACAACAGTCACTAACAGTAACCCCACAATCCCAATAATTCTGAATCTTAGCACTTGGAACCATAACGTTTTACACCAACGTATGTATGGCATCACCACATTCGTCATAAATGTATTGGGTGCAATTTTTAAACATATAGAATTGTACGTAGAGATGCTGTAATTTTCACTATGGTGCATTTGAACTATCAAAATTGAGTAATAATATTGGAAGATTGCAAAGTGATCTTTTGAAAGTTTCCGATAGTCAACTCCAGCAACATTACTACCAAACAATCTGTATGAGGTTCAAATGATTTATTATAAAGGTAAGACCATTACAACACTACAGCAATGGAGATGGTGGAACCCTTATTAAACGATGCATTTTTGCACTTCTTGATCGCCGTGATGCAGTCAAATATATTGGAGGGAAAAATTTTGATCTATTGGACATGTTGAGGTCAGGGAAGGTCAATTGAAATTTTTGTGGAAACTTTTTCTTTCTAATGAGCGAGTACAAACACTGAACAAGACTGTTTGTCCCTATTCCTTACTTCTTACCTGCCTGCAATCGAGATCTCCCAATCCATAAAATTGAAGAAATCATATGTTACTTATTTTCAGGTGATACCATAAAATATAACCATCTCAACCCAACACAAACACATTAACCATGTTGGTATTAACATGGTTTCATTACATAACCTCATATTTGGCATGAAGTTTTGAACACTCCACTATTCAAAATAATAATAAAAATATGCAGCCAACTATATAAGATTCAATGACGAATAAACACAATTATTATTCAAGTCAACCTACTTTACCACTGGTCAGTCAGGTCAGTCTACCACAGGTTTTGAGGTACTCACAATAATACAACTATTTTATTATTTTGGATGACAATTGTCAAACCGGTCTAAGGCTTGCCTTTCTTTTCCATGTATAATAATTGATAGCACAATCTTGTTCATAACAGTAATTTATTTTCTTGAAAGTTGTTAGTTTGGAATGGGATGGCAGTTGGGAAGATTTGATAATAGTGATGCATTTTTATTTAATAGCATCGTCAGAATACAAGCTCTTATACCTGATATTTAAGTATATATTTCTTAAACACTCTGAATGTATTGAAATGTGATTTAGCTTAGCTAGTAATAAATCTATTTATACTTGTACTTTTGAGTTTTATTTTTTCCTCGATTAATGGTGTTGTTTGCTATTTCTACAATCAACTCTGATATCAGAACTCCTGGTATCCAGCGTACGCTTTTTATATCTCAGATATGTTTGTTCAAGAAGATAAGAAAATGAAGAGAATGGCTCAATAAGGACTTGCGGTTAGTTACTGAGTGTTTCATTTAATGTTGAGCCAAGGGCAAACCATGATTGGCTTTTGTAGCAGGTAACTTTGATCAATTTACGCTTCTAAAATGAATTAACAAGTTCGTGGCTACGTGGACTTATTTGTTGCCATCAGGTATTCAGTCATGACCTAGGTGGACGCATTTGCTGCTATTCTGGAGTGCTTTATGAAATGTTGTGGTCAGGAGTAGAGCGGACTCAGCACTCAGCACCAGTCAGATATGTATACTACTTCCAGCCAATGAGGGTAACGCTGCCAGCAGAGCTAGTGGCCAATTTTGGAACCAAGCCTCAATTTTAAGACTGTATGCGTGAGGGACTGCTGTAGATTTTACTTATATTACATTGTGTCGAATTTTAACATTTTGAGTAGTTTTAAGTTGTACTGCGTTGTGCGTAGTGTTGAATAGAATCCCATGTTCAGATACGAGGCGTTTTTTTTAAAGTAGTACCGTTTTTGAATTCTACCGTTGCAGCGCTGCGGTGGCATTCCTGCATGCTGCGCTGTGTACCTGCATCTTTTGGCAAGCCTGGGATGCAACTACGGCAAAAATCTACCGGCTTTTCATTTGTTTGTGAGCATTCAAAATGACGCCGCCGATTGGGGATCCTGCCAACTGTGAAGTAGTGCTGCGACTCAATATCTAAGTGTTAACGGTGTGAAAGCGGCTGAAATTCATCGGCAGATTAGTGAAGTGTATGGAAAAAAACGTATCAAGCAATAGAAAGGCAGGCAAAAGGGTTAGCACATTTCAAGATGGCTCCATTAATGTCCATGACGGGGAACAAAGTGAGCGACCCTCTGTCATTACTGAAGGTTTGGTGCATAAAGTTGATCAAAACGTGAGAGAGAAAATACGGTTTATGATTTCTTCGCTATCTTTTGAGTTTCGTTTTGTGTTATGAAGTTACTCCCTGTAATTGTGACTGAACGACTAAATTATTGAATGTTGTGCTCAAGCTTCAAAAATGTTGGCCTAGGTGCACAAAACCAAGGGTTTTGGAAGCGCGTTGACTTCTCTTGAGCGGTACGAGGAGGAAGGTGATGATTTTTTAAGCCAATTTATCACAGGTGTCAAATCACTTATTGACGCTAGAGGTATCAATCACTTTGCTAATCTCCTGATTAGCAACGGCAGAGTTAAAAAACGGTACTTACTTTAAAAACATGCCTCGTATTATTTTAAAATGTCAGACCTTGATCAAGATTATTATTTTGTCGGGTAAGTTTTAAATTTACGTAAGTGGGTTGATTTGAAAGTGTTTAAATTTAATTTTTGGGGTGACTAAATCTTTTCCTGTGGTATCTGATATCATATGTAAAACAAATTTAGGGGTACCCAAAGCATCATTTACAAGAATAAATCTGTCATAATTTGGACTATCATGAATGCAGTCGCAATCCCATTGCGACTGGAAGCAAATGTAACCATGGAACTTGATGCAACTTTCCACGCCTCAAAATGTGGCGAGAGCATTCAAACATACACCAGCATTAGGACATACCAAAGTAATATATTTGTATGTTTTCTAAATCAGCTTGCAGATTAAAAATACATGCAGAGCCTCGAACATGTTATTGAAGTTCCTGTACAAAGGAACGTTTTTAAAATATATTTTGACTGCCGAAAATGTGCTATCACAGTGGTCCAGATCGTGGAATTCTGTTGCTTCCATTATTTCCAAAGAAAAAACTCCAAAATGTGTTTTCAGTGAGAAAAAAACACAGTATGACCATGTAGCTATTATAAATGGAGTGGCCGTGGCCATGTTTGTTATGCAAATTTTAAGAAAATCTACACAGTATAGTTCTAGAAAAATTTGGAATACAGAAATCTGATGAAATTTCTAACACACTGTGCATCAAGAGTTTTCAAATGTCCTTTATTTAAATCAATTATTACTTTTTTTAACACACCCAATAAAATAGTTGAATCTTCTAAAACGTTTGATTGGGTTAAAAATTAGTTATTTTGCCAGGAATTTAATTAAAGGGAGTATATGTAGAGATGAATTTTCACACAACCACCCACATTGCCACAAAGTTGTTCGGTAACGTACCGTTTCGTCAAAAACCTTCAACAATGGAAAAATGTGTATAGAGTTTGGTAATTATCTTCTAAATTACTATTTTTTTTAACTAGCCAAATGTGGTAAAACATAGTTGAACAAACTCAAGTATTTTACCAACAACACAAATCTACTGTTACTTGGATATGCTAGTGAGTGAAGGTTGGGAGTTGTCTATAATTTATTTTGTTATTATTGTTTTTATTGACCCTTTGCACTCCGACGTCCGATAGATCGGCCGTCGCTGTATCGGCCAAAAACTCCGCAGTCTGATCTATTGGCTGTTCGCAAAATGTGCGAAAAACTCCAAGTCTGATTTTTTGGACGTCCGCGAAATCAATTTTACTGGCTTTAAAAAATATCTAAATGTGCTACCTTTGCGATAAATGGAAGCCAGATGGTTGTGGAGTATCACTGTGAAGTCAGTATTGATTTACTCTATGCCGCTTTGTTGTGTGATGAGTTGTTTTGTTGATGTTATGCCCACCATATGTTTTGGTTTCATTGTGAATCAGATGTTTGTTGTTTACACTGATATATATTGTGTTTATTTCAAGTTGGTTATTTGAATCATAGACAGTTTTGAATAATAAAAGTTGTTATATCAGCACGTTCCACTGTATTTGTTGTCAGGAATGTATCAAATAAAACAAAGGGTTGGATATTAAACATTTTATTAATTGATTTATGTAGCCTTAGTACAATCTTCATAAGCTCAATCACAACAATAAAAGATAACTTAGGACTTAATAGATTACTCTAGTTAAATTAATGTAGTTTTAATTTTCAAATCGTACATATCTTAGATTAAACAAAACAACTGTGATAAGAGCTACGAACGAAAATGTGAATTTACCAATAATGTTAATATCAAATTGTGGTTAGCAAAATAAAGAATGGTTTGGCGATGTTAAGTCGACAAAGCCACTACATCATCTTAAAAAAATATTCTGTTAAGTGACTGAGGTGATCATGCGGCCGAAAAAGGGCCTCATAACTTTTAACTGCTTAGGTTAATTTTAAATTACAAATATTAAATATGTTTATATATATACATAATATACACACACACAAAGATATATTATGTATATATATACTCTATACTAGTTGGTAATTACATAGATAGACTAGTAAAATCAATTAAAACTAATAACAGATTATATTACATGGTTGTAGATGCGGCTGACAATCATACGACTAGCTTAATACAAATAAATTTGACCTTTGGTTTAAAGTCTCTCCACGCATCACAGAACCATCTTATAACAAGAGTCTTGTTAAACAGTTGTTTGCCTTACTATCTTGGTAAGTTATTTATTTAACTGCGCTTAAATACACATAGAGCAACATTTCTTTTGGAACTAGTCACCATTGTTTTAATCCACAAAACCATTTTTACCTTACATATATGTATTAGGCAGTAAGTAATTATAAGGAATAAATTGTATTTCCTTCATTGGGATGTAATAGTAAATCAAAATAAAACATTGACTTGGCTGAAATCATGTTTTTTTTAATTAATCAAATTCTAATTTTAAACGTTATTCTATAACTATTAACAAAAACTACCTTGCTTCAAGGATACGAGAAATATATAAATAACGGTATTTAGAAAACAACAACAAATATTTCACAGACACAATTTGTGGTTTACGTAAGTATAATTCGATCAAAGATTCAGATTACTGTAGTCAGATTTTCACTGCTGATATATCCACTGGTATGTTGGTGTTTTGCTTTCAGCTGGCACCAATATCCACTAAATTTAAAGCCCTAACTAACAATCATGTTGATTTTTATCAAATGTTTAGAGGAGAAATAATTTTTAAATAAAATCTATTATTTGACAGGTGAGTTTTAACATTAAAATTACCTTCAGTAAGGCAATTCAATGGTAAATGTAATCTCTTTCTTTTTTACATAGAAAGTTAATTACCCACATTAAATTACAAAAATGTGCTAACAAATAATACAATTTATTTCTGATGTATGTATGAAAATATTAAATACCATGTTCAATGACAGAAACAGAATTTCAGTATGGTCACATTGAGTTATGGGGGTTAGGTGAACTGAATAAAAAAACACTTACCATATCCTTCTTCTTGTTGAGAATAAACAAAACGTAATGTTTAACCATGTTTATTCCATGCAATGTACATTAATGTGAAAGAAAATGACTGATTCTAAAGAATGTTACGATCTGACCAACGAAACATCCATGATCACTGAATATTTAAAAAGTCAACATTGAGAATCGTGAAGTATCAATGTTTCTCCTGTGCCAGGATATTATGCTCTGTGTTTTAAATTGAATTTTAAATCTAGTATAACAAATTTTCTGACGGCTCATGAAAAAAAAAAACTACAATAACACATAGCAAATAGAAAAGATGCACCAGTGAATATCAGAGAAAAAACTTCAGATCTGAAAACACCACGGTGTGGAAATCATTCTTTTGTGCAACATAACCACACATTAAACAACGGCGAGTTAGTGAGTGGCCAAACAATACATGCTCAGATCTTGACTTCGCCACACAAAAACTAACATGCTATAAAATACAAGACTAGCCGATGTTAGGTAGATTTTAAAATTCCACATCAATTATCATAGGATAAATCAAAATAACAACACATCAGACATACGTGCAGTTTTAATTTTTAAGAGAATTAAACTTTTTAGACATCACCCTTGTGGGGTTTAGACTTTTTATTGTTAATGTTCATTTATCTTATCTTTCTTAACAAGACAAAAGAAAAAAATCGCATATGTTTATTGTTAATTTTATGATAAATAAGCTTTGTTAGGTCGGCATAAAATACAAAAAAGTTTATTTACATTTGTTTGGTATACACAATGTTTAAAAGATATGAAAGCTAAATAATCGACAACTGAAAACCATTAGGGTGTTGGAATAAAAACTGCTAATACCATTTAAAGAGTAAGATTTCCTTTTTTTTGTAATTAAAAGTAATATGCAACATCTTTAAATATTCCTATTTTGGTTTTTTATGAGACTGTGTTCATCGAGGTAACTAAACATTGCATGAGACTATTTTACTATTAAATAACAAAAACATTTAAAAACAAAACAGTACTTAGATAATATAATTACATTTACACATTACAGTGATAGATATGATTTTGGAAACAAGAATATTTATTACCGAGTCAACATTTTAAGTTAAAATATAATAAGGAAAAAAGAGGATGAAAGAGATATTATGATACGTTTAACTCCTTAATTAATATGAGGTTTGGGAGTAAGTTGATGTAATGAGATACATATTTATATTACATGGATGGATAAATAGATAATTTTAAACCACACAAAATACTTCTCTGGATAAATTTTCACTTTCATTTAATCGGTTAAACATAAAGCGAGCTACTTTGCTTGTAGTGTACACTTGGCATTCCAAGAAGGCACCCTGTACTTAATAAAGGAGGTACTACGTATTGCTGATATTTCTACATACTTTAATTAGTCTGGAACATTTTTTTATTTTCATTTCTACAAATATGAGGATTAGATTTGTTACTTTGTTGAAAACCTTAATTACTTTGTTTTATATGACAAAAAATGTGAGTGGAAATCATGCACAAAAACTATGCCCGCAATAGTGACAAAACTTAATTATTAAACACAAACACATTCATGAGAAAAACATTAATTAGTACAATATAGACGTACATAAAGCTTCATACAATTATTTTACAAAATGTTAGTTATAAAAAAATAATTTTGACACAAACTAATGTTTACAAACATACTTAAGACTAAAGCTCCCACATTCGTGTAACAAAAACATCACTAAACACGAGACGTTTAAGATCTATATCTATTTGAACTATGTAATCATACGACATGACTAAAACCGTCATTTTATGTAACACCGATGAAATACATATTATGAGGAAAAAGTGAACACTAGAATCGTATGAAGAAGGACGGGAACTCGAATTTATGATACTGAAAGTATAACAATACACTGTCTTTAGTTCAATTTATAAACCCAGACTGTAAAAAATAAGACAGATTTTACTAATACCTACATTCGATACTTTTCAAGCTCACAATTGGCACTCGTAAAGAGAATTGTGCACCCGATCGTTCCCCACCCAATAAAACGATCGGATCAACCTCTCGACGTCAGTCTTAATTAAATCGAGATACTATTTCTTGCGGTACAGAATCGAGCGGTCGAACGGGGTAAAAGAGAAACTATCACGGCCGAGCTTAAAGTTACAGTCATAAATACTTATTCGTAATTTTTATTTTGTACACTTTTACACAGAAATTTACAGATCGAAAAATTCTACTCTACAAAAAATAATAGAAAACATCGCCCTTCGACCCGATAGGACCGGGAAACTAAAATTACAGTTAACACACGTCGCGACTATCGAGAGCGAATACATCGGATGAGTTCGGTCGAAAAATTCAAATATAAAAAATATAAGCCCCGATCGCGAGCGGAATATTATTTAGTTTGGAAATCCGACGGGATAGTGGAACTCTTCCTTCGGAAAAACTGGACAGCGAGGGAGGAGACGGAGCCCCTCTTCTCTGAATGTTAAACTTGTGTTGCTCGGGCGAACTCCTCGGCGCGAGAAGCCTTGCGCTCGCGCTTGGCGAAGAGACCCCCCAGGAAACTCTGCTGGTGCTTGGGCGGCCCTCCCGCCTTGCAGTGAGGCGAGGAGTCCCGGCTGACTGTGGAGGCTGAGGTGGACTGGAAGCTGACGGACATGCCGGAGTCCAGGGAACCCACACTGCCTCGGCGCTGGCAACCCACCTTCTCTCCTACAACTGACACACACCCGCCCTCACTACTTCACCTGCACCACACAACCCATAGCCCCGAATAGTGTTTTAGTCCCACATCCCTGAATATTGCATCTTCCCGTCATCTCGAAAATGGTTAAAAATGTATTTAAAATAGTGTCACAATTTCGAAATTGTACTTGTTTCATAGCCCCAGAGAATTTATTGAAGAGTCCCACACCTTCGAAAGATCTGGCACATCGTCCCAAAAGTGCGAATGATTGGGGAGCTTGGCGTAGTGTCGATGCATATCGCCATAGTCCCACAGGTCAGAATGAATAGGCTGTGATAATATACTATGGATTGTACTATCGATAGTATCGGTAGTTTTATACTATCGATATTAGTCCGAGAGAAAAGTAGGAGTATCTGACTAGATACTCCCAACTTTTCTTTCGACGCCACAATAATATCGGTATACCCTGATTATTGAAAAGAACATATCAATACTTACTTGAATTGGAAGTATCGGACGTCCCTATTCATACGCATTTGCCGGGAACAGCCAATTGCGCGCCAGCGTGTGGCGCTGTAGTAATGCGGTGCTCAATATTTCGGGGCTGAGAGATGAATTTCGGTAATTTCGTGCCTATGCGATGATTACAGTTTAAAAATCTCACAGACTCGATAATTTACAACAATATTCCCATAACCTCGAAGAATGCGTGTATCGTGTCACAACACAGAAAGGTTTTGGGTCTGTGCGAACAACAAGATTTTGCCCTTGTGGGACTAAAACACTAATCGGGGCTGAGAGACTCGGCACTGTGGGACCCCACGTCTCAGGCGTGCCACAGTCCTAACGAGGCACGCCTAGAGTTGCGAGTTTAGGAACCACTTATATAAACATTGCAGCAACAATACCAGTACTAAACTGTGTCCAGTTTAGATTGGCTTGTCGAATCAAAAGGAACACTGAAATTTGACCTAGAAGCTCGGTTTGTTTGTTGTTTTGCTAACCCATCTTAAATATCAATAACGTTTTACAAAAAAACACATCCAGTATTAGAATGACATTGGAAAGCAACAATATATTTCTTTACCTTTTATATTAACTGTTAATTATTATAAAAAAACAGGTTATCTGAACGGTTTCCCACTTTTGTTATGATCAAACAGGGTTTTACTGTACGAATTAAATATGTCCAATTATTTTAAGGTTTTTTAAAAAGAGGAAAAATTATTCATAGACAATGTTTTGGGAAATAATTAGTTCTGGATGACTGAAGGCTCTTCAGCAATTATCACTGGACTAACATATTTATAAAAAACCAACACAGGCGCTCAAATGTAAATTTTCATTAACGTGCCTCATGAAAAAAGTCTCTTCTAAGAAGAAACAAACACAATGCATGCACATGAAATATGAAATAGTGGGAAACATTACTAATTTGTTAATTAGTAACTCTTCTAATACCTCAAAACCGTTAACAGAAACACAAATGAAGCAGAGTTTAAACAATTCCACCAGTAGAGGCAAAAGAAATCATAGATACTCGCTGAATTCTAAAAAAACCCTATTTTGATTTCTGACGTCACATATCCATCCTAGATGCACAACCAAAGCCTATACAAGCCCATCTATTTGAACAAATATACCAAAATACACAACTAAGCAATTAGCTCCCAAGTATCACGGACACAAAATCATCATGCTTTTGAATGTCTTATTATTACCTGTTAAATGTGCCTAAACTACGTTATATAGGTCACCTATTATTTCCATAAGCTTCCCTGTCTACAACACCTGTTTATTCCACAGATTTTTAATATTTATTGCTATAAAATTATATTTCAACTCATGGACCTCCAGCTGCTTGTGTCAATTTTGCAGTAACTGATAACTTTCTGACTCAAGAAACCAACGTGAAAGAGTTCAATTGAGATACACATATATTTACATTCACTTGACTACATCAATAATAAAAAAAATTAGTAAGATTATTTGCAAAAGATTAAACACTCATTACTCACTCAAAATAAAATATTGTTTTTAAAACAATGTACACTTGATCAAATTAAAAAAAAAACTGCCAATTCCAATTCATATAAGAGATTCCATGTAGCAGATTTGTAGCTAACAATACCCAAAAAAACTTAAGATTAGGTTGCAGAATATCACCAATCAAAACGGCACTTGAATAGAAAAAGTATTGAACACCATATTTACAGTTTGATAACGCAAGTTCTTTGGTAGTAATGGTATTACTGGAAACAATGTTACAAAGGCGTACATAAACAATTTTACAAAATATAAACTAACTTATTAAGATTGGATAAAAAAGCTGTAATTGGCATGCTCCTCATATTAACACAGACAGTAAAAATACAAGGTTGACAACTAAAATACAAATTTGAACACAATATGAAGTTGATTAAGGGATCAAATAAAGTACTATTATTCCAATTAAAACATGTGATGGTCAAGGAAAGTGAGATTGTCTTAGTTTGTCTTTTTAAGGAACTAAGTTATGATAAGTACTGGAAATCTTATAGACTTTAGAATAATTGGAGGGCGAGAAGAAAACATTGAGAGTGTAAATATAACTAAACAAAATAAAGTTAAATAAACAAAATACAGTATATTAAGGAACTATGGTGAAGAAAAATGATTTTGACTCATTTAGATTTAGCTTAAAATAAAGCAGCTTTACTGACTTGTGTGTCATAGTCTGGACTAAAGCGGCTGTGCGTCAAACAAAACCACAACGATCTTAAAATACTCATCTTCTTTTTGACAATATTAATTAAAAAATATTTTGGATATTTTTGTTAAACCCAAGTTCTAATTAGTAAACCGAAAAGTTTATATCAAGAGGATCAATAGCAATCCAACATCATGGCATTCCTACAATCAGGGCATACTCGTTGATCATTGTTTAATACTTTGCTTCCAATTCCTTCTCGTAATCCAAATCAATAAAAAAGTTGAAAACATATTTTCATAATCACTATACACAAAAAATACTATGGGATGTAATTAAAAACCGTCTTACAGCCCAAACAATGGCGACAACACTTATTGAGTTCACAACAATCACACAGATCATCACCACTAGTTGAAATCTATTGCCTTGTGCCATCTTTAATGTATATTGACTGTGTTGTGAGTACAATATAAGTGCAACACACTTATACCATGCTCATACTTATACATGTACCACCCTAATAAAAGAGTTGTTTGAAAACCGACTGACATAAAAACGTAATTTCATCGCTACACGCCACTTGGTGAAACCTATTACCTGTCCGAGGTGCTTGGACACACTAACAATGGACTTGATGGCAAGTTTCAACTTTGTAGACTTCCGGCACGACGAATTAAAGAATAGGACAAAAGTTAGGTCGGTTGAATAATTGCTCAGTATTCATCCATACGTGTTATATGGAAAATAATCTGTGTGGTAACCACTTTAAGACAAAAATGGACAGTTTATAAAAGTACCTGGGGATCGTTACAAAGGCCAGAACCACAATGGCGAAATTTAACTTCACATTAGCATTCCTCCACTTCTCTACCATCATTCTCAACATTATTTACAACACATACATTCGTGTGAACGCATGCCAAAATGATAACTGGTGAAAAGCGAGCAAAACTAAGAATTAAAAATAAATAAAGCGGTTAAAATTACAAAATAACAGTAAAGCTGCTTTATTAGTAACTTAAACTAAAACTGTACAGTAATATAAAAAAATATATTTATAAAGTGAGGGTTTTAATAATAGGCATTGATAATACACTCACACTGATCGTGAATATCGAGTAAGGAATTGCTAAGGGCAGAACGCTTGAGCTGTGTGGAGTGGGGGATTTCCATGGCGGGTTTAGTGTCTGGGGGGTTGTTGTTGACTGGGGACTGGACGCAAGGGCAGACTTCTACATCTGCCACTCCACTGTCTCTGTTCTCCACTCCCCCACCGGATCTGTCAAAACAACCACAAACTCCAATCACTCCAATTTTCAACAATTCTCGAAAGCTACCAAATTTGAATCAGTTTGTTGCCTTTCACGTACATTATTATATTTATAAAATTAATGTTTTAATGTTTCGTCATTATCAAAACTAATAACACGTTCCAAACATGTTAAAACATGAAAATCCCATGTTTCAATGTGGAGCCGTGCGGTGCTACTACCCGCATGGAATGTTTTAATATAGTCATTGTTGGGTGTCAGTTTTAATTTTAATCAAATGGTATGTAGCAAAATGTGTTTCCTAAAATGCTCTTTTACCAACTCTTCATGAGAAGAAAATTAAGCTTATAGTGCAAGACAACAAATTTACAAAGTATAAAATTTACTAAGTACAGTCAACTCCCGATTATCCGGGAGCAGGTTAATCGGGTTGCGGTTTAACCAGGGTCACGAAAGGTTTATTTTTATTTATCCCCTTATAAATATAATTAGAGCAATAATAAAAATTTATTTTGCTAAATTATCTCCAGAATCATATTTACTTTACTTTGTTTATCAGAATAAATACTATACAAACAATATAGTTAACACAACATATTGCCGTTGCACGTGGGCATACAGCCGTGGGCACGTGATGGGGAGCGATGACCTTGACTCTGCTCTAGACACTGCACCTGGCTGAGCATAGGGACGGACGGATGGACGCAGACGTCTAAAAATTGAAACATCTCAAAACAATCACCCTTCCCGCCGTTGTTCACCCTCATGGGGTTTTTCCCCCCGTGCGGAATTAATTAGCGTACTGTTCGGTGTAGAGAGTTCGGTGTTTAGAGATTTTGTAACCTATTAAATATCATTCAGCATTTTGAATAGTATTTACTGCTATCAGTCATTGCTAGTATTAACTATTATTATCTTGATTGTTTGTACAGTAGATGTTATCACAAGATTTTCAAAAGCATTTAATTTACATAAATATATCTTAAATGGCATTAAAACACAATATTATAGTATAAAAGTGTTGACAAACCTTTATTATATTCGTAATATTCAATTTATTGAATCCCTTTGTTTTAACCGTGGTTTTGGGTTATCCGTGACCCTCCAACCGGTCATCACCCCGGATAATCGGGAGTTGACTGTATAGCCCAACTACAGTCATGAAACAAAACCACTTAATACCGGCTGTAAATAACGATTTCCGTCATCAAATATTGATTATAAGCGATGTCCGGCCCAAGTGATATTGGCTAAATGACCAGACCGTGTTTTAAAATAAATCAGCCAGAAACGAATGTCAAACAATGTTTTGTTTGTCAATACATAATCCAGTTTGATTGTACTGGCCAAAAACTCATATTGCTACTCATGTATTAGTTAAGAGACCATTATTAGATTATCAAATCTGGAATGTTATCCAAATCCCATTACACTATTTGGAGCTACCAACTGATGGCAAATACTCACTCGAAAATTACTGGCATTACTCGACTCGATTAAAAAAATCACTACTTGCACACCCCTAATTCGTGAGTACCTGCCCCCGCGGTTGCTCTTCTGGCGCTCCAACTCTGCCTCTATCCGCAGACTCTCCATCTCGTCCATCTCACTGATGCTCTCCCGCATGTCCTCCGCGAACTTGCAGCGGTCATGGTCGTTGCGCGCATTGAAGATGATCAACGTCCGGTTGTCCACTCGTTGTGACAGTTTGATTCCGTATGCGTAGTCTGGAAATGGCAACAACCCATGAATTACAAACTACTTTCAAAAATCATTGTGAAAATAGTTTAACATAGTTGGTAAAGTTGAAGAAATGTGAATAGCAATTTTCCAAATTTCCCAATTGTTTTATGAAATAGTTTGGTTCGGTTGAATACAACGAGGGACTTAAAATGTGCATTTGACCAAAAGATTAAAATGAAATAAACAAAGTTGTTTTTGTCACATCCTCGAAAAAACCATGTCAGTATCTGCTGCAGCATATGGCAAGAGTCTAATACTGATAAAGAACAAACCCTTAACTTTAAAATGAATGTGTAGCGTGCATTAGAAGTTCTTTTTATGACTATATTAATTTTAGAATTTAATGTGAAGTGAGATGGTGTGAATTGCAAATTTTACACATGCTCGCTCACAGAAAGTAAGCACTCCTAAACCTTGTAGCTCAAAATGTTATCTATCATATCATTTATGTTCATTATCGTGGATGTCTTCGAGAAGAGATTAATTAAGATGGTTTAAAACCCAATTGCAGTTAACCTTAACCTGAATGTACACTGTTGAAAGTAAGTATCAAATTACATTACTTGCATTAAAATAACAATGGCTTAAAAAGCTGTGATTTTCACACTCGATAAAACATACTTAAATATAACATTTATTTTAAAACAATCTGATCATAAACTTTTCAATTCCTGACTAAGCAACATGTTTTATACAGTAGAAGCTCGCTAATCCGCACGTTCGGGACTTTGGCAGTGCTGGATTACCGCAAATACCGGATTACTGAAGGCCGTCTAATAGTAGCCGTTATTGCGAGAATAGCAGAAATAACACTAAAATAGAGAGTCAACAGGCTATCATTGGTCCATTATTCCATGTTTTATTGAGATTTCTCTGATTTCGGCAGTGATATAAAATGTTAAAAACAAACATTTCAATCACAAAATAAATTTACAGTGTTATATCTTAATACATACAGCACAGTTACTCCTGCCGATTTCCCATGAACTCGGCCGATCGCGCCCGAACTCTGCCGATCGCGCCCAAAAGGCTCATACTGCACAAAACAATTTTTTTTAGAACCCTTAGACCGATGCCGGATTATTGAAAGTACCGGACCATCGGATGCCGGATTAGCGGGCTTTTACTGTACCTTTAATGTGAGTTTATATTACAGTAATATACCTATGCAGAAAAGTTGGTCGATGGTAAGGTAAAGAAACACAATGGAATCTTTCAGAAGCTATGATCTTGCGTGTGGAGAACAATAAACAATCTCAACTTATCTTTCTGCAAGATTTCATTTTACCTGTAAATTAAAAATGGAAAATATTCTACAATACCAAGTACACTGTTAGCAAGCCGATGTTTAATAATGACGACTTGTCCACATGGCATTAGTTCACATTTATACTCTTTCATATAGCATTGTTGAAAGTTTTGTTAAGTCTTGAATTAGTGTTTATTCACTTTGGGAAATCTTTTATTATTTATTTACTGGTACTTACATGGCACTTGGAAGAGCGTAACAACTAATCCTTGAAGAGAGAAGCTTTGTCGGAATGTGTAAGTCACTGAGCTCTTTTTCTTGCTCAGTATTTTAGTAATGACGAGCAAATCATTGAACAGGAACACCTCTCTTTGGTGCACGCCAGGTCTCTCTTTCTTGTTGATATCTGGCACTTCGTAGAGACGACAGTAACAGACCAGCCGTCGATGGGGCAACGCCATGTTCTACAACAGAAAATAATTCTGTAACTGATCAGCTCCTGACTTTCCAGTATAAAATTTACCAACAAATCTTGATGGATGGGATTGGATTTTTTTGGTCAGAACAGAATATTTTCATTCCTTGCAAATTTTAGGACTTTTAACTCGATAAAAAAATAATTAATAGTTATTAGTCATTAAAAACTAACAATTTACTCAAACCTAAGTACACTTATCACTTGAAGAAAAAATACTTGTTCAAAATTATTTTAGTAGGGTCATTTAATTCATTCAATAATAATTTTTCATCTCGCTGCACTGAACCGAAAGTAGGTATTTTCAGTGTTAGCTGTGAATACCGAAAGTGGTACTTTCCAACTAGATCCGGGAAAACAGCCGGAGATTTTTCCCACATTGTTACTAGTTATGCATTCTGACACGAGTAGTGCTAATGGCCTGTTGGTTTTAAAGAGGTACATATTAATAAAAAAAACCTCAGAGGTCTCATATGGGGTAAAAAACTGCAGCCTACACGCTGACCGCCATTTTGATCCTCTGTCAACTCTGCTCCCATAGCAACAACCAAATAAATCCTCTCTTCATAAGTTATGTTAGTCTTAATTAGTCTTTGGCCAAATGTTTTGTTTACAAAAAAACCTCCAGTGAGGCTTCACTTTTTTGAGGTCTGTACCAAGAATCAATTCTTTGTTTAAAATTTGTTGTTGATGGTGATGAGTTTATATTTTTTTAAATAACAATGGTTAAATATCATAAAACCACCATTCACCAACAATGAATTTCAAACAAAGGAATGAAAGTGGTAAATGCATTCTTTGCCCAATGATATTCTAATTAATAAAATTGATACAAAGGTACGCAATTGGTGCTTGTGAAAACAAATATAGTGACAAGGATGGTCCTGTTCATCAAGAACCGAGATAGAATAATCTTGAATTTTTTTTTAAGTTGCCATAAATAAGTTCAAAATTTACTAAAAATATTAATTTAGAAAGGGATTAGCACTTACAGGTTTTTTGCCAACAATCGTAGACTGGACCTTCAGAACTTGGGTAACATGGTCAGAGCCAGGCTTGAACTCGTTGGCTTTCACTCGCTCGTAAATTCCCACCAACATGTCTCGATCAATGTCACAACAGTCGTCAATGCCTAGAAATATCAGTAAATTCTATTAAATATTGATAATGACATTTGTTCACAGTTGCAATATAGTATAATTTGAGTACATTTCATTTTTAGATAACTTTATAAAATTCACAATCATCTTTACCACCCTGACTGACAGAATATTTCAATTTTCTCATTAAAACAATTTATCGGCAATGGAAATTTCAAACGAAATTTTGTATTACATGCTGTTACTCTGGCTGAAATGTAACTATTCATTTTATTTTCCGGGTCGGCAACACTTTTTTGTTGCAGCTATGATGTGAACTCCACACCAAACGGCCAGTCACGAATGTTTTAGAAATAGTGAAATAGACCATGTTATTGAATACAATGGGGTTTAGTGAGTGGCACAGGGTACATTATAATTAATTTTAAACAATATGGTTTCAGAAGGTTCGGGTGTTGAAATGGAGGAAATATTTGCTTTTAGGGCTAACATTGCTATTGGGGCACCCTGTTAGCCTAACAGTTAGCACCTCGGGTTCGGTACAAGAGGTCACAGGATCAATTCCCTGGTTGCACATGACTTTGAGAGCTTTGGGCTAATGTCCTCTAACAACGCAAGTGAAATGCCGCTGGCATCGGGAAACAAATCAATTAAACAGGGATTCTTTGGGCCCTGCAGGGATTTAAGAAAGAGGCAGGCGAAAGGGTTAACGGCTTCAAGAACTTCCAGAAAAAAATTAAAAGCTTAATTTTTTTTAAATAACAACACAAACAAAATGCCACTGTCATACACACATACATATTACAATTTAAAACAGACATATATACCTGTCATAGAAAGCTATAAAACCAGTCAATAGCTACGTTATTTTATGTTAGTTCCTCTGAAATCTTACCTCTAAGATTTTTAATAAAGTCATCCAACTTCATGCGACGCTCCGGTTTGATATTGGGAGTGTGAAGGTCAGTGTTGAGCATGATGATGGCAAACGCAAGCACAAAGATGGTGTCCATGTTCCTGAGTCTAGCCACGACATCGCGATTGCAGTGGCAATATCTGTGGCTGAACACTTCCATTAGCCTCTCTATCTTCTGGGCCTCTCCAGGCATGCGAAAGTACGTTTGGAACTTGCGTAGAGCCACATCCACTTGCATCCCCGACAAATCCAGCTCTTGGGCAAAACATCTGCCATACACCGAAAAATTAGTGGAATAGACAAAGTAACAGTTAGTTTCTGCCATACACAGAAAAATTAGTGGAATAGACAAAGTAACAGTTAGTTTTTAAAGTGAACAAATTCTGTCAAAACAAATTGTTAAAGTATACTACAAGAAGTATTAGTCGACATATTTTACCATGAAAATCTGTGTAACCAATAAAAATAACTGATAAATAACTCATGATAAGTAACTGCAGTAGAACCCTTCGACCTTGGGATCAGGGGTGCAGAAAATGTTTTAGACCCCTGAAATATTCCCCCAATTCTACTATCCCGAACCAAAAAATTCCCCAACATTCGCCACATATATCTTTCCATAAAAATGTACCAGAAATTTTTCAGCTTTTCATAAGGCAAATAAATAATAATCAAGTAAACGATTTTACTTTAATTTATCAAGGTTAAATTCCATACAAAAATTGTCCACTTATTATAATATAACCTCTTAAATTGTAATAAAATAATATTACTCATAAAAAACAGTAAAATCAACTTATAAAAAGAAATCATAAAAAAATCTATGTTGAATTGCATGTTTTTTTTGTAAAATTTCTTGAGGAATGGAGGAATGTAGTCAGAATTATCACACAAACAACAATACAAATTAATCAAATGTTGGAAAAAGGAGAATATCAACATAGAAAACTATGAATAGTCAGGAAAATTGATAAATTGATAAACAGTGATTGTATCATTCATATCTCTTGAACGGAATGACACACAACATTGATTGATATTTTATTGAATTCGTGATAATTAGACAAAACAATTAACCATCATTTGTCTTTGTACGACAGTTAGTTTAGGTTTAAGCATTTTGGATCACGGTAGGAAACCTTATCTCTTGAATAAATTACTGCGACACGCGTCCGGATGCCAAACAATAAACCAGCCATTAAGAATGAGGCAAAAAATATAGGATCGCTCGACTGACTTTTGAGGTAAACAAACAAACAAACACAGTTAGTTGTCTAATGTATTGGATATTCAACACTGGATAATATGCTGTAGTCTATTATTTGTCTTGACAAATAACGACAGAATTATACTTTTTGTTAATTGCTTATGCAATGCCGTTGTTCTTGTGTTATCTAATTAAGATGTTTTAACTTTCAGGGAAATTAATTTGCGACTTAAATTTATTTTGATTGTTGGCCCAAAATTTCCCCCGACCCTGGCTCGCCGGATCGGACATATAGACAATAGACAAACCTTTATTGTACATAACGCCTAACAAACATTACATGAGCAACTTTTAAGCAGGTCCATGGCCAAGTTTGTTTACTACAGTCAACTCCCGATTATCCAGGGTAATGACTGGTTGGAGGGTCACGGATAACCCAAAACCAAGGTTAAAACAAAGGGATTCAATAAATTGAATATTACGAATATAATAAAGGTTTATCAACACTTTTATACTACAATATTGTGTTTAATGTCATTTAAGATATATTTATGTAAATTAAACATTTTTGAAAATCTTTAAACTGTGATAACATATACAAACAGTCAAGATAATAATAGTTAATACTAGTAATGGTTGATAGCAGTAAATACTATCCAAAATGCCGAATGATATTTAATAGGTTAAAAATCTGTGAACACCGAACTCTCTAAACTACACCGAACAGTATGCTAGTTAATTCCGCACTGCGGGAAAAACCCCATGAGGGTGAACAACGGTGGGAAGGGTGATTGTTTTGAGATGTTTCTATTTTTAGACGTCTGCGTCCGACCGTCCGTGCAGTGTCAAGGTCAGCGCTCCCCATCAAGCGCCCACGGCTCATTAGTGAGATGACAGACTCTCAGATTATGTTGTGTTTACTAAATTGTTTGTATAGTACTGATTCTGATAAACAAAGTAAATTAAATACAATTCTGGAGATAATTTAGCAAAATAAATTGTTATTATTGCTCTATTTATGTTTAGAAGGGGATAGGCCTAATAAAAAATAAACCTTTCGTGAGCCCGGTTAAACCGCAACCCGATTAACCCGCTCCCGGATAATAGGGAGTTGACTGTATTAACTAGGCCCAACGCATTAAAGTTTCCTACCTCAAGTTTTCCTACCATACAGAATATGTATGCATCAAATATTATATTCTGCACCCCTGCTCGGAATACCCGACTACACGTCCGAACATCTACCATACTTCCACCATCGCGGCTGAGCCGAACCTGCCTCAACTCCAAAGTCACTAACCTTTGTTTTCCATCAAAACAACTAGTGAGCTTGTCATCGTGGTCCTTGTTATGTTATGAGTGTGATTTACAATATAGATGCATTTGTTCCACTGTACAGTGCAGTCAGGGCCGTACTCAGCTTTTACGGGCCCGTGGGCAGGCCTGGTGATGTGGGCCCTTGTTGCCGTACGGATTCAAGTTGGTGACCTTTTCTTGGACCACAGGTTTTCTCTTTTGCTTGTTTTGCTTTTGGCCGGGCCCCCCCCTTACCCTGACGGGCCCAGGCCCCCTCCTGACAGACCTGGCCCCGGGGCAGTTGTCGGCCCCCCCTGAGTAAAGTAGAACCTTGATAGCAAGACTCTCAAGGGGATTTGGGAAACAGTCTTATTATCGAGGTACTCTTCTAGTTGAGGTTCGTGTTATCAAGGTCGTTTGGACTAAAAGTCGTGCTATCAAGGTTACTGGTTTCTCTAAAACCATAGACTAACTACAGTAATATAGTTAGTCTATGCTAAAACCCCTTTATAGGAACTGCATTTTGGATTAACCCTCCAAAGGAAGGGTGGGAGCGGGGTTTTCATGTTTGGTCCTGAGCCCAGGGTATTGTTTCCTTCAAAACATCCGTTTTGATGAGTCATTGCTCATGGGAACTATGCACAGGGAAGATTTAACTCATGCTATAAAGGTTCCATTATGTAAAACGACACACTACTGAGGATGGAGTCGTGCTAAAAGGTTCGGTGTCACAAAAAGACGTGCTAAGAGGGCTAGAACTGTGATCTGAATTGGGAGAAAAGCCGTGCTATTGAGGTTTGTACAACGACAATAGTCGTACTGTTGAGGTACATTTAACAATTAAAGTGTTTTGGCAATCTCACGGGGATTGTAAAAATGCACGTGTTATCGAGGAAATCATTTTATTGAGGGTCGTGTCAGCGAGTTTCTTCTGTACTGTTTTTTGCTCCTCTGGTCATACGACCTTGTAACAAAAGCTCGGTCGCAAAGGCGACGGATGTGAGGGATTTTACTGTACTGATACAAGGGTACTTACTCTAAAACAGCACTATTGAAGGAGTTCTGTAGATTGCCCAGGTATTCGCCGATCATCTGCTTGCTAAGCCCCTTGCGCGAGATGAGGAACCTGGCCACACTCTGTGGGGAGTTCTCCAGGAAACCCTGGCGCACCAGGTAGCTGATACCTCGCTCTGGCTTCTTGTTGAACAAGTTGAGACCGACACGGTACTGCCGCTTGCGAACCATCTCCGACACCTTCACAAATAACATTTTAAATATTTATTTATATAGCATAAGTATTACTCATATCTCCGTAATCATATCGCTCTGTTGTTTCACTTATCTTAGCAATAGAAAATCACCATTATGTTATCTTGTTGTAAAGTGGCATTGCCGTTAGCAAATAAAATAAAACCTGCTGATTCATTTTGTGATTTAATACTAAAATTTATGACTCCAAAGTTTATTCAAAAAAAGTATATTGACATTTTACCAGTAGATTTGTTAATTAACGGTCCTAAAACGCTCTGTTTCTCGTGTAGCTGCTACTTTTTATTTATTAATTTTTTGTAATGGGATATCTCACAAGTTGTGTATCAATATATAGGAATATGATTTTTATCACATATTAACATCGTAATACAAAACCCAAATAAAATTGCATTAAATCTAGAATTTATTTATTAATTGAATATAATAACTTAAATTATAAAACTAGGCATTATTTTAAATCCCTCAACAGGAAATACCTAAACAGAATTTTGCAACTTGAAGAATTATAATTTTATTTTTGAACATGTTAGAAGGGTTTATGGTACTTAACCCTTTGCACTCGGACGTTCGATATATCAGACATTTCTGTTTTTGCCCAAAACTCCACAGTCCAATACATGGGACATTCGCAAAATGTGCAAAAAACTCTGTTGTCTGAAATTTTTGACAGCAGCAAAATTAATCTTTATGGTCTGCATAAACCATACAAATGTGCTGTCTTTGCGATGTATGGAAGCCATATAGAGTGTCACTGTGTAGTCAGGTCTGATATACTCTATGCTGTCTTTTTGTGTGATGAGTTGTTTTGTTGAGGTTATGCACATCATATGTTTTGGTGTCTGTGCGAATTAAATGATCAGCATATTTTGTTGTTTACACTGACATGCTTCGTTATTATTTTAAATTGTGTAGGTTATATTTATATGTGTATATGCAGTTTATATTTGATCTAAAATGAGAGACAGTGATATTTCTTCTGACGAAGGTCTTTATAATCGCCGATCCGACGTTCACGTAAACTAGCCAACGCAGGCCTAGGCCTAGGCTAAGCACAAGATAAATATATTTGTTCAGTTATAAGAGTTAAAAATCAACTTTTATAAATACGTTTATACACTTTTTTGGCATAAATAAATAAATTATTTCTTCATTTTTTAGGCTAAACAATTTTTTTGTATAAAAATGTATAAGGAATCAAACAAAACAAAAATTTTAATTTTTTTTCCAAACATGCAAAATTGATTAAAAGGGTCTGGAGTTTTTGGCCAGAGATTTTCATGATGACCATAACATTTTGGGAGGAGTGCAAAGGATTAATAGCAGTCTATAACATATTTTTTATTAGTTTCCTCAAACAATTTTGTGACAATGCAAAATAAACTGACTATTTTTTTGTTATTTGCCCCAGATCTGGTGTTACAAAATTAACAATCAAACTGATATTGCCATGAGATTCAAATACAGGATAAATGTATTTATACTTAAATGTGAATTAATTTAAGTAATTAATTTAAGTAGGGGTGTGCGAGTAGTGGTTTTTTTAATCGAGTCGAGTCGAGTAGTGTCAATTATTTTCGAGTTTCGAGTATTTTTGAGCGAGTATTTGCCATCAGTTGGTAGTTTCAAATTGTGTAATGGGGTTGGAGTCCACTCCATATTTGATAATCTAAACAGGTTTCTAACTAATACCTGAATAGCAATACAAAGTTTTGGCCAGTACAATCAAACTGGATTACGTATTGACAAACAAAACACAGTTTGACATTCGTTACCATCTGATTAAACATGGTCCGGTTGTCATTTGGCCAATACCACCTGGTCCAGACATTGTTTATAACAAATATTAGATGACGAAATTGTTAGTTAGGGCCGACAGTCACCACTTTTGCAGATGTTATGTTTAATGTAGTAATTTTCGGCCTTTATTACGTGATCCAGTTGTCATTTTTGCCGATATTATGTTTTCTGTCGTTATTTACGGCCAAAATTATGAGGTCCGATTGTCATTTTCGGCCGAAATTATATGGTCCGATCGTCATTTTCGGCCGATTTTACGTTATGCGATCGCCTTTTGCGGCCGTTACTACGCGGGAAATTGGCGGGAAATACTCGCTCGAACTTTTGAGTATTTTTCAAAACTTCGAGTCGAGTTCGAGTATTAAAATACTCGGCCGAAAACTCGAAGTTTCGAGTACTCGCACACCCCTAGTAATAAGTTTTGCCTAATTAATCCTGGTTGCTGTACATTCTGGAAGTAGAGAAGTTGCATGTCAGTGGTTTGATTTAAACAAATATAATCAGAAATCAAACGGATAAACTTTAGTCTCAAGGTTTATAGACTTTACATAAATAAAGCCAAACTAAATTAAGCTGTATGTTTTTTTTAATATTTGTTATCTAAGAAAATAGTACAAGAGTGACTACTTTTTAAAACCTGAACTAAAAAAAAGCTGTGTTGCACAACTTCAAACTTAGCCAAAACATAAAAAACTGAATAAATAACACCAAATGCTTACATACAACAACCACAAATAATGAAACACTACTAACTGGCAAATCACTCAACACAAAATTAATCAGTGATACAAATTTTAAAGATAAATACAGTGGATTTTAGTGAATTGGAAGTTGATGGGAACACATCGAGTTCAAACTTAACTCGAAGAGAATAAAAAAATGAACTAACCAAGTTTATTTGACATTAAAAACAGAGGTTTTGGTTAACCAAACAGTTTAATCATCTAAGATTTTGAATGAAGTTATAATTATCGAAGTTTGTCTGAAATAACTATTAATTCGAACAAACTCAAATCAGTCAACTTTTAATATCGAAGATTCTTCACAATTCTACTAGGACTCGAAGGTGTGTTGACTCCTGAGACAAAACAGCTAGAGGTGTCCTGCAACAACTCATGTTGGGCATAACAGGTCAGGAGTTTTCCAGCAACTAGATTGTAAATCTTTTCCCACGATTGCACACGAGCGTCTGATGTAGTTTACTTTGTTTCGGCAATAGTAGTATTTGGCTCAATGAAATATAGATGAGGTTGCAGCCATTTGATGATTTTCAACCGTGCCACGCCGAAAGGTATATAAGTTACTGCGGTTATGATAATTCTACTGTTAACAGTGAAAAGCTAGAAGCTGGGGGAAGGGCTGGACTGTAAGGAGAGGAATACACTATAGTATGCAGGAGTTGAAGCAAGTCTACACTTATGCAAAATATGGCATTGCAGCTTGCATTTGCAATTTTAGTGTTCCAGTTTTGCTCTCTAAGGTCACTTGCACGGTGATTTTGTCAGGTTTTTTTATATAGATATACATCTGCATTACTCGCAATTGAAGCTGTGAAACAAGCAGGTAATGACAGAATATGCAGATTTCAGGTGTCTAAAGAAAGAAGTATGTCTTTAGGATATACGCAGAGTGACCCTTAGACCAGTGTTGGTTTGCAAACAATGTAATTGAGGACACTAGATATCTCACGAAAATATTTGTGATGAGGCTACAAGATCGTGTAAATAGACTCTAAACAGTTTTTCAAACTCCTGCTGAGAATTTAAAGTGAAAAATCACAGCAGGTTATAGGTAAATCCATCCTGAAATCCAAAGGCCTAGTAGATACGATAACAATCCAGACAACTTTGAATTAATGACACAATGGATAAAAAAATACAATAAACAAACAAACTTTTACTGAGTAAAAATACTATCACGCCGACTCTGAAACCAAATCTAAAGCGAACGAAATTGCAACAGGAAGCGTTAATCAAAGGAACTGCAAACACATTTTCTATTGAATTTATATCTGTGCATCTCAAAGATTTTGAAAACAGAACCAAAATCAACTGTAATAAGCTATTGTATGAAATGCCACGAAAAACATGTTAAGAATGCAAGCTATCTATGAAGCATTACCAGAGCACAAAAAAGCAATGCAGACTTTGGTTGCTAATAATTACCAGCTGACAATACTATCCAAATAAACTCTACAGAGACGGAAACAAGAAAAACCAAGACAGTGGCAAACCTTGTAGAAACTGTGTTGCTCATGGGGGAATCCTTGATCGAGAGACGCGTCTTTCACGGCCTGTGATTGGTGTTCTGGAGACCCTGACTGCAGAAATACCCCACTCTTACTTTAATCACTTAGTTTCTCAACAAAAGTAATTTAATTTGTGAAATTATATAGATAAACCAGGAAAAAACGTATTTATTCTGCTTGAATTAAATATTATGTAGAATCAATTTATTTAACTTATAAACTGATTAGTTAACTTAAAATAAATCGTAGTAAAAATATATACTAAATTAATGTGAGCCCAAGATAACACAGTGCCTTATGAATAAAAAATCAGTTTCAATTGAATCTAGGAACGAATATTTAAATAATATTGGCAAACAATTTACAGGATACTGAGATAAAATATTTAATGAGCTTTCATTACTCGGTTTTACACAAATTAATCAAACCATGAGAAAAAATAAATGGCTGTGAAAAGCTTTTAATTTTAAATGCATGACACTTTTTTTAGATCAATAAAGTGTTTTTTACTGTTGGACAAAACAACAGTCAACCACGCTACCTGAGATTTCTTGGTCCACGTGTTGGAGGGGGGAGGGATCAGAGCAACGTTACTGGAGTCACTCCCACTGGACTGGACACTGGAAAGGCTTCCGCTGCAATCAAGTCAAACGACATGGTCAAATATAGAGGTTAACAATCTTTGTAAAAGCAGTGCTTTGTAAATTGTATTGAAGTATGAATGTATGACATTCTAATAATTATGTGATAAAGTTATTACAATTTAAAATTGCACGGAAAAGTTCCAATAATACATTAAAAAGTCAACACCAAAATCAAATCAATGCCTCATTGACAAATTGAGAATTTAAAAAAATACTGTTTCAAACTGTAAGCAATGAGTACTCAAAAATGAATGAGTTTTTGTGAGAGCTTTTTGATGCTTAAACTTGCTTCTGAAGTTAAAAAAGATCTGGCAAGAATTGAGTGAGTTTTTACTGTCTATCTATGTAAGATTGTTAACAGTAGTGAAGTGCTTTTCCATATAAAATTGACCGTTAAAAATAACAAATATCGGGACATTGAAAATCAGCTGTAAACGTTGGCAGTACTAGGTTGTTTGTCATAGGTGACAGCTCGACATCTAATATCAGCTGCAAACCTTGGATGCAACTACGACCGGACCATAGTAATGGCTGAAATTAACCCAGGACTGTATTTTAGGACAAAAACGTCAATAGGCCCACGTAATATCGGCCATAACAGAAAAAAGGCCATTTATCAGTCCAAACTGGACACTTTCGGTCAATAGCCTAAGTCCATGTTTTGTGCAAGAAATGTCTTCAGAGATTTTGTTTGTTTTGAAATGGCTAAGACGTTAGTAAACTAACAATCAATGTTTTATTTATAATTAAATAATAACACCCAGGGTTAACAATCAATGTTTTATTTATAATTAAATAATAACACCCAGGGTTATAATTAACCAAAATGAAATATTGACTGTGATTAAAATGATAAAAAATCTCATGAGCACAAAAACTCATTATAAAACAAAACTGTAATACTCGGCCAGATCCCAAAAACGACTGCTTGTACACCTCTACTTTTAGCTTGGAAGTTAAGTTTTTTTTACATAACAAAGTTAATGAAATAACATTAATTTACACAAAGATTGAACAAAGAAGAATTCTAAGAAGTAGTTTGTATATCTGGAAGCAGGTATGTAAACACCTTTTTGGAATTTACCAGTAATCTGCAGGCTAAACCACTTCAAAATTTGTAAAAAAATCACAGAGGCCAGTTAGCTCCTTATCTAATTCAAGCTGTCCTCCGAATTTCCTATTATATTGGTTTGAAGCGTTAGATGTGGGCACTGAAGATGGTCATGTTAAAGATGGGGGTCATGTTTAAGATGGGGGTCATGTTAAAGATGGGGGTCATGTTTAAGATGGGAGTCATTTAAAGATGGGGGTCATGTTTAAGATGGGGGACATGTTTGATGGGGGCTCCGCTTGTCTCTTTACATTTTAAGAAAGATTTACAAAAGGTAACCTAATAAAGTTTAAGCAACTTTAATAAATTTCTTTAGTCAAAATACCAATATACAATTATTAAATGAACATAAAAATCTCTCAAAGGTCTTAAAAAACAGTCAACAGTTTAACTATAAAAATAAACTAAAGAATCGTCAAAGCATCAACAGGGTACAGGAAAACAAAAACAAAATCCATTAGTTAACTACACCAAAATAACGCAAAAAGAGCCCAATGCTGACAGCAAATCAACTTTCCTTCTTGTTGTAACTTTCCTTCTGGACAATGATTTCTTAAATTCATTCGAGACACTAACGTACTGGTGCACGACCAGGGTGGTAGACAACAAACTTTATTAGGGATTTCATTAAGAAATAAATTACTGTCAAAAAGGTTTTATAATTTATTACTTAACAATTTTTGTTTTTTGTTTTCTTCTTATTTTCTTGTCTCAATCGAGATCAAAAAACTCCTTGATTGAGTAGATAGGGTGTTCTACTAGCCAGTCCCAGAGATCCTTTTTCAGCTGTTTTCCTACTAGGTGCTTGATGTTTTGTGGCAGGGAATTGATAATTTTGCATCCAATATACAATGGTTTCTTGGTTAATTTTGTTGTGTGATGGATAGGTGGGCTGTAGTCTCTTGCTCTTCTGGTGTGGGGGGAGTGTAACTCTTCATTCCTGGGAAGATCTAAGCCGCTGGTGTACATTACCACTGCATGGATGTAGAGTGATAAAGTTATTACAATTTAAAATTGCACGGAAAAGTTCCAATAATACATTAAAAAGTCAACACCAAAATCAGATCAATGCCTCATTGACAAATTGAGAATTTAAAAAAATACTGTTTCAAACTGTAAGCAATGAGTACTCAAAAATGAATGAGTTTTTGTGAGAGCAAAAATTACATTGTGAAGGTTATTGCATTGGTTTGTGGAATCCGTTCTAGCGATGGGACGGTTAGAAGCTTTAGGAATTTAAAAGCATACCTGCAACTGTCTGTGGAGCCAAGACCAGAGAGTACCCTTACCGTTAAGGCTGGTAAGTTGTTGGTAGGTTGGTAAGTTGTAAGGTTGTTAAGGTTGGTATCAGATGTACCTCCCCATACAATCAGCCCGTACCTGATGTGTGATTCCACCACGGCAGAGTATGCTGTCTTAGCTAATTCTATTCCTCCTATCAACTTCATTCTTTTCACCATGTATATTCCTGATGAGAGCTTCCTAGTTAGATTGTCAATGTGATTATTCCAAGAGAGGTCAGCATCAACTGTCAATCCAAGCAGTTATGAGTTTTGTTTTGAGTTTATTGGTGGCAGAGACCGGAGACGACGCAGTAAATGATGGAGATTATTAGGGAGCGGGGTCTAAAACTTGATGAAAACTGATGACGTACTTAAGGATGGCCCAAGAGGAATGACAAACTTAAAAGTGAAAGTGAATAATATAAGCAATGCCTGTACAACACCTACCTGTCTGAGGTTTTGGTAAGAGCAGCTGGGCTAGGATGGTCCAGTGATCGCAGGGAGATGGACGAAGTCCTCTTGGGCACTTCTGGTGGAACTCTGCGGTTGCTCCCACTCCCAGGATACTTCTAAATCAAATATGCAATTTAATATTTTTTTATTCACTTTCATTGTTATTATGTTTAGAAATACATACTCGCTTCGCTGAGGGCTCCGCCCCCAGACCCCTTGGGGTCGCTCCAGTTGTTATTATAAGTCAATGTCCCTTCAATTTGTAAATAGTAAACTATTTTGATTCATTTGGGATATAGCCACTCTAGATGGCATCTTTATTCACTGGTCCTATCATTTGTTTATACTCTACCATGTGAAAGTTACATTGACATTTTACTTTATATTTTGACCCAGCTGTTATGATTCTTTTGTACTGATTTGAAACTCCATAAGCCCAATACTAAAATTTCCAATTTTCAAGGTAAAAATTAGAGGTTTCCAAATTGGAAGATATAACTTTTGACAATTTTCCCGGGAGTTTCTGGGTACAAGCTACTTGCATGCCAAATTTCACATTTCGTCTAGAAGTGGACTACAATTTACATATGTGAGTGAGTGAGTTCACATCGGGCTGTATAGTTATTTAGATACTAAGAAGACAAATTTAGATTACAAATTATTTGGATCCTATGAATTGAGAGGTTATTTCTGAGTTTGTATTGCAATGAAAACAGCATGCCTGCCTCTTAGACTTATTCCAAAAGTTATATTTAACAAAACACAAGAAAAACAACATACATAAAATAAGAGAATGTTCAAACTAAAACTTACTATAATATCTAATTGTCTTTATTTTGATTATTGACCCTGATCTTTAACCCTAGCAGTGGCCAACCATCGGATTCCTATGGTTTGCTATGTCGCCTTAGAGTGGCCACCGTCGGAATCCGATGGTTTTGAAATTACCCAGCTAGGAATTTGTCGCGGGAAGTTGCGGTTGGTATCAATGCACTGCTAAACAGTTGTGCTTCATTTTGGTATTGATTTTTAGAACAAAATATTGATTGGACAGATAATATGATTTTATGAAAACAGGTGTTTTTTGTTTCTTTGTGGAATGGCCCACCATCGGAACCAGTTGGTTAGGAAAATCGGATTTATATGCAGTGTAAGTATAGTTACTAGTCAAATAATATGTTATTTTGAAGAGGAAGAAATGTAGAGGCATTTGGTTTTGCCAATGGCAGCACTGGTTGCAGGTTTATTTCCTCCCGTACAGATTTATTTCGTCATATTTTTTCCAGTTTGTCTGAAGGCCATCTTGAATTGAATTACACCGGTATGCGTTCAGTATTTTTATCTGTTAATTATTACTAAATCTATTATTATTTTGGAGTTTTAGTGTTAGTGAAGTGTTTGTGTGTACATAACAGTAATCTTTATTTATTATGTTTTGCATAAATGTTGAGAAATAGTATTTATAAATAGCTCTCAGTGAAAAAGAAATTTTCAAAAAATTACCAATTAAGTGACTACTTTATATAATTTTGCATAACGCATATAAAAAAAATGTAACTTAGGTGTTATACATTTTTATGTACGGAATTGAATGTACTACAACACGTTTCTATTGTTTTGGGGGAAATAAATTTGGTGGAAAAGTTATATACTAAATACTGTGAAATTTGTTTTTCTAAATACACAAAAATATCAAAACATTTTTTTATTTACTAATATTTGTAACTGATAATAATTTTTACCATCAACTTTATGAATTTTTTAGATTGCTTACTTCATTAGCTTTACAAATACGTATATATCATTATTAGTATATGCATATATTACATCACTTTTCTCCAACACAAACTAACACTGTATAGTTTATACTTTTTTTCGGTCTTCCGTTTATTATAATATTATGGCCCCAAAACTTATAACAAAAATTCTTACCAAACATGTTATATATTTCTATGTAGGGAATTGAATTGGTTACAAAATGTATATGATGAATTTTCCATAAAAATCTGTAGAAGAAATTTTACTGAGGCTGCTTTGGAAATTTTAAAAAAAATTGTTAATTCTTTTCACTTTACCAAAACAAATTTTCTAAATCTTTTTTATTTGAGGATTTCTAGATTCTCCTGTTCTTTTCGATCAAAATGAATATGAGGTTGAATTTATAAAAATTTTCAAAGAAGTCTGCAAAATTTGCCAAATCTGCTTGGCTATTTCCCACTTACACCATTGGCCACTGCTAGGGTTAAAAATATTTCTCGACTCTCCCCTGATTTTATTTTCCCACAATTAGAACAAATACTTAATTAGTTTTTTATCATAACACAAGAGAGGTTGATATATTTTACTAAAAAATGTTAGTAATCCCTCATAAGAAAAGAGAGATAGGCCTAACACAGGGATATTATGGGAGGAACAGGGGGACAGGCAGGGAGGGGATAGGGGTGATATGAGAGGGATATGATGTTATTTTTGGCCTTATGCTACTCAATATTAACATAGTAAAGGAAAAGTAATTTCATATAGCTTTAACTCTTTGATTATAGCAGTATTGCACAAAACTGCACCATATTGCTGGGCAAGTCTTCATATTTAGATACCATTAAAAATCCATGGCTGTCCAAACACACATTTGTAATAACAACACATTTGTTTTTCCCCCTTTGGTCTGTCTTTCATTGATTTGGTTTGATATATGTTGCTATGCACGTATTCTGCATGTTTTTTTTCTTACGTTTATTTATTGTTTACCGTCGTATGCTGATATTTATAATTCAACTCCAGTTGTTTATGATAAGTTATTTGGAGAAATACAGAATACTACTTAAATTAACAGCAGAGTAATTTTGAAAGATTTGGTGATCGTCAAAAGTTGAATGCAAACCCTGGCCTACTTCTAGGCCTAATTTAATTTTTGAACGTCAGAAAAACTTTATCGAGTTGTTAATTTGTTTGAGCTAAAGTTGTTTATATTTTATATTTGTATGTTTAAGTGTTTTCTAAGATACACCTACATTCACAAATGTAATTATAAAGTATCCAAAATCAACATCTACACCAGTTAAACAATGAAGTGACCCTATTGGGCATTCAGCACTGTCATGAGAATTATAATAGGTCCATAATTTGTAAATTGTCAAGGGTTTCTTGCTTCAGAAATTAAACAGCATTGTTTCTCAACATGTGTTGGTTATCCTATCCCTATTCGGCTTCTTCCATTGACAACTGTTATATGGAAATAATTCTCCATAAGAATAACACCAGGCCTGAGTATGCAGGTTTGCTTCTTCAGAGAAAATTAACAAAAATATTTGTTATAGAAATATTAATAGACCACAACTAGGTGAAGCTCATACCAAGTTCACGAATATTGATTCATAAATAATCAAGATATAAAATTGTATTTATTCTCAATAAGAATAACATTGGACAACGTACTGAGTTTAGCACTTTGAATATCTCCGCAACGGTTGGTAGTAGAACACAAATTTGAATACCAAAATGACTGTTTTTTAGAGCTTAACTTATTGGTAAAAATAAATGTTAAGTTTTCAATAAAATTAACTAAGGAAAATCTAAAAACCTTTTTCACATAAGATTAACATGGGAAATTTTATTAATACGTTTTTTGGATTTTCTCCACAACGACTTGACCTAGGTTAATGATTTGAAATAATAAATTTTTTTAAGTTCTATAAAATAGTCAAAACCAAAATTGAGTGTTTGACAAATTTTCTAAAATTTTGGAGTGAAGAATGCAGAAAACTTTTTGAAAATTTAAAACTCCCATAAACCCCCATCTTCCCATGGTCAGATTTTTCTGGTTTTCGAACTCAAAAGTCATTATTGTCACTTTATACATTTAAGCCAAATTTAATCAAAACCAGACTTTTTTACCTAAGTTATCGCATTCACAGACACAAATAACTTTATATATTCAAATATAATTTGAACAAATAGTGTTTTTGGCATCTGGATACCTCAAAACAAAAAGTGATCATGGTCTTGGGCTTAAGTCTTACCATGAGAACTACGGTAATAGCTTCTTCACTAAAGGGAAAATTTGCTAACAGGTAACACAAATACTAAGAATAGAGCAGTACATAACAATACTTTGTATGAACTCTTTAAACTAAAACTTATAGCATTACGAACCAGTGTAAAATTACTTGTCATTACATAAATATAGTTGAAAAGATCTTGGGACAACATGTCAACATATAAAAGTTTAATGTAGCACATAGAGTACTTTTACAGTAGAAATCCAACTATCCGAACCCCAATTATCCGCATCTCCAATTATCCTAATCGATTTTGAGTGAAATAATAGAAATACGCGGGAACACGTGTAGCGATAATGTGCCGTTCCGTTACTATGGCAACGTGAGCGCTAAAATAAAAGCCCGAGCTGTTACCTTCCGGCACAATATTTTCGCAGGGAACAATGAGTCATACCCCCTTCCCGCCCTGCTCATCATCAGTCGCCACTGTTCTTTCACCATTCTTTAATGTATGGTGATGTTTTTTTGCTTAATTCCCGAGGTACACCTGATTATCCGAATTTCTGCATATCCGAATCGGCCCGATCTCCAATTCATTCGGATAATCGGAGTTCTACTGTATTATTAATATAAAATTACCATATTGTATTTATTTACTTATAATATACAGAAGTGCATGTCATAATAACAGATTATTGGAATTTGGAAGAAAAATACTTTCTTCTAAACGATACCTACTTTAAAATAAAATGTCATTATTCTGACACAAGGTTGAAGGTCTCTATGGCAAGATCATTTCTCTTTCTTATTAGATCCACCATAAATTAACACGTATGCTTACACCAGCGCAACAAGTACGTATACTTTTATGATAGACTCTCAACTTCCTACATTAAGTACGTATACTTTTATGATAGACTCTCAACTTGCTACATTATCTAGTCAATTGATTTACCTGAGGCATAGGATGGTAACTATTTTCTGAACTGGGGGAGGGGGTGGAGGTCACCATTACATCTCCTTGTCGCATCATCTCATTCTCCTGGAATGGGCAAAATTTACATGTACTAGACAGAACAACATCCATGTTCTACTTCATCCCAACAAATAATACATACGTTAGCGTATAACATAAAGTAGGTTCTTTGTTTTTCTTTAATTCCCCAACAAATTAGTTATGAGATTTTTAACTTTTTAAGTCACTCATAACTATTATAGTTAAAACATATACAGTAGACGCCCTCAGGGACCGAACCCCTGGTTGGATAAGTAAAAGGGTGATTAAAACGAATAACACCTGACCAGAGAATTGTCATATTAGAATCTAAACAAGATCAAACTTATATGACATTAAAAAAATAGGTACCAAGATGCAATACTTGATTAAAGGAAATAATCGGCTTGTTGTGACCTGAAAGTTTTTTATGGTACAGTATTGGGATGTCTGCTGCAACGGCGGCCGTGAGTTATCTCTTGGAAAGAGGACAGGTAATCAGATGGGCGGTTGAAGCAAGGGCGGTTAAAAGGGCGTCTACTGTACTTCAAATATCATTGTTTCATTTTCTACAATCCTAATTGATTGCTTATATAACAAAAAAAAATATCTCAAATATATATAACTTTAGATCTAAATAACAATTACCGAATTATAGTTGTTTTATTAGATAAGTCAGCTCAGCTCTTAAGTTTATTTTTAATCTCTTCGGACTTTACATATACAATGGGTGGATTTCTAATAATCATACAATTTTTTAAACAAGGTTTTATATGAATAGTAAAGTACAGTACTGAGAAATTTTAACACAACCTTGATCAAGTAATGTTTGGCGCGGACATTTTAACAGGATGCCCAAAAATTTTTTTTTTAATCCCCGAATATTTGTTGATTTTTCCACCGGTAAATATTTTTTAGCCCTATTACAGTCGACTCTCTGATATCCAGATTGGCCTAGTCCAGACTACGGGAAGTCCGTACCGATGATCTTGAATTTTTTTTAGTTTAAAGTTTTAACACGTACGCTGTGGCACGGTCGCGTTCGACCGGCCCGGGCTGCGCAGACGCTGAGCGGTCAAAAGCGGCCTCCACCTCTCTTGAAACTAAACCAGTCAGTGTGAGCCCAGCACTTCCTAGAGGCAGGTGATTTGTTGCCCGCATGTAGCTCAGAATGTGAGCTTTATTTTGGTGTAGGTTGGTAGTAAATTTCCCCCAATATCTCGGTCGTCACGGGACTTCCCTGCATTCGTTTTCATCCCACTCAGTCCCTCTAGATGGTAACCCTGGTTGACTACACTGCTGTCTGGAGTCTGCTGCAACCTGTTGGTGTTTTATAGAACTACGTCCAGTTGTGTTGTAACGCAGTACAGCACCATACAGTGTTTTTGTCATTCGTTAGCCGGGAATTCAACATGTGACCACGCCTATCGGAACAATTGCCGCATGACGGGAACAAGCCCCTGAGCATGCCCCGCAGCAAATGTGTTAAACTTAAAAAAATTCAAGATGTTCGGTCCGAACTACCAGTACAAACACTTTACAAAACTTTTTATTGGAAATAAAAACGAGAAACAAAACTTCTGATTTAGCGCCTTCAGTTTTCACGTGATAAGCTCGCATTTGTCATGCGGTTTGTATCGTCTTTCAGAAGCTCACTCTTGTATTAGCACATAAACTTAAAAGCATATTGTTATGATTGTTCGCCATAAAGGCGGCATTGATGACTCATGGCCACCTCTGGAAATTCCAGAGTTATCTATATCCGGACCGACTGCCAGCCACATTAGTCCACATTTCTGAGAGTCTCCAGCAGTTCCATAACTTTAAAACTTAATTTATTTCAACATTTAATGGTGTTTTAACGGTCAAACACGGTCAATCCTATTTTAAACACAAAAATAACAACTGGAACGTGTTTTATCAGCTAAAAATATATGCGAGTTGAGTTGGCATTATATCTACCAAAAATGGCAATCAAACTACTTTTCCAAACAAAGCGATCGAGCCATATTTTATCTGTCAAAACTAACAGCCGAAAAGCATTTTCCTAAAATGTTGATCAAAAAGTGTATTTTTCCTCAAACAAAACCGAGTTACATATTATATGCAGAATATGGAAATGTAAACAAATCTAATCGTGCAATAACAAAAATTGGACCACATTTTATTCGGCAAAAAGACACCTGAACTGCATGTTGTAGGGCCAACACGCCAACTGCAACGTGTGAAATCCCTCAAAAACGATGCCTGAAACGTGTTTTATTGCCCGTAAATGGAGTTTTAGAGAATGTTCTTGGATTTTCCATGAAAGTCTCAAATTTTCATGGACTTAGCGGTGTGTTCACGTAAAAACCCCAGCATATGGAGAGCCAGGTGGACACAGAGCCGAATTACAAGGATCCACTGAACATAAGGGCCACTCTATGCCACGCCCAGATGAGTGGCAGTGAGCTCCAACAATTTCAATTTACAATTATCTATTTTTAATGAAGGTCAAATATTGAATGATGGTTTTAAAAATATGAATGCAGCTTGATTGTACTCCTTTTTTGAGAACAATATAGTTTGGTCACAGAATTTAATCCATTTCGCTCGTAGAAGTTGCCATGATTCAGTCGAAATTTGTGAACATGGATTATTTGTGAACATCACACGAATTCATCACAATTTCAATCTATTTCAAAGGTCTCCTAATAGCTTTTAGGGATACTTAAAAGAAATGTTGGCCGACTTTATAGGAATTACTAAACATTTCCGACCGATACAACACAATCTTTTTAGGGTCAACACAATGAAGACCGATCCTATCCTAGGGGCTATACATATATTATGTAACACACTTAAAAAAGAGAAAGAAAAGGGGGTACGGCGTACCGCTACTCTCTGTTATTTGGGGGGGGGGGGTCTGGCTCAGCGGTACTTAACACACACACTTTTAAATAATGCTACGATATTCAGTTACTAATGTCAACTTTGAACAAATATATAAATAAATAACTAACGTGATTTGAAGGAGTTTGCTATAAAAACCTGAAATTCCCTCTGTTTAAATTTGATCTCTAGCCATCCCTCATTCCCTCTTTGCCTCTTTGAGCCCTTGTCATATGAAAACATGATAACATGATGGGAATAGCTGGTGAAGGACTATAGTATAAGTGCAGCAGAAAAGGCAATGCATTTTATTTAAGTTAGCTTTGGTATTTTATTTATCCTGCTTAAGTTTGTGATGCATAAAAGTACTAAATTGTTATGAAATAGTGCTCTGCTGTAATTTATACTAATTTTATAACAATTGTGTATTTTTATACATTGCAATATGGTTAATCGATACACAGAATAAAATAAAGTGTTTTTTGCAGTAGAAATACAACTTTCTAGATGATCCAAAAATATGTTAATATGTTAATTCGAACAGGGTTCAGTACCAATTAGTTTGGTTTGGCGAAACTCAAGCAAATTTTGATAAGAGGTAGAGGCACCCATGGATGAGAATGTTTAATGGAACATCTGGAACATACTATTAATAATAGTAAACAACATAGCCATTAAACATATTAATTAATAGTACATTGGGGGCCTGAGCTTTGCTCAGGGGAAAAAAGGCCAGTAAGTTTTTTTAGATGACGGAGTAATATTTCACCTCTTCCCCCTACTGATAATCCGATTTTTGTAGCTCATTTGCCTCTGTTACACATTTTCCAAGTCACTCCAGTTGTTATTTATAGCTCAATGTCGCTTTGATTTATTTTATCACTCAATATATGTAATCTTCACTCAAATCTTTTAATCTCTGCTCTCAGGAAACCACACGTTAATAATCATAAACAACATGAGTATTACTTTGACAGTTCATTGATTGATTATAAACAGCTGATACATTTCTTTTGTTTTGATTTTAAACTCCATAAGCCCAATGTTAATTTTGTTAACTTTTCATTTTTGTTTTTTTACATTATTTGATTTTTCCTGGGGATAAGACCTGTCTAGAACTTATTTGTATAACAGTAATTAGTTATTTCTAACATTTGAAGGAAATCGTTGGTGCTGTTTTTGAGATCAGAGTTGTAAGCAAGCACGGACGCACGCAAATCTTACTCATATTAGAGTATAGGATATTAATTTATATCTAAAAATACAAAAAACCGATCATGCCCTAGGCCAAACATCTACATACCTACCTCTACGAAATTTGGCACATAATACTCTTTCCATAACGTAGGTAACCACTAAGAAAGGATTTTAATAAATTCCTCAGGGTTCCGCCCAACAGGGAGTCAAAGTTCCAATCCTGTGTTATTTTTATGGACATTCTATAAATACGAAAAACCCATAATCCCTCAGGCCAAACCTCTACACCTACAACCACAAAATTTGGCACGTACAGTAGACTCTCAGAAATCCGGACTATTGTGGTGGACGGCCAGTCCGGATTTCGAAAAATCCGGATTTCTTGGAGGTGGGCATGAATCATCAATTCCGCCTTCGTAGTGAACAATTATTACAATATGCTTTTATGTTTATGTGTTAATACAACATTGAACTTCCAGAATAAAGTTATATACATCTGTAATACAGTAGAACTTGGTTAATCCGTCACCAACGGGACCGATAGCAAACTTGGAAAACAAAAAAAGTCTGGCTTTCAGAGGAACGTATTGAAATGTTTTATATTTGAAAAAAAAATTATAACGCTGTAAATCATAAATAAAGTATACTGCAATAAAAACTGTCATCAGTCTACTGAAGTTCCGTCTTTTGTCTTTATTTGCAACAAAATACAAAATTTAAAAAAACATCGGTCCGGATAACCGAGAGTCCGGATAAGTGCGAACCAGATTTCTGAGAGTCTACTGTACATTCTTTCCACAGTGTAGGTAACCACTAAGAAAGGATTTTAATAAATTTCCCAGCTCTACGGGGAGTCAAAGTTTTAATCCAGTGTTAGTCTTATGAACATTCACTTTGGTTTGAGCTGATACACATTAAAAACAGCTGATCATGATTTGTAGTAATTCAACGGGTTAGCTACAGAATGCAGCACACACCACAGGTTTTATTCCCGGGTGAAACCGGGTATGATGGCAGCTAGTGTGGTATATAATAGTATTAACATACTACTATTATTATTAATGTTAAACAGGGAACATGAGTCAATCTGACAAAGGACCAGGATGTGGAATTTTAATTTTCTTATTGTTTCTTTTTAATTTGCACCCAAAACATGTGTATAGAGGTTATAAACACTTTTAAAAGAAGAAAATTCCCAACTCAAACAGGGTGTCCACCGAAATATTTGTTCAAAATTCCCGTATATTTCCCGCATTTTCCCACCGGTAATTCACGTTTTCCCGCCGGTAAATATTGCACCCCACTATCAGCTACAGTTGTTAAAAAACATTGTTTTACTTTTAATAACATTATATTGGCAACAAATGGCGAGTTAACCCAGTTTGTCAACTGACAACGGTGATCTCATTTTGTTTATAAGCAGAAAAAGGCGATCAGAATGCAATTATATAAACGGAAATTAGGTGTTTGCGAGTACTCGAAGATTTGAATGTTTCGGCCAAGTATTTCAATTGTCGACTTGGCTCAAAGTTCTTAAAAATACTGGAACGTTCGAGCAAATATTTCTCGCCGATCTCCGGAATATCACAATTGGTTGCGAACTCCCAAATCGTGTAGCAACAGCCGGAAAAGATGACGGAACCACTTATAATCGGCCAAAAATGACTACAGGAAATATGACTCGGTCATGAACAACAACCAAACATAATAAAAACCAAATAACGACTGGAACGTGTAATTTCGGCCGAAGACGTGACACATGATATCCGGTGGAAATTACGGCCGTACCACGTAATACAGATCGGCGGTAAATGTAGACGGAAATCACGTCACAAAAATTACGATTGGACTAGGTAATAGCGGCCGTAAATTGCAACCGGACCACTTGATATCGGCCATAATTGACGTTTTAACACGCATTAACACCAAATCTATCAAAAGCCACAAATTTCTCCAAATAAAGTTGTGTAACAAATTGCCTACTAATTTTCAGAATCATAGTTTAACCAAATTTTAGAACAGATTGTCTGAGTGGCTCCTGGACCAGGGTGTTTATTCTATTGAAGAATTTTTGGAATTTGATACAATTGATATATAAGTTTACATTTAATTTTTGTTTTGTTTAAGAACAGTTTATTAGTGTATATTTTGACGTTGTCCATTATACTGTAATATGTGTTAAACGACAATAAAGATATAGTATTATTATTATTATCGGATAGAGATGAAAATACCGCGTTTTATCGGCTAAAAATGGTGACGGAAAACATAAAATTGGCTAAAAATGACGACTGGACCACGTAATATTGGCCATAAATCACGATTTAATCACGTAATATTAATTGTAAACGATGACCGGACCAAGTAACATTGCCCAAATGGCAACTGGACCGTGTTTTATTGGCCGAAAAAGATGACCAAACCATGTTATGTTTGTAAAAACAGAATCCACTTTGATTGTACTGGCTTCAAATATATGTTGCTACTCATATATTTGTTAGAAACCTTGATATGACTATCAAATTATACCTGGAGTGGAAACCAAATTCCATTAAACTATTTGAATACAACTAACAACAAAATAAAGCTGAAGGCAATCCTAGCTCGAAAATACTGATACTCCAGAATAGTCGGGACTACTCAACTCGATACAAAAAATCACTAATCTCATACAGAGAGTACATAATAGAATACAAGTTCAAACAATCTTAACTTAAGGGTCCGAACTGCCCAATTGGTAGCAGAGCATGGTTTTAATCCACCAACCTCTGAATTATGGGTCCAGCACAAATAAAACAAACATGGTTTGCCCGTCGTTTTCGGTCAAAAACTTGGTCCGGTCATCGCTTATTATTAATGTTATGTGATTAATAAATCACTATTTACGGCCGATATTCTGTGGTCTGGTCGTAATCCTTCCCGATACCCGTATTATGGTTTTTGTCGACATTTACGGCCGATTTTACGTGGTCAAGTCGTTATTGTTACCCTATATTATGTTTCCTTTGTCATTTATAGCTGATATTGAGCAGTTCGGCCAATTTTACGCGATTTAGCAGTTCGCAACCGTTAGCAATCCTCCAAAAATCGGCTGGAAATACTTGTTGGATTTTTTTACTACTTTTCAAGTCATTGAAATACTTGGCCGAAATAATCAAATTTTTTAGTACTTGCACATTCCTAGTTATCGTCACAAAGATTTTACCGTTCTTTTAAGCCACTAAGATCAAAATAAATTTTATCGGCCGTAAAATAAACCCAAGATACATGTTATCGGTCGAAAATAGTAAAAAAATCTCATGTTTTAATTTAAAACGTCAATCGAACCGCAAGTTTAGCCTGAAAACGGCCAAACTGTATTTTTAAGACAAATTCACTGACTGGACATGTGTTATCGGCCAAAATCGGTAGTTTTACTGGCAATTCTACAGCATATTAGTAGCAAAAAACGACGACCACAAAGTTTGTTACGGACCGAAAATTTTGTATGGACCATATATTATACCGGCAGTTGAAATCGAACTGCATATTCTCGGCAAAAATAAAGCCAGGTCGTGTTTTATAGTCAAAGACTCGACCGAAACGCGAGTTATCGGGCAGGATCAGTGCTCTGGCTGGGTTTTCTCGGCATACATTTTGCCGCGACTTGGCAGTCAAAAACGCCGATATGACTGAACTTTTAGGGATACAAGACTGGAACGTGTTTTACTGGCCTTAAACGACAAAATAGCCAGATATTATCCACGGAAATAGCAATATAACCTCTAGTTTTAGCGCCCAAAGACAATTGACCAAAAAACCCATACTCCGATTTACAAGGCAGAAAAATCGACTGCACTAACGTTTCAGACCGCATTTTACTGGCCGAAAAAGACTGCCAAACTGTCTTTTACAAGACAAATGTACTGACTAAAACGGGTTTTATAAAACAAAATAGGAATTTGATTCGCCAAAAACATTCCCGCATTTTAATGTCTGAAACGATGACCGCAACGTGTTTTATCGGCCGAAAATGACGTTCGAGCAGCAATATGCCAAAAATCACAACCTAACCGTGATTAATAGGAAAATATTGGTAACTGAACCATATTTACCAAAAAAAAAACAAGCCGGATCGCGTTTTATAGGCTCAATTGACAACCGAAGCGTATTTTAACGAAGAAAAAAAACGGCAATTCGACCCCATTTTATCGCCTATTAACGGTGATTTTTCCGCGACAGATCGGTAGAAAACGGCAATATACTTGCATTTTCTTTCCCGAAAACGACGATCGCAACTTGTCTTATTGGCTGAAATAGTCAACCAAAACTTGTTGTACTGGCTGGAAACAAAAACCCAGCCGCATAAACGAGAACGGGCGAAAAATGAGTTTTAAACTAAATTCCCGGACTTTCGTTGAAATTCCCGTATTTTCCCGGTATGGAAAATTCCCATATAGTTCCCGATTTTCCCGAAATTCCTGGTCCGTGGACACCCTGACTTTCATACACCCCCAGTAGTAGAACCCGCAACCCCTGGAACCTAAGTCCAAGAGGCTATCTGTTAAGTCAGCAAAATTCACAACAATCTTCAAAAATTGTTTTCATAAGATTTTGTTATTGCATCACTAAAAACATCCATCTTTTGATGATGATGAATGACTATTAAAATCCATGATAAACTGTACACTGACAACTACACACATAATGTAAGAAGATATATAAATCTTAATTAGCTCAAATTAACACAGCAATAAAGCAATTTGTAGATACTATATAACAGATAGTTAAAACGATCAAACTAAACAGGAAAAAACTATGGACAAATGGGGATGAATAGTTGAAAATAATAAACTCAATTAAATCATAATAAAAACAATAATAAACCATGTTGCTGGGTAGTTACACAAATAATAACAACAGCTGCTTACAACAAAACCTTACAAGTAAAAAACCCATGCTTTATATTAGAGATTTTTGAAAAGGACAGTATAAAATTAAACCAACTTTATAGATAGAAATAATTAACCCGTAAACTGGAGGAAATTTTAGCTTAACTGTTCATGTTCTATTTAGCCCATGATTGTCATTTGTGGCACAACAGACGTTTAAGTGATAAAAGCAACCCAATACTCATTCTATAGTGATCTTTTTATTAGACATATGTGTGTCTTAATACTAACTTTACTGTTCACAAATTGTTATCATGTATTTATAATTACCTTACTAGAATTATTATCACACAACACTTTTTAACTATAGCTTTTATTACAACTGTTAATATTTAATTGCACGCTATAATTCAAGTAGTCACATACTTTTAAGTTGTTATGTGGAGGTTTATAATACCATCAACTGTGACGTAAAGCTGGGTAGAAACGTTGGTTAGAACACTCAACCCATAATTGAGCTCTCAGCAAAAAGTGACGGATTGCCTTAAGTTTGTTAGCTATCAGTGCATATATTTTGATTTAAATTAAAAAGTTTGTGTAGTTCAGGACTGTAACCTTAAAGTACCTTACTGACTCCCAATGTGTAAGGAAAACTAACTGTCTAATGCATAAAAATGATAAGGAACATCAAATATTTAAGAAATCGTTGACAATTACAGAACCTAAGACCACTGAATCAGTTTGTTTGAATTTATGACTAAACCTGTTGTCATTCGGCAGTTCCATCCTTGAATACATTTTCTTGTCTAGCATTCATAGCAACGAGACCTTGTTTGCAATTAACATAACTATAATTGTCATAACCTTGCAAACCTTTTTAATCTTATCGGACATAACAGACCTAATTAGAATTATAAGTACAAAAAATACCTGTTACAAAGTTTTTGGTAGAGCAAACAAATTAAAAGGCTCTTAAAAGGCTTTAATTTGGTGTTTACCAAATTAAAAGGCTTCCCACATTGGCCGGCAACAATTGTCTATAGATAATAAGAGTAAAATTATAAAATATATTGTTATGTTCTATGTGGCTAAAAATTAACATTCCATAATCAAAATTTAAAATAAAGCAAAATATGAAATACTTAAAACGCTAACCACTAGAAGTTGAAAATTTAGCAAGGCAAAAAAAATAGAGGCTAAAGCACGACGCGCACTGAGTCGACTCCGGTCCGGCCCGCCCTTTTTAAATGTAAAAATTCAAATGAGACGCCGTGCACTACACCGGCCCGCCCTCTACGGACCAGTCCGGCTCTGGTCCTAGGAGCGACTGAGGCCAGGGCCGGTTGTGTGGGGGAGCGCAAGTAACTCATTCCTCCCTTCAGCAGACGTTGTCCACACGTGGTGTTGTTTGTTTTGACGTCTTAAATTTGTGAATTGTTAACTACTTAAATCGGACATTCATATAACACTGTTTTCGTTATTTTTTTTGTATTTTTATTTTCCAATACAAGATGTTTCATTAAATATGTTTTTTTAAAGCAGTAATGATGGTTTTAACTATATTGCAAACCTTTAAATTTCTAGGGCCACTTTCCCCAATTCAAGTTTAAACTAAACCTGAGGTTATTTTGAACTTGAAATTAGGCCTAAGGCACTATTCGTTTTCCCAAAACGTGATCTTGCCAGTTTAGTCCACAAAATATCAAGTTGACAACGTTTTTCAAATGATTTTGCTTGTTTGTTTGTTTACCCTCTAGTTTAACTAAAAACAAATGTTTATTATACTGGATTCAAGGTTATTTTATATTTTTGATAGGCTAACTATGGATCTACAAGTTATGATAGAACAAAATAACTAAACAGTCTTCTCTCTATAGGTTAACATAAACCAAGTTAAAACTACCCTTAACACATTGGGAAAGCGGAATTCCCCATAAACTTACGTTTAAACTCAAGATTTAACTAAAGATGTTAACTAACTGTACATGTGGTTGTGTCGTATTTTGGTCGGAGTGGAGTGGAGAAGGCCGGTGCAGTGCGCGGGTAAAGGCCGGATCCGGGTAAAGTAAGGCCGAGCCGGGGTGGACCGAAGCCGACTCAGTGCACACCGTACTTTATTGTTGCAAAAATTCTAGAATGATTTATAGTAAAACAAAATTATAAAAGCTTTTAGACTTAGAAGTTTGATTCTATTGATCACGATTCAAATGAGGCTACATATTCCCGAATTAAAAGCCCCCACAGCTACCAGCGGCCCTAACATTTCTTATGAGACACCCAAGAATTTCTACCTGACTGAAAGGTCTCATGTTTCTAATCTGGAAAAAACTATAACGGAGAATTCCGATATCTTGTGGATTTAATAGGACCAAACACTGCGATTTGGAAGTTAGTTTTCCTAGTGTTTCTGGAGTCTCTCACTGGATCAACTGAGGGGTTTTACCACTGCCACTCCCTAAACACAGTTATGATGTTCCTGATGCCGATGTATTTCCAAGAAGATGTTACTAACACAGATGTCACTCTCCTCTTATGTTGAAAAAAGGCTCCATAGCAACTCAATTCATATGACTACACATGTCAATAGATCAGGTGATCGTACAGAGAGGGTCCGAGTACAACAAACTACTGCACTGAATAAGTGCACTAAGATTAGCAAGAGGAGTCATACTGCCTATGTGATTACAAACAAACTGGCTGTATCAAAGGAGATAGTCGAGTCACTATTTCTTATCAGTAACATAGTCAAATCCAAGCAGAGGCTAGCAGTTAGTACAAGCATCTGTCACAGAAACTCATTATATCAAATTTACATCCATTTAATCAATGGGTCTACAAAATAAATTCTCCAGATTGCTGATAAAAGCCAAAGGTAAAACTCAACAGTGGCAACTTAGATTACCTTTTTGTAATAAGTATCAGTGCTGAAGATTAAAATTATGCCACAGATATTTCTGAAGATAACGAAAACCTAATAAAACCCCCAAAATAGTCTTGTAATAAGTATCAGTGCTGAAGATTAAAATTATGCCACAGATATTTCTGAAGATAAAAAAAACCTAATAAAACCACCAAAATAGTCTTGTAATAAGTATCAGTGCTGAAGATTAAAATTATGCCACAGATATTTCTGAAGATAACGAAAACCTAATAAAACCACCAAAATAGTCTTGTAATAAGTATCAGTGCTGAAGATTAAAATTATGCCACAGATATTTCTGAAGATAACGAAAACCTAATAAAACCACCAAAATAGTCCTAAGCCCACAAACAGCCAAAATACTCGATTATAAGATCGGTAACCAGAGTTAGGTTTTTTAACAAAAAAACGTGTTTTATACATTGGGAGAAAACTAAAGGAATATATTATCAAAAACAGAGCTTTCTGTCACAGGAACGGTTATGCCCGAGACTGGTCTACTTCAAGTGGTAGAGTCATCATCGCAAACCAAGGACGATTCGATGACTATGTTATCTTTTTGGGTGGAGCAAACAACTCGTATGGAATAATTTCTCATGCATCTTCTCTTCTTTAGAAGAAAGCTTAATACCTATCAGCAAAAATAAACCAGTCACTTGATCAACAATCCCAAGAAGGTATGATACGAATTAAGCAACCCTAGTCCATGATGTAAATCGTACGATTTCATTAAAGAACTTTCAGTTTGATACAACTCCATCTTTTTAGTGAACCTTGATGTACTTAAACAATTTCAGTTTACTGAGAACGGCCTTCACTTGAATAATGGAGGGGAAACAAAAGTAGCTTATCTTGTAAGAAGCAATATACATTACATTTTTACAAAAATATAAATAATTTCTTTAGTAGCATGATATATGTTGTTACAATTAAACAGTTGTGTAAGTTTACCGTCTCGTATGTAAGTACAGTGTTAGTATAAATAAACTTTGTAGTGTTGTGAGACGTAGTTTATTTATCCTGTTTAAAAATATAAACTAATGAGATTAAAAGTAGTATAAAAGTCAACCTGAAATGACAGCATCACAACTGTCACACGATAAATGTTGCCAGTCAATCAATAAGAGCTACATCGGGTAACATGAGTGAGGAAATTAAGAAGTTCAAGGCGAAGAACAAATGGTTATACACACTGCATCTACGCAGATTTTTAACCAACAGACATAAAGGTGTGTTTACATTGGAGTTGCCGAGAAATGTTGCAAACAAATGTCACCAACACTTTTAGTAATTTGTTGACAACATTTGGGTTTTGTTCATTAAAAAGAGTGATGTCAACTTTTGTCATTTTTATTTAAGATCGGAAAAATTTGTTGACGACCGTACATTGTTGTATGCATATATAACATATAAAATTATTTATAACGTTAGGCGGGTTACGCAGGTTTGTTACAACGGAGGCAACTAAAAATGGGATTTAATGCAAATATTAATATAGTACAACCACATTACTCAAAAAAAATGTCTTACCAAGAAATATTATAAATAACGGATATATTCCCCATAAGAATAACATCTGATAATATACGGTCAGTGTGATAATGTATGCAAGTTTGCTACTAATAGGGGGTATTTTGGGAGTATTTATGAGGATATTATTAAATCACCAACGCATTAAGCCAGACTATATTGCTGACTTCAAAAACAAAGGGAATACAAGGACTTACCTCAGAACATTCATGGTCATAACTAATGACAAATCAAGCTAAATATAACTAAAAATAAGCTAAACGCAGCTAAAACGATGCTAACTACTACCAAAAACAGGCACAACGTTTTTTATAAAGGGCTGGAAAATTTTAACTGAATATTAAAGTCAGCCCTCAAACATGTGCATAAGAAAAAAATACCCCCAGGAAAACTGAGGCAGTTGTGGTGCAATAATTAGGGGAATGAGTTTGATCTGTTAGGTTAGCATTCATCCTGTTAAAATTACGTATGTCTTAATTAATTTTGGTAAAATCCATGGTTTGAAGAAAATTGTGAAAAAGCGCTATTTTTTAAGTTAAGACAAATTATTTTAGACTTCTTCTTATAACAAAGCTCATTTCATAACTACAACTTACATGGAATCCCATTTCTTAACCTATTGTTATACCATTATAACCCATTAATAATACCCCATTAATAATAACCCATTATAATCCTATTGTTAAACGAATCGCAGTGCCCCACAGACAGTATCAACCCTTCCTTTTATTTAACTTACTTCATAAACCAACCCCTGGATATTCAAGTACAGTCAACTGTCGATTATCCGGGGTAATGACCGGTTGGAGGGTCACGGATAACCCAAAACCACGGTTAAAACAAAGGGATTCAATAAACTGAATATTACAAATATAATAAAGGTTTATCAACATTTTTAGATTACAATATTGTGTTTTAATGTTATTTAAGATATATTTATGTAGATTAAATACTTTTGAATATCTTTTAATAGTGACAACATCTACAAACAATCAAGATAATAATAGTTAATACTAGCAAGGGTTGATAGCAGTAAATACTATCCAAAACGCCGAATGATATTTAGGTTAAAAATCTGTAATAAACACCGAACTCTCTAAACTACATGCTAATTAATTCCGCACTGGGGGAAAACCCCAATGAGGGTAAACCCCGCCGTTCTTTGTTTTGAGATGTTTCTATTCTTAGACGTCTGACCGTCCGTCTGTCTGTCCGTCCGTGGCTGAGGGTGAACAGCGGCGGGAAAGGTGACTGTTTTTGAGATGTTTATATTTTAAGACGTCCGCATCCGACCGTCCGAGCAGTGTCAAGGTCATCGCTCCCTATCACGCGCCCACGGCTCATTAGCGAGATGACAGACTCAGATTATGTTATGGTTACTAAATTGTTTGTATAGTATTTATTCTGATAAACAAAGTAAATTAATAAGATTCTGGAGATAATATAGCAAAATAAATTGTTATTATTGCTCTATTTATTTTTAGAAGGGGAAAAATAAAAATAATAAAAATAAACCTTTCGTGACCCCGGTTAAACCGCAACCGATTAACCCGCTCTCGGATAATCGGGAGTTGACTGTAGTTGCAAGGTAAAAAAAAACATTGTTTATCCAACAGAGGAAACCCTACACATAATGTTAAGAGCCTATAAAGTGGCACAAACATCAGGCACTGCCACAATTTTCTATAAACCTTAATATGGTGCTTACCAAGACATTCGATAATATGATATTTACTTTTACCTAAATTTAAGTTTCATTATATTTCTGTACATGCAAACAACTATTACACTCGGTTTGTTTTGTATTATGTTAAGGAAATAATTAATAGGTTTAGGTTATTTTTAATATTATAACATCTGGTTTTAACCCTTTGCAATCAGACGTCCGATATATCGGCCGTTCGCAAAATGTGCGAAAAACTCCGACATCCGATTTTTCGGACGTCCGCGAAACTAATCTTACTGGCTTTATAAAATACGCAAATGTGCTACCTTTGAGATAAACGGAAGCCAGATAATTGTGGAATATCACTGTGTAGTCAGTATTGATTTGCTCTAGTATACCATTTTTGTGTGTGATGAGTTATGTTGATGTTATGCCCACCATATGTTTTGGTGTCTGTGAGAATCAGATGTTTGTTGTTTACACTCACATATTTTGTTATTATTTCAAGTTTAGGTTAATTTTATACGCTATATTCAATTTATATTTAGTCTAAAATCAATTACAATGATATTTGTTCTGAAGAAGGACTTTAAAATCGCCGACTTTACGTTCAACTAGCCTAGCCGATGTAGGCCTAGGCTAGACTAAGCCTAAGGCATAGTTATTTTTATATTTGTTAACTTTTGGAAGTTTTATGTCATAGTTAGAGTTGTACACCAAAGTTACAGTAGATTTTCTGGTAAAAAATTGTATATTTTTTTTATTATAATAAAGCTAAAATCTGGAGGCCCGCTTGTAAATGAGTCTAATACAATTTTGGTTGTTTTCCTCTTAACTTGCTTGTTTTTCTAGATAAGTGCTTGAAACGTTGTGTACATGTTTAAAATTAAATGGGGAATCTGAAAATATCAATATTGCATATGGGATCAATGTATTTTTTGAACTAAAAAGTTCAAAGTCAGCTTTAAAAAAATTGTTTAGTAGCCTATAAGTAAAAAGAAAAATATTTGTTAAACACTTTTTAGGCTAAGATATTTCTTTTATCATGAACAGACTTATATAAGGATTAAAACAAAACAAAAAGTAATACTGGTAAAACAAAAAAGTAACAATTTTTTTAAACCCTTGCAAAATTGATTAAAAGAGTCCGGAGTTTTTGGCTAGTACTTTCTGTGAAGTGGCCAGAGTTTTTCGCGATGACAAAACAATTTTGGCAGGAGTGCAAAGGGTTGAATAAAAACTACTTGATTGAATCAAACCAAAATTTATCACACTATTGATGACATTACGAGGACCATCCGGAAAGTAATGCAGGTCTGCCACCACTACGACTACATGTGCGGTAGTCACCTCCCCTCCTCACCTCAGCGTGAGCCGAATCTCGTTGGTGAGCAGTTGCACAACTTGTTTCAACATTAATTCAAAATAACAGCGCCAATCTAAAATCCTGCCAAGTGTGGCTTCTGAAGACAATGTCTCCTCAAAACCTGGGTACTGGAGGGACCCTGAGAAGTACAGTAGAACTCCAATTATCCGAATTAATTGGGGATCGGGCCAATTCGGATATGCAGAAATTCGGATAATCAGGTATACCTCGGGAATTAAGCAAAAAACATCACCATACATAAAAAATCAGAATTCTATCGACTAAAGTTATTATAAATGTAGTGAACAGAAAGTGAGCGAACTGTATCAAGAATATACGTCATAACAATTAAATTACAGGAGTCAAATTGAATACAGTATATACAGTTGCTCTTTTCAATAGGCCTACATACTGTACGTATTTCACTGTTCAATGTTGGTTATTTCACTTGAACATCTCGAGCAAAGTGAGTTTATCACTTAGCGAAAGGACAACACGTTTACGTTTTGTACTCATTTCGAACGATAATCTCGGTGAAAGAACAGTAGCGACTGATGATGAGCAGGGCGGGAAGGGGGTATGACTCATTGTTCCCTGCGAAAATATCGTCCGGAAGGTAACAGCGCAGGCTTTTATTTTAGCGCTCACGGCGCATTATCGCTACACGCGCTCCCGCTGTTATTTTCTTGATTTTTATATTTCTATTATTTCACTCAAAATCGATTCGGATAATTGGATATTCGGATAATTGGGGTTCGGATAATTGGATTTCTACTGTAAGTTCGGAATTCATTAGGATAAAAGAATGATGAGCGATTTATTAAAGTTAATCCATATTTCAAAAGAAACTGAAGGCTGATCTCACAGACCGGTGTATTCAAATGGGTGTTATGTATATCTCATAAAACTAAGGAAATTTAATAGTTTGAAAGTTAGTGTTTAAAATGTCTTTATACCAATAATGTTTTAACATGCTTTTTTAATCATAGTAATTGTTGACAGGCATATTCATTCCACAAATAATATAGAATATAAACGTGCATTAAAAACTAAGGATTTATCTAAATAGTGCAATCTAAGGCTAAAGCGTAATGGACATGACATGGATGTTTTAGTGAGTATTATAGGTACTTAATTGTGAATGTCACCTTTGCCATCTCCATATAGATGTTCTGGGGAGCATAGTAAAGGGGGTGAGGGACATCACAGCAGTAGTTGAGATCACATCGGCCGGAGTGAGAGCGCGGCAGGAGGGTGGTGGGCGAGGGCACATTGGGGACAACGGAGGGGTGGCGTCGTTCCCGCATGGACATCGATCTCAGCGGCATGGACGGGGGTCCGGGGGGAAGGTAACCGTCCAGTTGTAAACGGTGTGAATGATTTTCATTGGACTCTTCGGTAAAACCCACCAGCCGACGACTGAGTCTCTTCTCTGCCTTGGCCATCGCTGTGATCGCCGCAAACTTCTTGAGCAACGTATAACGGCGGAAGGCTCGCTGGATGGTGAGAGCCGCAGTTCTCGCTTTCACTCCGCCGTATTTCCTCTCCAACATTTCTATCTGTTTATCCAGCAGATCTTGCGACAGCTCGTACCTGTTAAATATACATGTGTGAATAAGCTATGCGATCGTAAACATTACACAGGATAATGAAAACATGTAAAATGGCACAAAGATTTGTAAGCGTTTATTTGGATAGTTAACAAAAGCTTGTTAAGAAAAACTGTGATGATTGCAATTGGCCTTAATTAACCACAGTGACATTTCAAGGAGCCATCCGAAGAGGTGGAAAGTACCGAGAGGTTTGTTTGAATTGTACATGGTAGGGGTAGTAGTAGAAGTAGAATAGTAGTAGCAGGGAAGGGTATTAAATATATAACAGATGTCAATGTTGGATTGGAAGTGGTGAAGGTAATGAAAATCCAATTCAAGGTATGAGGAGTTGGTAAGATTTATGAGCCCTGGTCTGTGTGTATGTGTGTGTGTAAATTGTCAATAAATAAATATTACAGCATAATTATCAATCTCATGAAGAACTTGGCTATTTCAAACAAAATAAAAGCAAAGTAATGTAATGTATATAATCACACACACTACTCCTGTTAATTTGGTTTAACCTAGGCCTACATGTTATGCCAACGCCACTGTTGCAAATGTTCTTTAAGCTAAACCTTCAGACTTAAAAGTATCCGACATGCCAATAAGTATCCAAATGAATGTTTCAAAAATATTTTGTTAAGAGCATCATGATGAAGATCAGTGGCTACACTCTCAGCCCCCAACACAATGGTAGTACTTTTTTTATTGGCTGATACACATTTTATGTTTTCAGCGAATTTCCCTTATAGGGAAGAAGCTATTACTGAAGTCGGGAAGACCTAGGCCCACAATCTTTTTGTTTTGAGGTCCCTAGACGCCAAAAACGCCATTCGTTCAAAACTGTATACATATATTGTGTAGCTGTATGCATAAACAAATGTAGGCGCGATAACTTTTTTAAAAAAGGCCTGATTTAGATGGAATTTGGTACCTACATAAATGTAGGTAAAGCAACATTTATGACTTTTAAGTTCGAAAAACAGTCAAATCGCCTAAAATCTTATGGAGTATTTTTTTTGGGGGGGGGATTGCGCCAAAATTGAATTATTGCTCTGTGTCAATCGGTTACTGAGATATTAATAGTGGTAACCAGTATGTTGTCCAATTTTATTCTTATGTAGGTTAAGTACAATTTTATATCTCACATATTTATGAATGTATAGTGATGAAACCATGGATTAAGAATACCACAAGTAGATCCTCCACGGCATAAGGAACAGTATGCTCGGTCTGCTTGTACGGCAAACTAGCTGGCCCACGTAGTTCTGTTAAGCTAGGGGCGCTAGAGGTCTCGCCATTCAACACAAACACACTCTGACCAGGTAGCCGCTCACACAAGCGCGTCCGCATGCCCCGCGCGCCCGCGCCAGCACATACAACAACACTCTCACCCAGCCGCTTACGCACGCACTTGCCCTGCGCTGGCTAACTGAATCGCAATGTGAGCCAAGATCCCACTATGGTACTTGAGATAAACACAGCGTTGTCGGTAGTACGTCATTTAATAATTAAAAATATATATTATATACTATTATTTTGTATGGTAAACATTTTTAATCGATGAAATAAAAGTGATTTTCAAAGTGAAATATATTTTAACAATTTTTAAACTTCTTGTAAATTCAGAATTTTCGTAATTTATATATTTTAATTTCGGGCCGTGATAGTAAATCTATCGCTCAACGACACCACGCAAATTTAAATTTGTTTCCAAAATATTGGAAATTTGACGCTGATTATGGAAATGATAGCTTTTCCATGGAAAAATCTTTATAACCTAAGAAAATCGTAAAATATTTGTTTCTTATAATACTTTCATGTGGGTATTCAAAATGTGTGGAATTTCAACCTGAATACGGACATGCAATTATCTCCCGGATCAGACTATTACCAAGCAAGCTAAGGCCGTTAAAGCTGGAGTGTGCAGGAAAATGTAGAAAAACTGCCGCTACTGTTATTTATCATTAACTAACCTAACCTAACTCCGCAGAGCGCTGTATGTCGAAACAACGTGCTGCCACATCGCAAAACATGGGTTAGGCTAGGTTATGATAAATATATTATTATAACCTAACCTCGTTATAAAATGACGGCGGATGAAAATCACTGGAAACTAGTGCTGTGGCCGCTTTACAAACCACGGCGCCGGGCCCAGTCTGCATTGAATAGATTGTAAACCTTTATTGGCAAAGTTTCTTGCTTATTGATAGTCTAATCGGCAAAATAATTGCGCATTCGTAATCAGGTGATATTCCGCACAATTTAAATACCCACATGACAGAATTATAAGACAAATAATTTTTCCGATTTTCCGGGGTTTTAAGGACTATTCCGCGGAAAAAAGCGTTATCAGGAAAGTAATTGCAAGTACGTATTCAGGGTGAATTCCCGCACAATTTTGAATTAACGACTTTTCCGCGGAAACAAAATTGTCATTTAAATAATCAGCGTAAAATTTCCAACATTTTAGAACAAACAATTTTAAATTAAAAAAATTATAATTTTTTTTCGTGGTGTCGTTGATTGATAGATTTACCGTGTGATATTCAATTCGCAGGACCGCCGCTAAATATATGGGAGAACTTACCACGAAAAAGATATGAAATATGAAATGGTTTTTATAACTTACCTTCCTACTTACTACTAACACAGATGTCTCCACATTTAATAATTCAGATCAAATATTTGTTTCTATCTAAAGTGTACCATAGTACTGTACTATTCGATTCATGAATATGATGATAATGATAATTAAAACCAAGTAGTCCTAGCTTTTAGTATTTTAATACTGCCTGGTCTTAGCGAATTTCCCCTATTGGGAAGAAGCTATTACCGTAGTCGGCATGGTAAGACCTAGGCCCGGGACCATGATAACTTTTCGTTTTGAGGTCCCCAGATGCCAAAAACACCATTTGTTCAAAACTGTATACATATATATATATATATATATATATATATATATATATATATATATGTGTGTGTCCGTGGGTGCGATAACTATCGTAAAAATGGTCCGATTTTGATGAAATTTAATGCAAAGCTGTAAAGCAACATTTATGACTAAGTTCCAAAACCAGCCAGATCGCATCATCCAAAGGGGTATTTTGGGGGGTTTTGTACCCCAGAAATGTTTTTTTTAGTTTTTTACATATAATATTTTAGTAAATCTAATTTTCCTTTTCACCATTGAATTCAGTTTAAAAAAATAAACAATTTGGTGTTTTGATCATTGATCTACGTTAATTGGTTACAGATATATTGAAAGTGCTAAACACAGTATGTTGTCCAATGTTATTCTTATGGAGAATAAGAAAAATTGTATATCTCGCTTATTTATTAACTTATCCTGACGAAACTTGGTATATTACTTCGTATAGTTGTTGTCTATTAATATTTGCACAAAAAACAATGTTTTTGCCGATAGTTCCCGTAGCAGCAAACCTGCGTACTCAACCCCTATGTCATTCTTATGAAGAATAAGTAAAATGTTGCCTCCGTTAATTATAAACATAAATTAATAAAACTTGGTATGTGGCTTAACCTAGTGAGTTATATTGATATTTGTATAAAAACCTATTTTTTGTGTTCCTTCCTTCAGCAAACCTGCATACTCAGCCGCCATGTTATTCTTATGGAGAATAATTAAAATGTCATAAATCGTTTATTTATGAATGTATATTGATGAAAATTGGCATGTGGCTTTATGTGGTATCAAGATACATAAATATTCATTGGAAATTCGCTAAGTACACAGGTTTGCTGCTACGGGGGTATTTATAGTTGCACTCCTGAATGGCGTAATACATGTATTGTGGCCATAATTGCAAAAAACATCATAGCTCACTACAGTGAGAATTTATCCAAATAAAAAAATAACTAAATTTTATAAATGTAAACCTTTTTAACTTTTTCTTAAAAATATAAGTAACATACGGGAATCATCATAAACATTAAATTTTAGACTTAACAGTTACATTATAAATGCAATTTTTATGATTGCATGCTAAAAAGATTAGCATTGGAATTTGCTGAGTACGCAGATTTTCTGTAACGTACCGTAGGCATTTCATTTATGTAATTTATTTATTTATTTTACCTAATGGGGGAATTACGCAGGGGCAACAGTTGGGGGGTTGGTGCGTCCTTGACGGCGCCGAAATCATCACCTATGACCGGAAGCTCGGGGACTGGATGTAGTTAAAAATAGACAAACAGAGTGCACGGAACAAACCCCCTATTTCCCAAGGTCACCTCACTCCGTTCCAAAACACTAGTAAACATCACCACCTCGCATCTCAATTCCTCATAAGCAGCGTGATTTGTTATACGTGCAGAGCCTCGCCTATCTGTCTCTGTTACCATCAGTTGTCTTATTGTGATTGTTAGTTTGACCAGTTACTGTGATATTAATTATTGCTTTTTATTTAACAGCAATTTATTGTAATTACTGTTACTTGTGAGTCATTTTTTGTAAATAGTTTATTGTGATTCATGCATTGTGCTTTCCTCCGAGTACTTTTTTAGCCGGTAAAAGTCCGGCACTACTCTCGAATATGGATTTTTGAGTGTCCATGAGGATTTCCTCTCCGCCCAACAAAATTAAAAGGAAAAAATCTAATTTGGGAAAAATATGAAAGGGGATTTAAATAAGAAAATATTGTTTATTATTAACTGATTCGTTGGTAATGAATTATTGGTTATATATACCATACACATTTTACACTATGACTGCACGCTTCTTTCGTAATTTGTATATACAGCAGAGATGTGCAAGTACTCAAAATTTTGAGTTCGAGCCGAGTTCGGCACTGAAACTCGAAAGTTTTGAGCGAGTTTACTCCCGCTGTTTACCCGTGCTACCAAGGGTTCGTCTGCGGCCGCACGTTGTCTGTAAATTCAAATTGAGTGTGAACGCATTTGAAGTGTTAAGAGTTGTGTTGTGGATTTCAGTGTTTTATTAATAAATAAGTAAGTTGTGGCTTATAAAGTTGTGTTACTCTTTACATCAAAATGGAGGATTTACCAGGACCTTCAGATTGAGCTGTATGAACAGTATCTGTATAGGTTAACCTAACCTTGTCATTTTTTAAAGTAAAATATCAAAAACATATCTGTAATGAAATCTAATAGGTAAGCATAAGAAGTTTGTGCTTGCTTTTTGTTCCATAATAATTTAAATTGAGTCAATCCATTCATTTTAGGCTCAACTGTCCTTTGGCATTGAGCTGTTTTTAAGAAAAGTAATTTGTTTTGGCCTTGTTTAAGTTTCACTAATGTTTTTTTAAATAATTTGTAATATTTTAAAACTCTGTTTAAGACATGGCTTCAATTTCATCAATTGATTTTCCAGGCACTTTCAAACATATCTTCATGTTGTTACTGATTGTTCTTATTAGGACTATTAGTATTAAAATTAATGCTAAGATATGCTAGTAAATACATTTTGTGTGGTAAGTAAGTAGGCTAATATTTTACTATGTAATAGGCCTTTTAAATATTGAAATAAAGTTTATTTAAGTTTTAGTTTTAACTAATAGGCCTAAATGTAATATTATTTTCTCCACTCGTAGAAATGTAGCTTAGGCCTTAACATAATATACAAAACATAGGATAAATAAAAAGGAGGAAATAAAATAAAAAACTGAGATTATTTGTTAATGAAACTGTTAATTAATACCTTAATACCAACAGATTAAAAGTATTTTATCTTCATGGCAAAATGTTATGCAATTATTTTGGTATGATTTATTTTCAGACAAATGTACTTACCTTTTTCCAATGAAGCAGAAATCCATTTATTTTACTTACTATTTTTATTTTCAGGTCATAGTGATATAGCGTCCCAATTGCCATTGAAACACTATATAATTAAATATAATATTTATGAGATGTAAAGAAGAAATAACGTATGTAATATAAAAGAAGTTTTGTGAATAATTGCAGACAAATTGCAAACAAGAATTGCTGGTGCTACTTGGTTTTGCAAGTCTGGGCAAGGTCGCGATTTTCTTGTTCGGGGATGTTGGAAAGAGTTGGAGACAATGATTTAGATTCTTGCTTGGCTTGAAGGAACTGGAGCCGGGTCACGTGACGGCCAGCGTACCCGGGTTCGAGAAGTTTCTAAGACAAGCTTATATATTCACGGTCGCTGGAGGGCTGCGGCATTTTACGTATACCTTTGGTGTCGTGAGTTTGTCGTGAGTCTACCCAGCGAAACGTGAATTTCTTCTAATTTGAAGGTACAAAGTTAATTTTACTTTTACGAAGTTCCATTAATTTTACTTACTATTGTTATTTTTAGGTCATAGTGACTAGAAAAGTATATTTTAATAACAACATTTATAAATGGAACCCTATGCACTGTTTTGATCAAATTCACCTCGATCTATGTGTTTTTTTTTTATTTGTATACTCGACTCGAACTCGAGAATCAAATCTTTTGCCATTTACTCGACTCGAACTCGACTCGATTTAAAAAACCTGTACTCGCACAACTCTAATATACAGTAAGACCATTTTCGCGTGTGATTGTAGAAAACATAACAAGGGAGAAGCTGGAGCTGGGCTGGCGGATGCGCTGTGGCTGTGAGCAACGGCGCCGGCCGGTCCGCGGCCTATGTTGGCCTCGACCGTTCTCTCTCACGCCCTCTCTCTCCCACAAGTACTCCCGCTCTCTCTCACACACGAATGCTGTCGTTGGTACCTCACTGATGCCGCCGGAGCGCTAGTACTAGAAAACCCCGATAGAGCGCGCCACCGTTCACCCGTTTTGGCCGTCTTCACCTGTTAGCTTGCCGATGAACTATCTACTAAGGAGTATGTTTAATCTATGATGAAACTTAGTATATTGTTTCACCTGGTTGTGGTCTATTGAATTTGTTACCAATGGTTCCCATAGCAGCAAACCTGTGTACTAAACGCAGGTTATTCTTACGGAGAAAAGATAAAATGTTATGTTTCCCTTCATTATGAACATAAATTAATAAAACGTGGTATATGGCTTTACCTGGTTGAGTTGTATTAATATTTGCATTCAAACCAAATTTTTGTCTTCGTTGTTTCAGCAAACCTGCGTGCTCAGCCCCAATGTTATTCTTATAGAGAGTAAATAAAATGTAAAATCACTCTTACTTATGAATACATTTTGATGAAACTTATTTGATACGGCTTCATGTAGTAGTGAGATAAATATAAATGCATTTTGAATTCGCTGAGTAGACAGGTTCGTTGCGACGGGGGTGTTTTCCCTTGGATTTCATTATTTAAAGTGTGCCTAGGCATTTTATTCACTGAATTTGTATTTTTAGTGGGTACCAGCTATAAAGAAAACTTTTTTGTCCAATCCCCAATTAATTTGGAAAGTTTGAGTTTGATTTTACACTAGGTTTTTACAAACTGATTTTAACATTAGCATAACAGAGGACAATATATATATATATTACAAATTTAGATATTTAAGGTATTTTGTTTTTTGATGGTTTATTCCCAAACTAACTGACACGGTTTTTACAAAATGATTTTAACATTAGCAAAATATAGGGCAATATATTAAAAATTTAGATAAGCTATTTAGGGTATTTTATTCTGTTTATGATGGTTTATTCCCAAACTAACTGTTAAATTCATATCACAATCAGAACAAGATTAGATGTGATCTTTAAAAAAGTCAATATCATTAGTGGCATGGGCAAGCTACAATGCTACAATGCAATGATTGCTGATAAAAATGTTCTAACTGTTGGTCACAACTTGTCATTTGCCTTAACCTAAATTTATTATGGTCAGCTATACCAGCAAAACACCTGTAGTCCTCGAAGCTAAGAAACAGTAAACAAACATCAAATATTTTATATTTTATGGTAAAAAATGTATTGCCTTATATTTTATAATAAAACTGGTATTTAGAGTATTAATGAATTATATTTCAAGGACTTTAGATCTACAATTTAAACATGCAGTGTTATCAATGCACTAAGGTTTACTTACACATTTTGAATGCGTGAGCGTTTGATAATGTCACTACTGCTGCGGATAGAACCTTTCTTGGAAAGGCCCTGTGACCATGCATGGCAAGGAAACACGTTTTCCTGTCTAGATTCCTCTCTGAAAAACAAATCCAACATCAATTATTAATAAATATATTTTTTCTATTTCTAAAAGACATTGAATTTTTTAGGTGAGGTTTCTCGAGTGATGTTGGTTTGTCTTGTAGTCAGTCATCACTCACCTAAATTAAACTGAAGAGTAGGCTGGTAGTCTTGCCAAATATACAGGTCAAAAAGAAAAACACTAGAAGACAAAATACAAAAAACAACACAAATAACTTAACAGTTCTCCCAAAATCTGGCATTTCTCTATACCAATTTGCTTAAGAACTTGCTTACCAAGGACACCCTTACGGGCCACACACATATTACGTAACACATTTTTCATCATTTCGGACCCAGCCCTCCCCCATATAACGCACCATAACGCTTGACCAAACCACCCCCACCCCCAATGTGTTACGTAATTCAATCGTAGAAGGCTTTAAAACAGCTTAAAAATTTTAAACATCGTTTTTTAGTAATTTGGAATATGGATTTCAGTAAATCATTAAACTTCAAATTATTTTCTTTTAACAAAATTTTTTAAACTTATTTCAAAGCAAAATGTATGCAGACAAACAAGACTGTTACTAATAATATTAACAACAACATAAGCTATCTCGTCTAAAACGTAACAAATTTAATTTATAACTAATACAAATACAAATCAACTTAAAACATTGGAGATATGGGTGGCTTTGCGCAATACTATATCAAGTCATGATTTTACAATCCAAAACAACACAAGCATAGGTGTTAAAGCAATAAAGAACTTACTCAAAACTCATTACAAATTTATTTTTAGAACTGTTATTAAAATAGTATGACGGAAGTATTTTTTATATGACTAACTATAACCTTGATTTAGATATCAACTTCATTACTTTGTTATTTTAAAAGATTTATAACAGTATCAATAGATACGGAGTGTGCCAGCTCTTATGGTTAATATGTGCGAGTTACGCAACGTTGATCCAAACCCCCCCACATAACACTACGCCATACCTCCTCCCCCCTTAAGTGTGTTACGTAATATGTGTATGGCCCCTTAGTGCATTGGCATGCAGTGCAATTGCCTAACCACGACTCATGATTCCGGCGTCAGTGGAGGGGGAGGCGGGTGCTTATCCAGACAGTTGATAGTTGTTAGATGGTCTGGAAAATTGAGCACCCCTCCCCCTCCACCACCACCAGCATCATTAAACCTAACCTAACCAGTTAGTTTTTCTTGTCTATCATTTTTTTGCAGACATGAACTTCTGATACGATATGACAAAATCATCATCCTATCCTCCAGTTTAACTGAGGTGATGCTCTAAAAAACAATAAAAAAGTTCACAAAGATAGCATCACACTCTTGTATTCTTAAGTGATATAAAAAGATCAGTAAAGCCAAAAGCTCTTTAACTTGTTGTCGGTCAAGCAAGCTCGTGTAATGGATAGCAATGTAAATTTACATTGAATTCATACTATTTACTAAAATACAACAACTAACAATAAAACTGGTGCAATGAGGAGGACTACTTAGCAACAGAAATTAATTAAAGACAAGTTTGTACTAAAAGATCTTTGAGCTTATTAAAATATGTGCCAGTTTATATTCTTAGTTGATAACCAGGCCAGCTGATTAAGACTACGTCTGAATCAAAGTAGTAGTAAAGTTTCATCAACTAGTTGACTAAGGGTCGATGTGGCATTCTCGGACATATTTGTTTCAACTAAACTTGTGTTTCAACTGGTGTCACACACAGTACAGGTACTGTACAGATAGGTCTACCTTATCTTGGTTATTAGTTTAACTCGGGTACTAGTAGTGATGTAAAATACCCGGGTATTTAAAACTCAGGGTAAATACCCGGGTATTTTGGGTATTTATGATATTTTACATAAAAACACCAATGTAATTCACATCTACCATTACTACCCGTATTATTATCAATGTATAACATTTGAGGATATTTTATTAATTACAATTATTAATTAGTTTACCAATAAATAAATAATAACATGGCAATTTTTGCAAAAATACTTGTCAAATGTTCAAACCACATCACCACAAAACTATAAAGGAACTGGTTAAATACGAGACATTTTATACAAATTTAAAATATTTAATTTTATAATTTGACAAATACAGAACAAAATTATAATTTAATTGAATTTCAATTCTTTTCCTCCAAAATTTTAAATTTATTAAACACTCAAAGTAGTTAATACCCAGTCCTGGGTATTTATCTCGATCTTGTTCAGAAGTTAATTGCTTGTGGTAACCATGTTATACTCTTCAAAACGGTTTTTATGATCATTTTATAATCGTTACAGCATGGGAATTTCAATGAACCTAGTAAAAATCTCTTAGATGTTATAAAAATCATAAATACCCACGTTTCGGGTATTTACCCAGGGCTTGGGGTAAGTACCCGGGTAAATACCCATTTTTTATTTACCTAACCACTGGGTATTTACCCGGGGCTTGGGGTAAGTACCCGGGTAAATACCCATTATTAATTTAGCGTGATACATCAATTGAAATGCAATGTTACAACTTTCAATGTTTTTTGTGACAGTGTTTAGCTGCATACATGTTCAGTTGTTCCCAATATGTGAGTGCCCAGCCACTCAAAACCCCTAAAGTAAATCACCTTCCAAACTGTACATTTAACTTATATAAAATTCAATTTACAATTGATTTTACTTTACATTATATACAAGAACGAACTAGGCCTACATGATATTAACTCTAAAAAAAACTTCATCCCTTGTGTATACTTTTACAACATTTTAAAACAAAAACCAGCTTTAGGGTTCAACTTTACATCACATTCACATCGTAATGAGCTATACACGGAATTTTGTATAGGAAAAATCCTTAAAATTAAGTAAGACATTTTTGACAATGGCTACTAACTACAAATATTTATGAGACTCCCCAAAAGTCAAAAATGTTAGGGAGGAGTGTATTGAAGTGTTCATGCTGAAATCAACTACTGCCAACAATGCCTCGTGTACTGTGAGGTAAGTTACCTCAAATGCGCCTCGCTAGCCCAACGGTTAGCATCTTCGATTTCGGTGCAAGAGGTCACGGGTTTGATTCCCGAGGCACCTACATGACTATGAGAGGTTTGGGCCGTTATCCTCTAACGTTAAAATACAAAATGCAACTGGCGTGATAAAAAAATGTAAAAATTATTCTTTTCAAAATTATAATACCCAAACTGCCACAGGGTACTGCATACTTTGTATAAGATGCTCTGTATAATGCATCAGCAAAATAGCATACCGGTACCCAATAAATTTACAAAGAGGGTGAGTGATTTACTGAAGTTGGTCAGATATTTCAGTGCAAAATACTTGATAGACAAAGGGTACATACAAAACCCAAGCTTATCTAATACAATGGAAATCTATAATAAGAATATGAGCTTTTAAATGATTATATAAAAAGCAATTTTGATAAATGATAGGTGTTAGACTTAATAAATTCAAATAAGCTAGTTGACTGGATAACGGGTATAAAGAAGCTTCAATTAAAGCTTACATTTTTTGTTGGGTGGTAGAAAAAGCAATCAGTAGGGTGACATAGGGTGCCTTCTGCACTAGTCTTGTAATGTCCAGCCAAACGATCTCCATGAGAAAGTTTTCTCCCACAAATCCTTCTCTATGGATACAGACAAAGCCACAAAGCAATTTGCCAAGACCTTATAAGTATTCAGATCCCCGACTAATAGATAGAGACCAATCAGAATTTCACCTTTACGGTAATTTTTAAACTAGTTTTTCTTGCTGAATATACATGCATTTGGTGTAAAACAATGTTTTTGTAGTAGGGAATTAAAACAACAAATTATTGAATTGTAATAAAGTAAAATGATACTAACCCTTCTTTGGCAATTGTTCCATTGATGCTACAGGAAACAAATGTCTGAGCATTACGTTCCTTTGCATGTCCTATCCTGTAATACAATCAAACAATTTAGTAAGTAGGATATTGTACAAACTAATAAACTAATTAGTAGCCTAGGTACTATTAATAGGACTTGAACAGTTTGGTTATGCTGATAATTACTGCAGTAGGCCTAAGCTATATGAGCAGCCTTAAAACCTGGGTCACAGTAGTAGCCATGAGAAGCAAAACTCGGGATCCAACCGGTTAAGCATGGTGTCTGTGCAGACCACACGTACCTTGGATGTGCACACTAATTTTACCCTGTCCATTCTTTCAAGCTGCCCTAAGGTGTTTGAGGGTTGTCCAAAATACTACTATAGTTAAAACAAATTGAAAAGAGCAGCATGTCATATAAGTACAAACTAGATGAAACTTCAGGTTGACTTGTTAATTTTTTGTTGTAAGGACTCCACTGGTGCTTATGGGTCTTATGAGCATGCTCTCATACACAATGTCCTACACAAACAAAATTATTATAGGGAGAAGATTTGTAACCTCTAAAACGAAGACGAGACTTTTCAACTCACTGAGGTAGAGCAGGGAAATATGTTACATATCTTTGAAGTGAAGAAAATTGGCAACTCTACTACCACGGAAGGACTGATAGGAGTCCAGGAGTGGGTTCACAATTTAAAGCACTAACAGAAAGATACCAAGAAGGTTGAACTACAAAACGTTTCATTAAACCTATCATCGTGAGTAGAAGACAAGAGACCAAAAAGCATACTCAAACTAAATGAAAGTGGCCTAAAGAATGTTAAATCTCCTGAAAGAAACCGTCCTTGTAGCAAGTTTGTCTTCTAACGGAAAAAGAGAGAGAGCTCTGTAGAAGTAACTAAAAGAGAAAGAAACCCTTAAGATAGCTCAGATTGAGAAGGAGATTCTGAACCATAAGGGTATAACATAGACAAAATATAGCCTGAAAATTTACAATTTAACTTAAGCTATAAAGAAAGTAAACAGTGGACCGTTTTTGAAGAGTTTAATAGACTTCAGTATACAAATATGCCCATTTGTTACTCTAAGGCTGTAACGTTGAGAGTAAAAATGCCAGTTAAGTTTAATGAGAGAAAGGCACTCTATTACCACAAGGGATCAGACTCTACAGTGATAACCAGTCAACCAGCCATTGAAGGGAGGCCTGTTTTAGAGAATGGGAAAGATATTGGAGCATGATCTCTTTAACTCAAACCTTAAAAAATACTGTTAAGGCTGTGGCTATTCCATGCACGACCTAGCCCAACTACTGGGATGAATGTTGTCCCGTAGGCTATGTGACCAGGATTACCTCACCATGATGGGATAGGCCTAAACAGTTTCCCAGCTGACCTAAAAGGGTTAGTAATCAAAATAAATTATACAATTCCTCATAAAAATATAACTAAAGTGTGGCCCAGTCCTGGATTCAAAAAATAAAATAAAAAGAGTTTATTAGGTACTGAGATACTAACTGCATTTCCTTACGTAACATTGTGGTATTTTTACGATAACTAACACAGTTGATCTGCCTTAGCACACTGACAAACAACATGTGAAGAATGAGGAAGGATGATAGAACTGTGAAGATAACGGTAGTAGAGCAGATAACGTAATATCTGGTAGCAGATAACGCAAGATAGGTAGTATCTGCCATATTACTGTTCGCCATCTTGTTTCTGTCATTCTCTGACTGGGCCTGATGATGACCGGTGTAACTGGTTAAAATCGATCGCCTTATACCATCTTTTGTGTATATTTTACCGTCTTGTATGTAAGTACAGTATAAGTGTAAATATACTTTATAGTGTTGTAAGACATATTTTATTTGTCCTGCTTATATTACTTATACAGATATCTTATAGGAAATGGAATCTAAAAAAATGTACCCAGGCTGCCACAGTAAACCAGTGACTCAAAGCCATTTACCAAGTTTCGCTATAGTATTCATAAACGAGTTCGCACGCAGCACGCTGACGTGAGGGAAGTGAATTTCCACATAAAAACTTTTAAAACTCAAAATTAGTGTAAAAACATACATTTGTCCAATTTTTATTGAAATCTGAAAACATTGATTTTTTGGCTGTTCTGATACTCCTGGTTTCATTTACTTGCAAAGCTGAGAATACAATTTTGCGCATTATAAGGTTAGGAGAATGTCCAGACAGGCTTGAAAGTAGGCGTGAGGTTGCTGGGGATAATAAATGAACTTTAACAAAGGAATAACAGGCTCTTCTAGTGTAAAACCCCCATAAGACAACGTACTGTGTTTAGCCAATATACATTTTCCTTAATAACTCCGTAAATATTTATGCTAGAATGACGAGATAGGGCTTAAAACTTTTGCCTCTCTCATCCTCATCTTTTTACATGCATTAATTTTACATATGGGGCTTTTCTGACCCTTTTTGGGCTCAAAAACTCGAAATTTGAAAGATTAATCCCCAAAAAATGGGTTTAGAGTTTTCCGATTGTTTTGCCCAACGAACTTGTCCAACAGATTATAGAAAGGAATGTCCCTACCAAATTTGAAGTAAATCGGACAAAAAATGCGACCGCTAGAGTGCATACACACATATATATATATATATATATATATATATACACATATATATATATATACACATATATATATATAAAATTTTGAACGACCCCCCAAAACGTGTTCAGGGGGTCACGTTAGGAACTTCTATGGTGGTCCCGGGCTTAAGTTTCACCGTGCGGGTCATGCTAATAGTTCACTTTCCATAGGAAATTCACTAATAAGCTAGATAGGATATAACATTGTTGAATCCTCTATAAGAATAACACCAGGGCTGAGTAAGCAGGTTTTCTGCAACTAGGACCATAAAATACAGGGTTTTATTCAAATAAAAATTTATCTCAACCAGATAAAGGCACATATTAAGTTTTATTAAATCGTGTTCATAAATAAGGGAACAAACATGTTACTTATCCTCCATAAGAATTACATTAAGACTGAGAACACAGGTTTGCTGCTAAAGGGACCAACCATAACTTGTTTTAAATATGCACCAGAATAACCAGCAAGTTTGACAACATACCAAGTTTCATCATTAATTGTTCAAAAATATAAGAGATATTAATAATAATCCTCCATAAAGAATGGCATTGGATAACTTTGGCCAACTGCGTTTATCATTTTTTAAATCTGGGTGACCAATTGATATAATAATTCAAAATACTGATTTTTTTTTTAAATCCCAAATGGTAAAAACTAAAATTAGAAGAAAAAAGTAATTTTCTAGTACAAAACTCCTACGGTATTTGAATGGGTACATCTGCATAATTGCCAAACCTTAAATATTTGTACGGTACTTAACTTATGTCATCAATATTACAGTACCATAACATAAAGCCCAGGAATACATCTAGGATCCGCCCCTAGGCCCTCGCAAGGGGGTTTCCCTTGAATGTTTTGCTGCAAAATGTTGCCTGTTAAATTATAGAGTTATCTAGATACAGTACTCTCAGAAACCAGATCACACTTATCCGAACGCCCAGCCCAGTTATCCGGACTGATGATCTTGAATTTCTATTTTTAATTTTGTTGTTGCAAATAAAAACAAAAAACGGAATTTCATGGTTTAGCGCCTTCAGTTTCACGTAATTATCCTGCATTACACAAATGTCATGTAGTTTTGCATTGTCAGGCACACTAACCCGACCTAGGATGGTCCGAATCCTCGCTTTGCCCAACAATGCCGTTATCGGTGTTTGTTATTGTTAACGTATCTGGTGCAATGCTCTGTTCAGGTCTTCTCCCGGTCCTGATGATGAATCATCTAAATCAGTAGTCCGGTGATACTTAGCACATCAACGTAAACCCATATCGTCATAATTGTTTAATATAAAGGCAGCATTGATGATTCATGTTGTGAGGAAAAAAAAAATGTTGTTTCTTTTATTTATGCAAAGAAAATCCTCACATAAATTTATAGTTTCCCCCCACCTGGGGGAAAAATTTAATTCTTTAAAAATTTCGTAAGGATTGGCGCAGTGGAAGATAGCTCAAACCCTTTATTTATTTTTTAATGTAAATTCTCAGAGGAAACACTAGTGGATCAATTGAGTTAGGGTCTATCAAGTCAAAAAAATACTAATAGGTAAAATATACCTCAAAATATATGATCAACCTATGAAGGCCTAGACACAATGTGACCCACACTATTTTAAAACAGGATAACCTTTTAATAGAAAAAAACTAATTATTTGAAACACTGGGAAAAATTAATTCAACAAACATTGCATTTTTATATATAAGACTAATGTATTTCCCTGCAACTCTGACAGTTCTATTTATTATTTAAGCTATGGCAGCGATAATACAAATATGATTATTTTCTTTGGGGGCTTGACTATATTTTTATATTTTGTTTTCAACTATTGTGATGTACAACTTAACTTAATGGAGGCTATATCTGAACAATTTATATTTTTTGGATATGATGTGAGTCACCTGTCAGAGCAGTAGCATGTATAAATCAAATCTAGTTTGGTTAGTTATAAAGCGAAAACTCAATAAGGCTCGGGTTGGCAATATTATTTTCACACCTAGGTTCCGGCCAGAACCCTTTAATTTCCTCCTAACACCTTTTGTGAAGTATGGTTGGTGGTGTAATAAAAACTGTTGTGAATTTGTTCACCACACCTTCACTTCCTGTCAGGGATACTCGTTTTTATAAACCCGATAATTTTTGAAATTTTATTTAACAAGGCAAAGGGACCTGACTACACAACCCACAATTGTACAACTAGTCTTAGAGCCTTTTGTGAAATTATTATTGACCACTACTCCAACACGCAACTACACATTTCTTTATCCTCAGATTATATACCATTTCGTTAACCTCACCTTATAATCCTTAAGACATCACAATAATTGATTTTAAAAAAATTGCCCAGTAATAATATTTTCAAATTAAACCAAAACTTATCTTTAAAATACAATCGTATATTGCCAGCATACAATTTATCAAAAATTAATTCATAAATGATCTTTCCTTGGTTTAACACAGTTTAGCCCTACAACACTAAAACCTTTAAAAAGCTACAACAATTTTACATATGGTATGATCTTACCTAGGTTCAATAAATTGACAACTTTAACCTTTAAAAAAAAAACTCAATAATTAGGCATAAATACAACCATTTAAAATAAAAATTTGTTTGGTGCAACTATACTTAATCAATAAATTAACATACAAATAAATAATTTAAACACTCACCACATACACATAGACAAACACGTTCTGACAAACACCGACATGAATGGCCCACAAAACAAACTAACTTTTTTTTATTTCTTTAAATTTTATCCGCTTTTTTTACGCGCCTCGGCTAGGTGTCCTCGATGTTTTATTTTTAGTTATTTTAGCTCACTCTTAGAGGTATTTCACTTACTTCGACAAGAAAAATTTGAATGTGCGTTCACTTGTTTTCGCGTTTGATCACGAGATTTATGCTGCAGCTAAAACCCGATAATTTTACATCTTTTATTATAAAAACGAATTTATTTCCTCCGGTTCCAAACAAATCTAATTTGATAACAAATTAATGTTGGCCTAAAAGAAAAAAACTCCGCTAAACAGTGAAACGCACAAATTTCAAAGATTTTTACTACGTGAAGACACCTAGCCTGGACCTACGAACACACGGACGGATGGAGCAGAAGTGAGAGAGAAGCGACTGCGTCCCCTTCCCAGCTGGACTTTTCTTATCTTTTAGATCTTTCTGCCGTTTTAAAGTTCACCGCCGGTTATGCTCATCACATAAGCCCCCTGTCCAAAAAAATTGGTTCCGCAGGCCGAAGGCTTTTCTGAATTTTCCCTAAACTTTCCCGGAATCAATTTCACACAAAACCCTTTTTTTAAGACAAATATACAAGACAAATAAAACAACAAACAATTTTTGTAGGTGTGATCCTGACGCTTAGGTGTACTTCAACAATTTGTTATACAAGTTGTTTTTTTTTTACATCTTATTTTATTCTACATGCTGTTCATTTGCACCTCGAGAAAACTACAGCTGTCAGAGCGGGCAAGTCGCGCACAACTCCACCAGTATGGTTCTGTCCTTCGGACATCACTCAGCAACTCTTTGGCGGCAGCCTCGATGTGCGCTGATTGTCGCGACGTAGGTCGACTCTGGGTGTCGGGTAGAGAGCAGTGTCAGAAACCAAGGCCTGTGCGTCCCCTGATGAGTGGGCTGGGGGGGGGGGGGTGTGCCGCTGCGAAGTCCAGTCGAGCCGCTCTTATCTCTGATAAGGATTATCAGCTGTTGGAATGCTGGCGCCGCCAAGTGAATAGGGTCTGGTCTTCCTTGTTTATAACGCCACTGGTAATAATGTTCATCCTCTGTATTAAATGGTTTAAAGAGTTTATGCAAATTGATGACTTTTACACTGGTCACCGGTTGAAACGACTGTATAAAAATGTTTATGTCTCTGATGCTATTATTTATATTTATTGAGTTATGTAAAGTTGGAGGGAGGGTTGAAATTAAAACGGTAAAATTCTTCTTTGTTAAAAATTTAACTATGGACTTGATATTGTTCTTTGTTTGATTCACTGGAATGTTCGACACAACATCGTTGACACCAATTAACACGAAACAAGTGTGACGGAAGGAGGTATGCCGTTCAGAAATTAGGCACTTTAACTGTCCTGTAGTACAGCCGCTGATCGCGCACATATTGCCGGAGAACAGATGGTTAGTCTCTTTCCACACCTTTTGAAGCCTCAGCACCTGACTGTCTCCCAGTAGTGTTATGTCCATGGTCTCTACTGGTCACACCTAGTTCCACATATACATACATGCTTATAACTAATTTGTACTTTTTTTTACACAACATAGGCTTTTCAAAAAAATTATCGGTCATAAAACATTTTTATTTGAGCAACGTGAACAATTTTTACGATTGTTGGATCTTCGTTCAATTTTAGCTTTACATTTACATTATTTAAAACTTCCGACACAGTCCACGGGCCTTTCCATCCCTGCGAAAGCTTATTGCTAATCTTTTTTGCCTTATCGCTGGGGATGTAAACTTTATACAATACCTGGTCGCCTACTTTGTAAGGCGAAGTTCGCCTATTTTTATCGTACGCTAGCTTCATCCTACTTTGGGCCGCTTTCAAATGTTTATGAATCTCGCTGACTCTATCCTCAACACTCTGTGATGGTGTTACCTCTTCGATGAGGTTCCACGCCAGTTGTAAAGGATTAATCAACTCTCTACCCATTAAAGCCATGGCGGGTGTCATACCTATACTCTCATGGTGGGCGGAATTTACTCCTACCATTAGGAAATTTAAATTTTCATCCCACCTATCTTGAGTTTTACTGTGAAAAATTTTCAGTGCGTACTTTAAATTTCGATTTTCCCTCTCAGATTGGTTGCCTTGTGGCCTAGCTACACTCGTCGTTATGTGTTTGATTCCAAGTGCGAATAGGAATGATCGAAATCGAGCTGATGTAAACTGACTGCCATTGTCACTGATAACCGTTTCTACTACTCCATTTTGCGCAAAAATTCTTTCCGACATTGCTTTTATTACCGTTTCGGAAGTGGCCCTTCTAAGCGGAACGAACCAAGCAAATTTCGAAAAACTGTCTACACAAACTAACATATACTGATTTCCGTTTTTCGATCTTACTAATGGGCCAAAAAGGTCAATGTGCAACCTTTGCATACATCTTTCGGGTAAGGTAGAACTCATTAGTCCCACTTTCGTATTTTGCGGATTTTTATGCAATTGACATAACTTACATGATCGTACATAATTTCTTATGTCTTCGAACATTGATTTCCAAGCGAAATCTTTTGCTATTTTTGCTGTGGTTTTTTTTATACCCCAATGTGCTGACAAAGATGTATCATGATTAAATTTTAAAACGATCTGCTTGAAGGTCTCTGGTACACAAACTTTGGGGGGACAATTTTTATTTTTTTGGTACTTCAATACCCCATTTTTTAACGAATAATTATTTACAATTTCTCCCTTTTCCAGCTTATCTATTATTTCCCTTAAATTTGGATCCTCTCTTTGTTTTTGCCCAAAGTCATTGAAAACTTCTGGAAAATGTTGCAAAAAATTAAGAGTATGCTCAGGTCTCACATCATTCCTTGTTGCCTCCGGCGTTGGCTCGAACAATCTAGATAAGGTGTCGGCCGGTATGTTTTGCGAAGCACGCGCGTGTTCTATCTCACACGGAAATTCTGATAATCGTAATTTCCAGCGGGCCAATTGACCTGTCGTCTTGTCCGATTTCCACAGATAAATGATTGCTTGATTATCGGTCCTTAATACAAAGGGTTTATCCAACAGAAACTCGCGATATCGTTCGCATCCCTAGAGACAAGCCAACAGCTCTCGTTTATATATGGAATAGGCCCGTTCATTTTTTTGAAGAGCCCTGCTAGTATATGCTATCACTACTAAAGTACCATTTATTTCTTGTTGAAGTACACAGCCTATACTATGGTCTGATGCGTCACAGCTCAAAACAAACTTTTTATTGAAATCCGGCAAGTGCAGAACGGGAGGGGAGGTCAGGGCCTCAATCAGCTTCTCAAAACTTGCCTGCTCGGTTTTTGTCCATTTAAATTTTACACCTTTCCTCTTCAGTCGATTTAAGGGATAACAAATTTCGGAAAAATTCGGAATGAATTTGTTGTAGAAACTCGCCATACCCACAAGTCGCTGCACTTGCTTTACAGTTTTTGGGACGGGATAATTTTTTATGGCGTCTGTTCTCGACGGATCTAGCTGCAATTTTCCATCTGATACGTAATGGCCTAGAAACTGAACGCCACGTTTCGCTAACTTCAATTTTTCCGGGTTTACCGTCAAGTTATACTCTCGCAATTTTTTTAGTACAGCTTTTACATCGTTATAATGCGTCTCTTCATCGGGACTGTAAATCAATACATCATCGCAAAAATTGACTACGCACTTAAACTTCAGGTCACCTAACACCTCATCTACTACCCTATTTAACGCCTGTGATCCTATTTTCAGTCCCTGTGGCACTCTAACCCATTGATAACTACCAAAACTGGTATTGAACGCTGTATATTTACGTGAATGTTTACTCAACTCTATTTGAAAAAAACTGTGAACCAAATCGACTGATGTAAAAAATCGTGCATTCTGTAAATATTGAAACGTTGAATCTACCGTTTGACTCGGGAAACTATCCATTTCTATATACTGATTCAATGTTTTATAATTATTCACCAATCTATATTTCCCTTTTTCCCTCTTCGGAACCAAAAAACAATTGCTGCTAAATTCGCTCTGACTTTTTTCTATTACCCCGCTGCTTAACAATTCATTAATAATTTCCCTCATTGCCCTTACTTTTTCTGGCGTCATCTGAAATGGTCTCATCCTAAACGGTTTTACATCCTTGCTCACCCGGAGCTTATAAGGTGCTACTCTGGCCCTACCTATTTTTCCTGTCACAACATCTCCATAATCTCGCAATAGCCTGTTAAATTTTTCCTTTACCTCACTACTCATGTCTGCATCATCAAACTTTATTTTTTCTGATTTTAAATTATCCTCTTCTAGTAATAAAAAAATTCTTTCCTTCTCTGCCCCAAAATTGAATTTAATTTCCTGTTTTGCCATGTTCAGACTTAATTTAGAAAAATGAAAGAAATCATAACCTAACAACATGTCATACGGAATCTCATTCGATACCCAAAATGAATAATCCCATGATAAATCATCAATTTTTATGTGCAACTTCAATTCCTGTCGTATTGGTATTTTTGACCCATTTGCAGTTTCCATGTGATTACTAATTTTTGTTACCCCTTTTACACATCTTTGCCCTTTTAATTCATAAAACAATTTTTTACTAACTAAACTTTTCGTTGCCCCACTATCTAAAAGTGCTACACTTTCATGATCCCCTATTTTTACTTTGATTAAAGGTAATTTTCCCATCAAGTTCACTGCACTCACTTTCGCAGACTTAAAATCGCTTTCAAAACCCCGGCGCCTGCTTACGGAGTTCGTAATCAGTTTAAAGACGCGCAATTTCTCGCAATATGCCCTTCGCCATTGCACTTGTAACACCTTATTACCCGCTCGTTTCGATTCCCTGTATTTTCATTTCTCTTTGGTCGAGCAAAATTTTGAGGATTATACCTAGTGAAGTTAGGCTTACTCGCTTGCATTACATTCCGGCTACTACTACTCATCTGATGCATACCAAAATATCTGCTTTCCGCCTTAATCGACCCTGTCACTTTATTCGCCAACAACTTGAGCTCTCCTATATTTCTCGGCTTACTGTTAAAAGCAAAATGCGCCTTCGTCCCCGGATCACATTTACTCAAAACCGTATCGATTACCTCCTCTTCTGTCATCTTAGTTCGCAATGCAAATGCTACCGCTATAACGTTTTCAACGTACTCTATAAAAGTTTCGTTCTGGCGCTGCGGTCGATCTAGCTCTAATAATTCAATCTCCCTCAATCGTGCCGTGGGCAAAAAGTACGCCAAAATCGCGCAGTGTAGATCTTCCCATCTTACACCTGCTGTCGTCGCTTCTACCCACAATTTGAACAATTGACCCCTTGTTTTTGGAATCAACAATTTTACAATTTCCCCTGAATAATTTGACGCAATATCAAAAAGAGGTTTTAAATCCTTCAAAAATGCCAATAGCCGAAACTCATCGGTCCCATCTGCAATGCCTACATTTTTTATCAATTCTAACACCACTGTACGATCAGTTTTTGTCATCTCTTGTTGCCCTAAAAATAATTGAGAATGCTGGGGAACCACCTGATAACATGCATTGTTCGCCGACATTACATGCGGAGGAGCGATCGAACATGCGTTGTCCACATTGCAATGATATTGAGTGTTACCAAACCTATTCGCTCGATCCACGCGACCCATCTCATATCCCGGCAAAAATGGATTGGTCTGGGAACCTACTACAAAATCATGACGTGTTTCGCTCGGTATATTCCTATATTGTGTTGCATCCGAATTTGCACTCATACTCCAAAAGTCCGGCTCATTGTAACCATTTGCACCTTGTATAACATCTATCGAATGCGTTCTGGGGTCAAAGGTAACCGCTTGATATTGTCGCTCTACTTCCAAATCCATTAACGATTCGTTATGCAAACCGTCAACTCGCGGTTCACCGAGATTTTGATTTCCTACTCGCGTCGAGTGCGCGGCTGGCATATTGTTCAAATCGTTCATTGTTATCTGACCGCCGGTTGGGCTTGGGTGAGGGGGGCTCGACATTGGGGGGAGGGGAGGAGCTGAAGGTCGTAGCCGATCCCCGACCTCCCGCTCAGCACTGCCATGACTGCCAACCATGTTGACACGATTGAACATGCGTTCTCGTCTGTCTGATGCGGTTGTTAAAAAATGCCTTGAATACATGTCCCACCTTTTTTAACCTTATTCTAGGGTCACACCTTCCAATTTTCTTTATTCTACTTATTCTATATTTTGTTCAAATATTCAACTATTACTACCGAACGATATTCTCAACACATTCAAATATTTTCAAGTACATCAGTATATAAATTCAACAATCTATAAACTCTGAATAAATACCATAACAATTTACAAATATATATATGTCACACTCTTATTTTGTATATAAGCTATAATAACGTTATAGTTGGCACCAAACAATTTGACCAGATAGACTCCTCTCAATTTCTATCTGCTACCATTTATTTATGTGAGGAAAAAAAAAATGTTGTTTCTTTTATTTATGCAAAGAAAATCCTCACATAAATTTATAGTTTCCCCCCACCTGGGGGAAAAATTTAATTCTTTAAAAATTTCGTAAGGATTGGCGCAGTGGAAGATAGCTCAAACCCTTTATTTATTTTTTAATGTAAATTCTCAGAGGAAACACTAGTGGATCAATTGAGTTAGGGTCTATCAAGTCAAAAAAATACTAATAGGTAAAATATACCTCAAAATATATGATCAACCTATGAAGGCCTAGACACAATGTGACCCACACTATTTTAAAACAGGATAACCTTTTAATAGAAAAAAACTAATTATTTGAAACACTGGGAAAAATTAATTCAACAAACATTGCATTTTTATATATAAGACTAATGTATTTCCCTGCAACTCTGACAGTTCTATTTATTATTTAAGCTATGGCAGCGATAATACAAATATGATTATTTTCTTTGGGGGCTTGACTATATTTTTATATTTTGTTTTCAACTATTGTGATGTACAACTTAACTTAATGGAGGCTATATCTGAACAATTTATATTTTTTGGATATGATGTGAGTCACCTGTCAGAGCAGTAGCATGTATAAATCAAATCTAGTTTGGTTAGTTATAAAGCGAAAACTCAATAAGGCTCGGGTTGGCAATATTATTTTCACACCTAGGTTCCGGCCAGAACCCTTTAATTTCCTCCTAACACCTTTTGTGAAGTATGGTTGGTGGTGTAATAAAAACTGTTGTGAATTTGTTCACCACACCTTCACTTCCTGTCAGGGATACTCGTTTTTATAAACCCGATAATTTTTGAAATTTTATTTAACAAGGCAAAGGGACCTGACTACACAACCCACAATTGTACAACTAGTCTTAGAGCCTTTTGTGAAATTATTATTGACCACTACTCCAACACGTAACTACACATTTCTTTATCCTCAGATTATATACCATTTCGTTAACCTCACCTTATAATCCTTAAGACATCACAATAATTGATTTAAAAAAAATTGCCCAGTAATAATATTTTCAAATTAAACCAAAACTTATCTTTAAAATACAATCGTATATTGCCAGCATACAATTTATCAAAAATTAATTCATAAATGATCTTTCCTTGGTTTAACACAGTTTAGCCCTACAACACTAAAACCTTTAAAAAGCTACAACAATTTTACATATGGTATGATCTTACCTAGGTTCAATAAATTGACAACTTTAACCTTTAAAAAAAAAAACTCAATAATTAGGCATAAATACAACCATTTAAAATAAAAATTTGTTTGGTGCAACTATACTTAATCAATAAATTAACATACAAATAAATAATTTAAACACTCACCACATACACATAGACAAACACGTTCTGACAAACACCGACATGAATGGCCCACAAAACAAACTAACTTTTTTTTATTTCTTTAAATTTTATCCGCTTTTTTTACGCGCCTCGGCTAGGTGTCCTCGATGTTTTATTTTTAGTTATTTTAGCTCACTCTTAGAGGTATTTCACTTACTTCGAGAAGAAAAATTTGAATGTGCGTTCACTTGTTTTCGCGTTTGATCACAAGATTTATGCTGCAGCTAAAACCCGATAATTTTACATCTTTTATTATAAAAACGAATTTATTTCCTCCGGTTCCAAACAAATCTAATTTGATAACAAATTAATGTTGGCCTAAAAGAAAAAAACTCCGCTAAACAGTGAAACGCACAAATTTCAATGATTTTTACTACGTGAAGACACCTAGCCTGGACCTACGAACACACGGACGGATGGAGCAGAAGTGAGAGAGAAGCGACTGCGTCCCCTTCCCAGCTGGACTTTTCTTATCTTTTAGATCTTTCTGCCGTTTTAAAGTTCACCGCCGGTTATGCTCATCACAATGTCCACCTCCAGGAAATCCGGATTTTGAAAAATCCGGGGACCGCCACAATAACTTAGTCCGGATTTCTGAGTCTTCTGTATCATCTAATTGTTTGGACAAATTTAAAACCGAATAAGGCCTACTGATTAATAACTTAGGCCTTTCTTTTTTAAAAGAAACCCTTTGAATTTTCAAAGATGTGAAACCACCATTTACGACCCAAATTACTAAGTCTTTGAGTGGCTACAATTCTCCTGCAATAAATATCAAGGAGCTCCTGCATCATTTGTAATGGCTTTTACCCTCGGTGGGTACCCAACATGCAAAAATTCCCTAACAATACAAATAAATCTATAAAAATTAAAAGGTATTGATTTTTTTAGGGGTTTAAATGGTCAAAACTGGGCGTATGACTGCAGATAGATAATTAGTGTAATGTTGAAATACTGCGTGCTAAATGTTGGGACTGTAAGTTTATATTTTAGAGTGGCAGAAATTGTAAACCACGATGCAATCTTGAAAAATTGCCAACATTTGAAAAATAACTTATAGTGCTTCCGAAGGGTGGAGATATACAACAAGAGGTTATAGGACTAAAGTTTGAGGTCATCTGAAATCTGTGATCCTCCACTCAATAAGATCTAAAAGGAGTGATATAAACTATACTACAGTTTAGTGTTATTTTTAGTTTCAATAAGTAATTTACAAATGACTCTGAGCACGTATACACACACACCTGAACCATTAGGGCATAACATAAGACAAAATATAGCCTGCAAATTTCCAATTAACTTAAGCTATAAAAAAGTAAACAGAGGACCATTGTTGAAGAGTTTAATATAACTTAATGCAGTATACAAATACGCCCATTACTCTAAGGCTATAACTTTGGGGATGAAAATGATAGTTCAGTTTAATGAGAGAAAGGGCACATGGGTTCTAGGGTGTCCCATAGTAGGCTAACTATTTACTCTTACATATGATTCATTTAGGTACTCTAGCCTACTTCGATAATTATTCTGATAAATAGAGCATAATAACTTAGGCCGTGCTTGCTTAACAAATTTGAGGTTACCACTAGGCTATTTGTAAAATTGATCCTTAACCCAGCAAACAGCAGTAACCAGTCATTGGCCTTGACAAACTTTAGGCCTGGTAATGAAAGCCCATTGCTAAGCCTACCTTACTTAGGCTATGTAAGTTAACTTACCAGTATAAAACTGGTAGTTTAGTTAGTGATATTAAAAAATTGGTAGTGTTTAGATAGGCTAACTACAAAATATGCAATATACCACTCTAAAAACAAACAATGTGTACAACAAAACAAATAATAAAATGATAAGTTAGAATAGCCTAGGACTAGTCAGCTGCACTTACCTGTCATCATGTATTCGTTTGAGGTCTGCGATTTCGAGCTCAAATTTTAATCTGCTAACTTCACACAGTAAAAGATCTCTTTCTGTCATTACTGTATCGAGTTTATTTTTAAGTTCTTCAATTTGCTGACACTGCTGATTTATTATCATGAGAGTTTCTTCTGTTGTAGTTTTGTCACTGAGACCATCACTAACGTTGTTGAAGGTTCTGTGATGAATGTCACCACTCATGATTGACCACCAATTACACTTAAGAACTGAAAATCATTTTACACTGTGTTTTATGTAATTAAAAAGTGAAAATTGAGTTGAATCGGTATTATTCTTAACATATTAAGGAAGTAGTTACACTTTTCTTTTAGGAGATCGATCTCCAATTACTTTTATTTCTTGTTCTTCTTACTTACTACATTACTTTTCACCATTGCCAATCACTTTGGTTTACCTCATAAACAGGGTCACCAACATTCAAATTTAATAAAGAAAATGGTGTTAATATAATATGTGTTATAACATTTTAATGTGATGATATACATCTTACAACCTTAAAAATACATTTATGTCAACATTATTTACTACTACTCGTTACCTGTACTTCAAAATCTAGTAACTCAAAGAAAATCATTGTCAAGCTACCTTGATCATTCATATAAAATGATTTTGCCATGGATATGTGAATAACAAATCAAATAAAACAAAATTTGAGGGGTTTGGACCGCTTTCCCTAAAAGCGTTTGTGTACTCTATTAACAAAAATGCTGGTGACGTTGAAATAAAAAAAGGATTTTGAGTAATGAGACATAATTGAGAGGATAACCGGTCAGCCCTATTTCGTCCTAAAGTATACTATACCATCCGGAACTCAACTGGAGACCCTCGAGGATTCCACGAAATTAAAACTTGGCACCTTTTTGAGAGAGCAGATGAGTCGCACCACGACCACATAAGGGAACTCTGCAGCCGATTCGGTATCGGAGAAGACTAGAGGCCCCGCCATCCTGGATGACCCTCAGTAGAAGAACTTCAACAGTGAAGTGAGCAGCCGCGCGGTTGACGGGAGCCTGTCACGTAATAATAGCCATGTTCATGCCGAGGTCGCCCTCCTATCTCATCCATTTTTGAGAGAGAAGGTGGATTTAGTGGGTAGTCTTCTCTTGGATGAGTCCCACACTACCCTCCGCGGGTGCGGGGGTGTGCGAAAAGCATTCCCACATTCCAGTTAAAAAAGATACGGTTTATTTATTTATTTAACGACTATTTTAATCATAGATAATATGATTGGATTGTAAATGATTGGATGATTGATTTGTCATAAAGGCTAACATGTAAACTATCCAAATTAAATAATTTATAGTTATGAGGTAGATAGAGATACTTTTAATGATGGTACTAAATAGTACAAATTGGTTAAAAATAGTACGAAATTGGTTATAAATAGTACGAAATTTGTATTGAACAATGACACATATTTTAATTCCAACATGGCCGGGCTGGCGACATTGACGTTGTATATATATTGTGTTGTGACTTTGTCAATACATGCTAAACTGAGATACAGTAAATTAGTTTCATTTCATAGCAACGATGATGAACGTCAAGGGACGGTTCAATTTTCATTCACATAACGCTAGATAATCACCAAGAGTTGGATTTAAGTACTTCATTAAAAATATACAAAACCTTTTCTACTACTAACTTATTTTACAATCCTCATGTAGTTTAATGCAATTTATACAGGTACAGGGTGAGTTATGAGTCCCCCCTATACTTATCTTTACATTTCTTTTAAGATATCGACTCTGGACCGCCGCCGATCATCGTTGATCAGCTTATACTTCATTTTGACTTAGTTCATATTTTCGATCTCCAGTTTTGATCTTGGAACCAAATATTTGTTTTAAAATGTAAAGGTGGGGTTGTAACCAGGGCATAAAATAACATATTAACAAGTGTCGCCCAGTGAGTGACAAGACTTTGTCGCTTATAGTGGCTGCAGGGCCAGATTTAAGCATAGGCTACATAGGCGCGCACCACAAAGGGGGCCCGAACCACACAGAAAAATGTCACCAACTTAGATCCGGACGGAAACAAGGGCCATCACCACTGATTGAGCCTAGTGGCCCACGGCTCCTAAATCCGGTACTGAGTGCGGTAAATTTTTCGCCGGCAAATTTATTAAAACTTAAATATTATTGAGAAATAAATTGTAACTATTTCAGTATTTTCTGCTTGGCACAAAGTTTAACATGTTTATTTTGCAATGAGAATATTTACGAAGCTAAGACTGATTTTGGTAGAGAAATGGAAATGCCTGCTACGTTGGTGTTTTTAAAACTGAATCATTGATGTACATATATATTATAGGGTTTCTCTGTTAATTATTGACAAATCCAAGTAGGGAAATGAGGGTAAGACTTCATATATATTATCCCCTCTTCCCCAAAATAGGATCAGTAAAATGTCGCCCTAGACAAATTCCATAAAATATGCCCATCATATTGAACAAATTTTCCATTATGAATACAATGCCACAATCCATTTTTGAAAATCACTATTCGTTCTCAAGATATTTTGGTGGGTTAAAAAAAGACAGGTTTGAAGTGAGTGTTAAATGCCCCAACCTTAAATCATGCCCCTACTCTCGTCATTAGTTAGATCCTGATGTAATGATGAGAATAGGGGCACTCGTTGACCTTGTTAGTCGGTTGCTGAATCAAAACAAGTCTGAACTATTGAAATCTTATTTTAAGCAACACACCAAAGAAATTTTATGATGGAAGCACAAACAAGGCTTCAAGTCAGGCTTCAGGGGGGAAAAGGTGCAGCAGTTTTTATGAAAGAGGATCCATTGTGCACGGCAAGGTTCAAATTGGCAGGTCATTGCTCGCTAAGGATGATTTGAAAGAAAGAATTGAGGGGATTTTTTTAGGAAAATAGCCGCTAAAATCTTAGCACATTATATACATTTTAAACTTTCACCATGGTTTTTTAACTTTCACCATAACCCTTCCTTGGTTTTTGTCTACAAATTTCATTAGATGGGACATTTTGTGCATTCAGAAACCGCGTTAACACTGCATATCAAAAATGTTTTGGGAATTTCTATTATCGCCACCATTTATTTGAATCCCTGTAGAAGTAAGAGGCGTGACCACACAGCAAAGAGACTCGGCTCATACTTTGGTGGGGAGGTGAGTGGACTGCCACACACACACACACACACACACCCAGACACACACACAATTGCGGTGTTGGGGTAAATGTGATAGATGCAGTAAGCAAACGTTCTTCACTTGCTGGATGACCCTCGTACAATGGTAAACAAATGTTTAATCTCTTGCCAACTGAAATTACCTCTGTAAAGAATGTTCAGAGATTTAGAGCTAAACTAAAAAAGTAAAAATATACAAAAGTAAATAAATACCGTAATATTCTTCATGGTGTTTCTAGATACGAGCTTCTTTTCCAATAGAATTATATTTTATTTCTTGGTGTTGCTTTATAGCTGTGCAGATATTTGGGAAAGCATTGCTGGTTTGCCGCTTAGTGATAATGCTTCTATCTTAGTCATCTAATTGGCTCAGTGGGTGTTGGCCAGGACAATTTGTAATTGATTACCGCTCGTGCCAATGTCAGAGTCTTACAAATTTCTGTACTTTATTGGGCCATTTTTCGTTCAGCCAGAAAAATATATGTGTAAATACTTCCATTATAGTAAGTGAAGTGATTGTTGCAATTACATACAGGGTGTGCACTGGCTATAATACATTTTTAAATTCTACACTTAATAAGAAACATAAAATGTTATTTTTAAATTCTGCTCCGTTTAGTCTGTCTTTATATAGGCTATGTGTTTTTTTACTAAGTAAATTGTGACTTCAGAACTGAGAAAGATGTTAATTTGAAATTTGTCATACGTCACGTCATCCCACTATTAACCCTTTGAGTGCCAGAGTTTTTCGGTCGTCATATCCCTAGAGTGCCAGAGTTTTTAACAGAGTATATCCAAAAAGTGCCAGGCACAAAATCAACATTTTGCAAGGGTTTGCAAAAAAATTAATAACTTTTTTATTTGGTAAGATATTATTATGAAAATTTTTTTGTTTTGTAATTTTAAAGTTTAGCTATAATATTATGCACATATATAATATTTAAAAAATAAAAAATTTGAATACATATATGCATGTTGGAATTTTTTTTTTGTTATTTGTTTCAAGTAAATAAAAATTGTTCAAATATAGGATTTTCACCAAATAACTACTAGATTTATAGAGGACATGTTTCCCAAAATATTTCCTGAAAGTTTCGTCAAATTTGGGCTGTAGGCGGACGAGTTATTTCCATAAATGTAAAACATATAAAAACGGTAAATTAGTACACAAGACAGTAGCCTAACTTTATTCAAGGGTTTAAGTTTTATTAAAATACTATTTCATAAAGAAAACTAACTAGGCCTCGTATATTTATGGAGTATATGTTTGCCTGAACATATCCTGGAAATGTCCTGGGAGAAATAATAAAAAGTAATGACGTAAGAAAAATTTGCTATAACAACGAGACACAAAATCAACATTTTGCAAGGGTTTTGTACATAAAATCAATAACTTTTTTATTTGGTAAGATATTATTATGAAACTTTTTTTGTTTTGTAAGTTTAAAGTTTAGCTATAATATTATGCACATATATAATATCTAAAAAATAAAAAATAAAAAATTTGAATAGGTACATATTATACATGCGGGAAATTGTTTATATATTTTTCAGATAAATAAACATTGTTCAAATACAAGATTTTCACCAAATAACTACTAGATTTATAGAGCTAGAAACTATCCTGGAAATCACCTGAAAGAAATAATAAAAAGTAATGACGTAAGAAAAATTTTCCATAACAACGATATATAGTTGCAATGTATTTTTCGGTAAGACCACCGACGACGATATATCGTTGTGAAGTATTTTTCGGATGTTCCGTGCACAACGATATATCGTTGCGTGGCACTCAAAGGGTTAAATGATTTTTGGTATTTAATTTTAAGTTTTAAAATGGCGGCCATTTTTGTTATTAAAAATAAATATCATTCAAATTAGCTATAAATTTGAGATAATGTTGTTTAAATAAAGTTTAAAAAAGTATCTTTTGACCCAAATTTTTTAATGCAAAGATTGTGGGAATATCAGAAAACATGTAACTAAGAAACAGTAGTTATTATATCAACAATATTTTTTTGTTATTTTCATGCCAAAAAGCATGATTTTATTTTTAAGGAGTCAAAGAATCGCTGCCAGGTTGTTCAGTCATTTTAATCTAGTTTCATTGAGTTATAAATGAGCCATTCCTGATAGTAGATGTTTTGCTTTTATTATTTAATTTTTCTTTCTCCATTTTTCTTTTACTCCTTTCTAAGCGCCTTTTCATTCTAATTCTATCTCCACTGAGATCTTCAACTTCATATGTATAATTTCCTTCCTCAGACACATATGTAATGTTTCTTCTCTTGTCTTTCTTGGGCTTATATTTGAGTATTTTCTTCTTTTTTACACTTTTTCTGTCCTTTGTCACTGGCCTACAAAATATTTCCGAATTACTTCAAACTTCAGTAAAGCTTCCTCGTGAACAACAAACTATCACGTCAAACTTTTGAAAATGCTTTTGTAGTCAAAACACACTTCCTTGTTTAAAAGTCAGTGATGGAAAATGTCCACAATAATTTCTTAAATAACAAAAACATATTTATTGTGTGTGAGGCAAAATATACTGAACACGGATCAGAAAAAAATGATTCATAATTATTATACCATGTTAAACCTATGCTGATGATTTAGCTTTCTAAAGTTTACTGACATTTTTAAAGAGACAACCAAAAATATTTTAGAAACTGGTACTCTTGTGGCCCGCAAGTAAATTATTATATTTGTTAAATTCATTATTATTTTTAAAGTTATGAAAGTAAATAGATAAGTTTGGTAAAGTGGTTGAACAAATGCCCCATTCACATTTAGAGAGTAAAATACTTGAAGTGAAGCAGAGAAAATCGGCAATCCGAAAAATTGTACTTATAGGTTTTTCATAACCATTCCAACCCATATCACCTATTTTAATTTTAGTCGAAAGCTTATGGTGAAAACACAGAGGAATAACAAGCATTTTGCAGGTACAGGCGGCTGAAAGAGGGAGAAACTGTAAATTTGAGAAATACAAGTTGGGGGCTCTTAAACCCAAAAATACAAGATTCAGTTAATATGCAAACAGGATAATCTTGAACTCTCTCCTGAAACTTCCGAAAGTTTTTTCCAGGTAAAAACAAACAAAAACAAAGTCTAAAAACAACATTATGGTCTACCTCACTCTGTTTTCCTTCTGTGTGTCTTTGTGTTTTTAATTAATAACTTAGGAATCATTTTAAATACCTACTTTAAATTGTCACCAGTATTATTTGTTGAAAGATTATTTTTATTTGACTTTGATAATTCTAGCTATTAATCAGTCAATCAATCATAATCTTTATTCAGTACTTGTAAAAACATACAATGAATAGAGTCATAAATTGTACTAATACTACTACAATACAAAACTATATGCACAATTTTATACACAAAATGTAAACTAAATTGATAAGCAGGTCCACTTGTATATTTGGAGTCATTACTATCCTTTTCTGAAATGTTCATTTCATTAAATCATTTACCCTAAACGACTGCTTATACAAATTTATTTTATTAGACTCGAATTATTCTTATTTAAATTTGGTCAAAAATATTTATTCAATTTTCAAACAAAATGAAATTTAAAATGTTCAGAAAAGTTATAATTAGGTCTATACTGAATTTTATTTAAGAGAAACATCTGAACAGAGATTTAAATATGAAGAGTTTCCTTTGTTTCCACCACGGCTTCATTCAAAGCAAGAGATTTATTACAAATGCAGATTTGGAAAGTTTTGATTAGCCTAGAACAATATTTTCGGTACAAACCTCTCTTGGAATTCAAGTCCATGATCTCCTTTCGAGTGATAGTTTGATAAGAAAGGTAATTTCAACCAACTGTCATGTAACAAGTAATATTTTACATACATCATGGCCGGACGGTTTACGGTTTGATTTTTTTTAGTGTCATTATACGTTATCATCATGATTCGAGGAATTACCTCATTCGGCATAAACTCATATTTATCCAGTTTTTTTATCATTCTTAAACTTATTTCATAAAGTTCTCCATGGATATTCTGAAAATAAAAATATCTATTACCATTATGGATAGCATTGTTTTCCTTCAATAATAAGATTGTCTTTGATACACAACATTACTGAGCCTCCACTTTCATTCAATGCCAATGCCTTGATATCTCGATAACAAGGCGTTTTTGGAAAAAATTGTATTCTTATTTATATTATTATTTTGCCCCATATAACCCATTTCCAAAGTTTTTTTACTTACTTCTGAGACACCCTGTATAGTAATTCCTACTGACAATCAATATGTACTGCTTTGAACTACCTTGTCAAGTGTGATCTTATTTTCAATCCACTATGGGATCTTCATCGGGTGGTGAAGGTCAAAGTTCTGTATAATTATTCTTGAACATGTCAGCTGTTTATATTTATCTTATTGATCCTATATTTATTCTCAAATTGTAGTTTTTGTGGATAAATAGCATAAGCTGACAATTAGCTAATTTGAATCAATAGTACACATATGTGACTTGTTCATTATATTACAAACATGAGTATACGAACATAATATACCGGGTGTCCCACGAAGAGGTCGCTATTTTTGAATTAATATACCAGACGTATCGAACACGCTACAAACTTGACTCTACAGTTATAATAAATACATACGTAAAAAAATACCCCCGAGTCTCATTTGATTCTGATTAATTAGAACAAAATGGCGGAACATCAAAATAATGGTGCGTTTTCGTTAAAGTAATTTTATTTGCAAAACCATTTCAAATTAATTATTGATTTTTTACAATGTTATTAAGTACTAAATAAAATTAAAGAAATTAAAGAGATAGGAAAGTTGTAAATCATAAATGAAATTAATTCATAACCCTTCATTCAAACTCATGTCCATCAATCGCTATGCATTGATGGCAACGAAACAAAAATGAGTCATAAGTGTTTTTGAAAAATTGTCGAGGTATCAACAACAGTTCCTCTTCAATCAACCTCATTAGTTCATCACCTGTCGCAATGTCCTATGGGGCTTATTGAAGGAAGAGGTTTATTCTCACAACATTTCGACAGATGATGAATCACAATGAGGTTGATTGAAGAGGAACTGTTGTTTATATCTCGGCAATTTTTCAAAAATGCTTATGACTCATTTTTGTTTCGTTGCCATCAATGCATAGCGATTGATGGACATGAGTTTGAATGAAGGGTTATGAATTAATTTCATTTATGATTTACAACTTTCCTATCTCTTTAATTCCTTTAATTTTATTTAGCACTTAATAACATTGTAAAAAATCAATAATTAATTTGAAATGGTTTTGCAAATAAAATTACTTTAGCGAAAACGCACCATTATTTTGGTGTTCCGCCATTTTGTTCCGATTAATCAGAATCAAATGAGACTCGAGGGTATTTTTTTACATATGTATTTAACTATTTATTATAACTGTCGAGTTTCAAGTTTGTAGCGTGTTCGATACGTCTGGTATATTAATTAAAAAATAGCAACCTCTTCGTGGGACACCCGGTATTATATAGTACAGACATTATCCTATCATAAGTATTCTATTTTTTCTATGTTACGCTATTTCATAAGTACTTTATTTGCTGGGCCTTTTGTATTATTATTTACTATAAAAGATAAGTTCATGTTTACAAACTTTGATCTCAATTATTTACAAAGCAGTAAACAAATTACCATGCTACAAATTCTTTACCAGATTGTAGAATCTATGATTTATTAGAATTAAATAGTGAACATGTTTAATTATTATTTTATATTTGTTATATTGCTTCTTAAATAACGTACTCTAATACATTGCTTAGTTAATGATGTATACAATTTACAAGTTTTATTTCTTGAGCAATGTTCTTTGGGCAACACTCACCATGAACAATCAGTGCTTGAGAACACAGTTGTCAAACATACACACAAAAAAAAATTGGGAAACACGTTTTTGTAGACGATTCAAAAATTAATTAACATTTCGTTTTTTAAGACTGGCCAGTAGATATTGGGCGGTCATGCAGTCATTTGGAGCACCCACAAAAATCCAGGTGTTTTCCAGCATTTGGTATTTTTTCATGTCATGTTGCTTACCCTCTCTTCTAACTGAGCTCTCGAGCACTAATTATTTATGGTTAGTATTGGCCAAAAAACAACTCTCAATTTAAATTTTCCTTGCCATATACAGTGGAACTTGGGTAATTGGAATCTCAAGGGACCGGTAAACAAATTGAATTACAGAAGTTGCTTGAATAAGGCTTAAAACCTTCATAATTTCCATTTCCAGAGAAAATGTATCATTCAAGAAATAGATTTTGAACAACTTGCACTTTTGAACAGCTGTGAAAAGTCACACACAAATGCTAAACAACAGGGACGGATCGGGTGAGGGGAGGGTACAATAACCTTGAACGTAACCTAGCAGGGTTAGAGATGTGCCAAGCAGTTACTTACGCGAACCAGCTGCAGCTAGTTCCACAGAGCCCGCGGAACTGCTTCCAAAACTAGATCCAGCTACAGCTAATTGAACACCTGTTGGGCGCTATAGCTGTTTTTGGAATGATATGTTGCAGCTGTTTTTGAAACGAATCGTTGCAGCGCTAAAAACAGCTGTAGCTACCTGAATTCTTGTTCACTTGGAATGGTTGGAACTGTTTTCACTCTCGGAGCATTGTAACGAAATAGTTCCAGTTTCCGCAACACACCTCTAATCATGGTAAAGATCGGAGACTTGGTTCTTATGCCATCTGTGCCACCAGGGCCGCCAGGGCAACCGGGGCACTTTGCCCCAGGTCCCCGAATCCAATGAACTAACCAATTTTTTTAACATTGTTTATATAGAAAATGATAGGGATCTAGCAACAAATTTTAACTAAAGAATATTTCGAATGATAGAAGTTTGAATCATCCATGTTCCACTGTATCATGTCATTCAGAACAGAATTAATGTTTAATTTATTTTTAGGACATTTTTAGCAAGTTATGCTTTAGGCTGGATGACAAACTTATTCCTTTAATAATCCACCTACTCCAAGTAGGTGTTTTAATAATTCAGTATGTTTTTTAATGTTGAAGAAGCCTATAACAACATTAGAATGGATCTTTATAACTAATAGTATCGTAGGAGCTCAAATAACACAATAGCATGCTTAGTATATTTCACTAACCCTGCATTTAGCGGTGATCAAGGGAAATTAATTTTTTTAAACTTACATTTCCCTTATCTGGCCTGTAGAGTACCAACGGAACATTGTACTTAGTAGCTATTATCATAGGTAACTTTTCAACAGTCATTGCCTCTGTTATAAAGAAAGCAAAACCGTTTTCTGGGTTTTCTAGCCAATGGTGCATTGGTTCTCCTCTCTTCATGGGACCAAAAATGAAGACTGGGTGCATAGTGTCATCCTCCTGGGGGTAAAAACATAACAAAGATTTATTTGCTGCAGTAATGCTAAGCATAAATATTAGAAAAACTCAGTTCTTTTACAAATTAACTGAATCTAATCAGACAATAAAGTGCTTAAAATATAAAATTCATACAGTTTACAGTTAGGTAACTTGAAATCATATTCTTTATAATTTATAAATAAATAAAGAATACATCGGGAAATAAAGTAAAAGAGAACAAATATTTACATTTTTAACCTGGTTAAGAAATGTTCAATATGTTTAAATATATAGACATCTTTGGTTAGTACTTTTTGTAAGAAACTGTTGAAAAGTAAAAATGACACGTTTATCACATAGTTAATAAAAGATCAGTAAAATTAAAAGCAGTTTAAATTATGTAACCATTTTTAATAAAGATGCAAAACAAGTACGTGATTTACTAGCAGCCCAATATTTCTTGTTTAGTTATTAAAAATGCATAATTTTCCAGAGTTAATTACTATAATAAATACATTAATTTTATATCAATCCTAGGCTATATGTATTAAATAATCATCATAGTTATTTGATACTGTGTCAAACTCGAGTTTAAACGCAAACACATCATTCTGTCCTACAGGTGACATGATGCGCAGAATGCTCCCAAACTCCTGCCTGAATAGCACACCTTACTTATACTACGGTGTCTTGGAAAACTCAAGAAAGCTTGTAAAGACATGACCAAATGAACCATTCAGATAGTTTATATTCACCATTTTTTTGGCCTCATTTTGATAGCTTGAAGAATGTATGAACAAATTTTAGTGAATCACTGACTTGGTTGGAAAATTAATATATTTTATGCTACAATTACACAAACCCGCGAAGTGAATAATAAATTAAACTTGATAACTTTGATATGTACCAAGAAACTGAAAGCACTGTTCTCTGTTATAATGTAGACCAAATATACAGCAGCTAAATTACTGTAAGAGGTTCAAAGATTGGCTGAGAGCAAGTTTGTCCTTTCCCACAAAAGGTAAATGTGTGACACCCGAAATCATCACTCGACTCCCACCCATCCTCTTACAAGTAATTTCTAGTGAGTGTATAGCATCACATCGAAGGAATACAATTTTATTCAGTTTCATTCAATTTTTAAGTTTTATTTCTATGTTAGTATTTTTGTTTTATATTGCTTTATTAGTTAGTACAATAGTCACTACTTTTTATTACGGTAGCTTATCGTAGTATTAACTTAATCTTAATATGTATACTTAGACTTGTCTTTACATACAGTAATATCTATGTGGGAACTACTTTCCAATTGTGTTCTATATCTAGTGTATATTTAGAGAAAATACTTTTGATTTTTGTAAACTGTAAAATGTATGTAATGAAAGAATATTATTTTTTAAGTGGTTCTTGAGGCAGGATTTTACAGTTGTTTTGAAATGAAATGAAATAATTCATTTACCAAAGTAAAATGTTTAGTTGCATTTTGGTGCGGTACACTATATTGTGTATATTGTATATATGGAAATTAAGAGCTTGAAGATGAAAAAATGTTGGAAAGTTGTTTTCAGATTATTGGTTTTAAACAGTTTTCTATTTCTGAAACTAGAAGTCATAAATACAAATTGTTAGTGTCGATATGCATAATTTATGGTCAAATGTAAACACATATATAATCCTTATATTTTAGGCAATATCTTACCCCGTATATTGTATCACAGGAAAATTTATTGGTTGTGTATGAAAATAAAACCCAAATAAACACATAGTAAACATAGTAACCATAACTGAACACACAAAGTCTACTGGCCATCTTATCTTGTTGCTGATAACATCTATGATTTGATAAACCTTTTTAATACTATAAACTGACTTACTTAAGTGTATTCTTAATTTAATACTAATTCAGCGATGAATAATAAGTGGTAAATATTTAATGGTTTAAATTACCTTTATCCGTCAGTGATCCTATTTTCGTCCTCAATATAGACGACCGGTTTTGTGGTTGTTTAAAACCTCATCTTCAGGCTACAACTCAGTACGTCAATCATTCACAAGAATATTAAAAACACAATACATTAAACAAACATGACACGGACATACAAAATAATAAAGAAACAAAAACTGCATATTGACATTGACGTTTGGCAAACTAAATCACGATGACACGTCGAGGGCGGTTGTGTGGTCATGACTCCACTGTCAAAGTAATACTCATGTTTTTTTGTTTTTTTTAAATATTAAGATGTGGTTTACTGAAAACAGTGAATAAAACGATTGAGTGAAAATTACATATTTAGAGTGGTCATATCCAAAATAAATCAAAGGTACATGAGCTAAAAATAACAACCGGAGTGACCTTCATCTAAACAAACTGACTGGCCTTCCCTGAACAAAGATCGGCCCCCCAAGTACCGGTACTGATATATAAAGAAATAACAATTTTTTAATTTCATATAAAAAAGAAAAAGTATTTTAGGTAGAGCATTAATTTCTAGGACATGAGTGGCGACGCTGCGTAGTGTGTCTGACGTTTGAATCAATTGCGCTGCCCTGCCGAGCTGTTTCATTACAACTTGTGTCTTATGAATAGAGCACATTACATGATCAAATAACTATTTAATTAGTACATTTCAGTTCAAGTCACAGTGCTCGGCATCTGGTCAGCGTATGCTCTGTAATGACTTTTTGCCTCTATTTGGCATAGTACCGTTAGTGTTACAGTCTACTTTTGTCAACAGAAAGCAAAAATCACTTATTTAATTTTAAAACATTTGTTTTGGTTGTTTTGTTAATGTCTACTTTTATTTACGAGAAACTTCAGTAGTTTCTCACCTTCCCAGGTGCCAAGCACCGTGAACCGAGCTGTACTTGTTTCTTATAACTACCAATGATATAATAATATTAATTTTCAACACTCAAAAAACACTCAATTTGATTGGTGTGACCTACCAAAATTGTGAACTTTAAATAGGTCTTTAAATATTGTAAGAATTATTTTATTTGTTTTCGCATAAGACAATGTATCTCTTATGGTTACGGTACATATTATCCATGTTCAGTCCCCCCCTGACAACACAAAAGTGTCTCTTCTTATTCCCTCGAGAATTTGTGTGTCCCACTTTGGGTCATAACCTCCACTTTGTGGCACCCCTACACTCCATTGAGCGATGGATGACACCTTGAGCATTTCAGTATTTGTTCAAAACTTTCCACATTTTCTTATTAAGGGTAGAAGTAAAATATCTGAAAAATACAGTTTATTAAGTCAAACCATATTTCATAAATCAACAGATTGTTGTGCAAGTATTAAATCACAACCATTTCAAAACAAGTGTTCACGTTCGTGACCTGGGTATAAAATGATAGTTGAAGTTCTATGCTTGATAAAATAAATGTCCTATAACTCATGACAACTAAGTGTTAACCTATTATTAGGCTGTAATTAACTACTGGTAAATAACTCACTATGTTGAATAATTACAATTAAACTCTAAAGAAATTATATACACTATTGCATCTGTAAAAGTAGGAAAGGTATGACAAAACAGGGTTTTTAAGTAGAAACAGCATATGCCTTGAAGCATTCGTTTTCAATTAATTCAGATTAATAATATATGTTTAATTCTCGGTTTGAAATTCATTGTTTGTGGTGGTGAGTTAATGTTATGAAATGATTGCATTTGCCATCACTGATGTTTTTCTCTAATCATCGATTGCAAATGTCCACATTAATTTATTAAACGAGTTCGCACGCAGCACGCTGACGTGAGGGAGGTGAATTTCCGCATACAATACTTTTAAAACTCAAACCCTATGTAAAAACATACATTTATGCCAAATTTATTGAAATCTGAAAACATTGATTTTTTGGCTGTTCTGATGCTCCTGGTTTAATTTACCTGCAGTGTTAGGAATACAATTTGCGCATTATAAGGTTAAGAGAAGGTCCAGTCAGGCTTAAAAGTAGGCGCGAGGTTGCTGGGGATGAAACAAATACACCAACAAATGAATAACATGCTTTTCTAATGTAAAAACCCCATAAGAAAACGTACTGTGTTTAGCCGATATACATTTTCTTTAATAACTCGGTAAATATTTATGCTAGAATGACGAGAGAGGGCTTAAAACTTTCGCTTCACTAATTCCCATCTTAATACGTGCATTAATTGTTCGCAGTAACATTCGGGGTTTTTCTGACCCTTTTTGGGCCCAAAAACTTGAAATTCAAAAGAATAATCCCCAAAAAAAGGGTTTAGAGTTTTCCGATTGTTTTTCCCAACGAACTTGTCCAACTGATTATAGAAAGGAACGTCCCTACCAAATTTGGAGTAAATCGGACGAAAAATGTGACCGCTAGAGTGCATACATATATATAATTTTGAACGACCCCCCAAAACGTGTTCAGGGGGTCACGTTAGGAACTTCTATGGTGGTCCCGGGCTTAAGTTTCACCGTGCGGGTCATGCTAATAGTTCACTTTTCTATAATTCACTAATAACAAATGTTTGATGATCCTAATTTAATGTTCCAACAGACTGTCAACAGAATGTAGGTTTTACCTTCATATAAACATTGGCTTTGATTTTTTTTGCAGTCAGCTCAGTGGTAATTCAAAGTGTGTTGGAGTCTATGACCAGTCGATTTGTGAATAAAATATAGTTAAGAATACAGTATAGAGAAGATTATTTGTGACATTTTTCATTAACTGCTTCATTGTAATTCTGATTTGTTACTGTACTTAATGGATAAAAAGTAAATAAAATAAAAATGACGGGAATTGAAATAAATAACACATTTTAAGAAGTAAATAATTTTGTTTATAGGTAAATAATAACAAGAAAATCACAATATGATGAATATTTAGGTAAAGAAGGTACCTTACATTTTAACAACACAAAATGTAGCCATAACCTACGAATTACATTTTTTGACTAGTGGAATGTACGAGTATGGCAACTTTATTCTCTCGCTCACAACTCTCAACATGGAACTGATCTCGGGTCAGTCAATACTGCACAATCAAAGCTCAGTTATACATACAAGCTACACGGCTGGTGAATACATCATTCCCTCGCTCACAACTCTCAACATGGAACTGATCTCGGGTCAGTCAATACTGCACAATCAAAGCTCAGTTATACATACAAGCTACACGGCTGGTGAATACATCATTCCCTCGCTCACAACTCTCAACATGGAACTGATCTCGGGTCAGTCAATACTGCACAATCAAAGCTCAGTTATACATACAAGCTAACGGCTGGTGAATACATCATTCCCTCGCTCACAACTCTCAACATAGAACTGATCTCGGGTCAGTCAATACTGCACAATCAAAGCTCAGTTATACATACAAGCTACACGGCTGATGAATACATCATTCCCTCGCTCACAACTCTCAACACAGAACTGATCTCGGGTCAGTCAATACTGCACAATCAAAGCTCAGTTATACATACAAGCTACACGGCTGGTGAATACATCATTCCCTCGCAACGAGAGAGTCTGCCAAACGCAATAACATCTAAACAAAAACATACATAAAATATACGTAGCATCCGGATTTTTCTAAGGCTGTTTAAAGCAAATGAAAGTATAAATATGCTGACGAAATAAGTGCTCATTATTAAAAAAATCATACAGGATTTGTTCAATATCCAGGCATATTGACGATGAAAAACTTTTCATATTATTGGCCAAATGATGTAACCGACAACAATGAGCTAATGTAATAGGGTTACATTTACAGCTCCTTGAGTATTTAACACGTTACCTACTGATGCCGAGGTAAGCTGTATCGTGGCGGCTGGTAGTCAAGGTGCATATACCTTGTTTAAAATGTACACAATTATTGTCTTTAAATTTTATACATTTTTAAAATAAAAACAATTTTCTTAAATTAAAATAAGAGCAACTGCATGGCATGATTTTTCCCAGATTAGAAAAGAACTACTCAACATTTTTATTAAAATGAGCAAACAAATTTTAAACATTTTTCATAGATCTTACTTGTTGGCTAATGTCCATGCCCAAACAGTGATTATTGTTTATTAAATATACATTTTTGCTACATCATAAAACCAACTGCTGATAATTTAATAGTTCATTATGAATTTTGAAATTTGGATTTCATAAATTATTTATTATCCGTTTAACATGCTTTAAAAAGTGCTATCATTTGACAAAAAATCCTCTTAAAGCTAGGACGAAAAATTAGAACAGAGATTGAAAATTTGTTCCCTGTGATCTTAATAACTTTCAGAAAATATAATTTCAAATGGAGACAATATTATAACAATTATTAAATGAGATCTAGTTACATAACAAAATGAAAATTTAATTTCACAAACCATGTTACGAAAGATTACGAAGGAACAAACCGATTTTAAGTGTCTCCATTAACCAAAAAAGAGGGGGCAAAATTTGTTGGGAAGGATGCAAGACTTAAAACATTTAAACAAAATAGTTAGAATAATGATCATCACAGGTCATTGGTCTAGAATGACGAGTGGTTGAATATTCTGAATGGTTCCTCAAGCAACCGTTTATGTAAAATTAAACTCTTTATGGAAAGCAGATCTTGAAAAAGCTCTTTACAACTGCCTCAGATAGCCCAGACGCAAGAGCGCAGGCCTCATAACCATCAGAAGCCTGGTTCGATCCTAGACTGGTGTTGTGGTTTGTATTGGTGGGATAAGTGAGAAATGCTAACGTTGCTGCCGTTAGACATACGCAAGTGTGTATGAAGTTGACGATGGGTGATATTCATTATAACGTTTGCCAACAAAATTGTTCATTATCTAAATAATGTTTATACTTTCATTTAAAAACCCTTAAAAAATATTGTCATTTGTTCAAGTTTCAATATTGCAATTAATAATAGTAACCCGATAACATTAATAATCATAGACAATATACAGTAACTAATAAATAATACAAAATATACACAGCAAGCGATAATTAATGTAAAATAGATATAGTGTGGTAAAATAAACTTCACTACGATAAGTTTATTACAAATTACAAATAAATCACAGCATAAGATAGATAAATAATATACTCGAATATTGTACGATACCATAAAATAAGTATATTGCCTCGTTAAAGTAAATATAGAAAGAACAATAATTCCTCGGCACAGAATCATAAATTATATCGACTTTAACAGGGCATATTGTATTTCAATTTATAAATGCTTGCAAAATATAAATTATAACTCTAAAATGTGTTCAGCTCTCACGTTATTCATTGTTTGAAGATCGACTTTTAGCTTGGGTGAGGTCGGAAGTTTATAGTGGATTACATTCTCGCAATAACCACAAACGATGACGAACAACCTAATACATTCCAGGACACCTATATCCGATTAAATTACTAAAATAACCAAATTACACTTTGGAAAGTTATTAAATTAAATTACATTAATTTCTTTGGTCTTTTTGCGTGCAAGATAAATACAGAAAAACTGTGTTTGCGATAAAATACAACTCGCCATTAAAAAGCCAAAATAAGTTGAAGTGTGCTAGACGTTTGTTCAAATAAACGGTGAGGTTGGATGACCTTGTGACACAACACTGTAATGAGGTAAGTGGTGACCTATAACTGTTACAGCAGAGCCCCACTAACAAGAAACAGTGAGGACTTGGAGGATGTCGAGTTGCTCAAAGCATTAGGCAATGAAAAGTATAAGCTAAGGTATCCTAATTTTTTTGTCAAATTACATTTTGTTATTAAATACAAACAAATAAAAAAATTAATATAGAACTAAAAGTGGGATAAAGGTTAGTTCCTTCCTTAACAATTTTGCTGGACTTATTTAAGCTAAAAATAAGTAATATATACATAAAAGTACTTATAATGGGCTTTATAATCGAGATTAGACAGTTGTGTTTTCGATTTTCAAGTTTCATTCTTTACCGTCGAGTGTCAAGATCGTGAGACTTCGCTACAACTATTTAATACCTTTTTCTTTTTTTTAACTGCAGTGAGATGTTTTTAGGAATTTAACAGACAGGTTCCTCAACAAAATGTTTTAAAGTTACGGTTTTAAAATCGAGAAATAACCTGAAGTATCTTTATTACATATTTTGAAGTTAAAATTAATTACTGCCATTACCAAACGATGAACATTCTATTACATTCCAGGATACCCAATCTGTTTAAATTATTAAAATAAACCAAACCCTTTAAAAAAGTCCTTGGTGTATGAAGGGAAAAGTCTGAAATGACTCCTTCTCGGATGAATAGCGTCTAAACAGGTGATTGGATATGCAATCTGACAAAAAATCGTCAGATTGGAATTGCATTTTCTACAACTTTTGTACTTAAAATTTTTTGCCATCTCTTACCATTTCCGTACAAAACGCACTCAAAGAGGAAAAATTGAAAAAGTGGACTTTTCCCCACCCAAAAAGTGACCAAAACTAAAAAATGAAAACCTTTGGCAATTTTCCTGTGAGTTGCTCGTCAAGAGTTTTAATTCAAGTATGGGGTCGAGTAGGGTCAGGATACGGTAAGTGCCCCATAATCTATGTCAGTGAATCAGTGAGGGAGTGAGTGAGTGAGTCATTGAACCGTCTCTAGCTTTCCGCTTTGCTCACTGGGGGCTCCGTCCCCAGACCTCTGTGGGGGGCTTCGCCCTCAGGTCGCTGTTTGTCCTCAGGTTAACGATGCCAAATCTCACGTTCCTAGCTCAAGTATAAGTGGTGTCATTTAAAGTGGGGCAGAACCGACATATTACTACTACTCACACTTAGAAAACAACAAACTAGCAGATTTTTAAATTTTAGGGAAATAATAATTGAAATAGTAGGTTTTGGGAATATTTAAGGAGATTTTAGGATACAAGGCACATGCATGCTAAATCTCACGTTCCTAGCTCAAGTGGAAGTAGTGTTATATATCAAGTGGTCCATAACCGATCTGACAAGTTTAAATTATTAAAACTACTCATATGACTACTGCTTTATCTTTATACCAAAGGTGATGTAGACATATTGCGTGCCAAATGTTACGCCTATAACAAGTATAAAGTATGAAAATAAAAACCAGAGAAAATCTCCGAAAATAACCTAAAATCGAAGAATATAGCTCAATCTAAGGGTGAAGGGGGTGATATAAGACAAAACGTCAAAGGAACAAAGTTGTGGATCGTCTAAAATCCATGGCACATTGTACTCTCCATTTTTTTATAAGACCTTCCGTTTGACTGCTAGATCTATTTTAAAGATATAAAAGTGTGTAAAGCAGTTGGTCAATTATTAAACCATTAGGATTTTGATTTTTTGAGGGGTTTAAATATTAAAATAGGTTAGTTTCACTACTGTTTCATGAAGAAAGGTGTGTACAAAAATTGTGTGCCAAATAAATAGCCTCTGAGTACTGAATTAAAGTGATAGGAAATTAAAAACCGCAAAAAAACTTAGAAAACTGCCTGAAATTTAAAAATATAGCGCTACCTAAGGGTGAAGGAGACGAGATACAACAAAAAGTTATCAGACCACAGTTGTAGATCTTGCAAAAGCGTGGTGGTGTCTGTTTTTCGACAGTGTTTTCTGCTATGGCTAAAAACCAGGTAATCTAAAATAAGCTTTTTTAAGGAATTTTAAATATTTTTCTGAGGGTTTATAATAACAAAATTTTAGTTTTGGTGATTTTCCTGGTAGTTACAAGATACAAGCTATGTGCATGCCAAATTTCTCGTTTCTAGTCCATAGTGGTCTAGAATTTGTATACCTGAGTGAGTGAGTTACACATAGGGCTGTATAGTTATTTAGATTGTTAATTAACTTTCAGTTGATGATATGACTGAATCATCCGGTTTAAAATGATTTAATTGTTAGAATTAAACAAACCAGATTAACTAATTTTAATTTTTATATAAGGAAAACCAAAACTGTCCCACCAAGAGGCATCTTCCTAGCCTGACGATTGGTATTTTTTACTTCGGTTCAAGGGGTCCACAACAATATCAAGATTAAGGGTTAAAGGTTAAGAGGTAAAGGTTTGGACCCCTTTCTTTTAAAAAGCGTTTATAATGTGCTCTTTAAAAAAATACAACTGGCATTGAAAAAAAAAAATTTAAGGGAAATTCTCCCCTCCAAACAAAGTTTGTATAATGGAATTGAATAATGGTTGATTTTTTTAAGGAAGGAAAAATGGTACCACTTGACAGCCCTAAAGTCTTGTGACAATCCATTCACCCGAACAAACTGTTAATACTAGGCTAGTCAGTATAAGGCACAGTTTAGACTAGTTGGAGTGTCCATTAGAGAAACTGTTAAAATTGTGACTATTTTTCAACAAAATAAATATGGTCGATAAAGAAAGGTGATGATAATGAAATTGCCCTCATGTGATCAAGAACAACTGATATTTATTTTAACAATAAAAAGTAGCGTCGGAACATTAAGACCAATTTACTCTCGGTTTTCAAAATCACGTTAGATTTTAAATATAGTACTGCCTCAAAAAATACATCTTAACATGGACCGTGATGATGCAGCCTTTGGAATACTAAGAATAATAGCTTGAAATAATAACTTATCATTTGCAAAGGCTATGACGGTCAAGCTTGACCTTTTATGAATGATCCAATTGAAAAATTATTGTAAACAAATGAACAAATCATGCTAATACGGAAGTAAAGAGTATATTAATACACGATGTATCGCTATAATGATAATGTGAAGTATTTTTTGTAAAGATTCAAAATAAACCCAGACTGACAGAATTTGGGAAGTTGGGTGATGAGACAACTACAACTATACCCCATTACTTTTCTTTAGTTAACTGTATAAAAAAAAATTCCTGAGTGGGGGATCAAAAAATCAAATTACATCAGATTAAATCAATTGCAAGGTTAAGTTCTTGTCAAGCTTCCACAAATGTTGAGTTAAAAACAAGAATTAAAGTCCTGCAGCTCACAAAAAGTTGCACATTGAGGTTCCAGCAAACCTCATCAGTTGGATGTTAAAGAAGGAAACCAACTTGGGTGGTCACCTGTTAACCCCTGTTTTCCAACTTGGGTGGTCACCTGTTAACCCCTGTTTTCCAACTTGGGTGGTCACCTGTTAACCCCTGTTTTCTAAGAATTAAGTCATTCAATATAACCACTGTTAACCATATATTTGACCGGGAGTTCACTCAGTAATAGAACTTACAACTGTTGTACGAGTTACATCTCTTCGTAAATGTCAGTGATTATTTAACTCTCTGATTTTTTCAAATTAATATTTAAAAACTAGCTTTACAATGTTTAGTTTTAAAACAGTTTATATTTTTTCAGAGTAAACATGGAAAACTATAGAATAATACACGAGTTATCACTCTGTGTTCATTAAGGGTCTTGCAATAAGTTTCTAACAAAAGGCTTGAATAAATCCAAAATGGCGGAAAGAGAAAACCTGTCATGGGATTTCAAAAAGTTTTACAAAAATATTAGGGACATACTTGAACGTAAATTATATATATTCTCGACCTTTTTTTCCTAAAATATGGTATTAGTTGTGTTTTTGAAAAAAAAAACTCCATGTCGCTGTACGGAATTGAAAATACTATCTGTCCTTGATCTATATATAAAATAAAGAGTATAAATGGTAGGCATCTAAAAGGTGGGGGTTAGAAGATGCAAAGATAGCCAGCCATTTTGTATCCTTCATGTACAATACCTAGCTCACAACAAGTGTTGTGAGTGGCAGGCCCAAACATGTGTTTTCCCACAAACACACAACTTGAGAAGAACTTCAACCTATACCTATACAAATGGTTAAATCAAATCTAGTTTGAAGTTTGTAAGAATTAATCCGTTAGAATTGATTAAATATTACAGTGGTAGGGCCAATAATTCAACTTTCGGATGATTACGATACAAAATGTTAGATGAATATATTGTTCAGTCTTCTTAATTATGTATTATAATGAACATATATAAAACAAATTATATCAATGATTGATGGAGAGCAGAGAGACTTAAATCAAAGCTGAATGTATAAAACTTACAAATTCTAAGAAAAATAGCAATATTAGTTTTATCTAAAAAAAACAACAATTAAATCCTGTGATCACATTATAAAACTATATATAATTAACTACCAATAATAAAATTGATATAAATGTGGCAAGACATATATATATATATATATATATATATATATATATATATATATATGTGTTTGAGAAACAGAATAATTTAACGACCATACACAATCCTTATGACAACCATACACAATTCTTATGGCGACCATACACAATTCTTATAAGTTTTACATGATCAAAAGACAATCAAAACATAATTTTGATTTTAAAAGGGGTCATTATATGCACAAAACTGAAAGTTATCACTGCTTTATAAACTTGCACCGAATATGGATCATCTGGCAATGCTAGTAAAATATAGTCAAATGGGCTCTATGATGAAAGAGCTAAAATTGTGTATACTTCCAGAGGATTACGAAATATCCAGAAAGCTTGGATCAAATTTTCATAGTGCTGCAAGTCAGCACCTAGTTGTATAAAGATGATAACTTTTAGCTTCTTTCACACAGTTTTAATTTTGTAGTATTTGTTTTAACAAATAGTGGTATTTGTAAATGATTGCAAACAATACGGTGCTATAAAACAAAAGGAGTATGATAAATGTTTGCTAGATCAATTATCAGTCTAGCCAGTATGTAGCAAACATAAAAGCTGTGGTAAAATACTCGTGTCTCTACAATTATTATTTACATATATTTCGAACACGGCTTATGAGGCTTTGTAGTGATGTTAAAATGTTTAGTTTCTGTAACATACGGTTTTCCCAGTACTCTGTTTTAACAGAGTCCATTATCGATGAAGTTCGGTGGTGTCTCCAATAAAAAACACACTTTTTTAACTGTTTCGTTTAGCGGTTAATCGCTTCTTCATAAATATAATACTTCGAGCCGCGCATAAACCTATTGTAAGCGAAAGTGAGTACGGAGCGTTTCATTAAATTAATTTTATACGTTTACTGTAATATTTAGAAACGGACACAACAATTTTATTCATCGGCGAACGTGTTAAACCGTACAACATAATTTTAACAATTCATAAATTACTAGATAAATAACAAACCGATAACACTAACAAATTATATTCACATTAAAATATGAAAAACAGTAACAGGTTGAGATTGCTTCAATGAACCCAGCACGATAAAAATTATATGCAAGAATCTTACCGACAACAATCACAAATTAAATAACGTCCAAGTTTATGTCGAAACAAAACAATAACTGCGAGGACGAATGTTGTCTTTTTTACATGAGTGAGCACATTTTTTTGAGGTCTGAGTCAAACTCTTCGTCGAGGTCTCCGGTGTCGGGTTTCAGGCGGCCCGTGATGTTAGGCATGTACCTCGACTCGCAGACTCCCTTCCTCTCGTAGAACAGCATGTATGCGGAGCTGGTGTCCAAGTCTGTCACTTCCTGTACAAGTATACACACATCCTTCACAGTAACATCGTTGATTGAAATCATCTTAATTTACCCCATATTCTACTCAAAGCACCTCGCAAAAAATCCCTTATTTTATAGTTTCTGAGAGGAATGTTTCTGTGCCAAATAGTATTTGTGAGTTTAGTAGTATACAAATAATTTGATTCTTACGGACAACAGGTTGTTATTTTACTATCTGGTGCCATAGCAACACATGTCCGGTTTTTAGGCCTTATTCCAAAGGTTTAGTTGTGTTTTCCCCTGCTTCGTTCCCTTAGCATCAAAGTTCTTCTTGATTATTTTTCAAAAAGTAAATTACTACTTAACTGAATATGGAAAAGACAAAATTTATAGTTGTTAGTACTCACAAAGCCGACTCAAAATTTAAAATGACAATAATTAGTGAAGACCACAAAATATTATAAAATGCAAAAACTAAATTTGTTGGATTAACCTTTGATCAAAATCTTGACTGGAACAGTCACATTGAAAATATTATGCCAAAAATATCTTTTGAGTTGTATGATTTAAGAAAAATGCAACAAATATGCGATATTAAAACCTTAAAGACTTTCAATAATACTTTAATAATACAATAATACTTTTCATATATTCATTCTATTACAGCTGATGGCATCTCCTTGTATGGGGCCACATCAAATATTAATCTAAGATCTATTCTAAAAGCTCAACACAAATCAATAAGAATAATTTTAAACCTCAATAGAACAACCTCAGTCGAGCAACTTTTGTTTCACTAAATATATTAACTGTGTTTGGGATGTATATTTATGAAACGGCGCTGGGCGTCTAACTAAACTTCAGTAACCTACAATTATTAGATTTCCATAGTTATAATACCAGGTGCCGCAACGAATTGGCTCTACCTGCTCACAATTTACAAATTCAATGTAAGAAACCTCAATATGCAGGATCAAAATGTTTGATAAATCTTCCACAAAACATGATCAGAACAAAATTTAAACACCTTTAAAAGAAAACTTAAGGAGTATTTAATTGATAGGGCTTTATACTCCTTTAATGATTTCTTTTAATGTTCAGTCTATTTATAAATACGAAAAACTAAATAATTGTTTTGAAAATATATGATTTCTATCTAGAGTTAAGTAATCCTTATGTATAACTTTGTGACACTATTCAATATAACTTGGGCCTGTAATATATGAATAAAGATATTTGAATTGAACAAAACAAAAGAATTGAGAACCAATGGCTAATGTTGATTTATATACTACTCAACGCATTATCTTAAATTGTCGCTTCGATCATTTGTTTAAACAAAAAACATCTACTTATTCCAGTGAGAGGAAATTTGTCATCATGAACAATATAATCATGCAATAAAATTTCAAAAATATTCAATATTTCCAATTTGTTTCTGATATATTCATGATATAAAAATTCTGCTCACTGGAATTTGTCAGTGTTTTTGTTCTTTAAACTGAGTCATAATTCAATAAAGATTAATCATCGATCAAAGATTTACAGTTAAATGCTACATTAAAAAACCGCTAATCCGGCATCCGATGTAGCCGGATTACCTTTTCAATAATGGTAAATCAGTTTTTATTTTAGATTCAAAACCCCAGTTACTGTATTTGAGCATCTATCGTTCATGTTGCAACCCGAAAAAACCGACTGAGAATAGATAGGAAATGGTCAAATGGCAAAAAAAAAAAAAAATTAAAAAAAATATAAAACAATTGCCAAACTGTGAGTCATTGTTTGTTTACTTTCCTACTCTACGACATGTTCTCTGTTCACTGAAGGATGTTTTTCGTCCTCTGGTACGTTCACCAAAGAAGCTGGTCAAAACATTTCCAGGCTTATTTTAGATATTTTCAATAATTAAAATTTTTAACATTTATTTTAATTATTATGGTACAATTAATTACGATACACTGCGTATAAAACACTAAATGATGTACGGATTCCACTCTTCCATAACTCATCGATTGCTTTGCCGTGACCCTCACTAACTCAAAGTCTGTGGAAGATCACCTTAATAAGTCGAACCTCAATATTTCGAAATATTCGATAACTCAAATTTTTTCCATTCCCTCTGAGGCTTGATTTATTGAGGTTCCACTGTACAAAGAAAGATAAAATTGATAAATTTATTTTTTAATCTAACAAGGAATGAATAAAGGCTACGGTACACACCTTACAGCTACTGTCGTTGTAGCAGTACCACTTCCCGTTCGGATTGTTGGCGTAGGACACGTAGTGCCCTCCCCCGAGGATCCCCGAGTGGCTCTGTAACAGACCAAACATCTCTACTACACTGGCATTCAAAAGCATTGGCTAATCTATTTAGATTATAATTTACCAATAATTATAATAGAGTACAATTTCATCAATACCATTTAATGAATTTTGATTTTTCAAATTACTAAAGCTTAATATTTTTGTAGATAGATAAGTAGTTCGAACATGGTGGTAGATATTTAAACTTTGGTCTTGCCACCAATACAGTGACTGAAAGAAATTTTTCTGACCAGAAATGATTGGCGAAATTCTGTGTCAAAGATTCATATCTCATAACCCTTGGAGTTATTTGTATGCAAATAACTTTTTAAGTTCACAGTAAAAGGCTAAAATGTACAGAGTTTTTGACTGTATTTATTCAAGAATTTTCTTCCAACCTATTAAAAAACAAATTCCATAGCTTTTACTCAAATTCAATATTTACAAAGTTTTCTCAATATCAAAGGTAATTTATTAAAAAGCTTTTTCCCATGTATGTCACTGTTTTCTCTACCAGCTTCAGACGGTGTCTTGGATATTGGAAGTTATTTTTAAACCTAGTTTGGAGAGTGTTTGTCGGCGGCAAAAAATCTTACCTTGGAGATAATGAAGGAATAGGTACGGGAGGGGAGGGGTGGGGTCCGGTTGAAAGCAACAAATCAGTCGGCTGACCAACATTATTTCTTTGAGTCATTATCTTACAACCATGATTTTCCCCATTATGAATTTATAATAAACAGTTTTTTACAAAAAACAGTGAGTTATTTGAACAACGTTATACCTTCACAAAACTATCGCTAGGGATGGTAAAATAGTATTTTGTAAAAAATACGGTAATTTTACTGGCACGGTACGATAGTGGTATTTTACAATATGGCAAAACTGTCTACATCTTCACTCATTATTTAACTTTGGCGCTCGTTTATATTCGTCCGTCCTTTGAAACTTAAGTAAATACAATTAAGTTTAGGTTATTTAATGATGGATCAAGATAGGATGGAAGAAGAATTGATCAAATCAGAAAATGATAACTAGACTTTGGCCAAGATGATAGATCATCCATGTTGGTCAAAAAATTGGTGTATAGGCTTAGTTTTGATCGTTGAAACATGTCGCATTGCATCAAATCGAATTGTATCGATTTGAATCAAAATTCTATGAATCGCATCGTTGTATCAAATCAAAATAAAATCCCTGCATCGCAGACCTCTAGTACAAACACATCAAATCATTTATTAAGAATCATCATTTCATTTCATCAGTCATCAGAATCATTTATTACAAAGTGCTTACAGCAGTGATTGGTTTCTTGACACCAGAAATAGTATAAATTAATATAAAATGTAACTAAAATACATTTTAAGTCAAGGATGCATATTTGTAATATACATGGGATTTATATCACATTATAAAGGTTGTGTCTACAACAAATTCTGGGATGGAATGCTGTTTTTGAAGAAATTACATTTAAGTTGTTATTTGACAAATGGTCACACAGCTTCAGGCCAAAATGTAAAGGACTTTTCTCAAGTGCAGCTGAATGGGGTAGCATAACAGATGTTTTACCCCATTCAGCTGCCTTCCAGTATTTATTTACAAAAAAGTTTGGTAAAGATCCTTATTTAAAGTGGAAATATTTAAAATTTCAGGATTAAACAAATATGGGTAAGTAAAAATGACTGGTCTTTAAAAACATATGTTTACGGTTGAAATTCCCCATAAAACAATTCTGTAATAAAAGAATACTATTTAACATTTTTCACACTTGCTATTACCCAAAAACCATTCTAAACTGTACTTTGTACACCATTATGAATAATAGTTTTGAACTGAATTGCTTACTGAGCCTGTTTGCAGAGAAGTGACCTTTTTATTTTAATATAGAGAATAACTCACAACAATGGCGTAGAGATTGTAGCGGAGATCAAAAGGGTCAGCCTCCTCGCATAACAGGTGCTGGTGAAAGTCCTGAAGTGGCTCCATCTCTTCTGCCGACACAACAAACATGATTCATCGGAAATACTTTAAATTAGTGTAGTGCAGATCCTAAGTTAACTCCTTGAAACAAATACATGACTGGTTCTGTACGTTGTATCCAACATTTTCCCGGCAAGTTCTTTAAATTTTCATTTTACTTTCCTAAATTCAGTTAATGAGGCTTTCCCAAATAGGGCATAACAATGTTAGATGTAAATTTTGTATGTATTTATGTATTATGTATAAAAAATACAAAATGATTGGATTGCTCAAGGAATTCAGATTCCAGCAAAAATGAACAAATTCTACATGAAGAATCAAAATGGAATAGAACCCTAACATTTTTAACTTATCACATCAATTATAGGAAAGTATTCAAAAGAGTTGTTTCATTAGCAAAGCTCAAAGCAATTGATGACTTCATTAGAATTCAATAAAACTAAAACATCTTGGGCTTTAGTCAAACAAGAACTAGGCCTAAAAACACAAACATCTAAAACTCCTGTTGAAATAAAAATACAAAATTTAAAAAATCAAATAAAGTTGTATTGTTTCTGTACAAATTTAATACATATTTTGTCAGCATTGCTCATTCTGCAAATTAATTTACAGATAAATTCAGAGCTATCTATTTATTGGTTTTCATGGTCTACTTATAGAGTATATCATATCATCAATAGATTCCCAATATGGGGATTAGCTTTTGAAAAATCACAGATTTTATTTATGAGACTCTAAAGATTTATTGACACTAATGAAGAATAAATGAATGCATAACGAACCTGATTTTGAGTGGTCATCAGAGGGAGTGGACTCCGAGCTGTTTTCACCGTTATTTCTGCAAAAAAGTTAGTATTAAAAAAAGTTCTTTTACATTGATAACCCAAAACGAGCAAAAAAACTTATAGGCTATAAAATAAAAATAACCATTTTCAATAAAATTGTAATGTTTTATTTTCCTAAAATTATTATATGAGCTGTAACTTGCAGGTATTTAATTCATTTATGCTTCTACTACACGAAAAAATAATTTTAATAAAATAACAGGCTTACTTCTTCTCCATTGCAGTTTTGTGTCTCAGCACTGTTTCCCGGGGTATCGATGCCAAGTACGCTGTGGGTTCAAAGTTCTCAAAAGGGAACTTGACAACTTTTTGAGACTTTACCCACTTTCCATTCAGGAACTGGAATCTCTTGAGGTGAACAATCTAAAACAGAAGTTTGTCTGATTACAATCCAATAGTGATGTTTGTAAGAGCTTTAACACATTGGCTGCAGGCCTCGGCGGCTTCACTGCCATGAGGATTCCTATGGACCTTCACTGAGGAGAGACAAAATCAACGGTGAACCTTTGAGTAGGTGTTCTGTCACGACTATACATACTATATAGGAACCTTTCAATAACTCGAACCTCAATGAATCAAATTCCTTGATAAGTCGAAGTGTTGTTATTCCCCTTGAACTTGCCCACTTAATGCTATGATATTCTACCTCTATAATTCAAAAAGTAGGTGGGGAACATCTCGATAACTCAAGGTTTTGTGGTCTAGCCTACCGCCGCACATCTATAACTCACAGTTTTAACTGGGAAACCTCTATAACTCGAATATGTACAGATGCCGTACCTCTATAAGTCGAAGTGTTGTCTGGGGAACCTCTATAAGTCAAAATTGTATATTATAGGTTCGGATTCAAAACCCCAGTTACTGTATTTGAGCGTCTATCGTTCATATTGCAGCCCGAAAATAAAGTTTAATAATAGACAGGAAGTGGTCTTAAGGGAAAAACTTCGCCAAATTGCCGAACTGTGAGTCCTTGTTTGTTTACTTTCTTACTCTACGACATGTTCACTGTTCACTGAAGGGGTTTTTTGCCCTCAAATACGTTCACCAAAGAAGCTGTACAAAACATTTCCAGGCTCATTTTAAACATTTTCAATTTTGAAAATTATTTTTAATTTAAATTAAATTATAATTGTTACGATATGATTAATTGTGATACACTGTGTACACGATATTATGTAGGCTCTAAGGATTCTACTTTTCCATGAATCATTAATTGTGTTGCCGTGACTCTCAATCAGTCAAAGTCTGAGGAAGATCACCTTGATACGTCGAACCTTGATAACTCAAAATATTCGATAACTCAAAGATTTTCCTTCCTCTGAGGTTCGAGTCCCCTAAAAAAGGTTACCACCAGGAAAATTCAGCTATACCCCTCAAACTTTTATGGAGCATTTTTATTGCAGCAAAGAAATTTATATTTAAATTATATTTGTTTATTTAATGCTACAATCACTATGTTCTTAATTTTAAAAACTGGAAAATACAATTTTTTTACAGTAACATGATTTTTTTAGGTATGTATCGGTTCTCATTCTCGGTTTTTAGGGAAAAACTAAAACTGAGAACCGATCAATAAATCTTGGTTCCGGTTCCAATGTTTCCAGCGCCGGCCGGATTGTGTAATATCAGCCATTAACAATGATCGCTTCGCGAAATATCGGATGTAAATGTCAACCGCACTGCATAATATCGGCTGTAAATGACAATTGAATTGAGTAATATAGGACATACGATCGTACGATCACACCATATAATCTTGGCTATAAACGATGATCGAACCTTGCATCATCACCTTATTAGCCGACCAAACCAAGTGATATCGGCCTTAAATGACGATTGAACCACAATGTTAGCAAAAACGTCTACTGTGTAGCATAAACTAAAATGATAAAACTACCACGAAACATTAGCTGAATCTATAACCTGATTTTCAATATAATTTTTGTAAGAAGTGCTCCGAACCGATAATTAAAAACTAAACTAAACAAAATTGTAACCGACTCATCCCTAATTGTTTTATATTAAAAAAACTACTGCTACAAAACTTATTTATCAAGCATAAAAGAAAATTATCCATGACTTTTTCATAATTTTTACTTTGTATCTGAAGGAGTTGGGTGCCACAACCTGGTCAGTTTTAATATTATGTAATCATAGTGAATGTGTTATATTTTGTGCACTTTAGGTTAGGTATTAAGCATTTAATAGTTATCCCTAGATATTCCTAATTAATAGTTATGTCTTCCCAACTTGTTTACCGTGAGCCAAGAGAGTTGATGACACCACCTGATTCAGCAAATGAAAACTTTCCCAAGAAACACATTATGGGCCATTAGAGTCCCATTTTTGTCAGATATTATATGCTTAAACGACAGTGAAAAAAATGCAATGGAAGCAGGATGAAAATTACAAAATATTGTCCACTCCCCTGCCCAAACACCTTTAAAAACAAAAAATAAAACTTGCTAGTACAAGAGATAACCTCCAAATATCTAGTTTTCAGTAGACTTACCAGTCCAGGAGGTAACCTCCAAATATCTAGTTTTCAGTAGACTTACCAGTACAGGAGGTAACCTCCAAATATCTAGTTTTCAGTAGACTTACCAGTACAAGAGATAACCTCCAAATATCTAGTTTTCAGTAGACTTACCAATACAGGAGGTAACCTCCAAATATCTAGTTTTCAGTAGACTTACCAGTACAGGAGATAATCTCCAAATATCTAGTTTCAGTAGACTTACCAGTACAGGAGGTAACCTCCAAATCTCTAGTTTCTTGCTCGCGAGTTGGTGTTGTTTACACTTGGAACAGTAGTACTTCTCCTCATCTCCCAGGTGTTCTTCTTTGGTAAATGCCTCCAGACAATAGTCCAGGTTGATGGGTTCCATCTGAAGCTGCCTCATGGTCTGCACACTGCTATGTTCTTCAAAAACCTGTTAAATCACCAAAATACTTTCAAAATTGCAAATTGTGATATTTTTCAATGATTGAGGCATTTTTATAAAGGCAGAGTAGCCATTAAATCAAGATTTTAAAATTCCCGGGTTTTCTCCGATCTTCATGGCCTTTAAATTCTATAATCCTGGCCCTATTCCTTAAAACGGGCCACCAATTATTCCAATTAAACGAGCATTGGAAGATATGGGCAGCGATACAAACTATTTATTTAAGTGTGATATATATTTGTTGATGGGGTGCATACTTTTCAATTGAAGTCACAAAATATATGTGATTTAAAAAAAAATTGATTTTGATCGTAAATCATTAAATATTCAAACATAAACAGGAAAAACATATGGACACAAAATAACCATATAGTCAGAGAAATTAAAATTGTAAGATCTTGTTGATTTTTACTTCAAGAACTGAAAAATAACTGGATGAATAAACTGTAACAGATGAATAAATTGTGCGCTATTTTTTGTATTATTTGTTTAATTATTGTTTTTTTTGTTTAAGAGATTGGCGGCCTCTTTTTTGCCTTAACTTGCCCATCACATAGTCCATAACCCTGTATGTGGAATGTATCCAGCAAAGGGATGAGCTGTTACAGTACGAGTTGTACAGTACTGATCAAATTTACATGCAAGGACTGGGGTCGAACCCATGACAGGGCCGCTGCCATGTTTCCGGAGTCCCTCACCTGACCACTACGCCAATGACTCACAATATATTTGTTGCTTAATTTAAAGTCACACTCAAGTTTTCGGCTAACGCATTACCAATTTCTAGCCTAGTTACTAATAGAATCAAGAAACTTTATTCTCTTTATAATACAATGCTTTACATTGAGATGGAATAAGATATTTTAATAGATAACATGAGAACTTGGCTCCGACTTGATAAATTAAAATATCTTGTTGGGCATAACGACTTGGGTAATGACAATCATCCATGCCTGGGGAGAGGTGACCACTAGTTTGTTTACTTTGTCACCGGCGTGAGACACAATACTCTTCCCCCTCCCCAACCACCACTGTGACAAAGACAGCGTCAACACAACAGATGTCTGTACCTCTAGTATGATAGTTTACATGAATTTTGGTAAGAACATCCTGTATGTGCAGTACCAATAACAATTATTATTACAAGTGCCTTCACCAACTACAGTAATATACTAAACAAAAAATATCCAATAAACAAAAAATGATCTAATAAACCAATTAAAGAAGTCTCAACTCATCGGTAAGGCACTTTTTAAAATAATGGAATTGCTATTCTACGCAATCTGCTCTGTATTTTTTTCACAGTATATGACTGTTTCACGCCGCTAAATAACGAATTTGAGCAGATCCTATATAGTCGGGAGACGGCGGATTCCATCAAATCTATTCTTTGTTCCACATTCACTGTACACTACTGTACAGGTCTTGTGGAAGATGGCCATGTTACAAATTTAAAGGTCAAAATTGACTATACATATTGTACATACATACTATACTATATTGTTTTAGCAATATATCGAGGACTGCCATATTGTGATGTTCCATACGATATGTTAATTATCACACATGACTACAGCGAAATTTCCAAATACAGTAACCAGCTTTTCAAACTTTACATATCGTTGACAGAGCAACGTGCCAATTTCCACAAATGTTTGTTCATTACAACAGTGAGATGGTAGTCTTATTTGGTCTGCGTCGCTCAGTTTAGTTGTTTAGTAACACTGAAGACAAAAAAATGTACTGCAACGCCGCAGTTTTTCCTAAGTGAATAGATAAAAAAAATCCTTGGTTCCACGGTATAACTCCCGGTTGAGTGGTCACCCTGACAGATAATTAAACCCATAATATTATGAATTTGAGTGAATACTTCAAGATATTCAAGTTATTATTCGTTAATCTAGAGATACATGTTTCATTGTAGATAATTATACAGTAAAACCCCGCTTAGTCGGACCTCACTAAACCGAAATCCAGGTTAACGGGAATGGTCTAAAAGAAATGGATAGTCAATAATAGAGAGGATAACTCGGCATATGCCTCATGGCGTGCTGAGAGACCGCCCGTCGCGGCAGACACTGAATGTAGGGGTTGTTTTTACGGGTTTTGCCACACATACCTGGTCCACCCGCGAGGGAGTGGGGGGTGACCCATTTTTCACATTCCCATATTACAATAAAGGATCAGTATACCGTGAACTCACACCTGCTTGTGGTGACAACGCAGTTACTGTTGTGGTTACGTAACGTAACTTGCCGAAGTTATCAGTTTGTCCAGTACATATTTAAAGAAAGATTTCCAAGATGTATGCGTATTTTTCCGAAATTAACCTTGAAATACCAACAGTTGATTATCCGAAAAAAAAATAGGTTCTCCGGAACGGTCCTGCCCCCATTATTTCGGTTAAGCTGGGTTTTACTGTTTAAAATTAACCATTTGTGTATTGTTTTTCTAAGCTAGTCTGGACCTCGAGGTAAAGTTTATACTTATTGAGGCAAACAAAAATTGTACTTGTTTGAAAATAAATCAATATTTAACTCATGGCTCCTATTGATGACCAAAACTCAGAACCAACAGGCTAACAAGACGTTTACACTGATGATTAGCAAATGGAAATGTTGGTTGTCAGACCGGAAGCAGAGCAAAGCCTACTCCTACTACCAAACATACAGTAAATAAATAAAGTTATTGTAATACTACTTAAAATAACTAATGCAATATAAAGAAATGTTCACCATTATGAATAAAATATTAAATAGAATAATTTTGGTTGATTAAATTAAAATATAATTGTATTACTTATAAACAGTATGGCAGGCCTTGGTAAAACATGATATTTTGTATGCAGTTTTTGAAATACTTGAGATCCAGAACAGAGTAATGACCATATACGAGAATACATTACCGTTATTAAAAATGTAAAAATCATACCTCAGTCTGAGTGAGTGGTGTTGTAGACTCATGTACGCTTCACTGTTTCACCAAACGTGAAAGCGGCCTCAAAAGAGAGTATTTTGCATGGCAATAAGAAGGAAGGAGGATTTAAAAAATGAATGTGAAGGAGACAGTCTAAATAAAATATGCAGTTTTTAACTACCTTCTCTTGAGCAGTTTGGTAACGCAAGTGTAGGGCCGTCGGATCCCAGTCGATGGCAAGGTAGTTACTTGAAAAATTGAACTCCGTGTCACAGCACTGGATACGGCAACCTCGACAAAACCTAAAAAATATAAAATGCAGTTCCAAATTTGATAGATAATAGAGGTTTTTAATGTGAGCCTTGAGCTTGAGCTTCGGGTTACAGTTTAATAGTGGTTGTAAAAACCTTCATTTTATTTACATTTCTTTAATTCATAGTTCAGTAATGGATTTTACATACACATCAAACGCCTTGTAAACACAGCAGAAGTCTTGTATGACATTCCAGTACATGTCAAATTGTGAATTGACATGATAAAGAGAAAATCAATCTTGATTTTGCAATATGCTGTACAAGCTACTTTGATGCAAACTAACGGTAAGATTAAGTCTAAACGAGTTCGCACGCAGCATGCTCACGTGAGGGAAGTGAATTTCCACATAAAAAACTATAAGAACTCAAAATCAGTTAAAAACATACAATTATTCCAATTTTTATTCAAATCTGAAAATATTGATTTTTTGGCTGTTCTGATACTCCTGGTTCTATTTACCTGCAATGCTGGGAATACAATTTTGCGCATTATAAGGTTAGGAGAAGGTCCAGTCAGGCTTTAAAGTAGGCGTGAGGTTGTTGGGGATGATAAAAGTACACCAAAAAATGATTAACAGGCTTTTCTAATGTAAAACCCCCATAAGACAACGTACTGTGTTTGGTCAATACACATTTCCTTTAATAACTCGGTAAATATATATGCTAGAATGACGAGAGAGGGCTTAAAAGATTCGCCACACTAATTCCCATCTTTTTAAATTCGTTAATTTCACATCAGGGGATTTTCTGACCCTTTTTGGGCCCAAAAACTCGAAATTTGAAAGATTAATCCCCAAAAAAGGTGTTTAGCGTTTTCTGATTGTTTTGCCCAACAAACTTGTCCAACTGATTATAGAAAGGAACGTCCCTACCAAATTTGAAGTAAATCGGACAAAAAATGCAACCGCTAGAGTGCCTGCACACATATATATATATATATATAAAATTTTGAACGAACCCCCAAAACGTGTTCAGGGTGTCACGTTAGGAACTTCTATGATGGTCCCGGGCTTAAGTTTCACCGTGCGGGTCATGCTAATAGTTCACTTTCCATAGGAAATTCACAAAAAAGGAAGTAGCCCACCTAGTGAACTTCCATGCTGTCCTGGCTCCCTTGGTGTGGTGTCTTCAAATTAGAAACACATAATGCCCACTCTTTAAGCTTGTATTTACCAACCATCTTCACTCAACAATGTTTCTTTAAGTTTGAAACAAGTGTTGTGACATTTTTTCACTGTCATCTGTGTTGTTAATACAGTTAGCGATTTTGTTATCTGTGTTTTTCATATATTTTTAAGTGATATTAGCAAGACTTCCAATCTAAACAAGATTACGCTTACCGGTAAGGGATGTGATAACAAACTAAACGAGGAGTGAAAGAATGCATGGTGCAGGTTTACCATTAACCCATAAAAAGCCGACAGTATGTAAACATAGGTAATGTCATGTAAACATATCAGGAGTTCTTCATGACATTCTAGTCCATGAGAAATTGTGAGTTGACAGAACGCAACGGATGGAGGGGAAGAGGGGTGGGGCTTCCTCACCATCCCACTACCACTACTTCCCCTAAAGCCACGGACCCTGACAAGATCTGTAGTGTAATTTATTTTTACAGCTGCTGTTATATATCTGTCTCCTATCAATTGGAAAATGGTTTGATTAAAATGAATTTTGTTACGTAGTACAGTTAAAAAAATGATGAATTTGGTTGCTTATGCTGCTATTAGCTGTGGGCAACTACTTGGCCAACTCGGCGGGCAACCGGTTGTCCGGTCAGTCTCCCAGTCGATCTAGAGCTGGGCAACTCAGTTGCGCAACTGCAGAAAACCTATAGACGGACTCATTCGCACGCTTTCACTGTCAAAGAAGGTGTTGAGAAGTGCGGAGCTTTTTCTTCTTTACCTTCTCTTTAAAAAGAAAAGGCAAAGAGTGATAAAATGTCGACAACACCCTATGTTAGAGCCTAGGCTAACTAAAGAATTGTATCACACACTGTTTGATGGTCTTTGTGCATATAGGATATTTTTTCCTACTCATTGTAATTAACAATATCGCATTCTTAAATATAAGCATTTGAATGCTTACATTTACATAACAACTAAAAGTCCACTTTTAACTTACTATTTTTATAATTTGTTGTGAAAATTAAAACCAATATTTTTCAAGTAAAACTTAATGAGCATATAAGATACAAATTCTACCCATAACGGGTAAATTATAACTCTGTCATCAGTGATAGGAAAAAATCAAGAAAAAGCAACCATTTGGGAAAAAATTAAGTAGGCCTAGTTGTTTGTTGTCTATTCAAAATTGCTTCTCTAATATTAGCTTTTACATTTATCAACACAAATAATAACTTAAGTAGCGAACAATATAACAACAGCACTTCACTGCACCAGACACGATGACAAATGAGGCTGAGTGGGTTTGTTTTCGATAGACAGTTCAGTGATGCGCATGCGCACGCAGTCAGTTGCCCATCTAATGGCGCCACTGGTTGCCCACAGCTAATAGGCGCCATATACTGCAATGCCTCCGACGGCTGTGAGACTCAGACAGTTGCCCGCGTAGTGGCTGGGGTCTGACACGCCCGGCAACTGCTCGGACAACTTTTTTCAGTTGCGCAACTGATCGCTTACGGCGAATGGCTCCCACGGCGATTGGGGGCCTTAAAGGCAACTAGTTTTTAACCCTTTCCGCTCGAATGTCGGGGCAGCCCCGCCCACCGCATTTTGCTATGTTGTCGCATGCCGGGCCTGATGCGTACATGTGTTTTTTGTTTTTTTGTTGTCCCCAATCAACTATCAAAATAAAAACACTAAAGTCAGCTTTTTTTAACAAACAAAAAAAAAATTAAGTGACCAGCTGTGATTTTAAATGCAGCTGGATAGGAATTAGCAGTAAAAAAATTAGAGTGAAAAGGGTTAAACCTATCATCTAGTATGGGGGTTTTTTAATATGCTTTGGCCCAGCTCATACTTTGAGTCTCTCACAAAGATAGAAAAACCTTTTAATTTTATAATCTATAGAATATTTAGTTTATTAAAACACTATTCTGGTAAGTTTAAAGTGGATCTATAAATAAATTAGGCCTACATTCCAACATCTTCAGTAATTTAACTTTACTGTTTTAAATAAAATCATACACAAGTCATCCTAACGGTAAGCTGCACTGATATAATAGCAGTAAATTATGTGATCAATGATTTTTGGATGGACAACAGCGTACTTTGAGGGCTTCATGTTAATTTTTAGGCCTTTTGGCGATCCCGAGACTGTACCTATAAAAAATTCCTTATCCTTTAAATAATGTAATATTAACAGTAAATAGGACAATACTTTATTAGGGTGTCTCATGATAATATTTTAATAATTTAATATTTTTTCATGGTTCAAAAGAAGACAATTAAGTAACTCTTTTACATTTTTTTCTCCAACAACAAAATTTACACAACGTATGTAAGAAAATATATACTGTTTATTCCAGATTTAAAAAGTTACAAACAATTAAATTCACGGTTGGAACTCGGAACTGACTTGTCAAAAGTTAATTTTTTGTTTGTTGGATCGGTAATCAATCTTATTTTAATAAAATGCTAGTTCACAATATTAAATTCCAGTACTATTCCAATATTTCCAGTCTCAGTAGAAACCCTGTTTATTATTTCACAACATGACAATAAAACACATTATTTACCTGTACCAAGGGCACCAGGCACAAGCCATGCCTTCTCTGTTGACTGCCTTGAGCACAAATGGAAACTCGTAGCCGAGGCTGTCATCACTGAAACACGCCAAAAGTAAATCAGTTTAAAACACGGTTCAAAATTGAATGACTATATCACATCGCAACATTCAAAAGTATGTAATCATTAATATAAAGGCTTTCAAAGATCTTAAATAAGTGTTTGTTACTAAATGTATTGTCAAAATGTAAATTTGTAGCAAAAATATATCCGAGTTGGAAAAACATATATTTCAAATCTGTTTATTATAAGACTCAATAAAATTAATTATGGCCAATAAACAATTCAAATGTTGCAACAGGTATGAACATATATGAACAAAAATAAAAATTACAGTTCCACATGTACAGTTTCTTATGCCAAATCAGTGATGTATTTATGAAATCACTTGAATGAAAGCTAAATTAGTTAAGTACAGATATCAGTGATTATTTAGACTGATACGATAATGAGGCATACCTTTGCCTCTAGGTATTGGGATTAATTATTTTCAGAGTCAAAAATACAACAAAAAAAACACATAAAATACAACAAAATTAACATTTTAGAAAAACTGACATTTTATCAAGTTATTAAGTTGCAATGTAATATTCTGGCTTTCTCGTGTCTGATTTTATCTACTATTCTTTCAAATGGTAAGCCTGCTCATCCTACAAACTAAATAATCACCACAGTTAAAGTTTGTGTCTGCTATGACCAATAAGGGTTTTCACCACAGTAAATATCTACTATGCTTTCCTTACCTCATTTTTCTATTATAACTGACAAGTGACTCGTCCTAATATCGGCTTAATGTGTTGAAATGATGCTAGATAAATTAAGTTTAGCTATCAGTTTGTGAAACACTATAATGTCCTGACATTTGTGACATTTTAATTGCTAAAAAAAGCCAAACTTTAAATAATACAAAATGTTTTAGTAGCCATTTTTTGACTATCTTTGTTGAGAACCAGCAGTTTTTACTTTAGTCAAACTTCTTAGGTTAATAAAATTATTAAAACAATATAGTAAAATCAGTGAAAGAATGGTGATGGGATAAGGTACAATACTACAGAGATAATAGCAATAAATCATGTTCGTGAAGGGATGTCTGTGTTGAGTCACAGCTTACTACACACAATCCGGAAGCTTGTTATTTTAATTTATTCTCAAAAGCAGAACCCCTCACCAATCTATTTCAACTCCATTCCCTAGGATGGCTAGAGGTTTACACTGGTGATCCCTGCAACCGCCAGTTGCAAGTGACTTCCAGGTGGCACATTTACAGGAAGGACTCAGGGGAGAAACGATGGACGAGAATATTTTCTTTGATCACCACTAGAATGTGCTTCTCAGTTGTTCATTGCTTATGCCCTTGTAACTCTTAGCCGTTCCGGAATGTCGTGATAGCTCGGTGGATATGGTTTTAAACTTCTGATCATGAGGTTGTGGGTTTGAAACTAATTATGTTTATTTATTTTTGTATGTTTGAAAAATATTTTGTAAATGATACTTTAATATTTTGAACACAAACCCATAGCCCTAGTTAGATTAGGTTTGATTGGGTTATGATAGCTAAATATGACTTTTCTGATCGGGTCTTTGAGACTTAATTCATAGAAACCCACTTATTTTGTTTATGTTGGCGATATGTCAGCGCTTTCTGGCGGTAATTTAAAAAAACACTCTCGCCCATCATTTCTCCTCAAAGTCGCACGCTATATTTACACCAGTAAACAAGTGTCACACGTTTTTGTGACTGTCTTCCTAATAGATGATTCTTTTATGCCAAGAATGTGTGTGGAGAGGTTGAATTCATGTTGTTTTGTTATTTTTCAATGCCTTGAAATATTAAACTTTAAAAATCGTCGTTTCAGTGGGCTCAGTCTAGGTATATTTAAGTAAGGTGTACTATTCAGAAGTACGAATTTGAGCATGTTCTGTGCAGCCTCCAGGTGACGTCACAGTGTTTATTTGATCAGCTGGTTTACAGTGACAGCTGAAGTTACGCTCGGCTAGAGCCTATCCAAAAACCCAGGTCGGAATCAGAACGTCTACCCTCCCTTTGTGTTTGCCTACAGTACCCTATACTGCATTTTTACCCTTATACGATTCAACCCACGGTAATAGCTTCTTTTCCCTAGAGGAAATTCGCTATAGATGTAGGCCTACATATAAAAAAATATATGACGTCACTCTTAACGATAACGTTGTGGTGGGAACGGAGAGAGGGTAGGCATTCTGATCTCGACCTGAATTTTTGGATAGGCTTTAGCCGCCGCTGAAATCTCCCATTGTTGCAAACTCGTTCCTAAAAAAGCGCGTTACCAAAGTATTTTGACTACCTCATGTCCCCCACTCACTCCTTCACATAGGATAGTCAGAATACCTTGATGACACGCTTCCTCATGCTACGATGCACAATAGCACACCTAACTTAAATCCACCTAGGGCACAGTAAATATGCGTAAAAGATTAGCAGAACAGTTGATCAGTGTATCTCACAAAGAATTTGCCCATCCAGCTCGGATTATGTTGTACACCTTTCGTTTAAGAACTGTACCACACACGAGTGAAGTCTCCACAAACTACCGACTGAGGCGGAATTCAAACCAATGATCTAAGAGCTACCCAGCCACGAGGATAGCACCTTAGACAATTAAGCCACCAGTCAGACCATCAGCCTTGTCAAAACAAATCGCTGTACAAGCTAGTTTCGTTTTTGTCCACCAGATTACACTACATGACATGAAGGGGTTAAAATGATAATTTAAGGTCCAGGTTAGTGTAGGATAGTCTTTGGCACTAAAAGGGATACATTATACTGTGGTTGAGTATGTATGTACCAGTCCATGGCATGGTTGGGAGGTGCAGTCTCAGAGGGGGGCAGGGGGGAGACCAGTCTTGCCACCTGCACCCACACTGCCTGGTAGAGGTCCTGGTGTGTGGTGTTGTCACAGCACGGCACTATAACAGGCAGGCCAAACAGGCTGGGCTTGCTCTTCTGGGACGACACAAAATACACATCTTGTTGAATCTGAAAAAGAAAAAGAAATTCATTCAATTTACATATTTAAATTTTTTTAAGAGGTTGGTCGCCACTTTTTCCTTGTACTTTGCCCAAATGGGCCTCAAGCTTATGGCACGTATCAAGCAAAGCTAGAGGTGAGTCGCTATAGTACAAGCTAGACTGTACTGGTAACAATTTACTAGCCACTGGGATTCAAACCCACGACAGGGCCACTACCATGATTCCGAAGTCCGTCGCCTTGACCACTACGCCAGTGACTCACCTAACCTAACCTAACAGAGTTTAATGTTAGGCCTTATACTTTAGGTTGGCACACAGACTGCTAAAAGCTGCTCAGTACAGATTCACCGGTGCGGATTTGCTCGACTCCACGCCCTGTTCAAATTGACACAAATGTACACTGATCCACAAAAACTGACCCAATTCAAATTTACATTTAGTGTATGTTGTATCGTAAGGGGAATAAATAAATAAAACAGTTATTTGATTACTTTAATTAGTGTTAACTTTTTATAACATAAACTATACAAAATTATTTTTTCCTTTTTATCAGAACTACTTGACTCGACTCGAAACTTAAATGCTTAACTCGACTCAGCTCGATTGAGAAAACCACTATTCCCCCACCCCTATTGGACAATAGACAAAACTATTTTTAGATCGTTAGTAAATGCAATGGTGCACATGTGTTCTCTAGCTTTAAATGTTATTTCTTCTGTTCTGCAGCCCCGTTATCCAGTTCTCTGTTCTGTCCTCGTCTGAATTTGTCTATGTTGTTACCTCTAGGAAGAATACCTCTAGGCAGGCCTTTGGTTGGTAATGAAAACTTGTAAAGTGAGCATGTCTAAGTCATTCATATTAGAAACATGTGTCTACTTATCGGAATCGGGTCATGGCTCAACATAGAAACATATGAGATTTTCATGATTAAACATGTTTATCATGGGACAAGGGCAGCGAAAGAGTTAATATTTTACATCAAAAATTTAAAAAAAATGCTCAAGTTTTTTTTACTTTGCGACTGGTTCTGACCATAATTTTAAATCCTAAAGTAAAATAGAGGTTACTTTAGGAACCTGTGAGGATCCCTCCGGGATGCTTTTCCTATTGACATTGTTTAATTTCTTTACAAAATAAAATCACACACTATGCAATAATTTTCCTGAAACATTTTCAGATTGGTTAAACTGCGTTGATGCAACTGTACCATTTTGCGGTGGAAGGCTATGATGAAGCCAGGTTGTTGGCAGGAGTTGGTGTCTATGCTGTCGGCCAGACTACAGCTAGAGGCACTGCAGTTACCACTGTCCGGGATGGTCTCGGTGACCTCCATAGCCAACCCATCAACACCTCCCAGGCACATCTGGCAAAAACATCAAACATTATATCTGATCCTCATTATTCTTTCTTAGGTTGTCCTTAAATTGAGTGTGGTAAGTATGAAACGAAAGTGCATGATTTATTATTATATAGTTTTTCAGTTTCACTACACAAGGCTTAATTTTTAAGGAGTTACTACAGAATTACAATTAATTTTCAACAAAATTGATAAAAAATCATTAAATTCTAACCTCCAACTGCCTCACATAAACAAAAGATGAAAGACAAGAAATATTGTTTGAATACACATTTTTTGAAAATTTACCGGTTTGAAAATATTAGGCTTTAAAGATTGAAATGACCGCCATTTTGAAACGGAAAAAGCTATAAACGTCAAATTCAATACCTCATAAGCTTAAAACAATTATGATACCGGAGCCAAGTTCCAAGTCATCAAGTGGTTCCTAAGAGATAATGTATTTATGAAAAAACAAATACAGACAGGAACAAGTTTTGAAACACCCTTTATATACAAAATTATTATGTTTAACACGTTGAGTGCGGCATGTCTCCAACCAGAGACAAGCATCCTCTCTCGGGTGCGTATGTCTCAGCTCGGAGAAATTTGTCATGGCCAAGGTTATGTGATTATTTTTCGTCTAGCATTTGAGAAGGAAACGCTTATTGTGCCTTAGCGTGTCTGTTAATGTAGTGGGGTTTTAATTTTTCATTGGTTAAGGTTACCGGCAATTTTGATATTTTCTCCAGCGATTTATTTTCGCATTAGTTGACGTTGTTCATCCTCACGTCTGTCGTAGTGTCTTCAACATTTATTTTCGCATTTATCCAAACAAAAATCCTGGGAATACCCGTGTCACACCCTCACTTCGGGAAGCCCAGCATTCTCAAGGTCATCATAGTGCCGCCATCGCTGACCACCACTGTCGCAGTGCCACTGCCACAAGAGGGCATGGTGCTGCTGTCTCCGATCAGAGACAAAATCAATGACGTAATTTTCCCGACAATTTCACTCCTATGCTGGGTTCCCTGGGTGTTTCTGAGTCAGCCCGGTCAAAATGTAAGTAAAACGACTAACTTGTAATTTTAACATAGGGGTGAGCTCTGACATACTATGCCGCAGTGAACGTGTTAATAGAAGTTGTACATCCAATTGGTATCGGCCAGTCAAACACCAACACAAACAACTGCCAAACTAACCTCAGACTCAGTTGGACTAGAGGTAGAAGTGTTGTTGTGTTCTTCACTGTGGAATACGGGGTGTTGGTAGGTGTTGCGGGGGACAGCTGAAACAAATTTGAAATATTGCCACTTTAGAAATATTGCTACTTTAATGACCGACTTAACTGTTCTTGATGAGGGTTTAAACAAATTGAATCTCATAACCTAACTACATTTTAATATTCACAGTCGATAATAGCAATAACTTATAGCCCTACTTGTCTTGTTTAACATATGATATTTGTGTATTTTGACTGAAGTCGGTTAACAACTTTGCTATCATAAGAAACTGCAACACAACGACAGCTTACAACACAACTACAAACTCCATAAATTTGATCACAATTTGTTTTTTTATTACTTAATATTCCTCTCATAAACTTTGGTCATATATAAATATAAAGTTTTACAACTAAAATTAGGCGTTTACCTTATAAATCCTTTTTTAATTCCAGTATGAAATTAGTATTTCAAGTTTAAAGGCTCTTTATCAGACCTTACTACAGTATCCGAGTTAAAAACGTATTCTTTAATGTGAAGGTCTCGATGATAAAATAACACATGAAATTATCACACACTGACACATAACACAAATGCTAAAACCTTTCTTCAGAACGATGGTTCACAAACCTAACCTAACACAACTGAAATAACAAGTACTTTCAACTGACAGTTAAGGTTATCACTGTTATCAGTTGTCATTTCCAGGTCACTGGCTGATATTGTTTTTTATACTGCTGTCATGATTATATGTGGGGTTTTACTGTAACTGTAACTACTGTATGATCCAACATATAATTATGTAAGCTACATTAAAAAAAAACTTGGATAATGGGTACGAAGATCCAAGCATGGGATCTTGCATGTTTTTTTTGTGGGATGGAGAGATTTTGAGCTTGAGATCAGGATTTCCTACTGGAATTAAACTTGGATTTATAAGGCAAGTACCTAATTTTAATTGTAAATAACAAGAAATCCGGAGGCTTCACACAATGTATTAAAGTTTACACTTCCAGGTACTGTGGTAATGTCAAAAAAGCCTTCATCTCTGTGTCTGTCCATCCCATCAAAGGTCTGTTTAGAAAAAGTGCTCCAAGTCTGAAAAATACTGAAATAACTAGGAATGTAAAAATTGGAATTTACATCTGTTTACCATCAAATTCGGTTAGAACAATATTAGCTTTTATAAATGTTAAAAGTTAATAATAATTCTAAACCAGATTAATAAACTACATTTTACAACTTCAAAATATATTTACATTTTTACTGTACTTGCATACGAGACGGCAAATATACAAGATGGTACGAGGCGATCGATTTCAACCGGTCACACCAATCATCAGGCCCGATCGGTGAATGATTGTTATAAATGTAACATTAATAAGAAAGCGGCCAGAATCGGTCTTACCGGGGGTAACATTAGGTTGTATAGATCGCTGGATGGCTTGGAAAGTCTGCGCTTCCCTCTGAGACTTGAGGCTGTTGATGGAAAGCCTCTCCTCATCGCCGAAGATGGACCCGGCCTGGCAAGGTGGTAGCTCGTAGGCGTAGAGCACTCCGCTCTGCGGCGGCTTGATCTTGTGCTCATCATGGAGCACACTCTGCCGAAACACAAGTGGGGCATTCAGGGCTAGGTGCATTTAAGTAAGGTGTGCTATTCAGAAGTACAAATTTGAGCATGTTCTGCGCAGCCACCAGGTGACGTCGCGGTGTTTATTTGATCAGCTGGTTTACAGTGACAGCTGAAGTTACTCTCTGCTAGAGCCTATCCAAAAACCCAGGTCGGGACCAGGACGTCTAACCTCCCTCCATCCCCACCACTGCGGCCGCGAATAAAATTACAGATTTACGCTAACAATGTACATATGTAAAAAATAAATGACGTCACTCTCAACGTTAACATTGTTGTGGGGATGGAGGGAGGGTAGACTTTCTGATCTCAACCTGACTTTTGGATAGGCTGTAGCCGCCAGTGCTGAAGTTTCCCATTGGTTGCAAACTTGTTCATAAAAAAGAGTCACCGAAGTTTTCCAACTACCCCATGTACTACTCCTTTACTAGGATAGTCAGAATACCTTGGTGACGCGCTCCCGCCACCAGATGACGTCACGCTACAATGCGTAATAGCACACCTAACTTAAATGCACCTAGATTCAGGGAGGGGAAACCATTAGTCATTGGCATTCTGGGATCACGCCTGGTAAGTAATCAGTCACTAAATAATCCTGCATTGCTACAAATGCGAACCTCGGATTATCCCGCATCAGTTATTCATCAGTGGCTGTTTCACTCACTGCCTTCAGGATTCACTGACTTAGTTACCAATAGTTTGGTGGTATTTTGTTGCGAGGTAGTTTGCTATCAGGAAAATATTATCATAAATTTTACAAGTCCTGTTCTGGAAACATTGATGGATTTTTGTCACCAATGTTTTTCCCTGGTGGGTAAGTTATCAATGGAAGTTACAGTTCATGGTCCTGATAACGAAAAACTTTGCTAATTGTTGGCTATCTTGAAATTGTAAACTATGTGGTTTTTTGTTACCACTATGGCACCTAAAGTCAAATCCTTTTTGAATTTGAGTTTTCTGAGTTTGCCTCTGTTGTTTAGGCGTCTTATGTTATAGTTTTTTTAAAGGCTTGTTTATAGTGTATTAAATCAGGCCTTGTTGGAATTTTGTATGTTAACGCCCTTATAACATTTGCAGCAAATATATGTTTGAATTCAGAACTCAATATCCCATCAATAGCCCATGTGCTCATTAAGAACAGTTTAGTTGTTATAAAAAGGGTTGTTTATGAAAAATTTACAAAAAGCCTTTCAAAACGATCTGTCATCCTAGCTTGATAATGACCCCCTAGCTGGGTTGAAACTGGTTGCCCACATACAGCAACGTTTGAGGATCATTCAAGGTAGTTTAACCTCTTGATTAATTAATTACTTAATTATTTATAGTTGTTATTTTAGGAAGTTTTAGCGAATTTCCCCTATAGGGAAGAAGCTATTACCGTAGTCGGCATGGTAAGACCTAGGCCCGGGACCATGATAACTTTTCATTTTGAGGTCCCCAGACCCCAAAAACACCATTCGTTCGAAACTGTATATATATATATATATATATATATATATATATGTGTCCGTGGGTGCGATAACTCTCGTAAAAATAATCCGATTTTGACAAAATTTGGTATAAGCATGTAAAGCAGCATTTATGACTTTAAGTTCGAAAACCAGACAGATCGGACTATCCGAAGGGGTATTTTGGGGGGGTTTTGTACCCCAAAAATGGGTTTTTTGAGTTTTCTACATATAATTTTTGAAAAAGTCAAATTTGAGTTTCTTCTATTGGAATCAGCTTAAAAAGACGCACAATTTGGTGTTTTGACCATTGCTCTACGTCAAATGGTTACAGAGATATTGAAAGTGCTAAACACAGTACGTTGTCCAATGCTATTCTTATGGAGAATAAGAAAACAATTATAGCTCGCTTATTTATGAACATATTCTAACAAAACTTGGTATATTATGGTTTCATCTGGTTGTGGTCTATTGTTATTTTCACAAAAAACCCGATTTTTACCAATAATTCCCGTAGCAGCAAACCTGCGTCCTCAGCCCCCATGTTATTCTTATGGAGAATAAGTAAAATGTAATGTATCCCTTAATTATGAACATAAATTAATAAAACTTGGAATGTTGGTTCACCTAGTTGAGTTCTATTGATATTTGCATAAAAACCCATTTTTTGTGTTCCTTATTGCAGCAAACCTGCGTACTCATCTCCCATGTTATTCTTATAGAGAACAATCAAAATGGCATATATCGCTTATTTATGAACTTATATTGATGAAACTTGGTATGTGGCTTCACCTAGTTGAGTAATATTGATATTTACAAGAAACCCTATATTTGTTGTTTTTTGTAGCAGCAAACCTGCGTACTCTGTGAATTCAAATTTGATATATCGCTTATTTTTGAATATTTTTTTATGAAACTTGGTATGCGGCTTTATGTGGTATTAAGACTTATATTTTGCATTGGAAATTCGCTGAGTACGCAGGTTTGCTGCGACGGGGGTATTTATTATTTTTGTAGTTTTGTTACAACAATAAAATTTTGGAGAAATATTACTTTAAGCAGGGGACTGAAGGCTGATGCGATTTGGATTAGCTGGTGTTATGTCATTGTTCTTTATTTATTCTCATCAAAATTAAAAGAGACAAACGCATATTTTCTTTATACCGTATTAAAGAATACAAAATTTATAAGAAATAAACTAAGAAATTAATTTAGAATCAAAATGAGAACTTTGTTTTTCATGTTTATTTTTTCATACAGATTCAAACTCTTATGATCTATAATTAATTGAACAGCCTACTTAAAATCTAAGCTTAGTATTAGACTTTCAACGACATATCAAATCTAATACGTTTTGAGTAATCATTTTAAGGACAGAATTTTTTCAATTCACAATCTTCAATGCTTTTTTCAATTCATCAGGTTGGATGGACTGAATTTCACACATTCAAACTTGAACAAATTCTTCACAAGATTAAGGAAAAGTCAAATACTTTCTTAAACCTCTTGCTTGGTTGTGGCAAAAAACTACAGAACGTTAATACAAAATATTTTGAACTAGAAAAAAGTAGTCAATTAATTCACTTTTATTTTATGCATTAATAATTTGTAAATGTAAAAATATGAACATTTTGCTAAAAAAACAGTGACAAATTGTGACATAGTGGTGAAATGACCACACCTAAGTCTATCATAATTATAAGCACCTTTATTTGGGATCCGGAGAGCTCAGCTAGTTTGATGAAGAAAGGTTGAATGTTACACAAACTGGACAAATGTTGTTTAAGCGTTCCGTATTTGTCATCCATGTTCAACCGCAATCCATACTTCGTTGGAATGGAGCCATCCAATCTTATCACTGAAATTTCAAAAGACTTTGAAATATTTATATTTAACTTAATTGCACTAAATTAGTTTAGGCAACAATGCTTGACCCTGCACATGTGCATGAGTCACTATTACAGCTTATTTTGAAGCTATTTTTCCAATATATAGACTTCAGAAAGTTGGCTATTGGGAAAAACACACAAAATGTACAGCATGAGTATGTGTATCGGTCCCACTTAAATTTTCATGTCACAAATTTGTATAAATTGTTCACAAAAAATATGTTCATAAATAATAAAAAGCATTAATCAGAATTTATTGAAATATGGTAAAGTAGCATTTACAACAATATGAAAAATAGCAGCTTTCTAACCCTCTAAGTGCTCAACGTCGCGATCGCTATCCACTTCCTCTACATGTATAGTGATAATGTCACAATCGCAATCCATTTCCTCTACACTTATAGTGCTAATGTCGCGATCACAATCCATTTCCTCTACATGTACAGTGCTAATGTCACGATTACAATCCATTTCCACTACATGTATAGTGCTAATGTCGCGATCGCAATCCATTTCCTCTACATGTATAGTGATAATGTTGTGATCGCAATCCATTTCTTCTATATGTATAGTGCTAATGTCGCGATCGCAATCCATTTCCTCTACATGTATGGTGCTAATGTCACGAAGACAATTTTTTCTTCACAGTGCGATACATTCTTACTGTAGGATACTTTGATACTCGAATTGTTTCAGATTCAGCGCCAGATGATTCTACATGTAATTTTTCATCTAATTATATATTATCAGAAGTAGTCTTTCAGTGTTTTTTTTTTGTGATTTTTGTAACCGATTACAACATTTTGAGTCTTTCCATTGTTGACACCATTTTGAGTATCGCGGTCGGGGTTTATGCCATTTCGTCATGAAAATAATTATTTGAATCCTAAAAAGTAATATATTTTTGCAAACTGCAAAATATTTAGCTGATTTCTGGCTAGCTTGAAATTGTAAATGATGTGGCTTTTTTGTTACCTCTATGGCAAGTTATGTAAAATCGTAAAACCTTTTGTGAAATTTGAGTTTTCTGAGTTTGCCTCTGTTGTGTAAGAAGCGTATTATGTATTCACTAACAAGTTATAGTTTTTTTATATTCCCCTTTTCTTGCTGATCAATATGAATATAAGGTTGATATAGGTAGATTCATTGTTTATCGCAGCACTAAAGGGAAATATAGTCAGCACTTGGAGGGTTAGTTGATACATTACTAAAAATCTGTAAATTTGTACAAAAAGCTAGAAGAAATTCAAAAAGTATGACAATATTAAAGGTCACAGTAGAAATGTTATTATTCATGACTATAAGACAAGTTGGACTAATGAACTTTATTAGAGCTTCATGTTCCAAAGAGGATAAATGCATTACTAATTTGCAAAGGTGAGGTATACCAGGTGTACATTAAATAATATAGAAATTTTATTTTGTTGCAATATAACTTATAAAAGGTGGACAAAGTAATTTGCAGGCTAGAATGAATGAGTCAAAAAAACAATGTTAGTTGTGTGCATGTGAGCCGATGCTTTTCTTAGTTTCCACAAGAGGGCGAAAGTTACAAAGATGGTGACTCATCAACAAAAGTCGTTTTGTGTTTTGTGATTTGCTAGAAGAATCTGTTTTAGAGTCCAATGATTAATGTTTTTTTCTCTGGGGTTTTATTAAGGATCAAGTTTATTGTTTCCTATTAACCTTTCCAAGTTGACAAAGAAAAACCAGATGCAGTTTCTGCCATCATTCAAGCCGTTTTGATAAAGTTGTGCAGGGAATCAGGCTAAAGGTTGGATATGTGCCGTGTGACAAGTGGAGGACATACTAAACACTCAAAATATAAACTGGGAATGTTTTTACTTAATTTACCATGAGTTTTGGTGTGTCTGGTTGAATTTAAAGTGTTATTACACACCTTAAAACACACTATATTCTTTTATACAGACCTGGTATTTTCCAGTTTCAAAACTAATTCATATTTTTAGATATGCTACGCCAGACACTAATTATTTTATGGTGCAATTAACTAACCTGTGACTTGTATATGGATGTATGACTCCATGGGTAGCGGCAGAGAAAGGTAGTTGAATGGATCAAACCTCACTGACTCGTGACCGCACACTTTGCAACGAACCTTCGACTTCAACTGGCCGTGGAAAAGATCTACGATGATCGACTTATTCCTTAAAATATGATTTTCCCATGCCTGAAACAATGTTTAAACAATGAACGATTGAATAAACAGACAAATGTGTGAATGTTGCGGTTACTAAACTCTGTTCCATGTTCACTGTGCAGTACAGGTCTTATGAAAGATAGCCATGTTGCTACCTGAGCTGAGTACAGTGTCGGTGTGGCTTTGCGGTTACCATCTACTCAGTGACTCGCATGAAGGCACTCAAGTAAATGCTTTCAGGTCGGCTAGTAGAGTTGGAATTTCCATTTGATATACATTGCTCATGAGCTCTCGTGGACAGAGTATAGTTACGATTTAGTTTTGAGATTGAAAGGCACTGGGCCTAGGTTAGAATGAAAAAAAGGTTACCAGAGATCTTACCCTTGAATATAAAAGGAAAATCCCACTTAGTACTTCCGGGATTTTCCAAAATCAATTTTAAAAAACATGAAAGTGTAATATTTTGGCCAAAAATCACCCTTTGTCAAGCTTGGAGAGACTCTATGGACTAGAATACTCTAAAACCTAGTACTTAAAACTTTCTAAGCTTGATAAAGGCTGATGTTCACTTGAAATATACAATTTTAATGTCTATTTTCCAAATTGTCAAAAAATTAATTTGGGTTTATTTAAAAACAATTTAACCCTTTCAGTGCTAAGCTTCTGAAAGGAGTAGTTGAATCTGTGATGTTTTGTTGATTTTTTAAATGTCTTTAATGCCTGAACAGTTGAAATTAAAAAAATCGTGCTTCCGGTTGACACACACGATAGGTAAACAGTAGCAAAACACCTGATCAGATGTGCAACTCACAAAGAATCCACCCATCCCGTCAGCTTGGACCCGAGCCGTCCACCGTTTGCTTAAGGTCCGCCCTCCCCTTCAACTCTGCCACAGACAGGTGAACTCTCCATGAGTTGCACATAAAAACCACCGACTGTGACGGGATTCGAACCCTCGATCCAAGTGTTACCCCCGGCCGGGAAGGTAATGCCTTAGACCGCACAGCCAATGATCAGACTAGCAGCTGTAGCGGACCAGGTGGTATTAGAGTCTAGGCACTGGACGAGGTAGTTCAGTTTGTGTCTACCAGGTTACACCACATGTCAGACACAGACTGCAAACGCAGCTCGTAACAGTACAATCACTTATGTAGCAGTAACAATGTTTATTGGTGGCAGATTCAAAAGCTGATATAACGGTCCTTAGCACTGAAAGGGTTAAAGAGCACATAAAATAATATAAAAAGCCACCTAGTTTTGCTCCTTAGGAAACTCCTTCAGGCAGGTGGTGATGTTTGACTCAGCAAATTAGTCTTAAGCCCATATCAAAATGGAGTATTTAGTATTATAAACTTAAAAAAGGGTACAATTCTGTATATATCGGTAGCCAAAAGTCAGTATCTAATGTTTCCCAAGATCCTCGATCTGTTTTAATTTTTAATTGCGAGCTCTGTCACTTCTTACATATAAACATTGCAGTGTTGAAACTGAACTCTACTACATTCCCCAATAAGTTTGTCATAAAATATTACCATGGAAACATTCGACTTAATAAATCTTAACACAATCAGGAAAAAAGTAGAAAATAAGAAAATCACCTCTTGAGCTACATTGACATCACACCGCCCATCACTGTCGTTCAGCTCGACGTAAGGTTTGTCATGTACACGGTTCAGGTCTTCGTGAAGGCCGTCGAGCAAAAACGCTAGAAGCTCCTGTGAATCATGTTGCTGAGAGCCGTTGAAGCGAGGCGCGTACTTGCCGATCGTCCACTAGAAAACGGGAAAAAGCCATAACAAAGGTGGTATCTAAAAATATACCCATCTATCATATAAATAAATAATTTGTAGTGTTTTTTACAAGAGCCAAAAGAAGATTTTTGCACATATACATTGCACTGTTTTTTAAAGTAGTTATCTTGAGGTCGTTATATTTACACTTGATGTTCCCTAATAATTGTTGTTAGCTCCTCATGGAAACGTTTTTGATTAACAAAAGTACAGTATAAGCTCGCTAATCCGGCACGTTTGGGGCTTTGACAGTGTCGGATTACAGAAAATGCCGGATTCCTGAGCGCCGTCTAAAAACAACCGTGATTGCGAGAATGGCATAAATAACGGTAAAAATAGAGGATCAAAGGCTATCAATGTTCCATTATTCCATGTTTTATTGTGATTTCTCTGATTTCAGCAGTGATGGAAAATGTTAAAAACAAACATTAAGTATTATATTACGATGTATTATATCTTAATACATACAGTATTAAGATACTCCTGACGATTGTCCGCGAACGCGGCCGATTGCGCCCGAACGCGCCTGAAAGGCTCACACAGCGCACAAAACAATTTTTTTGGAACCCTTAGACCGATGCCGGGTTATTGAAATTGCCGGATCGGATTAGCAGGATTTTACTGTAGTTTACAAACCTGTTCCGTCACAGTTCTTTCATACTTCTTGGATGACCCGAGTTTTGGCCCCTCTGTCAAGCCATTATCAAATCTTAAATTTATAGGGATTTGAAGTTAAAAAACCTCAATCTTGCAATTTCGTTAAACATATGACTTGAGATTTGAAACACATACACATGACACACAAAACATAGGAACATGCGAAAAACACGAAAAAACATCGAGGAAATGGCGCGAACTAGGCCTAGTGTAATAGATTACTCACAATGAATTACAAACACAACTCACCCTGAGCTTGAGAGGGGCAACAGTTTTGGCCGAGCCACTCCATATCTCATGTATAAGATCACCGTACCGCTTTGCAATATGCCCCTTCATTCCTAAAGGGTTTGTCCTGGAAATATCACAACACAGTTAATTTTCTTCATTGAGACTATACATTTTAATTAGAACTACTATAATCTGTATTTTGTACAACATATCATATCGAGTTTAACCCTTTTGGGCAAACATCACTTAAATAAATTGATGTAAAGCTTAGTTAACTAACTGAAAATGAGTGAGTGCTCCGCCAAATTAGTAATAACTTAAAACAAAATAATAAACAATTATTAGTTGTTGTAAGACGACATGTGTTTTGTTCTTTGGAACGTCGTCAGGTCAAAGCCTATAGGGTAAGTATGATTCTGCAACTCTTACATATCATCAGATGATAAAAAGGTAATTATTTAGTACTTCAATCCGGGCCAACAATGAACTTTTTTATACGGTTTCAATAAACTCGATAAGACTCAGAAAATGATCAAATCTAGGTTTATAAATGTAATAGAAGTAAAATTAAAATAAAAATTCTGTCCTAGTGCTGGTAGATGTTGTTTTAAGACTTACCTGTTTATAATCTTTATTTCACTAATTTAAAGGTAGCACTGTATGTTGCAAGGTTTTTAGTAATTTATCCAAGGGTCAAAAACTAAATTTATGGTCACAGCATCTTTAATTCTGTCCATCCAACTAAAATTTAACTACTAGGTTTCTAAACAAAAGAGTTTGAAAAAACAGATGGTTTCAAAATTCCTAATCACTAAAGTCATCTGTTAAACTCCTAATCACTAAGATTTATGGATTCCCAAATCATGATTAGATTTATTTCAAACTTTGCCCATATTTTAAAGGATTTATGACCAATCCTGAGAAGGCCCACAAGTCCAAAAAGAAAGAAACAGACAGGGGTTAAGTTAGGGAACGATGGTTTAGGTTAGATTATGTAAGTACAACCTATCTTTAACCCTCTCTTATACATTTATACTTTACGATAGGTTTCATTACAAACATGATATTAAGCTATAAATATCCCATTTCTCCTGAACATATAATAACCATGGTAATTGATAACCTCTTCTTGAAAGTACCAAAACTTTCTTTTCCAAACAGGAAAACCTGCATTACCAAAGAAAGGATCATCACAACCTTTGGCAATAGGCAGCTTTCTAAACTTGTCTATTTCGGTCTCATTGAAGGGCATTTGCGTTATTCCACGGTTTTGTGGGGTTCTTCTACCGATCTTCACCTTCAATGTATGTTTAAATTGCAAAAAAGGGTCATCAGGTATATCTGTGGCCTTAGGGCTAGAGATCATTGAGTTGAGGCTTCCAAACAACTGAATACACTTACACACTGAATACACTGAATACAACTGAATACACTGTTCTATCTTTGTTCATTTTTGAAGTGGTAAAAAATGCCAAATTTACAAATCAATTAAATTTTCAAGTAAAGCAAAAATAAAGTACAAGATTTAGAGAAAATAGAGTTTTAGTGTGACATAACCTCAAAATATCTGAAGAAAACCCAAGCTATCAAGGCATTAGATTGTATAACAAACTTCCAAAATTCTTGAAAGAGATACAGGACATCTATAAATTTTGTAGACTCTTAAAGGGATTCTTAATCAATAATTGTTTCTATTCATTAAATGAATTTTATCAAAATGATTGGTAGGGCTACTGTATTTTTCCTGGTTATTGTTAGTATAATAACCCTTCCTCTGCTTACGGCATATCAGGGAAAAGAATCTTCTAGATGACTGATACCATGCCGTCTTCTGCGGTCTATGGGACTACGCGGGATATGTATGTACTACTTTTCAAACTAACTGAGGTATCCGATGGTTTGAGCACATACCTATTCAGCTCATAAAGATGAAAGTTGTTGATGAAGTATCTGGTAAGTATTCTGGTGTTGCTGACACACTGTAAAGCAGAGTTCATGAAGCACGTGTTGCCTAAATTGTTTAGGCCAGTCGCACCTTTCTCTGTAGCCACATCTGTAACAATTACATCCTTAATTCACATCTGTAACAATTACACCCTTAATTCACATCTGTAACAATTGCATCCATTAATTCACATATGTAACAATTATATCCATTAATTCACATCTGTAACAATTACATCCATTAATTCACATCTGTAACAATTACATCCATTAATTAACATCTGTAACAATTACATCCATTAATTCACATCTGTAACAATTACATCCATTACAAATCTGTAACAATTACATCCATTACACATCTGCAATAATTACATCCATTAATTCGATCAAGTTTTATAAATGGGATTGTAGACTAATGGTTTCTTTCATTGTGGTTCATGACTGGCAATTTAATAGAGTCGGTTTCTTTCTAATCCTCACATCTTATTTCACATTTTATTCAACAATCCATTTGGGCAGACCAAAGGCCAAAACTAATATCCCAAAAGGCAAGTTATTTTACAAATTATTAAGACAGAATAAAATATGACCGATGTAAAACCAGTAATGTCTCACTATCTCATTCAGGGATCTTTAAGCCTCTGTCTCTCTCTCAAACACTAATATTTATGTATGACATATTTTAGTTTGAATAAGTAAAGTAAAATGATTGAGAATCCACTAACTCGAGGTGATAAAATTAATTTAAAATACATTTTCATAAAAAACTATAAAACCAAACTCGGCTTGTTTGTTCAAACTAGTTTTAAGAATCTCAGTATTCCTTAAACTTTATCCTCTAGGTAAAAATTGTGGTAACTTTGTGAAAAATTGCTGTAATTTTTTTTGTTTTCAACACCAAAGGCATTTTTTATGAGATCACACAAACGCTTTTAGAGAAAGCGGTCAAAACCCCTTAAATTTGTGTAGACACCCTGGGATTTGAACCTGTGACCCCTTGAACTGAAGTGCAAGACGCTAACTGTTAGGCTAGCGAGATGCCCAAAATTTCGGCAAATTATCAAGTCGTTCCCGATCTTATGTAAAATCTGGTATATTATGGCTTCAAATATGTTACAGTAAAAAATGAAAGATGATTTATAGATTTCAAGGATATGACTTACGCTGTTTTACTCTGTCATTGGGAGAGATGGCAAGGGAGCCCATCTCCTCGGGCCAAGTGAGGTCTTTGTTTCGTATTTCAATGAGCAACTGGTCTTCATCACACACTCCGAGATCTTCTAGAGTCGCTTCTTCCTCCTCTATGAGCACCATATTGTTCTGCAAAAGACCATTACGACATTTAGGGTCTAAATAAATATGCATAAGGTTAACAAATAAAATATCATGAATTGAGCCCTAAACCATGAATAAATTGCATAGGGTGCCAGATGATTAAAACTGAGTTGCATTCACTAATGCATGTATATTGGACAACTAGATGTTTTTAAAGAACCCCTTATTAAAGTAAAAATAAACAATGCAACTGATAAAATTTGCAAGAAATTGTGTGTGTACACCATTAGTAACACATTTTTGTATTAAAATTTGATAATACGGTTTTTTAATAAAATAAAAACAAAAAAAAACAGAAAGAAATTAAATAAAAAATTTATTGATTGTGCAAACTCCTTAAGTTCATGAAACTAAGATCTACAACTGTCTCTGATTTCATTTGCAGCAACCACTCTTAAAGAAACTTGGTAAGCACCTTATCTGCTATTAAGACATTTATATGCATTGGAAATTCGTTGAGTACGCAGGTTTGCTGCGACGGGGGTATTTTTTCTTTCTTTTTGCACATCTATTAACAATGAGTACTACTGATGGCAGAACATGCTCAAAAATATTGGAAAATCAAGAAAAAATAGCAAATTTGGGTTATAACAATAACTTGCCCCGATCAAAAAAAATCACCAATTCACACAAAATAACAAAAATTGTGTTACTTGTTCAGAGGCTTAACTCATATTATTTATGTCATACTGTTACCTCGTCCCGGTAGAGCCAAAGCCGCATATCTTCTGCGCGGAAATGAAGCCTCTCACAGAGGAAGTCATAGACCTGACACACAGTAGCCATGCGGCTGAATGTGGCCAAGTAGGCGAGGTAACGTTTGGGTGGGGTTGGTAAGTTGGACACATAAGCGTAGCCTGTTGTACCTACTGACATAGAAAACATTCAGGGTGAACTCGAGTCGATAACATAGTAGCTTAACTTAATAGTATACAGTCAATTCTCGATTATCCGGGAGCGGGTTAATCGGGTTGTGGTTTAACCGGGTCAAGAAAGGTTTATTTTTATTATTTTTATTTACGGGATGTAATAAAAGACGCCTTACAACACTTAAGATATATTTACACTTATACTGATTCACATACAGACGGTAAACATATATAAAAGATGGTACTACGCTATCGATTTTGACCAGTCACACCAGTCATCATCAGGCCAATGAGAGAACAACAACACAATGAATAACAACACATAATATGCTAATAAAAAAGTTGTTTATTTTTATTTATCCCCTTCTAAACATATATTGAGCATAATAGAAACCAATCGTCCCCTTCCCGCGTTGTTCACCCTCACACATTTTTGCCCTCGGTAAGGAATTAATTAGCATACTGTTCGGTGTAGTTCTGTGTCCCTGTGTTTTGGTGTTTGTGTTTAACTTTGACCTAAAAGCCATCGCTAGTATTATCTTGATTTTTCGTAGATTTCTAGGGGTGGGCGAGTACTTGAGTTTTGAGTATTTGTTCGAGTACTAAAGACTACTCGAAGGCCGAGTCGAGTAGAAAAATACTCGAAACTATCGAGTCGAGTAGTTACATAATGTTCAACAGTGCAGATTTACTTTAATATGACAAATGTGATTAAATAAACGAAACAATGTTACATTGTTTGTAGTTTTATTACATCCCTTATCCTCTGAATAATTTACTGAGCAATATATTTTAATTTGAAGCATTGTGCAATTAATTCTCGTAATAATGTAGGTCTGAGTCATCCATCTTGTTTCCAAACAAAGAGTAGCAGACGACTTGCGCAGAAACACAGTAATAGACATCGCATCGGTCAACCAATAATAGCGATAATGCCTTGATACCAAAACATGTATCATGTTATCAATAAAAATAAAAGTAGTTCTGTTTTTACGTGGTAAAAACATTCTTAGGGGTATACGTTATTTCATTTAAGATGAATTTGATTATCATAAAAGCACACTAATATTAACTTAAGACTGTAATGACAGTACTTAACATTTTGAATAAAGCAAAATACGAGTTAAGTATTCTTCCGCACTTCGCCAACGGGATCCGAAACTACCGACGACACTTTGTGTACGATGCTATTGGGGTGTCTAGGTATCACAATCATGATTAACCGATAGTTTATCGGGTTTCGGTGCGAAACTTTTGTTTACACTGAATCGAAACGCTCGACTATGAAGTATCTCGAACGAGTCGATACTCGAGTAGTTGCTTAACTACTCGACTCGAGTCAAAAAACCACTAATCACCCAACCCTATCGATTTCATCACATTTTAAAGTTGTCAAATTATTTATTTTACATAAATATGTATTAAATTACATTAAAACACAATGCTGTGGTAGAAAAATGTGTATACACCTTTATTATATTCGTAATATTCAATTTATTGAATCCCTTTGTTTGAACTGTGGTCTTAGGTTATCCGCGACCCTCCAACCGGTCATTACCCCGGATAATCGGGAGTTGACTGTACTTAACTATAGAAGGGGCAGGGACATTTTTTATGTTTTAAAATTAAACCGACTTTCACTTAGATCAAAAGTGCATTATAGTTGACTCCCTCTAGTCTGGCCGACTTCTGAGAAAAGGGTAAAAATTATAATCTATGTGAAGAAGGATTTCTCAAGGCAGAAATCGACAGGAATGAATGGGTCTGTTCATTTTCCAGCCCACATGTAAACAAATCATCTCTGTTTACTTGGTGATTGTGTTTGTTACAGACGTGCATTCTTTGCTTACGAATTTTAAATGTAGTGTTGTTAGTATTTTTTATGTGAGTTTAATTTTTAATTTGATTTTTTTGGGTAAGTACGCTTTAAAAAATCATCAAACCATCTTAGAAATGATTTTCATTCACAGGAGTGCTATTATAGGTTATAATTTCCATGTTAAAAAACTGCCGGATGGTTCGGCTGTTTTTTACTCCGACCGGGGGTCTGGTCCCAAGGTGGCCGAATTAGAGGGAGTCAACTGTATAATATTCCAAAAAAAGTGGCTATATGCTCTGCACAGACCTAAGAGACTTCACCAACTGTCAGATCAGTAGTAAACTCGATACTCTTAACACCTTCAAATTATCTCAGAGCCTAACACGATAACCTCATTTGAATGTTACACTTTTTTGTTCAAATATTTTATAGCTTTATTTGATCGATAACATATATTTGATTTATTGCCTAGAGGCTCAGATAACTATGACTCAGTTAGCCAGTCAAGAGAACGGACATCTCGCACAAATGGTAATATCCCCTTTTTGGCGACATGTGAAGCTGTCCAGAAAAAAATCTTTTTGGAGACCAAAATGTTTTTTTCCCCACTGAAAGTTATGCATAAGACTTCTCCCAGGTCCAAAAGAGACTATCAACTTCACTTTTAACATTTTTATAACAAACTAATATTGTTAAAAATGAGTTAGGTTATTATAATTAACAATTACAATAATTGCATTTATAATAATTGCTTTATTACAATTACAAACAACTTTTACACAATGAACTTTTAATCATGTTGCATTTTCTTGAATGAAGCGTCCTGACAGTTACCAATGACCCGAGGTAACGAGAAACCTTATAAAGATTATGTCTCGTGTGTTTATAATAGTCATTCGATGTAATACATTACACTTACTTACATTACATGTACTTATAGTACATTTTATCAGTTTTAGCCCCGTGCCAGTTTATCCAGATTTTCAGCTATCTACATTCATACTGCCAAGTTAAACTGGATAAACCGAGGTTTATTGAGGTCAGAAATGTTGTATTTCACAGGAACATTAAATCCAAAGTTCCTCGGTGTCACTCTTGACTCAAAACTTAATTGGCATCCTCACATAATTGACCTTCAAAAGAAATTGAGTTCCAGGTGCTTTTGCTTTGCAGAGGACAAGGATGGCATGAAGCAGGCATACTTTAGTATATTTCAATCACACATGAGCATTGGTCTGATTGTTGTGGGGCTGCTCACCGCATAGTGATGAAACTCTTAAAATTCAAAAACGAGCAGTTCGGATAATGGATGGAGCTGGAGAAAGTGAACACTGCAAACCGATCTTTAAATATTTAAAAATTCTCACAGTTGTCAGTCTGTACATTTTTCACTGTTTGATCTATATCAAAGCTAACCTGGGAAAAGTCTATATGAGGGGAACAGTCCACACACGACACTCGTTATAGACAAAATGTAAATATTCCTAAAACTAGAATTTATAAGACTGACACATGTATAGTTTTAAGATCAAGTAGGGTTTATAACAAACTTCCTTTTCAAATCTACGACCTAGGTGACAAATCGTTTTGAAAGGCTTTATTGAAATTTGTCATAAACAACCCTTTTTATAAAACTAAACAGGTCTCAATGAGCACATGGGCTATTGATGATTTTTAAAGCATGATCGATTGTTAGTTTTAAGGTGAACAACTTTTAGTTTTAAGTTGACGTGGAAATTTATTTATTATAATATTTCTGGCAAATTGAGCTGTGAGTTCTTACTGAGTGCCGCGGCTCCGTAGCCGCCCACCATCCCTGACCAGGTGTTGGGCTGCTGGGGTAGCCGCGTCGGCTGGCTCTGGTGGCGGAGCAGTTTCACCGTGATGGGGTACAACTCCAACTCCACCTGGCTGCTCCCCTTGGGCAGTATCACCTGTGCAAACAATACCACTTCTGTTCAACATTTAGGTTACGGTTGCCATATGATAGTGTGGGAAATAGAGATTTTAGCTGGGACCAAGAAGTTTGGAATACCACCCGGGGAGGGAGCCCCCCCCCAAAAAAGGAATATATTATTTATATAATTTAATGTTAATTTCACTAGTATACACACTAATATAGAAAAACAAAAGCTATTTAATATAAATTCATAATGGGGAAAGAACATGGTTGTAAGATAATATTCTTTTTCCCATTCAAAGAAATAATGTTGGACAGACAGACTGACTTATTGCTTTCAACCAGACCCCTCCCCTCCCATCCCGTCTTCCTTCCTTATCACCGAGGTCAACTTATATGAATATCTATAAATAACTCACCTGCCATTGTCTCCTTTCATAATGAGGTAAAAATAGATTTCAGGCTAATTTTTCATTATTTTAGTCCCTTGATTGGTAAACATGGGTTATCTTATCTCTATTTGTTTATCATACATTAAACTGTAAACGGCATTTTGAATTATTTTCAACTACTCGACTCAAATTTTTGAGTAGACCGAGTTTGGTCTCTAATAGTCGCTCGGCCTTTGAGTAATAGGAAATACCCTACAGATACTAGGATTTGAGTACTCGCCCACCTCTAATGAAGAGTTATTATATGTATATATTTCAATAAAATAAAACAGTTGATTTCAAGGTAAAAATATTTTTGTTATATGTGTAATGTTTTTAAAATGTCTTAATGTCCGGCAACGAAGAGAAAGGAATCAGTCGGGCGACTACTAACCAACTAACTAACATCAGCTAAACTGTGCGCAATGTAGCTGTCTCAAAATTGAAACAAAATCACGTTCATACTAATATTATAATGAAGCTGAGATACATAGGAACGAAACTGAATGAAAAATAACAAAAAATTTGCACCGGAATAAGATTTCTATGAACAGAAATACTCTGCCGGAAGCCTCAATGTTTTTAGGATATCTCGATATCTGCAACAATATGGGTGGGGATTCCATTCTCCTCATTGCCTGACAATATCTCACCCATTCGTATTGCGATATTCTGATACAATACGCACTGCTCATCACTAGTAGACTGTTTACTCGATTATTTGGAAGGACAGGACAAAATATCACAGAGGCAAGCAGTCTGCTGTGCGATAAACTTACAAGATACAAACAAGATGGAGTCTGTTGCTATTTGAGGCCAAAAACTTCAACAGATTATTTTCAAAGTATGAAATAAATTTTGTTTACCTGACGTAACCCGATAGACTTACTGGAGGCCAGAGGCTACTTATAAGTTATGGAAATTTTGATTTCTGTTTGCCATTATTATTTGGGGATTTCCATGGTTTTCAACATATTAATGAAATGTTTAAACAAATTTAAATTGACAGAAATATATCTCAAATACAATTTAATGTTGTGCATATATAATATCAATACCGCACCGTTACCGTGCCGTTGTTGTGATGTTATGGTACCTCGCTGTCTTCACACAGGTCAATAAGCTATGGTGACAGCAGTTGGGGTTTAAAAACAAATATATTATTTTAATAAATCATGACTTTGTCAATAAGATTCAACATATTGTATGTCTTTGTTTTACCCGTGGTTTTGGGTTATCTGTGCCCATTCAACCGGTCATTAGCATGGATAATCGGGAGTTGACTAGTTTAAACCTATAAACTAAACTACCCTTTCTAAAATAACTCGTCCCTCATGGTGGATTCCCCAGCTAAACTACATGATCTTCAGTCGGATAAATGATCTTATTTATCCTTGCGGAAGCGATTTTTTAGTATACTTGTACGCGCAAACACACTGTTGAATAATGAGAGTAGTTGAAATAGTATTAGCTTATAGAACAATGAAATTGGTGAACTGAATAATAAATCACTTGAGAGGAAATACTGTTTATTGATACTGTGCAAATGTAAATTGACGTGAAAGTTGCAATGAAATTATGAAATATGAGAGTATAAAAAAATGTGAAATATGTCAAATATGTGACTGATACGTCCGAGTCCGTCGGCTGTTGGGACGCAACTGGTTTGTGTCCCTTCCACCCCCGACAATCCCGGGGGTGGGGGTTGACATTCGTCGTTTAGGTGCCAACATCCCGCCCGCCTTGAAAGGCTCCCTTTCAATGAATTGCATGATATTATAATGAAACAACTATACATGTTAATGACTATAATACAACAATAATGAAATGACTATACACAACTTTAATAATATTGACGACAGTATTAATTGGTATGAAATATGTGCAAACTCTTGAATTACACTTGTAATTTTGACAATTACGAAAATTGATAATCTACATAATTACTCAAATAAAACTGTACATGTATGATGAAAAATAAATGGAAGTTACTGGAAATATCACTTAAATAAAATTACAGTTAACCACATGAACTGTACTTTAAAATATGAAAAAAAATTAAATAATTAATGAATATTGATGCACGATTTGATTACAACTCAACGCAACAAATAAAAATGAATTATATACACAACGTGGAAAATACGTAGTACTTAACTTATTATAAAACATGATGAAAAATGCCAAGTAAAAATTAATTTATGAAATACTATGAACTGTACATTCCACGTGAAATTTGTTTGAACTATGTACACTGAACTTGTACTGAGCTGAAATGCACTGAATGGAAGAAACAAACACGAATGAACTACTCACTGTCTATTGGGAGTACACACAGGTGGCTGACTGCTCTCTTTAGCAGTCCAGACGTCCTCACCGTGGCCACTCACACCCTACCACCTGCCCCTGGGTGAACCTCAGTCACGATGGCGGTGATCGTCCTTGACAACCACAACCTGCCCGGATTTGATGTCAGCATCTCCTGAAGTCCATTTCAGCCTCTGTTGAAGTTGAGAAAGGTACTCCATCGACCAGCGCCGCCAGAAGTGCTGCTGTGGCTGTTGAGTTCTCTGCCAACGTGACGACCGGTTCTCAAGGACTGCTGTGACATCTGGCTCTGGTAGAGACGAGAGTGCATCACCTGTAATGAAGTGGCCGGGTGTCAAGGGTAAAGGATCACTGGGGCAAATAGATAAAGGAGTCAAAGGACGGGAGTTTAGACAAGCCTCTATCATGGTTTAAGTTGTGTAAATTTCCTCATATGTAAGATTTGCCTTGCCTACAATTTTTCTCAGATGGTAATTTACTGACTTGACTCTGGCTTCCCAGAGTCCTCCAAAATATGGAGATTTGGGGGGTATGAAATGCCCTTGTTCTACTCGTAATAATGTATGTAATGCTGAAGACAGCTCATGAGGTGTTAAAAGACTAGTTAATTTACTATGAGGGTGCTACAATTGTGTGCAACTCTGAACAATCGGATGCAAGCCTTTGAACTTTCTGGAGGCTAGAAAATTACTTCTCTTTATCCACTACTGCTGCCGCAGAACATTCCTTTTTCCCTTTTTCCTCCTGAATAATGCCTTCTTGATTAGGCTTGTCGAAGGTGGAGGGCTCTTTTGATTCATCCTTTGCTTGATGATTTGGAGGCACAGTGACTGGATAGCGATCATTCTCTGTTCTGTAAACAGAATCAGTGTAGTGTACTTCACATGAGTTCTCTTCCTGAGTCATTTGAGTCTTGTTTGAACTTAATTCTTCCATCTTCTTGAATTCTTGTAGCTGTTGATCGGTGCGTTCCACGACATTTACATGGCATGCTGTGGATACTCTGCTGCTGTTGGGCGACTTGCCTCCTACCACCCATCCTAATTTAGTGTTTTGTAAGGTAGGCAAGTTTTAATTTGAATCCTGCCATGTTCTAGGAGGTCAAAGAAATGTTCTTGTCCCAAAAGAATGTCGATCTTTCCGGGTTTTGAGAATGTTGGATCTGCTAAGGTAATGTTTTGTGGCATTGACCAAGATGAGGTGTCAATTAGTGATGCAGGAAGTAGACCTGTAATCTAGGGGTGTGCGAGTACTCGAAACTTCGAGTTTTCAGCCAAGTATTTTAATACTCGAACTCGACTCAAAGTTTTGAAAACTACTCGAAAGTTCGAGCGAGTATTTCCCGCCGATTTCCGGACGATCGCTAACGATTGTGACCGGCCAAAACGCGTAGTAACGGCGGCAAAAGGCAATTGCATCACGTAACATCGGAAGAAAATGACGACCGCAAACGATTGCGACCGGCCAATTCACGTAGTAACGGCCGCAAAAGACGATCACATCACATAAAATCGGCCGAAAATGACGTCCGCGAACGATTTCGACTGGCCAAAACGCGTAGTAACAGCCGCAAAAGGCGATCGCATCACGTAAAATCGGCCGAAAATGACGACCGCGAACAATTGCAACCGGCCAAAAAGCGTAGTAACGGCTGCAAAAGGCGATCGCATCACGTGAAATCGGCCGAAAATGACGATCGGACCGCGTAATTTAGGCCGTAACTAACGATTTCGCCATTTAATATTGATTATAAGCGATGTCTGGACCAGGTGAAATTGGCCAAATGACAACCAGGCCCTGTTTTATCGGCCGGAAACGAATGTCAAACCGTGTTTTGTTTGTCAATACGTAATCCAGTTTGATTGTACTGGCCAAAACTTTGTATTGCTACTCATGTATTAATTAGAAACCATGTTTAGATTATCAAATCTAGGGTGGTATCCAAATCCCATTACACTATTTTAAACTACCAACTGATGGCAAATACTCGCTCGAAAATACTCGAAACTCAAAAATAATTGGCACTACTCGACTCGACTCGATTAAAAAAATCACTACTCGCACACCCCTACTGTAATCTTAGGCAAAACTAAAAATTCTGTTTCTATGGCATGATATGAAGTTAGTGATTTTACAGTTGCATTGACTTTGGATGAGACACGAGTTGCTCCTTCGCTTATTCCACTGACTGCAAGAGATGACCTTTCTTTTTGTAACTGTCGAGTCTGACATACTTCCTCACTGATGAAGTTTGATTGACGTCCGCTATCGAGAAATGCTCGGCAAGTCAAATGTGTGCCTAGCGGACTGACAATTTCCACTAAAGCGGTTGAAAGACCTCAGCCTTGCTGTCTGTACTAGGAACTGCAAAGGTACCCAGCGACATTGTGACTTGGTTCTTGGGCTCTGATGTATGTCGTGAGCCGGTGGAATGAGAATCGATATGTAACAATGTATTATGCTTTTTACCACATTTTTGCATCCTGATGATCTGCAGTGGTCAACTCTGTGACCTTGGCGAAGGCACTTAAAACAAATTCTTGCTGCAGAAAGCATCTTTATTTTATGGTCATGTGTGGCATTCAAAAGGTCACTACACTGAAATACTGCATGATTTCTATTGCAAAGTTTGCAACTTTGTTCTTCAACTGATGTTAAATAGGCCTTGGTTTTGTAGCTTTGATTGCTAGTCGGTTTTAATGGAACATTAGAAACCTTGTTATGTTGATGTGATTGAAATTGTCTGTTTTCATAAATGTTTTCAAAGATTTGACATCTCTTCTGGAGAAAATCTGTTAAATCATTGAGTGTGGGAAGTTCTGTTGGTTTGGTCGATAACTCCCAATCTCGAAGCGTCGCAGTGTCGAGTTTAGTTGTTATCAAATGAACAATTAACGTGTCCCAGGAATCAGTTGGTTGCTTGAGACATTTTAGAGCCCTCATGTGTGTAAATATACTATTGAAGAATTGCTTAAGGACTAATGGTGAATCCCTTTGTAATTGCGGAAGATTGAAAAGAGCTTTGACATGGTTATAGACAATAAGCCTTTCATTTTGGTACTGGTTTTTCAACAAAGAAATAGCTATGGAGTAATTAGGTGAGGTCAGGTCTAAGTTGTCTAGCGTCTTAGCGGCTTCGCCTATTAATGACGCTTTCAAGTAGTGTAACTTTTGAACATCTGTCATTGTTAATTAATGCATTGAAAGTATCCAGGTATGACATCCATTCTTCGTACTTTCCGGAGAAGGATGGCAGATTTATTGTCGGTAATTTGATTGGAATTGCACTGTTGTTTGTTAGTGATGATTGAGAATGTGTATTAGACTATGTGTTTCGTTTTTAGTAGCATTTTCCTTAATGTGTTTTTTAACCTTTGCAAATAAATTGAAATATTGAATTTCAAATTCTTCCCTTTCGGTGGAATGATCTGTTGATTCATCTAGCACTTCAATTTGTTCCTGTAGGTTCTCGAATGTTGTGAGGATGTCATCTAATTCTGCAAATCTAACTTCTAATTCTTCAATGTTCTGTTGATTGTTTGGGTTTTCAAAGAATGTGTAAAACCTTGTTAATTTTGCTTTGACTTGTCCCCTTTTGTTTGTTAGAACTTTCAATTCCATTTCTGAATCTGTCGTTGTGAATTGGTTATTTAATCAGAGGCACTGCTAATTAATTGAATATAGGCTAATGATGATATTAAAGGATGACTCCTGACAGGTGGTACATATAGGTTGAAGTATCATGAATACGGGAAATGGAAATCAGGAAGTTGAGGTTATGTATGACTGACACCGGCCACTCACCCTCAATCAGCTGTGTGACGTCTGCCTGATGGCTTCGGTTGGGTCAGCTTGGATCGGGTCGACTCGACTTCACTCGGGGTGGACTGCTTGGCTCGGGTCGACTCGGCTCCGATTGGCTTCTCTCGGGTGTAATTGCGCGGCGCGGCCCGTGCGTTTTTGTGTGAGGGGTTGATGGCAGATGACAACAGAGCAATAAAACGAGGCGCAACCCTTTGTCAATCTGTGGTGCGAAGCAACTTTCTCCTGCCCGTCGAGCCCTGAGTTGACGATTTCAGCTCAAAACTTTGCACTGAGTTCACCACACAACACACTGTAAATAGACTGTTAACCACACGATTCGCGTGATCCAATGCCCGAGGACAAAAAACTGTACGCGCAAACGCACTGTTGAATAATGAGAGTAGTTGAAATATTAAGAGCTTATAGAACAATGAAATTGGTGAACTGAATAATAAATCACTTGAGAGGAAATACGGTTTATTGATACTGTGCAAATGTAAATTGACGTGAAAGTTGCAATGAAATTATGAAATATGAGAGTATACAAAATTGCAAATGTGAAATATGTCAAATATGTGACTGATACTTCCGAGTCGGTCGGCTGTTGGGACGCAACTGGTTTGAGTCCCTTCCACCCCCGACAATCCCGGGGGTGGGGGTTGACATTGTCGTTGAGGTGCCAACAATACTAGACATGTTTTAAGCGAAAACAGTTCAAATCTATACAGTTGTAGACAGGAATAAAAAATATAACTTCTTGAATTGAAGTCTAAGATACTTACAATTAGGGCTAGCAAACTTTATAATTTTATTTTAAAAAAGAAAGAAGGTTTTGATGATTACCTGGCGAGGAAGAGCAGGGGACCCACCGTACCACTGCGACAGAGCCTTCCAAAGAGAGTCTGGTACCAGCTCAAAGTCCCGTGACCGTACCAACATGAGGTTTTTCTTGAGCTTTCCTCCCTCTCCCGTCAGGCTATTGACCTAATAACCAAACATTAATCTATAGTATTGTTAACCAAACATTAATCCGTAGTGCTGTTAGCGAAACATTATTATGTATCGTCATAATTGAGTTTAAATGTACTACAAGAATTGTGCATTGATAATTTGTTAATAGGAGTGTGATGGTTTAAAGTCCTACAATGGTTGAACCTCATAAAAACCCTTTATAACAGCTTAACTTTGTTTAGTAACTGTTAGTTACTTCAAATACTTGTTTGAAAAAAAAAACAACTTAAAAACATGCAGCCTACACTACAATTTGTTCTCAAAATAAATCTAAAATGATTTGCTTTATGATTGTTAGTAGATATTACACACGGTTAGCATCTGCGACATTGTATACGCAAGCGCGCGCGCGCGCGCGCACGCACGCACGCACGCACGCACGCACGCACGCACGCACGCACGCACGCACACACACACACACACACACACACACACACACACACACACACACACACACACACACACACACCATAACAACAACAACAACAACAAAGGATAAGCAAGTTAATAATGAGACTGAGATTGATCAAACAAACCAGATTTGTAAACTGGCTGCCACATGTATAGAAATGCAGATGTATTTCCTCAACACTGATTACAATAATTAGAACGTCACATTAAAACTGCCAATAGGATTTCAAGTGCTCTACTGACCTATAAATTGGTTTTGGAATGTGTCAATTCACTGGACAACCCCAACTAATGTCCTAAGAATATTCAGATTTTGTACATTATTTTCAAAACATTTACATTTCAAGGTGTGGCCTAATCTCTTTTTATTGCCATGTTGATTTTTTTATTTTACTACCCACCACCCGCAAAAATTAAAATATGCCACATTTAATTCAACTGTTTGCATTTATTGATGATTAAAGAGCTTGATGAGTTTAAGCCTCATCACAGCATCTTTCTGACAGGATTGTTATTTTTTTCAAGTTTCCACATGCATTTTTAACCCTTTGGGCTACCTTTGACCGAGCAGTTTTGTCAAGCCTCAAGAACCCTTTAGAATTCAGGGCAGGAGTTAGCCGTTATGCGGCATTGTTTGTACTAAGTATTATGTTGTTTTTTTTCAATAGATTGGATCACTTTCTGGGGCAATATTTGTTTGTCCAACAGCCCCTTTTGTGATCTTTACCACAGTTTCGCATGGTAGGCTAGTTAATCCGGTGTGTAATATTGAAACTTATATTTAAACAAATCAATGTGTTGGTGTTAACAGTTGTGATTTCATAAATTTGTCATTTTGTTGTTTGGGATCATGTGAAATCGATTACTTTACTTAGTGGTTCAATAAAATAAATCGAAAATGCTGACAAAATGACTTAATGACACTCGAACAGCTTCGTAATGACAAAAAATCAGATCTCAGTTGTGATTAGAGGTGTACAAATAAAAGGACTTTCTGAAGACCAGACACACAGAAAAATGGTAGGCCAACAGATTAAAACACTTCAGTATCAGCACAAACAGTGTTAAAAAGTTAGTATTATCCTAGTTTTAGTGAAGATTAATTAATTACCTTAAACATCGGTGGTGCGACCAGACCAGAGTTGTCAATGGGCCCAGGCCTGACAGGGTACCGGCGAATGGGTCTCGGCGACTGTGACGGACTAGGAGTTAAACTGAAAACCAGAAGTCATGCAGACATCAATAGACGATTCAACAGGCAGAGGCCATGAATCTAAAATATTATAGACCCATAAGTTTGATTTAAAACAGTCAATGCCAATCACCAGAGGAATGGCAATGCTGATCAGAATTGAGAGTGAAGTTGTAAGGACAAAATTGTTATTAAAAAATGTAATAAATATTTTATAGGTCACACCTTGTTTTCAAGGCATCTTGTAATCATGTGTTAGAGTAGCAAAATAAGGCAATGACAGCATTTTGCTTAATTTTTACCATTGCTGGAACTTACTAGATAATATTTTGAATCACTAAATTTTGGTTACCTATATAACCTTTATATTGCAGTTTTTGTACACAGGCAAACTCTTGGAGAGAATGTTTTCTATCCAAGTAAGTTGGTGAACTACCAACATTTGAGGTAGCAAACTTAAAAACACAATAATAATTTACCTAAGGCTTTGGGCAAGAAGACCTTGAGGTTCTAATGGTTCCAGAGACGTGATGCCAGTCACCACCACCTGAAAACCATTATGACTGAGAAACATGAAGGCAATATACAAAATAACTAGGGGTGGGCGAGTACTCCAAACTTTGAGTTTTCGGCCGAGTATTTCAATACTCAAACTCGACTCAAAGTGTTAAAAAATACTTGAAAGTTCATGTATTAGTTAGACACCATGTTTAGATTATCAAATCTGGAGTGGTATAAAAATCCCATTACACTATTTGATACTACCTACTGATGGCAAATACTCGCTAGAAAATACTCAAAACTGGAGAATAATTGGCACTACTCGACTCAACTTGATTCAAAAAGTCCCTACTTGCACACCCCTGATACAGACAAGCCAACACAAAGCCAAAGAACAAAGCTTTCTATTCGACTGGAAGAAGTCTTCTCCACTTAGCCCGCTCAGAATCGTCTCACTGGTAGGATCTGTTTTTATTGGAAAAATACTTCTGAAAATGAAAAAGTAGTTGTCTGTTAGTTCTGGATTGCTGTTCAGCAAGATACACAAAAATAATTTTCCACTAAAGGCACAATCTGAAATCTGTTTACCACTAAAAATTGTAATTGGACTGTGTAATGTATGAGTCCACAAAGGTCGAGGTTTAGTTTAGATCTAAATATTATCTACGAGTATACTGAAGTATATACAGGAATATCAAACATACAGCAGGTAAAAATTGTCGCTTATAGAAAAGGGACTTGTGTTTCTTTTTAGTTTTAGGCTAACCAAAACTTACTAATAATGTAAGGGGAAATATTTTAACGGAATTAAAGCTGTTATCTGGAAAATGTTGTGGGATATAGAGGTGGAGGGATTATGGTTCTATTTTGAAGGTGTACTGTAGTATACAAACAATTAAAAGAAATGGAAGATAATACAATTTAAAATAGCTTAAACTCTGTAGGGAAAAATACTTTAAAAAGTAAGAAAATTATATTACTTGTAAAGTAACAATTAGTATTTAATATACTACAGTATAAAATAAGTACATTATTTGATAGTCACAATAAATTGAGCACGTCTCAGCAAACCTGCGTACTCAGAAAATTTCTCATGCATATAAACTTCACTACCACATAAAGCCTCTTATCAAGATTTATAGAAATATTTTCTCGAATAAGAGATATATAGGCCTAGCATTTTCTTTATCATCCATCAGAAAAACATTAGGGTTGAGTACTCAGGGTTGCTACTACAGGGACCATCGATAAAAAATTAGGATTTTGTGCAAATATCAATAGACCCCAACCAGGTGAAACAACATAACTCCACTAAATGTCATCAATATACATTCAAAATATGTGAGGCATAAAATTGTACTTAATCTCCAACAGAATTATACAGGGCAACATACTGTGTTTACCACTTTTAATATCTTGGTAACCAATTGATGTAGAGCAATAATTCAAAGTATTAAATTGTTTGTATTTTAATTTGAATCCAACGGTGATAACTAAAATTTTATTTAAAAAATATTATATGTAAAAAATTAAAAAATACCTTTTATGGGGTACAAACCAAACTCCCCCCCCCCAAAAAAAAACCCCCTTAGGATGGGACGATCTGACTGGTTTTCTAACTCAAAGTCATAAACGTTGATTTACATGTTTGTACATCATCAAAATCAAACCTTTTTTAAGAGATTTATCGCACCCATATCCCGTTTTGAATAAATGGTGTTTTTGGCATTTGGAGACCTCAAAATTAAAAGTTATCATGGTCTGAAGCAGTTATCATAGTCTACGGTAATAGCTTCTTCCCTATAGGCATGATTCGTTAAACAAATTTGAACTTACTGGTGAGTTTTCCAACGCAAGACAGTTCTCTACAATTGTTCTCTTGTTTCCACCAGTGAGCCGCTGAGCCACCCGTTTCAGACTGCCGGTCGGGTTGTAGTCTGATGAGGTAATGTTGTTGAGGGAAACCTCACTGCCACTCATCTAGTCAGTAGAATCAACACAGTTAACATCTCAACAGTACACTTTAACTATTAACATGTAACATTTATTTGCAAAACACAAAAATATATACCGATTTGCTGTGTTATATCTAATGGTCGATCTCGTTTCAGTTTAATATTGAGTAGACTTTACATGCTAATAATGTAGATACGGCGTAGGTGCCAGGACAATCCTGGCAATGGTTGTTTTAAGTTTACTGCTACACCAATGTCGTCTATACGCAGCACGTCAAACTTAGCAAGATCCAGTCATATTTTCCTTGCCTCAAGACATGATATATTTACTCTATGCAAACATAAATCCCCTGCCAGGCAAAATTAAAGGTCAAAAAATCCCTTAGTCCTTATATCATGTTTGGTCAATAATCAATGATTATCAGCACTCTACCGCTTTAAGCTAGGGCAGGTTATTTTTGATATATTGCAACCTCACAATTGCATTTGAGATGAAAGTACTTATTATTGAAGCCTTTTCAAAAACATTAGGACGTTGGCACCACTGTAGTTATTGAGTATGAAATCGTTTCTGTTACCTTTGCTAAGTTTTTTAATACCATGGGCAATTGCAGGCTACTAAAACAAAATAAATCCATAACGATACCTTTACACTAAAAATGTATTTTTGGAAGATAGTTATCAACCCGGCTCAACTTTCGTAAAAATATTTTCAACTATTATTTTGCCAGGACATTTTTTTAAACTCCCACTCTAAGAGACTGATAATTTAGTGAGCACTGGTAATTGAGTAAAATAAGAGGTCCCAGAGACAAATGTATTAGTTTACGCCACTCTGAATTTTATTTATTTTATGTTTTACTTTCAAATAACTCAATACTCAATAATTATAATGTTACGCTAAGAAAGTATTTTTAGAAGATTTTTTTTCCAATCAGTAAAATAAAATAAAGAAATAATAAAGTCTGACAGACCAGTTTCTCCTCATGTTATAAAAAACATGTAACACAACAAGTGTCAACTGCAGAAAAGCTTTGATTGCATAATTCAATACTCACGCTGCCCAGATTCCTAGGGAAGCCGACATACTCGAGCCAGGAAGTCCACCAGTCCATGGCTATGAGGTACCAGAACTGTCCGACACTGTAGCCGCGGTGCTCCTCCCGGTCCAGCCAGCCTCTCACGATCTCCCCCTCCTCCTGACTAGATGTGGGCCTCAGCCCCAGCACAATATGGCACACCTACCACACAACAGATGCTAGAGCGAAGGAATTAGCCAACGAGGCACATCTTCCAATGGAATATTCTACAGCCACCAGAAGAAAGCGAAGGGATGGGAAAGGAAGGACAGGGAAAGCGAGACACCCCAAAAGGAGAGGAGAATCACTCCTTTAAAGGAAGCCCTTCCTCCCAGGTGGCATCAAAAACAGGCAAGGAAGATTCAAGAATATATCATTACCCACATCAAGATCCATTACCCACTCCAAAGACTTTGACATGACTCTGTATACAGGCTCAGCTGGCATACTCAGATTTTTAAAAACCAGCCCGCAGGGAAACGAAGAGTAGCTGATCAAACAGGATAGTCAAAAGAACTTACCAATATCGTTACAAATTCTTTTACCACACAACATAAGTACAATACAATATCCCAGTTCAATATCCCTGACCTTGACCTTGAGTATATGAAACGGTGACTATTCCTTGGAAAGTGCAATCCTGGTACTCTGAGCTCATGATAGTTCGAAACACACAGACATCCAAAACGATAGATCCCAACTGCCCCCCACTGACAACAACATAAAATCAGCTATTTTGTTGCTGAAAAACACTTTTAATTGTTAGATAGATTTTTGTTTTTTGTTTACAGTGTAAGACTATTTCTGATACTGTGATGTAATTCCCACCTCATTCATAATTTATTCCAGATTCCCCTAAATCCCAGCTTATTCCTAGTTTCCCACTTTTCCCGTTTGAGTGGCCGCCCTGAATAATTACTGAGGAATCAAGGCATGCGAATATAATATTCTAAATCTTCTGACACACAACCCAAGAACATATTAATGTCCTGAATTACTTCAAATAAGGGTTTTCAAGAATTAAAAATATTATTTACAAAGTCAGTCCACTAAGAGAAATCCAACTGATAAGATAATCCAATTGTTATAAAGGATATGAGAGGATTATATTTTGGAATACCTACTTGAAATAAAAGGCAGAGGAAGTCCATAGATAAATTATTCTCCATGGACCACATGAGGTATTCTTCGATTGTTAGGCCTTTAGGCGATGCTCGCCTCCTCAGTTCCGATAAAACGTCTTTCTCTTCTACATTATTATCACATCCTGTAACAATTTAATGATGATTTTATTTAATGTATAAGTAAATCATTAAAAACTGCAATTGGCATTTGATGGCTCCGAGCTAACCTTAAGGTTTGCATTTTGGACTTTGGTTCAAGGTGTCAAGAGTCTGACTCCAAGGAAGTTCGCATGTACTCTAAAAGAAGTGAACACATTTTGCCTAAAAGTGTCTAACTGGCTAGCTAACAAAAAGCCGTAGCGAAGCTATATAAAACAAAACTTAAAAATTGTTATAATCTAAATAAATAAATTATGAAAGTAATAAACACAAATTTCATTAGTTAATTATTATTAGTAATGAAAGTATGAACTAGAGATTAGCATAGACTGCCTCCATGAATGTAATTTCAGAATCAGAGCCAGAACAATTTGTAGGCTATTGCCATATTTTTACAGACTAAACAAAGTCAGTGACATATATTAACCCTCCATCGGGCGATTAAAATTAAAACACCATCAGGGGCTAAGAGAGGTTTTAAGAAAAAATGACACATACATTGAAAATGATACTTTATTGGTTAATTTAGGGGTCTGCAGTGCCAAAAATTTCTGATCGGTACGGTAAAAGATTTTGTACCTCGGTTCTTAGTACAAATTCGGTACGATACAATGTACCATCATGTATACTAATTTGTATTTATCATAAAAAATTATTGGGTAATACTTAAGGCCATAAACAATTGTTAACATTTATTCAATTAAAAGAAAAATAACTATACTATGAATGAAAATATTTTTAACAACCTGCCACTTTGGAGTATTGCGTTATAATGTTTTGATTATTATTATTAATACAAGTTCTTGAAATATTCATGATAAAAGAATTAAAAACCTACTTGAAGGTCAATCAATTGCATAAGTTGCTTAACTGATTAATTGCTTTAAATATAAATAACAACTATTGATTTAAAACATACAAACAGTAAAAACTAAAATGTTATAAATACCATTCTTTGATGTATTGGGAAGATATATTATCAATAATACAAAGTAAAATAAGATAACTTCAAAAAACCAACTATATATTATGATGCGAAGGTAAAGAAATTATAAATTAAACCTTTCAATACTGAAGATTAAAATTATACTATTTTAAAATTCAAAATTGTAATTCATACAAAATATTACAGTACATTTATCCAAACATAATTAACATGTAAAACTGCAAGATAAAGATCGTAATTAAAGTAAAGAGATACCCTGTTAATTTGGCCACCTCACCTCTAAGATAATTAACTATATTAACCTCATTAAAATATAAATTTAGTTTGTTGTAGATAATTTTTAGATGAATTGCATGTAAAAATTTCACAAGAAAATAAAAAAATACAAATTTATGCTACCATTTTAAGTTTATTATATTAGTGGTTATTTTTTAATAAATTTTCAACCAATTTTGAAAACAACTTTTTATACAATTTAAAATCAATTTCACTGGTATACTTAAACAACAATAATAATAATAATACAGTAGAACCTCGATAGTTTGACACTTTGTGGACTAAAGGGGTGTCGAACTATCGAAATGTCAAACTATAGGGAGTATATGGAACATTTTAACACAGGGAGTATTATGAGCAGAAAAACAATAGCGTATCACGAAAGAATAAAAAATGTGCAACTCCCGCAGCGTCTCAAGCGAACTGACTTGACCTACTTACTGGGAAGGGCGGGGAAAGGGGTTGATAGGACGGGGTAGGTGGTAGGAAGGGTGAGTTATTTATAGAAAAGGCAGTAGCGCTCGTTCGTGAAAACAATAAGCGGGCTCCCATCACTGACCGGCGAACCTGTCAAGGACACTATCGGTCGCTGCTACTGTCATGTCATGTCGTCACGGCCCGTGTCGAAGTATACAGACTGTCGAACTATCGAGTGTCAAACTATCAAAGGACTACTGTACATATATAAAATCAGGGGCCCGACCAAACCCCTACCCGCTCCCCTCGCCCACCTTTCTTATCTTCATTCTTGTATAGCTATAAATAACACCTGTCAACGTCTCTTTTCATATTAGTTTAGATGAGTTTTGGGCCTTAATTTCCCTTAAAGGAAATGACTAGTTACCAACAGGAGTCTCATTTCAACCACTTATTTTGTTGAACATTGTTCAGCTTATCTCTGTTTATTGTTTGACGAACTAAACTGTACCGTACCGAATCTGTACCGGGTTATGTTCTGAACCGAACCATTGACGGTAATTAGTTTTGTACCGTACCGGTACCGTTTATTCGGTGCACCGCAGACCCCAAGCTAATTTTAGACACAAATGAACAGTCTTCATGCCTAAAAACAAATTTGAAAAATATTTAACAAATACAAAATATGTATACTCTTACAACATAAGGTAGGCATAAAAAAACGGGATTGCGGTTCGATCGACATTCACGGCCGAGATAAAGTGGTATGATTCTTATTTATGGCCAAGATTGTGCGGTGCATTAATAATTTATTATACAGACTGATATTATACAGTTTGCTACTGATATCACGTGGCCCAATCATCTTTTACAGTGGACTGCGGTGCAATCATCATTTCTGATTTAGTGCAGTGCGATTGTTTTTACAGCCAATATCACGCGGTGTGATCATTATATAGAGCAAATATTACACAGTGTGATCATCAATTACAGCCAATATCATGTGGTTCGGTAGCTATTACAGTGATAATGTGCAGGCCAACCTTTTTACGATGACGATTTGCAGTATGATTTAGTATGGTGCAATCGTCATATACAGGCAATATAAGGAGGTATGGTTGCTATTTATGGGATATATTCATTTCGGCTGATGTTACGCGGTGCGATCATCATTCACGGCTGATGTTACACTGGCTGTCATTTATCATGCAACCGAAACGGAGCATTCTTGATCGGTTTTTGGTTTCGCCAAGGACCAAAACCGACAGATCGCTAAAAGCAATACTCTTTAAGCCTAAGTTTTTAATTATTTTACAATACAAAGTTTAATTTTCTCTTCAAGAAAAAGTATTACTGCAGTAAAACCTTTTAAAACACATAAATTTTTCAAGGTAATTCAATTAAAAATTTCCCAGGGTTTAGTATATTGATAGATTTTTAATGACTAATAATTAACTAATAAGCCTAAATGTTTTTATATATTTTGATGAAGATTTTTTTACATCTAGTTAAAAATCCTGGCCAAAAATTTCCCAAAATTCCACCCTATCCCGATCACCAATTCGAATCCCGTGTATCATCAGGCAAAATTATTTTGTTTGAGTGATATTTTTGGTATAAAAATAAATGTTAAAACTATATAATCTGTAATAGGAAAATTTAGTAACTAATAATATATTAATATATACCTACTGACATTGAACTACAAAAAGTAAAAAACATGTAGTCATTTCGGATGAACTTAATTAGTATAATAGTATAAAAATAAATATTAAGGCCTACCAAGTTTTGGGGTAACAGTGTGATTCTCGTTGCGTACATGAAGGAGGACAGTCACCATATGATCAATCTCACTGTCGGAAAGATAGCCATCTCTGTCCAGATCAAATACTTTGAAGCAGACTGGAAAACACAGATTACTCAAGAATGTATCAACACAAATTAAATGTCGAACAAGTGCTTGAAGTAATTTTTATAGGTAATTTAAAAGTTGTTTTTCCAATAGTTATACCTCAATAAATGGCTGATGGAAAAAACAATTATCAGAAAAAAATACTAAGAGAAAACTTTTGTTAATTAGCTAAGAAAATAACAAATTGATTTTTGTGTTCTTTGAGAGAAGTTAAGTTCTGTGTTCTCTGTAAAATAAGTTTTATTTGTTAACTGATCCTCAATGCACACAGTACTGTATTATGAGATAGAATAAAGTTTCTTGATTCTTGATTCTTGAATCAAATCCTGTTGTCAGTAACTTTTAGGTGCAGTACCCAAGACAAAAGTTTCTAAATCCTCATTCAGTAAACTTTTGAACAATTATATTTTTTAATGTACTTCATAATTTGCTAACCTTTATCGAGTAACCCTAGTCAATAAATGTGCCCAAAGGTGCAAGATATAAAATGACTTAAAACCAATTGGATTTCTATTTTTATATAATATTTATCAAAGGTGTATTTAAACTGGCACACCAGATCTCCTTTAATACTTCATCAAAACCAATAATTTTGAAGATTACCTTCACCTCTAAGGATGAAAAGTAAACAAAAAATTTTAAATTGATCCGTTTCTTTTAAAATTCTACTTATAAAAACCAAAATGTTAATGTTTGAAAAGTTAATATCGTGTTCTACAATGAAAACCACTGAGCTGTCAATTTTAAAAATCAAAAACAACAAATGCCGTCAAAATGGAATTATCGACCTTCGATAAATATCAAAATGGATGTTTTACTTTATTTCCACATTCTATTAAGGTATAATTTACTGACGACAAACGAAAAATCAAGCCATATGTAAAATTATTACAATCACACCTTTTTGTACAAAACAATTACTTTTGACTCATATCTGTTTTAAACTGCACATCTCCCACTCTTCAAGCACATTCCATGAGGTAAAACGGTAGATCAAACAAACATTCACTGCCACAAACAAAGTGTGACTGAACTAAATCGATTTTTTTCATCGAAAGTAAGTACCAAACTACTTTTTTCGGTTCATTTTGTATTATTTTAAGTTACATCTACATTCTGTAAACTAATAATGATCGACAATCGCATAGGATTTGCAGTACAAACAATGAAATTAACCACTTCCTTATATTCCATGTATTGTGATATTGTTTGAATTTTTCTAAATATCATAGTATATGAGCCTCTGTATTGTTTATTTATATTATTTCTAGGCTTACCTTAACAATCCAAAAAAATTATAAATTCAAATCGATTTCAGGTCCGAAGACTCATTATCAGTGTATGTATAGGAAACCAAGTTTTTTTTTAAGATTATCATCCTTGACTGGATTTCGTCTAGATTTCACACACATATAATTATACATAAAAACAATTTTAAACACTGAAAATTCATTAAGACACATTTTATGGGAGCTCCCAACCTAACCTCAAACTTATCTTGATGATGGATTGATACCAAGAGGTCGACAACATGATAAGAGTTGTTCCTATGTTGGCGGAAAAACGATCAGAAAAGCTTTTCCACCAACATAATTTTTGATTCTATAGTTAATTCACTCATTATGCTATGTAAAACAAGTAAAAAAATAAACATTTGTTACACTACTGATCAAGGATCAACTCTTATCATGTTGTCGACCTCGTGGTATCAATCCATCATCAAGATAAGTTTGAGGTTAGGTTGGGAGCTCCCATAAAATGTCTCAAAATCCAGTCAAGGATGATAACTTAAAAAAATTGGTTTACTATACATCCACCTGATGAGTCTTCGGACCTGAAATCAATTTGGATTTATAATTTTTTGGATCTTTAAGGTAAGCCTAGAAATAATATTCTAAATAAAAGCAAATCCAGTTGCTGAAATCGGCAAACATTTTTCTTTGGTGATTACCCAGCTTGTTATCATGGACTTACACTTCTGACGCTCGGCCATGGGGCCCCGAGTGGCCGCAGAGATACCACACGCCATCTCCTTGAAGTCTATGTGGTTGTCTCTGTTCTCATCAAAGGCAGCAAAGACGCCAGCGCAGACGGTCAGTGGCACAGGGGGGCTTATCAGGGGCCGGAGGGTGTCCAAATCCAGCTTGCCCGTGCGTGATTCTCCCTTCAGCACCCAGTACCGCTTCTCCAGCTCAATTATGTCTCTCTCTTCCACTGTAAAACACTCACTCGATAAGTGAAACAGATGGATCCACTCGATAAGTGAAACAGATGGATCCACTCGATAAGTGAAACAGATGGATCCACTCGATAAGTGAAACAGATGGATCCACTCGATAAGTGAAACAGATGGATCCACTCGATAAGTGAAACAGATGGATCCACTCGATAAGTGAAACAAATGGATCCACTCGATAAGTGAAACAAATGGATCCACTCAATAAGTTAAACAAATAGATCCACTCCATAAGTGAAACAAATGGATCCACTCGATAAGTGAAACAAATGGATCCACTCGATAAGTGAAACAGATGGATCCACTCGATAAGTGAAACAGATGGATCCACTCGATAAGTGAAACAGATGGATCCACTTCATAAGTGAAACAAATGGATTCACTCGATAAGTGAAACTGATGGATTCACTCGAAAAGTGAAACAAATAGATCCACTCGATAAGTGAAACAAATTGATCCACTCGATAAGTGAAACAAATGGATCCACTCGATAAGTGAAACAAATAGATCCACTCGATAAGTGAAACAGATGGATCCACTCGATAAGTAAAACAGATGGATCCACTCGATAAGTGAAACAGATGGATCCACTTCATAAGTGAAACAAATGGATCCACTCGATAAGTGAAACAGATGGATCCATTCGAAAAGTGAAACAAATAGATCCACTCGATAAGTGAAACAAATGGATCCACTCGATAAGTGAAACAAATGGATCCACTCGATAAGTGAAACAGATGGATCCACTCAATAAGTGAAACAGATGGATCCACTTCATAAGTGAAACAAATGGATCCACTCGATAAGTGAAACAGATGGATCCACTCGAAAAGTGAAACAAATAGATCCACTCGATAAGTGAAACAGATGGATCCACTCGATAAGGAAAAACAGATGGATCCACTCGATAAGTGAAACAGATGGATCCACTTCATAAGTGAAACAAATGGATCCACTCGATAAGTGAAACAGATGGATCCACTCGAAAAGTGAAACAAATAGATCCACTCGATAAGTGAAACAAATGGATCCACTCGATAAGTGAAACAAATCGATCCACTCGATAAGTGAAACAGATGGATCCACTCCATAAGTGAAACAAATAGATCCACTCGAGAAGTGAAACAAATGGATCCACTCGATAAGTGAAACAAATGGATCCAGTCGCTCAAATTCAATAAATTTTGTTTCTTATACAGTAGGCCCCTGAACCCCCTCCATGGGATGAACCCTGGGTCTGATAACTAAAAGGGTAGTTAAAACAATTAACACCTAGATATTGACATATTAAGCATGACAAATTATAAAACTTAAACGACAGTTACAAAATAGGTATTAAGAAATTATTCTTTTGGTAGCACGATACGTGTTGTTACAATTAAACAGGAGAAATAAACTACGTCCCATAACACTAAAAAGTATATTTAAACTTATACGTACTTACATACAAGACATTAAATATACACAAAAGATGGTACAGGGCAGTCGATTTTAACCAGTCACAACGGTTATCATCAGGCCCAATCAGAGAAAATATACTTTGTCGTGTTGTCAGACGTAGTTTGTTTATACTGTTTAGGTAGTAAAATGCAATACTTGCTAACATTGGAAACATGATCGACTTGTTGTGACCCGAACGTTTTTTACAGTACAGTATCAAGACGCTGGCTAAAGCAGCGGACGTGAGTCACTTCCTGGAAAGAGGACAGTTAATCCAATGGGCAGTTGAAGCGAGGATGGTTAAGAGGGCGTCTACAGTAGGTTTATCGAGCTTCAGTAGGTTCTATTAATTTAATGGCTGGTGCTGCCATTCCAGAAGTTATTTTATTTACGTGTTACTTGAAACATATGTGTATAAATGCAAACACCAATCCCATGATATATGTAAATGTATAAATATTTACACATTCATATGTATGCGAGTAGGGATGGGCCGATTCCAATTCTCGATTCCTTGACACCGGTGGTATCGAAAAATCGTCGATACTCGATACTTTGTGTCTTTGGTTTTGATACAGATTCTTACATAAAAGTAGTTAAAATCACAAATTTATCCTTAAACGCAGCACCTTACCGCCAAGGTGGCGGACAGTGAATAAATCTGTAGAACTGTTCTATCTTTAAAGTATAAAATAGAGACTTCATTGAACATTTGTGTTTTAAAAAGTGACAGTAAATTTTCAATCAATCAATCAAAATCAATCAATCAAACTTTTGATTTAACATGCCTTCATTAGTTTTTCTAAGCTAAGTTTGCTTAAACACTTTTAAATCATGGATAAACTACTACGTTTCTGCACTCTCATATCAGGGAACTGATATGTGGAAACCTGATAAAACTGGCTAGAAGGTCAGGGCTTGATATCTGGTCAAGGACACGGGTTGTATGCAGCTGATAATGACAGGTTTACTTTTCCTATGGATACATCTACAAATGATCTAAGTACTGGCACCAATAATTATATGTTTAAAGGCTGGAAAATTGAGGAAACTCTGAGAAAAAATGGTATACATCGAGGCAAGATCACTGACATTAAAGTGACATCTCCGGGCGGTAAAATATTAAGATCTAAAAAAGAACTTGAAGAGTACATCAAAGTTAAAAAATTAAATGTAAAAATAGATGACTTTAATCTGACATCAAGGAAAAATTCTAGCTCAAGGGAATCTGTTTCTAATGAAAACCCTGCAATGCTCAACATGAGTACAAATGTAAACACAGCAGACTATTCCTGGAATCCATCGCTGCAAGTGGCAAATGTAGTTGTAAATACAGCATCTGTGGTAACACAGACTGAGAATCTGACTCAAGATGGATTAGTACAAAATTGTCCATACGACAAAGCCCCTGTTTCTCCTGTACAGACCAAAGCACAGAATGCAAGCATTGGAACCCAGACTGACAATAAAGCTTCAAATATGCTACTGATTTCTGACGAACTTTTAAATAACAAATGGCTTACCGATCTGACATTGAAAACTTATTTTCAAATCCTGAATGACAGGTTTTAAGATAAAAACAGCATTGTAAAGAATCCTCTCCTAGTATACGCATTAAAAAATACTGATGATTTTAATTTTTTACTAGATCCGTTAAAAGTTTAGGATATGAACTACATAATATTACCAATCAACGACTCGGAAGACCTATTTAAATCAGATAGCGGCTCACACTGGAGTACCCTAGCATATAACAAATATCTATATTTTGACTCTTCTGGTAAATACAACAAAGATTCTGCTCTCAAGGTTGCTAACAAACTATCTAATTACCTGGATAAGAAACCAGTAAACTTTCTGGCACTCAGTGGACCACAACAAGCAAATAGCAGTGACTGTGGTGTTTTCATGAGAATAAGAATAAGAAATTTATTTACATGTGCTGGGCAGTGGAGTCTATGGTGAATGACATTGTTAACACATCTTCAATCAATATAGAATTTATTGATAAAGCCAAGTTGACACTCCCGGATATTATGAGGGAACGTTCTCTTCTTTCTTATGTTATTTTTAATCGGGACAAAATTACTGATGAAGACATAACCACACTAATGCTTGAAAAACATGGAAAAATTAAAAACACAAGGGAGAAAAATTTTCTTCACACGTCTAACAGTTACTTAAATAACACAAGGTCTAATAATTCACAAATGGATCACCCTAAAGTAAAAAATCAGAACAGAAGTGGCTGGAACTTATCAAAATCTAAATCAAAGGGTAAAAGGAAATTATCGACCTCAAATTTTAGTCCCGGCTTTGTACTGAGTAATAGATTTGAAGTGCTGGATCAGATTAATGACAACCTACCTTTGGACGAACATGAATTCCAGAGTAGTAAAACAACAAAATATACAAACAGAACCAAATCTCAGAAAATACCTCATGTAACTAAGTTTCCGAAAACTAAGGTTACGATTTGCACCGACAACCAAGGGAAAAATGTAGCATGGAAGGTTGAGGAACTGAGTGAAGGGAGAGTGAAAGCATTTGGGTATGTAAGACTTAACATTACCTTGATACAAGTTATTGACTCTGCTAACATAGACAAAGAAAATAGCTCATTATTACTCCTTGGCAGTACAAATGATAGCTTGGATGGAGACTTCCAAGACATCTATACAAATCTAGAAAGTAAACTCAAAATGCTCACTAAAACCAGACCCGTGTTTATATGTACAATTCCCACAAGACACGACAAGAACCTGCACGCCATAGAAAATAGAGAAATAAAAATGGTCAATAGCTGTAGTAGGGATTTAGCGTTAAGAGTTGACAGAGTAGTCCTAATCAATCTCCAACATCTGAAGAGGCGCCATTACACTGCCCATGGCTTACACCTCAACATCGAAGGCACTACTAAACCTGGCTCGGATATTTTTTAAAGCCCTTACTTGGTGGAAGGCTCAAGACTTGGTACAACAGTGTAAGTTAGTTCAACCTTCAATCACAGTGATTGAAACAAATATGAAAGATGTTGTCAGTAAATATAAAAACCACAAAAAAACATCTTTTGCGCACTGCATATCAGGGGATTTTTGGGCGGATAGACAAATGTCTGCTGGTGTGGCGGTCATTTTTAGGCAACAGTTTGGGAAGCCAATTACATCCGACTGTGTAACTAACCACCTCGCCTATCAACAAGTCCCTGAAGGAGCTGGACTGTATGCACTTATCACCAAGGACAAGTACAACAAACCCACGATGCCTGACTACGACGCTGCATTTGAAGATTTCATTAACGATTTCAAAAGAAGAGGATTAACAAAGTTGATTTGCTCAGCTATGGGGTGTGTGCGTGACAAAGTATCCATAGAGCACTTTGCCTCCAAAAATAATTCAGTTTTGTCACCTCACTGGGGCTCCTGTAGACATTGTACCCTACAATCAGTGGTCTTCTCGTACGCCATGGAATGGTCTCACGTACATTGAGTTTAATTTAATACCAATCTATAGCTCATTATTTTATCTAAACTACTGCAAAACACTTCAACACCTAATGTACTACGTCCGGATCCACCTGTGACCAGTCCTATATCGCCATCTACGCCCAAATTTATAGCTCTAGAGGTGCAGGAAACCAGTAATCAACTTTCAAATGACCAACAGAGCCCACCTGACAAAGACGAACCAGAAGCAGTGGCAAGTGAGTGTGAAAAAATATGGACAATATAGTGCTGGTGATATGTGCTCTCCTACTATAGATTTAAACTATGTTATTATGACAATGAAAATAGCTCAGCATGTAAAAGTAGTTTTGTAAATATTAATACCAGAAAAGACCAAGTTTTTAGTAACCAAGTATGTTTGGTTACAAATGATCATACAAAAAAATCTACTAAAGATAACATTCAATGTGTTAACCACCAAACAACTGATACAAATTGTAAATCAAATTATAGTAACATACAAAACAACATTCAACCTCAACCTCTGAAAATACTGCATCAGAACGTACAACACCTCTCATCTCGTCTAAACATATTAAAGATTAATTTGGAAGAAATACAGCCAGATATAGTAGCTATATCTGAACACAAAATGACTGAAGCTGAAATTATGTCTTTTAATATTGTAATTGTAAATTATAAAAATGCACTTTCTTCTCAAGAAAATTTTCTATGGGAGGAGGAGTTTTGATACTGGTGAGAACAAATATAAATACCCCGTCGCAGCAAACCTGCGGACTCAGCGAATTTCCAATGCATAATATTTGTCTGAATTCCATATAAAGCCGCAAAACAAGTTTCATAAAAATATATTCACATATAAGCGATTTTAATTATTCTCTATAAGAATAACATTGGTAATGAGTATGTAGGTTTGCTGAAACAGGGAACAGAAACAATTGGTTTTTATGCAAATATAAATAGAATTTAACTAGGCGAAGCCACATACTAAGTTTCATCGATATTCAATCATAAATAAGCGATATATGACATTCTAGTTATTCTCCATAAGAATAACATGGGGGCTGAGAAAGCAGGTTTGCTGCAACAAGGAACAGAAAAATGGGTTTTTATATAATTATCAATATAACTCAACCAAGTGAAGCTACATACCAAGTTTATTAATTTATGTTCATAATTAAGGGAGTCAGTACATTTTACTTATTCTCCATAAGAATAACATGGGGGCTGAGTACGCAGGTTTGCTGCTACAGGAATAATCAACAAAAAATCAATTTTTTGTGCAAATATCAATATACCAGTACTACTTGAAACCACATACCAAGTTTCATCAACATACATTCATAAATAATCGAGATATCAAATTTTATTTATTCTCCATAAGGATAACATTGGACAACGTACTGTGTTTAGCACTTTGAATATCTCTGCAACGGTTGGGCGTAGAATCACAATTTAAACACCAAAATGATTGTTTTGTGGAACTGAACAGATTGGTAAAAGCAAATGTGAAGTTTACATTAAAATAAACTGAGGAAAAGCTAAAAACCTTTTTTCCATAAGATTAACATGGGAGATTTTATGAGCAGTTTTTTTTTGATGTTCTCCGCAACCACTTAACCTAGGTTAATAATTCAAAATACTAAATTATTTGTTTTTTTAAGCTCTATAACATGGTCAAAACCAAAATTAAGTTTTATAAAAATTTAAGGGTGAAAAATGCAAAAAACTGATTTTTGGAAAATTTAAAACCCCCATAAACCCCCCTTCCCATGGTCCGATTTTTCTGGTTTTCGTACTTAAAGTCATGAATGTCATTTTACACATTTGAGCCAAATTTCATAAAAATCGGACGTTTTTTACTCAAGTTATCGTGTTAACGGACACACATATATATATATATATATATATATATATATATATATATATATATATACATATATATCAATTTGAACGAATAGTGTTAGTGTTTTTGGCATCTGGGGACCTCAAAACAAAAAGTTATCATGGTCTCGGGCTTAAGTCTTACCATGAGACCTACGGTAATAGCTTCTTCCCTATAGGGGAAATTCGCTAAAAGTAAAAATATAAAAATAACAGCGGTCCAAGATCTTATAGTGGGAAAAGAGTTTGCGTGTTGTTTATCTTTGATTACAGAGAATAAATTTTCTTTTCTCTTAGTCTGTATGTATGGATCTCCAATACACTGCCTAACTGAAACCTTTTTAGACAAACTTGATTTGATGTATAGTATATTAAGTAATAAATTCAAAAACATTGTTATTGCTGGAGGTTTTAATATCAAAGTTCTAATCAAAGATAGAACATATAATGCTTTTAAAAATGTTATAAGATCTTATAATTTGGAATGTAAAGTAGACTTCCCCACTAAAGTAACATCAGAATCAGAAACCGCTATCGACAATTTTATTACCAATATCAAGTATAAAAAAATAAACATATCTGGTGTTATAACATGTATTTCTGACCATGATGGAGAGTTATTTGAAATTTGTGGTATAAAAAATAAGGTTAACTATGTAAATAAAGTTTTTAGGAGTTTTTCAGAGACTAATATAAGTTTATTTTTAACACTCTTGGCTAAAGAGGATTGGTCAGAAGTCTACCAAGCCACTGTAGAAACTAAACTGCCCCAAGTGGAGAAAAATATTAGTTTTAATTCATGGGTCTCCTATGATATAAAAATGAAAAAAGAAAATTTAGCAAACTTGGAAAAACAATACAGGGCACTTAAAACTGAATCTCTAAAACATACAATTAAACAGTTAAAACGTGAATTGAATCTTCAAGTAACAAATGAGAAAAACGATACTTTAACAAAAAAATCACGGAATCTACAAATAAATCAAAATCGACATTGAAAATCATTAGCTCTGAGGTGAACAATAAAACAAAGACTAATAACAACTTAAAGGTACTTTTGAATGGAAAATTAGAATCAAACCCGAGTTGTGTTGGTAATACTTTAATGATTATTTTATCAATGTGGTTGATGACTTTATTCTTCCAAACGTTAATAAAAATACAATAGTTCAATCTAATTTTGAAAAACTACCTTAACCGAAAGGTAGCTTTAAATTCAAAGAAGTTGATGATGGGGAAATTGAAAAGATAGCTAAGCCTTTTGACAACAAATTTTCAGCAGGAATTGATGACATTCCAATCACCATTGTTAAATGTGCTTTCCCATTTATCTCAAGACCGTTAACCCATATTATAAATTCTTCTTTAATTTGCGGGTTTTCCCTTGTAAATTAAAACTTGCTGAAATAATACCTGTTTATAAAAAGGGGATGCATATGATCCCTCTAGTTATAACTATGGATAACTATAGACCAATATCATTACTGCCTGTATTTTCAAAATTTTTAGAAAAAATTATTTATAACCAGCTTCTGAATTTCCTGGAGTCAAATCAATTGTTGGATAAAGAACATGGTTTTCGACCAGGAAAATCTACAATAAATGCTGGTATAGATTTCATTGAATCAATTACTAACTCAATCAACAGAAATGAAAAAGTAATTGGAATTTTCCTTGACTTTTCAAAAGCATTTGATACTGTGTCACATGAGAAATTGCTTGATGTTCTTCATGGTTTAAACATAAATAATAAAGAGCTTAAAAGGTTCAGTTCTTCTTTAAAAGACTGACAGTGACAACAATGTGTCCAAATTCAATATAATCTTAGCTATCCAAATTGTAAATACACATACACTCAAAATTTTTGCTCCAATTACAAAACAGTTAGAAATGGTGTCCCCCAGGGATCTATTTTGGACCCCCTTTTATTTCTTTGCTACATGAGGGGGTTCCCAAGAGCTATCCATGGAGGAGGCTCGATGTATCTCTATGCTGATGACACTAATATTACAGTTACGGGTATTTCGCAAGAAGAATTTGAACTAAAATCTTTCCTAAATCTTCTGTCAGTTAATGAATTCTCAAATAGCAAAAATATCCGAATAAATTCTAATAAATCAAACTTTTTATCATTTTCCACAAAACAAACAAGATTAAAATTACAACCAAACGTTTAAATCGATGGTTCAATCTTAAACCAAGTAGAGCACATCAAATTTCTTGGATTGATATTGGACCAACACTTGAACTGGGATAACCATATTCAACATGTAGTAGGTAAAATGGCAACTGGCCTGTACGCCTTGCGACAAATGTCAAGGGTGTGCAATTTTCAGTCCTTAAAAACCATTTATTTTGCTTTGATAAATTCACACATGTCTTAAATACATATATATATGGCGGTACCACTAAAAAACTTAGACAAGATTCTTCGTCAACAAAAAAGAGCACTCCGAATTATTTTTAAAATTAAAAATTGACATAAGTAAAGCCATATTTTTCTAAATTAGGTGTTATGACTGTCTATGGTCTTTACATATTTGAAACAATATTACATGTGAAAAAATTAAACCGTCAAACCAATGATACAAATTTTCACAATTATAACTAAAGAAATAACAGGCAGGTAGAAAAACATAAATTAGTTTTTTGAGAGGAAAACTAGTTTTATTAGCACTAAGTTTTTATTCAGTTTGCCTAAAAATAATATAGCAAATGAAAACAACTTTAACGTTTAAAAAAAACTCTGAAGGAATATCTGCTAACTGTATCCCTTTATTCTCTTGAGGAATTTTGGAGTCTAAGAAGTGCAACATAAATTATGTTTATAAACTTTGACTAAAAGTTATTTAAAATTAATATTTACATCATTATGAAAGTAAAATTATTTAGTGATAAGGCCCTTAGGTATATATTCTTGACACTATTCAATGTATTGTAAATACTGTTTGATGAATAAAGATGATTTGAATTTGGACCTCGAACTTACCGAAATCTGATTGTATTTTACTTGTTTCATAAGCGCTTCACTCAACGCGAACATAAATCGTCTGCCGGGAAAAATTGACAATCATACCAATGTTCCATGTTCCTTATTCGTTATACTAATTTGATTATTCGATCGATTGTCGACGATAAACAGCACTCTGTGGTTTTTAGTTGATATATCGTGAATGTTATTTTTTATTTATTGATATAAGGTTAAGTTACTTATCCATTTACATATTCACACCGCACTACTATTGAAATGACAGTACCTACTCTGTACTGAAACCTATTTCTACAAAATTATGAAGTTGGTAACTGTTGTTAGTGTTTAAGTTTTTAAATAAAATACTTTTGGCCTAGACTATGTTGTTTAAAAGAAAGAGGGTTCTGATGCTTGTTTTTCTGAACATAAATTTGATTTACTATCCTAACTTTTAGATTTAAATTTGAAGACTTCTTGAATGGTTTGTTTTCATAATTTGTTTAATATTAATATTCTCTTGTAAAGGTCTAAAGTAGAAATATAAACTAACGATTATTTAATTTTTTCCTATCAAATTTGTTTGTAGGCTATAAGTTTTGTTTGGTAGGCCGTATATTTATTACCAGGTAGGCTGTACATTAAAATTCATTGTTAATTTTATGTGCTGTATTTTTTCTTCCAGTGCATATATCTGCCTTGGAATCGGTATCAAACACAGAATCGAGAATCAAAGCCCAAATTTTAGAATCGGAATCGAGGAATTCTGGAACCGGCCCATCCCTATATGTGAACTTTATATGTAAAACCGGAACCTGGTACATTTGATGGAAACATGAATAATTATGTAACTTGTTTTATCCAACGTAAACCTGTAAACTGGATGCATTTATATTTAGATTATAAATCAATTTACTTCGGCTTCCAGGATACTCCACGAGCTGCCCCACTATTAACTTTTATGTAATTTAATTTGGAATCTTAATGAATAAAACTTGGTATGTAGCTTCACCTGGTTGAGTTATATTGATAATTCCATAAAAGTACATTTCTTATCTTCGTTGTGGCAGCAAACCTACGTACTCAGCCCTAATGTTATTCTTGTGGAGAATAAATAAAAAGCTATATATCACTTTGTGTATTTATGTATTTTTAATAAACTTGGTAAGTGGCTTTATGTGGTAGTGACAAACACATACATGCAATGGAAATTCACTGAGTATGCAGGTTTGCTGTGACGGGGTATTTTAATTACGTACAGTGGGTGACACCAGCAAGGGTCTGGTAGAACGTGGGAGTTTCCAGTTCGTTGCTGATGGTGACAGTACAAGGCTCGTACAGCAGCCAGCGACTGAGGGAAGTAGCATCAGGGTACTCGCGCAACCAGTCTCGGAATTCTTCATACGTCGCTTGATCCTTCCTTCTCTGTAACAATTAATTCGATAGGTTTAGACTAATTTGAATACTCGATTTTGCGACTGACTGTGGGAATATCCCACATCACCTACCCATCCACAGGTAAGGCCGTACAAAGGTAAGTCCCTGGACAACAGCTGTCCAGGCGAACAAAGGTCAGCATGCGCGCGTGGCGGCCGCGGCCGGCAGCGAAGCGTCGTCGTGTGTGTGCTGGCCAAGGAGCAGGACGTGCAGTTCAACTTTTCCAGACATGGGTGATGTACCAAATTATGTTTAAGTAAGGGATAGCCTTTCGGGGGGGGGGGGGGTAACGGGGATTAGGGTTCAGTTCTTGGTTAGTTAATTTTGCAATAATCAATTCAATCAATTTTGTTATAATGAAGTAATGAGTTTCAATAAAATACACCGGCAGGTTCCTTACCTGACCGCACATTTCTTCCAGGGGATTAACGTAGTTAAAGTTAATTAATAATTGTTAGGAGCTCATAAAGCTGGCTTATGATTGAGTAAGGTTAATTGAGAACTAAAAATGGGTAACGGGCCTTCACGTTTCCTAAAATGTACGCGCCTGAGAGATTAAATCACGAGGGACGCCACATGACAGGTAATTTTAAAACAGTTGTTAAAAGCAACAGTAACAGTTGTTGCAGTAGTGGTGTGGTGTGTGATGTGTGGTGTGTGGTGTGTGGTGTGGTGTGGGGTGTGGTGTGGTGTGTGGTGCGTTGTGTTATTGTAGCTGATGTATAACAGTTGTTTTAAAATGAAATATTTACACGTTAATATTGTGACGATTATAAGCCTTATAAATAACTATACAACTTAATATTGTAATTGTGTAGCGTCATTAGACACTTGACCATATTTTATTTCAAATAATGGGAAACATAATAGAGGTGGGCGAGTGCACGAGATTTCGAGTACCTGTCGAGTATTTTCTAATACTCGAAGGCCGAGCGAGTATTAGACTATTCGAAAATTTGAGTTAAGTAGTTGATTACTCCCGCCGTTTACCCTAAATAGTAGAAAATGCAAAACTACTCCTGCCGTTTACCCACGTTTACGCCGCTAACCAATATTTAACAAAATAAGTGACTGAAATAAATAAAAATAAGTCTGATATTTATTTTTAGCTCACATGAAAGGAGACAATGTCAGGTGGGTTATTTATGGATACCTGTGAGTTAAGATAAGTAAGAGGGGCACACAGGGGGTGTTTGGGTCGGGGTCAAAAAATCACTTTCTTGTTAAAATGTTCTGGTTTTGATAAACTAACCCAAAATTGTTGTAAGGATATATATTTGTTAGGGATGAGTCGATACCAAAATTTATTGATTCTCGATATCGATACCGATACCATTCATACCTACGATTTTTCAGTACCTATAGTTGTTAAACCTATTGTTAAAAACAGTTACACATTTTTGTAACCATTTAAAATTATTTAGTAGTATTTTGTAATTAATTATTAATACAATTTGTTAATGCAATTTTTTAATAATTTAATGTTAATTTCACTAGTGTCCTATAGTAACATAGAAAAACAACAACTATTTATTATAAATTCATAATGGGGAAAAACTTGGTTGTAAGGTAATGACTCAAGGAAATAATATTTGTCATCCGACTGATTTATTGCTTTCAACCGGACCCCACCCCTCCCCTCCCCTCCCTCTTCCTTCCTTATCTCCAAGGTAAGATTTTTTTCCGGCGACCCAAACACTCCCCGTGCCTTTTTAGCGCGGGTAAACGGCAGAAGTATCCCTTCCTGTGCACTTCGTAGCGCGGGTAAACGACGGGGGTATTGATGGTATCGGTATCGACATTAAACAAATGAATCTCGATACTGATACCAATGTCCAAGAATCGGTGGTATCGAAAATCGGTATCGAGAATCGACTCATCCCTAATATTTGTAATACTTGTCTTTTGTTTGTTATGGTTGTTGAAAACAATATATATATATATATACACATATATATATTTTTCATTTAAATCATTATTCATTCATGGTAAAATTAAGGTTAAAATAAAATAAATAACATTAATAATTCAATAAAATGTTACGTTTATAAATAAAGTTTAATATGTAAAAAAATGGTTTTTAATAAAAAAAATTAAAATTAGTTTTTTTTTACTTTTTAAAGAACTACTCGACTCGACTCGATACTCGAGTAGTTTGGTTCAAGACTCGACTCGACTCGATTAAAAAAACACTACTCGCCCACCCCTAAAACATAACCACACCTGCAATCTAAGTCTGTATTGTAATAGGAAAATATAAACATCAAGGGAAAATATAAACATTAAGATTTTTGTTGATTTCTCTTGGAATTTGTTTATCTTCAATTCTCTCTAGGAATTATCAGGGATTTTTTCTGTTGCTGAGTTACCTTCAGTAAAAATAAATATAACTAATAATTTACTATTTACATCAATCATTAGAAGAGGCCTTCATAGTATAACCTATACATAGACTTCGTCACAAGTCACTTGATATTGCTAAGTTCTCTACTCTTGTGAAGGCCTGGCTAAAAACTAAACCAGTTTATTGACGTCGTGTGTACTTTGAAGATGACTAACACATCTAGCACATCTAACACATCTGGTCGGGTGGAAAAACCAATCCATCGCCATTTGCAATCCATCCACGGAAGTTCCACAGTAGTTTGAGGATATTAGTTTTTTAAGTATTTTCAGTACTCAAGACACAGCTAATCCAGTAATCCTGGTTTCAAGCAAAGGAGGAAATAAGGTGAAATAGCGTTATTCCTCGAGCTCCTACTCGATCAACACCTAATCGTTCAGGTCACAACAAGTTGCCCATGTTTCCATAGTTAGCAAGTACTGCATCTTGCCACCTATTTTTGGTACCTACCTATTTTTTAGCTGTCTTTAAAATTTTAAATTTTGTAGTACTTAATATGATAATACTAAGGGGTGATTTATTTTAACGGCCCTTTTAGTTGCCCAGGGGTCGGTCCCATGGTTGGTGGTTCAGAGGTCATCTACTGAATATTCTATTCAGTAGATGAATAGAATATATACTATACTATACATCAAATAAAGATTCGGCCACTCAAAAATAATGTTAAAAACTTATTTTTGTCAGCACAAAGGTCACCAAACTATGTGTAGTGTAACACTAGTCTCTACAAGACAAGAAATTAGGGGGTACATTCAATCAAAATTTGTTTCCTTCTTTGCTTCCTTTTTCACCAAGTAAAAGTATCTGAGCACTAGTTATGCTGGGATAACCACGTGGTAATGGTGATGCCCGAACTCCCAGACTGCTTGCTCCCAGATGCTTGTACTCATTTACTGACCTAGAAAGCCAATCTACTCGAGTTGAAATCAATAGTTATCTAGTCATAAATGTTGATGTATCCAAGTCACTGACATTGGAAACTTGATTTCAGTTGCTACTGACGTTGTCTACTGCAAGATGGAGTTTTATGAAGGACAATAACGAGTTCTGAGTTCTGCGAGTACCTAGAAGTTCAATATTCTGGGGCAAAGTAAAATTAATTTTAATTTAGCACAGTTGAAACGAATTTGATATCTATGAATTTTCATATGTAGAGACCTAACCAGGTGTTGATAAACGATTACTTATAATAAATAAGCTTATGGGGTAAAACACCAACAAACCTCATTGAACAAGCTCCCGATGGAGTCAGGAATGTAACCACTCTCGCACACGTGCAGATGTTTCTGGAATTCTTCTCTGATCACGTGGGTGCCACTCTCGTTAGAATACAGCCCGAACAGAACTATAAGTAACATAATTCATTAAAATTGTTCACTCCAAAAACTGTGTTGTACACAGTAAAATATACAAAATATAAATTTTAAATAAACCATGCCATACTTTAAAAGTAAAAATTATAGTAAAACTTAAATTTTTAAGATTTTTAATACAGATTTGTCCTATGGTTGAACAATTTTTTGAATAAAAAAGTAATTTATAGCATAAGTAATTTAACAGTGATCTAAATACAATAAAACACAAACAACAGCTCAACAAAACTGTTCCGAAACAATGTTAATAAAAATTGACTTTTAAAAATAAATAATGATTTCTCATTCCTTCATTTAAATATACCAAGGTACATAAGCAGCTCTGACGATTTAGAATTTATATTAATTAATTGTAGTAATCAATAAATAATATCTTTGGAAGAGCACTGGCTACCTGAACCAAATACAGCTTGCTATCTTAAAAAAGATGGAAACATTTAAAATCGAAGACAATTTTTGTAGGAGCGACAAATTAGAGGATCAGCTCTTTTATTTTCATATTAAATTGAAATTAAGATAAGAAACTATTTAAAATTTCTACATGAAAAAAATAGTTTTGAGGGTGGTTTTGAAACTTGAATCGTGAGAACTTAGGAGTACTTTAGAAGCAGGTTTAACAACATGTAATTTTAAGAGAAGCCTGAGAAGCCCTGTAATTCCTAAGAAGCCATAACAGAATGATTACAACAAAGCTTTAGCACAACTCACTGGGTCTTGAAAAAGATAGGACTAAGAAACCTGGTCTGTTAACCCATAAGGTGTGTTTGGGATGAAATCAAGCCAGAACATTTGTCCATGTTCAGTCCGAGACAAAAGCTACTGTCTACATCATCTTGTATAATGAAGTCTCCAAGAGAGTGTTAAAAGGCAGCCTTACTCATCTTGAACTTCTGAGAAACTAAAATAACTTTCCAGAGAATGTAATGTACAGTTAAAACTTCAGCAATCCACGGAACTGCCACTGGAGCAATGGTTGGTACCATCTCCCCAGCATCGCTCATGGATGCTGAAAAACCCTCTGAAAATGAAGTAATGTTTCCATTCTCCTGCATTCCTCACATTATTCTTTAACCCCAACCACACTGTTCGCTAGCACTCCTATCCCCTATCTATGTCTCCTTTACAGCAAAAAACAGTATGTCAACTAAACTGTGAATCCAACTTAGCTTTAAAAATGTAAAATGCCTCTATCATATTATGAAAGAATTATCAGAAGTGTAACTTGTTAAATAGCTCAGCACATAAAATAAACCCTCCGACTGCCCAATAGTGCCCCCTGTCATTTTTGCGATTTTGCCAACATTTCAAAAATTCACAGTAAATTGCAGAATGCATGAAACCTATCAATATTTATTTTTAATTTGTTTGTAAAAGATAGAGGAATTTGAAAATGGTAAAATAAATAAAATTCAGAAGGTCGGTTTTTTGGAAAAGTGAACAAAAAAATTGGAAACAATTTTAACCAACGTTTTAAAGTTAAACTTAACTGTAAGTATACCACTTTTTAGGGAAAAACTATTAATGTACAAATCGCTGGAAATGATTCCCTGCATAGAAATGGATAACAATCATGAACAAAATACGAGTTACATACCATACAGGGTCTCCGAAAAAGAATGCCGGGATTTTGAACGGCCGTTGCTTGGGGACTATTCAAGATAACTAAACGATTGAAACGTCAAATAGAAGAGAAAAGAACAAAGTTTTGTTTTCCGTGCAGCATGGGAGGGAGTGTTGACCTTGGCATGTGCAGAACAGCTGCGCGGTGGCAGGCCGCCATTGTGACTCACACGCCTGACGCCAGTCGCGAGTATGATGATTACGGCGCAACAGAAGGCACAGCTTGTTCTGTGGTACACAGAATTTAAATCGATTATTAGTGTGCAGCGTCGGTTTCGAGTTACGTATCGAGGTCAAAATTCACCCGATGATAAAGCAATTCGTCGTTAATTGGTTTAACCAGTTTCGTGACATAGGAAGTGTTTTGAAAGGACATTCACCTGGCCGGCCAAAAACAAGCGATGAAAAAGTTGAAGAAATCCGACATTCTTGCATCAGAAGCCCGAAAAAATTGATTGTCCGAATTCCGCTGGAATTGAAATCGTGAGTAGAAATGGGTAAGCTGGTGAGTGATTCACTAAAAATATATATCTATAATAAATCTATCAATACTAAATATAAACGTTCACTGAAAATATTAATGTAAATTTTGTATGGCTGGATATAATTAACTGAACGGTTACATAAATAATAACTGTACTTTTATCTATTGATCTGAAAATCAAGAATAGTGGTTCAAGTGACTCACTCACCTACTCACCACTCACCTGGTTCAAAAATAGGCCCCTGGACCGACCTAACCTCTCTTCACAAATTAAATTTACATTAATGTATTAATGTATCAATTCTTGACAGTATTTTTGTGATCTTAAGGATTGAAAATAAAGATGATTCTTATTCTAATCTGGCTCTAACTAAACAAAAGAGCCATTAAATGCCTATTAGGCCTGTACCACAAAGAACGTTGCAGAGGATCCTTCAAGCTATTCAAATGCTCTAAGCAGCAGTCTACATCCATGAAACAATCCTACATGCAGTCACCACGAAACAGCCAAGACATCAGGACAAACACCAATACAACACAAGACATCTCACCATCTAAACCTATTTGGAAAGTTACCTTCATACAAAGGAGTGCTGTACCACAACCACCTCATCATTTTAAGAACAAACTGACAACATGGCTCCAAGACCAACCCTACTGCTCAGAAATCCAATTCCTCAACAGTTGTATTGTATAACTTCTCTCAATAAACACACCACTCTTTGACGCCTGCACTATTTTTCATGAATCAAGAATATTGTCTACTGTCTAAAAATTGTATGGTTAAAACATTTATTCCGTCTATTGTCTAAAAATTGTATGGTTAAAACATTTTTTTTTTAAGTATTTATTTAGCAAAACATTCTGCTGCTAAAAAGCTTTTTTAGGGTGTAAAATTAATTGCAAGACCCAGGTAAAATATAAATTCAGTTTGGTAAAAACTAATAAAGGCTGATAGAAAATATGCTATGTAAGCAAGTATATATTTTTTCAGCTTGAACTAGTATCAAAATGTAAGTATGTCATTGGCACTCATGAGCGATGGTTATGGGTCATAACTGCGTTTATGACCCTGACTGATTTCATAGTTCTTAATATCGCATTAATAATCTTGCACTCGATTGTATTACTGAACTTCATGAGTCATATATTTAGAGGGAAACTTTATAACTGACATTATATTTGCTGTGTTTCGTCCAAAAGAAACTCCAGACCATGAAGGAGCTAAACTTTTCAAAATAAAATTTATATTCCTGGGGTACCCACATGAGGTTGGAAGCCTTGGATTGCTGTGATTTAACATCATATATACAAAAATGCCAAATGCTAGAAATAGATGGGTAAAAGACAAATTCATACATTACATTTGGCGATAAAAGTAAATGTCGCAATTTCCAAGTTATTTCTGCACATGAGCTCAAAAAGATTTATTTTTCTAAATGCTTGACTCGAGTAGGATAAGCTTTTGCAAATTGTTTAATAAAAACCAAGAAATAAAAAATGAAATTTCAAGTATAATAGGTTTTCTACATACATATATTGTACACACGCTGCCAGTAATTAACCCTTTTTCTGCCGACTATTTTGTTATGACGTCACGAAAAATGCCAGATCACTATTAAGATTTACTTTCCAAGACTACCAGGTTCAATTAGAGAAAATTTCACTCTCACATTAAACAATTTGTTACTTTTAGCAAATTTCCCCTATAGGGAAGAAGCTATTACCGTAGGTCTCATGGTAAGACTTAAGCCCGAGACCATGATAACTTTTCATTTTGAGGTCCCCAGATGCCAAAAACACCATTCGTTCAAATTTTTATATATGCATATATATATATATATATATATATATATATATGTGTCCGTAAGCACGATAACTCTCGTAAAAAAGGTCCAATCTTAATGAAATTTGGTACAAATGTGTAAAGTACCATTTATTTTAACGAGTTCGAACGAGTTCGAATCGCACCATCCGAAGGGGGGGTTTTGGGGGGTTTTGTACCCCAAAAATGGGTTTTTTGGGGTTTCACAGGTAATTTTAATTTAAATCAAACTTTAATTTATACCATTGAATTCAGCTTAAAAAAACAAACAATTTGGTATTTTGATCATTGCTCTACGTCAATTGGTTACTGAGATATTGAAAGTGCTAAACACAGTACGTTGTCTAATGTTATTCTTATGGAGAAAAAGAAAAATTGTATATCTCGCTTATTTATGAATATAAACTGGCGAAATTTGGTATATGGCTTGATCTGGTTGTGGTTTATTGTTGTTTGCACAAAAAAACAATTTTTCGCCAATGTTTCCTGTAGCAGCAAACCTAGGTACTTGGTCCCCATGTTATTCTTATGGAAAATACTTAAAATGTTATATATCGCTTATTTATGAATATATATGGATGAAACTTGGTATGTGACTTCACTAAGATGAGTTCTATTGATATTTGCATAAAAACCCATTATTTTGTGTGCCTTGTTGCAGCAAACCTGCGTACTCATCCCCAATGTTATTCTTATGGAGAATAATTAATATTTTAAATATCGCTTGTTTGTGAATACATTTCTTATGAATCCTGTTAAGTGTTTTAATGTGTTATGTTATATATTCATTGGAAATTCGCTGAGTATGCAGGTTTGCTGCGACGGGGGTATTTTATTTTTTTCACCAGAAATTTATAATTTAGGTCTTGTTTTATTTGTATTGAGTTGTTTGTTTCAAATAAAATATATATTTTGGTGTATGTAACAGTGTTTAGTTTAAAAAAATAAAAATAAAAAAATCTACATTTTTTAGTTTGGACTATAAAAATTACCTCTAAAACTTATACCTCAACCAATTTTAGACATATATGTTGTAAAACAGGCATTAGTAAACACACATCCAAATTTTCATGCCATTACCTTGATAAATGCAGCAATTCTGATTTTTTTCAAAATGTATTAATATTTTCAAAATTGAACATAGTTGCATATACAATTGACACTATCAGTTTTTTTTTCATAAAAACATGATCATTTGGCTTCTAAATTGCAAAATGTTGAAAGGCACATAAAATAACACTAAAAACAGACTAAAATAATGAAACTAATAATGAAAAAAAAAAAAAAAACTACAAAGGAGAAAATTTCACAAAAAACTCCTTTCAACACCTGTGCTCACCGAAACAGGTAGGGTGAACACCTATTTACGATGGTATTTTAACATACTGGTGACCTACTTTGCTTGACCATTTTTGTAATAACATCAAAACTTGACTCACTAAACCACGGATAAATCCACAAACATAACCAACAAACCAACACCAGTAAACATAAAAAACAATCGAAAGACGGACGGCAGACAACACTCACTACACAGAGCAACTGTCGACTATGCTCAGACGGTAGGGGGAATCAATGACTTTATAGGTTATACAAGTCACAGAGTATAAATTGTATTTTTCTATGTTCCTCAAAGTCTTGACAACGAGTATCTCAAGTTTCATGGCATTTGGTAATTTAACACGTTCGCTGCGGCGAGCGCCATATGGCGCTCGGCAGAACAACGACACGATCTGAGAGTGCCGCATGGCGCTCTGTCTACATGCCAAGTTCAATTTGGTCTCGTGCTGGCAGCACTGTGGTGAGGATGGGTATTTTATGTCAGAGTTTTAGCTAGGAATGCGAGCTTTATTTTGGTGTAGGTTGGTAGTAAATTTCCCCGTAAAATGCCCGTTCATAAGGGACAAAAAACCAGTTTTTGCCCCATATTTCTGGGAAATTCTCCCTGTAATTGACATTACAAGGGAAATGGCTAGTACCCAGGCAGTGCTGCTACCTGTGGGTGTTTCAGCGAACTACGTCCAGTCTCGTGGAAATGCAGCACATCACCGAACCGCTGTTTTGTGATTCGTCAGACCGAAATAATTGAATTCGTCTGTGCCAATCTGGTTCGCTGCCGTGCTCGGCGCACGCCCGCCATTGGTGGGCCGCAGCGAACGTGTTAAGGCCAATACGTTAGAAATATTAGACGTGCTTTATTGCGCACGTCAGCGATTCTCGCACAATTAATGACATGCGCACGTCGGCAGTAAAAGGGTTATTGGTCTGGTTATGCAAAGACTATATAGTTGAAATGAGCAAACTTGTAGTTGTTACACGATAATCTCACATTTGATCTTTTCATCCTCACGGCCGCGGGTGATGAGGACGAGACCACAGAGCAATTCTTTAAGGGCGATTCCTTTCGCTGTCCCACCACAAGCTGTGTAGATGTACTGTAAAAAAATCATAACAGAAATTATAGAAACATCCTCAATACTAAGATAACATGGGAGATTTCAATATACATTTATTTTAATACCAAACTGAGTCAAAATTACCGACTGACCGATTGTATACTAGTCAGATGCATAGATGCAATATTTACATCAATAAAATTTTAGTCTTACTTTCTTTTATATGGTGTTTGTAGGGTGCTGACCATGAATTATGTCATCTAAAAATATAGAGGTGGACTCTGGATTCAAAATTATGTGAGGTGACAAAGGTGGGGGTCAACTTTTAAAACATACATTTTTGGAGTACTACTAAATTTTGTACCTAGACTAATTTAAACTCCTAAAATAAACAAAGGATGAAAAAATTCTTGAACAAAGGGAATGGGAATGCAGATATATTTTATCTGATAAGTGTCAGGTATGCTTGTTTGAATAGATGAGAGATAAATGTGAAATAGTGAGTATGTTTACCAGCCAATATCTCAACAATGCACTTTATTTTTCTGGAACATCCATAAAAACTGAAGAGTCTCACTATCACTATAGATGTTTCGTGTACACTACGATTTCAACCTCACAGAAACTACTCCTACTCCTACTTGGCAGTCCGTGTTTCAGTGTTCTGAGATTGCGATTGTAAAAATAAGAACATACAAGTGTAAAATTACAGGTTTTAGTTTTTAGAAATACAACATAAAGAAATTTGCAATAAAACTTTATACAACTTAGGGTTATTAGCACAAAATAATACATCAAATTTCATGGGAGAGGTTTAAAATATTAGCCAAATTAATTATGTAATTTATGGACTGAACATTGTAACCTTTCAATATGGACCTGTACAAGCTTTATACCCACACAATCCCTCAGCTTCCGGGTGAGGGTTTTAAACAGCTGGGGGGCCAAAATAAAAGGAGCTCCATCTCTCAGTCTGTAGAACCCTTAAAATATAGAGCTTTCTGTCAAAATGGGTTGTGACAGTAGCTCACTCGTGTGTATCAATAGCTCACTAAAAGGCACTAAATCTTCACCATAAAAGCTCTCTGAGCCATGTACCATGTAAAATCATCCAGAGCATACATTTTTGGAAATAACATCTGTTGGATCATTTTTACAGCATCTTAGGCTGGAGATATAAATTGTATACAAAGGTTTCAGGTCAAGAAGAACGCATCTGATTTCAGAACTAAATTCATTAAATTATGCCTTGTTTCCCTTAAAAAGCTAAGTTGTATAAAAGTAAACAAAAAATTGTATGTATAAATTAAGTTCAAGCAGAAGTGGCCACATAGCACAAAAACCCAACTTGATTTTAAAATCAACTGTAACTAATAATTTAGCAGTGGGAAGTATTTATTAGAAGAAGGCTAAATTAAAAAAAATTATTATTTTTTTCTCTGAACTGAAATTCCTCTTCAATTTGGCATTTCCCTGACTTTCGCTTGTTTTATAAACCAAACATGTCTTTGACCTCGACATATAACAAATTCAGACTTAAATTCTGGAAATTCATGGGAAGAAAGCTCCTTCCATATTTTGGAACTGATTTCAACAATGAAGTTTTCAACAAAATTTCCCAAAATCGTATTTCTGTATGATGAATTTTTTAAGATTCAATGCCTACAAGAGGCAAACACAAGGGGGGGAGAGTAAGACACAATAGGGTAATATTCAAATTTGTATTTGAATGATTTTTTTTTTTTCATTTTTTTAAGGATTATTACCTTTTAGAATCAACATTTTGAAATGTCTAAAGATACTGTAGGATCAAGTTTCACCTAAATCAGAGCATTTATGTGGTCTCTAGGTCTCAGCATATTCTGAAAATAGACAGACATCACCAGGAAAACCACTCTCTAGGTTCAGGGGGTAACAAAATAAACATCCCCACCAATATCTCCGAGCATAAATCTGAGCAAGGCACAATAACAAAAAGGTTTAGCACAAACGTCTATTAAATTGTACACGTTTTGTTTGGTTATGATGCCAATTACCGGAGTGGTTGGAATGTTGATTTCATGTGATTGCATTATTCAAACCCTTATAGATAATGTTTGTTTATAATATCATTTAATCATTTTCCCTGCTAATTCAGTTAAACAACTGATGATGTTCTTCAAGGTTCTATAGTGGGACCTTTCCTCTATTTAGTGTTTACCAATGACCTCCCTAAAATAGATCAAAACTTCAAACTGATAACTTATGCAGATGTTACAATTTATACTACTAAGCACCCCACCCAATCTGATCTTATTCAAATTTTAAAAAGTTACTTTACGACAATGAATTTGTGGTTTCAAGCTAATGGTCTGCTCTTAAATAAAGATACAACCTTTGCAATTAATTTCCACTCAAACTACTCAAATTCCAAGTACTCAGATGACTCTTATCGCAAAATTTTAACACTTGAAATGAATATAAGTTCTTAGGATTTTTAGGCTTAAGTTTCTTAGGTTGATTGTTCTTTCAAATGGGATACTCATGTTGTACATTTAACACAAATTTTGAGAAGAAGTCACTTTCTTATTTTATCTGCATCTAAAATCCTCTATATTGAAATCATCCTGAAAATGGTTTACAATGCCTAAACTTATTTTAACTAATATATTGTATAATTTTTTGGGTTTGTTCTCGAACTAGTTCTGCAATGTTCAAGATTCAAAAAAGTATAGTAGTAGTATAAAGATAAAATTTTTTCATTTGATTCATTCCAACGGCAGAGCCAATTTATAGCAATTACAATCAAGTATCTTATATTCAATACGTATAACAAGCAATAAATAAAACTATGATGCAACAAGATGCTTTGCTATGACAATCTAGTCATATTGTCTCTTTAACCCATTGGCGTAGACATACAAGCTGGTCCTTACTTGTAATTTTATTAACCTGTGAATTGGAGTGTAAAATTGGTGTTTTTAAATGGATTAATGGCGTATTTTAATTAAAATATTGTTTTCTTTCAGTTTAATAGTCGCATTGGCACACACACAGTAGACATAAGTAAAAATTAGCAAAATCAGTGTTGACCATGTGCAAGTCTCAAAGAACTAACCGATCCCGTCAACTTCCAAGCAAGCCTGCCACCGTTTGTTTTACTTGGGCCCTCCCACCAACGTTGCCACATACCGGTTAACTCATTGAGAGTTGCACAACTGGTCAGTTTTGGTCGTGTGCGGGAATCGAACCCACGAACATCGTATCACCACCTGGCCAAGGTGTTTCCACGACGTAGCCAACTCAGCTAACACGACCAAGGGCCTAGCGGGGATATTAAGGTTTTTCAATCAGTCCACGCCCCTAGCGGGTAGAGCCGTAGTCGCCCGCGGTCATTAGTTACATATTTTGCTACTAGAGTGCAGCACCAATCAATTCCCGTTATAGGCTACTGCAAATATAATAAAATTACAACCTCAATGGGATAAAACCCATTTGCAAAAAAGGCTTGATTTAATCCCATCCTCAAGCAATTTTCACTTTACACACCCTTCTCTATGTCAAGAGATAATTTTAATACATTTTCTCTTTTAAAATCAGGTCATAGCTATCCCACTCGAAAAAATCGTCTTTTTCTTCTCATGCATAAAACAGCATCTTATGAAAGGACTCCACTCTATACCGGCAGCCGATTGTATAACAAACTCCCAATTAACATCCGCAATGAAACTTGTTCAAAAATATCTAAAACAAAACTGGTCAACTATTTAAAGGGGTGAGTGGCGTGTTTAACCATCTGATGTTATTTTTTACTCTAATGAACTTGTTAGTGTTAGGAACTATTTGTTTTATAACCATGAATTGTTTTTGAAACAATATCAACAGAAAGTCCTGCTTTAACCAGACCCTTTGCAATTTTTACTTTCCCTGTCACCTGCCATTAAGGTAATTCCTTTTGCATGGTGTATTTTGTGACGATAAATTAATAAATGAATAAAGAAGACAACAATTTCAAAATATATAACACCTCAAAAGTGCCATGGATAGGATGGAAACCCTTTTCTTTAATATTTAATATATACCAACCATCAATATATACCATACATTTTTATGACACACAGAACAGGCAATAATGTGACATCTTATTTTAAACGAAACTTAAGACACAAAAAAGAATCACAGCTCTTAAAAAAATAAAGGGTAAGTATAGCAAACCTCCATATTTAACATTAAACCCTGAGACCAATTTTCTTCCACCTTCAAAAAAATCAAAGGGAATACGATAATCCACAGACCTCTTTCTAAATAAAATGTTATTTTCATCTATATTTCACGATTAGGCTTAGCTGGATTTTTTTCTTATATCAGTAGACTTGACACACTGAGTAACCTTTTTTGATAAAATTATTGTGTTTTTTATAATAACTTTATTTCGAGTAGGCCATTTATATTTTATAGAGAGAGCTTTAAAAAACAAATAAAAGTCCACTCCACAAACACAAAAAGAAAATACGCAATGTCTTAAAATAGTTCACGGTCACTGACCGATTTTTCGATCACAAAAAGAGAAAGCTTTATTTCGAGTAGGTTATTCTTGCTAGACAAATTAAAGATAACACAGAAATGGTTACAGTACCGTTGCAACAGGCTCTGGAACTCCGTCTCCAAGCACATCTTTGACAAACGACTGCTTGTTGATGAAACCATTCAGATTGGAGAGCCTCTTGAATGCTTCCTTCAGACGTTTAAACTCCGCCTCAGTAACTAAACAAGATTTAACAAATAATTAGGGGTATATCCGGCTGAAAATTATTATTAATATATTTCTTTTAATACATTTATTTAGTGTGCCAACGGTGTTCGGCCCCCTCACCGACTACGAGCCACCTCACTGACACTGAGAGACCTGTTAGACCTCCCAAGAAAACACAGAGGGCAATGAATAACTATGTGGTGATAGGCCCTATAATCACAGGATCGGTCAAAGACCTATCCCCACCTCGACTTCCAAAAGTTACATCTATCCACATTGGTACGTTGGTACTTAATACTTCAATTTCTTGACGCTGTAACTATTCTTAAGGAATATGTAAAAAAAGTTTCGTCTATTTGTCTAGGAATATATTCAGTAAAGTTCACTCCTTCCTGGGAAAAGAGTATACCGATTGCCGAACTAGCTTTGAGGCGAAAAGTTTCCTCCGACTAAAGAGGCTAACTGAACAGCCGGTTCAAGAGGCCATAAGCGATTTCTCTCAGGTGGGAAATCCTGCAACATGGACAGCCGTAATGGGGAGGCCGTCATAAATATGACTGAAAGAAATTGTCTGGTGTCCCGAGTTTCTATCAGTCAAATACAAAGAATCATGATGTTTAAAAGATGTAAAAGGAAAGGGCGAGCAAATAGACTAAGACTATCGAACTAGGTAAGAGTTCTTCTGCAGAGAGGTCAATGAAGGCTGCAGATGTTTTGTTTTATATCAAAGCCTTTCTCAATTAATGGTGTGGCGGTTTGACGGTGAGACAGCCAAGACCTGTTTGCAACTACTCCGACCAGGCCCTAAAAACTAGCTTGTTCTTCTGATGCTGGCACTGAGAATTGGGCGTGTCCTGATTTAATCAGCACACTCTATCTGACAATAAGCTGATTATTCAATGGGAGTTTTATATGACTTATTTAATGTGACTTTAAATAAATATTTAGAAGGTTTAATGTAAATGTTTAAATGATGAACAATGTAAGTGTAATTACAACAATCAAGAAGTGGCTCTTGACTCAATATAACAAGAATCTTTTTTGTAAAAACATGAAAACAAGCAGTGTTACATAAATTAGATCAGACCGTAATTTTTCAAATTCTATAACTATATATACTGGTGGTCTCCCATGAATAGCATGCTTTTCTTATAAATGAACGCTATTGACAGAATAAGAAAAACAATTATAAGTCATAATGATCATTTAATGAACTAAGTGACTGATAACCTTGCCTATTGCGTGGGTTCTCAATGTACATCTCATTTTCACTTTGTTTTTACTGATTTTTCAAGTAGAATCTCAGTCTTCCATTTTGGTTAGCTTATTTGGTAGTACTGTTTTATGTAGACTAACAAAGAGCCTACTTAAAACTCACAAATTTATTTTAAAAAACAAAGGTATTATTTCAAATATTGAAAAAACTACACAATTATAATCACACTGGTTCATCAGAAAATTCTGGACTCAAGGACTATGTTAATGCTTCTATTTTTATATACAGTAGTTAAATTCAGTTGATTTTTGTAAATAAAAAAAAAACAAGCTGTATTCTCAATTGTTTCATTTCATTTATTTGAACGTCACATAACATTTGATGGATACAGGAACATTCCTGCTCAAACAGGTGACTAGTCATGTCTTACAGAGAATAAACATAAGTAAAATGCAATACAAGTAATATTATTAACTAATTCAAGATAAGATTAATATACATATTCATATTTTCATTAAAAAACTTATCAAATGAATAATAGGTTCTTTTTATGAGGTAGGTCTTAAATAATTTAGAAAAATGTTTAAGCTCCAGGCCTTTCCAGTCATTTGGAATTTTGTTCAAAATTCTCATCTCCATGTAGAACGTACTTTTTTCTAATTGTTTTGTTCAATGTAAAGGATTCTGCAGGATTTTATTTTTATTTCTATTATTATATTTATGGTCATTGTTACTGTTAAAATATTTGTCTTTATTTTTAAAACTTGCAAAGTAAGGGTATAAATGTACAAAGAATTTTTAAGTTTCTGAAAATTTGTTTGCATGATTTTCTAGGCGGGGACATGGTCATTATTCTTAACATCTTTTTTTGTACCTTAAGTACTTTTTCCATTGAAGATGCTCCTCACCAAACAGTGACTCCTTAACTTAATAAAGAATGAATATAACTATAATATAGAGTTAATTTAGTTTCCGTACTTATTATACTTGTCAAACAACTCATGTTATAACAAACTGAATTTAATTTTTTTGATAAGCAGTTTACATGTTCAGACCACGTTATGTGTTCGTCCACATGTATACCTAATATTTTTGCATGGTCGAGGAGGTTGATTTTTTTACTATCAATATCTAACTCTAAAGGTTCAACTTGAGAACGTTTTCTATAAAAATGAATTAGGTTTGTTTTGCTTCCATTTAGAGCCATCCCATTTGCTCTAAGCCACCGGTCCAGCTCTTTCATGGTTTTCGTTGCTTTAATTTTAAGATCGTTTATATTTTTTTCTAAAATAATGGCAGTGGTATCATCAGCATATAATACTGTTTTAGACTGCACATTCAATGGTAAATCATTTACAGAGAGTGAAAAGAGTTGGGCCTAAGATTGACCCTTGGGGTACTCCTGATTTAATTGTTTCAAAATCTGAATAAAATGTAATTTTCTCCCTATTAATTTATGTTTTCTGTTACATAAATATGATCGAAACCATTTTAATTCAGATCCAAGTATGTCATATTTTTCTAGCTTATTTTGCATCAAGATGTTGTGGTCCACACAATCAAAAGCTTTGGACAGATCACAGCTAATTGACACTGCGCTGTTAGATCGTCCAAAGACCAATGAAGCTCCTTCAAGATAGATATTAAAGCTGAGCTGGTGGAGTAACCCTTGCGGAAACTGTGCTAGCTATCAGATATTAGACTGTTCGTAGTTAAATAATTTGTGAGTTGTTTGTTTACCGTTAATTCAAAAACTTTAGAAAAACTAGATAAAATTGAGATTGGCCGGTAGTTTTCTTTTTAATTTTTACAGCCTTTTTTAAATATTGGTTTAATAATTGAAAACTTGAGTTTGTCTGGAAATTTCACAGATTCTAGTGATTGATTTATTGTTTTATTTAACGGTTGAGCAACCGTTTTAATTTACACAGTCTTTAACAATAAAGGTTGGCACTTCATCCCAACCTGCTGAGTGTTTATTTTTTATTGATTTTATTACGTTTATAATGTCATTTTGGTTTGTATGGTTAAATTTAAAATCCATACCTGATCTGCTGCTTGCCTTTTTTACTAGCTTAGCTGCTGCCTAAGTGGAAGATTTGGTAACGAGTCCTTTTTAAAAGTTAATAAAATACTTATTGAAACAAGATGCTATTTTGGCCGGATCTTCTACTAAACTATTACCAAGAACAATTTCTTCAATGTCATTACCATATTTTTTCCCTATCCCCAACTCATTTTTTACTACTTGTCAAGCTGTCTTTCTTTTACAATCTGAATTTTGAATAAAATCATCATTTGCTTTTCTTTTTGCTGCCTTTATTACTTTTTTGAATGTTTTGTTGTATAATTTATAATACTTAACGATTTGCATGTTTTTTTTTAATTCTGTGCTAGTTTGTGCTTGAGATTTAGATTCTCTGTGTAACCCATTTTAATTTGTTTTTATGTTTTTCACGTGTATTTTTATATGGAAATGAATCATAAAAACATTGTAAAAAATTATTGAGAAAACAGACATAGTTTTGATCAACATTACACTTACTTTCAAATACCCAGTTAATTTTAGAAACCGAATTAATGAAATTTCTACGAGCTTCTTGATTGAATATTCTTTTCAGTTGACTCCTCTTCCCACAGTTCAAAAGTTTTATATTTTTCACACCGATAAAAAGAGCCATATGATCCCATTTTGTATTTAATTAACGCTAATTTATTAGTTTACCGCTAGCTCTTCTGGCTACTTCCTTGAAATTTATTACAAATCCATGTCTATCTAAAATACTAATAAAATTACACACATGCTTGTCATTTTTTTTTTACATTTATATTACAATCAGTAGCAATATAAATTTTCCCCTTATACTTTTCCAATTTATCTAACAATTTATCCAATTTACCAAATGGTTTCAAAGTGCACAAATATGGTACCAGATATAAAGATATTATAAGTGTAGGATACAGGAAGGTTAGTTACTTCAACAACTGAATATTCAAAGATAAAGTCTTCATTTAGAAACTTTAAATCATTTCTTATCTTAAATTTAAAGTTTTTTCAGCATTTAATGGAATAGGTGAACCTCCACTTGAGGAGTCTCTTGTATATAGGTCAGCAACGTAATACTTTTTTATACAATTCAAAAGTGAACAATTTTGGTTTCTCAATTTGTGCTCATTTAGACATAGACACGAAACATTATTAATATTTTCTAGAATCATATTTAATTCATCTATTTTTTCCCTAATACCTTGGATGTTAATGTATAATAAATATTCTGTGTCAAAACTACCAGCAATATCGGTGTGACTGTTTTCTAAATGCATTTCGTTATTTGTTAAACTATCTGATTGTAATACAAAATTCCCAACATTTTTGTCTACACATGAAGAGAGGGGGCACTTGTTTGGGCTAAAAAAAACCTTTCACTCCCTCTCAAACTACATTCAGCTTGGCTACAATCACTGACTGAGCACACAATGTTCACACCCATTTCTTGGATCACTCCATCTCCACTAATCACTGGCGATGACAGCTGTGACGGTGGCCATTGCTGAGTAGGGGGCGATGAATTGCAGATCTCGGTCCGAGGTGATGCTGGTGAGGCTGGAATATGTAGGTTGGCCTCGTTGGCTGTTGTAGTACTTAGGGAGCTGCTTGAATTGTCACCAGTAGGGTTGTTTTTCCCATGTTCTTCAAAATATTGGTTGGCTATTGACTGCTGTAGATATTTTATAAAAGCTATGTATGATAAACCATTGTAGAGAGTTTTTTTGTGATTCGTTGTTTGTTATAATGAATATAGAAGCACCAGTTCTCTTCTTGAATTTCAACAGATTAGATATGAAATGAGGCAGTGGAACACAATTTGTTACACAACCCATCGGAGAGCATATGAGTGACTTTAAGTTTTGAGTTTTAAAATCCTTTGCCATTTGTAAAAAGGCTGTGTCATAATCTTCTTTGTAATTATATAGTTATAAACATTTAGAAAGTATTTGGGTTTAGTTAACATACTATATATGGTTGCTCCATATTCTGTTCTTTGACAAGTTAGGTCACTGGCACATTTATCAGTGAGGCAAGGTTTTCCAAATTTATCCTTAAAAGTGACTGCGACACCTTGGCTCATGTGTGCGACATCTTGGCTCTAAGTTACTATCAAAATCCCTAGAAATGACCGCTATTTTTAAAGGATGAAAGCTGGAAATGTCAAATTCAATACAAAATTAGCCTTATTCAAATATAATACACATACAAAGTTTCAAGTCCGAACCTCAAGTGGTTACAACTACGATATGATGTATTTATTTTAAAACAAATAGCGGCACACTTACGAGAAACAAGCGAAGTAAGCCCTATGTTTGATGTAATTTTTTTTATCCCAGGAACAAGATCCTGACATTTATGGAGAGGGTTTGGAAACACCCTGCATATGTGTACGTTAAAACAATCACTTTTGAAAACATTGCCTGATCTTGATGAAATGTGTACAAACATGGTTAAAAACAATACTTACGACTTAAGTTTGATAACCAAACTGATCAAACAACAGATATCAAAGCCTTTGGCCAAAGGGGGTCTTGTAGCTTTATTTTTAATAGCCCTATTAATAATGTTTTCCCAAACTTTTGGTTGCACCATTAGATCTATCTTAAAAAAAATGTAGTACAGCTTATTTATAAGTTTATTTTGACAAAACTTAGTAAATGGTAGTTAAGTACTGTATGTATGTATATATATTTCTATAGGAAATCCGCTGAGTATGTTTGCTACGACAGGGGTATTTATGTTTCATCCAGGCAATACTATTACCGACATAAAATGAAATGTTGTAGAACCAAAAGCGCAAATCAGGGGCGAGATCTAGAATCTAATTGTTTTAAAATGTATCGCCTTTTTCTTATTGTTAAACACAAGTTGCTTAGCAATCTCTATCGACTTTTGCTTTATAGATCTCTCTTTGTTATTCTGTTTTAGTTAAACTTAAAGGTGTGTCTACAATGTGCAACCTTGTTGCAAGATAAGGCCTATGCAATTTGCAAGATAAGGCCTATGCAATTTGCAAGATAAGGCCTATGCAATTTGCAAGATAAGGATTATGCAATTTGTGTTCCGCAATAAAAAAAGGCCAGCAATTTCCTAAGCAACCTCCATTGCAGACTGTTCTCCTGAGTTATAATACTTTATCTCATTGCTTGGATTAAAAGATATATCAGTTTTTGTATTTCAACATTTGGAAAGTAACATTGCCGCTTGCATTATGTAACTCTGGGGTTTCAGTTAACTAAGTAATTGCTTGCACAGTTATATTTTATAGGATTTTTGTTGTAGCCTACAAATACCTGTTAAGGGTTGCCAAATCACTGGGTTTCCCTGGAGATTACCGGATTTTGTGGATGAAAATATAGCTCCGGGGAATTTCTGTGAAAAATAAAAAACGCCTCTTTTTGGAATTTTTCCTAAAAATGCATTGAATAAATGCAAATTTTGTGTTAAAATGCCATCTGTGAACGAAAATGAATTTACGTTTGCAGCTTTACCGGCATGCAACGATTGCCAAAACTAAATCCTGTCTCCCTGTAACTCTAACCTCTGTTATTTGTAACTCTTTGGCTTTATTTCGGTGGGTCATAAACTTAACATATATTCACCGTTATCAAACGCTGAAAATCAGTATGAAGATTTATGGCCCTCTGCAGTTGATTAACTCATAAATCTGAAAAGTAGGTAGCCTATAATGTGTTACGATTTAAATCAAAATAAAAAATCAATTCATTTTCCAACAAAGTTTACTTTAATTACTTTTCTATCACTATCACTAAATTTGAGAACTGGAGGCATATAAAATTAGCAAATAATCTGATCCTATAAATGATTTTATATGCTAAAAAGCATTAAAAAGCTTTTTGTAATAAATGATATTCAACATTTTTCCGTGGGGGGGGGCACCCCCGGATACTCTGACCCTTCCCCATTGGGGTTATTACAAAATCTCCTCTTTTTCAGGGGTCGCCAGCTAAAATCTCTTCTTTTTCCCACACTACCATTTGGCAACTACCGTTTTAATTGCATGCAGATGAAGTTGAGAAACAATGTTTCTTAGTGTAATGCACTTCAAGGTTATGAGTCGGTTTAAACTTGAAAAATTGTTTTACCAATTAATTGATCTGCAAGCAATACAAATTCATACTTATGTAAAACAATAACAAAATCATTTATAAATGCAAGCAGAAATGCCATCAGTCGAATATAAACTTTGATTTGTATAAACATTTCGACACTGCTCCTCCAACAATTTAGCTCTTAACCTACTGACGACCCTTTTGTTTTCATTTTCAAATTAATTCCAAGGGAATAATTATGAATACTGAAATTTTTAAACACCTATGTGATGACATTTATAAGGTTAAAAATGCTCAATCACAACACAAACTTCATTGAGCCAAAGTTATTGCTGAATCATTATGAAATATAGTGCAAGGTCTGCAGAACCCAGGGTAAAATTTACAACCCAACTTTCTAGACAAAGCTTGGTTATTTTTGTGGCTCGACATGATTCTAGCTGAGAAGCAAACTCTAATGCTTAAACACACCTTATTGCTTGTTAATTTCAATGTTTAAACATACGTCCCCTTCTGAAAATCATATGATGGGTGTTCCTAGGTGCCGAGCCATTCTCGCTTCAAACTAATATACCGGTACTTCAATTTACCGTCAAAAGGAACAGTTATTAACAAATTTCTAAAAGTTATTAACTTGGCCATTAACCCATTGGCTCACAACCCCGAGTATACTCGTGGCCGCCGAAAGTAGCCCGGACGTGCAACCCCGAGTATACTCGGGATAGCACTTTTTATAAAAAAAAATTTTATTTTAAAATTTTGTCTTTTTTGTTTATTTGTTGTTTTAACTTGTTTTCATTTTTTGTTTGAATGTATTTTTTATGCATATGCCCATCCTTGGGGAAACTTAGTCAAATTTAGGAAAAATATGATTTTGGAAAATATGTTATATCTACGTCAAATATAAATGTATCACTAACATTTTTTATTTTCACGTAAAAAAATAAATAACCCACAAGTACATAATAGTTGTTGGGCTGAAACATTTTTTTTTGTTATTTACATGTAACTCCTTTTAAAATTTATGTTTTTTATAAACTATATATATATATATATATATATATATATATATATATATATGTATATATATATATATATGATATATATATAATATTTACCATACATAAATGCTGTCAAAAGTATCTTCTTCTTGTAGATAATTTATTTCTCTAAAGATTAGTGCAAAAATTAAGTAAATTGAGCAATAATTGTTGCTATAGTGACAGTTTTAGTAAAAGTCTACATTTATGTAATTTTTCTTAGGAAACTGAACGGTTTGTCAGGTGGCAAATTTCAGGTAAGCCAATGGGTTAAGTAAATAACTTACCATTTCGCCCAAAACATACATTATCATAACCTTCTTAAAACAGTGAGTGACACCACCGGCCGATCACACCACTAAACATGGAAACACATCATTCTTTATCATTTCAACATGTCAGCCGCAGCAAACATGTTAGGTAATCGGGTTATTTAAAGATTGCAGAATAATTCATCTTCAAAATCCCAAAAATGACTTTCTTCTCAGATTAAAACAAAATATGTTCCTTCACCATGGTGCCTGATGATGAAGCTCAAACCCTGTATATTTGTAAAGTAAATTGTATCACTTGAGATTGACAACTGTTGAACACAACATGAACCCTGTCTGACAATATCAAATGCATTGTAATATGTGCCTACTGATAATAAATGATTGTATCACTTGAGATTGACAACTGTTGAACACAACATGAACCCTGTCTGACAATATCAAATGTATTGTAATATGTGCCTACTGATAATAAATGATTGATTCTTGATGATTCTTTCTATGCTAGATGAGTCTCGACTACATAAATAACATTGAACAATTCTTGCTATGAAAATGTATCCATTTTTGCAGACGACAACCACTTTCATCAAAAACATAAATAATGAAAAACTTTAAGCGATGCAACAATCAATATCACTAGTCTTGCAGTATTTTGTTAAAAAAATCTCTAGTTGAACATAGCCAGAATAGCCTAAAATATGTGCCCATAATAATAAAACAAAGGGTCACTCAAAATCAAATCAGTCACGGGTTAAATCTTTAGGTCTTCGATTCTGGTAATTTTTGGGTTTTTTGTTGCATGCAGGAATATAGAAAGAAATTAGCTGCACAAAGAAAAATGGAAAATTTCAAGTTTTTTAGGCTTACTGTTTTTGGGTTACAAACTTTTTAAATTTAAAAAAGCCGAAAAATGTTCCGTATTGAATTTTGTTTTGACTTGTATAAGCAGTCCTTAAATAAAATAGTCAAAAACATGTAGATCAATAAAAAAAATTCAATACCTACTTGGAAGTAGTTTCTCTAATAACTCGTCATTGGACAAATATTACAATTTCAATGGGGCGCCATTTTGTACTGGCTTGACATAAAAACCTCTAGTTTTCGCTATTTTTATTCTTTTATACAGACCTTCAAAATGAGGTATCGCTCAATTGGGCTCTACATTAAAAAAACTTGGGCTGTCCCCAAAATTCATGGGCATGGGTGAAGTTGTGGCACTGACCAAAAGATGTATTTTTCTTTACTATGGAGGTGTGTTGAGTAATGTTTTCTTATCTCCCCATTAAAAGGTTAACAGTCGGTATCCACACTTTTTCCTAAACCTGCATATTATTTAGATAATCAAAAGGGGTGTTTTTTTTAATTATAAAAATATAAGATTTTTAGAATAAGTAGTCATGTTGTGTATCAAAATAGGGAGCGTAAATGACTTAAAAATATGACAATGTCCCAGATTACGCCAGTAGGTTTTGAGATATAACTAAAACAAAATTTAAATATGTTTTTCGGCTCTTTTAAATTAAAAAATTTGTAACTCAAAAACCGCAAGTCTAAAAAATCTGAAATTTGTTAGCTATTTATCTTCAGTATATTTAGGCTATACATGCAACAAATAACCCAAAAATGATCAAAATCTAAGAACCAAAGGTTTAACACCTCATGTTGATTTGATATGGAAGAGGCTACCCAAAAATTATATTAAAATAAGTAAAAAACCTTTCTAGTTTTCTTCAAAGAAGGCTAGCTTAAGGAGGTCGGTCAGGTTGGCTCAATGAACTTCCTAGGAGTGAGGCTGCAGTTCCGTATAAGGCATGTGAGACAACTGAATGAATGGAAATATCAAACCATCAAATCCAACAGAAATAGTCCATCACCGGTGACGGGCAGCTGTTACTGAATCCTGTCAAGACCAATTTCATCACATTCAGGACTCACCAGACAAAAATTCCCATCAATCCAACAATTGAGATTAGGCCTAGTAATAAAACAATAAATAAAGTAGATTACATCAAATTTTTGGGACTCGAAATTGATAGAAACCTTTCGTGGAACTTACATGCTGGAAAAGTTATCTCCAAAATATCGTCCGGAATAAATGCATTATCAAGATTAAAAAATTTTGTTGATATTAAATCTTTAAAATCAATTTATTATTCATATATTCATTCAATTATTTCTTTTGGCATATGACATCTATGAGCAATCTAAACACTATTTTAAAATTACAAAAGAAAGCCATACGTATAATTCTTAACCTTAAGCCGAAAACTTCAGTAAAAGAACATTTTAGATCTCTGAATATAATGACAGTTTACGGGATGTATGTTTTTGAAACTATTTTGTCAGTAAAATCTAGATCAGAACATTTAAAATTACTGGGAGATAACCATAATTATAATACAAGAAATAGGAACAAATTTTGTCTAAATTCTCACAGATTAGAACTTTATAATAAGAAGCCACATTCATAGGTTCAAAATTTTATAATAAAATCCCAAAAGATATTAGCTCTGCAGCTACTTCATCTGAATTCAAGAAAAAGCTCAAATGTTTTCTCGTCAATAAGGCTTTGTATTCTTTTGATGAAATTTGATTTGATTACTAGAATAAGTAGCCATATAATTGTATTATTTCTAATGTTTAATTATGAATAATAATAAGATTCGTTTTGTTATGACACCATTCATGTATATTTGTGTATATAACGAATAAAGAAAGTTTGAATTGAATTGAATTGAATCAAAAGCAAGATTATTAAAATATTTCAAAAAGTACAGATTAGATTATGTTAAGTTGTATTATTCATCAGTAACTAAACCACTGAATATTTTGCACTTTAAATTATTTACATTTGGCATTTGCATTCTGATATTTTAGTCATCGATATTCCTATTAGGGACTAGCTTGATTCACAGGCCTCATACATAACTGCAGACAAAGATTTTACCTAGGGAGAGTAAATTAAGACAAATACAACAATTTTGAAGCCCTAAGAAATTTTGGTTCCGCATAGGCTGAACCAAATGGTAACCATTCCACTTCTCCAGTCTACTTAAGAGGTTGTTAGAGACAGAATGTTGGGTTTATACTCCATAAGAACCGATGTTAAACTGAATGCATGATCTCTTGTTTATTTATTATTAAAAACTTATCATTAACCCTTCCCAAGTGTTGGACGTATATATACGCTAACGGTAATTTACGTTTGCGAGCATTAGACGTATATATACGCAACTCAATCTGAAAGCGTATGATGAATATATACGCTAGACATGTAAATTTAATTCATGTACTGAATGTTTGTTTCCGTGTTATTTACAGTTACTTAAGCCGTTAGTCTGTTTATTAGTTAATTTTAGTAGTACATTTTCTTTCGGTGAGTTGGCAACGCTGTTCTCGCAACAGATGTTATAGACTGGCCGGCTGATGCAATCCTTTTCTTACTGTCTTGTTCGCAGATAATCTATCTATGGTATTATACAGTTATTTAGAAGTTGTTGTGTGAAGTACAAGCTAATGATGTTTTACAAAGTTTTCTACTGTGTCGGTTTTTTTTCAAAACTTCATTCAGAGTGAGTGATTGACGTTTTTACAACACCCTAATTTTGGCCATAAAACGTGTAAACAAATTATTGTTATCCTGAAAATGAATATAATTTACTTTAACCATCATATGTAAGTGGAAAAACATAACAATTTCAAAATCTATTTTTTGACCCCGCCCAAAAAATATATAGCACACAGAGTAAGGCTTCGCCTTTCAGTAGCCACTTGAAAAGGGTTAATATGTTATATACCTATTTAAAAGGTCTCTTGAATATACATTTTGATAGTGAGCGATGTTTTTAACTAAACAAGTAGGCTACATTTATAAAAATGTATAAAAACAACTTGATATTAATGTGTTGATTTTTTTCTGTTAAACTTAGAAAAGAAAAACTGTTATTAATAAAATACAATATTATACCTAGCTTTGGAATTTTTTTACATTTGGTCACATAATAACAAATAGGTTGTATTTTGTGAAGACATGTTGAGTTAGTCGACAGTGACTAATTGTGACTAATCGTCACTGGTCAGCCTGCCATCATCTGGCCTATTAACAAAAACTGACCCTCTTTCCATACACTTCTTGGTGGGTGATTCAAATTTATAATAAAAAAGGTATTATTCAAACGCATTGTATTCTAGCAACCATGCTGTAGCCTATCACTCATGTTGATAGCCCTTAGGGTGTAATTTAGTATGAAAATCCAAGCCTGACAAAGTTAGTAGCCTAACGTTTTTTAATTGACACTACTTGTTATGTACAGTACAGTAGTACGTGACATCTTCGGCACTGCAACATATTATTTGGTGGGCTCAAAGTTCCACCACAACTTACGCCTGACCAGCAGCACCTATGACTCTAACATCCACTTAACACACTGACTGCGGTGGCGCAAGGTCCAGTTGTTCCCTCTATGCAGAAACCTATTCTATAGGTGCGGTCGCGTTTTTAATATAATAATATTAAAAACTACTGTACAGTGCTGTACTGTATTACAACTAGACACAGTTCTGCAAAATGACAAAAGGGCAACACAATCCAGATAGCAGATAGCTTCTAGTCAACCTGGATTGCCATCTAGAGGGACTACATTGGGAGTAAAATGAGTGCGGAGAAGTCCTGCAATGGCCGGGAGATTGTGGGAAATTTCTTAACGACTCACTGACATAAATATGCTCGCCCTTCCCGCAGTGCTGCCGCATACTGTCACAAGGCTCTTGAAATTCAAAAGAGCGACTACTCCAAGCGGAGTCTCCCATGTGGTGGCATAGAGTGGTACTACTCTGTACGGAACAGCCAACAGTCAATGAGTTAAGCTCTATCAAAAGAAACAGACTACTCAGTCTTGTGTTTTATGTAATTCTGGTTACATGTGCCAAACATAAATTGCCGTAAGCACAGGCTATTTCTATATTTAGTAGAGAGGTTTAGTTAAATTAGTTGAGACTTAGGAATACTATAATGAAATGTAAAAAATGAAGTGTAACTAAAACTATGCAATAAACTAGGTCTACAGGTCTGAGCTATTTTACCTATTGGTTCCTTGAACCCAAGTTATAATTCATTGATAATACAAAAGTCAATAATTTTAACAATGGATATATTGCAGATAGTTGACTTAAAACTATTTCAATACGCGATTTAATGATTTAAAATGTTTATTGCGCTTAAATGAGGGAAATAAATGCTAAATCCTACCTCTCTTTACAGCCTCTTCATACGTAATGCAAGTTTGTTTTGAATCTTTGGCTCCCATATCAATTGAATTGATTTATATTTTATTGCCTAGTTAATATTATACTTAATCTCATCTTACGAACTCGTTAAGATTTATTAACGAAAACAAATGACAAATGACACTTAGAACACCAATTGAACAGGCAGAACAGGTAACCAACGAGAGATGCTATGACATGAATGGTAAAAAACTAATATTTATACAATGTCAGCTGATTCTAAAGAAAGGAATTTGAGTACGTTGGTCGACTATTAAAATCAACAAACTTTATTTATTAAAGGGCGTTAACAAAGTATACTATGTAAAGTTTTAATAGAGTAAATATATATACACACTTTATTATCAGTCAAAAATAAATGTTGATTTATCATTCAATTTCAGAAACTAATTAAAGATAATACAAATAAACATAGGTTTTCTTAAATGTCAGAGGATAAGTGTTTTTTCGTCAACATTCGGAGTATCTACAATTGGTTTGCATACAATGTATGTTAAGATAAATTTAATGTCAAGATAGATTCGTATTTAGCATATTTTTAAGCGAAAAATGACACTGTGGAAAAATGTACATAGAAAATAGTAACTCCATTAAGGGATGAATCTGTTTCCCTCGACAGTGTTACGAACTAAGTATTATGGACGAAGCTAAATGTATCTTTCAATTACAAATTTAGAAATGTCCGTTAAAAGTATGTTATCAATTGAATAACTCCAAAATAATCCAGCATAACAAAATCGCACTTTGCAGAAATGTATAAATTATTGAACAAACCAATACATTTGGTGTGGTTTAGGGTCAGGGCCGGATTTAGGTGCCGTGGGCCCCTAGGCTCAAATCCTAGCCTGTGCCTCAATTAGCTTATGCTTAAATCTGGCCCTGTGTAGCGTGAACAACATTAGGTAGGTAGTAATGTACAATGGGTTAAAATATAAATAGGAGTCACTACTCTCTGGCAAGTGACCTTCAAAAAGCGTGCCGTCGTATTTGGTATTTTGTTCTGTTGTAGTGTCAACTTGTTGGTGGGACGCTGTCATTTGGCTTGTTTGACATGCTTTAGTTAAAACAAGCAAAACTATTTTCTTATAAGTAAAAGTAAACTTCAAAAGTGATTCATTACTGGACTGGGTGACTCAAGTACTATAAAATTTATCGATACCGTATCAAAACTCACAAATTGGAATAACTAATCTGCTGCTAGCATATATACAATATTATGTATTTTCATATTTAATAAAATAAATTAATAAACTATTCCCATACTTATATAATTAATATTAATATTTACTACATTCAACTTTTTACTAAAATAACTGTAATAAAAGACTATAAGTTTGTAATATTCTATTATCAACTCTTTTGTCCATAGTGTGTGATGACAATCGATGTGAAGGATTTGGTCTGCAGGGAAAGGGGGTTACATAGTTTATTATTAATTAGAGTTAGGTAAGTATTGCTTTTTTATTTGGGGGGAGTAGTCTTAGGTTTGGGTGAAAGACCCGTCTTTGTCAATAAGTCTTCATCTTTGGGGGGGGTGCCTCTGTTCCTAATGAAAACCTCCGATATAAAAGGTCAACATGTTAGCTACGAATAACGCTGTAGATCTACGCTACGACGACCCAGGTTTTGATTGAATTTAGTAACGTCGTAATATTTTTCTTCAAATTTGATAGTTATATAGTGACAAGCACATTACTTTATATTTACAAAGTTGTACAAGTTCGATCGAAACAAATCAGAGAATACTTGGGCCTTCAAACTAAAACTTGTTGGGGAAAACAATTAACAATTTGTTTATTTGTTATAAGTTTTTAGCATATAAATTCGCTACCGTCAGATCAGGGTGCTACGTGATAAACTTGTTATTTATTACAATTTATAATGTTCTTGACATCTCAATTTACGATTATTACAATAAATTTATTATTAGTCTTCCAGTCCTCCAAACTTTTTCCTACAAAATACACCTTTAACATTAATGAATAAAAATTTAAAGTGGGAGGCACACGTATTGAATCCAGGTTGGTCAAACGTAAACTGAAATACTGAAATACTGAAATGAAGCCGCCCCCTTAACAAGTGATCATTTTTAGTTAGATACAGTGTGGTTTGGCACTCCTGTGGATACTGTAAAACAAAAGTCAAAAGTCACTATTGGACAAATGGTGTTGAACGTTAAATATTAAGGATTTAGTAAAATAAAGTGTTTGTGTCTATTGTCTTAAATATGTTTATATGTTTTGCGATTGTTGTTGGAGTTATAATTACGTTATGAGATATTTGTAGTCAATATGGTTGATTTTAGTGATTATTTTTGGGTAAGTTGATTCCTACATGATTATACCTACACACAAAAACTAGTTTTCTTGTTAATTTTGTCAACACCTTCATATAACTCCGAAAATCAGTGCAAAATGATAAAAATTGAACATTGATTTTTGTATTCATAACAATTCTTTATTTAAATTCAAGCTGTTTTTTTTTAGTCAAGGAGTTTCTTAAGGTTCAATTCCATTCCATAACCTAGTCTGTGTAGGCTTAGGCTAATTAGTGTAGAGCCTAGGTTTTTCAGTCGCCTCATAGTAAACTAAACTTTACATATTCAGTAACAATTTGCTAAAAAAAAAGCTTGATAGAGTTGTTTATATGAGAATGTGTAACAATGCTGGTTCAAATTGGAAACATTAGAATTTACCACCAAGTACATCTTGGCTTGGTATCAATTCAGCTGTTTGTATCCTCATCACTAACCACTATTTACTTCTAAACCAACCAAAAATGAATTGCATCATCTTTAACTATATTTTATTAAATAAGTAAGTAATACAATTTATCAGATATCATTTAATTATAATTAGGCCTAACTTAAATGTTGTTAATTAAGTAACGGTAATAAAGATTTTACTCTCCCAAACATAAGTTGAAATAAATACCATGAAGACTTAGATAACAACACTATTTGATCAGTTAGTGATGCCCTGGTGGTAAAACAGTGAACAATATTAAAAGCTGCAGATTGACATAGCCTTGATCTATGATCTATGCAGTGAAGACCATGGGCTGGAGCATCCTGGCATACTTAGACCTATGCCAATCGCAGCCAACGTGATGTTCTTTTATATTGGGTTTTTTAGAATCACAGTGACTAGGCCTATATATTTAAAATAGGCAAATATATATATTGTAGAAATGTAGGCAAATTTATCCGGAAATGGGCCATTCCATGCCAAATCATCCAGGGGCTGACACCCATGGTCTCAGATTTTAATATAAATTTGTATATATTAAGTGACTATAAAAATAAGAAAAAATACTAAGTTTCACCTAATTCTAATAATTAGTTTCAGAATTATGGTCGTTTAAAGTTTTAGAAAAATGTAATTTCCGAGGGCAGTATGAGCGGTCAATCAGCTTGTATGTTTCCACGTTTTTCTAAATAAGTTAACATTTATATTTATGTAGCTAGAGGCTTCAAACTTTATAAATTTGTCCTAAATTTAATGGAGAATCAGATTATACTATAAGTGTTGGCATTATAACTTTTCATCATTGTTTAAAAAATTGTAAAAAACAAAAATTGAAGTTTTTTTCAAATTGTGACGGTTATGTAAAAAACAATCTTTGGCTAAAATCTCTCTCCAGATACCCTAATACAACCATATAAGTATCACTGAAAAGAGCATAAAATTTCCTTTTATAAATGGTGAAATAATATTTGTGGGTTTATGTGTTCTAAAAGTTTTATTACAATGTAAAGTTAATAAATAAATTTTTGAATAGTGGAAAAGGTATTTTCATTGACAAAGACAGTATGTGGTAAGGATGTTAGAAAGTCAATAATATCTTATAAAATATAGGACTATGGAGCTAAAATCATATGTAATACAATTTGCATGGCATATTTTGTAATTACATAAGGCTTACTGTTGGATGTAACACGTTTACAACAAGTAATTTTATACAGTATGATGTAATTTTGAAATTAAATGTATACCCTTGTTAGCCTATGGACTGGAGAGCATGCATGTCAGTCTCAGATAGTGAAATAATGTTTGCAAGTTGTAGCATTATAAGAGTTTTAATACAACATAAAAATATGAAATTACCTGGCTTAAGTGCTTCTTTTTTACCTCAATGCTGAGGGTGTACTGTGTATGTAACAGGCAGAATAGAGATTGCATGCTTCGGCATTGTGATCAATGCCCTAAAACACCTGAGTCACTTAAACTTTATTTGGAAGAGGTTTTGGAAGACTGATGATGAAGAGAAAATAAAATTTTCACAGTGGATTAGGATGGCCGGATGAGATTACAATCTATGCTTCTACATTGCCAAGAATTTATTGATTTTACCATCCGTAAAATTGAATCCCTAATCCTTCACTCCTTTATTACCAAATCGCAAAATTCATACATAAAGCAGGGAAAAGAAAACCTATGATTTGATAAAGTTTTGGTCTTAATAGATTTCGCTGAGAACTATAGTTTTTTTCTTCAAAATGAAGTACAGTCATACCACTGGAGCCATTTAAGTTGTTCAGTTCATTCTATAGTAATATATTCAAAAAATGTAGATGGTACCTTACTAGAAACATAATTGTGTTTAATTTCTGATGACCTAAAACACTATGTACCATTTGTCTACTCTCTCCAAGAAAAAAACGATTGATTTAATTAAGTTGACATTTCCTTCAGTTGGCAGAGTGGAATACATCACTGATGGGTGCAGTGCACAGTATAAAAATTACAAAACCATGATGAATTCGTGTTGTCTTGAAAAAGATTTTCAACTTAAAGGAAGTTGGTCTTTTCATGCAACGGGAAGTTGGTCTTTTCATGCAACAAACAAGTCATGGAAAAACTGTATGTGATGGAATCGCGGGCACAGTCAAAAGAACTATGCAAAGAGAAACCTCCAAAGTTCAAAAGAAAGTGAACCGATTGTAAATGCTTGGCAAATGTTCACATTTTGTAATAATCTGTTTTCAAAAATAAAATTTTTCTGTATTTTTTTTTCTTTTTCTTTTTGATTGATGAAGATATTTAAAATATCAGAATAACCCAAAGTAGTCGTTTTGAATCAGCGCAAAATGGATCAAGAAGTTTTGATTTTTTCCAACCTGCATCGTCAGAAGAAATCACAGCAAAAAGAGTGAGCTCAGACTCGGATATCTGTTTAAGAAAAAACATGTTCAACCCATCAGGACCAATGATTGAACCTAACCTCCCTTCTTTTGTTGCCTGTGTTTATGAAAGCAACTGGTGAATTGGAATGTTTCAGCAAATTAATGAGGAAGAAGGGGATTATAATATCCTCTTTATGCTTCTTCATGGTCCGGCTGTAAACTTTTATTGGCCGCAAAGAGAAGACAACTGTCCTGTACCACCGCCTCATCTCCTTTGTAAAGTAAAACCTCCAGTGGTAACGTCACAATTGGCTCGAACTTATAAGATTGATTCTGACTCTCGAAAAGAAATCAACAAAGCCTGGAACAACTTTAAAATATCACTATAGACGGTCATCAGTTTTAAGTTTCAGTGATTGTGTTTACTTACATTTCAAGTTACTTTCGAACCAAGACAAGACTTTTAAAAACTATATACCGGGGTAACAATTTTTAACTTTTAACACATTTTGAAGATTTACTATCATGTTGTATAACTGAAGAATTTTCCCAGAAAAATCTGGATAAGAAGTAAGTAAACCAGTACAGTAACTAAAAGCTATCAGTATGAAATTTAATATATTGTACATTGTAATATTGTATATTTTGTCTAGGTATCATAAATTCAGGAGGTTCTTTTTAATATAAGCTAACTGAGTACACCCTCAGCATTGAGGTAAAAAGGAGCACTTAAGCCATGTCATTCTAGTAATACATAGGCTAACAAGGGTATACATTTAATCTCAAAATTACATCATACTGTACAAAATTATTTTTTGTAAATGTTTTACATCCAACAAGACTTAGGTAATTACAAAATATGTCATGCAAATTGTATTACATATGATTTTAGCTCCATAGTCCTATATTTTAGAATATATTATTGACTTTCTAACATCCTTACCACAAACTATGTCTTTGTCAATGAAAATACCTTTTCCGCTATTCAAACATTTATTTATTACCTTTACATTGTAATAAAACTTTTAGAACATATAAACCCACAAATATTATTTCACCATTTATAAGGAAATTTCATGCTCTTTTCAGTGACATATATGGTTGTATTAGGGTATCTGGAGAGAGATTTTAGCCAAAGATTGTTTTTTACATAACCGTCACGATTTGAAAAACACCATAATTTTTGTTTTTTACGATTTTTTAAACAATGATGAAAAGTTATAATGCCAATACTTATAGTATAATCTGATTCTCCATTAAATTTAGGACAAATTCATAAAGTTTGAAGCCTCTAGCTACATAAATATAAATGTTATTTAGAAAAACGTGGAAACATACTTAAGCTGATTGACCGCTCATACTGGCCTCGGAAATTACATTTTTATAGAACTTTAAACGACTCTAATTCTGAAACTGCATAATGGAATTTGGTGAAACTTTGCATTTTTAGCGAATTTACCCCTATAGGGAAGAAGCTATTACCGTAGGTGGCATGGTAAGACTTAAGCCCGAGACCATGATAACTTTTTGTTTTGAGGTCCCCAGATGCCAAAAACAATATTCGTTCAAATTTATATATATGTATGTATATATATATATATCTAATATATCTAATATCTAATATATATATATATATATATATATATATTTATATATATGTGTCCGTTACCGCGAAAACTTTTGAAAGAAGGGCCCGATTTTTATGAAATTTGGCACAAATGTGGAGAGTAACATTTATGACTTTAAGTTCAAAAACCAGATCGATCGGTTTATGGGAAGGGGGTTTTATGGGGGTTTAAAATTGTCCAAAAATTAGTTTTTTGAACTTTTTACCCTAAAATTTTAAAAACACTAGATTTTAGTTATAACCATTTTGTAGAGCTTAAAAAAACAAACAATTTAGTATTTTGAATCATTAAGCTAGGTTTAGTGGTTGTGGAGAAAAGTCAAAAAATATGTCCATAAAATGTCCTGTGTTATCTTATGGGAATACGGTTTTTAGATTTTCCTCAGATAATTTCATTAAAAACTCCACATTTCTTTCTACCATTCATTTTAGCTCTACAAAACAATCATTTTGGCGTATTAATTGTTGTTTTACATCCAACTGTTGCAGAGATATTCAAACTGCTAAACACAGTACGTTGTCCAATGTTATCCTTATGGAGAATAAATAGAATGTTATATTTTGATTATTTATGTATTGATGAAACTTGGTATAGGGCTTCAACTAGTTGTGGTATATTGATAATAGCACAAAAAAAGTTTTTTGTTGATTTTTCTTCGGTAGCAGCATACCTGCATACTCGGCCCCCATGTTATTCATATGGAGAATAAGTAAAGTTTAATATCTCCCTTAGTTATGGCCCTAAATTAATAAAACTTGGTTGAGTTATATTGATAATTGCAAAAAAACACATATCTTCCTTGTTGCAGCACACCTGCGTACTCATTTATAATGTTATTCTCATGGAGAATAAATAAAATGCTATATATCACTTATTAATGAATGTATTTTTGTGAAACTTGGTAAGTGGCTCTAGGTAGTAGTGATGCCCATATATTTGCATTGGAAATTCGCTGAGTACGCAGGTTTGCTGCGACGGAGGTATTTCTTATTTTTGTACACACTTAATGTATACCAAATTTCATAAAAATCTGAGAACTTTGGATGTCAAATTGTAATTTGGCTGGATGATTTGACATGGAATGGCCCAAATGATTTGTAAAGCATGAATTTATTTTTAAGAGCTTATTTCCAGAAATCAGAAAATATAATACAGAAATAGCCTAATATTAAGAATCAAGAATTTTATCAAGCTTATTAACAAATTGCATGCCATTGGTCTGGTCATATCCTAAATAGTTCAACAATAATAGTACAATAATAATGATAACAATTTATTAAAATGTAGGCCTACAACTTTTTAGGACTTTATAAGAATTAAACTATTCATTAATTATTCTTTTCATTCATAATTCAAGAAGTTTGATTGTTATTTACAGCCCAGTATCAATGTTAAATAAAAAGTAGGTCTACGTCAATAGTTTTGATATCAAACTAATAGTAAGTTAACTGATAAATCCCAAAAGTTAATGACAAAAAAGTTTTAAAATCAAGGTTTTACTTGGTTGGTGGTGTTAGGATGGTGGCTTATTAAGTTAGGTTGGGTTAGGGCGGGTTTTAAATATTAAGGATTACATTTTTATTTGGTAACACTGTTTTGATAGTCCAAGTTTGTTTTTATTGCCATAGCAACCAGCATTAAAATTCAATAGCCTGATTAATATATTCATGTAGGTTATCGCTTGAAACTCTGTACAACTTTGAGTACTTATGTGTATTTTGGGGAAAACTGCCATACCTATTTCTAGAATCAAGACGTTATATTGGTGATGGGAATGATTACACCTTTTTTAACAAAGAACATCTTAAATTTTATAAGAAATGACAATTCTTGATATTTTTTAAGTTATAGGAATACCAGATCCTTGGATGATCTGTCAGTGTTTCGCCTCACAGGTTTGGGGGAGGGGGTTTGGTACCATGCATACTAATTATTGATAACATTTACTTTTCTCTTTTAAATGTCTGGAACGTGATTCATAATTTATTCTTGTTTATGGCATAAACATTTTCAGTCAGATAAAATGTTCATGGATGAACCTTCTTAAATAGGCTACACCAGATTGGTAAGTCGTAAAAAAACGACCACTCCAAAAAACATAACCAATGTCATTTTATTTTGTAATGTCAAAAAGAGATTTTTAGTTGGCCGTTTTCAAGATATTACTTACCGGTACTGACAGTATGTCCGGGGTGGTATTTGGCCTCGCCAACGATTTACCTCCACTTCTTCTGCATCTTCCTTGCTGACCCTCATCTTATTCACGTCATGATTATTTCATATATCTATCTCTTCTTTGGACGTCCAGGAGGTCTTCTTCCATCCGGGTTTTCTTCCCATAAGCTTACTTGTTTTATTAAAGCATCATCTTCTCTCCTTATAATGTGCTCAGCCCACCGCAGTCGTTGACTCTTAGCTTTCAAGATGTTCAGTTTTATAAAAATTGAAATTGCCACCATTTCGTAACGGTTAAAGTTATAAATATCAAATTTAATATCAAGTTGGCCCTAAATAAGTATAACACACGCACCAAGTTCCAAGTCAGTACTGTACTTCAAGTGGTTTGTTCCTAAGATATGATTTCATTGATAAAAAACAAAAACTGACATACAGATACAAGACAGACAAGGTAGTCAGAACAAGACAGTCCCTATGTTTATATAACATATTTACTGTGGAACTTCAATAACTCGAACCTTAATTAAACAAATTCCTTACTTAATACTATGCTATTTTGCCTCTATAAGTCGAAGGGTTGGCAGGGAATACCTTGATAACTCGAGGATTTGCAGTCTTAGCCTACTGCTGCACCTGTATAACTTGAAGTCTTAGGTAAAAACCTCTATAACTCGAAACTTTAACGTCGCCGTACCTCTAAAAGTTGAAGTATTGAGTAGAGAACCTGTTCAACTCGAAATTGTACATTATTGGTTTGGATTCCAAAAGCACACTAACTGTATTGTATTTAAGCATCTATCGCTCATGTTGCAACCAGAAATTCCCACTCTTCCTCCATGCTAAATCTACCCTGTCGGGCGTGATTAGTTAGTCAGAATTTAATGATTCTAGTGTGTGGGTGAAATTCGTGAAACGCAGTTTAAAAAATTGACATAGCTTCAAAGGGTGGGCGGGTGTATTTGGGGCAGGCGATAAGAAGGGAGCAAAAAGCTGTTTAAATATATTAGTAAGAAAGTTGTAAAACAGGCAAAACATTACCAAATTGCCGAACTTTGAGTCATTGTTTGTTTGCTTTCACTTTCCTTCCCTACGACATGTTCACTGTTCACTAAAGAATGTTTTTCATCCTCTAGTAGGACATTGACCAAAGAAGCTGTTCAAAACATTTCCAGGCTTATTTTAGACATTTTAAATTGTTAAAATTATTGTGTAATGTAATTATTATGGTATGATTAGTTATGATACACTGCGTACAAAACTCAAAATGATGTAAGGATTTTACTCTTCCATAACTCTCTGTGGGAGATCACCTTGATAAGTCAAACCTTGATACTTCAAAATATTCGATAGCCTAATTTTCAAATTTAAAGTTTTTCTGTTCCCTCTGAGGTTTCAGTTATCGAGGTTCTACTGTACCTAGTTGTTTTGACCCCAGAAAAAAGTTCTTGAACTTTCCGTAGAGAGCACTTTCCCGTGGATAGTGATGTAAAGTACACGGGTATTTCAAACTCGGGGTAAATACCCAAAATTCATAAATACCCAGGTATTTTGGGTATTTATGATATTCTATGTAAAACGCCGATGTAATTCATATCTACCCTTACTACCCTTGTTATTATCAATGTATTACATTTGAGGAGATTTTATTGATTACATTTATTAATTATTTTACCAATGGGCCTACATACAGTGGCGGATTTAGGGGGGGGCTATAGGGGCTGTAGCCCAGGGCGGCAAGTTTTTAGGGGCGGCAAATTTACAGAAAATTAATAACTTGTTTACAAAATAAATGTTGAAACGAGGAACATTTTGACGAAAACTGATGACAATGACGGTGTGCCGCCCTTTTAAAGATAAAAGTAGTAACCAGAGACTAACGTATAACGCCTGCAGTTCCTCAAAGCAGTCATAATGCATTTGTCATTCATCCGTACTAGCGACAAGACGATTACGCTACAGAGAAAGGGCGGCAAGCCACGAACTGCATTAGGCACTGCGCCACTATGACTACGTCCAACCATAGATTAAACATACTCCTTGTGGTATTCTTAATCTATAGTCCAACTCACGGACTTCCAAGTTTACCCATATATTCGCATAGCATTACAATTATTTGTTACACAATATCAATAATGACCAAGGCACACGGATGAGAAATGTTGCAACAATCGAATTTGAGATGACAATAATAAAATTTAGACTACAATGATATTGTCGTGTCATTTTCAAACTCAAGGTAACAAAGAAAGTTATTTCAGCCATCTTATACTTACTATCAAAGGCTACCACACATAACCATTCATTCTGGAGGATATTTTTAAAAACAAAACATCTGACCAAAGACAAATAAAGACTAACATAATTTGTGAAGAGAGGATTTGATTAGTTGTTGCCATGGGAGCATAGTTGACAGAATGGTGTCAAAATGGTCAAAATGGTGGTCAGCATGTAGGCTGCAGTTTTTTACTCCAGACGAGACCTCTATATATATTTTTTGGGTGGAGCGGTGTTAAAATCTCCCATTTCATTAAATGAACAACTGTGATATTTGAAGTCTTTAAATTAATATCTTGACGAATTTTAGGCGAATCATGATGGTAAACTTAACTTTATAATCTTAAGACATATTTTATATGTAATTTTATTGTTTATCTCGAAGCAAAGTTATGATTTGAGTTAAATGATATTATATATGTAATTTTATTGTTTATCTCGAAGCAAAGTTATGATTTGAGTCAAATGAAAACACCCTTTTAATATAGCTTTGGAAATAGTGATGAAAACAAGCTGCCTTGTGCATTGAATAACACCGTCCCACCAACAAGTTAACACCACAACAGGGCAAAATACCAAATATGACGGCACGCTTTTTGAAGGTTATTTGACAAAGAGTAGTGACTCCTGTAGGTATTATATTTTAATGTATTGGATCTACTACATCATGGAGGTGAAACTAGAAGAAGTGTTTGAAAATGTGTAAAGTTTTATAAAGATTAGGCCTACGTCAATTAATTTTATATTTTGATCGTATAAAACATATAACAAATTATTTATATAAAAGTATAAATTGCAAAATGACTGAAAAACTGTATTTAAAAGCGCTAATTCAGGATTAAAATAGTCAGAATTATGAGGCTAATGGTCCGAATTACGAATTTTAAGGCTGCAGTGTCATCATATCTTATGTATTGGTTATTTATTATAATTTTCAGTAGTCAATGCGTTGGTGTAAAAATTAATGTTTTGATGAAGTATAAGAAGGGATTTTTAGGCCTTTGTTGAAGGATTTTCTTGTTAAAAGTAGCACTAGCACTGCTTCACTGCTTTTAACACCAACATTTGTCTCTAGGGCTGATTGTCATTGGAGGAGGCTATATTGAATATTAAACTGTGTTAATGTAAATCAAGTCAATTATACATTATTTTCCTGGATTTTTCAAATAGGAAATAACAGAAATTTCTTAAACTTATTCATTCAGTTAATTCGTAACTTCTTTAGATACTATCACAAAATAACTAAACAAGATATATAACATGTGGGTAAACCTGGGCGGCGAAAAGGACAAAGATTATATAGGGAGGGGGGCGGCAAATTTCCTAATAGCCCTTAGGCGGCAATTGCTTAAATCCGCCACTGCCTACATAAATAATGACATAGCAATTTTTGTAAAAAGACCCCTCAATTATACAAACCAAACTATGATAGGAACTGGTTAAATACGAGACATTCCATACAAATTTTAAAATATTTAATTTTATAATTGGACAATTACAGAATAAAATCACAATGTAATTGAATTTTAATTCTTTTCCTCCAAAATTTTAAATTTATTAAACGCTCCAAAAACCGTCAAAGGAGTAAATACCCAGTCCTGGGTATTTATCTAGATCTTGATCAGAAGTTAAATGCTTGTGGTAACCATTTTATACTCTTAAAAACAGTTTTTATAATAGTTTTATAATCCTTACCGCATGGGAATTTCAATGAACCTATTAAAAATCCCTTAAATGTAATAAAAATCATAAATACCCACGTTTTGGGTATTTACCCGGGGCTTGGGGTAAATACCCATTTTTTATTTACCCACCCGCTGGGTATTTACCCGTCCCACATCGCTACCCGTGGAAACACCCTGTGTATTTGTATTGCAAATTCACTGAGTAGACAGCTCTGCTACATCATGGGTAGGCCTATGACATTTTACTGTAGCCTAATTTTTAAGATTCAACCATATAATTATTGTTTTTTTATACAACATCAAGCAAACTTGTGTTCTAATTTTAAAAGTACTAATTAATGTTTTAGGGAGAGAAGAATAATGGATTTGATGTTTTATATCATAATATGAAGTTTGGTCTTGTCGCCAGCAAGGAGTTGGCTGAATTCTTTCGAGAAAGGTAATTATCATGTTAAGTTGTCTTTTCTTTTTCAGCTACCGCGGTATTAAACTTTTACCAAGCAAACCAACACCTTACTCAGATATAGCTTACACTAAATTTGATTGCTTATGTAGGGAGTAATTTTAATGGCATGAATTGTAATTGGTGGCCTGAATATATGTTAAGTCTCATGTTTTAGCTCAAAAGTTATATCTACTTATAGATAATTATGTCTTGGACACAATACAGTTTGTTAAAAGTTTTTAATCCAATGTAAAAATTACATGTCAAAGTAATTTGAAATTTTGTAGTCAGTATTGATTTATATGTTTGGGTAAAAATGTGCAAATTTCATTATATTTATTTATTGTAATATTTATTCACGGGATGTAATAAAAGACGTCTTGCAACACTTAAGATATATTTACACTTATACTGATTCATATACAGACGGTAAACATATATAAAAGATGGTACTAGGCTATCGATTTCGACCAGTCACACCAGTCATCATCAGGCCAATGCCTGATGTAACAATGTAATAATTGTTTGTAGCATTTTCAATAGCTGGAGTCACCGTCTTGTAGTTGTATGCATGTAATGACATTGGCCTGATGATGACTGGTGTGACTGGTCAAAATCGATAGCCTTGTACCATCTTTTATATATGTTTACCGTCTGTATGTGAATCAGTATAAGTGTAAATATATCTTAAGTGTTGTAAGACGTCTTTTATTACATCCCGTAAGTAATAACAAGACGTAATATGCTAATAAAAAAGTTGTTTAATATTTATTCATGAATGTAAGCAATTTCACACTAGTTTTTAAGTAGGCCTACTATATATATAACATTTTAATATTTTCTACACTAGTCTTCTTGCCAATCCAATGTAATAATTGTTTGTAGCATTTTCGATAGCTGTAGCCACCGTCTTGTAGTTGTATGCATGTAATGGCATTGCTGTTGAGAATAATAATAAAATAAAGCATTTGTTTTTTAACTAATTTTAGGTTTGGGGATGTTAGAACATTAAACAAATTAGTTTTAGTCCTCAACCAGTTTAGAACTCATATTTAAAATTCAGTTGATTTAGCCATTAGAATATGAATCTACAATTAGTGTAATACTTGTCAGGAATTATTTCAGAGCGATATTAGTTAACCATCATTACTTACAAAATGGATTAATTCAAATGTTTCTTTTGGTCTTTGGCAATAAGTGATCATATTATTTCTGTGAAATACTATTACGTTCATAATAAATATTGAACCTTTAGACTTAGCTCATTTTGTAATTGTTGACTAAATAAGGCTAATATTCCATATAATTAAAAACAACTTCCTCACAATATTCAGTTTTAATTCATTTATTTCTAATTGTCTTATTCTTTCAGTTCAAACATAGAGGAGTACAACTCAAAGGTTCTCGGGAAATTAGCCAAACAGGCTGGCAGTGGGTGTGTGCAAGGAACGTTTGCTCCAGTATGGCAGGCAGTTCGCTCCACCGCAGAGAAACTGTCTCAACTACATCTACAGATGGTTCAGAAAATATCGGAGCTTGTCAAAGAGGTCACCAAGTACGCTGATGAGCTACATAAAAAGCATAAAACTGTAAGTTAAGTTAATTTTTCAGTCAATTTAAAATTTTGGTTTGACGTGTTAAAATTTGGCACAAAAACCAGGCGGCTTTTTTCAGCCCAAAATTGTGGTACTGAGCAATAATCTATCTACTTTTGTAGAGATAGTTAAAATGGGTCCGTTTCACAAAGTCAAGGTGCAGAACGTAAAGGTCCTACTTAAAATAATGCGTGGTTTCAGAACATAGAGGTACATAACGTCAAGTCTTAGTTATTTAAATCTAAAATAAGACTGTTTCAAAACCTTCAATTTCAAAACCAAAAAGTATTATTAAAAAATAATTTAAAAACTGAGGTGTTTCAAAACGTCAAGGTAGTATTTGTTATAACCGTAAACGCTGAAAGCGATTTCACTCCAAACCAAATCTGGATCCTCTCTGGTCAAACTACTTATAAATACATCTGTTTCACAACGTCAAGTACAGCCAACCTCAATATTATTTTTGTTTGCCTCCTAGTGGACTGAAAGCGACCGAGTTACTGACCTGGACGTTGTGAAACTTTACGTTTTGAAACTAGTTGTTTTTCATATAATTTATTTATGCAACCTTTATGTTTTGTACCTTGACTTTCTGAAACAGCTAAATTAAAAACATTGTAAATAAGAACCTTGACGTTTTGAAATAGCCAAACTACAAAGTTTAAATTAAAGAGGACCTTGGTGATTTGTACCTGGAGGTTTTGAAACGTTCCTGTTAATATGTTAAGTAAAATGTAAAATGGTTTGAATCCTATCTTGCAAACAGACAACAATACGTTGTAGCCTAGGTAAGACTTAGTGGCCAAATTAAAAATAATCATGATAATAATAAACTGTTGTCTAGCATACTAGTATTATGTTTTGTTATAGTCAAACTAATGTAATAAATTATGTCTTGCAACATTACAAAAACATATTTACACATATAGCGTCTTATATCAACACGATAATTACCAATATTTAAACATTCTCATCAGTCTCTCATTGGGCCGATATATTTCTGTGGCAGGCCGATATCGATTGTTCTGCACTATATTTTATGTATATTTATCATCTTGTATGTAAGTACAGTAAACAATACAATATACCTAATTAGTAATATGAAGCTTAGCAAATCTTGTACCACGGAACTTACTAAATCTTGTACTGATTAACAAAATCATTGAGTTTTCAAAACGTTAAATAAAAATAAATACAAATTTTCCTTTAGGTACCATAATGTTTACGACAATTTTTATAATTATGGCTGGAATAAACCCAAACAATAATATCGCATTAAATAGTGTATTGTATTTCATTAAATAAAAACATCCCCCAAAACTGCATTCAGGAAGCAGTCTCCTAGACATTGCTTGGGTCATTGCCCCGATTAGGTAATTTCTATCATTGGCCTGATGATGACCGGTGTGACTGGTCGAAATCGATAGCCTTAAAAAAAGTACCATCTGTTATGTATGTTTACCGTCTGTTATGTGAATACAGTGTAAGTGTAAATATATTTTTAAGTGTTGTAAGACGTCTTTTATTACATCCTGTAAAAAAATATACATCGGTAGCAAAACTGAAGTAATACATGTGCTGTCTAATGTTATGAGGTAAGTGAACTAGGTTCCTTCTGTGGTCTGTTATACAATGTCAAGCAGTTCCAAAGAGGACCAACATCAGTGAATGCACTTACTCTCTATCATGCAATGCCTTTTTGAAATATTTGGTTAAAAAACTGTTCATATTTTTAACATTTTTGGTCTAATAAACATTTGTTTAAAGGTGAAAGAAGAAGAATGCGGAACATTAGAAGTGGCTCAGGCAATACAGTCCACCTCAGTTACTCTTCAGAAGGCTAAAGATATGTACATTCAAAGGGGGCTTGAGCTTGACAAACTGAAAAAAGATAATGCATCTGCCAAAGAGCTAGAAAAGGCGGAATTGAAATTAAAAAAAGCACAAGAAGAGTATAAGTCACTTGTAGATAAGTATGGTGCTGTGAAGGAGGAATTTGAGAAGAAAATGTCTCTTGCATGTCAGGTAAAGCAAGCTCATTATTTTTTTATCTGGTTGGTTTTGAGTCATTATGATTAATAACAAAGTGGTTAATGATAATACTGCCATTCAGGGAATAAGGAAGCTAATTTCTATGAGTTAAAAAAATAGAAAATTTGTTTAAAGTATTTTCGTAATGAATTCTACTTTAAGACTTGTGACATAACATTTGATTCTTTTTGCTCCCTGAACTCAAAGTGTTACTTTGAAATGTCTGTTTGCATTATGAATAGGACAAAATAGGAGGCTGCGCCAACTGTGTAAATTTTAGCCATAGCCTTAACTGACGTTTAAGAAAGTAAACCAAATTTATGACATGGTGAAAGTGCACCATGGTTATTTGTTCATGTCAGTATTATTTTTATTTATGAATTCTTCTCTGTAAATCCATGGTTTTTGATTTATTCTGTTACAAACACAATGCTTTGGGGTTTTAATTTGTTGGTGAAAAATATATATTTGTTATATATTTTTGTAAGGTCAGTATTTCACAAACATTTTTCTCAATTTCTTCATAATATAAATACATTTATTTCTACTCAGGTCCTATTTGCATTAATCATTTTTCATTTTTATTGTTTTTGTTTCATTATTTTATTTTTATTGTTTTTTTAGTTAGTGGCCCACGTGGATTGTGAATGTTGTAATGGTGGTGAACAAATGTTGAATTAATTTAATCAAAAGATTGTATACAGTTTATATTAATATATTTTAGTATTATGATTGTATGACACTATTTATGTATATTTTGCGGCCCCTGACTTAACCATCTAACTCGTCCGCAACACATGACTTTTTCCATAAGCCAGATAACTCTCGTAAAAAAGGTCCGATCATAATGAAGTTTGGTACAGAAGTGTTTTACTGTTATACACTGCACTTTGGTTTTTGGAATAAATTGTTAATAGAGATCAATTTTGAAAATGGTTATATATAATATTAAACAAACAACTGCTGTAATTCACCTACAGCATAAAGTAATATTGCAAATGACTATGAATTTTGTACATACTGTTTACATTTTGTTAGATTTATTATTCCTCCATGCAACCCCTCAACATTGCTCCCCTCCCTTAATTTTGCCACTGATAACCATACCTTATGCACCTGACTTGCTTATATTTTATTGAGAGGTAATGGTATTCCATCAGCGTCTGATGGATTTATGTATTTTTTTTCAGCATTTCCAAAAAATAGAAGAAGCACACTTAAAACAGATGAAGGAGTTTCTGAACACATATTCTGAACTTGTAGAGAACAATCATGACTTGATCGGCCGGGTAAGCCCAGCTCATCAGTTCTGTAATCAGACTGTTAAAACTGCAAATCATTAAAATACTGTGATGTTTCATGCTAATTACAGAGTGCCTCAGACTAGAAGTTCTCGGAAAAACGGGAATTGTATAGGAATTTTATTCCACTGTGAAAATGTAGGAAATATACCGGAATTTTTGGATTTTTGTGACGGGGTTCGTTTTGTTTTGGGAGTAAGTTCGAAAATGTCGAAAATACATTTCAGTTGTTTTTGGCCAAACACTTGCTCCGATTTGCTTTTATGGACTATAAAATCTGGTGAATAATCCACTAAAGTTTACCATAAAAAATCATAATAATAAACATATATGTAAATCGATATATGTAAATATATGTAGGGCGTGTAAATATAAGTTTTGTCTGTTTCACTGTATGGGTCCTTATTCGACTCATACAGTGCAGTCAAATCGCTGTTTTTATCTGACAAAACATTGTGAAATGGATGATTTCGTCCAATAAAATGTAATTTGCAGGTGGCCCGGAGCAGTGTCAAGGTCATCACTCCCTAGCACGCTCATTAGCGAGATGACAGAGTCTCAGATTATGTTTTATTTACTAACTTGTTTGTATAGTGTTTATTCTGATAAATAAAGTAAATTGTACGATTCTGGAGATATTTTAAACAACAATATTTTTATAACTGCTCTACTTATGTTTTGAAGGGGATAAATTATAAAAAATTAAACCTTTTATGACCCTGGTTAAACCACAACCCGATTAATCGCTCCCGGATAATCAGGAGTCGACTGTAATGCATTTTCAAACAAGAAAAAATAGTAGCTATGAATTAAATGCTGTTTATAATAAAATTACCGGGAATCATAGATTTCTTGGGATAAAGTTGGACAAAAACAAATTAAGTTAGTTTAGATTTACAATTAGATTTCTTGAGGATTCAGTATCACTTGAAACATTAAAATGGTCTACTTTGCCTATATTAACTCTCTTCTTAAGTATGGAATTGTGTTATGCAAATTTGATTAAAGTTTTCAAAACCCAAAAAAACATTATTAGAGTTATGTTAGGAGTAAACTTTAGAGCTATCTGTCACCCTCTTTTTAAGGAATTTAACATTAAGCTTTAGACTAGCGTGTACATTTATGAAATTATATTTATTGTCCATTTAAATCTCAACTTTGTATCACAGTTTAAAAGCCTAACACTCTTACACTACCCGCAATATTAATATTTTGAACATCTCATTTTCAATCTGACCCTATTTAAAAAGCCCTTTTTATATAGGTATACCGGTATGGTTGTATAATAAAATACCAAATTCTTTTAAATCTTTCACTCACTTTAAATGTAAAAAGCCGATTTAAGATATTTTGATAAATAAGTCTTATTACCTAATTGATGAATTTTTAAAAGATAACATAGGCATCTGACCTCTGAACAGACCTTTCATATGCATGATATTTTGTTCCCGAGCATATTTTCAACCTTAGCTCTTATATTAATCTAATTTAGCATAGACAATTTTAATTTGAACGATGCACCTGTTTGATATTACTGTTTGTAATGTACACAAATGTTCATGTGTAGATAAATTACTCATGACTTCAATATACAGCCTACAATAGAAATTAGAAATATTTTAAACGTTCGTTTATATGAAGATTAATTGTGTATATTTTTTCTTAGGAATATATTGAATTCAAAAGACAGTGTGTGGAAATGACTGTTGAAAAGCTACTGGAACAGTTTGTACTGAGCAAATACACTGGGCTGGAAAAGCCAGGTATGTATTTGGTATATAGTTACTTTTAGCGCCAGTCACAATTAATTTTATAATATATACAATTTACATACTGACATGTATAATATCTTAAAATCGTAGGCATAGCTTGACTCAAATTGTTGTGGGGACACATTGGGCAATTGTCAGGTGTCTGAGGTTATATCCCCCAACTACAGCAAAAAAAAACTTAAATCTTGCTTATGTAAAAAGTGGCTCACATTAAATAAGTAATTTATAAAAAAAGTGGCGCGGAACAGTTATTAAGTTATCATTTGTTAGAATTATACTTTGAAGTTAGGTTGTTTGCAATGACAAACAATTAATAAAAAGTCTGGATGTAGGAAGTGTTTATTTGTAGACATGGTCTAATTACATTTATGATCTTCAAAGTTTTAAAGCACTCAGTTAAAATCAAGCGAGTTTAACCCCCAATTTGCGGTAAATCGAACAATATAAACTGCGTTACTGGCCTCTTAGTTGCGTAATATCGGCCATAAATGTAGAATAAAGTTGACTCGAGTTTAGTATTTGATCCAGCTACTTGAGTTTCGAGTAGTTCTGATAACAAGTTAAATAACTCAAATTGGGTTATTTATAATATCGTTATAAAAATAAAGCAAGCAATTTTTTAAATAATTTAAGGCCTTGGTTAGAATTATTTTAAAACTCAAGACTATTGTCAAAGTAGACTGAGACTATTGTATAGGCATCCTACTGATAGCACACTGACACTAAAAACACACATAAAAGAATATGTCAAGACCACTGGCCTCTTTGCACACTGTCACTACAAAACACACATAAAAGAATATGTCAAGGCCACTGGCCTCTTTGCACACTGTCACTACAAAACACACATAAAAGAATATGTCAAGGCCACTGGCCTCTTTGCACACTGTCACTACAAAACACACATAAAAGAATATGTCAAGGCCACTGGCCTCTTTGTCAACTTGGAGAATTGCACATGTCCAGGAAGACAGTGACAATTGGCTCCACAACTAGTGACTGTCTTCCTAGCAAGCGCCATTCTTCTCCCAGTTGACAAAGAGGCCAGTGGTCTTGACATATTCTTTTATGTGTGTTTTGTAGTGTCAGTGAGCCATCAGTAGGATGCCTATACTTTCCAAGGTAAGCCTGCTTGTCCTATCCATATTTTCTTGGGTTTATATATTTTCATGTAAGTAATCAAAAGGAAATTTACAGTACCCAATTTGAAGGTGTTATAGTGGCAAAACCCAATCATATAGCGCAATTTTATATGTTCATTATGATTTCTAGATGTATCAAAATATATACTTTTCACTTTTCATAATATATTTTTTAAATCCCGTAGGGAATGGCCCCATTTGGCCCTTCAAGTTGCATAATGCAACTTAAGTAAATAATGATTTCATTTCATTAGGTTATTATTAGGGGTGTGCGAGTACTCGAAACTTCGAGTTTTCGGCCGAGTATTTTAATACTCGAACTCGACTCGAAGTTTTGAAAAATACTCGAAAGTTCAAGCAAGTATTTCCCAACGATTTCCAGACAATCGCTAACGATTGCGACTGGCCAAAACGCGTAGTAACGGCCACAAAAGTCGATCGCATCACGTAAAATCGGCCGAAAATGACGATCGGACCGCGTAATTTCGGCCGTAAATGATGATGGAAAACATAATATTGATATTGATATTTATATTGATACAGACCCCTGGGCGAACCCAGCTACTGTATCATGATGACGGAAAACATAATATTGGCCAAAAATTACGTCTGGATCATGTACTAAAGGCCGGAAATGACGACGGTATACATGATATCGTGATATCGGCAAAAGTGGCGACTGGGTCACTTAATATCGGCCTTAATTAACGATTTTGTCATCTAGTATTGATTATAAACAATGTCTGGACCAGGTGATATTGGCCAAATGACAACCGGACCATGTTTTATCGGCCGGAGACGAATGTCAAACTGTGTTTTGTTTGTCAATACCTAATCCAGTTTGATTTTACTGGCCAAAACTTTATATTGCTACTCATGTATAGGTTAGAAACCACGATTAGATTATCAAATCTAGAATGGTATCCAAATCCCATTACACTATTTTAAACTACCGTACCAACTTATGGCAAATACTCCCTCGAAAATAATTGGCACTACTCGACTCTAGTTGACTCGATTAAAAAAATCGCTACTCGCACACCCCTAGTTATTATTTAAACACATGTTTTAGCCTTAAAAGTTAATTAGTTCCACCTCAGAATGCAGCACAATCAATGTTTGTCCCTCTCCCGGAATATAGAATACTAGAATAAGAATACTACAAGGCACCATGGAGTATAGGTACATATTCGCCAAAATAGTTAAGGTAACCATAGGTGGTTGTTGTTGTTATTGGCGGATTAGGAAACCCCAGCTTAGCTGCTAGTCACTCTTCCACAAGCGGGAATATTGCGAAGGTTGCCGGAAGGATAGGATATAGCAGGAAAGGAAAGGGTGGGAAGGGATGGCAGCCAAATCGACCCCTCAGAGGGCCAATTCCCGTGCCCCTGTGACAGCTGGGATGAGGCTCTCAACTGGGGACCCTCATTTTGCCCTCCAACAGGTCAACTCAACTGACAGGGTATCCATGTACAACAGCCAGGGACCATTCATTCTCAGGTTGGCAGAAGGGACCAAACCTGGAGACTCTGTCCCTAGCCGCTGCAAATGGAGGGACCAAAGGTGAAAGGGAAGTTAGTCATAATGGACAGCCAAAAGACTTACCATATGTAATGACATTGGGTTCATTTGCTGTACCCAATGTCAGCCTAAAAACTGGTATAGACCAGTCTTAAGGTAGTCCTGGGACGTTAAGGTAACCATAGGTAAATGTTTTTTATGGAAAGGATGCCCTTGTTGCTGCAAAATGTAAGAGATTCACTTTAAGTTCTCACCCTTCAATGGTGGGGCCTTTAGCGCAGACAGTCTACAGGTTTTTCATAAATAATGCATTGTCTCCAGATCACTTATATATTGACTTTAAATTATATAATTGTAAAACTGAGTCAGCCAGAATGATTCACTGTCTCCTGTTTCAAAGATAAACCTTCATTTTTAAATCCTCAGTACAACAATACTAAAGCATTACTTGCAAGAGGTCGTCGAAACAAAAAAAAAAAAAACGCACAAATGAACATACATTGAAACAAAGATCCGCGTGAAAATAGAGATTTGTATTTCTGATTTTATGTAACTTATGTTTGTTTTTGTGTTTGTGTTTTTTCAAGAACTTTGACCTCTCTCAACTAATGTTTTTTAAGTACTGAGGTTTTATCCTCAAAACATGTCATCAGTCTAAAGGAGACGGTGAGTCATTCAGGCAGTCCCAGGTCCACATGGTTGTTTGCCAATTATTCCCTAGGTGCAGTTAAGTGAGGTGTGCTATTGCGCATCATAGCGTGACGTCATCTGGAGGCGGAAGCGTGTCACCAAGGTATTCTGACTATCCTATGTGAAGGAGTGGGGGGACATGGGGTAGGTAGTAAGAATACTTTGGTGATATGCTCCTTTAGGAACTAGTTTGCAACCAATGGGAAACCTCAGCACTGGCGGCTATCGCCTGTCCAAAAACTCAGGTCGGGATCAGAACGTCTATCCTCCCTCCATCCCCACCACGATGTTAACGTTGAGAGTGACATCATATATTTTTTATATATGTACACTGTTAGCGTCAGTGTAATTTGGAGTTGTCGCAGTTGGAGCGAAACTGCAATTTTAGTCGCGGCCGTGGTGGGGGGGATGGAGGGAGGGTAGACGTTCAGGTTGGGTAGGCTGATCCCGACCTGGGTTTTTGGGTAGGCTCTAGCCGAGAGTAACGTCAGCTGTCACTGTAAACCAGCTGATCAAATAAACACCGTGACGTCACCTGGTGGCTACGCAGAACGTGCTCAAATTCGTACTTCTGAATAGCACACCTTACTTAAATACACCTAGATTATTCCCACATCTGTCTGTGCAGGTTGTATAGAGTTTGAAGAGGTGGCGGTGAGCGCTGCTAGTGCCGCGGTGGAGGAGGCCAAGCCCTCGGCGGGCCCGGGAGTCAAGCGTGAAGGTAATGCCAGTCAGTGGTCGGGGGGTAAACAGTCCCGCCGGACTACCTCCCTCCTCAACCTCTTCATGTCCAACTCCCACGGTACGTTTCACCTCCCGTTTATCTATCTATTTATTTACCCCCACGATTCTTTGTTTAATTCCCAGTTATTTATCTATTATTACAAACTTTTTCTGTTTGTTTTTCACAGTTTTTATAAATTTTGGTGTGTCTTTTTTAGCAACATTTGTATTGTATAAAATACGGACATTTTGTTTGTAATTGTTGTTATTCCTTTTTTATTCGTTTTAAATTTTATTCAGTAGTGAATGTTGTATTGATGTTTTTGCCAATTTGCAAACCTACCTTTTTTATTTTATCGTTTAGTTTAGTGGTTCCCAAACTCAGCTGAGTGGTCTGAATGATCAGAAATATCGGTGGTCACGAACAATCTTAAGAAGATCATTAAATACAATTATGTATGTAAATTGTGTTAACAAGTTATTGGGTGTAAAACTAAACAGTTTAATTTACCCCTTTTAAATCATCCATTTGCTTTTAAATCAAAAGCCAAAAATGTTATTCCAACCCTTGATATATTTTATATGCTGGTATACACATTTTATCTGTAAAAAAACTCCCATTATAACCGAATGTGATTTCCAGAGTTCAAAGATTTGGGAACCACTACTTTATTATAAATTTATCTCATTAATAAAATAGTAGTTGTCAGCATCTCAAAACATTACTACTCATACTATGTATAACATGCTAATACGCCTTGTGATGAAATTGCGACTACTCTATTATTATTATTTTGTATTTTTTGTAAGCTCTTTTGTTTACAAATCATGTAATAATGGAAACTGATAAATATACTAATGTGAAATGCTTTAACTAGATTAAATTGCAGTCAATAACTTTGTTACCACTTTATACTTTTGTTAAGTTAAATTAGAAAACTCATTGTGGATCTGGTGGTATGGCTGCGTTTGCCTAGGTAGCTGTGGTACAAACTGTTTTATCTGACACGTGGGAATAGGTGTGTTTGATCCAAAAGTGCTAGTTGCCACTATTAATCTAATGTTAATACTTGTAGTTTTAAAGTTATAGATCACCTAAACATCAATGTACCATCTCTAAGTTAAATTATTCTTCAGTGATTTGTATATACTAAATAAAGGTTGCTTTAAGTTTTTTTTTTTTTCATGGTGAAACTGAAATGTTCTTCTAACTTAAAAATAAGCAAGTGCTACCCTTTTTCTCTTTTAAAAATCATCTTATCTGATCTTGTGTGCTTTCTCTCTCCCCCCCAATAAATAATTAAAATCAAAAGATATTCTAGAAACAATGAAAAAGTATTTGAACATGATTTTGGTGCAAAACCAGAAACTATACGTTGTGTTGAATTTTGTGTTGAACTCAGCGCAAGAATCATTATAAAGTTCATTGATAGCCACGTGTGCCTAGTACACCAATCATCCACAATGGGTTGAATATTAAATAAGATATTCTGTATGTCAAACTATCACTTAATAAGAAAGAAACTAAGTTTGTAATTACTGTAGAGCAGCATTAAAATTATTGAACCGATATTTATTTACTTTAAAGTCAATAAAGGTGTCCTTGACCACATATTGTTTGTTAATATTCTATAATAACTCTCGTATACTTGTTCAATAATTTTTAAGCTGTTTTGTGTTTTAATTATTGTAATATCATTGCTGCATTATAAGTATAATTTTCTTTGTCATGTAGGCTAAAAAAAGTTCTTCTTTTGAAATATATAAAATGTATTGGACACACTTAAAACAAACGGTTAATATGTAGCCAGAATCAATAAACAAAAACTTAATTTTTGTTGTTGAGGCTCAGAAGAACAGTTAAATTGCCTTAAGTGATCCAGATGTGGTAATCCTTACTGGCGCTGGCTACCACATGGTGTCTAAGCCATCCTTCATCTTTAGGCCACAAGAACATAATCACTGAAATCTGAGGTCTACATGATTTTAAAAGATTACAAAAATTATTAGGCCTAACACAAAAAATATATACAAAAAAATTTAATTTGGCCAACAACTTTTTAAAAAAGTGGTGCGGCACAGGTGAGATTCTTGTCTAGACTGTGGGAGACGGATTTGGATTCTTAATTCAGTAAACACTCATGGTAGGCAATTTACTCGTTTACTAGGCAAGAAATAATACAGCAAAAATTGATAATTATAGGGCAAGGTACAATGCTATTTAATCCAAACTAATTTAGGGCAGGGCCTGGCTAATCCAAACTAATTGTCATAAGCCAAAATAGATATCAATATCTCATTTACCTTTGTTTACACTATGGAATGGAAGAACAAATGCTGTACAGTGGAAGTAGGTTAAATGTGAAGACATCAAAGCTTATTTTAGCTTTATTCTATTGGTAAATTATTTTACCAGTTCTAAACCTATTGCTTTAACTTTTCTACCTTCAAATATTTGTATTATACAATTTTGTTTTATAATTCAGTTAAAAAACAAACTGTCAAATATACAAAATGTTAACTTTTTGTTGTTCAGAAGTTGCTGGGTACTTACACAACTTGAAATTCACTGTTTATAAAAAAAACTTGGTAAAAGTTTGAACTACAAATAAGTCAATATTTATTCATGAGAGCATGTACAAGCAGAGGTTAACGATTAAATATGTTTGATAATTGTAGTAGTTTCCTTGAAGCATTTGCTTCCAAGCTGTCGTCTCAGCACATGAGGGTTATTAAAACCCTGGAAGAACAAAACTCTGTTGTTTTGAAATTATTTGAAAATAAAAGTAATTCATTTGCTTGTTTATACTATGGGTTGCTTTTAAAAACACATTTGAAGGTTATTCAGTGTAAAAGTTAAAATACTGTTTGTAAAATTTAGTACCATCAATTAAAATGTTGTAACAAGCACTCTTGAAAATATTAGGATTAACATAGAACATATTATATATTTTAAAATTGTAGTTATTATTGTTCATTCCTACAAGCCCAACTTTAAAAGGGTTTGTTTAAAATTTGATTATTTACTTTTTTGTATTATTAGTCCAGTAGAACCTCTCTTATCCAAAATTCAGGGGACATCCAATTTATTTCAAATTAAAGGAAGTTTGAAATATCGAGAGTTTGAATTATAGAGGTTAATGTGTATTAAATTTGAATTATAGAAGCAATGAAAACAAACCTCAGTGATTCCAGATCTGGAGGAAACTGAGTATATGCATTAGTTCATGTTTTAACAGACTTGTTTTTTGCCCTTAATTTGAATTTCAGACGTTTCAGAGGTTGACTTTGAATTTTAGAGGTAACATTTCGAATTACAGCAACAAAATTTGAACTCTAGAGGCCCGAGTATAACCATATTCATTTTTGAGAGGCTACATTATGCGTTAAAAACACTTAGAATTATCGGTATATTATTTTTTGAATGTTAGAGGTTTTCTGAAGGGAACAGACAAAAGTTACTAATTATAGAGGTTTTCGAATTAGTGAGGTTCTACTGTATTTCAGACAAGCAAGTATTTGGGTTAAAATTTAATTCTGTGATACAAAGTAGTACATAAGATAGTTGAATCACATATATGAAAACCAAGCATGATTTAAGTACATAATTCTGACCAATGAACAGTGAAAACACTTTTTTACTAACAAAAACTTGTAGCAGTAAAGGAAAAAATATTTTAGGTTAGGATGGCTCTAGGCCATGATACAGCAAGATTATGAAAGGAAAGAGATGCCAGATCATGCCTTATGGGGAGAAGAGTAGGTCAGCAGGGAAGTTTCCTCACTGGTATATATATTATGTATAATAGTCACATAAGTTCACACATAACACTTGACAATTGTTATCGCAACTTGTCCGTTCCTCAGTCAGTTGTGCCAATAAGTAGTTAAGTATACTGGTATATATTGTGACAGTAAAAACATTTTATATAAATGTATTCCGGGATTAGATTAAAGAGTGGGAAAGTGGGAGGGGGGAAAGCCTTCTACAATAACATGTAAAATTTATAAATTTCAATGCGGTCTTTTACTTGTTTATGTGCTGCTCCACTTTCCTTTGACTCGTATGTGACCGTGAGATGCCTCATATGCAGTGAGAAACTCTGCAAGTCTGGTCTATTTACTGAATTTAAGGGTTGAAAGGCCCCTCCCCCCTTCCTTGCTGGTCTAATAATCAAATATATTAACTTTTCCAGAGTGATTAATTTTTGACTGTGCATACTTGTTAGTATTACATAAAACCTATGTCCAATAGTTTTCCTTATGTAAGCAATAATAGTAATTTAGTTATAGTTAGTTAATTGTTTGTTTGAATTGCATTAATTTTAGAACAAGTTGTAATAAAATATATTTTCCTATATCTTTGCTTCTTAAATTGTAATACTCTTTAAATTTGGTCTATAAGCTACATTTATATTTAGGCCTAGTGAAAGTAATTTATAAATATTCCAAATATAACTACAAAATAAGTTTGACATTAAAATATAATAATATTTAGGCCTACTTCCTGATAGTTTTGCATGCAAAAGAAGTACTTTGTGTGAAAACTAGATTTACTATTACTTACTGGGTGTCATTTAAGAGTAAAATTACTATGACAGGATGGTAGAGCGTATGCCCTAAACACAACATTCAATCTATTTGCATTTGCTGCATAAACAAAACTTTATAGTTCTAGACTTACTTAATCCACGTCATTTGTATATAAACTCAAAATGTGCAATGCTATTTATTGATCTAATTATTACATTGAAATGGAAGTTGTCAACATTTATTAATCAATATTAAACTTAATCTAACTTTGGGGGGCTGGAACTCCTGATTTCGTGCCTGTCCTTGGTCACTTTATGATGTTTAAATCCGTCTCTTACCCTCTATGAAGAGATCTGATGATGTGCTTTAAGAAGAGGCAGAGAGAGAGAGAGAGAAGAGAAGAAGTGGAGAAGAGTTGATGAGAAAAAAACAAGAAAACAAATATTTTAGTCTTCATCAGGTCACAGAAACAGCCACTACCTCCAACTAGACCTTACCAACAATGGTGAAGAGTTAAATTTGACTTTAAAAATGTATCCTATATACAAATTACCTGATTGGTTTTCTGTGAATTGTGTAATAATCGTTTTATACTGATATACTTTGATTCACGTTTCTTCATTAAACACTGTAGACATTTTGGCATGACAAACCGTTGGGGATGGTGTAACAAGTATGTAGAGTCTTTTGGTTCTGTACTTCTGTGTTTATGTACATCATATTTTATCCTATCTTGGTTGTATATAAAGGGTTTAAGAGTAAAGTATGTTTGTAAATGTATATATAACACTCAAATACTCGACTCAGGGTTGTATTTGTTTTGGCTGGTTCGTCAATTGATGATTAGTGGTTTTAGATATGATCTACAACTTGAAAGACAAATGTGAAATAAGCAAAAGATTGTTTCATCCATCCATGTAACTTAAACAAATTGTGTTTATAAACATTCATAACATTAAAATGAATTTATACAATATCGTAAACAAATTTCTTAACAAACGTGAATGCCTTTTACAATTATAACTTTCAGAACACTGACAATATATGAAACAAATTACAGACTTATTAAAGATTAGGTTTGCAAAGGAAAAGCACTTGGCTTGGGAGTTTCATTGAAAAAAGGTGGGATACACAGCTAACTCACCTGAAGACACTGGTTCAGATGAGCACAGCAATAAAGAGAGTATTTTACACACATATTACATAATATTTCGTCTCCATTTGAGACTTCTTCAGATGTAGGGAAGACTGTCAGTTAAAATGCTGTTTGAATATGAGCTTGTTCAGTTTTGCCAACACTAAAAACACCAACACTAATTTCTTGGAACTATATACATATAATACACACTATTGCATGGAATGTTTCAGTTAGCTGTGTAAGGAAGGGTAGGTATGGAAAGGTGTTAACTGGGATCTTTTATCTAATATTCAGGTTTGGTGGGGCCCTTGAATTTGTTACAAATTGGTAAGCTAATTCCCATCTCCTGAGCATTGAGCTATTACAGTGTTTTTGGGGAAGGATTTTAAGGCTTTTGTTGTGAAACAGTCATCAAACTGGAGGCTGTGAATCTGGGCATGTTGTGCTATTGGTTTTTCTTAATTTTTTTTTACATCATGTCGGTGTCCATTCATGCGTTTCCTGAGGGTTTCGGTGGTTAGGCCTATATATTGAGTGGGGCATTGTGTACATTCTAATTGATAAATGAGGTTTACAGAACAGCAGGTATGGTGGTCTTGGATTTTGTATTGCTTTATACGGTATGATCTAGTTAAAGATCTGACAGTTGGTTGATTTTGCAGGTTTTACATCAATTTTCGTTGCATGGATACGAGCCTGGAGATGGTATTTCTAAACATGAGTTTGATGGGTCAGGTAGTTTTGGATGTACTAGAAGGTTTTTTAGGTTCGGAGGTTGTCTGTAGACCAAGGTGGGAGGTTTCTGTGGAAGGTTCTTTGTTTGGCTGGAAGATTCTAGAATTTTAAATCCTGTTTTAAGGAGACTGGTTAGCGGTTGTAGGCCAGGGTGGTATGTGGTTATCAGGTTCAGGTGTTGTTGTTTATTGTCATTTGATTTTGTACGTTGCTTCTCGGCAGCAGCTATCCGAGATTTCACTAAGTTTCTAGGATATCCTCTATTTTCTAGGGCCTTTTAGAGTTGGTCATTATATTGCTCTCGATCTAGAAAGATTATATTATAATCTCAGAAACCTAGACCAACTCCAAAAGGCCTTAGAAAACAGAGAATATCCTAGAAACTTAGTGAAATCTCAGATAGTTGCTGCTGAGAAGCAACGTACAAAATCAAATGACAATAAACAACAACACCTGAACCTGATAACCACATACCACCCTGGCCTGTAACCGCTAACCAGTCTCCTTAAAACCGGATTTAAAATTCTAGAATCTCCCAGCCAAACGAAGAACCTTCTACAGAAACCTCCCACCTTGGTCTACAGACAACCTCCGAACCTAAAAAACCTTCTAGTACATCCAAAACTACCTGACCCATCAAACTCATGTTTAGAAATACCATCTCCAGGCTCGTATCCATGCAACGAAAATTGATGTAAATCCTGCAAAATCAACCAACTGTCAGAATCTTTTACTAGTTCATACCATCAAAAGCAATGCAAAATCCAAGGCCACCATACCTGCTGTTCTGAAAACCTCATTTATCAATTAGAATGTACACAATGCCCCGCTCAATATATAGGCCTAACCACCGAAACCCTCAGGAAACGCATGAATGGACACCGACATGATGTAAAAACTAACAAAGAAAAACCAATAGCACAACATGCCCAGATTCACAGCCTCCAGTTTGATGACTGTTTCACAACAAAAGCCTTAAAATCCTTCCCCAAAAAACACTGTAATAGCTCAATGCTCAGGAGATGGGAATTAGCTTACCAATTTGTAACAAATTCAAGGGCCCCACCAAACCTGAATATTAGATAAAAGATCCCAGTTAACACCTTTCCATACTTACCCTTCCTTACACAGCTAACTGAAACATTCCATGCAATAGAGTGTATTATATGTATACAGTTCCAAGAAATTAGTGTTGGTGTTTTTAGTGTTGGCAAAACTGAACAACCTCATATTCAAACAGTATTTTAACTGACAGTCTCCCTCTACATCTGAAGAAGTCTCAAATGGAGTCGAAATATTACGTAATATGTGTGTAAAATACTCTCTTTGTTGCTGTGCTCATCTGAACCAGTTTCTTCAGGTGAGTTAGCTGTGTATCCCACCTTTTTTTAATGAGACTTAGTAAAGAAAAATTTCCTCAAAACTGGGGAAATGCAAATCCTAGCTGAGATAATTATCTATTATTAGCTCTAAGACTTTGTTTAATTTAGTATATCCAACTCTTTATGAACAACTAACACAAGAGAATTCAGGCGATTTTATTATTTTAATAATTTCTTGAGTAGCATAATTCGTGTTGTTACAATTAAACAAGATAACATTAACTACGTCTCGCAACACCATAACATATATTTACACTTATACACAACTTTAACATACAAGACGTTAAATATAAAAAAATATGGGACAAGGCAAAATATATTTTATAGTGTTGTGAGACATAGTTTATTTTATCCTGTTTGATCTATTTTTTGTGTAGCTTTAAAAGTAAGTATTAAAGTTTGTCTGTACTTGATACGAGTTTATTTTCAGTGAAAAGTTAGAAGGTTTTACGAATGTATGCAATCAGTTATCATTTCATTTTAGCAAATATATTGTGATTATGTGTTGTCTCTATAAAGGCAAAGCTTTTTTTCTATCCTCCATTAACACTGCAGAGGCAATAAGATCATGTTATTTTAACATGTCTATTGTGTTAGCTATAGAAAGCTATTGATCCAGTATTAATTCTTGTAGGATTTCATTCCATTTATTATTTTGTAAAGTCTACATTTAAATATCTGTATAATTTTCATAAGAGTTTTCGGAAATGTTCACAAATTGTATTCTGATGGATAAGTAAGAATTTTAAATTCCATACTCTTAAAGGAATTTTATGTATTTGATGAAGTGACAGATATTTAAACTACTTTTCCTTTCTTGTTGACGAATGGTATTAATATTCATATTAAGTCAGCTTGTCTTTTGGTTTTTACTTTCTGAATTATTTGTCTTTTCATTATTCGTTTTTATGTTGTTTACCATTAAAAAATTTTCTACATCAAGGGGCTTAAGGAACCTTATTATATTGCTTTATCAAAATCGTTATAAATTGAAGGCAAACACCGAAACTAGGCAGTAATTTTGTTTTTCAGTTATTTTTAACTTTGATATTTTCTTCAGGAAGCATCAAAGTTCATTAAATTTGATATTAAATATGAAAGTTGATCAAACCAGGAAGTAGTCTCTAAAGGAAGAATGAACTAAGTGTAATACTCTCTGGATTTGAGGATGCTAGAAAATGTTGACTGTTTTATTCAGCTATCAAATTCAACTAATAATGCAGAAAATATTTATAATTGCATTATTTATTTTTTATGATGATCTTTTGTGCTTTTCATGTCTTTAGTCATGTTTGTCTTAATTTCAACTGCATCTTTTTTTAAGAACTCATCAGACACCTTTTTAAATCTGTCTATGTATTTGTTTTGTTGTTCTTTTTCTTGTTTTAGATTCTCCCATCATTTTTCCTTTGGTAAGTTATGTTGTAATTTGCATGGACTTTTTGCTGTTTTTGTTTGTGTTATTATGACTTGTATTATAATATTCTGAGTTGTTTCTTTAGTGAAAGTGTCTTCAAGTTTTTTTATTGTCAACATTGAATCCCCTCCAAAGAAAAATTCAAAAGCAAATTATATTTTGTATGATAAAGTTCTACTAAAAAGGAGCCTTCTGACAGTGCAGTTGTATGCATCAATTTCTGAATAGTTTTAATTTGATTTAAAATGAATGAATAAAAAAACAATGAAAAATATTTTCTCTTTATACTTTATTTATTTTATAAAAATAAAAATGTGTATATACATTTTTTTATTACAAAATTGAATACTAACAAAGCTTTTGTTTTATTTTGAGAAATTGAATTCCGTTAACAAATTAGATGAAACTAACTGCTAACTGTTTGCACATTGTTTTTGTTGTGTTGCATTTTATGAACATTGGCCTGCTAATCCGTGTGGGATCTTTGATTTGTAACCTATATTCAATGATGTATGAACATCTGAAAATGTTAGCAACAACACTAATACTGATCACAATAGTTATTACTACTGTAAACAATAAATTCATCATTGGGAAAATATAAATAAAATACTTTGAAAAAGTACGAGCCTTTAATTAATTAATTTTACCTTCATCATTCTTGTTTTATCTCATTCCATAATTATGTTTTAATAACTGTAAACAATGGATGAAATGGAAATAAAACTGGAGTATTTAAAATTTAAAATAATCAAAACTATTGAATAGAATGTGTCCATCACAGTTAGTTGTTCCCATAAGACTGGTACTTAGATTGGCATAACCGTGTCATTCACTTGGAAATGTTTATTTCAGAGGGAAGCTGCTGGTAAAGAGTTGTATTGTTGGATAGTTGGATATCAATTAATTTAACGGCTTTGGAGGTCAGCATAATGTAACGTAGGCAGCTAAATGGAAATAATCGTTGCTGCACATTAATATTCATAGTAACATGCATAGTGTTGTCATTAATATTTTCTCTGTCGCATTTACCCTACTGTTTGAGATCGAAGGCATAAATAAAAGAAGTGTCTGCCGTCTTATCGCACTATTGATTAACTGACACACTAGAGTGCTCTTTAACATAGTGTGTCCATTAGCTGTATTCGGTTATCTGGAGGTTTTGTAAAGGAGAGGAACTATAAAAATAAAGTTTAATGTAAAAAAATATAATTTCGCACTTTGCAACTGCGTCCATAAAAAAATAATTGAATACGGATGCAGTTGAAGTATGCTTACATTAGTCTGATTTTTACTGGTTAAGTAAAGAATGTATATCTCAAACCTTAATTTTAGAATCGATAGTACCTGTAAATCCAGCACATTAGGAGACGAGTGTTCTCAAATTTATACCTAAATTGGAAAATTCAGGGTAAGCCTAAAAAAACGGTATCAGGTCGTGATTAGTGATAGAACCAAACAAATATAAAGCCAGGAGAAACTTAGCTTTTGCCAGTTGTGTTTGCGTTTATTTGGATTTTTATATTACAAATATAAATATGTTGTGATTCGATAACGAAAATGTCGTATTAGTTAATAAATTAGACTACACAGTTTTTAGAGTTTTATTTAGAACAAAAAATCTATACGGAAACATAAAATGTGTATAATGTAGAGTTGGTCTATTTATAAATTATAATTACCAATTAAAACAGAATTTAGTATTACTGGCTGATCATAGTGTAAAAACACGGACTGGTGTCTAGGAGGTACGGTTTTGATCATAGGCGTGCTCAGATTCCGGTCAGCATGGGTGCTGGAACCGAAAAATGTTTCTCCCCTCCCAAATCTCGCTGCTCTAAGAACTTATTTATCTGCCAAATAATTGAATACGTCAGTTAATTACTGTATGTAATCTAATAGTTTAATCTAATAGGTATATTTAGTTTACAAAATATGATGTTACTTGTTTTGTATTATCTTCTAAACAAAATCTAGATTACGCTCAGGCCGAAAAGAGTGTATGTTAAAGTTTTTATAACAATATAACGAGTAGCAATAAACTGAAAAAGGGTGCCAAGTACTTAAAATAGCTAAAATACAAGAAGATATCATCGCAGAATTTTTCTTTTCTCAGAAAAATATACTTGGTTGTACTATACCTAACCGATGATAGCGATGGAATTATTATTTATATTGATATGTTTAAATTATTTTCCTTTTACTATTGCTGATGGTGAATTTAAATTGAGAAGTAAAGTTAAAACAGTGATATCAAATTACTATTTCTATTTATACTCCAAATTTAATCCATTATGACATTTACTGTTCCTTTAAATCCCCGCCTAACATTGAATAAAAAGAGGGCGAAGGGGTACATCAAGCGCTCGGTTTCTAAGAAATCTGTTGATCGTTACGGTAAAGTTCAGATGACAGTTCATGTTTTGGACGTCGATTTTAATTGAATTTGCATTTGTTAATACTACTGAATTGTGTTACAATATTACTCCCAGTACTACTTACTATAAAGCAAAAACTTAGCATATTATCTTGTACTTACTTCTTACATTAAACTTAACACATTCACTGCGTTAATCGTGTATATTCAGGATAATTGCATTTGTTTCTTTGCTAGGCAACTGCCAGAAATCCGGCTTGTCGGACTGAAAGTGTTAATTTTTGTAACAAACTAACATATAAACATGTTTTTAATCATCTATTTTGGCGCCTCCCTCAAGCCCTCATTGTAGCTACCGCGGGTTCTGTGCGCACGCCTATGGTTTTGACCCTGATTGGTGGGGTGAATCACTTATGACTTATTTAGACCCGCAGCATAATGCTGGAACACACCCACCACCCCTTCTGTGTTATGCTTTGTGACAAGGTTTTCGGGCAGTAAGCTTGTATGTGGAGAAACATTCAGTTTATTTATTTTCTAACACCTATCTAAATCAATAGGCTGTGTAATACTGCTAATGAATAATAGTAGAATTTTAATCAGCTTCGGTACTAGTAAAATAGGAGTATAAATACAAGGTCTTCTCTTGTTTCATTAATTCTAAGGGCCAGGCATTTTTTTTTCCAGAAAAGGTTGAGGAGAGAGGTTTTGATAAAGCCAGGAAAGTTGTGTGCAAGTATTTGGTAACCCTTGTTATGGTTGACATTTGCATTCTGTTTTTTATGTATTATTTGTTTATGTCTTCTTTTTTATGCGGGAAATCAGGTGGTTCTATTTTATTTTATATAGCCTATAAAACCACTAATACAATTTACTAGCATTTATTTATTAAATATTACTCGAGGCTTCATATGAAAATGAAGAGGCATTTATGAGTGTTGGCAGTGGTTTATACAAATTCTAATAAGCAATAGTTAAGCATTAGTGCATATAACTCTGAATGAGGTTCCAATATGAAATATATTCTTGAGGGCGTGAACAATAGTCTTGTGAGTGGTGAACTCCTCCTGTTCTATTTGGCATGTTATCTGTTGAACAAATATTATAGTAGCCTAATTACTCTTCAATATTTACACAAAAGAATATCAGTAATAACAATAACAAATCCCAAACATACGTTGACTGATGATAATGAATTAGCTTGGTTGTTATTTTAAAACTCTTAACTTTATTAAACTTATATCTAAGCAGTTCAGAATAACATGTTTGCTATATTTGATATGAAAAATTCAAACTTAGCTTTTGTAGAATTAAATACTTTGTAATCGATTAAATCAATAACTCAACTAATATATTATTTTTAAATTATTCTTAACTATGTTTATTCCTATATGTAAAGGTTTCTCTTATTTGCTAGAGAATGTAGAACACATAACTGTGTCTCCATAGAAAGTATAGGTAATTTAACAGGAATTTAACAGAAGGTAGTGAGTGTATGTGCCCTATTTAAAATCGTCCCTCTGACTATAAAACTTAATTGCACTAATGTTCGGTTCACAAAGTTATCTCAATGTAATCTTGTAATATGTAGTATAATGAAAACAATGTAGATCACTACCAAATTTCTTTGAATGCCAATTAATTTAAATCTAAGTTGTAAAAGATTGGTTTTAGAGAGAAGAATAAACCAATACTGCGTTGTTACTCATTTTTGAAGTAGGAATTAGTAACACTGATGCTTTGTAGAATGTGTTTTCTTTGGTGTAAAGCTTTACTAACAGTGGTTTAAATACCTGCTTATTGGTAATCCAAATTGTTGCAATGGCAACTAGTTTCAACTTCTTACGAAGCCATCATCAGGTCCAAGGATGTGGTTATCTTCATTTGAAGATCGTCGAATTAATAAAAAACGGGAACAATAAAGTACATAAAATTCCCGGTTTTTATTGATTCGACGTTCTTCTATCGAAGATAACAACATTATTGGATGGCCTGATGATGACTTTGTTGTTGCCATTGCAGCAATTTGGATTACCAATCAGCAGGTATTTAAACCTCTGTTAGTACTTCTTGGTAGGTAATCCAATCAACAAGTAAAACTTTAGTCAATTGACCAATTTTCTTTGCTAATTAATTTAATTTTCTGGACTGACTTGGATAGTATAAAAAGTAATTTAGGTAATCAGTGTTCGTATATTTTATGAATCTAAATTGTATTACCGTCTAAAGTATTTTGTATACGTTTTTATTTATCAGGGATTTTATTTTTATTTTTAAAAATGAAATTACCGAGTGATGGCCTAAAACATTGTCGGTTTGAGAGGAGGCCACCAATGCAGTTCGCTAATGTACACTCAGTTCGCTATCTTTTCACATTGACAGAAATTTGTTGTAAGTTGTTATCGCCATTTGAATTATTTTTTAAAGGCTTTTCCGATGATAATCAGTTTTTGTGGACTCAACAGTAAGGTATATGCGAAGGGAATGTGTGTAGGGATTGTGTTGTGGTGCGTGAGTGCAGTGTGCTTGTTACAGGCAGCGGGGGGGTGGGGACGAAAGACGGCGGGGGGGTGCCCACCTCAGCCCCCACAAGCCCCACCACCTCTGCCAACGGCCCCACTTCTGCCATCTCCACCAACTTACTTGCCAGAAACCCCCTTCGAGGATCCAAATGTAATTAATACCTCTACATACATTTTTACTCTTCTGTACGTGGACAAATGGTTAATAACAGAAATCATGTTATTGTACCTTAAAATAAAAATGTAAAGTTTTTTATTAAAAAATCCACTTGTCATTGGATTGGTTCTTTGTACACAGACACTTGTATTAAAGTTTCCTCAAATTTAGCAAATTTATATTTCTAATTGCAATAATATTTTGATTTGTAATATCTTTTTCTGTTTTAATTTAAAATAATTGTACCCCATATGTAGTGGGATTTCGTTAAAATACCTTGTTTAGAATCGTATATTGAGTTTGGTTTTTGTTATTGTTCATTGTTAATCCTTAATTGCCGAAATATTAATTCCTTCTGTCTGTCCAACACCATTTATGGGAACTTTGTCGTATAATTTTAAATACAAAACATTAAAATAGACAAAAACTACATTTTCATCATTCTTTCTTTTAGGTCTCATTAGTTTCACTAAAATTAATCTAATGTTGTCCACAATAAAAATATACCCGATATGCTTTTAAAGTTTCTAATGCAATCCAATAGTTTCACCTCATAATCAAATCTGCAGTATTAACCATTTGTCCACTTTCATGTTTCTACTATTAATGTAAGCACAACATTTATAATTGTTGTTTTGGCAGTGTTACGTTTTCATTCACATTTATATTATATTTGTTGTCACTTGCACTTGTACGTAATACAATTAAGTACAATACCGACGCTCCCCTTATTTTTGGCGCTCCGCAAACAGGATAAATTGAAAATGCTTATTTTGTTTATTTTTCACTGTTATTCACAGCCTGCGTTGAAGATGTTTAAACATGAAAATCTCATATGTTTCAATGTTGAGCCATGACCCGTTCCCGGGTCATCCACATGGAGTGTCTTAATCAAGGGAACTATCCACGAAGCGAGAATAACTTGTTTTTTGTCATTTTTTTATGTTAGTCAGGACCTCATGTATCCGTTGATTCCCCTGTTTGGAAAACGACTATAAAATTAGATTATAGTTGTTTTTTTTTAATAATCATTTCTATTGTTTAACTTTTACCAATTTTTTTAATTTAATAACACATTCATACAGTTATTCTATTTTCCTTTGTACTATTTTAAAGGGTTTTAAAAACTTCTGACTGAAGATATAACACAAGGACTGGTACATATAGGCTTAACCTGTCTAGTTCATTAAATTGATTCAATATAACTTGTTTATAAAGGCAAGAACCGCTTTTATGTTAACACATAACTCAAGTAATTACTTTTGCAATTTTAAACCTTTATTATATCGCATAAATTTCATATAAAAAAACTTGTTAATATTTTTTTCCAAAACAAACTCAAAATGGTGTAGACTTTTAAAAGTAATTCTCAACATTTCTAAGTTTCTCATTACAATATCAATGATATTAATAAAGGAACTTTTTTAAATTTTCGTTTTATTTCTGTTTGAATGATTTTTTTTAATTATCATATTTTATGCATTTGCATGTGGGTCTTGTGTTGGTTCTTTTTCTGCATGTGCTTTTCGCTTGTTATATATGTAGTGGTGTTTTTGTTGCTTTCATTGCATTATGTAACAAAAATTACTCACAGAAAATTATTAATTTTTGTTAATAATCGTATGCAAACTCATTCTGAGGTTATGAAATGAGTCAATGTTAGTTTAATGCAAGTGTAAGAAATGTCAAGCAACGTAGGGTCCTTAGGAACAGGGATACAGGGTGTTGAAAAGTGAACTGATATTTTCCAGCAAACTTGTAACATAATTTGCATAACAAAAGTTACTATAATCGTAGGTTCTAAAATTCTCAGTTTCCCGTGTAGCCTTTCACTTACTAACTTATATCTCTAGACCAGTTTAGCCATTCGATTTCAAATTTGGTATGGCTTTGTCTTAATCAAGATTAAGATAATATTATTGTAAAAGAACCAGCTTTGTTTTAGTAAATCATTTTAAAATGGCAGCTGTTTATTTTAAAATAACTGAAAAACCGCTAACTTAAATGAAAAACACTTTTAAGTGCTTTTTTGTAGCCTCTTTAGTTCCCTTTCAAATGGTATAACTGACAAAACCTTCAGAAAAAGAAGAAAAGTAAAACAGTGTTTTTTATTGTGTAAGTATGTATAAAACCCTACACACATAAATTTATATACTTGCAATAGTAGTCAATAATTGAGATTTTTTACTTTTATACTTTGTTTGATCATTTTTGTAGCTATGCCAATCGAAATGGAACTAAATGGGCTACAATAAACGCTTTTGAAATTTGTATATATCACGTTATTTTATGTAGAGTTTTTAAATTACTGCCATTTTGAAATAGTTTATTACAATTAAGCTGATTATTTTATTATAATTAGGTACTGATTATGTTAAGAGCCATACTAAATTTGTAATTTATCTGTTCATTCATTCAAGAGATATGGTGGGGAAAAGTGGCGGATGGACGGGGAATGGACAATATTGAACCTACGATTATAGAAACTTAAATTTTGTAAATAATGTTTCAAATATCCTTGGAAAATGATTTAATTTTGTCAATACCCTGTGTATCCTATAGAGACCAAAAATTACTTTTCTCTTTTGAGCCAATACAACAGAATGATGCCTTGTTACCTTTGGGGTCATGCATAAATTACGTCACGCTATATTCAGCCCTTTTTGACCCCCTCTCTCCCCTGTGTCACGCTCTATCACGCTGCTCATTACTCCCCCCTCCCATCTGTCACTTAACACTTATTAATTATTAAGTAATGGATTGTGGCATACGGTATTTCGTCACTGTAACTGACAATTTTGCAGGCTTTAACTCCATTTATCGTGACACGTCACGCAGCCCTTAACCCCCCCTCCCCCGTGTCACGGTCTGTCACGATGTGCCTCACCCCATCACCCCCGGGGAGGCGTGACGTAATATATGCAGGCCCCTTTGTTGGAAAAAAAATTGCTGAAAAAAATGATAACAAATATTATGACGAAAAGAATTTGAGTGATGGAGATGCGCCAACAGAGTTCCGAAAGACGTGTGGCCCGTATTCTATTTCTGTGCAAATAAAATGTAAGCTTATATATTTTGCCCGCTCCTACTTTTTAGACTCGTCTTCTATTGCAGAAGCAAAGCAAATCAGGGTATATTATATATGGGGGGGTGCACCTAACACCATCTATCTGATAGTTGTACTTGGTTTATCAATTTGATACACAAAATTCATTGTTTTATCTGCCATGTTTTGGCAATTAATAGATTAATGTAGAGGTTACTCATGATTTTTTTACAAGATATAGTTAAAGACGTCTTAGAACACCTAAAATACATTTACACTTATACTCAATTTATATACTAGATAGTACATATAAAATATGGTACAAGGCTAACGATTTTGATCATTCACAAAGTATGTTATCAGACCCAATGAGAGAAAGACAGATTGATAGCCATTTATCATATTTTCTATATATTTACCGTCTAGTATGTAAACACAGTATTAGTGTAAATATACTTTTAGTGTGGTAAGACATATTTAATAACATTTTGTAGTTAAAACAACATGTACCATGTTAATAATGTTGTTTCTTTGATATTAAAATATTTAGTTTAGTTATTATTGCTATGACAATTTGCTTTAATACTGAAATTAATGCTAGTTTTAGTTCTGTAATCCTTGAGAGAGTTTTTTTCTTGTAGTTTTATAGAATCGCATTACTTTTAAAGCGCATGTCACCTCACTTGGTTTAGTATAATTTCTTATTTTTACTGTTTATTTCAAATGAAGACACAGTATTTTGGCTTTTGATTGTTATATTTAGTTATATATGTTATTTCACCATGTAATCTTATGTTAGGTGTGGCATTAAGGAGCTATGCTTGCCAGTGTTTGTTCATTTGAAATTTGAAAGTACTAATGTTATACAGGGTGTCCCAGAACTCTCTGGAATAAACCAGTGAAAGTTGTCCCTTGGGGCAAGACCATAATATTTTACAATACATACACGGGTCTCCAGTGCCTAGCTTTCTGTCATGTCTGGATTCATTTTCTACAAAATCCTTCATAAATCAAGAACGATATGAAATAGAAACTTGAAATCTAGTATGAAAATGTATAAAACTTCTACACCAACCTAAGTAAGAAATAAGCAATCCTAACTGGTGGCTCTATAAAAACGTATAACTTAAACATCTAAAAAATGGCAAATTAAAATAAAAGAGTTGTCAATAAATGAATATTTTCAATCCAAGTCCACAACACACCTCAAATAATAATTGCACGTAGCACGCTGACGTGAGGGAAGTGAATTTCCACAAAAAAAGTTTAAAACTCAAAATATGTGTAAAAACATACATTTATTCCAATTTTTATTTAAATCTGAAAACATTGATTGTTTGGCTGTTTTGATGCTCCTGGTTTCATTTACCTGCAAAGCTGGGAATACAATTTTGCGTATTATAATGTTAGGAGAAGGTCCAGGCAGGCTTTAAAGCCGGCGTGAGTTGCTGGGGATGATAAAAGTACTCTAACAAAGGAATAACAGGCTTTTCTAGTGTAAAACCCCCATAAGACAACGTACTGTGTTTAGTCGAAACACATTTTCTTTAATAACTCGGTAAATATTTATGCTAGAATGACGAGAGAGAGCTTAAAACTTTCACCTTTCTAATTCCCATCTTTTTACATCCATTAATTTTACATCTGGAGCTTCTCTGACCCTTTTTGGGCCCAAAAACTCGAAATTTTCAAGATTAATCCCAAAAGAAGGGGTTTAGAGATTTTCGATTGTTTTACCCAACGAACTTGTCCAACTGATTACAGAAAGGAACGTCCGTACCAAATTTGAAGTAAATCGGACAAAAAATGTGACCGCTAGAGTGCCTGCACATATACATATATATATATATATATATATATATATGTCTATATATATATAAAATTTTGAACGACCCCCCAAAACGTGTTCAGGGGGTCTCGTTAGGAACTTCTATGGTGGTCCCGGGCTTAAGTTTCACCGTGCGGGTCATGCTAATAGTTCACTTTCGAAAGGAAATTCACTAATAAAATGAGAAACTACACAATGTGTTTATTTGTCTAAATAAATGTTGTTAAAATTATACCTTATTGATTATAATTACTTTGGAAAAATCATCATATTGTATTTATTAGCGAATTTTGTATGGCAAAGTTAGCTATTAGCATGACCCATATGGTAAAACTTAAGCCCGGGACCACCATATAAGTACCTAATATGATCCCCTAAACACTTTTTGAGGGGTCGCTAATAATTGTATATACATTTGTGTTTGCTCTCTAGCGGTCAAATTTTGTGTCCGATAAATTTGGTGGAGTTGTTCGTTTCTATAATCAATGAACGTGTTCGTTGGGCAAAACAATCGGGAAATCCCAACCTTTTTTGGGACTTTAAATACAACATTGTGGGATTTTAGGTCAAAAAAGCTTGAAAAAGCTTATGATTTTTAATTAATGTATTTTAATGATAGGAAGTAAAAAGCCAAACATTTTAAGCCCTCCGTCATAATTCTAGCATGAATATTTACTGAAATATTAATAAAAATGTAAGTTGGGGATTTTACATTGGAAAAGGGGATTTCACATGGGAAAAGGCTGTTTTTCATATCTTGATGTAGTTTGATCACCCACAATACCCACATACCAACTTTTGATCCTGATGGGACCTCCTACTAATCTTGAACTGCTCAACATTGATATTCCATTAATTTAAATAAACCAGGAGGATCAGAACAGCCAACAAATCTGGTGTTTACCAATTTCCAAAAAAATAGCACAAGTGTTTAGTTTATACCCATTATTTGATTTTTTAATATTTTTGCTGCGGAAATTCGCTCCCCTCACATCAGCGTAGTGCTGTGTACGAACATTTCTCATTTGAGGTGTCGTTGGATTTGGGTTGAAAATCTAATGACTCATAAATTGTCTTTTAATTTACCTTTTATGAGATATTAGGTTTTTAGGGTCTGTACAACCACCATTTTGGATTGGTATTTTGTTTACTTGAAATTGTGTGGCAAGGTTCATTAAGTAATTTTTAATTGTACACCAAATTTCAAGTTTTTATCTTAAGAAATCTTTATCTCTGAAGGATTTTGCAGAAAATGCATACAAACATACAGGTGGATACTTGAACTAGGCACCTAAAACCAATGTTTGTATCATAACATATTTTTGTTTCGACCCAAAGAAAATTTGTTACAGATTAGTTTTGAGACTTCAGGGATATTCTATACCGCAAACTACAATGAAAATATTTTAGTAAATTTTGCATAGTATAAACTTTTTAAAACCTGAAACATGACTTAAAAAACATATTTTCAAATATTAATTCCATTATTTGTATCAAATAAAATGTATTCTTGTAATTTGCAGTTTCGCTGTCATTAAAAAATATATTACTGAAGTTATTGCAACAATTGAAAACAGTTTCCTCTATATGTATGATTTGTTGTTATGATTTAACTTTAATCGCTTTCTTCAAGTTTTCAATCAAGGTTTTTTTATTTGATGTTGATTCTATGCTCATGTTCAGTTACTTTAGTAATTGAAAGTAAAACAAATTTAAGGTATTATTTACGTATGAATTTGTTCTTCTTACCAATTCCATCAATTTGAAGTGAATTTCCTCTACAATACTACCACCCTATTTATCCTTATTCTTCCCCCCCCCTCCTTTTTCCATATGGCGGGATTGTTTTCCTTTTTTAAGAAGGTCGGGGCTTCTTTCCATTCATACCAACTGCACGTTCAGAAGGTTTTTAGAACAGCATTTATAAACACATAGGGTTAATCATACTGATATAATCAAGCTGTTTACAATCATATTCAGAAAACCTTACTGTGTTTAACCCTCCGAGTTTCTTTAATAATGGTCTTAATGTTTGCCTATTTTTGTGATTTTGCAGCGTTTTATTCAAATAAATTTAAAAAACTTAAAAATACTTCAAACTGCATTATTGTGTAGTTTTCTTGTTCAGAAAATCATGGGCTTCAATTATATATATAACATCTCAAAAAAGTTACAAAAGGAAAATTATGTGATGTTAAACAAAAATTTTAAAAAATAAAAAGATTTCAAGTTTGCGCTCGATCATTATAAACAGTTCTAGAATATGCAATTTTAAAAATAGCCAATTTGTTCTAAATTTCATAAAGATACTAAATATATAAACAAATAAATCACAAATAAAAACAACGAAAAACATCTCAACACAACACCATTCCCGAAGTGAGGTTAGCGATGCACAACAAAACTTCACACTTCAGCTGTCTGCTAAAGTATGATTGGCACAAACGTAAAAAGCGTCTGCAGACAGACATCGGGAGAAAGCTTAGAATCTGCCGTAAACGGCGATACAAATTTTGATCCGGTTCATTAAGATTCAATGCGCCCCAGAGCCTATTCCGTAAACGCTGTTTGACTGTCGACGCAGCGACAGTAAACACCCCAGCGGATGTGTTTTGTGTTGCTATAGCGACACATAACCCCTTGAGGGTTAAAACATCTTTAAAAAATGTGCTTTATCCATTTTAACAACATTTTAATTTTTAACTACAAATATTCCATTAAATACGTAGATTCTCAGCTTGCTTTCTTTGATAATTGTAATTTGTGGAAAATGAGGTATTGTGTGGTTTTTAACTGTATGATTGAAATATTTTTAACAACTTTTTTCTTGGTGAACTAAACCAATTTTAACTATGACTCGATACAAATATTAAATGATGTCAACCAATAAATATTTCTCTCTAAATTAGAGCCAGAATCATTTTGCACACAGGTGTATCACAAGAGATGTATTCCATTAATTTACCCCCATCGACTTTTGTATTCCACTTTAACATTTCTGATAAAGTTCCTGATAATTTGTCTTCCTTAGGATAAAAGCTCTCATCTTCCCCCTTGCCAATATGTATTCTTGGATAATCACAGTGCTTAACTTATCCTTTTTTTCTTGTTACAGTTGATCGTACAATAAAGAAATAGGAGCAAAAGAGAGCTATTTATTATATATTAAATAAATGTACTTCCAAATTATTTTGGCAAGCTGCACCACCATTCTTTTGTAAAGTTAACAGCCCCCGGATTTACAAACTTTTGTGAAATGTAAAAGATGGTTGAGTGTTGCAAAAAAGTTTCATTTATAGGCTACTTCAGGCTTCTCCTGAACCACCAGATTGATCATTATATAGTTTGATAATGGTTCGTCGCAGATTTGATTCGAGCGATCAACACTTGTTTACACGTGTAATCAATGCCATTGTGGTGCCTCACTGTCATTGAGTTTACCGGGCAGGAGTATTGGCCCATAGTAATACCTAAGTTACTTAAATAAACAAAAATAAAGAATGCAAAATATTATTACTCATTATGAACGAATGCACACTTGAATATTATTTTTAACTTAACCCTTTCACCGCCAAAAGCTGATATATCGGCTTTGCAATACGTTTCATAAACCGCTGCTAGCCGATATATCGGCGCGAGTAGTGTGACGCATTCACCGCCATGAGCCGATATATCTGCGTGTGCGCTGTGGAACGTTCGCCACCGCGAGCCGATATATAGGCGTCCGGAATTTTTGTAATTTTTATGATTATTTATTACTCAATTCTAACAAAATTAGCACCATTGAATACGCAATGAAATTACGTTTAAAAGTATGAATGCTCCATTTTATTGATGAATATTTTATTTAGTATATTCTTTCAAACAAATTTCGTAATATTTAGATGGCCGTGGCTCCGTCAATTACCAAAACAATCATAGCACTGTTATTTACTACAGAAAATTAACACAATTTTTAGATAATAACCATGGTATAATAAACTTTTAAAATATATAAAGGTTATACATAAAAACAACTAAATTTTGTTGGTTTTAGTAAATAATAAAAATCTATTTTACAAAAAACATATGATCATTTACAGTGTTTAAGAGCATAATTAATAACAAACAAAACAAAAAAAAGATCATGAATTTTGTAAAATAAACAGCCTAGTTATTAATGTTCGTTTGAAGTCTTACAAAAAGGGTCTTTTTTGCCCGGCGGAGAAGCGAATCGTCATACCGCCGGGCAGCGGCGGCCAAGGTCACACAGACTCCCGCAGTGCCTGGCGCTATAGAGTAGGTAGGCGGCAACCACGTGGCAGTCAAAGGGTTAAGTGGGTCTTCACCTTGTAGTGAGTTAAAATTATATTTTCCAATGTTTGTAATGCAATTGCAACTTTTACAAAAATTAGTTTTTCAGCTCAAAATTGTAAATAGTGGTTAGGAATTGAAAAACATCAATCCACCTTCTTTGTTGGAGCTTAATTTTAGATACAGAAAGTTTTCTTCAAATTTTTGTTAGGCACCCTAGAGGTGACAATTTTTCACAACAATGTTATTATTATAACACATCTTATTAGCAATTTATAAATTTATCACTCAAACTTAATTTTACCACTGCGCAACCAAATTGTAAATCAAATAAGGATTAACAAGCTGAAAACTGAACAAAACACTAAAACCCTTACTATTCGAATCTATAACTTTTCTGAAGAAGATTAAAATATACCTCTTTCACCTGAAATGAGTTATATTTCCTCATAATAAGCCGGCACTAGAAACGTGACAGTCGGTTTGTCATGGAGAGAAGCCCCTCAGTGATGACGTCTAGTGATAATATAACCAGTAGCATAAAGTGTGGCAAGTCTGTTACAGCTACTGACTGGAGTATGTTGACAGGGCCCGAGTCCAGGGATTCTATATCACCTTCACCTACCATGTATTATTCTAGCATCACCGCTTGGACTACAGGTTTATAACTCACAGTCGCCTCTTCACACCACCAACGTAGAAAGAGATCCGCACAGATTCATGTTTTGTAGCAATTACTATAACTATTGATGAATATTCTTGACGGTAACCTTTTTTTGCGATATTGTAAGAAAATAGAAACATAGGGGGGCATGAGGGCTTCCCCCTCTTCACCATTAATCTGAGGTAAAGTTAACTAATCACAGCCCTTCTGTACTCGCCTTTGCTAAATTAATTTATTTTTGAAATATACGTTTTATTACTGCTGTTAATAATACGTCATGACGTTTAAGAACAATTTTTATGTTTCTGTTACATTTGTAACTGTTTAAATGTAATTTGTCAAATCTCAACCGTTTAAAAGATAATTTGTGTGAGGGAGACCAAGTAATTAAAGTTGTGGTAACTGTTATTAGTTTTATAAAAACAAACATATTAGCCCATTACCCGAGTTTTCCCATCGATGGTTGTGTTTGAACAGTGGAATGGGTAGCACTTCCCCTCACCCCCTCTTCATTTTGCTCTGCTAGGGGAAGAGGGGGCTTGCTACTTCCTCCTTACCTGCTCAAAATGTTTTCATGTAGGTCACCGTCAAGATAATTCAGTTATAGTTTTATCATTTGATACCAGATTCACTACCTTAATATAACATTCTATAGTTTAATCTCTCTTCAAAAACATTTCAGTATTTACATAGTTAAGAGTTTTTTTATCTTCACTGTGTATATCCACTTAATTTTTCTCACTTTAATATATTTTGGTTTTAAAATGGTTTCCTCGATTTTTAGTAGAACATATACAGGGTGATTGATATAAGTGTGCCAGCTGTTTTTTTCTTGAAAAGTATAACAGCTATTTAAAAAAGTTCAATAGCAACTTCCCTGGATTTTTGGTTCTGTTTAATTTTATGATTTTTAAATTTTTATTTTATCCACCATTTTTCCAGTATGGTGGCCAACTTTAATTTTTCTTATAGAATGCCCATAGTTTTATTATTGAATTATGTAGAAAATACAATTTTAAAAGATTTTATTTTTTGTATTTGTTCTCTAAACCTAACCATTAAGGTGATTTTATTGTTTTTAGCAATGAGTATTTCACCTTATGTGTAGATCTGGAGGTTAAACAGTTAGGTTTAGGAAAGAAACACCAAGAATAAAAACGTTTTAAAATTAAATTTTCTACACTATTATTTAATATTATTAGGGAAAAGTCATAAGAAACAAATTTAAATTGGTTGCCATATTGGGAAAATGGCGGGAAAATGTTAGAAATTTGATTTCCCCTAATTTTATTAATTAATATGGTAGAAAATGTATTTATACTTGGTGTTTATTTCCTAAACCTAACTGTTTAGCCTCCAGATCTACACATAAGGTGAGATACTCATTGCTAAAAACAATAAAATCACCTTAATGGTTAGGTTTAGTAAAAAAATACAAGGAATAAAATCGTTTTAAAATTGTATTTTCTACCTAATTCAATAATAAAACTATGGGCATTCTATAAGAAAAACTAAAGTTGGCCGCCATATTGGAAAAATGGCGGATAAAATAAAAATTTAAAAATCATTAAATTAAACAGAACCAAAAATCCAGGGAAGTTGCTATCGAACTTTTTTAAATTGCTCTTATACTTTTCAAGAAAAACAGCTGGCACACTTATATCAATCACCCTGTATATCTAGGGAGGAAGGTATGAAACCTTTAACAGAGCCTTTAATATAGTGTTGAGTAAATTTTAGATCTGTAAAAGTAAAATTTCTTCATGGTCACATTTACAGATTATACTTAATCTGTAACTATAATATATATTTTCATAAAGGGTTAAAACTATTCATTTTGTACTACTCGTTCCCACCAAACCTGACGTGTGTTGGGAGTTGGTATCATGTGAGGTATTTTAATTGTGCTAATTTCTCCCTAAATGAACAAATAAATGAAAATTCCTCCACATTTAAATCTTTGGTCTCAAAATTAACTTTCTTGTCCGAGGCTGAAGGCTGAGTTGATAAGCGATTGAAGAAGTGAATTTACAGTTAAAGAAGACTTGACTACAAAAACAAGAATGAAATAAGCTTTTATTATTTCATCAAAACAAATATTGGCACAGCATGTTCTTTGAGTAAAAACGCCAATGATGATTCTTAATACGTTCACTGTGTTACAGCATTGTATGTGATTACGGTGGTGCGTTTCGAGAGCTATGGTTCTCGTTTGGTGTGATATTACGGCTGTCCGATACGAGACCTTGAAATCTCGTTGCACAGACGATCTTTTGCGCATCATAACATTGAAACGAATAGGAACAGAGCACTCTGTGATGTATTTTGTGACATGCACACTTTTGCCAACCTACAGCCTGCTCAGAATTTGACTGACAGTAGTACGAGGCACCGAGATCTCGTACTGCACATTTACGAGAAAAAACACACCAAAACACGCCACAAATCAATTTAGGTTATTGCAATATCAACAAACAACTTTTGGCGCAATGTTGTAAACGGAACGTACTCAAGAGCTCCAAGCGGCGCTCTGAGCAACTGAGCTTTGTTGCGAGGTCCGGGGGTCCCGTGTCGTATAAAAGAAATAATTTATTACTTCAGTGTGTTACGAGATCTATAGATCTCGTTCGTTGTCATGGTTACCAATCGATCCAGCAATCAACAAGCTTTATGGACAATATATATCTTATTTCTCTATATTCTCTATGTCAATTTACATAGAGTTATCGACACCATATCTGCTGGAAGTATATCATATTATGCAAGCGCACCAAATATAGGTTATGGTACGAGACCTCGGGACGCAGTGAACGTGTTAAGAGTTGAGTTTACATTTAAATATGAAAATGGCCAATTATATCCTGGTTATTTAATTTTATTATATACAATACAAATGACCAATTATACCCTGGTTATTTAATTTTACTACATACAATACAAACTTAAAAACTTGTAGGAAGTCCTGTGAGGATGCATGTAGAATTTATTTATTTTCAAATGTTACAAGAGCACCTTTCTACCATTAAGTCACTCCTTTCAACACATTTTCTTTCCTTAATCGTCAAAATTGTTGTAAACCCAACTCACTTTTTCTGTTTTTTTTTATCTGACCGTCGTATACTCGTATAATTCAATTAACTCCTAAGAGAAAACTGACACTCGAAAAAACTATTGCTAAACCTAATGAAATTAGAACTATACCTTCCAGTGGTATCGTATTGAATATAATAACCTACAGGCCTTTGTCTCTTATTTGTGCCATAAAACTACATTATTTTTGTATTTATTTGTTTGTAGTTGATTAATTAGTTAAACAGGCAAAGAAATTTGCCTTATCACTAAATAACTGCAGGGTTGGGAAGACGTCATTCTAGACCTTATCTGATCTGAGATTTTTGTTATTTAAGTTTTATCCTCGAGTAAATCTTTCAAAAATGTGTAATACCATTGAATGTACAGAGTTAGAGTTTACACAATGGTAATACTTGAATATCTTAATAATTATTGTCTCATGATTTATTAAATGATTCCCATCACATGCTGAGCTGTGTTTTATTGACTCTACCGAGTTATTGCTCAAATATTTCTTTTTTACTTCTATTTGGTATAATATAAACAATATTGAAAGCAAAATTACTATTTTAAGGAGGTTTCTTTGTGATCTAATATCCTATTGTTTCATTTATTTTATTAGTATGTATTATTTTCCTATTCTTTAAACTAACCGTCCAAAGTGCTACTTAATTTTTTATATTTTGTTTAAGGTTCGTTAAAAGACTTGTTAAGAAAAGGGTTCTGCAGGTTTTTTTGCACTTAAGATTTTCAAAAGTGATATCAATAGCAGCTCTGTTCGCACCCCACTTAGCTTTATGCATGCCTTATAAAATGCAGCTATCATAGAGTTAGTAGCAATTTACATCTTCTTTCTGTTCTGTTCTAGAAAATTTTTTTTAAGCCAACATCTAAAAAAAGGACTTTGCAGAGTTGTTTATTTGCAGGAAACCTTTAAAAATGGCAACCTGTAATGAACCTGAATGATTGACCTTTGAATAATTACCAGAGCAAACAATCCTGTAATATTTAATCCTTAAACATTTAAAATATCTTGGTAAGCTTAATAAAGTGGAATTAGATATGTGACATGAATGAAGCCACCTGAGTTTTCTCATAGAATAACTTAAGAGGAAGTTAAATTGTTAATTAATTACCTTACAAGTTTTCCAGTCAGTGTTTATTTATTTTTATTTTTCTAATTTTTTAAACCATTGTAACTTATGCACACTATAAATTTATTCATTTGAGCACCTGTATTTCCATAATTAGACCTCTTAACTAACTTATAATAACTGTACAATGTTTCAGTAGAAGTTTTTAATGACAAATTTTGTAGTTAAAACTGAATCTATTTGTATGTTCTATAAAGAAGCCCGTAGTAATAAATAGATTAAACTACAAATATATTTTTTCAACACATTATTTTTAAGGTGTAATGAACACTTAAAATCATGATGTTGAAAGTCTTGTAATGTGAGTATTTTTTTTATGCATCATGTTTTTCTAAAAACTTAAAATAAAAGTTACCTTTTTTAAAACACCCTTTGCATTCGTTTTAGAAATTCTTCAGCTTTAAGTTATTTAACTTATTACTAGTAAATTAGTCAAAGTGATAGGACCCAAAAAGGTATAATTTTCTTGCCGGCCTGAAACTTATACAGCTGAATTAGATGTCCCAAAGGATGACAAAAATGCATATTATAAACTTGTAAACTGGAGTTTAACAAGATGGCGGATTTACTTTTTTAATAAATTAGTCATATCTCAGTTATTCTTTATCCAAATTTGCCAACTCTTTTTTTGTTGAATAGATAATTTTATTTTACAAATAAAGTGTTCTGACAATATTATCTGTGTATTGCTTGGTTTTCTGTTTATTTAATAAAATATGTAAGAATTACAGGGCATTAATTGCTTTAATCCTGTATATCTCCTAAACTATACATTTCAGTTGAAATACATTAATTATATAAAAGATAAAAAAATATTATAAGCTTTACAATGATGTATAATATAAGGGGATTTAAAATACATATGCAAATATAAGAGGTGCAGAACTGCTGGATGGCAGCGCTCGGTGCGATGTGGTGACGCGGGCCGGCCTCAGCCTAGTCCGAGGCGTTATAGGCCGAATAAATTTCACATCTGGCTACCGGAACCAAATTTTGCTCGTTGTTTCTTCATCTAATTAACTTTTAAAATCCGCTGGGAGACACTCTCTCAGAGCTGCCTAACCCCCTGTGTTGACGTCATCAAGATGGCGGATCGGAAACTATACAGGGTTTGCTTTAAACGTTTGTAACTCCTTTACCTGTTGCTTGATTTTGGCATTTAAGGTGTCATTTTAAAAAACATAATCTATTTAACATTCACCGTTAATATCAAGATCGTTAAATATTTTTTAATCTATTTGTTCAAGTGTTAATACTAAAAAATTCAGATTTCTTTTGAATTATTCTGAAAAAATACGCTATGCTGTAGTCGGCACGGTAAGACTTGGACCCGTGACCATAATAACTTTACGTTCAAACAAACCTAGCTACAATAAATATAATTTTTGTTAGAACTTGTATATGTATAATTTTGTATATGTCCCTTTTGTAAATGTACAGTTTTTTAGATATGAAACCGTTTACACTGAAACCTTTTAAGAAACCCTTTGATTTTGAATAAATGTATTATGAATATGTGAGACAGTACATACTGTATTGAGTTCGTAAACCAGAGAAATTGGATCAAGGGAAGAGGTTTTTACTGCGTTTTAAATATTTAAAATATCCTTTAGATTTTACGGATTGACATTAAACCGATTTTATTATAAAAAATCAAATATTTGGACTTTTAAATTTTGGTTTTATGTCAATCCGTTTCCAAGTTATCGAAAGTGCTAAACACAGTTCGGTGTATAATGTTATTTCTATGGAGGATATATAACATGTTCTATATTTTTTGTACCTAAATAAATTTTGATGAAACTTGGCATTTTTGATGAAGTTGTGGTCTGCATAAAAAATTATAATTTGTACTTTCCTATACAGTAAATCTACAAACTCAGCCCTTATGTTTACCCAAGGAGAATGAACAAGTTGTTTTATCTAACTTATTTATGAATAATGTTAATGGCCCTTGGCAAGACTTTAGTTGTGGTAGTGAGGTACAGATTTATAATAACCAAATATAAGAAAAACATTTAAAAGGAAAATAATTGCTCTTTTGAGCTAAATCAGTTAATAAAATCATATCTTAAGTTTTGATTAACACTTGTTGTAAAAACGCTTTGTACCTATTCCCCATTAGATTAATATGAAGAATAGGTTTCCTAGATTTTCTCCGCACCATAATAAAATAATTGAAAATACCAAATTGTTTAGTTTGCAATGTCCTGTTTCAAAGAAAAAATTGTGTATATTAAAAACTTGTATATGAAAAATCTAAAAATGTTATTTGTTAATCTAATGAAAACACCATAAAGTTTTCCCTTGATCCAATTTCTCTGGTTTTCGAACTCAAGAAAGTAAATACTGTCTCACGTACTCACACTAAATTTATTCAAAATCGAAGGGTTACTTAAAAAGTTTCAGTGTAAACGGTCTTGAATTTAAAAAAACCTGTACATTTACAAAAGGGTCATATACAAAATTATACATATACAAGTTCTAAAAAAATATATTTATTGTAGCTAGGTTGGTTTGAGCGTTAAGTTATTTTATTGATGGATTTTAGCCTCCGGAATACTGTATAATTCTTAAAAGTGGTTTATATACCTGCATTTAAGTAATCCAATTTGTTGCTTCATGCTGCCGGTTTCAACTCCATGGAGTCATCATCAGGCCGTTGGTACAAGGATAAAACAATCTCTTCATTTGAAGGTCGTCATGGCGTTCATCACACAAACGATAACACATACGGACTTCGAACGGACAACTGACACGAACATTTAAAAACACTAAACACAAAAGGGGGGTGCGATGAGTACCGGGCGGAAATGAAGTCTAACCAATATTTCACATTTGGCTATCGGTACAAAATTTTGCTCGTTGTTTCTTCAACTAATTAATGGTGAATGGTGCCCCCCTTTTGTGTTTAGTATTTTTAAATGTCGTTTCCGTTGTCTGTTCGATGTCCGTATGTGTTTCGTTTGTGTGATGAACGCCATGACGACCTTCAAATGAAGAGATTGTTTTATCCTTGTACCAACAGCCTGATGATGACTCCATGGAGTTGAAACCGGTTGCATGAAGAAACAAATTGGATTACTTAAATTCAGGAATATAAACCAATTTTAAGTAAAATTATTATGGTCACCGGTCCAAGTCTTACCGTGCCGACTACAGCATAGCGTTTTTTTTTTTTCAGAATAATTCAAAAGAAATCTGAATTTTTTAGTATTAACACTTGAACAAACAGATTAAAAAATATTTAACGATCTTGATATTAACGGTGAATGTTAAATAGATTATGTTTTTTAAAATGACACCTTAAATGTCAAAATCAAGCAACAGGTAAAGGAGTTACAAACGTTTAAAGCAAACCCTGTGTAGTTTCCGATCCGCCATCTTGATGACGTCAACACAGGGGGTTAGGCAGCTCTGAGAGAGTGTCTCCCAGCGGATTTTAAAAGTTAATTAGATGAAGAAACAACGAGCAAAATTTGGTACCGGTAGCCAGATGTGAAATATTTTCGGCCTATAACGCCTCGGACTAGGCTGAGGCCAGCCCGCGTCACCACATCGCACCGAGCGCTGCCATCCAGCAGTTCTGCACCTCTTTTATTTGCATATGTATTTTAAATCTCCTTATGTTATGTATCATTGTAAAGCTTATAATATTTTCTATCTTTTATATAATTAGTGTATTTCAACTGAAATGTACAGTTATATGTACATGTTATAAGTAAATGTTAGTTTGTTAGGATATATGAAGGATTGAAGCAATTAATGCCCTGTAATTCTTTCATATTTTATTAAATAAACAGAAAACCAAGCAAAACAAAGGTAATATTGTCATAACACTTTATTTGTAAACTAAAATTATCTATTCAACAAAAAAGTTTGCAAATTTGGATAAAGAATAACTGAGATATGACTAATTTATTAAAAAATTAAATCCGCCATCTTTGAATGGCCGCCATCTCGTTAAACTCCAGTTTACAAGTTTATAATATGCATTTTTGTCATCCTTTGGGACATCTAATTCAGCTGTATAAGTTTCAGGCCGGCAAGAAAATTATACCTTTGTGGGTCCTATCACTTCGACTAAATGAGTTAAATACTTAAATAGTTAAAATAGCCTTGGAGAATATAAACAGATATTGTTTTTCTACTATTTTAAAATTATTTTCAAAATTGTTTTATTCACAAAACCTAAATTCATTCTATTATGCCCCTTAGAATAGCAGGGCACAAGTCATTCACTTCACAAATGCATATTGTCATCAACCATTAAAACCAGATTATCTAAAGATATGTAATCATACACAGTAACAGTAGACACTTAACCGTCCATCGGATTAACCACCCGTTTTCCAGGAAATAACTCACGTCCGCCGAAACAGCCAACATCCCGATACTGTAGGTACCGTAACAAACATTCAGGTCACCAGGTATAAATAGTTAGCAAGTACTGCATCTTGGTACCTATTTTTTAAGTTTTATAATTTGTAGTGCTTAATATATGACAATAGCCAGGAGTTATTTGTTTTAACTGCCTTTTTAGTTACCCGTCCCGGGGCTCGGTCCCATGGAGGGTGGTTAAGAGGGTTCTACTGTACTTATGAAGTAGTGCAATGCTATGAAGTAAAACAGCATTGTGTAGGTCCACGAAAAACATTTTTTGAGATAAATTTGTTCAATATAATACATTACGGGATGTAACTAAAACTTAAAAATAGATTTACACTTACACTGTTTTTACATAAGAGACGGGAAATATACACAAAATGTTGTATAAGGTACAAGACAATCGATTTCAGTCGGTCACACCGATTATCATCGGTCCCAATGAGAGAATGGCCGTAATTATAAAATCACATCCCATGCAATTAAAACAGTCGGTACCATGATAATTACAAAGTTATATTATAGATTGTAAATTAATAAAATGTTCATTGCATTAGACCCTTTGTCATGTAATATTATTGTTTTAATAACTATTTTATTTTCTTGTTTGATGATTTATTAGTTTTAAAATAACCAATAAAGCATTTATATTATCAGAATTATTTGCATGGTAATTTTACGATTTTGTCAGACTATGAGAGAGTTTGAACAAAAATAATTGTATTATCCACACTCAGTGCATAATATAAATTACTTATTCTTCTCAGTTCTTATTTTCAATTTATAGTTTTAAATTATTTTGATCATGTTTTTTTTACAGGTTTTATTAAAACTTGTTTTGTTGGTAATAAATAAGTTAAATTTGTTTATAGTTTTTACTATACTGAAATTTAAATTACAGATTATTTTGTCTATATTTATAGGGTTTTTAAGGAGTAGGAGAGACAAGCGCAAAGAAAAGAAAGCCAAGAAAAAGAAAGATGGAAGCCAAGACAACACTAGTTATAAGGATGAGAAGTCTGATGCGTAAGTAAATTATTAAATACATTTATAACTAATTTATATTTTACCTTTTTAGCTGCAAAGTAGTTGTTTACCTTGTCAAATGCTGAAAGTACGTTAAAATGAAAGAACACGAAATCAAGATTTGTGTTAACAAGGTGCGGTCAACATTTAGTAGCTGTGATTGTGTCAAGCTGGTCATTAAACATTAGTAAGCTGATAAGTCACCGCTCAGTTGAGCAGCCTGATAGCATATTGAGAGTGACTACTGGTCACAATCACTATCATGAGTTTGCTGGGACTCCCGAGGTTGGTATTAGTCATTCCTTGCTTCCGTTGTTCTGTGTGTAGTGTAACAGCAATGAGTTTTATAAATGTGTTTGATAACATTTTTAGAATTATCTTTTGAGAGAACAATTATTTTTTGTTTGTACTGTGATTGTGAAGATTTTAGGCCTGGAAAATGAAAAGATTCTTTCAATGGTCAGAGAAAATACAAGTTTCAAATAAGTATGTTTCTTGAGATTGGTTTGGGATGCTACAGTTCAACCAGAATTAATTAATGTTCTTTTCAACAATATTATGTGGTACAACAATTTGTTGAAGGTTTAATACCTTTGAACACGGAAAACAAAAGGGATGCATGGCACTTGATAACATAATTAGAATGATGAGTAAATGTTTTTATATGTGGTGCAGTTTTTAAAGAGCAAATGCGTTTATACATTTATCAGTCTTTTTTACTATTATTATTCTTTTATGGCCTTCATTGGACCACTTTAGTCGTCTTCTGAGGTTTTTCTCTTTTCTCTCAGCCCAGTATTTCTACTGCTCAGACTGTAATTTCCTTTCTTCGGGTTTTAGTCTGGTCTGTTTGTTGTTTTTAATTCACACCTTATAACTAATGTAAATAACACACATTTAGGTTAGGATCAGCCAAGGGCCACACAAATGGTTGGGGAAGAAATGTTAAGGAGATTCAACAATGTTTTATCACTCTTTATAGTAATTTTCATTATTTTCACCGAATGATGACCATTTAATTGACCATTAAACCACCATCACCATTGGCCAATCTGATGAATCATTGTTATTAAGAACAACATTTGTTAACACCCAAAGGTCCAACGATTTAGATCTGGAAGTTCTTAGAAAAAAAGAACTAGAAAACTTGGATGGACAGTGAATTGCATATATGCAGTTTTTAATTCACATCTTATAACTATTGTAAATATGATACATTTAGGTTAGGATGAGCCAAAGGCCATGCAGTGGTTGGGGAAGAAATGTTAGGGAAAGTCAACACGTTTACCATTATATGGAGAAATCAGAAATTCAGAAATCAGAATCTTTATTACTGAAAACATTACAAAAATGTATAGGCTATCGTCAGGTACAATTTTCAGGTACACATTTCCCTAAGTTTACATAGGCCTACGTTCAACAGATGGTGAACATTAATTTTGATAACTTATAAAATTGAATAATATATACAAGGTTATTCTATAAAGAGGGTAGGTCAAATATTCAGATATATTTTCAATAAGTTACTAGCCTACATTAAAAACTGAGGAAAAAATGTAATCAAAAACCTCAACAGTACATAAAGAATTCTGATACAATAAGCAAGTTCGGCCTCATTCAAAATTATTTTAACCATATTAAAAATCTTAAACATGAAAAAAATCTCTGGACAGTATAACAACACAATGACACATAAAAACAACGTTGCTTGCTGTGTACACACAAAGGTATCGACACAAAAAGTTGTGATATTTTGGCACTATTTCTTGTTCTCAGATAGGAAGAAGAAAGATGGTGAGTGTTCACTCTAGCTTGTGGGACAATGCCATTTTAAAATGGAGGTCAGAACACTTTCACAATTGGGCACAGAGTAAATGTAAAAAATTGTTTTAGGGAGGACAAAGAAGATGCTCACAAATCCAAAACACCAACGCCAGAAGTTGATGATGAAGGGTACTGCATCCGGCCAAAACTGGATCCTTGGGACCATGACAAAGGCAGCTTCTACTCCAGTTCTGATACAGATTCCGGTAAAACATAATCATTTTTATCTTCACAGTTAATTTCTGCTTAGGAGATTCTAATGTTATAAGATCAGATGTGCTAAGTCTCACTTGTTTAAATGTTTTATCCCCTTCTGACAGGATGCATACTAGAATGGTTTTTGTTATTCAAAGAAATAACAACTATAAAATTCTGATTGAATTACTAGGTAAAGTTAAAAATCATCTTCCCAAATAAATATTGGATAATAGGCTATAACAGTCATAAATCTGAATCCTGTTATTCCTGTTGTGTTTGAGAACTGAATGTGTAATCGATACGGACATAAAATCATGATTTGGAATAAATTTATAGCTATACATGTAATTTTAGTTTACCTTAGTTTTACAATCACCTTAAATCTACGAGGCTTGTCCAGAAAGTAAGTACCGTTTCGTTCTACCGCCGGCACAGCGCTAGCGATGATGTTCCGCGCATGCGCATTAGTCTCCTTGGTTCATTGTTGAACAGCTGACGCAATTCCGGCAAAATTGTGTTGTGTTTACATTAGTTAGTGTGCACTCAAAATGTTTGAAACAATTTCTGATCCCGCGGACTGTGAAGTGCGTTCTGTAATACGATTTTTGAACGCAAGGAACGTGAAGCCTGCTGAAATTCATCGCCAACTTACAGAAGTTTATGGAGAAAAAGTTATCAGTGATGGAATGGTAAGAAAATGGGTTCGGCAATTCAATGATGGGCGAACCAATGTTCATGACGAGGCTCGCAGCGGGCGGCCATCTGTTGTGAGTGATGAATTGGTTGAAAAAGTGAATGAAACAATTCGTGAAAACAGACGTTTCACCATAAGAATGCTTTCTGATGAATTTCCACAAATTTCAAAATCTCTTTTGCATGATATTGTGGTTAATCGCTTGAATTATCGCAAGTTGTGTTCCCGTTGGGTTCCGAAAATGCTTACGGATGAACACAAAAAGAAGCGACTTGGCAGTGCATTGACATTTCTCACCCGTTACAGTGATGAAGGAGAAGAATTCTTAAACAAGATTGTTACAGGTGATGAAACTTGGGTTTGTCATGTCACTTCTGTCATGATTTCCACTTGTTTTTGCACTTGAAATGGGATTTCGGAGGGCGCCGCTTTGACAGCGATGACGACGCTCAAGACGGTGTTCGGCAATGGCTCTCGTCAATGGCGGCATCTTTCTATGAAGAGGGTATAGAAAAGTTGGTTCCTCGCTACGACAAATGTCTAAACAATGGTGGAAACTATGTAGAAAAATAGTTTAAGATATCCTCTTTCTTGTAGAAATAAATTTTGTTGAAAAAAATAATTATTTGTATGTTTTTTTCCAAAACGGTACTTACTTTCTGGACAAGCCTCGTAAATATAATCATAAAATCGTAAATTGATCTTTGTTCGGTTTGATGTTTATCAGAGAAACACCCTTATTTAAATTTTTAAAAATCTGTATAGCAAAGGCAGAGGGATTAACACATTGTATTGTTTACCTTTGATGTTTTTGGTTTTGTGCGCTATGAAAATCGCTATCTGAGTGCTAAACGGAGGATGTGGGGGTTACAGAGGATGAGCGGGAGCAGAAGATTCACGTGGAGATCAAACCTCTCGGCAACGGCACAGGGCCAATCAGTGCGAGTGTGGACGAACTTCGGGCCACGGTAGAAAACATCTCCCTCTCCCCACTGGGAACTGTACCTGTAAGTTCATTATCTTGTTTTGTCATTAGTGTGTGTTAGATGCTACCTTTGTCTCCCTAGTCTGTCCCGAGGACCTCAGTGGCATGGAACCCGTCAAATCCAATAAAACTCAAGCGGCCGTAAATCAGGTTTGGGTAATGCCAGGATTGGGTTGATTTGGAAAGAGTCCAGGATGGGACGGAGAAGAAATCTGGAAAAATGTTCAACTGTGGTCAGAAATCTGGCAAACCTGTACACTACCCTGACTCCTGAATAGGCCAATCACCGAAGAGTGGACAGGCAAAATTAAATTTAGTTATTGTCTTGCTGCTCAAAATTAAATTATTGCTAATAGTTCTTGTAGTCAATGCAGTTGGCCTATAATATGGGATTTCCCTCGGTTGATTGTATGGTGACAAATTACTGCTTCCATCATGGTAATAACAAATCATAATTTATTCTTCTTAAATATATATTGAACTTTATAAAGATAAAATCATGTACATTAATAACTCCTAAAATAAACTATTTACTATCTCTGTAATATAAGAACATTCTTAGTTGGTATACATGACTTTATGGCTATGACTCGAATATGAACTTGGTAAGAACCATGTGCTTGAAATCTGATCTTGGAACTCGTCTGTACCAATTAAACAAAATAAATAATAACAGGTAACTTACATTTGCTTACTTATGTTTTGTACATTTGCTGCAAACAAAATTATTTTACAATGAGATTTACAGTTTATTAACATTCTGCAACATGTGCTTTTCCTTCCAAGTGAAACATGAAAATTGAACAATTAACATTTGGCAATGACAACGTTATTTGTTGATACACATCTGAAATGGTTACATAAAATAATAGATAAATTCATGGCAATCAATATTATTTACAATACAAGGCATATAAAATCATTTTTATGATATTTAAAATTGTTTTCAACTTACTATGTCAACGAGTATTCAGTTTGGTTTGCGAATCAGCCAACTAGTGCAGACATTGAGCTAATTACAATTATACTATAACTTAATTGACAGCTGTTATGCAAGTGTGCCAACCGGGCAAAATGAAATGTTATAATTGGTGAGTCTAATGATCATAACTTATATTATGTATACATTGAGCAATTTATTTAGTTTTTGAAATAATTTAAATCTAATAACATTATAAATAATTACTTCAGTACAAACTGTAATAGCACTTTTCCAAAAGATGAAGTTTCATTTTATTTTTACGGCAAAAGAAGTTTTATTTTATTTTTACGGCAAAAAAAATCAAATCCATCGCTATTATAGTTTCAAAAATACAGATGAAGTTTCAGTTCTTTCTTGAATTTATTAATGTCCACTAGTGATATGTCAAAACCAAAACTTTGAAAAGTTTCGGTTTCGAAATTTGATCGGGGAGTTTCGAGAAACAAAACTCGAAACTGCCAAGATTTTTTGCGTCATTATTGGTGCTTTTTAACAGACATCACGCCCGTGTGTAGATCAATAATGCGAAGGTCAAAAGCCTACCGTCATCGGTCGTCTACCTACAACCTTTTTTGGATTATTGTCTTTTTCATTTATGAAAGAACAACTCTAACCAAAATATATAATTAGGCTACAAATAATTGGTTCACTAGTAGTTCTGAAACTAATATTTTGTTTAGGCTACTTTGAGAATGACAGTAAGTTAATTGGTTTGTTTGGAGTAACTGGATTTATTTTTCATAACCATAACCAGGCAAGTAAATAGGGTTTTGCGATTTAAGTTTCGAGATTCAAGATTCAATTTTTTAAGTTTTGGTTTCGGTTTTGAGATTCAAAATTTCTGGTTTTGACCATCACTAATGTCCACAATATCTTGAATGTGTGATGGGAGCTGTGAGAAATATTTAAGGCCTGCGTAGCTCGGTTTTGTTTCAAACGACTTTAAATTATGTTGAACAGATGGATCTACTCTATGATTTCTGGTAAAATAATGATGTTGATGGGGCTGTATCATCTCATTGTTTTTTTTTTTCAAAAAATGTGATTCAAGTTCAGTTTAATAGACAGGCCCCAAAGCACTATAGAATACCTAAGATGGCTTTTGATTAAGCTAAAATAAACTAATTGGCATAATGATAAATTATTGAAAACAGCCAGATTTCTTAATAACAAAATATTAGAAGCTAAGGTTGAAGCTAATTTATCGATATGTCAGACCACGCAAGCCTATGCTAGATTTAATGTTAGGTAACCTCAGCTAGGCACGTTTCCTTTTAAATAAGGGAAGAGGAGGGAATCTTGAAGAATGGAAAAGGTAGGTCAGGACCACATTAATCACCTTTAGTAACCCATCCTAGAGGTTGTCACAATGGAAGGCAGCTTTGTGAACAACTTTGTGAATCTCCACCATTGGAGGATTGGTTTAACCAAAGATAGGGTGTGCTGAGAGCCAGAGTGATGTAAGAGTCCCAACCTACCTGCCTTACCCTCCTCGAGTCCCGTCCTACCTGCCTTACCCTCGAGTCTCATCCTACCTACCTTACCCTCCTTGAGTTCCATCCTACCTGCCTTACCCTCCTCAAATCCTGTCCTACCTACCTTGTCCTCCTCGAGTCCCATCTTACCTACCTTACCCTCCTCGAGTCCCATCCTACCTGCCTTACCCTCGTGTCCCATCCTACCTTCCTTACCCTCCCAGGGTGTCTAGCAGTCGGGAAAGTCGGGGAAGTCGGGAATTTGTATAGAAATTAATAAAATGTCGGGAAAGGCGGGAATTAATATATAAAATTGTTATTAAGTCGGGAAAATGGATAAAACTTATAAACAGTGATATCAAGGTACTAGTATTTATAATCAATGGCAATTGAAACAAGATGTACGTTGTGGAACAACCGAAGCAAATGCTTGGCCCATAGTTTTTCGGAGAAATTAAGATAGCCAGTCAAGTACATGCCGTTACTATGGCAACGCGAAAAGGAAGATGAGTCACGAGGGGGGAGGGGTGGAGAGCGGTGACCTTGAAGGTACCTCTACACTCCCGCCCACGTCGTTCGCCATCCCTCGGCTAGTGGACTCTGATAGAGATAGACAAGTTCCGATACTTCCGACCCGAGTAGGTATCGAAACTTTGTTTTCGGAACTCTGGGCATCGGTTAACCGATATTATCGTGGTATCGAAAGAAAAGTTGAGTATCGGTATTGGAAAAATAGTACATTTTTACGTTGTTAAAACATAGATTATTTTTTGTTTAATATACTTTTTAGCAAAACAAACACAAATAATAACTTCAAATATAGTTCTTGTAAGAGAGAATTGACTCCAAGCTATCTCCCGCGTTCCTCTTAGAGTAATGGGTATCAATACTTTAGTTTCGATTCGTAGCGATACCAAATATCGGGTCCAAGCCAGTAGCCAGTAGTGAGTAGTATCGTATCGGAACGTCCCTAGATTCCGACTCTGATTCTCACACGCACACGTCGCGTCGTCGTAGTACCTGCGCAGTTGCGCGCATTGACGGACGCATAGTGAAGCATTTAAATCTGTAGGTTAAAGATTACATTGACGAGTGAAGTGAGTTAAAACCGGGATTTGTCCGTAAATATTGAATAATACCTGCAAATTATTGGCGGTACAGGTTAACGACTTAACTATGATCTATTCTTATTTCCCTTTGCATTCCAACGATGCTTCAAATTTTGTTCAACGGTGAGCGTGAGCAATACACACTTAAGTTAATATTTTACGTGTTAAAACTTTTAAGTTTACGTTGCAATTCACTTCGAACACGGCCGAATTTCGTCGTCTGCACCGCTTGCACTGTGGCCTGGTTTCCACGGAACGGGGCAAAGTAACTCGCCCGACAGTTGTTCAGTAGTATTAAGTTATACAATTTTATAGTTTTAATTACAGTTGTCAACTATTTCTCAGATCACCAGAAGACCATTAAACAGTGGCTTAGTGACATTTGAACAATGTCGTAAATAATATAGCCTACTCACTAAACTAATGAAGTTACTTTACTTTTACCCTTGGAAATATTAAACTGTGGTCTGAACATGTTTACTAATTAACTGTTTATAACATTTAATAAAGTGGTTCTCTATACACATAGGCTATATAGGCCTAAATATCAAATAAGCCTAGTCACTGTAATGTTTTAACTTACCTTTGAAAACATTTTAACTAGGCCAAAGCTTACTATCGTCTGCGTAATTTTAAACTTTTATTTAATCGCCAAATTATGTCAACATAGGAGAAATTGTAAAAATTTAAGTTAGGCCTAGTTTTTTAAAACTGAACTCGATTAAAATTAATTTAGGTACTGATATAAAAAAAATATAAGTTAGATGACTTCTTAAATTATTTTTTTTGGCCAGTGATGAGATCGACAGGCCAATTTATGCCTAAATATGTTTTCAAAGTTATGAGTAAAAATTAGTTTTACTTTAGCCTTTTATTTTCATATGCCAACCTATTCGAAATTTTGTATTTGTTGCTGTACATGAACAGGCTACTAACTTACCGGTACTGTATTTTATTTTAATCCTCATTGCTTTCCAATGTATAAAGAGGGTACACTTTCATAAGCGGAACGATGTAAAAAACCAAAAGTAATTGTTCATACGGATTATTTAGGTTACAGTTACGTTCGGTCTAAAGAGTTGGAAGATACTTATCGTCTTGAAATTTGTCCAGATAGCAAACTTTGTTAGGAATACGTTCCGAGCACATCACCAACCATCTCTATGTGAATGCTTATTTAGAATTAGGGTGAAAAACTCTGGAAAATATCCTTTTATGTTCTTTTAACATGCTGATATTTTATGCCCTTTTAAATTTGTTGACGTTTTTAGTTTTGTTTCTTTAATTAAATTATTTTGTATATAGCTAACCGGTAACGTTTATTTCATTTGTATTTTAAGTTTAATTGAAAAAATATATATTTATATATAAATATTTATGTTCATATATTATGCAGTATTTGAGTTTTTAATAAAAAATATTATATTGAGTTTTGGTTTTGTTGGTGATTTTTCTTCCAAGTGTCATTCTTTTTCACTATTTAAATTTGTTTACCATAGTTTAAATAAACGGTATCAGAAAACTGACACATACTTTCTCCCTTTTACCCCATCTTTAATGAATAAATTACTTTTTCTTTACTAAATATAAAATTCAAAGCACGGTTGAATGTACAGAAAATAATGTAAACAGGTTGTTTTCAAAAATATCCACCGAAATCCCTGTTGAGGAGGCACTACAGAATCCATCGCTACACACGTGGTTTTAAGAGGGGAAATGCCCCCTATTATCCCCCCTCAGAGTTATTAAGGGGCAACATATTTTGAATTTCTTCTGTTGGTCAATGCTAACTTGACAAGCATATCAAGTTTGAACGAAATTGATCGACAAATAAGAGAGAAATAGTAATTTTTGTATTCCCCATAAGAATAACATTGGACATCGTACTGTGTTTATCAAAAATGGAAATTTAAATTTTCTCCGCAACCAGTAATCGTAGAATAGTAATTCAAGATACCAAATTATTTAGTTTTTTGAGCTCTTTTTAATGGTGAATAGTAATATTTTTCACATTTATGTTTTTTATGAAAAATAAAAAAACTGAATTTTTTATATTTTAAGTCTTGTAATTTCTGAACCCGAATTTTTACAGAAATGCGGGTGGTGTCATTTTGTTGGGAAATTAAATTTCTACAAACGACTAAAGTTTAATCAAAACGTTAGTGCCGTTTTTTATAAATCTAGATTTTTCATGTTTTTTGGTGGTTTTGGGGGATAATTACCCTCAAAAATCAAAAATTAAAAAATACCTGGAGATATCGTGTATTAGTACCTACATACCAAATTTCATAAAAATCAAACCATTGGTTAGGGATCTAGCTCTGTACACATCCAGACAGACACACAGACATCACGTAAAAATCACTTTTTTGGGTTCAGGGAGCACCAAAACAAATATTTCCACTATCAACTAAAATTAAAAAGTTTTGACGAAAACAATACTTGAGGCCTACTTATAGGCTCTCCTTATAGGCCTACTATGTATAAGGGGGAGAAAGTAAAAATCCAAAAAGTGGTAAAAACATGATATTTTTACTCTTATGACGTTTTTAGTATATTTGTACTATCTTGCGAAAGTCTGGAAAATTTTGGAAAAGTCTTAAAAAGTCTGGAAAAAGTCTTGAATTTTGAGATCAAATATTACTAGACACCCTGCCTCCTCGAGTCCCATCCTACCTACCTTACCCTTCTCGAGTCCCATCCTATCTGCCTTACCCTCTTCGAGTCCCATCCTACCTGCCTTACCCTCGAGTCTCATCCTACCTACCTTACCCTCCTTGAGTTCCATCCTACCTACCTTACCCTCCTCGAGTCCAATCCTACCTGCCTTACCCTCCTCAAGTCCAATCCTACCTGCCTTACCCTCCTCGAGTCCCATCCTACCTGCCTTACCCTCTTCGAGTCCCATCCTACCTGCCTTACTCTCGAGTCCAATCCTACCTACCTTACCCTCCTCAAGTCCCATCCTACCTGCCTTACCCTCCTCAAGTCCCATCCTACCTGCCTTACCCTCCTCGAGTCCCGTCCTACCTGCCCTACCCTCCTTGAGTCCCATCCTACCTACCTTACCCTCCTCGAGTCCCATCCTACCTACCTTACCCTCCTCGAGTCCCATCCTACCTACCTTACCCTCCTCGAGTCCCATCCTACCTACCTTACCCTCCTCGAGTCCCATCCTACCTGCCTTACCCTCCTCGAGTCCCATCCTACCTGCCTTACCCTCCTCGAGTCCCACCCTACCTACCTTACCCTCCTCGAGTCCCATCCTACCTGCCTTACCCTCCTCGAGTCCCATCCTACCTACCTTACCCTCCTCGAGTCCCATCCTACCTACCTTACCCTCCTCGAGTCCCATCCTACCTGCCTTACCCTCCTCGAGTCCCATCCTACCTGCCTTACCCTCCTCGAGTCCCATCCTACCTGCCTTACCTTCGAGTCCCACCCTACCTACCTTACCCTCCTCGAGTCCCATCCTAACTGCCTTACCCTCCTCGAGTCCCATCCTACCTGCCTTACCTTCGAGTCCCACCCTACCTACCTTACCCTCCTCGAGTCCCATCCTACCTACCTTACCCTCCTCGAGTCCCATCCTACCTACCTTACCCTCCTCGAGTCCCATCCTACCTGCCTTACCCTCCTCGAGTCCCATCCTACCTGCCTTACCCTCCTCGAGTCCCATCCTACCTGCCTTACCTTCGAGTCCCACCCTACCTACCTTACCCTCCTCGAGTCCCATCCTAACTGCCTTACCCTCCTCGAGTCCCATCCTACCTGCCTTACCTTCGAGTCCCACCCTACCTACCTTACCCTCCTCGAGTCCCATCCTACCTACCTTACCCTCCTCGAGTCCCATCAGACCTGCCTTACCCTCCTTGAGTCCCATCCTACCTGCCTTACCCTCCTCATCGTCCTTCATGCTCACATCAAGGGCTAACCAGCCTCAAACTGTTCTCAAGTGAAAATATGGTATTCAAAAACATTTCTTAAAGTTCAATTTACCCCTGACAATTCAAAATAAATGTATCACTGATTTCAGTATTCACATTAATTAATCACGGTAATATAAATGACAAGATAAGTTTCAATGATAATTTTGACAGGGTCCCATATAAATTTCATTTTCTTCTTTCCTGCCTGACCTCCCGACCTTCCCTTACCTGTTTTAAAATTTCCCCTCGAGATGTCAGAGAGGGATAATGAAGGCTTAGTTGTTATTGTTATGCGACTCTTCGTTAAATTTATATATTATTGACAGCGACCTAAAACAACAAATCTGTATTATCAAATGAGGTTTCCTACCTCCATAGCAATTAATAGGCATAAACAGTATTACAGCTAATACAGTAGAACCTTTAATTAATTGAATCTCATGTGATTGTTCAGGAATAATTTTGCCGGACGTAATCTGAGTCTACTATTGGAAAGAGATTGGGAATGGAAAGTGAGAAAAAGTGGTTTAAGGGGAGAAAAAGTGAAGAATAATTTTTTGAATGTGCAAAAAGGAAGCCTAGCGTTCACCTCACAATCATCACATGCTTTACTGACACGCATTAACGAACTTTGATCCTTTTTTTCTACAGTTGTTTAATACTTGTCTTTATCTAAAACTAATTCCGGCGTTATATTTGCTTATCACATGAAGTGACATGACACAAAATGAAAATATTTGTCATGTGTCACAGGGACGGCGAGGGTCCAACGCAGATGATCACACAATGAAGCGGTCTCAGTCTGTGTCCCAGCAGATTGGAGGCGGGTGAGTAATTTTCCCTTATACATAAAAGATTTAATCTGAATTTATCAAACAAAACCACAAATATCCCTTGTAAGAAGTATGTAATTAGCAAATTTAAAATTTATAGCTAAGCTTAGCAAATACTTTTTTTATCGTGGACTTCCCAACATCAGTAGCCTAATCCAGTTTAATTAACACGGTATAGTGATTGTGTTTTTATTTTAATTTTCAAACTTGTTATGTTTATGTGTAGAACTTAATTCTAAAAGTAAGATTGTAGCCCCATTTTGGTGTAAGTAAGTATTGTTTTTTCCTAATTAGTGGTGGTAAAATGTCTACAGTAATTTCTTAAATAAAATTCACTCACCACCACCAACAAAGAATTATTAATAAGTTGTTTTTACTGTTGTTATTTATTTTTATTATGTTTGGTTTATTAAGGTGAAATGTTAAGTACTTTTTCTAATATTAAGATTTTTTCATATTTCCAAAAGTAATGATAGGTGTTTTTAATTGTTCTCAAGTTTTAAGTAATTTTTAATTTCAAGTGAAAATTTGCCACCAGCACTAATCATTGATGACTAGAAATAGTGTGATGGGAATTGTCACAATCTGCAGATTGAGTTTACATTAGGGGAAGTAGTGCGAGCAGTGATATTTTGAACGAAGTTGAGTCGAGTCGAGTAGTGCCAATTATTCTTAAGTTTCGAGTATTTTCGAGCGAGTATTTGCCATCAGTTGTTAGTTTCAAATAGTGTAATGGGATTTGGAGGTATTTGGAGTGGTAACTCCAGATTTGATAATCTAAATATGGTTTCTAACTAATAGGTGAGTAGCAATACACAGTTTTGGCTAGCACAATCAAACTAGATTATGCATTGACAAACAAAACATGGTTTGACATTTGTTTCCGGCCGATAAAACACGGTTCGGTTATCATTTGGACAATATCGCTTGGTCCGGATATCGATTATAATCAATATTAGATGACGAAATCATTATGTATGGCCGATATTAAGAGAGCCAGTCGCCACTTTTGCCGATGTTATGTATACCGTCGTCACTTTCAGCCTTTATTATGTGATCCAGGTGTCATTTTTGGCCAATATTATGTTTTCCGTCGCCAATTACACACGTTCTGTTTTTTTTTTTATGACCAGTTCATGTTTCTAGTGGTCATTTTCGGCCGAATTTACATGATGCAATCGCCTTTTGCAGCCGTTAATATGCGATTTGGCCGATTGCAATTGTTAGTGATTGTCCGAAACCGGAAATCGGCAGGAAATACTCGCTCGTACTTTCCAGTATTTTTCAAAACATCGAGTCGAGTTCGAGTATTGAAATATTCGGCCGAAAACTCAAAAGTTTCGAGTACTGGCACACCCCTAGTTAACAGTATAACTGAGGTTTCAAACCAGTGTTAAGAATAAGAGTACTAATTTTTGGCCTGTATTAATCAAATTTGTTTGTTTTCAGCCAATGAAACTTCGTTTTTCGGATGGTAAAATGAGACCCGGTTGCCATTGGGCTATCTCCACAATCTGGTCGTCGCTTTCGGCCATTATTCAATTCAATTCAAAATTCTTTATTTCCAAAATTACAATTTTACATTTTATCATTCCCCAAGTGCAGATCGCTCACGTGGGGTTTATGAGCTAGTTTTATAAATTCATACATTTTTTATTAACAGTCCATTCACTTTTCTATTCAATTGCATATCGTGAGGTCAGTCCCATATAACTTTCAGGTTTATGTAAATGTACAGTTCCAACAAACTAACATGAATAAGTGCTAACAAATCAATAAATATTCAATTCAATTAATGACATCAACAAATAACAATAAATAAACATTTAACAAATAACAATAAATAAACATTTAACAAATAACAATAAATACATATTGAATTCAACAAACTGACATTCGTAGCAGTCTTTAACCCTAAATGTCTGAAAAAGAAGTAACAAAATAAATATCCTAATTTAAAGCAAAAACATGTATATCAAATATATATTATATAAAAATAAGCAAACATTAACTTAACTGAGAAGGAGAACAGTACAAACATTGTTCGCTTTCGGCTTATCATATATATTATCTTCTTCTTGCAAGAGGAAAATGAGACAGATTCTTCCATTATTTGTACTAAACTACGTGAATATTTACTAAACACTGTTGGTCCTGCAAAACAAACTGGTTTTTTACTCATTTGTTTGTAACAGTTTGGGACAACCAATTAAAAATTCCTAGACAGTCTGGTATTACGTGTAAACATTTTGATTTCAAATAGACTGATATTACGAAAACAAAACATAATACAGGTATATCTGTACAACTGACAAAAATTTAAAATATTAAATTCTCTAAAACAATGAGATACTGGATCATTTTTTTTTTATCTTGGCCACATTCCTAACAGCAAACCTTTGGGTATTCACAATATTGCCTAAAATTGTAGGATACGTCCCTCCTCGTTGTACGTTCCCATACTGGAGCGTAGCCTCAAACCATGACACATATAAATTTACTAAACAATCATTTTTTACATATCCTCTTAAATAATAAAGTAAATAATTTATTTTCCTTAGTTTTAAATTTAAAAAGCCAACATGAAAATTTCATTTAAGTTTACAATCTATTTTTAATCCTAGGTATTTTACTTTGACAACTAATTTTATATTTCTACATTCACATTTATACGAACATGCATGCATATGGCACCTGAACTGTAAATTATTTATCTATTTCTTTTTGTGAAAATACTATAGATTTTGTCTTATCAAAATTGATTAATAGCTTATTTTTAACTAAGCAGTTTGATATAATATTTAAGTAGGGGTGTGCGAGTAGTGATTTTTTTAATCGAGTCGAGTAGTGCCAATTATTTTTGAGTTTAGAGTATTTTTGAGCGAGTATTTACCATCATTTGGTAGTTTAAAATAATGAAATGGGATTTGGAAACGACCCTAGATTTAATAATCTAAACATGGTTTATTACTAATACATGAGGAGCAATACAAAGTTCTGGCCAGTACAATCAAACTGGATTACGTATTGACAAACAAAACACGGTTTGACATTCGTTTCCGGCCGATGAAACAGCCCGGTTGTCATTGGCCAATTCCACCTGGTCCAGACATCGCTTATAATCAATATTAAATGAAGAAATTGTTAGTTACGGCTGAAGTTGCGCAGTCCGATCGTCATTTTCGCCCGATTTTACGTGATGCGATCTCCTTTTGTGTCCGTTACTACGCGTTTTGGCCGTTCGCAATCGTCCGGAAATCGGCAGGAAATACTCGCTCGAACTTTTGAGTAGTTTTTAAAACTTCGAGTCAAGTTCGAGTATTAAAATACTCGGCCGAAAACTCAAAGTTTTGAGTACTCGCACACCCCTATATTTAAGTCACATTGTAGGTACTTTTGAACATCTGGTAATGTTGCTGCTGAGCAAACAATAGCTGTAACGTCTTCAAATGCATAAATATTTTACTTTAAAGGTAGGACTAGTAAGTCATTTACATAAAACACAAAACGTAAGGACCAAGAACCCCTCCTTGTGCGATTCCGTACATTTGTACTAGTTCAGTACTAAAGGTATTGCCAATTTCAACAACTTTCTTTCTATTTTTTTAAAAGGACCACAACCACTTAAGAAGAGTTCCTCTGATACCATACTATTCATATTTGTGCATTAAAATGTTGACATCTTCTAAATCAAAGTCACGTGTTAGATCCAAGTACACTCCATCACAGTGCTGAGCATTTCAACCTTATTTACAATTGTTGATATATCCTCAGAGAGATACTAAGAATCTGAGCAGGTGTGGTACTAAGTGAGTAAAGGCTATTATTATACGGTTGTCATTTACAGCCAATATTATGTGGTCTGGGCATCATTTTCAGCCGATGTTATGTGATTTATTCGTCTTTTACGGCCAAAATCACACAGTTTAATTGATGAGTAGTGAAACTGTCTTTAATATAGATGGTGTACTAAAGTCCAAAACTAATATTTTTGTCCACAGGAAGCTGAATAACGACTTGGTTGGATTGAACCTGTTCCAAAGCCCCATAGGATCCAGTGCCTCTACCCCCACCACCAGTCACCCGTACGCGCCTCTGCAGAGCCCCACGCTAACATCGGCCTCTAGCCCAGCACCTGTTACCACCAATAGATACTCAGGTGGGAGAGTACCCAGAGTGTAATAAAGCGTGGCAGAAATCCAGCGTGACCCGTCCAGTTTAACCATTTTTGTTTGGTTTGTCAACTTTCTCTAAAATCTGACAACCTCGATGTTATTATACACCATATAACTCAAAAATGTGCACGAAATAAAAATTGTTCACACTTATGAGGTATCTTTCGATGGATCTGACCTTAGTTTCTAAATATTATGATACCGATATCTCAAAATCAGAGAAATTGGATAAGTTAGGTATCATAGTTAGGCTATTGTCGTGTCAAAAATTATACTGACATTAATAAATTGTTCTAACAAACATGAATCTTTAAAAATATTTTTTTAATCTGACTCGAAGTGTAAAAAGGATTCACTTTCATTAGCAGTGTAAAATCATCAATGCAATATTATTAAATTTTCACAATTCCATAATCAAATCAAATCTGTATTGTTGCAATGCGTTTTTTTACACTAGCCAAACTAACAAAACAGATAACGTCAAAATAAACTATAATACAAAGCAATAAAACACAGTATTAAAGCAATAATATACTGTCAACTAAACTAAACAATATTCTTATCACTAAGTAAAATCAATAAACACAGATTTATAATGTACTTAGTCTTAATATCGTTGAAATTTTCCTGGATGCTATAATAATTTGTTCCTAAGAAAAATTTAGAAAGGATTGTTTTGAAAGATTTATCCTTTGCACAATTTTTAGTTTTTAATGGTAGTCTGTTAAACAATCTTTTCCCCATATAAAGTGGGTTTTTCCTTACTAATGTCAAACGATGTATTGGGTATTGAAGATTATTTAGTACTTATGCATTATACCGACCACCACCTGTAATTGCACGCTGTGGCATTTATGATACGGGAGGTTACTGTAATTGTGTAGAGTACTCTTTTGTCGACAGAATTTATCATTGATCGCGTCGCAAAACCCCTCCTCCCCCTCACTTAGTCAAGGTCAGTGAAAGGTCATTCATCGGCCGGCGTGGCGACAGTGTCTCAGCTAGTCCATCTCGTCGCGTATATGGGGCTCAGCTAAATATCGCAATAATAAACACAGGGGTTCAATACGCCCTCATGTAGATTCTTACCTTTCAGAATACAGGTTGCAATCGAGAATAGGAACTGATGGTGGAAATTCATTTCAATCCTCCTCGAGGATGTTGCTGTCTTGTGGGATTCTCAGAAATGTTACGAGTCATTCAAAATGCTTGTAAGTTGTAGGCTAAATAAGAAAACGACTCTACTTTTGCTCAATAAAGTTTGTTTGTTTTTCTCTACTAGAAAATTCTCCTTAAAGATGGTGGTTTTTATAATGCATAAGTTCCGATTATTTATATTTCTGGTATTATACCCATGACCTACTCGGTTAATGATTGAACCATCAATAAAACTTTGAAAATATAAATACTAGGGATTGATAAGATTCGGAGCTCTCCATCAATTTCCTTACAAGATAATCTCCAAGGAGACAGTCATTTTTACTTTCTCCCCCTTATACGGAGAAAGTATTGTTTTCGTCAAAATTTTTGAATTTGAGTTGTCAGTGGAAATATTCGTTTTGGTGCTCCCTGAACCCAAAAAAGTGATTTTTACGTGATGTCTGTGTGTCTGTCTGTCTGTATGGATGTCTACAGAGCTAGAGCCCTAACCAATGGTCCGATTTTTATGAAATTTTGTATGTAGGTACTAATCCACGATATCTCCTGGCGTTTTTTTTTTTCATTTTTTGGAATTTTTTGTTTTTAAGGGTAACTATCCCCCAAAAACCGCCAAAAACATGAAAAATCAAGATTTCTCAAAAACGGCTCTAACGATTTTGATTAAACTTTAGTCGTTTGTAGAACTTTAGTTTTCCAACAAAATGACACCACCCTCATTTCTGTAAAAATTTGGGTTCAGAAATTACAAGACATAAAATATCAAAAATTCTGTTTTTTTGGATTTTTCATTAAAAAACATAAATAAAAAAATATTACTATTCACCATTAAAAATAGCTCAAAAAACTAAATAATTTAGTATTTTGAATTACTATTCTACAATTACTGGTTGCGGAGAAAATTTAAAATTTCATTTTGCGGTAAACGCAGTACGTTGTCCAATGTTATTCTTATGGGGAATACAAAAATTACTATTTCTCTCTTATTTATTGATAAATTTCGTTCAAACTCCATTTGCTTGTCAAGTTAGCATTGGCCAACAGAGTAAATTTGAAATATTTTGCCCCTTAATAACCCTAAGGGGAGGAATAGGGGGCATTTCCTCTCTTAAAACCACGTGTGTAGTGATGGATTCTGTAGTGCCTCCTAAACAGGGATTTGGGTGGATATTTTTGAAAACAACTTGATACAAGATTTTCAGTACATTCGACCGTGCTTTGTATTCTATATTTAGTAAATAAAAAGTAATTTATTCATTAAAGTTGGGCTAAAAGGGAGAAAGTATGTGTCAGTTTCCTGATACCGTTTATTCTTTAACATTTCTATTGGATTTTAAAAATTATTTATGTAACAGAGGCTGCACCTCAAAATTCAAACCCATAATAACTCTGTAATGATGTAAGCATACAGTTTTGCACTTCATGTACAAATGCAGCTCTGAAAAATAACTTGTTGTACACCCTTATAACATATAACATATCATGTTTATTTCCTCTGTCTAATGATCTGCTGATGATTTTCAAAGACCTGCAAGACTTGTTCCAAGAGGTGGGCGTGATTCAGCCGGCCGGGGTTGGTGTGGACAAGGCTGTGAGGCAGACCCCCACCCCCACCTCAGGCATTGCAATTCCACGACCTCCCTCCCGTCGTGATGACATATCCACTGTAAGTATTCACTCATTACAAGATCTGTAGGTCAGCAATGTTATGAATTGAGTTATACTTTATGTCTGTGAACAAAGTAGGGGTGTGCGAGTAGTGACTTTTTTAATTGAGTCGAGTCGAGTAGTTCCAATTATTCTCAAGTTTCGAGTATTTTCCATCAGTTTTTTGTTTCAAATGACCACGCTAAACCCCCCCCCATTAACAGTGCTGGATTATATGTGCTGGTGGTAATGGGATTTGGATACCACTCCAGATTTGATCATCTAAACATTGTTTCTAACTAATACATGAGTAGCAATATAAGTTGTTGGCCAGTACAATCAAACTGGATTATGTATTGACAAACAAAACACGGTTTGACATTCGTTTCCGGCCGATAAAAGGGCCGGTTGTCATTTGGCCAGTATCATTTGGTCTAGAAAAAGTTCTATGATTGAGCCGCTTTTGGAGAGCTTATGCGTGAGTGTGTAATATATTATTTATTGCCATATATTTATTGGTCTTATTTATACCGCTTGTTCCATCCCTCTCACAGTTGTACCATTTCTCCAAAAAAGCTTTTTAAACGCCAATCTATGTCCCAGGACAACCTTAAAACTGGTCTATACCAGTTTTGAGGCTGACATTGGGTATAGCAAATGAAGTTGTCGTTACATATGGAAGTCTTTTGGCTGTCCATTATGACGAGCTTCCGTTTCACCTTTGGTTCCTCGATTTGCAGCAGCTGGGGACGGAATCTCCGGGTTTGGTCCCCATCCTGAGTATGTGGTCCCTGGCTGTTGTACATGGATACCCTGTCAGTTGAGTTGGCCTGGTGGGCAGAGCGGGGTCTGCCTGTTTGAGCCTGATCACAGGAGCACGGGAGTTGGCCTTCTGAAAGGCCAATTTGGCTGCCTGTCCCATCCCACCCTTTCCTTTCCTGCTACATCCTTTCCTTCCGGTAACCTGCGCAAAATTCCCGCTTGTGGAAGACGTGCCTAACAACTAATGCTGGGGTTTCCTAATCCAGCAATAACAACGCCAATCAATAAATCCTTTGAATAGTCCTTTGAATCCATTGAATAGTCAATGAATAGACATTTATTCTGTCTTTAAACAATACATTATTGCAATGGACATCGTCAAGATTCTAATCTATATCACATTTTCAATAGGCTACTTAAAACTAAACAGTCTGGTTAGGCATATTTTTAATTTGTATTATATTTTTGATGTTTCAAGAAACAGTTGACAAAACACGTGCTAAGCGCTTACTAATTATATTATCACAGCCCAATTATAAGATCTATCACAGATCAAATACCTCTAATAAAAAAAAACAATGAGTTACATAAAAACAATTAAAAATAGGTAAAAAAGAAGTATGAAATTATGGCCAGTTAAACAATGAATAAAATCTTACAATAAATAACTATTAAAATGATGTTAACAGTAATATACATTTTAGCAGGGCATGATGAAAATGTGACAGTGATTTTGCTTTCAGAGTGGCACGCTTAGCCGCAACAATGCAGGTCGGAACAGCCCTGCGTTGAGGAGCAGCCCGGGCCCCAACATCGCGCGCGCAGACAGTGTCAGCAGCCTCGAGTTCCGAGCGGCAGGAGTGCCGGTGGGCCTGTCTCGCGGCCCTTCACCCCTCACTCTGGGCATGTCTGACACCATACCACTGGCAGTGGCCTTCCACGAAATGATCCACTCCTACTTCCACGGCACTGATGAAAAAAAGTAAGAACATTGTGAATTTTTGAAATCTTTACTGTTAACGATATAGCGCTGATAACCAGGCTACAGCTAGGTGGATTTAAGTAGGGCGTGCTATTCAGAAGGACGAATTTGAGCATGTTCTGCGCAGCCTCCAGGTGACGTCACAGTGTTTATTTGATCAGCTGGTTTACAGTGACAGCTGATGTTACTCTCGGCAAGAGCCTATCCAAAAACCCAGGTCGGGATCAGAACGTCTACCCTCCCTCCATCCACAACACCGCGGCCACGACTAAACTTGCAGAGTTTCACTCCTGGTGCCACAACTTCAAATTACGCTGATTTAATTTTAAAAACTCTTATATATTCCTGGCCTGCTTGACACACGCTTAACAACGGTTTAAGTTTTATATTCCAAATACCAAAACTGCTTATTTTAAGCTATGGTAAACTATTACCATGTTTTACTTGAGTATTGTAAAATACGAGCCTCTGTGGCACTTTTTACATTTGTAAATGGGACATTTTTAGATTAGCCAATTGAAACATAAATGTCTATTTTACATTGTTTGTTTCAAGGTTTTTTTTTTGTCGGAGTTTCGGTTTGGCCAGTACAAGGAAACTTTTAGGTAAATTTCTGCATTTTTACCCTTCCACGATTAAACCCACGGTAATAGCTTCTTTTTCCTAGAGGAAATTCGCTAGCAATGTACATTTGTACAAAATAGATGACGTCCCTCTCAACGATAACAGTGTGGTGTGGATGGAGGGAGGGTAGACGTTCTGATCCCGACCTGATTTTTTGAATAGGCTATAGCCGCCGCTGAAGTTTCCCATTGTTGCAAACTCGTTCCTAAAAAAGCGCATCACCGAAGTATTCTGACTACCCCATGTCCCCCACTCCTTCACATAGGATAGTCAGGATACCTTGGTGACGCTCCCGCCTCCAGATGACGTCACGCTACAATAGCACACCTTATTTAAATCCACCTAGGGCTACAGTAGTTTTCTTGAGGTTAAGAAGTGGTCTTCAATTAAAAGAAAAAAACTAAACCAAATTCTTTGAGTTTCTTAAATTAAAATAAAATATTCTCAAATCAAAATAATGTAAATGAGATTAAAACTTATTTCAAAACTTTCAAAATCAAATAGTTGGTTTTGCTTGTCTTCTTGATAAAACTTAATACTTTTAAATAACTTATAATAACTATAAATAAGTTCCTCTTTTGTTTATAGTTTATTAAGTAGATTCATTTAGTTTTTAGACAAATGACAATGTTACCTGTTTTCCCAGCATCGCTGAAAATATGAAAATGTATTGTAACAATAAAGAGATATTTCATTTCATTTACTTTGTTTTTCCTCTATAAAAATTAAACTTTACTAAAACCAATATTTTATGTACCCAGTACTTTATTAGTCTGCTGCAATTTTTATCTTTGGTCAAATCTTCCCCAAATTATTAATGAAACCCAAATTGGAACGCTTTGAACCTGGAAAAAAAATGTTTACAGACTGATCCCCTCTGTTGAAAAAACAAAACGAGAAATGGAGCGATGATTTGAACAATGACTCTAAATTTTAAAACTCAACTCATACCTTCCAATCAGAAGAATTCACGTCTCGCCGTGTAGCCTCTTGATACACTCAGCACAGTATTTGCACGTGAAATGCCGCAGGCTCCCGACGAGGGTGAATTTATAACTTTGGACCGAAAGTTCTTGAATCCAGCCGCGCCGGCCGTCATGTGACTAGACCCTTTGTCCCCTCAGCCCAAGGAAACAATTCAAACCATCGACTCCAGCTCCATTCCGACCCCCCGGGACATGAAAATCGCTAGTTTGCCTAGACTTGCAAAACCAACTTGCACCGGAAATTCTGACTTTTTCTTCTTGCCATTTATTCATAATTTTACTTTATATAATCCTTTTTTCTTTACAGCACAAAATAATCTCATAAATTATTTCTTTACAAGTTACTACATTTCATAATTATTAAATTAAATTATATAGTATTTTTAATTGCAATTAAAACGCTATAACGGTTCTCATATTCTTGTAGAGTCAGAAGGAAGGAAACGTTAGGGAAGTTGGTTTTTAATCAGAGAAGTTCCAAATCAAGAAACAATCAAGTGTCTTAAAACATAGGTGGAGTGCCCCCTGCCCCTCCCCCCATAACTTTCAAGAAGTTTCTATCACGTTGATATCCGGCCAATTTCACGTGGTACGGTTATCATTTTCATCCGTTGTAATGTGGAATATCCGACGTCAATTACAACCGATATCACACTGTAAAATCATAATTTACAGCTGCTATAAAAGTGATCCGACATGTACTGGTATGCAGATTTTCTACTAGCTATTGCTTGTGCATCGACATGTGTATGTGTAGTGTATGTTATGGAGATATGACAGTTAATAAAATAGTTATTTTCCCTGGACTATTAAGAAATAAACCCACGATTTTCACTTGAAAAATCAGTTAATTAAAAATTTGTATGTCACTTTCCCAAACATCCCAAACATTATCTGTTTGTGCAACCAAAGGTGATCTGTGTCCTTGCCCATGTCTTATGCCCAGTCCAAGGCATACCTGGATTTACCATTTCTTCTTCAATGTCATTTTCACTATCTTAATTTTCATTGATTAATACATGGATTGACGTAATCTATCCAGCAAGTTGTCACTACCCTCATCATCAAGGTCAATTATCTTAAGCTTGTCATTATCTCGACTACCACCACTTGCTGATATAATTTATAACAGTTTTTAATATAAAGATTGTTTTTTCAGTAACACAACACGAAAAACAACAAATTACCAAACAACAAAGGTTTTGTTATTGTGTACTTGTTTGTTGTAAACAATCATTTCATAAACATAGCCAACTAAACTACATTCGGTTTGGACAACAGACACTGTTGTGTTGCCAAGCAGTGGATCAGCAGAACAAATAGTCAGCTGATTACACACGAAGATTGATAGGCCATAAACAAAAGACAAGTGTATATAACAAAATTATTTGATCACCATAAAATAGGTACACTTATGCTTAATTTTGCGACATAGTCACTGTAACACTTGAGGCATACGTCATACCTGTGTACCAGCTTTGCAGTACCCTCTTCAAAGAATGTTGCCACCAATGAATTGAAGTGTGTCATGACGTTGGCTGTATGATCGCACAACATAAACGCTGGACAAGCAGTAGGCGGGTAATGTTTACATGATGGAACAGCCCATCCCCCCACCAAACGCTCTGTCACTTTCAGGCTCAGATCGGCACTCATTGTTGAGTTGCGGACGCATAAACATGGCCGCCTCAATCGACTCTCCTGCCAAGCGTGAATTGTGAAGCGTTATTCTTTTCCTGCAAGCAGTAGGGAATAGTGCAGCATAAATTCATCGAAGAATGAGCCAAATTTACAGAGACAACTTTATGAGTGATTGTGTTGTGCATAAATGGTGTTGAAAAATTAAAAATGGCCGTAGTGTTGAACCTTTGTCTTTTTTTATAAACGTTTGTGCTTTTTGTGTTTATTATTTTAAGATGATAAAACGTTTTTTTCAGGTGCCAGGTCAAGTTATCAGGAGATATGATGCTTTCATTTCCTGCCGGGATAGTAAATTTGCTCACTAACAATCCAAACCCAGCCCAGCTCATGTTTAAGCTCACCAACTCTACTAGATTTACCAAAGTGTTCCCCAACAAGCAACTTATTATTTGGTAAGTACAATTCTGATGACTACTCTTTTTTTTCTTTACTAAAAATTATTTTTTTGCAAATGTGATTGTTTTGGTCTCATTCACATTGTTTTCTTAAAATGTAACAGGAGTCTAAGAAGATTACTCTGTATTATATGGCCCCGATATGTGAATCACACTCATTTTTTAAAACATAACATATTTTAAACTTTTAACTCTTTCCGAGCGGCGACCAAGGGCTACACTATTTTTTTTATATGCATAATGTGCATAATTATTTTATCTCTGCTCCTCTATGCTCAGTTAATTTTTGTTAAGGAAAATAATAATTGTAGAAGTAGTTTCTATTTCTGCTTGTGTTTTATGAATAGATAAAGTCATGATTATTTTGAGCCCTGCGGGGGAAATATTTTTGAATGAGTTTTATATAACCATAATAAACGTGACGGTAGTATCCCCGTATTACTACAGTAGTAAATCCGTATTACTGTTGGTCTAAAACCTTTATGAAACAGAAATTATTGGCACTGGTGAAATAAGGTCTACTACTAAACACTAGACTTTTAACTTTTAAACTAGTATTTTTATGAAACAGGCTCCATTTTCAATATACAGTATACAGTCAATTCCTGATTATCCGAGGTAATGACCGGTTGGAGGGTCACGGATAACCCAAAACCATGGTAAAACAAAGGGATTCAATAAATTGTATATTACGAATATAATAAAGGTTTATCAACATTTTTATACTACAATATTGTGTTTTAATGTCATTTTAGATATATTTATGTAAATTAAATACTTTTTAAAATCTTTAAACTGTGATAACATCTACAAAAAATCAAGATAATAATAGTTAATACTAGCAATGGTTGATAGCAGTAATTCTATCCAAAACGCCAAATGATATTTAATAGGTTAAAAATCACTAAACACCGAACTCTCTAAACTACACCGAACAGTATGCTAATTAATTCCGCACTGGGGGAAAAACCCGTGAGGGTGAACGGTGGGATGGGTGATTGTTCTTAGATGTTTCTATTTTTAGACGTCCGCGTCCGACCGTCCGTGCAGTGTCAAGGTCCTCGCTCCCCATCACGTGCCCACGGCTCATTAGCGAAATGACAGACTCTCAGATTATGTTGTGGTTACTAAATTGTTTGTATAGTATTTATTCTGATAAAGTAAATTAAATACGATTCTGGAGATAATTTACCAAAATAAATTGTTATTATTGCTCTATTTATGTTTATAAGGGGATAAATAAAAATAAACCTCTCGTGGCCCCGGTTAAACCGCAACCCGATTAACCCGCTCCCGGATAATCGGGAGTTGACTGTATCTATATACCGCATGTGTAGCCAAACCGCCCCAGTGCCTTTTGAAAAAGTAGGGCAAAATATATAAAGGGCTACACTATTTTTTTATATGCATAATGTGCATAATTATTTTATCTCTACTCCTCTATTTTAGTGAGTAAAATTTAAACACATAAATATATTAATAGTTGACCAGTTGCAAATTATGATTTTATTTTAAAAGCGAAGTCTGGTGGCCAAGCAGAGTGCTAATCAAACACTAATTTAAACACATAAATATATTAATAGTTGACCAGTTGCAAATTATGATTTTATTTTAAAAGCAAAATCTGGTGGCCAAGCAGAGTGCTAATCAAACATTTTAAACTTGTTTAAAGAAGAGATGTTATTCTTGGGACAGTAACAATAAACATGACTATAGTCAACGGGGCCGAGAGTAAAATTAACTGATAAAGTAGCATATTGCATATGATGTGATTTGTAATTTATATATTGATAAAAAGAAGTCTGCAGATTATAAGTTCCCCCTCTTGTAAACACTCTAAAGCGTTGAGTGTGTTACATTTGTACATCTGTCTTTATAGTAACAGTTCATTTCACTTTATTCAATTGCATATCTTGAGGTCAGTCTGAACATACAAAGTGTTAGGTTTGTTTATGTGAACAGATCTAACAATAACATTACATGAATAAGTGCTAACAAATCAATAAATATTAAACTTAACAACTTGATCATTCATATCCTTTTCAAGCAAAGTTTTACAACAAATAACAAACATAAATTCATAATTGAATAAAATATTCAAATGTAAAAAATAGTAATAAATTAATACGTACCTTCACAACTAAATAATGCAATAATGATAATGTAACTAAATAATAAGATTAATGGCTTGGATATATTGTAAACACCACAGAAACAACTTTCCATCACCTAAATTGTGTTAACATGTTTTATCGGAGATATTTGTCTTATTTATTTGTCTATGTTCCAAATTGGGTAATGTATATATTCGTCACAATGGAAAACTGTTGTCTAACAAATATATCCTACTAGCAGTTACCCGCGGGCTTCGCCCCGTTTGAATTTATACGATCAGATGCTGTTCCCTCTACACCAAAGCTCTGGAGTAAATGACCATCATGGTACACTCTGAATATGCAGTGGAAGAGCTCAGATGCGGCAATAAACTCACAAAATAAAGATCATAAACATAAACAAATTCAATAAATTAGCTTTTAACCTGTCACACCACAACACAAAATAAAGATCATAAACATAAACAAACCAATGAATAATAACAGCTGTTTGTAAAAAATTTTAAAGAAACAGGTGGTAATGTAGAGTTTGCAAGACACTCACCCATTTTTAACATTATTGGCTTACTCCAGTCCAAAAGAATTATAAATCAACCTTCTACGTGGTTTTACTGTTTGTGTAGAATAGCAACAGCTGTTTACAATATTTTAAATTAGCCATCTGATATCATCAAAACAAATCTTTCTTCCATAAGAATAACATGGTAACTTTGAAGGTCTGTGGGGTGGAGCCCTATGGAGATACCGGCGTGTAAACTGCTTAGTTGTCCTATTTAAGACCTAAAGAATCAGTGTACAAAATTTCAGCTCTCTACCTACATGGGAAGGTGGAGAATTCTTGATGAGTGAGTCAGTGAGGGCTTTGCCTTTTATAGGTATAGATAAACACTCGGGAAGGGTTATTGCACTAAACTGTTTGGCAACTTGGTTTAAACTCTTATATATTCAATTATATTTTTGCAGTGACTTATTATAACAAAGATCTCTAAAATTGCACTCTTCTTTATGTATACTTACACCTAAGATTGTCTTACACTTTCTTTATTAGCTTTCCTTCATTGAGACAAATGCCTTGAAAGAATTTAACCTCACATAAATATTCTATGACTTTTCACTCTTTCACCAAGTCACCAAACATTAATGAACATGAACTGTATAGCACTTCTGTTTTTCAGGGAGTATGAAGAACCGTGCCTAGAAACCTTGCCCTCTTGGATAACCTTCAAATTCAACATGAGTGCCTTAACAGCTCTATTGAAACGTCAGGCTGAGAAGAATCCGACAGCTTCCTACTTCAATGTGGATATTCTCAAATATCAAGTATGTATTATTATTTTTTTTATTGCTACATATTAATCATACTTTCTGAAAATGTGATTATTGTGTTTACTCTGTGTTTAGGTTAGCAGGGTGTCTATAAGCATGGAATTCTGGGAAAATGAGGAATTATGCAGGAATCTTATTCCACCAGGAAAATGTAGTTTTATATATTGCCAAACAATTTCGGACCGATTGTCATTTTTGAACTATTAAACATGATTAGATTGCCATATTCATTATATAATACATCTTGGTCGCCAAATGTAGAGAACCTTATATTCTGCTAGTAAAATGCGATAAGATTGTTGTTTTAGCGAATTTCCCCTATAGGGAAGAAGCTATTACCGTAGGTCTCATGGTAAGACTTAAGCCCGAGACCATGATAACTTTTCATTTTGAGGTCCCCAGATGCCAAGAACACCATTCGTTCAAATTTTTATATATGTATATATATATATATATTTATATATATATATATGTATATATATATGTGTCCGTAAGCACGATAACTCTCGTAAAAAAGGTCCGATCTTAATGAAATTTGGTACAAATGTGTAAAGTACCATTTATTTGAATGAGTTCGAAAACCAGATGAATCGCACCATCCGAAGGGGGGTTTTTGGGGGGTTTTGTACCCCAAAAATGTGTTTTTTGGGGTTTTCACATGTAATTTTAATTTAAATCAAATTTTAATTCATACCATTAAATTCAGCTTAAAAAAACAAACAATTTGGTATTTTGATCATTGCTCTACGTCAACTGGTTACCGAGATATTGAAAGTGCTAAACACAGTACGTTGTCTAATGTTATTCTTATGGAGAAAAAGAAAAATTGTATATCTCGCTTATTTATGAACGTAAACTGGCAAAATTTGGTATATGGCTTTATTTGGTTGTGGTCTATTGATATTTGCACAAAAATCCATTTTTTGCTCGATAGTTCCCGTAGCAGCAAACCTGCATACTCAGCCCCATGTTATTCTTATGGAGAAATATTAACGTGTTATCTCCTTTAATTATGAACATAAATTAATAGAACTTGGTATGTGGCTTTACCTAGTTGAGTTATAATGATATTTGTATAAAAGTCCATTTTTAGTGTTCCTTATTTCAGCAAACCTGCATACTCAGCCGCCATGTTATTCTTATGGAGAATAATTAAACTGTCTTAAATCGTTTATTTATGAATGTATATTGTATATATGAAACTTGGTATGTGGCTTTATGTGGTATTAAGATAAATTAATATGCATTGGAAATTCGCTGAGTATGCAGGTTTGCTGCTACGGGGGTATATTTGCTGATTTTAGATGATAAAACAAGTTTTGGTCAGTGATCATGTCCCATAAAACGCAGTCCGGTTTTCTTCTTCTATCATTAAAGTGTAGCCCTGTCCGATTGCTGTATTGGGACAGTAAAACAAGTTTTAAATTGCCATTTCGCCAGATAATTTGCGGCTTGGTTGTCATGTTAGGCTTATAAAATGGTCAAACCACTATTTTTGGTCTTTAAAACACTATCTGGTTGCCGTTTTGGCCTTTGAAACACGGTATGGCCGTATTTTTTGGCTAATCAAGTGCGGTATGGATGCTGCTTGCCATTTTTGGATTGTAAAATTCGCTTAGATTGTCCTTTTCAGGCGATAGAATATATTTCTGGTGCCATTTTTGGCACATGAAACATAATCAAATCACCATTTTTGACCGGTAAAGCGGGTTTAACTGTCATTTTCAGTTGATAAATTACCGTTAAAAGTTTAAATATCTTAAGTACCATATATTCATTCGTCCATACAAATTAGAATACACAGTAAGTATAATGTTGTTTTCATTATCAATTTTGTTGTTTATTTTATTTAACTAAGAACAGCAACTCTTGTACAAAAATTGTAAATAAAAAAGGTTTATTTTACCTGTGTGTCAATTGATCCTTTGTAGTTCAAAAATAACTACAGCTGATTCGTGCTCGTTAAGCACATCTTCAGGTTACGAACGTCAAAACTCTCACATCCTTTCTGGATGAGTTTGTCATTATATTTAAAAACTTAAAACACAAATACGACACATTAACATTTAATTTTAAAAAACTTGGCCGAGTGACCAAATTTTGTACACGCAGTGCGGTGCCTGTAGATGACAGGTCATGAGTCATCTGTTCGATATTTTTGAACTACAAAGGATCAATTGACGCACAGGTAAAATAAACCTTTTTCGTTGCTTATTTTTGATACAGAGGCTAATCCATCATGAAAAACTTCAAAACTATTAGGTTTGCACAATTCCCACTGCACGACCTGAAGAAAGTAATGTGTTGTTAATTGAAGTAATAGAAAAAAAGTACAAATATATAAATTATGTGAAATCGGCACTACGAACGGTGAAGTATGGGGTCCCCCAAGGTTCCATTCTGGGGCCCTTACTGTTCCTTTGCTACCTCAAAGGTCTTCCTGGAGTAGCATGGGGGACCAACAGCTCAGTCTCTTTGTATGCCGATGATAAAAATTTAATAATTTCAGGGAAAAGTAAAGAATCAGTTGAAATTGCATCATACATCAACTTAACATTAGTTAAACAGTTCTTTGAATCTAAAAATCTCCTAATAAATTCAAGAAAAACAAATTTTTTATCATTCTCTACTAGACAATCAAAAACAAAAATTAATCCAATTATTAAAATAGATGAAGATGAGATACTACGAGAAAGCAGTACAACATTTTTAGGTATGATCATAGATGAAAATTTAAGTTGGGATAGACATACCGAGAAAATTCTAAATAAAATATCATCTGGAATATATGCACTTCGAAGAATGTCCAAAATTTGTAATTTTAAAACCTTAAAGGTTTTATACTTTGCTCTCATAGACTCATACATATCTTATGGGGTTAGCATTTATGGAGCAACCTCAAAAAAGAACTTGAAATCCATTTTAAAAATGCAAAAAAAAAGCTATTAGAATTATCCTTGGACTTAGAAATAAAGACTCGGTTAAGACAAAATTTAAGGAACTAGAGATTCTTACAGTTTTTTCTCAGCATGTGTTTAACACTGTGAAATATGTAAAAGAACACAACATCCCTCAGATGGAAGCTAGAAATCGACAATACAACACAAGAAGTTATTTAACTTTTGATTCCCATAGACTTGAGTTGTTTAAAAAAAAAAGTTAATTATAGAGGCATACAATTTTTTAAGCACATTCCAGATGACATAAAGACAGTCCAAAATCTTTCAGGATTTGTCAAAAAACTAAAGCAGTTTTTGATTGAGCATCCCCTATACTCCTTTGAAGAATTAGCTACGATAAATAATGACATGTAAATTAAATAAGTAGTTTATAAGTATATTTTTAAAAATTAACGATTTTGACACTATTCATCTGTAACAATTGTACAGTTGACGAATAAAGAATTATTTGATTTGATTTGATGTGTTTCACAGTTAGTCAGGTATATTTTGCAAACGTACGATAATTTTACCCGAAGTACAATAGTTTTCTACCACTTGCACGATATTTGTCTCAGGGAACTGGAGACACTGCTTGCATTATTTTATTAGATTTCATGTACAGGGTGTCTCAAAAATTGAAGACCAAACTTCACAGGCTTGTTATATGGACTATTTCCAACAAAAAATGTCATATAACTTTTTATCATATTCTTCATAATTTACGTGCTATTGATGTTTTAATATTTTTTTAATCTGTGAATTGCAATGTTATAAATTATTGTTAGTCAAGAAAATATACATGTGGACCATACAACTTTTACACTGCATAAAACTGAACAGTATTTATACAAAATTCAGTTTTTATGTGTTTGATAAAATTAAAAACACAAATTAACACAATTTAAATTTAAATCTTATATTTCAAACAAATTTTCACTTTGAAACGGTGTTGCCGTTTACAGTTCCTGCCTTAGAGAGTGATACTATATAAAAGCTTTCCCATTTATTGCAGATAATAATATTACTAAGATATTACAATATGTATTTCCCTAATTTGAGTAATGGCGTATTGTTTTTAATTAATACGCTTTTCCTGAAATAAACCATTAATTCCAAGTAAAAAAAATAGGAATTAAATAAAAATTGCCTTAATTTGTTTTTTAATTGTATAAAACTCCTAAAAGCTGAATTTATTTATAATTACTGTTTATTTTTATACACTGTTAACATTTTATGGTCCTACATCCATATTTTTTTGTCTAAAAATTATTTATGAGATTGCAATACGTAACGGTACATTAAACAAATATATAATCGTCAATAGCCCGTAAATTATGAAGAATATGATAAAAAATTAGCTGTGCGAATAGTAATTTTTTAGTCAGATCGGTTTCAGTTCGGATAGCTTAAGTTCGGATCAGATACGGATCGGATAGTAAGGGTTTCGGATCGGATCATTTTCGGATTCGGATATTTAGCCTACTTTACCCCGATCACTAAAACTATCATATTTTCAAGTTGGAACTTAACATTTTCAATTTTCTTGCAAGATATAAATAGGCCCTATAGGCCTATGCCTAGAATATTTATGCTAAGTAATTTTATTCAAAACACAAGTGGTTATTATTTTTACAAATGTATCTTTCTGAGTAATTGAAGACTGTATACTACACATAACCTCACCAGAAAACAGCATGTCTAAATGGAGGAGCAATATACCAACCTCTGTACATACTTGAGAATATTATCTTCTCTGCAGTGAAAAATAGAAGAAATATGTTTACTGGTTATATAGGTATAAGATAAAAGTATAGGTAATTTAATAACAGTAGGCCTAGGTTAGGCTACTCAAATCATGTAATGTAACCTTGACTATCATTAATCCTTGTCATTATGCTGTAACACCTTAGCCTATCTGGGTGTAGGCCTGGTAAAAAAACAAACACAAACATATGGTCAGGCAAGAGAAACAACAGGGAAACATTTTAATATGATTACAGCCTATTTAAAAGACCGTAATCACCGATTTTTATAGCAAAGCAGACATCACAACATACTAGCATGACGGATCAGGCAAATAGGCAATCAGACCCTACTGAAACAATGAATCAGTATTGGATTTCAACTCTGTATGAGTTACCGTAACCAAAAACTTCGATAACCAAAGAATTTCCTTTGTTTTATAAGTTTACTAACTAGTCCTAGTTCAAATTTATTTTGTTTACACCAAATTAGAAACGTTGTTTAACCTAGTTTGTCACCGGAATGTAAACAGACTACAAAGTGTCAGCTTGCATTTCAAACAGTCGGCCACTTCACTATCGGCATAATTCTTTTTAAAGAATTTACACATCATGCTTTTCTTCCGTATTGGTTCCATTTTAACATGAATTTAACGAAATCAAATAATATCCGTACAGTGAAATCTATACAAATAAATAATAGGGATAACCCAGATAACTAAGCGATGCCTTCTTGAATCCGTCGTCAGGTCATCGCTGCTTTAAACGTCGTCATCAAGATATTCAACTAGCTTAATATATCTAGAGGTCTCGTCCGGAGGTAAACAAGTGAAGTCTTTTCTTGGAGTACAAGAGCTCTAGCTGGAATAAGCTCTTTGATCATCCCGGGAAACTTCACTGTAGAGAAAGCCATGCATCTAGTTTTGCGCAAGTCAGCAATATTTTACTCAGTGTTTTTCAATTGTATTGAATAGAAGGAAAATATCAGTAGCAGCAATTTTAAATTTCATACACTAACATTTCCGTTTGCATTATGCAACTTTTGAATTACAGCTTGCTCTGCTCATTGCATTCGTGAGAAGTTGAAACTATCGGAAATCGACTATCGACGAAAAATTATCGACTTATTCGCCAGTAATCCACTACTGTTGTCTCGTTGTCTGCGTTTATCCCGTGAATCGTAAATTGTAAATCGACTTCGAGTTGCAATGTTGTATAAATTTGCAGTTGTTTACTATCAAAAACGTTCTCTATCGCACATTTCTCTTTATAAACCGTATTCATTCTGTTTGCTAAATGATGTATGATCCGGCTGTGTATCGCGATGCGATACCTGATTACACAAATATCGTATCGATGAATTGACACGAGTTAGGTACCGAAAACATTCAAAAGCGAAAGGAATTGCGTCATGTTACCTTGAACGACGTCAAGAGTCAAAATGTTTATTAATGGTCGAAACATATTTATTGTTTCGTTTCTACCTTTTTATCCCCAGATATACAGTCTATCCGAATAAGTCGGATTTGTACTAGACCTTATCGGATATCGATAAAGCCTTCGTATGGGATTCGGATATCCGATCCAATCCGAAACCGAACCGGTTTTTTGGATATCCGCACACCTCTAAATTATATGACATTTTTATTTTTGTTGGAAACAGTCCATTTAACAACCCTGTGAAGTTTGGTCGTCGACTTTTGAGACACCCTGTACAGATATACATTAGCGTCGCTTACATATCGAGTTGCCAACATTAAGTACCATGTTTTCCACTGACGCAGATTAAACCGTACACGGGGGCTGCATCTTGTCCGTTCCAACTCGTGGCCTATTGGAAGTGTGAGCGGAACCAGACGGACATCAGGATAGATTACATGTACAACAAGAAGGCGATGGGCTCGCCCTCACCACTGCTGAACCTCTCCGTCACCGTGCCTGTGGATGGGGAGGTCAAGACCATCAATGCTGAGCCACACGCCGAATGGTAAATACATCTAAACATACTTGTCTTTATCAGAATTTTCTGCTCAGTTCAGGTCGTTTGAATGTTGGTTTTTATCCATTGTTATTTTCCTTACTTTTTTATATTTTTCCCCCAAATGCTTAGATTCAAATGGGAAGAACTTAAACAGTTATTATTTTGTTTTTCTAGTTAATCGAGTTGAGTAAGAGACACGTTAGTTGGCACAAACAGAAATAAACAAACTATTAACTTTTTGCGAAACTAAGCATACAATTCAGTCTTGACATAGTTATTTGTGTATTAAAGGAGTTGAATTGTGTCACTATTAAGAAGTGTATTCTATTATTCAGTAGAACCTCTTAGCAAGACTCCCAAGGGCATCGTGGAAACAGCCTTGTTGACACATTATTCAATTGTTTATGTTATGTTTGTGAAGTATTTGAAACAATGATTAGTCAAACGAATTTTTGTGGTGAAGGACTTCTATATTTTGATTTGTACAATTCAATAAGGGAGCAATCAATCATATGTGTATCATAATTGTAACTTGTTAAATAACTCAACACATAAAATTAAATATCCATGGCCAATATGTAAATCGGCTAAAATAAATAAGAAATTTCACTGGTTAATGCATTTGAATATTGAAGGTGGGACGGTGAGTAAAAGAAATTACATAGAAATAATTTTAGATGGTTAAAATATTTGAGTGGTTTGCCTTAACAAACATTGGCTTAAAAGTGATATTACCTTCATTTTGAATAGTATTCTAAGTTATACTTTGGCCAAGTTTTATTGTAGGAGAGAGGGTAATCGTGGTGGTTCTTATATAATAGTAAACGGTAATTTGGAATACAAAATACGAGATGATCTACGTGTCCTTAATGAAGACTCAGTTTATTTAACTGCGAGTTCTGCTTATTTCAGGGACAAGAGCAACAACTGCGCAGTGTGGAGGTTCACTGAGTTGTCAGACTTGACGGAGAACGGCCCGATTGGCTCACTGCGCGCGAGGCTCGAGGTGGCCAAGGGTCCCAGTTCCATCGGCACCATCGCTGTTCAGTTCAACTGTGAGGGCACCACCCTCTCCGGCGTTGACCTGGAGCTGCAGGGCCCTGGCTTCAGAGTGTCTTTAGTAAAGAAGAGATTTGTGTCTGGTAAATACCTTCTACTGTACTCTTTCTCGTTCATCTCGATCTTAAAGACCAGAGAACACTATTTCTTTGTGAGTGTTTAAGGCCATTTCACACCAGCGTAACGTTACGTTATGTGACAGGCCGTGACAGACTTTTTAAAAGATCGCTCGCTGTTGTTTCAAATGGGGCAATTCACACCGCCGAAAAAACGTAACACATAGTCTGCAAACTAAACCAACTAATCGCGGAGGATCGCTCGGGGAGCGATCTTTTAGAAACGTACGCGGCGTCGGTGGCCTCTCGCATGCGCACTGAGCCATTTGTCCTCCTGCCCTATGTGCTCCGGGGCTGTCAAGTTGCTGCTGAAAAGTTTCGACATATACTATTTCTATTGTTGTTTGTTTTTTTGGTTATTATGAACATGGATCAGTTTATTTATGAGGTATGTGCCCGACTATTGTTGTGGGGTAGTAATTTGGAGAGTTGTATAGACACCAATTTCAAGTATTTGCCTGGGAAGAAATGTTATGGTGTACTCAGAAAAGACAGTCAGTTTATATTTAACTATTGTTTTATTAACTACTTTGTTGTTTAGACACAAGTTTAACTTTCCTGTAAATTTGTTGATATGAGGTACTGTATATGATATTCTAAATAATAACACTTTTTAAAGTAGGCCTACATAATTTAATTTAAAAGAATACTTTGACTAAATATTATTATACGAGGTCAGATTTTTTTGGTCTACTAATTTGCTATCAGTAATTTTTGTATATCCATTGTCTTTGACAATTTTGATTAACTTCGGCCAAAAATAAAATAAAAATACCTTTCTCAATGGGACTTTACCTGTAGCATAGTATACCGCAGCAAAATTGTTTGTTTTGAACCTCTATAACAGATTTTAAGCCTGCATTTAGCACCATTTTTTTAAATGCAGTCAACTCAATATATTCTTTAAAACTAAAACAACACGGTTTACAAGACATCCTCCCATCCTAAAAGTCTATATCAGCAATGAATACAAACGTATTCACTGGTATCAGTAACTGACAAACTAGTCGGGGAAGACAACTGGGAAACTTGGGTCAGTAGCTCGCGGACGTCTCTTGCGGTGTGAATTGGCCACGTGTTACATTACCCGACGTTATGTGACAGATGTCGGTGTGAAAAGGCCTTTAGGTGCTCATAGGTGTGAGCATTGTTTAGGTTCTAGGCAGATGCGGATGTTGTAGGTACGGTGTAGTTATGAAGAACTGTTTAAGATTATTTTGAAAAGTTTCAGAGTTAATAATTCAAATTATTCTGGGAAAATTTTGCAGAGGTCGGGCCCCATTATTTGTGTAATTTTACTAGTCTTAGTCAATCGATGCTGTTGGACACTGTAATTTATTTCAGGGTTTTTTGTAAAAGCACAAATCTTAAACATTTCAGTAAAGGAAAATAAATAAGTTACAGCTAACTCACCTTATAAAAGGACTGATGAGTGAAAGAAGACATAATGTACATATAAAATAGGTAATATTTCAGCTATACATGGTAGCCTTTATTTTAGTAACAAAATAATGACAGTTAAGTACTCAAACTGTATGTGTACGTTCACCCTACAGTCCCTCTACAAGGTGAGTTAGCTGTATCCTATCTTTTACCCGTTTTATAAATGTAATTTATTCTCTATTTCTTCGGTTTTATTTGTAGCAGTCATCTCTATTTTTGGGTATTTTACATTTTCAAAGATGGGTGGCTCGAGGAGAGAAGATCAAAGAAAAGGAACTTTTTGATTGTTGTTTAAGAATACAATTTAGTGTTAAAATTAAATGTAAAAGTAGTTAAATAGCCTCATCAAAAATAATATTTTGTGGCATACTTTTTCCCATTTTACCTTTGGCAAAATTACATTAATTATCAAAAACATGAACAACATTTTGTGAGAGAATTCCGGTGAAATATAAACAGCTGAAACTGAACAGCTGAATACAGACTTTATTACTAACTTTTTTACAACAGGTATTTTTGTACTTTTTGTGGTTTTTTATTCACTGTGATGTTTCTAAATGCATAGAATAATTATTTGTTTTGTATTAACCCATTCCGTACTTCGATGAGTCCTTCTCGCTGCCGCCGCCGAGCGCCCGGGAATACTCTGACGAGACTGTCTCGCGTCGTGTTAGTTTACTATTTTCTCGACAGATAGCAGCACGATACAGACTAATCTTTGTTGCCAACTTCTAGAATAAGTTATGATTATATTTATTTTGTTTTTCGGGTTGGCAACACTTCTATTTTTGTAAAAATAACATGTGTTATCGTCTGCAACTGTGTCGTAGTAAATAGTGTGACAATCATAGCGAGTGAATGTTTACAAAACAGCGAAATTGATCACATATTGACCAAGAAGAGTTTTTATTAAGTGATAATAGTGTAGACTACAATGAATTCAAAGAAAGTGAGGTGGTTCAAGACCTCAGTAGAACCAAGTAGAACTTGAGTTATAAAGATTTACCCTAAGTAAAAACTGCCCCAGCAGTGATAATAATAAAATTTCTGGAGCACATAAGTCCTCTGATATATAGGTAGGCGAATAGGTTAATTGTTACTGTTAAATATAATCTTGGCCATGAACACAGTGCTTTTTAAGGAGATCTTGCTCATTTTTAAGATATACTCTTGTTTTCCTCTCCTTAAAATATGCCCCTTCATTACAGGATGAATCCCAATTTATAAATAAAACAATGTTTCTTTTCAGGAAAATATATTTGTGATGGCTCAAATAATAAGAACCGTTCTATTGATAATATTGAAAATAACGAAGAAAACAATGAGAATCATTCGTCTTCGTCCTCTGATTCTTAACAGGATGCTGGTAAGTTAAAAACACACCATAAACTTTAAAAATTGATATTGTAAATGTTCAAATCATCATTGATTTCCCTACTGTTCCCGAGTCAAGTTATTGTAAAGAAATTTTTACATTTTTCAGCAGAACGTTAGACGCCTTCCATTTTAAACTACTACTTTTTATTTTCTAACACAACTTTAAACATTATTTAAGTTGACTTCTTTGGCCAGTTAAGATCCATTAGTCTTCCTAAATTCAGAAAGTATATATAGAGAAGAAGTCATAAGTGGTGATTGGAGGTATGTGATCGGTCTAATGCTCGATTGTGGTGCCCGGGGACAAGAAACTGTCATCATTCGGTGGGGAGTGTCATAGGTTTGTACATACTGTCATAGTGGTACATAGCGATTGTGGTAATTTGATCATGTAATCTAGGTTCTGAAAATGGCTTAGCTGGAAAGTCAACATTTTTGTACCGTTGTTGAGACCAGTCAAATACTGTTAAGTTCTACTATAAATGTGAGGTGCTCACCCCTACACTTAACTAGGGGTCTGCGGTACACTGGAAAAACTGTACCGGTACAGTACAAAACTAATTACCGTCATCAGTTCGGTACAGAACAAAACCCCTGTACAGAGTCGGTACGGTATAATTTACTGCAGTTGTTCTATGATTGGTGAAATTGCATCTTGGAATCTAATTATTTTTGAGGTTGCCATTTTCAGGTGAAACAATGAACAGAGACAATATAAGCAATATTTCGCAAAATAAGTGGATGAATAATACTCCTCTTGGTAAGCGTGATTTAATTTCTAAGGAAAATAAGCCAAAAACTACTGTCAACTCAAATGAAAAGAGACGTTGACAGGAGTTATTCATGGCTACACGAGAATGGAGAAAATAAAGGTGGGCGAGGGGTGGGAGTCTGATCTTGAAGATTAGGAAGATATAGACTGGGGAAAGGGGGAGGGGGAGGAGTCTGTCCAACATCATTCCTTGTGTGAAAAATGAATGCTATCTTTTAATCACGTTCTTTCCTCATTATGAATTTGGTTGAAAATTAATTAAAAAATAACTACCACAGTCAAACCTTGACATAACGAATCTGAAGGGACTAAATAACAAATTTGTTGTATTAAGGAATAAGTTACAATGAGGTTTGTTAAATTGAGGTTAGGTTAGCTGTGATTTTGCTATTTAGAGTTTCAAAAACTTATTTATTAACCTCTTAACAGCTAACTAAATTGAATTTAACCTTCACATCATATATAGGGTTTTTAAGCTATCCTATTTGACTATTGATTATATATAAACCAATGAATATAATAAAGAATATTTTATTTATACAATTTTAGTCTTTGCTGTTTTGATGTTAATTTTAAATCAATAGCCCAGTTTGTATTTATATCGAAAGCAATATAATGAGTCAGTTAAGCCAACTTATGCAATTTAACTAAACAACTTAGTATGAATTGATAGATTCTCAGTTAGTTTTTGAATTTATTTATCATGAATATTTCAAGAACATGTATTAATAATATTAATAAAAACGTTAAAATGCAATACTCCAAAGTTGTAGGTTTTAAAATATGTTCTCCCGTAGTATAATCATATTTTCATTTAATTAAATAAATAATATAAATTGTAGGGGTGGGCGAGGAGGGTTTTTTTTTTAATCGAGTCGAGTATTGCTTTAAAAAAACTCATTTTAGTATTTTTTCATCTGTTTAAAACATAACATTTAATTTAATTTTAATAAATGTGCATAATTATTTAATTGAAATATTAATGTTATTATTTATTTGATTTTTACCTTTGTTTTACCCTAAATGATTAATGATTTATATGAAAAATACATATATATCGTTTTCTAACAACCATATCAAAGAGAAGACAAATGTTACAAATACATACAAAGATTGTGAGTAAGTTTGCCAAAACCAGAATATTTTAACAAGGAAGTGATTACAAATGTTAAACTTAGTTAGTTTAGTAACAAACAGTTAGTTGTGGGGAGCTTGGGCTCAAGTTAGTTTAGTAACAAACAGTTAGTTGTGGGGAGCTTGGGCTCAAGTTAGTTTAGTAACAAACAGTTAGTTGTGGGGAGCTTGGGCTCAAGTTAGTTTAGTAACAAACAGTTAGTTGTGGGGAGCTTGGGCTCAAGGTCATTTTTTGCTTGAGCAATAAATCACGACACCTGTCATTGCCTCTTTACTATACAATATTATGAAAACAAGTTTTTGAAATATTGACAGTAAATATACTAAAGGGATTCAAAAGAGATATTACAAATTCAATTAATTTTATGTCATAAGTTGTATAGCTGATTAATTATATTGCTTTGTAAGACAAGCAAACTAACATACAAACTGAAAAACATAACATTTTACATATAACATTTTTTGTTCTACTGAGAAGATACAATACCAATAATAGAAGGTAAAACAATATAACTTCAATATCTATGGCAGAGATTCCCAAACTGTGTGCTGAGGGACAGAGAGAAAATAAAGGTAATAGATAAAATACTGAGTAATAGGTGTGCCGCAGCTACTGGCTTTCTTTTATAGTGGGCCGCCAGCTATTGGCTTTCTTTTATAGTGGGCCGCCAGCTATTAGCTTTCTTTTATAGTGTGCCACAGCTACTGGCTTTCTTTTATAGTGGGCCGCCAGCTACTGGCTTTCTTTTATAGTGGGCCGCCAGCTATTGGCTTTCTTTTATAGTGGGCCGCCAGCTATTGGCTTTCTTTTATAGTGGGCCGCCAGCTACTGGCTTTCTTTTATAGTGTGCCGCAGCTACTGGCTTTCTTTTATAGTGGGCCGCCAGCTATTGGCTTTCTTTTATAGTGGGCCGCCAGCTATTGGCTTTCTTTTATAGTGTGCCGCAGCTACTGGCTTTCTTTTATAGTGGGCCGCCAGCTACTGGCTTTCTTTTATAGTGGGCCGCCAGCTACTGGCTTTCTTTTATAGTGGGCCGCCAGCTATTGGCTTTCTTTTATAGTGGGCCGCAGCTACTGGCTTTCTTTTATAGTGGGCCGCCAGCTACTGGCTTTCTTTTATAGTGGGCCGCCAGCTATTGGCTTTCTTTTATAGTGGGCCGCAGCTACTGGCTTTCTTTTATAGTGGGCCGCCAGCTATTGGCTTTCTTTTATAGTGTGCCACAGCTACTGGCTTTCTTTTATAGTGGGCCGCCAGCTACTGGCTTTCTTTTATAGTGGGCCGCCAGCTACTGGCTTTCTTTTATAGTGGGCCGCCAGCTATTGGCTTTCTTTTATAGTGGGCCGCCAGCTACTGGCTTTCTTTTATAGTGGGCCGCAGCTACTGGCTTTCTTTTATAGTGGGCCGCCAGCTACTGGCTTTCTTTTATAGTGGGCCACCAGCTATTGGCTTTCGTTTATAGTGGGCCGCAGCTACTGGCTTTCTTTTATAGTGGGCCGCCAGCTATTGGCTTTCTTTTATAGTGTGCCACAGCTACTGGCTTTCTTTTATAGTGGGCCGCAGGCTAAACAAGTTTGGGAATCACTGATCTATGGGATATGAAGAAAAAGAAAATTAAAAATTTAACCTTTATATACTATACTATGGAATACAACTATCATCTGTTGAAAATTAAAATCTTAATCCATCAAAAATAGTACAGTACATTTATTGAAGCGTTCCATATAAAACCAAAATGAATGGTTGTAACCAATGAATGGTCGCGAGTAACGTTGTAAGCGACAAAATGAAAAGTTTTCAGGAAATTACCAAAACAAATAACTGGAAAAATAACAAAGGAATATATGTTTCTTTTGGTCACATATGTATTCAATAGTACAAGTGGTCATTAAAATAAATATTACAATAATATCTTATGTAGTAATTAAGTTAAGACCAAAAAGGTGATTCAGAATTGTAAAAACGTTGTAAACAACAGTTGTTTACAACGTTTTTGCGACTTTTTAAATTTTATGGCGGTGGCAACGTTAATTGGGTAAATATAAGAGCTGTTATGTGTAGAACATTTTATTTTAACACTAATAAATGCATATTGCACATGTCCTAAAATGGAAAAGTCAAATATTTGCCTTAAACTTACAATATAAAACCGGTTATAATCAATCAAAGTTAAAAATTTACCTTGAAACTACATTTATTTGATGGCAAAAGTAAACTAAACAGAACATTTATTGTATAACATAGAATTAAACCAAACACATTTCTTGTAAACAGCCTTGAGCCCTTTAATTTTTAACCTTAAGACTTGTAAAACTGGTAATGTTTAGTTTTATGATAAACAAGAGTTTTGGACATTTGGTGGTTATAACGTTACTGCACGTACCTCACGTGGGGGCAGTTTTCGGAGTACAGGTTTTTTCTCATTACTGGTGTAGGGTTCCCCGGCATTTCTGTTTACTTCCCAAACATTCATGGACTAGTTTTGATTGTTAATTGAACGTTTTTTATTGTGGTTAAGCCAATTTATAACCGAGGGTGAAAGACTCAGCCGTGGTGGTGTTGCCATCCCAAACACATGCAACGTTACTGCAAAGAGGGACCAAAAACTTGTGGTTTTCCACCGGTCCTAGTGCTGCCAACTTAAAAGATATCAACAAATAAATACCTTGCACTAGTTTAGGATGTCGTTTCCAACCTTACTGCATAGAAATCTCGATTTTGTAAAATTTGTCCCTTACAACGTTACTGGTGGGAGCAATTCAAATATTAATAAAGAAACTAATTAAAGAACAGAAATATCTTGTTAGTTTGGCCAACTATTAAACCTCATCAAAATTTAAACTTTGTACATAGATGAGTTTGTTAAAACCACAAAAGATAATATGTAACAGTTATGCAAATTTATGTTACGATCTAAAATTATTTAGTAGCTTTTTTAGTTAATTATTAAACTAATTTTTGAATACAATGTTGTATTTAATTTAATGTTAATTTCACTAGTATACTACAGTAATAAAGAAAAACAAAATCTGTTTAAAATAATTCATAATATAGAAAGAACGTGGTTATAATATAATATTCCATTTCACACTCAGAGAAATAATGTTGGACAGGAGAAAATACTCGAGTACTCGCCCACCCTAATAAACTGTAGATGTACTTGAGTACGACTCAATAATTTAATATGATAAATACAAATTAATATTTAGTACAAATTATCATAGTATATAACCGTACCAAATTTGTACCGAGAACTGAGGTACAAAACCTGTTACCATACCGATCTGGAATTTTTGGTACCGCAGACCCCTACACTTCACAGTCACCATCGTGATAATGTAGTCGTTATAATTGTTGAAGTTTATTATCTCCAAATCTTTAGAACATTCCATGAGAGTGATTCTTCAAGAAAATGCTTCCGTTATTAAATATATTTCACAATTTTTTCAATGATTGTTTGGTAAATCAGTAAATTAAATTTGTTGCAGTAATTACCGCTATTTAGTTTGTTTTAGTTTTTATAATATATTTTTCAAACTATTCTATATTATTCAGTTCTATTGTCAACTTATTCTGAAAGCATTAATTGGCCGATTCCAAATGGCAGCTGGATCCAGATTCAGACCTTTTCAAAATGTTCATGTTTAGCCCGGGACTGATCAGGTGAACCTTATAGATTTCATTGTTTAGTTTTTAAAGGAAAAGCACTTGGCATTTTCTTTTGAGTTTAGTGTCTGTGAAAAATTTGGGAAACCCAGATAACTCACCTTAAACAACTGGTTCAGATGAAAGCAGCAACAAAAAGATGGGTACACACACTAAATGAGTTTATGTTGTCTACATTGAATACTTCTTCAGATAAAGATAGATAGAGAGAGGGGGGGGGGATACAATAAACTACCCTTGTATGTCTTTACACTGGCTTGTATGTAAGCACAGTATAACTGTTAATTAGGGGTGTGCGAGTACTCAAAACTTTGAGTTTTCGGCCGAGTATTTTAATACTCGACTCGAAGTTTTGAAAACTACTCGAAAGTTCGAGCGAGTATTTCCCGCCGATTACCGAACGATCGCTAACGATTGCGAGCGGCCAAAACGCGTAGTAACGGCCGCAAAAGGCGATCGCATCACGTAAAATAGACCGAAAATGACGACCGCAAACGATTGCGACCGGCCAAAACGCGTAGTAACGGCCGTAAAAGGCGATCGCATCACGTAAAATCGGCCGAAAATGACGACTGCTAAGGTCTGTGACCGACCAAAACGCGTAGTAACGGCCGTAAAAGGCGATCGCATCATGTAAAATCGGCCGAAAATGACGATCGGATCGCGCAATTTCGGCCGTGACTAACGATTTTGTCATTTAATATTGATTATAAGCGATGTCTGGACCAGGTGAAATGGCCAAATGACAACAGGTTCCTGTTTCATCAGCTGGAAACGAATATCAAACCTTGTTTTGTTAGTCAATACGTAATCCAGTTTGATTGTACTGGCCAAAACTTTGTATTGCTACTCATGTATTAGTTAGAAACCATGTTTAGATTATCAAATCTAGGGTGATATCCAAATTCCATTACACTATTTTAAACTACCAATTGATGGCAAATACTCGCTCGAAAATACTCGAAACTCGAAAATAATTAGCACTACTCGACTCGATTAAAAAAATCACTACTCGCACACCCCTACTGTTAATATATTTTGTAGTGTTGTAAGACGTAGTTTTTTTTATCCTGTTTAATTGTGTCAACACGTATTATACTACTCAAGAAATTGTTTAGAGAGAGAGAGAGAGTCTAATAGTTATTTCTCTGCCATAAGAAACAATGTTTTTAAATTCATTGTTGATGATGAATTTAATTTGTTTAAGGAGTTGTTGCAGACACTAGCCGACAATGATTAGAGAAATCATTTTCCCTTAAAAGTCCACAATAAAACTTAAACAACTTGTATATTACTTCTGTTTTTTATTCTCACCTAAACATTTCGATGCCACTTTGGACATCTTCATCGGTAGGAAGGTTATATAAACAAAACAAAAATTAAAAACAAACAATGAATCATATGATAGCTTACTACTACATCTAATTTAAGTACATTAGCCAAACATTTAAATATATAAATATGGTGATCCATGGGGTGTATTTTTAATTTATTTCCTTTTTGAAAATTGGAAGCCAAGACTTAGAGAGCTTATATCCATCTTCCCTTTTTATATTTTCCTTGTGTTTAATTATTTATGTGGATTCTCTAATCTTTCTTTTAAAATAATCTTCTTCTTTATGCAATAATTTTACATAAGCTCCATGCTGTGTCCGGTTTCATGTGTGTGTTCTGCTATTGCTGAGGTATTTATTCTGCCCTTTTTATCGTCTCTGATATGCTCACTTACTTCAACATTTACTGTTCTCCCAGTTTCTCCAATATATACCGTTTTTCAACTGCACGGTATTCTGTAGCCACCTTTGTTTTTCAACACTGGTGTTTGATCTTTTATTTTGGGGGGTAAATCTCTTAGTTTGGAACCTCTTAGTTTGGAAAATACAGAAAATGTTGTCTTTATTTTATGCTTGGCTAGAACTTTTGACACTTTGTCTGTTGTACCTTTAATGTAAGGCAGGATCACACGTTTGCAGTTGTATGTTGTTCTGATAGCGCTCTAGCTCTTACTAGACTACCAAGCCAATTTATCAAATTTCGACAAAAACTCACTTGTCTAAATGTTTACCACATATACACCATGCTCAATACAGTAGTGGACATCGGGTGACATGCAGATTGTAGTACAAAGTGGTAAGTTTTGCCACACAGTTAACTGTTACTTCAACTTTTTTCAGGTTCGTTGTTGCCTGAGGAAGAGGACATATAGAGATTTAAATCATAATATTGTATTTACATTCGTTTTAGTGTACTTTCAGTGATAGTATTTACATGCTCTGTTATGTGTAAAACATAATTATTTTTTTACAAGATATGTCTTTTATAGACAGGGTTACTGATATATTTATATATACAGGGTTCCTGATAATTAAGAATACATTCTGAATAGCGTATGTCCAGAATTTTGTTTACGAGAGTTATGGCAATCTCGATGTTTTTTCAGGCACAGTATAATAAGCCAACTGTGAACGAAGTGTACAGTTAGTTACATTTACAGAGGTTCGCCACAGTGAATGCACAGGCTAAATGTAGTTGTTTAAAGTGTCAGACTTTAAGCTCTGTAACTTGTAATATATTTGACTGTAATCAAAATATTAACTGTTAATAAAGTCATAATATAGCGTTATATTTTATGTTTCATTTTAGGATAAAATTTACTTCAATTTGTTAGTTGAAAATTATAACTTAATTAATTTGTTTGAAACCCGTGTTGATTAGTTTTTTAGTGTTAATTCTGTACAAGTGTTTAAATTTGCTTCAAGGTTCATATGCCTTTCTCTTTGGGTCCAGTTTAATGATTTATTTTCCCTGTGAGAGTTTATTCTTCGATGCAGGTTATCGTTTTGAATCAATCTTGCGTTTTAAATTTAAATCTGGGTTGAATTCTGCTTTTGATTATTTGTGATTATTATTCTTAGCAAACATCCCCTTAGGGAAGTTGCTGCTACAAATTGTAGTGTGTTCAAATCAAAGCCTTAAAGCCTTAGTCAATCATAATGCTTTGTTTTTACATGCTCATATGCCTAAAACACCAGTCATATAGACCTATGCATTCGTTTTTTGTGTTTTTGAAAGATATTTTGCATCTTTAGATTTCAATATAAAAGATAATTTCGTCACCATAAACCATGCCATTTTTAGTGACAGCTTCTTCCTTGAGGGAATTTGCTAAATTGCATCACACAGATTCACCTGGCTATGATTTATTTTTTTTTTTTTTAGTAAATTCTCATTGTGACAACACTGGTATTTTACATTTTGTATACAATATTAACAAAACTCAACTGATTGTTTTTATGCTGTCTGGCAGTAAAATCTACAAACTATATTGTAAATTGAGGTACATAACAGAAGACGGTGTTTTTGACCTTTCATGTCACAAAATAGTTGTCCTTAACTCATTTGCTGCTTTGTATCATCGTTAAAACGAAATATTCATGACAATTTTATCACATACCAATTACTTTAAATAGAGCAATGCATATTAATAATGAACAGATCCGTCCCACCTAGTGAAGATGCCAGAAAGTGACGTCATAGATTATGCCACCGTGTTGTGGCACATTCTTCTGTTAATGTAATTTTATCTTGACAATTATTCTATGAAGCCTCAAAACTGTAAATTGGTCTATAATTACATAAAACACTGAATATAATCTTTATACCATACTGAATGAGTGTTTTTCAACGAGTTACGAGTGGTATACAATTCTGTACCCGTAGTTTCTACAGGTACAGGCAAACCTCGTAATCCGAATATTTGTTCGCTCAAGGCGTTCACATTTTCAAAATGTTCGGATTACTGAGGAAGTTTCAAATAAAGACCACAAACTTGGTAAAACAACTGTAATTATAACAAAATTACATTCAAGTGACAAATACAATATAAAAAGCAAAGACCTGTATGTAAATAATGATACATATTAAACAAAAGACGCTGAAATAAAATACTTAACTTATAAAAGTCACTTAAAATGCGGTGTCAAAACATGAAAATCTATAAATAGGCCAACTGACGGCGGCTAAAGGTCGTTCGGACTATCGAGGTTAGCCTTGTAAAATACAGTACACCTATCCACAAACAACACTATGTTGGTATTTACTACTGGGCATGGCTGTTGTATAAATCCCAGTTGATGGCACTCCTCAGAGGAATAACATAAAACCTGCAAACATTCAAGGACTCCTTTAGAGTCCTGCAACACAATAAAATATTGCATCAGAAGTGGCATTGCCTTATTTGTATGGCATGTTCTATGAGCAAGATCTTGGTTACACCACAGAACTATGATACCCGCAGCAAATGTGTTAAGTTTAATCAAGACTCGTCGATTAAACATATTTGCAGAAAAATATATTTACTTTGCAACGACTATTTTGATTTGGGTATTTAAGTACTATTCTGAATCCTCTGTCAATAACTGGTTTCTTTTTGTTGAAGAATATTATATTAACTCTTGAACCTCGAGAACGGGTAAAAATCTACCTTCGATGATATATTGGTAAAAGTGTGATGATAAGGTAATGATACATTGTCAGTGTGTAATGAGGTCTTTTTATAATTATGAAAAATATTTGACGTTGGTTAAAAAGTCAAAATAACTGGGAAGAATCAAATAGTTATAATGGTTTATTATTTTACATATTTTAAATCGTTTTGATGTCAATTTTAAAATAGTACTTATTGTGTACACAATGCAATTTTAAACTTTTTAATTTTACAAATTTTTGTGATATTTCTTTTATTACAGAATTCTAGTTAAAGATTCATTTACTAGAATTCACAGCAGTTCACTAGCCTAGTTTGGGAAAATTCCCTGTTCTTGCAAAGTATTTTATAGACCAGACAGAGGTGATTTATAGTATGAAATTTTAAACTCCATTCTAGCGGCCCCTGGACTATATAATCACAACTAAACAGGTACTTTACCTCCGTCAATAGTCTAATGAAGAAGATGAATCTTTACGCTGACATTTTTTGTTGAAATAACAACATTGTCAAATGTTGCAACGTTATTTTATCACATAAACGAACCCTGTAGCAGCTATATAACAATGTCACGACGATTAGAAATCGAATGAATTTTTGGCGCGACGAGACTCCTGCAGTCGACGCTAGGAAAATGTCAAAACACGACTTTTTTGAAATTACCCAGCTCGGGTAATTTTTGTCGCGGGAAGTTGCGGTTGGTACCACTGCACTCCTAAAGAGTTGTTATTCATGTTGGTATTGATTTTTAGAGCGACATATTGATTGGACAGATAATAAGATTTTATGAAAACAGGTGTTTTTGTTTCTTTGTGAGTTGGCCAAAGGACAGCTCCTGTCCTTCAGGAAAAATCTGATTTATATCCAGTATAAGTTATAGTTACTAGTAAAATAATGTGTTAAGAAATGTAGAAGAATTTAGTTTTGTCATTGGCAACACTGCTCCTAGCATAACGTGTAACAGCTGTGATATATTTCGTGATATTTTTTCCTCCCAACACTGCAGCCGCCTAATCGGCAACTGCGCAACTATTTACGAAGTCTCAGTCAGTTTGTTTGGCTCGCTCCAAACTGGGCTGTATTTGGTATCACTGTGGACAGCAGATTTCAGGCTTTCTTCCCATGTTTGTCTCGATGTCTTTATATTTTGTTGGTGTTGAAAATATGACATCTGAAATATGCAGTATCCAAAATGGCGTGCCATGTTGTTGTTTGGCCGTTGTGAGTTGTGTAAGAGTGTTTTAGTAATTTATTTAGCCGAATTTACCCAAAAATGGGTAGTAGTGACATTCGGGGTGCTCTTGAAGAAAGTATTAGTGACATTGATGACGATTTAGAGGGTGATATAGGCAGTGACATTGAGGTGAACGACTTTCCTGATGAGGTGTCTGAGGTGTCGTTATCTTGTAGTGGTGAGTTGTTATTATTATATTATGCCCCTAACACTTATAAAAACAGTTATTTCCCCAACATGTTATATATTTCTATGTAGGGAATTGAATTTACTACAAAATCTATATAATGAATTTTCCCTAACAAATCTGTAGACAAAATTTTACCGAGGCTGCTTTTGAAATTTCAAAAACCCTTTTATAATTGTTCTTATTTTTTTCACCTTACCGACAAAATTGAACTCTCTAGATCTTTTTTATTTTACTATTTTCAGATTCTATGGTTCATTCCGATCAAAAGGAATATAAGTTTGGCTAGGTTTACTTCTACGATTGAATTTATACGAATTTTCAAAAAAAGGTCTGCAAAATCACCAAATTTAGCCTGCCATTTCCCACTTACACCATTGGCCACTGCTAGGGTTGAACAGGTAGGTCTATCATGGTGTGCAACGCGGACAGACCTGGCGTGGGTACGTTTACAACCCGCTTTGAAAATGTTGTAATTACAATTAAATATGTCAGCAGAAAGAGTCATCTTCTTCATTGACGGAGGTGTTTAGTCATGATTACATTTGCATTCTTCACAGACACATTTTTCCAGCTTCCCTGACTACCTCAGTAAGAGGTAAGCGAGATAGAGCGCTCATCTATAACTGAGTACTGTTCCAGAATTTGTATTTACCCTCCTTTGAAATTTTCTATCTTAACGTAGTTTTAAGTTTAAAAAGAGACAGTACTTGTGTAACTTGTGGAATACACTAAAAATGTTGACGTTCATTGATAATCATGTATCTCACTAAACGTTTTGTTGCGTTTACTTTACCTATAGTTTCACGGTTTTATCTTTATATTTTTCAAAATATGCAGTAATAACATTTCTATTTGTTTCTGTACATATTTTTTCTCTGGGGTTCAAAGGAAGTATTTTTAGCGGGAATTGACAAAATCTAGTTACTGTCAATTCCCTGTACAGAATCTTGAAATATAACCCTACACGTACTTATTAATAATCTACTTGCAGCAGTTTGCTGCGAGTTGGACTTTTGCATTGTAAGGGTTATGTGAATATTTTGTAAGAAACTGTATTACAATATAAATATGTAAATAATAGCATTAGTGTTGAAATACCATATTGTTGCCGAACATTTCAATGTTTAAAACAAACTACATTTTGTTGATTATATGGGTCGATACATGTCGGATGCTGTATTATTTATTACCAAAGCTCTTATCGATCCGCGTGTATTATTTATTACATAGATTTGTTTTATTATGTTTCATGTTTTTATGTTTTGTATATTGTAAAATTTTAGTTATATTAATCTTTTTATGTAGCTTAAAGATTTTTACTGATCTATTGATAATTTTACATAATATTTTTAATGGGTACGCATGTGAATAAAGTAAGGAACACTATTTCAAATCGGTGCCAAAATCATTGTTAAAGTGTTAACCAAAACAGATTGATATTGTTAACCAGAAATTAGATCATTTTAGATTCAAACAAAAACCAGACTCTGCAAATGATTACGTTAATATGCGAACGTAACTCTGTAAAAAAGTAATCGGAAGATTTTAATTTATATTATTTTGAAACAATCCCACAAAGATTTTAGGTTACCATAATCTAATCACATGAATTAACATAATCTCATCAACATCATGTATAATTAGTTATTATTTCCCCTACGCTTCTTGTAGCCCTCACAGTACATTAGCACAAACTCTCACTTATTACTATTTTTTATTTTTTTATTTATCCAAACCGATGATAATTCTCTTTTTAATATAAAAAGAACATTTCTAGTGAAGAATTATATTTTTAGAATTTGTTTATCGATGGATATATCAATCGAGAAAGAAGGCAGTGGAAGTAAGCATTCCATAAGTGAAAACTATATTTTGAAAATCCTTTAAGAATGTTTATTTATTTAAACAAAAATTAAAAACTTCAATATTTTAGTCATGATTTTAGTAAATCTTTGTTAATTACAACAAAAATAAAAACTAAGCTTTCAAAATTTTGAGAATTATTAAAGTAGTTGAAATTTGTATTAAAAATGAATATATGACTGACAATTACAAATACATATTGTATATTGTGTGTTTTTAATTTAGGGTTCTCAAACTTCTTTGGCCACGCTCCACTATTGAAATGTTATATTTTCTGCAACCCCCCTCCCCTTCCCCCCATTTTTTTAAAACACCCTGATAAAATAGATAACTTGCATTTATTTTAAGTTTTTGTAATGCACTAAAATTTACTGTGCTAAACAAAATCTTTGGAAATAAACTTATTTTATAATTAATTTGTATTAAGTTCAGTGAAGCTAACTACTAATCAAGTTGTGTTTAAAAACTTATGTTAATTACAAAAAATCATTACATTTGCATTAATTTCTACCATAGTGGATTTGTAGTCTTAGGATTAAAATTCATCTTAAAATATATTGATATTAATTCTAAAGGTTCAAACCTTATTTGTATTTTATTGTTTTCACTTATTTTACCACAGAAGGAACCTTTTAAAACCGTACACCACATTAATTTAATTTTTTCAAAATACTTTTGCTTTTGTTCATCATTTATAACTACTCAATCACAACGCCTACAATTTTAAAATAAATTCCTCATTACATTATTATCCAGTTAAAGTAATCTGCTCTCATATTATGAATTATATACACAATTTGAGCTCTTGGCAACTAACCAAAAACCACATCATTTTCTACCTCCATTGAAATGTGAAACGGTAATGGGAAATCACTAAAATTGTTTTAGTTTAACAATGTCTGACCCTTTTTACAAATGTGAAGTAATGCAAACAAATTAGAGTGTTTTTAAAATACCATTTCAAGTTTTGACGCAAGTCTTTTTTACTAAATATTTTTTAATTAAGTTCATTTTGTGGGTTTACACTTTTATTTTGTACAGATAAATAATACATAATATGAGACAGTATATACTTATAAAGACTTAATCAAATCAAATAACTTACACAACAATTTGTTCAAGGACAAAATCTTTTGTTACTCTGAACAAAAGCATGACAATCAGTAACGTTAACAACCTGGCCCCCCCCCCCCCTCTTAGGGGTCACACCCCTCAGTAAGTACAAGTTTGTGTTAATGTATTCTGATTATTTTCAGTTTTGCTTTATTAATATTAAATATTTGTATTTATATGAACATAATAATTTGCATGTGAAGAATTATCATGTAAGACTTAAAATATATATATATAGCTCGAATAGATTCTACTACGGTTGACAAACAATATTTACTTTCTCTATTTTTCTTTCTATTTTATTTTTATTGTAATCTCTTATCACATAGTTTCATAAACAAGAAGATTGTAATCTATATACACATTATTATACATGTGATGTTTGTTACATAATATGATTCTAGTTTATATTCTTGTTCTTAATAAGTCATAATCTTATAATGCTTTATTTAGTTGAGGTGATATACAGTCATTCTAGTTATTCATAATCATGACATTTTAGTTTTTATCTAATTAAAAGTACTAATTTCACTAGTAGAATTTTATTGATTTAGGAAAGTGAATAGTATCTTCTGTTTTGAGAGGGTGCTTGTATGCCTGTTCAAAAACACAACTTTTACCTTCTCGATAATACAAATATTATTACATAGAACGTTTTTAAAAATTTGCCAAAGGCAGGATAAAATGAACATTGTCGAATGTCTGGGTCGTCTGCACTGATCGTATGGTCCTTGCCAAAGGTTGGAAAATGTCTCAGGTCTTAAAATGAACATCCATCTTTTATTCACCCAACATTGTCATTGTTCCTCGCTCAACTGGTTAAGCTCCTAATAACGTAGTCCCGCACCTCAATTCTTCGACAGTGCTAGATCACAATTCAAAGAATGGCAGTTGATGATACAGGTGGTTGCCATAATCAGAATCCACATTCGTTCAAACTTTGCGCTATCCCGAACTGCCTTGCCTGCAGTCAGTATCCACATTCGTTCAAACTTTGCGGTATCCCGAACTGCCTTGCCTACAGTCAGTATCCACATTCGTTCAAACTTTGCGGTATCCCGAACTGCCTTGCCTACAGTCAGTATCCACATTCGTTCAAACTTTGCGCTATCCCGAACTGCCTTGCCTGCAGTCAGTATCCACATTCGTTCAAACTTTCCGCTATCCCGAACTGCCTTGCCTGCAGTCAGTATCCACATTCGTTCAAACTTTGCGCTATCCCGAACTGCCTTGCCTGCAGTCAGTATCATTTTTGTAAATTTACATGTTATGACTTGTATTAAAATTACGTCTTTTGGGTAAGATACTGCACTAAATATTGTTCATCTTCTACTGATTTTTAACGCCTGTGTAATTTTTAAAGTGAATTAAAAATATGTTTCGGTTAATCTGGGAGGTTTTAGTATTCATTTGTTAATTCAAAAACTTTGATGATTTGATCATCTCAAGCAAAGAAATATTTTGATTACCACGACCCCCCTTTACTTACTTTTTCCTAGCTCTCGTTGAGAGATGAGGTTCGGGAATCATGGTGTCTGGAGCTAACCGGGAGATCAAGAAACAATGTGAATGTAGGGTAAACAAACAACCTCATACATTTTCAAATTATTTTTAGCCTCTAACTTCTCCTCTGGGCATTGTATCAATAGTTCCTCTTATTTCTGAAAGAAAAACAACATATTCCTTTTTTTAACAAGACATACCAAACTGTTCTCTGTTTTTGTTGAGTTGTTTTTATTGATAAGTAGGTTTTGATTTTTGTTTAATTTGGTATATGATATCAGTTTGTTTTCTTTTGGCCACTGTTTCAAATGCGTTGAAAATCCTTTGAAATGCTGAATTATTTTACATTCAAGTCTCTCATTATAATCTAAGAATAATTCTAAACAGGCGCAACTAAAGGAAAGTGGCAATATGAAGAATAATGAGGGCAATAAACTATCAGTAATTATTCCATGCTTAAATAAATCATGGTACGGTAGATGCCCTCTTAACCGCCTTACTCGAGTCCCTGGGTTGAATAACTAAAAGGGTGATTAAAACTAAATAGATATTAAAAACCCTGATTTGCGGTGGTTTAATGTACACCTAGGTATTATCATATTGAAGACTAAAAATGATAAAATTTATACAACAGTAAATAAATAGGTACCAAGATTAATACTTGATTAACTAGGAAACATATGATAGACTTGTTGTGATGTGAACGATTTTAATGGTACAGTATTAGAACATCGGCTGCAATGGCAGACGTTAGTCATCTCCTGGAAAGAGGGCGGGTAATCCGATAGGGTGGTTGAGCGACGACGGTTAAGAGGACGTCTACTGTATTTTTCTTTCAGTTTTAAGTTTAATGTTACATTAATAAATAACATTTCCTTTTATTAATTCTTGTGTAAATGTTGCTAATATTTCATAGTTGGGTGGAGGTTTTAGTAAATTTTACAAATTTAATCAGGTTTCCATTTAATACTACTTGTCCTCATTTGGGGTTTATTTGTTGTTTGCAGAAAAAATAGTTCTTTTTGCTAACAAAAAATACTAACTGATATTAGAAGTCTGACTGTCTTTATTGAGGCCAAAATCAGTAGAATTGGAATTGGAATTGAGATTGAACTATCAGCTTTAGGACCTGTGTTTACCTTAAAAACTAAGATAACTGAGAATCATGTCTGGCATCTTACTGTGTTAAATGCTACATTTATTATTTTATATTAAAAATTGGGGATTTTGGGCATTTATTTAAAATGGGGATTTTGTATTGGGTACCTAAGGGAATAGGCTTGTGCATTACTGCATAAGGCCATAAACAGGCCTTTTGTTACGGGAATAGGCCTGCGTTTGCTTCGGGTGTATTTTTACCATACCTTTCTACCATATATCATTTTAATTGGTCCAGTCGTTAGTGTGTGATGGGACATCAAACAATGACACAAAATAGCCATTTATAACACGATTAGAATTTGTTATTTGCATTCAAATTTCAGGTGTGTTATTTATTATTGCAAGTGAATTTTGTGCCTTCATTTTGAACCAGACATGAGTTAGCATTCACATCAACTTTCACATTCAATTTAACTTCACCTAAAACATCAACATGTCCATTTTTGAGGGCCCAGTTTGTACAAACCCCCCCCCCCCCATCAACCTCAAAGTTTCCCTAATGTGGTTCACTGATCCGTTCTGTCACATGAGGCTTAAGATTTTTGACTTATGACATTTTATCCAAAGTTCCAAGGCCCAATTTGGTCCAGCAAACAAACTCTTACTAATATTTTGTTCTGAGACATAGTTAAATAACCGCAACAAAATTGTACACTATATTTTAATTTCGGCAAAACCGTAAAATATAAAAACCAAACTATAAAATAGATAGAATTACCTCACCTCTCAGATTCATAATTTTAGAGTTATTCACTGCATCTTGTTAAACTCAGAAATTTGTTCAGGTTTGGGAAAAGGCTAAGTTCTGTTATACGTAAAATCTGGTCCTTCTAGCAAAGTCATATGAGAGCAAAACAAATTGAACAGTCTGGTTGTTTGAATTTGTAAATGTAGCTCTGCTTCTATGATTGACTAGTTGCCACGTTTCCTACCTGTGACTAGCTGCTACGTTTCTTAGGTGTCAATTATAAATACAGTTTGTTCTGTTTTGTAGTTCTGCATAATTATCTGTTTAAGTTTACTTTTTTGTTTTAAATCACTACATCAATATATTCTTTTGTATAGAGGTGTAATACAACTATTCAAAAACATTTGTGTAGAGAAGGTAATTTGTATAATTGAGCTTATAGTTTTAAAAAACTAATGTGTTCCATACAAAAATAACCCAATATCCATATCCATATTGAATTTTTAATTTCCACCTTTTCAAGGAAGAATTTGTATACTACTGATTACTTGGTATTTTTGTAGATTTTGAAAACTGCAACTTTTTTAGACCTCAACGTTTCTAGGTTTAAAGTGAAATAGTTTAAATGAAAATTGTTAAAAACTCATGAGTGAAATTATTTAAAACTGTTTGTTAAACTTGTTCGGACCTCATCATCATTTTACAGTTTAAAGATTGTGTTTGGAATAAGATACATGTACATTCATTTAACTACTTGATAGTTAAAGTGTCATAGCCTGGTCTGTTTATTTAGTTCAAACTGCTTGTTATTTCCCAGATGTTTTTATTAACTTTAATTTTATGGTCACATTTTAAGCATTACCTCATATGCTTTTTATTAATATCAACTAAAGAAATTCATTACAATAACTGGAATATTTCATAACGTTTGCTGCATAAATTGCTGTAAAACATTTATTTTTGCCTCGTCATTGGCAATTTACTTTCTTGCCTCAAGCAACGACTCTGCTAGTATTTAGCGATAGCGTTCCATCAGTATTTCACTTTTTCATATGATTTCTATATCAAATAAAGCACTCGAATTGGTTTACTCTCCTATTTTAATAACATACCACCAATAGACTATTGAAATACAAACTTGTTGATTTTGTAAAAAATATCAATCCCCTCTGTTTTAGTCTTTTTGTTTCATTTCAATTAGACATCATCCGACTTGAAATTGCCGAGTTATATTCTAGTTAGATGTTAGTATAAATCTAAATCTATTATTATCGTTATATCTGATAGTTTTATAATTATTTTTCTTGCATTATGTGATAACTTTATTGTTATTAAGCTTACTCTGTGAAATAACTACACACAGAACAATATAGATTTGCAAGAGATTACTGGACACAAAACAAAATTCCTATTTATAGACTATGTATGGATAAGGTGCTATGGACATTCGTAGAATGAAAATTTTCAGGTCTTCTCGATCTGACATTGTTCAGGATTTTGAAAGAGCAAATAAATAATTATTATTATCTACAGTGGTTTTCTTTTTTGCTCTGCCTTTTAATTTATTTATTGGAGTTGTTATTTTGTTGACAGCTGAAAAATAATTAAATTAATCATAGAAAATGCAAAAAATTTGTAAAACTGACTTTAAAGTGATGCCAAAACATCAAAAACAGGTTGATTATAATTCTTGACGCAAGATTTCCGGTATAGCGATGACGTCACATCCGGCACTCGTTTCCGTGTGGGCCGCTCCTGGTGCCAGTTCACTGATATGTCTGATGTAATACACTGACATAAACCCTTTCAAAAACTTGTTTTACTAAATAAAAAACACGGAAAAAGTTTCTAGTCTTTCAATAGGACAAAAATTTGTCATTTATAGAATAACAAAATAAATTATTTTACTGGGGTACCCGGCGAACATGTTGGGTTCACTGCCTTGTCCTCCTCATTCTCAGACCTGTCTGTTGAGCCGTCACCCTCTGAGAACTGTTGTGCAATAATTTTGGCTTCATTATCGTCCGACGTGGCTGAATCTCAATGGTTTTATATGTTCATAACATAACACAGTCCAAGAAAAACACTAGTCATAAAACATGCGAGTATAACTAAAAAAACCACACTGGGCGGTAAACTGACTCAACCGAACTAACATGTATCCGTGAGAGTGGCGGACAGTGATAGGTCCACTCCCGCCAAGAGCTGAGCTCGTACTGAATCATAGTCCTGGGACACACACAGTTTCTGTCAGTTCCCAGCCATTATTGGCTGAACCTACACAGGAAGGGCAATGCTCGGTGTAGGGAAAGGCCTCAGCTGGATGTCAGACGGTTACTTGGACTGTTGCCAGTGGACACGTCATGCACACGGAGGATAACTGGCACTGTGTTTCATTTCTTCCAGCGTATTCTCCGCACAACAAAGACCGACCTAGACTATTTCGTCATGGCTGGGAAAAGTGTGGGTTCTGTGATAGGTGTGTGTGGTTAAATTTAGGCCTAGTCTGATATAATTTTAACTAACCTATTCTAGCCAGGTCGGAACGCTAGAGAGCTACTATATAAGTATTTTTTAGCAGGGGTGGATACAGACTATCTTTTTATGGGGGTCATGAGTGAAAAAAATATAAATTGTAAAAATACAATAACCTTTAGAGTGAAAAATTGGTAAAACACATGAAGGTGTGTGGTTTTGGGAGCGGTCATGACCCCCCCCCCCCCCGTATCCGCGCCTGGTTTTTAGTGGGTATGTTATGTGTTTTAGACTAGTAGGAATACCCTAAAATAGAAATACATCATGTACACAAGTTCGCTGCTACTGGGGAGTGTGAAATAAAACTGCATCAAGACAATTAAAGAAGGTTTTTATTGATAAGAGTCAGGTATATTTTTAGAATTATATTCAGAAACATAGTTTAGGCCAGGCAAATTGATCGCCTTGACTTTAGCATAGTAAAACCAACAAAGCATCTCTTTTCCTTTGGGATATTCTTCAGAGAATATTCTGATGACATCCATCTTGCGCCCATTGAACACCGGAACACCCTCTAACAAGTCCAGGTTTTTCAACATGAAGGTATCGACTAAGTAGATCTCTCCTAGGATTTTCTGATTGTAAAACAAAACAAATGATTATATGTTAATAAACAAATATTACTAAGACAGTCAACACTACTTGTGTTGTTTATTTGATTTTCATCACAGGTATGGAAATGTCTTTGACCTTGCTAGTTTGGCGTATAGGTATGATTGGCTATTACAGTCATAGGCGTGCGCACGGTAGTTCCTAAGAGGGCTTGGGGGGGCCAAAAGAGATGATTAAATAAATGTTTAGATGTTTTGTAGTAAGTTAAAAAACAAGTCTAATGTAAGAAGTAAGTACGAAACAATAGGTAAGTTTTCGCTTTAATAGTAAGTAATACTTGGAGTTTTATTGTTACACATAATTGTTACAGAGTATAGTATCTAAAAATGTAAATTTAATTACAATCGACGTCCAAAACAGGAACTGTCGTCTTACTTTTTCCGTGACAATCGACAAAAGATTTCTTAGAAACCGAGTGCCGGATGTAAGTTCAATACCCCTTGGCTTCGCCCTTCTTTTGTTCATTCTTAGGCGGATATTTTGTGGAAAAGTAAATGTAATAATAATTTAAATGTTGAGTATAACAATAAATAATTTTATTTTGGTTCCCATCGCATATTTGGAATAAAACCAGTCGGTTCTGCGCATTTATAGAGAGCACTGTAATAAATATACATATGTCAGTGTTTGAGATATTTATTCGGAAGCGTTATACATTTTTCACATTAAGTAGTTTTTAAATTTTGTGTGAGTGTTGTAAGGTTTTCATTCGTAATACGTCAAGAAAATTGTCAGGTTCTTGTTTTCGAAAAAAAGCAAAAGAAAGAGTGGAAGAAGCTCAACAAAGTTCTTCTTTACTTGCATCGTGGCTGAAGTGCCAGGTTAACAAACCGAATGAAGATGCCAAAGGTAAGTTAATAAAGACGATAATCATTCCTAATATGTATAATTAATTAGGAATTTCAGTATACCAAAGTAAATTTTATAATTTAAACCCCTTTTGAAGTACATTTAATGGTGTACTGTAGTCATTTATCTGAAACACCTTTCGGATGAAAATATAAAAATCTAGACTTAACAGTATTAAATATACAAATACCAAATGCTCAAAGAATTATTAATTATCTTGTAAAACTTAAACCGGTTTCAACGTTAGTTTGAAATTCAGATCATTATAATACTGTAAGTAGAATTTACGGCGGAATTTATTACTTTACTTTTTTGTTTGTAAATTTACTAACAAACAAATGTATACAAGCAATTGCTAAAAGTGTAATTTGGATATTTTTTTAAAGTGCGCTAAAACTAGTGACATTACGATTTACAGCATTATGTTGATTGAATTTATACTGTACCTATTGTGTAATGTTCATTTTTTGCGAGTGTATGTTATGCACATATTATTGTAACACATTTTACATGTATTATTATATGTTATGTTACATTTGAAATATATAATTTCACATACACACGACCACTTTCGCGCACGCTTATAGACGCGAGCACCAATAAAACTGTTTACCCACTCGCGCACCTCCATCCCCTCTGTAAAATTGACTAATCGTCGGTTGACGGGTCGTCCTCAAACAGTAACACGGTGGCAATAATTTAAACTAGAATACTTTAAACATGTGAATTCTTACATCATTCAATTATTGATGATTATTAAATGAGTAAAACATTATTTTCACACTTTTTAAACAATGTGTTATATAATAACAGTACAGTAACTAACGTACAACTTTTGAGTTAATGAAATCTACTTAGTCGAGGGTTCTTGGATTTGTACATTTTAATTTCTCTTCCAGTTGCAGAAAACAAAACTACTGACATAGAGAATCAGGAAACTACAACAACCACAAACCCAGCTGAATACCCGTAAGCTCATTCTCCAGAAACCAATTCTCTTGCATCCACTTCGAAGTATGATGGACACAAATCATTCGAAGAAATTTCCAGTGATCGGATTCCTCAAGGTGAGTACAAGTATTTGCACACTTAAACACAAAACAATAGACTCAGGGACTGATACATTATTAGGCTGACTAGGCTGCAGCCAGGGGTGCCAATCATCCAAGGGGCCCCAGTCATCCAAGGGGCCCCAGTCATCCAAGGGGCGCCAGTCATCCAAGGGGCCCCAGTCATCCAAGGGGCCCCAGTTATCCAAGGGGCGCCAGTCATCCAAGGGGCCCCAGTCATCCAAGGGGTGCCAGCCATCCAAGGGGCCCCAGTTATCCAAGGGGCGCCAGTCATCCAAGGGGCGCCAGTCATCCAAGGGGCGCCGTAGGGGCTCACATCTTTTTATAATTTTGGAAGTGCGGTGTCAATTGCTAGAGGGAATTTTAGTTCCGCGCGCCCTTTCCCGTTGCCACACCTGATTTATCCTCAGTTTGACACTTTGACAGAAGTTATTTTATTTGTTCCGTAGCTCGTGATTAGGGATGGATAGGTCCCAAAATTTTGAGAAAAAATCTTATTATTCGGGCGGAATTTATTTTACCCCGGGATTATTTCAGGACGAGATTATATCCTCAAAGCGGTTATATGCGATGCAATCGTAATTTACGGCCGATATAATGTTGTGCGTTCAATTGCATATATCACGTGATGCGATCATCAATTTCGGCCAAATTACGTGGTGCAATGGTCGATGTTATGCAGTGCGATCGTTATTTACAGCCGATGTTACGCGATCCGGAGCTGAAACCGAGAGATATGGGACCCTTTAGACCAGACAATAAGGGGATGCCAGTGGTGCCCCTGAGTTAAGGCAACCACTGTTTGGTTAAAAGATACACCTGCCGCTGATATCCCCTTAACGCATAACGCATCCATAAAATGCAGCTAAATCGGGCCGCGTTCAGACACTCATTCATCAGTCTTTTTGACACCCATCCCCCATCAGTAGTTCGGGGGGAGGGTGGGGGCAAATTAACTCAAGCCTATAGGCGCCACACCTCTTAATCAGGTCCTGAGTAGACTTAATATTTCCAAAAATAGTTAATCAAATATAGCAATTACTTTCTGACATTAAATTAAGTATTTTGAAGTCCCTTTTTCCTAATTAATCTCTATTTAAAACACAAATGTTTTTATGAATTAGTACCGGGGAGACCGAGCCATGCTCGGTGTGATTAGTTTCTTGGTGAAAAAGATATGTCTACATTAAATCTTTATTCACTGGTCACTTTAGTCACCATTTTTAAGAAACCACTCGTAGATCATGTGCAAGTCCTTGACTGTTCACTGGTTAATTTATTCATAGATGGTATGATTATTTTGTTTTGATTTGAAACTCCATAAGTCCTATATTAATTTTTTAAATTTTCAAGTAGGATTGTTTATTGTTTAACATAGTATGAATTATCCTGGAGTTGAGGTTTTAATTATCAATTTGTATATCCTAAAGCCCCCCAAATTCTAAAGTGTAAAAAAGAACGTTACTTTTCTGTCTATAGTATAATACTATGATGGTTAAAATCAATTTAACTTTTGAGCCAAGTAACAAAAACTTAGGTAAGTAAATGCAAAAAGTGTATTGAACGTTGATTGCCCATTCATTTTTATCCGAAATATCATAATACGTAACTTCAAAAACGTAGTGCAATAATACCATACAATTTTGAAGTTTCTTATTAATATTATACATTTGTGTTGCAGACGGTGGAATTTTGTCTGATGCCAGAAAGAATTATGCTGAACTTGATAACCCATCAGTAGATCTACCAACAGAATGATTAGAAAAATCTGCAAGGATTCGTCAAGGGCCTTACCAACCACGGATGGTACAGTATCCAGTTAAAACAATGGGAAAGGGAAGCAACACAAGAAATAGATCATTTCTACCCGGTTGGTTTGAAGACTTCAAGTGGTTGGAATACAGTCCAGTAAAAGGATGCCTCTTACTGTTTTGCCTGCCGGTGTTTTGGATTGCAAGAGAGTGCTTCAATCGGACCGGTTGAGGATGCATTCACTTCAACAGAATTTTCATCATGGCATAAAGCAATTGAAAGATTTAAAGTCCATGAAAAAACCAAGAACCACTTATCAAGTGTGATTGGTTGGGACAGCTTTTTGAAAAATAAAGCTGTTGACCTTCTGCTAGAAGAAAAAAAAACTTGGAACTAAGGCTAAAGAACAACAAAGGCAAAACAATTTTGAGTACAAGAAAAGACTCATTGATATTGTGCGAACTTTGGCAAAAGGTGGCAAACCACTTCGTGGACACTGTGAATTAAAGGATAGCGATGAAAAGGGACTTTTTCTTGAAATCGTACAGCTACTTAAAATGTATGACCCTGATTTTAAAGAATACCTGGAAAGTGCACCAAGTAACTGCATATACTTAAGAAACCATATTCAGAATGACATTTTAGATGCCCTCACTAATGTTGTCCTGAAGAAAATTCAAACTGAACTCAAAAGGGGTGCCAGTTTCTATAATTGCCGACGAGACTTCGGATGCCAGTCACCATGAACAAATGGCGATAGTGTTTAGATATATACCACAAGGGAGTGTGCAACCCATTGAAAGATTTGTCGTCTTAGAGCGGTTGAAAACCACTGATGCTGAAACATTATTTATGACTTTAAACTATAAGTTAGCAGAAATGGGTGTTCTTTGGGAGGATGTCAGGGCTGTATGTTTTGACGGAGCATCAACTATGTCAGGCCAATTCACTGGTGTGCAGTCAAGGTTTAAAGGAAAAACCTTCAATTTTGTATGTGCCATGTGCACTGTTACGCGCATTGTTCAAGTCTCTCCCTAGTAAGTGCATGTGCAGACCATAAGGAAAACCCACAAATATTTGACTTTTTTGGTATCTTGCAGCTGATTTATAGCTACATTGAAGGAAGTCTAAAAAGACACTATATGTTTGAGGAAATTGTGAAGACCACGAATGGAAAGTTGAAAACTCTGAAATCGCTTTCGGATACTCGTTGGGCGTGCCGTGCAGAGGCGGTTTCTGTAGTGCATGTCTTTTTAAAGTTATATATGATATACATGTTAATCAGGTATTGTTAAGGACGTTAAAGTTATAATATTGTTTGTCAATTGCCTTATTGTGCGTATGTGATCTTGTAAGGTATGAATTCATTTGGTGGATTAAACAGTAAGATAGCAAATACTTTTTTATGGTATCGTGTTTTATTCCAAGAAACACTATATTATCCGGTTAATTGGTTTCGTCTCCATTTACCCCTCGGTAAATGTTAAACAATTTAAAATTTTGTAAAAGTGTGATTATTAGCTAACTGAAATTGTAGAGTAATGATTTTCCATTTTACAAATTTACACATTTTAAAGTCAAAATTTATTAGTAGGATCACTTTTTTGTGAATAAATTCGACTCAAGTTCCATTTCCATTCCAATAACAAATATATATATATATATATATATATGTATATTTTCCCAACTTAGAGTAATAGTACTTTTATATCGCTGTTTATTTGAACTTTACTTTTCGCTTTAATGCACCATAAGAAGTTGGAAAAGTAAGAAAATATATAAAAATATCAATATAAAAAGTTATTCTATCGCTATCATCAGTTTTAGGTCAAACAAGTATATTTTTCTGAGAACAGATAAATTCTCATAAATCTGAGTCCATATTTTCCGGAATTAGCATTTTAAAAAGAGCTTGGAACCCTACTTCAGTGGATTGGCAATTATTATATTGTTTTAAAAACATTAAGAGACACATACTTTTACTGTGAAATCGGAGTGGAGCAGACACCTGCCCATAATCTAGTTTTTTTATAAGATTATGATATTTTAAAACTAAATATACCTGTGGAGTCACAATACTTATTGCATTGAATAATATTAGCATATTGTTGTGTAATGGAGGAGTAAACTATTAGATTATATACGATAATTGACGTATTCAATTATTCGGCAAATAAATACGTTTTTAGAGCAGCGAGATTGAGGGGGGGGGGCATTTTTCGGTTCCGGCACCCACACTGAACGGACTCTGCGCACGCCTATGATTACAGTATTTAAAAAAGTATCTTCACTTCAAATTTCAGACTTTTAACAAATAACTTGCGAGTAAAGAAAACACTGGTTTTTTTAACTGAATCATACTGTTCTAATTAGTTGTTAGAAGTCCCTGCATATTATAAACTGTTTGTCCCCAGTTTTGTATTACAGATCATTTCCCAGCATGTGGTGTGTAGGAGAGGTGTAGTGCGAGAGAGTTGGTGAACATTCCCCTCCGACGGTTGTGTATAGTCAAACATCGGGGCGGTTTTTCCTAAAAAGGTACAGTGGGCGAGCGCCCGGGGCACGAAGGGGGGGCCCTTCGGACCATGAAAGGGGGCACCAGGCTACAAAGAGGGACCTCGCAAGGCAGTGTTTTAATGCTTTTCTGAAATAGTATTATTTTTGCTCAACTCTCAATAATACAAATAGTTTTAAGCTGTGAAAGGTTTGCGTTCAGACTAAGTATCAAACCCAAAATCATTAACTCATTTTTCTTATTTTGAGAACCTTGTATGCCGAATTAATAAATTTCCCCCAATCTAGTTACAGGCATAAACCATAGACCAGGTTCTTACCTGTTTGTAATTATGACATTTCCGAAGCGTCTATAATGGTTGTTATATACAAAATTAAAAACACATTATAAATTACAAATTATAAATGCAAATTACAATGTTAAATGCTTAGGGTGTCACAATTACAATATGTTTGGACTCTAATTGTAATGAAATAATATTTAGGATTTGAAAATCACAGGCAAATTTATCTCAACAAATTATAATAAAACGTTTATTTATGATTGTATATTGATGAAAGTTGGTAAGTGGCTTTATATGGTCATAAGATACATATATATGCATTGAGGTTAGGTTCATTTGGAAAAGCTCTAGGCTGTGAGAATTTGGTAAGTTGGGGAAAGGATAGACAGCTAGCTTACCTGAAGAGAATAAAGCAGGTGTAGCACAGGAGACACATCAAAAACACACAACAACACTTGATATTTCGTCCCTCTTGGGGACTTCATCAGAAGAGAAGAGAATGAAGTATAAAGTGGCTGCTTGTCATAAAATGGCTTTGACAAGCAGCCATTTTATACTTCATTCTCTTCTCTTCTGATGAAGTCCCCAAGAGGAAGAAATATCAAGTGTTGTGTGTTTTTAGCGAATTTCCCCTATAGGGAAGAAGCTATTACCGTAGGTGGCATGGTAAGACGTAAGCCCAAGACCATGATAACTTTTTGTTTTGAGGTCCCCAGATGCCAAAAACACCATTTGTTCAAATTTATATATATGTATATATATATATATATATGTCCGTTACCGCGATAACTTTTGAAAGAAACACCCGATTTTGATTAAATTTTGCACAAATGTGTAGAGTAACATTTATGACTTTAAGTTTGAAAACCAGATTGATCGGACTATGGGAAGGGGGTTTTAAATTTTTCAAAAATCAGTTTTTTGAATTTTCCCCCTACAATTTTAAAAACACTCAATTTTAGTTTTAGCCATTTTATAGAGCTTAAAAAACCAAATAATTTGGTATTTTGAATCATTAACCTAGGTTAAGTGGTTGCGGGGAAAATCCAAAAAACGTGTTCATAAAATCTCCCATGTTAATCTTACGGGAAAATAGTTGTTTACTTTTCCTCAATTAATTTTACTGTAAACTTCACATTTACTTTTACCAATCAGTTTAGCTCTACAAAACAATCATTTTGGTGTTTAAATTGTGATTCTAAGTCCAACCGTTGCCGAGTAATTCAAAGTGCTAAACACAGTACGTTGTCCAATGTTATCCTTATGGAGAATATTTAAAATTTTATATCTCTATTATTAATGAATGAATATTGATGAAACTTGGTATGTGGCTTCACCTAGTACTGGTATATTGATATTTGCACAAAAAATTGATTTTTTGTTGATTATCCTCTTAGCAGCAAACCTGCATCCTCATCCCTAATGTTATTCTTATGGAGAATACGTAAAGCTTTATATCTCCCTTAATTATGAATATAAATCATTAAAACATGGTATGTAGCTTCACCTGGTTGAGTTATATTGATAATTGCAAAAAAATTTTCATCTTCCTTGTTGCAGCAAACCTGCGTTCTCAGCCTTAATGTTATTCTTATGGAGAATAAATAAAATGCTATATATCACTTAGTTATTTATGTATTTTTATGAAACTTGGTAAGTGGCTTTATGTGGTAGTAAGAAATATATTCATGCATAGGAAATTCGCTGAGTACGCAGGATTGCTGCGACGGGGGTATAGTTCTTGCTAAACCCAAATTTTAGTTTGCACCATTGAATTCGGCTTAAAACCAAACAATTCAGTATTCTGAGAAATCACTTCACTTGTTCAGCGGGTCGCGTTAGTTTGACAGCGCCTTCTATTTCAGTTGAGGTTGACGGCAATACACGCGTGTATTGCAGGTTTTTGTTCAAATTTGTAGGCGCTGGTCATTGAACGAGCGTGATGACCTTGAGGCCGACCTTGCCACCCTTCCCCCTAGCGCCTGGACTGGCGTTATCTCTATTTTATCGCTTCATTCATTCTATTTTCCTGGAATTTAATAATTTATCCGTTCTCTTTAATTTCATTCTATTCAGTTTGAATTAAATGCCAGTTTTCTTTGATTTTATTAGCGAATTTCCCCTATAGGGAAGAAGCTACTACTGTACCGTAGTCGGCATGTTAAGACCTAGGCCCGGGACCATGATAACTTTTCGTTTTGAGGTCCCCAGATCCCAAAAACACCATTCGTTCGAAACTGTATATATATATATATATATATATATATGTGTGTGTGTGTGTGTGTCCGTGGGTGTGATAACTCTCGTAAAAATGGTCCGATTTGGATGAAATTTGGTACAAACGTGTAAAGCATCATTTATGACTTTAAGTTCGAAAACCAGACAGATCGCCCTATCCAAAGTGGTAATTTGGGGGGGGGGCTTGTACCCCAAAAATGGGTTTTTTGAAGTTTTTATATGTAATAATTTAAAAAGTATAATTTTAGTTTTCACCATTAGATTCAGCTTAAAAAAGCACACAATTTGGCGTTTTGATCTTTTCTCTACGTCAAATGGTTACAGAGATATTGAAAGTGCTAAACACAGTACGTTGTCCAATGTTATTCTTATGGAGAATAAGAACAATTTTATATCTCGCTTATTTATGAACGGATACTAATGAAACTTGGTATACGGCTTCATCTGGTTGTGGCCTATTGTTATTTACACAAAACAGCAATTTTTACCGATTTTTCCGTAGCAGCAAACCTGCGTACTCAGCCCCATGTTTTTCTTATGGAGAATAAGTAAAATGTAATGTCTCTCTTAGTTATGAACATAATTTAATGAAACTTGGTATGTAGCTTCACCTTGTTGAGTTATATTAATATTTATAAAAACAACAATTTTTTGTGTTCCTTGTTGCAGCAAACCTGCGTACTCATCCCCCATGTTATTCTTATGGAGAAAAATCAAAATTATATCGCTTATTTATGATTGTATATTGATGAAACTTGGGATGTGGTTTCACCTAGGTGATTTATATTGATATTTGCATGAACACCCCTATTTTGTTTTCCCTGTTGCAGAAAACTTACGTACTCATCCCCAATGTTATGCTTATGGAGAATAATTAAAATTGTATATATCGCTTATTTGTGAATATATGTTTATGAAACTTACTATCCAGCTTTATGTGGTATTAAGTATTATTATGCATTGGAAATTCGCTGAGGGTGCAGGTTTGCTGCGACGGGGGTATGTTAATCTTATGGGAATACGGTTTTTAGATTTTCCTCAGATAATTTCACTAAAACTCCACATTTCTTTCTACCAATCAGTTTAGCTCTACAAAACAATCATTTCGGCGTTTTAATTGTTGTTTTATGTCCAACCGTTGCAGTGATATTCAAAGTGCTAAACACAGTACATTGTCCAATTATCCTTATGGAGAATAAATAAAATGTTATATTTTGATTATTTATGTATGTATTGATATATATTGATGAAACTTCGTATGTGGCTTCAACTAGCTGTGGTATATTGGCAATAGCACAAAAAAAGTTTTTTTGTTAATTTTTTCTGGTAGCAGCAAACCTGCATACTCGGCCCCCATGTTATTCATATGGAGAATAAGTAAAATTTTATATCTCCCTTAGTTGTGAACGTAAATTAATAAAACTTGGTATGTAGCTTCACCTGGTTGAGTTATATTGATAATTGCAAAAAAAAACACATATCTTCCTTGTTGCAGCAAACCTGCGTACTCATTTATAATGTTATTGTTATGGAGGATAAATAAAATGCTATATATAACTTATTAATGAATGTATTTTTGTGAACCTTGGTAAGTGGCTCTGGGTAGTAGTGATACCCATATATTTGCATTGGAAATTCGTTGAGTACGCAGGTTTGCTGCGACGGGCGTATTTATGTGTCTCCTGTGCTACACCTGTTTTATTCTCTTCAGGTAAGCTAGCTGTCCATCCTTTTCCCAACTTACCAAATATATATGCATTGGAAATTCGCTTAGAGCGCAGGTTTGCTGCTAAGGGGGTATTCTTATTTATTGAGATGTATATTGTATGCCTGACTTAGATACAGGTTTCCTGAGACTGTTGGTGACCCTACGTCTCCTTCAGGATGGCACATTTCCAGGATAAATCCTCACTATCAAATCCTAGAACATTATTTCTAAAACCTAATTTGTGAGAGATTATCCAACTTTTTGTAAACACTACTTTAACGGAATCTTGTGTTAGCAAGAGAAGAAGATGCTAAAACAGAAATGTCAATGGAAAAATAGTTTTTTTTTGCTGTTTGAGATTTTATGAGTGTGTGCCAAGTGCTTTTAAAAACTGTTTTGAAGTCTCAAGGATGTTTTTTTAAGACATCTTGTATGAGGATTTGATATAGGATATATACTGAAAACACTTCATCCTTAAGAAGACAGTTGAATCACCGAGGCAGATACAGGCAAGTCATAGTAAAAATAAGTGATCCAGAGACAAAAAAACATTAGCTGATGATTTAATAACAGGAAGAAAACAATTACTGGGCTGTGGTATTAGTTGTGACAGATGACCTACAGTATGATGTTAGAGTTAGCCATGACTTGAAGAACAGAAACGGATAATCACTGTAAAACTCAATTTACGTAATTTATATTTAAAACAAGTAACTTTTTTTATTTTGAATAATTTTATTGTACATCTAAAACTGCCAAAAATCCAAATTGCATTGAATATTTTATACATTAAGAAACTGGTGCTTGCTCTATTATTTTCAGTGATCATGGTGTCAGACCAACGGTTCTGGAATGTTTTCTCAGTTACGGAACATTGAAGCTTATTCACCTCCAGTCACCACTGCAGTTTCTGCTAATTTTTACAAACTTGGAAACAATACTTAACTGAGTTAAGTTGTAGAATATTTTACACGGTAGTATTCTGCATTAATTTTTATTTTGTTAATGGTAACGTAAATATGTTAGTTATTGATTTTTGTCCTTTCTCCCACTCTCTTAAAGTTTTATCTTAATGAATACCTCTTTTATGAATTAAATTATATTTCAGATTGATTTAAGCATTTTATTCCAATGGGCTGCAGGAAATAAAAACGATTACCACCCATATTGAAACAACAGATAATCAAAAACAAAAACAAAATTGTATAACTGGCAAAGTGGTAATGCAGAAAATTGGTGCCAGAAAACATTAAAATGCGTAGTTTTGCATCAAAACACTGGAACTAATATCATACCTTTGACGTTTGTGTGTTTATGGAGTTCCACTGCGGTGCAACTGTGGTATTGTACCTTTGGGCATCGACACGAAAGTTTAATTTAAATTATTTTACATCCTCACCAAACTTTTTTTTAAATTTATTTGGTTATACCATAATTTTATAATTAAATTTTTAACTTACATGTCCTTTACCAGGACTATCCATGAGGACTGGTGTTTTGTATTTCCCGATGATCATGGGGTATCTCTTCACAGTTTGGCCGATTCCAATGAACTTACTTAGTCCATTCTCTGGGTTGCTCATCCAGTAATGGTTGATCTCATTTTTCTTCAGCTTCCCAAAGACAAATAAGGTATATATTTGAGGAGTGTAGGGAGTTGGCTTCCAAATAGGTCGACTTGATGGTCTACCCTCATATTTCTGCAAAATGACAACCACTATTATTCTAAATTGCATTTAATAATCTTGTAGTCAAGTCATGATTACTACCAAATTCTAGTTCTGTCTTTTTTCAGAAGTGCCATTGGTGTAATCCAATTTATTGTACCACAACATGCTCCTTTTAACCAAAACCTCAAAAATTCTTAAACCATCTCAGATCAAATGATAAGAAAATTTTTAAAAATTATCTTTATTTACAAAATCATCAAGAAAAATTATTCACTCCGTGAGTGAAAAATTATTCACTCAAAACCTCAGCTCCTCTAAAATGAAACCTTCCCGAGTTGTGATCGTCTCCCTCTTTACGGAGATCCTCCTTTAACTTGAAACCTTCCCGAGTTGTGATCGTCTCCCCCTTTACGGATATCCTCCTTTAACTTGAAACCTTCCCGAGTTGTGATCGTCTCCCCCTTTACGGAGATCCTCCTTTAACTTGCAACCTTTCCCGAGTTGGAATTGACTCTACCTCCACGGAGATCTTTCTCTGATATGTAACTTTTCCAGAGTGGTGATCGTCTCCCCTCCACAAAGGTCATCCTCTAACATACAACATTTCATATAGCAAATGAATGTTTGTACAATGGAAGGCAGTTCAGTAGTTGCCTCGTAGTAAACAACTTCAGTTCCCCACCAGGGGAGGTTGAGCTTGACGGAAGGGTGTACTGACAGCCGTGATGGTTAAGGGTAGGCAACATCCCTCATTCTATTGGCTGAGGTGTATTTCCTGCCCGACCGGCCACAGCTTGGCCGAACCTACCCTATCTTCCTTACCCATCCTCATCGACCCTCTGCTTTCTCTATAATATTAATAATTAATCCCAGTAAGGGAGTGTTACAGCCTTCTGGGGTGGTATAGGGGAATCTTCCACTCCTTTCCAGTAGCCAGAAAAATTACTAAAAACAAGCAGAAGTGCCCTCACCGGATTCCGATTCCCAGTGGGTGTGGGATAACCCATGCTTCCTAATCCTCTTACAACAAGTGGGAGATACAATTGGACTCTCTTGTACCCTCTCACTTCATTCTTGTAGGCATTATCTCTACACATTTAAATACCCCCGTCGCAGCAAACCTCCATACTCAACGAATTTCCAACGAATATATAACATAACACATTAAAACACTTAACAGGATTTATGAGAAATATTCACAAACAAGCGATATTAAAAATATTAATTATTCCCCATAAGAATAACATTGGGGATGAGTACGTAGGTTTGCTGCAACAAGGAACACAAAAAATGGGTTTTTATGCAAATATCAAAAGAACCCATCTTAGTGAAGTCATATACCAAGTTTCATCCATATACATTCATAAATAAGCGAAATATAACATTTTAATTATTTTCCATAAGAATAACATGGGGACCAAGTACCTAGGTTTGCTGCTACGAGAACCATAGGTGAATTTTTTGTGTGCAAACAACAATGAACCACAACCAGATGAAGCCATATACCAAATTTCATCAGTTTATGTTCATAAATAAGCGAGATATACAATTTTTTCTTTTTCTCCATAAGAATAACATTAGACAACGTACTGTGTTTAGCACTTTTATATCTCAGGAACCAATTGACGTAGAGCAATGATCAAAATGCCAAATTGTTTGTTTTTTTATGCTGAATTCAATGGTAAAAATTAAAATTTGATTTAAATAAAAATTACTTGTGGAAACCCCAAAAACCCATTTTTGAGGTACAAAACCCCCCTTCGGATGGTGCGATTCGTTTGGTTCTCAAACTGGTTGAAATAAATGGTGCTTTATACATTTGTACCAAATTTCATTAAGATCGGACCTTTTTTACGAGAGTTATCGTGCTTACGGATACATATATATATAAATTTGAACGAATGGTGTTTTTGGCATCTGGGGACCTCAAAATGAAAAGTTATCATGGTCTCGGGCCTAAGTCTTACCATGAGACCTACGGTAATAGCTTCTTCCCTAAAGGGGAAATTCGCTAAAATTAATATTTCATTTAATAATCTATAGATGTAATTGATTGCAAAAGTAGTTCTTAACACGTTGGGTGTGGCAAACATGTTTATACATGTTATTTCCTATTTGACTCCATGTTAACAAAGTCGACCCGCACCGAAAGTGTGAATGCGGGATGCTTATTTCTCAAAGTTAAGATATGAATATTTGTTCATATTAAAAACAGTTAAATATTACCAAATTAATAAGAAACTGCTTACAACCGTTTTAACCCGGAATATTTTCATTTTCATTTTACTCATACAAAAAATCCAAATAATATAAAAAATAATAACAATAAGAGTTTTATAATTTAAAACTGTATTTGTTATACACAGTATTTATTTAAATCATTTCATACTCATCATCAATCCAGGTCCCGTAAAGACGGTACTATTTGTTGTTACCTTGTTAGTTACTTTATTATATTTGTTAAATGTGCAATTATCACTTGTAGAGCTGTTGGTCAGTTTGCTGTATTTAGCCAATCTGTTTTTTGGTCTACTTTTACATTTTAAACAGTATAAATAAACTACGTCACACGTCTGACAACACTACATTACACATTACATTACATTACGTATTGTTTTACATTTTTAAAGTCAAACTGAGAGTTTTTGATTGCAGAATAGTTTTTCTTCCTAAATACATCTGGAATGATACACAGTAGATCAATTTGATATCTACCAAAAGTTACACATAAAATGAAAATAAGTAATAAATAAAAAATAGCGATACACAATATGTTAAATATTAATGTTAAATAAAACTCAGTAATAAATACATTTATTTTTACTTACGTCTTTTAAATCAAAAGCTTCTACACTTGACCAATAAACACTAAAGAATATGTTGAATGCTATACATAGTATTGTGAAATATGACAGCATATCTTAAACAATCTCTTATCACTTTTTCAGTAACCAACAAGTGTCTGTTAACAGTCGGTCTATTATAGAGATAGTAGGATTTTTCTTTTAAAAAATACCTTCAACATTCAATTATTTTCTCCATATACCTACTTATCTTATATCTATTTACTGGGAAGCAGTACAAGAGGCAGAGAATTAAATATTATCTACACATTTGTTGAATTATGAGTTATTGCTTATTGTCATAGTATATCAATAACCTTGTACTCAAGAAACTTTCATTGTAGCCTAAATAAAAACAATAATTTTAAGGTTTGGGGTATTGGCTTATTAGTTTGTGGTTAGTCAAGCATATCTTGCCACTCAGTTGATGATTTCCATTGGGGCTGTGATGTTAGTGTCACATTCTGTAAATTATTTAGTGTTGAAAAACCTTTTTTACAATTTTATTCTTCCATAGAAGGGGATTGGGTTCTAATTATCATTGTTATTTGACTTATTGTTGAGGGACAAATTAATTTTGACAATTTTCTTTTTTATGTTGCAAAGACATTTTTATAAATTTGTAATCGATTTTGGGTGTCAGACAAATTTTTTTAATGTAACATTTTAAATGATTTTGTCAGAAAACTTAACTTTGTTGTAATTCTCAATCAAAAATTAATATATTTTGAACTTTCCAAACGTTAAAAATGTGATGTAAATTTGACATTTATCATATTGCTAATTAATTCTCAGACTTAACCACTTTTATTTGTTTTTGACTTCTAAAGTTATAAATCAATTTATTTTAATGTTATAAATTTTATGTTATTTTGATATTTGAAATGTTATAATAATATAATATCAAAGTTTTTACATTCACAAACTTTATTGACAGTTTTTAATTTAGAATTTGTTGTCAAGTCGGGAATAATAAAATCAAGAGATTAAAAATATTAACAATAAATTTGGAATGTTTCAAATTTTATTTTATTTTTATTTTGTTGTATTATTTTTGATATTATTTGTTGCCTTTTTAGGGGACACCCAGCTGGCCTGGATACCAGGCGCGGATCCAAGGGGGGGGGGGCAATAGGGGCGGTGGCCCCCCCAAACCTTAAAATGATTGTTTTTATTTTATTATTTATGCCTACAATGAAAGTTTCTTGAGTACAAGGTTTTTGATATACTATGTTAACTTTACTTGCATTCGTTGTATAATTTCATATAGTTTGAAATAAATAATGAGGAGTGCCAGTGACCACCTGTGGGGAGGTCTGATCGGCTCAACATGAAATTAAATGATATTTGTTCATTTGTCACGTAGAGTTTACATAGGTTGTGATTTTCACAAATAAACTATAATAATAGTTGGTAATTTTCTTAAACTATATACAACTATGATTAAAGTTACAGTTTTTGCAAATGAAATTGCAAAGTTTAAAACGAGTTTGCACGCAGCACGCTGACGTGAGGGAAGTGAATTTCCACATAAAAACTTTTAAAATTCAAAATCAGTGTAAAAACATACATTTGTCCAATTTTTATTGAAATCTGAAAACATTGATTTGTTGGCTGTTCTGATACTCCTGGTTTCATTTACTTGCAAAGCTGGGAATACAATTTTGCACATTATAAGGTTAGTAGAAGGTCCAAACAGGCTTGAAAGTAGGCGTGAGGTTGCTGGGGGTAATAAAAGTACTCTAACAAAGGAATAACACGCTTTTCTAGTGTAAAACCCCCATAAGACAACGTACTGTGTTTAGCCGATACACATTTTCTTTAATAACTTGGTAAATATTTATGCTAGAATAACGAGAGAGGGCTTAAAACTTTCGCCTCTTTAATTCCCATCTTTTTACATGTATTAATGTTACATCTGGGGCCTTTCTGACCCTTTTTGGGCCCAAAAACTCAAAATTTGAAAGATTACTCCCCAAAACATGGGTTTAGAGTTTTCCGATTGTTTTGCCCAACGAACTTGTCCAACAGATTATAGAAAGGAACGTCCCTACCAAATTTGATGTAAATCGGACAAAAAATGCGACCGCTACAGTGCATACACATATATATATAATTTTGATCGACCCCCCAAAACGTGTTCAGGGGGTCGTGTTAGGAACTTCTATGGTGGTCCCGGGCTTAAGTTTCACCGTGCAGGTCATGCTAATAGTTCACTTTCCAAAGGAAATTCACTAATAAGAGTCAGTAACATAAACAACAATTAAACAAATTAAAAAATATTAACTAAACTAACTTAAACTTAAGAATGTGGCCATTAGTATGAGAGAAGTTCCTTAACTGAATAGGGACAAACCAATTCTAAAACTCGTTTAATTTATTTAACAAAATATCGGTTTGATCTGTAGATTTCATTTGAGCAGGGAGGTGGTTGTAGAGTTTCCTACTCTTATATGAAGGAGCTTTTTCATGAAGAACAGTTCTAGGGATGGGAAATTGGAGAGTACCTCTATGTCTTGTGTTGTAGGGATGCTCATAATTGTTTGAAAAGAAAGAATTACAATGTATATATATATATATATATATAAATACACTGCGTAAATCGTCAACAACTTCATCTGTGCAAAAAGGGGACGACAAGTACGAGGGCAGTGCCAGTTAGAATTTTCAAGGCATTTTTTTGAAGAACAATAAACTTTCAATGATTGGAGAGATGCCCCAAGATGATTCCATAGCAAGCCCTAGACATGTTGTAGGAATTTTAAACTGTAAGAGCTCTTACAGTTGTAAGATGTCAACTAGGACTGGGGTTGCCTAGCCCTGACCCCAGGCCAGGTGCTGGTAAGGTTGAGCAGTTATTGTCTATCGTCCCTTGTGGGCTGACTTGCTGCTCCTATACTTTCCATCCTTGCAGATCCCTTCCTCACTGGCTGTATAATATCCAAAAAGAAGACATGCCTAGCCAGCTAATACTGGGGCCTCCTAATCCCCTAAATCTAACCTATTGATCAGAATATGAAGTCATCAAAGCATCTCAATTGACCTCGACCAACAGACCTCACATATATCAACTCTTAATACTTCACCTTATGTCTCCCTTTACCCCATCCTTATCTATATCAACTCTTTAGACTTTACCTTATGTCCCCCTTTACCCCATCCTTATCTATATCAACTCTTAGCACTTTACCTTATGTCTCCCTTTACCCCATCCTTAACTATATCAACTCGTTATACTTTACCTTGTGTCTCCCTTTACCCCATCATTATCTATATGAACTCTTTATACTTCACCTTATGTCTTCCTTTACCCCATCCTTATCTATATCAACTCTTTAGACTTTACCTTATGTCTCCCTTTACCCCATCCTTATCTATATCAACTCTTTAGACTTTATACCTATGTCCCCCTTTACCCCATCCTTATCTATATCAACTCTTTGCACTTTACCTTATGTCTCCCTTTACCCCATCCTTAACTATATCAACTCTTTAGACTTTACCTTATGTCTCCCTTCACCCCAACCTATTCTATATCTAAAGATCTTGTGTGGCTTTTGAAAATGTGACTAGGCATAATGCAACTAGACGACTGCATCTAAAGATCTTGTGTGGCTTTTGAAAATGTGACTAGGCATAATGCAACTAGACGACTGCATCTAAAGATCTTGTGTGGCTTTTGAAAATGTGACTAGGCATAATGCAACTACACGACTGCATCTAAAGATCTTGTGTGGCTTTTGAAAATGTGACTAGGCATAATGCAACTAGACGACTGCATCTAAAGATCTTGTGTGGCTTTTGAAAATGTGACTAGGCATAATGCAACTAGACGACTGCATCTAAAGATCTTGTGTGGCTTTTGAAAATGTGACTAGGCATAATGCAACTACACGACTGAATCTAAAGATCTTGTGTGGCTTTTGAAAATGTGACTAGGCATAATGCAACTAGACGACTGCATCTAAAGATCTTGTGTGGCTTTTGAAAATGTGACTAGGCATAATGCAACTACACGACTGCATGTAAAGATCTTGTGTGGCTTTTGAAAATGTGACTAGGCATAATGCAACTAGACGACTGCATCTAAAGATCTTGTGTGGCTTTTGAAAATGTGACTAGGCATAATGCAACTACACGACTGCATCTAAAGATCTTGTGTGGCTTTTCTTGCAGGCTCTAGTGCTCTAGTAGGCTTTCTCAAAGTTTGTAATTATTTTGCTTTACATAACAGGGGTCCAATTAAATCTCTCAAATTAAGTAGTGTGGCCGCCACAGAATAAAACCTGACCTCTTGTACCAAAATCCGCTATGCTTACCATGAAAGAAAATATCCCTTATACTATCCTACTTGGTTGGTCATTTTAATTGATTTGGTTGTGTATCCAACCAAGATCAGCTGCAGTTGGTAGTGTACGATGATGGGTGGTCCCAACCGAGTTGGCCCGAGCTCCAGTTGGCACAAATTGGATGGGGTATGGGCGCATACCCTCTTCATTGGGGGCCCAACCTCATTGTCCCCGTAATATCAATGCTCGATGCACAGTCTGGTACAGGTCCCTTCGTGGCGTTGCCCTATATTCTGTCTGAAACACAATTGTCATTTTGTAAAAAAATGAGTGAAAATTAGAAAGTGGTGGTTTTTAGAGACTTTTTGGATAAAATAATTCCTTTGTTAAAAAATAATGTAAGAAACTCCAATTCTACAGTTCCAACACACCCAGAAGTTTTTGGCCTGCCATGCCCTACAAAGTTGGATAGTTTGGCGAATCTCATCCAACATTTTTCCGTCCCAGCATCATCCCAACCTGGTTGGATCTGGTTCATCTCCTAAGCAGGTTGCATGGTGTATGGGCCAGTGGCATAACTGATTTTTTGCCCCCCCCCCCCCCCCCGCAAAATAATTTTCAGCCCCTTTATCATAATCGTACATCGTACAGTTTCACCATATCCCTAGCCATTATCCTAGATTCTGGGATAAGGTTGCTTGACCCAGACGTTTCCTAACCTCCAAATACATAACTTCAGTCAGTTCTTGACTAGTTTTAGTGATTTAATAACGCCCAAAACGTTCTCTTTTAGACTATGTTTTTTAATAGTTTCATCACGTCAAGGTAGCATAAAATACCAAAAAATTAATCCGACCAATGTCGAGTCAAAACGTGAAGCCAGACGTCCAGATCCCAGGTCAGCAATTCGTTCTGTTCCTGTCAAAATGTGGAAAAGGTATTTGGAGTGGATTTATATTCAGTTTGGAGTGAAATGGCCGCTATAGCTTTTACGACTGCACCCTGCACCTTGAGGTTTTGAAAAGGATCCTATCATGAGCCCCCGATTTATCGTTTATCACTATCCTAAAGTTGATTTACCTTCAAAAACACAGTTCAAAAACTTTACTGACACTACTAACAGCCGTTTTAAAATTGTTATGCAAATTGATAAAATGTTTGTTAAAATAGTTCGTCACTTTAAAGTTTACTTTTAAAGTAATTAGAGTTGAGGAAATTAAAATATTAAACCTTATTACAATCTTAAAGTGTGTCACTTTTTGAACACTAATCACAACGAGTGAAAGATCTGTTACTAGGCTAGAAATAAATTAATTCTTAAAGTTTGAACAACAACATTATTGCTATTTTGAAATGTTTTGAAAATTGATATCATCATTTCATCCCAGCATTATGCGGGCCCATCAGAGCCTTTACCTCGCCCGCGGGCCGTGGCACTTCGGTTTGCGGGCCCGTGGCCCCCCCGCACCGCGGGCCCGGCAATTACGCCACTGGTATGGGCTATTGGCTATTGGCCCTTTGGACTAGTGAGATGCCGAAATCCCCCCCCCAATGATTTATAGGAAGCCCAAGGGGAAGAAATTTAATTGTAATTTACAGTTTAGGGGATGTACTCAACCTCATTATAATGAGCTTCTGAAAAGTTTATTCTGAAGAGGAAAAACTGAGTGTATGAAAGAGTTTTTAAGGATATTGGAACGAGGAAAAATTACATATCCGTTTACATGGCTTGCCTGGTCACGTGGATGTGCCAAGTAAAACAACGATTACAGTTTATCATGTCACAATGCAGATAAGGATAATCTCAACTGGTTAACTGGACAAAACTCGCAAGCTGTCATCGTTAATTCTAGGTTCATCTATGAAGCCGAGATCGATGCAGTAGACTCCAAAGTCACATTGCAAGTTGTTATTACATCGTCCGCGGCGATGCGATATGTCTTGTTGTGAATGGCGGTTGCATAAGGGTCCACGTGAGTCGCGGGCACGTGACGGGGCACATGTCTCGCCGCGCGCCGCCCCCTGCCCCCCGCCCTCCTACCGCGGTCCGGGCCCTTGCATAATATTTGCGCTATCGGCTTACGCTAACATCTCGCTGCGGGCGCGAGCCCATCCTTCGCCGTGACAGTGGCCGTCATTGTTGTAGGTCACCCCCGGCGCGGACCTCCGGTTATGAGATAGAACCCTTAGAAATGGGTTAAGCGCCGTAACCGAGGGGGAGCAGGGTGGCTGTTCCGTAACCGGAGAGAAAGTGACGCAACAAATGTTGTTTTATATAAAAAACGTATACATAAGAGTATACACACGGGTAGTTCAGAAATCCGTTGGCGTGTAATCTATTTCCAAGATAATTAGTGCCTAAAGCGTACCCGCTTTACTGCTTTAACTTTCGCTTAACATTTTGGTTATTCTAATAAAACAAAGTAGGTATCCTTGTTTATATTTTGTTATATTTTAGTTATTATATGTTTTGCCTTTCCACACTAAACGAGATCGCACGCAGCACGCTGTCGTGAGGGATGTGAATTTCCGCATTAAAACCTTAAAAAGATCAAATAAAGGGTTTAAACCAATACTGGTTACATTGTTTTTGAAAATTGAAAAATGTGATTTTTTGGCTATTCTGATGCTCCTGGTTGTATTTAAATTCACTTAAAGGATGTCAATGTTGTACATTATAAAGTTAGAAGGAGGTATAGTCGGGATAACAAGTTGGTATGGGGCTATTGGGGGTGATAAAAACGATATTAAGATATGAAAAACAGCCTTTTCCAGTGTAAAATCCCCATAAAACAACGTACTGTATTTTGAGAATTAACATTTTCTTTAATAACTCGGTAAGTACTAGTGCTAAAATGATGAGGGAGGGCTTAAAATCTTTGGCTTTATACGTACAATAATGCAATGTGCAATAAGTGTACTTCAGGGGCGTTTAACCCTTTTTGGTCCCAAAAACTCAAAATTTGAAAGCTTAAAATCCCCAGATAAGGGTGTTAGATTTTTCCGATTATTTCGCCAAACGAACTTGTCAAACTGATTTTAAAAAGGAATGTCTCTACCAAATTTTAAGTAAATCGGACAAAAATTGCGACCACTAGAGTGCGAACACACATATATATATATATATAAAGTTTTTAGAGACCCCTCAAAACGTGTTCAGGGGGTGACGTTAGGAACTTCTATGGTGGTCCCGGGCTTAAGTCTTACCGTGCGGGTCATGCTAATAGTTCACTTTTCCATAACAAATTCACTAATAATTAGTAGATTATATCCCTTGGGTTGAGTCAATTCATCAGGATGGTACGGGAATGATATAAACGTAATGTAGTAAATTATAATTTAAAAAATAGTTTTCGTCTAGCTTTCTTGATGTCGCCAGAAAAAACGCGTTTGTCAAACAAAATGAAGCGCAACAATTGCTTTTTGAGATTAAATATGTCGAGTTTGACAGGTAGAGCCGAGTTATTTTTAGACAAACAGTGTAACTGCAAACATGTTTATGTCTGACCTTGAGTTTAGTTGGCAACGTAAAATACTTGGGTAACTTATAAGTCCCGGATTTTATGTTTTTAATTTTTATGTTTTTATTTTTTATGATTAGATGTATAAGTAAACACTGTTACTATTCAACTGCTTAGAACTTGTGGCATATAGTATATTACCAATTGCCACCAATCTTGTGATTATCTTTAAAGTTAAATACCCCGTCGCAGCAAACCTGCATACTCAGCGAATTTCCAATGGAGATATAAATGTCTTAGTACTACATAAAGCCACTGACCAAGTTTCATAAAAATATATTCACAAATAATCAATATATACAATTTTAATTATTCTCCATAAGAATAACATTGGGACTGAGTACGCAGGTTTGCTGCAACAAGGAACACAAAATATGGGTTTTTATGCTAATATTAATATAACTCAACTAGGTGAAGTCGTATACCAGTTTTTATTCATTTATTTTCATAATTAAGGGAGACAGAGCATTTAATTATTATCTATAAGAATAACATGGGGGCTGAGTACGCAGGTTTGCTGCTACGGGAGGATTATGCAAAAAAGATTTTTGGAGCAAATATCAATAGACCTCAACGAGATGAAGCTGTATACCAAGTTTCGTCAGTATACGTTCATAAATAAGCGAGATAAAAAATGTTCTTTTCCTTCATAAGAATAACATTAGACAACGTACTGTGTTTAGCACTTTCAATATCTCAGTAATAAATTGACGTAGAGGAATGATCGAAATACCAAATTGTATGTTTTTTAAGCTGAATCGAATGGTCAAAACTAAAATTTGACTTTTTCAAAAATTATATGTAAAAAATTCAAAAAACCCATTTTTGGGGTACAAAACCCCCCCAAAATACCCCTTTGGATAGGTCGATCTGTCTGGTTTTCGAACTTAAAGTCATAAATGCTGCTTTACATGTTTATACCAAATGTTGTCAAAATCGGATCATTTTTACGAGAGTTATCGTGCTCACGGACACATATATATGTATATATATATACACAGTATCGAACGAATGGTGTTTTTGGGGTCTGGGGACCTCAAAACGAAAAGTTATCATGGTCCCGGGCCTAGGTCTTACCATGCCGACTACCATAATAGCTTCTTCCCTATAGGGGAAATTCGCTAAAACTGCGGAATTCTCTTTATTCATTCATATCACCTGTTTTCAACAACATCGTCAATGTTTGTTCAACCATGTCACCCACCCGCTGAAACCGCAATCTGCCGCAAACGCAAACCGCAAGGTTATGTTTATAAATATGATTTGGATTTGCTAAACAATCTGATACCGAAAGAAGTTTGCGTTAGTTTTCTTGGTGCTGATATTAAGGTGCTAACGGCTTCTGATCAGAAATAACAGAACTTCATTCGCATACACTAGTACATTTTTCGTTATTATTAGTAGGACTACTTTTATTTTTTATTTTTACAAAGGTAAAAGCAAGATATGCAACGGGTTTACAATGTTAAAGCATTTAATTTTAGCTTCTCTAGATGTTTTTGTATCTATCCACATATCAATTTTTTTAATCAAATTTTATTTTGGACCATTGGTTTCAGCTTCAAAACAAATATATCGTTGTTTTGATCATTGTTCTACGTCACTTGGTTGTTGAGATATTGAAAGTTTGCTAAACACAGTATATTGTGCAATGTTATTCTTTTGGAAGGTAATTACAATTGTATACATCTCTTATTCATGAACATATATTGATGAAACTTGGTATGTGCCTTCATGTCGTTGTGGTCTGTTAATATTTGCATGAAAATCCCATTTTTAGTCATACCTTCTTTTGAGCAAACCTGCGTAATCTGTCCATTTTAATTCTCATGGAAGATAAATAAACTGTTGTAATTCGCTAATTTTTCAATATATTTTGGCGAAATTTGTAAAATGATTTATGTGTTGGTGAGGCATATATATTTACATTGGAAATTCACTGAGTTCGCAGATTTGCTGTGACGGTAATCAGCTTGGAAACATTTGTAATTCTAAGATTTTTAGTGCGATTTACACGTTTTAATTTTGCAATGGCTTATTTTCATTATCAGGTGACAAAACATTCGGCGCTATCCATTGGATGGAGTAATATGTCACTTTTGGATTGACAATGGCAGTTACGCCCGTCGCGTCGGAGGTGTAAATATTGTGAGATTTAATACCCCCGTCGCAGCAAACCTGCGTACTCAGCGAATGAATATATATGTGACTCACTACTACATAGAGCTATTTACCAAGTTTCACAAAAATACATCCATAAATAAGTGATATATAGCATTTTATTTATTCTCCATAAGAATAAGATTAGGGTTGAGGACGCAGGTTTGCTGCAATGAGGAAGATAAGTAATGTGTTTTTTTTGCAATTATCAATACAACTGAACCAGGTGAAGCTACATACCAAATTCTCTTAATTTAGGTTCATAAGGGAGATATACAACTTTACTTATTCTCCATATGAATAACATGGGGGCCGAGAATGCAGGTTTGCTGCTGTGGGGACTATCAACAAAAAACTTGTTTTTTGTGCTAATATCAATATACCACAACTAGTTGAAGCCACATACCAAGTTTCAGCAATATACGTTCATACAACAATGTGAGAAAATAAGGCACGTAAAATATTTAATTTTTTATTTATTTTTTATTTGTTGTATACGCATAGGTTGTCTGAGACAATTGTGTTTATTATATTTCGATCATTTCTGTTCGCTTACTTTACTTTATGTTATTTTAATTTAAGTGATGGAACCTCAAAACAGGCATTGCCTTAAGAGGCCCTATTGTTTCCTCATTATTTTATTTTTATTTTTATGTCACCCTGACAAGTAAAATGGACATTATTATTTATTTAAGTTACAAACAAGCTGCGTAATTAAAAATAAAGTTACAACTATGTATTTTCGTTATGTATTATGAGAAAATAAAAATATTCTATTTTATTCTATTCTATAAATAATCGAGATATAGAATTTTATTTATTCTCCATAAGGATAACATTGGACAACGTACTGTGTTTAGCACTTTGAATATCTCTGCAACGGTTGGACCTAGAACAACGATTAAAACACCAAAATGTTTGTTTTGTTGAGCTAAACACATTAATAAACAGAAATGTGAAGCTTTTAGTAAAACTATCTGAGAAAAATCTAAAAACCTTTTTCCCAAAAGATTAACATGGGACACGTTTTTTTTGAATTTTCTCCACAACCACTTAACCTAGGTTAATGATTCAAAATACTAAATTATTTGTTATTTTAAGCTCTATAAAATGGCTATAACCAAAATTGAGTGTTTTTAACATTTTGGGGTCAAATTTGCAAAAAACAGATTTTTGGAAAATTGTAAACCCCCATAAACCCCCTTCCAATAGTGCGATCGATTTGGTTTTCGAACTTAAAGTCATAAATGCTACTCTCCATATTTGTGCCAAATTTCATCAAAATCGGGTGTTTCTTTCAAAAGTTATCGCGGTAACGGACACACACACACACACACACACACACACACACACACACACACACACACACACACACACACACACACACACACACACATATATATATATTATATACATATATTTTTTTTTTTGAACGAATAGTGTTTTTGGCATCTGGGGACCTCAAGACGAAAAGTTATCATGGTCTCGGGCTTAAGTCTTACCATGCCACCTACGGTAATAGCTTCTTCCCTATAGGGGAAATTCGCTAAAAATGGAAATAGTTTGTGGACCAATTTAACCTTTGTTTTTTGTAATCATACAATAAAACATTATAAATCATAAAATTCTTAATTGAAATTAAAAATACGATTAGTTTATAAATGAACCTATAATAACCTATTTATTATATGAACCCATACTTTAAAAACCGTTACTACCTGCAGGCGTAAGTATTGTAATGGTACTGGTATTGCCATTTTCATTATTACGTAATTTTGTAGATACTTATTGTAATGAATAACAAAATACAATTATTTGGCATTGGGATTTTGAAAAAATGCACTTCTCAAAGATATGTTGAGATTGAGTGAGACCATACGGCTATGAGGCTGTGTCGTATTTGTTAGAGGCTATTTGTTAAGTGCTTGTCTTGGCAGCTGCGGGATCGATTGCAACTTGGGGGAAATCAATGTAATTAATATTGTTCACAAAGAAATGTGCTTCCCCCTTTCTTTGTTTGATATTTCACACTCCTCCCTCTCACCCAAGACCGGTAATGGAGAAAATAAATAAATAACTCCTAACGTTAACGGCTACTTTATTTTTGGTTTATTGAACGTGAAAATTATAGTTATAGGTATTATATAATAAATTATGGGTTGGTAGACACATCATGAAAAAACACAATATAAACATCATTCTCCTTATGGGTGGATAGATTAAGCTCCAAAAGTACAGCCGCCTCGAATTAAAGTAGACCTCGCAGTCGTCCGAGGCATTCTGTGATTTGCCAAACACCCGCAATTTTGACTTAAAATTTTCGCTTGCAGAATTATTAATGACGGAACGAAGTGAAGGAATCTAATCAGCAGAGACAATGGTTCGTTGTCCGTGGGTGTGAGTGTGTGTTCGTAATGCAATAACGTGAAAACGGCTGCACTGATCGCTTTCAAATTTTACACGTCAGTTTTCACGTGTATTACACTACTTTTTCGTTTCCAATTCAAAAATGGATCACTTTCGTTAAACCGTTTTTCTTAATTAACTTTTAAAAGTTGTAAAATTTCCATAACAACAAAAACAACACCTTTCTTTTTGTTTATGATTGGTTGTTATCATTGGACAAAAATTACCTTTAGTAAAGTGCGAGATGCTAATAAAATATTGTTTCGTAATGACAAACAACTACTTAAAAATTATCCTTTTTAAATGTTTTATGATTAAATAATTAAAGTACTCTCCGTTTAATATGAGTTAAATTCAATTTATCAAAGGTTTTTGAAATTTGTAGATTAAAAAACCAATACCAGTTTTTACAAATAAAGATAACGTTCTCCTACAACGTGAGTTATGTGTGAGTAAGTTAATAGTTTATCCGCTAGATTGCAGCAGCCATTTATTTCGTATTTACTTCTGCCAGCTGTGTTCTTTTGCCAGTTTATGATATTTAAATACCCCCGTCATAGCAAACTTGCGTACTCGGGTGATATCCAATTTCAAAATAGAGGCACACCTTACTGCATCATAAAGAATTCTAAATTGTTTACGGTTACTTTTTGATATATTACTTCTTCACTTCTTCGTGTTTTAAACTGGATGTGGCTGCTTCACAATGAGTTGGCAGGTGCTGAGGCTTCACAATGAGTTGGCAGGTGCTTAGGCTTCACAATGAGATGGCAGGTGCTGAGGCGTCTCAATGAGTTGGCAGGTGCTGAGGCTTCACAATGAGTTCGCAGGTGCTGAGGCTTCACAATGAGTTGGCAGGTGCTGAGGCTTCACGGTGAGTTGGCAGGAGCTGAGGCTTCACAATGAGTTGGCAGGTGCAGAGGCTTCACAATGAGTTGACAGGTGCTGAGGCTTCACAATGAGTTGGCATGAGCTGAGGCTTCACAATGAGTTGACCGGTGCTGAGGCTTCACAATGATTTGGCAGGTGCTGGGGCTTCACAATGAGATGGCAGGAGCTGAGGCTTCACAGTGAGTTGGCAGGTGCTGAGGCTTCACAATGAGTTGGCATGAGCTGAGGCTTCACAGTGAGTTGGCAGGAGCTGAGGCTTCACAATGAGTTGGCAGGAGCTGAGGCTTCACAGTGAGTTGGCAGGTGCTGAGGCTTCACAATGAGTTGGCAGGAGCTGAGGCTTCACAATGAATTGGCAGGTGCTGAGGCTTCACAATGAGTTGGCAGGAGCTGAGGCTTCACAGTGAGTTGGCAGGAGCTGAGGCTTCACAATGAGTTGGCAGGAGCTGAGGCTTCACAGTGAGTTGGCAGGTGCTGAGGCTTCACAATGAGTTGGCAGGAGCTGAGGCTTCACAATGAATTGGCAGGTGCTGAGGCTTCACAATGAGTTGGCAGGTGCTGAGGCGTCACAATGGGTTGGCAGGAGCTGAGGCTTCACAATGAGTTGGCAGGAGCTGAGGCTTCAAAGTGAGTTGGCAGGAGCTGAGGCATCACAATGAGTTGGCAGGAGCTGAGGCTTCACAGTGAGTTGGCAGGTGCTGAGGCTTCACAATGAGTTGGCAGGAGCTGAGGCTTCACAATGGGTTGGCAGGTGCTGAGGCTTCACAATGAGTTGGCAGGTGCTGAGGATTCACAGTGAGTTGGCAGTTGCTGAGGCTTCACAGTGATTTGGCAGTTGCTGAGGCTTCACAATGAGTTGGCAGGAGCTGAGGCTTCACACTGAGTTGGCCGGTGCTGAGGCTTCACAATGAGTTGGCAGGTGCTTAGGCTTCATAGTGAGTTGGCAGGAGCTGAGGCTTCACAATGATTTGGCAGGTGCTGAGGCTTCACAATGAGTTGGCAGGAGCTGAGGCTTCACAGTGAGTTGGCAGGTGCTGAGGCTTCACAGTGAGTTGGCAGTAACTGAGGCTTCACAATGAGTTGGCAGGTGCTGAGGCTTCACAGTGAGTTGGCAGGAGCTGAGGCTTCACAATGAGTTGGCAGGTGCAGAGGCTTCACAATGAGTTGACAGGTGCTGAGGCTTCACAATGAGTTGGCATGAGCTGAGGCTTCACAATGAGTTGACCGGTGCTGAGGCTTCACAATGATTTGGCAGGTGCTGGGGCTTCACAATGAGATGGCAGGAGCTGAGGCTTCACAGAGAGTTGGCAGGTGCTGAGGCTTCACAATGAGTTGGCAGGAGCTGAGGCTTCACAGTGAGTTGGCAGGTGCTGAGGCTTCACAATGAGTTGGCAGGAGCTGAGGCTTCACAATGAATTGGCAGGTGCTGAGGCTTCACAATGAGTTGGCAGGTGCGGAGGCATCACAATGGGTTGGCAGGAGCTGAGGCTTCACAATGAGTTGGCAGGAGCTGAGGCTTCAAAGTGAGTTGGCAGGAGCTGAGGCATCACAATGAGTTGGCAGGAGCTGAGGCTTCACAGTGAGTTGGCATGTGCTGAGGCTTCACAATGAGTTGGCAGGAGCTGAGGCTTCACAATGGGTTGGCAGGTGCTGAGGCTTCACAATGAGTTGGCAGGTGCTGAGGATTCACAGTGAGTTGGCAGTTGCTGAGGCTTCACAGTGAGTTGGCAGTTGCTGAGGCTTCACAATGAGTTGGCAGGAGCTGAGGCTTCACACTGAGTTGGCCGGTGCTGAGGCTTCACAATGAGTTGGCTGGTGCTGAGGCTTCACAATGAGTTGGCAGGTGCTTAGGCTTCATAGTGAGTTGGCAGGAGCTGAGGCTTCACAATGATTTGGCAGGTGCTGAGGCTTCACAATGAGTTGGCAGGAGCTGAGGCTTCACAGTGAGTTGGCAGGTGCTGAGGCTTCACAGTGAGTTGGCAGGAACTGAGGCTTCACAATGAGTTGGCAGGAGGTGAGGCTTCACAGTGAGTTGGCAGGAGCTGAGGCTTCACAATGAGTTGGCAGGAGCTGAGGCTTCACAATGAGTTGGCAGGCACTGAGGCTTCACAGTGAGCTGGCAGGTGCTGAGGCTTCACAGTGAGTTGGCAGGTGCTGAGGCTTCACAATGAGTTGGCAGGTGCTGAGGCTTCACAATGTTTTGGCAGGAGCTGAGGCTTCACAGTGAGTTGGCAGGTGCTGAGGCTTCACAGTGAGTTGGCAGGAGCTGAGGCTTCACACTGAGTTGGCAGGAGCTGAGGCTTCACAGTGAGTTGGCAGGAGCTGAGGCTTCACAATGAGTTGGCAGGTGCTGAGGCTTCACAATGAGTTGGCAGGAGCTGAGGCTTCACAGTGAGTTGGCAGGAGCTGAGGCTTCACAATGAGTTGGCAGGTGCTGAGGCTTCACAATGAGTTGGCAGGAGCTGAGGCTTCACAGTGAGTTGGCAGGAGCTGAGGCTTCACAGTGAGTTGGCTGGTGCTGAGGCTTCACAGTGAGTTGGCAGGTGCTGAGGCTTCACAGTGAGTTGGCAGGAGCTGAGGCTTCACAATGAGTTGGCAGGAGCTGAGGCTTCACAGTGAGTTGGCAGGAGCTGAGGCTTCACAATGAGTTGGCAGGTGCTGAGGCTTCACAATGAGTTGGCAGGAGCTGAGGCTTCACAGTGAGTTGGCAGGAGCTGAGGCTTCACAGTGAGTTGGCAGGAGCTGAGGCTTCACAGTGAGTTGGCAGGAGCTGAGGCTTCACAATGAGTTGGCAGGAGCTGAGGCTTCACAATGAGTTGGCAGGAGCTGAAGCTTCAATGTGAGTTGGCAGGTGCTGAGGCTTCACAGTGAGTTGGCAGGTGCTGAGGCTTCACAGTGAGTTGGCAGGAGCTGAGGCTTCACAATGAGTTGGCAGGAGCTGAGGCTTCACAGTGAGTTGGCAGGAGCTGAGGCTTCACAGTGAGTTGGCTGGTGCTGAGGCTTCACAATGAGTTGGCAGGAGCTGAGGCTTCACAGTGAGTTGGCAGGAGCTGAGGCTTCACAGTGAGTTGGCTGGTGCTGAGGCTTCACAGTGAGTTGGCAGGTGCTGAGGCTTCACAGTGAGTTGGCAGGAGCTGAGGCTTCACAATGAGTTGGCAGGAGCTGAGGCTTCACAGTGAGTTGGCAGGAGCTGAGGCTTCACAATGAGTTGGCAGGTGCTGAGGCTTCACAATGAGTTGGCAGGAGCTGAGGCTTCACAGTGAGTTGGCAGGAGCTGAGGCTTCACAGTGAGTTGGCAGGAGCTGAGGCTTCACAGTGAGTTGGCAGGAGCTGAGGCTTCACAATGAGTTGGCAGGTGCTGAGGCTTCACAATGAGTTGGCAGGTGCTGAGGCTTCACAGTGAGTTGGCAGGTGCTGAGGCGTCACAGTGAGTTGGCAGGAGCTGAGGCTTCACAGTGAGTTGGCAGGAGCTGAAGCTTGAGCGGAGGGGGGCGAATGAGAGGAGGGGGCGAATTGAGAGGTTACCATCGCGGCAGGCAACGTAATATGACCATAATATACTTTTAACATTTACCTTTACTATACATATACATATACAGTTTATGTCAGACGTAAAGGCACAGTTCCCGTCCTAATCCCGTTAGTTGACAAAACAGCGCTTTTGTCGGCAGCGGCGCCGGCGGGGAGCGGCCACATTGGCGCGGCCGGCATCCCCCGTCTCTTCCAAGAAATTCCATGTCCTACTAGAATTTGTAATAAATTGATCCATTAGGCCTACAGCCAAAAATTATGGCTTTTTTCCCGTCTATAGTTGACGAATAAGACGCAATTTGAAACACAGTTCTACGGTGTCCCGTTATCGACATAACAAGGATTCAGATTTCCCTGATATGCCCCGCAATATAAGTCCGTAACCTGTAATGTCGATAACTGGACATCGTAGAACTGTGATTCAAATCTTGTCTTATTCGTCAACTATAGACGGGAAAAAGAGCCATAATTTTTGGCTGTAGGCCTAATGGATCAATTTATTACAAATTCTAGTATAACGTGGAATTTCTTGGAAGAGCCAGGGGATGCCGGCCGCGCCAGGTGGCCGCTCCCTACAAAAGCGCTGTTTGTCAACCAAAGATCAGGACGGGATGCTCTACCTGGGGAACTGTGCATTTACGTCTGGCATCGACTGTACATATACATATATTTTTAGCATAAACCCTTTGCACACACGTAAATAATTCATATACCTTTGTCTCCCAAGTTTTAATTTTAAAATTAAATCTTGGAAGGCAAATTGAAACCACTTATTTTGGATTAGTTCGCCAATCGAGCCAATGTTAGCGACCTAAACTGCCCTCCAAAATAACACCGCTGACGCGACGAAACGTCTGCTGATGAAGTGTCTCTGCAATGTGAGGTATTTAACCACTCAACCACTTGCTGTATTTCAACAGAACTAAAAAATAATTGAAGTTCTAACAACGCATTATTTTACTGCGTCAAATTTAAGTATCAACATCTTTTTTTATAGAGTATAGAAAAACATTCAGTTTGGGAAGATAATAATAAATTCTTGGACATATTTTGATTCCAAACTAACATATTGTATACAACAATTTTCTAAATAATTACCTATTAAATAATAAAATATTCTTATATTTTTATACATCGTAGTACAATTTACAACAGATTTACAACAATTCATATTCTTGATGATATTTTAAAATCGCCTTCGAGAATTTGTACGGTAAACCCTGTCTGTTCGTTCCTCATGTTTTGATTTTACGCATTAGGAAAACTTTACTTTGTCTCGGAATATTGCTGTGAATAAGGAAATGCAATCACTTGTTCGTAGTTTTTTCAAGGTCGGTTTCTGACCTTGCGTATCAAATTTCCTATCCAGTAAATCAGCAAACATATTTGCAAACCTAACAGTAAATCTATTATTCTATGATCGCTTTAATTTTTGTTAGTTTAGAATAGTGTACATCTGATAAAATGTATACAAATTCATCCTTGAAGATAGTAAAATTAGTTTTACCTCGTCATTAATGGATGGATAAGGCTGATGTTTGATCAAATATGCACGCATTTAGTTTGTAAACGGTGGTGTCATTTCTTATAAATTACCAGCAAACAGGAAAGAAGGGTTTCTTCTTTCCTTATTTCACTTTATTTTTAAATAAAAATAATGTAAAGTACAAGGCTTTGCTAAAATACGTTGTATAAAGATATCCTAAACCTGTCGGTCCAAAATCCACTCGATGTCAATTGAAAGTTGTGCATTTCATTTTATAAATCACAAAACAGCCAGTAGTCTGCTGAATGCGTGGTAGACGGATTGTGCGTTCACATTGTGTGTGGGCGGGATTGTAAGTGTTTATTTATTGTCGTTGGTTTTATTTAAAACCCAATTTTAAACACAGATTTAATATTTGTAATTTATTGCAAGTGAACCATGCTCGCTAGAAACAAAACAAACAAAAAACTCGTAGAATCTATTTTTTCTCTTTTTAACAACATTTTTAATCTTTCATCTCGCTGGCCTAGAGGCTAATCATTGTCAACCAAGTCGTTGTCGTCTTATACTTTAGTCCAAGGTGCGAGGTGCTCCTTGGAATCCTGTTGTTTAAATCCAACAGGAATCTTTGGTTTATATTGCTGCCCTTGTAAGCGTTTAGAGGGTTGTCCAGCCCCAACAGATTTCGCGTTTCTACCGTTTAAAATAAATCCCTCCCAGCAGAATGTTAATATCACAAATTACAAGTAGTTTGCCCATAAAACCGCAAATAATGAATGCTTTTGAATGTACTACACAATTTTTGTGATCAAAATTTCTCTAAATGAAATCGCTAGAGGTTTTGTTTTAAATAATAAGGCATAAATTAATGATTTCAGACAATCCGCTTCGAAGGGACGGAACCTAACAGTCAACATTGGAGCGGGTAGACACGGAAAATGTTTTGGAACCGAAGCCCCCTCAGTGAAACATTCTTAGTTCCTGGTACCTTCAACAATTCGCTAACGTGTTCTACTCCGGTTCAAGGTTCAATAGGTTATGCATGGCTCTGGACGACTTCCCTTTGTAAGCGTTTGACATTAAATGTACATCCACAACATTCCACTGACATGTTTTTGAAAGAATTATTTTATTTCTGTTCAACGAATTTCTTCTTATAAAACTATTATTTTGTTTACTTATTCGGTATCGATTAAACCCTCATTTTCTCTAGATGTGCATGTTGGGGTTTTAGAAAAATCCACTCTCAGGGCTCACTTTCGGGGTTCAAAGGCTTTTAAAGTTCCAATGTCGAGCTTATATAAATATTAGCAATTGATCGCATCGCATATATAGCAGGTGCTACATCACAACAACACAGCGCAACAGCGCCATATGTTTTAATTGTTAGCAAAATAAACTGCTGTAATGGAAACTCAATATAAACTAAAGTAGGGTATATTGGACACTCCGAGGCCAGGAGGAGCAGGAGGAGCCCCCCCCCCGAGCCCCCCCCCCCCCGCGAATTTTTTTTTGCGAATTTTTTTTTTTGCGAATTTTTTTTTTTGCGAATATTAACCTAACCTAACCTAACCTAACCTAACCTAACCTAACCTAACCTAACCTAACCTAACCTAACCTAACCTAACCTAACGTAACCTAACCTAACCTAACCTAACCTAACCTAACCTAACCTAACCTAACCTAACCTCGGATCAGATTTCTGATTGCAGATTCTTGTTCGTCTAGTCGAGCCGAGAAATTTGAGTACCCACAACGTACATTTGGACGATGTAGGGGGGGGGGCTATCTCGGTTACCATAAGTCGGATTTGAATTCTGATTGCAGATTCTTGTTCGTCTAATCGAGCCGAGAAATTTGCATACCCACAAGGTACATTTGGACGATGTAGGGGGGGGGCTATCTCGGTTACCATAAGTCGGATTTGAATTCTGATTGCAGATTCTTGTTCGTCTAATCGAGCCGAGAAATTTGCATACCCACAAGGTACATTTGGACGATGTAGGGGGGGGGGCTATCTCGGTTACCATAAGTCGGATTCGAATTCTAAATGCAGATTCTTGTTCGTCTAGTCGAGCCGAGAAATTTGCATACCCACAATGTACATTTGGACGATGTAGGGGAGGGGGGGGGCTATCTCGATTACCATAAGTCGGATTTGAATTCTGATTGCAGATTCTTGTTCGTCTAGTCAAGCCGAGAAATTTGCATACCCACAAAGTACATTTGGACGATGTAGGGGGGGGGCTATCTCGGTTACCATAAGTCGGATTTGAATTCTGATTGCAGATTCTTGTTCGTCTAATCGAGCCGAGAAATATGCATACCCACAAGGTACATTTGGACGATGTAGGGGGGGGGGGCTATCTCGGTTACCATAAGTCGGATTTGAATTCTGATTGCAGATTCTTGTTCGTCTAGTCGAGCCGAGAAATTTGCATACCCACAAAGTACATTTGGACGATGTAGGGGGGGGGCTATCTCGGTTACCATAAGTCGGATTCGAATTCTGATTGCAGATTCTTGTTCGTCTAGTCGAGCCGAGAAATTTGCATACCCACAATGTACATTTGGACGATGTAGGGGAGGGGGGGGCGGGCTATATCGGTTACCATAGGTCGGATTTGAATTCTGATTGCAGATTCTTATTCGTCTAGTCGAGCCGAGTCATTTGAGTACCCACATCGTACACTTTGGATGATGTTTACAAAAAAGGGGCCCGCACCACACTTTTGACCTTTTTTTTTGCATTTTTGGATTCTCCTCGTCAAGCCGAGTATTCTCAGTACCCACATGACATACTTTGGATAATTAATACAAGAGTTGATCAGGGTAACGCTACAACCAACAGAGCTAGCCCATCAGCGCTTGCGGTCAATTGAACTAACAGTGAATGCAAATTTTAAGGAGAATATAATTGCAATGCTTTGAACATATACTGCAAAGGGAGGTGTATCGATACACCCCCCTTCAAGTACTCTGCACCGAGGCAGCTGTTCGCACAAATAACCGTCGCGTCCAGTCTACTGTCTGGGAATGCGGATGTTGTAATTTGATACCTCGACTGGAGGGTGCAGGTGTTCACACAAAAAACCGACAAGTCGAGACCTGTCTGGGAATGCGGATGCTGTAATTTGATACCTCGACGGGAAGACGGCTGACCCTTCTAGGAACCCATAATTATAGACCACCTGCGTCGAATTCCGAGCAATAAATCACCAGTTGTCAAACACCCACGGTATCATTCTTGTTTTAGGCTTCAACAATTCCTGACGTATGGGGGAGCGAAAATCTCCCCCTAACCCATTATGTGTTAGGGGGAGCGAAAATCTCCCCCTAGTAATTAAATCAACAGAACACCAGTTGTCACGGTCTCATTCTTGTTCTAGTCTTCAACAATTCCTGACGTATGGGGGAGCGAAAATCTCCCCCTAAGCCATTATGTGTTAGGGGGAGCGAAAATCTCCCCCTAGTAATTAAATCAACAGAGCTAGCCCATCAGCGCCTGCGGACAATTGAACTACCAGTGAATGCAAATGCGGATGTTGTAATTTGATACCTCGACTGGAGGGTGCAGGTGTTCACACAAAAAACCGACAAGTCGAGACCTGTCTGGGGTGCAGCTGCGCCCGACCTCAGGAGGGCCAGGAGGAGCAGAGGAGCAGGAGGGGCAGGAGGGGCAGGAGGAGCAGGAGGAGCAGGAGGGGCAGGAGGAGCAGGAGGAGCAGGAGGGGCAGGAGGAGCAGGAGGAGCAGGAGGGGCAGGAGGAGCCCCCCCCCAGACGCCTGCACCAACACTTGGAAGAAAATCCTCCTACATTAGAAGGATTTCCTTCTGTTCCCTAACATGAAAAGCTTTTGTGGCCTTGAAAAAGGCCGATTATGATGGTGGGATCAGGTGGAGGCTAAGGTGTTGGAAAACGTTTATTTTTTACTGTTGAAAAACTTTGTTACTTCATCAGGGTGCAGTTCATCGGTCCGCCGATTCCACCACATTTCAACAAGCATCATGTACTTCTGCTCATGTTCAATGGCGTAGAAGTGCTCCTCTTCAATGGGGTAGAAATTCATCTTGTAGTCCATGTCACGCTGCCAATATTCCCACTCCAAGCCGTCCAGCGGGCAATGGTTCCACATGCTGTTGATTCCCCGTCGTCTGGAGTACAGAGCGTCGTCAAGATCTTGAGTAGTTGAATACATTTTTGGTTCATGAACGTACTTGAACTTTTTGTCAATGCGCCATAGCCTCTTCTTATGGAAATGCTTCAAGGTGCATTCATCGTCGTCTTTTCGGTTGTAGAATTCATCACCTTCGAAGTAATCATCTTCATCGTCAAACGGTCTCTTCTTATTATTGCTATTCATTGTCGTTTCCGCTGCAACACATACATCCTCCAACTCAACGTCTGTGATGTCACAATCCCACTCGATGTTGGCCATGATCTCTTCGTAGCTGTTGACGCTTCGAAACTCAAGACTAAACTAAACTTTACTGCTAGGGGCGGGCTGTGCGTCGTGGGATGATGGGCGCAGGTGTACAGACAAAAAACCGTCGCGTCACCCTACTGTCTGGGAATGCGGATGCTGTAATTTGATACCTCTACGGGAGGGCGCGGGTGTTCACACAAAAAACCGACGAGTCGAGACCTGTCTAGTCTTCAACAATTCCTGACGTATGGGGGAGCGAAAATCTCCCCCTAAGCCATTATGTGTTAGGGGGAGCGAAAATCTCCCCCTAGTAATTAAATCAACAGAACACCAGTTGTCAAACACCCACGGTCTCATTCTTGTTCGGGAGTTTGAAGTGTGTGGCTGTGTAATAGTGTTGCTGTGTGACGTTCTATCAGAGCGATCGCCCGACGTTTTGACCTAACCTACAAAATGAACCACTTAACCGCCTATGTGTTTAATGATCGGCCTTTGTCTGTACTGTTTGACAGCAGCGATAATCCATGGTTCAAAGCTAAGGATGTAGCTACAATATTTGGATACGCCAACCCTAAAGAAGCAATCAGAGTACATGTTAGAGAAAAATATCGCAAAACAATTCCTGAAGTATGGGGGAGCGAAAATCTCCCCCTAACCTATAACGAGAAACATTCAATCTTTCTTAACGAGCCGGGATTATATTCGTTACTTATGAAATCTAAAATGCCCATCGCCGAGAAGTTTCAAGATTGGATCTTTGAAGAAGTTTTGCCATCCATTAGAAAAAATGGTCAGTACAGACTTATAAACGAGAACCAACGGCTGCTACAATCACTTACAAAGTCGCTAACAAATAACCGAAAGCTAGATAAAACAAATTCCGAGTTTAAAACTACAAATGATATATTGTGTATGGAAAACCAATCCATGAATCAAACGCTGATCAAACAGACACCTAAAGTGGCAGTGTTGCCTGAAGATGTAAATCTGAAGCATATATTTTGTGTGATGATTAGGGAAACCCTTCTAGAGCAGTACGGAGTTTGTGAATACAAGTGCATTCGAACACAGAAGAGGAATTTCAAACAAGCCTTGAAAAAAGCAAAGGAAGAAGGATTTACAATGTGCTACTGTAGAGAAAATGTCCCCAACGGCATAAACATAGTGAATAAGGCTAAAGAAGTGATGAAGAGTTACGGCATGCACATTGACTGCAGATACAACAACATCCTAACCTCGCACAATTTCATTAATGTAGTTGAACATATCTTTGACAATGCATAGGTCTGCGCTTGTGGACTCGCTCCAGAACCTTCGACGCTAGTCAGGTAGCAACAGTCGATACGTGCTCCAAAGATGACCAGTGTGGATGATGCAAGAAAAGTAATCACCATATCAATGAACAAAATACGTTATAAACGTAACAACATCCGAGAAAGGCTCGCAATCAAGTTAGTGTTGGATAGAGCGAGAGATGTGTTTGAGAGAAAATATCATATGAAACAGCATACTTATGAAAAAAAACAAAAATATTGAATATCATGTGAAAGAATATAACTATGAAGAAAACAAAACAGACTGTTAAATTTAACGAGGAGCTAAATACACAGTACACTTACGAGCCCTGTGAGGATGTACAACAATTAACGTGGACTCAAATCGCAATAGATGAAATGAGATTCCGCAGACCGTTGGAACTGATGTTGGGTGAAAAAATCAAACATCTAACCTATTGCAACAAGATGTGTCACAGCGAGTGCATACAGTTTACTTCAAGGGTGAGCAGACGCACCACCAGTCCGTAGTACGGTAGAAGTCACACGGTAAGGACGTCAACATGGACGCTTACGTTTCTGCGGACGACTATATCAAATCGTTTATTCAGGAGATTGAGGTTATGAACAATAATGCTAGTGATCAGACATTGGCATCACCTCAGACGTCATCTGTAAAACCGATCACTGCCTGCAAGAGACGAAGGAGGCCAACTCTCATCGAAGTGGAAACCAAGAAACCAGGATGGGTGCCAAAACCAACAGATGATTGTCCCATAGTGTCATGGATGGAGAATGGGAATACTTTTGATGTTCAAAACCCGGGAAACAAAGGACAAATTTTATTGAAAATGGAAATGTACGATGGTACAGATATGGTGTTCATGTGCAGTTTATTTTTGGACAAAGATGGTGATATGCACCAAAATGTCAAACAAGTAGTTGATAAAGTGGAAAACATGTGGATCGATAAATCAACAGGAGTACCGAAAATTACAGGCTTAACTCAAACTGTTACACAACGCAGTGCAGTTTCGCAACCAACGTCGAAGAAGCGAGCTGTGAGGAAGAAACAACGAGTGTCGCCAGCAGTCAATTAAAGCATCAGCATTCCCAGACAGGAGGGCGACGCGTCGGTTTTTTGTGTGTGAACACCTGCGCCCGGCCAACTACTAGAGATGTCGAGCAGCAGCACTTTCAAGCTAGAGTTTCCGAGCGTGAACGGCACTGCAGCAACCGAGGACCTGAGAGCTACCCTCAACAACTGCAAGTCTGACTCTCCGCTCTACACCAGGATAGACGATCTCAGAGAGGAATGCGGCTATCTCATCACTGCGATGGAGCGAGCCACAACACCCTTTGGCGAGACGATCATCGTGATCCTGGAGGGGCAGGTCGGGGACGACTTCTTTCTGCGAGTCTACCTGCCTAGGCGCTTCAACGAGGTCCTGAGCAACACCGACATCGAGCGCTACAACAGCGGGTTTGGAGAACGCCTTCGCTTGGTGAAGCGCAGCCCGAGGGGTTCCAATAGCAGATTCACACCTTTGGAGTTTATGTAAAGCAAGACTTGAAGATTATGTAAATACCTTTGTAAATTAGTTTTCGTAGTCAATACTTATAGTCACGTTCAGAACATAACCACTGTGTTATTTATTTCACTTAACCCCAAAAATGTCCTTTGGTAGTAAGTTTAAGAGCGTGTGAGTATGGTAACTGTGAGGTGTTTAGCTCATCAACGTCATCATCAGAATCATCGATATTTGTACATAGATGTAACCCACCGCGTAATGCGATGCAATTGATTGGAGCGCATCGTGTGTGAGCTGTCTTGTGATGGCGACATGGCACTGCGTTTGTAACAAAATAACGTGTACATTAACACGACGATCACTTTTCTTGCTTAAGTCACGATGGGCATTATGGCGTACGGGACGATTGGTAATAACAGCGTTTAAAGTAAACTGTGCACATTCGTTGTGATACGTCTTGTCACAGCACGTTAGATTTCACATTCTCACATTCAAAAATCAATTACAATTGTAGACGTAATCTCATTTCATCTGTTGTGATTTAAGTCCAAGTTAACCGTTGTACATCCTCACGCGGCTCATAAGTGTAATGAGTATTTAGTATGACAATAAACTTCTCGAATGTTAGTACGTTAAATCGTAGCTTGTTCATTGACGCATCGATCCCTATTCTTGTTTCAGTCTCAATATGCATTATGGCGTACGTGCCAGATGGTACTAACAACGCTTGAAATAAACTGCACACATGTGTTGCGATACATCCAAACACAACAAGTTAGATGCATCATTCAATCACTCAGCATCAATTGAAATGTTATGCGTGGCATCATTTCATCTGGTGTAATTTGAGGGAATAACTCGACTACGAACCTTTATCGTATGTTAGTTCGTTAACAACGTAAATTGTACATTAACACGACGATCACTTTTCTTGCTTAAGTCACGATGTGCATTATGGCGTACGGGACGATTGGTAATAACAGCGTTTAAAGTAAACTGTGCACATTCGTTGTGATACGTCTTGTCACAGCACGTTAGATTTCACATTCTCACATTCAACATCAATTAGAATTGTAGACGTAATCTCATTTCATCTGTTGTGATTTAAGTCCACGTTAACCGTTGTACATCCTCACGCGGCTCGTAAGTGTAATGAGTATTTAGTATGACAATAAACTTCTCGAATGTTAGTACGTTAAATCGTAGCTTGTTCATTGACGCATCGATCCCTATTCTTGTTTCAGTCTCAATAGGCATTATGGCGTACGTGCCAGATGGTACTAACAACGCTTGAAATAAACTGCCCACGTGTGTTGCGATACATCCAAACACAACAAGTTAGATGCATCATTCTAACATTCAGCATCAATTGAAATGTTATGCGTGGTATCATTTCATCTGGTGTAATTTGAGGGAATAACTCGACTATGAACCTTTATCGTATGTTAGTTCGTTAACAACGTAACTTGTACATTGACGCATCGATCACTTTTCATGCTTAAGTCACAATGTGCATTATGTTGTATGTGACGACTGGTAATAGCAATGCTTGAAGTAAACTGAGCACATGTGTTGCTATACGTCTTGTCACAGCAGGTTATATTGCTCATTTCCCCTTTCAACATCAGTTACAATTGTATGCGTAATCTCATTTCATCGGTTTTAATTCAAGTCCGCGTTAACTGTTGTACATCCTCACGAGGTTCGTAAGTGTAACGAGTATTTAGTTTTACATTAAACTTCTCGTATGTCAATCCCAAGTAATCGGTGTTTGAAGAAGTTTGCCTTTCCCTCAAGAATTGGCACTAGCATTATAACATACGCGTTTAATAACCAGATCGCACTTGTAATATTTTTGTATACCAATAAAAATTCCAAGTAATCGAGGTTTGAAGAAGTTCGCACATTGAAAAAAAAAAAAAATCCAAGTAAACGATGTTTGAAGACGTTTGAGTTTTCGCCATCACACAAGTTCCAATCTTGAGTAATGTCAACCCAAGAAAATGAAAGCTAACAGCATCACGTAGTTGTGTTAAGTTACGATAGGTATAGTTAGGTTTATTAAGACTGTTTCCAGTTAGAAAGGGGAAACATGGAGAGACTTATCTCATTGTTAGGTTACGATATCCAGTGTAAAGTTAGGTCCCTGCATAGAAATAGGAAACGTAGGCAATTGTATCTCATCCTTAGGTTATGTTATGCTCTGTTAAGTTAGGTTTGTGCTTATAGATAGGAAATATTGCCAGTAGTATCTCGTCGTTAGGTTAAGTCATGCTCTGTTAAGTTAGGTTTGTTGTTGATTAAAAAAAAAAATCTGTACCTTAATGTCTGCGCGCGCATTATAATTATACCCTTTTTAAATTGCGCGCGCAGACATTAAGGTACAGATTTTTTTTTTTTTAATCAACAACAAACCTAACTTAACAGAGCATGACTTAACCTAACGACGAGATACTACTGGCAATATTTCCTATCTATAAGCACAAACCTAACTTAACAGAGCATAACATAACCTAAGGATGAGATACAATTGCCTACGTTTCCTATTTCTATGCAGGGACCTAACTTTACACTGGATATCGTAACCTAACAATGAGATAAGTCTCTCCATGTTTCCCCTTTCTAACTGGAAACAGTCTTAATAAACCTAACTATACCTATCGTAACTTAACACAACTACGTGATGCTGTTAGCTTTCATTTTCTTGGGTTGACATTACTCAAGATTGGAACTTGTGTGATGGCGAAAACTCAAACGTCTTCAAACATCGTTTACTTGGATTTTTTTTTTTTTTTCAATGTGCGAACTTCTTCAAACCTCGATTACTTGGAATTTTTATTGGTATACAAAAATATTACAAGTGCGATCTGGTTATTAAACGCGTATGTTATAATGCTAGTGCCAATTCTTGAGGGAAAGGCAAACTTCTTCAAACACCGATTACTTGGGATTGACATACGAGAAGTTTAATGTAAAACTAAATACTCGTTACACTTACGAACCTCGTGAGGATGTACAACAGTTAACGCGGACTTGAATTAAAACCGATGAAATGAGATTACGCATACAATTGTAACTGATGTTGAAAGGGGAAATGAGCAATATAACCTGCTGTGACAAGACGTATAGCAACACATGTGCTCAGTTTACTTCAAGCATTGCTATTACCAGTCGTCACATACAACATAATGCACATTGTGACTTAAGCATGAAAAGTGATCGATGCGTCAATGTACAAGTTACGTTGTTAACGAACTAACATACGATAAAGGTTCATAGTCGAGTTATTCCCTCAAATTACACCAGATGAAATGATACCACGCATAACATTTCAATTGATGCTGAATGTTAGAATGATGCATCTAACTTGTTGTGTTTGGATGTATCGCAACACACGTGGGCAGTTTATTTCAAGCGTTGTTAGTACCATCTGGCACGTACGCCATAATGCCTATTGAGACTGAAACAAGAATAGGGATCGATGCGTCAATGAACAAGCTACGATTTAACGTACTAACATTCGAGAAGTTTATTGTCATACTAAATACTCATTACACTTACGAGCCGCGTGAGGATGTACAACGGTTAACTTGGACTTAAATCACAACAGATGAAATGAGATTACGTCTACAATTGTAATTGATGTTGAATGTGAGAATGTGAAATCTAACGTGCTGTGACAAGACGTATCACAACGAATGTGCACAGTTTACTTTAAACGCTGTTATTACCAATCGTCCCGTACGCCATAATGCCCATCGTGACTTAAGCAAGAAAAGTGATCGTCGTGTTAATGTACACGTTATTTTGTTACAAACGCAGTGCGATGTCGCCATCACAAGACAGCTCACACACGATGCGCTCCAATCAATTGCATCGCATTACGCGGTGGGTTACATCTATGTACAAATATCGATGATTCTGATGATGACGTTGATGAGCTAAACACCTCACAGTTACCATACTCACGCTCTTAAACTTACTACCAAAGGACATTTTTGGGGTTAAGTGAAATAAATAACACAGTGGTTATGTTCTGAACGTGACTATAAGTATTGACTACGAAAACTAATTTACAAAGGTATTTACATAATCTTCAAGTCTTGCTTTACATAAACTCCAAAGGTGTGAATCTGCTATTGGAACCCCTCGGGCTGCGCTTCACCAAGCGAAGGCGTTCTCCAAACCCGCTGTTGTAGCGCTCGATGTCGGTGTTGCTCAGGACCTCGTTGAAGCGCCTAGGCAGGTAGACTCGCAGAAAGAAGTCGTCCCCGACCTGCCCCTCCAGGATCACGATGATCGTCTCGCCAAAGGGTGTTGTGGCTCGCTCCATCGCAGTGATGAGATAGCCGCATTCCTCTCTGAGATCGTCTATCCTGGTGTAGAGCGGAGAGTCAGACTTGCAGTTGTTGAGGGTAGCTCTCAGGTCCTCGGTTGCTGCAGTGCCGTTCACGCTCGGAAACTCTAGCTTGAAAGTGCTGCTGCTCGACATCTCTAGTAGTTGGCCGGGCGCAGGTGTTCACACACAAAAAACCGACGCGTCGCCCTCCTGTCTGGGAATGCTGATGCTTTAATTGACTGCTGGCGACACTCGTTGTTTCTTCCTCACAGCTCGCTTCTTCGACGTTGGTTGCGAAACTGCACTGCGTTGTGTAACAGTTTGAGTTAAGCCTGTAATTTTCGGTACTCCTGTTGATTTATCGATCCACATGTTTTCCACTTTATCAACTACTTGTTTGACATTTTGGTGCATATCACCATCTTTGTCCAAAAATAAACTGCACATGAACACCATATCTGTACCATCGTACATTTCCATTTTCAATAAAATTTGTCCTTTGTTTCCCGGGTTTTGAACATCAAAAGTATTCCCATTCTCCATCCATGACACTATGGGACAATCATCTGTTGGTTTTGGCACCCATCCTGGTTTCTTGGTTTCCACTTCGATGAGAGTTGGCCTCCTTCGTCTCTTGCAGGCAGTGATCGGTTTTACAGATGACGTCTGAGGTGATGCCAATGTCTGATCACTAGCATTATTGTTCATAACCTCAATCTCCTGAATAAACGATTTGATATAGTCGTCCGCAGAAACGTAAGCGTCCATGTTGACGTCCTTACCGTGTGACTTCTACCGTACTACGGACTGGTGGTGCGTCTGCTCACCCTTGAAGTAAACTGTATGCACTCGCTGTGACACATCTTGTTGCAATAGGTTAGATGTTTGATTTTTTCACCCAACATCAGTTCCAACGGTCTGCGGAATCTCATTTCATCTATTGCGATTTGAGTCCACGTTAATTGTTGTACATCCTCACAGGGCTCGTAAGTGTACTGTGTATTTAGCTCCTCGTTAAATTTAACAGTCTGTTTTGTTTTCTTCATAGTTATATTCTTTCACATGATATTCAATATTTTTGTTTTTTTTTTCATAAGTATGCTGTTTCATATGATATTTTCTCTCAAACACATCTCTCGCTCTATCCAACACTAACTTGATTGCGAGCCTTTCTCGGATGTTGTTACGTTTATAACGTATTTTGTTCATTGATATGGTGATTACTTTTCTTGCATCATCCACACTGGTCATCTTTGGAGCACGTATCGACTGTTGCTACCTGACTAGCGTCGAAGGTTCTGGAGCAAGTCCACAAGCGCAGACCTATGCATTGTCAAAGATATGTTCAACTACATTAATGAAATTGTGCGAGGTTAGGATGTTGTTGTATCTGCAGTCAATGTGCATGCCGTAACTCTTCATCACTTCTTTAGCCTTATTCACTATGTTTATGCCGTTGGGGACATTTTCTCTACAGTAGCACATTGTAAATCCTTCTTCCTTTGCTTTTTTCAAGGCTTGTTTGAAATTCCTCTTCTGTGTTCGAATGCACTTGTATTCACAAACTCCGTACTGCTCTAGAAGGGTTTCCCTAATCATCACACAAAATATATGCTTCAGATTTACATCTTCAGGCAACACTGCCACTTTAGGTGTCTGTTTGATCAGCGTTTGATTCATGGATTGGTTTTCCATACACAATATATCATTTGTAGTTTTAAACTCGGAATTTGTTTTATCTAGCTTTCGGTTATTTGTTAGCGACTTTGTAAGTGATTGTAGCAGCCGTTGGTTCTCGTTTATAAGTCTGTACTGACCATTTTTTCTAATGGATGGCAAAACTTCTTCAAAGATCCAATCTTGAAACTTCTCGGCGATGGGCATTTTAGATTTCATAAGTAACGAATATAATCCCGGCTCGTTAAGAAAGATTGAATGTTTCTCGTTATAGGTTAGGGGGAGATTTTCGCTCCCCCATACTTCAGGAATTGTTTTGCGATATTTTTCTCTAACATGTACTCTGATTGCTTCTTTAGGGTTGGCGTATCCAAATATTGTAGCTACATCCTTAGCTTTGAACCATGGATTATCGCTGCTGTCAAACAGTACAGACAAAGGCCGATCATTAAACACATAGGCGGTTAAGTGGTTCATTTTGTAGGTTAGGTCAAAACGTCGGGCGATCGCTCTGATAGAACGTCACACAGCAACACTATTACACAGCCACACACTTCAAACTCCCGAACAAGAATGAGACCGTGGGTGTTTGACAACTGGTGTTCTGTTGATTTAATTACTAGGGGGAGATTTTCGCTCCCCCTAACACATAATGGCTTAGGGGGAGATTTTCGCTCCCCCATACGTCAGGAATTGTTGAAGACTAGACAGGTCTCGACTCGTCGGTTTTTTGTGTGAACACCCGCGCCCTCCCGTAGAGGTATCAAATTACAGCATCCGCATTCCCAGACAGTAGGGTGACGCGACGGTTTTTTGTCTGTACACCTGCGCCCATCATCCCACGACGCACAGCCCGCCCCTAGCAGTAAAGTTTAGTTTAGTCTTGAGTTTCGAAGCGTCAACAGCTACGAAGAGATCATGGCCAACATCGAGTGGGATTGTGACATCACAGACGTTGAGTTGGAGGATGTATGTGTTACAGCGGAAACGACAATGAATAGCAATAATAAGAAGAGACCGTTTGACGATGAAGATGATTACTTCGAAGGTGATGAATTCTACAACCGAAAAGACGACGATGAATGCACCTTGAAGCATTTCCATAAGAAGAGGCTATGGCGCATTGACAAAAAGTTCAAGTACGTTCATGAACCAAAAATGTATTCAACTACTCAAGATCTTGACGACGCTCTGTACTCCAGACGACGGGGAATCAACAGCATGTGGAACCATTGCCCGCTGGACGGCTTGGAGTGGGAATATTGGCAGCGTGACATGGACTACAAGATGAATTTCTACCCCATTGAAGAGGAGCACTTCTACGCCATTGAACATGAGCAGAAGTACATGATGCTTGTTGAAATGTGGTGGAATCGGCGGACCGATGAACTGCACCCTGATGAAGTAACAAAGTTTTTCAACAGTAAAAAATAAACGTTTTCCAACACCTTAGCCTCCACCTGATCCCACCATCATAATCGGCCTTTTTCAAGGCCACAAAAGCTTTTCATGTTAGGGAACAGAAGGAAATCCTTCTAATGTAGGAGGATTTTCTTCCAAGTGTTGGTGCAGGCGTCTGGGGGGGGGGCTCCTCCTGCCCGTCCTGCTCCTCCTGCTCCTCCTGCCCCTCCTGCTCCTCCTGCTCCTCCTGCCCCTCCTGCTCCTCCTGCCCCTCCTGCCCCTCCTGCTCCTCTGCTCCTCCTGGCCCTCCTGAGGTCGGGCGCAGCTGCACCCCAGACAGGTCTCGACTTGTCGGTTTTTTGTGTGAACACCTGCACCCTCCAGTCGAGGTATCAAATTACAACATCCGCATTTGCATTCACTGGTAGTTCAATTGTCCGCAGGCGCTGATGGGCTAGCTCTGTTGATTTAATTACTAGGGGGAGATTTTCGCTCCCCCTAACACATAATGGCTTAGGGGGAGATTTTCGCTCCCCCATACGTCAGGAATTGTTGAAGACTAGAACAAGAATGAGACCGTGACAACTGGTGTTCTGTTGATTTAATTACTAGGGGGAGATATTCGCTACCCCTAACACATAATGGGTTAGGGGGAGATTTTCGCTCCCCCATACGTCAGGAATTGTTGAAGCCTAAAACAAGAATGATACCGTGGGTGTTTGACAACTGGTGATTTATTGCTCGGAATTCGACGCAGGTGGTCTATAATTATGGGTTCCTAGAAGGGTCAGCCGTCTTCCCGTCGAGGTATCAAATTACAGCATCCGCATTCCCAGACAGGTCTCGACTTGTCGGTTTTTTGTGTGAACACCTGCACCCTCCAGTCGAGGTATCAAATTACAACATCCGCATTCCCAGACAGTAGACTGGACGCGACGGTTATTTGTGCGAACAGCTGCCTCGGTGCAGAGTACTTGAAGGGGGGTGTATCGATACACCTCCCTTTGCAGTATATGTTCAAAGCATTGCAATTATATTCTCCTTAAAATTTGCATTCACTGTTAGTTCAATTGACCGCAAGCGCTGATGGGCTAGCTCTGTTGGTTGTAGCGTTACCCTGATCAACTCTTGTATTAATTATCCAAAGTATGTCATGTGGGTACTGAGAATACTCGGCTTGACGAGGAGAATCCAAAAATGCAAAAAAAGGTCAAAAGTGTGGTGCGGGCCCCTTTTTTGTAAACATCATCCAAAGTGTACGATGTGGGTACTCAAATGACTCGGCTCGACTAGACGAATAAGAATCTGCAATCAGAATTCAAATCCGACCTATGGTAACCGATATAGCCCGCTCCCCCCTCCCCTACATCGTCCAAATGTACATTGTGGGTATGCAAATTTCTCGGCTCGACTAGACGAACAAGAATCTGCAATCAGAATTCGAATCCGACTTATGGTAACCGAGATAGCCCCCCCCTACATCGTCCAAATGTACTTTGTGGGTATGCAAATTTCTCGGCTCGACTAGACGAACAAGAATCTGCAATCAGAATTCAAATCCGACTTATGGTAACCGAGATAGCCCCCCCCCTACATCGTCCAAATGTACCTTGTGGGTATGCAAATTTCTCGGCTCGATTAGACGAACAAGAATCTGCAATCAGAATTCAAATCCGACTTATGGTAACCGAGATAGCCCCCCCCCCTACATCGTCCAAATGTACCTTGTGGGTATGCAAATTTCTCGGCTCGATTAGACGAACAAGAATCTGCAATCAGAATTAAAATCCGACTTATGGTAACCGAGATAGCCCCCCCCCTACATCGTCCAAATGTACGTTGTGGGTACTCAAATTTCTCGGCTCGACTAGACGAACAAGAATCTGCAATCAGAAATCTGATCCGAGGTTAGGTTAGGTTAGGTTAGGTTAGGTTAGGTTAGGTTACGTTAGGTTAGGTTAGGTTAGGTTAGGTTAGGTTAGGTTAGGTTAGGTTAGGTTAGGTTAGGTTAGGTTAATATTCGCAAAAAAAAAAATTCGCAAAAAAAAATTCGCAAAAAAAAAAATTCGCAAAAAAAAAATTCGCGAGGGGGGGGGCCTCGGGGGGGGGCTCCTCCTGCTCCTCCTGGCCTCGGAGTGTCCAATATACCCTACTAACTAATCGAATTTTATTTGAAAATAAAATTCGAATATTTTCCTATTCTAGATATTCGCTCGAATTCGAGCAATTGGGTCCACTCACAATTGAAACGAGGTCGCACGCAGCACGCTGACGTGAGGGAAGTGAATTGCCATACATACAAAACTTTAGCAATACAATAACGCTGTTTAAAAATAGACTTATTCCAATTTTTATGGAAATCTGAAAACATTTAATTGGTTGGCTGTTCTGATGCTCCTGGTTCTATTTACCTGCAATGCTGGGATAGAAATGTTGCTTGTATGATGTTAGGAGAAGGTCCAGACAAGATTGAAAGTAGGCGTGGGGATACTGGGGATTATAAAACTACACCAACATATGAATAACAGGGTTTTCTAATGTAAAATCCCCGTAAGACAACGTACTGTATTAAGTCGAAATACATTTTCCTTAACAACTCGGTAGATATTAGTGCTAGAATTATAAAATGGAGGGCTTGCAAGTTTCGCGTCATTAGTCTCAATCTTTGTCCATGTATTAATTTAACATCCGGGGCTTTTCTGACTCTTTTTGGGCCCAAAAACTCAACATTTGAAAACGTAAATCCCCAAATAAGACGGTTAGAGTTTTCAGATTGTTTTTTCCCAACGAACTTGTCCAACTGATTATAGAAAGGAATGTTCCTACCAAATTTTAAGTTAATCGGACAAAAAACGTGACCACTAGAGTGCAAACACACCTACACACACAGTTAATTGTTAACTACCATAATTAATTGTTACTACTATGTTTCTTTATTACGATAGTTAGCACTTTTTATTTATTGTCATTACTGTTACTTTGTTAATTCAGTTTTTGTAATGCACCGGCCTGCATCCCTTTCTTATTAAAATGATGGTCACCCCGACACAGGTTCGCCTTTGGGGGACCTAATTTCTGTTTAGGTACTTTGTTTACTTATTAACTAGCACTTAATTATCTTTGTTTTGTTAGGTTAAGACTCTATGTTGAATCATTTTGTTGTTTATTGATTTGTTATTTATTTATGTAATAAGTGAATTCAATGTTATGTTATGTACTTGAATAGAAATAAATACTTTCTTTCTTTCTTTCTTACCCCCAAAACGTTTTTAGAGGGTCACGTTAGGAACTTCTATGGTTGACCCGGGCTTAAGTCTCACCGTGCGGGTCATGCTAATAGTTCACTTTTCCATATAACATTTTAGTTAAAAGTTGGGAGAGTTAATTTTAGTTAAAAAGTATTTGAAGCTATACAGATATTACGTAACGCACTTAAGGGGGGAGGGGTAGCGTTATGCTGCATTATGTGGGGGATGGGGGGAGGGGGGTTGGATAAACGTTACGTAACTCACACAGCACTCTCTATTGAGATAGTTCATTTTGTTGTTTATATTATTAGTACCAGTCTTGTATGTTTGCATACATTTTGCTTTGAATAAAGTTATTATACAATTTTGTAATTTAAACAACATAAAGGCATTAAATGACAACAATGAAAGTTAGTTTAATGAAAGTCATTTAGAGTTTAATTATTCATTGAAATCCATATTCCAAATTGCTAATAAAACGATATTTAAAAGGTTTAAGCTGTTTTAAAAGCCTACTTCGATTGAGTTACGTAACACATTAGGGGGGGTATGGTCAAACGTTATGGTGCGTTACAAGGGGGAGGGGGGTCTGAATTGACGAAAAAATGCGTTTCGTGATATGTATGGCCCCTTTGAAACAGTGTAGTTGACGTGTGCAGAGACTGCGTCAGGGACTTGGGTGCCTCGACGGAGGCTATGACCTGTTTAAAAGAACGTTACTCCGTCCTTAGCGAGGCAGTGAGCAGCGAGCAGTCAGCCGTGCGACTGCAGGCTCACAATCCACGGCCGGGCACGAGCTCTCTCTAAACCTTCGGATCCGTTTCCGCAAACCCCGAGGTCGCTCCTTATTGACCTAATTTGTATTTGTTATCACGTCAAGTGAGGCGCGATTCCAGTTCCTACGGCTTAGGCGCTTGACTCGATGACGACTGTTCGCTGTTGGCCTTCCTTAGGGTTGTCATAGTAGTGTGGGAAAAAGAGTAGATTTTAGCTGGCGACCCCAGGAAAAAGAGGACATTTCGTAATAATCCCCATGGGAGAGAGTCTTGGGTCCCCCCCTGAAAAGTTGATTAAAAACTCTTCAGGGGGAGTTGTCCAAATATTTATTAAAAACTCTTTTTAATACATTTTAGCATACAAAATCAATTATAGAATCAAGTTATTTGCTAATTTAGTATTCCTACATTCCTCAAATTTAGCGGGAGTGTGAAGAATATTGAAGACTAAAGTAAACTTTGTAAATAAAATGTTATTATTATTTCATTTGTTTAATTTAAATCGGAAACTACAAAAACTATAAAAACTAAAATGTATAGCCTAAAACAATATACTTCTCACATTTGTAACTTAATAAACTGCAGAGAGCCATAAATCTTCCTACTGATTATCAGCGTTCGATAACAAGGAATATATGTAAAAGTTAATGACGTTTCCCGTCGAAATAAAGCCAAAGACTATCAAATATTAGAGGTTAGTTAGAGTGAATAGGGAGACAGGGTTTAGCTTATTTGGCAGTCGTTGCATCACGGTAAGTTGCAACCGTAAATAGATTATCGTTCACAGATAGTATTCAACACAAAATTTTTGTTATTCAATTTATTTTTTGGAAATATTTCAAAAAGAGGAGATTTTTAATTTTTCATGGAAATTCCCCGGAGCTATATTTTTACCCAAAAAATCCGGTCATCCCCAGGTAAATCCGGTGATATGGCAACGCCTTTCTTCTCTACACTCAAAATCTTAGATAAAATGGAAATAATAGTTAGGGAATAGTTTCGGTTTTATTAAAATCTTGAAATATTTCAAGCGAGACCGTGAATCCAGTAAGTAACCTAGTCATTTGGCGGATTTAGTGCGGGGATGACTCCCGATGGGCAATGGACTAAATACCAAGCCAGGTATTTATTTGTTTAAGTTCAAGAGCCATTACCACAGAGGACTTACATATATATATATATTATATATATATATCCTCACCTCCCTCCCCTACCCAGAACACAGGTGGCAACATATTTAGTAGATTCTCCAGTGATCAATCATAGCTTATCCTACTTACAGAGTTTTGTTAAAAATTACCTGAGAAGCAAGAAATTATAACTTTATGACTCACCATAAGAATAGATTTTGACATTCCACAGTGCACAGAATTTTTCTCTCGTCCATTACGGTGTCACTCAGGGATCTATTCTGAGCCCTTTACTATTTCTATGCTACCTGAAGGGTTTACCTGGAGTGTCATGGGGCAGAAATAGTAAAGTGTGTCTTTACGCGGATGATACTAATGTCATTGTCTCCGCTGACACTGAAGAGAATATTGAAATATCATCTTTCATTAGCCTATCTTTAATTAAAGAATTCTTAAATAGTAAAAACCTTCTTTTAAACTCTAGTAAATCAAGTTTTCTATCTTTTGCAACAAAAGAAGGAAGAAATAGGATAAATCCAACAATATTCATTGAAGATGAAATACTAACACATTTACATGAAACCAAATTTTTGGGTTTGATTATAGATGAACACTTTGTCTTGGGACGACCTTGTTAAACACATACTAAATAAAACTTCAAGTGGTCTATATGCTTTAAGGAGAATGGTCCACTCGTGTAATATTGAAACCATGAAATCTATTTATTTTGCCCTAGTTCATTCACATATTGCCTACGGTGTTTGTATATATGGATCAACAACCAAAAAGAACATGGATAAAATTCTGATTCAACAAAAACGTGCATTTAGAATAATGTTTTATTTAAAATCAAAAGATTCAGTCAAACATATTTTTAAAGATTTAAAAATATTTACTGGTTTTAGTTTATACATTTATGAAACAATCAAATTTACATTACTCAATAATAGGATTTCAATTGGCAACACAACACATTCATATAACACTAGAGCTCATCGCTTAGTCGAACAACATAATTTGGAATTTTTTAAAAAGAGAACAACCTATGTAGGAAATAAGTTTTTGAGATTACTGAAAACATCTTTAATTGAATCAGCTTTTTACTCTCTTCAAGAATTTGTCTCATAAACCAGACTCTCTTGTTTGGGGTGAGCTTCTGTATTTGAATGAGCTTTGGTGGTTATTCTGGGACATAATAAACATGCCTTTATATATTCTTTAGTTTTTCACTTTTTACTGTGTATTTTTGGAATGAAGGTACAAACAATTTTAATAAAAATTAAGAACTAACTTGTATGATGTATTATTATTTATGTATTATTTAGGCTAGTACTGACTCTATTCTTTGTAAATAATTTACATGTGACAGAATAAAGGAATTTTTGATTTGATGATTTGATTTGATTTGCTTACCATCAAATTAACATTCAAATTGCCTTATAATAATAATTAAAGACACCAAATATATTTTGATTCACTCTTATACTAATGAAAGCATTATTATATCAATACTATTAAATATTTTTGTTTACAAAGAGGAATTGTTTTTTGTTTTTTGTGTTTTGTATTTTAGCATAGGACCTCATAACTTTATAAGACCATGAATGCTTCTGCAGACTGGGAAATCCTTTTATTTTTCATCTAAAGTACTATTTGTTAAAAAATGGATATTTGTCTGATTTTATTGTTTTTTAATCCCCTTTTACTAAACAAGGTAATTCTAATTATTACATTATACACAGGCTGATTTTACGTTCTTTTTTGTCAGTACACAAAAAAACCAGACACAGCCCCCAAACACAACGCGTTAGGGGTAGTCTCGTGTGTGTTTAAACGAGAGCATTTTCAAATAATTTGAGATCAATCGGTAAAAAAATGCTAATATTTTGGAGATCCTGGATGAATTGAAACCTTTAGCAGGAACCAGATTCACTCTTAGTGTAAGGTGACAATTCAATTTAAATTAGTTATGAATTGCCTAAAGGTTATTTCATATAAAACTAATGTTGGTAACTGATTTGATTTGAACTGTGGGGAATGATCCAGTTGACTGTCGATGGCAATGACTTCTCTGTATACCAAGCGAGCTAATAAACTGCAAATAAATCTAAAGGCAGCGTAGAGTATGAATAAAGTGTTTTCACTCAAAATCCAAATTAAAATAAACTGATAAGTTAGCTTTGACTGGATGAAATTTAAGGGATTTTATGACCAGGGCTCTTACAAACACGTCGGCGTCGGTTACTTGATCGATTCATTTGGACATGAAGGTGCACACAACACTGCTCATGTGAACCTAGTCAGCAATTAATCAACTGGAACCTTCTATGGCAGTGAAGAGCTTGCTGAAAGTTCAGTAGTTTCGGTCATGTTACAAACACCTGACTAGTAATACATTGGCCTGTATAAGTCGTAAATGGCTTAAACCCCCTTATAAGAAAGTTATAGATGGTTAAACTCTTGAAAATAATATTAATGCATTTTAGTGAATTTCCTATGGAAAAGTAAACTATTAGCATGACCCGCACGGTAAGACTTAAGCCCGGGACCACCATAGAAGTTCCTAACGTGACCCCCTGAACACATTTTGAGGGGTCTCTGAAAACTGATATATATATAAGCAATGTATAATATATATATAACGCAATTTATAAGGCAATTTTTGCCCGATTTACTTCAAATTTGGTAGAGACATTCCTTTTTATAATCAGTTGGACAAGTTCGTTTGGCAAAACAATTGAAAAACTCTAACCCCCTTTTTTGGGAATTTTAAGTTTTCAAATTTTGAGTTTTTGGGCCCAAAAAGGGTCAGACAAGCTCCATATGTACACTTATTACACATTACCTTATTGTACTTAAAAAGCCAACGATTTTAAGCCTTCTCTCATCATTCTAGCACAAGTGTTTACCGAGTTACTAAAGAAAATGTTAATTGTCAAAATACAGTGCGTTGTCTTATGGAGATTTTACACTGGAAAAGGCTGTTTTTCATATCTTAATATCGTTTCATCACCCCCTACATCCCTATACCAACTTGAAATCCCGACAATACCTCCTAACTTTATAATGTGCAACATTGGCATCCTATTAGTGAATTTAAATTTAACAAGGAGCATCAAAACAGACAAAAAATACAATTTTTCAATTTTCAAAAAAATGCAACCAGTGTTGGTTTAAACCCTTTATTTGATCTTTTTAAAGTTTTAATGCGGAAATTCGCTTCCCTCACGTCAGCGTGCTGCGTGCGATCTAGTTTCTATATAAAACATACACTGTACACTACACTAATTTTTGAATGCATGTAGCGAGGCAAGCAGTTGCATATCAATACAGTTTTTGATAAAAAAATAGTGTACTTGATATATTTCTCGTAGCAAAAACCATCAAGGTTTACTTAAATAGAAACCATAAATAATGAACTTTCCTTTTGAGAAAACAAAAGATTTATATGTAACACTTATAACTTGACTTTTATTAGTGAATTTCCTTTGGAAAGTGAACTATTAGCATGACCCGCACGGTGAAACTTAAGCCCGGGACCACCATAGAAGTTCCTAACGTGACCCCCTGAACACGTTTTGGGGGGTCGTTCAAAATTTTATATATATATATGTATATATATACAAGGTGTACATAAAGTCCCGCACGGGTTTGATATTTTCTGAACGATAACAGATAAATCAATAAGATTTGGTACATCAACACTACACCTAAAAATCTACTTTTTGAAGGAACTATCAGTTTTCTGTAATATCATGGGGACGTCCCGCAAGGAGTCAGAACGAAATCTTAAATAGGAGCATAGGTCAATATGCACATCACTTTAAAGGGCTTATCTAGCAGAGTTGAATGCCGCAAACCGCACTAAAAAAAGTTGATCCAGTACAAAATGGCGGCTGTTCAAATGTTTTATTAAAAAAAGATAAGATCTTTCTAATTGTTACTGCTACCAGGTTTTCCCCGTTATCAATAGATTAGGACCAAATTTGTAACCCTTGAGGATAACTAACCATAATTCACTTCTGTATTGACAGGCATAATGTAGTATTTAGCTGCAGTATTCATTTAGTTGCAGTTTTGCTTTAATGGGGTTGTGGCTACTAATAACATGTAACCAAGTAAAACCTTTGAACAGCTGCCAATTTTTACTGGATCAACCTTTTTTAGTGCGGTTTGCGGCATTCAACTCTGCTAGATAAGCCCTTTAAAGTGACGTGCATATTGACCTATGCTGCTATTTAAGATTTCCTTCTGACTCCTTGCAGGACGTCCCCATGATATGACAGAAAACTGATAGTTCCTTCAAAAAGTAGATTTTTAGGTGTAGTGTTGATGTACCAAATCTTATTGATTTATCTGTTATCGTTCAGAAAATATTAAACCCGTGCGGGACTTTATGTACACCTTGTATATATATATAAACATATTATATATATATATATATATATATATATATATATATATATATGTGTTTGCACTCTAGCGGTCGCATTTTTTGTCCGATTAACTTCAAATTTGGTAGGGACGTTCCTTTCTGAAATCAGTTGGACAAGTTCGTTGGGCAAAAGAATCGTAAAACTCCAAACCCCTTTTTTGGGGATTAATTTTCCAAATTTCGAGTTTTTGGGCCCAAAAAGGGTCTAAAAAGCCCCAAATGTAAAATTATTGCATGTAAAAAGATGGGAATTAGTGAGACGAAAGTTTTAAGCCCTCTTTCGTCATTCTAGCATAAATCTTTACCGAGTTATTAAAGAAAATGTGTTTAGACTAAACACAGTACGTTGTCTTATGGGGGTTTTAGACTAGAAAAGCCTGCTACTCCTTTGATAGAGTACTTTTATCATCCCCAGCAACCTCACGCCTACTTTCAAGCCTGACTGGACCTTCTTCTAACATTATAATGCGCAAAATTGTATTCCCAGCTTTGCAGGTAAATGAAACCAGGAGCATCAGTACAGCCAACAAATCAATGTTTTCAGATTTCAATAACAATTGGAATACAAGTATGTTTTTAGACTAATTTTAAGTTTTAAAAGTTTTTATGTGGAAATTCACTTCCCTCACGTCAGCGTGCTGCGTGCGAACTCGTTTATTCATGATGTATACCTCCTGAATCGAGATGATTAAATATAACAGGTTACTAACCTAAATCAGTCGTCGATTCTTGTTCACACGATGGTGACTCGAGTTTCGACCTTAAAAGGCCATTATCAAATCCTCGATGTCAAACTTTACTTCATGATGAAGGTCGTCATAGTTTTAAATAATACACAACACATTTAAAACAGTACGAGACACGATAAAATACAAACATTTAACCCGAAAAATGATCGTTCTGGCCGGACGCGAATTACCGAACTGGTTTATCTCAAGAGATAAAACCAAGACACACACAAAAAACTATATATTCAAGCCATGTATTCAACTACATGTTCTTGTTCTTGAAGGTGGCTCTGGGTTTCTTAAGAGATAAACCAGTTCGGTAATTCGCGTCCGGCCAGAACGATCATTTTTCGGGTTAAATGTTTGTATTTTATCGTGTCTCGTACTGTTTTAAATGTGTTGTGTGTTATTTAAAACTATGACGACCTTCATCATGAAGTAAAGTTTGGCATCAAGGATTTGATAATGGCCTTTTAAGGTCGAAACTCGAGTCACCATCGTGTGAACAAGAATCGACGACGGATTTAGGTTAGTAACCTGTTATATTTGACTTTTTACCTTACTCATTACATGATGCACTGCAAGAGGGGTGGGAGGGAGTAAGGCAAAACGTTACTATGAGATAATGTGGGGAGGGAAGAAGTTTTTTTTTAATTTCACGCTAGAAATTCAACAAATTACAATGTTTTATTTTTCCTAATATATTTTTTTCAAAACTAGTAAGCTAGTTAATTTCTTTCAGGATACTCTGGACTCTTATATTTGAAACCATTTAGCATTTCCGTTCTTTATTTTTATTTAATTAAAATAGACAACAATTGTGAACGTTATAAAATTAATTCTATCTTTTATATTAAAAAAACATTTTTTGAGTGTTTAATTTGTTTTCGCTGATTCAGAACTGAGTACTGTAACAACAATATTTAGACTTCTCAATCAATTTAGTTTTAATAAGATCGTTGCTTTGTTTATTTAATATAAAATTGTTTACATAATTAAAGCATGCTTTAGCGTTACGATGCTTTATAAGGACTCGGAGGAGGAAATGTTAAATCACCGGAATTGCGTTATGTAACAGATATAACAAAAACAATCAATTTGAATAGAATTTCCACATATAAGAAATCATATTTGGAAGAAGAAAATATCTAATACCCCCGTAGCAGCAAACCTGCGTACTCAGCGAATTTCCAATGCATATATATATATATGTATCTTAATACCACATAAAGCCACATACCAAGTTTCATCAATATACATTCATAAACAAACGATTTATGACATTTTAATTATTCTCCATAAGAATAACATGGCGGGCTGAGTATGCAGGTTTGCTGAAGCAAGGAACACAAAAAATGGGGTTTTATACAAATATCAATATAACTCATTTAGGTGAAGCCACATACCAAATTTCATTAATTTATTTTCATAATTAAGGGAGATAACACGTTCCTTGATCTCCATAAGAATAACATGGGGCTGAGTACGCAGGTTTGCTGCTACGGGAGCCTTTGGAAAAAAATTGTTTTTTTGAGCAAATATCAATGGTCCACAACCAGATGAAGCCGTATACCAAGTTTCGTCAGTATACGTTCATAAATAAGCGAGATATACAAATTTTCTTTTCCTCCATAAGAATAACATTAGACAACGTACTGTGTTTAGCACTTTCAATATCTCGCTAACCAATTGACGTAGAGAAATTATCAAAATACCAAATTGTGTGTTTTTTTAAGCTGAATACAATGGTGAAAACTAAAATTTGAATATTTCAAAAATTATATGTGGAAAATTCAAAAAACCCATTTTTAGGGTACAAAACCCTCCCAAAATACCCCTTCGGGTAGAGCGATCTGGCTGGTTTTCGAACTTAAAGTCATAAATGTTGCTTTACACATTTAAACCAAATTTCATCAAAATCGGATCATTTTTACGAGAGTTATCGTGCTCACGGACACACACACACACACACACACACACATATATATATATATATATATGTATGTATATATGTACATATATATATATATATATATATATACAGTTTCGAACGAATGGTGTTTTTGGGGTCTGGGGACCTCAAAACGAAAAGTTATCATGGTCCCGGGCCTAGGTCTTACATGCCGACTACGGTAATAGCTTCTTCCCTATAGGGGAAATTCGCTAAAACTAGGTACTAACTGTTTACTATACAGTACAACACATGCTTAGGAGGGGGGTTCAGTCACGAAACCTGTTCTTTTCTACTGTGCTTCTCCCATAAATTAAATTTAACTTTTCAATGCTGTCATATCTCAACAGATTATCCAAAATAATTCATTTATGACTCATTTAAAGAACAAAATCATACTTGGCGTTTTCAGAGAGTAGAATCTTGATACTAGAAATAACAACGTTCAATAACATTCCAAAATATTCGATTTGAGCAGTTTTTATGGATAACTATTTGTTATTCCAAAATGTTGATCACTGGAACCACAGATAATGAAGGTTTCAGATACTCTCGTGTGGAAGACGGAACTGGAGCTTAAACATTAACAATAGTCTTGTGAGAGACCTACAGTAGATACAGATATCAAGTATTTCATGTCTTGAGCCTTCTCTTAAAAAATGTTACATGTAAACCTCATAATTACAAACGAGTTCGCACGCAGCACGCTGACGTGAGGGAAGTGAATTTCTACATACAAAACTTTTAAAACTCAAAACCAGTGTAAAATATACATTTATTCCAATTTTATTGAAATCTGAAAACATTGATTTGTTGGCTGTTCTGATGCTCCTCGTTTCATTTACCTGCGATGCTAGGAATACAATTTTGCGCATTATAAGGTTAGGAGAATGTCCAGTCAGGCTTGAAAGAAGGGGTCAGGTCGCTGGGGATGATATAAATACACCAACAAATGAATAACATGCTTTCTAATGTTAAACCCCCATAAGACAACGTACTGTGTTAAACAGATATACATTTTATTTAATAACTCGGTAAATATTTATGCTAGAATGACGAGAGAGGGTTTAAATCTTTTGCTTTACTAATTCCTATCTTAATACATGCATTACTTTTACGTCCGGGGCTTGTCTGCCCCTTTTTGAGCACAACAACTCGAAATTTGAAAGAATAATCCCCTAAAAAGGGGTTTAGAGTTTTCCGATTGTTTTGCCCAACGAACGTGTCCAACTGATTAGAGAACGGAACGTCCCCAACAAATTTTAAGTAAATCGGGCAAAAAATGCGACCGCTAGAGTGCATACACACATTTATATACATATATATATATATATATATATATATATATATATATATATATAATTTTGAACGACCCCCCAAAACGTGTTCAGGGGATCACATTAGGAACTTCTATGGTGGTCCCGGGCTTAAGTTTCACCGTGCGGGTCATGCTAATAGTTCACTTTCCATAGGAAATTCACTAAAAATAGGATCCAGATATAACTGGTAAGGGTTACAAACAAAACAACATACCCAACACATATTGCAATTTTCTTAAAAAGAACCATTTACCTCAACGTAAACAAGTGTCAAATATTATAGTAATTTGTTTACAAGATTAATTGGTAAAATATAATATTTAAGTAAAATATTAACTTTAAGATTATCAGTTACGAAGACCACCCAATCCCTTCCTGGAATCATTTGGACTGTATTAACGTGTCTTGGTTTTATCTATTGTAAACTCAAATAAGGCTTACTTTAGTTCCAGATATTACGTGACTCTCCTACATGTGTGTTATGAATAAAGTTCACTTGTATATTTATATTTAACTACACATGAACGCCAAGTTCTTTAATAGCTATGGAAGGGTTAAAAAATATACATTTATATGTAAATATATTTATATGTAAATTTATATGTAATTGTATTTATATGTAAATATTTATATGTATTAAATACATATACATGTCATTAACTAAATCTGAGGTTCCCAGAAATAAATAAATAACGCTAAAATATGGTACTTTTACCACCTTATACCAGATAGCGAACTTTCAAAAGTGGGGTTTCCCCATTAAAATCAAACATACACTTGCAATATTGTTTATTATATAGTAATTAATATACAGAGGTGTCCTGGGACTGCTTACCCAGTCTTAACCAGATCATTATGTAGGTTAAAACAAACACAATTCACACTATTACAATGTATAGTCGTATCTTGCCTAGATTCTGTCTATCTGTCCGTCTGGAATTTTCACACAAACCTCAACACCTCAGAAACAGTTTGAGGAAATAATAAAACATATTACGAACATTTATGAGGGAGGCTGGCAAACTTTAGTATTTGGCTTCCATAAAACATCCTTTTCAAAATGACAGCAATTGAACGTTCTAATTTTTTATTATCTATTATACTAAAAGTTTAATCAAAAATTACAAGACACAATTTTTGGGCGATTTGAAGACAAATATAACAAAATTTTAATTTAAATAACAAAGTTATGGATAAGGGGTAAGACAAAAGTTGTATGCTAAAATGAAAGGCTATATCTGTATTATGAACATATCCACCACTTATTCAAAGATTAATTTACCTATTGATCATGAACAATAGATATATTCAATAAAACTCATAAAATACAGCTACAAACATGCTAAATGTTTCATGTTCTTGATTTGTTGTTTGCAAAGTTCACTCGAGCTTGATTCATACTTACTACTGTTATGTGGTATATGCCTATATACTCGTAACCTCATAAACTTCGTGTTTGCTGAGACCTGTTTACGTGTGACTGTTAAAGGTGGTGTGGGGGGAGAGGGGGAGGGGCCGCGAACGAAATCGGTTAGAAAGCAGCTAGCGGGGTCACTGGCCCTGAAACCCCAAAATGTTGATAGTTGACCCACTTAATCCCCCCTCCTACCTCCCACCACTTGTTCGATTGTTTATTGTTTGTTTCGAACTGTTACATCCATCGATTGCGATTTAGTTTGCTTAAGAAGCCTGTGTGTCGATGTTTCGTCGGTTACTTGTAACCAATCGACTGACTCCAGAAATATAAAGGATTGTTTTGATCCTCACAAGGTTAGAGTGTAGCTACCCATCGCCCTTTCGACCTAAAAATATCGGGAGGCCTTCAACTTGGTAACGTTTCAAACAGGTCATTTAGGTACCGCTTTGTAAAAATAAGAAATTAAAATCATTCAAATTGGTAACGAAGACAGCCATCTTACCCCAGAAGTACCGCCTCTTCCTCTCCCTTCTGAGTATTAGGCGTGGAACCCCCAGGGGAGTACAATCATCTCTTGCTACCGCGACAACTGTCTTACCACATTCACAACCCTGCCCAGACAGCCATCTTACCCCAGAAGTACAGCCTCTTCCTCTCTCTTCTGAGTATTAGGCGTGGAACCCCCAGGGGAGAACAATCATCTCTTGCTACCGCGACAACTGTCTTACCACATTCACAACCCTGCCCAAAAAATCCCTCGACCTATCAGAAATTACCCCAACGCATTAAACAACTTCAACTTCAAAAACAAATGGAACTAGGCTTTTGAGCATTTGCAATAAATGTTAAAAGTGAACAATTACAGTTGTTTATTTTTTGATTCATTTGGACTTTACCTATCGTTTCTAGTGTTTAAACTACACTACGTTTCGGGAGGTAAGGAAACTCCTCCCGTTATCAAGTGAACCCTACTTACATCTAAATTCTATCCAGGGTTCACTTGATAACGGGAGGAGTTTCCTTACCTCCCGAAACGTAGTGTGGTTTTAAACACTAGAAACGATAGGTAAAGTCCAAATAAATCAAAAAATAAATTCAAATCCATCGCTATTATGGGTTTCAAAAATGCAATTACAGTTGTATACCGCACTAACAACTTACACAACGCGCTGCGGCGGTTACAGGCTAGGTTAGGTTAGGTTACTCTCAGTTGTATACCGCACTAACAACTTACACAACGCGCTGCGGCGGTTACAGGCTAGGTTAGGTTAGGTTACTCTCAGTTGTATACCGCACTAACAACTTACACAACGCGCTGCGGCGGTCACAGGCTAGGTTAGGTTAGGTTACTCTCAGTTGTATACCGCACTAACAACTTACACAACGCGCTGCGGCGGTTACAGGCTAGGTTAGGTTAGGTTACTCTCAGTTGTATACCGCACTAACAACTTACACAACGCGTTGCGGCGGTTACAGGCTAGGTTAGGTTAGGTTACTCTCAGTTGTATACCGCACTAACAACTTACACAACGCGCTGCGGCGGTTACAGGCTAGGTTAGGTTAGGTTACTCTCAGTTGTATACCGCACTAACAACTTACACAACGCGCTGCGGCGGTTACAGGCTAGGTTAGGTTAGGTTACTCTCAGTTGTATACCGCACTAACAACTTACACAACGCGCTGCGGCGGTTACAGGCTAGGTTAGGTTAGGTTACTCTCAGTTGTATACCGCACTAACAACTTACACAACGCGCTGCGGCGGTTACAGGCTAGGTTAGGTTAGGTTACTCTAATTACCACGACGAATTTTATTTGCAAGTAATTTTGCTATACCAATTGATACCGCCACGGGGTTGTTTATTTAGTTCCCAGTGGATTTTGTTCGAAAATTATATTTCAGTTCTTTAGTTCCAAAATGTAAACTCACCAGTGGCGTTAGTTCCAAAACTCAATAATGATTTAAAATAGGGAGTGGATTTAGTTCCAAACGTCGTTGTGTCCAATAGTACAGTCAATATCGAAATGATAAATATTTTGTTTAATTTTAGACAGAACGAGACTGGAGAAAACGCTACAAACTACTTATAATAATATATATATTATAATCTAATAAATAGGTTAAAAAAAGCATTAAACAACTCTAATGAACCTTCCCTTTCCCCATATACACTGGGGAAACCTTATTTATTTTGTAAAATGTTGTGATAGAGAAAAAAGCATTAAAACTCTAATTAAATTAAAAACCTTGTTACTGTAAGGCTATTACCAAACACTATTTAAAAATTACGTTGATAAGATGAATTAGAACAGTTTAAATGAAACCCCTCTAAAACCTAGTCTATTTATTAGGTAACGGACCAGAGAACAGTTTTTGTAAGCTTAAATTCATGTCACATTTAAACAATGAATATAAAAATTCAAATAAGTGCTAAAGTATTTTTTTTACAAAAAACAAAAATATGTTTTTATCTCCAATTAATTATATGTATTATATATAATTGTATACTTACGAAAGATTAACTGTAAAAATTAGATTTTAAGTCAAATAATTTCCCATTTGTATATGAAAAACTAATTAAATGTGTATTTAAATTATAGCCAGGAGTATTAGGGACATTAAAAAAAGAATCGGCTATCTAAGTCTAATAATTCATACGCAGTGACGGATTTAGTAAAAGCTTCCACAAACCCAACATGGTCGACTACTTTTCAAAATAGCGGCCGGTAGACTTTTGCCATAGTTTATAACATATTTTACAATAAGAGGCAGTCAATAAACTTTCTGTTACAATTTGTTCTAGGTGTAATCTTATTTTTTCCTAACAACAGTAATATTGAAAAAGCTAAAAATTTTTCCCATAAGATTAGCATGGGACATTTTGAAATAGGCTGTTTTATGTTGAAAAATTTGCACCTCTAATATAATATAATTTAATATATTTAAGAACGATGTATTAGCCAAGACCTAAAATTAACCAAAATAAAATTAGATATTTGCACCTTACACTATTACACCATTAACAACTTACACCTAACAGTTAATTATTTAAAATACTATTTTTTCTGTAAACCTCAAATCAAAAATTGGTCATAGTCTCGGGCTTAAGACTTGCGGTAATACCATTCTTACCTCTAGAGGATATTTGCTAAAAATCATTGTAAATTATATTAATGTTAACTTAAAATTTATATAACGTTAAGTTGGTAATTGTTCGTATTGTGGAGTTTAAACTTGCTTTGATGTATACAAAATCAAATACAATCTAATCCAACCAAATTGGCCGCCGCGCTTAGAAGTTTGGATTGGATACGACTAACTTATTCAAGAGTGTTTATTGTCGGTAAGCCATATCTCTCCTTTATGAAAACCAGTAATTAAGCCTTAAATTTTAAGATTACCTAAACCGATAAGAATTAAAAATAGACAAAACATTAATACGAACAACAAATTATTTGTAATGACAAAATTGTAATAGTTAAATAATCTAAATAACCTTCATCTAGCATGGCCTTTTTAAGCTTTCGAGTGTGTTTCGTATAATTTACAATAGGAGTACGCTCAAATATTCGTGTAATGAGATGGCCAAACTCAGAAATGATATAAATGAAAGTTACTGCTGTTAAAGTAAGTTCTAACCGAAATTTCATCACAACAAATATTAAATAATTAGTTTTGATCCTGAGACCTGTTTAGGAAAATATCTACTTTTCTTTTGGTTAATTTTAGGTCTTGGTTAATATATCGATCTGAAATATATTAAATTATATTATATTAGAGGTGAAAATCCTTCAACAAAAAATAACACAGTACCGGTAACATGCCTATGCAGTGAGGTGTGCCTCTATTTTTAAATTGGATATTACCTCAGTATGCAAGTTTGCTATGACGGGGGTATTTAAATACTGTATCATAAACTGGCAAAACAACACAGCTGGCAGAAGTAAATAAAAAATAAATGGCTGCTGCAATCCAGCGGATAAACTATTGACTTAGTCACATTACTCACATTGTAGGAGAACGTTATCTTTATTATTTGTAAAAGTAAAATCTGGAATTCGTTTTTTAATCTAAAAAATTTCAAAAACCTTTGATAAATTGAATTTACTCATGTTAAACGGAAAATACTTTAGTAATTTAATCATAAAACATATGGGCCCTAAATAGGATAATTTGTATGTAGTTGTTTGTCATTTCAAAACACTATTTTATTAGCATCTTCCACTTTACTAAAGGTAATTTTTGTCCTTATGGAAATTTTACAACTTTTAAAAGTTAATAATTAAATAACGGTTCAACGAAAGTGATCCATTTGTGAACTGGAAGCGTAAAGTGTAGTGTAAAACAGTTGTGTAAAATATGAAAGCGATCCGTGCAGCCGTTTTCACGTTATTGCATTACGAACACACACTCCACCCACGGACAACGAACCATTGTCTCTGCTGATTAGATTCCTTCACTTCGTTCCGTCATCAATAATTCTGTAAGCGAAAATTTTAAGTCAACATTGTGGGAGTTTGGAAAATCACAGAATCCCTCGGACGACTGCGAAGTCTACTTTAATGCTAGGCGGCTGTACTTTTGGAGCTTAATCCACTCCGCCTTTGGAACTAAATCCACAACTAAATTGTTATTTTTAAAAGTAGGTTGTAGCGTTTTCTCCAATCTCGATCTGTCTAAAATTAAACAAAATATTTATAATTTCTAAATTGATTGGACACAACGACGTTTGGAACTAAATCCACTCCCTATTTTAAATCATTATTGAGTTTTGGAACTAAATAACTGAAATATAATGTTGGACCTAAATCCACTTGGAACTAAAGTAACGCACCCACCGCCTCACTAACATTCAAATAGTTACATTACCCAGATTCCCCATTAATGGAAATTATTTTGTTTAAATTTATTCGGGTGGTAAACCTGTTTCCTTCTATATATACTAGTCCCGCCCTAGAATGTATTTATGTATCTCGAAAACTATTAACCAATAGCATAATCCATAAAAGGGGATGGGTGTTTTTTAATTGTTTTGCCCAACAAACTATGTTTATAGAAAGAAAGGTACTTACGAAATTTGAAGTAAATCGGATAAAAAACCAGACAGGCAGTTAGCGAACATATATACAGAGTGGTCCGATATTTTACCGGCGTATTTCTAACATCATTTGGAGTAAACAGTTCTTATAATCATACATTCTAAAACGCTTTGTTTTCCTTGCATCCGCCATTGAGTTTTTAAATTAATTATATCTCTAAAATGAGTTATTTGTTGTATTTATTTGTTGAATTTTATCTGTATCGAGCCCCACCAAGTTCCTCAGAACTTGTCGGTAGGATAAACTTTTTCATGCTTTTCTACTTAAAATAATTATCTTTCAAATTTCTACTCTGTTACGGTTCAGGGCAGGCAGCTAGCTAATATCTATAACGTCACAGTTGGGCTATAGCTTTATAAGTATTATATCATATAAATACTTATATATTAAATAAGGACTAAAAACTATAAGCTTATAAGTTATACAAGGCAACTACAAACAAAAATCAGTTTTGACTTTACTGCTGACTTTGAACACTTTGAACTAAGAAACGAGTTCGCACGCAGCACGCTGACGTGAGGGAAGTGAATTTCCACATAACAACTTTTAAAACTCAAAATCAGTGTAAAAACATACATTTGTCAAATTTTTTATTGAAATCTGAAAACATTGATTTTTTTTGCTGTTCTGATACTCCTGGTTTCATTTACTTGCAAAGCTGGGAATACAATAATTTTGCTCATTATAAGGTTAGGAGAGGGTCCAGACAGGCTTGAAAGTAGGCGTGAGGTTGCTGGGGATAATAAAAGTACTCTAACAAAGGAATAACAGGCTTTTCTAGTGTACAACCTCCATAAGACAACGTACTGTGTTTAGCCGATACACATTTTCTTTAATAACTTGGTAAATATTTATGCTAGAATGACGAGAGAGGGCTTAAAACTTTCGCCTTTCTAATTCCCATCTTTTTACGTGCATTAATTTTACATCTGAGGCTTTTCTGACCCTTTTTGGGCCCAAAAAATCGAAATTTGAAAGATTAATCCCCAAAAAATGGGTTTAGAGTTTTACGATTGTTTTGCCTAACGAACTTGTACAACAGATTATAGAAAGGAACGTCCCTACCAAATTTGAAGTAAATCGGACAAAAAATGCGACCGCTAGAGAGCATACACACACACATATATATATATATATATATATATATATATATATATATATATATATATATATATATATATATATATATATATGTGTATATATATATATATATATATATATATACATATATATATATAATTTTGAACGACCCCCCCGAAACATGTTCAGGGGTTCACGTTAGGAACTTCTATAGTGGTCCCGGGCTTAAGTTTCACCGTGCGGGTCACGCTAATAGTTCACTTTCCAAAAGAAATTCACTAATAACCGCAATAACTTAACTAGACCTATATCATAACCAAAGCAGCAGCAGCTAATTTAATAATAAATAGTAACAGGATCAAATAAATATATATATCAGCAAATAAAAACCCTTAAATAAACTAGATTTGTTTAACCCAATGTATTTTAAGAATGGAATAGTTCTTTACTCAAAGTAAATTACAGTAACATAATCAGCTTAATATAATAATCGGTTCCAAAACTGCAGCCATTTGAAGTTTGAAAATCAAAGTAACCCATAAAACCTGTATATTTTTATAAAGAACTTCAAAAGTGTTTTTTGTAGCCGTTATACGTATATTTGTGTGTATTGTATTTTAGTTATGTTATATATTTTTTAAAATACCTGTAAACTAAAACTTGTTATAACCTTCTCTAAACTATTCTTAAGGTTGTAAACATTTCCTTATGCGCGTCACGCGTCGTTGCGCTTGTCTCCTGCGTCACACGGCCCGGGATAGCCCCCCGAAGTGGTTACAATCATGAATGCAATGTACCTGGTGTCTTGTCCTCTCGGAATACAATGACAATGGCTCGCCGGACTGTTGTTTTATATAACACGCACACGTGCAGAAGCAACACGTGTCACACACACACACACGCTCTCTTCTCCCACTCGCTGAATTGTCTTTGCAATCAATCGAGTTTGAATAATTCATATACATCATTGCTGAAATGTGTAAGAAAAATGTTTCCACTGAAAAAGCTCGGTTCTGGAGATCACCTATTGGTGAAATGGTTTTTGTTTGTATCAAATTCGTCTACTATACTGTTTATTTTTTTATTTGTTTGGACTTTACCTATCGCTTCTATAGTGTTTAAAACTACACTACGTTTCGGGAGGTAAGGAATCTCCTCCCGTTATCAAGTAACCCAAACAAAAAAATAAATATCAAGTTCTTACACCTAACTAACCTACATTTTTTTTATTAACGGGAGGAGTTTCCTTACCTCCCGAAACGTAGTGCAGTTTAAACACTAGAAGCGGTAGGTAAAGTCCAAATAAATCAAAAAGTAAATTCAAATCCATGGCTGTTATGAATTTCAAAAATACTATACTGTTGTTTTTGTAACTGAATCCCAAGGTTTATTTTTGAACTGGTGATTTTAAATACTCTATTCTTCAAATCTTAAATGTTCCACAACCCCCCAAATAAGGGGACAATGACTCCCAGCATAATCCCTGATGATGCCAAGTATAGAAAGCGCGAAACGTTCGTGTTATCTCGGTGGTAAGAGTGACGTCGTTGAAACCGAAAATCACCTCGAAGTTTCGTACATCGAAGGACAATATTTTACCTTTCATTAAAAAATAACCCAGCACGCGCGTTAACTAAATGTTAAACAAGGACTTACATCCTTACTCTATACCGACTGCGAGTCTCAAATCAGTTCGAATCGGTGTTACGAACCGGTTAAGTAAAACCACGGATTCCAAAACTCGGGGAGAAATCTGCATCGGAAGGGAAGACGTAATATTTAGAGGTTCATGACCCTGAAAAGTAAGCCAACTATGTGCAGAAAGAAAGCTGGGAGAAAGCTGTGAGTGTTATTACGGGAGACCTACTTGGCCGTCCGACATGTCCGACGCATCCGGCACGGCCCCCACCACCGCAACCGCGCACCGCACCGCACCGCACCGCACCGCGCACAACACCGTCTGCACATTCATGCCACTTCATCTCTTTAAACGACAGCTATTAACACTGTCCAGCTGAGCAACAAGGGATAACAGTTTAGGGAGATTTCCTGTTGTGTGTATACTGCGATATATTCTGTCAATCGTCCCTGTTAAACCGCTCAAACACCTTATCCCACCTGCCTCCTCCCCCTCCCCCTCCCCCGTGTCCCGTGAATAACCGTCAACATTTTAAGTGTCTTATCACCGTCAGTTGCCAGACATCATCTTGGGGTTTTGTTCAATGAGTCAAAAGGTAACTTTGTACCTCCGTTACTCCTCACCCGATAGTCACAAACCATTCGTTTAGGTGTCTAACTAAAGGTGTTTGTATTTGTATAAAATTACGTTTAATACCTCTTATCCACTGTATCAGGAGATAAAAACATGGATACATTAAGATTGAACTCAAGATTCAAGAATAAAACTTTATTATCAGTAAGATATTTAACAATGTATGTGATGTGGTCAAAATTCACAAAACATGCAGGTATTACCTTAATTTCCTTCCTCTTCATCATTTACCCATATGAGGGAATGATTGCGACAGTAAGAAACACAACTTTAACATCAAATAAAGCTCATGCAACAAACACAATCAAAACAATACTACTTGCAGTTTTACTTCCGGTTTTTGAAGGATGGCTGCTTTAAAAATTGCCTAAGTCACCGTCCATAAAATCATTCAAATTATAAAGAGCCTTGGCCGGGTCAAGAAGGTGGTTAGGCAGGTAGCAATTTTTGTTGTTTATGACTAAAATATAAGTCCATGCTTTGACATGCAGTTCTTCAGGCTTCTTTAAACAACTCCAACTTTAACTAGGGCTAGTTAAAATGTCGACTTAAGTGATATATTATTTGTGTTGAATGGCTGTAAGGTGAATCGAATGACTTATTGTCATCAGCAATACTGGCAAATTAATTGCAAAAGATTTTAGCAGCTTCAGTTGGATTCTTGTAATAATGCTTACAACATTTTAACTCTACTATTTGTGTTTGTGTGTTTGCGCTTCTGATTATATCTCAAGCAGTTTTTATTATGTTGTTCAAATTATTTATCTGCCTTTGAATTTCATCGGGTTTGCCGCTTGTTTGACTTTCCTGTAAGTTATTAAAATATATACGATGTAAAAGGTAATATCGTGTTCATCCCGAGGTGGTTAGCTAATACTGAGAGCTCCAAATAGTCTTGGCGCTGTAATAGGCCCACTTCGTCAACAGCCCTTTGACTTTTCTTTTCCCAAATCACCCAAATAGCTATCTCCAACTTGATTTATTCTGGCACTGGCAGCGCATTGTATAGCTACCGTTCCTGCCCGTGTGCATGCACTGGGTGCTTTTCAAAATACTGGTTCTATGTTTTGGTGGTTTTATGTTGTTGGAATGCCTAAGACTGTATTTTGTTTGCTGGTGTGGCGCTTGAAAAATATGAATAATACTGTTAACTAAGACCGTATGGAGAGGTTTTTTCGAAGAGTAATTTGCAAGAAGTACGGCGAGTTAAAAAAAAGCTCTCACTGTTTTTTGAAGACGGTATGCAAACCCTGTCCAAACGCTCCCACAACCCAAGACTGTTAATACATGTGATACTACATGTAAGGATAAAATAGACCATAATATGTAGCCGGTTTTATGCGGGGATCAGCAAATTTAGAAATACTTCTCATAAAAAATATTCCTGAACTTAGGTTTTTGCATTCGCGATCTATGTGATTGTGGAATTTAAGATGGCTGTCCAAAAGCAGAGCGAGACATTTTGAAGTATTACGGGAAGGAAGGATGTAGGAAGGCGCTCTTCATCTCCAAGCAATAAAGTCAGTGGTTCAACGTTTTTAGAGTTATCAATATGAAAATATATCATGTTGGTTTATTGCTGTTTAAAAACAAATTGAAGGTGGAAGACATATTGGCCAACTCATATAGCTCACACAGATCGAACGTCACAAAACACCTCCTAGAAAATGGGTACAACTTGGAAGTATTTATTTTCAACGTCACCGGCATTTTTGTTGACAAAACACACAAACGCTTTTAGGGAAAACGGTCCAAACTCATCAAATTTGAAGACACTTTAAGTATTCTCCATATTTGTAAGAAAGGAAATGTACTGAATTACAGAAACATGAACAATAGAGTTCGTTTATCTAGATTGAATGCATGGAAACAATTGTTTGTTTTCAAAGACAAATATAAGGATATGGATATATTTATTGAACGTGTCAACATTGACACCAAGGTCCTAGCAAAATTACTCAAGATAATAGCGACCCCCAAAACACCGGCCAACAATGTCTCGACAAGAATCGTGGGCTTTCTCGTACCATTCCCTAATACGGGGTACTGTGCACAACCCGTACAGTCTCACTAAATAAATAATATAAACTGACGCTTCTTCTTCATATTTAATCGAAATCGCGAAGTAGAATTTTAATAAACAACTGTCCAATAGTTTTTAATGGTCCAGTTTTGAGATATTTAATCATAACAAAAATAATCAAAACAGACGTAAACTGTTCAGTGTAGGAATATGTGTCTTTGTGTGTTGAGTAGGAATATATATTTCGCCTTATTACGCATTATTTATACTTGATAACGAGACAGTCTAAAACTGTAACCGAGGGTTGTATCAAAGGACGCAAGTCACATTTAGATCGCATGTACGAATGTGTTACATATAGATCCCACTAAACTATAGGTTTGATTGATTTCCTACTTAGGGGTTGAATCGATTTCCTATAATTATTTAGTCATATTAAAACAGATTTCTACTAGTTTAGCAAAGTCAGACAGTGTACCCAATTGGAAGTTGTCAGTTATCGAGTTTGTACTGTCTCAAGTCCTTGTCACAAATATTTCGTTGTACTCGCCTGACACCAGTCTCTAGGGGTGACGACATGCTGCATATCGCCCAACATATAAATCTCGAATGTGGTGAACGTTTTGACTACACCATACTCTAGAACCGGATGTCATCATTCATCCTCATTGTCCTGTTTGTTGGGTTTGCCCTACACCTTCCACGTCCAAGCGCTTCCAAGGTGTCTTTTCCCCTCAATAAGGTTTAGCCAATGACGTCGCTGCACCGTTTTCCTGATGACGATGGCGCAACACCTTATAAATAAGGTTTCCAAACATGAGGAATGTCGGTGGCAGGATACATGGGGACGAGGACGCAGGGACACCCAGCACGTGGCTGGCATGTGGCGAGTGACTACGTCGCCGCTGTCGCGTCGACCTCCGCTACATAAACATATCTGCTTGAAACAATCGTCAGTCTTTGTGATTATAAAACTCGGCGTACTAAATATAATCAGGTCTTAGTTCTATTCGACCCATAAGCATTACACATATAATTCGTTTCTTCTTTGGATAATCAAACTTTGAAGGCCAGTCGAGGAGGAATAACACCACTTCTTTTTCGCTAATACACATTTATTAACACATTTTTAGGATTGTTTCTAGTTCCTGAGGGTGGTAGTTGTACATAGGTTTTTGCGTATGAGGAAGGTAAGATCGTGTTCTACCTATGACTAAGACTGTTCTGTTAGTCACTTTCCGAAGCCTAGAGTTTTTGACTCTTAGAAGACTTCACCACCCAAGACTGTAAATTGGGACCGAAATTCGAGACTATCACTTGGTGTTATCTCTACAGTATATTTGTATAAGTATTACATTTCGCACCTGTGTTGACAGACCATAATCAGCTATCATCAAATCCTTCAGCCCGCAGACCAACGGCCGGTTTGTAGCAGGAGATGATTATGATGTTGAAAACTTTGAATAATGACAGCAACAACTTTCAACAACAACTCAACAACTTTGAATCCATTAATAACAACAACTGCAAAGTGTATCTATATGATAACCAACTTTCATTGTCCCATACAGACCCTCAAAATGCTACAGACATGCTGGACTTTTTATGCGACCAAAGGAATTTAATATCTTAGTATTTAATGGCATATTATCATAAACAACGTCATCTTTTAACACTTCAACGTACCGGATGTCCCATAAAGGTCCCCCCTCTTAATTTTTGAACTCCTGTAAATTTTCAAACAATCTTTCGTAAATGTTACTACCATAAGTCAAAGTATTTTTTAAGTGGTAAAGGGTTTCAACCCTCACCCCTAAATAGGGATTGCTGGGGGTAATTTTTACTTTCTCCCCTTATACATAGTATATGGAGAAAGTATTGTTTTCGTCAAAATTTTCGAATTTGAGTTGTTAGTGGAAATATTCGTTTTGGTGCTCCCTGAACCCAAAAAAGTGGTTTTTACGTGATGTCTGTCTGTGTGTGTGTGTGTGTGTGTCCGTGTGTGTGTGTGTGTGTCTGTGTGGATGTGTACAGAGCTAGAGCCCTAACCAATGGGCCGATTTTTATGAAATTTGGTATGTAGGTACTAATCCACGATATCTCCAGGTGTTTTTTTCATTTTTTTGAATTTTTTATTTTTAAGGGTAATTATCCCCCAAAAATCGCCAAAAAACATGTAAAATCCAAATTTCTCAAAAACGGCTCTAACGATTTTGATTAAACTTTAGTGGTTTGTAGAGCTTTAGGTTTCCAACAAAATGACACAACCCGCATTTCTGGAAAAATTCGGGTTCAGAAGTTACAGGACTTAAAACATCCAAAATTCAGTTTTCTGGATTTTTCATAAAAAATCATAAGTGCTGTAAAAGATTACTATTCACCATTGAAAAGAGCTCAAAAAAATAAATAAATTAGTATTTTGAATTACTATTCTACGATTGCTAGTTGCGGAGAAAATTGAAATTTTCATTTAGCGGTAAACGCAGTACGTTGTCCAATGTTATTCTTATGGGGAATACATAAATTACTATTTCTCTCTTATTTACTGATCAATTTCATTAAAACTTGATATACAGGTCAAGTTAACATTGACCAATAGAGGATGTTCGAAATATGTTGCCATTTAACCCTGGGGGGGACAAGGGGGCATTTCCCCTCTCAAAATCTCTTTGTTTAGCAACGGAATCTATAGTGCTCCTAAAAAGGGATTTTGGTGAATATTTCTGAAAACAACTATTTTAGACAATTTTCAGTTCATTTATCTGTATTTCATATTCTATATTTAGTAAATAAAAAATCTTTTTTTCATTAAAGTTTGGCTAAAAGGGAGAAAGTATGTGTCAGTTTCCTGATACCGTTTATTATTTTTCCAATAGCAACCCTTAACAATTTGCATATAATTTTAAAGAGAATAAACAAGAAAATACTGGTAAAACAAAGTTAAAACGAAAGTTTTCCTAGGCGGTGGATCGGTAGTCAGCTCTTCTGAGCTATTTAGTCATTCAATGCAGAATTTTCTGTAACTGTTAATAAAATATACGTTGAGACGTGTATTTCTCGTCAAAGTAAACATGCATTTACTTAACTCCGTAACATCAGCAATTTAAACAATAGACATTTATTAAGAACTCGAAAAGGTATAATTCCTTCATTCCTGAATAAAGAAATAGGTATCATATTTCAAGACAAATATGAGAAATATGTATTTTAGTTGAAGAAAAACATGATAAATTATAATATGTTAAGAGAAATATGTATAATATCATAACACTGCAAATATGAAATGAGATGAAACTATTACGGCTTAGAGAAAAAATCTGCCTTAAGAAGCCTACCTTAGAGAAAAACCTGCGCTGCCGTGTAAAAATGCATTGTGGAATAGGGGAAAAGAGCGGTGCGGAGGGTAACAAAGGTCCGCAGGATTACTGTTTGCGGATATGATGATTATGTTATCGATATGCTATAAACGGGATTTGATAGAAGAAAATTAATTCTACTAATGCTCTTTTGTATAATTCCAAAATAATATTCCTGTCTTTGGTTGGTGTAGTTTGAAAAAGCTCGTTTTTGTACATTTAAAAGGGCTTGTCAATGCAACCCAGTTAAATAATTTAAAAAAGAAAAAAGTGCATTTGTGGATAACATGTTCCTCTTTAATAATATAATTTAACTTTAATTAAAGTTTCTATTTAGCAGTTGAAAAGAGTAATCCTGCAAACCCTTTCCTAGCGCTGCGCGGACGGGGTAGACCGGAGCCTTAAATCGGTGTAAAACAGAATTAGCTCGAATCTTTGTTATGAGCTGAGTTAGTTATGGGGTGCCGGAGAGTATTATCACTATTCCCATGCAAAAAGATTATGTAATTTTGACTTCACGAAGGGTGTGTCTGAAAGGTGAGAAAAAAGCCCCAACACCGATTAGGGAATTGGATTATTATTTCTTTTAATCGCTATACCATTGCCACTTCGTACGACCGGCGCGGCGACTGGTATTTTCTCTCCATATAACATACCCAGTGCTTTTACTATCCAATTAAGTAAGCTCACTAACATATTCACAAACAACCTCTAGCGTAAGGTTATTCGTCCGTTGATTTCCTGTGTGTAGTAAACGCTATACAGTACTTACACTGTGCGGTGTTTGTGAAACCGAGAATGGTTTTAATACTGTAGTATGTCTCACCTACAACTATTCCGAACTACCTTTATTTTTGAAATTATATTGCCAAATCAGTCTATTTTCTTAAATCAAAGCCAAAAAATGCAAAAACTGGCTAAATAATGGTGATGATAGTAAAATCAACTGTTTCTATTTTAAAATTTATTATAAGTATTGATGAAATTTATTGCAGGAAAAATAGATTTAAATTCACCTAAAAACAACAAAATTAGATCCCTTTGAAACTTTGGTTTTAACTTTGTTTTACCAGTAGAAGTCAAGATCCAATGAGTCGATAAAGGTACCGATGGAGAAAGATGTTTTTAGGAGTGGGGAGGAAGAATTTAATATTATTTACAATCATGATGCAAATGATCAATGATTTGAGATCATTTGGGGAGTCGTTTTCAAGGTTTGTATACACGATGAATCGATTGGAACCATATTTAGATCAACAGAACCACCTCCATAAGATATTCAGCATATACTTTTATTCAGGTTCCTTTTTTTTGGGGGGGGGGTTGGGGGGGACCTTAAAATAGTATGACTTTTGGTTTATGACTTGTTGGGTGTCATTTTCAATGTTTTTCTACATGCTAAATTTAATTAAACAACTATTTTATCAATAAAACCACTTAAATAAGATATTTGGCCTGCTTTCTGTAGAAAAATACAATATAGACTTGTTTCCAAAACAATAACAATGTAACAAAACAAAACTATACTTCTACTCTAATTGGATCCTGCAACCAATAATAGTTATTTAATTAAATTCACTGTAAATGCATAATTTAAGATTTTCTTTATTTGACGCTCTGTTTAATCGCAAATTTATAAAACATTGCTTTGGCCGCGTTCTTAACGGAATTAGCGTTGAAAATTATGTATTCCATATGTAAAATCTGACAGGTTTAGCATTTGCTGTTTCAAGTAAAGAAAAACTAATACACATTGATCCAGCAGTTTTGTTTCAGAGAATGACGACTTTTAATACACGAATCCTTTAGATTTCCTTAGATAGCTATGTACTCACCCACGAGCATTCTCTGAAAGCCTGACTATATTGAGGCAAGCTGTCAAGCCTCAGTTAGAAAAGCAATAGGGAAAAGTTGTAACAATCTGTGAACTGCGTTTCCTCAAACGCAAGCCAATGTACAGTTCATTTTAGATGGAGGATTCCTACTTTATCATTTTTCTTGGAACACTGATGATACAAACAAGAATATTGCAAATTCCTATGAAAATTGTCATTTAATATTTACGGTAGAGCTATTGTTATCTTCAATACTTCTCCCAATTTTTCTCCCACGATGGACAAACTTAGCGAGGTAGGCGCATCAACTCCAAAATTAGTAAGATTGTGAATTTTATTCCAGATGTTTGTTGGAAAGAAATCATATTTCTTGGTTAATGGTACAAATAAGGGTTAGCACTTATTTTATATACCTCAAATTTAGTTAAAAGTCGGTTTCACTGTTTAAAACGCGTATGCAGATTTTGTGTGCAGATTTTGACATTGTTAAAGTTCCAGTTTCATGATCTAAAACTGTAAATACCATTGTCATTGGCAAAGATAGAAGCTGGTTTGTTCTTAGTACATTATTTTAAAAATCGTAGGTTTAAACTCTACTTCCGGAGTGACATCAGAGGAGTAACTTCTACCAGCAGTTCCGCCTACGCTATCCTTGGCATTCATGAAAAGCTAAGCAGTGATATTTATTGTAGCAACCTTTTGTTTTTACATGATTTTACTGGTTCGGATACAATCTCAAGGATTAGCTCTAGAAAAATCTATTGACAGATGGACAGCTACAAGCGGCTGCAAACGGTTTTTTTCTCAGTTGGGAGTAAACATAATGATCAACATTTACTCAGCAGGACAAAGAGCCATTTGCCAGTAAATTACCAACCTGATCAAGTTATATGTGATAAATATATACGTATACAATCACAATTGAAAATAGCATAGTTTCTCCTTACCTATTTTATCTAGCTCACAACCCTTAGCTTATAGCCGTAGCATGGCTGTAAGATAGAAGATAGTAATCAAACACTTCGCCACAAAATAATAATGGAAAAAGTTGCGGCAGCTTTAAACCTCCGCTGAAGCAAAACGATCGCCTCAGCAGTTAAAAACCATGGTTACCGTATCTATAGTTACTGTACCAGGGGAGTGTTTGAATTAAGACCGAAATAAACTATAAATGCTACAGAATGAGGTTTGTTCATTAATGATAATTCCTACTACTCTACAATGTCCAATATGCCACCAGCGCCAGAAAGGCCGTTGAAAATTATTCATTTTGTTATTAATGTTATGAAACTTGTTTTATGTGCATGTGAAGGATGCTGGCCCACTCAGCAGTGTACAAGCCTGAGGAGTAGAATCAACTATAATAGTCTGCCATATGCAAAGTTTGTGGAGATACGTCATGGATGACCAACAGTCAAGATTCGGAATGTTCAAGGGCAAGTTGTGATAAATCCTAAATGATTCATTATGGTGATGTTGAGAGATGTTGAGCCCTGTGGCCCTGTCATTGGAGACTATACAATACATTGACTAAAGAAAGAGTTTTAATCATTTATTATGTTTGTATGTTATGTTGTGTACTGCGCAGCCCCTATTATAGTTTTATTCCTGCCGAAAAGCATTTCAATACTATTTTTGCAAATCAAACACAGAAACTCTTTAAGCCATAATGGCGGTTTTTGATTCTAATGGGGTGAATTCAATTAACTGTAAAAAAGATTAATTTATTAATACTTGCAGTAATGTTTAAATGTGTGTACGTGTCATATTTAAATAAATAACTTATAAGTTTTTGAACAATATTTTATTTTATTGCAGAAATCAAATATCTTATTTAGAAATAGCTAAAGGCGAAACTGATTTTTTTATTTTCATGCTTATTGTGTTTTTATGTTACTGTACATTTAATGGTAGGCTGCACAGAATAATATTCTCAAAAATATACTAAACAATATTTTTTATCATATTTTTTTATTACGATGTAGATGTGCAAGAATAAGTTGCTCTTTCGCGAAATTTATTAAGTGATTTTTTTGTACATATCGATTTGTTACATTAGGTTTATTTTATTTTCATTATAGTAATAAAACTTCGTCCCACGCACAGGCCCACTTGAAGCCCAAGCGGGACTATTGGTAATACATACCTATAATTTATATTATTAATGTCTGTAAATAAATAAATTTGATTTGATTTGATTTAGATGGTATTTCCCTTATTTTACTAAATAGGTTCCATTCCATTCAGTATGTAGAACAACATTAAAAACATTGACACTCAATAAGTTTTAAGTCAAAAATCATAACTTATTTAAAATTCAACCCCTCACAAAAAACAAAACCTCACAAACCAGCGTACTAAGCGAAATTCCAATGCATATACATATACGTGCAGTACTACAGATTAATGGATGCACGTTTAACATGGGTTTTATATGGAGAAATGGAATTTTTGGTTAATTACTAGAAAACTACCAAAGATAGACGGTAGGTTTAAATTAAAAAGTTGTTTGTTTTTGCAAGACCTTCAAAATGATACGCCATTTCACATATGTTCTCATTTGAAATTTTTTATTTACAAGGCTACCAACATTAAAAAAAATTAAAATTATTGATAAAATATTCAGTTTTTAAAATTTTGACATGTCGTATATAAAATTAAAGCTGAATTCACGAGGAATAAGAATTTTTAAACAGAACAAAAATTAGTTTAGTAGTTTACAGGATACAGGGTATTCTGTAAATATCAATATTTTCCATAAAAATGGCCGCCATTTTGAAACGGATAAAGATAAAGGAGTTCTGTTTTCACGAAATGGTTTATCTAGTTTAGAGCTTTAAAATTATGCATAACATGTCATATGTTTACATTTGAAAACTCTGAGATTCGAATCCATGACCCCCAGTTTCTTGAACATCCTGTATTTTAAAAATGGTAAAAATATTTTTACGTTATTCCTTTGGTATGAATTAGTGGGGAAAAGTTTTGTTTCATCTCTGTATGTCAAGCCGTTCGTTTGTAATCTGTTTGAGACAGCTTAGAAGACTCACCCTGTATACGTGTCTCACCACATAAAGTGGCTTACCAAGATTCCTAAAAATACAGTCTTAAATAAGTGATACATACAGTTTTATTTATTCTCCATAAGAATAACATTATCAGTATTATTCAACCAGGTGAAGCTACATACAAAGTTGTACTAATTTAGGCTAATAATTAAGAGGAACTGTATCTATTCTCCATAAGAATAACAGTAGGGCTGAGTACGCAGATTTGCTGCAAAAAGGAAGATAATGAACGTGTTTTTTATGCAAGTATCTAACTCAACCAGGTGAAGCCACATCCCCACATACCAAGTTTCATCAATATCCATTCAGAAATAATCAAGAGGTCAAATTTTATTTATACTCCCTAAGAATAACATTAGACAACGTACTGTGTTTAACACTTTGAATACCTCTGCAACGATTGGACGTAGAACAACAATTTAAATACCAAGATCATTGTTGTTTTTTTTAGAAGTTATTGGTAAAAACAAATGTGAAGTTTTCAGAAAACTTTTCTGAGGTAAAGCTACAAACCATCTTCCTATAAGAGTAACGTGGAACATTTTATAATTTTTTTTGTTTTCTCAGCAACTACTTAACCTAGGTTAATGATTAAAATATTGTGTGTCTTTAAAATGTTAAGAGTCTAAAATTTTAAAAATGCATTTTCCTTATAGGCACTAACATTTTGCGCCAAAATATTACTGGAATGTCTTTCTTTTAGCGAATTTCCTCTATAGGGAAGAAGCTATTACCGTAGTCGGCATGGTAAGACCTGGGCCCGGGACCATGATAAATTTTCGTTTTGAGGTCCCCAGACCCAAAAAACACCATTCGTTCGAAACTATATATATATATATATATTGTGTGTGTGGTTATTGTGTGGTATTGTGTGTGTGTGTCCGTGAGCACGATAACTCTCGTAAAAATTATCCGATTTTGATGAAATTTGGTATAAACGTGTAAAGCAACATTTATGACTTTAAGTTCGAAAACCAGCCAGATCGCTCTATCCGAAGGGGTATTTTGGGGGGTTTTGTACCCCAAAAATGTTTTTTTTTTAATTGTTTACATATAATTCTGGAAATAGTCAAATTTTAGTGTTTACCATTGGATTCAGCTTAAAAAAACACACAATTTGGTATTTTGATCATTTCTCTACGTCAATTGGTTATCAAGATATTGAAAGTGCTAAACACAGTACGTTGTCTAATGTTATTCTTATGGAGGAAAATAAAAATGTTATATCTCGCTTATTTATGAACGTATACTGACGAAACTTGGTATACGACTTCATCTGGTTGTGGACCATTGATATTTGCTCAAAAAACAATTTTTTACCAATGGATCCCGTAGCAGCAAACCTGCGTACTCAGCCCCATGTTATTCTTATGGAGAATAAGTAACGTGTTATCTCCCTTCATTATGAAAATAAATTAATGAAATTTGGTACATGGCTTTACCTACATGAGTTATATTGATATTTGTATAAAACCCCATTTTTTGTGCTCCTTGCTTCAGCAAACCTGCATACTCAGCCGCCATGTTATTCTTATGAAGAATAATTAAAATGTCATAAATCGTTTATTTATGAATGTATATTGATGAAACTTGGTATGTGGCTTTATGTGGTATTAATATACATATATATATGCATTGGAAATTCGCTGAGTACGCAGGTTTGCTGCTACGGGGGTATTTTTATATGCAATAGTTACTTATACGATAAACGGGTGATTTCCCATTTTTTAAAGAAAAACTCACTAAAACGTAAGGCGCGTTTCAACGAAACACCGAAAGAAAAACAACGCCAATGTTGCCAAGTAGGAAGAAAGTAGGACAATGACCTTGTGGTGAAAGGTGCCAACAGATCAGGACTGACAGTATTGTCATCGGTAACGCCGGTTTTGTGAACGATAGAAGAGCCGGTGTAACACGTACTATTTTGCCACGGAATAGAGAACGGTTGTCAATGTTATTGCACTTTAAACTTGTGGTGAAAGGTGCCAACAAAACAATAGGCGGACAGTATGATCAGGGTCCCGCTATTTGTATTATTAGTGGGCCCAGTGTAATACTATGATGGCGGACGGTAGAGAACAGTTAATAGACAATGGTATTGTACTTTAAACATGTGGTGAAAGGTGCCAACAAGCCAATAGACGGACAGTATGATCGGGGTCTCGCTAGATTTGTATTGTTAGTGGACCCAGTGCAATACTATGATGACGGATGGTAGAGAACAGTTAGTTAATAGACAACGATATTGTACTTCAAACTTGTGTTGAGAGGTACTAACAAAACAGTAGACGGGACAGTATGATCGGGGTCCCGCTAGATTTGTATTGTTAGCGGACCCAGTGTAATACTATGATGCCGGATGGTAGAGAAAGTCGGACAATGACCTTGTGCTTTGAACTTGCGGTGAAAGGTGCCAACAGAACAGGAGACGAGCAGTATGGCCGGCAGTAACGCTGGGTTTGGTAACGTTAGCGGACCCAGTATAATACTATGATGCCGGATGGTAGAGAAAGTCGGACAATGACCTTGTGCTTTGAACTTGCGGTGAAAGGTGCCAACAGAACAGGAGACGAGCAGTATGGCCGGCAGTAACGCTGGGTTTGGTAACGTTAGCGGACCCAGTGTAATACTATGATGCCGGATGGTAGAGAAAGTCGGACAATGACCTTGTGCTTTGAACTTGCGGTGAAAGGTGCCACGACATTCACGTTCACTCGGTCCATTTCATTAGTTTCATTCTCTGAAACCCTGTCTTGCGATGGCGTTGGGCCTCTCTCGACCTCAATCCTTGCAAATCAGACCTGCCGGTTGTCTACTTCGACGTGTTATATCATTTATTAGGGCAATTTTAAACTGGGACAGTTCTCCACCGCTTTTCCATTTTATAAGATTGCACCGCTGGTGCTTTCTTTATTATGTCAGAAACATAACTGATATTTTTGGAAGGTAGTACTTAAAATATAATTGTATAAGACAAAGTACCTGGGGGCCGAGCTTTGCTCGGGGGAAGGCCAGTCAGTTTGTTTAGATGACGGAGTAATATTTAACCACTTCCCTCTACTGATAATCAGATTTGTATAACTCATTTGCCTCTTTTATACATTTTTAAGTTCACTCCAGTTGTTATTTATAGCTCAATGTCCCTTTGATTTATTTTACAACTCTGTATATGTAATATTCACTCAAATATTTTAGTCTCTGCTCTCAGGAAACCACATGTTAATAATCATATACAACATGAGTATTACTTTTACAGTTCCGTGGTTGATTATGAACAGCTGTTACAATTCTTTTGTTTTGATTTGAAACTCCATAAGCCCAATGTTGATTTTTTTAATTTTTAATTTTAGTTTTTTTACATTATTTGATTTTTCCTGGGGATGAGGCCTGTCTAGAACTTATTTTTATCCTAGAAATTAGTTATTTCAAGCATTTGAAGGAAATCGTTGGAGCTGTCTCTGAGATCCGTGTCGCAAGCAAGCAAGCCTTACTCATATTAGAGTATAGGATATAGTGGTATTATAAATTATTAATATTAGCTGACGATCGCAAGCAAGCCTTACTCATATTAGAGTATAGGATATAGTGGTATTATATATTATTAATATTAGCTGACGATTCCAATGCTATGTACGGCTTCTTAGTTTCTTTATTTTTTCGATACAGATTTAAAAGTAATATCATAGGGAATAATATGGAATAGAAATTAACTTGTTGACTAGCTACAAGCTACGCCACAAGCTACGCCACAAGGTACGCCAAAAGCTACGCCACAAGCTACGCCACAAGCTACGCCACAAGCTACGCCACAACTATTGAGTATTAGGTTATTCTCCGCTCAGTAATCCCACCAAAGAACATTTGATCAACATCCTAAATGCAGAAAACGTCGAACAAACAAGGTACCTGTTATACTTTGCATTGAGCTCTTGTAGGTAGAGATGAAAAGGAAGTTCCTATAACAATCATCGACCTGGAAAAAGGGTTTGAACTTAAGCTGTCAATGCAGTCGAGATCCACCACTCATAGGACGCAATATTTGTATACTATTTGTATCAAATAGTAGGTTGTAGTCATACCTATCAAGGGTTGAAGGCAGTTTCGAATTTCTTTCAATTTATCTCATTGCGGCATAGTGTCACAGAAAATGCAGCACTAAATTGTTGTCCGTTGTTTCGCATCAGTGTTACATTTTGTGTAACACCTTATGTTATCATGATCAAATATATGTATATGATTTGTTTATTACTTTGTAACTGTTTCCCTGTATTTAAACACATCACCACTAGATAGTGGTGCAACATGGCACTATTCCGTGCAACATGGCACTGTTCCGTGCAACATGGCACTGTTCCGTGCAACATGGCACTATTCCGTGCAACATGGCACTATTCCGTGCAACATGGCACTGTTCCGTGCAACATGGCACTGTTCCGTGCAACATGGCACTATTCCGTGCAACATGGCACTGTTCCGTGCAACATGGCACTGTTCCGTGCAACATGGCACTGTTCCGTGCAACATGGGTTCACAAAACTTCGAATAGTTCCTAGGAAGCGAAGTGAAAACCAAAATTGAAGCGTATTTTATGAAACAACGTTTTTATTTGTAAATTAACTTCTTTTATTGACGTAGATAACACTTTTTATAAAGTTTATTACGAGAAGACCTACCTATTTGAAATTAATTAATACCACAGCCAATTAGACTGTATTATATGATCAACTTTATAAAATAAGAATTTGAAGAATGTATTGATTTACAAATAAAAAGGGTTCAATTCTTTTAAAATGGTTTCGGAACATACTTTCAAAAAGACTTTAACTGTAGGACAAAAACTTTAACCGAGTATTCAAAGGCTGGTTAATGTCACAGGCCTTGACCATCATTATAGTTATAATTCATGCACAAGTGAGATTTCAATTTGTTATCAGATTGTGAGGGGTCTGAAGACGAAAACAAGTGTATTAGAATGTGAGGGGTCTGAAGACGAAAACAAGTGTATTTTTTGAATCAGTACTCAGTGAAGACTTTGATGCGATTGAAATCACATAATCATGGCTAAATGGCAACATTGAAAACCGTGAACTATTTGAAGACAGCTATAAATTAATTCGCAGGGACAGAGATTCAGTAGGCAGGCGGAGTATCATTGGCAGTGCACAACAGAATACCGGCCAGATTGTGCACTGGCCTTATCTCAGGACCTTCTGACCTTGACTCAGTAGGGAGGGGGAGTATCATTGGCGGTGCACAACAGAATACCGGCCAGATTGTGCACTGGCCTTATCTCAGGACCTTCTGACCTTGACTCAGTAGGGAGGGGGAGTATCATTGGCGGTGCACAACAGAATACCGGCCAGATTGTGCACTGGCCTTATCTCAGGACCTTCTGACCTTGACTCAGTAGGGAGGGGGAGTATCATTGGCGGTGCACAACAGAATACCGGCCAGATTGTGCACTGGCCTTATCTCAGGACCTTCTGACCTTGACTCAGTAGGGAGGGGGAGTATCATTGGCGGTGCACAACAGAATACCGGCCAGATTGTGCACTGGCCTTATCTCAGGACCTTCTGACCTTGACTCAGTAGGGAGGGGGAGTATCATTGGCGGTGCACAACAGAATACCGGCCAGATTGTGCACTGGCCTTATCTCAGGACCTTCTGACCTTGACTCAGTAGGGAGGGGGAGTATCATTGGCGGTGCACAACAGAATACCGGCCAGATTGTGCACTGGCCTTATCTCAGGACCTTCTGACCTTGACTCAGTAGGGAGGGGGAGTATCATTGGCGGTGCACAACAGAATACCGGCCAGATTGTGCACTGGCCTTATCTCAGGACCTTCTGACCTTGACTCACTCTGGATTATTCAGTAGGGAGGGGGAGTATCATTGGCGGTGCACAACAGAATACCGGCCAGATTGTGCACAGGCCTTATCTCAGGACCTTCTGACCTTGACTCACTCTGGATTATTCAGTAGGGAGGGGGAGTATCATTGGCGGTGCACAACAGAATATCGGCCAGATTGTGCACTGGCCTTATCTCAGGACCTTCTGACCTTGACTCACTCTGGATTATTCAGTAGGGAGGGGGAGTATCATTGGCGGTGCACAACAGAATACCGGCCAGATTGTGCACTGGCCTTATCTCAGGACCTTCTGACCTTGACTCAGTAGGGAGGGGGAGTATCATTGGCGGTGCACAACAGAATACCGGCCAGATTGTGCACTGGCCTTATCTCAGGACCTTCTGACCTTGACTCACTCAGGATTATTCAGTAGGGAGGGGGAGTATCATTGGCGGTGCACAACAGAATACCGGCCAGATTGTGCACTGGCCTTATCTCAGGACCTTCTGACCTTGACTCAGTAGGGAGGGGGAGTATCATTGGCGGTGCACAACAGAATACCGGCCAGATCGTGCACTGGCCTTATCTCAGGACCTTCTGACCTTGACTCACTCTGGATTATTCAGTAGGGAGGGGGAGTATCATTGGCGGTGCACAACAGAATACCGGCCAGATTGTGCACTGGCCTTATCTCAGGACCTTCTGACCTTGACTCAGTAGGGAGGGGGAGTATCATTGGCGGTGCACAGCAGAATACCGGCCAGATTGTGCACTGGCCTTATCTCAGGACCTTCTGACCTTGACTCAGTAGGGAGGGGGAGTATCATTGGCGGTGCACAACAGAATACCGGCCAGATTGTGCACTGGCCTTATCTCAGGACCTTCTGACCTTGACTCACTCTGGATTATTCAGTAGGGAGGGGGAGTATCATTGGCGGTGCACAACAGAATACCGGCCAGATTGTGCACTGGCCTTATCTCAGGACCTTCTGACCTTGACTCACTCTGGATTATTCAGTAGGGAGGGGGAGTATCATTGGCGGTGCACAACAGAATACCGGCCAGATTGTGCACTGGCCTTATCTCAGGACCTTCTGACCTTGACTCAGTAGGGAGGGGGAGTATCATTGGCGGTGCACAACAGAATACCGGCCAGATTGTGCACTGGCCTTATCTCAGGACCTTCTGACCTTGACTCAGTAGGGAGGGGGAGTATCATTGGCGGTGCACAACAGAATACCGGCCAGATTGTGCACTGGCCTTATCTCAGGACCTTATGACCTTGACTCAGTAGGGAGGGGGAGTATCATTGGCGGTGCACAACAGAATACCGGCCAGATTGTGCTCTGGGCTTATCTCAGGACCTTATGACCTTGACTCAGTAGGGAGGGGGAGTATCATTGGCGGTGCACAACAGAATACCGGCCAGATTGTGCACTGGCCTTATCTCAGGACCTTCTGACCTTGACTCAGTAGGGAGGGGGAGTATCATTGGCGGTGCACAACAGAATACCGGCCAGATTGTGCACTGGCCTTATCTCAGGACCTTCTGACCTTGACTCACTCTGGATTATTCAGTAGGGAGGGGGAGTATCATTGGCGGTGCACAACAGAATACCGGCCAGATTGTGCACTGGCCTTATCTCAGGACCTTCTGACCTTGACTCAGTAGGGAGGGGGAGTATCATTGGCGGTGCACAACAGAATACCGGCCAGATTGTGCACTGGCCTTATCTCAGGACCTTCTGACCTTGACTCACTCTGGATTATTCAGTAGGGAGGGGGAGTATCATTGGCGGTGCACAACAGAATACCGGCCAGATTGTGCACTGGCCTTATCTCAGGACCTTCTGACCTTGACTCACTCTGGATTATTCAGTAGGGAGGGGGAGTATCATTGGCGGTGCACAACAGAATACCGGCCAGATTGTGCACTGGCCTTATCTCAGGACCTTCTGACCTTGACTCACTCTGGATTATTCAGTAGGGAGGGGGAGTATCATTGGCGGTGCACAACAGAATACCGGCCAGATTGTGCACTGGCCTTATCTCAGGACCTTCTGACCTTGACTCACTCTGGATTATTCAGTAGGGAGGGGGAGTATCATTGGCGGTGCACAACAGCATACCGGCCAGATTGTGCACTGGCCTTATATCAGGACCTTCTGACCTTGACTCACTCTGGATTATTCAGTAGGGAGGGGGAGTATCATTGGCGGTGCACAACAGAATACCGGCCAGATTGTGCACTGGCCTTATCTCAGGACCTTCTGACCTTGACTCACTCTGGATTATTCAGTAGGGAGGGGGAGTATCATTGGCGGTGCACAACAGAATACCGGCCAGATTGTGCACTGGCCTTATCTCAGGAACTTCTGACCTTGACTCACTCTGGATTATTCAGTAGGGAGGGGGAGTATCATTGGCGGTGCACAACAGAATACCGGCCAGATTGTGCACTGGCCTTATCTCAGGACCTTCTGACCTTGACTCAGTAGGGAGGGGGAGTATCATTGGCGGTGCACAACAGAATACCGGCCAGATTGTGCACTGGCCTTATCTCAGGACCTTTTGACCTTGACTCAGTAGGGAGGGGGAGTATCATTGGCGGTGCACAACAGAATACCGGCCAGATTGTGCACTGGCCTTATCTCAGGACCTTCTGACCTTGACTCAGTAGGGAGGGGGAGTATCATTGGCGGTGCACAACAGAATACCGGCCAGATTGTGCACTGGCCTTATCTCAGGACCTTCTGACCTTGACTCAGTAGGGAGGGGGAGTATCATTGGCGGTGCACAACAGAATACCGGCCAGATTGTGCACTGGCCTTATCTCAGGACCTTCTGACCTTGACTCAGTAGGGAGGGGGAGTATCATTGGCGGTGCACAACAGAATACCGGCCAGATTGTGCACTGGCCTTATCTCAGGACCTTATGACCTTGACTCAGTAGGGAGGGGGAGTATCATTGGCGGTGCACAACAGAATACCGGCCAGATTGTGCACTGGCCTTATCTCAGGACCTTCTGACCTTGACTCAGTAGGGAGGGGGAGTATCATTGGCGGTGCACAACAGAATACCGGCCAGATTGTGCACTGGCCTTATCTCAGGACCTTATGACCTTGACTCAGTAGGGAGGGGGAGTATCATTGGCGGTGCACAACAGAATACCGGCCAGATTGTGCACTGGCCTTATCTCAGGACCTTCTGACCTTGACTCAGTAGGGAGGGGGAGTATCATTGGCGGTGCACAACAGAATACCGGCCAGATTGTGCACTGGCCTTATCTCAGGACCTTCTGACCTTGACTCAGTAGGGAGGGGTAGTATCATTGGCGGTGCACAACAGAATACCGGCCAGATTGTGCACTGGCCTTATCTCAGGACCTTCTGACCTTGACTCAGTAGGGAGGGGGAGTATCATTGGCGGTGCACAACAGAATACCGGCCAGATTGTGCACTGGCCTTATCTCAGGACCTTATGACCTTGACTCAGTAGGGAGGGGGAGTATCATTGGCGGTGCACAACAGAATACCGGCCAGATTGTGCTCTGGCCTTATCTCAGGACCTTATGACCTTGACTCAGTAGGGAGGGGGAGTATCATTGGCGGTGCACAACAGAATACCGGCCAGATTGTGCACTGGCCTTATCTCAGGACCTTCTGACCTTGACTCAGTAGGGAGGGGGAGTATCATTGGCGGTGCACAACAGAATACCGGCCAGATTGTGCACTGGCCTTATCTCAGGACCTTCTGACCTTGACTCAGTAGGGAGGGGGAGTATCATTGGCGGTGCACAACAGAATACCGGCCAGATTGTGCACTGGCCTTATCTCAGGACCTTCTGACCTTGACTCAGTAGGGAGGGGGAGTATCATTGGCGGTGCACAACAGAATACCGGCCAGATTGTGCACTGGCCTTATCTCAGGACCTTCTGACCTTGACTCAGTAGGGAGGGGGAGTATCATTGGCGGTGCACAACAGAATACCGGCCAGATTGTGCACTGGCCTTATCTCAGGACCTTCTGACCTTGACTCAGTAGGGAGGGGGAGTATCATTGGCGGTGCACAACAGAATACCGGCCAGATTGTGCACTGGCCTTATCTCAGGACCTTATGACCTTGACTCAGTAGGGAGGGGGAGTATCATTGGCGGTGCACAACAGAATACCGGCCAGATTGTGCACTGGCCTTATCTCAGGACCTTCTGACCTTGACTCAGTAGGGAGGGGGAGTATCATTGGCGGTGCACAACAGAATACCGGCCAGATTGTGCACTGGCCTTATCTCAGGACCTTATGACCTTGACTCAGTAGGGAGGGGGAGTATCATTGGCGGTGCACAACAGAATACCGGCCAGATTGTGCACTGGCCTTATCTCAGGACCTTCTGACCTTGACTCAGTAGGGAGGGGGAGTATCATTGGCGGTGCACAACAGAATACCGGCCAGATTGTGCACTGGCCTTATCTCAGGACCTTCTGACCTTGACTCAGTAGGGAGGGGGAGTATCATTGGCGGTGCACAACAGAATACCGGCCAGATTGTGCACTGGCCTTATCTCAGGACCTTCTGACCTTGACTCAGTAGGGAGGGGGAGTATCATTGGCGGTGCACAACAGAATACCGGCCAGATTGTGCACTGGCCTTATCTCAGGACCTTATGACCTTGACTCAGTAGGGAGGGGGAGTATCATTGGCGGTGCACAACAGAATACCGGCCAGATTGTGCTCTGGCCTTATCTCAGGACCTTATGACCTTGACTCAGTAGGGAGGGGGAGTATCATTGGCGGTGCACAACAGAATACCGGCCAGATTGTGCACTGGCCTTATCTCAGGACCTTCTACCTTGACTCACTCTGGATTATTCAGTAGGGAGGGGGAGTATCATTGGCGGTGCACAACAGAATACCGGCCAGATTGTGCACTGGCCTTATCTCAGGACCTTCTGACCTTGACTCACTCTGGATTATTCAGTAGGGAGGGGGAGTATCATTGGCGGTGCACAACAGAATACCGGCCAGATTGTGCACTGGCCTTATCTCAGGACCTTCTGACCTTGACTCACTCTGGATTATTCAGTAGGGAGGGGGAGTATCATTGGCGGTGCACAACAGAATACCGGCCAGATTGTGCACTGGCCTTATCTCAGGACCTTTTGACCTTGACTCACTCTGGATTATTCAGTAGGGAGGGGGAGTATCATTGGCGGTGCACAACAGAATACCGGCCAGATTGTGCACTGGCCTTATCTCAGGACCTTCTGACCTTGACTCACTCTGGATTATTCAGTAGGGAGGGGGAGTATCATTGGCGGTGCACAACAGAATACCGGCCAGATTGTGCACTGGCCTTATCTCAGGACCTTCTGACCTTGACTCACTCTGGATTATTCAGTAGGGAGGGGGAGTATCATTGGCGGTGCACAACAGAATACCGGCCAGATTGTGCACTGGCCTTATCTCAGGACCTTCTGACCTTGACTCACTCTGGATTATTCAGTAGGGAGGAGGAGTATCATTGGCGGTGCACAACAGAATACCGGCCAGATTGTGCACTGGCCTTATATCAGGACCTTCTGACCTTGACTCACTCTGGATTATTCAGTAGGGAGGGGGAGTATCATTGGCGGTGCACAACAGAATACCGGCCAGATTGTGCACTGGCCTTATCTCAGGACCTTCTGACCTTGACTCTGGATTATTCTGGATTGAATTGCCCTTATCTCAAATGAAGTTATTTGTTGATGTTATTTACATTCCTCCAGTAGGGATGAATCAATATTTCTATTGGAATATTGTTCAACTCTCGATTCTAATGGCTTCATCGGTGGTGAACTGTTAATACGTGGCGACTTGAACATTTCTGAGGATACTGGAATAAATTATGAATGTATGTATGGGAATGGGTCGTCCAAGTTAATGAGTAATATTATGGCTATGTACGATTTAAAATCGTTTAATGATGTGAGGAATGTCAATAATGTAACTTTAGACTTAGTTTTAAGTAACTTAACTATTAGTGTGGAAGAAAATAATATTTCACTAATACCAAGTGACAGGCATCACCATTGCTCATCTCTGTGAAGTTAAATGGGTATATTTCTAATGATAGAAAAGCATACAGGATTGACACTCAATATTTTTAATTAAAAGAAGCAAATTTGTATAATTGCTTTGAAAGTTGAGAGAGTGCTGTTAGGATGATGTGTATGAACTTAAGGAGCCATTGCTTTTAGCGAATTTCCCCTATAGGGAAGAAGCTATTACCGTAGGTGGCATGGTAAGAATTAAGCCCGAGACCATGATAACTTTTCGTTTTGAGGTCCCCAGATGCCAAAAACACTATTCGTTAAAATTTATATATATGTATATATATATGTAATAAGACAAGCATGAAATCAAATGTTGCAGAGCACATTATAAAGTGCAATCATAAATTCAAAAACATAGAAGATGATTTGCAAATAATAGAATATGGGTCAAAAGGAGACAAACTCGACGTTAAAGAAGAATTCAACATTTACTCCAGCTACAAAAAAGATCCACAAAATATTATTAACACCATGCAAATTCATATGCAAAACCCAATATATGAAAAAATATTGAAACTAAGATCTATTAAGCCACAATAGTTGAGAAGCATGTTAAAAGAACTGTGGAAAAAGTCATATGATTATATTGTCAGCAATTTATGGTTTACATTTATATTTCTTTTTAATAATTGTGAGGTTATGTTTTGTTTACGACCATGACTATGGCCTTTAGGTCCGAAACATGTCGGTCTTGAAATAAAATAATTTAAACCAGGGTACTGTGTTTAAAATGTTTAAAATAATATATATATATATATATATATATATTATTTATTTATGTGTGTGTGTGTGTGTGTGTGTGTGTCCGTTACCGCGATAACTTTTGAAAGAAACACCCGATTTTGATGAAATTTGGCTCAAATGTGGAGAGTAGCATTTATGACTTTAAGTTCGAAAACCAGATAGATCGCACTATGGGAAGGGGGTTTTATGGGGGTTTACAATTTTCCAAAAATCGGTTTTTTGCAAATTTGACCCTAAAATGTTAAAACCACTCAATTTTGGTTATAGCCATTTTATAGAGCTTAAAAAACAAATAATTTCGTATTTTGAATCATTACCCTAGGTTAAGTGGTTCCGGAGAAAATCCAAAAAAACGTGTCCCATGTTAATCTTATGGGAAAAAGGTTTTTAGATTTTTCTCAGATAGTTTTACTAAAAACTTCACATATCTGTTTATTAATGTGTTTAGCTTAACAAAACAAACATTTTGGTGTTTTAATCGTTGTTCTAGGTCCAACCGTTGCAGAGATATTCAAAGTGCTAAAGACAGTACGTTGTCCAATGTTATCCTTATGGAGAATAAATAAAATTCTATATCTCGATTATTTATGAATTATGATATTGATGAAACTTGGTATGTGGCTTCAGCTAGTTGTGGTATATTGATATTAGTACAAAAAAACAAGTTTTTTGTTGATAGTCCCCGTAGCAGCAAACCTGCATACTCGGCCCCCGTGTTATTCATATGGAGAATAAGTAAAGTTGTATATCTCCCTTAATTATGAACCTACATTAAGAGAACTTGGTATGTAGCTTCACCTGGTTCAGTTGTATTGATAATTGCAAAAAAACACACTACTTATCTTCCTCGTTGCAGCAAACCTGCGTCCTCAACCATAATGTTATTCTTATGGAGAAGAAATAAAATGCTATATATCACTTATTTATGGATGTATTTTTGTGAAACTTGGTAAATAGCTTTATGTAGTAGTGAGTCATATATATATGCATTTGAAATTCGCTGAGTACGCAGGTTTGCTGCGACGGGGGTATTTATAAATTACAGTTTGCGTATATAGAATGTTGTGTGCCACGGAAAAACATATTTTTAAGAATAAATATCCTTGTTGGTTTACACCAGAGATAACGATTAGAAAATGAAGAAAATATGTGCTAAGAAAAAACAGTGTTCCAAACATCTGAGAACAGACATAAAATTAAAATTAAATCTGCGCATAAAAGTTTTTTAAATTTAGTTGAGAATAATATTAAAACAGATGTAAGCCAGTTCTGGAACTACATTAAAGTCAAAACACACGTAGACCTAGGTGGATTTAAATAAGGTGTGTTATTTTGCATCGTTGCGTGACGTCATCTGGAGGCAGAAGCGCGTCACCAATGTCCTATGCGAAGGAGTGGGGGACATGGGGTAGTCATAATACTTCGGTGACGCGCTTTTTTAAGGAACGCGTTTGCAACAATGGGAAACTTCAGCGGCGGCTATAGCCTATCCAAAAAATCAGGTCGGGATCAGAACGTCTACCCTCCCTCCATCCCCACCACACCGTTATCGTTGAGAGGGACTCCATCTATTTTGTATATGTGTACATTGCTAACGAATTTTCTCTAATAAAAAGAAGCTTTGGATTTTGCTGCTGTCTGTCACAACCTTCCTGCGTTTGGTCTTGACGCGCCAACATTGAAATTTACCTAAAAGTTTCCTTGTACTGGCCAAACCAAAACTCTGACAAAAAAAAGTTGAAACAAAAAATGTAAAATAGACATTATGTTTCAATTGGCTAATCTAAAAATGTCCCGTTAACACAAATAAAAAGTGCCCCAGAGTCTCGTATTTTACAATACATAAGTAAAACATGGTATTAGTTTACCACTTAAAATAAGCAGTTTTGGTATTTGGAATATAAAACTTATACCGTTATTAAGCCTGTTTCATGCAGGCCAGGAATATATAAGGGTTTTTACAATTAAATCAGCGTAACTTGGAATGGCAGTGGGAACAAAACTCTGCATGTTTAGTCGCGGCCGCGGTGTTGTGGATGGAGGGAGGGTAGACGTTCCGATCCCGACCAGGGTTTTTGGATAGGCTCTAGCCAAGAGTAACATCAGCTGTCACTGTAAACCAGCTGATCAAATAAACACCGTGACGTCACCTGGAGGCTGCGCAGAACATGCTCAAAATCGTCCTTCTGAATAGCACACCTTATTTAAATCCACCTAGTGTCAGACAACAATATTTTAAATACTCAAGCAGGCTTGTTTTGTAAAGGAACATCTTCCAATAATATAACGCTATACCTTTGCAAATTATTTTCCATCTGTTTATAACAACCAAATTTAATATTGGTACAACAAAATTATAATATAAACAGCACTAACTCAGCCTTTGAAAATAACATACTGAACTTGTTTGACACAGCTGAAGTATTATCTGCTATTCAAGAACTTAAGTCCAAAAAATCTTCTGGACCAGATGGAATCCCAGCCTACATTGTCAAAGGTTGTGCTGAACCACTGGTAAAGCCTCTATGTTACCTGTTTAATTTATCCTTAAATTCTTGTACCTTTCTCTCTAAATGGAAAGAGGCCAGGGTTACTTCAATGCTTAAGTCAGGTGAAAAAATTCATTGAAAACTATCGTCCTGTTCTTTGTTAAATTCGTTTTAAGTGTGTGAGCTTCTTCTGTATAAATTCATTTTTTATTCAGTAAGATCTAAAATTACATCACAACAACAAGGATTTTTACCATTGAAGTAAACTGTTACAAATCTTATGGAATTTTCCTTAGACATTTCAACCGAGTTAGTCAAAGGTGGTAGAGTGGACGATATTTAAACAGATGTTTCCAAAGCTTTTGACAATGTTAATCATGATATACTTCTATGCAATTGGCTTTTCTTTTAATTTTTGCAGCTGTTGTCTTCATGTCTCAAATATTGTAACCAGTATGTGTCAGTCTCAAATCTTCCGGCGTCCCCCAAGGATTAGATTTGGGCCCTTTCTTATTCATACTTTTCATAAATGGAATTCCAAATTGTATTTCTAATTCTAAATGTTTGCTCGTTGCTCATGATTTAAAAATATATAAACCTATTCGTCACATATCTGATATAGACATTGCAGTCATCGATTAACCAACTTGTTCAATGGTGCTCTAACAATTATCTGCAAAACCGAATGGGAAAAAATGTTTTTTTCACGTCTTATCCTCGGCAAAAATTGCAATAGATTATAATTATTTAGTTGATGGAACTCTTCTTCAGTCATAATCAAAAATAAGAGGTGTAGGTGTGATTTTTGATCCGCAGCCAAAATTTCATGACCACGTTGATCTTGTCACAAATACTTGGTTTTACTAAAAGAAATACAAAATGTTTTCAGATTTTAGATACAATATATTTAGTATACACTGCATTGGTAAGAAGTAGTTTAGAGTATTGTTTGTTGATTAGTGTGTTGTGTGATTAGTTATGGGATCCTTATCATCAATTTGTTTTCACAGAAACTGGAAGTTGTAAACAATAAATTGTTAAGATATTCATACTTCAAAACTAGTTATCGTGGTCCGCTGAGATATTTTCCTACTAGAGATCTTATGGAGTCTATTTAAATATATATTTGTGTTGCAGTTTTTGTTTAAAATCATTAATAATTTAATAGATTCTCCTTGTTTGTTAGAAAATTAAGTTTGCATGTTTCCCATCGTAATTTAAGAATGTGTTTTTGACGTCCCATTTTGTCACACTGTAAGCCACTTTAACTTTCCATTTATAAGAATGTCAAGGCATTATAATAGTTTAAACTTTTTATTTTTTATATTTGGGGACATTTTTAGTTTATTTGCCAAGCATTGTAAACAGTTATTTAACGAAAATTCTCTTTGAAATGACAATTTAAATTGTATTTTATACGTTTTTGCGACATAAATTAGTACAGTATAGTTATTTTAAATTATGTCAACTGATATGATGCATGTAGCTTGTTAGTTTAGTTTTAACACTTAAATATTTTTTGTATAATTTACTATTATTAGTTAATACCTGTAGGCCTATCTATGAAGGAATATGATTTATATTGTCCGGTATTTTGTGCATGTACTTTTTTCCAATAAATAAATGAATAATAAGCTCGCTAACTACAAACGAGTTCGCACGCAGCACGCTGACGTGAGGGAAGTGAATTTCCACATAAAAAACTACAAAAACTCAAAATCAGTTTAAAACATACATTTATTCCAACTTTTATTCAAATCTGAAAACATTGATTTTTTGGCTGTTCTGATGCTCCTGGTTCTATTTACCTGCAATGCTGGGAATACAATTTTGCGCATTATAAGGTTAGGAGAAGGTCCAGTCAGGCTTTAAAGTAGGCGTGAAGTGGTAGGGGATGATAAAAGTACACCAAAAAATGAATAACAGGCTCTTCTAATGTAAAATCCCCATAAGACAACGTACTGTGTTTGATCGATACACATTTTCTTTAATAACTCGGTAAATATTTATGCTAGAATGACGAGAGAGGGCTTAAAACTTTCGCCTCTCCAATTCCCATCTTTTTACATGCATGTATTTTACATACGGGGCTTTTCTGACCCTTTTTGGGCCCAAAAACTCAAAATTTGAAAGATTAATCCCAAAAAAAGGTGTTTAGAGTTTTCCGATTGTTTTGCCCAAAGAACTTATCCAACCGATTACAGAAAGGAACGTCCCTACCAAATTTGAAGTAAATCGGACAAAAAATGCGACCGCTAGAGTGCAAACACATATATATATATATAAAATTTTGAACGACCCCCCAAAACGTGTTCAGGGGGTCACGTTAGGAACTTCTATGGTGGTCCCGGGGTTAAGTTTCACCGTGCGGGTCATGCTAATAGTTCACTTTCCAAAGGAAATTCACTAATAATCAGTAATGATCAGTTGTAAATAATCATTTTCTCTATACACTCCAACGTTATCTACTTAGACTGGACGTAAGAACGTCTTATGTGCTTTCATGGCAGAACATCATACATTTGCCAAGCCAAGTTATAGAGAATAATCTCTTCTAGCAGTTGTTTCTTTTCCCCGTGCTCGTATAAGCTCCAGTTGCATCACAAAGGACTTTTAGCATGTGAGGACCCTTCACTTCGTGATGGACGGGAGGACATGATTGCCAAAATAGGTTCCACCACTAAATCCAGTTTTTAAATCTTTCATTGTTTAAAACCCAGTCATAAAGAAACCAAGCTCCAGTACGATAGTTTTTTGTTTATAAGTCATCATCCGGAATTAATATTTAGATACTGTCCGCCAGTAAAACTGGGCACCTTAAAGTAACTATGTAATATCCAGCCGAATATAAATTAAAATTAATTTAAAAGAATAAACCTAAAAATGTCTAATGCTCTGTATTTTTAGCGGGGACATTAATGAACCGCATACATACTACAGGACCGATCAGTCAAAACTTTGCAAGGAAATATCTAGCTATTATATCTGATTCAAATATAAACTCAATCCCTTTTTCAAAATTGCAAGCTTAAAAACCTAGAAATTATTATGACGGCAATTTGGAATATGTCTAATTTATTTTATTAAATTTTGAGAAAGCAGCCAACAGGAGGGCCGAGACCAAACAGGAGTGTCAAAACACCGAGACCAACACCTGCCAATAAAGGACGTTCTTTAGATTTTGCCCCATAACTTTGGACGTATCTCCCACTAGTTTTACCGGAAAATAAAGCAAACTTTCAGTTTTTAGTGTTTTTAATTTTTTCTCAAACATTAACTTTTTAAGTGAGGGCTTCAATTAGGATCACTTTAATTTTAATGATATTGTTTATCAATTAAAAGTAATCAAAATAGTGTTTCTTAGTTTAATAAAAAAAATATAATACTAGGGGTTTTGAAAGGAGTGCGAACACATTATAATAGCGGCCAAATAAACTGCCAGTTGAGGGCGTGGTTTGCCTGGCTATCAACCGAGATCAGCCAATAGTAGACGTGCTGAGTTGCCAAAACTCCACACCAGCTGATCGGAATAACATTCAAGTATTATTTCTCTATGGCAAAATAGCAACAGTGACAGCGTACAGCCATGCTATTGGCTACAGCCCAACTGTCAATTTCTTGGGCCGCTATTACAGACAATTCCTCTTTGTAATTTTGTATTTTTGCAACCGAATATTGTTGTGAAAAAATCCGCATATGCAAAAGCACACTTACACAACACCGCTGATAAGTTAAGAAAACGCAGTTGCATAACTCGAAAGATAAAGAAGCCGAATTAACACATAACATAACATGTTGTGGAGATAACACGTAACATAAATCAGGACAGAGCAATGATATCAGTCTTTTTGAGGATGGAATTTAGACACTTCGATAAACCCAGTTGCGTAACACTTAAATGTAAACAGATAACAGCGTATTGTTGTATATTATTAACTAATCACGTGGCGCGCAGTGTGTCAAAACAAGGACATTATTAGTGAATTTCCTTTGGAAAGTGAACTATGAGCATGACCCGCACGGTGAAACTTAAGCCCGGGACCACCACAGAAGTTCCTAACGTGACCCCCTGAACACGTTTTGGGGGTTCGTTCAAAATTGTATTTATATATATATATATATATATATATATATATATATATATATATATGTGTTTGCACTCTAGCGGTCACATTTTTTGCCCGGTTTAATTCAAATTTGGTAAGGACATTCCTTTCTGTAATCAGTTGGACAAGTTCGTTGGGCATAACAATCGGAAAGCTCTAAACCCCTTTTTTGGGGATTAATCTTTCAAATTTTGAGTTTTTGGGCCCAAAAAGGGTCAGAAATGCCCCGAATGTAAAATTAATGCATGTAAAAAGATGGGAATTAGGAAGGCAAAAGTGTTAAGCCCTCTCTCGTCATTCTAGCATACATATTTACTGAGTTATTAAAGAAAATGTGTATCGACTAAACACAGTACGTTGTCTTAAGGGGATTTTACACTAGAAAAGCCTGTTATTCCTTTGATAGAGTACTTTTATCATCCCCAGCAACCTAACGCCTACTTTCAAGCCTGTCTGGACCTTCTCCTAACATTATAATGCACAAAATTGTATTCCTAGCTTTGCAGGTAAATGAAACCAGGAGCATCAGAACAGCCAAAAAATCACTGTTTTCAGATTTCAATAAAAATTGGAATAAATGTATATTATTACACTGATTTGGAGTTTTAAAAGTTTTTATATGGAAATTCACTTCCCTCACGTCAGCGTGCTGCGTGCGAACTCGTCTTTTTTTGTCGTCATGAAAATTGCAGATAAGGGGAACGAAACGTGATGTTAACTATTTTAGATATCTACGACTCTTGCATAGTTTACCATGTTTACTAAACAGCATTCTATTGCAATATTGTCAGGGTTGCAATGCAAGAGACCCTTTGGTGGAAGGGGCTAAGATCTTTTACATCCCGAAAGTGGAATTCAGATATAAACCGGAGTATTTGGGATTTCGTAAAAAACATATGATGGTTTAAAAGAATTTAGGCCTGTTTCAACAAACAAATATATTTTGTTTAAATTTATGTTGTTATTGTCAATTGAATATTTAAACCCTAAAGAGATTTCAGTTTACCAGCAATTTTAATCGATACATACAATTTTCAAACTATTGTTGAACTGCTAAATACCTAAAACAAATATTTGAGAACACATCTACTGAAATTTACTGCAGAAATCTAAATGCGTCATGAAGTTGTAAATTGGTTTCGAATAATATGTAATACTTTTCACAGTATTGGTATTGGTAGGTATTGGTGTTATATTTACGAATATGACGGCAAAATATAATACCCCCGTCACAGCAAACCTGCGTACTCAGCGAATTTCCAATGCAAAAATATGTATCTCACTACCAGATAAAGCCACTTACCAAGTTTCATAACAATACATTCATCAAGAAATTATGTATAACATTTTATTTATTTTCCATAAGAATAACATTAGGGCTGAGTACGCAGGTTTGCTGCAACAAGGAACATAAGAAACTCGTTTTATGCAATTATAAAAATAAGTCAACAAGGTGAAGCTTCGTTCCAAGTTGTATTAATTTAGGTTCATAACTAAGGGAGATATCAAACATTAACTATTCTTCATAAGAATAACGCTAGGGCTGAGTATGCAGGTTTGCAGATTCAGGGAAAATAAACAAAACATTGTTTTTTGTGCAAATATTAATATACCACAACTAGGTGAAGCCACATACACATTTCATCAATATACACATTCATAAATAATCAAGATATACAATTTTAGTTATGCCCCCTAAGAATAACATTGGAAAATGTACTGTGTTTAGCACTCGGAATATCTCCGCAATGGTTGGTAGTAGGGCAAGAATTATAATGCTAAAATTATTTTGTTATAGCTGAATTTATTGGGGAAAACAAATGTGAAGTTTTCAATAAAATTAACTGAGGAAAATCTAAAAATCGTTTCCTATAAGATTAACATGGGTAATTTTATTAAGACATTTTTTTGGATTTTCACATGCCACAAAACCTGATAAAACAATAGTTGAGAACATTTGTTGGGGTTGTAATGATGCTCTGAGATATTCCTGTGGGGCAGAATCCAAACAGATGTTTTCAACTTATACAGGGTGTATCTGAAATACACCGATAAACTTTGGTGTATTGTTCTTTAGGTCAAAATAAACAAAAAATGTCATATAAGTGCATAGCCTATCTAGCTTCGTTTTCCGTCTGTAAGTCTGTATGTGATTTTTTACAAAAAATCATAATTTACGAACCGCTGAAGATATGTTTTTTCAAACTTACAACGAATATTGATGGGTATAAGGTCTATTAAAAATCGGATGAAAAATATGCGAGCTATGATGGTTTAAATGTATCAGATCACGGCACTGCCGTGCCGCCCGCGTCACCTCAGGCGCGAAGCGCAAGCGGGCGGCAAACTTAAACCATCATAGCTTGCTTATTTGTAATTTGATTTTTTTAATCTAGGTGTCATTAAATTTGTAATAACATTTACAGTAAAACGTTGTCATTGTAAATATTTTTAAATCTACCGATTTTGGAGTTATTGTTTAACGAATAATTAAAATGGCCGCCATCTTGAAAAGGTTAAAGTTAGCAAAGTAAAACTTCATAGGGCAATTAACCTTATACCCATCAATATTCGCTGTAAGTATGAAAAACATATCTTAAGCGGTTCGTAAATTATGATTGTTTGTAAAAATCACATACAGACTGACAGACGGAAAACTAAGCTAGATAGGCTATATACTTATATTACATTCGTTGATTGTTTTGACCTAAGGAACAATATCCCAAAGTTTGTCGGTGTATTTCAGATACACCCTGTATAAGCCATTATAATTTCTCAGGTCCTTATAGAATATAAACATCGGTTCATGAGCAAATTCAGTTTTTTTTTATATTTACCATCGAAAAAACGAGCACAAAGGGCCGAATAATAGACAATTTTGTATAACAAATACCCCGTCGCAGCAAACCTGCGTACTTAGCGAATTTTCAATGCATATATATATATATATTTGTCTTATACCACATAAAGCCATTCTCCAAAATTTTTTTAAGGATTATATGTGAAAATTAAAAATAACTAAATGTTGCTTTACACATTAGTACCAAATTTCATCAAAATAAAACCAATTTTTACAAAAGTTATCGCACCCATGGACACACTTGTATATATACAGTTTTAAACGAATGTTTTTTTTGGCATCTGGGACCTCAAAACGAAAATTGATCATGGTCCCGGGCCTAGGTACCGTACCATGCCGACTACGGTAATAGCTTCTTCCCCATAGGGGACATTTTCTAGAAGCAAAAATAAACAACGTCGCTACTGGGCAACGCCGCAGCGACCGACGGCTGAGTCTAGCCGGTAAAGCAACGGCTAGGCAAGGTAATGTAACCTTGCATCATACTAGTTGAGTCATGCCGTTCATGGCGAAACATATTGCTTCTATACTTGTCCCCTGCTCGATTAACACATTAAAAGGAAAATAACCAATCCCATGACGTGTTTCGATCATTGTGTGCTATTTGGAAGTTCTTAACATTAGTTGTGCATTTTGACCTTCTTCCATGCTTGAAAGGATCCTAATGTTAACATAAAGACCTAAAAGTTCAAATCCGCCCCATGACAAAAATAACAATGCTAGTTTCACTTATTATAAAGGTATGTTTTGGAATTAATCGTCCCACGATAAATCTAATCGTCGTTTAAATAAAACCATATCTAATACCGAAGATAAAAGGAAAGGCATCTTTTAAGAGTTTGAAGACATTGGTTAAACATTTGTTAGTGAATTTCCTTTGGAAAGTGAACTATTAGCATGACCCGCACGGTGAAACAAGCCCGGGACCACCATAGAAGTTCCTAACGTGACCTCCTGAACACGTTTTGGGGGGTCGTTCAAAATTTTATATATGTGTGTATGCACTAGCGGTCGCATTTTTTGTCCGATTTACTTCAAATTTGGTAGGGACATTCCTTTCTATAATCTGTTGGACAAGTTCGTTGGGCAAAACAATCAAAAAACTCTAAACCTATTTTTTGGGGATTAATCTTTAAAATTTCGAGTTTTTGGGCCCAAAAAGGGTCAGAAAAGCCCCATATGTAAAATTAATGCATGTAAAAAGATGAGGATTAGAGAGGCGAAGGTTTTAAGCCCTATCTCGTCATTCTAGTATAAATATTTACAGAGTTATTAAAGAAAATGTGTTTCGGCTAAACACAGTACGTTGTCTTATGGGGGTTTTACACTAGAAAAGCCTATTATTCCTTTGTTAAAGTACTTTTATTATCCCCATCAACCTCACGCCTACTTTCAAGCCTGTCTGGACCTTCTCCTAACCTTATAATGCGCAAAATTGTATTCTCAGCTTTGCAAGTAAATGAAACCAGGAGTATCAGAACAGCCAAAAAATCAATGTTTTCAGATTTCAATAAAAATTGGACAAATGTATGTTTTTACACTGATTTTGAGTTTTAAAAGTTGTTATGTGGAAATTCTCTTCCCTCACGTCAGCGTGCTGCGTGCGAACTCGTTTTATGTTGGAAGGTATCAGAAGCAGGGAGCAGGGATACAACCGTCCCAATAATGTGTACTACACAGGATGTTTCCAAACTCTCTCAAAGAAACTTCGGGAAAATGTTATAATAATAATACTATTAATTTGTATTACCATTATACAATATTACAATTCAATTGTGTAGCAAACTTCAAACACCACAGTAAATAAGGAAATATATTTTATTTATTTTGTAATTTTGGTAAGCCGTAAAGAAAAGAAAAAGAAAAAAAGGTCCCAACAGACTAACGCTAGCCCGTTAGACCAACTTGCTTGCGCCCAATAACGCCTCTCACAACACACACAACACACAAACACATAACACACACAACATTCAACGCACATGTGTGGACCATAAACTCACTCGCCCACGGTGTAAAACTCCCGTTGAACGAAAACCCGATCCAGGCGACCTCTGAATTTCCTCTCATCCCTCTCCTGCCAAATATCTTGAGAGAGATCGTTCAAGAATTTGACATCTGCTTGGGACGGCAGGTTCATCGCAGCTCTGGACTTGTTCTGCGAGAGCCTATACAATTCTCACCCCTCATTGGATAGCTATGGGCTCGTTGCCTCGAAGAGGTGAGCACTCGAGTTTGCAGAGAAAGATAGTTTAAAATAAATACAGTCCAGCCAGAGTTAGAACTCCTATCTGAAGACATTCTCCAGACTCTCTATAATGCAGCTTTGCAATTATCCGAACAGCTTTCTTTTGAAGTCGAAACCTCCTGAGGAAGCTTCTTCTTCGCATCCACCCCACACGGCGATGCCGAAGAGTGAGGATTCATCAGGCCAAAACATTCACCTTAAGGACATGATCTTTTATGCTTTGATAACATTCTCAACGCATAAATTCAGGACGATGCCTGGGACACATATCAAGGTGATGATGTTACCTAAGCCCGCAGTCAAAAACAATTCCAAGGAAATTCGTGGTTTCGACCTGTTCGATAACTGTGTATTATCAACCATCAGTCAGGTCAACACCGGGCATCTCTCGACTTGGAAAACATACCCGATTGTCTTCTGCGGATTGGTTGACAAGTACTAAACACAAACAAAAACAATGTTACAGGGGTAACAAAATTATACGAAACACTTATGTTCTGTCCCGCTTTGTTTCCATATGTGTTTTTGTTTATTAATACACCATACTTTAGAAATTACTCACTACAAAAATTGACCTGTTCAATCTCATGAACAAAACACTCTGCCATACGAACTGAAAACAGGGAGCATATACCATTAGTGAAGGTGTATTTTTGTTTGTTTTGATAATAAACAAATTTTCTATGGAGTTTTCAGAGGGAGATAAAATAAATTCATACAGCAAATGTTGTGTAAGGTACTCCACCTTCATTTAGTCAAAATTCTAGTGCGTATGACATCCAGAGGGTATAAACCACAAACTACCTTGGCGTATATTCGTACGTAAATAGGATGACATATATTTAACATTTTTGTAACATAAAGTTCCAACAGCTAAAGAAATTTTATCAGAGTTTCTTCTATTCTTATATGCAACTATATTCGTACCTTGTTTGTCCCTATTCGCTTAATAGGTAGGGGAAGTCGTTCCCAATCTACAGTGGGATGTCCCTGGTGAATCGGGCATCTGATGACAATTCCAACGCCTGCCCGGCCAATTTGGAAGCTACAGAAGATACAAGGTGATCCGTAGGTGCTTGGTAGGTTACTATAAAATTAGTTATTTTTAAATATATGTACTGTAGTAAATACAATATCCATTATAACAGTTTATCACTTAAGTTTAGCATAGTCGTTTTTGTTGAAATAACTCCCGTTGTGATGCGTGATATTTTACAACACACGAAAACTGAAAACGGACCATTTATGACCATTATTACTATTATGGATGATTTTCTTAAAACTATAAAAGTGATGAAAACTACTTTCAAGAATACAATTTTATTTTACTTTAAAATATATGAGTGCTTAAAAACTATTAGGGACTTAATCAAGAATCAAGAACGTTTATTGTTATAAACTGTAACAGCATGGACAATACTCAGGTGTTATACATTATGAACAAGAAATAAATAACCTAATATAACAAACCAAACTTCTAACTAAACATATTTATCTTTAGTAAAAAACTCCTTAAAACAGTAATACTCCTTTGATCAGAAAGTATTTACTTTGTACTCCTTTGACACACTGCTTGGATCAGAAACGATCCAAGCCTGGCTCTGAATCTTTTAATGTCTGTCTTTAATGACTGTTTTTACTTATGTGGGGAAAGCATTGAAGAATTTGATAATCTTGTAACATGTGTTTTTTGTTGTTGTTTTTTTTAGTTGTTTAATGTTGTGGTATTGTTAATGTAGAGTTTTGCCTGAGCTTGTAATAACCATAATTGCGAAACTGGAAAAGTTCCTATTTCTTACGACAAAAATCCATTCATAAATATATAAACAACAAAAAACGAGCAAATTATTTGAGACAAAAAACGCTTCATGTACACTTGTTGTCCTAACTCCTAAATGTGCCAGTGAGACAGTAATGTTCCTTGTTTATGTATGAACGTCTTTGTTTAATCGAAACTTGTATCATTGTTCTAATACTAAAACAAACATGGTGACTAACCTTGATCTAGCATACAATCATTGTGTACAGTAGCACCGTTAAACCTGAAGCAATTATTTGACAAACATTGCCCCAATATTTAGATCGCTCTCTTGATATTCACTACATTGTCCTTGTAATTTGTTATCGTAGCTTACAGTTCATTAATATATATATATATATATATATATATATATATATATATATATATATATATATATATATATATATATATATATATATATATATATGTCGAGTTATATATAATTTTGAACGACACCCCAAAACGTGTTCAGGGGGTTACGTTAGGAACTTATATGGTGGTCCCGGGCTTAGGTTTCACCGTGCGGGTCATGCTAATAGTTCACTTTCCATAGGAAATTCACTAATAAATAAATAAATACGAGATTTCCTGTGACTGATAGGCATAACCCCAAACACTGAAATTACGTAACCCCAGGCTCTCCTACAATACTTTCGCATTTTATAAAAAAAACAACGTGACACGTCTACCAAATCGGTAATGAAAGAGTGACTTTTTTAATATTTTTCTTAACTCCTTGACAATGGTGGAGGCACCACCGCCTAAACCCGCCGCCACCGCCGCCTAAATCTCAAGACTACAACCACTCAGATTTACTAAAACCGATTAGCACCAGTTGATACCTCAAACATCAATTATCGCGGGTGCCCTTGCGACTACCGAAAAGCCAGTGGATGTTGCGAAACTCGCGGCAGTCAACGAACCCAGCTCATATTCGTGGACAATGACCTGTGAGCGAGCGCCGCGCCGCGAACCCGACCATCCTAGCTCTGACTCGAGCACTGGCCCGGTTGGTGGTTCACTGGTTCAGTACCCCTTGCGATGTGATAAGTAAAACAACTTCTGTAGCCAAATTAGTCCCCTATTCCTAAACAAGTCGGATGGTCCTCAATGTTCCTTTACCTATATCTAATTCTGCGAAAAAACTTTAAAAATATTTTTTGGACGTTCGGTAAACCGCAAAATGATAGAATATGGCTAAAATCGAAGGTATTGACCAAGAGGTAAAATGTAGGTTGTTTAATTTCAGATCAGCCAAAAATAAGGGCAAATTTTCCTCATCAGAAAAGCATGGGGACTGTAAAATGTAAAATGTAAATAGGATTCCACTTATGATTTAAGATCCTGATTTGTTTAGATTAACTTGTGATCTTTAACAAAATTCACTTCTGTTCAAGCGTTAACCCTCGTGAATCCCTCATAGCAGCCGACAAAATTAGTTGCAACAGTTAAATTTTGCTTACGCAATTGCCTTTGTAACCTGACCACTTACTACCACTGTCCAACTACCACCAAACGGATATCTCCCCGCTCTTCAACTCGTAGCCGCCAATTCTCTGAATCTCCAGGATCATCGGCTGTTATATGGTATCATGATATCATATCTCACATCCTTACATTTAAATATAAAAGTATTGCGGTATTTAAATATAAAAGTATTTAAATAGAAAAGACTGCGGAATTGTAGAAATGTGCTTGTACCAAAACCATCTAATACATATTTTACCAAAACCTACTGTTTTTTAGCACCTAGGATTTACAATAAACTACCAAACTATATAAAAGAATTAAATAATGTAAACGTTTTTCTTAGACATCTAAGGGTATGGCTTTTTACAATTCAGGATATTGAAGATTTGTTATTTCATATTATTATATAATAATCTATGCACAACATAAGCTCTAAGAATATTCATATATAGTTCATTAGTTGTTTTTTACATTATTTGTAGAGTAATATAATTGTATTATGTATATGGATTGTTTTAGAAGGATTTCCTATTAAAGGAAGCTTAACTGTAATGCATTGTACTCAAATTTGTTATTTTGTTTGTCTTTATTGCTGTTTTTTGGAAGATAAGTTGTTAATTTATTTATTTTATAAAACACTTAGTTTATTATGTTTGTTATTCTTGTGACGATTTAGTTAGAAATAGTTAGTTATAGCTGCCATCTAAATATATAATGAATTGTTAAGTTTTAATAAAGCCTCCAAACAGGCTAAGCCTTGGAGGAATTTGATCTTCCTCTGTTATACAGAAAAAAGGTCAGCTTGGTATCTTATAGTAAAACGTGACAATCATTGTTATATGTCTTTTGTAAATTTGTATATGTATATGCTAGTTTGTAATGTGTGTAATTTGAGAAATAAATTCTTTCTTTCTATTTGCTTCCTACATCCGAGTTTGGCCTCCCACTTTTCTCCGGCTCATAACTTCCGTTCAGGGCATTCTTAAGCTTACTTACTCTCAAACTTTAACTCTCAACACTACCCTGGTCTGTGAAGAGATCTCGACTGTACTCAAGGCGACAGACCCCGGTACCATGGCAGCAGCCCTGCAATGGACTCGAGTGCAGTTTTGCAAATGTTATCAGTACTGTACAAACTCGGAATGTCGCCGCTTTGCTGTACTGACTACTGTTTATACTGAACATGTCTATTCCACGCACATTCTGCAGTCTATACGGAGGGTCAAAGAAAGGTAAAAAGAGGCTGCTGACCCCTTAGAGACCTATTATTTACAAAATGTGCGTTATTTACCATTGACCGAGATTCCACCCTCCCTGAAATAACGCATGGTACCTCTGTTATTTACCCCTCCTCGCCTTAAACGTTGCGTAATGTTTTTACAACCCCTAACCGGTGTGGTGGGTTACCGGTGGGGGGTGTTTGTCATAGCGGATTATAGGAAGAACTCCCCTGTCCCGAGTCTTAAATGCTGACCATTTAATTATGATTATTTATAATCGGATAATACTGAAAAATATTCGTCTCTCATTAAGGGATTATTTCAAAACTAAATAAAATTTATTTATAAGGTAAAAATAACTTTTGTAAAATTGCTAAGCTCACTACTTAGCATATTTTAATGATATTTATTGCTTTTTTATCAATACAAATATTTGTTAAAATATCAATATAGAAAGTTTTCATCCTCACAATTATATATGCATGCATTAATTATTTCTATACTGCCTTCAAACAACTGTTGGTAAAATAGTTTAAGTGCACTGCAGAAATTATGTTGGTAAATCCGAAGAGACGAGTGTATCTGGTTCCACAGGTTTTTTACGGTTTTAAAATAAAATATTTAAAATCGAAAAAAGGTTTATTGCATTCAGATACTAACTAACAGTCTATTCGACATAAGCCTGTATTTATTGTAAATCAGACATATTGTGTCTATCGAACCTTTACAAATTACTGCTGCAAATTTAGGGCTTATATCTGTACGTATGACGTCACAAACTGGAATGTACTAACCACGTTTTGGACATAGGCTTATCTGTAGTAACCAATGATACGTTTACCCCAGATTTAAAAAAAATATGTAAACTTGAAACTAATTCATTCATATTGCCGGATGAGTACTTTTACATCTGTTACCTCTATAACAAGTGTTTGAAAGGACACCTATAACTGGTTTATATATTTAGTGTTTTTGTGTTAAAGACATAATGCTGTCTGAATATAATAATATTATCCGATCTTGATGAAATTGTTTAAAAATGTAAAGCACCACTTATGACTTCAGTTAAAAATCAAACATAATATTGCCCTATCCGAAGGGAGGGCATCATTTTAGGGGTGTTGTACCCCTAAAATGGATATTTTGGAATTTTAACGTTGAATTGCTGTATAAATTAAATTTTAGTTTTTACTATTTGATTTAGCCTATAAAACTAAGATTTTACTGTTTTGATCATTATTCGACGTCAATTGGCTACTGATCAATTGAAAGAGTGCTATTACACAGTACGTTGTGCGATGTTACTTTCATGAACATATATCGATTAAACTTATTATGTGGCTTATATAGTTAGTGATTTATTAATATTTGTACATCAACCTCCATACTGGTGTGGTCCCCAAGGCAACAAATCTCCAGACTCAACTCTAGTGGTATCTTACGAAGAATAAGAAAAACTAGTTGGTGCCCGTCGAAATTCGACGGACAAAATATTAAGTTTTTGGTATGACCGGAAGATGGAATTTTAGATTCCGAAACATGTCGTCATAGTAGGTGTCGTCATATATTTTTGAACTGTTTGGACGGAAAAGGTATGTAAACCTGGTTTTAAAAATATTAAGGCCGACACCGGTACCGTGTAGGAAAAATCACCAACAATGACTTGACTTAAATATCAAAAATTATGAAAATGCACTTTTGCATGTATCACAATACAGTTAAAAGTCAAAATACCATAAAACTAAAAATTAACACTTAAATAAATAAGTTAATTTTACTTTCTCCGCCCATACATAGTATAACGAGAAAGTATTGTTTTCGTCAACATTTTAGAATTTGAGTTGTAAGTGGAAATATGTGTTTTGGTGCTCCTTGAACCCAAACAAATGATTTTTGTATGTTATGTCTGTCTGTGTGGAGAGTATAGAGCTAGAGACGACACCAGTTGCCAGATTTTGATGAAATTTGGTATGTAGGTACTAATCCACGATATCTCCATGCTATTTTTTCATTTTTTATTTTTTTTATTTTCAAGGGTAATTATCCCACAAAATCGCTAAAAAACATGAAAAATCCAAATTTCTCAAAAACGGCTTTAACGATTTTGATTAAACTGTAGTGTTTTGTATAACTTTAGGATTACAACAAAATGACACCACCCGCATTTCTGTAAAAATTCGGGATCAGAAATTATAGGACTTAAAACACCCAAAATTAAGTTTTTTGTATTTTTCAAAAATAATTAAATATTACAAAATATTACTTACCACCATTAAAAATAGCTCAAAAAATTAAATAATTTAGTATTTAAAATTATTATTCTACGATTGCTGGTTGTGGCGAAATTAAAATGTTATTTTTGCGGTTAACACAGTACGTTGTCCAATGTTATTCTTATGGGGAATACAAAAATTACTATTTCTCTTTTATTTACTGATCGATTTCGTTAAAACTTGATATGCAGGTCAAGTTAGCATTGACCAATAGAGAATATTCGAAATATGTTGCCACTTAACCCTTGGGGGGGATGAGGGGGCATTTCCCCTCTTAAAACCACTGTGTGTAGCAAAGGATTTTGTAGTGCCTCCAAAAAAGGGGTTTGGGTGGATATTTTTGAAAACAACTTGTTTAGAAGATTTTCTGTACATTCGACCGTACTTTATAATCTGTATTTGGTAAATAAAAAGTAATTTATTCATTAAAGCTAGGCTAAAATGGAGAACGTATGTGTCAGTATCCTGATACCGTTTGTTTAATGTTGTATTTGATATTTAGGTTGTTCTTTCCGTTGATTTTTACTACATATGAAAATAAATCAAAAGCTTGATAAGCTGACCAGCTGACTAATGAAAATCACAGAGTTGGGATTATAATCAGCTGTTTGTTAGAAACTAAACATACTTATAAATCCCGCCAAAATGGTTTGTAGACATTTACATTTTCTGTCATTTAACAAAATTCAAAGGAATAAATTATAAATCTCACAATTTTAGGGAGTATCGGAATGTTTACGCTTCAAATTGGTACAAATTCCATGACCACATTTTGCTGGTTTTCTCAAACTAAGGCCGAGTTCCTCCAAGAATTCGCCCATATGAATAACATGGAGCAATTGGAGGAGTTTATAGTAACGAACTAAAAAGGAAAAAATGATAAATCTGACAATTTTGGGGAGTATCAAGATTTTTAAGCTACAGATTGGTCCAAATTCCATGACTACACGTTGCCTGGTTTTCTCAAACTAAAGCCGAGTTCCTGGTCAAAATTTCTCCCATATGAATAACATGGGGAAATTTTAGGACTTTAAACTCCATATCATTAAACAAACTTAAAGGGAGAAAATTATAAATCTGACAATTTTGGGGAGTATCCGAATGTTTAAGCTTCAAATTGGAACAAATTCCATGACTACACGTTGCCTGGCTTTCTCAAACTAAGGCCGAGTTCCTCAAAATCCTAGATAAAAACTCTCCCATATGAATAACACGGAGAAATTTTAGGACTTTATAATTTTCATCATTTAAAAATTTAAAGAGAGAAATTGATAAATCTGACAATTTTGGGGAACATCGGAATCTTAAGCTTCAAATTGGTACGAATTCCATGACCACACGTTGCCTGGTATTCTCAAACTAAGGCCGAGTTCGTTTACAAATAAATACGAAATAAATAACATGTAGCAATTTTTTAACTGTCAATATTTTAAAAATTAAAGCGGTATTTTTGAGTTTTACATTTTCTGTTAAACTACAGTGTAAATCCTTTAAAATTGCACATCGATTGTCCAAATCGGTTGAGAAATAAAGTCGTAGTTGGCCTAAAACGAAATTCCATAGCTAATTAATATATAAGATGGGACTTAGGCCCAGGGTGCGTAGTTCTGAAGGTGGATGTTTTCTAAGCTCCCAGAAGGCACATTATCTAGACGTCAAGGGCTTTCAAACCATGCTTAAAACATCATTCAAGCCGTAATAGTTTCGCCAGTAGCCAGCTCACAAAAATCGCCTAGTTTTTAAAATATTAAATTATTATTATTATATAAAAATGTACTGATAAAACGTGTTGTTTCATATGGTACTTCATCTGATCAGGTTTATTTATATTTACGTAAAAAACCTTTTGTTGTGGTCCGGAAAGAAGCATACTTCCTGTGGAGAATAACTTGTGGTCCTCGTTGTGGCTGTGCTTGGTATTCGGTGTTCTCAGGTAAAACTTTGTTCTAATCAAGTGAAAACCTAAGTCAGGTAGCCGGGGTATCCTGAACTGCGCCAACTCCTCCAGGGTGCCACCAAATCGTTCCTTAACTGCGCCAAGTGGCGGCTCTCTGACTGTAGAATCCTTAGAAGTGAGCATTTAAGCATCTATAGAATTTGCATTCATTACGGATCCTCTGTTCTACTAAAAAAGGGAGAAAGTGCGCAACAGTAACTTTTTTTGAACTGAGGTAGCGTATTTAAGTTTTTAATGGAAATAAATTAAAATGTACAGAACATAATAAATGAAAATAAATGCGCCTTTAGGGGATTAGAAAAATATCATGGCTTCAATATGGTGACAAAAGTGCACGTTATTCAAATGCATACATGAAAAATAACATAGCAATAAGAGGTTTTGAATAAGGTAGTAGTTTATACACTAAAAAACATATGTAGTAAAAAGGTTGATATTCACTGAAGAAAAGCTTATAAATATCCCGGACAAATCTGGATCGGCTGACATCCAGCAGTTGCACCGGCGGTCGATGGAATTTGCAAGGGTCAAAACATTCCTCCGTCCAAAAAGTGTCATATTGCACCGGTGGTCAAAATCTACCCTCCCCACTCAAATCCTAACCCACTTCACATTGACATTAAACGTTCAACGTTATACCGTAAAACAGTAATGAGTACGAGCATACGAAATAATAATAATGGAAATGTCCGAAATTTGTTTCTCGCATCTCTGGTATTCTCAATTGACTTGAGATATTTCTTGTCTGTTGACATTCTAACCCTGAGCAAAGCTCCGCCCCAAGGTACTATTAATTAAAGTTCGAAATTTCGCCATTAAAAGAATAACAATAAACATATGTTTTTAATGCCACATTCCCACCCCATCTCACAGGAGCCACTTGGGGTTACTGTACTGGGATTCCTTATAATACCCCCACCACTAGTTTTAAACTTGGCAATTTCTTTTATGTAAAAGTTATTTCTACAACTTCTATATATTTTAACCTAGTTTTGTACTTAGTTCAATGAAAACCATCTTCTTGAATAATTTTAATTACCGCCACCGGCGCAATTGGAACTCCCCCCGAAAGGGGCGCCGGTGAAATTGGACACATCAGTTTGGGGCTGATCCCTGACCGCCGGTGCAATTGGACATCTGCGCCTGGATCAGTTAGTACAATTTCAAAGTGTTTTCACAAGAAACTACTCTGAACGGAAAACAAAAATATAAACCGTATTTAATAATTAAATCCCGTTCCTGTAAAATAAATAATCCCCAAAATATGCATAACTGGAAGCTTATGCATTACGGTATGTAAGAATTGCCTGATGCGTCGAAGCCAGGTGTTTGATCAGACTTTGGTATGCACGCGTGGTATGATGACACGTAAACAAGGATATTTCTTCCGCCGACAACTCACCAATACCTGGCCTGGGCTTAGCGCAATTAGGGAACATTTTTGGGACCCTTTTAGGGCTTGGCGCAGTTAAGGAACTCTTTGGGGCAGTTAGTGCACAAACGAATATAGGCAGCGAGGTAACAGATTATTGCAATACTTAGATGCTCACGATTTGTTTTTTCAAATCAATTTGGCTATCAAATAGACAAGTCTATAAGAAGCTTACCCTGATAGATTTTGTCAGTAAATTTATCGACGCCTTGAATGAGGGTGATACTGCGGTTAGCTACTTTATTGACCCCTCCAAGGCGATCGATTGTGTCAATCACAAAATCCTGATTAGAAAACTTGAATGTCATTGAGTTAAGCATAGGGCATTGGACTGGCTGGTGTCTTATCTCAGTAATAGGACATAGCAAACAGTAGTTAACATCACGTTTGAGTCTGGTGTAAAAAAACAGTTCTACTCTCCTATAGTGTAGAAAATGCATGGGGAGTTCCTCAAGGTTCGATTTTAGGCCCAATTATTTTTCTCATTTATATCAACGACATTCCCAGTTTAAGCTCTGTACCTCATGAACATTTAACAATGTTTGCTTATGATACCTCTTTATTTTCCCATAGTAAAAGTATTTCAGTTTTAGAAAGAGAGATGACATTCTGCCAGCTCAATGCCCTTGCACAGTATTTTTCCGAAATAAATGTCAACATCAATTCTAAGAAGACCAACTTTATGTTCATGTCAACATCTCAAAAAAGGACAAATCTTGAAAGGGCTGGCATCGCTTCACCTTCAGTGATATTGGATCATGAGGTCCTGGAACAATCCTCCTTTGTTGATTACTTGGGAGTGAGGTTGGACGATAGTCTTACGTGGTCTGACCACGTGGACAAATTAGCTTCGACCTTAGCTTCTAATATCATTGTGTTAAGAAATCTGGCTGTTTTTAATAATTTATCATTAAGTAAATTAGTTTATTTCAGTTGAATTGAAAGCCATCTTAGGTATTCTATAGTGCTTTGGGGCCTGTCTAGTAAATTAAACTTGAATCGCATTTTTGTTTTACAAAAAAAAAAAACAATAATATGTATGTCTAGGCTTAAGCCTAGAGACTCGTGTAAAGAAAAAATCATTGAATTGCAAATTGTATCCGTACCTTCTCTTTTTATTTTTTAAGTTATTATGTATGTTAAAGCAAATAATCTGATACAGCCCCATCAACATCATTATTTCACCAGAAATCATAGAGTGAATCCATCTGTTCAACATAAATTAAAATTGTTTGAAACAAAACCGAGCTACGCAGGCCTTAAATATTTCTCACAGCTTCCTTCACGCATTCAAGAAATTATAGACATTAAAAAAATTCAAGAAAGAACTGAAACTTCATCTTCTAGAACAGTGCTTCTACAGTTTGCCAGATTTCTGACCTCAGTTGAACATTTTTCCAGATTTCTTCTCTGTCCCATCCTGGATCTCTCTTTTCCAAATCCTGGCATTACCCCAGCCTGTTTGGACAAGGTCTACGGTCGCTGAAGTTTTTTTACTGTTTTGACGGGTCTCATGCCTCTATGGTCCTCGGGACGGACTTCGGAGGTAAAGGTAAAGGTAAAGAACGTCGCTGGTCGTAGGTAGCGTTACGTAGAAATATTTACTAAATTTCACGCAAGAAAATTTTGAAATCTAAAATTTGTTATATATGTTTATATAGTTGTATATGTATATGTTATATAGTTGAAATGGTTTGACAGTTTCAAGAAATATTCGAGCCAAAATGAATTTCGAATTATTTCTCATATTGTGTTTATCGCTTAGTGTAATAATTGTGTGGTCCCTTATGTGCAACTTTTAGGATTTTTTTACTAAAAAATACAGCAATCTACTACCCTTGTTTGTTTGTTTGTTTGTTTGTTTATTGGGGGATTAGGAGGCCCCGGCATAGCCGGCTAGGCACGTCTCCCTTGGGATATTGTACAGCCACCGGAAAGAGGGAAAAGATGGATGGGAAAGGTGGTAGGATGGGGTCAATCTGCCTCGCTCCAGAAAGGGAGAGAGATCCTTACCTAGCTCCCGGGCTCTGTGGGTGACAACACCCCAGGACGATTCGCCCTCTAACCCGACGTCCCCCTAAGTCCACCAGACAGGGACCGCCATCGCACAGAGCCTCCAACCTCTCAGGGGTCGGGTGGCCCCAGGACGGTTCGTCCCCCAGCCCGACAGACCGAAGACCGTCGGGTAAGGGCCCTTCCTCCCAGGCACCCGTCCCAGGCTGCAAGGAAGATCCACTACCCTTACTGTATCTACTAAAGAATAGACTAAATACAAATCGGATAGTTTTAATATCATAATTAGTACAGGATGGTGTGAATCACATCCTATAACCTAAATTTGTCGTAACACGTTTTATTTGATAGATTTAACCTGGTAAATACTTGAGTCAGTAATTTCCTACTGCCTACTCTAGCCTTATCAAATACTTTACGATGATTCATAATGAAAAGAATGTGCGAGCAAGGTTAGAATTCTTCATCTTCAATTACAACCAGTATAGATTCAATGGGTGTTGTCAAGTGTAGATTTTAAGGGACGAATGAAGGGAATGAATCACCGACATATTTCAATTGTCCTTTCTTTTGAGATCACCACACTGGATTGAGCAGCAGATAGTGAAAATAAAGGGAACAACTCTATATTACTTATACTTGTGAATAATAGAATGCATCTTGGTTGATTGTGATCAGGGTACAATTTTGCTCAACAAAATCAAATTGTTGATTTTTATCTAACAAAATTCGCGTGTTTATATCGTAGATCTGGGAATTTCAGTACAAACAATAACAAAATTCGTGGATATTCCGTGGTCAAGTACACTAAACGGAATACTGCATTATTGGTGTAGAACTCTGAAGTTACCGAGGAAAATGAATCCATTGGATTCGCATGATTATTCCATTGGATAAGCTTAAAGACAAGCTAAGAATAATTCACGTACTTTAAAATATTAATAATATAATGCAAATATATCTAGCGTTCATTCATGTTGAACCGATGTCCAACAGTCAAAACTTAAAATTGCAGAGCCTAATAATAAACAATATTTAAAATTTTAACTTAGTCCAAAGCACGTTTTAATATATAATTCACTGATAAAAACTAGGCTTTTAATGTATGTAATATTACAATTTATTATTTTACTTTTCCACACATAATTAAAATAATTTAATTTCCATGGGATCATAATTTACGGAAACTTCAAACTTCACCCCATTAAAAATATTGTATTTGGAACAGATGGATTTTGGATTTTTAATGGATCGTTGATAATGTTATCACGACAGATGGTTATTATTAATTAGGTTTATATTTGTAGTTGATATATTGTATTTTTCAATCAAGAATCAATCAAGATTTTTGGGAAAAAGATGACTCAGGGATTATTTACATTCGATATATCATAAACATAAACAAGCTGATATGACCTAAACGGAACAATATCCCAATCATTCTATCTAAATCGTCAAACAGTTTACAACTATGAATGGAATTTGAACCACGTTATCTTGTTTTGAATTTTCAAAATTCCGGATAATTGTGTAGACCTATATGATACGAGTTTTACTTATAAATAATAGTTATTTTACAACAGACTGTATCACAACTGCGATTGCTATGATAAACAAATTAAATAACAAACTTAAACACTTAAGCTATAAACAGATGATGGATGTACCACATCATTTTAGCGAATTTCCCCTCTGGGGAAGAAGCTATTACCGTAGGTCTCATGGTAAGACAAGCCCGAGACCATGATAACTTTTCATTTTGAGGTCCCCAGATACCAAAAACACCATTCGTTCAATTTGTATATATGTATGTGTATATATATATATATGTGTGTGTGTGTGTGTGTGTGTGTGTGTGTGTGTGTGTGTGTGTGTGTGTGTGTGTGTGTGTGTGTGTGTGTGTGTGTGTGTGTGCCCGTAAGCACGATAACTTTCGTAAAAAAGGTCCGATCTTAATGAAATTTGGTACAAATGTGTAAAGTACCATTTATTTTAATGAGTTCGAAAACCAGAAGAAACGCACCATCCGAAGGGGTTTTTTTGGGGGGGTTTGTACCAAATTTTTTTGGGGGTTTCCACATGTAATTTTTATTTAAATCACATTTTAATTTTTACCATTGATTCAGCATAAAAAACAAACAATTTGTTATTTTGATCATTGCTCTAAGTCAATTGGTTACTGAAATATTGAAAGTGTTAAACACAGTACGTTGTCTAATGTTATTCTTATGGAGAAAAAGAAAAATTGTATATCTCGCTTATTTATGAACATAAACTGACGAAATTTTGTATATGGCTTCATCTGGTTGTGGTTTATTGTTGTTTGCACAACAAAAATTTCACCTATGGTTCCCGTAGCAGTAAACCTAGGTACTTGGTCACTATTTTATTCTTATGGAAAATGATTAAATTGTTATATATCGCTTATTTATGAATATATATGGATGAAACTTGGTATGTGACTTCACTAAGATAAGTTCTATTGATATTTGCATAAAACCCCGTTATTTTGTGTTCCTTGTTGCAGCAAACCTGCGTACTCATCCCCAATGTTATTCTTATGGAGGATAATTAATATTTTTAATATCGCTTGTTTGTGAATATATTTCTTATGAATCCTGTTAAGTGTTTTAATGTGTTATGTTATATTAATCATTGGAAATTCACTGAGTACGCAGGTTTACTTGACGGGGGTATTTGTATTTGTTTCAAACATCGTCATTAGCTAATTGGCTATCCTGTTAGTTAATTTGGCAAGCAATTAATTATACAGTGTGTTCAAAAAATACCGTTAATGATTTCGGATATGATTTGTAAAAATTATATAAACAGATCAAAGAAAAAGAAAAAAATAACGAAAAATATCTCATAAAGGTTTGTTATAATACGCTTTGTTTTCCAGTTATCTTTACGTATGTAATGTTCATTAAAACCGTATTGTTCCAGAACCGCTAGGATGTTATCGTGTATATATATACATATGTGCATATGTTTGTCATATGGAGGGCGGTATTTGGGTAAAACACTCTCATGACACCTTTTACCGTGATCAAATAAATTTAGTTTTAACGATTAGAAAAGAATTGAAATGTGCTAAAATAAGGGGGCAGATCTGTGGGGCAGCGCAGCGTCTAGCAGAACCTACTAGAAGTAGATGGGAGAAAGTAGCGGCGGCGTCGTGGACTCTCTCCGCATTATGGCCCGTACCGAAGTATTATGGCGGCCCTCTCACCGCCGTCGCTGAACTGGCAAACCTGCCATTGCAGACGACCTATTAAATTAGCCAAAGTGACATAATTTGTGCATACAACACGAAGAAAACACAATAGATCTAGGTGTTTTCCCCACGTTAATCGGAACTTTCAACTTTCTAATAAAGTAGTTACGTCACTATGTAAGCGAATAGTGATAAGATTAAGTTTTTACCACAAAAACATATTTTTAATTCTAGTTCTAATTAGATTTAGTTCGAGAAAGTAAATGCATCCTCGTTTCTTTTCTGGCGCAGTTAAATCTCTCTTCTTTCATAAAATTTATCTTTTTACTGTTGTATGCAGTAAGCTTACATTTCAGTATTTGAAACTATTATTTCGAATTAATATCACCTTTGAATCGAGTTTTAGTTATTAGTCTTGGCAGAAACCCCTCGTGTGAACAAATATTGTAAAAATGCATAGCTGCTACCGCACACATTGAATCCATACTGCTGTTGTGTATATAGAGACACTTATACATATATTTTGTTCAAACAGACTCTGCACTCTTAAAATGGTTCAGGACAGAAATTTGTTGAAACTGATTCATATAGTAACTTTCTGTAGACAAACTTGTCAAAAGAGCATTCCCCATCAGGACCAACATTTTTTACACGGAAAACACTTGTAAGAATTTTTTAAACAAGACCCCTAATAAGGTATTTGGAATTTGATGAAATGTCGCAGCCATAGATGGCAGTCTACAAAGTTGTTTGAAATCAGTATTCATCCTCGTATACCGATTGCATAATTTTAAAACGTGGGATGTTTAGGTTTAACATGATATTCGTTAAAAACAAGAAAATAAATGTCACAACTCTATACTGTCTGATACTTGTGTATATAATAAATAATGGGTGTGTGTGTGTATCTTGGTTAATTTTGATTTTTGTACAATTTTGCACACCAAGAGTAAATCAATCAACGATAGCAACTAATTGTCTGAATATAAATTGTTATCTAAAGTGAGAACTTCCTTTAATATAAGTGGGAACATAGTTTTGACCAACAAAATCACGTGTATTTTGTTTACTGTATATCGCATGTCTGGGAATTTCAGTTCAAACAATAACAAAATTCCTAGAGATTCCCTTGTCGAGCCAACTGAATACTGCATTACTAGTGGAGAACTGTGCAGTTACCGAGGCAAACGAATCCACATGATTGTTCACTACATTGGATAAGCTTACGCAAGCTAAGAATAGATCACGTATATTAATACAGTTATTTAAATACATCTAGTGTTTAATCATCATGAACTGGTGTCCTGAATTCCAACCGAATACAAGTTATACAAACCTCGTTTTCAAACGCGCGATAAGCTGGGTTTTGCAAAAGTCTGTATATTACCAAAGGTTCCGCTGCTCTGTACATGAATCCATTTATGATAAAACCAGAACAGAGTCGACCAGGTACCTGCATCGAGTCTTCTGACCACCTACTTGTTACGTTGTCATTTGTTCCTTCGCAATGGTCTTGTCCTACTAGTTCGAGTTTATTTTCGCGGGTGCATTGACAGCCCGGTTAACAACCGGGGTTAGGTGTTGTTCATAAACATATCAACAGTTTCCGCGGGGATCGTTCTCGTTGACATAAAACCTCAGCCAGGCAGTCAAGGACATTGACCCTGGGGATGGTGGCATGTCTAGAGATCTCTTTAATCCAACAACGAAAAATCGGAATCCCATGAAAATTGCTCGAGGTTCCAGACGTTCCGAACAATTGCGTTGTTTGCCCAATTTTGAGAGATAGGTAAACCTGGACGAAACTAGCACTATCTTAACTTTCTTCAAACCCATCCCTACGGAATTCTTAGGGTCAGGAAGAAGTAAACGGCTCACTGGGTGACGAGATGTTCATCAGCGTCTTGGTAGACGTTGCCATAGAACCTTTAACAAGAACTTAAAATGTTTTGGCAAGATAAATTTATGATAAAACCAGGGCAGAGCCGAACAGGTACCTGCATCGAGTCTTCTGACCACCTACTTGTTCCGTTGTCATTTGTTCCTTCGCAATGGTCTTGTCCTACTAGTTCGAGTTTATTTTCGCGGGTGCATTGACAGCCCGGTTAACAACCGGGGTTAGGTGTTGTTCGTAAACACCCTGGTCGTATTATATCAACAGTTTCCGCGGGGATCGTTCTCGTTGACATAACAGCTCAGCCAGGCAGTCAAGGACATTGACCCTGGGGTTGGTGGCCCACTTCCGCGGAACTGGAGCGATCTCACTCGCTCTCTCTCCCCACCACCACGGTCTTAGCCTTCACTTGCCCCCTCCCTACTTCACTCGACATACAAATTGAGGCGCACGCGCAAAATTACAATTAGCTTCGAAAAATGTGTAAACTCTATTTTTCGAATTTCTGCACCTAGAAAACCTCTTGGTTATCCGTTCCCTCTTCAATTTTCAATGTTGTTAAAACCACCACTTTCAGGAAAAATTAAATTCTTTAAAACCGGTGGGTATAAAGAGATTGGAGTTTGAGAATAATTTGTAGAAGATAGGCAATGTTTTTACCGTTATAATCCTTATAAAAGGAGAAATGGGAAATTATAAACCTCCCAGTTCTTGATACAATTCCGACTCTTAAATTTATATGATACATGCATTAATTGGTCATTCTTAGCATATATTTCATGGCGAAATTCACATCCACTACAACATCATGTTATTTTGTTGTAAATTAAAACATTTCAAAACTGAATTTGTTAAGTTTAACGTGATCTAAATAATGACCGCATAATCGGGGTTTCCAATAATCGCAATTATTGATTGAAAATTGCAACTCGAAATAAGTTTGAGTCTCTCGTGAGGCTGACCTTCATCGTTTGCTGCCTCCTTCGCTTCGACCTCTTAACACATTCACTCGAGAGGCTAATCTATAATAGAATCCTCCCTGTCCTTAATGCCAGCATCCCTGTAGAACAAGTTGGATTTAGGCCTGGTCACAACTGCTGCGAACAGGTCCATGCCCTCACTTCGTTCATTGAGGATGGCTTTGAGAGGAGACTAAATAGCTCTGTTGATTTCATAGACCTGACTGCAGCTGACACTGTCTGGAGACAGGGCCTTCTGGTTCAGTTTTATAGTCTAATCCCATGCCATTCCCAACTCAACGCGTCTCCTCAACTCAACGCTATCTAGTAGGTTTGTCAAAGTTTATCTAGGGAGCAAGGAAAGTACTTTTATGAATCTCAAGAACGGTCTGCCGCAGGGATCAGTGCTTGCCCCTCTGCTATTCAATGTGTACACTGCTGATATTCCACTTACTCGGTCGTGCTCGGTCCAGGAAGTTCATCTATGCTGATGATATTGTTGCCTAGCCCTTTGCACTCCGGAAACATTTTTGGTCACTGCCAAAAACTCCGAGTACTTTTCTGAAAGTACGAGCCAAAAACTCCGGGCCTTTTTAATCAATTTTGCATACATGGTTTGGGGAAAAAGCTGTTAATTTTATGTTTTAACATATAGACTATGATTCTTTTTTTGTTTTATATAATATGAGTTTTCGGACAGTAAAAAATTGGTTGTGACTAAAAGAAAAAAGTTTTTTTATAAAAAAACAATAAATTAAAAAAATTATATTTTTTGTAAAAGTTAACTTTGAGGTGTAATAGCTAAAAAAAACCTTTGAACCCTCACATTATATTGATATTTTCAGATTTCCCATTCAGTTATAAACATGCATACAAAATTTAATGCATTTATCTCGAAAAACAAGCAAGTACAAGGGAAAAATTAAAATTGTATTAGGCTCATTTATAAGCGGTCCTCCAAATTTTAGCTTTTTTGTAACACAAAAAATAAATATAACATATTTTGCCCAGAAAATCTACTGCAACTTTGTTGTACAACTCTAACTATAACATAAAATAACATGAAACTTCCAAAAGTAAAGAAATATAAAAATAACTATGCCTTAGGCTTAGTCTAGTCTAAGCCTACGTCAGCTAGGCTAGGTGAACGTCAAGTCGGCAATTTTAAAGTCCTACTCCAGAAGAAATATCATTGTAATTCATTTCAGACTAAATATAAACTGAATATACCATATAAAAATAACCTACAACTTGAAATAACAACAAAATATGTCAGTATAAACAACTAACATCTGATTCTCAATGAAACCAAAACATGTGGTGGGCATAACATCAACAAAACAACTCATCACCAACTTAACGACATAGAGTAAATCAATACCGACTACACAGTGATACTCCACAACTATCTGGCTTCCATATGTCGTAAAGGTAGTGTATTTGAATGTTTTTTAAAGCCGGTAAGATTGGTTTCGCGGACCTCCGAAAAATCGGACGTCGGAGTTTTTCGCACATTTTGCGAACGGCCGATTTATCGGACCGCGGAGTTTTTGGCCGAAACAGCGACGGCCGATATATCGGACGTCGGAGTGCAAATGGCTAGGCTAGGCATGTCAGCACAAGGAAACACAGCAGGCTGAGATGGCACTAAGCAACGACGTTACGACCCTCAAATAATATTTTAGAACCTGGAAGCTAAATCCAGACCCAACAAAAACTGAAGTCTCGCGCTTTTATCTAAATAACAGGTTGGCCAACCTAAAACTGAAATCGTATTCGACGGTGTACAGTGTAAGCACAATGACCAACCGAATTACCTGGGCGTCACTCTAGATCGATCTCTCACCTACAAGCCACTTAAAAACACTGCAGACAAGGTAAGAACCAGGGCTAATATTGGTGGGTCTACAGGGGAGCCGGCGCACAAGTTCTGCGCTATACAGCTTTGTCCTTGGTCTTTTCAACGGCTGAAGAGTTGCGCTCCCGTGTGGCTGAACAACGTCCATGTTTGAGAGATCGACGTCCAACTAAATAGAGCTATGAGGGCGATCAGTGGCACACTTATGGCAACCCCTCTCCCCTGGCTCCCAGTCTTGCGCAATATCGCTCCACCTGATAATTAAAATAAAAGACCCTTTACCTCGGGCCTACGATACTATAACTTTAAAAAATTCAAGAAATCTTCACAAGTAGTTTGGGAGGTATGAATGGTTATAACATGTTTACAAGTTTGGTTTGAATTAAAGTACTTTTGTCACAACATGAAAATTTAAATTTACGATCCCAGTTCCACCTGAGTTCCACAGTCGGTGATCTTGGATGAAATGCAACATATTGGCCGGTGGCTTCCCCTGTTTCACCCAGGGAGTAAAACAGTTGTGCGTGTTGCATTCTGTTCTTATAAGGTAATGACACGTGTATATAGTATATAGTAACTTTAGAGACTCGTGGGGCGGAGGCCCTGAGAGACTTTAGTATACCCGTTACTCAGCAAGCACCTGGGATCAAAGACTATGTGCCAAATGTCAACAATTTATGGAGATATTGTGACGAGTCAGTGAGTGTTATTAAAAAATAGTATATATAATTTGTTTGATTTTATTTTACGACAGTTGTAAAGGTAGGGATTCCTTATTTATGTGTCCAGTCATTCAGTGTGCTCCTTTTTAATTAACTTCCAACGTATACGTTCAACTTAGTAGTGCCAGTCTCCCGGACAGTTTAGAAAATAATAGATCACACTATTGAACAAATCGCATTGTGTGCCGCCTATCTAGGATGTTTTCTTTGTTAATGACAACAGTAAGAGCTCGATGGGGGCGTAGGAGATAAACAAAAACATCTATCACGGCTTTAACGCAAATCATCCGTTCGGACGTGATGTGGGCCATGCAGCCTAGCAGGCAGGCTAGTCGTATCAGTTAGCGCCAGCAGAGGTGTAGCTCTGCGCTGTAGCTGTCTGTTGAGCTGGCTACGAAATGTTATGCAATCGCATGTAATGTAATGTACCAAGGCGAACCAGTTGCTGCCAACACGTGGTTCCCGAGCTCACGTGGTCTGCCAAGGTCAAGTAAATAGCCACGGATTACGCAACACTCACCGCCCCACCGAACCGAACCATACCATATCAGTCCACACCAAGCGGCTAGATATTGTTGATTCGTCTTTTTTAGCGAATTTACCCTATAGGGAAGAAGCTATTACCGTAGTCGGCATGGTAAGACCTAGGCCCGGGACCATGATAACTTTTCTTTTTGAGGTCCCCAGACCCCAAAAACACCATTCGTTCGAAACTATACTGTTCTAAACTATATGTGTCCGTGGGTGCGATAACTCTTGTAAAAAAGGTCCGATTTTGATGAAATTTGGTACAAACGTGTAAAGCAGCATTTATGACTTTAAGTTCGAAAACCAGACGGATCGACCTATCCGAAGGGGTATTTTGGGGGGGTTTTGTACCCCAAAAATGGGTTTTTTGAGTTGTTTACAAACAATTTTTGAAAAAGTAAAATTTTATTTTTCCCATTGGAATCAGCTTAAAAAGACGCACAATTTGATGTTTTAATCATTGCTCTACGTCAACTGGTTACTGAGATATTGAAAGTGCTAAACACAGTACGTTGTCCAATGTTATTCTTATGGAGGATAAGAAAAATTGTATATCTCGCTTATTTATCAACTTATCCTGACGAAACCTGGTATATTGCTTCATTTCATTGTGGTCTATTGATATTTGCACAAAAATCCATTTTTTGCCCGATAGTTCCCGTAGCAGCAAACCTGCATACTCAGCCCCATGTTATTCTTATGGAGAATAATTAACGTGTTATCTCCTTTAATTAGGAACATAAATTAATAGAACTTGGTATGTGGCTTTACCTAGTTGAGTTATAATGATATTTGTATAAAAGCCCATATTTAGTGTTCCTTATTTCAGCAAACCTGCATACTCAGCCGCCATGTTATTCTTATGGAGAATAATTAAAATGTCATGAATCGTTTATTTATGAATGTATATTGATGAAACTTGGTATGTGGCTTTATGTGGTATTAAGATAAATTAGTATGCATTGGGAATTCGCTGAGTATGCAGGTTTGCTGCTACGGGGGTATTTATAAACGTTTTCTGAAATTTCCAGTACGGCATAATGGATTATATTTGAGTTAACACCGAATTACAACAAAATCAACTTACTTCCCGCAACTTCAAGGAGCGGAAAACGTGAAAAAGGGTTGTGTTGTGAGATACCGAACTATACGCTTTTCTAAGTACTATATTGTTGCTTCGCCAGTGCAATGGAATAGCTTACATCTGATTAGTGTGCCCAGTAACCCGTAGTCAACGGGCCGGAGAACACAAACAGAGGGTTGTGAGAATGTAGTTTAGTTGACCTAGCATTCGAATGGCGTGCAATCAAAGTTAAGGTGTTGTTATACTACTGAGTAAAATAATCTAGCAGGCACACCGACAGTCACAGTTTTCTGACACTTTAATTTGATTTTGAAATTTTAAAATTCTATAAAGCTTTAATATAGCTGTTATATTTTAATCAGAATTGGAGAACGTAGTTTTTACTAACGCGAATTACATATTCGTGATGTGTTAAAGAAACCGTGTTTGACCCTATAAATTACAGAAAATCCGCAATTTCAGTCCACGTTAATGTTTGTACGAATTTACAGTTTTGATTCTCCGTAAGATTTTGTGTAGGCCTACAGGCTAGAATGGAAAGATGTTTTAAAATATGTAATTTCCCCAAATATATTAAACTTACGGTGAAACATGTCACGAAACCTGGGTGTAAAGACCGCAGGCTACGAACGAACGACATCGCTTCGAACGACAGGCAAGACATGTTCTCGGTTCACAAAAAATGCAACAGTGTTTCAATTAAAGATGTTACAATGCAGCCATGGTAAAAGAATGTTACGTGTAGATGTATACATAAAGCGTTATATTATGTTCAAACAAATAATCATTTTAAAAGTCTATTTCCAACACACAGTAAACGATATTTGACTTATTATCGATGAACCAACGCGGAGGTCATGAGGTCATCATCATTGCACGTCTGCGGGCGTTGAGATGGACGAGGCCTCTAAATTTGTACACCGGTTTATATGGAGTTAAACACTGCTATAACATTGAGAAAATTTGTAAATAAAAAATATATTAACATTCGTGAATAATTTGTTCTGTATATATCTATAGTTTTTCATAAAACATAATAAGAGCATAGGCATTTCAAAACTTACTCGTTTGTTGTCAGAATCTCAATTGTTACAGCAAATAAAGATACACAATATAATTAAAGAGGGAATTCTAAGAAAGTGATATGATGTGTTTGACAATATAAAACAGACACACAAACGGAGATATAGACTATTTGTTTGCATAATATTTTTGTTTGTTTCGAACCCTGGAACTATAGACAATTAGTACATAGACATAACAAATAAGTTGCTTTGTATCATCAGTTCAGATTATTATAAGAGTTAATTTTAGTTCACTTGCTGCGAACAGATTAAGAACACCGTTTAATCTATGCTGTAACACTTGCAGGCGAACATCATCGGAGCTGTTCAAAATGGGAAGCTACCAAAGTCTACCACCGACAAACTCTACCACTTTAATTTGGTCCATTGGCGACAAAGTCCACCACCGACAAACCCTGACACAATTCCAGCCTGCATTCCTAGGTGGTAGGGTTTGTCGTGGCCGGGCCGGACAGAAGCAACCACTTTTCAGTTTGGCCCCCCGGCGACAGACTACCAGCGACAAGCCCTACCATTCTGCATTCCTAGGTGGTGGACTTTGTCTTGGCCGGCCCCGACAAACTCTACCACTCAAAAGTGGCAGGGTTTGTCGCTGGTAGACTTTGTCGTTGGTAGACTTTGTCGCGTCTCCTTCAAAATCGCTTTTTCATCGATTCACTAGAACATACACCCATGCAAAATATGGTATCGTGGTAAAATATGGTCTCAGGCCATAGATAAATTACGCAAATTGCAAAAACCCTTTACAAGCCCTTTGGACTTGTTCTTTGGGTACTACACGCTTTAATCTCTTCCCGTTACTAAAAAATACTAGGAGTACGAATGAGGACTGCTCTGCGCCAAAGCATTATTTTTCAAAACATCTCTTTTATGAGAGTTACATCAGCAATAACCGACGCGACGGGTCACGGAGCAGACAGAGGACGATGCCCACAAAAATGGTTTTGAAAGCGAGCATAGAGCTACAATAAGGATTAGCTGCAAAGGTCATCCCTGTCTCGAATCTTTTTAATTCTGGAAAAGACTAGATGAATAAACATTTAAAATGGATTTGTCCATCCTAGTGAGGGAGAAAAGGTTGAAAGTTGAGATCCAAGACCGAGCCAATCCTGTGAAGCATTGCAATTACTGTAGTGGTATTGTAATCAGCCTATGCAAACAAGTTTTCAAAGTACACAGTAACGTAATTTTGTGATTGAGCTGGATCCGGTTTTATTCTTGAGCCCTGATGAATACGGAAAACGTGACACTTAAACCCATCATTAAGAAAGAACGAACTATATGGACCTGAGTAGCCCCAGAATACCTCAGTGTCTTTGACCCCTCTATACCATACCGTACCATTAACAAGCAACTACAATGCCGAACAGCGCAATCGTATACAGTACTAACGAATAGGCTGCTCTTGTGGCTCTCATATATGGCAGTTTCTTATCCATCTGGTGTGAATACACTCAATTACGATCATCCGAAAATGGAATTCCCAGAATCGATTATAAGAAGCCTACATTAATATAGCAACAACAAGACCCCCAAAACGAATCTTTATCAAATTTATAAGCATACTTTAATTTACGGTGTAGTTTGTCTCTACTTTTGTTCCATTACGTACTTTAATCAAATATGGGGTTCTCATTTGCTGATTTGCTGGGTAATATTCGACATCAATATTCAATATCCAATTAGTCGAATTCCTGTCTCTCCGTTCTGTTCCGCAGACTGTCCGATGTTTCCCTGTGCTCCCAACCTTTATTATAACGTTTCCAGACATTTAAGCCCATTTTTATTGTTTAAGTTTGAACCAATCTAAGCACAGCCACCGCATCGCAGCGCGAAGAGGACATTGCAACGCTCGGATAGACTATTTAACTAACCTTAAGTATTGGTTAAATACTCAGTAAATAGTCAATAGTAAAAAAGTTTATTATCCTACCTATTATGGGTTTCGTTAGAAAGAAACCCTTAAAAATCTCACTCAACATTCGTATCAAACGTTCTCTTAATCTCTTACTTGTATGACCGCAGGGCCGTATTTCCCTATCGGCGGACACGGCGGCGGCGGGGGCCTCGGCCTGGGGGATGCTCACTTGGGGCCTCCCTTGATATTTTTTCGCCTGAAATAAAAAACAAAACAATTTCACTCACAAAATTTGTGTTTAAAAATTATTATTCATACATTTGTTCTGCTTCTCGTTTTTACCTCATAAAACAATTTGAATATTATTACTAAGATGAAATTATTTATTAGCTGGTAGTGGTGTGCAAGAACTCGAAAATTCGTTTGAAAAACTCTAAACGTTTTGAAAAATACTCTAAAATTTCGAACGAGAATTTCCCGCCGATCTCCGGACGATCGCGACCTCACTAAACGCGTAATAATGGCCGCAAAAGACGACCGAGAAACATGAATCGGTCATAAAAAACAACCGAACGTGTGTAAATGACGACCGGACCGCGTAATATTGGCTGTAAACAACGATGGAAAACTTAATATCGGCCATAATGAAGACTGTACCGCGTAATAACGGGCGCAAATGACGACGATAAAGATAATATCGGCCAAAAACCGTGTCTGGGCCACTTCATGCCGGCCGAAATTGACTCCGCGACACATTTCGACCAGATATATTAACTGGACCACGTAATATCGGCCGTAAATTACGGCGTAAAATACAATGTCGTTCAATAAGCGATTCAAGCGAACTCCAGACCAAGTGATATTTGGAAAACGGCAACCAGACTGTGTTTTATCGACCGAAAACAACGTTCAAACTATGTTTTGTTTGTCAATACGTATTCGAGATTGGTTGTACTGGCCAAACACCTGTATTGCTACTCATATATTAGTTAGATACTATTTTTAATGGTGTGCTTACAGCCTGTAGCAATTCTATTTTGTCAGAAGTGCGACGCGTTTCGCCGATTACGGCATCATCAGACGAACACACTACACAAAACTAATAGGTAGTCATTACACATTGTAATCATCTGGCGGTTCGTCAAACACATAAATTTACATTGAACACGTGCGACACATAATTAAAAACTACAACAATTTTTTTATTGGGAGCTCCCAATACGGTAACGGTTCGATTCCAAATATAATCAGTTAAAATTACAAAAATATATACAAAAAAGATTAATTTTATATTTAACGTTGATAGGGTATTATTAATATTAAACACACACAAAATACAAAAATTACCCTCAGCTTATCTGTTAGGTAATATAGAGAACATCAAACCTTTAGGTAATCTGTTTATATTAAAATTACATTCTTCACCGAACTAAAACTCAAATTTTGTTTGTATCATAATATCAATAATACAACGTATTGACAAATATATAGGAAATTTAAGGGGTATAAAGAATTTCAAATCAGTAATGTTATTGTACATTGTAGTATGTCTCGTTTATTATCACATTCCGATTTGTTTTCAGTAGAAATTATATTATTCAGAATTCATTCGGAATACAATACGAAAGACAAGTATTAAACTGTCGGTGTCAAGCGTTTGTTACAAGAACGTGATTGGCTGGACACGTGTCTTGTGTCATTTTGACATTGAACGCCAAACACCCACGTGACTTGCCACCTTCAAACGTGAGTCACTCGCCTGAGCGTACACGTTTATAACCGGTATTTGCCCAGGTGTAAACAAAAACAGTACAATCCAACGAGGATGATAATTAGTGAATTTCCTACGGAAAAATTAACTATTTAGCATTACCCGCACGGTAAGACTTAAACCTGGGACCACCATAGAAGTTCCTAACGTGCCCAGGGGTGCGGTATGGGTGACTTATCGGCAGACGGATTTTCCATGTTTGTCATCACACTACGCCTACATACCAAATTCTTTAAATACGGTTTATTTATTTATATTCCGTTCAGAGTAATCTCTTGGTGATATGACTTTAAAATTGTGCTTGTCCGGGATATTTCAGTTTTCTTCAGTGAATATCAACTTTTTCACTACACATGGTTTTACTGTATTAACTTCTACACTTATTAAAACCCCCTATTGCTATGGTTACTAAAAAAATGGTTTTATGTATGCATTTCAATAACATACATTTTTGTCACCATCTTGAAGCCAAGATATTTTCCTAATCCCCTAAAGGAGCATTAATTTTCATTTATTATGTTCTGGACATTTTATTTTCATTACAAACTTAAATGCGCTATCTCAGTTCAAAGAAATTAGCTGTTGCAGACTTTCTCCCTTTTATTGTAGAACGAAGACGATATTACGATATTGGAACCTAATGAATGCACACTCTATAGACGGCTTGAGCTTTGATCAATTCTTAAATGCTCACGTCTAAGAATTCTAGTCAAAGAGCGCCGCCACCTTTGCGCAGTACCCGGTGGCTCCCTGGAGTGGTTTGCGCAGTTCAGGATAGCCCGGCTACCTGACTCAGCGGCCACACACTATCGGACTTTGGCCCGAACCAGACATCGGAGCGAGCAGGGAGCAGGGAGTAGGGCATGAAGGCAAAAAAAAAGGTTTTTTTTTGGCTATTATAAATTCACTCCGAACTTCTTCCCGATCAAGACCCCGATCAAGACATCGGATCGGACAGATTGAGCGCGAAAACGAGCGGGGTAAAAACGGTGGGGACCATTTTAGTTGCCGTTGTGCAGGTCGGCCATGTACTTGTGGGGTTTAGGGGATACAGGTAGGGTGGAGGGGGCTGGGTTTATATAGTAGAGATTAATTTATAGGTGCATATGAATTGATTTTACTAAAATTATTAATTTTATTTAGACTAAACTAGTTTAGCAGATTTATCTGTTAACAAATCAAATATCTATCACTGTTTCTTGCAAAACCAGTAGGTCTGGATATTATTAACTATGTAGGAGGATTGTAACATAGCTCCTAGCGGCGGGGCTCGTGACGGCGCTCGGGACGGCGCTCAGAGCAGCGTATGGAGGTACCACACACTACCGAACCCCGAACAAGACATCGGACCGATCTTTCTTTGATCTTTCGTCAAAAAACCGCCTCGAGAGCGCTCGGTGCTCGGTTCGATGTCTTGTTCGGTATCTGGTTCGGAGGCCCCACAAACTACCGGATTTTCTCCCTTCGAAGCCAAATCCTGCTCGGTTCGATGTCTTGTTCGGGAAAAAGACCGGTAGTGTGTGGCCGTCTTAAAACGCATACCATGGATACACACAATATTCATACTATATACATAACTCTTGTATGTTAAAGACACACTGGTCAATTTAACTTTTTTGGTGACTTTAAATTCAATAATTAATCATCAAAATGCGGGATTGTTTAAAAGCATTTTTTAATTTTTAATTTAAAATTGATTGTTTTGGTCTAATGTTTAAACTAAAGAGCTTCGGTTATATTTGCACTAAACATTTTCACTAGAGAGCTGACTTGGTGAATAAACAGGCAATGGACTTTAAAACCTTGTCAGCTGGATGCTCGTTATCTTTTTGTGATCTTGTGATATTTTTACTTACAGTAACTGCATCGATCACTCGATTTATTACAAAGCATCCTCTATCGATGTATACTATGTATATAGAACAAGTTCACGAAGACAGAAAGGGAACTTGTATAATAGTAGAACTAGCGCTTGCAAATTCTCCTCATAATAGTTTGGCAATGCGAAATATTAAAAGTGGCGATAGTTAGAATATGCCTGTGCATTATTTACTATATGAACCATATAAATTGATATTTTCTCATCACAGAATCTTACTTTTTTGTTTTTAGCGAATTTCCCCTATAGGGAAGAAGCTATTACCGTAGGTCTCATGGTAAGACTTAAGCCCGAGACCATGATAACTTTTCATTTTGAGGTCCCCAGATGCCAAAAACACCATTCGTTCAAATTTATATATATATATATATATATATATATATATATATATATATGTGTCCGTAAGCACGATAACTCTCGTAAAAAAGGTCCGATCTTAATGAAATTTGGTACAAATATGTAAAGTACCATTTATTTGAACGAGTTTGAAAACCAGATGAATCGCACCATCCGAAGTGGGGTTTTTGGGGGGTTTTGTACCCCAAAAATGTGTTTTTTGGGGTTTTTACAGGTAATTTAAATTTAAATCAAATTTTAATTTATACTATTAGGTTGAGCTTAAAAAAACAAACAATTTGGTATTTTTATCATTGCTCTACGTCAATTGGTTACCGAGATATTGAAAGTGCTAAACACAGTACGTTGTCTAATGTTATTCTTATGGAGAAAAAGAAAAATTGTATATCTCGCTTATTTATGAACATAAACTGACGAAATTTGGTATATGGCTTCATATGGTTGTGGTTTATTGTTGTTTGCACAAAAAAACTATTTTTCGCCTATGGTTCCTGTAGCAGCAAACCTAGGTACTCGGTCCCCATGTTATTCTTATGGAAAATACTTAAAATGTTATATATCACTTATTTATGAATGTATATGGATGAAACTTGGTATGTGACTTCACATACATGAGATCTATTGTTATTTGCATAAAAACCCATTATTTTGTGTGCCTTGTTGCAGCAAACCTGCGTACTCATCCCCAATGTTATTCTTATGGAGATTAATTAATATTTTAAATATCGCTTGTCTGTGAATACATTTCTTACGAATCCTGTGAAGTGTTTTAATGTGTTATGTTATATGTTCATTCGAAATTCGCTGAGTATGCAGGTTTGCTGCGACGGGGGTATTATCTTTTACGTAATTTAACAAAATAAATCTAAATTATTTCACGAAAAAACCAACGGTAATTTCTATATGTAAAATGAGTACACGATTAGTGGTCTGCCTTAGACGCCATTTATCCTCTGCTTTATCCTCTGAACTATTTGTATATTGAAGCCCAAGTCGCTTTCAACATTAACTAACTTTGGTTGGAACTCGTTCTATATCCACATCTTTTTGATCTATGAATTCTCGGAATAATTATATTACAAAGAATCACTATATAAAACATAACCCAAACCTCGATAACTCGTCTTGCTGGAAAATTCGACGCCCATTTTTAATACTTTTGTATGTTTATTACTTATATTTAGTTCGAATAAATCAAGTACAGAAATTTCCTCGTTTTTATCTGAGTAGTAACATTTATTTTGAATATAAATTTATGAATGAAGCGTCTGGAAATTCTACATTCCACGAACTGGGCAACTGTTAAGTCCACATAGTATTGCGTTTGAGATATTCTATATTGCTAGTTTTAGTGAATTTCCCCTATAGGGAAGCTATTACCGTAGTCGGCATGTTAAGATTTATATATATGAATCTTATATAAACACGCCGTAGTCGGCGTGTGTGTGATATATATATATATATATATATATATATATATATCATATTTATATAGCTTTAACATATATTCATAGCCCCAATAATTTCTGAAAGGTGCAATTTCAGTTGGTACTAAATAGTACGAAATTAGTTCTGAATAATAAAAAATATTTTAATTTTCGATCCCAAAATGGCTAACCTATTGATAAATTGATGTTTTAAAGGTAATTTTCCCAATCAACGGCTTTTGTAACATCTATATTTATCATAGAATAAATATTAGAATAAAATTATCGTTATGTGCTTTTATCTTTACAACACAACACTGTGTTGGTAGTAGAGTCACAGACAACATAAAATACTTACACCGTTTATACTGCAAAGCCATGAAAGATTGTAATTTTTAAATATTAATCTCTTATTATTTCTTGGCATAACGTATTTGTATAATCAAATACTCAAATACTCCTCGTTAAACCAATTGTAAAAATAAATATGAAGAAGACATGAAGTTTGTGGTAAAAAATAACTAGCATAAACATTAGCGATTGGGAAAAGGGCGAAAAGTTTACAACAAAACCCCATGGAGAGTAAATTATTTTCTCCCCTATTTAAGACACTATAGGAGTTAATTTGAACTTTAAGTACCAAGGGGAAAAGATGAAAGATAAAATACAATCTAAAATACTTGCAGGCCCATTCAGCCTCCGCACCTCAAACATTTACCTCCCATTTAATCTGCTGATTGGCTAAAATTTGATAATTTTTAAAGGTCGGCATTACAGATCGGTGGGTTTTGCCAGTAAAGTTCCACCAACAGACGGACAGACCGACGCACGACTGGGCCAGCGTGTTTCGTGCTGTTCATGTGTGAACGATTGCCCGAGTCAATATTAACAATATTAAGGTCCACATTTCTTCCACAATCGCGTTAAGTAATCGACAGATGTAATAAGACGTTGGACAGTGAATTCACAGTCTCTAGGTCAATGGGCTCTTCACGTGGCGTTCGATACTAGTCGATGGTAAATTCCACTCCAACAACCCCTCGCTTCGCGGATACCGTTTCAAAATGGTTGAAAATGGCAAATTTCATTCTGACCTCATTTATTCATTAATGAAATTAAGTTAAGAAGTAAGTGCGAGCCCGATAGATTAAGTTGTAGCTGTATAACCCTTTGTTTGAAGTTCACCATTGAACATAAGACATCACGGGTGTAGGGTGACATGCCATGGAGCATCAGTAGTGACGGTTGTTTGTTTCTAGTTTTATGATACCCCTTCGCGAGGGAAACATTCTATATTTATATGAATTTTAACGAATGGTATTTTTAACATCTGGGAGCCTCAAAACGAAAAGTTATCATGGATAACAAAGTTTTAGATAAAGATATAAGGAGTGGCTGCGTGAAAAGTATTATACTGAAGTCAAACTGGAATAAGTAGGTTGAACTGTACCCGCACATTCTCCTTGTTTTCAAATGTGTCACTTATAGGTCATTTTTTATCACTTTAAACTCGTTCTGCTAAAAGGGTGGCTATTAGTCTTGAACATATTTTAATTGCAGTCCCGTGTTTTATATATTTGTATTCGATTAACATTGTTTACTATATTTTTGGTAACCTGTTTGCATACTCCAGTTTTTTACGATTTAATAGGGAACGGTCCAAAGTCTGGTCGGTCATGTTACTAACCAAGTCGACCTTTGGTTAGGAATCATCGTTAATTAATGGCCCAGCTGGGTTCAGTACGGAACCTTCACAACATTTCCAGATTTGCTCAGGATCACGAAGCGAGCGCTTTAGCCACTACGCTACCCAGCGTAAACTAGTTAAATTAAACTAAATTGACTTTTGCTTGGATTTAAATGTGATAAAGAGTAGACTAACACGCTGAATATGTTTGGTTATGTGTAAACCATCACACAGCCATGGTCAGGTCATGGCTTGATAATTATTTACTATGGGAAGGATACTATGTTGAATTACGTTACATTTTCAAAAACGAATTTTTGTGGGCGACCACTCAGACTAGTGTCAAAAATATGTGACACGTCAATCTTGACTCTGGTGAAGCGTCCGCCAGCAGCGTCAACTATAGTTGACGCGTCGCCTGAATTCAGCAGACCATGATATCGTGATTGACGGGGTATAAGTTCCTTAATGAGGCTTCTCGATAGTTTTTTTCCATTTTATCTTCTAAGTTTTTGTTAGTTGATCTACAGAGATGTTCGTCAAATGTGTTGGGCACGAGGTCTCTAAGTGAGCTAATTTATTCCTACATGGGCTGGTTTACTTCTCTATATGCTTGTTCTCCAGTTAAAGTGTCGGCCTTTGGACAAGTTTAGTTCACTATGCTTGTTCTCAAGTTAAAGTGTCGGCCTTTGGACAAGTTTAGTTCACTATGCTTGTTCTCCAGTTTAAGTGTCGGTCTTTGGGCAAGTTTAGTTCACTATGCTTGTTATACAGTTAAAGTGTCGGCCTTTGGACAAGTTTAGTTCACTATGCTTGTTATACAGTTTAAGTGTCGGTCTTTGGACAAGTTTAGTTCACTATGCTTGTTCTCCAGTTTAAGTGTCGGTCCGTGGGCAAGTTTAGTTCACTATGCTTGTTATACAGTTAAAGTGTCGGCCTTTGGACAAGTTTCACTATGCTTGTTCTCAAGTTTAAGTGTCGGTCTTTGGATAGTTTTAGTTCACTATGCTTGTTCTCCAGTTTAAGTGTCGGTCCGTGGGCAAGTTTAGTTCACTATGCTTGTTCTCCAGTTTAAGTGTCGGTCTTTGGGCAAGTTTAGTTCACTATGCTTGTTATACAGTTAAAGTGTCGGCCTTTGGACAAGTTTAGTTCACTATGCTTGTTCTCCAGTTTAAGTGTCGGTCTTTGGGCAAGTTTAGTTCACTATGCTTGTTATACAGTTAAAGTGTCGGCCTTTGGACAAGTTTAGTTCACTATGCTTGTTCTCCAGTTTAAGTGTCGGTCTTTGGGCAAGTTTAGTTCACTATGCTTGTTATACAGTTAAAGTGTCGGCCTTTGGACAAGTTTAGTTCACTATGCTTGTTCTCCAGTTTAAGTGTCGGTCTTTGGATAGTTTTAGTTCACTATGCTTGTTCTCCAGTTTAAGTGTCGGTCCGTGGGCAAGTTTAGTTCACTATGCTTGTTCTCCAGTTTAAGTGTCGGTCTTTGGACAAGTTTAGTTCACTATGCTTGTTCTCCAGTTTAAGTGTCGGTCTGTGGGCAAGTTTAGTTCACTATGCTTGTTCTCCAGTTTATGTGTCGGTCTGTGGGCAAGTTTAGTTCACTATGTTTGTTCTCCAGATTAAGTGTCGGTCTTTGGACAAGTTTAGTTCACAATGCTTGTTCTCCAGTTAAGTGTCGGTCTGTGGGCAAGTTTAGTTCACTATGCTTGTTCTCCAGTTTATGTGTTTGTCTGTGGACAAGTTTATTCACTATGCTTGTTCTCCAGTTTAAGTGTCGGTCTGTGGACAAGTTTAGTTCACTATGCTTGTTCTCCAGTTTTAGTGTCGGTCTGTGGGCAAGTTTTTGTTCACTATGCTTGTTCTCCAGTCAAAGTTAGCGAGGATTGACCATTTTTGTATAGACACATTTTTGTCAATCCCAGTCGGCGCTCGGTAGTGAACCTTTTAATGTGCCTCCTGGCGCTAATGCCTTCCTAATACTTCGTTGTCAAAAATCCCCACAAATAGCGGAACTGCTGTCCGAATAGATCCTCCTTTCGAACTCTGTGAATTCCGCATAAATTAAAGGGTTTGATATCAAAGGACCAAAATTCGACCATAACGTTAATGTACCTAATTCTGACGGAGACTGCGTTTTATTTGAAAGGACTCTGGGCTGCCTTTAAACCTAACAAGTTGAGAATTTTAGTCCCTGCAGCATTAAAAAATTTATATTTTTAAAGAGCTTCCTGAATTTTTGTTCACATCCATAAGTTAAGAATTTAACTGAACAATTTTACAGTGGAGAGCTACCGTGTTGGATTCTTTCGTCCTTACATACAATATTAAAGAAGCTCTTCATGCTTGAAACGCTCATACGGAAAACTGTATCACTCACACAATGTTTTATTAGATTACCATTTGACCGAATTGTTTCTGAAATAACATTTGTTTCATTCTTGATCAAATTTAGGTATTTGTGAGTGATTTGTGTTCTAAAACACGTTGCGATGATGGTTAATAAAATATAATACAACTAAGTATTTTTATTTCCTAAGTTTTTAGAAATGTAATTATTTTACATAAAAACGCAGTCAGTCAAATAAATTAAACCCTTCAAGTAAATTAAACCCTTTTAGCCTTGCATCACATATAAAAACCAAGTTTGAGACGATTATCAAGTCCACTTAATAGACTTATCAAGTCCACATAGCTGCAAAATTATAAAAAAAACATTTTGCAGGTGGCAAGCATGTAAACAATGCAGCTTCTTGTCGTATGCATAGGTGTCTTTGCGTGAAAAGGGAGCCTAAATCAAATGCAACGGGTCTCTTAAAGAACCTTGAATTTTAAAACTGTTTAAACGTTTAACATTTAATTCAGTTAGGTGAAAAAACTAATCAAAGACCAAGTTACAGCTTATTAATTGGCCGCAGATACAAATTTGCAAACGTTAGCAAACATGGATTTTCCTTGCGACATTATTCTCTCTGCGTCTTTAGGGACCAAAGTTGTCAGTTATTTCTGTAAAATGGAAGGGGTGTTTTGTTAAAAGGGGGCTGACGAGAGGAGGCCAAGCTCTGTTGTTGTCCAGGGAGACACTGATCCTGGCCAAAAGTTGTGCTAAAGACAGTGCGTAGGCTCTCTTAGTTATATATGACTCGATAAAAAATATACACCATTGGATTTGTCTTTACATGATAAAAAAATACTATCATTACAAGTTTAGTTTTCTTTTTTAAATTACATTGAAATTTTCAACTGACACGAAACGGAATGTTTTCAGAAACCCAAATTTTAAAGGACAATATAAATTTCCTACCGTTTTTAATAAGTTTTCTAGAACCTCTTCTGAGAAGATCCCATTTTTTAACCCCATACTGACAAAGACTGTATGCTATGACTACATGGGCTATACATTTGTTGTTTTGACCAATGAAATAGCCAGGTGAAGTTGAAAAGTTTGGATCAGGAATTTCTAAATACCCTGCATTTTGCCTCGTCAATGCACCAGAGAACACCGAAAGCATAAACGCACATACGACAGACGATTGGGGTTCACTGGCATACCGGCAGTGTGGTCGGCGCACGCTGTAACGGGTGTTACATCGGTGTTGACATCAGTTTTAACAAGAGAGGGCTTTTCTGGGGCTCTAACATTTTAGGAATGAGATATAAAATATCTTACTATGGACTAAATAATCATTCAAGATACTATGCAAAGAACGCCATAGCGTCGTCGGGAAAGAGCTCAACTCCCCGAGACGCGCGGCGTCCATTCATCTCAAGAGTGGATTTCATTTGAACCTCTGAATTGAGAAATTTCAAATATGTTATGTTTTAAGATCCTGCGTTCCATTTTTTAATAACTGTTCAATGTATTGAGAATGTTAACTATAAATTAGAGATACGAACACATTTCGAACACCTCACAAAATTAGAGTATTTTGACTCGAGGCGAAAATATCAAGTTATTAACTTGTCAAAATTACTAAATAAATAAAATTAATATCTGATTCATATTTCCGAACCCCGTACGAACAAAAGCCCGAAGTAACTAAAAACAGGCCCGCTGGGGAGATGCAAAGGGAGGCAATTGCCCAGGGGCCCGGTCTATCTGAGGGCCCTGGGGGGTGGTTGATTTTTTAAAACTGCAATATACTCTTGGTTATCAGCGAGGCCCAAAGAACAAGAAAGAAACTGACCATTGAAACAAACATACCTATATAAACACACACACCACATATAATTCAAAATATTGAATCTATATACTGGAAGGGCTAATCAAATAAAATCAAATCTGTTTATTTTCATTTGAAGATGGCCCATACATCATTGTAAAGGGGGCCCATACTCTCATTTGCCCAGGGGCCCGAAATTTCTCTGAGCGGGCCTGACTGAAAATCAGCCGCAACGACGGGCGCAACTGGATTACGTTCGTCAGATAATTATAAAGTCAAAATAAAGTTGCGATATTACATAAGGCCAACGTGACCCATAGGTGTGATGATTGGAGTGAGTCAGAGGCAGAGGGTGTTGACTCCCCCCACTAAGCCCCACCCCCACCCTTCCGCGCTGACACTGGATGACGCCATCGCCGCGCGCCGTCGCTAGCTCCTCTCTCCCTCTCCGTTACTCGCTGCTAGAGCCGACGATATTCTCAGTTCAGTTCTGTATGTGACTCTGTTCGTACGCACGCCCGTACCAACTATCAAGTGCTTGTGTTGTGCATGTGTTTCAATTGACATCGTAGTTTTGGTTTATTTCTTGGATACGATTCTGGTAAATATCACATCATAATTAGTTATTTTATTTTCATATTTTAAGTTACATCGTGACAAAACTACGGGTTTTGACACACGCGTAGTTGTTTCGCGTTGTAGTATTTTTAAATTCCTTACAATCAAAAAGTTTTAGAACATTATAATGATATCGTAAACGTCAATTCCAGTTACAAACCTTAAATACATCTTAAAATAATCCTTTGTTCGCAGTTAATTTTAAATAACGTATTAATAGTAATGTTGATATTTTACAGATAGACAGTATTTTTCCCAACCAAAAATCCTCACTGATAGGGCTGTCCTTAGTCAATGCCGAGTTTCATTTGATATTGTCGACCTAATCTAAAGTAATAAATAAGTGATAAAACATTTTATCTTCGGTAGTAGGCTAGTCAAAAGAAAACGATTCGAAACACACATTCGAAATTTTATAAATAATTTCCTCCTCGATACGTAAACAACTTATTTCGGTGTCGAAACCGTTATTACGTATTATTATTGTGTTTACAAACTCGTTTACATATTACATAAATATATTAAAAACGTTCATAATGATATTTTTGTTGAATGGGACCAAATTAGAGATAAATAGCTCGTCGAGTGCTGGTACACGTGAGGTGTCCACGTGAGTGAGGCTCTTATCAGCGGCGCGATTATGTAATTCTGTTAAGAATAGAACTCTCAGATACGCCCCTTCCGAGGGTTTGTTGAATAACACATCCGCCATGTGTTATTGCATTGTTATTGTGTGTTTTTGTGAGGGTTACGGATCGAGTCATCGAAGGAAAATACAAGATTGGTCCCTTTGAATGACTCGACTGTTGAGTAATACTTGCGTCATCGCTAAATGTTCTGGTCTTGCAGCGATGTCCTTCACTCAAATATTTTCAAAATAGCTCTCTTATTTCGCGCACTTTGCTGTTTTCAATAGGTGTATTGTGTCATTGTGTTTTTTTGTTTGCTGCACCAAAGTGCGGCATTAACGAACTTAATATACTTAATGGAAGAGGCCTGTCTGAGGAGTTCATTCGATTTAAAATAATCTATCGTAAGGTTAACTAATACTTATTTTAAGCATTTTTATATTATAGTTATTTCATGTAATGAGATCGAATCACTAAGTTAGAACCGACCCCTCTACTTCTGAGATTGTAATTAAGGTAGATAAATTGTTAATTCATGTAGAACCCGTATTATGAATTTAAGGTGTATGCGTTGTTCTGGAGATATTTAAGATCTGCACTACCGACGTCAGTGATATGATGTGTACTGTATTTATTACGGTACGTCTCACCGAATCGAGCAAAATAAATGTTTTTTTTTTCGTAAAGTGTTTCTACTATATTCAATTATTTTGTCGTTATTGCCCTTTCAGATCACACATTTGTCAGTAACTATAGTCAACTGACAAACGATTTTTGTCAATTAAAAATAAATAATTTTAACATATGAAATCGTAACTCGAACTATTTTAGCTATTTTCCACTTTTTCAGATGATCAATCCATATTGTTAATATATCAGTATTCAGTCGCGATAAAATAGAGGGCGCCCCACATAATAAAAACAACATTACGCGGACGATGTGACAAGAGATGCGAATTTTGACCCAGTTCCTCGGTTAAGGGGGGGGGGGAGGTTGTTACCCGATTTCGAATGTAACCGGGGGTCGGTAGAAGTAATATTGTGACGCGGCGGCGAGAAATCTGGCCTTATTCTCGGGGGAGGGGGCATCCCGCGTCCGGTTGGGGGTCTGTGCTCTCGATGTGGTTCTGGGGCCTACTTACGCGGCGGGACCGTCTTCCTCACCTCGACGTCAGGAAGAGCGTTTTATAGACAAGCGAGTCACTCACACGTGTTGTGTTTTAAAGTTTCCACACGAGTTACTTTGTTCCAAACCCACCGTCATGTCATTCTGTGAGTATATACGGTACTGAACTTTAATTTACTATTAACTCGATGTAAGCACCTACGAATCCGTGATAAAGAATTGGTTTCAGTCTCGATGATTATATTGACTATTTTTGTCAGTGTTAGTGTGCGGCTCCAGTCTACTTCGGAGTAGTTCCTCGATGGGACTGTTTGACTTCGGAGCAGTTCCTCGATGGGACTGTTTGACTTCGAAGCAGTTCCTCGATGGGACTGTTTTGACTTCGGAGCAGTTTCTCGATGGGACTGTTTGACTTCGAAGCAGTTCCTCGATGGGACTGTTTGACTTCGGAGTAGTTCCTCGATGGGACTGTTTGACTCCGGAGCAGTTCCTCGATGGGACTGTTTGACTTCGTAAACATCTATACTAATTTATGAATCACGCAGTAATAAATAATTGAGATAATTATTCTTCACGAAACCGTCAACTTTGAGTGCGAAGTGGGTGTTTAGGGAGGGACATGAATGTCACCTAATTCCAACGAACAGTGATTCGAGCCGGCGGAGTCGAACGAACTGAAAGTGCCATAACACTGAGTGAGACATTCGTTCGCACAGTTCACAGTAAGGAGAGTCATAGGGAAAGCCTAGTGGGAAAGAATCTGTCAGCGTTTCAAATGCTCGGGTCGCAGCGCGCCGTGTCAAGGTAACGGTGCTGCCACCTATCGGCCAACGTTCCAACCGACGCGTCGGCAAGGAAGATTACACACGCATATGCAATTGCGTCTGATCCGAGGCGTTTAGAAATACCATGCTTTGCGCCTTTTAAGATATTGAATAGAGGAAGCTCTTTCCGCACGTCGGTGGCTGATAAATAGGGACGAAATACATATTAACATCAGAGTTATATGTTTATGAATATCTGTTGCCGAATGTAGGGATAGAATCATGTTCCTTAATACTCCATCGTAGTAAATTAGCTTCAGTCACCTGACCTGAAGGTCAGAATAACTGAATAATGTCGGTTGGGATAACAACGCAGTTTGTATAAAACGTTATGAGATGTGATGTAAATCCAGAAGCATATGAAGAACATTCACCCGAGTCGGAGCAGCAGGTTCTACCATTGTATTTGATTCGCTGAAAGCACTATTTTATTTATATTGTAATAAATTCGTCACAATCCTCCTTGTTGGGTGCAATCTGTATTTTATTAGCTCAGTGGCATACGCATACTGTACTATTGAATCTATGTGGAATCGAACAGTCCCGAAACTTCCAAGAAAGCTTCCTCTTTCAATCGTTTCCGAGCCTAACTTGTGTTTAACAAAAGTGAATAATTTGATGCGATCCCGCCTCCCCCACTCCCCATTTCACTGTGGTATCTGCACGTATCAGCTGAGATCCAAACTGGAATAGGCACAAAGCAACGTCAAGGGAAGTGCCAAGGTCAGCTGGACAACGCAACTTGTTATATCCGACCGACCTGTTTGTTGAATAACGACTTCTTGTCGATTCCCGGTTGGTTTCTAACATAAGAAGGGTGAATAAGCAACAGATGTGACCTTCGGTTCGTGACTTGAACCTCGGTTTAAGAGGTTAAGGAGTCGATTGTTTGGATTTTGGATGTTTACTGTGAGGGTTCGGTCCGTTTTTATTATTGACGTTTATTAACCTCTAACAAAATGTCTCTGGCGTGTAGATATACAAAGAAACGATAAATAGCCCAGTAAAAACACTCGAATAGAAGGACGCGACACAAAGAAAAAATGGGTTCGCTCTACACGACATAACCCTAGTATTTTATGTTTTTATTTTTTTTATTTGTCAGCACAGTATTGTTCATACATTGACATCGGGGCATCTAAGGGATTACGGTATTTAAAGGAAATTTTAACGTGCGGTATTATTATGGAAGAACGACAAATTCTTGCGTTTATTATCAGCGCACGGTTTTCTTTTGCGTTTTGTAATCTTGTCCATCGTGTAAATATTACAGTCTTCAATATCGATAATGCAAATCCGTTCGTTCGTATGGGCAGTGTGTGTGCCGGGATTGAAAATCGCGCCCTTTCTCGCTACCCAAAAGTGATTTATCTTTATGAATAATTGAATACGCAATTTATTATATTAAACTCGATAGTAAGCTTATTCTAATCTTCAGTGAACTCCTAAACCTCGTCATATCACCGGTCAACGGGGTAGCATGTCGCTCAGACGGAGATGTCTACAGTCTACTTTGCCGGCGCGGCGGACCATTGTGCTACAGTGCTACAGTATAGTGGTGCGGGAGAGGCCCGACGCGCGACGCGGGGCCGTAGTGTGGCGCAACAGCCATGGCGGTGTGATGTAAGCGCAGGCCTTGACCGCAGCGCAGACCGTTATATCGACACCGTCCCCGTCGTTCCAGCGCGGCCGACATACCCGACACCGACCGCCGCACAGCACCTACACACAGTCCTCCAGCGCCGCCTTATATAACTGGCAGTGACGGTGTAAATAACAACATAAACATGCAAGTGTTCGGGAACCCGTCCGAAACTCTTGAGATAGGAAAGGTCATCGACTCGAACATTTCACGGCATCTGAAATCCCTTAAATTTGTCCGATGGATACAGCGGCCAAAGCATCTCGTATCGTATATAGCGACTGCTGCGTCTTTCACCACTCTTCGTCGGGACGGAAGATTTTGTTACTTAAAGAATATGTAACTGCGAAAGAGCAGAAATTTTGGAGGGCGACCGCAGTGGAATGATATAAAACATAAAACCCTTTTATAAAATTATAATTTCTTAAAAATTTGTTTAAGAGAAAAATACTCTGTATTTGTAACGGTTGCTTAATACTTTTATTCGAATGAGCTACCGGCCACACAAACGTGATGCTTCTTCGTTTTAATGAGGGAGTAGAGTTTGAAATATCCAGTGTCCTTACGAAAGCGGCTTTTAGAAACGATATATTTATACCCCCTTAGTGTTATTGTATCCATCTCGTGAACCGATTTCTCGTATAATTTTTAAATTCTGCTTGATCGTGGCGATTGAAACCGATGCTTTTGAAAATCGAGTGTCACATTGTCATCCCGTACAAACTACTGGTGTTGGAATTCATCGTCATGCCCCTTTAAAATCCATAATATCTATGATTTTGACGTGATTTTAAAAACCATAAAATATAATTGTAATATGCCTACAGATTGCCTGTAATGAGGTGCACTTATTTCAATTGTAACTATGCGCGGTATTCAGACACGTATGGCGCGCACCTGAACGAACAAATGTTGTACAATTGTTTTGCGATCATTATCATAGAAACTGCTCCATAAACGTCGATTGTGTAACCGTATTGGCGACGAGTAAAACATCAGCGAATAACTTTCAGCAGCAGAGGTGTGGCAATTTGTTTGTTTAACTCGTTTGTCGGTATATATCAACTACGGATGCGAGTTTCTCGATGCAAATTGGTAAAAAATAATTAATTTAACGTTAAAATAAATAAATGTAGGGTAAACATTTCCATGTGAAATTTCACGAACGTCGCGCACTGTGTTTAATCTAGCTTTATAACTATTGGTCTAACACGCAGAGTAGATTTACCGTGCTCTTTATTACCGTCAGAAATCGCCGAGATCGAGATGCCACGAGAGCGCGTATCCAGGTTACGAGGCCAGCCTATGCGCTCTCGTGCCTCCTGTTATCAGAGCGCTCGTCGGAGGGCCCCTCACCTCACTCCGTCATCTGCCAATGTAAATAAACCCTGTACCCGTCACTCGCCTGTGAGATCTGCGTCTCGTCATTTTAATAAGTATTTAATTCTATCGTGTACTCGTATTCAATAGGTTGAAGGTGGAAGAAGAATTCGATTTTGTATGAAGAGATGTGTGTAAATGCGTTTTTATAATTGACTTTGTACATTTTTTGAATTTGTATGATTGACAATGTCACCTGTTTCATCTGGAAATACCAGAACTATGTAAACTTTTTTTGACAATAAATGACTTATGACTTATAAGCTGTTATTCGAAACGGGAAATTATTTTGGAATCGAATACGTAACGATTTTTCTTAATTCATTCGCCTCTTCGTACAATAACTACTTAAGATTCAAGTCGAGAGGTATAAACTTTTTGTTAATTTTAACAACGAAAACACATCCCAAAGTTAGACTGATTCTGTGGTGGACGACACAAATTTAAAAAAGTTACCTTCATCGAGCCGTAAATAATTAATTTTTTTCTGTTAAACTTGTAAGGTGGGCGAACCAAAACCGGGGGGCGTAGGGCTGGGGGCGGGCCTGGAGATTCCCATGCGTGTAGGGGAGATCAGGTCCGTATCCACTGACCGTTATACCACTACCACGTACTCTCTTCCTCCCACCCCCACCCCCCATCCACCCATGTCGCAACTGCGAGTTGTAAACGTTTAACAGCTTACGCGGGAATGATCCCAAGAAACAATTGCATTAGCAGCCTCAGGTCGTGTGCCGTACCTGGAAAACATTTAACTGGGAGGATACCTCGAGGTATGTGAGGTTTTAGTGCACCCTTACTCGGTGTGGATTGAGCATATGGTTTTGGCTTTCGAGAAATAGAAGTACTTACTGGGACGTTGTTATTCTTGACTCCATCAAGGAGTTGATGATTTGCAGGCGTTGGAACATTGGCTGAGGTATTACACTAGTTGGTCAAATAAAAAATAACCTAATTTTCACGCTACAGTGCTACAGTATGAGTGGTTGTGTCCTTTGTATGGTTAGTGGCAACAAATAACACAATCCCTCAATACGAGAACCTCACATAGTCAGTGAGATTGAGAATTTTAAACCTGTACGTTCTTTATTTAAAAATTATTAAAACTTACACTATATTACATATTTAACTGTACCCTTTGGGGCAAGCTGAAATTGGCTGGAGTAATAGTTTAATTATGTAATGCTATATATGATGCAACTTCTTATCGATAGCTTCACTATACCTCAATTTTCCCTTCTCTAGTTTCATACTCGGGTAGACCTAATATTTTGTCCGCGAATATTAGAAGTTGTAGATGCAGTATGATTTAGAACTACAATCTTATGAAATGTGTATAAATTCCATTAAGAGACTTACGTTTTTGAGTCGAAATACACTTAATTATTTTTGATTCGACACATTGATTTTGAAACATAGTTTTTCACAGTAAAGTTTAAATACTTCTTTATGCACCTAGAAATGTTTTATACATCGCCTGAAACTTTTTTTGCCGGTTTAACATTTGGTTTGATAGATTTTTATTTTAAATTTATACGTAATTAGTATCATTGATCAATCGTATTGCTTAAATTTTATTTTAAGTTTACAGTTTTTAAATGTCTGAGCTTTATTTACATAACACATTATAATTACATTTACATTTTCAATTTATATACGTTCTGTAGAGTTTACAGAGGGTATTTTTATTCTTGTAGACCTCGATAGTGACTCTAGAAACCTTGTCGAATATGTTTTAATATCCTCATACATATTTTAACTGGGTAATAGTTTAAACATAAAAATTGAAATTATAGTATCGATTTTAGGAGAAACTATCCATAAAGTAACTTGCTAATTTTTATATTTATTCTCACAGTACTTATGTTTTATTTATCTTAAGAGAGTTAAATAGGTCAGGTGTCCGACAACTTTATAGTTCTTAGTGAAGTTCTATAGAATATATATACATCGGATCGAAATACAGGGTGAATAAAAAGTCAGGACCCCCCTTCCATTTTTTATATTTGTTAATGTAAATTAATATATTTTGGGTAGTGATAGTAACTTTAGGTGAAGAATCTTTTGACATCAATACAAATTTTGAATGTCCCCCAAAAATCGGGGATTTTGGGGGCAGCTCGAAATTGTTAAATGTAAACCCCCTTTGAATGAAAAACCTTGTACTCAAATCTGGAAGGCAATATTTTTTTGTTTTATCTTTAGCTTTTCTAAAACTGATAAGCTTCGCGTTGTGATATTAACTTGAGGTGTACTATCTTTTGACACTATTAAAAATTATGAATGTCCCCCAAGATTTGCCTTTCAGATTTGAATACAATATTTGGGAATTTTTACTGGCTGCCATTTTGGTTAGGAAAGAGATAGCGTTCCCTAATTTTCACCATTTATCTTATTTTTTTGTCATTTAAAATTAGGGCCACTCAAAGGGCGTTTACATTTTAAATTTTGAGTTGCCCCAAGCAACCTATTTGAGTTGCCCCGCGGCCTATTTTTGGGGACCACTCAAAATGTTGAATAATGTCAAGATACCTTAAGTTACTATCACTACCCAAAATATATTAGTTTATATTAACAAATACAATAATAAAGGGGGTCCTGACTTTTTATTCACCCTGTATATAGTACATATGGACGTGTTTTAACGACACGACATAGTGAGCCCGGCTAACTCCACGGAAACAGTTTTGCCACCGAGTCCGCGAGTGTCGGATAGGCAACAGCATTTTACTGCCAGTCGTCAGACTTCCGCCAGGGTCATATTGCATGTTTATGTCATTGCCGTTTGTGTCGCAATGCCCTCAGACCTCAGACCAGCACTGTGTTCTATATATGTTTATGCGTCGTGTGCGTGCGCGCGCGCGCGCGTGTGTGTGTGAGTGTGTCCGGAACCAACCTTGGTCCCTTGACTTCCGCGCCATCTCTAGGTCACCTCAGGGCGAACTTCTCCCGGTTATGGCAACCGTCAAGGCACAACCACTTTATATTCGTTACTAACCTATTTTATTCCGACATTTCCTACTAGCATTGGCCTCAAAACGGACTCGCCGTACGATAAGGTTACATCATCACAGAACGGTAGAGAACGCGCGCGTACCTTTAATGCGCCCAACATTCTTGTAAGCGTAACAAGTTTTATTTATCTAAAAATGTTGTTACATCCAGGAAAGAACGGTCTTTTGTGTGCATAGTAGTTTGAAGATCGTGCGATATAGCGATCATATACGTAAATTGATTTCGAATACTGTCCTGACGTTTTTCATGAATATCGATGATTTTAACATTTTCTGGACTACTAAAATAACGTCGAAATGTGTTTAAATTCTGGGGAAATATTTGTTAAATGATAAACTGCGTTTAAATACGTGAGATTTAAAAAAATAGAGCAGGGGGTTGTCGATTGACTGATGCAAAGCAAAAATCAAATCAGCTATATCAGCGGGGATAATTAGTATACATAAACAAGAATCAATAAATTACGTATCGCAACACTATAAACAATATTTACATTATACTGTACTTACATAGAAGATGGGATTCTCTCATTGGCCTGATGATGACTGGTGAGGCTGGTCGAAATCGATAGCCTTGTACCATCTTGTATGCAATTATGTATTAGTGTAAATATCTTTTGTAGTATTTTGAGGCGTAATTTATGATATCCTGAGTAATTGTAACAACACCTCCCATTATACTAAAAAATGGTTTCGAATACAGATATAGCGCAGTGATAAGTAAACACAGTTTCGCCTATGCAGTGTTCCTATACAGTAAGAAGAGTAACGCTGTAAGGGCGTTTCCTCGAATTTATAATCCGGCTACCGAGCCTGAAATGTAGATTACAAAACTAATCGTACTTTGAAAATAAGTCAGGAATAGGTTATCTGTGTTCAAAACCTTCGAACAATTAGGGAATTTTTAAGGCACTCAAACTCAAAATGTTTTTAAACACGTTTGGACTGCCCGTTTCCCTGTACCCTTAAATATTATTTAGAGGCTCCAGTCCTGTTCGTCTACCTGCTTCTCCCATAAGACCAATGTCAACTTTCAAACTCCGTCCCTCCTCAACGGGTTGTCCGACATGGATTATTTATGGTTCGTTTTAAATATCAAAAATATATATCTAGCGATTTTATTAAGCAGAATTTCGTTATCATAAATAGTTCGCGCATAAAAGAATCGTAAATATTGAATATTTTGGAATTTTATTGATCGATTAGTATTTGCGATATCGAAATTCTGCTTACTGAAATCGTGAGGTATATTTTTGCTCTTTAAAATGAGCCGTAAATCAACTATATCGAATAATCCGTTGAGGAGGAACGGGCTTTGAAAGTTAACATTGGCCTTATGGGGGAAGCAGGTAGAAACAAGAAAAGTTTCGTGACTGGAGCGCCCTCTTAACAAAATGAATTAAATTAAATTTTCATTTTCAAATTCCACAAAAGTGTTTGAGACCACATCGAGGCCCGGTCCGGGTAGTCGCTTACAACTTGCATCAGATCATGAAATCGCAGAGAAACAAGACCAGAACGGAACGGAGAGGTGGGGTGGGGGTAAGGTCATTGCCTCTGGCCGCCGCGGGCGAGCCACTAGACTGCGGCGTAGCGATCTGTACCTAGGACCCTGGAGGCGCGGGGGCGGAGGCGGTGCTTTGGTGAAACATCGAGAAAAGATCGGGTCGGGGTTTTGGCCGATTGGTATTATACTCGATACTATTTCTCTATTTTTAAACACATTTAAAGGATTTTCTGTCAAATTTACCTTGAGTCAGAAAGCACTCGTCTCGCATTCAAAATCCGAAAGACCGAATTATTTATACAGAAAGAAATTATTCCCGGATGAAACTTTCGTTTCGTATAATTTCAACGACTAACTGTATTAATGCAGATAAGATCCAGTGTCCCACTCGCGTCACGCTTATACTATTTACTATCGCAGTATCGGGTAACATTTAATGTAATCGGGATGTCTATTTGTATAGTCACAAGTCACAAGCAAACCTACCTGCATTAATCATTTCGGTGTAACTTACCTACGTGTACCATTTTCTTGTAAGTTCAAGGTCAAATCACTTTTTCTTATACATTGTTATAACTCGCTGCGGCGCGGTGCGGGGGAGGAGGGTCGGACTCACGTTGCGCCGCCGTCGCTGCGCGCAGTTGCGTAACCGCGGGCGCGGGGCGAGGGGCGGCCATGTGCCTAGGCCGCGTGTCCTCCTCACGTGGACGCGACACGTGACGCGTACTCAGGCACCAGCCAGCTGCGGGGCCCGCCGCGTGATGGGGGGACACGCACACACTACTCCGCGACCTACATTCCCTTAACTAAGCATTAAGCTTGAAGAATCCTGAACTCTGACCGAGGAACGAGGGAAATGACAGATTTGCCCTAGTCCCTTCACTGGTATCCATTAAACGTGGGTCTTGTTTTGAAAATAAGCCAGACGCCCTAGCTACGACACAGCCTCTGAAGTACGGTTTGGGGGGCATCCGCCGACCTCGGTCCGCTGTCCGTAGTAACGCAGAGGTCTCTCATAAAAATTGTCAATTAACCACAAAGGACTTCCCACGGATTTATTTGCCGAATTTCACGTTTTGAACATCAGACAGTTATTTATAAAATCATCAGGGCCTATTAATTATCAAGCGACAGGTTAAATTATTGTTATCGCTATCCTAAATCGATTCCGAGTTTATTCAGTTATTAATAATTCATATGACATTGCACATTTACTGTTTCGCAATCTCTCCCCGATATCGTGGTAGCTACTGGGAGGCAGTATCGCGGAGGGTGGACGAGTGGCCTGTTTGCATCGGGCAGGCGGCTGCAGACGCGCACATGGCAACCGACGACGGCGCGCCGTCCATCCACATAGAAATGTCCTTATATGCACATTCACTCTTATTGTTATGAAATCAACTTTTATTCGTCTTCAAGCGACTATTTAGAATCCAAATTCCGATTACAAAATGCTGTAATTCCTACTTAACTCCAGAAAACATGTTCGGTTGTAGCTTTTGATGGCAGCTTATGTGATTTTCTAATAAATTTGTATATTTGTAATTATATTAACAACTACAATCAGTTTTAAGACAAATAATTTGGAGTTTAAATGACCACTCAATGTGAAGTGTTTCCAGAGTCATAGGTAGCTCTCTGCCTAACACTATTACTAAATATAGGGGTTTGTTTAAGAAATTTGAATACCTCTTAATATGCTACCTTACCTGATAAATTTGCTTCGCTATTTGCATCAAATTTCAGTTTGAGAAGAGGTAACAAGTAAAATATAGGAATTCAGTAATGGTAATTAGTTAAATGACTTTTGAAATTATTTTTTAAAGTTATGACTTTTTATTGGAAATTTGCTGAGAAAGCAGTTTGCTGTGCGATATACCTCTCTCCGAGGAACTTCTTTAAGTTCATCATAAAAATGTTATCTTCGAATAATGTTTCCATTTTGCTGCAGAGTGTCAGTTTTCTCGTGCAAAGAATTAACAAATTTTGTTTGTTATGTTGCAGATGGTCTGATATCAAATGATGGTGGCAGAGTTCCTCACTCGACAGAGTGGTTCACCCATCAACGGTGAGACACCGTACAGTCACAGTACGCCCGGGAGCCATAGCAGCAACAGCAACAGCAGCTCCGGCAGCTTGCAGACTTCCCAGCCCTCCAGCCAGTTCTGCTCTGCGGAGCACCTCTTCAATACGGAGCACGACAACAACAGCACAGAGGGGAACTACCCGGCAGGCTTCGACATCGCCTCGCAGCTTCAGAGGAAGGAGCTGTTCTCACAGAGAAAACAGCGTGAGTTCATCCCTGACAATAAGAAAGACGAGAGCTACTGGGACAGGAGGAGAAGAAACAATGAGGCCGCCAAGCGTTCCAGAGAAAAGAGGAGATTCAACGATATGATCCTCGAGCAGAGAGTGGTCGAATTGAGCAAAGAGAACCATCTACTCAAAGCTCAGTTGGCGGCAATAAAAGATAAGTTCGGAATAAACGGAGAGAATGTCGTCAGTGTGGAACAAGTGATGGCTACCCTGCCGACGAACGAGCAAGTGTTGAATATCGCCAAGCGAGCCAAGTTAGCCGGGTGCCCTCAGACGACAGGCCCCCTTATGTATCCTCCGGATCCTAACCCTATCCCCACCCCCGTTATACACAGACCAGTCAACACACACACGCCTCCCACTCACGGGCTCATCTTCCAACGTGAAATGCACGAACAAGACACTTTCAACGAGCCCGAGCATTATCCCTACCCCTTCCACCCCGTGTTGCCGCCCCTACATCCCCCCGCACTGGAAGCCGCCGGTAACAGTGTGTTGAATCTGAGCAGGAGTAGGAGCCGAACGTCTTCGCCTTATGAGCTGTCTAGCGGTAGCGGGGACGAAGGCTGCGTGCCGATACAACTGATGGCCCCCAACAACAGTCTGCCACACAAACTGCGCCACAAGAGTCACCTGGGAGACAAGGACGTCGCAGCGACGGCTCTCCTCTCCCTGCAGAACATCAAGCAGGAGCCAGCGTCCCGAGCCAGCCCTCCCTGGGACGCCGAGGGCAGCAGCGACGAGAGGGACTCTGGCATCTCCCTAGGAGCGGAGTGGGGGCGACCCAACACCACCCCTCCCACCACCGAGTCCCCCGACGACTCCCATCTCAAGTCGGAAGTCGCCAGGTTAGCATCCGAGGTCGCCAATCTCAAAAGCATCTTGTCGAGGAAGAAGCCCACTCCTCATGCTACTATTACTGTTAATTAATCGTCATGTTCTCTCTCCTATATTATTTCCAGTGTTTTCTTATTTATTGATTACTTTAGACTCTATTTTTTATTTTTTTAACAAATGTACAGTATTTAATTATTTCTAAGAGTTAATATTTTCTGCTTGAAAATGAAAGTGTATTTTATGTATTAATGTTTTGTAAATATCTCATTTTGATTTGTATCTGTTTTGTATTTAATATATTTGCAGTGATGTGTTGTTACTCTAATGAAAATTCTTCTTCGAACTGTTTAAATTATTTGCCATGGTTGTAAACTATATGTTAGGCCTGTTGTAAATACGTTCGACGCTATTTAATATTTAATATCTTGAGTTCCCGACAGATGGGATGATGTATGGTGTGATTGTACGTTCTGTGATAGCCTCTTCATGTGATCCGGAGAAATATTTTTCTATGGAATATACTTTTAGATTGTATTTTACAACAGAGCGTTTAGAATTATTTTCATGGAATGAAACTTTTTTTATTTAATCGGTGAAGGGGCATTTCAGAGTCGACTCTGTCCTTTTGAAATATTTTTGCAAAAAGCTTTAACCCACCAAAAATGTAAATGTAATGTGAAAACAGTGATTTACTCTTGCTTTAGCAAAGGGTTTGTTTTGCTTTAATTTATGTAATAGTGTAGTTAGTTGTATAAATTTTTTCTGTTATAAACATAATTTTATCATGGTAACATATTTTGTAGCATAAGAACTTTTAACTATCAGTACTTCAACAACCAAGAAAACAGTAATTTCCATTGAAACAGAGATTTTTCAAACATCAGTTTTTTCACTTTTTTTATAATAGGCAGAATGTTATGGATAATATGCTCAGTCTATTAATATTTTCTGGCAGTAAAATTATAGACAGTTATATATTTTTTCTTTACATTAGTATCAAAACAATGTTTTAATGGTTTCTGCAACGGTAAATTTTGAAAAGTATAAAATTAAAGAAAGCAACCAAAAAATTAAATAAAAATATATACATACTGTGATAGCCAAAGAACAAATTATAATTTAGTTAGTCGATGAAAAACTGAAATTACCTAAAATCACTTCTAAAGAAAATTATACTTTTTAATTTTTTTTTGCTGAGTACATAACAATTTTGGAAACTTATTCTTTTTTTATTGACAGATCTCGTAAAATGAATCATTCCAGCCCCTTCACCATTCCTTAGCTGGAAAAAATATAAAATTAAAAGTGCTCTTAATTTTGATGGTATCAGCTTCAAGTTAAGTTCATTCCATAAAGCTAAGAAAATTGAATACCTTCCTGATAGCCTATTTGTTATTCTCAAAGTAATAAAATGTAAAAGCAAAAGTCGAGGTGTGAATACAAATTACATGCCCACTGTCTGAGGTTCGAGATATCGTTTGTTGGCATTGTAGAAGTTCCCACATACAGTAGAGTTTTATTGTATACAACCACTACTGCATTCTACATGTTTAGAAGAAAACAGTGCAATAGTTGTACCCTCCTGAGATAGCTGATATGAAATATTTTACCCCAAAATGTAAATCAAAAATACAAACACAAGTTAGTATTGTTTAGGCTAACTCATTTAGTAAACTAACCCCCTGAACATATTTTTTGAAGAGCCTTTAACTTTAAACATATTTCTCTACTGTATCTTCATCAAACACTAAAATATTGGAAGTAATAATTTACCACTCGACTTTACTGAAGTGTTCCAGGCCAGTGTCTAATAGAGTTTATATAATTATTAAGGCTTTTTTGAATAAAGTAAAATTTATCAAATGAAAAATCCCTGTATTCGGTATTTACATAAAAAAAATGTAATCTTACTAATTAATAGCAGATTGTTAAAACAGTCTAAATAAATTCTAAATTTGAATGTAAAATGAATTAACACTATGCCTAATAAAAGTGTTTGAAGTGAATTGTCGTCACTAATAATCGGCCAAGCTGTGTCTTAAGATTTATATTTCGGACCACCAAAGAAGAGTAAAACTTTCTATGATGATGCTATACCTAGTTTTAAGCGAACTATTTTAAGTAGAAGCCATTGTAATAGCATTATTTTTCAGATTAATGAGTTTTTTATAAACCCATACGTGTAATGGACTTAGAATTGTTTACACTAGTTTGTACAATTATCTTTTTACACACAATGAGAAGACTGTTATAATAGTTTTGAAATCGATATTGTATAATTCCAAGATAAATGAAACTAAGATAATAAATTATTTTTGTAGTCTATTTCGGTGACAATATATTTGTTCATTAAAAATGTAAACATATTACAATGTCGATGTTTAATTCACGTTTTGTTGTTCGCATTAGACTCGCAATAGCTTCACTTATGTGCTGTGTACTAAAACACATAAGCTTTTTATTTGTGTAATTTAGTGTGCCTGAATCAGTTCTGTTATAGTCAAATATTCTTTTTGTATACGGTGATTTTCATTGCTTTAATGTGGTACAGATGGTAAACATAATTGTATTTGTTACATGTATTTATTTAAATAAAAACAATTTTAATGGTTATCGGTTATTTTTATTTACCGTACTATTTATATTCCCATTTAGAAAACAACCATCTCTAAAATGTCAAGTTACTATTTAACCGTATTGTGACCTGGTTGACAAAGTACTATAATAGTGGCCAAATAAATTGACAGTTGGCCTGTAGCCAATAGCATGGTTGTTCGCTGTCACTGTTGCCATTTTGCCATAGAAAAATATCACTCTAATGTTATTCCAGTCAGCTGGTGTGCAGTTTAGGCAATGCAGCACGTCTACTATTGGCTGATCTCGGTTGATAGCCCGGTATACCACGCCCTCAACTGTTAATTTATAATTTATTTGGCCACTATTATAAATACATACCACTGACTACAGTGTGATTTACAGTACATGCCCTCTTAACCACCTTCCGTGACCAACAACGGGGTTGGTGACTTAAAAGGGCGGTTAAAACGATTAACATCTGAGTATTGTAATATTAAGCACTAAAAATGATAAAACTTAAATGATAGTTAAAAAGTAGGTAACAAAATACAATACTTGCTAACTACGGAAACATACGATTGACTTGTGACCTGAGCATTTCTTTTGGTACAGTCAGGGGGACCCGGCCGGGCCGGTGTCTAAAAAAAGGTCACCAACTTGGATCCGGACGGCAACAAGGGAACAAGGGCCCACATCACCAAGCTTGCCCAGGGGCCCTTGAAAGCTGAGTACGGCCCTGGGTACAGTAATAGGGCGGCGGCCGTGATTCACTTCCTGGAAAGAGAGCGGTTAATCCAGAGGACGGTTAAGAGGGCATCTACTGTAACTGTATTGTCCCTAGGGTAGTTCGATCCATAGTGGCACATAGCCTGAGATGTGGGAAAATTGTCTCCCTGACACTCCGCATCAGATTGTTGCTCTGTGTAACACATTTACGACCATGGGAAGGCATCTCTTCATCACAGTGCCACCACAGCTGGAACTGAAGGTGTTCAGTCAAAGGTTTTACGTGTTTTGACACATTAATGTCACTTAATTAAAATACATCGTTACATCTAACCTGTGTGAGCCCAATAAATACTTTCTTTTAATCTAACTCAGACACTACCATATACTTATCATTCATGGCCATGATGTCTTGATATGTTGATTAAGAAAAATAATGTGTCTTAACATGTAAAATATTTCAGTTTATTAAGTCGAACATTTGATTCTGTAAATTCAAGATAACCTTTTTGGTTTTTATTTTCAAGCTACATATCTGGAAACTGTTAAATATTAATTGAGTTATTCTTATTTTTAATACGAATAACTGTAGAACTTTCAATGTAATATATATTTCAAAATTAATAAAACGAATAGACTGAGTAAATTAGGTACACTTTTACTTACTTTTACATTGAATATTAAATAATAATAAAATTAGATCTAACCCTTAAAGTCCCAAGAGCCTATGTAATCGGCATTTGAACCTGGTAACTAAAGACATGGTTAGTTAGGAAATACAGTCTGAGTCCGACATGTGGTGGAACCCTGTAGACACGACTAGCGCTTAGCTTGTAAAACACACAGCCCGGTACAGCTGCTAGCCTGTCAGGTTGTCTGAGTGGTCTAAGGTGCCAGGGGCTGGCGGGTTCCGTGGCTTGGCAAGTGCTTGGATCGAGGGTTCGTATACGATCTCAGTCGGTGGTTTTTAGGTGCAACTCATGGAGAGTTCACCTGCCAGTGGCAGAATTTAAGAGGAGAGAGGACCTCAAGCAAACGGAGGATGGCACAGGATCAAGCTGACGGGATGGGTGAATTCTTTGTGAGTTGCACATCTGATCAGGTGTTTTGCTTCTTTTTACCTGTTCTTACTGTGTGAATTTGTCTACAGGAATTAGGGTTTTTTTCATTTAAAATGACTAGGCATCCATAAGTAGACTATTAATCAAATAACAAAACAACATAGATTGAACCTCTACATACAGATGCTCAGGACTCAAAGTGTTAATAAATAAAGTAAAAGCAGCTAGAATATTGAAAAAGTCTCAAAGTTTATTTAAGGATCATTTGCAATATTCAGTAAGTTTTTTTTTCATAATAATGTTTGAACATGTTTGTAACTGCAGTCTTGAAAAAATCTAAATTTCAAAAATGTTTTGGCTAAAACTTCTAAAAAGTACCTTGGAAGTTATTTTGCCATGCTTATATATATATTTTAAAGAGGTTGGCAGTATTTTTTGCCTTACTTTGCCCGACCACATAGACTATAGATCTGTGCGTGGAACGTATCTAGCAAAGCAAGGGGTGAGCCGTTACAGAACAAGTTGTACGGTACTGATAAAGTTTACATGCCAGGACTCGGACTCGAACCTATGATTGGGTCACTGCCATAGTTCCGGAGTCCATTGCCTTGACCCACTATGCCCCAACGACTCAATGCAGATTATTACTGCAGAATTGAAAGCTTCAGCCGCAGCTTTGATGAGGACAGAGGAGGCTGTGACGGCCATTTCATATGACTTAAACTGATTGGTTCCAATGACCCACGTAATATTCTGAAGAAGAGGGTAAAGTTTTCCTGGTTTTGTAATTTTCAACTACTTTACTTAATAAACAGAGAGATCTAGGAAATAATATTGACTGTATAAACTGTGGTTAATCTATAACAGTCAAAAGACTTTTATAGTCAATAACAATACTGACCCTCTTTCACCAATTGAACAAATTCATTTCACAAATAGACCTCATCACAACAGATAAAGGTGAGTTTAAAATGTGTCCGAGGTTTACTTCATTAAAGTTCCAATAGTCACAAAACTGTATGTTACAGATCTTAGTGACCTGGGAGTGAACCACCAGTCAGGATCAAATAACTTGACCCAGTCATTATACAACAGAGATTTGAAATCACAAAGCATATAGTTGTTGGAACTGTACGTCAAAAGCTAGCTCACTTTCCTGTGTTAATCGAATGGCTCCAGCCAGTAACGTTGTAAGCGACACATTTTACAAAATCGAGATTTCTATGCTGCTGTAAGTTTGGAAACCACATCCTGAACTAGTGCAGGGTATTTATTTGTTGATATCTCTTAAGTCGGCAGGACTAGAACCGGTGGACGAGTTTTTGGTCCCACCGTGCAGTAACGTTGCAAGTGTACAAAATGTCAACACCACCGCGGCTAAGTCCTCCCTCAGATGTAAATCGGCTTAACTGCAGTAGGAAACATGCAATAAACATCCAAAACTAGACTAGGAATGTTCGGAAAGTGAAAAGAAAAAACCTGTTCCCCAGAAAACTGCCATCCCGTGAGGTACGTGCAGTAATGTTATAAAACCGCCGAGTGCCTATAATTTGTTTATTATAATACAAATACCGATACTGTATATTTTTATTTTTAATTGGTTGTTTTCAATGCCATTTTAGGATATGAACAATATGAATTTCTTGATATAATAATAAACTTTTCTACAAATAACAGGTATTATTTTTACCTGATAACGTTGCAACCTCCATTAACCCTAAAAAGTGGCAATAACATTATAAAAGACTGTCGTTTATAACTTTATTGTAATTTTGAAATCACGTCTTTTGTCAGAACTTATTCACTCCATGAGATATTATTGTAATATTTATTTTAATGATCAGTTATACTATTTAATGTATGGATGACCAAAAACAACATATACCATATTCCATAATTATTTTTTCAGTTATTTGTTTTTTCATCTCCTGAAAAATTTACATTTCGTCACTTACAACGTTACTGGTGGGAGCGATTCAATTTTCCCCCAGAACAGTTTGAGATTCAAGCCAAGGACTGGTTAAACAACAATTATGTCATCTAAAAAAATGGCAGAGAGGAAGTCTGGATCAAAAATGAAGGTGAGATGACGTTCAGGGAGGGGAGATAAACTTGAAAATTACATAATTTTGAACAAATAAAAAAACTTTGATCAGAATTGTTAAAGGAAAAACAATATTGAGTTATTAGAACACTTTAAATCACTTTTACTGATTCGGTAGTATTTTTTTGTTATTAAAAGTTAAAAACATCATTACAACAACAATAATGGCAATCTCGGTTCAATGTTCTCCTGGTCTCTCGGGTCTCCTCTGACGAGCTGCACATTCAGAAACAGCACTTTTTATATAAGGCTGTTTTTCATATCTTGTTTCTCGATGTAGAATTATCACCCTCAATACCCCCATATCTCCTCTCACTCCTAACTGGACCTCATCCTAACCTTTATATCGCACAAAAATGCTAACATTGAAGATAAATAGAACCAGGAGCATCAGAATAACCAAAAAATTAAATGTTTCCAGTTTCCAAAAAAATGGCTCAAGTGTTTGTTTGAACTTGATTTTCTTTCAGTTTTTAATGCGAAAGTTTGCTTCCCTCACGCCAGCATGCAGCGTGCAAACTCGTTATATTGTTACATTGTCAATTTGTTCAGTTGTTATTTCAGAGCTGTCTCGGGTCCGGTCCTTGCTAATCGACAATGCTATGGCTATGGCTATGGATATTAGCTATGTAATAATGCTGTATCCACCTTAGCTGGAGGTCCAAATATCTAGAAACAATGGATAGGTCTCTGAGGCGAAGAGAACTATATCTGTAATTGATATCTCCCTCCAGTAAAGGACAAACAACAAATACAAATAAATATTTGTAATTTAGTTCTGTAGTCGACTCCCTCTAGTCCGGCCACCTCAGGAACGAACCCTCAACCGCATTACACGTTGGCCGAACCAGCCGGAGTTAATTGTAAGTGTAAAAACCTATCTATAATAACATACCAGTTCATAACAATACTTTTAAGATGGTCTAAGCAATTAAAAAAAAAAAAATTCGCCCGTCAGCTGAACTGAGATGTTTTGTTTATATTTTCGTTTGAAAATTAATAAACAAAGTTCTTCTGTCGATATCTGCCGTGGGAAACCCTCCCGCGGCGGTTATCTCTTTTCCATGAGGCTGGCCGGACCATCCGACGGCCGAACCAACCGAGGCCGGACTAGAGGGACTGTATATATGAACAGAAACTATATAAATAATACTAAATATACAGTAATATTATTTCAACAACAAGTTCAAATAACCTTTCTAAACTATTTAAAATTAAATAATTTCCACCAAGTATCATCAATGTGCATTCACAAGTAAGCAATTTATTACATTTTAATTATCGTCCATAAGAATAACATGGCGTTTGAGTACGCAGGTTTGCTGAAACAAAGAACACAAAAGTGGGGTTTTTGTACAAAGACAAAGACAAAAAGTTCTTTATTGACATGAACATCAAGTACAGTCATAGTTTTCTTGATCAGTGAGGTGGACTTCGTCTCCCCAAGAATTTTTCAATGGAGTAGAACTCCCTCTCCAACAGCCAGTCGAAAAGAGCTTCTTTAAAGTTTCTGGTTTCTTTCCGTTCTTTAAGTTCAGGAGGAAGTGTGTTGAAGAGTTTAGCCCCGATGTAAGATGGGTTTTTTTCATAGGCAGTGAGATGGTGAGCAGGAAGTCTGTAGTTAATTCCGTTCCTGGTGTTATACTTGTCTCTGAGAAGTGGGTGAGTCCTTTATTAACTACATAGGTTATTACCTCGCCAATGTATAGATTGGCCACCGTCTGCAGCTTCAGCCTTTTGAACATTCCGCGGCAAAAGGCCATAATTCTGATTGCCTTTTTCTGGAGGACCAGTACCCTGTGTAGGTTTCCCTGAGATCCCATACAATCAGCCCATAGCGCATTTGAGACTCAAATAGTGCAAAGTAAGCTGTTGTTGAGGTTTCTGTGTTGCTGATGTGTTTGAGTCGCTTGATAACGTACAGGGCAGTGCTAAGTTTGTTGCAAAGTTGGTCTACGTGGGGTTTCCAGTTGAGGTTACTGTCTATGGTCATTTCAAGGTATTTGGCCTCTGAGATTGCAATTGCTGAGACATTGGGTAGCGCAAGAGCATTCCTTCTTTGTGAACCAAAAAATAGCTGCTGCGTCTTGTATTCATTTAATACCAGGTCATTCTCTTGACTGTACTGTTTGGCCATACTGGCAGTGATGAAGGCATTGATTTTTAGCTCTTCAACATTCTTAAATATAAATATAACTCAACTAGGTAAAGCCACATACCTAGTTTTTTATGTTCATAATTAAGGGAGATAACATTTGACTTATTCTCCATAAGAATAACATGTGGCTGAGTACGCTGGATTGCTGCTACAAGAACTATCAGCAAAAAATTGGGTTTTGTGCAAATATCAATAGACCACAACGAGATAAATCAATATACCAAGTTTCGACAGGATACGTTCATAAATAAACGAGATATACCATTTTTCTTATTCTACATGTGTGTTTAGTACTTTCAATACCTATCTCTGTAACCAATTGGCGTAGAGCAATGATCAAAACACCAAATTTGTTGTTTTTTTTAAGTTGAATTCAATGTTGAAAACTAAAATTTGATTTACTAAAATATTATATGTAAAAAAACTTGAAAAGAAACTAGGTCCCGGGCCTAGGTCTTACCATGCCAACCACGGTTGTGCCGACTTCTTCCCTACGGGAAATTCGCTAAAATGGATTTTGTATGCAAATATCAGAGTATACCCCATCCCATAGAGATGGGGGTTTACTGATAAGTAGTAACTAATATTAGTAGTTACTGATAACTAATATTGGTTCTCCAATATTAGAAATATTGGAGAACCAATATTTCTCATATATATTGAATCTAACAGTATTCAAACTGAAAGCCAATTTGGGTTTCGGAAGCATATCTTGATGGGTGATGTAATTTTCTCCCTGCTTAAATAAGATGTTTATAACCAACTAAATTTATTTGACAACCTATGTGTCTATTCTATGACATTACTAAGGCCTTTGACCTTCTTAACTACGGTGTCCTACTGCCTAAGCTTCGGGCTTTGGGTGTCGCTATAGTAAGCCAATTTTGTGGATAGCCAATGTACTTCGGGTTACAGGTCAACCCTTTCTCCACCCATAAATGTAGGTCTCATAGCCCCATACCTGAGAGATCATCATTTGATTGTCTCCTCAAAACATCTGGATACGGACAATGTCCTTCGGGTTACAGGTCAATCCTTTCTCCACCCATAAACGTAGGTCTCATAGCCCCATACCTGAGAGATCATCATTTGATTGTCTCCTCAAAACATCTGGATACAGACAATGTCCTTCGGGTTACAGGTCAATCCTTTCTCCACCCATAAACGTAGGTCTCCCGCAAGGCTCAAATCTCGGCCCCTTGTTGTTCTTATTGTACATTAACGATTTACCTGGCACCCTAACCACTGGAAAGATTTGGCTTTTTGCGGATGACATATGTCACCATATTTGCAACTTTGATCGGGACGTTCTGATTGCTGACATCCAATCCATCCAGTCTCAATGAGATGGCTGATTGGTGTAATGATAACTGTTTAATTTTGGACACAGAAAGAACTAAATTATTTGATTTCTAAAATAAGAAAAAGCCTGAACCACCTCTTCAGCTGCAACTGAACGGAGCTCCACTCAAAACTTGTGAAGGAAAGTACCTTGAGTGAAATCACTGATAACCTGATGTGGGGATAGCCATGTTGAAGCAATGACATGTGGATGACATAGTCCTCACCAAATCAGACAAATGAATAGAAACTCTGGAAAGAAACACAAATGTATATTTCAATCTAACTAAACAATACTGCTCAAATAACGAATTAGTTCTAAATGAGAAAAAACTGTATGGTACAGATTGATTTTCCACCAAAAACAAGTATACACAAAGAGTTGCACTCCCAAATTTGGAAATAAAAGATATAACAAAACACCTATAGGTATCACAATCGATTCAAAACTGTCGTTCAAACCACACGTAGACCAGCTGTGCAAGAAGCTCTCCTCTGAAACTTATATTATTAGTGAATTTCCTATGGAAAAGTGAACTATTAGCATGACCTGCACGGTGAAACTTAAGCCCGGGACCGCCATAGAAGTTCCTAACGTGACCCCCTGAACACGTTTTGAGGGGTTGCTAACAACTTTATACATATATGTGTTCGCACTCTAGCGGTCGCAATTTTTGTCCGATTTACTTGAAATTTGGTAGGAACCTTCCCTTTTGTAAACAGTTGGACAAGTTCGTTGGGCAAAACAATCGAACAACTTTAACCCCCTTTTTTGAGGTTTTTAATTTTTCAAATTTTGAGTTTTTGGGCCCAAAAAGGGTCAGAAATGCCTCGAATGTAAAATTATTGCATATTACGTGATTAGCCCTGTACTACAGCCACCTCCCTGAGCTGTTGAAAAACCAACCTTCTCAACACTTAAAGAACAAACTGACTACATGGCTCCAAGAAAAACCCTACTAAAAAGAAACCAAATTCCTGAACAGTTTTATTGTATAACTTCCTTTGATTACCTAATAACTCTTTGACGCCTGTACTATTCTCCATGAATATGAATAAAGAATATTGTCTATTGTCAATATCTGCAAAGTTAACTTCAGTTATTTATTTAATTTGTAGACTTTAGAAGCTGGTTCAAGTCGAGGCACTACTGAAAGTGAATTGTGGATGATTTAATAATGTGATGGCTTATGGAATTGTGTTTGGGAGTGGAAGTACCATAACCAAAAGAGTTTTTCTCCTCCAAAAGCGTGTCGTCAGGAGGATATGTGGCACCCACCGTCTCGCTCACTGTAGGCCCTTATTCAGGGAGCTGGGGATCTTAACACTTCCCTCTCTTTTCATTATGGCATCTGTATCACTTGTGAGGAAGAAACCTGAAGTTTTTATAATCAATCACTCTAGACTTAAAAATGACCTAAGATTTAACTCGAAAGGAAGCTTAAGCCTTCAATAGTAACTGATGTGCCAATTCAGGATTTCTAAATATCAGTTGGTTACATTTGGGATTTTTATGTAGTTTAATTTTCTGAAGGGCTTTTAGTTCATAGCACCCTTCAAAATGTTGGTTGTGGTGAATTGCATGATTGTAAATTTGTTTTCGTTTGTCTTTATGTACCACATCAAAACGGTAGCCAGTCATACAGACTCGCAAGGAATTCAATGTTTGACCAACATAATCTTTTGGACAGTGTTTACATAATAGTAGATAAATCACATTGTGGGTGTCACAAGTTCATTTACCAACTATTGTTTGTGACACTGATTTTAAATTCAGTTGAACTACACATCATTTTACAAATGCCACACCGATTTTTGTGGCAAGCTTCCCAGCCGTGATTGGGTTTCCAAATTATTTTCAGGCCAAGAATTTTGAATTTTGGATCTCACCAACATATTTTTCAAATTTTGTGGCCTTTAAACACGACACGTGGTGGCCTGGAAAACAAATTGTCTGTGGTAGGGGATGATTTTAAAACATTGAATGCTGCTTTCATCACATTGTTAATTTTTTGAAACCCAGGAAAAATGTTCTATGATAAACTTTGGATTGGTTGAAAAATATTTGTTTTGAACAATATTCTTTGGTCCTAGGGTGCACAGAGTGTTTTTTGTGATGTGGTTTGAATTAAATGAATCTGTCTAAATTGAAGGAGTTAAATCTGGTAATGAAAGTCACTGTATTTGAAACAGTGAGTTTATTGAATTTAGCTTAAAGGTTACACAACTACTGTTTAATGATGATTGACGAATGCGAAAGTTATAGAATATGTTTAAATGTTTAAGATGATTGAAGGTGTGACTCGTTCAAATGTAAAATCAAGACTGCCCGTAAACAGAGCGATATTTTTAGACCCTCTCCACCCTTTAGGCATAAAGGGTGGAGATGTCACCAAAACAATCCCTCTGCACACAAACATCCCGGCCGCCTTGAAAGCACGGCTCTCAAATAAAATTAACATTTTGTAGGCCTATACAATTAATAAACAAATTTATGTACAACTTAAAAATAGAAAAGTCATGTGTTATATGTTTCATTCATAGGTGTAAAAATCAATACAATAATTATGAATATTGTACAATTCAGATAATGAGTCCATGTTCTTGCATATTCACTGGTTACAACTAGTTTGTATGTACAGTAAACAAACGATAAGCTTTATAAAAATGAATGCAAAATACACGGTACAAAGTATTACAATGAAACTGAGAATAAACTTTACAAAGCGTATTTGTAAAATTACAAATCCGTATCATGAGTTAATGACACGCAAAATGGTACAACATTTAACAATGATAATTCTTGATGTTTAAACAGAAAAATATTGTACAAAATATGAATCAAAATGAATTATGAACACTATATAAACGTGAATCAACGTTGATTTCTGTGCAGATAAATATATAATTAAAATTACATAATTGCACGACTTCGTAAAATAAAGACAAATTAAAATGTATTAATTAAAAGCGTTTAACAATAGAATATATAATACGTAAAAATGAAGTGTTTAAACTACAAAAACGAATAACCAATTGCAAATTTAAGCTAAATTAAAGGCAAGATTATAACAAAGTTAAATATACAGTAAATGTACAAATGGCACTTAGCTGTCAATAGGTAAGAGACACAACCCGTGACAGCCCTCTTGTATAGTGGCTACTCTGATGCCAAATCTCCTTGATGATAGCTGTAGTCCACTTGACAGGGGGTTTCATTGCCACCGAGAGAGGCGGTTGATTTGGTGTTGAGGTAAAGTTAAAAACTGGTAGAGAGGTTAGCACCGATGAGAAAGTGTCCAGGTGTAAAAGGTTGAGGATCATTGAGATTTGCTGAAAGGAAGGTAATAGGTCGTGACTTAAGATATGCCTCTACCGCAGTCAAAGTTGTTCTTTAAAAGTGAGGTAAGCACTCCCTATTTTTATGCATGTATGAATTACTGAATTTAATGAAGCTTCCTCCCTTCTCCTCTATAATTTGCACCAGTGTTTTAAGTATTGTACGATGATAGCCATTTTTCATTCTTCTTTCTTGAATTTTACATACTGTTTTTGAATATTCTGAGCTCGTTTCAGTCTTCTCTCTACCAGAGGACAATGATTAACTGTAGTTTGCTTTGGTTTAGATTTGATTTCACGGACGTTTTCGCCATGTGTTTCCCATTGTCTCCTCTGACTACCAAGTTACTATACTATTCCTCACAATGTCGATCTTCTATACCAAGAAAATGTTTATTTAGGGTAGGTTCCTCTTCTTTCCAAAATTCGTAAAGCTGGTTGTCAACCCTCTCCAAAACACTCAAATGACATTTGCTCTGTATTCAATCAAAATAATATTACAGCCGGGGGAAACTATAATATTTATGTGTTGGATATAAAGATAAGTTTAAATAAATTAGTAGAGAATAATAAGGAGTAAGCAAATATTTTTTTTCTTCACATAAATAAAATGATAGCAGACAAGCTATATTTATAAAGGCTCGTGAGAGTATACAAGTAAGGTAAGCAGGTTTTGTTTTGTGTGTGTGTTATTCATGTGCATATTACTTATTTATTTAAAATTGTTATAGTTATTTTGTAAGATTGTTATTTATTATATAGATTTTTTATACAATATTTTCAATATTTATTTGAGGCAATTTGTTGTAAAAAAAGGTAATAAGGATGTATAATAGACATTTTTTTACCACGGGTGCGGATCGGCGCAACCGCATGTTGCAACGTGTCAATCAAGGTTTGCACGTGGGTTTGGAGGCGGGAGCAATGAGTCAAGAGGGACAGGTTAGGAGGGAGCCCCCCTCCCCCTCTTGCCGAACAACCACCCGCGTCCTTATCTGCTTGCACAACAATGGATCGGCTGGGTCGAGGCGGGCGGATAAGAATAAGAATAATAATATCTTTATTGTTATAAGTTACATTCTTTTACAGCTAGCAAGGCCAGCACAGAACATATAACATTGTCAAATTTCTAATACTAAACTGATTTGATAAACACACCTGCCGCGCATTCCACTCATGTGCCGAATAGACTCGCTTGCGAAAGAAGTGATTTAATGGAAAGTAATAGTGTGGCTTCGATGGACATAGAAAATGATCAGTTGCGTCAGGCGGTATCTTTCGATCCGGATTTACATTCAATTAATGTCGTGCAACAAACATTACAAGAACGCGCAGACTTAGAATTTTGGAGTATAGGACCAAACTTGGATGGGACACGATACAGGGAAATATCAGAATATCCACATCAACGAAATCTCCCAGTCTTATCGCTGAGAATAAATCCCTCTCAGACGAATCCATTTTTGCCAGGTTACGGTATTGGGGAGCAAGGGGAGCCTTTGGCGCGTAATCAAGTTTTATTTGGAACCAGCGTGCCTTATCCACAGGCAGTACCAGTGAACAATATAGGTTATCAATTAGTGCCACAATGTTCCCAAAATGTTTTGATGCAAAATCAAATGTCGAAAACAGATCAAACGGTTCTGATGGAGTTGTTAAAAAATGTAGGGACGGCCGATGGTTCAGATGAGTTACAACTTTTGAATTTCCTCAAAGATTTGAAGCCTTTTCTTCGACATCGCCCCGAGCAGCAGTGAGGAGATAGTTAAATTATTGATTCCGAAAACTAAGGGTCAATTGTTTAAATTGTGGATAGAAGCAACGAACTCAGGCGTGAGTTGGGAAAATCTGTACTGAGCAATTTTGAACTATTTTTTTTTACCCCCTACACATTTGAGAGAAATTGAAGCGCTAGAATTTGATAGGCCGCAGCGACCAAATGAAACATTTGTTGAGTATACCGAAAATATAATTGCCGTCGCTTTTGCAATGCATACTAAAATGTCAGAGGATGAGGTGATAGAAAACATTTTGAGTAATGTGACCCGGTCACAAAGGGACATTTTGCTTTTAATAGTAGGCCCCGCAACATTGCTGAGCTAACGGTGTTAGCCAACAGAGTAACGGGTTCCATTAAAGCAAAAATGTGATATTTTGGTGCAACAACGAGTCTTACTGGTAGAAATGTGATGCATGCGAGTAGGCCCAGTTTTGCGCGACAAAATGCCCAGAATTTTTCACGACCTAGGCGCCCTGTCGAAAATACAAGCAACCAAAGAGAACGTGTGATAAAGTGTTACAAATGTAATGGTGAAGGTCACATCGCGAGGCACTGCCCGTCTTTAAACTGATAACGAACGCTGGCAGCAGGACACAGTGTTCGCTGAAGGAATTCGATCCTGCAAAAATTAGCGCGATAGATCTTACTGGGAAACTGCCACTGATTAATCTTAAGGTGGGATATAGTTCACGTGTTTCTCTTTTAGGTAGTGGGGTAACAAAATTTAATTAGCAAAGGTTTCTTTAACAAGATTAAAAAGGACAGATGTGTAAAGGGTGTTACCAGAATTAGTAATTATATGGAAACGGCGAATAGGATAAAAATGCCCATAATGCAGGATGTAAAATTGCATATTAAAATTGACTGATATTCTTGGGATTTTACTTTCTGGGTAGCAAATGGGCTTCCGTTCGACCTGGTGTTAGCTTACAATTTTTTTCCAATTTTCAAAATTAAGGTTGGATACTGCAAACAATACAATTAAATTTAGTTATGGAATAAAGAATGAAAAGATTTTACTGTTGCTTGATGAGGATAATTTAAGGTCGGAAAGAATGCAGTTTGAAGAGGCTGAGATGAGTAATGAGTACAAAAATAAATTTCAAAAACTGATGCAAGATTATGGGGATGTAGTCACCAGTAGGAAAGGTAAGGTCAAGGTACCATACTAGTGTCAAGGTATAAACTTAGAGTGAGTAAAGACATAAAGCCGTTTAGAATGTGACCCTTCCAAATGACTCCTGATAAGGTCCGGGCAATGAGGGAAATCATTAATGAGCTTTTAGATAATGGCGTGATAGAACCTAGTGAGAGCGAATATAGTAGCAACTGCTTTTTGGTACAGAAAAAGGAAAAAGAGAAATATAGTTTAAAAAACAAATCACTTTTCAAAAATTTAAATATTTTTACGTTAACAGGCTGACATGCTTAAAAATCTTTAATCTACATTAATTCAGTAAAAACCCATTTACCAAACAAATTAAAATTTCTTCATAATTATAGCACAAGAAATGGTGCATTTTATAGATTCCCAAACCACTGATCAAGTTTTTACGAAAAAAGTCCCCTGTATTCCGTTTTAAAATTGTATAATTGGCTACCGACTCATTACAAATCAATGGAGCTTAAAATATTCAAAGAAGAGCTTAAATATGATCTGCTTGATAAGGATTTCTATTCAATTAAAGTTATAACCCTTTAAACCGCTTGCGAAAGAAGGGATTTAATGGAAAGTAATAGTGTGGCTTCGATGGACATAGAAAATGATCAGTTGCGTCAGGCGGTATCTTTCGATCCGGATTTACATTCAATTAATGTCGTGCAACAAACATTACAAGAACGCACAGACTTAGAATTTTGGAGTATAGGACCAAACTCGGATGGGACACGATACAGGGAAATATCAGAATATCCACATCAACGAAATCTCCCAGTCTTATCGCTGAGAATAAATCCCTCTCAGACGAATCCATTTTTGCCAGGTTACGGTATTGGGGAGCAAGGGGAGCCTTTGGCGCGTAATCAAGTTTTATTTGGAACCAGCGTGCCTTATCCACAGGCAGTACCAGTGAACAATATAGGTTATCAATTAGTGCCACAATGTTCCCAAAATGTTTTGATGCAAAATCAAATGTCAAAAACAGAGCACATGGTTCTGATCCGTGATTTATATCCTTTGTATCTAGGCTATATGAGGGTGTTTAGGTTTGTTACGTTCTAATTGTGTGTTTCTGTATTTTATTTGTTATTAGTTATAGTATGGAAATGAAACCTTGACGATGCACCTGTTCAGTATTGTAATAAAATGTCATGAATGTTTTGAGCAAATGAAGAATGTCTAATGTCTATGTCTAATACTTTTAACCCTTTGAGCACCAAGCTTTTAAATGAATTAGTTGAGCCTGTATTGTATTATTTTACTGTTGTTTTTTTTAACATATTGAACATTTTAACCCTTAGAAATATAAAAACTGATTCGAGTGGACACACCCACACATTAAGGGTACGTAAAAAGTATGAAAACACCTAATCAGATGTGCAACTCACAATAAATTCACCCATCCCGTCAGCTTGGACCTGAGGCGTCCATCGTTTGCCACTTGCCTGATTGCATTGTTTTTTCCATTTTTTCCCAATGTAAAAGAGGATATGATTAATTGTCATTCACAGCGCACAGATCAATTAATGATGTAAGGATTCTACGCTTCATTGGTTCATCGATTGGTTAACCTCAACAAGTCTGTGGAGGATAACCTTGATAAGTCGAACCTCAGTGTTACGAAATAAAGGTTGGGTTACAGGCTAAGAAGCAACCAACAACAGTTTTATTCAACTTCTGAACACAAACCTTCACTTTTATACTCTTATCACTGTTTTTGTGATATTTTGTGGTATTTTATCTAAGAATAATGCATCTTTAATACATTATCAGAGATTAAGGAAAATGGTATAAATCATTATAAATGGTTAAAAAATGTTTTATTAAAATACAAGGCACTATTACAAAGTACAAAAACACAATTGCTCTTACTGTAATATCTCTAACACCTAAATATATCAAATAAATTTCTGTGACTATTTAAGTACCATAATGATCTAACATAGAATACTGGATTTGAAAATGTTAAATGAATTGTTCTATTGTTTGGATGATTAAGGGTGAAACAAAACAGTTTGTAAAATGGCAAAGAAATGTATTACAGTAAGAAAACAAATCTAAATCTAACTTTTGAATACCATAAAGCAGTTTTCTATATGTATCAGCCCATTGGTACATGTATATTATTAGGTCGATAACTAATTAACATGTACTATTAAAAATCACAAAACATTTATGGACAGAACTAATGAAGGTGCTCAACAATTAGTTAGTCCATTACATGAACATCCCCTACGGCTCAAAGCCGAGGAAAGTGCTGAGCATACACTTAGTGTAACTGCAAATATTTTTATTCCTCCTTACGATTGCGTCTCAGTAATTTTCTGCTTGTTTCTAGTTTGTTTTTGTGACAATCAGAGTACGGGGTACAGTTTTGGTAAAGTTGCTTGCTGTATCAAAATTTGTTAAAGGATGCATACAAAATTGACTACATTTAATGACAATCAATGAAGGGCATATGTTGTGGAAGAGAGCATACCCAAACTTTTACATTTTAAGTTACTTTTGATCGGTCACAAGCAGTGGGCTGAACATCGATTACATCACACTGAAGCGGTGGAATTGAGATAGACAATCCTCAAGCCTTGCAATGGAAGGAGATACAGCATCCATCCTTAGCTCTATCCATAGTTAAAACTTAACATCGTATTGTGCACAATACATGAATAAAGCATTAAAATAACTTAACCTTACAAACTAAAACAAGCTAATTCTGACGTTAAGCAGGGATATCACAGAATCAGCTTATCTCTTAATCTCTTATCTCTTTAGTAGTTACAAAAGCATAATGGGTAACTGAAAGTCTAGCTCAATCGCAAACACACTTCTATCATCGACTGTCTAAATAGATGATGCTCCAAGAAAACATAAAATATTGGAAATTACTTTATTAAACATATGCTGCCAGCTCCAACGATAACAAAATGGTTCATAAACTTTCATGAAACAGATAGGAAACTTAACAAAAATAATAAAACTTCAAGAACACAAAACTAAGAAATCTGTGTTAAAAAAACTTTGCTGACCTTAATCAATAGGTCCATAACTTTAAATTGACTTAAAAAAACAATCAAAATAATTACAGCAGTTTCAGAAAATGAAAGGAACAAAGTGACTGTCATGTTTAAGTGTTAGGCAGTAGCCTACAGGTTATGTTTAACTTAATAACATTTCTATGTTTAGCAATTCACAGCCTAAGAAGAGAAACTGCTATTTTTTGTAATAAATAATTTACAAATGAATTTACAGAAAAATAAATTAACAGATCAATTAATGAATCCTTAGAATAGACTGTTGAAAGGAGTTGTGGAAAAAGTGATCATTTCTCAAACATACATGGTAAAAGACTTGGCTAACACTTTAGAAATGAGTTTAACCAATTATAATACTTCTATAAAGCATTATAATTACACTATAAGACGTGTTTATAGTTTTGAATGACATTTTTCTTGTAGGCGAGGTAACAATATTCCAGGTCCTATTTTGAGCAAAACACACCTTGTTTTTTTTTTGTTTGTGCGGAGAAGGTTGGACTACCAACTGAAAATTGGACATACGTCTCCCCATAAACAAAAAAACAAGGTGAGTGTTGCCCAAAATAGGACCTAGAAGAAGTGTTTATAGGATGTTAAAATCAAATCTCATGTTCTAAGCAGGGGAACACAATTCTTGATTTCATGTAAGATTGTTAAGTTTTCTTTAAATTGATATTTTGTTTTTAAACTAGTTTTGAAACATGTATGAATAAGAGTCTGAGTGAGTAAATTACTAAATGCGACAATTTGAGACAAATTATTTCTGAAAATTATAGCTCTACCGAGTCCAAGAAAATGCTACACGAGTTTGAAGGGGCTGTGAAACTGGGAATGGGAGGGGAAAAGTATCTAAAATACCTCATGTAATTGATGGATTCGTCCATTATTGTTTTAATCTGCAACTTTATCAATGAACCAATATTTAGTAAAACAACTGTTAACTAACAAAATAAACAACTATTAGTATAAGAGATAATTTTCACTGAAATAAAAATTGGAGCTAAAGTTTTAAATCTTACAGGAATTTTTTTGTATATTCGCAACATTAAAAAAATTAAGTAGTGAAAACTTAATCTTACATTATTTTTACTAGACTCACAACCCACAGTTCAGAATTTCAATATTATTTCTTATATTATTACAACAAACTAGTTTTCATATTATTTGATTTCATACCCATGTAGTGAAAAATTGATTGAAATTCTCATGCCGCATACAGTTTAATAAATGCCTCTTAACATCTAAGAAATATAAACTTCCTATACTTTAAAATTTGTTCGGTCGGTAGTACAGGTTTTAAAACTCGTACTAGTATAAAAGATACGTCTTCCATAAAAACTATGCCATTTGACCGTAGGTGCGACCGGGCAGCAATTATGAATATAAATATAAATAAACTAATACAGTCTTATAAAACATCATCGATGGGACTAGAAGTCTTCTTGTAGGAGCGGGATAGGCAAGATTACACAGCGATTCTGTCGTAGTAGTAACGGCTACGGTAGTAGGAGGGGGAGGGCAACAGCAAGTTGGGATAGTTGAGCTGCAGTTCGTTGACCAAGTGGCGTGTGGTGATGAACAAGCCAAGACCCCACTTGGCTGTCATGAACGCCCACACTGCTGCGATCGGATAACTGTCAGGGATCGGCAAGATAGCTAAAACAAAACAAAAACAAATATACGTTATAATTTGTAACCATACATGAAAAATCTTACTCAGCTAAGTCGATGTCAGGAGATTCCCATTCATTTTTCCTTTCGTTTACAAACTCTTCAATACCAAATCCAGGTCAAGAAGAGAGCTGAGAGATTCATTGAACTGTTCTCTGCGAGAGGTAGTAAAAAGAGGAGAGGACCTCGTGGCATTTAGCAGACCAAAGACCCGCACCCAAGGCCAAAAACAAAAGGCGAAACTTCCCAAAAGGGAAAGCAAGGCTGCCCAAAGAGTTATGGGTATCTGGGGCAGAAATTATACAATGGGGCCCTATTTTACTGCTAGCTCCATGTTTTTTTTAAGGCAGATATTGTTTACTCTGTATCAGGGGGCATCAAGGAAGTGGGGGCCTGGGGCAAAGAACCAGGGTTGCCCCCTTCCCCCCTTTTGGCGGCCCTGAGGAAAATTTATGTCATAAGACAAAGCTCATGATATAAACCTCCAAGACCCCCCCCTCCCAAGGACCCTTATAAATATATAACCTAGAAATAAATAGCTCTACATTAATTAAATACGACAGTCTAGATCGTTCTGTCCTTACAAGTACTTCCGCTCCTCAAATTCAGTTTGTTAAACGCTTCCATGAATTCCGCTCTTAAAAATAATTTGTACCAATAACGGCTAGTCCTATAAAAAATTGTTCAAATAAAAAATAATCTTTAGAAAGTTATCTACAACTTTCCTACTGACCATTTGTACCTGAGCAAAAAGTAAAATAATTCCTCGCTTACTAATTTTTTCACCTCATTCTCGATCTGGACTAAAAACATCCTGTGTTTAACTAATTATTAAGATGACTTACATTACTTCTTAAAACTGTAATGCATGCTGCTCAATTCACCATTTCAAGCTGTTCAATTTCACGTAAAGTAAGAATAATTATCTCAGTTAGTTGTGTTAGATGTCAGTTAGAGTGAAGCACTGTTTTGCTGTCTGACCCCGGGATCTTGCAGATAGACCTTTTTGCCTCCCAACAGTAGTACCGGACTGCTAGGTCGGCAGGTCGGCAAATGCCGAGGGCCCACGGGCTTCAAGTAATAAAAATGATAAACTAAAATAAATTTTAAAAAGCATTAATTTTTTGCTATTACTAAAACCCCAAATCGGCAGGTCGGCAAATGCCGAGGGCCCACGGGCTTCAAGTAATAAAAATGATAAACTAAAATAAATTTTAAAAAGCATTAATTTTTTGCTATTACTAAAACCCCAAATAATTTATAAGTATTTATTAATTATTATTTATTATTTCTGTACTTATTACGGAACTGAAACAGTTTGCTATCAATTATGATGTATTCAAGCTATCCTTGAAAAAAGATCTTGCTGAAGCTCTTTTAACGACGACAAACCTCTTTGTAACACTGAAGTGAAGTTGCGGTGTGCCCAATGTTTGCCATGTGCTTTTGCAATATTGTACGATCTGTCCTCTCAATCAGGCCTTTTTAATTTGTAATCAGTTTATAAATACCTCCTGACAATTCCACGTACTCAGGTTTATTGCGAGAGAGTTTTTTCAAAACTCAAAATCGTTAAAACTAAGTTGAGGAATTCTTTGGATCAAGAGCTCCTAAGTAATTTAATTTTCATGAACTGTGAGAGGAATTGGTTTAAGAATATAAATTAAGATGCAGTAATAGACGACACTGCTTGCTCAAGTGAAGAACTTTATTATTACTGGTAAATGTATATTTATTAATTTTTTGTAATAGCCTACACAATAAATATATTTTCTGAATTACATAAACTTATTTTATAACCTCAAAGTCAACAGGTACTTATTTTCTTGGTTAAAAATTAAAAAATATGCTTATTAAAATCATGTTAGTAAAGGTTTTATGTATATATATTTGTTACTAAATAAATAATTGGTAAAACTATCGATCAACGACACCACCCAAATTAAAAATTTGTTTTCCCAAAATGTTGGAAATTTGTTGCTGATTATGGAAATAATAGTTTTCCGCGGAAAAGTCATTAAAACCCCGGAAAATTTGGAAAATAATTGTTTTTTTTTATAATACTGTCATGTGGGTATTCAAAATGTGCGGAATTTCACAACTACAGAGCATATGATCGGACTATTAATGAGCAAGAAATTGCCAATATACAATCTATTCAACACAGAGCGGGCCCGGCGCCGTGGTTTTTATAGCGGCCACAGCACTAGTTTCGATGGTCTTCATCCGCATTTAATAACGAGGTTAGGTTATAATAATATATCTATCACAACCTAACCTATCAATCATAACGTAACCCGTTTTGAAATGTGCCAGCAGGTTGTTTCGAAATACAGCGCTCTGCGGAGTTAGGTTAGGTTAGTTTAATAAATAACTAATTTAACTTTTATAACCTAACCTAACTCAGCAGAATGCTGTATACCTATTTTTGTTGCTGTGGTGGCACTTTTTCTACGTTTTCCTGCGCGCTACAGCTTTAACGGCCGTAGCTCGCTCCAGCTTTAACGGCTGTAGCTTGCTTGGTTATAGTCCGATCGGGGAAATAATTGCATGTACGAATTTAGGGTGAAATTCCGCACATTCTGAATACCCACATTACAATATTATAAGAAAAAACATATTTTACGATTTTCCGCGAAATAACTTATCATTTCCATAATCAGCGTCAAATTTCCAAAATTTTGGGAACAAATTTGTTTAAATTTACGTGGTGTCGTTTATCAATAGATTTACCAAATAACTGTTTATATTATATTTGGTATCAAACATTCTGCGGGGGGGGGATGTGGTGGCTAATTTGCCGAGGGCCCACAGAGCTGCCAGACCGGCACAGTTTTCGGCTCTCCTTAGCACTGAATTGAATTGAAATGATTATATTAAATTGCAAAGCTCGATCCAGTTATACATCATCCGAGCAAGGAGTGAGTACTTAAGCTATGTAATGGTTTTCGGCGTGGGGGAGGGCAGTATTTTATATTGCAGTGATTTTGCACCCCTGCTTTAACTGTAGGTATTATTTAGTGACATCCTATTCCTATTACAATATCTTAATTCCTATATTTTTCATTCTTTCAAATAAATATCTCATTACACTTAAGGTAGGTAACTACAATTCATAATATAATGTAAAACTTACGGAGATTGTAGTAGAGAAACATGAAGATATACCAAGCACCAGCGCTCAATCCAAATACCATATTGAATACGGCCAAGATTTCAACGTCTTTGAGAGTAGACGGGCTATGCCATGAGCTCAGAGTTCTTCGGTAGTGCAGGAATAGGAGATGGAAATCAACAGCAGCCAACAATCCTGAAAATAATACGGTATCATTGGTTATTCTTTCACTTGGTGCAAGCTATGCTAACGAGTTGTTTACAAGATAACTCAGGACCATGACACACATATCAGGAATTAAGAAATTGTATTCTCTTTAGATATATATATATATAGTGATTTACATTATCAGTCCATGAATTAAACTTATATTTAACTTAAGATATAATGACGAATTGAGTTACAAACCTCCGATAGCAGTCCAAAATGATAAGTGTCATTGTCGAACACCACAGCATGAAACTTTCCCACATATCATGTGGTCTCGTCGTGAAGTTAAAAAAACACAACAACACAAGGAACGGGTCCATAAAAAGATCGAAAACGAATAAGGCCTATCACACCACACGACATTACCTCGGTCCAAGCAGGAACAGAGAGGCAGTACATTACGCAACCTGATTCGTCTTGTTGTCTCGGCTGCTCTCTATTGTCGGTGTCCGGTGACCCATGGTCTCTCCCATGTGGCCCATCGGAACATGAGTCAGGTGGCACCTCTCTCTACATGGAGGCATCAACATCTTACTGGGAGGGTCAGTTGAGTAGATTTACACAGCCTGGCAATCTGTTCCTGCTCGGACCGAGGCAATGTTGTGTGGTGTGATAGGCCTATCTATTCGTTTTTGATGTTTTTATGTACCCGTTCCGCATGTGTTTGTTTTTTTAACTTCACGACGAGACCACATGATACGTGGTAAAGTTTTTGTGCTGTGGTGTTGGACAATGACACTGTAGTGTCAAAACATATGTAACACTGTTTATATCATTCTGGACTGCTGACGGACGTACGTAACTCGATTTGTCATTATATTGCAATTCAGGGGGCTGCAACACGATGAATTTCAATTTAAGATATAAGGTCCTTACAATAACAACGAACACCATACTAATAGAGAAAATGACAATATCATATGAACTACTACCAATACCTACATAACAGGACCCTGAATTGGTTATGTCAGCATTACAAATAAATTTGATTAAAATTATATATACAGGGTGTCCCGTGAGAGTATGGCACAGATGCAGGATTTGGTAGAACTCATCATAAGGAGCAAAAAAAGTTGTATCAAATTTATTCTAAATTACTTTGTTTTCCGTCTCTCTGCCTGTATGTGATCTTTAATCAATGCAGCATATCTTAGGAACCACTTGATGTACTGACTTGAAACTTGGGATGTTTATTACACTAGTTTAGGGCTAATTTGGTAATTCTGGTAATTTAAATAGAATTTCCACGATTTTACTCAGAAAAATTGTAATTGCACAGCTATGGGCCTAGTGATCTTTATATCATCCTTTTAGGCTTAACATTTTTATTTATTTTTTTAGTATGCAGATCAAATAAATATTTAATAATTTGCCATTTTTACGAAATTAAACATTAAACAATTGAAATGGTTGCCATTTGGAAACGGTTAAAGAAGGAAACACCAAATTAGCCCTAAACTAGTACAATACATATGCAAAATTTTAAGTCAATACATCAAGTGGTTTCTGAGATATGCTGCATTGATTAAAGATCACATACAGGCAGAGACGGGAAAGAAAGATTTTGGCTCCTTATGATGATGATGAGTTCTACCGAATCCTGCATCTGTGCCATACTGTAAAAAAACAGATTAATTTTTAATTTTGAATAGTAATTTCAGTCTATTAAATCGTTGTATGCATGCACTTTTGGCCCAAATTTTACTTTTTCATCATATTTATTTTTTAACTCCCTAACTCTAATAGGAGTAAATTAACAAAATAAGTATTTAAATGTTGTCAAATATAGTCCCTTTACACTGGTTTTATTGAGTGTTCAATTTCAATAGACTATTCACCCATTAAGGTAGTACAGTAGAGTCTCATAAACTCGACTCCTGATAACTCGACACTCCGGGAAACTCGACACCTCATTTACTATACAGTACTATATAATGATGCACGTGTGTTCAGCACTCGACCGTACCTCACGCGCCTTCGGCTCGTGCTCTTTTCGATGACGGCGGCATTTTCCGCCAAGTGTGTCGCCAAGTCCAAAGTGAGAAGCAAACAAAGCTCACGTAATTTTTTGGAAACAAGGACAATTAATTATTAATTCTCATGTAGAAGTCAATTATGTAAGTTTTATAGTTTTCTGAAGCTTGTAATACACTATCATTATACATTATACTACAATGTGTTTAAGTATGACCTAATACAGTATACAATTTACAACTAAATACTACGTTTTCTCCCCTCCCAATGTAATTCTGGATAGCTCGACATTCCACAAACTCGACAGGGTCTTAGTCTTAGTCCACATTGTGTCGAGTTTGTGAGACTCTACTGTAACTTTATTCTATTCACTATAGCCTACAACGGAATCCGATTGGTGCTGCACTCTAGTAGCAAAATCTGTAACTAATGACTGTGAGCAACTACGGTTTTTCTCTTCACTAGGGGAGCGGACTGACTATAAACCTATCTAACGCCGTTAGACCACTGGACGTGAAAAACTGATCTGTAGCAATGTTAGTGGGAAGGCTCAAGTAAATTAAACGGTGGCAGGCTTGCTTGGACTATGAATCCCGATATAGGATCGGATTAACGAGATCCTACTTTACTGGAAATAGTCATGATGGTTAAAACAGTAGAGGATAAACTACCTAAATTAGGTGACTATCATGCATATAACACACGGATTTGAAACCAATTGGCTCCCTACACAAACATTGGACTTTCAGAAAATACCCAGTAGTGCTGAAATAAAATGTCTTTACAAAGTCCCTCAAGAATTGGTAAAGATTACTAATTTGACATTGTTTAAAAAGAAACTGAAAATATATCTGCTACAAAAAGTTCACTAATCTTTTGAGGAATTTTTAAATCAGTAGCGAGTAGGTTTTTTTTGTGATTCCCCTTGAATGGATTTTTTGGCGCACTTGCTCTTGTAACTCTACTATAATATTATTAACCCATAAAGGTAGTAATTTTATTCTATTTGCTATAGCTTACAATGGGACCCGATTAGAGCTGCACTCTAGTAGAAAAATCTGCAACTAATGACTGCGGCCAACTACGGTTCTCTCCGCTAGGGTCGCGGACTGATTATAAACCTATATAACGCCGCTAGGCCACTGGTCGTGGTAGCCGAGTTGGCTAAGTCATGGAAACACTTTGGCCAGGTGTTGATACGAAGGTCGTGGGTTCGATTCCCGCACACGACCAAAACTGATCAATTGAACAACTAACAATGAGTTGAAATTCAAATTATTTATTAACTCATAACATCTTACAAATGTACAATGTACATAGACAGGAGTTTCCTCATAAGCTAGGAGTTAACATACTAAATATAGTTACTAAAACAAAATCACAACTTAATTTAAAAATTACAACAATATTTTAACTGAACAATAAAGATACATCCAGATTCGAATGTGAGCTGTGAATGCCAGCAACATGTCTGTATTACATGGTGATTAATTTATCCGACTTATTAGAAAAGTTTCTTGTCAAGTTAGTTTCAATTCAGAAACCATGCATAAAAAACCCCTCAATATTATAATACAATTTTTCTAATAATTTGTGCAAATTTTCCGAGAGCATACTTTTTGAAGTGCTCATGATCAGACTTTTTGGTAATTTGTTAAAAATTTTGATGGCCATTTAATTTGGACTGTTTTCATATAAAGAAAGTCTATGGTGAGGGAATTAAAATAAATGTTGATGACATGTGGAATAATTGTGAGTAAATTTAAACTTTCCAAAGCTGTCCAGACCACTGTACAGTAATTTAACAATTTCAAAGATGTATAGACTAGTAATGGTTAGAATACCCAATTCCTTGAACAAAGGTCTACAGCTTGTTCTTTTTGAAATCCTAGTAATTGTCCGCACCATCGATTTTTATGCATTGAGAAGTTTTTTTGTTTTGGAACTGAATCCCCAAAGTACAATTCCATATCTAATTACAGATTCAATATAGACATTTATACCAATTTACAAATATCATTAGATGTTGTATTAATAATGACTCTTATTGCATATCGAAAAGAGTGAAGTCTTTTGTTAAAAATTGAATGTGGTCATCCCATTTTAATTTTGAGTCGATATGTATGCCTAAAACCTTATGAGTGTCCACCAAATTCATGTATTGTCTGATAAAGCATTTGTATGTGTTTTATTGTTTGTTTTTAAATTGAAGTGTATTATTTGTGATTTTGAATTATACATCAATAGACCATTTTTGGAGAACCATTTCTCTAGTTCTTTTAGTGTTTTTTGATTGAAATCTCTAATTGGTGAAAGTTGGAATTTTTGAACAGTTGAGTTAACCGGTCTGTGGCAACGTTGGTGGGAGGGTCCACTTAAAATAAACGGTGGCAGGCTTGCCTGGAAGTTGACGGGATCGGTTAATTCTTTGTGAGTTGCACATGGTCAACACTGATTTTGATACTGTTTACTTATGTCTACTGTGTGTGTGTGTTAATGTGACTCTTTAAACTAAAATAAAACAGCATTTCGGTTAAAATACACCATTGATTAATTTAAAAACACTTATTTTCTATTCCATAAATAACAAGTAAGGAACGGAACCAGCTCCTAATTCTACGCCAATAGGTTAAGTTTAAACAAATTACAAATTTGTTCCATCATTTTTGTTTGGCTCTATTTCAATAGTGTGTTACAATTTTCAGTGTCTTTTATGTTTTATTTGTAAATATAAGGGGCAGAATTACTGCTGCATATAACTTTCAGGAATTCTTTGAGCATTAAATTAAGTACCAGTGTACTTATACTATATTTAATCATAAAAACATTATTTCTACTCTGCATTACTAATTTAGCACATGTATTAGATGTTATTTATTTTTTGACTTGTCACGTATTGAATGTTACACGTTTTTACTTTACAGCCATTCCAGAATAAATGAGTCTAAGTGATAGTACACCCGCTGCAGCAAACCTGCGTACTCAGCGAATTTACGATGCATGTATATGTTTCTCACTAGCTCATAAAGCCACTCACCAAGTTTCATTAAAATACATGAATAAACAAGTAATATATAGCATTTTTTTTAATTCTCTATAACAATAACATTGAAGGCTGAGTACGCAGGTTTGCCAACAAGAAAGATAAGAAATGTGTTTTTATACAATTATCAATAACCAGGTGAAGCTACATACCAAGTTTGATTAATTTATGTTCATAATTAAGGGAGATATAAAACATTACTTATTCTCCATAAGAATAACATTAGGGTTGAGTATATGCGGGTTTGCTGCTACGGGGACAGTCGACAAAAAATTATTTTTCTGTGCAAATATCAATAGGTATACCAGTACTAGGTGAAGAAGCCACATGCCAAGTTTCATAAATATACATTCATAAATTCAAATTCAAATTCAAATTTCTTTATTGTTCGAAACATGTAATTACATGCTTAAACATTGTCAAAGGTTCTTAATCTATTTCACAGTGCATATTTATATACATTTTTCAGTCACAGTAAAAGTCAAATTAGGCCTAAATATCAACACGATATATTTACATGAAATATCTACAGAAAAAAATTTACAAAGTACACACGATTTATATTTCTACAATTGTAAATCATAAGGACACTTCATGATTAAATATCTCTTGAGTTCTGTCCTAAACGTATTTCCTAAAATTTCCTAAAATAATCGAGATCTCAAATTTTAATTATTCTCCATAAGGATAACATTGGACAATGTACTGTGTTTAGCACTTTGAATATCTCTGCAACGCTTGGACGTAGAATCACAATTTAAACACCAAAATGATTGTTTTGAAGAGCTGAACTGATTGGTAATATCAAATGTTAAGTTTACAGTAAAATTAACAGAGGGAAAGCTAAAAACCTTTTTCCCATGAGATTAACATGGGAGATTTTATTAACACGTTTTTTGGATTTTCTCTGCAACCACTTAACCTAGGTTAATGATTCAAAATACCATATTATTTGTTTTTAAGTTCTATAAAATCGTCAAAACCAAAATTGAATGGTTTAAACAATTTAGGGTAAAAGATGGAAAAAACTGATTTTTGGAAAATGTTGAAACCCTATAAAACCCCTTCCTATGGTCCGATCTTTCTGGTTTTCGAACGTGAAGTCATAAATGTTGCTTTACATGTTTGTGCCAAATTTCATCGAAATCGGATGTTTTTTTCAAAAGTTATCGGGTTGACGGACACATAAAGTTATCATGGTCTCAGGCTTAAGTCTTACCATGAGACCTAAGGTAATAGCTTCTTGCCTATAGGGGAAATTCGCTAAAAAATAAAAACAAAGCAATTATGTTTATTTTAACTAGTGCTTCTAAAATGACTTTAATTGTCAAAATCCAAGGTAGGCTAATAAACTTAAATTGTTGTACTTAAATGGATTTTATAGCCTTTCAAAGATTATACACTGTGCTTTGGCGTAATAAAACGTTAGTATGCTTATTTTGGCACCACTAATAAAACAGTGTTTTTTCCTACATATGAGATATTGTACTTCCTGTTAGTCACATTAGATCTAAATCTATGATATGTATGCTTATTTTGGCACCACTAAAAAAACAGTATTGTTTCCTCAAGATGAGATATTGTACTTCCTGTTAGTCACAGTACATCTAAATCTATAATATATTCAGCCGCATGTGTAACTCACTCACTCACTGACTGACTGAGGTATACGAATTCTAGACCACTTCTAGACGAACTAGAGACCTGAAATTTTGCATGCAGGTAGCTCATAGCTTGTAACCCCCAGGAAAATCGCCAAAACTGACAATATTTTATTTTAACCCCCCTAAAAAAATATTTAATGCCCCCCAAAAAAGGCTTATTTTATAATTCCAGTTTTTGAGCTCTAGCGGCCGAACGGATGGTCCTATAGAAAAACGGATACCACCACAACATGCTGATTTTGCAAGACCTACAACTTTGTTCCAATGATTTTTTGTTGTATCTCGCTTTTTTCACCCTTAGGTAGCGCTAGATTTTTCAAATTTCAGGCAATTTCAACGGTTATTTTCGTGGTTTTTAATTTCCTATCACTTTAATTTAGTATTTAAAGGCTTGATATTTGGCACACAATATGTGTACACATTACCCTTCACGAAACAGGGGATAAACTAACCTCTTTTAATAGTTAAATACCTCAAAAAAATTAAAAACTCTAATTGTTGCATTAATGACAAACTGCAGTATCGACTTACTCAGGTAATTCTATATAAGCTAGAAACGTGGAATGATGCATACAAGTAGCTTGTCCATTGAAACCCCCAGGAAAATTTTCAAATGTTTTTTTAATCATAACAACATTAAAAAATCAAAATGGAGGAAATTTTGAACATGAACAAAATAGTGCCTTTTTATTATAGCTCTAGCGGACAAACATTGTAATCTAGAACGCTTCAACTAAGTGACCGACAAATATAACCTAGTGCATGAAGAACTAGGGTGACTTTTATAGACTAAAGTGACAATTGCGGTTATGCATGAACACAATTTCTGACCATATCACATACATTGTAAAATGTCAATTGATAATAAACTTGATTTCTGATTTTCTGAAAAACGGAAGGTCATATCGAAAAACGGAACATTTCCACTTGCCAAGGATTTTGGACGATCTACAACTTTGGTCCTATGACTTTTGTCGTATCTCGTCTCCTTCACCCTTAGGTAGCGCAAGAGTTTCCAAATTTCAGCATATTTTCTAGATTTTGTGGCAGTTTTAAATTTTGTATCACGTTAATATACTCGATAGAGACCTAATATCAGACACGCAGTATGTCTACATTACACTTAGTCAACAGTCATATGACCAATTTTTGTTAGCCTACTTAAAAATGTCGGAAAATGAAAAACTGTGTTTAGATATGACCGTTTCTTAGTATAAGTAGGTAGTAAAGAAATGAGGGTTCTGTGCCAATTGATATTATTGGACATGCACACGACACCATTAATACGTGAACTAGGGACTTGAGATTTGGCATGCATGTGCTTTGAACCTTTTAACCCCAGAGACAATTCCCAATCATTACTTTTTCCAGTTTTAACTACAGGTACCTCAACAAAATAATAATGGTGTATAAAACAATCAAATTGTAGTGCTTTGTAAATAGTTCTAGCAGCCATATGGATGGTCATATACTTAAATATCTGCTGATTAGTCGGTTTTCTTAGTATGAGTAGTAGTCTTATAGGAGTTTTGGCCACTTGATATGTCACCACTTCAACATGAGGCAAAATAGCGACCTGGGGGCAAAGCCCCCACAGGGGTCTTGGGGCAGAGCCCCCAGCGAGCGAAGTGAGTCTACTTATATAAAGCTTCACTGAGTCACTGGAGAACAATTATGAGGCACTTCCCGTGATTGGACCCTACTCGACCTCATACTTCAATTAAAGCTCTTGACGAGAAAGTCTCAGATAAATGGCCAAAATTCAACATTTTTGAGTTTTGTAAGCTCTTTTTGGGTGGGAAAAATTCAACTTTTTCAATTTTTCCTCTTTGAACGCTTTTTGTACGAATACATAACATGTTAAATCAAAAGTTGTAGAAAATTTAATTCCAAACTAACGATTTTTCGACAGATTTAATATCCGATCATCAGTTTAGTCTATTCATCCGAGAAGGAGTACGTTTGAGTGTTTTGGCCCATTGAAACCACTTATAACTTTGGCTAATACCACATGTTTGTAACAGGTGATTTATATAAACCTCCCATATAGGCGATAATGTGTTCGCCATGACGTTTATATCAATCAGCTGTTACAAACGTGGTGGGCACATTATCGCCTACACGGGAGATTCAATATCGCTAATATTGTTTGTTACGATGTTGGAAAATCTCTTCAACCGATTGTTTGTTTTATCAAATTAATTTATAATTGTTGCTCACTGCTTAATGAATGGTAACTTTTAGAAAGTTTGACATGCTACGGTAGCCCAGTGGATATGTTGTTAGATTCACGGTCATGCGGTCTCAGGTTCAAATCCTACTTTTGATGTTAACTTTTTGAGGACTGAAATTTCTGTTTAATTTGACTTTATTTTGTTAATACAAATCCATTTAGCCTATATGTAATTATGTTGCACAACGAACAGCCACCATACAGTGCTTTGCAGAGTTAGGTTAGGTTACCAATCTATAATTTTCTCGTGAACTGCAGCCTAATTATTTGTTATTTTTCACTCGTAAATCCATTGTAGAACTCAAATTTAACATTATATTCACAACTTTTTATTTAACTCATATCTGCTTGACACTGAATTGAGGTGAGCACTTTATATTTTGCTTTTACACCACGAATCAACTATCGTAGTCGGAAGTTTCGTCGATAAAACGAACAAGCAGCCAGTTCGTAAAATGTTTCCATACCCATCAAACTGATATTGGACCGCCAGTGTAGGCGATAATGTGTTCACCAAAGCTCATTGTTGAGTAGTTTTTCTTTAGTTAACAGTTACTTCTGCCGATTGCCTATATACTCTACCGAACACACCCGAAAGGCTGATACAGTGTAAACACGTTTTGTCAGAACCCTTAGACCGATAGCGATTATATAAAGTGCCAGACCATCGGATGCCGGATTAGCAGGCTTTTAGTGTAGGAAGGTGAATCACAGAGTTTTACAAAAAAGTAGACATTTCAATTGAGATAACTTATCCAAGTAGTGTACCGGTAGCCTACCGTGCGGAACCAGCTTCAGTTGGATGTTTTCAGATAAATCAACACTGAACAAATTTCTTAAGTTGAGAAAATCTAAAATGATAATCGAAACATGATCTGGACTATTTTTTATTTCGTTCAAAGAAATATAACTTAGGCCCTAAGTATTTTTTAAACACTATATAATGATCAAAAACAAGAGAAATGTCCCATACATAACTTGGAATGGCTTGTTAAAGGCCTAATTAAAACCTTTTCATCTAGCAATTCGTTAAAATATCTCAGTACAAATTTTTATTGTTCAGTACCGGTACACAAAAATGTTGATAAGAATCTTCACATCGATCGGCAATGTTAAGTTAACACATTGCGTGTGGCCGGGTCAACATAGACCCGCGGCGGGCAACACAATAACGGGCTGCGTATGCTGCACGGGCGGCGGGCTGTCTGGTCAACGTAGACCTGCGGAGCGCTCTACTATTGCTTGTATTATTTTGAGCCAGCCACTGGATGTTTTCCATTGAAAGTTTGTAGCCAAACACATCGATAATGTTGACTTCCCCTGGTGACCTTGGTTTCAATTTTAGAATGGTTTGGAGCAGAGCACGGTGGTTGGAATGGCGGGTGGAGCCGGGCCTGCTTTATCAAACCACCCCCTGAATCATAACCACATGACGGAATGTCAATCTCATTGCATAATCGGCATATGTGAGTATCGGGAGTTATTGGGCAGATGTATACTAATTTCTCATTTGTGATGTGTGTGAAACTGGCAAAGAATCATCCATAACTCCAGAAAGAGGGTATTTAAACTATGACATCACATCTCCTTTATTGTTCAGGGTATTTAAACAATGACGTCACATGACCAGCTGACAGAAACAAACAAGATGGCAGCCACATCAGTATGCAACATAACCTCAAAACCGATTATTACCGCCTTTTTGCAGTCATCAAATTCCCGCCAATATGAAAATCTAACCTCAAAAAAGAGATGATTTATATTACATTTGAGACACATGTTATTTTATTTATTATTAAACCTATTTTATTTTATTTAGGACCGAAAGCTGTTTAGTTTATCTAAAACCTAATTGCTGTGACACCGTCACGATACTGTTAAATTAATAAAAACTCGTTTTTAAGACATCCATCAACCCGGTGTTGACATCTCAGCAATAACTCATAACTCCTAAACCCTTCGTTGAAACATATTGTTTTTGGTATGTAAATAAAGCTAATGAATCTATCTACAAGATTATCACTATGGGATACCGTTACGATGATTGAAAATATATGTAAATGTATGCTCAACTTGTGCGTTTATCAAGGCTTTGTCACCATCAGCCTAGGTGATTAAAAACTATTATTATTATTTTAAACGGGGTTTAGAACCGATTTACTACACAAACATAGCCTTGACAGATGGTGAAAATCTTTGAAAATGCATAAGTTGAGATTATGTTTACTTATCTTTGAAAATGCATAAGTTGAGATTATGTTTACTTATATTTTCAATTATCGTGACGGTATCCCATAGTGATAATCTTGTAGATAGATTCATTAGCTTTATTTACATACCAAAAACAATATGTTTCAACGGAGGGTTTAGGAGTTATGAGTTATTGCTGAGATGTCAACACCGAGTTGATGGATGTCTTAAAAACGAGTTTTTATTAATTTAACAGTATCGTGACGGTGTCACATAGCAATTAGATTTTAGATAAACTAAACATCTTTCGGTCCTAAATAAAATAAAATAGGTTTAATAATAAATAAAATAATATGTGTCTCAAATGTAATATAAATTATCTCTTTTTTGAGGTTAGATTTTCATATTGGCGGGAATTTGATGTCTGCAAAAAGGCGGTAATAATCGGTTTTGAGGTTATGTTGCATACTGATGTGGCTGCCATCTTGTTTGTTTCTGTTAGCTGGTCATGTGACGTCATTGTTTAAATACCCTGAACAATAAAGGAGATGTGATGTCCTAGTTTAAATACCCTCTTTCTGGAGCTATGGATGGTTCCTTGCCAGTTTCACACACATTCATTTGTGTGGGTGTCTTTTTTGAAAACCAACCGATAAGAGACGGTGTAAATCTATGTGACCCATTGATAGGAGTGCAAATAAGTGTTTATTCAACTGACAAAACCAGCCAGCCTGCCCTGTTCGCTAAGACGACTCGACCGACACAGCGCAATGGCTCAGCACCTGGAACCCAGCACTGCACGTCACCATGGAGCGAAACACCTGGTGGTGCCCGCGTCACTATAAACCCATGGATTTCGGACTGCCATTTCCTTGGAAAACCAACTGGGAATCTATCTTTCTCCTCGAATCTCGACTTTTACAACCAAAATTAAAGTTTTTAAGCATTATAATTTTTCACGTTTACGATAAGTTGATTAATTTTTCCTTAGCACCGAATGTGTCAACATCTTACTACAAGTTTTGATTGTCCGGTGCAAGAATAGCTGCATCATCTAAACAAAACATTTTGCTAACAGCTTGGTAAGAACCTCTCGTTAAGGAAATCACATTCAAAATGTATCACGAGGTTCAGACGACAGAAACATTTTGATTGTAACATTTCACAATCAAATTAATATTTAAAATTGATAGGCTAGTACAATTTTATTATTCAATTCCTAACTGCCGTTCTTTTAGTATGGACCCCCTCCACCCAACAGCCTACATGGCTCTTGGGCAGGTAGTGGCTTTTGTCCTTCCACCCACAGCATCCCTACACTAAAGCCTACCTAATTCCTCTATAAAAATGTATGCATTTTTTGCAACTAGCTAAATAGAATTATGGTTAAAAGTTACAGTTAAGCCTACCTGATATCAACGCCCACACTGCAGCATGATAGTTCCCATAGAAAAAGAACACAAATGAGGAAAAGCCGAATATCACTCCAATTCCACTAAAGAATAGTCCTAAACAGATTTTCCAATTCGCCATAATGTAATAGCTTTCTGCGTTATAATTTACAACTTTTGTTGCAGAGGGAATTTACTCCACTTTCTTATAAACACTGCTTGAAATCGAAATGTAAGACCACTGTAAGACAAAATACTCTATTACCTTTATACCTTTGTTTAGCTTTCAGCTGTCCAGTGTTTCCAATCAGCGGTAAAAAATATCCCACGCGCTGACACAACAAATCCCACACTTTCCCACTGATTTTTCAAAAAATACAACACAGTTTATGTTAAGTATTATATGATTATTGAAAAACGTATTAGTACAATATTTATACCATTAGAGAGAGATTATTTAGATCTACTAATTACCTATACCTATATTTTACATTTTAGTACCTCAAAGGATTTTGAGTAATGAGACATAAATGATATGGTTTATGCCATAAAGCCAGCATGTGAACTAACCAAATTAAATAATTTAAGTTAGATCCATGATAGGTACTAGTATTTTTAATGATAGTAAATAGTACAAAATAAGTACTGAATAATTGCAAATATTTTACTTGTTAGTTTCAACATTGCCAGGCCAGCGACAATAGCGACATGGACGTGATCAATTGTTCGTTTTGTGATGTTTATAAAATAATAATAGGTGCGGACAACGTTTAAAAATGGGAAACCCCGCAACTGCCACAATGACGAGAAAATCCACTATAATATAAGTGCTACTTCTAAGGTGCTTTGGTCGTAAACAAACTAGCAGACGTAATGCCGATTTACAAAAAATCCCACTTTATCCCACAAGCAGTCAAAATATCCCATATGTGGGATAAAAATCCCTCAAGTGGAAACACTGGTCCAGCCTAGTGAGTGAGTCGTCTGAGTCAGTGACTAATGATTGGAACGGGAACAACCGATTGAAAAAAAACTTAATCGATTGTTGGTGAAAACCGATTCAGTCGGTTACTTTTTTTACAATCGGTTGAATTGGAGAACGATTGAAAACAGTCGTTCACTTTCATTCAACCGAATTCAGTGTTTGGACTAAAATAACAGTTGAACGTTTTAATTTGACTGAGAAAATGTGTTATAATTCATCGACATTTATTTTATACGAGAGAACCCCGTTGTAAAAAAAAACAAAAATCAGGTTAATATAGAGGCGGAATCAGTTTGTTTTAGCATTTTATTTTATTCTTTTATTTTACCCCTGCCTTGTATAAACAAAACCGTTCCTGTTTTGACTTGACAAAATGCTCACTTCCAGGGTCTGGCGACCGGTGGTCTTATTAATTTTCAAAATTAGTTCGACCCTGTCCACCCTGTTCTCTAGTGCAAACTAATGCTTTAATCAGTGGATTTTACAGGCTAAAATCATTGAATTAGTCTAATACTATCCATAAAACTGTTTTCTTTCGAAGATGCATGTCACTGGCCCGGCCATGTAGGAAATTAGAGAAACCAACTGAGCCACGATTTAGTACCAAATTGGTACTAATGGTACCACCAATGAAAACATAGGTACTTCAACCATTTAACGGTAATAACGATTTTCATGTTGGGGTCAATGACATCTCAGCCCGGCCATGTTGGAAATTGCAGAAACCAATTATGCCACAAAAGTTTAGTACAAAATTGATACTAAATGGTACCTCAAAAGAAAAAATAGGTACTTCAATATACAGTGAGTAATTAGGTACTAAAGGTTTCTGGGCCAGCGACATGCAAGCCCGGCAACTTTCGATTTTGACAATAAATCATATACCAAAATTTAGTACTAAATTGGTACTAAGTGGTTACTAGAGTAAAAATAGGTACTTCGAACAATAAATAGTTACAACGGTGCTAATCGCAATATCTCAGCCTGGCATATTGAAATGTCATGAACTACATTTTGTAGTCATATAGTTGGCTTTAAATAGGATTATTTTTATGGAAAACCATCTTGGCTCATATTCAGGGTCCGAAAGTTGTGCTTGACAACCATAGTAAAATAAGTAATTGTCGTTGTCCTTCCCCCATCTTAATGTAAAATTATAAGCAGCGCAACTCCTAAACCATTTGCCACAAAATAAAAACAACATAATAAACAGAACACCAGTTGTGTTGCTTAAATCTGACGCCTAGACGAACTGATTAGTGTCCAATTACGCCATTTCCTGCGTCTAACGAAACACGAATGGCAGAATGCGCCATAGTTGGCACCAGAGGTCTTGCCCTCTTGAAATACCCACTCGCCCTGGATACATCCCGCCACACACAGCTGTATGCCAGGGCTATGTAATTTCGATCACGAATACAAATTTAAATTAATTGAAATAGGTGAACAACAATGGAACACGTGTTTGAAATTAAATCAGACAGCTGATTTAAAATCAATAAAACAAAGACAGCTGTTTTAAACTAATCAAATATTGAAAACTTTGAGAAGCTGTAACTTTTGACTGGGTCAACCCTTTGCAACCTGAGTTGCACCGTTGTGTTTTACTAAAAGATACCTAAAATGAGGTGTAACTCGACATAGGCTTCTATTTAAAAATGTTTCGACTTCCTCTGTGGGCCGTCCCCTGGGTGATGCAACAAATCAGTAAAATACGTGTAAACGTGGTTGACAATATCAAATACAAAAAAACTAAGTCTTATTAAATTATGGCCAGTAGTTCAGGAGTTATTAAATATATTCCAGACTTTTGCCCAACTCTGTATATTTATATATATATATATATATATATATATATATAGAGCTTTTTATTTATTCTCCATAAGAATAACATTAGGGCTGAGTACGTAGGTGTGCTGCAACAAGAAATAAAAGAAATGTGTATGCAATTATCAATATAACTCAACCACAGGTGAAGCTACATACCAAGTTTTATTCATTTAGGTTAATAAATAAGGGAGATACACACACATTAACTTATTCTCCATCAGAATAACATTAGGGCTGAGTATGCAGGTTCGCTGCTACAGGGACATCAACAAAAACATATTTTTTGCTCAAATATCAATATACCATGACTAGTTGAAGCCACATACCAAGTTCTACAAATACATATTCATTAATAATCGAGATATCACATTTTGTTTTTTATTCTCCATATAAGGATAACATATTGGACAATGTACTGTGTTTAGCACTTTGAACCAACGCCGAATTTCAGAGCCGTAGGCCCAAAATCCCAGACTAGTTTTCCTATATTATTGCCAGCAAGTTAATTATATAACACCCTGCCAGTGGAAGTTCGGCAAACTGAGGGAAACCATTTTAAGGAAGCAGTGCGACACGCTGAGTTCAAGACCGCTGTATACCATTGATGAATTCCGTGATGGATTACAGAGAGCAGGCCATCCACCGCCTGTGTAAAAAGTATTTTATTGCACAATGTTTTCAATTCAAAACATGAGCCTTCAAATCAAATCAAATCAAATCAAAATATTCTTTATTGCCATGGAAACACAATAACATGCATTGGCTTGCGTCACACAAAGATAATTATAGTAAGTATACAATAACAATGTAAGGACCATACAAGTAAAATCAGGAAGTATCATATGTACCACTAATGTAGTCATCTACAGAATAAAAACACTTCTCCAACAAAAAGGACTTAAGCTTTATTTTAAACTGAATGCCATCTGATTCAGTTTTAAGGACATCAGGTAGAGCATTAAATAATATTGTTGCATTATAGTATGTATGGATTTTAAAGAAGGAAGTACTGTGATAAGGAATATTTAGTTTGTTTCTTTTTCTGAGGCCATATTTAGATTGAGGGACAAGGGAATTGAAAATACTGTGGTTCTGCTTAAAAAAAATCAAAGTTTGATAAATATAAATACTAGGGAACGTGAGAAGTTTTAGTTTTCTGAAAACGGTCTTGCATGATTCCCTCCTTCGAAGACCAGCAACAATTCGCACTGCCCTCTTTTGGAGGACAAAAATGGGTTTGGTTATAGATCGTTCTGAACCCCAGATTGCGACAGCATATGAAATATATGGAAAAATCAACGCGTAATACGAAGTAAGAAGAACCTCAGTATTTGTAAAGAAAGCTAGTCTACGAAGTACAAAAATCCCAGAACATAACTTTCGTGCGACATCGCTAACATGAGCAGAAAATCTAAGATGTCTATCAACATTTAACCCCAAAAACCTAACATTGTCATTGGAGCAGACTTCTGCTTCATCGACCAAGATAGTCAGATTATCATTACGCTTGGCCAAAATTGCGAAATCAATTACAGAAGTTTTGTTAGCATTGATAGCCAAACCATTTTCCCGAAACCACTGGACAATCATATTTGACTCAACAAAGCTATTGACCTCCATGATCTCACGACATATGCCATCCACAATTATTGACGTATCATCAGCAAACAAACACAACTCAGCACCTCCCACACAGCTCTTCAGATCATTCACATATAAAATGAACAGAAGAGGACCGAGTATTGAGCCTTGCGGAACCCCCGCATTAACAATTTGTACGTCAGAGTGGCAATATCTCATAATCTCTGAATCAATGAAAGGTATTTCAACCACTTGCCTCCGACCCCTCAAATAGGACGAAAACCATTGGTTTGCTATCCCACGTACTCCAATAACTTCAAGCTTCTCCAGAAGACGATCATGACACACCATATCAAATGCCTTCCTTAAATCAAAGAAAACTCCAGATGCATACTTCCCTCTATCCAAAGCATTGACTACCTTGTCGATGAGCGTGAACATAGCACTGACAGTTGAGCCCCTCTTAACAAAGCCGAACTGGTTCTTGAATAAAATATCATTATGATTAATGAATGACCACAATCTACTTATAACTGCCTTCTCAAATACCTTTGAGAATGTTGAAGAAATGGAAATAGGGCGGAAATTATCAAGTTCATCTATTTTCCCTTTTTTATGCAGTGGCTTTACAACCGATAACTTTAGAAAGTCAGGAAAAATTCCTCTAGTAAAGGAAAAGTTAATCAAATGAACTAGAGGATCGACGAAAAGATCACAACATGACTTAAGGAGCTTTGATGATATACCATCAATGCCAGATGACGTCTTTGGCTTTAAATTCATGATAATATCAGTAACCTCACTCCTGGAAACAGGTGACAGGAAAAACGAAGTTGAGCTACCACCAGGATGGCCATTAGAAAAACAATTAGACCCCTTTGGGACTACATTTATAAAAAAATCGTTAAAAATATTTGAGATGGACTTCGGATCCCTAACAACAACTCCCTTCTTGTCTTTGATGGACCGAGGAATGTTACACAAATGTTTTTTGATGCCTCTATGTTCATTTATTACATCCCACACAGTTTTGACCCTATTAGAAGAGTTTTGAATCAAGTTAAATACTTTAGTTGACTTGGCAGCCCTAATACTTGCCCGATATTGCCTTTTTAACGATAAGTAGTGCTGCCTCCTTTCATCCGAAGATTCCAAATCCTTGGTGAAATAGTACCACTGAAAAACCAAGTCACGGAGTTGTAACTGATCATTATCCAAAGCGACCTTACTGCACGTTGCACGCATCAGAAGTTTTGTTTTTTTCAGTGGAAAAGCTTGGTCAACATAAAAAGAAATGGAAGATTGAAATAAATGCATTTTGTCATTCATGGAGTCGGTTTCGTACATATCGGACCATGATTCTTTACCAAGTAAATATTGAAATACACGAACATTTTCACATGAAAACGATCGTTTGAACGAATACTTCGGGCTTATGACATCCGCTGGCGTTAATAACTTGATAACGCCTACCTGAGCATGATGATCAGAGAGAGCAGTAATTAGAACCGAGCAAGTACAAGCATCATCAGGAAGATCGGTATAAAAATGATCAATCAAAGACTTCGAGTTTTTGAACTCTCTGGTATATGACCAAACCTTATTCTTCAGTCCAAAAGAAGCCATCAAATGTGTTAAGCTATCGACTTTAACATCAGTGACAGCCAAATCCACATTGAAATCTCCCACAACAATAGTTCTAGCATTATGACATATGACTTCATCAAGGCAGCCTAACAAACACCTGTAAAATATCTCATGTTCCTGTATTGACGATGAAAAAGGTTGAGGCTTATAAACGGCAACCAACATAAAACAATCCTCACCAAACTGAAACTTAACAGCAGCCAACTCACATTTACCCTCCAGGCAAAAACGTGAAACATCAATTTCCTCCAAAGTTAATGAGGCTTTGCCAAAGATACACACACCTCCTTTATGGATAGTTTTCCGGCAATATGCTGTAATGCCATGAAACCCATGAAGCGAGACAACATCAAATTCAAAATCCTTCAGATGGTGTTCAGATAAACAAATTATGTCTGGGTTTTCAGAATCAATCAAAATTTGTAAGCTATCTAGCTAACTAAGAAGGCCTTGAACGTTGTGGTGGACAATCTTAAAATTGGACGCTACATTGGAGTTGTCTGCTATACAACCTGAGACGTTTCTCCTAAAAAAACGTTTTCAGACTCACGTTCCACAATGGGTGAAGCAAGCCTAACTGAAGTTACTTGGGATGAGACATTTCCTGAATCTAAAGATTCATTATTAGGTTTTACATCCACGATATCACGTCCCTGATTTCGGCTAGCCGTAGCAAGTACAACAGAAAATAGTTTACCTAATTGATTATTACCATCTCTGTTTAAATGCCTACCATCCCTGGCAAGGTGTCTCCTACTCACCCAACAATTTGCCTCAACAAACGCAACGCCAAAATTGATACACATCACCTCCAATTGTGCATTGAAGTCAAATAAAGCCTTATATGTCATATCAGATCTTATTATAATGCTATTTACAAAAACCACAGTATTAGGAAAATGGGTTCTGGTGGTGTTTTTACAAAGTATATGACGCAGTCTATTCGGGTTTCACGGTCAACGAAGAAGCAACGGTAATAAGGTAATAAGGACCTTGTATCAATGCTACGTACGTTCATAGTCGCATGATAATAAAGCTTTTTGATTTTATTTGACTCTCCTTAGATCCTTGTGTTCTTGACTAGATCCTTATTCTTGTTAAGTGAACAGTTTTTATGACTTCTCGTACATTGAGAATGTTTCCAAGTTGAATTCGCAGTAAGTATCGTTGAAAGCTAGAATTTACCTTGGTGAACTGCGAGGCTGCATGATGAAAAAACTGTAGCCTGGTAGAATAACAAAATTGAAGTGAAGAGTAAACTTAATGTTTGTACTCGCCACGCCCCTTGGCTTGGCCTCTACCCTCTAGTGGATGTTGTTATTTATTTTGGGTTAATTTATTTTTGAGTGATTATTTACAACTATAGTAAGGTAAGTTACCAAGATTAAAAAATGGTTTTCGTACTTATCAATCGTGATTCACTATGTGTTTTAAGATTTGCTAGTTTTTCTTGTATTAAACGACGTAATTGTCACCTTTGTAGTGCGTTATGGAATTGAACCCAAGTTGAAGCTAAGGATTCGAGGACAATATTATACTTCTGAGGTTCTCAATCTATCGGTAGTTATGAATGTTAAATCCACGCTGTCTTGCCTAGTTGTATACTGTATTTTCATGGGTCATGACCCAAGTAGTTAACCAAATTAAAATTACCCTAGGGCACAGTAGGCCTAGGCCTTATTACCCATGTACATGAAAGTGTTTTATTTCTAGGCTAGTAACTTAGGCCTAACAAAGTATAATATAAGAAGGCCTAATAGACAGTCAAGAAACTTGTACCCGTACGTAAGTGAATGTACTTAACGCTGGACATCTGAAACTGACTAGCATTCCATGCTGTTGCTAGCATTCCATGCTGTTGGTGGACTAACTTAACTGAAGTCAATCACTAACGGAAAACTATTGTTGTTTTCCAAACTTGGTGGAAAACCTAACGTACAAACCAAATAAAGAGATTCTGGGGGATGGGGTTTAAAACTGAATATGAAACGCTAACTATTGATCAGACAGGTGGCTAACAAATCAGGCTCAGGTGAAGTTATCTGATAAATTTAAAATAGGCCTAATAAAATTGCCTTTTATTTGGAGCGTTTTTCACGTGTAGGCTATATGTTTTGTCAAACAAAAGTAACAATTAATCTAATAATATTTCTAACATAACAAACAAAATAAGTTGAGCAGATTGAACATAAAAAGAAATACAGTGGAACCTCGATAACTCGAACCTCAATAAGTCAAGTCGAAGTTTTAGCCGTAGAACCTCTATAACTCGAATATGTACTATCGCTGTACCTCTATAAGCGAAGTATTGATTAGTAGTAGGAAGACAAAGTTTTTCATTCACCAAACCTCCAGTGACTTTGAAGCCGGAAATACCAACCCTCCCTCCCCACTCCATCTCTTTCCCAGGTGCTTCTGATGTTGGTAAAACCAGGGTAAAACAACCGACAAATAACACGCATATCAAATACACTCATCCTCACGCACGGGTTTCACCTATGTGAGGATTTCATTTTATAAATAAGGAAATTGTTATAAATTATATATTTTTCTTAAATAAAATATTTTTATTTGATTAGATTTTTGTCCGGAGTCGTTAGTTAGTGCAAGTTTAGACGTTCTGGATGTAGTATGTGAAACGTAGTTTTTAGGTTTTTTTTTACTAAGTGTTTGCAGTTTGGCGAAACGTGTTGGCAAAACTCTATCCTATGAGGAGAAGGAAGTTTAAGACTATTTGAGGCTATTGACACAGGAAATAAAAACAGTGACATCGGGAAGCACTTGGAACACCAGTGAACACTCGTTGACAATTTTAAATCAAAAATAAGTGTCGTACTGCTTCACCCTAATTCCAACAAAGCTCTGCAATTTTAATTGTTATCATGTTTTGTTCCCTTTTAGTTTTGTAAATTATTTTAAAATAGACACGAAGTGGTCAAACGGGCAAAACATCACCAAAATACCGAACTGTGAGTCATTTTATTTGTTTACTTTCCTCTTACTCTACTATAATATTTTTACTGAAGGAAGTATTACGTCCTCTACTTCGTAAACCAAAGAAGTTTTACAAAATATTTCCGGGATTATTTTAGACATTTAAAATTGCTGGTTGCTTGACCACTTCTGAAACAAATGATAATTTGCTTGTTGTTTCTATTGTATTTGAGGAATCAAAAATAATTTTTGAAATTTATATCTTAACTCGTTTAAGTGTCACGACCATTTTTGTGTTTGCAGTTTTCTTTTACGTTATAACAGAAATATCTTAACCATTTATCCTAAAAAGATCAGACAAAACCATCGAACTAGACTTTACTTCCGCCCGGTCGAGTCTTAACCCCGTTTTGTGTTTATTAGTGTTTGCGTAAAGTCATGTCCGTCGTTTTCATGTATGTGTGTGTGTGTGTGTGTGTAGATTTTTAAATATAGGCTACGTTTTTTTAAAATGTGATGATCTCCATTTGAAGATATTGACGTAGACTGCTAGTCTGGCCTAATGATCGTTCCCTAGGAACCGAAACTAGTTGCCACCGCAACCATTGCGTTAGGTACTTTTAAGTTCTTAAAAATACTAGTTTTAAATATTTGTAAAAAACAATGCCTAAAACAGTACCATAATAAATAAACAGATTTAAGGCTCATTCCATGTCAAATCAACACAGTGATTTTCCCTCATCATCTCAGATTTCAATGAAATTTGGTACATGTATTACTACCATATAGCCTAAGAAAAATACAAAATTTCAGCTCAATATCTCAAACGGTTTTCAAAATATGGCTATGTAAAGTTTTCAAAAAAACGCAAAAATATGACCGTTGTTCAATTTTTGAATCGAAATTGCAGCTCTCCTAGATGAGATAGAGAGTTGAAAGTGGTGTCATTTTAAAGCTTAAGCTATGCCCTTTAATTTGACATACAACTCACAAGGGGTTATAATACAAATATTTTTTCAAAATTTTGAATTTAAATTTCAAATTTGAATTTCACAAAAAGCGCACTTTTTAAAAAATTGAAAAAATTATGTAGAGTTGTTTGGGTTGTTGTTAATATGTGTTATAAAAATTATTATGGGACAACAATGGGTTCATACTTTAATTAATTATTAAAAAAAGTGTGTTTTAGTATAGATGATCAGACTGCTGAAAGAAATGAGCCAAAAATGTTTTAAAATAAAATGTAGCTTAATATTTTAGCAACTTCCAAAGATCTTATTTGCATAGGCCTATTTATTATTTGTATTTAGTCCATGAAAGTAAGTTAGATAGATACTAGCCATTGGAATAGCATAAGTAAATATAAAAGCATTACAAAATCTTTATTTTATTTATAATACTTGAAGGTGCTTTATGGTAAGTTACTAACAATAACCAGTGACGTACTAAAAAAGGCAACTAGGCCCATGGTTACTGAGCAAGGACCCCTTAGTAAAAGTCAAGATTCAAACTTTCAAGTTCAGACAAGAAAAGAACATGCAGCTACAGGATTCAAGTGGTTCATGTCTGTGTCTGCACAGTCATTTGCCAGTCTCATTTCAGATTTTGTGGTGGAGAGTTGTGTTGTGCAGTGCTTCTCAGTGAATTTTATAGTGGAAGTTTTAAATTAATAGTTTGGTGTGCCAATTAAATTTAAACTTACATAAAATTTTTTCTTTTGAATTAAAAACAGTATATTTTATTAATGTTGTCTTTTATACCAACTTGTTGTAAGTACTTATTCCAATTTTATTATTAGATCCAATTAACTCAAAACTTGTAACATGAATCTTTTTGATGTTTTTATTACAATACTTTTATTGATATGAAAGACATTGATGTTTTATTTTACATTAACAAATTTTAAATAAGTAAAAAAAAAAATACCTTTTGTTGATTTTGGTTATTAATCTGAAGTTGTGACCATTCCTTTTTTTGTAGCCAAAACATTTAAACTATAATTGGCATTTTATTTAAAACAATTTAATTGACACACCATGTATGTATTTTATATATATATATATTAAGCAGGTGGTTTGTTGTCATCTAGGCCTATATAAAGTTTATTAACATGGAAAGATATAAAGTATTACAATGCTGTAACCCTTTGAAAAAAACCAAACATTCTGTTAAAGATAAAAAAAGACTGAGAAATGTGACTGAATGGATGTGTGCCTTGTATCCAGAAATAGATAAACTTTCAAAGATTTGTGATAAGTGTAGGAAAGAAATAAGTTTGCTGAAAAGTAAAGAACAAAGCGAGGCTAGTGGTTCAAGTTCAAATGAAGCAAATGATCCTAATTTTATCGCACCATCTGCTGTTGCACTAGAGACACTCAATTCGTCTCTAGTTGAATTAGGAGAATCTCCCGTTGACAGTAAAAAAATAAAATCAAAACAATATTCTGCGAAAAAGATTAAAAAGATTGAAGGGGTAATGAAACGTCAACTTTTTGTAAATACTGAAGGCTCCTCTGACACGGATGAAACGGATGTACAGAATGAATCAGTTTTAACGAATCTTAAAGCACAGTTTGCAAATACTGAGTCAAGGGAAAAAAAGATAATGTTATTAACATGCTTACCAGACTCCTGGAGTGTGCGCAAAATTATGAGGGAGTTTAATGCCCCGAACTATATGGTGAGACAGGCTAAAAAGCTACTGAAAGACAAAGGAATACTCGAAAGTCCCAACCAAAGACCAGGAAAGAGCTTGCCTCAAGAAGTAGTTCAAGCCGTCCAATCTTTTTATGAAAGTGATGAGATTAGCCGTGTCATGCCCGGTAAAAAAGATTGCACTGTTGTAAAAGGTGAAAATGGAGAAAAAATTGTTGCATCGAAAAGATTGATTTTAGGAAATTTGAAAGAAATATTCACTGCTTTTAAAAGTAAACATCCGAATCTGAAAATTGGATTTTCCAAATTTGCAGAGTTGCGACCGAAGAATTGCATCCTTGTGGGTCAGAGTGGCACACACTCGGTGTGTGTATGCACATTTCACCAACATGTAAAACTGATGATAGAGAATGCTAAGTTAAACAGTGTAACAAATGGTGTCCTAGCAACGTATAAACATTGCTTAGCAAATATGTTGTGTAACCCTCCCTCCATTGACTGTTGTACAAGTACTTGTCTTTCATGTCCAGGAGTAGATAAAATAAAGCATATTCTAGAAGAAAAGTTTGAAGAAAACATGATCGAGAAAGTAACTTTTCGCCAATGGGTCACTGTAGACCGCTGCTCATTGGAGACGTTTCAAAAAACTTCAAATGAGTTCATAGAACTGTTCGCTGAAAAACTGTCCAACTTAGTATTTCACGACTTTGTCGCAAAAGAGCAGAGTTCTTTTTTGAAGGATGTTAAAGAAAATTTCAAAGACGGAGAGTTCTGTGTGAGTGGGGATTTTTCTGAAAATTTTAGCTTTGTGGTACAAGATGAGGCCCAAGGATACCACTGGGCCAGTGATCATGCCACAATCCATCCTTTTAGCGAATTTCCCCTATAGGGAAGAAGCTATTACCGTAGTCGGCATGGTAAGACCTAGGCCCGGGACCATGATAACTTTTCGTTTTGAGGTCCCCAGACCCCAAAAACACCATTCGTTCGAAACTGTATATATATATATATATATATATCTATATATATATATATATATATATCTATATATATATATATATATATATGTGTCCGTGAGCACGATAACTCTCGTAAAAATTATCCGATTTTGATGAAATTTGGTATAAACGTGTAAAGCAACATTTATGACTAAGTTCGAAAACCAGCCAGATCGCTCTATCCGAAGGGGTATTTTGGGGGGGTTTTGTACCCCAAAAATGTGTTTTTCGAATTATTTTCATATAATTTTGGAAATAGTCAAATTTTATTTTTTCCCATTGGATTCAGCTTAAAAAAACACACAATTTGGTATTTTGATCATTTCTCTACGTCAATTGGTTACTGAGATATTGAAAGTGCTAAACACAGTACGTTGTCTAATGTTATTCTTATGGAGAAAAATAAAAATTTTATATCTCGCTTATTTATGAACCTATACTGACGAAACTTGGTATACGGCTTCATCTGGTTGTGGACCATTGATATTTGCTCAAAAAGACACTTTTTTACCCAAGGCTCCCATAGCAGCAAACCTGCGTACTCAGCCCCATGTTATTCTTATGGAGAATAAGTAACGTGTTATCTGCCTTCATTATGAAAATAAATTAATGAAATTTGGTATGTGGCTTTACCTACATGAGTTATATTGATATTTGTATAAAACCCAATTTTTTGTGTTCCTTGCTTCAGCAAACCTGCATACTCAGCTGCCATGTTATTCTTATGGAGAATAATTAAAATGTCTTAAATCGTTTATTTATGAATGTATACTGATGAAACTTGGTATGTGGCTTTATGTGGTATTAAGATACATATATATGCATTGGAAATTCGCTGAGTACGCAGGTTTGCTGCTACGGGGGTATTGTTATATATTTCAAAGAAGGAAAAGAACTCAAACACACCAGCTACGTAATAATTTCTGATTTTCTGGAGCATAACACCGCAGCTGTATATTGCTTCCAAAAGAAACTAATCCAGTTCCTCAAAACCAAATTTGGAATTGTCAGAAAAATTTATTATTTTTCTGACGGATGTGCTGCACAGTATAAGAACAAAAAGAACTTTTCAAATCTGTGTCACCATCTCGAGGACTTTAGTGTTGAAGCCGAATGGCATTTTTTTGCCACCGCACACGGAAAAGGGCCATGCGATGGAGTTGGAGGAACCCTCAAAAGATTAGCTACTAAGGCTAGTTTGCAGAGACCATTTGAAAACCAGATATTGACACCGAGGGATCTGTATGACTGGGCAGTGGAAAATATTAAATCTGTAAATTTTGAATTCTCAACACAAGAAGACCACATTGAAACGGAAAAATTCTTGGAGAAACGCTTTAGTTGTGCTTTGACAATCAAAGGGACCCTAAAACTGCATGCTTTTATCCCCCTAACAACAAGCACATCAAGGGGGTGTTAAAACATGAGTTAAACCGTTTTCGAACTCATCCGACTCAACAGTGAAAATGTTAAATGCTACAGAAAAACTACAGTTATCAGAAGTTAGTGGGTACGTAACAGCAGTGTACGACGATAAATGGTGGTTGGCGTATGTCTTGGCAAAAAATGAAGAAGATGATGAAGTCAAACTAACTTTCCTTCATCCTGCTGGCCCTGCCCCATCTTTCACATTTCCAAGGAAACCAGACATCTTGTGGCTTAGTGTAACAGATGTCCTCTGCAAAGTAAACTCAGTGACACCAACTGGGCGAGTTTATAAGATTCAAGACTCAGATGGAAAAAACACCCACGAAGCTTTCAAGATCCATCAGGGCAATCAATAGTTTCATAGGTAGGCCAATGTGTTTAAAATTATTTCCATAGTATTTCCATATTGCACAGTTATTTTTGAACAAGTTCAAATTATATTTATTTAATTTTAAAAATCTATGTTGTGATTAAATTAAATTCCTGGCTACTGTTTAGTTTTAACAGATTTTAATTAATGAAATTGATAAACTATCAAGACAAATTAAATATATTTAAAAAGGTTAAAATTATAGAAATTAAAATAGTACAATTAGCCAAGTGATATGCCTACATATTTATTCCTAGCTTACCTATATTATTTCCCTATATTACACTTGCTTTCATCAAATAAGATATTACGCATCAAAAGATAAATAAGCAAACAAATTTGATTTAGGTTGAATATACAGGTATAGGTTAGTACTTAAAAGTTCATAGACTCAACAATGGGAAAAAATTAAACTTAAATTAAACATATTAGGTTCATATATTCAAGAGGCTAGACAGTCAGAGGTCTGGCTAGTGGTAATTCATTCATGAGCAAAACGCAAATTTTTAAATAATTATTTAAAGTATGAACCCATTGTTGTCCCATAATAATTTTTATAACACTTATTAACAACAACCTAACCGACTCTACATAATTTGTTCAGTTTTTTAAAAAGTGCGCTTTTTGTGAAATTCAAATTTTAAATTTAAATTCAAAATTTTGAAAAATATTTGTATTATAACCTCTAGTGAGTTGTATGTCAAATTAAAGGGCATAGCTTAAGCTTTAAAATGACACCACTTTCAACTCTCTATCTCATCTAGAAGAGCTGCAATTTCAATTCAAAAATTGAACGACGGTCATATTTTTGCGTTTTTTTGAAAACTTTACATAGCCATATTTTGAAAACCGTTTGAGATATTGAGCTGAAATTTTGTATTTTTCTTAGTCTATCTGGTGGTAATCCATGTACTAAATTTCAATAAAATCTGAGATGGTGAGGTAAAAAAGTGATTAATATTGTGTTGATTTGACATGGAATGAGCCTTAAGCTTGTTTAAGTAAAGTACAATTGTGATAACTTATGTAACGCTAGGGTGTGGATGGGGGTTTTAAATTACTAAAAAAGGTGTCAGGCCTAATTTCTTTTCAACCCATCTTGTTCATTGTCTGCCCAAAGTGCCAATCCCGTTAGGATTGGTTAAGGGGAGTTCTACTGTGCAGCAATATAGTAGGCTTAGGTTTGATCCATACAGAATGGTCAAAAACTGGTTGCTCGACCGACTCCAAAAAAATTCAAACTTTGCATTTTGTCATTGGAGAGCTTAATTTTATTTTTGATTTTTATCTCTTCTTGTAAAAATGTGGCGGCCATTTTTGTTTTGCTGCGTCGGCCGGTTTTTGCATTTGCAAACAATTACGTAAACCACAATATTTTCAAAACGGAGAACCCATAAACTGAGATATTGAAACTAAAAATTTGGTAAAATTGATTTTTTCCAATTTTTGGAGCAATATAACTGGAAAAGAGAAAATACCTCAGGCTTAAAACCATCATTGTTGAAACTACCCTTATGTATGTAGGCCTACTGATAAATAAAATATCAGATGTGGGTCTTGCCTCCTTCTCAGTAAAAATAAATTCTAAATAGTGAAATTTATTTAATTGTGACACTTGAAATTCACCCTCAACAAAACTATTTAAACACCACCCAGAGTATTAATATATGGTATTGAAATGTAAATTAAAATGTGTTTAAAATAATTACACCATTTCAAACCACCTAGCCCTTATCGTTCTGAAAATATTATGTTTTACGTTAACGTTTGCAAATGCAAAAAACTGCCAACGCAGCAAGAGAAAAATAGCCACCTCATTTTTACAAGATGAGTTCAAAATGAAATAAAATCAGCTGTCCAAAGATAACAAATTCAACATGCAAAATTTGAATTTTTTGGAGTCGAGCAACCACTTTATTTTTTTGTACCGTTTAGAATGGATTGACCCATTCAGCACTTCATGACTTGCATAGGAAAATAAACAATTCTCAGCCCTGTACCTACTTCAAGGTTTATGTGTAGATCTGTGTTGATATATCAACACTTTCAACTCGGTTCTCATTGTTTTTTAGTTTATTGGCCAAGACTAAATATATAAAATAACAAAATAAGAGTTTCATTAGGGATTTAACTAAATAATACTTCCTTCGTACTGCATTAATATAATTTCATTAGGTAAGTAGCCTACCTAATTTAATAGGCCTACTTGAAAAGAAATCAGTTTTAGTTATACGGTACTGAAGTTTAATATAGGCCTAGGCCTTGACAAAGTAAACTATGCTGAGGTGGTTGGGTTAGTTTATAAAATTTTTGCATGAAAATTTATTTTGACACTGTTTTGTTGTTGTAGGCCTAAGTGAAATGTAAAAATCAAACCTGAACGTTGCAGAATACTCTACAAGTTGGTGACTCATATAGGATTAATTAACTTAATTAACACTCACTTATCCGAGGTAATGGAGTCCTGGCTACCTCGAAAACGTTAAATGTCATGGACAAAAATGCATTTTGAGGTTACTTTAACATTAGAGGTTTTGTTATTTTTGCCATTGTTTTCAATGTAGCCATTTTGAGCAAATATACTTACTGTCACTTTTTTTGTAAATTGGTGTAAACCGTTGGGAAATAAATAAATAAATAAGCTTTTTAAAACATGTAGGCCTATTTCCAATTGACTGTTGGGTCTATAGTGTGATGATAAAAATCACAATTTGATAAAACTACCTATGTATCGTAATTATTAAAGTTGTACATTGTATGGTACTTACTGCATATAAGTCATCAGAGAGTCAGTTCCTGAAGTTAATGTCAATAGTAAAACCATACCGTTTATGAATAAAAACACTCAAGCTCTAAATTCAAATTTACTTATTGGATGAGTCCCTTATATTTTGCCTAAGTTGTTTTCCTTGTTTTTTGTATCACTATTACCTCATTGCGTCTATAACAAATATATCATTTGTGTTTATTGCTCATGGCTTGGTGTCAGCAGATGACACTTTAAAGCAACGCCAAAAATACTTGTACTCCATGTAAATGAACTAAATGTAGTTTGTTGCTGAGTAAGCGTATTAAATAATGCCAATAATATATTTATCCAGTTATAAGGCTATAAGGTTATAAGGCAGTAGGCTACATTAGATTCAGCGAATTATCAAATTAGTGACCTTAAACTCCAAACTACTATGTTCAAGCAGGAACAAATGTATTAATAATAATCGCTGAAATTACCCAAAGTGTTGAGTATTAGGGGCTTGTTAGCAAAATTTTACTGTGGGTGAATTTACTGATTTACTCTTGTTTTTTCAGAAAATGAATCCTGGCAAAAAATCGCCCAGTATGGGCACACCATCAATGTACTCCCACATCACTACAAGATCATCAGCGAATCTCAAGTCCACCCGATCCATGAGATCAGTACGTCTGCCTTGGTACCAACGCCCAATATTGACAGATGCCTACTTCCTCGATATTCAGAGGGGATCATTATTTTTCTCCACATATTCCTTGGTATGATTATATTTTGTTTGATAATTTACTAGGCAAAGTAAAAAATAACAACATTTAAATGTAAACAAAATATAGAGACGTGTGGTTGATGGACTTAAAAGTTAGTTTCATGAACATGGATGGTACTAAATGTTGTACTTTTTTGTTGGTCTACAATTTTATGCTTTTAAAATAATTAGTTTTAACCCACTGCGGGGGCACCTAACGACCAGTTCATTGCCACACCAGCCACTACGCAAGTAGCCAACAAATCTACTTATTAGGCCTATATTTGAGGATTTTGCGACAAACACTAAAGAAATCATTGCCATCCGAAAACTAATCATCATTGTCACTCTCACTTATGTTACTTCCACTTTCCAATAATGTTACTTCCACTTTCCAATAATGTTACTTCCACTTTCCAATAATAACGTGTCAAGTTCTGATGAACATAAACTATCAACATTTACAGACGACACTGAAAAAGAATATCCACATCTGCGCACAGCCTTCAAGTTTTGTATGAATTCATAACATTTAGTTAGAGAATCATTTTGAGCCCACCCCAAAAATAATATAGTAGCATTCTCAAAAATTTCAATAGTTTGTGGTAAAATAGAACTTTTGACACAGCGCGTGCTGCATCTTCCGCTCTCTGGTCTAGTAACCGGGTAGATGTAAACACAATCTTGGTTGGTCTTTCGCCCAAAATAAGTTAAAAAAATTGAAACGGCCGCCATTTTAAAACTGTAAAAGCTGGAAACTTCAAATTCAAGATAAAGATAATGTATAACCGTAAAACCGGATAGACCCGGACAGGGGGTCTTGACCCAGACACGTTATACATATTTGTAAACAAAAATATTTCTAAACTAACCTGCAAAGTTGAGCAGTCGTTCGGTATAGGTACATTTGTTTAGAGGAGAAAACGCTCTACACAGCTGCATAGATTATAATAGCGTAAAATGGTTTTTTGTTTTATTTTGCAGGTTTACCAACTGACGACTTTTCTCAAAAATAATATATATGTCTAACTAAGACATGTCATTTTTGTCACGTTTGTCGTGAAGGCATATTTGTATTCAAAATTTAACTGTGCATAATGCCATGCTATTTAAAGCTATATACAACATATATGTAAACAAATATTCCACATTTACGTATTCCAGTTTTGACCCGGGCACATTAATTATACTCCGTGGATGTGACTCGCGCCGACCGTTGGGACTAAATTTTGACGTAAATACAGTATTCCCGCCGTAACTAATAACAACATTGTGGTGTTTAGACCTGATACGGTACCTATCTGTGTTTGTTAATAAAATTGTTGCTCTTAATTTATGAAAAATTGTTTGTGAGATACATTACAGTGTCCAAGATGAACAAAATTAACTCAAGAGCCAAGGTGAGCAGGCAGTAAAGGAAGGAAAGTTAAGTGTAAGGGCAGTGGCTACAATGTATTCTTTGCCTAAATCGACCATATGTGATCATGTAGGTGGAACATATAATGGGCCCCATGGAAAGCAGACAGTTTTCAGCCCACAGGAAGAAAATGTCATCACTGGTCATGTTGAACAAATATATAGGCCTATCTAAGTCGTATTATTCTTTCTTTCAAACTGTATTTTAAACGCCTTTTCCCCTTACAGTTCTTTATTTAGTTTCATTTTAGTTGCAAAGAATAAACAGCTGAAAATGTGACGTAAGAATACTCTTTATTAATTCTCGACCCATTACAATTTTTTATTTATTTTATTTTTAAGCCTTTGATTGGTGCAAAGGCATCTGCAGACTTCAAAGTATTGTCCGACTACAGACAGGAGAGGTTAGTTTATGCGTTATAACGTTATTTAGGTAGGTGTCCGGGTGAAGACCATTTGTGGAGGTTGACCCAGACACATTTATTTATTTCTTATTTTGGTTTTAATAACATCCAACATATATAAAGGTACAGGGATATAGTAAATGATACACACACTTTACAATGGTATGGTTTTTTATTGGTGACATCGTTGATGGGAAGGCACTACACCTATAAATAGTAAAAAAGTGTCCGGATCAAGCCTGTTTTACGGTATCTTTAATTATTCTTAAGCAAGAATAACTCAGTTTCAACCCAATAAATTAAATAGTTCTCTAGGACATGGTGTGTTAAAAACTCATATAGTTATTTTTTGCAATGTCTGCCAAAATTATATGACTTATCTAGTTGTACACTCCTATTTTGGACGTATTGCGTGTTGTTGAATGTACGGGCTCATTGATCGATCGTTACTTGTGAGTTTCCGGTCTTATGATTGAGGTGGGTGTATCCAGATTATTGGCTATCCGGATCATGACACTGTCACGTAAGTCCGGATAAACAAAGCTATAGGCCTACTGTACCTGAAAATTTACTAGACTATTTACAGTCCAAAATAAAATTAAAAGTTTAGCTACAACATTTAAAATTATACATGCTGCTTTCTTTATTCTATATATTTTGCTTAAAGGGAGACCTGAATTTTTATCATTCATCAACGTAAACAGTGTTTGTTCATTTTTTTTCTATGGAGGATAGTGCTTCCAAATTCAAGTTTTGGCTTTTATCTGTGATAGTTGGAACTCGCTTCTGTCATAGTTAAATATAAAAGGTAAATTTTACTAGTAATTTTAAAAAGTTTCTTGTATAGTATTTTATTTAAATTGGAATAATTGTAAAAATTGAAAATTTTTCCAAAAATATAAGCTGGATATGGACAATTCATTTGACCAGCTTAATCTAAATTACATTTTAAAGTACGTATTCAAAGTAAAGTATTTCCGAGTTTGAGTACAACTTAATAAGCAAGTTTTATCAATCAAACAAAATTTCCTGAAGTAGACTGATGAAATAGGCCTTTTTAAACAGAATAAGAAACAACCTTTGCTACAATTGTCAGTAAAACCTTTAATGTTTAAGGTTGAGCTATAAAAAAATTTAATGTCTGCCTTTAAAAGTTTTAAAATTAATTCATGTTATTTTTATTGAAAAAGTACATTTTTATCTAGATAATCGTAAAAAAGGTTTGTAAAGAAGTCAATAATTTATTCATTGATCACACTCATTCGAAATAAATGAAACAATCTCAATCACATCACTGCAGCATTACAAAACGAGGAAAAACCAGTTCCTGCTGTTCTGACATCGCCTACAGTATTGTATTGAAACAAGAATTCTTTGTTGTCACCATATATTTGTTTTCTTCTCTTTGTTTATGGCATTAGTGCTTGTTTATAAATATATTATAATAAAAAATGTATGTTATTTAACTCTTGGTCACTCTTTTTCGTTTTTGGTCGTTGTGACATTTGTAATTGGGTTACAACTATCAACGCCGCATAACCTTCCTAAGACACGCCTCTGATTATAAGCATTATAACCGATTGATGTTTAATGTCGTTAACTAGTTTTTTCTTCACGTTTCCACGAGAACTGTGCATCGAGTTGTATGGAGGATTGTCTCAGAGACTGATGTTCCGGTTTATGTAACTCTAGACATAATGTTATTTTTTTGTTCATAGATAAGTAAATATAGCCTAGTTTTTATAACAATACTGAGGTGCAAATAAAGTATTTCTATCATGATTTTGGTTCAGAAATGAAGTTTAATAATGTGTACAAAATAATAAGGGCCTGGAATATCGGTGTTTCTCTTATTATAAATCAGTACAGCTTGAGTTGTTGAGTACAGTGGTAATTTAAATTTTAGGATCTATAATCCCAAGAGTTATTATTTTCCATTATTTTCCAAAAGTTATTGAAACTTAACATTGCGTCTGGTTTTGCCTGATAAAAATTTATTTTAACTTTTCATAAAGTATAATTTAATAGTTTAAGTAACATTTATGCTGGGATAAACATGTAAATAAAAAAAAATTGATCTAAATTTGGTCTAAATTTTTCTTTGTTGTAGCTCCATATATGGTAAGAAAAAACAGTCTGTAAGACCATACTTTTCTCAGATGGGTATTTTAACAGTATACGATTTGTACATTTTTGAATCTATATTGTATGTAACAAAATTAAATACTGCAACTCTGAATCCAAATCTTCATGACCATAACACCAGAAATAATGGGTATGTGGAACATCGATTAAAATTCTTTGAAAAGAAGACTAGTTTTATAGGCACAGTTTTTATTTCTTTTACCTAATAACATTTTAAAGGAATAAAATTGTAAAACTTTCAAAAATTTACTTACAAATTATTTATTAACCTTATCTTTATATTCACTTGATGATTTTTGGTACTTAAATATTACCATATAATAAAAATGTGTTTCTATTGTGGCTGGGATGGCTTTTATTTTCTTCTTGGTTGAAAGTGTAGTAATATTATCTTTTTTGTTCTTTATAAGATAAATTAAATATTGTAATTTTAGACTTAATTTTAAGTTTTTCACAATTATTATTTGTTTATGTACATATGTGATGCTATTCTTGTAACACTAACTTACATGAATGAATAAAGAAATTTTTGAATTTGAATTTACTACATAAGGTTTACAAAATTGTTATTAGTTAAGCTGTAGTGATGTTCCCGTGATGAGATATCTCCTTCAAACCTTCCTAATGTAAATTATCTGGGTGATACGACCACATACTAGCTGCTAGGATATGAGCTAGGGATTGATTAGTTCGCTTAGGGTAGTCATTCTGTCCTGTGTGACTGTCTTATATCATAGTAGCATAACTATACAGTTACTTCCTGTATGCTATTTATCAATCAAAGTGTTACTATTGCATGATTTTAATTCAATTCAGTTCAAAATTCTTTATCCATAGGAAGTACACAGAGTATACATTGAATAGTGTCAAGTGTATTTTCTTACATCTAATACATATTTGTTATTTTTTAATTTGATTACCCTGGGAATATACTCTAAAAACTTTAGTCCCATGTATGTTGGTTTCTTCTAAAGAAATTGCAGTTTATGACGATTTGTAATAATCTTGTCTTTATTTCTGGTATTATACTGGTGAATTGAGGAGAAACAATCCAGATGTGTTATTTCACTTTTTGCTGTTAAAATTGAATTAAAAATATATTGTCCATATACAGTTAACTGTGTATATAACTTTGCTCATAGGTACTGTAATCAAATAAGCTTCTTAGTATTTAACAGATTGGCTACTGACATGATGTAAATCAGAAGTTCTAGGATAGGCAAAGTGTTCTCCATTTGATATTACAGTAGACTCTCAGAAATCCGGACTCCCGGTCAACCGGACCGTTGATATTGCTTTTTAAAAATTTAATTGTTGCAAATAAAACGGAACTTCACGGTTTAGCACCTTCAGTTTTCACGTGATTATCCCGCATCACATATATGTCATGTAGTTTGCATTTTCAGGCGCTCTGTTTTTCCGTGCCGTTATCAGTGTTTGGTATTTTTCACGTGTTCGGTGCGCAGCTCCATTCAGGTCTTCTCCTGTAGATGACTCTACACTGACGATGTAATCAGTAGACCGGTGACAGTATTTATTGCAGTATACTTTATTGATCATTTCGATATTAAGTCTTTACAAATAAATTTTAATATTTTCTGTTTAAACTACATTTTTATCAAGTTTTCAAGTAATAAATGTGCTCCTCTGATAATCCGACCTTTTTTGTGTTCCAACCATGGTTTTGGTCCCGTTGGTGACGGATTAACGAGGCTCTCCTGTGTTACGGAGTGTTTATAACTCTCTTCTGCAAGCTCACGCTTGTATTAGAACATAAACATAATGCATATTGCCATAACTGTTTGCTATAAAGGGGAATTGATGATTCATGCCCATCTCCGAGAATGCGGATTTTTCTAAATCCAGACTGGCCGTTCGCCACAATAGTCCGTATGTCTGAGAGTCTACTGTATTAAATTACTCTGAAAGTTAAATTGCATTGGTTTTTAATGAACGTTGCTTTTTTCAGTTGTTAAGTCTCTTCACACTGATGACAGCAGCCTTTGACCTCTACTCCCTCGGAATGGCTGCTCCTGGCTCAACTCACTATGGCTTCTACTTCATCAGCTATCAATTTGTCTATGTGGGAAATAGATATGGTAAGCAACTACATGTTTTACATTTATAAATAAGACACTTTAATGATACATATATGTATAGGTTTGCAGTATAAATATAGAGTCTTGCAAACTTGACTCCAGATAACTTGACGCTTCCGTTTTTTTTTGCCATAAGTACCTAACGCGTGGCTGGCACTCGACCATCTCTCCCGCACTTCTGATTCTCAACCATAACTCACACACTTTCGATTCTCGACCATACCTCATACGCTTCCATTGTTCTGGTCGTTCATGGAAAGTTTGGTATTAGTGATGGGCGATTCACGAACGAATCGTTCAAATCGAACGAATCATCGAGTGAATCAAATGAATCACGATTCAACTTTTAAAAGAACCAATTCGTGGCGTGAATCAACTCTGGTAAATATGCCATGTTGCTCGGTTTCGTTCGCGAATCGGTTTAGGCCATCGTTGTTCGTGATTCAATTGCGTTTCCGCTGAGAAATGGTTGGGGAGGCCCGTTGAAGCGGAAAGAAGAGGTGGGAGACGGTCAAGAGGAGAGATCGCTTAATGCAATCTCATTGGTTTGCGTATGTGTGGCAGATGTTTTGTGAGATCCCACAATTCCTTGAAAATCTATTTTGTTTTGACCTCCCTTCCTTTACAATGTCCTGTCTGCTGATTCAGTTTGACCATCGGTTCGCGAACCGATTGTTGTTGTTATGTAGTCACTCAGCCAGCTTTGATCTGACTAAAGGCTTGCTTATTGGTTATTGGTTCTTTGATAAGTGGGAAATGTCCAGAGTTTGCGGCTGCACAATAATATTTTGTGATGTTCGATAGTCAAATTTCACTGATTCACTTGGACTATCGGTTCGCAAATCGCATATTGGAGTCATAACATAACAGGAGGGCCAAATAATCTATAACAACCAATTCGTTTACATTATACGGCGAGGACAGATATATGACGATTCGTTTACATTATACGGCGAGGACAGATATGACGATTCGTTTACATTATATGGCGAGGACAGATATATGAATCAAAATGAACCAAATGAACCGGTTAAAATTTTGATTCTTTTGAATCGAGTGATTCAAATGAATCGGTTCGCTAAGAAGAATCAAACTGCCCATTTCTATTTGGTATTTCTTTAGTCTGTCTCTTGGACATTCTCGTGGATATATTATGTGTGAGAGTGTTTATATATGTTTGCATGTACATATTTGGGAACTCAAGATTATGACTCTCTAGTTTATATATCAGCTTAAACAGTGGCAAAACAGAAGTACCAAAACTGGAAGAATGAATAGATTTTAGGTAACTAAATATTTCTGGTAAAGCTTCAGAGAGGTCTTCTTGAAATGTATTAACTAACACTTGATAGGATTTAGCCATTTCAGTCTCATCTGTATCCAGGCACTACTCCTATCAGTGAACAACTTGACTAAGATTTAGGAATTGTAGGACACTAGAGTGTGTTTGAATCTTTCACTCAGATCATTAGTTATAGAATCAATAACTTGATAGAAAACGTTGATTCGAAAATCTTTTTCTGCTTTAGCTTCAGAAAGGGTTTGTTCTGCTTCTTCTTCAAATGATTCATTGTGTAAATGTTTTCTTTTCATTATCCTTTTTGTAGGAAATTCTGTTTCTGTAGGCATTTTTAATTTTAATTTTTTACGTTATACACTATACAACATTTCACAGGATAAATTCAAGAAATTCAAAGCAATTTTTACAATTTCAAGTACATGCCAATTCATGGCTCAAGGATTTAATAATTATGTTGAGAGCAGTGCACTATATATATAGGCCTAACAGTGAACAATCGCAACATGATATCAACAATTCAATGAAGACAACAATAATATACAATGAGAATATTAAGGACATGAGTTATAACAAGATGTACAAAGTGACAGGGTATTTACAATATGAATAGATGACAATAGACAAGATACAAATATGACAATTGAGGACAGATTTACAATGACTAGGGAAATAAATAACAAAATATGCATTCTGCCATTAACTAACTTATATTAAACAGGCCTGCCTAGAGAAATTTCGGGCCTGGGCAAATTAGAATATAATTTACCCTTCCCAACAGGGCCGTACTTAGCTTTAACGGGCCCTTGTTGCCGTCCGGATCCAATTTGGTGACCTTTTTTTGTAGACAACCGGTTTTGTCAGGGCCCCTCCCACCCGACGAGCCCCCAAAGAGTCCGGGCCCATGGGCAGTTGCCCTCCTTGCCCCCCCCCTCTGGGCGGGTCTGATCTTAAAACTAAAGGTGTGTTGCACAGATTCCCACCAGATTTGTCACCCAGGAGAGAACTTGCTTCCGAAAGATGGCAATCACAGTGTTGTCAGTTAGTTTAGCTCAGCTTGCTTGAACTGTATTTAGTCGATTTCAGCAATCACAGCTCTTCATTAAGGTCATTCATTTCATTAAGCTCTCCTTAACATTTATTACTCTTAATACAAACATTTTTCCCCAAAACCGATATATTAAATATCAAACTATCTGTTAAGTAGAAATTGATAAATTTACATAGTAATTTAATTTACCAAACGATGATAGGTTAGATGATAGATAGGTTTTTATCTATACCTATAAAAGGCAAAGCGCTCACTCACTCACTCATCACGAATTCTATTTAACTTCCCATTTACCTAGAGAATTGAAATTTTGAACACTGATTCTTTAGGCATAAAATAGGAAAACTAAATGGTTTTCATACTGATCTGACCTTAGGGCTCCGCCAGAGACCCTGACAAAGTTCCCATGTATTCCTTATGGACATTCATTTTTGTTTGAGCTGATGAAAATACGAACAGCTGATCTTAATTCGTAGTAGTTCCACTGGCTAACCACAGAATGCAGCACACACACTGTCATAGTTTTTATAAATCATTTGCGGGGCGAAGCCTGCGGGTAACAGCTAGTGCCATATAAGAAAGAGACACACCTAAAACCTCGGTAAAATATGAACGCTTATCAATAAACAAGTTAATGAATTAAATATTTTTTGATTTCCTTGTGATTTCATACAACAGAAATCTGACTCGTTTCATAAACAAGATATCTAATGTATTATTTGTGTTTTGTTGCAGTCAGGAACATTCTCATTCTCTTTGCTCTGTTCTCGCTGATTGCAGCAATGGCCGTGCTTGTTTCCAGTATTATGCTCATTATAGCTTTGAGAAAGGTTAGTATATGTAGAAACATGTGTGATTTACGTCTTGCTGCATTTTTGGAATTTTAACCATGGTTATACAGAGAGAGACAAAAACATACTTAAAACAATTGTAATTAAAGTGGAGCTTTAGAAATAGGTACTGTACTGGTCACCTGTGCCTTTCGAGCTGTAAGAGCTGGTTTGGATGTTTGGTATATTTTATAGTTTTTTTATTTATTTATTTCATTTCATTACTACATCATATACATTATGATTGGACATACAGTCGGTGTTGCAAGAAGTAACTTAAAACTAAACTAAGTACTAAACTAGGGGTGTGCGAGTAGTGATTTTTTTAATCGAGTCGAGTAGTGCCAATTATTTTTGAGTTTCGAGTATTTTCGAGCGAGTATTTGCGAGTTTAAAATAGTGTAATGGAATTTGGATACCACCCTAGATTTGATAAAAGAAACATGGTTTCTAACTAATATATGAGTAGCAATACAAAGTTTTGGCCAGAACAATCAAACTGGATTACGTATTGACAAACAAAGCACGGTTTGACATTTGTTTCTGGCCGATAAAACAGGGTCCGGTTGTCATTTGGCCAATTTCACCTGGTCCAGACATCGCTTATAATCAATATTAAATGACGAAATCGTTAGTTATGGCCGAAATTACGCTGTCCGATCGTCATTTTCGGCCGATTTTTCGTGATCCGGTCTCGACTTTTGCGGCCGTTACTACGCGTTTTGGCCGGTCGCAATCGTTAGCGATCGTCCGGAAATCGGCGGGAAATACTCGCTCGAACTTTCGAGTAGTTATCAAAACTTCGAGTCGAGTTTGAGTATTAAAATAGTCGGCCGAAAACTCGAAGTTTTGAGTACTCGCACACCCCTATACTAAAATAATAATAATAATAATGATACAAATAATTCCTCCTTGACTAATCAAAATTGACATATCTTTCTAAGTATTCTGAAATGGAACAGACATTTTTCATCTTCAGCCAGGCTCTCAGGTGGTTCTAAACTTAAAAGAATTGTCAATGTTTTTATTATATTGTGGTAGTTTGTTTTGGATTTTAGGACCTGAACACTGTGGGGATAGATGACATTTTTCTAATCTGTGGCTAACCGGTTTTATTTCGTTCCTATGTCCTCTATGATAATTATGAATGGGCTGGTCCATGAGTGAGGATATATTTTACCCAACATGAAATTGATCTTTACACAAAGTTCTGGGAGAAACTCTCGCAATAATTCTCATTGCTTTCTTTTGCGTTTTAGTTTTTTTTGAGTGACAGTAGTTACCCGAGACTGAAATTCCATATGTTATTATTGATGAAAAGTAAGCTTAATAAGTTATCAGATGTGTTATCAAATCTGCAACTTGCCTGATTACACAAAGAGAAAAAATACAGCTATTTAAACGTTTTATTAAATTATTCATTTTTGTTCACAAACAGTAGACCTCACAGATGACTTTTAAATTTGTATGGCCAGTTAGGAACTTTTATTACCTTAATCTTGTGAAGTTAGTTTAAATAATTCAATATCTAAAACATAATTAATATTGAATGAAAAATAAAACTTTGATTATCAATTTTAAGAAACTCCAGTAAGAAGAGCTTTCTACAGGGTGCGGCAAAAGTCGGCTAACCGCTACAGGCCGGTGAGTGACATTGTTTACCTCTCAGTGAGCTGTTTTTATCTCTCAATGTCAGCTGGTTATCTAATCTAAGGTCTAGTCACTGTTTATTACTTTCTTAGTTTATTCTTTGTTTGATCAGTCTACCACTGGTGACGAGTGTATTGTTTATTTTATTCACTGCGATACGTTAGTGTTTACAATCATGAATCGTAAACTTTCTTTAGATTAACGAGTATCTTTTGAAAAAGTGGTAACAATTTGATTTTAATTTTATCGATAAAATTGCAGCATTTGAACAAAAGTTTCTTGCAACAACCTCCTAGTCGGCAAGCAATTTATAAATTAAACAAAAGGTTTGAATTTACAGGTTTCAGTAAATGATTTACCGCGAAGTTAAAAGAGTTAATAGCGGGAAATTCTGATGCTTTATTCAAACCACAATTATGCAACAAAATTAAAAATTCAGAGGTGAAAAGGTACCACAAGTGTATAGACAATGAAGGTGGCCACTTTAAGCAGTTTCTCTAACAGATGAATTAAAATAATACTGTTATAGTTGTGTAAAATACAATTCATCGATAAGCTGCATTTTCGGGTAACTGACTTTTGCCGCACCCTGTATAATAAACTGGTATATGTTTAACACTAAAAGTTAGCCTCTCTCTTAATCCTCCTTAACTCTCTCTTTAGTAGCCCTGGATTCGGACCCTAGCCAGGTAAGGCTTTTTTAAGAAAAATTATTTTAAGTAATGGAAGTCACCCCATTACCCTTTTTTCTTTTTTCTGTTGTTGAGGGAGAGGAGGGAAAAATGCATTTACGCACACAGGTGGCCAACCTGTAGTGTGGGACTCCTACTAAAAAATTTAGACTACCCACTCACTAAAAAACCCCTGAACTCTTTAGGACTCTAACCTGGGATTGAGAAACTCATGAAAAATTAACAACTATAAATATAACGTAAAATGTAGTTATCGATTCAGTTTTTCATCCTTTAATGAACTTATTAAACAACAATTAAAACTTTATTATGAGTATAAATTAAATTAACCAGTAGGAAATTATAGTTTTGACCAAAAATGCTTTAAAAGTATGTGTGTAAAATTTATTTGGGAATTAAGTAAGTCCATTAAATTAGAAAAGTTACTGTTTACTGTCTAAAGGAAGTGCCAACTAGTAAATTATGTTAGTGAGCTATTGCCAAGTTTGTTTATAAATAATAACATCCTAGAACATATTACTGTGATATAATAGGGTGCAGCCTTAGACCTATAATAATGTCCTTATAATTTTGGTGATTGCCGAGGTTTAAGTTGTTTACCTAAGTCACATTCATGCTCTCACATTAACGTAGGAGTGATAGCAAACATCACATTACCCAGAATCATATTTGGTTATAGGAGTACGAGCACAAGATGCTTCCTTGGTTGTACATCTTCGCTGTGTTCACAATTTTGCGGTTCCTGGCCTGGTTATTCTTCTCCATCGTCAATGATCTGATATTCGGTTACAACATAACCATGTGTCTGCTCTGGGCCGTGTTCACTGCTCTCAACGTCTACGGTTGGATCCTCGTCTATTCTCTGTACCTCGAGCTCTCCGATCTCACCAAATTAGAAGATCTCGCTCACTTACGAGTAAGTACAACATCAACACTTTTACTGGTATAACGGTATGATTAACATTATCTCGGTAATCATCAGTCCATATGGTCACTTCAATGAAATTTGAGTTGTTAAAAGTTTTTAGAAACGCTTATAGAACGGCTCGTTTGCAAATGATGTTGTGATGACAGATTGTCGAGTTTTGAAGTTCATCATCAAGTCGTCGGTACCTTTGTGCTTTGGTATTGGACTACCACGAGCTCAACCCAGGCTAAATCATTGTGCAGTACTGAATTATTGAATCAAACACCAGCTACTTAAGAATTTAGTAAAATCACAACAAATAAATAATTATGAACAAAAGTTTTGTAAATACAGTAAAACCCCGCTTAACCTAAATAATGGGGGCGGGACCGTTCCGGATAACCCAATTTTTTGGATAATCAACTGTTGGTATTTCAAGGTTAATTTCGGAAAAATATGCAAACATTTTGGAGTTGCGAGGGTTCACGGTACCCTGATCCTTTGGTGCGATGTAGGAACGCGGAGAATGCAGTATGGGTCAAACCTCCACCCCCTCGCGGCCGGATCAGGTATGTGGCAAAACCCGTCAAAACAACCCCTTAGTTCAGTGACCGCCGCGGCAGACGGTCTCTCGGTCTGCCATGAGTCATACGCCGGACTTATCTTCTCTATTGTTGATTGAATATTTCTTGTAGACCGTTCCGGTTAACCCGGTTTTCGGTTTAGCGAGGTCTGCTTAAGCGGGGTTTTACTGTAGTAATAGCCTAGCATTAAGATATTTTTGTTTACTTTCCCATTGAACATCATAACATATAAAAATAAACTATTTCCTTGGAATTTATACTTCGTTAGGATATTTTAAAATGTATCATGTAGAAATTTGTTTTATTCACTGATTAAATTTTTGTTATTAATCAACATTTTATTTTCAAAATGGAATTGAGTGTAAAACACTTCTTGAAATTTAAAATTGGTTTTAGTCGAAGGAGTTGAAAACAGTCCTAACATCTTAAGATATTTAATTAATTAGTTTTTATTTAATTATTTGTTTACTATAATTTTATATCAATCTAATCTCAATAACATTTTTTCAGTTAAATAGAAAAATCTCAACAGTATGATCTGCATGTAAAATTAACTATTTAAATAAATTAATTTAAATTTTTTATTAGCGGTGACTTTATTTCCTTATGCACTAAATACCAGTTTCCCCATCACCCTAACACCCACATCCTAACACACTGGGTCGAGAGGCTGATGTTAAAACAAATGACATTAAAATCTTGGTGTCGAACCTAAACGCCTATAAATTGCCATTGGTGGCAGATAAATGTAGCATGTAATGGAATAACTTAATTTTCATGTTAATCACATTCCTGCTGATTGCCGTTTATATTTATAATAATAATTATAAGAAATAACTGTAATAAATTTAAGAAAGTTGTTAAAGAAGAGCACAGATTTGTTTAATCCAAGCACATATTTTACATCTTAGTATAATTAGTAATTTACTTAAATATACATTATTAATTAAATACCACTGAATTCCACAGTAGATATATAGACAATCATCAATACTCTAAAATATATTTTTAATATAAATTACAAATTGTTGAAAATACAAATTCTGAAATTGTAATACCAAGACTAAAGACAGATGGGATAAGACAAGATATAAGTTTTGATTTGGTCATTAGACATATAGGAGTGAGGCATCTGACTTTGTCAAATTATCCTAATTTAAATTGCATGTAAACGCATAAACATAACCATAATATTTTGAAATATTCGTAACATACTATTTAAAGCTCAAATGAAAATCACACCTCATGATTAAAAGTTAAGTTGTCAACAATTTATACATACTTATCCTGAATTAAAAAGATAGGCTAAATACATAACAGTAAGAAATATAACATGTAGCAAGTGGTTTTAGTTTAACCACTGTGCAAGTGGTTAAACTTTAATTACTAGTAATAGTAAAATAAATAAACTGCATCAGAAAACTGACTTTCTCCCTTTTAGCCCAATTTTAATCAATAAATTTATATTTACTAAATATAAAATATAATGTATGCGATAGCATGTATAGAAAATCTTAGAGTAAACTATTTTTTAAGAAATGTCTTAGAAAAAGTTTTAAGTTATTAAACATGTTTAGTTAATTTGACGTTTAAATTATCTGTAATATTTTTATTGGGTGAATATTGAAAGTTCAAATATAAACTTATCTGACTGACAGTGAATAACAAAAAACCTGAAACTGAGATTTAGCCGTTGGTTCTTGGTTTCGATTTTTTATTTTAAAAAAAACTGTAAAACTGACAACTGACTTTTGGGAACAGACACTTACCTAATGATAGGTTTTAACATGGCCAGTTAATAAAGATTTGATTTTACCATTGCTCTATTATTCTTAACCCGTGGCATCGCACACAGCGACGTGATGCATTATACATAAAATGCCGAGCTTTGCTGACAGCGACTCTCGGTATTTTACATAGTACTTCTTATCAAAACAACGTACTGGCTTCCAAATTATATTGTTTTGAACAAGAAGCTTCCAGCTATCAGTTCTATAGCAATTTCGTTGCCTTTGGTCTGTTAGCAGACCCTATTTTAGTCATCTTTGTCGTAACTGTCATCTGTATTTGTTGTTGTTTAAGGTTATACCGGCAAACGACATAAAATACCGGCTGATATTATTGTTATTGTTGTTGTGTTTTAGTGTTTTTTACTTTCTATTTATGTATGAAACATAAATGAGTGGCAGAATAGACATAAACAACTTAAGTAACCTTTGGAAATTAGTTTAAAATGAACTTGAAAACAGTGTTGTTGTTGTAGATATGTAAGTTTTGGTGGAAATAACAGGTAGACATACGTCTTTTGTTTTATAATTTTATTGTGTATTTAATTTACTTCGGTAGGCGTAATGTTTTTATACTAGTAATAATAAACATGTTTACTGACAACAAACTAAAAAATAATACATGTATTTGTTTATATTATAAAATTCTACTTTGACATTGCTTAGTTAGTTAGTGCATGTAGCCTATGCCTAGGGCCTTTTTGGAATTGTACCATATTTTCATTTAATTTTTTTGCAAACTTGTTTTGAACTCATATTGATGATTTATACATCAGTTTTGATCAGCATTTTCTGCTCTTTCTGACTGTTGGGTTGAAAAAAAAATTGTTTAGCATAATTTATGTTAGTCGAAGTTGGAAAAAAACAAATTTTTAATTTTATTTATATAAAAAAAGGATATTTGTAGTCCCAATTATTTTGTAATTGTAGTTACCTTATACTATTTCATAGAGAATTTATTCATGCACAAAATAAATAAAAAATTACATGGATACCTCTAAAATTGTATTTTATTTGGAATTTTATATAAACTACTTTGTTTTCCATTGGATGTAGCCCGGCAATTTATGCATAAGAAGTGGCCATACGCCGCGGCACTCAAAGGGTTAATAGCCTTTATATATTTGTTGGTTGGGTACGTATCCAGTTTTTATTGTATCCACATCTCAAAACCAAATGGAATATAGGAGCTGCCCTGGTTATTAACAGCATGAAGTAGTTGCAGACCCACAAACACAGATGCAGCACTGAAATGCATATTGTAGGTTCAGATTACGTACATGACATTGTAAAGAGTAGTTATGTCGAATTAAATAATTTCCTATTCAGTTATATAAAGTTAGGCCTATACATAATGCTAAAGTTATACAATTTTGGAATAACGATAATGTACAATTTTCTGTCTGCTGCTGGTGGTAGGCTAGAGTAGGCAACCGGCTTGGTAACAAAAAAATTATATTACAACAAAACAAAAAACTCTGAATAATTTTTTGGAAATTTGTTTCATGAAGACAAAGTACAGGTATTTCATCTGTTTCAACCAAGATAGTTGATACCTAAAACCGATCATTGCTGTAGAGTTTGTTAATAGTTTAGAGACGGCCCCTCTAATTGGCACGCAGATCTACCTTGACCTATTAATAGTTTAGAGACGGCCCCTCTAATTGGTATGCAGATCTACGTTGACCTATTAACAGTTCAGAGACGGCCCCTCTAATTAGTATGCAGATCTACGTCGACCTATTAATAGTTTAGAGACGGCCCCTCTAATTGGTATGTAGATCTACGTTGACCTATTAATAGTTTAGAGACGGCTCCTCTAATTGGTATGCAGATCTACGTTGACCTATTAATAGTTTAGAGACGGCCCCTCTAATTGGTATGCAGATCTACGTCGACCTATTAATAGTTTAGAGACGGCCCCTCTAATTGGTATGTAGATCGACGTCGACCTATTAATAGTTTAGAGACGGCCCCTCTAATTGGTATGTAGATCTACGTTGACCTATTAATAGTTTAGAGACGGCCCCTCTAATTGGTATGCAGATCTACGTTGACCTATTAATAGTTTAGAGACGACCCCTCTAATTGGTATGCAGATCTATGTCGACCTATTAATAGTTTAGAGACGGCCCCTCTAATTGGTATGCAGATCTACGTCGACCTATTAATAGTTTAGAGACGGCCCCTCTAATTGGTATGTAGATCTACGTTGACCTATTAATAGTTTAGAGACGGCCCCTCTAATTGGTATGGAGATCTACGTCGACCTATTAATAGTTTAGAGACGGCCCCTCTAATTGGTATGTAGATCTACGTTGACCTATTAATAGTTTAGAGACGGCCCCTCTAATTGGTATGCAGATCTACGTTGACCTATTAATAGTTTAGAGACGGCCCCTCTAATTGGTATGCAGATCTACGTTGACCTGTTTTGGTCTGCTACATTCTCACCCTCCTTTTCATGACAAGCAAATTAAATTCACTCATTTACTATTCTCTTATTTAGAGTGAATGAGCAAGTGGGCAAATAGTGATAGTGCATGTTGTTATCACAATTAACCTGTAGCATATTGCATTATCATGCAGTATAATAATAAGTACAAATAACTTACTTTTTCATTGGATAATGAACTCTGCATAATGTAGCAGTTTGTGTTGGAACACATTTTTTGTTTACTTTTGTGGACTTTGGTGACAACTCTTTGATAAAATGTAGTACCACTCACCTATTGGTCAACAAAACATTTTTATATGAGTGTTTGTACAATACTCGTTTATATCTGAACAAAATCTAATCACCTTTCCATTAGAGGCGTGCGGATAGGGAATTTTCAGTTGGAATCGGATAGGTTAATTTTGAGTATGGATTGTATAGTAAGCGTGGTTAGTTATTATTTGGCGATTGCAAACTTTTTTAATATACCTGAAGAACCTGACAACACAGTCAAGAAAAAGAGAAAACAACAAGAGAAAACAATATGCAGTAGAAGCGATGACCCATGTTTATATTTCAATAACAGCCTACTTAACCCCATTGCGGGCGAAAGACACCACGTAGGCGTCCACGCGGTTAGTGGACCTTAGGCCGAACGACGCGACCCTAGCGTCCAAAGTTCTGTGTTTACCAAAGTTAGTACTGTTGCTAGTCATTGCCACCAGAGTATGTCATGATGTGTTTCTTGGTTTAGCCAATAGATTGCGCGTGGATGTATACTAAAAAGTCTGTTATTTTCTGCCAATTCCGATAGATTGTGCGCTAATTCGTACTCGGTACTGCTGTCAGTAATATATAAATAACTCCAGCCGCTAGGGGCCGCGTGGCTCGGGTTTTCGCCACCCGCAATGGGTTAACTGCATTGTAGAATGTAAGATATCTATATGAGCATGAACAAAACTTTCGATATTAAGTTCTGATTTGGCAAAAAAAATTTTTTCATCTGTGAATGATCCACTATGAGTTCTGATTTATATAGCCATTGTAAGGAGATTTATTTTCTTTTTGGTCCAAATCAAAATAAATTGGTAGGTTAGTATTTAAATGTCAACAAGTTTTAAGCCTAAAGAAATATTAGACTGTAAAAAGTGAAATAGTCAAAGGTTGCTTAGTGAGCTAAATTCAGGCCTAATTTTAATCAAAACCAAAGTAAAGAGTTGCTAGCCTAAAATGTCTTGGTCACAAAAAGATAATTCAACAAGAAAATATTTTCATATAATAACAAATTTTAGCTATTAACGCGTTTAGTGCGGTGTGCGGGATTTCCGGCGTTTGCTTAGCAAGGAAACAAATGCAATTATCATGATTTAACATGATTAACACAGTGAACATATTAAATGCTGGGACCCCTGATGTTGTTAGCAGACACAACGACTCACAATAGGCTAAAAGACTACTACGGGACTACTGAAACAACGACTCAGCAGTCTACAATGTATGACCAAACTCGTCCATGACCTAAGCTTTTTCTTTAAATTATGAATTTTATAAACTATTTTTATTTATTCTTCTTTTTACAAAAATAACCTTCACCAAAATGTTAACAAACTACATAACCCTACTTTATTTACAAGCTTGTTATGTGGTTTGTTTACATTGCATTGCAGACATTCAGATTTTTAACACGTTTGCTGCGGGGCAGGCCCATGGGCGTGTTCCCGCCATGCGGCAACCGTTCCGGTAGGCGCGGTCACATTTTGAATTCCCAGCTAACGAATGACAATAAACACTGTGCGGTGCTGTACTGCGTTACAACACCACTGGACGTAGTTCTACAAAACGACACCAGGTAGCAGAACAATCCAGATAGCAGTAGACAACCAGGGTTGCCATGTACAGGGAATAAGTCAGACGAAAACTACTGCGGGGAAATCCCGTGACGGCCGGGATATTGGGGGAAATTTACTACCAACCTACACCAAAATAAAGCTCGCATTCTACAGTGCCCGGCAGCAAAGAAGTCCGTTGGGCTGCAGCCAATAGTACGAGAGCGCGGCGTTGACAAGTGTACAGTAGCCTCGCACAGTCCCGGCACCCTGCTAAAAGCCGCTCGAGGCTATAGACACAACGAAGCTACGTTGCGGCGGCCGGTGCGGCGTGAACTATTAAATACTGAGGGCGATTTAATTTATATTCTCTTTAAATGATTAATGAGAATGCATATACGAGATAAAAATCATCTTTATATATTATTATGTAAGCGAAATTTTTAAGTCAATATTGTGGGAGTTTGGAAAATCGCAGGATGATGGGAGATGGCTCAAATTAAAGGTCTTGATCCCAGGGACTCGGGAAAAATAACAGTATTTCTAAAAAGTTACCAGCAAATGAGAAATAACGTAAAACGTCTTCCATAAAAAAGCATAGTAAATTAAAAACGTCTGTTTTGTTTACATTAAAACATGTGATTAAGTATCTATTTTATTTACGAACAGACATGTGTTCAAATATCAGATAAGGCAGAGTATTGGAATAAGGTTAGGGGCTATGGGCCCTTCAAGCCACTAGTAATAGTATAATTTGCAAATTGCTGTACTATTAAATTATATAAATATTGTTAATATCTATATTAATGAACAATGCACAAAAATACCTTAAAAGATCCGGTATCCTCCTGTGTTATTTATTGTAATAGTTTTGTTTTAGACTTATTAAAATGCAAACATATTTTGTTTCATAATCTCCACCAACTTAGCAGACACCTCTTCGTTCTCCTCTTGCAAAGCTGTTGCTAGTACTTCATCACCATCACGATCACTGTTCTCTTCATCATCTGACCATTCACTAATTGAATCACAATCACTGTCATCCAGAGTAACCATTATATTTTCAATTGTGTCCATCCGCGCATATTCCTTATGAAAATCATCTTGTTGCAGTTTTTCCGCATGGGCAACCCTTGACCTCCAGTCTTCAACTGTGATATTGTCCAGAGCATCATGTAGTAGCATTTCCACGTCCTTTATTTTAAAGGTGTTATTTTTAGAGGCAACTTCCCCCTTCACCTTTGCCCAAATTAACTCAATTGGGTTATAATGGCAGTGATAAGGGGGAAGTCTTATCACTGTATGACCCATCTCATTAGCTAGCAAGTCTAGTTCGTATATTTTTTCTCGACTCTTAAATGGTAATACTTTGAGGAGTAGCTCGGCCTTTGTTTCGTAGTTATCATGATGGATTCCCTTTTTCGTCAACCACTCCTGTATGTTTGCTTTTCGCCATGAAGTCGTCGGACATTTTTCGGCCAACACCGAATGATATGGAGCATTGTCCATTATGACGATTGATCCTTCCTCCAATAAATTTAGAAATTTGATAAACCACTCTTTAAAAGATGTCGAATTCATTTCATCGTGATAGTCCTTACTTGAGGTTTTGGGTCGAAAAACCCATTTGCACTCTTTAAGGAATCCGATGCTTGAAGAACCAACATGACAGACTATTAATCTATTTCCTTTTCCTGGAGGAACTTTGAGTCCTCCTGACTCAGTGGAATCCTGCCATATGTATTGTTTTGAATGATTCTCATTCACCCAAGTCTCGTCAAGGTAGAAGATTGGACGTGAGTCTCCAGAACTTCTTATTTCGTGTATTTTTCTTAAAAACTTTATACGTGCTGCAACAATATCTTGCTTTTCCAATAAAAACTTTCTTCCATCCCTCGTCTTGCGGTATTTAAATCCTATGCTTTTGAGCAACCTTCTTGTCGATGTTTCTGAACCTTTAAAATCTATTTTTTCCTTCAGTTCTTTAGTTATTTTTTCACTTGACGGAAACTCTCCACGGTCATAAAAAGAAAACACAATACGACGCAAAACATCTTTTTCAAAATCGTCCAAGTCGGTAACCTTACACTTTCGCTTTCTCTCCTTGCCTGGAGTTGAAAAACATGGTTCAATTTGATTTGTTCCTGTACCTGAACTGACAGATAATTCCGCTTCCTTGCATATCCTGTTTACAGTTTTTTCGCTTACCCCACAAGCCTGAGCACAAAGCTTTCCTGTCTGATTAAAATTTGTTGACTCACGAAGCAACGGAAAAGAAAGTCTTTTTAAAAAACTATAAACATTGTACACAATTTTGCGCTCGCGACTATGCACAGTTTTCCCTTTTTTACCGCTTGTAGATGTTTGTTCCATGGTAATAAACACAAATACTAAGAATTAAAAAACAAAAACAAACTACCATATAACACTTAATATTAACTAAAACGTAGAATTGATCTTAAAACATTATATGACACACAAATCAATCCGATTTTGGCCGGCGGCTGTACAGGGTTGCACTGAGACTGGGGTAAACTATGAGTTTTTCCCCAGCGAGCACATCACATTTCCCGCCAACCCCACCACCAAAAAATGAACTGTCGTCTGACTTATTCCCGTGACGATCGGCAGATTTCTTGGAAAACGAGTGCCGGATATGAGTACAATACCCCTTCGCCCTACTTTTATCCATTGTTCAGAGATTTATAGGAAAAGTAATTTTCATAATGGTTTAAACTCGGAGTATAAATACAAATAGTACTTTTATATCGCTGTTTATTTTAACTTTGATTTTTACTTTGTGTGCACCAAAGCAATTGGAAAAGTAAAACAATATAAAAATACTAATATGAATAATAATTCCATCACTATCACCAGTTAGGTATAATACAATGAAGTATATGTTTCTGAGACGAAACAAATTCTGTGATGATATATTCTTGTATCTTAGCTTTTTAAAAAAGTGCTTGGTACCCTATTTCAGTTCATTCCTAATTGTTATATTGTTTTAAAAACCTTTAAGATATACTATATGACCGAGAAATCGTAGTGATGCAGCCGACTGGGCTGAGCCTAAACTATATTTTTAAGAGGATAATACAAAACAAGTAAAATTACGATATTTCATAAACTAAATGTTTCGGTTCCGGCACTCACGCCATTGTATTAATTTTTAATACAAAAGGAAAAAAGCTATCGTCCTAAACTTTTTTTAAAAATGTTCGTAATTTATTGTTCTTTAACACAGTGTTAGAATATTTTTTGCAGTTTTCCTTTTTCTACCCAAGCGCATTGATTTAATGTAACTAGTACAATGATTCCGTGTCAAGCGCTGTTAGAGCGGGGAAACAGCTTGGCAACCGCGCGTGATGCGTATTGGTTTATTCAAGGTCACGTCGACTGCAGGCTCCGCCTTCAACGGACTTCTCTGCCGCCGGGTACTGTAAGTTACACGCTGGCAACAAATTGTTCACCCCTCGCGCCACACTGGTGCACACTGAAGCCTGTAACGTTTGCATGGCAACTGTACAGGCATACCCGTAGCGCGCTCCGGGGGAACAACCGCAACTACGGGTATACCTGTACTGCGCAGCGAACGTGTTAACTGTCAACTTCATTATTTAAAATGTCATGTTTTTCTTCTTTTTAGGGTCCATTCTAAAACATGAAATGATTGAAATTAGAAAACAACTCACCAAATTGTCAACATTGAAAGGGGGATGATTGTTGTCGCTGTCTTCATGTTTATGCACTACCAACAGACAATAGTACCCAGTACCGATTACTGAAACATATTTTAAACTATCGATTTGTACAATAGTCAAACTATCACCGTTTAGGCCTACCCTCTGATTCAGTGAATTGCTGAACAAATAATCAGAATTAAATTACAGCTTTAGAAGTAACATATTAATTATCTAACAGACTAACAGTAATTGATAACAGTTAAGTTATTATGACTAAGAAAACTAAAACTGCTATGTGATTCTATAATAATTGTTGCACATTTGTGAAATGTTTCAATGAATTTCTGTCAAAATGTTCGCTTTCTATTATAGATTACTATCTCCTTGACCATGTTCATGCAGCGGGTCATGATTTTGCAATATGATACATCTCGGATAACAAATATCGTATCGCCGCATCTTATTGAGGCATTGATACTGATACAATCACTGCTACGCCTTGGGCGTACACATGCAAGCATCTCGGTAACGGCTAATACGGTCTCCGTATTGAACACCATGGTCATAGATTCAAAAAATTTTTGTTAAGGACAGTAAAAATACAATTCATTATTTTATTTCAGACTTATTCTCTCCAGATACAGTCTACCCAAATTTATTGTACCCTATTTTTATTGGGCCCAGAAAGTGTGGTTTTTGGTTCAATTTGATTTTTAATAGCTTTAGAAATATTTGTCACACACCTGTGATATGCAGTTGTATACAATAGTTATTTAGGTTTTATTGTACGTTCTCATTCATTAACCACAATGTAAACAAGCTTTGTGATCTTGTATTTGGTCTTAATTTTTAATTTTTTTTTCTGCCAGCCTCTTCAATTTTTAGTGTTGAGGTTAAAATTTGAATGCAAGCATTTCAGCCAGTATCTTACATAGGTTCTTTGTCTTATTTTGTAACCTAAAATTAATATAAGTGGTAAAAACCTTGTCTGTTTATCACTTAAAACCCCTTTGTAATTTGAGAACATTTTCTGCAAGCAGCTTGGGTTATCTATGAACCCTGCGCACCATGTAAGTATCAAATATTCGTCCTAGTCCAGCATTTTCATTACAGCTATCACTTGAATGTTTAACTCTGAACTCTGATTTAGTCTTAGGCCGGGTGCACACTGCCGACTATCGCAGTCACGTTCGCTCACTACAGTTCGCGGAAAAGTTGAACCACTAACGCAGTTTCAGTCAAGTCCCGTTTGCAACAATGGAAGTCACGCCGTCACACAAAACTGCTGTGACTGATCGTGTCGGCAGTGTGCACCAATAGGTGCGACTTCCATGGTTGCCAACGGGACTTAACTGGAACTGCGTTAGTGGTTCGCTAGCGCGACTGCTACAGTCGGCAGTGTGCACCCGGCCCTACTAATTAGTCAGTATCAGTCTTGGTATTAAACTAATCAGTGAGTTATACAACAATTATAGTTTAACAAATAATGAGTGGATACACAACTTTGGCACTGATGAAATTCACAAATTGATGTTTGCTATTATGAAATGATTTATCTACCTAAGTAAGGTAAAATTTGTTATTTGAATTACAACATTTTAAAATAAACCAGATGTGTTTATTTACATGGGTTTTATAGTTATACAAATCTGTATATGTTATACTATTAGCCTAATTCATTTTGGAATTTATGTTTTTTTTTAAGTAAATGGCAAATGTTATTTGACATTAATGTAATTTTGTGAGTGGGTGGCTGTGGAACATTTGTTCTCAGTGGAAAAGTGAAAACAAAATTGGCGTAAAAATAAAAACTGCAAAAGACTCATCCCTCCACCCTAGACAAGGCTTGCCTCATTGATGGGGGGGGAGGGGTGTATATGCTATTTTATAAAATATCTTGTAATAATTGAAAGAATCAAAACGTTTTGAATTTGAAAATTTAAACTTATGAATGTCAATAAACAAAAATATCGAACAGAATAGAATAGAAAAAACCCACACTTCTTTTTCTTCTTCTTATTTTATTGTATAGAGAGAATATAATTTTACTAAAATCATAACTCCTTATAATATAGGATTAAAAGTAATTGATTGACAAAGCAAACGATAAATGGGGTTATTTTATTTGTTGTACCTACTCACTTTGATTAAAACCGGTTTGATCACATACTTAAATAATTGTGTTACTAACAACGATTGTAGTTTTATATTTCCACTTCAGTGCAGTCTGCCAAACTTGACAAAATGTGGGCTTGAAGTTAGCTAGTTTGCTAATTTATAAAATGAAAGAATTTAAGCCAAGTTATATTGTATAACTTATTTACTGGGCTATATACAAAATAAATGTTATTTTGGAGAAACGGTAAAGTTACAGTAATATAGTTCTTAAATTATGTTGGGGCCTGATTTATAAATCATTTATACAACTGTTTCTGTTTATGTAAACTCTTTTATAACACAAATTATTTTATAAATGGCTAAACAAAAACTAAGTCATAAATAAGGAATGTGTTATATTTAAAATTAGATTTAGTCTAGCTAAATTCAGATAAATAAATTATTTCTTCATAAGATTAACAAAAATTCTCGCAGTCATAATTTTAAAAAATCATCAAATGAGTAGTGGATTTTATCAATTAATATAAATTTGTCCTCTTTTCAGAAGTACTTTTAAAATCGCTTGACTTTCCCAAAAAATTGATTCATATTACTATTAGATATTATAACTCCTGCACTTTTTGTCATTGAAGACTCTAGAAAGCACACCTTCTGTTCAGCCAATGATAGAGCAGCTTATTCAAGCATTAACAATAGCAACTGCTGGAAACGGTACAAACTGCTCTGCCATTGGGTAGGGTGTGAGGCACTCTCAGCATGAGGGTTGGATAGTCTGTCCAACCATCTGTTGGTTACCATATATTCCAATATGTTATGGTATTCAATATTGAACATAGCTTTGCTATTTAGTGTTGATTTTTCATAACACATGTTGAAAGACTTAACATTTAATCCATCAGTCTCCTTTCCTTTCGAAGACTGATGGCTTTCAGGAAATCATATTATTTTTGCACTATTAACCAAATTATTTGCACTTCATCTAGCATGCATATTAAACCTACTACTCATCTCGTGGGTAGAACAACTGAAGCCTATGTACAGGCATATGCCCGTATAGGCGTATTTCCAATATTTATTTTTTCTGCACTTGTATAATCCTTATATGTGTTTTTTACCTAATTACAACTGTCACACTGACCAACCTTGTACTTTTTTAAAAACATGTTCTGCAATGTCTTATGTAAAAAGCTGGAAGTAAACTTTAATTTAATTTCACTTACAGAGTGTGGCAAAAACTTCAAACCCTCATGTTTTTTTTGAGGAAATTTGATTTGATAGGATCTACATACTGAAAAAGTAGTCAGCTGACATTTTCTACTTCAAGGTAAATTTCGGGTGTTTCCAATTGCCCAGGTTTAGTATTCTTCTACAGGCATGTCACTTTAAAACGTAAGTCACTGTAGGAATTGTTGTGGTCTCCTAATTGTTGGAGAGTATACACTAGTATTTCAACTGTCAGTTCTCGACAGATCCGTCAGGTGAATATTCTCGAGAGGTAGCAACGAATACAGCTTGAAAACAAAATGGCTGATAATTTATGAATACATACAAAGTATAAGTAAAATACAGTTTATACAGTACCAATTTCACAGAAACTTTCCTTTACTCCAAATCAGTTGAGAAATGTGCAACAACTGGTTACATTAAACATCATTCATAATGTGATGTATGATGAGTCGTCGGTGGTTGAGATCTGCCATAGAAAACCAGTGGATTGCACTTACACTAAAACCTTAGTCTCACAGACCCCATCTCAAATTAAAAAAATTGTATCGGCATCACTGGTGATCAAAAACTGCCCTTTCCCTTGGAACCTTCCGTCACCTTCCACTCTTTAGGACTCTGTATTAATGATATTTGTACAATTTAATTTGCATTACAAATAAAATAAGATCGTATCAGTCAGTGAGACCAAGAGTTTCTTTTAATGTAATATCAAAGAGAAATGTTTTAATGTAATATCAAAGAGAAATGGTTGAAAAAAGTTATAGTATAGCTATGTCGCCAAAGTAAAAGCAGTAATGTGGACAATATATGATATATTACGGAGGTCATCTAGAAAGTAAAGAACGTTTCCTTACTGCACCTAGCTCAGCTCCCCCATCACTGCCATTGCGAGTGTGGCAGTCCACTCACCTCCCCACCAAAGTATGAGCCGAGTCTCGTTGCTGTGCGGTCACGCGTCTTATTTCTACAGCAATTCAAATGACGGTGGCAATCAAAAGCCTCAAATTTTATATTCACAGTGTTATAGGTCTCTGAATGCGCAAAATGTCTGATCTAATGAAATTTGTAGACAAAAACCAAAGAACGTTTATGGTGAAAGTGCAAAAACAAGATCTTAAAATTTATGTGATGTGCTAAGAGTTTAGCCACTGTTTTCCTCAAATTTTCCCTCAAGTCTTTCTTTCAAATCATCTTTGCGAGCAATGACCTGCCACTCTGATCCTCGTCGTGCAAAATGGATCCTCTTTCATTAACCCTCTAGGCGTTATGTGTCGCTATAGCGACACAAAACACATCCGCTGGGGTGTTTATTGTCGCTGCGTCGACAGTCAAACAGCGTTTACGGAATAGGCTCTGGGGCACATTGAATCTTAATGAACCGGATCAAAATTTGTATCGCCGTTTACGGCAGATTCTAAGCTTTCTCCCGATGTCTGTCTGCAGACGCTTTTTACGTTCGTGCCAATCGTACTTTAGCAGACAGCTGAAGTGTGAAGGTTTGTTGTGCGTCACTAACCTCACTTCGGGAATGGTGTTGTTTTGCAATGCTTTTCGTTGTTTTTATTTGTAAAAATGGACAGTATTGACATACGTGGGGCTTTAGAAGAAAAGTTTAGTGATGATGAAGGGTTGGTTGATGTTCCTGGAGAAATAGGCGGCAGTGATATTGAGGTAAATAATCCTTCCGACTGTAACGTCGCCAAGACCATTTTGCTCATTTGCTATAGCACGCAACAACAGATTATTATCTAAAACTTTTTTATTTGCTCCTCTACCTGATTATTTGTTTATATATTTAGTATCCTTATAAAATTTAAAACAAATTGGCTATTTTGAAAATTGTATTTTCTAGAATCATTTATAATTTGATGGAGCGCAAACTTTAACATTTTTTTATTTATTTTAATTTTTGTTTAACATTACATAATTTTTCTATTATAATTTTTGTGAGATGTTATGTATATAATATTGAAGCCCATGATTTTCTGAACAAGAAAAACTATACAATAATGCAGTTTGGAGTGTTTTTGAGTTTTTTACATTTATTTGAATGTAAAATCACTGCAAAATCACCAAAAACAGGCAAACATTAAGACCATTATTAAAGATACTTGGAGTGTTAAACCTGTTGCACAATTTTTTACCCTGAAAACTTGTTTATGCTTTCACTTTCTTCGGTGTTTGTCAAAAAATTGTAATAGTCCGAACATTTTTAAATTTAGAAACCGAAATAAAACTGCATAACTATATTCGGCGGGATTTTAGATTGTTGCCACTATTCTGAATCGCTGTAGAAATAAGACTTGTGACCGCACAGCAGCGAGGCTCGGCTCATACTTTGGTGGGGAGGTGAGTGGACTGCCACACACACAATCGCGGTGATGGGGGAGCTGCGCTAGGTGCAGTAAGCAAACGTTCTTTACTTTCTGGATGACTCTCGTAACAAGTGGGCTACAAATAAAAGGGCCTCACAGATCAACGTTTGGTATGGGTGTTAATTGTAGTTACTTAAGTGATATTTCATGCTTGTTGGTTGGTTGTTACAGATGGGGACCATGGCATCTCTTAACGCGTCCACGACCCACTCCCTGGCTGGGTCCCGACCCACCACACCTCACAGCACTGTCTCAACCCAACCCGTCATGTGAACGCCGTCACATACAAGCTTATAACTGTAATTAACTTGCAGTTGACGTTTTTCACTGTTTAACACTTGAGTAACTTTTGTATTTGCAGTTGTCCCAGTACGAGAGACAAATTTTTGTTAAGATAAATAATGTAATGAAAACACAATTTTTAAATGTATCATGTGTTCATTGTATAGATTGAGTTTGATGTAATACTCAACCGACCCACTTTAAAATGGAAATTGTATAGTCAGTATAAAAATGAAGAGTGCCTTCGATATTATAAATTCCTTCAAAAAGTGAATTTTTTTAGGCGACTTAACTGTCGCACATGCTGTTTTTACTACTTACAAGTTAAACATTTATTTTCCTTGAAGTTTCTCTTTTAAGTAAAATGTTTATAAGATGTTTGTGATTGTCAGAGGATATGAAACTAACACCGTACTTACTACTTTACCTGTGAAGAACAAATTTATTTTATAATTGTATTGTACAACTTATAAGTTGTTATCTATTGTATAAATAATTGGTTTTGTACTTTTCCATAATCCCAAATTACTTTACATAACAATTACAGTTTTATCTTTTGATGAGTAGTGAAATTGTATCACTATGCACTGGTTTATAACCACATATTTATGGACACTAGCCTTTTAACCATAACCACATAGGAAAATGGTTTAATTTCCTAATAAACTGCAGTATTATTTAGTTATAACAAATTTCAAATAGGATGAAACTTTATTCCAATAGAGTAGGCTTTATTCAGAACAAAAGAGAACAAATTACTGAATATTATTTTACTTCCAAAAAGTATCAGCGTGTATATTGTGCTCCAAAATGTATTTTCACTGAACTTCGCAGCTTTACTCGTATCAAACTTTATTAATTTGTCTGTGGAAAGCATTTGATCTCAGAATACCTCGAGGCTCAAACATTATTAACACATTTAAGGGGGGTCAGCATTATGTAACCACATTGCACACATTTTAAGTCTAATGCAAGAAATATTTCTTCAAAATACAAAAATTACTTTCGTTTTACCATTTGTGTATTTATGTGGTTTATTGTTCAAATTTTGTACCAAAGGGTTATTTTGAATTTATGCTAGTTATTACTTTACTTTGTTTAATTTCTTATTTGAATCTTGAAAAAGTTACTTAGCATTTCTATTTTGAGATCCATCCCAAACCTAGTTCACTGTCGTTTTACTGTTTGTCATAAAATATATTTCTTGTATTAAGAAACGGGGTTTTACAAAATTATTGTTGAATTAATTTGTTATGAAAGGTTTAACAGAATTGTTTTGAAAAAAATAAAAACAATATATCATTAAAATATTTGTATTGCTGCATTTACATTTTTGCAAAATTATGCACGAGATGATCATAACAAAATTTAAGTTTGTTATCATTTGCTATGATTATGTTATATAACACAAGAAAAGGGGGGAGGGGTGTGCTCCATTGCTATGTGGAGGAGGGGGAGGGTTTGAAATATGTGTTATGTTAGTTAATGTGGAAGCCTGATTAGTTTTTGTTAAGAGCATTTTGGAACTCAGTTATTTTATAAATATTTGTACATTCCCAAAGTGGTTTTCGTTGCATTGTTACATTATTACAACTTTCATACTTGTAAATTAGTTCTTATTTATACTTAAAAAGTAAATATGTGTATTTTACCAAGTTTTTGCAAATATTTGTACTCAGTAAGATTTTTTTACTTTTGTACTTGTTTAATGTTATGTCTATAGGCTACTTGCTGTTTTGTTGAATCAGCTGGCACAAGGCAGTGATATTTTACTTTACCCTCTGTGCAATGCTTCACAGTATTATTGCTAGCCTATATTTAGTTTATGCTTGTTTCAATTTAACAAGACATTAACGATCACTTAACTATGTTGTGCCTTCTTCCGTCCATTTTATATGTAAATTATATATATTTGTAATATGTTTTTTTGAGTAAATAATACTCGAGAGTTATTATTATAAGGTAATTTGTACAAAGTATTTGCATTTTAAGTGCTGCACAAATAAATTATAGTACCAAATGGGTGTATTATATTTCATTCCATCATCCTCAGTTTGGGGAACCCCTCTGAGCCACTCTGACTTTCATTGTTTACACGGCTGATCTTGAAGCCTGAGCATGCTTCTTAGTGCTTATGTTTAGGTCTGCCAGACAAAAGTTTTCTTGAGATTCGATCCAGTCGCTCCCCACAGAATGATCCGAGTAGATGTGCGACTGGAGTAAGCAGAAGATTTGAAGTTTTACAGATTTTTCAGGACAAAAATGCCCTTAGCCAATTTCCCCTCAATCTTGCCCAAATTGCTCATCCCAGCTTATACCACCGTCCAATCTCACACCCAGAAAGCCAACTGCATTTGTTGACTTAAGTTTCACCAACAGAAATACTGGGGGTTCAAAAAGATTTTGAATTTTATTTTTGATATGTTTAAAAACATTCTGTGTTTTATCCGTATTCAATTTATATTTGTTTTCGCAAATAAGAGTTTTAGTTCAATCTATGAACTGGTCAAGGGTTCTACCTAGAATCCTTGAACCCTATGTTTGTCACATCTGCCTTTAAGCTAAATACTGGCGTAAATGATGGGATAGATTTTAAGAAATTTTATACATCATACATCATTGTCCCCCACTAATTTAGAAAATATTGTAATTTATGAAAAGTCAAAATAATCACGACCACAACCGATTTTGCCCCTCCAACCAAATTACTGAAACAACGCTTATGCATATGATATTGTGTTTGTATGTGGCTCAAATGACATCCAAACCAATAGCTCACAAAACATACCTGATCTGTTGGAGAAAACTATAAAGACTGTTGGCACGCTTGTGGATAAGCACTCTCCTTTATATATATATGACCTCCCAAAGGATAGCAAATTTCACTATGAAATATTTAAGGTGAACATCATTTTGAGTCTGACTGAAAAAATACTGATCTTAATGTTGAAGAATAATTATGAAAGGAAAGAAATACCAGAGTACTTACCCATAGGGAAGAGGTGTAAGTCAACAGGGGATTCATCACTGGCACAATAGTTACACATTAAACTAATAATAATAAATTTCGGAGCAACTTGTGCTTTAGAGGTTGTTTAATGGGGGGGGGGGCACACTTCTCAATATTTCCCTATCACTACATAAATATATAAACTTGTTTTCAGTATCGTCATTTTAATTTTGTTCAGTTCGAATATCCTCATATTTCCATGAAACATCTTTGAAATTATTGGAATATTTGGCAAAACAAATATTTGGCCAAAATAACTTTACTGGAGTAAGAATAATCCGATATCTGTTATAAAACTCTAGTAAAATAAAAATGCATGAAATAATATTTAACTTCTTAAATTTAGAGTATAGTACTTAACCACCCTTCATGGGACCAAGCCCTGAATCGGATAACTAAAAGGGCGGTTAAAACGGATAATACCTGGGTATTGTCATATTAAGCACAAAAATTATAAAACTCAAAACGACAATTAAAAAAAGGGTATAAAAAATAGGCAGCAAGATGCAATACGCTAACGATGGAAACAAATAATTGACTGGTTGTGACCTGAACGTTTTTTACATTTCAGTATCGGGACCACGGCTGCGGCGGCGGACGTAAGTTATTTCCTGGAAAGAGAGCAGTAAATCTGATGGGCGGTTAAAGCAAGGACAGTCTACTGTGTCCTACTCATACTGCTCGTAACACAATAACCAAAACATAGTCGAAAACCATACCTATTCTAACGAAAAAAGAATTAAATGACATATTATTATGCCTAATGTATCGTAAGAGTGAGCTTCAGTCACTAACATTTTGCGTTACTACCTACTTTTCCCATAGGGCCACTGTTAACTTCAAAATCCCATTCCCCTCAACCAATATTCAAAATCGATGTACTGTATTGGTCTTCATTAAAAATACTTTGAATATATCGATATATTATACATAATATAACCAAAGAACATTAGCGTTACAAGTTCTCTAACTCTATTAAATAATTTCCTCAATGTTTCATTAAGGAAATGAGATTCAAAATATAAAACCTTTTTGTTTCAAATTTTCTTGCATAAAACATTCATTGCTGTTGCATCACCCTAAATGTGTGAAATATTCTCACACAGGATAAGATTAAATGGGGAAACTGTAGCAAAGAGAAGGGTATAAATACTAACAAGGTGAAAAACAACTTTTTCAGACAAAATTTATTCAACTCTGTTTTTCTATTTCTCGGAATATTTTGTTTATTCTTAGGTGGTTTACTCAAATATCTGTTTTTCGCTGGTCATATCAACTACATAAATATTTATGTAAGATTTACAAATTTTCAAGTAAAGAAGTTTTATCTTGTTCTAGGCCAGATTCCAGCCTTTTACTGCATGGTTAAATGTATTTAGTCTTTACAAATAAGTCTTGATAGTGGTTTTATAAACTGAGTTGGCGGCTACCTCGGAGGCCTGGCCTCATGTCTGATATCAACGTAAGTCTGACAGTGAGCAAAACATCCTATATACAGGGTGTTACAAAAAAGGTGCACTGGCTGTACATTTTCGAATTCTACACCCAAATCATCGTTGTATATAATTTAAGAAGATTACGAAATGACGTGTCATGTTTATCTGTGAAAACTCACAACCTATGTAAACTCTATGTGATAAATAAAACATTTCATTTAGTTTTGTTTCAAAAATAATCAAAAAATGTAGAGTGTCATTTTTTGAAATGCTGCTCCGTTAAGCGTCAGTCTGCCTGTTTGTGTTTTTACTAAATTTAGTATATATTATGAACCATTAAAAGTACTGTTTTGAAACTTGGCATACTTCATGCCTATACTTAATGTTTTGGTATTGAATTTCAAGTTTCTATCTTTCACCGTTTCAAAATGGCGGCCAGTTTTGTTTTTCAAAGCTAAATATCTTAAAAACCTTAATAATTAGCAAAAATCTGTAAAAATCTAAAGATTTTTTCCTTTTTGTCCCACAAATAACAGAATAAAGATTGTAACAATACTGAGAAATAACTTATATAAACAATACTGATATAAATAACTGAGAAATTATGATTTTTAATATTTAAAACATGTTTTAGTCCAGAAATGGCAAAAAAAGCATGTTTTATCTTACAAAAATCACAATTTCTCAGTTATTTATAATCCTATTGTTACAATATTTATACCATTATTTTGAGGACAAAAAGACAAAACCTTTTTGATCCTTACAGGTTTTTGCTACTTATTAAGGTTTTTTAAGATATTTAAGATATTTAGCTTTGAAAAACAAAAATGGCTGCCATTTTGAAACGGTGAAAGACAGAAACTTTAAATTCAATAACAAAACATCATTAAGTGGCATGAAGTATGCCAAGTTTCAAAACAGTACCTTCAACAGTTCAAAAGATATTCTAAATTTAGTACAAAACAAACAGACCGACTGATTCTAAACGGAGCGGAATTTAAAATGTCACACTACATTTATTGCTTATTTTTGGGTGTAGAATCTGAAAATATATAGCCAGTGCACCTTTTTTGTAACACCCTGTAGATTGTGACATTTTATAGGCATTGAAAGAAAAGAAACAGGGTTTCCAGGGAGGCAATTCAATTATTACGAGTTTAATCCAATAGCAGGGATTGTACAAAAAAAGGACTGAAAGGAATTTGTCCTGTACATGAGGAATAAGATCTGAAAGTAACAATCAATTTGAGTCTTCTTAAATTCGGTTGGATAATTTAAGAAAATTATAGTCGTCAAAAATATACATTATGTGCGAACTAAGATTCCCTCACCCACAAAAACGTAATGTATACTGAGTAACAGAAACTCAGGACACTGGGTGTTACTGAATAACTGTTTATTCTGTACTGTAATGAGTACTGTAGCATTCAAACGCTTTGCTAAACAACAGTGAGAATAATCAAAGTTACATTTATTTTGAGAATTCGTTAATCAAAAAGGAATTAATAATTCAAAGGCATCAAAAGTTGGCACATTTTTCTCCTTTTTTACAAAATTTTTAAAAAACCTGAGAACATTTGTTAGACAAATTTATAATATAGAGTTTGAGGGTTTGTTCAACGAAATCTATTTCTAAAATATCATACTAAATTTGGGTCAAGACTTATAATTTGTGTTTCATTTTAGTCCATTTTTGTATCTCTGCCTAATTTCATACAGATGCAGATATAATGCAGTAATTACTACCTTTGAATGTTGAAAACCATGCAAAAATATGATGGAATCTGACCGTTCTACAATTTGTAAAAATAAAATAATTGTTGATATATACATACAAAACAATTTACAAACAATTTACAATGAAGTTTATAAAAAAAACTTATAAGTACTTTGTTAATACATTATCAAACAATTCACAATATAGGGCTGTTAGAATTAATACCAGGAAATAAAAACTCAGCTGAGCAATGTTATGAAAAGCAAAAAAGAGCCATTGAGATTTTATTTCCAAGTATTAAATACAGTATTATATTTATTATACAATCATAGTTTTACATAGTATGTATTTTAATTTATAACCAACATTAAGTTGGTCAATCCTTTGTGCCTACAGAGTTTGGCTCAGAGAAATTAAACAACCTGGGAACCATCAATTAATTATGGTCATTATGTAGGGGTGGGCGAGTACTCGAGTTTTAGAGTACCTGTTGAGTATTTTCTAATACTCGAAGGCCGAGCGAGTATTAGAGACTACTTGAAAATTTGAGTCGAGTTGTTGACTACTCCCGCCGTTTACCCCAAATAGTTGAAAATGCGTAGTTAACCCCGCCGTTTACCCACGTTTACGCCGCTAACCATGTTTAACAAAATAAGGAATGAAATAAAGAAAAATAAGCTTAAAATATATTTTTAGCTCATGTGAAAGGAGACATTGACGGTGGGTTATTTATGGATACCTATGAGTTAAGATAAGTAAGAGAGGGGCACAGGGAGTGTTTGGGTCAGGGTAAAAAAATCACTTTCTTGTTAAAATTTTCTGGTTTTGATAAACTAACCCAAAATCTTTGTATGAATATTTTTTTTTTCATTTAAATTATTATTAATTCATGGTAAAATAAAGGTTAAAATAAAAATAAATAATTCAATAAAATGTTATGTTTATAATTAAAGTTTAATTTCAATTAAAAAAAAATAGTTTTTTACTTTTTAAAGAACTAATCGACTCGATACTCGAGTAGTTTGGTTCAATACTCGACTCGATTTAAAAAAAAACACTACTCGCCCACCCCTATTATTATGTTAGTTATAGTCATTTCCCAGCCATGATCTTAGGGAACATTTACCACCTATATGTACATCAATGCATGTACACATACTTGGTTGAAAAATTAAAAGGTAATTTACTACTGATATTATTTTGATTATTTCTTTACTTCAATTAAATTACAGTCAACTCTCGATTATTCAAGGAAATGACCGGTTGGAGGGTCACGGATAATTCAAAACCACGGTTAAAACAAAGGGATTCAATAAATCGAATATGATAAGGTTTATTCACATATTTCTATCACAATGTTGTGTTTTAAGGTCATTTAAGACATATTTATGTAAATTACATACTTTTGAAAACTTATAAAATAAAAATATGAAGAAATATACACAATAAATCAAGATAATGATAGTTAACACTAGCGATGGCTGTAAAGTAAAAGTTAAACTTGTTTGCCATTCAGGACACCAATACACGGGTCACAGAACTACACCGAACATTATACTAGTTAATTCCGTACTGAGGGCTAAAACACGTGAGGGTGAACAGCAGCGCGGGAAGGATGATTGTTTAGATTGGTTTTTATTTTTATAAGTCAACTTCCGTCCGTCCGTCGCCATGCCCAGTGTAGATGCAGGTGGCCCGGAGCAGTGTCACGGTCACTAACACGCAACCACAGCTCATTAGCGAGATGACAGCGTCTCAGATTACTTTGTATTTACTAAATTGTTTGTGTAGTATTTATTCTGGTAAACCAAGTAAATTTTACGATTCTGGAGATATTTTAACCAAACAAATTTGTATTATTGCTCTATTTATGTTTAGAAGGGGATAAATAAAAAAATTATAAAATTAAACCTTTCATGACCCCGGTTAAACCACATTAACCCACTCCCAGATAGTCAGGAGTTGACTGTATGTTTATTTAAATTTTACTTTCTAAATAGCTATAACATAATAAACATTTTGACACTGGAAATAGCCTACTTCAAATGTGCATTATCGTAAAATTTTGCATAGTAGAGAAAAGTTGTTAACACGTTGAGTTCTAGCGTCATTGGCTGATGTCAATAAACAAAGAGACATGTAAACATGTCAACCGAAGCGAATGTGTACAAAAAATGTAATTGAATGAAAACATTACTTCAAAAGGATTACACATTTTGGCTTAGGTTTTCTACCCTACTGACACAGGAAGATTGATCAAAAATGGCAAAGATGACATGGTAAAAAATGGCAAAGATGGATACTAAAGTAATGGAATTTCCTGAATTACGAAACACTGCAATCTTTAAAGATGGGCTGTAAACAAGACAGAATACTGCAAGAACTGTCCAAGTCATCTCAATTATATCTATTTATAATCATAATAGTTGTTATTGTTAGAATTATTGTTATATTTATTGTATCATCTCAATTGATGAGAGAAAAATATGTACAAATAAGAGCACAAAGGCAGGGACTTTGACAGGGTTGCCACCAAAGTTGCATTTCAAAATTCATGGATAATTCCAGGTTTTCCATGTAAAAATCTCAAAATTCAAGGTAAACTCGCATGTTTAATGCTTTAGCGGCACATATAACAACTTACAATCTAAATGAAAGTGTTATTTCGCAAAAAACTGGTTATATACTATTTTATATATTTGTTATTTAAGTTATATCTTATAATTTTAATAGAGATGTGCGAGTACAGGTTTCTTAAGTCGAGTTGAGTAAATGACAAAAGATTTGAATCTCGAGTTCGAGTCGAGTATACACATAAAAAAAACCACACAGGTCGAGTTGAATTGAATCAAAACAGTGTATAGGGTTCCATTTATAAATGTTGAAATTAAAATATACTTTTCTAGTCACTATGACCTGAAAAAAAACAATAGTAAGTAAAATAAATGGATTCCTGCTTCATTGGAAAAAGTTAATTTCATTTATCTGAAGATAAATCATACCAAAGTAATTGCATGACATTTTGCCATGATGATAAAATACTTTTAATCTTTTGGTATTAAGGTTGTTATAGCCTATATGATATTAATTAACAGTTTCATTAAAAAATAATCTCAGTTTTTGATTTTATTTCCTCCTTTTTAGTTATACTAAGTTTTGTATATTATGTTTAGGCCTAAGCTAAATCTTTCTATGAATGGAGAAAATAAAATTACATTTAGGCCTATAAGTTAAAATAAACTTTATTTTAATATTTAAAAGGCCTATTACATAGTAATACATTAGCCTTCTTCCTTACCACAAAAAAATGTATTTACTAACATATCTAAGCATTAATATTAACACTAATAGTCCTAATAAGAACAATCAATAAGTAACAACAAGAAGATATGTTTGAAAGTGCCTGGCAAATCAATTGATGAAATTGAAGCCATTTCTTAAATAGAATTTTAAAATATTACAAGTTATTTAAAATATCATTAATGAATCATAAACAAGGCCAAAACAAATCACTTTTCTTTAAAAAAAGCTCAATGCCAAAGGACAGTTGAGCCTAAAATTAATGGATTGACTCAATTTCAATTATTATGGAACAAAAAACATGCACAAACTTCTTATGCTTACCTATTAGATTTCATTACTGATATGTTTTTGATATTTTACATTAAAAAATGACAAGGTTAGGTTAACCTAAAAGTGGACTATACAGACAGTTCATACAACTCAATCTGAAGGTCCTGGTATTTCCTCCATTTTGGTCAAAAGTAACCCAAATGTATACGCGACAACTTACTTATTTATTAATAAAACACTAAAATCCACATCACAACTCTTAACACCTCAAATGCGTTCACACTCAATTTGAATTTACAGACGACGCGCGGCCGTGGACGACCCTTGGTAGCGCGGGTACACGGCAGGAGTAAACTCGCTCGAAACTTTTGAGTTTCAGTAAAACCTCGAGTTTCAGTGCCGAACTCGGCTCAAACTCAAAAATTCGAGTACTCGCACATCTCTAAATTTTATTATACTATTCACAAAAAATGTGTATGTATGCTGGGCCAATTATTTATATCAATGAGGATAATTTTTCTCTATACAATATCTTTGATGCTGCCGTTTGTCGACAACGCATCGCTAACGTCATCGGCAATGGTGACCGCATCGCTAACGTCGCTGGCAATGGTGACCGCATCGCTAACGTCATCGGCAATGGTGACCGCATCGCTAACATCGCTGGCAATGGTGACCGCATCGCTAACGTCATCGGCAATGGTGACCGCATCGCTAACATCGCCGGCAATGGTGACCGCTTCGCTAACGTCATCAGAAATCGAGCACACATTGCCAACGTCGCCAGCAATTGAGAACGCATTACTAACGTCGCAGACAGTCAAGAACGCATAGCTAATATCGCCGGCAATCGAGAAAGCATAGATCTTGTCCCTGGTAATCAAAAATGTATCGCTAACTATGCCACCTTTTCAATACGTGTCACATAGTCGCCGATGATCGCGATCTGAAATTTCTGGTTCGGTAGGAAACTCCCGCATAATCTACGCGTTTTTTCCCGGTCACCAACGTTCATGTATAGTTCCCGGTTTTCCCGGTCGGTGGCAACCCTGTTTCATACACCTTTCCTTAAAGGATAACGTGAGTACTAGCCCATACTATTTTATTTAAAATATGCCCACAGCACCATCTAAAAATGTTGTTGTACTCTACTCTTTTTATTTATTGCTTTTAAAAATAAGATTGTGAACAATAAGAAGTACGGTAGTAAGTTTATGGTGTGAGTATCAATACTATGTCGTCAGAATTACTAGACTAAATCTATTGATGTTGTAAGAATGGTTTTTCAAGGATTCTATAGTACTTGCAAAATAATGTTGAAGTAACTATGATTTGTTAGTGAATTTCCTTAGGAAAGTGAACTATTAACATGACCCGCACGGTGACACTTAAGCCCGAGACCACCATAGAACTTCCTAACGTGACCCCCTGAACATGTTTTGGGGGGTCGTTCAAAATTATATATATATGTGTGTGTGTTTGCACTCTAGCGGTCGCATTTGTTGTCCGATTTACTTCAAATTTGGTAGGGACATTCCTTTCTGTAATCAGTTGGACAAATTCGTTGGGCAAAACAATCGGAAAACTCTAAACCCCTTTTTTGGGGATTAATCTTTCAAATTTTGAGTTTTTGGGCCCAAAAAGGGTCAGAAAAGCCCCATATGTAAAATTAATTCATATAAAAAGATGGGAATTAGTGAGGCAAAAACATACATATTTACCGAGTTATTAAAGAAAATGTGTATCGACTAAACACAGAACATTGTCTTATGGGGGTTTCACACTAGAAAAGCCTGTTATTCATTTGTTGGTGTATTTTTATCATCCCCAGCAACCTCACGCCTACTTTCAAGCCTGTCTGGACCTTCTCCTAACAATATAATGCGCAAAATTGTATTCCCAGCTTTGCAGGTAAATGAAACCAGGAGCATCAGATCAGCCAAAAAATCACCGTTTTCAGATTTTAATAAAAATTGGAATAAATATATGTTTTTACACTGATTTTGAGTTTTAAAAGTTTTTATGTGGAAATTCACCTCCCTCACGCCAGTGTGCTGCGAGCGAACTCGTTTTATCATTGTAATTTGTCAAATATTAATGAATTTAATTACTTATAATAAAATATTTTGTTGATTTTGTTAAATTTTCTGCCTTAATTGCAAAACTACTGGGTAGTTTTCAATCAACCCAATTATGGCATATTCATATTGGTCAATGAATTCGGATACTTGGAGTTTTTCACTGTTCAGTAAAACAGTTCAGCCATAGGGCTGTTTTAGGACTTACTGAATTTAAGCTTAAGAAAATCAATGCTTAGTTACCTAGGAAGTGTATCCTATACTCTAATATGAGTAAGGTTTGCTTGTATGCTTGCTTGCTTTGCTTGCTTGCTTGCTTGCTTTGCTTGCTTGCTTGCTTTGCTTGCGACACTGATCTCAAAAACGGCTCCAACGATTTCCTTCAAATGTTCGAAATAACTCATTTCTGGGATAAAATTAAGATATAGACAGGCCTCATCATCCCCAGGAAAAATCAAATAATGTAAAAGAAACTAAAATTAAAAGTAAAAAAAATAGCATTGGGCTTATGGAGTTTCAAATCAAAACAAAAGAATTGTAACAGCTATTCATAATCAACCAGGGACTGTCAAAGTAATACTCATGTTGTTTATGATTATTAACATGTGGTTTCCTGAGAGCAGAGATTACAAGATTTGAGTGAAGATTACATATATAGAGTAGTAAAATAAATCAAAGGGGCATTGAGCTATAAATAACAACTGGAGTGACCTTAAAAATGTAGAAAAGAGGCAAATGAGTTATAAAAATCTGATTATCAGTAGGGGGAAGTGGTGAAATATTACTCAAAGTCATCTAAACAAACTGACTGGCCTTCCCCCGAGCAAAGCTCGGCCCCCAGGTACTTATTTAAAAACATATATTTTCTTCACGCTGCATTTGAAGTATATCTTATGACATAAAATTATAATTTTTATTCTAGTACAAAACAAACACGGTTACCACAAAAACATATATACTAATTTGCATGCACCAAAAAAATATAATTTTAATACAGTGGACGCCCTCTAGTTCGGCTTCGGTTGGATCGGCCGCCGGATGGTCCGGCCGGTCCTGAGAGTGAATCATATCCGTCACGTCGCCGCGCCGCGGGGTTAACGACATTCAACAGCATTTATCTTGAATGTTTAGTTTCCGGCCGTAGAAGTACAGTAAACTATTTATGTCAGTTTAGTTTACAGGCGAGCTTGTAATTGGTCGGTCGCACTCACTTAACCTGTGATAAACTGTTTAGTTATAGTACTGTACAGTGAGATTGATTGATCTGTAATTTCGTGTGTGAGTGTTTTTTGCTGTTTAGTATGTAGGGCTGTTTTCGGGAGTAAACGTTGTGAGTACAGTATTTTAAGTTGTACGTGTGCGAGTTAGCTTTGAGAAAAATGTTTTCTAAAAAGAGTGAAAAACGGAAACATACGTTTATGACAATGGAACAAAAACTCAGTATTCTAGAGCGTCTAGATAAAGGTGAATCGGTCCAAAGTATTTGTAGAGAATTTAATGTCGGTAAAAGTACTGTAAATGACTGGCGTCGGAACCGGAAATCTATTGACAATTTTTGTACTCAGATTGAAGCTGAAAAAGTGGTGTCTACTCGATGTACTTTAAAAAAGCCTAAACTTGAACAAGTTGATGATGCTTTGTGGCTCTGGTTTATGCAGGAGCGCAGGCGAGGCACCCCAATAAATGGGCCAATTTTAAAGGAGAAGGCAATCATTCTTCACTCAAAACTTGGAGGAACAGATACATTCACAGCAAGTGATGGCTGGTTGTCACGGTGGAAAAAACGCCATGGAGTTCATTTTATCAGCGTATGTGGGGAAAAAATGTCAGCAGATCAGCCGGGAGCAAGTGAGTTTTCAGAAAAGTTGAAGGGTATTATTGCTAGTGAAAAATATAGTCCAGAACAAATTTATAATATCGATGAAACGGGACTGAATTATAAACTGTTGCCACGAAAAACTTTCGCCACAGCACAAGAAACATCAGCACCAGGGTTTAAAGTGAACAAAGAAAGAATTACAGTTGCTTTGTGTTCGAATGCGTCAGGGTCACATAAGCTGCCTCTGTTTGTAATTGGAAAATCGGTAAAACCTAGAGCATTCAAGAACTTGAATATGAGTTGTCTACCAGTGTACTACAGGGCACAGAAATCTGCCTGGATGGATACTTATTTGTTCAAAGAATGGTTCGTTGCCGAATTTGTGCCTAAAGTAAAGCAACATTTAACATCTTTGAACTTGCCGATTAAGGCGCTTCTCGTGCTTGACAATGCACCTTCACATCCTGAAGAGGACCTACAATGTGAAGGTGACAGTGGTATTAAGCTTTTATATATGCCACCTAACGTTACAAGTGTTTCCCAACCAATGGACCAAGGGGTTATTGAGTGTTTTAAACGAAAATATCGCAGGAATTTTCTCTCTGAAATCCTAGGTAAATTGGACAGTGAGAGTGACACAGGACTAATTCAGGCCCTAAAGACAATAAACTTGAAAGATGTAATTTATATGTCGGCTGAAGCATATGATGAGATTCCTTCATCCACATTGACAAAGTCTTGGAGAAAGGTTTGGCCAGATGTAGAAGAGATCGTTGACAAGGCCCAACAAGAAAACCCAGAAGCTAGTGAAACCACTATTCAGGTGTTGGAACCAGATGACAATCTATCAATTTTATCAGATCTTCAGCGACTGCCTACAGGTAATTCTATTAACCTTGTAGAAAGCGATGTTACGGAATGGATTGTAAGCAACGATGATGAGCTTGGCAATGAAATATTAAATGACGATGAAATTGTTCAAGCTGTAATGAATCAAGAAGCTAATGACGAGGATGAGGAAGAGGATGGGGAAGAAGGAACTAGTGAGGGAAATTTAAGCCATGAAGAGGGAAGGGCAGCACTGGAACGTGCGACGATGTACGTAGAGCAACAAGCCGCTGCAACAGTTGTCAACGTGATGTTTATGAGAAAATGGCGTGACTATACTTTCAAAAACACTATTAATCAGAAAAAGCAAAAGAAAATAACAGATTTCTTTTAATGTTTATAGGTTATGAGACAAGTAATACGTGTACAGTAATTTCCTCAAATAAATTTTAGCTTTGTTTTTACAGTACGTACAGTAATGTGTTTTTCTGTTTTATCCTTAGTACGGTATCGGTATTTACTTTTTAATATGTATTGCAAAAACGTATCTATGAGTGGCACAACATGACAATTCAACCAAGAGACGTCCAGATCTTCTCTTTGGTAAGTACATAATGTTGTAAAAAGTTTAAACAACGTCTTTTGTTGATTTTTAAGCATAGATAATGCATTTAATAGGGATATTTACAATTTTGATAGTACATCCGGATAGTCCGGCCATTTTGAAGTCCGGCCGGTGGTCCGGTCCCGAGGTGGCCGAACTAGAGGGAGTCCACTGTACCACTATCACTGACAAGGTATATAATAGTGAAACAAGAGTAGTCAAGTACTTATGCTACATAATGAACAACTAATAAAAATATATAAAAATTAGTAACAATACCGATGAAAAGTTGTATAATAATTTTTACATCTCATATATTAAATATAGCTAACAAAAACAACTGATTCACAGAACACAACCCCAATGATTCAATGTATAATCCAAACTTTAAACCTATAGCATGATGTAGACTACAAGAAGAACTAAACAAAAATGTTAGGTGACTAGTGAGCCTTTTGAACAAAAAATAATGCAAAATGCTAGGCAAGCCAGTAGAAAAAATGAGTGTAAAATGACTAGCGAGCCAGTAGAACAAAAACAAAAATGCACAGTGATTGGCAAGCCTGTAGCAGTTGTCACTTCTTGTATAAAATCATGATTTCAGAATATATATGATCATAGAAAGTTTTGCAGGACAAGAAGTCAAATAGTTCACAACAAATGTAGGAAATTGTGAAGCTTTTCTAAAAGCTGGTTTTTCAGTATCATACTGTGACAATCTGATCATTACGACAACACTACTACTCCTTCGTTACTTTTGTGTAACAATAAATAATCCCAGACATCCATAAACAAGCCTCTACTTTCAACAAAGAGTCACTCCTCCAAAAGGATAACAAATATTAAGGATCTGGGTAAGAACCAAATTCTTTGTTTTATCTCTGGACCTTTTTCCGCCCGAAAATAACATCTGCATCGGGCGCTCCCTTGGGATGCTGGTATTTGTGCCGCCTCTCTCGATTCAGGTTAACCATTGCTGGTTTTTGATTCTGTAAGAAGAAATTACAAAATAACTTTAGTATACTTGTTAGAGCAAATAAACTCACATAGTTTGCATTAAAAAGTATTAAAATGGAGGGGAATCCGGAAACCCAAATACATCGATTGTAAAAGCAAATGAGCCAACATTTTGAAACGGGACAAGTGATGTCTCTTGGAGGTTTTCAAGAGCAAGGGAATCTGCAAAGCTGAAGTCGATTCAAAAGAATAACTACAATATATGAATAATATTTCAGCTTTTATAGAGATAATGTGTTTGTTTTACACAACGACAACAATATTATATTAGCTTCAAAAATGTAAAGGAAGTCCCCTGTACCCCACTGGACCTCCTTAGCTTCACAAGAAGTAGATTTTATATAATATTCAAATCAAATTAAATAATCTTTATTCATAAATGCACACGTACAGTCAAATTGTGTCACTATGAGCTATCAGCTTATCGTAACAATGGTTTTTCAACATTATGTGTAAAACTTATCAACTGAGTGAATGACTTTTTCAGTAAGAAGTTCTTTCAGTTTTTATTTTTTTTATGCGTCATTGCTTTGCTCATTTTTAGAAATTTTTAGATTCTACACGTAACATTGTATTCATGCACAAAAAAAATACTGTAGCTGATTCATATTATCTCAGTAAAAGAAAAATGGTTTCCTTCTACAAGGTGAGTTAGCTGTATCGTATTTTTTTCCTTAACTGAAATGCTAACACATTTTTTTCCTTAAGTGTTGTGCTTTTTCCCAATAACCTCACCTCACAATAACTACTAACAATGACGACTTTCCTTAATGGTTATCATTTCTTTGTGTGAGAGAACGTTTCTTAAACTAATTCAGAATATGCAATCCTTTAGGGTTTACCTGAGACAGCTGATCTTGGTAGTCTTCTTCTTCAAGACGGTCGTTTATGTCTAGGGTTAACCTCTTCACCTTTTCCATTTCCACTCGTTCAGCCTATTCATAGCAAAGGTAATGATTATAAGAATTACTTAAATAATGTTTAATTTTGCTCAATACACAATTAATTATAGGAATAACCTTTCTAAAACTATATAATTGATCACCTTTGAAACAGTGCATTGTTCCAATTCGGCGATATATCGGCTATCACTGTTTCGGCCAAAAACTCTGTGGTCCGATATATCGGCCGTTTGCAAAATGTGCGAAAACCTCCTTTACGGACTTCCACGAAATCAATCTTACCGGCTTTATAAAATATCCAAATGCACTACCTTTGCGATAAAGGACGCCAGATAGTTGTGGAGTATCACTGTGTGGTCAGTATTGATTTACTCTTGTCGTTTTGTTGTGTGATGGGTTGTTTTGTTGATGTTATGCCCACCATATGTTTTGGTTTCATTGAGAATCAGATGTTTCTTGTTTACACTGACATATTTTGTTGTTACTTCAAGTTGTAGGTTATTTTTATATGCTATATTAAGTTTATATTTAGTCTGAAATGAATTAAAATGATGTTTCTTCTGGAGTAGGACTTTAAAATCGCCGACTTGACGTTCACCTAGCCTAGCTGACGTAGGCTTAGACTAGACTAAGCCTAAGGCATAGTTATTTTTATATTTGTTTTCTTTTGGAAGTTTTATAATATTTTATGTTATAGTTAGAGTTGTACAACAAAGTTGCAGTAGATTTTCTGGGCAAAAACAATTGTATATTTATTTTTTGTGTCACAAAAAAGGTAAAATTTTGAGTACCGCTTGTAAATGAGCCTAATACAATTTTCATTTGTTTCCCTTTTACTTGCTTGTTTTTCGAGATAAAGGCATGAAATTTTGTGTGCATGTTTATAACTAAATGGGGAATCTGAAAATATCAATATAATGTGAGGGGTCAATGGTTTTTATTTTAGCTATTACACCTCAAAGTTAACGTTTACAAAAAAATTTTTAAAATTTAAAAAAAAATTTTTCTTTTAGTCACAACCGTTTTTTGTATTGTTCAAAAACTCATAAGGAATAAAACAAAAAAATAATTATAGCTCTATCTGTTAAAACATAAAATTAACACCTTTTTTCCCAAACCCTTGCAAAATTGATAAAAAGGCCCGGAGTTTTTGGCTAGTACTTTCAGAAAAGTACCCGGAGTTTTTGGCAGTGACCAAACACTTTTGTTCGGAGTGCAAAGGGTTAAAATTCTTTGGCCTTTGTATTTTACAGGGTACGTAAGAGGAAATCCCGGAAGGAAATAAGATATTGTGCAGCGCTATAGGTCAAATCGAGTTGCATTGGTTTAAATTCTTTTGAATCACTTCAACGTATTGAATAAAAAAATTGCTGCATCGCATGCCCTTACATTTAAACCAATATAACTTGCAAATACAGTCAAAAGAAATTAAATGATATTAGGTATTCAAATCACTCGTGTTGACTTTTTACAAATTTCATTGTTTTGTTTAACTTTTAACTATAAGGAAGAGGGGTTTTGAATCAGGTTTGATGTTCTTCACAATAAAGTAACAGATCTCAAGAGCCTAACAACCCCTTGAAATTTTGATCGAGGGGTCACGAGGTCGATTCCCAGGTGTTCAAGAATTAATGAGTTTGGACTGCTTTCATTTAAGGGGTAATTTCACTCTATCTAAAATATTTTGTAAAAAATACCACTGGTGTTAATATAAAAAGAGAATGCTTGTGGCTGACACGGAACTGACAACACCAGTTACATCCTTAAATCACAAAAATGAATTCATTGGACACTTTGTCTGAGACTTCCACTGGGCCGAATTACATTCGGTTTGTAATCAATGTAACATTGTGTTTTAAATGAGCAATGAAATTCAGTGGAACCTCGATCATTCGAACCTCAATAAATCAAATTCCTTGACAAACTGAAGTTTTGCCATCCCCCTTGTACTTGCCTACCTATTACTATATTATTTTAACTCTATAAATCAAAGAGTTGGCGGGAAACATCTTTATAATTTAAATTTTGTGGCCTGATCAGTCTATCGCCCAAGTTTTAACTGGAAAACCTCTATAATTAAAGTACATTATAGGTTCAAATCCCAAAACCCCAGTTAATGCATTTGAGCATCTATTTTGCATATACAACCAGAAACTTCCACTCTCCCTCCCCCCTTTGTCTACTCTTGTCAAGTGTCATTAGTTAGGTTTGCGCGTGGTTGACATGTGGAATATAATGAGGTTGTGTTGATGAAACTGATGCGCAGTTGGTCAGAACTAATTACGCTTCAAAGGAGGTTTGGGAGGGTGAGAAAAACACCGCCTAACACTAGACAGGAAGCGGTAAACACTTACAGGCTTATTTTATACATTTTTAACCCTTTGAGGTCGATTAAATTAAATCACCCAGACACCCTGAGACGAAATTAATTTTGGCTATTTTGTATAGATTTTACTATTGTTACATTTAATTACCCAAATTAATTTTAAAATGCATTTATGAGGGTTTATTTTTAAGGCACTTTGATTACATACTGTATATTGATGAAATAAAAATAAAAATGTATACCTGTTTTATTTTTTCTTCCATATATTTTTAGTACATATGTACTATATGTGACAGATTACGAGAGTAAAAACCCATTTATATTTATTTGTAAGTAAAATGAACACACAAAAAACATTCAAAAATATCGTCATCACTAATTTTATTAGTCATAATTATAACTAAACAAAAGAGTAAACATAACCTAAACACCACAGACAACAATCGGAGCTGGAACTATCAGACACTTGCAGATGACACAAGACACCGCGAATTGTGAAGTATAGTTCATGGAGTAATAACATTTATTTCAGAACAAAATAATCCATGGAGTAGATAAAATAAACATTAAAAGTAATAAGGAATATATAAAAAGCAAATAGACATAAAATCATTACATTATATTTAGTTTTAGCGCACTTCATACGGGCTAAACGTCACGGCGAGTATAGGTCGCCATTCGAGCGTTCGGGAAAATGGCGCGCGGCGACCTATACTCGCCATTCGACCGCAAAGGGTTAATTGTTAAAATTCTTTCAAAGTTTACATAGCATCATTATGATTTGTATGTCTCTCAATGCATATGTAATTAGGAGTAAAATGCAAGAATAATAATAGTGATATAAAGCGTACAGAACACTGAATGAGTAAGGATTCAACGCTTCAATGATAAGTCTTTGGAAAATAACCTCGATAATTCGAGCATCAATATTTCGTAAAATTTGTTTATTCCCCCTAAGATTTCATTTATAGAAGTTCCACTATACTACTAGGTTGTACCTTTTCTTGTGAGCGCAGATTGAGAGCCAGCTCCGAGTTTGTAGGCACAGCCACGCTCCTGTACTGCTGCTTGTTCCCCTTGCGCAACATCAGGACAAAGTTCACTGTTCCTTTTTCTTCCACCTCAGGGTCTTGCAATTGCTCTGTTTACAGGGAGTTATTTTTACATCAGAAACTAATACAGAAATATAACATTAGTTTCCACAGCAATGCAGATTTACTGCACTGCACATAGAGGTCGATTGAATGCCAATAGGCTATATTCTCATTAAAGTTATATAATATGATTCGATACAGTTACTAGTTGAAAACATAATATTAGGGTAGCTCAGGGCCGCCACATGGGGGTAACCGAGCGTGCTATCCCTGGGCTCGCCCTATAGGGGCTCAGCCAGGGCCCGAAAATATGGGGAAAGGGGGCTCAGCAGTTAGAATGTGGCCCTGGGCCCGACCTCGAGATGTGGTGGCCCTGGGGTGGCCCACTGAATACACAAAATTGTATATGGAGATAAAAAAGGGACCTGACATTAATAAAGCCACTATATAGCATACATAAATAACATAATAGCATCAACACAGTCTTCCCAATACTATTATGGTATATACCAGGAATGCATTTCTTTTTATAGGGCTATACCCACTTAGATAATGTGAGTAAATGAATAAAAATGAATGTGATAATGCTCACCGATAATGTGAGCAATTAAGAATGTATTGTACTTCAAACAATAAATATTTGGCAGGAAATGTGGTAATAAGAGATATAGTTACTTTTCTAAAAAAGATAATTATTATAACAATTCTAATACCGATGCTCATTAATACATAGAAACAAAAATTGATGCATTAAAAGACTTTTTAGATGCCACATTCCTCTTGATAGTAAACTCCATTCTTTCATAAACTGAAGTCCTAGGATACTCCCGTTTCGTAATTTATTGGTACAAATTGGCGGGAAAAGACATCCATAAAAAGAGAAGTGGAGCGAGTCATAAATGCAAAATTATGTATGTAATCTCTTCCACAACCTATTATGGAATACATTAAAAGGCCCAGAGAAAATAACTACCAGAGATCAAACTAAGGCAACTAAAGGAGGCGATGTACCAAAACTACACCTTTACTTGGGCATGTTATTGGGGGATATTTTGAAAAAAAAATAGACATAAACACACTGGTTAGAATCTGCAAACATGTGAGGCTGCAGGAGCATAGTGAGATAAGTAGAACCAGAACCATCAGAAAAAAAAAATTTCCAATTTAAAAAAAATTTTTCAACTCCTTAAAGTTTTTAATGCAGAAATTCACCCCCCTCACATCAGCATGCTGCAAAATGGTTTTTTTTAACAGTACTTGTTGCATATATCTTGCAAAATATTTGTGAGAAAGTCTCTTTTTCAGTGACCCAGCTTCAAGACAGTAAAAGTTCAAATTTACACTACTTTTGCCTCTAAATAATACCGTCATTTTAACATCTGCTCCTTAGTCTGACTGTGGCATAAACTAGGTTGTTCATGATCATTCTTATAATAGCAAATTCGAAATATGATTACCATCTAAGTTAGTAGTTAGTAGGTTAAGCGCATTTTTGTACAGCCTGTCTCTTTTACTAAAAGAAATCAAAATAAACCAAATACATACCATATGTCTTTTTGGTATTAGTTTTCACATGAAGAGGAACAGGGATATCGACGTGCTGAGGCTTTAAATTATCTCTCATTCGATCTTGCAGATTGTCTGAAACCATTTTGTCAAATGCTGCGAGAAAATCGTCATCCTCAGGACTATGACTTCTGGAGTTCTGAAAGATAAAAAATCATCTATGTGTAAAACATATGTTTTAAATTAAAGCGGAACAATACAGAAATTAGATGAAACTGAAAAGACTTGAATAGTAACAATTAAACAACAAATAAAATAGTTGTATTCTATAGCTTTTGTGGTTGAGAAAAATCACAAAATTAATTAAATATTGGACAAAAAGTTTGTTCATTAGTTTTAGCGAATTTCCCCTATAGGGAAGAAGCTATTACCGTAGGTCTCATGGTAAGACTTAAGCCCGAGACCATGATAACTTTTCATTTTGAGGTCCCCAGATGCCAAAAACACCATTCGTTCAAATTTTTATATATGTATATATATATATATATATATATATATATATATATATATATGTGTGTCCGTAAGCACGATAACTCTCGTAAAAAAGGTCCGATCTTAATGAAACTTGGTACAAACGTGTAAAGTACCATTTATTTGAACGAGTTCGAAAACCAGACGAATCGCACCATCCGAAGGGGGGTTTTGGGGGGGTTTTGTACCCCAAAAATGGGTTTTTTGGGGTTTCCACATGTAATTTTTATTAAAATCAAATTTTAATTTTCACCATTGAATTCAGCATAAAAAAACAAAAAATTTGGTATCTTGATCATTGCTCTACGTCAATTGGTTACTGAGATATTGAAAGTGCTAAACACAGTACGTTGTCTAATGTTATTCTTATGGAGAAAAAGAAAAATTGTATATCTCGCTTATTTATGAACATAAACTGACGAAATTTGGTTTATAGCTTCATCTGGTTGTGGTTTATTGTTGTTTGCACAAAAAAACAATTTTTCACCTATGGTTCTCATAGCAGCAAACCTAGGGATTCGGTCCCCATGTTACTCTTATGGAAAATAATTAAAGTGTTATATATCGCTTATTTATGAATGTATATGGATGAAACTTGGTATGTGACTTCACTTAGCTGAGTTCTATTGATATTTTGCATGAAACCCCATTATTTTGTGTTCCTTGTTGCAGCAAACCTGCGTACTCATCCCCAATGTTATTCTTATGGAGAATAATTAATATTTTAAATATCGCTTGTTTGTGAATATATTTCTTATGAATCCTGTTAAGTGGCTTAGTGTGTTATGTTATAATTCATTGGAAATTCGCTGAGTATGCAGGTTTGCTGCGACGGGGGTATTTACTCATGAAATTCAAAACAGTGGTTTCAAAAATAACACTTAAGATAGCATTAGGAGTCCTTTTGATAACATACTGTCCGGCAACAAGAAGAAAGGAATCCCCCCCCGCTTTCCCACCCCACCCATATTGCTGCAGATATCGCGACATCCTAAAAATATTAAGGCTTCTAGCAAATATTATTGCAGAGCAAATCTTTTGTTACTTACTGTTCAGTTTCATTACCATGTATGTCAGCTTAAGTTTATAATATTAGTATGAGCGTGATTTTGTTATTATTGTGAAACTACTACAAGGGGCACAGTTAAGCCGATATTAGTTAGCTGGCTAGTAGCCGCCTGACTGATTCCTTTCTCCTTGTTACCAGACAGTACCATTATTACATCTGAGTAAAGAGTGAAAAATGAACTAAAGTTTATTATTTAATGTGGCTTTCACCATTCCAATGGACATCCAAACACCTTACTTCCATTAATCAATAACAATTACAAAACCAAGACTTTTTTATAAAAACAATAGAAGAATATTTGAGTAAAAAGCTCTTACAAACTCAAGACAAAATAAACTATATTTTACTCACTAGCTGAAAAACATAATATACTTTAACAAAATTTATTTTGCTTGACCGTATAAAATCATCTAAAAGGCAAATTCAGAAAAAAATTACCATTCACTACGACATCTATACATAAATAATGTTCTATATCTATATAATATGATCTCAACAAATTCCCTGACCATATCTTCCTTGGCTTTTTTTATAGAAAAAATAGATTGGTAGCATCTTTACACCTTGCCTCACTTTGCCTGTACACCTAGATGACCTGTGCTTGGAACGTATCCAGCAAAGTAAGGGGTGAGCCGTTACAGTATACGAGTTCATCAGTACTGATAAAACTACTTACCGGGGCTGGAATTTGAACCCATGATAGGTAAAAATTCAGATAGGGGGCCTAGTTTTGAAGTCTTTCACCTTGACCTCTACGCAACAACTTGCTCTCCCTTACCTTAAACCAGTGCCTGACTTTCTAGGCACACAGAAATTATGTATTGTAACAAAAATTCCTGCAAACCCCCCCTCCCCCAAAGACAAAATCATTAGATGGGAAGGTAAATTTTTAAATCAACCAAGCTGATGTTTCCATATTTCCGGGTTTCCACAAATTACCTCAACAACTTAAAACGTCTGTTGAAAGTAAAATCACAGTAATATTTTAGTAGTTTATTTCTTGTCAAAAACATGTTCTGAGGTATTTTTTACATTTCAATTATTGTTACTTATTTATTTCAAATCTCCCTTAATCTTAAAAATAGTGTTTTCTCCTGACAAGAAGGCAAAGTATGGTTATTTGTGCAACAACACAAAATCTTATGTTTATTTTCACGACAAGTTTCTGAAAATTTGACTTTACATACAATAACAAGCATTTAAGTATACACAGATTAGTGACAGATACAAATTGTTGTTTGCAAGCACTAGCAAGCACATATTGAAGGTTTAAAAGTCAAAATTCTTGAGAACCTTTTTTGTACATCAACAATTTTATGAACATCAGAAGTAATTCCCCATAACTCAATTCCATTATAAAAAAAAGGAAAATAAGGCTTGGCATACCATTACCCTTGTATTTAAATAAACTACATTCCTTCAAACCATATTTGTTAACAAACAAACCAATTGAATTCAATGAACTGGGTTTGGTTACAACTTTTGTTTGATTACAAAATTGTTTACTAAACATCTGAACCGTAAAGAATAGTATACAACTGGTATATTTATTGCTAACGTAATTATAAATACTAACTTGGTTATCTGACATGTCATTGTCTGAGTCCACATCAGGGTAGTCATCATTCATCCAGTCTTTCCTTCCATCCTCTGATACCAAAGCGCTGTGACTTTCTACAATAACGACATCGGCTAGATTAATTTACAACATAACTTTTCTACAAACAACTTCAAGCATTGCTATAGGTAGTTTTTCAATCATATATTATGCATTCAAAATTGAATATTTTATTCCCAGAGTTTCTACGAAAACCTCCAAATAGTTTTTCCTGACTTTTCTAGGGTTTTCAATTGTTTTAACAAGAACTTACAGTGTTATTTGAACTGAAACTTTATTTAACCCTTTCCGCCCGAATGCCGGTGCAGCTCAGCCCACCGCATCATTTTGCAATGTTGTCGCATGCCGGGCCTGACCCGCAAATGCGTTTTTTAATTTTTTTTTTGGTTCCCATCAACTGAATCAAAATAAAAACACAAAAGTCAACTTTAATTAACAAACAACAACAAAAATTAAGTGACCAGCTGTGATTTTAAATGCAGCTGGATAGGAGTAGGCAAGTAAAAAAAAATTAGAGTGGAAAGGGTTAACAGTAAATTTGGTATTAGAACACTATGCTGGGTGTCCCATAAAGGTTCCCCTCTTAATTTTTGAACGACTGTAAATTTTCAAGAAATCTTTGGTAAATGTTACTAGCATAAGTCAAAGTACTTTTTTAGATGGTTAAGGGTTTCAACCCTCATCCCGAATAGGGGTTGCTGGGGGAAGTTTTTATTTTTCAAATAACAACTCCAAACAAGTTACATAACATTTTAAAGAGGGCAAGGAAAGAAAATTAGTGCTGCAAATTAGACCTGTCTATGATGATTTAAACTGAAGTTATGGTTTATCATCGTATTGATTTTAAACTATTCCTCCTGAAAATACCACAAACTCTAAAATAATTAACAACTAAGCTTTAGACTGGTTGTTGTCAGGAGAAATTTTCAGTGTCAGAGTCTGGCTCATAATTTTAAGTTGTACAATTAAAATTATTAAAAAAGTCAACTAAATGAGACGCTCAAAATGGCCTCAATCACATCTTGGCAAAAGTTAAGTAAGGTTTTCAAATGACTTTCTTGCACTTTGAAAGATCTTTGTTCAAAGGTTTGAATAAGGCAATGTTGGATTTTCCCACCCCGTATCTGATTTCTGGTAAGGAGGGGAAACTTAGCAACAAGATGGTCGGTCATTATAAAAATACTTGAAAGCGTGGATTTTTTTTGCTGTCTCTTGAAATGTTGAGTGTAAATGTGAAGTCTGCTGTTTCTTTGTGTTTCGCTTTTGTGTTTGTACGGATAACTACAGCTTTACACCTTCACTTCGAGTCTCAAATTTAGTTACTAATACATTCTATAAAACTTATATACGTCTCTTGCCTGATCTCTCTATTGGAAAAGAGTGGAAATATTTGGACCGTGGTAAAATGAAGTAGCATATTTCAGCAAGAGATAATTGCATCCATTTCTTGATTAATTGCTACAAGAAACCTGAGTATACAGGTTTGCTACAAGAAGTGTAATTTATTAATTTTTGGATTATTGCCCCTGAACTGTAATGACTATTAAATGGTTTTAAATTGCATTTTGTCAGCAGTTCAATCCGCAGTGAAAACACTACAACCTGGTTTGGCACTCAATTCCACCATGATCACGTAGGTGTCAATTTTTAAACTTGCATTTTGAAGTTGAGTGTCCGTCCTCATGCCTGTAGTCGCAACGGTGCAGTAAGAGAGGGATCCCATCCATGTGTTCGATAAATGTAGTAATGTTTTGGTGTGTGACCGTGTTATATGTCTTTGTGTTGTTTGAGAACGTTTAACGACGTCGTCTCGACTGAAAGAAAAATGCAAGTTTAAATATTGACACCTACGTGATCATGGCGTAATTGAGCGCCAAAACCAGGTTGTAGTGTTTTCACTTGAGCTGCTGACGAAAGGTAATTTAAAACCATTTAAGAAGTGTAATTTAAAGAAAAACCACAATATTGTATTTTGAATATAATTTTTTCATTTTAACTGACTTCTTCGTCCTTCCTTCTTCTAAGTTTAGGTACCACGACTGTCCACTGTACTTACCTTTATCGACGATTTTAAATGTTTTTATGTTGCTGTTGTCATCTTCAGTATTCAAACTTTGTGTACCTGATTTTTCATCTTCTGACTCCTCTCCTGTAACATTTTGTAATTTTCAATTAACTACATGCTACATTTGTTATACCATTAAAAATTACTCATTACTAGAATGAGAACCGTTGTCACTTTTTCAACTGCTGCTTTGTTAGTTACGATCTGGCTGCTAAAACTGGATGGCAAGGCACTAATAATGGCTTATATATTCTCCTGGAATTATATTATATTACATCTCCTGGAATAAATAAATAATGTGTATTTCAAACTTAGTCTTGTTGTTTGTCTTGTTGAATCTCTACATACATTAAGAGATGAGTAAGTTCCCTTTTTTAAGGTAACACTCAGAGATAAAGAGGAGTAAATAATTGCAGACGTAGTTAAAGAAATGCACAAAATTACAGGTTCATACTTCAGGAATAATATTGTTACACTTTTAGTTTATTAGAAAGTATTACATTTTCACATGCTGAGGTTTAGAGGAGAAGAAAATCAAGGACCCAAGTTTGCACCATGGAGTTCAATATCCTTTCACCGCAATGACCCCATTCTTGCAAGCTTCTTTTTATTAAACATAGAATTATGACCTTGCCCAGTCTCCTTATTTTTTACAATAAAAATAAAGAAAATAAATCTAGTTTTGTTAAACGCAATGAAGTACACAGTTATAGGACAGTAGAAATCCAATTATCCGAACCCCAATTATCCGAATATCCAATTATCCGAATCGATTTTGAGTGAAATAATAGAAATATAAAAATCAAGAAAATAACAGCGGGAGCGCGTGTAGCGATAATGCGCCGTGAGCGCTAAAATAAAAGCCCGCGCTGTTACCTTCCGGATGATATTTTCGCAGGGAACAATGAGCCATACCCCCTTCCCGCCCTGCTCATCATCAGTCGCTACTGTTCTTTCACCAAGATTATCGTTCGAAATGAGTACAAAACGTAAACGTGTTGTCCTTTCGCTAAGTGATAAACTCACTTTGCTCGAGATGTTCAAGTGAAATAACCAACATTGAACAGTGAAATACGTACAGTATGTATTGAAAAGAGCAACTGTATATACTGTATTCAATTAAACTCCTGTAATTTAATTTTTATGACGTATATTCTTGATACAGTTCGCTCACTTTCTGTTCACTACATTTATAATAACTTTGTCGATAAAATTCTGATTTTTTATGTATGGTGATGTTTTTTGCTTAATTCCCGAGGTATACCTGATTATCCGAATTTCTGCATATCCGAATTGGCCCGATCCCCAATTAATTCGGATAATTGGAGTTCTACTGTAATAGGAATTGTGATCACTTCGAAATGCCAGCAGTTAGACCAGGGTTTAAGCTGCAGTCGCATTTGTCGCAAAATGCGACATGTTCCACGAAAATGCAACAATATTCGGGCAGGCTGTCACTTTTTTGCTATATAGTAAAGTATAGAAATTTTTAAATTTTATTGCAGAAAACCTGGTTTTAACAATACAAATTGTATTAAAAGTCCGTGATCACGATTTACAACCAAAAAGAAGACTAGAAGCGCAGTTGGGATGTTGTGGAGGCTTGACGTTGCATTGGTTGCACTAAGTCACTTTATCGATTGCCTCTGAGCGAGTGGTAGAGATGAGCCTCCATTACGTAGACAGTGACAGTTGCTGTCAGTTTCAACTGTGTACCGTGTTATCGGAACGGGCGAGTTACTGATATGACAGTTGTAGTGACAGTAGCTAACCCTCTAGCAGACGTCATGCGCTGTGACTCAGTTTGGCGCGCACTCTGTAGTAGCCGAGTCTAGCCGAGCGATGGCGAATCGGCGAATTCGAGAATGTCAAGGGCTAGTTTGCCACCATGAAGGGATGATTGCGCTCGCCTCGCCATTGCACCGATTCTTGTCGGTTTTTGTGACCGAGTCAAAGGAGACGAGTGGCAAGTCCACCATACTTAGTGCAGGGTGTCTAGTGATATTTGATCTCAAAATTCAAGACTTTTTCCAGACTTTTTAAGACTTTTTCCAAAATTTTCCAGACTTTCGCAAGATAGTAAAAATATACTACAAACGTCATAAGAGTAAAAAATATCATATTTTTACCACTTTTTGGATTTGTACTTTCTCCCCCTTATACATAGTATAAGGAGAAAATATTGTTTTCGTCAACATTTTTGAATTTTAGTTGTTAGTGGAAATATTTGTTTTGGTGCTCCCTGAACCCAAAAAAGTGATTTTTACGTGATGTCTGTGTGTCTGTCTGTATGGATGTATACAGAGCTAGATCCCTAACCAATGGTTCGATTTTTATGAAATTTGGTATGTAGGTACTAATACACGATATCTCCAGGTATTTTATAATTTTTTTAATTTTTATTTTTAAGGGTAATTATCCCCCCAAAACCACCGAAAAACATGAAAAATCTAGATTTATCAAAAACAGCTCCGAACGATTTTGATTAAACTTTAGTCGTTTGTAGAACTTTAATTTTCTAACAAAATGACACCACCCGCATTTCAGTAAAAATTCGGGTTCAGAAATTATAAGACTTAAAATATCAAAAATTCAGTTATTTTTGATTTTTCATAAAAAACATAAATGTGAAAAATATTACTATTCACCATTAAAAAGAGCTCAAAAAACTAAATAATTTGTTATCTTGAATTACTATTCTACGATTACTGGTTGCGGAGAAAATTTAAATTTCCATTTTTAAGTAAACACAGTACTGTACGATGTTATTCTTAGAGGAAAAAATATATAAAAAAATAGTGAAAAAAATTTAAATAGTGAAAAAGAATGGCACTTGGAAGAAAACTCACTAAAAAAAACAAAACTCAGTAAGCCTATAATATTTTTATTAAAAACTCAAATACTGCATAATATATGATCATAAATATTTATATATAAAAATATATATTTTTTTCAATTAAACTTAAAATACAAATGAAATAAACGTTACCGGTTAGCTATATACAAAATAATTTAATTAAAAAACTAAACTAAAAACGTCAACAAATTTAAAAGGGCATAAAATATCAGCATGTTAAAAGAACATAAAGGATATTTTTCAGAGTTTTTCACCCTAATTCTATATAAGTATTCACAAAGAGATGGTTGGCGATGTGCTCGGAACGTATTCCTAACAAAGTTTGTTATCTGGACAAATTTCAAGACGATATCTTCCACCTCTTTAGACCGAACGTAACTGTAACCTAAATAATCCATATGAACAATTACTTTTGGTTTTTTACATCGTTCAGCTTATGAAAGTGTACCCTCTTTATATACTGGAAAGCAATGAAGATTAAAATAAAATACAGTACCAGTAAGTTAGTAGCCTGTTCATGTACAGCAACAAATACAAAATTTCAAATAGGTTGGCATATGAAAATAAAAGGCTAAAGTAAAACTGATTTTTACTCATAACTTTGAAAACATATTTAGGCATAAATCTAGGCCTGTCGATCTCATCACTGGCTAAAAAAAATATTTAAGAAGTCACCTAACTTATATTTTTTTTTATATCACTACCTAAATTAATTTTAATTAAGTTAAGTTCAGTTTTAAAAAACTAGGCCTAACTGAAATTTTTACAATTTCTCCCATGTTGACATAATTTGGTAATTAAATCAAAGTTTAAAATTACCCAGACGATTGTAAGCTTTGGCCTGGTTAAAATGTTTTCAAAGGTAAGTTAAAACATTACACTGACTAGGCTTATTTGATATGTAGGCCTATATAGCCTATCTGTATGGAGAACAACTTTATTAAATGTTAGAAACAGTTAATTAGTAAACATGTTCAGACCCATTTTATGGGGCTTCGATTGCTACAAATACCTTCATGTTAGTTTAGTGAGTAATGCATTAGTGCATTAGGTGAGTAGTATTATTTACGACATTGTTCAAATGTCACTAAGCCACTGTTTAATGGTCTTCTGGTGATCTGAGAAATAGTTGACAACTGTAATTAAAACTATAAAATTGTATAACTTATTACTACTTAACAACTAACTGTCGGGCGAGTTACTTCGCCCCGTTCCATGGAAACCAGGCCGCGATGCAGACGACGAAATTCGGCCGTGTTCGAAGTAGACTGCAACGTAAACTTACAGGTTTTAACGCGTAAAATATTAACTTAAAAAACCAGGCCAAAGTGCAAGCGGTGCAGACGACGAAATTCGGCCGTGTTCGAAGTAGATTGCAACGTAAACTTATAAGTTTTAACACGTAAAATATTAACTTAAGTGTGTATTGCTCACGCTCACCGTTGAACAAAATTTGAAGCATTGTTGGAATGTAAAGGGAAATAATAATAGATCATAGTTAAGTTGTTAACCTGTACCGCCAATAATTTGCAGACATTATTCAATATTTACGGACAAATCCCGGTTTTAAACTCACTTCACTCGTCAATATAATCTTTAACCTACAGGTTTCAATGCTTCACTATGCATCAATGCGCGCAACTGCGCAGGTACTACGACGGCGCGAAGTGTGCGTGTGAGAATCAGAGTCAGAGTCTAGGGACGTTCCCATACAATACTACTGGCTACTGGCTTGGACCCGATATTTGGTATCGCTACGAATCGAAACCAAAGTATTGATACCCGTTACTGTAAGAGGAACGCGGGAGATAGCTAGGAGTCGAATCTCTCTATCATAAGTTACAAGAACTATATTTGAAGTTATTATTTGTGTTTATTTTGCTAAAAAGTATATTAAACAAAAACTAATCTATGTTTTAACAACGTAAAAATGTACTATTTTTCCGATACCGATACTCCAACTTTTCTTTCGATACCACGATAATATCGGTTAACTGATGCCCAGAGTTCCGAAAACAAAGTTTCGACACCTACTCGGATCGGAATTATCGGAACTTGTCTATCAGAGTCCACTAGCCGAGCGATGGCGGACGAACGACGCGGGCGGGAGTGTAGAGGTACCTTCAAGGTCACCGCTCTCCACCCCTCCACCCTTGTGACTTATCTTCCTTTTCGCGTTGCCATAGTAACGGCATGTACTTGACTGGCTTTCTTAATTTCTCCGAAAAACTATGGGCCAAGCACTTGCTTGGGTTATTCCACAACGTACATCTTGTTGCAATTGCCATTGATTATATATACTAGTACCTTGATATCACTGCTTATAAGTTTTATCCATTTTCCCGCCTTAATAACAATTTTATATATTAATTCCCGCCTTTCCCGACATTTTATTAATTTCTATACAAATTCCCGACTTCCCCGACTTTCCCGACTGCTAGACACCCTGTTAGTGCCACTCGCGGTCTCAACTCGCTGCACAATGTGGATGGTTACACGAGCACAAGTCGCTTGAAACCGCAACGATCGGGCGAAAGCATAGAGGTACCTTAGCGAAAACAGACAACTCGAAATCGGTGATGCGCAAATGTTTTAGCGATATGCTTTGAAGTTATGTTTCTGTGTGTAATGTTTGGGGTGTGAGAGTTAGTTATTCTGGTGCCATATTAGGCCTTTTCTATTAGAATGTTTAGTATATTTCCATTACAGACTTTAATGGTTAAAATTGATAAGTTACCAAGAAAAGCCGATATTACATTTCCCGTCGTCATTTATAGCTGATATTACGCAGTTCGGGCGATTCTACGCAATTAAGCAGTTTGCAACCGTTAGCGGTCCACAGGAAATACTCGCTGGAACTTTCAAGTACTTTTCTAGTCAAGTATTGAAATACTCGGCCGAAATAATTGAATTTTCGGGTACTCACACACCCCTAGTTATCGTGCGAAACGAAGATCTTACCATATTTTTTAAGCCAAAGACTAAGATTGAAACTAATTTTATTGGCCGTAAAATAAACCCGAGATGTTATGAGTCGAAAATGGCAATATAATCTCATTATGCCATCTAAAGGGGCCGCACTTAGCCAGAAAACGGCCAAACTGTGTTTTTTAGGTAAATTCATATTTTGTCGCCAAATTTTTCCGGGACTTGGCGGTCAAAAATGCCGATATGGCTGAAATTTTAGGTATGTCAGACTGGAATGTGTATTACTGGCCTTCAGCGACAAACAAGCCGCATTTTATCCACGGAAATAGCAATATAACCTCTCGTTTTAGCGTCCAAAAAAGACAACTAGCCAAAAAACCCATACCACGAGATGTAAGACCAAAACATTGACCGCACTAACGTGTCGGGCCGAGAAAGACTGCTAGACTGCATTTCAGGAAAAAGTATTGACTAAAACGGGTTTTTTATAAAACACAATACCTAGTTAAGTTCACAGCTTTTAATTGCCAAAAACAACCACTTCCGCATCTTAAAGACCAAAAACTACGACCACAGCATATTTTTTCAGCCAAAAATAACATCCGAGCCGCAATGTATGCAGATAGTCACAATCCAACCGTGATTAATCGGAAAATATTGGCAATTGGACTGTATTTTCCCAGGGAAAATAAAGCCGGATCATGTTTTATAGGCCCGACCGACAACCAGAATGGAAAAAATGGATTAACGGAAAAAATCGGCAATTTGACCCAATTCTATTGCCAATTAACGCGATTTTCTGTGCCAGATCGGTCGAAAACGACAATATACTTGCATTTAATGACCCGAAAATGGCGATCGCAACGTGTCTTATGGGCTGAAAACGACAACCAAAACGGGTTTTACTGGCTGGAAACAACAACCGAGCCGCATAAACGAGAACGGCCGAAAAAGTGTTTTTAACTAAATTCCCGTATATTTCCTGCATTTTCCCAGTATAAAAAAATTCATGAATAATTCCCGATTTTCCCGAAAATCCTGGTCTGTGCGTATTGATATTTGAAATATATAGACATGTTTTATACAATTTCCAAATATGTTAAAGTTGTAAAATAAAAACATATCCCAAATCAACGTTTTGGGAATTCCAAATGGTTCCCCAGATCATTAGTGGTTTCAAAATTCAATTTAATTTAAACCTCTAATACTTGATTTCTACCACACCTGTTGCCAAAAATGTAGTAGGTATAAAAATGTTGCTCGTTTCATTGTGATTTCATACAGCTTAAGTTAAACTTTGTTTTATTCATGCTATTTGACTCCTGGATTGATTGTATGACTTAAAAAATATAGAAATATAGTAGACAAATCTTGAATATATTGAAAATTGAATTATTTGTAAAAATAATACCTCGAGGCAAAAATCTTATATAAAATTTTTATATTGCCTTCAGTTATATTACCTTCATCGGAAAATGATCCTTCTCTGTGGTTATCTACCAAGTCATCTTCTTCGCCCTCATTTTCTTCTTCTTCCCCATCATTTGCTTCGTTTTCAGTTTCAGTCTCCATAATTGGGTTGAGTTCATCATCATTCTGAAAAAGATACATATAGTATAATAACAGTTCAAATCAAATCAAAAATGTCTTTAATCATAATTTGCACAAGTATTACAGAAATTCTAGCCCAAATATAGAATAGTGTTAATTTAAACATTGTTTTGTTTAATTCTTATAAATAGCATACATAGTATAGTCAAACTTTTCATTTAAAAATGTAAACTCATAAAATAAAACAACTTATAATGTTATGGTAGTTACAAGAGCAAGTGCACTAAAAAAATCCATTCAAGGGGAAACACAAAAACAAAATAAACTTACTCGCTACTGGTTTAAAAATTCCTCAAAGATTAGTGTGCTTTTTGTAGGAGATATATTTTCAATTTATTTTTAACCAATGTCAAATTAGTAATCTTTAACAATTCTTGAGGGACTTTGTAAAGACATTTTATTCCAGCACTACTGGGTTTTTCCCTGAAGAAGTCCAATGTGTGAGTAGAGATAGCTAATTGGTTTCGATTTTTAGGCATGACAGTCATCTAATTTAGGTAGTATATCCTCCATTTTTTTAACCGTCATGACTATTTCCAGTACAGTAGGATCTCGTTAATACGGCCCTATATCGGGATTCATAGGGCCGGATTACCGAAAATGCCGGATTAGTGGGGGTACATAACAAAATGAAGAAGTTTAACGATAAAACTACATATAATTGCTTACGGAACCTGTTGTCAATGATTGTTTATGTTTTACAACATCGCACGGCACTTGTATTCTAATCACCACATGCCTACACTTAACAGTAAAATATGTTTTGTTTTGATTTATTTGTACTGTCTTGTTATAAGGACATTGATTTTTTTATTTTAGTACAAGTTTGTAACACTGATGCAAGACAATGCTGTTTACACTGTTTGATGGCAATAAAGACTATTTTATTTGATTTGATAACTCACTTGTGACAGTCACACTGCATACAACTACAGTAGAACTTGAATGATTTGATTTGATAACTCACTTGTGACAGTCACACTGCATACAACTACAGTAGAACTTGAATGATTTGATTTGATAACTCACTTGTGACAGTCACACTGCATACAACTACAGTAGAACTTGAATGATTTGATTTGATAACTCACTTGTGACAGTCACACTGCATACAACTACAGTAGAACTTGAATGATTTGAATCTGAAGGGTCCGCTATAATAACTATAATCATACAAAAATACGAATAAAATAAGTTGCTCGAATAAGGCTTAAAACCTTTGAAATTCCTGTTTCCAGAGAAAAAATATTAGTAAAGAAATAGTTTGTCGAACAACTTGCACTTTTGGACAGGTGCGAAACATCACACACAAATGCTAAACAACAGGGATGGATCGCAAGTGGGGTGGGGGGTGGGGGGTAGGTACAATAACCTAGAAAGTAACATATCGGTTTGAGCGAGGTGTGTCAAGCTTCTACTTACGCGAAACAGCTGCAGCTAGTTCCACAGAGCCTGCGGAACTGCTTCCAAAATCAGTTCCAGCTCCAGCTAATACCTGCCGGGCGCTACAGCTGTTTTGGAACAAATAGTTGCAGTCCTAACAACAACTGTAGCAACTGTAGCTGTGGCTATCCGAGATCTTGTTTACTTGGAACGGTTGGAACTGTTCCAATTCATTTATTTCTTTTTATATGGGTCACATAACACCAAATACATTGGAGTAATACACTCACTTGGTAGATGACTCATCAGTCTCTAAACTAACTTAAAATCAAAATTAAATTGCAAACATTAAAATTAAGATACAAAAATATAAAATATAAAAACCATTATCTCCAGTCCCACTTTTTCTTATTAAAACCTAGTAGAAAATGACAACATAGTTCTACAAATCTGAAAAATTTGGTATAATCGTCGAATAAATTCAATTGATTTAAGGCAAATCAGGTAGGCCTATGTAAGATTTATACAGTTATAATCTATTACACAGCCCTGATCGATTTGAGAATACTTGCTTACTTGCTGAGAGTAGATGAATGGGTCCCATTTAGACCTCATTTTCAGCGTGAGTAGCTCCAAGTTTTCCTTCGCCTCCTGGAAACTTTCTGCAAACTTAATGTTAGGCCGGAGCCCGGTAACACAGTCCCGGTACATGTGATTGATGTTGGTAGGGAAGGGGTTTTCGTCTGTCCATACTGGGTCTGCATGTTTGAACCAATAGTAGTGCTGAAAAAACCCACAAATTATGGCTATGAAAAACAATTTCAAAACAGGGTATCAAACGAAAGAACGATAACAAATTTCCTGACTTTTCCGGGACTTGAACAATTTTCTCCTGACCAGAAAATTTCAGTTGAAAAAATAGTTTTGTTTAGCTTAGATTAGTACTTAGATTATTGTTTGGTTATTAGTGGCCAAAAGCTGGCTTGTCTTACACGGGGACAGTAGTGGCAGCCAGTAGCACTAGCCGCCACTAATTATCCTTTACTGTCCCTGTGTGCAGGGGCACTTCCACTTCAGCGTCCAGTAGGTTACTGGTGGTCACCAATCTCAAACACATTGAGTTTAGTGGCGGCCATTACTGACTAGTCCTACTGCCGCCGCTAATTTCAAGGACCTTTAATATCCAGAGTGATTCTTTAGGCTTTCATGATTCTCAGAATTATTTTTAGGGGTGTGCGAGTAGTGTTTTTTTAATCGAGTCGAGTAGTGGCAGTTTTTTTGAGTTTCGAGTATTTTCGAGTGAGTAATTCCCATTAGTTGATAGATTAAAATAGTGTCATGGGATTTGGATACCACCCTAGATTTGATAATATAAACAAGGTTTCTAACTAATGCATGTGTAGTAATACAAAGTTTTGGCCAGTACAATCAAATTGTATTACGTATTGACAAACAAAACAAAGTTTGTAATTTGTTTCCGGCCGATAAAACACGGTCCGGTTGTCATTTGGCCAATATCACCTGGTCCAGACAATGCTTATAATCAATATTAGATGACGAAATCGTTAGTTGCGGCCGAAATTCCGCAGTCTGATCGTCATTTTCGGCCGATTTTACGCCATGTGATCGCCTTTTGCGGCCGTTACTACGCGTTTTGGACGGTCGCAATCGATAGCGATCGTCCGGTAATCGGCGGGAAATACTCGCTCGAAACTTCCGAGTATTTTTTAAAACTTCGAGTCGAGTTCGAGTATTAAAATACTCGGCCAAAAACTTGAAGTTTCAAGTACTCGCACACCCCTAATTATTTTAATTTTAATGCTATGTTTAATACGTACAGACAGGCTAAGTTTATTAAAATATCTGTTTGACATCACTCTTGATAATTTTCCCTGAACTTTTAAAAAATCCCTTGACTTTTCCCTGATTTATCTGATATTAAAAATATTCTGCCAGTTTTCATAGCAGCCTAGACACCCTACAAGATCATCCGACAATGTAAGCAAATGTAGAGTAAAATTAAAAAACCCTAATAAAACTTAAAACAATAAATTAAACATTGTGTTTACCTGAAAGAAAACGAAGAAGTAATCCAACTTTGTTTTACTCGGACCATGACTAAAGTACTGGCCACAAGTTTCAAGAAGTGTGCAGACCAGGCGTATTCGAAACAGATGATCTGGGGGATCAAATGGCGAAACTCTCTCGTGATCCAACGTAACCCCGAAAGCAATCAAAGAGTAAAGGACCTATCCAACAAACTCTGGTCAATATTAATGCATCATTTTGTATTTGCAGCAACTAATCTTCATTATAGGAAAAAAATAAGTTGAACCATGCTAGAATTTGGATAAAGTTTCAACTTAAATATTACCATTTTTTTACAGAAGATGAGTTTCCAAATAAAATAAATTTACAATTATTGGCCACCTTCATCAATATTTAGACAATAAAATATTACACAAATATTAGTGATGCATAGCTTTGTAAGGACTGATGTAGTGCATGGTGCAAAATTTTATGATTCTGTCCCAATGAAAATCAGTTAAGTAAAAATATGAGCCTTTCCATTAGGTAAAGAGGCCAATTGTGGTTAGGAATTAACGGTAAAAACTACTTTTATTGTAACAAATATTAAAATAATACACTTAATGTTTTAGTCCGTTACTAACATTGCACTAGTTCATTACAGTAAACAATGATAACTACAACTAAGCTTACCTTGAAAATGTCATTGCTTTCGACCATCCGGTAATTGTACAGCTCCCCCACGTACTTGACCATTGCGACTCTTCGCTGATTTAGATTCTTTGTATTAGCTTCTAATCCAATTCTTATATCTTCCAGCACTCCATCCACAACATGAGCTGCTACAAACTCCTACAGAAAATACTTGTATTAATGAATTTTTAAAAGCTCAGGTGTGATTTATAATGACGATGAAACATAGTTTACAATCGATATTAGGCCCTAATAGTATGATCAAAATTGACTCAAAGTTTTGGTCATCCTATGATAAAAATGGAAGCTTAAAAAAATTGTTTAAAACAATATACAGTCAACTCACAATTATCCGGGGTAATGATCGGTTGGAGGTCACGGATAACCCAAAACCACGGTTAAAACAAAGGGATTCAATCAATTTAATATTACAAATATAATGAAGGTTTATTAACATTTGTATACTACAATATTGTGTTTTAATGTATTTTAAGATATATGTATGTAAATTAAATACTTTTGAAATTTTTGAAATACAATCACGATAATAATAGTTATACTAGCAATGGCTGATAGCAGTAAATACTATCCAAAACGCAGAATGATATTTAATAGGTTCAAGATCTCTAAACACCGAACTCTCTAAACTACACCGAACAGTATGCTAATTAATTCCACACTGGGGGAAAACCCTGTGAGGGTGAACAGCGGCGGGAAGGGTGATTGTTTTGAGATGTTTCTATTTTTAGACGTCCGCAACCGACAGTCCGTCGCACTGCCCAGCCAGGTGCAGTGACTAGAGCAGTGTCAAGGTCATCGCTCCCCATCACCCACGGCTCATTAGCGAGATGACAGACTCTGAGATTATGTTGTGTTTACTAAATTGTTTGTATAGTAATTATTCTGATAAATAAAGTAAATTATTCTGGAGATAATTTAGCAAAATAAATTGTTATTATTGCTCTATTTATGTTTAGAAGGGGATAAATACAAATAATTTTAAATTTGACTAATATAATAAGATTTATTACAAATACTTTTAAGACAATTTAATTAAAACTTTGACGGGCTGCCATTTTTGGCTCGATTGTCCGTTTAAGGTCGGGATTGTGGCAATGATTTTACCTAACTGAGCATTTAAAATGAGATATACGTTGACCTATGCTGACACTATAACTTTCACGACTTTCTCTAGGGGATATTCCTGAAAAGTAATAAAATGCTAAAACTTGTAGTAAAATATAGTTATTCAAACTGGATTTAGGAAGTTTTTAAGGTCTATCAGTGATATTTAACAATTATAAAGCCACTCCATCGACCATTTATCAACCATTCAAACCACCATTATCGACTTTTCAAACATAATGGCATTGACTATATATACTGAAGGAGACATCCCATCTATATGGCCCAACTGTCCCACCTTTAGCGTTTGCCAGAAATTGAAGTAGACGTAGTTTGATTAGGTCACCGACAGATTGTGCTGCTGTCAACTATTTATTTTAGTTATTTACGTTAACTTGTAAAATATCTCCACCCTATAAAGAAGTGATAATCAACTTATGTTTGCTTCCTGACACAGCAACTGTTGTATTATCCCCTCCTTGAAAGGATATGTAATAATTGACATCAGCATACTCTGTTGGTGATTAGTTAGAACTACGTCCTCTTTGAATCCTGGCACACACAAAACCAAGGACAGATTTTACAATGACAATGAGAAGTCTACTTCAGTATTCATAGTCAATGATAATGGTTAGGAAAGAGCCGCCATTTTCAATCCAAGATTTAGGGGGTTTCCCATGGTTGGATTTTGGATATGTTAAAATACACAATTTTTGGACATAAATTCCATCAAAAACGCTTCTGAAGCAATTTTTCTAAGGTCAAGTCATATTTTGACTGGACTACTATAATGCTGTGTTTCAAGGAAGTACAGAGCTGATTAAAACGGTGTATAGTTAAAAACCATGTATACTAATACTTTTCTACAGAAACTAATATAAACCAAACATTAAATATGATACACAACTGCATTACAGCAAATTAACCATAACAAACTGCAATTGAATTTTACCTGGTATTCAACCAGTCCTGCCAGCAGGTTAGCCAGGTCCTTGATGTTTGGGTACGGAACATTCCATGCCTGTTTGAGACATTTTATGGCATACGCTGAGATTTGTGGGTCTTTCCAATTCAGTCTGAAAAAATTATATTTAGATGAATAACTAATATTCTCAAGCAATAAATTTCAATTTTTTTCACCTACATGCACTTTTAAATGTAAAGTAAATTTTAAACCATACAGGCGTGCATTAAAATAGACAAAATTGAAGATAATGGTCATCTAACGACTTGTTTCTGATTTGCCTAAAAGTGCATTCCACCATTGGATTCACCTAAAAAACAATAAATTTAATATCTCAAATTATTGCTCTCTATCAATTGGTTAGTCAGGTTAACACAAATACATTACCCAATGTTATTCTATGGAGAGTGACTAAGTAAAAAGTAATATCTCCCTTATTTATGAACCATTGATAAAACTTGGGATTATATTTAATGTGGTTATAATATATTAATTTCTGGATAAAATACCCTCTTAGCAGCAAACTTGCATACTCGGCCAGATATGACAATCGAATAGGTAACTGATGACTTTTTTTAATTACATGACAACTTAACTGCGTAATTTTGGCCTTAAATGATGACGGAAAACAATTGGTCAGAAATGACAAGCAGACCACATAACATCGGCTGTAAATAACGATTTAATCACATGATCGATTATAAGTGATGACCAGACTAAGTGATGATAGGACCAAGAGGCAACCAGACGATGTTTTATCGGCCAAACCATGTTTTGTTTGACAATTCAATACAATCCAGTTTTAGTGTACTGGCCAAATTATTTGAGTGTATTACTACTCATATATTGGTTAAACTATGATAAGACTACCAAATAAATTCTGGAGTGGTATCCAAATTACATTACACTATTTGAACATACCTTCAACAATATAATGCTGATGGCAAATTGTCGCTTGAAAACACTCGAAACCCGAGAATAATTTCTAATACTCGACTCCCGCACACCTCTAATATATCATATCATATACTCATTGGAAATTCACTGAGTTTACATGTTTTCCATATTAATTTCCTGAGCTCTGTAGGAAATATATGGAAACAATGGATTAAATAAAATACGGTAAAGTCCAGTTGACAGATTAATATGACAGTGTCCGGATAGCTAAAATTCCTGATAAACCAGCACAAGAATTTACTAGTGAAGAATGCCGTCTAATAAAAATAATAATAATAATAATGTTAAAATGTGTGTTCTGTTACAAAGGAAAACAGTATGAATATATGCAGCTGGGAATTTAATGTGACTGGATAATGTAAAATAGACAAACTAATATTGTAAAAAGTACTGCAACATTACAGCAGCAAATTAACATATTAAAATATATCGGTAACTTACTTTGCTATTTCTGCTATACCTTCTACAGTGCATGTTATTTCTATGGTACTGTAATGGGTCCATGTCAGAACGGAGGTTATCACTTACAAAACTATGTTTTTGGCTATTTTCTAGCGCTTTGAAAGCGTTTTTTTACCACAGGTAACTGATCCAGTTAACCCGAGATACGGGTGATTCGAGTTCGAATAATCAGACATTACTATGTGATTTTTCAGTTAAGATTAAATTCCTTCTTTTATTAAGTGTCATGAAAAAACATGCTTAATACGGACGGTTTTTAGAGTCAGAGTATTTTTATTTTGGAACAATTTTCAAACAGTAGTTAAAAGAAATGGTATCAGAAAAGTGACACATACTTTCCCTCTTTTAATCAATAAATTCCTTTATATTTATACTATTTGTGGAGTATAAAGTACGGTGTAGCTTAAATAGAAAACTTCTAGTACATTTTTTTCAGAAATGTCCACCCAAATCCTTTTTTGGAGGAATTACAGAATCATTTTCTAAGCAATAGTTTTAAAGAGGGAACTCTCCAACCCCCAGGGTTAAGAAGCAACATACTCCGAATGTCCTCTATTGGACATTCCAAGTTTAATACCAAGTTTAATATATATACCAAGTTTAATAAGACTGATTAGTTACGGAATGTAATAAAATACGTCTTACAAACTTAAAAATATATTAACACTTACACTGTATTCACATAACAGACAGTTAACAATAGATGGTACAAGGCTATGGCTATAACAGATGGTTATATATGTTTACCGTCTCTTATGTTAATGTATAATGTGTAATGTATAAGTGTAAATATATTTTTAAGTGTTGTAAGACATCTTTTATTACATCCTGTAAAAGCAATAACAACATGTAATATGATAATCAAAAAGTTGTTTAATTGATTAGTAAATTAAAAGGAAATTAAAATTTCATAAGAATAACATTGGAAAACGTATCCTGTTTACCACTAATTTAAAATTTTAATTTTTCTCTGCAACCATTAAGCCATAGAATAATAATAACTTAACACATAAAAAGTGCACTTTTCATTCTTAGAACTCTGATTCTATAATATTAATGCTACTACTAGAGCAGAAAGGATCTCTTACCTTCGCATCAAGTCAAGAACCTTGGTAGACTCAGTGGGTTTCGTCACATCCTGATACAAGATATGCCGGATGAACTCATGCATGACGGGACGCTCCTTGACTTTGGTCACTGGAGTTTCCGGCGGATTCACAAAGTAGTATGCATTCTCTATCATGGTTACATATCTCGAGTCCAACGTCTTCCCTGACTTCATCCTCATCATTTGCTCCTACAAGTTTACTTTGAGATAACGTTCTTCAAGAGCATATTTTAATTGAAAATCTTTTCAGGAGTTTAATTTCAATGTGATCATTTGACCAATAATGTTAGGAGGACTTTCAACCTTATCAACGAGAGAACAAAACTCATTTTAAAATGAAGAATTGCTACTATTATCCAAACTGAAGGCTTTTATTCAAAGGATTATCTCATCACCTTAAATGTTCAAAGTTGAAATAAAATACAATATAAGAGAGTAATGAATAAATATAATCTTATCTTGAGGAAATTTGGTACGAACATGTTCCAGCACATTTTATCCAAGATTTGTAATGTGGCGGATTTGTAATGTGTACCAGTAATTCATGATATAAAGCTCGAAAAACAGACCAATCGGGGGCCTACCAGTTGATTGACATGTTTTTTGGTTGCAGGGACAGTTGGTCGACTTTAAAAAAATAAATATTAATAATTAAATAAGTGCTGAGATCCACTGATCGACATACTAGTTGCTCAAATACCAGTTGGTCGACTTTTAGAAAATAAGTATAAATAATTAAATAAAAAACTGAAACCAGTTTATCGACATGATACTTAGTCGCTGTGCCACTTGGTCGACTTAACAAAAAATAAATGAAATAACAGATATGGGCTACTTGCTCGATGTACCAGTTGCTCGCGCCCCCCCAATCTGCCTTCCCAAGTATAGGGGAGAGGCGGAGCTTCTAGCGGAAGTGCTTAGCCTCACCACCAACTCAATGATAGACCGGCCGCACATGGTACCACGCAGGACGCAGATGTGGCAAGAAATTTGCTGAACCTTGTAACGAAATTTCCCTGATATTAACAATTGTCAGAAGATCAGTAGTCAGCCAGGGGCGCTACGTCTAAAAAAATATTTTAATATATACCCCTGAAACAGTACTTAGGGCGCTAAGTCAGGTTTTTGTAATTACATCCTAAAAGCAATTAGAACGCTGCTGTACCGTATGTCAGTGTGTTATTTTTGTATTTGCACCCTTTATAATTCTGCGCTCAAGGTACGTGCCTATTTATTTGGCCTAATGGTATTAATGCAGTATTGGATGTAAATAGTAGTAATATGATACAAGTAGGGAAAGCCTTATATTTTTCTTATACTTAAACTACTATAGATGGGGAAAGCTGCTCAAAAAGCTCAATGGAAAGTATCTTAGCGGAAAATTGTTACATCCGTAAATTTGTAATTTTTATGAACTACGGAATCATAACGTACAAGATAGTGTAAAATACTGCAGAGTCTTGTCGCTGTAAGACATTCAAATTTGCAAGGGCGGAGTTTCCATTATATTTCATTATTGTTTCTAATGTGTATTCTAGGGGTGTGCGAGTACTCAAAAATTCGAGGGCTTGTAATAACAGGGTGTCTACAGCACTTCCCTCACAAAAATCGGGGGTTTTTCGGGGACTTTTGGGGGCCTTACCAGACTATTTTCAGGGATACTTTGTATTAAAGATAGCGGCATATTTGATCGACATTTGAATCACAGAAAAATGTTTTGTAGTTTTCACATATTATGATAAAACATAGGCCTAGAATTTATAATAATTACCTTATTAATGAGAATTAAATAAAAAACACTAAACCTATCATTACAAAAAATTTATTTACAAAAGCATCTGAGAGAGATGAAAATACCATACTAGAAAAGCTTTGGCCTACACATATAAAAAAGGATAAACCAAACCAGAATGAGATCACCTGGACCGACCTGGAACCTACAAGGATCTTTTAAGGATTTTCATTTTGCTCTCAATAACACTCAGTGCTTCGTGTTTTTCTTGGAGCAACTCTTGTTTTTTACGGTTTAGTTCCCTTATTTCTTTTGCAGCTTTCTTCCTTGCACTTCCTGCCTCATACTCTGCATCTCTCTTCCTCTTCAAATCCTCCTGGCGCCGAGCAGAAGCATTTTTAAAATAATGTATCATTGATTTAGTTACAATTAATGACTGAATGCCTCCTAAAATAAAGTGAAAAAATATGTTTAGCCTGACCCAAAATAATAAACATAAAATAGGCAAATCAAAGTTTTTAAAATACAATCTTTCCAAATCAAGTTTAAAATTTTTGAAAAAAATTAAGAAAAGTTGTCTGGGTAAAATAACATTTACCCTATAAGCAATTTATCTAAAGGCTTTATTATAACTATGTTTCCTCAAAACAAGCTTCCACAACCAAATATTGAATTAGGGTAGGCCTACCTATTAATATCCTGAGCATACTCAAAATTAGCTTTATAAAAATCTGCTGAAATACTTGATCTGATAAATGTTTTATTGTTATAGCCTAAACCTAGAGCCATAGATTAAATCCATAATACCGTACAGTTATTTCACATTTAAGAACAATTCAGTTAAAGCCTTACATTGTAGCCTATTAAATGGAAAATAGTTTTATGTTAAATAAAAAATATGAACATTTACAATTAATTTGATATCACAAATTATAGGTTTAAAAAATACATAGCTATACATACCCTCAAGGGAATTTATGTGGTCATGGAGCAATCTTTGAGCCACAAGAGACTTTTCCTCCAAGTTCTCAACTAGGAACTCTTTGTTAAAAGAAAAACTCCTTTCAACGGCAGCATTTGAATGGAAACAAACTAGCAATTGCTTGACAAAATGAACAAATTCTTGATTCATATCTTCAGCATTCTGAGTTTTAAATAACTCACTAAACATTGTATCCAGTCTGTCTTTTTTCCAGTTGAATTGCTCTAACACTTTTTTGACTTCACCATCTTGGCAAAAATGTAAGTAGGCTCTTTTGATAACATCACCCTTAGCAGGAGTCAGCTGTTTGTGCTTAATTAACTCTTCTATGGCTACTTTAATTCTCGACTCCCTTAAAACTTCATTTGTCATCACTTTGGGATTTAAACAAGATGTACCTAGCACGACTCTTTTTTGAAGAGGACTTTTCAGTACTAATTTCTTGAAAAGTGTAACAAGGAACTTTTTACAATCAAGTTTAAACTTTTGCACATCAAGTTCTTTTACATTTTTCAAACAAGAGATTGCTCCAAATCCTAAGTCAATGCTGTCCAGGTTCTTGAAATTGGATTCACAACTTAAATCTAGTGAACACAATTTAGCTCCAGTTAACATTTTATTCATAACAGAACTTTTAATAAATTTGCTCGCAATGTTCCTCATAATATAAAAAACTTCCTGGTGCAGAAACGGAAGTAGAGGTGCATTTCTTTGAAATCTAGTCAAAAACTCTTCCAGTTCAAGTGCGATCATTGCTGAAAAATGAAGCTTGGCTGTGAGAGTACAATCTGAATTCAACACTTTTTTAACAATTTCAAAATTATGAGTTTCAGGAGGCTTCTCTATTTCAGTGACGTATTTTTTCAGGTGAGGGAGCATTTCAATACTTCTCTGTATTACGGATGAATTTTCAATCCACCTGATTGCACAAAATTTTTTTGGGAACATTGACGATCCTGTTATTTGTTTATAAATACCTCGTCGTGATGGGAAATTTTTGAAAAGCCTATAAATAGCTCTCAAAAACTGATTTAGGTTCCAAGTGACAGATTTATGTGCAGTTTTGTAAGCACCATTGATAATATGAAGAGAGCATGATCCTACATCTAATATTTGTTTTTCGCTAGACAGTGTACTTTTCATGTGGCTATTTAAATCAAAAAGTAGTTTCAAATTTACATTAGGCCCATCAGTAGACAACTGGACAAGATTATCCAGGGATAGATTTTCAGTGTTTAAAAAACTAAGAAAACTGTCCAACATATCAAGCGCAGTAGATTTCTCAAGGAATAACGAAGTTACATATTTTGTAGAAATAATGTCATTCTCAGTATCCCAAAAATTTGCTACAACATCTAATTGTTGCTTTTGACAAATGTCATTTAAACTCTCATCAATTGAGAGAGCAAACACTGGACTTCGTTTCACACTAGATGTGACTAAGTTGCCGAAATATGGACCAAGTCCGTAAGTAACTGAATAGCCAATTTTATCTTTTTGTAACTGCAGTTTAGATGCTATACAACTATCAGGAAACATACAAGGGAAAATATTTACAGCGGTGCCTCCCATTCGAGTAGATGTGTGAGACGTTACACAGTAAGCACACCATACAATTTCAGCTTTTGTCACACTTTCATTTAGCAAGAAATTGCCAATACTTTTATTTGACTCAACAGAGGTGCAAGGGACTTCGGCTTTTGGACTTAAACTAAGATTTTCAGATGCACTACAACTAGGCCTAGACAGATTGTCTTTAGTAGCGTCTTTATTGGTACCAATAGGCCTAGTTTCTATAGACTTGGTTAAAGAGTGCAATGTAAGTTGCTTCCCACTAGTAAAGTTTCTTTCAGACTGAAGATGTTTTTTACCTTTTTCATGTGAAGTCAAAGCGTTAACACCTGAATGGGAGACGTCTATTTTCTTTTTACAAAATGAACAAAAAGCTGATTGTTTATCCTTCCCGCGACGCACCCATAGTTTCCTTATAGGATGGGCATCATCGTGCTCCATCCACGAATCTTGAAAATTACACTTTCCTCCAGGCATTTTTCACTTCCACAGAAAACACTGATATAGAAAATTATCCACAATAATTTTATTTAAAAAACAAAGCGTAGAACATACGCACGTCGAGCACAATTAACATTTTAACCACGCAAAGACAAAGCTCGGCTGGCTCAGACAAAATCTCAAGACTTTTCACTTTAAGTTTTGCAGTGTTACCCCTGTTGCCAAATTACCAGTATTAGTCATGTATTAGTAGGCCTAATGAACAACTATTCCAATGACCCATGGCTCTCCTCAGGTGTAACTCACCTTCAATTTCCCAAATAATGGAATAGTCCAAAATTTGAATTCTATTGCGCATTAAAATGGCTGTATTAGAAATACCGCCTACGACCATTTCTTGCCGTAAAGAACAGGCGCGGTTCCCTGATCCCATAAGACACACACGATAGAAACTAGCACCGTACGATAATTTTGTGTCGGCAAGACCAGCGCCGGTTGCCTGATTTTACCTAGCCTGGCCTTCATAGCTTGCATCAGACGTAGAGATGGGAATTATCGTTTTCCGGCAACGGTTGTAACGACAACGCAGCTTACCAATAACGTGTTGCGGCAACCTGTTATTTGAATAACGATTGCCGACTCGTTGCCGCTAAAAAACCGTTGTCCGTCGTCCGTCGGCTGGCGTTGCGGCGTTCAGTTGTCGACGTTGTCGTTTGTTCAATAATTGTACGTAGGGCGTTATCCAGACAAGACGTTATTCTAAAACGTTACATTACAGTGGTAGGGGATTGCAGCATGATTCACTGCATAGTGTTGGTGTTACCATTTACCTGATACAGTACTTAAATTAATTAGGTATTTACAAATTATTTCGACACCGTCTGCTTAGAACCATCTCTAATTAATTACCCATAAATCAATTCAACTAGTATAGCTAAAGCAGGGTGGCCACTCTACAATTATATACAAATTCACGGTTTTTTCCCGGTTTTTCCTGGTTATTTTTGGCAAAATCACGGTTCAGTTTTTAGGGGTCTGCGGTGCACCGAAAAAACGGTACCGGTACGGTACACAACTAATTACCGTCATCGGTTCGGTACAGAACATAACCCCGGTACAGATTCGGTACGGTACAGTTTACTGCTTCAAACAATAAACAGAGATACCGGTAAGCTAAACAATGTTTAACAAAATAAGTGGTTTAAATAAGACCGACTCCTATTTATAACTAGTCATTTCCTTTAAGGAAAACAAGCCCCAAAACTCTAGGAAAAGAGACGTTGACAGGTGTTATTTATAGCTGAACAAGAATGGAGATAAGAAAGGTGTGCAAGGGGAGTGAGGAGTAGCTGGGTAGGGTCGCAAAAAATGCCCTTGAAGACAAGAAAGGTTTAGACTAGGAAAGCGTGAGGGGTAAGGGGGGAGGGAGGTAATTAGCTGTAAATCAGTTGTTTGTCAACAATATTCCTAGGGTGAGTGGCTGTAAATCAGTTGTTTGTCAACATCATTCCTAGAGTGAGAAAAGGAATACTATCTTTTAAATCGCTTTCGTTCTCCATTATGATTTCAAATTAAACTGCTTTTATTTATGTATTATTATTATTGTTATTGAAGTATACTAGTTAAATTTTTAAATTATATTAAAAAAGGTTTAAAAAATGGTTGAAAACTATTTCAAAAATAGCCACTAACTTGATAAATTTCAAATGGTAGCATAAATTTGTTATTTTTTACTCTGCTGTGAAATTTGTACATACATATATCTGTTATATGTTAGATTATCTTGTGTGGTTTTGGAAAATTCAACTAAAATTTATTATTAACAATAACCTAAATTTATTTTTTGATAAGGTTAATAGCTAATTATTTCAAATATGATATAGGCAAATTACCATTATATAAAACTGTCTTACTTTTATTACTTTATTTATTTATTTTTCAGTTTTCCATGGTACTTATATGTTTAAATAAATGTACTGTAATATTTGTTATGGACTTCAATTTTGAATTTAGTAATGTAATTAAGTAATTTTAGAATTATTTTGATTTTAATCTTCAGTATTTATTGGTCTAATTTTCTAATTTATAATTTCTTTTAGTTTCACATCATACATAGTTTTATTTAAGTTATCTGATTTTACTTTGTATTAATGATACAATAATCTCCCAATGCAACAAGAATAGTATTTACAAAACTTTGATTTTTGTTGTTTGTATGAATTAAACCAATAGTTTTTATTTATATTGAAATCAATATAATTAATCAGTTAGCAACTTATGCAATTGATTGATTTTCAAGTAATTTTTGAATTTATTTCTCATGATTTTTCAAGAACTTGCATTAATACCTAATAATAACAATGTTAAAATGTAATACTCCGAAGATGCAGGTTTTAAAAATATTTGTATCTTTAGTATAGTTATTTATTTGTTTAATCAAATTAATAATAATAATTGTATAGGGAGGAGGAGGGGAAGAGGCAAAACAGCTGGTCGGGTTGAAACGACAATACATCTAGATATCGCGGACAGTGCAGAGTAAACAAGGTTAGGGGGAACAAAGAATGGTAATGGGAAGGGGGTGCGCATTCGCAACTTGAAGGAAGGGTTAAAGAGCCATCCTTCTAAGGTCTTAAGTCTGCTGCCAAGTGAATCTTCGGCCGAAGCGATGCGATGCTCTAAGTGGCCAGTTCCCATAACGTGCCAGTTATTGTTTCCTGAACAGTATTTTACCATTTTACCTCTTGTTTACACCTCTTTTTTAATTTTAACTGGCACGGTTAAATAGATACTTTAACGGGATAAATTGGATTTAGATTTTGTGGTCAATAATGGTGGGATAGTACGATATTTTTAGTTGATATCATAATTTAAAAACCACGCAAAATACACATAATTTATAAATCAATACTCATGAACTATTAATTTATTCAACTAAGAAAAATATATAATTAGCTCGCTTAAAATCAACCACTATAAATAATAATTTGCATACATATAAATGTAGTGTAATTTAGTATATTTACAAATACTTAAGAATAACTTAAAATACCGTGTCAACCTCCACGAAAGGTTTTCTTGATTTACAACAATTAATTTTTCATCTGGACTTTAGATATTTGTAGAATGAAGCATGTAGTTATACAACAAATAAATATTAATCGACGGCCTCAAGGTAGTTGGGGAACATCCACCATTATGTTTTAACAACGCAGTGGCAGTAGTGATGAGGTGTGTGACGACACACAGTGGGGTATACAGCCTATGATCGGTATCCATGGCAACCTGTTGTGCGCACTGGTCACTGCGTGTGCTAAGTGGGCGGGGATAGAAGATATGGGAAAGAAAGATAGGATAGGGGATAGAGAATGAGAGAGAGAGAGAGAGAGAGAGAGAGAGAGAGAGAGAGAGAGAGAGAGAGAGAGAGAGAGAGAGAGAGAGAGAGAGAGAGAGAGAGAGGAGAACTTGACAATTATTTATTTTTCCCTGTCTTGGTTTAGGCCAAAGGCCCACTCTTCACTGAGAGATATTTTACTTATTCTCAGATTAAATATTGTCAGAATGCATGGCATGACAGAATACAGAGAAATTAAAATAACCAACGATGTATATGTTGAGACACTGTTTTAATAAACAAGGGTCAAAGGCGTTACACGTAATTAATTTATGGTCACCAAAAGAATATTTGTACAAGGAAAAGATCTCAAAAATAGGTTTATCTGTCAGACAGTTGTGTTGACTTCCAGGAATTTGGAAGGTATTTGCTCACTTCCGGACTAGCCGCTCTCTCTGCTCTCTCTCTCCATGTAATATTGACCGGAAATGACAACGGAAAACATGAATCCATTATGTACAACAACAAATCATTTTATATCGGCCTCAAAAGACGTAATAGACTACCAGACCGGATTTACATAATTAAATGTGATATTCAACATATGGCAACCAGATCACTTATCATCTTATCGGCTGATCATGACAGCCAAACTATTTTTTTTTTAGGAAAAATTAACCGATTTGATTCTTACTGACACAAAATTTACATTGCTACACGTAATAGTTGTTGAGTATTAGTTACATAACTCATAACTAGGGGTGAGTCGATTCTCGATACCACCGATTCTTGGACATTGATATCGGTATCGAGATTCATTCGTTCAATGTCGATACCGATACCATCGATACCCCCGCCGTTTACCCACGCTACGAAGTGCACGGGAATATATACTCCTGCCGTTTACCCGCTACAAAAGGCACGGGGAGTGTTTGGGTCGGCGGCAAACAATTTTACCTTGGAGATAAGGAAGAAAGAGGGGTGGGGTCCGGTTGAAAGCAATAAATCTGTCGGCTGACTACAATTATTTCTTTGAGTCATTATCTTAAAACCAAGTTTATTACCCATTATGAATTTATAATAAATATAGCTTTTGTTTGTCTACATTACTATAGCAAACAAGTAAAATTAATATTAAATTATGTAACAAATTGCATTCAAAAATTTGTTTAATAAATAACTACAAAATTCTACTAAATAATTTTAAATGGTAACATAAATTTGTAACTGATTTTAATAATAGTTTTAACAACTATAGGTACCGAAAAATCGTAGGTATTGATGGTTTCCGCATCGAAAATCGAGAATCGATTTTCCTGGTATCGGTATCGGTATCGAGAATCGATAAATTTCGGTATCGACTCATCCCTACTCATAACTGAACCACAGAATTCTATCTGGAGTAGTTATCAAATCACACTACTCTATTTGAAACCACCTATTAACAGTTACTAGTGCTGATGGCAAAAATTGCTGAAAAATATTTGAAACACATGATTTATTGGCAAAACTCTACACAACTCGAGGGATCTAAAAAATCACTACTTGCACACCCCTAATGTATTTCACAGATGTCACACATGCCAATACGGATAACAATGTTACAAACCTTTAATCTTTGGTGCCAATGATTCTGTAATCTTAAACCATTAATTTTGCAGAAACAAGCTTTCAAACATACAATCAGTATACCTACACATACAGGATCTACCTATCTATGGCAGATAACGTTATGTATAGATATGTTTTATCAAACATTTGTCCATGTTTGTATTTTCTGTAATTGATTTTGCTATATATTAATGTGCTACTTTTTCAGCAAGGTATTTCTCTGAAATCATAGAAGTTATAGAAGATTACTCTTTCAAATTATTTGTAGATGGTAAACTAAAAATTTTAAGGTAGATGATAGGTTTATATTATCAAAGGCTGTCGTTTTTGTGTGATAGACAAGTATCTATACAATTGTATATACAAAATACACAATTTCAATATTGCAATACAACATTTTTCTGTATGTCTCTTTATTTAATTGCATGAAAAGAGACAGAAAAAATGTATTAAACGTATTAAAGAGAGATTAAGATACTTAACGTATTTGATCAAGAGTTGACTAAAAAGCATCCTCACCAAATAAACCTTGGTCCTTTGATGAGTATCGGGACTCCTGAAGAAAAACCTGCCACAGGTCTCCAACATTGTGCACGCCATCTCGATGTGGTGGTGGGAGAAATCATGCAGAAGGATCTTGAGGCAGTATAGACCCTCAATTTTGGAGTAAAGCTCAAATTTCACAAGTTCGCCAATAAAACGGATCACTTTCAGCTTTGACTCTATGTTTATCTGGTCCTGAAAAACATAGGTTATTGTTAGAATGTGGTGTGCTTCATACAAGGAGTATAAAATTAAATGGATTATGGCTCTAATATATTACTTTTACTACTTGGGCTGATTTAATCCTGCATGTAAATTACTCAGATATAAGAGGAAGTACCCATTTAAAGGAGGAGTTCTATACTTCACTTTCATACATATAATTTTTTTAAGATAAAAAAATATGTTTGTTATTAACAAGAAAGTGAGCCCATCACGACTTTACTACCCATTTTCTATAAATTTTAACAGTTTTCCTGATTTTGTAAACATCTGTTTTAAAAACTTTAATTTTTAAGTGTTCATGTTCCATTGTTTTAATGTACATTTTTTGTCATACAACTAATTCACAATTCCCTTTCCCCATATTAATTCAAACCTAGTTTACAAACTAAGATTTTTGAATCCTTTTATATGTTTCAACTCTATCATTTCATTTAATATATTAACTGTTTATATGTGACCAATTTAGTATGTAAAACAGTTTATAGATCCAGGTTTTTTGTGAACATTTTCATAACTGTGTCCAAAGTGTACTCTGATTGCCTACTTTAAGAAATATTACATTATAATAAATACTATCAATGGCTGATAGCAGTAAAAACTCTCCAAATCGCCGAATGATATTTAATAGCTTGAAGTTTTCTAAACACATTTAAAAAACTCTGTGAAAGTTTTTTGTATTTTTCAAAACGATCACAGGAAGGGTGATTGTTTTGATTTGTTTCTATTTTTAGACGTCCTCCTGTCACTCTGCTCAGTATTAAATGAAGGTGGCTGGAACAGTGTTGATTTTTTGTAACTTTCATCCCATTTTCAAGATTTTCAAAAATATTTAATTTGCATAAATAAGTCTTAAATGACATTAAAACACAATATTGTAGTAGCAAAATGTGGACAGACCTTTATTATATTCGTAATATTCAATTTATTGAACCCGTTTGTTTTAACGTGGTTTTGCGTTATCCGTGACCCTCAAACCGGTCATTACCCCGGATAATCAGGAGTTGACTGTATTTAAAAATAAAGGTACTAAGTTGTGATGATAAATCTGTATTGAATGTTATAAAATGCTATTTGAATAGTTTTAAATCTGAAACAAGTAAATTTTTCACATGCTGAAAAAATAAACACATTTACAAATTTTAATTATTTACAGATACAAATCATTGGAACACAATCATAATTGATCCATATTTTTTCCGCAATATTGTTTGTGTACATGATTTTGAATTTGTTTTTATTTGAAAACAAAATTGTATTCTATTCTATTCTATCCTGAACTTCAGTTAACTAGCCCATTTTCAAAAACGCACTTAACCTAAACTGAGATCAGTATAAGAGTTCATTTTTATACCTTTTTTCGCACGTGATATTTGAAATCATGCTTGAGCAGGAGACACAAGTCTGTAGCGATGTCAGGCAGCAAGGGGTTGAGAATAGCTACCAAGCGTGCATAGAACGGTAGCAAGTCAAGCCTTGTTCTCGGAACTCCAAACAAAGTTCTACAAAAAAGTTAATATGAAGTTAGTAGTAGACTCATTCAACAAAATCAATTACATCAATTATAAACTTAGTTATAATTAAAAATGTAAGAGCACTTGGCTTTGGAGTTCATTGAAATCATAGGATAGACAGTTCTTGCTCATTGAAATCATAGGGTAGACAGTTCTTGCTCATTAAAATCATAGGATAGACAGTTATTGCTCATTGAAATCATAGGATAGACAGTTATTGCTCATTGAAATCATAGGATACAGTTCTCGCTCATTTAAATCATAGGATAGACAGTTCTCGCTCATTGAAATCATAGGATAGACAGTTCTTGCTCATTGAAATCATAGGGTAGACAGTTCTTGCTCATTAAAATCATAGGATAGACAGTTCTCGCTCATTTAAATCATAGGATAGACAGTTCTCGCTCATTGAAATCATAAGATACAGTTCTCGCTCATTAAAATCATAGGATATAGTTCTCGCTCATTTAAATCATAGGATAGACAGTTCTCGCTCATTGAAATCATAGGATAGACAGTTCTCGCTCATTGAAATCATAGGATAGACAGTTCTCGCTCATAGAAATCATAGGATAGACAGTTCTTGCTCATTGAAATAATAGGATAGACAGTTCTCGCTCATTGAAATCATAGGATAGGCAGTTCTCGCTCATTGAAATCATAGGATAGACAGTTCTTGCTCATTGAAATCATAGGATAGACAGTTCTCGCTCATTGAAATCATAAATAAACAGTTCTCGCTTGAAGAAACTTATCAGATGAGCACAGCAAAAAATTGAACTACTCACACTAAAAAGGAACTTACATTTTGTTTATTTATTCATGATGTAACCTGTTATATTTACATTTTGTTCCAGTCAGGGGCTTCTTCAGATGACAAGTAGGAATGACACTGAGAGTCTCATATCATTATATATGAAGAAGTCCCTAATGGGGACAAAATGTCAGTCCCTTTTAATATAGGCACATACGTTGTGTTGTGCTGTGCTCATCTGATACCAGCTTTTCTAGGCGAGTTACCTGTGTATCCCATCTTTTTAAATTATAAAATAATGCACTTCACTATCACGGAAACTGAAAAACTTAGGTTTTGAACAAATACACCAATTAATAATGAACACATTTGGTAAAAGATTTTATCACTGATGAAACCAATAGTGAACAAATTTTACATGGTAATAATCAAGAACCGTAGAGTTGATAAAGGTCATATAATAAAATATAGAAGTTTTATTATAACTTGGACTACTAACATACGAATACCTAGGATAAAAGTGATTGCTATATTTCACTTTTAGGGGTGGGCAAGTAGTGGTTTTATAATTGAGTTGAATATACTACTTGAGTATCGAGTCGAGTAGTTTTGATCAAAAGTAAACAAATTCAATATTTTATAGTTTTCATTATAACAATTAATAAACAAAACGAACAATGTTTTAAATAATATCTATTAGGAACCTATTAAACTGTTTTCAGAACTTATAAATAGGCTATTACTTTAGAAAAATGCATAGCATACAAATGGAGTACCAAGTTGAATGAAGGAATTTAATCTTGCACGACGATGATTTGAGTGGCAGGCCATCGCTCATTACAGATGATTTGAAACAACGAATTAAGGGACAAATTTTAGAAAAGTGTGTTTTACTTTAAATTATGTATACACCTGTAATTAATATAAGTTGCAACAACATAATTATGGAACTACTTCAACTGATTACAATTTGTTAAGAAGTTCTATTGGATTGATATTTTTGTAAATATATTTTTTTGCCATATCCTCTGTGCAAAAATAGCTTATTGAAATATATTTATGCTTTAAGTAAGTGGCGAATAGAGATGAATTTAATAAACATTTGCAAGTCTTTAACATGCATTTTAAAAGTTATCTTCTTATTCTCTAAAACCCCTAAATTAACATTTTGTTGGGCGTGTTGTGGGCTTATTAACTTACTTGACCAATTTCTTCCGATGATGTTTGGTGTTGTGGTACATTAAAAACTCAATTGCAGCGTTGTCAATCATCTCACGGTTCACACAATTTGGGAGGAGGTTCAAAAATGCATCTAACAATATTTTATTACTTGAACTGTTGCTTTCTGACTCCTCAATCTCTGCATATAACAAAAATATACAAAATTAGTCATGAAAAATAAACTAGTTTCAGTCAAGACACGCACAACATTTGCAATTCCAATTTTCTGCATGCTGAGGGGAAATATTAAAATTAGAATAAAGTTCAAAATGTTTTTAAAGGAAAGCTATTAACAATGTGAGGAAAGAGATAATTTTATAAAGATAATGTTATCTTAAAATACCTTTTATTTACATTGAGTAATTTCCTAAATTAAGGCTGTCAAATATTTTACTAATATGGAGGTTAATTAATTAATACAAGGTCTACTACCATCATTATAAACCACCTGCTCTGCAATATTTGAATATTATAAACATCACATTAAAAATAAATATTGTTTATGATTTTTTTACTTCGTTTTAGTTTATTGTTATATTTGTTATGTAGTTTTGTTATTTGAAAAACATATTTTTAAGTTATAATAGTAGTATTTATCACAGTTTTACATCAGTAGTCCTTATTGTTTTACACCAATGTGTAATGTAATATCTGAAGAAAAATAAACAGTTTATTTATTATTGTTACATGACTTGTTGGCAGCAATCAAAACAAAACTATATTCTTGGGATGTGTCAGTTTCAAATTTTATTTAGTTTGGTTTCGCGGTTTGGTTTATAATAGAAATCGGTTCTCGCTTATCAGTTTTTAATTTCAAATTGAAATACTTTTTAAAAAAATTATTTTGAAAATCAATTTTGACTACAAATGCCTTTATGAAACTTAAGATTGATTATGTATAACGCTTAGGAAAATTCAACTATACTGATAAACTGTGGTTCGATTACAGTTTTAGCTGATGTTACGCAGAAGGTCGGTCATTTCTATCAATGCCACTCATTTACGGCCCATTTTAAGTTATGCGATCATCATTTACGGCCAATAATACACAGTGCGGTTGTTATTTACGGCTGATATTTTGTAATCCAGCAGCGCCAAACACAATGAGACCGAAACTGATAATTATTAATCAGTTCTTCTTAAAAACCGAGAGCCTAAACTGAAACATCCCTACTATATCCCAATACAATTGTATTTCATAAACATAATTCACGGACTTAAAATCTAAAATACATCAACCTATACATACATTTAATTTAATTAGTCTTTAATTTTTAGACTTTTGACTTAATATTAATAAGCAGATTGTTAAAAGAGAAACACTTTACCAAGTCATAACCACACATACTTTTTTCTCAGTTTTAGTCAGTTTAATTATTTATTTCATGTTAGACTGAATATATGACCTCTGAAACCTCTGCCACACGTTCCTCCTCATAATCTATAATGGAACCTGAATTAATTATCCATTAAATCAACACAAAGAGGAAATGTTCTTTAATTTCATGGAGAAATTCATCTTTCCCTCTGTATTTTGGATGTTTTCCGTGACATTTAGGCCAACATAATGTGGTTCGACTGTCATTTAAGGCCTGCTATATGATGTTGTTTTCTGAATATATAGTGTACGAGGCCAACACTCTACCTCTAAGCTATTATGTCCAGTGTCTAAATGTTTCATGGTAGAAATTATACCTTCTATTGTTTCAGCAACCACTTCTTCCTCTTTCTTATCTTCTTCAAGCTCTTCTTCCTTGAGATCTTCATCGAGCTTTTCTTCTGTCATCTAAGAAATGAAAACCCAAATAGTTAATATAAATTGTATATTTAACCCCTTGAGTGCTATGGACCGATATATCATCTTTTGAATCTGTTATCAATAAACACTGTTACCGCTTCATAAACGATTGATTGTACCGTTAGGCGCTCAGTTTGCAGTCTGAGTCTGACATGTGGTGAAACCTGGTAGACACAAACTGAACTACCTCGTCCAGTGCCTAGGCTCTAATACCACCTGGTCCGCTACAGCTGTTAGTCTGATCAGTGGCTGTGCGGTCTAAGGCGTTACCTTCCCGGCCGGGGGTAACACTTGGATCGAGGGTTCGAATCCCGTCACAGTCGGTGGTTTTTATGTGTAACTCATGGAGAGTTCACCTGTCTGTGGCAGAGTTGAAGGGGAGGGCGGACCTTAAGGAAATGGTGGACGGCTCGGGTCCAAGCTGACGGGATGGGTGGATTCTTTGTGAGCTGCACATCTGATCAGGTGTTTTGCTAATTTTTACCTATCCTTTACTGTGTGTGTGTGTCCAGCGGAAGCACGTTTTTATTAATTTTAACTGTTCAGGTGTTCAAGACATTAAAAAATCAACAAAACATCACAGATTCAATTTCTCTTTTCAGAAGCTTAGCACTCAAAGGGTTAAATATTTATTACACGGAGTTTTAGGGGTTTAAACAACTAAATCTACATTGTATCAATAATAATACCAAGATTCTGATTTTTGAATAGTGCAGTGTTGAGACTTTTTGTCATTTTCCCTTACAAAAGTTTTATTTTGGGAGTCATTCCGAGAATTAATTGTTATAATATACTATAAGGCAACCCCATTAAACCTTAGAATAAAAACAATTAACCCTTTTAGTGACACGCGTCTTTCAACGAGATGCACCGTCTACATTGTTTGAGTCAGTGGCGGATTTAAGAAGGGGCTTTCGGGCTTAAGGCCCACCCCCTAAAAAAAACCTGGATACATGAACAAATGGATAATAGTTTCACACTGAGTCTATAAAGTCAATCTTGCATTGATAGAATTAAGTATTTGCTGAGACGACATAAAATACATCACCTCCTTAGGTTAATATGGTTATAATATACTTGCTTGAAGGCTACACATTTTTGATTAGCAATATAAACACCTACAATAAACCATCATTTATTTTAAATAGCCATGTTCGTCTGCAACAAAAGTTGTTGTCATTCGGGTTAAAATCTTGAAAATCAAGAGGAACACATTATTAAAGTCACCCATTCGCCTGCTTTGACAAGCTCTTTTTACCGCAACCTCCGGGTGCAGTAATAGTATATTTCATTACTAGTGCCGAAAGTGGTCTTTTTAGGCATGCAATCATGTTTTCGATCAAGTACCAGAAAAACACTTTAGGTATGAGTTATGAAAGATATTTGTCATCACACTGTAAATAATAATAATAATAATGAAAAATGTTTGTTAGACATTTTTATCAGGTTTGCTGAGTAATATTTCTCACAACACAATGACAACAAAAGTTTTTACATTGTGTTTACGATAATCAAATGTTTAGATTAATAAGAACAGCTGATTTTGAATGCACACATTGCATTTAAATTTATACTGCTAACTAAATGAATAAGATCAGCTAAATTAGAATGCATTACTACTATTGGTGTCAGGATAACTAATTACAGCGCGGAAAAAATCACGAGCTGTTTTAACGACACTAGGTGGAAAAGTATCACTTTCGGTACGCTTAGCGATATCGAAAATATCTACTTTCGGCACATTGTGATGAAAAATACTTTGACGTAACTGCCTCGCCTCCTATTAGTTTACAATTTTCTCCACAGGTATGGTTTTGTCTGTCTCCATACAGATAAAACCTTGTTACTGACCTTTTAGATATATTACGAATCTATTCATTTAGGTTTTTGGGATGGAAATACTTTTGTTTTGACCAAAATAAATCGTGTGCAGCGGATTTTGTCTGCATCTATGTCTTGGTAAACTTCATATGCCAATGTTTACAAAACAGTGAAATTGATAATGATGAGTTATTGCTAAGATACTAAGTAACAAAGGAGTGGATTAAGATGAGTTAGAAGAAACTTTCAAAGAATTGGGGAGTTGAAAAGGAGGATTAGGAGATGGATGTTGGAGTTGGAGCTCCTAGTTGAACCTAAATAAATAATGTAAATAACTTAACTATTTGTTTATTACCATGTACTATGACAGTCTACAAAATAATGGATTTACAAATAATAACAAATACAAATTTAGCTTTTGAAAATAGTAATTACAGAAATAATTACTTAAGATTCATTATGAATTCTGTAAGAAACAGACAACGGACAGACAGACAGCCATTTTAAAAATTATATTTTGTTAAAATTATGCTAAAATACCAATCAAAAAGTTTAAAAAAATGTCATGAACATGCACTGACAATAATTTGAGTTATGCAAGTTGAAGTGAAATCCTGCTATTGGAGCAAAAATAATAGGGGTTTCTAAGCGCAGCAGTGCTTGGATAAATAGTTAGGTGGTTTAATCTCAATTGGAGGTAAACAAAAAAACCACCACTGTTCCACTCATTAAGATAGTAGTTCACTTTAGCTCTTCTTATGTCCTTAATTCATCAGTATCTTTGCTTTGTAAACATTAATTTCAAATTAAATTCAAGCAATAACTAATTTATCAAAGGTATACAATTATTTCAACACATATTTTACCATTGCAGCAGGTGCTTTTTCAGGTTTGACAACTTTGTAGTTTGGTAAGTAATCCTTGAGGTTAGGAAACTCTGTGTAGAACCGCTGTGTTTCTTCATCTTCCCAAAGGCAAACGGAGCACGAGGGGTCGTCAGAATCCGCCACACCTCCAATACTGAACATATCTGCTTCTCCCTTGCTCAGCTCTACAAACAGGCAGACAACTCTTATAATTTGAAATAACATTGAAATGTTATTGACCTGACAGCTTTCACATCTATTTCAATTTATAGCAATTAAACTTATTATGTGCAACGAGGGGGCAAATTATTGTGGATTTTTTAGTGATATTTGAGTGACATCAATAATGATCCAGCCTCAATTGTGCAGACACAATTTAAAATGACACAAAATTGTTGTTGTATTTCAACAAGTCACCACAGTGTTGTTTTAACAACATCCAAAACAATGCTGGCACCCTCAAGACAGGTAATGACCATAATTGATGTAAATATATGGACCAGGAAATAATGATCCTAAAGAATTTTAATAAAACCCAGACTTGTGTCGCTTCACAACTTGAGAGGAACTACACTTTGACATCACATAATTTAGCCATAATCTGTGGCACCGTAAAGTCTAAACAGAACAATTTAGCAACTATCCAGGACTGTGATCAGAAAGTCACTGATCCCAATTTCCATTACTGTCAACAATTTTACAATTACTGTTGTGCATTTAGATTGCAGTAGGCCCAGTTTAACTGACGGAATGGTAAGAGAAGACTATTTTTGAGGATCTGGGGACAAAACTTGTAATCGGTGACAGGTTATTGGTGACATTGGAGGGCTTAAACAGTTTCTTTATCATACTGAGTTTTACTAAAACACTTACACTAACTTTTCCTCTAGTTATTTTGCGATAGTATATCTCCTGAGACAACTCTAAAAGAAGGGGTCAGTATTAATAATGAAGATGAGATCCTTCTTGAAGGGCAGATTCTAAGCTCTACTGGATCATCTCAGCCGCCATGAGAAGGGTTGGATATTTCTGTGAGAAGATGGTTTATCTTGTTTCAGCTTTTTTTTGCCAAATTCTTGAGATTGTATATTGTTATATTTAAATTATCTAAAAGCTCTCCTTACAACAATGCAACACACTCCTTTCAAGACTTGCTACATGATATAAGGTTATGAAAGCCACCATTTATTATTGGAATTTGTCAATATTAGTAATAAATAGTTTGATATCATCCCTCAAGGAAGGCAAATAGAATTTCTGAATTCTTTCTTTATCAGTTTTGGTAAGCTGAACAAAAGATGAGAAAGTTGAAAGGGAAAATAAACACACCAAAACTTATAAGATAATACATAAAACAGGACCAAAATAAATTAAACTTATAGAATAAAAATACTTAAGATGTTAATCTTTGTACTTCATCAAATTAGTGTATATTTGTAAAGTCATAGTTGACTTTTTTTAAATATTACAGAGCTTGCAAAGTCATTAAAAAATTAAAAAAATCTAAATATATATATTTAAAGGATGTAAAAAAGGTGTAGCTTAGTTGACAAATAAAAGTAAAAAACTCTACAATATTAAACGAGTTCGCACGCAGCACGCTGACGTGAGGGAAGTGAATTTCCACTTAAAAACTTGTAAAACTCAAAATAAGTGTTAAAACATACATTTGTCCACTTTTTATTGAAATCTGAAAACATTGATTTTTTGGCTGTTCTGATACTCCTGGTTTCATTTACTTGCAAACCTGGGAATACAATTTTGCGCATTATAAGGTTAGAAGGTCCAGACAGCCTTGAAAGTAGGCGTGAGGTTGCTGGAGATGATAAAAGTACTCTAAAAAAGGATTAACAGGCTTTTATAGTGTAAAACCCCCATAAGACAACGTACTGTGTTTAGTCGATACACATTTTCTTTAATAACTCGGTAAATATTTATACTAGAATGACGAGAGAGGGCTTAAAACTTTCGCCTCTTTAATTCCCATCTTTTTACATCCACCTATTTTACATATAGGGCTTTTATGACCCTTTTTGGGCCCAAAAACTCGAAATTTGAAAGATTAATCCCCAAAAAAGGGGGTTTAGAGTTTTCCGATTGTTTTGCTCAACGAACTTGTCCAACTGATTACAGAAAGGAACGTCCCTACCAAATTTGAAGTAAATCGGATAAAAAATGTGACCGCTAGAGTGCGAACACATATATATATATATATATATATATATATAACATTTTGAACGACCCCCCAAAACGTGTTCAGGGGGTCACGTTAGGAACTTCTATGGTGGTCCCGGGCTTAAGTTTCACCGTGTGGGTCATGCTAATAGTTCACTTTCCAATGGAAATTCACTAATAACTGGTAGTAGTCACATGCTTTGGAAAAAATCCATAAAATGAAAAAATTACCATTTATATCAAAAGTATAACTAAAATGTTTACACCTCTCTGTTGACAAGTGTAGCAAACAAAAACAACATACATTTAAAATAAAATATACTCCTTGTTAAAAAATAAAATATGGATATACAAAAACGAAAGAAACAACGTTAATTAAGTTAAAACAGCTAAACACAATTTCCAACAAAAAAGGGAGTAATGCAAAATACACTAAAGACAATTTTTATGTAAGCTTTTTTTAAAAAAAAAAACATGCAAGTAACACAAAAACGAGGCAGATTAATATCAACCAGAAAGACTGTACCTCTGAAAGTGCCAACATTTTCAGGATAAGTGTTGGACCTTGTTGCAAGACCTGTATTACAAGGGATATCTCATTAATATTACATGATAAAACATACAAGGGGGGAATTGATTCAAATCAATGGTTATACTTATTATCATCACGCAGCATCGTCATCATCATAAGATTTTTTCACGAATCATGAAAAAAACACAGTTACAGTACAAATTTAAGAAATAAAAGTTTTTATATAAATAAACTTTCCTTCTGCTGCACATTCAATATAATGATACCAAATCCTGGTATAGTGATTCTCTATACAGAAATATACTACCGCACCACATAAGTTTAGTTTAAAGATGAATGAAAATATTTTTATTATTTTAACAAGGTCAAAGTTACGTTACTATCCTATATTTTTACATCTACCTATGTGATTTTAAAAAGTTGTATTCAAACCAAAATGATTAGTATGAAACGTAAAACTTACTTTCTTCAGGTAGTTCTGGGACGTCTTCATCAAGAATTTCTGCAAAGTTTATAGTTCCGTTGTGCAGCTTTTGAAAAGAGGCAGCTAGGGCGTCACCTCGCTCCTTCCTTTCCGCACTGAGTTCGCCTTTGGTCTGCAAAATCCTTCGGTTCTGCCTTTCGAAAGCTTGCAACTCACTATGTTCCTGGATAATAATAAAAAATTGAAATGATAGCTAGTAAGTCAAACCTTCCTTATGAGATTATACGCAAACAGGAAAAGTCCTTACCCCGTTCAAAGGCATTGACCCACAAAAATGCAAAACAGACTCCAAAATAATAATGGTCTCTATTACAATGAGCACAAGATGAATCCGCTGTTGTCTTGAAATACTTTTACCAACATCTGCCATCACTGGTATGATTCGAGATCTTATCTGATTCCTTCTTCGAATGAGTAAAACGCCTAAAACATGAAAATGTACAAAAATCACCAGCACCCAATGAGGCAGCAATTCTAGGTGGAGGTCACACCAATAATGGACAGTGTCCGTCAAAATGTCTCCAACAATTTGATTAATTAATTTTAAACAAAGCTATTAATCCGGTGTAAGAAAATTGGCATTTTATTAGTTCCAAAATCCTTTAAATGAAATTAATTTTTGATTAAGGGGAAGTTTATGTTATAAAATTATTGCGGATATATTTGCCATCACTTATTGGAGAACACATTTCTCCGTTATGAACACTTTTGTTTCTCCAATAATAACAGGCAAATCTACCAATAATTTCCTAAATAACAGTTCCAAAATTTTAACGTAATATTCATTTCTGCTTTTTGCCCTTAACATTACATTACATTGTGTTCTTCACTGTTCTATCACTGTTAAAATCCATCAGATTTACCAAGGGTAAACCTTATTCCTCAATAAATTTAAATAATTTAAACGTCTTGAAAATAGGAAGTTCTCACTCTTTTGCAGGCTGTTAGGTGCAGCAACTGTAGGTTCTTCTACCGTCCTAGAAAACATGTTTGTCGGGTGATCTAAGAGTGTGGCATTGTTCTATGTTCTATTCGTTTACATAGCTTATTATGTTATTGGTTATATTTAGCTAAATCTTTGAAAACTGATTCTATATTAATATGAATATTAATTATATATTAACACGTTGGATATGCCAAAAGTGTTCAAAGATGTTAGTTCCCATTTGATTCCATGTTAACAAATTCAATCATCGGTGCGGGTCCCAAAGTGTTAATTTGTAAAGTATGTTACACAAATCAGGACTATTACTCTACGCTCATTTTCATTTCAGAGCATTTTAAGATTTTAACACATTAGCTGCCGTGTCCAAAATACCACATACCTCCACACGGAACTAATGGACAAATTCCTAAAACCTTTAAAAAAAATTCAGATTTAAAAAAACAGATTTTATAAGTAAATAATCATTACAAAATCTTAGATCCGTTCGGACCAAAGTGCAGATTTACGGTGTTTTTCCCTTGTATATTTGCAATTACGTCTATAAGGACCTTATCATGCCAATTATTATACATTGAATTACTTTTTTCTATTTATTTACAATTTACAATAAAATATAGTTTCGATGTCATTGGCAAGTCAAATAATAGACTACAGCGTATTATCCATTGTTAAATATCCATATAATTTTGATGGTCTTACGGTTACACTAGATGACTAACTGTGTTTGTTTACCTCAAAATTCAGTCTAGGAGTGACCCTATATTTTTTGCCTCATTCTTAATGGCTGGTCTATTGTTCGGCATCCGGTCGAGAGTTGCAGTAATTTATTGTCCAACTACAAAATACTAAGACTAAAACTAATGGTCGTACTAAGACAAATGATAGCTCATTTTTTATCTAACTATCAAAAACTAAATAAAATGTCAATCAAAGCTGTGTGACATTCCGTTCATTAGATACAAACAATACAATCACTGTTTATCAGTTTTATTAATTTTCCCGACCATTCAAATTTGCTATGTTTATTTCCTCCTTTCCCGAGATTTTATTCATTTCTATTCAACTGCCCAACTTTTCCGACTGCTTAGACACCCTGCAATTTATCTTTACTCAGTTTCGGAAGATCTAAAGCAGTAAAGTTACAAAACACATGAGGGAGGAACTTTGACTTGTTCATCAATTTTATAAATAAGGCAAAATTCCTTACAACTACCAATGCATATTTTTTAAATCCTAATTACTCATTTATATTTATTTTCTTTCAAGTATGTAATATCCTTCTCTCTTCTACCATTTGTACTTTCATCTAGACCTATTACAAGTATTTTACCTACTCTTGACTCAAAATGTATATTAAGCCAGTAATGTTATACTCTGTTTTTATAGTTGTATAATTAAAAATAAACTTATAAAAATATTACTTATAAATGCCGTGTTTAGTATCTACACACCATTTCTTATATTTTGAAAATTACTCATTAGGTCCGAACGGACCTAATAAATTAGAAATATTTTCTTCTACTTTGACTCGATAGTTGGCAGCCCTGGTTGAATCAAAGATCCAAACCAATGAACGGCCAGTAGGCGTGGTCTATCTAGAATGCTGGGAGTTCAACGTTTTGCCGCTAGGTCGCTCTGGTGACTAATTTGAACCATTTTTGTAAAACCTTGTATCTGCAACTTCTTAGGTCCACACAGACCTAAGTGTCACTCAAAACGAACCCATGTTTAGGCCCGATCGGACCTCAGACGTAAGTGGCAGCTAACGTGTTAAGGGTTTTCCACTGTTTTTTCAAGGTTTATAACAGCAAACTACTGTAAATTAGCATCTGTGCAATTTAATGGTGGTTAAAAGATCTGAATGCTGTCATACGATAGGGTTTTATCAAATATAGGTTAACCACTGATAATTTGATTTAATTTACATAATTGCTTTACCTTTAAAAGATGTTTGCAGAGCGATCCATAGTAGTCTTTAACAAGAGAGCGGACATTCTTCTGTTTTTCAGGAGGAAGCATTGAACTTCGAGGAATTGGGATATTGTGTTTCTCTGAGAGAGTTCTCATTGTTCTTGGGACGAGACCTTGAAAATCAACACAGATAAAATTAGCCATGGATTTCAATTCATCAAAACAACTCAATACACCTAAAATAAACAATAATTCATCACTGGAGATTTATAAATTTGTTTATAGTTTAACAAACAACTATCATATCATATTACATGGGGTCATATTATTAAAATTTCTACATTTTAAAAATAAAAAAGACATTTCTTTAATACAGTAGATCCCCACTAATGTGACCTCGGATGGTCCGACTCCTCGCTTAGTCCGACCGCGCCGTTATCAGTGTTTGAATATAGTCGCCCAGGACAAATTCCTTAAAATATGCTCTGTTCAGTGTTGCCAACCCAAAAATCACATGAAGGCAAAATATTATTTAGTGTGTGTGAATATATATTCTTGCTGCTGTACTCATCTGCACCAACTGCTTCTGGTAAGTGTATCCAATTTGCTGTCTATCCCATCTTTTCTCGTTGAATCTCCTAATCAAAGTGTTTTCCTTTATAAATCTTGCCAAAGTGCAAGAGTTAGTATTGGTGCTGTTCAATAAAAGGAGTTACATTGCTGCAGAACAGTGGAAATGTTTACTGCAGATAAATAGGATCAATCAAATTTAAATCAAGGGATTTTGGACAAAAAGTCAATTTAACTAAAGAAACAAACAACCGCCAAAGTAATTGTGTGGTAGCTACTGACAACAGTTGCTTACAACTGTTTACGTGAAACGCAGTTTAGTAGAAAGTATTTGGTACAAAACCCAGCCGGTATAACAAAGAAACTTGAGAGCAATTAACTCAAGCAATGTATACGGTGTATTCCGTAGCGATATGTGTAGTGTCAAAAGGGTAAACTGAGGATATAGTTAAAGTAGAGATTATTAAAATAAAACATTTATATCAACACTGATTTTTAGTAAATGCAGACTCTGTAACGACAGTATTTACGAAAAGAAAATTTTATTTTATTCCCAATTAGCTAACCTGTGTTACAAAGAAAAATACCGAGATCGCTCAGTCTACTATGAGTAGTCCAGGGTTCGTAAAATACTACTCAACCGACAATCACTTGAATAATATTTTATTCGTATTTAATAAACGAGTTGTCTTGGCTCAGAACATCAAAACATAAAAGATGCCATAGCGATTCGCATTTATTTATTCATCCTCGCCACTCGTAAAAGGTTTTTGGGGTTGAATTTAGAAAATAAATTTTACAAAAATAAAATTGCACCTAATGCCAATCGTGCGAGATTTTAATCAATTTAAAGCCAATTTGAAAGTACCGATTTAACTCCAATGATTTTTATTTACTAGAATTTAGACCTAAAAACCTTTTACGAGTGGCGAGGATGAATAAATAAATGCGAATTGCTATGGCATCTTTTATGTTTTGATGTTCTGAGCCAAGACAACTCGTTTATTAAATACGAATAAAATATTATTCAAGTGATTGTCGGTTGAGTAGTATTTTACGAACCCTGGACTACTCATAGTAGACTCAGCGATCTCGGTATTTTTCTTTGTAACACAGGTTAGCTAATTGGGAATAAAATAAAATTTTCTTTTCGTAAATACTGTCGTTACAAGATGGCGCCCGAAGCATAGTGACCTTTAAACGCTTGGCTCAGAACATAGTATATTACGTTATTGCAAACTTTATAGTTTTAACACTGTTGTAAAACGTGTTAATAAAGTAAATCATTGTATTGCTGGTGATAACTAATTAATTATCGTATTGTAAGGGAGGCAATTAATTCGTCCAGTTGAATTTATTAAAGGCAATTAAACCCCTTTACATTGATAGTGAAATTTTAGCGAGGGAAAATGAGTCCGTGGAGTTTGTTTTGCCGCGTTTGGCTAAGGTTTTTATCAATGATGTATGTGGTGTCACCTGACAAATCTAAAGGTGCCTCGCGAAAAGTTACCCAGCAGACGACGCAAAGCGTAACTACAATCACGGCGGCCGCCATTAATGCCCCTTCCACGACCACGCCTCCGGCGACCGATGCCACGACCCCATTGGCTGTCACGTCTTCGGCCCCTCCCCTTACCACGACTGGTATGGTAACTTTGCCGCCGCCACCCTCCACCGTCCCCCGAACCCCTCTCGAAGACCCTAGGGTTGGTTGGATCTATAGCCTGCCTAAAGAAGACTTGCGAAAGGAGATGCAGAAATTTAATCTTAGCACCGAGGGCAAGACGAACGAATTACGGAAAAATTTTGTGGATTTTTGGCGCACACCTTTCAATTCGATCCCCCCGTCAGTTCCTTATCAAGTCCCCCCTCAGACACTTAATATCGCTCCAGCACTATCGCTATCGGGTTACGCGGGCAAAGACAGACTGGACGTGCGCAAAGATGTCGACGAGATGGCAAGCGTGCGCGAGATGTTAGGTTTATCCCCTAATGCTGACTCGGATCACGTTAAACGTATCCTCGGCTCTATGGTGCGAACCTTGAGGCCGGATGACGACGCTCATTTGAGACACCAGCTCGGAAGTGTGACATACGGATGCGCCGCGCCGACTAACACGGCATATACCGGATATTTTAACGGTAATATCCCATTCCCTAGTACGACGTCGGCTCACGTAATCCCCGGTCAGGACTTTGGAATTAGCCGCCTAGATTTACGCCCCCCTCAAGAGCAACCACGAACACACGATGCGCCTTCCATATGTAACCTTGTGCGCAAATGGAATTTACGCTTTGACGGACGTAAGGACCCCGTATCTTTTCTTGAACGACTGGAAGAGTTATTGGAGGCGTATTCCGTAACTCCGGAAGATATTTTAAAAGCTCTCCCTGAACTTTTTACCGGGTCCGCGTTGCTATGGTACCGGAATAGCCGCGAAATGTGGGCGAACTACCGGGATTTTCGTGACCATTTTGAAATTCAGTTTCTGCCACCGGGTTATCGACGTAATTTAGACGAGGAAATACGGAAACGTACCCAAGGCGACTTAGAATCATTTAAGGATTTTGTAGTGGCGATTAATACATTGATTAGGCGGAGAGGATCAATTTCGGCACATGAGATGATTGATTTGATTTACTCAAACATGCGTCCGGATTATAAACTGATGGTCCGGCGTCAGGATTGTTTGACCTTGACCGAGATGATAAGGCGCGCCGAAGATTACGAGGCTTATCTGCGTGACAAGAACGCCTTCCGTCCCCCACCGCCCCCCGCAATATCGCTAGTTCCTGAGACAGCGTACCACGGTAGGAAGCGTTACGATCGCGCGTCAGATAACGCGGCGGTTGAGGCTAACCCGCCGAAATGGAATAAGGAACCGTACTCGCACGGCCAGAAACGTGTCGCCTTTGTTCAGCCGGCAGATTCGCGTCACCAGAGCCTAGGAAAATCCGTGCCTAACCCCACAGTTAACGCGCAAGGGGCTACGGTGCTGGAGAAAAATGGCCGCGGTAACAACGAATGGATTTGTTGGAACTGCGATAAAACCGGTCATCTTTTTCGAAATTGTCCAAAGCCCAAAACGCTTAAATGTTTTTATTGTAAAACTGAGGGCATATCTACCGCCAGGTGTAACTGCGAGGCGGGAAACGAGTACAGGATTCGGTTCGGAGGGGAGCGACCGAGTCCGCGCCGGCAAACCGGAAACCATCCCCCGAGGAATGGAGCGCCTGGCTTCAGAAAATAAGCAATTTCTCTGTCGCAACTAATCACGATTGCGCCGCCATCGATACCAGGCCATATATCGGTGTACGAATTTTCGATCAAACGTTTCGGGCCTTGGTGGATACCGGTGCGGTCGTTAGTCTGATAGGTGACCGCGTCGCCGAACTTATGAAATCTCGGGACGTGCACACTATTGATAGCAACGTTGACGTTAGGATGGCAAACGGCGCACTATCACATTCAAATACGGGCTATCGGATCACCGGTATGGTCGGCGATTACGATTACGAATGGGACGCGCTATACGTACCGGGCCTCACGAGCGATATTGTATTAGGCATACAACAGATAAACGATCTCGGCCTAGTGCAATTCGAACTCGCGATCGAAAACGGCCTTGGTGATCGAACCGGGCCAGATAATGAATCGTGCGCCGTGAGTAAGCTTTCCGACGATCAGAATTTGCGACTAGAAAGGTTTTTAGCCGACGAACTCGCGCTTTTTGACCAGGTTGGCGGAAAAACCCACCTGATAAAACACACGATCCGACTTAAAGACGGCGCCGAGCCGGTCAAGCAACGACCCTACCCTAGGAACCCTGCCATGCAGGGTATCATTAAAACGGAAGTCGAAACTATGCTTAACGACGGTATTATTGAACCTTCTAATAGCCCCTGGAGTTCGAACATAGTGATGGTTAAGAAAGCATCGAGAGGACCGGCCCCTGTCTCCGAACCGCCCACACCCGGACCCTCAACGACGCCGCCAGCGACGACTTCCGTGGTGGCCCTCCCTCAGACCGACGTTGACGACGACGGAGGCGAGAATGCATCCCGAGACGACGACGTGATGGACCTCGACACTTCGGACATCGAGGTCGAGGGGTTCGAGGAGCCCCCTTCGAAGACGACACCGGCTTCGGCGACCGCGCCAGTGGAGATTTCCCTGACCGGTTCGCCTGTTCCAGGACCGTCCCGTGAGGTGCCCTACATCCCTCCGTCCCCGGCCGCAGTCCCAGAAGATATCAGGTTGCGATTGACTGGAATGCCCGCCCAGCTGACTCCGAAACAAAAAAAAGATCAGCGATGGAAGGTGTACCGACCGGACGGGACCTTTTTCCGGATGCGAACAAAAAAGCTGCGGAACCTCGACCGCATCTATTGACTCAACTAGTTTAGTTTCGCAGCGAAGAATTTTCGTTTGATTTTGTTTTATTTTCATTCTCTGTTTTTCGTTTATGCTCAAGTCGAGCACCATTTTTAAGGGAGATGCCTAATACCCCGAGTGAGGGTATTCTTTTTTCTTTTTTTGATTTTCTTTTTTCTTTTCCCCCAAGTCGGAGGGGGATGTAACGTCCATTTTTTTAGGGGGGGGGGTAATATTTTGTTGGAAAACAAATATTACAAAAATCTAATGAAATATTAATTTAAATTAAGGGATATGTTAAATTCCAAAACGCAATCGATATTAAATTCTAAATTATATTTTGGCGAAATTCGGTTAAACGTTTTATTCATCATCAACAATTGGCTCGGAACCTTCTTTGTTCTTATCACGAAGACAAAAGCAAGGGAAGCAGTAACGTGCAGAATCGCGTGCTGGAGTAAATCGCTTCCGGCGGCCACCGTCAGGGGCGCTGCGGAAGACTCTTCGAAATTGCTGGAGGCAAGGGCGGCTGTACACTCGCTCTCTGGTCGCCGCGTTGTTCGTTTCGGTCCACCTGCCCACGTCGTCGTCCTGCAACCCACTTGGTGACAACCAGTGTCGACGTTTGTCTTCGTTTTGGTAAGTTGACAACTCATCTACGCAATTAGAAGTAGTTTTGCTGTTTATAACGATTGTTTTCAGCTTGCCGCCCGCTTTTATTTAAATTAAATTTAAGCGTCGTGATTGCGTGACTCACGCCGCGACAGGTCCGCACATTAACGCCCACTAACTTAGTAGCCATTTACGTAGTTGCTTCATTTATAGTAGTGTAGTTATTAGAAGCACGCTTTTTCCACGTAAATTTTGAACTAATTTCTTCAACAGTAAGATTTACATAAATTAAGTTACGCTCACGCCGAAGGCGCGTAACGCCTGAACTTTCCTGCACGTTTTGTCACGTTATGTCTTGTCTGCTTGCTTGATTTTTGCTAACTTGCTAATTCGCTTTGTCTGAGTAGTTAACTAACAGAAAAGTTACGAGCTTAAAATAAAATAAGAAACAAATTAATTAAACGAGTTTTATTAATTTCCTAAATTTAATTCTTTTTTAATAGAACGGACACGAACACATTTTAAACGTAACGAATAGCCACGGTGCGAATTCGCCCACCGAAGACAAAGACCGGAATACCAATTCGGGTCATTCCTGGTGTAATGAACGTGAAGAGCTGCTGATCGACACTGCAAAAAAAGATAGTTTAAGTAGGAATCTGTACTGGTGTATTTTATGCTGACTTAATTTAGTGATAAGAATATTGTGTGCCGACAATTTCAGATAGACTACGTATACGTAAGGATATTTGCTCCTGTTTTAATGGTTTAAAGAGTTATCGAAGATGTTATCAATCTGCGACGCGCTGTATTAAATATCCACGTAGGGAACACGTTATCACTACCGAGCCACGCAGGTGTTAAACATCGTAGCTACAGTGGTAAACAAAGCCTAGCCGGCCGTCTAAACTCCGTATAATCAAATTCACGTTTTCTACTACCGTTCACACTTCTTTTATCTTAAAATTTAGTTCGATAAATCTCTCCTGGGAGCCAGCAGTATTCATGTTATTGCTTGGCGAAGGGAATTAGGTCTAAATTCTAGTAAATAAAAATCATTGCAGTTAATCGGTACTTTCAAATTGGCTTTAAATTGATTAAAATCTCGCACGATTGGCATTAAGTGCAATTTTATTTTTGTAACATTTATTTTCTAAATTCAACCCCAAAAAACTTTTACGAGTGGCGAGGATGAATGAATAAATGCGAATCGCTATGGCATCTTTTATGTTTTGATGTTCTGAGCCAAGACAACTCGTTTATTAAATACGAATAAAATATTATTCAAGTGATTATCGGTTGAATAGTATTTTGCGAACCCTGGACTACTCATAGTAGACTGAGCGATCTCGGTATTTTTCTTTGTAACACAGGTTAGTTAATTGGGAATAAAATAAAATTTTTCTTCTCGTAAATACTGTCGTTACAAGATGAACAAAATATTACCCCCCCCCCTAAAAAAATGGACGTTACAACTCCATTACTACAATCTCAGATAATCTAGGGTTTACTGTGATACAATTCATGATACTTTGAAAAAGTTATCTAGGCTAACGATCAAAATGACTTCAGATGTAAGATGACCAACACTCTAGTTTCTAAAATTAAAGACAAAAATGTATGCAACAATGACAAGTCGAAACAAATATTCGCCTAAATGGTATATTGTGGGAAACTAAATTTGACACTGAAAACCTAAAGGCGTGTTTTCCTAGCGACGATTTAAAAACTGCCGCGGGAAACGGAAGACACCCGGAGTAGTCTTAATGGCAAATGAATGCCATTGGAGTGTTTTCCTAAAAAGCAGAATCCACCGTCCACCGACGTCGTTTTCACGGCAGAAGTGGCTGACTCGTTTTGGAGCAGTCTAGGATGTCGTCTGCTGGCGTTTTAGCCTTTTGAGCTCTGCACTAGTTGGTTTAGTGTCAACTATGACAAGATTTAACCTTAATTTAACTTCTATTTAAATTAAACTTTAACTTCTATTTAAATTTAACTTTAATTTAGGTAACTTCTATTTAAATCTAACTTTTTAATTTAACTTCTATTTAAATTATGTTCAAATTTAACTTTAACTTAACTTCTATTTAAGTACTTTCAAGTATTGGTTCTCAATGAACTTAATTTCATCATCAATTTCACTTAATAGGCACAACAATAGTGATACACACAGTTTTCTCTTTCTAGACACGTTCAGTGTTGTTTCAAGCTACTGCACATCTGACTTTCTATCCCGCTGTGGAGGAAAACACCCCACACAGCGGAATCCGTCGGACAACCGACGTCAGTATCTTCCGGTTCTCGCGGCAGTTTATAAATCGTCGCTAGGAAAACATGCCTTAAGTGTAAAAGTCAAATTTAACTCTAGCCTAAAGAAGTTCCAATAAAATCGGAAAGATTTTAAATACAAGTCCAGATTAAAATAAAAAAGACAACAAATTAAATAGTAAAGAGATTTACAAATTGAAATTCTCAGATTGAGATAAAATTTATGTCAGACAAGCTGGTAGAATTTTCAAAACTCGCTACAAAAAGCACTAACCAAACCTAAAACAATTGGTAAAAAATTACAGTTTACTGTACATCTCGTCCCTTCTAGCATAGCCGTCTTTCGTGCAAGGTCGCGGCAAGCAAAAACTGGCAACGTCGCAAGTTCGGGCCACTGCCTCAAGTTTGTAGTATTGCACTGAATGGCGAACTCGCGCCATGATCTGACATGTTGTGAGTTAAATTTACTTCGGCCAAGTTTTGTGACCATAGAAATTTGAATAAACTGGAACTGGGGTATGTTTGAACGGTTCAAAGATACCCCACACTGACGACCAATTTAATGGCTCGGGTGTTTATAAATTGAAATATGCTACATGCCATAAATTCTACATTGGCCTTACAGGTCGTAGTTTCAAACAAAGGTATAAATAACATCTCCCGAAAGCCAGGACAAAAACCACCTTTGCATAGCACCTAGCCAATGAATAGCATTCATATTCCACCATAGATAAAGATTTAGACATAATCCATAAAGCCCCCAAAAGGAATAAACTAGACACCATAGAACAGTTTCATATATATGATAGCCATAAAACCCTTCCTACTCTGCTACTAAACGATCAGAACATCTGATTCTATAAATAACATTAATTGCAGGAATCAATCAATAATAAACCCATTGTGCTATGGAAAACACATAAGTCAACAAAAAAATAAACATCTTTTGCACTGCTGATAAAGGAACAACTCTTATCATGTTGTTTACCTCGTAGTATCAATCCATTATCAAGATAAGTTTGAGGATAGGTTGGGAGCTCCCATAAAATGTGTCTTAATGTCTCTTCAGTGTTTAAAATTGTGTTTATGTAGCCTATATATGTGTGAAATCTAGATGAAATCCAGACAAGGATGATAACTTTAAAAAAAAATTGGTTTCCTATACATCCACTGATGATGAGTCTTCGGACCTGAAATCGAATTGGATTTATACCTTTTGGGATTGTTAAGGCAAGCTTAAAAATAAGATAAATCAACAATCCAGAGGCTGCATATACTATGACTCATGACATTGTATCTACAGTGACGAAAACAATAACACTCCCTAAGTGCACGAGGCTGAAGCGACCCGTGTGGCTGGAGGGATTACAGCGTTGCCAATCCGAACTCCGCGGCCTTGTACTAGAGACGGCTTTGCTTCTAGTAATAATTTTAGTGGTATGGCAGATAACTTAAATTCTTCACATCTTTCCTAGAACCATCAAAAACTTGCCATACGAGGTTCTTAGTGAAAACCTTTTTCAATTGATTACAATAAAAACTATTTCACGACTTGCCTGCATAGTCTTCCCCACAGTGTTTGCAGAAGCTGAGAATAATGCTTATATTGTTATGCTCCTCCCTGTCCGAGGTGGTCAGAAACGTGAGCACGTTGCCTAGTAAGGTCAGGGCTTCTTTGTACTGGAATATGCCAGACGTGATCAAGTCTCCGTAGAATCTCAGATCCACTCGCAGCTTACTTGGATTTGGAATCTGCAGAATCACAATCGATAAACACTAGGAACATGTGCCCTTTAATCGTTCAAACATACATTGTTAAAGATTTAAATTAGTAATAGAAATATATATTAAAATTAGAATTCGTTATTTTCCAAGGTTAATAAATATAATATTTAAGGTTAAAGATACAATATTTAAAATAAACAGTAGACAGTTAAAATTATTGGAAATGATTCCCATGTAGACTTTGCATCTGTGTGTGGGAAGGTCAGTCTTCTTGAAGTACTGCACTTACAAACCACTCTCAAAACCACTTCAACACTATAGAAATTAATTTACAATCATTTTTTGAAAACAGTTGCTTAAAAACCCTTTCTATTAGATTAACCAAATTTTAAAATTGTATATAAAAACAAGTCCAAAACTGACCCCTGTAGGACTCCACGATCAATAGTTTATTTATATCAAGTAAATTGTGTGTTATTTTTAAAATGGTTGACTGTTGTCTATTTTAAAAATAAATAAAGAGTTTACCCAAGACGAGGCCAATTTTGAATATTTATGACATTTAACTGTCGCAGCTAGTGATGCGGAAATCGCCGATGTGCACAATAAACCATGTCTACTTTTTCTGGATTTATATCAGAGTGTCTACTAACATTTTATTTTGGAATTCCAGTATATTTCCAGTACAATTTTTTACAAAATTCCAGTATCACACGGCAACATACATTTAAATAGGAAGGAAATAATATTAATTGCACTACGGTAATATTTCATTATGGTTCAAAAGAAGACAATTAAGTAATTATTTTATAAACTGTCGATGTAACCAACTCATTTCTCCATCAAAATATAAAAAAAGTATGCAATAAAATATATGATGTTTATTTTAAAAGTAAAAAAATCAAATTCACGCTTGGAATTAAATGTCAAACCTTAACTTTTTGTTTATCGAATCGGCAATCAATCTTTTAATAACATTCCAGGACACAATATTAGATTCCAGTATTTACAGTATACAATAACAACTCCAGAATTATTCCAGTATTTATAGTATGTCCAGAATCAGTAGACACACTTATATGTTTACCAATTACCACAAAGCTTAGAAGTTCTCATTTTCTAAACTAATAGCAACTTTAATAAAACAAAAATGTATACTCTAACAATGTTTTCTGTGCATAACCAATACAGGGTTGCAACGAGGTTGATTGAAGGCCTGGGGAAAAATTCTGTGGGAGCCCCAGAGAACGCTACTTCACTATCAGTTTGAATTTGAATGTATTTTGCATTTTTTCACATAGTTGACAACAGTTCATTGGCCAAGCCAGGAGAACACGATTATGACCCTTCCACCAAATTTACCCCATTAGTAGACCATGCCAATAGCATTTTCAGAAAATACTGTCTACACTCCTCACCGATAAATTTCAATTGATGAGTCCGGTATGACCTAAGAGCCCAAATACAGCAGTATCTACCGAACAAGTATCACCACAGTTGGGGAATAGAAATATGATTGCTTCACAACTCGATGACCAAATATTGTCTTGCTTTCTTCTCCTTCAGAGGCAATGAAAGTAAGATAATTGATAAAAACAAACAACTTAGTAACTTTAATGCTATTAGGTAAGTCAAATAGTTTCAGAGATACTGAAAATGGTAATCGCACTTTAGGTTTTCTGATTATTATTATGGAAAATAAATCTTTTTTACCTAGCTCAAAACATATGAATATATTTCGATGAAAATTTTTATGCGGCTTCATGTGGTTGGGGTCTATTGATATTTGCAGGAAATTCCCACATCAAACATACGTATTCAGTCAGAAGTTAATAATCTTATGGAGAACTCATAACAACAATTTATATTTTGCTCATTTATGAATATATTTGTATGAAACTTTTTGGCTTTAACAGTTGTAATTCACAGATATTTGTAGGCCTTCGTCATGCGCACAGGTCCTTGTGATCCATGTAAGACTTTGTTTGTGTATATATATATATATATATATATATTTGTATTGCTGCATTTAATTTAAATAATAAAGAATTATTTGATTTGATACATAAAACCAGTTCATCGAAACAATTAGTTATATATATTTTTTTACAAAATAACTTGTTTCTAGCCTGCCCTCTGATGGAAAAATTTGGAAACAACGGAACTGTGGTTAAATGAAGTAACGTATAAGACAAGACACTCGTATAAAGTTAAGAGATTTAATCCCTTTACGGTATAAGAAATTCATTGAGTACACAGGTGTACAGGATATGGACATTTCTGTCAACCATAGTCAAAATATTGCAGGAGATTCATCAACAAAAGGATATTTATAGGTTTGCCTAAAAAACAAAAATACCTTGTCATCCTTCTTCATGGAAAGAGTTTTCGCCCAATGATCCAACAAGACTTTAGAGAACTCAAAGTAAGTGTTGTGCATCTGACTGCAGAGTGTAACAGCAGCAGGAACATCATTCAGTTTGAGTTTGGCTTCTACCAGAGCCGACGCCACCTCACTCACGTACTTGGACAGATTAAGAGTGGACATGTCTTTGATCAAACCTTCCAGCTGAGGTGCCGTGAAATTACGCTGCAAAAACAAACTTGTAAACAGCTTACAAGAGAAAACATAGACACAGCTTTATATTTAAACTATGAAGTACATTCACGTAATGACATTAAAATCATCCGTTAGAGACTGACTGACTGCATAATAAGTTTGATAGAAGCTTTGAATGCTTATGTATACACAGACCTTTTCTTAAATTGCTATATCATTAATCTTGATTTAAGGAAAAGCTAAGTTTGTTAACACGTTGCCTGCATCGGCAAAAGGTCCAGTTGTTCCCCCTGTGTATCAACGCGGCGACCGATTCAATGGGCACAGTCACGTTATTAGTTCCCGGCTGGCAACTGACGTTACACTGTACAGTGCTGTTCTGTGTTACAACACAACTGGACATAGATTTTACTTTTACAAATCGTCAATAGGTAGCAGCACAATCCAGATAGCAATAGTCAACCAGGATTGCCATCTGGAGGGACTGAGTTTGGATAAAAATTACTACGACGGGGAAAACCCGCAATGGTCGGGACATTGCGGGAAATCTTGTACAACCAACTTCACCAAAATAAAGCTCCTACCCTTAGCTACACTCTAACAGAAATATACCAGTCCTTCCCGCAGTGCTGGCGCTCAGTGAAGCAATGAATTGAGAGTGAGAGGGGGCGCGGTTGTCACCCGTCACACGGCGCGGTTGTCGCCCGTCACACGGCGCGGTTGTCGCCCGTCACACGGCGCGGTTGTCGCCCGTCACACGGCGCGGTTGTCGCCCGCCACACGGCGCGGTTGTCGCCCGCCACATGGCGCGGTGACGGATCGCAACCTCCACAGTCAACATGTTAACAAATGTATCACGGTCAAACATGTTAATGAATGTTTGACCCCGCTATGAAGTTAAAGTATTGGGTCTATGTCCAATCATTTCACTCAAAGTAAAACAGTCGCTCCTTACAAGCATGGTGTAATTTGCTGAAAACCTTTAGTAATTGAAAGTATTAGTTTTGAAATAAATTAACTCATATGTTAGATTTAATGACAACTTATGATACAGTAAAACGGGTATAAAATAAGTAAGATGTTTTACTTTATTCCGTGCATCCGACTTTTTAGCATCCAAGCTAAGTAACTGTAGATACATATCAGGCCCTATATACATCATTATGACAGTAATGATAATTTTTTTCGCAAAAGAAATACTCCACGACTTTTTTTTTTGTGTGTATATCAATTTTCAACGTTGTATATAATAAACAACAGACCTAATATAAACCCGTGTTTATGTACAAAACCTTGGACGCAATTAAGAAAATTCTTTCTTACGATGAACAAATTTATTAACTACCAAATAAGTAAGAACCTACCAGTTTCCTAACAAAGGCAGTATTTTTCTTCAGGCTAGAGTCCAGTCTGGCCAAGGCAGCTTCATCAGGCCTGCAAGGTGCTTGGTTCTTTTCTCGCAACTGCAGTTTGACCTCAGCTCTTTGCTCTACTTCGTTTATGAAAGCCAGCAGTATCGCCTAAAGATTTATTGAGAGGTTACTTCAACTCGGGTAATAATTGTCTTAAAACATAAATTTGTTTACAAATATAAAATCTTTAAAATGTTACAAAATAGTCAACAAGTATAAATGATGAAAAAGTTAATGAAGTAAAACAGACTATGAAGAATATTAATGTAACTAATGTAACATTATATTATTTATTTAACAAGTTGAAATAAAATGTCCGTCACAACACCACAAAATGTATCCACACAGTACAATTAATACAAGACAGTGAATATTAATGAAAGACGGTATAAGGCATTTACCAATATAGGTCTACAGTAGACTCTCAGAAATCCGGATCACACTTATCCGGACTGAGTATATTTTATTTTATACTTTTTGATGCAAATAAAAACAGAATTTCACGGTTTAGCGTCTCCAGTTTACATGAGATTACACCGAATTACACAAATGTCCTTTAGTTTGCATCGACAGGCGCACTAACCCGACCTCGTATAGTCCGAGTCCTCGCTTAATCCAACCGTGCCATTATCTGTATTTGTTATTGTTTACGTATCCGGTTCGCTGCTCTGTTCAGTTCTTCTCTGTCAATGACTTATCACTGATGATGTAAATCAGTAGACAAGTGACACTTAGCACAAAAACGTAAACGCATATTTTCATCATTGTACAAAAACGTAAACGCATATTGTCATCATTGTATCATTCACTATAAAGGCGGAAAATATGATTCATGCCCACCTCCGGGAAATCCGGATTTGTTAAAATACGGACCGGTCGACCGCCACAATAGTCTGGATCTCTGTGAGTCTACTGTAGTTTTGATCAAGAACCATACCATCTTTCCCTTGTATCATCTTTCATGCAGGCTATATTTAAATTTATCGTCTTGTATTAAGTATAGCGTAAGAGTGAAAATATCTGGTAGTGTATGAAACATTTAATAGTGTCTAGTTAATTTTAACATCATGTGTTATGCTAATCAACAATTTATTTTAGTAAACACTAAACTTGAGTGATGTAATATTATTTAAGCATATTTAACTAGGTATCACCGAACTCAAACTACCAAAAAGTAAACAATACTACCATTATAGATAATTAACCTGCATTTCTAATAGATATAATGCTAATAAAGAGTAGATACCAGTATAGTAATAGAAAAATACAACATAGTTTTACTATACTATTTTTTATTTACATTGTACACATTTTTCCATCCCAACAGATGGGGGGAAATATGGGGACCTTTGTATAATGTATGTATGTATGTATATAAATATATATATATATATACATATATATATATATATATATATATATATATATATATATATGTATATATATATTATATATGTGTGTGTGTGTGTGTGTGTGTGTGTGTGTGTGTGTGTGTGCACACATGTTCATTTAACACATTTATTAACAAAACATCGCAACATAACAAAAAATGGCTAAAATATAAGAAATATAATTGTTTGTACCCCAGGGGTCTATTTTAGGGCCTTTGCTCTTTCTTTGCTATCTAAGGGGGATGGATAGGGTACTAGTGCATAACCTGAATAGTGACCTCTGTCTATATGCTGATGATGCAAATTTGATGGTATCATCAAGATTGCCAGAGGAAACTGAAATTTATGCATGTAGGGAATTAGAAAATATTGGAATTTTTCTCAAAAAACACAATTTACTCTTGAACACAAAAAAACACATTTTTAAATTGTAAAACTCCACAAAACAGAATGTTGAAAGATCCAGTAGTAATTTATGAATCAAATGACATTGAAAAGAGGGATAGTGTAAATTTTCTGGGGTTAACAATAGATCAGCATCTAAACTGGGATGATCATATACATAAACTTTTAACTAAAATAATTTCTGGAGTTTATGCATTAGCGAGAATGAGTTACTATTGTGATGTAAAAACACTGAAAAACAAATATTTTGCCCATGTGCATTCTCACATTTCATTTTGTATTGCATTTTACGGAACAAAAAAAAATGGAAAGTATTTTAAAACAACAAAAAAAGGCTAAAATTTGATGATTCGGCAAGGGATCACTTTAAAAGTTTGCAAATATTTACTGTTTCCAGTCAGTATGTATTTGAATCTATTCTCGCAGCAAAAAATGAAAAACTAAACGTTAAAATAAAATTACCAACTCATCCCTATAATACTAGAGGAAGGAACAAAATTATCCATCCCCACCGGCTAAAATTGTTTGAAAAAAAACATATATGGGGAACGTATTTTTAAAATACATTCCAAAAAATATAAAAGCTGATAAAGGCTTGAAATTTAAAAAAAATTGAAAATTTATCTAATATACAAAGCAGTGTATTCTATTGAAGAGCTTTCCACCCCTCTCTAAATCTAAATAACGTTGATTGATATTTTTGTAAGTTAATGTTAAGATTATTTTGTTTATGTAAATGAACTGTGACACTATTTATTGTACTATATGTGCAAAAAAATGAATAAAGATTATGACTATGACTATTAAGGTTTGCTAAACCACAAATATAACACGATGGAAAGAGATTTTAAAAAGTTATATCGATAGTAATGGTTTGGCTGGCTCTATGTAACTAAATAATTAAAAGTAAATGTACCTTCTCATCCTCTTCAATCCGATTTTCAGTACCTTCATTTGAGGCAACATCATTAGAATTGTTTTCCTTTGATACTTCAACATCTCTACTGCTACTGTTATCCGACAAGTGGTAGAACGAGTGTTCTTGACTTATAACTGGGGACGGATTCTCGCCTTCAACTGTTTTAGTGCTCTCCATTACTGATTGAACACTGCTCTTTATTTCATCTGATTTCATATTATGCTTGTCTAAAACAGTCTCATTATGATCAGAATTCAAATTGAATTTGATGTTCTCAGTAATAAGTAATTGATTTTCATTTTCATTTTCATAATGTTTGTCATTTTCTTGAATTACTGTAGATAATTGTTGCTCCATCACGTCCTGCAATAAAAATAGTTACAGATTTACAATTTTATCATAATACATTAGTTAAATTGCGGTGTTCTCATATGATATACAGTAATCTGTAATATATAGAAAGTAGAAATTTGGTAATTTGGTTTGTATTTGTATTTTTAAGAGTTTGGTTGTTTACAAGCCCCTCAGGCCCACTTTAATGCCCAGTCTTGTAAAGGCATTACTGACCTTAGAAACATAGTCAGTAAAATCTTTCTGGTCTCTGCATAAGTTTTTAGCTCTTACTGATAGGCTTTTCGGATAGATTTCTTCACGTAGGCCTACAACGGATGGCAGCTAGAGTAGTTCAGATAACTCAAAGTATTTGTCTCTTTAATGTGCAATTTGGTCTTAAAAATTCCAGAATTAACAAATATAGGTATCAAGGTCTGAATATGTAATAATTTGGTCTGTGTAGTTCCAGGAAAAATTAAGATCTGAGGATTGTTGAAGGGCTTCCAAGAAACTTGAAAGAGATACCATGAGTCCAGATGAAGAAAATTTCATCTATAAATCTGAACCATCGCATGGGTAATAACGATTGTGAATCCAAAAATTCTTTTTCAAACTTACCCATAAACATAAATTCGTTAAGTTACTGAAACTAAATACTCTACACCTCAAAGCGGTTGGAATTTCAAATTATTGTTCTGAAATTTTACAGGTTTTTACAATTATTTTCAAGAACACTTTTTGATTAGCATATTACGTGTTGTTATTGCTTACAGGATGTAATAAAAGACGTCTTACAACACTCAAGAATGTATTTATACTTATACTGATTCACATACAGACGGTAAACATATAGAAAAGATGGTACAAGGCTATCGATTTCGAAAAATCAAACCGGTCATCATCAGGCCAATGAGAGAACTGTTATCTCATTGGCCTGATGATAACCGGTTTGATTTTTCGAAATCGATAGCCTTGTACCATCTTTTATATATGTTTACCGTCTGTATGTGAATCAGTATAAGTGTAAATATATTCTTGAGTGTTGTAAGACGTCTTTTGTTATATCCCGTAAATGATTTTCATTAAAAGCGGTATAAAATGGCATTATTTTAAAAGGTAATTTTTAAAAGATTTTCTGTGGGGGGACACCCTTTTACTGGGGGGTATTCCATATCCCCCACAACCCGATATGTGTGGTGTCCGTATTTGACTCTGACAAGTTTGGAAACCAAACTATAATGCATTCTATACAATGAAAAATGTATTGGTACCGGTACATCAGGTTTGTACAAAGATTGTTCAGGCTGTCATTTTGTTCCTGTATTGATTTATTAAAACTAACACAAACGTATTTATATGGAGTTTCTACTGTCAGTAACTCATCAGAATCTAAAAATCTGGAGTATTTGTATTTTACTAAACAATCTGAAGTACTATAATCTGCCTCACAAGAGGTATCATTTACTCCCCTAATAAAACTTGTTTAGAGATTCGGCCAGAACAAGGCCTCCCAGAGGACTTAGAGTTGGACAAGCCCTTATCTACAAAGACATGTCTGGGAGCATTAGGACAAAAATGTACAGTTACCTTTACCTTATCTAGGCCTACTTGAGATACATAATTTTGCAACAAGGATCTTTGATTTTGAGCATGTATTTATTTATATTTGTCACTAGGAAAATTTCATCCAAAATTGCATAATCTGTCATTTTGTGAAGGCCTAATCTCAGGCCTAGACTGACTTTGGTAATTTTTCTGAACCGCGATGTCCACAGCATGGGTCAAGACGCAGAAAATGAATCAACCCATACCATTAAAATCTGATCAAAATCAGATAACAGTTTAATTTGTATGATTAATTTCATTTGATAATAATGTGCGTTTCTAATTAACCCTAGCCGTGGCCATCCGACCAATTTGGTCGTATTTTTATGTCGCCTAGAGTGGCCACCGACCAAATTGGTCGGATATGACTGAACATTACGTTAAAAAACCAATAATAATAAATTCAAAAGAGATCAATATATAAATCATTCGAAAGATCATATTCTGAACTTTCATTTTATTACATAACTGAACCGTTTTGCAGCAGTATAACAATGTTATGACGATTAAAAATCTAATGAATTTTTAGCGCAGTACAATTGCTGCAGCCGATGCTCTGACAATGGCAAAACATGATATTTTTGAAATTACCCAGCTCAGGTAATTTTTCTCGCAGGAAGATGCGGTTGGCACCAATGCACAGCTAAAGAGAAGCGCTTTATGTTGGTATTGAATTTTAGAATGAAATATTGATTGGACAGGTTATATGATTTTTATGAAAACAGGTGTTTCTGGTTTTTTGTGGAATGGCCATTCCGACCAAATTGGTCAGATCAGAAAATCTCGTTTATATGCAGTGTATGTTATAGTTACTAGTTAAATAATATGTTATTTTTAAGAGGAAGAAATGTAGAGTAATTTGGTTTTGCCGTTGGCAGCACTGTTTGCCCTTGGCTTCATCACCAAGGAAATGTTTCATTACGTCACATTTTTGCCTAATCGGCAACTGCGCAGCTGTTTACGAAGTCTCAGTCAGTTTGTTTGGCTCGCTCCAAACTGGACTGTATTTGGTCACTGTAAACAGCAGATTTCAAGCTTTCTTCCTATATCTGTCCTGAAGTTTTGTGTTATTCTGTGGTGGTGTTATTGACATCTGAAATATGCAATGTCCAGTCCAAAATGTCGCGCTATGTTATTGTTTGACCGTTGTCAGTTGTGTAAGTGTTTTAGTTATTTATTTAGACGAATTTACGCAAAAATAGATAGTAGTGACATTCGGGGTGCTCTTGAAGAAAGTATTAGTGACATTTATGACGATTTAGAGGGTGACATAGGCAGTGATATTGAGGTGAACGACTTTCCTGATGATGTGTCATAGGTGTCGTAGGCTAATTGGATTATTTATCTGGTAGGCCTAGTGGTGAGTTATATATTTATATGTATAATTCTATGTATAACATGTTATATACTTCTATGTAGGGAATTGAATGTCCTACAACATGTTTATATTGATTTGGGAGTAAAACATTTGGCAAAAAAGTTAGGTATACTAAATACTGTGAAATATTTTTTTCCAAATATGCAATACCCCCGTCGCAGCAAACCTGCGGACTCAGCGAATTTCCAATGCATAATATTTGTCTGAACTCCACATAAAGCCGCAAACCAATTTTCATAAAAATATATTCACATATATGCGATTTTAATTATTCTCCATAAGAATAACATTGGTAATGAGTATGTAGGTTTGCTGAAACAAGGAACAGAAACAATTGGTTTTTATGCAAATATAAATAGAATTTAACTAGGCGAAGCCACATACTAAGTTTCATCGATATGCAATCATAAATAAGCGATATATGACATTCTAGTTATTCTCCATAAGAATAACATGGGGGCTGAGAAAGCAGGTTTGCTGCAACAAGGAACAGAAAAATGGGTTTTTATATAATTATCAATATAACTCAACCAAGTGAAGCTACATACCAAGTTTTATTAACTTATGTTCATAATTAAGGGAGTCAGTACATTTGACTTATTCTCCATAAGAATAACATGGGGGCTGAGTACGCAGGTTTGCTGCTACGGGAATAATCAACAAAAAATCAATTTGTTGTGCAAATATCAATATACCAGTACTACTTGAAGCCACATACCAAGTTTCATCAACATACATTAATAAATAATCGAGATATCAAATTTTATTTATTCTCCATAAGGATAACATTGGACAACGTACTGTGTTTAGCACTTCGAATATCTCTGCAACGACTGGGCGTAGAATCACAATTTAAACACCAAAATGATTATTTTGTGGAACTGAACAGATTAGTAAAAGAAAATGTGAAGTTTACATTAAAATAAACTGAGGAAAAGCCAAAAACCTTTTTCCCATAAGATTAACATGGGAGATTTTATGAGAAGGTTTTTTTGGATTTTCTCCGCAACCACTTAACCTAGGTTTATAATTCAAAATACTAAATTATTTGTTATTTTAAGCTCTATAACATGGTCAAAACCAAAATTAAGTTTTTTAAAAATTTTAGGGTGAAAAGTGCAAAAAACTGATTTTTGGAAAATTTAAAACCCCCATAAACCCCCCTTCCCATAGCCCGATTTTTCTGGTTTTCGAACTTAAAGTCATGAATGTCATTTTACACATTTGAGCCAAATTTCATCAAAATCGGATGTTTTTTACTCAAGTTATCGTGTTAACGGACACACATATATATATATATATATATATATATATATATATATAGATATAGATATATATATATATATATACATATATATAAATTTGAACGAATAGTGTTTTTGGCATTTGGGGACCTCAAAACAAAAAGTTATCATGGTCTCGGGCTTAAGTCTTACCATGAGACCTACGGTAATAGCTTCTTCCCTATAGGGGAAATTCGCTAAAAATAGCAAAACATTCTTTTATTTACATTTATTTATAACTGATACAAATTTTTTATCATCAACTTTAAGACTTTTTTAGATTCCTTACTTCATTAGCTTTCCAACTATGTATATATCATTATTAGTATATACATATATTTCATGACTTATTTACAACACAAACTAACACTGTACAGTTTACACATATTTCGGGTTTCCGTTTATTATTATATTACGCCCCTAAAACTTACAAAAAAAATTCTTTCTCCAACATGATATGTTCAATTTTTTAATTTTTTCCACTTTACCAAAAAAAACATTTTCCTTGATCTTTTTTATTTTAGTATTTTAGGCCCTAGCAGTGGCCTAATATGGAAGTGGAAAATGATCAAGCTGTTTTGGCGATTTTGCAGACCTTTTTTTGAACATTTGTATAAATTCAACCGTACAAGTTAACCTAGCCAACCTCATATTCATTTTGATTGGAAAGAACAGGAGAATCTACAAATACTAAAATAAAAAAGATCAAGGATTTTTTCGGTAAAGTGAAAAAAAAGAATAAAATTGATTTTTTTGTAGAAATATCAAAAACAGCCTTGGTAAAATTTTTTCTACAGATTTTTTATGGAAAATTCATTATATAAATTTTGTAAACAATCTAATTCCCTACATAGAAGTATATAACATGTTGTGGAAAGAATTTTCTTTGTAAGTTTTAGGGGCATAATATGATAATAAACAGAAACCCGAAATATATATAAACTGTACGGTGTTAGTTTGCGTTGTAAATAAGTCATGTAATAAATGTATATACTAATAATGATATATACATATTGGTAAAGCTAATGAAGTAAGGAATCCAAAAAAGTCATAAAGTTGATAATAACAAATTGTTATTACTTATAAATAGATGTAAATAAAAGAATGTTTTGCTATTTTTCCGTATTTGGAAAAAAAAGATTTTAAAGTATTTAGTATATAATTTTTGCCACATGTTTATCCCCAAATCAATATAAACATGTTGTAGTACATATAAATATATAACTCACCACTAGGCCTACCAGATAAATAATCCAATTAGCCTACAACGCCTATGACCAAGCTATGACGCATCATCAGGCAAGTCAATATCACTGCCTATATCACCCTCTAAATCGTCATAAATGTCACTAATACTTTCTTAAAGAGCATCCCGAATGTCACTACAATCCATTTTTGTGTACATTTGGCTAAATAAATAACCAAAACACTCTTACACAACTGATAACGGTCAAACAATAACATAGCGCGACATTTTGGACTGGACATTGCATATTTCAGATGTCAATAACACCACCACAGAATAACAAAAAACATCGAGACAGACATAGGAAAAAAGCCTGAAATCTGCTGTTTACAGTGATACCAAATACAATACAATTTGGAGCGAGCCAAACAAACTGACTGAGACTTAGTAAACAGCTGCGCAGTTGCCGATTAGGCAAAAATGTGACGTAATGAGGCAATTCCTAGGTGATGAAGCCAAGATAAAAACAGTGCTGCCAACGGTAAAACTAAATTACTCAACATTTCTTCCTCTTCAAAATAACATATTATTTGACTAGTAACTAAAACACACTGCATATAAACGTGATTTTCTGATCTGACCAATTTGGTCGGATAGGCCATTATACAAAAAAAACCAAAAACACCAAAAACACCTGTTTACAGAAAATCATATAACCTGTCCAATCAATATTTTATTCTAAAAATCAATACCAACATAAAGCGCTACTCATTAGCTGTGCATTGGTGCCAACCGCATCTTCCTGCGATAAAAATTACCCGATCTGGGTAATTTCAAAAATATCGTGTTTTGCCTTTGTCAGAGCGTCGGCTGCAGCAATTGCGTTGCGCCAAAACTTCATTCGATTTCTAATCGTCGTAACATTTTTATACAGCTGCTTCACGGTTCATTTATGTAATAAAATTAAAGTTCAGAATGTGATCTTTCGAATGATATATATATATATATATTGATCACTTTTGAGTTTATTATTATTGGTTTATTAACGTTATAAAATTTTCAGTAAATCCGACCAATTTGGTCGGTGGCCACAATAGGCGACATAAAAATCCGAGCAAATTGGCCGGAGGGCCACTGCTAGGGTTAATACAAATGCAATGGCGCAAAGTAGAGGTCGATATCATGCTCCATTACAAATTAGAGGCCATTTAAAAGTGTTAGGCTATAACATTTTTAAATGTTTAAATGTCCGCCATTTTGTACACGGGCATGACATAGACCTTCAGTTTGTGCCATTGTATTTCTATTAAAATGGCGGGCACTTAAACTTTGAAAAATGTTGTCGCCTAACACTTTTAAATGGCCTCTAATTTGTAAAGGAGCATGATACCAACCTCTAATTTGTGCCATTGCATTTGTATTAAATGTCCCTTGAAAATTAATGGTCACTCGAAAGGGGTTTACATTAAAAAGTTTGGGGCAACCCCCCTAAGATCATATTTTGTGGGCAGGGGCAGATGTGGCACAAATAACAAAAGGTCGGTTTTTGTTGTCCAAACATGTGTATAAATATATTGTTTTTACCTGGTTTGGTTTTAAAGTTATTAAAGCGTTCTGGGAATTTCGGGACATACCTTTATAATATAAATCCTAATATTAGCAGTTTTTAACATACATGTTGATAGTTAAAATTCGATATCTGATAAACCCATTGTTTCTCCACTTTTAAATTTGGCACACATTGAGTCAGCACATGTAAGAATAACATGTATTTTTTTAGAAAGTCAAAAGAGGTGTAATTTTCAAAATTAAAAAAAATAATTTGTATATGTTTTTGGTAGACATTTATTTTGAGAATATAGTCATGTAGTAAATCAAAAGAAAGAGCATAAATAACCGAAGAATATGACACCTGCCGAAGCTTCCCAGCCCCATTTGGTTTTAGCGAATTTCCCCTATAGGGAAGAAGCTATTACCGTAGTCGGCATGGTAAGACCTAGGCCTGGGACCATGATAACTTTTCGTTTTGAGGTCCCCAGACCCCAAAAACACCATTCGTTCGAAACTGTATATATATATATATATGTGTGTGTCCGTGGGTGCGATAACTCTCGTAAAAAAGGTCCGATTTTGATGAAATTTGGTATAAACGTGTAAAGGAACATTTATGACTTTAAGTTCGAAAACCAGCCATATAGCTTTACCTTAAGGGGTATTTTTCGGGGGTTTTGTACCCCAAAAATGGGTTTTTTGACTTTTTTACATATAATTTTTGAAATAGTCAAAATTTAGTTTTTACCATTGGATTCAGCTTAGGAAAACACACAATTTGATATTTTGATCATTTCTCTACGTCAATTGGTTACCGAGATATTGAAAGTGCTAAACACAGTACGTTGTCTAATGTTATTCTTATGGAGGATAAGAAAATTTGTGTATCTCGCTTAATTGTGAACGTATACTGACGAAACTTGGTATACAGCTTCATCTCGTTGTGGTCTATTAATATTTGCTCAAAAAATTTTTTTTGCCAAAGGCTCCCGTAGCAGCAAACCTGCGTACTCAGCCCCCATGTTATTCTTATGGAGAATAATAAAATGCTCTGTCTCCCTTAATTATGAACATTAATGAATAAAAACTGGTATACAACTTCACCTAGTTGAGTTATATTGATAATAGCATAAAACCCCATTTTTTGTGTTCCTTGTTGCAGCAAACCTGTGTACTCATTCCCAATGTTATTCTTATCGAGAATAATTAAAATTTGATGTATCGCTTATTTGTGAATATATTTTTATGAATCTTGGTATGCGGCTTTATGTGGTATTGAGACATATATTTTGCATTGGAAATTCGCTGAGTACGCAGGTTTGCTGCGACGGGGGTATATTTTAAATAGCCAAGACAAAATTTCAATGCGTAACTTTTTTTATTTAAAAAAATGTTAACTCAAAAACCGCAAGTCCAACAAATTTCAAATTTTTTATTTTTCTTCATATTTATGCAAGCAAAAATAGGCCTAACCCAAAAATGATCAAAATCCTAAACCTAAAAATTGAAGCCCTGGTTGATATGGAATGGAATGACCCATATTTAAAGAGTCAAACTTAAATAATCCTCTATTTGACTATGGATTAAATACAGATATCTACTACTTCTCACAGCAGGTTTTGCTAGAAAAATTTACAATTTGTTCCAATTTGGTTATACAGTCAAGCCCCGATTATCTGGAGTAATTATCATGGTTAAAACAAAGGGATTCAAATAGGCGGCAGTGATATCGAGGTAAATTATACTTCCGATTGTAACGACGCCAAGGCGATTTTGCTCATTTGCTATAGTGTGCAACACCAGTTTATCATCTGTAACTTTATTATTTGCTGCTTTACCTGATTATTTGTTGATATATATTTAGTATCGTTATAAAATTTAGAACAAATTGGCTATTTTAAAAATTGTATATTCTAGAACCGTTTATACTAATTTAATGGAGCGCAAACTTAAATTTTTTTAAATTTTTTTACATCACATAATTTTCTTTTTATAACTTTTGTGAGATGTTATATATATAATATTGAAACCCATGATTTTCTGAACAATAAAAACTATACAATAATGCAGTTTGGAATGTTTTAGAGTTTTTTACATTTAATTGAATAAAACACTGCAAAATCACAAACAATAGGCAAACATTAATGTACCTTTACAGAAACTTTACACAGTACAGTCTTCGAGAAAATTCTTTGCCCTCCATTCCATTTCATAGAACCTCAACTTATGAAAAGCAAATATATTTTTCTTCAATAAAATTATACAACTCCCTTCCGATTTACCTTAGACAAGAATCAGACGTTGGCAAGTTTAGATCAAGGTTGAAAGTGCTCCTCCTGGAAAAGGAATACTATAGTGTACAATACTATATTAATGACAAGTTATGTTAGAAATATATTTTGTATTTTACTGGGTAGATTATGTGAACTGTTTTATTTAATATACTATTATGTTGTTAGTGTACTACTATGCAAATATTATACCAAAGTACGAGATTTATGGCCACACGTATTGTCAATGCTATATATAGGCCTAGTCTGATGACAATAAATGATTTGATTTGATTATTAGAGACACCTGAAGGGTTACAATTTTTGAAAAAAAAAAAAACGCTTAAATATTCTGGTAAAAAATATTTTCCAAATTTTGCCGCCTTCAATTAAATCTGAACAACAAATTCACAAATTCAAAAATGATTTTAACACTTTTCTCATTTTAAACAGTTTTTATTGTTTGGAAGTTTTTTGAATTTTGTGCAGAATTTTGCAATTTAGTGGGGAACCTCTAACCCCAAAAGAATTGTGAACCTAACCTAACCTCACCGTCGCCAAGATAGAACACTGCAATGTCCAGGGCCTACCTGGCATTTTGACGACATCCAACGCCAATTTGGCCAACTGGATGAATTACCAAGTGTCCACGTAAGAATCCACTGGCGCTGCCTTAGATCCTGCATGGTTACTTTATGTATCACTACCGCGTCACTGGCTACTGGCATTTTTATTGGAACATTGGAACCTTGTACTTGTAAACCAACTTTACTCCAACCCTCACCAATTAAAACCAAATATGGTCTAGAGGCAATTAGCCATTAAGTTAGGCCTATCACCATCTTTAATGTAACAGTTTTGTGCAAGGATGTGGTCCTTCTACACTACCTATGAAGGACTTATGCCTGGCCTAGACTTTTTTAGTTCACTAAATAGAAAGTGATTGGCAAGACTGAGTTGAAAACAAGTAAACAAAATTATAAAACTTTGAATACCTAGGCTAAATAACCCTGATATAAAATCACAAATCTTCAGCTACTGATTTGTTAAAAAGGTAGATAATCAAACTAAACAAACCTTATACGATTTGTCTTGAACATACGTCAACATAAATTAAGAATATCTAAAGTTCCTTGGTTTAACCCTTGTTATTAACAAATTAATAACCTTCAACATAGCAATTTTCATTCCCGATTCATAATTTACAATGTATTCACATCACAGAACCTCTTATTTTTATTTTCCTCTTATCTGCCATAGGGCATGGAGTAGTAAATAGTATGACTACTTGTCATCTGAACCCCACAGAGTACAAATAACTCTTTATACATTTTTCAGATGAAATACTTTGCTTAATCATAGGGTCCCATAACATGTAATCCCGGTAGGCTCTGGGGTAGGGGATTGTATGTTCCTGGGATTTTTTCACTATTTTCGGGGCGAGAAATTCATTGTAACCATCGGCAACCCCCTTAGAGCCCCCTTTATTATTTAGGGGGCCTAAAGCCCCTAATTTTATTAGTGTGTTGTCAAATGCTGTTCTCAGAAAACGTTGGAGCTATAGGACAAAATGGAAAACGAGAAAAATATTTTTGTTTTGAAATATTTGGTTGTTATTACTCAAATTGTGTGGGATCTTTTGTACTTTACTGAACACGAATTTTTGCGTAAATCAAATCACAACTAGTAAACAAATTTGTACATTAGGAAATTGTAATTTACCGCTATTCAGTGTTCTGCAGAGAGATATTATAAGTAAACTCAAACAATCTGTAACTTGGTAAATTATTTTTAATTATTTAAGATAAACTGACCTAACCTAATTCCGCAGAGTGCTAAATGTAGATTAAATGTTATAAACTAATTACTTGATTTTCTGTTTTTTCGATGAAAAATATCACTAACAGAACTTTTAGAAGCAATTCCAGCTTGACTATAGTTTCAGGTCAAAAAAGACCCGTGGCGGTGATTTTTTTCATAGCTATTTCCCGCTTTGCACAAAGCTGAAAGCTCAGCGGAGTTAAGTTAGGTTATTCTCAGGAACATTTCAACATCAATCCTCAGAGCCATAAGCTCAACAATAGTCATTTATACAGTGTACTTAGGAATAATTTAATTGGTTTTTAAAGTACCAAACACCCACTTCTGAATCTTCTGTAGGATTTATACCACAAAACAGTTGTATTTTTTCGAAGTGACTACATACACGTCCAATGTAAGGGCAAATTCACTTCGCTACCGCTTAGGTTAGGTTAGGTTAGTTTACGTTACGTTACGTTACGTTAGGTTAGGATAGGTTAGGTTACGTATTTTAGGTTAGGAGGTTTTCTGGCTCTCAATTTGATTTAAAAATCACAAGAAAAGTAACGTACGGTGCATAATTTGAAATGGACGTGAACAGAAGCGGCTCACGTCGGACGTGTACGTAGCCTCTGCCTATTTTTTTAACCAGCCAATTCTGGTTATGACATTATATTTCATTTAACATATGTTTCATGACGTCACATGCAAGTGTTGTTGCATTCTCTGATTTAAGTACATAAAACGTATTTATTATTAGTCATATTGATAATAAGTGATGTCAATGGGAGCGTACTTGCTAGAAATGCTAAACAAATCAGTTTTCTAGTCATATCATCTTAGTCGTCGAGTTGGCATTGTGTTCATGTCTCCAACCCGATATATGCTAGAGTTATTACACAATATTTGAAATAATTTACTAGACGAGTTTTTATAAAATGTAAATTTCCAAACAGCAAACATATACCTCAATGGAATAAGTGTGAAATTGCCTTTCACAACAATGCCTTTGACTGCAAGAACTGTAACTTTTCTTTGGTGCTTACTATTTCTAGGAGCTTTTGGTGAAAAGTCTTTTAATGAAGGTAAGTCTACAATTTTTAAGGGATATGGATGATGCCTAGCCTAATCAAATCAAACACCAAGCTTTAATTTTTACTAACATTTAGCCTAGTTGTTCTCTCATTTACTACTGTAGGAATAATTACCTTAAATCTGCATTAATCTTTTTAGTGATGCAGTAAACCACTGAGCTAGTCCTAGATAGTAGGCCTAGACCTACTTGTGAGTTGTATGTAGTACCTATTGATCCCAACACTGTTGCGATTAGGTATACGGTCTCTGCCTAAGCCTACTCTGGTTGGTTTTTTATCTTTGGAGTCAGTGGTGCGCTCGCAAACTATGCAGTGCCGGAACGTTTCATATTTGTCTATTTAGATCACGTATTGTATACGGTTGTAAGTAAAAGAGCTATTATACTTTAATTCAGACAATTATAATGGTACGCTACTTTCATAGTATTCTGTGATTTTGAACAAATTAATGACATAAACGCCTATTTTTACTCAATTTTCTTGTATGTTCCTAATATTTTTTTTTCCTAGTATACGAAGTAGACTTTAATTTGGTTAGTTTCTATTGTTGTTTGGAAATAACGTAATAGCTTGTTTTGTAGGTCTATCCACTATGCACTGTCACCTAACATAATAAACACACTGACGATCGCTCAAAATAATATTCACGACAGACGATATAATTCTAAAATAAAACTAAATTCAGGCAATGATTTGCACTGGAATATAACAACAGGCACACAGTTGACTTGCCCAAAAAGCTACAAAGTTGCAAGTTAGTTCAATGATGAGTCATTCCGCGGGGGACTGCCGTAAATGCATCCCTCACCGAGCCGAAAATACCGTTTACACGAAATTAGTCACAGCGCTTTTTTAGTATTGTAGGATTAAAATACGCTACTCAAAATCAATAACTTAACTGTAACCCTTTTTTAACAGAGCACTTAAATGTTATGACATCTTACATGAAAAGTAAGAACGCCAAGCAGTTTAGGCCTAAATGTTCCTTAAATAATTTATCACCCTTGTTAATTCCATAAAACCAGTGCCGGAACGGTGTTCCGTTACGAGTGCACCACTGTTTGGAGCAGTCTAAACTCCTGAAGTTGACTGTGAAGTCAATGCATGAATGTGTACACAGGGGGAGTGATAGCGCAGATCCATGCTAGGCCTATAGGCTACCAACAATTTTATTTTGGGAAGGATTATCAATTTAGCAGGGGATTTTTAAAATCGACCATGGTAAAATGTATTTTATTTGGATAAAGAAAAACTGCTTTTCGAGTTTATTTCATACGAACACAAACATCTGATCTTCGTTAACCATCCTACATAGTGGCATTCGACAATTTGCTGTCTAATTCATGTGCTTTGTTGAAATGGCATAATTAATCGTCAATTTCAGTCACTTTTTTAATAACTGCATAAAAAGCGCTTTTATTTTTCCATTTAAAGACAGGCCGTCCTCAAAAGATTAAAGTAAGTTAGCTGGTCAAAAGCTACTTTTCAGTTTTAAACTTGCTTACATGTTGCCAGCGCCGTCCGTACTCAGGGAGGGACAACTGCCTCAGGGCCCGGCCGGCCGGGCCGGTGTCTAATTTAGGACACAATACAGTCAACTCCCGATTATCCGGGGTAATGACCGGTTGGAGGGTCACGGAAAACCCAAAACCACGGTTAAAACAAACTATGGTTCTATTTTTAGACGTCCCCGTCCATCAGCGCACTGCCTACTCAGTTGCAGTGTCTAGAGCAGTGTCCACGGCTCATTAGCGAGATACCGTTAACAGACTGAGATTGTGTTGTGTTTACTAAATTGTTTGTATAGTATTTATTCTGATAAATAAAGTAAATTAAATACGATTCTGGAGATAATTTGGCAAAAAAATTGTTGTTATTGCTCTATTTATGTTTAGAAAGGGATAAATAAAAATAAACCTTTCGTGACCCCGGTTAAACCGCAACCTGATTAACCTGCTCCCGGATAATCGGGAGTTGACTGTGCCAAACTTCCAAATGGCTTCCAAACATAGGCTACATAGGTGCGCGCCCGCACCACACAGAATCGTACAAGCAAAAGAAAAAACCTGTTGTCTAAACAAAAGGTCACCAACTTGGATCCGGACGGCAACAAGGGCCCACACCACCCGGCCTGCCCAGGGACCCGTGAAAGCTGAGTACTTATGGCCCTGAATGTTGTAGTCAGATGCAGTTCATTATAGTTCGAGGGAACGGGCGTATCTTAACCAAAAGAAAAATGAAGGGGAAATATTTTACATGCCAGTATATAACTTATATCTAAAGTAATTCCCTTAAGACTTCTTAAAAGTAGCGTAAAGAATTCAGTAACTTAGTATAAACATGTTCCAGATTTCCTACAATGCTAAATATTTATTTGTCAGGTGGCAGACTAGGCATGTCACCTGTTTGTCTTGTATCGCCTTCTTACGTAGGCTATTCATATTTCAGATATAATTCTTACTTCTTCACCTTTTGTATCAATCGTTTTGAGTGATGTTGGTTTCTCAGTATTATGTTGGGTTTGCTTTTTAGATTGTTATTAAATTGTTTAAACGTTCGTATTACATTCAGATATCGCATTGTTCCTGACAGCATTTTAAATCCTGGTTAATATTGTGATGTTAATGTTCAGCGCCGTTGTCATGCTGGTGTGATGATAAAGTTGAATTGATTTACTTTTAAATGAATACTGGATTACAAGTAAGAAACTACAGCCTATTAGTAATCATAATGACATATCGTCACACTGGCATTGCGCCATTTGCCTCTTATGAACATCGAAGTTTCACTGATTAATTGAGGGATCTAATTGTAGGCCTACCTCCGTTGCAGCAAACCTGCATACTCAGCGAATTTCCAATGCACATATGTGTGTCTTAATATAAAAAAGCCACTTACCAAATATCCATAAAAATACACTCACAAATAAGCCATACCTACTAATATTTTAATTATTCTCTATAAGAATAACATTAGGGCAGAGTATGCAGGTTTGCTGCAACAAGGAACACAAAATAATGGGAGACAAGGAACACAAGTAGCAGTTTAGAATGGCGAGACGCCGAAAGCGCTTCTGTGAAAAACCTCAAGAAACAAGTGCAGCCCGACGGTCTACATATCACTTCGATCACATTCTAAATGAGCCAGTGTAAAATATGGTGTGCCTTAAGGATTCATATTTGGCCCATTACTGTTTATACTAGGCTACCAATATATTAACAGATTGCCTTTTTTTTTTTTCTTGTTTACACTTGTAATTTCACTCCATATGCAGATGACACAACTGCTCTTTTGAAAAAAAAAAAATAATGGCAAATAAATTTACTCTTGCTGACCTTGCTGACACCATTATAAAAAATAATTAATGGTTTGAGAACCATGGTTTAAAATTAAATGAGGATAAGACCAATATTTTACAATTCAAGCTAAGAAATAATGTCATGGATCCTACGATTAGTAATACTAAAGTATTTAAATATTTTAGTTTAAATTTGGATTCAAAATTAAGTTTGTCTGACCATAAAGGCCTACATTTTTGAGTAAGAAATTAAGTTCAACAATGTATGCAATTAGTATATTTACTAAAGTGACATCAATATAAGTCTGCTTGACCGTCTATTACGCTTAGGCCTATGTCCACTCACTGTTGACTCATGGAGTTACGTAATGGGGCAACTCTAGAAGCCAGGAGAGTGTTGGTGTGTCAAAAGATCATTCTTAGAACAATTTTCCACTTAAAACCGAGAACTTACGACTAAGCTTTATTTTAAAAAGTATTGTATTCTAAAATTACCTTCTCTTTATATTCTTGAGCAAAAAATAGCCTAACATTTTTCGATATCCAAATCATAGTCATAACAAATTTGAAAATGAACCTCTTTGTATGATTTATATATAGTTTTATGCTTAATTGTAATAGACATTCTATGTGGTAGAACAACTTGAGGTAGGAAACTGAATGTTTAGGCCTAGTTAATAACTAAGCAAACTTGACCATGAATTTCCGGGAGAGTTACTTAAGTAGCCTAATGTTTGTCTCAGGCGTTATGTACAATAAAGATTTGTCTATTGTCATACATAAGATACAGATATTCTATAAATGATCTAAATCAAGAAGTTGTGAATATTTAATAATATACATCATTTTATATACGTATATATTCCATAAGTTTATATTGATTTAAGTTATTTGATTTGTACTCTCATGGGATCCCTAAAAATATACATTTTGATAGGCTTACCATAATTTCTGAACATCAATTTAGGACATTTTTCCTAAGTTCTAAACCTAATCCCGGACATATTATCATATTGAGAGATGGTAATATGAAGAGAGAGTTTGTTATTTAAGAAACAAAAAATTATAGTAAAATAACAATTTAAAATATTTTATTTTTCAAGTGATCTTCAATGTTGAGTCGTCCTCTTTATTCTACGGAAAATTCTGAACTACATGACAGGCATTATTTTCACATGCCTTGAGACATTTGTGAAAGCATGAGATGGGAGAAAGCGTAAAGCTGCCCGTGTTTAATAACCGGATATTGGTAGTTTTTAAGTTTTTCGTTAATGACACATTTTCTTTTTGGACCCATTTTTAGCAGTACTGTTTGTTAAGTTAACAAAAATACACAACGCAAGAAAATTTATGAAGAAAAACAGTATGCAACGTTATAGGCCTAGTTTTAAAACAATGAGTATAAAAATAAGAACTCATTGAATGGTCGTTAGACATAGCACAGTACAATTCCCCACTGTAGTTGCCTCCATGCCCAAAAATCCTGGAAATTTTCCTGGACACAGCCTAAAATCTCGTACTGTCTGGGCTAAACCCGGACCTATGGCAAGCCCACACTTGGATAAGGTACATATGGAGTACGTTGAATGGTGGTGTAAATGGCAAAACTGTTAGCTGTTCCAAAGGAAGAACCAAACAAGTACAGATTAACACTTTCGCTGCTGCAAACATGTTTAAACATGAAATTTGCATAAGTTTCTATGTTGAAAAAAAAACCGATCGGGGTCCGCAGCAGCCAATGTGTTAAAAGGGTAAACTGGAAATTTGTCATGATTTACATTCAGCTAACACACTGTACAATATTTATTATCCAAAGTGTGTACTTCATAATTTGTCTGGTCTGTTTGTGCCTCCACTCGAGTGATAAATAATTTGTTATCACCTGCCAGTGGTTGTCAAGGTATTTGTTTTTGTGGAGCACATTTGTATTTGTTCTGTAAGCAAGTTGCTTGTTTTAGGTACTACCAGATTGTTCTAAAAGAGAGAGGTTAGATAAATTGCTGACTTTTTTATGTAAGCTTAACTTTTCCTGTTGGGTTTTATATATATATGTTTATTTAGAATACAATAATTATATTTTAATATTCCTAAATTCTGTAATTATCAAAATACATAATTTTTGTTTAAAGGAACCGTTAAAAGTCTTAAAAGTTGGGTTAAGTCACTCCAATCACTGACATACTAACCTTTGTTAGATGTATTTTTTACCGCTATTGTAGGCTAATTTAGTATAAGTTTGTCATTAATTAACTCTAAAAAAGAGGAATTGGTTACTTACTGTTCTCCGAAATCCATAGTCGTTAGTTAATAGAATTCAGGCACGTTATTAAGCCTATCAATCAGTATGACATTCAAAGAATTGTCATATACAGTAATAATAAACATATATTTACTGTACATTTTTTCATTGCCATCTTCTGAAACAAAGCGATTCGATTAAGTATGTTTTGTTTAAACCCTCAGTATTAAAATTATTTAGTCTACTTACCGATGAAAAGAAATGCCACTCCCTTTTTTTCAAGCGATTACTGCAGTTAAATGCTACACAGGAGGATACCATATTGATCGTGGTTAATCCACTCCGAAGGTTTAAGGTCTACTAAGGAAATACAAAAATATTCCATACAAGAAGTTCTTTTAAATGGTTGGGATACTATTCTGGGCGGCAAAGATATCGCCGCAGTTTCACGAAATCTGAAGCGTGACGCGGAAACACGTTTACGACTTTGAGTGAACCAAAAATGTCATAAAAAAGATGTTTGAATTCAACTTATTCCCTACAACTATGTTGCTTGAAGTTTAATTCTAACCAAGAAAAAAAAGTTTACGCTTTGTAATTTTTTTTGTTCTATTTGTTTAGTGTCTCGATATTTTTAATTATTTTTATTTCCAGTTATAAATAATATCCAATTTATTCATACCGTTAGAATCCCCAGTTTTTTCGCTTTATAACGATATGTTATTCAATCCATTTTGACCTTTACTGCGCGATGGAGGATCGTGTCAATCAGCTCACACGCTCAGTTTGAAATTGGTAATTTTGCCGAGTTGCCCTACAGCGAGAGAATAGAGGGCCACTTTTCGATGTGAAATTTGTATTGAGTGAGCGTTCCAGGAGTATCTATTGAGTTCTATAATAAAACACATGGGACAAAATCAATCTCAGTGAAAAAAATATTTCAAGTTAAAAAGAGAATTCTTTCTAATGATTACCCACATAAAACCAGCCATTGTTGGCAATGCTGCTGTTTTGCTATTTTTCATCCAATTTCTGTAAATTCTCTGCTTTTTTGTGATACTAACATAAGACACAAAAAAACTATTGTTTGTATTTTAGGTAAAATTAGCGGTTACTGTGGTTTTAATAATATTAAAATTTGAAGATTTTTAATTTTTGCTATTTTGAAACTAGTAAATAATTATTTTTTACCTGAAAAACAAGAATAATATGTGCAAATGTTCATCTCTGTAACCTAAGTGGTTCTTGAGTTATACATTTTCGATTAGTAATTACATACGAATAGATGACTGGAAAAAAGCTTTTTAAGTTATCTTTATATATCTTTTTATTATTTTGTTCATTATCAATCACACCTCAAGTACTGTTATTCTAAACCCTGTATTTTTTTACAGGGTTTTGTAAGAATAAATACATGATAATGAATGTTGATCATGCATCACCATAAATCATGAATCACAGATGACATACTGTGGACCTGTTCCTCCCTAATAAGTTTGGTTTAGGACCATAAACATAATTTTAGAATAATTAATAAATAAATTAGAATTATATACTAAATTGGATTTAGGTATCCCACTCATCCAACACATTAATTTTATATTTACGTTAAAATATATGCGTTATGTATTGGCATACTCAATTCAATTAAAATATCTTTATTTCAAATATGCTCCACAAATTATAAAGACAGAATATTGCCATAAAGGTACTTTGTGTGTAACATAAACTAAAACTAGGCAGTAACAAACAATAAAAACTATGACTAAAAAGTGTCATGTGAAAACAATTCTTGGTAGGTCATTAAAAATAAACTATAACAATAGCGTGACTATTAAAGCTAGTATTATGGCACAGATATGTCTACACACAAAAACCCATTCTGACATGTACAGGGTTATTTATGAGGTAAGCCTTTAGAGATTTGTTAAAAACACACACAATCGTGGTAATGGGAGAGCTGTGCTTGGTGCAGTAAGCAAAAGTTCTTTCTGGATGACCCCCGTATTTTTCCATTCCTACCATTTACAAAATATTAAGTAAACTGTTGTGGAAGTTTTATTGCAACTCAGGGACAGTGACGTTGCTTTTGATGTTCCTAACATTTTCTTATTGTGCAACGCTAGATGTTTCCCAGTGTGGTCGCACCATAAGACAGGTCTAATATTGATAGATCGTCGGTTTTTGCATTTGATTCATTCAAACAGGAAATTTTATTATTTACTTTATGAAAAAACGTTCTGTCTTTAGTCACTTTTTCCCTTATCATAGTTTTTTTTATTTCCGTCAAAAACTAAAAGTTTACCTAAATAAACTTCATATACCCAAAAATTAAATTTAATAGCATGATTATAGGATTGCCTTTGGGCACCTGTGCAGTGGAAAGAGCAATATTGAGTGCTCAGAGGCAGCAAGATTGTAAATCCGGCTCCGTTTATAAATAATGTCTGTAACTTCTGAAGTATAATGCGGACTAATCGTGAGGAAAACAAAGGCGCTAAAATGTGAAGTTTAGTTGTTTTGTTTCCATTGCATTAACAAATACAAAAATTCAGGATCATCGGTCTGGACTACCCGGAGTCCAGACTAGGCCGATCCGTATTTCAAAATACAAAAATGCGTAGCGCGCTATGCAGAACCGGATTCTACATACAAAAACATACATAAAAACAAGTCGAAAATGTATAGTAACATTTTTGCGATTTCGGATTAGTTTAGGCGTAATCCGCCATTATTTGTATTTTTGTGAAAATAATTAATAATTCAAAAACGTTTGGACATTTTTTTTGAAACTTGGTATAAACTTTAAGTTTTTAGTTGTTAACATTTTCCAATAATAATTTTGATAAAACTTATCAAAATTCAAAATGGCGGCCATTTAAATATTTTAAAGTCAAATTCCTTGAAAACTAGCAACTAAAACAAAATTGTACAAGCTATAAAATTTAAAGCACTTGTAATTAGATGGTCAAATGCACTAGGGAATTCGACTTTGAAAATGTTACATGGCCGCCATTTTTAAATTTATTATAAAAAATTACCAGAACTTTTTTATTTATTAACCGATTTTTACAATAAAAATGTCATTGGATTTGGATTACAAAGTGCTTTAAATTTGCAAAATTTTGTTTTAGTTGCTAATTTTCATGGAATTTGACTTTAAAATATTTAAATGGCCGCCATTTTGAAATTTGATAAGTTTAATCAAAATTATTATTGTAAAATGTTAAAAACCAAAAACTTAAAATTTATACCAAGTTTCAAAAAAAATCTCCAAACGTTTTTGAATTATTATTTTCACAAAAATACAAAATGGCGGATTACGCCTAAACTAATCCGAAATCGCAAAAATGTTACTATACATATTAGACTTGTTTTTGTATGTAGAATCCGGTTCTATATAGCGCGCTATCCATTTTTGTGACACCCTGTATATATGTAATATACAGGGTGTCTCACGTAAGGTCTCTCAAACCGATAACAGACCAACCAATTGACCTAGAAGGATGAAGTAAAATTATTTCACACTAAATCGACCCCAAGGAGTAACGTAAAATAGTTATAACTTGTTTAAAATACAGAGTGTTCCAAAAATTGAGGGTCACTAGCTCGAATCTCGAAATGTTCAAATATAAACATAGGTCAAGTTATACACCATTTTAAAGCCTTTTAACAGACAAACATGTCAGTGAAAACAGAACTCACTTATCTCTATCCGTTTCAAAATGGCGGCCATTTTTGCAAAAAATATTAATATTTACTGAATACCCTATATCTGCTACTAAACGACAAGGCATATTTTTATTCTGATTCAAATTTCTCACTCGTATTGAACTCAGCTTTATCCTGATATTCTACATGACAGTATTTAAAGCAAAATGCAAAAATACAAAACATACTATTTTTGAAAATGTTTATATGCCCAAAACTCTAAAAAGTCATATAGTAACTATATGTAACGTATGTCAAAAAGTATATCATCTTAAAGGACTTGGAAATCCTAGCAACTTTTGTATTTACACCAACCTTTATAACTCATTTATAAAAGAAGTTAATATGCATTTCATTTGGGGAAATGATGATTTTTGTTGAGCTAAAAAACAAAAAAGATGCGAGGTTGTTGTAAATTAGAAAGTTGTTAGGATTTCTAAGACCTTTAAAATTATATACTTTTTGATATACGGTAGTATTTGACTTTTTTGAATTTTGGGGTTATAACAATTAAAGAAAAGTATTTTTATTATTTTTTACTATGTTTTAAATACTGGCATGGAACATATCAGGATAAAGCTGTGTTCAATACGAGTAAGAAATTTGAATCAGAATAAAAATATGTCTTGTGGTTTAGCAAATATAGGGTATTCCGCAAATTTTAATTTTTTTCGCAAAAATGGCCGCCATTGTGAAACGGATGGAGATAAGTGATTTAGTTCTGTTTTCACCAAAATGTTTGTCTGCTAAAGGGCTTTAAAATTATGTATAACTTGACCTATGTTTACATTATAACTTTGAGATTCGAACTAGTGACCCTCAGTTTTTGGAACACTGTATTTTAAACAAGTTATAACTAATTTTACGTTACGCCTTAGGGTCAATTTAGTGGGAAATAATTTTACTTCATCCTTCTAGGTCAAGTGGTTTGTCTGCTATTGGTTTGAGACACCTTACTTGAGACTCCCTGTATATATGTGTTTGTACTTTACTGGTGAAATTTTTTGTCAGATTTACTTCAAATTTGGTAGGGACATTCCTTTCTGTTACCAGTTGGACAAGTTTGTTGGGCAAAACAATCGGAAAACTCTAACCCCCTTTTTTGGGATTTTAAATTTTGAGTTTTTAGGGCCAAAAAGGGTCAGAAAAGCCTTGAATGTAGAATTAACGCAAATTAAATCATAGGACGTAAAAAGGCGGAAGTTTTAAGCCCTTACTCATCATTCTAGCACCAATATTCTCCGAGTTATTAAAGAAAATGAAAATTGAGGAAACAAAGACTTAAGAGTATTGTACGTTGTCTTATGGGGATTTTACATTGGAAAAGATTGTTTTTCATATCTTGATGAAGTTTTATCACTCCTAATACCCCATCCCGACTTTTGATCGTGATGGCACTTCCTTCTAAGCTTGAATCATATCTTGATGAAGTTTTATCACTCCTAATACCCCATCCCGACTTTTGATCGTGATGGCACTTCCTTCTAAGCTTGAATCATATCTTGATGAAGTTTTATCACTCCTAATACCCCATCCCGACTTTTGATCGTGATGGCACTTCCTTCTAAGCTTGAATCATATCTTGATGAAGTTTTATCACTCCTAATACCCCATCCCGACTTTTGATCGTGATGGCACTTCCTTCTAAGCTTGAATCATATCTTGATGAAGTTTTATCACTCCTAATACCCCATCCCGACTTTTGATCGTGATGGCACTTCCTTCTAAGCTTGAATCATATCTTGATGAAGTTTTATCACTCCTAATACACCATCCCGACTTTTGATCGTGATGGCACTTCCTTCTAAGCTTGAATGCACAATATTGCCATCCCAGTCAGTGCTGACAGATTGAGGGTAATTACCTGAAAAACAGGTATTTTCAACGCTTGAGGGTATTTTTGAGGGTATTTTTTCATTGAGGGCTATTGAGGGTAATCAACATAATTGTTCAGTGTTGACTATTTCAACGGCTAACAATTCTACTCTTTCTGTAGTAATTGAACGTTTGTATAATTTTTAATATTAAATATTTTTTTATCTGTAAGAAAATTACACAAAATAAAGAAAGAAACTCTGAGACACGGTCTCTCTGAGAAAAAGTGTACCGGTAAATTTTGATCCTGATGTATTACCTAAAGGCCGCACAAGATCGGGTTCTACGATTACGTAGTGGGGCTTTGATTACATACTACAACTATGGGGAACAACAAACTAACCAATCAGCCATATTATTCAATTATCTAATTCAACATTTTTAAGAAATATTGCATGATTTGTTTTAAACAAATACAACACGCGAGGACAACCAAAATAATAAATTACATCTATATAGTCTATGGTACCAGACACATCATTAGTAGACTATATTTCATCCAGAAGGAATAAGAGAGTTTTAGTTTTTTGTGTGATAATTTTGAAATGGTAGCCTAGTTCTAAAGCAGTTGCAGATTGTATAAATTTATAATATTTTTAGGTGTTTTAAGCTGTTAATTAGTGTAAAAACGTATTGTTAAATGATAAATATAACCGTTTTCCCTCGTTTGGGGGTATTTGAGAGTATTTTTCATAGTTGAGGGAAATTTTCTTGATGTCTTCTAGCAGCACTGATCCCAGTTGGCCTACTGCATTTAAATAGAACCAGATGCATCAGAACAGCAACAAAATCAAATATTTTACACTTATGCTAAAAATGACACAAATCTTGATTTAAACCCAATGTTTTATTGTTTAAAGTTTTTAATGTGGTAATTCACTTCCCTAATGTCAACGTGCTGTGTGAAAACTCGTTTTTATTACTAGTATGTATTTATTATATGCACACTTCTACTCGTCTCTGCCATCTTCTGTGCATCAGTCCTGTTACTAGATGTGCACGCGCATCACAAAGTCACATGTGCACTTGTGCACGCTCGGTCTATTCAAATCCACCCTGATTGACTCGTTTGTTGCAATAAATATTTTGGTATATTACTGGAAGCCTTTTGCATCAGAAATAATTTTGTGTGATTACAATATTTACAACAATTTTTTTATTTGGCCAGTTAAATCTTATTTCACCTTAACTCGAATGCCCGAACAACTCTATAATCAGGCCAAAATGTGTATAATAATGCCAACAAATGCATTAGTGTTTGGTAGAAAAACGTATTTTGAATATTCTATTTGATTTATATGTTTAAAGGAGAGAGAAACTGTGATCTGAGAGCAATAGACTTCCAACAATGCAAGAAAAATGAAGCATGTGTTAGTGTGGATACAAGGACAGTATGTCAATGCAGAACAGATTTTGAAAGAAATGACAACGGCATTTGCCAACCAGTGCCTAAAAAATCTGACCCAACCTCTTCACCAAATACTGTGGATGAATCCAGTTCAGGAGGATTTGGTAAGTCTTTAGTAAAATATTTAAAGTTAAATATATGAGGTTCAAGCCTGTGCTGTTTTTTTTTCAACGACCTTGTGTATATGCGGGTGTAAATTCGCTTTTATTACTTTCTTAAAATGAAACAATGGGTGTGTTGCCTCATTTTTAATATAGCCAGAGATTTTCAATTCCACATGCAAAATCAATGACAAAACACTGATTTTTAAATTATTTGTTAGCAATAGAATTTGTTTAACTTGTTTGCCTCGAGTTCTTTACGGTTTTTAATATCATCAAATACTCCGAGACAAATAAGGTAAACAAATTATATTACTCATTTCTATGAATTGTTGTTAGAACTAGAAAGATAACACTTTTTTGAACTTTGTATTACCTCTTCTAGCCTGTAAATTATTAATAAATAAAGTAAAAATACCTTGACCAGTAACAATAATTGAGAGATAATTTATCAGTGATCCACCGAGGCTGTTTATTAGTTAGTATTTTGATTTGAGATTTTTATTTTATTTTATTACTGGCTTATTGGTGTTTACATGTATCCTTTATTTACAGTCATCTATCTAATTTTTCATAATTCAAAATATTCTGGAGGTGTATTTTTATGCCTTGTATCTTAAGCCTTTTTATGCCTGCAATAAATAAAGTTCCCATCCAAAAGTTAGATATTATTCTATGAGGTTTGTTCTAAAATTGCCAGACTTTTTCTTTCAATATTGGAAATAAAAATATCATACAGTCAATTTTTGATATATGGATAATTAATGATTTATATATTTAATTTCCCGGCATTAGGTTTAGTAAATTTTTGAACTCAATATTCCGTTCGGTTGGCAAGATGTCTATTCAGTTGGCACTAGATATCCGATTAACCAGGCGTTAGGATTTCTTGTACATCAAAAAATGGATATTTGATTTAATTAAGGCAATTAATTACTCATCCTTCTGAGCTATCGGTTTAATCTCAATCTTTAGTCAGAGCTATCAAACACACACACTGGCATCAAATTAATTAACAAGTTAACATCTTAGTGCTAGATAAACACTCGAGGAATAGTTTGTTTCGAAAAGCTGAAAAATAATGGTTTTGATTCAATTGATGAAATATTAGAACATAAAATGAATGACTTATCTTTTGGACAAGCCTCAGATATGTTTTTCTAATATATTGTTGTAAAGGCATGCTTGCAATGTGAATGTAGAACTTGAAACTTTATATCATTTTGAATTTATGTCAAAACTCGGTATTAAAGTTTGATTCTGATTGTGATAGAATTTCCTCGTCTTTTACATATGTAGCAGAGTATACGGAGTCTCTCAGACAAGGTATCTCAAACAGATTACAGACAAAACTAATTGACGACTAAATCAATCCTGTGGAATAACATATAAATATTTTAATTTTTTTTTAAACAGGGTGTTCCAAAACCTGGGGGTCATTAGTGTGGATCTCAGAAGTTTGAAATGTAAACATTTGTCATGATGTACAGACTGATTGTTGAAGCCCCATAATAGAGGAGCATTTTGGCAGAAACAAAACTCACATCTTTCCATTTTTGTCAAATATTTTGATATTTACATTATGTATTTTATGAACAACTGATTACAAATGTTTTCCGATTCAAATTTATTTTGTGTGATAACTAAGATTTACTCTGATATGTAAAACGACGATATTTTTTTGGAAATGATTTTTTTAACTGTTTTTTTTATGTCTAAAACTCAAAAATTTCAAAGAGTAACATATCATTTTAAAGGTCTTGTAAAGCCTAGCAACTTTCTAATTTAAACCTACCTCGTATCCCTCTTGGTTTTTTATCAGTCAGATAAAATTATAATTTTTCCATTTAAAATATACGGTAACTATACATAAAATATGTGATATATATGCCACAGAGTAAGTATGTGGAAGTGTTATGCACAAATAACAAAGATGTTATATGCGAAAATTATGTTTTTTGCTGACTGCTATAATATTAAAAGAGATATAAGATATGTTTAAACGAGAAAGTTGCTAAGATTTACAAGACCTTTAAAATTATATGCATTTTGTTGAGTTTTGAGCTTATAAACATTTTCAAAAACTAATATTTTTAAATATTAGTTTTTCAAAAAATATTGTCGTGTCGCATATCAGAGTAAAGCTTAGTTAATTATTGCGTAAAAAATGTGAATCATTAAAAAATATTTAATCAGTGGTTTATAAAATCAGCGTATTCTATAAATATGAAAATATTTCATAAAATTAGCTGTAATTTTGAAACTAATGGAGGTAATCGAGTTCTGTTTTCACGAAAATGCTCCTCTATTATGGGGTTTTAACATGCTGTACAACACAATGTATGTTTACATTTGAAAATTCTGACATCCACACTAGTGGTCCTCAGATTTTGGAACACACTATATTTTTAAAACGTTAAACATATTTTACATTATTCCATGGGGTCAATAGTGGGAAATGATTTTTCCATCCTTCTAGTTTGCCTGTAGTCTCTTCCAGACCCCTTACATGAGAGTCCTTGTATACCTTATTCATTTACTTGACAATGACTATTGTGGGAGGACAATAAATTATTTTGAACAGGTGTATAACACCTTCGCTACCGACACTACCACATTCGGTCTGCCATATCGACTGTGATAAGGCTTGTAGGGAACTTATGAACGGTAGGTAATTCATGAATGTTAACGCAAGGTGATGTTTTTTCGGGGGTCTTTTTATTTGTTCTTATTTTTTAATTATTGCTGGGTATATCAGAATACATATAATTTTTGACAGTTAGGTCATTTGCCAATTCAGTGTTTTATTTGAATCTTTTCAAGCTCTTTTAAGATTGTTTTGATTTAGTTTTTTGTTATGTTGCTTAGTTTTGATGTTGGTAATTTTGTTTATGTTGCTTTGTTTGTATAGTGGTAATTTTTTTATGTTGCTTTGTTTGTATATTGGTCATTTTGTTAAGACCTAAGTTATTTTTACAATCATTTTAATCTGTTTTTGTTGTAATGGTGACTCAGATCATTCATTTATTTATTGCTCGGTTCAAGCATTTTTTATGGGAAGAAGAAATCTGCCTACTTAATTTTTGTGATGAGCCATTAGATGCATATTTTTCAATTTGCAGTAACTAATTTCAGAAAGGATTAAATAAGTTTTCTCAATAAGTTTTTATGGCTTAAATTTAGCTTGAAATCCTGATGTGTAGTCAATGCACTGATGCTACAATTTTCATTTAGCAAATTAAAGGACAGCTAGCACTACAACAGAAGTAGGTGGACTAATGAGCATTCACGATGTAAGACATCCTTCCGTTTCATATGTCATTTAAGGATGCAACAGCATTCTTAATTGAAATAGCCCATTTGAATGTTGCCCACATTGATAAACATATGAAATCACAACCTAATAGAAAAAAAATTATATATCTTGCAAAATTCGTATTTTCACTATAGTACTTAAATTAACTTCACAAAAATGGTAATTTGCTCTATTTTATATTGGATTGGGATTAACTAGTTGTGTAGTTATGCCATTTGTAAATGAACATCTTTTTATGAGCATTTACACAGATTGTGCATTGACAAAGGGAAAGAAACATGAGAAAAATTCTCCTTATGAAAAGCAGTGACTATATTATGCAACAAAGTAAAACAAATAGTGAGTCTGCAGTTTTAGTTTGCATTTCGAAGACATGTTTCCTTCATGAATCTAAATTTAAAAACAATCGAGTCAGTTCGAAGAAAGCGAGAGTAATAATGAAGGTTCATTAAATCTAGGGTTGTTAAAAAGAAACCTAACTTTTTCACTTCGAGGCAGTCGAGCACGTCGATGATTAAAGGGATAGCTAAACAGCTGTCTACTGTAATTTGTTTTTGATGCTTCTTTTTTCTGCGATTTTGATGGATCGTTTTAATCCAGGGTTCAAGTTGATCCTGTGGCTGATCATGCCAGTGCTGCTGGCAGTCACTGTCGGGGGAATCGTTTACACGGGCCGCCAGAAGATGTGGCTCAACCGACTCTATAGGATGCGGGTGCGCTCCTACAACAATGTTTTGGTTAGTAGTCAAGATGAAGACGATCCTCCGATAGCATGAGTATTGTGTTTTTATTTATTCGATATTCACCATTATTGTTTTAGTTAATGAATTACCGGTGACCCACGGGGTTGCCACGTTTGTTTTGATCAGTGGCTCTGCTAGTCATTAATATTGCATTCATTTCTCCATTAATGTTATTTTACAGTGTTTAATAACGTTACCTTTGGAAAGTCTCACCCGAGTTATATTATCTTTACCATAGAATACTATTATTTAAAAAGATTTTCATTTAAAATATGTATATTTAAAACAGATTACTTTGTTTAAGTTTCTTAATTATTTAAGGCTTAAACTTAAATGTGCTTGTACAATCAGTGATAGTACTAATTGAAATCTGATTTAAAGAATACCAGTGAGTGGTATAGTTGGTAATGGTTTCTTTGTTAAAAGAAATTACAGTTTTTCTAGTTTGTTTGGGTAGGTTTTGTGTTGAGAACTGAAAACTAGCCGGATTAGATTTACTAAAAATTATCATTGATAAATCGGTATTACAGTTAAAAGTATTTAAATATGTGTTAGATTTTCCTGTATTGTTACAAAAGTTTATGTGTATTTTTTATGATATATTTTATGAAATCTACTAAAGGATATTCACAAAGAAATATTACCTTTTACTTTTTGCTTTTGTTGAAACTAGTTGAAACAGCCAACTGAATTCAGTCCGATGTTGAAATTAGTTGCTTTGTCATTTAATTTTTCCTTCTGTGTTCTAAAAAGAGTGTCATTATTTTGATATTACATTCTACATTCAACCCTCTACAAGTCATCATTGCCCACGGCAGTAATTGCTACTGATGGGCACAATGCAGAATCCTCACAGTGTTCTGTTTTTTTTCCATGATGATGATGATTGTTGGGGTTCAAATGTTTTATATTTTAAGGTTAATTTGGTAAGTTGGGAAAAGGATAGACAGCTAGCTTACCTGAAGAGAATAAAACAGGTGTAGCACAGGAGACACACAAAAAACACTTGATATTTCGCCCCTCTTGTGGACTTAATTAGAAGAGAAGAGAATGAAGAAGAAAATGGCTGTTTGTAAACTGGTCCTTAAGTCAGTGTTACCACAACACCAAAAAAAACACTGACTTAAGGACCAGTTTACAAGCAGCCATTTTCTACTTCATTCTCTTCTCTTCTGATGAAGTCCCCAAGAGGGACGAAATATCAAGTTTTTTGTGTGTTTTTTGATGTGTCTCCTGTGCTCCACCTGTTTTATTCTCTTCAGGTAAGCTAGCTGTCTATCCTTTTCCCAACTTACCAAATTCTCACAGCCTAGAGCTTTTCAAAATGAACCTATGTTTTAAGGTTAGTGTCTTATGCTAACTATCAACACATTTCTCATTTCCTCATTGTTTTAAGTTTAAATAGCTTTCTCGCGGTTTAAGCTCATTTATGAGCTTTGTTTGCTGTAAAAGACTGTTTGGTTTTGAAACAATATATTATGTACTTTCATTTACATAAGTTGTTTAGTGACCTTGTAAATGTATATTATAAAAAATCAGAAAATAACAGCAACATGCACTCAGTGAGTTGGGACTCGGTAATGATTTTGTCCAGCCAAATTACAAACAAACAATTGCAAACAAACAAAGAGACCTACCCCCGATAGAACAAATGAATGAAGAAATCGTTGTAGTTACACAATATTTATAGGTTACAGGGTTACAGACTATTCACATTATTTTCTATTTGCAATTTAATCTTTCAAACATGCTACTCTTAATTTATCTGTGTATTTTTGAGGATATTTCTAAATGCCTGAAAATAACTCAGATCTTCAAACTGTCATAATTTTCTTTCCACATTATAAACGATCATCCAATATAAAATGCTAATGTATGCAGTTTTTATGATTATAATACTTGTCCGAAGAACGCCAGGTTTCAAGAAATGTGGATACAACAAATTCAATTTGTTTACCTTATGAACTTTAAAACATAAGCCCATTGAATATTCTTAAAATACTAATCAACCAGTGTAAAAATTGAATCTTATCTTCCTAATTGGGCTCCTCATAATATAACCTAAATAAATATGAATTTTGTTCAAGAGTTAAGCCCTTTTCAGTCCCCCTAAAGTTTAGTTTGGAAAATTTTGTTTAAAATCGTAGGTTAAAGTAATTGTTGATTTTGTTAAATGTGGGCAAGAATTATCAAATGTTTCATTGCGAACAACTCACATATTTTTATGACTTGTTTAGCTACTCTAAGGGTTATTAAGCTTGAACTACAGACAAGGCTGTCATGTCATTGTACAAGGGGTGGAAGGCCTAGACATTCTGAAAACTGTGAATTTGAAAATTGTCAGTTATTGACAATTGGCACTAATTTCCTTTTACTAAGCATTTTAGGACGCATGTTTACCGTTATTCCTTGATTATTTAACATCATTGGTATATTTATTTATTAGTATCACGTATATTATTTTGTAATATGTATTTGTTATGTCATAGAGGCATTTTAACTGTTGACCAAAGTTCAGTAAATAATGGTTTTTAAACTTTAATAATTAGTGAATATTGCTGTATATGTGCAAGAGTCTATTTAAGAAATCATTGCTGCAGTCTGCAGTATGAGTAATTGATTCTTATCTCGATGCGGTGATGTGTAATCAAATATGTAACCTGTGCGTCAAGGGGATTTTATTCTTTGTTTTAATCTTACTATATTTTCTCCGACTTTATGTTATAAAATAGATTTGTAAGCTACGTCACCACATAGGCAGTACTGGTGCATTAAACTTAGCGTACAAATTATTGTTTGAAACTCAGCATGAACAAATGTGGAAAATGTTTTCATATATATTTTTCCAATATTTAATTATGTTTGTTGTACATTTATACATGTTTTGGTTTCAGGAAACTGTAAGCTAGAGGTTCTCAACTGAGTCACAAATAATTTAGTTTTTAGGGTTTTTTATGTACAATAAATCATTTATGTAATTACAATATGAAATTATAATGTAATAAGGAAAGTATTATCATTCCTTTAGTAACCAGTATCAGTATTTGTTTGTTGGGATTTAGCCAGTTTGCTACCGTCATACTAGACGAGTTCCATTTATCACTACAGTCCTCTCTATGCGCCTTTGAAATATTGTTAGAGCTAAGTCACCTGCATTTGAGCCACTCTGGCTATTAAAATATTCTGATGCCCCATATTTAAACCAGTTTCTTTGTCTACCTGTCTTCAGGCCTAAATATTTTAAATCGGTTTGTAGGGATATCTGATTTATATGCAGGACTAACACTGGTTTCATATGTTGGATTTGGCAATGGGTTTGGTTTACCCCTGACTTGTTTTTCATTGGTTGGTCTATTTCAATCACCAGACTAGTGTGTGTATGCATTGACTATACACCTGTACTAGAGTGAAAACCTTATGGGCCCGCCTGATAGTAAAAGAGGCGGTATTCTCCACGAAGTTGACAGCACTGGATAGAAATCGCCACTATCACATGCAATGGCAGACGTAACTCTGGCTCATGCCGCTTGGCGCGCTCAGCTCGGCCGTGACGGGTTTTTAAAATCTCACTTTGCTAATAAAACAACTGTCTCGCTTTCCTCGAAACTCGGAAGGTTTAATATACGATTTACCAAAGGCTGTAAGGCTGTAATAACAAAGGTTGTGTAAAATAAAATAATATTGTTATAACGGTTAAAAACTTGTAATAAAATTGGTGTTGGCGTCATAACCGTCTTTCGCCAGCGTCAATCAAGCGAGCTCTGTCTGTTCGTTTGCCTTTGTGATTCCAAGTAGTTCGCGTAATGTCTACTAGGAGGAAGCACATTCGATAGCCCCTGTTGCCGACCGCACTCAATAGATTGTGCTGTTCCTTGGTTAACAGTTTTTAGCCTTGCATTTACCGTCTACTGCAGGTGTATAGTCAATGGTGTGTGCGCTGATCGGTAGCAAACTTGTTAAATTTAACGTTTTATATGATCTCATTCTGTCAGCTTCAATTGCACTATCAAACCTCTTATTTACAATGTCGTCCTCAAGGATATATTTCTTAGTGTTTCATTTCAAAAGGCAAGTAAATAATACTATTATTGAGAAAAAAAAAACGTTTATGGGTTAACCACATTTTATTAAAAGTTTTATTATTTTAAATTGGCAAAAAGAGTGCCACAAATCTAAAAATAATCATATATTTTATTTGTCATTCAGTTCCTGAGCACTTTATATTAAATTATAATCTGTTACAATAATGGCTACCTTTAATTGGTCCTTATATTTACTAGTACGAAAAAACTACCTTAATAGGAGGGTATAATATAGGAGGATTTAAGATTTTAAGGTACAAAATACATACAGGTGCATATATTTAAAAAAAGGAAAAATCTTTTACTTCGACCAGGGTTTGAGCTTGACGAATCAGGTTTTTTTCAGCCAAGATAGCACACGTCAGCTACATGAAGGTACAAGTTAAGATCGCACTTGTCAGTTAGTACAGAAAAGCTAAGTATATTGGAAAATGCTTATATAAAATAAACTGTTAGGACAATCAATATAAATCCAGGGAAAACAATGTTTTTTTATATTTTTAAATTCTTCTGCAGTTAACAGTAATGTCTATTTCGCAAAACAAACTAATTTTTATTCAATTACATCGCCCCGGCCCATACAGTATTATTTCCTTTGCTATTTATTTAACGGTGTATTATTATTTTTATTTTTGAATGTTTTGCAGCCAAGGGGGATGACATTGAAAATGTTGAGAACCTCTCAAACAAAAGTTCCACTGAGTTGTAGCTATGAAATTGAACTATCGATAGCCTGTATTGTAAACAAGATTTTATCTGATTTTGAAAATGTGCTGTGTAAAAAGGCTGTTTGTAATTATTGACAGCCTATGAACGGTTCACTTGTTTTCATCTGTCGATAACGGTTATATGTAGCTTAGGCTGTAAATTGTGATATTACTTTTAGTTATTAGTTTATGTATAAATATAATACCTAGTAATCTATATAATATCGAATAATTTATTTTATGAGAAATATGTTTGATTTCAGAGCACAAGGCCTGTATAGGTTAAGGAATTGATGTATTGAGTAATCTAATCCGTGCGGAATATTCGCATTAAGAGAGTCGACTACAGATAAATGTAAATAATCGGATGACTCCGGAATCTGCTATTGCTGTATGAAAATCTTTGTTTTCCTCTTTTTGCTATGAAATCATTTTACCACAAAATGCTGTCTTTTTGTATAAAGAAAACTGAAGATTACAAGACTATCGATATGCTGTGTTTTATATATATATAAATATTATTTTTGTTTTAAATATGTTGAACTAAAATAAACAAAGTAGTACATTATTCCTTTGTTTTTTCCTTTTCATCTCCTTTTGAGTATTGTTTTTGTATACACTCGATAAAAATAAAACCACAAAGTTTTTCATCAAATTTTAATGCAATTATTTTTATAAATACTAAGCAAGGGTGATTTTCCTCCTTTAACATTATTAACTGTACACGGTTCATTTAATCTAATGGATATCACATATGTTCATTTCAATACATTAATACGGGGAGTTTAATGGTCACATAAATGCTGAAACATCAAGGTAACCGGCAGCAGTACAATAGAAGCAGTAGCAATAGAACTTGCACTGGGCTCATCTACACGGTTGTTTGAATCTTCATCTATAGAATTTTCGTTATCTCTGCCATTCTTCTTCTCGATCTCTATTTCCCTCAGAGTTTCCTCTATAGCCACATTAACTGAATTTAACAGTTGAAATTTATGTTTTTGACCATCTTGTGTTGGACACTCGCCTCTGTAGTCATCAATGTCCAATGACCAGATCATTACTCCACCGAGCTGCTTCTCCATTGCGAACTTAACCTGTAAAAACAAAAGTTAAACTGTGTAACAAATAAAAGACACAGCAACTGTTTTTAAACATCTCTTATGTGTGTAGATCAGAACATCAAAATTCAATGTTTGAAATATGGGTCAGATGTATTCAAATATTAGCAGGCACTGCCAGGAGACTGAACTGGGGAACTGACATTTAAGGGTATTGTTCCACAGGGGAAACAACCCCACCAAACCTTACACCCTGCTGGCTGGCCGTCGTCGGAACCAGGTACATACGATCATCCTGAGACCTAGTATTATACTCTTAAGTCCTGTACTATCCAAGCCTGGAATCATAAAAATTAAATTGTAGGATAGTTGTTAAACAAGCTGAAAAATCACTGAGAAGCAAAATGAAAGATTGATATTAAAGGGGATATGAAAATAGCTCTGTGAAAAAATAAATAATTCAAATTATAACAGTTGCTAAACTTTTGTAAAATGTGGATTGTGTAAAATATATCCAATCTTGTGAGTAAGGCTCTGGAAAATAATAGGCTGTCTAGGAAAATTTATATTATTAAAATATAAAAAAACTTGTCCATTTGTTAAGTTCTAAATTACAACAAAGATTAAATTGATATATTTAGATTAAGATACAACAGCAGTTTTATGTAGTTCCAAGAAACACAATGAAAAATGTATTCTATATAAAAACAAACCTTGTGTCTCAAACTTCGTGGGTCATCGTAGACAATAACTTTGTCTTCATTCACAGCGAAAGGGGTTAGAGATGCTTCATCCCAATGTCTTTTCCATGTGGAGTTCGGTTCATTTAATTCCGTGCATATCTGAAATAATAAATAGTTATCTCAAAAACTTTGTGGAGCAAGGATGGCACTTTAAAATTTAACGATTTGAGCACCAAGAACCGAAATACTGGCATTTGAATATGCTTCCTAAAAATATGGTTTAATTACTGTAGAAGCAATCATGGTATTACAAACGCTATTTGTGGCGTGGGTCTAACATGTGGTAACTTTGTAGACAAAATGGGAATTAACTTGAAAGACTTTAAAAGATAGAAAATGACTTTAAAAAAGAATAGCTGCTTTCTCAAAACTCCTAATCTGCTAATTCGGGTATTCATGAGTTCCGAAGCTTCAGGCCTTACCTATTACTGTGTACGCCACTAATGCATAGGCGCTCTATCTCATTCCCTCCCAGTGTTGCCAATCACTTTTTTCCTAATTACCCACAATCATCGACAAAATTTTCCTCAAATACCCTCAAAATCTAAACTCCCACCTTTGAGTAAAGACAGCGAATAATATAAGAGGAAATGTTCTTGAAATGTTACAGCGTAGAATAAAGATTGGACAAAATTATTTGTATGTCAGTCAGTTTTTTGTCTCCATTTTTGATGTGAGATCCCATGGATTTTCTCAGAATTTTTTTGCTGCTTAAAAAATTCCAATATAAAAATCTCTAACAACTGATTACATTTCTTTTAAAGCCATAAAAACCAAAAATAAAACAAAAATCAAAAAATTCAATAAAATAGAGGAATTTAGTAATTTAATAATAAAGAAACAAAAATTATTTCAACAATAAGTACATCACAAAGTATATATTAATGGCTTTAGTGAAAGTACCCTTTTTACCCTCGAAATATAATAACCCTCGAGGTCCTAATTATCCTCAAAGAGGTTAATTATCCTCGAATTGGCAACACAGGTCTTTCCACTACGCAGCCACCTACAGACACTCAAGACAGCGGTTGTAGACAGCGGTGGAGTGGTGTGTGGAAGGGGTTGGGGTAGAGGCGCGATATTCCTAAATGCGGCACTGGTGGTTGGGTTGAGCAGTCTAAGGCGCTATAGGTCTTTCCACTACGCAGCCACCTATAGACACTCAAGGCAGCGGTTGTAGACAGCGGTGGAGTGGTGTGTGGAAGGGGTTGGGGTAGAGGCGCGATATTCCTAAATGCGGCACTGGTGGTTGGGTTGAGCAGTCTAAGGCGCTATAGGTCTTTCCACTACGCAGCCACCTACAGACACTCAAGGCAGCGGTTGTAGACAGCGGTGGAGTGGTGTGTGGAAGGGGTTGGGGTAGAGGCGCGATATTCCTAAATGCGGCACTGGTGGTTGGGTTGAGCAGTCTAAGGCGCTATAGGTCTTTCCACTACGCAGCCACCTACAGTCACTCAAGGCAGCGGTTGTAGACAGCGGTGGAGTGGTGTGTGGAAGGGGTTGGGGTAGAGGCGCGATGTTCCTAAATGCGGCACTGGTGGTTAGGTTGAGCAGTCAAAGGTGCTATTCTTATGGCCAGGAGTAAAACAGGAACGAGGGTTCGAATTCAGTCTCAGTTGTTGGTTTTTATGTGAAAGTCATGGAGAGTTCACCAGTCTGTCAGATTTGAAAGGAAGGGCGGACCGCAAACAGAGGATGGCACGGGTCCAATCTGACGGGATGGGTAAGTTCTAAATGGTTTTACTTCTAAATAGTGTATACATTTCCCTCATTTGAATGTTTGCTTTGATACAGTCACTACTGTCAATGCCAATGGTGGTTCTTGAGAATGTTGCATAATTAACTACCAAAGTGGTTGAATAAGAGAAAATCAACCATGGTCTGCAGTTATGTATGATCTTAAGGTGTCAGTATGTATTTGATTTACAATGAACAGTAATGAAATCCTGAACTATAAACCCTTTTAACCTTAACAGGATTAGGGTATAGCTATTTATCACCATTTCGACCTAAGATCTTTTGTAGCACCCTTTCAAAATTCCAGTCTACTGACTTTAGGCTCTTACAGTAACTTATCAGTTGATGGGCGCCCAACTCTGTAGTTTCCTCCAGCCTGGGTGCGGCCTTTCCTAGGGTTTTCAGCCTTTCTGGGCAGGAAAGCCACAAGCCCTTGGTAACAAGCATAACTGTTTTTAAATTTTGCCAGAATTCATATTCAGTGTTGTTTTGTGTGTCACAGTCACTAGGTACGTTAAAAACAGGCAAATTTATAGTTTTTTCCCTAAGTAGACAAAGCAGTAAGAGTTAAACAAAATTTTTTTAGCATATTATGTATTTACTCTAGAAACTAATTTTTAGTGAAAGGCAACATTAATTTATTTCACTCCAAAGAATAAAATAGAATATATAATTTTGTTAGTTAATTATTTAATGACTTAACAAAGTTAAGGTTTTTTGTAAGAGAGGTAATGCTGTGGGTCAGAATATGGAATCAGATTCGTAAAATTCTATATTTTCATATGTAAATTGAGATGTTTTTACAGTTTCCATTGCAAAATCTTAATTACATGATCAATTTTATTTTCATCAGGTCTTCCTTATGTCAGTATAATGTTTCCTCCAAGCGCACCTCTTTCAGTAATCAGGCATTGCCTTTTATAACATTCAATAGAGTAGCAAATGAGAACTGACTCAATAATAGGGTAAAGCTACCATGTACCTGCAAGTCCGGTAACATCTGTCATAACAAGTACACATGATTAAATTAAAAGTATACCTCATTATACCCCATGAAGCCATCCTCCCGAGTGTATGGACCACTGAAAGCAGAGCCGAGGGATGGAGTACCGAGCTTGTCGCTGTGAGTGGATTGTGTCTTGAATGTTCGTCCATACATCGGCAAACCCAACACGAGCTTGTGTGGCTCAACACCGTGACTGAGCATGTAATTCACACTGTATTCCTGTAACAAAACAGATAGTTTTGAGATGGAAATATCAAAAGCTTTGGTGACCTACTAGCCTGCTGAGTTGTGTCTCTGGGCTCAATTCCTAGGATTTCCAACCCTTAGAAAAGTTACCAACTGAAGCAAGATTTTAGACAAGCCAAATAGCTGGACGATATCACCCATGATTGTACTCTTTGGAGAGTCAGTTTTTGATTTGCGTGAAATTAATTAATGACAAATTAATAAAAAAGTATTGACTTTGAATAATTGGTTTCCTCTAAACAGATCTTAAACAAAGTTGACATATAAAGCAAAGTTGGATCGATTAATTTTTGTTAAAATCACATTTGAATGTCTGCAACTAAACAAATAGGTTAAGTGAACTCTACCTCGGGGCATTTTGCAGGGTTTTGTGAGGTAGACTCTTGCAGGTGCATGAAATCATTCAAACTAGTCGAAATCGCGTGGTTGCCTTATACATTTAGAACAAAATACTTGTTTGCTTACAAATTGTTATGGCCTTGACCACTACCGTACTCCAACACATGCTAGAAACTTTCCAAAGGACCGAAGGGAGTTTTGGATTAAAATTGAAAATGAAACTGCTGCAAACAATTTTAGTCGGTAAGTAGTTTGACTGAGAATAGATTTTTATCTTCTATAAACATTAATTAAAAAATTTGAAAGGACTTGTAAATATTTAAATACTTATAAATATTCCCTAACCATCCTTGCCGCAAAGCCACATAGCTTAATAACCGTACTATTTTGAAAGAACTTTAATTTTGATGTTTATTTAACAGCGGGAGGTTGTACATCACATTAGATCTTACATTAAATCCTGGGTGTTATAATTTTGGGGTGGTTGTACGCACCACAGTGTTGACATCGTCAGGGTTGCTGGAGTGCAGAGGAGCGTTTGCGCCTGTCGTGTTGTCCCACTTGCCATGATAGTCGTAGCACATGAGGTGGACGTGGTCCAGGTACTTGTTCAGCTCCTGTAGGTCGTAACCGGTCTCCATGGCGTCTTTGCCGGCCCCCAGTGCGGCAGTCAGGCTCCAACCCTCTGGTTTTAAAACGTTATGCAACTCCTGAAGAACAGGTAAATATATGTATTGAGCATAAGCGTAATTTATGTATTTTGATTCAAGGGGCAAACATGGTCGTGACCGTGATTACTGTGACTTTTCGTGCAACTGCCCCCCCTTGCCACCCCCGGATTACGCCTATGGTATTGAGTTAACAGAACTTTCAGCAAATTTAAATTTATAAATATTTTATTCCTAAAGGTTTTTTACTGAATTTGATATTTTTATTGTGAAGGGCAAAAAGATCCTGTCCAATCGATTGTAAAACAAAAGTTGTCGCTTTACATTTAGATTTTGAATTCATAATGTCTTGTCAGTACCAGTTCCTGATACTCAAAATAAAAATAAATCAGTTAATATAGATAATTGTTTTTGCAGCTGCGATGAATATTGTCCATCGGTCTTCAGACTAGGGCATGAACCTCATCGGTATTGGGAAACACCACTTTTTCAACAAATCTAGGTATATTATTAAACCTTTAAGTGAATGAATTGCTCTTTTTTGTTTCTGTATTAATCATTTGAACTGTTGTCATGTATGAAGTGTGGAAAATTTAACAAAACATGTTTGCAGTGGACACACACACACACACAGCACAGTGAGTAAACAGATAACAGGCTCTCTGATAAAGCATTAAGCAGAGTGACTGATGCCTGTCCCCACCACACTTGCCCTTCATTATCTGCTGAGTACTGGAAGAGTCTACTGACTGTCTTGATCTGGGGAGGGAAGCGACTCTTAGATCCAAATTCACCTTTATCCCAGTTAGCTTAGGATACTGTATTGAATTGAATTAAAAATATATTTATTCATAAAGTACACAACGGTATACATCGAATGGTGTCATTATTTAACTATCACTAACACCAGTTTACAATGTCAATAATCCTAAAATAGACATCTAGCTACAATTCAGCAAAATCATATAAAGGAGTATCTATAAAATAAATTTTTAACCTCTTTTTAAACACCTCAAGATTACCTATGTCCTTCAATTCCACAGGTAACCTAGATAAAAATTTTGCACCAGCACAAGATGTTTTTTGTTAAAGAATGTGAGCTTGTGGGGATTAATGGCAATTTTATTTCTATTTCTTGTGAAATATGAGTGACTATCGCCTAGCCTGGGAACCAAATTGTTTTTGCACAGTTGTTTTAAGTGGAGAGTTGTATGAAAAACATAAAGACTATAGACAGTCGTTATGCCCAAACTAGAAAAATACTGACGAACAGAAACACCAAAATTCAGATTCAACATGGTACGTATTGCCCGTTTTTGAAGAAGGAGAATTCTATCCAAGTTCTGTTTTGATGTACCGCCATAAATAGCAATACCAAAAGTGATTGACGATTCTATAAGTGCAAAGTAAAGAGTTTTTAAAGTTTTATTGAACAAAATTTAGACATTCTATACAAAGCATATATACCTAAGGTGACTTTATTTACTACATGATCAACTTGGAGATTAAAAGACAAATTTTCATCTACAATCAGACCTAAAAATGTTGTAGAACTAACTTTTTGCAAAACTTGTTCATTAAGAAACTGTCTGAAAGAATAGATAAACAGTTGTTAACCTGATCGGATGAGCTACTCACAGAGTCTACCCTTTCTTGTCAACATCTCCCCAGTTGTTCACTAGTTATTAAGAGAGGGGGCTCTCCCTCAACTCTGCCACAGACGGGTAAAATTTCTATAATGTTCACACAAACTAGAATGTAATATTTGTATTTAACAAATTTAACTAAACTAATCGTTAATGAAATAGTTGTTGCTAACTCAGAAAAACACTCTATCTATTATAAAATTATTTTACAAAAATCGCTGGCACAAGGTTTATTTAAAACCTTAACACAAGTGCTACCCCTTAATCGCAGGAAGATATGAAGGGGAAGATATGTACCCCTGTACATAAATTGCGTTATCTGGAAATGGGGGAGGGGGTCCAGATTCAAAATGGAGGTTAGATGACCTTTAGGGAAGGCAAGGTTAACTTGAAAATTATTTAATTTTTTTAATATCTATTTTTAATCGGTTTCACCAGAAATAATCGAAAAACTTTGATCAAATTAAAATATGTATATATACTGAATCATTAAAAAGCTTTAGAAGCAGTGTATTAACTTATTTTTAATACACTTCCTGATTTAATAGGTCTTTTAAAATCAAATATAAAATGTTTTTATTCACCCTATATTTCACGACAATCCTGGTTCTTTATCTTTTCCTGGTATTCGTGCAACTGCTCTGATATTAGCGCTATGTATATTACAAATTAGTTCCACACCAGCGAGCACAAACCTGGCCCATAAAAACTCCCCACTCCTCTGTGGGGGAGCCAGAATTGGATACATCGGGAACTGTCGCAGCGACAACTCCACTCAGTCCTACAAGTTTGGCGGGGGAATTCATGGTGTTCACACCCCTGCCGCCACCATTACTGTACCAACAAACCACGCCCTCTGACCGAGGTTGCACAATGTGGGAACGATGGCATGGCTTGCTGTTGTAGTACTCGCGGCTGCGGGGTGGGGAGCTGAGACAATTCTCCTGCCAAACATTTTTACTGAGCGTAGTCGTCGCTGCGACAGGTCCTGACTGAGGACTTTCCATCGTCTCCTCTGTGGATCAGGGTGCTGTGAGTGTTGCGTTATTGTACGTTTTTACATTTTTGCAATTTAGACAAAGATGACGTAATTTTTGCAAGCAGGGGAGGGGGTATCGAATTATAATTGTATGATGACTATAGGGGGAGGGTCTGAAATTTGGCAAAAACTGATGATTTCCTCTAGCAAAACTGACTTTAACTTCAAAAGAGTTAAAGAGCGAATAAAAAAAATCGAATAATGAGACTGCTTAAATTATAAAACTGTTCTCATGATCAAAGTGACAAAATCGATTACTTGATTTACTTTCTTGATTTGGCTAGGTATTCCATAATCTTCACTATTTACCTTAACAAGAGCAACGAAGTTTTCTCGATCTTCTGGCGCGCCTCCTCGCTTGGTTGGGAACTCCCAGTCCAGATCAAATCCATTGAAATCGTGCATCCTAAAATAACACGTGGCTTGTTATTTTTAACTGTGAATACGGATAATACAATGGATAACATTGAATGATAAGACGCTTAAAGTTGATTGTCTATGATGGGAATTGTGTATACTTCCCTCAAAGCTCAAATCATATCAGCAAAAAAGGAAGATGGACTTTTATTCCATCGTCATTATATCCCACAGTTTTAACTCAAATAGTATAATTTCTTGTAACTAAATAGGGCATAATAACATGTTAACAGCTTGGTCTTTAAAAAATAAAGTGCTAGGGGGCCGATCCTAGTTTGGGAGGTCTCCCTAGCCCTCCACCAGGCACATACTGGAGGTTACCTCCATATCAATGAATGAAATATGGACGGCTGCGGTCGGCAAATTATTTTATTATAAAATTAGAATCATCATGGAAGTATTTAACTTAGGTATAGTATTACTTAGTATAGGTATTTTTTAACTTAGAATAGTGAGTTACAAAGTTTGCTGGAAATTATTTAAGCCTTTTATGTGATAACTGTGCAAACCTCTGAGCTAACATTGCTCATTTTATAGTATAGGCTTCATTTTTAACTTTTTTTAATTTGTTTGGGGGTTTACACATAAAATAATCATCATGTTTATACATAGAATATAACTTGTTCGATTTACCTTAGAAATCTTACAACGCTGTCAACAAATAGACGTCTATGCTCATGATTTGCCGCTAGTTTTGAGTAATTCAATGAACCTTCATTCCAGCCTCCAATGGCGATGCTCACAGTCAGATGAGGATACTTCCGTCTCAAATCAGTGATCTTTTTATAGGAACCTGAATACAACAAATATAATTTCAAAAAATAAAATATATGCGTAGGCCTACAATAGACCGGTAGGTAGACAATAGGCTTAACCGTCCTCGCTCAACCCCCCGTCGGATTAATCGCCCTCTTTCCAGAAAATCTCACGTCCCATTACTGTAATACAAAAATCGTTCAGGTCACAAGTCAATCATATGTTTCCTTAGTTTAAGTATGGCGTCTTGGTACCTGTTTATTTTTTGAAAAATCTGTCATTAAGGTTTTAAAACTTTTAGTGCTTAATATGACAATACCCAGGTGTTATTAATTTTAACCACTCTTTTAACTATCCAACACAGGATTCGGTCCCATGGAGGGCGTCTGCTGTATTTTATTCAAATCAGTATTTTATACAACACCTTTTACTACAAATTGTATGTATTTTATTAAATGTTATAAATTATGGAGTATTTTATAAAACACATTAAAATATAACAATATAATATAATGAAGTGCCATATAAGGTTTTTATGTATACTTACAAAAGTCCCCAAATAGTTTATACATTTAAGGTGTGTTGGGTTTTTATGTATCCGGTCCACCTGGTGTGATTACACACATATAGCTTCTCAGATTTGGTAAGTACAGTATACCACAAACAGTTGCGCAGAGATTAGAGTGGTCTTACGGTGCCCAGTGAGGCTGGTTAATAAGTTTGTAAACCAAATATATCAACATTTGTATGAAGGATGAGTATGTGTATATGGATAAAATAATCTTTTTCAAACTTACAATCCAATAATGTTTTGATGGAGGGCCCCCTTTTGATCTAGTTGTTCCACCCCCCATACCCAGGGCCGTACTCAGGGGGCAGAGGGGAAAAGAGTTCCAGGGTCCGGTGTCTAAAAAGAAGGTCACCAACTTGGATCCGGACGGCAACAAAGGCCCGTGAAAGCTGAGTACGGCCCTGCCCAGGGGCTCGTGAAAGCTGAGTACGGCCATACCATACCCATACCCGCCTTCTTGGGGTTACACCAAAGAGGTGTCATCCCTCAAGGGATAAAAAAGAGGTTTATAAGTTTGAAAATCGTTAAATGAGCCCAGCTCAAGTTCACAAAATATTTTCAAATGCTTACTATGATAATGGGGTTCAACATTTATATTCCGTTCTTAAAGGAAAAGACACATAAAATACATACCTACCTATCATCAATTTTAAAAATAACAATATTAGAATGTCTAAAAGCAAATTATCTGTAAATATAAATTTCAACTTTGCAGCTAATTTATGTACTTTGTGAATTCCCAATCAAAAAAGGACTCCTTTTTCATCTTACCACAGCATCTTTGTCTGAACTCTTTTTCCAGATGAATAGTATAGCCAAGCTTGTATTTTGTAAGAAAAACTGTATTTTTCTGAACAAATTAGTTTCTTTAAATAAAATGTCAATACATCAGTCCATATGAAGCAACTTGCAAATTGTTATCAAAATATATTCACAATTAAGGAAGAGAGTACCGATAAAAATACTTGCCTTTACCGTAGTTTTCTTGAAGATCATTGTAAGGATCGAGACTCTTTATGGAATTATCGGTAGTATTCAGTCCTGCAAAAGCGTAAATGAGGTGTGTGCACAGTGTGGGGTCGATGTCTTCGATGTTGAACGTTCCATGGCCCGATCGGTACGTAGCCCAAGAGGATATATAGCATGCCACCACACGGTCATGGTTTGGTTTCGACTCTGAAAATACATTTTATGTTTATTCTTTACAATTTCACTTTTACAATGTGAGAAAAATTTAAAGTTTGTTTCAGACCAAGTTATTTTGTTGTAGTACTGTGGAAGACATCAAGTATTGTGTTAATGATACTACCTAATTTTGTCAACTCTGTTAATTTTTTTAATCATTATTATGTTTATTACATTAAATTGAGTAAACTTAATTCATGTTAAATTATTACTCAATATAGTCCCTTTAAAATAGTAAATGTTGACTTAGAAATACAAATTATGGTTTGTTAAGTCATATGTTTTCTTGCATTAAATCGGTTTAACATTCTGTGGATATTTTCACATGGCCTACATAACACAATTACAAAAGAAACAAGTTTGAATTGTCGTTTTATGACATTCTAGGAATTTTGTTTATACTTTTTATTTCACTTCTAAGTATAATCAGTCTTATTTCTTTAGATATGTTGTATGTCACTAGCAAATTATGTATAAAAGATTACAAATATGTATATTTTTTAAATGCAGTATTTCAAACTACTGTTCTGAATGGTCAAACATTTTTACATCAAAGTTGAACAGTTGCTAATCCTATACGTTATCTCTAGTTAATTGTTTCTAATCTTAAGTTGAAATCTTAATAACCTCGAAATCGGTCCCCTAAATTTAACAAAAAAGGATCATTGACGGAAATAACAAGGTAATTTAAACCATTTCAGCATTCAAAAAGTGATTCTGAGCCGTAGTAAAAATATGAACTTAAATTTTAGATAGCAGTAAAACTGCAAAATGCCACAAAATAATATAACTTTCAAAGTTGTATGTTAATTACAACTTCTGTGTTTACAATCGTACTACAAATGTATAAACTATTTTAGTCACTTTTTTATTTGATATTATATTAATTGTACAGATTTATTTATTTCCACAGCAAAATGCCAATTTACAATATCATATCAAGATAACAAACAAGATAGCAAGATGATAACGGATATGGTAATTTTATATTTAAAAATGGTATGCAGATATTATTGTAATTTTGAAATGAAGGGTCATTGCTCCTGCTTACGTCGTCGTGCCTACGATAGGATTCTTAAAAGTAGCTGTTCTTTATAGAAAATAACAAATGCATTTTAAATACGTTTAAAATACGACTAAGGAGAGGTAAACTTAAGTGTCGCTTTTCAAACCGACCTTGTTGATTTTATTTTACCTATTGTTATGCAAGTTTAAAACTCCATCTAAAAGTTTTGTCATATTAAAGACAATTTATGTTTGGAGCCGAGTTACATCACTAGGCCAGCTATAATACTATACTTGTAATGCTTTGCGCTTGATCAACCCGCCTTGCCTAATCTCAAACGGGGAACACGAAACAAATAATTTCCTGGTGGAAGTTTTTACAAATAAGGACTACTGAATAATACTCCGATACGCGGTTTTAATTGAATGTTATGCTAATAAAATGAACTTTGTCTTACCTCGGTTAACGGTGATTAAGGAAAAGGTTCGGTCTAACAATACACTCAAGATACAACATAAGAAGTAGACGCTAGTCATGACTGCGCGATGGCGGCGGCGGGCAGCGGCGATGGTGGCACTAGGCACTGTACCGTTACAATTCCTCCTCCAGTTCCAGTCTGAGTTGAAGGTTACTGGCCTACCTTCCTTCCCACTTTCACGCGTCACCTCTGCCGTCACCGACACCTTATTCCTCGTCAAAGGCGTTTACTTCAAAACGAAAATTACTGATTTTTTCAATTAAAAATAAACTCTTTGTCCTAAATATTTAACATCCTAAAATATATACAAGGTTAATTCTTCCCGAAAATGTTTAATTTAATAATGTACTTTTGACTGGTAAATATAATCAATAGGCTATGTAAAACGTTCTCAGGAAATATTTGGTTAACAGTTACTTCTATAGATATGTGATACTGGTTTATTATGATTATTCAGAATTAAAATTCACTAATAAGATTCGATTATAGGTTAACGTATAAATACAATAACCAAGACACAAATAAGACAATAAAAGATACACTCAAGATGCAAATCACAAAAAAATCAAAAATGTATAAATTAATTCAAATCAAAGTCCATACAACTTTCTAAAGATCAGCTAAAGTTGATATGTTTAGCTTATTAGTGTTGAAAAATGTTCTGGAATTTTCAAGCTTTTTTGATTGATTATATACTCTAGCTAGGTGTCTCTCCTCTGAAAATCAGATTATAAAGTATCAAATCTTGCTGTCCACAATATTGTTTACATCTATACCAATTCTAAAATCATTTGCTTGTGATTTTAGGCCATGATCGACTTTTTCACCTTAGTTAGTGATATTGTATTTAAAGTTTTGTATTACGTTAATCATGTTACTCAACCAACTTTAGTGTAAACTTTTTGAAATCGTTACGCTAAAACAAACTCAGTCATATCAAATTTTCAGATTTTCAATACTCTATTTGATTTCAAAATTGCATTTGAATATTTTAAAATATGTGTTTCCAAAGAAACCAATTGATAAACTTATACTAATTTAATAAACATGTTTAGAAAATACACAAAATTATAGCACTTTATTTTATGTAAAGTTGTTTTTTATGGATATCATGTGACTTTTTATGTTAATCTAAACTTTTGATTACACAGCCAGATTACCCAAAGATATATAGTAGTTGTTATACTGGGCGATAGGAATAAAAACTAGAAACGATCATCAACTACTGTCATTTAAGGAAAGTATAGAAAAGGGTGAAATCGGTGTCATCCAGTTATAATATATGCCTTGGTTCAAAACAGTTTTAAATCAATAGGTATATGAAAACCTTTATTTCAGTAAATGATGTATGATATGTATTTCAGTAAATACAGTATGAATACAAACTATATGTATATAAACAGTTTGAGTATAAAAACTGTTTTTTGTAATATTTGTATTGTACATCAAATATAGAAGGCCCTAATGTAAATATTTTATAGTAATTCACAAAAACTTTGGTACCATTGTTTTTGTTTTGTAAAATTTGTCAGGACTTCCATTTCTATAACCTCGTTTTCCACTAAGCATTACTATGCCTAGTTTAAGTAATTTTCCTGAAGGTATAAACCTACAATAAAATGAGGTACTCAACAATTTAAATAAACTACAGTGGCGTGATTTTTCTCAAAAGTTACTCGTTGTATTTAAAATAGACAATAGACAAATCCATTATTTCTGGAAATTATTCTACAATTTCTACATTCCAGGACCTCGTAGAGCTCATGTGGAAATTACAATATAAACTAAAAAAACTATTACTGTTGTTGCAGTCCGACCGATTTTATATTAAAAATGTTTTAGTCAAATTCTTCCTTGCAGCACATCCTTAATCCTAGATAAATCCCTTAAAAACAAGTTGATTCATTGTGCTATGTGCAAATACAATTTTGGAGGAAAATAAATGTTTAGTATAACATCACAATTTCTTTAGATAACATCTTATACTCCGTCATACTTTTAAATAATAAGAATAAAAATAACAATATGTTAAACAAATAACAATATTAACAAAACAATGGCATAAAAGAAACAAGTATTTAACAAAAACAACATTAACAATTAACAGTATAAACTTTAAGACCAGAGTAAACTTCAACAATGCTAAAACTTCAACAATAGCAACTTGACAATACAAAAAACAAAATTGTTACACATTACAATATAAGCATGGTAAGGCAATAATAAAAGTTTCAATACATAAATTTTACTTATAATAAATTGGACGAATCATTATTCAGAATGGCATTTTAAATTTTAATTTTAAATCGAGGTTTTCGCTCATTCAAGATACCATTACCAAAGATTTAAATTACTTAATTTAAAATTACCTTCCCAATAAAACAATACTGCTTCCTACTAGTTTCTTTGCTATAAAAATCAACCACTATATTTATAAATGTTGATGCACAAGTATTCATTCTAAATTGTCTTAAATTGTAATTATCAATACATTTAAATGAATGCATTATGCTAGGAAGTTAATACATTTGATGCATTGTTAAATAATTCTCTTCGTGAAATAAATGAGTTACTCTATCGTATTTAGATATAAAATGAATGGTTCTAATGGCTAATCTCTGGATCATTACAATAGGCTTCAAAATTGTAGGAAAAGTACCACCATAATGGATAGTACCATAGCGCATTGTACTTTCAAACCAAGAGATATAAAGCTGTTCTCTTTTAAAAAAATTTCTAATATAATACAAAGCATAATTAATTCACTTTAATTTGACAGCAAGATATTCAAAATGCTGACTCCACCTTAAATGCTGATCTATATAAAGCCCTAAATAATTGTCACAATCTGTCATTTCAATATTCACATATGAACAATCAAATAGACATCTATGACTATGACAAACTAGATTAAATTCATTGGTGGTATCCTCTTTGTTAGCTTGGAAATTGAAGAACAAGATACATTTTGACTTTGAATTATTTATCAACAGTTTATTACGTACTAACCTCTTAGAAACAATTTATAGATCTTTCTCTATTTTACATTTTAAAGCTTCTACTTAAAGCTGAACACACCAAAGCATATTAGTATTATAAGTTGTTGAAAGGCGTTATTGGGAAGAAAGTTGTGTATTCACTATGTTGTACCTTCAATATACTTAATCATTAAATTTATATATCAGATACCACAACTTACGCTCCCCTCTATTCCAAATCAAGAAGTTGTTTTGACCTCTATTGTTTTGTGACAACTTCAGGACATTCTCATTGGTATTGAGAGTGTGAATAAAACCCGTAATATGATGCAAGAAAATTGCAATGTTAAAAGATCAAGTTACACGATGCAACTATACTTTTTTTATTCCGCCCTCGTCGATTAATTTAAACTACTTCCTAGTTGAGGAAAGACATGGTTTGAGGATTGGAGAGTTGAATCGGGATTCCCTCTTTAATTGAAGTTACAATGATTTGGGTTTAATATTGCTATTATATTTGATAAGGGGGGATATATGATGCACCTTGCTCAGATTTTGGCGCCCCCATCAATCGTTAGTTGTAAAGTCCACGCCTTAAGCTTACTTTGAAAATATAGTTACTATTTCAATCAAAGTTCTTATTTGTAAACTAGGCCATTTTGGATCATTGGAGATGAGTGCGAAATGTTAAGTATTAAAAATACTTCTCGTCATTACAGATTATTTGAGCTCTGGTCGTGGTTAATTGACTAATCATCTGCATTTCTTCCAAAGTGTCAGTACTTTAAATGAGTTGCATCAGTATATCACTGTTTTGTATTAGCGAAAAAACATTTTTACACCCAACTTCAGTTTTTAAAGTCACTGGTATTAAACTTACGTGATTAAAACTTATTGAGAAGATAAGATTCAATATATCAGAGAATAAAAAATAAATAAAAAAAAACTTTGTGGCTACACAAAACCTTAAAGATTAAATACTCAAGATGGATTCTGTAGTTTGATTCTGTTTGGACATACATTATAAACAAAAAACATAAATTATATTCAGAAAACGTTAGTTTTGTCAAAAATAATCATAACAACAAACTTTGCTGTTTTCATCGCAATAAACATCAGCCTCACATATTCCCGAAACCGTCAGAATCTTGGTCGGTTTTGATGATTCCACGCTCAGAACAGATATTCTGTTATCAGTTTGTACTTCCTCCTTCCTACTCAGTTTTGAGGTTTGTTTTCATTTTAATTTTTCTCTAAGAAACACATCAATGTTTTTTGATACGCGGTGTATTGTGATACGTTGAATACAAGTGTGCGCATTTATCGTTTTTAAATATTTAGATTTTTTCAATTATTTAAGGTTTTGAGTTGTTTTTTTATATCAAAAAAGTTTAGTGGCACAGAATATGGGAAGTAGGATATATTTCCAGGACGATAAATATATGAAATCAAGATTTTAAAGTACACTTAATACGTACACTTATTATACACTTAATACGATTTTGAAGTATATACTTAATGTGTCCCATAGCCAGTCATTTCAGGTGATCAGTATCACACAGAACCAGAAACAATGCAAACGCAACAACAAGCGAAGTGGTTATCGTGCTCGCCTTGTAATCCGAAGTTCGCCAGATCGCTCCTGATCAAAATCGCAAAATTTTGAGAAGGTTTGAAACTGGACCTAGCTGCCATTTGTCATTGCAGACGAATCAAAATAATAATATTTATTACCCAACCCTAAACAAATTGCTACAAATGTTTTTTATAGTTAATTAAATCCAATCGGTATACAGAAAAACATAATAAAAGTCTAGGGAAATCGGAACGCTGGAAGTGGGCAATTTTCAAGATGGCGTCTATAATTTCCGTTACTGTTTTTAATAGTATATCTGCTATAAAAGGCAAATTTCTTGCCAGATTGTTTTAAAATTTGGTTTGAATGTTTCTTACAGTACCTACTTACCTAAAAAGGGTGGAAATAAGGTAGAAAGGAATGTGATTATGGGGATGTACACAAGAGTGTTAGTTTAAAACATAATAAAATACATAGAAAGTCGGGCTTTGCTTCTGTACATGATTAATTTTGTTTAGCTTACTAAAGAGTTTGTTTCAATTAAAATTACCATACCAATTTAGAATAAGCATTCCTTAGGTCACAAAATACATGATATCATATTTTAAAGCCATTTTAAAATGTGTAAATTTATTTATTTTTAATATTGATATAAAATCAATTTAGCCAAATGCTTATATATAAATATGTAAGCGAAATTTGTAAGTAAAAATTGTGGGATGATGGGAGACGACTCAAATTAAAGGTCTTGATCTCAAGGACTCGGGAAAAATATTAGTATATCCAAAAATTACCAGCAAACGAGAAATAACGTAAAACATCCCCCATAAGAAAAGCATGGGAAATTAAAAACGTCTTCTTTGTTTAATTCAAATATGTGATTAAGAGTCTACTTTGTTTACAAACTGTCATGTGTTCCTACTTATACTGTTTTATTTTCCTCAACATGTACAGAGTAAAACAATCAGATAAGGCAGAGTATTAGAGCAAGGTTAGGGGCTAAGACCCCTTCAAGCCACTAGTATTTTTCTAAATGTTAGATAAATAAAATATGAATATCTGCTTAAAAATCTAAATTTTAAAGTCTCATACCATATGATTAAGAAATTATTTTAAAGTTGTAAACATGGCTTTGATTGTATTTGTTTATAGTGCTCTAGGTTAGGTTATGTGCAATGCTTGAATGTTCCTATGATTGCCAAGCAGTGTGAATTGTTACAGTTTTATTACAATGTTAATGTATCTTGTGAAATTTATATTAGTGCTTTAAATAGCCCTAGTAGCACAAATCGTTGGGCCAACGTTGGGAAATGGTTGGCACAGTTCGTTGGCCAATGGTAAGAAATGTCCAACGTTGTAATTGCCAACCAAATGCCAACAGTTTATAACTTTGTATTTAAATGGTTATTTTGTATTATAAAAACACGATTGCACATTGAATTGGCTTAATAAACCAATAATATAAATTTTTATAAATGATTTGAATGGCAAAAATATTGTGTCCTGGTCGAGACTTGAACCTACACCCTTAAACTTACTGTACACACACTTACTGTAAACTTAAGCCCCACGGCCACTCTGACTCTTGAAATTGAATGGAAGGACTAGGATATAAAAATTACCAATAGTGTACACCTACACGACTAGGACAATGAACAATACTTTCCTTTAATTCTTCTATAAATTAATCTACTTGCGCAAATCACTGTAATAGAAGTAATAAAAGTTGGAACAATGTAATTTGGTTCTTTTGATTTATATGTCGATTCTTACTATGAAATATGATAAACTAAACTACGAGTAAATTAATATATATTTAATACAACTATAATAATAAAATATATGATGTTAATACGGTATACTATAATATATAGATTACTATTAATAATACTAATATAATATAGAATGATTTGCCAACAATAGCTTTTGATGGCCCAACGTCTCCTATGGAATGAGATATAATGTGGCCCTGGATATAATGAGTATACAAGTTGTCGTAAAGAGGTAATGAGTTATGAGTTAAGTAGTTTTCCTCCGGCACTCTTTTAAAGTACTGATGTACTCTGACTAGCTGATAAGCCCCAACTTGCTCATGCTATATCATAATATGCTACAGACAAAATCTTACATACAGTTCCTGAAACAGAGCAAACTGTTCTTGATGGATGATCATTGATTCATCGAGTACCATGGATAGGTAGTCAAACCTTTGCTGAAATTGCAGAAACTTATACAAAGCTCGCAATTCATCATTACAGTTCAGATACGACAGTAGTTTTCTATAGCTATCGTGCGGGGCCCAGCCTGAAAGACAGTGCGCATTGTAGGAGAGGTCAAAATATGCATCCAGTGGTCAGATCTATGCCGGACACAGAGTTTTCTGGAAAAAGGATATTTTTATGACAGTAAATTCTAATAAACAAGGGTTGATCGAGCTCGTGAGAAAATAACTAAAAAAACGACAATGCCGAGTGATCAATTCTCCTGGAGTTGCTGATGTCCCATTTCATCGGCTGCAGTAACAGCTTCCTTATCAAGAACGACACTAGTCGGGGAACACACCGATCTTTTTGTTTTACTTTCACTATGGGAATCCAGGCGGTAAAGCCTTGTATTTCAGATCAGACCGAAATGAACCGAATGACAAGAGAAAGGTTTATTTCATAAAGTACATAAAATAAATACTTGGAACCAATATGTGCTTGGACTTATTATTCATTCATTCAATCACCGGTTGTCATAAAACTTCTCGGATCTATGGAATTGACAAAAAAAGTGTTTTCCAGAAAATTTCAAAAGGGGAACCTACCTTAAAATCATGTTCCAAAGCATTTACCACGGAGCTCACTGATGACCTTGGTTGTAAGGCCATGTCCATTTTATATGGTGGAAAATGCAATGATTCCTTGGGAAAATTGCAGTACAATCTATTCAGCAAAAATGTCATTACTGCTTCTTCATTTGTAAAGCCATAATCACTTCCGTCCACTGAATGTGCCTCAAAATTTCACTTTTGCAGAGCGTATTACCAGATTCTAGTATGGATGGAAAAAGAAAATGAGGTTGATCCTTTAAAGTGGGGGTGGAAGATTCAGAACGACCGATTTGACCCGATCCTGACTACTAAGATTGCTGCACCCGGGATTCTCCTGATGGTACAATTCTGCTCATTGCAAAGTCAATTGAATGGCTCTGCTGAAAACGTAACTGACAAAAATTAAATTTTAAAGAAATGCATAAAAATTCTTTTTATAGTATAATTATTCCATGAAGTGATTTGTTATACACAAAACTATTCCTTTTGACTATTTGATTATTATTTTTAACGGTTGATTAATTCTTTAATGTGCCGTAAAACTGATACTTTATTAGTAATTTAAGTAAAAATCAAGCAAACAAGTCAGTTTGACCATATATGTACGCTTGGAGAAAAACTACCACAGGGTAGGATAATATTAATTTAATGTGGAGCAGCGGCCGCAGCTCAGTGTAGAGCTCTGGGTTATCACCCATCGGGCCCGGGTTCAACTCCCGGCTTGTGATAAAAGCTCGGTTGGCCGCTCCCGTGGTTCAGAAGTCACATAATGGCGTTGGTCCACCTGCACAGGAACAAAAACAAAAGATATGCAGGAGTCTTAAGGCGAGGAGAACTCTCGCTTAATTGGCGGCCTCCCTTCACACTAAAAGCGACTATTTTAGTGTAATATGACTATTTTTTTTTTTTCAGTTTAATGTGTAGCGGCTAAAACCTTAAGATACTCACGCATTTAAGTTACCTTATAACAATTTTAAACAACAATTTAACAACAATTAAAATAGAATAGATATCAACAATTTTAATTTTAAAACGAAAATGGATTACCGTTTGAGTGCATCAAATAGCTAAATTACCTCAACTCGAAGTTCTGTTCACAAATTTTACTTCTCACATCACTCATCAGTTTTGTCTCCGAAATCACTGAATGGAACAATGGACCATTGAACAATCACAATGTGATACTAGCACTATTATGCAGAAGATAACAAATCATTTTAACCTGAAAGAATCTAAGCCTAAAATACAGATGACAACCTGTGTCTCTGCATTGCACTGTTGGGGAATAATTCTCCTTTTAATTAATTAATTCTTTCACAACTTATGATTCAACCTCCTAAATTCTATAAATCTGGAACACTACTACTAATATATAAATAATTTGTTATAAAAATAGAACTTAACAAGTGTTTTAAAGAAGTAATATAAAAATTTACTTTGTTTTAGCATTACACGAGTTTAAAATAACATAAAACGTTTAGTTTATTATACATAATTATTAACTTTGAACATGCTGTTTTACAGTTTTAGCAAAATACTAATGTTAAGGCATGCTAATCAGGGGCGAACCTAGAGGGGGTTAGGGGATTACAACCCCCCCCCCCCGAAATTTAGAATATGGTTATGGTCAAAGAACAAGGAACTAAAATACTCAATTTCTAGCTTAAATTAATGTAATGAACGCATCTTTATACAAACTGATTAAATTCGGCGCCACACTTCTTGTTACGACTTCAACATATGAGCATAACTTTCTCAACCCTAAGAAGAGTAACATTTTCAAGCGGGATTTATTTTACCTCGTGATTATTTCGAGACGGGATTTTTTCCTAGAAACGATCACCTGCGGTGCGATATTCTTTTCCGTCTGTGATTATGCGTTGCGATCGTCATTTACAGCCTATAAAATGTTGTGCCATCGTAATTTACAGCTATATAATGTAGTGCGATCGTCAATTATGGCCAATATTATACGAAATATTACGTGTTCCGGTCATCTGTTTCGGCGGTTAGAGGAACGATCGTCTTTATTTTTTTTATAAACTGCGTTGCGATCATAATTTATGACTCGGGTCATCTATTACGTTGATGGTGCGTGGTCTGGCCGCCTTTTACAGCCGATATTACGTTGTGCGAACGTCATTTACGGCCAATGTTACACAATTTTGCCGCCATTTACGAGGGAACTGAAACCAAGAACAGGTAAAATAGGTTCTTGAATTCAGTTTTCCCCATAAACTGATAAAAGTATTAAGAACCGAAACTGACACATACCGAAATACCTAAGTTTTGAATACTTTTACTATGTGAGGTTTTATTTTATCCTTTTATTCAGATACTGACTAAGTCAAATTGATGATTATGAGATGATCGATATTCCTCTACATATACACGAGGAACAGGCAATTTAATATTCAGGATTATTAAAAAGAAACAAATACTAAAAATATTTTATTCCAAGTAATAAAATATGGTAAGGAATTTTTCTGAGATTCTTACAACTAGCATCTAGTATAAAATAAACTTTCATTTAAAATATAGATTAAATAATTTGCTGACTTTCTTTAACAGTGACTAGGTGATCTTAACACTGAAAACATTCTTCCAAAGCATAAGCTCAAATAGACCAATTTAGTTACGTTTACAACAACATACTGCTCACAATTAAAAGCAAGTAGATTATTCTCATAATTATAGAATTACTCAGTCAATGGAAATATAAAGTTATGAAAAATAATTTAATGGTAGTAAATTTCCTAACTAACTAGAATACAATGGTTATACTGTCCGTTTGATTACAAAATAACATAGCTTAGAGTAACGATATTCATCATAGTAATATTCAGTTGAATTAAAAATGTATAAATAGATCCTTATAGTAAAAGCACATTCATTGAGACAAACAGTTCCACATAAGGCAGCATTGCTAGTTGTTTTTTATTTGCATTTGTGCTTGCATTTTTGCTAAGGCTTCCTTCATTTTTCTTAATTCAGCTTCTTTCTCTTGCAGGATTCTGTCTTTTTCATCACCTTTTTCATGATCTGGCAATGACCTAAATCAGAAACCAGAACTCAGTTTATGAATGTATTACATGTATTACACCTGGGATGGGACTTTCACATTGATAAGGTTTTATCCAAAGTAAGCTCTGGAATTTATTCACTCTATAGAATGTCTTTTTTTTGCAATACAAAAACATTAAAAAAACATTTATTTTCCAAATGTTCACTCTCATATTTCTTTTGGTCTATGTCTTAATGGTGCAACATCAAAAATTAACATGGATAATATTCTAAAACAGCAAAAAAGAGCAGTCAGAATTATAATGAAATTAAAATATGATGAATCTGCAAAGGAGCACTTTAAAAATCTGTGCATTTTAACAGTATATAGCCAATACATTTTTGATACAATTCTCACGGTAAAACATAATGAAACAATCTTTGATTTAAATGAAAAATCCCACTCTTACAATACAAGACACAACAAATATATGAATAAATCACGCCGTAACTTAAAATTCAATAAGAAAAAAGCCCACGTATATGGGAATGAAATTTCTTTAACATCTACCAAACAATATTAAAAATATTACAAACAAATATAAGTTTAAAAAAGTATTAAAATATGTCTTGGTAGACAAAACCTTATACTCTTTAGAAGAGTGCTTTCCATCTACTCTGAATTTTGGAGTTTGAATTTACGTTTTTTATCTGTAAATTAAAAAAAATATACTAATGTTTAGTATTATATTTCTAGTACTTATTAGTTGTTCACAAAATTGTAAGATTCTTAGCCTAAGTTACACACATTATATTGACACTATTCAATTGTATACTATGAATATTTGATGAATAAAGATTATTGAATTTGAATTTGTATCAATTCACAATCAAAGGGTTTTTATATAGAACCCCTATATATAATTCCCTCCCATTTTCCCGATTTTCCAGTTGTTTTAACCAGAAATTCTAAGTATTAATCTCTCTTTTATTTATAATAAATAAATAAATTTGGGTTGGTTTTCAAAAATGTAATTTAAATTTAAAATAATTTCATCTTAAATTAATTGAATTAATAGGTGTTCTGTGTTCTTAAATTTACTTTTAACGTTTTCTTTGTATAACATTCAATCAGTATTAAAAACAACTTTGGAAATCTAATAATTTATTTTAAAATTTGAACAGAATTTTTAAATCCTCTAAAAGAAGATGCAAACCTTTTTAGGATCGAATCATAAATACCTGAATAGGAGCTTTTAATAAAATAACTACATGCCATTTTATGGCCATCATAACAAATGTCCAATATTTTAAGCCTAAAATTAAGTTCAAAAGTTATTTATGATCCGTTCCTAATCATTTTTGATCATCTTTTAGAACATGAAATATTGCAACCTTTTTGTGTCTTGTACATTTTTTAAAACATTTACGGTTTTTGAGATATTAGGCGTTGAAAACAAAAAAAGTCGCCATTTTAAAATGGTACAAAGTAGACACTTGATACTCAATACTCATATAGGTCTCATTAGTAATCATACACGTACCAAGTTTGAAGTTTATACATTAAGAGGTTCATGAGATATGATTAATTATGTAAAAAACATCCACATACAGACAGACAGAAAACGCTTTGTTTTAGGACATACCTTTGTGAGAACTTTTATTTATTTTTGCATAACTAATCATATCCCAGATTCTTGGAACAATTTTTTTCAACACCTTGAATTATTGTAAAAAAATTATAAATAGGGCTGCAGTTAGTTGTATTCCCAAAACTTTATTACTGACTTATAAACATTACTAAAATCGAGAAATAAATACTTACGTTGTTCGTTTTGGAACAGGTGCACCTTTAGCCAATCGCTCCGACCTATAGTTCTCATAGTGGACTTCGTGAGTTACTTCTTGCAAATCTTGCATGTGCGTGCTATAACAAAATAAAATTAAAATTACTCAAATTATAATATAATAACTATGGCAATTGTTTAACTAATCATTGTAAGTAATACAGAACTTAACTCTATAATTTAAATTATATTCCCACACACCCATTGATTAAAAATAAACTTTTTCCACAATTCATTTTTTAGTAAACGCTGTAGGGATGAAGCACACCTAATTATTTTCATTCCAACGGCAGAGCCAATTTATGGATATTTGCTGTAATTTCCCTTTGCTGGTGTGATGTATCCGTTGCCATTTGGAACGGTGGGGAAACTGTTACATTTACTTTTTTAGCGAATTTCCCTTATAGGGAAGAAGCTATTACCGTAAGTGGCATGGTAAAACCTAGGCCCGGGACCATGATAACTTTTCGTTTTGAGGCCCCCAGATGTCAAAAACACCATTCGTTCAAATTCATATTATATATATATATATATATATGTGTGTGTGTGTGTGTGTGTGTGTGTGTGTGTCTGTAGGCACGATAACTTTTGGAAAAATGCTCCGACCAAGATGAAATTTGGTATAAACGTGTAAGGCAGCATCTATTTTAATGAGTTCGAAAACCAGACAGGTCACACTATTTTAAAGGGGGTTTTGTCCCCCAAAAATGTTTTTTTTTTAACTTGTTAAATATAATTCTTTTTAAACCCAGATTTGAGTTTGCACCATTGAATTCAGCTTTAAAAAAAAAAAAACAATTTGGTATTTTGATCATCGCTCTATGTCAATTGGTTACCGAGATAGTGAAAAAGCTAAACACCACAGTACGTTGTCCAATGTTATTCTTATGGAGAATAAGTAAAATTGTTTATCTCGCTTATTAAAATATTAATGAAACTTGGTATGTGGCTTCATATGGTTGGGATATTTGGATACTAACCCCATTTTTGTGGTCTCCATGGCAGCAAACCTGCGTACTCATCAGGTATAATGTTATGCTTATGGGGAATAAGAAACATGTGATATATCACTTGTTTATGAATATAAGTTGATAAAACTTGGTATGTTGCTTCATCTGGTGGTGATCCATTGGTATTTGCATAAAACCGCAATTTTTGTGGTCCTTGATGCAGCAAACCTGCATACTCAGTCCTAATGTTTTTCTTATGAAGAGTAAATAAAATGTCATATCTCGCTTATTTATGAGTGTGCTTTCATGAAAGTTGGTAAGTGGCTTCATGACGTGTGAGGTACCATTTGAAATTTGCTGAGTACGCAGGTTTGCTGCAACGAGGGTATTTTCTAATTACACCTTTAAACATAATTACAACACAAGAAATAACCATCTGTATCAATATCCAGCACACCGATTGACTAAATGTGAAAAAGCCCTCTGTACATGGGCCTCAAAATTTATAGTAAAATCCCACAGACCCTTAAAGGACTACCTGCTTAAAAATTCTCCAAACAAATTGACTGTATTTTACTCAAAAAGTTGTACTATAGCATAGATTAATTTTTAAATTATAATCTTCAGTATTATTTTTTATTATTGATTTACATTCCCACACACCCATTGATCAAAAACAAACTTTTTCCACAATTCATTTTTTGGTAAACGCTGTAGGGATGAAGCACACCTAATTAAGTATATATACTTTTTAGTTGCTAGTATATTTTACTTTTCTCTTGGCAATGCACCTGTTTACTTTACAAATTGTAATATGAAACGTTATGTGCAATAAAGGATATAATATGATTTGATTCACTCTAACATTTCCACAATTTACTCATTTTATGATTTTTTGAATACAAAATTTTGTTATGACAAAATACTTATTAGGTAATTAGGACACTTCGGAGCACATAACCAAACAATTTAACATGCCCCGATAGGTGACCATACCTTTTAGAGTCGATAGTCTGACCCAGAAAACCGACAAGTATACTGAAAAATGATACTTCGCATTTGACACCCGCTGAAGAAGAATTGATCTTTTTTAAAGAGAGAGAAACCTTCAAACATTCATAATTGTTTGGATAACTTTATGGTACAGTCATAGTCATAAAAAAGTACATTTAGATTACTTCAGCTGAACACGAAGGTAACAAACCATCGGTACAGGTACTAAAAAAGGTGTTTATTTTTTTAAGCTTTGCCACGGATTGGTTTTTATGGGCTTTTAACTTCCTTTTCTGAGCACCACTTAAATGTCCATAACGTGGTTTGAAAGGCTTCATGGCATAACCCCTAAACTTGCGTGTATGTCATAAAATAAAAAAGTAATAAATTAGCCAAATCACTACAGTACTGCTGTGTGACAATAATTAACTAAAAAACAAACGGTACTAACAAGTTTTATGACAGAATATCAAAGCAACATCTACCAACCGGAACCGATGTAAACAAAGCAGACGCTTGTCGCGAAAGGCTACAGCCAGTCTCAACAGGTCTCAACTGACGGTGACGTCTAGCGTTGGGGGGAGGGGAAGGGGTTGGTGGAGGTGGAGTGGAGGTGGGATGAGCGGCTGACGGCAGACCAGCAGCGTTGTTATTGCCAACCATAGAACTATAGTTCTATGTTGACAACGTAACATGTTTTGATATTAACAAAAAATAAATCTCAAACAATTTAAAATGACTTATACAGCTTACGGATGTATGATAAATTCGAAGTGGCTAAAGTTATTAACATTTATGAAAATGAAATATAAAAATTTCATCTCATCATTCGGGCCCGCCAGAACTTTTACCTCGGCCTGCGACTCGTGGGCCCCGGCCCGGCCCCTAGGCCCGTGGGCCCCCCGCACCGCCTGGCAGTTAGGCTACTGTTCACTACGGTTAGTACCCAATTCATTCAACTAGTGTTCAGCTGCATCGTGACAGCTTCCACTCTGAAGTACATTAGACATTAAACCCCACCGAATGGCAACCCAGTGGAATCCTAGCTGGTTCTTACCAGTTTAGGTACCGCAAAATAGATTTTGTTACAGTGGAAGGCACCCCACCAGGTACGGTTGGGCCTAACTGCGGTATGGACAGGATGGTATAATGGGAGGCAATGACCCTCAGTTTCCTAGCTGAGGTGCATTTCTTTCCCAACTACTACAACATATCCTACCTACTTCGGTATTCATTATCCTTCTACTTTCTCAATAACAAGAGTTCACCCCAGCAAGGGAGTATTATGGCCCTCTAGGATGGAAGAGAAAACATCCATTCCTATCTGGTAGCCAGCACAAAGAAGTGCCTTTACAGAATTTCTTGTGGGTGTGGCTTTTCCCATACTTTCTAATCATCTCGTAACAACACCTACCGCTGGTGATTAAGAGTAAACTTATCAACTGTCTCGTGCTTTAAGGTTTGTAAGTAAATAAAGACGAGTTATTATACTGACATGAGCATAGTCCTCAGCTTGATGAAGTCACAGTGGTCTGGGTTTTCCACTTCCACCACGCCCCAGGGGTAGAGACGGCCGCGGACTTTGCGCCCTCGCACTTCCAGCAGGGTGTTGGAGCCACAAACTGCGAACGGCACAGACTCCTTCAACTGCCGCAACTATGCACATCCAGAAAAAAATAGAAAGCTCCAATACTGGTGTCTTTCACACGCAATCATCAAAATAGTAAACTATATCAGAAAACGGTCACATACTTTCTCCTTTATAAAATACATATTTTTAAGAGTACATTTGTTCATATTTAATTTACAGGCTACATTTACTTATTTGTGTTTTTCCCCATTCCTTCCATAGGTAAATGAGAGGAATTCTCTGTTTAAAATTCATTGTTGGTGAAGGTGAGTGATGGAAAATGTCCGCAATAATCTCTTAAATAACAAACTCACCAGCACCAACAATGAATTTTAAATAAAGAAATGATTCTCGGTAGAGACCCGGAGTAAGTAATAAAATGCACCTAAAGTTGGTAAGAAAAGAACAAACAAACCAAAAAATTAAAAAAGTTATGGAAAATGTATGTAATAAACATCATAAACAGAGGCCTAACATAAATGAGAGGAAATGTGCTGACATCAACATAAGGTCAAATCCATTTTATGTTTAGGAAAATTTCTTGATTAGCACGATATGTGTAGTTTACAAGACATAATGAAATAGTCATACAACAATACAAAATATATTCACACGCACACTGCATAAGCCAGTAGTTTTACATGAACCGTGGTAAAAGGCAATCGATTTCGACCAGTCATCACTGAGGTTCTCTCACTGACCCTGATGACTGAGGTGACTTGTCAAAATCGATTGCTTTGAACAGTATATTTACTGCATTATGCAAGTGTGAAATATGAAAATTAAGTACTTGTGATCCTAGTCACGGCCAACCCACACTGGAAATTATTTTTAGAAACCTATTTCCCCCTCACTTAAAAGACAAATTCTGCAAAGAAAAATGAGGTTCTTTATGTATTACTTTGAATTTTAGGTGTGACCAAGATCTACGCTTGATAACTCGGGGGTTTTTGTTGAAACTGGGTTTGTTTTAAATCCAACAATAACAGAATATTAAAACACAACGTGTAACAATTGAATATATCATTGTAAAAATTTGCTGCTTCTCTTCAAATAAAAAATAACCAGAAAGGCTGTCAGAAATGAGATTTCACCTGATCTTTGTAATCCTCATCCTCGTCACTGTCGCAGTCTGGCAGAGGATAGATCTTGATTTCATGCTTCTCGATTTCTTCCATAACCTAAAAAGTACTAAATGCTATAAAATCTAAATAATAACTTGTTTTTCAGGAATTGTGTCAAATGGTAATATTTTCTGAGTAAACCTGCCTAAGGTATTCTGATAGTCCAGCTAATGAATGCTCACTGGTTCAGGACGCGTTAACAGCTAAAAATCGCATAATGAACTGTTCCATGAGCTGAACCGTACTATCATCCAACTTAAATATTCAAATTTACTACCAATTACACTCTAGTAGTTAATTTTTAGTCAGTAACTACCGCGCCAAAATAAAAAAAAACCTTGACGTAGTCTGCTATTGTTTGTACTGTTTGTAAATTTAGTCTTTTCACATTAAACAAAACATTTGTATTCTTCAAAATATTACTTTGATTTCATTTTGTTACAAAATTATTTACATTTCCCATTTTTGTTGTCTTTTAATTACGTAAAATATATATTTTTTATTAGTGCACAGTATTTACAAAAAAAATCCAGAACCTGTTCGGACTAAGCGGACGTTCGGATTACCCGTGTTCGGACTAGCGGGACTCAATCCAAGTACTAATATAACCTATCATATTTATTATTTAAATCTCACAGGTATGTTTTCAAACGTAATATCACAAAGTGGAAAATAAGTTACTTTGTCTCCGCCTCCAGTTATGAAATAGTGTCTTCAAAAAATAAAATGTATACACTGAAACACACATTACACATATATGAATAAACATTAACGTGACCTATTAACCCATTGACCTATGCGTAGTTATGTGTCCCGCTCTCACTTGATTATCCTATTAAAATTAGCCTAAATGCAGGGTTTTCTTTATAAATTCATAACAAATTAATTTGTTATGTTGCAAGATAGCAAGTTATGTTTTTTTAATTGAAATAAAATTGCCTTTAACAATTTGTATATTTAACCCTCCAAGTGCTAATAATATAAGTCTTTAGTGCTGCCTAATTTTCCGTTGCCGCGCAGGCTTTGAAAAAATAAATCTTGAATAATACAAATGTCTTAGAAAGTACCATGTATTATATATCAATTTGTTCAGAAAATTACCCTGTACAAGAAAATATATATATATACACCACTTACTGAATTATTTAAAAAATGCTGATGACTAGAAAATAATTTTTTTTATTTTTCTTTAGGCCTACTTGAAGTTTTCTCTATGACAGAGCACAAAAGAGTAGTCCCATCCAACATTTTGAGATAGCCAAAATGTGCAAAAAAACATGCTCTTTATAACGATATATAATACCTATACATTCTTACGGAAAATACACATATAACCTTCAACATCAGTGCCTATGTCCCCCACCTTCACTACCAAATGTGCAACAAATCATGTTCTTTATAGTGATATATAATACTTATACATTCTTAAGGAAAATACACATATAGCCTTCAACATCAGTGCCTATGCCCCCACCTTCACTACCAGTATCAACTTCACTTTCCACTTCAGGTTCATTATCTAATTTATCAAACAGGCGTGCCCTAATGGCACTGGAATTACTAAGTTCACTATAATTCACCAGCAATAAAAACTAAAACTATATAATAATCCATTTTAGTTGTAAGTAAACAAAGATTACTAAAACATAACCTACTGTAGCACAACAAGTGCACGGCAGACGTCTGCAACAACAATCGGCTGATCAACAGGTCTGCCAACGTCGTTTTTTTCACTGAATGGTTACTAAATTAATATTTTCAGATAGATTGTTTGTTTCTCTTCAATAATATATAAAATTATCGCTGATTGACCAAAAATACTAAACAAATACAAATATATAAATAAATAAAAATGTTAGATGTTTTTGTAAAACACTACAAATTTGAAAAACGTAATATTTTGCGGGAAGGGGAAAAACAATAATTATTGTTAGCTGGATTATGTATGCCCTACAAGAATGGGTTTTTATTTAATATTTTCCATTCCATATATCTATTTATAAACAAACTGAATATATAATAAAATAGTTATTTTTTTACGCATGCTGCTGAAACTATATTTCACGTCAATAATACTTCCTGCTAACAATCAGCTGTTTTTTTTTGTTTTTTTTTACAGAGACAGTATTTATGTGTTGTTTATGTAATAGTATAAACAAAAACTTTACTAATGTTAGTAATAACACAACTAACCGTATTTATACTTTCATGACAATGTAATATGGCCAAAAAGATCAAGCCCATAAAATGTAATTGTTTTTTTACACTGAACCTTTGTTATTAATTTCATTTATGTCTTTATACATTGTTTTATTCATATTTTTCAAGTTAAACGAAGACAAAATAATTAATTTCAGTGGCATTGTACTCATCACGGAACTGTTCTAACAAGGCCAATGGGTTAACAACCCAATTATGTAATGTGTGTTTCTATGAACAATTTAAACTTTTTGATGACAGGCAAAATTTGTTATGTTAGTAATTTGAAATTCAACCTGAAGGTGAAACATTTGAAGACTTGAAAAACTGTTGTCATTCTGTTGGTTTATTTTAGAGCCAAGGAAAATGGAGTAGCCTATTTTATACATTGTCTTATCAGCTTTGTAGGCTACACAACAATGAACAACTATCATAGTTTTCAAACAGATTAGAAACGATCCAACAAACACACAACAATGAACAACTATCATAGTTTTCAAACAGATTAGAAACAATCCAACAAACAACTGGTTGGATTACAAACTGGTTGGATAGTGAACTGATGGGAGCGCTTGCTTCATAATCAGAAGTTTCCAAGGTATTAACGAATGAAACGATTTACCTTACATAATAACAAGACTAGGGTTGAAACAGGGACAGATTAAGGTTGATTATATATTTTAAAAGTTTATAAATAGAAGACTATTTCTACTCGAGAAACTATTTATAAATAGATCAAGAAAATATATGTGGCTTGATTTACCTTTTTCTTGAGCCTGAGAACCTCCTTTTTAACCAAAACATCAGCTTTAGCTATCACAGGAACAATATTTACTTTATTGTGAAGCTGTTTCATGAACTCAATATCCAAAGGCTTCAAACTGCAACAGATATTAGATCAACTATACACATTATACTGTAAAGTTACAACTGTGAATTATGTGAAATGAAACTGTGAGAATGACAATAATTAACAAGGTGTTCCACAGAGCGTCAAACAAGCTAGAGTAGAACATATCCCTAGCGTTAGGCCAAATAAAAAAATAAAAACAGACATTACCCTCACCCCGTTGAAACTTGGACTACATAGCTATCCCTTTTATATATTTGTGATTTGATAATATATGACATTGTTAACCCTCCAACTGCCAGCTGATTGACCCTTGAATGCCGGCTAATTTTTAGGGTTTTGTAGCTTTTATGTGAAACATCAAAAAACTCATAAAATTGAGACAAAGTATACCATGTTATATATATTCTTGTTGTGCTTGAAAGTAGCTACAAGAAAATCATAAATATTGTCAAATACTCTAAACATAAAAAAAATTTCCAAGAAATATAAAAGTAAAAAATAATTCTTTTAGTTTGCACTCTATCAAAATGCTCATATAATTGTTTCATACAAAATCTAGAATAGCCATTGTTCACAGTTTTATAAGCAATAAGAATATATATACTTTTGTACCATGAAAGGGAAAAATAAATAGATAGTAAGTAAAATATTACTATATTGTAACAAATTTTCCCCAATAATTTCAGGATAAGTGAAGCTAATCGACTTGGAAAAATCACTAGCTATAAATAATCATGTAAACTATGATAAATTATATATTTTTTTATTTAGAATAATACTAGCTACAAGGAATAAAGTATCTTACTTGAATATTAAAAGTTGGGATGACATGCAACAAAAAGAAAAGGATGAATAAATCTAACAAAAGCAACAAGAAAAAGTAGGGTTAGGCCTAGGCCATTTCATGCAACTCAAGCACCAAAACAGTTTTTATTTCTTTTCGTAATGAGAAATTTGTCATACGACTTCAGAAAGTCTGAGAAATAATTTTTTAAATCAGCTGTTACGTCAGTCCTAGGGTTAAGTCATATTAGGGTTATATCAGTCCTAGGTTATGGTCCTAGAGTTAAGGGATTAGAGGCCTGAACAAAATAATTCAAAGTAAAGAGATCATGCACACTCAGTACTTGTGCAATATATAATAAATTATGTCTTACAAACGCAAGCACTAATAAGATTATGCTACTCAATCAACGTAAAAACGTGCAGGAGTTGGAAAAACACGTTAAGATAGAGCTGTTAGATACAATCTTTACCCATTTTATACCTTTACTTGGTCAACATTTGGGTATAGACTACCTTCCTAAAAAACTCAGCTGGAATGAATAATTTTAAAAAGTAAACACATTGGGCTAAGATACATTTCAACCTTATGAAACAAGATTTTAAAAGTTCCATCTTAAATCATACATGTACATATGAAAAAACTAATAAACAGAATGTTACCTTTTCCTTGAAATCGCGCCATTACATAAAACACATTATACAGACCAAGTCAATGGGTTGTTATGTAAAGTACTTGTAATCTAACACATGTAAACTTACCCATGACCAAACGGTGAAATGAAATAGAAACAGCAATGTATTCTATTATCAACTTTATTGCGCCTGTTGAGACCACTTTCGTCCCGAAGAAATCGCTCAAACTGATCATCTATGTACTGAATTATGGCACGAAAACTGCAACAAAAAAGAATTTTATTCGTTGAATATGTATAATAAATGTAGAAAGCTATCAAAACATGAATATTTCCTTTCAAATTATATACATAAAGAGAGTTACAGGGCACCACCCTGTATAGATAATATCATTATAATAGTCTGAGTAGGCCTACCCTGTTTTTTATTTTTATTTTTTGTGATTTAACAGTTATTTACTGTAAAATAGTTATTAAAAGGGAAAAATGTAATTAGCTGTTAGCTGGCTTCATAAACTAACCAAATGCACTCCCTTTTCGATATATGAAAGCCAGATAGTTGTAGAGTATCTCGATGTAGTCACTATTGATTTGCTTTATGCCGTTTTTTTGTGTGTGACCAGTTGTTTTGGTGTCTGTGAGAATCATATGTTCTGAATTTTGTTGTTTACATTGACACGTTTTGTTTTTATTTCAAGTTAAAGGTTATGTTTATTTCTGTATATTCAGTTTATATTTAGTCAAAAGGAGTGACAGTAATATTTCTTCTAAAGATCGACTTTATAATCGCCGATGCAACCTTCACTTGCCTAGCCGGCGGCAAGCCTAATGCGTAGTTATTATTATATTTGTTTACTTTTGGAGGTTTTATGACGTTTTATTTTATAGTTTCATAAATCATAAATCTTTATTAACCATTGATCATAGTATCAAATGAAATAGGTTTCGTCAAAGTTAAAGCTAATCACATTCAGACATAGTATATGTATACATATACATCAAAGGCATTATAAAATAATAAAAAACAAACAATACAAACATTTTTATAGTAGAACAATGAATCTAAGTACAATCTACAGTAAAGTCAAGAGTTTAAAAATTCATTAAGACAGTAAAATTGATTTTCTAACAACCAACTATACAAACGTGTTTTAAAAATACTTAAAGGTGCAGTTCTAGCTGATATCGGTAACTTATTAAAAAAAATGTACACAGTTTACCTTGTACGATTTACCCGTTTTGGTTAATCTATACTGTGGTATATCAAGTCTCATTTTAGTGTTGTGGTTGTGAATATTTTGTCAAATAATAAATGCATCTAAGTTTTGTTTAATGTGCAATAATGAACAAAGAATATATAAATTTACCACAGTTTGAATTTTAAGTTTGATGAACAAGGGGCAACAGTGCTCCACAGGGCCAGCCCTACACATGGTGTGCATTACTTTCTTTTGAATCAGTAAAATGTCATTGATAAGAGGAGAATGACCCCACAAAAGCAAGCCGTAAGTTATATGTGACTCAAAAAGCTCAAAATACGCAGTTCTAAGGTATTCACTTGACACTAGTTTGTGTTGTAGAACAAAGTTACAGTCGATTTTATAGACGAAAAAAGTGTATATTTATTTTTTGTGTTATGATAAAGCTGAATTTTGGAAGACCGCTGGTAAATGAGCTTAATTAAATTTTCCCTATTTTATTAGTGAATTTACTTTGGAAAGTGAACTATTAGCATGACCCGCACGGTGAACCTTAAGCCCGGGACCACCATAGAAGTTCCTAACATGACCCCCTGAACACGTTTTGGGGGGTCGTTCAAAATTGTATATATATATGTGTTTGCACTCTAGCGGTCACATTTTTTGTCCGATTAACTTCAAATTTGGTACGGACGTTCCTTTCTGTAATCAGTTTGACAAGTTCGTTGGGCAAAACCGGAAAACTCTAAACCCCTTTTTTGGGGATTAATCTTTAAAATTTCGAGTTTTTGAGCCCAGAAAAGGTCAGAAAAGCCCCGGATGTAAAATTAATGCATATAAAAAGATGGGAATTAGTGAGGCGAAAGTTTTAAGCCCTCTCTCGTCATTCTAGCATAAATATTTACCGAGTTATTAAAGAAAATATGTTTCCAGTAAACACAGTACAGTAGAACTCCGATTATCCGAATTAATTGGGGATCGGGCCGATTCGGATATGCAGAAATTCGGATAATCAGGTATACCTCGGGAATTAAGCAAAAACATCACCATATATTAAAGAACGGTGAAAGAACAGAAGCGACTGTTGATAAGCAGGGCAGGAAGGGGGTATGACTCATTGTTCCCTGCGAAAATATCGCGCTGGAAGGTAACAGCGCGGGCTTTTATTTTAGCGCTCACGAAGCCGTAGTAACGGAACGGCGCATTATCGCTACACGCGCTCCCGCGTATTTCTATTATTTCACTCAAAATCGATTCGGATAATTGGAGATTCGGATAATTGGAGTTCGGATAATTGGATTTCTACTGTACTTGACTTTTGGGGGTTTTACACTACAAAAGCCTGTTATTCATTTGTTAGAGTACTTTTATCATCCCAAGAAATTCACACCTACTTTCAAGCCTGCCTGGACCTTCTCCTAACATTATGATGCGTAAAATTGTATTCCCAGCTTTGCAGGTAAATGAAACCAGGACCATCAGAACAGCCAAAAAATCAATGTTTTCAGACTTCAATAAAAATTCGTATAAATGTATGTTTTTACACAGATTTTGAGTTTTACAAGTTTTTTTGTGGAAATTCACTTCCCTCACGTCAGCGTGCTGCGTGCAAACTCGTTTTACCTTTTACCTTGTTTTTCGTGATAAGTGCATGAAATTTTCTATGAAAGCTTATAGGTACCTAACTAAGGAATATGAAAATACCATTAGTTATAAGTGATCAACATATTTTTTTACTTATAAAAGTTCAAAGTCAACTTTTATCAATGTTTTTTATAATTTTTTTGGGCATAAATAAACCAAAAATTATTTTTTTTATTTTTAGGCTAAATTTTTTTATTATGTTGAGATCTAAAAGAAATATAACAAAACTAAATTAATGTTTTACCTGGTAAAACAAAATGGTGACAACTTTTTTTCTAAACCTTTGTAAAATTATCAAAAGGGTTCGGAGTTTTTGACTACTACTTTCTGTAGAGGGTAGAGTTTTTCACGATGACCAAACATTTCTGGCCGGAGTTCAAAGTTAAAGGGATTACCCTAGATAACGGAAGTGTTTCCAAGGTTTCCTAAAAATGTCCCACGTGGAGTTTTTGTTTTTGTGTTGTATGTTGACTGTAAATGTACTGGTGTTTTTTTTTTCGGAATAAGTTGATTTTTAGTCACCAAAGTCGCTGCAGAAAAAGGACAAACACCATTAACCTGAAGATGGGTAGTGTCCTTTAAGTATTTTCAATCAAAACAAAATAGTAACAAAGTGAACAGACCTGTCAGTATTGTCAATGGCATCCCCATACCCTGGGGTGTCAACCACCGTCAAGCGCAACTTCACTCCTCGCTCCTCGATCTCTACTGTTGAAGCATCCAGTTTCACAGTTTGATTGGTTTTTTCTAAACAGAGAAAAGTTTTTAAAATCTATAAAGCTTAGTTACACATAATATTAATGGTCTGGGAATTAATAATACCCAATAATATTATTTATTATAGTTTGGTTTTCAAATATATGTTGGCCTCTATGTTACCGGCCTCAATTATTAAACGGATGTGGATTAACTGAGGTTAAAAAAAAAAATACTGTTAATAATTTAATGGTTGAGACACAGAGGAGAAGAGACGCGCACCAGCTGAGTCATCAGTTACTACCAATTGTATGTCTTTATAACTGTTATGTTCTGCTGGTGATTGCTGATTATATCCTAACATGTACTATAAGGTGAAGGCAAAGTTATAAATATTTTAATACACTTGAGTCCCGCTAGTCCGAACACGGGTAATCCGAACAGGTTCTGGATTTTTTTTGTAAATACTGTGCAGTAATAAAAAAATATATTTTACGTAATTAAAAGACAAAAGATAATGGGAAAGGTAAATAATGTTGTAACGAAATGAAAACAAAGTAATATTTTGAAGAATACAAATGTTTTGTTTAATGTGAAAAGACTAAATTTACAAACAGTACAAACAATAGCAGACTATGTCAAGGTTTTGTTATGATTTTGGCGCTTGAGCTAGTAGTAGTGGGGAGGCAGACGTACAGTCTCGGTTGGTAGTGCGTACAGTCGCGTGCAGTATCGTCATGCGTACAGTCTGCTTGCCCGCTCACATCACATCATAAACTACACACAGTGGGCCAGAGTGCTGTCTGCAATGCACTGTGCATATTGTTGATTCTGCGTTTGAAAGAGTAAACGGTCTATTGATACTTGTTTTTGTGTATTATTCGTTCATATTACAACACTACAGACCCGTTCAGTTGCTTCGTTCTCTATTATTTGAATTATTTTGGCTAATCCGAACAATTAGCTAATCTGAACAGCGTTCGGTCCCAATTAGTTCGGATTAGCCGGACTCATGTGTACAGTAATAACATAAACTCACTTTTGCAAAAAATTCGCCTCCATTTTGAATCCAATATGGCGGATTGTGCAAGTGTCTGAAGTCCTTGAAAAACGTCAAGAGTAAAATAGACTGTAGTGAGTGCAAAAAAAAGCTTTCAATATAAATGTGTAAATATAAGTGCTGATGACACAAGAAGCCAAATACTTGCTCGAAAATACTAGAAACTCAAGAATTATTGGCAATAGTCGACTAGACTCTACTTTAAAAATCACTATTCACACACCCCTAATATATATATATGCCAAAAATATGAAAATATGAGGGGGCACCATCAAAAACTCTTGCCCCAGGGCACATAAAGTTACCGTTACGGCCTTGGTAGCAGTAGTTATTAATAAACCTCCTTTATATTGGGAGTGTTCGAAAATGTTAGTGTATTTATATTAAACGTTCTCATGGTGATGATTACCAATAAAAAGTAAAAATATATCTGCATAACAAATATAATACTAAAAAAATATGTTCACTGCCATCCACTGTATACCTGAGGCCTACTATTTCTATTATTCATAGTTACCTATTGTTAATGGTATTAATTATTTTTGTTATTTGATAACTAGTATTTTTTATAACATAATTGCACAATATACTTTACAGTTTGGTTTTCTTAGTATATTTTAGTGTAAGGCAAGAGAGAAGTCAAAACTGTGTAAGGAGGAAGTATTGGGTATGTTGTGTGAGTAGGCTGGAATTGTTATTAAACAATAACTTGCTTTGCTGATCTGCTGAAGGATCTGGCTTAAGTAGGTCAGCTGGGTAGTTTTGGGGGTCAGTCAGTCTGTGAGATGGAGTATTAGGGTGTAGTGTTGGGGCTGGGGGCCTCAGGGTCCAGGGCCTGTTAGGTCTCGGATCCAAGTAAGTTTTATATCACTAGTCTTTTCTAAATTAATATTTATACTTTCCAGGCTACTCGCCCTTGAATCTAGATAATTAGTTGTTAATATATTAAAGTATTTTCATTGTCATCACACTGATATTTTACCGTTTAATCACCATTTGTAAAATGTAGAGTTTTATTCTTTGTTTAATAAAAGTTATATTATTACATTACATGTCTCTTTAATTTATTGAGCTACGTCCTCGTGGTGGCAAGTGGGTTTATACTGTTTGGCCAGCAGATAAGCTTGGTTGTCCATCACAAGCCCCACTGACACCGATCGAGGGGGATGTAATGGGGGGTTAAAAGGTTTAGAGTTATTTTATAAGTCATTTGTATTGTGAAGAACTAATTGTAACTAGGTCTCTGAACCCTTGTTGTGAGAAGTAAGACCTCGCCGAGTAGGAAGCGTGCTGGAGGTGTTTATGTAAACACTGAGTGCTTTGACACTCAGTAGAAGGCGGTCAGTTAAATAGGGTGGCTTGTTTTGTATCGGGGTCAGTGGGGCACTGGGCCCAGGAGAGTCCAGGTGGGTGAGTACTGTGTAGGGTTGAGCCCTGTCAGAATAGGAAGACTAAATTCATTTGGGGTTTTGAGTTTGATAGTAGTTTTGTGTATGGGTTTGTTTCATGAGAGGGAATATTATCGAGGGATTAATACACGTTAAATTGGGTGGTCTGACTTACTATAAATCAAGGAATAGTCTCTAAATTATTAAGGGGATCAAGATACTTTGACCGTGCTGCCTCCAGGATGCTACCTGGGGTTAATCAATTCGATTATAATTAACTTAGGTATTATTACCAATTGTACTTTACCAGAGAGAGAGAAGTGAGGACTAAATAAAACAGTGTTAAACTTAGGAAGCTTGTCTCATTGTGAGAAACCTACTCTAAAGGGTACTCATTAAGCTACGCTCCTGGTGATTGTATATCGACGAGGTCGTGTACATCACATATGCCAAACTTTTTAGTTGCAAGTTCATTATCTTATCTGATATTTACAATTGTAACCTCACAACCTCACTCAATTCAGCTTTTAAAGTGGGCTTCTGAAAAACCCTGACTTCTATTCATAAACTTAGGTACAATAAGAAGGCACAGTATTCATAGATCAGGTATATAGATAAGTACTTGTCGAAACTACTGCTACACTCACCAATAGCATCAGGCACAACTCGTTCAGGATACAAATCAGTAAGGAATAGACTGTTTACTAAAGTAGATTTTCCAAGACCTGATTCACCAACTACCATCAAAGTGAACTCGAATCCTTTTTTCACAGATTTGCGATGAACTTGGTTGGGTAAATTTGCAAATCCGACATAGCCGGGTGGTTCGAGACTTGAAAACTGTAACAAAGCTTATGATTAGGTAATTAATTAGTATACACAATATGCCCTACTATACAAAGTCCCCCGTAAGTAAGTGACCAACCTTAAAATGTTGGTTGCTCGGTTCAAAATAAGAAAAAAAGATCCTATAAACATGGGTTCTAAAACGCTTGGTTTTCCATTTGTCTGTCTGTATGTGTTTTTTATATAATTAATCATTTCATAAGGTGTCAATTTCAAACTTAGTACATGTATGACGAATAAAAAGACCTATTTCAGCATTCAGTATCAAGTTTCGACTTTTTATAATTTCAGAATTGCGGCAATTTTTGTTTTAAACCCCTATCTTAAAAACTGTAAGTGTTACAAAATACAAAAAAGTTGTTTATCCTTTAAAAGATGGTGTTGAGATTATTAAGATCAGAATATTAATAACTGATTTATTGAAATTTTCTTAAATAACTACTGCTGTTTTGTGCTATGATCAGCACAAAACTGACTATATTATATATATGTGTAATATTAATAAAACTACATGTTAATTTGGTACTAACCATAGCACAAAAGAGCAGTAGTTATTTAAGAAAATTGCAATAAATCAGTTATTAATGATCCCATCTTAATAATCTTCACACCATCTTTTAGCAGATAAAATAGCAAAATTGTTTGTGTTTTGTAACATTTACAGTTTTTTAGGTGTTGAGCTTTTAAAACAAAAAATGGCCACCATTTTGAAATGGTACAAAGTCACCATGCACAAATTTGAAGTTGACACCTTAAGAGGTTATTACGATAAGATGTTGTCGGCTTGCTGTTTCTCCTCCCAGATATCGGTGGTATAGTTGCATAATTGTGTTAAAGCTATGTATATTGAGTTTTGTTCTCTAAATCTGTGTTGGTTGCTACTTACGATATTATTATTCTTCATATAAGATGTTAATTGAGTATTTATAACTTTTTCGAGATATTTTGACAAAACTGGCAGGACCGATATGGGGCGATAGATATCCAAAAGGCAATCAACCCCTCTCTTGTACTTAGGATAGACCAGAGCTCTTATGATAGCTTGTGGAGCTGTTGATTGTGTTATTGATGAGTTTATAATATCCAGAAGAGGCAGGATTAATTCTTCTTCACAGTGTTTTATCATTTGATTTGAGATGTCGTCAAGGCCTGAATTCTTGGACGGCAGAAGCTTAAAAATGGATTCCAACAAATGCAGGCACTTTAACCATCTGCCAGAAGAGGCAGAGACACCGAACCGGTCTTGCTTTAAGGCCCGCTTAACCACCTTTTTGACGGCTATGGCTTTTTATATATTTGATTTTATAGGTAATAATTTTGAAAATTTTTAAAGCAGCCATCCTTCAACAAAATTTTATCAACCAGAAGTGAAACTGCAAGTATTGTTTTTATTTTGTTTGTTGCATGTGTTTTAAGTGTGATTCTCATTGACGCAATCAACCCCTCAGTGGGTAAATGATGAACAGGAAGGTATTTAAAGTAATTAAGGTCAAGGTTTTCTCAGAGCAAAATAAAACCTATAGCGGATTCTCCTTTATTCAAAGCTTGAACAATCCTATTTGTCGGTGCAAAGTTTGCACCAACCGGAGATTTGCTCTTTACGATACCAAACTGATTTACTAATACCTTTGAGAATGTAGATGTGATGGAAATGGGTCTGAAGTTATCAAGTTCACAGAGCTTTCCTTTTTTATGTTCAGGTTTCACTGTAGATAGCTTAAGAAAATCAGGAAACTCACCCTTCTCAAAAGAGTAATTTATCAAATGTACAAGTGGCCGAAGAAATAGATGAAAGCAAAATTTAAGCACTTTAAAGAAGTTATTAGTTCTTGCAGATGTTTTTTGTTTTAAGGAACTGATTATTAGATACTATAGTTTCAGAGCCCAGTTACCTTTCAGTTTGGTATATTATACAAGAACTGATTGATTATATATTACTTTTGGTATTTTTGCAATTACAATGGAACTAGGATACATGGAACCCAAAGGGAACGGTAAAAAATTGTAAAGTAAGCCTACAAAAGTTGTCCAAAACTTTCACACATAATTCCTATTTTTAGAGAAAAGGCTTTATTACAGAAAAGTTAGATATTTGAGAATAAAATTTGTATACAACTTTAAAATGTTTATGGAATGATACTATTATGCTATGATGCAGATCATCAAAAAATAAACTTTAATCTTGGAAAAAAACTTACTGAGCACTTATAGTTTGAAAAATCTCTGCTACCTTTTTCAACCATTGTCGAAGATCCATAAGTCTAGGGCTTCATTAATGACATCGTGCTCTATGCACGCACACACAAGAAAAACTAGAAGTATATTTAATTTGTACCCAAGAAACCAAAAATTGCACTATTGGGCGGATGTGATACATCATACACAACTGCAAAACAATAGGGATGACCGGAAGTGAGGGAGAGGGTACAATGACCTTGAAAGTACCTAGCATATCGAAGTAAAGATATGAGACGTTGGCCTCAAGCCACCGTTACAACACCTGTCGTAAAAAATTAAAACTATCCAAACTATAATGCAAGTTAACCAAGATGTTTTACATTGTATAGAAAATGCAGGGGACCAAGAGAAATTTTCAAATTATAGTTGATTTTGAATTCTAGAAATTCAAATTACTGGAGTAATTTGTGAATTTGTTATTAAATAAGTTAAAAAACAGAATAAATGAATGAAAATACAACAAAAATAAATAAAAGGCTCGGTTTATAAAATGACAGCCAAGTGTAAAATCATTGAGACTGTGGCATGATGTAGTGAAGCACGATGGAAGATCAAGCCCATACTAAAGAAAGAGACCATTCACATGAGTAGGTCAGTGTTTCTGCATGTGAAGTTCTGTTCCGCTAGAAGTTTAACTATCACGATCCACCCATATTTGCCGTAACTTTTAAATTAACCTTCCAAAACAATTACATAACCATGCCCATGTGCCCATGTGACTAATGCCATTACGGTACCTCACTGACTTTAGATCACCACACGGGCCTATTGGCCAATGGTGACGGGCGGTTGATTACTAATATACTATTACTATACTATATACTATATGCTATACTGTATGCTATATACTATATGATTACTATATATATATATATATATATATATATATATTTTAAATTGATTGTTATTTCTATGTGATCAAAATATTGTTTGTACCTATACAGTACTACAAATAATATTTATGAAGTGAAGTCAATTGGATAAGTACCGATCTTACAATAAATTTGTTTAAATCTTTACCATAAAACTGTTAATTTCTTTATTCTATCTGCAAATTTATCCAGGCTCGGTATACAGTTTGCAATGCTACACAACAGTGAGAATTCTATTTTAAAAGCATGTAGTCTGAAGGACAGGGATAGCATATCCAAATCTGGAATCTCCAATTCTTTTAAATAAATGGAGTCATACTGTAAATTATATGTGGCTTATAACTTGAATCTTGTGCGAAGGATTTTAAAGTTTTGAAGATTTGAATATTCCTAAAACCTTAACCCATTCATCTACTTTAACTACTTTAACAAGGCCTTTTAGCTGCCATCCCCATTAGTGGTAAAATACTTCTTTGACATTTAACTGTCTTGCCCCTCATTAGTCTACTGTTTTCTCCATACAGACTACCTCGTTACCGACCAGCTGCATGCATTACCAAACAATCCATTTAGTTTTTTTGAATTGACAACACTTTTGATTAGAACAAAATAAATATCAGGCCTAAACAGCCGATTTTCAACTGCAGCTGTGTCATTGGTAAACTTTACATGCCGGTGTTGTTTACACAACAATGAAATTGATCACATTATTGATAATGACAGGTTTTCACCGAGAGGAAGTGACAATAACTTAGTATGGATTAAGGTGAGTTAAAAGAAATTTTTGAGAAAATGGAAGTTTGGGAAGGCAGCTTTGAAGATGGAAGTTAGAGCTGAGATTGACAACCAGATGTTAGGCCTTGTTGAACATAAATAACATAAGCTTAAATAAGATATAGGATAGGTATAAATATGAAAATGTGTGGGGTCCTGCGATATCTGATTATTTCCTAAGGAATCAAGGTTTTTTTCCCTTCTGGTGGCAGGTTTTATGCATGAGCCTAGAATTCCGCTCATGTCAGAGGCTTGATAACTGAGTCAAATGCTGATAATAAATGTATTTAATTTGTTTTAGACTATTTTATTTACCATACACCATGATATTTTATACGAAATAATATAGTTACAGATACAAAATATAATACCGGTAGTATTTGTAGGGATATCTATCTAAAACTCATTCTGAATATTGTAAGAAACAGACAAGACAGACTGTAATTAGTGAATTTCCTTTGGAAAGTGAACTATTAGCATGACCCGCACGGTGAAACTTAAGCCCGGGACCACCATAGAAGTTCCTAACGTGACCCCCTGAACACGTTTTGGGGGGTCGTTCAAAATTATATATATATGTGTGTGTGTGTGTGTGTGTGTGTGTGTGTGTGTGTGTGTGTGTGTGTGTGTGTGTGTGTGTGTGTGTGTGTGTGTGTGTGTGTGTGTGTGTGTGTGTGTGTGTGTGTGTGTGTGTGTGTGTGTGTGTGTGTGTGTGTGTGTGTGTGTGTGTGTGTGTGTGTGTGTGTGTGTGTGTGTGTGTGTGTGTGTGTGTGTGTGTGTGTGTGTGTGTGTGTGTGTGTGTGTGTGTGTGTGTGTGTGTGTGTGTGTGTGTGTGTGTGTGTGTATTTGCACTCTTGTAGTCACATATTTGTCTGATTTACTTCAAATTTGGTAGGGATGTTCCTTTCTGTAATCAGTTGGACAAGTTCGTTGGGCAAAACAATCGGAAAACTCTAAACCCCTTTTTTTGGGGATTAATCTTTCAAATTTCGAGTTTTTGGGCCCAAAAAGGGTCATAAAAGCCCCAGATGTAAAATCAATGCATGTAAGAAGATGGGAATTAGTGAGGCGAAAGTTTTAAGCCCTCTCTCGTCATTCTAGCATTAATATGTACCGAGTTATTAAAGAAAATGTGTATTGACTAAACACAGTACGTTGTCTTATGGGGGTTTTACACTAGAAAAGCCTGTTATTCCTTTGTTAGAGTACTTTTATCATCCCCAGTAACCTCACGCCTACTTCCAAGCCTGTCTGGACCTTCTCCTAACCTTATAATGCGCAAAATTGTATTCCCAGCTTTGCAAGTAAATGAAACCAGGAGTATCAGAACAGCCAAAAAATCAATGTTTTCAGATTTCAATAAAAATTGAACAAATGTATGTTTTTACACTTATTTTGAGTTTTACAAGTTTTTATGTGGAAATTCACTCCCCTCACGTCAGCGTGCTGCGTGCGAACTCGTTGTTGTAATTGTACCTATTAGGCCTATGATAAAATGTTGCTGAGATATAAATCAAGAAGTACTGAAAATTTCATGAAGATGTATAGTCACCAGAACTTGAGTTGTGTTAATAAAAACAAAATTAATACAAAATTAATAGGATTTCCTGGGTACCGGACGGTACTGCAGTGCTCAGATAAACACGGTAGGTAGGCAAATGGGTTAACCCTCCAAGTGCTGAACGTCACAATCGGGATCCATTTCCACTGCGGGTATAGTGCTCTAACATTGCAATCGCAATCCATTTCTTCACAATGCGGCACATCAATACTCAAATCAATCAGACTCAGTGCTATATGATTCTACATGGAATTTATAATCGAATGATGTAACGGGAGAAGTCTTTCGGTGTTTTTACTATTTATTTTAATGAAAATCATGATTTTAACCCTAATAAGTAGGCTACCTCTATATATACATTTAGCTTATTTTGGCTATCTTGAAATTGTACATTAGCCTACATACTTCTTTTTGTACCTAACCACCAAGTTATGGCGTCCAAAGTAAAAATCTGTTTTTAAATTTTAGTTTTCTAGTTTGCCTCTGTTCTTTAAGCGTGTCTTAGGGTCCATGTGAGTAATTGTGAACGCATTTGGATGTCATTAGGTAAACTTGTAAATTCTCGGAAAACGGAAGGAATTACCACTAATTGAACTAGCAACATGTAATTGTATATCTTTCAAGCTGTACGTGACAGTTTCAGAATATTTTATTACCCTTTAATACAGGGTTTAAGCTGCGGTCGCATTTGTCGCAAAATGCGACATGTACCACGAAAATGCGACAATATTTGGGCAGGCTGTCGCTTTTTTGCTACAAAGAAAAGTATAATAAATATTTAAATGTTATTGAAGAAAATCTGGTTTTAACAATACAAATTGTATTAAAAGTCCGTGATCATGATCCACAACCAAAAAATATTAGAAGAGTAGTTGGGATGTTGGAGAGGCTTAACGTTGCGTTGGTTGCACTACGTCATTTTACCGATCGGCTCTGAGTGAGTGGTAGAGGAGACGAGCCTGCATTACGTGAACAGTTGATGTCGATTTCAACTGCGTACCGTGTAAACGGAACGGGCAAGTTACTAAAATGACAGTTGTAATTACAGTAGCTAACCCCCTAGCAGACGTCATGCGCTCTGCGCTGTGACTCGGTTTGGCGCGCACTCTGTAATAGCCGAGTCTAGCCGAGCGAATTGGCGAATGCGAGAATGTTGAGGGCTAGTTCGCCTCCGAAGGGATGACTGCGCTCGCGTCGCAATCGTACCGATTCTTGTCGGTTGTTGTGACCGAGTTAAAGGAGACGAGCGACAAGTCCTCCATACTTAGTGCCGCTCGTGGTCTCAACTCGCTGCAGAATGTGGATGGTTACACGAGCACGAGTTGCTCGAAATCGCAACGATCGGGCGAAAGTGTAGAGGTACCCTAGCGAAAACAGACAACTCGAAATCGGTAATGCGCAAATGCAATCGCGATATGCTTTGAGGTTATGTTTCAGAGTGTAATGTTTGGGGTGTGTGAGTTTTCGTTGTTCTGGTACCATATTAGGCCTATTCTATTAGAATGTTTAGTATATTTCCATTTCAGACTTTAATGGTTAAAATGGATAAGTTACCAAGGAAAGTATAAGTGCTGAATTATATATATTACGGTATTTAAATGTTAAACCTTAAAAACAAATACGAGCAAAAAACAACTTAAGACCAAAAAATAGTATAATGTCACGCGAGTAAAAATGCGAAAAGGAAAATATTTTTGCTACAAGTCTCTAAGAGCTTATAGCATTTTTGCTCAAAGAATTTTTTTCCCAGCTGAATCCCTGCTTTAATAACAAAGTTTTTTTTGAATTCACAATTAAGTTAGCCAGTCAGCGTTCTCAATTGCCCAGCATTTTGGGGCAAATTTGAAAGAGCCTGGGAAAAATACTAAACATGGTAGAACAGCAGATATTGATATTTATGAATGAACAGGGTGTTAAAACAGTTAAACAGCATAATGGTGAAAAATACTGTGTTTAAGTTAATAAAAAGGTACAAATAGTTAGTAGGCCTAGATAATATTTTTTTAATTCTTGATTCATTTGCAGAGTCGTTTAGGCTAAATTATCGTAAAATCTTAATAATATTGAAATGAAAAATTCTGGAAAACTAAAGTAACTCCTCTGGAATAATATTTAAAACCTACATATCTAAACATATAAACTAAAAAATACCCGCTGGCAATCTAGCCTTAAATAAAATATAGCTTGGATAAATAGCCTACCAGGATACATTAAATGCCGTAGCTAGTAATATAAGAAAATATTGCTAAATTTAAATTAAGAACTTCTATGAATTGGTGCAAAAGGCACATATTTTTATCTAAAAACTTCATGGTAGGTAGTATACATAGATATGTTTCAGATATGTAACATTACCTACAATTGTTCATTTACAGGGAAACTGATCCAGGAAATTGCTACGTTATTTATCCTGATTAACGCTGTTCACAATTACCTCGATTTTGTGTTCACAGTCACCCACAAAATGTAAAAGTTGCGGGTAATTGTGAATTTGAAAAAAAATACAACAGTACATTAAAGAAAAGTTGACATAGGCCCTTAACTAGTAGAGGCCTATATTCTACAGTTAAAACTCTACAATATGACCTGGTTTTTATTTTCCATGTACCTTTTCAAGACCATGAACGATAATTTTGTAAACGTTTGCATAACTTGTTTGATAGAAAAAATGAAAGGTATTTTTAAACCCATTGCCTTTATAAGAAACATTGATGAAAATGGCTCAAACCTTCTACAGAAAAAAATCCCTATTTTTAATTTAACAATTGACTTTCACCCAGAATAGGCCTAGTTGAAAATAAAAAATATATAAGCGCTGTTCGCAATTAGCCACACTGACCCTAAGTATTCTCATTAGCAAGTTAGTTTTTTATATTCCCTTTTTTTTGTTGACCAAAACGAATATAAGGTTGATAGGTAAACTTAGATAGAATAGGTTGTCTAGGTAGATTCATTGATATATTTATTTCTTATAGGCCTTGATAAAAAAATAATACAAGACAATGAAAATACCTCAGTATCAAAGAGAAAAAAAATATAGTCGGCACATAGAGGGTTAAATGATTAACAAAAAGCCTAGTCTAGGCCTACTCTCCAAGGAAATCATTAAAGTACTACCCTATTTTCTTAAAATTTAGATATTCCTAAACAGGCCTAAGCCCTATGAATATTGATTACAACTAGATAATTATAAATAGGCTATAAGGAAATGTGTACAAATAAAATCCTTTTAGATGATAAAGGTTGGCCTGATACTGAAGGTCTAATGAGTTTATAATGCTGATTTTTAGTTCTAATGAGCGCTAGTCCAGGCCTATTTATAACTATTTTAATGGCAAAAGTAGATATCATACATATAAAGTGACTATTCCCCATTTTAGGATGAACCAAAAATATCTGGTTGTGGAATAAGGCACTCACTAGTGAAATAACAAGACTAGACCTAGGCTTATAGAAATAACTATCTTAGAGGGGTTAGGCTGGTTGTGAAAACACTACATACCGATTTTACTGATTCGCTGGACATTCCGTTTGGCGGATTCGCTCACGTCAAATAAACAATAGTTATAAATGTATTTGCAAATACAAATATGTCAAGTACTTTTTTTAACCCAACAAAAAACGGCAAATGCCACTTCAAATTCCTAAAACACCCATGTCACCACTTCAATTCAATCTGCAGTGTTCTTCAGTCTGTCAGTCCAGTAGTCCAGTGTCCAGTCTGTCCAGTCCTAGTCCTAGTCCAGTGGTCCAGTCGAGTTGACGAGTCAGTCAGTCATTCCTTTCATCATTCCATTGGTCCACTATTCCCTATCCATAAAAATTAGGCAGAGGCTACGTAATTTGGTCCGGTTCGGGTTTCCTTAAAATGTGGGTGGAAAAATAAGAAAGATGTTAACCAAAGAGTACTATCATAGATAAACAAATGACTGTGGTACTATCAATTTTACGTTATCTTTTTATATATCACAATGATCTGTCTTGTATTGATTTTTGTATTAGATAGTAAGGATTATGTTTCGTTTAGTGTTTGACCTGAGTGAATTTGTAAAACAGTTTTTGTAACTGAAATTCGCTTGAAAATAAATACCTTAGGGCCTATTTATCTAAGGGCTGAAAACATAATAAAATATATTCTTTGAGGGGATTACGTTATGAAAAAGTATTAATTCAAATCAATTATAATTAATTGTAAAACGTTGTATCCATAAAATGTACACCAAATATGTTTTTTGCAATAAAAATACTCATTAGTAATAATAATTTTTTTTGTTCGGAAGGAAATGCTATTGATGTACTGTCTAGGAAGAAACGGAACACTCCCTGATGTGTGGGACTTGCACTTACTAAAAAACCCCTCATCAAGCTGAACTCCACTTTGGAAAACCCTATTTAGGCATAACTTCAAAGTGGAGCCTCGAATCTTGAAGCAAATTTGACTACCACTTCTCCTTATTCCTTCTTTTTTCACCCGAGGGAATATCCCTGACGTTATGGGTCTTCGATTTGTTTCCTCTTAAGAAACAGCTCGGCGAATGCCAAAATGCGCCGCCAGTTCTCAAGAGAAGACGCCATAAGAGGATCAGTGGTTCTCGCCATAAGAAAACCCCTACCTCCTGCTCTAACTGTTTTATTTGGAGCGCCCACCGCTCACACTTCAAAAACGTGTGTAGAGCGTCATCGTAGGCTGGAGTCTCCATATTGACAGGCCGGATTGTCGACTTTGCCCATTTTGTGGAGGTAGCCCCGTAAAAAAACATATCCGGCGAGGAGCTGCATGGTAGGGAAGTAACAATGCAACGACCCACACGGACATATCCCGGATGAGCCTTCGCGTCCAGGCCGCTCTGGCGCTCTAGGCTCGCTGTCCCATCTCTCCTGCCAATGACGCATAGAGGTTTCTCTAGCCACGCGCATCGCCTCCTGAGCTCCAAGTTCAGTCTTATTAGTGTACAACACCAATTTCCTCTCCTATGCCAGAAGGTCAACTGGCACGACACCTGCGACCACTAAAACAGCAGGCTCAGAGAGCGTCCGGTAAGATGACGTGATCCTTAGAGCCGCCCTCCTCTGGTCTACTCCTATCTGCTTCCGGTAGCATTCCCTCTTTAGCGCATCTGCCCAAACCTTGTACCCATACAGGAATATCAAATGTGTGACAGACAGAAGGAGCTTACGCTTCTCAGTAGATGGGCCTCCGACATTAGCCATTTTGTCGGCTGAGTGCTGCAGTCGTCTTCGCCGCTTTTTTTGTGGAGAACTGTATTTGTTCTCTGAAGGTGAGTTTGGTATCAGGTCCTACCCCCAGGTACTTCACAGCAGGCTTAGAACGGATAGTTTCCGTGTCGACCCGGAAATCTCTCATGGTCAGAATGCGGCACCCTGCTATCATGACTATCTCGGTTTTCTCGGTCGCCAGGCTCAGGCCGTGGTCCTACATCCACCCAGAGACGAGTCGCATAACCTGATTTCAGTGGCGTAGTTAGTCCTTTGTCAAGGGGGGGATATCTCATTAGGGAATACAAAACAAAAAAACTGTGTTCGTGACTAGCGCGGATATACCGGTATACAAAATTGAAGACATCATTGACGTGTCCCTTACATTCATAATTATTGATAGGCCTACACATCCAATACATAAACCATTGATACAAAGTAATCAGTATTTTTAACAGGACTAAAAAGTACTTGTATCAGTTGTTAGCAGTACTGGAAAGTAAGCTTTAAATATAAGTTTATTATTTATAATGTCAATAACGTTTTTCATTAATTTATTAAGAAACAATTTCAATTTAAAAATTTACACTAAACATTAATTAAAATACCCCCGTCGCAGCAAACCTGCGTACTCAGCGAATTTCCAATGCATAATATATGTCTTATTGATATCACATAAAGCCGCAAACCGAGTTTCATAAAAATGTATTCACATATAAGCGATTTTAATTATTCTCCATAAGAATAACATTGGTAATGAGTATGTAGGTTTGCTGAAACAAGGAACAGAAACAATTGGTTTTCATGCAAATATAAATAGAATTTAACTAGGCGAAGCCACATACTAAGTTTCATCAATATTCAATCATAAATAAGCGCTATATAATATTATAGTTATTCTCCATAAGAATAACATGGGGGCTGAGAAAGCAGGTTTGCTGCAACAAGGAATAGAAAAATGGATTTTTATATAATTATCAATATAACTTAACCAAGTGAAGCTACATACCAAGTTTTATTAATTTATGTTCATAATTAAGGGAGACATTACATTTTACTTATTCTCCATAAGAATAACATGGGGGCTGAGTACGCAGGTTTGCTGCTATGGGAATAATCAACAAAAAATCAATTTGTTGTGCAAATATCAATGTACCAGTACTACGTGAAGCCACATACCAAGTTTCATTAACATACATTAATAAATAATCGAGATATCAAATTTTATTTATTCCCCATAAGAATAACATTGGACAACGTACTGTGTTTAGCACTTTGAATATCTCTGCAACGGTTACGCATAGAATCACGATTTAAACACCAAAATGATTGTTTTGTGAAACTGAACAGATTGGTAAAAGCAAATGTGAAGTTTACATTAAAATAAACTGAGGAAAAGCCAAAAACCTTTTTCCCATAAGATTAACATGGGAGATTTTATGAGCAGGTTTTTTGAGATTTTCTCCGCAACCACTTAACCTAGGTTAATAATTCAAAATACTAAATTATTTGTTTTTTTAAGCTCTATAACATGGTCAAAACTAAAATTAAGTTTTCTTAAAATTGTAGGGTGAAACATTCAAAAAACTGATTTTTGGAAAATTTAAAACCCCCATAAACCCCCCTTCCCATGGTCTGATTTTTCTGGTTTTCGAACTTAAAGTCATGAATGTCATTTTACACATTTGAGCAAAATTTCATCAAAATCGGACGTTTTTTACTCAAGTTATCGTGTTAACGGACACACACACACACACACACACACACATATATATATATATATATACAAATATATAAATTTGAACGAATAGTGTTTTTGGCATCTGGGGACCTCAAAACAAAAAGTTATCATGGTCTCGGGCTTAAGTCCTACCATGAGTCCTACGGTAATAGCTTCTTCCCTATAGGGGAAATTCGCTAAAATATAGTCTTTTTGGGAATGATTTATTCTTTTTGTTCAATCATACAAAATATTTTTACATTTTAATTTCTTAATAAATTTCCTCACAATCTTTTATTGAAATTATATATTTTTTAATTTTATTTATATTTTTGAATGGAATATAATCAATTCCATTAGGGTTTTCGTTCATTTTTGCACCATATATTCAACATTTGGGAAGAGTGGATATAGCATTTCTGATTCTTGAGGTATATGGGAATGTTCTTGACGATTTTCAAAACTAGGTTCAACTACTTTACAATGAATTCAACATCAAAAGGTCTTAATTTAGATCATTTTGATCCTTTTATTAAAATATTTGGTTTTAAATTTTCTTGTGTAAACATAATAAATCTATTACAATAGTAGTCATATATATTTGAACTGGTGATTTTATTAAAGGGTATGGGCCTCGTTTGGCCTCGTTTTCAATTCAAATTCATTTTCATCAAATTTGTTTGTTTTCTTTTTAAATTCTCTTAATCTATTTATAAAAAGGTTTTTAATGTCTTCTATAGTGTAATTTCCTTTATGTATATCAAAATATTGAATTATTAGTTTTTCACCATCTTTAATAGTATATCCATAAACATTTTAATAATCATATGGTATATTTAATACGAAATGATCAGAATAAAATCCACTAAGACCAATACTATATTTTGAATCACCTACGTGAATAGGATGTTCTAATCTTAATTATAATGTAGATGAATTACCAGATATTAAAAAAAATCATTCTATTTAAATGGAGACATTTTTTAAATAAATAGATAAAATTATTCTCGATTCTTAGATGAAAAAACAAAAATAATTAACAGCCTATTATATCTTTAATTATATGGTCAATTGGTTCCGGAAAAACGACATTATTATTCAATTTTATTTATAAAAGATTGATGACATATTCAAATTTGTATATATTTTAAGTAAATTTTTCTTCCATACGGAAGAATGGAGAGTATAGCTTAGATATAAAAATCATGAATCGTGAGTCGTTCGTACATCATTCACTTTTTCATTTCATGTACGAACCTCACTTCCGAACTTTGTAACTAACCAGTAGAAACATGCAGACTATACGCGCTATAATTAGTCAAAACATTTAGCACTCCCTGCCGCTAGTGCCACTTAGCTTCTTTCCAGTTTTTAATGGTCTCTGCGTCACTCAAAAATCATATCTTACATTACAGCATACGCGTTAAAGAGTCACATTTTGAAGTGTGGGGAAAATCGTTGAATCGCAGCGTAATTCTGTTCCTTGCTATAATGTTGATCAGAGAACCCAGGGGCGGATCCAAGGGGGGGCGGTAGGGGCGGTCGTCCCCCCCAAACCTAAGAATTATTGTATTTTATTTTATTATTCAGGCATACAGTGAAAGTTTGAATAAATCCGAATGAAAATGTAAGTAGCAAAAGCCTCCCGAAACCCCGTTTTTCCGTTCGGTTCTGAGAGTCAAATTTTGCAGCTCCCGTCTACATTGTTACATTAAAATTCAAACTAATTCACCTAAACGTTCGATAAATGGTATAAAATATATACCATTAGATAGTTGAAATTTTAAACTTCCATTTTAGTATATAACACATTACTTAGATCCATGTATTTAACCTAAAAGAGTCTTACAAAAACATGGATATTCCGGAGTATCGCGAAGTTGTTGCAGTTTTGCCAGATGGCAGACCGAAAATTCAGTGTTTTCAACATTGTATTGGAGATAGATTTTAGCCATAAACAGCAAAGATTGCTATTCGGTGATTATTTTTTACTGGATTTCGCCCGCCTACCGTCGTCGTTTGCTGCCAGCTCTGTTTTGTTCACAGGTTAGGTTTGATTTTTGTGTTAAACCGCGTAACCCGTTGCTAGGCAATAAATATCCAATGGCTAGGCTAGAAGCAAAAAGTGCCTCAAATTATATGTAATTAAATAAGAGGAAACAAAGATTAAATTGCGAGCAAACGGAAGCTCATATTCCAAGTATTTTATTTTATTAAAATGTGGTACATTTTCATTTTTTGAGTTGTTGACCTTGGCTGTCAGCCTCATTCCTTATTATATCTTCGCGTAGCATAGTTCAGTATTGCCGATTTAAAATACGTTTTGTAAATCGTTTTTTGCGTTAGTAACTACTAAAATAAATGGTTTATTTAGGCATCTTACTTGTTCTTAGACGCCTACAGACGATGTAGAAAAAGGTGTAATGCCTAAATATTTGTTATTTTTATTTACGGTCGGGCGCAATAGAACTAAAGTTAATTTTTGTTTAGCTTGTTTATAAAGTTACCCTGTTACCTGGCCCTGAGTGTACCGCTCGCCGCTCGTATCGTACCCGACTCCCGAGGCCTAGGATGTATTGCGTGCCGCCGGCCGTGGCCCCACGCCCTCTCTTTCTTCCCCTCCCTTTTCACATGACGTAGCGCGGACATCTACCGCCGCGCTACTCCCGGCTTTGTACTTTTTGTCTTTCGCACCTTTTCTTTTCTTGGTCTACCAATTTATTCGCAAAATTGAGAACGATTATAGATATTATAATTAGGCATCTAAATAGACTTGACAAGGTGACAGTCACAAAATTGGTCAGAAAATGAACTAGTAGTTTAAATTGGGAAATAAATAACGATGAAAATACACTAAAGCTTACTTTTATATGATTATTACTAGTTAATATACTTTACTAAATCTGTTTTACTAAATTGATCCATAAAATTATAACTGTATTACCTGTGGCATTTTAAAGTAAAAGCGTTCAAATGTCAGAGGTTTAGCGAATTTCCCCTAAAGGAAAGAAACTATTACCGTATAGTCGGCATGGTAAGACCTAGACCCGGGACCATGATAATCCTTTGGTTTTGAGGTCCCCAGATGCCAAAAACACCATTCGTTCAATTTTGTATATATATGTGTCGGTAAGTACGATAGCTCTCATAATGCCCCCGTCGCAGCAAACCTGCGTACTCAGCGAATTTCCAATTCAAAATATATGTCTTAATACCACATAAATCCGCATACCAAGTTTCATAAAAATATACAAATAAGCGATATATCAAATTTGAATTATTCTCCATAAGAATAACATTGGGGATGAGTACGCAGGTTTGCTGCAACAAGGAACAACATATAAGGGGTTTCATGTAAATATCAATATTTCTCAACTAGGTGAAGCCACATACCAAGTTCCATCAATATAAATTCATAAATAAGCGATATATACCATTTTGATTATCCTGCTTAAGACATGGGGGATGAGTACGCAGGTTTGCTGCAACAAGGAACACTACTAATGGGTTTTCATGCAAATATCAATAGAAATCAACTAGATGAACCAACATACCAAGTTTTATTAATTTATGTTCATAATTAAGGGATACATTACATTTTACTTATTCTCCATAAGAATAACATAGGGGGGCTGAGGACGCAGGTTTGCTGCTACGGGAATTATCGGTAAAAATTGCGTTTTTCTCTGTGCAAATAACAATAGACCACAACCAAATGAAGCCGTATACCAAGTTGTGTTAATATACGTTCATAAATAAGCAAGCTATAATTTTTGTCTTATTCTCCATAAGAATAGCATTGGACAACGTACTGTGTTTAGCACTTTCAATATATCTGTAACCAATTGAAGTAGAGAAATGATCACCAAATTGTGCGTTTTTTTTAGCTGAATCCAATGGTGAAAACTAAAATTTGACTTTTTAAAATATTTCAAGTAAAAACTTCAAAAATCCCAAATTTGGGGTACGAAACCCCCCAAAATACCACTTTGGATGGGTCGATCTATCTGGTTTTCGAACTTAAAGTTATAAATAATGCTTTACACGTTTGTACCAAATTTGATCAAAATCGGACCATTTTTACGAGAGTTATCGCACCCACGGACACATGTATATATATATATATATAGAGAGAGAGAGAGAGAGAGAGAGTTTCGAACGAATGGTGTTTTTGGGGTCTGGGGACCTCAAAACGAAAATTTATTATGGTCCCGGGCCTAGGTCTTACCATGCCGACTACGGCTTCTTCCCTATAGGGGAAATTCGCTAAAAAAGGTCCAATCTTAATGAAATGTGGTATAAAAGTGTAAAGTACCATTTATTTGAACGAGTTCGAAAACCAAAAGAATCGCACCATCTGAAGGGGGATTTTTTGGGGTTTTGTACCCCCAAAATGGGGTTTTTGAAGTTTTCACTTATAATTTTTATTTAAATTAAATTTTATATCTTACAATTGAATTCAGTTAAAAAAAAACAATTTGGTATTTTGATCATTGCTCTACGTTAATTGGTTACTGGAATATTGAAAGTGCTAAACACCGTACGTTGTCTAATGTTATTCTTATGGATGAAAATAAAACAATTATATCTCGCTTATTTATGAACATAAACCGACAAAACTTGGTATATGGCTTCATCTGGTTGTGGTTTATTGTTGTTTGCACAAACAATTTTTTTTACCTATGGTTCCCGTAGCAGCAAACCTAGTTACTCGGTCCCCATGTTATTCTTATGGAGAATAATTAAAACGTTATATATCGCTTATTTATGAATGTATATGGATGAAACTTGGTATGTGACTTCACTTCGATGAGTTCTATTGATATTTGAATAAAAACCCATTATTTCGTGTTCCTTGTAGCAGCAAACCTACGTACTCATCTCCAATTTTATTCTTATCGAGAATAATTAATATTTTAAATATCGCTTATTTGTGAATATATTTCTTATGATGCTTAATGTTTGTATATTTTTAAATTACAAAATTGTTAGTTCGTGGTTTATATGGGTGGGTTTAACATGAAGTTCAAGGGTTTAAGTTTTCGTAAAAGTTCATGGTTTAATTTATTTTTATTAAGATCAAGTAAAAGTAGTATTTATTATTGATATTTTTGGCTTCAATACTATCGTGGTATCATGTCCGCAGTCTCTAAAATTACAAAATTAAGGATAATTATTAGAACAAGGCAAATAGATATAATAAGGTGGCAGATAGCCGAAAAAACACCAAATTTGGCAATCGATAAAAAATAAATAAATTTATTTTAAATTGAAAATAAATTGAAAAAAAAAATGAAAATAAATATTCCTTAACAATCCTCTATTTTAAATTATAATTTTAATGCCTAGCTTAGCTTTACCTGACAAACGGTTCTAAAGAAACAGTATTCTACAAAATAAGCTACGGATTCTGAATCGCTCACAGTTGTAGATATTTTATCCGAAAATTATTTTCAAACCCAGTCACATTTCGGATTACAAGTACAAGCGCCATGGTCGGGGGCAGTGGGTGGGTGGGTGGTCGGATGCTGTGCGTTGCTATGCGCGGCGCCCTGGGTCGATCGTCTGACTGCCATGTAACCTTCTCCGTAAGTATCCCGCTTCATCACTCATTCCCCATTTTTCATTTCCCCTGAATATATATCTCCTCAGGTTTACCTTACGTCCTCGTAATTTCACCTTGAAATGACGTTCTTTGAGCTACAAGAACGCACTTTTAGGTCTTTAGTGCAAATAGATTTCGAGCATACCGTTATTTTAAGTTCAGTACGTACTATGTAACCACTTCAAAACGTAAAACTAGTAACGATTAAACATAATATGGATTTATATATTCAGAAAATATACAGGAAATTAAGCCAGTCGATGCCATAGTAGATCTAATAGTTAAGCCAGTCGATGCCATAGTAGATCTAATAGTTAAGCCAGTCGATGCCATAGTAGATCTAATAGTTAAGCCAGTCGATGCCATAGTAGATCTAATAGTTAAGCCAGTCGATGCCATAGTAGATCTAATAGTTAAGCCAGTCGATGCCATAGTAGATCTAATAGTTAAGCCAGTCGATGCCATAGTAGATCTAATAGTTAAGCCAGTCGATGCCATAGTAGATCTAATAGTTAAGCCAGTCGATGCCATAGTAGATCTAATAGTTAAGCCAGTCGATGCCATAGTAGATCTAATAGTTAAGCCAGTCGATGCCATAGTAGATCTAATAGTTAACAATACAACTATTAGAATAAATATAACTGGTTAAAGAATAGCCTATAACAATCTCACACATAATCAAGAAAATATTTACAATCAGAGTACAAGAGAATATTGTTTTGTGAACCGAGTGTTTTTAGAAATGGATACAGATTGCACAATACAATAACTGCGAGATAATCTATAAAAAGGTACATCTTGATAGATCACATTAGCTATAATTCGTTTGGTTTATAGTTTGATACTTTCATAGAACCGCTCTATTAATCAAAAGCATGTTCCTAGTAAGGGTAAGGTCCCTTCAAAGCTTTGTTGCAAAGCACTCTATGCACTAGGCGCTGAGAGCGATACAAGAATTTATAATGAAATAGCTTCCCGTTTATTGCGGTCCTGCTCTTGTCAACTGTATTGTGGTTATAATGAAATGGAGAACGAATTTTCTGTTCTGATTCCCATTATTTCATGGAGATAGAGTTCGCTTCGGTCGTTCGCATCTCCATAATTTTGACAACAATGTGTGCTGCACTCTGGGGTGAAATGTTGAACTGCCCTGGGTTATGATAACGCAACAGCTCATACAATAACATTTAATTTCCCATAGGACTACATGGGAACTTTTAAGCCGTCTGAAGACCACCAAGGTGGACATCTCACGTCGCCTGTTTTGTTCTTTAAGTTGGTAAATATGGCAAATTTCAACGCTGTGCCTTATTGTAGGAGCAGCTATTACTAATTTTGCGTTTATAATTAAAGAGGTTAAATTGGGAAACACAAAAATACAAAATTTATTAATTTTCTACAACAAATATTTACATTGTTTTTACAATATACATCGAACATGTAGTCCCCACATAGGTTACAATCCTGTGGGAAATGAAGTGTTTAAAATACTGGTTTCTACTATATTGTAAAAAAATGTTGTGACATGTTTTCAAAATTAACAATATTAGGTAATTTTTTAAACTAAAAGTCTCAAAAAGTTGTAGGGGACCGTCAATAAGTTACATCATAAGTTTTGCCGATTTTCATACTCCCCTCTCCTACTACAGTAGACTCTCAGAAATCCTGATCACACTTACCTGGAAGTTATCCGGTTATCCGGAACGATGATCTTGATTTGTTAAATTTTGTTGCTGCAAATACTGTATAAACTAAAAAACGCAACTTCACGGTTAAGTGCCTTCAGTTTTTACGTGATTATCCCGCACTACACAAATGTCATGCAGTTTGCATCTTCAGGCGCACCAACCCGACCTCGCATGGTCCGAGTCGTCACTTGGCCCTACTACTGTGCTGTTATCGGTGTCACTGTTATCGGTATCCGGTGCGCTGCTCCGTTTCGTTTTTCTCCTGTCGATGACTCATCCCTAGCGATGTAAATCAGTAGACCGGTGCCACTTGGCACATGAACGTATATAAACGTATATTGACATAATTGTTCATTATAAAGGAGGATTTGATGATTCACGCCCACCTCCGGAAATCTGGATTTTTCGAAATCCGGACCGGCCGTCCGCCACAATAGGAAGAATTTCTAAGAGTCTACTGTATCACCCTTCCGCCATGATTCGTCGGCCCGCGCCCGCTTGAAAAGGGACATAATCTTTGAACGAATTACAAAATATTTAGAAAATAACGCGACAGGATTTTAAATTGTAACGCAAAAAACACAGTATACTCTGAACCACGCAAGAGTGAGATGAACTGATAAGATACAGAAGAATTGCGCTTGCTGGGGCGGAACTAATTTTTGTAAATAAGCACCGCTTCCCAGCGTATTTGTGCAGCGGACAGTCACGGAAGATATCCTAAGAAGATTTCTCATTTTACCTCGCTGCGTACAGCTCGTTATAGTAGGCATCATAAGAATAAGATCATCATCATTGGCATTATCATAATCATAATCATCATAATCATAATCATGATTGGCATTGTTGTAATTGGACAACAACGATTTTTTTAACATCAATATATTTACAAAAAAAAGTATCAAACCGAGAAGTGTATTAAAACATAGTTAATCCACTTTTCCAACCTTATTAATAACTTTAGTTTTATTTCCTTTAATATTATCGAACTTTTTTGATTATTTGTGGTTAAGTTGGTTAAAAATCAATATTAAAACAATGACGTCATTTCAAATTCCCCAACCCCCTAAACATATCACCATAATTTTGAATTCAAACCCTATCCATATTTCAGACGACGTAACTTATGTACTAGCATTTAGTTAAGTTACATATAAAAGTGTACTTATGAAAGTTGCAACAAAATGGTATAACGATTTTAAAGACCACTCAACCCATAGTTGATTTAATTGCAATTTTTTAAAAGTAAATTCTTGGTAATTTCTGGTATTTTACTCAGAATGTTCACAACTGTAGGCTACTCATACAAATTGCAATTGCTCAGCAATTAGGAGTCGAATGATCTTTAATAGTTATTTATGCAACAAGTGCGCAAGGTGCCACTTTGATGCACTCAAGATAAATGTTTACGCACGAGCCGTAGGCGAGTGCGGAATAGTTTCTGGCGAGTGCAGCAAAGTCACTTTGCGCACGAGTTGCATATTACATTTTTCCTACGTCTGCCAAATATTGATTATACAGTATGATATGTATAATATTTATGATAGCCTATATGATATATTTCCTACAGTTAGAGTAAAGTGTTTCAATTATATTTATTCGGTATTTTAGAAGAAGGCTGTCACTATTAAAAATTATCTTAAAGATATACAATAGCAATTTATGGATTTTTTAAATGTAAACACACTTTAATTAAACTTCAACAAAATACAGGTTATGTTTATGTTGTTCGGGAACAACAACAATAGATCAGATGTTTATTATCCAGTGTTGCCAACATAATTCATGCATAAACAACGTTACCCAAATAGCATTAGTAACGGCAAAATCAATTTTAAAATAATTTGAATATGATTTGTGATGGCTTTAAAATTATTATAAAATTATTTTTTTACAAACAAATTTCCTATCTGATCCATTTTATAATATTTTCAAATCATTTTAAAATTTATTTTAGAATAATTTTGAAATAACTTATAAATCAGTTTTAAATTCTTTAAAAATAATTTTAAAAACTACAAAACAATATTTATTGAAGAAATACTGTTTATACTTATTTTCACAATCTGACTAATGTAATGCGCTTGAAAATCAATGAACAAAATTATAAAATATATTTTACGTGTCAAAAATATTATGACCAAACTGGGGGCTTAACCCACAATCTGTTGATCACTAAACACACATCTTAACCCTCTCGACCACTTCGCCCCTTGATCAATAATGGTTGGGCTAGCAACATAAAATAACCAATTGACTACACCCCACGGGGACTTGATGAAACTATAGCATTCCTTGTTTGCTTTTGTTGTTGCTGGTAAACACTGTAATTTGTATACATCTTGTAATTTGTAAGGTTGGAGAAACAAAACTTGTAATATTCCATTGATATATATGTTGAACAATATGGTACCCAAAACAAAACTTGTAATATTCCATTGATACATATGTTGAACAATATGGTACCCAAAACCGAGTTTACACAAATCCTCGGGAAATGAAATGTACATTTGTGTAAGTTTTTGAGGCTGCAAACGAATTACTACATCAAATCATTTTGGCCAAAGATAAACAATTTTGAAACTAATACAGAACTTCTTTGCCATGTTTCTCATTAACTTTCAGTCAGTGAAAAAAACAACAATATTAATACAGTAATTATAACCATTGCTTATTCTTAAAAGTGATTTATTTAAACAAATTTTAACTATCATAATTTCTTTTTAAAATTATTTTTAAATATTTGGTTAGGATTTTTGATTGAGTTAGTAAAAAGTTATTTAATATAATTTTAAAACAATATATAAACAATTTATATTAGTATTTTAAAGTTATTTTGAAACTAATTTAAACATATGTTATAGTTGTTTAAAAATTATTTAAAATTATTTTGAAACTTATGATAAATTTGCTATTACTTTTGATTTCTTCATAATTTTTCATCGATGAAACAATGATTTTAAATAATTTTATATAATGTAAAAATCATAATATTTTATAATTTAAAATAATATTAGTACAATTTTAAAATTATTTAAAATTATTATTTTTACTATTTTGAGGAGTTTTGTAACATTTATTTATAATAATATTAAAACTGGTATAGAAATTACTTTAATATATGTTTTCAAAATTATTTTTAATCAATTGTAAACCCATGTAATAATTATATTAAAATAATTTTAACTCGTTTTAAACATAAACTCATTTAAAAACCATTTGAAATTATTTTGAAAATATTACAAATTATTTCTATGCTACTTGGGTACCTGCATACTGTTTTTGACTATTTTTGGGTTCTTAAGCTGAAACACTGGAGGTATGAAAAGTAAATCGAGAGTGTGCAAAGTAAAAATGAGTACGTAAAGTAAAATGAATACGGGAATCACCTGTTTTGTGACGTATATCGAGACTGGGGATTGCCAGTCTATGTTATTCTTTGGTCGCTGTTTTGAATAGTGTCAGGAAAGGTGTTATGTGTCATGTTTGCCAGCCCTGGCAACTGGGCTTGCTCTTTACCTAACAATTTTGATTGTGCAGAAAAATACAATCTGATTTTTTTAACATGCGAGTCCTTCCCACATTACAGATTTTGTCTGTACAATGTGCTAAGTTGTGGTGATGTAACCACATAACGTTTATATGGTATCTGGTATGCACAGCACACAGCTTTAGCCTGTGATCTATACGTATTATATGTAAAACTATAAGTTTTAAAACAACTTAGTCATAGGTGTAATTTGGGGGTTGCGATGATGCAAGAGTGGTACAAGGATGCTCCCTTTATAATTTGGAGAGCTTATTATTCTAATATACAGTGTGTAAAAAATTCCGTCCCAACCCTTTAATTTTTTGTTTGTTAAAACAAACAAATCACCTTTGTGGAACGATAATAACTTTTGACGATAATAACCCAAAGTATCTTTTGAAGTTACCAGAAATTTTGAGTGTTCCCCAAAAATGGGGGATTTTGGGGGCAGCTCAAAATTTCCAAATGTAAACCCCTTTTGAGTGACCCCTCATTTTAAAGAACTTTTAAAAAATATAGGCGAATGGTGGAGGTTGGAGTTCTGTAACGTGTTTCTATCCAAAATGGCAGTTTGTCAAAGTTTTGAATACAACTCATTCTTGAAACCTGGTGTCCAAGACTTTTGGAGTTTTAATTTCACCTTTGGAGACTTAAAACTGAAACGACTCTTAAAGAAATGCTATTAAATGAAGAACTGGTCTCTTTTGGTAATATTTAAAATTTTGAGAACTCGCAAAAATGGGGGATTTTGGGGGCAACTCAAAATTTCCTAATGTAAACCCCTTTTGAAGTGGTTAAATTTAATTTTAACTGTCACCCTTCGCCTAGGTTTAAAAATCTCTTTAAAATGAGGGGTCACTCAAAAGGGGTTTACATCTGAAAATGTTGAGTTGCCCCCAAAATCCCCCATTTTTGCGGGACACTCAAAATTTTAAATATCACCAAAAGAGACCACTTATTCATTTAATAGAAGTTCTTCAAGAGTCGTTCCAGTTTTAAGTCACCAAAGGTGAAATTAAAACTCCAAAAGTCTTAGACGCCAGGTTTCAAGAATGAGTTGTATTCAAAACTTTGACAAGCTGCCATTTTGGATAAAAACACGTTACAGACCTCCAACCTCCACCATTCACCTATTTTTTTAAAGCTCTTTAAAATGAGGGGTCACTCAAAAGGGGTTTACATTTGAAAATTTTGAGTTGCCCCCAAAATCCCTCATTTTTGGAGACACTCAAAATTTCCGATAACGTCAAAAGATACTTTGGGTTAAGTTAGTATTGTTCCCCAAAGGTGATTTGTTTGTTTTAACAAACAAACAAATTAAAGTGGGGGGGACGGACTTTTTGTACACATTGTATAAATTGTCCAAGTACTGTAATCACAAACATGATCATATTTCCCCTCCTCCCAATTTAGATACTCAAATTATGCGTATGGCTCAATTGGTATGAATCATGATGACGACATATTTTAATGCGATAGCATCATCATCATCATCATCATCATCATCATGTCAATTAACCGGATAGCTTTATAACAATAATACAGTTGCACAGAAATATGTCCACATAGTTGTTCACACCAGTTGAGCTATTTTATGTGATAAGAACTACATAAAAGAGTAGAAACTAGAAATTTGGAAGAACACCGAGGTAAGACCTGAAGATTTACTATTAGATAATATCTCATGACCCTTTATTTAGCTTTCCTTCCTCTTTCCCCAAATTGAATATAGATCCGTGGTGCATATAGCTTGTAAAAGTCCTAATTTTTACTTCTGGGAATACTTTTGCAAATTGTTGCGATATGGATTTTATTGGTATTATTACTTCACGTTTTATTGGTGTTTGCTTTTCGGACTTTAAACTGTAAGCTTTTTAATTGTAACAACTGACCATCATGATCGGAGAGACAAGTTATAATGCCTTCAATAACTAAGTTAGAACCTTGAAGGTTTTTTTACAGTAACATTATCAATAGCTGTTTTTGAATGTTCTGTTATCCGTGTGGGGAAATCAACAAGGTATCTCATATTGGGACTTTTTAAAGTATTTTTTTAACATGATATGATTTATATAATTTTTTAAAATTTCAATGTTTATTAAATGGTTAGCACATCCTGAGAGATATTGTGAGGCCTTTTAGTATGCCACAGTGTAATAGTATCTATTATTGTGTAAGCAAATTTCTTCTTACCTCTGCCATTCAGATGTAGGCCATGATTTGTAAAATGGATTTGTTGAAATCGGTTCAGGTTAATTAAAGTAACATTATTTAGCCGTTTAGTTAATTTTGCTATATAATTATTTGCCATCCTTATATTTTCATTTTACAAATTATGTGATGGAATGTCATATCTAGCTGGTATTGTGCGTATAAAAACTTGTCTATTGTTGCTTATTGTAGATAGTTGATACTCTAGATTCTCATATATGTCTGTAAAATCATTTTTTTAACTGTCATTACTACCACCCAATAATACTACTGGATTCTCGTTTTCGATGTGTGCTGAATCGACAACTTGTGTTAAGGTGGTGTTAGCTCTAACGCTCTAACATATCCGAAAGTATTTATTTTACCATTACTTAATTCTGAGATCTTAAAAGGTACTGAACTGCCTTGGCTATCAGAGCCATAGGTGTAATTTGGGGGTGGCAAGGGGGGCAGTTGCCCCCCCAATAATTTGGAGAGCATATTATTGTAGCATGTATATGAACAGTCACATAATCACGATCACGACCATGTTTGCCCCTCCAATCAAAATACTGAAATCACGCTTATGGTCAGAGCATAAGGTAATATTCATAAGAGGGATTTGTATATTCTTCTTTGGGGGTTTCCTGTGTGACCTAGCTGACAATCCAATTTTTGATTTTTTTTCCTTGTTTTTATGAGAGATAGATTTGCTATGCGCAGAAATACTTACATTCCCTTATAAGACTTCAGACGCATCTCGGTTGTATGTATCTGTTGGTTTTCCTAAAATTGCAAACTTATTACTTGTTGGGATCCCTGCATCGAAGATGTTTTTCTCTTCTTCAGGTACAACAGTTGAAGTCCTCTTTTGAAGGTTGTTTGAGTTATTACGGTTAGCCATTTTGTTTTCATTTTTATTAGATACTTTGAACCACTACCCACTGTTATTGGCAGTGGTCGATTTGCTTTGAGGTTCAGTTTGCTTATCATAGGTGTTCTTCTGTTGGTTATTTCCAAGTTGACTGTGTCTAGATGAGTTTGTTGGATCAACTGCTGTGATCTTTACAACTTTTGGGCTGTCGCAAAGGGACTGAGACTGCTGTGCCTGTGTGCAGGTCCTATTTGGCTTGCAAATATCAGCCGTGGGAGATTTCGCCACATATGATTTTGCTAAACTGGCCAAATTACTTGAGTTGTCGTTCAAGTAGCTATCATTTACCTTGTGTTCAAAAAATTGATCAACTATTGTTTGTTTCAAATACTTTACAAATGTTGAGTGGTTAAAGCCATTTCTACGGTATTTCCTTGACGAGTGTTTGCCTATTATAATAAGTATGGATGCTCCAGTTTTTTTAAAATTTCAATAGATTATTAATGAAATGTACAGGCGATATACAATCCCGGTCACAGCCCATAGGTGAGCATTTGAGTGTGTGAAGGTTACGTCTCTTTAACTCTTCAGTTAATTGTGAGAATGCCAAATCATAGTTTTCTTTATATTTGGAAAAATTTTTGGCATTCTGGAAATATTTGGGCTTTGTGATTAGTCCATACACTGCTGCTCCCTTAATTGTTTTCTGATATGTCAAATTGCTACAACAGTATTCTTCATGACATGGCCTTCCAAATCTCTCCTTGAACACCACAGCAACTCCCTTGCTCAAATGTTTTTTATCATTATCAAAGAGTGCCGAGATACAGTGGTCATATGCTGTTTCTGAGTTGAAACAGTTTTGGTCCATGTAGGTATTCATGTCGGCCTCGACTACTCTTATGGAGGTTTGAGCTTCTATTTCTGCCATTTTATTTCTAAGATTAAGGTTCAATGCAAAGTTTGCGATTCTTCTACTTAGCATCTGCTTGCCGAACTTATTTAGGTGTTGACCTTGAACAGTACAAAATTATGTTTGAAGTCACTAATATTAATTAAATGCAGATGCCTCATTTGTTTCAAGTCATAGTTGATTCTATATATTTCATGATTTATAGGGCTGTCCCATGCCAAGTGGAAGCGGTGGGGCTGTGTCACATAAGCGATATTTGTGTGGCTATTTCTTGACGCAAACTCGTTAATCATATCAGGAATACCGGTACTTTGTTTCTTTTTCGCCTTTCCTCAGTAACATCTCCAATATTTTTGGCCCCCGCGATAATAAAAGCTGTGTCATCCTTTTGAAAATCTCTTATCATGATTTTGGTTTTTCCAAAATGTGGTCCAGCTTACCCCCGGAGCTGGCATCAATGATTCTAACAAGTTACCTAAATTTTTGACATGGCTATCTGCAAATATATGAACTCTGGTCCACTTGGTTTTGCAGCCATTTTCATTTAAGCACTTGTTTTTTTTCCTATCTCTGTGAAATTATTTTTCTCTTGATATTTTATATTTGACAGTTGCTTTTATGGAGAAGCCGTTGGAATCTGAGCTTTCTTATTTGATTCAGTAACATGATTATCTTCTGTTTGGTCAAAGGTCAAAGGTAAAAAGCTGTTGGTTAGCGTCGGAAAATAGGCCCTGGTTCCAGTCTGAGTATCTATTTGCCTCGATGTTTTTCTCTGATACTCAAAAACCTTTTGTTTACTGTCAATGTCGAAATCCCGAGTATCCGAAGTACCTGCAGTGCTTGTAGATGAGGATTCGTCTATTGTGGGGGTGGAAATGAGGACTGGTGCATTGTGCATCGCAGCTTCAATACTGTGTTGATAAATGTCAGTTGATGGGCAAGTATTTCGTGGTTTCAACATCATTTGACGTACAGTGTATGGGGATAGACTAACAGTGGGATTAAAGTAGAGCATAGCTAACTGTGCTCGTTTAAGAAACAGAGTGCCCTCTGAAATATCAGGAAACTGCCCTTGCAGACACTCTAAAGTCAGTTCATCTTTCCCTTGCATGATACTTTGAATTACTAGTTCAGTAAAAAGAATCAAATAAATACCACAGTCAAAGCTGTTTAACTGTTGAGGCACCTTTACTGGGGTTATGTCGGTTATGGCAGTTTTATTGATTATTATGTCTAAGGCTGAACTTATTTTTACAGCGTTTTCGTAATTACACTGTCTTAGTGAATCAAAGTAGAATAATGCCTTTTTTAGCGAATTTCCCCTATAGGGAAGAAGCTATTACCGTAGTCGGCATGGTAAGACCTAGGCCCGGGACCATGATAACTTTTCGTTTTGAGGTCCCCAGACCCCAAAAACACCATTCGTTTGAAACTGTATATATATATATATATATATATATAAATGTCCGTGAGCACGATAACTCTCGTAAAAATGATCCGATTTTGATAAAATTTTGTATAAACGTGTAAAGCAACATTTATGACTTTAAGTTCGAAAACCAGCCAGATCGCTCTATCCGAAGGGGTATTTTGGAGGGGTTTTGTACCCCAAAAATGGTTTTTTGAATTTTTTACATATAATTTTTGAAAAAGTTAAATATTGGTTTTCACCATTAGGTTCAGCTTAAAAAAAACACACAATTTGGTATTTTGATCATTCCTCTACGTCAATTGGTTACCGAGATATTGAAAGTGCTAAACACAGTACGTTGTCTAATGTTATTCTTATGGAGGAAAGGAAAAATTTTATATCTCGCTTATTTATGAACGAATACTGACGAAACTTGGTACAAGGCTTCATATGGTTGTGGTCTATTGATATTTGCTCAAAAAACAATTTTTTGCAAAAGGCTCCCGTAGCAGCAAACCTGCGTACTCAGCCCCATGTTATTCTTATGGAGAATAATTAAATACTATATCTCCCTTAATTATGGACATAAATTAATAAAAACTGGTATACGACTTCACCCAGTTGAGTTATATTGATATTAACATAAAAGCCAATTTTTTGTGTTCCTTGTTGCAGCAAACCTGCGTACTCAGCCCCAATGTTATTCTTAAGGAGAATAATTAAAATTGTACATATCGCTTATTTGTGAATATATTTTTATGAAATTTGGTTAGTGGCTTTATTAAGACATTTATATCGCCATTGGAAATTCGCTGAGTATGCAGGTTTGCTGCGACGGGGGTATTTAGCAATATACAGCAGTAAACTCGTGTGAGCCCGAGCCTCCAGGATTGTCAACAGCAGGGAAGTCATTTACTGGAATCAAAATGTATGATTTATTTTATAGATCAAAACTGTATAGTAAATGTTCAAAATCATTGAGACACTTGATGGCTTCAGAATATACAGGGTGAGTTTCTACTGACGCCCATAACTTCGCCAGGGGATTCTAATGATAAAAAGGAACAAAAAAGTTCCAGTAAACGCTAGTCCGATTCCGAACCGTTTGGTCATAATTGAGAAATTTGGTTTTTCTACGAAATATTTACTTTACTTTATAAAAATGAAACCAATTAACCTAGCGATTGATATTTAAAAAATTAGAAAGCTCATTAAATTTGCTATAAAACCAAGGTTACATGTAAAAATTTCATTTCATACCTCGGTTCGTAGCCAAGTTGAAATTAAAAATATGCTATAATTAATTATTTAGGTTAAGTTTAAAGACCCTTTTTTGATACTTTAATCTGGTGCAATGTGATGTCCAACTAGATAAAAAACTTCCTCATTTAATAAGCTTTAAATTGATATGCTATTTTAAACTGTTGTAGGTGGGAATAACAGAAAAACTACCATCAAACTAAAGTAAAACACTGTTTACTGATTTGGTTTTAGCAAGGTAACAAACCTACTAATAATAATCTACTCACTGATTTACTGTGAGAGAGCCGAGAAAACGTGTCCGCATCTGCATCAGACAAAGTGGTGGTCATTTCGAAAACTTACTCAAGTAGCAATCAACATTGTTCATTCTGAAGGCTTGTAATTAATTTGTTAATGCAAAGTAAACCAAGGGCGGTTGCAGGACTGATTTTCGGGAGGGGCCATATTGCTTAAGGTTAAAGTTACTTTCGGTCTTAAGAGTCTGCAAGGATGGTGTTAATGAGCTCATTGAAAAATGCAATAATTACTGCTGTAATTGATATTCAAATTTTATTGAGAGCAAAACCCAAAGTAAGGAGAAGCCCATTGGCCTACCCCGGGAATTATTCTATATTTTATGAAGCAAATATAAAACATCATAATATGCTATTTAAAAAATATAGCATATTATTATTTATATGAATCGAATATAAAGTTTGCATGAGGCCTAAGCAGTAAGGCAATAAATAAAACTAAGAAGTTGTAATATTATAATGTTATTAATTATAAACTGGATTATTGAAAGAAAAAATATTGTTGAAGAAACAAGTTTTATTAATATAGCTTCCAATAAAATAAGGGTGCCTACCTGTTGATCGACAAGTTATTTGGTCGCAGGGACAGTTGGTAGGGTTTTAAAAAATAAATATTAATAATTAAATACAGTACTGAAACGCACTGAACGACATGTTAGTTGCTCACAGGGACAGTTGGTAGGGTTTTAGAAAATAAGTATAAATAATTAAATCAAGTCCTGAAACCCACTGATCGACATCTTAGTTGCTCGCATGGACAGTTGGTAGGGTTTCAAATAAATAAGTGTAAAAACAGATTGGCTACTTGCTAGATGTACCTGTTGCTCGCGCCCCCCACTCTGCCTTCCAAAGAAGAGGGGCGAGGCGGAGGCTTGTAGCGGAAGTGTGTAGCCCCACCACCAACTCAATGTTTGACCGGCGGGACCACGGGACCATGCAGGACGCAGGTGCGGTAAGAAATTTGCTTAACCTTGTTACAAAATTTCCCCGATGTTACGGCGTATAAGGCAGTTCCGACGGTTCCGACGGCAACGATTGCTGACTCACCTTACTCTCTGAATTGTACTGCTACCTTTTGGCGCTTTGGAGAACTACGTCCAACTAACTTGTTACGCAGTACAACACCATACGGCATAATTTGTATTGGTTAGTTGTGATTTCAAAATATGACCGCGCCCATTGAACAGTTCGCTGCACTAGCAGCTAAAAAAGGCGCGCACCTCCTGAAGTGGAGACTTTGTGTATGTGGTGCCTTTAGTTGCTGCACACAGGGGCAGTTTGGTCAGCGTTTTGTTATTGTATTTGCGCCTCTTATAATTTGGCGTTCTTGGTAACTGCATATTTACTTGGCCTAGTGGGAAATGGAATGCTGGATGTACATAGCAGTAATATGCTACAATTTAGGGAAGTCTTATTATCTTTTACATAGGTTTAAACAACTGTAGATGGGGAAAGCGGCCGTAAAACGTGTAGTTCAATGGAACTCATCCTTGCTTCCATTTCCATTTCCCCTGTAGGGAAGAAGCTTTACCGTAGACAGCCTGTTAATACCTAGACCCGGGACCATGATAAATTGTCGTTTTGAAGTCCCCAGACTGATGTTTTCCTATAAATATTTTATTTTTATTTTGATACTTTTATCGCAACGTTTTTTCTATTGGAATTTTGAAATTATTTTAATCATTTAGTTTATATTGTTAAACAAATTTGCATAAACATGACTCATAAAATAGAAAATTTATGACTTAATCATAGGAATTTCTTTCTTATCTGTCTTTAGTAGGAGTGTACGAGTGCTCATATATTGAGTTTTTTCAAGCCGAGTTTGTGTACTCGACTCGACTCGAGGCATTGCAAAACACTCGTGAGTTCGAGCCTAGTTTTTTATAGGCTACAGATTAAACACTCAAACCGTCTCAAATCACAGTTACAAAAGCAATAAATGCGTCCGAGACTAGGTGAAAACGAATTAGATTGTTCTCTGTATGTTTTACAAAAGAAATCTAACATCACTTAATATCACGTTGGCTTTGTCTAAGAAAAAGCAGTGTTATTAAATTTGAATTACCAATGTAACAGTACACGCATTCGGATCTACTGGCTAGCCATTAAATCAAGTACAATAAAAAGGAGCAATAAAGTTTACCTGTGTGACACTTGTTTTATTTTGGTAAAATATACATGGTACAAAAAATAAACTTCAAATCAAAAAGATATAACAAACGTAAGTTCAAGTAAGTTGTTCTTATAGGTAGGCCTATTTAGTTTGTATTATGCATTTTTTAAGAAACTAGTCTTGAAATGTACATACTATGAATCTATGATTAACTAATTAAAATGATTATTCTATCATCATTTCATTATATCAGATGTATTTTTGATATAATGCTGATCATGTGTAGGTAACGTTTGTAACCAGTATCTCCTCTTCTTGGAAAAAAGAAAACTCGACTTTTCTTAAATAAAATATTACCAACTTCTGGAATGGTAACAACACCCTTCTCTCATCCGTTTTCTTCACATTAAAATATATTAAACCTGTTTGTGAGGGGGGGAGGATGAGAGATAGGGAGAGGATGAGGTGGAGAGGTTTCAGGCATAAATAAATACCCCCGTCGCAGCAAATCTGTGTACTCAACAAATTTCCAATACAAATATGTGGGTATCACTACTACCTAGAACCACTTACCAAGTTTCACAAAAATACATTCACTAATAAGTGATATATAGCATTTTATTTATTCTCCATAAGAATAACATTATAAATGAGTACGCAGGTTTGCTGCAACAAGGTTTGTGTGTTTTTGCAATTATCAACCAGGTGAAGCTACATACCAAGTTTCATTAATTTAGGTTCATAACTAAGGGAGATATAAAACTTTACTTATTCTCCATATGAATAACATGGGGGCCGAGTATGCAGGTTTGCTGCTACCGGGAAAAATCAACAAAAAACTTGTTTTGTGCTATTATCAATATACCACAACCAGTTGAAGCCACATACCAAGTTTCATCGATATACGTACATAAATAATCAAAATATAACATTTTATTTATTCTCCATAAGGATAACATTGGACAACGTACTGTGTTTAGCACTTTGAATATCACTACAACGGTTGGACGTAAAACAACAATTAAAACGCCAAAATGATTATTTTGTAGAGCTAAAATGATTGGTAGAAAGAAATGTGGAGTTTTTAGTGAAATTATCTGAGGAAAATCTGAAAACCGTATTCCCATAAGATTAACATGGGAAATTTTATGGACACATCTTTTGACTTTTCTCCACGACCACTAAACCTAGCTTAATGATTCAAAATACTAAATTGTTTGTTTTTAAGCTTTACAAAATGGCTATAACCAAAATCTAGTTTTTTTTTTTATTTCAGGGTAAAAAGTTCAAAAAACTGATTTTTGAAAAAATTTTAAACCCCCATAAAACCCCCTTCCCATAAACCGATCGATCTGGTTTTCGAACTTAAAGTCATAAATGTTACTCTACACATTTGTGCCAAATTTCATAAAAATCTGGCTCTTCAATCAAAAGTTATCGCGGTAACGGACACATATATTCATATGTATATATATATATATATATATATATATACATATATATAAATTTGAACGAATAGTGTTTTTGGCATCTGGGGACCTCAAAACAAAAAGTTATCATGGTCTCGGGCTTAAGTCTTACCATGCTCAGCTACGGTAATAGCTTCTTCCCTAAAGAGGAAATTCCCTAAAAGACTACTGATTACTGGAATGGTAACACCCTTTTCTTATCCGTTTTATTCCACGACAAAAAGAACAGATAATTCAGGACTAATGTAAATCAAAAACATTATGCCTACTGGATTGGTCGTAGGCCCTTCTCTTATCCATTTTAACTCTACATTAAAATAAACTAGTTTTCCGTTGCTCGATTCCGAGCAATTTTGTACCCAACGAAAGGTTACTTCAGTTGTAAACAAACTAACAAAATATCTGACGCTAAACAGGATTATAAATCTGAGAATAATGCCGATTATGTACTAAAGTTGAGTTTAATTGGAAAATCAACACGTAGTTTACACTTCCGCCGTCGGATAGCGCCACTGTTCTGAAAATTCACCCTTTAATTACTGTATTTAAGTGATGCCCTTTCTTTAGATTCTGAGAGGTATTGGCAAATCTATGCAAATATAACTTTAATTTGACAAATCAACTGTTAAAATCCGTCCAGCCGTGATCGAGTTATGACTGTGAAGAAAACGCCCTAGCGTAATAATATATTGTCCATAGGATACTTGGTCGAATTACACATTTTTAATGGTATAATCTATCATTATACAAAATTTTAACTCATTGTGTGCACTTATTAAGATGATGATGATGATCATGTCTTATTAACAGATACAATTTATTTATAAAATTGATAGTCTATCAATAAGACGATTTTGGTGTGGGAATTATTATACCCAAGAGGGTCATAGCTGAACAGATTCTGGCAAAATGAGAGGGCATATACTATATTAAATTATTATGATATTAAAATATAGTGTTTCTGTATCTATGATATTCTCACGATATTTTAGGTTTATTTTAGAATTACTTAAAAAAGAATTTTAAGGCTATTGAGTCAAAACGGGTAACGGGTTGGTCTTTTGTTCTGCGTGATAGCAAACATGATAGTTTTTAAGACTAGTGGGGTCTGGGTGAAATCTAAGAGGATTTCCAAAAAGCATATTAGGTCATATTTGAATGAGGTACATTACAAAACGTACTATAGATTTTCAGCACAATCAGTCAAGTGATGAACACGGCCGCCTTGAGGGGGAACAACAGTGGCCCCCAATTTTAAATAAATTCCGAGAATTGACCAATATATTTAAATAGCACTCTCTGGGACCCCACAAAATATTTTAACCAGTCCCCTAATTGTCTTGTGGAAGCCCTCCCGATGAAGTGAAATCACCCAGAAGATTCTCGTACCTCCAAATGGCAAAGGAAAGTTGTATTTTACAATTCCAGGAACTTACAGCTGTTTTATGTTAATTTTTTGGTGAGGACAAAAGCTAGCCCATCACTATAAAAGTCGTACAGGTTCATAATGTTTAAAATCATTTCCAGTTTTCACATGAATAACACAAACAAATAACTCCAAATTGCATGAAACTATAAAAAGCGGCTTTCTGACAGATTAACATATTTTAAGTATATTCCTTGCATGTAACCTATCAAAATAATATAGTATTAACAGATACAATTATAATAAAAATACTACCATATTTGTCTAGGTCACTGGAAGACCGAGCTTTGCTCGTTCCTTGTCAGACAGCAGTTTGTTTTTATGAATGGAGTGGGCCCCTAATGTTACACCACGTCCTCCTAATAGCAAGCACATTTGCTTAGCTTATATTTGTCTTTTTTATACATGTTTGAGGTAACTCCAGTTGTTATTATAGCTCAATATCCCTTTTATTCATTTCGTACCGCTTTATATTTATTCTTCTTTCAATAGTTTTTACAATACACTGATCGATTAAACCTCAGAGTTACGACTGACTGTTATGATTCTTTAGTTTTGATTTTAAAATCCATAAGGTGCATTTACATATTTTAGTTTTATTATTAGTTTTATTACATTACTCGAGTTTATCAAGAGAATGACACCTGCCTGGAATTTATTTTTATCCTAGAAGTTTGATATTTCCTACACTTTAGGACATCACTGGAGCAGTTTAAAAAACTCAAATTTACTAGCAAGCTATAACCTTATTCATATTAGAGTATAGATTGATATTGAACTGGGGGGGGGGAGGCAGTACCCTTCAGAACGTAACTGACGAAACCATTTATGCCCAGCTACGTTCAGAACCAGATTTAGGGTATGTAGACACCATGTGGTGCGGCCCCTTGCTGTCCACCGCCAAGGTTAACTAAATTTTTGGAGTATGGTTTTAGGTTTTTATGATTTATGTGTAATACGGGCCACCTTGTGGATCGGGCCCCTAAGCAATTATCTATGTAGCCTAGGGGGGCAGTACCCTTCAGAACGTAACTGACGAAACCCTTTATGCCCAGCTACGTTCAGAACCAGATTTAGGGTATGTAGACACCATGTGGTGCGGCCCATTGTTGTCCACCGCGAAGGTTAACTAAATTTTTGAAGTATGGTTTTAGGTTTTTATGATTTATGTGTAGTACGGGCCAATTTGTGGATCGGGCCCCTAAGCAATTACCTATGTAGACTATGACTAACTCCGGCCGTGGCTACGAATCAGGGAAAACATCAATCGTTATTATATATTCATAAATAACGGAGGCATTGTCTATCAAATTACTCCTTAACGTATGTATAAGATATATACATATATATAGATCATATCTGATACAATCATAACATATTATGGGTATAAAATAATTTACATCATTTCGTTCCTATTTCTATTTTGTGTCATATAAATACAGTCATATTAACGGGTAAATTGATATCATACGGGAAATTTTGGTTGTAAGTGTTGGTATCTCTGCTCAGTGACGATCAGCTCCACGCTACGTTACTCTGCTACTTGGGCGCGCCTACATCTATGAATGGAAGTGGACTGTTCCTGTAAATCCGCGCGTAAATCCGCCTCTCCCCTCTCTTCGAGACAAGGAGTAGGGGGCGCGAGCAACTGGTACATCGAGCAAGTAGCCCATCTGTTATTACATTTATTTATTTGAAACCCTACCAACTGTCCATGCGAGCAACTAAGATGTCGATCAGTGGGTTTCAGGACTTTATTTAATTATTTATACTTATTTTCTAAAACCCTACGAACTGTCCCTGTGAGCAACTAACATGTCGTTCAGTGCGTTTCAGTCCTTTATTTAATTATTAATATTTATTTTTTAAAACCCTACCAACTGTCCCTGAGACCAACTAACATGTCGATCAACCGGTGGGCCCCCATAAAATAACTGTTAAACTGTAAGAACTGCCAAATTGTGTCTATACGTCTTTATAAAACAAAGTCAAGTCGTCTGGCACCCTTTTTCGCAAATCTTTAAATGATTAGATCTGTGTTTACTTCAAGGGCTCTGTGAACGAGAAGCAAGCAAAGATCTGTGAGCCGTGTTTCTCCCATTTTTGCCCTTACCCAAGTCTTAACTCTTCTTTAATGTTGAGAAGGTTAAGCCTAAAAACCATTTTACCAACTATTTCGCGCCTATACTGTGAGTGGAGTACAAACTGGCGAGTGGCGGGAGGCGACCCTTTCGATGCAAGAACAAGGACTAGGCCTATGCGCATGCGCCAGAAATGAACGACTTTTGTTCTTTTGTTTGTGTTCTACAATTAAAATAACGACTTGTTCAGTTCAAGTTCTAACTACTCACTCACTCACTAATCTCTTCCTTAGAAGGCAAAGAAAGAGTGCTGGTACAGTACAAAACAAGTGGTAAATAAAAATTGTTGTTTGAAGTTCGGAGATGCATAAAGATGGAAAATAACAAGTTTATTTGCCCTATCTGTGAAAAGAGGACAAGCTGTAAAAGCAATTTAAAAAGTCACGTGACAAATGTCCTGGGAGGAGGAGGGTTAGGTTGTATTGTGTCGATGTACGAGCGTTCCGAAACCTTGTTTTATAGTCATGTGAAACCTGGTATGATAATTGCTGTGTGGTTTATGCCTTAACATTAATTTGGATGAACGAAGTGAGTCCATATACTCAACAACAAATTTAATTCCAATTTGTTTGTGTTTTGGTCGCATAACTCAAGAACGCTTTAGTATATTACAGTTATAAATTTGGCACACGAATTCTTTGCTTTGATTTTTAGGTCAAATTCGTTAACTGGCCTATCCACTTACACCGTTTCCGTATGGTGCCCTTTGTAATTCGTAAAATAATATAACTCCTTTTCTGTATGTCCGATTAAAAATCTGATTGAACCATCGGATTCCTCGCAAAACTTTACTTAAGAAAATATTTTAACCACCTTTTTACGACCCTCCGTTGTATCATCATTAATAATATAAATTCTGGTCCTTTATATAAATTTTGGTGTTGTCTATCAAGTATCAGGAGAGCATATATTATTAGGTTCTTTATTAGGTTTATTTCACGAACGATGAGTTACATCATAAATATCAAAATTCATTTTTGCCAGTCTTTGTCTAAGTAGTTTAACGTAGGAAATTTTGTTTCCATATCAGCGGGATTCGGTATAAATCTCTTTGTATTATTTAAATATTTTGTTCGGTTTTGCGCTTATTCATTTTACATATTCTCATTGGCAGTCCTTTGAAATTGCTTACAGAATATGACTCTGTTACCGTTGACAACATTTTAATTGTGATCAAACATTGGAGTTATCGGTACTCTTATGCCACTCTGACTATGTTATAACAAATTGTAATTGCAGTCAATGTATAACATTTGTAATCACTTTTACTTGGATTATATTGCAAGTAAAATATGTATTGCAGGATATTATTTGTAAATCAAATCTTTGTTCATCCTCCTTACGTGAAGAATGAGCGTACACCTGCAGTTATTTTTACAACGTCCAGTGCATGTTGCAATGCTTGACAACTAATAAATATTTCTTGCTTATCAACAGATTACAAAATATAAAAATATAACTATTATTAAAATGGCATAGCCATACAGATTTAATGTTTTGAAAGACATAGGCCTATTTGCTGCTAAAGAAATTTAAAATAAGTCATCAATCAATGCTCTCTATAAAATAAAAATTGAGGCTAAACGAACAAAATAATTATACTTTCGTTTAATAACTTCCCAAATTTTTGTATGCATCTGTGGTGCACCTCTATTAAAATGCAAGGGAATGGTACTATTGAGTTGAGTGTTGGTAGGTGTTGCATTATTATGGGTCCAGTTCGAGCTCAAATCATTCACGAATCAGTAATCTGACTTAACAGAATCAAAGGAACAAGAGTCGTTCATTTTTGGCGCATGCGCTAAGGCCTAGTCCGTGTACCTGTGACGAAAGGGTCGCGACGGGCGAGAGAGAGAGAGGAGAATTTCAAGATGGAGGAAAAGACACTGCCAGTGTTTCCAATCATATTTTTCAATACATTAGTGGTTCTGATACGATTTAGTTCTGGCATTGAGAGCTGGCTATATTACTTTGTTGCTTGCAAAATGCTGTTTTGATGGTTTGTTTTCATAGGAAATGATCGCTAGTTCATAAAAGTTGTATTAGTCTACTTAATTTCAGTTAGGAAAAAATATATTTTCCAAAATCTCGGGGGGGCCATGGCCCCCATGGCCCCTTCTCTGGAACCGCCCTTGAAGTAAACATTGAGTTACAGTATTACAATTATGTGGTCATTTGCCTTGTATTATTGATAAGAATACCTTCACTCGTAAACCGTGTTTTTATTTAGGTTGATAGTAGTTTTTCTGTCATTCCCACCTACAACAGTTTAAAATAGCATATCAATTTAAAGCTTATTAAATGAGGAAGTTTTTTATTTAGTTGGACATCGCGTTGCACCAAGTTAAAGTAACAAAAAAGGGTCTTTAAACTTAGCCTAAATAATTAATTATAGCATATTTTTTCATTTCAATTTGGCTAGGAACCGATGTATGAAATTAAATTTGTACATGTAACCTTGGTTTTATAGCAAATTTAATGCGCTTTCTAATTATTTTAAATATCAATCGCTAGGTTAATTGGTTTCATTTTTATAAAGTAAATAGTGGGACAAAGTCCAATATTTTGTAGAAAACACAAATTTCTCAATTATGACCAAACGGTTCGGAATCGGACTAGCGTTTACTGGAACGTTTTTGTTCCTTTTTATCATTAGAATCCCCTGGCGAAGTTATGGGCGTCAGTAGAAACTCACCCTGTATAGGACTTGCCAAACAGATAGCTGTTTTATCAACTACTGAATCACTTGGTAATTTATAATAAAACTCTATGGAATCATCTGTAAGCCATTTGTTTTCCAATATATTTCTAAAGTTATTCTTCCTCTGCTAAGCGAGGTGTTCTGTTGTTGTGTGTTGTGGAAGGTAGGCTCAGAGATAATTATTTTTCTCCAATCACCCCTGAGAATTTTGTTGCTTTTAATTGGGTTTGTTCCGATAGTAACTCATGGGGAGTTAGAAGTAAGAGTCTGTGTATTCAGTGGAGTTCTGATAACTGAGGGTTTTACCGACAGATTTACAGTTACTTCAGACAATGAAACAATGCTAGATTCTTCCAGATTGCAATCATTTTTCCCCTTTGCGTTTTTGGGACTAGCAACGAAGCATTTCTCCGCTTCTTTTAATGCTTCATTGAATTTAGGATTTTTAACCTTAATATTCCCATAAAGCGATTTGTTTTCTTTAAAGGAACACACTGACTTCATTGACAACACCAATCTCATGAGTGCCATAACATTGTACAGTCTATTTCCTAAGTTTTTTTTGATGAATCAACATCCACAACTGTAGCTGGCCAGTATATGGACATCCTTTTATTTTTGCAAAAACTCTGTCCCCAGAGTTAAATTTGTTTTTTGTTTGAGTAATTTTGTACAATAATTTATATAATAATACTATTATAAATAAAAACAAAAATAAAATAAAATGCAGCTATTTTTTATTATTCATAAACAGCAAAACAAGGAGGTTTTCATTTGTAACACAAATAAAACTTCCAACTTAAGTTCAAGCAGATTACTGACAGATAACAGACAGTTGTATAAACAAACTTGTGTGATGGACGATATTAGTATTTGACCTTGACAAGAATCTGCAAGTCCACTAGCGGTAGTCGACCCTGGTCATATGCAAGGGCAAACCCGGCTTTCCTTATCAGTGATCGTGTCTATCCAGTGATGAAAATTGAAGTTAATTATCTCATTACATTCACTATTAGTTTAGTTTCACGATTTAAACAATTATATTAGTCCACAGTAAGTATTAAAACATACATTTAACACTTTTTAAGCATAGATTAAGAGGTTTGTTATACTGTCTGCCGTCTTGAAGCATATATGCGACTCAAATAATGCATGGTATGCTGTTAGGGCTGTTTTAGTGTCACTAATTGCTTTTATTCTCTTGTTAGCATACAAACTACTATTTAGTTTTAGGCAGAGACTGTCAAGATGAGGGGTCCATGTTAACTCGCTTTCGACTATAATTCTCAGAAACTTTGCTTGGTGAGATAGCTCAACATCAGGGATGCAGTAGACTTTATCAGCTCGCCTCCCAAAAGCTACCTGGTTGGTTTTAGATGGATTTTCCACTAAGTCATTTTCATGGCAGTATTGGTAAGCTGCATTCAGAGCAATGTAGGAAGTGATATCTAGGTCATTGGCTGTTTCATCACTCAGCAGTAAGGTTGTATTGTCTGCGTACATGAGAGTTGAGAGGTTACCCAGGTGGTCTGGCAGGTCATTGGTGAATAATATGAACAAGGCCGATCCTAGGACAGAACCTCGTGGTGCTACCCGGTTGACTGGAAGCAGGCAAGATGAGGCTCTTTTGGTGATGCCGTTATCTGAAAAGTGTAGCTCGACAAGTTGTGAGCGGCTGTCCAGGTAGCTTTTGAACCATTTTACTGCGGTTCCTGTTATGTCCAGAGATTCCAGTTTGGTGATGATCAAAATAAAAAGCCCAAAAAAATCCATTTATGCAATAAAAAAAATTTACCTGAGAAAACATCATTTTTAATAAAATTGCGGTAAATATGGTAATTTACATAGAATTTGCACGATTTTCCTCATAAATATTGCAATTTCTTATCTATGGACCGAGTGATCTTTATAATATTAATATCATAATTTTTGGCTTCAAATTTCACATTTTTAAATATCTAAATCAAATGCTTAATTATTTGACGTTTTCAAGATATTAAGCTTTAAAAGTTGAAATGGCCGCCATTTAGAAACGGTTAAAGGTAGAAAAACCAAATTTTATACCAAATCATCCCTAAACTAGTGCAACACATGTCAAGTTTCAAGTCAGTACCTCTAGTGGTTCTTAATATATGCTGCATTGATTAAACATCACATACAGGCAGACAGAGGGAAAACAAAGCGATTTAGAAAAAAGTTTATGCAACGTTTTTGCTCCTTTTGATGAGTTCTACCACCAAATCCTGCATTTGTGCCACACTCTTTTGCGGGAAACCTGTATATCTTATACAGTGTTAACATATATACAAACTGTTAGTTTTAATCAAATTGGATTATTGGCCAGTTAGATTAATAATCCTTAGAAAATGCAACCACCTCGCTTTGACAAATGGGCGGGGTTTTTATTAAAATATTATCAGAATTAATTTTTGTAAAATTGTAAGTAAACCGTGTTGATTAATGTAATGATTTATTTTTCAGGAGGTGCACGGAAATGATTCTTCATTTGTTGGAGTTAGCCCTAGTATTACTACCTTATTTTTTTCAAAGTAAGTTAATTTTGATATTTAGTATAAGTTAAAAATGAGTTTAAGTGAGGAACAAATTGTTGATTATTTATTCAGCAGGAGCATTATTGATTGGAGCAGGTTGATTATTTATTCTGCATGAATAGTAAAGGTCAAAACGACATAACTTGTTATAAAACAAAAGTTAAAACCTTTTTGTAGTGAAATTTTACTTTAGAGTTGAAAGCAATTAAACAAAAATGTTAAAGAGAAATTCTCTTGTTACCTGAATTAAATTTTTTTTTATTGTTAAAGATATCACAATTTTAAAAGGACCACCAAATATGTGTAATTTATAGCCGTTGCAAACAATACCCTGAATGCTGTAAGACCTAAAGATGAGCAGCTAATCTAATTTTCACATTATTTTGAACATTTCTTAGGAGGATAGGAGGAAACTGAGGATGTGATTAAACAGAAGCAGATCGTACAGGCTCAGCGGTGTGTATGGTGATGTAGGAATAGCCAATATGACTAGGCGGCTCTGCTATGATGTTCACTAAATATTATTAAAAATTATTACATATCATTAATCATTACATGTTATACAAAATCATACATTATTTTATATCTTTGTCAGAAGAATATTTTTTCCATTCAGGTTTTATAATGATGGATATGTCCTCTATCCAGAAATGATCGTAATATGTGTAGTTTTTCATATTGTGTGTTTATACCCCAGTGCCTTTTTTAATGGAATCAGCTCAAAACAAGGTTTGGTTATAATCTAAGATCAATCCGTACTTAGAATTAATATCTTACCCTATGCAAAAATGATTATAGAGTATTATCGAATACAACCAAAAATAGTATTATAAAATATTATTTACAGTATTATTGAGTACCAATATTATTCAATGTGTAAATTTGACAATGATACTTGAAATTACTATAGGAAGTATCATTAAAAGTATTATTAAAATTTTATAATATTCAATAATACAATAATTTAAATGTTAATAATACTTAATGATACAAAATCTAAAATCTATAATAATGAACTATATTTTTTTTATATGGTTTTTTTAGTTTTAAATAGTTTGAATTTTGAGTTAAATTGCTTAATAAACCAATAATATAAATTTTAAAGAAAGGATTTGAGTAGCAATAATATCATGACAAGGTCAGGTTTCGAACCTACGATCCACATGCCTGTTTTACTTACTGTCCACACGCCTTAACTCCCGTGGCCACTCATGGGAAAACTGGGATGGAGTGGGATATACAAATTACCAATAGTCTACACCTACACGACTCGGACAATACTTTAGTTTTATTTTTCTAATCGAATCTGCTCGTGCACCTCACTGAAATAAAAGTCATAAAAGTTGGAACAAATTAATTTGGTTCATTTGTTTTATGTACCTATTCTTGCCATGTAATATGATAAACTGGGAGCAAATTAATATATATTTAATATAATTATAATAATAATATAATTAAGATAATTAATACTAAAATAATTATAACAGTGAACCCTTTAAATCTTTTGATTAAGCTAATAATACTAATATGATATATGTTAATGCAATTTATACAACAATTAACCAAACTTGGTCCAAAAATATTGACAAAATTAAAAGACGATTGCACCACAGATTATGACCGTCTTGAGGATATAATTCCGTCCCAAAATAATCTCGAAGTAAGATAAATCCTGCTCGAAAAATTCCCGAAATTTCGGTAATCATGAGCTAAGGAACAACTAAACTAACTTTCTGTCAAACTAAGGGCGCGCGCAAATCAGTGGCGTGATAGACCTTTGTCAAGGGGGGGGATACAGTATCTCATTAGGGAATGGAATATAAAACAAAACCTGTGTTCGTGACTAGCGCGGATACCGGTATACAAAGTTGAAGACATCATTGACGTGTCCCTTACATTCATAATTATTTATATAGGCCTACACATCCAAGACATAAACCAGTAATCAGTATTTGTAACAGGACTAAAAAGTACTTGTATCAGTTGTAATCAGTACTGGAATGCTGGAAAGTAATCGTTAAGCTAGAGTTGCCAAGTCACCAGATTTCCCAAGAGATTACCGGAGTTTTAAGATAAAAATATAGTTCCGGGAATTTCCTTGAAAAATTAAAAATCTCCCCTTTTTGAAATTGTTCCCAAAAATGCGTTGAATAGCACAAATCTTTTGTTGAAATCCTATCTGTGAACGAAAATGTATTTACGTTTGCAACTTCATCGTAATGCAACGATTGCCGAATATGCTAAACCCTTATTTCCCTGTTCACTCTAACCTCTATTATTTGTTACTTTTTGGCTTTATTTCGTCGGGAAATATCGTTGACTTTGTGCAGTTAAGCACATTCTAGACGTCAAGGTCAAGGTCAGGTGCGCTAGTTGACGAACTGGCTGCTAGGGGGTGAGGGTAGACTGTTCGGTGATTCACGTCCCAAATACGCAATGCGCAAATACCGTGCGTGCCGGTGCAGTTCATTTGCTACTATTTACTATTTATTGTCCCTTGTTTGACTGGCGCCCTAAGCTGCAGCCTTGTCAGCCTAAAGGTTAACCAGGCCCTGGTTTTCACTTGTGTTACACACTGTATTTCATTGTCTTGACTTAAAGTTTGATAGTAATCCTCTAAATAAACAATTGATTATTAAAAATTACTATCTTCCTCCTATTAATTATCATACTAATTAATTAACTATCTGTAGAGCTATTTAATTAATAATTCCCAATTACATGATTTAACACTAAATATCACCCTGTATAATTCAAACTATAATTTAGTATTATAGCTTCAATGATGCATAATACTACACTTAATAATACTGTTTATACCAACTATCATATAATAATAGTACAATAATATGCATTTCACTCAATAATACTGTATGATTCAGTTTACTGGTATTATAACAATTTCCTATAGTACTTTCATGTTTATAATACCCTATAATATATACCTTCAATGATACATATTTCATTTAATAATACTGTATAATACAATTGACTGGTATTATACAATTCTCAATAATACTAAATTTGTTATTATAGCCAATAGTACAGTACTATTACTTCTCACAGATATCATAGACCATATTATTGAATATTATAAAGTATCATTAATGTATTAATAATACTCAATAATCATTTTTGAATAGGGTAATGACAGCAGCTAGATTGAATGCCAACCTTTATACATTTCTTTACATTATATTCAGGATCAAACGGATTGACTACAGCTTATAGACTGTAGCCGGGTTTACACTATGTAGCAAAACGTGTTATATGTTACATATAGCAAAAGTTATATAACATTTTCGAAAAGTTCGAAAAATACTTATAGCAGAATCTGCTAAATCAAACATTTAGCAAATGTCATATAACATTTGCTATAAGTAGAACATTTTAGTTTTTAAACTGCTACATATAACATTGCTACATCTAGCAGATTCTGCTACATTTAACAAAAATCATGCTATCCATTCGGAGTCGGTAAAGATCAAAGAAAACCATGCTAGATATAGTATTTGCTATATCTAACAATGTCACGCGGATTTTTCGTCTAGCATCTGCTACATGAAGCATTTTCTGCCAGTTCGTCAGTTGAGTGGAAGGCACGTGGTGTGGCAGTCGAGTGCAGAGGACTTAGTTTGTGACTTGTTGTTTTGGTTAATTGTTTCGTAATGGAAGGTTGTGATGGTGTGTGGGATAGAGATAAAACTATAAATTTAATAGAGCTTTTTCGTGAACAGCCGGCATTGTGGTACCAAACGTGCCTGGATTATAAAATCCGTAATAAAAAGCATCGCGTTGGAGATGCAGATGGAAAGAGCCGAGGTTGAAAGGAAAATGTGATGGTTAATTGGACAATTTCAAAGATCTTTTAAGAAGAAAGTGGTTTCGGAGCTTCGCGACATTTTCGCCAATGGAGAAAGGTTTTGATACATGTAGCAAGTAACATTAAAAAAATCAGTGATTTAAAATGTTATATAACATTTGCTATATGTAACATATAGAATTTGCTACATGTAACATCTAGCAGGAGTAAAAGGTTCCAAATTAAAATGTTATATAACATTTGCTACATATAGCAAATGTTAAATAGCATGTTTTGCTACATATAGTGTAAACCCGGCTTGTGCTAAGCCTCTCTGCTGCCCAATCATTTACTTGTTTACCCTGCCCAATGTAATTTTAGGATTGAATACTATATAATAGATTAAATTATATATTTGTATACATCAGAAATATTATAATTCAATTATTGTTAGCGTGAAAAGTCAAACGACAAATATTTTTCAACATCATTATTTTTAAAAACCAATAATTTGTCACCCATTGCATTATTTCCATGTCTTACTTTATTATTTTAACATATTTCATGCTAATTATTGAATAAGAACTCACTTCAGTCAGTAAAATATTCTCAAAATAACTTAACCTTTTATACTTTGTCTTGAGAATTGTATTGGAAATTGATCCTTAAAATATGGGTTCTAATATTATTTGACTTAGTCGTGAAAACCACTCTATTTAACTTATTTATTTATGGAATACCCATGTTCAAATATAGGATGACCCAATGTACACTGACACATAACTTGCGCTTTCTGATTTACTCAACTTCAATATCTAAAATTGTCTTTTATTGTAATAGTTATTAGTGAATTTCCTATAGAAAGTGAACTATTAGCATGACCCGCACGGTGAAACTTAAGCCCAGGACCACCATAGAAGTTCCTAACATGACCCCCTGAACACGTTTTGGGGGTTCGTTCAAAATTGTATATATACAGGGTGAATCTCGTAAGTTGTCCAGTATTGATTTCAGACAAAACGTTGGTCCTACGATGATGAAATAAAATTATTTCCCACTAAACCAACCCCAAGGAATAACGTAAAAATATTTTTAACGATTTTTAAATACAGGGTGTACCAGAAACTGAGGGTCACTAGTCCGAATCTACGAAATATCAAATACAAACGTATATCATGATATACATCAAATTAAAGCTCTTTTCAATCCAAACCATTTGGCGGAATCGGATTTTGATTATTATTGATTCATTTCAAAATGGCGGCTGTTTTTGTGAAAAAATTAGTATTTTTTTTAATACCCTGTATTTTTCTTAAAAATGCAGATATCTTGATTCTGATTCAAATATCGCATTCCTTATGAGCTAAGCTTTATTTTGATATGCAACACTTCAATATTATCTCAAAAACAAAAAGTTTCAAAAATATCAGTTTTTGAAAATATGTACATAGCCAAAACTCAAAAATTTCAAATAGCACCATATGTCAAATAGCATATCATTTTAAAGGTATTGCAATTCTAAGAAACTTTCAAATTTAAGCCTTATGCGTATCTATTTTGGTTTTCGAGTTATCAAAAAAAAACATGTTTTTCCACATTAAAACGCATGTTATTTGTTAAATATGGTGGTAATAGAACTATGGTCCAGCCTTTACCACCATAAATAAAGAAGCTGTGTTTATTTTAGTAATTTAGACTGAAATTTATGTAATAATAATTTATGTAATGTAATTAAGTAATTTCAGTCTAAATTAGTAAAATAAACACAGCTTTTTTATTTATGAACCGATTTTATTCATTTTTGTTTTGTTGGATTTGTTATAATAAATACAAAAAATTTTGTGTCTTGACAAATTTTGATTTAGGTACCGGTTTTCATGAAATTTGGCATAACAAAATTCAAATGGCCGCCATTTTGTAATTTGGAAAGGTAAAAAAATATTTTTTTTTTTACAAATGTTACTTACTTTAGTGTAAACACTTTTGCCAAGTTTCGTAAAAATATCTCATTGGGTTTTTGAAATAATAAATATTTTCCCAAAAAAACAAAATGGCGGATTACGGCTAAACTAAGCCGAAATCCAAAAAATTTTATTCTTCATTTTTGACTTATTTTTGCATGTAGAATTAGGTCCTGTATAGCCCATCACACTTTTTTGTGACACCCTGTATATATACAGACGGATACATATGTGTGTGCAGGCACTCTAGCGGTCACATTTTTTGTCCGATTTACTTCAAATTTGGTAGGGACGTTTCTATAATCTGTTGGACAAGTTCGTTGGGCAAAACAATCGGAAAACTCTAAACCCCTTTTTTGGGGATTAATCTTTAAAATTTTGAGTTTTTGGGCCCAAAAAGGGTCAGAAAAGCCCCTTAAGTGAAATTAACGAATGTAAAAAGATGGGAATTAGTGTGGCGAAACTTTTAAGCCCTCTCTCGTCATTCTAGCATATATATTTACTGAGTTATTAAAGAAAATGTGTATTGACAAAACACAGTACGTTGTCTTATAGGGGTTTTACATGAGAAAAGCCTGTTAATCATTTTTTGGTGTACTTTTATCATCCCCAACAACCTCACGCCTACCTTAAAGCCTGACTGGACCTTCTCCTAACCTTATAATGCGCAAAATTGTATTCCCAGCATTGCAGGTAAATAGAACCAGGAGTATCAGAACAGCCAAAAAATCAATATTTTCAGATTTGAATAAAAATTGGAATAATTGTATGTTTTTAACTGATTTTGAGTTTTTATAGTTTTTTATGCGGAAATTCACTTCCCTCACGTCAGCGTGCTGCGTGCAAACTCGTTAATAGTTTAATACGAAGTAAACAAGAACGATATAGATGATGTTTGATACCTTATACACATCTTGCAACCACTTAGTTATAATCTAAGTAAAATACATCATTTTTTCCAGGAGTCTCAGCGATCAATTGCTACATTTGTTCTTCACTGAATGGCAGCAATATAAACTGCCAGGACCCATTCAACCCTGCAATGTCTACTTACAAAGAGAAGTGTATGGTTCCAAAACAAGGCCACATTGGGATGTTTCCCGCCAACTTCTGTATCAAGATAGATGGAAAAAATGGTAAAATATATTTTTTTTAGGATATAAAAAAGATTGCTGATCTTAATTAACCTCGCTTCGCCCATTTATGGCTGAGGCTTGTGTTTAGAAAGTATCTATCAAAGCTAAGGGCGAGTCGTTATTACAAAATATTGAATTATTTTTTATTTTTTTATCTACATCAACAATATTTATTAGCTGAGCAGGATATTTTATTGAATCCCGATAAATCTAAATTTCTTTCTTTCTCTGCCTCAAATAAACTGGGTAACACATTTAATTGAAAGAGGAGGTCAGGAGTCATACACATATTACGTCAACTAACAATAATGTGAATGATCTTTATTTTAATTCTAAAAACATTTCTAGGTTTTTGTAGATGAGTTCTCCCATAACTGTACACCATATGACATATGTATAACAGTATACTGATAGCAGTACCATTTGACAGTGTATCTGAGATAATCTCCACCAAAGGAATTTTGATGAGTTTAATTTTGTGCTAATAAAATCTGTTTGGCTATTTCAAGCCGAGTTTAAATCTCAATACAAAGTATAATATCATCCGCTTCCCGTGTTAGTGAAGAATGATCAACTAACTTTTGAGACTTAATTAATATACAAAAGAAAAGAATGGGTCCTGAAATTGACTCTTTTATTCCATAGTTACTCGTACCATAGTTAAGTTTAAAAAAATATGAAGTAATTAGGCGATAACAGGGAATACATTGCATTAACGCAAACAAAAAGCGCATCTTTTCCTGTAGTAAATTTTACTACTTCTAATTTTGTTTGCATTTTTAGAGATCATAGGAATAATTGTTAATCACACCACACTTGACTGATATCCCAACAGTTAGGGTGATCCTGGAAACTCAGACTTGCAAAGGTACCTTTGTAGCGGTTGAACAAATTCGTTAATGGTAAAAAATAACTTTTTCATTAGCATATTACGTGTTGTTATTACTTACGGGATGTAATAAAAGACGTCTTACAACACTTAAGATATATTTACAATTATACTGATTCACATACAGACGGTAAACATATATAAAAGATGGTACTAGGTTATCGATTTCGACCAGTCATCATCAGGCCAATGAGAGAACTCCCAATTGGCCTGATGATGACTGGTGTGACTGGTCGAAATCGATAGCCTAGTACCATATTTTATATATGTTTACCGTCTGTATGTGAATCAGTATAAGTGTAAATATATCTTTAGTGTTGTAAGACGTCTTTTATTACATCCCGTGGTAAAAAATGTGAAGGGTTAGTTTACAAAAACTGTAACCAATGGAGTTATGTTTTTCAGTGGAAACCAAAGAAGTGATGGTGATAAGAGCGTGTGTGATAAAAACAATGGACTCTCAGTGTGGGGAGTTTAAGTACCAAGATACCATGATGACGGGTTGCATCCAGTCTTGTGACTACGACGGGTGTAACGGAGCTGTTCCAGCGGCCCCGGCCTCGGCTCTCCTGACGATTGTCGGCCTCGGAATCCTGTGCTTCCACGTCACCTGACACTGGCACTGCCACATCTCTCCCCTCAGCGCCGGGATTTGAATATAAACTCGCAGTGTGTTTTTCATCGAGATATCACGTTTTAATAATACGTTAATAGGGATACAGATTTTCACCTGTTTTTCCTGGTTGTCAATCATTTTTCTAAACAATTTTCTGAGTTATATGAGTCCCAATCTTTATTTTAATTGAACTATATGATATTTAAATTTTTATTTAACATTATAAGAATTCCCCTTCTGATACTTTTTTATTTAGGAATTAGCAATATATTTAATTAATTATTATGACTGACCGGTAATACACTTTTACCTGTGTTGGTTCCCAAACTGTTTGAAATCAAGACAATCTTGCCTAAAATAATTTATTGAAAGCAATTTTGTTTAGTGTATTTTGAGTTTTAAGATTCTTGCAGTCTTATTCATGTTATTTATCTTTATTATATTGTAAACAGTTCAATGAAGTGATTTGGGAACCGCTGCTTTGGTTAGTTTATTTTAACTATTTAAATATGTCTGTATATAGCATATTGATTACTAATGATTAACGGTGAAAAATAAATTCTATTCATTTTATAGATTATTTTAAAACGAATGTTTTTACAACGATTTAAGTAAAATATTCGAACATGAAAGTTTTGGAAATGTGATTCATAAAAAGTTTGTCATCTGTGATTGGTTTTAATCTATCAAAATGTTTATAAACTAGTAATAAGAACAATTATTTTATAAGTGTGGTTGAATAAATAAAACTATTCTAATTACATTATCAAATTTACTTGACCAAATTTCTATCCTTCATAAACAATATTTCATAAAACTAATGAACAATAATGTATTAGAAACTGTTGGTACTTACTGTAAAACAAAGGTGAAAGTTCAAACATGGGCTTGATTTTAGTGGTTGGGGGGGGCAACTTTTATACAACTTGCAGTCAAATTATTTCCTAATATTTATGGTTTGGTTTAGCATAACAAATTTCCAATTATTTTACCACAACAACAACAATGTGTTTCACGACGTTTCGGGATCTGGAATCTGATCCCGTCTTCAGGTGGAAAGAATACCTAGAACATAGCAAAATTAGTGGCACAATCCAGGCAAGCTGGGAAAATCACAGAAAAGCTAAAACAGAGAATTGTAACAGCTGTCCAAACAAAAATAAACACACATATGTAACAAACAAAAGATCAAATGCAAAAACAAACCAACACAAGGGTACCATACAAAAAAAATAAAATACACAAGTCAGTCAGTCAGTCTTGCTTGAGCACCCCACAAGGCGAGACTGACTGACTGATTTGAGTGTTTATTTAGTTTTGATTGCTGTTACAGTTCTCTGTTTTAGCTTTTCTGTGATTTTCCAGCTTGCCTGGTCGTGCCACTAATTTATAGTTATGTTCTAGGTCTAGGTTTTCTTTCCAACTGAAGACGGGATCAGATTCCAGATCCCGAAATGTTGTTAATCTTTGTTTTTACTGATCAGTGATAAAAATGTATGCAATAATAAAAAAAAACTCACCATCACCAATAATGAATTTTGAGCAAAAATGGAGCAACTAAAATATAATGGATACCCTGGCTAGACCTTCAGGCTACAAACTAGCTCTAAAACTATCACAATCAACTTAGTAAATCCACACTTAGAGCATTTTAACACTCTTAAATCGTAGTTACTGAAAATATGGTGTGTTATGAATTCTTCCCAGATTCCATTCTAAAAAATCTAGTTGACAAGGACACGGTATAAGCATGGCAGTCCTAAAGTACTGTGTGTGACTCAGAAATAGCTAGACCCACATAATAAATACTGCAATCTTCAATCTCAGAATTGCAAAATAGCACTACTCAGATCATTGTTAAAAAATGGGATGACACCGATACTGGCAACTATACATTTATATTGTCCAATCTCTGCTTTCAGCTTCTAAAATAATTGAACAAATTATTTTGAACAAAAATTACATATTTAAAAAAATGAAATTTTTAATCTCAGATATTAGGTTTGGATTTCACAAGGGGGAAAATCTACCAAGCCAAGTGATTTTGTTTCACAGTGCATCGTTGCGTTAGAGGCAGAGGACTGTTATCAGTCGTTTTTGCTCTGAACATTCCACTGCTGTGTCAAAGCACAGCTCTCAGTTGGCTCAAAAACCATATCACACACCGGTATCAAATAACAGAAATAACATTTAATAATACAAAAATCAAAGATTTTCCATTCCTCTCAGCAACCAATAGCACCAGGCATCCCTCAAGGCTCTATATTAGGTCTTGTACACAACTTGCATTTCCAACCGAAGCATTTTCCAGTTCGCAGACGATATGACACTACTATTTTCACTCAAAGCAATAACCTTTTGCATCTAGAAATAGATTATTTAATTAAAAGAATCAATTAAAAGAGGGAATCAATGGGTCCCTTTACCGCCCACCCCAGCCCAGTAGGAGCTGTAGGCCCCTAGGCGCAACCAGTGCAGTGCGAGCCCTTATCGCCGAGGTCAGCAACATGGCAACCTTCTTTTTGTATGTGGTGTTTGTCTGGTGTGGGACCCTAGGCGCGCGCATATATAGCCTAGGCTTAAATCTGACCCTGTCACCCAGGTTAACGACCCTTTTTTTAGTAGAGTATGTTATTTTAGGTTAGCATGTTGTTTTTGTGTGGCGCGGGCCCTTAGGCGCGCATCTATGTAGCCTATGCGGCTCTGCTCAGATTAATTTCTAAATACTACAATGAACAACTCAACAAACCAGTTTTATCAGGTCGAGAGTCATCCAGTCATCCGCAATATTTATAATTTTGTGGGGGAAGCGCTAAAGTAAATGTAGCCAGAATATTATTCACAAGTAAAAAAAGACAATCAGAGTAATTCTAGGCCTGCTATTCAAAGCGCACTGCAGTAATGCAGAGACTTTCGTTGGACTGGAGCTACTGACTGTTCCCGAGTTTGTTCATTTTTGAAAATTTACCTATATAAGTTATGTAAACATTTTCCAATCTCTTGAGATCAATGTAATTCTAACTCAAATTCAATACTAGGCGTAGAGTTAGATTTGCTAAATCACACAAAATTTCTGTGTATGAAAAAAATCTCAAATTTTAGGGATCAAATTATATTAGGCCTTGCCAAGTTCGCTGTGAAACATAAACAAACCCAATTTGACTAAATTAAAGTTCAGGAAATTCTTATTCAGCATATAATCTTATGACTTAGAAGAATTTTGGGACTTGTGATCCAAATTTACCAATATTCGACCAACACACATAACTTCTCCCAATTTTCCTCTTCCTCTTCATTGCTAAGTGACATGAAGGTAATGTGGCCAGCCAAAAAGGCGGGCACGGTGATAAGCTTGACACCCATGGGTCTGCAAGCGCTACTGGATTAAGATGTAAGATGTACTCAACCTAATTAGGTTTTCAATGTAAACTCATTAAGCTAATGGTCCAATTTACTCAGGCAACCAAACATTATTTAATTTCCCTTTTCATATACTCCCTAGCCCTAGAGCATATAATTGCCTATTTCCGGGTGTATATACAGGGGGAGGTAACGGGGATCATGACCCCCCCCCTTAAAAAAACCTTAGACCTTCACGTATTTACCCATTTTCAGCGTAAAAGTTCTTGTATTTTCACAGTTTATATCTTTTTTCACTCAAAACCCTCTAAAACGATAGATTGTATTCGCCACTGATATTTACGTATCATATGTGTCCTATTAAATATCATATGTGTCATATGCTGAATCTTCCGAGCTTGCAAACCAGACGTGATGTTCAAGATGTGGTTTTCCTCTACAAGCTGGTTAATGGACTTTTGGACTGCCCCTATCTGCTTGAGAGGATTTACTTTCATGTTCCTTCTTCTACAAGATCCAAAGACCTGTTTACACGGAGGCAACACAGTACCAACTACGCCCAGCAGTCAACTTTAGCTCGCATCCAGCATCTTGGCAACGTTGTTTCACCGCATGTGGACTTTTTTTGCCTCCAGTGAATGGATTGTCAGGCGCCTGGTTGTTGCCTTGCACTGAGTTGTGTTCTTCTTATGGTTTTTGTTCCTGTGAGATGATAGTTCTTTCAGTTTAGATGTATTAGTTGTTGTTGTTTATATAAGCATATATTTATATTGTACATTAGTTGCTACTATGTTGTATTATTGTTATACCAAGTTATATTTGTATATTTTTGTTACTATGTTGAACAAGGGAAACATTATATATTTTATTTGTCTTTTTTTGAGCATTAGGAATGATACATTATTGTAAAATGGTTATACCGTGTATGAATAAATAAATAAATAAATAAATAAAGTTACACTGATGTTGACAACCTTTATCTCACGTCTCACGAGGAAGAGCTTAAGGCGGTCCCATACTTCTCGCGAACACGCCCGAACATTCAGCCGAACTCCGAATGTTCGGAGTACTCGCGAGAAGTGTGGGAGCTGCACGAACTTTTGAATACATGCGGGAACTTACGGGACAGAATATTCAGTGAACATTCGGGAGACTGTTCGGCCGAATGCTTAACTACCGACGGTCTTAAGCTGCGAAGAAGTGGTCACTCAGAAAGTCGCGGGATATGTATGCAAGTATGTTAGGCTAGTGAGTCGCCCCAAATTGAGCTATATTGGAGAGATGTGGCTCTGCGGATGAATCTACTATCCGATAAGCAATTGGCTCTGTAAATCTCCGTAGGCTAGATTGAATCTATTTGACAACACGAGTATATTAATAAATAAATATACAAATAAGAGCCGGATTTAAGCATAGCCTACATAGGTGAGCACCTAGGGGCCCACACCACACAGAACCATATTTGCAAAAGCCTGAAACAAGCAGAAAAAATAGTCACCAACTTGGATCTGGACGGCAACAAGGGCCCTCACCACTGGTTGAGCCTAGGGGCCCACAGCTCCTAAATCTGGCCCTGATACAAACATAACAAAATGTATAAACCATTACAAAAAAATAGTGAATGTGTTATCTTCGGAACAAGTTAATTTTTGCTTACTTGGTTGGTTGTACTGAAATGGTCGATAAAGTCACATTGAAATCGTATCGTCCTGCAGCCAGCGTATCACGGCATTGCGATATTTCGATATAATATGTAGTACTCGTCAAGTTTCGATTCGATTCATCACTATTAGCTAGCTACTGCTACATTGCTACTAGCTAGCTACTACTGGCAGAAGGGAACGATATACCAGAATAGGCCGTAGTTGTATATTTCATCGGCGTCTTGGTCATTCTTGTGTTTTTGTTATTCCAGATTAAAAAAGAAAGGCTGAAACATCGTTGTTAAATATTTATCACCAGGTAAAGTGCATTTTTACGTTTTAAGTACCATCACATTAGTATGTTTATTTTTTGTTTATGTTTTGCTTCAGACGTCGATTGTCCTCCCCGTTCTGTCAGATGTAAACAGCATATAAACTAAGGGGATCTTTCACATTGTTATCGTTTTCAGGATGAATAGACCATCTACAGAATCCATTGTCAAGGATTCCCTTTTCAAATTCATGCAGAAGCATCTGCCTACGGCACAAATCAGGTAACTTGTTTTCTCACAAACTCACGAACCTCGTTGTAGATAATATCGTAACTGCCGAATTACTTATCTAATGTTTTCCATAGTAAACTGTCAGTGAATGAACTAAAAGCTAAACTTGAATGAGTTATCAATAATTACAAATAGTTTCATTGATGAATTTAAAATTGTAGGCTTGGGTCATACAATGTATTAGACCAAGTGTGTTCTTTAATTGATGTTTTTTTTTGTCAGAAGTTTAGATGATGCCATATTTAAATAAAAGGGCCTAACTCTAAAGTATACAGCAATTTATAGTAAATGTTAAAATTAGAAACGCCAAACTTAATATTTTGTTGACAAAACATTGCAATTGTTGAGATTTGCCTCTATCACTGCCTGAATAGCCTTCCAAGAATACTTATTTTTTAGTGTTTATTTGATGGTCTGATACGTTGGTACATCGTAAAGCTCAAGACTCAAATTTTGTTTAATTTATTCATCGCAAACACAGCTTGTTTTTATAAAGCAGTGTGATTTCTTATTCTCTAGATTAGTAGGCTAGCTATTTGAAAATAATTCTGTATTTAATACATCCATATTATAAATTTATTACCGGTAATCTTATACCTGTAATACTAATTATAGTTTTATCTCAAGAAACATTACTCTCGTTTTTATAAAATTCTAGTTTTCATAATTCATAGATGATTTTTTTTACCCAAAAAGTTTAAATTACCTGGTGATGGTGATATCTCCGAGTGATTCTATGTCATGGTACAACTACCACTGGTTTCAAACCTCAGGGGTTCATTCTCAAGTTAACATCAAGCTAGCCTATTCCACTTAATCACTGGTGGTGAGAAAGTCGTCAAAGTTGTTACAGACACACACAAACATTAAACACGGAAACATCAAAAACATTTAAAAAACTAGTGGTTGAACTTTTAATTAATTCTAAAAGGACATAGGCCTAATTGAATTTCTTGGAATATGTCTTACATAGGGGTACGGTATGATGGCGATCCCAACAATAGTAATGTTTTGTCCCAATAAAATATGAGGATGGGCATAAGCGTAATTTAAGTCTTTTGATTGGGAGGGGGCGGAAATGTTTGTGATCGTGGTTTGTAATAGTATTTTCTCCAAATGATGCCCCTTTGCTAGCCCCGAATTATGCTTGATGAGGATAGGTAATTTTACCTGGAGAACTGTCCCATTTAAGTTTGTCGTCCACTGTAATATTGTTGCTTTACAAGTTCATGTGCATAACTCGAAAATAGAGACATAGATAGATAAGTATAGTGATTATAATTTGATTTGGGTGTAAAATAATTCAACGATAAAAACAGCTGGTAGGGCTAACTTAGGCTTGATTTCAGTCAGTGATCAATAAGATCAAAATACTGCAGTTTATGCAGCCCAGCCTCAGTAAGATACTGACTTTTGACTGGAAAACACTGCCATTTTGCATGCGCTTAAAAAACACTGGTTGTCCAAGTGTCATAGATCAAAATAGTTTTGTTTGTTTTTAGCCTTGTATTGTATGCTGTGGTTGTAATTTTTGGCTAAACTACCTATATTTTTAGCTTGTGCTATGTTGTACTGTGAAATTGCCAATTTGTCGAAATAATCAAAATCCTTTGATTTTCCCCAAATGATGAGCAATTTGACTGCTTATCTGAATAAATAGGCATTTTGGTTTTTGAATACCGGTAGGCTACGGTGTTAATTATGTGATTAAAGATGAACCTCATCCCTCCTTACCAGACCAAGAATTAAATTGTAAGATGGGATTTCTTAGGTGAGTTTCTTTTTCGGCAGAGGAGTGCAAAATTCAGAGATCTCCGCACCAAGTTTCTGTCAGTGCAATTCCATTTTCCTAGATGCAAACTTTTTCGGCGACCGACTGCAGTAAAACTTCATTTCGGTTGTGACTGTTGAGGGAACAACACCACGGATGATGAAGTAAACTAATATGCCATTGCACTGTGTTTAGTACTTTCAATATCTGATCAACCAATTGATATAGAGCAATAATTCAAATTAGTTACACATAGAGCTGAAACCAATGTGTAAACTAAAATGAGATTGTGTTAATTCTACGTAAATTCTGAGTAAAGATCCCAAAATGTCAAAATTGTAGATGAAACAATTTATTATGCTATCAGTGCAAAACAAAAGATGATATTTATTTCAGAATTGCCATATAATATTTACAAAATCGGAAAGAAACGTTTATTAGCACCCATTTTATTTTGTTTTATGCTATTGAGATGTTACTTTCAAAATAAATCAACAGTAAATAACAAATCATAGAGTTATTTTAATAGTATGTTTATTGTTTAATGTTTTAGTTATCATTTGGGTCACAACAGCCATACTCCATGTAATCTGACGGCTTTGTATCAACCCAACGAATTTCTTGTCTTCTGAAGCCCTGATTTTACTTGAACTCTTTGTAGGTGTAAATCAACACAAAACACAAAACAATGTAAATTTGCTAGACTGGAGTATAAACCAGTCGACTATTCCGTGGCAGAGAGCGGACTCTTCTGCTCTTGGACTGAACAGAGTTAGTCCGCGACGTGGCGCAGAACATTTACGCTGTCTAGGAAAACGGCACCACTTGAATACATGGTGAGGAGAGGCCAGCGTACTCTGCTCTCCACTGCCGACAAATACCGCATCTAGAAAAACCCTAGCTTTAAAGTTAGGCTACATTTTAAAAAATATGACTGAAACCATTGAGCTATCAATGCCTGTCTATGAAAACATATTTATATAAACTACCCCACAGTGCAATCTAGAGGTGATTGAAGCAGCAATACGTTTGGCAGGATGTGGTTTCCTGTCCTATTATCCTTGCTAGCATATGCAGAACAGTTCAAAGAAATAACTAAAATTATCACCACAAAAGTGGTTACAGATACATTGTAAGTGCTAAACTGTCTTGTTTACCAATATTATTCTTGGGATAAATAAATACAATTTTATATCTCACATATTAATAGCCTAGTTTATTTTGATAAAACTTGGGATAAAACCTCACGTGGCTGTGGTCTAATAACAGTTACACATACACCCTATTTCAAGTGGTCCCGATTGCAGGAAACCTAATTACTCAGCCCAGTGTTTTCTTGTGTAGAATAAATACAATTTTCTACCCTATCTGGCTTATTGGTGAATGTATCTTATTTGATGAAACTTACCAATTTCCTCATATGGCAGTGAGGTATAATACTTGCATTGGAAATTAAGTAGGTATGCAGGTTTGTTGCGATGGGGGTAGATACAATATAATGAATAATGAATAATGAATATTTATTGTCATCAACACTATACAGGTTATAGACAAAGTCAAAATTAAATACGATAAATAATAAACAATCTCTACAAATTGCATAGTAAATAATACAAAACATATGACAAATATCATCCAGATCAGCAATACAAATTCCAATCAAACAAAGACAAAAATAAAAACAATTCCTTCCTTAATGTAATGGGCTACTTCAAAATATAATATTACAATTATTAAAATTTAAAAACTCAGAAATTGAATAAAAAGGATTTAAAATCAGCCAGTTATAAAACTTGGTTTTAAATACATTAAAAGCTGAGTTGGGTAACTTATTATAGAATTTCATGCCTAAAACTACAAGACTATTTTGAGTTTTCGATAACCTGCAATAAGGTATATCAATTTTAAAGTGACTTCTTGTTGTATAAGAATGGATATTGTCTCTTAATCTAAAACTATCAATATTTTTTAAAATATATAGGGTAGTGTCAAAAATAAATAGATCGTATACAGTTAAAATATTAAGGTCCCTAAATAAAGGTCTACATTGGGAATCCCTTGGTGAATTTGTTAATATTCTAACAATCTTTTTTTTGAATTAGAAGAATATCTTTAGTTTTACTTGACTGACCATAAAAAATTAAACCGTATCTTATTACTGACTGGAAAAATGCAAAGTATGAGGATATAACATATTTCTGTGGAACAAAATTTAACAATCTTTGTAATAAAAATACAACTCTAGATATCTTTTTGGTCACCATATCAACATGTGGAGCCCAGCTGAGCTTATGATCTAACATCATTCCTAAATACTTAACTGGTTCAAGATCTGTTAAGATATCATCAGGGATTTTTCTTAAAGAAAAAATAACTGTCTGAGTCTTTTCATTGTTAAGTAGGAAATTGTTTGAACTAAACCAGTCAGAAGCATCTTTTAAGGAGGATTTTACTAGATATTTGAGCTCGTTGATGTTAGAATGAAATGTTAACAACGCAGTATCATCAGCATACATGTATGAAAGAGAGTTGATATTGGCGGGCAGGTCATTAATATATATAATATAGACAGAGGTTTTGATAAGGATTATACCTTTATTATCGTAGGATAATGGATTACCTTTGGTATTTTCCAACTGATTTCTAGTTGTAAGATTAACTAAAGTATAATAGACACTATTGATATCAATGACACCTGTAAAATATAGGGAAGTGATTTTATTTTTTACCATCCTTCCTCTTTAAAAAATTAAAATGGGAATTTCATCTGGAAAATCTGAAAAAATCTCTTTTTGATGATGGCTAGGAAGATATTTTTACTAAGAACATTTTGTTCGATTGATATTTAAAAAAATGTGTATTTTGGTCTAATAGCTTCTAAAATTCAATATGGAATAGTGTGCTGGGGCTATACTTATTCAAATTTATTAAAACCAGTTGTAAATATACAAAAGAGAATTGTTCGTTGCATGCTAAAAAAAACTATGATGGAACCTTCTTTTCCTCTTTTTAAATTGTTAAACATACTCCCCTTAAAACACTTATACGTTTTTAGAATAGTAAGCACTTTTTTTATTAAATCTCAAAAATGGATTTCAATTGAAAGAGGTTATGAATTAAGGCACCAACGATCAAACTCATTCTTTATACCATTGCCTAGGTTAGAATTTTCTAGACATTCTTTTGAATACATTGGTCCAACTTTGTTCAGTAAAATACCAAATCACATAAGGAATTGTTTTAGTTTAAAGAAGTTTCAAAAATTAATAATTATTTGGCTATTTGATATTCCAGATATAAATATTCTTTTTGAATTCAATTTTTGAGTATAGCGCTTTGGCCAGGTAAAGTTAGTTTGTTAAAATTGTTCGGTATTATGTCATTATGCCTGATACTCTTTATTATTTGTACGATATATGTTTCTTTATTACGATAGTTAGCACTTTTTATTTATTGTCATTACTGTTACTTTGTTAATTCAGTTTTTGTAATCACCGGCCTGCATCCCTTTCTTATTAAAATGATGGTCACCCCGACACAGGTTTGCCTTTGGGGGACCTAATTTCTGTTTAGGTACTTTGTTTACTTATTAACTAGCACTTAATTATCTTTGTTTTGTTAGGTTAAGACTCTATGTTGAATCATTTGTTGTTTATTGATTTGTTATTTATTTATGTAATAAGTGAATTCAATGTTATGTTATGTACTTGAATAGAAATAAATACTTTCTTTCTTTCTTTCTTTCTTTCACAAACGTTTCTTAATAAATGTGTATTTTAAAACTCAAAATAAGTTAATATTAAAAAAAATGCGTAGTTTTGACAGAGCCACAAACTTCCTTATAGCCAAACTCACTTTACATTGTACTTTAAACACGACTTCAATCGCGCAGTTCTCAGTGGAATTTGTCTAGGTCAGCAGAAGGTCAAACCCAAACCAAATACAGAGCACATAAAATATAACAGTTTGAATTGAAGAATAATACTTCACTCTGTACATTATATTACAGTGGAAGGCATTAATGACTTGACCCCTCCTATCGTAATGGTGAATCATTGCAATGATATAATCCTTCACTTCTAGTCGGTTAATTGCTACTTTAGGATAGTTCCGCCTTTGGTTTATTACCAACAAGTCACCTCCAAAATCTAATGGTGTTGACCATCAAAAATTGTTAAAAACACCAATTAAAGCAATATAAGTACCCCAAAAAATGGGTTGTATTATGCTAGTTCTTTGGAACTTCTATGGTATATTGAAAGTACTATTGGTTACTTCAGGGGATTTTCCCTTTTTAGAGCAATTCTACTTAATTTAAGGTGTATTTTTATGGGAATCACCCTTTTCAGGTGGTTTACGTTAATAACTGATAATGTAGAGAAAAATGTATAGTATAAATTCCTGTTTACAGTGCTGTCCATTACACACTGCCTGACTGGCCACACCCAATGAACATTCATCATGTAACACTTCTTAACTTTTCCGTATAATGATTTCAGGGTTATTTGTATATACAGTTACTTAACTGTTTATTTAAAATTCACATTTGTATAGTTGATAATTTTAAATTTTAATTGTCTTTATTGTTTTTAGCGAATTTCCCCTATTGGGAAGAAGCTATTACAATAATTGGTATGGTAAATGATAGACCCGGAACCATGATAACTTTTTATTTAGATGTCCCCAGATGCCAAAAACACCATTCTTAAATAGGCATATATGTACTGTATATTTATATTCAGATATGTTTTTTAATCAAAACTGAAAGAAATAATTAGATATACTTATTTTATTTCCCTTTATATGTTGTCATGTACAATCATAATAAATGAATAGGTATACCGAAAATAAAGATTTTAAAGAAACTAGTAACATATTAAAAATAAAGTAAAATATAAATGTAAACTAAAGCAGAAGACACATGTGAGCGACCATATTTTTGGCATTCCTAGTAAATAATCACCTTTATGCACAGTCATAGAGTAGTTTCTTAAGTTTAAGTCATGTGGATGTTGTGATTTTAATATGGTGCAAATGTGGTGCATTTGTTTTAAGTTTTGTAGATGTTGTATACTCGAGTCTTGGCTTGGGGTGTTTGCACTACTTTTTCCAGGTCTTTGAAGTTTTGAATTATAGACATTGCCATGGCTGTTTGAGCTTCTTGAGTTTCAGTGCATATCTGTGCCCTTTAGTTCTAATTCTGAGCAAGTTGATTGTTGTTCCTGCTAGCGTTCCTGCTATCTGGCACATTCTGTACACATATTTGATAAGTTTTATTCTTTTATTTTCAGGAAAGTTCAGAGTTTATTTGGTTAGATATGCTCTGTTATGGGAGTGTTTGCTGGTCAAATGTTTTTTATCATACTGCAAATGACATATTTTTCCGATACAAAAAATTATCTTAAACAATCATTGTTAATAACGAAGTTAGGGATACAAAAAACTTGAATGTACCATATCTGACTGTTCAGTGTGCTATCAAGAGGGAACGAATCAAATAAAAACATCCTTAATCGTCATCAGTACTGGATAAAATACGGTTGAATAGTGTCATTAAAAAAACGAGTTTGCACGCAGCACGCTGACGTGAGGGAAGTGAATTTCCACATATAAACTTTTTTTAAAACATACATTTAAAAACTTTTAAAAGTAAAACATACATTTAGCCATTTAGTAAAACAGCCATTGATTTTTTGGCTGTTCTGATGCTCCTGGTTTCATTTACCTGCAATGATAGGAATACAATTTTGCACATTGTAAGGTTTGGAGAAGGTCCAGTCAGGCTTGAAAGTAGGCGCGAGGTTGCTGGGGATGTTACAAATACACCAACAAATGAATATCATGCTTTTCTAATGTAAAAACCCCATAAGACAATGTACTGTGTTTAGTCAATATACATTTTGTTTAATAACTTGGTAAATATTTATGCTAGAATGACGAGTGAGGGCTTAAAACTTTTGCTTCACTAATTCCCATCTTAATGTGAGCATTAATTTTACTTCCGGGGATTTTCTGACCCTTTTTGGGCCCAAAAACTCGAAATTTGAAAGAATATTCCCCAAAAAAGGGGGTTAGAGTTTTCTGATTGTTTGCCCAACGAACTTGTCCAACTGATTATAGAAAGGAACATCCCTACCAAATTTTAAGTAAATCAATATATATATATATATATATATATATATATATAATTTTGAACAACCCCCCAAAACGTGTTGAGGGGGTCACGTTAGGAACTTCTATAGCGGTCCCGGGCTAAGTTTCACCGTGCGGGTCATACTAATAGTTCACTTTTCCATAAGAAATTCACTAATAACAACCAAAGGATACAAATGAATACTACCTCTTTAATAGTTAAAATCAATGATAATAATTTGATTTTGCAATCCACTTAAGGCTTTACCAACCAAGAACTCTTTCAGTAATATTTTTAATTTGTTAATGTTGCCAATTTGTCTTCAAATTGTAATAGGAAGGAGTTTAAAAAAATTAAACCTGTATAAGTAGTTTTTTATAGAATAAATGTATATTTTTAGTGAATAAATGTATGAAATGAGGATTTTTTTCTCTTGAAAAAATTGAATTTTAATTTTATAACCCTAATAACTTTTTGCTTTTTTAGATTTTGCATGCCTACAATTTTGTTACTTGTATTTTTGTTGTGTTTTTATAATTTTTATGACAGGCTAATGTACTTAGTTTAAGAAATTGTTTGACCTAGCTGGATGCTGTAATTGAGATTTGTCGATGCTCTACTGTAAATATGACAAATAAAGAATTTATTTATTTATCAAAAACAGGTGTTTTTTGCAGTATGATAATAAAATCCCGTCACATATTATGATTAGTGTAAGAACCATCCTAAGTATTTGGTTGTAGTTCAATAGATGAGATAGTGCTGAACTACGTCGTCAGCATCTTAGAAGATTTGGGAGAAGAGAACAGTGGAGAGGTGGAAGATGCATTTGACGCCGAAGGATTTTGTGAAATGATGGCTGCATATGTACCGGAATTCGCTCAGATCAGGCTGCCTCAAGTTTGCTCTTGGATGTTTGAGTTGGAAGCCATGCTAAGAAAAGTGAAGGAAGATGGTGAGTAATTAAAAAAAATCAATTTTACTATACTTAATTTGAAATTGGGAATAAGAATAAATGTATCTATTATCTGATGCTAGATGTTTCTCTAATTATCTCATTAATTTTTTAAATGTTATCTTTGCACTCTTTCTCATTGTGATCTTACAATTGGCAAAACTAAAATCCCCTGTAAATAAAAAAAGGAACTTCTTCTGATCAGTTTTTCGTTAATTTAGATAGTTTGCTTATCACTTTATTAGAGTTGATGTGATGATAAAATACCAATAATAATAAAATATATGTAAAAGATTCTAAATTTTCATGCAACAATATTTAACAAACTAATACGAGGGTCATCCAGAAAATAAAGAATGTTTGCTTACTGCACCTAGCGCAGCTCCCCCATCACCGCCATTGCATGTGTGGCAGTCCACTCACCTCCCCACCAAAGTATGAGCCGAGTCTCGTTGCTATGCGGTCACCTGTCTTATTTCTACAGCTATTCAAAATGGAGGCTGCATTCGAAAATCCCGCCAAATATGAAATACGCAGTATTATTCAGTTTCTGAATTTAAAAATGTTGGGGAATATATAATTTTTTTAGAAAAACACCAAAGAAAGTTTATCATGAAAGTGCAAACAAGTCTTCAAGTCGAATATTCAGGGAAAACAATGATGCAACCGGTTTAATGAAAGAAAATCCATTGTGAACGACGAGGATCGGCGTGGCAGGTCATTGCTCGTTAAAGATGATTTGAAAGAAAGACTTGAGGAAAATTTGAGGAAAACAGCTGCTAAAATCTTAGTACATTACATCAATTTAAGATCTTGTTTTTTTGCTCTTTCACCATAAAATTTCTTTGGTATTTTCAAAAAATGTCTAGGTCTGGGCATTTTTTAACTCAGAAACAGAATAACACTGCGTATCTCATATTTGGTGGGATTTCCGTTTACCGCCGCTAATTTAAATCGCTGTAGAAATAAAACGTGTGGACCGCACAGCAACGAGACTCGGCTCATATTTTGGTGGGGAGGTGAGTGGACTGCCACACTCGCAATCGTGGTGATGGGAGAGCTGCGCTAGGTGCAGTAAGAAAACGTTCTTTACTTTTTGGATGGCCCTCGTATTTATTCTTTTGTTTATTTGGACTTTACCTATCGCTTCTAGTGTTTAAAACTACACTACGTTTCGGGAGGTAAGGAAACTCCTCCCGTTATCAAATGAACCCTACTTGCATCTAAATATCAAGTTCTTACACCTAAATAACCTACATTTTTTGTTTATTTTTTATTATTTTCTTATCATTTTCTTTTACATTTTAATTTACACAAACACAAAAATAACAAATATATAAAAAAATTGAAATACAATACACTAACACAACATTTATATACTCGAACAAACGGAAAACTGACAATACATTACCTGTTCTGCATCGTTGCCTCCAAGCTGATGGCAAAAACGGCAAACTTCTCTCACACGTCAACTCACTACCGGACTGCGCTGTAGATATAAGTAGGGTTCACTTGATAACGGGAGGAGTTTCCTTAGCTCCCGAAACATAGTGTAGTTTTAAACACTAGAAGCGATAGGTAAAATCCAAATAAACAAAAAAAGAAACTAATATTTGTTCAAAAGTATAAAATACATTTATTATTTAATGATATGCAGTTATCAAAAAGTATTTTTTTGCTGTAAAATCGTTGTATGGTGATTTTCAGACCTCTTCAACCTCCCCTTCCCCCAACACCATGAAAAAAAGAGCTTTTCATGAGGAGTTGATGAGTTCATTTTAAGGTTTTATTCTTTGTTATCTTTGGAAACAAATTGCAGGGTTTTTACGGTCAGGGAAAGTCAGGGGATGGAAATTCGGTCAGGGGACCCAGCGATAAAGCTTATTTTGTTACGTCTCGACCCCACATATTAAATATATGAAAATAAATTTGTAGCTAATAGACAATACTGGTTACTATTCCACCTTAACGCTGCTTCTCAAAATTAATTTTGTAACCTTTGTTAAGTCCCAAAATAGGTTATGAGGGTCATTATCACAACAAGATAGGTTATGAGGGTCATTATCACAACAAAATAGGTTATGAGGGTCATTATCACAAGATAGGTTATGAGAGTCATTATCACAAGATATGTTATGAGGGTCATTATCACAAGATAGGTTATGAGGGTCATTATCACAAGATAGGTTATGAGGGTCATTATCACAAGATGTTATGAGGGTCATTATCACAAGATAGGTTATGAGGGTCATTATCACAACAAAATAGGTTATGAGGGTCATTATCACAAGATGGGTTATGAGGGTCATTATCACAACAAAATAGGTTATGAGGGTCATTATCACAAGATAGGTTATGAGGGTCATTATCACAACAAGAATAACCTAACCTCCTGTGAGGTATTATGTAAAATTTGCATGACAATTTGGTGCTTTTATTATTCCATCTGATCCCCAATGATGAAAAAACTGAGGAAATGCTTTGCTCCAGGTTGTATACAATCTGTTGTAGTAGGATTTTTCAGGTGGAGTCCCAGTGGTTGGCTGATGATCTAAGGATTCTTAAGGAGTTATTGAAAGTGCTAAACACAGTACGTTGTCCAATGTTATTCTTATGGAGAATAAGAAAAATTGTATATCTCGCTTATTTATCAACTTATCATGATGAAACTTGGTATATTGCTTCATAACGTTGTGGTCGATTGATATTTGCACTAAAACCGTTTTTTGGCCAACAGTTCCCGGAGCAGTAAACCTGCGTACTCAGCCCCATGTTATTCTTATGGAGAATAAGTAACGTGTTATCTCCCTTAATTATGAACATAGATTAATATAATTCGATATGTGGCTTTACATACTTGAGTTACATTGATATTTGTATAAAACCCCATATTTTGTCTTCCTTGCTTCAGCAAACCTGCATACTCAGCCGCCATGTTATTCTTATGGAGAATAATTAACATGTCATAAATCGTTTATTTATGAGTGTATATTGATGAAACTTGGTATGTGGCTTTATGTGGTACAGTATTAGGATACATTTATACGCATTGGAAATTCGCTGAGTATGCAGGTTTGCTGCTACAGGGGTATTACCATTTATGAGATATAGAGAATAATGTTTTACATATTAAATATATAATAACTGTGCACACGTGCTTGTTTGTAAAGCGCGAGTGCGAAGAAGTATAACAAAAGTTGGTTAGGGGAGTTTTACAGAAGGGTCAGGGAAATAGAAAATTTAAATTCTGTAGAAACCCTGAATTATTTTGCGCAAAACACCTAGTGCTTTAAGTTTGTGCAATGCTGGTGGTCAAATCCTCAGAATTTTCCAATTTATCTAACAATATGCAATGATCATGCTACAGTGAGTCATTGAGTGATAAGGAATTGCAGGTTTAGTGAGATTGAAGCCATTGTTCCCTAGAAACCATACTGTTATCAACCTTATGACTCGTCAGTTTTACACACGTTCCAGAAAATGCGGTACATTGTTTTGATGTTGGGAGATAATAAGCTTGTTATTAACATTTGTTTCTGATTTGATATTCATTCTAGCCTGACATGTGTCTATGTCAATCAGGCAAGACATTTGCATTAGTTATTATTCTGTTTATGTCTCTTCCTTTTGCTTACGGAAATAAATAAATTGTTCCTCACATTTTCTGATTACCTGATGTTTTCGCTTCGAAATCAATCAATCATTATAACATGGCGTCGTTTACAAGTCAACCTGTCCTTGGTGTCATTGCATCACATTTTACTCAGATATGGATTTCTCAGAACGGACGATTTGATTTATGTGATGTAATAAAAGGATTAATTATGACTGAAATCATATCATAAAATTAACCAATCATTAGAGAGAGAGAGAGAACAACTTAGACTATGTAAACATACAACTGAAACGTTCAGACTGTAATAGTCATGTTTATTTAGGCTGTATAAATATGTTGCTAAGCATAAGCCTCTTTGACAGTTATGCCCCATGACTCGTGGGAGGGGACAGTAATTCCTTTACATTCTATTAGGAGTATTCAGTGAGGAAATTGGGGGCCATTTGATTTTCTGAAATTGGGTTCATTTTTTATGAAGACTGGTAATTATTATATATTTTAGAGTAGACATATAAAGGGGAAGCTTATAAAAAATAATGTTTTTAACACCCTGCATGATAACATATCTGATATTACTTATATGCTGTTCACAAAAGCCACAGTATTACTATAGATTTGATACTGTAGTAAAGAATAATTTTTGATAAAATGATTATGACGATAGTTTCTAATAAAGAATCGGTCTGGATTTGACCTTATGAACAAAAATCACTGGAAAAAACATTTAAGGAATATGTAGTCTTTGGAGTTTTTTGCAATGTTCTCTAGGACCTAAACCTGAAATCAATCTGAGAGACACCCCCCCCCCCCCGAGGGACCCCCTTGGGGGGGGGTCTGAGGGACCTGGGACCTGTTTTTTGGGCTCTTGGACGCTTCCAAGAAAACCTTGGAGGCGTCTTCTGAATTACCCCAATAGATTGAACCATAGGAAATCAGAGAATGAAAGTATGCAAAATAAACCTGACTTGTAATCCAAAGATCGAGTGTCTTTGATGGAAAGCTTTACTTACAGATAAAGTGTTTTGTAACAGATGCATAGTTTCTTCTAGATTTGTCTTTGTATTTTATTTGATGTGGTTTGAACTAGAAACTCATGAGTTGAGTCAGTCTTATTACAAATCCTAAAGATTGGGTTGTGGGTGATTTTTTATTAAAATACTAGATGATTTTTTGAAAATGTTAATAATCTTACAATTTAAATTTGATTGGTACATTTAAATTTGCTTTTGGCTAATTGTCTGGATGTGACATGCTCAAAATAATTACAAAAATAATTACAAAATCAACATTTCCTAGTTTTTTTTTGTACAAAAATGCTGAAAGTATTATCTCACAGTATCTAATTTTTAGTTTGGCCATTGAACTTTTGAAAGAGTAATTCAACCCGTTAAAGATTTACAGAAACTGATATTGAGAGGTACAGGAAAGGACTTGAGTACTATTAAACAGTTTACCTTGGAACAAAAGTTTAATTTTGTCGGCAATGTAGAATTAAATCTTCTAAAGCAGGAACACAAAATGAAAAATGGGGGGGTTGTTGCTTGCCCCTTAAACCGCAACCTTTAAAAAAATCGTCAAAAGAGATAGAATGAATGGTTAGGATGAGATATATTATTGACGCTCCACACTACTCGATGTTTGCTTTCTTCCTTTAAACTTGCCATTGCATGAAGTAATTAATTTTATATCTTAGTTTTTCATCAAAGTTGGTTTTTATCTACAAAATCAACGTGAGAAATAATTTGTATTTCTGTTTAATTTAAAACAACTTTTGACATGTTAAAACACAGTTTAACAGCAAGAACTGATATTGTATGCAGAATATTGGTAAAAAAACTATTAAAATTACAACTCAATGTATACTATAGTTGGTGTGGGTGAGTGTACAGGTTTCAATTTGAAATGCTGCACTTGGAAAAGTTTAATCTTTTTTCTAATTATTTTAATATAATTTTAAAATTATTTATTTTTTAAATGATTTAAATATAATATGTTTATAAATATTATATTATTATAATATTTCAATAATAATGTTATTTTAATAATAATTTTAATAATTATTTAACATTATAACAACTCCAAAATCTATTATGTGTTTTATTTAACACATATCATTTCAGTGAACAGAGAAGTAGGAGATGTAGTAGGAGGGAGAGAGAATACCTCCAACCATGAACATATACCAGTACCTTATACATGTTATATTCAATCTACTCAGAATCATGCTAGGACTAGGATGTTTATATGATGTCTCCAAACATTCCTCTAGGACCTTTTCACAACGTACTAAAATTTAACTTTTAATCCTTTTTTAAACTTAGGCGTTGGGTGAATTAGCGAATTTCCCCTATAGGGAAGAAGCTATTACCTTAGGTCTCATGGTAAGACTTAAACCCCGGGACCATGATAACTTTTCGTTTTGAGATCCCCAGATGCCAAAAACACCATTCGTTCAAATTTTTATATATGTATTTATATATATATATTTATATTCAATATTATATTATATATATATATATATATATATATATATATATATATATATATATATATATATATATATATGTGTGTGTGTGTCCGTAAGCACGATAACTCTCGTAAAAAAAGTCCGATCTTAATAAAACTTGGTACAAATATGTAAAGTACCATTTATTTGAACGAGTTCGAAAACCAGACAAATCGCACCATCCGAAGGGGGGTTTTGTATCCCAAAAATGGGTTTTTTGGGGTTTTCACATGTAATTTTTATTTAAATCAAATTTTAATTTATACCATTGAATTCAGCTTAAAAAAACAAACAATTTGGTATTTTGATCATTGCTCTACGTCAATTGGTTACTGAGATATTACAAGTGCTAAACACAGTACGTTGTCCAATGTTATTCTTATGGAGAAAAAGACAAATTTTATATCTCGGTTATTTATGAACATAAACTGACGAAACTTGGTATATCGCTTCATCTGGTTGTGGTTTGTTGATGTTTGAACAAAAAAACAATTTTTCGCTTATGGTTCCCGAAGCAGCAAACCTAGGTACTCGGTCCCCATGTTATTCTTATGGAGAATAATAAAAATGTTATATATCGCTTATTTATGAATGTAAATGGATGAAAATTGGTATGTGACTTGACTTAGATGAGTTCTATTGATATTTGTATAAAAATCCATTATTTTTTGTTCCTTTTTGCAGCAAACCTGCGTACTCATCCCTAATGTTATTCTTATGGAGAATAATGAATATTTTAAATATCGCTTATTTATGAATATATTTCTTATGAATTCTGGTAAGAGGCTTAATGTAATATTAAGACATATATATATTCATTGGGAATTCGCTGAGTACGCAGGTTTGCTGCGATGGGGGTATTTTAATAATAATATGATCACATACTGACAAACTATAAATCTTTATTCTCTCCTTCAGTTTAAAATGGTAACACATCATCATGTCCTAACTATTTTAAAATTTAAAGACAATTATTTTCCTGCCTAACTTTATGGCTGTGTTATAAAAATATGACCTTCTTCTTAATTTATTCCAATTAGTATTAATTTTAATTTACTCTAAATTTCATGATTGGATTAGGGTTTTGGGTTTAGATACGTAAAGGATACTCCATAAGTCAAAACCTTTGAATACTTTGAATAACTTTAAAAAGCCCTCCAACAAGTTAAAATAAAAAACCAATTCTGTATATTCTTGTATTTATAAAATCTTTCTTTACATTTTCATTTTTAGTAGCACAACACTCAGCAAAGACAACTCTTCAACACTCCACAATGTTTACAGATTATATTTACAGATTACTTTCAAAAGCTGTTAACTCATATTATTTCCGTTTTACTGTACAACTCGTGTCTCATTTACTTTAACACATTTGTTACTTTCAGAAACAAAGGTGATTCTGCTTGTAATACATACAAAATATTCTCTCAATAATCTCTTGTATTTATGATTTTACCAACTTTGATTCTCTAAGAAACACATCTCAGACTTAAAATTAACTTTGTATTTTAATAATTTGCTCAACGATTTTACTTTCTTAGTAAAACTTTTTTAATTTTTAAAAAGTGAATTTTGAAAAGGAAACCCTATGTGCAAATATAATGCATAAACCCCTTGAAACATTTTCCCTGGGTGTCACAGCCTCTGGTCGCTCTCCTCGCACCGCTGCTGTGCCTGACGACCTCCTGCCTCGGCTCGCTGTGGTGGACAGACAGTGTCCTCGTCCCTGTCGACCCTCTCCAACCTTATCTTGTCATTTTACCCGTTTTACCTCAAATTAAATCAAAATCGTCTTTATTCAAAACTTGTATCAGCATATAAAGAATAGAGTCATGATAATTAATCTAAGTAAATACAATTGACATTACATGTCATAAAGTTAAAGACTAAATCCTGGTATAGGCTACATTACATTTATTCATTATATTTCAGTGATTTTCCGGATTTACCTGTTTTTTTTTTTCATGAAATATTCAATGGAATAGAATGCCGAATCTGACAGGTAGGTTTTTGTTAATTTCAAGAATTTATTTCAATTTTCTGATTTAATACGGCCAGGCAAGCAGTCAAAATATTTTCTTCCCATATATTCGGTGCACTTTTCAAACAAAGCTAACCTGTGTCCCTCAACAGACCGATTATTTCTTGTGTTATTTTGGTGTCTTTTATTTTCCAAAGTTGGATTACTAATGGTAAATACAAACTTTATTGTTTTAAATACATACAGACTGTATACGGTTAAAATAATAAATTTTGGAAAAATATGGTTGACTGAGTCAGAATTTTTTAGGTTGAGTATAATTCTAAGACTTTTTTTTGTTTCACTAAAATTCTACCCATATTATTTTTTGTTGTAGCACCATAAATAATTATACCATCGGCAATGTGAGAATGTATTAATGTGTAGTATATCACTTTCAAGCTTTCAAAGTCATATTGGTTTGCCATAAGCCTTAAGGTATAGAGACCACTAGAAGTTTTGCTTATAATTGGATTTACATGATTGTCCCAAGACAAATTTTCATCAATAATCAAGCCCAAGAATTTTGTATCTTGTACTTGGTCTATAATTTCATCATCATCAATAAAAATATTTGGAAATAAAAAATATTTGGAAATAATTTACATCTTGCCTGTTTTGTGCAAAAAGATATAAGGGGCCATACACATATTGCGTAACACATTTTTCCGTCATTTCAGACCCACCCCCTCCCCTTGTAACGCATCAGAACGCTTGACCATACCCCCCACCCCCCCAATGTGTTGCGTAAATCAATCGTAGTAAACTTTAAAACAGCTTAAACCTTTCAAACATTGTTTTATTAGTAATTTGGAATATGGATTTCAATGAATCATTAAACTTTAAATTACTTTCTTTTAACAACATTTTTTAATAACTTTTTCCAAAGCAAAGTGTATACAGTCAAACAAGACTATTACCGGTACCTAATAATATAAAAAAAACGAAATAAACTATCTCAGCTAAAGTGTAACCAATTTAATTTATTACTAATACAAATACAAAACAACTTAAAAAACTTAAGATGTGGGTGGCACTGCACAATACTGAATCAAGTCATGATTTTACACTCTAAAACAACACAAAACGTGGGTGTAAAACAATACAGAACTTACTCAAAACATGTTATGTATTTATTTTTAGTTTTACTGTTATTAAAATAGTATGTCGGTAGTATTTGGTATATTACTAACTCTAACCTTGATTTAGATATGAATTTGATTATTTAAAAAAAAATTGTTCGATTTATAACAGTATCAATAGATAAGGGAGTGCGTCAACTCTTCGTGTTAATATTGTGTGAGTTACGTAACGTTGATCCAAACCTCCCCCTCCCCCACGTAACGCTACGCCATACCCCCTCCCTCCCCTTAAGTGTGTTACTTAATATGTATATGGCCCCTAAAATTGTTTTTTTTTAGTTCAATATTAAATTCTTGTTATTTAAAAATTCTTTGATCATTGACAGACCGATGTGAGATGCAACTTCAATACTATTTTGTGTTTGATTAGAAATAATATTTGTGTCATCTGCATCGAGACACAAAGAGTGGTTGTTCCTCCATACTATTCCGAGTAACCCTTCTAAATAACACCTAAATCCTTGAATCATATTAAAACCGTTTATACCCACTTAATTACTTTCTGATATGATGACTCATCCTTAAGAAAATTATTGGTAGACATTTTCCTTGTAAAACCTTCTGTCTTCCAGCTTTCGTTGCCCAAGCTGTATTTAATTATTTTAAAATTAAAGAATTCAAATATTAATAATCATGGTACAGTGGGTAAACCAGCAGTGTGAAAATGAAGTTGCAAAGCATGAATGATGGCATTGTGTGATAGAACAAGTGACATCTGTTTTGTGTAGCCAGTACTGGCAGACTTGTGTCAGCTGTATTATACAACACATGCCACTCTATTATTCTTTATATGACACAGACAAGACTATTATTCTGTTATTGAAACCCAAGTTTATAATTTGTTGTCAAGTAACTTACTTTGGTCAAATTAAACTGCAGATCATGTCTTTCACTATTTAATTTGAAATATTGTACTACTTTATTTAAAAAATAATAATAGTAGTATCCCTATATGCGGTGAAATAATGAATATAATACAGTAGAACTTCACTAATTCCAAAACCTCTATAATTAGTAACATTTGTCTGTTCCCTTCAGAAAACGTCTAATATTTGAAAAATAATATACCAGTAATTCAAAGTGTTTTAACGCATAATGCAGCCTCAAAAATTTGAATATGTTTGTACTCGGGCCCCTAGAATATGAATTTTGTTTCTGTAATTCAAAACGTTACTTCTCAAACTCAAAGTCAACCTCTACAGTACAAAGCCTCTGAAATTTGAATTAACACGTTCAGCCCGATGTGTACCACACATCACCTACCAGACCTTACCAGGAAACCCTTTACTCATGTCATACGTAGACTTATTATCTCAAACAGATTTATATAATTATTTTATTATATATATGCATATGAAATATATGCATATATATGAGGCATGTTTTTAAAGTAAGTGCTGTTTTTAAATGCCACCGTTGCATTGCTGTGGTTGGCACTCTTGCAACCTGCGCTGTTTACCTGCATTTATTTGATTGGATTGGATTGGATTGTTAATTGGATTGATTGGGTGGCAGTGGCAGTGACTACCACCGGTGGTACATATAGGAATTTTTGAAATTATTAAAAATACAACACAGCAAACAGTAATCTGAACAAAAAGAGGGAGCATTATTTTTCAAGAATATAATTCTGACAAATTACAGATGCGCCACCGGTGGCCACGGTGTGTCTATATAAACCTCAACTACTAATACATAGTTTAAGTTCTCAAAAATTCAGCGAAGCTCCAAATGCACTTTAAAAAGGCATCAAATCAAATGGAAACAGTGCGCCACGGGTGGTACACATCGGAGTTTTAGAAAGTTTGCCGTGCGCCACCGGTGGCACACGTCGGGATTTTTGGGAAGTTAAAAAACTGACTATCATTTTCCATCGAGCTGAACGTGTTAAGAGCAAAAAACAACTACAGACGATGACGACGAAAACCAACTACTGTGCGATTGAAAGTATCCGTACATTTTTGGAACAGTCTAAGGATCTTTTTCTTTGTTGCTCCGATGAAAATTAAGCCTATCTTTCATTAGTTAGATAGCTAATGAAAGTCTAGGGATGTTGGGGACAATGTTTTTTCAGCTGTTGTCACTATTGAAAACACTATTGATATTCAATCAAACACTGCATTGAAACAGTCAAGAATTACAGACTTTTTCAATGTTCAGTAAACATTTTTTTAACAGTAAAGTAATAATCGTTTTTGAAATTTGTTTAGCAAATTGTTTTTTTAGCGAATTTCCCCTATAGTGAAGAAGCTATTACCGTAGGTGGCATGGTAAGACTTAAGCCCGAGACCATGATTACTTTTCGTTTTGAGGTCCCCAGATGCCAAAAACACTATTCGTTCAAATTTATATGTATATATATATATATATATATATATATACACATTCATCTGCGCCCGGTAAGTCAGTCACCGCGCTGGTATTTTACACGGTGTGGCAGTCATCTGCCCGAAAGCCAGTCAGCCCTCCCGAAAGGCAGTCAGGTACGGCTTGCCGTGCATCCTTTACATACCGAGACGGCTTACTGGTGCTGCTATAGTGTGCCGGTATGTGGAACTACTTATCACATTCACGCTCAGTCGAGGAGTGGAAACTAGTTTTAACTGACGTATGACTGTCAAATACAAAATACAGTACTTGGATTTAAAATTCCGTCGAACACGCATTCAATTATTTTGTTAATAATTAAAAAAAAATATAAAATACTAAAATCATAACTTTAATTAGCTAGGAGTGGTTTTGTAGTATAGCTTTATAATTGTAACTTACTTATATCTAAAAGCAAGTTATCTCCGCCGTTTTTTTTAATAATTTTTGTACGAAGCAAGATACAAATGTATGAATTTGCTTATCCTTATAATAAAAGGTTTTATAATTTTACTGTACTCTTTAACTAAAATTACCTAATAATGAACAACGAAAAGAGGTCAGTACAAATTAGGCACTTATATTAAGTTTAAGTTTTTACTCTTTATTTCTATTAAAAAGTATTTTGTATTTTTGTATTATTTAAATTTATTCTTCCTCACAAAAGGACAGAAAACCTCAAAACCGACACAAATGAAGAGTGCAGATTTCACTTTGCTTATTTATTTTCCCCTCCATTTGTTCTTAAAATCGCCATAATTTGTATTACACATTTTCCAATTTAAGTTTAATTTAAGGGACAGAAGTGTAGGTATGTTGGGACTTCCCTTTCTGTAGACAACCTTTGCGCAATCAGACATAAAACGCCCTCTATAAGACCGCTGAAATTGTTAATGACATACAATTCAATGATAATAAACTCTTCGATACTATAAAACATTTGAGGAAAGTATACCACGGATGGCAAGGCCTAACAGAACTCTGTAGTTGAAAGTTCGTCACATATTTAAAATTATTATTAATCGATCTAGTAGACTGGGGCATAGTGATTAGTTTACCCTTCTTTTTTTATAAAACCAGTTCCGTTCAATTTATAGTACTGACAAATATCAAACTATGTTATAAATTTAAGATTTACTTTACGACAGTTCCTAAACTGAATGTGTTCCGTCAACACAGTGACATCTTCGGGCAATCTAGTGCTGCTTCAATTTAGGAACTATGTGAGGAAAATCTAACATTTTTAGTATTGATGACATTTCAGTAATAGGAAAGAAATTGTTATTAAACTAGGCCTACTATCATTCTATATCTTATATACTATTAGATGAGCCGATTCTATTAAGCTGAGCCGATTCTTGTTAAGAGTACTCCTCCGTTATTTCTGAGCCTATTTTGATGATTGAGGTTTCAACATAGCCTATTTGCCCTGATAACTAGTTGTGCAAAAAGGTTTTTATTTTTCGATATTTTCAATCTGAAGGGCACGGGCCTGTTTCAAAGTTCGTTTTTCGCCCTTAAGATAAAAATAAGGAATAATGTATTTGAATTGCAGCCGTTAATACGTTATGGACAGATTATTAGTAATACCAGATGTTAGAAGTAAGGAATTTATCGATAGAAGTCAAATAAGTTTTGTTTCTACATCGCTTTGAGCAGTGAAATGTTGTATGCAGTGGAGATATTTAAATTTAATTTCTGTTGATATTTGTTTATCTTTCTGTCTTGTTAACAGCCATTTTTAACTGAATTTCACAAAAATTACTGTACTGAATTAAATAAAACATTTTACCTATCGTTGTTTGGAGCATGACACGTTTAGGCTGTTTTAAATCATCGTATGTCATTAGGGTTATGCCGCCACCCCTTGGACCGTCAGTGCTCAAAACTAGATCTTATGGGTACAGGTTACTTAACCTTTAATTATAGAATGCACAAATTTGTTCTAATGAGCTAATTATATTTTACCACAGAACGGAGGAAGCACGTCTGCTTCACTATTCTACAACGGTATACTAAACCATATAACGGCACGCAATAACATATATGACGGTACGGAACACATAGCCCATAGAAGATGCAACATGGATAAAGGTGGCAAGATCCGTTGAAGCCTAAATTGGGGTATCAATTATAATACCGGATAAACAGTGCCGTGGATGGGACCTACACAAACAAAATTTTGTCCGGGGGCCCTCCTAGAAGATTTCAGAAAATTAGATACCAAATTGTGAGTTTTGGTCCAAATATTACTCAGTGTCGTAAACAATAGGTTTTTCAATAACATTCATAAAATTGTACAACTATTGTTTTAACTATGGTAAGCAAAACTTAATTAATAAATTAAAGTACCATACAAAATGGTATACGAAAGAGGATTGAATAGCTGTCTCTAACATTGAAATTACTTTAATCTTATTATGAAACTGAACACAATTAAACATGGTCAGGGCCTGATTACGATGTGTGGCACCATAGGCTTGAGTTGATTTGGCAGCCCCCTCAACTCTTGGGGGTGGGGAGGGGGGTTGTCGAAGTGACTCCATGAACGAATGTCTGAACCCTGAACGCGGCCCAAGGTAGATTCATTTTGTGGATGCGTTAAGCGTTAAGGGCACACCAGCGTCAGGTAGCTTTGTCTCTTATCAATGTAGAGTTCCATCTCTTTCTAACCAATGAGTGGTTGCCTAAACTCAGGGACACCTCTGGAATCCCCTTAAAGCAAATTGTCTGATCTAAAGGGTCCTAGGTTGACTTATCTCTCGGTTAAATAACGGCCACATCGTGTAACATCGGCCATAATTGACGATCGAAAAACATAATATAGGCAGTAAAAGAGGACCATGCACCATCAACGTAATAGATATCAGCGTAGTTCGGGGAGGGCAAGGGGGTGGTTGACCCAATAATTTGGCGAAAATATTCTTGTAATATATGAAAAGTCCCAATAATCATAATCACGACCATGTTTGCCCTCCAATACAAATACAGAAATTACGCTTATAGTAATAGATAACCGAACCGCGTTATAGTTGCCGTGATTTATGATCGCAACAGGTGCAATCGGTCATAAATGACGATCGCACCGCACTTTATAAAAATTAATGGCAATCGCACCGCTATTCGCCGAAACAGACGATTGGACCACGTAATATTGGCCATAAACGGCGACCATAATCACGGCCACGGCCGTAAATGACGATCGTACCGCGTAATCATGTTCGTAAAAGACGATCACACCACAGATCACCAATTTGATTACATAATCCCGCCCCGAAATAATCTCGAGGTCAAATAAATCCCGCCCGAAAAACGGAATTATTTTTTGCAGGACATTTCCCGATATTTTTGGAAATGTTCATCCCTCATCACGAGCTTACGAAACAACTAAACTACAGCTGTTCAAAAACAACAATTTCCTAAGGTAACACTCACTTGGTAAAGTATAATTGTTAGATTTTTTGTGAGATTAGTGATTAGAACCAATGTACAGGGCTTAAATATGTACATGGATTAGGTTATGAGTAACTATAACTAATAAAAATAAAGATTGAATATAAAGCGGACATATCAAAAAGAAGAAGAAACGAGTAAATAAGAAACAATACTTATTTGTTTCATATAACTATTGCATAATAGTTTAGTTTTTCTTGTACCGGTAACTTCAGCAAAATTCGCTGCTTTTCCTAGAAAAAAAATAGTTTTCCCATGTACTAACATTAAGTTCAAACTTTATTTTTACTAACAAATATAAATATTTCTTTAGTTTTAAATACTTTAATTGCAATTTAAATTCCTACTAACATATTTATATACAGTAATATATTTGAACATTAGTGATTTTTTGTATTACAATAATTGATATAAAATGCCTGTTTTTCATAGTAATAAATTTTCCTGTTAACTTGTAAAGTTATCTTTTAAAACACAAAGGACTTATCTACTTGCTTATTTTTTGCATATCCATTAAACAGATCATTTACATGCATATTTCGTTCAATACACCGTATCCTATTGTTATATAAAGTTACAAAAACATCACACATTCTCTGGGGAAATGTATATCATAACCACTTACCTTTAACTTTCATAAATAGTGATATTTTTTTATGGTTTTGTGATAGTTACAAATACTTGGACAAATATCATATATTTAATAATGTATTTATATCAGGGTTTTTTGGCGTATTTGGTGATAAAATTTGGATTATCCTTAAGTGAATCCATGTTGACGATAAGTATTGTGTAGCGGTAGTAATACCTTATCATGACAAATTATACACATCGTGTCTCCAAGCTGCTACATTATATAATACTCTATTACTTTAAGGTGTGTATGTTGTTACTTTAAGGTAATTTGTTTCAAAGAAACAGATTAAGAAATAAAAATATGAAAATAAAAAAGATAATAGGTGTGTTTTTTTATTAATTAGCAATAAGACAAAGGACATTATAATGTAAATTACGACCCTTATACGCTTGCAACTTAAATGGTTAAGCTCTATAAGTAAAGAAAATTTAATTCTTCCTGTCATACAAAGCAACGTTCTCCGTTTAAAACATTCAATTCGACGAAAACAATAAATTATGCACATTTCCACAAAATACTGAGTCTATGAGCTTAATAATCGGAACAGATCCGGTAGGTATTACAAACCTAAATTACGGTGACTAGCGTAAAATTTATGAAATAAATCAGTGCGTTATTTACGACGAATATTGCATTTAAACGTAAACTACAACCTAAATATCTACTTAAATGTGTACTTGCATAGTTAAAAGGAATACATCAGATATAATTGCATTTCTTTATGTGTCTTTGCACTGTGCAATAATTCAGAAACGGTCCTATTGGGCTGTTTGCTGGGTTTGCATTTGCATAAATGTTCATAAAATAATCTATCTTACGAAAATATGGCCAACATAATAATAATTATGTAACATAGTAATAATTCTTATATTGGAAAAGTACATGTAAACCACAACAAAAATACTAGTGATCACCAAGAGGTTGAAATTAGACCAAAAATAATTCTACGTAAACCTAAAGTGGTGCACACGAATAATGGTTGTTTACGTGAATTTGTTTTCCATCCTGCGTGAGCAGTTAATTACAAATGCATTTTAACCATTGCCCTTATGCTGAACTTCTCGAATAACCTATATTTCTCTCTCTCTCTCCCTCTTCCCTTCATCCGCCACTCCCCCTCACATCCAGGTTTATTTTTGTATGTGGTGTTAAACGGATAATAGAATGGTGTCACTATTCCAGTAGTCAGTGAAATTTTTGATTTACATTAGTCCTGAAACATCTATTTTTGCTGTTGTGCTAGCATTTTGTTATTATATCAACTTTCAAATATACAATTCAATTAATTACTGTTCTTCCATAAGATTATCATTGAAACTATGAAAGCCTGTGGGGCGTAGCCCTGAGGGCTGGTGTAAGTTATAAGGTGTTTCTGCACATCTATACAACAATACCTTTCTGATGACGGTATGCTTGAATTTCTCCTACAATGTGAGAAAAAAGGGGGACAGTTGTGTGCTTTAATGATAACGTTCAAATTAGATGTATCATATGCTAACATCCATATGATTAGCGTTACAAGCTAACCTATACTTTCCATTACTATCAGTGCCTGTTGCAAAAAGACGATCGCCTTGTAACCTTTTCAGACAAAAAACAAACATAATAAACCTTTTAAATACCCTAGGGGAATCTCCACAAATGTATTTAGTTAAAACACTAATTATTTAATTAATTTTTCGTAATTAAAACACCTTAAAAAGGCAAACACCTTTACGTAATAAGATAATCGTAAACTAATCTGTAAGGTACCCGACTTGATATGAATAGCTATGAATGCGAATGTAAAAATCTATATCTATAAATTCGAAAAACCGATCATCCTGCAGGCCAAAGTTCTACAAATACTACCACGAAATTTGGCAGTGTACTCTTTCCATACCGTAGGTAGCCACTAAGAAAGGATTTTAAGAAATCCCCAAAGGACTCCGCCCCACGAGGAGTCAAAGTTCCAATCCTGTGTTATTCTTATAGACATCCACTTTAGTTTGATCTCTTGAGAATTAAAACAGCTGATCATGTTTCTTAGTAGCTCCACGGGTTAACCACAGAATGCAGCACACACAACTGTTGTATTCCTGGGTGAAACCGGGTACGATAGCAGCTAGTAGAATATAAAATGGTAATTGTTTTATTATAAGTTCTCTTTTAATGACCTATTTCAAAAAACATATATTGCTTAGCCATTATTAATTATTACTATTTCTGTTATTATTTTCTATGAATAAAATTACATTTTGGAGTTCTGTAAAATTACAGAGTGACCTTTCAAGATTTATAAGACTTATAACTTATAAATAAATTTTATGGAACACGTGGGAGCTTAAAGACTCGCTTAATATAATGCCACACATATTGTCAGTGAAATATGCTTTATCACTTTAACTAAACAACAGATAAGCAAAGATATATTTGAGGGTGTAACTGACTGGCTTCCCAGTGCAGATTTTCAGTGACTGCCATCCCGGGCACTTACGTTCAATATATTGTGACTGGCTTAGCAGTACAAACTTTACGTGACTGGCCTTCCCGGCAAAAACGCCGGTGACTGGCTTAGCATAGGAAGTTTTACGTATATAAAGTTTTTATTTTTGTAATATATACGACATATATATAATCGGAAATGGCCAACGACAATATTTGAGCATATACAAAAATATATATATCGCATATTTTCCAAGTATATGTGGGGGTGTTACTGACTGCATTCCCCGAGTATAATTTCAGTGACTGGCTCTCCGGGCATAGCCGTGTATATATATATATATATATATATATGTGTGTGTGTCCGTTACCGCGATAACTTTTGAAAGAAACAACCGATTTTGATGAAATTTGGCAAACATTTGGAGAGTAGCATTTATGACTTTATGTTCGAAAACCAGATCGATCGCACTATCGGAAGGGGGTTTTATGGGGGTTTACAATTTTCCAAAAATCGGTTTTTTGCAAATTTGACCCCAAAATATTAAAAACACTCAATTTTTGGTTACAGCCATTTTATAGAGCTTAAAAAAACAAATAATTTAGTATTTTAAATCATTAACCTAGGTTAAGTGGTTGCGGAGAAAATCCCAAAAAACGTCTCCCATGTTTATCTTATGGGAAAAAGGTTTTTAGATTTTTCTTAGCTAGTTTTACTAAAAACTTCACATTTCTTTTTATTAATGTGTTTAGCTCAACAAAACAAACATTTTGGTGTTTTAATCGTTGTTCTACGTCCAACCGTTGCAGAGATATTCAAAGTGCTAAACACAGTACGTTGTCCAATGTTATCCTTATGGAGAATAAATAAAATTCTATATCTCGATTATTTATGAATGTATATTGATGAAACTTGGTATGTGGCTTCAAATAGTTGTGGTATATTGATATTAGCACAAAAAACAAGTTTTTTGTTGATAGTCCCCGTAGCAGCAAACCTGCATACTCGGCCCCCATGTTATTTATATGGAGAATAAGTAAAGTTGTATATCTCCCTTAATTATGAACCTACATTAAGAGAACTTGGTATATAGCTTCACCTGGTTCAGTTGTATTGATAATTGGAAAAAAAACATTACTTATCTTCCTCGATGCAGCAAACCTGCGTCCTCAACCATAATGTTATTGTTATGGAGAATAAATAAAATGCTATATATCACTTATTTATGGATGTATTTTTGTGAAACTTGGTAAATAGCTCTATGTAGTAGTGAGTCACATTTATATGCATTGGGAATTCGCTGAGTACGCAGGTTTGCTGCGACGGGGGTATTTTTTGCTTCAAAGCTATTTTTTTTTTTTATTATTTCTATTACTCCTTTGTTAATGTGTAAAACTTTCATTAATATTTCACTTGCCTATATTGATTAGTCATTTTATTACTAACTTATGTGCTGTATTAAATTTTTAATACAGTTTTTAACATGTTTTGAACGATTAAAAACCTCAACTTGGGTCATGTATTGTGAACCCCCCCCCTCTAGAAAAATGTTATTTTCACTTAATGTAATTTATGGATGGCTCCAATTGTTTTTATAGCGCAGGAAAGATTAAGATACAATTTAATTGGTAAGGTGAAAAAGCAGATGAGTTTTTTGGGCTTTATCTCAAACAGATTTTAGGTAAAGCCATATCTGATTTATTTGCAATCAGAAAAAGGTCAGGATTGTGTATGTAAGAAAGAAATCTTTATTCCAGAAAATTACAAACTTTCATACAATAAATAATGGAATTGCTAGTCCTTTTTTCAGGTAGTGATGGCTAGTGTAGTACAAAATAACGAGTTTTCAATCACAGTGAGAATCTGCGTCATCTTTCACTTGATTGGTGGCACTGCAGTGCTGGCAATTGACCTATTCTTATTTTAAACTTAGGGTACATTAAATCACTTTTAATTAATAGTACTTGTTACTACGGCATACTCTTACTGCTAAGATTAATTGGATTGATCATCAACAACACATGTAAGTCATCTAAGAAATACTTAAAAATAATTACCCAAGCAAAATTAAATTTATTTTTTATCTTTTGAAACCCAAGCAGTTACTAATAAACTAGATATAATGTATAGTTGGAACTTAAATATTTGTACTACAGAAGAGAAAACTTACTTTACTATATATTACACAGTTAGCTGGAAAAATGGGTATTTGTTTTATTTAGATTTAGTTATTAAATTTAGGTCGAAAATGGAAAATAGAATCAAGTGTATTTTATTTTATTTTATCCCTGTTATTATTATTTTTTTAAAGATATATGGCGGTTAGTAGCTCATCTAAATTCTCCAAAAAAATGTATTTCTTAACTTAAGCAGAAAACTTTAAAAATTAGTATTTATCGATTTAATAAATAGTGGGAGTTGATTGTATAGTTCAGGGCATAGGAAATCAAAACTCTTTTAAATATTGATTTACTTCTTTACTTTCGGGTGAGTAAACGATCATTGTGTTGCTTTTCTTGTTCTGTTATAGGCTCTTGTCAATTCCATAATTCCCATTCCTGCGATAATAAAATCTTAAGTAGGCTACCTTATATGCAAATGGATATAATAGAGGGAGGATGTTTATCAAGATTAGGAGGAAATGATGTCTCACGTTTTGATTTCCTGTCGCTCCCAATTTTCAATACCATAAGCTGTTGTAGTCAATGGAGCGTAGTGTTAATATGGAGTAATAGAGCATGCTTATTGTATTTTCATGTGGTATGTTTCTCAGAAAGGAAAATTTAATCTAATGTTTTTTATGGATTTCTGATTGAAGTTGCAAAGCATGTTTTTCCATGACAGTTTTTCATATTGATATACTCCTAAATATTTTGTGGTCGACTTGCTCAATAACAGTACAACCACAGCTGCAATTGTTTTTTTGAATGCAGTGTTTGATCTAAATTAAGGATGGTCAAAATTGATAAATTTGGTTTTGGAAGCATTGAGGATTGTGTTTTTGTTATACCAGTCTTGAAAGGTTCTTAAATCGTAGTTCATATCATACAAAATTGTAGCTCAATGGCTGATGTGATGCAGTTGCAGATGACAATGTCGTTTGCGAATGCACTAATGCTCCCGTGTTTAGGCCTAGGCATATTTAACAGGTCATTTAAAAAGATAAGAAACGATAATAGCGATGTTTTGTGTGCCATATACTTTAACCTCATACACAGTTTTATTGCCCAAGGAATATAATTAGCCTATTAGTCAGTAAAGGCGAAAATCAAAATAATGTATTAAGACTAAAGAAAAACAATATTGGCACAGTTTTGCAACTAAACTATAAATAATATCTTGAGTAGCATTGTAAAATTAGGCTATTCATTATACAAAATGAAATTAACCATAGCAAATTTAGTAAAAGGTTAAAGGAGTATTTAGTAGACCTCGGTTATATATGAAACATGAATAATTTTAGCCTATATGGTCCGTAAAAGGGAAAACTAAGTGAGATATTAAGACTGCAGGAAAAAATAATTCATACCATTTTGCAAATAAACTATAAATCATTCCTTCAGTGGCATTGTCAAACTGTTCTTTATCAAAAATTAAATTTACTATATCAAATTTAGTATAAGGTTAAAGGAGTATTTAGTAGACTCGGTTATATATGAGGCATGTTTTTAAAGTAAGTACCGTTTTTAAATGCCACCGTTGCAGCGCTGTGGTTGGCACTCTTGCATCCTGCGCTGTTTACCTGTATTTATTTGCAAGCCAGGGATGCCACTGGCAAAAGTTAACCGTATTTACATGTGTTTGTGAGTATTCAAAATGGCACTGCCAATTGAGAAGCCCGTCGACTGTGAAGTACGGGCTGTGGTTAAATTTGTAAGTGTTAACATAACAGTTTGAAAGCCGCTGGAACTCATCGGTAGATTCGCAAAGTGTATGGCAAACACATAATGAGCAATGGAATGGTACGCAAATGGGTTAGATCATTTAAAGATGGCCATTTCTGTTCAAAAGTCGAGGGTTCAATTCCCGGATTGCCCCCTTAAGTGAGGGTTTGGATCACTTTCTTTGAAGTGTATAGTAATCTTTCTAAAAAATGTCTGTGTAATTACGAAGAAATTAAAAAATGAGGGCATGAAACACATTGTGACCGATGGTTGATTGGCGGCAGGGAGGAGTCAGCAGGAGCGAGACTTGGCAGATCTGCTGCGACCGTTGACCTTGGCAGATGAAACCATCATGCTCAAGACGAACCGCAAACACCAGATTAGCGAGACCAGTGATGGTAGCAGCTACGGGTCCGATAGCAGCGGTGACTACACCTCCACTGAGGTAACGTTTATGATCAGTGCGTTGTTGTTTATAGCCTGACATTTCTTTCTTCTCTTTAAAGACCAGAGGCTATAGTTTTATAGGACATTGATTACCTTTTTTATTTTTTCACCACCTGAATTGATACGATCAGTGAAAAAAGGTTACATTCCATATAACTGTCTCCGATTCATAAAGAATGTTTAGAGAGTAAATTGAGAGAACCTGTCCAAAAGTAAAACAGTTTCTGAAAAATCACAGTTTGCTGATCATCTTGTCTCTTTTAATCATAATATAAGTACTAAACTAGAAACTATAAGTACTAGAAACTAGTCCAAGAAACCTTGATCCACCTGTCACAAAAAAATAAATGGATCGAGAGATTCATAACAATAATCCTTAAAAAATTCCAGACTTTTCTGTTAAAGGTTCCCGCCATTTCTCTAAAATCCCCACCCTCTTCTCAAGGTGTGGTTTAGTGCCGGAACAACGTGGTTAGCCTACAAAGCTTAACTGAACGACTATTAAAAATAATGTCTCTAATATACAGATCGGTCACACTTAACAGTACAGGTCACGAACAGATTTCTCACATGACTGGTACTGTTAAGTGTGACTGATCTTTATATTTGAGACATTATTTTTAACCCTTTTACTGCCGACCATTTTTTTTATGACGTCGCCAAAAATGCCAGACCACTATTAAGATTTACTTGCCAAGACTGCCAGGTTCAATTAGACCAAATTTCACGCTCACATTAAAAAATTTGTAACTTATTTATTTTTCATCAGAAAATTATAAGTTAGGTCTTGTTTTATTTGTATTGAGTTGCTTGTTTCAAATAAAATATATATTTTGGTGTATGTAATAGTTTTTTAGTTAAAATATACATATACATATATACAAATAAAAAAATATATATATATTTTTTAGTTTGGACTATAAAAATTACCTCTAAAACTTATACCTCAACCAATTTTATTTATACATGTTGTAAAACAGGCATTAGTAAACACATACCCAAATTTTCATGCCATTACCTTGATAAATGCAGGAATTCTGATGTTTTTTCAAAATTTATTCACATTTTCAAAATTGAACATAGTTGCATATACAATTGACAATATTTTTTTTTACAAAAACATGTACATTTGGCTTCTAAATTGAAACATGTTCTAAGGAACATAAAATAACACTAAAAACATACTAAAATAATTAAACTAACAACGACAAAAATATTTAGAGTATTTGAGAAAATTTCACAAAAACCCTTTCAACACCTGTGCTCACCAAAACAGGTAGGGTGAACACCTATTTACGATGGTATTTTCACTTACTGGCGATCTACTCCGCTTGTCCATTTTCGTAATGACATCAAAACTTTACTCACTAAACCACGGATAAATCCACAAACATAACCAACAAACCAACACAAGTAAACATAAACAACAATTATTGAAAGACGGACGGCAGACAACACTCACTACACAGAGTAACTGTCGACTATGCACAGACGGTAGGGGGAATCAATGAGTATAACTTTATAGGTTATACAAGTCATAGAGTATAAATTGTACTTTTCTATGTTCCTTATAGTCTTGACAACGAGTATCTCAAGTTTCGTGGCATTTGGCAAACATTTAAGGCCAATAAGTTAGAAATATTAGACGTGCTTTATTGCACACGTCGGCGATTCTCGCACAATTAGTGACGTGCGCATATGCGCACGTCGGCGTTTTTCGCACCATTCTCGACGTGCGCAAATGCGCACGTCGGCAGTAAAAGGGTTAATAGTCGTTCAGTTAAGCTTTGTAGGCTAACCACGTTTTGAGGTCGTGTTTAGTTCTTGTTAACTTGTTATGATATATTTAGCTTTTTCATAACAGAATAACGTGTTATGATTTATAAGTGTGACCGAACTGTTTGTGAATTTAGGTATGATATAATTCTTCCCTGGTTTTGTAGATATTTCAGGAAATCTATAACTTTTTCTGAAAAAACTAAACTCGTCAAACAAACTGTCAAACGTTAACAGAATGGATCAGATGATTCTCGCTCTTTTTACCGCCGCACCTTTTTCTGGACACTCCATTAGTTTTACGCGTCCTTGAATCACGGACGTTCGGAGACATTACCTGTCAGTAGGAAAATACTATTTTCCCACTCAACTTTCTCCAGACCGATGTTAACGTGTAGAAGTACAGGTTACGTTGTCATTGGTTATACACCACAGTCGTTGGCAATCGTCTGCTTGACATATTTGTTTTGATCAGCATAACCTCCAAGCGAGTTGGAGACGTGTGACCGATGAGTAAATAAAGACAAATTTAATCTTTTAAACTTTATTTATTTATTTTTTGGAATGTAGGATAGGGTTGAAAGGTAGGAAAAAAGGTTGTTTCATCAAAACAATAAAGGTTTTTAAAATATATAATTTAATTTCTCATTTTTCTCATGGAGACCTAAGTTATCCCATTTGGTGGTATTGACCCATATATCTATCTAATCGCTGTATAATGTTCAAGTTTTCTACTGATATTTTAAAATACCTGTTCCGAATCACAACACAATTTTTAGTTGCAAACTAAAGTTATAAAAAATAATTGTCAACAAATTACAGGAGAACACAGATGTTGCCACACTGATGGAAACATTTCCGACAGTGTGTGAACAGGAAGTGTTGCAGTGTCTAGCCATAGCCAAGGGAGATCTGACCAAAGCCGCTCAGCTTATATTCGACCGTCAAGAGATGGGCGAAAGTCTCACCACCAACACTGTCTTACAAGTGAACAACCAACACCATAAGTTTGTGGTCGACGATCAAGAACTCAAGAACAGGATCATTCAGCGTTACTCGTTTGTTGACAAGGACGATGATGTTCGTGAACATCGCCCTGTAGCTCCCAAATCTGTAAGTTTTTATAATTCATGTTGCTTTTTTATTACTAACTCTCAATCCTAAATTGACTTAAGTGGGTTTATTTTCAGTGAATGGCACTTTATCATATAATTTTTGAAAATTACCAGTTTTGTTTTCTGGAAGCCAAATCAAGTAGAACAGAAATGTTCAGAAAACCTGAAATATTATTACTCTTGATTACATAATGATTTGAAGGAATTATTGCAGACATTTTCTATCACTGATTAGTAAAACAAAGTTTCACAATGTCTCGGGGTCTGGAACCTGATCCCCTCTTCAGGTGAGAACAATATCTAGAACATAACCAAGATTAGTGGAATTTTATTTTTATTTTTTTACTGCTGTTACAGTTATTTGATTTAGCTTTTCTGTGAATTTTTGACCAGCTTTGCCTAGATTGTGACTCTAATGTTTGGCAAATCAAACTAAAGATTAAATTAGAAAAAATAATGTTGCCTTATTCCTTTAAATACAAAATAAGTTATAGTTGTAAACATAAACAAATAAAATTAGTCTTTTTTACAAATTGATAGTATGTATACAGTCAAAAATTGTACACAATTATTTGGTTGCAAGAATTGCAACTCAATGTAAATAAAAAAATAGGAGATGGTAAGACCTGTTGTTAAAAAACAATCATCTATTTTATTTTCTAATTTTTTGTGGTTATTTCCAGGGCTGCTACGAGGTGATTTGGGGCCTGGGGCAAATATTCTGTGGGGGCCCAGAGACCCCAATTTAACTTAATTATCCTAGTAATGTTTTTTCTTTTGGCTGGGGGGCCACGTAGGTCCCCTGGAATTCAGGGGCCTGGGGCAAAGTGCCCCAGTTGCCCCCCTTGCCCCCCCCCCCCCCCCCCGGTTATTTCGTTGCCAATATGGTTTTATATCAACTTGTTTTTCATATCTTGTTCCAAATCTGTTTTGCCATGGTTGGGTTTAAGAATCAATATTTGTTGTCGATAAAAGCAATCCAGAGATAAAAACAAAGCTGTGATTTCTTGTGTGATTGACGTTTCAGGATATTAAGAAATATTCATTGTTGATGGCAACAATCCTGAGATAACGAGATTATCTCAGGTAAACTTATCCTGCCTGGTAAAACAGTTTAATTTTGTCTCAAGAATTACTCAACATACAACTTCGCACTCATGATTCATTCCATGTTCTCTTTAGATATTGGGTTTTAGGTTATAGAATAGTGAGCATTTAATACTTTCAAAAATTTCCATTCACAAAAAAACATAAAATATGATGTAATGATTCTGAAGATGGTACAACAGACAACTGAGAAATTGTAAATTTTCCAAATGAAGACATATTTATTTTGTGTAATTGTAGTGGTGGGCGAGTAGTATTTTTTGATCGTTGAGATAAGTAAAAAAGCCAACTAATTGTGTAGTTCTTAAAAAAGATACCTTAAAAATTTCAATTTAACAAAATAATACGGTACTGATACCCGATACTTTCAGTTAATCATGACCGAATGGTTGGTTAATTCACAATCAGTTTTTTACACAATGCAAATTTTATTATAAGGAGTTTAATAAGTCAGATTGTATTATGCCTTTACTTGCCAATTTTTCAGCCATAATGGCTGATAAATATAGGAAATCAGGTAGAATTGTGTCAAATGCACATACAAAGCCATTATTGCCTCTGACATTCTTGTTCTCCTATTCAGTTTGCTACCTCTGTGTTTTAGGAGCCAAAGAAACTAGTGCGCTACAGGGATAGCAAGATTGTGAGCATGAAGGGAGAAAGGTATACCGAGGTGAAGAGAGATGACGAAGAGGAGAAGAAGTCTGGCTCTGCCGGCCAAAAGTCGGCGAGGCAGAATAGATTCCATTGATGACACGCAATCGAGATTGTAGCGGTTGTCGTAGCGAGGTCCTGACAGCCGCTGCCCCCCCACCCCCCTCCCTAGTCCCGCGACCCTAGTCCCTGGTGCTGCCACCTCCTTTGTCGACATAAAGAGCTCAATCACTTCTTCACCCCGCTCATCACTTTCATACGGTTATCTCGATTTTAATATAGTTGTCATCGATAACAGGAGTGTAGATAATATTTACAAACCGATCGATATCCAAGAACTTATCGATTGTAAATATTTTGCTTGTTAATTAAAACACGATCATGTGATAATATGGGAAGCGAGTGCTATTTGTTATTCGTTTGTATTTTCATTGATAAAATTTATTGTAATGTTGTTCGATCAATAATAGCATAACGAATTAGTACTTAGTAAAAACAAATGTTTAGAACCATTAAATCGTTATGATATTCGATTAAAAGTATGTATCGTTCTTAATAAGATCGAATAATTTTAACGACACGTTAAAAAATTTGATTAATCGATTATTAACTCACAACCTTGCAGATTGCATGATAATGAGGGAATTAATCTTTAAAACTGATTAATCCGGTTATATATCAACCGGGCTAGTTTGATTTTTGTTTCTGATAAAATTATCGGATCGGGTTCTTGTTAAAATATGAATTAAATTCCGTTCCTTAAGAGATTACCTATCTGCCTAATGTGGATGTTGAGGTCATTCAAGGCTGTGGGTTTAAACGGGTTAGTGGGTTGGTGGGTGGAGTGGGGAAGTGAGAAAGCTCCTCATTTCTGCAGAGGGTCTCAGCCCAGGCTCACTGTACCGTACCCACCATACTGTTAATAGCCTATCTTATCAGTGTTCCAAATTGTCAATGTCCAAACATCCCAGTCCATGTATTCATCTGTCACTCCTCTCATAGGTGAAAATAGGTGAGTCCAATTAGTAACTAGGTACATCGTGTTATATGTCGAGCGTTTTCCTCTGTACACATTTACATTAAGACCTCGGCAAATTACAATTATTAAAAGGGATACATCTATTATGTAACCATGCTACTCAGTATAATAAGAAAAATATGCATAATCACAGAGTATCAGCAATTACATTTTTCAGTAAAATACACACACACACACACACACACACACACACACACACACACACACACACACACACACACACGCGCGCGCGACATGTTGACATGTAACATTGAGAAGAACCCTAAACAGTGAAAATATTGGGTGTCATAGTAAAGTTATTTGGTTAAATATTAGGTTATTAGCATTGTAGGTGCAGTGCATTGCCCAATGTTTGAATGTCTCGTGGACAACCTGGTTTTTCACTCCTGCAACACTTCTTTGTATTTTAAGCTTCGTGGTGAGCACATAGAATAAATCACAACAAGCTAAAATATTAAATCTGTGTGATGTGGTGTATCACAATGAAGACTGTTGTTTCTGTGACAACTGTAGCTGATAGCGGGGTGATTTATGCTTATTCTGAGAGACACTGGCGATAATGCAAACTTTATGAGGTGTCTCCGGGGTTAGTGCACGGAGTTCCACCTAGGAATGCCACGGATAGCTCGTAAATGATAAATCCCAGGGCTCGAAAAACAAATTTAGCTCTTATTTACTTTTTCTAAACAACGTGTGCACTCAGTGTGTCCTCATTACCCCTTAGGTCACAATTTCTAGAGGAACCCACTCATCATCGTACAGGGGGGGGGGACTCGGTATAATCTGAAGCCAAAGCAAAATCAAATATTTAAAACATCGGAGATTATGTTGGCACAACTTCGCCCCAACGACAAAAGAAAATATTTATTTACTAAGCAGTTGGCACAACCTCGCACCAACAACAAAAGAAAGTATTTATTTATTTATTAACTAACGGGGTGGCACAACTTCGCGCCAACAGCAAAAGAAAATATTTATTTATTTATTAACTAACAGGGTGGCACGACTTCGCGCCAACAGCAAAAGGAAATGTTTATTTATTTATTCACAACCACGTCGATACAGCTTAGCACTGATAGTAAAAGAAATAGTAAAAAGAAAAGAGGAGGCTGCCTCGTTTCAGATTTTGAAATGTGATAGTTTTAAGTTGTGAACTACCTCTCAGTTGTTCAGAATAAGAAGTTTAAATAGTGGTTTAATGACATTTCAACAACTTCATAAGAAGGAATCACCTCTCAGTTGTTCAGAATAAGAAGTTTAAATAGTGGTTTAATGACATTTCAACAACTTCATAAGAAGGAATCACCTCTCAGTTGTTCAGAATAAGAAGTTTAAATAGTGGTTTAATGACATTTCAACAACTTCATAAGAAGGAATCGCCTCTCAGTTGTTCAGAATAAGAAGTTTAAATAGTGGTTTAATGACATTTTAACAACTTCATAAGAAGGAATCGCCTCTCAGTTGTTCAGAATAAGAAGTTTAAATAGTGGTTTAATGACATTTTAACAACTTCATAAGAAGGAATCAATCACGCTTTAAGTGTACAAAATGTATCAATTGTTCAGATATTCTGCATTGTTAGGTTTATATTCTATAACGACGTTAAGTTGAAGGAAGAGGGGGATTTATAAATGACTAAACTGAATCATTTGATCAATGCCCATTTTCTGGGAGCTTTGATTGCTACGATCCCCCACCTTCACACAAGTTTTGTAAGTGCATTAATACCTTATTCAATGGATCCAATGTCTCAGTTTAATAATTTATAAATCCCCTTCTTCTTTCAACTTAACATCATTATAGAATATAAACCTTTTAACGATGCAGAATATCTGAACGATTGCTATATTTTGTACACTTAAAGCGTGATTGATTCCTCCTTATGAAGTTGTTAAAATGTCATTAAACCACTATTTAATCTTCTTATTCTGAACAACTGAGAGGTAGTTCACAACTTAAACTATCACATTTGACAATCTAAAACTCCTAAAAATACAACCTCATATCAACGCACGGCAACACAGCTACAGCTGTTGTTTATGCGAAAATGTCGTTTCAACTTGGTTTTCAAGCTTTATCGTCAGTCTCTCTTAGAACAAGCGGTCGTTAAAACCGGTCACCCACATCTATACAGCGACATTTAGATCACTTGACAGAGTTATAAGGTAACCTTTTGATTTGTCAATAAATAAGCCGGAGGCAAATACAAATTAAATACATTTTATTTGCTTTTGTACATGAGTAATGCTACTACTGTATTCTAATTTAATCTTTACAGCTTTCCAATATTTAAAGATTTATTGTTGAATTATATTTCAGTATATATTATTTCATTCAATAGGCTTATTTCTCCCCTTTCTCAATCTTTTAATTAATGTTTTTCTTGAATAGAAAATTAATTACATTAGGCCTACACATAAGTAGCAAATTAATGTGATACATAACCTCTTACTTGTTGCCTCAAATGTTTAATTATTTTCAATCATCATATAATTTTGATGGAACTTAACAATTTTAGAAAATGTCCTAAACATTTTCTAAAATTATTTTGATTTTCCTGATTTGACAATGAAGATTTTCAGGAATTGTCCTTAAATGTAATTTTTCAGGAATTTTTTGTTTGGAATCAAGTAGACACCCTGTGCAATCTCCATTGGAGATTTCTTCAGATAAAGAGAAGTGGAATTCTCTTCAGTGAGTGACTCCTACTCGTTATCAGAAGAATTCTCCAATGGAGATGAAATATTACATAATTTAGTGTGTGTGTATGTGTATATCTATTTTGTGCTGTTATAATCTGATACCTGTTTCTTCACGTGAATTAACTGTGAATCCCATTTTTGTCCAATGAAATTCCCAAATCAAGTGCTTTTTCTTAGTACCTAATAATTTGAGTTTATAGAAACTTATAATTTATGACGTAACTTTGAACATACCTATGTTGTTGTATCTATTTTTTAAGCAAATAAGTAATACTATATTTTAATATCAAATTTCTCTTTTATTGTTTCAGATTTTTCAAGTCAACGTTTAGATAGCCTTTCTAGTTTTGCTCATACATATTAGATCAAGGAGGGATCACATGGTTAATTTAAAAATAATATATGGTGTGTGACACGATCAGGATTAATTGTGTAGTTAAATAAGATGAATAAGTCAAAGAACAAAACTTCCTATTTTTTAACTCAATTTGTTCAGCATTCAGTTAAATTTTTGTAAATTAAAATAGTTTGGTTTCCTCTAAATATTTATTTAATTTTTGAATTTCTAATCGTTTTTGTTTTCTAAAACATTTTAAAAGATCAAAATATCCGTTACATAGATATATATATTTAAAGCGTTAAAGTGGGTTTTAATTTAGGTAGAGTTGGACTAGAAAGAAGGGGAGGACACCTTTGCTATTAGACATTTGTCCCAGATGTCCCATGTTTATTTAAAAATATCTTTGGCCATACCGACAAGTTTAATTAATTAACATTAATTATAACATTTTAGACTTTTTTAAATATCAAACCATCTCAGTGTAAATTATTATACAAAAGACAAATTTAGATCTTTAAGGTTATTTTTAATTTAAATTTAAATTACAATAATAATTTATATAAACGTATTATATTTTATTTAATGTTCAGGTAGACAGTTTTGTTCTTTGACCGGCTGAATGTGTTTCTCTATCATCAGTATTCCATTTGTATTTATTACGATGGTTTTGTGGATGGACTTTGACAACAACGTGGCACTTTCTTAGGCTAAATTGAGGCTTGTCTGTCCAGTAAAGTATCCATTTGTTGAGGAAATGAATACAAATTTGTGAGCATTTTTCACTTTTAAGCCCGAGTGAGCAGACAAGTGTCACATTTTGCAATATTTTCATTGTTTGAGTCGGGGGTGGGAATATCGCATAGTTCCGTGCGGGGTTCATTATTGATTACCATTTACTTCTCCTAAGTTGATAGTCGAGTCAAATAAGATAATTTATTAAATATACTCTTTTTCTCATGCCACACATGATAGTTTTAAGTTTAGTTGATTTAGCAATGTGTCCATCACATTTGAAGGCTGTCTGTAGTTTACTAATTTGTTAGTATTACTTATGTGTATTATTGTATTATTGATGTGCAACTGTGAACTGAGTGATTATAATCAGTTAAGTGTTTTATTGTAATCAATCTTTAATATTTCATACTAGCAAATCATTTTTTTAGCTATGTTTCTCATCATTATGTCGTATCAATTACCTGAATATATATGTTACAATCATTTTCTACCAGTATTGTTGTTTTATTATTTTTGTAGCTAAGGCCCAGAATATAATGTGTCTCTATAAACAGTCTTTGACGCAAACCTAATATCTAACATCAGATGTGCCAGTGTTCGTCAAACTTTCTGAGTAAAAATTATTTTGCTTATCAAATTTTATAAGAAACCCTACAGTAACTTAATGTAAATTGGGATTCACAAGCAAGTAGATTTCAGTCATAAAATGCGGTAGATACACACGTAATGCTCATGCTGTGTATACACTCACCACCACACGATGGCCTCCAGTGTTTGTAAGTGCTATCATTGACTATACGCCTGTAGTAGTCAGTAAACGCAATGCTAAAATCGGTTAACCAAGAAACAGCACAATGTATTGAGTGCGGTCAGCAACAGGGGCTATTGCATGTACTTCCTCCTAGTAGACATTACGCGATCTACTTGGAATCGCATAGGCAGACGAACAGACAGAGCTCGCTTGATTGACGCTGGTGAAAGAAGGTTATGACGCCGACACCAATTTTATTACAAGTTTTTATCAGTTATTACAATATTATTTTATTTCACACAACCTTTGTTATTACAGCCTTACAATCTTTGTTAAATCGTATATTAAAACTTCCGAGTTACGAGGAAAGCAAGACAGTTGTTTTGTTAGCAAAATGAGATTTTAAAAACCCACCACGGCCGAGCTGAGCGCGCCAAGCGGCATGAGCCAGAGTTACATCCGCCATTGCATGTGATAGTGGCGATTTCTATCCAGTGCTGTCAGAACTACGTGGAGAATCCCGCCTCTTATGTTAACAGAAGGGCCCATAAGCTTTTCTGTCTACTTCAGGTGTATAATCAATGGTGCTATTTATATGCTTCTTCACCGCACTAGGATAATTTAATATGAAATAAACTTATATAATTTTTATCTTTTAAATTTACCGGTTTTAATTCTGGAAGGGAGGGGTGGATATTTCCATCAGGAAAAACGCCAAGATTGTCAATAATAAACAAGATTAGGGGGAAGAGAACACTTTTCTTCCAACTCATAATATATACAATTTTCTAAGTTTATGATCCCAGTGTATGGAGAAGCATGCTTATGATGCACATAAAACACGTCTTGCAGGTGGTACTAATCTGAGAGAGTTACTTTTAATTAGAAGTATGAATAATCTTTGGTTGCTGCAAAAACTCCAGTGTGTCAGCATTCTAAGTGCATCTAGTTTGATGGTCTCTGGGGACAGAAACTTTTGTCTGCAGATAGAAGAATTTTGAATTTCCCCTCCCAAAACTGAAGAGTTTTGTTGTTTTTGAAGTTACGTTTTGATTTTTTTCAATAATTTTAACTAAAAAAAGTTTGATAATCATAGCACACTGTGTATGTGTTCAGTGACACTTTGACATTTTTGCTTACCCAATTTACCATCAAAATACTGTTATATTCCGATGTTTTCAACAGTATCTTAAGTTTATGAAAACAACTAAAAAACATATTCCATGATGACCAAAGTGTGTTGTTGGAGTGATAATGCGAGTAATTTTTAATAAGTATAGTAGAATTTGAATAACTCAAGGCAAAGTTATTTCCAGACTAAATGATCTAAAACTGTTGTATTTCTGGTGGCTCATGAAAGCGTATTATATAGTTTGAAATGTCTTTGCCTCACACGTAGAACTCAACACAGTTGTATGTCTGTTCCATTGTTTCTGGGTTCTTGCCCTCGATTGCGGAAAGTGATGTTTCTTTCACTGTTCGGATAAACTTGTGTATTTGTTCCTTCTTTTAGTATCATTAATTTAGATATCGAGTGAACCGAACACGTGTACCAGATCAAATAGAGTATTTAATTGTTAGTATTGTTTCTCATGTTTATATTGTTTAGGGTTTGTTTATTTTTAGTGTAATTTTGTACGGAATCTCTTAGGTGTATAATTATTACCTAAGGTAAAACTATGTGTTTTTGTATATTTTATATGAGATTTTGATTTGAATGTTTTTATTTCATTAATGGAAAGTGATTTTGTTTTCCATTAAATATCTTCTTCATCTTTTATCAATTTAAATGAATATTGTGCCAGTTTTCAATATAGATTTTGTTCTATATCATCTGAGAGTAATCGAAATGCACAATATTCTTTGTTATAAATCTATTGTATACAATTACTAATAAAGACGATTATGTTCAGGAAAATTTTTCAATGTACATTTATTAAATCCTGGTTCTTTAAACAACCCTTGCTGCAACCTGCATACTGGGCAAATTTCTTATACAAAATTATCAAAAAAATAAACATGTATTTAATTTGATCTCAGTTCATATCCTTAATATCTTTTTTGATATATTTTATCAACTTATGGCTGACAAGAAACATGTTAATTTGAGTATCTCACCTTATGTGTAGCTCTGGAGGCTAAACAGTTAGGTTTGGGAAAGAAACACCAAGAGTAAAAACTTTTAAAATTACATGTTCTACCTAATCAAAAAATGAAATGAAGGGTGTATATCATAATAAAAGTTTAAATTAGTTGTCATCTTGGGAAAATGGCCGGAAAATGTTTGAAATTAAATTTCCCCCCAATTTGATTTACTAATGGGATATGTTGTTTTAAAACGTTGTTTTAGGTGTTTCTTTCCTAAACTTAACAGTTTAGTCTCCAGAACTACACATTAGGTGAGCTACTCACCCAGATAGCACAAGAAGTTGGGTTCAAGTTTATTTCCAACTGTAAAGCTATATTCTCTAAGCATTGCTAAAAAAAATACAAATCACTTGAATGAGTAGCTCTGGAAACAGCCACGGATACAGAGATGGGGGTCATGACCCCCCCCCCCCAAAAAAAGCCTCAGAACTGTACATATTTTACTCATTGTTCGCCGTAAAGGTATAGTAATTGCATTTCATCAGTCGTTGAACACTTATGACTGTGTTTAGTACTGTATGAGTGAAAAATACTTTGCACTCACTGGAATGACCATTACGCCGGTAACTCATAGTGTTGCTTGTCAGGTGTTAACGAAATTACTCTCGATCCTTAAAATTGCCCTTAAATGCATTTTACAACATGATTCACTACTCTTTAACTAATTAACAATATATCCTTTGTAGCAGATTGTCTGTTTTAAGTTTAAAAATAAAATAAAAGTACCAGGTTTTTTTACAGTACCATAACCTATCAGAAATAACCAACAATCCTTTAATTGTAAGTTAATTGTATAAATTAAATATACAAATAATTAAGGAGACCTATCGGTTAGTTGAATTGTACATATTTGTTGATTTGTTCATAGTTTATCACATTTCATGGCAAGAATAGATACGTCAAGCAAGCAAACAAAATTAATTTGTTTCAATTTTTATTACTTTTATTCTAGTGATTTGCATGACCAGACTCGTTTAGAAGAATTGAACAACCTACTGCAGCAGTTCAAAGAACGAGAATTGTCATCGCAGGTGTACTAACCTGGCCAAATCACCGGCCCACCTTTTTGACGTAAATCGTTTCACAGTGTTGGTCTCCAGTATAACCAATAGACCTCTTTAAAAATAACCATACAACTTCATAAAAAAATCATACTCTTAGGCTATGGAATCTTTTTTCAGTAGTCAATGCGTTGGTGTAAAAGTGAACATTTATATGAGGCATATGGCATAAGGAGGGATTTTAGACCTTTTTGTTTGAAGGGTTTTTTCTTTATTAAATCTAGCACTGCTTTAAACACTAGTCGCTAGGGCTGGTTGTCATTGCATATTACATCTACTGGACTGTGTTCATACGGGTCATGTTAGTTCTACAATGTTTTAATTGTTTATTCACTTTTTAATTTATAAGAAACAATAGTAATTACATAAATATATTAATTTAGTATATTCGTAACTTCTTTCAATACAGCCTAAAATAGACTCCTAATGCGGCCCCTAAAATTCATATAACTTTATGTAATGTTTTTCACAGCCATTTATTCCGGCCCCTGTAGAAAGATTTTATAATTTTACTTGACTTCCAAACCCCCTAGAAAACGAATACTCAATGTACCAACGAGCTGAATACATTTTAGAGTTGTTCCGGGATGAAAAAGGAAACCTCACTGGAGGGTATATTTGTAAAAAAAACACAGAAAACAACTGTCTCCAGCAAATATATATGATCGTAATTATGTTTGACATAAAAGTTGAATTTTAAAAGAAAATTTAATTTTGGTCTCCTTGTGTTACATATTCATTACGATTTAAATAAATCTTAAACACACTAATTTTAAAATATGGTGTTCAAGAAAACCTTTTTATTATTTTATGGAAAACGGTTGTACATAAATTGCAGATTATTATTTTAATTTATAGTCTGTGGTTAGTTGTTTTGCCGTGGCAACGGAGATTGCAGAGGGAAAAATGGCACCACCATGTAGGCTTCACTTTTTCTTTGAGATTAATATGTGTACGGGAGCTCTAGATGTAATAAGCACATTTCTCAATACTATAGTTTTCACTTATGCAGGGCCACCGAGAGCCATGGTGGGCACCGGGGCAAAACACTGGCAAGGGCCCCTCCCACCACCACTTAATGTAGCCTAATCTAATTTTTTTCTACAAACTCTTCATATGTTCTATTAAAATAAGTACTTATGAGCCATGAGGTACTAAAAATGTTTGTAAAGAATCGTAATTCCTTTGTGAATTGCTTCAGTTTTGATCTTGACTAATTATTGGTGTAGCAACTGGGAAAATTCATCATTCTTAATACTAGAACCAAGGCCGCACTAGATATACGATCAATCAATCGTAAACAAATAAAAACTAGCCAATCACTACACTACGCTAATGCAGAACATTACTACATAATTTAACTGTATTTTATAGATTTAGTGAATCATTGAAATCACGGCAGAACAAATTGCAGTTGTGTCATAGACTACAGTATTCAGTCAGTCTATGGTTGTATAAATTTGTAAGCGACCGGGTGTACAACGTCAGCGCGGGATCACCTTCAGTTGTGACGTCACACAAGCCCTTGCTAGAACACATCTACAACCTTTACCACCGTTTAAAGATTTGTGAAAGTGTGAAACACAAAAACATTCACCTTACAAAACTACGAAAAAAGTACAACTAAGCTGTAATAAAATACATACAGTATGTATAATATATCAAAAGTGTAACTACTTTTACCATTACGTTATGGAAGAAAGTAGGCATAAACTTTGAGAACGAAACGAAAAAGTCAAAAACACATTGGTAAATTGTTGTTTACAACCTAATATATTATTTGGTTTGCTCAATTCTTAATTTTGTATCGTCATAATTTTATTTTATTAAACTTATAAAGTTAAAACTAGGACTATGCACTGAGTTTTTTCTAAACAAATTGGCTGTAGTTGTGGTTGGTGGATAAACTTTTGAAAACATGATATACGAATAGTAATTGTTCGAACATTCTAACATTTATCATGGCTAGCAATACAGTGGGTGAAAACCCCCAAAACTGATTTTGTAGCTACTAAGTTCATTTGAGGCAAAGTCATAAAAACACTATAGGACTTCAGAGGTGTATCAACATTTTTCTGGCCTTTTTCGGCAAATGTTCAAATTATTTGTCTATCAGCTGTAGGAAGGCTGGCCACGGGGCCCGCGCAATGTGCTGTGAGCTGTCTCTAGGTCTTCCGCTCCACAAAGCTTAGCTTTTATATTTTGACTCATCCGCCGATCAGAATGACTTCCTCTGTTTCACAATATTAAAATTGTTTGTCACCTTGAACGAATAATAAAACTTATCTAGGCCTACAAAAAATCTCAAATTTTAATTCTTTGTTCAATTATTATACGACTAGCAGAGTGAGTACTCTCTAAGGCTGCCGGGCCCCCCCTGGGCTCGGGCCCCGGGGATTTTGCCCCCCCCTGCCCCCCCTCTCGTGGGGCCAGCACTTATGACCCCCCTATTAATAGTCTGTATCCGCCCCTGTCTGGAAGGCGAAAAGTTTAAGTTTAGTGAGAAAATACACAGAATAAAAACGTTTAAAAATTACATTTTCTATCTGATAAAACAATAAAATTATTGACATTTCATAAGAAAAACTCAAGTTGGCCACCATATTTGAAAAATGGCGGAATTTGTTTAAAATGAAATGCATTTTAAAAGGGAGATTAAAAACGTTAAAGGGCCCCCCATAAGAAGTTAGATGTCAGACATCAAATAAAAAAGTTAGCTATTGGACAACTTTAGGCTAGAATGGGGTCGGGACCCGGGACCGTTCCGGATAACCCATTTTGTTAGAAACATTCTGTTTTGAAACATTCGTTTTGATTAAGCCGCTTTTTTATCACCATGAGGTCATTAGTTCTAAATTTCAATGAAAGCCAAGTATTGTTGTACCATCTACTGCTAAAGATCTAATTAATACTTCCATTTTAAATACTGAGATGGGTCAGGCTTTGAAATTTATTGCCGATAACTAAGTCGCGAAATGAAGAAGTGAGTTACCAGGTCGAAAAGGAACTGAAAGTATATTTTTATTTTACACGCCTAAAACATACTGTGGGACACTTAAAACATCCTAAATCTTATTATAGCGAAGGAACGTGTGTTATTTGGCTGAGCGACAGTTATGTGATCCTTATTATCAGTAAAATTCTTGTTTTCTTAGCTTAGCAATCCGTTTTGCTGACCAAAAACGGATTGCTAAGGTAAGACAGTAAAATATATAAATTCAAGCAATCCAGAAGAGGCTAAGGATGAATTGTAATGAGGAAATTCTTGCACTTTTAGGCCTACATAAAACAAATATACTAGCCTAGTTTTTAAATCAACATAGTCCTTAAAACATATGTATATTTTATTTCTGATTTAAAGACGGATGATCGACAAGAGAGAAAATAAATACTTAAAAACTCCCAACTCCCAAGTATTAAATCATAAGCATATAGCAGGCCCACTATCGATATGACAAATACTTGATATCGACCTCTAAATATCGATACTTTTCACATATTGTACGGTATCCGATAGGTGAGCACTTTTTCGCCTACGCTGAGATGAGGTTATCATCGTTTCGATATCGAGAAATTTAACCAACGGTTGCTTGTTCGAGTTAAAGAACTTTCGATTACGATTGATGTTCTGTGTGTTTTGTGGTGGAAAAGCATAAATAGTGATTCGATTCTAAGTCAAGCAGATATAAGTTAAATCAACAGTTGTGGATACAATGTTAAATTGGATCTACAAATGGATTTGCGTGAACAAAATAACAAACAACTAGGTTGCAGTTCACGACAAAATTATAGTAACCTCTAGGTGGATTTAAGTAAGGTGTGCTATTCAGAACGACGAATTTGAGCATGTTCTGCGCAGCCTCCAGGTGACGTCACGGTGTTTATTTGATCAGCTGGTTTACAGTGACAGCTGATGTTACTCTCGGCTAGAGCCTATCCAAAAACCCAGGTCGGGATCGGTGTAGTGGCGATGGAGGGAGGGTAGACGTTCTGATCCCAACCTGATTTTTTGGATAGGCTATAGCCGCCGCCCAAGTTTCCCATTGTTGCAAACTCGTTCCTAAAAATGCGCGTCACCGAAGTATTCTGACTACCCCATGTCCTCCCACTCCTTCACATAGGATAGTCAGAATACATTGGTGACGAGCTTCCGCCTCCAGATGACGTCACGCTACGATGCGCAATAGCACACCTTATTTAAATCCACCTAGAGTAACCTAACTTCGCAGAGCGCTGTATGCACTGAGCTCTATGTTATATCTGGAGTCACTACTCTTTGACTAATTATTTCCCGAAAGCGTACCGTCTAGTTCAGCTTTTTACTTTGTTATATTGTCACCTTGGAGCTAGCTGGACCAATCAGAATTCATTGGGTGGACGCTGGAAGACATTCTACTACCCCCGCGGTTTATGAAAGTTGCCATTTTGATACTGATTGTATGATTTAAATATACTTTCATATACATTCCACGTGTGCACCTACTTTATATTAATACTCTATGCCAGCCACTTTGACTCCAGAAAACCAATTATTAGTGTTTCCGGTAATAGTATTGTTACGAAATTCTCTCGAACCGTATTAGACTCCTCCTTACGTTTGGCATAATTTTCAAGAAGAGAATAAGTGAAAATTTTGAAAAACTATAGGTAATTTATTTATTAATTATTTTTATTTGGAAAATACTAATTAATTTTATGCAATAGGTTATAAAGGATAGAAAAACATTAACTAAAGTCAGTAATTTGTTAGTCCTGACATGATCGGCTAGTGTAGGCCTACAATAAGTAATTACTTTTGATTTGCTTTGAAAATTTATAGCCCGGACCTGTGAAATCAAGTTTATTTGTGGCTAATTACACAATTATAGGTCTTTTAATACTTATATTATTTATTTAAACTATTATTCTGTAATGACCGGCTAAACAACACTATCAGATGGTAGCCTATCTTAGCCTATGTTGATTTTACTTCTGTAATAGGTGTATTGCTTACCCTTTGGTTAAAGTTTATTGTTTGTTGTTGGTTTATTGTTGACGGCTCAATACTGCAAAGTAAAGCTTTTTGAGCAAGACCATATGTGGAGTGCATTCCGTTCTAGTGCTCGGTTTTCTTGTTTGGTTTGATTTTACAGTTTTTACTGATTTTACAGGTCTCTGTTTTACATTTTTTCCAGCTTTGCCTGTGTTGTGCCACTAAGTTAATTTTTTGTGTAATTTAGTAAGTGATGTGACGAGTCAACTATTTTCATGACTCGACTCGTGAACTGCCGCCAACTCGAGTTGTGAGTTGAGTCAGACTCGACTCGACCCGTAACTAGTAGGTTCGGCATTCTCCGTATGAGTTTTTGTCGACTCGCTTCTAGCCAATAGCATTGAAGTTTTGCGAGTCGGATCGTTCCGAGTCATCCAAGTTCTTGTAGGTTCGGCATTCTCCGTATGAGTTTGTATTGTACTCGAGTTCAAAAAGAATTGACTCGAGTCCGGCCTTGACTCGGATTAACTCGACTCGTCACATCACTAAATTTAGTTATATTCAATGTAATTTTTCTCACCTGAAGACGGTATCAGATTCCAGATCTCAAAATGTCATTAATTTTTTTACTTTCTCCCCCTATACATAGAAAGTAGAAAGTATTGTTTTCGTACAAATTTTCGAATTTGAGTTGGTGGAAATATTTGTTTTGGTGCTCCCTGAACCCAGAAAAGTGATTTTTATGTGATGTCTGTTTGTGTGTGTGTGTGTGTGTGTGTGTGTCTGTGTGTGTGGATGTGTACAGAGCTAGAGCCTTAACAAATTGACCGATTTTTATGAAATTTGGTATGTAGGTACTAATTACGATATCTCCAGGTGTTTTCATTTTTTTTTAATTTTGTATTTTTAAGGGTAATTATCCCCCAAAAACCGCCAAAAAACATGACAAATCCAAATTTATCAAAAACTGCTCTAATGATTTTCATTTAACTTTAGAGGTTTGTAGAGCTTTGGGTTTCCAACAAAATGACATGACTCCCATTTCTGTAAAAATTCGGGTTCAGAAATTACAGGACTTAAAACATCAGAAATTCAGTTTTTCGGATTTTTCATAAAAAAATGAATGTTCTAAAAGATTACTATTCACCATTAAAAATAGCTCAAAAAACTAAATAATTTAGTATTTTGAATTACTATTCTACAATTACTGGTTGCGTAGAAAATTTAAATTTTCATTTTGCGGTAAACGCAGTAATTAATAAAACTTGGTATGCAGCTTCGACTGGTGAAGTTATTTTGATAATTGCATAAAAACACTTATTTTGTGTTCCTTGTTGCAGCAAATTTGCGTACTCAGCTTTCAATGTTATTCTTATGGAGGATAAATAAAATGCTATATATCACTTATTTATTCGTGTATTTTTATAAAACTTGGTGAGTGGCTTTATGTGGTAGTGAGAAATATATACATGCATTGGAAATTTGCTGAGTACGCAGGTTTGCTGCTACGGTTTTTTTTTTTATACATCTTGGGACAGGGGCGGCCCGTCAGATTTTCAGTGCCCGTGCAAAGACCAAACTTGCCACCCCCTCCATAACAACTAAAACCTCCCCCCCCCACCGTAGGTCTGAAATAAGTCTGACGTACGCGCCTCGCTCCCTCGCTTGTTGTTGCGTTTGCGTTGTTTCTGGTTCTGTGCGATACTGATCACCTGAAATGACAAAAGCTATGGAGCACATTCAGCTCAGAGACTTGAGTAATTCAAAATCTTGATTTCATATAGTATCATCATGGAAATGCTGAGTCACGTTAACTTTGAAATTATACAGCAGTCGTATCTGCAGTGCTGTTCTGAAAAACCTAAAATTAAAAAAGGGAAACAACTTAGCAAATTTAACTAATTTAAGTAACTTTAAATTTAATTTAGTAAGGCCGAATCTACACTCTACTCTATGTGTGACTTGTCGTGCATTTATTTATGTGTTGCTACGACTACTACATCTTGTCTAAGGAGCGGCGCACGGCACCTTGGAGTCCAAGGAGTGGCGGTAGGCTACCTTCTACGATCGCATGGCTCCCTCACACTGATGCAGGGGATTATTCTGCGACTTATGCGTATCAACAAACAATTATGTGTTGGTTTAAGAAAAATAACGAGTTTGCACGCAGCGCACTGACGTGAGGGAAGTGAATTTCTGCATTAACATCTTTAAAAAATCAAATAAAGGGTTTAAAACAACCCTGGTAACATTATTTTGAAAATTGAAAAAATGTAATATTTTTGGCTGTTCTGATGCTCCTGGTTATACTTTAATTCACTTCTAGCATGGCAATGTTGTACATTATAAGGTTAGGTAGGAGGAGGTATAGTCAGGATAACAAGTTGGTATAGTGAAATTGGGGATGATAAACTACATCAATATATGAAAAACAGCCTTTTCCAGTGTAAAATCCTTATAAGACAACGTACTGTGTTAAGACAATTGAAATTTTCTTTAATAAATCAGTAAATATTTGTGCTAGAATGATGAGAGAGGGCTTAAAACTTTCGCCTTACTAATCTCCGTCTTCTTACTTGCATTAATTTTACATTCGGGGCTTTTCTGACCCTTTTTGGGTCCAACATCTCAAAATTTGAAAAATTAAAATCTCCAAAAAAGGGGGGTTGGAGTTGTCCGATTATATATAAATATATATGTATATATATATATATATATATATATATATATATATATATAAAAAGTTGTTAGCGACACCCCAAAACGTGTTCAGGGGGTCACGTTAGGAAATTCTATGGTGGTCCCGAGCTTAAGTTTCACCGTGTGGGTCATGCTAATAGTTCACTTTTCCATATGAAATTCACTAATAATGAAAGCAAACCTCAAAAAACTGAGAAGGAAGGGGGAAGTACAAACTGATAACAGTACACCTGTTCTGAGCATGGGAAAAAGATTTCTTCCGGGGGAACCGAAAAAAATCATCAAAACCGACCAAGATTCTGTCGGTTCCGGGAATTTATTAGGCTGAAGTTTGCAATTAAAATCAGCAGAGTTTGCTCTTAAAGTTATTTTTGTTTTTGACAAAACTAATGTTTTATAAATATAGATTTCTGATTATTGTTTCTAATGTGTAACATGTTTTTCAGTTAGACAAACTCTATCTTCGAGTTTTTTTTTGTTTTTTTTTCGTTAATACAATTGAAACTCATTTAAGGTACTGCCACACTTTGGAAGAAATACAGATGATTAATTAATTAACCACGACGAAAGCGCAACTAATCTATAATGACAAGAAGTATTGTTAATTTGTAACATTGTCCACTCAATCTCCAATGCCCCGAAATGACTCAGTTAACAAATAAGAACTTGATTGAAATTATACTAAACATAGACGGAACTATTCACTATATTTTTCAAAGTAAGGACCTTACAAGTACCGATAGAAGGGGGCGCCAAAATCTGAGGGGGCGTATCATATTTTCCCCTTTTATTAAATATAATAGCAATGTAAAACTCAAATCATTTTAACTTCAATTAAAGATGAAATGCCGACTCAATACTCTCCAATCCCCAAACCATATATTTCTTCAGCTAGGAAGTAGTTTATAATAATCAAAGATGGCGGATTAAATCAATTAATGTAACTTGATATTTTAACATTTCAATTTTCTTTCATCGTATTGTGAGTTTTATTCACACTCTCAATGTCACAAAACGACAGAGGTCAAAACAACTTTTCTATTCGGAATAGAGGGGAACGGAGATTGTGTTTTTCTGATTTGTAAATTTAATGTTTTAAGTATAAAGAAGGTGCAACATGGTGAATGCACAACATACTTCCCAATAATGCCTTAAACAACTTATAATACTAATATACAATAAATTTACAAAGTTAGTCAAAGTTATTTTTTCAAATACTTCATTTTAGCGCGGCGGACTACGCCCCCAATCCCACACCCCATGGCCCGTCATGAGCGCCGAGTGCCGCCCCCCAAAAGCGCCGCACCCCGTGCTGGAGCACGGCTCGCACTGCCCTAGAGCCGGTACTGTTTTGGGATGAGTGTGATTTCAATTTTTGAAGTTTTTACTGTGGAAACTCGCTTCTCTCACGTCAGGGTGCTGCGTGCAAACTTGTTTACTATAAAAAATATTTTTTTCTAAATTAATAAATATTCAAGCAAATATCTAGATTTCGCAGGTAATATAATCAAAAACTGATTTATAAGGGAACAATGATTCAACACTTCAATGCATTCTCATATACCGCACAAATTTGCTTTATTGATGATAAATATCTAGAAAATCTTAGTTTAGAAATATTTTATAGAATTTATTAGTTTAAACCCTGTGATTAGTTGAAAATATATAAGCGTTTAAGTAAAAGTCTGTATTTTTTACTTTAAGGGGAGGTGGGAGAAAAAAAAAACAACACTAAACACACACTAATGTGTATCTTTGCTTTCTCCATGAGTCTTTTTGGGGAAACGACCCTCTATAATAGTAGAGTCTATCACTGTGAGAAAATTCAACTTGTGAGAAAATGAGTTTGTCATTCACTGTTTTGGGCCTTCACTGACCAGGCTACAAATTAACTGGCATATTCTATAGGTAAATAGAACTTCCTAGTTTTCGGGTCTGGTGTAAAGAAGATGTACAAACAACATCAGGAACAATAAAATGTACTTTCTTTTCTGTGCCGTTCTATTGCCGAACCGAGCCTGCTAGGAAGGGATTTACCGCTGTTATTATTTATTCTCTTATTAGAAACAACCAGTTGAGTTTATATTGTCATTCTTTAATTATTATACGAACTTGTGTTGTGACATGTATTATTTTAATCAGAATTATTTATTTGCGATAAAATATTTTAATGTACACGGCAAGAGACACTTACAAGGTAAAGTCTAATATTTGTAGCACAATATCTTACACAGGTATATAATAAGGCCTAGGCAATAGAGTTCTTGTTAAAATATCTTACTTAATTTGTGTTAGTATAAAACGTGATGTACTCCTTAGATTATCCAACCTTTTGTGTGTTCTTCCCATGGGCTTGTCCCGAATCTGTTGTATGTGAGGGGCATTCACACGTTTAAGTTTGTCTTGCGGTTTCCAGAAGAGCTTGTGGATTCAAGAGGAGGCCATGAGACGCAGTCTCTACTGTCTTCTTATCTGCTGGATCATTCTCCTCGGTTTCCACTGGATGTGTATCACGTGGAGTCTCCGTATTGATCGTCATCTTCGTATTGTTCCCAACTCGACTCGTTTTTCCCCTCTACTTCCTCTCTTCTCTTTTTCCATAACTGTTCTTCTGCCACCATACTCTTGAATTCCACTTCTACTTCCCATCCTTGCTTAAATCACTTCTCTCAGCTGGCCCCACTCCATCACCAGGCATTGCTACCTCTTCCAAACTCCATCTGGTTACTTCATTAAAGAAATAATTAAAATTGTGTTATAAGTACCGTAGTTAATTTAGCAAACAATCACTGATTGACACCTTTATGTGGATGTATAATGATTTATATGGATTTTGTTATTTCATTTATTGTATTTCAAGTGTGCTGTTTACTACCTGCCAACATTTTGTAGCAGGAAAAGCAGACCATTTGTAAATAATTTCTTTAAATTATATATAAAATAAAAGTGTTTTTTTACGGCCTGTGTTTCAAATTAATTATCCCCACCATTTTATACAACATTGCAACATTAATTTATATCCTTCATTTTGAAATTCATAAGATTAACACGTGTTCTGACCACATCAGTTTATTACTACAATACAATCTTTGTAAGATAACCTTTCATATTATTTTCTTTCTGCCTAATACAGATTAAAATGAAAAATTAGTCCTGGTATTTATTTATACTGTATTTGCACGTTTGTTAATTTAAAAAAAAACACATAAATGGACACCAGGGCCGTTTTTAAGCATCTACAGTACTAAGTTTGCATCATCTATAAGGTTTTTAAGTTGACCCTTCCCAGAACATTATTTTCGATACTCAAAGATGCTTATTATCGCATCTAACGCTCTTGTTTGGTTCTATTTCTGAGGTCAACTTTCACAAGTTTCAAATTTAGAAAATGTTATTTCTACAGAAGCATTGAACACCAATAATATTCGTTTACAGTTTTCAACATTTAAAAAGGCAATACAAAACTTTTTTCTTGCACGTGGTTGATGTACTTTATGTTTATTTCTTAGTTTACCCTGGAATATAGACAAACTCCTTTATTAACATCGTATTACTCTTATTAGAAAACAGTGATAGTGTTAATACATGTAGAAAAATGTGTAATACGTTGTGCGGCTTTCACCGTATATAGAAATCAGAGATTAGACATCTTTATTTTATGTTTTATAGAAAGATAATACAAAGTGTTTATACATCAAATTACTGATATATATATGTATATATAAACAAGACGTAAGATCAACAAAATACAATCACTTTTTGAATAATAACAAGTTTTAATAAGATAGATAAGGGTAGGATTTTGGGTTTGGTACATTGTTGTAAACCTTTTAAAATTTAAAACTGCACTTTTGTCAGCACTCGTGAAAATTAATTAATTATTTTGCAGAACCTTTTTTGAATGTTTCTCTGCGAGGCCCCCCTTTGTGGCCCGGGGCCCCCTCTGGGATGTAGATCTTTTTGATTACGTACACAATTTTTAAACCGTATTAAAACGTTCGCTACCGAGCGACGCATATTTGCTTCAGTCCAGTCACTCCCACAGACTAAAAGAAATAATCTGAACGTTGCAAACAGACCGGGAGGTACAGGAGTAACATTAACAACAGACCACGAGAGAAATTGGGGTTAAATGGACTAATTCACTTCATAATAACCTAAAATGCATTTGTAAACAGTAACAATTATTTTTTATTTTACTTTGAGCAATTTTAAAAACGTTGCATATATGGGTCGGTCAGTCTATACAATGGAAAAGTAAACAAGATTTAGTAAAAGATGTATTTTTGTTCAACAGACTGAGCGACGCACATTTGCATTGTAAATTTGATCATTTGTAGGCCTATTCTGTTTAATTGTTAATCTCCTGCACAATAATCAAACAAACACCACTAAAGCACGTCAAAAAACTGTAAGGTTAGCCACGTGGACAGTTGTACAGTGAAGCATCAAAAATGACAATGCAAACAACAGTTCTGCCAATTGTAATGGAAGAAACCACTCGACGTACAGCTGCGTCGCTGGTCTATGTGAATGGCAAATTCCATATAATTGCGGTAGCGAACGTGTTAATGGAGTATTCTGGTATTATTGTTTATCATTGATTAAAATCCCAGGATTGTTGAATGTATATACTATTATGTAATCATAAATTGTTTGCTGCTTTACTCATTTACATATTACAAAGTTACATTATAACGATTTTATTTTAGGATGGATTCCTCTGATTCCTCTGATGGGATAGAAAAGTTACCATCCGAAATTCTTGTTCTCATAGCTAGTTTCCTTGAACCTGAAGAGTTGTCAGCTTTATCTGGCACATGTGTGAAATTCCGAAATTTTTTCAATGATAATTCTTTTTGGAAGAGGTTCTTAACGCCACGCATATTATCGAAAATCAAAGGTATTAGAGAAAATCTTCCTAAATTGAAACTAGCACTCAGTGTTAAACGTAGTAGACGCAGTAAGAGACTCAGTCCTCTGTGTAAAAACCGTGTGCTATGGATGAAATACAAGAAATATAAGCGGGTTCGCTGGGAAGCACACTGCGCTTACTGGAAGATTATGCGCCCCTATCTGATGTAAGTAATCAAATGTGTAAAGTAGAGTTACGTTAACCCTTTCTGCACCACAGGACTGCAATATTAAACAGTCAACTACTTTGTAAACCTTTAGGATATTTATAGCTTCTTAAGACCTGAATCAGGTCTTAGGATGACTATTGAACTGGGCCGCGGCCGTACCACAAAATATGATAGTCCTTTGAATATTCAAACAAGATTCCTTTTCATATTGGTTCTGTAATGTATTTGTGAAGGGTCTCTGGTTCCTAGCTGATTATATATACCCTGTCAATTATCTTATTTGAGGCAGGGCCAGTTGCCTGTTTGACAGCTGAGGAGCAGTGATCACAGGTGGAAAGGGAGGTTTCTCTCCAAAAAGCTAATTTTCTGTTTCATCATCTGGTCTCAACTTTTTTATCCCTTCAAGTTACTTTCCTTCCAGAACCTGTATTAAATTCCTATTGTGGAAGATAAACCTGTGGTTCTGCTAGATTTTCCCAATACGAATCTAACATGTAATACAGGGTGATACAGGGTGTCTCAAACCGATTACAGATGAACTCCTTGACCAAAAAGGATGAATACAAATTATTCCGGAATAAATCGACCCCAAGAGTAACAAAGAATTATTTTAAACTTTTTTTAGATGCAGGGTTTTCCAAAAACTGAGGGTCACTAGTGTAATTCTATCAAAGGAACGTCACTTAGGCTCAGGAGTTTCATTGGAGAATGATGGGATACACAGCTAACTCACCTGGAGCAACTGGTCTGGTGAGACCGTTACTTTGCTCTTCAACTGAATGATGGGATACACAGCTAACTCACCTGGAGCAACTGGTCTGGTGAGACCGTTACTTTGCTCTTCAACTGAATGATGGGATACACAGCTAACTCACCTGGAGCAACTGGTCTGGTGAGACCGTTACTTTGCTCTTCAACTGAATGATGGGATACACAGCTAACTCACCTGGAGCAACTCGTCTGGTGAGACCGTTACTTTGCTCTTCAACTGAGGAAGTCTCCAATGGAGACAAAATATTGTTTAATGTGAATGTAAGGCCTCGTCAATCCTAGCAGAGAATGATGGGATACACAGCTAACTCGCCTGGAGCAACTGGTCTGGTGAGACCGTTACTTTGCTCTTCAACTGAGGAAGTCTCCAATGGAGACAAAATATTGTTTAATGTGAATGTAAGGCCTCGTCAATCCTAGCAGAGAATGATGGGATACACAGCTAACTCACCTGGAGCAACTGGTCTGGTGAGACCGTTACTTTGCTCTTCAACTGTGGAAGTCTCCAATGGAGACAAAATATTGTTTAATGTGAATGTAAGGCCTCGTCAATCCTAGCAGAGAATGATGGGATACACAGCTAACTCACCTGGAGCAACTGGTCTGGTGAGACCGTTACTTTGCTCTTAACTGAGGAAGTCTCCAATAGAGACAAAATATTGTTTAATGTGAATGTAAGGCCTCGTCAATCCTAGCAGAGAATGATGGGATACACAGCTAACTCACCTGGAGCAACTGGTCTGGTGAGACCGTTACTTTGCTATTAACTGAGGAAGTCTCCAATAGAGACAAAATATTGTTTAATGTGAATGTAAGGCCTCGTCAATCCTAGCAGAGAATGATGGGATACACAGCTAACTCACCTGGAGCAACTGGTCTGGTGAGACCGTTACTTTGCTCTTCAACTGAATGATGGGATACACAGCTAACTCACCTGGAGCAACTGGTCTGGTGAGATCGTTACTTTGCTCTTCAACTGAATGATGGGATACATAGCTAACTCACCTGGAGCAACTGGTCTGGTGAGACCGTTACTTTGCTCTTCAACTGAGGAAGTCTCCAATGGAGACAAAATATTGTTTAATGTGAATGTAAGGCCTCGTCAATCCTACTAACGTTATAATTTACATCAACCTCGTATCTCTTTTGTTGTCTTACAATCAGCAAAATACATAATTTTCTCATTTTAAATTAATGTTAAAACACATTAAATGAAAGAGGTCACCGAATTCATGGAAGTGTTATGCATTTAAGATGAGAAAATTATGTTTTTTCCAGATTGTAAAAAAATAGATTGATGTAAATTAGAACGTTACTAGGAGTTATAAGAACTTTTAAATGGTAGGACCTATATACTTTTTCACATGTTACTGTTTGACTTTAGTTCTGAGCTTATAATGTTTTAAAATAACTTTTTTTACTATTCAGACTATTTATTTCTTAAATAAGCACCGTAAAAACTCACAGACAATGGACACCATGAAGTATTGATGTTACATATCGCAGTGGGTGTAGGTTTGTTTTACCTTGGTATATGTATTGAGTTGCCATTTCTTAGCTACGAGTAAGAAATTTGAATCGGAGAAAAATACATGTCTAGTGAGTTTCTAAATACAAGGTATTCTATTAATGTTAATATTTTTTTGCAAAAATAGTGGCAATTTTTAAACAGATAAAGATAAGTGAGTTCTTTGTTCGCCAGAATGTTTGTCTATTATAGTTTTCAAATTAACTACAACTTGACAAATGCTTACTTTAGAAAATTCAGAGAATCACACAATAGTGATCCTCAATTTTGGGAACATTCTGTATTTAAAAATAGTTTAACATATTTATACATTATTCTTTGGGGTCGGTTATTTTGTGGGGAATAATTTTGTTTCATCCCTCTAAGTCAAGTAGTTTGTATGCAATCTGTTGAGACACCTTAATGTTAAAAGATGTAACAAATATATAGCAAAACATTAAAAAAATCACCCATGCTTGAATTAAAAATACACTAAGCTGAAAAATATTAGACAAATAACAGCAACATTTGATAAGACATTCAGATTTGCTAAAGCTTATATTTTTGCATTAGACAGGAGAACCTGCAGATGGAGGCGCAGATAGAGGCCAGGAATAGCCGCAAGGCGAAACCATAAGTAAGTACCATTTTAAAATTCTGCGGTTGGCATCCCTGCATCCTACGCTGTGCACCTGCATACTGTATATTGGCAGGAGCAGGTACAGACTATCACTTTAGGGGGGATCATAAGTGAAAACTATAGTATTGAGAAAGAGCTTATTACATCTAGAGCTCTCATACACATATTAATCTCCAAGAAAAAGTGAAGCCTACATGGTGGTGCCATTTTCCCCTCTGCAATCTCCATTGCCACGGCAAAACCACTAACCACCGACTATAAAATAACGTAATCTGCAATTTATATATAACCGTTTTCCATAAAATAATAAAAAGGTTTTCTTGAACACCATATTTTAAAATTAGTGTGAAATGAATTAAATGAAAATCCTCTTTATTCACACATTGCATTTCATTGATTGTGTTAAAGATTACATTATTTAAATCGTTAATGAATATGTAACACAAGAGAACCAAAATTAACATTTTCTTTCAAAATACAACATTTATGTCAAACAAATTTTCTATCATATATTTGCTGGAGACCATTGTTTTCTGTGTTTTTTAGCGAATTTCCCCTATAGGGAATTAGCGAATTTCCCCTATAGGGAAGAAGCTATTACCGTAGGTGGCATGGTAAGACTTAAGCCCGAGACCATGATAACTTTTTGTTTTGAGGTCCCCAGATGCCAAAAACACCATTCGTTCAAATTTATATATATATATATATATATATATATATGTGTCCGTTACCGCGATAACTTTTGAAAGAAATGCCCGATTTTGATGAAATTTGGCACAAATGTGTAGAGTAACATTTATGACTTTAAGTTCGAAAACCAGATTGATCGGACTATGGGAAGGGGGTTTTATGGGGGTTTTAAATTTTCCAAAAATCAGTTTTTTGAATTTTTCCTCCTAAAATTTTAAAAACACTCAATTTTGGTTATAGCCATTTTCTAGAGCTTAAAAAAACAAATAATTTACTATTTTTAATCATTAACCTAGATTTAGTGGTTGTAGAGAAAAGTAAAAAAAAACGCGTCCATAAAATTGTCCATGTTAATCTTATGGGAAAAAGGTTTTTGGATTTTCCTCAGATAATTTTACTGACAACTTGACATTTGCTGATACCAATCAGTTCAGCTCTACAAAACAATCATTTTGGTGTTTTAAGTGTTGTTCTACGTCCAACCGTTGCAGAGATATTTAAAGTGCTAAACACAGTACGTTGCCCAATGTTATCCTTATGGAGAATAAATAAAATGTTATATCTCGATTATTTATGAATGTATATTGATGAAACTTGGTATGTGGCTTCACGTAGTACTGGTATATTGATATTTGCACACTAAATGGATTTTTTGTTGATTATCCCCGTTGCAGCAAATCTGCATACTCGGCCCCATATTATTCATATGGAGAATAAGTCAAGTTTTATATCTCCCTTAGTTATGAACCTAAACTAATAAAACTTGGTATGTAGCTTCACCTGGTTGAGTTATATTGATAATTGCAAAAATACACATTTTTTATCTTCCTCGTTGCAGCTAACCTGCGTACTCAGCTCTAATGTTATTCTTATGGAGAATAAATAAAATGCTACATATCACTTATTTATAAATGGATTTTTGTGAAACTTGGTAAGTAGCTCTATGTCGTAGTGAGACACATATATGCATTGGAAATTCGCTGAGTACGCAGGTTTGCTGCGACGGGGGCATTTTTAATGTATTCTCCAGTGAGGCTTCACTATTTCACCCCAGAGCTTGTTAGTATTGAGTATTTGTCTTTTTGGAAGTCAAGTAAAATTAGAAAATCCTACTACAGGGACCAGAATAAATAGCTGTTAAAACATTACATAAAGCTATATGAGTTTTAGGCCATATTAGGGTTTTATATGAGGCTGTATTGAAAGAAGTTACAAATTTACTGAATTAATATATTTATGTAATTATTATTGTTTCCTATAATTAAAAAGTGAATGAACAATTAAAACGTTGCAAAACTAACTTGACTCGTTAGAACACAGTTCAATGGATGCAATATGCAATGACAACCAGCCCTAGCCCTAGTGTTTAAAGCAGTGTTAGAATAAAAAAATATAAAGAAAAAACCCTTCAACAAAAAGGCCTAAAATCCCTCCTTATGCCATGCATCATAGAATAATAAATGTTAAATTTTTTCACCAACGCATTGGCTACTGAAAAAAGATTCCATAACCTTAAAGTATGATTTATTTATGAAGTTGTATGGTTATTTTCAAAGGTCTATTGGTTATACTGGAGACTACACTGCGTAACGATTTGCATCAAAGTGAGCCTGTGATTTGGTCAGGTTAGGTAAATTTAAATAAGTACAGGGTAAAAAATATATAATTCAGTATTTAGATTCAAAGAGGTAATTACATACAAATATGTATGTATTGTACCACTAGCTGCGGGCAGCTTGTAGTAGTGGGGCTTTGAACTACCCTGGGTTCGGATTAAGGTAACCTGCCTGTAATCTTTTTTATTATTGATTGAGTTGTAATTGTTCAGCCAATTCAATTGCTAAACTAATTTAACATTGCTTCAATGGGCACTATACAATGTTTTAGTGTTACTGAGGGGTTTAAAATGTTCACTAGGAACTGTGTATTACTTTCCAAAAATTGTATTATCCGAACTACCCCTGGCCCCAATTAGTTATAATAAATGGATAATGGACTCTCTACTGTAGTCCGACTTGCCTTGATAATGGACTCTCTACTGTAGTCCGACTTGCCTCGATAATGGACTCTCTACTGTAGTCCGACTTGCCTTGATAATGGACTCTCTACTGTAGTCCGACTTGCCTTGATAATGGACTCTCTACTGTAGTCCGACTTGCCTTGATAATGGACTCTCTACTGTAGTCCGACTTGCCTTGATAATGGACTCTCTACTGTAGTCCGACTTGCCTTGATAATGGACTCTCTACTGTAGTCCGACTTGCCTTGATAATGGACTCTCTACTGTAGTCCGACTTGCCTTGATAATGGACTCTCTACTGTAGTCCGACTTGCCTTGATAATGGACTCTCTACTGTAGTCCGACTTGCCTTGATAATGGACTCTCTACTGTAGTCCGACTTGCCTTGATAATGGCCTCTCTACTGTAGTCCGACTTGCCTTGATAATGGACTCTCTACTGTAGTCCGACTTGCCTTGATAATGGACTCTCTACTGTAGTCCGACTTGCCTTGATAATGGACTCTCTACTGTAGTCCGACTTGCCTTGATAATGGACTCTCTACTGTAGTCCGACTTGCCTTGGGAATGTTGGTCAGTGAGCTGAATCACACATTCATCCTGATCTAATTTGAGTAGAATATTTTTGATGATGTAGGTGCACTGGGAGCAGACAAAGTGTTCTCAAATTCTTTTCGTAGTTCTTTAGAATAAGAGTAAATATCATTTTAAGAGAGCAACAACCCCGTTGTATGTTTAGCCCTAAGTGTCTATATCTCCCTAATCCATTTCAGTAATTGCATTGCAACAATTACCGTATAACTCAAACAAGATTTTGGGGTTTTTATCGTGTATTTTATCCTAAATGTTTCATTTCTACTATAGAGAAGATAACGATTGGAAATGTTTTTAATAGTCTATTCAACCAACTCTTCTGATGATGTTCCCCTTTGTGGCAATGACATGTTTGGAATACAAAATGAAAGAAATAACTAATTAATTACAATAAATAATTTAGCTTGTTCAATCTATACGATATTAATAATAATGTCTTTTGAAAGCTGAAAGCTTAAGAAGAAACTTGTAATTAGACTTTATGTAACACCTCAGAGTTTACTATTTATCCGTGAGACACTTTCCTTACTCATATATATTTTATGTTGCGTCGATCAACATAAGGATAGCAGATTCTAACATTTTGGCAGGAACAGGAGAATTATGTACTGTGATTTTTTATTCACGGAGAAATTTTTAGAGAAAGACAAAGATTAAATTAAAATCTTTAAAACCCAAAATTTGTTTAAATTTTATTTTAAAATTCAGCTTTTTTTGTTTTTTTTAGCGAATTTCCCCTATAGGGGAGAAGCTATTACCATAGGTCTCATGGTAAGACTTAAGCCCGAGACCATGATAAAATCTTAATTTTGAGGTCCCCAGATGCCAAAAACACCATTCGTTCAAATTTATATATATATATATATATATATATGAACCCCATATAAATATATATATTTTTGTTTTTTGTATGTATATATTTATGTATTTGTATATATATGTGTCCGTGAGCACGATAACTCTCGTAAAACAGGTCCAATCTTAATGAAATTTGGGACAAATGTGTAAAGTACCATTTATTTGAACAAATTCGAAAACCAGATGAATCGCACCATTTGAAGGAGGGTTTTAGGGGGTTTTGTACCCCAAAAATTGTTGGGGTTTCACATTTAATTTTTATTTAAATCAAATTTTAATTTATACCATTGAATTCAGCTTAAAAAAATTGGTATTTTTATCATTGCTCTATGTCAATTGGTTACTGAGATATTGAAAGTGCTAAACACAGTACGTTGTCTAATGATATTCTTATAGAGAAAAATAAAAATTGTATAGCTCGCTTATTTATGAACATAAACTGATGAAATTTGGTATATGGCTTCATCTGGTTGTGGTTTATTGCTGTTTGCACAAACAACATTTTTTCGCCTATGGTTCCTGTAGCAGCAAACCTAGGTACTTGGTCCCCAAGTTATTCTTATGGAAAATACTTAAAATGTTATATATCGCTTATTTATAAATGTATATGGATGAAACTTGGTATATGACTTCTCTAAGATGAGTTCTATTGATATTTGCATACAAACCCATTATTTTGTGTGCCTTGTTGCAGCAAACCTGCGTACTCATCCCCAATGTTATTCTTATGGAGAATAATTAATATTTTAAACATCACTTATTTGTGAATATATTTATTATGAATCCTGTTAAGTGTTTTAATGTGATATGTTATATATTCATTGGAAATTCGCTGAGTGTGCAGGTTGCTGCGACGGGGGTATTTATTTTTCTCATCATACATTATTTATGTGTTTTTTTCAGAGGGTACGATTCCGACTTCCGAGAGGCCAGTTTGGTATGATTCCGACTTCTAAACAAATGTCAACACTCTTTAAATCATGGAAACTAAGCTGATTTGTGATATTTAAATGTTTGTTTCATGTTAATTTTTAGTTGTTCATGTTCATTGTTTTTTGGGATGTTTTCAAATTATTTTTCCTGGATTGTTGTGTTAATTTTACTAATTTCTAACTAATAAAAATTGTTGTGTTTAATCTTTAATGTTTTCCTGATTTTTTATGTTTTGCTCCAAAACTGAATGGTCAGTAAATACACTTCAGTCCGTAAACTGAAGGCCAGTGCCTATCCTTATGCCTAGTGGCGTAACTGACTTTTTTGGGCCCCCCACAAACTTGATTTCTGCTCCCCCCCCTCCATGTAACATAATCGTAGGGTTTCACCCTTTCCTTATACGTATATAGATTCTGGGATAAGGTTGCATGAGCCAGACGTTTCATAACCACCAGATACATAATGTCAGTTCCAGTATTGTTTAATGTTACGGTAGTAATTTAACAACGCCAAGTTTCTTATTTAGGCTATAATATTTTAAATAACGTTTCATCACGTCAATGTAGTATAAAATACCTAAGAATTAAGGTTTTGACAAGTGTCAAAACGTAACACTTAAAAACGTCCAGGTCCCAGGTCAGTAACTCGCTTTGTTCCAGTCCAAATATAGAAAAGTGAATTCAGATTCGGTTTGGAGTGAAATTGCCGCTATACCGTTTACGTTTATACCTTGAGGTTTTTAAACGGATCCCATCATGAGCCAAGGTTCGTAGAGTTTTCAGAAACAAGGTTCGTAGAGCTTTCAGACCAGGTGTGCTGAGTCGATCTATTTAAGGTTTTCTACTTAACCGGAAGAGACCTCGTAAAAACATCTGGAAGGTCACGTGATCACCAATCCAATCTGCAGTGTTGCTGGAAACACGATATTTATCTACGATTACCATATTTTCCTTATCAGTGTAATTAGAATTAACATTGTTTTACTGCTTACATTCTATGATAAGCTGTTATTTTATGAAACTAATATATTGTTTTGATTTATTTGTATTATTAGATTAATGGATTAAGGGTTTACATTTGCTTTCTGCATGTTCAGTGGCAATTTAAAAATAGCTGTACCATTATTATACCCTTAAGGTTGGCAACACTTTATGATATGTTGTTGATTTATGAATCAGCTGGACGCCCTGGTAAGACATCTTTGCTGCGAACATTACTCTTATGTAAATAAGCACACCTGGTCTGTACGAACCTTGTTTCAGACCAGGTGTGCTTATTTACATAAGAGTAATGTTCGCAGCAAAGATGTCTTACGAGGGCGTCCAGCTGATTCATAAATCAACAACATATCATAAAGTGTTGCCAACCTTAAGGGTATAATAATGGTACAGCTATTTTTAAATTGCCACTGAACATGCAGAAAGAAAATGTAAACCCTTAATCCATTAATCTAATAATACAAATAAATCAAAACAATATATTAGTTTCATAAAATAACAGCTTATCATAGAATGTAAGCAGTAAAACAATGTTAATTCTAATTACACTGATAAGGAAAATATGGTACTCGTACGATAAATATCGTGCTTCCAGCAACACTGCAGATTGGATTAGTGATCACATGACCTTCCAGCTGTTTTTACGAGGTCTCTTCCGGTTAAGTAGAAAACCTTAAATAGATCGACTCAGCACAACTGGTCTGAAAGCTCTACGAACCTTGATCATGAGCCATAGCATACTTACGATGATTCACCTTTGAAAGTGAATTTACATCACAGAATCTTCACTACACAGTTCAAAAATATTACTAACACTTACAACTGGTTTAAAATTATTATGCAAAATGGTGACATATTTTTTCCTAAATATCTCACTTTAAAGTTTAAATAGGATAAATAAACTACGTCTCACAACACTAAAAAGTACATTTACCCTTATACTGTCCTTACATACAAGACGGTAAAATAAACACAAAAGATATGCGAGTGACAATCTACCCCAAGACTTTCTACTCCGCGACATGTCACCTTATTTTTGGACTCTGTTGAATTCTGAGAAAAATTAGACCTTGCTAGAGGTATTTACATTAAAAATTATAGGGGATTGAGGGGTTTTTCTTCCTAATCAGAATTATTTAAAATGTTACATTTTTGCCATATACTATCACTATCATGTCGTAGTATTTGGTGTAATTTTCTTTGAAATTGCGCGGAAGATCTAAATATACCATTGTAGTAACTAAAATGGGTGCACCACTAAAATGTAGTGTTTTATGATAGTAGCAGTTACACACTGAGTGCACCAGTGTATTAATGATATACCTGCCGGTAGGGGCTGCTGTTTTTTGTGTGTTTGTGTAAGGGTGATCCCTTAAGTGCCATGCGAAAACAAATGGAGTTTAGTTACCATTACTGGCAGCTTTGTTGCTGTCTTGCCATGAACAACTTCAGTTCTCCTCTACGGGAGTTTGGGCTTGTCAGCAAGATGAGCAGTGATGTACTGTCGGCCAGGATGGCATAAGCAGTGGCGTAACTGCGGGGCCCGCAGTGCGGGGGGCCCACGGGCTGAGGGGGCCCACCAGCCGAGGTCATGGGGCCCGCGGGCCAAAAGGTAAAAGCTAATGTTGTTAGTAAACTTTAATAATTATTTTTTTAGCTCAGTAAAAATATATTTCATTTGTTTTGATTAGTGTTTAATAAATTTAACAATTGACTATATACACCTGTAGCAGACAGTAAACACAATAGTAAAATCGGTTAACCAAGAAACAGCACAATCTATTGAGTGCGGTCGGCAACAGGGGCTATTGCATGTGCTTCCCCCTAGTAGACATTAGTAGACATTAGGCTTCAAGAGGCTCGGCCTGCCTTGACAATATTAACAAATACTTTTAGATCAACTCAGTCTTGCAACTTTATTAATTTTCCTTTTTCAGGCCATGATTGTGTTACTTGCTACTGAAAATGTTAACTTACACACCTGTGTATCCCAAAAGGCTAAAATAGTTGTAACTGGGCCAAAGTATAATAACAAGCTGTTTATATTTGTATCTCAGCTTAGTAGTTATAGGTGATTACTTGTTTTCCAAACTACATGCTACATCACTCTGCTAATGATTTTTGTCTTTGAGAATTTTTTTCTGCATTTTAAAGCATTTTTGCAATGACTCTTCCTCAATTAAAATGTAAAGCTGGTTTTCAATCTAATGAAATAGTCAAGAATGGTGAGGAGTGGGTTATACTCCCCAGCTGCCAAAGTAAACAAAAAATAAGTTATGTGTTGTTCTTGGATTTGAATAAGAAGCTTAATAATTCTAAACAATCCAATGATATTTATATAGAAGATAAGAGAGAATATAAATTAGCTCTTAATAAAGTTAAACAATCTTACAACATTAGAAGTATTGTTCTACAAACAAATGCAAAAGGGCTTGGAAAATTACAAGTTGCCTAAATTAGTAAAAAAAGTAAAATAAATAGTGAAACAGAGGCAGGTACAATTTTATTTCACTACATGAGTTTAACACTTATTGTACACAGACAGTTCAGAATGTTTAGTACAACATTATAAATCCTGTGGGATACTGTTGCAGATATGTAGCAAAATTGCAATTGAGACTCTAGTCTAGACCTAGTTAGGTCGTTTTTTTTTTCTCCAAAAACAAATGCAGGAGGTTGTACAAATTGTAAATAAGTTAAAGTATTCTATCAGTGTTGATATCTATGGCATTTCTTGTAATTTATTGAAAAATGTTATTAACTGTATAGCTTGTCCTATTAATTTTGCTATAGATAATGGTTTGGTTCAGGGTATCTTTCCTAGCGTTATTAAGTTATCGAGAGTAGTGCCTGTATATAAGAAAGGATATACAAAATATCCATCCACACAGCTATCGGCCTATTGTTTTGACTCCTGTTTTTTCTAAAGCATTGGAAACTATTTTATATAACCAAGTGTAACTTCTTAGATCGACATAGTTCTATCTCTGTAATGAGTGGTTTTGTGTTTAGAAAAAATAGATCCACTACTGATGCCACTGATTCTCTTGTTTAAAAGGTTCTTCAGGTATTTGAAGAGAAATAGTTTGCTCAGGTCACTTTTTGTGACCTGAGTCTGAGTAAAGCCTTTGATTGTGTGGATCAGGAGTTAATTTTGTTTAAATTAAGTTTATGGGGTTTCCTAAACAATTGCTTAGCTATTCTTAGTTTTGTTAGTGTGACAGTATGTTTTGATATCTTGACGCTATCAGTCCCCATAGGGATATAAGATGAAGGAGATGGTAATTGTCTACTTGCTTAAAATTTAAAATGTTATGTAAACAATATTCTATTGTTGCAAAAAAGTTTTGGAATTATCATTGATGTACATAGACTGAACCATTGTAAGCCATTATTTGTTATAACTTAGTCATGACTCTTGTAAATCTCTACTTATACACAGTGTACTTCATACCATATGAACAATTAATCTACAAAATCTGACACTTAAGACAAGATATACACTCGCATGATACTAGAAACCGGAAACTCATGAATGTACCTTTTAAAAGATTTACCAAATATTAAGAAGCTATGATGTAATTGCCAGTAATTGGATCCAAAGGCTATAATCGATTTTCACCAAGAGTATTAAACTGTCTTTTTTATTTGGTTTCATGTACTTTACAGAACGGGGCTCTCTCCCCGAAGTAATGTGTTAAACAATTCTGTGTATTTGTTTATTTGTTTGTCAGTAAATTATATTTACTTGCAAGGATAAATACGCAAACCAAAGAATCAAAATTAATTTGTTCCAACTTTCATTTATATATTGCTTGAGGAATTCCATTCACACTTCATTTTTAAGTTGCCTCAAACAAAAGATTGCGGTCCATTAGTCCAGCAGTCATAATCAGTTCTTATAATTAAATCCCTTATAATTAACGACCTGTAAACAATAGAAATGTAAAGTAAATATTTGAAACATTAAAAGTCAACATAATAGTGTTGAAAAAACTGTAAAAAATTACAATATAATAGAGACAATTATTTGTAGATTAGTAACCTTACTTTTTTAATTTCCCATACAGTTTAATAATTCATTAACGTACTATTGTACATATTTAATATAGTGAGCGCGCGAATAGAGAAGAACATAGAATGAGTGGGGAAATCAGGGACATAGTGGGGAAATTTTGTAGCTCTTAGTGGGGAAAAATTATTTTTCCACCTGGCAATGGCAATACTGCATGTTCATAGTTCATATAGTTTTTGTTGTTCGTGCGTGACGTTTAAAACGTCAAAATTAATAATTTGTTTCTGAATTATAAATTTTACATTTACTCTAACAATAAACCTGGATTTAGCGAGTATTTATTTAAATAATTCTCTGCTGGAAAGTTCAAAATATTTGATTTAACGCTATTATCATACAAAACTATACCTGTGATGTGTGTTCATATCAGTTTTTGTTTTACAAGCCTATTTTTATAAACTGAGGTTACAATAGTTTACATTCGGTTGCTGCTGTTTATTGCCATTGATACCAATGGGACCTAAAACTACTGATATATTGAACGGATTTCAAGTGTATCCTTTATTTTAAGTGTAAAATATAAGTAGTATTTGTAGTCCTAACTTATCTTCAGGACTCCTAACCTAGCTCTAACTGACTTGCGTCTAGGTTTACAAGTGTAGGCCTACTTTGATAAAGTAGTCGGAAAATGATAATGATTTTGTACCATGCTAAATTATTTGATAATCGGATGTCTTTCCCGAGTGAGTGTTTAAAATGCAGCACATACTTTGGCTTTTATTGCAATTTGGGGAAATTTAAGTAGGCATATGCAGAATCTAAAAAATAGTTTTATAATTCAGAAGAGAGAAATCCTTTCCATGTTAAGACATTGTCCAAGAGACTTGTCAACATTTTGTCGATTTAGGAATCGTGACTTTTCCCTTTCTTTTTGTGTCTTGAAGTAAGATAGTTAGTTTTGTTATACAAATTAATATTATTCAGTCTCACAAACATCTTTACAATAAGATAAATATGCATTTAAATCCCTTGGTTTAACATAGACATCACTCTACTCTTAGGGCGTTTTGATAGCTCTACTATTAAAAAATAAAACCCTAAATAATTTAAATTGGCTTAAAATTGTATTCCAAACTGCCCTAAAGTTTGATATTAGTGACATTAAAATATTCAAGACTCAATTAAAATTATCTATTATTGAATAAGTGCTGCTATAGTGTTCACTATTACCATCCCAAATAGGTCTTGATCCTTTTTTACAGTTAGTTTTGTTTGATAATCCCTTCCCAATTTCAAATCTTATAAACTTATAAGACTTATTGGATAAGACTTGTCCAATTACGTGGATCGTTTTGCCATATAAAATAGAAACAAGGACTGGTCTTATGCCCTGGATAAGTGGGTTGAGAAGACAACTTTGGGGGTATATGAAGTATGACAGGTTTGTGATTTAGTTGATTTTGTCAGTGATTATATCAAGGCGATAGACGCTGGCCAGACGGTACTTGGCTGCTTTACTGATCTTAGCAAGGGGTTTGATTGTGTTGTTGTTCGTGCTGTTAATTAAGTCAGTCCTGTCTAGTCCGAAATTGATCATTTCTGGTGTTCCACAAGATCTTGAATCAATAAATGTAGTTGAATTTCTGGGGTGACATTGGACAGTGTATAAGCTGGAGTGAGCAGTTGGACAAGACTGAGGGAAAATGCCAAGGGCATTTTTGTCCCAACAAATCTTTAAAAATTCCGAAACCTTCAGCTAGGCCAACTGGACGGAGTACCAAGTAACCAAGTAAATATGAAAACCTCGCTTTATCGGCAGGCTGTGCTGCCATCTTCAGACCAACTGTGGCTCGATTCAAGATGGCGGACACCATCTGCCATCAAAGCAAGCAAGTCAAGCAATCAAACACTTTCTTTAATCTTTTTTTTAAATGGTTGGCAGCTTCATACTCTTCTTTTCCTGTCCACATGGGTCTCAGGCCTGGGGCTCATCAGGTTTGTGAACTTATCTAGCAAAAATATATGCGTACCTTTCCAGTACAGTTGGTTAGACAGTTTTATAAAATTTACTTGCCAGGATCCAGCTTAGATTCGGGGGGAGGGGCGGGGGGGCGGGGGGCGAATGTATTAACCTCTCACCACCATATAAGATGGTGAAAATAGCCCAGAATGTTAATTGGAGGGGTGTGTCAGTTCTTGTTACATCGGTTCTTGTGATGACAACAAACAATGATGGTTCTATTCATGTATTTTTATAACTTGTTTATGTCATGAAAGTTACTAACTTTTACCGTGACAGTAATATTAAGTGCATTTATGCCAGTTAAATATGAAAATTTAGCATGTTTTATACTAACATGAAGGCGAGGGTTATCTGGATCCCACCACTGCTCAGAACTGGGATTTGAACCCATGCCTTTTTTCCAGCCATTGTGTCCGAGTCCATTTCCTGGAGCACTCAAATCACGATTCATAATGTTCACTTTTTGATTTAAAACACAAAAATTTCCTGCAGTTTAAATGTGCTTAGCCAAGGCGCACAAAACCAACAAGCGAGTAGGCGCTAACAACAAGCCTGACTATTACCATGCCAAAAGTAAAAGGTCCTATCCTTTTGACTGGGTAGGTAGTCAGACTGATTTTATGTTTTTATTTTCGGTTGGTAATAAGGTGTGATTGGCCTTTTATTTGTTTTAAAAGGACCTCATTTAGCATATATTCCTATTTACAGTTTATGTTTGTAATAGAGCTTTGGGTTTTGTTTCAGAGGAGTGTAGTATGTCTTGATTTTAAAATATGACATAGACCCTTTAAAGGAAAACAGATTTGATAAGTGCTTACCAATTTAGAATTATTTTATGTTTTTTATTTATTTGTCTTATTAAAAAAATATTCTGAAATATTTTAGAAGTACAAGCTAACATTGTACATTTAACAATGAACTTTTATCCAGTTTGCCTTAACCAGATCTCTCAGTAACTGGATGAACTTGAGGGATGCTGACACTGGAAAAATATTATGGCAGGGGAACGAGGATTTGTGAGTAATATTAAGTAGGCCTAGCTATATTTTTGTTAAATTTAGCTGGACAGTAATAATCTTGCAACTTTTATTTTCATTTTTCAAGTTAATTTCTATTATGATTTGTTAGAATTAGTCTACTGTAATTATAGCCAAAGTGTATAGCCTACAGAATGTTTAAATGCTTAGTTGTTGAATAGTAACAGTACACGAACAATGAGGATGTGCGAGTTCCAAGGTCACAAGGATTAAATTCCTGCAATTCTAAACCTCACATGACATCTTATAGCCTAGGTAAAAAATCACATCACTATGCTTTAAGCTAGCCCATTTAAAATTGATTTTAATAGGCCTATAAACTTTATATTATTTTTTATGGGAATATATTGTATTTAACTTTAAAATTTCCACTGTTTGAACCTACTTTGCACCAACTTTTTAACATTATATTGCGGACTATTACTGTTTAATCATTTTAGCGAATTTCCCCTATAGGGAAGAAGCTATTACCGCAGTCGGCATGGTAGGACCTAGATCCGGGGCTATAACTTTGCCAAAAACACTGTTCGTTCAAAACTGTATACCTGTATATAATATCTATGTGTGTCAGTGGGTGTGATAGCTTTAGTAAAAAAGGTCTGATCTTGATGAAATTTTGAATAAACATGTAAAGCAACCACATGCGAACCTTAACCAGATACAGTAAGCAAACATTTCATTCACAAACCTCTTTTGCATTGCACTCTATGGGTCCACAACAATAATCAATTTAGAGATTATTCTAAAACAACAAAAAAGTTATTAGAATCATGCTAAAACTGAAATATGATGATTCAGCAAAGGACCATTTTAAAACTTTAAAAATTCTTATGGTCTATATATTCTTACAGTCAATATATTTTTGAAACTATTCTTGCTGCAAGAAATAAAAAAACTCAGTGTAAATATTAACTCAGTGAGGACTCTTTCCTATAACACCAGAGGAAAAAATCAGTTTTCCCAGAGACACAAATTGAAATTTTTTGAAAAAATAAACCGACATATATAGGAAATATTTATCTAAAGCATATTCCAAAAAGTATATCAAAGGAAAATGGCTTAAAGTTTAAACAAATTTTAAAAAAATCGTATAAACATGGCATTATATTATTTTGATGAGCTTTCCACCCCTCTCTAATCTTAGTTGAGTAATCATAAATGTATTCTTGTTTAGTTTAATAAAATGTATTCTGTTGATGATGCATATCTTGAAATTTAGCATGTAAGTTTTTTTATACTAACATGAAGGCAAGGGTTATCTGGATCCCACCTCAATACACTCCAGTACTTCAATAGCCGTATTATTATGTACGGCTATTTATTGTACAGCTTGTGCATAATGTAAATAAAGATTTGTGACTATGACTATACAGTAAGCAGTGTTTTGTAGTTTTATGTTTAAGTAATTATTTTATAAGACGCTGTTCTTTGTACCATTTATGTACATACAAATGAATAAAGATATGTGATTATTAACTATTGACTATTTTATTGGTGTGTGCTGGGTGTCTTTCTGGTATTAGATAAATTATTGGTATGACTTTTAAGTTCAAAAACCAGACAATCGATCCTCCCGAAGGGGAGTCTACATAAATGGGTTACTGAGGTATTGAAATGCTAAACACAGTACGTTGTCCAGTGGTTATCTTATGGAGAACAAGTAAAATGAACATATATTAATGAAACTTGGTCTATGCCTTAACATGGTTGGGGACGGTTGATATTTGCATACAAAACCCATTTCTTCTTGTCCCCGTGGCAGCAAACCTGCATACTCAGCTCTAATATTATTCTTATGGATGGTAAGAAAAGTTGTATATCTCGCTTGTTTATGAACATAGGCTATATTGATATTAACCCCGTCGCAGCAAACTTGCTTGCGTACTCAGCGAATTTCCTATGCATGTATATGTGTCTTAATATCTCATTACGAAACTTACCAATTTTTATAAAAAATATATTCAAATAAGCAATATAATTTATAATATTTTAACTACTATCTATTAGACTACTATTAGGGCTGCGTACGCAGGATTACTGTAACAAGGAACACTAGACTACTATTAGGGCTGCGTACGCAGGATTACTGTAACAAGGAACACTAGACTACTATTAGGGCTGCGTACGCAGGATTACTGTAACAAGGAACACTAGACTACTATTAGGGCTGCGTACGCAGGATTACTGTAACAAGGAACACTAGACTACTATTAGGGCTGCGTACGCAGGATTACTGTAACAAGGAACACTAGACTACTATTAGGGCTGCGTACGCAGGATTACTGTAACAAGGAACACTAGACTACTATTAGGGCTGCGTACGCAGGATTACTGTAACAAGGAACACTAGACTACTATTAGGGCTGCGTACGCAGGATTACTGTAACAAGGAACACTAGACTACTATTAGGGCTGCGTACGCAGGATTACTGTAACAAGGAACACTAGACTACTATTAGGGCTGCGTACGCAGGATTACTGTAACAAGGAACACTAGACTACTATTAGGGCTGCGTACGCAGGATTACTGTAACAAGGAACACTAGACTACTATTAGGGCTGCGTACGCAGGATTACTGTAACAAGGAACACTAGACTACTATTAGGGCTGCGTACGCAGGATTACTGTAACAAGGAACACTAGACTACTATTAGGGCTGCGTACGCAGGATTACTGTAACAAGGAACACAACCAGTGTTTTAAATGTAAATATCAATAGAACTCAATTAGGTAAAGCCCCACACCAAGTTTTATTAATTTATATTTATGATTAAGAGAGATATGACATTTTACTTACTCTCCATAAGAATAAAATTAGGGCTAAGTAGGCAGGTTTGCTGCTACAGGGTAACATGTAACACCATTAAAAAATGGGTTTTATTGCAAATATCAATAGACCACAACCAGGTGAAATGACATACCAAGTTTTATCCAATGGTAAAAACACAAATTTAACTTTTACAAACATTATGTGTAAAAAATATAAAAATAAAATTTTTGGGTAAGCCCCCCAAAAAAACTCGTTGCGATGGGGCGATCTTACTGTTTTTTTAGAATTTAAGTCAAATATGTTGCTTTACATGTTTGTACCAAATTTCATCAGAATCAGACTGCTTTTATGAGAGTTACGACTAGGGGTGTGCGAGTAGTGATTTTTTGAATCGTGTTGAATAGTGCCAATTAGTTTCGAGTATTTTAAAGAGAGTATTTGCCATCAGTTTGTAGTTTTTAATAGTGTAATGGGATTTGGATACCACTCCCGATTTTATAATCTAAACATGGTTTATAACTAATACATGAGCAGCAATACACATTTTTGGCCAGTACAATCAAACTGAATCCTTTTGACAGACAAATCACGGTTTGACATTCGTTTCCGCCCGATAAAACACGGTCCGGTTGTCATTTGGCCAATACCACCTGGTCTGGACATCCCTCATAATTAATATTAGATGATGAAATCGTAGTTACGGCCGATATTAAGTGGCCCGGTCGCCACTTTTGCTGATATTATGTATAATGTATATCAAACTTAAAGTTTGGTGCAAAGTAAACCGTGGGAAATTTACAGTTAAACACATTGTTAGCTTCCAATAATAATCAAAAATATACTATTTATTTAAACAGTACAGTATTCCCTTGCATTAAAAATATGTTTTTGTAGATCTTCACCTGATGTCGAGCATATGGCCAGAGTTCCAAAGAAAATTCTTAAATGTAGAGCTGTCTCTAGAGAAATTAATTTTTCTTCTGTTGAAGCATTAGAAAAGTTTCGTTTGGAACAAAAGATATTGTTCAAGGTAAGTTATAAATGAATATATCACATGTCTTCTATTATTATATAAAACTGCATTTTTGTCTTATGTTTAAATAATTGTTTAGCATGTAAAATTGTCTTACAATATTTAAATTTGCTCATAAATGTTGTACAGATGTAAAGGTTATCTAAAAAGTTCAGAAAACGATTAACTCTATATTTAAACATTTATTATCTACAAAAGAGGCTATTTATTTCAGCAGTCACATCATACCTGCGTACTCAGTGAATTTCCAATGCATAAATATGTGTCTCACTACCATAAAAAGCCACTTACCAAGTTTCATCAATATAGCATACATTCATAAGTAATCGAGATATAAAATTTGATTTGTTCTCTATAAGAAGGCAGATAAGACACTTATTTTTATGAAATTATTAATTTAGGTTCATAACTAAGGAAGATATCAAACATTAACTATTCTTCATTAGGATAACGCTAGGGCTGAGTATGCAGGTTTGCTGCTTCGGGGAAAAAGTTTTTTTCCAAATATTAATAAACTACAACTAGGTGAAGATAAACTGAACTAGGTCTTCTCTATAATAATTACATTAGGGCTGAGTATGCAGGTTTGCTACAACAAGGAAGATAAGAAATGTGTTATTATGAAATTATCAAAATAACAAGGTGAAGCTTCATACCTAGTTTTATTAATTCAGGTCCATAACTAAAGGAGATATCAAACATTAACCAATCTAAATAAGAATAATATTGGATAACGTATGGTGTTTAACACTTTGATTACCCCGCAGCGGTTGGTAGTAGAACTAAAATTTTAATACCAAAATGATTGTTTTTTTAGAGCCGAACTGATAGAGAAAAACAAATGTTAAGTTTTAAATAAAATTAACTGAGGAAAATCCAAAAACCTTTTCCCCGTAAGATTAACATGGGGAATTTTATGAATAATTTTTGGCAATTTTTTTCTGCAACGACTTAATCTAGGTTAATGATTCAAAGTAACAAAATTAGTTATATATAAAATGGTCAAAACCAAAATTGAGTGTGTTTTTAAAATTTTGAGTGAAAAATGTAAATAAAACTGATTTTATTAGAAAATTTAAAACCCCCATGAACCCCCCTTCCCATAGTCCAATCTTTCTGGTGTTCAAACTTAAATTCATGAATGTCACCTTACACATTTGAGCTGAATTTCATCAAAATCACACTTTTTTTACTAAAGTTATCACGTTCACGGACACATGTATAGATATATATATATAGATTTGAACGAATAGCGTTTTTGGCATCTGGGGACCTCAACACAAAATGTTATCTTAGTCTCGGGCTTAAGTCTTAGCATGGCACATACGGTAACAGCTTTCTTCCTTGTAGGGGAAATTCGCTAAAAGAGCGAAACTTTGAAAACTCAAAGCAGCCTTAACTATTTTTCCTGTTAATATACTAGACTATTTAGTGTCTTAAAGACACCTCAGCCTATCGAAGTATTCAGACTATTTAGTGTCTTAAAGACACCTCAGCCTATCGAAGTATTCATTAAAATGGTTTTATTAAACTCCATTCTAGTGGCCCCTGTACTATATAATCACGACTAAACAGGTACTCCTTCAATAATTTTCTTCATTGGATTATTGACGGAGGTAAAGTACCTGTTAAGTCGAAAATGGTTTTAGCAAAAGGCCCAACACGATTCTTTTACTGCCAACACAAGTTTTTGGATTGTGGCCTTGTATTCAATGATAGACCTTTGGATTGTTGTATAGTATATCTAATTTAAGATTTCCCTCTGACTCCTCGCTGGCTGACCACTGGAGGTAAGGATCCCGTGAAAACTCTGAAAGTAGTTTTTTAGTCCGATATGTATTATTGAAGTTTCAAGGTTCTAATTCATCCCTCGTTACAAATATTAAATCCAATCTTAACTTTTTAATACTTTATTCATTTATGATTCATCAAAGTTGATGATTTCGGCTTGGTTTAGAAACATTTATTGTATTTATTTTTACATTCCCCAATACAAATCACAATGATATTTTTTCAGGGCAGAGTCATGGAAGAGTGGTATTTTGAGTTTGGCTTTGTGATACCAAACTCGACCAACACGTGGCAGTCACTCATAGAAGCAGCTCCCGAGTCGCAGATGATGCCGGCAAATGTACTCAAGTAAGTTCTTAATCAAGAAAAGGTACAAGCGTTTCTGATTCAGTTTGGACATTTGAGTACGGATCATCGGTCCGGATAACTGGGAGTCCAGATTGATGTGATCCGGATTTCTGAGAGTCTGCTTATCATAACAATATGGAACCTGAAAATACATTTTGCATTGTAAGGGTTACATTTTCTAGTACAGAGGTCGACACTGGGTACAGCAAAATGAAGCTGTCACAGTATTGGTAAGTCTTTTGGCTATCCAGTGTGACCAGCTTCCCTTCCTTGGTTCCTCCTTGTCTCTTCTGGGGGCTTGACTCCCAGTCGAGCCTGGATACCCAGTCTAGTCCAAGTCCTTGGAGGGAGTAGTGGATCTTCCTTGCAGCCTGGGAGGAAGGGCCCTTACCCGACGGTCTCCGGTCTGCCGGGCTGGGGGATGAACCGTCCTGGGGCCACTCGACCCCTGAGAGGTTGGAGGCTCTGTGCGATGGCGGTCCCTGTCTGGTGGACTTAGGGGGACGTAGGGTTAGAGGGCGAATCGTCCTGGGGTTATGTCACCCACAGAGCCCGGGAGCTAGGTATGTTTATGTTTATGTTTTGTTGAAGGGACGGATTCAGAGATCCAAAGATTCAAAGATACTCACACGTCAACCGAAGCTTATTGTGTGTCCCTAGTACGTTAGTTCGGCAAACCAATGTTCGTACCCTTTACGAGATCCAGGAGTTTTTTACCAATACTAACTATTGAAGGTTCTCTCTCCCTTTCTGGAGTGAGGCAGACTGACCCCGTCCCACCACCTTTCCTATCCCTCTTTTCCCTCTTTCCGGTGGCTGCACAATATCCCAAGGGAGACATGCCTAGCCGGCAATGTCATGGCCTCCTAATCCCCCAAAAACAAACAACAAACAAACAAAGGTTACATTTATCAAATATTTTACATAAAATCTGGCATGGATATTTATTTTTCTTCCTAAACAGTTATTTAGGCTAACAAAATAGAAAACCCTCAAACATTTGTTGAGGATTTTATAAGTCAGAATTTGGAAATAATAATCTTATTACAAAAATCCATGCAAATTAATTTAATAAAAAATCTAAAAGTAAGTGTTTGAATGCCAAAATCAGCATTCGAAAATAAGTAGAAAACGATTACTCTGTTTCTCCTTTGAAAATTTATTTGTTGTCTTTTTAAAGGACCATACAAATATTTACTGTGAACTGCGCTGTTATCTTCATCAATCCCTCGATTAAGGTTAAATAACTGAGAACATGCTGTGATATCACCAAAGTTACTCTTATATTTTTATTGTGCTTTTTACCAGCCATTAGAAGGGTTTATTTTGTTTCAGTGGAAATGTGATGGGTTTATTTTGTTTCAGTGGAAATGTGATCATCGAAACCAAGTTCTACGATGACCAGACTCTCATATCCACCTCCAGGGTTAGGCTATTTTATGTTTAATTTATTTTTAGACTGAGTTAACAAATTCCCCAATGGGTAATCAACTATTCCTGCAAGTGGCCTGGGACCATGATAACTTTTTTGTTCATATCTAAATGGTAAAATCGCTGTTGGCTCAAACTGGTCAACACAGTAATAAGATAAATTCTAAAATACAGTAGAACCTTGATAATCAAATCTCATGGGGAAATAGAAAACTTCCAAGTTAGGACTGACAACCATTTCCAAAGAGTTTCAATTTATCATGGTATTTTTCAACAGAGGTATGACGTTTTGTGTACCTACTTATAATCACATAAGCTATGCATTTGGTGTGTGTTGTTGAACCAACATATATATACTATAACTATAACATAATACTGGTATGTTGTGTTGTAACTAAAGAGAATTTAAACCAAGCTCAAGAGCATAACACAGATGTTTATGTGCAAATAAAGTACTTATTACCAGGGCCGTACTCAGCTTTCACGGGCCCCTGGGCAGGCCTGGTGGTGTGTGGGTCCTTGTTGCCGTCCGGATCCAAGTTTGTGAATTTTTACAACAGGGATTTTGGAGTCAAAACATCTATTTATATCTACGTTGACGGTAGGCTCAGAATATCATAGAAATTTAAATAGCAAGTTCTTTCCCGCCAACTAGTTAATAGAGAAACAAGTTCGCACTCAGCACGCTGACGTGAGGGAAGTGAATTTCCACATAAAGACTTATAAAACTCAAAATCAGTGTAAAAAAATATATTTATTCCAATTTTTATTGAAATCTAAAAATAGTGATTTTTTGGCTGTTCTGATGCTCCTGGTTTCATTTACCTGTAAAGCTGGGAATACAATTTTGCGCATTATAATGTTAGGAGAAGGTCCAAACAGGCTTGAAAGTAGGCTTGAGGTTGCTGGGGATGATAAAAGTACTCTAACAAAGGAATAGCAGGTTTTTCTAGTGTAAAACCCCTAAGACAACATACTGTGTTTAGTCGATACACATTTTCTTTAATAACTCGGTAAATATGTATGCTAGAATGACGAGAGAGGGCTTAAAACTTTTGTCTCACTAATTCCCATCTTTTTATATGCATTAATTTTACATACGGGGCTTTTCTGACCCTTTTTGGCCTTAAATCTATAAATTTGAAAGAATAATCCCCAAAAAAGGGGTTTAGAGTTTTCCGATTGTTTTGCCCAACGAACTTGTCCAACTGATTACAGAAAGGAATGTCCCTACCAAATTTGAAGTAAATCGGACAACAAATGTGACCGCTTTAGTGCAAACACACACACACACACACACACATATATATATATATATATATATATATATATATATATATATATATAATTTTGAATGACCCTCAAAATATGTTCAGGGGGTCACGTTAGGAACTTCTATGGTGGTCCCGGGCTTAAGTTTCACCGTGCGGGTCATGCTAGTAGTTCACTTTCCAAAGGAAATTCACTAATAACATGGAAGTAGATATGCAAGTTCAAAAGGGGTAGGAACAATTTGATTGTTGAGGTTTTAATTTTCAAGGCTCTTTTATAATAGAATACATATTCACTTTAATACTATTGTTGTGTTGTAATAAGAATTCAGAATAATAGAAGCTCCAAGGTAATACTTTAATTACGTCAAATGGTGTAAAAGAACATGTGCTGGCCACTACTTCATAGCAATAAATCATTTGGTTTTGGTTAAATTGTCTTTTTAAGTGACCTTGAAGTTTATATTATTCTGGACTCAATTATATGGTAATTACACATAATTGGGTAATCACGCAGCAGCCAGGCAGTGAGGGGTAACAATGTAAATAGATAATTTTTGCTGGATGGATTTCATTTTATTGATGAATGCATAAGTGACGTTTTCTCTTATATACTCAACAGTTAAAGAAATAAGATTTGTTTTTTATTTTGTGGTTGCAGTTTTAGTTAAATTTTCATGAGATGTGATGGTTTTACTTTACTTTGATTAATTATTTTTGTTTAGCTTTAATAAGCCACCATATCTGTCAACAAAATTAGATCATAATAATAATCATGCATAATTTATATTTATTATACAAAGGTTTATGTACGGTTGTATTTGTACATGATTATGGTGTTGTATTGTTATTAACATTAATTAATCAATTTCATTACCGTTTCATTATTAAGCCCAAAGAATGTGTGTTTCTGAATTAAGGGTTAGGTCTCTTATTTACTTATTCTCTAGTCTTTTTCTACTAAATGTTGTTGAGGTACGTGTTACTAAATGTTTGTCTGTTGATTTTCCTCCGTAGTAGTAAACCTGCTACTCGGCCCTAATGTTATTCTTATGGAAAATAAGTAAAGTTTGATTCTCCCTTAATTATGAAACTAAATTATTAAAACTTGGTGTGTAACTTTACCTGGTTTAGTATTGATAATTGCATAAAAACACATTTGTTATTTGCTTGTTGCAGCAAACCTGTTTACCCAATCGTAATGTTATTCTTATAGAGAATAAATTAAATGCTATGTATCACTTACTTATGAATGTATTTTTATGAAACTTGGTGGCTTTATGTGGTAGTGAAACACATAAATGCATTGGAAATTTGTTGAGTATACAGGTTTGCTGTGACAGGGGTATTTTGTTTGGTTATAATATTTAATTTGATACACAATACAGTATTGCGCATGGTATTTTGCAGACACTCAATCTTGTATTAGCACTTAAACGTAAACGCATATTGTGATAGTTGTTTATCAGAAAGACGGACGTGATGACTTGACCTGTCCTCTAGGACACCCGGCCCGGCCGTCTGCCATGTTAGGAGACAACACCCAGTGTCAGTGTGTGTGGTGGTCAGTGTTTGTATGGATATTTGAGAGTACTGTAACTTGTGTATTCCTTAACAATAGTCTTACCAATTACAACATAATATGTGTATCTCGATAGTTTTCATTGAAAGCATAATGAGTTGATTACTTTGAAGTGGCTGACTTTAAACCTGGGAAATAAAATTTGTATATGAATGATTGAATATATCTTGTACTTAATTATTTAGCATGGTTTAGTTTTTTTGTTATTTAGTACAGTTTGATTTCTGAAAAAATGGGTTTATGTATTATACAGTTTGTGTATTTTATATGTATTTGAGAAGATTATGTTTAAACAAACATATAAATTTGTATATATATATATATATATATATATTTCAAACATTTTAAATGTGGATTTTGGGTTTATTGAAACAGAAATATAGCAATATAATAATGCAATTATATTAATAAACACAGGCTCAGCTGATCCAGGAATAAATGTCATCTGTAGTTGCACATTTTACCATTGTTTAGCGGTAGTGTGGTAGAAGCACTTTTAAAAGGAATGTATTTATAAATAATATGTATAAAAAAATAATTTAATTAGAAATTGCTCGTTTGAAATGGGTATTTTTACTGTAGTGAGATAAAGGGAGAAGTATTTAGAGCTTAACCTGTTTACAGATAAGATCCATTTTAAATATTTTTTTTATTAAATGTTCTGTTACGTTATAGTCACTGTAACAAATGTGTATAAAATACAAATCATAATTGTTTGTAAAAGTACAAAGTTAAGAGTCTTTTTAAACATTTATCCTTATTTATCTATTGATAATTGCAGCTGTTTAGTTAGATTTTGTATTTACTTTGATAATACCGAACTAGCTAACTTTTCTCAAATTAAATACAGTATTCATTATATATTAGGGTTTACAATTTTGTACAAAGTACGCTTTGGGTTTTTGCTGCCTTTGTGGAAATAAAATCTGCTTTTTGTATTGTAAAGTGAACTAACTGTTAAATACATTATTGTACATATTTATTGTGAATAAATTTATTTTAAGTCTATCATGGCTGTTTTAATGAATATAGTTAGTTTGTGTTAATAATGATAAAACAAATAACATTCTATTTTGTTATAGAGTTCAGTGGTGTTTTTTTGCAATTTTCTACAACCTTCCCATTTGTGTAATCTAATACATGGGGACTGAGAAAAAAGATAGATCAAGCAAAACAGGCAAAACTGAAAGATTCCTGGTAAAAAAATTTAACCCATAAGTAAGAAATCAATTTAACTAATACAAATCTTGAAGATGACAGTGACAATTTGTTAGTGTTCAATGTTGCAGTTTGATTTGATTTCCAAATCTTGTAGTATTCCTGCTAGTTATGCAGTGTATGATCAGCTTTATATCAAATATGTATCATTCACATTTGAGATCTTTTAGGCCTCAGCTAAGATTCAAGCGATAGCGACAAATAAGAATTTTCTAGCTGCATAAAATTCCATATAAATTGGGGGTCGGTGGATGATACAATCAACTAAAAAAAATACATTCTAGATGCCACTCAAGTTGCCGAGGCCAGACGAGTAGTGCAAGATGCCTCAGAGTTGAAGCCAGGTGCTCCTCTGTCCGAACCCTTCTCCCCTTCAAACCATGTTTAATTTCTTCCAGAATGAAATAAGCTCACAGCTGGTGATTCTTGGTTCATCTTATTCTTCGTCTATTTGCATGGTCTTAGGCGGGTTACACACTGGTGTCTCAGACATAGTCTCTTAAGAAATTTGTCTTGTCCGATGAAATTGAATGCCACATGTATGTTTAATGTGATTTTTACATATAATCTTTTACAAAATCAAATTGTATTATTCACGATTGGATTAAGCTTAAAAAACAAACAATTTGGTGTTTTGGTCATTGCTCTATGTCAATTGTTTACAGAGAAATTGAAAGTGCTAAACAAAGTAAGTTGTCCAATGTTATTCGTATGAAAAGAAAGTAACAATTTTATATCTCTTTTATTTATGAATGTATAATAACGAAACTTGGTATATGGCTTAATATGGATGTGGTTTATTGATATTTGAACAATCCATAAACATAATTGCGCAGTACATAAACGCTGGACGCAGCAAAACTCCACCCCAATCTCATGCGTGAGGACCTGCTTCCCGTGAGACGTGTTACCAAACACCGACCAACCGGTCTCGCGAGACACGAGTCTGAAGCAGATGTTTCGCGTCACACCACTGCCTCAAGCAGTGTTTTAATCCACATTCAATAACAGGTTGGTTTAAGATAGACACGCCTCGGACAAGACAAATGTCTTAAGACACCAGTGTGTAACCCACCTTTAGTATACAATGTCTTACGCATTTTATTCAGGCTGAAACCACCTAAATGCGGAGGGTTTCACTGTGACAAGCAGTTACCATCTTACCCTCAGAAAGCATATTTCCAACTGATAATGTGTGGATGTGGCAGGGGAAGAAAATTGTTTGTCACTTGTATAGTAGCCGACCTTGTTGCACACAAGTTGCTCATCATCGAAATCAAACCAAAATGCAATTTAGCTCCAGGAAAAGTGTAATTTAAAGAGTAAAATTGGATGAATCAACTAAACTCCTTTTTACATCAAACACTGCTAAGTACTGTGAGTCTTAATAATACTTTTAAAACACCTATCTTATTGCAATTATCAAGCAAATTCAGTCTAAAACAAACATATTAATGTAACTAAGACTAAAAGTACTCACACAGTTTAATAATACTATTCAGTTATAAGAATACCAACTGATGGAAAATACTCGCTCGAAAATACTCGAAACTCGAAAATAATTGGCACTACTCGCCTCGATTAAAAAAATCACTACTCGCACACCCCTAATTATTAGATAATTTTTGTTGTAAATAGCTTTGTGTTAACAATTTTATGTGACTTGAGTTGTTTTGAAAACCATGTAATGTTCATGAAAAACGCTCTAAATAAAAGACCATTTTATTTATTTATTTATTATTTAAAATTATTTTTGGGAAACAGTCTGAGATCATAACCATAGGACTCTTTTTTTTTGTTTGTTCTTTACTAAAATTCATTGTTGTAGCCCCTGAACTGTGCCAATTTTAAATTTTGACCTATCCTGTTTGGATAATACGTTCTTTGTATATGTACCACTTGAAAATGGCGTATTTATGGTGAAACATGTAGTGGACTAAATCACTACAATTTGAACTGTTGACGACAAGGTATGTACTTATTTTAGTGTTCTTTACTTATGTACTCAAAGAAAAATGTATTTTACAGCTTTTCAGTGAGTCCTATCATTGAGTATACACTAACTAGAGAGACAGCGGGAGCGGTAATGTTAGAGTGCGTGATCGCAATTAGAGGCAAGTACACGCATCTGAAGGTACGAGCGACACCATCGCCGCTTAGTACACGAGTTCTCTGTTGGAGCGCAGCACGGCTGACGACTTTCAGACCAACAACAAACCGTACTCCACCACTAGCCCTGCAGGCGCCGGCGCCGTCGCTTTCGTTATCGTCTGTCAGTTTATCACGCAAACACCACCAAATGGTGTACTCTGGCATTTACCAGGGCTGTAAAGTTATTATTTCAAAACTTTACACAGTACGAATCCTTAATACTGAATTTAAAAATAGGACTACTCATTTTAAATAATAACTAATTTTATTTTCAACTGTTAATTAACTGCTAATATTAATTATTTACAAAAAGTTGATTTACAGATGGTAGATTCATTTCCTTATTCCTTTCTAAAAATTAATGGGTTGAAATAAATTGATATTTAAACTATAAACTGGAAAATAAAAGTAGCATACATAACATTAAAATTCTATAATCCTTGAATTAAAACTTAATTAAGACGATAAACCAAATGCAATAGTCGGAGATGGAAGGGGCACAGAAATGACACCTAAATAAGCTTTCAAATTATGAATGGAATTCCTTAATGCATATTTTGAATACATACTGCACACTGCACAGATAAAAATTTAACAATTTTATAAGTTGTTTTGAAAAGGTACAGGTTTGTTTGTACTATATGGAAAAAAGGATGATAAAAATATAATTCGCTGATACTAATGAAACTGTACAAATATATTTTTCAAAATGTTATAGCCTACTATGAACGATAACATTCTAGAAAAACTTAAACCAAACCATGAATATGTACATGTATATACATTAGATTACTCGGCAGTAATTATTACACGCACCTGTCATATGTACCGTACAAGTTACCTAGTGTATTTCAAAACAAAGAAATAATCATGTATTTATAATTTATGAAGGGCTTTTAGCTATAATAGGATCTTTAAATAATTTAATAAAAGGTCAAATAAACAACTTATTCTTTACCAATAAACCAGTAATGAGAATAAACATAATGTTTTGCCATAAATTAATTATTACGACAAACTATACAAATACCGTATATAAAAAGTATGAGTGCACGCATTATTCGTGAGAAAAAACACACTAACTAGTGAAAATTATGGAACTAATTTAACACTTACAGAAAGGAAACACATAGACCTATTTGAATATAGAAAATAATGTGGACGAATAATAATAATTATTATTATGTACAACTGGTAAACGTATCCTTTACATTATAATACTGAACACTGTTTACATAAGAGCTAACAGTAGCATTTCGAATTTGGTACATGAACAAGGGATATATTTTTAAATTGAAGGAATACACGATACTAGAATGTTAAGTGCTCTGATACTCAACGTGTGCTCACTTTCTTACATATTCCGTAATTTGCTCCACTTCACATGATTGCGATTTCGGAACTCTCAGAATTTGTGATTCCCACAAAATATGTTTGATTATTTTTAATCTCAAACATAAGTTAATAACAAATGTACGATGATCAAGACACTGATTACTGACAAACCACTCGGGAACGACCTTTAAAATGTCTGCCCGCGTCAAATCAGAAAGGATCGCTTTCACCCCGCACAGCGTTTTAACACAGTCAAAGATGTTTACAACACAGTGAGAATAGTGTCGGTGACCTTGACCATAAGGGGCGAGGGCGCTTGTATTATCTCCTTCTCTCTCACATTTCTGTTGTAATGCAAATATAGCTGTGTAAGGTCGCCTAACTACCTTAACTATTTCAATTTATTTTGCTGTTTTTAATATAGAAAACTAATAAAGGTTGGCTGTAGACTAAGCCTTTTGGTAAAAATAATGCCAAGCGTATTAAAACATATAAATGTAATTAGGGGTGATACCGAAATTTATCGATTCTCGATACCGATACCAGAAAAATCGATTACCGCTTCTCGATACCGATACCATCGACACCTACGATTATTCAGTACCTATAGTTGTTAAAACGTTTGTTAAAAACAGTTACAAATTTATAATACCATTTAAAATTATTTTGTAGTTAATTGTCAAACAAATTTTTTAATGCAATTTTTTACATAATTTAATGTTAATTTCATTAGTATGCTATAGTAATGTAAAAAAACAAAAACTATTTATCATAAATTCATAATAGGGAAAAACTTGGTTGTAAGATAATGACTCAAAGAAATAATGTTGGTCAGCCGACTGGTTTATTGCTTTCAACCAGACCCCTCCCCTCCCTCTTCCTTCCTTATCTCCAAGGTAAGATTTTTGCTGCCGACCCAAACACTCCTCGTGCCTTTTGTAGAGCGGGTAAACGGCAGGAGTATCTCCTCCCGTGCACTTTGTAGTGTAGGTAAACGGCAGGGGTATCGATGGTATCGGTATCAACATTGAACGAATGAATCTCGATACCGATACCAATGTCCAAGAATCGATAGTATCGAGAATCGATAGTATCGAGAATCGACTCATTCCTAGATGTAATGTATGTAATACAGTACTATGTTTTGCTCAAATGAAGCGTTAGTAAATCTTAGTGAGCTGCCATTAACAAACAATTTATTGTTATTTAAATTAAAACCACATAGTAAATATTGTTTATATTCTAATTTATTTATTAATTACTTTAAAAGTCCTTTCTATCAACAATCACAGTTGCAGGTAACAGTAATATAACCATTTTGAAATTGTGCAATGCATGGGATCACTCTCGACTCTCTCCAGATTCGCAGATAGTGCTACTGCCACCGCACGCGCAGTTCCAGGCTGCCGGCGCCGGTGCCACGCTGTTGCGTCGCCGAGCCGCACCGTGGTCGTCGTAGTGCAAAGAATCGCCGGTAGGATCAGCAGCGAATAGTGTAATCATTTCAGCTGGTTCTAACATCTGACGCTAGGTTGGGGGTCGAGCCACCCATCACAGGTTTCCCTATACTCTATATATTCAATGGTCCTATGCAATTGAGGTTTCCAGCTCTCAATTGAAAATACATTAACTCCAGCTCTCACTTGAAAATACATTAACTGCAGCTCTCACTTGAAAATACATTAACTCCAGCTCTCACTTGAAAATACATTAACTCCAGCTCTCACTTGAAAATACATTAACTCCAGCTCTCATTTGAAAATACATTAACTCCAGCTCTCACTTGAAAATACATTAACTCCAGCTCTCACTTGAAAATACATTAACTCCAGCTCTCATTTGAAAATACATTAACTCCAGCTCTCACTTGAAAATACATTAACTACAGCTCTCACTTGAAAATACATTAACTCCAGCTCTCACTTGAAAATACATTAACTGCAGCTCTCACTTGAAAATACATTAACTCCAGCTCTCACTTGAAAATACATTAACTCCAGCTCTCATTTGAAAATACATTAACTCCAGCTCTCATTTGAAAATACATTAACTCCAGCTCTCATTTGAAAATACATTAACTCCAGCTCTCATTTGAAAATATAATACCCATTATTTTTTTGTTATGATTCAGATTTATTATGATACTGCAATGCACACATCAAATAATGTCAAAGCGCTTATCTACTATGTAAGTAAGATAAAGTATAAAAAATAAGTAATCAAATATACTCTTTCTTAAATATACAAAATGTATAAAATCAATATAAAATGATGCCAATGAATTTTAATAATCAAGAAGCCTTTATTGTCATAAAATATTTATATAGCATGAACAATAGGTCAAATTATTTACACAGTTAATACAAAGAGTTGTAGACAATAATAGACTTAAAACAAAACAAAAAACCCATCCAATAAAAAATTAGTTCTTGTCTCTTTAAAATTCATCAAAGTTATATGTAACCAAATCTATCCAATATGCCTTCAACCTTTTTTTAAATGTTGTATGGTTAATTCAATTTTTATGGACTTGGAATTTGGTTTTAACAATCTTTCACTAGCATGTACGTAGTTTTATTTGTAAATATTTCCAAACAAAGGTGGGGGAGGGGTCAGTTTTGTTTCTAGTGTAATAGGGGTGTACCGGGGCCAATACCACATTATGATTAAGACCTTTGACATACATAATGGTATCGAAAATGTGAAGTCCATAAACTGTTATAATTTTCAGCTCTTTTGTTCTCGTTAATTTCAAAATAATCCAAATTGATTTTTTAATTTTAGCGAATTTCTCCTATAGGGAAGAAGCTATTACCGTAGTTCGGACTATAATAACTTTTTGTTTTGAGGTCCCCAGATGCCAAAAACACCATTCGTTCAAAACTGTGGATATATATATATATATATATATATATATATATATATATATATATATACATAATTTGGTATAGATGTGTAAAGAAACATTTATGACTAAGTTTGAAAACCATTGAAAACCAGACAGATCAACCTACTTGAAGGGGGGTTTTGTACCCCAAATTTTTTTTTTTTAATTTTCATATCTTTTCAAAAGTCAAATTTTAGTTTTCACCATTGGATCCAGCTTAAAAAACACGATTTGGTGTTTTGATCTGCTCTACAAGATACTTTGATTGGTTACAGAGATATTAAAAGTGCTAAACAAAGTACTTTGTCCAATTTTATTCTTATGGAGGATAAAAACAATTTTATATCTCGCTTATTTTTGAACATATACTGACGAAACTTGGTATACGGTTCCATCTAGTTATGGTCTATTATTTGCAAATAACAAATTTTTACTGATGGTTCCCGTAGCAGCAAACCTCTAGCAAATTTGTGAACACCCAATTAAACATATTTTTAAAATATGTAACATAGATCAACCGATTTTGCCAAGCTTAATCTGACTTCTCTAATATCCAGTAAAATGTCACCTGATGTTATTGCGTGCACAAAATATATGAATAATTCACAGTACTGAATCAATTATTTTGTCCTATAACGACGATCAATATTTGTAACAACTCTGAGGCTGCCTGACAGTCTGTGGTTTATTCACACATTAACCATTAAATACATTAGGAATAATTGACATTTGCTGCAAAAATAAGTCATTCAGTATACTTGAATCATCCATGAAGTATTGTTGTAATTCAGGATTTTAGCTGTAAAGGGTATTTTTTTAATGTAACCCTGTTTAGAAGTACCATAGGTCACTTTTTAAGATCACTACAAGTTCATAAGATGGCATTCCTGCTTCCATTACTTAATTCTTCATAAATTGAATTGCATCATTGTTTATTTTATTTGCTGTTATTTTGGGGGTTATTACATTAAAGATGGTTTTTAATTTTCTGAAATGTGGACGGTTACAAAATGGCTGCATAATCGGTCTGTTTGATCACCTTAAAAGATGAATTCATCGGAATCATTTGCCGCAAGTGCCAAAAACAGTAAAACACATTTTAGTCGTTTCAAATATTTTTAGTTGTTATTTCCAATTTGTTGGTTGGAACTCTTGGCATAAAACTCTTTTGATGTAGGAATAAAAATGACTTTTTAAATAGGTAGTTTTTGTAAAAATACATGTAAGTTTTTTAACCGAATTCAACTTCAGAAGAAAATTGGAATTTATGCATCCCTAATTCAGTGCTACAGGTCATTACAGCACCACGATTAATACTAATTCAATTTAGATTTTATGTTTTCTAGTCAATCAAACATATGCATTTTCAAAAAAGATTTTAAGAGGGGAAATGCTCCCTCCTCCCCCCGAGGGTTAAGGGGCAACATACTTCAAATATTCTCTGTTGGTCAATGCTAACTTGACCTGGATATCAGTAAACTGCTAGTAAACTATTATTAGTATCAATTTTTTGGGGGAAAATAGAGAAAATGCACATACAAGTATTGTAAACGTAAAAAATAGACAATTTTATTAACACTAACAGTGCTTATTACAAATAGGTTTCAAAAAAGTTCTGAGTTTTGAAGAAACCCAAACTAAACTCATATCAAATGATCAAGAAAAAAGGAAAACTGACCAAAACTTGAAAACCTTTGTCAAAAAATATAAACAAAAGAATATTCAGCAGCTGCTTCAAGTGTTAAATATAACTTATTCTAATTATTTTATGAAAACCTGCTCTCAGTTTTTTAAACTTAAGACTGAACTGCTATGAGGCTGAAACCAAAATAACTTTATATGCGAAAGAGCCGCATCTCCTTTTTTAATGTTGATTCTAGTCTCTGAAATGGTCAATATCACATAATTAATGCTATGCCTCCTAGTTGTCGTTTAGAGCCAGTCGAGAAAGAACAGAAAAAATAACTGAAATAACAAAATATTACAACATCAGATTGTTTGTGATGTAAATGGTAGACTGAGACAGATTGACACGTGTTTGTAAACAAAAAACTGCTTGACATAATTTGTATCTTGTGTAGATCATATCGTGATGTCTTAACATATCCTGTTTTCCTAGCCCGTTATAAAAATTAATTACAAAATATCAATTAAATGGACAGGAATTTTCAGTGTAGGTATTTACATTTCCAGCTTATGTACATTTACTTTAAAATGTAAACCTAACCAGTCTTAAATAATACTAGATACATAAACACATATGTATTGAAATAGATACAAATTAGGGGTCTGCGGTGCACCGAAAAATCGGTACCGGTTCTGTACAAAATGAATTACCATATTCGGTTCGGTACCACTAACGGTGCCGGTACTAAGTCTGTACACTACAGTCTACAACTATAAAACGTAAAGATTCACTGTTATCAACCACATTTTTCCTTCAGTTTTACTCTTGATATCTTTTTCATCCGTTGACATTCTACTTACACGACGTGACTTTACTTTGCTCAAATGAGTACTTGATACTTCAAATCGCCAAACATTTGGCAAATACATTCTGATCTACGATCGTGTGTTACAGAGAGTAATAACTTGCAGAAGGTCTAGGTTGACACTTATTTCGATAATATGCAAACGTAATAAAATGTACATCAATTGAAAAACACAAATCGGTCTTATCATAACATTTTCCTAATAGGCATTATGACGTTTCCTACGTATTATGGATGAAAATTAAACCAGCCGAAAAAAAAATGTTTGAATTAAATATGAAATATGCCGTGAACAGTTTAGAAGAGTGTTTAGGTTAAATATTAGTTTGATTATTAATACGTCGATTACCAAATAATAAAAAAAAATTTCACACAAACTACTGTTGTAACGTATGCAAAAGGTTAGCCTACATTAGTCCATCATTTTATGTCGTATTTCATAATTTTGGAAACTGCGTATTTCTTTCTCTCTGGTATTCACTTTCTAGGTGTACTCTTTGTGTGACGATGACGTTTGGACGTAATCACCACTTCCACTTGAAGCGATTGCGCGTTTGGTTTTGTTGATAAAATGTTTTGAACAAGTTGTGTTTATAGTTTAAATATTTAAAACAAACAATGAGTGATTGTGATTAACCGCCGTCACCATTGACTTCTGTTGCGACGAGTAGGCTACAACTTCGACGTCTGCTGAGTATGTGTCATCTGATTGCAATACAAATTCTTATTCTGTTGTGTTACTTTGTTAAAAGATTTACAATTTTTTTCTAGGCTATAATTTACAATTCATAAAATCTGTATTTAATTATAATCAAAAGCTTACCTAAATACATTTTGTTTTTCTGCCAGTGTGTTTTTCTTTTAAAATCCTTTCTCTGTATTTGTTCTGTTTGGTTTCCCGAATACACTTATTACGAATATTACTTATTACACTAAATACTAACTGCGGCAATTTTATTCCTGCGTACCGTACCGATTTTGCACCGAGAACCGAGGTACTAAAATATTTACCGTACCGACTTTAAATTTCTGGTACCGCAGACCCCTAATAAAAATGTTGAAAGCTAGATGGTAACGTGTCTTTAGTTGGATACCGAATAGGCAACAACTCGCAAATAGTTAATGTACAAACTTAATGTTTTTTAAAGAATCTTTGAAAGTCTTTGTTTGTTAGTTGAGGTTTTGCACTTGTGTTGTCCTCTTCATCCTCCATGCAAGTGTTCGTAGCAAACTCCAATTCTTGGGCAAGAGTTTCATCACCATTCGGGGAGCTGGAAATGAATACAAATATCAGCTTCTGATACTCCATCACCACTGCACTTCTGAGACAGTAGACTACAAATTATAATACTTACACCCCCAGCCCACAAATGTGAATAACATCTCATCCAGGACATATATAGATTGTTATTTATAAATAACATAAACTCACCATCACCAACAATGAATTTTAAACAAGGAATACATAGATTGTTAGAATCAAGAATTTATAGCAAAAAATATATGAGGAATACAATCCCCATCAACATATGATTTTTAACATTTTCTTAAGGAAATTTGGTTATAAACTTATATCTTTTCAATTGACATGAGGTGTTTTTAAAATTGTTTATTAACCTATCATAATTGTCCTCTACTTGCGAATTTAATTAATGGAGATTATATACCTTCTTTTTTGGTTTGACTGAAGTTTTTGTCTACATCCCCCTGTCTCACACTCATTATACCAAAACTGGCTGACTGTCACGGTTAAAGAAATTCATAAAATAAAATATTCTTTTATTTTTCTCATCCATATCAGAACAACAACTAGCGTAACAATAACCTTATTATACAAATTTTTATTTATAACCTAATAAATACAGTCAACTCCCGATTATCCGGGAGCGGGTTAATCGGGTTGCGGTTAAACCGGGGTCATGAAATGTTAGTTTTAATATTTTTATTTGTCCCCTTCTAAACATAAATAGATCAATAATAACAATTTGTTTGGTTAAAATCTCTCCAGAATCGTAAAATTTACTTTATTTTTCAGAATAAATACTACAAAACAATTTAGTAAATAAAACGTAATCTGAGAGTTTGTTATCTCGCTAATGAGCCTTTGACGCTTGCTGGGGAGCGATAACCTTGACACTGCTCTAGCCACTTGCACCTGGCTGGGCAGAGCGACGACGGACGGACGGAAGTTGAAAATAGAAACCATTCTAGACAATCACCCTTCAGCGTTGTTTAACTCACATGTTTTTGCCTTTAGTACGGAATCAATTAGCCTACTGTTTGGTGTATTTCTATGACCCTGTGTATTGCTTTTCGGAAATGCAAACGAGTTTAACTTATCAGCCATTGCTAGTATTCACTATTACTCCCTGTAGTCCGGCCACCTCGGGATCGGACCCTTGGCCGGATTACAAAATGGCTGAACCACCCAGCGTTAATTGTAAATGTAAAATACCGATCTATAATAACATACCAGTTCATAAAAAATCTACTTTTAAGATGGTCTAAGCAATTAAAAAAGAAACAAAATTCGCCAGTCACCTGAACTGAGATGTTTTGTTTATATTTTGGCTTGAAAATAAACAGACAAATTGACTTCTGTCGATTATCTGCCGTGGAAAACCCTCCCACAGGCTGTCATCTCATTTCTATGAGGTCGGCCGGACTAGAGGGAGTCTACTGTATCTTGATTTTTTGTAGATTTCATCACATTTTTAAGTTTTCAAAAGTATTTAATTTACATAAATATGTCTTAAATGACATTAAAACACCATACTGTGATAGAAAAATGTGAATAAACATTTACTATGTGAATAAAGATTTACTATATTCAAAATATTCAATTTATTGAATCCCTTAGTTTTAACCGTGGTTTTGGGTTATCCGTGACCCTCCAACCAGTCATTACCCCGGATAATCGGGAGTTGAATGTAAAATGAATTTTTAGGAAAGGCTCCTTCAGTAACATCTTAAACCAAATTTGAACTCACATTTTTTTATTTTTAGGAGCTAATTTAAAGAACTTCAGCAAAAGCAGTTTTTTCAGCGGGATAATTTAAATTATGACCAGTCAATATTCCATTATTTACCCTCGCATGCATTACACACTTGGACACAGAATCTTATGTTTTGCAACTAACTTCGTCACTCTAACTATTAATACAGTAAATACAATGAACTTCAGTAATGATTTAATTCCTTTAATGTATCAGCAATTTTCCCAATACGACCGTTTCCAAATTTTGATTTAAATTTATGAAAACAATGGAACTGAAAAGACATTTATTTAGGATTTTTCTATTATTAAAAGCAAAAGATCATCCGATTCGAACAAATGCCAAGTGAGCAGCTATGATGTAGTGCAGTAACAGAGATTGGTATAAAATCTTAAAAGAGTCAGGGAAGCAGGCCCGCTCAGAGAAATGTCGGGCCCTTGCGCAAATGAGAATATGGGCCCCCTTTACCCCCTCCAATACATGAGATTCAATATTTTGAATTATAAATACTCTGTGAGTTTATATAGGCATGTTTGTTTCAATAGATTGTTTCTTGTTCTTCGGTCCTCGCTGATAACCAAAACTATATTGTAAGGATGAGTCGATACCAAAATTGATCAATTCTACCGATACCAGAAAAATTGATTCTCGATACAGATACCAATCGATACCTAAGATTATTCAGTACCAATAGTTGTTAAAAACAGTTACAAATTTATGTTACCATTTAAAATTATCTAGTCGCTTTTTGTAATTAATTATCAAACTAATTTTTACATAATTTAACGTTAATTTCACTAGTATGCTATAGTAATATAGAAAAAGAAAACTGTTCAATATAAATTCATAATGGGGAAAAACATGGTTGTAAGGTGTAAAAACTCAAAGAAATAATGTTGGTCAGCCGACTAATTTATTGCTTTCAACCGGACCCACCCCTCCCCTCACGTCCTGTCTCCCTTCCTTATCTCCAAGGTCAGATTTTTTCCGCCGACCCAAACACTCCCCGTGCCCTGTGTACCGCGGGTGAACGGCGGGGGTAACTATGACACTTTCAACAACTACCGGTATCGACATTGAACGAATGAATTTCTATACCAATACAAATGTCCAAGAATCGGTAGTATCGAGAATCGACTCATCCCTAGTATATTATAGTTTAACAAAATCAACCAGCCACCCAGGGCCCCCCCCCTCTGGGCGGGCCTGCAGGGAAGGAGAGGTAACGGCGCGGAGCTCTGTGCACTGCCTGCTCTTGCAGTTTGTAATTGCATGCCTACAGTTCTGATGGAGGATAAACAGTGACATATGGCTGAAGACACTCGTATCGCGTTCAAGATTCCAACCACTCACAGCACTGCGATATCTAGTGAGTAGAAATAAAGCTACTATAATCGGCATGGCACAAATATAGCCTTTATTTAAAAAAACAAAACAAGTTCTATTAGGCAAGGTTTACACATATCGACTTCATGCTGTGCATTCCTGAACCTCAAGATGGATTTCAATATAAATACAGATTCCTACTTGATAGTCAAATCTGATTTCTTAACACTTAGATATTTTATAAAAAATGGATTTACAACGGTGAAATTGTTCATCAATCTAAAGGGCCAATTGACACAACTTCTTAAAACAGATTCCATAAGGAAGGCCTTTTAATGAAAATAATAATAACTCCTTAATATTACATGATATTTATGCATCTTTCTGTAAATCTGTTAACCCATTGGCTTAGAATGACGTGCTGGTGCTGTTCCTAACTTGTAATTTTTAAAACCTATGAATTGGAATAAAAAATCTTGTTTTTAAAGGGATTAATAGCGCATTTTAATTAAAATATTGTTTCGTTTCAGTTTAAAGAGTCACATTGGCACACACAGTAGACTTAAGTAAAAAGTACAAAATCAATGTTGACCATGTGCAACTCACAAAGAATTAAGCGATCACGTCAACTTCCAAGCAAGCCTGCCACCGTTACTATACTTGGGCCCTCCCACCACCGTTGCCACAGACCGGTTAACTCATTGAGAGTTGTACGACTGGTCAGTTTTGGTCTTGTGTGGGAATCGAACCCACGAACTTCGTATCAACACCTGGCCAAGTGTTACCACGACCAGTGGCCTAGCGGCGTTAAATAGGTTTATAGTCAGCCCGCGACCCTAGCGGAGAGAACCGTAGTTGCCCGCAGTCATTAGTAACAGATTTTTCTACTAAAGTGCAGCACCAATCAAATCCCGTTGTAGGCTACTGTGAATATAATAACATTACTACCTTAATGGGTTACCCTAAATTTTATTAAATAAAATAATTCAAGGATTTCGGGCTTTGATTTTTATCTATTTTCATCATTACCTTTGATTTTTAAAATGTAACAAATTAATATATTGACCAAGCCTTAAAATAGAGATACTTACTTGCATTTTTCACTGATGGTAAGAAGGCATTGCTTTATATCTTTGTCTGTTGACATTCTCATAATTTTCTTCTGGGGAGAGGAGTCAGGTGAAGAGGCTGAGCTTTGCGATGATACACCATCTAGTCCAGCACTGAAATTATAAATGAAACAATCAATCTCCTAGCAACATGTCCGATAGGGAGGTCGCCATTACCGTAGGTTTCATGAATGTCAAGGCCATTATTTATTTTTTTATTTTCTTTGATTCAAAAAATAACATTTATTTATGAGTGGTGTTTTAACTATCGATAGGTCGGTCACTGTAGCAATTCCTGATGTGTACAGAAAATTGTATTGTTTGGCTTCTCCATATATATACATTATTTATATATTTATGGAGAAGCCAAACAATACAATTACCACAGAAAAAATAATAAAATATATATATATTTATTTTATGATTAAATTTTACTAACTTTAATTTACTCATGGTCGAGCAGCCTCCAAAGCTGATAAACAATGTAAAATAAGGTTCTGTACCTCCGTATTCAGCTTTAAAACAATCGAAACGGACGTAATACAGATACTATAAAACACAACAGAAGGCACATTAGCCTGCTCGGTGAGGGTAAACTCATCTAAACACAGTTTCTAAATAGGTTAAGAAAACGCGTAGATTGAAACCCACACGTTTAATCTGTTTAACACAAGAAATACAATAATAATATAAAATAAATATAAATCAAAATACAATACTGTGTACCTTAGAAAACAAAAAGCATTGTTTGACATGAAAATTTCTCCCGGCACCCATCCTGCCGAGACCATAGCTCTCTCGCACTCTCACGGGAGTTACACTGGCTCTGCCTTGTCAGATTAAAAATGTACCAGTTTAGAAAATGTTGAACTATTAAGATTATACTGCACTCTAAACTAACTTCATTCCATAAACAGGAGTTTCCTCCTCAGACTCCTTGGCTTGTGGACCCTATCATCAAGTGTTTTGAAGTGAATACATTGAGTTTTTAATTTAGAAACACCCAGACACTTATTAACCCATTGGCTTACCTGAAATTTGCCACCTGACAAACCGTTCCAGTTTCCTAAGAAAAATTACATAAATGTAGACTTTTACTAAAACTGTCACTATAGCAACAAAAATTGCTCAATTTACTTAATTTTTGTACTAATCTTTAGAGAAATAAATTATCTACAAGAAGAAAATACTTTTGACAGCATTTATGTATGGTAAATGTTATATATATATATATATATATATATATATATATATAGTTTATAAAAACAAATAATTTAAATAAAAAAATTATGTTTCAGCCCAATTTACTTGTAGGTTATTCATTTTTTTATATGAAAATAACAAATTGTAGTGATACATTTACATTTGACCTAGATATAACATATTTCCAAAATAATATTTTTCCGAATTTTGACCAAGTTCCCCCAAGTATGGGCATATGCATACAAAATACATACAAACAAAAAATAAAAATAAAAAATAAAAAAGTGCAATCCTGAGTATACTCGGGGTTGCACGTCCGGGCTACTTACGGCGGCCACGAGTATACTCGGGGTTGTGAGCCAATGGGTTAAGAAATATCAAAGCTTTTGCCTTTAAACTAGGGGTGTGCGAGTAGTGATTTTTGGATTCGAGTAGTGCCAATTATTTTTGAGTTTCGAATATTTTCGAGCGAGTATTTGCCATCGGTTGGTAGTTTAAAATAGTGTAATGGGATTTGGATACAAGCCTAGATTTGATAATCTAAACATGGTTTCTAACTAATACATGAGTAGCAATACAAAGTTTTGGCCAGTACAATCAAACTGGATTACGTATTGACAAACAAAACACGGTTTGACATTCGTTTTCGGCCGATAAAACACGGTCTGGTTGTCATTTGGCCAATGTTACGTGGTCCAGACATCGCTTATAATCAATATTAGATGACGAAATCGTTAGTTACCCCTGCTATCATATGGCCCGGTCGCCACTTTTGCCGATATTATGTATGCCGTCAACATTTACAGCCGAAATTACGCGGTCCGATCGTCATTTTCGACCGATTTTACGTGATGCGATCGCCTTGTGCGGCCGTTACTACGCGATTTGGCCGGTCACAATCGTCATTTTCGGCCGATTTTACATGATGTGATTGCCTTTTGCGGCCGTTAATACGCGTTTTGACCGGTCACGATCGTTAGCGATCGTCATTTTCGGCAGATTTTACGTGACGCGATCGCCTTTTGCGGCCGTGACTACGCGTTTTAGCCGGTCGCAATCGCTAGCGATCGTCCGGAAATCGGCGGGAAATACTCGCTCGAACTTTCGAGTATTTTTCAAAACTTCGAGTCGAGTTGGAGTATTAAAATACTCGGCCGAAAACTCGAAGTTTCGAGTACTCGCACACCCCTACTTTAAACCCGGTCAATAGCACTTTTAAATAGACATTCATTTAAAGAGATACATACTCGTCACTGGTGCCATGGAGATGTGGCTTCATTTCTTCTCCAGACACTCTCATGACTTTTTTCACTGGAGAGTCTGATGAACTTATAGATGCTGACGGTCCATAAAAATCAAGTCTGGCTCTGAAATTTATAACTTTTGTGATTAAATGGTTTAGGTTATACTATCATCAACACAATATAACTATTAATACTCATCAATAATACAATTGGACCCAGACTAATAAATAAATAATTAGTTACCGGTACTTTATACAAGACATCTACTAAAATCCCCATGTGGAATTCCCCGATTCGTCCACAGATAATAACCCATCAAATTCCAGGTGATGAAACTGATATTTTAAACCAGCTAATTAATGTAAATTTTACTAAACAAAGCTCAGTAAAAATACAACGGGAGTTTTATGCATAAGATTTGTACAGTAATCTTTAGATTAGAGATGTGCGCGAATAGTGAAATTTCAGTTAGGTTCGGATGGTTCCCAGTTTGTAATACACCTGAGTAACACAAGAACCTGAGAACACATACCCCACGAGAAAACGAAGCACAGTTGGAAAAGTAATGATCTACGTTTATTATTCCAAGAACAGTCTGCTTCGCTGCAGTGTAGAAAACAACGTACGTATATTTTTAATACAAGAGCCTAAACGCGACTTTTGTAATTACAGTACTAATTTGGCAATGTTAATTGTTTTGTCTACGCATTCTGATTCAAAAATCCATTGTAAATTGATTTATAGTCTAAGGAAAAACGCATTGCAAGATTAGTATTTATGGTAAGGTTTCCACTGCAAAACTGTGATAGTGAAAACTTATCTCTGCCTATTGAATGTACCCATTTTATAATTTTGGATTAAGTTGTTAGTGAACAGTTAGTTTCTTTTAAATTAACCGGTATATTTATAAAAGAATATGTGAAATATAGTAAGAATTAGTGGTAGAATACGATTCGACTAGAAAAATAAAAATAAAAACTGCATTAGGATTTCCTGGAACTTTGGATTTCTAAAGTTCTACTGTAATGGAAATGCTTTTGTGTAAACTATGTATTCCCTACCGATAATCGATAACTTACTTCATACTGGTTCTTTTAGAAATGCGGGGTTGATCTTGCTTCAGAGCTTGCATTGGCACAAGATTGAAGCTCTTAGTTGGTTTTGGCTTGGGTTTTTCTTCGGCCAAACCCGAGGATATCTGAGGACCGATGTCAGGCAAGCTCACAGGAGAAGTTTCCAAATTAACTTCTGGGGCAACTTCCATCTCACTCTGTTCTAACGACTTTTTGGGCCGTTTCTTCATCACCTTAATGTCTTTGCCACTTTTCTTCTCTTGGATCTGTCGTTTATTAGATGGGTAGCCCATGCGGCACGCGGCACTCTCCCCAAATATTTTGGTGTCTACTATTTGGTCATATGCATTTTGCGCATCCTCCTGAAACCGATTATATTATTCGATTAAAGATCTTCGTATATTCTAATAAATAATTTCTCGGGTAGCAATTTAAAAAACATCTAATAGCTAATAAAACTGTCCGGTTTTGATTGTATTTTTCAAATAGCTTTCAATGAGAGAGTCCTACACAGATCAATGCACTGAGCAAACATTTTTAATGCCCATAAATGATCTCCCTAAATTTATGAACAATAATACTACTTCTCCAACATTTTTATCAGTTACAAAACTGTTTTAATGATTGAATATTGTTTATTTAAAAAATAAATAGATAAACTGTAACATTGCCACCGCACAGACCGTGTCTGTAGACTGATTCCACATGGGAAAGACAATGTGATGTAACATACCGTCATGTGAAATTCAACTCGAATGGTGAACGAGTCGTCACGTTCTTCGATAGCCACACTTTTCACATGTCCGTAACAAGAAAGCTTGTTGCTGATTTTATCTTTATCTTTCCATTCAGCAGGAAGATCTGAAACATTTATAATATTCGTTATTTTAAAAATATTCGTTTAAAGAGTTATTTGAGAATTAATCAATTTTAGATGACTAAACGACCGAGAATAAATGTTAAGTGAAAAGAAAGGCATAGAGGAGCCAGTTACTCTTAACATAACCACAACTTAGCGAATTATTTTTATGTCTAGATATGAAATAATAATACAAATTTAGTTAGCATACAATTTAATTAAATATCTTTATTAAAACCTTTAGGGATGAATTTTATAAATGTCTAAACTGAGTGTTTTACATTCAGGATTTCAAAAACATTAAAAATTAATGGTGTCATAATATAACACCATTAATAACCACAGCTGGTGGTTGTAATTGCTTATTAACAGAATTAATAGTATATAAGTATAAGTACACAAATTTTAAGAGGATATAGTGCATGCTTAAGCAATTAACATTATCAATACTATGCAGTCACTTTAAAAAGGACGATATTGTTAGTAAAGAGGCAAAGAATACATACCTTGTAACAGTTAATCCCAAGACAACCACCAGTTAAAACAAGACCCACACAATCAAACAAATTAGGGAAGAAACTGAATCAAATACAAGAACAATAAGAAGGATTACATTTTTAGGAAACAGATATTATTCAGCTAGCTAACATGAGAGATCAAAGTTCAGTTCGCACATAAGTAACTCGAAAAATAAAGATACAATGTTATTAATGCTGATATTCCTGGATTTTTCGCGTTTCCTTCTCTGAAGAAGTCCCCCAGATAGATGAAATCAATGTTAAGAATGTGTTTTTTATGTGTTTTTGAATGTATTAACTCAACTGTACTTTGATTTCTCAGGTTCGTTATAAAATATAATATTTTCATAACCAGAAAATATTAAAGCCACAAACAAATATTAAAGCCACAGACAAATATTAAAGCCACAAACAAATATTAAAGCCACAAACAAACTTAAAGCTACTGCATATATGTAATAAAGGACGTACGATGACAGCTCTGGAGCAATTCAAAATATATAAAGCCACCAAAACCCATCCGCAACATTGATTAAATGACCGTAGCACTCTCCAGGCTAACATATTATTCAAAACTTTAATACAATTGGACAAAGAGCTTTGCCATGATAAAGGTAGCCGGGGATCAAAGGTCAGTTCCTGACGCCCGCCCTCCACCAGTCGAGACTCCGCACACGACATGCAAGCTTGTCACTGGTACCGATTGTGGTTAATAAGTAGGCCACTTACATGTTATTCGTTTGTTTGTGTTAGTTTTTGAAACTACGTGACGCGACCATCCCAGTGATGTGTCAAGATTTGCAAGTTCTTTGCTGGCCTGAAGATGACAGTTTACTGTCGAAACGCTTAGTCATTTATTGTACTACGAAGATCACGAGGCAGACTACAGGTATTTTTAACCTTTTACTTTAGTCAAAAGTGATTCAGAAAAAACAACACATAATAATGAACCAGAAAATATACAATCACCATACAATTAATTTCACACTCCAGTTTTTCAATATTAAACTTGTATAATTACAGTCAACTCCCGATTATCCGTGGGTAATGACCGGTTGGAGGGTCACGGATAACCCAAAACCACGGTTAAAACAAAGGTATTCAATAAATTGAATATAACGAATATAATAAAGGTTTATCAACATTTGTATACTACAATATTGTGTTTTAATATTATTTAAGATATATTTATGTAAGTTAAATACTTCTGAAAATCTTTAAATTGTGATAACATCTACAAACAATCAAGATAATAATAGTTAATACTAGCAATGGTTGATAGCAGTAAATACTATCCAAAACACCGAATGATATTCAATAGGTTAAAAATCTCTAAACACTGAACTCTCTAAACTACACCTAACAGTATGCTAATAATTCCGCACTGGGGGAAAACCCCTATGAGGGTAAACAATGGCAGGAAGGGTGATTGTTTTGAAATGTTTCTATCTTTAGACATCCGCGTCTGACTGTCCGTCTGTCTGTTTGTCGTCCCTGAGGGTGAACAGCGGCGGGATGGGTGACTGTTTTGAGATGTTTCCATCTTTAGACATCCGCGTCTGACCGTCCGCGTCCGTCTGTCTGTTTGTCTGTCCCTGAGGGTGAACAGCGGCGGGATGGGTGACCGTTTTGAGATGTTTCCATCTTTAGACATCCGCGTCTGACCGTCCGTCTGTCTGTTTGTCTGTCCCTGAGGGTGAACAGCGGCGGGATGGGTGACCGTTTTGAGATGTTTCCATCTTTAGACATCCGCGTCTGACCGTCCGTCTGTCTGTTTGTCTGTCCCTGAGGGTGAACAGCGGCGGGATGGGTGACTGTTTTGAGATGTTTCCATCTTTAGACATCCGCGTCTGACCGTCCGTCTGTCTGTTTGTCTGTCCCTGAGGGTGAACAGCGGCGGGATGGGTGACTGTTTTGAGATGTTTCCATCTTTAGACGTCCGCGTCTGACCGTCTGTCTGTCGCTGAGGGTGAACAGCGGCGGGATGGGTGACTGTTTTGAGGTCCAACTGTCTGTTTGTCTGTCACTGAGGGTGAACAGCGGCGGGATGGGTGATTCTTTTGAGATGTTTCTATTTTTAGACGTCCGCGTCCGACCGTCTGTGCAGTGTCAAGGTCATCGCTCCCCATCTCGCGCCCACGGCTCATTAGCAAAATGACAAACTCTCAGATTATGTTGTGGTTACTAAATTTTTTGTATAGTATTTATTCTGGTAAACAAAGTAAATTAAATATGATTCTGGAGATAATTTAGCAAAATAAATTGTGATTATTGCTCTATTTATGTTTAGAAGGCAATAAATAAAAATAAACATTTCGTGACTCCGGTTAAACCTCAACCCGATTAACCCGCTCCCGGATAATCGGGAGTTGACTGCACTTAAAAAATAAACAAATCAAAAATTACAATTTAAACATTCGATATAACAAAGAAGTTAAGTCACTTTGTAGTACATCATCGATCTCCCAAAACTCCTTAATCGATAAGAGAACCTCAATTAGGACATCTTTTACTTAATTTTAAATTCAATCAGAAGAAATTCTCTTAGTTTTGTAGGTAACTTGTATCCAAAGTTTGGGCTCAAAAGTTAAGCTTGCCAATGCTTGTCACCTTTAATCATGACTGGTATTGTGAATATTGCATGTGTATTATAAACGTATAATTAATTGCTTATTTGTTGGATCTCTGTAGTTTATTTTGAAATATACTAACACTTCATAAATAATAGTGCACGGAACAGTCAGAATTTTTAAGCTTTAAAATGTTTCTATGCAATATTTTCTGAATTCCAGTCCTGCAATACACCTGTTTTTTTTTTTTTTTTTTGTAGGATGATTAATTTTTGTTGTATTCAACTTCGATGTAAATCCCCATATTTAAACATGATATATTAATTTGAGTAAAAAGGAATAGTATATTATTTTTTAATTTGTCTGTGGAGCATTATATATTTAAGTTTCTTGCAATAAAATCTGGCATAGATAATTCTATTAAAAGGTCATTCAAATATGGTTATTCCAGTTAAGGTTATCACTACCATAATACCAAAATATTAACAGTATATGAAGCAGCTTCTATAATCTCATCATCAACACCAACAATCAACTAATACTTTAAGTTGAAAATGTATTTGGTTTTAAGTGAAATTAAGAAGAGCAGATTTATTTACATTCACTGATAATGTGCACTGCTGATGATTGAGTGGTTTTCATTAAAATATTGAATAATGGTGGGAATGTTAGGTAACCTTTAAGGGTTATTTAAATTATAACTATAGAAAATTAATAATGTATCACCTGCAAACATGATCATTTTCCCTTGATCATTGTGTCCAATGTCATTTATATAAATTAAAAATAGAAGTAGCCTGAAGGCAGAACCTATTTTTTTAAATCTTGTTGTAAAAATATCTTTACCATTTTGTTTTATTGAAAGAAACTATTCTTCCAAGCATTGCATGTTTTAGTACCGCAAGTGCATGGCCTCTAATTCCATAGCTTTCAAGTTTAAAATAATGCAGTTAAATGCTTTCTGCAGAACTAAAAATGTCCAAATCCAAATGCTTTAGTGATTGTTTCATAAAGCTTCTATCACACCTACAGGAAAATCTGATAATGCAGTTTATTGTTAATTTTCCCCTGTGAAATCCATGTTGGTTTTTAGATCAAATATTGTTCTTTAAAACAAGGATAATAATATACTACTGCAGACAATTTTTCAATAATTTTAGGAAAACTGGCTAAAGAGCAACAATTTTCAACTAATTGACTGGACTTTTTTTGATTGGTTCTCCGTGCTATCTTTACAATTTAAAGTGACTGGGGAGAACCCAGTTTCCAGCAAAGCACTGCCAAAATTCAACAGTGGCTTTACAACTTCAAACTTTTTAGGGTCAATTCTATCTTACCCAAAATATCAACTGTTTCTCAAAAATCTAGCAACATTACAAACCTCTAGGGGTGGGCGAGTACTCGAGATTTCAAGTACCTGTCTAGTATTTTCTAATACTCGAAGGACGAGCGAGTATTAGAGACTACTCGAAAATTCGAGTCGAGTAGTTGATTACTCCCGCCGTTTACCCCAAATAGTTGAAAATGCAAAGTTACTCCCGCCGTTTACCTACGTATACGCCGCTAACCAATATTTAACAAAATAAGTGACTGAAATAAAGGAAAATGAGTCAAACATGTATTTTTAGCTCACATGAAAGGAGGCAATGACAGGTGGGTTATTTATGGATACCTGTGAGTTAAGATAAATAAGAGAGGGGCACAGGGGATGTTTGGGTCAGGGTAAAAACATCACTTTCTTGTTAAAATGCTCTGGTTTTGATAAACTAACCCAAAATTGTTGTATGGATATATATTTGTAATACTTGTCTTTTGTTTGTTATGGTTGATGAAAACAATATATATATATATATATATATATATATATATATATATATATATATATATATATATATATTCATTTAAATCATTATTCATTCATGGTAAAATTAAGGTTAAAATAAAATAAATAATAACATTAATAATTCAATAAAATGTTATGTTATAATTTAAGTTTAATATGTAAAAAAATTAAAATGAGTTTTTTTTTTAACTTTTTAAAGAACTACTCGACTCGAGTAGTTTGGTTCAATACTCGACTCGACTCAATTACAAAAAAAAACTCACCCACCCCTACAAATCTCTGACTATGATATGGTTTGTTCTTAATATATACTTTTTTAACCTGTGGATCAAACGAACTTTATATCTTCAATGGGTGTAATTATTACCTAATACATAAGATACAGATGATAAATATGTGATAAATGCATTTAACACCTCCAAGATCATCATCACAGAAATATTTACATTGAAGGTATATCTCCTGATGCCTCATACCAAATGAACAAATTCAACACTCACTGGACATCCCACAAGTACACACACAATTGCCATACCCAGACAATTTGACGGAAACTTGTTGCACCTGATGATGTCATTGAAACTGAAATACTTTGAATAATTCACTAAATTAGGATATTTACTTTAACTTTATGTCCAACATTTTGACGAATGTTCTGTTATCAATTTTTGTCCAACCATTCACAATTTGTATCAATAAGGGTCTGAGGAAGGCATTTCCCTAATTCACTGCAACTATTTTGTGTTTGTTCTTTCTACAAGAAAGGGTCTAGATCAAACACAGGAAGCTATCGTCCAAATATAGTTATCCTAGTTTTTTATTTTATTTTTCTAAGATAATAGAGATTGTTGGTTATGATTGAATTATTCAATTTATAAAACAATAAGTCACCCAGCATGTCTCAGTTCGGTTACAGAAACGGGTTTTCAACTGATGATGCCATGAATAAGTTTGTACGACAGGTTCTCCCAGTTTTTGAAAAAAGGCCTAAGCCCAAGCACAGCCACAGCACGTAAAAAAAATCATTTTAGGACCTAAACTTTTCATAATACCATCAATGATCTTCCAATTTCAGTAAAAGCCACTTGTCTTCTTTATGCTGACGACAATTATTACTATAAACTCAGATTTCAAACACCTTACATTACTACTAAGGTGGTGCTTTGTTTCAAATGGATTTTTCATAAATGCTGCTAAACTCAAAAATAGTTTGTGCCCTTTTCGTACAGCCTCATGAAAATGAGTTGACCTATACAAAAAATTCCTAGGTATCTGACGTGAAGCCCACATATTTATTACACTGCAGCTAAATTGTCATGGGTCATATTTATTACACTGCAGCTAAATTGTCATGGGTCATATTTATAACACTGCAGCTAAATTGTCATGGGTCATATTTATTACACTGCAGCTAAATTGTCATGGGTCATATTTATTACACTGCAGCTAAATTGCCATGGGTCATATTTATAACACTGCAGCTAAATTGCCATGGGTCATATTTATTACACTGCAGCTAAATTGTCATGGGTCATATTTATTACACTGCAGCTAAATTGTCATGGGTCATATTTATAACACTGCAGCTAAATTGCCATGGGTCATATTTATTACACTGCAGCTAAATTGTCATGGGTCATATTTATTACACTGCAGCTAAATTGTCATGGGTCATATTTATTACACTGCAGCTAAATTGTCATGGGTCATATTTATTACAATGCAGCTAAATTGTCATGGGTCATCTATCTTCTAAAGCGCATTACTTATTAAGTCTGTCTGAGATAAGTAAAGGTGGCTTACTTGTTAATCTGAGTTATATAAAGATGGCTTACTTGTTAGCCTGAGTTATATAAAGGTGGCTTACTTGATAGCCTGAGTTATATAAAGGTGGCTTACTTGATAGCCTGAGTTATATAAAGGTGGCTTACTTGATAGCCTGAGTTATATAAAGGTGGCTTACTTGATAGCCTGAGTTATATAAATATGGCTTACTTGTTAGCCCGAGTTATATAAAGGTGGCTTACTTGATAGCCTGAGTTATATAAAGGTGGCTCACTTTGGATATTTTCAATATATTTTCAGACGGCTTATACTGTGGGGTAAATAGTGGCAGAATATATGACTTTTTTGTTCTTAAAAATAAGGCGATTAGAATAATTAATCAAGATAGTTAATTGGATAGTAGTAGACATCTCTTTACATCCTCCAAAATGTTGACAGTCATCAATTTTTGCAGTTTTGATTAGTTTTATTTGTATTTTTTTAACTTTTGAATCATTGTTTGAACACTCATAACTGCAAAACTAATTACGATGCAGTAATATATATTTGTAGATTAACTAAAAGTCAAAAGAGCCATCAAGTTGTAAGCCGTCACCTTCATAATAAATGTAAAAACCTCATATACACATACAATAAAAAGAACTTCAAAGAGAAATTTTACAGTTGGATTTTATAAAATCCAATGTACTTCGTAGAAACAAATCTTCTATTGGCAAATTTGACTTTATAAGAATACAGTATAACTTTGATAGTTCGACCGTCTGTATACATCGACACGGCCCGACATGACATGACATGACAGTAGCAGCGACCGATAGTGTCCTTGACGAGTTCGCCGGTCAGTGATGGGAGCCCGCTTATTGTTTTCGCGAAGGTGCGCTACCGCCTTTTTTATAAATAACTCATCCTTCCTACCCCCTACCCCGTCCTACCAACACCCTTCCTAATAAGTAGGTCAAGTCAGTTCGCTCGAGACGCTGCGGGAGTTAAACACGTTTTTGATTCTTTCGTGATACGCTATTGTTTTTCTGCTCATAATAACCCCTGTGTTAAAATGTTCCATATACTCCCTATAGTTTGACATTTCGATAGTTCGACACCCCTTTAGTCCACAAAGTGTCGAACTATCGAGGTTCTACTGTAAAAATTTGTATATCTCCATAAAAAATACAAGGCGACTTCATAAATCCAATACTTTTCCATTTTAGTTTATGTATTCAAAATTTGTTATTAGTATTCTTTGGGGGTGACCTTATTGATTATGATAGGCTGCTGTATTTAGGTTAAGAAACTCTCGTCTTTTCTAGATGCTGTATTTAACAGTTTTTCAATGCTTTCATCTATATTATCAAAAATATTTTAACTATGTATTTATTTATCTGGTATAATTTTCTACCAAGATATATTCCATGAGCAATACCGATGTCAAAATTCAAGATTTTTATTCAAGATTTGTATTTGTTTATAAGGCATACAAAATGTGACGCATGAGAAATTGTCAAGTTCTTAACACTTATATAACTAAAACTAACATTAAAAAACTCACATAATATAGTAAGCAGTTTTGTAGTTTTGTAATATAGTAAACACATAATATATGTTTTCAGTATTCTTAATTTTAAAACCAAAATACTCTTTTTTGAGTCAATGAAAAGTTTACTATAAAATCTATAGTATCCGTAGATTGCTTTTAACTCCATACTGTGGGAATGATAAGCCATTTCAGATTACAAACAAAAATAAATTACAAAACAAATAAGCATATTTTTCATAAAAACTTTATTTTTATTTTTCCATAACATATTTTCCAATTTCTTATTAGAATTTTGTTCATGACTAAAGGACAACTTATCCATTGTGATAGCCAAGTCTTATTGCATGAAACAATACAGTACAGTATATAGGACAAAATTCCAAGACTAGCTATTCAAGTAATACGATAACATTTTAGTAAATTTTAGTTAAGAGCTTTAATTGCTTCACAAATTCGCCATAAGAGTCCTTTGCGAAGTTGATGTTTTGGAATTTCATCCGACAAGATGATAAATATAATTGCTCCTGTCCTCCGCTGAAATTCTCTGATCTTCAAGGCAAAATGTTCCACTCTAATTTTATCCCTAACGCATCCCATCGGGGAACATATAAGATAAGCAAAGCCTCGGCTTCTAAAATCCTCTGCCAGTGCATCAAAAGCCGAGTCATAATTGCATACTCTTGGTCTGTAATTATATTTTGATTTTGTTATCAGGCTGTATACGTTTGCACCATCTTCGGTGTGTTGATAGGCTAGACGGTTATTAATGAAATCTGAACGACTTGGCCTTCCAAATTTAGCCCTGAAAACAGTGGCTATTCCAGCAGACATATTTTTTTCATTGTTTATATCTGCAGAAATGCAGTGAGAAAACGCTATTTTATTGTTACTACGAAACTTATCTATCACTGAACACATGTCTTCCTCTAAAACAGTTATACTTCCTGTTTTGGGTAAAGGCTCTCCTGAAATGTTGAAACGGTTTCCATACTCACTGGTAAGGTTAATCATTGTCGGTTGGTTTGGAGTTGGTTTATTCACAATAAATTTCGGGCCCGACTTGAACTGTGATACAAATGTAACCCTTCCACATACTTTAAATTTATCGCAAAGTTGAACGGCAAGGTCTGCAGCCTCCTGGAATCAGAAGAATAAAATAAATTAAGAATTACAAGTTTTACTACTTTCAATACAACAGAAACAATTATTTTATTTACAATTTAGTAATCAAATACAATCTTTTAGGGGCTATGCAAACAAACAAAACTTTACACAAAACAAACACAACTGTAAACAAAACTATAACCATGTAGTTCTAGAGAAGGTTGGGTGAGGGGAAGGTACCAAGGGTAAAGCAGTGTTCCACTGGGTCTGTGAGACCGGGGTTACGCTAAGTGTGTTAATGGTCAAATTTCACACTGGGGCTGTGAGACCGGGGTTACGCTAAGTGTGTTAATGGTCAAATTTCACACTGGGGCTGTAAGACCGGGGTTACGCTAAGTGTGTTAATGGTCAAATTTCACACTGGGGCTGTAAGACCGGGGTTACGCTAAGTGTATTAATGGTCAAATTTCACACTGGGGCTGTGAGACCGGGGTTACGCTAAGTGTGTTAATGGTCAAATTTCACACTGGGGCTGTAAGACCGGGGTTATGCTAAGTGTGTTAATGGTCAAATTTCACACTGGGGCTGTAAGACCGGGGTTACGCTAAGTGTATTAATGGTCAAATTTCACACTGGGGCTGTGAGACCGGGGTTACGCTAAGAGTGTTAATGGTCAAATTCATAAAGAAGGGGTTTGGGTAACTTACCAGTAAATAAATCAACTCTAGATATTTTGCTTAAATTATTTACTTTCTTCTTTTCACTGGAGAAATATTACTTCTAACAAAATATTCTAGTAAAGGTTTAATTTAATTAGTTAATATAAGTAATAAATTGTAAAAAGTCTGAAACCAATAAATAAAACAACCTGAGACAAGCAAAGCAGTTGTTCAACCTCTGATCATGATAACATCGTGTAGTTAACGAAAAAAAAAAACTTGAAAGAACCAAAAATGATAATTATTGAGTAGGGATAAGTTGATCCCAAATGTCGATTTTTGATTTCACCAGTCCTCAGGCTTAGAATCAGCATCGGAAACTTGCTATGTTGTCGTGGCGGCACTAAAATGTAACAAAAACTGAGCCATTCACCCGTAAAGCAGCGTTTTTAAAAGAAGGGAATTTTATTACACCTTGTAATTTTATCCCTCTTTATTTCAGACCCACTAGGAATCAAAAGGGCCAAGGGTTAGATAGCTGTTGATGGCATTTAAAGTTTTCATGGGGACTTTAGAGCCTTGTAAACTAATAAAGTTGATTCAAAGATAAAATAAAACGAATAATGCTGTTTTAGCAATTTACAAACAGTTGTGTTCAAATGTTTAAGCTCTAGGTTTTTTTCTAACCAAAGGTATTATTATGTTTGAAGACAGTCTCCAGTATCATCAGGTGAGAAAATTGTAGGATAGAAGCAATATTTTAGCTTCAGTTAAGGAATTTATTACTTTGGATGTCAGGAGTGTCACTGACCTGAAAAAATGGTAGAACACAGATGTAGCCTACTTGTGTCAGAGATAGTGTACTGTAGAGTGCTGTAGTCTAATGGATTATGGATTTATATCTATAAAACGTAAAAATACAACTTGTACGCTAAAAGAGAAACAGGACATTGTGAAAGTAATGAATTGTTAATAAGATTTCTTTATGTTTATACTTTTTTTTAACCCGTTAACTCAGGCAAAAACTTCCAAAAATTCTGTTTGGACCAAGCGGATTTTCAGATTAACGGGTCTCACGCACGTGTACTCATTCAAATACAATTCATACTTACTTTTGTTTCAAATGAAACATGAGCGATACCACGGCTTTTGCCTTGTGGATTCTTTAAAATTTCAACTTTCAGGGGGTAAAATCCTTTGTCTTTAAACGAATCTAAGAGAACATCTTCCGTGGCTTGATAGCTGAGGTTGGAAATGAAAACTTTTGTCACATTTAATATATCTCCATCTGAAACAATCACATTCCTTCATTTAATGACATCTTAGGTAAGAGATAACAAAAATAAAAGACAAATAAAATTAAAAACAGTAAAAAACAAAACAATACTAATTCAAATGTTATGAAAAAAGTTCTAAAAAACCTCAGATTTTAAATCGGGGAATGCGAGTCAGTATTTATAGATTCAAATTGATCCAATTATTTTCCTATTCAATTTTTTTCTAACTGAGTTGTAATCGTCAGTGTAATTAATATCATTAGACGGTTTCAAGCAGTATAATGTGATTTGGCAGTATTTAATATACAATTGCAGTATCCAACCGAATCGAGAAAGAAAGCAATATTTAGCTGACAATATGCAGTCGGGTTGCCGTTTTATGACAATAATCATTTTATTTTGTTCATGTGTAAATTAAGAATTTGTGTGCCTACCTCCAAGAACAATTAAATTTCCATTATTAGGCTAGTACTATTTTTTCCTTTTTGAAAGACGGTTATGACTGTGTACCGAGTAATGAACGGAACACAAGAGTTGGAGTTAAATAAATGGTGGGATTTTCCATTTTGTTGTATAGCATTGTGAACTATCGACATCATAGACTGAATACAAGCGATTTATTCAATATAAACTATGTTTACGTTATGTTATCGTATTTCTGTAAAAGAAAAATGACAATAAAAATTATTCTGGTTCTGAACTATCGTTTCAGTCTACTACATTTTACGAAGTACGAAGAGTTCGGTGCAAAGTGCAGATAGTAGCCAGTGACAGTTGCTGATGAGTGACGAGTTCCTTTGTTCCTTGGAAACCAGGCCTACACCCGATTGGTTACACTAGTTGGTTAAACTCCAAAATAGTCTAACCTGTTACCGAATGGAAATAATGTTTTGTCTGAGAGAATTCGGTGATATTTGAATGACAAGATATCACAGAAACGATAATATATTAACGCCGATACTATTTTTCACATAGTAAACTCCCGACGTGTTTGCTCGGCTGTCTCCTAGATTCCAAACTGCTCCTGTTTATGTTATGGCAAAATGGCAGAAAAAGTCATTCTTCCAATTTTCAAAAATAAAAACTTAAACAGGGTTCCCACTCAAACTTAGTGATCAAATTCACGGGGTTTTCACGGTTTTCAAGGTCTAAAAATTGTCAATTTCACGGTCGAAATATTAAAAAACATAACCTATACCGGTTGCAAAACAACAACGCAGACGTAGCGCAGCGGTCAAATACTAGATAAAACTTTACAACATACCAATTACGATGTCACAGAACCATAAAACCATACCATGCATCCCAAGTGAACCTTTCAAAAAATAAGAACTATTTTAGAGTTTCTTATTGTTTTATTGTCGTCGTAAGTCATGTCATCAGTCTATCGGTTATCGGTTGCTGGTGATTTCTACTTCGCTCAGTGTTGCCAATCACTTTTTCCCGAATTACTCTCGATCCTCGTCTAAATTACCTCAAAATCTAAACTCCTGTATTTGAGTAAAGAGTGCTAATGAAATAAAGGAAATGTGCTTGAAATTTGATAGGTTTGAGGAGCCGCCTATAGATGTCACTGATGTATAATTAATTTTAAAGTTTAGAATAAAAAATGAAAATAGAAGTTGCATACGCCAGCCAGTTTTTGTCCCAATTTTTTCATGCGAGATATAACAGATTTTTCTCAGAATTCATTTTACTGCTTAAAAAATCACAGTATATAAATGATTAACAGCTGATGCAATTTTGTTTACAGCCATAAACGTCAATTATAAAACAGCTAACGCTGTCTATCTTTCAGTCTATCAACTGCTAGGATTAGGTAGGCGGGGACAGGTGACAATAATCCCCATTTTCTATTTTTTTTATTTAATGTCTGGTTGACGTTAAAACTTGCAGACATTACTGCAACTTAGCAGACTTCTTGTCGTCCTGGCACTCGTGGCTCTTTCACGTTTTAACATGAGACAATCACTGTACATGTAATCCTTACTCAAGCTTGATTTCTGTCATGGAGTTCGTGAGTATTCGTCAGAGTCACGAAAATCGGAAGGGTCGATAAAGTAGAGAAATGTAGTAGGCCTAATTTAATCATAAATAAACATCAATGAATGTATAATAAGTATATAACAGAGGATAATATAAATTTGTATATTTTTAAAGGCTTTAGTAAAATTACCCCTTTTTACCCTCAAGTTCAAAATTATCACCGGCAAGGGTAATTTCTCTCGAAGTGGCAACGCTGACTACGCACCGTGTAAACGGAATGGGCGAGTTACTGACGCGACAGTTGTATAGTATAGTTAACAGTCTAGATACAGTAGTTGTCTACTGTCACCGACTAATACAAAACGAGTGTAGGCAAATGACATACAGTAAAGAAGACACTTAAACGGACTTACACAAATGTCAGTCTGCAGTCAGTTGACAGTGAAAAAAACACCAGCAATTTAACAACTGTCGCCCGAGTCGGCCCGAGTTCCTTTGCACCGTGGAAACCAGAACCAATCTTAAATTAGTGATGTGTGATACGTATCGTATCGTATCGGAATCTCGCGATACGCTAGGGACGATACGATATTTTGTCCCGATATTTTTGAAACGATACTCGATTTTGTATCGGCACATAGAGACGATATTTCAATATTATTTTCTTGGCTGTAAAACAATGAGGTTATATTTATATTCGACAAGAATACTTCAAAAGTCTTTTTTCTGTGGTACTACAATTAAAACCGGTGGAAATACCTCGATGGCCGTATTTTTAACTGCAGTGTATAATACAATATACGTCGTATCGTTTAGGCACAATATGTTAAGCGATACGATACGAGTATCGCGATACACAGCACCGATACGATACGGCCGATACGGTATCTGACTCCGATTCGTATCGTATTGCCGTATCGCACATCACTATCTTAAATCATCTGCACAGCTGCAATCTGCAAGTAGGCAGACGACGCGGTATTAACCATATTTACAACGTACTAACAACGGTAATAATTCTGTTGTATATTTTCCTATCTGAAAACAAATGTGATATTTTCTGATAAGATATTTTTTTATTGTTTTTCAAGTTTGATATATTTTTAAGGTTTGATATCGAAATTCACGGCTTATTCCAGGTTTTTTCACGGTATACGAAATTCACAGCTTATTCAAGGTTTCACGGTTTTCACGGTTGGGTGGGGACCCTGTTAAATAAGATGATTTTATTTTGCAATGGACAAATTAATTACTGTTGTTTAATATATAGAACAATATTATCGTCATAATATTGCCAGACAACCTTTCACGAGAATTCTGAGATACGCTTTTCCGCCTCCGCCGCCGCCGAGTTTCAGGTCGTGGCCAGTACAACAGTGAGCCGAGTTATTTCTCCGCCGTACAGTTCATGGCTGATTATTTACATTGCAAACAAATGACTTATTGTGCCATTTGCACGAGAATATATGCCGTACTTGTTTGTTTCAATTCAGCGTTCAGGGGGCTTATCGGTTCAGAACTATTTTATTTTACTCCCTTAACACGTTCGCTGCGGCGCGGTCGGTTTAGACTGGCCCGGGCTCTGCACGGACACTGAGTGGTCGGAATCTGCCTCCCCTTCTTTAGAAACTAAACCAGTCAGTGTGAGCCCAGCACTTGCTAGAGGCAGGTGATTTGTTGCCTGCGTGTAGCTCATAATGCGAGCTTTATTTTAGTGTTGGTTGGTAATAAATTTCCCCCGATATCCTGGCCGTGGACTTCCCCGCATTCGTTTTGGTCCCACTTAGTCCCTCTAGATGGCAACCCTGGTTGTCTACTGCTACCTGGTGGCGTTTTGTAGAACTACGTCCTGTTGTATACAACAGCTGCTGTTGTGTACGCAGTACAGCGCCGTACAGTGTTTTAGTCATTTGTTAGCCAGGAATTCAAAATGTGACTGCGCCTTCGGAACAGATGCCATGTGGCGGGAACACGCCACCAGGCGTACCCTGCAGCGAATGTGTTAACATTTTTCCGTAACCTGACAACAATTTATCGCAAAATGAATGACTTTTCGGTGACTTCTGTGACCCTTTGATAAAATTCGGGACTTTTCTGGAACATCTATAACCAGTAGACACTGTGCAATAAAACTAGTTTTCTTCTCAACAAACTTTAATTTATATTTTTCAACTTGCCTGTTATTTCTTAAGTTATAATTGTGAAAGTTTATGTTATTAGTTTGAAGGTTTAATTTTTTCACATGTAATATTGTTCAAAATATGAACAGGTAATAGACAGTCATAAAACCTAATTTAGAAAAATATGGCTTTACCGATTGTTGATTTTTAATATTAAAAATAATTCGGAGTGCTTTTTTTGTTGACGAAGAATCTTCTAAGTTTTTTTTAGTGGTTCCGCCATATATAGCTACCATAAGACATGTGCAGATTTATCAAAGCAAAATAAATGGTTTTTAAGGTCTGAATAATAAGGGTACGAATCCTGCCTCCGTTGGTGGTTTTGATGTGCAATTCATGGAGAGTTCATCTGTCTGTGGCAGATTTGAAGGGGACGGTGAACGGCACGGTTTCGAGCTGATGGTATGGGTCAATTCTCTGAAGTTGCACATCATATTTGGCGTTTTTTGTCTTTTTATCTTATTCTTACTGTGTTTGTGTCCAGGGGAAGCACATTTGTTATTATTTTAAGAGTTCAGACATTCAATATATTTAAACAAATCAACAACAGATTGAACAAATCCATTAACAAGCTTGCTGCTCAAGGGTTAACCATACAGCCAATAGATTGATCCTACGATACTTTAATAACTGGAACTACAAAGTAAGAACGCAACACTGATGTTTACACAAAGGCTTAAGATGACCAACATATGTATAAGCCCACAAAACGTTTCAATTCATTCTTTATCTATCACTGGAAGGTCAAAGTTACAGTACCCAAAGTAAAATAGTTTTAAATGGATCATTTCAGACCATCTACTTTTTCTGCATGACTAGAATGTAATCAATTTTATATAATCTAAAAATAAATCTATTATTTTAGGCATTTGACATGTGGCATTTTGAAGACATACTAAACAAAAATACTTACTATTTCTGCTCTCCAACTCAGATCGGTCATTGTCAGGGCCCACTTTGAGCGACTTAAGTTGGTTGACAATTAAGTTGTCTGAAAAGTTTGTGTCGCAAGTTTTAACTGACTCTTGGCTTAAATTCTGCAACAAATGATGAAATGCAGGCAAAATTGAGGAAATATATTGCACGTATTTATTAAAAAAGTTCAGGTTTAACTAAGGTTACATGAAAACAATAAAAGAATTTTGAAAATATCTTGAGAGAACTTAGCATGCTATCATTTAAAATACTAAGTAAACTGGACTTATTATTTATTCCCCAATCCACGGGCTCCTAAACAGTGGTATGCATACGAAAAAACAAATCCAATCAAATTAAATTGCTCCGTCCCTTGAGTAAAATGGGTTAGGGACTGAGAAAGAAACTCTAATATAGTAGTAAGAAAAAACATTTAACTAAAAGCTTAACATTTGTAAAATGTTGAAGGAAGTAAGATTACATATTTAATCTAATAAACAAAACAACAATGTAGTTTAACTAACAAAATACCTTTATTAAACATTAATTCATTTAAAGGTTTGTATTTTGGTGTACAAGAAGTTTAAGTTTAATAACCATGATCTAGCCGCCTTATCCTTACTTTACCTTTATCTGGCCTTATTTTTAATAGCCTACACCACTATATATACGAGGCATATTTTTAAAGTAAATACCATTTTTGAATACTGTCGTCGTAGCGCTGCGGTTGGCATTGCTGCATGCTGCGCTGTGTACCTGCATCTATTGGCAAGCCTGGGACGCAATTACAGCAAAAATTGACCGGATTTTCATTTGTTTGTGAGCATTTAAAATGGCGCCAACGATTGAGGCGCCCTGCCGACTGTGAAGTCGCGCTGTGATCTAATTTTTAAGTGTTAGCGGTGAAACCGGCTGAAATTCATCGGGAGATTAGCGAAGCTGGATCACATTTTATAGGCCCGAACGACAACTGGAACGTATTGAAACAGAAAAAAATCGGCAATTCAATCCCATTTTATCGCCAATTAACGGCAATTTTTCCGCGTCAGATCTGTTGAAAGAGGCAATATATTTGAATTGCACCGCCCTATAAAAAACGATCGCAACATGTCTTATTGGCTGAAAATTACAACCAAACCGTGTTTTACTGGCTGAAAGAAACAACCGAGTAGCAAAAATGAAAACGTAGTTTTAAACTTAATTCCCGGGCTTTTGCCGAAATTCTCGTATATTTCCCACATTTTCCTGGTCTGTGGACACCCTGAATTTATGATGGAGTTAATGAAGATAAAAAATGTGCAGTATATATTGATATAACAAAAGCCTTTGATGCAGTTGACCATGAAATATTATTAAATAAATTGACAGGTATAAGAGGGCTACCCCACAAGTGGTTTGAGAGCTACACAAAAAACAAATCAATTTTACAAATTGAAAATAATCGTAATGGTTTTGGTTATATTAAATTCGGAGTCGAACAAGGTTCAGTTTTAGGCCCAATTTTATTCCTGATTTATGTTAATGATCTCTGTAATGGTGCGTTTAACGGTAAAGTTACTGCTTTTGCAGACGATATTGCGTTTACTTATGAGGATGTAAACATTGGCAATATATACGACAAGATGACCGAAGACTTGAATCAAGATAAATAAACGTTTACATTAAATCCGTTGAGGAGGGACGGGCTTTGAAAGTTAATATTAGCCTTATTGTATAAGTAGGTAGAAACATGAATTGTTGCATGACGGGAGCCCCCTCTTAAACTGTACGTGTGATTTTCTCCCTTGTTTTAAACTGATAAATTACAGTCCGGACGCCATTTGGTCTTGGTTTGGTCATTGCTAATGGTTGTTTGTTATTTATGGGAATATGGCATGGTCCAGTCATTATTTACGGCCGTTATGTACGTAACGACAAAAGCCAAGTAACATTATATCCGGACGTTCATTCCGGCTGATATATTGTGTCGTCGTAATTTTTGGTCGGTATAATGAGGGTTAGTCGTATTTTTGCCAATATCGTGATTCCCGTCATTATTTAGGGAGATATTACATGGTCCTGTCGTCATTTACAGCCGATGTTATGCAGGCTGGTTGTTATTTACAGGTGATTTTACGCAGTGTGATGGTCATTATATAAAACTTTTATGTTTCCCGTCATCATTTTCAGCCAATTTTACAATGGTCTGGCCTACTTCTGTGGCTAATACTAATCGATGCAGCAGTTTGTTAATGTATGTGGATTGCAGGAAAAAAATTTGAATTAATTACTGAAGAACCATTTTAACTCCATATAAAATTCTTTGTAGGCTATACAGGTTTTAACAAATTCCATATTCGCTTATGAAATTTTACTTAAATTTGTATGTCCTTATACTTAGAACTGAAACTGGTTTATTTAATTACTTACTACAGATTCAGATGAATTTGACTTCCATACAGCTTCATAAGGACAGAATCCTTTGATCATGAGTCCTGGGGTCGTCAGGTCATGGAATTCATTTGTGAAATGACTTGTATAATAATTCAGCCTGAAAAATGTTAAAGTTTGATTACTTATTTGAAAGTTGTATTCTTATGATAAAACTATTCTATCGCCTAGGTAAAATAAGCACAAAACAAAAACCAAACCTGTTGCTTGTTAGTGGTAGTCATGAGAGGAAGTGTAAAGGTAGGCTATGGACAGTATGCACTTATTGTGTTTACGAGTATAGTTTTTGGAACGGAAAACCTACATAATAAACTGACTGAAGTGGCCACATAAATAGGTGAATCGATGAAGACTCTGACAATAATCTATTGCTGAAATGATTTGTGCACTACAGTCTCGTGATGACAACGGCGATATTTCAGCTTCAGTTAACTGAATATTGCAGAATACATTAATTTTACACTTCAATGGGCAAATTGCCGAACCCAAATAAATATTGTTGATTCAACAATCCTAATACAAATAAGGTTAAACTTGATGTTGATCAACACCCGCATTGTGCCAAGTTTTACCATAAAAGCCTTACTGATACCTTGCTCCATGTATCCCCTCTTTAGCCTGCGATCAAGTGGTAATTCCTGGCCTGGCATTTAATATATAAGAGACATGTTGGACATGTTTTTTTATTTGTTGGTTTTTTTAAATAAAATAGTCTAGTCCGTAAAAGTATAAAATTTTGATCAATAAAATGCAGAAATAACAAAAATATGCTTTTTAAGTTCAATCTATAGTTTGAAGCCTTATTAGAAGTAGAATTTGCTTATTTTGGTTCTGAATAACTCAGTCTGCTGGGGGTTTAAGAGCTGAGTTTGTAAGAATAATGCATTTAAATAATAAAATTAAGTATCTAAACTTACTTTCGTTGCAATGCCTTTGATGTTTCAATTTGAAGATCCGCATTGCCTGTTGCTGATAATATCTCAAGGTGGTCTTGCAGTAGCTTAATGTAGCACCTTCGAGTTGTGCATTTAGATGGCACCTCAGAACTTTCAAGTTTCGCTATCTGCCCTATGGCAAAGTTTGTTGCCTCAAGAGCGTCTTTGGGTTTTCCACGATTCCTGAAAAGTTAAATTTGTAGTCATGAAATTTAAAATACCCCCGTCGCAGCAAACCTGCGTACACAGCGAGTTTCCAATGAATATACATGTCTTAATAACACATTAAGCGATATTTAAAATATTCATTATTCTCTATAAGAATAACATTAGGGATGAGTATGCAGGTTTGCTGCAACACGGAACACAAAATAATGGGTTTTTATGCAAATATCAATAGAACTCATTTAGGTGAAGTCACACACCAAGTTTCATCTAAATACATTCATAAATAAGCGATATATAACATTTTCATTATTCTCCATAAGAATAACATGGGGACCGAGTACCTAGGTTTGCTGCTACGGGAACCATAGGCAAACAATTTTTTTGTACAAACAACAACAAACTACAACCAGATGAAGCGATATACCAAGTTTTGTCAGTTTATGTTCATAAATAACCGAGGTATACAATTTTTATTTTTCTCCATAAGAATAACATTGGACGACGTACTGTGTTTAGCACTTTCAATATCTCAGTAACCAATTAACATAGAGCAATGATCAAAATACCAAATTGTTTGTTGTTTAAGCTGAATTCAATGGTATAAATTAAAATTTGATTTAAATTACATGTGAAAACTTGTTCAAATAAATGGTACTTTACATATTTGTTCCAAATTTCATTAAGATCGAACCTTTTTTACGAGAGTTATCGTGCTTACGGACACACACACACACACACACATATATATATATATATAAATAAAAATTTGAACGAATGGTGTTTTTGGCATCTGGGAACCTCAAAACGAAAAGTTATCATGGTCGGGCTTAAGTCTTACCATGAGACCAACAGTAATAGCTTCTTCCCTATAGGGGAAATTCGCTAAAAGGCCTACTATTACTACAAACATAAATCTGATGTAGAATGAGTTTTATAATTTACCATGAGAATTATTTTTTTTATTAAACATAAATATTCAAGCTAAACTAATACTCTACAGATAGTTTCTCAACAAAATCATTCATGATAAAGATAGTACCCTAATAATAGTGGTTTCACATAGTTAAAGAAAATTGTTGTTAATGGTTGAAGTTATAAACAAAAAGTGTAGGGAACATACTTGACATAATCAACGTATCCCACCAACATGATGGGGTTTTCATTGTTCATGAATACTTCGGTCCATAGTAGTAGGGTTTTTTCCCAAGGTAGGTCGAAATATGACTCCTGGAATGCTACCCAGAGTCTCAATAGCTCGAGATACTGAGTTTCATACCCAGTCTTATCTGCCAACTCCTGTGGCACAACACTGTTCTTGAAAAAAGCCATCGTGCCTGAAAAAACACAAAATATTAAATAAATAAATAAATAAGAATTTTATTGTCGTTAAACTTAACAAAAGCAATAGACAAAGTCAAACTTAATGCTAACATTACATTACAACACAGGCCAAAGTCAACATACAATAAAACTATAAGGTCTAAAACAACAGAGAGAGTTACACAGTGCTAGTTCCTTGGATTCAAAGAATTCCTGAATAGAGTAAAAAGGTAAATTAACCAAAACGCTATACAACTTTTTCTTAAATAAACTAATTGGCAGTTCTGCTGCTTCTGAAGGAAGTTTGTTATACATTTTCAAACCAAGCACCTTATAACTTTTTTGCGAGTTAGATAACCTGCTAAATGGTATATTGATACACTTATTATTCCTTGTAATGGATGTCCTGTCTTAACTGATGAGTAGATAAATTATCTTTAGTCAATAGATGTGCATGAAAATATATAGATTTATGACTGTCAAACATTGTAATTTTTTAAAGAGAGGTTTGCAATGATCTAATTTGTGAGAGTCGGTGATTATTCTAACAACTTTTTTTGAAGTAGCAATATTGATTTTACTACTGTTACCCCAGAGTAAAATTCCATAGGCAATGTTACTCTGAAAGAAAGAAAAATAAGTAGATCTTACATAGTTATCCGGTTCATGGTTTATTATTAGAGATGAGTCAATTCTCGATACCGATTCTCGATACCACCGATTCTTGGACATTGGTATCGCTATCAAGATTCATTCGTTCGATGTCGATACCGATACCATCGATACCCCCGCCGTTTACCCGCACTACGAAGTGCGCGGGAAGATATACTCCCGCCGTTTACCCGCGCTACAAAAGGCATGGAAAGTGTTTGGGTCAGCGGCAAACAATTTTACCTTGGAGATAAGGAAGGAAGAGGGGTGGGGTCTGGTTGAAAGCAATAAATCAGTCTGCTGACTAAAATTATTTCTTTGAGTCATTATCTTACAACCAGTCATTATCTTACAACCAAGTTTTTCCCCATTATGAATTTATAATATTTAGTTTTTGTTTGTCTACATTACTATAGCAAACTAGTGAAATTAATATTAAATTATGTAACAAATTGCATTAAAAAATTGGTTTGATAATTACAAAATTCTACTAAATAATTTTAAATGGTAACATAAATTTGTAACTGTTTTTAATAATAGTTTTAACAACTATAGGTACTGAAAAATCGTAGGTATTGATGGTATTGGTATCGAGAATCGATTTTCCTGGTATCAGTATCGGTAATCGATAAATTTCGGTATCGACTCATCCCTATTTATTATGTTTAGGCTCTCATAAAACTTGAATGTTCATGACTTACTTGAGACAAAATTACACCTAAGACTCCTATGTGCGCTGACGATACAACGGCCATTATCAATAATATTGATTATAATTTGTTTACATCAATTTTTCTTAAGGACAAACAAAACATATCAAATTTTAAACTTAATACCAATTTTAAAAATTGTGTACGATGTGTCATCCAATGAGTGGAGTGATTCCACAATAGTCTGTATGTAATTTTGTTTGTAATTAAATTTGACTCATTTACTTGATAATGAGTATGAATATACTTTTGAATGCTTATTAATATGATGAGACAAAGAGGAAATTAAGCATTATATGTAATTCTTACTTTTTATTTTTACAAAATGGTAGAGTTCAGCATCCTACAAATTATTTATACTATACCTACTTCTACTCTAATCTCACTTATGGCATTGAACTCTGGGCAAACTCCAAAGACATTTATCATATAACAAAATTATTTATCGCCTAACACATGTTAAATGACCCTATCTTGAGAGGTAAGTAATGAGCTTCATTGCAGACCAGGTAGGTAATGACAAATAGCATTACGATTACACTCCAGGCAGAGCTCGAGCAGGTGTTCCAATAGCATCAGCTGTTGTGTTTGTGTTTACAACAATCAAAGTTCTCACAACATATAATTATTGTTTGTTTTGATGCTGATAAAAACTTAACCTGCAGTGCCAGTTCCTAAACTCATTTTTGTTATACAGTATTTAGGTTGCCGTTGTGGGGTGGGGGAGGCAATAAAATAGAGTATGCGCCTCAAGTAGTAAGAGCCATAACGTCTATTTTAATTTGTTTTTCGACAAACCGTTCCTGGTGGTATGGCCATGAATATTTGGATTTTGTGTTGGAATGTTTGCTCTTCTGACATGCAATATGGTCTCGAATATGTACAGACAGCCAGAATACATATACAGTCAAAATTCATAGTTCAGAAAGTATGGTTTTAGCGAATTTCCCCTACAGGAAAGAAGCTATTACCGTAGTCGGCATGGTAAGACCTAGGCCCGGGACCATGATAACTTTTCGTTTTGAGGTCCCCAGACCCCAAAATAACCATTCGTTTGAAACTGTATATATATATACACATGTCCGTGAGCACAATAACTCTCGTAAAAATGATCCAATTTTGATGAAATTTGGTATAAACGTGTAAAGCAACATTTATGACTTAAAAGTTTGAAAACCAGCCAGATCGCTCCATCCGAAGGAAAATTTTGGGGGGGTTTTGTACCCCAAAAATAGGTTTTTTTGAATTTTTTACATATAATTTTTGAAATAGTCAAATTTTAGTTTTCACCATTGGATTCAGCTTAAAAAAACACACAATTTGGTATTTTGCATTTCTCTACGTCAATTGGTTAACAAGATATTGAAAGTGCTAAACACAGTACGTTGTCTAATGTTATTCTTATGGAGGAAAAGAACAATTTTATATCTCGCTTATTTATAAACGTATACTGACAAAACTTAGTATATGGCTTCATCTGGTTGTGGTGTATTGATATTTGCTCAAAAAATAATTTGTTTGCCAAAGGCTCCGATAGCAGCAAACCTGCGTACTCAGCCCCATGTTATACTTATGGATGGTAATTACAATTGTATATATCACTTATTTGTGAATATATTTTTATGAAACTTGGTAAGTGGCTTTATGTAGTGAAAAGTCATTTATATCTCCATTGGAAATTCACTGAGTATGCAGGTTTGCTGCGACGGGGGTATTTAGTTAGTGTATTCTTAATACTGAATATTATTCTTAATGCGTTTTATTTTTGTTGAAGAAGAATTCAACTGTTATTCAATCCATACATTCACAACAATAATTATATGTGGTGAGAACTTTGATTGTTGTAAACACAAACATAACAGCTGATGCTATTGGAACACCTGCTTGAGCTCTGCCTGGAGTGTAATCGTAATGCTATTTGTCATTACCTCCCTGGTCTGCAATGAAGCTCACTACTTACCTCTCAAGATAGGGTCAATTAACATGTGGTGGGCGATAAATAATTTTGTTATATGATAAATGTCTTTGGAGTTTGCCCAGAGTTCAATGCCATAAGTAAGATTAGAGTAGAAGTAGGCATAGTATAAATAATTTCTAGGATGCTGAACTCTATCATTTTCAAGTCTTTTGGCAAATAACATATATTAAGTGGGAAACAAACTGAACAGAATCTACCTCGCTCTTTTCATTCTCACTTCCAGATCGTAATTAGCAAAGGTACTTAGTCAATAAAGGTACATACGAGGAGTAGGCAATTCATTAATGGCATGACCATAAATCGGACATCAATTAAATTTCTCATATGAAGGCCCGGCTATTTTCCCCCTACACCACTGCAACGAATGTTGTGTCACATGTGACAGACACTCTATTATGATGGGGTTGGGCAAACCGAGTCACTGTCGGCCTCAAAGGGTACAAGATTGAAACCACTTTTGGTTAAGAAAAATTCATAAAATATCTTAAAAACACATTCAAGACTTGGAAAACTCAACATTATTTTATGTCAAAACACTCAGCTCGATTGATTTTATATAGGCCTAATTACAGAATTAAAAATATATAACTGGAGCCGATTTTACAGAGCTTTTAAAATTAGCTTAATTATTGCACTGGATGTACTCTACTTACATGGAGCGATAACTTTGTCAAAATATTTTTCAAGGCTCGCGAATTCTAGATGTCCAACGTGGATCAAGTTGCTGATTGCGATAATCACCCCACGAGAACTTGCGTACCATTTGGTTGGGTTAGTTGTTATTGCGAATTGAGTATTTGTCATTGCTGCCTCCACAAGTTCTGAAAACACAATAAAACTTGAGTTATTCAGGGAACATGTAAAGTAAATAGCACACAGTTTTTTTAATCATCACTCACCTTGGATAAATGTTTTATATTTTTAGTGAATAGTGAAATATGTTGTTAAAGAAGAATAAAGCTTAGTCACTCGATGGCGGGGTGTTATACACTAACAAGGAAAACATAGGTAAAACTAATTTCATGTCATCAATTGTTAACTTTATAAAGTTGAACTGCAGCTGATCCTTACAACAGTGTCTCCCAAGCACAAAATATAAATAAGTACATTATCGACATAAATTTTAACATTAGTCATTATTTAATTACAGCTGTTTTCTTTAATGTTTAAAATTTTGCATTATTCAAGAATTCAAAGATATTAAAACCAAATTAAGGCATTTTTGAAGTATTAAATTCCCGTTGTTGAGGAGAAATCAAGCATATAGGTAATCTTGTTTTACTCCATACAAATAAAACATTGATGCAGTGTGTATGTTACAAATTACATCAATGAATATATTTATTTTGAGATGGTATCATATACTAAATGATCTATGAAATCAGTAAAAAATTTATAGGTTTAATACAACTAAATGAAAAAATAACATGAGCAGTAACAACACATGGGATTGTATTCATTGATCTATTTACACAAATTTCAAGTAAACAGAAACAGAGCATTATTTATATAATACCCCCGTCGCAGCAAACCTGCATACTCAGCGAATTCTCAATGAATATATAACATAACACATTAAAAAACTTACATAACAGGATTCATAAGAAATGTATTCACAAACAAGCGATATTTAAAATATTAATTATTCTCCATAAGAATAACATTGGGGATGAGTACGCAGGTTTGCTGCAACACGGCACACAAAATAATGGGTTTTTATGCAAATATCAATAGAACTCATCTTAGTGAAGTCACATACTAAGTTTCATCCATATACATTCATAAATAAGCGATAAATAACATTTTAAGTATTTTCCATAAGAATAACATGGGGACCAAGTACCTAGGTTTGCTGCTACAGGAACCATAGGTGAAAAATTGTTTTTTTGTGCAAACAACAATAAACCACAACCAGATCAAGCCATATACCAAATTTCGCCAGTTTATGTTCATAAATAAGCGAGATATACAATTTTTCTTTTTCTCTATAAGAATAACATTAGACAACATACTGTGTTTAGCACTTTCAATATCTCGGTAACCAATTGACGTAGAGCTATGATCAAAATACCAAATTGTTTGTTTTTTTAAGCTGAATTCAATGGTATAAATTAAAATTTGATTTATATTAAAACTACATGTGAAAACCCCAAAAAACACATTTTTGGGGTACAAAACCCTGCAAAAACCCCCTTTCGGATGGTGCGATTCATCTGATTTTCGAACTCGTTCAAATAAATGGTACTTTACACATTTGTACCAAATTTCATTAAGATCGGACCTTTTTTACGAGAGTTATCGTGCTTACGGACACATATATATATATATATATATATATATATATAAATATATATATATACATATATAAAAATTTGAACGAATGGTGTTTTTGGCATCTGGGGACCTCAAAATGAAAAGTTATCATGGTCTCGGGCTTAAGTCTTACCATGAGACCTACGGTAATAGCTTCTTCCTTATAGGGGGAATTCGCTAAAAATCAATCAATCATATGATTTGTAAATCATATGTTATGATCTAAGACATAAGGAAAAACTAATGTCATAACTCTAACAGAGATTTATTATTTATACTTATTTAATATACTAGGGGTTTTTTGAGACTGGAACTCCTCCAACAGTTTTCACCCGATTTTGATATTTTTGGTATCGTTGGATAGAGCTTAGCCTGAAGTTGTTTGTGCCAAAATTTCATAAAGAACGAACCTCAGGGAAGGGCCCTAGCCACTCTTAAAGTTTGTAATTTGCCCATAAGATAACATCAATCCCATACCATGTTTGTATGTTAACATCTTACTGAGAAAGAATTGTTTTGAATTGTATGATCAAACAGCTGAATAGAGTATACACAGTTTATCATTAAGAACTGCTGGAAAGGTAATACAATATCGACATGATTTTGATTATGAATGTTAGAATAACTTATAGAGTGAGTTTATAACGTTTATCCTAGAGTGCAGCACATGAAATAGTATAAAGTATACTCATGTTCATGTTAAATAGTATATTCCAATAAAAAAGGCTGAATTATCCCAAAAAATCTTATTTTACTTTTCAATAATACCAAACATTTTTAAAATATTGTACTTTTTATTTGTAATCAAACTTAAAGGCACAGTGTAGTTTATTTTCCAGGAAGTTTTATTATTATTTGTTGTTAAAAAAAATGCCACTAGCCACCCGGCTAGTGACCCGGGGCCACCCGGGGTAATATGTCACCCGGTGTGACTTTATTCACGTGATATTTCTCTATTTACTGCTGATTTCCGTATTTTCCTACTGGTCAAAATATTGTTACCATGGAAACTAAAATTAAATCACCATTCCATTAGGTTAACTCTGACAGTTTTTAAGCATGCACATGTTGAATGGCAGTAGAGTGGAGCCCCAAAAGATTTTCAGTATGGCTGTGTAGGTTATATTCTCATGTACCTATCTTTCTATTAAATTTTATCAACAACATTCCAGAATTATAAATTTGTTACTAAACATAACTTTGTATAAATTCCAGTAGGTGGAGCCCCATACAACTTTCAGAACGGGGGAAGGACATGGTTTGAGTAGAATTTCAGGATCATCTGCTGTTCTATTCGATAGTTAACATGGGGAATAAGGCCAGTGGGTTGGAGCCCTAAATCATATGGCCTATGTCTGCTTGAGTAGCTACCTTCCACCCAAACTTCAGATCCATAATTAAGTCCAGTTGAAAAGGTGCAAAGTAACAAGCTTGATTTTAAAAGCCAGTGGGGTGGAGCCCTATATGTTTTGGGATAGGAGTAGCACAACATTTCATTCTAAAGTATAGTCTTATTTTCCAAACTTTAGTTATATCGGTTCAATAGATAGATGTGCGTTATTTAACATGGGAATAATAAAGGTCTGCGTGCGGACCCGTAAACAATATTTTGAACAGTTGTCGGCCTATTCTGATTTGAGTTAATTAGCCATATTCCTACCGAACTTCAGCCTATCGGTCCAGTAGTAGGTGCGAGATGGTAAACATAACTTTAATTGCCAGTTGGGTGGGGTCCCAAAAGATCTTTGAATGGAGGGAACGTCTACTTTTGATTCTGGTGTATTATTTATTTCCCTACCAAATTTCAGATCCATCGTTTTAGTCTTGGTGTAACTTGGGTATATAAAAGGCCAGTGGGGCGAAGTCCTAATGTATAATATTACCAGAGGTAGGCCTATATCTGCCTCGAGTTATCAGCTATCTTTATACTGAGTTTTAGCTTCGTCAGTCAAGTAGTAGGTGTAAGATGGTTTTAATTAGTATTTTGAAGGTCAAGAGGGCAGAGCCCTAAAACATTTACAGAAGGGGGCCCCAAATTATGTCTGACGACATACGCCTAAGGAAAGGGGGATGGGGAAGCCATCGATCATGAATATATTTAATTTAAATGCGTAGAATACAACAAATAAAAACAAGTGGTTCGTAATTAGGAGGTTTTTGATTGTATGTTAAGAACTAGCTGTTACCCGCTGGCTTCGCCACGCAAATGATTTTAAAAAACTATGACAGTTGTGAGTGCTGCATTCTGTGGTTAGCATGTGGAACTACTAATCAAGATTAGCTGTTTGTATTTTCATCAGCTTATAAAAAAATGAATGTCCATAACAAATACTAGGGAACATTGCTGACGTCTCTGGCGGAGCCCTAAGGTCAGATCGGGATGAAAACCATTTAGTTTTCCTATTTTATGCCTAATAATCAGTATACAAACTTTTAAATCTCTAAGTAAATGGAAAGTAGGAGGATTCATGATGAGTGAGTGAGTCAGTCAGTGAGTGAGTGAGTTAGGGCTTCGCCTTTTATGGGTATAGATTAAGGGAATACATTAGATTATTAGAATCCCCACAAAAGCCAGCTTAAAGCAGATCTTTATCAGAATATGTCAGTCAGATGTAACAATTTGAGAATCGGAATTAACGTCTTGGAAGACAATAAATTATCCCATCCTTATTTTCAGAGTCTCCATAAAATGTATGCATGCCATGAATTTTGTGAAAATTTTACAATGACATTCTACCCCAAATGTGTTAAAATTGTTCAAAACCCAAAACATAATAAACTTGGCACATTGAAGACCTGACAGGATTTACAACAAAGCAAAATAGCCAATATCGAATAAAATAAAAATGAGTTTTAGAAAAGAATGATCATATATTGTATTTAAAAACATTCAGCACATTAATAAACAATCGGAATTCCAAAAACCTGAGTTGCCACAGCCCATCTATTAATATTCTGAGGTAAGAATCACTGAATTAGCGATACGGATGTTAATATTGCTAAAATTCATTCTCATAAAAGCGAAATATTGCTCTATTTCGAGCAACGGATTTACTAGTAAAAAAATAAAACAGGAATACATATAAACATGCAGATAAAATGATGAATATATTTACCCAAAACCTTCCCCACACAAAGGGTCTTGGAAGCAACTACTAGAGAATGTTCCAAGAAACGTTGGTCCATTCCTTCACATGAAGTTTTACCCGATCGGTAGCCTCTGAGTATGACATCATATATCTTATCTTCCCTCTTGGCAATGCCTTCAAACTTATGTGATGCCAGCGCGTTCAGGAGTACCCAATAATAGCAAATGGAATCAGGTTCCGCAGCTATTATTTCCTCACAAATGATTTCGATATTGTCATAGTTGGGACTTTCTTCATTGCAAATTGCATCAACCCAATCTTCAAAGAGAAGATGGTGTTTCAAATTGTTTGTATTTTCTCCATTCTAGAACATAATGAATATCTTATAAGCTAATTCATTTCAAACAATAATTAAATTATTCTTCAAAAAATCATGAAGTAAAACCAGCCAATACAGTATTGCTTATTTTACAAAAAGTCCCGATGAATGAAATTCACAACTACGATCACTAAAATTAAAGACATATTATGACATTATAATAAACAGAGTGCCCACAAGGTCATGTTTTGAAAATTACAGTTCATTTGCTGACGGAATGTTACAGTATTTTCTACGTTTTACATATTCAGAAAACAACACAGTACTATTTTGAAAACATGGAATTTTCATTTTTGGCCCTAGTCTGGATGACTCCAAATACCTGAGAAACTGCCATCATCTCCCACAGAATAATATGTTGTTTATTGTTGTATTTATTCATATGTTTCAGTGTAAAACATACAAAATATTTCCAAAGTTATCCACAAAAATAACATTTCAAAATTTCTGTAAATTTCACACTGGTGAATTTTGTTCCCCACTAACAGTTCCACAATTTTAGAACAATATTTTAACTCTTAACATTGTTTATTTCAATATTAATTTGTAGCATTTACAAATGACAAATAGTTAACCTAATAATAATGGACTAAAACAAAGCTAATGCGAGTAAAATACTTATTTCCATATATCAACTGGGCAATATTATCAAATTTCTTACGGAGAAGCGCATTGTTGTGCAATGCAAAAAATGTTTTTCGATTTGATGTGTCAAAGTGATTCAAAGAACTTTACTCGGAAACTTGAGTACTCGCCCACCCCTAGCCTACGTGGGAATGTTACTATGCTACGCATTGACCGTTTTAAGCGAAATGACAGCCATTAACAGTTTACAAATAACTCTCAAAGTAATTTTTAAGGTTTTTTTTCAAATGGAAGCCTTGAATATTAGGTTTTGAATATTTGTATTACTTCATTATACATGAGAACATATTCGATGCATTGAGACAAACTCTATACATCGCTATTTCGAATACCACTCTATACTTGAAGCTTTTCGTTGCATCGCACACTCCTATAAAAGTGAGCTATTAGCATGACCTAAATAGTGAAATGTCGCCTAGGCCCAAAGAAGTTTGTACCATGATCCCTGTACGTTAACAGGGGTTGTTAACAATTATATATAGGAGTCTCAAGAAAGCCTCTAATATAGACTACAGATTATTGGACTAATCTGTCAGATGGAAAACATTATTTCCCTCATAAATGTGCCGTGTCACGTCACACTCATATATGTATTCGTCTTTGCCAACCCGGTAACTGGCTCGCTTTCACAGAAGGCTGGTCCGGATGTGGGGTGAGTCACCGTTGTTGCCCCCTTCCGCCAGCAAGGAGAGTGAGCGTCTGTCTTTGGTGCCCCTCTCCCCTAGGAAGACGCCATATTCGTCGGTGCAGTTAACCAAATATTCTTCCGGAACCATCGCCTAGCGATGGCTAGATAAGTATTAGCAGTAAGGGGAGGGAAGCTAGGGCGAGTCAGGCTAATCTATAATGAATATAATTAGGGAATAGTAGATTCAGGCATGTGATATTAGGAACATTCTCGTGGCATGGGCTACCCACGCCACGCCACAAGATTGTAACAGTATTATTTAAATATCTGTGCTTATTTATTGTTATTTAGTTGTTATAGTTATGTCTATGTTCAGGAATATTTCGTTAGCTTAATGGGTTATTTAAGGTTTAGTCTCAGAACAATGAGTAGTTGAGGGAATTCGGCAGTTCGTCAGATCATTTTTATCTAGATGTTTAACTAACTCATTAAGGCTGGCTACGGCAAGGCATTAATCTGGCAGATCGATCGGGCTCTGGGTAATTCAGTCCTCCAAATTAGCCAAGCACGCTTTTCAAATAGTTAATCCATGGTAGCAGAGATTCAATTTAATTCATTCTGTCCCCCGGTTCAGTAATATATTCAATTTAGCCCAACACAGGAACGTAATTCAATAGTTTCAATATATTAATTCACCACAATTAGCCCCCCACCAATTATTAGTACCCCAAATCCCTTTTTCATTGGTTCATAAATCGATGTTATGAATAACTTCACAATGTTTTTTATGTTTCATATAGAAGTGTTTCAGACACTGAGGGTCTCTAGTAGGGATGGGTCGGTTGCATTTTTTATCGGTTCGGTTTTTTACAAAAAAACTGCTGTCAGTTTCGGTTATTTTTCAAAGATCTTACCAAATAACTGTCTCGTCCATATGTTAAATTTAAGTTTCTACCTAGATTCTGAAATTCTGCCTAAAAAAACATTGATTATATACCGATACCTATAAATCCCTATTGCATACTTTGTTACACTGGTAACATAAATACTGCTGCAGAGACACTGTGCAGGAGAGTTGTTAAAAAGTCACAAGTAATCAATCAAAGACAAATCGAATGAATTTAAATGAAATATTATGGGCCATTACAAAATTAATTAATCACCTAGGCTTAAAACCTTGTTTATCTAAATAATAACAAGTTATCCTAGGGCAGTAACGTAGTCTAAATAATCTTTAACTTAAACTTTGTTAAGATGTTAAGGTTTAAGTTTAGCTTACTGTAGGCCTAACCTTAAAAACAAAATAAGTTTACCTGTTTTTACTGATATTTTAATTTTGCAGACTTTGGAAACCCAGAATCTAATCGTAAATATAGTTTATAGATTACAGATTAGTTTATATAAACCAAACCAGAACATTTTAAACAAGGAAGTGATCGCAAATAATACTCCTAGACAGACAGACCGGCATTTTGTTGTGTCTCCAGGTAGATTTTTGCTCACTTCCAGACGTCTTCCATTAGCACCTTTCATGAATAGAGAGCAATAAATCACTTATCTGTAACTGCCATTCAATGCCTCTGAGAGTATATGAAAACAATGAATCCCGTTGAAGGAGAAGAATACTAAATTCCTAATTGGCTCTATCATGTACAGTTTTAAGTGATTTTATTTTAAATAACGTATACAATTTTAAATCATATGTAGCCATTTTACAATTATTTAGTAGGTATTTATAGTTAATTTTTAACCTAATTTACAACCTTGTCAATTGCAATTTAATATTGATTTCACCAGTATCCTACAATAATATAAAATAAACAAAATCAGTTTAATTTAAATTTATAATGGGAAAAGAGCACGATTATAAAATAATATAAGAGAGAAAGACGCTTGACAGTGACTGATAACTGCGCTCCGGACCTGTCAAACTCAAGGTCAAATTTGTTGGGAACCAAACCCTCCTCACTCCGCTCACCTTGCTTCCTTATCTGTTGTCTCCATTCACGAACATCCATAAATAGAACTCCTGTCAATTCTACTTTCGTGTTAGTTGAGAGTTATTTTGGGACAGGAAAGGAAGTGATAAGTTGTCGGGAGGAGGCTTATTTCGACCTCTTATTTTGTTAAACGTTTGTAAATAACTGGTAAAACCGACAACCGACTTTAAGAACCGACACATCCCTAATTGGATTGATTGGTTTAGGTCTCTAGGTCGAATCTCTGAATTTACAAATGGTAACATATGTTACATAGTACATCATTATTAAGACTCTTTTATAAAACTCTGGTAAAAAAGCATTCTATTCAATATTGTTGCATATTTTATCAGCACAAAAATGCATATAATTACCACTTTCTTATTTGATAAAATAAATATGTAATAAAGGTGGCATATTAAACAAATTTCAAAGCATGGAGGAGTAATTTATCTTTACTACTGGGTATTTGTTTAAACTGATGTTTCATGTATAGAGTACCGTAAACCAGGCTAAACCCGGACACTTTATTACGTTTTTTGGGTTAAAGTGCCTTTTAAACAACGATGTCACCAATAAAAACCATACCATTGTAAAGTGTGTGTATCATTTACTATATCCCTGTACCTTTCTATGTGTTAGATGTTATTATAAAATAAATAAAAGTGTCCGGCTTAACCTCCACAAACGATCTAATCCCGGACACTGACCTAAATATCATTATAATGCCTAAACTAACCTCCGCTGTCCGTAATATGATGGTGTTATGAGGTCTGCAGATGCCTTTGCACCAGTCAAAGGCTTATAATTGAAATAACTAACAAATTTGTATGGGCTGGGATGAATAGAGAATATTCTTACGTTACGTTTCCAGCTGTTTCTTGTTTTCAACTAAAATAAAACTTAACAAAGAACAGCAAGTGGAAAAGGCGTTTAAAATGAAGATTCAATCAAAGAATAACACAACTTATATATATATATTGGTATTACAAAGGTAACTATTGTTACGGTATACAGGTAGATATGGGTAGGTTTAAACAATGGGCTTAAGAAATTGTATAGCCTGCAAATTTGTTTTTGAATGAGAATGACACAAGCCGATCGTTCTTGTAGTTAAACTTTGGCGGTTCCAGCCTCCACCCGTCTTTAACTGCCTGTTCAAGGACTTTGGCTCTATCGACCATTTTCAACGACCTCACAATAATTTTTAGTTAACTTCACAACCAATTTTAATGTCAAACACAGATACGTATCACCGTTAACAACACAATGATCAGTTACGGGCAGTTAGTTACGGCGGGAAATCTGCTCTTTATGTCAGTAAGGGCAGGCGCTAGTAGCAGCAGCCGGCCCAACAGTCACATCCACGGAGTATTAGTAAAATGTCCGGGTTTGTACTGGAATACTTAAATGTGATATTTTTTTTAAATATATGTTGTATATAGCTTTAAATAGCATGGCATTACGCGCTCTTAAATTTTGAATAAAAATATACCTTCAAGAAAAAAAATCGGTCAAACTTGATGAAAATTGCATGTCTTAGACATACATTTTTTCAAAAAGTTGTAACCTATACAGCTGTGTAGAGCGTCTTCTGCTGTATACGAATGGATAACGATCGACTTAATAACTATGCAGGTTAGTTTAGAAATATCTATATTTAAAAACATGTACACCGTGTCCGGGAATACCCCCCCCCCTGTCCGGGATTAGCCGATTTTACGGTAGTTAGAAAAATGTATTGTTATTTGTCAAATAACACAAGTAATATAAAAATATTAAATTAATTATCTACATAATTTAAAATATAAGTTTAGTGTTTGGTTTATTGACAGCAGTAAGATCAACCAGTTTGTAATAATTTTCTTAGATACATATTTAAATTATTTAGCTGGACCCGCTTTACAAAAAGACAAATTAAAAACAACAACTAAAACTTAGTTTTAATAATCCAAAACTACTTGTATATGAACACCCTAATAATAATTTTTATTCTTTAATTTACACACTAAGGCAATTCTAGGTCTCAGTACAAAACAAAGTGTATTTCTGTTGGCAAAGTGGTTGGAAAGAACATTTGTTAGTGTTGAAATAGTAAAAAGAATATTCACTTACATTCTCCAGAAGTTTGGTGACAAAATCCAACTTTCTCATTCTTGAATGTTTCAGGAAAGTCTGCTGTACTTCAACTCTAAAATCTTTGTTAAGATTCACGTCCAAGGACCAACGCGCGAATTCATTGTAGTCCTCTTCCATATTTAAGTACGGGTTGGAGAATCTGATCTTCAGCAAGTCGACAACCTTACGTTGTTGTTCGGGAAGAGACTTTTCTGTCTTCTGAAATAACGTACAAAAAAATCGTTCCAATTAAATTCAAATTTTCTTAATTTATCGAACAAACAAATGTACATAAATTATGTTATAACAAGTTTTATTATAACATGTGGACATTTTAAGTTTCATCTAAAACAAATTCATTAATAATATTTTTGTATTTCTTTTTTTCTACAATTCCACTACCCTTAGGACCATTAAAATAATTAGGTTAGATATTGTACTATGTTAAATATTCATAATCATGGTTTGTGTATTTTAATATAATTAGATATGCAGTGGTACCTCAATAATTCAAACCTCGAACTATCAAACTCCTTGATAAGTCAAAGTTTTGTTATCCCCCTTGAACTCGTCAACTTAATACCATGCTATTCTACCTCTATAAGTAGAAGGGGGTCGTCTTAGTGTATAACTCTATAACTCAAAGTTGTAACCGGGAAACCTCTACCACTCAAACTGTAAAGTTGCTGTACCTCTATAAGTCAAAGTGTTAACTGGAGAACACACGACCTCTGAAGTCGATATTGTACATTGTTGGTTCGGATTCAAAACCCCAGTTACTGTATTTAAGAATCTATCATTCATGTTTCAACCGGTAAAAAACGTCAACTACTTCACAGGAAGTGGTGAAATGGGCAAAACATAAGCAAATTTCCGAAATCTGAGTCCTTCTTTGTTTACTTTCCTACTCTACGACATGTTCACTGTTCACTGAAGGATATTTTTCGTCCTTTAGTACGTTCACCAAAGAAGTAGGTAGCTCAAAACATTTCCAGGTTTACATTAGACATTTTGAATTGTTAAAATTATTTTTAATTTTGTATTGCAGCGACGACTCCAAGCAGTCCTAAAGGGGGGATTCTAAGAATTCACACTCCCTGCCGCCACTATTACTGTACCAATAGACCACGCCCTCTGATCAAGGTTGCTCCCTGCCCGTCAGTGATGCTAACAGACATTAACAAACAAATTTGTGTATACTCCTAAAATACGACAATTTCAAACCATGAATCTGGTTATTGTAAGTACATTGTAAATATGATTTGATACCAGTAATAAATTAATTCCTTGAGAGTATATATTAAAACTGTTTTCATAAACTTGTAAACTGTAAAGCATTGATTGAATAAAAGTTGTCCCTTTGTATTATTTGCTCCTGTTAACCGGGTGTGTAAATAACATATCAAAATATACATGAAAAGTAAACAATTACAGTTTTATACAGGACTAAAACTTACACAGCGCACTGTGTCGGTTAGGTTAGGTTACTCTAGCTTCCGTATACAACACGATAGTTTCTGAGTGTCCCATAATTTTAATGCTGGATGCTGGAGGTTGGCAGAACAGCTGTTGTTATGTATGGAGTGGGAACAAGGGCGTGGCTCGCTGGTGTAATACTCACGGCTGCGGGGTGGGGGGCTACGCCAATTCCCCGCCAAACATTTATACTGCGCGTAGTTTTCGCAGCTACAGCTCCTGACTGTTCAGTGTCCATCGTCTCGTAAAAAACATGAAATGTTGCAAGGATTCTAGTCTTCCTTGACTCATCAATCGCGATACCGTGATCCTGAATAAGTCGAAGACTGTGGAAGATCACCTTGATAAATTGAACCTCGATATTTTGACATATTCAATAACTCAACTCTTTTCCATTCCCCCTGCGGTTCTAGTTATTGAGCTTCCACTGTATATACTTAATATCAATATAAGCAGTGGTCTAATCGGCTAGTTTGGCAGTTGAATGACTACACTCAAATCAGTACTCCCAAACACGGGCCCAGCTCTAGGCGTAGGCAAACTGTTTCCACTCCTGGAGCGTTGGAACAACGTAGATCTAGTTGCAGCTACACACCTCTAGTCAGCAATGGATTGTAGACCTCTGCCCCAAAAAGTAGGTTAGGCGGAGTTTGAATGAAAAGTTTGACCATGAATTCGATCCATTTATATTGTGCTCGAGTCGTTTTTATATGCAAAATGAATAATTTTTTCTGCAGCAACAACTTTGCTGGCATATTGTTTATTTATCTGCGGCTGTAATGTTTAATTCTTTGTGGCTGATCTTTCTGCAGCTCTTGTTTTCTTTCTGTGACCGCGAGATGGGCGGTCAAATGATCAAAACCCGCTAAGCAATGAAAATAAAGCTGTTTAGCGTTGTACTGAGTTACAACTAAGGGTGTGCGAGTAGTGATTGTTTTAATCGAGTCGAGTAGTGCCAATTATTTTTGAGTTTTGAGTATTTTCGAGCGAGTACTTGTTATCAGTTGGTAGTTTCAAATAATGTAATGGGATTTGGATACCACTCTGGATTTGACAATCTAAACATAGTTTTTAGCGAATTTCCCCTATAGGGACGAAGCTATTACCGTAGACGGCATGGTAAGACCTAGGCCCAGGACCATGATAACTTTTCGTTTTGAGGTCCCCAGATGCCAAAAACACAATACGTTCAAAACTGTATGTAGATATATATATATATGTCCATGAGCACGATAACTATCGTAAAAATAATCCGATTTTGACGAAATTTGGTATAAACGTGTAAAGCAGCATTTATGACTTTAAGTTTGAAAACCAGACAGATCGACCTATCTGAAGGGGTATTTTGGGGGGGTTTTGTACCCCAAAAATGGATTTTTTGAGTTATTTACATATAATTTTTGTCAAAGTCTTTTTTTCCATTGGAATCAGCTTAAAAAGACGCACAATTTGATCATTTGACGTGTTTTGATCATTACTCTACGTCAAATGGTTACAGAGATATTGAAAGTACTAAACACAGTAAGTTGTCCAATGTTATTCTTATGGCAAATAAGAAAAATTGTATATCTCGCTTATTTATCAACTTATCCTCATGAAACTTAGTATATTGCTTCATATCGTTGTGGTCTATTGATATTTGCACTAAAAAACATTTTTTGGACGATAGTTCCCGTAGCAGCAAACCTGCGTACTCAGCCCCCATGTTATTCTTATGGAGAATAAGTAACGTGTTATCTCCCTTAATTATGAACATAAATTAATAAAATGTTGTATGTGGCTTTACCTAGTTGAGTTATATTGATATTTGTATAAACCCCCACTTTTTGGGTTCCTTGCTTCAGTAAGCCTGCATACTCAGCCGCCATGTCATTCTTATAGAGAATAATTAAAATGTCTTAAATTGTTTATTTATAAATGTAAATTGATGAAACTTGGTATGTGGCTTTATGTGGTATTAAGATACATATATATATGCATTGCAAATTCGCTGAGTACGCAGGTTTGCTGCTACGGGGTATTAACTAATACATGAGTAGCAATACAAAGTTTTGGCCAATACAATCAAACTGGATTATGTATTGACATACTAAACACGGTTTGACATTCGTTTCCGGCCGATAAAACACGGTCCGGTTGTCTTTGGCCAGCATCACCTGGCTGAGGCATCGCGTATAATCAATATTAGATGACGGGATCGTTAGTTACGGCCGATATTAAGTGGCCCGGTCACCACTTTTGTTGAAATTATGTATACCGTCGTCATTTTTGGCAGATATTATGTTTTTCGCTGCCATTTACGGCCGAACTTAAGTGGTCCGGTCGTCATTTTCATCCGATTTTACGTGATGCGATCGCCTTTTGCGGCCGTTACTACGTGATTTGGCCGGTCGCGATCGTCCAAAAATCGGCGGGAAATACTCGCTCAAACTTTTGAGTATTTTTCCAAACTTTTGGGTCGAGTTTGAGTATTAAAATACTCGGCCGAAAACTCGGAAGTTTCGAGTACTCACACACCCCTAGTTACAACATAGTTGGACATTGTTCTAAAAAGCGCCAATACAGCCAGCACATTCCAGAGAGCAAGGTAGCATTGCCATTGAAATTGAATTTGTGCTTGGAGAGACAAAACTACTAGTGCTGGGCCTGCCCAAACACGTGTAGTGTGGTTTGTGCAGTCACAAAATGTGCAACTAGGTCAGCAGACTCATTGGTTTTAACGGCTGGTTTTCTTAGCCACGAAGTAAATGTAAATAGACCAAAGCTAGGAAAACGGCCTGAAACAGTTTTGCAGAGAAAAAGAGGCAGGCTTAAACATCACTATGTTAAGGGTAAAACATCATTATTCTTACCTTCATAAGTTGTTTTTCATTTTTAAATACAGCATTCCAGTAAACCCTTGCATGTTTCGGGCTGAACTTGAATTTATTCTCAGCTGTTTCAAGGACGGAAGAGGCAGCTGCTTCACTGATTTCACCAGCAATAATGTGGGAATAAAGGCCATTGATCAAAGATATCCATGTGGTGTCAGGTTCAAAGATTTTAACTGTTAAAGAAAATCGCAGATTTAGAGATGTGACATAAGGTACAACAGTATAGTAGTAGATTCTCAAAAACTCGACTCCCGACAACTATACGCCTCCGTAACTAATGTGCGGCCGGCACTCAACTGTACCTCATACGCCTCTGATTCTCGACTGTACCTCATAAACTTGTGTTGTTTTGGTCGTTCTCGGAAAATTTGGCATTTCCTCTGTCTGTCTTTGGGTTTAAGTAAATCAATGTAAGGTTTATTGTTTTTCTATGATTTGTAATACTATATAGTACTGAAAAGTGTTTAAATATGATCTAATGTACAATTTAAAGCTAAAGCTGAAGCTTCTCCCTACAATATAACTCCGGGAAACTCGACATATACCAAACTTGACAATGATTATGTACACATTGTGTCGAGTTTATGAGACTACTGTACTTATAATCAGGGTGGCAAACGAGGAATTTTGCCCCAAGTCCCAAGGAAACCTTGTCCAAAGCAGAAACAAATTTCCAGGTTAATAAAAACTAATAAGCCCTAAAATGTTTACTTTCATAACTTTATTTATCAAGAGGACTTTGTTCTATCTAACAGATCTCATTTTTGAGGAATCTCAGATATTTCAAGAATAAATAAATGTATCTGCTACTTTAGACTGGATTAAAACTACACAGGAAAAAGTCATAAGTCTACCTTTGTTAAGGCTAAAATCAAAATATAAAACATTGAATAGTTAGTAATATTTATGATATAAAGTATACAGTAGACTCCATCTAGTTCAGCCACCTAGGAACCGGACCTTTGGCCAGATTACAAAATAGCCGAACGAACTGGAAGTACTTTGTAAATGTAACATACCAAAATACAATAACATTTCAGTACACAAAATCAATTTTTAAAATAGTTTAAGCAAAGAAGCGAAAATCGCCCGTCAATTAAACCGTTGAATTGAGATGTCTTATTCATATTTTTACCGGAAACTAAACAAACTAGTTGACTCCTGTCGATTTTAGCCGTGGGAAACCCTCCCGCGGGCGTTTTGACTAATTTCCACTCGCCGGCTGGGCAATGCAGCATCTGTGGTCAGGCTGGAGGGAGTCTACTGTAACATTTGCTCTGTTGATACATTAAATACAACAGTGATTTCAATAAATATATATATATATATATTACATCAAATATGTGAAAAAAATCAATAACAATTATTTCTTAAAAGAGTATTTCAGGATGATGAGTTTTGAACAGAAGTAACTCTATTATAAGGGCTTTTTAAATCAGGACAATTATGTATAAATTGCCAGAAAGCGTTCCTTATTGTTTTTATCCCTCCAAAGAAGGCCACTCAAGACAAACTTACTGACAAAAGACAGATTAAAACATTTTACTCCACTTACTTGGCAACATTGATACAGCATTGCAGTAGCAATTCAATAAAGTCTGTTCAGTTTTCTTCAGTAGTTTTGCAGCTGTTATTAACTGAAGCCACATCCCTAGTAGGCAAAAAAGCATAATAATTATATCACTACATACAAATACATTATAAAAGTACATTTTTAGAGTACAACTTGATAACACGATGAACTGACAATCTCTTGCCAACTCTTGACTGAAAGACCAGTTTTGAGAGAGACACATAAGTTATTTTTTGCATGACTAATTTAGCCGCAGCGATCAACTCCACTATGTCTTTCTAAGACGCATATTCCATTTTTGCTTAGTTTTCTCAACTTGTTCTTTATCTAGAAGATATAAGAGAACTACTGGTCTGAAAGAGAGTAAGTGTTATAAAGTTAAATGATTAGGATTGGTCTAATAGACTAGTATTCTGTTTTAAATCATTTTCAATTGTATTGCATTTTTTCTTTCATATTAAAATCAGTATAATTAAATAACAACACTGTAACACGAAGGAACTGATTATATATATATTTGTTACAAACAAGTAGTTAAGATACAAACGATGTGTAGAAATGATAGAGTGGCAAGAGACCAGGTCTTGCGGTTTAGGTAGATCTGAACTATATGTAGGATAAAATGTTAACATAATACGTGATACCTATATTAAGTAGGCCTAATTCAACACACAGTATTACTTATTCATTTTCCTAAAGAAATGTTTGCCCAGTAAACAACTTTTTTATTTCATGACCAATTTTTACAGTTGAGGCATCAAGTTAAAGGTATATTCCTCTAGATGATAACAAAGGAATAGATTCTCACTCGGACCTCCGTATTCCTCACACTGGCCCTCATAGTTCCCATGTTATTCTCTTGCTAGTAAGACTTTATTATGTCTATGGCACATATGTGTTACCTTAATTAATTTGATTTGAATTAATATTACAATAGATGTTCTAACTACAGATGGTCTCTGTATTGTTTACATTTTTAATTTAGGCTATACTAAATTGCATTTTATGTCAGCAATATTTTCTTGGGGATAATAGTACAATGACTAAATGAGAATAAAAACTATGTCAGAAGAAATCAATTAAATTGACATATATGTCTGGTGGTATGTCATTGATATTTTAACTCTCTGATTAGGTATTTTAAACACAGATAATACAGTACGCAACAAATTTTTTAAGAAAGTTAAATTGAAACGTTAACTTACCTGCCCTGATATTTTGGGAATACTCGAATTTGAAAGAAATGATACGTTATTTCCAAATGGATGTCTTAACTATAGGCCTACCAACAACACAAGATACAAATCAAATCACCGATTCGTCATCCATCATCGAACCTGGCCCGTAAAATTAATGCTGTCAAAAGTTATCTTCTCTAATGAACTGCATATAATTGCCAATTAATACTGAATAAATTTTGTTCACCGTTTCCCAAAATTATAGCCTAATTCATTAACTGGACCTTTAAACATGGAATTTAAAGTGTTTTGAGTCATCCTGAACCAGTACTTTTACCAATAATAGCGAAAACAATTCTAGAAAACAAAAAGTATGCCACAGATAATTCTAGAATACAAATACAATGATACAAATACAATACAATGATATTAAAAATACAAATTACACACATAAGTTACAAGCTTACTCACACAAGTGTTCTTCATAGGAAATAGCATGCTTTTTGGACTTTAACAGTGTATTTTCATACAACTGCTGCCAATCTGTCTCGTTTGTTGGGGGATTAAAATCAGAAAACTTGTCTCTGAGTTTATTGAGGGCTTTCTGCAGCACTTCAGTAGGTCCCACGCCTGTACATTTTTGAACAACGTAACCTCGGTTGTTTTCCTGAGATGACATATCTTCAAAATTCATGTCAATATTTAATGAGGCTCGGGGCACGTTCACAGCAGCATCTCTCTTACCATCAAAAGGCTGTAAAAGTAGTTTCAGTTTTTAAAAATTCTCAGCTTTCTAGGAAGATGGATAGAAACAAATTTAAGATTTAAATATAACCGACTTACACATCTCTTAACCGATAGTTGGACGCTCTTTGCAATTAACTGAATTGAAACTAGGGTTATCTCATACAAAGAGCGAGCTGGAAATCCTCTTGTTACCCCCAGGCTTTTTACATGGATTGATCCAGAAAAGTGAGACATGCATGGATTTTCTTAAGGTTCATCCATTACAGGAAATCTGGTTTCTTATTTGGTAAAATTTTACATAATTCTAAAATCTTACATAGGCCTAGTATTATAAATTGCCACAAACCGTACCTCAAAAGGACTGTTATAAAAAATAAACGCCATTTTCAAGTTTTGCTAATGACAAACACTTACACGATAAGTCCAATTCATCCCTGACTCGAGATTTTCTTCTGACCTTGTGGGCTGTCCCCCATTGGGGATGAAGTCAGTTTAACAAATAGATTTATGGGTCCAATAAGGATTTATGTAGTTACACGTTTCTAACTCAATCCAAGTAAGAAAAACCTACGATGGTTGGGGACTTAAAACTCACCCAGTATAATATTTTTGTTGTATTAAATGGTTATGTAAATTCAGTTTCCATTTACTTAATTTTTCAAGTACCATTATTATAACTGTTTAAACCCCAGCAGGAAATGAGTGTAACAGGACCGGGGCATGGTCTTACTTCTGCCTATATAACAAAATGTTTAGTTACGTTATCTCTCAGGAACCAGTTAACATAGAGCAATGATCAAATAACCAAATAGTTTCTTGTTTTAAGCTGAATCCAATGGTGCAAACTAAAATTTTATTTAAAAACCATGAAACTAACCATTTTTGGGATACAAAACCAACCTTCAGATGGTGTGATTTTGTATGGTTTTCAAACTCGTTCAAATATATGTTACTTTAGACATCTGTACCAAATTCCATTACGATAGGATCTTTTTTATAAGTTATCGTGTTAACGGATATACCGTAACCATGTTAAAGACTTACCGTATGGTAAAAATTTTATTAAATATTATTTACGTTCAAATATCCAATAAAGTCTTCAAATGTGAATACCGGTAATCAATTATTTGGATGCTTACTCCACTGAACAACAACAGCTGTGCGGAAACATTATTTACCACTAACACTGATCCTCATATCTCGGAAAGTACGGTTACCCACAAAATGATACTTATACCATCTACAGTACTCAGTTAGGTAAGTTTTCCCACAAAAAATCAACCTTTTATCTGCTCCCCCTTTTTAAGATATTAAACCCTAAAATCGCTCAATTTTACAAAACTTCCGTTTTGAACTTCAAACATTATTGGGAAGGAAATAAAATGTTAGTTTAAAGACTGCTATGTGGAGCTTCTATGGATGAAAACCTAATTTGTTATCTCATTGCCTTTATGGTGCTGTATAAATGTTTGAAAATAGCTGGTTAAAAACACATTTTTCATATTAATTTACTATTATAAACATTTATTTTTAACTATCTCCAGTAATATCATTTTGAAGGTAATAATCTTACCTTTAAGACAAAATAAATACAACTAAAAAATCTTAAAAACCATAAAAACTATGATTTTTAGCACCAAACCTTGAAAATATTCAAAAGTCTTGTCTATGGCATTATTAAGTAAGCATAAATCCCAAACCGGACTGAGTTAACAATTTATAAAAACTAGTTTGATTATTCTGAGTAGGCCTAGTACATAGTTACAAGGTGAGAAAATAAAAAAATTCTAAAATTTTCATGCAAATTAATTCTAAAATTAGGTGATTTCACATGGAATGACCCTTTAGCATTTGTAGTAGTACCTATTTTACTTAATTATGATGGTTCAAAAAACAAACCCAATAACAGATTCCTATTCAGCATAAAATTCCACGTGTTACGAGTACCTACATCAAGTAGGAAATTCTGGCAATGGCAGGAAAATGTTAAGTGCATAATCACGAGCTTAGTATTTGTTGAATCGCAAAAATTCTGGTATACTCAAGATCAGGGTTATCTGCACAATTTGAAACTCAATAATGTAAATTTTGGAAAAATTGTAAATCCACTTTCAAGATTTTCTGAAAATGTCATGAATAATAATTGTAATTTCCAACCAACTCGTAGTTGAATTATAATTATAGTCATGCCAATATTAATAAGAATATAACATCAACTATTAGATAATATTTTAAAAATTTGTTTTAAGTACACAGTATCTGTAATCGCTGCAGAGTATTCCAAAAACTTTTACTTACGGTACTTGCCTTTTTAAATGTATGTATACATCAACACTAAAGTAGCCTTACTAGATACAAATTATCAGCAAATTAAATACTGCCTGTATCCAGTTCTAGGTATCAAAACTGTAACAAAGATTCTAAACAACTCCTAAATGTATTGAACCTATTATACATTTCAATTTGTCTTAATAAACTACAGGAAAGGCGTACGTGCACGTGCATAGCATAGTTAACATTGCTATGAAGATATAGACTCCTATCACAGCCTAGTAGGCCCTACTCAGTCATGAAACTTAGCTATCCAAGTGAGAACTTATGAATCATGGCACCTTACTAGACTGATCGTAAGTGTTTTATCTAAGTTTTAGCTCCATCCAACAGGATGGCTAGTGAGTTCCAGGCAACACATTTACTCACTTATAATATTAATAACCGTCTACCCTTTAGTCATGACTGTGCTGCTACTTCAGACTTGTAACCAATATTGACTACTTGTATTTTTTGGTACAAGTACGACTTACAAACAAGTACCTGAGTACACAGTCATCAGGAATTGTTAAGGAAGGTGGATACCACTGGGAATCTTGAAAACCGCAGTCACTAGAGGAAGTTGATATATTTAGGAACCCGGAATAGGCCTACAAAGTAAATGCTACTCGGTAGCCTACGTTTTAATAGGTACCGGTAATTGTTTTGTCTACCTCTATTATATTTATAGTTAAGTTATCTGACTAACTACATATACCTTTACCTTCATGAAATAGGCGAAGAAACAGAACAACTAGAAATCTATCTGCAAGTTTTGACCAACCAACTGGAGTTACCAATACTAGTTCAAAGTGTGTAAATAATTGTACAGTAAAACCCCCCTTAACCGGACCTCGCTAAACCGAAACGGTCTACAAGAAATATTGAATCAATAATAGAGGAGATTATTATACACTATGAGCGTATGACTCGTCGCAGACCCAGAGACCGCCTGCCGCGACGGTCACTGAACTAGTGGTTGTTTAGACGGGTTTTGCCACATAACTGTTCCGGCCGCGAGGAGGTGGAGGGTTGACCCATATTGCATTTTCCGCATTCCTATATCACACTAAAGGATCAGTGAAACGTGAACCCTCACACCTGCTGTAAACTCCAAGATGTTTGCGTATTTTTCTTAAATTAAGCTTGAAATACCAAAAGTTGATTATCCGAAAAATTGGGTTATCCGGAACGATCCCGCCCCCATTATTTCAGCTAAGCGGGGTTTTACTATAAAACAAATTGACTTCTTGCAACAGTCTCAGTTAACGAGCGTCAGGTTTCTAACCACACTGTTCAGATGATAATACTCCCACTCAACTGTACAAACTAGGCCTACCATAGAAATCAATCTGGCAATTTTAGAAAAGCAATTATTGATTCAAACCTTGCTGAACTTAAGATCAGGCTACGGCTTGAGCGTTTAGATCACCTTCTTAAAATCAGCCAATTGGCGCAGTTTTTCTCAGATTCAAAATTAGCCATTGCACCAAGCAAAGAAAATTCTATTTTTATTCAAACCAGGCAGAGGCAAAATTCAAAATTTAATTTTACCCCCAGTGTCTTTGGTTGGGGACAAACAATTGGTAACCTTTCACCTGGAATATTTTTACGAGTTTTAGGATCATGAGGTCCTGGGTTCAAAAACTATTAATGTTCATTTCCTTTTTAGGTTTGACAACTATTTTGTAAAGTTACCTACTTTGATATTTTTTACACAAACCGATACCCCTAATTAGTTAGGTTTGATTGGGTTATCAGAGCTAAATGTGACTTTTCTGGTTGGGTATTACAAACTTAATTCATAGAAAACCACTTAGGCTATTTTGTTTATGTTGGCGATATGTCAGCGCTTTCTGGCGGTGATTTAAGAAACTACTCTCGTCCATCATTTATCCCCTAAGTCACACGCAATGTTTGTAATAGGCTACATAAAATGGGTTAATAAAGTCTCCTGTATCAAGAAGGCCTACTTTAATTATTAATTTTCATTATTGCAGAAGATATTTCATCTCGTTTTTAAGGTTATATTTAATAGCTGACTGGCGGGAGTCTGTTGTCTGCTAAAGGGAAGGGAAAATACTTTTTTAGGTCATGTGCATAACAATGCAGCAGCCATTTTTGTTTCTCTAACAGAAACAGGCATGTGACATCATAATTTAAATAAGTTTTACCCTGTTCAATAGAAGGCAAGTGATGTCACAGTTTAACACGTTCTATAATAGAAAATTTGCATTTTTATATTAAAAAAAGGGCAAAAAAGCCGCCATTTTCGTGCTCAATGGGGCCCAGCCCCACCCGGCAGAATTGGGCATGCAAGATATCGTATTGGCGGCCTAATCACAACACTAAAAATCGATATGAAACTAAAAAAGCAAAACCGTTTCATGCAATTCACCATCGTTAGAAGTCCCAGGAACAGCCTCCATGATCAGGAACAATAATTCACACTCACATAGTGCAGCATTACAAAAGGACTGTCACTACTACTAGTGAAAATGGCGGGTAAACTTAACTGACATAACACACGCACAACAAGTCTTCTCACTCCACGCGGAAACGCGCGACTGAAGTGTCCAAGCAACTCTGCCAGAGAAACAAAGATGTACAAAAGGCATTGCCGAGCGTTCCCAAAAGGGGAGATGCCAGTGGCGTACTGTCGTAGTTGGGGGCCTGGGGCAGCGGATATATCTGTAGGGGCCTATATATACATTAGGGGTTGAAGAGGGGGGCCTGCTCATATATATATATTATGTATTAGGGGCGTACGAGGACTCAATATTTGAGTATTTGAGTCAACTGAACACAAAAGTTTTTAAAAATAATCTACAGTTTGAGCGAGTATTTCTCACCTATCTTTGGGCGATCGCGACCTGCCAAATCACGTAGTTAATGGCCTCCACAGACGATCACACAACAAAATACCCCGTCGCAGCAAACCTGCATACTCAGCGAATTTCCAATGCAAAATATAAGTCTTAATACCACATAAAGCCGCATACCAAGTTTCATAAAAATATATTCAAAAATAAGCAATATATCAAATTTGAATTATTCTCTATAACAATAACATTGGGGATGAATACGCAGGTTTGCTGCTACAAAAAACAACAAATATAGGGTTTCTTGTAAATATCAATATTACTCAACTAGGTGAAGCCACATACCAAGTTTCATCAATATAAGTTCATAAATAAGCGATATATGCCATTTTGATTATTCTCCATAAGAATAACATGGGAGATGAGTACGCAGGTTTGCTGCAATAAGGAACACAAAAAATGGGTTTTTATGCAAATATCAATAGAACTCAACTAGGTTAACCAACATTCCAAGTTTTATTAATTTATGTTCATAATTAAGGGATACGTTACATTTTACTTATTCTCCATAAGAATAACATGGGGGCTGAGGACGCAGGTTTGCTGCTACGGGAATTATTGGTAAAAATAGGGTTTTTTGTGAAAATAACAATAGACCACAACCAGATGAAACCATATACCAAGTTTTGTTGGAATACGTTCATAAATAAGCGAGCTATAATTTTTTTCTTATTCTCCATAAGAATAGCATTGGATAACGTACTGTGTTTAGCACTTTCAATATCTCTGTTACCATTTGACGTAGAGCAATGGTCAAAACACCAAATTGTGCGTCTTTTTAAGCTGATTCCAATGGGGGAAACTAAAATTTGACTTTTTCTAAAATAATATGTAGAAAACTCAAAAAAAACATTTTTGGGGTACAAAACCCCCCAAAATACCCCTTCGGATAGTCCGATCTGTCTGGTTTTCGAACTTAAAGTCATAAATGCTGCTTTACACGCTTATACCAAATTTCGTCAAAATCGGATTATTTTTACGAGAGTTATCGCACCCACGGACAAACATATATATATATATATATATATACAGTTTCGAACGAATGGTGTTTTTGGGGTCTGGGGACCTCAAAACGAAAAGTTATCATGGTCCCGGGCCTAGGTCTTACCATGCCGACTACGGTAATAGCTTCTTCCCTATAGGGGAAATTCGCTAAAATTGGCCGAAAATTACGAGACCTAACATGAAACATGAATCGGTCATAAAAAAACAACCGAATTGTGTAAATGGAGACCGAACCGCGTATTATCGGCCGAAATTGAATACGTTACAAATGATATAATATGGAATTAACGTCCTTGCTGCGTAATATCGGCTATAAATGTTGATGGAAAATAACATAGGGCCTACTGTCCAAAAAAGACGACTTTACTATGTAATAACGGCCTAAAATACGACAGTAAATCGGTAGCGATTTTCGGTACTTTGGTATTATACAGATGCCACTATTTTTGGAGGTTAATTTTTATCGGATACAAAGGATAACTACACAATTCGAAAAAACGTACTTTTATTGACTTACTGTAAAAATTTTACATCATTCTGATGAGCGGTCTTTGTGTTGTGCCTCCCAAAAGGCAGCGATGTCCGCTAGGATCGTGTTGAATGCGTCGCCGCCTCTAGCAGCCACACCCGATTGCCACATGTACTCCGCCAAATATACAGCGCGCTGCGGCAGTTATGTTAGGATGGGTTATCATAAAAATACGTACGGTTTCCTCTTAATTTCGAGGTAAATCCCACACCAAAAGAACGTCACTCATTATGAAAACAAATGTAACGTAGTTCATGGCAATAAATCACTCATGACACTGACCCAGATACAGGCGACAGGTGATGCGTGCGCTCCGGTCAACGACCTGACCTTGGCCTATTTGGAGGGGGTTTGGGGGCCGGAAGTATGACTCATCAGGTATCATTCGATTTGTAACGAAACAAGGAAAGTCCTACAATCAATTTTATGATAACCCATCCTAACATAACTGCCGCAGCGCGCTGTATAAGGGTGGCATCCGTATAATACCAAAGTACCCGATTTTCCGGAGATCAGCAGGAAATGCTCGCTTAGACTTTCGAACATTTTTCAAATTTTGGGGCCCTATGCCAAAGCAGGGCCTGGGACGGACCGCCCCCCACCCCGTCGGTACACCACTGGCAGACGCACCCTACTGGCGCCGAGCGTCGTTCCAAATCGGGTACGGCCGCAACGAATGTATTAAAAACCATATTGCTGGGTTTTAACCCTTTGCACTCCGGGAAAAATTTTTTGGTTACTACCAAAATCTCCAGGTACTTTTATGAAAGTACTAGCCAAAAACTTTAATCAATTTTGCAAGGGTTTGGGAAAAAAGCCACTTTAATGAAAGTACTAGCCAAAAACTTTAATCAATTTTGCAAGGGTTTGGGAAAAAAGCTCTAAATTTTATGTTTTTGGCAGATAGAGTTATAATTCTTTTTTTGTTTTATTCCTTATGAGTTTTCGAACAGTAAAAAAATGGTTGTAACTAAAAGAAAAATATACTTTTTAATTAAAAGATTGAAATAAAAAATGTTTTACGTAAAAGTTGACTCTGAGGTGTAATAGCTAAAAAAACCATTGGCCCATCACATTATATTGATATTTTCAGATTCCCCATTTAGTTATTAACATGCACACAAAATGTCATGTATTTATCTCGAAAAACAAGCAAGTAAAAGGAAAAAAGGAAAATTGCATTAGGCTCATTTACAAGCGGTCCTCCAAATTTTAGCTTGTTTATAACACAAAAAATAAATATAAATTTTTTTGCCCAGAAAATCTACTGCAACTTTGTTGTACAACCCTAACTATAACATAAAATGTCATAAAACGTCCAAAAGTAAACAAATATAAAAATAACTATGCCTTAGGCTTAGCCTAGTCTAGGCCTACGTCAGCTAGGCTAGGTGAACGTCAAGTCGGCGATTTTCAAGTCCTACTTCAGAAGAAATATCATTGTAATTCATTTTAGACTAAATATAGCATATAAAAATAACATACAACTTGAAATAACAACAAAATATGTCAGTGTAAACAACAAACATCTGATTTTCAATGAAACCAAAACATATGGTGGGCATAACATCAACAAAACAACTCATCACACAAAAAACGGCATAGAATAAATCAATACTGACTTCACAGCGATACTCCACAACTATCTGACTTCTATTTATCGCAAAGGTACCGCATCTGGATATTTTATAAAGCCAGTAAAATTGGTTTCACAGCCGTCTGAAAAATCGGACGTCGGAGTTTTTCGCACAATTTGCGAACGGCCGATTTAATATCAGACCGCGGAGTTTTTGGCCGAAACAGCGACGGCCGATATATTGGACGTCGGAGTGCAAAGGGTTAAACCGCTATGGATATTCTATTTCCAGTTTCACATTGATCTCAACGTGGTAAAATTACTGAAGTTAGGTTATGTTAGCATTCACTTTGGATATAGAACTGGACTGTAACCAAGTCCGATTCTCAAGTACCGGTATTGACTAAAGACGTTTCAGTATCAAGTAGGCCCTGTCTTACTTATTTGAGTCAAATAAATACTCAACATGTCTTACCACTGGTAGTCACATGGCCTAAATAGCCTAGGCCTAACTAGCTTGGGCTTAAACCTAGGGCTTAAAATAAAATTAGTAAATCGAATATCCTTGATCCAAGTAAGGTCTGGCGCTATTTTCCAAAGGACATAAGAAGGCTACTGAGTTGGGAGAAGCTAAAATTAGCCTACGGCTATAAGCCCTAGTAGGCCCAAGTCATGTGTACACAATGCATGAATAGTCAAAAAATATAGATTAGGCAGTTTTCGTAACATTACCTCCCTTGTTAAATTGTGACTTCTTTTGAGGCTAGAACATTCTTACCGGTGAGCAGTTAGAACAGCCTAAACCAAATTAAATCCAATTGCAAGAATTACCCATCTACAAGCATATTATACTTACTTTACTTGGTGGTTGTTGATGCATTAGAACCAGCAGACGATCAGTATAGATTTAATTAAAAGTCTGATTTCTGGGTGGCACTAATGTCACAGTCAGAATATCCAAGTAGCATCACAGTCTAATAATTATAATTTAACTAATTGGGTATACAGTCCACAGTCTACACTCCACACACTCGTGAAACTCATAAGCAAGAAGCGAGTAAAATAAAATGGTAAATGTGTCGCCCGGAAGTCGCTAGCGATCCGCACGGTTGGCGACACAACGACGCAAACGCAACTAATGTAAAAACACTAGCGTACCTGGTGGATGGAAGCGAAAAATAAATTTTTCACTAACGATCCTCACGGTTGGCGGCGCAAACATGCCTTATTCCGGGCCACAATTTCGGATAGGTAAGTTTCTTGGTGGCGAAAACAAGACTGTACTGTCTCCTTGCCACTTTGCAAGTAGACATGGAATTGGTTGTAGTCGCGTCGCCAACCGCTACGAGCGCTTGTGAGGCGCTCCCATTCCGGGCCACAACTTAGACAGCTGAGTTTCAAGACTGTATAGTTGTAGCGTCAAATGTTATATTCTTCTCCATCGTCTTTGAAACTAAACGAAACTTCTACGACGAGGAAGTCGTGCTAGTGCAGTGCAGCCAATCATCATAAAAACGTTATCGTAGAAGAATTTAAACAAGTTGTCCTACGTTTTTACATACTATATTACTATTATTATGACTCATAACAATGAAATATTCTCAAAACCTGCAAAAAATGAAGCAGTCATTTAAAAAGTTTTTTTTTCGATTTATTGTTACACTACTGGTGGTATTTAATTCTTATAGTATGATTTCTCGGTTGGTGGTTTCAGCTTCGCGTAGAAGCATAATTTGGTTTTAGAGCGTTTTGATAACCCAATATTGATTACAAAAAGTAGTGCTATAGAAAATGTCACTAATCATTGTTCCAATCTCATTTTAGTATACAACATTGCTGTTATGAAATTCGAGAATTTATTTTTGGCCAATCAGAGAAGTTTAAAAGTTCCAAAAATTACAGATTTAAATGGATATTCCCATTTGTTTGTGAACATTACTCCGCAATTATGGGATTTTTTTCCGTTTCCTGTCCCCAGTCATGAAAGAAACTCTTTTTAGCGAATGTCCCCCTATAGGGAAGAAGCTATTACCACAGACAAAGTTTCTCTGTGCTACTGCCATGCAGTTTTAGACGAAAAAGCGTGCCGTGGAAATCAGCTGGAAACACCATATTGCCCCTCTACAGTACCAACATAACACATCGAACACCAACGAACACCATGTTAAAGCATAGGCCAACTACCATGTTCGTATTACAAGAATATAGCAATTGTCAACTCTAGCGACAAGGTTTAATAATACTTGTTTCGCTCATTCAATTATTTCAGTTTTACTAAACTATTTTACCATAGGCAGGTAATTAAGTCGTTATACATGATGATAGCTATTAGCTATGTAAAAACTACAATACCTCTTCAATAACTACTAGAATTGTTTTTAAACCTAGAATTGTTTATGCAAAAAAACTATGATTTTTTTATTTTAACAAATGAAAAAGATGGATAGAAATGTTGGAATTGTTACCTCCCATTTTAGCGAATTTCCCCTATAGGGAAGAAGCTATTACCGTAGGTCTCATGGTAAGACTTAAGCCCGAGACCATGATAACTTTTCATTTTGAGGTCCCCAGATGCCAAAAACACCATTCGTTCAAATTGTTATATATGTATATATACCGGGTGTCCCACGTAAGGTGTCTCAAATTGATTACGGAAAAATGGCTTAACGTACAAGGATGAAATAAAATTATTTCTGCTAAATCGACCCCAAGGAATAACGTACAAATATTTTTAACTTTTTTCCCATACAGGGTGTGCCAAAAACTGAGGGTCACTAGTTCGAATCTCGGAATTTTCAAATGTAAACATATGTCATGTTATACATCATTTTAAAGGTATTTAATAGACAAACATTTTGGCGGAAACAGAAATTAATTATCTTTTTTCGTTTCAAAATGGCGGCAGTTATTTTGGGAAAAATCAATATGTTTTTAATACTCTGTGTTTCCTATACCAATGCACATAGCCCTTCTCCGGTTGAATTTTCTTACTCGTTATGAAATTAGCTTTACTGTGATATGCTACAAGTAACGGTTTTTTTGAAATAATAAAAATTCCAAAAAAATTGGTTTTTTGAAAATTTGCAAATGCCCATTGTTCAAAATTTCCAAATAGCAACATATGTCAAGTGGCACATAATTTTATAGGTTGTTTAATTCTTAACAACTTTCAAATTTACACTTACTTCGTATCTCTTTTAGTTTTTGTGTAAATAACAAAAAACCTAATTTTCCTATATCAAATGCATGTTACTTGGGCTTAACACTAAATGAAATGGGGCCATGATCAGCTGTTTAGTGTTAAACCCAAATAAAATGCATTTGATATAAACGACAATCGAGCCGCATGAACGAGAACGGCCGAAAAAGGAGTTTTAAACTAAATTAACGAATTTTCGCCGAAATTCCAGTATTATTATCCGATATTCCTGGAATTTCCGGTCGGTGGACACCCTGTAAGTAGTATTAAGGCGGTCCCACACTACTCGCGAACACGCCTGAACATTCGGCCGAACATTCTCCAGAACATTCGGCCGACCATTCTACCGAACGTTCACTGAACGTTCGCCCTGATAAAGCTCCCACACTTCTCGCGAACACCCACCGAACATTCGGGGGAATGTTCGGGCGAACATTCTCTCGAACATAAATAAATTCCAATCAGCTGTTTTCGCATTGTCCGTCGTGTCCAACGAGCATTGTCGGGAAAAAATGGACGACTCTACGGATAATGTCACTGTTGTTGCATCTACAGTCGTATTTTGTTCTGCAATAGCAGATACACGCCTGTTTGATTTTGTTAATCAGCTGATTATAAACAGTTGTTGGAAATCAGCTGTAATAACTGCTAGTTTGGGCGTTGACGCGGCGATCGTCCATTGTTGACCACTCTGCCTTCTGTGTGCACAAGGAAACGCTTTGTATTTGACTTGTTTATAATTAATTCATGATAATCATATTAATAACAATGTTTTCATTTTTCGGCAATTAATTAACATCGAGTAATTATGTCTTCTCCTGATGTAATAAATTATAAAAGGTGTAGAATTTAGTCGTGTAGAAGAAACCAACGAAAATATAAGAAGCCTATTTTTTACAAAGGAAAAATCAAATATAAATATATAAAGTACTAGCTGATACCAGTATTTCGTACAGCTGATTAAAATCCTACTGTAAACATGTGTTTAAGTACTCACCTGATTCATTAAACCTTAATTCATTATAAAAAAGGTTATCAAATATTGGACATTATTTTATTATTCGACATAAACATTTATATATTAAGTTTATTAACAGAGTTTATTGCTTTTACAAGTTCTTACAATAAGGAATATACTGAACAATAATATTAGTAAAGAGATAACTCAAAAAACTATTCTTTTCGGGGAAAATTTCAACGTGGGAAATTATCCTTGCGGAACCCCGGAGCTGACAATAATTTCCTCTGACTGATGTTTACTAAGACAACCACCCTTATCAATGTAAGAGATCTCCACAGTCTGTGATCTTCCAATGAGAAACAAAGACACCCAATCAATTGCTCTTCCTCTAATGCCAAGATGGTTAAGTTTCTCTATGAGCAGTTTATGGTTCACCATATCAAACGCTTTACTAAGATCGAGAAATACACCAAAAACACTTTCCCTGCTATCCAGAGCCTTGGAAACATTAAATATAAAACTAAACATAGCATAAACTGTTGAAAAATGTTTCCTGAACCCAAATTGTTTATCAAAAAGAACATTGTTGGAAATTAAAAATGGATAAAGGCGGTTCAAATAAAGTTTTTCAAGAATCTTTGAAAATGTTGAGGTAAGAGAAATTGGTCTATAGTTATTTAGAATACTAGGATTTCCTTTTTTAAGCAAAGGTTTGACAACTGATGATTTAAGACATGAAGGAAATAAACCTTCCTTAAAGGTTAGATTTGAAAGATATGTCAGTGGATAAGCAACAGACTCAGATATCTCCTTTAAAATTTTGGAAGAGATACCATCTCTTCCAGCCGAATTACTCATTCTAAGTGAGTTAATGACACTGATGACCTCTTCACAAGTAGTAGGGTGTAAATACAGAGAGGAACAACTACCTGGTATCTTACTGCAATGACTAAGTGCAATGGGATCACTTGCAACGTTTATGTTCCCTATACTGGTAAAAAATACATTGAACAGATCAGCTATGATGTTAGGATTGCTTGTCAGATGACCATCTTGCATTATCTGAATATCTTTGTGAATTTCAGGTATCTTATTTGGAATCATTTCATTAATAATATTCCATGCTGCTTTAGATCTATTATCGGATTTATTCAAGTGGAAAAGTACACTTTTAGCTTTAGCTGACTTTACTGCTGCCCTAAACGTTTTTTTTAAGTCGAGATAGGTCTTCCTCAATGGATTGTCTGAATGCAGATCCTTGGTGAAAAAATGAAGATGAAGCAATTGTTGCCTTAGATCTAACAGTTCTGAATCAAACTTTAGTTTGGTGAAGGATTTCTTTTTCTGAATTTTTGTTTTTTTAAAAGGAAAAGCCAAATCAAAGAAATAGCTGATTGTGGACAAAAATGAGCCAAACTTAAAATCTAAACCATGCGCTGCATACACAATATCCCATTTTTCATTCTGAATGAGCGACTTGAAAGTGTGGATGTTACTATCATTGAAGGATCTTTTAACCACAAATTTCGGAAGAAAAGTGGGAAGAGTAGCTGATAACCTAACATGCATAGCCTGAGCATGATGGTCAGAAACCCCCGATACAATGACCTCTGTGTTTGACATATCTGAAGGAATGTTGCAAAACATGTTGTCAATAAGTGACCTTGAACCATTGAACTCCCTGGTATAAGATAATACTGTGTCATAAAAGCCAAAAGACAACATTAAATTAGACAATTTTTCCGAAGAAGAATCACAAACAGACATATCAATATTGAAGTCGCCCGCTATAATAAATCTTTGGTTTGGTTTCGCATGCAATTCCATACATTCCTGAAGAGAATCGATAAAAAAATCAATGCTCTCAACATTGCTACTTGAAGGCCTATAAACAACAAGCAAAAAATATGAAACGCTCTCTAAAACATAGATTATTGCTGCCAGTTCACAAATACCCTCAGAACAAAATTTCCCAACATCAACGCTTTGGAACTCCAAACCATCCACAACCAAAATACAGGCACCTCCCTTCGACATAACGGCACGACAATAACCAGAGGCTGTTGTAAAACCAGGGATACAAAACACATTAAATTCAGACTCATTTAGGAAATGTTCAGTCAAGCAAAGGATACCAGGTGAAACCTGCTCAATAAGAACTTCAAGTAAACTGAGCTTAGCTATAACCCCTTGGACATTTTGATGTACAATTATTAGCGAATTGGGATTGGAGCTTCTTGTGTTATTCTCCCTCTCGGTGGTTTCATTCTGAGATACATGTGATTTGTCCATAGATCTACCTCTAAAAAATGTTTATTTGCATGCGTTCTATTGTGCAATGAGTCATTATTGACATTAAACAGAGGTGTGTTATAACAAGGTGTAGATATATGAACAGGAATATGTTGTTCCGTAACAGAATCAGATGCAGGAACTAAAAAACTCAGAAAAAGATCAACGATCCGCCTTTTCCCAGCATTGCTGAAATGCAAACCATGCCGTGTATAAAAACGAGGATGGCCAACTGTTTCAAGTGATAGGAAGCTAGCATGGCCTGCAAGAGAAACAGCTCGTGATATTTCTCCATTTATAAGCGCTATCTTACCTTACAGACTGGTTGTGCACCTGTACCACGCCGCCGATGCGATTGATGTAATTCTTGGAAGCTTCTTATCTCTTGTTAAATAATTGAGGTAAATTAATTCGATTCCACTGCCGTTTACTCAACATAGATGACACACTTATATTAATTTGAAAAAACAGATTTGTTTAGGTGCTGTGACCACAAACAAATGTTTTTTTACCTTGAGTAGTTGTACCCCCTTCACCACTGTAACCGGTACTGATTTTGGAGTGTGGAAGAAATTCAACTACTATTTAAATAAAGGATTTGTAGGGACAATAATTAAGGGTTCTGTATTAAAGGATTTATTTGTATATTCTATAAATAATTAATTAAAATGTCCATTATTGAGGGTGGTGTCAATCTGCTGCCGCGAAAACGCAAGTGATTGTATGAACTGAATGATTTGAAACAACACATTGCCTCAACACACTGAAAAAATAGTGCATCTGAGTTGAAGAAGTGACTCAAGCCCTGAATCCTGCAGAATCCGTCGACAGTATACTAATAAATGTCAACCCTCTGTGCCTTAAAACAAAACTTCAATTTACACAAATAACAGTAAAATAACTTATTTATAGCTATAATTATAACTGACATACACATAGTTTGTCAGTACAACTAGAGATTGACATTTAATTATTATGATTATTCATTACCACTGACCACTTAAGTGGTATTCAATACTTACTTGAAAGCACAACAAATAAATACGGTACGCATACAAATAAGTACGCATGTTTTATAGTACTGCCTCAGTAGAACAAGATCGTTGACTATCAATGATGCAGTGATGCAATAATGCATGTTCGCGAACAGTCTGGGAGCCTCCCGAATATTCGTCGGAATGTTCGGCTGAACATTCGCCCGAATGTTCACTGAACTTTCGGTCCCGTATTCAAAGTTCGCGCAGCTCCCACACTTCTCGCGAATACTCCGAACGTTCGGAGTTCGGCCGAATGTTCGGGCGTGTTCGCGAGTAGTGTGGGACCGCCTTTACAGGCATCTAAGTCTGACTGACGACGCATCAATCAGACGACAAGTCGAGATGACGCTGCCGGGCAGACGTAGCGCTGGTGCGGGGGTGCGCGCGCAACTCAAACATTTCGCCTTGAGGGTGGGAAATTTCCCCCATTCCCCCCCGTGGATCCGCGCCTGCCCCAAAATACCCCTTTGGATAGAGCGATCTGGCTGGTTTTTGAAAAGTCATAAATGCTGCTTTACATGTTTGTACCAAATTTCATCAAAATCGGACTATTTTTACGAGAGTTATCGCATCCACGGACATATATATAGTTTTTAACGAATGGTGTTTTTGGCATCTGGGTACCTCAAAACGAAAAGTTATCATGGTCCCGGGCCTAGGTATTACCATGCCGACTACGGTAATAGCTTCTTCCCCATAGGGGAAATTCGCTAACACTTTACATCCTAATTTAAAAGCAATTATTGAAAATAAGTTTTAATAAAAAATATCAAATAATTGAAGGTAAAGAAATAAATGCTACTGTTGGAACAAAAATAAAATATTTTCTTTCAGTTATTGATGATTTATGGGTTGTAAATTTAATTATAATGTGAAATTAATAAAAATAAATCTATGGTTATCATGTTATTGATATTTTCTCAAAGCACGTTTGGTCATAGCACATTAATATGTATATTCCTATTGTTTGGATGGGACAGAAAAAGTTGAAAACAGTAAAGTAAATAATATATGAAGTGTTATTTTTAAGAGTGATTTTTTATAAAAAATAAATACAAATCTAAACCTGAACATTTGAAAGTAAAGAGATGGCATAGGTACAGAACCATTTTTATAACATTCTTCATTATATAGGTACATTTTGTGGCAAATTCCATTCCCTACATAGAACCATTCAAAATATCTTTTATTTATGAATTGTGAAAAAATGAAAAGTCATAAATGCGGTTTTACGCCATTCTTCTTGACTTGTAATAGTAACCAGAAAAACACATACCTAACATACATTATATCTCATTAATTTATCAATATATTTTGATGAAACGAGGTAACATACATTTAAAGGTAATCAAATATCTATACGAAATACAGGATATAAAAATTATTGCCACCTTTTTATGATTGATATTACAAAATGTTATGATTTTTAAAGAAAAAAAAATCTAAATGTAAACATTTTGTATAAACATATAATCATATACGTCATTGTAATAGATTATGATTCTGCAAACATTTACCTAAAATAATATATACAAATTGTATATATCTATTTATGAAAATAAATTGTTTTAAACACATATTTTAAGATTAGTTTATTTTGATTTTTGGTTAGAAACTAGTAAAAATTCAAAGGAAGCAAACATTAGTAAAAATACATAGTATTTAATTATGCAATATATTATATTGCTATCTGCATTTGTTTATAAAATTATATATATATATATATATATATATATTTATTTATTTATAAAATTATATATATATTTATTTATTTATAAAATTATATATTTATATATAATTTGACATGAAATAATAACTTTATACTTGTTAAATTACGTGTTTTCAATATTGTTATTTATGTATTAAGAACATAAAGTCGGTTCGTCTTTATCGCTTGAGACAAAACTGCTACTGGTAATTTCCCGAAAGCGATAAAAACACTTTACACCCGAATTATATACACAATTTTCCCTACAATTGCAATTTTGTGGACCACACAAATTCTAAAAATATTTTTTCGCTCGCTGAAGAAAATACAGATATTTTACAATGAGTTTTAGATTGTAAAGAAGTACTTTAGGCGCAGTTGTAGGAAAATGAAATTTAAGGCTAAACTGCGGATGGCCACGTTTGGTCAACGAAAAAACCAGATTTATTTATTTCACCATTTTTCCTAATGATGGTCTCGGATCTTGGTACTAACTTGACACCACTGAAAAACGATTGTGGTGCTACCCGCGGTAACATCTTACAAACTAACGGCGACGTTAATTGTGGTGCTACCCGCGGTAACATCTTACATACGGCGACGTTAATTGTGGTGCTACCCACGGTAACATCTTACATACGGCGACGTTAATTGTGGTGCTACCCGCGGTAACATCTTACATACGGCGACGTTAATTGTGGTGCTACCCGCGGTAACATCTTACATACGTCGACGTTAATTGTGGTGCTACCCGCGGTAACAGCTTACATACGGCGACGTTAATTGTGGTGCTACCCGTGGTAACATCTTACATACGGTAACGTTAATTGTGGTGCTAACCGCGGCAACATCTTACATACGGCAACGTTAATTGTGGTGCTACCCGCGGTAACATCTTACATACGGCAACGTTAATTGTGGTGCTACCCGCGGTGACATCTTACATACGGCGACGTTAATTGTGGTGCTACCCGCGGTGACATCTTACATACTGCAACGTTAATTGTGGTGCTACCCGCGGTAACATCTTACATACGGCGACGTTAATTGTGGTGCTACCCGCGGTAACATCTTACATACGGCAACGTTAATTGTGGTGCTACCCGCGGTAACATCTTACATACGGCAACGTTAATTGTGGTGCTACCCGCGGAAACATCTTACATACTGCAACGTTAATTGTGGTGCTACCCGCGGTAACATCTTACATACGGCAACGTTAATTGTGGTGCTACCCGCGGTAACATCTTACATACTGCAACGTTAATTGTGGTGCTACCCGCGGTAACATCTTACATACGGCGACGTTAATTGTGGTGCTACCCGCGGTGACATCTTACATACGGCAACGTTAAATGTGGTGCTACCCGCGGTAACATCTTACTTACGGCAACGTTAATTGTGGTGCTACCCGCGGTAACATCTTACTTACGGCAACGTTAATTGTGGTGCTACCCGCGGTGACATCTTACTTACGGCAACGTTAATTGTGGTGCTACCCGCGGTGACATCTTACAAACGGCGACGTTAATTCCGCTCAAAAAAGGTTATTGGGTTTTTAGTGGCCACGAAAAGTCTAAAAGCTCACGTTTATTTTATATTTTTATGTGAGTTATATAAATTACATTTGTTACAAGTCTTTAAAAATGAATAACTAAGCTTTTTTTAAACAACAAAAACGTAAGGCAGGATGTGTTGAAACAACTGAAAAGAATAGCTTTGTCTCTTCTCTCTCTATTTAAATTCTAAACCGTGATAATTATACATTTACGCTTGTGGTTGAGACCAATACCCTGAATTTCCTCATACAACGGAGTAAAGGAATCAGTGTGTTGTGTGATATTTAGTCTGTAAAACATCGTTTATTAAAATAGCTTAGGGTGGCTTCTCTAAAGAGAATAATAAAGTTAGGTAACAAAGACGCTGTCCAATAATACATTTTTACATCGTTGTTAAGACATTCTTGAGCTCGCGCGTAAAAATCAGTTGAAAAATAATATTAGCGATGCTACAATGATATAGTTTTCATTGTATACTTTAATCCTTTTTTGATATACTTAAGCTGTAGAAGAAATTTTATGAAAGGCTATTCTGGCTTTATGTTGTTTACGTAAGTTGGAAAACTGGTGTGATGCAATTTAATCTGATTTTTTACCTCAATATAATACTTAAGCTTAGAACTAAGAATAAATAGCGTACATTTGCATGCAGATTTAAAACCTTTTATTGTTTGAAAAAAATCAATACTAATTAGAATCAGAAGACTGTAACAAATTTCCACTCAGTTAACCCTCTATTAATTAATTCCTTTTTACTTACTATACAGTACATAGAAAATACAAAGTCTTCTTATTTTTTCTAGAAAGGTTCACCTAAATTCCTTCATTTGAGACATTACACACTTATCTACATATTATATGCAGTGATTTTCATTGGGGGGCGTGTCCCCTTCCCGCAGCCAGGTATAGGTGGGCATGTCCCCTTCCCGCACCCAGGTATAGGTGGGCGTGTCCCCTTCCCGCACCCAGGTATAGGTGGGCGTGTCCCCTTCCCGCACCCAGGTATAGGTGGGCGTGTCCCCTTCCCGCACCCAGGTATAGGTGGGCGTGTCCCCTTCCCGCACCCAGGTATAGGTGGGCGTGTCCCCTTCCCGCACCCAGGTATAGGTGGGCATGTCCCCTTCCCGCACCCAGGTATAGGTGGGCATGTCCCCTTCCCGCAGCCAGGTATAGGTGGGCGTGTCCCCTTCCCACACCCAGGTATAGGTGGGCATGTCCCCTTCCCGCAGCCAGGTATAGGTGGGCGTGTCCCCTTCCCGCACCCAGGTATAGGTGGGCATGTCCCCTTCCCGCAGCCAGGTATAGGTGGGCGTGTCCCCTTCCCACACCCAGGTATAGGTGGGCATGTCCCCTTCCCGCACCCAGGTACCAGGTATAGGTGGCAACATATTCCGAAAATCTGTTGGTCTGTATCTGACACTTATACTATACTCCTAGATTTGATGATAATAATGGTTAAAAATATAGGAATTATAATTTATTGATTCTCCATGAGAATAATTGAGCAATCTACTGCGTTTATAGCAAATCGAATATTCTAATTTTATTTGCAACTATCTGTCGCAGAATATAAACTCAATATACAATCTTATTTTGTTGTTTCTGTATTTTATAGTGATTTTATTTTAACTAAAGTAATGTGTGAACAAAAACAACTGATTTTTGAAAATTGTTAAGCTTACATTATCTCATAAACGAATTTTCTCAGACATGCTGGTCACACCATTCTATTAGAGATCTAAAGCACTACAAACTTATAAAATACACAATAAAATCAACTATTTAAAGAAAATCTTGGATTTTTAGTGTTTTTAGCGATTGTAAATATGTATCCACAACGAGAAAAACAGACAGACATATATAACCGCAAAAATAACTTATTTTTGTTTCAGGGAGCACCAAAATGAGCATTTCCACCAATAACTCATTAACTCAATTTGAAAATTGTTGACAAAAGCAGTAGGTACTTAGTATACAACGTATAGAGGGAGAAAATGCAAATCGATTCAAGAGGAAATATAAATCCTTAAATCAAGTTTTGGTTTAAGCTCATTTTGGTGATTCCTGCTTCAGGACAATTTAATACCAGAGAATACAACGTGAGAAGCTATTAAAATATGAGTATTAAATAAATTCATACAAAAGATGGCCTAAAAGTTTGTTTTCCCATTTTTATCTCACAATTTCTTCACTAATAGAATGGACACTGCATATTAAGGTTCGAAAACTCATTATAGAGTATAAATTAAATAAGTTCTTTTGATAGACTTGCATCAAAACAATAAATAATTACCGTATGGTCTCGGGCGCGGGACTTTGAGGAATTGCCACTTTGACAAATGTTCAAATGCAAAGAAAACTGGAAAACGTTCAATTATATTAAAAATCAATGTTTTATGGTTGTTAATGGCGAGAAAAAAGTTTCTTTACTGCTGATAATCATTTTATCAGATCTATCAATGCAATAAATTACCTCTGGCAGCAACAGATGAAATTCCTGTGAAAATTATAAACTTACATAGCTGCTAATTACTGTCTTTTATAGGTTGGAAGTAAAACGTAATTAACCTCGTAACATATTTCAAAAGTCGATCAGCCGCTACGTTGTAGCCTATTACTGTAACAATAACGATGTAGTTTACAAGCAGAGGGTCTTGACGAGGAAATGCACTTGAAACAATCAAAGTAAAGGATTACTAAACGAACGGAAACAGAATTGAAATAAGCGCATTGTGTATAAAAGAGATTCCAGTTTGATGAATGCCACTTGACAAACGGTGAATGCCTTGAGAGTAGATGATGAATAACAATATAATCATAACAGATATAACTCTGGTATTGTGTGGAGTAATCGCATTGTAACCCAGGCCGGTTCTCGTCTCGACACGTGCAGTAAATAATGTTGATCAAGTCATTGCGATTAGAATGTATGACGAATCAATCAAATTTAAAAAATTAAGTTAAAAAGGATCCAATATATCCGTAAATTTTAAAAACATCAGAGGAGCAACAAAACTGTTTTATTTAATTTCGGTTAGTTTTATCATTGGGTTAATATCTACTAGAGAGGAGGCCTTATGGGAGCCAGAGTGAGTAAAATCAGTGTTGCGATCTAGCGTCATATTAAGATAACTATGTGATCTGCGGCGTCGTTAGGCCGAGTTAACTCGTCCGCCGTACCCGACCCGTGTAAACAAAATATCACTTTGATGACCATCACAAAAAAAGGTTTATTTAAACATTTTAAAATCCCTACGAAAACATTCCTAACAAATATTATGAACAAAACTGCGACGTTCCCTGGCGGCGTAAGTAGGGAACTACGACGACAAATCTCTCACGTTAATTTGCACTGCGTGTCCTCTGTAGTAGATATAAACCCAATGGTTTTATCCACCTTTTCTAAAGTTATTGATAAAATGATTCTTCGTAGGTTTTTATATCTCGTTCAAATTTTTTTTGTAACCAATTTGGGTTTAGGAGAAGCAAAATCAAACTAAACGCCATTGGTAAGACTAATTCCAACTACTCTAATTCCTTTTAGCTTGTAAAATTTCAGATTAAGTATTTAAATGCCCTACTGCGACCAAAGAAAATGCCTTAGAAGCTCTATTCCGATACATTGGCTATAGGGGTTACACAAGGGTCGGTATTTGGTCCTGTTATTATTATTCTTTTTTACTAACAACATTGAGAATGGAATAACATGAGGTGAATTATGCATCTTTACTGACGACAAATCTGTTTTCTGGTCGTTACAATTATATCTCCCAATTCCCAGACATAACACTAAAAAGTAAAAAAGTGTTATCACTATTCTTTCAAACCTTTAATGCGTTGCTTGATTGCCTCAAGAAGGAATCTTTCCACATAATACATTTAAGAGGGACCTTAAGGCCTACTTGCTAGGGGAGCGTTTTACAGTGTCCATCATTATCAGATTATCAAAGTAATTTATAATTTAGAAGTATTGCAGGTTTTTGCTTAATTTTGGTTTGCCTTGTTTTGCCATGCATTTTTGCTTTTTGTAAATTACGGTACTCATGCCAATGCTTCTTCAGTTTTACGTCAATAAAGGGATAATGTTTCAGGATCCTGGTAAGTGTAACTTGTAACTTATCCCAGAATCCAAATCTAAAATATCTCAAACTCCTAGAGATTTAAAAAATACAAAACGCAGTTTACATCAGGCTCAAATCTATTCACTGGATTGCTTATAGTTGACGGCAAGCCACACACACACACACATATATATATATATATATATATATATATATATATATATATGCATTATATAAGCAATTCCTTGGTCTCATCATCTCCTTCCTTCCTTCCTCCTTCCTCCTTCCTTGGTTATCATCTCATAATACGTAATTATTTTCAAATGGGGTTGTGACCCATCATTTTCAACCATTTTTCCACACTGAAACCAATCCCGCAATCAATTTTTAAATATCACCTTTTGTTTTTATGATATTGACACTTTTTGAAATGTTAAACAAAAACAATAAGAAGAATGTATAAGCCTAAACATGTTGAAAGAGTGCAACTTGTGCAAATGCAAAAACAAGCAACGTTTATAATTATAATATGTTTAGAAAAAGTTAATATATATAAAGTAATATTTAAAAAATATAATGAATTATGCTACAGTAATTTATTTGTGTTCAAATATAGCTGGGATTTAAAGAAAAAAATGTTTTAAAGTAGTTTCATGATTGAGAAGTTTTGTTGTTTTAGAGGATCGAGGATCAAATAGTTTCCGGTAGTGAATGTGACTGCTCATACAAGTGCTAGGTAATATAATGGGTTCTCATTTAAATTATAATGACAAGTATAAACTTAATGTATATTTGAAAGGTTTTCATCATAATCATCATCGTAAGATTGCAAGGGATTCATAATCGGCGGAGAAAGAAAGCATTAATTGAATTTGTATTGCCAGTAAATTAATTGAACAAGGCCCAAATTAATTTATGATTTTAGCTCGTATTGGGGGTTTTATACCCAAAATTCGATTTCATGATTTACTGAAAATGTACGGTCCCGTTCTTTAAATATAACAAAGCGTTAGAAAATGCAAACACGTCAAACATTCATTCCAGCTGAATTTCTGACAGGTAAATTTCTGAGAGTCAATGATATGTCGGTTAGAGATATTAATAAAGACAAAGACAAGACAGTATGGATATTAGAATCAAACCTCTAGCCCCACCCGCTCATCCATCGCTGTTTGGCGGCCGTAAATGGAAAAAATAATAATTTTGTGTTTGCCCAGTGAAGTTTCCTAAATGAATTTTGCTCAATGAAAAGATGGCATCATTCAAATGATGGTTTTCATTTGATGTAGGGCCTATCTTGTAATAAAAGTAAAAAAAATAAAACCATGCCTACATAAAACAAGAATTATTTTTTTAATTTCAACTATACAAAAAAAACAGAAAGAATACACTTTTTCAAACAAAGTTAGTTATTTAAAACCAAACAAATACATATGCTAAACAAATACAATATAAAATCCATAATTTTACTGTTTTGATTATAAACTACAAAATTAAGTAATAAAGAATTTTGTAATAGTCCTTGTTCATTATTTAAAAGGAAGCTTCCATTTGTATTAATTTCAATAGTTTAGAAGGCGTCCTACGTTGTTTACTTATTTTATTAACTCTATCTTTGAAAAGGAATGTACTGTGTCTAATGCATTTTTCGCTATCGCTGATTTTTCCTATACAGCGGAACTTCAATAAGTCAAATTCCTTGATATGTTTTGTCATTCCCCTTGAACTTACCTATTTAATAATAAGTTATTTTACCTCTATAAGTCAAAGGGCTGGCGGGGAAAACCTCGATAACTCGAAGTTTTTCGGTCTTTTTAGACTACCGCCGCACCTGTATAATTCGAAGTTCTAGCTGGAAAACCTCCATAACTCGAATCTGTAAAGTCGCTGTACCTCTATAAATGGAGGTTTTGACTGGAGATCCTCTATAAGTCGAACTTTTGTATTATTGGCTCGGATTCCTAAACCCTAGTTACTGTATTTGAGCATCCATCGTCCATGTTGCACCCCGATACTACCACCTCTCTCTCCCCTGTGTCTACTTCTGTCTGGCGACATTAGTAAGTCCGAATTTTAAGGTTCTAGTCAGGGCCGTATTTAGGACCTCTGGGGCCCCGGGCGGATACGAAAATGGGGCCGGCCCAACAAAAATACAAGCATGTATGTAGGTATATGTACATACAAAAGTAATTTGTTCTATTCCGCAATATAACCTTTTTATTTTTAATAGTCTAATCTTAATATATAAAAATTAATCCCTATTTCGCTTGGTCACGCCATAACTTGAGAATGAGTGCACCAAATTGAATAATTATTTTTTTGTTGTGTTAATGTCAGGACAACCTTTTAATAAAAGAAAATGTTTAATCCAACCTAAGGGCTCTGTCCCACTGGCCTTCAAAGTTCCTATTGATTTTATCAAAGATCAGTTAGTTACACCAAACAGCTGTTAACAAGTATTATATCTAAACATACTTGAAAGGCATAAACATATGTCCATTATGGAGATAACAAATCTACTTGAATGACAACTCAAACTCTTTTTTTGATGCCGAAGTTAGCCCTATATAAAAATAGGCGAGTGAGCGTAGTGAACGAGCTCATCTTGAAAATGAACGAGTATTTGACATAAAATAAATTCAATTACATTAGGATAGGACAACGTCTGTCGGGCCAGCTAGTCTTCTATAAATACACCAAATATTCAAATAAATAAAAAAGTTTAATTTATTATCAAAACTTAAAAAACTCACAAAATAAAAATATTTTATTTAATTTTCCTTACAAGATTTAGTATGGTTTTAGCTCTCTTAAGCCTATATCCAATAAGCTAATAATATGTTCAGTTAATTTTTAAATAAAAAACATTATGACTAGTTAAAATAACAACCCAAATTTATAAATAAATAAAATAATCTCGTGTAATTGCTTTACCACAAATATTATTGTATTAAGATCGATAAAAACAAATAAAACATAGCATGTAAGACAGCAATATGTTTGAATTCGATACACATTGATTAGAAACCTGGGACGTTAAATGGAACCAAGGACGGGGTTCCATGTAACTATATGCATATTTTTATTATGCAGGGTTTCTACGCATATTTTAAAATTTTCCGAGTGCCACACTGTCTTGTTAGGAGCTTACGGGGGAATTCAAAGTGTATATAAGTGTGTAAACGTCACAAAACACGCTAATGATGGATTCGCCATTGAACTGAATAACTCAAAAGAAATTAAACAATTAGAGAATCCATTTCTGCATAATAAATACATTTTAAGCGTGCTCTATATAATATTAAACGTGGACTCAAGTGTTTGGACGTTAAATAATACTAAAAACAAATTTAAGATTTATAATTTATGTTTGACTCTAAAACCTAACTTGATGATAAAATGACTTTTATGTACAGGGTGTTTTAAACGCAACAAAAAGCCCCTAAGGGACGGATTCTTTGAAACCTGAGATCTAGTCTAGTCGGCTGCATACGGATTGCTCCCCATGGCCAGTAGCACCAGTGACATACGGATTGCTCCCCCTGGCCAGTAGCACCAGTGACATACGGATTGCTCCCCCTGGCCAGTAGCACCAGTGACATACGGCTTGCTCCCCCCTGGCCAGTAGCACCAGTGACATACGGATTGCTCCCCCTGGCCAGTAGCACCAGTGACATACGGATTGCTCCCCCCTGGCCAGTAGCACCAGTGACATATGGCTTGCTCCCCCCTGGCCAGTAGCACCACTGACATACGGATTGCTCCCCCCTGGCCAGTAGTACCAGTGACATACGGCTTGCTCCCCCCTGGCCAGTAGCACCACTGCCATACGGCTTGCTCCCTCCTGGCCAGTAGCACCACTGACATACGGCTTGCTCCCCCCTGGCCAGTAGCACCAGTGAAATATGGCTTGCTCCCCCTGTCCAGTAGCACCACTGACATACGGCTTGCTCCCCCCTGGCCAGTAGCACCAGTGACATACGGCTTGCTCCCCCCTGGCCAGTAGCACCACTGACATACGGCTTGCTCCCCCTGACAAACCGGTTTGATTTAACCAATGAATACCCGAGCGACAACATACGTATTGTTCCCCCATGGTCGTGGTGAAATAACCAAACCCAATGTTTTCCCTGACTGTACTTAAAGCAACGGCACGTAAATATTACATGCATAATTTCAAATAGTTTGTGATCATCTTAATATATAAAATCCAAATACCACAGACTGACTGACTGACTGACTGACTGACCTATCACAAATCTCCATAACTATAAGGCCTTCAGAGTTGAAATTTGACATATAGGTTCCTCTTTGGCCCTAGGTGCTTGCTAAGAAACGGTATTACGACATTGCCCCTGTGTTCCGCCCCGCTGGGTCCCATAGTTCCCATGTATTCCTTATGGACATTCACTTTGGTTTGAGCTGATGAAAATTCAAACAGCCTATCTTGATTCGATTCGTAGTAGTTTCACGGGCTAACCACAGAATGCAGCACATACAACTGTCATAGTTTATGCGGTCGAAGCTGCAACGGGTCGGCTAGTTTCATATAATTGCATATCAATTATCTTCATTTGTGATTGTTCTCTTGCCGTAAACGCAGCTGTTGATGAATTTAAATTTGACAATTGATATTTACAATGTTACATGAGACCAGAATTAGTTTTTGGCTATTACATGTTTTAAAAAGCAAAGACTTGAAGTGAATCCTTTAAATAGTCGTTATTCTCATGGAGAATCTATTCTTTATTGTAAATACGATCTATTTTTATGTAAACATAGTTAATTTTCATACGCTACGACACTGATTCGGACTTTGGTTTAGATAGGTACAGTCAGACTTAGACTTAGTTAGATTTAATATGGACAGGCATTCCAGCACGACCAGGGGGAGCAATACGTATGTTGTCGCTCCCGCCGCTCGTTAAAATTATTCGTGGTTGGCAGAGGGAGCAATCCGTATGTCGCTCACGCGGTCATCTAGCGGGGAGCAATCCTTATGTCGCTCGCGCGGTCATCCAGGGGGGAGCAATCCGTATGTCGCTCGCGCGGCTATCCAGGGGGGAGCAATCCGTATCCTCCCAGTCTAGTCAATGTTTTGTGATGTATTTTTTTGCAAGATAATTTAAGTGCTCAAAAGTTGTTGTATGTATTTGTTACACTCATTTATTACGTTATTTATTTCTAAATACAGTACTTTGTAATTGTTATTATTTGTTATTGTCATGTTTCACCCGTTATTTTTATTTAAGTTTATTTGTTATTGTTGTTTCAATATCTAGGCATCTACTACATTTTTGTTTTGAATCAGCTTTCTAAATGCCATTGTTATTGTTGCTATAGTAATAGAACTGTTTAGTATATTATTTATGAATTTGTATTGAATGTAAAAAGGCTCTACCGGTTGTAAAAAGAAGTTGACAACCCTATTTGTATTTTGGAGTCATTGTACACTTCATTTATTCCATTCTCCTTCAGCTGGTTTAAATCGTTGCAATGTTGTTGGTTTGTTTTGCTGTTAATTTGGGGTTATTATGTTTAAATATGGGTTTAAAATTTGGCGAAAACAGTTGATTGTTGCATGACTGTCTAAACACCTAATAAAAAAATAATATTTTCAGTTATAGTAATTAAGGTAAAACACATATTCATCGAATAAATCTCACCTTACTTATTTTGTAGGAAATAATTAATCATTCTGAGCATTTCAGTTGACAACGAATGGTTTGATAGATTTTATTTAGGGAAAAACATTACAAATCAATTAAACTGACAATAACCTAAAATAATTTTAAAAACATTGCGATGACCTTATAGATATATTTTCTGACGATAGATATTCCCTCAAGAGAAAAATATCCCATAACAAGATACAATGTCATTATGTGAACATATTCTGGCATACCTTTTGCGCAGTGGCGCTTGTTCTTCATTGCCCTCAGCATGCAAGGGCGTGCAGTGTTAAGAGTAATTTTGATTAAATAGAGATCAATTAAGTCAGTGTTAAATGAGGCTATCAACAGAGTTAAAATAATCCTGTAATGGTTTGGTCAGACCAGAAAACCACCAGCGTGTTGCTGAAATTTAAATCTATTTAATTTTTAACCCCAATTGACCGTTGCATGTGCTAAGAAACTTGTGATGCGACTATCTACACAAGTTTCTGTGATGCGACTATATTTTTTGTAAATATAGCGATGGTTGAGGGACGCAATTCGGGTAGTCAGAGGGCCCCTGACACCTGTTACTTGCAACGTCCTGGGGGTGGAATGTCACCCTTCGCGGAGATTCCCTGTGGATTTCGTGGCGGTGGAATCCCCCCCCCCAGACCCTAACCCCTTTGTTTACGTCGGAGACGTTGCAGGTTTTAATGTTATTCTAAGACTGATGTCTAGCAGTTTACATCTAGAGCGAAATATGGAGTTTTCTACAACATTTTGAGGGCAACCAAATTGATTTTTTAACGGTTACCGGTACACAAAAAAGAATGAAAAGAAGTGTGGTGAAGTTGTGTAGCGATGCGTGAATCGATCGTGCAGTGCAGAAATGATCACTAAACATAGTGAGCTGATTAAGGAGAGTTTCATGGCTCGTGTGTTCCCGATGTGATTTTTAGAATGAGTAAAACTGTTGAATAGTTAGTCAAGACATTGTCTGTTCTATTGTCAATGGCGTGGACCTGTCAAAAATTTAGGGGTTTGGTGTTTTGACGAGATGTTACGAGTGGGCAGGTAGAGAGAGGTGAACCCCAGCCCCTGGTTGTGGAATTTGGACGAGATAATACCAGGACGAGATGATGCGACGGTTCCGTGACAATCGAGTCCAGTGACAATCGAGTCCAGTGACAATCGGGTACAGTGACAATCAGGTATAGTGACAATCGGGTAGTGACAGTCGGGTACAGTGACAATCGGGTTCAGTGACAATCAGGTATAGTGACAATCGGGTAGTGACAATCAGGTATAGTGACAATCGGGTAGTGACAATCGGATAAAGTGACAATCGGGTACAGTGACAATCAGGTATAGTGACAATCGTGTAGTGACAATCAGGTATAGTGACAATCGGGTAGTGACAATCGGGTACAGTGACAATCGGGTACAGTGACAATCAGGTATAGTGACAATCGGGTAGTGACAATCAGGTATAGTGACAATCGGGTAGTGACAATCGGGTACAAGATCGGTTGACGAGGGTTAAACGTGGGGGCCATAACAACTTACCCAGCGACAATCGGGTACAAGACCTGCCTGGGCCGTGGCTAGCCGGGTCCACAGCCCGCGGGGCAAGAGTTATAACCATGTTTACAGGTTTAAATTCCCTTTCATCAATTTTAATTTATTCCAAATTATAAAGGACTTAACTCTGAGGAACTTGACTTCAATGTTGTTACGTATAATTGGTTGAATATTTAAATTAACTGTTATAGTGGAAAGGTATAGAGATTGCATTAACTCAGTAACAAAAGTGTTTATTGGAAGTGTATCTTAAAAGACTGTACTTGCAAGGGAGCACTCCACTCATCAGTAAACACGTTTAAAACAGAGGTTCGTACGAGCCGTGTCTATATGGGTAGGCTTACCACATTACCACATGTCCTTTGAACGTTATTTTATGGTCAGTTAAACACGTTTTTAGCACATGTTTCAGATATTTGTTACCTTATTCCGATGAGTTTATGTTGATAGTATTGATTCTGATTTCATGATGCCATGGGGTGGGGGGGGGGTTGTAAAATCAAAAAATACTTAAACAAGGGTGAAAATCAGGTTTGAAACCTGCTACGCAGACTTGCACATTCAGCTACTATTCACAAGTACTGAAGAATTCATGTCTTTGTACGGTGTATATTATATTGGCGAGTTTTGCTGTTTCACAAATAAATACATTTTATTGTAGGTTCCCTTCGCTTTCATGGAGCCGCGATACAGTACCAATCGTCCCAGAAGGTTTCGGGGGGCGGGCTCTAAACGAGACTGTACTTCTAATTTAGACCCTTTCGCATGGGTGAACACTGACCGCGTTCCCAAATGAGTTGTCCCCAGATAGAAGAGGTAAATACGGGATTTGTTTATCATGCTAGCGATGTTTAAAATACTGATCAAACTAATGCCTACCAACCCTCTTCTAAAGTTTGTTTGCGTTTTTACCTAGTCACTGGGTCACTAACAGCAAATCTATCACACGCACACACATGCCCCACAGTTGATCAATTCAAATATTAATATTCATTTGTGTAAACCCTTTAGCATACAGATTGAAAGCTAAATACGTCAATCCTGTTTTTCGGTTTCTCAACAGTTTCGTCAAATCAATAAATATTCATATGTGACAGCCCTGTCACTGTTGCCCAAATAAACTGTTACTTTCGGGCGTCGCGTCGCGCGTCGGATTAAAGTGGGATTGAATAGGGTGATTCGCCCGCTCAATATATGCTCGGATAAACTTGTCTATAACTAAACTATAGCCTGAGCTAGGTGATAAGGGGCCATACACATATTACGTAACGCACTTTTTCGTCATTTCACCCCCCCCCCCCCACCAACATGTAACATACCGTAACGCTTGAGCACCCCCGCACCCCCCACCCCCCACCAATGTGTCACGTAACTCAATTGTTGTGGACTTTAAAACAGCTTAAACCTTTTAAACATCGTTTTACTAGCAATTTGGAATATAGATATAAATAACCATTCAACTTATGTCTTTCTTTTAATAACTTTCTTAAAAGCAAAATTGTTACAAAGAACCAAGACTGTTACTAATAAATCAAACAATAAAATAAACTATCTCAGCTAAAGTGTAAAAAATGTTATTTATAACTAATACAAATACAAAACAACTTGATGGTAAGAGTTGTAGAGTAATAATCAAAATAAATGTATAGTTAATATTTAAAAAAGTACTTTTGAGAGATCATAAAACTAAGATCGTCAGATAAATATAAAAAGTTATATTTATAAGAACCAAACAGTCCAATAAAATGTGTATAAGTTAACAGTTAACAAAACATTGAAGTAAAAACTATTGTAAATAGAAAGGACGTAGATTACAAAAAAAAATAAATGCGTGATTAATATTAAAATGGGTACTTTTGATAGATCAAAAAACTAAATTCGTCAGATAAATAAAAACATTAAATTTTTAGGACCCAAACAGTCCAATAACAGATTTATAAGTTAAAGGTTAACATACAATTTAAGAAAAAACTACTGTAAATAGCAACCAGATATTTGTTAAAATATTTCGTGACAGAAAATAGATTAATGCACAATAAATTACTAATATGGGATTACAAGATGTTACAGTTTCAACGTAAATTAAAAATCCAAGCTAAAGTTTAAAAGACTAATGTTAAAACCATTAAAACACGTTATGTGTTTAATTTTAGTTTTAACGTTATTAAAATAGTATGATGGAAGTATTTTTGTATATAGTTATAACTAACTTTAACCTTGATTTAGAGATCAATTTGAATATTTTTTAATTTTTTAATATTTATAACCTTTTCAACATATACGGGAGTGCGCCAGAACTTAGGTTTAAAATGTGTGAGTTACATAACGTTGAGCCAAACCCCGCCCTCCCCCCTAAGTGCGTTACGTAGTACGTGTATGGCCTTAAATGCACTTCAGAAAAAACAAATTTACACACTCATTGGTACCCACAATAGGGATTGATCAAGATGGTTGTTTTGTAATACACGATCAGGGAATTTAGATTCTAGCCGGGAAAGATGAGTTAGACTGGGAAAGTTTGAAAAGAAATCGATATACATAATAAGGATGTGAAATAATAGATCAAATACAAATTTCAGAAAATACGACATGAATTTTATATTCGATATTTAATGGTTATTGCAAGTGGTAATAATGATAATACCACATGTACTAATTATGGTAATTGGTATATTAATAGGGATTAAATATGGTAGCAAGGATAGAATTTATGCGGGGCCATTGTTGTTAGTAAGATATACTGGTAGGTGCCCGTCGAAATTTGACGGATAAAATACCAAGTTTGGCCGACGGTATCCTGTAGGAACAACCGCCAACTATGAAATACTTGACTTAAAATATCACAAATTATGAAAATGCACTTGTATATATATAAACTTGTTAGCGATCCCTCAAAACGTCTTTAGTGGGTTTTGTTAGGAACTTCTACGGTGGTCCTGGGCTTAAGTTTCACCGTGAGGGTCATGCTAATAGTTTACTTTCCCATAGGAAATTCACTAATAAATCAAAAGCTTGATGAACTGATCAGCTGGCTCACAGAGTTGGGATTAAAATCAGCTGTTTGTTGTAAACATAACATACTGAAAATCCCACCAAAATGGTTTGTACACACTTATATTTTGCATCATTTAATAAACGTAAAAGGAGAAAAATATACATCTGACAATTATGGGAAGTATCGGAATGTTTTAGCTTCAAATTGGTATAAATCCCACGACCACACGTTACCTGGTCTTCTCAAACTAAGGCTGAGTTCCTGGTCAAAATTTCTCCCATATGAATAACATGGGCAAATTTGAGGACTTTATACTTTATATCATTAAACAAACTTAAAGGGAGAAAAATATACATCTAACAATTTTGGGAAGTATTGGAATGTTTAAGCTTCAAATTCGTACAAATTCCATGACCACACGTTGCCTGGTCTTCTCAAACTAAGGCTGAGTTCCTTCAAAAATATTCTCCCATTTAAATAACATGGCGCAGTTTTTTAAATGTCAATATTTTAAAATCTAAAGCGGTATTTTTGAGTTTTACATTTTTTTGTTAATCAGCAGTGTACAAACTCTAAAATGACACATAGATTGGATGTCCAAATCGGTTGAGAAATAGCGACGTAGGGGGCCGAAAACGAAATTCCTTAGCTAATTAATATATAAGATAGTATGTGACAAAATACTTCGATTTGGTACTGTTTCCCTTTTGGGGAATGTAACATCTATTTATACCTGGAGCCGAAGCAAACCATTTTTTCACCTAGATAATCTACATAAAAATAAGTAATTCTCACACCACAATAATTCAATTGATGTAACTTTTCATTCATATTCCATAGCTTTTGATATTGATTATAAATTAATAAAAAAGTCAATCGATGAATTACAAATTATGATTATAAATCAATGAATTACAGTGAATCAAATATTAGTTGACAACTTAATCAGCTGCAAAATAATTGTGAATATTTATATAACCTGATGTTTTTATTTACTTAAATGTGTAACCTTAAATTTAGTTGTTCGAGAACCTGAAGATGTTCGAGAACTTTGAAACCGAAAGGCCTCATTCGAATAAAAAATAAATTTATTGATTGATGTAACTTTTGACGGTACGGTGACAGATTTTCGACAATGTGTTTTATTTTAATTTATCATCTATGCATCGACCTAAGGCCTAAAGACAGACCTATTTTTCTACCGGTTTGTTTTCCAGAACTACTGGTTAAATATGCAAAATGAAATCAAAACAGTCTACAAGATCACACACACCTCTTAAAGTAATAAGCGTTTCAATGTGTGAAGAATTAGGTATGAAATGTATAAATTTTATTTCCAGCGTTGTCCTAAATCATAGGTTATTAGGCGCATCTGTTTATGGCGTACGGCGTAATCCAACAATGTAGAAATCATGTTTAGATAAGGGCCTCTGAGTGAACTATGTCGTGCCGCGCCGCGCGCCGCGCGCCGTGTGAATAACACGAGCGATTTGTGACATTTGTGTTAGCGACTTGTGCATATTTGTGAATAACACAAGATTAACACAAAGATGCGTTCAGACACAAGCGAATCTAAATCAATGTTAAATACGGTGGGCATTTTAATTGTGTCTGAAACAAAGTTTTACATCTAGAACACAGTTCCATATCATAATGCGGGTGTAATATTTTTGTTTAATGGTGTACTGTTTATACAACGGCTATGTAGAACCAGGTTTTCCGATATCCCATTTGCGTTTCACTAGAAAATGTAATAAATCAAAGTAGTAATTTGTCGTTATATATTATTGAATATTTATAATTTATTTAACAACGTATATATATCAGTGTGCGTGTGTGTTTATAACGCAATCCAATTTATTAAGTCATTGTTTAAGATCAATACAATTCAAAGTTGGCGTTCCAGCTTCCTTTAATTCACTCTCTATCGTATGGTTTCGAAATTGCAATGTTGTTTATTTTATCTGCGGTTATATTAAGGTCCATTCATAGTACAAATACGGTTGGTCAAATTTGCTGACGAGATCGTGTTGTTGCATAAATGTTTATAGTGGTCTGAAAATATGTTGTAAAACGTGTTGAATCGCACCTCGTGCCTGAGCTGATAGTCTCAGTATCTTATCGATAACGATAAAATGAAATAATAAAGGAAAATAAAAATCGGATGGACAATTGACTGTGGTATGTGGGTTGTGCGTAAGGGCGCGCGGCGGGCGGGTGGGGGCGTATCCGTGTATATAACTTGACGACGCGTCCCCCCAGCGCCCGATGCGCTCTACCTGCTCGACTGTACAGTCAACTCCGGCTTCAAGGTACGTGCAATTACGTCATCTGACTACGTAATTATTAGTCAGTTCAATTTTTTATTTTGTAAAATTAAATTGATTTTTTGTTGTCACAATTCGTATTTTTAATCATACAGTAAGAAAATGTTTGAGGAAGTTCGCACTTATATATTTCTGGGGGAAACACGCACTACACGATCACATTTTATCGAAGTAATATAATATTTCTTTTTACCTGTCGAATTTCTTAAAACAAGTAATATACAATTAAAACGCGCATTACTGAAATAAGATAACTCAAACTACGGGTGGAATACATGAAGAATGTAAATAATGTAAATGCGTAAGGCAAGTTTGATCGAAAGGGAAATATTCTATGGAATTATAAAATTAGCTAAAAGAAGCTTTAAACTAAATATATGACTAGGTAATATTTTACGACGTAAACTGCAAACACATTGTCATGCTAAAACAAACTCTACTAATAAATAAATTATACAGTATAACAAATTATAAACAAATGTTTAAAAACTCAAAACGAGCTCTAAATTAAACTCAAGCATATCATACCGAGGTGATTATTTTGTTGTTGATGATGCCAAAAGGACACGGGGAGCGTTAATGAATATACTTTTATTGTTCTCACTTTTGAATCGTCGGATTCAATCACGCATAAAACCTCATAGTTAGTAACTTCGTGGGCTGGATTTCTGTTGACTTTTTACTGGAAAATTACAAAAGATGAGTAACATTTTAATTAGTAAAATAAACATCAGACGATAACGTGTTTTACCTCTTGAAGGATTAAGCTGGCGTTTAAGCAACTAGTAATATATGTTGTCTGCTGTAATAATAATAAATATATAATACTAATTTTTTAAAGTCTTATCAGTTCGCTGAAGGCTATACTGTACTACTAAATTAAACCTGTGACCAACAAGCTTCTAAGCTAGATCTCAATTTAATTACATACTTATATAATTTCTAAATGTAATAGTAAGCATGTATGGAACCCTCATAAAATACGCAAAACATCAGGGGAAACTATAATAAACTATGTCGAATAATTGGAATATCCCTGTTTTTATTTGTTCTTTAGTTCTTCAAATGCTATTTACAACATTTTTGACAAAGGAAGCCGAGCAAAACATTATTGAGTCACGTCCAATCTCAGGAGAAAATTAGTTTCCTAAGATAATGCCTACAAATACTACGCAGGACGTTGCACCACCTTTGTTGATTTCCTCATTGAAAGCATGCCACTAGTTAAGATGTGTTTGTAATTCCATACAATAAATAATACATTTTTGGTTTTCACCCTTGCAACCGAGGACGAGGATGTAAAAGAAATATAATAAATATCCGTAAACGCTGCATCGAATTTATATATCGATATCACCTTAGAAATGCCAAGGTATGCGACTTTTAGTTTCTAAAATATTCGTCGATCAACTCCCGTAAAAGCGGGGTTCTAATAGGCATGGGAGTTAGACGACTGTTATTTTATGTTTTGCCCCCTCATTAAAATAACATGCTTTAACTAGTCCTGGTTTTATTTCAGGAGTAAAGGTGTCAGAAACACATAATCCTTAATACAGCTTTAAGCAGTGTGGGTCTTTATATTTGTTGAGAAGTTAAATGTTCATTTATGAGTGGGCTATCGTCACAAGACATTTCGCATTTCTACCTGCTTTCCCTATAAGGCCAATGTTAACTTTCAAAGCCCGTACCTCCCCAACGGATTATCCGATATTGTTGATTTATGAGTGGGCTATCGTCACAAGACATTTCGCGTTCTACCTGATTTCCTCATAAGGCCAATGCTAACTTTCAAAGCCCGTACCTACCCAACGGATTATCCGATATTGTTGATTTATGAGTGGGCTATCGTCACAAGACATTTCGCGTTCTACCTGATTTCCTCATAAGGCCAATGCTAACTTTCGTATGTTACCTATGTTATGTCGCTCGAAATGTAGCTGTTGAAATTTTAAATTTGTTTAACTTTCCAGCACTAATACTGGAAAATAATATTTAAATATTAGTAATAAATCGTATTCTCAAATGGGATTATAAGATCTCCTTATTGTACAATCGATATATTTTACCACTTAAGGCTAGGTTTTAGAGAATTTCCCCTATAGGGAAGAAGCTATTACCGTGGTGGGCATGGTAAGACCTAGGCCCGGGACCATGATAACTTTTCGTTTCGAGGTCCCCAGATGCCAAAAACACCATTCGTTCAAAACTGTATATATATATATATATATATATATGTGTGTGTGTGTGTGTGTGTGTGTGTGTGTGTGTGTGTCCGTGGGTGCGATAACTCTCGTAAAAACGATCCGATTTTGATGAAATTTGGTTCAAACATGTAAAGCAACATTTATGATATTTATAAGTTCGAAAACCAGCCAGATCGCTCCATCCTAAGGGATATTTTTGGGGGGTTTTGTACCCTAAAAATTTTTTTTAGTTGTTTGCATATAATATTTTAGTTAATCCAATTTTAGTTTTCAACATTAAATTCAGCTTAAAAAACAAAACAATTTGGTGTTTTGATCATTGCTCTACGTCAATTGGTTACAGAGATATTTAAAGTGCTAGAGGCAGTACGTTGTCCTATGGTATCCTTATGGTGAATAAGAAAAATTGTATATCTTGCTTATTTATCAACTTATTCTGACGAAACTTGGTACATTGCTTCATACAGTTGTGGTCTATTGATATTTGCACGAAAAATGATTTTCTTGCCAATAGTTCCCGTAGCAGCAAACCTGCGTACTCAGCCCCCATGTTATTCTTTTGGAGAATAAGTCAAACGTTATCTCCCTTAATTATGAACCATAAATTAATAAAATTTGGTATGTGGCTTCACCTAGTTGAGCTTAAAAAAATTTGTATAATAACCCATTTTGTGTGAACCTTGTTTCAGCAAACCTGCATCCTCAGATGCCATGTTATTCTTATAGAGAATAATTAAAATGTCATAAATCATTTATTTATGAATGTATATTGATGAAACTTGGTATGTGGCTTCAAGAGCTATTAAGATACATAATTCTCTGAGTACGCAGGTTTGCTGCTACGGGGGTGGCCGCTATAAATATTGCACACCCTAGCATTTCGCGGGGCGGTTGGAGTAGGCCAAAGACTTAATCTCGTCTTTAAATTGTTTACTATCCCTGCCTCCTGGCGGAAACTTTTGGAATTACTCGAAGGTAGTAAAATCAGTTAGATATTAAATGATATCTTGCATATTTTTACGTAATATTTTCTTCGAATTATTTAACGTTTTCTTTCTACGTAACTAGGTTATACGTCATTTAGATTAAACTCATTTTGGTATAAACATGTTAACAGTGGGTTTTAATTATTATTGTACAAACAATGAATTAGTTAAATTACTATAAAACTAATATAGCTAATAAAGGAATATGTCAAAATGGTATTGCTTAGTAATTTGCATATTCCTTGTTCAAATAGGTTTACTTAAAATAAACGGTATCAGGAAACTGACACATACTTTCTCCTTTTAAGCCCAACTTTAATGAATAAATTACTTTTTATTCACTAAATATAGAATACAAAGCACGGTCGAATGTACAGAAAATCTTGTAAACAAGTTGTTTTCAAAAACATCAACCCAAATCCTTGTTTTGGAGGCGCTACAGAATCCATTGCTACACACATGGTATTAAGAGGGGATATGCCCCCTATTCCCCCCTCAGGGTTATTAAGGGGCAACATATTTGGAATTTCCTCTGTTATTCAATGCTAACTTGACAAGCATATCAAGTTTGAGCGAAATTGATCAATAAATAAGTGAGAAATAGTAATTTTAGTATTCCCCATAAGAATAACATTGGACAACGTACTGCGTTTACCGCAAAATGAAAATTTAAATTTTCTCCGTAACCAGTAATCAGTAATTCAAAATATTAAATTATTTTGTTTTTAAGCTCTTTTTAATGGTGAATAGTAATATTTTTTATATTTATGTTTTTTTAATAAAAAAAAAACAAAAACCCCTGATTTTTTTATATTTTAAGTCTTGTAATTTCTGAACCCGAATTTTTACAGAAATTCGGGTGGGGTCATTTTGTTGGAAAACTGAAGTTCTACAAACGACTAAAGTTTAATCAAAATCGTTAGAGCCGTTTTTGAGAAATCTTGATTTTTCATGTTTTTTGGCGGTTTTTGGGGGATAATTACCCTTAAAAATCAAAAATTCAACAAAATGAAAAAAATCTGCAGATATCATGGATTAGTACGTACATACCAAATTTAATAAAAATCGGACCATTGGTTAAGGCTCTAGCTCTGTACACAACCATACAGATAGACAGACAGACAGACACACACAGACATCACGTAAAAATCATTTTTTTGGGTTCAGGGAGTACCTAAACGAATATTTCCTCTAACAACTCAAATTCGAAAATTTTGACGAAAAAAATACTTTCTCCATATACTATAAGGGGGAGGAAGTAAAAATAAAAGTATGTTCTGCTCATGGGTTTATACAACAGCCGTGAAGTTGAGTGTTTCCACACACTTTACAATTTAACAAGGTTGAAATTTCCTCCTGAAGTCGGTTTACTAGAAACTATTAGGATCGGTGTATTTATAAAACTTGTTGTTCGTTGAACCGCGCCGTGGTTTGAGGATGTTGTTATCGCTCCAAAGAGATAGGCGCTTCTCAAGTTCTTGGCGGCAGGACTTGTTGGTTCCAAGTTTTCAGTTCTTTGCTTTGAGCAAACGCCAAGTTCATATTAGGCGAGTTCATCAGATTCGCAGACAATCTGGTAAACCGCGATTGTTACATATTTATGAACCAGAACCAGAATTAAAATTATCTTTATTTTCAATCATTAAAATTACAAAAATACTATCAAGAATTGATAAATTAATACATTAATGTAAATTTAATTTGCGAAGAGAGGTTAGTTCTGGAAGTTTCCTTGTAAGTGAGTAGAAGGGTCAGTCCAGAAGCCATTCTTTCAGTGTTGATGTTAGTGAGTTCCCTCTCTTGTGATGAAGTTCTTGTGGTAGTGAGTTAGAGTTTCCTACCGATGTAGGATGGTTTAGTTTCTACAGCTTCAGGTGGTGTACTGGGAGGAGGTATAGTTCACCATTTATGGTAGTATCGATTTAGATTGTCAAAATGTATTACAACACTGATTTTTCAGAATACTATATTTGTCAAAAGATATATAATTGTTGAATATAAAACAGTTCTCTAGATAATTTTAGCGAATTTCTCCTATAGGGAAGAAGCAATTACCGTAGTCGGCATGGTAAGATCTAGGCCCGGGACCATGATAAATTTTCGTTTTGAGGCCCCCCAGACCCCAAAAATACCATTCGTTCGAAACTGTATATAATTATATATATATAATATATATATAAAATACAATATATATATATAAATATATATATATATATATATATATATATATATATATATATATTTATATATCCTCAAACCACGGCGCGGTTCAACGAACAACAAGTTTTATAAATACACCGATCCTAATAGTTTCTAGTAAACCGACTTCAGGAGGAAATTTCAACCTTGTTAAATTGTAAAGTGTGTGGAAACACTCAACTTCACGGCTGTTGTATAAATCCATGAGCAGAACATACTTTGATTTTTACGTGATGTCTGTGTGTCTGTCTGTATGGATGTGATATATATATATATATATATAAAATACAATATATATATATATATAAAATACAATATATATATATATATAAAATACTATATATATTGTATGTGTGTCCGAGGGTGCGATAACTCTCGTAAAAAAGGTCCGATTTTGATTAAATTTGGTTTAAACGTGTAGAGCAACATTTATGACTTTAAGTTCGAAACCAACCATATTGCTCTATCTAAAGGGGTATTTTGGGAGGGTTTTGTAACCCAAAAATGGGTTTTTTGAACTTTTTACAAATAATTTTTGAAATAATCCAACTTTAATTTTCACCATTGGATTCAGCTTAAAAAACACACAATTTGGTATGTTGATCACTCCTCTACGTCAATCGGTTAGCGAGATATTGAAAGTGCTAAACACAGTACGTTGTCTAATGCTATTCTTATGGAGAATAAGAAAATAATTATATCTTGCTTCTTTATGAACGTATACTGACGAAACTTGGTATACGGCTTTATCTGGTCGTGGTCTATTGATATTTGCTCAAAAAACAATTTTTTGCTAAAGATACCCGCAGCAGCAAACCTGCGTACTCAGTCCCCATGTTATTCTTATGGAGAAAAATTAAAATGCTATATCTCCCTTAATTATGAACATAATTTAATAAAACCTTGTATATGACTTCACCTAGTTGAGTTATATTGATATTTGCCTAAACACCCATTTTTTCTTTCCTTGTTGCAGCAAACCTGCGTACTCATCCCCCATGTTATTCTTAAGGATATTAATCAAAATGGGATATATCGCTTATTTATAAATTTATATTGATGAAACTAGGTATGTGGCTTCACCTAGTTGAGTTATATTGATATTTGCATAGAAACCAATTGCTTATGTTCCTTGTTTCAGCAAACCTATGTACTCACCCCCAATGTTATTCTTATAGAGAATAATTAAAATTGTATATATCGCTTATTTGTGAATATATTTGTATGAAACTTGGTATGCGGCTTTATGTGGTATTAAGACATATATTATGCATTGGAAATTCGCTGAGTACGCAGGCTTGCAGTGTCGGGGGTATTTTTTTATGTCTAATATTTGTAAAAAAACAAACATAAACATTACACTTGGTGGGGGAAAATTCGTGATCTTTAAAACGTTCTACTCGGCTTATATCAAACAGCTAAATACAAACAAATGATTATGTGTGAAGAAATTTAAGTATTGAATTATGTAATAACTGACAACACGAATAGGCTTGAAATTCAAAATTGCAATTTCCCATCCCGATTCAATAACCATGGTCCGAGATTACAGCTGATGCATGAGTGAGGGCTGACACTGAAGCAGAGTGTGACATATCAAAAATCTATTAAACTGCCTAGTAAATAAGAGTGTGTTGTTGGTATAATACAAGATTTAAAAAATTTATTACCTATGGATTACTTTGTTATGATATACCTTTGAATTGTTGGTCATACTTAGATTGTATTCATTGAACAACTTTCTTCAGAAGGGAATGCATATAGTGTATACATATAAGAGTAGTGTAATGCGATATATCTAATTACATTATACGATGGATAGTATATATCGGCTGAAGGGGCCCAAGTGTCCTATAGCCGCCTCAGTCCCGCCCACGGTTCCTCATAGAGAACGCAACGTATACATCTAATTACATTATACGATGGATAGTATATATCGGCTGAAGGGGCCCAAGTGTCCTATAGCCGCCTCAGTCCCGCCCACGGTTCCTCATAGAGAACGCAACGTATACATCTAATTACATTATACGATGGATAGTATATATCGGCTGAAGGGGCCCAAGTGTCCTATAGCCGCCTCAGTCCCGCCCACGGTTCCTCATAGAGAACACAACGTATACATCTAATTACATTATACGATGGATAGTATATATCGGCTGAAGGGGCCCAAGTGTCCTATAGCCGCCTCAGTCCCGCCCACGGTTCCTCATAGAGAACGCAACGTATATATCTAATTGCATTATACTATGGATAGTATATATCGGCTGAAGGGGCCCAAGTGTCCTATAGCCGCCTCAGTCCCGCCCACGGTTCCTCATAGAGAACGCAACGTATACATCTAATTACATTATACGATGGATAGTATATATCGGCTGAAGGGGCCCAAGTGTCCTATAGCCGCCTCAGTCCCGCCCACGGTTCCTCATAGAGAACGCAACGTATATATCTAATTACATTATACGATGGATAGTATATATCGGCTGAAGGGGCCCAAGTGTCCTATAGCCGCCTCAGTCCCGCCCACGGTTCCTCATAGAGAACGCAACGTATATATCTAATTACATTATACGATGGATAGTATATATCGGCTGAAGGGGCCCAAGTGTCCTATAGCCGCCTCAGTCCCGCCCACGGTTCCTCATAGAGAACGCAACGTATATATCTAATTACATTATACGATGGATAGTATATATCGGCTGAAGGGTCCCAAGTGTCCTATAGCCGCCTCAGTCCCGCCCACGGTTCCTCATAGAGAACGCAACGTATATATCTAATTACATTATACGATGGATAGTATATATCGGCTGAAGGGGCCCAAGTGTCCTATAGCCGCCTCAGTCCCGCCCACGGTTCCTCATAGAGAACGCAACGTATATATCTAATTACATTATACGATGGATAGTATATATCGGCTGAAGGGGCCCAAGTGTCCTATAGCCGCCTCAGTCCCGCCCACGGTTCCTCATAGAGAACGCAACGTATATATCTAATTACATTATACGATGGATAGTATATATCGGCTGAAGGGGCCCAAGTGTCCTATAGCCGCCTCAGTCCCGCCCACGGTTCCTCATAGAGAACGCAACGTATATCTTCAATTTGTTTTAAAATATAATACCTTTTTTAAAAACCTTTTACAAAAATAAAAAATAAGCCAAATGAATACGTTCTGGGTTTTCATTACATATGCGAATATTTACATAATTGGGTAATAAGTCATAAGTCATAAGTCACTTTATTCGTTTCAATAGTTTACAACTGTGAACACGTCAATCAACAACATCAGTAAAAACAAATAAAAAATCACACTACACATGAAAGCATAAACTCAAATCCATATAGTCTTGTTTTACTGTATCAGAATAAAACAAAAGACTAAATAAATAAATAATAATAGTAAAATAAACATCATTCCATAGAGTAGGTCACCCGACTTCACTCATTAGGTAGGGACTCTCTGCAAGACAATATTCTTTAACCTTTTTTTAAAAGTAATTATGTTATTTTCTGCCCTAATTTGAGCTCGCAATCTATTATAAATCCTTACAATAAATAAGAGGGCCCTTTCTCAAAACGTTTTGTCGAATGACTAATTACTGACAGCATGTTTTGTGATCTTGTAGGGTATTCATGAAAGTGTCCGTTAGTTACAAACTCAAACCAATTTTGTTTTACAAATACACACACCTCATACCCAACAAGACCCGCTAACGTCAAAATATTAAAAAGTTTAAATAGGGGTCTACGCATGACTGAGATTTGTTAAAACCACCCATTGCTCGCGGAACCCATTTCTGAAGAATAAAACCCCTATTAAAATTGTGAAAGCTTGAGGAACCGCAAAACATTATCCCATATCTAAGGACGGACTCAACGTGTAAGAAATAAACTGCTCGCAAGATCAAGCAGCAGTACTACACACCTTTGAGAGACGTCTTGGGGCGTAACACATGGGTTTTAGTCTCTTGCATACATATTCAAAATGAGAGCACCGGGTCAATCCACTGTCAACGTGCAATCCAAGAAATGTATGTGATGTTACTTCATTTATTGTTGTAACTCCTAATACTATTAGATCACAGTCTGTTATTCTTTTATTTTTGCCCTAATAAAATTCAATACAATTTGTTTTATTGATGTTTAGTTTAAAATTATTTAAATTAAACCAAGAATTGATACTTGACAGTTAATCCAAATACCAAATAAGAAAAATACTCTGCCATGGATTATTTGATTTTATACTTTGGCTTTGAACATTTTGTGCATCTTTGGTTGAATGAAAAATAAAACTGAAAATTCCTTTCAAATTGTAATTATGTATTTAACATTTTAACAAATTATCCCCTCACCTTTTAAAGCCACTCCCGCATCACTCGCGAATACCGCTGAACGTTCGGAAAAACATTCTCCCAAATGTTAACATTCGAGATTCGCTATTCGTGATGCTGTTCCCACGCTATTCGCCGAACATTCGGGCGTATTTATGAGCAGTGTGGGATCGGCTTTACATTAATGCTACTAGTACACTATGGCCTTAACATCGGCGAACTAAGGCGAGCGCGATAGTGTACTCGGTCAACTCGGTGTGCTCGTGTTTGTTGGGGATAGTTCGCCTCGCCATAACTTGTGTTCGCCTGTGCTCCGTTTTTTGTCGTTTTTTTTGCACGCATCAAAGGAGACAAGCAGGAATGAATGGGCGAGCATGGTATTGCATGGTATTGGGAGAGAGTGCACTTGGTTAGTTCGTTGTGCACATTCGGTTGATTTGGTGCAAGATTCGTTGTCGCGACTCGTTCCGAACATTCGGCAAAACATCCGAGCGAATCATTCGGCAATAGTGTACTGGTACCATTAAAACGAGTTCGCATGCAGCACGCTGACGTAAGGGAAGTGAATTTCCACAAAAAACTTTTAAAACTCCAAATCAGTGTAATAACATACATTTATTTCAATTTTTATTGAAATCTGAAAACTGTGATTTTTTGGCTGTTCTGATGCTCCTGGTTTCATTTACCTGCAAAGCTGGGAATCCAACTTTGTGCATTATAATGTTAGGAGAAGGTCCAGACAGGCTTGAAAGAAGGCGTGAGGTTGCTGTGGATGATAAAAGTACTCTAACAAAGGAATAACAGGCTTTTCTAGTGTAAAATCCCCATAAGACAATGTACTGTGTTTGGTCGAAACACATTTTCTTTAATAACTCACTAAATATGTATGCTAGAATGACTAGAGAGGGCTTAAAACTTTTGCCTCACTAATTCCCATCTTTTTACATGTATTAATTTTACATACGGGGCATTTCTGACCCTTTTTGGGCCCAAAAACTCAAAATTTGAAAGATTAATCCCCAAAATAGGGGTTGAGAGTTTTCCGATTGTTTTGCCCAACGAACTTGTCCAACTGATTAGAAAAAGGAATGTCTCTACCAAATTTGAAGTAAATCGGACAAAAATGCGACCGCTAGAGTGCAAACACACACACACACACATATATATATATAAAATTTTGAATGACCCCCCAAAACGTGTTCAGGGGGTCCCGTTAGGAACTTCTATGGTGGTCCCGGGCTTAAGTTTCACCGTGTGGGTCATGCTAATAGTTCACTTTCCAAAGGAAATTCACTAATAAATGTTCGAATTCGTGACTTCGCTGATAAATCTTTATTGTGTGTGAAATTTATTAAATATAAGTCCGGACAAAGATTATATTATGAGTTCTTCCTCTTGAACTTGTACTATGTGATTAATTTACATTGTTGGCTTTTGCAGCTATATTAAATAAATGGCCTATTAAAATTAGTTCACTGCAGAATTCTATGACAGTAGCTTCAATGGCATGGAATAATTAGTGTAAAATATCAAAATCATCTTTTATTTACAAAATTACAAATACATTCACATGAACCTATAATCTAAATTCATAGTTTATGAACGGTATCAGAACACTGAAACATACACTCTCCCCATTAACCTTGTAATCATTAAATTCCTTTATATTGATTATATTTTGTAGCATATTAAATATGGCAGCCTAAATAAACAAACCGTGTAGTTCAATTTATTTTTAGAAACTTTGCAATTACCTCTTTACTAGAGGTATTACAGTGTAATTTTCTTCTCACAGTAGTTTAAGGGGAAATTCCCCCTCCTGCCCCACCCAGGGTTAGGTGGCAACATTTTCCAAATATTCTCTAATGGACATACAAAGTTTAATTAGAATTGACCCATTTGTATGATCTCTACTCATCAGACAAATAGACACACGGACAGAAAAGTCATGTGTCGGATTCAGGGAGCACCGAAACGAATATTTCCACTGATAACTCAAATTCGACAACTCTCCATATACTATACAATAGGGCGAGAAAGTAACAAACTAAACAGATATTTGCTAAACATATTCGGAACAAGTAATACGTTTGTACGAATATATCGTTTTTCAAAGACGAGGAAAATCTTTCCAAATAAAAATTGAGCTGCGCGGTTGTGATCAAAGTGGCCCCCCGCTACCCAACGACATCTCCAACAACGACGCTCTGGCGCACAGTGACAAGTAGGTAAAGGAAATGCACACATTTCAACAATAAGATATTAATAGGCTGCGCGGTTGTGATCAAAGTGGCCCCCCGCTACCCAACGACATCTCCAACAACGACGCTCTGGCGCACAGTGACAAGTAGGTAAAGGAAATGCACACATTTCAACAATAAGATATTAATAGGCTGCGCGGTTGTGATCAAAGTGGCCCCCCGCTACCCAACGACATCTCCAACAACGACGCTCTGGCGCACAGTGACAAGTAGGTAAAGGAAATGCACACATTTCAACAATAAGATATTAATAGGCTGCGCGGTTGTGATCAAAGTGGCCCCCCGCTACCCAACGACATCTCCAACAACGACGCTCTGGCGCACAGTGACAAGTAGGTAAAGGAAATGCACACATTTCAACAATAAGATATTAATAGGCTGCGCGGTTGTGATCAAAGTGGCCCCCCGCTACCCAACGACATCTCCAACAACGACGTTCTGGCGCACAGTGACAAGAAGGTAAAGGAAATGCACACATTTCAAAAATAAGATATTAATAGGCTGCGCGGTTGTGATCAAAGTGGCCCCCCGCTACCCAACGACATCTCCAACAACGACGCTCTGGCGCACAGTGACAAGTAGGTAAAGGAAATGCACACATTTCAACAATAAGATATTAATAGGCTGCGCGGTTGTGATCAAAGTGGCCCCCCGCTACCCAACGACATCTCCAACAACGACGCTCTGGCGCACAGTGACAAGTAGGTAAAGGAAATGCACACATTTCAACAATAAGATATTAATAGGCTGCGCGGTTGTGATCAAAGTGGCCCCCCGCTACCCAACGACATCTCCAACAACGACGCTCTGGCGCACAGTGACAAGTAGGTAAAGGAAATGCACACATTTCAAAAATAAGATATTAATATGATTCTTTTAATCGCGTTTGAAAACACAGGTTTACTAAAGTTATTTCAATCGATTGCAATATACAGTTGAGGTACACATTTTCCTAGACGACTCATCGTGTTTCGAATCAAAAATCATTTCCAGAAAAATTTGAATCTTTCACTAAGAGAAAACAATAGTTTTACTATAAAACAGTTTTATGTACACGATAGATTTATAAAGCTAACCAAATTCTAACAGGGAAACAGAGGATAAAAGTAAATGTTTTTTAATGAAAACTAGGAAATAAACCTACGTGGGCAAACCGCCCACGTGCGTAGGCTTCTTGAAACGTGTCTATATAGTGTCTCGTTACCATCTGAACAAAGTTTACCATCTTATTCAGCATTCAGCCGGTCAAAATTAAGAAATAACACAGTATAACACGTGCTCTATCTCGCTCCGTTTTCTAAATATGAGTCTACAAGTTTTTTTTTTTACAAAAACCTCATTAATTCAGAGTCTGTTAACAATATTTGTATACTAAAATATTGTTATTTCTTATGATTCTACGTAGCTATTTATATGCTTTGCAAGTTATTATTATATGTTGTTATTCTGTATTTAGTTTTAAAATGTAGTTTAAAAATTACAGTACAATGATAAAAATCTAAAAACAACTTAAAACATAAAAATATGTGAATTGGACTAAATAAAAAAACTTAAAAGACAAAACCAATAAATCATTTAAAGGGGTGGGTAAATATAACGGATAAAACTCGAGTTTCGAGATTAAAATTATGAATATTGCCATTTATCCATTTAGTAAATTAGCTCTACTTTTGACATCAGAATTTGAGTGTTCTCCGACAACCACGATCCAACCCTTAAAAAAGATCGCCGTTCAGTTTGTCTTTGTATTTTTACTTCAACAATGTTGTTACTGAGTAATAATTATAGATTTTTAATTATATAATTTAAAGTGTAATTTTAAATTATCTGACACAATATGTAAAAAAATCAAATTTTAAAAGCATTTGCAAGGTATTTAAAAAGTACTCATACCACGAAACGTTGCGCAACTTTGTTCAAATGGTTTAGAGAAATTCTGTGTAGTAACTAAAATTTTAAGATTTCAAGTTCATTAAATTTGTACCGGTAAAATTTGTAGTACCCGTTTCAGTTCCCTTCCAATTAAGTCTCTGGCCTTTGTAATAGGTGTAACACATAGTCCGTAACGTGCGAAACGCATGGTATGGAAGGGTATTGGAAAGCGTTACGCAGCGTTATTTTGGGGAGTTCTTCAACCCGGCACCAACCTTTATATGTTATAAAAAAACCGTCGACCCGGCACTGGTCCTTTCACCGTCCGCCATGACAGTATGACAACCCGGCACCAGCCACCCCTCTTACCCATTCCACCTACACTACTCCCTCCCAACCCCTCCTTTCTCTTTTCTCTTCTCTTAATCACCTCCCCTTTCCGTAAGGTGCCGTAGGTTCGCGCTGTCCATGTCCTCCCGATACCTCCCTTAAAATAATTGGGCACCGAGCTTTACTAAACGAAGGTGTGAGATGGCTTTAAAAATGAATGGGGGCGAGCTTTGTAAAATGAAGGCAACGCGTTTGTTAAATTGTTGGGGGCCGAGCTTTATTAAACGAACATATGTGAAAATGGCAGGAGCTTTGTGAAATGAAGGTAACCTCTCGCTGCAGATTTTAAGAAATTAGGGGAGGAGCTTCACTAGACGATGGAATAGACAATAATAAAAGTTGTGGCCGTTTTTTACTGCGAGAATAAATACTTAAACATTTATTTTAGAAATAGGTTTGCTAAGATATCTATTTTTTGATTCCTCGATGTTCTGAATAGACATGATGTATTTCTTGTCCGTTACCATCCTAGGCGGTGACAGACTTCTCACCCAGTTTGATATCCGGAGGAACTGGGAATCGGAGGAAATGGGAGGTAACCGTGCTGTCTCGTTATTCAGAACAAACATTGTACAACATTGTGATCGAACAAATATTCTAACAGCCCCATATATGTAACAAAATAATAGAACACATTTACAAGATTAAGTTTTTGTCGATCAGTTTTGCAGCTGTTCCGTTGAATAGTACAGCCTTAATACCTTATACTGTTTTAATACATCAATAAATGTTAAAAATTCAATTACATTTTAACTGTTATTACTTACGTTTAATAACAAATCTTTAAGGAGTCATGATCAGTATAGGTTTTACAGCATGTAAAAATACATAGGAAATAGTAAAAACAATATTTCTACAACATGTTTCTAGGTGAAACTCCTGTTAGACCCGGACTAGGAGTAATTACATTTAAATGTGAGACTTTGGCAAAAAGCTATTATCGATTAGCCCATATTCTCGATTCTTAAAATAACTATTATATCTAGATTATAGGAAATACATTTCTGCCATTTATTTCCATTAAACAATTGGAAGAAGTGAGATTCGTAAAGCAATACTGGTGAAAGCGGGAAGATAACTCCTGGATCCATCGCTCATTACTATCGCAAAGCATAGCCAAAGGAGTTAGGGCGATGAGATGCCTAGGGTTCGAGGGAGCAAAAGAAGAAAGAGGGTTGTATGTTTGGTGTTGTGGAGGGGGAGATGGCGCGTCTACCAGGCACCAGGGAATGAGATGCCTAGGGTTCGAGGGAGGGAAAGAAGAGAATGAGGGGTGTATAGCTCGCCTACCTCGGTGCCGGGTTATGTTGTGAAATTAGTAACGCCTGATTACCCTTATAGCGGTGGTCAGATTTGGTGCCGGGTAGACGTGCCGCCTTATTTTCAATCAATCAATCAATCAATCAATAATTCCTTTATTGCCTTAAAACTTGTACAAGCATTGGCATGAGTCATTTACAAAATGTACCTCTTACAGCAACAAAATAGTCAACACTTCTAAATTATAAATTCCTTATGTAGTCATGGACACTGTAAAACGCTCCTCTCAACAAATAGGTCTTAAGATTCTTCCTAAATTCATCATGTGGCATCTCCACCCTGAGGCAATCAGGCAACGCATTAAAAAGTTTGACAGAGCAATAATAAACATTGTTTTTAAAAAATGTAGTTTTATGTTTGGGAATTGGGAGATTTAAACTTTGGCGAAGAGAATATACCGTAGAGATTCTGGACTCAAAAAAGCCCACGGTTTTTCCTAAAAAATATTAGTGTTTCAAAAATATATATGGAAGGAAATGTCAACAGGCCACACTGACGAAAAGTCTCCTTACAAGATTGAAGCCGCTTGAGTCCAAAAACAATTCTGATTATCTTCTTTTGGAGAGTAAAGATGTATCTCATACTAGCCTTTTCCGATCCCCAAATGGGTACAGCGTAAACGAGATGAGGATAAAAGCAACCATAGTAAGCTGTGAGCAGTACATCAGAATTAGTGTAAAATGATAATTTACGTATTCCATAAATTATCGAACTGAGTTTACCAGCCAATTTACTGATGTGGTCAGAAAAAACTTAATCTCGAATCAATCAAAAGACCAAGAAAATTTACTGTATCAGTAGATGAAACAGTATTTTCGGAAATTAGCAGATTCGAAACGCTGTCTGCCCGATTACGAATTTGAAAATCAATCATCCCTGTCTTGTCAGTATTTACAATAAGACCATTCTCATTTAACCATTGAAGAAGGGAATTTGACTGAACAAATGCAGCCACCTCTAAATCCTTCGTTTTATGACCAGTAACAACTAGAGATGTGTCGTCAGCGAAGATACATAATTTACCACTATTTATACTACTGTCAATATTGTTAATAAATAGAAGAAGAAAAACAGGACCTAATACCGACCCTTGAGGAACTCCCATAGCTACTGCCAATTTATTAGAATAGAGCTTCCTAATGCATTTCCTTTGGTCACAGTATGGCATCTCCACACTTTGTTTCCGGTTCTCAAGGTATGATCTAAACCAGTCCAAGGCCACACCTCTTACCCCAAGGTCAAACATTTTTCGAATGAGAAGATTGTGGTTTACAACATCAAATGCCTTGCTAAGATCCAGAAATATGATTTCTATATTTTGAAATAGAGGTAGTCTTGATTGACATAACTTTATGAACAATGTTTAAATTTTACTCAAAACACTTTAAAAAATCTACTTTTTCTTTTTATTTACATGTTTTTAAAGTTAAGACGTATACGTGGTTTAAAGTATACGTTTTTAACTGTTTTGCAATTTGTTTCTATATTCACTTAAACGTTTTTGTAATGAGAATCTACAACAGGCAAAACCTTAAAGACCAATTCGATTCTAGTTTTAGTCTGGAACATCTAACGCTTGTTGTAGTCTATATATTAGTTTTAGATTTCCATATCTTCTTATAAATGTGGTAATATTTTTCCCACCCTTATAAATTTGCCGAGAGCTCTGGGCCCACAAGGCTCATGGCTACAAATTCGAACCTAGTTTCACCTATAAAAAAAAACTATTCGGGGAAAACTTTCACGTTATCAGAGAAGCTACAAGTAAAGCTCAACCAAATTTAAATTAAATTATAAGTTAATAGAAATTTTAATTCCTAATATCGGTATTTAAAAATACATATATATTACTGGACAGTTATGTGAAATTTGTATTAAATAAAACTCTCAGTCGAGTACATATGAAGAGTATAGATTTATGTCGGCCGTTTTTACTAGACAATTATAGTAGCTGCAGTAGTAAATAAAGTTAAAAGGTAACTTCCCTGGATGTTTGGCTCTGTTCTGATTCTGTTTGGAAAAATGGTAAATAACATAACAATTTCAAAATCATTAAATTTTACACAGCCAAAAATTCAGGAAAGTCGCCTTTTAACTTAAAAAAAATAGCTATTATAGTTTGCAAGAAAATCAGCTGGCACACATCGATAACTCTGTACAGGGCGAATAACAAGTTAGGACCCTCCGACTATCTTTTTTATTTGTTAATATAAACTAATATCTTTTGGTTAGTGTTAAGGTGTAGTATCTTTTGTCATTATTGAGAATTTTGAGTGTCCCCCAAAATATTAGATTTTGGGGGCAACTCAAAATTGTTAAACGAAAACCACCCTTGAGTGACCACTCATTTTAAAGAACTGAATAAAAGTAGATAAATGGTGAAAATTAGAGACCGCTATCTCTTCTCTAATCAAAATGGCAGCCTGTCAAAATTCCCAAATATTGTATTCAAATCTGGAAGGCAAATCTTGGGGGACATTGAACATTTTGAACAGTGATACAAGATGGTACACCTTAGGTTAATATCGCAATGCAAATGTAATCAGTTCATTTTAACTTAGAAAAAGTAAAGATAAAACAAAAAAAAATGCCTTCCAGATATGAATTCGAGGGTTTTGGATGAATTTTGACTGGCTGCCATTTTGGTTAGAGAAGAGATAGCGGTCTCTAATTTTCACCATTTATCTACTTTTATTCAGTTCTTTAAAATGAGTGGTCACAAACCCCCTCACCCCTCCCCCCCTTTGGGGGTTTACATATGAACATTTTGAGTTGCCCCCAAAATCCCCTATTTTTGGGGGACACTAAAAATTTTAAATATTGTCAAAATATATTACACTTTAAGTTACTACCCAAAAGATATTACTTCATATTAACAAATACAAAATATAGAGGGGGGTCCTGAATGTTTATTCGCCCTATATATGATCTGGGTCTTCGTGAACAATTTAATTTATTAAAACAATAACTGGTGATCCTAGTGTTGAAGATGCTATACGGAAAGGCAAATATCCATTAGCCCGAGTGTAGGTAGTCTACAACTATCGAGGCACGTCTGATCGCTCAAATAAAAAAGAAACACTTCTGCTACGAGTACCTTGCCTATTTATAGCTAGTTATCACAATCGGGAAAATGGAACAATAATCATTCAGGAAGAATTTCTATCGTCTTTCGATTTTCGAAATTAATTAACACAGGTATAGAGCAAAATCCCTTTGAAATTATACCTATGCAGCAAACAATGTAGTTCCAGAAAACCCGCTTAAATATTAATAACAAAGGTTACTTAGAATACAAGGATGAAGCTTTGCTAATACGGTATTCAAGTTGCAGTATAGCATGCAAAATATATCTTTACTCGTTTCAAAATGGCAGATTTTTAAATCATAAAAATATAAAATTACAAAAGCCGCAAATTTCACAATGTAATACAAAAATTAAAAAATAACATAAATATAAATATTAAGTTTTTGTTTTGTTTTGCTGCGCATCCAACGATGTATGGTTTAAAGAAATCGAATGAAAAATAACAGGGCAGCATCGTATTAGACTCTTATACGATGTCTAATGTCAACAGCAGGGCAGCATCGTATTAGACTCTTATACGATGTCTAATGTCAACAGCAGGGCAGCATCGTATTAGACTCTTATACGATGTCTAATGTCAACAGCAGGGCAGCATCGTATTAGACTCTTATACGATGTCTAATGTCAACAGCAGGGCAGCATCGTATTAGACTCTTATACGATGTCTAATGTCAACAGCAGGGCAGCATCGTATTAGACTCTTATACGATGTCTAATGTCAACAGCAGGGCAGCATCGTATTAGACTCTTATACGATGTCTAATGTCAACAGCAGGGCAGCATCGTATTAGACTCTTATACGATGTCTAATGTCAACAGCGAGAGAGTGCGGATTGACAACAGTTGTTGCGCAACTGTGACGGATCCGGTACTAGACATAACATCATTTCAAATGGCGGTACTAGGTTATTTTTCATCAGATTTATGGAAAATTGACATCGTTGGATAGGTAGCAACAATCTTTTTTCTTTATTTTGACTAAATTAGTTGTTTTAATGGTATTTAAATTTTAAGATTTTTAACATCCTCCATTTCAAAACAATTAAGATATTTATCTACCCGAAAACTGTCTTTACAACGATTGTATATAAAGTTTCATCTTTTTATTCTTAACGGTTCTGGAGTTAAAAGATCAAATACAAACAGATAACTGGAAAACTAAGCATTTTGGGACCAACGAGTTAAATATATAGAGAGATCTCGTCTCGGGGTAAAACAGTGAAGCCTCACTGGAAGATGTTTTTTGTAGAAAATACATCTGGCCAAAAAGCAATAAAGACTAACAATAGCTTGTGAAAAGAGATTTTGATTGGCTACCGAGTTGTCGGAGGATGAAAATGGCGGTCAGTATGTAGGCTGCGGTTTTTTTTACCCCAGACAAGACCTCTATAGATATATATACCTCGTTGGTATAAACTGAATGCGTGCATTCGAAATCAGCTTCGAATCTATAAATGGGAACAGGAAAGATGACAGTAGAGCTCCAGCCAAAATAATAAGACTACCACTGTTGCCATTTTGCTATAGAAAAAATATCCCTCTAGCGTTATGCCAACCAGCTGGTGTTCAGTTTGGCAATGCTCCACGTCTACTATTGGCTGATCTTGGTTAATAGCCCTGTAAACCACGCCCTTAACTGTATTCTCTCTTGCTCGCGGGAATAGAAAGTAGATAGAAGTACAAACGCTGTCGTTATGTTGTGAGAAGTAATACCCAGCAAACCTAATAAAAATGTATGAAAATATGTTTCATTATTATAATTATTTCGTGCTTCGCACGGAAAACACGATCGCGTCCTGGAAAAGACTCTTTCGGTACTGGTATTACAATGTATTATTTGAACAAACAAGTTACAACACCTATCGGTAAACTACTCAAACTAACGGTTTGAATCGATCTTATATTGCAATTTACTTTTAGGTTAGAAAAATGTGTCATGATGTGTAGCACATAGAACCTAAGTAAGGTACATTTAGTGATATTCAAGTATTTCAACCTGAATTAAATTTATAAAAACAAGCATATTTATTATTTAATAGCTGTTTCCCGCAGGCTTCGCCCCACAAATGATTTATAAAAATTATGACAGTTGTGTGTGCTGCATTCTGTAGTTAACCCGTGGAACTACTACGAATCATGATCAGCTGTTTGTATTTTCATCAGCTAAAACACAAATGAATGTCCATAAGGAATACATGGGAACTTGAAAGTCCCGTGGGGCAGAGCCTGAGCCGTATGGGATTTTCAAAACGAAAATAGGCCTATGTGTTTATTTGGTATATAAGGTAAATTCCTGTACATTTTCATGCCAATCGGTTCAGTAGTTTTTGAGTGATTGAGGAACAAAAGGCAGACAGACAGACACACACCATCTAATTTTTATATATTAGTAAGGATATCGAACCTCTTTTTACAAAATGTTCCTTCTTACATAGATCAGATGCACACACGATAGGTAACTAACGTTGAGGAGTAGCCTATTGTTTTCCGTTCACCCGCAGCACGAGGACAGACAACTATATGCAAAAAATCGTAGCAAAATACCTAAAGTGATCATTTCAAAGTTCCAAAAACTGCTGTGAAATGTTAATATTGATAACAAATAGCAGTTTAATGTTATACCGAAGGTTTTAAGAGGTGTAGGAGCTGTTGGTTAATACTAAGTACAGTTTTTACTTTAGAGAAACTTGTAAATAGAAAGTTCTAAGTTCTAAAACTAAGAAAATATTAATTATTATACTTTTTCAAAAATAAACAACGAAATCAGAGATTTAGTAATATTATGCTTCCCAAAATAATTCTAGCAAAGTTCATTAGTAAAGCATACTTAGTATAATAAAAACTACGCGATGGTAAACATATTTATATTTTACAAAGCTTATGCTTAAAACATTCCAACGACTGCCAAACATAGTTTTAAAATAACGATAGAGGGACAATATCATGTTCCACGTTTTGAGATGTTCTTAATTCTGCTTTTCTATGCTGATTAAGATTAAGAATAGAAAAGTGAAAATACATTAACCGAATTAAATATTACTTGGAAGTGCGACATAATCGATTAAAGGAAGTGCTTACAATACAGGCGGCGTTGACTTATTGTAACTACGATGATGTATGTCCCAAGCCGTTTGACAGCAGTCGGGCTTTATTTATTGAGCTACTTTATTGTGAACCCCGTAGCGATGTGGTTTAGAGTATTAAATCAATTGCGAAATATATCTTAGATGCCCGACCGGTTAAATTAAGAATTTCTTCATTAGAACAATAGCCATTGAGATCACTAGCTATAATAGCGGACAAATAAATTGCCAGTTGAGGGCGTGGTTTGCCGGGCTATCAACCGAGAACAGCCAATAGTAGACGAGCTGCATTGCCAAAACTCCACACCAGTTGATCGGAATAACATTCGAGTGATATTTTTCTATGGAAAAATGGCAACAGTGACAGCGTACAACAGTGCTATTGGCTACAGCCCAGCTGCCAATTTATTTGTCCGCTATTATAGTTACCTAACACTATACTCCGTTCGTTTTCACATGGTACCTTTGGAATTCGGAGACCATTACACTCGCCCGCGCACAATAGCAGCCGCCCACCGGACAGGCAGGTGACTTGTCCAAGGGTGCTCCCAGTGTGTAACTGCTACTTCTGTTAAACACAATATTTTGGTTACAATCATAAGCGTAATTTCTGCATTTGTATTGGAGCACAGAGGAAGGAATGGATTCCTTTATCTGTGATTGGAGGGACAAACATGGTCGTGATCGTAGCATAATTATTGTGACTTTTCATAATATTTTCATTTATTGGGGAGGCAACAGCCCCCCTTGCCACACCCGAATTACGCCTATGGACCATAACGGTATATTAAGATATTTCGTACAATTTCAAAGAAAATCACACCAAGACCAAATACACCATGATTATGATAATGTATGTACATCAACGCAGTATTTTAATTCATTGTGGTTTACCTATTAAAATAGTCCCTCGATCTTTTGAAATTTAATGTAAATACGTCTTGCGACGATTCATCACTCCCGGATTTTAACCAAGATTCCAAAGTAAACTTTACGGATTAAATTAATACATTTTTTTAGTTTTTAACCGTCTCATGTAGGTGTCTACGGTGGTGTCAGGTCCGGAGGGTGGTTTCAAAGACCCAGATGGTATAAAACTAATTTTCTTTTGCGACAACAATTTTGACCTCTACTAAAACTTACAAAAATGTGATAAAATCATGAATTTCTTTTCTAAAGACCACTAGCTACAAACCAATTTATGACTTCTGTTTAGTGGTAAATACTTTGTTATACACTTACATAATTTTGGTTCGTTGTGAAGTAGAGAATTTAAGTGAGCGAGATAGAATTTAATTTTCACAATACATATTTTATCCAGTTTCCAGTATACAGTTTACCTGCTCTCATGTAATCGGTTGCACTGTTTGTTTTAGAGTGTTTAAATCAAATAAGCTATGACAACACTGGATAATAACTTACTACGCTGTTTACGATTCCATCTAATATACCAACGCCAAAACCCATTTTTGTCTAGTTAAGATTTGACTTGCGAACCGAGATACATGAAGCACAAACATTGCATTTGAAGCGCAAACGTGAATTTGCCTAGCCAGCAAACGCAGCGGTAAGAATAACGATGATAACTGACGTCAAGGCATTGGTACCAGCTGATCTGTTTTTGGGCGATTATGTTCTTGTGAGATTGAACTGACTTATGTATTACTGAATTCCTGTTAGAGCAGACCGCATGAAAATGGTCCGATGGTTAATTGCCCATATGATTCCCCCCTCACCCCCTTTCGTCCAACACTGTTGCCATACGAATTTCCTAAACAATAAATCAGTCTGCTTGTTTTTTTATGTTGTGTACGATAGGAATGGATTTCAAAACAGACGACAGATATACTTTACCATATGTTTTATGAGACCGGAGCGATTTGGCAACAATATATTGACTTCCATCGGACTTCTTTGGTGATACTCTAGTTTCGATATCCCATTAGGGTGTTCCCTCACTAAGAATGCCAAAGCGTCGAACACCAAAAGAGATCAGACCAAGGCTCAAGGAAAGTAAACAGTAGGAAATCCTGAGCAGCGTAGGTGCAGGTGTAGTGGGGAATCGGTAACAGATGACCCATTAGGTGATGGCCGGTCTCCTCGTTGATTGATGAGTATTCCGCCGTGGTCGCTGCACTTCGTTCGACACGCTGGGCCTTCTCAAAACTCGCAATTTTTCATTAGCAAACTACCAAGTGAAATTCACGTTGCTAGATAAAATGTATTTTATTCATACCCGAATAATATTTTTCACACCGATTGTGAACCATGCATTTTTCACTCTCCTCCTGCCATTGTTCGTAGGACTAAAATTTGACTTTCACATTAAGAGTTTAACAGCCATTATTTAGTACCATTTATAAAAAAAACAGATCTTTGCTTGTTTTAATAATGAAATATTATTTAAATTTAAGGCCGCTGAATATTGAGCTGAGAACTAAACTTTTCCTATGTGAGGTTTCACAGGAACCGACAATGTGTTACAAGCTTAAGTATTCGATTAAGTTAAAAAACAAAGTTTTAACAATTACACGGTAGAAAATATTTACTTTGGCAATTATATTACTTCTTACCATTTCACAAAGCTCAAGATGCCTTTAAACATACATTCTTAACCTCCCGATTTTCTAAGAAACGAAACATGTCAGAAATGACAGATGACACAAATTGTTGGAGAAGGTTGTACAATCAACAATTTATGATGTAATAATACTTCCATCCAGGGCCATATGAACACTGTAATATGCACTGTCCAATCGATTAAACGTAACCACTGCTGACACATACAGTTTTGTCGTTTATAACATTCTCTACCTAAAAATACTTTTCACCATTCCTATCCCGCCTCCACATCTTGTAAAGACACATCTTGTCTACAAGTCGGAGCGTTGTTAATATACCAAATACACCTAACACAATATAAGACATAGTTTTAGCGGATTCCCCCTTTAGGGAAGAAGCTATTATCGTAGTCGGCATGGTACCATGGGTACCATGGCTAGGCCCGGGACCATGATAACTTTTCGTTTTGAGGTTCCCAGATGCCAAAAACACCATTTGTTCAAAACGGTATATATATATATATATATATATATATATATATATATATCCCTATATATGTGTCCGTGGTTGCGATAACTCTGGTAAAAAAGGTCCGATTTTTATGGAATTTGGCACAAACGTGTAAAGCATCATTTATGACTTTAAGTTCGAAAAGCAGACAGATCGACCCATCCAAGGGGTAGTTTTGGGGACTTTTGAACTTTTTACATGTAATATTTTGTAAAATAAAATTTCAGTTTTTACCATTGGATACAGCTTTAAAGACACACTCAATTTGGTGTTTTTGTCATTTATCTACGTAAATTGGTTACCAAGATATTGAAAATGCTAAACACAGTACGTTGTCCAATGTTATTCTTATGGAGAATAAGACTAATTTTATATCTCGCTTAATTATGAACGTATATTGACAAAACTTGGTATACCGCTTCATCTGGTTGTGGTCTATTGTAGTTTGCCCAAAGAAAGCCATTTTTACCGATGTTTCCCTAAGCAGCAAACCTGCGTACTCAGCCTCCATATTTTCTTAAGGAGAATAATTAAAATGTTAAATATAGCTTTTTTATGAATGTATATCGTTAAAACTTGGTATGTGGCTTCACCTAGTTGAATTATATTGATATTTGTTGTTTGTGTTCCTTGTTTCAGCAAACCTACGAACTCATCCCCCATTTAATTCTTATGGAGAATAATTCAAATTTTATATATCATTTATTTGTGAATATATTTTATGAAACTTGGTAAGCGGCTTTATGTGGTATTAAGACATATGCATTGGAGATTCGCTGAGTACGCAGGTTTGCTGCGACGGGGGTATTTTGTGTAAAAATATTTTCTCTTACGTGTTCCCTTCAAACGAAATTATTTACATGTGTTTTCGGTGTTCGCCTCCAGTGAGGGGCCCTAGTCAACGCTGGAATGTAGCATACTGTACTACTACACCGTTTTTTGCAACTTATCAGCAGACTACGCTTCTCGCATACTTCCAATTTATTGCTTTGACTGGAGCTAATCTTTGTCTTCCTAGGTTTGACATCAGTCCAATAAACCTATCAACTAAACAGTCCCTTGGTTTCGCCGTTGATAGAGTAAAAAAATCTAAACTCGATCAGAGTCGTTTTGCCGAATGTCTTTATTTGCTTCGCCACTCTAACCCCGAATCTGTCAGGAAATTCACCTCCAGGAGGCCATGGTGTATAAGTACCTATATGGTACCTCAATAGCATATTCAGGTACATGATAGGATATGTACCTCAAATACCATCGTATAAAGCTGTTACATCATACTTGTTCATGTGATAATTTTTCAGGAGTTCAGAGTTACAGCAACATTTCTTTGGGTTTATATTTGTTAGTATACGTTTGATCGATATTAATATTACATTTTACGACAGTTATTAGTGAATTTCCTTTGGAAAGTGAACTATTAGCATGACCCGCACGGTGCAACTTAAGCCTGGGACCGCCATAGAAGTTCCTAACGTAACCCCCTGAACACGTTTTGGGGGTTGTTAAAAATTGTATATTTATATATATATATATATAGATATATAGACATTTATATATAGACATATATATATACAAAAATATACACACACACACACACACACACACACATATATATATATATATATGTGTGTGTGTGTGTGTGTGTGTGTGTGTGTGTGTGTGTGTGTGTGTGTGTGTGTGTGTGTGTGTGTGTGTGTGTGTGTGTGTGTGTGTGTTTGTGTGTGTGTGTGTGTTTGCACTCTAGCGGTCGCATTTTTTGTCCGATTTACTTAAAATTTGGTAGGGACGTTCCTTTCTGTAATCAGTTAGACAAGTTCGTTGGGCAAAACAATCGGAAAACTCTAAACCCCTTTTTTGGGGATTAATCTTTCAAATTTCGAGTTTTTGGGCCCAAATAGGGTCAGAGAAGCCCCGTATGTAAAGTTAATGCATGTAAAAAGATGGGACTTAGTGAGGCGAAAGTTTTAAGCCTTCTCTCGCCATTCTAGCATAAATATATACCGAGTTATTAAAGAAAGTGTGTTTCGACTAAACACAGTACGTTGTCTTACGGGGGTTTTACACTAGAAAACCTGTTATTCCTTTGTTAGAGTACATTTATCATCCCAGCAACCTCACGCCTACTTTCAAGCCTGTCTGGACCTTCTCCTAACATTATAATGTGCAAAATTGTATTCCCAGCTTTGTAAATGAAACCAGGAGCCCAGCTTTGTAAATGAAACCAGGAGCATCAGAACAGCCAAAAAATCACTGTTCTCAGATTATGTTTTGACACCGATTTTGAGTTTTAAAAGTTTTTATGTGGAAATTCACTTCCCTCACGTCAACGTGCTGCTTGCGAACTCGTTTTAGCGAATTTCCCCTATAGGGAAGAAGCTATTACCGTAGGTGGCATGGTAAGACTTAAGCCCGAGACCATGATAACTTTTTGTTTTGAGGTCCCCAGATGCCAAAAACACTATTCGTTCAAATTTATATATATATATGTGTGTGTGTGTCCGTTAACACGATAACTTGAGTAAAAAACGTCCGATTTTGATGAAATTTGGCTCAAATGTGTAAAATGACATTCATGACTAAGTTCGAAAACCAGAAAAATCGGACCATGGGAAGGGGGGTTTATGGGGGTTTTAAATTTTCCAAAAATCAGTTTTTTGCATTTTTCACCCTACAATTTTTAAAAAACTTAATTTTGGTTTTGACCATGAGCTTAAAAAAACAAATAATTTAGTATCTTGAATTATTAACCTAGGTTAAGTGGTTGCGGAGAAAATCCAAAACAACCTGCTCATAAAATCTCCCATGTTAGTCTTATGGGAAAAAGGATTTTGGCTTTTCCTCAGTTTATTTTAATGTAAACTTCACATTTGCTTTTACCAATCTGTTCAGTTCCACAAAACAATCATTTTGGTGTTTAAATTGTGATTCTACGCCCAACCGTTGCAGAGATATTCAAAGTGCTAAACACAGTACGTTGTCCAATGTTATCCTTATGGAGAATAAATAAAATTTGATATCTCGATTATTTATGTTGATGAAACTTGGTATGTGGCTTCACATAGTACTGGTATATTGATATTTGCACAAAAAATTGATTTTTTGTTGATTATTCCCGTAGCAGCAAACCTGCGTACTCAGCCCCCATGTTGTTCTTATGGAGAATAAGTAAAATGTAATGACTCCCTTAATTATGAACATAAATTAATAAAACTTAGTAGGTAGCTTCACTTGGTTGAGTTATATTTGATAATTATATAAAAACCCATTTTTCTGTTCCTTGTTGCAGCAAACCTGCTTTCTCAGCCCCCATGTTATTCTTATGGAGAATAACTAGAATGTTATATAGCACTTATTTATGATTGAATATTGATGAAACTTAGTATGTGGCTTCGCCTAGTTAAATTTGATTTATATTTGCATAAAAACCAATTGTTTCTGTTCCTTGTTTCAGCAAACCTACGTACTCATTACCAATGTTATTCTTATAGAGAATAATTAAAATCGCTTATATGTGAATATATTTTTATGAAACTTGGTTAGCAGCTTTATGTGGTATTAAGACATATTTTATGCATTGGAAATTCGCTGAGTACGCAGGTTTGCTGCGACGGGGGTATTTATTTTTATTGTCAAGCACATCTTAAAATTACCATTTATGTGATAAACTGAGTCCATCGACAATGTCATTAAACGTTTAGTTCGGATGAACATAATTCAAGGGAAGTCAATCCGACTAAATTTGCAGGCTTAGCTTAATTGGAAAAGCACATTAACTATCTCAAATGTATGTTTAGTCAAATATAAAACTGCTATAGTATATTTCGTCACAAGTCCGGAAAGTGGCCGTTACCGGTGCACGATCGAGTACTTGAATTCGAACGAGTTCGCACGCAGCACGCTGACGTGAGGGAAGTGAATTTCCACATAAAAAACTATAAAAAATCAAAATCAGTTAAAAATTACATTTATTCCAATTTTTATTCAAATCTGAAAATATTGATTTTTTGGCTGTTCTGATGCTCCTGGTTCTATTTACCTGCAATGCTGGGAATACAGTTTTGTGCATTATAAGGTTAGGAGAAGGTCCAGTCAGGCATTAAAGTAGGCGTGAGGTTGTTGGGGATGGTAAAAGTACACCAACAAATGAATAACAGGCTTTTCTAATGTAAAACCCCCATAAGACAACGTACTGCGTTTGGTCGATACACATTTTCTTTAATAACTCGGTAACTATTTATGCTAGAATGACGAGAGAGGGCTTAAAACTTTCGCCTCTCTAATTCCCATCTTTTTACATCCACTTATTTTACATATGGGGCTTTTATGACCCTTTTTGGGCCCAAAAACTCGAAATTTGAAAGATTAATCCCCAAAAAAAGGGGTTTAGAGTTTTCCGATTGTTTTACCCAACGAACTTGTCCAACTGATTACAGAAAGGAACGTTCCTACCAAATTTGAAGTAAATCGGACAAAAATTGCGACCGCTAGAGTGCAAACATATATATATATATATATATATATATATATATATGTTTTTATATATATATATATATATATATAAAATTTTGAACGACTCCCCAAAACGTGTTCAGGGGGTCACGTTAGGAACTTCTATGGTGGTCCCGGGTTTAAGTTTCACCGTGCGGGTCATGCTAATAGTTCACTTTCCAAAGGAAATTCACTAACAAGCACCGGTATAGCACTTTCGGACGAGTTATTAACAGTACTTTTCATCATACCACCTTTTATTTTCAATATTGATTCAGGAATATTAATATTTGAATCAGCCATTATTGAGTACGTTTACACTTTTACAACTAACAGCATCAGAGGTTTGTTATTGTTTCCTTTGTTTATGTTGCTAGAAACAGTCAGCTGTTTAAAAATCATACAATGGAATACTGTGAGTAGAATAGCAGCGCTCGTGGTGAGAAATTTTGGAACATTCTTTCCCGGCCTAGGCCTTTTTGCAGTTTTACCCGGACTGTTTACTCGGCCTATCGGGAATCGATTGGTTTCAATAGGCTGATAGGCTGATTAGGCAATTGTCTGATAGGACTAGAAACAATAGTTTATTGCGTGGGTATGATGAAAAATATATTATTTACAATCTGAGATAACAAAAATAGCCGAACTATAACAAAAGGAACTATAACCCCGCACTGTAAAATACACAAGCAATGAACACCCATGAAAATGCATAAGCAGCAACCCCCATGAAAGCATGTGATATCATGGACTGACGTTTAAGGGAAAATAATTGTTCACTAAATAATAAAATAACTAGCTCAGTAATAATAAAGGCTCAGTAATTAATTGACAAGTCATAAAGAATAGTAATAAATATGATATATACAAAAATATAATAACATCACGTTATTAATGATTTGCTTAACAATGCCGAAGTTAGTAACAAACATGATAACAAAAACAGAGCAATGCATAACAGAAAAAAATGAACTAGGGCTCACAAAATAATCAAACGTTACATGACTAGCCTATATGTTACATGACTAGCCTATATGTTACATGACTAGCCTATATGTTACATGACTAGCCTATATGTTACATGACTAGCCTATATGTTACATGACTAGCCTATATGTTACATGACTAGCCTATATGTTACATGACTAGCCTATATGTTACATGACTAGCCTATATGTTACATGACTAGTCTATATGTTACATGACTAACCTATTGCCTGACTAGGTAACTCAACAAATTATTTTTGTTTTATTTTTTACCTTTGTTTTTAGACTTTTCCTGATTTTCTATGACTGTAGACTATTAAAATAGTCTTTTATTTTAATATACAGCTAAGATTACACAGGACCTTTTTCGTTAGAATATTTGACAACAAGTAGGAGTATTCTATTCACAAAAATTGCATTTTCCGATCTCTGTGCGTCGCTTTATAACATTACAACCCTAATCTGAACTCTGTTGTTCCTGTCATGTAACTAATAGGAAAGTATTAGGTTCCTAAATTGTTATCTGTATATTCAGTTGGAAACGTGTTATATCTGATAGGCCCCTACTAGTACATGTCACATGCTCCGGTCTACCCCTCCCGCGCAGCGCTAGAAAAAGGTTTGCTGGATTCCTCTTACAGCTGCTACATAAACCCTAAAGTTTAAAGTATAATATTGAAGAGGAAAATATTATCTATACATGAACTGTTTTACTTTTTTAATTTATTTAACTGAGTTTCATTTACTTAGCCCTTTTAAATGTACAAAAATGAGCTTTTTCAAACTACATAAATTTAAGAAATAAACAATATTTTGAAATTCCAAATAAGAGCATTAGTAGTATTAACTTTCTTCTATCAAATCCCGTTTTTAGTATATTGATAACATAGTTATCATAGCAGCAAACAGTAGCAAACCTGCGGACCTCTGCACCGCTCCTTTTCCCTATCTTAGGCCCAACAATGTATTTTTACACGGCAGCGCAGATTTCTCTCTAGGGGAGACCGGAGCCTTAAATAAAAAAAAATATAAAACTGATCTACATTCTTTAACTCCTTTAAGCCCCGATGTTTGTTGGTGGATGCTTCAGCCCCCAACATGTCATCCGACAGATATTTTTAGAGTAAAAAATACCACAAAACTAAATACCCCTAAATGTTGGTCAGATTAACTGTCAGTATTGTAGCTGAAGGGGCGTTATTTCTCCAACGTATTAGCAGCATTGGACAATGTCCTGCACTATACAGGGTGTCTCAAAAGTCGACGACCAAACTTCAGAGGCTTGTTATATGGACTATTAAAAAAAGTCATATCTTGTTTTATCATATTCTTCTTTACGAGCTATTAACGTTTTTAATTTTTTTTAAATCCGTGTATTACAATCTCATAAATTATTTTTAGGAAGAAAACATACACGTAGGACCACACCACTTTTACACAGCATAAAATCGAACAGTATTTATAACAAATTCAGTTTTTAAGAGTTTAATAATGCAAAAACACAAATTAATGCAATTTTAATTTAAAGCTAACATTTCAAACAAATTGTTTACATTCAAACGGTGTCGCCGTAGAGAGTGATCCTATATCTTAAAAGCTTTCCCATTTATTGAAGATAATAATATAACAGTATTAAGATATTAAAATATGTTTTCTCTGATTTCAGTAATGGAGCATTTTTTTAAAAACTAATTCACTTTTCTGAAATTAGCCATTAATTTATAGTAACAAAAAATATGAATAAAAATAAAAATTTCGTTAATTTATTTTATTTTATTAAAACTCTTAAAAGCTTAATAAGTTTATAATTACTGTTTATTTGTATACGCTGTAAAAGTTGTACTGCATATTTTTGACCTAAAAATGATTTTTGAGATTGCAGTACGTAGATTATGAAAAATATTTTAAAGTCAATCGCTTGTAAACTATAAAGGATGTATACAACAATCATATATGTTGAATACTATTTCAACATATATACTATGTTTTATTTGAAATAGTCCATATAACAAGGCTGTGAAGTTTGGTCGTCAAATTTTGAGACACCCTGTACAATTTCATTTTCTGGTTTCCGCGGCCAGTTAACTTAAAATAATTTGTTACAAAATTCAATTTAAATAAAAACTACTCGCGTGTTCGCGCCTGTCCGTCTGTAATGGGCCTTCTATCTCCCTCCCTCGCTGTAGAGTGATTGGATTTTCATTGTTTTTAATTGTTTAGAAGATAATGCTGACGGCCGTATTCAAATAACATATTATATAGAATAAAGAGAATCCACACATAAATATTTGCTGTTTTCTTCATGATAATAGGCTTAGACAAAGAACTGATTCTACCACTGGCATTTACTTTGCAATAAGTTGACGTAAAAAGTGACTCGTAATATAAATAGGCAGCGGTCGTAGCTCAATGGTAGAGAGAGCCCTATGTATCACCCAGCGGCCCGGGTTCAATTCCCGGCTCGTGATAAAAAGCTCCGCCGGTCTCGCCCGTGGTTTTGAAGTCACGTTAAACCATTGGTCGGCGAGGAGAACTCCTGCTTAAGTGGCGGCCTCCCTTCACTAAAAGCCATACGACTATTTTATTTTTGTAATATTAAATCGCTTGTTGTTTCAATAAAACCTATATGTAACAACAAATAACATTCCAAAAAAGTCTAAACTTCATTTTTAGTCGGTCATTTTGGCCTCATTTCGGGGTTGCAATGAAATAACTAAACATTTTTATTTGTGCGTGATATGGTATTGGGTACAAATGAAATTAAAACTGAATATTTTGTTTATTTTTTATTTTATTTTTTTAAGTATACACGTATTCAATTATAAAAGTAAAAGGCGTTTAGGTAATAAATCACATTCACTTATTGTAACAGTATTATGATCATTTAATATTGTCAGAGATCCTACACTGCGCTGTAAGCGGACTGTAAAATCATCAATTAATTATAATGTTATATTTATGTAGCCGTAATAATCGTATGTAACCGTTGGATAAAAACTGATTTTACAACTCCATTGGTGTAGCGGCGCCAGATGTAACTACTGTACCAGCAACACACAGGGTAACAAGTCCGCTACAAGAGTTGCAGTCAAACGCCCAATACTTATATTAAACTGCATACAACCCAATAAATTTTAGATACATTCCGACTGAATTAAAAAATTCAAGTCCAGACATTTCTGAGTAAAAATAAATGTTTTAGTCTTATTTTCATTTGGTAAAGCTAAATTATCTATTCGTGATATTTGTATAACAATTGTTGCTGATGGTCGAATCAAAACATGTCGGTACTCAATTTATGCAAAATTTAATGGTCTACAAATTTGTTAATAAATACAGTTTCCGATTAAACGCTTAGTTTTGGAGATATAAAAAATACCCTCGTAGCAGCAAACCTGCTTACTAAGCGAATTTCCAGTGCAAATATATATATATATATATATATATATATATATATATATATATATATATATATGTATGTATGTATGTAATATATATATATATGGATATATATATGTATGTATGTATGTAATATATATATATATATATATATATATATATATATATATATATGTATGTATCTTAGTACCACATAAAGCCACCTACCAAGTTTCATCAATATACAATCATAAATAAACGATTTATGACATTTTAATTACTCTCCATAAGAATAACATGGCGGCTGAGTATGCAGGTTTGCTGAAACAAGAAACACAAAAAATGGGGTTTTATACAAATATGAATATAACCCAACTAGGTGAAGCCACATACCAAGTTTTATTGATTTATGTTCATAGTTAAGGGAGACATAATATTTTACTTTTTCTCCATAAGAATAACATGGGGGCTGAGTACGCAGGTTTGCTGCTACGGGAACCATCGGTAAAAATTGTTCGAGGCAAACTCAGGTTATTCATATCAGAGACCTACTTGAGAGGAACAGTTTCCCGAACTCCACAAATTTTGGAAGACAACATCCTAATTTTACTCGCCTATCATCCGTGCAGAGCAGTTTATCTTGTATTTAAGGAAAATAAATGTCAATACGTTTCTGGTGGTATTGCTACCAGTATAAAACAATTGTTTATGTTCGTATCCGACTGTTCCATGACGAAGAGATTTACTTTTGCCTGTGGTGACATTCACAATGTATTCGTAATCTACATGTTATTATGGATAATAAAATACAACGTGAAATAGGCTAGATTAAAATCCTTGTAAGACAGAATCTCATGACAGGCTGTTTGAGCAAACAATTTATGGGGTTCCTCTACACGAGTGTGAAGGGCTGGGTTACACGGTTAAACGGTTTGCTCCAACAGACGCGGTTGACACTTCTGAAGAAGCAATTTGCAATTCTCGAGGCAATAGCCGCTGTCTCAGGTGCCCCCTCATGAATGCAAGTTGTTTGTATTTCTTTTGGTTCTAATGGTTTTAACATATAAATTAAAACAGACTACGTACCCTGAAAACATATTCTATTGTTAATGACTTTAAAACATCTTCGCCCATAGCATGATAAGCTACATCAGTGATTTTCTTTTAGAAGCGAGCAACAATTGTAACTAACAACTCAACTTTCACACCTTTTTACACTTTTAGTGTGGGGTGGGTATTGGTCGTTAGTTTCTTTAATTTCAGCGGGCTGGTGGAATACCTGATGCATTGGGGCGCGGTCTGGTGTTTTAGTGGTCTGGGGTTCGAAATATGAAATATGTTTGTGTATTATCTCTGTTGTAATAGCGTGGCCCGTTGGTTCGTCATCTAAAGGCGGTCCCATAATTCTCGCGAACAGGCCTGAACATTCGGCCGAACATTCTCCCGAATGTTCACTGAACATTCCGTACCGTATGTTCTCTATGTTCCCGCTTGTATTCAAAAGTTCGTGCAGCTCCCACACTTCTCGCAAATACTCCGAACATTCAAAGTTCGGCCGAATGTTCGAGCGTGTTCGCCGGAAGTGTGGGACCGCCTTAACTGAAACCGTTAGTCCTATGTAGAAAACAAAGGTTGATAGGTTAAAGCGATAAGTGGTCCGTCGGGCTGAACTTTTCTGTAGGTTAAAAAAAAGAATTGATTAAAAAATGTATGTATAGGTAAGGAGAACTGTCGCTAAACTGAGGACTTCCCTCTACTAAAGACCTTATCTAATATTGATTTTATTCAATTTCTATAATTTGTTAGGCGAACAATGAAACAATTCAAGATACATCCAAAACATGTTTGTCTATACTCAAAGAAGAATAAATAAAACTAAGGTATACTGTTTATTACAGCGTAACCCGTGGAATATTACGACCACATTTAAGAAATCTATAACATTTTTTCTTGAAAAACATTGAGAGGCACTATTTAAACAAACCATTTATTCTGGAATATTTTTTAGATGAATAAACACTTTTTTAATGAAATGCAATCTTAATTACACACACGTGCAGAAGCTGCTTCAGAAAACACGGCACGAATATTTGACAGCAGATTATCCACTGTACTCTTCCGTCAAATACTATCAGAATGTAAAACATTACACACTTAACACATTTCTACACAACCATAAGACATATAGAATTTATTTAGTGTACTAAATAAATCCTTCACTTGACTTACTTCTCATCATCCGAAAACATCCGCTGTATGAAACATCCGACAACCAAGAGCTATAATCATATACAGGGGGTTCAGAAACACCCTTCAGTGACTTAAAAAAAAGAAAATTTATAAATAACAAGGGACTATATTCATTTAGCAATATATTTGTATACGAAAACATCCGCCTGTATGAAACGTCCGATAACCAAGAGCTATAATCATATACAGGGCGTTCAGAAACACCCTTCAGTAACTTAAAATAAGGAAAATTTATAAATAACAAGGGAATATATTCATTTAGCAATATATTTGTATACGAAAACATCCGCCTGTACGAAACGTCCGATAACCAAGAGCTATAATCATATACAGGGCGTTCAGAAACACCCTTCAGTAACTTAAAATAAGGAAAATTTATAAATAACAAGGGAATATATTCATTTAGCAATATATTTGTATACGAAAACATCCGCCTGTACGAAACGTCCGATAACCAAGAGCTATAATCATATACAGGGCGTTCAGAAACACCATTCAGTAACTTAAAATCAGGAAAATTTATAAATAACAAGGGAATATATTCATTTAGCAATATATTTGTATACGAAAACATCCGCCTGTACGAAACGTCCGATAACCAAGAGCTATAATCATATACAGGGCGTTCAGAAACACCCTTCAGTAACTTAAAATAAGGAAAATTTATAAATAACAAGGGAATATACTCATTTAGCAATATATTTGTATTGTTATGTAGGCCAGCGTAAAATATATATACAGGGGGTTTTCAGAAATCACACTTCAATATTTTTGGATTTCAATATTAATGAAAATAATTTAAGGGAAAACTTTTCCCTTAAATTCTAAATTTAATTCGCTGAAAAGCTTAGTCTAGTTTCTCCGGCTGGTTACAAAGTTTCCCAGTTATCTCTACGTAATATTTAATTTTTATATTCCAGGACCATATATAATAAAAAAAATGGAAATTTGCTCTTACGATATTCTTATATAAAGTAAAATTATTTTTTAAAAATACCTTCACTCGTTTAAAATGGTGGATGTTAAAAATTCTGAAATTTAAATTACACAAAAATACAAAGAATAACAGTTTATGTGCTTTTGTTACATTTCTAACAATGTATTATTTAAGAAAAATGGGTGAAAAATAATAGAGCAGCGCCGCCGAAAGAATTGATGATATATTTGATACTAGTTCTCGAACAGTGCAAAAAGTGTATCTAACATTTTATCATGCTTTCAATTATATCATTTTGTAGATTTTAACATTTTTAACGACCGATATTCGACTTTACAAGGGATGTGCAACGTTTCATCTTTGTCTGAGTGGTTTTGGAGTAATAAAATTTGAACTAAAGATTACTTACAGACAAATAATATTATACTTTAAAACGTATCTTTTACATTATTTATCCTCATCATTGAATCTAAATTGTTGAAGGTTTTTTTTACGAACACTTTGTTTAAAAATAATCAGGAAACCGCAGTGCACGGGGAACCAGTGTTTTATCCACTAAATAAAACGTGTTCCGATATTTTACATTAATTTTTGTTATGGTACGTTGCATAAAAATCTTAAGTCACCCCGAAAATATAATATTTTAATTGGTTTATGCCGGTTTCATAAAATTCAAAAACCATCACACATTGTAAAATCAGTTCACATTTTTTCAAGCATTTATATAATATCTATAATTTAATACAGCAAAATTCGACACAACAATGTGTATTCATCAGCAGTCATATGACCAGTTTTAATTATTTAAACCCCTCAAAACGAAACAATCTATAAATTGATATCAAATGTGTTTGTGATTTCTTGGTTATTTTGATATGAGGGCTCAACTCATATAGTGGGTGGGTAAAGATCTCCATAAGTTAGGTTAAAATTTTTACAGATGAATATTTGTGAGTACCTTAGATCGTTAATGTTAGTTAGTAGGATACTAAATAAATACAGGAGTAATGGAGTAATAAATAAAGGCTATATTTCAAAACTTATTTTCGGGTTAGGTTTTTTCATGCATTTAAATAATGTAAGGCTGCTTAAGACTTAGAACACAGTTACTTCTTATTTACTAAAACTTGAAAAGACCTAATTTTTGTTTTGAATTGTCGTGATATTTGGATTTGCGCAACCTATACTACAGGGCGTTTGATAAGTAAATACTAAATTCATATTTTAAACCAAACCTTGAATTGTTGATGTTTGAAATTTCGATTAACGTAAAACAAAGCTAAATTCATAAGGTTTCTAAAAGTATAAATGGTTTAATGACAGCTCAACATGCACTCCGGTATTAGCAGCACTCCAGCCGCCATCGGCCATCCGCCACTGAAGACATTTAATTTGGGGCGGAATGTTTGGGTTCCCCAATCACTTCACGCACCCTGTTTTAAGCTGTAATTTTAGTTACGCTTATTACAAAAAAATCATCATGAAATGGTGGTTACTCAAAAACCCAGTCGTTGTGCCGCTAAATGAAACCTTCGGAAAATGCCATGCAACGATCGGTTATTTAAAAAAAGTTCCAGCAAATACTGAGGGCACCAATGTTTGAAAGTGTTACTGTTTTCTTAAGACGTTAGGAAAGCATAGCAAGTAAACCATCATCTGAAAGCCATACGCACTGATTTATTTGGAATACGAATAACACATCACGCGCTCATTTATCTGTAATAGAATAATGTGGACGGCCAGGTGTCATTATGTGTATATTATAACCCTTTCAGTTTACATCAATTTTTAACGACATTGTTGATATTTTTGGATTTAGAGATTCGTTGACACATGCGGTGCAACTCATAAATAGGGTGGCCATACGACCCGTTGTGAACGGGATGGTCCAGTTTTTTACCATAAAGAAAATTATATGTATAAATATTATTTTAGTTCATCAGGGCTGCCACCGTCTAGGAACACCTGGAATTATGAGTAAATGTTGGGTAGCGAGAAAAGCGCGTAGATTATACGGAAAGTTTTGGCCGAGCCGGAAATTGTAGGTTGCGATGCGCACTATACCAGTCCGTTACTACGCAATCAGCTCTCGATCGTCGAAGTCATTACTGATGTTGTCGCGATTGTCGAGGACTACACGATGCGGTCTCTTTCGTCGGCAACTTTTCGCGATGTCAGTATGATCGTCGAGGACTACACGATGCGGTCTCTTTCGTCGGCAACTTTTCGCGATGTCAGTATGATCGTCGAGGACTACACGATGCGGTCTCTTTCGTCGGCGACTTTTCGCGATGTCAGTATGATCGTCGAGGACTACACGATGCGGTCTCTTTCGTCGGCAACTTTTCGCGATGTCAGTATGATCGTCGAGGACTACACGATGCGGTCTCTTTCGTCGGCAACTTTTCGCGATGTCAGTATGATCGTCGAGGACTACACGATGCGGTCTCTTTCGTCGGCAACTTTTCGCGATGTCAGTATGATCGTCGAGGATTACACGATGCGGTCTCTTGGTCTCTTTCGTCGGCAACTTTTCGCGATGTCAGTATGATCGTCGAGGACTACACGATGCGGTCTCTTGGTCTCTTTCGTCGGCAACTTTTCGCGATGTCGGTATGATCGTCGAGGACTACACGATGCGGTCTCTTGGTCTCTTTCGTCGGCAACTTTTCGCGATGTCGGTATGATCGTCGAGGACTACACGATGCGGTCTCTTGGTCTCTTTCGTCGGCAACTTTTCGCGATGTCGGTATGATCGTCGAGGACTACACGATGCGGTCTCTTGGTCTCTTTCGTCGGCAACTTTTCGCGATATCAGTATGATCGTCGAGGATTACACAATGCGGTCTCTTGGTCTCTTTCGTCGGCAACTTTTCGCGATGTCAGTATGATCGTCGAGGATTACACGATGCGGTCTCTTGGTCTCTTTCGTCGGCAACTTTTCGCGATGTCAGTATGATCGTCGAGGATTACACGATGCGGTCTCTTGGTCTCTTTCGTCGGCAACTTTTCGCGATGTCAGTATGATCGTCGAGGACTACACGATGCGGTCTCTTGGTCTCTTTCGTCGGCAACTTTTCGCGATGTCAGTATGATCGTCGAGGACTACACGATGCGGTCTCTTTCAACTTTTCCTCCTGGTAGGAGAAGGCCTCCACGCTATATTAGATGTCCTGCTTTGGACCAAATAATTTATACACATAAACAAATGAACGTCAAGTCACAGACCTCCCCACTTCCTTGACCTTTATTATCCCATGATTAAAGGAAGGTGGAATTAAGAGTAAATGTAGAAAAGGTATCATGTTGGGGAGAGGTGGGTGAGGGGGAAGGGGCGGCAAACTGGGACTTTGTACGGTCGCTAAAAAACTGACAGGCCGCCCCTGTAGGTTAGGTTAGATTAGGTTGTATAATTGGTTGGTACTTTATTAATAACATAGCATAAACGAGCCGTAGAGCCACTGTGTTGCCTTTTATCTTATTTACTTGCTTTTCTTCACGTTTACCAGATCAACAAGATGACTGGATCTGTCGGGAACTTGCAAGATGAAACAGTCAGACAGTATTATACACGTAGTCCTCAAAAATCAATAGCTCAAGGGAATTTGAAATTCCTCGCAGTATAATCATACTGCACAACAAACTCAAAATGTGTGCATACAGATTTCATACTCTCAATTATATATTTAAAGCTCATGTATAAATAATAGGAAATACCATTTCAATGCGAATAAAATTCAAGTTGATACACTAATAGTCCAGAATAACCCGACACAGTTATAATCATATACTGTAGTGGAAAATAAGACCGATTAAAGCCCCATTTGTTTGTCTTTTTAATCAGTCCAGGAACCCGGTATTATGAACTTTTCTCATACTGCTTCAAAAACAGCTGTTTTCAACACATGCGTTGAGATGCTAAAGTTGTTCTTTTTACTCCTAGGATTATGGCTTATGGCCTTGACCGAAAAGTATAATTTTGATGATGTTTTTCGACCTAGGATTAAAATAGTATATTTCGTCACTAGGATCAAAAGTGGATCTTTTTAATACGAGCTCCAGTTTAACTGCCGAGGCGAAGCCGAGGCTGGGAAATGAGCGAGTATTAAAAAGACACTTTTGATCCGAGTGACGAACTATATTTTTCGTCATACAGTACTGCCAAAAAACTTAAGGTTTAAATAAAAACAAAAGTAAAGTTTACGTACTTTGTCTTCATATCCTCAAATGTTTCTTTCAGCTTGTCTCTTGAAACAATCAGCTGTTGCACAAGCATAATTTCGGTTCATTCATATCTATCGGTTGTTGAGTCGATCACTTCAAACCAATCATTGTGGTTCGAATCAATCGGTTGTTCTTCAAATAACAATACAACAATGAATGTTTCGATTATTTATAATCGAATGAATTTTAATCGATTTATGACGACCTCGAATCAAAAGTATCATCAACAATGATCTTTTTAGTACTAGTACGATAATGATCATCAAAACATATGTTATGATCCAAAGACTAAAAAGAAGAACTTTTGAATCTCAACGCATCTGTCAAAAATAGATGTTTTTGAAGCAGTATGACGAAAACATCATTGGTTGACACTTTTCGGTCGAGGTTATCAGCTGTTAATATGAACTGAACGAATTAATCAACTTGTCAACAATTAAAACGTGTGTAACAGCTGTTTGTTTAGAGTAGTAATAAGATCAATATGGAAGCAAAATTGTAATAGTAAAAGAGTAAACAAAATTTTAGTTTTTGAGAAATTGTTATATTAATATTGTTTGCAGTATGACAAAAAATATAGTTCATCACTAGAACCAAAAGGTGGCTTTTCGATCCTCGCTCATTTCCCAGCCTCGGCCGTTGAACTTGAGCTCGGATCGAAAAGCGTCCCTTTTGGTCCTAGTGATGAAATATACTATTTTTGTAACTTATAGTAAACATATTATTTTTAACAACATATAAACAAAGCCGCAAACTCCCAATATTACTTTGTTCATATAACAACGACCGTAACCTTTCAAATTCAAAGCATGCTTAGTTTTGATTGAATGAGTTGTTCAATATATTAAAACCTATAAACAATTCGTTACCTGAAGCATCTACCCGTTTATGGTGTTCATGCTGTTAAGCGTCCGATGTTGTAATGTTGTAACTGTCAATTGAACAATGTCCAGAATGAAAAATGTCTTTAATGTAATAAAGTGAGTGCGGTAAACCCCCTTGCGCGCTGGCTGGAATGCAATATCTTAACTGTTATAAATAAAGAAAATAAATTCAGACATTTTATGAGCTTTGAAATTGATACAAAAGTTCTAATTTACGACTACCTTCCTAAATATAATCTGCTGTTTAATATATCTACCAACCATCTACGTATGATTTTATTTCTAAGAACTCTAGTGCATTGTTTCAGTTTTCACTCACTTTTATTGAATTTAATGTTAATTATGTAATAAAGGTAAAGTTTTACTGAAATTTTCAAATTTATATCTGAAACGGCAAACAGTTTAAGTACGATAACAAAAATAAATAAAGTATAGAAACAAATTATTTTTTAGTGAAACAATGATTTTATTCCAATATAAGGTGAATCTGCTGATCTGGTGTTATCGTGTAACCTATTTTTTGTACCCTTTTTTAACTATCGTATGAGTTTTATAATTTTTAGTGCTTAATATGACAATACCCAGGTGTTAATCGTTTTAACCGCTCTTTTAGTTATCCGACCCAGGACTCGGCCCGATGAAGGGTGGTCAAGCACAGTTGGTCTACTGTATGAGCAAAGTTTCATATATTTATCGATGGCAGTTTTGGAGTCATACAATTAAAAATACAGACAATTAACTGGAAAACAAAACTTTTAGGATTTCGCTTGATAGGAAGGTTTTTATTAATATTTGTACGAATGTTTAATATCATTAAGTAAATTTGTTTCCTGGACACTCTATATAGCCAGCAAGGTCCAGCTCAAATACTTGATACGTATATTTGGGGTGAAATGGAGAGTAAAGTAGTGGAGGATTTTTTTTATCAAACTTCCAGCTGATAAGTTAGAAGAACTGTTTGGGGGGTGCGACAGTTTTGAATTTGAAAAGTGGCAAAAACAATCATTCACGAAGTGCATTTCAACATTTCTGACAGAGAAATAATCCAGAAAAATTGGAACGCGAGAGAAGCATAGGGGGTAAGAAATATCGAAGATTGCATCGCGTAATGAATTGAAAGGCTCTATGGGAGATGACCGCTTCGATAAGCGAGAGACATTCGAAGGAAAGGCACGATCAACAGTATTCTGTTTGCACCTGAGTCTAAGGTCTCTCACCCCTCACCCCTTCCACCCCCCACACATGCCACCCCTCCTTGTTGTTTTTACTTAGTCTACTAACATTTCTCCAATTACCGTTCTGGTATACAACTGCGATAGCAGGAGCGGGAAACGACATGAGTTCTTCTTTGGAGGAACATCAAATTAAATGTCATGCTATAAATACTACAGTACCTCATTAATTCAAATTCAAAAGGATAGCTTATTTGTTTTGGATATTTATTAAAATTTGTTTATCGAGACTTTGAATTATAGAGGTCAGTTGAAATGATAATCGAATTATAGAGTCTAGTATTTAAACTTACAATATACTCGTTACTGTAGACTTTTTTACAGTTTGTACTGTTCTTGGTTATTGGTTCATGTAAAATCGCCCTATCAAAATGGCATATATACACCTTGTTATTAAAAGTAAAGTTATTGTTATAGAAAAAATTAGGACCTTAATGAATTTATTGTTTATATTCCTTTACTATTCAATATCGTCTATTCAATATCGTAAGATTGACTGATCTTAATAATAAATATAATGGTGAATTGGTGCCTAATATCTAGTTGTGTCTGAAACGCCTGGAGATTTTTGTCATGGATTAAACATACTTCTTACATACTTCTTAAGAAGTATGTTTAATCAATGGTGTTATTGGATAGAATTCTCCTTCTTCAAAAACGGGCAACACGTACCATGTTGAATTTGAATTTTGGTGTTTCTGTTCGTCAGTATTTTTCAAGTTTGGGCATAATGACTGTCTATAGTCTTTATGTTTTTCATACAACTCTCCACTTAAAAAAACTGTGCAAAAACAATTTGGTTCCCAGGCTAGGCGACAGTCACTCATATTTCACAAGAAATAGAAATAAAATTGCCATTAATCCCCACAAGCTCACATTCTTTAACAAAAAAACATCTTGTGCTGGTGCAAAATTGTTATCTAGGTTACCTGTGGAATTGAAGGACATAGGTAATCTTGAGGTGTTTAAAAAGAGGTTAAAAATGTATTTGATAGATAATCCTTTATATGATTTTGCTGAATTGTAGCTAGATGTCTATTTTAAGATTATTGACATTGTAAACTGGTGTTAGTGATAGTTAGTTTAATGACGCCATTCGATGTATACCATTGTATACATTATGAATAAAGATATTTTCAATTCAATTCAATTCAATTCAATTCATCACACAATAACTGGCACGTTGAGTTTTGTCAGCTTTGCAACCACTCAGCTAATTCAGTGACTTGTTGTTACATTTTTATAAATTTGTTTAAATCCAGTACTTTCCGACGTGTCAATGTAATGGAAGTCAAATAAAAATCTCTTCAGACAAATTATTAAAATGAGCAGCTTCTGGTGACGCATTTAGCTTCATAGAAACCCAGTTACTCATATAATGGTCAGTAACCCGTTGAAACCCCGATCTCAAGTATAAATGTATATTTTTCCCAGCGTGTTAATAAAGATGTTTTGCCAACCTTATCAAACTAAATTCAGGAGCATAAGTCTTGAGTTGGACTATATGGAACCACATAAACCTTAATTTAAATAGAATATTACACCTTCGAAAAGTTTCAATTAGGATGGTGCTCAAATTTCCAAGAGATGCTCACTATAAAGATAATTTTTGTGGCTTAAATATAATGATAGTTTACAGTTTATTTACAAAACTTTTTTACATGCAAAAAAATAAATGATTTTGCCAAGACAACTGGACAATCATAAACACAATACTAGATAATAATAAAGACAATTATCAAATTAACAACATCAAAAAACGAATATCTAAGAAAAGCCCAACCTATTCTGTTATTAAATATTACAACTGACTTTCAGATGGAATAACTAAATAAATAACAAATCTTTTAGTAAGAAGGTAAAGGAATTCCTAATAATAAGGCATTGTATCGTTTTGAGGAATATTTTTTAATAAAGCAGCCTAGATAGTATTTTAAAATCAACTTATTTAGTCGGTTGCTTATTGTGTTTTCATATTTTGAATTAGTACTTATTAATTTAAATATCCTGACACCTTCCATGTAAATGTACTGTATAGGGCCTATGTCAGAATAAAGAATTATTTTATTTAATTGAATTGAAGAGTAGTTCATAGTTCGCATGTTTTTCCCAACGAACTTGTCCAACCGATTATTGAAAGGAACGTCCCTACCAAATTTGAAGCCAATCGGACAAAAAATGTGACCGCTAGAGTGCAAACACATATATATACAATTTTGAACGACCCCCCCCCAAAACTTGTTCAGGGGGCCATGTTAGGAACTTCTATGGTGGTCCCGGGCTTATGTTTCACCGTGCTGGTTATGCTAATAGTTCACTTTCCATTGGAAATTCACTAATAAATTCGATCTACGAAAATGGGTACCGCGCAGCGGTAGATGTGACTGTAGCATGGCCGCCGCGCCGGCGCGTGGCTGACCGCTGGCCGCTGGGGTGGCGGAGGGGGGAGAGTGGTGACCTTGTAAACGTCCTTCACCCTCCCACCCTGGCGCCTGGGCTGGCGTTATCTCTTCTTTATCGCTTCATTCATTCTGTTTCCCGGAAAACCCTGCCACCCTCTGCCACCCTGGCGCTTGTGCTGGCCTTATCGCTACTTTACCGTTTCATTCATTCGTATTTCTCGGAATTTTCTCATTAGAGAATTTCCTTTGGAAAGTGAACTATTAGCATGACCCGCGCGGTGAAACTTCAGCCCAGGACCACCATAGAAGTTCCTAACGTGAACCCCTAAACACGTTTTGGGGGGTCGTTCAAAATTTTATATATATATATATATATATATATATATATATATATATATATATATATATATATAATATTAGAAAATAAAAATTCAACTGAGCACCCTTTATATATATAGGGAAAACTCTAAACACCTTTTTTGGGGATTAATCTTTCAAATTATGAGTTTTTGGGTCCAAAAATGGTCAAAAAATCCCCGGGTGTAAAATTAATGCATGTATAAATATGGGTATTAGTAAGGCGAAACTTGTAAGCCCTCTCTCGTCATTCTAGCACAACTATTTACCAAGTTATTAAAGGAAATCTGTATCGACTAAACACAGTACGTTATCTTATGAGAGGTTTACATTAGAAAAGCCTGTTATTCATTTGTTGTACTTTTATAATCCCCAGCAACCTCATGCCTACTTTCAAGCCTGACTGGACCTTCTCCTAACCTTATAATTTGCAAAATTGTATTTCCCAGCATTGCAGGTAAATGAAACCAGAAGTATCAGAACAGCCAAAAATCAATATTTTCAGTTTTCAATAAAAATTAGTATAAATGTAAGTTTTTACACAGATTCTGAGTTTTAAAAGTTTTCTTGTAGAAATTCACTTCCCTCACGTCAGCTGCTGTGTGTGAACTCATAGCCCATCTTCGGTTTCTCCACAGTGAAACAATGGAATAAATAACGAGTTCGCACGCAGCACGCTGACGTGAGGGAAGTGAATTTCGAAATAAAAAACTCAAAATCAGTGTAAAAACATACTTTTATCCCAATATTTATTGAAATTTGAAAATATTGATTTTTTGGCTGTTCTGATACAGGATGAATAAAATACGTCTTACAACACTACAAAGTTTATTTACACTTATACTGTACTCGCATACAAGATGGTAAAATATACATAAAAGATGGTACAAGGTGATCGATTTCAACCAGTTACACCGGTCATCATCAGGCCCAATCAGAGAATCTGATTTTTTTTTAGAGGATTATAAAATTAGCATAAAAACTGTTTTGCACTGTATAACATGGTTACCACAAGCATTTAACTTCTGTACAAGATCGAGATAAATACCCAGAAGTGGGTATTTATTACTTTGATGGTCTTTTGGAGTGTTTAATACATTTATAATATTGGAGGAAAATAATTTAAATTACATTACATTGTGATTTTGTTCTGTATTTATCCAATTATAAAATGACATATTCTGTATACAATGTCTCGTATTTAACCATTTCCTTCATAGTTTTTGGCAGTGGTGTGGTTTGTAAGCTTGACAGGGTCTTATAAAAAATGTCCATGTTATTATTTATTTATTGGTAAAATAATTAATAAATAATTAATATTTATTTATCGGTAAAATAATTAATAAATGTAATCAATAAAATATCCTCAAATTTTATAAATTGATAATAATAAGGGTAGTATAAGTAGATATACATTACATTGGCGTTTTTATGTAAAATATCATAAATACCCCGGTATTTTAAATACCCGGGTATTTTACATCACTACCATCATATAGTAATCGTTCTGTAACATTTGACAACTGTTGTACAGGATGATCTGGACTGTCAATGTGGCGCTGGCAGGGTGGTTTTGTCTTCTGGTGCTGGCAGCGCCCTGCTGCTGTGAACCCATAGGGGGGCCTGACCCCAGGGTCGCGCGCCCCAAATCCTTCGCCTCCCCCGACGACCTACGACTCTACCTGGACCAGCTCGGCCAGTACTTTGCTGTAGTTGGAAGACCGAGGTATGTGTTCCTGTACGATGTAAAACAGAATTATGTTTTATCAATTTTCCCCTATAGGGAAGAAGCTATTACCGTAGTCGACATGGTAAGACCTAGGCCCGGGACCATGATAACTTTTCGTTTTGAGGTCCCCAGACCCCAAAAACACCATTTGTTCAAAACTGTATATATATATATATATATATATATATATATATATATATATATATATACATATGTGTCTGTGAGCACGATAACTCTCGTAAAAATTGTCTGTTTTGATGGAATTTGGTTGACACGTGTAAAGCAACATTTATGACTTTAAGTTTGAAAACCAGACGTATCAATCTATCTGAAGGGGTATTTTGGGGGGGTTTTGTACCCCAAAAATGGGTTTTTTGAATTTGTTACATATAATCTTTGAAAAAAAAACAAATTTTATTTTTCACCATTGGATTCAGCTTAAAAAAACACACAATATGGTGTTTTGATCATTGCTCTACGTCAACTGGTTACGGAGATATTAAAAGTGCTAAACACGGCACGTTGTCCAAAGTTATTCTTATGGAGAATAAGAATAATTTTATATCTCGCTTATTTATGAACGTATACCGACCAAACTTCACCTGGTTGTGGTCTATTGTCATTAGCACAAAAAAAACACAATTTTTTACCGATGTTTCCCATAGCCATGTTATTCTTATAGAGAATAATTAAAATGTCATAAATCGTTTATTAATGATTGCATATTGATGAAACTTGGTATGGGCTTTATGTGGTATTAAGATACATATATAATCATTGGAAATTCGCTAAGTACGCAAGTTTGCCGCTACGGGGGTATTTTTAATTCCAATTACTGAAAAGAATCAAACTACCTTTACCCTTATTATTACCCTTGTTATTGGCCGTTATAGGATTTAATATATTGATTAACACATTCAAACGAGGGATGTGCTAACAAGATTAATTATTCTTAAGTACTATAAACTAAACAATGCTTATATGCTAAAAAGAGGCGTAACTTTTGATAAGTATATTTCATAACAGTAGTCTGTTCGTTTATTCTTTTCAAAAACATAGGTAAACTTCTAAAAGAAAAAAAACGTGTTTTAGAACGAACAAACATTGTTGATAGAGTTTTATTGTGAAGGGTTTATGTTTATAATAGTATTACTCGGTAGGGGTGTTTTAACAGTGAAGCGATCTTTACATAAGTTATAGCTCTTTAAATAACTCTCTTTATGCAGAAATTAGATTAGAATGTAGATTTAAAGAATAGGAATATGACAATAGACACGAATAACAAAATACATTATTTTAATACATTAATGTATTTTATTACATTTATGTATTTTATTACATTTATGTATTTTATTACATTAATGTATTTTATTACATTAATGTATTTTATTACATTAATGTATTTTAATACATTATTATGTTCCCTGTGATGTATTCAAGGGAATTATTGAGATACAGTCCCCTCACAAATCTGAAAATGAGGGGAAATATGCCTCGCACACAGTATAGGTTAATTTAACCCATGGAAAAAGTTATAGGATTTTATTTACGAATAACGCGAATGCATTAACAAATTTCAAGACTTAAAACATTCCCAATATATTGTACAACACTCCAAATGGACAAACATGCATGTCACCTAATAAATTCTTAATGTTTGTCGTATTTATTTGGCACTCAATTCGTTCAACCCTGTGCAAAATTTTATTTTAGGGAAGTTAGGATATTATCAGTGTCGTCATTCCGTCTGCCAATGAGCGTTGTCCAAGCAGTGTTTGAATTTGTGACATTTTTGTACCTGTTTAGGCTCGAACACTTTGAATAAAAAATTAATTTATAACTTTTATAAAATGAAAATTAAGGGAATATAAAGTTTGTCCAGGGGATTTGTTCAGAGTGTATGTCGCCAGTGGTATTTTTAACGATTTTAAAGAAAACTAGCCATGCACAAACGTCTTTTCGAGACCTAACTCTCTTTTACTTTGTTAATTAAGATTACGGACCATGTTGATTCATTTTATTTTTTATATTAAATCCTAATAATTGTTTAGACTCCTTTCTACGGAATCTAATTTTCAAAAAAACTCTATTAAAATATTTTTACTCTATATAAAGTGTTCAGAAAAAGTGTTAACTTCATACTGTGTTCTGTAAGTAAAAACATTAAACAAACACTGAAATAAATTACCAGATCTCACACTCTAGTTTCTGCTTATGTATCTGTGAATCTTTTGTAAAATGTTAGCTTGAGAATTACATGAGAAATTAATCTGTAGATTAGCAAAGGTATTACTCGTTAAAGCTTTATTTTCGTTTAGGGGTCTTACCCTAAACAAAACATATTATTCGCCTTTTGTCTTACCGTTCCAAAATGGCGATTATTAAGATAATTGATTCAGAATCTATATATCTTAGAAACTGCAATTTAAAAATAAAATGGTTTTCAAGACACATAAATGAGGGACAGAGTCTATGGTTATAATTGACTATTAATAAACTGATAAGTTGATTTTTTTGTAAAAATCACATTTTTGATGACTTGTATAAAATAAGCATGTTTTTTTAATAAATTGTAATTACTCATTTATGTTATCTAGTCTCCTTCGAAATGTTTACAACATTATTGCTGTTGTGGTGATTGAAAAACTGATATGTGCCTTATAAACTGATTAAAATATTATGATTTTTAAACCCGTCATACATTTTTAAAGTAATAGATATAAAACATACATTTGAAACCAAAGGAGAACATAAAATTAACGTGCTAAAATGTAAAACCCGAGACGGTAAAAATTACCATGTGACATTTTATTTACTGATCTAATTTTTCAACAAGGTTTAATTCCCACTTATAATAAAACTGACTGAGGACAAGAACGAATAATTAAATGTTTCAGCCACTTAAAAACATGCATGTGTTTCATTTTGGTAAAATTAGATTGTGTGCAATAAAAGGCAAAACAAACTTAATTTATTTATAATTTTGTTATTATAAACCATAGGTACTCAAATTGTTTTTTTTTTAGTGAAATATATCATCATACAACAATGAGCCACAATCTCAACCCTCCAATTGCGATATTGTACTGTTACTGTAAGAGGCTGGCACTGGGTACAGAAAATAAAGTTGTCATTATATATGGTAAGTCTTTTGGCTGTCCATTATGACAAGCTTCCCTTTCACCTTTGGTCCCTCCATTTGCAGCGGCTGGGGACAGAAACTCCGGGTTTGGTCCCCAACCTGAGAATGTGGTCCCTGGCTGTTGTACATGGATACCCTGTCAGTTGAGTTGACCAGTCGGAGGGCAGAGCGGGAGTTGGTCCTCTGAAAGGTCAAGTTGGCTGCCTGACCCATCCTACCCTTTCCTTTCCTGCTATATCCTTTCCTGCTATATCCTTTCCTTCTGGTAACCTGTGCAAACCTCCCGCTTGTTGAAGATGTGCCTAGCGGCTAATGCTGGGGTTTCCTAATCCAGCAATAATAATAACTATTACTGTTAGGGATTAGGAAACCCTGGCCAAGCACGCTAGTGAGCATGGAGGTTGACATTGGCTACAGCAGAATGATTCAAACTGCTGTGCCCCAAGACGACCTTCAAGTTGACTAGTCTGTTAATTGTCCTGGGACTAAGTAGAGATACGGTATTCCTATCAGTTAGCTTTATCCTCCACTCAGTCAATGTTCTCAACATTCCAGATTCGGTAAGCGGACGTCGCCACTGAGGGAGACTGCAGCCGCGGCGGCGCCCAGCTTCTCCAGCTATTCTGCGTCCGCACCACAGAAGTCGTCGCCTGTTGACTCACCGGACGTCTACGACATCTTCCAGTACTACCAACCTCGTCAGCCAGAGTAGTCTCTGTCGCGCTCACCATGTTTGTTTCGTCGTTTCTTTTTATACAGTTTTGTTCGTAGTGTGATTGTGACTCTGAGATTTGCTACCGAACACTGTGTGTACTTAGACATCACTCATTGTACAATTTGAAAATAAGTAAATACGTAAGGTTTTCTTGAGGTGAGTTGTGTTTCCTTAATCCTGGATCTTTGAGTCATGATAAATGTCCACCGATATTGTCTTAAACATCTCACTAGAGCCTAATAGTGAGCAACTTATTGAATATTGTAGGCACAATACTATTAAGGCGGTCCCACACTTCTGGCAAACAGGCCTGAACATTCAGCCGAACATTCTCCCGAATGTTCACTGAACATTCAGTCCCGTATGTTCCTGTATGTATTCAAAAGTTCGTGCAGCTCCCACATTTCTCGCGAATACTCCGAAAATTTGGAGTTCGGCCGAATGTTCGGGCGTGTTCGCGAGAAGTGTGGGACCACCTTTAGCAGTATTGATTTAGACAGATTTGACCTTGGGCGTTTAAATTCCTCATGTGAAAAATACCTCACACTCTGATTTTAAAAAAAGTGGGTAATATTACTGAAAATTGCTCATTAAAATTATATCATTTGTTTATACTGGTACCACTAAGTACAACGAATAAAGCCATTAGATCCAGCCATTATAAATATGTAGTCATTAGTTTAAGAGAGACTTTAAACATAAAAGTCTAGATTTAACATGAAAAAAATGTCTTATTGGGCCCTTAAGTGGTTGGAAGTTTAATCCTTGTGTGCGAATCGACTCTATGCTGTAAACAAACTCTGTCCTCTCGCAAAAGCAATATTTCTGCTTTGCTATTACCAGATTTGGTTTTCAGGACATTTATTATGTTGTAAAAACATAATAAATAAGTAATTTGCCATGCATAAAATTATAAATTAACTACAGGCTCTAAATCCTGAAAACTTTTGGAATCATTTGAGCAAATTTGCTGGAAAGTGGTAAAAACTTAAGCCCAGGTTCATGTTTGTATGACCTCTATGAACAGAAATATTCAATTGGCATATACCATAAATGAAAAAAATGTGTGGTAATTTATATAAAAATGTGTGTTTATGTAATAATACAATTCGTGGAATTAACAAATAAAAATTGGACCAATACTAAGGACTATTTAGTATCACTATTAAAAATATTGGTACCCCTTACATATCCAGGCCATTTAATTTAACTAGTTTCCATGCTTGCCTTATAAATATGTCTCACAACCTGAAGCATTTGAGGTTTTACATTTTTAAATAGAGGTAATGAGTAGTATCTAGAAAGCTCTAGCTAATAGTATAATGATAATCTTAAAAATTGATAAACATTTGTCTTACATGGTTTTTTTAATATTATAATTCTAATAACACCAATATGTAAAAGGTACAATCTTTTAATGGTTGGTACTAAATATTACACAAATTAAGTACTAAATGATATATTTTATTTTAAAATTCAGACATGGCCATGGTCAGACATATAATTGACAGTCATATAAACACCATTTGCTTATCACAGAATATATCATATTCAGTTGATACGTTATTGGACAAAACCGTTGAAGCTGCTAGTCAGGCGTAAGTTGAAAGTTGGGTAAGATCTTGCAACTGACCAAAAAGTATGTTGCGCCCGATGACGGACTTTACTGTACTAAAAAAGTAGTGCTGATCTAAACTATTCTGACCATCGTTTGGGCTAAGCTTTTCATCCTAATTACACCTCGACTGGTTTTTACGTGAGCGAGTCAGCTTGTTCACTGTGAATAATGCATCTGAATAATACTTTATTTAATTTTAATAAACACACCATGAAGAGTGGGCAGAAAGGGGTCGTTTTTGTAACGGGCCAGCTGTTACTAAGGTTAACCAGTAACAATTTCATTGTTGATTTGCGATCGCCATCTCTTCACTTAATATCATAATTTTTGCTGCTATTAGACCTAATAATTTTTTTAAATTTTATAAAATTTTCTTTGATAATTTTCTGATCATGAATAAATAATAAATTGTACTTTCCATTGGGTTTTATGAATGAACAACATGGGTTTTATGGTATAAATCCAATATGTTCACTTTATCCAATGAGTGCACCTTTACCGTGCACCTCCTGTAAAGTGCAAGTTTTGGGAAATTGTGTTTAAACAAAATCCAACAGCAAGCACGGATACATTGGGAGGTAATGGAGGTCAGACCCCCCAAAACCTCAGACCTCACATAATTTATCCATTTTTCACCGTAAAGGTTATGGTATTTTGACCATTTATATATTTTTTCACTATTGATCCCCCCTAAAACGATACTCTATAAATGTCCCTGCCCAACAGAATATATGTTGATATCAGTATATTACATTTTAATGCTCAAAATGTTTCATACATATTCCTCATCTATTTAAAATCATTCGTAAGTAAAATGTGGACAAATTTTACAGATGCAGCAGTAATTGGTATTAACAGCCCCTGAAATGAAAATACCAAGAAGATTACAAAAACTGAGCAACATAAATTAGGATAATAATCCAAGACAAATAAATTAATAAAGTTCTCTATGTTATAATTTAGGCTCGATTCTTTACCTGAAAAATAGGCAGAAGTCGTGGCAATAGGAGACTTCTGCATGGAAATTATAATGAGCTACCAGAAAGTTGGATGGTTAAATAAAACTGGATCTTGAAGAATATTTAAGAAGCATTATGTATATTATGTTGGAGAGGAGTTTTATGAGAGATTTTTTGGAAAAGTGATTTCTACTATGAACAAAATTTTAAAAGTAGAAGAATCAAAATTCAGAGTAGATAATGATGTTTAATACACAATCAACAATAACAAAGAATGATAGTGAGCAACACATATAAAAACATTTAAATACTAAGGACTAAGTATGGACGCGGCGCTTATTAGTGTGCTTATTATTGTGGTGGCGGATTTTTGTCCTTGGTGGTTCAATAAATTCAATAAAATATATAGGTTCCGGTATTAATATTTAAAATGTCATAATGACAAATATCGACCTCAACTTAAGCATACACTATCAAACACGTTTGTTTACACCTGACGTCCAACCCAACAAGTTGATGCTCTCCACACACTGTCCAACTACTGAACAAGCATATTGGGTTCACTGTCATCTGAGAATTGTATTTTGAGCAAGTCGTAGCTGTTAGTGCAAGCGTAATACATTAGTCTCTGATTACTACCTTTACCTTTAAAAGGGAGGCACACCGTCATTGTCATCCGCTTTCGTCAAAATGTTCCCCGTTTCAACCTTTCTTTTTTAAACAACTTATTAATTTTTATGTAAATTTGCCGCCTCTAAAAAATTGCCGCCCTGGGCTACACAGCCTCTATAGCCCGCCCCCCCTAAATCCGCCACTGAGCTGCATGTATGGTGTTATTTCCTTACAGAAGATGAAAATAGTAAGTAGCGACACTTATAGTCTAAATCATATTTTTCAGCAGTGGGTGTACCGTTCCTTAGGTATCAGATTTTTTGTTTGCTGACAACTTCTAGGTACTTTAATACCAGTCAAAATTGGTGCGGCGGTTCGTTACTTGCCTTTCAACAGTAGATGTACCGCTTTGCAGGTTTCGGCCTTTGGAGGGACCACTACTCCTGTAGGCAGTAGATATACCACGATAAAACATATTACACAGGTGTGTCATGTAAAAGGTACACTGGCTGCACTTTTCGGATTCTACACCTAAAACCAATTCTACAAACAAAACTGTAAAACCAGTCATCATATTGTGAAAAAACCTACATCATCAGCTGTAAGTGAAGTCTGGATTGGGGTCGATAGTATTGCTAAGAGAAATCATGCAAGACAACAGGGAAGGGCTGAACAATCTAATTTCTATCTGCAGTATGAACCGTTTAGTGTTCTGTTATTGTAACTGAAGTTGAAAACATCAACGAATTCGGTTGAACACTCATAGATGACCAAACAACTTGTACTGAGCGACCAAAATTTAAGTCACCAACTTCACTTGTCAGTAGGTGTGCTAGATTTATTTAAAAAATCGTACAAAACAACTACGCAATCAACCATGATTGCCTAAACACATGTGAGCTCTTGTATAGGTTGGGCAACGTCATCCTCGGGGGTAAAATATTTTTAAAATTGCAATTTATCTTAATCCTACCATGTGGCAGGTGTAAGAGAGCCCATTCAAAATAAAACACATCTTTCTGATCAAAACAAACCATAATCTTCCAGGGATGCGTAGAACGTACCGAATTTGCACATCTTTGTCTAGTATTTACATTGTGACAAGCAACCACGAAGCAAGAAGAAACCCTGAAATCCTGAAGATGCGAATGCAAGGGGACAATGTAATATCACAGATCAAGCCAGCCAGACAATCTCGTTTGTAATTTTATATTTTAGTCAAGTAGAATTATTGTTGCTGCAACTTTGACACACCTACATCATGAAATTGCTTCAATACAGGATATTAAAAGATTTTTTACCTTTTCTTATTGTTCAACTTGAAGTGCAGGGAAAACTAGCTCTAAAAATACAATTGTAAAAGTTCCTTCAAATAGTCTTAATGAAAACACACCATCAGCAAGTTTGTGGGAATGACAATAAACTAACACTATTTATAACCAAGGTTCGTCCGAGGTATGATTGTTTCCATAACAGTAATGTTCGAAACAAAGATGTCTTGCGAGATCGTTCAGCTGATGCATAAATCCACAACATACTATAAGTGTTGCCAACCTTACAGGGGATAATAATGGTACGACTATTTTTAAATTGCCAATGGACATGCAGAAAGAAAGTTTAAACCCATAATTCATTAATCTAACAATATAACTAAATCAAAACAATATACTAGTTTCATAAAATAACAGCTGATCTAAGTATGTAATCAGTTAGACAATGTTTATTTTAATTACAATGATGAGGAAAATATTGAATGCGTACGATAAATATTGTGTTTCTAGCAACACTGCAGATTGGATTGGTGATCACGTGTCCTTGATTCATTTAAAAGGGTAGGCCTCACTGGACGGCTGAGTATAGGAAACATCTTGCATGTCATTTTAATTTTAGACAGTATTTGCAGATAGATTATGCAGAATTTAACCCTTTGAGTGTCGCGGCATCATGGCCATTTCTTATGCATAAATTACCGGGCTAATTTCAATGGAAAGTGCTTACAGCTAAAGTCCTTACAGCTGTTTTTACGAGGTCTCTTCCGGTTAGCTAGAAAATCTTAAATATATCGACTGCACAGACCTTTATGAAGTATGTATCGACCTTGATTTATAACAACTTAAGTAACTTAACAGCAAATCCCCTCTGCTACAGAAGACGAGATGTGTAAACCACCTTGATAGAACTGCATCCCAAGTCAGAAACAAACAAGATTCAATAACAGCCTAATACATATATAGTATACAGATTTTTATATCATAAACACTGTGATAGATTTTTTGTTAGTCTGTTTTACAATAAACAACACATCTATAAGAAATGGTTACTGTTCTTAACCATTCAGGAAGCTGATCTTTCCACAAATTTAATCACGGTTGTCGTGTAATTTCTTGAAAGAGCCTTCATGTTAAATATCTAACATTTGCATCTGCATACATCTTCTGTATGTTGTATGTCTAATATTAACTTCACTATTTTAAATTTATATCAAACTAATGGAAGCGATCATTCATAGTCGGACCAATAATAAATTATTTTTACTGGAGTACTCTAGTAACTGGAACAATCATTCGTGACGGCTCGGCAAAATCTTTGATATTGCAAAGACAATTATGTTAATGTTAAAGTAAATGACAGTAATATAATATGCATTTCAAATATATTGTGGATTACATTATAAGCAAGGATGAAGCTAGCAAAAATAAGGATAGGGTCAGGTTCAGATCAAATATGTCACAATATGATCAGGTCCAGATCAAATATACCCCCGTCGCAGCAAACCTGCATACTCAGCGAATTTCCAATCCATACATATGTGCCTCGCTACTACATAGAGCCACTTACCAAGTTTCACAAAAATACATTCATAAATAAGTGATATATAGCATTTTATTTATTCTCCATAAGAATAACATTAGGGCTGAGTACGCAGGTTTGCTGCAACGAGGAAGATAAGAAATATGTATCTTTGCAATTCTCGACCAGGTGAAGCTACATACCAAATTGTATTAATTTAGGTTCATAACTAAGGGAGATATATAAAACTTTCCTTATTCTGCATATGAATAACATGGGGGCCGAGTATGCAGGTTTGCTGCTACGGGGAAAATTAACAAAAAACTCTATTTATGCAAATATCAATATACCACAACTAGTTGAAGCTATATACCAAGATTCATAAATATACATTCATAAATAGTCATGATATCAAATTTGATTTATCCTCCATAAGTATAACATTGGACAACTTACTGTGTTTAGCATTTTGAATATCTCTGCAACGGTTGGACGTAGAACAAGAATTAAAATATTAAAATAATTGTTTTGTAGAGCTAAACTGATTGGTAAGAATAAATGTGAAGTTTTTAGTAAACTTATTTGAGGAAAATCCAAAAAACCTTTTCACATAAGATTAACATGGGGAATTTTATGGACAAGTTTTTTTACTTTTCTCTATAGCCACTTAACCTAGGTTAATGATTCAAAATACCAAATTATTTGTTTTTTTAAGCTATATAAAATGGCTATAACCAAAATTGATTGTTTTAAAAATTTTAGGGGGAAAAATTCAAAAAACTGATTTTTGGAAAATTTAAAACCCCCATAAAACCCCATTTTCATAGTCCAATCGATCTGGTTTTTGAACTTAAAGTCATAAATGTTACTCTATACATTTGTGCCAAATTTCATCATTACCGGGTATTTCTTTCAAAAGTTATTGCGACACACATATATACATATATATATATATATATATAAACTAACACTATCAGCCAACCCCCACGGCTGATACATATATGTGTTTATTTATACATATATATAATTTTGAACGAATAGTGTTTTTGGCATCTGAGGACCTCAAAACAAAAAGTTATCATGGTCTCAGGCTTAAGTCTTACCATGCCACCTACGGTAATAGCTTCTTCCCTATAGGGGAAATTCGCTAATATGACATCAGGGTAGGGTCAGGATAACAATAAATCAGTGCGGTTCCGGACATTCATTGAGGGGGGGGGCAATTTTTCTGAATGAATAAAAGGACATTTTTGTGAACGTTAACAACTATGTAAATGCATGTTATTGAAAGAAAGTCAATGAATAACAAATGAATTGAATAACAAATGAATCATCTATGATTAGTTACAAAGCCAGGCTATGCATTTTATAAGCTTATATGATCCCATTATAAATTACCTCACTTAAATTACAAACTGTACTCATTACAAATTACAAACAGCACTAGTCGTTCTGTGCTTGCAAACTTCTCAATAACTTTATCAATGGATACTTCAAGTGTTTACCAATAAAACTCACTCACTATTAATGTAATAATTAAAATTAAAATAGTATATTTCAATACACATGCCAAAAGTGGTCTTTTCTGGCACGCAGTCGTGTTTTCCGGCAATAACAGAGCGTGGAAATTTTATAAAATACTAGTAAAACACTTAACGTACGTGTTATGAGCGATACTTTTCATCACACTGTAAATAATAATAATAATAATGAAACATCTTTTAGACATTTTTATCAGGTTTGCTGGGTAATATTTCTCACAACATAATGACAACAATAGTGTTACGTTATTTTTACGTTTATCTGCTAATCAGATTATTAATAACAGCTGATTTCAAATGCAACACTACTATTGGTAGACACAGTGAACTACTAGCACTACTGGTGTCAGAATAACTAATAATCATGCGACAAAAATCACAAGTGGTTTTTTACGGCCCTATGGTGGAAAAGTATCATTTTCGGTACTCCCAGATGATATCGGAAATAGCTACTTTCGGCAAAGTGTGATGAAAAAGTCTGAGTTTCATGAAAGTGGGTTGTTAAATTATTAGGATTACTTTGTATATCTTACACTACATAAATCTACAAATTAATATGTTAAAATGTACTTACCATGGTTATGCGTTCATCTTCAGACCTCCTACACGGCAACTGTTGTTAAAACCAAAACTCTGACCGCAGTTGTAAATTATGCGGGAAGAGATTAAAAAATGTCCAAAGAATATTCTGAAAGGATGTGTTCTCGTAGCAAAATAGGCCATAGAGTTTTACAAGTTATCATGTTATATTTTAACAATATAAAAAGTGTCCAAAGAATATTCTTGAAAGGATGTGTTCTCGTAGCAAAATAGGCCATAGAGTTTTACAAGTTATCATGTTATATTTTAACAATATAAAAAGTGTCCAAAGAATATTCTTGAAAGGATGTGTTCTCGTAGCAAAATAGGCCATAGAGTTTTATAAGTTATTATGTTATACTTTAACAATATTTTTATAATGCATCGTAATATTGTAAATTACACAAAATAAAAAATAAAAAATAAAAACTCAGGCTGAGGGGGGAGGGATGCCGACATGCCTCCCCCCTGGATCCGCCCCTGCAATAAATATGAGAAATGAAAACATACTAAAAATAAATAAATGAACATTTTGTAAAGAGTAATTAAAAACAATTATTATCTTGATTATATGGAAAATTTAGAAATACATTTGTAAACAAACATCCTAAGAATTCTTGAGAGACACACTGTGTCAAGATCAGAGTAATAATTAGTCTGGATTGTTTACAATCAAGACTCTTCAAAAATGGTTATTGCATTAGCCACTGAAGTGTGTTTAATGAATTGCAAAGATAGCTCCAGTCTTAATTCTCTTGATTATAGTCTGAATGTAAGAATCTGGAGTAAAAATGTTTTAAAGGTGATACTGAAGGCTTGTTGTTTCCCTACGATCCAAACAACTGTGCAGTACCAAAATTGTAATTTTGTTAGTAATAAGTAGAGCTGTTACCGGCTAAACTCATTTTTATTTTACATTTCCAAACTTCTATAATATTTTTCAATAGCTATGGTTTAAAAAGTAAAACTAAGAAAAGTTTCTCAATAAACAGTCTTAATAATACAAGTACATCTTCAAAATTTAGGAGAATATTTTATTGGTAGTAAACTATATACTTGATATAATCAATAGTAATTTATCTCTTACTAGTAACTTAGTAAAATATTCCTTTTACTTATTTATTTCATAATATTTTATCATGAAATTGATTCCAAGCAAAACAATTAGGGTATATTTTATTAAGGGGATTTGAATATTGAAAAATGTATTTTTGTGGGGGAAACATTATGAACAATATTTTTAACCCTTAAAAACAAAAACAAATATGAAATGATTTAATTTAATAATATCAGAATTAAATAGAATTTAGCTAATTTCTTTGTAATATCAGGTAAGTTCTACGCCTAATGTTTGTTTAGGGAATACACTTAGGACAAATAAATAAATTGATATAATTTTGTAAAATACATTTCTTCAATCTTCCAACCTACTCTCATGACCCTGTTGATTCATAGTCGTTACTTGTTAGCCAGTTGCAGCATTTTGAGACCACCTTTTTGACTTTCATCATAAATGCAATTTTATGAATAATTCTTATGTTATTTAGTGTTTGATTAAAAAACGACAACAATTTACGTCTGATACATGGAATATACAATTATATTTCTTTGTAAGAATATATCAAGGGTTATAATGTTGGAAAGAAAATTAAAAATATATTTCATTCAAAATATAAGCTTCAAGTACAAATTATATTTCCCTTCCAAGACTGATATTAGAATTCTCGGCCGCTGGGCCCCCTTTGAGAATTTGTATTGATGCAGTTTATTTATGAATTATAGAAAAATAGTTTTCTTTCTATTGTATAACTGATTTTTTTGAATATGGTTGGAAATTATCATTGTTCAAACTAACAATATTTTATAGTCTTGATAAAAAACAATAGCAAAGTTAATAATGACTGATCTTTTTAAAGATTTACAGGAATATTCATAATAGCTTGCTTCCTCAACGCTTTAATGAATTGTTGTAATAAAATCATATTTTTACTGTTTGTTAAATTTCCACATAGCATTTTACCATCAATACCTCAAGAGGGATTCCACACGTACAATAAACAAATAAATTGTTTCCAATAGAATAACACTTTCCCAATAATCGGGACTGCCACTGTTAAACAAAGTATAATAATTTAAAATAACAATACATTTAGCAATATGATTAATTTTGATAACTTTTGAGGCCAAATAAATGATTTCATAAAATGTAAACAGAGTTCTTCAAAGTAATTGTTCCTAAGGGTTGAATATTTGATTTTGAAAACGTCAGCTGCAATTATTTATTCCAATTATTTCAAAAGGTTTTAGATTATATTTTTCTTTATACGGTACGATTATATGGTTGGTTGATATATTTGATTCTTTTTTTCATGCACGGTCGGTTTTCATCTTTTTCAAATCGGATGGTAGTATTTCATTACCCGCGAGTCCCTTCAATAGTTATATTACTGTTCTGCATATTCTGAAGGATTCATTTTATACAAAAATTAAGTTAACAAAAAAGAATATAAAAAAACAAAAAAAAAACAATTAAAATCAATATGTTTCCAACAAAACATTTGATCACTAATTACAGGATCAAGGGATTTTCATGGTGGAGCATTGGGTGAAGTGAATAAAAAAATAGCGTTTGCTTTTCCCATTTAATTACCATAGAGTAAATGCTTTTGCTATGCTTTATTCACAAGACCCATTGTGAGCCCTTCCCAGAGCAGCCCATATTCATAATCCACCTGGGAGGCTTGTGTTTGTGAATACAAAGCCTTGACTGTTTTTATTACACTCTTCAAGATATACCTTTAATGTCTGACATTATCTTTAAATACAACAGATGAGGAAAACTTAGCAACTTCTGATAAAATGTTGAGTACTTTTTAATACATAAATACCATTGGTAATTTAAAGACCCGTTTAATCTAGAGTTAGAATGGAAATGTAATCCTAAATTTGAATGTGTGATAAGTCTATTTCCCAGGCAAACATTGCATGTAAGGGCGCATAAGATGATTCGAATAAATAAAATGCAGGCTGCTAATTTATATTTGTGAATATGTTGTTTAACATTACATTGGACATGCTCAGTGATGATTGAAAAGATCATCAAATATTTCAGTGTCTCTAATAAACCCTTTGCGTAAAATTCCCGACCATCCCATGTTTTCAAGGATTTCCAGGTACAGAGTCATCCTGGGTCTGATATATTTGTATAGTTGAGAGCACAAGGGGCAATCATGCAAAAAGTGGTTAAACTTCATTATTCAAATTTTTATTTTGACATTTTCCACCAAACATAACAAAGTAAACAATAAAAAAACTAGTCACAAAAATTATAACTTTATTTATCAATACCAAGATCTAAAATTTTGAAATCTTGTAGGACATTTCTTCAACAGTACACTACTCCCATGTTAATAAACAAATAAAAAATGTTTTATACGTATATTAAAATATTTAACTGTAAATTCACTTACTTACAATGATCATGCACTAAATAATGTGTATCATGGCAAGACTACACTGGAATAATAACAGTAGTTGCTGAAAATAAACTGGGACCACAATAAAATAGGAAACTAAATTCATAAAAACATAAATACACAAACAATTTGACCTAGATTCAATTAAACTCCACATTTCTCTTTCTGATATTTTTCCTAACTTAAAAAATACTTTCCATATTCAGGTTCAGTGTTCAGATCCCAGCACTTAGATACTCAAATTCCTATTTGATAGAATACACAAACCAAACCATAATCTTATACAGTGGAACATTACTTGCTCTTATAGATATATAAAAATGAAAAACATCCAAGCATTCTAAGATTATAAATACTTATATCACAATCATTTTTACAACAATTATTACTTTTACAAGTAAACATAAAGTCTGTGATGAATATTGTTAAAGCTTAATTCGTTAACTGACGTTACCGTACTTTTATCTCAGGTGAACCTAATAACAACAAAATATTTACTTAAAAAATATGTATAAAACACTGTCAATAAACAAACAAAACAAAATATACAGACATACGATTCCATACTATCTATCTATATATGGCAGTAAGTGCAACATTTTTTTTAAATTATTTAAAATGTGTATACACAATCAAGGGGCCAATTAAGTGAAATTATGTGAATCTGAGCTTGTCATAAACGTTCCATACACAAAACCAGCATTTACCATCATCAGATTGATGTATTCTTTATATTAGAATACCATCGATAAAAACGTACCATGAAAGCCATTGATAATAGTCCACAGCTGAAGTATGAAATGATACATTAATTAATTATTCATTGCTAAAATAGGTGATCTAAAATTGACAGGGCCGCCACAAGGGGGGGGGGGGCAACTGGTGCACTTCGCCCCAGGCCCCCAAATTACAGTGGCCAAAGGGGCTTCCATCGAATTTTTACTCCAGGCCCCCAATCGCCTCGTGACAGCAAAGAAAATTAATCAATGTTTAAAAATAAATATCCGTCTTTTACCCTTCTCTTGTTTTATACACTGATACTTTTTTCCAAAAATTAAAAGTTGAAACATAAAAATAAACACATAACAAAATTATGACTAAAAATGTGTATACACTAAGAAACTCAGACCAAAACTAAGAGCGTTGACCAAAGCAACTTGGACTGAAGATCTCAGCCCCATGTTGATCTGAGCTTTAGAATTATTTCATATTGTAAAGGCTGAAATATGAGTTTTATCAAATTTAAATTCAAGAAAGTAACACTGCCAATAACAGAGTTTCTCAGTGAGTTTTTTTCTTAGCTATACATTAGCATTATTTACAATGAATTCGAAAAACAGTGAAGCATAGTGTAAACACACCATTGGTTTCTTTATTCAGTCGTTGTCTTTTAATCTTTTCACTACTGGCTTAATTATTATGGAAAATTGCAAAGTAAAACTAAAAAAAACATTCAGATCGGTCATTTCCATAGTAACATGCTGTTGTCGAGTGTCTGCGTGATTTCAACAATGACCAGGTGTACCAACACTTCAAGATAGTGTGGGAGCAGCAGGTTGAATCAAAGCAAATCTCCAGCCGGTGCAGATTGCATTTTCTTCGCAGGGTGTCCACAATGTCATATTTTAGAGATCTCTGAAAATTCGCCACTTTTACCCACCAGTAATTCACATTTATTCGCATATATTATATTTTTAGAAGGTGCAGATAAAGCAAAAAGATTATCAAATTGTGACATAAGAGACGAGGTGCTCATGAACATCAGGTTGCAGAGTGTTGGGCAACAATTAAATGATCATCTAACAACGGTGATTGAACATTTGCAAACCTCCGTAGATAACTCTGCTAAACATCCAAACATTACGACCATACCTTGTAAACACGACTGGCAAACAAGGCTAAATCACCGGCTCAGGTCGAACCATAAAGGTTGACCGTTCATTAATTGCGGCAGGACCTAAACAGATTTTAGACGACTACAACTCGCTTGAATATTTTTGTAATAATACACACAAAAACAACCACGGCTAGAAAAATATCAGTGACAAGACTTGGAAACTTAAGTAAGTACAATCGAGTGTTACCTACCAACTACTTAACTCAATCCTCACTTTACTGCCGGTGGGTTAGATACTTTTTTAACTCATCACTTAAACTCATTTACTCAGAACTTTTAGGGAATCTCGCGTAAAGGGTTTAGTAGACACAGACATATTTGATGATCTCTTCAACCATCACGTGGATATAGCATGTCTACTGAAACGTATAAACAAATTAACAGTCTGAATTACTAGTGGAATTTAAACCTAAAAAGACTCAAAATTTCCGATGTCTCAAAATTCCCGGAGTGTGGACACTCTGCTATGAAAATTCCTGGAGGCAAAATAATTTGTTGTAGATTTTATATGTTACATAATAGGGGTGTGTGAGTACTCGAAAAATACTCTAAAATTGGACCGAGTATTTCCAGATCTCCATAGGATCGCCAATGATTGCAAACTGCCAAATCGCGTAGCAGTAACAGTAGCGAAAGATGATCGCACCACGTAAAATCGGCCTAAAATGAAAACGGGAAACATGAATCGGTCATAAACAACAACCGAATGTGTGTCAATGACAGTCGGACCTCGTAATTTCAACCATAATGTAAGACACAAAACATAATCTTCCACAAATAACAACCGGACCGCATAATATCGGCCAAAAATTACAACTGGATCCCGTAATATTGGGCAAAAATGATGACGTTAAATATAATTTGGGCAAAAAATGGCATCTGGGCAATTTGATCGGCCTGAATTGATGTCACAACACATAATATCAGCCACAGATGATGAATAGACCGCACAGTATTAGCTGTAAATGACGACAAAAATTAATATCGGGCAAAAATTACAATCACACTACATAATATCGGCCGTAAATAACGATTTAGTCATGTAATATTGGTTATAAGTAATGACCGGACAATGTGACATTGGCTAAATGGTATCCGGATGAAAATAATAGCCAAACCATGTATTGTTTGACAATATATATAATCCAATTTGGTTGTAGAGGCCAAAAATGTGTATATATATATATATTAGTTAGACACCATGATTAGACATTAAATCTTGACTGGTACCCAAATTTCATTACGCTATTTGAAATCATCAAAAACAATATAATGCTGATGGGAAATACTCGCTCGAAAATACTCAAAACTCGAATAATCGGCACTACTAAGATCCAACTCGATAAAAAAAAAAATCACTGCTCACAGACCCCTAATCAAATCAAAACTCTATTCCTTCATACAACTCAACATGTGTACATTTAATAGTGTCAATAATTTTCTTTATTCTAGGTTATTTAAGCTTATAATTTTACAATGTGACATTAGATAGTCTAAGAGTACAGTCAGAACCACAAAACTCTTTTAAGGAGTGTTTATAGAGATGTTATTACTCATTATCAAATTTGAGTCTCCTGAAGAGGCCCAGCTGAATTATGTTATGTAGCAAGAGTTTGCTTTCTGCAGAGGCTACAATGAGCAATGAGATTTACTGCTACGACATGTGATACTGTAATATAAAAGAGTCTGCAGCCACTTAAAAAATCGAGCCACTGAGCTTTCTGTTGCTTGGAACTAGAAAACAAAATGTGCTTGGTCTGAAAAATTATTATGAAATGCCTTCCCTGAGGTCTTTTATTTAAAAGTTTTTATCTCTCCTTAAACAGAGCTTGTAGATAAAACGACTAATCTGAGCAATCACTTTGTTGAGTTCCTTGAGTATATCTGGTTAAGTCTCTCTTACTGGTTCGTTATTTTTACAAACTCAACAACCTTCCATTGCAAAAAGATTGTCAATTATTAGTCGTGCGCATAAGCGCCTATCACCACAGTTCAATCCTAATTATTAACGAGTTTGCACGCAGCACGCTGACGTTAGGGAAGTGAATTTCCCCAGTAAAAACTTTCAAAAATCAAATAACGGGTTTAAAAAAAAATTGTGAATATTTTTAGCAAAATGTAAAATATTCAGTTTTTTGGCTGTTCTGATGTACCTGGTTCTATTTAAATGCAGTATTGGGATGGCAATGTTGTGAATTGTAAGCTTAGGAGGATGTACCATAAGGATCAAAAATCGGTATGGGGGTGTTAGGAGTGAGTTTCATATCTCTACATCAAGATATGAAAAACAGCCTTTTCCAATGTAAAATCCCCATAAGACAACGTACTGTGTTTCCTCAATTTTAATTTATTTAATAACTCTGTAAGTATTAGTGCTAGAATGATGAGGGGGGGCTTAAAATTTTCGCCTTTTTACGTTCTATAACCTCTTATCCTATAATCTTACATTTAGGGCTTATCTAACCCTTTTTGGGCCCAAAAACTCAAATTTCAAAATTTAAAATCCCCAAAAAAGAGGGTTAGAGTTTTCCGATTGTTTTACCCAACAAACTTGTCCAACTGATTACAAAAAGGAATGCCCCTACCAAATTTGAAGTAAATCAGACAAAAAATGTGACCGCTAGAGTGCAAACACATATATATATATACACATATATATATATAATTTTGTATATATAAAAAGTTGTTAGCGACCTCCCAAAAAGTGTTCAGGGGGTCACGTTAGGAACTTCTATGGCGGTCCCGGGCTTAAGTTTCACCGTGCGGGTCATGCTAATAGTTCACTTTCCAAAGGAAATTCACTAATAATCAAGAACAACTACAGATCTTTAACTTTGATGAGTCACCTAGCTAGCAACTAACGAGTCTTCCAATGCTGCTGCCCACAACTGAAGTGTTAAATTAAAAAGTGACGAACAGTGACAACTTAGCCAAGGATTTCACTTCTCTATCACAGAGACTGGAGAACCCAGATGTAAAACTACGACATACGACATCAACAGCGATCCAACCGACCGGGGACCAAACAGACAATAACAAAACAGGAGTTGATAAGTCCGAAATACAAAGTGAGTTCATTTGAATCACACTGAAAGATGACAAGATTTACAGTTAATACAAGATCGTAGTAAAAGAGATATGTCTGTAACCCAGCGTGAATATTTTATCAGCACAAACATTGGCACAATACACCGAGAACAAGGACCTATAATAAATTTTACAAAGTTCAATTAATACATTGCAAATATTACAAAATATTTTACTATATATTTGTAACATCTTACAAAAAATATAAAGATTTGTCGCACATGGAAATAACATCATATCAAAAGACTCCATTATGTTTTTTCTTGAACTTTGAATTTAGTTAATACTAAGCGATACTGAAATCTCATACAATTAGTTTTTTATCATTAGTATAATCGATTCAATCTGATAAAGAAATAAACCATTCTAAATTGTAAACTTGGGGATTTGTACTTACATCGACTACTTATTTGAACAAATCTAGTTGTTATATATATACATTTGACAATTCAACAGGTTAAAGTGAAAACAAAAGAAGTGCTCTCTTGACATCAATCGATTGACAATATATCAGATTGAGCGAGGAAGATAAAATGCCAAGAGTAAATGCTTAACGGAGAATATAGTACACATTTAACAATTTTATCGTAATATGTAGTTCCATTAATTATCTTTTATAGTACAATAACTATATCACACAACAGCTAAATAAATATTTCCAAGTAACGGATATCGTGTAGTAGAAAAACGTTGCTGGGGAATCACACTCACTTATCCTCGATGAGATTAATGCCATAACAAATATAAATAATAAATCGTTGATTAAGATCGATCGGGGATACTAATAACAATAATTATGCAAGGAAGAGAATATACATATATATTAAAACCAATCGCAGTGAAAATTAAAAATTCTTTAAGTACAACAAGGCAACATAAATTATAAAAAAATATTATGTTTACAATCAAACAGATAAATATGAAAGCTGTCAAGGAAAGAACACAAAATTCCTCGAGTGTATCACATTAGAATACCATGGAGTGTGTGGTATCAGGTGGGAGTGTCTGCAGGATGTAGGGTAGGAACTGTCTACTTGGCCTTGCCGTCTACCCCAGGACCTGTGCAGACAACAGCAAGTTGAGAATAGGGGGCTGGTGGACTGGCTCTGTCAACACGTTCGCTGCGGGCTACGATGCACGTCGTAGTGTTTACCCGCCAAACCTATTCAGTTCCAGTGCGGCAGCACTGTGGGAAGGACGGGTATTTTATGTCAGTGTTTTAGCTTGGAATACGAGCTTTATTTTGGTGTTGGTTGGTACTAAAATTCCCCAACAAATCCCGTCTGGCAATGCTTTAAAACGACTTTTTGTCCTGTTCTTGGTGATTTTTTCCCTCCAAATGACATTATAATGGGACTGGCTACGGATCCAGGCAGTGCTGCTATCTGTGGGTGTTTCAGTGAACTACATCCACTCTCGGGGAAACACAGCACCATCACTGTGACTGTTTTGCGATTCGTCAGACCGAAATATTTGAATTCCAAACGCGTTCGCTGATTCGCTGTCGCGCACCGGCCGCGCCTGGGGACGCCCGCCATTGGGTTTGCCCGCAGCGAACGTGTTAAAGGTTGTCCACCCTGTAAAACTAGTTGTAGTTACAGTTTTATAAATAACGTATGATATTATTAAACAGAAAAACTTCAAAAGCGTAAAACAATGTCATACATTTTGTTTTCAACTTAACCAACAAGTAATATTCGATGAAAATTATATCAGCCCGACGGTATCAGGCTGTCAATTATATTACAGCAAGAAAAAATACCCCCGTCGCAGCAAACCTGAGTACTCAGCGAATTTCCAATGAATGTCTTAGTAACACATGAAGCCACTTACCAGGATTCATAAGAAATACATTCATAAATAAGCAATATTTAAACTATTATTTATTCTCCATAAGAATAACATTGGGGATGAGTATGCAGGTTTGCTGCAACAAGGATCACAAAATAATAGGTTTTTATGTAAATATCAATAGAAAACATCTAAGTGAAGTCGCATACCAAGTTTCATCCATATACATTCATAAATAAGCGATATATAACATTTTAATTATTCTCCATAAGAATAACATGGGGACCGAGTACCTAGGTTTGCTGCTACGGGAACCATTGGTGAAAATTTGTTTTTTTTGAGCAAACAACAATAAACCACAACCAGATGAAGCCATATACCAAGTTTCGTCAGTGTATGTTCATAAGTAAGCGAGATATAAAATATTTATTTTTCTCCATAAGAATAACATTAGACAACGTACTGTGTTTAGCACTTTCGATATCTCAGTAACCAATTGACGTAGAGCAATGATCAAAACACCTTAAAAATTAAAATTTGATTTAAATAAAAATTACATGTAAAATCCCCCAAAAACCCATTTTTGGGGTAAGAAACCCCCAAAAACATTCGGATGGTGTGATTTGTCTGGTTTTCGAACTCGTTCAAATAAATGGTACTTTACACATTTGAACAGAATTTTATTAATATCGAACCTTTTTTACAAGAGTTATTGTGCTTACGGACACATAAATAAATAAACACATATATATATATATATACTTTTAAAAGGGTAAATTAAAAACAACACATGTATGTTTTCCTTCTATATCACGGAGGAGTTTATACCCCCTTCTACAGGAAGAAAATACTTAAAAACAGAAAATTAAAACTAGGTAACACATAATAAAAATATAAATAAAAGTAAAATGTAAATGTAAATAAAGCCAATCAGCTGTCAGCTGGTTCTTGAAAAAGTTATTATGGAGGCAGTTTCTGGGTGATACCAAATTTGTCTTATCTCAGATTGGATTTCTTGTTTTTAAAACAATTTGATGGGCTTGCTCATATTTCATTAATTGGTATCTGTTGAATTCTTCACTTTCGTTTACGTCTATCTTTGCAACCGCTTTCAATGAATAGCACTCTTAAATTTTTTCTTTGTTGTGAATTTCAATATGTTGGGCTAATGGCTTGTTCTTATCTTTGGGAAAAATGTCGAAACGAATGGTGTTTTTGGCATCTGGGGACCTCAAAACAAAAAGTTATCATGGTCTCGGGCTTAAGTCTTACCATGAGACCTACGGTAATAGCTTCTTCCCTATAGGGGAAATTCGCTAAAATCAGTACCGGCTGTTAATTAAAAATATTTAAGAATAAACTTTAAAATGTCAAAACAATTATTGCTCAATACCATATTTAAACAAATAAGAATTTTCTGAGCAAATTAAAATAAATTGAATTAGGAAATACATTTGAAGGATATAACAGTAATCTAGGGTAGTCAGGATTGGCAGCCTAACTTAAAATTATTATGCTATTTATATGTACATGTTAAAAAATAAAGTAAACTTAAGCATTTCAAATTGTCCAACTTAATAAATATCAATTTGAATTCAAAAAGCTTAAACAAATTATGCTGACATGTTTCGTTGCAAGTGCAACATTATCAAAGCTTGCAATTTGTTAAAGCATAGAGTTAAAAACCTGGAAAAACGCAGATTTGAACTAATTTTAAACAAAAATGTGTAGCTGTAGTCCAAAGAAAATTTCCGAAACCGACTATTTCAAGTAAACAATTAAAAATCTCGAAAACTGCAAGTTTGCAGAGACAGACTTAGGTCTTCTCATATACAGTATAGTGCATATTTTTTTAACATATTTTTTAGCGGCAAAGTGAAAAGTCCTATTACAATAAAATTAAAAAACCAGCAGCTTTGGTAATTTTGGTCTTTTAATTTTCGTTACATCTCAAACCAACTCCCTCGTAGACAGATATGACATTTTCAAATTTGTTGTCTTCTTTTAGCGAATTTCCCCTATAGGGAAAAAGCTATTTATGATGTACTGAATGTTTGTAATTTGTAGGGGTGGGCGAGTAGTGTTTTTTAAATTGAGTCGAGTCGAGTCAAGCACTGAACCAAACTACTCGAGTATCGAGTCGAGTCGAGTAGTTAAAAAGTAAAAAAAAACTCATTTTATTTTTTTCTGGAAAACAATACTTTTTACATATTAAACTTTAACTATAAACATAAAATGTTATTGAATTATTAATTTTATTATAATTTATTTTATTTTACCCTGAATGAATAATGATTTTAATGAAAAATAATAAATATATACGTTTTCAATAACAATAACAAACAAAATACAAGTATTAAAAATATATATCCACACAAAGATTTTGGGTTAGTTTATCAAAACCACAACATTTGAACAAGAAAGTGATTTTTCCCCTGACCCAAACACTCCCTGTGCCCCTCTCTTATCTAAACTCACAGGTATCCAAAAATAACCCACCTGTTGTCTCCTTTCATAGGAGCTAAAAATAGATTTTTAGCTTATTTTTATTTATTTCAGTCACTTATTTTATTAAACATTTGTTAGCGGCGTAAACGTGGGTAAACGGCGGGTGTATATACAATTTTCAACTATTCGGGGTAAACGGCGGGAGTAGTCAACTACTCAACTCAATAGTTTTGAGTATTTTTACTACTCGACTCGGCCTTCGAGTAGTCTTTAGTACTCGAACAAATACTCGAAACTGGAGTACTCGCCCACCCCTAGTAATTTGTTGTACGTGATAAAACTCGCCAAATGGGCGCTGCTTTGACGTTCCTTGACCCGTTTGGTCGTGCACATTAGTATGGCAATCTTTAAATTTTCGACACCATTCATGCACAACACTATCACTCAAAAGGTTTTCTCCGTAAGTTTGGCTCATTCTGCTGCACTATTCCCTTCTGCTTGCAGGATATGAATAACGCTTCGCAATTCACACTTGGTGGGAGAATCGACTTAAGGCGGCCATTTTTATACGTCCACAATTTGACTCAGAGTGACCTGATATGGGCCCAAAAGTGACAGAGCGTTTGGTGGGGGGAACAAACGACACACTTCAATTCATTGGAGGCAAAATTCTTTGAAGAGGGTATTGAAAGGCCGGTTGTCAGGTACGACAAATGCCTCAATCACTACGGTGACTATGTTGAAAAGTAAGCATAAGTGTACATATCTTTCGGTAATAAATCACTTTTTTTATATATACACTTATCTTTTATTTATGACCTATCGGAGGTTGATAAAAAACAACCCTCTTACTTACCTAGCAAAACAAGAAGGAAATTCCCTACATTTAATTTAAGTCTCCGTGAAAACAAATTATAAGCAGTATTTATATTATTAATGTTCATTGCAATTACACATCCTCCTCTAAGACCTTATTCTTTGAAAACTTGACTTTCACGATGCATGGAGTAATTTTATGCAAATGCTCTTTATAGTGAAAGCTTAGAGTTTTATAAGATTGTACTTATAATTATTAAAAATAAGACAAATCTCAAGTTTTTAAAATTTCAAATTATATGACCTTTTCTGATTTTTATGATCACTGGGTCAAACAGTATTTTTAAATATTACTTTAATAACTCTAGGGGCATCAGCAGTGTAATTTTTAACTATTTGTGTATATGGTAATAATCATTGATATAAAGGTATAATAATGGAATTTAAAAAAATGAGTACCGTAGTAAACATGCATAACTTACTTAGCTAGAAAAGTCGTTTTTCATAGGAGAAGAGGCTGTGAACATTGCCCTCAGACTGGGCGGACTGTGTCCTACGCTCAAATTTGAGCTCTCCACAGTACATCATTGATCTGCAACATGTACATTGTTAATTAACACCATCAACAGGAAGAAGAATTTAAACATATTTTGATTTAATTAAATTATACCTTGAGCGGTATCCAAATTCCATTACACATTTGAAACTACCAACAACAGTATAATGCTGATGGCAAATACTCCCTCGAAAATCGAGAATGATTCCCACTATTCGATTTGATAAAAAAAATGTTACTCGTACCCTATTTTTAATACAAAACAGATATAAAAATAATTTTTGAATTGGAAACAAATTCAAAACCATGATGCAATCATTGATTTAAATACACAGTTTCACTTTAAGGTAAAACAGGACCAAAACAAGCGAGGCTCAAGCTTCTCATTGGCCTGGGGACTTGGACTGTTTTCAGCCAATCAGCGTTCAGCAGTTTTGTTGATAAAATCACTAATGCAATACAATATTTTTTAAATAAACAGCTGAACATAACTTGAAATAATCTTGGTTAAAACATAACAAACATCTCGTTTTCGATAACAGCTTGGGGAGGGATATATGTGCGTGGCAGAGGTGAGACAATGAAAATCGACTCATCAATTAAAAAAAACACTACTCGCCCACCCCTACTGTTTTTTTAACTCCCTGTTTATTCCCTGTTTCTCGGTTATGTGGCCCCCTGTCAATGCTTTATTCTTCATTGAAGTTTAGTTGAATTTAATTGATCTGGTCTGGTTTTATGGGTGGAAAGATTAATATAGTAGAACCTCAATAGTTCGACACTTTGTGGACTAAAGGGGTGTCGAACTATCAAAATGTCGAACTATAGGGAGTATATGGAACATTTTAACACAGGGAGTATTATGAGCAGAAAAACAATAGCGTGTATCACGAAAGAATCAAAAACGTGTTTAACTCCCGCAGCTTCTCGACCTCTCGAGCGAACTAATTTGACCTACTTTCTGGAAAGGGCGGGGAAGGGGGTGGATAGGACAGGGTAGAGGTAGGAAGGAAGTTATTTATAGAAAAGGCGGTAGCGCACGTTCGCGAACGCGAAAACAATAAGCGGGCTCCCATCACTGACCGGCCCCCGTCAAGGACACTATCGGTCGCCGCTACTGTCATCTCATGTCGTCACGGCTCGTGTCGAAGTATACAGACTGTCGAACTATCGAGGTTATACTGTATTTGATTTTCTGGTTGTTTCCCTGTTGTACTAGCATTATCAACATACATGCTCTTATAGTTCATAAGAGGTGCTCTAACAGCAATTCCACTTCCCTGGCTTCCAATGCTGTGTTACACTGTCCCTTCCAAGATTCCATGTAAAAAGGCTCTTCTAAGAGAATTCAAAAATATTGTGTCCTAAACTTACTCATCTTGCAGGATCTCCCACCGGAAATAAATTATTTACAGCCCGGAAACTACCTTTGTAGTTAGCCTCCACCTTATATGAAGAAAAAATTTCACCCGAAACAGCCTCGACTGAGTCTGAGAAAGGATTTGACAGGCGAAATCGTATCTTAGTACCCGGCTGAACTGCCCCAGTAGGTAGGAATCTTCCAAGGAAGGGTGGATCGTGCTAAACAGATTTCGCACTGGTGTGGTTAGATGAAACTTCTGTAACTGCTAGTGGGGACAGGTCTTTGACCATCTTGTGATTGTGGGGCTGAGTACCAGACGATGAACCACAAGGTAAACCTTCGTCCACTTTGAGCTTTCTCGGGACGGTTGGTGAGTCTCCACAATGTCAGTAGAGCGGCTCTTTAATTGTTACCTGAGGGATTTGGAATTGGCTCTATAAATGGGAGGTTTTATAATTTATAATGAATAAGAAAAACTTTTTTTACCACTCATGAAAGTAAAAACTGTACTGGAGGTTATGTTAGAACTAAGTTTGTTCAGGTTGCTGCTAGTGAACCGTACTGTAATTTAAAAACGAGTTCGCACGCAGCACGCTGACGTGAGAGAAGTGAATTTCCACAAACAAACTTTTAAAACTCAAAATCAGTGTAAAAACATCTATTTATTCCAATTTTTATTAAAATCTGAAAACAGTGATTTTTTGGCTGTTCTGATGATCTGGTTTCAATTACCTGGAAAGCTGGGAATACAATTTTGTGCATTATAATGTTAGGAGAAGGTCCAGACAGGCTTGAAAGTAGGCGTGAGGTTGCTGGGGATAATAAAGTACTCTAACAAAGGAATAACAGGCTTTTCTAGTGTAAAACCCCCATAAGACAACGTACTGCGTTTAGTCTAAACACATTTTCTTTAATAACTTGGTAAATATGTATGCTAGAATGACGAGAGAGGGCTTAAAATTTCGCCTCACTAATTCACATCTTTTTATGTGCATTAATTTTACATACGGGGCTTTTCTGACCCTTTTTGGACCAAAAAACTCGAAATTTGAAAGATTAATCAAAGGGGTTTAGAGTTTTCCGATTGTCTTGCCCAACGAACTTGTCCAACTGATTTCAGAAAGGAACGTCCCTACCAAATTTAAAGTAAATCGGACAAAAAATGTGACCGCTAGAGTGCAAACACACACACACACACACACACACACATATATATATATATACAATTTTTAACAACCCCCCAAAACGTGTTCAGGGGGTCACGTTAGGAACTTCTATGATGGTCCCGGGCTTAAGTTTCACCGTGCGGGTCATGCTAATAGTTCTCTTTCCAAAGGAAATTCACTAATAAACATGGTAACAAACCTGAGGAGAGAGAGGCTGCGGGCACCGATGTCCTGACACCCGTGTCTGAGGCCGCACTGGAGGTAGGGCAGGAACCTCAGCACGGAACCTTTGTCCACAATAGAACCACTCACTCCCTGCGCAACCTTCAGCTTGTCCATCTCACTGAAACACCCAACATTGTAGCAAACTAAACTGATACTGTGATTCTGAGAGTTGGTGCAATTGATTTATAATATCCATATTTTTATTTTCCTATAGCTCTAGTACTTAAAACTACTCTATGTTGCAGGATGAAAAAATGATTGGAAACAAAAGTTTAGGCTAGTTAGGCATATATTATTTTATTTTAAGGGTGCGCCCTACCTGCCTTCCGCACGCTAAAGTAAGGGTTTTGCATCTCCCACATTGTAGGCTCAATTGTTAACCAATTAAAAATAATTTTTTGTTATTTCTTTCATTAAATGTTGTTCTAGAGATCATACGATTTAAAAATCGTTTTTTTTTTATTCAAAATAAGCAGTAGGCCATTAGTAAAGTTTCAAATTAAGCGTTTTTCTAAAGCTTCCTAACGTAAAGAAAACAATTATTTTGGAAAAAACGAATCGTACAATCTCTAGATTGGAATCTTAAAAGTGTGAAACTGCAAATAGTTTGTTAGAAATCTGTAAAATAACAGTGCAATCGAGGAGAACAAAATGGTCTTCAAGCGTAAATATGCATGGCCCTGCTTGTTGGAGGCGCCGGTGCGGCGCTGTACAACAATCATTCAGTCTGGGGTAGGGCGCACCCTTAAATAGGGTTTACTCCAGTTTCCTTATTTTTTGAAACGTAGAATTAGTTAAAATAATTACTATTTAATGCATCTTAATTCATTTAGAAGTAGGGGGTACAGGGTAGTGTCAAAACATGTTATATGCCAAGTTATACAATCATTCAAAACTTCACTTAGGCTAAATAACTTGTCTAATAGGCTCTGAAATTATATAAAAAATTGACTAGGCCACTTTAGAGGGAGATGGAAAATTCCTCCAAAGAGTAAATGGCTTTATAATTTAACACTCTTTTCGTTTAAATTTTATGGGTTTGTTTTCAGTTATAGTTTTATAATTTGTTTTGGGATATTTTGCAAAACCTTTTTCCCAGCTTGAGGTTTTTTTTATAAAATTTTGATAGGTGATAATAAAGCACAACCTCATTTTGTTTTCTTGTATTATAATGGTGGGCATTAAGGTTAGAAACATCATTAGTAATTTTATTTTTAATAAATAAAATTAATACAAAAGTGCTGTTAATACATATCTGGTGTTTTTAATCAATTAAAATATTCTTTGGCCTATTCATCAATGTCTAGTTTTAGAATTATGTTAATGTAATAATAATAAAAACTCTTCTCTAATTTACACTATCTAATTTCTTTTTTTTTTATTCCAGAAAGAAAAATATCAACAACAAATATGAGATTATGTATGATCAAAATACATTTTTTAAGTGTTGTTCCATTCAATTAAAATTAGATTTTTGAAACTCTAGAATGAGTTTTGGTTGATAATATGCTCACATGTTCATCTCAAATTAAATTTATTTATTAAATCACAAACCACAACATAGAGTATACAATTTCATAACAACACAACACCGCAGCAAAAGCCCACAAATTATGCTTGTCTGCAGCTTATTAACACAAAGGGTGCGGAGTTCGCTAATTAACGTATTCTAATAAACATTGAAACATATGTGATTTTCATGAAGAGGTTTGTGTTTGTTTTCTGTTCAATGAGTTGTGAGTCAAACATTACTCTTAGTCCAGTGGAACATTAATTCTCTGCTGTATTCAACTGAACAAAAGTTGCTTAAACATAAGATTTTTGACAAATAGCTGTCTAATATTTCAAGTTCTTTCAGTTTGTTCTGTTTTTCGGACCAGCTCTAGAATTGGAGACGATATCGTTAATTTAGAATCATCTGCATAAATGCAAAGTTCACTGCTTCATTCACATTCCGTTATATTGTTGATGTCCTTTAATTATCATCAAAAAAGAATACACCAAACCATTGCAAAACTCCATATTTTTAATGTTTTTGATGTCCTAATAATCCTTATCATGGTTCTATTCTGAAACTTAAATGGCTACCAAAGTTATTAAAATAACAATTCTTTCTTTATAAACATTAAATTTGTGTTAACTCTGAGGAAGATAACCAAAGTGTTATCGAAACCGTCAATAGACAATAAATTGAAAATAAGCCAAAAGTGCTGTTATATTTAGAATCTTATTACAGTAAAACCCCGCTTAGCCGGACCTTGCTAAACCGAAACCCGGGTTAACCGGAGAAAGAAGTACAAGAAATGGATAATCAATAATAGAGAGGTTATGTCTGACGTATGACTCATGGCGCGCCAAGAGACCGCCCGCCGTTGCGGCCACTGAACTTGGGGGTTGTTTTGATGGGATCCGCCCGAGAGGCGGTTGGGGTTGACCTATACTGCATTTACCGCATCCCCATATCGTACTAAAGAAAATGATCAGTTTACCGTGAACTTTCACCTGCACGTGATAAAAACGAAGTTACTGTTGAGGTTACTTAGTGTCATTAGCCGATTGAAGTGAAGTTTTTTGTGGTTGAACTGATTGTTGATTACTTCAAGAAATAACCTTTTTAATGTAGATTTATAAATATTTCATTAAACTTACGTTGGGAAAACTCCAAGATGTTTGCGTACTTTACCGAAATTAACCTTGAAATGCCAACAGTTGATTACCCGAAAAAAAAAAGGTTACCAGGAACCGTCCGGACCTCATTATTTCAGTTAAGCGGGGTTTTACTGTATGATTTATTTTATGAGTGATTTTAACTAAAGTTCGATAAAAGTCAAGCCATTTTAGTGAATATTTCAATATGTCGAGAATGAGTTATTTATGAATGTGCAAGGCGTGTTTTTAAAGAAAATACCGTTTTAAAATTCTGCCATGACAGTGCTGTGGTTGGCATTCTTGAATCCTGCGCTTTGTACCTAAATCTATTGGCAAACCTGGGACACCACAAAGGCATTGACCGTGTTTTGGTTTTTTGAGCATTCAAAATGGCGCCACCGATTGAGGACCCCGAAGACAGTGAAGTACATGCTGCTATTCAATTACTAAGTGTTAACGGTGTGAAAGCGGCTGAACTTAATTGGCAGATTAGCAAAGTGTATTGTGAAGTGTTCGATGCCTCTCGTTTCAAGAAGTGTTTCGTTGTCCGTGACTAACTGCTTTAACAAATCATCACCTTCCTCCTCGTACCGCTCAAGAAAAGTCAATACACTCCCAAAACGTTTGGTTTCGTGCACTTCAGTCAACATTTTTGTAGCGTGAGCACTACTTTCAATAATTTAGTCACAGTTCAGTCACAATTGCATAAATAACACTTCTTGGCACTAAAAGGTTCTCACAAGCTAACAATGAAATTGTAAACCGTCTGTTCTATCTCAAGTTTTGATCAACTTTATGCACCAAATCATCAGTAATGACAGAAGGTCATCCCTCGTTCCTCTTCATGGACATTCTTGTGGCCATCTTTAAATGTTCTAACCCATTCGCATGACATTCCATTGATCATTTAGTTTTTCCATACACTTCGCTAATCTGCCGATTAATTTCAGCCGCTTTCACACCATTAACACTTAGAAATTGAAACGCGGCTTGTGTACTTCACAGTCGGCGGGGTCCTCAATCGGCGGCACCATTTCGAATGCTCAAAAACAAATGCAAACACGGTCGATTTTTGACGTATTGGCATCCCAGGCTTGCCAATATATGCAGGTATACAGCGCAGGATGCAAGAATGCCAACCGCAGAGCGTTGCAACAGCAGAATTTAAAAACGTGACTACTTTAAAAACACACCTCGTATTAAAATTAAATGAGAAATGTTTAGCTAATACATATATTTGAATTTATTTGAAACTGTAAATTATTGTCTGAAATAGTGAGGGAATAAATAATGCTCTTTTTTCCAAAAATTTAAAATACATGTAATTTATTTACAGAAAGCTAGTGTTTTTTTTATTAAGAAAATCATTTGTTTCTTATACTAAGTACATCTTTGATGTCAGTTTGTATCCTACTGAGTTTGAAATTTCATCAATTTTGTAAATTAAATGGAAACAATTTAAAAATGTCGTCAACAAGAAAGTTTATGCCAGTCCGTCTACAAAGTAAGACAATTATGACTTACAAGAATCGCGTATTCTTTAATCCAGTATTTTTCTTGCCACCCCAGGGGCCCAGGAGTCTATAGAAAAAGTCTTTGTTATTATGTGCACAGCATTCATTTAAAAAACAATAGAAAACAGATTTAAAATATTTCTAAACTCAAAATATTAAAATTGCAAGGTTTAGATAAAAACTATTTTCAAAAGTTTAAAGTAAAACTGGCATAATTTGCTTGTAGTTAAAATTTATGCTTTTTTATTCACACATTGTGAGACTCATTCCGAGCTCTAGACTCATTTGAGTTTAACCAAACATCTCGAACAGCCTCGGATTTCACAGGATAGTCGATTGATGGACTAAATCGATTATCAATATTAGATTTGTTTTGATTTAGTTTTAGGTTTGACTCGACAACATTAATCAGATTTATACGTTTTATTTCCCAAGTACATTTAATTTAGTGGATATTGGTTTCATGTATTATTTCATCTGTTTTTTGTTTTGTTTTTCAAATGTACTATTTTATTAACCATAACTTAAATTAAGTTTCAGGCTTTGAACAACCTCGGCATGATTAATTTTAGCGCCTTCTGTGTCAAAAGTATTATCAGGATATAAGTTGTCTTTAAAAGAGTAATTTTCTGGCAATATTTACTAAAGGATCATTTAAGTTTAAATTAAAATTTACTCGAGGTTTCAATTTAAAATAACTGAATTCATTGGTGAATTACATTCAGTGTTCCACATTCGTTCGAGTTTCTAACTTATCAAGCTATATACTGAGAGTCTAAACGACGAGAGAATGTCATTTACCAAATTGGTATTACATGTAATTAGGGGTGTACGAGTAGTGCCAATCAAGTCGAGTAGTGCCAAATATTTTCGAGTTTTGAGTATTTTCAAGCGAGTATTTTCCACCAGTTAGTAGTTTCAAATAGTGTAATGGGATTTGGATACCACTCCAGATTTGATAATCTAAACCTAGTTTCTAAAGATTACATGAGTAGCAATACAAATTTTTGGCCAGTAGGCCTACAATCAAACTGGATTATGTATTGACAAACAAAACCCGGTTTGACATTCGTTTCCGGCCGATATTAAGTGGCTTGGTCGCTACTTTTGCCGATATGATGAATACCGTCATCATTGTCGGCCAATATTACACGATCCAGACGTCATTTTTGGCCGATATTATGTTTTCCGTCAACACACATTCGGTTGTTTTTTATGACCAATTCATGTTTCTAGTCGTCATTTTCGGGCGATTTTACATGATGCGATTTAGCCGGTCAAAATTGTTGGCAATCGTCCGGAAATCGGCTGGAAATACTCGCTCGAACTTTCGAGTACTTTTCAAAACTTCCGAGTCGAGTCCGAGTATTGAAATACTCAGCCAAAAACTTGGAAGTTTGGAGTACTCGCACACCCCTAAATTTCATACAAAACTCATGGTTGCAAGTTTGACTGTTGGTTCACCTGTGGAAGTATCTGTCCATGGCTCCTCCCTGAGCGTCTTTCCTGTTCATCGCCTCCAAGCTGCCCATTCCTCGGTATTTCTTGAGCCTAACTCCGTCTGAGAAGTAGTACTCTCCTGGAGCCTCAGACGTTCCCGCTAGCAGTGAGCCCATCATTACTGAAATTAAAATATGGTGTGAGACAAATTGAAAAATAAATGGAAAAATGAGAAAAATCAAATAGGTTTGTTCACAAAACTATCCAATTTTAGGAGTTCAGCCTGATCAAAATTAAAACTGGAAAACTCACACAGACCGACTCTTTCAAATAACTGCATTTCCTACCTTATGAAAAAAGCGAACAAAAAGTTTGTTTATTAATTATACAGGGATTAATTTGAAATAGTTTGTGTTGTATGTTGTTCAACTTGATTATAGCCGATTATAACTTTTATTTTGTTGTTTGAAATGTATTTTATTAAATTTTTACTATTTACGAGTTTGTTATTTTCACTATACAAACTTTATGTGAAATAGAAATAAAGATGATTGACTAATTGTGACAGGCTTATTAAACAATTTCTAGAGCACACAATATTAACTGGAAAAAGAGTAACCGACTCCATGATGCAGAAAGCGTCATGATAATAGGCTGTCTTCAATAATAGAGGGTGGAGCACAAAAAACAAATAACTGTTGTTTATTAACAGCATGAAAAGTATATCTGCAACCTAAATTTTAAGAGCTATTATAAACAAAAGTGATACACAGTGCTAGCTCAAGCCTCTAAGTAGTATGATAAAAATGTTAAAGATTTAAAAAATAAACTTATTAGTTGCAAAAACTAATTTGTAGCAGTCTCCATAGTGAATACTTAAAAAAATCACTACTTGCACACCCCTAATTACCAACCGAAGTTATGTAGTCTGTGTATGATGTGAAGATGGTCCCATCATAAGTTACGGCTGATATAATACAAATTAAGTGTTGGTTAAGAATGATTCAAGTTTACAGTCATCATTTATGGTCGATACTACATGCTTTGGCAGTCAGCAGACAAAACTAGCTCAGTTATTAAGATTAGTTTAAACTTTGAGTTTAGTTTTTAGATTTCATGTTTTTGGAAATAATATTTTGGCTGTTAAAAACAGCTTAAGTCTAGACTATACCGAGTGTCAAAAACTGAACCAAATAGCCCCTACTCTCGTTTTCAAATATTTTCGCACCCCTAACAAGTAATATTTTACTTATTGGTTAACGATAATATTTTGTTATTCATGCAACAAACATTAATTGATAAGTTTGATTTGAATTATAGGTTTCACTCTCTATAGATTAAAATGAAAAGTTATCATAATGTCAGACAAGAATCATATTTTACTTATATAATGAAAATGACCTCCCAGTGAGGAAGTTCACAATAAATTAGTTAAACTGTGTAATTTTTAGATAAGACAAATACAATTTGTGTAGCAAAATGTTGAATAATCATTTACTCTTTTTACTAATATATAAATTAAATTAAAAATTAAAAACATCAGATAAGTAATGCAATTTTTATTTGGGACAAGGCCTTTCGTTTTCAAAGCAATTTCGGACCTGACGATGTTTACTAAAAAGGCCTTGTCCCAAAATAAAAATCATATTACTGACCGAAGTTTTAAATTTAATGTTAAAAAAAATTGATCCATGGAATTTTCCTCCGGGATTGAATTCAGACATTATGTAAACAAGAGGTTACAATAATTGTATGTCAAAAATCAAATTAGCTTCCAAGCTAAATAGTTATGTGAGTGTTCAGTCCCATGCGTAATCGTTTAGTTTCAAACATCAAGACGACGACAAAATTGTGTTGGGACAGTTGTTTAATTTTGACAATGAAAGTGTAGTGTGAAAATGGGACTTTGGTCCAACATCTTGGAAACTATTGGATTGATGACAGTCAATGTAACGTATATTTATGTTTATATAACAAAATCAAGTGTTCAAAGTAGGCTATGTGAAAAATAAGGTAAAAATGTGTAATTAAAATAAATAAAACAATGCTTGGATCAAATAACCCTCAATATTTCCTAGCATATAAGAATATGTAACTATAACTCAACTTTCTACAAACAAACAAGAGTGCATCATTAAAACATTCAGGATTTAAAAAATAGTGATTGTTATTTAACAGTGAGAGTGAACTATGAAAAACATTTTGTTGGAGTCAGTTTTGCCATAAGAGTGACTTCAAATTCCAAAATTTCAAGAGGTGGGCATGAATGACCCCCAAACCTCCCTCCTGGCTACGAATGTGACAGATTTTATGAAAAAGAAGACAGTTTTACAGGACAGTTAGAAGACAGTTTTAAGAGATCTTTTCACTCTTTAATCTCTCAAAATACATAATATATGGACAATCTGCATTCACAAGACTAAAAGCTGAACTAAGGTAAGGAAAAAGCTTGATGGCAAAATACCTGTGGATGCACCAAGGGAAAGAGCCTTGATTATGTGACCGATGTTCTGAATCCCACCATCAGCGATGACGGGGACACCGAATCTTCTTGCATACTCTGAGACCTTGTAGACGGCAGTGCCTTGGGGCCGACCCACCGCCATCACCTCTTGAGTGATACAGATGCTGCCTGCAATTGAACATCATACTTAAATGTTATACATAACAGGTTATTACAAGCGGTGATAGTAAAACTGACATTCCAACGTCTGATACAAACTTCAGCTACTCCTGCAACCCAATTTTAATTGCAATTTAGGCTCAGGAAAGTAAGTCAAATGTTCAATTTTTTTGAACACTGCGACTAAAAGAAATATTATAACGCATGGAGTTGTTTATTCAAACTATTTGGAGCAGCTATTGGACAATTGTTTTGTTTTGGGTAGTTACTTTGATGGCACCGCAATTACAAATAGCCTACTCCCAATTTTTCAAAGTGCCAAAAGTTGCAGTTGTAAATCGATTCAAGTCCGTAACTCTGCATCTCGCCTTTCTTTACTTCATTTTCCTTCTGCTGGTTTCCAATTGTGACATTATTTTCTTTTATTTTGAAGTTATTAGATTAATGGTACAAATATGATTTTTGAATCTGCTTGAGTGGTAAATGCTTAAGGTAGTCTGTATAACCACCCAGAACAAAATATATATTCTTTTATTATCAACTTACAGGAATTAATTGTAGTAGGTGCTAAAAGCAATAAAACATATTTCTGTTACGTCAAATATTAGTAGTTTTTACTTCCATATCCTGTGTTAAAAAAACACACTAAACTTGTAAAGCAGACCCAAAGAAATGTTTCTCTTGACAGCACCATTTATGTCCATTTCACAAAAACAAATGACACTATATGTCACCATCACACCACATGTCATATATTGTGTGTCTATGTCATTCAATTCGATGGGACAGGATTGTGGGTTAATTAGAGCATCCAATTCTGTATATAGGAACTATATTTAATAATCAATAATTGTCCTAATAAAAGTCAATATGATTTTTTCCATTTTTGTCTACATTACAAACTAGCATTTTAAAGTTATAATTTTAATTTACCTGATCCCATTCCCACCCTGAGGCCATCAGCGCCAGCGTCTATTAGGTTCTTGGCTTGAGCTGCGGTCACCACTGAAACACACCAGATGGTTCAAACACGTAGAAATGATTCAAACATGTAGAGGTGATTCAAACATGTAGAGGTGATTCAAACATGTAGAGGTGATTCAAACATGTAGAGGTGATTCAAACATGTAGAGGTGATTCAAACATGTAGAGGTGATTCGTTAAAAATCAGGGATTTATGAAGACTTGGCGTGAAGTTTTTAGTATCCAAGCCCTAGATTGTAGTGTAGTGGAGCAGAGACGCGTAGGAACGGCATTCCCACTCTGGTTTTCCACAATTTAATATCACAATAATTTGCTATTCTTACAATTTTAACAAACCCATTTGGCGTTCCCACACTAGAAAATTTACGACAAAACCAATGTGTAGGTTAAGTAATTTTAAATATCGTTACACCACTTTTTTAACTTGTAATTCAAAAATGTTTAATGCCTGGATAAATTAAACAAATTGCCATTTTATAGATATTAGGCTAAAAAATTAAATTGGCTGTCATTATGAAACTCGGTAATACTTGGGAACTTGGGGAAACTTGGTTATTTGTTGGGTGAAGACGATTTGTTGTTTTGTGACTTTTACAAAACATTTTTGACAGTAGGAACATGTTCCTGAAGTTTCCTGACAAAGTTTGGGAATATACTGAATATTACATTATGTTATATAATAAATCGTAAAATTATACTGCAAACTTTATGACAGAAGCTTACCATTACCACCAATGACTTGGAGATCGGGATACTCTTTTTTGATGTATCTAATCATATCTATTTGATATACAGAATTTCCCTGTGATGAATCCTGCAACAGAAAAATATATTAGGTAATTTGTAACATTAAACATAATTGTATTGGTTGAGAGAGGACGTTCCTTGAAATTTGACTGTGGCAAGATTTTGGTTTAGTTCCTTTTTGTCCCAATCATCGGGAAATATGAAAAAATTGATTTATGTTGAATATCAAATTAGTTGTGTTGTTAAAAAAAGGAAACACAAAGTTTCAATATTTGTTTGCTTTCCTACTAAGCTCAAGCTTACATTTAGTGGTACGTGGCATTATTATTTTTATTTGAATTAATCTATTTCTCATTATTTTACTAAATAAATCTAATCTATAATTGGAGAAACTACCTTGCCTTAAAAACAAGTACCTCAAGAGTCCCATAATCAAGTATAACGAGCTATTATGGTCCAAGATAATTAAAATGTCAGGTTTTCTTTGATAACTATTATAAATGTAAGTTTTCCCCTTGTTTTTTTAATAATTTTTAGTTATCCGCCTACATTTGTAACATTTTCTCTGACCACAAAGTAAAAGGAGAACTATTTAAATAAACTATTAAATTAAACTCAAGAAACAACCACAAATAGTGATTTGATTTTATAAGTGGTCAGTTAACTTTTCAAGGAACTGACAAGATAACATTATTGATATCTGTGGCTAATCACTTATGCACTATAATAACCTTCTACCCAAACCAGCACGCTGCAGCGGTTAGGTTGAGTTGTGATCAATTTTGTTATTCATCAATAACATAGCGTAACTGAACCTAATCCAGCACCACGCTATACAAGTTGGTATTACACATCAGTAACATTCCCCCGGAGAAATACTGGTACTTTGTGCAAGTTTGTGGGGCGACAACGGCTCTTGAGTAAAGACATTTCAGTGAATTCTACAGGACATTGTTACCTGTGGCCTTCTGAATAAATGTCAGAACTTTTGTTCTTTTCAAATAGGACATGTTTAACGAAAGTAGACATATGGACTGTCTTTTCCCTTCGTTAGGCTCCCCAGTGAAGACTTCCTTACCAAAACAATGACGTCGACCCCCGCGTTGGCCAGCAGCTTGAGCCTCTCCTTCTCCTCATTCCGAGTGCTGATGGCAGCCCCCACCAGCAACTGTTTGTTTTCGTCTTTGCTCGCGTGGGGGTAATCTCGAGATTTCTTCAAGTCAGTGCGAGCAATCAGCGCCACCAGCTCCCCTTTATCATTCACTATCGGTAGTTTTCCTTTTTTAGATTTTTCCAAAATGCTGTTAGCTTCTTCCAACGTAACATCAGAAGTTGCGTATACCAACTGGTCCAGTTTTGTCATCACCTAGGAAGCGATTTAAGGTTAAATACAGCTACCAAATTTAATAGTGTAATTAAATTATTTACATCTGATAAAATGAGGTATAAGGAGCACTGCAGTATGAGAAACACAAAGTTCAGGATCGTGTCTGAGTAAAAAGTGCACTCAATCGGATCGGAAGTTGAGCAGTGCCAACCACTTAGTGACAATTGCCTGAAATTGTGATCAAAATCACAAGTGAATGACAGTAACTGGCGAAACATTTTTTTTAACTTACTGGGTTAGGGCAACTTCTTAGCAAACAAATTCTATAGATTGAGAGTTGTAATATATTATACCACTTTTAAAATGCTATCATAATCAATTACATGTATTTGATAAATTATATCTCATAGATTCATTGAAACTTAATTTGGTAAGGCTCTACCCAAGTGAGTTTAGGTAGAACCGAATGATTATCCATTTTAGTGAGAAATCCAAAAAGTTAGTAACATTATTATCTGGAGATTCAAAGACATGTTAATAATTTGTCATATTAGTCCTTCATAAAATGTAATTTTGTAAACATTAGCATGCGATTTTGCACCAACGAGGGAGCAGGCTGCTCCTCTCCACCCTTAATGCTTAACAACAAGTTTACACTGAAATCTCATATAATTAGACACTTGATAACTAACTCGAGTGAAGCAGAGGTTCACAGTATTACTGGTCATAATATAAAACTACTTATCCCATTTTTGACCATTTCAGAGTAATTTGTCTGCTATAAGTTTTGTCCTTTGAACTAAATTTGAAAAGCAGACTTCTCACTCCAACATTATAAGGAATTAAAAACGGAAAATTACTTTTCCTGACTATTATATCTTGAGTTTGATCCTAGGGTACGTGGCTGCTGAAAAGCATAATACTCTCATTGCACAGAACAGGATGATACGCATGGTAAATCAAAACTGCCATTGGATCCATCGTCATAAGAGAAATTCATTATAAAATTTTAACTTTTTTTATCAAACTAATTGTAATGATAATAGTCTAGATTATATATAACAATTTTATAATAACGAAGTTATCCTGTTAAAAATTGATTAAACAATTTTATTGAAGTAAAATACTCTGAATTTAGTTTTTGGTATTTAGAATAAAGCTACGAGAAATTATTATTGAACACAGTCATAGGTGTTTTCAATGTCACCTTTACAAATTTGGCCTATAGCTTCTTCCCTAACAAGTCACGAAAAGCAAACTTAGTAAACTTACAGATTCCAACTTGAGCTTTTGACTTGCAGCATCTTCTCGGAAGTCGATATCTCTGGAAGTGATTATTCCAACCAGTTTCCCGCCGATCTTGCCGTTCTCTGTGACTGGGAATCCACAGAATCCATGCTCTTTCTTCAGCCGAAACACATCTGCCACCTACCGACACAATCATAATTTAATGCAATAAAACCCTGTTTAATCAAAATAAAGGGGGCAGAACTGTTTCTTATAACCCACTTTACGGATAATGAAAGATTGATATTTAAAGGTTAATTTGTCAAAGATATATTTACAATTGTTACATTCTTAATTAATTTAATCATCAAGAAACATCATTCTCTTTATAATATAGTACTGTGCATTGGGAATCAGTCCATAATTCAACTTATTTACAGAGATCACAAAACTTAACTTCTCTCAAAAAACACAAATATACATTTTTATTTAAGCGAAAATAAAAAATTCATATTATTTTTTTGAGGTGAATATTATAGAGGAGTGCATTAAACAATCCACAGATGTAGATACAAATATTGGTTTATTTAAATGATTAATTTGTTTTGTTCACAAAATTGTTTTCCCAACAGTTGTAGGCAGCCACAGCTCTCTACTTTTTTATCGGCAGAACATCAACAGTCCTTTTGATTAGCAGAACATCAACAGTCCTTTTGATTAACAGAACATCAACAGTCCTTTTGATTAGCAGAACATCAACAGTCCTTTTGATTAGCAGAACATCAACAGTCCTTTTGATTAGCAGAACATCAACAGTCCTTTTGATTAGCAGAACAACAACAGTCCTCAAGTCATTTTCTGATTTTTTATATTCCTGTCAAATGTAAGGAAATTTTGGGTCGGGAAACTCAAAGTTTAAAAATTTGCAAAGAAATATTTAAAAATTGTATAATTAATGATTATTCATTGAAAAACTATGAATATACTCAGCCATAACAAATATATAATTGAATCACATAAAAAAAATTGTTTGTTTAAACAGTACTTTAGTAAATAGATTCAATATTAACTTGTGAATGAAAATAAAAATTAAACTTCATATTGTAAAATGATTAAAACCTTAGACGTGAAGACTATTTCTTTAAGGATTTTGTCAGTTCTGGTTCTTGGTTTTATCAGTTTTTGGGGAAAAATCAAAACTGAAAACCAATTGACATTGCTCAGGACTGTTTCTATCGTATCCCCTTATCGGCTGTAAATGACAATGGCAATTATTTTTTAAAATCGGACGTAATTGACGACCGCAACACACTAAATGGGTAATAAATGACTATCACACTACAGTTTTCCGTTAAAGACGACCGGACCACGCATCATCACTAAACTAGACAACCAAAACACTTGATATCAGCGATTGCAACATTAATTTTGGCCGTAAATGATGATTGTACTTCTTAATTTTGGCCATAAATGGCGATCACACCGCATTATTTAAGCTGTAATGAAGATCGCCCTGCAGTCGGCCCTAACAGACGATCAAACTACACATAATCACCTTTTTGGAAAATAATCTTGACCCGAAGTAAATTAAATGCCACCCAAAAACGGTATTATTTTTTCCCCTAAATTTCAAGTCCCGTCCATCCCAACCTTAAATATACCAGGACATTCCTCTCAAGGCTAGGGTTGACATTTTAGATACTATTTAAAAATGTTCTATTATTGTCAACATTATTTCTTTTGTGCTATCCTTCATACTAACAACTATTGTGTTATACTCACCCCCCCCTACATTGAATACCCCTAAATTTCATACTTGTTTAATGTACTAACTTTTAAATATCATGGGACTGTTTTGTTTTTACTACTATCCCCCTCCCCCTCTTCCTCTGATTAATAGCATCAACACACCTCCCTGAGCATGCCACTGATAAATTACTTTATGAAAATATTCATTTTCTAACCTGATAAGAAATATTATTCAAATAAAAATATAATAAATATGAGTCAGTTATTTTTAAAAATGTTTTATACAGTTGATGCCCACTTAACCGTCCTCTCTTTAACCGCCCTCTTTCCAGAAAATGATTTACGTCCGCCGCCACAGCCTGATACTGTACCTTAAAAAACATTCAGGTCACAACAAGTCGATCATATGTTTCCATAGTAAACAAGTATTGCATCTTGGTACCTATTTTTGGCAATTATTTTTTAACTGTCGTTCAAGTTTTATAATTTTTAGTGCTTAATATGACAATACACAGGTTACTCAGATTATTCATTTTAACCCCCCTTTTAGTTATCCGACCCAGGGGTTGGTCCCATAGAGGGCAGGGCGTCTACTGTATGTGATTTTGCTCACAATAAATCAAGTTTGGAATAAAACAGGGGCGGATCCAGGGGGGGCGGTAGGGGCGGTCCCCCCCCCAAACCTAAGAATTTTTGTGTTTTATTTTATTATTCAGGCATGCGATGAAAGTTTGAATAAATCCGAATGAAAATGTAAGCATCAAAAGCCTCCCCAAACCCCGTCTTTCTGTTCCTAGAGTCAAATTTTGCCGCTCCCGTCTACAAGGTTACATTAAAATTCAAACTAACGAATCTAAACACTTCTTTAAATGAAATAAAATACACACCATTAGACGGGTGAAATTGTAAACTTCCATTTTAGTATATAACACATTACTTAGATACATATATTTAACCTAAAAGCGTCTTACAAAAACATGGATACTCCCGAGTATCGCGAAGTTGTTGCAGTTTTGCCAGTTGACAGACCGAAAATGCAGTGTTTTCAACATGGTCTTGGAGGTAAATTTTAGCAGCAAAGGTCGCTACAATTGTATTCGGAGATTATGTTTTACTGGATTTCCCCTGCCTACCGTCGTTTGCTATCAGTGGTGTTTTGTTTACAGGTTAGGTTTGATTTTTGTTTAAAACCGCGTAATCCGTTGCAAGGCAATAAATATTCAGTGGCTAGGCTAGAAGCAAATAGTGCCTCGAATTATATGTATATGTATGAAATAAGAGGAAACAAAGATTAAATTGCGTGCAAACAGAAGCTCATATGCCAAGTATTTTATTTTGTAAAATTGTGGTAGTACGACATTTTTATTTTTCGAGTGGTTGACCTTGGCTGTCAGCCTCATTCCTAATTGTATCTTCGCGTAGTATAGTTCAGTATTGCAGATTTCAAATACGTTTAGTAAATAGTTTTTCGCGAGGGTAAATACTAAAATAAATTGTTTATTTAGGCATCTTACTTGTTCTTAGACGCCTACAGATGACGTAGAAAAAAGTGTAAAAGTGTAATGGCTAAATATTTTATTTTTATTCACAGTCGGGCGCAGTAGAACTAAAATTAATTTTTGTTTACCTTGTTTATAAAGTTAAGATTGCTTTTTTCTTGAGTACAAGGTCATTTATATATTATGTTAACTTACTTTCATTCATTGTATAATTTCATATAGTTAAAAACAATAATGGGGGTGCCAGGGACCATCCACAGGGAAGGGGAGGGGTAACTTTCGGTGAACCCCCCCCAAACATTACCTCTGGATCCGCCCCTGGAATAAACCTGTTTATAATTTTAAAATACTTCATTGACTTTAGACCAAAATACCATTTAATGGATTAATTTTTATATAAATCAATTCAACAATAACAAAAATAAAATATTTGTATATTTTTATCTATAAAACTAACTACTTATAGCATCTACTAACTGAATTATCAAAAAGCATTGTTTTTAAGACTTCATTAGTTCATATACCTATATTTGTTTGACGTGATAAAGTATAAAATGTATGAAAATAACAATATTATGGAATGAAACATTCTTTATAACTATTCCTAAAAATATAATTAAAATTATAATTTAAACAGGACCTTTCCAATCACTATTTACCAATTGTTTTCCACTAGCCAAGATATATGATTCACAGTTGGCAGAATCATGTGATGTAAATGTTTTGGAAACCCAGTAAAAGTGTTTTAACGTGCGTGCCAAGTATTATCATAACAAAATCCATCATCAGCAGCTATTTACAGATTTTGTGTTAACAGCCAATGTAACATCTACACGCTCTACATAATACTAACAACTATTTTAAATACTTAGGTTGACATAAAATCTTATATTGAAGAATGCAACGTGATAACACTAGTTCGGAGGATAAATCTAACTTAAATGTGTTGCATAAAATATTTGTTAAATTTACAGTTTAAAAATAATTAGTACAAGGCTCAGAACGCAACAAAAAACTTACAAGATGTTCAGGAGACAAAACAATGGGGTTGCGAATAAAGCCGTGTTTATATTTCTTCACTTTAGCGACTTCATTTGCTTGGTACTCAGGTGTGCAGTTGTGATGAATGATGCCTATGCCTCCACATAGCTGAAACATCACGAGTTATTAAAAATCAATGAATCAGAACATATATTAATGGATGAATAAAATAAAGCAGGACAGAACAATGTCAGATAAAAAAAAACATGCTTGTATAAATATATATACGAATGTAAATCAACCTTAATAAATCAACAAAACTCAAATCTTTTTTATAAAATTAAATACAATATTTGTATATAAATTATGAAAATAATTCTCATATAGACAATGGAATGTAGCATGTGAGAATTTAGTTGCTTTCTCAATAAACTTGCTATAATACATACATTTCATAATTAACATACATGAGGCCTACATTATATTAAGCCTACATCAATTTTCTATTTTGATTCATGCTTAACTTGAAAATTTCAAATGCAAACCCCAACTTTTTATGGTGCATTTAGATTAACCATAAAAAGCAGGGAGGTCCCCCATTTTAAGTTTCCTATAAGTCTTGTAATTTCTGGCCCAAATAAATGAACACACCATGGGATAATATGGTTTAACACTTTCGCTGCTGCAAACATGTTTAAACATGAAATTTGCATAACTTTCTATGTTGAGGGTCCGCAGCAGCCAACGCGTTAAGATTGTCCATGTGATAGATCCACATTATTCAATAGCGTGGGAAACATTCAAGATAAAATATTTACGAGGTAATTTTAAATTTACAAAGCAATTTTTAGTAAAACTTACATTTTTTAGGTTTCACCTCTCTAGGTTGGTTAACTAAAATTGATAAGTATAAAATTATACAGTGAAACACAAATTGATCCTATGGGTAGGCTTTTTAAGGCTATTGTATATCAATTTGATGGTTTGATTGTTTTGAAAAACCATTTTTATTCGTTATTTTAATGAAGCAACATACCGCCATAGCAATTGCCATTTCAGACTCAGTTACTGTGTCCATGGGAGAGGATACGAGAGGGGCCTGTAGGGTGATCTTCTTGGTCAGGGCTGATGTCAAGTCCTGTAGGAACAAAGCAGAACACGTCAACAACATTCACTTCCCTGGCATCTAATGTTAGTGGTCATTAGATGGTTAGATTATGACAAAAGTATCTTTCGACTTGCTAATCAAGACTATAGTAGATTTCATTTTTTCACTACGGAACTTGTAAGACAGTAAATAGTATATTTGCTAAAATAAAACATATTTCCGTATTGAAAATTATTGGGCTCTCTACTGATGAAACTTTACAAAGGTTGATAGCCCAAACTGGACCGAACCAGTACTCGGAATTTTGTCTTCTCTGTCTGTTACGTCACTCAAGCAACCACTCTCTTATCAACATCAATGTCATTCATTATGATCAGCATAAATCATGATATCCCAGTGATTGAACAAAATTACAAACAAAATAAAAATACAAGTATCATACAACAAAGAGCAACATGAAAAATATCAGGAATGCTGTTGGAGAATATGACATATATAATAACTACTTACAGTAAAATTGTAAGAGAATTTTACTGAAAACTGAAATATGAACTAATAAGCATAACCCATGACACTTTTATAGATAAAAATCGCTTTAGTGGACACTGAACCAAACGTTAGTACAAAGGCACCCTTAGTTATGCTCCCAACCAGTGTGGTAAGAAAAAGAATGTTGCCCCAAGGAGGTACTGGTACATGTCAGTTCGGAGGCTAACCTTAGGTACCGCAACATGTCACAGAATGTGAGTAGTCTTTTGGCTACCTGTTATTTTAATCAGATCATTATTAAGGGACGCGGCAGCTCATAGGTAGAGCGCCTCGCAAGTCAGACGTGGTTAAGCGTAGGTTCGATCCCGGCTGACTGCTATGAATTTTCATGAGCGGTCACCACTGTCTTGCCGATGTTACTAATGCCATTACGGTACCTCGCTGTCTTTAGATTGCCGCACAGGCCCATTGGCCTATGGCGACGGGCAGTTAAGTTTTTTTTATGTAATTTATGACCAGCCTCCCCCTAACTGTTTTTACGAAGCGAATTAAATAGTTAAATAAATTTATATTATGACCCCTGTAGTGTTATACATTTTTGGAGAGGGTTTGAAATATACTGACCTATAACACCCCTCTCATTTTTAAAGCTTGATTCTGAGAGGGGCTAGAGCAGTTAAAATTTTCAAAATCGGGTCGATTTTGAGCATTTTTTGAAAACTTTAACGAAGGGTAATTTTGAAATCAGTTTAGATATCAAGTTGAAATTTGGTATTTTTCCTAGCCTATGTAGGGTGTACCAGTATAGCAAACGTAATTAAAATTGAGATGGTGAGGTAAAATGACTGAGTTGATTTGACATGGAATGAGACTGAACAGAACTGTTTGAGAGCTTTCCAACACTATTACAGAATTTAATTATCTCTCATACTTTCTGAGGTACAAACTTGTTTATGTGGCAAGAAAACTCCATCGTTAAAATGCTTAGAAATTTTGATTTTACCTACCAAATTGGGTTGGATCTAACTTCAGATTACGTTAATGAATATATTTTTGATAAAGACTATTCTCCTTAAGAATTATTTTCATTTTTAACATTGAAAAAAATTGTTCTTTAATCATATCTGGCTCAAAAAGCCCCCCCCCACCCTTTACATTCGCCACAGGTGCCTTCTAAAGGACTGACTATGCTGCTCGTCCAATACAACCTTTTTCGTGCCTACAAGTTCCTTTTCCTCTTGGTGGCATAAACAAATACCTTGTTATAAAAGTATAATAAGGGCCTTGTGGACGGGCGAAGTACAGTCAAACCTTGACATAACGAATCTGAAGGGACTGAATACAAAATCTGTAATATCAAGGAATATGTTATAATGAGGTTTGTTAAATTGAGGTTAGGATAGCTAAGATTTCGCTATGTAGAAGTTTACAAACATTGGTCATTAGGCTATTAATTAATCATCCTGGATAAAGAATCAGTCGGTCATAGTCAGTAACAAGACTACACAAGGCATCTCACCCATTCTATACTCATCATTCATTCATATTCACCTTAAAATACGCCTTACTTGTGTAGATGTCTTACAGAGTGATTAAGGTTAATAAGCTCTTATCAGTATCACGAAACTAGATTTAATTTAACCTTGTTAAAACGCCATGATTTGCTGTACATAGTATGGAATATTTACGTTTTATCTCAACGCCTAACGCACACCGTTGTCATTTGTCCGCTATCGGTACTACACAACTCTTTACTTCGTGAGCGCCCTTCCCATGGCTACTGACACACTGATTAAGGATTCAAGTTCAGAACGATTGATTTCTGGAATTTATATTTGTTTACGTTTGTTACACCGGAGTTAAAACGTGAAAAGTTTGTTATATAGGCCTAAAGGTAAAATTCACTATGTAGAGGTTCTACATTAAACGATTTGTTATTCAGAGGTAAATTCATTTATGCTGGGGTTTTTATAAACCTCTTACATTTAGCTTTTAGACCCGATTCGTTCGTAATGTACAGGTACAATTTGCATTGTGTGTTATGGCCAATTCAAGGGGATTTAAAAAAATTTATTACATTGAGGTTTGTTACATCAAGGTTTGACTATAAGAAAAAAAATCAACCGCTAACTTATTTAAAAAAAATAAAATAAAATAATAAATTTTAGCTAGTAGGGTTTCCTAATCCAACTTTCTAATATAAAAATAAGTGTAGCTGACACTTTAGCAACAACATTTAACAGCCACATTATAAAAACAAATTTGTCCCTTCAACAAGCAAAATGCAAACAAACAGTTTATATTGAAATCATGAGCAATAATTTAGGTCTAATTAAATTAACTACTTACAACTTCGTCTGCAGTAAAATCGATAAATCCAGGAAGCAGGATGAAGTCACTGTAAAATATTAATTATGCAATTAAAACTAATTTACGGTACTCCTCAAAATCAATTGGGCAAACATTTTGTAACATAAATTATTCATCACTTATTTGGCATAAAAACCACACAAAAATAAACGAGCTGGCATAAATTAAACCACACTTAGCAAATTTTAATATTAGAATAAGAGGAGGGATCTAAATGACAACTGAGAAATAGCTTGCTATTAACTAGGTTGTTCTAAAGCGCACTCTGTACTACAGTCAAAGCTCAGCACCACACAGCTTTTAAGGCCCAAGCAACGCATAATTTGCATTGCTGCAGGGCCGTTTTCCCTACAAAGATATGTTATGGAATCATAATTAGGTATGCTCATTATGTAAATTTATATTGGGGGCTTATTCTCGAATCTGGCCCAGGATTTCAGAAGTTCCAAAAACAGCCTTGCATTGCTACATGTTTTGTACTACAATGTATAATGTCGACTGTGGAAATTAATTATTCTTGATTTTTAATAACTATGACAATAGGAAGAAAGTGGCTAGCAAAAAATTTGTTGTAAAGGCAAATCAAAAAAATATGTTTACTACGTTGTGTTAAACCCCCCCACAGTTAATATCGATTATTCTTCTTCTGGTAATTTAAAGTATATAAACTGACTGATTACATAGTATGTATATAGTTTACATAGTTTTTTATTGAAATAAAATATTATTGAGTCAAACTAAATTGTAAGTAGTGCTCGGACAAACAGTATTTTAGAATTGAAGCTAATATGGATAACAAATATTTATTACCTCAAAAACTGTTCCAAATTTAGATAATTTGTTAAATATTTTATTAACGTAATTTAAAAACAAAATGTGATGTTTTCACTTTGAGAACAGACAGATTGTGTTGGACCAAAACAATTAAGATATAACTGATCCTTCAGTTTTACTGAAATGTGAAGCTATAAATAAAAAAAAACCTGTTGTATTTGTTATAAACCTAAAATTTCATTACAAATTGGCTCTGCAATACTTATGAAATTGCAAAATGACAAAAACGAGATTTAAAGGGACTGATTCTTTACAAAAATTACTTTTAAAATTCCTGGTCATAAAATACACATATTATTATAAATATACTAGGCTATGTCAAGCCAGGAACAATGAGATATAAGATTCACATTGTTGCTTCTATATTTAAATATGAGATTAGATAAAAGAATATGGATAGTCGATATAATCAGTAGAGGCAAGTGACCTGGCCTCAAGGCTACTGCCTCAGAATGTGAAGGTCACTGAAGAACGGATCCTGCGTTACATAAGGTCCGACTTATATAAACCTGTTATGCAACCACCAATCCTGATATTTTCAAAAACTACAAACTTACTACCTTCTTTATATACTTGACAATAATAGTAATAAGATCAGTAGCTTAGTAATTTTTTAAATAGAAAATTATGTATAAACATTTAGCCTATAAGTATTTATTCCAGTAGAATAATTATATTATTAAAATGGGTTAACATGTATAATGTGGGAGTAATTTTTATTGTTTTGGGTTTTTTAAATGTGTTTAAATCTCTTGTCGAAAATCAAAGTTTGCCATGTGCCATTGTTTCTATTATTTTAAAAATTACCTTACTGAAAAACTTAATTTCCTGATTAACTCGCATAGGCATGATTTGGTAGTGGCAAGGGGGGCTGCCCCCTAATAATTTGGAGAAAATATTATTGAAACATGTAAAAAGTCACAATAATCACAGCCATTATAATTTTTGCTACAACACCCCACTCCCCCCCCCAAAAAAAAAAGAAAAGATTAAACTTATGATAACTTGTTTAATTACCGTACGTCACAGGAAAACTTTATTATTACTCATATTTTCAATTGCCCTAAAATTTACTAGTTTCATATAAGGCATTACCAAAATTATCAAATAGGATTGGAGGAAGAGACGCAACTTTGTGAACGAAATTGACAAAAAAGTAAAATATAAACTGGTGTTTGCATTAAACGCATTTTAATGGGTAATAAGTTCTCAAAAATCCATGCACAATGTTTTTAAATGTTCAATATATGTACAAAAAACAATCCGCCAAATAAAAAATAAGTTACCGGTAATACAAATTTGAAAAATAGGATTTTATGATAGTTTGATATAGATATTGAATGTTTTGTAAGTTTTGGGACTAATTTGGTTATTTAATATGTTGTAAAAACCTAATATTTTAAGCAATATTCATACATTGTCAAAATAAATCCAACAGATGAGAAAAACACAAACTGTATAGGCCTAAATACATTTATAATTTAAAAAATTGACAACGTTAGTTTGTGTTGTGGGGATATTAGTTGTTGACAACTTGAGATATATTCAATATCCCAAAGGTATGACAAGCGTGAAAAGCAACTTTGCTAGATTACCAGTCCCACGAGAAAATCTCTTAGGAATCAGCCTAAAACATATCTCGAAGTACAACTTTGAATAGGCGATAACAACATTTTGTTGGTTGGAAACTGTACCATAATAATTCCCCCCCCCAGTTACGAACAAACAGCCCTTGAGAAACTGATACAATTCCATCCCTGGTATATCTCAATGCATTATTGTTAAATACTTTTCAATATTCGTTATAAGCTTATTATAAGCTATTGCATTAAGTTCTGTATTTTTGTACTCGCACAATGACTAATGTCCTGCCCTGCGAGATGTAAGTACTTGTATAGTAAATTTGAAAAGTTAGACAAAAACCGTTTTACACTGGAAATTCACTTCATAAATGCACTTAAATTTGAAACACGATCATCTATTTTAAGCGCATAAGTTACCATGATAATTTGTTATCATCGTAGGGGGTTATCATAATTTTAGTTTTCCCCAAGGAAATAAAATCCAAATTGAAACCTGGTAGATTCACTGAGAAGAGAAAGGCAAATTAAAGTTTTATCTATTGTTTTTGACTTCTACCAAAAAAATTGGGACTTGAAAAAAACAATATACAGTGGAACCTCTATTAACCGTTACCTTCGGGACCGGGACTGTGACGGATAACTGAATAGTGGGATAATAGAAACATCATAATATAAACGTGTACAGTAACTAAATTTTAAAATGTTTGGCAGAGAAATTAAAATAAACTGTGTACAAAAGGATAATACTTCCCACTACATACATATTTATGTTGTTTAAAATAATATAATAGCACATACAGACGCTCAGACACAGCCTTACGGCGCAAATAAATAGTAATATTCTCATAGACAGATGACGGATAACAGAGAGTGACGGTTTAAAGAGTGACGGTTGATCGAGGTTTTACTGTACCGGTACCTAAAATTGACATTTAACGCTCTATTTATAAACTTTAACAATTGTATCAAAAATCAAAAATATTGGTTCATTTATTTGCCCTTCTTGACCTTGGTTATGCACTTACAATAGTGGGCAAACAAACTCAAGGCATTTGCATGGCTTATCATCAATTTTATTAGGCCTATGTAAAATAAAGTAAAATTGTTGCTTTACCCTACCATAAAAATAGCCTTTACATAACCCGATACAAAACCTTCTGAATTTTTTAAATGGTTTTATTCAAACTTACTTCCAACATATAATGTGCTATGAAGACAACAAGCTGTATTCATTGATGGCAAGTGGTCATCGGTATTAGGGATGGAGTGTGGGGTGTCGCAGAGCTCTGTTATTGGAACAGTAACTTAACTATTATTTTTATTATTAATACATTATTTACCAAGTAAACAACCTATAAGTATGCTGATGACACATCTTTCTTTACTGTTGATAGTAACCTTAGTAATTTAGAGAACAACGTGCCTGACCTTGTGTGCGCTTTCTCTATGTGGTTTTGTTACAAATAGTTTCCTATTAAATGCAGGGAAGACCCCCCCCCCCCAGGGCTACTACGGGTGGAGGTGGAAGGTGCTCTGGGTGTCTGCTGCTACAGGGGAAAGCTTTGACGATGATATTTATAAAATCTATGTCGTTTTAAAAGGAAAACTAAGAGGTGGATACCAGGCATTGGCCTTATCTCAGGGGTCTAGGGTTGTTAACGAACAAACTTGCTTTGTCTGGAAAGAGAAATTGAAGTTTTTTGTACGTTCACATGGTGGGTAAGGGCGCAGTGAAAATAATATCAATGAGAAAGTTTAAAATAGGTAAAAAAAGCTTTAAGTTGAATCCTAGAACTACTGACTTTTTTTATTCTAAAATGGCAACATTAATAGGAAAGATTATAGTGGAAATATTAGACAATGGTTACCTAACTGGCGAGGCACCAAGAAATCAATAGAGAAACAAACACGTGAAGTAGGTTCCGTGGTGGATAGTACTACTGATCCCTACTGGTGTAGCTTTGCCTAATCTATCATAGAAAATTATTAGCTAATGAACAACTATTATGATTGCCAACTACCATTTTTACCTTCCAATACAACACATAACTAAAAACATATATCCGATACCTCATATTTAAGGCTCACCTAGACCCTATAAAGTTTCTACCAAATAGGCCCAATTATACTTAACTACAAAAAAATAAAACAGCATATAGGCCCTACTAATATCAACGTTGAGAAGGCTACGTTGACCTTCAAAACGTTCACTATTATTTCCAAATTAATACAGAGAGATTCTAGCTTGTTTTTGATAATTTTCTTTACATTCTTTTGTGATTTTTCGGCTTAGGTGACACCACTGATTAGATGTAAGCTGATAGCCAGTGATAGGTATGTCTTTTGTGATTTTTCGGCTTAGGTGACACCACTGATTAGATGTAAGCTGATAGCCTGTGATAAGTATGCTTTGAATAATTTTATTTGTAAATTTGTTAATTTGTATTGATTTTTTATGTTTTTTTATAATAACTACGACACAACTGACGAATCCTAATGCATGTAAAATGTTTAAAGGAAATAAAGATTCTTATTCTTCCTAAGAACGTCTTGATTTTTATATAAGCCTATTTTTTATTATAATAGGCCTTTACTGTTTTGCCTTTACCTTTGCTGTTTTTACCATGCCTTTCATAGAAATGACGAATCAAGCATTTATGCAAATTTGTTTTACAGGCCTACTGGCTGTTTACATTATAGCAGTACCATATTAACTAATGATAAGGCAGTGAAGAAGTGGTGTCATATTATTACAAAAAGCCTTTAACAAATGTATCATAACTAAGTTACATAACTGAACATGTTGTTCACTGTAGTTGCAACTCAAATATACACTGGTGCTTTAATAGTCAAATAGGCCTACGTAATCATTTTGAAAAAGCCTGCCATGGGGGAAACAGCTTTTAACTTTATTTTTTTTATTCACAGCTGTTAAGGTAGGCCTAGTGGTTATTAGGCAATAACTTAGTAGCCTAACATTGCATTAGTCGGACTCCAGATGATAATCTTAACGAATCCACATCTCTCATTATTAGAATGACATTCGGTACAACAGTTTTCCAAAGCATAGAATAGGGTCTGCGTTTAGGCTGGATGGAATCATAATTTTATTTTTTCTTGAGGAGATCAGAAAAGGTATAGCTATAAGGCCTATACGGCTCAACATTTGGAAATTATACCAGCTGTAACCTAATATCCATACACAGTCTTGGACAGAGCTTACATGTAGGGCCTAGTCTTGATTCCTAACCTTATTAACCTAAAAACATAAAATGGCTTGTGTCCTTATATTCCATGCCCAAAATAAACGTGAATTTCGAAATTAACTTATACGCTTCTTTGCAGTGTACTCACTTGTAGGTAAGACCATCACCGTTGGAGAAAAGCTGCGCCCCTGTAAGACCATCTTCAGGTACATAACCAGCTCCAGCACAAATTAAGTAATCAGCCATATTAATACAAAATAAATAACCAAAACTATATTTTTCTAAACGTATTAAGAGCACTAATCAAATAGAATAATTATTTATAACTGTGTTGAAGGTTAGGTGCAATTTTACTTCCACGTGGTATACCTTACAAAATTTTAATGAAATTTATCAGCCCTTGCTGCAGTGTTTGCAGTTCAATGTACAGACCACGTACAGACGGACAGACAGAGAACAATCGATATATCAATACACAGATGGTTTTTCAATTCCACTCAACCAAACAGCTGATGCTGCTTGAAGTATTTTATTTCAGGTCTGCCAACGTAACGTTAAGAATTTTAAAAAGTTAAATCAATATTTTCGGTTCATATTAGTACTATGTAAAACATAATGAAACTAGATTGTTGTTTTAATTTTTAGCTTTATCAATTAACACTTGATTGTTAATCATGAACAGATAAAAATAATTGAATTTAAAAATATATTAACTTTGTTACACAAAAGTCCATTTACTCCGTAATTGAAACAATTATATTAATTACGCTATCAGATATTCTTATTAACCCATTAGTCCTTAATATAACTTTTTGAAATAGCTAATAGGGTTTACCAAGCGTGGTTGTGTTAAATAACATATTTTCAGCCGGGCACAAATAATTACCTTAAATCGCACACTGTTACCATTTAAAATAAATACTCGATCAGTAACAATTAATCTGTAATTACTCCATATTTATTAAAAACTCCTTTCTTTCTCTCCCATTGTATATTTTTTATCCGAAAAAGTATTAAATTACTTCAATTATTGAACAATTAATCTTTACTGATTTAAAAAAGAAGAAGGTCAAGTGATCATTTTCACAAAGCAACGTACCAGACCCACAGGCCTTATCTGCTGATTCCCGAGACCATATTTTTAAATTCCTAGTTGACTTCCACAGTAGTATAGGTATTACAGTAGACTTTCAGAAATCCGGATCGCACTTATCCGGACACGCGGTAATCCGGACAGGTGATATTGAATTTGTTTTTAATTTTGTTTGTTGCAAATAAAAACGAAAAAACGGAATTTCACGGTTTAGTGCCATCAGTTTTCACGCGAATAACCCGCATTAAAAAATGTCATGTAGTTTGCATTGTCAGGTGCTCTGTGTTTCCGTGCTATTATCGGTGTTTGTTATTGTTTACGTATCCGATGCGTTGCTCCGTTCTGGTCTTCTCCTGCGATGACTCACAACTGACGATGTAAATCAATAGACCGGTGAAAGTTTTTATTAGAGTATACTTTATTTATGATTTACAGTGTTATATTTAATCTTTACAAATGTAGCCCTACATCAATTTCAATTTTCTGTTTAAATCACAGTTTTATTACGTTTTCAAGTAATAAAATGTGCTCCTCTGATAATCCGACCTTTTACCGAATTTCCCCTATAGGGAAGAAGCTATTACCGTAGTCGGCATGGTAAGACCTAGGCCCAGGACCATGATAACTTTTCGTTTTGAGGTCACCAGACCCCAAAACACCATTAGTTTGAAACTGTATATATATATATATATATATGTGTGTGTGTGTGTGTGTGTGTGTATGTGTGTGTGTGTCCGTGGGTGCGATAACTCTCGTAAAAATAGTCCGATTTTGATGAGATTTGGTACAAACGTGTAACCATTTATGACTTTAAGTTCGAAAACCAGACAGATCGTCCAATCCGAAGTGGTATTTTGGGGGGGGTTTTATACCCCAAAATTTTTGTTTGAAGTTTTACATGTAATATTGATTGAAATCAAAATTTACTTTTCACCATTGGATTCAGCTTTAAAAAACACAATTTGGTGTTTTGATCATTTCTCTACGTCAGTTTGTTACAGAGATATTGAAAGTGCTAAACACAGTACGTTGTCCAATGTTATTCTTATGGAGAATAAGAAAACATTTATATCTCGCTTATTTATGAACGTATGCTAACGAAACTTGGTTTTTAGCTTCATCTGGTTGTGGTTTATAGTTATTTGCGCAAAAAAAAATTAAGGATTATTCCCTTAGCAGCAAACCTGCGTACTCAGTGCCCATGTTATTCTTATGGAGAATAAGTAAAATGTAATGTCTCCCTTAATTATGAACATAAATATAAATAACAAAACTTGGTATGTGGCTTCACCTAGTTGAGTTATATTGATGTTCACATAAAGATCCATTTTTGTCTGCCTTTTTGCAGCAAACCTGTGTACTCATCCCCCATGTTATTCTTAAGGAGAATAATTAAATTTGTACATATCGCTTATTTTTTAATGAATATTGATCAAACTTGGTATGTGGCTTTATGTGGTATTTAAGACATTTATTATGCATTGGAAATTCGCTGAGTATGCAGGTTCGCTGCGACGGGGGTATTTTGATTTCCACACCATGCTCTCGGTCCCGTTGGTGACGGATAACTAGGTTTCTACTGTATTGCAGAGCGTTTTAGCGAATTTCCCCTATAGGGAAGAAGCTATTACCGTAGTTGGCATGGTAAGACCTAGGCCCGGGACCATGATAACTTTTCGTTTCAAGGTCCCCAGATGCCAAAAACACTATTCGTTCAAAACTGTATACGTATATAGATATATCTATATCTATATCTATATATATATATATATATATATATATATATATATATATATATATATATATATGTCCGTGGGTGCGATAACTCTCGTAAAAATGGTCTGATTTTGATGAAATTTGGTACAAACATGTAAAGCAACATTTATGACTGTAAGTTCGAAAACCAGCCAGATCGATCCATCCCAAGGGGTATTTTATGGGGGTTTTGTACCCCTAAAATTTTTTTTGAGTTTTTTATACATAATATTTTAGTAAATCCAATTTTAGTTTTCACCATTAAATTCAGCTTAAAAAAATTTGGTGTTTTGGTCATTGCTCTACGTCAATTGGTTGCAGAGATATTGAAAGTGCTAAACACAGTACGTTATCCAATGTTATTCTTACGGAGAATAAGAAAAATTGTATATCTTCCTTATTTATCAACCTATCCTGACGAAACTTGGTATATTGCTTCTTACCATTGTGGTCTATTGATATTTGCACAAAAAATGATTTTTTTGCTGATAGTTCCCGTAGCAGCAAACCTGTGTACTCAGCCCCCATGTTATTCTTAAGGCGAATAAGTAAAATGTTATCTCCCTTAATTATGAACATAAATTAGTAACATTTGGTATGTGGCTTCGTCTAGTTGAGTTATACACAAATTTTTATAAAAACCCATCTTTTGTGTACCTTGTTTCAGCAAATCTGCATCCTCAGACACCATGTTATTCTTATAGAGAATAATTCAAATTTCATAAATCATTTATTTATGAATGTATATTGATGTAACTTGGTATTGGCTTTAAGTGGTATTAAGATACATATGTATGGATTTGAAATTCACTGAGTATGCAGGTTTGCTGCTACGGGGGTATTTAACATTCTTCTGGAAGCTCACTCTTCTATTAGCACATAAACATAAACATAATTGTTCATTATAAAGGCGGAATTGATGATTCATGCCCAACCAAGATATCCAGATTTTTTGAAATCCGGACCGGCCGTACGCCACAATAGTCCGGATTTCTGAGGGTCTACTTGTAACAATTATTATATTGTTGAAATTATAAAGAATCTGTAATTTTGTTGAAATAAACGTTTTGTTCATCCATTGTTGTTGTTCAATTCATAATCCCCCCTTAATAAACTAAATCTGTTGCAAATAAAAAAAATTAAAATAATTACAAATAACTACTCTTCAGTGGTCAAAATAATTTAAGACCATGAAGAATCATATAAATCTTTGAATAATTAATACACTTTGCATATTGAATCTCCCCAATCCCCAAACATACATATAGACTATCAATCTTTGTAATCCATGGAGCCTATAAATATGGGCAAGCTATGCAAGCTATACAAGCTATGCAATGCAAGCTATCTTGGTACAGACAGCTTGCATACTCATCAAATTATCAATGCAATTTTGTGACGTTTAGATCCATATAAATGTGTGCTCCTTACCTTTTGGAGTGACTAACTTTAACAAATATTGAACCCAACAACGGTTACAACCATGGTTTATGGTTACAACCATTTTAGATCAATCTCACCAATCATAGCTGGCGGTTTTGGTGCCCAAGCAAGGCAAGCCCTTTGACCAGAACCAATATGCAATAATACACTTTTACTTAAATTATATTCACTTCGGTAATCAGATAAATTGTAATTTAGAATCTAAAAAATCAGTTTACAAATTGTTGTTATTATTAAGATTTTATTTTCAAATTACTATTTATCTACAATATATTTTTAAATGACATTTAAAATAACTTATCTCGTTTTTTAAACAATTTTTTTACCAGAATGGTAAGCCTACATGTTGTTATAATTACAAAATGTGTTTAAATTATGTATTACAAAACTTCAAAATATATATACTTACACTACCTATATCTTAGAACTTAGAAGTCGGTAAATATTCATGCTAGATGCTAGATTCCCTAGGGTTGTGAGATGACATTGAATTTTCGTTATAAAACTTTATTATATCGGAATTTTGTATTATTTTTGTACCTTTTTGTACAGCAAAAAAAAACAATTTTGTACCCCTTTACTTTGGAAGTTATAACCAATACAAAAGTCGAGCTACAGGTCTTGCCAAAAAACACAAGTTTACTAAAATTAAAAACGAATTATATGTGATAATTTTGTACTACTTTTGTACTTTTTTGTACCACCAAAACAAATTTGTGTACCAACAAAACAATGGCTCAGTAATAAAAACAAAATCGGCTCCCAGGTCTATGTAAAAAACACAAAAACCTTAAAATGGAAAACAAACTATGTCACCATACTATTGTACTATCTTTGTACTCCTTTGTAGAATTATGACATAATTAAATTTTAATATTAGTAAATTTGTGTTTTTGGACTTTATTATATCAATGACAGAGCTCTTATTTGAGTGGCACAACAATTTTAATTTGCAGTACAAAAGAGTAAAATAATAGTACATTAATATTATATAGTTTGTTTTCAATTTTAAGGTGCTTGTGTTTTTACATAGACCTGTGAGCCGACTTTGTATTTATTACTGAGCAATTATTTTGTTGGTACACAAATTTCTTTTGGTGGTACAAAAAAGTACAAAAGTAGTACAAAATTATGACATAATTCGTTTTTAATTTTAGTAAACTTGTGTTTTTTGGCAAGACACAAGCTCGACTTTTGTATTGGTTATAACTTCCAAAGGAAAGGGGTACAGAATTGTTTTTTTTGCTGTACAAAAAGGTACAAAAGTAGTACATAATTCCGATATAAGTTTTATTACGAAAATTCAATGTCGGCTCACAACCCTAGGGAGCTTAAATGATAGTTCAAAGCATAAAAGAAAAAGAAAATAAATGTTCATGTTTAAAAACGAGTAGTGTATAAAATGTGTTGTCACTGGGACCTTTTGTGTATTTTGCATTACCTCTGTTATCCTTATTATGTACAATTTTAGGTTTGCACTGTCATTTTCAAACAATAATATTCCACGCAGTCAATCTGTAATTTAACTAAAAATATAATATCTTATATCTTAATGAGTTCATTGAAGTTAAGCTGTTAAGTAAGCTAATGCATTTTATGAGCTTTATGTTCATTTTTAGTACTTTAGTTAAAAATTTGAATGTTTAGGTGACCCAAAATAGTTGGTTTTGGGGACAACAACTGGACTCGGCTTATGAGAAAACAGAACGTTTCAGTGTTTATAGTGTTTACTCTCCAAATTGGTTTGTCTTTTAACCTTTGAGCACCTTAAAGCTAATTCCATATGTGTGGGAGGGGGGGGGGGTAAACTAACTCCACTCACAGATGGTGTATTCATCCAGGTTACCTATAGTTTGGTTTAGGTCCTTCAATTGTGTTGTATGTTTGATATGCATCAAACTATGGTACAGTATTTATTTTATGTGATTTAATATAATTAAATGGATCAATCAAATCCACAAAGTAAATTCCCCACTACATAATTAACGCTATAACTCAACTGAACTATAAATTATTAACCTTTGATCTATTATTTGTCAAATGAAAACAGTAAAAGGGATGAACAAATATCAAGAAAACTTAACAAAGTATATTTGAATCATCCCAAAATATCTCCTTTAAGTCTTCAACAACGGCAACAGACGTAAATAATATTTGATAAAACAGTTCTACCAAACTATCGGTTGCAGTATATTGTTACTTCAACTTGTGCTCCAAAAATAAGATAAAGTGTTCTATTTCCCTATCAATACCTAGATAAACTCTAGTTTTGATTTACAAAGTTTGACAAATGGTGAACATTTAAACACTTACCAGTTACTCCCTCTATGACTCTTTCCCCCATTGTCGTCTGAAGACAGTGAAGACTGCTGCTGGCCGCTGAGGTCGATGACGTAAGCAGCTCTGATAAGATACTGTACTACGTTCAATAACAGATGAGGTGGTCACTGGACCACGTAAATCTATTCTGTGACCGCTCTTGCGACGAAAAATGATTTGGAGGTTATGTTTTGACGCTTTAAAAGTTACTTTTGAGTGAAATTATATTTCAAATACCTCTAGACTTGAGGAAAACTACTGTAATTTATTTTACGTTAACATGTAATGTGCATAACTTTTGTTTGGGATTTATACATAAATTTTAAACTAATATATTTCAGTGGTCTGGCAAATTGTTGTTTGTCATAGAATAAAAGATATATGAACACCCCCGTCATAGCAAACCTGCGTTCATATCGTATTTCCAATGCAAATAAACAGAATAAACCATTAGAATCATCTCATCACGTGTATCCAAATTAATTCATAAATAACAAAAAACAACATTTGATCCATCATTAAATATCATTGGATGGATTACGCAGTTTTGCTGAAACGGGGACGTCTAAAAATTGGGTGTTTTATGCAAATATTAACAGCTCAACCACATGAATACACATACAACATTTTAATAATTTTAAATTTTCCTCAAACGAGTGAAATTGGATTATTTTTGTATCTTCCAGTTTCAAGAGCTTTAAATAATATATATTACCATTTTGCCGAGAGTTCTTGAAGATTCAGTTGTTCCCCATATGCATTTCGCCGCAGGGGTGCGGCATCTTCAGGGGAATATTCTTATTTCAATAAATTATTACTTATTAACAAATTTAAAAAAATATATACACTCCTATGCAATGCTATATACACGCAGTTGATTGTTTTGTTTCATCTGTATTTGCTGTTGCGGCGCGGAAAAAACAAATAACATATCAAATTAAAGTTTGAATAAGCTGTTACAGAAAATAACTAGAACAAACGCTGCAGGTTATGCATGGTCATATTTCGACCAAAGATACTTTTAAATTAATTAACTTGAGTAAATTTCAGGAGTTTTGATTCAAAAATCAATCAAAAATACAATACACTTACTTAGGTCCCACATAATATACCCCATTTCAGTCACGGAGTCCAAAAATAAGAAACCCTAACGGAGCAATGGAAAAAGGGTTAATAAAAAGGGTCAATTAAAAACATAACGAATTGTAAAGCTCCCCAAAAAGGAAAAGTACCGTGTAATAATGAATCGTAAAAACATCATTTATCATAACCCAAAAATATCATGAAGAAAAAAAGTGTAATCATAATCATATGCTGTTAAATGTAAAGATACCACTAAGGGAAATTTACTTCTGACGATTGCCAAACATGGATTCTCAATACGCAAAAGTTGACAGCGTATTTCTGTCTGTCCCTTTGGTGAGGGATTTTTACTCTTTCAACGGATATTCAATTTCCGAGGAAAACGTAATGAGGGAAAGCTATAAATAAAACGAAAGGTTTAGATGATAGTAAGTTCTCATTGGGAATTTGCTCTTAACATTATTTCTTAAACTTTAACACATTTTAATCAATTTTCAATAGATTTTTGCCTTAGTTGGATTACTAATATCACAGACAAAGTAATCTATAGATTCGTTTCTCTGTGCTAATATTATTTTAATGGATCGTGATGTATCATAAATTTTTAGTACGTTTGGGTACATTGTCAGCTGATTCCTTCCATATTTTCAAGTAGTAATACTAATTTACTATTTGTTTGTAATGAAAAGTAAGCTTTATTTTTTTGAGTTGATTGATATCGACTCCATTGTTGCCTTAAAAAAAATAAAAAAGGTCTCTAGACCATGTTACCAAAGGACTGATCTCATTGTTGATATGTAGTTATAATTTAATTTGTTTGTGTTGCGTGTGTTTTTTTTATTAAATTGTAACAATAAAGCATTTATATTTAATTTAATTTAATTTTAAATCCTCCGAAAAATTAATACCGGAACTTTTCATAATTTATCGTAGGGTTAGAACGTATTAGTACGGCATCAAATTAAATGCATTCCTGCACTATTATGCCTTGAAATGTAAACAATATAATCTATATTTTTCTCATTACAGAAAATATTAGTGTTAAAACACTGCTTTTAATTTTAATCGATAAAGATCAGTGTTTCGAGACACATTTGGTGTTAATCGTTTGTAGATAAATAGATGAATATTTTGTATATTTAGAGTCAGAAAAAACCCTCATTATCTAAGGATACTGTATATACTGTTGATTCTTTAATGACGTATGGAACTGACCGCGTCATCTCTATTCTTTTTCAATGGTTTAAATTCCTTCCGAAATCCCTGGGATATTTCAATCAAACGCTATCCCATCTCTAAAGCCACTTGAAAAATATTCTGTAGTCTTCAGTTACTCGAACGAAATTTATAATCCCAATCAAAATACTTTATTTTTTGTCCGCAATCTTAGTTTTTTATACGCCTGTGAATCAAAGTCAGTGAAGTGTGTTTTATTTTGAAATCGAACATTCAATTTGATGAGGTGTCCACAAATCTACAAATAAGTGGTTTAAGTTCTTAGATAAAAATCTAATTCGATTTATGTAGATTAAATTTTGTTTAGTGTAATGTAATGGAGACGCGGATTTTGTGCAAAGGTTTAGATACTTTGGTATTATACGGATGCCACTATTTTTGGAGGTTAAATTTTTACCGGATAAAAAGGATAACTACATAATTCGAAAAAACGTACTTTTATTGACTTACTGTACAAATTTTACATCATTCTGATGAGCGGTCTTTGTGTTGTGCCTCCCAAAAGGCAGCGATGTCCGCTAGGATCGTATTGAATGCGTCGCCGCCGCTAGCAGCCAGACCCGATCGCCACAGGTACTCCGCCAAATATACAGCGCGCTGCGGCAGTTATGTTAGGATCGGTCCTTGGCCTATTTGGAGGGGGTTTGGCGGCCGGAAGTATGACTCATCAGGTATCGTTCGATTCGTAACAAAACAAGGAAAGTCCTACAATCATTTTTATGATAACCCATCCTAACATAACTGCCGCAGTGCGCTGTATAAGGGTGGCATCCGTATAATACCAAAGTACCAAGGTTTATTAGTGAATTTCCTTTGGAAAGTGAACTATTAGCATGACCCGCACGGTGAAACTTAAGCCCGGGACCACCATAGAAGTTCCTAACGTGACCCCCTGAACACGTTTTGGGGGGTCGTTCAAAATTTTATATATATATATATATATGTGTGTGTGTGTGTGTGTGTGTGTGTGTGTTTGCACTGTAGCGGTCGCATTTATTGTCCGATTTACTTAAAATTTGGTAGGGACGTTCCTTTCTGTAATCAGTTAGACAAGTTCGTTGGGCAAAACAATCGGAAAACTCTAAACCCCTTTTTTTGGGGATTAATCTTTCAAATTTTGAGTTTTTGGGCCCAAAAAAGGTCATAAAAGCCCCAGATGTAAAATCAATGCATATAAAAAGATGGGAATTAGTGAGGCGAAAGTTTTAAGTCCTCTCTCGTCATTCTAGCATAAATATTTACCGAGTTATTAAAGAAAACGTGTATCGACCAAACACAGTACGTTGTCTTATGGGGTTTTACACTAGAAAAGCCTGTTATTGCTTTGTTAGAGTACTTTTATCATCCCCAGCAACCTCACGCCTACTTTCAAGCCTGTCTGGACCATCTCCCAACCTTATAATGCGCAAAATTGTATTCCCAGCTTTGCAAGTAAATGAAACCAGAAGTATCAGAACAGCCAAAAAATCAATGTTTTCAGATTTCAATAAAAATTGGACAAATGTATGTTTTTACGCTTATTTTGAGTTTTACAAGTTTTTATGTGGAAATTCACTTCCCTCACGTCAGCGTGCTGCGTGCGAACTCGTTTGAGTTGCAATCGCTTGCTAACGTTAAGTTATTTGACATCGGAAAAATTCCATAAACAATCTCTGGTAATATAGCAGTAGTTATAGTTGCGGTAGTGGTAAAGTTACAATGGTTTTTTATTTGGTTTTCCAAACTGATTTAGTTTTGTGTTTTTAGGTCGTTATTGATAATAGGTGTATTAATATCAGTTTTCTATCAACTATATATCATTCAACATAGTAATTTCCTATATCCCCGAAAATTAAACCGACAATATATTTCTAGGGGGAGAAAACAAATATGCGAGTCATGCGTCAGTTATAAATAGATTATGCTTAAATATGTTAACTGGCCTTCATTTTTGCATTATTTTTTCAAATGCAAACCCATATATCCATTTACAAATATACGCGTTTCGCCTTTTCATCTTTACTAAATTACGACAACTTTTCTAAAATAATAACTAAATTTAGCTTCCGACAAATTATAACCTAACAAGCTAACACATACACACGTACACTTCATCAACTTTCACAGCAATCAACTTTATTTAATTTTAACTGCTTTGCGGTTTCTGCAGTTGTCAAACTGTGAGTCCTTTGCCTTAGCATAGAAAAGACAAAATAAGGGGTCTGAATTCGTGTATGTGTAACGCTGAAATTCCGGCAATATATAGTTAAGAGATTGAAATTAAATTTAGCTCACTTAAAACGGGAGAGCTTAAAATTTACTCTCGAATAAAGTGTGAATCGAAACACCAGAAATTACTGAACATTAATAACAAGTAGTGTTACGCCCTCATGAAAATTAACAATAACTGAAACACGTAGTAAAAGCGTTTGAAGAAACAAACAGGGCTATTTGGCACCGGTGTTGTTTTCTAGAACAGATTGATTGGGGTGACGAAACGGCGGGTAAAGGGAAGAATCACATCAAGGCATCGATACCTCGGCGGGGTCGGAAGTCAAGCGCCCCACCCGGGCTCGAACCCCAGGCCCCTGTTTGTTCTAGAGTAAACCCGTATTTTACTCTCAAACTTGTCAGTATATCCCTCACTTAATGGAATCGTCATAATAAAACTTGAAAAATTAATTTCGGTGGTAGGAGGGAAAGAGTTACCCAACTTAGGCAGAAGCGGGGGGTATCGGAGTGGAGGATTAGGAGAAATCTTGTTAGGAGTTCATGATTCCATTAGCTGTTAGGTTAGCGGCCGGGGAGCATCATGCATTGACGCGACATGGCCTCGCATCCACCTACGTCGTCTTCATCAGGTGCCTTAACATCATTCTTCCAACTAATGGTCGTTTTCTGTTGGTTTTGTGTTTGCTTGTGTGTTATTGCTTGTAGTAACGTAGAGAGTTGTTGGCTGCAGAGCCATCCACCATCACTGCGTGCTAACCCTACTTTACACTTCAAGAATATTTTGATTCCTAACTAAATTGAAAGTTAAATCTGCCAGTAGACAAATAAAACATTGGTCGTTTTATGATAATGTTTATTTACTGACAACTTTATTCTTACACCTCTCAATTTTGACGTGTCTATCTTGTTGAATCGTACTTTATGATTTCTAACCTAAAATTGATACACATTCCATATCGTTTAGTTTATTTTTAGATATTTTTTTATTTCTATAGACTGTATTTTCAAACTCACATGCTACGTAATTCTTACATTCAGTAGGTTCTAAATAAACATTTACGTTTTTATTTTAAATTTGTTTAATATTTAAATTTTCTGGGGCTATTTAATCTAAAATAAATTTGATTACATTGTTATTTAGGCCTACAAAAAGAGAACAAATAAAAATATATATCACAGTTGAAATTTTTCGCGTGGGATATTTTTTAACCGATCTCGCACACTTTTTCTAATGGAAAGGAGCTTAAAATGTGTATTTACACTTTGACAAATGAATCTCCACAATAATAAAATTATTATTTTTTTTTTTTTCAATTTAAATGCTGAGCCCACCATCAGCCCAGACATCGATCGACATGTTCGAGAGCAGTGTCGGTTTTCTGCTAATGCCTGATTGAATATTGTAAGTCTTCGATGTGCTCGATTTTCTCGCTGCCGCGGCCCGTCACACTAGGAGTACAGGGAGCGGTACCAAGTAACACGTTTCTACTTCACTTTTAAGGGGCCTGTCTTGTGGGTTACGAGGGGGCTCTAGTTACGTGATATTTTCTACCTGCTTCTCTCATAAAACCAATTTTAACTTTCAAATTCCTTCCCTCCTCAACGGGTACCTCGAAATCGTTTATTTGTGGTTCATTCTAAAGAGCAACTTGTCTAAAGAGCAAATTGTCTAACTATTTCAGTGTTAACAATTTTGATATTCCAAATCGGAATTGTTTAATAACATTCCAAAATTTAATTTAATTTATCAAAGGTAACAAAGTAGCATTATTTACTAACATTCATTTTTAGGGATTTTTCTTCAAGTCCTGTTTCATGCAGTACTACTCAATGTCTTCCAAGATAATAATAAAACACCATGCATATGACACATGCAATCTTACTATATGCATAAATCCAAAGTTTTAAAGTATACACTAAAAATAAATACATATATAAAATATTCATTATTTGCGATTATTTCAATTATTCTATTGTTAAACTAGAACTATGGTCACTGAAATCGCTGGGTATTATTCTAACCTTTCAAAATGAGCAATACATTAATTATTTTGGAAATAGGAGGGACGGGATTTGAAAAAATTAATGGTTTGGTTTAATGGTTAATGGATTAATGTTTTTTGGGATTTTAAAGTTAACAGTGGTCTTATGGGAGAAACGGGTATAAATGCGAAATATTCCGTGACTGGAGGCACTCTTAGTCTTGAAGCGGTTTAAGGTCGCGTCCTTGTTAGAAGAAAACATAATTAGACGTTCGCACATCAGTAATTTACTCACTTCTACTCCAACTTATGATAATAACAATTAAAGTATTTTTTCAAAGATAAGTAATTTACCTTCTTCAAATAAATAACACAACAAAATTCGAATTATTTTTTGAGTGAAACAGCAACAACGGGTTTTATATTGTTGTTGTATCAAACCATTTACAACTTTTAATTCTTATAGTGTTGCTAAATATATATTTTTTAATTGAACCGCCTTGAAACTGAGAGTCAGGCCTGCACACAAGGGAAGGAGATACACACATAAATAACAAGGTCAAACAATTTTACTTTTGGCAATATTTTTAAACGTTTCTCTTTCTGTGTCTGCCTCTTGTATTCGACGGCGCGGCGCCTGTCAGTTTAAACAGCTGTCTCTCAACAATGTTAGCGTATTTATTAAAATTAAAATTGCTGAACTTTTTTGTATAATTTTTCATAGTAACAGTACAGTAGTTAGGTTATGTAGCTTTAAATGAGAATAATATATGTGTCAGGGTAAACATTTCAATATCTCAAGTGATCCCTAGTAGGCCTACGTATTAATAAAATAGTAAATATAAGATTAACATGTAAAAGAAGATGCAAAACGGTGTAAGATTATGACAAACTACATGGGGCAGATAGACAGGGGACAGGTGGCAAACAAAACGAAATATTATGGCGATTTGCATTTCTTTTGATCAAAGAAACAATATCCTGAAGTTTAAGTACAGCATTTGTAAACTCTATGGATAATCTGTTTATATAATGTTTGTAAAAGTGATTAAAACAAAGTACCTTTTTCAGTTTCCTTTAGTTTATTTTAACGAAAGATCAAAGAAAGGTCGATCCGATGTCTTGTTCGGGGTCTGGCTCGGGGTTCGGTAGTGTGTGGTACCTCCATACGCTGCCGATACAGCGCTCTGTGGTTTTTGCGCTCAATTTTTCTACCTTCGTGCCCTGCTCCCTGCTCGATCAGATGTCTTGTATTATACGGGCTTAAGTCTGTACTAATCCTCCATAACTCATCAATTGCGTTACCGTGACCCTCAATAATTCGAAGTCTGTGGAAGATCACCTTGATAAGTCGAACCTCGATATTTCGAAATATTCGGTGGCTCGAATTGTGTCCGTTCCCCCTGAGGTTCGAGCTGTCGATTTTCCACTGTATATATATATATATATATATATATATATATATATATACTTCCTTGGTTTGGCTATCATCTCATAATAAATTTATAGGTTGCACTGTAAATTTACAATAGATTTTGGATTTTGGATAGAGGTTGTTTATATAACGTTTATACATTTTGCCAAATTATAAGCTCTGGATCTTTTACAACAAAACGATCGACATACATGTTTTATTTTAATTCTATCAAAACTTTTTATTACTTTGCCATAAACTATGCATTCCGATTTGACCTTGAGATGTACGCATCGCCTTAAAAGAAAGAGCTAAAAAGTCTCTTACTGTATCTTCAAACAATCGCCATAGCCAAACATTTATATCTGATGAACCGTAGGAAAAAATATAAAATATCTGAAATACCATACCTGTGCCTTGTGCGCACCATGCTGTATACAACAGAGAGTCATATAACAGATGATCTAGTAGTTCAAATACCGTATAAACAAACTATGTAGAGTAGGTTTTTGTTAATTCCTCCATGTTCCGCGTAAGTTTTCCTGCTTATATGTTTCTCCACAAATAAATAAATGGTTTCTTCAGAAAAATGACAAAATTAATTTTAAATTTGGCATACATAACAATATTAAACGCTATTTTGCATTGAATGTTAAATTTTTAGCCTTCATTGTTCCGAAATGACGGCTATTTTTTTAAGCTAAATATCTTAAAACTTTCACGTACATTTTAACATTAACGGTGAAAGTCCTCAAATTTTGATCTTAAATTTGTTAAATAACGGTGTAAAGATTTATAACATTAAACTGAAAATAACTGATGAGAAAGTTGCGAATTTTATTATTTAAACAATTGATATTTTTGGTGTAAAACAATCAGCTTTATGGATAGCTTGTATGTATATAATTGTTTGGCGTTTAAGGACAAAACTGTCTGCCATTTTGAAGTAGTAAAAGTTAGAAACTTTAAATTCAATACCAAAACATTATTTAACATTGGTATGATGTATGCCGACACTTAAATAAATGACTTTCTCGGATCAGAATATATAATTTATTCAATACAAATTTAATCAAAACATGTAGTTATGTAGTGCACCTTTTACGTATTACCTTATATATATATAATACATAAATAGAAACCAATAAAAATATATTTTGAGATAAACGAAACACAAATTCTACATTAGTTGTCAAATTCATCATTTCAGAGGAGAAAAATGAAAATTTGTAAAATTAAGCCAATTTATAAATCCATCCAGCAACGTTTTATAATTTGCCGGGCAACAGAAGAAAAGAAAAATGTACAGTTTATCTTAATTATTAAATAAATTTTAAACCTTTTGTAAAGGGCCTCTACTGCTACAGAGGATGTCAACGTAATAATAGCATTAATAAGCTCCCGTATTTATGTCAATTTGATTTTCGGAAAAAGTTTAAAAAATTCGACCTGCGTTTTCAGTAAAATTATCCTATCAATTTACGAATAGACTACACGAATTTTGACTACAGAGAGTAAAAATAAATAAGAACATTTTCCTATTTTATTTTGTTGATTTTTGAACTGTTATTGTTATAACATCGTCATTGACGAAACAGTTGGCATTTCTCCCTGCTTTACCTTTGACCCTCCTAAACGCATTATCCGATATCGTTGACTTATGATTCATTTCAAGACCAAATGTAGCTAGCAGATTAAGGAAGCATAAGGTTCATATCACGAATAATAGTTCAATTCGATTCCAAAATATTCAATATTCACGATTTGTGTAAGGGTGGAACGGTGGAACTATTTAACATTGGTCTTGCGGGAAAACATTATGGGAGTATGGGTTGCGTGTCCAATAACTTAACTAAAAATACCCCCGTAGCAGCAGACCTGCGTACTCAGCGAATTTCCAATGCATACACATGTATCTTAATGTCACATAAACCCACATACCAAGTTTCATCAATATACATTTATAAATAAACTATTTATCGCATTTTTAATTTGTCTCCATAAGAATAACATGGCGGCTGAGTATGCAGGTTTGCTGAAACAAGGGACACAAAAAAAGGGTTTTTATACAAATATCAATATAAATCAACTAGGTAAAGCTACATACCACATTTTATTAATTTATGATCATAATTAAGGGAGATAACATTTTTCTTATTCTCCATAAGAATAACATGGGGGCTGAGTACGCAGGTTTGCTGCTACAGGAACTATCAGAAAAAATTGTGCTTTGTGCAAATATCAATAGACCACAACAATATAAAGCAATATACCAAGTTTTGTCAGTATAAGTTGATAAATAAGAGACATATACAATTTCTCTTATTCTCCTTAAGGATGACATTGGACAATGAACTGTGTTTAGCACTTTCAATATCTCTGTAACCCATTGACGTAGAGAAATGATAAAAATACGAAATTGTTCGTCTTTTTAAGCCACATCCAATGGTGAAAAGTAAAATGCGATTTACTAAAATATTATATGTAAAAAACTCAAAAAACCCATTTTTGGAGTACATAATCCCCCCAAAATCCCCCTTTGGATAGTTTGATAGTTTGGATAGTTGGATAGCGATCTGGCTGGTTTTCGAACTTAAAGTCATAAATGTTGCTTTACATGTTTGTACCAAATTTCATCAAAATCGGACCATTTTTTCGAGAGTTATCGCACCCACGGACATATATATATATATATATATATATATATATATATATATATATATATATATATATATATATATATATATATATATACATTTAAGAAAATATATATATACATTTAAGAAATTAACACCATTTTGTTGCAATATTTCGAGGTATTCTCTTTATCAAGCACAAAAAATGAATGACAAACAAAAACAACAGATCATATGTTATTTACACATTTGGTTAAGATCAGATGATGTGGAATAAAACTATTTTGATACTGTAGAAAGAATAAGGAACCAAAAATTATAAAATTAACGAATGTTGAGACCATGAGGTTGTTTCGTTCTTAAAACTAACTGGTGAGCCAATTCGACTGTTCTCAAATTCATGTCATTTAATTCTTTGTTTTCAACACTTTGGATTTTGTGTATAGCTTTAAGATGGAAACAATCTTCAAACTCAGCATTATGTTGAACAGCGTGTAAGGCCGCCACCGGCTTGTGTTTGTCTTTATGGTTGACAGAAAACCGATGTCCTGTCATCCGAACAAGTAAGGAGTTGGATGTTTTTGAATATATATATAGTTTTGAACGAATGGTGTTTTTGGCTTATGGGGACCTCAAAACGAAAAGTTATCATGATCCCGGGCCTAGGTCTCACCATGCCGACTACGGTAATAGCTTCTTCCCTGTAGGGGAAATTCGCTAATATAATGTTGTGGGAAAAATTTGACGATAGTTATATTGGCCCTTACCTAGACTATAGTACGAAGTTCGAGGAATCATACTGCACTAAACAATCGGAAATTCAAGGAACAGTTCAATATGAGTTCTGAAATTATGCAAACAAATAAACTAAAATCGATCAAGTCTAATCATTATTTAAACAATACAAAACATCAAATGAGTTTCTTAATTTAATGGGTTACATAAACCCCTAAGAACTGTTAATATATTTTCTTTTATAGTTGGTGGAAGTCCTTTTCAAATAGACTAAAACAGGTACATAGCGAGGCCTACAACAGTTGGTTAAACTTGAGAAGTCAAAAGGTTTGCCAACAGTAGAAATGTCAGATTTGTAAACAAAATAATACAAGCTTCCATTATCCAACACTAGACTTAATTATCAACATGTCTTCTGTAGTAATTGAACATTGTTTTAAAAACTCTCTAAACTGATTGATGAGGAATAAATAAACTTTACTTTGGAGAGGTTTTTAACAGTTTATATAATTGGTTACAACACAACTCAGGCCAAAAATACAATATACAAAGCACATTAAATAATATAGTTTAAAAAAATAAAAGACAATTAACTATACAAACATAGCAATAAATAAAATCACCATTCCCAATATTTACAATATTTACTGAATACAATATATATCAAATACCTTCTTCTGAAAGTTGTTTCACTGTCAGCATCCTTTCTAGCCCGGAAGCATTAAATTATAAATATTTAAGTAAAATAAGTACTTAAATATGTAATATGCCGTAAATGGCAATCTAAGCGCGTTTTATCATCCAAAACGACGACGTGACCGCATTTTATTGGTCAAAAATGCAGCTGTAGTACCGGAACGTGTATTATCGGTAAAAACGATAACTCGAACGTGTTTGACGAGCTGAAACTGAAGTCGGCCAGTTTTATTGACCGTTATAAGCGATCGAAAAACGTCCATATTATTTTGGGGGTTTAGTGACATTCTCGTAGTTCCCGTTGAGGTAAAACTCCCGTAAAACTCTCAATATTCTCGGTCTGTGGGCACCTTTATGCAAATATTCTGTTCAATCTTATTTAATATTGCCTCATTTATGGAATAATTACCCTCTTTAGGGAGGATGTAACGGTAGTACGGCTATTTTCGGTCGTACTTGTACGTGATGCAAGACCAGATGGCTGCACATTATTGCCCATGGAGGAATCATTACTATACCATATCTATACTACATCCATGATATTGCCCGGACATTCCTGACGACGACGAAGCTTGAAACTGTTTTTAACAGCTTCTTTTTGCGAACAGAACGTACTAGATGATAACTGGAATCCTTCGGTGAACAATGAACTTGCCGTGCAGTAGAAAAGTAAACAAACAATGACTCACAGTTTGGCAATGTTTTGCCCGTTTGACCACTTCCTGTCTATTATTAGATCTGTTGTTGCCCACCCCAACCCACGCCACCCACCTTTCGAGGTAAGTCAGTTCTAAAACAATACTTTTCGCGCATTTTATCTACGCACTAGCTAGAACCTTTGAATTCGGACTAACTACGACACCAGACAGGACGAGTAGGGGGAGGGAGGGTAGGAATTTCGGGTTGTATATCAATGATAAATTCTCAGACGCAATAATTTGGGTTTTGGAATCCGAACCAATATTGTACAATTTTGACTTATAGAGGTACGGCGGCTTTACAGTTTCGAGTTAAGACAGAGCTGTTTTTCCCTAAGGGCACAAGGGCCGAGCGCCCGGGGCCCCCCACGAAAGTGGAGCCGCGGGTCACTAACATAATTCTTTCTCAACTGACGATAATACAAATAGTTTTAAGTTGTTAAAGGTACGTTCAAACTAAGTATTAAACCCAAAGTTATTCAGTATTTTTTATTATTTTAAAAAACATGTGCGGATTTCAGGATTTCATAAAGATTTGTCCTGATCCAAAATCCAGCAACAGGGATAGGCCTGTTAATATTTGAAATACACTGACGGTATTTTAGGGCACCTTATTTCGCTGAGTATAGATATTGTATATTTGCAATATATGATCTTGATCTTGAGCCTGATGTTAGAGCCTGTCCCCTAACCCCATAAACTTTTAAATATCCGCCATATTGCAGTACTTGGGATATGAAGATTCTGCTTGAGCCGATTTAAGTTTGTTGTTCTTGTTCCACAAAACTCAATATGATATATTACAAAATATTATGAATAAACAACCAAACAGAAAATAAATAAATAATAGTACCAACATTATGATTGGTTACAAAGTCAGTTAACGTTGGACACTGAGTAGTCTTAAGTCTTTGTGGTTATCATATATATATGATAGTACAATAATTAATAATATTAATGATAATAATAATAGTAGGATAGCTTGTAGTCAATTTTTGTTTGTTCTTTTTTTCGTATTAATTTCTGGATTTGATAATAGTTTGAAAGTAAAGATGCTCGTTTTGAATCAATTTACTCAATTCGATCAGCACTGTCCCGGTCTCGATGAGGGTTGTGGGGTGTATGCTTATCAGTGTTGCCAACACTGGAATATTCGATTACCCCACACCCAGTTTAAAATAACGTAGGAAGAGAGGATAGCCTTCAGTTCACAACAGATGGGCAGGTCATTCGATTAAATATCGACTACTATTGTATTATAGACTACCAATTCTAGCTCTTTATTTTGAACATAAAAAATGGAACTATGTGTAAAAAATAACAACTTTTGCTGCAGTTCACGACAAATTTATAGTAACCTAACCTAACCTAACTCCGCATAGCGCTGGCTCTTCATTGTGAAACCTATTAAAATTAAATAAATTTTGACCAAAGAAATACAACGTAAACTTTAACAAAAAATCTAGACCTTAAAAGTTAAACGACCAAAATAAGACTTGAACTCAAACAAATTAATATAAATTTAAAAAATGCAGTAAAAAAGTAATCAGCAAAAGTAGGATTTGAACCCGGGACTGCACGATTGTGAGTCCAATACTGTATCCATTGGTCCACCATAACATGTGGAACATTGAGATTGAGAATTGAGAAAGTTACTATTTAACAAATTGTGATCCTCTAGATGCTAGTTGAGTAGTCGACTACGATAATCGGTAGTCTATAATACGAAAGTCGATATTTAATCGGATTACCTGCCCATCTGTTGTGAACTGAAGGCTATCCAGGAAGAGACGAGAGCCGAGAGCCAATGATGAAGAAAATATTTCATTGTGTCGCCTTCATGTAAACTTAACTTAAAAATTATGTTCAAACGCCTGCAAGATAACTGTCTTATTTTTACTACATTTTTAAGTATTGAAATCTCTTTAAGAATATTTTTGTGTGTGATAATATCAAGTTAATCCATAAAAAGAACATTTTTTAAGTAAAAAATTGTAAAAAGTTAACTTTGAATTAGCATTAAACAAGCGTGACTAAACGCTTTAAGCATCCTGAGTATAGAAAATCATACTCTGTGCAGAGTGAGTTGTCAAATGCTCCCCACCCCCATAATGTTTTCTACATTTATCTTATATCGACCCTGGACCATCCAATCATTTTTAAGCAGTAAGTACATTATTTTGACCGTTAAAATTGTTGGTTATTTTCCACTAATTTTTCATGCTAAACACAATGCGGTAATAAGTAGTGTAATGTATTATTTTGTTTTCAAGATACCCATACTTTTTAGAACAAAAATTTCAAAGGTACCAAAATCTTGATAAAAAATTTAGATACTGTATTTAAAACACAGTTTGCATTATTGTGTTTAGAGGGAGGAAATAGATTAAAATTTAACATGATGGTCAAAATAATGTGCATTTATACCACTCAACAAAGATGGGTGGTGGTTTAGTCATTATCTGATGAAATTTAGAAAAAAGGAGCATGTTTTAATTTTGGGAAATTTAAAATTCACTTAAACATTTTTTTAAAGTAGAAGTGTCTTAAAAATGTACAACCATATTTTACAAATGAAATGCGGCACTGTGTTTGGTGGATCAATTATTTGAAATAACAAGTTACACTACCACCTTCACATTTGAAACAATTTTTGATTCAAATATGGCGATTGAACTTTCAAACTTAATCAAAACAAAGTACCCAATACCCAGCAGATCAATATCTAGCAGTCATCAGTCATGAGTCGATATTTTGACAACTGAAAAAAATAAAGAAGGTGGTTCATTAAAAACTTATCCTGTGCATGCATTGCTCTTTTGACCCTAAGAATCAAATCTACAAAGCAGGGCCAAAAATGTAGGATACTTCTTGTAACATTTTTGAATCATCCTATTTCAATTATAATTATAATTAATGAATTGTAATTAATCATAATTATTATCTCTGTGATCAAAGTAAGTATACATGTTCTGTATGATAATAACATGAGATATCGTTATAATTACATAGTTATTGCTGGGGCCTGGGATAAAACAAAAAATGAAATAACATATCCTATGAGATTCCAATTGGTTGGTAATATTATATGGAACTAAACCTATCATAAAACAGCAATCAGCCAAAATTCAATAAATTATCTCATTTCCGAATTATATCATCCTATAATTTAAGAATTGTAAGGTGGACTTTTAGTAAAATTTTAATATAAACAAAGTGATACGGAGTGAGTCTTTAACAAAAAGTGAAGATGATGAACTCCAAAACCACGGCTGCATTTGAAATGCTGAGAGTAGGTCAGAATCCTAGTTCTAGCAAGTAGACATTATTAGTACAGTAAAACCTCGATCAACCGTCACTCTTTAAACCGTCACTCTCTGTTATCCGTCGTCCGTCTATGAGAATATTACTATTTATTAGACTCAGGATTTGCGCCTTTCGGCTTAGTCTGAGCGTCTGTATGAGCTATTATATTATTTAAAACAACATAAATATGTATTTAGTGGGAAGTATTATCCTTTTGTACAAAGTTTATTTTTATTTCTCTGCCAAACATTTTAAAATTTAGTTAATGAACACGTTTACAATATGATGTTTCTATTATACGTTTATTCAGTTATCCGTCACAGTCCCGGTCCCAAAGGTGACGGTTAATAGAGGTTCCACTGTACTGTTCATCTAGGTACTGTAAAGGCGGTCCCACACTTCTCGCGAACAGGCCCGAACATTCCGCCGAACTCCGAATGTTCAAAGTATTCGCGAGAAGTGTGGAAGCTGCACAAACTTTTGAATACATAGAGGAACATACGGGACGGAATGTTCAGTAAACATTCGGGAGAATGTTCTGCCGAATGTTCAGGCCTGTTCGCGAGAAGTGTGGGACCGCCTTAACAGCTCTCTCTTTGCTTTGCTAGATTTATGTCCCATACACTGGCTAAGACCCATATGTGGATGGGCAAAATATGTTGACATGAAATAGGCCAAACTCTTTTGAATTAATAATCATAAAACTAAAATATTTATACTCGATAAAGGATAACACATATTTAGGCATTTATAACCCTATTTATGTATCATATTAAATAAATTTGTTTGTATGTAGGTTTTTGTTATAACTGATATTCTATATTATTACTGTATTCCTTGAGTATATGTCACAATTTCACAGTTTTGGGGGCTGCCAAACAACAGATTTCTTCAACAAATTTAAAGTTCCAGTTGTGATGGAGATTTAAAATGGGTAAAATATTACAATTAAATGACAATCTTGGTGATTCAGTATTAATTTTTACAAGATTAGATTTAAATATTCCAAAAATAGTTTGAATGACATGGAGTGCCAAACATTCTGGTATTAGGTGGATGCAGAACACTTTTTTGAGATCTCATTAACCCGATCCAGAACTCACTATATGTCAGACATTGTAAATATAATTAAAGAATCATAATATTTCTTGTTTCACATGTTAGATGTCTGTTATAGTGACACTGAATGTATTAAAAATTGCAAACTTACAAAAAATTGATTTATTCTTATTGTACTGTACTTAAATACAAGAGGGTAAATTGTGTATAGATGGTGCAAGACAATCACATTTATGCCAGATTCTCGCTCTGACTGATGTTTTGTTGAATCACTCAAGCAAGCGACTTGGCAAGTGATTTTACAATGTATGCAGGTTGTCTGTGAAGTCCCTTCCGAAATTTTGGCATACAGTTTTATGAGTCAAAACAAGTTAAAAAGTTCTTGTAAATGCTTTCTTTCATCTGTCAGTCTGAGTGGGTTTTTTAATAAATATATTAGGAACAACTTTATATTTTGACTTGAAACTTGGCTGATGTCTTATTCTTATTTAAAGATAATTTGCCATTGAATTTGACGTTTAGACCTGTAACTGTTGTGATTGAGCAGTTGGCGTAGTGGTCAACGCGACAGACTTCGGAACGATCGCAGCCGCCTACTGCCTTAAGTCTCACACTGCTAATAAACTATTACGTAGGAAATTCACGAAAAAATGCAATAACTTAGCAATGGGGGTGCATGATCTTTGAAATCTTTAAATCTCATCTTTATGGCATTACATGTTTATTGTCTAGATAAACTTTGCAATAAGTTTGACAATGTTATGATATTTAGCTATAACAATTCAATATGACATTTTTAAACAGTAAAAGCAAGGAATGCCAAAATGAATACCGATTTCAAAATGATAAGCCATGAGCCACGGTTTAAGTCAAAATCTCATGTGGTTTCTAAAATATAAATTGTAAAAAAACACAAATGGAATAACATATTGAAAACAATTATTTTATGACCTTTTATAGGAAACCTTTACTTATTTTGTCCCATACAACTACATGCCAAAGTTTTGGAATGGACATTACAGACACCCTGTATAATCAGCTGGACGTAGCAGCAGCAAACTACCCAGTATTGTCACTCTCGTGACCGCCTTCACTCAACAAGACTTAGTCAGGGTGTGGAGGGAGCTTTACAATAAGTCACATTGGTAAAAATCACTCTGAGAGAAAAAAAATACAAACAAAGTTCAATCACCGAATAAGTTTAAACTATTAAAAAAATGTATTAACACCTCTGGATTCTGCTCAGTATCTTCAGAGTTATTTGTTTGCCTTAAAAGTTGAATATCAACTATCTCATGGAAATAACTGTATGCTGTTCAAGAACTGTGAGCGGACATTTTTGACCACTTTTGAATAGAAAGTTTCAAAATGTTTTAAGCTCTGGAATCAGATTCAGCCTTTAGGGGATGGTAATTCACAGAACACCTAGAATAACTTGTTTTGTTTCTTGTTTTTCCCCACTATACCAAATGTTCACACTAATTTCTTAAAACAACATAAACTCACCTTGAACAACAATGGAATTCAAGGAAAGAAGTCACTATATAAGATTAATTGTTTTTACAAAATATGTTATCTCTTCCGAGAGATATGATATATTATATATTTGCAATATGAATAGGGTAAGGAAAATAAATACAGATTGGCATAATGAAATGGTGGAAAAATCAAGATTCTTTGATGAGATATTGCAGTTACAGCACTGTTTTTTTTTTAAGTTGGAAAACTCATGTTCAATAAGAAATCAAAAATTGAAAGATGCTACTTGAGTCACCATTACATTATTTGTTATTTTGACTTGCCTATTTGAAAAATATTCATGAAAAATATTAGGTGTTATATTCTTATTGGATGTAAAAATATAACTTTTGTTCATCATTTGATGTTAATATGTTTTACGCTTAAGTTTAAAAAAAGTCGTATAAAGCGAGAAAAGACTGGATGAGGTACAGCACTTCAGGTAACGTTCCTGGCATTTGTAATTGCATATAGATATTTGAATTTGGGAAATTTCTTTAAATATTTCATTTTTATAACTAGACATTATTTATGACTAGTCATTTTTACATTGAAATTTGAAACTTAAGAATTGAACACTACAATGTTTTCTTTCAGTTAACCTTGACAACTGCATGGGTTGACATTATTTGATTTATATATTGCTTGTAGTGTTTTATGCAGTGTCTGCCTGTTATAGGTCATGGTGCGGTTCCTGTGCCGGCTTTCCCGACTGACTTAAGTCATAGGTAGCTCAAATGGTATACCCGAGGTGCGTAAGTTAAATTTTTAGTGGAGGTTAGTTTATAAAGGTCTTGATCGTTTTATAATCTCTTCCGTGATCGTTTTCATGAGAAGTAATGCTGATTTTTTTTGGGTGACTGTGTCATCAAATCGAAGTTGTTGGCAGATTACAACAACTTCGTTTCGAAGTCCTGGTTGATACCAGAAGAAATTACCACATCCTTCCTAAGCTTAGTTTATTTTGTCTTTTACGTTCAGCTGAATTGTTTTATGATGTTTAAAATTAAAATAATAAACAGATAAGTACTCTGTACATATGCAACAACGGTGATTTGAAGAGTTGTAACTTTTAGTTTGATGTTCTTAATCAAATGTAGTTTTTTTCTTGTCAGTGGTTGGTAAAATGAAACTTGTATTACACTGCCGAAAATAGCTATTTTCGATGTAAGCTGTGAGTACCGAAAGTGATACTTTTCCACCCTAGTGCCGTAAAAACGGCTGGAGATTTTTGCCGGACTGTTTTTAGTTATTCTGACACCAGTAGCGCCAATAGCTTGCTACGTCTATTACATCCAAAGGAATAGGATACACTAATCTTGATAATACAAACTTGAACTATATAGTCTTGCTATATATGTTCGACTGTATTTATTATTTTTCAAATTGATTTATGTGTTTCTATAAATGTAAACACGTTAACTTCTGTTAATAAAGTCAAATCTCAGTTAAAGTTGGTACAGACGTGTAAAGTAGCATTACTCTGAGCAGAGAAAAAACAATTTGACCACCAAAAGGGGTTTTTAAGAGGATTTCCTACCCTTAAATTATTCCTGGAAACACTAATACAATTAAATTAATATTCAAACATATGTGTGCTAAGTCAAATGTTATTCTTTCGTATAATTTAATCAAATATTGATGTTGTATTTTAAGTATGTATATATGTAAGTGAAGTGTAAATACAATCAAAATACACTTATCATTTACTATATATACTTATAGTATTTTGAAAAATGCATGGTAAGTGCTGCATCTGTTCTCATATAAACATTTTTGTATAAAAAACACCTAATTATTCTGAAAACAATTTGTTTAATTTACATGTTTCTCACATGTGATAAGTTAAAACAATCTGAACTGTTTAGGTATTCTACTAATAAGTATTATATTTCAGTATAATATTTATTTTATTTTTTGCTAAATCCCACATTAAATTCGCTGTGAATGGAGCTTTGCTGGGGTGGGGTATTTAATTTTAGTTACAGATTACATAGCCAACCCTATTATTAATAACAGATTTATCATAATAACTTTTATAATTATATAAAACTCTTAGATGTTTATGTTTAATATGGTTTGTGTTGTTATGAAATTTGTTTATTCAGTAGAAGCTCCCTTAACCGACTCCTAAGGGACCGGGCCATGGTCGGATAACGAAAACGGTTGGTTAAACCAAATAATACCGGAAACAGTCACAATAAGTATTAAAAACAATCAAACTTGTGAAGTATGGTCAACATATGGAGAGGAGCTGATTGAATTTGACTTTCTACGGGAAAATGTAATCGACCTGTTGTAACCTGAAAGTTATTTGCGGAACAATATCGCGACATCGGCTGCCGCAGCGGAAGTTTGTCTATTCTTGAAAGACAGTCGGTTAATCCGACGGGCGGTTGATCCGAGGTTGGTTAAGAGAGCTTCCACTGTACGTAACATTTTCCTAATGGGTTTTTTTGCAAAATTAGTGAGTCGATAAACTAAATTTAAAGTATGTTATAAATTTACAAACTTAATTTCTCACTTTCATTTACTCATACAAATGTTACCATTCCAGGTTGTAATGTGGACGAGATCCATCCTTCTGGTTATGTTGACGGCATTTACTTTATGGCACGTCACCAACAGTAATGAGTAAGTCAATTTTTTAATTCGTGTTGTATATCTAAATTTTTAGTTAGGCTTGAAAGGAATAGTTGCTCGATGAATTAGTGAAAGCCCTTGAAGAGTAGTAAGCCTATTTTATTGCCCATTTTAGTTTTGCTGCCACAGTTCACTATTAAGAGTCTTCATCACCAGAACTTGCTAGACGCCATCTTGGAGTTTTGTTCCATAAGGCCAATGTTAACTTTGTGCCTCCATTACTCCTCACCTGATTGTCACATACAATTCATTTTGGTGTCAAATTAAAGGTTTCGTCGTCCTCTAGGGAAATACTATGTCGAATTCCCTAATTTGGGTATCATAGTTTCATAATAAATAGTTTAATTGTGAACTGAAACATTGTACACGTTCATGAATTTGTAATAAAATCCAAATTCGACTATTGTATTTCCGTAGAGGACGACGAAACCTTTAATTTGACACCAAAATTAATTGTTTGTGATGATCAGGTGAGAACGAAGGAACAAAGTTAATATTGGCCTTATGGATCAAAACACCAAAATGGTGTCCGACAACTTCTGGTGATGAAGACTCTTAAGTTGTCAAGACTTCTGAACCGAGAATTACCTGATAACACATCCAATCAGTATTGAACTGACAAAATTTGGCCTATGTCTTCTTTCTGACTGAGCCTTTGCAAAGAAGACAAGGGAGAAAGAAACCATTATAAAATTACACAGGTACAAGTTTTTTTTTATAGGAGAATGTCTCACGTTTGAGCTTAAGGGTAAAAACACACAGACAGCGTGGCATAGCGTGGTGTGGCGTGGCGTGGTGTGGTGTGGCGTGGCGTGGTGTGGTGTGGCGTGGCGTGGTGTGGCGTGGCGTGGTGGAAGTGTGGACCTCACACACAGTCAGCATGCAGCAGCGTCAAGGAAGAGCGTCAAACTCTTTGCAATATGGTGTTGTCAAAAGATAAACGTACATTTTTGATCCCTGAAAATGTTTATTTCAAAATGAAAAAGTTGCGTGGACCAGTTGAAAGGGAGTGGACCAGGTAGTCGTTTTCGAGAAAGTTGGATTTTTCATGTTTAATAGCAGTTTTGGGGGATAACCACCCTTTAAAATAAAAAATAAAAAACGCCTTGATACTGTGGAATTATATAAAATGTATATAAAATTTGATCAATATTTTAATACGTTGATGGGGGACGAGATTTACAAGATAAGATTTGGTGTTGTGGATGAAGCGGTGACTGGAGCCCCTCTTCATTGTTCCTTCACAGAATAATTTGGAAGACTAAACGTCCAAACATATAAATCTGTAAATATCCCTACAAAATTCCAGATTTTAAAATTAAAGCAACAACAAATACATAACATAAATTCCAAAAGCGTTTGTAATTTTAAGCTTGGATCAAGATTCTGTTAGAAATCAGAAATCAGAAATCAGAAATCTTTATTAACCATTGATTATAGTGTCACATGAAATAGGTTTCATCAAAGTTAAAGCTAATCACATTCAGACATAGTATATGTATCAAAGACATTATAAAATAATAAAAAAAACAAAAACAATACAAACATTTTTATAGTAGTTAATTAATTATTACTATAAGTATAAACACTGTTAATTTAATATAGTCTTAACCATAAATTATATTATGGCAATTAAGACTTATTTTAATTAAGAAATAAAGAAATAAATTGATAAAGTGGGTAAAATCTTCAGGTAAATCAGTAGTTCGATATTCATCTGACGCGACGCCACGCTTTCAGTTTGTTCTTGGTGGAAACGCCACGCCACGCTCCGCTCCAAGACGCTCTCTGTGTGAACTGTCTCATTGCTTATTATGTTTTGTTTTGAACGCGACGCCACGTCATGTCACGCCACGCTGTCTGTGTGTTTTTCCCCTAACACAAGAGAATATAGAACAGGATCCAATGGGCATCCTGCTCAATTTTGGATGTTCCCTTTTTTATCTGTGGAGGGACACACAAATTAGATCTCAAGATATGCTTATCTTTCATCGGAGTGGATATTCATGATACTCTCATACTTACGGGTGAAGCATTATGCGTCTGAGGGAATGTGTGTTATGTGTAAGAAACACAATCATTAGTTACACCAATTCTATCCCTGGGCAAGTTTTAAGCTCAGATCAGTGGGGGGAGGAGGTTCATAAGAAAAATCACCCCCATTTACAAATGTTATGTTTTTTAATAGATATTATCATTGACACAAAACTATTAGAGTAATACCAGTAATATATTGTTTGGAAACTATTTTGGAAAGTATTTTTACCACATTTTATTAAGTCTGATCACAGTTTTGACCAATCTTAAATATTAAATTATATTTTAAAAGATGAATACAAATCTATAACTGATACTAGCAGCCTAGTTGTCATTTTCAATCAATAAACTCTAGTCTTATTTAATTTACAATACAAACTCTGTTCTAACTACATTTACGTTGAGGTAGCCAATTATATGTCATCCGTTCTCCTTTTTGGCAAATGTTTCATGTCTGTTCATTGTTAAGGTTTCTAAACAATGTCTGCCTGTACCTTGTCTGGTCATTGTTTCACCTGATAAAGTTTCATTATTGAGTTTGGTTTAGGCCGTAACATACTACCAGGTAGCTATTTCAGAGAGTATATTATATGGTCCATTCTGCTTGTTCAGGCAACTCGGGCTGAGATATATATGCATTTATAGTTGACTCATTTATTTCTAAGAAGGACAGTTAAGAAAAGATTAAATTACGTGTGCCAAGTTAACTGTCTATGCCAGAGGCGTTTTATTAACATTATTGGAGGGCAACTGTCCAATCTTCTCTAAGTCATGTCCGTTTGTCAAGACCAAATCTCCTCAAATTGACCACTATTTATAGAAGAAGTGTTCACTGCCAATACTAAAAAAAATAAGTAGTCATACTTATGCTTACTCTCATAATAAATCTCTCAAAACCAACATTCTTCAGTGTTTCATCAATACGTGCTGTATACATTATTGTAAAATAAAAAAATAACATGCCAAACTAAGTAAGTCCATAAATGAAAATTAATATATACATTCCAATTTGTTTTGTTTTCAGTTTTTAGTAAGCGCATTGTTTATACAAAATAAAAGTTATCATAACTTCCTGAAGCAATCCTGAGTTTTGATCCGTCTTCATTGAGTTGATACTCAACGTAATACTAACAATAAATTAAACAAATATCACATTTAGAATCCCTGGATGAATTAAAATACACCAAGTACAAAAAACATACTAGGCTTATGCCAGTTTGTTTCCAAATTATATTTTTAATGATAGTCTTTTTTTTAAAGTTTGTTATCAACAGTGTATGTGGAGTATATTTTGTGTACTTTACTCCTTTGTCCAGGGAATTAGACTTTTCGGATCGTACACGGACGTTTTAAAAACATGCATTACGTACCAACGACTTGTTAACCAGACATATAGTAACAATCAAAATAGATGCCATAACTACCGAATGGCTTTTCTACGTGTTTAAACGACAAAAACATGGAGTCAAAAATTGGAAAATATAATATATAGATTAATATATACAAATTTAATTTTTACTGTATTTTCAACTGAAAAATCGTCTGGCACTTTTAAGACATATCTAAAAAAAAAATACGCAACACTTTTGAATGGGAACTTTTATTTCACCTGGCACAAATAGTACATTTCATCACTAGCACCAAAAGTGACGCTTTTGCGATCTGAGCTCAAGTTTAACGGCCGAGGCTGGAAAATGAGCGAGGATAGAAAAGCAACTTTTGGTCCTAGTGATGAACTATATTTTTGATCATACTGCAAACAATATTAATATAATAATTTCTGAAAAACTAAATTTTGTTTATATTTTTACAATTAAAAGTTTGCTTCCATATTGATCTTATTGCTACTCTAAACAAACAGCTGTTACAGAAGTTTTCATTGTTGACAACTTGAATAATTTGTTCAATTCATATTAACAGCTGATGACCTCAACTGAAAAGTGTCATCCAATGATTTTTTTAATCCTAGGACGAAAAACATCATCAAAATGATACTTTTTGTCCTAGAAGTAAAAAGAAAAACTTTAGCATCTTAACCAGCAACCAAAGAATAACATAGACTGGCAGTTGCATACTGGGCTTGAAGCTGGGTAGCCTCTGAGTGGTGGGGATGAATCCACGTGAATCGTCCACTACCGAGTGTTGCCGTCGCTGGCGCTGTCCCGGTCCTGTCGTTAATTCAAGATTATCCCTGTACCAACAGATTTAATTTAATTCTTATTATTGACCTCATTACCCTCAGTGAATGGGCGTTTCCACACTAGGCGACACTACCAGCACGACAACGACACGGTGCCGACACCGACACAACAAATCGTTAAGGCATTTCACACTTACCGTCACGGCAACGACACGATTTAGTCGGTGGAGAACCCAACTACTGTTTTCAGTGGTACATTATGGCTGATTACAATAGGAGGCTGTATTTATTATATCTACGACATAAGAGTGTTTATATAGTTCAATGCATAAGAGGCGCAGTCGGAATAGACAAGTTTGGATTGACCAAATAATAAAAGTTCGCTATTTGAATGTTTTGTATTATACCTACATTATTTGATAAACTAAAGTCAGTGTCACATCATTGCAAGCTTCAACGCCAAGTACCTTCCGTTCCCCTCTAACCCCCTTGCCTTGTGATGTTGCCGTTGAGTGTATTCCTGCTGTATGTATTAAAATATTCTTTTACAGGATTTGCTTCTAAAATGTAAGTAAACAAATTGGCAACATGGGCGTAAAAGCCAAGCTTGCAATGTTATGACACTGACATAGTGACAAACCCAAATGCTTTCTCATATGAGTTATGACTATTTTTTTCGTATGAGTAAAGAAACCTTTGGCTATATGTTGTAAACTTGAGCACTACAAACACAATTAAACGTGATGACACATCAACGGCACCGACGGGAGCGATGCTGCCCACGACAAGTCGGTGCCGGCAACGGCACAGCATCGTCGTGTCAGTGTGTGTAAACGGTTCCATTGGTTAGCATTGAATCTTAACCCCCACGACACCGGGACGGCACTGTGTCGTTGTCGTGCCGGTGTCATGTCGCCCAGAGTGAAAACGCACAATAACATTTGATCAGTAACCTATTGCCTTTCTCACACGAATAACATTTCTCATAAAAAATATACGGGTACGAAGTTTGATTGAGATTATTCTTAACTTTGAGCCTGCCTGCAGGCTAAACTAAGCATTTTGAGAAAAAATATGAAGAATAAAAATTTGTTTTTCATGTCTTATTCGAAAACTTTTTCGCTGACAAAACTTTTCTGACCAAATAATAAAAAAAATCCTAACAGATCAACTTTTTCATGTCTAAATTCAAAACAAAAACTTGATCTCCTTAGTTTTTAATGTTTTAAGTCATTAAAATATTTGATTTTTTACTCCAACTTAACCCATTGCTGTTGACATACTGTTTAAATCAATTTCACAAAAAACCAAAATTTTATCTTAGCTCTAACTGTACGTTTAGACGGTTGTAATGAGACGCGGCGAATTCAAATTTGGGCCAGTAGCGGCCAGTGGCTGAGCCGTTTAAGCCTGTGAGTGGTGGGGGACCGGCTTCAACTACAGTAATGTATAGTGGATAGGGATTGCCAGTCTATATTATTCTTTGGTCGCTGATCTCAACATGTGTTAAAAACAGCTGTTTTCAGAGCAGTATGACGAGAAAGAGTTAAATACTCCCAGCGGTCCAAAAAGTAATGTTTGTGTTATGTACCGTCAGTTTGTTATGGGCGGCCAGTGATAAATGTACAGATGATGCTTATAACACACTATGTTGACCTTATGCCATAATCAGTGATAATCATGCTCATACTGATGCCATAATCAGTAAAATGTATTTCTTCTCCGAAAATTTTCTTGACTGTTTCAGCCTGTATATACAACTACTTATTTTTTTATTTAGCAATTCTTCAACCGGAGTCTTCAAAACACCAATTAAGAAATAATTCTATTTCCATATTTTGTTTGGAAGAAGTGTTATTTAACACCCAGAGATAGATTATGGGGCACGTTAGTTTGCAAAGCGGTATGTTATTCATATCAACCGCTTTTTACTATCACAACAATTTTCACCCACATTTTAAAATATAATTTTATTCATTAACGTTGAGTGCGGAATGCAGGATTTCCGGCAGTTACTTAACAAGTAAACAAATGCGATTATCATGATTAACGCAGTGAACATGTTAAATGCATCTTTGTTCAGCATGTGATTGAATATATTCTCATTGATTTAAACAAGATAAAAGTAAAACATGGTAAATACATTTTTTAGTACGGAATTAATTTTAAACTCAAGTTTGTAAAAAGTAATAGGTTGTTTAGTTCTGTTTGTGCCAACTAATATGCCTCCTACTCTGCTGAGTTATTAGTTCATTTAGGTACTTTCCAACATTTAATCAAATTTTGGGGAATTTTGTTGTTTAAGACCTTAATTTTTAAATAACGGATCAGATGTTTTTCCTTGGTACGTTTCCACACATATCTTCTTAACTCCCCTCTCACACCCATCCTCTCTTCTCCTTATCTGTCAACAATGAATTTTAGTTGCACTGCAAACATGTTCTTTATAATGTGTTGGTTTGAAAGACATATTATTTTAGTAGCTGTGTATATTTGCTACTTTGTTATATTAAGTATAAACAAAATTATTAGTTTTTGATAATCGTTTCATAATAAAAACAGACTATACTAGAGATGCTCAATTATTACATGATTGCTAGAGACATTTCTACAGTTAATGAGAAGCATTTAGCAAACCTTTGACGCTACAAATCTATGACAACGGTTACAAGTATTTGACATAATAATAAAATTACGGCATGTTAAAAATTTGCTTAGATTTGGGCCACTGAATACCTTACATTATCTTGTGCAAGATATATTAATCAAACTGTGTTAGCACGCCTGTTCCCAATAGCTCTGATTGGAGCATATTTTACATTAAGTAGTGTCTGAGACCAAACTTGATTGAGAGGAAGTTGTATTCTTTATTTAATTTTACATTGGTTGGAAGTTGGGGATTAATTTATATGTCTTTGATTGTAATTTACTTATTGTTTAAGAGGTTTGTCATTACTTTTACACCTATTTACTTACTAATTCCCAGTGACCTACATGATTTAAAACAAGTTTGAACTTGATCTTTTGTAAATTATTATGCATGTTATATTTTAGTCTTGACATTTTGTGCAGTGTTCTTACTTCATATCTTCCTTCCTGAGGCATCCCCCATTCTGGTGCGAACATTCCCAAATCTGGCCCAATACATCCCCAGCTCTGGCCCATACATCCCCAGCTCTGGCCCATACATCCCCAGCTCTGGCCCATACATCCCCATATCTGGCCCATACATCCCCAGATCTGTCCCAGACATCCCCAGTTCTGGCCCATACATCCCCAGTTCTGTCCCATACATCCCCAGTTCTGGCCCATGCATCCCCAGTTCTGGCCCATACATCCCCAGTTCTGGCCCATACATCCCCAGTTCTGGCCCATACATCCCCAGATCTGGCCCATACATCCCCAGTTCTGGCCCATACATCCCCAGATCTGGCCCATACATCCCCAGATCTGGCCCATACATCCCTAGTTCTGGCCCATACATCCCCAGTTCTGGCCCATACATCCCCAGATCTGGCTCATACATCCCCAGTTCTGGCCCATACATCCCCAGATCTGGCCCATACATCCCCAGATCTGGCCCAGACATCCCCATATCTGGCCCATACATCCCCAGTTCTGGCCCATACATCCCCAGATCTGGCCCATACATCCCCAGATCTGGCCCTTACATCCCCATATCTGGCCCATACATCCCCAGATCTGTCCCAGACATCCCCAGTTCTGGCCCATACATCCCCAGTTCTGTCCCATACATCCCCAGTTCTGGCCCATGCATCCCCAGTTCTGGCCCATACATCCCCAGTTCTGGCCCATACATCCCCAGTTCTGGCCCATACATCCCCAGATCTGGCCCATACATCCCCAGCTCTAATATTTTTCACTAGGGGCAGCCAATACCAAGTGGTGGCTGGCCAGTAAATAATCTGTCTTAACTTACAGTTTGTTGTTCCATATATACTGCTCTAGGTTTGTCAGAAGGTTGCTTATCCAGCAGCCAACTGTAGTTTAATTCATTCCAGTAAAACAAAACAGGGTTATACGAGGCGTATTTTTAAAAACACTATTGGGGTGACATACAATTGTTGTTTTCTCATGTCTTTGCCAAACACTTCGCTAATCTGCCGATGAATTTTAGCCGTTTTTACACCCTTAACACTTAGAAATGAATCACAGCGCGTACCTCACAAACAGCGGGAGTCTCAAGCGGTGGTGTCACTTTGAATGCTCACAAACAAAAATGTAAACGTGGTCAATTTTTACCCTAGTGATGTCCCCGGCCTTGCTAATAGATGCAGGTACACAACGCAGGATGCAGGAATGCCAACCGCAGCGCTACAATGGCGGGGTTTAAAAACAGTACAGTACTTACTTTAAAAACATGCCTCGTACATTACTACTCACAGTATGTTACCGTCTAAATACAACAAAAACGTGTTATTTAAAAATTAAAAGTGTTTCATCAGTCAGAGGTTAGTGTTTAAAAAAAAAACATGTAAGTATATCTTTGTCAAAGAGGTTATATACTCTTCAACTAAAATTATGGCCATATAACTTTTAAAATTATATTTATATTTATCGATAGAATAATATCAATGATGGTATTATGCATTTTATCACAATAATACTGTACTGTATATTATGCGTAGTGAAATTCCTTATTGCAGGAGTAATTAACACAAAGTTTTGAGTATTTACTTCTATCAGACACAGTTTTACAAGTTTAGCAGTTATGCCTAGAGTATGGGCAGTGTTTTGAGTCAGTGGTTAGGTATGTCTTGTAGCGAGGTGGTGGGGGTGTTTCAGGCGATGTCACCGGCCTCGGCACGGACGCAGACCCAGGGAGCCAGCGGGGTTCAGATATCGGCCCCGGACAGACAAGTTGTGCCACGGACCCTGCATCGCTCCACAACACCGGCACCTCTTGCTGCTGGGGGGGACCAACAACCGTGACCGTTTACGCCACTGCAGCATCAGCCAACACATCGATGGCGTCGCTAGGCTCTACTCGGCTCTGTCCCTCAGCGAACCAGAGGTCGTCATATTGGTCCAGGTCACTCGCGACTGGATCCCCGATCCCCAGGTCCTGGATCTGATGGCGGGTCGGTTAGGGAACGTGTCGGTGTTTGTCGGAGGCCACCACTCGGCCAACGCTATTCTCCACTACTGTCGAGGCATGGGGGATCGCTGTTTCCGTCTCCAGACTCTATTTCCCGTTCTGACTGAAATCCACAAATGGACACCTCCCGGGGAGATTTCATCCACTCTTTTGGACATCTATGATCCCAGGTGGCTCCCGATCACCACCCCCGCACCTCTCAATCCCAACCTCACGCTATCTACGCACAAACAAATCGAAGAACTTACTTCCCAACTCTGTGTTCGAGATAGGAGGCTCAATCGCTACTTCGAACTTCATCATACTATCACCGATGTAGATGACTTGTAAGTTCTTATAAATACAAATATTCAGGTGAATAACACTTCTTCTATTTATATCTATAATGTTATTTACTAGAATCAAATTTTTAGAACCCTAAAAAAGTCTTTAATCACATTTTATATAAAGCTATGAAATTTTTTTAGTTTTTCAGGTACGGTTTTGGGAAAAATCTTAAAAGTTTATTTTAGTTCATGTGTAAATTTTAAATTCTTAAATACCTACCATAATTTGCAAAATCTAAACTCCATTTTTATTTTTTCCTACAAATAATGGGGATTTAGTAAAACACACTGATGTAGTAAAACTTTATTCCTGGGGCCCAGAACCAAAACAGTCAAAATACGGTAGGAAGAAAATTGATCAATTATACTCTTAGCGAGAAAAGATAAAACACAAGTTAATATAAACACGGCAGCGAGTGAAGCTTACCGAGTGATGTTTCAAAGGCAGTGAGAAAGCGAGCCATGGAAGTCTGGATCTGTTGCAGGAGACCTGGAGGTGATGTGCTGGAGCCTGGCATGGTGATGGAGTCGAGCCTCTCCCTCAGAGACATTCTGCCCCTCAACCCGAAACATTACGACAAAAACCGAGCACCAAAGTTCCAGGGACAAGCGACTGTTGTTTACTTCCACGTCACTGTTCTCTCACTGGACTCCATCAATGAGGAATCAATGGTTAAGAGATAGATAGTTTGTTATACAATTAGTCCTAATACAGGAAATAGTTAATGTCACAATAAATTACAAGCACAGGGCTTGAGCAATGATGAGCTGTATAAATAACATAACATGTTTACATTCAGACCTATTTAAACAAAAATAAATAAATAAATAGCGACATACATTAATGCGCATTAATAAGAACGTCCGAGCACAGTAATTAAAATAATTTATAAAACATTAAAAATCTTAAACTAGGATACCTCTTAGTTTTAGTAAAATTAAACTCGAGCTAAAGGTCACACAGATAAAACGTACCGGTAAGTTAAAAATGTTAAAATTATTTTTACTAACCCATTGTAGGCGGTAACATACGTGGCAGTGCAGCCTCTAGCGGCTGGAGTTATTTACCGCGCCAAGCGCTAAGCCCATAGTCTTAGAAGAACACTCGCAGCCATCGTTCACTGCTATTTTGTATTTAAACAAAGCTATAATTTTTGTATTTAAATTTAACAACTATTTAAATAAATAAAAATAGGTAAACTTATCCGTGAATAAAAAACTCAGACCGAATACCATGGATGAAAATGAAAGCAGAATATCAATCAATCACTCATACGCATACAATCTGTCGGATTCAACTGAAAACAACAATTTAATGGTACACATCCTTATACAATCTCGTGGGTTTGTCGATAAACACATCCCACACACAAAATAGCAGCGATATAACAAAACAGAACTGAGTTTATTAAACACAGAAATTCGGATGCAGGGGGTGCGTATTTTGACGGCTTTCACCTGCAATGGGTTAGTGCATATATCTTTACAGGCCAGTGGCGGATTCAGAGGTCAGGTTGGGGGGGGGGCGGTCAACGAAAGTTACCCTTCCCCCTCCCTAAGGGTGGTCACTGGTACCCCTTATTATTTATTTCAAAACTAAATGAAATGATATAACGAATGAAAGTAAAGTTAACATAATATATCAATAACCTTGTACTCAAAAAACTTCCATTGTAGGCCTGAATAATACAATACAAAAAAATCATTTTAAGGTTGGAGGGGCGACCGCCCCTAATTAGGAAGATTTAAATTTAATTTAAAATGTAATTAAAATTCATATTAAATTGTCACTAGTATAATTTAATTTTAGTGATAATTAAATTATATACCATTCTGTAATGCATTTTTTCTCTTCCGGCAGACTTATGTCGCAGACATTTTCTTAGCACAAAGTTGGAGGGACCCCAGACTTCGCCTGCCAGAGAATATGAGTGAAGAATACCGGATCCTAGATGTCGGATGGCTGCACGATATATGGAGACCAGACTGTTTTTTCAAAAATGCCAAAAAAGTGACCTTCCATGAAATGAGTATTCCCAACCATTATCTGTGGCTTTACCACGACAAAACTCTTCTTTACATGTCAAAGTAAGGTAGTACTTAAAGATTAAATTTACAACTAAATAATACCTATTTGTATTCTATAGCTTTGACCTATGTACAGTAGACACTCTATTAACCATCCTCCATGGGACCGAACCCTGGGTCGGTTAACTGAAAGGGCAGTTAAAACTAATAACATCTGAGTAAAGTCATATTAAGCACTAAAAATGATAAAACTTATATGACAGTTAAAATACAGATACCAGAAATAGGTACCAAGATGCAGTACTTGTTTAACTACGGAAACATGTAATCAACTTGTTGTGACCTAAACGATTTTTAAGGTACAGCATCGGGACGTCAGCTACGGCGGCGGACGTAAGTCATTTCCTGGAAATAGAACGGTTAATCTGATGGGCAGTTGAAGCAAAGACGGTTAAGAGGGCGTGTACTGTACAGTCCTCAAACTGAGGGAAATTGAGAATATTATTATAGATAGGGCTGATTGGAGTCACACCGTGGTACAACAAATACACTTTCATTTTTATCAGTTAAAAATTAAGCCGATAACAATGGATGAACAAGACTGGGCGTTTTATGACACTGAGATATGTAAGTGGCAACTCCTCATGAGAACTGTGGAAGATCGGAACTGTAGAGGCCAGACACTGATCTTACCCGATGTTGCGGTAAATATATCTTTAGAAAAATAAAAATAGATAAAATAAAATAAATATATCTTTAGAGTGTGAGAACAAAATCATAACATGACCAACCCCATAAAATGTAAAGTCTTTTTCACTAACTATGTATATAATAGCAACCAAAGAATAATATATAAAATTCAAAGTTTCTGGGTGTTGTCCTTGACAGCGGTTTTGATTGGAATACCTATATCGACCAATAGAAATCCAATTTATCCAAGCGTGTGTTTGTTCTGAAAACAATTTCTAAGTCGTAAACCTATAAGTACCTAATTTTCCAACAAGGTAAAGTACCTTTTTACATGTTATCATAGGCTGTAAATATATGTAACAGCTGAAACATAATACACTTGAAACAGTAACCGTTTTATGGGATTTTGGCTCAACATTGCCAACACCTTTGTTGTCTCACTCTTAAAATTACTTTTCGTAGCTGAAGAAGTTTGACGAGCCCAGGGAATCCTAAAGTATTGAGAGTTTTATTTTATCTTCCTTTAAGAAAACATAAATTACACACCTTGTTACACAAGTAGTTCATTAGTTTTGTTCACCCAGAAAAACGAAAAACCCAGATTGGTCGAATTAATTAATTTTAGCTGCTGACCGCAGCTGAGAATCTGTATCTGTAAAGGTTTTGTGGGATACACATAGATATCATATTAGACCAAATATATAAAAAATAACATGTTTTTTATAACAACAGAAATAAAATGCAAACCTGCGTACTCAGCGAATTTCCAATGCATATACATGTATCTTAATGCCACATAAAGCCACATACCAAGCCACATTCATAAATAAACTATTTATCACATTTTTAAATTTTCTCCATAAGAATAACATGGCGACTGAGTATGCAGGTTTGCTGAAACAAGGAACACAAAAAATGGGTTTTTATACAAATATCAGTATAACTCAACTAGGTAAAGCCACATACCAAATTTATTAATTTATATTCATAATTAAGGGAGATAACATTCTTCTTATTCTCCATAAGAATAACATGGGGGCTGAGTACGCAGGTTTGCTGCTATGGGAACTATCGGCAAACAATTTTTTTGTGCAAATATCAATAGACCACAACGATATAAAGTAATATACCAAGTTTTAATAAGTTAATAAATAAGCGAGATATACAATTTGTCTTATCCTCCATAAGAATAACATTGGACACTGTACTGTGTTTAGCACTTTCAATAGCAATATACCAAGTTTTAATAAGTTAATAAATAAGCGAGATATACAATTTTTCTTATTCTCCATAAGAATAACATTGGACAACGTACTGTGTTTAGCACTTTCAATATCTCTGTAACCAATTGACGTAGAGAAATGATAAAAACCCCAAATTGTTTGTATTTTTAAGCCAAATCCAATGGTGAAAAGTAAAATTTGATTTACTAAAATATAATATGTAAAAACCTAAAAAAAAATTTTTGGGGTACAAAACCCCCCCCAAAATACCACTTCGGATGGGTCGATCTGTCTGGTTTTCGAACTTACATTCATAAATGTTGCTTTACACGTTTGAACCAAATTTTATCAAAATCGGACCATTTTTACGAGAGTTATCGCACCCACAGTTTACAGTTTTACTGTACAGTATATACAGTTTTGAAAGAATGGTGTTTTGGCATCTGGGGACCTCAAAACGAAAAGTTATCATGGTCCCGGGCCTATAGGGGAAATTCGATAAAACAATTAAATTTAAATTGTATCTATTTCAGGCTTACACTTGTGCTGTCATGTGCAATGAAATTTGAATCTTACCCCCATGACACCCAGATCTGCTCCATGATGATCGAAAGCTGTAAGTATTGGTAGTGGGAAGTATTGGTAGTGGGAAGTATTGGTAGTGGGAAGTACTGGTAGTGGGAAGTATTGGTAGTGGGAAGTATTGCTGTAGATTAGAATAACTGCAATAAATAGAAATGAGTTTGCATGTGAGGGAACCGAATCTCTGAATTAACAATTTTAAAAAATCACATAAGGTGTGGAACCAACACTTAAGCCAATATTTTTGGAAATTGGAAAACATTTGATTTTTTAGCTGTTCTGTTTCTCCTGGTTCTACTCATGTGCAATGTTGGGACAGCAATGTATTATAATGTTAGGAGGAGGTTCAGTCAGGAGTGAAAGTTGGTATGGTGATGATAAAACTATGTCAATATATGAAAAACAATCTTTTTCAATACCCCCATAAAGAGGGTACTGTGTTAAGTCAGTTCAGCTTTTCTTGAATAACTCGGTAAACATTTGTGCTAGAATAAGGAGAAAGTTGTATACCCCTCCCCCCCAAAACTAGTTCAGAGGGTCACGTTAAGAACTTTTATCTCGGTCCCGGGCTTAAGTCTCACCTTATTGGGCACGCCAATAGTCACTATTCCACAGGAAATTGGCTAATATTTGTTTTGGGTTTCACTCACCTTCTGACCAAAATACCTCAAATTAGTTACACCAGGATCACACAAACAGATGATGAACTAATACGTGTTAACCAATTTTACTAACGACTAATTTTGCTGAGTTGGCATACTTTTGTCACAAAGCTAAAATCTAAGTAAATGTATGAGCCTACTTATCTTGTCTTTTAATCACCCTCCCTTTAACCGTTTGTTTTAAGTTTTTTTTCCAAGACCTTCCTAGTCTTTATACGTTTCAGTCCTTATTAATTATTAAAATATAGAAATAAAAACAATCACAAGCTATGAATCTATTTCGGAATAACAAGTGGTTGCAAAGACCAACCGTAAGCATTTTTTAAACTCATCCTTTACATCCTTTACGATTACCATCTTTAAATTTATTTGATAATTTCATAAGTATCGTGTGAGTTCAAACATACATTTCTTGCTGACGTGTGCTCTCTCCGTCAAGGCATTCACGACTGTGATTTCATTAAGGAAAGCCAATAACGGCAAAGTGTGAACGGGAGAAGATGTGTTAATCAAACGCAACCGGCCTCTGGCCCCACTACGGCTTCTGATGGCCAGGCCGTATTGATTTGACCTCACAACATCTGCCTCCTAATCATGCCTCCTTGCGGCCTTATATTGGATTGTCGTTACTGATACCATTACTTAAACTCGCTTTCAGTTATACTCGTTTGGTCCTACATGGCTTTTTAGGTTTCACATTTCTTCATTCAATATATGTCAGGCTATATAAACTACTTATTCTTTTCGTTAAATTTATAAATTATAGTACATTTTATTGTGAGTTAAAAGATGACTATGAACTTTAATTAAACTTTCAATTTTAATTTCACAGGATGTAATAACTATGTTATACAACACTTCAAAGGATTCTTACTTATACTGTGTTACTGGTGGGCCTATTGACTGAAACAGAACAAAGTGTTTCTATTTTGTGTCTGATTAAAAGTGTTGTCATTTAAAAAGTTTACGCCCTCAGCTCATACCATATGTTGATAATGTAAAACTGTGTTTTGAGATATAGACAACCGTTTTAGAATTTGATTTAATTTATCTTAATGTTATTCTTATGGGTAAAAAAAAAACGTTGAGGGTGGTTTGTGCCCTTCAAAATAGGGGTATTGAAAATTGAAAACTACTTTGCACAACTGCGGATCGAGGCCATTTATTTGATAACTCAATTGTCAAAATTGGTTCAGAACTAACGAAAGAGTTCTGTTCACAAAAATTGCTTTGGCGTATTATAGATATAGATATACATATTTGTTGGTAAAAATAAGCAATAGATTTAGGTTGGTTACACTGAATTGAAATACAGTGAACAACCACAGTTCCTATTCAAGAATGTTAAATTGCAGTTTGAGGGTTAATGGCATGAATTTAAATTGTTTTAACTTCATTAGCTAGTTGCTTGCTTGCAAATTTAAATTTTGAAAAATTCAGTCTATTTTAATTAGGTTTTAAAAATATTGGAAAAACCAACATGAACTTTATTTAACTTGAAGAAAGTTCAACAATTTTAAATGATGAACGTGTACATTTTATTTTATTTATCAGGTTCAAGTCAGGGCCTAAACTAAGCAAAATGAAAATGAAATGAACAAAAATAATCTTGTGCTTGAAGTTTTTTATTTGTGCTTTCCTACATCATTTTACCACATGTGTTTCAGTATCACACACAACACATGATCTGGTGTTCATATGGAACATGACAGATCCACTGGTTGTGAATCCAGAGATAGAACTGCCACAACTCGACATATCCAACAACTACACAGCAGATTGCACCATTGAATATTCCACTGGTAAGTTAAAAATAACAACTAGCTTTAGTGTAAGAACTTGTTACAGTAGACTCTTGGAAATCCGGATCGCACTTATCCGGACCGATGATTTTAAATACAAAATTAAAAAATGTTTGCAAAAACAAAAACGGAACTTCACGGTTTAGCGCCCTCAGTTTTCACGCTATTATCCCGTATTACACAAATGTCATGTAGTTTGCATCGTCAGGCGAGTCCTTGCTTAGCCCAACCATGCCGTTATCGGTGTTATTGTTTACATATCAGTTGCACCGCTCCGATGGTCTTCTTCTGCCGATGATTAAATACTGACCATGTAAATCATTAGACGGGTGACAGTTTTTAGTACAGTATCTTTAACTATGATTTACAGTGTTCACTAAATCTTTAATATTTTCTGTTTTAACTACAGTTTTATCACGTTTTCATGTAATAAATGTTGCCCTCTGATAATCCGACCTTTTTTGTGTTTCGACATGCTCTCGGTCACATTTTTGACGAATTAATATCGTTCTACTGTATTACGGAGTGTTTCTAACATTCTTCTGGAAGCTCACTCGTGTATTAGCACATAAACGTAAACAAATATTACCATAATTGTTCACCATAAATGGGGAATTGATGATCCATACTCATCTCCAGGAAATTCGGATTTTTCAAAATCCAGACCGGCCGTCTGCCACAATAATTCGGATTTCTGAGTCTACTTTATTTTAAATAATTGTAAATACAAGGGCTGTTTAAAAGGAAAGATTTTGTCTGGCATGTACTAAAGTAGGGAAGAGGGGTAATCTGAGCGTAGACATGAAGCTTGGCTCTTCAGTTCCCAGGGTAATATCATCTAACAATTTCTTGCACTGCTACCATTGTTCAAAGTTACTGTTAATATTAAAAATCCCACCGATTCTCAATTAAATGTTTCAAATTTGTTTTCTACGGGGCTAAGAACTTAAAACCTGCTGGCATTCTTCATTAAATATTTTATGGCATGTATGGTAAAACATGATCTTGTTAACCATGATATGACAAACATTGGTTTCACATATCAATGCCAAACTAAATTTCCGACAATCAAGAAGGACCATCCAAGCTTATAACAACTTCCATTGAACACTTTTCAGGCAAAGACCTATGTAAAACATTCTTAACTGCATGATCTTATTGAGTCTTATTGAGTCTTATTGATCATCCTCTGTAAAACTGTAATGTGGCTTTTGATGACTTCATCTTTTTCCTACTATGAAGAATTGGCAACTCATAGCGGTTAGAGGGTACAGAGAGTTACTGTTTTGTTTTGTATGGGTACCACAAACACTTCAAAAAAAAGTATTTATGACAGTTCAAAAATACATAAATGTATCCCTTTTTTCAGGGAATTTTACCTGCTTAGCAGTAGTGTTCAACTTGAGAAGACGACTGGGCTATCATCTATTCCATACATACATTCCTTCTGCTCTGATCGTTGTCATGTCCTGGATATCGTTTTGGATCAAGCCTGAGGCGATTCCTGCTAGAGTCACCCTAGGAGTTACTTCACTGCTGACATTAGGTTTGTAAAATCTCAAGTTTCTGTAGAAAGAATACCTAGGTTGTAATTGAATGGTTTAGGATAGGTTTCCAGTCCACCTACCATGTAAAAAACAGTTTTACCTACCTTATGAAAAGGTGTAATTAAAATCCTGATTTTTAATGAATAATAGTTAACATGTTTTTGTATTTTTTGCCTATTGGTGAATGAATGAGATAGCATAATGTATTAAATACACAGTTGTAAATAGTTCTGAGCAGAAAAGATAAATCCTTAAAAATACCATTTAAGTTACCGGTACAGTTACATAATCAATGTTATAGTTCAATTTTAAAAGTTAAAAGTTTATTGACAGGCAGAGAGGAAATTAAAGGGCAGAGACACGTCCCAGGACTACCTTAAAACTGGTCTATACCTAGTCTTTTGGCTGTCCACTATGACAAACTTCCCTTTCACCTTTGGTCCCTCCATTTGCAGCGGTTAGGGACAGAATCTCCGGGTTTGGTCCCCTCCTGCCAACCTGAGAATGAATGGTCCCTGGCTGTTGTACATGGATACCCTGTCAGTTGAGTTGACCAGTTGGAGGGCAGAATGTGGGTCCCCTGTTTGAGGGCCTCATCCCAGCTGTCACAGGGGCACCGGAGTTGGCCCTCTGATGGGTCAATTTGGCTGCCGACCCATCCCACCCTTTCCTTTCCTGCTATATCCTATCCTTCCGGTAACCTGCGCAATTTTACCGCTTGTGGAAGATGTGACTAGCAGCTATGCTGGGGTTTCCTGATCCGCTACAATGATGATGAATGATGAGGGCAGAGACACAGGTCTAAGGGGCAGTCACCGCCTTCCTGTTTCCTTTACCAGTCAATTAAACTATTTATCAGGGCTAACATCTAGATTTTAGGGCAATAGAACTTGACTAGTCACAATAGGGACTGTTGGAGCTGTTGGAATTTGGTTGAAATGTTTGCTAACAATCAATTACATATACAGCCAAATAAATTCCATAAATTTAGTTAAGTAGTTTTATTCAAATACAGTAAAACCTCGATCAACTGTCACTCTCTTTATCCGTCGTCCGTCTATAAGAATTTTACGATTTATTAGCGTCAGGATTTGCGCTGTACGTCTGAGCGTCTGTACGAGCTATTATATTGTTAAAACGTTGTTGTTAATGCATGGTTTTATTTTAATCTCTCTCCAAAAATATTTTAAATTTAGTTACTGTACACTGTACACATTTATATAATGACATTTATACTATCCATCTATTCAGTTATCCGTCACAGTCCCGGTCCCGAAGAAACTGACGGTTAAAGGTTCCACTTTATGCTCATAGTATAAATTGCAGCATTTAAAATGGCATATTGAAATCAATAATTTTCTTTGCCAGTGAGACAATTTTTACTTTTATAGCAACACAAAACACCCAATCGCAACAGTCTCTGCCGCCAGTGTCTTACGTGAAGGCCATTGACATTTGGATGTCATCGTGTTCTGTGTTTGTTTTCCTCTCACTGATGGAGTTCGCTGTGGTCAACAACTACATGGGCCCCATCGCCACCAAGGCTATGAAAGGCTATTCTGAAGAAGATGTCAGAACAGCTGTGGACGATCTAAAGGTAAATTCTTTAACGTAAATCATTAGGGGTATTATTGATTCCAAATTACATTTTTGAAAGTCTAAGTCCTAGTAAAATTGCAGTAACATCCTTCAAATGGTAAATTTTAAGATATCACTGTACAAAATCGTTAGTATGTCAAATTCTGAATGAACACTGCAGTGGGCATCCGTCAACGTGGGTGTGCCCCAAGGTTGAATATTGTTGGCTTAGTTTAATACCTTTTGTAACTACATTTTTTTACTTTCTCCCCCTCATATGTAGTATATGGAGAAAGTATTGTTTTCGTCAACATTTTCGAATTTGAGTTGTTAGTGGAAATATTCGTTTTGGTGCTACCTGAACCCAAAAAAGTGATTTTTACGTGACGTCTGTGTGTGTCTGTCTGTCTATATGGATGTGTACAGAGCTAGAGCCCTAACCAATGGTCCGATTTTTATGAAATTTGGTATGTAGGTACTAATCCACGGTATATCCAGGCGTTATTCATTTTTTTGAATTTTAAGGATAATTATCCCCCAAAAACCGCCAAAAAACATGAAAAATCAAGATATATCAAAAACGGCTCTAACGATTTTGATTAAACTTTAGTAGTTTGTAGAATAGTTTTCCAACAAAATGACACCACCCGCATCTGGGTAAAAATTTGGGTTCAGAAATTACAAGACTTAAAATATCAAAAATTAGATTTTTGGATTTTTCATAGAAAAAACATAAATATAAAAAATATTACTATTCACCATTAAAAAGAGCTCAAAAAACTAAATAATTTAGTATCTTTAATTACTATTCTACGATTACTGGTTGTGGAGAAAATTTAAATTTCCATTTTGCGGTAAACGCAGTACGTTGTCCAATCTTATTCTTATGGTGAATACAAAAATTACTATTTCTCTCTTATTTATTGATAAATTTCGTTCAAACTTGATATGCTTATCAAGTTAGCATTGACTAACAGAAGTAATTCGAAATATGTTGCCCCTTAATAACCCTGAGGGAGGAATGGGGGCATTTCCCCTCTTAAAACCTCGTGTGTAGCAATGGATTCTGTAGTGCCTCCTAAACAGGGACTTGGGTGGATGTTTTTGAAAAAAAACTTGTTTACAAGATTTTCTGTACATTCGCCCATGCTTTGTATTCTATATTTAGTAACTAAAAAGTAATTTATTCATTAAAGTTGGGCTGAAAGGGAGAAAGTATGTGACAGTTTCCTGATACCGTTTATTTAACTTAATACAATGTCTTTTAATTTTGATCGGGTGATAGCTCCATCGTTATCCCTAAATGTCTCCTCGGACATTAATTTTGCAATCCTGGTATTATTATTCCCTGACCATTAATACTTCTTTAAGATAAGAGAGATCACTTCACTATCCTAAATACTAAGCCGGCAGTAAGATTATAAACATTGTTAAAAACCTTTCTAATAACTAAATAGTTGTATACTCTTGTCAAATCAATCCATCTTCGGTCAGAGTTATTTATGAGATTGATGACTATAACCATCTTTAGATCTGATCAAACTTTTACACTACAGTTCTTTGATTTATTTTTCAGAGGGATTTGTCTCAATCTTAAAATATGATTAGTCTACAATTTAGTAGTCTTTATGGCTACGTCAATCAGTTTATTCTCAGCATTTCACACTTCGCTATCCCTCCCAACACTTGTTTCATCCCCCTCATCACACATTACTGGGCCTTGGAAACTCTTAGCATCAAATTAATTCTTCACTGCAGTTGTTGTTTAAAAGCAACGGCTATTTTTGCTGCCATCACTTTCTGGAGGGGAAAGAACAGAATTCTGAAAATATGAATGAGTACAATAATTAACTCATTGAGTGCGATGTAAAAATTGTGCAAATTACCCAGGGCTACTAAAACTCCATTTCCTCAACACGCTGGAATGTTTTAGCCTTATTGATAGAGAATTCAAACATACACCATAACTAAAAACACATGACAGTTTAAGTTTATACAATGAACCACTTATAAACTGGAAGCATAGTGTTAAAATAGGAGAATTTCAACCAAAAAGAGCCATGTTGCGCGCTAATCCCCACCATGCACCTGGAAACCAAGGTTACCTCAAGTAGCCTAGTGTCACTACACATGGCTACAAAATCTCAAATGGCTATAACGAATGGCTGAGCCATGGTGATCCTGGCAAGAAAGCGTGTGCCATGTCGCAAACCTTGTTAGCCGATGAAAACGTTAGGTTTTGTTAAATTCAAATGCTATTGGCCAGTGGCAAGTTCATTCAATGTCTAATCAGACTAGCACAGCGTAAACTGTAACGTAAAACAACAAATTTAAAGTAGGCACTTTTCTAGACAAACTATTATCAAAAAGTTATCACGTAAAATAAATGTACAACATGATATCCTACTCGTACTCTTATCGATGTATGAATTAGGTTATATTTGTTGTAAAAATAATTTTATTATTATTTTTAAACTTTTTAATTATCTTAATGTTTGTTCAACTTTTAATTCACTATCGTTTTAAAATAATCAAATAAACCTTCTCTTGCCTAACTAGTTACGAGAAATTTTTTCCCTACTCGCAGAACTCCAGAACTGAGTGTAAAAATTATCAATGGGAAGGTAATAAAACCTCGACTGACAGATGCTTCAGCGAGCTAACAGCTGATTGGCTAAGATCCTTGCGATAACCATGACACACCCTGAGTGATGATAACCATGACACACTGGAGTGACGATAACCATGACACACCCTGAGTGATGATAACCATGACACACCCTGAGTGATGATAACCATGACACACTGGAGTGACGATAACCATGACACACCCTGAGTGATGATAACCATGACACACTGGAGTGACGATAACCATGACACACCCTGAGTGATGATAACCATGACACACTGGAGTGACGATAACCATGACACACTGGAGTGACGATAACCATGACACACCCTGAGTGACGATAACCATGACACACTGGAGTGACGATAACCATGACACACCCTGAGTGATGATAACAATGACACACTGGAGTGACGATAACCATGACACACCCTGAGTGATGATAACCATGACACACTGGAGTGACGATAACCATGACACACTGGAGTGACGATAACCATGACACACCCTGAGTGACGATAACCATGACACACCCTGAGTGACGATAACCATGACACACTGGAGTGACGATAACCATGACACACTGGAGTGACGATAACCATGACACACTGGAGTGACGATAACCATGACACACCCTGAGTGACGATAACCATGACACACTGGAGTGACGATAACCATGACACACCCTGAGTGATGATAACCATGACACACTGGAGTGACGATAACCATGACACACCCTGAGTGATGATAACAATGACACACTGGAGTGACGATAACCATGACACACCCTGAGTGACGATAACCATGACACACTGGAGTGACGATAACCATGACACACCCTGAGTGATGATAACCATGACACACTGGAGTGACGATAACCATGACACACTGGAGTGACGATAACCATGACACACCCTGAGTGACGATAACCATGACATACTGGAGTGACGATAACCATGACACACCCTGAGTGACGATAACCATGACACACCCTGAGTGATGATAACCATGACACACTGGAGTGACGATAACCATGACACACCCTGAGTGATGATAACCATGACACACTGGAGTGACGATAACCATGATACACCCTGAGTGATGATGACCATGACACACTGGAGTGACGATAACCATGATACACCCTGAGTGATGATAACCATGACACACTGGAGTGACGATAACCATGATACACCCTGAGTGATGATAACCATGATACACTGGAGTGACGATAACCATGACACACCCTGAGTGACAAATAACCATGACACACTGGAGTGACAATAACCATGACACACCCTGAGTGATGATAACCATGACACACTGGAGTGACGATAACCATGACACACTGGAGTGACGATAACCATGACACACCCTGAGTGACGATAACCATGACACACTGGAGTGACGATAACCATGACACACCCTGAGTGATGATAACCATGACACACTGGAGTGACGATAACCATGACACACCCTGAGTGATGATAACCATGACACACCCTGAGTGATGATAACCATGACACACTGGAGTGACGATAACCATGACACACCCTGAGTGATGATAACCATGACACACTGGAGTGACGATAACCATAACACACCCTGAGTGATGATAACCATGACACACTGGAGTGACGATAACCATGATACACCCTGAGTGACGATAACCATGACACACTGGAGTGACACACCTGAGTGATGATAACCATGTAACACCCGTATGTCACTGGCATTTAATGTTAATCATTAGTGCTTATAACATTTCTGTGTTTTTTACATTTTCAGAGGAATTTTCCAGCTTCTATTCTGATTGTCTGTTTCAGAAATTGATATACTAAACATGTGCCAGGCGGTCTTAATCAACGCCAAACCCAACTAATATATGTATAAACACGTAGGCTGTGGTACTCAGTGTTCTCTTGCTTGTCCCGGTTGTGTTGTAACACAGTGCTATGTTTGCAGGAGCTGAATCCCCAGATGAGATCCTTCAGGACCTCAATCCCTCCTCTGCCCCAATATGCCACTATTTGGCACACCAGGCACATTGCACTTTTTATTGACAAATTTTCTAAATTTTTCTTTCCATTTAGTTTTTTCGTTTTTAATGTTGTATATTGGACTTCGTTTTTATGATGACTTTTTTATAAATGTTTCTTATAACTGGAAACTGCTATAGGATAAGCTGCCATAAACTATGATAACAGTTGAACTGTTTGCAAGAATGTGTGGTTTTGTGGTGGGGCATACTGACACTCCGATGTTGTTCGATTGTCTCGACAGATAGTTCTATCCATCACAAATTATACAGATACTCGACACATCGCCAACACCGGTTGAAAACTAATTTGAAGATTAAATTAGCTTTCTTCGTGCACAAAGCAAGTCTGCTTCCGGTTTGCTCTTGCTCATAACAATCTGCTGAACTTGTTATGTAAGTTAACATACTTAACTATATTCATCCCACTGGATGTATTAGATATCACCCCATTTGGATTATCTAATAACAAAGTAATATATCTATTTTGCTCATCTTTATCATGGTTATACAAAAAATATTAGTTTGAGAAAAATTATGCATACACAATAAATATGCACCGTAAAGCAATTTCTTCATAATTCACTTTCTATTATGTGAAATACAGTAGCCTCTCAGAAATACAGATCGGCCTAGTCCGAAGCAATGATTTTGAGTTTTTTTAAACATTTTGGTTGCAAATAAAAAAATAAAAACTTCACGTATTAGGGCTTCATACCATTTTATGTGATTAGCACTTATCACACGAATGGAATGTAGTTTGCATCGTCAGGTACCCCGTGTTCCAGTAAAATTGATGTCATTTATTTTTTACGAGGTAGTGGAAGTTGTCAATGCTGTCGGAAGTTGTTTTAGCCATACCCACCACCGGGAAGTCCTGATTTTTCAAAATCCTGACCGGCCGTCCGCCACATTAGTACGGATTTCTGAGAGTCTACAGGACTACTAAACCTTAATCTGTGTCTAACTCAAACACTTGTCTAATTGATTGACAGGAGGAACATCATTATATTTTAGCTCTGTAATATGAACCCATAACATACCAAAAACTATTTTAATTCACACTCGAAATGTCTTTTCAAATATTTTGAGACTGATATTTTAAGCCTGGTTCAAATTACAAGAATTACCTTGGTTATTACAAGATGCAGGCATTTTTGAGCAATGATAAGTCAAGCACAATGATGGAAGAGAGTGACATTTTTCCAGACTTTTAACATGAACAAAATAAGATTGGGTTTTCTTATGCTACTGATCATATTAGTACTGCACTTCCAACCCCCCATAAAATATGTTTAGCATTTAATTTAGAAAAGAATTAATATTAAAAACTAAATATGTTGCAGAGAATCAAAATAGAAGGTTACATGGTAGCATATACCGATCTTTACTAATGCCCTCGTCATTAGATTCGGTTTACCTCAAAATTAATACCTTAGAATTTAGTACATTTATTTTTAAATGTCCAACCTTCAGTAAAATTTAAGCAAGGGAACACTGTGAACTCAGTATTTTGTTGTGATAAAACAAAGCAAAAATTATGATATTCCTAAGTGAAAAGCCATTTTTTGTGTTGGCAGGAATTGGATCCAAGTGGAAGGGGGCCCCCCAGGGCTTCCATTCTCCCACCTCTACCACAATACCCCACTTTCTGCAATGGTAGGGAAATTGCCCTCTCGATCGATCAATTCTCCAGATTTTTTTTTCCATTTTCATTTTTTGTTTTAAACATAGTATATTGGACATCGTTCCTTGAGGTGTAAGGGTGTGCTTCTTGTAAATAGCTTACACGATGTCTACAGATTTGTGTGCAGTTTTGACTTTTGAAAATTTTGTATAACTTACTGTTTTTTGGAGTATTGTTGTTTCCATGTGTACATTGTTCATCAATAAATGTTGTCAATAAAACAATTTGTTAAACAATGGACTAGGGTTTTATTGTGTACATTTCATATCCAAATAAGTTAAACATCATAGATTGGCAAAGAAACACATTATCGAGAGGTAATACCTGTGCTCAGATAAAAAACAAATCATAATATAGAGGGAATTTGAATATCCCACGTTTATAATATAAACAAAATCATAAAACATTAAAAAAAAATAATTCAATACCCATTTTACCTGCTCGCACTACTGCTTTGCTGTGGCATAGTGTGCAGGCTTTCACAAGATATAATAAGATAACAAGCAAATTTTCACATGACGTCTGGCCCACCTCAATTGTGTCTGATAGGCTTCATAACCTAAAAGACAAAGAAGTATTTTTCCTGTAATTTGTAAACTGAGGTATTCAAAGACAAATAACAAGTTTTCTACTTCGAGGCAGATGAGTTTCGCTCCACACTGGAAAGTAGCAGTTGTTTTAGAAATGTTTTCTGATGTAAAAGTTAACCTTCAATTCAATTTTGTTAAAATTTGAAGAAAGATGCAAGTCTGAAATATCTTGGTCCAGATGAAGCCTTAACCCACTGGCTTACCTGAAATTTGCCACCTGACAAACCGTTCAGTTTCCTAAGAAAAATTAAATAAATGTAGACTTTTACTAAAACTATCACTATAGCAAGAATTATTGCTCAATTTACTTAATTTTTTCACTAATCTTTAGAGAAATAAATTATCTACAATAAGAAGATACTTTTGACAGCATTTATGTATGGTAAATATTATATATATATATATATATATATCATATATATATATAGTTTATAAAAAACATTAATTTTAAAAGGAGTTACATGTAAAAATCAAAAAAATAATGTTTCAGCCCAACAAATATTATGTACTTGTAGGTTATTTATTTTTTTACATGAAAATAAAAAATGTTAGTGATACATTAATATTTGACCTAGATATAACATATTTTCCAAAATCATATTTTTCCTAAATTTGACTAAGTTTCCCCAAGTATGGGCATATGCATGAAAAATACATACAAACAAAAAATGAAAACAAATTAAAACAACAAATAAACAAAAAAGAAAAGATTTAAAAATAAAAAAAAAATTTTTTTTAAATAAAAAAGTGCTATCCCGAGTATACTCGGGGTTGCACGTCCGGCGGCCACAAGTATACTTGGGGTTGTGAGCCAATGGGTTCATACACATTTTACAACTAAACTGTATTTTTGTGTATTTCCCCTTTCAAAATGCTCTTTTAAAATTTTGTTTACCAAGTATTTTAACTTTTTTTAAGATTTACCCTTTGTTGTAAAGCTAAATGAAATCATCACTTTGTGTTGTTTTGAGTAATGTTTTTATCTTAAGTAGTTCTAGAGGAAACTAAAGAAAACCTGCTTGTACTAAGTTTAATACGTTGTCTACTAATGTTATTATGATGGGGAATTCATAAATTTCACGTTGAAGTCAGTTACATATGTATTTTGATTATGTGTGATAAAAATACCCTATGGTGTTCATATTAAGACACCATGTGGGTTTGACCACATCCCTATACAATACTATCAGAAACTCTGGACTGAAAATCAGCTGGTGGAGCATCGACCGCGCATGAGCGTGACGAGGTAAGCGAGAGACGGAGCAACGCCTCCTTCTTGTTGTCCAGGCGGCGGTTCGGGAAGGACGTCCTCTCACCTTTAAAGTAGGGGTGTGCGAGTTGTGATTTTTTTAATCGAGTCGAGTAGTGCTAATTATTTTCGAGTTTCGAGTATTTTCGAGCGAGTATTTGCCATCAGTTGGTAGTTTAAAATAGTATAATGGGATTTGGATACCACCCTAGATTTGATAATTTAAACATGGTTTCTAACTAATACATGAGTAGCAATGCAAAGTTTTGGCCAGTACAATCAAACTGGATTACGTATTGACAAACAAAACACGGTTTGACATGTGTTTCCGGCCGATGAAACAGGGCCTGGTTGTCATTTGGCCAATTTCACCTGGTCCAGACATCGCTTATAATCAACATTAAATGACGAAATCGTTAGTCACGGCCGAAATTACGCGGTCCGATCGTCATTTTCGGCCGATTTCACGTGATGCGATCGCCTTTTGCGGCCGCTCCTACACGTTTTGGCCGGTCGCAATCATTTGCGGTCGTTATTTTCGGCTGATTTTACGTGATCTGATTGCCTTTTGCGGCCGTTACTACACGTTTTGGCCGGTCGCAATCGTTCGCGGTTATAATTTTCGGGCGATTTTACGTGATGTGATTGCCTTTTGCGGCCGTTACTACGCGTTTTGGCTGGTCGCAATCGTTACAATCGTCCGGAAATTGGCGGGAAATACTCTCTTAAACTTTCGAGTATTTTTCAAAACTTCGAGTATTAAAATACTCGGCCGAAAACTCAAAAGTTTTGAGTACTCGCACACCCCCTAAGTAATTCAGGTATCGTGCTAGAATTATGGCTATGTAAGTTTCTCAATCTTGTGGCGGAATAAATTGGGGGACAATGAAGAAAATTAGCAATTAATTAGGCGAATCATTCTAAATTCACAAATTATTTCAATCGTAGGTATTGTGCAATTCCAGACAGGTCAGGTGGACGAGGTGTTCCTGGGTAATTAAGCCTTTCCATGTGGGGATATGTGTAATGATTAATTGATTATTGATTAAAATTGATTAAATGGAAAGCTCAACAAAAATGGCAAAGCCACGGGGTTCCTAGGTTGCTACGCGGCCTTTGGATTAATGGTGCACGCTTGGTAGGATCATGTCGATAACTGCCAGCCAGTACGCCGGCCTGTCTCTCGCAACCAAGTGACTGTCAATGGTTTAACAGGAAAGTTAGGTTTATCCATACTTTCTAACTTTCATCAAAATTGGATGACATTTGTACTGTTTATAAGCTATTCATAAGACAATAACGTGTACTTCTATATAAGTAAAGGGAAAATCCAGAATGGCAGCAAAAGTTCACATCACTCAATGGAAAATACTTGAAAACTGAAACAGGGAAATTGAGGGAACATTTTACAGCAAAAAATATTTCTATTTGTTCCATGTATATCCAATATTTTGCCTCTCCGTGACAGGCTAGTAGAGCTCTTTTTACTCATTGACTAAATTTTCTGGATGGACCTCAGTAATACCTGTTTTTTTATCATTATAATTTACATCATTAAAATATTTAATGTGTGTGTAATGCATTTCCATTCACATTCATTCATAGTTCAACTGAATGGCTTGATTGCCTTATTATGACTCAGCTTCAATAACATTGTATGAAGCAAGAATTTATAACTAAAATGAGTGAATAATTTTTTTATTCAGAAGTTTAAAGTTTTCCTCATAGCCCATTTCAAAATTAAACTTCAACATCAGTAAAAGAAGTAACCTCTTCATATTGTCAATCATTAAAATGAGAATGGTTTGTACATTGCTTGAACAATAAATGTAAGATGTTATCATCAAGAAGTGGAGTAGTGGTCGGTGATAGCGTTTTAAGGTAAATCCTCAGTGAATAGAAGATGGAATTAATTCCTATAGTCATAATTTCACACAAACTTACTACAGTCAACTCCCGATTATCCGGGAGCGAATTGATCGGGTTGCGGTTTAACCGGGGTCAAGAAAGGTTTATTTTTATTATTTTTATTTATCACCTTCTAACCATAAATAGAGCAATAATACAAATTTATTTTGCTAAATTATCTCCAGAATCGTATTCAATTTACTTTGTTTATCAGAATAAATACTATACAAACAATTTAGTAAACACAACATAATCTGAGAGTCTGTCATCTCACTAATGAGCCATGGGCGCGTGATGGAGAGCGATGACCTTGACACTGCACCTGGCTGGGCAGAGCGACGGACGGACGGTCGTCTAAAAATAGAAACATCTCAAAACAATCATCCTTCCCGCCGTTGTTCACCCTCATGGGGGTTTCCCCCAGTGCGGAATTAATTAGCATACTGTTTGGTGTTTAGAGATTTTTAACATATAAAATATCATTCGGCGTTTTGGATAGTATTTACTAGAGATGTGTGAGTACTCAAAATTTCGAGTTCGAGCCGAGTTCGGCACTGAAACTAGAGGTTTTGCTGAAACTCAAAAGTTTCGAGCGAGTTGACTCCTACCGTTTACCCGCGATACCAAGGGGGGGGGGGGGTTTATTTTAACTTATAGGCCTAAATGAAATTTTATTTTCTCCATTTGTAGAAAGGTGGAGCGTAGGCCTAAACATAATATACTAAACATAGGATAAATAAAAAGGAGGAAATAAACAATAAAAAACTGAGATTATTTTTTAATGAAACTGTTAATTAATACCATATAGGCTATAACAACCTTAATACCAAAATATTAAAAGTATTTTATCTTCATGGCAAAATTTTATGCAATTACTACTTTGTATGATTTATCTTACCTTTTTCCAATGAAGCAGGAATCTATTTATTTTACTTACTATTGTTATTTTCAGGTCATAGTGACTAGAAAAGTATATTTTAATAACAACATTTATAAATGGAACCCTATACACGGTTCTGATCCAATTCAACTCGACCTATGTGTTTTTTATTTGTATACTCGACTCAAACTCGAGATTCGAATCTTTTGCCATTTATAAATGACATTAAAACACAATATTGTAGTATACAAATATAAATAAACCTTTATTATATTCGTAAAATTCAATTTATTGAATCCCTTTGTTTTAACCATGGTTTTCGGTTATCCGTGACCCTCCAACCGGTCATTACTCCGGATAATCGGGAGTTGACTGTATTTGCTAAAATGTTTTTGGATTAGCCTTAATCACTAACTTAATAACAGTGTAATTTATAAGGTGGAAAATAATAAATCTACGTGTATTTAAACAAAATTTCTTTAATAATTGATTGTATTCAATATACTATATCGATAAATCATAAATTTAGTTACTAACAAATAGAGCGGTATTTTAAATAAAATATGTCATTTATTGTTACATTTATGACATACAAAATCCTCAACAGTAAATAAATGCAAGTATGATTTCAACTGTAGGAACACGGTTCCACATTAAATACGATGATATAAATTAAAATTATGTTTTTCAAAATAAAAGCTTAACATAATAATATGTAAATTACAATGCAATAACTTTAAATAATTATACTTTGATTATAAACTATGTATAAATAATGTAAATGTCACAAACAAAGCTGATTAATTAATAAATAAATTAATAAAACTAACAATCGTAAATTGTAAATAGTTGTGTAGTTAAATTTCAGTCTATTGAAATTGCTACTCAAAGTACCTAAAATGTAATAGTAAATCATACGAAATACATATAACAAAGTTAAAAATCTCGCTCTGTTATTTATTTTATCTAAAATAATTTAGATGTTTAAAAATAAAACAAACTAAAAGAATAAGTGCATAAAATGATACCAAATTATTACATGCAAAGGAGAACTTTTCATAACTGCATAGCTTTAGAGGTAGTCTATATCTAGGGTTAAAATCTTTACTGAATCATGTGGTGGGAAAAGGTTAAGTGATGGATTTATGTAAAACACACCTTAGTAGTACTCTGAGCAGCAAAGTCAAAGACAAGAACACAGCTATATAAACATATTATGTATAATCCATAAACTCTGAAAGCATAAATATTGAAAAAAAAAATCATTACAAAAACAAATTCTCGAGAATATTTTAAAAATTAGTTAAAAACCAATAATTACTCATAAATAACAAAATAACGTGTTACTGATATCGGCATAGTTCACATTATGATTAGTCGAAGTATCCACAAAACCTTAGATTCAGAAATAACAGAAAAGGTCGGAGAAAAACTAGATAGGCAAGAATAATAATCCGTAGTTGACACAGTGACACGGATGAATGATGCCTGTGAACACAGCGGTTCTACGCTTTAGAATCGTATATTAAATAAATAATTGCCAAATGACCGAAAAGGCGAGTCCATCAGCCACGGCGATTAACAGAATAAATTTCAACAACAACCTCCACCAGCCCGTAACACTAGACACTTTAAAGTCTAACAACTTACACTCAGCGCCTGACGATAACAAGCAGTCCAACAAAGCGGAATACAAATGAGCATCACGCCCGGAAATCATAAACGAGATAAAAAGATTATTGAACGTAACAAGATTAACATAAGATGAAGAGATTAACTGAACAAGTTACCAAATCTGGGGGTCACTGACTCTTGAGTTCTTTGCCGATGCTGTAGCTGACGATTTTGTTCCAATCGATCTTGGTTCGTGTGACGGGCAGCTGACGCCTCAATGCCTTGAATGTCGTGTCACTCATCGTCTGGTAATTGTCAGAAATCGCTTTCTGATAACTGCTTTCCGTCTCTTCTATTAGCTTCACTAAATCCTTAGCTGTTTGTTCTTCACTCTAAAAATATATCACAATTAGCTTTGACCCAATGCCAGCGAACTACTAAGGCATATTTGGCAACTCGGGTATTCATGTTATCACATACTAGCTGAAAAATACTAATTGTACTCCCAGCCTGTAGTTTTTAAATATTTTTGTTGTAAATGCCTAGAAATTAACAATATTTTACAATAATGAGATTGTTCAATTGTGCCACTAACAAAAATCTTGAGTCTGATAAAAGTATAATTGAACATTTTGGCTGTTACTCTTGGAGACAAATTATGAGAGGAGAGCAAAATACGTACCACGGTAAATCTAATTTACAGAAAATGTAATTAATAGTTTATATTTAGGCAACTTTGCCTTACTTTCTCCAACCCACCTTACAGATTTTATTCCTACAATTTGTTTGTTTCTACCTGTTAGGGTAGGCTATATTATCTATTTGAAATAAAATCTAACTGAACTATCCAGTAGGAATGCTGACAAAAGGGATTGATCTACTTTGAAAAATAAACGAGTTCGCACGCAGCACGCTGACGTGTGGGAAGTGAATTTCCACATAAAAACTTTTAAAACTCAAAATCTGTGTAAAAACATACATTTGTACAATTTTTATTGAAATCTGAAAACATTGATTTTTTGGCTGTTCTGATACACCTGGTTTCATTTACTTGCAAAGCTGGGAATACAATTTTGCGCATTATAAGGTTAGGAGAAGGTCCAGACAGGCTTGAAAGTAGGCGTAAGGTTGCTGGAGATGATAAAAGTACTCTAACAAAGGAATAACAGGCTTTTCTAGTGTAAAACCCCTATAAGACAAGGTACTGTGTTTAGCCGATACACATTTTCTTTAATAACTCGGTAAATATTTATGCTAGAATGACAAGAGAGGGCTTAAAACTTTCGCCTCACTAATTCGCATCTTTTTACATGCATTAATTTTACATCCGGGGCTTTTCGGACCCTTTTTGGGCCCAAAAACTTGAAATTTGACAGATTAATCCCCAAAAAATGGGTTTAGAGTTTTCCGATTGTTTTTCCCAACGAACTTGTCCAACAGATTATAGAATGGAATGTCCCTACCAAATTTGAATTAAATCGGACAAAAATGTGACCGCTAGAGTGCATACACACACACACACACACACACATATATATATATATATATATATATATATAAATAACATTTTGAAGACCCCACAAAACGTGTTCAGGGGGTCACGTTAGGAACTTCTATGGTGGTCCCGGGCTTAAGTTTCACCGTGCGGGTCATGCTAATAGTTCACTTTCCAAAGGAAATTCACTAAAAAGGACATGAGAGATGGTGAAACAGAGCACAGTAGTATTGTGCTATTTATAACATTTTCCTTTGTAAACTTTTAGGTATAATAAGCTTATTACCAACAAAATGAAAGACCAACTTCTACTTATGTTTTTTGTCTTAAATTCCAAAACGGTTTAACAGACATAGATAGGTACTTGAAGCGATCTGACCATCCATTATTTATAACAAGTTTTATCTTTAATATTTAATTGAAACATTGTTGATTTTCAAATAAAAATGTAAGGATTTAAACCTAAGGGTTGAACTACCTATTGTGGCTTGTTTCTTCCGGTATTCAATGGGATATATGCATTAATTAGGGGTGGGCGAGTACTCGAGATTTCAAGTACCTGAAGAATATTTTCTAATACTCGAAGGCCGAGTGAGTATTAGAAACTACTCGAAAATTTGAGTCGAGTAGTTGATTACTCCCGCCGTTACCCCAAATAGTTGAAAATGCAAAGCTACTCCCGCCGTTTACCCACGTTTACGCCGCTAACCAATATTTAATAAAAAAGTGACTGAAATAAAGAAAAATAAACCAAACATTTATTTTTAGCTCACATGAAAGGAGACATTGACAGGTGGGTTATTTATGGATACCTGTGAGTTAAGATAAGTAAGAGAGGGGCGCAGGGGATGGTTGGGTCAAGGTCAAAAAATCACTTTATTGTTAAAATGTTCTGGTTTTGATAAACTAACACAAAATTGTTGTATGGATATATATTTGTAATACTTATCTTTTGTTTGTTATGGTTGTTGATATATAAATATATATATTCATTCATGGTAAAATTAAGGTTAAAATAAAATAAATAATGACATTAATAATTCAATAAAATTTTATGTTTATAATTAAATAAAATTTTATGTTTATAATTAAAGTTTATTATGTAAAAACAATTAAAATGAGTTTTTTTTTACTTTTTAAAGAACTACTCGGCTCGACTCAAAACTCGAGTAGTTTGGTTCAATACTCGACTCGATTAAAAAAAACACTACTCGCCCACCCCTAGCATTAATACAAATTCTATTCAGTTGTTTGTTCTCTTCGCATAGAGATTATAGTGACTGGTGTGGAAAGCCAAAATTGATAATTGTGTACCATAGATTGTGAATAATAACCTTGTATGTTGTGAGCACAGTATGATAGTAAGTATACTTGGTAGTACATCAAATTTTGTAGGTATGATTTATTTATGACCTAAGTTAAATACACTGTGGGCCCGTGGGTCCCTATTGTATGTGTGTTTCATGTTGTAAAGCTCAGATCCAATGTAACATTGTAAAAAATCATCCCGAGCACAGTCAATATTTCACTTCGGTATTAATAGTGTTTAATGATATAAAATATTTGCAAAATTGAAGGCTAAACTTTTGTACAATAATTGTGTTTGTTGTCAGGAAAAATTTCAAAGATTTGAAGTGAAAAATCTGGTAGACAACAGAATCGGGTAATTTACAACGAAAATAATTTTTTTCCTGCAGCTCAGCTCAAATAAAGCTCAAGGCATTTAACTTGACTGATTGACTTGAGCTTGTCCAAAAGTATGCTCACAAAATTCCACCTTCCATTCATATCCACTTCTCTCACTCTCTTCAGTTTAAACCAAAGCCCTATCACAAGCCCACCTTTCCTTTGTCCGCGGTGCATCGCCACCATTAACCCCCACCACTCACCCAGCCGGCCTTATCCAAAACTATCCTCAGTACAAGTGTCAATAATCAGTAAATTAACTCATGCAATTGGACTGTATACTTTTGAGACAAGAATACTATGCATAAATTGTTTGTAATTTTTGTTTTAAATATAACGTTCTTTAATAACGAATTTAATTGTTTATAACGTGCAGCATCCAAGTCACCATTCATTATGTCTAGGATCAGATAAACAATGTAGGCAAGATAAACTAGAATTTTGAAGCCAGTGGCATATTTTTAATGTTTTGATACATGATAGCATAAAGACTAGTTGTTACTAGGGTCGAATATTTCTTAGAAAGCATCATTAACTAATAGCCTATATAACAATGGCAACCAAATCCAGTTTGGAATAATAACAAGAGTCTATGGATCGACCTGGTGAACCTCGGACTACGAGGCGCTACCGAACAACTTTGCTACCCCGCCAGTAACTACCGAACCTGTTTGGTTTGTACTCTGATAATAGAATCCTATGGTTCTTTTTTTAGCTATCCAACCTGGTAAAAAGCAACAATTGGTGAAGCAAATAATATTTTACGTATTGTGACTATTTTTAAATTTACCTTTCTATGTTAATTTTACAACCAATTTTATCCAATAAACCTGACAAAGAAGCTTCACATACTTGTGAATGTTCAGTTAAATAGTTGGCGTAGTAGTCAAGGCGACACTGAAATCAGACCGATCCGGATCTGTTTCTTTAGAGCTGGATATGTTCAACACAATGGCCTGAGACTAACATGAATGAAACCAAGTAATATTATAAAAAAACATAGTTATGGCTGTCAAAATTTATCATGTCTCAAAAAACGTATTATTTCAAGATATACTCACAGAAACTACAAGGACTTCTTTAATATCTTTTGAACTGACGAGCTGGACATTTCCGTCTTCGTAGTAGTGGACTTGGACCTTGAGAATCCCTCTGACGTCGGCAGAGCCACTGTTGATCGTCACAATCCACTGGGACCTCCACCGCCCATTCCTGGACATTGTTTATGCTCATCACATGGTACATCTATTTAGCGAGTCCGTTTCACAACGTCAAGGTACAAAACTTTAAAAACAACGTTAAGGTCATATTTAAAATAATGCGGGGTTTTAGAACTTAAAGGTACATAACGTCAAGTCTCAGTTATTTAAATGTAAAATAAGACTGTTTTAAAAACCTCCAGTTTCAAAACGTAAAGGTACAAAACGTCAAGGCAGTATTTGTTATAACCGTAAACGCTGAAAGCGATTTCACTCCAAACCAAATCTGAATCCACTCCGGTTAAACTACTTATAAATACATTTGTTTCACAACGTCAAGGTACAGAATTTCAAGTATAGCCAAACTCAATATTTTTGTTTACCTGCAAGTGGACTGAAAACGGGCGAGTTACTGACCTGGACGTTGTGAAACTTTACGTTTTGAAACCACTTTTTTTCATATAATGTATTTATACTACCTTTATGTTTTGTACCTTGACTTTCTGAAACAGCTAAATTGAAAACATTCTAAATAATCCTTGATGATTTGAAACAGCCGAATTACTAAGTTTAAATAAAAGAGGACCTTGACGTTCTGTACCTGGAGATTAAGAAACGTTCCCTATTTAGCTATATACTGGTTTAAATCAAATTCACCCTTGAACAGTGTATTTCTCAGTTAAAACTGGGCGATTAATCAAATTTTGATCAATTATTTTAGAGTAAAAACTACTCGGTGGTCAAGTAGAGTAATAGCTACTTAACCGTTCAACTATGCCGATCTCATTAGTGAATTTCCTATGGAAAGTGAACTATTAACATCACCTGCACGGTGAAACTTATGGCCGGGGCCACCATAGACGTTCCTAACGTGACCCCCTGAACATGTTTTAGGGGGTCGTTCAAAATTATATCCATATATATATATATATGTGTATGCACTCTAGTGGTCACATTTTTTGTCCGATTTACTTCAAATTTGGTAGGGGCGTTCCTTTCTATAATTAGTTGGACAAGTTCGTTCGGCAAAACAATCGGAAAACTCTAATCCCCTTTTTTAGGGATTTTTCTTTCAAATTTTGAGTTTTTGGGCCCAAAAAGGGTCAGAAAAGCCCCGGACATAAAACTAATGCATGTATTAATATGGGAATTACAAAATAAAAAAAATAAATAAATTAAAAATTACAAATGAACCACTTCTACCACACACTGGTTATAACAACATAAAAAGTAATATTAGCATCAAAAACTGCATAGTGTTGACTAGTACCGGTATCTTAATAAAACAAATTCGCCCACAATCGCGTCTGATTTTGTAAAACTTCCCCACAATAGCTCTCACACTCACATCGGCAGTGCCACCAACAATCACTTCAACATTGCTAGATAGGCAAAAGATCGCTACTACTTCTTTGATGCTGCCGTTTATCGAAAACACATCGCTAACGTTGCCGGCAATCAAGAACGCATCGCTATTGTAACCGGCAATTGATAATGCATCGCTAACATCACCGGCAATCGATAATAAATCGATAACGTCGCCGACAATCGAGAACGCATCGCTAACATCACCGACAATTGAGAATGCATCACTAACGTCGTTGGCAAACGAGAATGCATCGCTAACATCGCCGGCAATGGAGACCAAATCGCTAACATCGCTGGAAATTGATAACGAATCGCTAACGTCACCGGCAATCGAGAATGAAACGCTAACCTTGTCGGCAATCGAGAACACATTGTCAATGTCACTGGCAATCGAGACCGCATCGCTAACGTCGCCTAACAGAAACGCGTCGCTAACAGAAACAGAAAACAGTGTGCTTATTACTGGTCACCAAGCCACTAAAATTCCATGTTTTTTTGTTAAATTTCTGGCGTTGGCCACCCCACCTGACAAAAAATAGCGTACGACAACAATTGCATATATAGTTAGGCAAACTGTAATGTGTTTGTTCTCTGTTATAGTCTGTATCCGTCTTTTGTTGTATGATAAAATTGGTTAACAAATTTAAAGAAAGGTAATTATGGATAGAAGGGAAAAAGAACAAAACCTCAACTTAAAAGTTTTATTTTAAAATTTAATTCTAAATTTAACTTCCAATTCTAAAAAATCTAGCAGTTGACACTTATGTTTCAAATACAATTTGACAACAACAAAAAAAATTTCAAAAACGTATGGTTTGAAAAACAACTAGTTTTATTGATAATTAAATCCAATCCAACAACACGGAGTAAAGGCCTCATAAAAGCACACAGTAATACTATATTGGGAACGTGGGTAAATATGCGATGGGCAACAGATAGTTAAATTATATAACAACTTTTTTATTTGAAATTTTGTCAATACAGAATTTTACCATAGGCTTATTACTCTTACAAAAAAGTTCAAAGTCTTTAGTCTTATAAAAATCATCAATATTTAAGTAAGAATTAATATTTTGCTGTCTTTGAATGTATACAAAGAATTGTTCAGGAGTGATTTTAGTCTAGAAGGTAGAAGGTAGAAGTGTGAAATATAACATACCAATAGTTTTTGGGCTGAAATTGGTGATCTTCTATACAAGCAGTGAGGACGATGGCTGAGCCTTGCCTTTTGGCGAAGACACTGGAGGCGCCATTCTTGTAGTGGTCGATAGTGTACGCGTCCAACTCCTCCTCCAATGGCAATCTCCAAGGTTCTGTGCCTGGCTCGGGTTCCCAAGGCTGCAAGTCAAACAATTAAGGCATCTACTTTCCTTGCGTTGAGACATAAGTATTTTCCAAGGTAGAGTTAGTGCTAAAGAGTTATTTCCCTACTGATTAAGTCTGAAAATTGTGTTTAGTGTCCCAAAATAAATCTAGATAAATCCTAGATTAATTTATCATCTGAGTACGGCTAGTACAGGATTTTTCATGGGAGTGGGAGTCAATGTTTTGCTACCACTCTTAGCCCAAACTTTACTTTTGACTTCTCAAACAAAGGTTATCTACTAATTCATCCACGAAAAATTTCTGACTTATTTAGGTATTCTAGGCGATTTTTAAGAACTTCCAGGTGGTTGTTGTTATTGAAATTTCCCTAAATTCAAGCACGGCAAACAAATCTGTCTCTCTGTAGGCCAAAAAATCCATACCCCTGAAGACCTTCTTAGGAGAGGCAAAATCTACATTTTAAAATTGTTAATTAAAACAACTCAAATTGTAATGTTTCCTTTCTACTAGCAAACAATTATAAATTACATTTGTTTGACTGGTATACTTGATTAGTCATTTAAGGAAATTATTTGAAGAATCAGCAATAAGAATTAAAATAAGAATCCTTTATTTTACACACAATTGTGTAATAGACATTGTCAACATAAAATAAGTACAGTACAACATAAGCTTGTGAGAGAGATACAGTAGGCTACTTATTTGGTAAGATACAGTAGCCTATGAAACACAAAGTCATACTAATAAATAAATAATAACAAGGCAATGACTATAATAAATAAACACACAATCTGCAATATATATCACAAAATATAAACAATCAGGAAATTTATATCCATTGTAGTAGTTGTTGAATAACTTATAGCTAAAAAGTATAGGTAGGCCTAAAAAGTATTAACTGACTCCTAACTTAATCAGTTTTCTAGTAGTAAATTATGATCCCTTCAGAAACTTCAGTTTTTGCTTAAGATTTTATACAAGGTACTGACACTCATATTGAGTTTGACAAAACATTAAACAGGTGTCAATTGTTTGGTGTCTTTTGTCTTAACAACCTAAACCTGAATGAAGCTTCATACCTTGTGTGAGATCTCGAAAAGCAAACTTTTTAATTTTTCGAAACAACCATAATCCACAATCAAATAACAGCATCACTTGACAGTCAAGGAAAAATAACCTTTAAATCAGAAGGAAATGAATACCTGACTCAGGATGCATGGCCGTCACAATTTGTTTACTTTCTTATAACAAACTCAATCGTAATCTTCATTATAATACACTATTGTTGTGCAAGCATTATAATACTGACCTCATAATCACTGGCTTCCTTTCTCAAATGATCGTACTTGAATGACTGTTTTGAACGGGCATCAAAGAACCGGCAGCCCCCGAGGTCATTGTACTCTGTTATCAGCACTGGATGAACACTATTTTCGATTTTTACAGGCGTCAATTGGTCCTTGTTATACTGAGAAAATGCCCTGAAGCAAATATTAGGATATAAATTAGAATTTTATTTTAACCTCATTGCTATTTGTCGAGTCCCTTGTATCATAATTTAAATCATTCAGAAGATATCGGTTCGGTCAAAAAGGAGGAACTAGAGAAAAACAGAGATCATAAGTGGGATTTAGAAATGAAATGGTATAATGAATTAAGAAAAACACAGAAAATATTCTATTTACTCTCTTGTGAATAGTGGAAATGAAGGTTAAACATATAATATTTATCTATGTTATCTTTTGGTTTTCAAGAACCTGAAAAAGAGAAATACATTCACACAACAAGTCTAGCAATTTTATATCTATTGGGTTTAAAGTAGAAATCTTTGAAAAAAGGAAAAAGTTTAGCTGGCTTATTAACACGTTCGCTGCGAGTACGCCCGTGGGCGTGTTACTGCCACGCTGCAACTGTTCCGATAGGCTAACGAATGACTAAAAACACTGTGCGGTGCTGTACTGCGATACAACACCACTGGACGTAGTTCTACAAAATGCCACCAAGTAGCAGAATAATCCAGATAGCAGTAGATAACCAGGGTTGCCATGTACAGGGAATAAGTCAGACGAAAACGACTGCGGGGAAGTCCCGTGACGGCCGGGATACTGGGAGAAATTTACTATCAACCTATACCAAAATAAAGCTTACATTCTAAGCTACACGCTGGCAACAAATCGTCTACCCCGCCCGCCATGCTGGCGCACACTGACCGCATATCTGTTGTGCAAGAAGAACGCGCCAATTGTCATAGCGCGCGTGGCGGCGAGACGCGGCACTACGCCAATTGGCGTTGCCCGCAGCTGTCGTGTTAATTTCAAAACTAAACCAAGGATGGCTTTTCAAAACTAAACCAAGGATGGCTAAACTACACCTCTGGTGACTACTAGTCTCTGGTGTCTGATCAGTCAAAATGAGTACTTCCAGCTTGTCAACCAAGGAATAGGCTACTTAGTATTTTTACACTTAAAAAATATTATGGACGTAGCAAAGTTTAATGCAGTACAAGCCACACTAAAAAGAATACCCCACCAGAAATGTTCTATGCAGATTAAACTACATATAGACCTATATAATTTCTTATGAAAAACTTATTTAATTTCCAAAGTCATTTAATGTCAACCCACGGTATATACTGACATTCTGAGAAAATCAGGGAAATTATCCTGCTGTAAGGCTGCGGGATAATAAAAATAATAATTGGGGAGCTTGGTACTCTCCATGTTCTGCTTCTCTAGAACAAAAAACTACAATGATTTTTACCAGCCAATAAGCCAATGATTGTTTTTAATGTTTTAAAAATAAATTATTCAATATATTTGAGTCCTCAAGATTGTTGTTTTATGTTTCACGGGTTAAATCAATAATGACAGTTACAGTTTGACTATTTCAGTTGTAGGCTATAGTTTAAGTTAATTTTCTCTAATTTGTATTTGTAAATTTTAAGCCATTTACTACCTCTTACTGTTGCTGAGCTACATAAAAGATTTAGATTTCGGTTACGCAAGATGTTTTTCAATACTCACCGTAACAAATTATTGTAAGTTATGAATTTAAAATGGATACATGATACATATATTGTACATATACATATACACTTGTATTTGTTATCTAACAAGTTACCTATAATACCGAGTATTATATCAGGAAAACGGACAAACCACAACCTAGTCTTAGGCTGAAAGTTTTGAGAATGTTATTACTCTTTTAAAAACACATGGGAATACTTGGTCGACACTTTGTTGTAATGCATATCATAAAAATAAGGCAGTTAAAAATGTACTTAACAATACAGTGTGGTAGTAAAGTCCCGGAACGGTATATTATTGGTTTAACCATCGTAGCTAAAGCATTAAAACACGGTATATAAATCCTACTCATAAAAATCTACTTTTTGAGGTAACATTGAGTTTTTTTCACATCAGGGGATTTTTTTTCTGCCCATGCGGAGTATGAAGAAAATCTTAAATGTAATACATCAAATTAAAGGCCTTAATTAGTAGAAAACAATGAATGATAATGCAGAGTGCTTTGTCACTCAGTAGAATAGTAATCATCATCATCATCATTGTTGCGGATTAGGAAACCCCAGCATAGCTGCTAGGCACATCTTCCACAATTATATTGTGCAGGTTACTGGAAGGATAGGATATATCAGGAAAGAAAAGGGTGGGATGGGACGGCAGCCAAATTTACCCTTCAGAGGGCCAACTCCCATGCCCCTGTGACAGCTGGGACGAGGCCCTCAAACAGGGGATCCACATTCTGCCCGCCAACTGGTCAACTCAACTGACAGGGTATCCATGTATAACAGCCAGGGACCATCCATTCTCAGGTTGGGGACCAAACCCGGAGATTCTGTCCCTAGCTGCTGCAAATGGACAGAATTTCCCAAAGGTGAAAGGGAAGTTTGTCATAATGGACAGCCAAAATACTTACCATATTTAATGGCAACTTAATTTTCTGCACCCAATGTCAGCCTCAAAACTGGTATAGACCAGTTTTAAGGTAGTCCTGGGACTAGAATAGTCATTTAAATAGGGCTTTTTGTATCTGGGTCATTTTGGTTTTGAGACCTGAAAGTTGAGTAATTTAGAAGGGGATTGAATGAAAAAATTATTGAGGGTTTATTGCCATTTTAATTTGGCTGAAGTAAAATATTTTTCAGGAAGAACAATTCTTTGTTAAAAGGGGAAAGGACTGTGATTTTATTGCCTCCAGAACGTTATCTTAAGGGAACAAGTATCATAAGGGAACGTTACGATAAGGGAACATTATAGGGAACGAGTTCCGAGCCGGCTCCCTTACCCGTGCGCATGAGGTTTTATAATAGTATTTTGGCTTAGTCGTGTGTATGTTCGTAATGTTTGTAAATATTTGTTTTTTTAACAATATGACGCAGTTTGCTACTAGACCTACACAACGCAGATCTCATGAATAATCTAGTGTAATATGGATGCAGATGATGGCCTAGCGCCGAAACGCGTTCATCACGAACAAAATTGGATTGACGACATAAGTAAAATAACAACTAGTTTGTCATTATCAATCCGTGCTACAAACCGCACATAAGTTACCTTAAGGTTAAATGAGTTATATTATTCCTTTGTTAATTCAAATTTGATTCGACCAGATAGAGAGAGAAAGAGAGAGGGAAGTAAATTTTGATTGTTGTATTCTGAATTGTTCAGTAGTCTGTTAGTCCAATTTACAAATAAAGCTGATTGTAGTAATCTTACAACTCAAGCTGGTCTCATTTGAGGACACCCACACACTGGTTAAAAGATCAATTGATAACCTACGCTCCCAGTGTACATCACAATTGCCCTACAACATCCAAAATATACAACAGTACTGATAACTTACCCTGAAGCTCCTTCTTTTAAAAGGACGTCATTATTAAGGAGTGTTCTTACATCTGAAAAATTAATAACAAAAATAGTAAGTTATTTTTTGAAGGATATATATACATAATAATCATATTTGTAGCCTTACTTTATATTTTTCATGTTTAAGGTGATGAAACTATTATCTTTGTTAATTGGAATAAACAAGTTCAAGTTTGAGTTATACTAATTAATAATCAGAAGGGTAAAAATTATAATGCTTATAACATATTATGCATGGTTCACACTTTTATTTGGTTAATGACTTGCGATTCAGAATGCGGGCTTTTTTCTTATAACTTTTGATTATCCCACAGTAGTGCTTTGCGTTTACGATTAAAATCAAAATTTTCCCCTGACTTGTATAAAATAGTATAAGCATATTCCCTAACTTTCAGCCTTTTAACAACTTTTTCCCTGATTTTTTTTCAAATTCCCTGACTTTCCAGAAAGTGTGAACAATATACAGCAAAAACTACAATAGCTCACAACTAAAAATTGTTTGAAACCTTACCGTTAAAAACTTCATTGAATTCTCCAGGTGGTGAATGAAGGATAAAATCTGAGACTATGCGAACCTGAAACAGAGACACATGTACGGTATAAAATAATAAGCAAGAACTGGAGAATGATCAATTTGCCACTGTCAACAAATATACATGTTGAAGAGAAAAAAAATCTACCAACAACCTGTCTTGAGTGGATCAGTGGATTACTATGTTCATGTAAATGTCACTGGCTGACTACGCTGAAATTTAAAAGTTAAAATTCAAGACTGGAGTAAGTTTTATCATTTACAATACAACACTTCACTATTATGTTGCTTTATATTTAAATGGTTGTATATAGGCCTAAGACAAATGAAGGCTCGGTCCTATTGATAAGTAGAGCTTCAACAGATAACAGGTCTGAATGGGCGTCACGATCCTTGCTTAAGGAGTACAGTAATATCTCTCAGTTTTTAAGTATTCAAATTAAATTGTTATAGTCTCACACATTTGTAACTAGAATATGTTTTTTGAAGTTTAAGTTATACAATTCCCTGTTCTCCAAGTTTACTTCATTAAGTTATAATTATTTACCCTGTAAAGTTACAAAATCCTGATGCTTAGTCAGATCAAATATATATAACATCCAGACCCTTTAAATCCCTTTTAACAGCCAGATACAAGGTCTTTGTAAATACTGGATAAAACTAATGCTACTATTTCTGATTTTCTTAACTTATAAAGGTCTAAAACTATACAACAATTGAACAAAACTATTTTATACACTACAGTAATTGGTTTTAACTCAAATTAAACTATAAATATATATATACTTATAGCTTCAAAATAAAATAAATTACAAAGTATTTGGTAAGAAATTAATTTCCACAGTTATTATGGGATCATTTTAAGATCAATTAAATTAAATTGAAAAGATTGATTGTTTTGGTTGGATTTGTTGTTGTTGTGTAGGGTAACAAATTTTGAGGTTCCAGTTTCTTAACGTTTGCTGGGTCTCCGCTAGTATCCATGGGCTTGTGTCTTTGAGCTGGTCACTCGTATCCAAGTGATGTGACCAATGTTAATATTAATGACTGCAATTTGCAGCATTTTCAAGAGGTGGCAGTGGAAGAATCAGTGAGTGCTACTCTTTCTTGGTTGTTTGAGCCTACATTCATGGAGTTCTAACCACAGAAAAGAATATTTAACCTCTTAACAGCCACAAACCCGATATCACAGAGCTCCAATTTCACGTGTGACTGTCATGGACGTGTTTTTAAGTTTTGCAGTGGCCAACTATTAGACTGCTGCTATCTATGTGGCATTTTTGGATACTTTTTAATGACAAGTCTTGGAAACTCATGGTATAATTAGTTGTAAAACTCATTGTACAAGTTTTCAAACTCTGCTTGCCTGGAAAATTCTCAATGAATATTAGAGAGCCTAACCAGTGTTAGTATTGATTTATTGCTTGTGATATATACTATGGCAGGAAATTATGATAATAAAGGGAATAATAAAGTTATTAGAACTTCCTAGTCAGAACCTTAAGTATTTAGAACTTCCAAGTTCAGAACCTCGAGTCCGGTACCTGCAGCAATTATTTAGAAGATGGCAACTGGGATACCGATTCAATATTAACTCTGTCACAAAAAATTATAATGATAAACCAGATATCTCAAATTGAATATTTTAACCTTCCAGCAGTCGCCGTTAGGGATTTCCTCCAGGTCATTTTGTTTTTTAATCAAAATATATTCGATTAATCACTGATGATGATTTGTTAGTACCTTCGAAGCAGCATTACCTATATGAGTCATATTTAATAAACCCATGCGGTAGCAGAAAATAATATATTTATAGGATTCTACTTCGAGTTATATAACTTTTCCTTGAGGCGAAACACCCAGTGACATACGGTTAATACGGTTAACCTGGAGATAACCAGGCGCGATGAACAAGACCTTTGACAAGGGAAAGTTGGATTTCCCACTCTATATCTGATTTCTGGTAAGGAGGGGAATTTTAGCACTATAAATAATAAAGTCAATACATTTTTTGCTGGCCACAACATTAGATTAAAAATAAACATAGAGAGGTCTGGTTTGCGGCAACCATTTTTTTGTTTACCCTCTTTAAAATGATAAGTATGCAACTTGGGGTTGCTATTTGAAAAATAAAAACTACTCACAGCAACCCCTATTCGGGATGAGGGTTGAAACCCTTAACCACTTAAAAAAATACTTTGACTTATGCTAGTAACATTTAACAAGAAGATTGTTTGAAAATGTACAGTCGTTTAAAAATTAAAAGGGGGAGGGGGACCTTTATGGGACACCTAGTGTATTTGTGACAATTGTCAATGCATCTAGGTTATGTCTGATGACAAATAAACGATTCTGATTCTCTGGTCGGATGCTTTGCTCACTTGTCCAAGGAGTTCGATAGCATCAACCCCGCCCTTTTTGTCGAGAAGCTGCTCGCCGCTTTAGGCATTGTTGACCAGGCCCTAAAATGGGTTGTGTCCTACCTGTCGGACAGATGACAGGACACAAGAATTCACTATTACTACAATAATTGGTTAAGATTTTCATATAGGTCTGCCTCTTATTCTGTCACTTCCGGTGTGTCACGGGGGTCAATACTTGGTCCACTGCTGTTTCTTCTGTGCTTTAGCGTTTTAATAACCTTGTGGTGTCCTTTACACAGATGACACCACAATTTCTATTAAAGGCAGGGATACCCCACAGCTTCAAATATATAGTTTCTGTCTGCCTGTGAATTTGAACCAGTTTTAAAATGACCATACGCTGGTTTTAAATTCTACCAAATGACATTTTATCCAATATCAGATTAGACAACGGGGATTAGACAACAGGATTAGACATCGATGATACTGAGGTAAACCAGGTTCAAAATTCAAGGTTTTTCCAGGGAGTGATCCTCGACGGCAATTTTGAATGGAATGCTCATATCGACCAACTATTGCCTAACTGTTTAACTTATCTTAAGGTCTCTTTGTTCTGAAAACAATTTTCAAGTCCTTATATAATATTATGAATCTTTAAAAAATAAGAAATGTTCTATTTTAATATTTTTGAGTCCCACATTATTTATTTAACTAGGCCTAATATGTAAGGTACTTTGGGCAAGCAGAATCTGGAGAGTATTTTCAAAGTGCAGAAATGTGCAGTGATTTATAGGCCCTACTAAGGGTTTAATGGGACGGATAATTGCTTTGAGGTTTTTTGACATCTTGATATTCTCACCATCACCATGCACTGTTGATTCATTTTTTAAGCCATTTTATTTTCAAAATCCTCCAATCAGTTGTCAGACCAGGTACCACATGAATGACACCAGGTTTCGTGATGCTCGTATTTTGACCCGACACAACTTAACCCTCTTCGAGAAAAAAAACCTAACAAGGCCCCCTACCACCAAGAAGTCAAATTTGTCTATCACTTGCTTTCTGCAATCAAAAAAATAAATTATTTTTCTCTAGAGAACTTTGAGAAGATTCTTTCGATTAAGAAACGTTCTATTCCATTGTTGAGGTTTTGGCCTACCGCTTAATTTCTGTTTTTATTTTACTTCTGGGAGGGATCCTGCCTAGTCCTTATGCCTGGACTAATATTCTAACTTGATTATCTCTTGATGACAACCTCCCTCTACGATGAAGGGAGGGAGGAGGATAAGTTATGTGTATACAAAATGTTAAATCTAATTTTATAAAAACAGCTAAATTTACCCTTGAAGATTTAATAAAATAAGGTGAGGTTACCAGGGTTAAATATAGTATTTGTATGTGTTGTGTGTCTGTATATAAACAGGATAAGGTAGTACCAGTTGAATATGCCTAGGCCTAACATAGCATTGTAGAATTTGAGGGTATACATTTTGATATCATTTTCAAAACTGATGTTTTATTTTTAGTTTCCATGTACCAAAGTTAAGTCACACAATTGGATTTTAAAACATGATAGAATATAAGTAAGCAAGCACATACGAGAGGTTATCCCTATTCAATTTCTGATCAGCAAAAATACCTTAGAGGTCAGACTATGATACAAATGTAAATATATGTTATGAACATGTAACAGCATTATAACCTAGCAACGATAAAAAGTGAAAATAAAATAAAATAACCAAATTTAGGAAGAACATCACTTGGGCGATGACACATAAACATAGTGTCTATGACTCACTCAAAGTAACTTTAGGGAGGGCTGCTAAGGTGTAATTATACTTCTCAGCAAATAGAACGAATCAGTTTTCAAACTCATTGCAAATTACTATTTATGGATATTTACCTTTTCTTGATCTGTTATTAATTCATCGCCGTCTGCAGCCATTTTTACCTAAAAAACAAACAGGCTTCACACTAGGGCTATGTATCCAACCAATAATTATTTAGATGTCATTTAACCAGGCCAGGCCAGATATGACCAATGAATGACCAATGACCGAGTACGTGGGCGCCATAGAGTAAGAAAAGAACTGTCTTTAATACTAATGTTTAACAGCAATAACCAACTCGATATAATTTGTACACAACCAAATATATTCTTTAGTATTTCTCTCGTATTATAATTTTAGAAGTAACACTGACTGATGTCAGATGCCTATATTAAGGTCGTTACATGAAAACATTATGCAGTGATCCCACATGTACAAGCAGTAAGTAAAGTAGTAATCATTACTCAAAGGTTTGAAAACAACAAGATTAGGAATAGGATTCCCTTGACTTCCGAGGGGCAGTGTTTGGCGAGCTTCGAAGCAGACAAGGGGAGTGAAAGTGACAGCACAGGCTCGTCTACGCCGCAGAGGTTAAAGCAGAAACATTTGCCAACACGATGAATGATAAATGTCAGACAACCACAACATCAGTGACGAGCGCCCCAAAGAGAGAATTTATCACTTCCTGGAGACATTCTTCGTGGAGCCCCCTGAAGATAGCAATAAGCAGGGCCAGGTAAGAAGGGCCGTAACATTTCGCCTGTGAGCGGACCCCATTGAGGTTTTTGTAATACCAAAAATTGTATGTCCTCGTCGAGTCTTGAACCTACGACCTTAGACTTACTGTACACTCACCTTAACCCCCACGGCCACTCTGAGTCACGAAAGTGTATGGAAGGACTAGAGGATATACAAATTACCAGTAGTCTACACCTACACGACTAGGACCACACTTTCTTTTTTCTATAAATTAATCTACTTACGCAAATCACTGTAATAAGAGTAATATAAGTTGGAACAATGTAATTTGGTTCTTTTGATTTATGTGTCTATTCTTGCTATGAAATATGATAAACTAAACTACGAGCAAATTAATATAGATTTAAAATAATTATTATAATAAAATATATTATGTTAATACGGTATAATATAATATTTACATTAATTTTAATATATAATTAATAATCATATAATAAGTATGATTTGCCAACAATAGCTTTTGATGGTCCAACCATAGACTAACTACAGTAGTTAGTCTATGGTCCAACTTCTGCTATGGTTGGATTTGCTAACGCAGGTTGCCCAACGATTGGTTCGTTGGCCCAACGTCTCCTATGGTTGGATTTGCCAACCGACCATTACCCAACCACTTCTAACCATCCCGACCATTCCTTATCGTTGGGCCAACGATGTGTGCTACCATAGACTAACTACAGTAGTAGTTAGTACTGTAGTTAGTCTATGGTGCTACTAGAACCTCATATATTATATTTAAAGTGTATAAGTGTATCATATTAAAGTAAGTAAATCGTTAGTGAATATATATATACAGTATGACACGAGGACGATGAATAATAAATACATATACTTAACTTTTTAAATACAAACGTTATGTCAAACATACTTTCGTTCATATATATTTGCTGGAAGCCACTGTTCTGCTTTGTGAGTTAGTTTATATTTATAAACACTTGATGGGTTATGGCCGCTTTCCCTAAAAGCGTTTGTGTACTTTATTAACAAAAATGCCGTTGGCGTTGAGATACAAAAAAATATAAAATAAAATCCTCCTAGGCAGTGATGCTTTAACTGGTGAGCACTTTTTCGCCTACAAAATTTAGAGGTTGTTTGGTCGATATCGAACAGACGATACCGCAACGTTTCATCAACCGATTGTTCGTTCATTCTACTGGATGATTTGAGATTGCCGACTGCCGAGAAGTTGAACTTGGAAATGGAAACCACTGTGGAAGTTCTAAGCTGACTCGACTAGGGCCTGTTGAAGTATAAGTTTGGCCATTGGACAATTTGAAATTGAAATACCTTACATCCACTTAATATGGCAAAAGATATACCCAATTTAAATAAACTTTGTAATGCTAAGTTAATTAAGTAATGTATACAAGGTCTTAAACAGATAAGATGCCTTTAAATTTACAAATTGGTTGCAATCATAAATACAAAGACCTCGAGGTAGGGTTAAGATAATTAATCGGTCTCTCTAAATTACTTGTGATAAGAGAAAAATTGTTCATAAATTAAACTAGTATGAAATAAAACCCATTCCTTGCCCAAGTAATAGGCTTAATTATAGCTAAGGACTTGAAAGGCTCAGTTATTATGAGTTATATTAACTTTCCATATCCATAATTTAAAGTACCTATAAACTCTTAAACTCCTATAAAATCTTCGAACGTTTCAGCTTCATAAAATCTACTAGCGCTACTCATTTAGTATTCCAACAACCACCATTTCCCTTCCAACTTCGAAAACATCTATCTACTATCGTAGTCAACATTCAATCGATAAAACAACCGGTTGGTAAAATTGTTCGATATCGACCAAACAACCTCTAAATTTTGTAGGCGAAAAAGTGCTCACCGCTTTAACTTTCAGATTGCACTCGATATAGCTCGTTGGATAGGCCTTGATCTTGAATATTTCTATCTCTGCCTTATTCTTTGTTTTGACAACGCTGGCTTATTCTGAAACTGAAGTTTACCATGTTAACTTAAGGGAAACTGTATTCATAACTGTAGGGTTGCTAATTAAGGCTATTCACCCCTCGGGCCTTCAGTCCAGTGGCTGGGTGGTTGTACCATCCTGACTATGTATCTAGAATTAGAAAAGCTAATAAAGGCCACCTTATATTCTGGTAACCTCGTGTTGTCATTTAAACCCAGCCACCCTTAGAGCGCGCAGGGGTTGGGCTATATACCCCCCCCTGACTGCATATTACAATATAAAAAAAGAAAAAGGATGCTGTTATCATTTGTACCCAATTAAGCCACACCATATAAATAATGGGACGGGAATGGTTCAGCAGTCCAGGTTCCCAAGGATCAAAATACAATTTTATACCTAAGTAAACACGGACAAAAACAACGCGATTTCTTACAGGAAGAGACGATGCCACGAGCAGCCCCTGCTGAGGTGCAGCTGGGAGGCCAGCCGATTCCTTGGAGGCCCACAGTGAAATACCTGGGGGTCACTCTAGATTCCATACTGCTTCAAGCAACATGTTGACAAGAAAGTCGCCGAAGCAACCTCGATCCTCGGACTGATGTTGTCGCTCCTCACAGTACGAAGCTCGCTGCCAATCAGGACCAAAGTCACCTTTTTCCTGTTGATTGTTCGCTCTTGCATGACGTAAGCTTCCTGGACAGCAAGACAAACAGGAAACGCCTGGAAGTCATCCAATCGAGGACGCTCAGAGGGATCACCCTCCAGCCCTGGTTCGTCCGAAATTCTACCATCCGGAAATCGACTGAGGCCCGACCCTCGAGGATTTCACGAAAGTAAAAACTTGCCGCCTTTTTCAGAAAGCGGATGAGTCTCACCACGAGCACATAAGGGAGCTCTGCAGGCGATTCGGAATCGCAGAAAACTGGATGACCCACCGTAGAACTTCGACGGTGACCAGCCACGCGGTTGACGGGAGACTGTCACGTAACTTCTACCTGATAGCCATATTTTTTCAGAATTATCCAATACCTGATCGTAAATTCGGCAGTCACGGCGTATAATCCGCTCATGCTGTGGTCGTCCTCCCATTTCATCCATTTTGGAGGTGGGAGGTCTTCTCTTGAATGAGTCCTACACTACCCCCGCGGGAGCGGGTGTGTGTGCGAAAAAGCATGCCCATCTTCCAATAAAAAATCGTTTCGCACAACCCCGCTCCTGCGGGACTCAAGAGGAGACTATTGGTGAGCACGTTTTCCCCTAGGATAATGGTCCAATATCGCTTGTTACGATATCGAACAATTTCAACAACCAATCGTTTGTTTTGTGGAATGAATTTATAATCGTTGCTCACTGCTTGATGAATTGTAACTCTCTGGATAACCAGCAAGCTACGATAGCCCAGTGTATACGATGTCATTTCCACGATCGTGTGGCACATATAATTATTAAATCCTGTGATCAGGCCAACATGGCAAATTTATTTGCTGATTAAATTTCATGAATTCAATAAAAAGAAAATCCACACTGGAAATAATATCTGTTTACCATCGTCTACAAAACGATCTACAGTAATCAGGATTAATGCCAATAGTTTTAATTAAAGGTAATAAAATATATAAAAAAAACTTAAAATAAAATCATTGTCGTGAAAGTTATCAAGCTGTAAGTTTTCATTTTTCGGCCTACAGGGGTGTTCATAAACTGGGTTAGCGGTTTGCAGCGGCGGCGATGAGGAAGGTAGTGCACATCAGTGGCGGCGGCGCGGCAGCGGCGACTATATAGTATTAGCATTGATTATATATAAGGTGAATAATTAATGGTATTAATCAATCTGTTACTCTATAACAACAATTTTGGTAACAAAATGAATAATAAACAACAATTTTAAGAAATAGATAAGTTTTCCAACTCAATATTTAATTTGTTTCTTATAATATAATCGTACGAATCTAAAGTAAATACTGTACTTAAGTGAATATTCAATCAGTGCTATTATTAGTTTGCAATATTTATGAATGATTGTAAACTTTGTTTTTGTTGTTATGATAAGGTATTTATTTATTGCTGGCATGTTTAATACAAACTACAGACCGCCCAAATATATTTTGAATATAAAGTCGACGAATATATATGAAAAAAAGTTTAATATCTAGTGGGCTTATCTCTCCCTCCCCTTCCCCCATCCTCACCTCCAGGTATTTTTTTTAACGTGGAGTTAAAACCGATAGCAGAAGGCATAAGATCAGTGGTCTTTTTATTTATGCCTGAAAACTCCCCGCCCCTCACAAACAGACTTTTTATGTGGAGTTAAAACGGAGGAGGAGATAAGAGAAGGGTGTTACAATTCCAGTAGTCAGTAATATTTATGAATCATCTGTTCTTGCTGTTGTGCTACATATTTATTTGAATAACACAGCTGTTTATTAAGGTTGTGCATCCGCCAGGCTAGTCTGGCGGCGAGGAGCAGTAGTTCCGCATATTGCCGCGCACACCGCTAGGACGTCAATTCGGCTGATGCGGGCATGAGTGTGCTTGTGTGGGTTGGCTGGGGGTAGGGAGAGAGGCACTGGCTCCTTCTGCTCCTTCTCTCTCTCTCTCTCTCTCCCCCTCTCACCGTGTTTGTCATCGAGGCATACCTTTTACCTTGCGTTGGCCGGGCGGCCGGCTGGGGCTGGGCTGGGCTGACTCGCTCATTGCAAGCTTTTCGCCTTTGATTTAAATATTTTACTAACGGTTACTAATATTGGTGCTATTATTATAAAGCCCTTTCATTGTTACCAATTGTATTACCAACACCAAACATAATGATTGATAAACGGTATGTGTGAACTACTTTAAAAATAAACAAAGAGTTTGCTATACAAACTTATTTATGTGATTCTCATCTAAATAATTTCCAAATGTAAAAAGTTTTTTGACTAATCGTTTTATACATACAAATATTATTAATTAGAATAAATAAGAATATTCTTACAAATAATACTGATGATTCAATTTTATATTAAACTTGTTATAAACATTTATGGTATACAATTTGTTAAATACTAGTATAATCAGATTTGTGTTGTTTACCGTTAATAAAAACCGTTGATACGAAAAATGCTTGACATTTTGACCTTGGCAATTTGACCGCATTCCATGGTCGCCGTAATTTTTAGACCGAAAACGACAAGTGAACGTAGTTTATCGGCCAAAAATAACCGCATCAGTTTATACCCAAACAGCAATTTACAGTAAGGCCAACCATCGATATATAAACCATATGGATCGCTCGCCGAGTAGCCGTAGGTGAGTGATTTTCGGTCCGTTTCCCCCACCACATAGGCGTATAGAGGGCCGCCGAGCAATTTTTAGCATTGGACGCGCTTTCAATTACAAGCTTCTGCACAGTAATAGGATTATTTAAATAGGACAAATTTTATATATTTGTAATCTGCGTAATATGTTGCAACTAACAGTATAAATATCTTCCAGTTTGGTAAATGTTCGGAATTTATACAATAACAAATACTTCGATTTTTTTAATCGGACAAGAAAAAGTAGTAAAGCGTAAACTTTTTTTATTTTTAGGGTAGAAAGAAACTTCCAGCGGCAAAGTTGTAGAACATTAGTTGATCTACATATTTTATTTCAAACATTTTTCAGTCAGATGTTTGGTTTGTCCACAAATCGCTTGCAAATAAGCGCAGCAAATATTATCAGGTACGTCGCGTCGCGCCCACGGTCCCACCGGACGCACAACGCATTCGTCGCCGGAAAGACCACAAATTAGTAAGGGTGTCATCAGATGTAATTAGAATAGTGAAATTTATTAACCACATGGTAAATAATTCTGATTCTCTTATTCAAACCGATAGGTTGATTATGTTAACTTGCAGAGCATTTGTTGGTGAAGTATTTGTTACTCACCATTCAAATGTTGAGTTTGGAGAAGACACTCATGAAATTAGATTAATTAGGTTAATTGGAAAAATGATTTTTAAAGTTATGTGTCATAAAATCGCAAGGGAAAAAACATTGGCTCAAAATTCTATAAAACTGGGAATTCGGCAAAAACTGAATAAGTTAGTGCTTTTCAGCAATGTCTAGTTATCTAACAATGTCTTGTCTGTATATCATAGACCTCGTTGCTGTATACTGAATAAATGACCTTTTATAATCAATATATTAGTATAGTATAAGGTAGACCTATAGTTTAAAATATTAAATATAATTTCTTTTATACTTACATTGTCTTACAAATAAAATGTTTATTGTGCTTAGAGTACTGAAATAAAACACAAACTCAGAAAAGACAATGCAAATCGTATTATTTAGTCCCCAACCGATTCGAAAGCTTTCTACACAATAAGTTTCATAATCAGAAAGTATTTTTAAATTAGTGGAAATTACTACTCTGTAATAAATAAATACATTGCTGTCACAGTTATTGTTTAGTTTGAATGACGAACATACAGAGCTACGCGGTGCGACTGTGTACAAACGTAGACTTACGCTACAGTCAAACTACTGTTGCGTTTGTTTGAAAGACATTTTTGAACAAACCGAACGTCTGACTGAAAAATGTTTGAAATAAAACATGAAGATCAACTAATTTGCTACAACTTTGCCACTGGAAGTTTCTTTTTACCCTAAAAATAAAAAAAGTTTACGCTTTATTACTTTTTCTAGTCCCGATTTTATACGTAACAGCCCAATTTATAATAAATAAGGAGGTTATAAAGCTAACATAAATGTAAAATAACGTTCAATAATAAAATTGAAACTAAACCAATATTTAAAATTTTAAAAACGTAATATTTTCTTGAACCTATAATTTTTCATTAATTATAAATGGACCGCGCTCTAAATGAGCGAAAATCGCGCCACCGAGACCGTCTGAAGGCATAAGAAACTCAATCCCAGAGGTATATTACTGAGGTTACATTTAATTAATATCAAATGCCCCCGTCACAGCAAACCTGCGTACTCAGAAAAGTTCCAATGCATAATATATGTCTTAATACCACATAAAGCCGCATACCAAATTTCATAAAAATATATTCACAAATATACAATTTTAATTATTTTCCATAAGAATAACATTGGGGATAAGTACGTAGGTTTGCTGAAACTAGGAACATAAACAATTGGTTTTTAATCAAACATCAATATATCTCAACTAGGTGAAGCCACATACCTAGTTTCATCAATATACATTCATAAATAAGCAATATATCCCATTTCGATTAATCTCTATAAGAATAACATGGGGGATGAGTACGCAGGTTTGCTGCAACAAGGAACGAAAAAAATGGGTGTTTAGGCAAATATCAATATAACTCAACTAGGTGAAGTCATGTCTAAGGTTTAATTAATTTTTGTTCATATTTAAGGGAGACATAGCATTTAAATCTTTCTCAATAAGAATAACATGGGGGCTGAGTCCGCAGGTTTGCTGCAATGGGAACCTTTAGCAAGAAATTTTTTTGAGCTAATATCAATAGACCACAACCAGATAAAGCCGTATACCAAGTTTCGTCAGTATACGTTCATAAAGAAGCGAGATATAATTTTGTTTATAATTTTCCATAAGAATAACATTAGACAACGTACTGTGTTTAGCACTTTCAATATCTCGGTAACTGATTGACGTAGAGGAATGATCAAAATACCAAATTGTGTGTTTTTTTAAGCTGAATCTAATGGTAAACATTAAAATTTGACTTTAAAAAAAATTATACGTTAAAAGTTCAAAAAACCCATTTTTGGGGTTATTCCCCATAAGAAGAACATGGCGGCTGAGTATGCAGGTTTGCTGAAGCAAGGAGCACAAAAAATGGGGTTTTATACAAATATCAATATAACTCATGTAGTTAAAGCCACATACCAAATGTCATTAATTTATTTTCATAATGAAGGGAGATAACACGTTACTTATTCTCCATAAGAATAACATGGGGCTGAGTACGCAGGTTTGCTGCTACAGGAGCCATTGGTAAAACTTTTTTTTAGCAAATATCAATGGTCCACAACCAGATGAAGTCGTATACCAATTTTCGTCAGAATACGTTCATAAATAAGCGAGATATAACATTTTTATTTTTCTCCATAAGAATAACATTAGACAACGTACTGTGTTTAGCACTTTCAATATCTCGGTAACCAATTGACGTAGAGAAATTATCAAAATACTAAATTGTGTGTTTTTTTAAGCTGAATCCAATGGGAAAAACTAAAATTTGACTCTTTCCAAAATTATATGTAAAAAATTCTAAAAACCCATTTTTGGGGTACAAAACCCCCCCAAAATACCCCTTCGGATAGAGCGATCTGGCTGGTTTTCGAACTTAAAGTCATAAATGTTACTTTACACGTTTATACCAAATTTCATCAAAATCTTATTATTTTTACGAGAGTTATCGTGATCACGGACACATATATATTTATATATACAGTTTCGAACGAATGGTGTTTTTGGGGTCTGGGGACCTCAAAACGAAAAGTTATCATGGTCCCGGGCCTAGGTCTTACCATGCCGACTACGGTAATAGCTTCTTCCCTAGAGGGGAAATTCGCTAAAACAGGTGAATCTGTCAATTTGCCGCAAGGCCGCAGATTCCGTTTTGCCGTAATTTTACGCGCGAAACTGAAGAAGTGGTGGGAGTGCAGAGGAGAGAGACAGAAAGAGAGAGATAAACAAAGAAAGCGCGCGGAGTACGGTGTGACCTTGAGCGGCGACGCACCTCGCCCCTCGACGCGTGCGGGCACTGTAGGTGATCACCACTACACTTGCAGTGCAGCGTGCCGACCCTACATGGTGCTACTTTTACCAATAAGGAAGCAGAACTGTTATACATAGAAAATATTTAAAAACGCCTATACAATATCAGATAAACCCCACATCTATTAAAACAAAACTCGTTTTTTATTGTTTAAATCTTAATTTTAAAATAAGGTGTAAAACAAAAAAATTAAAAATTGTTTGTCAGATTTTTATTATTTTTATTTTAACGCATAAAAGAAGCAATCAGAAAGCAAAAAATGTATTTTTATTTTAAAAAATATCAACGGGTTGCTTTGCTTATTGGTAACAAAACACCCAAAAATCGCCTCTTTAGTCCCTTGTAATATGCCCCTGATTTTTTTTAAAATTGTTTAAACCTCATTCTCGTGTTTAGTACATTGTAACAAACACATTCATACATAAAAATCTGAAATTTATTTTTTGAACGAACAACCTTAAATGAAAAACAACAAAAAGCAGAACGTAAGTTCCCATTAGAATAACATAGAAACTTTGAAAGCCAAAACTACACCCAAACAAAAATTATTTTCATTTTGACACATCCCTTAATAGTACTGAATAAGTGTGCCAAGTTTCATAATTCTACGATGCCACACATCTGAGAAATCGGTACCACAAAAATTTACTTAACCTATTATTATATAGATTAACTTAAAACATACTAGAGCATGTGTTTTATGTTTTGTCTAATAATACATTTTGTATCTGCAATATCACATGACTAGACCAGTCGCTCCACGGTTATTTCTGGGCAGCGTCACACTTCCTCTCAGTGCAATAGACAGACTACTCCGGATGTAAAATTTTAGTTTATGCCCGTCAGAATAAAATAACTGTAATAAGTAAGATCAATAAAAGTGTTTTAATTCTACAAAACTAATAATAATGTAAAAGAAACAATATGTAATATGCATGCAAACTACAATTGTATTTTCTCTCAAAATGCTTTAGCTACAGAGATAATTATGCAATGCAGTGGAAGAACAGAATGGGCATGCGAGAAAATAAATAATTTGAATTATTGTTATTGAATACATTATTTTATAAATTCCATAACACAATTTAGTTTTGACCGATATTACATAGTTAAAGCATTGACTATAAATACTGAAGTAGACTTCTCATTGCCATTATAAAATGTGTCCCTAGTTTTGTGTATGCAAGGATTGAAAGAGGTCGTAGTTTACACCAATCACCAACAGAGTATACTGCTGTCAACTATTACTTATCCTCTCAAGGATAATACAACAGTTGGTGTGTCAGGAAGCAAACATAAGTTCATTATTACTTGCTTTCTGAGGTGGAGATATTTTAAAAGTTAACGTAAATAACTAAAATAAATAGTAGACAGCAGCACAATCTGTCGGTGACCTAATCAAACTACTTCAATTTTAAATTCTAGCATACACTAGAAGTGGGACAGCTGGACCATATGGATGGGATGTCTCCTTCAGTATTTATAGTCGATGGTTAAAGTTAGTTTAAAAAGATTATTATAGTTTAATAAACCAGTTGTTATGTAAAAATAACGGGGCTCCCGAATTTTACTAATAAAAACATCTGAGTTGAAGTCGTTTTCCATCACTACTGGAGTGGTCCGAAGCCTGCGGCGAACTCGCCGCCGCCGCGAGTGTGCACTGCTCCATTTGATTCTATGCCCCGACAGACTTTGCGACTGGACAAAACTGCGGCGAAGATTTCGCTGCCACCGCAAACCGCGAGTGTGCACTGGGCCTTAGGCACTGTGTGGGATATATGCCATTTGTCATTTTTTTTTTAAATCTTGGCCTATGGATATGTTATTTAGTTTAATGGATTGCAACTGCCTAATTGGCAGCCATTGATTGGTTTATGGCCAGAGAGCTTTTTTTTGGATAAATCAAGAAAAAAAAATTACAGTTAAGTTGATAATTGGTAACGATTGTGCTAAGAGACTAATACTGACATCAAGTACTTCTATCAAATAGTAACAAAACAAAAAACACAAACTGTGAATAATAACTTGCAGACCAACCTCCATTTACTTGGTAAATACACTAAATAATCAATCAAGGTTAAAAGAATGAGAAGTAATCTGTCAAATGACGACACTCTTCTAAAATGTCAGCTGATTTATTGCATTGTTTTAATGTAAACAAATAATTTCTTGAGTAGCATAATATGTGTTGTTACAATTAAACAGGATTAATAAACTACACAATTTATTCATCCTGTTTAAGTGTAAACATTTTGTCAATGTTTATCAGGTTGCACATATCACAAGTCTAGTTCTTGCTGTGTACCTTGGATGTTTTTCGTGAGATATTCATCACACGTCACTGAACTCACTAGTCAACATTTTTCAAATATATGGCTTTTTAGTCTTGTTCCGATCCTCAAACAATTTTTTTCCAAGTGAAAGGCACAATCTTGAATGGCTTAAATTTGGCAAGACTGTTCACGTATAAATCACAGGTATTGATAGTTGTTAAGCACATACTATAGCAGCGCACTAGTAGTAATATCACAGAACCAGTTAAGTGTTTATAACAATTTTCCTTTGTCAACCTGTTAAAGGTTTTAAGTTGACTTTCACTTTTTCATGGAAACTTAACATTCCCACAGACGGAAGAAAACCACCGAAAGGAAGCATAACTCTCCTTACACCGACCATCGTCCCATTTTTTGTGAAGAACACCTGAAAAATTCAATATTTACCAAATTATTGATCTAGATAACTTAATTAATAAGTTGTATAGGTTATCTGAGTTTAATATTGCTGTTTAACTAAAAAATAATTTTTTCAAATAATTATAATACAGTATGAAAAACTGATTACAAAATGTGTGCCTCAAGGGTCAATCCTTGGACCTTTGCTCTTTCTAGTCTAAGTAAATGATCTGCCGAGAAAGTTAAATTCAAAATTAGTTTGCTGATGATACTTCAGCCATTTTTACTCATCCTGATAAATTAATGCTGTCACAGGCAATAGAACGTGACTTTCAAAAGCTAGAAAGATGGTTTGAGGTTAATGGGCTTTTGTTAAATCAATACAAGCCCTTCATTTACTTAAGGCACTCTTCTTACTAATATATAAATTAAATTTGAAATTAAAAACAAGGGATCAGTAATGTAATTTTTATTTGGGGACAAGTCCTTTTGTTTACAAAGTAAACATCGTCAAGTCCCAAATGGTTAGTTATATAAAAACCTACCATTTGGGACCTGACGATGTTTACTTTGTAAATCAAAGACCTTGTCCCCAAATAAATTACATTACTGATCTGATGTTTTTTATTTAAAAATTAACAAGTTATTGTTAACTTCCAAAAAAATACCAGAATTCACATTCATCATGCAACTATAATACTAATCTACCGTGTAACTGTACTAATTCTACAACATTTTTGAGAGTAACAATTGATCATATATTATCTTAAAAAAATCACATAACAGAAGTTGTTAAAGAATTAAGTAAAGTTTACTTTGTAATTCTTATTTTATCTAAAATAGTTGACATTGTCACTCTCATGATGGTGTACTATGGATATGTCTATCTGATTCTTAACTGCGGCATCATTTTTGGAGTAATTCTGATAAAAGGAACAACGTTTTTAAATTGCAAAAATGAATCATCAGGATATTTTATGCTCTCAAACAATGTATCTTTGTCAAAATACTTTAAAAATTGGTATCCTTACCTTTCCCAGTATATACATTATAATGTAATTACACTTAGATCAAACAACAAATTTTAAACTTTTCTATCAATTTAGACTACCACAATTAAAACACAAGTCACAAGGGTAGTCATGCATATCCAAGACTAAATAATCTAGTTTTGATTTCTCCCTATATTATTCTGCAATTAAATATATAATTGCCTGCCTGACTCTGTAAAATTTGTGAATACAGTAGAACCTCGATAGTTCCGACACTTTGTGGACTAAAGGGGTGTCGAACTATCGAAATATCGAACTAAAGGGAAGTTTTGATGTTATAAATGTTGTTATAAGGTAGATGATTTGTTCAGCTAGTCTATCTTTAATTTTGTAGATTCTAGTAACTTAAGTGACACTATTCGTGTATGAAATGTATAAAATTAATAAAGGATGAGCTGAAACATCTGAAACTCTCTGTGATGATTTGTAATTCTTGTATAGCAAATCTTAATTCATCTGATAAAATTTAATCTAAACCGCCATAATTTCTAAGAACCTTTAAAAGATAAATTTTGAATTACTCAAGAACATAATTTGAGTTGAACTGTGGTTAATTAAAATTTATTTAATTTAAAAAAAAATGAATCAACTTTTTTACAGTATACCCGTTTTACAGAATAATGTATTAACAACCACATTATCTACTATTTGACAGACCTGATCTATGTTTACAATGGATAAAAAGGGGATTTTATAAAACCAACTATTTCAACATTGCTACAAATCATACAATTGTTCTAATAGCGTCAACACAACTATACACAACTGAACTATAACAAAAAAATACTTAGCTACAAGTCTTTCTTACTAATCTAAAACGTCTGAAAGCTTCCATTATTAGGGTTCTTTTCTAATTACTAATCGATGTTTATTGCCAATCAGCATTACATTATACAAAATACATAGGCAGTTTACATGCTTTGTTTTAGAGATAACAACCTAAAAATTCACCTTAAAATTCATGTAACCCATATCGGATGAATAAAGATAGAATTGAATTGAACTGAATCTTTTGTTTGGTTCACTGAGACACATTACAGTGATCAGAAGTCTCATTAAACTTTTGGCCTTCTCACAGCCAATACTGCCCACTCAACAACTAAAAAATATAAAAAAGATCAAACCTATGCCTGAACATAATCATGCGACTCATCAGCAACAACTAGACAATCAGTGCCGTCCTTAAGGCGACGCGACAGGTGCGGCCGCACAGGGCCTCGCGCCTACGAAGGCCTCGCGCTTGAGGGTTTTTTTACGTAGAAGCTCGAGGCTTCATAGCCGGAACAGGGAGCAGACTTGTAGACTATTGGTGATTCAAAATTAATCAACTAAAGACAATGGACAAACAACTAGCCGTACATGGTTTACTAATGAAACATATTATAATTTAACAGCAAGTTCAAGGTACGTGGACTAGTATTGTAAGAGGTGTGCTTGAGTGATGTACTGCTTTCCGACCCAGACTTGGTTGGTACGGGAACTGGGCTGGGAGCTGATAGTGGTGCGGCTGGCCAATGGTGGTGGATGGCTCAGTCAATGAGTTAATATTGAAGGTTAACTTAATATTGAGGGATATGATTGAATTTATATTTATATGCGTTTAGTCAACGTAATTGTCCATGTTTTTGTCGTTATATCACGTGTTTTTAAAATCACTTACACTCCTATAATTATGTAGTTTACTACATAAACTGTTTTTAGTGATATGTTGTTTCTGTAATAATAAATTGTGTTCTATTAAGTGTCGAGTATTTTTTCCCAACGTAATGTATAATACAGTAGTGCAGAGCAGCGACCAAAGAGTAACATAGACTGGCAATCCCTATCCACTATACATTACTGTAGTTGAAACCGGTCCCCCACCACTCACAGGCTTAAACGGCTCAGCCACTGGCCGCTACTGGTACAAATTTTAACTTGCCGCATCTCATTACAACCACATAAACGTATAGTTAGAGCTAAGATAAAATTTTTTTTGTGAAATTGAATAAAACAGTATGTCAACAGAAATGGGTTAAGTTGGAGTACAAATTAATTTTTTTTACTTAAAAAATTAAAAACTAAGGAGATCAAGTTTTTGTTTTGAATTTAGACATGAAAAAGTTGATCTTTGAGGATTTTTTTTATTTTTTGGTCAGGCAAGTTTTGTCAGCGAGAAAGTTTTCAGAAAAGACATGATAAACAAATTTATATTTTTCATATTTTTTCTCAAAATGCTTAGTTTAGTCTGCAGGCAGCCTCAAAGTTAGGAATAATCTCAATCAAACTTCATAATCGTATATTTCGTATGAGAAATGTTATTCATGTGAGAAAGGCAATAAGTTATTGAACAAATGTTATTCACTGAGGGTAATGTGGTAAATAATAAGAATTAAATTAAATCTGTTGGTACAGGGATAATCTTAAATTAAAGACAGCACTGGGACAGCGCCAGCGACGGCAACACTCGGTAGTGGACGATTCACGTGGATTCATCCCCACCACTCAGAGGCTGCCCGACTTCAAACCCAGCACGCAATTGCCAGTCTATGTTATTCTTTGGTCGCTGGTGCAGAGGTAACACTTTGTGACCGGTAGATGATGTGCGGTAGAAGTTAGGACGGGTGGGGGGTTGGAGTATAATAAAATGTTTGCTAAAGTTTGTTTAGCAAAATTAAATTTCATTTGTACGATACTTAAGAGAACAGCCCATTTGATAGGGGAATAAACAATAGTCCAGATAAGGGATAAGACATTGCCCTCAGCGAATGGGAAATATGCAGGAAGTCAGTAGGCCTCCACTCTCAACCAGTGAAGGTAAATTTGCATCTTGTGTTTCATAATACTTGCCATGCGTTAGGTGTACAAAGTTTACATTATGACAACTGATAGGCTATTCATGTTTCATCACTCGTGCTGCTGAAGATCTCTGATCCTGCATGAATATTTTCTTCCGTGACACCTTAAGGCTTCCATGTAAGTGAATATCAAGTAATATTGTCATATTAAAATTTGATCTTACCTCAACAAAACCAGAACCTCCTGTTTCGTCCTCCTCATCGTTACACCTCAAATCATCGGCAGGGAAATTGCAGGATTTTGCTTTTCTAAAACAAATATTACAAAGAATATCGTAAACATTACTCGATTACTTTTAGGGGCCTGGATTGGATGGACCCCCTTTACAAGGTTTTACACAACGAAGACTTAATTCTTTCAGCCTGATTGTTTTATTTCCATTATCCTAGAAGCGAGATGAGATGAGTTAAACATTTTCTTTAAAGATGAAAAATATAGAATCTAATCAGTGATGGAAAATGTCCGCAGTAATCTATTAAACAACATAAACTCACCATCACCAACAATGAATTTTAAACAAAGACAAATATAGAAGTTTAAATTTTAATTTCAAGGTATTACTGAAAGTGTATTTAGAAGAAAAGCATGATATTCATTAGATGAATTCTGTACTTGATAGACTAAGATTATGACTGACGCTGTTTGTTGTACATATGTGCAAGACATGATTAAAGAATTTTTTATTTGATTTGAAAATGAAAGGTATTTGGCAGACTCATAAAATATTGAATAGCGAGTTTCATTAAAAGAGATAAAGAAAGGTCATCAATAGTAGTAGGCCTAACTTTCCTGGATCCCCTTGGTAAGTTAGTTGTAAGAACAACTGTTTATTTTCTTTAAATTTTTGTAAGAAATCCAGTGGAAACAAGAAATAACTTATAATTGCAATAATTCTTATATGGTAATTCCTACACTCTAAATAATAAACCATTATGAGGAAGGATATAAATAATTCCGAAAAATTATATACAGTCAACCCAATTATCCGGGAGCGGGTTAATCGGGTTACGGTTTAACCGGGGTCACGAAAGGTTTATTTTTATTTATCCCCTTCTAAACATAAATAGAGCAATAATTACAATTTATTTTGCTAAATCATCTCCAGAATCGTATTTAATTTACTTTGTTTATCAGAATAAATACTATACAAACAATTTAGTAACCACAACATAATCTGAGAGTCTGTCATTTCGCTAATGAGCCGTGGGCGCGTGATGAGGAGCGATGACCTTGACACTGCACGGACGGTCGGACGCGGACGTCTAAAAATAGAAACATCTCAAAACAATCACCCTTCCCAGCACTGTTCACCCTCAGCGACGGACGGACAGACAGACGTCTAAAAATAGAAACATCTCGAAACAATCACCCTTCCCGCCGCTGTTTACCTTAATTGGGTTTTCCCCCAGTGCGGAATTAATTAGCATACTGTTCGGCGTTTTGGATAGTATTTACTGCTATCAACCGTTGCTAGTATTATCTTGATTGTTTGTAGATGTTATCACAATTTAAAGATTTTCAAAAGTATTTAACCTACATAAATATATCTTAAATAACATTAACACACAATATTGTTGTATAAAAATGTTGATGAACCTTTATTATATTCGTAAATTCAATTTATTGAATCCCTTTGTTTTAACCGTGGCTTTGGGTTATCCGTGACCCTCCAACCGGTCATTTCCCCAGATAATCGGGAGTTGACTGTACTCTATTTTTAAAACAGGCCTTGTGATTAGAACATCCCAAGGTAACTGTCGCCAATCTGTTTCTCATAAAGTTGATAATATGGTACAAGGCAATCTATGGTCATCAGTGTTTAGAGGAGGTTCTGTAATGGTTAAACATATCAGTTTCAGGCAACAGAATCTCTTGTTGCGACATTGCTGAATCAGACATTTTAGTGATAAAGCAGTATATTACTTACTGGCTCAATGGTACTGGAAAGGATATTCCACAGCCCATAGTGTCTCCTTTATGACATTTGGGTCCAAATTTCTCACCTACACCACAACCTACAAAAACTTTCCCGTCATCGGCATGGTAAGCGATTGAACCTTTATCCCAACCTGGTAGGCGGTTTTTTGGATAGTCCTGAAAACATCATTGATGTTACATTAGTTCCATAAACTAGATTAGGTTCCAAAAACTTTATTTAATTAACCCTTCAACGTGAAAGTTCTTTAATACAGTGTTAAACTCTCTGATGTTTTTTATTGATTAAAAAAAAAAACTCGTGCTACTCAAGAAATTATTATTTGATTTTAAATACATCGAAAGCCTGAACATGTAAAATTTAATAAAAACGTTGTTCCAGTGAACCCATGCACAGCAAGGACCTGACCAGATGTGCAACTTACAAAGAATCCACCCATCCTATCAGCTTGGACCATTAGCTTAAGGTCTGCCCTCCCCTTCAACTCTGCCACAGACAGGTGAATTCTCCATGAGTTGCACGTAAAAAACACCGACTGAGACGGGTTTCGAACCCTCGATCCAAGCACTACCTCCTGGCCGGGGGTATAGTGCCTTAGACCACTCAGCCAACCTGATCGGCTAGCAGTTGTATCAGTTCTGGAGGTATTAAAGCCTTCCCGCAGGTTGAGGTAGTTCCGTTTGCGTCTACCAGATCACACCACATGTCGATGACCCAGACCGCAGGCAATGCTCATAATGCCTTAGTTGCTTATTATATAATACCCTTCAACGTGTTTTAACGGCGTATATACAAAGCAAACCACATTTCAGGGTTAAAGGTAATTAAAATAGTTCAATTTAATATTGAGTTATTAAAAAAACTAGTTGAATGCAATTTTTATTTTTCCAAGAAAGCCTATCATGTAGCATTCCAGAGTAAAGCTGAGTTTACCACGAGTAAGAAATTTGAATCAGAAAAAGGATACGAGTTATGGTTTAGAGAATACAGAGTATTCCGAAATTGTTGCATTTTACACAAGAATGGCCGCCATTTTGAAAGGTAAGTGGATCCTGCTTTTGTCAAAATATTTCTTTTAACGAGACCTTTAAAATGATGTTTAATTTGCCTCTGTTTACATAAGAACAATTTTGAGATTCAAACCACGATTAAAATATTTTGGAAAGTGGCCACGGCCGCCAGGGGGTGGTTGGCCGATGGCTCCACATCTAAATTTTGTTCATATTACATCGGCCTACCTCTGTACCAAATTTGGTGCTTTTATCAAAAAGTGCACAATCGGTTAGCTAATCCGCTGTGCTATTATGAAAATACACCAAACACAGTCAATTGTTTGAATTTATACTAAATAAGTATATGAACATGCCTCTACTTATCCCTTTTCGGATAGTTATGAAACAAGCAGTAGTCTATTAAGTATGAACTATATATTTATAACTAAATAATTACCTTTTCTGTTAATCCAATAGCAATAAAACAGTTTTTCCCCGGATCAATTATTTCAATTTCAAAATAATGTGAAGTTGTATTCAATGGCTGTCTGGCCTGTGCTAATCCAACGTCAAGGATACTTGCTCCTTGCCCACTGTACTCCAGAATCTGTAAATAAAACCTAGTTTATAGCTTCTTGTTTCAAAATTGTGCACAGACATTGTTTATTTTATTGTATAATTTGTTTTCAATCGTATATTTATTTGGTACTTTGGTATTATACGGATGCCACCCTTATACAGCGCGCTGCGACAGTTATGTTAGGATGGGTTATCATAAAAATGATTGTAGGACTTTCCTTGTTTCATTACAAATCGAATGATACCTGATGAGTCATACTTCCGGCCGCCAAACCCCCTCCAAATAGGCCAAGGTCAGGTCGTTGACCGGAGCGTGCGCATCACCTGTCACCGCCTGTATCTGGGTCAGTGTCATGAGTGATTTATTGCCGTGCACTACGTTACATTTGTTTTCATAATGAGTGACGTTCTTTTGGTGTGGGATTTACCTCGAAATGAAGAGGAAACCGTACGTATTTTTATGATAACCCATCCTAACATAACTGCCGCAGCGCGCTGTATATTTTGCGGAGTACATGTGGCGATCGGGTGTGGCTGCTAGCGGCGGCGACGCATTCAACACGATCCTAGCGGACATCGCTGCCTTTTGGGAGGCACAACACAAAGACCGCTCATCAGAATGATGTAAAATTTTTACAGTAAGTCAATAAAAGTATGTTTTTTCGAATTATGTAGTTATCCTTTGTATCCGGTAAAAAATAACCTCCAAAAATAGTGGCATCCGTGTAATACCAAAGTACCATTTATTTTTACTAAATTATATTTAGAGAATAAGTTATCATCTCAAAGCATTTCATTATCACTGGCTACTAAGGATGCGTCGGTTCCAATTTTCTTCAGTTCGGTTTTTCATAGAAATTGTTAGTCAGTTTCCAGTTATTGTTCTGAGTACCTTTTCCAAAATTGATTTTTTTAAATCAGGTTTTGCCCAGTCTGTTTTTTACGATTGATGATTTTACGAATTATGATATTGTTTTCCGGTTGTTGATATAGCCGATGTTTTATAATCCTTTGATTTATTTTTTTCGTGTTTATTAGGCACTTCAGTCGATAATCGTTTGCGTCCGATATCACACACTGTGATCGCCATTTGCGGCCGAAATTAAGCACTGTGGTCGTCATTTATGCGAAATGTTTTACACAGTGCGATGGTATTTTACACCATCCAGCCATCAGATACAACCAAACCAGAACTGAGAATTATCAATCTTTCAGGAATATTTCTGGTCCACATCACTATTTGTAACCCTCTACTTGGCAGCTTTTTGCCTATAATTGCACTATTTGTATAAATTACTTTTAACAGACAATTTAACATACATAAGTTGGGTCAAATATATGCATATAGATATTTAGTAAAGTCTATTGTTATATGATAAGTTTTTATGTACAGTCATGAAAATTTCTTAGAATGTGTCAAGTTTGAATTTGTTTGGTAATAATAATTTTGAAATTCTATCTTACCAAAAAAATCAAATACATTTGTAAATAGCCTATTTTTCCAGCGTAAAATTAATATTTACCCTGTAATTTGTTTAGCCGTTTACTTAAAACATTTTTAAAAAGCTTCTAGAGATGTAATCAAAATAAATATTCATTAATAGGCCTAAATAAAACTAGTCTTATTATAGAAAAATTTAAAAAAAATTGTACCTATGTGTATTTAATTATTGCAAAATTTGATAAAACTATGATTATTTACAGGTCCATAGGATAATACACATCCTTATAAATAGACTATAACTTAAATTTTTTATTGAAAAAATAAAAATAGAATTTATTGGGGGAATGAATGCTAGGTTATTGCATACCAAACCGATAAATTTGGTGATGAGCTGCTAGAGGGACAAGCCATTGGGCTATTCAATAAGGGAACAACCGATCAAAAGTTTTTAAAGCAATCTATCCTTTAGTAATTTTTAAATCAAATAATAAATATTGACTTTCCATAAGAGTAAGAACTAATAATTTCAACTCAACAACATTTCTGAAGGAATCAATTAAATACCTGGCCACTTAGAGTGATATCATGAAGGCAGTACCAGTCGTCTTCTCCGTAGTCTACAAGCATCAAAGTTTCATCCCATTGTGCAACCCACTCTATATCCTCACTAACTTCTACCTGGTTCTGTTCATCTTCTCTGTTCATATCCAGCAAAGGAACACTAAATACGGTCTTCTGACCTAACATATCTGAAAAATATAAAAATTGCATGTATATAGCCTTTATATCTATAAATTGTAAATATAGAAAAATAAAATCACTATGAGATCACTATTTTTATAAAGAACTTTTTGATTACTATTTGCAAATAACTACTTTAAAGGGCAGTTTAAAAATAAAAGTTAACAAGTGAAGAAGAACCTTACAATTTTAAATTAACTCAAGATATTTTTGATAAGTAAATAAAACTGCTTAGAACAAGAATTAAAAACCAACGTCAAAGCAAACCAACGTACTCAGCTAATTTCCAATGCATATATAATTACATGTATTATATGTCTCAATACCACATGAAGACACTTGCAAAGTTTCATCAATAACTAATCACAAATAAATTACAACAACTTAATTGTTCTCCATAAGAATAACAAGGGAGCTGAGTACGCAGGTTTGCTGCTACAGAAACCATAAGTAAAAATTATTTTCTTGTGCAAATAAAAATAGACTACATCAAGATGAAGTTTCATCATTATACTTTTATAAATAGGTAAGATATTCGATTTTTCTTTTTCTCACGACAACGTATCTTGCTGTGTTTAGCACTTTCAATACCTCTGTAACCAATTGACGTAAGGAATGATCAAAACACCAAATTGTGTGTTTTTTTTAAGGCAAATCCAATGGTGAAAACTAAAATTTGACTTCTGAAAATTGTGTACCTATGTAAAAAATTCAAACAAAAATTTGGGGTACAAAACCCTACCTAAATACCCCTTTGGATGAATCAATCTGTCTGGTTTTCAAAGCTCAAGTCATAAATGTTGCTTTACACGATTGTACTAAATTTCATACAAATCGGACTATTTCTATAAAAGTTATTGCACCCACGGACACACACACTCACACATTAGAGAAAACATGTTTCAATCACTACGTTTCAGGATCACAGTCTTATAGGCCTACCTCATAATCTCACAACTTATAATGTGATGAATGTTATATCATAGCTCATAAGGATAGCGGCACAATCCAAAGAATGCTGAAAAACACAATAAAGCTAAAACAGACAGCCTAACTGTAAAAGCAATCAGAATAATAACAAAACCAAACACAAGAGCCAGACAGCGAAGCTCAGTACAGCAAAACTGCACAGCGCAAGAACTCAAAACGACTACATGAGCTCACAGCGTGACGACGGAAACCTGAAACAGAGCACAGGTTGCGGAAAAATACCCACATATGTCAGTATGTCTGTGTGTAACTTGTCTGTTTACCTGATGTCTGTCTTGGGCCTTACTACAAATTAACATAATATGTGTATTTTGGGGAGAGTTACATGTTTCACTATTTAATGAGGCATTTACAAACGTACCCTATTTGTATTTAGTTTAGGAAGCCATAGTGGCTTATTTTAACCGAGAATAGTGTAATAAATAAAATAATTTATTTTATTGAACGTTGATCTTGTAAGTGTGGTCTGCTAGTTTCATGTTCATAGTTTCAATTAATATTCTTTTGAAAAAATAGGTTCCCAGTTTAAGTAACTTAAGTACTGTACCATTTTTCCTTCTTCAAAATTAATTTTTAGACAACATAATTTATATGTATCTGTGTTCGTTAATGCAATAAATGTTCAACACACAATTTTGGTACCTACTAACCATTTTAAAGAGATTAAAAATAAGTTCATAAATAATTTAGTATTTTGTATCATTATCCTAGGTTATAAGTGTTTGTGGAAAAAAAACACATTACCTACACAAATTGTTCATGTTAATGTTATAGGGAAAAGGTTTTAATATTTTTCTTTAATCCTTGGGACGAACCAATTACAAGGACATGGTTGCCAAGTCTGAGCTGTTATCCGTGGGAAGTTTGATAGTCATATCCGCCATGGTGTTTTTATATTGATGTTAATATAGGCTATGTTTATTTTGTGACATGTTGTAAATGTTGTCTAAGATGCAATTTATCCGGTAGTGTCGATCAAAGATGAAGATATCAAGTAGGCTTATTCAAGTTTTAAGTGTTCACTGTTACAGCACAGCATCACTTTTGTTTTTAAAAATAAGTTTAGTTCTAAAAAACAGTCATTGTTGTGTTTAAATTTGAGTTCTAAGTCAATCCACTGCAGATATATTCAAAGTGCTAAACAAAGTTGACCTACATAGTCCAATTTCGTTTTTATAGAGAACTGTAATGAAATTTGGTGTGTGGCTTAATTTGGTTGGAGCCCATTGTCTAATTCCCTCACTTTTTGTAAGTCCTTGTAGCAGCAAACCTGCGTAGTCAGCCTAATTTTACTCGTATCTCCCTTGTTAACATAACGGTACTTTGGTATTATACGGATGCCACCCTTATACAGCGCGCTGCGGCAGTTATGTTAGGATGGGTTATTATAAAAATTATTGTAGGACTTTCCTTGTTTCGTTACGAATCGAATGATACCTGATGAGTCATACTTCAGGCCGCCAAACCCCCTCCAAATAGGCCAAGGTCAGGTCGTTGACCGGAGCGCGTGCATCACCTGTCACCGCCTGTATCTGGGTCAGTGTCATGAGTGATTTATTGCCGTGCACTACGTTACATTTGTTTTCATAATGAGTGACGTTCTTTTGGTGTGGGATTTACCTCGAAATGAATAGGAAACCGTACGTATTTTTATGATAACCCATCCTAACATAACTGCCGCAGCGCGCTGTATATTTTGCATAGTACATGTGGCGATCGGGTGAGGCTGCTAGCGGCGGCGACGCATTCAACACGATCCTAGCGGACATCGCTGCCTTTTGGGAGGCACAACACAAAGACCGCTCATCAGAATGATGTAAGATTTTCACAGTAAGTCAATAAAAGTACGTTTTTTAGAATTATGTAGTTATCCTTTGTATCCGGTAAAAATTAACCTCCAAAAATAGTGGCATCCGTATAATACCAAAGTACCAACATAACTAATGTATTTTGAAAAATATTCGAACATAGCTTTATGTGGTAGTTAAACTTAATTGCATATAGTTGCACACAAAATTCGCTGAATACACAGGTGGCGGGGGTATTTAATGTATCTCAAATATGTGATTATTAAGACTTTGTTGCTTAGCATCTAACAAAATGGGCTAAGATCAAATTATTAAACACTGGGATAATAACAAAGACATGGTAACTTAGTTTACCCTAATCGTAGAGGCGAACTTTTACTTTAGTTAGGCCTTGGCTCAGGCTTGTTTTCTTTGACTATGAGGCCTGGTGCAGTGCCAAGTACAGATATAAATGTTCTTGCCAGTACTAGCCAGTGACTGTTACTGACAGTTTATAGTATGTACTGTGTAAACAGAATGTGCAAGTTACTGGTGCGACCGTTGTTTAGCGATAGTAACTGTCCCCGTTGTGAACTATACTAGCTGTCTAGGCCCCTACTGTATTTTTGTTGTATACAGACCAATAACTTACAACACTATGGGCAACTGACAAACAGTACAGAAGGCATGGAAATAGCCCTGGATAAGTGCAAGTTGGCAGTACAAAAAAGCTCCAGCTAAGTGCTTGGCAACAGCATGAGTTACCTAGCCTACTTCACCATGGAAACCAGAAATATTAACCCATAATTGAATGCTTCACGCCATATTAATTAATAAAAGCAAGGCAATATATTAAAATTAATCGTTACCTATGGCCTTAAGCAATCAACGTTTTCAAAGGGTTTAACATAAAATTCTATTAATTTCATAACTGACCAAAATAAATAATAGCTTAGGCCTACCTAGGTACTACAGCCTCCGCAAGTCAGACGAAAGGTTTCATCTTGAACATTTCAGCATTGCTTCAGTTATTTTAAGTTATGTGCCTTTAATATTAATGGCCAAATGTGTACATCAAAGTCAGAAATGCTATGATTTCAAAAGAAAATGCAAGCAAAGTAGTTAGTTGACTGATAACACTCTACACTTATTACTGATGCTAGTATGTATGCTTTATGCTATGCTAGTGTTAAGGCGCATTTACACTACGCAATTTCAGTGGTAAAGCTGTTCGTGTCTCTAAGGTTGCGCCTAAAGTGAAAGTCGACAATATCGAAAGCAACTTCTATTGAATATTTCTCCTCTGAATTGCACTAGTTTAGAAATATTTGATAGGAGGTATTGAATGGAAGAAAAATAAGAATTGGAATCAACAGCAGTTTAGTTTTGTATAAATTGACATTGCTGCTTTTGCTTTATATACAAATTTGGGGTGTCAGATTGCTCTATGGTTGCTGGCAAGATTATTTCGTTAGCAAAGTTTCCAAATTTCCAAATGTAAACGCACCTTTAGTTGTTTATTTTTATCCAATGTTTCCAATGTTTGAGGGCAGTGTATCCATACTATAAAATAAAATATCCCTTAAGTCATCAAGTATTTATTCAGCCATTCAATACAGTAATTGGGCCCTTTGTATAAGCCCAAAAAATCCCTCTTAATCCCTCTCTATCAAGCCCAAAAATCACTTTGTATCCCTCATAAACAAGCCTTTATTCCATATATAAAATGCATAAGACACCAAAAAATCACAAAATAAGCTGTAAAACGGATTTAAGAACAGTTTTTTTAAAGTAGAAAGTGTTACCGCAACTCGTTCCCATGAGGTTTCTTATCCTCAATTATTACCAACTGACAGGCGCCGATACAGGGGGAGGTTACCTAAGTCCTTCACGTATTTTAGCCATTTTTCACCGTAAAGGTAATTGTGTTTTGACCATTTATATTTTCCCCTCTATATGACCACCCCCCTCTTACAACTATAGTCTGTACCGGCCCCTGCCAACTGCCAATAATGTTTTAGAGCCTCCCAGTATTCAAGCACTCTCTTGAGTTAACACAATTTTGCTCTCTTGAGTCTCGACTGTGACCAGAAGACCAGAATAATAATTAGGTTACTGTACTGAAGAGAGAGGTGAGCACTTTTTCGCCTACAAAATTTAGAGGTTGTTTGGTCGATATCGAACAGACGATACCGCAACGTTTCATCAACCGATTGTTCGTTCATTCTACTGGATGATTTGAGATTGCCAACTGCCGAGAAGTTAAAACTTGGAAATGGAAACCACTGTGGATGTGGAAGTTCTAAGCTGACTCGACTAGGGCCTGTTCAAGTATAAGTTAGGCCGTTGGACAATTTGAAATTGAAATCCCTTAAATCCAAAAAAAAGCATCCCCTAAAAAGGCATAAAATCCCTTAAAGTGGAAACACTGTTTGAGGGGCAATTCCCTTTTTTTTAGGGGAAATTGATCTTTGGAGAGAAAAGGTGGAACATGAGTTGAGGAGAAAACCAAATGAGTTAAACAAATATTAACAGGAACTACTCTCTGTAAAATAAGCTTCAAAATGGATACCGTCGTTTTTCGAATTTTGGTCTGTTGTGGTTTCACCTCGGTGAGACTCTGTCATTCAACTTTAATTGTTTACAACACTATTTTCAAAGCCACATTACAAGGGTTTTTTAATTTAACTCAAATAATAACTTTACTTCGAAAAAACAATCCAATTCCATCTAAAATATGTGTCAATATTATAAAGTTAAGTGGAACATCAAGCTTCACTTAATATGCGACAAGATATTAATATTTAAATACTTTGAATATCAACCGTTTTTATATTCAATCAAATGGAAGATTTTGACCACGTCCCACCAGGTTTACTGCCAACATGACTGAGCAAAAACTGGCTTTAGTCACTAGTCAATAGTCAATCATCTTTATTCATAAAGAATTACAGAGTACAACATTTGAACAGCGTCGAAAATGGTACAATTAATAAACAATTGCATCACCATCTTAATTAAGTACAGGAGGAGCTAATCAAGGATTTAAACTTCTACTTTAAACACTGGTATTTTATACATGACTTAATGTAGACTAAATCACTTTAGAGGGTTGTGGAAAAATTCCTCTAACGAGTAAATAGCCGCGTTCTTTCAGCTTGTTTTTATTTTTTTATGCGATTTTTTTATTTCTTATTTGTTCCACTGTTCACTGGAAACATTTCTGTCCCGTAATCAAAGTACGAGTAGCTCCCACACTTTACACGAATACTCCTAAAACATTAGGAGTTCGGCCGAATGTTCGGGTTTGTTCGCGAGAAGTGTGTGGAACCGCCTTTAGCGTAGGCGAAAACGCGTGCTAGAAATGCTATGCCACCATATGCCAAGCAGTGTAGATAGAGTTATGAAAATTGAGTATTATAACACTATGCACGTGAGAATCATCTTCAAAAAGTTTCAAGTTCCACCATTCATTGCAAGTGCTTAAAAAGAACAAGTCCTTTTTGGGGGGTTTACTTAAATTAGTTACTTATCCTTTTGGACCATATACGTTAACTCTGCAACTGAGCATGTGGCGAGTCGTCTCTCCCCTTGGATAGGCTGAGAGTTTCTTAAAATTAGGTTGGGAGGCTGTAGTAACATTTGTTGACCAAAAATTCCTTCAGCTTTGATTTTATAAATTTATTTGTACTTGTTATATACTTCAGGTCCTCAGAAAGTTGTCGTGAACTAAGTTGTTGTTATTTTGTTCACGGAAATCCATTTAGTAAATAGGTTTAACGTAACGCGGACGACTCTAGAAACGAAACACATTCCGCTGCTAGTGACATCACAGGTAATGTCGAGCGCATAAAAAACAATCAGTGTCGTCATCGACTTCTGCCGGGTACCCGATGGGGAGCCGGCCGGCTGCCGGGTACGTAGCCACAGCGTATTGTTATAATACTCAATTTCCATACCTCTTACCTACTGGCACTGATTTTCTAAAAAGTTCTTAAGAATTTTGTAAGCACTTGCAATGAATAGTGGAAATTGAACATTTGGAAAATTATAAAAAAAATGTGAAAATCCCGGCAGCCATGTTTCTATCGAGTGACAATCTAGACCAAGACATTTTATCCCGCGCCATGTCACCGGACCATAGATATTTTTAAAGGTTGTATTTTAAATAGTTAACAATTTTGCAAAAGTACGAATTACTATTACGGAATGTAACAATTATGTTACAATTTATCTAACGAAACAATTTTTGAAATTTTAGACAAAAACTAAATTTGACATTTAAAATTTTATAAATACTTAATTTTAATTTGACAAGTGTAAAATCAGATTTAATAGTTATACATTTGTATAGTACAGCTTTAAACAATTTATAAAATTGTAGAGGCTCCTGACTATTGCCCTATTCTCTATTCCAATTCAAAATGGCTGGTAATGGCTAGGCTGAGAGAGGGAGGTTCTGTGGCTGTTTACGTCTCATTATGGTATAGTAGGTTGGTTAATGGTTAGTAATAAATTTGTACTTATTCTCATAAAAGAAATGCAAGTTAAAATTAAACTTTGCAGTATTTATTTCATCATGTAGCACGTATTTTGTTAATTTTATGCCATCTAAAGCCTCTTTGTGTTGCCTTGGAAAGTCCTATTTTGGGAGCAATTATAATTGTGTCTGAAGCTATGCAGAAATATTTTGACATGTAATATCATTCATAGGTAAGTTATAATTCATACACCGATGGTTGTTGTCAAACAATTCATGAGTATTTGACTCTGTAGGATCGTGAAATTTTTAAGTTTAGACCTTCAAAGATGGTGAGCTTTTAATAACCTCATATGAAGAATGCCCCATGTCCTACCAACTCTCTTGGTAGTAAACTAATGTTTATACTTGAATAAAGTAACCGAAGTTCACAATAACAGAAACCAAAATTGTCTTTTAAACTATTATTATATCTTATTAGAAACTTACACAAGTGCAATATGTTTAATCCTCTAGGGTTTATTTGCTTATTAAATGTTAGGTTACTTTTCTTAATGCCAAATTCCTTCACTTGGCCTAGGATTATTTGTTGGTCCTGATAATAAAAATAACTTAAGTCCTTTAAAATATTGGTAATCTAGTCATTTTTAATTACCAGGATGCATTGTTTTAAAAAATCCTTTGTAGGCTACCTATGTTTATTTTTAGTTTTGCGGATTCTTACTCAATGTGACATGGCCTATTGTATTTGTATCTACTTAATGGCTAAACAAGTGACTATTATCAACTATTGAAATAGGCCTACTGTCCTTGGATTGAGACTTGCTAGGTAATTTGGTACGGTAGGCCCTACAGGATTTGAGTTAACATACATTCACACACATCCAGTGTCGTCTCGATTGACCTCATTTGCAGCGGCATGAGACCAGTCAACTGCTTCTAATATCCAATGTCCAACCCATCTTGTCAAAGTCATAAGTCGTTTCTTAGTTGTTTTATGAATGATGTAAGTTAATTAGGCTTCGAGCAGTTGAATCTTGGCAAAATTGTATCATGAAATAGCATACTTCTCAAAACCTTTTCATGAATATTGTATTCATAAATATAAAAATATAAATTCTATCCAACGTCCAGATACTGTAATTTTGTGTCTGACCTATTTTGCCCAAAATGTGATGCCATTATTTCTAATTTGTTAGGCAAAATTTATAAAAAATCTCTATGTAAAGAATATACTGGTACCTCTGTTACCTTATTCTAGTTTTAATCAGTGAAATAATAAAAATCTGATATAAGTGTAATTTACTAGAAAACACTAACTTACACTCTTCTGCGACACTGCCAAACTTCAAAAGTGTAAGTTAACTACCAAAATTGTAAATTTGCGCTTTTGTGCCATAAACCGGTAGTAAACATTGTGCAGTTCACAATTTCAAGATAGCCTAAAGATGTTAAATTTAGTACGGCTTCCCATTTTATTGAAATATTTATTTATAGATACTTATTATGTTGTAAGTAGTCTGAACCACTGTTGTAGTTGTAATTATCTTTGCCATGTTCTACAATATTGTTCACAAACTGTATAGGCCTATTGGCATAAGCCATTGAGAAAGACTACACAATTACATAATTTATTCTATTACAAACTCTATTAATTGAGAATGATAATCATACAGGAGAAGAACCCGAACGAATCGAGTATTAATATGTTGCCCACTAAAAATCGGGACTAAAAAATCGCTATCACAACTTAAACATTTTAAATGGGGGGCAAATAGTTAGAACACAAACCATAGATAGCAGTTCTAGGGTTAAGTTATCTCCTTAAAAAAGGTAAGTTGTGCTTCTATTATACAAGGCGACTGTTGCATGGTGATAGTTGCTTGCAAGTCGCTCTATTATAGGGTAATTAGGCGCTCTACAACCGCCTATCATTTCATGGCTATTGTGGTGAATTCGGCCCGATTGTTGCAGTGTCTGCAAACCTATTTTCTCAATGTTTGCATGATTCCTGAAAAAATAGTTTACATGGATGGTCTCTCAGTTTGAATGGGTTGGATGTGTAGCTTTACTACCAGTTGTCAGAATTGTGAAAAGCTTTGCGTGAATGACAAATTTCATTAAATGTTCGTGCTACCAACAAATTAAGGTTGGTTATATTGGACTGTAGTCTGGAAGAGCAAGGTATTTATTTACAGTTAACGGACTGACTGTAAATCAGCCACAAAGGTACACCACAGACCCGTACCTTACACACGGGTCTAAGCCCGTAAACAAGCGTACTCGCTTGACCCGCGTACCCGCGTATGGCTTGTGGGGTTTATTCGGTTTTGTTTTCATGGTGTTTTTTGATTATCCGGGGTAATGACCGGTTGGAGGGTCACGGATAACCCAAAAGCACGGTTAAAACGAACAGATTCAGTAAATTGAATATTACGAATATAATAAAGGTTCATCAATATTTTTATACTACAATATTGTGTTTTAATGTCATTTAAGATATATTTATGTTAATTAAATACTTTTGAAAATCTTTGAATTGTGATAACATCTACAAACAATCAAGATAATAATAGTTAATACTAGCAATGGTTGATAGCAGTAAATACTATCCAAAACGCCAAATTATATTTAACAGGTTAAAAATCTCTAAACACCGAACGGTACTTTGGTATTATACGGATGCCACTATTTTTGGAGGTTAATTTTTACTGGATACAAAGGATAACTACATAATTCGAAAAAACGTACTTTTATTGACTTACAGTACAAATTTTATATCATTCTGATGAGCGGTTTTTGTGTTGTGCCTCCCAAAAGCCAGCGATGTCCGCCAGGATCGTGTTGAATGCGTCGCCGCCGCTAGCAGCCACACCCGATCGCCACATGTACTCCGCAAAATATACAGCGCGCTGCGGCAGTTATGTTAGGATGGGTTATCATAAAAATACGTACAGTTTCCTCTTCATTCCGAGGTAAATCCCACACCAAAAGAACGTCACTCATTATGAAAACAAATGTAACGTAGTGCACGGCAATAAATCACTCATGAGACTGACCCAGATACAGGCGGTGACAGCTGATGCGCGCGCTCCGGTCAACGACCTGACCTTGGCCTATTTGGAGGGGGTTTGGTGGCCGGAAGTATGACTCTTCAGGTATCATTCGATTTGTAACGAAACAAGGAAAGTCCTACAATCATTTTTATGATAACCCATCCTAACATAACTGCCGCAGCGCGCTGTATAAGGGTGGCATCCGTATAATACCAAAGTACCCACCGAACTCTCTAAACTACACCGAACAGTATGCTAATTAATTCCGCAATGGGTTAAAAAAACGGCGGGAAGGGTGATTTTTTGAGATGTTTATATTTTTAGACGTCCGCGTCCGACCGTCTGTGCAGTGTCAAGGTCATCATGCTCCCATCATGCTCCCATCATGCTCCCATGACTCATTAGCGAAATGACTGACTGTTGTGTTTACTAAATTGTTTGTATAGTATTTATTCTGATAAAGTAAATAAAATACGATTCTGGAGATAATCAAGCAAAATAAATTGTTAATATTGCTCTATTTATGTTTAGAAGGGGATAAATAAAAAAAATAAAAATAAACCTTTCGTGACCCCGGTTAAACCGCAACGCGATTAATCCGCTCCCGGATAATCGGGAGTTGACTGTAGTCAGATTTTTAAGTTACTATCTCAAATACTTACTTGATACCGTACTTGATTCTTCCGTTCATGGAGGCTCATGGAGTGTTGAACCGGTCAAAGTGGTGCCAACTCTCGTGTTAGCCACCGAGGTTAGGTTCTAAGGTTAATAGGATTGCAATACAATTAATTGGGGGCTACATACAACTCTTCCCCAATGAAACCCTAGGCCTATTGCAAATATTCTGAAACAAAACTCTTTGTCATTTGGCTTGGATTAAAAATATAAACAATGCAATTGATAAAAGTGCACATTTTGACTCTGAAGTCCAACACCTATTCACAGCATAACACAGTGCAGTTGTAAAAGTGTGCACATTTCAACATTTTGACTCTTAAAGTCGAACCATATACAGCTGCATGTGTTTCAGTTGTCAGCCTGATTTTATTATACCATATAAGTTATAGTTAAAAGATATTAAAACCGAAGAAAAAATAACTGGCATTATAAACGAGAACGGCCGTTCTGTTGTGATTATTACCTGTGTTTCCTGTGCCTTAATCTACTAGAATTTCTTAAACATCAGCTGCAAAAGTCAAGAAATGTTGTATAGGCTATTGCACTTTGATTAGGCACATTGACAAATACTTAATGACCACTGTAAATGATGAAATAAAAATAAAATTAAGAACATAATCATTTTATTAATCAATCCGAAAGTATGATACGTGATGATGCTTGTGATGCAATGTAACCATTGTCTACATATAATAAAGCATTATTATTAGTAGGCTATTTTGTTTAAATATTCGTCTAATGTTTGCTGTAAAAGCAAAACTCCCCCTATGAGCACCTAAGTGCTTAAAAATAATTAAATAGCTATAAGTTGCATCGCTATATCTGTTTTGTAGCATTGAAATAAATAAATTGAAATTGAAATTAAGTGTTAGGCTTAACTATGATGAGTTAAACTCAATACCACTGTCCATTTGTTCTTGCCCATTAATTATTATGTTTTTTAGAATTTTAGGTGAATTAGATGGTTACGAATAAGGTGTTATTTTTAATCTCGTTTCAGTATATAAAAATTGTTTTTGCTATATCTAGACCTGGGCACTGACGTATTAGTCTGATTGAACTACATTTCTACTGTCGACTGTTATTGTAGACTACATTTCTTGTAATTTTATACTTTTTTAACTTTTATTTGTAGGTTTTTAAAATGCATCAAAAGTTGTTATTGGGCATAAAAACAAATATTGATCATTAAGTTTCATAGCTTAGTGCTAATAAAAGAGTACGTGCATTAACTTATAGAACTGCATTAGCAAATAATACTGAAAATGGGAATTTTTAAAATAGTGTATGCCTATACAGTAGGCCTAATTTAAATAACAAATGTCTGAAACAAACCAAACTTTGCAAACAGGCAGGTCGGCTACAAATTGCCGGATATGTTTTTTACAGAATGTTAAGTTTTTCCCACCACTCATTTCCAAATTTTACCGCTTGTAAGATTCGTTCTAGGATTTTAGTTTATACCTCTATACTAATTAGTTACAACAGTTTTAATTTTTGCTGTAGAGTCTGCTATTTTAGTTAACCACTATGAAAAAATCCTGAAAAGTAAAGCATTTCTTCACATTGCTGCAATTATAATTTTTGTAATAAGGTTGGTCATTGTTTTCTTTCAATAACATTGTCACAGTAACCTAGTTTTCCTTTCTGTGAGAAATCAGTGCTAAGAAATTGATTACAGAAATGTGTCACAGAACAAAATTCAGGGCTGCAGAACGATTTCCCAATATATAAACAAACATGAAGGCGACAGAACAATGGTTAATGGTTTAGTCAATTCCTTAAAAGAATACAAATAAAACAAATCTATAAAATATTTTCATTAAAAATTGTATTTTAAAACAGAAGGATTGCTCATTTGAAGCTCACACATAACCTCAAATATTTTCATATTTGCATACATTCAAAGCTTATCTGTCTTCCTCCTTATACTTTTTTACTGGGTGGTAGTGTAAATGCTTTCTCATGGATAAATATCAATAGATTTATTACTTGATCATATAGTGAATTAGCTATTATGAAGTGGGCTACGCTATTTAATAATTTATTTGAATTATACTGGATACAAACGTCGGTCACCTTCCCGAGGTTATAAGTCTGTTAGGTTCATTTCTCTACACATGGAACATCCAAAGATAAGATGTTCAACTGCCCGTTTGGCAAACAAATATTTATAATTCTACTTAGGTACCGGTACCGGTATATATAATGCTGCATTATGTTGCTCTAGAATGTTTTTGTGAGAAAACAAAGTCACTTTCAAGTATCAAGGTTCTGAACATATGCTTACAACAAATTGTTTAATCCATTACAGATAGATTTTGATTTACATTTTTCATTGGGCTTGGAGAATGGGTTTGTGGGCTGTTTCTCTAAAAAGTGTTTAGCATCTCTGGTGTTGACTAATGTAAAATTGGTGTCAAGCTATGACGATGTGAGCTTGAAAAGAGACTGCCTTTTTTATCGAGTAAATACACTATTTTTGATTATGTCTTAACGTTTAGTTTCAGTCTGTATTTAGTGTATAGCAACTTTCTGCTCGGTGTCATAATTTTTTCTAGCTGTATGTAGCCCAGTTATCATATATACCGTATTGTTTTAATATAAGTTAAATTGGGCTGTTTTAACTCTAGTTAATTTAGGGCTGTTATGAACAAATTTACACATTTTCCTCTGATCTTAACAATGAAAATTAGTAACAAGTGACCAAAACCGCAGGCCTACATCTACATTCCAAAGAGTTAATTTTTAATTTTCAGCTATCCAACAAAATTTACAGTAGGTTGCATAAATATGCAATAATTTTCTTTGCAAAATGAAGAGTTTTTGAAAAATGAAATTATTAAGGTTATTGAAGTTATAAAGCTACTAACCACATACATCAGTTCAGGGAGTAGCACAAAAATAAACATAAGTTTTATCGGTTACAGGTTAAGCTTTGGCCACATAACAGCCGGGGTGAACTCGTTCCAGTATGTGTTAACTGAACCAGTGCCATGAGCAAGGACAAACCTATAATTAGGGACAAGAAGAAAGGTAACAACGGAAATGTGCCAGTGTCAGGAAATGGGGGAGAAAACGGGTCAAGTAACATGGGGAATGGTAGTGAGTCTAGCAGTGTTGGAATCAAATCTGAACCGATGGAAAGAGAACGAGAAAGAGGAGAGGAGGAGGTGAAGGAAGAGCCTCCGACTGTTTCGGAAGATCCTCAAGCGACGGAGCATACTGACGACAGTGCGACCACTGATGTGAAGCCTCCAGACCTCACTTTGCCTGACTGTAAGTTAAGTGTAGGCTACATATTTTCAATTTGGTTTATATTTAATTTATGTTCTCTTAGAGGGGTTGGACCTCTTGGTGCAATCATAATATGATAATACGGAGTGCATCAAAATCCAATCGGACTAAACTAAACATATTAGGTTTTGTTTACTTTCCTTACATATTAGGCTGTCATAGAAAACAGAGTTTGTTATATGAAGTATTTGTTTTGAGGATCCCAGAAAGAGTGGTTTTCAAGAATGGTCTGTCAGCTTGGATGTGAAGCCTATAGACTACCACCAGCTGTCAGAATTAATTGTATAAAATGTATGAATAATTTATCCAATTTAACCGAGGGTGTGTTGGCCTACCGACAATTTAAGGTCGGTAGGCCAATAGAAACATATTTTATCTTTGGTCTTGGTGCAAAATCACTTGCGTTCATAGTATTTATACTGTCAGACAACAAACTGCATATACATAAAATAGGTGATTATTCATGGTAGCAATTATAATTTGCAGAATATTTTGTTTTGTGTTTACAAATTTGTAAATGAGGCTTGACAGTATTCAAAGCTAAGTATATGCTCGGATAAAATATAAATGGATCACGCTTTGCAATGGTAAGGAGAGCTGAAAACCGTGCCGTCATAAAGCTCACTGGGTGGCAAAAGAGTCTATATCCGCGAGACCCCAATGTCAGACGACCGAACAGCGCTTCGCTCAAACTGACATCTTACCCACAAAAACTGAAATAATAAAATTTTAACTTTACATTGAATTTTAAAACTTCAAACGGTGAATCAAACAGCATGCATTACAATTTTTAAGAAATAATATAAATATTTATAATAATTAGTTAAACCCAGAATATGTTTAGTCCAGGTCGAGAATGAGGTAAAAAAAGTAGTGAGCAAGGAAATATTTTATTTGTTGGTCAGGTAAAAACTGTCAGCGGGAAAGTTGAAGGCCTAGATAACATTTTGAAGATTAATTTTTATTTGTACAATTTTTTTGTAGGACAAATCGTTATCGGTACAAATTGTGTTGAAAGTGCGGATTTAGTTGAATTACGCGCGCCTTCACGAAATCCGCTCTATGAGGAAGGCCAAACTGAATTCAAAGAGCAGAAGTACTTGGAAAGAATGAATGATCTGGACTGTGGGATTCAATTAACATAGTGCTATTTATTTATAGTTTCTATTGTTTCCCTTTATTATTAATACTACCTAATTTGCAATTACACACATAAGGTAATTGTTTTATTACAGACAATTTACAAGAGCAGCAATTGTCACCTGTAGCGACAAGGTTTAATAATACCGGTTTCGCTCATTCAATTATTTCAGTTTTACTAAACTGTTTTGTCAGTTGGCAGGTGAGCAAGTCGTTGTATATGGTGACAGCCATTATCTATGTAAAAACACAAATACCTCTACAGTAACTATCAAATCGTTTTTACACCTATAATTGATTATATAACAAAACTAGGATGTTATTTTTTATTTTAACATATAAAAAGGACTAATAGAAATGTTGGCATTTTTACCGTCCATTTTACAAATTTTTATCACCCATAGTGTTAGCAGCTGGCCTCAGCTAGTCTCAATAGGTGTAACGTTGCGGCCATGGTTGCGGCGCGGCGCACAAATTCCAACATTGTAAAGATAAAACAGATAGTTTTGGTGGTATTCGATTTTTTAGAGCTTTGAGTAAGTTAGAGTAAGTTTTAACCGATTTAAATACTAACAGGCGCTCACATTGAGTCATAATTAAAGTAATGTCACGCCGCGTGAAGTATAATTTAATTCAAAGAAAAAAATAATGTTCTCATTGAACTTCAGCAATAATATTTATACAGTTAGATTCTGTAGAAGTTAATCTTTCCTTTTATATAACTTTTAATCTATTAGAGGGTTAGTTGACGGTCACAGCGAGTCATAAGTTAAGTTAATGTAACACAGTGCGCATGTCGGCTCGGGTCTTTTTGCCACCCAGCGGCCTCGGGGACTGGCACGGCTTTCGTCCATTGAGAGCGCTATCCATTTATACTTCATCCGAGGGTATATGCGTGTAACATTGTGTGTCTTGATTAGCTGTTTTTAAACTTGACAGACCATGGTTAAAGGCAAAGTCTCACTTTTACCATAATGTTTTTTCACTAGCCTATGTGGACTTTCATGGTAGCATATTTGAATTGCACAACAATAAGGTTATTTACTGATAGAAATGAAGGAAAAATGTGTTTAAATCAATACTAATTTTAACTTTTTAGCGAATTTCCCCTATAGGGAAGAAGCTATTACCGTAGGTGGCATGATGAGACCTAGGCCCGGGACCATGATAACTTTTCGTTTTGAGGCCCCAGATGCCAAACACATCATTCGTTCAAATTCATATACATATATATATATATATGTTTGTAGCACGATAACTTTCGTAAAAATGGTCCGATCTTGATGAAATTTGGTATAAACGTGTAAGGCAGCATCTATTTTCATGAGTTCGAGAACCAGACAGGTCGCTCTACTTTAAGGGGGGTTTTGTACCCCACAAATGTTTTTTTGAACTTTTTACATATAATTCTTTTTAAACCCAAGTTTTGGTTTACACCATTAAATTCAGCTTAAAAAAACAAACAATTTGGTATTTTGATCATCGCTCTACGTCAATTGGTTACCGACATATTGAGAGTGCTAATCACAGTACGTTGTCCAATGTTATTCTTATGGAGAATAAGTCAAATTGTATATCTCGCTTATTAATGAAGACTGGTATGTGGCTTTATATGGTTGGGTTTTAATGCTATTTGCATACAAAACTCATTTGTTGTGGTCCCCATGGCAGCAAACATCATGCGTACTCAGCAGCTATAATGTTATTCTTATGGAGAATAATAAACATATGATATCTTGCTTGTTTATGAACATAAATTGATAAAACCTGGTATGATGCTTCAACTGGAGGTGATCAGTTGGCATTTGCATAAAAACCAGATTTTGTGGTCCTTGATACAGCAAACCTGCATACTCAGCCCTAATGTTTTCCTTATGGGGAATAAATGAAATATCATATCTCGCTTATTTATTAATATGCTTTGATTAAAGTTGTTAAGTGGCTTCATGACCTAGTGAAGTACCATTTGAAATTCGCTGAGTATGCAGGTTTGCTGCAACGGAGGTATTTTAAATTTATCCAGTGAGTAAGTACTAGGCCTAAGTTATAGGATGAATAAATTGTAATCCTGTGTCATATATGGGGAAACATTAAATCATCAATCCTCTGTTATTTACTGATTATTTTGATCCAAATTAGGTAAATAAGTTACGAAATGATAAATTGATAGTATATAAAATATATTTTCCCCATAGCTTTAATCGAAGGGAGGTAAGAAATTCAGAGTTTAGTCAATGACTAAACTCAGCTATAGCCATTGACTATTTCAAATGAGGGGTTATTTGACTTCCAATGAATACAATTAATATAAACCAGATAAATGTTGTAAATATTTCTTGTTTAGGTCTAGGTACAGTAGTTAATCAGTTATTATTGTATGTCCTAATGTGTTGTTTTCTTACAGCCAAAGCCGAGGATAGTCAACTGCTGGACAATCCAGTGTCCTGTAAATCACTTAAGACTGAAGATGGTGCTAACACTGAACCTGATTTCAGCAGCGGTAAGCAGCTTTTATACAGCACATAGCACATGTCAACTAGCTTATATCACTCACTGACTGATAGTGCGATGAGGTTTCACAAAATCAACTTTTATGTGTGTTATTCGGATCATTGTGTGTTTGGTCATTGTAAAATTATCGGTAGGTAGCTTCAAAAGTTTTTGTTTTGTTTGTTAACAAGGATATTGGCAAGTTGGAGAGATTTGGAGGTTAGGCGTACCAAGGTACAGTCAGGAGTAAGAGACGTTTAGCCTATTATTTGACGTATGAGTCAAATAAACAAATTGATTACATTCTCATTTCAAAAAGCAAATATAACAAATTACTTTGACTTCTTCGAAAAGAATTATACCTACACTTGAAAAAGCAGTGATTTTGGTTGTTAACTTCTTCTAACTTCTTGAGCTGTATTTATCACTTAATTTACAATACTACATAGGTACTATATAAGCAATCCAAAATTTATCTTTATTGTTTTGTGTGTTTTGACTCTACACAGTTTCATTGTTAGGAACTGTAGCTCAAGAAATTACCACATATTGAATAGTCTACCTGAAGTAAAAAATACACAATCACATAAGGTGTAATATATTCAACTTTGGACATTGAAAACAAATAGATAAGCTATACCAATTATATTACACCATACGATATCATTGGGTAACGCTGAAGTGGTAAAATGTTTCACGGTATGCATATACATTTTGGACTCCCTGACAGAAGTAGGCCTAGGTATACACTAAATTCATTTTTGTATTTTTCTCATTTTTAATTGGTTGTTAAACCCTTCAACGTGGACATTAAAAAAAAAGGTTGACTGTGTGTTGTTTTATTGATTTTTTAAATATATCAAACGCATGAACATTAGAAATTAAAAAAAAATTCTTTCAGTGGACACACAATAAGGATAGTAAATAGTAGTAAAACACCTGATCAGATGTGCGACTCACAAAGAATCCACCTATCCCATGAGCTTGGACCCGAGCCGTCCACCGTTTGCTTAAGTTTCGCCCTCTTCTTCAACTCATCTGAACTCTCCATGAGTTGCATAAAAACTACCGACTGAGACGGAATTCGAACCCTCGATCTAAGCACTACCCTCTGGCCGAGGAGTTAGTGATCCGGCCGCTGTCGGCTAGCAGTTGTATCGGTTTGGGTGGTAGTAAAGCCTTCGCGTAGGGTGGGATAGTTCCGTTTCCGTTTTCTAGGCTACGCCACATGTCAATGACTCAGGACCACAGACAATGCTCATAATGGTACAGTTGCTTATACAGTAACTAATCCTTCAACATATTACAACCCTGACGTGTTTTAACGCTTAGCGTTTTATAAAAACCATAAATAGTGTCCGGGTCAAGACTGGTTTATGGTACAATTTTTATGAAACATGATTTCAGCTGCAGCTTTTAATATGCTGTTTCGACACAATACTAATTTTGTATTATTTTTTAAATAAATAAATAAAATGGTCTTATTTTGAGCGTTTTTCACAAACATGTACATGGTTTTCAAAACAACTCGAGTCACATAAAACTGTTTTTACAAAGTTATTTACAACAAAAATAATATAATAATATTTTACCATATTACATGATTTAAAACAAACAAAATTGACCTGACCAAAATCCAAATCTTTTAAATCTGTCCAAATAGTAACACATTGTGCAATATTATTTAAAAAGTCTTGACTGACCAACTCATGGCCGATACTGGACGACAGAGAGTTAAGGAGCTTTGGGGCAAAATAAGAAAACTATTTGCCATATCACTGATTAGAAGAGAACATTCTTGTTAACTTTTTGGTTATTTTCCTCTAGTCATTGAAGTTAAATAACTACAGTAATTTATTCAGTAACAAACTCATTGTCACTTACAATGAATGAACTGTCTAGCAGTAGATCTGCTGGCAGAAATATCTTCTTGCTCCTGATTGACTTATACTTCTTCTTTCTTACGTTAAGTAATGCAACATATTTCTCCTAACATTTACTATCAGAGACCTAGATGAGTTTATTTCAACAAATAACAGACTTAATCTGTCCAGACAAGTTTACTTTTAAATCACCGTGGTGGGAATGTAATAATTTTATGTTTCTTGGAAAATATTGGTCAAACCAGACTGTTTTTTAAAATGGTTTGAAATGGTCGGGGATGGTTAAAGAGAACTGTACATTTTGCTTGACAGAAGTGGTTCAACCAATTAGTGGTTAAAGAGGTGTCAGGTAATAGAGGGTCTACTGTACCATTTACTCAATTAGCTGATCCTCGATTCAGTTTGGAAAATGTATAAATAAATGTTTAACGGGAAATATGCTGGCGTGCCTGGGTAGTCTCTGCTATTTTTTGTAACAAGTACCTAAAGCATTAACTAAGAAAAGAACATCTGTAAAAATTAAATCTGTATGTATTTCAAGTGTCCGAAACTCTGAAATGACATCTTTATTCAAAACGCACATTTTGAAATACATCTAATCAAATGGAAAATTCAATGTATCAGATTCTAAGGCACTATTGTGACATGAACCCATCATATAGTTGTTATGATAGATTCCTACGCGTAACGAAATTCAGAAAATATTCTAGAATCCCTTAAGGCTCCTTCCGGTTTCCCTTCAAAGTTTTGTTTTTACCATTGCACACATAGATTTTAGTAAGTTGGGAAAAGAATAGACAGCTAGCTTACGTGAAGAGAATAAAACAGGTGTAGCACAGGAGACACATACAAAATACACAAAAAATACTTGATATTTCATCCCTCTTGGGGACTTCATCAGAAGAGAAGTGACTGAAGTAGAAAATAGCTGCTTGTAAATTAGTCTAAGTCCAAATATTTTATTCGGTCATTTGATTATTGTAGGCCTAACCCAATTTGACAACTGTATCCTCCCGGTTGAACTAGGAACTAGTCAGGCCTAGATAACTGGTAATAGCTTCGAAGAGGTTACTGATACTATTTCTCTTTTTAAGCATTACAGTAGACGCTCTTTTATCCGGCATTCTAAGATCTGGCACGTTCTACTAACCGGCATCAGCTGATCCACTCACAATAGTTTTTTTCTGGTTATGTTCGGGCGCTCACAGACCTCTTATCGAGAAAAACCACCAGTGCATTGGACTGTGTACGCAATTTTCATTGTTTAAACTTTACAGTATTTTGTACTCTGTGTTTTTCTTCACAATATATCATGTAAAATATGTTTCGTTCATTTGGGTTTTGTATGGAGTTAATTAAATTCAGTATCCCCCTTAAAAACAATGTATGTTCTATTATCCAGAAAAATCAGTTATCCGGCATGGCCGTGGTCCCAAACATGCTGGTGAAAGAGCATCCACTGTAACTTAGAAAAGAACAACAGTATAATTTTAATCACATGAGTAGTTCGAGAGCTTACTTAAGGTTGACGTGTTGTGTGGCAGAAGGGTGCGAGGGGGTGCTGGGTCTGTCACTACCACAGGACGGTGGCGTCCAGCCTCTCCCCAGCACCGTCATCAACAAGCAACCCGCCACGATGGAGGCCCAGTACATGCAGCAACAGAGCCAGATATTCGTATTCTCCACGGCTCTGGCCAACAAATCAGCAGAGTCTGTACTTCAAGGCCAGTTCTCATCCATCATTGCCTACCACTGTGCCCAGCCCCGCACCAAGAAATTTCTCGAGGTAACTTTTAAACCATCTGGTATAAGTGTCAGGGGATGGGAACATTAGAGATAACATTTTAGGGGAAACCAGGAAAAGACTTTATTAGAGGTCTGTGGATATTTTCTTGTGTTATAATGCTGATTTCTAGTTTCCATTTGAGGGTTGTTGTACTCGTTTACATATTTCATAGTGTTAAACACATGCTGAGACAAGACTGTCAAAATCCCTAATTCCTTAAATTTGGTTTTAACTGAGTCTTTATTTCTTAGTACTGGGGGGGGGGGGGGGATTTTGTGGTAGGGAAACATGTTGTGGGTATTATGGGAGCAAAGTACATTGTCTCCCTCAGGAAAATTTTCGCCCTCGCCTACAGCGTCAGGCGCCAAATATTTCCCTCAAGGAGACAAAGTTGCACTTTACACCCTTAATACAAAAATAACTATTGTAGTGTTGGTGAGATGTCGTTTATTTTTTCCTGCCTAACTATTTAAACAAATTGCTAACAGTGATGAGAACAGATACTCATTATATAAATATTCAAAATTCAACTTGATAAAAAAAAGTTACTACTCACCACTACCGTACTTACAAGATTCAGTATCTGTTGTCAGCGACATTATGATATGCGATATTGATCTTTGGTTACCTACATTACCAAATGTGGAATAAATTGTAGGCAATATCTGTCTGATATTAAGGTTGCACAACATTAAGTTCGTCGGTGGCAATAAGTGATGTGTTGGCGGTTTTCAGCACAAAGTAAAATTAACTTTAAAAATATTGCTGCATCATAAGCATTCATACTGTACACTTAGAATTACCAGATATAGAATCAATACAATTGAAGAATACAATTTGTAATTAGAAGACTGATTATGTATATGCAGAATTATTTATCAGTTTGTCTATACTACTTATAAAACATGAAACAGATATAATGAGTTGTATGCATACCAATATTTGGGCCTGGACGTTTATTAAGAATCTCCTTGTCTCCTATGTATTCTATCCTACAACACTTCCTCTACCAATGCCAGCGTAATCCTCTGTTCTCTATATCATGTTTAATTTCATCGATCCATCTTTTCCATAATCTTAATTTTGGTGTTTTACCATTTATCATCATTTCATTCGTTTTCTGCCTTCTTCCATTATTTTCACGTGTCCATACCATCTTATTAATTGACCAAATGAGGTATTTCGGAGGTTTTGGTTTATTTTTCTTTGTAAAATCCTAAACGAGGGTCGCAATATTTAGCTTAAAAACATATTTTGCCATTACGAATAATCGCAAAGTAAACATGTAAATGTGTTTGTATTGTTAAAGGTAATATAACAATTGACATTACAAAATGCATTGCAGTTACATTACAAAAAGTGATACAACTTAAAATCTGATCCCAGTTAAGTTTGAATTCCTTAAAGGAATGCATCAGTTTGTGACAATTTGTTTTATTCCTCAGAAACATCCACTGAAGATGACCCAGTTCAATAGGCAGAACCCCGCCCAGTGGCTGAACAACCTGGCGCAGATGAAACAGAAGAATGCGCCGGGAGGCATCAAGTGCCAGGGGATGGGCAGAGGCCTGAAGAACAACCTCATGATGGATGTAGGGCTCGGAATGGGGAACCGGATGCCTCTCTGGAATCAGGTCTGTCTCAGTTTATTTGATCACTGTCAAACATTAGAAAGAGGTTAGATGTGAAATCGTGTTTGCAACCAGAGACTCAAAACTTGAATTCAGCAGTACAGTCCTGACCTTGTGAAATGTTGTTCACTTAAACAATAACAGTGGATGACAATTTTGAGTTTAATACTAATTCTTTTGGCAATTGCTTGTCAGTAGACAACACAACAAGTAATAAAATCGTGGATTAGCCTCTGGATCACTTTTTATTAGCAAAAAAAGGTTTAAATTACCTGAAAAGTACTGCAACAACTACAACAACTACTGAACAACAACACACAACTACTGAAAAGTATTACCGTCAAGTACTACTGATCACTTGACAGTAGTATAGGTAATTTAAACCTTTTTTTGTAAGTAATGAAAGCTTGATCACGCCAGTTTTCATTAATAAATTACTATTTAAGACACACATGAAGATTTAGTCATTACTATTAGGGATGAGTCGATTCTCGATACCGATTCTCGATACCACCGATTCTTGGACATTGGTATCGGTATCAAGATTCATTCGTTTCATGTCGGATACCGATACCATCGATACCCCCGCCGTTTACCCGCGCTACGAAGTGCACGGGAAGGGATACTTCCACCGTTTACCCGTGCTACAAAAGACAAGGGGAGTGTTTGGGTCGCCGGCAAAAAATCTTAGCTTGGAGATAAGGAAGGATGAGGGATGGGAGGAGAGGGGTGGGGTCCGGTTGAAAGCAATAAATCAGTCGGCTGACCAACATTTTTTCTTTGAGTCATTATCTTACTACCAAGTTTTTCCCCATTATGAATTTATAATAAATAGTTGTTGTTTTTCTATATTACTATAGGATACTAGTGAAATTAACATTAAATTATGTAAAAAATTGCATTAACAAATTGTATTAATAATTAATTACAAAATACTGATAAATAATTTTAAATGGTTACAAAAATTTAGTTTTAACAACTGTAGGTACTGAAAAATCGTAGGTATCGATGGTATCGGTATCGAGAATCGATAAATTTTGGTATCGACTCGTCCCTAATTAGTATTCTTCAGTTGGGAATTATTCTGAATAACGTGGAAATTATTTGTTTAAATACAAGGGATTCAATCTTCAAAACACTCATTACTCACATTAACAATAAATATTCAAGATTTCTCAGGTTATAACACACACTAAGGCCTACGTACCTAATTTACATTGAAGTCACACCAATTTTAGTGAATTTCCCCGATAGGGAAGAAGCTATTACCGTAGGTCTCATGGTAAGACTTAAGTCCGAGACCATGATAATTTTTTATTTTGAGGTCCCCAGATGACAAAAACACTATTCGTTCAAATTTTTATATATGTATATATATATATATATATATATATATATACATATATATATATATATATATATATATATATGTGTGTGTCTGTAGGCACGATAACTCTTGTAAAAAAGCTCCGATCTTAATGAAATTTGGTACAAATATGTAAAGTACCATTTATTTGAATGAGTTCGAAAACCAGACTAAGAATCACACCATCCAAAGGGGGTTTTGTACTCCAAAAATGGGGTTTTTGGGGTTTTCACATGTAATTTTTATTTTAATCAAATTTTGATTTTTACCATTGAATTCAACTTAGAAAAACAAACAGTTTGGTATTTTGATCATTGCTCTACGTCAAGTGCTTAGTAAGATATTGAAAGTGCTAAACACAGTTTGTTGTCTAATGTTATTATCATGGAGAAAAAGACAAATTCTATATCTCGATTTTTTGTGAACATAAACTGATGAAACTTGGTATATGGCTTCATCTGGTTGTGGTTTATTGTTGTTTGCATAAAAAACAATTTTTTCACATATGGTTCCCGTAGCAGCAAACCTAGGTTCTCGGTCCCCATGTTATTCTTATTATTCATTATGCTAATAATTAAAATGTTATATATCGCTTATTTATGAATGTATATGGATGAAACTTGGTATGTGACTTGACCTAGATGAGTTCTATATCTATTTGCATAAAAACACATTATTTTTTGTTCCTTGTTACAGCAAACCTGTGTTATCAGCAACTCATCCCCAATGTTTTTCTTATAGAGAAGAATTCTATTTTAAATATCACTTATTTGTGAATATATTTCTTATGAATCCTGGTAAGTGGCTTAATGTGTAACTAAGACATATATATTCATTGGAAATTCGCTGAGTACGCAGGTTTGCTGCGACGGGGGTATTTTTATTTGAGCGAATCTTTACATTTAAATTTTGAACTATGGTTTTTTTTTATTGTTGATTCTGAGTGTCATCAACTTGGTATATACAGTATTATCTACAAATGACATTGGTGTGTCACATTTTATAACCTCTTGCTCACTTGGTTTTTCATTAATTATATTAATTTTACTCGTATAAATTAGTAACAGAATAATGACTTTTGACTAAAGTAATTCAGTGACAGACGAGGGTAATATTTGATCGGTCAAGTCGGAATATATGTTTTTACAATATTTTCTTCATTATTAAATTAAGAGTAATGCTTACTCATTTGTAAATTTTTTAGGGCTGGAGCAATTATAGGTCACACTCCTTATTGTGTTCCCCCTCTTTCACTCTTCTATCACCCTTCTATAACTGTCATAAATTAGCAATCAGATAACTAATTTCCCCCGTCGCAGCAAACCTGCGTACTCAGCGAATTTCCATTGCAGATACATATACCTCACCAGACATTAACTAGATTTCCCAGTTGAATCTAAATATATTGATAAATTGGTGAGATATAACATTTTATTTATCCTCTATAAGAGGAACATAGAACTGATTACGCAGGTTTGCTGCAACAAGGGCGACTAAAACTGGGAATTTTATGCAAATATAAATATACCACGACCATTTGAAGACATATACTAAGTTTCACCAAATTATGTTCATAAATAAAGGAGATGTATAATGTTATTTATTTCCTATAAGAATAACTGGGATAACACAATGTCCACAAGTTCACATACGACTCTGTATGCAGGTGTTATGCTTCACGGGTAGTTTAACTGAATATTAATAGATCACATCCAGATGAAGCTAAATACCAAGTTTGATCAATAGTCTATATGTCCACAAATAAGCAAGATATCAAGTGTTACTAATACTCCATAAGAATAACATTGGGGCTGAGAACGCAGGTTTGCTGCAACAAGGAACACAAAAAATTGGAATTTTATCCAAATACCAATATAACTCAAGAATATGAAGCCATACACCAAGTTTTGCTAATTGATGTTCATAATTACGGGAGACATAACATTTTACCTACTCTCTATAAGAAAACTTTGGACAACGTACTGTGTTTAGCACTTTCAATATCTCAGTAACCAGTTGGCTTAAAGCAATGATTAAAACACCAAATTTTTAAGCTAAATGTAATGGGACAAACTAAAATTTGATTTAACTCAAAATTGTTCGTGAAAAAAAAACATTTTTGGGATACAAAACCCCCTTTCGGATGGTGCGATCCGTCTGGTTTTCGAACTCGTTCAAATAAATACTACTTTTAAATTTTTACCAAATTAGATTAAGTTGGGATTTTTTTACGAGAGTTATCGTGTTTACAGAAACATATATATATATATGTACATATATATATATATATATATATATATATATATATATATATATATATATATATATATGTACATGTATGAAATTTGAACGAATTGTGTTTTTGGCATCTGAGGCCTCAACACGAAAAGTTATCATGGTCTCGTCTTATCTCCCCTAAGTTTTACCATGCCACCTATGGTAATAGCTTCTTCCCTTTAGAAAAAATTTGCTAAAAGAATTATCAGCAATGTTACATATTGTTACCACTTCATAGGATATAAGAAAATTCACTTTGCAACAGTAATATTATTGTTACACTTAACCATTTATAAGTCTGTAAATAGACACTAAAGATGGAGCAAGGCAATCCATTTTGATTGCCCCATTACACTGATCTATCTCAGGACTTGCTAGATAATGACAGAATAAAACAAGCACTTCTCTTTATTTGCTATTACGTCTTACATCCAGCGTCTGTAATCGTTGAATTGGGGGATCGTCAAATATTGTTACCTCGGTGGGGGCTTCGCGAAGTGAGCTCACCTAATGTGTTGGAAGGTATGTTCTTGGACAAAGTCAGAAATTGCTTAATAGGGCCTATCTGTACGCACTGCTTCAGTTTTTTGTTGAATGTGTTTGTATTTGTGATTGATTTAATATTTTCTGGTAGAAGGTTGAAAAAGTACGAACCGGAGTATTGCGGGGTGTTACTGAATTTTTGAGTCTATGTTGCGGTAAGACAATGTCATTTCTATTGCGGGTATTTTATGGATGTAGCTCAAGTGTTAGTCTTAGTCTTAGGGTAAGTTTTGATTTTTTGACAAAGGTTTTTAGATTGTAAAGGGAAACACATCTATGGTGAGGATGTTATGCTTGACAAAAAAAGATTTTCAATGTTCCAGTGGATCTAACTTCAATATGGTTCTGATTGTATGGTTTCAAAATGTAAAAGGAAACTATGGTGAGGATGTTATGCTTGACAAAAAAAGATTTTCAATGTTCCAGTGGATCTAACTTCAATATGGTTCTGATTGTATGGTTTCAAAATGTAAAAGGAAACTATGGTGAGGATGTTCTGCTTGACAAGAAAAGATTTTCAATGTTCCAGTGGATCTAGCTTCAATATGGTTTTGATTGTATGGTTTCAAAATGTAAAAGGAAACTATGGTGAGGATGTTATACTTGACAAAAAAATATTTTCAATGTTCCAGTGGATCTAGCTTCAATATGGTTCTGATTGTATGGTTTCAAAATGTAAATGGAAACTATGGTGAGGATGTTATACTGACAAAAAAAGATTTTCAATGTTCCATTGGATCTAGCTTCAATATGGTTCTGATTGTATGGATTCAAAATGTAAAAGGAAACTATGGTGAGGATGTTATACTTGACAAAAAAAGATTTTCAATGTTCCAGTGGATCTAGCTTCAATATGGTTCTGATTGTATGGTTTCAAAATGTAAAAGGGAACTATGGTGAGGATGTTATGCTTGACAAGAAAAGATTTTCAATGTTCCAGTGGATCCAACTTCAATATGGTTCTGATTGTATGGTTTCAAAATGTAAAAGGGAACTATGGTGAGGATGTTATGCTTGACAAAAAAAGATTTTCAATGTTCCAGTGGATCTAGCTTCAATATGGTTCTGATTGTATGGTTTCAAAATGTAAAAGGGAACTATGGTGAGGATGTTATGCTTGACAAGAAAAGATTTTCAATGTTCCAGTGGATCTAACTTCAATATGGTTCTGATTGTATGGTTTCAAAATGTAAAAGGAAACTATGGTGAGGATGTTCTGCTTGACAAGAAAAGATTTTCAATGTTCCAGTGGATCTAACTTCAATATGGTTCTGATTGTATGGTTTCAAAATTTAAAAGGAAACTATGGTGAGGATGTTATGCTTGACAAAAACAGATTTTCAATGTTCCAGTGGATCTAGCTTCAATATGCTTCTGATTGTATGGTTTCAAAATGTAAAAGGAAACTATGGTGAGGATGTTATACTTGAAAAAAAAATATTTTCAATGTTCCAGTGGATCTAGCTTCAATATGGTTCTGATTGTATGGTTTCAAAATGTAAATGGAAACTATGGTGAGGATGTTATACTGACAAAAAAAGATTTTCAATGTTCCAGTGGATCTAGCTTCAATATGGTTCTGATTGTATGGATTCAAAATGTAAAAGGAAACTATGGTGAGGATGTTATACTTGACAAAAAAATATTTTCAATGTTCCAGTGGATCTAGATTCAATATGGTTCTGATTGTATGGTTTCAAAATGTAAAAGGGAACTATGGTGAGGATGTTATGCTTGACAAAAAAAGATTTCCAATGTTCCAGTGGATCTAACTTCAATATGGTTCTGATTGTATGGTTTCAAAATGTAAAAGGAAACTATGGTGAGGATGTTATGCTTGACAAAAAAAGATTTTCAATGTTCCAGTGGATCTAGCTTCAATATGGTTCTGATTGTATGGTTTCAAAATGTAAAAGGGAACTATGGTGAGGATGTTATGCTTGACAAGAAAAGTATTTCAATGTTCCAGTGGATCTAACTTCAATATGGTTCTGATTGTATGGTTTCAAAATGTAAAAGGAAACTATGGTGAGGATGTTATGCTTGACAAAAAAAGATTTTCAATGTTCCAGTGGATCTAGCTTCAATATCGTTCTGATTGTATGGTTTCAAAATTTAAAAGGAAACTATGGTGAGGATGTTATGCTTGACAAAAAAAGATTTTCAATGTTCCAGTGGATCTAGCTTCAATATGGTTCTGATTGTATGGTTTCAAAATGTAAATGGAAACTATGGTGAGGATGTTATGCTCGACAAAAAAAGATTTTCAATGTTCCAGTGGATCTAGCATCAATATGGTTCTGATTGTATGGTTTCAAAATGTAAATGGAAACTATGGTGAGGATGTTATGCTTGACAAAAAAAGATTTTCAATGTTCCAGTGGATCTAGCTTCAATATGGTTCTGATTGTATGGTTTCAAAATGTAAAAGGAAACTATGGTGAGGATGTTATGCTTGACAAAAAAAGATTTTCAATGTTCCAGTGGATCTAGCTTCAATATGGTTCTGATTGTATGGTTTCAAAATGTAAATGGAAACTATGGTGAGGATGTTATACTTGACAAAAAAAGATTTTCAATGTTCCAGTGGATCTAGCTTCAATATGGTTCTGATTGTATGGTTTCAAAATGTAAAAGTTAACTATGGTGAGGATGTTATACTTGACAAAAAAAGATTTTCAATGTTCCAGTGGATCTAGCTTCAATATGGTTCTGATTGTATGGTTTCAAAATGGAAATGGAAACTGTGGTGAGGATGTTATACTTGACAAAAACAGATTTTCAATGTTCCAGTGGATCTAGCTTCAATATGGTTCTGATTGTATGGATTCAAAATGTAAAAGGAAACTATGGTGAGGATGTTATACTTGACAAAAAAAGATTTTCAATGTTCCAGTGGATCTAGCTTCAATATGGTTTTGATTGTATGGTTTCAAAATGTAAATGGAAACTATGGTGAGGATGTTATGCTTGAAAAAAAAAGATTTTCAATGTTCCAGTGGATCTAGCTTCAATATGGTTCTGATTGTATGGTTTCAAAATGTAAAAGGAAACTATGGTGAGGATGTTATGCTTGACAAGAAAGGTTTGCAATGTTCTAGCGGATCTAGCCTAGACATGGTTATGATAGTTTTTTCTGGATGTTGAGAATGTGTTTTACATATTTTTCAATGTCATCAATCCCCATGCTACTATGCCATAGCGTAGGTGTGAAGAGAAGAGAGAGTGATAGGCCACAAGTGCAGTGTTTTAATTAGTAATGCTTCTAATTCTTCTTATTACGTAGTGTACTGATGATAATTTTACCAAGGTAGTCTATGTGTTGTTGCCAGTTGAGGTTATTAGACATCAGAAATTCCTGAAGCATGTTTCTCTAGGCGCCACTAGAGTCTAAGTTAACTTATTATTCATTAAATTATCCCTACTTTTAAATTTAGGATTACCAATGTGCAACTCTTTTTCATACACTTTTCCTACAAATTCCTAATTCCAATCTAAAAAGTATTATTTTTGAATAATTTTACAAAACGTAACAGTTTGGGCAGTATAGACATTGCCACTATCATAACAACTGATCATGTAACATCAAGCGTGTCAAACTTATCATTCACAATCTTTTATCTTGGGATGCAGAATGTCATTCTTGGCATTTTGTTTTGGAAGGCCACTAACACTCCATACTTCTGACATATATTTGCAATCGCCTGTATATTTTGTATGGTGAAATTAAATACAGCCATAGAGAATTAAGAAATAGAGGTAACTTCTCCCATTGTGCCAATCGAGTATCTAGTGAGGCTGCTACAAGCGCACAAGAAGAAGTGCAGATCAGAAAGTCCGTTGCAACTTATCTACTTCCGCGGTGTCGTAACCAATGAGAAAGCAAACCCTGATTATTCTTTCTATATCTAGTAGGACCTTGCTAATCCATCACCAACTGGACCGAGAGAACGATCGGATCGGAACACAAAAAAGGTTGAATTATCAGAGGAATATATTTATTTACCTGAAAATGTGATCAAACTGTAGTTTAAACTGGGAATTTGTTATTATATCTACAGTTTTATAGATTAAATATAAGGCCTACTGTAAATTATAAAAACTGAATCAACTGTCAGTCTAGTGATTTACATTGTCAGTGATGAGTAGAAGTCGTGTCGGAGCGATGGGCCGGATACGTAAACAATAACACACACTGATAATGGCACAGTTGGACTAAGCGAGGAGTTGGACCATCATAGGTCGTACTTGCGGGGTTCTACTGTTATGCAGCATTTTAAGTTTAAAGTAGTTAATGCTTCGGAATTAAGTTTTGATCTTGATCTTCCTTAATACCTTTGCTTTCATTAAATCCTTGATGCAGCATGTGTAATATATTTCATGGTTGTTTTTCCTTCAGTTCTTTATTTTTGAAATGAATCTTATAGGCTTTATACAAGAATTAGATAGGTTGTCTTTCGAGCCAGATATATGGACTCGCTTTTGATGGTTCTATTTGCCTACAAGGGCTTTTTGTTCTTGTCAAATTCCAGTTCGTCCTCTCTTCTCATGCCTAACACATCTTGGAGGTTTTCTATATTTGTGCTTGCTCATAAATTACAGATTTTAGTTGTGGCCATTGAATATCTCGAACATGTCATCTTCTTAATTTTCCTTTAAATTAATGAAAGTTATTTATGTTGGACACATTGTTGTTGGACATTGTTGGTAATTGTTACTCATTAGCATAAATAAATATTAGTTTAAAAGTGGTGATAACTGTTGTATTTTATATAAAATAGTATCCATAAACATGCTTCGACTATTTGTTAATGTGATGAAAATATATTTATTTAATTATTTATTGTTGGGTTAAAACGTATAAATACTAGTAAACAAATCAAGGTTTTTTTACCTTTGAATGGAGTTGCCATTTGAATAAATTGCCTACAAATATTCTACTATATATTATCTACTACTAACAATATTCACACACATAGGCACTTAAGATTTTGTATAAACCCTAGTATACTGTTGAGCAAAAACTACTTCTTTCTAATTAGCTGTTTTCATTTTTCCTACTACTTGAATTTCAATTTTATACTTTTGATCCCCATAATCACCTTTTTCCCTAACTGTGCGCCAGATTGGCCCTTCTGGTAACTCTCTGATCCCTTGGTAGGTCTTTAACTTATCTCTTTCAAGTTAGTTGTCTCTTATTAAGTCCTTATTTGTCATAATATCTTCTTCTGTCTTTGTTCATTATCGAGATAGCATAACAAAAATGATGGCTGTGAAAGCTCTCTAAAGGAATACTATATAATTATGGTTATCCAGTGTATGACCCAGTGGTGCATGAGGGATATGCAGTGTGTCATCCACATACAACATTCTGTCATTCTGTCATCCAGAAACTGTGACAGATTGTTAATTAATGTCTTCTGTTGATCACTTATTGATTTTGTTTTTAAATCGGCTCTCGGTGTTTTCCTCATTGTTCTACAATATTTAATTTTGCTTTATTCGGATGCTTTGTTAATGTCTTCTGTTGATCACTTATTGATTTTGTTTTTAAATCGGCTCTCGGTGTTTTCCTCATTGTTCTACAATATTTAATTTTGCTTTATTCGGATGCTTTGTTTTGTTAGGTGTTGATTCATAACTTTATATTTTGGTGTTTGTTTCTGACATGTCACATCCCATTAGTATTTTCCTCTGAAATTGTGTTTATGTGTCTAGAATGGTTACTTGGATATATATTGATGATTGGGAAATATTTATTGGAGTAGGACGACAGGTTCCTTTCTATAGAAGTTCATTTTAACTTGGACAATAATAAAATTGAGTTACTATAAACCATGCAAGTTAATGGCTCTATGAGGTTAAGCAAGCCATCAAACTCAGCCTGCTTTCCTTATCAACTTTTCTGCCAGCCTGCATTCCGTGTAGCTCAGAGCTGTCACTTAAAGCTTGGCATTTTTCATCTACCTAAAGATATTTAAAGTTGTAATTTGTGGCCGAGGAGACTTTGCTTTCACGATTACTTTTGCACCATACCTACCTCTACAGTTCAAAAGAATTCTGAGACAATTTTTTTATGAGTACCAAGTTGTAAAGCATGCTTAGGTTAGTTATGTTATTGATGATTAGCAAAACGTATCGTAATCTAATGTAGCGTAACTGCCGCAGTGCGCTGTCATGGATAGAAGGTCACCATAGTGCACAAGTGTTTAACCAAAAATTTGGTTTTGATGATATAAACATTTGGGAGAAGTGAATTTTTACAGATTTGTAGGATGACAAATGACTCTCGACCTCTAAGATTTTAACAATTAATTCACCAATATGTTCTGTCTATTGTGAATTTGGATGTTTCAGGATTTTCAAGGTCCCCAATTAGGGTATTATTTTATAACAATGCAATGCCAGTTGAGGTTCTAAGTCTGTCTATTTGTAAAGTTAGCCAGAATGTTTTATTTGTAGTTTCCTGTCATCAGGAAAGACATCTCACTATTAAAATGCCCAACAACAAATTTTCATTGAAAAAAGGTGGGATACACAGCTAACTCACCTGAAGAAACTGGTTCAGATGAGCACAGCAACAAAGAAAGTATTTTACACACATATTACATAATATTTTGTTTTCACTTGAGAATTCTTCAGATGTAGAGGGAGACTGTCAGTTAAAATACTGTTTGAATACGAGCTTGTTTATGAGCTTGAATATGAGCAAACAGTATTTTAACTGACAGTCTTCCTCTTCATCTGAAGAAGTCTCAAATGGAGACGAAATATTATGTAATATGTGTGTAAAATACTTTCTTTGTTGCTGTGCTCATCTGAACCAGTTGCTTCATGTGAGTTAGCTGTGTATCCCACCTTTTCTCAATGAAACTCCCAAGCCAAGTGCTTTTCCTTTGCAAACCAATAACAAATTTATTATGTTGGGGAATAGAGAAATATATAATTTGTCGTATGCCAATGAATAAACATAATATTTAGTGTTTTAAAGCAAAATGTGATTGCATTAAAACAATTTTGTGACGGTTTTTACTTTTGTTTAAGAAATAATAATAAGTAAACAAAATTGTTTTAAGAAGAATAAATGTTATATTTAGTTATCAGTCGATATTGTGAGTTGGTCTGTATGGAAATTTCGAGTAAATTGTAGGGACTATTCCAGATTTTTAGTAGAGGAATATGTTCCTTTTTGTACAAGTTTTTTGATAAATCACTGCTTTATCATAAACAGGCTATATTGATAAAATTGTTTTATGCAGGGGATTTATCACAATGTATGAGGAAGTAGAGTCAGGATTGATCATTTCGAACACTTTGTAAGGTTACAGATTAACTTATTACTGAGCAGATTTTTTTGAGAATTTTGTTGATATTTTATAATTTTAATTGCAGCAAAAGTCGTTTAAGAGGAGAATAAATTTAGACCTCTTAACGGCTTTTGTGGTTGGTCTTTGTGAGTATTGTAATATTGTATTAGAAATTTAGCCAAACTGTAAGTGTACATTTTAACTTTCTTCTTACATTAGAATATTTGTACAATAGTAATTAATTTATGATTTCTTAGTGGTTTGTTGGCCATGATTTTCATCTCCACAACTGGCTATCATTACTGATTGCACCATAACTCGACTTATAATTTAGTAATGTATATAAATTAAGAGCTATTGGTTGCTTGAAGACACTTTTTACATCTTCTTTGTAAGAATGGATGGTATTAGATTTTGTGGTTGGACGGGATTTTGTTTATACCTCCAAATTTTTGGTCGGGAAACTTGATACTTAAAAGTCTGCACAAAAACATTAAATAATTGTAGTTAGTGATGTGTCAAAACCAAAACTTGAATCTCAAAACCACCAAAACTTTGGAAAAGTTTCGGTTTCGAGATTCGATCGGTGAGTTTCGAGAATCAAAACTCGAAACTGCTGAGATTTTTTGTGTCTTTATTGTTGTTTTTTTAACAGAAATTACGCCCGTGTTTCGATTAATGATGCAAAGGTCAAAAGCCTACTGTCATCGGTCGTCTACCTTCACCTTTTTTGGATTATTGATTTTTTATTTCTGAAAGATCAACTCTAAACAAAATATATAATTAGTTTTAATTAATTTTTCTGGATTTATTTTTCATAACCATACCCAGGCAAGTAAATAGGGTTTCGCGATTTGAGTTTCGAGATTCGATTTTGTAAGTTTCGGTTTCGAGATTCAAAATTTCTGGTTTTGACCATCACTAATTGTAGTAGTATTATAGTATAGTAGACATGGTATCTGTTGACTAGTAGAAAAGGCCCGTACTAGAGCGCCTATTGTTCGGAGGCCTGTTGTGGCCAAACCCTTATTAACGCTGCTTGGCTGCCCTCAGTGTAAACAAGTACTGGGAATCCAATAACAACAAGTCATTTTAATTATATTAAAACATAGTTATAAATTATTGTTACACTGTGTTTTGTTTTTAAATTTCTCGTAGTTTCATACTAAATTTGACTTATATCGGCCAATTTTATACGCTAAACTTGTATTTATCTTTCAAAATATAACAAATACGAATTAATAGAAAATACAGATATTTTAACTAACTCATTCACACCACACATCATCATCGAAACAGATGGGCGAACCACGCGTTATCAGCTTTAAGTGACGATGTCAACGTGTGATATCGGCTGTAAATGATGTAGGTATGCTTAATCTTGGCTGTACATGATGATCACACCACAATCGGTTGTAACAGACGACCAGAACGTGCATTATCACCGTTTCGGAAAATTGTCCCGTCCCGAAGTAAATTAAATCCAGATGAAAAACTGGAAAATGTATTCCTGAAAATTTTTTGAAATTTCAAGTCCATGCCTAGTTTTAAAAATCTTTTTATGCCTAACTTTTGGCCCATGCGTAGTTTTAAAAATCTTGTCATGCCTCGTTTTTCTTGAACATATTCATGTCACGTGCAAAGCTGCAGTTTGCAACTATTGCACCAACAGATACTGCCAAGAAGAAGTACCTAACCTTTTATCTTCTGAGGCGCCTTACCTTCTGTGTCAACTTGGGTTACATAAAGGTGGCCTATTTTGCTTATTTTCAATCGATATTTAGATTTGGGCTTATACTGTGGGGCAATTGTAGCAGAATTAATGAAATTTTGGTTCTTCAAAAGAAGGTGATTTGAATAATTAATCAATCAGGAACTTTTGATCATTGTATACCTCTTTTTATCAGTTCCGAAATTTTGACAGTTATAAATTTGTACCTTTTTGATTTTATAGTGTATCTATTTAAAAACCCAGATCTTCTGACCCTCAGCTCTAATACACACTCTTACAACACTAGAAACAAAGACAATGCAGTAATTTATTTTTCTAGATTGACCAAAAGTCAAAAAAGCTACAAAGTTCTTACAACACTAGAAACAAAGACAATGCAGTAATTTATTTTTCTAGATTGACCAAAAGTCAAAAAAGCTACAAAGTGCTATGTCTCAAACTCTACAAGTTGAAACACCTCATAAACACTTACGACAAAAAGACTTTTAAACGAAAATTTTACAGTTGGCTTTTAAATAACCCCATGTATTCAGCTGATGAACTTTTTGCAATGAAAAAAATTGGATTTTAAGTTTATAGCACTTTTAGTTGTGTTAAGTTTATCTTGTATGTACTGCACTAATTATACCTTTTCTTAATTTTCATTACTATGTTCACTTTGATAATATTATTATGTTAGGAATAGTGATTATCTGATTTGGCTGTATGCTGTGAGAGAGACTTTGTCAATACTGTAATGTTTTATAGCAAGTAAATGATTTATTATTATTATTTACAGTCAACTCTCAATGTGATAATGACCAGATGGATGGCAGTGGATAATCCAAAACCATGGATAACATGTATTGGTTTTAGGATATATTTCTGTGTACTACGTTTTTTTTATAAATCCTATTAAATCGTTAAAAACTAGAAATATTCCTAATAATATTTGTTCCTAGCAATGTTTGAAAATTCAAAACTCCCCTATCTACAAGAAGCCTCCAGTAGTCCTATTGGTTTCAAACGTCAGCTTAACTAAATTTATTTTACACCTTATAAATAGTCTGTAAGAGTTTTTTACTTTTAGAGCTGGTTCCTTGATTGCATTTGAAGACAGTTTTCGTAAGATAAATTTATCACACAGTAGGCTGTCGCTGGGTTTCTTCAAACAATTAAGCGTTTACTCTCAAAAGATTAACTGTATTTAATTGTATTGTATTGATTGTTATTGAAGACTGGTATTGTGGAATCTTAAATGTCAAGATAGGTATCATACAAATATTTGTTATTCCTCCTGGTAAAGATCGTGTGATGCGTGATTCCCTTATCAGCTGTCTGCTTCTCTCCCAGATTAATTGTTTTTCTTAGTTTTTTTTTTTTTTGTGCCAAACACGTGGCTAGAGCTCTGTCAAAGTCCCAAACTTCCTCCCCAATCATCCTTTGGCCTACCCTTACATCTACTTCAGATTATGCAACAATTATAAGGTTTATTAGTATTTATAACTAACACAATTGTTATTATTATCCAGTTATATTTAGTGTCGGTTACTAAAGTGAATTTAACCTAATAAATTGATCAGATTGTATGTATGTCTAACAAAAATTTAAACTTAAAACATCTTTAATCAAGAACCTGGAAAATAACCCCTAGATAATCAGGAGTTGACTGTATATTATTTGGAAATTATAAATGAGTTGAAGGATAACAGAGTAATAGTTGTATTAAAGATACATTCAGTAAACAGAGCAATCATTGCAACTCGTATTCAATAATGTAGGGTTGAACACAGTGAATTTTGTTAAGAAATAAAAATGTGAACACAGACTCAGTGGTAACTTGTAATATAGGATCAAACTGGAGTACATTGCAATTTGAAACATGCATTACAATATTATAAACCCCTAAAAGTTTCAAAATATATTTTTTTTATTACAAGATTCATTTTTAGCAGGGGTGTGCAAGTAGTGATTTTTTTGGATGGAGTCGAGTCGAGGAGTCTCAATTATTCTTTAATTTTGAGTATTTTTGAGTGAGTATTTGCCATCAGCAATATATTGTTGGTAAAATAGTGTAATGGGATTTGGATACCAATCCAGATTTGAAAGTCAAAACGTGGTTTCTAACTAATTTATGAGTAGCAATACATATTTTTGGCCAGGACAATTTTATTGACAAACACGGTCAGCTTGCCATTTGGCCAATAACACTTGTCCTGACATCGCTTATAATCATGTTATATGACGAAACCGTTATTTACGGCCAATATTATGTGGTCTGGTTGTCATTTCTGACTGATATTGTGTTTTCCGTCATCATTTACGGCCAATATTATGTGTCACAACATCAATTACAGCGATATTAATTGGCTTAGTCGCCATTTTTTGACAATAATATGTGCCGTTGCCATTTTGGCTGTTGTTACGTGGTCCAATTGTCATTTTTGGCCGATATTATGTTTTTCGTCGTCATTTACAGCCGATGTAACGCGGCAAGATAGTTATTTCCAGGGAATATCATATGTCTCGTCTTCAGTTAAAGCCGAAATTACATGGTCCGGTCATCAGTTACACACGTTTGGGCGTTTCTTACGAGTGTTTATGGCTGCCATTTTTGGCCAATTTTACATAGTGCGATTGCCTTTTGTGACTCTACTATGCAATATGGCAGGTTGCGATCTTCCAAACATCGATGGGAAACACTCACCCGATCTCTAAAGAATTTTTCAAAACTTGGAGTCAAGTCAAGTAAAAAATACTCAGCCGAATTACTCAAATTTTCGAGAGAATTTGCACATTTCTAACTTTATGTTATCTACATCTACTGAACATTTATAATCCAATGGTTTGTTTACACATTTGAATTAAAATAGTATTCTTGTAAGATTCTTAGGTAGCCGATAATTGACTTGACCGATAATCAATGCTATGTTGTGTTAGGCTCCAAACGCAATGACTGGAGGTGGCGGCAACAACCTAGGCATGGCTCCACAGATGAAGCCTGAACCTCCGATGCTGCCAGGGTCTCCAGGCCCCAACATCCTCCAGGGGGGCATGATGCCGTCGCTGAGTGAGTTCACTGATGACTCCATGGCTCTGGGAGCTCACCACTCTTTGGCTGGTAAGCCACATTGCTAGAGATGGTTTTGTATATTTAGCAGCGTGAGATTGTGGCTGGAAACCAGGTCACGTTCCTACCCAAGCTCAAAACCTGGCACTCATGACATTTGTTTATGTCAATCAATCCATCAATCAATCTTTATTCAATCATATGGGTTACACGTATTTTAAGGAGAATATCTTATTTTCTAACATGTGAACAAATAAAGTAATACTTAACTACATAACAAATAATAAATTATAAAACTAATGCATAAAATAAAATAAACATAAATATAAACAACGAAATAAATTTAAACTACAGTCAACTCCCGATTATCCGGGGTAATGACCGGTTGGAGGGTCACGGATAACCCAAAACCACGGTTAAAACAAAAGGATTCAATAAATTGAATATTACGACTATAATAAAGGTTTATCAACATTTTTATATTACACTATTGTGTTTTAATGTAATTTAAGATATATTTATGTAAATTAAATACTTTTGAAAATCTTTAAATAGTGATAATATCTACAAACAATCACGATAATAATAGTTAATACTAGCAGGTAGCAGTAAATACTATCAAAAACGCCGAATGATATTTAATAGGTTAAAGATCTCTTAAACACCGTACTCTCTAAACTACACCGAACAGTATGCTAATTAATTTCACACTGAGGGAAGACCCCGTAAGGGTGAACAGCGGCGAGAAGGGTGATTGTTTTGAGATGTTTCTATTTTTTGACGTTCGTGTCCGACCGTCCGTCGCACTGCCTAGCCAGGTGCAGTGTCTAGAGCAGTCAAGGTCATCGCTCCCCATCACACAACCACGGCTCATTAGCGAGATGACAGACTCTCAGATTATGTTGTGTTTACTAAATTTTTTTGTATTGTATTTATTCTGATAAATAAAGTAAATTAAATACGACTCTGGAGATAATTTGGCAAAAAAATGTTATTATTGCTCTATTTATGTTTAGAAGGGGATAAATAAAAATAATAAAAACAAACCTTTCGTGACCCCGGTTAAACCGCAACCCAATTAACCCGCTCCCGGATAATCGGGAGTTGACTGTATATAATAAATAACAATAAATAAGAAAAATCATTACAAAAATCACTTAAAATACAGTTTGACAGTCAATTATCTAAAGGTCATATGTTATGTACATTAGATGATTAAAAAGTAGTGAATTAAAATGAAGTACTGTTCTTAATCATCTGATGCGATTTTTTCCTTCATGTACTTGTTAGTGTTAAGAACTATTTTGTTTTATAACCTTGACTTGTCACCTGCCATTAATTCCTTCTGTATGGTGTACTTTGTGACTTGTATATGATGAATAAGTAAATAGGATCTTGGAGCTCTTTAGACATATTTTTAATGGCTACTTCTATACTGAAAGAAGTTCATCTTATTTTTCATGAGATTTTAAATCTAAGTTGGTGTTGTACTACAGTGACTTATTTGGTAGGTGATTTTCTTTGTCATTATGTCTAACATTGGTAAGTTTTTAACTGTCCAGTTAAAAAATGAATTTTCAGAGGTACTCTGGTAATTACTTTAAAAATAATAACAATAGTAGCCCTATGCAGTGAACCAGAGCGTATAATATACAGTCTACTTCACCATGTTGTCTAATGTAGGCCTAGTGTTCAGTTCTCGGGCAGTTAAGACTACTTCAAAACATCTGAATTAGCTAGCAATGTTAGAATTGCCGGTTTCCCCTTGTCAAAGAGTAGTCATCAAATTTTCCCATTTTCAACTTGGTCTTAACGACAATAGTACCTTTCAATCAGTATGGATAAGTTAAGTTTTCACCGTGGTTTAGTAATATCAAATATGCAATTATTTCATTTTTTAAGGGCCCTCAAGGGGGCTTTTATACCACATGTCAGATTAGATTTCATCATCACCCAATTATGTGGCTCAAATAGTCAGCCTGGACCTTTAGCTTTCACATTTAGTAGATTTCAATACCGGTACTTAAGGTAGAGGCGTAACTCATTCTCAAATTTTTTGGGTTGTTAGTAAATCAACCTGTCGGTTTAAGGAATACAGATTGTCGAGACATGAGGGAGGGTAAATTTTCATATAAGCAGCTTGATAAAGCTGGCTTGAAATGTAACACAGCTTTGAGATAACTACTCCAATACCAAACACGAAATGCATAACTCCCATAGAAGGCTACATTTACTAAGGAGTTGGCGTATTTTATGATGAGTGGTTTTTGTTAGATAATATTATTTCCTCTCCAATTAAAATTCATCTTGTTTATATACTTTTAGAGTATTTTTTATCAACGAATTACTGCAATAGCAAATGTTTTTGCTGCTATCCATTTTAACCGACCTTTTCCGTTATCCTCCCCAGTAGGGCACGAACATCTGAGTGTGGTGAGATCACATTTTGTCAGTTAAGAGACAACTTAAATTAAAAATAGCTTTAATAGTCTAACAGTTTCGGTAGTGTAATTTGGAAAAAAAACTCTATTTTATTCTTTGTAAGTGTATATGTCGGGTGTCTTTATTTCCAGAATTATTAAACAAAAATTTGCATAATGGATGTGATGCGATCAGTCTTTAGTGCCCATCATTTTCTTAACAAATTTTTTTCTTGTAGGAGTGAAAGTGCCTGATGAGAACCTGACGCCTCAGCAGAGGCAGCACAGAGAAGAGCAGTTGGCCACACTACGTAAGATGCAGCAGATGTTGTTCCCGGAGCACCACTCCCCCAGCAGCGGAGACCCCACCAACCCCCCACCCTCAGACCTGGACCAGGTCACCGGCTTGCCCGATGCCACGGACCTCATGATGAACCATAAGAATCAACCGGTCGTCAGTCAGGCCGACTGGCAGAAGCTACAGATGCAGTTTTATGACGGGAAGAAAAAGAACAATGGCAATGGTCCTACGAATCAGCCTAGTGCGAATCAGAACAACGGGTCCAGAGGACAAGGACCTCCCCCTCCCTATCACCAAGTGACTCGGTCAGCTAGTGTGCCTGTCGGGGAAACGCCGGGTTCTCCGTCGAACAACACATCGAACCTTTCCCTCCCCTCACCTCGTACCTGTAGCCCCACTGAAAACAAGGCCCCCGCTGTAGACTCCCCCGGTCCCCCCCGCTCCAACCCCGGCACCCCCGCATCCACTCACCTCTCGCCCAAGAAAGAGAAGCCCAATGGCAACAACAGTGTAGTCGGGGAATTCTCCCCCACTAGCAATATGTCTGCCCCCAACAGCCAGCAATCCCCAGGTTAGTATCATTTACTGGTAAAAACTCATTAAAACTAGATTCAGGGTGCCCACGGTATTAGAATTCCAGGCAAATCAGGAATTATATCAAACAAATTTCTCACCAGAAAAATGCGGAAAATACGCACAAACACGCTTTTTTATATTTCTGAAAAATCCGGGAATTTGGTGTAAAATGTCTTCTTTGGCCATTAAAACCCGTTTCAGAAGTTTCCGGCTGACAGTCCGCAAAAACAGTTTGGCTGTCTTTTTCGGTCGATAAAATGTGATCCAATTTCTGTTTTTGGTCAATAATCCGTGGCTCGGTTGTCTTTTCTCAATCGGGTTCTGCTTATTGCGGTCAGTTGCTATTTTTGGCCAATAAAATATTAGAATAATACTGAAAAACTGATCGCAGGGAACATTATTTTCCAGTAAGAAAAACGCGAACTTCCAGCAATAAAAAGGTAGTTTAAATTTTTTTTGGACACTTGTAGATTTTTATATCTACAGAAAAATTCCTTTTTAAAAGCTTATATTGTTTTTAGAAAACTTAGGTCTATGAACTAATTTAAAAGATGCAAAAGGTAAAATTTAAGGTTATATACTGTACAACAAATAATATTAATGCTTTATTTCTTAAGAATCTCAAAAGATATTGGTGTTTTTGCTTAAAAATAAATATATCAGTTGAGTTGTGAATTCATATAAACTAGCCCTATAATTACTGAAATGGTTCCTTCTCACGGTTTTTAAAACCCGTGTTATAAAATAACTGATAGCAAGATATCACTAGTTAATTACTACATCTTGCTGGTGTAAAACAAGGGTCTGGCATAAAAAAAATTATCCCTTCCCAAGCGGCGACTGCGGGGCGAAGCCCTACTCCCTACGCTGTATATTTTTTGGTCGGGATAAAAAATTAGATTTTGAAATATTTATTTATATCTGATAGTTAATGGAAATTATTTTCACTTTCATGATAAACATAATTTTTTTACATGTTTTATGACATAAATTAACGTGTCATATATACATCAATTACTCACTCTGAATGTAATTTTGAAAAATAACACGACACAGTCTAATGCACAGAAAACAATGCAAAAAATCATTAGCTTTTGCTTCACACAACAGCTTTAAAAAACTGACCGAATGTAAACAACCTATCTACAAACGAGACAGTAACAGTAACAAAGGATTGCGTCAGCGGGCCAGTCTATAACATGATTAAGAGAACAGTGTTGCCAACTCACCGAATGAAGATATACCACTAAAATAACTAAACTAAAAAATAGACTAATGGCTTAAAGTAACTGTAAATAACACGGAATCAACTATAAATACATATATATTAAATTTACATGGGTCTGCCATGGGTCGTCATACGCTTGCAAGTTTAAAATTGAGTTACGTATATACCAACACTAGCAAATGAAAATTACCATTAGCGCATATATACATCCAACGCTTGGGAAGGGTTAAATGAGTTTTAAGTTCTGTATTGGAATTAATGTTAACGTCAGTCACAAATTAGGTTTAGCTCTTTGGCATTGGTGCAAATCTAACGCAACCCGCCTGGAGTAGTGGCACGACTGACACTACACTGACGCCTGTTGGTGGAGAGATTTTGCACGCTTCGCCGCCGGCCGCACCCCTTCTCATGTTTTATAAAACTGCAACTGCTATATTCATTTGATGTACCAATATGTACATATATTTGGTTTCCTTATAAAAATTCCTTTCTGATAATATACATAGTAGTAGTGTTCTTGAACGTATGTAAAAAAAACGAATTAAACCTTGTATTTACTAAAAAAAAAACTATAAAATCTGATATTTTGGGTGGTTTTAATATTGAAATAATATTTTTGCATCTTATTAACCCTTCAACACGTGACTTTTTTGGAGTAAAACCCCTCTTGCTGCTGGACTTTTTTAAAGCTTTTTGGAGGTGTGAAACATGTTTGTATAAAAACGTTAATAGTTAACTTATTTATGGGTAAGTTATATTTAAATACAGTGAAACCTCGATAACTCAAACCTCAGGGGGAACTGCAAAAATTTGAGTTATCGAATATTTCGAAATATCGAGTATGTTGTTGCTTTTTCGTATGTTTCAATCAGAAATCTTGTCTAAAACGTGCTGCAATCGCGTCGAGATAGTTCCGATTTTAGTCTCTGAGCTAAAATCAGATGGGAAGCATCTGACGGAACGATCCTGAGCGTACGCTTTACGTCAAAATACGCCAACGGGAAGGAAATTCCAGTGTATCACGTAGGGCAAAACACGTTCAAGGGTGTTAAATATTAAAAATAGCAAAACAATTCAAGTATATGTGTTATTACAATTTTAAGTCATCACTAATTACTCAGGTTATTTAAAGTACATTTTTAAGTTTTTGAACACCGCTGAAATAATGTTGATTATGGAGTATATATATACTTAATTTTTGTCTCCTACATTCAAGTAATGGCTTATGATAATTAATAGTTTATGATAATTCATATTTATACATGTTGAGGGTATAAAATAAAATAAATTAGAAAATTACCTTTATTTATTGACTCAAAACAAAGTTACATTTGAAAACTTTTAAATTGACAAATAATAACAAATCTGATTGTACATCAGTCTTCAAAGTAGTTTTTTACTCTTTTTTTTACATTTAAAAAATTAATCCTGGTATACTTAAATTAATTTTAATTCTGAATTTTTTCATATTTAAAGCTAAATAACTGATGAGGAACGAAGATTCAGATCGATGTGTATTGGTTTTGATTTTAACCCTTTGCGATCGGAAGGCCAGCAGGAATGGCCACAACGCAGTCGGCAGCCAGTGGGAATTCTTTCCGTACTAACTTGTTTCCGACGGTCGGACGGCCAGCTGTACTGGCCAAGTCCCACTCCGCGTCACCTCGGCATTTATCATGGCGGCTCGCTCCCCACAGCTCGGAATTATTTTCATTGAAAACCTTCAATGTTAGCATAGGGGATTTAAATTTTAATAAAACGTCTCTCAATTCGTCTGATCTTTAACGATCGTCCATTATTACTTAGTTAAATATACGGGGGGGAAAAAACATAACCCCATTCTTACTAATAAATGTTTATACGGGATAAAACAATTTTATTGTAGGCCTAATTATGATATAAGTGGAGGCCTAAATATAATACGTAAACGTACAAGTGTTCTTATAATCATGTACATTAAAACTTAAAACTTAATTAAAACTACAAATAAACACAAACTTAATTAAAACTACAAATAAACACAAATCTCTCGAGAAAATCACCAAAACACAGTTAAAATCACATAACACTGAACCAAAACAATGATGATTATAACAGCACTTGTGCCAGAAGAACAGGTGTTTATTTTAGTTGTTTCCACCACAATTCTTACGATATAATGTTGCAAGCCTGCTGATCGTTTAGTTTAACAATTCCTCACTAGGTTGCAGCACTCTACAGGCATCATACCACAGTTTGGAATATTACAAACGAAAACATTGTTGTCGGCCAGTCCTGCTGGACACCCGAGCGTTCGTTGGATTTCATGTTGGCCAGCACCGCTGGCCGTCCGATCGCAAAGGACAACTGCTCTGGAAAAAATCCGACTTCCGCGCGCTAATGGCGGCGGCCAGTAGAACTGGCCGCGCGACCGTTGAGGAATAGCGGCAAATATTCATTCCGATCGCAAAGGGTTAAAATTGGTTCAGAATTTTACAATCCATAAAAAATAATACAAGATCTTTAAAAATTCATGACATTCAAGAAAATCAATAGTTGTTTGCAAATTTCCGATCGAAACTGTTTTTATCCAGTTATAATCAAAACTGTGTTTGGAAGGGACACAGTTGTCCCACGCGTAACTCGCCCACAGCACACTAAGGCCAGGTGCACACTGCCGACTATCACAGTCACGCTTGCAAACCACAGTTCTCGGAAAAGTCGAGCCACTAACACAGCCCCAGTCAAGTCACGTTTGCAACAATGACAGTTTTACGTACTGGGGCACACTGTCGACGTGATCAGTCACAGCAAACTGCTACGAACTTCTGCGACTGATATACTGGATGCACCAGTAGGCGCGACTTCCATTGTTGCAAACGGAACTTGACTGGGACTGCGTTAGTGGCTTGACTTTTCCGAGAGCTGTGGTTCACACATGCAACTGCGATGGTCGGCAGTGTGCACCCGACCCAATGGGACAGACATGTCCCGCGCGCAACTTGGCCACCCTGTTTTGATGGGACAAACGTTGTCCCAGCCTACCCCAAAGGGTTACTGGAATCCTGATTTGAAATTGGCCAAAAAATGGACGTCGTATGAGGTCTGAAGTGTCGGTTAAAAAAACTGTTTTATTAAATTGATATGTATGATCTGATTTCAATGAATTTTGTATGAGTTTGCCAATTTGTTTCTGATTTTAGTTCATCACTTTCACGCACACTTTATTTTTATAAAATCCTTGTTATCAAAAACACAGTTATCTTGAACTTTTCCTTAGAGTTTTCATACTAAGTGCTGATGTAAACTAGCATTTATTAATCATTCTAGATGTTACCCGCAGGCTTCGCCCCGCAATGATTTATAAAAACTATGACAGTTGTGTGTGGGACATTCTGTGGTTAGCCCATGGAACTACTATGAATCAAGTTTAGTTGTTTGTATTTTCATCAGCTCAAACAAAAATTAATGTCCATAAAGAATATATGGGAACGTTGAACTAGTGGTTTCAGTCCAGTGTTTAGAGCGTGATTGAGCCACAAACATCTAAACATAAAAACAAACTTACAAACTTTCACATTTATAATATCAGTAGGATAACTGATCTCTTTAAGAAGTAATAGTAATTTATTCAAAATCAGTAAAATATATCTCTGTTTTAGCGTTTTTTGTACTACTAAAACCAGTGATTTTACTTTTCAGTGGATAGTTTGTTTTGTCGATCGCTGCAGTCGTTGGCTCAGCAGAAGCAGCCTTCGTCAAACTCCACTCCTACGTCCAAGGAGCCCAACCTGATGCCGGTGCCTTCTCCTCAGCAGATCCAGTACCTCAACACATTCGAAGGCCAAGAACTCACCATTCAGAAACAGCCCAACACCAGCCTCAAGGAAACCAACATCATGTCACCATCGTAAGTTTATAATTTACCCCAACTAATGGAAGCAGTGTTTCCAGATTGGCCAGTGTTAACTATTGTACAAGCAGTCCAAAATTATCGTATTTCAGGCGACACTTTCGTATGGCCTTGAAACTGGGTAAAAACTGGTCTAAATCGTCTAATACTTAACCAATGCATCTGTTTTAAATCATACAATAGTAAAAAAATAAAAACCTTTTCTTATGAAAGGTTTTAATAAGATTTCGGAAGTTTTTTTAACAAAAGTTAATAATATTAAATGCCTAACCTATAAGTCTTGAAAATAACCTGTAAAGTACAAAAATCGCGAACCCATTATATAGTTGTTTTCTCATTTATTGTGCATTAACACATTGGCTGCTGAAAAATCATTACATTGGTCATCAAAAATGCAGATATTTTTATCTCAAAACTTACCTAAAAATATTGCCAAAACACCAAAAACAGCTAGTTAAGTGTCCATACATGCTATTTCCGGTGTTGCGATGACGTCACATCCATGACCCACATGCGAGTTAGCCGCTCCTGGAATTAGGTCGCTGACCCTTTTGAGGTAATACACTAGCGTAAACACTATGAAATAGTAGGTATATTCAATAATAAACCACGAAAGATGTTTATAAACTTTTAATTATGAAAAATAATTACTGATACAGTAAAAAAGTATAAAAATGCAAATATAAACCCATTTACAAACAACGTTCTAATTGCAAGTTTTTATTGCACATAATTATAGAACTTAATATCTTGTTTCATCGTCATCCATCAAGGTTAAATCTGAATGTTTTTACACGGTCAGCAGATAACACAATTAAAAAAAAAAAAAACAGTACATAAATCACACGGTAAAACTAAAAAAAACGCTCGGCGCAGGAAACTAACACTACCGAACTAACACGTTGTATCTGTGTGAGAAGCGGTCAGCGTAAGGTCCATTCCTGCCAAGAGCTGAGCTCACACCAAAGCATTACAGTGGCAGGTGCACCGTGACTCCTAGGCGGGTCAGCTGCTCCTGGCGCTAGGGCCGCGTGACTCACATGGGGGTCACCCGCAGCCGTGTTATCGTACCTTGCAAATTGCCACTTTTAGTTGTTTGAGATTTTAGGAAATTAATAAGACCGAACCTGTTTTGTTTAAAGGCAAATATATTAAGCCTAGTAAGAGATTGTTTTTAGCTACAGATTGTTACTAGGAGTTTTTTATAATCAAATAAACCGAGCCGTATATCATATATAAAATGGTTTTACTACTCAAATCAAATCCCCTAAAATCAGAAGTAAACCAAACCGCTTTCGAAAGCGTTGAAACAGTAACAGAGGATTTGTAGAGTGTTATATTTAAGAAAAGTAATAAAAGTTAACTGTAAAAATAGTTTTATTTATGAGAGGGACAAAACAAATTGGCTGTAAAACTTTTCTAAAGTTCAGAATTTTTTAATTGTAGTCGTTTGTTCACGTTTAATATCATTTTCATTAATAAAATTGGGTTTCTACGGTCAGGGGAAGACAGGGAAGGTCAGGGAAAGTCAGGGAACCCAGAGATAAAGCTTATTTTGTTACGCAAGACCCCACATACTAAAGATATGAAAATGAATTTGTGGCTTATATGTGTAATATGTGTAATATTGATTACTATTCCACCTTAACGTTACTTTACAAAATTAATTTTGTAATCTTTGTTAAGTCTCAAAATAGGTTATAAGAGACATTATCACAACAAGAATAACTTCCTGTGAGTCATCGTAAAATTTACTTGACAATAACTTGCTTATATTATTCCATCTGATTCCCGATGATGAAAAAGCAGAGGGGATGCTTTACTCCAGGCTGTATACGATCTGTTGTAGCAGAATTTGTCAGGTGGAGTCCCAATGGTTGGCTGATGATCTAAGAATTCCTAAGGAGTTTATTCTTAACATCTTGTAATCCTCAATTATTGAGTTTTTATTGAGATCAATTTATTTAATTTTGTTTTACTAACATTTATGACATACATGATATAGAAAATAATGTTTTACATACTAAATGTATAATAATTGTGCACACATGCTTGTTTATAAAGCGAAAATGCTATGACGTATTTTGAAAGTTGGTCAGGGGAGTTTACAGAAGGGTCAGGGAAAGTCAGAGAAACGTCAGGGAAATGGAAAATTTAAATTCTGTAGAAACCCTGTTGTAGTTTCGTACGAAAAGGCAGTATCGTACAGTGACACATCATACATCGTACGGGGGCCTAAATCATCGTACAAAACGATAATTATCGTACGTCTAGAAACACTGAATGGCAGTGAAAACCCTAAATGGGTAAATCATAGACCGCGAGTCTAACACTAAGGCCGGGTTCACATGATGCCGCGTCGACGCGGTGTTGCATCAAAGTGTCAGTTCCCACCTAGCGCTAGTTTAGGCGTCAATGCGGCGTTCGTTCATTATTAACCACTCTGTCTTCAGTTCACAATGGATGTGTACACAAAGAAATGCTTTGTTTTTGCCTTCTTTGTTTATAATTAATCACTGAAGACCCCAATTTATTTACACCAATAATCTCGCTGCCGTGTCACAGTCTCAATAGAGGTCATTCTTGTGTTATATAGCTAGTATTTAATATGTTTAAGAAGTCAACCAACAAGTTTTTTTTTTATATAACAATGTTATTTTTACAATGTCTAAATTTATCGGGAATTACCACCAGTAAATACGAGGGTCGTTTTTTGATCAATCACCGACAGGCCATAAATAAAAGACAGGTGTATATAAAATACCCCCGTAGCAGCAAACCTGCGTACTCGGCGAATTTCCAATGCATATATATGTATCTTAATACCACATAAAGCCACATACCAAGTTTCATCAATATATATTCATAAATAAACGATTTATGACATTTTAACTATTCTCCATAAGAATAACATGGCGGCTGAGTATGCAGGTTTGCTGAAGCAAGGAACACAAAAAATGGGGTTTTATACAAATATCAATATAACTCATGTAGGTAAAGCCACATACCAAATTTCATTAATTTATTTTCATAATGAAGGGAGATAAGACGTTACTTATTCTCCATAAGAATAACAAGTGGCTGAGTACGCAGGTTTGCTGCCACTCATGCTGCCTTTGGTAAAAAAATTTTTTTGAGCAAATTTCAATGGTCCACAACCAGATGAAGCCGTATACCAAGTTTCGTCAGTATACGTTCATAAATAAGCGAGATATAACATTTTTATTTTCCTCCATAAGAATAACATTAGACAACGTACTGTGTTTAGCACTTTCAATATCTCGGTAACCAATTGACGTAGAGAAATGATCAAAATACCAAATTGTGTGTTTTTTTAAGCTGAATCCAATGGAAAAACTAAGATTTGACTATTTCCAAAATTATATGTAAAAAATTCGAAAAACCCATTTTTGGGGTACAAAACCCCCCCAAAATACCCTTTTGGTTAGAGCGATCTGGCTGGTTTTCGAACTTTAAGTCATAAATGTTGCTTTACACGTTTATACCAAATTTCATCAAAATCGGATAATTTTTACGAGAGTTATCGAGCTCACGGACACACACACACATATATATATATATATATATATATATATATATGTAGATATATATAGATATATATATATACAGTTTCGAACGAATGGTGTTTTTGGGGTCTGGGGACCTCAAAACGAAAAGTTATCATGGTCCCCGGCCTAGGTCTTACCATGCCGACTACGGTAATAGCTTCTTCCCTATAGGGGAAATTCGCTAAAATGATTCTTTTACCAAAATATAGGTACACTTATGCTTACTTTTAGACATATTCATCATAACGATTGAAGCATTTGTTGTACCTGTCTACCAGCTTTTCAATACCCTCTTCAAAGACTGTTGCCCCCAATGAATTGAAGTGTGCCATGATTTCGTCTGTATGACACAGCATAAACGCTGGACAAGCAGTAGGCGGGGGGAATATTTTCATGATGGAATAGCGGGTGTGAATCTGGCCTAAACCTGAGCTTTCAAAGTCTATTTTAAAACTGCGGCCTAAAAACCGGTAAAATCAAGTTTTAACCTAGGACTTAGCATTAGCTTGAGCTCCGAAGGGCCCGTTAGTGCCAATTCGGACAAGGCATGTTTGGCTTTGCAGCTGAAAATCGTAACTTTGTTCAATTTGTATTTCTAGAATAATTACATCAATTAAATTCCTTTTTCATCACAGTAGCTGTTAGCGGTAGCAGATGTGAATACCGAAAATGATACTTTCCCATTCTAGATCCGGGAAAACAGCTAAAGATATTTCTCACACTGAAATCAGATTTTCTTAATAATTGAATTAGCAGTATAAACGGAAATGCAATGCGTGCATTCAAAATCAGCTTCTTGCGTGCATTTGAAATCAGCTGTTCTTATTAATCTAGTTAGCAGATAAACGTAAAAACAATGTAAACACTATTGCTGTAATTATGTTGTGAGAAATATTACCCAGCAAACCTGATAAAATGTCTGAAAAAGATGTTTCATTAGTATTATTATTATTTACAGTGTGATGAACAATATCGTTCACAGCTCGTACGTAAAGTGTTATTCTGGTACTTAATCGAAAAACACAATTGCGTACTAGAAAATACCACCTTCGGTACTACTGATGAAACATACTTTAGAACATACTTTTCTATCACTAGGATTTGTAGGACTCATTGAAGAATAAGAATAAGAGTATCTTTATTGTCGTTTAACACATATTACAGTATAATGGACAATGTCAAAATATACACTAATAAACTGTTCTTAAACAAAACAAAAATTATATGGAAACTTAAATAGACCCTATTAATTGTATCAAATTCTAAAAAAAAATCAATAGAATAAACACCCTGATCCAGGAGCCACTGAGACAATCTGTTCTTAAATTTGGTTAAACTATGATTCTGAAAATTAGTAGGCAATTTGTTACACAACTTTATTTGGAGAAATTTTTGGCTTTTGATAGATTTGGTTAGTCTTACTTCTGGAATTTCTAAGTGATCACATTTCCTAGTACTATAACTGTGTAATTCATTGCGTTTAATAAAACTAGATATATTTTCTCTAACAAACAACATATTGTAAAAAATAAAGGTACTGGGAGCAGATGTTCTGGGAAAAGTCATAATTCTATGTTTGATAAAAAAAGGCTTGTAAGTGCTGGGAATATCAAACATTATTCTCAGTGTTTTTTTTTTTTTTTTTTTTTTTGCCAAATGAAGACCTTCTTGGCTCCTATACTATTTCCCCATAAGATGTTTCCATAGAGAAGGTAAGAATGGAAAATACTGTGATAGGCGGTCATTAGCATACTATCAGAGACACAACACTTTAGTCTTCTGAATAGAAAACAAACACGTGAGATCTTAGAGATGACATGATGAGTGTGTCTCCCAAGTGAGCCTCACGTCAATATGAATCCCCAAAAATTTCACAAACGAACAAATATTTTGATTATCTACTTGTCTTAATGAAAAACAAATGCGTTTGGTTTTTTCATTAGCTGCCAGATAGTTAGCGCCAAACAAGTCAGAAGAATTTTTGATTGCATCATCGATAATTAATTCAGCTTCGCTAAAACTACTATTAGAAACAAAGAAAGAGGTGTGATCGGCATATAAAAGTGATTGACACGGTGGTGTAGGAAAGCACTTATGAAGAATATGTTCATTTGAGAGGGAGAGGTCCATCATTGTCATAGCATCACTGAACAATATTTTAGCGATAATTTTGACATTGACAAGCACAATGCTACATCTTTCAATGAATAGTTTTGTATAATTTCAGTAACCTTAAGAAGTATTTACTTTATATTAGTATAAAAAATAAATAAAAAGCAGTCCCAAGATGACAGTGAAGAAAATTCTCATTAAAATTTAAAATTAAAATGAAATTGTTTTCAAGCACGAATAGTCTTAAAACATTGTCAATGTGTTTTGCAGGTTGCCTCAGAAGAGTGTAGAAGGTGTGCTGTCAGGATCTAACACGGAGATGAACGCGAAGGTGTCCGGCCGATCGACTCCACTGACTCCCGTCTCGATGGAGCTGGGCGTGTCGAGGTACACGGGGACTCCTGGAGAGTTCACCACCAGCCCCCAGCCAGCAGCCGACAAGTCCGGGACCCGACCCACCGCCTCGGACCAGAGGTTCTGCCCCAGTCCGGGACAGCTCCAAGACTCCATCGCGACCTCCAGGTTCAACATGATTTCCTCCTCCCCCGTTATATCCAACAGTTTCATGCAACAGCAACAACCTAAGCCCGGGCAGGGTCCAGGCCCCGGCCCGGGACCGCATTTTATGGACATTCCTTCACCGAATAAGAACTGTGTCGTAGAACCTATTAAAGATCCCGGAGGTGGAAACTATCCTTGTATCGGACCGGACAATATCCCCTTGAATCCGAACGGGATGACGAGGATTTCTGTCGGTAACACTAATAAAGTTTCTCATTTCGATCCCATTACGTCTCTGGCACAAATGAGTCAACAACTTACGAACAATGTCGGGAGTTCGCCGGTAAATCAATCGGGTGGAATGATCGGACCGTCCCCCGGAATGCATCCCGGCATGATGCCTTTTAACCCCGGTGGGCCCGGCAACATGCATATGATGCCGATGAACGAAATGAATGTGTGCTCCGGTCCGGGACAGGAAATGGGTAATCCCGGAGTCGGAGTTAGAATAAACAACCCTCAGATGGGAACGCATCCTCATTCGTTCAGCCCCGGGGCCGTCGGGAACGGAGGCGGGGTCGGGCGGATGCCGTGTCCCTCAGTGTCTCCCAAACCCAACATGATGCAAGGAGCCTACAACGGACCCAGAATGGTGTCTCGACCTCCGGTTCCTAACTCCTACAACGGTGCTAATATCCAAGTGAAGCCCAGTGCTCCCAACACCATACAGTACCTCCCCACCAGACCTCAGCCGGGCTCCGCAGGCCCCCGTGGGCCCCCTAGCCTAGAGTTTCTGCAGCGCTTCTCGAACCCCCTATCCAATCTCGAAGCTAAGGTCCCGACTCATAATCTGCAATATTTTCCCAATAATTTCCAGCAGAACAATCCGCCCGGTGGAGATATACTGGGAAATATGAACTGCGGGGGTATGGGACAGGGGCCTGGAAACGTGATGCGCGGGGCCCTGAGAGGGGGCTCCGGGGGGATGATGCGAGTCGGGGTGCCCAACATGGGGCCGAACATGGGCGGGTTCGGAGGAAACGAGCAGATGTTCCCCAATCCCGGAGGGTCCAGTTGTCAGATGTTCGTGCCTAGTTCTAAAGGATCTCCTCTGGGCATGGGGGGAATGGCTCCTGATGCCAGTCAACCTTTGCCCCCTTCCATGGGCCAAGCCAACAACTTCAAGAACTCGTCGTTCATCGGCCCCACCACTGCTGACCCCAACTACGCCCAACAGTTCCACAACTTCCAGCAGCAACTGTACGCCACCAACACTAGAAGTCAGCTCGGCAATCAGGCGATGGGAACGAACCAGCAGTTCTTTGTTCCCAAATGAACCTTTACATAGTTTTGTTTGAAACGGATAGTGTACATAGTTAGATTACTTATGACGCTTACTTGTGAGACAATTTTTGTATTGTATATTTTAAATTATAACTAACTTTTAAAACGAGACTATATTTTTAAGGTTTTAATCGAAAATAGATGTATTTTGCTAAGTCTTTGGGTTTAGTTAAGCGAGTTACTATGTTATGAAATTCAATAAGCTCAACGTGCAACAGTTTTACTTGAATAATAGTTTAATCAGACTTATTTATATTTTTAAATTTTAGTATTGGATACTAAATGTTTTTTCTGTTTTACCCTCGTGTTTATATTTTAGAGATATGTGTTTTACTGCAGTTTTAATTGTTATAATTTTGTCTTTCGTTTTTAATTTATTTATATAATTTTTAATTGTATAATAAATTCATTTTAAAAGCTTGCCAATGGTTCCGAGTGGCAGTCCAAACATTTTAATTGGCATTATCAACAACCGTTACAACTAAAAAAATTCTTGAAATTTTTGCAAGTTTTCTCTCTATTGTTTACTTTCTGTGATAGTTTTAAATTGTTATTGGTTTGTGTGCAAAACATAATATTTACAGTTTTACAGTGGATATTGTTAGGAAATACTTTATTCCTCTAAATAATTGCTACTTTTCAATCTTAACTTTAAACTGTTCTGACCATTCATTCTTTTAAGGAAAAAGTGTGATTTTGTTTTCTTATATTTGCTGTTGAGTAATTAAAAGGATATAAGGAATATTTAAATTAAATCATAACACAGGAATTTGATAGTCATTATTTATACGATTCATACTTTCTTTTCCTCCAGAATTCAGAAAACTTGCTATTACAGTTTATCTGCTTACATTAAGTAGTTTATCATTTTTGAATCAGCAATTTTTTCTAAACTCAATTTATATTAATTAATTCCTACATATTTGATGACTAAACATAGTGTATCTGTTACTATTCATTCGACAATGATACTGGGTTTTCTTTAAAGTATCTTAAACTCATAATTTATCAGTACAAAACACTTAAGGTTTGTTGCATGTTATTTTAATGTAAATTATCAAATTTCCTGTATTTTCACGATTAATTCTTTTAGGATATATTTTATGTGTTTTAATTTTTAATTTAGAATTTACGTTTTAAGTATATACTACTGTTCTATGTTTTGTGAATGTTTATATTTCACTATTTTTAATCTACATGATTTAAGTTCACATTTTACTTCGTATTTAAATTTTATTCCGTTTTATTAAGTTTTGTATATATTTATAAGGAAGAAAATACATCGTGACAAAAATAAAAATTGTAAAATTTTTATATTATGGATTGGAATATCTAAAGGAATAATTATTGTTTTATCATAATAATTGTTTAAAACAATCATAATTACAAAAATGATGATCTGCAGCTGTTTCTGCAGTTTTCCTTAGAATTAAAGAAAATCAACGGATGATTTTGCACATCACACTTTGTAAGTAACTATTTTGCAAATTAGCCCAAAAAAAAAATATTTTGCTGATTAAAAAGATCTACAATTGTCAAAATTTTACTGCTTTTTTGCTATCATGAATTACTTCCCTGATTTTTCGTACTGTGAATCGTTATAATGCAATTGTTTGTATATTTTCCATTTTTTATTAATTTACAATATATCAGTTTTAAATTTATTCTTAATTGAAATATATTTAGCAGATTGTTAAAATTGTTTTATGTTTATTTTTGTTTTCCCTTTTATTTTATACCCAGTTAATATTTACAGTTTTAGTAAATCATGTTTTACTCTGGTTCAGTAGTATTTTTACTGGGCATTATCGGCATGTTGTTTCATCTATATGTGTATTAATTTGCTCGTTTTTACCTCCTTCTTTTGATCAAAGACATTTTTCAACTAGTAATTATTTAATTTTACTAAAACCTTTTTTAGTGATGAGTTGATAATGCTGTTTTGAAGCTAATTGTCTGAGTGACTGAATCTTTTCTCCACAAAAAAAACTACCATCCCTCACTGAATAGGACAGTAATTTAATTCTACAGTTTTAGGTGCTTCTTGATTGTTATAGATAAATATTCTGAATAATTATACTTGGAATTTCAAGAAAACCTGAAATTAAACATAATTTTACACGATAGCAACAACCACTCTCAAAAGGGATTCATGGGAAAAATTACAAATTATGCCTGAATCATGGAAGAATAACTTGATGTGAATCATACCTGACAACCCGATTGTATTACTCAATGCGGTAGTGGTTGTTGGGACATTTTATGTTGCATAGTTGCTGTTGTATGATATCTACATATACATACATGTTTATTTTCTACTACATTTGTTGGTACGCATTATTAGGCTTGTCCGGTTATTGTGTGACTGTCCTTTCTCAGTTTTTGAGTAGTATTGCAACTTGTTCATGATATTCAGGCAATATTGCACGATGCGGCTGTGATTTGTTGGTATTCTCAGACGATTCGTTTGTCTGTTTCCTGTGTCCGGGTGCTATTACGCAGTACAGCCATAGTTGTCTTGGTTGCAATTAGAAAGTTTCTTATGATTAGGGCATGATTTTTGGGCAAAATGTGATCCTTCCCTATCTTTTATGATTGTCGGCTATTCTATGTTTAACAAGGCCAACAGTTGCTGGGTTATTTCACCGTGCTGTTGCTATTGTCCACTGCTGTGATTTGGTCCGATTGCAATTTTCTCTCGGTAATGCGTAGCTTGATTTTATTCACCTGTGTCACAAATTATGAAATGCAGAGATTTTACAGTGTGTACCATACCAAGAAATATTGGAAAAACTGGAAATCGGGGAATTTCTTATACCTTGGAAAGGAATTTTGATAAAAACTTAAGGAATACATTGAACTTGTTATGAAGCTTAAAAATTAATATTTTATGAGGTGTTCTATTTAAAACAAAATTTGTATTGTTGAATAATGTAAAGTTACTAAGTATACTTTAACCATAAAAACCTGATGTTCTTTGCTACTTAAATAAACAGTTTGAAAACATTGATTATTTAAAATTAAATTAGTACTTGAAAGTTTCTTGTTTAAACAACGGTAATACCAGGAAATGTTACATATAGCTTAAGAGAAACCCTGATTTTAATATTTGTGTTCTGTCAAGAAATATAATTTTACAATAGGTGGCCTGGCAAGTCCCAGGTAGATAGTAACCATAACCTTTGATACCTATTCAAACAGCTGGGAAATGCCCTTTAGTACAATTATAATTTTTGAATATGTTTCCATGATCAAAGTTAAAATTATTATGATATTCAATTATTATTATTATATTTTCAATTATGATGATTTTGTGAGTTTTTATTGGGACAGATCAATCCTGCAGGGATGTAATAGTACTACGTACACATGTTTTAGAAATTTGAATCTCAAAATGTTTTGATTTTTAATTTAATTTTAAACCTGCATTTCACTGTTCTTGCAATCTCTAGTTCACAAATGTATCAAATTTAAATAATTAACATGTCAGGTGGATGCTGGTAGGTTATAATGTTTATGATTTTTAGAAAACCAAATTCAAAAATAATGTCCAATCGATTTGTTAAGAAAAAACACATCTTTCCTATTTAAGCATTAATCCTGGTTCAGCTTAGTATTTGACTTTATATTGTTTTGATTTGGTTGTATTTAAATAAAGTTAGGCTTTGGGTTAGAATGGCACACGAATAGATCAGTATAGAATGCCTTGCTGCCTAATCTCTCGAGTCTATCTAGCTTCTCTATTGTACTATTTTCATGGAGTTTAGGTCATTCGCCCATTGTTCTCATGTAAGAAAGCTACGTCTGATTATTTGTTTTCTGCGGCAGGTAATAAATAGAGCAAGTCACCGCAATATTTCTGGAAGCCCCCACTTCAGAGAAAATCGTTAATACTAAACGTGTTATATTAGTTTATATTTTACAAAGAAGTTTTCTGTCCCTTCACATCGATATTTGCAGATAACATCATTATGTTCACTGCGGATGGCATGTTTAAACATGAGGATTGCTTATATTCAATGTTTAGTACCGTCTTCATGCTGATGACGCAAACACTCAACGTGTCAGCAGCAAATCCATCGTTTTTCTATTTGTGGACTTATATTCTTTCTCAGTTAATGTCGTTTGGATTATAAGCAGCAACCAGACTACAAATATTTATTAGGTTTTCCCTACAATACACATTGTACTGTTTCAATGGTAATCAAGTTATTTTGTTTGTACAGTAGTTGAAACATACAAAAGATCTATTGTAGAACTCTTTAAGTCCATCTCCTCTCTCAATTAAGAGGTATTACAGTGACTCTTCTTAATTATTGCTTGAAACATCAGATAAAATTATGCGACACTCGACACTCGGCAAAATGCCTTGAGGAATGCTTCTGAGAAAGCAAATTATATGCTGAGTCCTTTTCGATGTGAGGGACTTTCTCAGTCTGCCTTCACATGTTCAGTAATATTCAGTTCAAGGGCTTCCCACACCAAATCTACTTTCATCATTGGCTTGGACATCAGTTTTTCTGCAACTTTACGATGCTAAGGCAGCAAGTAATTCTACTGTAGCACATTGTTACTTTTTTAGGTTTTTCACAGGAAGTAAGAAGCCAAACTAGCTGTTTCGTAAGGGGGGAAGCTCAGGTGCTGATGATCATCTTTAAAAACATATTTTTACAGACCTGTAGACTATTTCATTAAGCCATTTCTCACTCACTTTACAACTACGTCCTGAGAAAACATGATGTGCTTTCTTTAAAAAGATTATATTTTCTTGGCCGTTTTAATAGCAACAAACAATTTGTTTTAATTTAAAATACTTAAGAGTATTTTCATGTTTTTTATAAAAATCACTAGGTTCTTTCATCTGATTAACATAGATATAAACAAGTGAAAGTTTTGTTCAGATCATGTTTCTCTGGGTATATAAACTATTACGGTTTTTTCCTTAATAACATTGATGTATTTTGGTGACTTCTTTAAAAGGTTTGTGGTTGTAATTTTGAAACTAATTGTGCAATTTGTGCCTTATATTTAAGTAACAAGATAACTTTCTTAAATTTTATGACAGTATAACGTGTAATCATTTGGAGAACTCTTATCCTAAGAATTTAGGTTATAACTTTTGGCAATAAACCACGGTTTATTTAAATAGTATGTACTAAAAATTTGTAACTATTTAAATGCACATTACATTTTTGTATTTTATAGCTAAGATAAGGTTTTAATTTTGTCCACTACACGATAGTGTACAATTTTGGTGGTCTTCATTGTAGAGCTGGAGTTTAAAAATAGAATAGGAGATAAGTTTAAGTAACGATCAGTAGTATTTATTCTTGAATGTTGATCTCACTCCTGTTTATCAGCGGATTGTTACATATTTAACCCTTTGAGACTCACTGTAATATATATTTTTTAAATGTAAAAAATTGTATAAAAACTTAAAAGTTTTAGTCATGATTACCCCCTCCCTCCCCCCAATAAAAGGAAAAAATAGTTGATGTCACTAGAGAATCAAACTCATGCCATGGGACTTTAAATGAAGAGGAAAAGAGTAATATTATATCTCTTAGGGGTAACTGAACCTATAAACTAAATATTTCCAACGTTATTCACGTAAAATATCACAACTTCCTTAATTTGTTTGTATTAATAATGTACACTTTCCAGTTTTTGAAATATTTATTTTATTTCTTCAAATTATAAAGAAAAATATAACTTCCATTTGTGAGTCAGTGAGTAGAATAAATATAGTAGATAAGGGCATTAGGTAAGTTTAAATACCTTTACTTTTTTATACAATAAGGATTCTAAAACTGTATTTCCTATAACCATTTGGTTTAAGGAAAAAACGGCAAAGGTACAAATAAAAAATATTTGTTCAAAACTATGCATTTCCATTAAAATGTACTAGTTGATAATAAATTTGGAAAACTTCCAAAAAAGTTGGGGTGACAACCTCTCCTTGCCCCTTTGATAAATACAGGATTTTGTAATGCAAGCCAGGATTTGGAAGTAAAAACCACAAACATGACAAAAATATTTTATTGCTTTTGGCACTTGCTGCAACTAATTTCTATAGCTTAATAATTTAAACATATAATTTGTTTAGCATAGTTGCTGAAACAAATCACCTTAAGCATTCAAATGCACTTATGTAACAGTCTACACTTAAAAAAATATGTTCACAATTTAAATGTAATAACATCAAAATAACAGGAATACAATAAATAAACAACACTGCAACACAATTTACGCAAACTAATGCACCACTAATTCATGCTAAACTGCAACATATCAAACCAGCTCATTTAGAATGAAGTAAGAAAGTAGGGTTGCCAACTTATGAACTTGTATTGATCATAGGGGTGGGCGAGTACTGTTTTTTTTAATCGAGTCGAGTATTGAACCAAACTACTCGAGTATCGAGTTGAGTAGTTCTTTAAAAAGTAAAAAAAAACTCATTTTAATTTTTTGATTGAAAACAATTTTTTTACATATTAAACTTTAATTATAAACATAAAATTTGATTAATTATTAATGTTATTATTTATTTTATTTTAACCTTAATTTTATCATGAATGAATAATGATTTAAATGAAAAAAATATATATATCTTCAACAACCATAACAAACAAAAGACAAGTAATACAAATATATATCCATACAACAATTTCGGGTTAGTTTATCAAAACCAGAACATTTTAACAAGAAAGTGATTTTTTTACCCTGACCCAAACATCCCCTGTGCCCCTCTCTTACTTATCTTAACTCACAGGTATCCATAAATAACCCACCTGTCATTGTCTCCTTTCATGTGAGCTAAAAATAAATGTTAGACTTATTTTTCTTTATTTCAGTCACTTATTTTGTTAAATATTGGTTTGAAAACGTGGGTAACCCCACCGGTGGGAGTAGCTTTGCATTTTGAACTATTTGGAGTAAATGGCGGGAGTAGTCAACTACTCGACTCGAATTTTCGAGTAGTCTTTAATACTCGCTTGGCCTTCGAGTATTAGAAAATACTCGACAGGTACTCGAAATCTCGAGTACTCGCCCACCCCTAATTGATCATAAACAGTGACTTTTGGTACTTGTAAATTGGGTTGTGGTCAGCCTGAATTACTATCGCAGGAACACCTACTACTATTGGTTTTAGTACCCTTATACGGTGCATTGCAGATTTCTTATAGTTTGAAACTATTTTTATATAAATTTAGATTTTTACTTAAAATAATGGATTGTTTACATTTTGTAAACATTAAACTGACTTTGGAGGCGCTATTGTATATGATAACATATGTGATTTATTTGTCAAATAAGTTGACAAGATTTAAGATTTACTAAGTCTGTACAAGTTAAAGTTGGTTAAATACTTCTGAATTGGTCAATAGGTCCTAATTTGTGTCATAGAAAGTTATGGCTATTTCCTATTTCTAAAATTTGTATCAATCGAGTACCTAAAAAAGATTTTCTAATGTAGAAGAGGTTATCAAGTACTTCCCATATAAAAATAAGATTCTTTTTAAAGAAAAAAATAAACTTAGGCCCAGGTTAAAAATTATTATTTCCAATCGTAATTTTTGTTTAACCATTTAGTTTTGTTTTAAAACAAATTTGAATTAGTTCTTGCTTAGTAAATACGAAAATAGTACCTCACATATTATAAGCAGCTTACAATAAACTTGGTATGGTGTAAGTTGATTTAGACTGATGCAAATGTTTTTATAGTTTCAAAGGGTTAAATACAAGGTAAGCCAGAGTATGTTTGTGTTTACTTTGGTCAACTACTTGGTTCTCGAATAGATCTGTTGTTTAATAACGAACAAGACTTATTTAAATAGACATCTGTTATATATTAAAATATTAATGTTACGTTGATTGGGATTAGTACATTTTTGTAATAAGAAGTGTTCCTATTTTTGCACACAATGCAATAGTGGTCTTGCCTAATCTTAGTTCACAATTCAACTGCTAACAAGCTCAGTAATGTATTTCCTGGTGTTGCTACCAGAAATAAAATATATTGTTAAGGATTGTAAACACTGCTGAAATATAAATTGTAAATAAAACTGTTTTCAGATTTTACATGTGATTTTATTTACATAACAGTCTATGTTAAAATATAGTAAAAGTTATATTTATAAGCATTGTTCATCTTATTCTGTATGTAGCCATTGGTTATACCATGCCCTAGTTTTGGTCATGTTTGACAATAAAACTGAAACCAGAGAAAAGTTGCAGTAAAAAGACAGAATCAGATATATAACACCCCTGTCACAGCAAACCTGCGCACTCAGCAAATTTCAAATGCAACTATGTATACCTGACCCCCACATGAAGTCATGTTCCAAGTTTTATTAAAATAAATTAATTATTAAGTAAGATATAACATTTGATCAAATATTCGTAAGAATAACATTAGGCGGACTGCTTCGGTTTGCTGCAACAGCGACCCCTAAAAAGTAAGGTATTTAGAGAAAAATCAATGGGCCACAACCAAAAGAAGCCACAGTACATGGACAACGTAATGTGTTAAGCATTTTAAATATCTCTACAATGGATGGATGTAGGTAAAACAACTATGAAATACCAAAAAGTTTTTTTTTAGATCTGAACTCATTATTAAAAACAAAGTTTTCAATCAAATTAACTGCAGGAAATCTAAACTATTTTTCCCCTTAGGTTCACATGTGGAATTTTTTAAATTTTTTTGGAGAACTATTTAACCTACTTTAGTTATTAATACATCCGTAGCAGCAAACCTGCGTACTCAGACAATTTCCAATGTACCACATAAAGCCACTCACCAAGTTTCATAAAAATACACGAATAAATAAGTGATATGGTAGCATTTGATTTATTCATTTATTCTCTATAAGAATAACATTAAAAGATGAGTACGCAGGTTTGCTGCAACAAGGAACACAAAATATGTGTTTTTATACAATTATCAATATAACTTAACCAGTCGAAGCTGCATACCAAGTTTTATTCATTTATGTTCATAAATAAGGGAGACATTACATTTTACTTATTCTCCATAAGAATAACATGGGGGTTGGGTATGCAGGTTTGCTGCTGCGGGGAAAGTCGGCAAACAATAATTTTTTTGTTCAAATATCAATATAAAAGTAATAGGTGAAGCCACATGCCAAGTTTCATCGACATACATTCATAAATAATCGAGATATCAAATTGTAATTATTCTCCATAAGGATAACATTGGACAATGTACTGTGTTTAGCACTTTGAATATCTCTGTAATGGTTGGACGTAGAATCACAATTTAAACACCAAAATGATTGTTTTGTAGAGCTGAACTGATTGGTAAAAGCAAATATGAGGTTTACATTAAAATGAACTGAGGACAAGCTAAAAACCTTTTTCCCATAAGATTAACATGGGAGATTTTATGAGCACGTTTTTTGGATTTTCTCCACAACCACTTAACACATGATTCAAAATACTGTATTATTTGTTTTTTTAAGCTCTATGAAATGGTCAAAACCAAAATAAAGTGTTTTAAAAATTTTAGGGTGAAAAATGCAAAAAACTGATTTTTGGAAAATTGTAAACCCCTATAAACCCCCCTTCCCATGGTCCGATTTTTCTGGTTTTAGAACGCAAGTCATGAATGTCACTTAACACATTTGAGCCAAATTCCATCAAAATTATATATGTTTTACTCAAGTTATCGTGTTAACGGACACATATAGGGCTTAACTCTTACCATGCCACCTACGGTAATAGCATTGACTATACACCTGTAGTAGACAGTAAATGCAATGCTAAGTTTGGTTAACCAAAAAACAGCAAAACCTATTGAGTTGGGTTGTTGTCGGGCATCAGGGCTTCCTCCTAGTAGACATCACGCGAACTACTTAGAATCGCTTAGGCAGACGATCAGACAGAGCTCGCTTGATTGACGCTGGTGAAAGACGGTTATGACATCGACACCAATTTTATTACAAGTTTGTAGCAGTTATTACAATATTATTTTTATTTCACACAACCTATCCTATTAAAGCATTGCAGACTTTGTTAAATCGTATATTAAAACTTCCGAGTTGCGAGGAAAGCGAGAAAGTTTTTTTATTAGCAAAATGAGATTTTAAAAACCCACCACGGCCGAGCTGAGCGCGCCAAGCGGCATGAGCCAGAGTTACGTCCGCCATTGCGTGCGATGGTGGCGATTTCTATCCAGTGCTGTCAGAACTACGTGGAGAATCCCGCCTCTTATGTTAACAGAAGGGCCCATAAGCTTTTCTGTCTACTTCAGGTGTATAGTCAACGGTAATAGCTTCTTCCCTATAGGCAAAATTCGCTAAAAAATCAAAATTATTTGTTTTTTTCGTACAGACTATAAAATGGTTAAAACAAAAATTGTGTGGTTTTAAAATTTGTATTTAAAAACACAAAAACCAGTTTTTTTAAATTTTAACCACCCCCCCCCCCCAAATCCCACGGTCCGATCTTTCTGGTTTTCAAACTTAAAAGTGGCATGAATATCACTTACCATATTCGTGCCAAATTTAATAAAATCAGACATTTCTTTCAAAAGTTATTGTGTTAATGGACACATATATCTACATATAGTACATATATATATATATATATATATATATTTACATTAAAAAAAGGTGTTTTTTGGCATCTGGCAGCACCAAAACAAAAAGTTATCATGGTATTGGGCTTAAGCCTAACCATGCAAACTATTGCAATAGCTTCTATAGAAGAAATTCGCTAAAAGAGGGAAGCAGAAGAAGAGGGCTGCCTACACATAAAATTCCCACGGGATGTGTTACATATTAAAAACCATCTAGTGCCAAGCAAGTGTTCAATGGTTTCTGGTGATTATTCTATTTAAAAAATCCCCATCACAGCAAACCTGCATACTCAGTGAATTTCCAGTGCACATATATGTGTCTTAATACCATATAAGGCCACTTACCAATTTTCATACAAATAATTTCATAAATAAGCGATATATAACATTTTAATTATTCTCCATAAGGATAACATTGGGGCTGAGTACGCAGGTTATCTGCTGCGGGAACCATTGGTAACAATTTTTTTTTTTGCGCAAATATCAAGAGGCCACAACCAGGTGAAGCCACATACTGAGTCTCATCAATATGCATTCATAAGTAAGCAAGATGTAAAATGTATCTCTATGAGAATAACACTAGACAACGTACTTTGTTAATCACTTAATACCTCCAGAATCAATTGTAAAGCAATAATTCAAAATACTAATTTTTTAAAGTTGAACCTAATGGTGAAAGCCAAAATTTGACTTTTAAAAAGATTATATGTAAAAGATAAAAAAATATTGTTGGGGTATAAACTCCCCCCCCCCCCGCCAGAAGAAATACCCCTTAAATTGGAGTGATCTGAGTTACATTCAATGTGTGAAACTGCGAATGATGACTTAATATGTTTTTAATATTTGAGTAATCCAATATAATAATAAAAAATTAATAAATTATAAATTAATATTTTGACATCAAAATAGGTAGCTGTTTTGACGTTAATATAAAATATTATTATATTATATTAACACCTATTTTATTGTTATTACACGTCCACCTAACCGGACAATGGACATTTCTGTATGTTTTATTAACATGCCACAACAGCCTGATGTGAAAATTTTTGCATATGCCAAAAACATCCGATTGGCATGCTTTTGACCAAGGGTTTGCCCCTTATGTCTTGTCTCTGTGTTTCCACTGCCCATGCGCCTGTTGCAGTGTCAACAAAATTTGCGACTTAGACGTTGGTTTTTTATTTTGTTCAGTGTGCGCCTTGAAATTCAACCTGTGCAACAAGGTAGTTTTGTGAACTGTGTCTTAGTACTTTGCGCAGTTGTTATAATAATTTTTGTTGCTCATCATAACAATGGTCCGTTCCGATAATCTATGTAAAAGTCTGGGTTTTCCATACTACAGGGTGGGGGGTATACTTAGTAGCGCCATTGACTATGCACCTGTAGTAGACAGTTAACACAATGCTAAAATCGGTTAACCAAGAAACAGCACAATCTATTGAGTGCGGTCGGCAACAGGGGCTATCGCATGTGCTTCCTCCTAGTAGACATTAAGCGAACTACTTGGAATCGCATAGGCAGGCGAACAGACAGAGCTCGCTTGATTGATGCTGGTGAAAGACGGTTATGATGTCGAAACCAATTTTATTCTAAGTTTGTAACAGTTATTACAAATTATTTTGATTTCACACAACCTTTGTTATTACAGCCTTATAGCCTTTAGCCTTTGTTAAATCGTAAATTAAAACTTTCGAGTTGCGAGGAAAGCGAGACAGTTGTTTTATTAGCAAAATGAGATCTTAAAAACCCGCCACGGCCGAGCTGTGTGCGCAAAGTGGCGTGAGCCAGAGTTACGTCCGCCATTGGGTGTGATAATGGCGATTTCTATCCAGTGCTATCAGAACTATGTGGAGAATCCCGCCTCGTTTGTCCAATCAACAAACGAGGTTAATGTGGGGGTTTTGTTAATGTGTCCCAGAAGAGCCCATAAGGTTTTCTGTGTAGTACAGGTGAATAGTCAAGGGTAGCGCTAACAAAATAAACACCACTGATTTTGTACATTTTTTGTACATTAGTATTATAAGTTGTTAAAAGGCATTATTGGGAGGAAAGTTGTGTATTCACCATGTTGCAGCTTCAATTGTACTTAAACATTAAATTTATGAATAGGGTAACACAGCTTTCGCTCCCTCAATTCCAAATCGAGAAGTTGTTTTAACCTCTATCGTTTATGACAATTTCAGGGCATTCTGGTTGGTATTGAGAGTGTGAATAAAACTCTCAATACGATGAAAGCAAATTGTAATGTTAAAATATCAAGTTACACGATGCAACTAATTGTTTTAATCCGCCTTCTTCGATTATTTTTAACTACTTCCTAGATGAGAAAAGATATGGTTTAGGAATTAGAGAGTAATGAATAGGGATTTCATCGTTGATTGAAGTTAAATGATTTGAGTTTAATATTGCTATTATATGTAATAAGAGGGAGTTATGATGCGCCCCCCTCAGATTTTAGCGGCCCCTTCGATAGTTTTTTGTAAGGTCCACTCCTTTTGCTTACTTTGAAAAAAGTAGATTATCGTTCCATCTGTATAGTATCATGGGGGGAGGTTTTGGTTGTTGGGGGTGGGGGGGGGGCGGGGGCAGCAAGTTTGCTCTTTGCACGGGCGCTGAAAAACTGACGGGCCGCTCCTGATCATCATGTGTCTCTAGTGCAACCTAGGCTCAAGGTGCAAGATGCATAGAAAAAGTCATAATACAGTAGTTACAAACGTTACCTCTCTTCTCTCCTGATCATCATGTGTGCAGCCTAGGCTCAAGGTGCAAGATGCATAGAAAAAGTCATAATACAGTAGTAACAAACGTCACCTCTCTTCTCTCTCTTTGGAGTAACTCCAGTGTAAAGTTAATATCATTGCATATTGAATTTTCTCAACATTCATTTTCAATGCAGCAGGAATTCTCCCAAAAATTTGTAATGGTACCTGTTGCGGATTAGGAAACCCCAGCAAAGATGCTAGGCACATCTTCCACAAGCGGAAATATTGCGCAGGTTACCGGAAGGATAGGATGTAGCAGGAAAGGAAAGGGTGGGATGGGACGGCAGCCAACCGACCCTTCAGAGGGCCAACTCCCGTGTCCCTGTGGCAGCTGGGAAGAGACTCTCAAACAGGGGACCCGCATTCTGCCCTCCAACTGGTCAACTCAACTGACAGGGTCATGTACAACAGGAAGGGACCATCCATTCTCAGGTTGGCAGGTGTGGACCAAACCCGGAGATTCTGTCCCTAGCCGTTGCAAATGGAGGGATCAAAGGTGAAAGGGAAGTATGTCATAATGGACAGCCAAAAGACTTACAATATGTAATGACAACTTCATTTGCTGACCCAATGTCAGACTCAAAACTGGTATAGACCAGTATTAAGGTAGTCCTGGGACTAATGGTACCTGATCTAAATGATTTGAAAAATTAAACCATATTTACACGAAAAGTCACAAACAATGTATCGTGAAGAAAAAAGTCACACCATCTAGATCAGGTACCATTAGATGGTGTGACTTTTTTCTTCGCGATACATCGTTTGTGACTTTTCGTGTAAATATGGTTTAATGTTTCAAACATGTTTTATTGTTTATTTGTTTTTAACACATTATTATTCAGTTCTGGTGATAACATTTCCTATAAATATGAAATGATAATTCACACCTCATTTACAGAAAGACAAAAGAGCTAAGCAAACTCACTCTATTTTGAAATAACCCTCTGATCCTTAAATCAGTTATGTAAAGTAAACAATCTTACAGATAAAAATACTGAATTTAATGGCTATTAACTGTAAAAGTATGTTTCTTATTCATACCACTAGCGTGCTTTTTGAGTATTGTGGTAGATCCAAATAATGGGCATGACCACATAATTGGCTTAGAAAACAGTTAAGCTCAGTTTTTTTCACGAAGAGTGAGACTTGTCACAGCCCTATCCACTAAACCCACCCCTTATGCCAAACTTGACTCTCTCCTTTACTGTTTGTCACATGCCTTTGGGGAGAGCCCCATGTTAATGTTTGCTAGATCCGCACTTCTGGGAGGAAAGACTACCTCCTTTTACCTTATGATGATCCTGTCTTTGGCTGCTTTTCACCTTTTGCTTCGCCTTTTCCAGGGCAAGCCTGTAATCACGGCATGCCCCAGACCCAGCAACATGGTAGGGTACCCGCCTCTGGTTGGAGCTCATAATGGAGGAAACAGTGAGGCCCTTTGCTGCAGTCATTGAGTGATGTGAATAAACAAATTAGCAATTTTCTATTCCCACTTGATTAGCATTGAATAAAAGTTTTTGCTAGGCTTTATTAACAACACCATTGTGCTGATGGCCTGACTCTCTGCATTTGTAGCAGAAAGTGGACCGATCCGCTACAGTGCACTTGCTGCATTAGTGCCTATAGCATGGGCACTTAAGCACCATATAGGACTACAGTCCTCAACTGCATTGCGCCACTGACAAAACCCACCTGAAGGTGGCCTCTTTCTCGATCAGTTAAGTCAAGGACTGCCATCCTCAATTCCCGCTTAATTGGTGGCCTTATAGCGACCTTTCTGGTGTCTCTGGGTCTACCGAAAACATTGTTTAAGTCCTCTAGAACTTCAAAGATCTCAGTGAGGGAATCAAGGTCCCTCACCTTGACAGAAACCCGTTTGTCGGGGGCAGTAACGCTTCCCTTCGGCCCGACAGCAGCTTCCAGAACCACAGTGAAAGCCTTCCTGTCCAAGCCCTTCCCCAGCCGGAGGAGAACTACCCCCTTCGGAGTTGGTCTCGCGCAAACCTCCCCATTGCGACCTAGGTGCCCAGGTCAATATCCTTACAGATTCTTTCCCAGATCAGTGGCGAAGGTTTGGCCACCTGTCACCCTCATGAGGAAAGAGAACAGGCCAGATCTCGTCCTCAGCTTTGCCTCCACAGCACCCGGGCTGGGTTCAGTGACCGTTATCATTGGAGGAGCCTCTGCCAGAGTTCTTTCTAATTTTATTTTCTTCTTTTCCTTATTTTTTCTTACTCGTCTCGGGTTGATAGCTGGAGCTTTCAGTGGGACTCCGCTCCTGCTTGCCTGAAGCACCGTCTACAAGACAAGTACGGCATCCTTTGGGAAGCGTCCTTTTATCCGGGACCAGTACCTTTTTTGGCATGCTCTTGCCACTGTAATCAAGTTTATTGGTTGATGAAAATAGTCCTGGACCGCCTAGTCCTCTTTCTTGCATAGATCCTTCAGTCTGTCGAACAGATTGATGAAGCCGGGAATTCTGGTCTTACCATGCTGTTCACGTTCTTCTGGACCTTGCACACCTTGGCCATATCTTTCAGCAGGGCCGCTTGGAAGAAGATTTTCTCCGCCTCCTTGTTAAGCATATATCAAGTCAAGTAGTGCCAATTACTCGAGTATTTGCCATCAGCAATATAAATGTTGTTGATAGTTTCAAATATTTTAATGGGATTTGGAAACCACTCCAAACTCAATCTAAACATGGTTTCCAACTAATATATGAGTAGCAGTATATTATGGCCGGTACAGTCAAACTGGATTATGTATTGACAAACAAAACATGGTTTAACAGTCGTTTACGGCTGAAAAAAACATGGTCCGGTTGCCATTTGGCCAATTTCACTTGGTCCGGACATCGCTTATAATCAATATTAGACGACAAAATTGTTATTTCCGGCCGATATGTTATGTGGTCCAGTCGCCAAATCTGGTCAAGAGTATGTGTCAAAAAGTCATGTCAATTATGGTCGATATTAAGTGGCCCGATCACCTATGCTGATACGTATTATGTTTTCCATCGTCATTAACAGCCAATATTACGCTTTAAGATGGTTATTTCCGGATGATAATGTGTCGCGCCTTCAATTACTTCAAAAATTACGCGGTCCGTTGTCATTTACAATGGTTTGGTTGTTTTTTATGACTGAGTCATGTTTCTAGTCCTGATTTTCGTCCGAATTTACATGATTTGATCGTCTTTTGCGGCCATTACTTTGTGATTGGACAGGTCGCAGTCGTTAGCGATCGACCGGAAATCAGCGGGATATACTCGCTCTGAACTAGAGTATTTTTCAAAACTTCGAGTTGATTCGAGTAGTTGTTTATTTTGTTAACGGTTTCACCATTTTTTGTACAATTTTAAACAAGAACAGGTAACGATTTATGATATGGCACTTGCAAAAGGGCAAAATACTTAGCACTAGTGTTTTTTGAATAATAATACAAGTGAGTACATACAATTATATAAGAACCAAGCAAGTTACTTAAGAGTATAGTTCATATTATCGAAAATTGAAAGTGAATGTATACATTACACGTTGAGCTAACTGAGTTATGTGACAAACCAGAGAAAATGTGCAAATTATTTGAAAGAATACAAGCAATTGAAAATAGATTGATACATTTCACTACAGTGACAAGAAAATAAAAGTTAATGACGAGGCAGGTTGTAAACATAAAAAATATATGTATGACAAGGAAGGTATTAACATATTGTATTTATCAATTCCGATAGTTAAATAACTGGAAATACAATACCTGGAACCTACCTTGGTCTACAATATTAGGAACTAATTTGACTCATGATTAATTACACATGTAGAGAAAACAACAATAAAATCAGCATTCGAGAAAAAACATGCAACAGTGATGATAATTTGACAAGACAAAATTATGAGGTTCACTATGGGTTGAAAAACAGGAATATAATTCAATGAACTAATGGCGATGAGGAAAACAGAGACTCCGCACCAAATGCATTGCACCTAACATTGTGATCTTTCACCCTAATTCACCTAGCCCCTAATGATTTTCACTTCCATTAATCACTGCACTCTTTGACTTATAGAAGCACTTCCACAGGTGATTCACCTTTAAAAGCCTTGGAGTATTATCTCGATGTTTGCAGGACTCCGTATGACCTTTTCTTGGAGGCACGAGGACTGAGACCATCGAAGCCAGTTGATAGGCTGTCATGTTGCCAAGTCGCATGAGTCTAGGTAGAGCAGCATGTTGAAGGTGGTTGAAAGAGTAAGATCTGTAGAACAGTTCACGAGACCTAGTCTGGGTTGGGATGCAGAATTAATTTATTCCCAGCAGTTCATGGCAATCAATAACACCATTTAGGAGTTTATGGAGAAAACAGATGTCTGATACATCACGACGGTTCTTCAGGGACAGAAGGCCCAGCTCAGACTGAATATCAGCAGTAGGCGACACCACATAGCGATAATCGATCTTCAGGCCCACCAACCTTGCAAATCTCCTTTGAATAAAATTGAGTATTGAATACTCGGCCGAAATACTCAAAGTTTCGAGGACTCGCATACTCCTAACATATACACCTCCTCAGTTTGGCGCCCCCCAAGCTCGGGGGTCCCGGCGCTTGTTACGGCCCTGTCTGCGGAACGTTCAGCAAATCTTGCTCTGCAATCTGTATTTCGCCCGTTACTGGTCTCATTTCACTCAATTTGTCAGTGGCATCCATTCGTTGTTTGTCACATTGCAATTGAAAATGCCATCCCAAAAACTAAAATTTGTTTAAAACAGTCAACTATAAATGTCTTCAATCGCCTGCTACTGAAAATTAAAAATTAAAATAATGTAAACAGATTTACTGAAGGAAAGAAGACCCTTGGAATCTGGCATACAACAAAATTGCAGGTGCTACCATATGGTCACTACGTTAGCGCTTTATGCGGCATTCATTGTTACTATTTGGTAAGTGCCTGCTGACACCATAATACCATAACAATACTTGCCTGTATTACATTTTGACACATAAGAACCATAGTACTATAAACATGGAACACCTACAAGGGGTCTTCTTCCCTCTCGCCGACAGTAAGAATTAAGCTTCTGAAACTGTTTATATCAACTTCATTCAATATATGAATTTTACTTATGATTAACTAAAATATACCATACTACGATACTATAAGACCAGTTAACTAACATTAACACTTGTTAATATCTATATTGTGTATTCCGAATGTGTTACTACTCTTTGTGTTTATACAAAATGTGAATAAAGAGCTTTTCAATTCAATTAAACTAGGGACCATGTGGCAAGGGGTGGTTGCCCCTACCCCAGTGCCCTGAGGCCTAGCCTCTGGTTACCCGGCACCGGTAACCTGTGCCAGGGGTCACCATGGGACCATGGGTCCGACAACGCGCCCACGATAACACGCCCCAGTCAGGGCCCGAAGTGGCTAGCCTCAGACAATTCCTCACAAACCCCCCTCACTAGAGCAAGCTCATAACCCCCCCCCAGCACCCTCCCCTGCTCCAGCCCAGTGACAAACCGGACTGGTTAAGGAGCACTCCAAGGTAGTCTAAAAGGAAATAGAAAAATGAAAAATTGAAAAAACATCCCAATGGGTTTGAAGAAAAGAAAAGGGGAAGAGTAACCAAGAAGATGGGTACCTGGCCATGTAGGAATAGGTGGCAATGAGTGTGCAGAAAAGCTTGCTACAAGAGGTTCCGGTATGTCATTCTTTGGTCCAGAGCCAAGCTGTGGCATAAGCAAAACAACTGCTTTTCACACGATCAACAAATGGTCCAGGGACTTACATCGCCAGCAATGGCAGGGTTACTCTGGTCAAGCACTTGGCAAAAGGCTGCTAGCAGACACTAGCTCTTACTTCACTAACTGGTTGGTGAGGTTGGGCAGAGGTCGGGTTAAGCAGGTGATTGCGTTGATAACTGGACATGGCTGCTTCAGGGAACATCTGCACACTCTTGGACTTAGAAATTAAGGTCAGATGTGTAGGCTTTGCAATCAGTTTGAAGAGACTGCCAAGCACGTCATACTGGATTGTGAGAGACTCGAGGCGAGCAGAAGGGCTCTATTTGGTTGCAAGCAACCAGGTGATGAATGGGACGTTAGTATTGGGAAAAAACTCCTGGATCTCGTAAAGGGTACGGGCAATGGTTTGCCAAACTAACGTACTAGGGACACACAATAAGCTTCGGTTGACGTGTGAGTATCTTTGAATCTTTGGATCTTTGAATCCGTCCCTTCATCAGCACATAAACATAAACCAAGAAGATAAAAAAAGCTGCAAGCTAAGACGTGAAAGATGGAAGAAAGGCCTTATCTGTGCTAGGGCACCCCGCACAAATGAAAAATGAAAATACATCTTATAATATTAGTAGCCATAATAAACCAATGGCTATATATATATATATATATATATATATATATATACTGTTTTGAACGAATGGTGTTTTTGGCATCTGGAGACCTCAAAATGAAAAGTTATCATGCCCAATATTTGTTAGGTAAAAAGTAATTGCTTGTAACAAGTATTTGTTAGGGCAGGCAGAGCGCCTGTCGGGTCGCCGCGCGCCGGTTACCAAGGAAACCACCAGAGATACCAGTGTTACCACACTCATAAATGCTAAGAGCTTAGGTGTAATTTGGGGGTGGCAAGGGGGGGCAGCTGCCCCCCCCAATAATTTGGAGAAAATATTTTTGTAATATATGGAAAGTCACAATAATCACGATTACGACCATGTTTGCCCTTCCAATCAAAATACCGAAATTACACTAATGGCTAAGAGTGCAAATGCCATAATGATCCTGGAATTTGAGTTTAAAAATATTGAGGTTTGACTTATCAAGGTGAGTTATTGAACTATACCAAACATGTTGCTTTACACGTTTGTACCAAATTCATCAAAATCGGACCTCTTTTACGAAAGTTATCGCACCCATGGACACACATATGTACTGAAAAATGAAAATACATCTAATAATATTAGCAGCCCTAATCAACCAATATAACATATATACATACAGTTTCAAACAAATAGTGTTTTTGGCATCGGGGGACCTCAAAACGAAAAGTTCTCATGGTCTAGGGCCTAGGTCTTACCATGCCGACTACGGTAATAGCTTCTTCCCTTTACAGGAGATCCACTAAAAGCACCTTCTTAGATGACAAACGTACCTATAATAACATAATTACAGTGTGAATTGTTTGAAACTCAATAAGCATTGAACAAATTTATTTTGAAAAATCATTTGTTAATCAGTAAAATCAATTCAGTGTGAATATTAAAAATATTTGAACACAAAATGAATAGATGTACAGTTATTTTAGTATACTTATATGATCATTGTGATCGACCACACAATATAAATAAAGTACACAATTAAATACACAGTATACAATGTTATAAATTTGAAATAGAAAACATCTTTGCTAAGGTTTCAAATGAGGAATTATGATAATAAATATAAGTGAGATGAAAATAAAGAAAATATATTTGAGGGGATTAAATGAAATCCCAAAGGTGCTCAATTTTATTCATTGAAAGCCCTCTCTCTGTAGATTGAGCTGACAATGCACTGCCTCTGTGTCATGCTACATTTCACTTATTACAGATCTGTCCAGCTACTCGTTATGTTATATTGTAACTAAACAAATCTTTCTGAATTTTCCAGATTTTACTATATAACACAGCACAGAAATATGAATTATCCATTGCAATAGCAGTTTTAGTGTTACAGAAGAAATAATTTTTATCAAGATTCTCGCGCAGAATCCTTGTGGTGTCTGTTATTTCACAAATAAATTTTGTGGTTGGATTGATTTAAGTTATTTTATACAGTGTGTTTTGAAAAATCACTGAACCACTTCATATAGATAACAAATATAAACTCCTAACAACTAAAATCCTTTGCAATTATGTATTTTCATCTATAGTTCCCTTGTAGCCCTTCAAGTCTTCCTATAACAGACGTCACTTGCAGGTAGGGATGAGTCGATACCAACATTTATCGATTCTCGATACCGATACTGAAACCAGAAAAATCTATTCTCGATTCTCCATACTGATACCATCGATACCTTCGATTTTTCAGTACCTATAGTTGTTCAAACTATTGTTAAAAACAGTTACCGGTACAAATCTATGTTAGGTACAGTTAAAATTATTTAGTAGTATTTTGTGGTTAATTATCTATCAAATTGTTGAATGCAATTTTGTACATAATTTAATGTTAAGTTCACTAATATGCTATAGCAATATAGAAAACAAAAACTATTTATTATAAATTCATAATGGGAAAAACTTGGTTGTAAGATAATGACTCAAATAAATAATTTTGGTCAGCCGACTGATTTATTGCTTTCAACTAGACCCAACCCCTCCCCTCCCATCCCTCTTCCTTTCTTATCTCCAAGGTAAGATTTTTTTCCGCCGACCCAAACACTCCCCGGGCCTTTTGTAGCGTGGGTAAATGCCGGGAGTATCTCTTCCCGTGCCCTTCGTAGTGCGAGTAAACGGCGGGGGTATCGATGGTATCGGTATTGACATTGAACGAATGATCTCGATACCGATACCAATGTCCAAGAATCGGTATCGAGAATTGACTCATCCCTACTTGCAGGAAATATTGGAAATACTTATTTGATCATAGTCATACATCATAAAGTCATAGTTTTGTGAGCCTTGATTAAATCATAAATCATGACTTGATTGCATAAAATGTGTTTTTGATTCTGTTAGAGGCTCACACAGCAGAACACCCCGGAGAATTCACTAATGCAGCCCATTTATAGTGTATATAAATATATTTTCATTCTGCGAAAATGTTAACTTAATATTGACATGTGTATTACCAATAAATATGGGACTGTAATAAGTTCTCAGAAATAAAAAGTTAGGAGAATATACTACTTTATTAACGTGATATTCTAAACAAACCTTATAAAAAATATGTAATATTTTTTCAAACAAAAGAATGTTTAGAAATTATATCAAACCATTACATTTAATTAGTAATAAAGTAAAAATATACAAAACCACCTAAAATGATAATCTAATATTATAAATTGTACTCAATATTACACTAATTTGGTTAGGTTTTTAATATTTAAAATTATGTAGGATGATACCAAATGTCATTGTTGATGTTGACATTTTATTGGGAGAGTTTTGACAACACAAGACTGTTATCCCATAGTAATATTTTTGTAATGTTAGTCTGAAAATGTTATAGCGAATTTCCCCTATAGGGATGAAGCTATTACCTTAGTCGGCATACCTTAGTCGGTAAGACCTAGGCCCGGGACCATGATAACTTTTTGTTTTAAGGTCCCCAGATGACAAAAACACTATTCGTTAAAATTATATATATATATATAAGTATCCGTGAGGATGATCACTTTTGTAAAAATGATCCGATTTTGATGAAATTTGGTATAGACGTGTAAAGCAACATTTACGACTTTGTTCAAAAACCAGACAGGTCGACCTATCCCTAGGGGTATTGGAGGGGGTGCGTTATACTCCAAAAATGGGTTTTTGAATTTTTTACGTATAATCTTTAAAAAACACATGATTTAGTTTTCACGATTAGATTCAGCTGAAAACAACTGAATTAGATTAGATAAGCACTCTATATCAATTGGTTACAGAGATATTGAAAGTACGTTGGAGAATACGGCAAATTGTTTATCTCGCTTATTTATGAACGAATCCTGATCTTGACGAAACTTGGTATATTGTTCATCTCGTTGTGGTCTACTGATATTTGCACAAAGAAAACTTGTTGCCAATAGTTTCCGTTCAGTAATAGCAAATCTGTGTACTCAGCCCTCATGTTATTCTTATGGAGGATAAGTCTAATGTTACCTACCTTAATTATGAACATAAATCAATAAAACTTGGTATGTGGCTTCACCTAGTTGAATTTTATTGATATTATAACCAATTTTTTGTGTTCCTTGTTTCAGCAAACCTGCATACTCATACCCAATGTTATTCTTATAGAGAGAAATTAAAATGATATATATCGCTTATTTGTGAATACAGTATATTTTTATGAAACTTAGTAAGTGGATTTATGCGGTATCAAGACATATTCAACCATGTGTTAGCCTAATATATAGGATATATGTACTGGAAATTCGTTAAGCACGCAGGTTTGCTGCGATCGGGTATTTATACTGCCCTGCCACATTTTCTTAAATCAGAACCAGTTGCGAGGAAATTTAGGATAAGACTAAAGGCTTTTCTGGTTGAAAAATAATATCACACCATCCATGAGTATTCGTCAGATAAGAGTTTTGTTTAGTTGCCTTTTATGCTTATAACTGTATGTTTATTTTTCTATTATAAGATGTTTATTGCCTTAGTTTAGTACTTAATGGATAGCAAAACCTAAGGTTTGTACATTAAAGCTTTTTCATTTAATTTGATTAATAGGAAGACTATTAGTTTTTTTCATAGTCTGTTTTGTCAGTTCAGTAAATTAAATATGCAGCCAAATAAAAAAAATCTCAAATTGAATTTTCTCAATTTTTGTATAGAATTCTCATAAACAACGTAATTTAAGGTACGGGGTGAAATAACTATTGACATTTCCTTTCCGAATTAGTCACCCATTACTTAGTCTACATTATAAAATTAAATAACAATGTGGGCTTTTATGGTATAACATATAGTACACGACTGCCTCACACTTTCCATGTCTGTGCCAGAGATGAGAAATAATTTTACTTTTGTTTTTCAGCCTCCTGACATCTACAAATCACTTTTGCTGGACACCTCTTTGGAATATCCTGCTTTATTACTCACAAAGAACAGAATATTCATTTTACATTGAATAAATGTTAAAAATATCAAATTAATCTCAAATCAAGTTTTTGATTTATGTTTGTCATGTATTTGATGGTAAGCATATCAATGTCATCATTGTCAAACTATTAATATTCATTGTATATATTTAAAATGTCATAGTCAAATTCATATAAATGTTTGGATATTTATTCTATAATTTAATCGTAAAAAATATCAACATTTGTTATATTTATGCATATTTAAAATTCCAAAATAAATATATTTAAACATTGATATATTTCATCAATTGTATGAATGTCTAAAATAAAAATGGAAGGAAGCAAAAAATATAAAATTGGGGGGAAATATAAAATTGGGGGGAAATATAAAATTGGGGCGGGGGCAAGAATAAAAATCAAAAATATAAAATCGGGGGCGGGGGCAAAAATAAAAATGGGGGGAGCAAAAATATAAAATCGGGGGGGGGGGCAGAAATGAAAATTGGGTAGGGAGCAAAATTATAAAATAAGGGAGGGTGGCAAAAAAATATAAAATCAGGAGGGGGCAAAAATATAATACCCCCGTCGCAGCAAATCTGCGTACTCAGCGAATTTCCAATGCATAATATATGTCTTAATACCACATAAAGCCGCATAGCAAGTTTCATAAAAATATATTCACATATAAGCGATATATACAATTTTAATTATTCTCCATAAGAATAACATTGGTGATGAGTACGTAGGTTTGCTGAAACAAGGAACACTAATAATTGTTTTTTTATGTAAATATAAATAGAATTTAACTAGGCGAAGCCACATACCAAGTTTCATCAATATTAAATCATAAATAAGCGCTATATAACATTTTATTTATTCTCCATAAGAAAAACATGGGGGCTGAGTAAGCAGGTTTGCTGCAACAAGGAACAAAAAAATGGGTTTTTATGCACATATCAATATAACTCAACAAGATGAAGCCACATACCAAGTCTTATTAATTTATATTCATAATTAAGGGAGTGATTACATTTTACTTATTCTCCATAAGAATAACATGGGGGCTGAGTACGCAGGTTTGCTGCTACAGCAATAATCAAAAAAAATTTGTTGTGTGCAAATATCAATATTCCAGAACTATATGAAGCCACATACCAAGTTTCATCAATATACATTCATAAATAATCGAGATATCAAATTTTATTTATTCTCCATAAGGATAACAATGGACAACGTACTGTGTTTAGCTCTTTGAATATCTCTGCAACGGTTTGACGTAGAATCACAATTTAAACACCAAAATGATTGGTTTGTGGAGCTGAAATGATTGGTAAAAGAAAATATGAAGTTTGAAATTAACTGAGGAAAACCAAAAATCTTTTTCCCATAAGATTAACATGGGAGATTTTATGAGTAGGATTTTTGGATTTTCTCCGCAACCACTCAACCTAGGTTAATAATTCAAGAAACGATATTATTTGTTTTTTCAAGCTCTATAACATGGTCAAAACCAAAATTAAGTTTTTTTAAAATTTACACTACATATATGGTGGTGGGGTGAAAAATGCAAAAAACTAATTTTTGGAAAATTTAAAACCCCCATAAACCCCCCTTCCCATAGTCCGATTTTTCTGGTTTTCGAACTTAAAGTCATGAATGTCACTTTACACATTTGAGCCAAATTTCATAGAAATCGGACGTTTTTTACTCAAGTTATCGCATTCACGGACACACACACACACACACACACACACACATTTACATATATATAAATTTCGAACAAATGATGTTTTTGGGGTCTGGGGACCTCAAAACAAAAAGTTATCATGGTCCCGGGCGTAGATCTTACCATTCCGAATACGGTAATAGCTTCGTCCCTATAGAGGAAATTCGCTAAAAGAAAACAAATACAAGCTATAGGATTATTCTTACATCAGTACAGCAAGAATTTCATGCATCACCGGCACAGGTATTCTTGAACATCTCGTCTTCCTGCATCAGTGGCTGAGGAGACCGAAGAGTTTTAACTTGCGCCACTCAGCGTTTTTTATAGCTGTGTATGGGTTGGACATTTTTAACGGAGGTATTTGCAGAGTTCAAAATATTTAGAGCGGGCAAATTAACTCAGTGAAGTGAAGTGGTGAATACAAATTCCTTTGCAGTCCTAATTTATTTACTAAACTGATGTGTTAAAGTAAATGGAGGTGAAGTCGTAAGCCAATGGCGAAGAGAAGAAACACAACCCCCGAGATTGTGATAAGGAGATAAGCAAGCACGCTATTGACCACTGACCGCAGTGTAGACTGCATCCCCACACGGATCGCGTCGATCGCCTATATGTTGTAGTTTTACTACATATTATTCAATTGCGTCCGCATTTTTATAGACATATTCTTTTACTGTTTCGTCGATCCTATAAGAAGGTTTTTACCGTGCAACTTGACTTCGTAGGATGTCAAATCAGCTTCTGTTACGACAATTTTGGATTATCTGAAAACAGGTACTTAATAAATCACTTTTAGTTCATTTCAGTAATCCGGAGGGTAAATAATAAAATGTAAATTTGGTGTAACGCAATTATACAAAAAACCCACTGGGGCACACCCTACAGTAGCCCAAGTAAACAGTTTTTCTACAAGTGATATATCAAGACTTTTGTAATGAAATTAACCACAATACAAATAAACGATAAACTAAAAATCAGATTCTAATGATGATTTACAGACGGTAGGAAAACAACCTTTTCTACTTTCAGGTTATGTTTAAATACTCAAACAACTTATAAGTTTAAAAATTAGGAGCTGACTAATGAAATGTCAAACAATCAACTTTAATAATGTAATAATGTAATTGAAATTATAAGACGCGAAAAAACTATAAGTTACTAACAAGTCGCTGAAATTGCACGCTAAATATCCTCGCTAAATATCCTATCCACAGATGTGAAATTCCTATCCACAGATGTGAAATTCTATCCGCAGATGTGAAATTTTTTTTTATCACAATTAGTTAGCTACTTGGACTTTTGTAACATGAACCAGCGGTTAAAAAATATTTTACTATACGTTATAAAGTATAGTACACTATCTGAAAATGTTTACATATTTTTAAATAGTTATTCTAAATATAGAGAATTTTGCAAAAGAGATATATATTGATTTTAACATTGTGGTATTTTCCTTGTTCTGGTATTGATGTTAATGGTTGAATTTTCAAATGTTTATTTACTGTTTATATTGTTAATTGTTGATTGTATGTTACATCCAGCTGTATATTTATAAGGACTTTCACTTTTTTTGGAGATAACTTAATGTGTGTTAAATTCATCATGTTTACTATAGGCTATGCTATGAACTTGGACTTGTTTTGAAGAGATCGGACATTTTGTGGTCATGCATTTGTTCTTCCTCATGCGTTTTTTTATTGTATACAGTCATGAACTGTTATAATGTAATTGGGTTTCAACCTGTATTATAGCATGTAAATAAATAAATAAATAAAATGTACGAATGCTATTCACGGAGATTGAATGTTGTAGAAAATTTATATTTTTTGAAAACAGATTAAACAAGTTATTTATGTTATTTTAGTGCAATCATAAAAATAAGAGCTTAAATTAAGTTTGTTAAACTATTTATTAATAAATAGTAATATAAATAATAAATAAAAACCACTATTACATTAAATATATGACTGTGAAGATGTCAGTATATATTACTATTGAGGTGCAATTGAGGTAATCTGAATCATAAGATTAAAGAATATTCCAAATTAAGTCAGTTGTAATGTGTGGAGCTTTGATATTGAGGATATGTAATCATTTTACCGTAATGATAAATTTCGATGGAAACCCGGTACTTAAATTTAGTAAGCGGGGAAATTGGGGATTCCGGGGATTTCGTACCGGGATATAACCCGGTATAAAACAACAGCATGATTATTACTAAAGCTACGTATCGGCTTAAACAATATCATAAGTGCAAGAAACTGCGATATGTAAAGGGGATTTTTCTAACGTTCAAGCACATGAAGCAATCATATCCATATAAAGGCGGTCCCACACTTCTCGCGAACAGGCCTGAACATTCGGCCGAACATTCTCCCGAATGTTCACTGAACATTCCGTCCCGTATGTTCCCGACGTATTTATTCTAAACGTTCGTGCAGCTCCCACATTTCTTGCGAATACTCCGAACATTCGGAAATCGGCCGAATGTTCGGGCGTGTTCGCGATAATTGTGGGACCGCCTTAAGTGTTATGCTTGCTACCCTGTCTTTAATTTATAATTCTTTATTGTTCGCTTAAACAACCCGGCTTGGTCTAATCACCACGCAGCCATACCATTCCTAAAATTTGAGGTGAATCCATCGATTTAATTGGTCTACACACTTAGATTGTCCCGGGGGTAGGCCTACTTTGAGATGTTAGGTGTGAACATACAGGCTATAGTCACACTCTGGATGATAAGACGTTAGATTTCAAGAAGGGGTAGGTCTGGCCCAGGATTTTCCACAACACACACACACCTGAAACAGAACAAACAATTGTGTTACTTGGTGAATTCGTGTTTCCATCAGGAAGAATGTAGGCAACAACTTAATTTTAGGACTTAAAAAGGACTCAAGAAATGGCCAAAGAAGATGGGTTCGTCTTTTCGCCTGAAGTCTGTCAGGTGGGAATACAGAAAAAAGGTGGACCTCAGAATAGAATAACCAAAAAACCAGTGACGTACTCTCTTATCTATGAAGTAGAGTTGCCAACTTATGATCTTGCATTGATTATTATAAGTGACTTTTGATGCAGTTGCAAATTGGGGTGCTTTCCGAAAACACTCGCTATAGGCTATGTCGAAACAACAATAACAATAAGCTAAGTCAGGGAAAAAGTTCTTCCCAAAGATAAAGGATGAATGGTGCTAACTGAAAAAAAAACACAAATATTCCAAAAACTCTCAGTATCACACAAATAAATGCAATTTATGTTATGGGGGGATCCAGTCTTGTAACAATTCCCCCACCCGCTTCTCCTATAAGGTCAATGTTAACTTTGAAAGCTCGTCCCTCATCTCTGTTCTTCTCAACGGGTTATCCGAAATCGTTGATTTATGTTTAATTTTAAAGAACAAATTGAGCGATTTTATTTTTGGTAGCACAAAATTTTCACCCAAAAAAACACGTAAATATTGAATATTTTGGAATGTTATTAAAGGGTTTTTACTTTTAATACAGCAATTTTGTTCACTGAAATCGCAAGGTATTTTTGGCTTTTTAAAATGAGCCATAAATCAAGGATATCGGATAATCCGTTGAGAGGGGAACGCCAAATGTTTAGTAGTGGAATCCAATCTTTAACATAAACAAATTTAAAAGTTAAACACAACATAGAACTTCGCCTTATCTCACACGTGATTATCCGAGTTATTGGCTCCGATGGACGCCAACTCCAATCTGCCCCCCACAGCGCTGAGCCGAGTTCCGTAGTTCTACAACCCCCAACGATCCACATTTCTTCCGCATAACGGACCATTTTCCGGCCCGGGCGTTTCCTAATCAGAGCACTCTCGTAATCGGATCGCACGGGGCTGCGGACTGCGGACCATTGTCACTAATTATTCTATTGGGCAAGCGAGCGGCGCGGCGTGGCGCAGCGTAAACGGAGGCGACAATAGTTGAAATGCAGCCGGTGCGGTGCAGTTACTAAAGAGTTAACTAACGGCGAGGCCGTACTCTACCAGGCTTGTGTACTGTACTTTCTCCGCGCCGCTTCCCCGCTCGGCCCGTGCCCTAGATCCGCCAGAAACGACCGCGACGCTACGACGGCCGGACGCAACGGTACGTACCTCATTCTGTCACTCCCGCAGCACTTGCTACTCGCACTTTATGGCCTAGCTCGTTGGAAATAGCTCATAAAAAATAAATATTATAGCTTTGTAAATCGTGAAAAAAGTGCTTTATGGAAGTAGTTCTCGTTATCAGTACAAAGGATATCCCCACGTTTTCAAAATAAAATAAAATCGCGGATCGATTAGTCGGCTGTAGTTCTTTGCACGGAGGTCTAGTTTATGGCCTGCCACTGGCGGTGAAAAATCAATATTGCCGAGCAAAATTTCCCAGAATAGTTTTTTTAGCAAAGACATTTCCCCTGATTTTTTACAATATATAGTGTTTTTTTAATGCAACCCAATTTACAAGTACAAAAGTCACTGTTTATGATCAGTACGAGTTCAAAATTGACAACCCTACTTAATTCTTTATCAGCTGGTTTACTTTGTTGCAATGTTGTTTATTTGTTTATTCGTTTGTTTTGTGGTTAATGGTGGTATTATCCAGAATGGAGTTTGTTAAAAAGAATGTAACAACAGGATCGGTAATGAGATTTATGAACCTTATATATCCTTATAACGAGGTATTTATGGTAATAAACTACCCATGTTACATTTATATAAGTTGGACTGCGTTGCAGAGGATATTTTAGATTCTCTTCAGCTGTTTTTAATTATTTCTTTCAGGCAGTTTGTCTGGGAAATTAACGTTCTACGGTACGTACAAGTTCTGTGCACTGGTGTTCTCTATACCTTTCTTTTTTGAAATGTAACAAAAACTCACCAAATTGGACAATTCGTCGAGGAGCTACATCCACGGGATTAAAATAGTTAACATCGGCCGGAAGGAGCAGGCTCAAACATGACATATTCGTGACGTGACTGTAGTCCACGTTTAACTTTGGTTTATAGTGTTTGGAATGTTTTTTATCATAACAAATCTATACTTTCTTAAAAAAACTAATTGGATTTTTTCTTAGAAGACCTCCCGATAGTCTAATCAGTAACATGTCATGCTCGACTGTGTCTGTGTAGTTACCGAGACAACGGAAATTAAGGCACACCGATGGGATGCGACGTTCAGTATCACTGATTTTCATAAAGCACTCTTAGTTTCCACTAAAACAAGTTAAAGTTTGGGATCATTATTAGCAACTCTGGTTGAAAACATTACAAAAATGTTAACGGAAAAGGTCTTTAATGACGAAGAAAATCGCTGAGCAAGTCTAACCCTCCGTGAGTTCAGGTATTCTGTCTTGTGTGCCCAACCAGCCCAACCAGCCCAACCAGCGCGTTGCGCACCCAACATTTTTTGGCTTAAAACATATTACGTTCCCTGGTAGCAAAATATTTTAATGAGCTACAAGACAGTAAAAATTATACTATCCAAACTCCAACAATCTGAACAATCAATTATGTACACAGACCGAAGCCATAATAATCTGTAGAAGATGAAGAAATTTAACACCGAAAAATAAATTGTTTTACATTTTCCCATACGTTTGACAGAGCATTTAAAATTTATATTTATAACATAGTTTGTCAAATACATTATTTATTGACATTTAGTTCCACAGACTAAAAATTGTGTCATTGAATTCGTATCAATATGATCCTATTTCAAGTGGACCTTATAGACCATTTGTCCAGTATTCATCAGGCGGACTCAAACAAACCAACACCTATATTACAACCTATATCAACAATATCCGAGTCATTACGATTCCTACTTCATTCGGATAAGTATAATCCTACTTAAGTTAAAAATATGCAGTTTAAAATATGCTTAAAATGTTCTGATCCATAAGCATTCCTGTAAAAGGTTAAAAAAGGTAATAAAATAGCTTTAATACAAATAAACGATCACTAAACGATCATAAACAGAACTAAAATATGCTCTCCGTTGTGTTGAAACCTAATGATAAATAAGAAGAATACGTATGTTAATGTTCAGTTAAATACAGTATTGAACAACGTACTGCTTTTACTGCTTTAACTGTTCTGGGGTAAAGAACTTTATTTCAGCATACCAACTATTTTTATACCTGATTATTTTTCAGATTTATTATGGGTTTGCGAACAGTATTATGCAATCAAACACATCTCTGAATATATACAATATTAACAATCTACAATAATTCATTTGAGCGAAGAGCCTTAGTAAAAATTTACCTCGGGATTGTGCTTCCTATAGGGTGGATTAAAGTGTCTAAGAATTAATTAATTAATACATAACAATTAGACAACTAAGAAACTTTGTTGTAAACAATTCTAATTTTATTTGGTGGGGGAGACAAATTCTATAGCCTCCTTCCTATTAAATGATCTACGTTGTTTACAAACTCATGAAAGCAAATTTGACTAACAGTTTGATAGAATATTTTACAACGTGAACCAATTAAGTCTGACATGTTAACAAATTTAATAAGAGATTTTCAAGGATCTCTTTCACAAGATTTGTTACTATCAAACAGAACAAATATCAATATTAACAAAAAGGTATACGGGATCATTTGTATAGCTGATTGATTTGTGTATCATTCGCTGATTGAGCCTGATGATGACCGGTGTTACTGGTTGAAATCGATCGCATTGTACCATTTTTTGTATATTTACCGTCTTGTGCTCTTTAGTACAGTATAAGTGTAAATATATTGTGGTGTTGTGAGACGTAGTTTTTATCCATCCCACCATAATAAACTCCCCCTTATATTTACTTATTCTACGCTATGAGGATATAACTCCCCCTATATTTACTTATTCTACCCTATGGGGATATTAACTCCCCCCTATATTTACTTATTCTACCATATGGGGATATTAAAAAATATGGTTTTAACTATGACGAAGCTCTTAGTTTATACATAATTAAATCCCATGAAAAGTTCATACATACAGTGAAATGCTAAGTTTTATTGAAATATGTGTATTAATAAGTTCAATATAAAATATGATTTTACCATAAGACTAGGACTGGGCAACTATGTGCGTACATTTCCCTTAACACTTTTCTGATCATATTTAGTAAAAGAAAGAAACATTTGTATGAGCTAATTGCATGGTACACCAATATTAACTTCATTTAGTTTGAAATTCAGAGAAAAACATAACCAAACCATTTTTGTTTATACACAACAACAAATAAACAATATTTATTGATCGTTAAGCAAAGTACATGCAATAGATCAATAATAAACCACCCAAATAATCCTTCCAAGGAAAGATTTTTCTGATTTGAACTCATTGATACAGGCGACTTAAAAATTTGCACCAAATTTAGTCTAAAAGGACGGATTGCTTACCACCACAATATCAGTTGTTTCCAATCGTGATATCTCTATCATGCTATAAAGTATGATGACTTATCAATTACGATCCAGTTATTTAATACCCTACTACTATAATCATTTTAACTTATATACAATGTAATAAACAGATATAGTAACTGGGGAGTAATAAACAAAACTTAATTGGAGTCTCTTTGAAAACCAGAAACACAGAATAATTGTTACACTATTTTTTTGCAACCCTGAGGATTATTATGGCAGCTCTACACTTTAAAGGTTCTCTTTTCTCTGCACCAGAATAAACAACATAATTATCCTCGAATATAATAATCCCTTATTCGTACAAGGTTTTCTGATTGCTTTTAGTTGGGTATATAAGTACATACCCACTAATTCTAAGCGTACAAGAAGCAAGAAACGGCCATAAAAAGAGAGGAATGGATCTCAGACGTGATACATAACACATTTTTTACTGATTCCCCCCTCACGTAGCTCACCGTAAAGTTGAATCATACAAACAATATGTTTATCAATACTACAATTCGCATCTGTCCGTGCGTCCGTCCGCGGCTGTTTCTCGAGCTGTAATGGCTCCGAAAAGCTACGAAAATATATTTTTGGGGTAATCGAGGTCGGGGAAGTTGCACGTGGTGTTTGTTTTTCTTGAAAAGCAACCTTATTTGAGTTACGGTAGCTTAAAGCTTTATGTTTTAGGCCATTTTAACATATATTAGCGGAGCCGGAAGTATTCAGCTGTGGATCTCTATTTCTACAAGCTTTGTTCCTGAAACAGGTGATTATTTCCTGCGGTCGCGATAGCGGCCGTCAATACTAGTTCATAAAAAATTTTAAAATACAAAATAAATTTACAATTTAATCCGATCTATTTTTAAACTTAGCAAATTCAAACTAACTTTAATGGCTCAAATATCAACACTTTTATAATAAGTTATTACCTTTTGTGGAATAGGTACATTGTTAAGGCTTTTGTGTTGCTCATTTAATTTGTTTCATAGTATTGACTAATTTTATAGAACGATTTAAATTTTGGCCTGTAAATAAATAAATGTAGCCTTATACCACGCTGATAAATAGTAAATCTTCGCCCATAACAACGGCGAATTTATAAATAATTGTGCTTTTGCTTGAAATAATTATAATAAGAAATGACTCATCCATCCGAAAGTTCATAAGATACATTTTTTAACTTTCTAATGTTTTATCTAATTTTTAGAATAAAAAATGGACTGTTATTAATTAGTTTGTGACTCGGAGAATATTGTTGATTGTAAACTAATTTTGTTGCATCTAAATGCTGGCAAGTTATAAATATACATTTAGGCCTACATCATAATATATATTTTAATTGGAAACTCATATTTTATACATATTGTTACACAATGTCATGAGTTGTTGAGAATGTACTTTCTGGAAAAAGCCCTTAACCGCGAAACTGAGGGAAGTAGCTCTTGATAATGATAATTTAAGTACCCATGCATGCGAGTCGATATTGTAGGGGGTTGGTGCTAAGTTGTACTGCTGATAACAGGGTTGGCATTACTCAGATTTGAGTAGTTTATTCGCAAACTGTTAATAGACTAAACAAAAACTGCTAATTCCTAAACGAAAAAAGAGTGCTGTGTTATGATCATTATTTAATATTATAATCATAATAATAATGCTATAATGATTATACTAATGTTATAATCATTATACATAAACAAACACAAATAAAAATTTTGTGTTTATATCATTAGAACGAAACATTAACTTCCACCTTATCTTTCATCAAACCTGCCCACCCAGCAAATGTCTTATACAAATTCTTAAGAAAAATAATTAAATATGTTAATTTTGAAAAATTTAAGCACAATAACAAATTTGTATCTAAATAAACAGTTTGTCTTAAACAACTAAAACGTGTAGAACACAATGAAAGCCACATAAGAAGTTTCGTCATGTATAACAAATGTACAGGGTGTTTTTTAACGTGCATAATTTCTTATAAAAAAATAACTAAAAGCGGTATAAATATGCTGCAGTTTGCAGGAAACGTCTATTCCTGTTAGGGGAAACTTTGTTATGTTGAATTGAATTGTTACGTTTCCCGAAAACTGCATATTTATAAATTGTTTAGTTTTTCTATAAACAAATATGCAAGTTAAAAAAACATAGTGAATGTTTTTAAGTATTAATTTAAATACTGTACAATATCTCATTGACGAATTATCCGATTTTAATGTTTTCACAGAAAAGTTGATTTTTTAACCCTTTTTAATTCGATATGCCATATGAGGTACTTTGCTATTTGACTATGTTTGGGGTGGGGGGGGGGAAAGGGGGATGAATGGAGGGCTCAATTTTACTATAAAAATGTTGTATATGCCATACATATGTATATATATCATCATGTCACTTACAGTAGTAACTTATATGCTAAAGGGGAAATTCGCTTAAAGAAAATTGTATTTTATCTAAGACATGATTATAAAAACTATGACTCAATAAAGGAGATACAAATTAAAACTTAAGACCTGAACTCTGTTTCATTGTCTTTATTAGAAATGCTCACTTATCACGCCTAATACTTCAGACAAAGGACTTCCTCCCTCTGTGCTAATACTGGCAAACAAGTGAGATAGGGGCTGCAGAAAGTTATTGTTGTTGAACCGTACGAGTAAAAGCACCAACCAGAGAGTAAATACCAAGCGATGAGTACTTAGTAATTTCGAAATCGATTGATACAAAATTTTAAGTCGATCCACCATAAAGTTTACAGGTGGAAAAATCTTACTCATAAATGCTGTATTTATCACAGTCCTATAATACTCGTGTTAGCTTTTCAAAAAATATGATAGTAGAAAAATAAATATTTTGCATATCTCAATAAACGATTAGTAATTTCGCGTTAAGACTATACCTTTTAATCCAAATTATGCATAATATTCTATATAAAAAGGGATTTATTAAACATTTACACAATTTTTCGAATTCTCTGCGGTAGTTTTAGGAGTTTATTCCTGGGACCAAAACACACAAAAATTGTATGTTGGCTAAACATATGCCATCATGCTTTCAGGAGTAAAATCTTCCAAACTGCGCCTAAATTACCAGAAATGACTGTGTTTTTATTTCGGAAAATTGTAATTGCTCGGCTATGGTTTGAATGATCTTAAAAATCGATCAAACTTATTTTTGTTTTAAAAATTCACTTTATTATAACTAGATCAATATTAAAAAAGTACCACTTCAAGATATCAGAAAACATTACAAAGCTAAAACGGTCGTAATTTTTAAAGCAGTCAAATCTGAAAAAGTCAAATTCAATATTAAATTAGCGTTAAACGAGTCGAATAAAGAGTCAAGTTTTTAAAGTAGTTCCTAGCAGGTAACGGAGCGATGTAGGCTCTATGTTTACATAATGTTTTCTTGTTTGTACCGTAACAAGTTCCTAACGTTTCCGAGGAGAGCATGGAAGCAACCTGTATAAGGACAAATAAATTATCACTCGAAAATTCTTATATAAAACGAGAGCAAAATTATCCATGCCAAAAACACGTTGATTTTCCCTTAAAAATGTTTTTTGACGCACCAGTTTTCATAAACACGCAAAAAAACATGATAGATGATAACCTTATTTTCATACAACCTTTAAGAGCTCTGGAATACAGACTGACAAACAGACGTGCGTGCTTTTTTAAGACATTCCTGGCTTTTTAATTGGGACTCTTTAAACGAACCGAGTCATTTAAGACATTCCGAGTTAGTGTCATCATCGAACTGTTCCCTTTTAGTGTTAAAGAAACGTATTTTTACCATCATTTGAGCCATGAAGAGGTTTTAAATTACTCGGATTCCATTTAGTGGAATAGGAAAAGCAATTACTGGTCGCATAGTGAGATAACTCTATGAATATTTAATTACTAGAAAGCAATTACTAGAAAGCATCTTTGACTGATCTGAAAGCTAACAAGGCTTATCTATTCACTGGAAGAGAGACGGAATCAATCTGCATCCTTCTGATCACGAAAATACAATTAACATACATTTATATAAACAGATTGTACATTTTTATCATTTGTCTCATTTATATATATATATTTTTTTGCCAATTTATTTATTTATGTATTTATGTACCATGTACCATTTATATCCATGATGAATCGACAACTTTTTGATTTGCCTGAGAAAATATTGCACCAACATGAAAAAATACAAATAATATAAATTTGCCTCGCATTAAAACAGGAATTATTTATTAGTACCATTATACAGAATGTTCGGGAAAAACGTTCCAATAATTTAGGATATTACTGTGCACGTAAAAAAAGCAAAAAGGTTTCTATGAACATATGTCCTAAAACTTATAGTTTTTCGTCTATCTGTCCGTATGCGGTTTTTACTTAATTTAACTTAACTTTTTTACCACTTAAGGTGTCAACTTCAAACTTACTACATGTATAATGACTGATAGGGCCTAGTTTTGTATGAAATATCAAGTTTCTAAATTGTACCGATTCAAAATGGCAGCCATTTTTTTTCAAAGCTAAATATCTTTAAAACGGTAATATTTATGAAAAAACGGAATAGATCTAAAAGGTTGTGTAATTTTGTCCTAAAAATAATGTTATGAATTTTTTAACTATAGAATCATAAACAACTGAGAAATTGTGATTTTTGTACGTTAAAACATGATGTTTTAGTCCAGAAATAGCAAAAAGCATGTTTTAACTTATAAAAAACACAACTACTCTGTTAATTATAATCCTATGGTTAAAATCTTCATCACATTATTTATTGGACAAAATGAAACAACTTTTTTTATTCATTCAGTTTTTTCCTAAATATTACGGTTTTTAAGATATTTAACTTTGAAAAAAAAAATGGCTGCCATTTTGAATTGGTACAAAGTACAAAGTAGAAACTTAATACTCCATACCAAATTAGGTGCTATCAGTTGTCATACATGTTACCAAGTTGAAAGTTGATACTTAAAGTGGTTACATTGTTTGTTAAATTATGTAAAAAACACGTACAGAGAGATAAACTATACGTTTTAGGACATATGTTCACAGGAACCTCTTTGCTTATTTTTTATATACAAGAACATCTTAAAGTATTGGAACGTTTTTTCCGAACACCCTGTATATTTTAAATGTAACAGTATAAAAACATCGTACTGATATTTTACATTTAAATAGTTGTCTAATAAGAGACGTTCCTTAAAATAAATTTAGGTTGTGATCAAATCACATTGATAATTAAAACTAGCTACAATTAAAGCAATCGATGTTTTACGGTAAATAAACTAATTGTTTATCATCAAAGATTCAACTAGATGTACAGGGTGTGTGAATTGTAGCTGGGCATTTCTTAAAAAAAAAAAAAACACTGATGTAAATTCTGTATTATTGATCGTTATTTATTAAAAAAAGTACATGTGCTTCATAAGAAAACATAGGAATTAGTTAAATAAGCACAGGTGTTGTTAACAATTATCCTCAAACGGGCAGGGATACAATTTACACACTTCCGAAGGAAGTCAATTAGGATATTGATGATAACCTCTCGAACTCTGTTTTCCATTTTCTCCTCTGTTCGAGGTCTGGACACCTCCTTGGTGTACACAAGTACTCAGTTTTATGACACTATTGACAACAAATTAAATAAGTAGTATTAAAGAATTTATAATTGTTTTTATACCTGGTTACTTTTTACCCACTCTGTATATTTGCAAAACAAATTATAACACATTGGCCTCTACATTTTACAAAGCAATTAGGTTGCTTCACTCGGTAACTATCATAATAATGATTCCATAAAAAAAGTATAATTTGTTTATGAAATGAAAAATCATTCTGGATTTTTAGAAGTTTGCCACCCTATGTTTCAAAAAATAAATTGAATGTGAATAATTTAATCGGTTCGGCCAGTATTACTGCCGTTGTTTTCCGACAAAAATACAATATTCTGAGACTAATTGAGTTATATTGAAAATATTCACTGTCAGTAATTTCACTGGCATTCTTTTTATTGTGAAACGTTTTTAATTTATGAACAATGTAAGAGTGGGAGAAGCAATAATTGGTAATAATATGATTTTATGAGAATGTCAAATGTGTGTAGATGTATACGGACAAAATATCGGGTATAAAAAAAGTTACAGAGACAAGAATAGTCCTGACACAAAGTAGACATAAAGACTTAAAAATAAAATACAATAACCCCATTCCGCCGAATAAACAATAGTTTAATCAATAAAATATCTTTATTCGTTATCTGTACAACATTGGTATATAGTGTAAAAGATATTTGTTACTTTTATCATCTCTTATAGAATTATTATTAGACCTTATTCTGTCTTGAACAACACCAACAAAATAACAATTAAAACATTGCTTACATATTTCGGATAATACTGAGTCTTATCTCCATATATTTTATGATACAATTTTCTACTTCATTACCAACCTCAGAATTTATTATTTTCCATACAGTTTTAAGGATGTTGGATGACTTAATTATTTTGTTGTCAAAAACTTGTTTTCTTTTGCATACTTCACATTTGTGTTATACGTTAACAATTTTTGTTTATAACTTGTTTCGATTTTGAAATATTCATATCTTTTTTAGTTCTTATAAAAATACGTTTTTCTTCTTTTAATTTTTGTGTTACCCAACTATGTAAAGTTTTAGCCCTTTTACTATTCTTTTTGAAAATACCTGGTCAAAATGAAACTTTAAAATGTAAAAAAAAATTTATTTTGAACCTGGGCAAGATAAACATCCCACCAAGATTCCTTTTCAATAAGTTTAATAAGTTGACAAGTTTGTTTGTGTAAAATTATGGTATTCTTGAAAAGTGTTCTTTTTGGATTAGGGTAATTTAACAGAGCATGCAAATTCCAATATCTGACCAGTCAGAAAGGATTGTAAAACAACACCAGTGACCGACATTTCTTTTCCGAATGTTTTCTTTACCAATATATTATCTATTGCTGATTCTGTCACAAACTCACTCTGGTCAGAAAATCAACCAAATACTTCTTGCATTGATCTTTTCGAATTAATACTTCTCTAATGCCTAGCTAGGCTTTTTCCGATCCCGCACCATATTAACTAATATAAGGGAACAAAGATCGAGGTGCGCAAGTGCTGCAGACGTACACGCAACCGTAGCTTATTCTTCTCTGCTTGTCACATGATGAGATAGAGTATTGCTTTAAAGCTAAGAAACTTATATTTAAAAATTAAGATGTTTATTTTAGCTAGCATTCCGTCCCGTTAAAAATTTTGCAATATTGTAAAACAATGCATAGAGCTCGAAACAAATTAATTTTTAAAACTGATAACGTACGTTCCTGGTAAAGGAGATATTTTCATCTCGGATATAGAGCGCTTTCTTTACTCTGGACAGTTCGTTTGACTCGTGGGTTTCTCGCGGGCAAACAGCCGGCAGCTTCATTACATCGCAGTTCTTCCTAGTGATAATTGCAGTGTTTATGGAGATGAAGCGTCAATGCGCGTGCCTGAGGAAAGTACAGGAGAAATCGTGAACAATCGGTTAATGACGGTCAGCGCATCGCCCGCCCTAGACCCGGGCTAACCTCATTTTGCGTTTCATTAACTTAGAGATCGAAGAGAATGGAAAGTGTCTTCTGTGACGCTCGAGACCTGATGGACAGGAGGCTGCGACGCGGCGCGGGCTCGACGTTTCTCCGGCCGAGTTGAGCTGGTAGTTCAAGAAAGGAAACTGCAGTATTTCAGTTGGAAGTCTCCCCTAGAAATTAGTTCCACGGCAATACTTTGATTGAATTATCGGAATATGATGACCGATACGTCAACACGGCTATTTCCAATTAGTTTTGGTATATATTGTTATCAAGATCTGATTGGCAATATGGAAGCAACAAGTTATGGGTTCAAGATCTATGTCGGGACCCAAGAAAAGGAAACATTGGAAGAGCCGCCCGGATCTTCCACCGTATGGACCAGGCATTAGGAAGGATACTAAGGGACTTGCAAGGATGGGCAAGGTAGAAAGGCTATCCGTTCTCTAGGCTAGCTACCTTGGTGTTTTCACAAGGCAGTCAAGCTCAGCCAGAGACCGTAGAAACATTAATGTGAAAGGACATTCTGTCATTATATGAATTGCTTCAACTACGTCAACTGTAAACTTTCTTCTCATTCAAATACCCAAATCCCACTTCCGCAATAGTGAAGGCTGTGCAGAACGCCATCTCGGGAACTTTTTTTGTGTGTGTCTATCTACGCCAGTGGCATTTTTAACGTTTTGATAGGGAACGGTCCAAACCCTACTGTTAATGAGTTCCTTAAATCTTAGTAGGCATTTTCGAAAGTGATTATATTCAAATAAGTATCCGAGCTTTGCTCGGAAAAGGAAAAGGCCAGTTGCATATTGATACTACTTTACTTTTTTTTAAATAAAAACCTCAACTGCCCGTCACCATAGGCTAGTGTTATTTTAACCATAGTGTTATTTTAACCATAGTGTTATTTTAACAGTTAAATGGTTGTTTTTGAACAGTTAGTATAATTCTTTTGTTTTTATTTGAATTTAATTTTTTTTCAGCAAAATCTATCTTTCCTCAGGTTAAGATTCTTTTAGAACCAACCTCAAAAAATTTAATTTAATTTAATAATTTGTGTTACCTATATTTTCACAGTTTAAACAACATCCGGGATTCCTAGATCCATTTTGAACATAGGAATGGCTTATATTAGAGCGTAGAGTTTAAGTTTAAATTACATATGTCTAAGGTGCTTCGGACTATTTTTAGTGGTAAAATATAAACCGAGAGGAGTGGATTTACCCTGAGTTAATAGTCATGCTTACTAAGACTTCCGTACTAAACCGTCGGAAACAAACTCATTTTATTGACATTAGCAGTGATTTAATATTTATTTTTCACAAGTGATCCTTGGATATTGCGAGACGAACCGGGTTTTGGGTGGAGATGCGGTAGAGGTAATGCGATCTTTTCTTGCGCTTTGTGTTTAAAGGACCCGTGGAAATCGGCGAGATAAATGACCCGACCGTGACGTCATCGGCGGGCCGATGGCCGACGAGTGAGTACGGTCCGCAGGGCAGGAAGGAAGAGAATACTAGAAGTTCACGATTGGACAATCAAATAAAAACCTTGTTACCATATAAATATTACTATATTGTATAAGATACTAGCTGGCACTGTACTCGGTTTCACCCGCGAATAAAACGTTGGTGTGTACTGAATTCTTTGGTTAATCTATAGATTTACTACGAATCATGATCAGCTGTTTGAATTTTCATCTGCGGTAACCAAGGTGAATGTCCATAAGAATAACACTGGATTGGAACTTTCACTCTCCTATGGGAATTTCCTAAAATCATTTTTTAGTGGTTACCCTCGTTGTGGAAGGTGTATACGTACCAAATTTCGTGGCTGTAGGTGTAGCGGTTTGGCCTGGGGGATGATCGGGTTTTCGTATTTAGTCAATTTCCATTAGAATAACACTGGATTGGAACTTTGACTCTCCGTGGGGTGGGGCCTTATGGGAATTTCCTAAATTCTTTTCTTAGTGGTTACCTACGTTGTGGAAGGTGTATACGTACCAAATTTCGTGATTGTAGGTGTAGAGGTTTGGCCTGGGGGATGTTCGGTTTTTCGTATTTATTGATGTAGATTATGGAGTACAGGCATTTACAAATGATATATTACACAATAACTAGTCATACAGAGGAACCTTGACTGTAGTAACTTTATACAGCAAATTTGTTGTGAGTGAAAAGTTTCATATTAAAAATCAACAATTGAAATTTGACTTTGATAACGTTACAAAAGCAGAGAACCTATCGCAGTTTGCCCCTGCCCATGGGGTCCCGCTCTATTTTTCTGGGTAGGATCTGCTAAAACAACCGGTAGCAAACATGTCGGTTTCTTTTATTCTCTAGTACTGTATTTTTATAATGATTTAGCACCCGGCTTCTACTTCTATTCTGTGGCTATTCGATGTTCTCGAGATGTATGGAACGTTTAATAGATCATAAAAATAAAAGATAGATAAGAAAAGCATCCGGAGAAAGGAAATATTTTAATCGAGGGTGTGTGATTTGGAACTGGTCGAAAATTTTTATCTTCACTTAACTCCTTCACTGAATTTGACAACGGGATGGCTTTAGTTAGCCATACTACAAAATATAACATAGTTTTAAGTTAAAATTAATTTAAAATTGACTCAAAGGTCGAGTAAAAATTAAAAATATATTAAGGTAAGTTAAAATTATTACCGTGGGAAACATTTGAAAAGCTATTCTAAGTGATACAAACACTACCTTCATGTGTCGTATCCATCAAATCCTCAGGGGGTGATCAGATTTAAATTAATGATAATAATATAACTTGATTGTCCTGACTAGTCCTCATAACATCTTTTGATTGATATATTTTGTTTTAAAAGATTAAAGATTTGTCTGTCCTGGAGTATTATGGAGGAGTATTTATAATTATACATTTTGACTAAATAGAGTATACGAAAGAGGAATGTTGTGTTTGAAAATGTTCCTCTATTTTATCAAGCTACATAAAATAATTACTAAAACACTTCAGTTAAAATAAAATAAATTCCTAAGCCTCTTAACTGAACTCGACCGTCAAATTATGTTTCGAAGTTTATTAATTTCAAAGAATTAAGCATTTTTTCTTAAGTAGCATGATTAAAGTGTTGTTATAATTAAACAGGATAAATAGTAACAAGAAGAATAAACGGTTCAGGAAACTGACACATACTTTCTCAATTTTAGCCCAACTTTAATAATAATAATAATAATATTTATTTAATTCAATGAGTAAATTACTTTTTATATACTAAATATATAGTATAATGTACGCTCGAATGTACAGATAATCTTCTAAACAAGTTGTTTTCAGAAATGTGAAACCAAATCCCTTTTTCGGTGGGACTACAGAATCCGTTTCTACACACAGTGGTTTTAAGAGGGGAAATGCCCCCCACCCCCCCAGGGTTAAGTGGCAACATATTTCGAATATCCTCTAATGGTCAATGCTAACTCCACCTGCATATCAAGTTTAACAAAATTGATCAGCAAATAAGAGAGAAATAGTAATTTTTGAATTCCCCATAAGAGAAACATTGGACAACGTTCTGCAAAATAATGTTAAAGGTAAAAGAAAATTGAATTTTCCCCACAACCAGCAATCGTGGAGTAATAATAAACAATACTAAATTATTTAGTTTTTGACTTTTTTTTGGATGGTGATAAGTAATATTTTCTAACATTGATGTTTTTATGAAAAAAACAGAATTTTGGATGTTTTAAGTCCTGCAATTTGGATGTTTTAAGTCCCGAATTTTTCCGGAAATGCGGTTGGTGTAATTTTATTGGCAACCTTAAGCTCTACAACCCACTAAATTTTAATCAAAACCATAGAGTATGTTTTATAAAATAGAATTTATCTTGTTTTGGCGGATTAATTACTCTTAAAATTAAAAATTAAAAAAATGTAAAAAACCTGGAGATATCGTGGATTAGTATCTACACACTAAATTTCCTCAAAATCGGACAACTGGCGTCGTCTCTAGCTCTATGCACATCCACACAGACAGACATCACGCAAAAATCACTTTTTTGGGTTCAGGGAGCACCAAAACGAATATTTCCACTAACAACTCAAATTAAAAAAAATTACGAAAACAATACTTTCTCCTTATAGGGGGAGAAAGTAAAGATAAATTAATTTTGTGAAATCAGTATGATTTGTTTCGTTTTATAAAACATCTGCAAACGTTGAGAGAAAGGTTTACTCCCATGATTCGTAGTATGATACAGATTAATACAGTGTAATTTGACTGCTCTGCGTACTCCAGCCTTGTTAGCAGTCTTTATTCGATTGTCGGAAGTAGGTCTAGGACGAATTCCGCAAGCTCCGTTACTACGTTGATTGTTGAACTTATCTTCCCACGAATGTCTCTTTGTCTGTTTGTCAGTTTTGCAACGAGTCTCCTTTAAATATGTCTCATGTAAACAGTGGGAAGATAGTGGTTTTTTTGGGAGGGGGGATTATGACTGAACAAAATAAATGGTCAAAACACAACAACCTTTACGGTGAAAAATAGGTGAAAACAAGTGAAGGTCCGAGGTTTTTTTTTCGGGGGGGGGGGTCTTACCCCCATGACCTCCCCCTTGTATCCGCGCCTTTATATAAAATAAATCACAGGGTCTTGTTTGATAAGTGAAAACGTTGTACCCAAGACGATGAAAGATTGTTTGTGTAGTGAACAGATTATTAATAATGACATAATTTCTATCGTCCAACAAACTTGACGAATACAACTAAATGTTGTTCGACTCTTAAAAATCCATTGATATCTTGTTAAGTGAACTGTGACTCAAATATCAACAAGTATTTGACATGATGCTATTTATTTTAAATGCTACAAAACAGAACAAATCCAATTATACTGTAGCATATGTACCTAAATATAAAAACCAAACTAGTAACACACTGTGACAAAAAGTGACTATCGTTCATTCGTAGAGTGTAAATTTGAATTGCATGAAAAATGACAACGAACACAATAAATATTTTGCTACTAAAATGCTAATCATGCTCTACAAGCAAACATCATATCGTAAAACGTGCAAATTCCGTTATAAGCAGGATTATTACAATACAGACATTTAAAAATAAAAAGGAATGAAAAATATGTAATACAGGTACTGCAACATAAAAACTATTGCCGTGCAATTGATTTATTGTAAAAGGCAAAGGTCGAGGAAAACATGTCCACATCTTGCGGAAGGGTGTTAAAAAACCCATGTGCTATGTGTTATTGCGATGTACTTCTAAACAATGAGGTACAAATATTAAGTACAGTATCTTGAATAAGACAAGAACTGTGCAACATACAGTAAGACGAGGCGGCCACACACTACCGGACTTTGGCTCGAACAAGACATCGGGATCGAGCAGGGAGCAGGGTACGAACGTAGCTAAATTCACTCCGAACTTCTTCCCGATCAAGACATCGGATCGGACAGATTGATCGCGAAAACACCGAGAGGGGTAAAGACGGCGGGGACGATTTTAGTTGCCGTTGTGCAGGTTGGCCGTGTACTTATGTGTAGATTTCCTTCACCCACTTCACCCATTCACCCATTTCAACCACCTCCCCAGGATTTCACCCACTTCTCTCCAAGCGTCATTCCTTTTCACTTTGTGGTAGTGGAGAGGATGGGACAAGTCCCACAAAATGGCCGATTTTTGCACTCGGAAATAAACAACAAAGTTCCAACGTGCACTACAACGTGCAGACTACGTTATATAAACTAGTGAACTGAAACTAAAATGACAATAGTCAATACCGCAACCCTCACCGCCGTAGGCTACGCCGTTGCGCTAGCGGCGGTTGTGACGGCGCTCGGAGCAGCGTATGGAGGTACCACACACTACCGAACCCCGAACCAGACCCCGAACACGACATCGGATCAAAAAACCGCCTCGAGAGCGCTCGGTGCTCGGTTCGATGTCTGGTCCGAAGTCTTGTTCGATGTCTGGTTCGAAGGCCCACTACCTACCGGATTTTCTCCCTTCGACTCCAATTCCTGCTCGGTCCGAAGTCTTGTTTTTGAAAAAGTCCAGTAGTGTGTGGCCGTCTTAAAGTGTGCACAATATAATTGTGGGATCCACTGATGAACATAAAATAGTCTGAATTTCCGATATATAGTTATTCAGCTACTTTGGTATTATTGGTGGGAGTCTGTATTATTAAGATAATGAATAGATTGTTGTCGGTCGATGTGCGATACCAAAATTATTACTACTATTTTGCATGTGTTTAATACAAATCAAAAGCTCTTGCTCTCTAGATACTTTTAAGGGTTTCGAATATATCTAAGCTTAGGGCTAAACCACATGAGCCTTTCAGTGTTATTGTACAAGAATAGTATTCAGTTAAATTGAATATTTATCAGCTGTTGACAAACTAACACAACACAGCGCAACAGCGAGAACAACTAATTAAAGCGAAATGGAACACAACTATACCAAGAAATGGTACTACCGAAACTACTGGAATGACAACACAATGTAAATTTATATGACATTTTAAGAGCTGGGTAGTCCGATAAGAAAATATTTGCATTAACTCAAGCAACTTGATCTACTCATGAACTAGTACACGACTTTAAGAACAGTATGTCAGATATCTTTGCAAGCAGGACTGTCTCTAATTGATTTTAAATTTCATATTTCGTTAAATACTTCATTATTTCATTCACGATTCATTAAGTTTAAAAAGTAATGATTGTGAAAATGTTGACGCATAAGAACAATGCAATTAGTCTACGCCAGACTTGGGGAAGATATCTTGGACAACGTTATCCCTTAGTAGTAAAAACACTCAAGAGGAATTCTCTTCATGAGGAATTAAGATCTATGAAGTAGTAACAATTTGGGTAATGATGTGGTCAACAGAAAATCTTATACAAATTTCTTGTTTTGACATCTAATAATTTAGATAGGGATTGAGCTGTTAAATTAACATCCCAGAAACATATTAATCCTGGTGGTAACATTATACTGTCTCTATAATTCTAGTGGTAACATTACACGGACTCTATAATTCTGGTTTTAACATTACACTGACTATAATTCTCATAGTTACTTTACACTGTGTCTATAATTATAGTGGTAACTTTAAACTGACTCTATAGTTCTGGTTTTAACTTTACACTGTCTCTATAATCCTGGAGGATTACCCTAACTCTATAATTCTTGTGGTAAATTTTCACTGTCTGTTTAATTTTCGTGGTAACTTTACACTGACTCTATAATTCTGGTAGCATCATTAAAGATAATGGAACACCCAGAGCATGTCAAACCGGATAGTAGTTGACTGTTGACAACACCAATAATAAGATAATGGTGTAATGGTATAATCGCTGTTGCTTGTTGCTTGGGTGTTTAGGTAGTTATCGTGGTAACTTTACACTGACTCTATAATTGTGATGGTAACTTTACACTGTCTCTATAATTATCTTGGTAACATTACACTGTCTCTATAATTCTGGATGTAACCGGACATTGCCTCTATAATCATAATAGTGACTTAACATTGTCTCTAGAATTGTGTTGCCAACTTGTTGACTGTTCGTTAGTTGACTTGTTGCTGTTGACAGGTTCATGAGGAGAGAGGCGGTCCAGAGAGATGGTCGGATGGCCGGATATCGGTGTGTCCCTCCCTCTCTTGTGCCTCTGGGCGGCCGAGGTCCTGGGCCATGGGAGACTCATTGAACCACCGTCCCGGGCGTCCATGTGGAGGTTAGTATCATGATTGAACCACCGTCCCAAGTGTCCATGTGGAGGTTAGTATCATGACTGAACCACCGTCCCGGACGTCCATGTGGAGGTTAGTATCATGATTGAACCACCGTCCCAAGTGTCCATGTGGAGGTTAGTATCATGAGTGAACCACCGTCCCAAGTGTCCATGTGGAGGTTAGTCTCATGATTGAACCACCGTCCCAAGTGTCCATGTGGAGGTTAGTATTATGATTGAACCACCACCCCAAGTGTCCATGTGGAGGTTAGTATCATGAGTGAACCACCGTCCCAAGTGTCCATGTGGAGGTTAGTCTCATGATTGAACCACCGTCCCAAGTGTCCATGTGGAGGTTAGTATCATGATTGAACCACCGTCCCAAGTGTCCATGTGGAGGTTAGTATCATGATTGAACCACCGTCCCAAGTGTCCATGTGGAGGTTAATATCATGATTGAACCACCGTCCCAAGTGTCCATGTGGAGGTTAGTATCATGATTGAACCACCATCCCAAGTGTCCATGTGGAGGTTAGTATCATGATTGAACCACCGTCCCAAGTGTCCATGTAGAGGTTAGTATCATGATTGAACCACCGTCCCAAGTGTCCATGTGGAGGTTAGTATTATGATTGAACCACCGTCCCAAGTGTCCATGTGGAGGTTAGTATCATAATGATATTTTGTTAAATTGTATTACGAACAAAATAATCAAAATACATATTTTAGGACGACAAGGGGGCTGATTATCTCCTAATCTTGGGTGGAATATGAAAACAGAAGTTTATAAAAAAGCCTAATTCAGTGCATCCAAAGTGCTCAAATGCATATTATTCTTTTATATTACGAAGACGGATCATTATTATTGGATTTATTTTTTACCAACTCATTGCCCTGTGGAATCAAATACTTTTAAACTAAAACATTATTATTTGTTGAGCAAAGTATTTACTCCTTTCCAGTCGCTAATTGTATGTTTACATTATGTTATCAAGTGATAAGGATTAGAGCTTCTGCTAGGCAATTATCGATATTTAAATGTAAAACTCATGTATTGCACAAGAGGACGCATCTCTAAAAAAAACAATAATGCTCACGTACCAGTTTACATTTTACCTTAAATAAGTACTGTTATACGCTTGTCTGTTTTACATTTGACGTATTATAAATTCAGCATATGTTCGGGTCGTTTGCTACGTGTTGTTGTCTTACCTCGTGTGTGTTCCAAGGTACGGGTTCAAGTCGCCCCCGAACTACAACGACCATGAGACCTACTGTGGGGGGCTCTACCGCCAATGGGTACTCAACGGGGGCAGATGCGGAGTCTGCGGGGACGCTTGGGACTTGCCACAGGTAAACTACACACGATTTACCTCATTTGCCTTCATATCACAAATACAGCACCATGTGTTTATTTTTTAGGTAACTTAACGTATCAAGACAAATAAAGCAGTCAAAATCTTCACGAAGCTGTATTCCACGTTAACCGTGTAGTGGCCTATATAAGCTATGTATTTGAAACGTCAACGGGACTTCCATAGGTACTAGCAGTCCTGAAAACATTAACTCGGGCGCCTTCACGCTGGGGGACAGTTGACGCAACCCGCATGACACACGCATAATGTACACAGCTCAGGTAGTAGCATGGCTATCTCGCATCAGGCCTTTACAGCACGGTGAACGTAGAATTGAGTATGGACTAATCACTTGCAAACAAATTTCCTTTAGGGTTTGATGTAAGTATAGGTATTGATGTATGGCCCTGGTTCCACACTGATGTGTGTAAAGAAATGCATAATATATACTCGAAGAAATACAATAATAGTAAAAAAATCATAAACGATCTGTAATGAAGGTGGTACTCGTAGAAATCATTGGTTCAGTGAGGTAAAATACATTAATGAATTTACGATACCCCTTTTGCTGAATTCATCAACGTTTTACTGCTCACCGAAATGGTTTACTGCAGGACGCTTCTTCTCAAGACTTCAGTGCTAAAGAACTTGTTTCCAAGGGATTACTTTTGTACTTTTCTATTGATATTGCAATTCTTAGTAAAGAATAAGGTGCAATAACGTAATATTATCATTTATGTCAAATTTTGTTTTCCGGTGAGAATGCGGTGCAAAATTCCCGAAGTAAAATAAATGATAATTCCACGGCTAAAGTAGCGTGCGTTGATGTTGTAGCCGCGGCCGCACGAAGCGGGGGGAACCTACGGTCAAGGCATCGTCGTCCGCAGGTACAAGAAAGGTTCTCCCTTCACCATCAGGGTGGAGATTACCGCCAACCACCGAGGACACTTCGAGTTCCGACTGTGCAAACAAAACAACCCGGAGGTGGTGGTGACCGAGGCTTGTCTGGACAAGCATGTGTTGCGACGTGCCAAGAGTGGCGGGGACAAGTTCGCCGACAATAATCATCCCACCAAGTAAGTTGTGGGACAAAGTGTCCAAGGCCTCTCCAACTCCAGAGAACACCCTTTAACAGTCCTTGTTCCCTTGCCCTTTGCCCTTTCCCCAGATAATTACTCAGTTCTCTACTTCCATAAACCAAAATTTGCAGTTTTAAGACGCCGAAAACAATCATCCCACCAAGTAAGTTGTAGGACAAAGTGTCCAAGCCCTCTCCAACTCCAGAGAACACCGTTTAACAGTCCTTGTTGCTTTGCCCTTTCCCCTGATAATTACTCAGTTCTCTACTTCCATAAACCAAAATTTGCAGTTCTAAGACGCCGACAATAATCATCCCACCAAGTAAGTTATGGGACAAAGTGTCCAAGGCCTCTCCAACTCCAGCGAAAACCCTTTAACAGTCCTTGTTGCTTTGCCCTTTCCCCTGATAATTACTCAGTTCTCTACTTCCATAAACCAAAATTTGCAGTTTTAAGACGCCGATAACAATCATCCCACCAAGTAAGTTGTGGGACAAAGTGTCCAAGGCCTCTCCAACTCCAGAGAACACCCTTTAACAGTCCTTGTTGCTTTCCCCTTGCCCTTGCCCCAGATGATTACTCAGTTCTCTACTTCCATAAACCAAAATTTGCAGTTTTAAGACGCCGATAACAATCATCCCACCAAGTAAGTTGTAGGACAAAGTGTCCAAGCCCTCTCCAACTCCAGAGAACACCCTTTAACAGTCCTTGTTGCTTTCCCCTTGCCCTTGCCCCTGATAATTACTCCGTTCTCTACTTCCATAAACCAAAGTTTTCAGCTTTAAGAATTATTTTCCAATAAGGTTACAGCGAAGGCTGTAAGAACTTATGATGTAGGTGAAAAGGTCAGGGTAATTGGACTTTATGGCTTCATTTTGGTTACCTACTGGACACGGTTCAGGATTCATTTTTACATCCTTTGACCTTCCATATCCATTTACCAGTAACACATTCATGATGTCAAGCGTTCTTTCTTGTGCGAAGATATTATGACGTTGACAATATCTGTTGTCACTAAAAACCTCTTAGTGAAGCATTATTTGGAGCTAACGTATTTTACTAAATACGCCAAAAAGTATATTTGCTTCTGTTTCAGAAAACCCAAACATAAAAATACATTACCTATTAACTACAAGAGAAATTTCGTTGTAGTTTAAGAGGTTTTTAGCAAAGTCAAAAGTAAATGTGGTTCAGTATTCATCATGTGCTGAAGAACACTTTGGCACACATCATTTTACTTATAAACAAATAAACTTAGTGTTCCTCCTCCTTTCGTGTTGATGGCTACCAGGGTTTTAACTATGTAGTATTAGGGAAAATTGATATCCGAAAAAAATTCTTTTGTAATTTTTTAATGTCAAATATATCATGGAATAACAGACAGATACTTATCCCTCGGAAAGACGTTTAAACATAATGAAATCATACCAAACAGACGTAAGATTAGTGAACACTGATCAGTTTTCTTGCTGTTAAAGTAATAAATGTAATACAAAAATAGGAGTGGCCTGTTTTAGAGGTTATAGCTAGCAAATTTTGTTCCCAAGGTCCTGGGTTCGATCCCTAACACCCACATGTAGCTGAATGGCTACTGGCTATGTGATACTGCCGCGTCCCGGTTTTTCAGAAACCAACCAAGCTGTAGGTTCTCGAAACCAAAAAAATTGCGTCCAGTCTTTGAGGCGTGGACAACAATCTCTGTATTACAGCTCTCCCCCAACAAGAGCTCATAAAATAATTAAATAGCATTAAGATTTAATAACTTTTCACTTCAGATTAAATTACTTTCCTCGGTTTGTATAGCTCCTCGGCCCTGGTTTAATATGGTTTTTGAAGTATGAATGTATTTAGTTTAGTAATTTGTGAATATTAACTAATGTGGGGATAAGAGTAAAATTCCAGTTAATACAATGAGCAGGTGGTGTTTGAAAAAATAAATATTGTTGTTAGCTTTACAATTTTTTATTATATGACGTAGTTAATTGCTATACAAATCCCTAACAGTTTTTTTAAGTCCAGGCGAAGCTGGTTCCAGCTCCTCATGGGCCGGGATGAACGCATATTCACCAAGATAAAAACATCGAATCAGTATTATAATTTTTATTATTTGAGGACATGGCCTTTCGTTTACAAAGGAAACGTCGTCATAGTAGAAAAATTCCCTTGCACAAAAATCATTCAAAGCCCAAAAAGAGGTCTTTATTAAAGGGACCATTTATATAGCTTCGTGAAGGAAAGAACTCGATATTAATGTCACATATTTGATTAGAGTAGTTTTAGTCACTGAGATGACTGCTGAACCTGGTATAGGCTAGCGTGTCCGGAATACCTTGTGGGGAACATCCTGATGATTGTCCTGAGGAAAAAGTATCGCGAATAAACGATTAGTATTACATGATCTTGATCTGTGTGTTTTGAGAAAGTGAATGAATTAGCTTTAGAGAAACTAGGGTAATTAATTAACGTGTAATAGTTTATAATTTGGACTACATCTCTTGCATAGCATATTAAAGACAACATCAATTAATCTAATTAAAATTCAGTATAATAGAAATAGATGAAAAATGAAGTTAAGTGACAATATCAGGAAACAGATAAACTTATCCTTTACACTTTGTCCTACAAACCCGAGTCAATAGTTTTTTTCAAATATATCACCAGCGAATACTACAAAAAGAATAAAGATAAAACAAATAAGGCGACAATATCAGCCATGACACAGGGTGATGACAGGACGAAATATCGTTAAACTCCAACAGTCACTGAATGACTCGAAGTTTTAGTAACTTGATCTAATTTAATAAAAAGGACAGCGACATAACCTATCTAAAATGATCTTGCAAAACACAGTTTAAGAAAACCCACATTTTACATCCGATACACGGTGATTAATTCAGGAACTAAAGGCATTAATTAAATAATAGAATAATACTTGGGGGCCGAGCTTTGCTCGGGGAAGGCCAGTTAGTTTGTTTAGATGACTGGGAGTAATATCTCACCACTTCCCCCAACTGATTATTATATTTTTATAGCTCATTTGCCTCTTTTATGCATTTTTTAGGCCACTCCAGTTGTTATTTATAGCTCAATGTCCCTTTTGAACTTTTTCGGATATGACCACTCTATATAATACAATCTTCACTCAACAGTTTTAATTACTGCTTTCAGGAAACCACATGTTAACAATTATTAACAACACGAGTATTACTTTGACAGTTCCCTGGTTGATTATGAACAGCTGTTACAATTCTTGTTTTTATTTTAAAATCCAATGTTAATTTTTCAATTTTTAATTTTTGTTTTTTTTTACATGATTTGATTTTCCTGGGCATGTGACCTGTATAGAACTTATTTTTATCCCAGAAATTAGTTATTCCAACATTTGAAGAAAATCGTTGGTGCCGTTTTTGATATCAGAGTTACAAACAAGCAAGCAAGCAAGCACGGACGACGCACTCAAACCTTACTCATATTAGAGTATAGTGTAGAATTGGTAAAGCATGCTGCACACAAATAATGTAAATATATTTTTCGCAAAATAAATGATTAAATGGGTAATATTGAGAACAATTATAATATTGTCTATTCGTGGTTTGAACTTCCGAGTATTCACAGTGTGATTGTAGAGACCCTGTTTATTGAAGATGTCATACTAACTAGAAGACGAGGAGAACTCCCGCTTAATTGGCGGCCTTCCTCCACTAAAAGCCATACGAATATATTTTTGTATGGTCATAATTAATTTGTTATATATTTTTCAAATTTCCTTTCCTTTATCCACTCTCACTTCTTAAACAGCGTGGGTTTTCCATCAAGCTGTGAACTGAGTTAATTTCAATTTAAATTAAATTATAGTAAATTTTATTAGTGAATATTATTTAGAGAATTTTTTGTGGATGATTGCTGGAAGAGGGTTGGAATTAATTTGTTTCAGCTTTTGCAAAACTATTAATATTTACTCGAGAGAATCTGAAGAAATGAAACCTTGTCGTTGCAGATATTACATAGGTCCAGAGAGCAAGGTGTACGAGATGAGGTTCCTGTTGCCCCCGGACCTCACGTGCACCCAGTGTGTGCTCCAGTGGAGGTACATAGCCGGCAACAACTGGGGGCGGTGCGACAACGCTACCAGCGCCATCGGGTGCGGGCCCCAGGAGGAGTTCCGGGCCTGCGCGGACATCTCCATCGAGGACAAGAACGGCCAAGTTGACGAGACGCCCTACGAGGACGTCAAGCCCGATGGTGAAGCGCCAGGGGCCGAGGACGAGGATGAGGACGGGGACTCGGACACCAACGAGGTTGGCAGCTTCCAAACCCCCAGAGTAGACCGCTTCTGGCTCTCCTTGATCATCATGTTGGGAGCCATGACACTCGCTTTGTTTATCTACATATTGTTATTTTTATACTTCTACGGAGCGAACAAAACCGTCAAGCCTTGTTGGCATTCTACTCTAAAAAGCGTAAGACATACACTGAAGCCTGACAAGGGAACTGTTGCCCCAGCTCCTCCTCCTAGAAAGAGAGAACCCCATCCTCAAGAGTCTGTAGTCACATTAGCTTAACGTACTTCACAAGCACATAAGTGTTATTTCGAATACTCGAATGTTATCTATATATATATATAAATTCACAATGTCCACCCTGAAAAAACTTCAGATTCCAATTCAAATTTGTTGCTGTAGCTTAACTTACATTACTCGTTAGCCAAACTCGCTAACTGTTTTGGGTCCCTACGTATCTTGACGAATGAATCTAAGCTACAAGTCACTTTGAAATATTAGACTCATGCACTTGTTACTACTTGAACACTCTGACGTGACTTGCAATGTATACACGCGTGTACATAGACACCCTGATCCGGATTGGAACAACATGCGTATTCACACGTCAACAACAGAATATTCAGTCAGGAAAATTATCGCAATACAAACACCTCTGTTCTACACCCGACCTCAACTCGGCTCGCCCAACCATTCGTCAAGATAATGAGGTGACTGTTATAGTATAGTTTTCGTTGTTTAAGCCTAATTCAAACAGACAGAGATTACATCTTTAAAACCGGGTTTAAATATTCAGCGAATGGAGTGTATTCTAGTTTACAGAAATTCAACTCGGTGTCCTACAACTTTCTCACGGGTGGTCAAGAGGACCGCGAAATAAACCGTTAGCTAATACTGATGTTATATAAATTATTAAATAAAAATTATATAGTTATGTTATAAAAGTACCTATCAAAATGAGGTTTATGAAATTGATTATAAAATAAAAAGTTCGGACTCAAAACCAAGACCTCCAAAATGGGAGATTGAGACAATTTAGGTCAAGGCAATTATTTCGAAAGGTTTAACAGTCGGATTACCTGGAATCTATATCCAATGACAGATTTTTTGGGAAATCACTTTGTTTTAGTTTTAATTGTAGTTTCAAACATTCCAGTCGCACTATACAAACGCATACCCAGTTCTAATGTTGACAGCAAGGTTCGTAGAGCTTTCAGACCAGGTATGATTGTTTCCATAAGAGTAATGTTCGCAGCAAAGATGTCTTACGAGGGCGTCCAGCTGATGCATAAATCAACAACATACTATAAAGTGTTGCCAACCTTAAGGGTATAATAATGTTACAGCTTTTTTTAAATTGTCACTAGACATGCAGAAGGAAAATTTAAACCCTTAATCCATTAATCTAATAATACAAATAAATCAAAACAATATATTAGTATCATAAAATAACAGCTGATCATAGAATGTAAGCAGTTAAACAAAGTTCATTTTAATTACAATGATGTAGAAAATATGGTCCGCGAACGATAAATATCGTGTTTCTAGCAACACTGCAGATTGGATTGGTGATCACGTGACCTTACAGCTGTTTTTACGAGGTCTCTTCCGGTTAACTAGAAAACCTTAAATAAATCGACTCAGCAAACCTGTACAAAGTATCTATGGACCTTGGGTTGACAGGAAGGTTGAAATGAGAGTCATTGTGATGTCTCAGTTTTAACAGCATTTTAATTTGTTCCATATACTAATTATATACGTTAAATTTGAAACAAAATCACAATATGTACACCAAAATCCTAGTTGAACACATTTTTACACTTGCAAATGAACTAAAGAGTCGAACAATTGATGACTAAACAACCGATATAACCAAATGAGTCTTAGATTAAATTAATATATATTCTGAAAGTATATAGTGAATTAGTAACAGTTTATGAACGTCCTAAACAGACTCTTGTAACTTGCAAAACTACGTAATTTTTAAATCCACCCGATTCGAATAATTAATCAGACTTTCGCGAAGTATCGTTTATGAATGAACACAAAACCATAACAAACGTGTTATTCGCCTTGAATGAATTGCTCTGGAAGATATGACGTGCGATTGAATGACCCAACATTGTGGCCTCTCTCGTTTCAAAGGTTTTAATACGTGCAATTACAATTAGAGTAGTAAGTTAAATGTGGGTTTGAAGGTTAGAAACTGCGTATAAATTTAACTTTAAAAAGGCTATCAGGCAAATGTTTTAACAGTAAAACGTTAAAATGTCTACATCAACAATATATTGCTTGAAAACGGGTCAGAATATTTATGCTAGGGCAGGACAGAGCAAACACTAAAACAGCTGGATGCAGCTACGTTTAATTATTGGATAGCATTGTTCAGTAAGTCATTGTTGCATATTCGTATGAAAACCCAATTGCCAAGGCTTCATTGGGTTCCCTGGAGTAATCATAAATAAAAATATAATATGTTGGTCATAAATGTTAATCAGGAGATCTAAATAGTCCTTATTTTTATATTAAACTACTGAAATTTTAAATGTCAGAACCATTGTGATGTCTCGGTTCAGTGCCTAGGTTTAGAGTGAGGGTTGAAATGTTAGAAACACTGTTCCACATACTTATTATATACGTGAAATAATTCATTTTGCTAAGAATGTAAAGAAAAATGAATTTTTTTTCTTCCTCTTCTCATGCAAGATAAGAAAAAGAAGAAGATTGGCACACATATTCCTTTATATAAAGTTATTGTTTACAAGTTTTACAACAGCAACCTTATTAAACAATGACAGTGTGTATAAATAATTAATTATAATTGTCTGGACGAACAAACATTTGTACCAGGCAATTATTTTGTTGTATGCCGGATATCACGGTAGGCCTAACCGTTGACGCGATGCTGTAGAAATATAATTTTATGGGACGTTTATTTGTGGGCGTTTATATATATGTAATTGTTGAACACCACACCAAGGTGGTAAGGCTGGATTAAAATACATATAGATGCATTTTTTATTTTTAGAATACAAAATAACTATTTTTTTTACCAAGTATCTATACGGAACACTGATTTATAAACCCGGTCTTCATTTCGGGTATTCTGATTTGATACAGGAAGTTTAAATTGAAGATTTCTTGATCTTGATTGTTTTAGTTGTTTTGCACATAACCAGAAAACACATAAGTTATCTTCGTAATTCTGTGCAAAGCTAATCGTGTTACATTGAGTTCCTCGCAGTTTACCTAGAGACATTACGTTCTTGTTTGAGCTATCGTGTTCTTGTTGTATTGAGCGCTACTAGAGTAGCTGTTTACCTCACCAGAAGACTTAAATTAGCACCTAACAATTAGTACAGTATTCAAAACGTGATCATATAGCCAAAGATGTATTTATTTAATTTAACAAAACATAACTTCAAGAAGCTGAGTACAAACTAAGAACTATTTCTTGTACGGTTATCTATTTACTGGACCATTTGCATTTTACGTCGTTGGTTGAATAATTTAAATTACAATAACAGTCGAAGAATGATAAATACAATAATTAATATCAATATTTACACCGACGTACAAATATTGAAAATATACAGATACTATTTGTTATTTGTTTTTGATATGTATTACACCTGGCAAATTTATAAAATGTCTTTGATTTAAATATATTTTAATTTAGATGTAAATAAGAAATAAGATTATATTTCAAGCACATTAGTTTTAATTGTTTGTAATTACTTTGTAAATCAACCACAATATATTTTTACTATACCCGGTTTTGTTTTAGAGATTGTCATGTAATGACATAACATTTTAATAATTTAGGTTAGACATAATTTATATCAAAGGTCCATGGTCCAGCTCGTGACTGGGCGTTAAGTGCTTGCAAATTCTATAAGTGAACACACTCTCAGACCGTGGTAGCGTTGTTATTTTATCATCGTCTTTAATATTATTTCACTCAATTTATGTCTGAATCTCTGTAAATATATTTTATAATTTCGACGGTGGAAGTGTATGGAAAAAGGTTCCTTTATAGCTTTGAATTTGTACCGGTGGAAATAGAGTGCAATACGACCTCATTGTAAGTTAGTCAATATAGCTTTGAGCATTGTAAATTAGACACATCAACATGTACCTATTTGAATGCTGGGTTGTCGTTCTTTCAATTTACTCATGCCTATTTAGTATTGGGCCATTTGTAATTTCGATTAAATATTTGTCAATGACAGGAACTCACCTAATTTCAATATTACAAATTGTTTAATAATTGTTTGTTCAATTCAATATTACAGTAGTATAAATTGTTGTACAATTTTGTTTAGATTTTTAAGGCCCACAAGCTATAAAACAAATCTTAAATAAAAGAATATGTAAAAATATGTATTAGTTAAAGTATACCACAATGCTGCAAACCCGACCACAAACAAAAATTGTCAACCTCGGCCGTAAATTGAGTCAAAAATGCCACTCGACAAACAATTAAGTGCTGTATTGAAAACTTGAAAATGTAATTATATCCGTTACGATTGTATTTCGAAGTCCGGATTGTGGCATTGTGTACTAGACTTCCTCTAGTTCATGATCCTTAATGGAGGCGTTGTTTGTCTTAAGGCAAGGCAGTCATAGGTCATATCCTACGTCCTTTAAGGTCTGTTGTATTACACAGTGTCACACACTAGACCTGGTATGGACGATTGTAACGGGTATAATCGTATTTTAAAGTTTTTAGAAACAGCACACTTGAATAAAAGGGTGACATCTTTGTTTGAAGTAGGATTTGCGGCATTTTTATTTACCGGTACTAGTTAAGACATGTATACTGATGTAGTAGATGTTGACTTATAGTTGTATTTAAGTCTTCATCACCGGAAGTTGCCGGACGCCATCTTGGTGTTTTGTTCCATAAGGCTAATGTTAACTCTGTGCCTCCGTTACTCCTCACCTGATCGTCACAAACGATTCATTTTGGTGTCAAATCAAAGGTTTCGTCGTCCTCTAGGGAAATACAATAGTCGAATTTGGATTTTCTTACAAATTAATGAGAACATGTACAGTGTTTCAGTTCAAAATTGAACTATTTATTATGAAACTAAATTAAGAAATTCGACATTGTATTTCCCTAGAGGACGACGTAACCTTTAAATTGACACCAAAATTAACTGTATGTGACGATCAGGTGAGGAGTAATGGAGGCACAAAGTTAACATTGGCCTTATGGAACAAAACTCTAAGATGGCGGCCAGCAACTTCCGGTGATGAAGACTCTTAAGATGACCCTTTTACTCCTTGCGGGCTTGTTGGCCGTAAAAAATCTAAATAATACAAACAACCTACTTTTTGCGAAGCTTACGATAACTAGTTTTGAAATCAGGCGAGTTTTGCCATCAACAAAACACATTTTACGACGAATTTACAGTTGTTGAAACACTTATTCCATGAGTTTTTATGACTCAGTTCCTTTTAAATACCCAGTGAGTTTAACGACATATGACATACACTGCCAATAATTGTATTAACTAATTAAGACTGAAGAATGTATTTCCGCATGTATTCCTAATAGATATATATTACTAAAGTTATTTATACTGTTGTGAAGATATTTGTACTTGAATAAATAAACACAATTAAATAAAACACAACATGTTATTGTTTTTCCTTGAGAACTACATTATATGAATGTGGTATTCGCTAAGTAAAAATGCAGTTATTTGGCTATTTGTTATTGTAGGTGTTCCAAAAGAAAAGTTAATGGGAATTAGAGAACGGTTAATTGAATCTTATACTGTATTAACTTCATTTAATAATCATAATTGTCTGGACGTAAAGATACATTACCTGAAAAGACAAATGGGCTAATGATAATAAGAAAATGGGAGTTATTTGACAATGTTAATGAATAGGATTGGTCAAATTACACAAGGTGTTGGAAAAAGTCAACTGATATTTGACTAGTTTGTTTTTGACGCATTTACACTAAACTAGACTAGTTCCTGGAGTCAAAAGGCATAACACTCTTGCGTTTCCCGAATAGCTGTTTTTGACGCATTTACACTAAACCAGATTAGTTCCTGGAGTCAAAAGGCATAACACTCTTGCGTTTCCCGAATAGCCGTTTTTGACGCATTTCCACTAAACCAGACTAGTTCCTGGAGTCAAAAGGCATAACACTCTTGCGTTTCCCGAATAGCCGTTTTTGACGCATTTCCACTAAACCAGACTAGTTCCTGGAGTCAAAAGGCATAACACTCTTGCGTTTCCCGAATAGCCGTTTTTGACGCATTTCCACTAAACCAGACTAGTTCCTGGAGTCAAAAGGCATAACACTCTTGCGTTTCCCGAATAGCCGTTTTTGACGCATTTCCACTAAACCAGACTAGTTCCTGGAGTCAAAAGGCATAACACTCTTGCGTTTCCCGAATAGCCGTTTTTGACGCATTTACACTAAACCAGACTAGTTCCTGGAGTCAAAAGGCATAACACTCTTGCGTTTCCCGAATAGCCGTTTTTGACGCATTTACACTAAACCAGACTAGTTCCTGGAGTCAAAAGGCATAACACTCTTGCGTTTCCCGAATAGCCGTTTTTTAATTTTGTTTTTAATAAATAATTTAGATTTCTGGAACGGTTAAACTGATTTATTTAAACCGTTGTATGGTTCTTTACTTAATCAAGACCTAATCATAGTAAAATAATCAGCTTAAATGACTCATTTTAAAATTAAAACGACACAAAGTTGGAAATTTTAATAACAAGTGTTCATAAATATAGCCCGTTTAGTTCCCTTTATATTATATTTTATATTCCTGCCAAAACTACCGAACAAAAGATAATGTGCAATGAAAGTCAGCGCCTAATAATGCGCAAGTGTGCATAAAACACTATGTGAATGGTCTGTTACTTGAAACAGTGCACAATAATTGACGCTGTTTAAATATTTACCTTTGTTCGATGGAGTGGCAGTTATACTACGCGACATCGAATCAAATGGGCTACACAATTACGTGGTTCTGGTGGAGGCTTTAAAATAAATAAATAAATAAAATTGTCTTTTATTTAGAGCGTTTTTCATGAACATTACAGGGTTTTCAAAACAACTCGAGTCACATATTTACCATCGCTGAGCACAGACTTTGTCAGACGACCTTACTCTGTTTGCGGACACTCAGCAAGGTATGGAGATACTATTGGATAACACATCCCGGTACAAATAATAGCACACAGTTTAGCTGTTATACGGTTTTGTATATGAAATATATGTTGAATGTTACGTAGAATATTATCATTTTTCAATTTCACATTATTATAAAAAATATTAGATAAACAATTTAGTGTTATACTTACAGAGCCTGAAATTTATTTGTTACCTTTATTTCCTCCTAATATTACCTTAAAATACAACAAACAATATAAAAACTTAAAATAAAAAAATATTAACTGTAATTATTTATGATTCTTCTGTAATATAATCAGGTGTGAAATGTAAGCAGTAGTATTGAATTATTATCCAGTAATCAGCAGATGAGAGGATAAAGCCTCTTCTAGCTCGACACTCCACGCTAGTTTAATTGTATAATTGTTATCAGTAATTATGTCTACTAGATTAAACATAGAATCAGCATTATTTAACCGAGTTACCATTTTAGGTTAGTGTTTTATTTTTATTTGTGACAAAATAAGTGTATCTGCTTATGTTGTTTTTATGGTGAATTTCGATATAATTTATGATAGAAATGTACGGAACGCACTCTTGGTATCAATTTAAAAAAATAAGAACACACATTTAGTACATTTATCTATACATAAATATCATCAACTTATAGTGTGTTGTTGATGTAATTTACAATTATATTTGATTTGTTGTGATTAAAAACAAAATACTGTGTAAAAGTTATATAAACTATAAATTTATTTACTTACGTTTAATTATTAATCGAGTTTGTTGGTAAATATTCGATTTTTTCGGTAAACAAACACAATATAAACCTAATTTTATACATAACACTCCATACAACAGGAGGTAAAATGTATGACAATTGTACGGATGTTGACGAAACATTCAGAACAGTTTTTACTAGAATATAAACAGACCCTAATTTTTACTCAAGTAATGATAGTTATAAATTATATTGGAAACCAGGGCCGTTTTTCCCTAAGGGTGCACGGGGCGAGCGCCCGGGGCCCCGGGCCCGATGGAGAACCCCGGGCCACTAAAAGTGACCTTGCAAAAATAGTGTTTTCATTTTGTTCTGAAAACATGTTTTTTTTTTTAATTGACAGTAATACAAAGAGTTTTAAGCTGTAAAAGGTGTACGTTCAAACTAACAATCAAGCCCAAAACCATTTACTAATTTTTACTATTCCAAAAACCGTATGCGAATTTGATAATTTTGAAAATTTGAAAATCGGTAACAGGAATAGGACATATAAGTTTTTAAATATGCTGACGGTATTCTATGACATTTTATTTTGCTTTGTGATATAAGTCTTAGGTATTGTATATTTGCAATATATGATCTTGGTCTTGAGGCGTAATGTTAGAGCCTGTCCCCTAACGCAGTAAATTTGTAAATGCCAGCCGTCAGTTTGTCGTTCTTGAAAGATGCAGATTCCGTTAAAACCAATTTAAGTTTGTTGTTATTGTTGTGCAAAACTCAATATGATATATATTATAAAGTATTAGGAACAAACAGCCAACCAGATAATATTAAATAATAGTATCAAAATTATGGTTATGAAAGTCAGTTAACGTAGAAGACTGCGTAGTAGAGTCTTTGAGGTTATAATAGAGATTATAATATAATTAAAAATAATGATGATGATGATAATAATAGTAGGGCAGCTTGTAGCATTTTTTTTGGTATTTTGAATTATATTTCTGGATTTGATAGGGTTTAACAGTTTGAAGGTGAAGATGTCAATTTTGAACAAATTTTCTCAATAAATCTAGATTGCCTTATCAGTGTTGCCAACACTGAATTCTCTGATTACCACACACCCAGTTACAAATAACGTATAACGAGAGCCAATGATGAAGATAATACAGTATTTCATTGTGTCATCATCACGTAAACTTAACTTGAAAATAATGTACAACGCCTGCGAGAGGATGGACTTTTTACTTCAGTTCCAAATATTGAAATCGCTTTAAGAATAGTTATTCTGACACCAGTAGCGCTAGTAGCTTAGCAGTGTTGCATTCCAAATCAGCTGTTCTTATTCATTTAGTTAGCAATATAAATTGAAATGCGATGTGTGCATTCGGAATTAGCTGTTCTTATTAATCTAATTAATAGATCAACGTTAACACAATGTAAACACTATTGTTGTCATTGCAAGAAGGAGAAATATTACAAAAATATCTGTTGCTGTCAATCGGCCGTGTGCTATAAATAAACATACATCTTCACCAAACGCCAAATTAACTTTGAGTTGTACGAGTTAATATAGAGAAAACTCTATCTCATAGTTAACTTAAGAGAACTTAGAATTGTTTTTGAGGAAAGATATATCATTGATTCAGTGGTTTTAATAGATGTGTTCGTGTGTATAACAATAAATTTAGAAACATCTTCATTCAAACAACTTACATTTTTGAACAGGCGCTTCATTTTAGGAGGCTTGACCTCGTTAGGGCTAGAACCCTAACTATCTGCGCATTTACACTAAACCATACCAGTTCCTGGAGTCATAAGGCACAACACTTGCGTTTCCCGAATAGCCGTTTTTTAATTTTGTTTTTAATAAATAATTTAGATTACACGAGATTAATAATTGTTGTTGTTGTTGTTTCTGTTTGTGAAAATATAACAATGGTGTGTTATTCATACCGCACATTTAACCAAGGGCCTATCAAGTTGACACACAGACACGCCGCCCATGTCATTGTGTTTGTGGGCGGGGACAGGTGAGTGCAACTGCTAATGTCAAATCATCCTTCGACGTTTGTTGCATTGGATTGGTACAGGGTGGATTGATACAGGTGATTTGAACATCAACGATTTGATGCGGATTGTTAAAAACTAAATACATTAAAGCTGTATTGGATTAAAATGGTCAATACATTATCAACGCGAGACTGCGACCAGAACATCCATTGATAATGTTGTCTCTAACTGTGATAGAGTGTCATCACCCGTGGTCGACAAAGCCATTTCCCCATCAACGCATGAGACTGCGACCAGAACATCCATTGATAATGTTGTCTCTAACTGTGATAGAGTGCCATCACCCGTGGTCGACAAAGCCATTTCCCCATCAACGCATGAGACTGCGACCAGAACATCCATTGATAATGTTGTCTCTAACTGTGATAGAGTGTCATCACCCGTGGTCGACAAAGCCATTTCCCCATCAACGCATGATATTGCGACCACCAGAATAGCCACTGATAATGTTGTTACGTGCTGCAATTTCGTGAAATCACCCGTGATTGACTTAGCACCACGTCACGCAGGGGCTTTTCTAAGAATAATTGTGTTACTGCGATCAGGTCTTGACTTGTGTTTAAATATTTTGTATTTACATCCACAAAACCTATTAATCTGTAATATGGTCTATGTTTGTGTTTTTTTAATACATCATAGAGCAACGATCAAAGGAATCGTAGACATCCTGTTTATATTGTAGATGAACATTGCAATGGTTAATTATTTTACAGAACCTAGATGAAAGATCGCAGGCAAAACTGAATATCTAGATCTTCAGAGACAACTTAAGTAGTATACTCTTTGAATTAAAAGAACTTAAAAGTGTTTTTAGAAAATTTCTTAAAACTAATAAAAATAATTACAAATAGCTAAAATGAGAGATTCAACTTATTATTTGTAGAATTTGTCAGTTGTAGGTTGATTGGATCAGTTTGTTTGCTGGGTTCTGGACAATAAAGGGACGTTTAGATTATGCTACTATTTCTTGTTGCACAAGTTGCTTTCATATGGAGAAAATCTGCACCAAAGTGTAGATTCTCTTACTAACAGATTGAACAGACACAAAATCCCTCAAACTGTTCCGTTTGCTAGAAAAATTCGTCCGAAAAATCAACGAACAACAATATGAAAATCGTGTAGAGTTGCTTCCAGATACCTTTTACTTTCTCCCTCTATACATAGTATATGGAGAAAGTATTGTTTTCGTCAAAATTTTCGAATTTGAGTTGTTAGTGGAAATATTCGTTTTGGTGCTCCCTGAACCCAAAAAAGTGGTTTTTACGTGATGTCTGTCTGTGTGTGTGGTATGTAGGTACTAATCCACGATATCTCCAGGCGATTTTTTAATTTTTGATTTTTAAGGGTAATTATCCTCCAAAAACCTCCAAAAGACATGAAAAAACAAAATTTCTCAAAAATGGCTCTAATGATTTTGATTAAACTTTAGTCGTTTGTAGAACTTTAGTTTTCCAAAAAAATGACACCACCCGAATTTCTGTAAAAATTCGGGTTCAGAAATTACAGGACTTAAAACATAAAAAATTATTTTTTTGATTTTTCATAAAAAACTATAAATATAAAAAATATTACTATTCACCATTACAAAGAGCTCAAATAACTAAATAATTTAGTATTTTGAATTACTATTCTACGATTTCTGGTTTCGGAGAAAATTGAAATTTTCATTTAGCGGTAAATGCAGTACGTTGTCCAATGTTATTCTTATGGGGAATACAAATATTACTATTTCTCTCTTATTTACTGATCAACTTCATTCAAACTTGATACGCTTGTCAATTTAGCATTGACCAACAGAGGAAATTCTAAATATGTTGCCCCTTAATAACCCTGGGGAGGGAATATGGGGCATTTCCCCTCTTAAAACCACGAGTGTATCAATGGATTCTGTAGTGCCTCCAAAGCAGGGATTTGGGTGGATTTTTTTTAAAACAACTTGTTTACAAGATTTTCTGTACATTCGACCGTGCTTTGTATTCTATATTTAGTAAATAAAAAGTAATTTATTCATTAAAGTTGGGCTGAAAGGGAGAAAGTATGTGTCAGTTTCCTGATACCGTTTATTTACTTTATATTCGTCGTACATCATAGAAACTAACAAGTTTAGTGAACTGAAATGTGATCCAAGCGTGACAGTGTGCTCATAACAGTAATACGACACCCTAGGCTTTGCATAGCTTACACCGCTCCCCACCTAAGGTAGGCTTAAAGCTATTAAACAGGGTTCCCAAAAGTAGACGATTAAACTGAGCTCAGCCCTAACCATGTTTAAATGTATATTTTCCCGCAGCACGCTTTTTCCACTCAGTTCAGACTCTTCAGTGCAACAATTAATGCATAGGTGACAAGCTCACCAGAGGGTTTGGAATCAAAATTCCTTCATGGTATGAACTTGAGATAGATTGTTGAGGCTGTTTTCAATTCGAATGCATGTGTTCTTTGGTTACCTTTATATTTATTTGAATGCTTAGAGTTTTATTTCTATCATTATATTATATAAATTGTTTTCGGTACAATCTTAACTAAATTTTTTAGTACTGGGTAAAATCACATTAATAGACGCTTGCCATGTAATGTAAACGTTGCTGTTATCACCATTAATAAATATTTAGTCTTTGGAAGACCGAGATTTTCTCAGAGGCCGTCATTTTGATAAGTAACTCTGGAGTTCTTACACCTAGACCCTGGACTATGATAGTCAGATTTGCTTCTCTCATTCACCTCTGTCCTGCAAGTTATTATCGCTAAGGTTACTAAAGCTACAGAGAATAGAGTCTGTGCTAAAAATCAATGTTCCTTCAGATGGTATTGTTTACATGTACATTTGATTCATTTTGATATGTCCAATCTATAAGCAATCAACACTTTGTTATGTATGTTATGTGTGTGTTGGGTGTTGTTGTGTAAATTACATTGTTAGGGCCTATTATGTTTATTCAATGGTCTTGGTCAATGTTCTCAAAATTTCATGTTGGTACTTTACCAGGGAGTGTTAGTTTTACAGCTGAATTGTTTATTAACTGTACAACACCCCCCACACAGGTTGCCAATTTCAGGAGAGGTGTACCATACTTTTAATTTAGATAACTGCACTATTTCAGTAGCCTAACAAATGCCCCATCGGGTGTTATGCAACATTATACAGACAGGTAATTAGGTAGTCCAGTGAAGAACTCATTGTAGTTGTAAATCTAATTTATTAAATAAATATCCTCTTTCAAATAAATTCAATATACTAAATACTATTACAGTATTGGGTATATCTTACTTTGTATAGTGATTTCTGGTCTGATTCCCTGAAGTCCGGGTATTATATGAATCTCGGGTATTACAAGAACTCGTTATGTCAACGAGATTGTTTTCTTTTAGGGAATAAGCCATCTAATAAGCTAATTCAACTAAAGAGATTGAAAACAGCTGGTCCAGCAGTTCTGCCAACAGGGAAAAATAAATACTTATTATTAATTAATTAATATGATGCAGTTGTATGAACTTTATATACATTTGAATTTGACTCGAAGTGCTCTGACTTAAAATAAATATTTCTTCTAAAATAATTAATTTTACTATTATAAAAATTGATTAATTTGTTTTAGATTAAACTACATAACACTAATGTACATTATTTAAAATCTTTTAATTTTATTTTTAAGAAATTCAATTTTTTCTAGGCAGGTCCAATTATCGAAATTAAATCTAGAATTTGAAGGAAATTGTTGGAGCTGTTTTTAAAATGAAAGTTGCAAGCAAAACTTTTTTCTTATATTATAGAATAGGGTTGATCAAAGTGCTAAGTAAGCCACGGACCTCTGTTTTATGTTTTCCGAGCTAGAGCGCCTCTTTCAAACACCACAATTTCTACTTTAGTATAATCGGAGCGATGATAATTTTGCTAATGTGACTATTAAGTATAAAACTGTTCCTGGAAATCATGTTATTTGCCTCCAACTCAGTTCGTGGAACGACATATTGTGAATGTTGGTAACGAAAATTCATGAATCAAACTAACTAAATATAAATAAAGCCACGTGACTGACAGTTATTACTCTGGTAAACATATTATTGTTCCCATGTTTTTTCTTTTCAACCGAGTAGTTTTTTCTCATATTACTTATGTGAGCAATACGACTCAACCAGTTGAATCGCTATACAGTTGTTAAGGAAAGTTGTGGAGCTTGACCCCGGTTCCTAGAAAATAATTAAAAATCACATATAAAAAGATTGAAAAGGTTTTAGCGTCGGTTTGTCTATTCAAACCTCGAAAAATGCTAGGAATATAAACCGTAATAATGTTTAGGTTTATAAATGTGTTAAGTTTTGTGTTTCTGTTCAGAGTTTTAAATTAATTCTTGTACACAAACAGAATTAGCCTCGCTCGAGATTGAGTCGAATACCCCGATTGTCGGTGTGTCAGCTGTGGTGTGTTGGGAGAGGGTGTGCGCAGGTCACTAGGCTATCGACCGACTCCGGGGGCGCGGGGAGGCAGTCGGACAGCAGCCGTGGCATGTTGAGTACGGCAACCCGCTCGCCTCGGTCCCGAAATGTTCAGCTTCGCCAGCAAAATGTTAAACACCCTCATCGGGGAGGGAGAGTCGCAGCCGCAAGACCCTCAGGGCCTCGGACCACAGCCCCAGCCGATGTTCCGACCCCCCAGCGCGCGACCCCCGGGTGTCGGCTTCCGCGGGCCCTCGGGGCCTCTGGGGCCTCTAGGACCTCCCGGCCCCCAACGGTTCCCCTCCCCCGGACTTAGACCTCAAGGACCCAGGACGGACCTTCGCCCTAGGCTGGGGCTGGCTAGACCCCAGGCGGGACCCTCGCACATGATACAACGGCCGCCACCGCCCATCGCTCCAGGTAGGCCTAACCTCAATCTCTCGACTTGCACGTGAGAATTTCGGGTTCGAGAACGAACGGCCCGTGTCCGCGCTATCAATGGTCTATTGACCCACTCTGGGCACGCGCACATCGCGCCCTCGTACCCCACGTCATATCACGAGCTATCGCCACCGTAAAACCCCCTATGTGACCTTTTATGTAATATGGAGGATAAATGAATATTTTAGAGAAACCTATCCGATATTTACATAAATAAAAGTTCGAGTATTCGTGTTTTAGGACGAGTGATAGGAAATATCTTTGACCTGATTCCATAATTGAAGTGCTGATTTGTGCCTCATGCTGATTGGACTACACCGTGCGACATAATCTTACTATTAGGCTCACTGACCTCGTTTAATTTAGGCAATAAATAAATCTGCGATCTATGAACGTGTGCCAATCCGCTGTTAGTCTGTAGGCCGTGTGCGATGCAATAATCGAACTGTTGAGAATTGCGAGACTATTAGTTTTTGATGAAACTACTATTACACATTCACTACTATTACATGTTCAGCAATAAGTACAGCCGGGCAATGAGGTAATACGTCTAGGCTTATAAACTCACGAAATCGACTCGAAAACAATTAATCTTGAAACTTCATTTCATCTACTAAAATAGTTAAACCAGCTTCACTATCGATACCACATAGCACGAGCAAAACCAACAGTATTTAATTAATAAGGTATATTGTAAGAATTTCTATAACATTTTAAATATATTTTATAACATCAAGTACAAATAAAATAATATCCTTTCCAAAATTTCCATGGCTATAATAATGTAAAGGAAAATAAATTAGGTGGTCCTTTACAACTATTATAGCGACTTGCCAGGAAGAGCTTTAAGTTCGTACTGTTTTAAGAACAAATTTTTTGGAGTCTCTTAAATAGTAATTTATCTAATTAAAGGTCCTTTAGGTCAGAGTGGTGAGGATGGTATAAAAAATTATTGTTTATTTTACAACAAAACATGAAAAGAATTGGTTGAGATAGCAGGATGAATCTTTCGGAAGGGCGGGGACAGGCGAGTGCAACTACTAGTGTCAAATCATCCTTCGACGTTTGTTGCATTGATTGCTTTATAAAAACACATCTCTTTTAAACGTTTATCGAAAATATATTTGAGTAATTGTTAACATTCTGAAATAATGATTAGATAGTAACTTTTTAACCTCACCACCTTGTATAATGTGCTGGAGGGGTAGACACAAAAAAGCATGACGTAAAACTAGGAGAACAAATTGTAAAAATTGAATCATTTTAAACCCTAAAAAAAATCATGTTCTTCTGACCAGCTTAAAAAATGTGATATATCGAGGATGGTTAATAATGATGATGGTAATACAAATGTTACAATTTACAAAAGCAAACAACAACAATAGTTCTTTTAGGGTTTAGACAGTTTTTGGAAAAAAGTTGTAAACAACGTTTTAATTAGGAACGACTTTTTTCTTAGGTCGAAGAGGAAAGTAAACTCCATTTTGTATTTTTTAGGAGGGTAAAGAATTTTAAATACTAAGCTTTATGAAATTAGGTATAATTTTAAAATTGGTGGGGGGGGGGTTCAAAAATAATGAAAACTAAACCTCTAAATCCTATCAAATAAGATCCCGAATCAATAAATATATAAACATTATAATAGCACACCATCATTATTAATATCATTGACACACACATCATTATTATTATCTGGTAGTGTTTACCCTATAATAAGATGTATTGTTACCATAACAAACTCAAACATATTAGCAATTTAAGCAATTTAAAACCAAAAACTTTAGCAATGAGTTCGAGTAATAAAAGACATATTTTATATAAAATAGATAGTTTTAAATTTTCCAGTAAAAATATTTAATTATTTCTCTAAAATAACAACAAAGTTTGGAGTGAAAGTTCTACTTTGAATAAAGGTTAATGCGTTTTGAAAATGTAGAAAGTGTTTCAACGCAATTAGTTGTTATTTAGTTCTTTAAATAAAGTGATAGAAAAGCCGTACTGTACTACTACTGAACTGAAAATGGTAAATGTTTATGTCGCCCCAGGCAACGATTCTTTCAATACTACTGACAAAAACCGGGATCAACCCCAGTTTTAACATATTATACATAACAATATGAAGCTTAATTTAATAAATGTCAATCAAGTTGACATAAAGGGCATGACGCACATGTGATTGAGGGGCATTTAAGGTGACGTGCATTTATTTCGAAAACATAACAATGGTGTGTTATTCATACTGCACATTTAACCAAGGGCCGATCAAGTTGACACACAGACATACCGCCCATGTCACTAAGAGTCATTCAAGTTGACACACAGACACGCCACTCATGTCACTAAGAGTCATTCAAGTTGACACACAGACACGCCGCTCAAGTCACTAAGAGTCATTCAAGTTGACACACAGACACGTCGCTCATGTCACTAAGAGTCATTCAAGTTGACACACAGATATACCGCCCATGTCACTAAGAGTCATTCAAGTTGACACACAGACACGCCACTCATGTCACTAAGAGTCATTCAAGTTGACACACAGACACGCCACTCAAGTCACTAAGAGTCATTCAAGTTGACACACAGGCACGCCGCTCATTTCACTGAGTCATTCAAGTTGACACACAGACACGCCACTCAAGTCACTAAGAGTCATTCAAGTTGACACACAGACATACCGCCCATGTCACTAAGAGTCATTCAAGTTGACACACAGACACGCCACTCAAGTCACTAAGAATCATTCAAGTTGACACACAGACACGTCGCTCATGTCACTAAGAGTTATTCAAGTTGACATACAATCACGCCGCTCATGCCACTCATTGATGTTGACATTGAAACACGCCGCGGCACCATTCATATCACTAAGTGTCATTCAAGTTGAAATACACACACGCCGCTCATGTCATTAAAAGTAATTTAAGTTACCCAAGTAACTTAGGGACATTCAACTTGGCTTACATACATAGTTATATATATATATTCAGCCGTTTACAAATATATTTGGCACGTAAATATAATAGTTCCAGGAGAGCATATATTAAAGTCTCTTGGTTTCCTCTGCCAGCAAATCTACAATCAAGTAGAATACATTTCTTAGTAGCAAATTGACAGAGCATTTCTTATATTTTACAATATGTAAAGCTCTGACACTTAGTGGTAGTTTATTAAAGAACCTGTTTGCTTTTAACCATTCTTGATTGAGGTGTTCTTACATTGTGACAATGGCCGGTATTGTACTCATAGACGGAACCATGAGACTGAACCATGTCCAAATTATCAAATATGTACCCAAGTAACACAGGGGCAATCAAATTGGCATACAAACATCCACACCGGTCTTTAATCAGAGGGGAACGATTAAGTTGATGAACAAACTTAGCGCCCATGTCACGAAAGGCCACTCAAGTTGACACAGAAACACACATCCATATATATCCATACCGATCATCTAACCAAGGGTCGATCAAGTTGTCATTTATACGTCCCGAATGACCAATCAGGTTGACACACTTACACACATCCATACCGATAATCTAACCTAGGGTTAATCAAGTTATCATATACACGTCCCGAATGACCAATAAAGTTGACACACTTACACACATCCATACTGATCATCTAACCAACGGTCAATCAAGTTGTCATATACACGTCCCGAATGACCAATCAGGTTGACACACTTACACACATCAATACCGATCATCTAACCAAGGGTCAATCAAGTTGACATATACACGTCCCGAATGACCAATCAAGTTGACACACTTACACACATCCATACCGATCATCTAACCAAGGGTCAATCAATTTGTCATATACACGTCCCGAATGACCAATCAGATTGACACACTTACACACATCCATACCGATCATTTAACTAAGGGTCAATCAAGTTGTCATATACACGTCCCGAATGACCAATCAAGTTGACACACTTACACACATCCATACCGATAATCTAACCTAGGGTCAATCAAGTTGTCAAATATACGTCCCGAATGACCAATCAGGTTGAAACACTTACACACATCCATACCGATCATCTAACCTAGGGTCAATCAAGTTGTCATATACACGTCCCGAATGATCAATCAAGTTGACACACTTACACACATCCATACCGATCATCTAACCTAGGGTCAATCAAGTTGTCATATATACACGTCCCGAATGACCAATAAAGTTGACACACTTACACACATCCATACTGATCATCTAACCAACGGTCAATCAAGTTGTCATATACACGTCCCGAATGACCAATCAGGTTGACACACTTACACACATCAATACCGATCATCTAACCAAGGGGCAATCAAGTTGACATATACACGTCCCAAATGACCAATCAAGTTGACACACTTACACACATCCATACCGATAATCTAACCTAGGGTCAATCAAGTTGTCAAATATATGTCCCGAATGACCAATCAGGTTGACACACTTACACACATCCATACCGATCATCTAACCTAGGGTCAATCAAGTTGTCAAATATACGTCCCGAATGACCAATCAGGTTGACACACTTACACACATCCATACCGATCATCTAACCAAGGGTCAATCAAGTTGTCATATACACGTCCCGAATGATCAATCAAGTGGACACACTTACACACATCCATACCGATCATCTAACCAAGGGTCAATCAAGTTGTCATATACACGTCCCGAATGACCAATCAGGTCGACACACTTACACACATCCATACCGATAATCTAACCTAGGGTCAATCAAGTTGTCAAATATACGTCCCGAATGACCAATCAGGTTGACACACTTACACACATCCATACCGATCATCTAACCTAGGGTCAATCAAGTTGTCATATATACGTCCCAAATGACCAATCAAGTTGTCATATATATACGTCCCGAATGACCAATCAACTTGATACACTTACAAACATCCATACCGATAATCTAACCTAGGGTCAATCAAGTTGTCATATATACGTCCCGAATGACCAATCAACTTGATACACTTACACACATCCATACCGATAATCTAACCTAGGGTCAATCAAGTTGTCATATATACGTCCCGAATGACCAATCAAGTTGACACACTTACACACATCCATACCGATAATCTAACCTAGGGTCAATCAAGTTGTCAAATATACGTCCCGAATGACCAATCAGGTTGACACACGTACACACATCCATACCGATCATCTAACCTAGGGTCAATCAAGTTGTCATATACACGTCCCAAATGACCAATCAAGTTGTCATATATATACGTCCCGAATGACCAATCAACTTGATACACTTACAAACATCCATACCGATAATCTAACCTAGGGTCAATCAAGTTGTCATATATACGTCCCGAATGACCAATCAACTTGATACACTTACACACATCCATACCGATAATCTAACCTAGGGTCAATCAAGTTGTCATATATACGTCCCGAATGACCAATCAAGTTGACACACTTACACGCATCCATACCGATAATCTAACCTATGGTCAATCAATTTGTCATATACACGTCCCGAATGATCAATCAAGTTGACACACTTACACACATCCATACCGATCATCTAACCTAGGTCAATCAAGTTGTCATATATACACGTCCCGAATGATCAATAAAGTTGACACACTTACACACATCCATACTGATCATCTAACCAACGGTCAATCAAGTTGTCATATACACGTCCCGAATGACCAATCAAGTTGACACACTTACACACATCCATACCGATAATCTAACCTAGGGTCAATCAAGTTGTCAAATATATGTCCCGAATGACCAATCAGGTTGACACACTTGCACACATCCATACCGATCATCTAACCTAGGGTCAATCAAGTTGTCAAATATACGTCCCGAATGACCAATCAGGTTGACACACTTACACACATCCATACCGATCATCTAACCAAGGGTCAATCAAGTTGTCATATACACGTCCCGAATGATCAATCAAGTGGACACCCTTACACACATCCATACCGATCATCTAACCAAGGGTCAATCAAGTTGTCATATACACGTCCCGAATGACCAATCAGGTCGACACACTTACACACATCCATACTGATCATCTAACCAAGGGTCAATCAAGTTGTCATATACACGTCCCGAATGACCAATCAAGTTGACACACTTACACACATCCATACCGATAATCTAACCTAGGGTCAATCAAGTTGTCAAATATACGTCCCGAATGACCAATCAGGTTGACACACTTACACACATCCATACCGATCATCTAACCTAGGGTCAATCAAGTTGTCATATACACGTCCCGAATGATCAATCAAGTTGACACACTTACACACATCCATACCGATCATCTAACCTAGGGTCAATCAAGTTGTCATATATATACGTCCCGAATGACCAATCAACTTGATACACTTACAAACATCCATACCGATAATCTAACCTAGGGTCAATCAAGTTGTCATATACACGTCCCGAATGATCAATCAAGTTGACACACTTACACACATCCATACCGATCAACTAACCTAGGGTCAATCAAGTTGTCATATATATACGTCCCGAATGACCAATCAACTTGATACACTTACAAACATCCATACCGATAATCTAACTTAGGGTCAATCAAGTTGTCATATATACGTCCCGAATGACCAATCAACTTGATACACTTACACACATCCATACCGATAATCTAACCTAGGGTCAATCAAGTTGTCATATATACGTCCCGAATGACCAATCAAGTTGACACACTTACACGCATCCATACCAATAATCTAACCTAGGGTCAATCAAGTTGTCATATATACGTCCCGAATGACCAATCAGGTTGACACACATACTTCCATAGCGCTCGTGTAACAAAGGGTTGTTCAAGTTGTCACAAAGCCATTATGCCCAGGCTATGCCACCTAATTAGTTAGGATAAATCAAGTTGAAACACAGATATACCGCTCATGTATGTAAGGGACAGTCAATATGACATACACACATCCATACCGCTCATGTAACCAGGGGGCGATCAAGTTGATAAACAAACAAATCAACTATATCACGAAGGACCAACCAAGGTGACACAGATACCATACCACTCGTCTAACCAAGTGTCATTCAAGTTGACATACAGACATACCTTCCATGTCACTATTTAGGGTCATTCAAGTTGTCATAGATATATACCGCCCATGCCAAATGAATGGTCAAACAAGTTCAAAACACACTACCGACAATGTCGCTTATTCTTTAGGGACAGTCAAGTTGACATACATACAACACTGTACCGATCGATTGGTCTGGGTGTGATATTTAGATCGACTGCGAAAAACCAACTGAGCAACTTACGCTACTACAGATTGCCGGAAAAACTGAGTGCCTTGCTGGGTTTATTCCAAGGTCCAGTATATCGAATTTTGCGATTTAGTTTATAGGCTCAGAGAGAAATCTCACCATATCGGGTCAACGGTGTCCAATCTCATCATCGCACAAAGAAACGAAATGAATCTTTGATAAAATAAAACTGGAATGAGTATTTATTTAGTTTTGTTAAAACACGTTTACGTTTACCTTTATCAACAATTATTATCACCGGTAAAGGACGTTTAGGTTGGTAGTATTCTGAGTTAACAATAAAATGCCAAGCTTATTAGCCGGTCTTATACTGTACTAAACAAATATACCACGTTAAGCCAACCGTTCAATAAATATTTAATTATACAATTGGACTGTCAGACTAATTCGCCAGTACAATATTAATCTCGTTATGCCAAGCTCAATTTGACGTTCAGTAGATAATTAACCAGGCAATGAGAGTGTCAGGCTAATTCGCCGATATTCAATATAAATCATTAATAATTCATTACGTAATGCCGGGCTCATTTGGCCGTTCAATCAATAATCAGGTATACAACAGGAGTACCAGGCTAATTTGCCCGTCTTCAATCACAATCACCCTCATGCTATGCCAGCCTTATTGGCGGTCTCGCCAATAATATAAATTATTAATGATTTATATTGAATATCGGCGAATCAGCCTGGCACTCTCATTGCCTGGTTAATTATTTACTGAACGTCAAATTGAGCTTGGCATAACGAGATTAATATTGTACTGGCGAATTAGTCTGACAGTCCAATTGTATAATAAAACAAATATATTTTGTCAGGTGATGTAAAATAAAACCCGTACAAATTATGTATTCTAGGTTACTCGGAACATCAGGTCTGAATATTAGTGCAATGCAAATATGTCTGCAACGTCCCATAAGCAACTAAATAAATCGAGGGCCTATCATTAATAGGACAAGGATGATTAAGAGGCTTGCGCTAGGCGCCGGGCGTCTCGTGCAGACTTGGAGAATTATTTTCGTGACGAGCGAGCTCCCCAACTAACCGAGGCATGATCCTCAAACATACTGATCGACAACGACGCCAGTTCAAACAATCATTGTTACCCGAACAGTTATGGGCGTTACACCTCATCCGGGCTTCGAAGGACCAAAAAGAAAACACACCAGACAAAATAAAAACGAGTTCGCACGCAGCACGCTGACGTGAGGGAAGTGAATTTCCACATAAAAAAACTATAAAAACTCAAAATCAGTTAAAAACATACAATTATTCCAATTTTTATTCAAATCTGAAAATATTGATTGTTTGGCTGTTTTGATGCTCCTGGTTCTATTTACCTGCAATGCTGGGAATACAATTTTGCGCATTATAAGGTTAGGAGAAGGTCCAGTCAGGCTTTAAAGTAGGCTTGAGATGGTTGGGGATGATAAAAGTACACCAACAAATTAATAACAGGCTTTTCTGAAGTAAAACCCCCATAAGACAACGTACTGTGTTTGGTCAATACACATTTTCTTTAATAACTCGGTAAATATATATGCTAGAATGACGAGAGAGGGCTTAAAAGTTTTGCCACACTAATTCCCACCATTTTCCATCCGTTAATTTTACATCAGAGGCTTTTCTGACCCTTTTTGGGCCCAAAAACTCAAATTTCTAAATTTAAAATCCCCAAAAAGGGGGTTAGAGTTTTCCGATTGTTTTGTCCAACGAACTTGCCCAACTGATTACAAAAAGGAATGTTCCTACCAAATTTGAAGTAAATCGGACAAAAATGCGACCGCTAGAGTGCATACACACACATATATATAATGGTGGTCCCGGGCTTAAGTTTCACCGTGCGGGTCATGCTAATAGTTCACTTTCCATAGGAAATTCACTAAAAATAACTTTACTTACAACGAAAAAACAATCGTTTAATTTCTCTGTTGTGTTTATATTTACAAAGAGAACTTATGTGACTGTAGGCACCCTTTCCTAAAGCTCATCCTTATCAAGAAACCATTATCCTGCCATACCTTGACTCTCTTAGGATGCTATCTTCTTCGCTTTCAGGTGACAAAGCGTTTACCCGGTGTCTCTGACTCTCCCGTAGGTTTTGGGGTTTCCTGTGTCGCCTCCACTTTTGTTAGCTTGTTGTCTGAGCATCTCAGTAAACACACAATTATACACCGCAGACAGTCAGGTTCTGTTGATTTGGGCTGCCAGGCGGAGTCCCCATTCGTTTTTGCCAAACAATAATTTCTTCGCTTCTGCCTCTTCCTGCAAAAACAGTTGGAATTTGGTAGCCCGTCACGGATAGGAAAATCTGATCAAATCATAAGATATGATATGATGTGTTTTGGTCCAAACGATCATGAGTGGCCACTGCCAAACTTCACCGACATTTAACATGCTATGAGAAAAGGAGAATTTTCCTTTAATATAAATGTTCGGACTTCACCATTTCTTTGCTCTCTCGAAATTCCCCCAGAAATATGCAGTGTAAAATAATGAGTCAAAAGAGTACATACTGGGGATCTAGCTATAATAGAAGGTTCTCCTCTCAATAATTCGTAGGTAGGCGTTTACGCGATTTTCGTGAAGCAAGTTCGATCCGTGGAAATATCGCAAGTTTTCAGATGAAATTTGCAACTGTCCTCTTAACTCGTGCTTCTTCAAGCAAAATGCCACCAAGACAGCAAGCAGGATAACAGCTAAGAGGAATTTGCACAAATCAAAAACAAAACTACTCGCCAAAACCTCAAATTCCCATTCACTCAGGGGTGCCCATCCCCCCAAGCCTCATAGCGCTATTCCCCCCCAAATGTGGCTATACCCCTTCCCCCCGTTATAAGCAATACACTTAAACTACAGTAGCGCTTGTGTTGTGATAGTGAATGAACTGAACCTACAATAAAATCGAGCACTGAACTGAACCTACATACACAGATAATGATAATGGCGACAATGAATAAAATAATAAAATACCTTAGTTATAATTAGGTAGATTATCTACTGCACTGTTCACGCAGAAAAACTTTTCCTACAGAAAAGCTGACAAAAACAATTCAGACGATTGCTGAGGGGAAAGTGGGGGCTCATTAAATTAGCATTAAAGAAAACATAACCCTAAAAAAAGTAACATGTGTTTCTTGCTATTGTTGTTTGTTGTTGGTAAAAAAATCGAATGCTGTAGTAAGATTGTGTTGATTAATCAAAACTGATTTCTCAATTAATTAAATATATTATTTTTACCGTTTGTTTGGATTTAGAGATATGCATTTCTAGAAGATATATACATCTTGGATTAAATGTTTAAACGTTCCGCCATAACCATGAAATTTATTCCTGGACGAAACTGAAAGGTCGGCTGCTCCTTGTGGACTTGGGCTTGACTTTGGCTTGTGAACTTTTGCTGCAGAAAAGCTGTGGGTAATTTTCGTGCCTATAAAAAAAACTTTGGATGCTCATTTCAGAAGAAGCAAGAAGCATATAGCTATTTTTCAACTTTGGAAAATGGAGACGAAGTTCGAGAATTCCAAGCATTCAATGACAATCAATGAGTGAATTTGTGAGAAGACGTTGTTCTCTTTTACAGAACGATTTAAAAAAATATATTTATAAAATAAAGACTGTGTTGTAAAAACGTGTATGGGAGCAAGTGTGAGATGGAAAAATAAAATTGATTCCACAAAAAGAACATATTTCTTGGTGGAAGTAGACAGTTTAAGTGAAAGGATTGTATTCAGGCCGGAGCTACTAGATTGACCAATGATTTTACTGACAGTGATAACGAACTCACTAGAGACTGATAAAGAACATCCTAGGCTTTTCAATTAAGCCGTTTTCCATGAATCTACTTTACGGAAAAAGTCAACGGTTAAATGTTCATACATATTTATTCTGTCGTAGTTTATTTTCCTTTATTAATATGTTGTAGGCCAGTAATTTTATAACTTAATTAGTTTGTGCTACATAATTTGCTACGTCTTTTCGCCACGCTCAAATACCTAAATAAACATTTAGTTATCATGAATATTGTAAGTAGTTAAGATAAATTATTTGGAAATGAGCAGGGTATCAGCACACTTAGATATTAGTATGGGCCAAAATACAAATAATATATAAATCCTATAAATCACAAATCATTCAGTTGAATAATACTAAACCTCATCTTTTATATTAGCTAGAAATAAATCCTTTAATTTTCTGTATGGTTATGAATAAACAAAGTGATCAGGACCTGCATTCAGTAGGCCTAGTTTTTTAATAAGGTAAAAACATAACATAAGCGACTACATAATGTATCAATCCGTTTTGTTCCCAACAAAATTATTGTTTTTAAATAAAAGACCACTTAGTTAGAGCTCAGAAAGTGAGGTTAGGTTGCGAGCATAAAGAGAAAACAGTTTCAAGTGATTTTTTAGGTCAATGTTTCAATCCAATCCGGTCCTATAATCAGAAGCATAAATATCTAGGATTATTATAGTACAGGAACACTTGCTATATCTCAAAAGAAAGGTTATTTTGCGCATTTTCTACTATAACAATACTTTGCCAATAATATTATTTATTATTGTCATCTTCTCGTACAAACACGAATTTTCAATTGTGATTCACAAATTCTCACATATATTTATAGTTTCAGAAATCCCCCCCAAAATTTGTTTTGATGGCGCTCTGAGCGCCATCTCCCCCCTCCTTCTGGACACCTCTGCATCCACTAGTTTACAAGCAACAGTAAAATAACAGTCAAAACGTGGATATAATATATTTCGTCACTAGGATCAAAAGTGGATCTTTTTAATACGAGCTCCAGTTTAACTGCCGAGGCGAAGCCGAGGCTGGGAAATGAGCGAGTATTAAAAATACACTTTTGATCCGAGTGACGAACTATATTTTTCGTCATACTGCCAAAAAACTTAAGGTTTAAACAAAAAAAAGTAAAATTTACGTACTGTGTCTTCATAACCTCAAATGTTTCTTTCAGCTTGTCTCTTGAAACAATCAGCTGTTGCACATGCATAACTTCGGTTCATTCATATCAATCGGTTGTTGAGTCGATCATTCAAACCAATCATTGTGGTTCGAATCAATCGGTTGTTCTTCAAATAACAATACAACAATGAATGTTTCGATTATTTATAATCGAATGAATTTTAATCGATTTATGACGACCTCGAATCAAAAGTATCATCAACAATGATCTTTTTAGTCCTAGTACGATAATGATCATCAAAACATATGTTATTATCCAAAGACTAAAAAGAAGAACTTTTGAATCTCAACGCATCTGTCAAAAACAGATGTTTTTGAAGCAGTATGACGAAAAAACAATTTAGAACAACTTTACAAAAGGCTACATGTTGCAGATATATTTCTATACTAAAAGCAACACTTTCTTATCTTTTGAGTGTGCGTTGATCAACCGATTGTTTAGGTATCGACGTTTCTTCCTGAAGTGGTTAGTAAAACTTATTTCATTGCAAAAATATCATAACTGTAACGTAGCATTGTGGATTGTGTACGAGTAGGATAGTGGTGGTCACTTATGTCAGTTGCTTAAAATAGGCTGCTTTAAATGACAAATTTATCTATCGTGAATTAATGACGGTAAAAGTGTCCCTTATGGTATAAATGACTCCGTTTATCATTAGTGTGAGAGAGTATTATTAGGCGCTGTCAGTCAGCCTCCGCTTGCCTACTTGTTGAGTGTTTCTCACCGCATACTAATGGTGTTTTAGGGACGCTCACATTTCTTAAGGATTTTCGTTGCTTTGGAGATAAGTGTGTGAACGGATCAAAGCTGGATTGTTAGCTAGCACCTACGTACGACGCGACGTTTGCCACGCGCTATGTGTTCTTTTGCTTGATTGTCGCGTGACGTCGTCTGCAGGTGACGTGTTCAGGGTAGGCCTTTTCAAACGCGTGGTGGACGGCCTAAGGAGGTCATGGGGTGAGCGCAGTCGCTCGATGTTTTAAGCCTTGTTTACAAGACCGAGTCGCAGCCTTTTGGCGAGCTTCATCGACCGTTTTCTGTCAATAACGGAGTTTTTGTCTGCCCTATACTAACCAGGCAGTCTAGTAGACATTTCATATTCATGTTAAGAGCAATGCCTTTTGTGATGATATTTATTGTTCGCCTTAGACTATTTTTAGCGAATTGCGTGTCTGAAAAAAAACTACGATGCGAATGTTTATGAATAATTTGGGTTATTTGATTGGTAATTCATAAGAAAATCTTGTTACATTTCATTTTGTGTGTCAATAGATTATTAATTCCACCTGTTTATTTGCAATCCATTGCTATCATGTTTATAATTTAATGTAATTATTGATTTGTTGGTATTTTTTATTGACACATACTCCTCCTTTGTTATGATTTAGACATAATTTGTTTACTAATAAGTTTAATGCGAACTTATCTTATAATTATTATCACTATTTATTATTATTATCTTTTGTAATTTTTATGTTAACGATAAGTCAAGTTTGCAAAGTATTGCTGCCCGTCATTCACACTTAATGAACCTTAAAATGTTTTCATACTTGCATTTTTAGTCCTATAAATTAAACCTTGGTATCATTCAATTAAATTACGGGATGTAATAAAGACGTCCTCCAACACTTAAAAATATATTTAAACTTATACTGTATTCACATAACAGACGGTAAACATATATAACAAATGGTACAAGGCATCTGTTGTATATGATACAATGCCAGATATAACAGGTGGTACAATACCTTGTACCATCTGTTATATATGTTTACCATCTGTTATGTGAATACAGTATATGTTTAAGTGTTGTAAGACGTATTTTATTACCCCCCATAAGTAATAACAACACGTAACATGCTAATTAAAAAGTTACAATAAGTTAAGTTATTACTGCAGGCAAATACTTGATTAATGTAATTTGTGTGAGTCGTTGGAGTAATGGTAAAGGCCACGTACTCCTGTTATAGGTTCGAATACCTGTCCAGGTAAGAAAAATTGTGGGAAGGGCAAAGTAATGTAGAAAGAGGCTACAAATTTCTTCGTTTCATAAAAACCTGTTTTAGTGAATTTCCCCTATAGGGAAGAAGCTATTACCGTAGGTGGCATGGTAACACTTAAGCCCGTGACCATGATAACTTTTCGTTTTGAGGTCCCCAGATGCCAAAAACACTATTCGTTAAAATTTATATATATATATATATATGTGTGTGTGTGTGTGTGTGTGTGTGTGTGTGTGTGTGTGTGTGTGTGTGTGTGTGTGTGCGTTACCTCGATAACTTTTGCCCGATTTTTATAAAATTTTGCTCAAATGTGGAGAGTAGCATTTATGACTTTAAGTTCGCAAACCAGATGAATCGGGCAATGGAAAGGGGGTTTTATAGGGGTTTTAAATTTTCCAAAAAACAGTTTTTTGAATTTTTTACCCTAACATTTTAAAAACACTTAATTTTGGTTATAGCCATTTTATAGAGCTTAAAAACAAATAATTTAGTATGTTGAATCATTAACCTAGGTTAAGAGGTTGTGGAGAAAAGTAAAAAAACGCGTCCATAAAATTTCGCATGTTAATCTTATGGGAAAAAGGTTTTTGGATTTTCCTCAGATAATTTTACTATAAACTTAACATTTATTTTTACCAATCAGTTTAGTTCTACAAAACAATCATTTTGGTGTTTAAATTGTGATTCTTCGTCCAACAGGTGCAGAGATATTCAAAGTGCTAAACACAGTTCGTTGTCCAATATTATCCTTATGGAGAGCAAATAAAATTGGATATCTGGATTATTTATGAATGTAAATTGATGAAACTTGGTATGTGGCTTCAAATAGTTGTATATTAATTGTTGTACCAAAAAAGGTTTCTTGTTGATTTTCCTCGTAGCAGAAAACCTGCTTACTCGGCCCCCATGAATTTCATATGGAGAAAAAGTAAAGTTTTATATCTCCCTTAGTTATGAACCTAAAATAATAAAACTTGGTATGTAGCTTCACCTGGTTGAGTTATATTGATAATAATTGCAAAAAACAAATATTTTCTGTACCTTGTTGCAGCAGACCTGCGTACTCAGCTTTCAATGTTATTCTTAAGGAGAATAAATAAAATGATATATATATATATATATATATATATATCACTTATTTATGAATGTATTTTTGTGAAACTTGGTAAGTGGCTCTAAGCAGTAGTGAGAAACATAAATATGCATTGGGAATTCGCTGAGTACCTAGGTTTTCTGCGTCGGGGGTATTATAATCGTTGCCACAGCGTAAAAGTATGCATTTATGTTGGGACTAGGGGCTTTTGAAGGGGCTATAGCCCCTAACCTTGCTCCAAAACTCTGCCTCATCTGACATTTTTACTCTTTACATACTGAGGAAAATAAAACAATATAAGTAGGAGTACATGTCAGTTCGTAAACAAAGCAGACACTTAATAACATGTTGTAATGTAACAAAGAAGGCGTTTTTAAATTCCCATGCTTTTCTTATAGGGGATATTTTACGTCATTTATCGTTTGCTGGTAATTTTTTGGAAATACTGATATTTTTCCCGAGTCCCTGGAATCAAGACCTTTAGTTTGAGCCAATTATAATGGCTTGAAGGGGTCAAAGCCCCTAACCTTGCTCCAATAGTCTGCCTCATCTGACTCTTTTACTCTTTACATGCTGAGGAAAATAAAACAATATAATAAGTAGTGGCATATGTCCGTTCGGAAACAAAGTAGATACGTAACCACATGTTTTAATGCAAATAAAGCAGACGTTTTTAAATCCCCGTGATTTTCTTATGGGGGATATTTTACGTCATCTCTCGTTTGCTGGTAACTTTTTGGAAATACTGCTATTTTTCCTGAGTCCCTGGGATTGAGACCTTTAATTTGAGCCATCTCCCATAATCCTGCGATTTGCCAAACTCCCACAATTTTGACTTGCAGAACTATTAGATAAAGATAAGTCAAGTAAAGAATTCAGTAGATTGTGATGTTTTAATGGTCTTGAATTGTTTGTATCTGTATTTGCCAGCATAATTGTTTAACCCATTTTTAGAGGGAACGGTCCAAAGTCTGTAGTTTGATGTTACTAGTCAATTACTTTGTTTCATTAGTTGCTACGTAAGCGAATTCGGCTACGTTCTAGCTGGAGTAGTATATTCAAGTAATTTGCTTTTCAATATCTAAAAATAAATAAAGTTGAAATGACTTTGTTTATATGGACAATTAGTTACTATTCAAGCCAATAACTACAACGTTCCTCGTAATAAATTTGTTGATTATTTATTTAGAGGAAATCTTTACAAGTAGTTCAAAAACTAACAGCTTCTTAAACTATTGACGTTCATTAAGTGTTTAAGGATATCACTTTATTGTGTCCATTATTACACAAATGATGTGGTACATTGATCATGTGCGAAGGGCTTTTGCTGCCAAAAGGTTTACAGTTACAGTTTACGTATGTTGGTCTGGTAGATGATCAATAACTGAGCTGCCGTTTCATTTTTGATTCACACACAATAGAAGAAACTGTGATAAAATTCCACCATCTCAGATGTAAAAATGTTGGTACAGCCACACTTACTTATTTATACTTTAATTATTGACGTTATTATGAGAAAATATATGAATGAATACAACTTAGTTAAATATATTTTTATTATTTCCACTTCAATTCCCCATGGTCGTGATATGTCATTGTTGGTCCGCCTCTCTCGCCGAACCGGGGGATCGCAGCCTGTCCGTTGATCATGTTTCGAATATACTTTCCCAGCTGATGAGAGCTATTTCAAGGCTGGAAGGGTATGCTTCAAAGAAACGTGTCAACAACCGTTTAGCCACACACCCCATCGAACAACAGCCAATGAGGAGGTAAAGATCGAAGGATGGAGGGGAAGGAAAACATCGAGGAGGAGATTGGAGGAGAGAGAGTTCATAGGAGGCTAGAGGTATCTTGGCGTTTGTGGTTTTAGTGCGGTGTTGTGCTTCAGCGATTAGGATATTTCATATAGTAAAGTAAGGGTTTCCTACATTTATTCTAATCTGAAAAAAAATTTTATGTGGAGGTGGATTCAGTTTTGTTGTTGTTTTAATCATTTATAATTTTAGATATGCAATTTTCAAGCCATCTGTAATACAAACAATGACGGAAAACAAAATAATAGTCAATTTAATTCTAAATATTATTGTTTTTTTAGCTTGCTTAAAAAGGCGCAGATAGTAACTTACATTTCCATTCATAAATCTTAAAGTTAGTTTAGATTTTTATATTTCTGTCTTTTCTTTGTTTTACTCTTAATTTCCAATATTATTTAACACGTTTATTTTATTGTTTCTCTTTTATTTTGTCCCTCTTGTTCTAGTTCAAGCGTCCGTCAACGCGTCAACTCGCAACATATATCGCATATTCACGATATTAAATACACGTTAATTTATACCAACATGCGCACGTGCGTTAGTTTTTAATATATTCATACTTTTCTTCACTTTGCAGCCAAAAATCAGAATCAGTTGTAGCTGGAAACACTCGGAACTTCCCTTCGTATCTCCTTGAATGGGATTCCGAGAGTTGTCATTGAGTATAAGTTGTGGGGATGAGAGCCGCTGCGACTGTTGGCTAGTCGTGGAGGGGAAGGGGACAAAGAGTTACGCAAGTTCGTTCAGCGGAAAAATTCATCGACCGGTTTCAAGATGGCGTCGGTTAATGTGCTACTTAAGATGTTGGTGGGAGGTAGTGCCGAGACAGCTTTTTACAGCTTTACCACCCTATCTTCACAATATTCCCACTGCACTTTTCTTGTGTACCTCCCCGTCAACGTTGCACCTTGCCCCTACAAAGCGTAGCTGTAGCCTATAATTACGTTCTGTTCTCCCTTAATCGAGAGCAGGAAGCAATTACATGCACGGTGCTTCTGATAGCAGACCTTTATTCTTGGGTCTTTAAGATCTTAACCATTATTTAAATTAAAAGGATTAAGATTGCATTTGAACATATTTTATTTTCTCTATTCTCCATACTTTTACAGGTCATCCAAATCAATTATTCCAGTTACATAATTGCTGGGTTTCGATGAAAAAATTTTGTAAATAATGGATAAATTTTAACTCCTTGATCCTATTAAAACAAAAGCACCACAAAACTGCGTCGGTGCAAAAGACAACGGTTTCTCCGCAACCAATTACTACGGTAATAATCAAAGATACGTTTTCGCGCTCTTGTTCATTGGTATTGTTAAATTAAGACTTTACATTTTTTTTGCAAAATAACAAATGGGTTTTAAAACTTACATGCCTTATTAGTTGTGAATCTGAAACCACCCTGAAATAACCCTACCAAATAACAAATAAAAACAAGAATAACTTGAAGATTGCGTGGCCTGTACTTGCAATTAAAAAGGGAAGTAGATGGTTTTAAACTGATGAATTGAAGTATATGCTTTGTAACTCTGTCTGTGTCCCCTAATAAAAAAGGTCTGATTGTTAAAAACCCTCCCTTAATTGCAAGTGTAAATTGAACGTTGTGAGTCTCAACTGTAAAAAAATAAGTAAATATACGTTACAACAATAAACATATCCTAAACTTAATGAACTTAAAATAATATTGTAAACATAACAAATTATGAGTAAGAATTAATTCGATGCATATTCAATATTTAGTGAGCGGAGGATGGTAGAGGACATGACCATGTGTGCTTGTCACATTAATCAGCAGTTCCATTACATATAATTAAAACCATCACTCATAACATTTGGCATGATAAGAGTTCATTTTATTTATACACAGTATTCATAAATTTGTAAACTACTCAATTAAAATGTTATAATTTCAAATTAACTAACTCCAATATGCATTTTAATTTGTTTTTAGACGATTAGACGAGGCCCTTCGATGGCAAAACAATCATCTTTAGGTCCTCCACAAATAAAGACAAAATTAAAAATTATATACAATAACGTAAATACATTAAACACGTATTTCTAACATATATAATTTTAAGTTTACGGTAGTGTGGAATGAATATAAAATTTGTTTTTGTTATATACAATTTTGAGTTTACTTATGAAATAAAATATTTGTATATAATCTTAAATGTACATTTAAAATGGTCTTCGTCAATACTTAATTAATTAATCTTCATTACTGTTTCAATTTAACTACGTTTCCCAAGCATTAAGGAAGTTTGGTTATGTTTTATGTTCTGCAATTTTTGAATTTATTATCGAAAACGAAGGGCTATTTGTAAGTCAATATTAGAAGGGTATTGCAATAGCAGATTTATCGGGTCGATTCAATCTCTTTTGCGCTATAAGTTCGTTTACATTGTTTTCTATATTTCTCATTGTTTGACCTATATCATTAGTGAATTTCCTTTGGAAAGTGAACTATTAGCATGACCCGCACGGTGAAACTTAAGCCCGGGACCACCATAGAAGTTCCTAACGTGACCCCCTGAACACGTTTTGGGGGTTCGTTCAAAATTTTATATATATATGAAAAAAAACACATAAGGGTTGGTGGGTTTTTTTATGTATGTGTATGTCTATGGTGGTTCTAGCGGTCGCATTTTTTGTCCGATTTACTTCAAATTTGGTAGGGACGTTCCTTTCTGTTATCAGTTAGACAAGTTAGTTGAACAAAACAATCGGAAAACTCTAAACCCCTTTTTTGGGATTAATATTTCAAATTTCGAGTTTTTGGCCGCAAAAAGGGTCATAAAAGCCCCAGATGTAAAATAAATGCATGTAAAAATATTGGAATTAGAGAGGCGAAAGTTTTAAGCCCTCCCTCGTCATTTTAGCATAAATATTTACCGAGTTATTAAAGAAAATGTGTATCGACTAAACACAGTACGTTGTCTTATGGGGGTTTTACACTAGAAAAGCCTACTATTCCTTTGTTGGAGTACTTTTATCATCCCCAGCAACCTCACGCCTTCTTGCAAGCCTGTCTGGACCTTCTCCTAACCTTATAATGCGCAAAATTGTATTCCTAGCTTTGCAAGTAAATGAAACCAAGGAGTATCAGAAAAGCCAAAAAATCAATGATTTCAGATTTCAATAAAAATTGGACAAATGTATGTTTTTACACTTATTTTGAGTTTTACAAGTTGTTATGTGTAAATTCACTTCCCTCACGTCAGCGTGCTGCGTGCGAACTCGTTTTTATTGCAGATGATCTGGTATATTCCGGACTAATATTTTTCTTATATTTTGTCCTTATGATTTCGCAACCTATTTTCTCTAGTGTTATTAGCAATGTATGTATTAGCATTTTAACACATTTTTTAAGGTCTTTTATATCTCATCTGGTATGTTTGAATGTGTAACTTACCCATTGACTATATTCTTCTTTCAATGATATTAATCGTGTTCTTATTGACATTTATTGTTTATTTTTATCTTTATTCACATATTGAATATACAATTTGTGTCATTCCCATTAAATATAGCACACATGTTAATTCTTTTTCATATCTTTCTTTTACTCCGGTTAATAAGGGAATGAAACACAGGTATTTATTGAGATGGGGTGAAATGATTTGCTATGAATAAATCCGTCTACTATTTGGTAGGTTTTCGGAAAATGCCAAATTGTGTGTGGTTTTCATTTATTAGCAAAGTACTCGGAAAAATTGAAATACAGTTGTTATTTTATATTTCTTATATTAATTTAATTTACCTACTCAAACTTCAAAATGTTGTTTTGAGTAAAAAATGATGACTGGAGGTGTATTTTTCCTGTTTCAATGAACTATGAATTAAAAAAATATATAAATATGTTTGCTTGAATGTTGACATATATACTTTTCGAATCTCACAGGAGAGGGTGGTGAATCAATTACAGGGTGGGGTAACTGTAACTGGGTCATCATCGATAGATAGCCCAAACACACCAAAACTTACAGGGGAGGGTGGTGAATCAATTACAGGGTGGGGTAACTGTAACTGGGTCATCATCGATAGATAGCCCAAACACACCAAAACTTACAGGGGAGGGTGGTGAATCAATTACAGGGTGGGGTAACTGTAACTGGGTCATCATCGATAGATAGCCCAAACACACCAAAACTTACAGGGGAGGGTGGTGAATCAATTACAGGGTGGGGTAACTGTAACTGGGTCATCATCGATAGATAGCCCAAACACACCAAAACTTACAGGGGAGGGTGGTGAATCAATTACAGGGTGGGGTAACTGTAACTGGGTCATCATCGATAGATAGCCCAAACACACCAAAACTTACAGGGGAGGGTGGTGAATCAATTACAGGGTGGGGTAACTGTAACTGGGTCATCATCGATAGATAGCCCAAACACACCAAAACTTACAGGGGAGGGTGGTGAATCAATTACAGGGTGGGGTAACTGTAACTGGGTCATCATCGATAGATAGCCCAAACACACCAAAACTTACAGGGGAGGGTGGTGAATCAATTACAGGGTGGGGTAACTGTAACTGGGTCATCATCGATAGATAGCCCAAACACACCAAAACTTACAGGGGAGGGTGGTGAATCAATTACAGGGTGGGGTAACTGTAACTGGGTCATCATCGATAGATAGCCCAAACACACCAAAACTTACAGGGGAGGGTGGTGAATCAATTACAGGGTGGGGTAACTGTAACTGGGTCATCATCGATAGATAGCCCAAACACACCAAAACTTACAGGGGAGGGTGGTGAATCAATTACAGGGTGGGGTAACTGTAACTGGGTCATCATCGATAGATAGCCCAAACACACCAAAACTTACAGGGGAGGGTGGTGAATCAATTACAGGGTGGGGTAACTGTAACTGGGTCATCATCGATAGATAGCCCAAACACACCAAAACTTACAGGGGAGGGTGGTGAATCAATTACAGGGTGGGATAACTGTAACTGGGTCATCATCGATAGATAGCCCAAACACACCAAAACTTACAGGGGAGGGTGGTGAATCAATTACAGGGTGGGGTAACTGTAACTGGGTCATCATCGATAGATAGCCCAAACACACCAAAACTTACAGGGAACTTTAAAGGGTGACATCACCTACCTTTTAGTGACGTCCATCAAAAATACGAATACTAAATTTCAAAATTCTTAGATTTTTCCGTGAACATTTTAATGCAAACTTACACTTGATATCTTTTTTTAGCGAATTTCCCCGATAGGGAAGATGCTAATACCGTAGGTCTCATCGTAAGACTTAAGCCCGAGACCATGATAACTTTTCATTTTGAGGTCCCCAGATGCCAAAAACACAATTCGTTCAAATTTGTATATATATGTATATAAATATATATACATATACATATATACATATACACACACATATATATATATATGTGCAATTATTAAGATAACTCTCGTAAAAAAGGTCCAATCTTAATGAAATGTGGTACAATTGTGTAAAGTACCATTTATTTGAACGAGGTCGAAAACCAGACGAATCGCACCATCCGAAGGGGGGTTTTTGGGGGGTTTTGTACCCCAAAAATGGTTTTTTTTGGGGTTTCCACATGTAATTTTTATTTAAAACAAATTTAAATTGTTACCATTGAAGTCAGCATAAAAAAAACAAACGATTTGGTATTTTTATCATTGCTCCACGTCAATTGGTTACTGAGATATTGAAAGTGCTAAACACAGTATGCCGTCTAATGTTATTCTTATGGAGAAAAGAAAAATTGTATATCTCGCTTATTTATGAACATAAACTGACGAAATTAGGTATATGGCTTTATCTGGTTGTGGTTTATTGTTGTTTGCACAAAAAACAATTGTTCGCCTATGGTTCCCGTAGCAGCAAACCTAGATACTTGGTCCCAATGTTATTCTTATGGAAAATAATTAAAATGTTGTATATCGCTTATTTATGAATGTATATGGATGAAACTTGGTATATGACTTCACTAAGATGAGTTCTATTGATATTTGCTTAAAAACCCATTATTTTATGTTCTTTGTTGCACCAAACCTGTGTACCCATCCCCAATTTTATTCTTATGAAGAATAATTAATATTTCAAATATCGCTTGTTTGTGAATATATATCTTATGAATCCTGTTAATATATATTCATTGGAAATTCGCTGAGTATGCAGGGTTGCTGCGACGGGGTTATTTATACTTTAGATGTAACTTTAAGATATTCTTTCTTGTTCTATTCTTCCTAAACAGTGGTAAAGGAGAAATTGGCGGCATAAGTTTATTTTCAAAGTAATAATTAACATTCTTCAAGATTTCAAAACTGATCACAATTAGTTTTAATTGTTTAAGTTAACTTAATACCGAACTAAAATATTGAAAAATAAAATCGAGGATTCAAAATGTATTAGTTTGGCAAATTATTTGAGACAAAACACATGTTTTATACAAAATTATAATGTCCTTTATGTCAAAATACTCGAGTCAAATCTAAATGGAGTATCACCATAAATTTAAAACTGGGGAAATTGTCTGGGGTGAAAGATGTTTAGTTAAAAAGAGAGATGAAAAAAGAGGTTGAAGAGATGATTCAGAAGGTTTTTTTATAAATAAACCTGACGAACGTTCAACATGTGGGACATCTTCATTAGACTTAATTCCTAAGGGATTTTAAAACAGATCAGCCGAAATGGTTGTTCATAAAAAAATAAAACCGTTAATACACCGTTTGTGAGGGTTGGGGGGGGGGGTACTGAAACACTCGTCTGAGATTCGTGAAGGGCGTGATTAAGGCGTATAGAATCTCAGCTTATACTAAGTGAATATTGAAATAAAACCTGGTGAAACAGATTATAATCATAATGAAGAGAACACAACTGTAAATTATATAATCGTTACTTTAATTACTAAATGTGTCATAAAATATCTCAGTTTCACGTATTTAGTGTTTCAAACAAGAATATATTGCAGTAAATATAGATATACCAAACACAATAGTTTGAAAGGCTTTAACACAGATTAGTGGGAAATTGAGAAGGGTGACGTATGGCTTCCTCGTGAAGTGGCCACAGTATGCTTGTTTTCTCCTTATGTTAACTGATGGAAAGTAATTGATAGGTTCTCCGTATCCAAAGGCGACGGAACGAAAAAGTAAAATTTCCACTCTCCTGGATAAGACTTTAATCTAGTTTTTGTATTGATTCTATCGCTTCTAAATTCATAATTCAACTCCCCTTTCGAGTTCGTAGAGCCTAATTGTAGTTTGCGCTATCTTCGTTTATCGTGGCACGATTATTGTTAAATGCTATTTTGTAGACGCAATATTAGGAAATAGCAGCCACATTTTCAGTAATTTCAAGAATTGTTGCCCAATTCAGTTTACACACCAAAGAGGAAATGGGATGGTTTAAATTAACATTAAGTATATCCACCCTAAAATATGTATAGTTATCTTAATGTTATATCTTATTATTTCCCATTATTTAAATTCGTTCAAAGTTTGATATCTCTCTCCCAAATATTCAACGAGACATATTCGCCAAAAAACATATGAAAGGGTTTAAGAATGCGAACGTGTGTTCGCATTTAGTAGCCATCTGACGCATTCGTGTAGTCCCCAACGAGCACACTACCCCTGCATGTATTAGGTCAGATTAAGAAGATCAACAATAAAAATCTCTACTTTCCGAATGATCGCAGACCGTAATGGACAAATTATGGTGGTTGGATGTTAGAATGAACACGCATTGTTTTGATTTTGTTAATTCTGAATGACATTATTTTATTGGTGAGGTAATATTATTCCAGGGTTATTTTGGGCAACAATCACCACAGGTATGTTGTATCCAGCATTGATGACTGTGGTGAGTGCTGCCCAGAATAACCCAGGAAATATGCTTTGATTTTGATTATGGAAACAAGATTTTGGTGAATCCAGCTATCCAGATCCGGCATGTGGTTACATAGAGCTATTGCCTATTTGCGAGCAATTTCCGATTTTACACCCTAGACAATAGGAAGCTTAAGTTAAGTTAAGCAACTATCAATAGTTGATTAAGTTTGAATAAGTGGAACTGAAAACCAATAAAAACCGGTCTAAAACTAATCGTTATGAAGTTTCAGCCTAGTTAAATAAATATACTTAAGTAAAAGAATGGAAAATACATCTTTATTGATTTAACGAAAATAACCTAACTAGTAATGTTTAATAACAATCAATACAATAACAATAATCAAATGATATAAACTAGAATATGATTTTACACAATACTGAAAGTGTTCTTTATCCAATCATGCCCCTGTTCAGAGGTTTATCTTGTTCGGAGCTCTAAGCATCCACCAGTGCTGGTACGTCCAGAGGTGGGCCTAATATGCCAAGAATTACGACGTAAGATTCTTCCATTGACATCTACAGGGTAAGAGATGTTTTCAAGTAAATCACATATCCAACTGATGATTGAAAACTTTTTTAAACATTGACCATAACTTTTTGCTTAGCCCTTTTGTAAAACACTGACATTGTTGAAGGCTGTTCTGTTGTAACTGCTTGCCCAAGTTTTAGCGAATTTCCCCTATAGGGAAGAAGCTATTACCGTAGTCGGCATGGTAAGACCTAGGCCCGGGACCATGAGAACTTTTCGTTTTGAGGTCCCCAGACCCCAAAAACACCATTCGTTCGAAACTGTATATATATAAATATATATACATATATATATATACATATATATATATATATATATATATAGACATATATATATATATATATATATATATATATATACAGTTTCGAACGAATGGTGTTTTTGGGGTCTGGGGACCTCAAAACGAAAAGTTCTCATGGTCCCGGGCCTAGGTCCCGGGATATACGATATATACGATATATATCCGTGAGCACGATAACTCTCGTAAAAATTATCCGATTTTGATGAAATTTGGTATAAACGTGTAAAGCAACATTTATGACTTTAAGTTCGAAAACCAGCCAGATCGCTTTATCCGAAGGGGTATTTTTGGGGGGTTTTGTACCCCAAAAATGATTTTTTTGGATTTGTTACATATAATTTTGGAAATAGTCAAATTTTAGTTTTTACCATTGTATTCAGCTTAAAAAACACACAATTTGGTATTTTTATCATTCCTCTACCTCAATTGGTTACCGAGATATTGAAAGTGCTAAACACAGTACGTTGTCTAATGTTATTCTTATGGAGGAAAAGAACAATTTTATATCCCGCTTATTTATGAACGTACACTGATGAAACTTGGTATACGGCTTCATCTAGTTGTGGTGCATTGGTATTTGCTAAAAAAAAATTTCTCAAAGGCTCTTGTAGCAGCAAACCTGCGTACTCAGCCCCATGTTATTTTTATGGATAATAATTAAATGCTATGTCTCCCTTAATTATGAACATAAATTAATAAAAACTGGTATATGACTTCACCTAGTTGAGTTATATTGATATTAGCATAAAACTCCATTTTTTGTGTTCCTTGATGCAGCAAACTGCGTACTCAGCCCCAATGTTATTCTTATGGGGAATAATTAAAATTGTATATATTGCTTATTTGTGAATATATTTTTATGAAACTTGGTAAGTGACTTTATGTAGTATTAAGACCTCCATTATATCTCCATTATCTCCATTGGAAATTCGCTGAGTATGCATTTTTGCTGCGACGGGGGTATTTCTGTTACTATACTTTGTCATCAGCTACCTGCGGCTTCAGCTTTGATGGTCTGATGGGTAATTTAGTGTTCATAAATCTATTTTGAAGAAGTTGTGAGGGTTTATATTTCAGATTTGCAACTAAAAATGGCCGATAGTTAAAAAGGTACATACTGATATCTAACTTTTCATGCTTTACTTTTCGCAAGATTGATTTAATTTTTCCTTCAGGTTTCGTTAAGTCTATCGCTACGAGGGTAACTTTGCCTCGGAGTTCCAGGACCTAAGATAGATTTCAGTAAAGCTAGGTTTCAGGGAAGCAATAACTGTAGATACTATTTAATATCTGATATGTTCTACTTTGATCCATCTAGAATAGTAATCTATTAAAACTAGATAGCTTACGTTGTTAAAATCAGCTGGGTCAGCTGACACTTTATAAAATGGCATGAAGAGGCTCTTTCAATTTTGCACGGTGAAACTCCAATAAGGTTTTTGATTTTGACTTCAGTCTTGACAAGTAAATATGGCCCTGGGCTTTCAAATTTAAGTTATTGAATCTCAAGTGAGTTTTATGCAGTTTTTGTAGTGTATATCAGCGTAAGAAGGGTGGAACTATTAACCTCTCGTTGAAATACACTTGATCATCTGGAACAGTATAATCATTACCTATACTGAATAGTGAACTAGTGCATGGTTGTTTGATGAACTTTTACTGGGGTAGCCATCTTGGTAAAATCGCATCTAGTTAAAGCCTCATCATCTTTTGTAGCTCTTCCAATCTGATCAATTGTATTTGGATGAACTTTAACTTCATTAACTATATGAACAACATATAACATTCTTTCATCTTCTTGAGTTTGAGTTGGAATACAATGTTGGGAAAGAATATCAGCAACATACAATTTGTTACCTGGAATATGTTTCTTGTTAAATGAGTATTTGAACAACTTAAGTCGTATCCTTCTCAAGCAATTATTTTGTATCTGGTGATGATTGATGATTGATAACAAGGGAGCATACTCCGATTGTACTTTAATCTTTGAGTGTCCATAAGCAAAATTATGAAGCTTTTCAAAACCATACACAATTGCTAAGAGTTCTCTCTCAATATGTGCTAGTTCTTTTCACTTTCAAAAAGTAACCTGGAACAAAACATGTTTCGCATCTTGAAAACAAAGACAAACCAAGGGAAAAGTTACATGAATCTGTCTGGATGGTTATTAGAGTGTTGGGTCTAAAGGACTGAGTAGAGCAGCGTTCGTAATACTTTCTTTAACTTTTCGATATGATGACTGTATTGTGGAGTCCACTGAGAGATAGCATCACTTTTTAACAACTCTTGAAAGGATGAGCAGTGCTCTGCTAAGTTAGGAACAAAATACCTGATAATAATAATATCGAATAATTCGCAATGCCTTAGACTCATTGAAGTTCTATTTTATTCGTAGGGCTTATCAGTTTACTTAATGGTTAAACACCATTAGAATTAAATTATTGTTCTAAAAACTTGGCATGCTCCTCAACGTGATGAATTTGATTTATATTCAATTTAAAGTGTTTTTTCCTGTTACTTTCATGATTTTCTTGGACAGTTTCAAATATGTCTTCAAAGTAACAACAATCCCTTTGACACCACTAAAAAAACTTGTTGTTTGGTAGAAGTACTCTGGAAAAACTGAAGGTCCAAATGGTGCACGTAAATAACGATAAGTGCCTAAAGGAGTACTAAATGTACATAGTTTTGAGCTTTCTTCATCAAGAAACCAATCGTTCAAATCAAACACTCAGAATCATCTTTTCTTAGCTGATTTACCAGTTATTTCATCGAGACTTGGAATTAAAACGTAGTCTCGAACCAAATATTTATTTATTTCCTTGGAGTCAACACAAATTCTAAAATCCCCAGTTTTATGTTTTCCACTCACCATATTGTGCACCCTTTCTCCAGACTTAAATTTCTTAACTATGTTTCTTGATTCCAATGAGTCTACTTTCAGTTTCAGACGCTCTATATTTAGTTTGGAACTCTCCGGGCTAATGGTTAAGGTTAAGGTTAAGGCTAATGCTTCCATGGGCCTTAGTTCCAACACTTCAGTAAAACAACCTAGGTTTAGAAATACATCCTTATTTTCCTCAACTAAGTGTATTTAAATCAGGTATTTTATCTAATGCATCGTTTTAGAGCCTTGTAATAAGACTTTTTTATAGTTAGGTTTAGTCCTACTATTGGTATCGGTTACTTACTGTCAACCACAACAAATGTGATGTTGCATAACTTGCCGGCAACTTAAACTGGGAATGTGATTTCACTACAAAGTTTCTTTTCAAATCCACAAAATGCCTCAAACCTAGTTTCTGTTGGTTTAATGTCAAAATCACTTGGCAATGCCTCACTATTGAGTATTTTTGCTGACAGAATAAACTCCGGCTCCTGACCCAATCATAAGACAATCACCATCTTGTTTATTTCGAGTGTCCAATAACTGTATTTTATCCTGTTAACTAACATTAACTATAGCCCCTTCATTAACAGTCCAATCATACTGTGTTCCTTCATTTCGGACATTTTATTCTACTTACCCGCTAAATACCTTTGATCTATACTTTGTCAAAGTGACTGGATTTGTTTAATTTGTAAGGGATTTTATTCTGTGTGGGGAACGGTTTGTTATCTTGAAATATAAACATCGTGAACTGTCTGTATAATATGAATAAGACACATTTGTCACTTGATGGAAGTTGTTCATCTGTGGTCGCTGTGTATATTGTTTACTAATGTCATCAACATTAGTAGGCCTACCGTATATGTTTCGATCAGATCTATTTTTCATCATAATCTTCATATTATCATTAGCAGCTCCAAATGATTTGAAGATCTGTACTACTTTTTCTAAGGATACATCGTTGAGTAGAATGCATTATTTTACAAATAGACACAATTCCAATCCTCTAATCCAATCCAACACCTCTAATCTGGGACCCTAAACTTGTTGTCTTCTTGGTACTCAAATTCCCAAGGGTGGATAAGCGATCTGAGGTAAATATAGATTTTATAAAAACTTCCCCATATTTGTTTCCGAGAAAAATTAGAATATGGATTTTTATGGTTTCGTTCCCTTTAGTAATACAGTGTTTTCCAATACATTTAATATGTCCAATCCTGTTCCAGCTTCACCTTCACCACTCTTGATCGTGCTGTATATCCTCGTGCTCAATGCTTCTCCTTCTAATAGGTTTTTCAGTCTAGCAACTTGAATTTGGTTTGCCTTCTTGTCTGTTTCAGTAGTTTCAAGATATATCAATACTTCTTTGAACTGTTTATAATTATTAGCAGAGTCACCAATTGCTAAATTAAATTCAAATGGTTTATTGAAATTAATTTTTCTTATATTACTTTGTATAGTTAATCACCTTAAAATATTAACCCAAAAATTAATTGATTGCACGTAATTTAGTTAAATAAATATACTTAAAGTATAAGAATAGAAAATACATCTTTATTGCTATAACCAAAAATTACATGACTGTTACGCTGATTTCTTTCTAGAACAAAATAACTGGGATAATGTTATACTATTCGTTTACCTTTAATTTTAGGGAATTACATTTTTTATAATGGTAACAAAAAGATAATATTTTATCATTGTGTTACCTTTTCATAACGTAATAGACTAGTGAACCAACCACATTAAGTGCTTTACACATTAAGTGCTAACCACATTAAGTGGCGGTCCCTGTCTTTCTTCATCAATTAAACACTTCAGCCACATCAGCTTCTCAATACTACAGAGTGTTCAGAAAAAATCCTTCGATAATCTAGTATCGCAGGGGTAGCAAGGGTGGCAAAAATAGATTTTAAACCTATTAAATGTTCTTTAATTTGTAATTCCTTGTCATCTGGGTCGTATTTATGGATATTAAAGGGACACTTTACTTTTTAACTGTACTTATAACCATTTCCTTTTAATTAAACAATATTTTTAGACAGCAAGTTTTAGCGAATTTCCCCTATAGGGAAGACGTTATTACCGTAGGTCTCATGTTAAGACCTAAGCCCGAGACCATGATAACTTTTGGTTTTGAGGTTCCCAGATGCCAAAAATACCATTTGTTCAAATTTAAATATATATGTATGTGTGTGTCCGTTAACCCAATAACATAAAAAAACATCCGATTTTGAATAAATTAGGCACAAACGTGTAAAGCAACATTTATGACTTTAAGTTCAAAAACTAGAAATATCGGGCCATGGGAAGGAGGTTTTATGGGGTTTCAAAATTTCCCATAGTTCAGTTTTTGCATTTTTCACCCTAAAATTTGTAAAACACTCAATTTTGATTTTGACTATTTCATAGAGCTTAAAAAACAAATAATATGGAATTTTGAATCATTAACCAAGGTTAAGTTTTTACAGAGAAAATGCAAAAAACGTGTCAATAAAATGTTAATATTATGGGAAAAATGTTTTTAGCTTTCCATCCGTTAATTTTACTGTAAACTTCACATTTGATTTTACCAATCAGTTCAGCTCTACAAAACAATCATTTTGGTTTTTAAATTGTGATTCTACGTCCAACCGTTGCAGAGATATTCAAAGAGCTAAACACAGTGCGTTGTCCAATATTATCCTTATGGAGAATAATTAAAATTTGATAACTCGATTATTTATGAATATATATTAATGAAACTTGGCATGTGGCTTCACCTAGTACTGGTATATTGATAACTGGCACAAACAAATAATTTTGTGTCGATTGTCCCCGTAGCAGCAAACCCACAGACTCAGTCCCAGTGTTACTTAAGGAGAATAAGTAATGTCATCTCCCTTAATTATGTAATGTTATATATATCCCTAACACAAATTAATAAAACTTGATACGTAGCTTCAACTGGTTAAGTTATATTGATAATTGTATAGAAACACATTTCTTATCTTTCTCGTTGCAGCAAACCTGCGTACTTAGCCTTCAATGTTATTGTTATGTAGGATAAATAAAATGCTATATATCACTTGTTATTCATGTATTTTTATGAAACTTGGTGAGTGCTTTATGTGGTAGTGAGAAACATATACATGCATTCGAAATTCTCTGAGTCCGCAGGTTTGCTGCGACGGGGATATTTCCATATACTGACGTCGAGCTCGTCCAACCAAGGTTATACTGTGGTTAATTGAAGAACACTGAAGTGCAAATGAATTATAATCCCATTGTTTATCGAGCCTAAAATGAAAACGAAAGGTGTTATTTGCAAGTGTAATGAAAAAAGATCGATATATTTTATTTGATGGATCTATATTTGGCGTGATCGGACGTTTGCAAACAGACGCTTATTCTTATTTCGTCAACACATCGATGCAGCAATTCAGTGTATTGAATTACTGTAATCGTCATCTGTGTTCATACTAGCCAACATTCAACAGTCACAGTTTATATGATTCCCTATAACTGCTTGATTTACAGCCAAAAAGAAAATGCCAAGTAACCAATATGTGTAAAGTATATATTACTTATATGTGTAAAGATTATATTACGACAGTACGGGCCAAAGTAGATATTTCTTGCCAAGCAAACCTAAAGTGGAACCTAGTTCGTTCAAGTACTGTTTTGTTCCCACGAATAACGAATTAATTTTAATATAAAGAAGAACATGTCGAAGTGCATTGTAGTTTCACGGAAAATGTTTCACGGAAAACCTCAATACCATTCATCTCTCGTTGAAGAAGTACGGTTTTAACAAGAAACTCTCATCAAGATTCAGCTAAATATCCAGTCAATTTATTAAGTGGCAAAACAATCAGTTACTCACTTCCTTGATACTTGATTATTCCATCCATAGGCCTTCTCCTCTTCACATGTGGCATTAGATAGGTCAAACATTGCTACATAGGTGTCAAGAAAACAGACAAAGAATGCATGGCCTGCAATTTAACATGCACGAATAATAAGTTGAATCTAACTTTCAATTAGATTTTCATAAAAATCGTTGATAGTGTAACAGCAAAGGCTCGCCAGGCAGGCTTTTAATTTAAATTTAAATGTAAACTTTGAGGTTTTCTCAGTGGGTTTGATTTGATTAGGAAGTAACAGACAAAGCTTGAGACCCATGAAAAAATACCCATGACTTGTTATTTAAGAAATTTTTGCGGACATTTTCCATCACTTATTAGTAAAAACAAAGTTTCACGACGTTCGGGATCTGGAATCTGATATCTCGTCTTCAGGTGGAAAGAATACCAAGAACTTAACAAAATTAGTGGCACAACCGGACAAGCTGGAAAAAACACTGAAAAGCTAAAACAGAGAACTGTAAAAGCAGTCTAAATAAAATAAAACAACCAAGTCAACAAGCAACAAATCAAACTCACAAACGAGACAACACTAGTTCACTAGTGTACACGGTGGATGCTCAAGCGATACTGAATTTTAAACAAAGAACCCATGACTTGAAAAGCACCACACTCGTTTTAAGGTTTATGTTCAAAAGTGAGTCTTTGGGTTTCAGCAAAATTGAAACCTTGCGTTTTGATCTACATTAAAAGCTCGATAATGTACAAGCAAGGAACTGTTAACAGACCGAGTTGTAAAAATACCACCTTGCAACTGGAATTTGGGGGGAGGCTTAGGCTGCTTCTGACAGTTTTTTTTCCATCCTAAAACCTTTTTCAATTCAGCCCTGTTGGCTCCCCATAAAATTATGGAGTACCAAAAAGGAAGGAAGGCTGGGGAGTGACTGGAGTGGGTGTTTTATGGAAGGCGCATACGCGCATCAGAACATCGGAACAAAGTCTCTTCGAAAGAGAGGACTCAAGGGATGAGACATGTTCATCCCATCTAAAATTATCGTCGATCTTCACTCCCAAAAATGTATTGGAGTAGGTTGAGTTGGTTTTCACAGAGGAAAATATTCGGAATTTGGTTGTTTTTTGAGCGTTGTTAATGGTTTAAAAGCAGACGTATCCCGTCTTCTCTGCACTAGCCATAAGGCTATTGATAGAGAAATACTGGGCCAGGTCATTTGCTAAGAGATGAGTTTCAATCTCCAGATCGTCAACATCTTTGCATGTTGTTACGGGAGTTGTATCGTCACCAAAGAGGTAGATTTTTATATTGGGAAATGGGATCACATCTGTTGTATCACTGATGTAAATGAGAAACAACACGGGCCAAAGACAAATTTCGACATCGCCCATTTTGTATTTGGCTCGCCACATTAGTGAATGCACGAATAATTTTGAATCTAAATTGCAAATCTTTGCCTGCCTCACTTATGAGGAAAATGTCCGAATTTTCCTCATCTAAGAACAAATCAATAACGTTGATTTTCCCCCTTATATCCCTGACCTTAAAATGATAAATGTGTAAAAAAAATTTGTTTTGGATTTGGTTTAGATTTTGAATTTGGTCTAATGTATTGATCAATGACTAATAGCAAAAACCAAACGCTTTGCGCAAAGATTTGTTAACATTTTATTATTATGAGCTAAATTTGTTTACCTGCTCACTATTTATAGAAAACAGGTTTTACTTGAATAATTTATAGTTTCAAGGTACTATGAGTCCATTGACATCTTACCATTGACATCTTACGCTGTTTGTTACATTGTTGAAAAATAAAAACTATTGCCATCCAGAATTTTGCAGTGGGGTCTATTTAAATTTTGTTTTATTCTTTTTAGCGGATCTCCCCTATAGGAAGAAGCTATTACCGTAGGTGGACATGGTAAGATTTAAGCCCGAGACTATGATAATTTTTTTGTTTTAAGGTCCCCAGATGCCAAAATCACTATTCGTTCAAATTTATATATCTATGTGTCCGTTAACTCGTTAACTTTTGAAAAAACATCCGATTTCGACGAAATTTCGCACAAATGTTTAAAACTACTCTTATTACTCTTACGGGGGAATAAGGTTGTTAGCTTTTCCTCAATTACTTTTACTGAAAACTGCACATTTGCTTTTACCAATAGCTTCAGCTCTAAAAAAACTATTATTTTGGTGATTAAATTGTGATTCTTCGTCCAACCGTAGCAGAGGTAGTCAAAGTGCTTCACACAGTACGTTGTTCAATACTATCCTTTTGGAAAACTTTAGCAATATGGAAAATAAATAAAATTTTATATCTCGATTATTTTTGAATGTATTTTGATGAAACTTGGTATCTGTCTTCATTTAGTTGTGGTGTATGTTTGCAAGAAGAAATAATTGTTTGCTGATTGTTCCCGTGGCAGCAAACCTGCATACTCAGCCTTAATGTTATTATTATGGAGAATAAGTAAAGTTTCATATCTCCTGTAATTATGACCATAAGTTAATAAAACTTGTTATGTAGCTTGACCTGGTTGACTTATATCGATAATTACATAAAAATACATTTCTTATCTTCCTTCTTGCAGGAAAACTGCGTGCTAATTTCACTCTTTTAGAGAATAAATAAAATGCTATATATCACTTATTTACTTATGTATTTTTATGAAACTTCGTAAGTGACTTTATGCGGTAGTGAGAAACATTTTAGTGCTTTGGAAATTCGCTGAGTTTGCAGGTTTGCTGCAACGGAGGTATGGGGGCACGGGGGTACGGGAGTACGGGGGTACGGGGGTACGTTTTTTTATATTTATTGACTTATATTTCATTCAAATCTAATCGTTATAACTGTAGTTTGATATAATTTTTCAAATTATATTAAATCGTATGTAAATTATAGTTTGTTTATTTGTATTATTATAATTGATTTAAATCCAAATTCTTACGAATTTTTAAATTCTTAAACGATCAATATTTCCGTCCGAACAGTAGGAACGACACGATGGGCACTGGGAGCGGCGTACGTGCAATGGTTAACAAAAACAACTCATTAGACGGGAGAGGGGGATGGAGCTCTTTCAAAAATATGAGCGAGAAGAGACAAAAAGGAATAAGGAATAGACTTCTCTCATTAGGGGATTTACTTGAATGTCCCTTACCCTTAACAGTAATAGTGATAACTTTATCTAAGAGTAAGTTTAATTTGAGAGGAGTTTTGATACAATACGAAATATATTTGTAATATACGATGCTATATAAAACCAAAATAACAATGAAGCTGTAATCGATTACCTAATACCGATTAAAAGCATTCGAGGTTGTCATTTATGTATCTGACAAATCATGGAGATATTATTCTTTTAAGAAAACAGTTTTGCCATTATAAAAGAACCGAGATAAATTTAATTCTAAACCCACTTGAAAAAAATCAATAAAACCATAATTTTTAGTGTTTTGCAATTCATAAGGCATTTATGAATACAAAATTTAAAATTTGGACTTACGCAAGGTTTTCAATTATAATTGGAATAATTACCACTCAGGCTGAAAACCTGTGCGAGGGTTTGAAACTCAATATTACCTTTTATCCTTCATGTAAATTATTGGAAATAATTAACGACTTCAATTACGACATTCCCTTAATCACAGTAGATATCATTAAATTTAGATTATATAATTGTACTGTATTATAACATATTATTATTCTGTAACACACTCTATCTAAATTGTGTATACAGGGTGTCTCAAAAGTCGATGACCAAATTTCACAGGTTTGTTATATGGACTACTAGACGATGTACCCGTTCTTCGCACAGGTGTTCCTTTATTCGTTCTATAGTCAATGCAATTTGCATATTAGATAGCTTGAAACAGCTGTTCTTGCTTGTGCTGTTTAAGCTGTAAAATGGAAGTGTCCTCAGCTGTTCGAATTACAGTGTCTGAATGTTTACTTTCTTCTGAAATGTAAACATTGAAACTTATGACGTCCACGGGGTGTAGCTCGAGGGGATTTTAAGGAAGTGAGTAGGCCTATGTGTTGCACGGGTTCAAGATCTACCTTTGTGCAAAGTTTCAGCCCAGTCGGTTCAGTAGTTTTTGCGTTTACCCGGAACATCAGACACACACACACACACACATACACACAGCCAGAAACCACCTCTTCTTTATAATTATATATGGACTATTTCCAACAACAAATGTTCTATATGTTCGTATCATATCTTTCATAGTTTACAAGCTATTGGCGTTTTAAATATTTTTTTATATTCTACGTATTGAAAGCTTATAAGTAATTTTTAGGCAAGAAAATAAGCCCGTAGGACCATAACACATTTACAGCGGATACAAATAAACAGTAATTATAAAACAAGGCAGGTTTTAGGAGTTTAGTAAAATTAAAAAAACAAATTCACGCAATTTATCTTTTAATTCCTTTTTGTTACTAGAAATTAATGGATAATTGGAGGAAAAGTGTTTTGGTTAAAAAAACCCATTACTGAAATTAGGGAATTACAACTTGTAATGTCTTAATAATATTATCATCTTTAATAAATGGGAACGCTTTTAAGATAAAAGACTACTCTTTAAGGTAGAAACTGTAAATGGCAACGCCGTTTAAAAGGAAAAACTTTGTTTGAAATGTAAAATTTAAATTTAAATTGCGTTAATTTGTGTTTTTTTTAATTTGATTAAACTCATAAAAACTTCATTTTTTCTAAATAATATTCATTCCTATACAGTGTAAAAGTTGTATGGTCCTACATGTATATTTTCTTGTGTAAAAATAATTTATGAGAGTGTAATATACAAATTTAAACACATTTCAAAAACATCAGAAAACATCAATAGCTCGTTAATTATGAAGAAAATAGTTACAAAATATATTACATTTGTTGTTGGAAACAGTCCATACAACAAGCCTGTGAAGTTTTGTCGTCGAATTTTAAGACACCCTGTTATACTATATATTTGTATTATTCATCGAATGCTACTTACCAACTTAAATACCTGTAAATCCGTCCAGTTGGCTACCAAAGTTAAGTTTAGTAACGATTCGTTGTCAGCAAACCGGATAAAAATGTTTCTAATATTTACACTCCATTATTCAATCTATACTTTTGTAAATGGTAAACAGTGTTTCGTTATTCTTTCAAAATCATAAAAGAGCTACTGTGTTTTTTACATAATTGATTTGCAGCCATTTTTTGCTTCAAAAGCTTAATATATTAAAACTGAAAATTAAAAAAATTATTAAGTACAAAAGAATTGTTAGTTATTTTTGCTTAGCAATCATTTAAATTCACCAATAACCTTTCGAAATAATACGATTTTTCTATAGGAACGTTAAAGTCACCAAGCCGTTAATCTTTTAGTGGGAGAACAAGTTCGGCCCCATCCCCAAAAGTAGGGGTTTTTGGGGATAAGTCCAAAATGTTAAATAGCAACCTTTATTGAGTGACACCTCTATTTAAAGGTATTAATAAAAGAAGATGAATGGTGCAAATTAGAGGTCTCTACGATTATCCCCTAAATCATAACAGCTTCTTAAAAATCAAAATATTTTGATATTTAATCCCCTATTAAAATATTAATTAATATTAATATTAATTAATTAATAATAATATTAATTAATTAATATTAATATTAATTTGATATTTAAATCCCTATTTTGGGGGATGGGGCCGAACTTGTTCCCTAGAAGATTAACGGCTTGGTGACTTAAACGTTCCCATCGAACAATCGTATGATTTAGAAACGTTATTGGTGTTTAAAATGATTGCTATACAAAAATAATGCAAAATGACGTTTTAGAGTTAAAAATTCAATCGAACAGATACGTTGGATAGAACAGAGCTAAGATTTCCCTGGGTAGCTCTGTTGGGACTCACTATGGGACACACTGTGCCTAGTTTGATCTAACGACGGTATTTTTTTATTATTAAAAGAAGTACATTTAACAAACCGGAGCACCCTTTTTAGGTTATTTTTTCTACTTATATGTGTGATCCGTAATTTCATACTATCCACAGTGCCGTAGCACACAATATTTTACAACTAAGTTAACACCGAAATAAATTTCTGACAGTTTCCATAACTAAGTAACATTATATGTGTATAACCTAATGATAATAATTATTTTGTATTTGTCTACAATCTAATCAAAGTGGGATTTTTAATCTAGACTAACACTATATTTACCAAGATTCATATTTAATTAAATATAGTGTAAGTGAAAAATAAAATAGTCTTACAATAGTACTGCGGTTTAATTAATTTACTTCTTTTAAATAGTGGAACTTCTATTAACCATCACCTTCGGAACCGGGACTGGGACGGATAACAGAATAGTCTACTGATAGTAGAAATGTCATAATAATTATGTCACTTTTATAACTTATAATTATATTTAAATTACAAACTGCATTGCTTATTCTGTAATGCTATAGATTTGAATAAACGGTTTCATAGTTTAATCCGCTGTGTTTATTTGTCCGATCATTATTTCACGTTATATTGATATACCCTGAAATTTAATTTCTTTGCCGTCGTCTCTAGGGTTAGTTATTGTAACAATTTTATTTATCTTCAAATATTATCTAACTTTGTTCACATTTTACAGGTATACAAAATTTGTATTGATTTTCCTAGGTTCTAAATTGTCTTATATACTAAGCTATTTGGGTTAGGTTCGTCAGTTATGTATCCACACACGCGAATCAATGCGCTCAAGATGACGTCATACTCAGAACACTCCCACGCGCATTTGGGTCAATAGCACACCTAAGGGCCACACACACTTACTGCGTTACGATGTTGTCTTCTTTGTCACCCCCCCCCCCCCACCTTATAACACGGAAAAGTGGTCACCGATCTTTCATATTTTGAACTAGATATATACACGTGCGCAATGCCCCACATTTCAAATGAAATTATATTAATTCAATTAACAGATACATCTGTTTTACCATGCAAGAACACCATCAAGCAGCAAAAGGTTCAAACAAATATTTTAAAAATAACAAAATATTATTTATTTGTATAAAATCTTTAAAAAGCAAGCCCCATATTAGTAAAAACAATAATATAATAAAAATATCCTAACTAAAGTAGCCAAACTAAATTACCTTAAATAATACTATAAAGAAGTAAACAATCAAATAAAATATCTAACTAGAACTAAGATTTACTTAGTGGAGGTAATTAATAAAAACACATTAACCTTTGTGTGTTACATAACGCTGGGTCATCCCCAAATAACACAGCGCAATGTTGAGTCCTCCCTCCTCCCTTTCAAGTGCGTTACGTAGAACGGTGCGGAGAAAGAGTTTTCTGCACTCGACACAAGAAAACCAATAAACGTATATAATCAGCCACAACTGTTGCACAACAACAGTATTCTAATAAATATTATAATATCTAATGCGATTAATATGTTCTAGAGGTACCTATAAAGTTGATAGTTACATTAAGTATTTCTTTTAGGCTAATAATATATTTGATGTAGAGACTATTTTACGTATATCAAACTTATATAATACCAGTGTTTAGTCTATAGTACAAAAATATCATAATACCCAACATACGTTTTGTAAATGTATTGAATTGTGATTTTGTCAATGCGTAGGAAAATATGATTTTCTAAGTATGATTCAATCATGTAATGAAATCCTATGTAATCACATCTCCTAAGAATTTACGTAATGTTTATTGTTAAACTCTATACGTGTCTTTATATACGAATTCACCGTATTTTTAGAGTAGCCATTACCATTTTAAATCAGAGGTGGATTGGGAAAGATAATCGAAATATAAATAAAAAATTAAGTTAAAAAGGACAACTAACACACATAACAACTAACAACTAACATACGAGTAACAATTGTCATGGATTACGAATTTTAATAGACATTTAATATGAAGTCGAATCACCTAAACCAATCGTATTTGTCATTTAAAATTACATATCCGCGATGGGAATAAGGTAAGGAGAAATCATTTACCAGTAGTTACATTGTTTGTGTGTTCGCCCCACTATCACAAGATCGATCTCCAGTCTGTCTCCATTCCAATTTCAAATAATTTCTTCTTCCAACGTCAGTCCGCTTTTGAGTATCATTCACGGTTTCGTTACAGATTCATGGCTCCTACCTTTTGCGGGGTCAAAACTCAACAGGCAGTAAATATTCCATCTTGTTCCAGCTCCAGCATCCAGAATTTACTTTGCTTCACTTCGATGAGTTTCCACTCCCCGAGTGACGTTTTGACGTTAGTCTGCGTCTAAGTAGACCGACGTTTTGATGTTAGCCTGCGTCTAAGTAGACCGACGTTTTGATGTTAGTCTGCGTCTAAGTAGACCGACGTTTTGACGTTAGTCTGCGTCTAAGTAGACCGACGTTTTGATGTTAGCCTGCGTCTAAGTAGACCGACGTTTTGATGTTAGTCTGCGTCTAAGTAGACCGACGTTTTGGTGTTAGCCTGCGTCTAAGTAGACCGACTTTTGATGTTAGTCTGCGTCTAAGCAGACCGACGTTTTGATGTTAGCCTGCGTCTAAGTAGACCGACGTTTTGACGTTAGTCTGCGTCTAAGTAGACCGACGTTTTGGTGTTAGCCTGCGTCTAAGTAGACCGACGTTTTGATGTTAGCCTGCGTCTAAGTAGACCGACGTTTTGATGTTAGTCTGCGTCTAAGTAGACCAACGTATTGATGTTAGTCTGCGTCTAAGTAGACCGACGTTTTGGTGTTAGCCTGCGTCTAAGTAGACCGACTTTTGATGTTAGTCTGCGTCTAAGCAGACCGACGTTTTGATGTTAGCCTGCGTCTAAGTAGACCGACGTATTGACTTTAGTCTGCGTCTAAGTAGACCTTTTCGTCCTTCAGCTGTGATCTTCTACCCTTTCCGAAGGCTGGTGGCCAAATGGTGCACCCTCTTACTCCCAGAGGGAGGCAGGAGTAGGCCGCAGCCTACAGTGGCTCTACCCATAATTTGGCAACCAAAATTTAGAAAAGGATGATGTGAAAGTGATTCCTTTGGTATGCTTTTACCAGGTTGGGGGGAGGTCTTTGTTATTGGGAGGTGGTTTCAGGGGTAAACGGACAGAGTCGCGCAGTTCATAAAAAACTGTCATCCTATTATCTTAGGAATTTGGCGAGGGGGGCCCGACTGCGGCTTGGGTGTCCGCCTTCCCCGTTCAGTTTGACGTGGGTTTGGCCAAGCAGCCATAGCATAAATCAACTCAGAAATTATTATATTTGTCGTCAAAATCAAAATACGCACTCGTGCACTGATATGAAGTGATGTACCCATCATTAGTACTTTTACTTCAGTATTTCGTCGAATCTACATCTTGACATCGTTAAATTTAATTAGGTAGCATTAAATTTGTTTCAGTAGTTTCTTATCTTTCGCCCATATAAACAAACTTGCTTGTGTCTTAAATTTTAAGATAAAGTTTCAATGTATGATAATTTTATACTCAGTATGACTTAACTAACTTATTGTATGCTATATAGTAGAACCGTGGATCTTCCATTAGATTCGCATAGATTTTAAAATAAAATTTAAAAATATAAAACAACACCTGTGAACCCCCCCCCCAAGTACGTGTATTGCTATATCTTACCGTTTTAGCTATCATGCTTTGGAGGAAGAAAGAGTATTCAGAGTGCCTGAATCGTGTAGTTAAAGTGTTTTGTTGACATTTATACCAACACTTATTCAATGCTTTACTGTTCTTTCTTAATCGTCGATGGTTTCTTGCCACAATTCATGAAAATGCTTAATATCATTACTAATTTTAACAGCAATGGAACAATACAGTTATAATAGATTATTAAAAAGTCTGAATCATCAACAAATGTTCGCTGAGGAGTAAGATTAATTGGGATGAGTTGGTTGCAGATTACCATTAAGATGATATTGTTATGTAATATAAAGTCAACTTAAAATATGAGAGTGTACAATCTCGAACCTATTATAAGCGTCGCTTACAATTACAAGGCTAAAGGCGGTCCCACACTTCTCGCGAACAGGCCTGAACATTCGGCCGAATATTCTCCCGAATGTTCACTGAAAATTCCGTCTCCTATGTTCCCGTATGTATTCAAAATTTCGTGCAGCTCCCACACTTCTCGCGAATACTCCGAACATTCGAAGTTCGATCGAATGTTCGGGCGTGTTCGCGAGAAGTGTGGGACCGCCTTAATATATGGTTGCACAACCATAAAACTGCTGTGGTTTGTCTTTTTATTTCAGGGTCTAATTTAAGCAAGCAATAGTATCATCATTATTACACCATAATATAAAGTTTCTTGTTGAAATCAACTCAAATACTCCTTACCACGTAAATATTCCTCTGTGATGGGTTATATTAGAGTTTTACTTTATACATAGGTGAGCCGTTATACGGACTCCGGAACCATGAAAGCGGTTCCGTCATGAGTTCAAATCCCGTTCCTGGAATGTCAATTTTATCAGTACTGTACAACTCGTACTGTAACGGCTCACTCCTCGCTTTGCTGGATACGCTCCACGCACAGATCTATAGTCTGTGTGGACGGGCAAAGTAAGGGAAAACGAGGCTGCCAACCGCTTGGAAAAAAAAACAGAAAATGTACTACGCTAGTTCATTTAAATTATATTTTTCTGATCCAGTGGGAGGTATTTTGATTATTTTGACTAAGGTCAGATTCGGGGAGACCATGACGCGCATCTCCACGGCGCGTCCATGTCCTCCGTCGAAAATTATTTATGACAGTCTCTCCTACTAGGTGAAACGCGCGTTTATGTCCTAGATTCACTTTTTGAATCTTTGTTTTTGCTGATACGATGTTTGAATATTTACATGATTTTACAGCGGACGGCTCGGCCTACGAAGACTGAGTAATTCAGCGGACAAGACATCAGGACTGCTGGTATAGACTTGGCTCACTTAATCACAATGTAAAACAATTTGACCGCTCAAAAAGTCTCCATTCACAGCCAGACCCAGGGGTGAAGAGGGATGCAATGTACCGTGAGTGGCGCGTGCTGTGCTCGGTCCACTCGCACCAACTAGAATAATTCGCCAGAGAGTGACAAGTGACACTAAACCCTCGATAATTCTACCCATTACCCGCATGACCGTCAATCGGGGCCTAAACAACACGTACCGTCACGTTCTTACATGCACACTATCAATAAACGAAAAAACCTACACGAAACTGTTCCACTTTAGTATTTAATAATTTTCAAGGCTGACAAAATTCTTAAATTAATTCAGTACGATATATTTGAAAACCGTGTGCACAAGCCGAAGTATAAGTATGAAGCTGGTCGCAAGCTACCGAACCGAAGCCGAACCTTCGGAACAAGTACAAATGCAAGGCTGGCCAAAGACGCCATCTCAAACTATCTTTAGCCTATTAAATAAAAGCAGTGATGCAAAATTAATTTATGATGTTATTCAAAGACCCGATCGATTTAATTAATTCACTACGCTATAAGCTTTAATTTAGCCAGACACCGCACTGCACAATTATTCACACCCAGTAGTTGAACAGGAATTGAACATGAATCAACTATGTTGATCGGAATCAAACAACGTAATGGCTTAATAAATCAGAAATTAATCAGAGCTCTTCTATTTAATATTTAGAAATTGCTAAACTATCTGCCACTAAATCAGCATGGTCTCTTGCGAAACTACCCAATTATTTTAGCAGTTTTTCTGCACTGCCACGAGCATCAAGCGTGTTATATTTTGCAAGTCTTTGCAAGACCATTAAAAGCTTCTAGTCTTACAAAACATACGTTAATGTGTTTATATCTTGGAAAAGACTTACTTCAAAATATATTTGTATGTTTTTAAATCACAAAAATATTTAAAATGTACCTTTAGCCTAGCAATAGTAGTTTCTAAAAAACTGTATCAGGAAATTGACAGATATTTTCTCCCTTTTAGTCAAATTTTAATAAACAAATTACTTTATATTTATTCTTCATTTATAAGCATGTATAGAAAATCTTCTAATAAACCTTTTTTAAATCCACTCGAATCCCTTTTTAGTGAATTTCCTTTGGAAAGTGAACTATTAGCATGACTCGCACGGTGAAACTTAAGCCCGGGACCACCATAGAAGTTCCTAACGTGACCCCCTGAACACGTTTTGGGGGGTCGTTCAAAATTGTATATATATATATATATATATAGACATATAATGTATATATATATATATATATGTGTGTGTGTGTGTGTGTGTGTGTGTGTGTGTGTGTGTGTGTGTGTGTGTGTGTGTGTGTTTGCACTCCAGTGGTCGCATTTTTTGTCCAATTTACTTCAAATTTGGTAGGGACGTTCCTTTCTGTAATCAGTTGGACAACTTTGTTGGGAAAAACAATCGGAAAACTCTAAACCCATTTTTTGGGGATTAATCTTTCAAATTTCGAGTTTTTGGGCCCAAAAAGGGCCAGAAAAGCCCCGGATGTAAAATTAATGCACGTAAAAAGATGGTAATTAGAGAGATGAAAGTTTTACGCTCTCTCTCGTCATTCTAGCATAAATATTTACCGAGTTATTAAAGAAAATGTGTTTCGACTAAACACAGTACGTTCTCTTATGGGGGTTTTACACTAGAAAAGCCTGTTATCCCTTTGTTAGAGTACTTTATCATCCCCAGCAACCTCACGCCTACTTGCAAGCCTGTCTGGACCTTCTCCTAACTTTATAATGCGCAACATTTTATTCCCAGCTTTGCAGGTAAATGGAACAAGGAGTATCAGAACAGCCAAAAAATCAATGTTTTCAGATTTCAATAAAAATTTTAATAAATGTATGTTTTTACACTGATTTTGAGTTTTAAAAGTTTTTATGTGGAAATTCACTTCCCTCACGTCAGCGTGCTGCGTGCGAACTCGTTTGGGATTACAGCTTCATTTGCTACGCACGGTAGTTAAGTGGCAACATTTCTGATTATCCTCTATTAGTCTATTAGTCAGTGCTAACTTGACCAACATACCAAGTTTAAATTAAGTTCAACAGCAAACCATGTAGCACATATTCGTGTTTTAACGTTAATATTTGGTTGAATTTGTTGGTAACCGTTTTTCAGAACACCATAAATGAACCATGTATTTAGTATGGGAAAATATATAATGAAAGTTGTTCTTTGTGGATTATTACATTTAAACTGCAAAACCCTAGCAATAAAATGACAATGAATTCGTCAGCAAAATAAAAATTAAAAGCTTGAGGGATGGTGAATAGTTTCTACTTTTCAAAGGAGCTTATACATTTTGAACACTGGAAGTTTCGAAGCGAATTTCCAGAGTACGGTATTGTAAATTATAATGCAGTAGAATGCGAGGGATTCCAGAATCTCCCCGTATATTGGCAACAAGGATTCTCAAAGGGGAATGTTTGTTCTTACACAAACACGTCTGTCTCAAAGTTTAAGTTATTTTTTTAATTACGTTGTTAGCTAAATTTAGTAAAGACGGTATGGAGACGGTTATTACTATATCGGTATTTAAAAGTGTCTTTACATTTTTTGAGGTATTTAAAGATCTACAAATATGAAAACTTACACATTGGGGTTATGTTACTTGATATCTATTAAGATACTTAAGTTTGAGGTACCTATTTAAAACTGACCAATTCTTTGTATTGGGACAGTTTTTTTGTCAATCTACGAATGTTAACGTTCTTCTAGCAACAGTTATCTATGAAGTCAAGAAAATATTGCGTAAACAACTGGGCCAAAAACAATATTAGCTGACAGTGATTGCACAAGATTAGATAGGTTTCTTTACTGAACTAAGATGTGGTTGAGGTCTAGTCGAGGGGATGTACCAACTGCGCCGCGCGGTCAGAAAATTCCTAATTACCCTCACCAGCTGCGCCGCGCGGTCAAAAGAGTCCGTCCCTCTTGGGGCACTATACCAACTGCGCTGCGCGGTCACTGTGCAAAATAGTATAGCAAATTATACAGATGTGCATGATTCATGGTTAGATGTACGGTACGCATATTAAAATTTAGCTAAAATGGTTTTATTAAAGCAATTTTTCGTAAATCCCGAATGTTGGACTTAATTTTTGAATAACTATTGAATAATTAAGGTCAAATAACACATCCAGGCTGTACATGTTTTATAGTTACGAATACAAGTTAGATTATGAATATATAAAGGTAAAACAATTAATTTACTATTATAACATACACCAATTTAGTTTTTAAATTGTATGTAACACTTCTAAATAATAATTAAATGTGAAACGTTTTATATATATATTGGGGTCCCGCGCTTATATCTGTGTAGCCCCATACATAATTCATGTAATTCAAAATCCGGTGAAAATGCGTTTTTTTATGATAAATATATATGACTACATGTCATCCATCACGGATTTAAAGTACCGTTTTGAGGGCTACGACTGTTAAAATTTCCATGTTAATTTTATAGAGTAAGAGAGAGAATAGGTTTGATCACATGAAAAACGATCAAAGCGATGGTAGGATTACGATCGTTTGTTTCGATTTTTATTTAAATGATTGTTCAAAACTAGGTCACCACACAACTGTTTTATTTCTGGGTGTTTAACTTTCTGACTTATTTGCTGAAGATATTACCGACCAATCAAGGATTCCCGGCGCAGTCCCGGTAAGGGGCTCAGGCGTTTTCCGGCGCAGTTGGCATAGCCCTTTTTCAGGAATGCGGGTTACTCTCCGAATTCCTATGACCGCGCGGCGCAACTGGTAGTAAGTAACCCCTAGTCGAGTGTTCTTGATGAATCAACGTTTATTTTCGTTCAATAGTGGTGATGTTTAAAGTACATTTGAATGATGAAGGTCAGTTCATGAATGATAATGTAGATTCCTGGAAAGAAAAGAGAACTTCTTGTTCGAGAGAATTGCCACCTTTTACTGCTTTATTACATGAGCAGACAATTTATTCAATCAAATTTGGGTTTTCTAATTTAACAATTGGTAGTCATAAATTATTTGTCATGTGTTTTTATATGTTGTGTTAATGAAGTAAAGATAGAAGGCAAAACATAACATCTAAAAGGAGGATAGCTAGATAGGTAAGTAAGCTGTATCAACCGTGATGATCCTGAGGGGATTAGCTCCTAGCCTAAAGAGAGACACCGTTTTAGCTGAACGACTGCTTGGAGTTCTTTCCCTCAAAACTACTTTATAAAGGTAGAACGCCTTTTGCGGTTTGAACTCTCTCTCGGATTAACAAGTCACTGCGCTTTATACACAATAATATATATGATTTACTGTGTACTAACATACTTTAAATCAAGCCGTGTTACTCCTTACCAATTTCATATGAGGTTGTAATTTTAAAAAGCTACAAGTGTTTGCTTAAAACAATTCTAGAGTGGGGATGAAGTGGGTTTTAATAATATGCTGTTCACAGGCTGTAAATCAATTCGAACAATATAAATGATATAAGAAACTAGATATAGAACAGAAAAAGATTATGTTTAAACATCAAGATAATCTGTCAACAGTTTGGACGTCAAGTAAGATGCTCAGTCACTCATATTAAAATGGGCACAAACAAGTCACAAGGCATAAACACAAAGAAACAGACACAAGACAGATAAACAGGTATGATACGGAGGGACAGATACTTAACAAGTAGACGAAGAGGTAGTACAGGTTAACAAACTTGTACAACTTTAAACATTAAATAAATAAACTTTAAACATTTAAACATAAATACTTAAAACTAAGGCCATCAAAGGAACGATTTTTGAGTTTATTGTGGTGTTCAGACCTTCATCTAATTCTAATTTGTTTTACATTACTGGCACTTGAATAACTCTGCCCAAGGTCTGTGTTCCAATTCAATCCAAACATAGTATAACACAAATTTCAGCAAACTATTCCCTGATCTTTCATTTCTCGCAGTCATTGGAGGAGGATTTCTATTGTATCTCGGTCAGGATCAATGGCGGACAACAGTATTAGACCTAGGTTTAAGATAAGAACAATTAACGGCCTGGGATTTTACTGGAGCGTCCATTGTGACCAGATTGCATATCATCAATAGTTTGTATTTGTTTATAAGGCAGCAATGATAAACCAATCACCTGGCCAAACAACTGATGATAAAGCTGTTTGAGCCACTCCTTCATTTGGTGTCAATAACGCTATTATCTTTAATGAATCAGGAAATTAAGGAAGTAAATGCTGTAATTTCTTTCTATAAACAACCAGTACATTACAGCCATACAGACACATAAATAGAAGACGAAAAAACATAAAACGTAGAGTTAGACTGAAATGCAGGTAGACAGATATACCAAAAGACAGTCAAACAGATGCAAGATTTACAGCTAAGACAAAAAGACAAAAGATAGAAAGTTGAAAAATGCAAACTGAGAGAGACAAAGATTCTGATGCAAAGATTTGAGTGCGAAAAGCTAAACGGTCATTGAATTAGGAGACCTCGGCAGTGGGTGGGCAGGCACGTCTTCCTTTTGGAATATTGTAAAACTACCTTAGAAGGAAAATATCTGCCTGAAAGAGGAGGCGGAGGACTCTCCCTCTTAGAAGTCCTCCATCTAATCTGATTTCCGGATCTGTCGGAGGGTCCTTAGGCGGTTTGTTCACTCTTAGGCTACTAGATGGTCCGCAAGAAGTTATACCAAATGAGAAACTGAAATACAGCTCCCACTCCATTTTCAACACTCTAATCGTCAAAAAAGACACACCTGTCCACCAACGAACTGATGAGGCCTGGGCTGTACTCAGTTTTCACGGGTCCCTGTACAGGCCTATCGCAGGCCCCCTTTACACCCTCCCCATCCAGCACCTAAAATCCTCCCTTCATGAAAATATAGATGTTTACATAATTAATAACGTATATGTATATACGTACATAATTATACGTTATTAATTATGTCAAAATCATATTAAATTTTAGTTACAAAGAGTAAAATACCAACATTAATCGTCATTAGGGTCTTATTCATGGGTGTTATTCACTAAAAAGGAAGAGAAAACTGCTCAGGCAAATCTCACTGCGCGAACGAACGATAGATAATAGACGTGCAACTGGCCGATAAGTTTGGAGTTCTTGGAAACTGTTGCTAATCTTGTAATTTGTTGTGGACGAACAATGCAAAATGAAAATGCATTGATTAAATGCACAAATTATTTTAGTAGAAAGATGAATGTGTGGAATTATTTTTGAAGTTTGGTATCTTGACCTTAATTTTTTTAGTAAGACCCCGGGCCCCGGGGCAGTTCTCCCCCCCCCCCCCCCTGAGTACGGCCTCGGATAAGGATGAAACGCCGGGATGAGGAAAACGGTCAGTCTGTCCCCTGTCCGCGCTATGATCATGTCCGTGTCTAGATTTATTGTTAGTTTTATGTGTCGTGTCTGTTCGTTTGTGTAGTTGTATTCGTATAAATGTACTGTATTGTGCTTTTAATTAATTATGACGAAACCATCAGGCCAATCAACGTCGTTCTACACTAGCTGATGATGATGCAGTTGCATCGAAACATGTCCTAAACGTGTCTTTCTTCAATCTGAGCTGACTGACGGTACGTAAGTAATTTAGTCTTACATAAAAAGGGACATAGCTTCGCTTGATTAAAGTAGTGGGTTTAAAAATTATTAACTTTACTGCGAGAACGGTAAAATCAAGATTATCTTAGTTATACTGAATTTAAATACTACTAATAACAAATCCGTAGCATACCCTATACTTTGATCAGACAAATTGAAACTTTTTAAGCATGCAATATCACATGCAATGTTATACATGACGGATAGAAAAATAAATATAATAAGAATATATTACACATTTCGAGAAACTAGCAACATAGAAGACAAGAACAGAATAATACAGTAAGTACAATAATAAAAACAACTCAAGAACATCTGCGATTTGAGTTGAATCAAGGAAAATCTAGGTCCCTAGGAAAATTTAGGTAACCTTGTCCCTTCTTTTTAGCGAATTTCCCCTATAGAGAAGAAACTATTACCGTAGTCGGAGTGGTAAGACCTAGGCCCGGGACCATGATAACTTTTTGATTTGTGGTCCTCAGATGCCAAAAACACAATTCGTTCAAAACTGTATATACGTGTCCGTGAGCAAGATAACTCTCGTAAAAGGTCCTATGCAATTGTATACAAACATGTAAAGCAACATTTATGACTTTACGTTCGAAAAACAGCCAGATCAACCTATCGAAAGGGGGGTTTTGTACCCCAGAAATTAGTATTTTCATCTTTTTACATATAATCTTTTAAAAAGTAACATTTTAGTTTTCACCATTGGATCCAGGTTAAAAAAACACACAATTTAGTGTTTGGATCATTATTCTATGCTAATTTGTTACAGAGATATTGAAAGTGCTAAACACTTTGTCCAATGTTATTCTTATGGAGAATAATTAAAATATTATATATCGTTTATTTATGAATGTATATTGATGAAACTTGGTAAGTGGCTTCACCTAGTTAAGTTACACTGATACTTACCTACATAAAAATACATATTTTGTGTTCCTTGTTGCAGCAAACCTGCGTACTCAGCACCCAATTTATTACTATGGAGAATATTTAAAATGTTATAATCTATATAGATTATTTATGAATTTATATTGATGCAACTTGGTAAGCGGCTTTATGCTGTATTAAGACATTGGTTAAGACATTGGTTATGCTGTATTAAGACATGCTGGTTATATTAAGACATTAAGACATTAAGACATACGTTCATTGGAAATTCGCTGAATACGCAGGTTTGCTGTGACGGGGGTATCATTTAGAGTTATTAAATTATTTAATGTAACCTTTGAAAAAGACAAATTTCAGTTTTAACCATTGAATTCAGCTTAAAAACATAATTTTGTGTTTACATAATTGCTCTACGACGATTGGTTACAGAGATATTGAATGTGCTAACCACAGTACGTTGTCCAATGTTACTCTTATGAAGAATAAGAACAATTTTATACCTCGCTTTTTTATGAATATATATATATATATATTTACATATAGATATTTTATATATATATGCATTGGAAATTCGCAGAGTACGCAGGTTTGCTGTGACGGGGGTATTATGTAAAGAGAACAAAGCCTAAACAAACCTGAGTGGATCGCTGCCGAGGTAGGTTTTCCGAGAAACATCTTAACTTTACTTGACACAAGCAATAAAGTTATACATGCTCTGACCTTTCTCTTGACATATGAATGGCTTAGGTAAATTTAATTCAGTTTCTTTCCCTTTCTTCGTCCCTCCGTCTTTTACTTTTTATAGAGAAATTACAATAAAAATAAAATCATTAATTTTGTTTGATCCAGTTTAATGTACTACGTAAGATAAAAAAAATTAAAGTAAAAACTAATATATGTTTATAGAGTATGATGTATAGGCTACACCATGTTTCATAGGAGTACAGATTTTGTTTAGCAAACTGCTGTAAGTATGTGAACCAATCAACAATAACTTACCAATAATGACACCTAGTTACATATAAGAGGAAAGAAAGTCACCCCGAACTTACTGGCTTGAGTATTTATATAGGCTCATATCAAAAACATCAACAATAATTATATAAATTCCCTTAGAGAATGTACGAACTCGAATATATATTTAAAATGCGAGGGTGCGAGTAGACGTTGACGTGAACCAAGATTACGGGAGTTCTTATTTAAGTGGATGGATGGAAAATGTGAAATATAAAATTGTGTAAATAATTGAACTAGCGTTAAACCTAGCAGAGGTCAAATAAACTTGAAACAAATAAAAATTAATCTTATACTCTAATATGAGTAAGGTTTGCTTGCTTGCTTGCGTCCGTCCGTGCTTGATTGCTTGAAACTCTGATTTCTAAAACGGCTCCAAATATTTACTTCTAGTGTTAGAAATAATTAATGTCTGGGATAAAAATAAGTTCTAGCACAGAAAAATACTGGTTTATTTTTCTATGGTTCTAGACAGCTCTCATCCCCAGGGGAAAAACAAATAATGTAAAAAACGAAACTGAAAAGTTAATAAATTAACATTGTGCTTGTGGAGTTTAAAATCAAAACAAAATCATTGTAACAGCTGTTCATAATAAACCAGGGAACTGTCAAAGTGATACTCGTGTTGTTTATAATACCCATGTGGTTTCCTGAGATCAGTGACTAAAACTGTTGAGTGAATATTGCATGTACAGAGTGGTTATATCCGAAATAAATCAAAGGGACACTGAACTATAAATAACAGCTGGAGTGACCTTAAAAATGCAGAAAAGAGGCAAATGAGCTATACAAATCTGATAGTCAGTTGGGGTAAGTGGTGAAATATTACTCCAAGTCATCTAAACAAACTGACTGGCCTTCCCCAATCCAAGCTCGGTCACCATGTACTGTAATTTTAATACACGCATCTTAATCTACCTACCTTGAATTAATGCATACACTATTAAAGGTATTATTAGGTATTTTGCATACACTATTATTACATCTTAAACTTTGTGCGAAACTCTGTTTATAGTGATTTCTTCCAAGGTAGAACCAGTACCTCACTGTGGGCTCTTGGTAGGGCGTTACCTTAGGTAATGAGGTGCACAAAGATTTGATATTAGTATTAGTTTAATATTAGTATATTCCTAGAATCAAACTAATCATAACCTTGTTTAGTTTTTATTACTTTTGAAAGATGAGTCTTAAAGTTACCAGAAGAAATGGTTCCTCAGACGTACAAGTGAACATAATGAAACGTATACAATATATGTTAATGCATTATACTATCACTCATACCTTAGAAACTTATATTATATTATATCCTTATTATACTATCACGTTACCTTAGAAACTCAGAATCATTTTACAGGATTGTCTAAAATACCCATGTATGTCACTTTCATGTAAAAATATGTACTATTTTACTCTCCTAATTTCAATACATATTTAATTCAAAGATGCAATCTCATCTAATTAAAATCAGGGATCTATTATTATTAACCCTTATGGGTTGAAAAACAATGACCAAATTTCGACTTTTACAGTTGCTGAATGTAAACGGAAATTTTAATTTCAATATTAAATATATAATGTATGGATAAACCGGGTACACATTTTTCACACACAAGATGCAAATTAAACCATTTTGAACTAAAATTAACTAATTAAAACATAGTTACTAACACTACTAATTAAAAACTTTTCAGCTTATTGGTTTATAAATAAGGTTTTGTATCAAAGAAACCTGATGTGACTGTCATTTTTGAGCGCCTCTATCGCCCACTTATAGGCGTAAAGAGTTATGCAGTTTAGTGTTAGTGTAAAACAGTAAGTTAGCTGTTAAAACTAGCGTCTGTTTAACCTGGTGTCTGTTTTTCGCTTTGAGCTTTCGTTCGAAAAACCCTGCAAGATCTGACAACTGCCCTCGAACCATCTTGCACGTTTCTTTATCGTGTTGGTAGTGCATAGTGTACACGTTTCTTTACCGTGTCGGTAGTGTACAGTGTACACGTTTCTTTACCATGTTATATGGGAGGTCAATGGTAGTGCACAGTGTACACGTTTCTTTACCGTGTTATATGGGAGGTCAATGGTAGTGCACAGTGTACACGTTTCATTACCGTCTTATATGGGAGGTCTGGTGTACAGTGTACACGTTTCTTTACCGTGTTATATGGGAGGTCAATGGTAGTGCACAGTGTACACGTTTCTTTACCGTGTTGGTAGTGCACAGTGTACACGTTTCTTTACCGTGTTATATGGGAGGTCAATGGTAGTGCACAGTGAACACGTTTCTTTACCGTGTTACATGGGCGGTCAATGGTAGTGTACAGTGTACGCGTTACTTTACCGTGTTATATGGGAGGTCAATGGTAGTGCACAGTGTACACGTTTCTTTACCGTGTTGGTAGTGCACAGTGTACACGTTTCTTTACCGTGTTATATGGGAGGTCAATGGTAGTGCACAGTGAACACGTTTCTTTACCGTGTTACATGGGCGGTCAATGGTAGTGTACAGTGTACACGTTACTTTACCGTGTTATATGGGAGGTCAATGGTAGTGCACAGTGTACACGTTTCTTTACCGTGTTAGTAGTGTACGGTGTACACGTTTCTTTACCGTGTTATTTGGGAGGTCAATGGTAGTGCACAGTGTACACGTTTCTTTATCGTGTTATATGTGAGGTCAATGGTAGTGCACAGTGTACACGTTTCTTTACCGTGTTATATGGGAGGTCTGGTGTACAGTGTACACGTTTCTTTACCGTGTTATATGGGAGGTCAATGGTAGTGTACAGTGTACACGTTTCTTTACCGTGTTATATGGGAGGTCAATGGTAGTGTACAGTGTGCACGTTTCTTTACCGTGTTATATGGTAGGTCAATGGTAGTGTACAGTGCACAAGTTTCTTTACCGTGTTATATGGGAGGTCAATGGTAGTGTACAGTGTGCACGTTTCTTTACCGTGTTATATGGTAGGTCAGTGGTAGTGTACAGTGCACAAGTTTCTTTACCGTGTTATATGGGAGGTCTGGTGTACAGTGTACACGTTTCTTTACCGTGTTATATGGGAAGTCAGTAGTAGTGTACAGTGTACAGTGTACACGTTTCTTTACCGTGTTATATGGGAGGTCAATGGTAGTGTACAGTGCACACGTTTCTTAAAGTCATGGAAGCAAATGTGTAGTTACAGTATAATGTTCTTTCAATAACTAATGATAATTTCGTTACATTGATCATTACCGAACGTTATAAGAAATAACTATTTCATATTAAATATTACAACTAATAAATTATAGAGTTAATTATGAAGAGGACAGCGATTACTAACTGAAGGATATAAAATCACAGTAAAGGGGGATCGAATGAATCTTTAGAAAAAATTTATAAGTTTATGATATAAAATATCTATGAAAAATAGTTAGTGAGAGCTGAAATATAAATACTGTACTAAAAAAATACATTAATCATGTTAAAACTGCATTAAACTATTTTTAAACGTCCAATCGAATAAAGAGCTTTGCCATTTGTTACCGAATGTTATTTTTGCCTTAGTATAATTTATAATTAACATTTTTTCGGGTCGAGTCCCCAGCACTAATTCAATAGTGGTTCGACACACGTGGGCCTTATAAACAAGGTGGGTGACGAACACTTGGGACAAAAACTAATTTAGTGTCGACGAAAGTAATAAGCGAGGTGAAAGGCCTAGCCTAATAAGAGATGTGGACAGATAACGGACAGTAGCAGCGCGAGGGAAGGAATAGCGTACTCTGTATTGATCCTAGCTGCGCATGCGCCGCCGGCTACACAACTACAGGGACGACTTCACACACACGCACACGATCGCGCCGCACCCTCCAAATATTTATGTTGGAACTGGTTTAATTCAAAGTTTCCAAATGAAAACAGCAAGTTGTGTTATTTTTTGTACTTGAGATAGAAATTAAACTTTTAGGTAATTTAAATTAGAAATAATCTGTAAAAGTAAGTTGATTTGTTTTGAAACAGAGATAAATAAAATAGTGATCTTAACAGTTAACAAAAAAGAGTAAAATTGACAATCAAACTGCTACAGATATTTCCAGTTGGTAAAATATAATGATTGTTAGTAAAATAAGATACGTACCTTATAGTTTGTCCTCACCTCTTAGGAGGAAGTAAAATATAAGTTACTACAAATTAATTTTTGAAATGTTTCATTCTAGATTTAGTGTCCAAAAACTGTACTATTTAGTTTCGCTAACCGAGTTCCCATAACCTTGATTCAACTCCTTAACACGTAACAATGATACAAATTTTAAAATAAGATAGCGAAAAAAGGGAAAAAAACAATAGGAGTTGTGGGGTTGTACGAGTATGCTGATCGAGAGATATAATTTGCAATTTTAAAAGCATTATTTAAAATAAATGAATACGTGCATTTTAAAAATTGTTGGTTGCGCGTTGAACCCGTTGGGGCATTCGATGTAAAGAGGCAGATGGGAAGTAGAACAATTTGAGCGATTACAACAAGTAAGTAGGAAAAACATTAAAAAATAAGCACAAAGGAAACAAGAAATACGATTCAGTTGCATCCCATTTATCTCCACTCATTGAGTGGGTTAAAGATGAATTGCATTACGTTGTTGATCTGATTTATTTAGGGGTTTATGTTTCTCGATGATACAAAAAATTGTTCTTTTCAAGTAACTTGTTTATTGAGTTGTTAACAGTTTGGAACTCGTGACAACATAGCATTAATGGTGTTAAAAGACTAAACCGATTGTTGTTCTTTGTTACTAAAAAATTCTTCGCAATACAACAGGTACCGGAACTATATTTAGTGTAAAATGTACAGCTGTGCGCAATATATGACATGAAAGAAAGAACAAAAGTATCAGTTTATTAATTCCACGGTTATGGAAATTGTGACGTCTAATCACAGAAGTCACAATAGTAAATATTATTCACTTCATACGAAAAAATAAACCAGAGTGTTTAATAATCTATTTAAAACTTTATGAACGTTCAACGGATCCTAATAACTTGTAATGTATATTGAAGGTTTGTATTCAGTAGGAGGTATAATGTATTCTGACACCGCTTGCTTGTATGGCATGACATTTTAAAAAGTAAACACGAAACATTCATGACAAGCAATCGCGTTCTATTTGCTTCCCAAACGTGTTAGACGGTTTCATCACGAAACATTCATGACAAGCAATCGCGTTCTAATTGCTTCCCAAACGTGTTGGACGGTTTCATCACGAAACATTCATGACAAGCAATCGCGTTCTAATTGCTTCCCCAACGTGTTAGACGGTTTCATCACGAAACATTCATGACAAGCAATCGTGTTCTAATTGCTTCCCCAACGTGTTGGACGGTTTCATCACGAAACATTCATGACAAGCAATCGCGTTCTAATTGCTTCCCCAACGTGTTAGACGGTTTCATCACGAAACATTCATGACAAGCAATCGCGTTCTAATTGCTTCCCCAACGTGTTAGACGGTTTCATACGGAACTAAAGGCATCTCAGAACGCCGGTTATTGCATACACTACCTGAGCTCTTGAACTTATTACCTGCTATCATATTTACTTCATATCTCAGTAGGAAATTGTTATGTCATCTTGCTCCTCTGTGAGTGTGCCATTCCAGATAAATAGTTGGAGACAACAACTACACTGTATCTTATTAAATACATAGCTTCGATTTACTTGGAAAATAAAGTTTAAAGGCACCTTATAAACACCCTGTACTTGGTGATAACACTACACCGAGTTTTGTATTAAAAGTATAAGAATACTATTGTTTGTAGTACATTTGTTAATTTTGAGCCCGTATATTAAGTTTTGCATTTGCCATACGTGGTTCATTTCATTGATTCATTCATTGTCGCTGGATTAGGAAACCCCAGCATAGCTGCTAGGCACGTCTTTCACAAGCGGGAATATTTCGCAGGTTACCGGAAGGATAGGAAAGGGTTGGATGGGACGGCAACCAAATGGAACCTTTAGAGGGCCAACTACCGTGCCACTGTGACAGCTGGGATGAGAATCAAACGGGGGTCCGCATTCTGCCCTCCAATTGGTCAACTCAACTGACCGGGTTTCCATGTACAACAGCCACGACCATACAATCTCTGTTGGGAACCAAACCCGGAGTTTCCGTCCCCAGCCGCTGCAAATGGTTGGGCCAGTAGTTGAAAGGGAAGTTTGTCATAATGGAATTTTTTAAGTTTGTCCTGGGACCCATATGTGGTTTATTTCTCGGTTCTGAGTCTGAGTCTCGTTGTAAGGGTCTTGCCCTCATTTTATACGTGGTAAGTTCACAATAAATTTTAAATTTATTTTTACTGTCGGTTGACCAAGTTAGAAAAACACATCCGAATCATTAATGTTTTCATATTTAATCATAGTACTTCAATGACGTTTTATATAATCCAGCAAACAATATACCGTGTTGGTAAATCCTGGCAAAATAAACAGTACAAGGATGGGTTGCTCTGGATCTGCGATAGTAAAACTGGCTTCTTAAATTTATCCCAGGAACGAGAGCGTCGGCCAAGATATTGCGCCTCGACACAGACTATACACCGCCGCACCGTGACCCGTTGTGTGAAGAATAACGAAAACTTAGCAACAAAATAGAAAGGAAAACCTATTATAAATGTTGGCTATTGATTTTCCTTGTATTTATAACCAATTGTTGTATTTTCGAAGGCCACACCAGATGGAAAATAAAGGCATATTTCATTTCAACTTCAACATCCTCCTAAAGCTGCCGAAACGGTGATCAATTAAAATGTTTGTTAGTATGTGTAGTATGTAAATTATTAATGATTATTTAGTTGACGGGTTGTCACTATTTGCATGTTTTATGTTTAATGTTAAATGGCATGTCTAATCTGAATCTGCAAACAATCTTGTAAAACTTGGAGTCGCAGCGTTTAATGCAGTGACTAAGATTACTTTGTTGCATTATTTTATTTTTCACATGTACACTTTAACTGGATATAAGTTAGCTTTAAAATGTATAACAACCTTTTAAAAGTAATATAATGACCAGCTAAATAAATTTCCAGGATTAAAACTACGTAGTATTTTCAAGGGCCCTATATACAAATGAGGGGAACTAAGGTCGGCTGTCAAAGAGTTTGGTAACAAAATAATCACATTTTCTGTCTATCTCTTTCATAACTTTTAATTTATTAATTTATTTCTGGATGATATAAAATACGCATCAAATCGCAATGAAATATTGTAGAGCTATGTATAAATACCCCGCTGGGAAATTACAAATATGCATATTAGCTTTAAGATTTCCTTTGAAATTCGGACATTGGCATCAAGGCAGAAGGTTATCGGGTCAAAATCTGTTATATGCCCCAATTCTATTTTTCCCATATAGACTTGTAAAACCAACTTATAGAAACTGTATGTGCTAAATAATGAAGAAGACAAATGTTAGAATAGTTTTTTAATCACAAATGATATAAATTTCACAAAAAACACACATACATTGTAAGACATTTCTGAGCTGGCCAAAGTGCCGTAATCTCTTGAAGTATTGCATCAAATGCGTTTCCTTGTTGAGGAAGCCTTACACCACATACATTTTCACAAGTAGCTGTCCAATAATTGCGAATGATTTTCGTAACGTAACGTAATGCAACCTAACCTAACTCCGCAGAGCGTTGTATACCCCAGTTTTCTGCCCACACACCACTCTGCGGAGTTAGGTTAGGTAACATCGGAAATTAAACTACATATAAATTAAATGACTAACCTAATAATCGTCAAGGTCGAATACGGAAAGGACTGATTAGAAGCGGCCGACAACGAGAGATAACGCCGTGAGGACTTTGACCTTCTGAGGGTCGCCTAAAATTGAAGTTGACCCACATATTACTTAGAATTACCCTGTCTATTATACTGAGTAACTGAATGAAAGTGATTCGTTGTCTTAGTTAAGGTTGGTCAGTTGCGGGCCGCTGCCGGCGATGCTACGGCGAAACATTACCTCTCCGAGACAGATAAGAAAAGAGCGACAACAATACCTACCAAAACACCTTCAAAAATACTAAATGTTTCCGTTTTACTTTATAATCTACTCAGACACTAAAAACTATGTTTTTTTACAGTTTAAAGTTAATAGGAAATAGTTTAAGCGTTGGGGGCACATAACGGATTTTGACCGGTTATCGTCTTAGGCCACAGCCAATTTGTAAAATAAGTCATTTATCCGTGGAAAAGACCCTACAAAAATGAATATTATTTTATAAGTTAGGGGAATAAGCAAGTGTTCGGTTTAATGTGTAAACATATTTTTAATTTCGGGATTTATGAGTAACGCATGAATTTGTTATAAGTATGCAAAATCTGGTAAAATAATCCAACACAACTCCCGCGGGATTCTGATGACCATTTATACTCTGAAAATCATAGTAAAATAAAATTACAAAAACTCCTTTGAAAAAGTACAATAGTTCAAGTATAATACTTCACTAACCAAAAAAGCCTATAGTTAGCCAAATAAGCCTACAAATGAGTCCTATTTCAAAGATATCGTATCCAAACCAATTTGACCTAATTATTATATAATTATTATATAATATATGCATTAACGATTAATTATCTCACATGTTAAGCGAGGTTGGGCGTAGGTTTGATCCCAGCAGGTAACTAATAATATTAATGACCGGTCACCACAGGCTTTCTGGCTTGCCCATGAGTCTATTACCGTTGTGGTAACTCTCTCTAGATCGCAACACAGGCTTAATGGTCTGCAGCAACAGGCAACTGATTTTTAACATTTTACCTATTTTCAACTGGTTAGCAATTACGATTTTACAAAAAGCAATTACAACACTTTTCAAGCTGCGTATTTCTTATTGAATCAACTTGTATTGTGCCTTTTTATACGTTTTAAAACATGTTTAGCTTTATGATTGGTTATCCGAGGAAATTGTAATGACTGTTTACATTGTTGCTCGTCATACATTTTTCTAATAATTAAATAATTCTGAACCGAAACTAAATAAAACATAGAAGACACATAGCATTAATTATGTATTTTTAAACAACTCACAGCGTTCATGTAACCTGTTAAGTTTCTATCGTTCTGATTAGGAAAAAATTAATTCTTAAGGGGTTGGTTTTGGGAATTTTATATTTTTTGACTGTTGAGTGTCCCCATAAAATACAAAGTACATCCTTCACTCTTTGCAGGTTTTCTCTCTGTTTGGTGTAGCAGTTGTCATGCATTCGTCCAATAAAAATAGGAATATTTTTCCACGATAAAAGAAATCCTCAGTGAATGTCCAAAGACAATATAGTCGTAAAAAAAGACTCCGTTGGTTTTGGTATAAATTATTGAGAAATAAAACTTTTGGTATAAAAACAATGATGTTTGAAATACGATTTGTAAGTTATCTTCCATCTCCAAAATAACTGCTATAAAACTCGGAGAAAACAGCAGGGAGAAGAGGAAAACTTGGGTTGTACAACCGGCTGGCGGCTGGAGGGAGACGTGCGTGTTCCCGACCTCACTTCAATCTCTGTCAAAATAACCTTGGTTGGTTCTTTCTGTTGCCATAAATTAACCGATCATGATTGCTTGGACGGTACATTACCGTTCTGTACAATTCACATTCATTATGTAATTGGTTTCAGTTTTTGTTAACTAGATTGCTCACTCTTTTATTTATCTTCTGACTTATCTTTCGATTCTTCTATTTAATTGTATCATTTTGGGATTTTAGTCATTTTATTAATTTTCTAGTTGGATGATATTTAATGATTTATTAATTTATTTCTCGTTACCTGATAAGAAACTAAAAACTTGTAGTTTTTAGTAACTTATCTGTAGACTTTGTAGGCTTTGGGGGATTTACACCAAAATATCTTGGAACTTTTTTAAACTTTTAATCAAAATACTTAACAACAATTTGCACTAGCACTATTTAAAATCAGAGACAAAAAATACGTTGATTTAAAAAAATATTATTTTACGACAAGAAGCATACACCTTTTCTTAAAGTTATTCCGTGCTTTTGTCATGAAATCTTTTTACACATATTCTTGATGGCCGTAGTAACAGACTTGAACTGGGTGGTGTAGGTTGAAATAAAAAATATATATATACAGTAATTTTCTGCGCTACCATTATTATACTTGTTAATCGAGTTATAACTAATTTATAAACCGGTGGACTGAGCCGTACTCGGTGATTTTTGATTAGTTTTCGTGGGTTAGAAAACTCAATAGATGAATGTTGTATGGTTATATAATTTACATTCTTCGTGTTCGTCAGCGAAGCTAATTAATTATCTCTCTAATTCATCCCAGTTTGTGGAATAGTCCTGGAGTAGTTTTTCACCACGTCCCCCTTCCACCATTAAGAGTAAATTTGCCTCTATTTCGCACATTAAAGTCACTTTTAAAATTAAAATTCTTTTATTCAAACAAAAAATATTCAAAATTGTACATGCATTAACAATTGTGAAATAGATCCCCACAAAGCAATGCTTGTGTGCAGGGACAGAACCACTAATCAAGCTTTGTTATAACTCAATCTCCCTTCAGGTTGTATTTTTCACCCATACACATTTGATTAATTTTGATATATCCACTCTATATGCAATATTCATTCTATGTTCAGTCACTGTTTCATAGAAATCACTAATCGATACTTTACCATGTGTAAATATTACTTTATCAGTTCACACTGGTTATTTATTCACAGGTGTTATGATTCTTTCGTTTTGATTTGAAACTCCATAAGCCCAATGTTAAACATTTTCAATTTTCAAATGAGTTTTTTAAACATAATTCGAGTTTTCCTGAGTCGAGGTTTTTACCATCGATTGATGAGGCCTAAAACCCCAAATCCCAAAGTTTAATTCAAAATTCTTCTGCTAGATTCCAAGCAGACCGACAAACTGACAGCCATTGTCGTATCGGAGTATAGGATTATAAAAAAACAGATATGACAACAATTAAATAAATAGTATCAAAACTTAAACAAACTAATGCAATGATAACAAAGAATACTCAACAATTACGATAGAAATAAAACGGTGCAATGAAGTAGTTGAAGAATTCCTTTATTCCAAAAACCATCGAGTGCTGCTACCAGGAATTTAATAAACAAATTAACAATGTCATATTAAAACCAAAAGTATAAAGCAATTAAACCAATAACTTCAACGTAAAGAGGCCAACTAAAACACACAAGGTCAAGAATGCCAGCCAGACAACTAGTTCATCCAGTAGTTCAACTGTCGCAGTGTCCAATCTTATAAATTATTGAAATTCCTTCAAAACAAATAAAAAATCTGTACAACTACAAATAAAAACCTCAGCCGTACAAATTCTTACAAATTGATAGAAAACTTATAAATATATAGATCCACCAGCAAATGCAATCAATATTTATTTTATTCAACGTATCAAATATTTACACTAACATCGATAACCACCAGATGAAGCAACATACCAAGTTTTACCAATTTATGTTGATAAACAAGCAATATATCCCCTTTTTAAATTCTCCATAAGGATAACATTATAGCTGCTGAGTATGCAGATTTCCTGTCATGGTTACCACAAAAATGGGTTTTGTACGCAAATGTCAGTAAACCCCAACCATAAGAAGTTACATACCAAGTTTCATTATTTTATGTTCATTAATAAGCGAGATATACAATTTTAATTATTCTCCATTAGATTAACATTGGACAACGTACTGTGCTTAGCACTTTCAATATCTCGGGAACCAATTGACGGAGATGATAAAAATAATAATTGTTTGTTTTTAAGTTAAATTCAATAGTGCAAATTAAAGTTTGGCTTTAAAAATAATTATGTGTAAAAAGTAAAAAAAAAAACATTTTTGGGGTACAAAACCAAACCTCATAATGGTGCGATCTGTCTGGTTTTCGAACTCATAGTATAGTATAGATGCTGCCTTACACGTGTATACGAAGTTCCATAGGTGGTAAGACTAAGCTCGAAACCTTGATAACCTTTCGTTTTGAGATCACCAGATTCCAAAAACAATTAATTCAAATTCATAAATGAATTCATATATAATTCATATATGAATTTGAACGAATGGTGTTTTTGGCATCTGGGGGCCTCAAAACGAAAAGTTATCATGGTCTCAGGCTTAAGTCTTACTATGCAACCTACGGTAATAGCTTATTCCCTATAGGGTAAATTCACTGAAACGGCAAGAGTAGTTTTAATATATATGTTTTTAATTTGTCTGGAGCGCGATGTTAACTTTAACATTGTAGCTGTAAACCGTAATCCAGCTCTTAGCAATGGCCCAGTTAAGCAAAATCCAGCAAATCCAGTTAAGAAATGGCCCTTTTCCCTATCCTAACAATGTACTTTCACTCGGTGACGCATATATTCTCACAGACATAACACAAGATAAATGAAACCCCATTAGACGTACCACTCTGAGTGGTGAAAAAATAACATATGTACAAAATAAGTTGTAATACCTAAATATTCTTCAAAGAATAATGTTATTGTGCAATTCGTCAGTTTTAGTATATTTTCTCATATACCTAAAAAATCGGGTTATTAATTAAGATTTAAAAAATTTTCATCACTTGGGCTGCAGTAAAACTATTTTTACATTATTCAGGTGTTCCGTCATCTGAATAAATACTATACCATGATATAAACACTAAATACAGGGCGTTTCAAAAAGAATGGCCCGATTTTAGGCAGCTTAATTTTTTTTAAATGTGAACACAATCAAATTTGACATCAAACTAGTCACAGACGCATCAGGTTTTTGATAATGTATTACAAATGTTCTTCAATAGGTGTGCTATAGTGCCGGTTTAGTGACGTCATCCTCGTGGATAAATCATTATTTTAAAGTTAGTGATAAATTTTAAATCATCCCGCCAGATGGCGGTGTGGAGACCCCATTCTAAAATGGAACACGTGTTCATAATCAAAACAAATTATATCTTTTCGAGGGGTGCATAAAACGTAACCAATTTCGTCTGCGTAGTGTTAACACCTATGCCTAGTATTAAAATTATGGAGTATCACATCGTTTTCGAGTCAGTCACAATGTGAGAATTATTTTACTGTAAATTTTCTTAATTTTAAATAATTACTTCCTCAATTACAACCTTTAGATCACCTAAAATACCCTTGTCGCAGCAAACCTGCGTACTCAGCGAATTTCCAATGCATAATACTTGTCTTAATACCACATAAAGCCGCACACCAAGTTTCATATAAATATATGCACAAATAAGCGATGTATACAATTGTAATTATTCTCCATAAGAATAACATTGAGGATGAGTAAGCAGGTTTGCTGAGACAAGGAAAAAATTGTTTTTATGCAAATATAAATATAATTCCACTAGGCGAAGCCACATACCAAGTTTCATCAATATTCATGCATAACTAAGCGATATATAACAATTTAATTATTCTCTATAAGAATAACATGGGGGCTGAGTACGCAGTTTGCTGCAACATGGAAAACATGGGTTTTTATGCAAATATCAATATAGGCTAAGTCAACAAGGTGAAGCCACTTACCAATTTTTATTAATTTATGTTCAAGGAGGATAAATAAAATAGTCTTACAACACTATAAAGTATATTTACACTTATACTGTACTTACATAGAAGACAATCTGTTTGGGCCTGATGATGACCGGTGTAACTGGTTGAAATCGATCGCCTTGTACCATCTTTTGTGTATATTTTACCGTCTTGTATGTAAGTACAGTATAAGTGTAAATATACTTTATAGTGTTGTAAGACGTATTTTATTTATCCTGCTTAGTTGTAACAACGCGTATCATGCTAGTAAAGAAATTATTTAATTTATGTTCATAATCAAGGGAAACATTAAATTTTACTTAAGTATTCTCTATAAGAATAACATGGGGGCTGAGTACGCAGGTTTGCTGCTACGGGAGTGATCGGTAAAAATTGATTTTTGTGCAAATAACAATAGACCACAACCAGATGAAGTCATATACCAAGTTTCATTAGTATACGTTCATAAATAAGCGAGATATAAAATTTGTCTTAATCTCCATAAGAATAGCATTGGACAACGTACTGTGTTTAGCACTTTCAATACCTCTGTAACCAATTGACGTAGAGAAATTATAAAAAACAAACAAATCGTGTGTTTTGAAAAGCTGAATCCAGTGGTGAAATCTAAAATTTGACTTTGTAAAATATATTACATGTAAAAACTTCAATAAACCCATTTTTGGGGTACAAAACTCCCTCAAAATAACACTTCGGATGAAGCGATCTGTCTGGTTTTCGAACTTAAATCGTCATAAATGCTGCTTTACACGTTTGAACCAAATTTAATAAAAATCGGAACTTTTTTACGAGAGTTATTGCACCCACGGATATATATATCCGTGGGTAAGTTTTATATATATATATATATATATATATATATACACACACCATGATAACTTTAAAGAAAAGTTATCATGGTCCCGGGCCTAGGTCTTACCTTGGCAACTACGGTAATAGCTTCTCCCTATAGGGGAAATTCGCTAAAAGGGGTTTCATAACTTTAACCGACCCTTATAGGAAAAAGCCACATCAACAAAACTGAACCCATGAATATATCCGGGGTTTACGAATACGGCACCAACCCTTAAATGTTATAAAAAACACATTAATACGGCACCTAACCCTTCACCAGCCGCCATGACCCACATTTACCCGGCACCAACCACCCCTCTTACCCATTCCACTTACACCCCTCCTCCTTCACCCCCTCCCTCTCACTAACTACTCTCTCGACCACCTCCCCGGATTTGTAATAGATTAGGAGCGACAAGGGTGTTTTTTATTCACAAAAATAGTTTGTTACGGAGGACAAAAATTGATTTCTCATGTACACAAGATTGGCGGAAAAACCTGTTCCACAATCAATAGAGTGTTATGCCCACTTTAAGAAAAATCAAAAACATCATGTACTGTTAATTTGACAGATAATATATTTCTTCCATCCATTTTTTGAAATGTATTATTTAAAACTCTAAAAGCCATTCAATCTTGCGCGTTTTTTATGCTAAAAACTATTTACTGGCAAGTTGGATTTTATTTGGTGGTGGAACCCTTCATCGTAAATGTCCTTCTCGTACTTCTGAATGTATAACCAACTCCCTTCATAACCTACTATGCATTGCCATTCCAGAAGTAATTGTACTTGTATGTTATTTGTAATTGTAACAACTGGTCTTGCTAGAGTACCGCGCTTCGTTAGTAAATCAATAGCTGTTACAATTCAGTTGATTTATTACTATTATTCTATAAGTTTTACAACAAAGCATTGGCGACCTGCAAGGTGGTGCCTTAACGAATGTAAGTTATATGAGATTTTGTCGCATTGTATGGCCTACTATTAAACCCATACTACTGTTAGCAATTAATAACATACAGTCTCTATTCCAATTTTTAAAATGTTACCTTAATCCTATAAGATTGACATTCATTGTATTTAATGCGGAATTCTACGTTTTTCTTTTAAATTGAAACTGTGGACTCGCATAAGAAAGCTTGTGGACCTGTCGAAGTCGGAGTATGCGGGGATATTTTCGGTTTTGCTTTTTAAAAGGCGTGTTCGTTTTATTATTATTCTGTGTTCGCAGGTTAAACCAGAGCTTAAATACGCTGAGAGATTTAGAGGCAGATGGGACTGAATAGCTGGGGGGGAGTAGAGAATGAGGGGAGTATATATGGGGTTGTGGAGGGGAACCTCTCTACCCTACCTGTATATTGCCTTGGTGCCGTATTAAAGTGTGGAATTAATAACGCCTGGTTAAACTCTTAATGAGGGTCAGATTTGGTGCCGTATTCGAGTGCCGCCAATATATCTTTCGAGCTATTTCATGCTGCAGCATTATCTAAACTTCTATTCTAAAGTTCTATTATAAAGTTGGTTCATTAGAATATTTAAAAATTGCCATTAGCATATAATCAATATAATTATCACGAAAATGGAATCATTATTAAAGGAGAACTTGGAATAGGGGACTTGAAATTTCTCAATCAGCGCGTTTTTAGTCTTTAAGACAACTGTAATGAAATAATTATGTATTTTTGCGCCTCACTATTCACTTATTAACCAATAATTGCCGTAACACGCGGTAAGTTTGTTTGTATGGGCTGGACCGTACATAAACGTTATTCTGCAACAATAATGAGACAACGCTCTAGGCAACGCTTCGTGTAATATTTATCAGAACAATTGACTCCATCCAGCCGGGGTATAACCATTGTTATGCCCCCATTATGTAATAATTTAACATGCATCCGATATGTCAAATGCGAAAAGCTAATTACGAATAAACTTTTAACTAGACATAACTGGCACCGGCAAACCTGACCGGATTATAATCTAGAAAGTACACTTTAAAATTCAACTACTGTAGGGTTTTAGCGAGTTTGAAGTAAAATACGAGTTTTTGAATATAAGTGTGGACAAACTAAGTTTCCTTTAGACAGAATAGGAATACTTTAAAATTAATTCTCACACATTATGTAGTGAGAAATATAATAGTCTATTAGTAATGAGTAAAATCATTATTTTGTCACACTTGATGTGTTCTCTGAACACTGCAAGAATCGAGCTTCCAAAACCTCTCGGAATCTTCAATTTAAGTTCCTCAGTTTCTCGAACCTTTTTTGCTAAAACCGTCTTGACTTAACACTAATACAAATCTAAGTTTGTAATATCAGGGGCATAGCGATTTTACTGTCTCGATTTAGCTAGGTTTTGCTGTCATTTGTTACTATTAAATTTAGCCATAGAAAATGTATGTATATGTTTTATGTTAATAAACAAGGACAGTTTGTTTCTCCTTATACGGATTTGAACCCGAAACCCATTAAAATAATGCGGCAAATCTTCCCTAAAAGTAGTTATTAGCCTTTTCTCTCATTTAATTTCATGACTGTCAAAGAGGAAATTGAGATTCGAACCCGAGATCCTGCAAAATGGAAAATATTAAATACAAAATAACAGTCGGGAGTGAACTAGAAGGTTCACCATCATTTTATCTAATATAATTTCAGCTGTATTATACGTATTTTGAATGAAGGAATTTAACATAAAAATCCCCACATGCCATGAAATAATGGTCTATTTTATATATTTTGTTCTACTTTCACCGCGATGTGAACTCGCAGCTTTAGCTCACAACAGAACTGTCACAAGCAGCTCGACACCACCACAGCACGACGCGACGCGACGGAAGCCGTTGCATTTTCTATTAGAGTCCCTCCGGGCCTCTTTTGAAAATTACACCAATTTCGTCTTTCATTCCAGAAAGAAATATTGCATTCAACTAGAATTAAATTTGTGCTAAAATAGTACTTTGCGATAATTTCAACAAATAGGCCCATGTTAAAATAGTGACATATTTTTCATTGTTTTAACGAGTTATTCAGTTCAAACGATACCACAATTTTTAATGATAATTTGAAAGCGGTGTTTGCATTCCCAAACCATCTGGTTGATTTTTAGCGAATTTTCCCTATAGTGAAGAAGTTATTACCGGTGTCGCCATGGTAAAGACCTAGGACCGGGACCATGATAACGTTCCCTTTTGAGGTCCCCAGATGCCAAAAACATAATTCGTTCAAAAAAAAACAAAAAATATATATATATATTAGTGTGTGTCTGTGGGTGCGATTCTTCTCGGAAAAAAGGTCCGATTTTGATGCAATTTGGCAAAAATATGTAAAGCAACATTAATGACTTTAACAGACATGACAGATCGACTCATCCAAAGGGGTATTTTGGGGGGGGGCTTTGTACCACAAAAATTAGGGTTTTGAATATTTTACATAACATATTTTTAAAAGTCAAATTTTAGTTTGTACAGTTGGATTCAGCTTTAAAAACACACAATTGGGTGTTTTGATCATTTCTCTACGTCAATTGTTTACCGAGGTACTGAAAGTGCTAAGAACAGGACGTTGTCCAATGTTATTCTTATAGTGAATAAGAAATATTTTATATCTCGCTTATTTACAAACTTATTCTGACGAAACTTGGTATATGGCTTTATCTGATTGTGGTCTATTTTTATTTGTGGAACGAAGCCATTTTGACCGATGTTTCCCTTAGCAGCAAACCTGCTTACTCAGCTCCCATGTTATTCTTATGGAGAAAAAGTAAAATATTATGCCTCCCTTAATTATGAATATAAATTAATAAAACTTGAAATGTGGCTTCATATGTATATTTGCATAAAAACCCATTTTGGTCTTCCTCGTTGCAACAAACCTGCGTATTCAACTCCCATGCTATTCTTATGGAGCAATTAAAATGCTATACATCGCTTATTTATGAATCTGTATTGATGAAACTTGACATGTGTCTTCACCTAGATGAATTCTATTGATATTTTCATAAAAACAGATTGTTTGTGTTCCTTGTTGCAGCAAAACTGCTTACAGATCCCCCATGTTATTCTTATGACACATTTGTTAATATATTTTTATGAAACTTGGTAAGCGGCTTTATGTGATATTACGACATATATTTGCACTAGAAATTCGCTGAGTACGCAGTTTTGCTGCTACGAGGGTATTTATTTATGGCCATATAAATGCGATAAATTATACGAGGATTGTATTATCTTAGCTACCTCCATTCCGAGGAGATCGCTAGATCGTGAGGACCTGATTTAGATTTGTTAGATTCCTCAGTGAGTAATGGATAACTTGGAAGCGTGTATTACTAATGCATTCAACCCCATAATCAATTCTAGGTGGTATTTCACATAAGTACGACTAACAACTAGCAGCTAAGAAATTTAGTAAACAAAATCACATGCGGGGTTAAATTTACAGGGGGGGGATATGTGGGTGTTTCAATGTTCGATATAAAAAAATCATGTTATAAATAATAACCTATTTATGTGTTTCAGAGCCTATATAGTTTATTAATTAGGTGAGGTGTATTTTCAGTAAAGAGAGAGACGAACAAAACAGTTGAAGTGATTGATCTGAAGTAAGGTTTATTAAATGTTTGCCCTTTCCTGGAATGAAAGGAGTACGCGATCGAGCATATTTGAGGGAGCTATGCGAGAGTGTTGTTCTAACAGAGATGAATAATGCGTTCTTCAGGAAAACTAACGGCAATATAACATTTCGAGTTGTTGATTTGTAAGCTAAACAAAAATTGGGTTTTGTATATCCGGAAGAGCTATCGATATCCATAAAATGCAATTAATTAATATATAGGTGACCGAGAATCTTTTTATAAATATTTTATTAATTCATTTGGTAAAACAATTGATTATTATCAATTAAATTTTCATGTGTTTAATATTTTTTTAACAGTATAATAAACTCGATTAAAATTTATGTAGTTATACTTGTACAGCTAAACAGGATAAATAAAATACGTCTTACAACATTGCAAAGTATATTTACACTTATACTGTACTTACATACAAGACACTCTGTTTGGGCCTGATGATGACCGGTGTAACTGGTTGAAATCGATTGCCTTGTACCATCTTTTGTGTATATTTTACCGTCTTGTATGTGAGTACAGTTTAAGTGTAAATATACTTTGTAGTGTTGTGAGACGTATTTTATTCATCCTGTTTAGTTTTAACAACACGTATTAAGTAACTAAAGAAATTATTATGCAGCTAGCACTATCTTGAAAGATCCTTAAGGTTAAATTAATCCCTAAAATTAAATAAGAATGCATAATTATATTTAAGCTACAACCTGAATTAAACTGGGGTTTATTTGAATAAGTGCTTTATGAGGAATAATTTACAGACGAGCACCTTAATATATTGTATACTGAAAACGGGATTAATCTAACATCAGCGTAGATAAAGAGATATTGTGAATATCATTGATGTATCGGTATTGATATTATTTATTAATATTGTGAATACAAATAAAAACTACAAATAATAAGAATTATATTTTTGCTAAACAACTTTAGTTTAATGTTTAAAAGTGTTTGAAGGAGGGGGGTTTCAGCTATAGGAGAGTAATTTTCCTGTTGGCTGATAACGCTATAAGGGAAATGGCTTATTCGGAGAAATATAGATATATATAGAAATATTTGCCCTTGTTCGCCGTACTTATAACAGTAGAAAACGAATATGAGGGGTTACGAAATTAAAATTCATAGTGTTTTAGGTAGCTAGTAAGTAGTATATTTAAGGGAACGTTTTACAAGAATATATCATATGAAAAGGTACATATGAGTTAAAAAATAACATAAGTTACTGATATTTTGTTAAGTAGCTAGGGGACTAAGCTTTGCTCGGGTAAGGCCAGTCAATTAGATTAGATGACGGGAAGTAATATTTCACCACTTAACCCAACTGATTACCGGATTTTTTTTAGCTCATTTGCATCTTTTCTGAATTTTTAAGGTAACTCCAGTTGTTATTTCTAGCTCAATGTCCCATTGATGTATTTTACCACTATATATATGTAATCACTCAAAGGTTTTAATCGCTGCTCTCAGGAAACCTCATGTTAATAATAATAAGAAACTTGAGTATTACTTTGACAGTTCACTGATTTTTAATTATAAACAGCTGTTATGCAGTTTTGATCGATTTGTTTTGATTTGAAACTCCATAAGCCCAATGTAATTTTCTAAACTTAAAACTAGTTTTTTTACATTACCTGATTTTTTTGGGGGATGATAACTGTCTATAACTTATTTTTAACCCAGAAATTAGTTAAATACGACTTTTGAAGGAAATCGTTGGATCCGTTGTTGAGATCAGAGTTGCAATAAGCAAGCAAGCAAGCACACAGGCAAGGAAACCTTACTCATATTAGAATATAGGATACATTCTATACCACATTACATTTCATACCATATTACTAACTATTTGACCAATCAACCTTTTAAGATGTATATGACAAGAGCATCGTCGCAATCCCGGTGCGTTTGTTGGACGGGTAGCCTCCGCCCCCGGGGGAAATACCCGCTCGTGGATGCCCCATATTCCCGGTGACATCTCCATTTAACAGAGTACCATGTAGGCGGGTTTTGTCCTACATTTCAACTGGATGGTTTTTATAACGTTTTCCTGTTCACAGACAGATTTATAAAACCTGAAGTCCGAGCTTTCGTCGAGTGGCTATACTACTTCACCGCCAATGTTATTCTATACTCTAATATGATTAAGGTTTGCTTGTTTGCTTGATTGCAACTCTGATCTTAAAAACGGCACCAACGACTTCCTCCAAATGCTGAAAATAACTAATTCCTAGGATAAATATAATTTCTAGACAGGGCTCACATCCCCAGGAATAATCAAATAATGTAAAAAAACGAATTAAAAAAAATCAAAACAAAAGTATTGTAACAGTTGTTCGTAATTAACCAGGGAACCGTTAAATTAATACTTGTGTTGTTTATAATTGTTAACATGTGGTTTCCTGAGAGCAGTGACTAAAACTGTTGAGTGAAGATCGCATATATAGAGTGGTCATATCCGAAATAAATTAAAGAGACATCGAGCTGTAAATAGTAAGAATGCAGAACAGAGGCAAATGAGCTATACAAATGATTATCAGTTGGGGGAAGTGATGAAATATTACTCCAAGTCATCTAAAAAAACTGACTGGCCAACGCCGAGCAAAGCTCGGCCCCCAGGTACTACATTTAACATTAAAAAATACCTTTGCCCCTAACCCTGGGTCATATTCGGTTGGCTTTGTCTTCAGATAAAACATCATTTAAGGAATTTTACGCATTCTGAGCACTCGTAAGCCGAGATACTCGTCATGAATGTCGCCCATTCAACCTTTTTGAATGAATGACCTTTGAACTTACACTGCCCCTTAACAACCAGCTGTCTTTGTGTGTCATATTACTGTACGTACGATATCTCACTGAATTTTTGTTAAATACCCGGATAAACTATGTGTAATGTATAACATTTGAAGAATATCATTATTTATATGAGGAAACTTTTACACTTTACCCAATTGCAATATAGATTTTGGATATTTAAAGATGTTTTATTTAAAACGGGTTAAATACCTGCTTTCGAGTAATCAAATATGGTGCAGGAGCAACTAGTTTCGACTTCTTCACTTAGTCATCTTCACTTAGTGATCAACCTTGGAGATTTATATTCACTTGGAGCAACTAGTTTCGACTTCTTCACTTAGTCATCTTCACTTAGTGATCAACCTTGGAGATGTATATTCACTTGGAACAACTAGTTTCGACTTCTTCACTTAGTCATCTTCACTTAGTGATCAACCTTGGAGATTTATATTCACTTGGAGCAACTAGTTTCGACTTCTTCACTTAGTCATCTTCACTTAGTGATCAACCTTGGAGATGTATATTCACTTAGGTTGAATGAAGTGTAATGATAAACTAAGTTGTTTTGTTTATACATTAGGCTGTACATAATTGTCATTGATTTATATTTAACCAGTGACGCATCCTGTTACTGGTGATCTGAACTGCATTGTAAAGTTAACTGTACATTTTGTACATTACAATTCCTCTCTTAGAGGAGCTAAACAAAAAAATATGTTCTTGAACTCTTGTCTAAATAAATACTCACCGGAAAACACTTCGAAAGAGAGCCGACTTTCAGCTGTTGAGGTTAAAACTACATGGATCAAAGAAAACATGTCTCACAGGAAATGAGAGTTTGTGTTTTACAAAGGTACCGGTAGTGTTTTTCTTTTTTATCTAAATTCTATACATTCGGTGTCTGGTGACAGATTTGTAGACAAGTATGTAAATTTAAAAGTAATTAAAGTGAAAGCTTTCAAAGGGTTTCAATAAAATATAATTGATGTCTATGTGTTACAGGGGACGACCTAGCGGTGGACTTGAGTCACTTGAGTGAGGAGGAGCGCGCGTTGATCCAAAACGTGATGGCAAAAGCGAAAGAGATAGAGGAACCTCCTCCGGCGCCCGCCTTCCCCCCGCACCACATGTAAGTTGATTGTGTAAGAGAGCGTTGGAGCATGAACACGCGATTCGCAATCCGTCTAGATCCCTCTACATTCTAGACAAAGTTTCCGCCGTAGATATTTCCACAGCGTATTTCGGAAATGGAGACAGTACGCTATTGATAAACTTATCTCAGGGCCGTGAAATTCTTGCGAACTACTGAATTCCCTGTGATACTCGTCGCAACCGAAAGTAAATTATGCCAACTGACGGAAATATTGGGTGTCTATAAAATAATAGTGGGGATTAGATTTTTTGTAGATGAAAACAAACAAAGATACGGGAAACCTTGTCTTCATTACATGTTTCCCTACGTTATGCAGTTTAGTCTTCTTAACTACCAAAGTTCTATCTGGTAATCCCAGACATGCATAATATCTTGAGTCACTAGTGAAACAGCCTCATTTATTCTTTGTTTCAAATGGACGAAGTCCTTGATTTTTTTAGAGTACCGGTAAGCATTCTTCTTCTTAACGTATTCTGAACAAGTCTGAAGGTGAGAGATCGGGGGCCAGGATATAGGCCCTCCCCTGCCAATCCATTTGTTAGAAAATTGATCATGCAATGTATTTGAAGTGCGGGGTGCATCGTCTGAAGGTGAGAGATCGGGGCCAGGATATAGGCCCTCCCCTGCCAATCCATTTGTTAGAAAATTGATCATGCAATGTGTTTGAAGTGCGGGGTGCATCGTCTGAAGGTGAGAGATCGGGGGCCAGGATATAGGCCCTCCCCTGCCAATCCATTTGTTAGAAAATTGATCATGCAATGTGTTTGAAGTGCGGGGTGCATCGTCTGAAGGTGAGAGATCGGGGGCCAGGATATAGGCCCTCCCATGCCAATCCATTTGTTAGAAAATTGATCATGCAATGTGTTTGAAGTGCGGGGTGCATCGTCTGAAGGTGAGAGATCGGGGGCCAGGATATAGGCCCTCCCATGCCAATCCATTTGTTAGAAAATTGATCATGCAATGTATTTGAAGTGCGGGGTGCATCGTCTGAAGGTGAGAGATCGGGGGCCAGGATATAGGCCCTCCCCTGCCAATCCATTTGTTAGAAAATTGATCATGCAATGTATTTGAAGTGTGGGGTGCATCGTCTGAAGGTGAGAGATCGGGGGCCAGGATATAGGCCCTCCCCTGCCAATCCATTTGTTAGAAAATTGATCATGCAATGTGTTTGAAGTGCGGGGTGCATCGTCTGAAGGTGAGAGATCGGGGGCCAGGATATAGGCCCTCCCCTGCCAATCCATTTGTTAGAAAATTGATCATGCAATGTGTTTGAAGTGCGGGGTGCATCGTCTGAAGGTGAGAGATCAGGGGCCAGGATATAGGCCCTCCCATGCCAATCCATTTGTTAGAAAATTGATCATGCAATGTGTTTGAAGTGCGGGGTGCATCGTCTGAAGGTGAGAGATCGGGGGCCAGGATATAGGCCCTCCCATGCCAATCCATTTGTTAGAAAATTGATCATGCAATGTATTTGAAGTGCGGGGTGCATCGTCTGAAGGTGAGAGATCGGGGGCCAGGATATAGGCCCTCCCCTGCCAATCCATTTGTTAGAAAATTGATCATGCAATGTGTTTGAAGTGCGGGGTGCATCGTCTGAAGGTGAGAGATCGGGGGCCAGGATATAGGCCCTCCCCTGCCAATCCATTTGTTAGAAAATTGATCATGCAATGTGTTTGAAGTGCGGGGTGCATCGTCTGAAGGTGAGAGATCGGGGGCCAGGATATAGGCCCTCCCATGCCAATCCATTTGTTAGAAAATTGATCATGCAATGTGTTTGAAGTGCGGGGTGCATCGTCTGAAGGTGAGAGATCGGGGGCCAGGATATAGGCCCTCCCATGCCAATCCATTTGTTAGAAAATTGATCATGCAATGTATTTGAAGTGCGGGGTGCATCGTCTGAAGGTGAGAGATCGGGGGCCAGGATATAGGCCCTCCCCTGCCAATCCATTTGTTAGAAAATTGATCATGCAATGTATTTGAAGTGCGGGGTGCATCGTCTGAAGGTGAGAGATCGGGGGCCAGGATATAGGCCCTCCCCTGCCAATCCATTTGTTAGAAAATTGATCATGCAATGTGTTTGAAGTGCGGGGTGCATCGTCTGAAGGTGAGAGATCGGGGGCCAGGATATAGGCCCTCCCATGCCAATACATTTGTTAGAAAATTGATCATGCAATGTCTTTGAAGTGCGGGGTGCATCGTCTGAAGGTGAGAGATCGGGGGCCAGGATATAGGCCCTCCCCTGCCAATCCATTTGTTAGAAAATTGATCATGCAATGTATTTGAAGTGCGGGGTGCATCGTCTGAAGGTGAGAGATCGGGGGCCAGGATATAGGCCCTCCCCTGCCAATCCATTTGTTAGAAAATTGATCATGCAATGTGTTTGAAGTGCGGGGTGCATCGTCTGAAGGTGAGAGATCGGGGGCCAGGATATAGGCCCTCCCCTGCCAATCCATTTGTTAGAAAATTGATCATGCAATGTATTTGAAGTGCGGGGTGCATCGTCTGAAGGTGAGAGATCGGGGGCCAGGATATAGGCCCTCCCCTGCCAATCCATTTGTTAGAAAATTGATCATGCAATGTGTTTGAAGTGCGGGGTGCATCGTCTGAAGGTGAGAGATCGGGGGCCAGGATATAGGCCCTCCCCTGCCAATCCATTTGTTAGAAAATTGATCATGCAATGTGTTTGAAGTGCGGGGTGCATCATTTTGTTGAACAATCAAATCAGATGGTGGTTAAACAAATATTTTTGAGTTCAGAAATGTTGTGCTACCAACTAAAAACAGGTTGAAGTGAAATACCCTATCAATCATTTATAAGCCAATAAACCCTAGTATTATTTTATAGACCTCGAGGGGGGGGGTCCATTCATAGTTGATAGACCTCCGATATTAAAAAAGTTATCCTACCCGAGCAATCTTGTAAACTCGACTAATTTTTAATACGTTAATACATTTTAGTAACATAGACAAGGTAAAAATGTATTTGCATAGTTGGAATTTTGTTTCGTCAAACCACCCATTGATGGAATCGATCCCCTATCAGTGAGAAATCGAGACACGATCAGATATAAACATATTGTATCAACCGCGGAGACGGGCGGACCCGGCGATAGAGTGAACCGCACTGGCGGTGTGCCAACTTGGAGGGAGGTCCCAGCACACTGGAGCTATGAAACTAAGAAGGGGAGTGGCGTACTTTCTTTGACAACCAAATCACAACCATTTGTTTGAAGTAAATGTGAAGCAATTTAAAAGCCAACAAAAATAATTTTATACAATACGTCAAACCTGTATTTATCTAAATCAATTTTATATATGGGGTCTGTTGAAATATTGTTTTATTTGATTATTATTAATATATATATATATATATATATATATATATATATATACTATTCGTAATTTACATAACCATCTATAAATAAGTATTTTTATTCGGCTACACAAAATAGACAAAGTGCATTTGGACAAAGTAAAAGTCAGATATAAATGTTCCAGTAATTTTAGAATACCACTCGCCAGACTACAGTAAAGAAAAACAATACGCGTTTTAAGATAAAGCTTCAATCATGTTACATGGTGCTTATGGGGTTGATGATCTAATATTTATACTTATTTAAGTGCCAAACGATGTTTAAATTCATTCATTTATGGTACATTTTTCACCATTGTAATACCATTTGATTTTGATGATACTATACATATTTTAATGTATAAATGGTTATGGTTCCTACTATAAATTTTCCATATTGAAAATTGTGCAATACGTCTCTGTTTTACTGAAGTAACAAAAATACACACAGGTACATATATAAACGGTGAAGACATCTAAGAAAAATAAAGTCATGATTTACAAGCTTATGTGTTGATAAAAAAAGCTTTTTGGTATTTAATAAAAAGGTTTGGTGAATTTGAAATATAAAAGCAAGAATGTTTTGCTGAGGCCTGCAAAATATCTGGGACAACATTCCAACGGATTTCTAGTGTAGTACTGTATATTTATAGGTCTACGGATGTAGTGGCCGGGGCGAGAAGCGCAGCGGTTGGGGGGAGGGGGCTGTTGGACAAAAAGGGGGAAATTTGACTCCTATTCAAATGTATTTTACTCTTTATATTTGATTATTATAAGTGACTGTCAAAAGATAATTTGTGAATATCGCTGTTGATTTAAATGTTGCACTTTTAAATAAATATGTATTTAACAAAACTGTTAACTGTTAACAAACTCTCGCTTCTCTGTTCCAAAGCTCAATGTTCTTTTGATCGCTGTCGCAGTCGTCTTGTTACAAAGTCAGGGCATTTCGATGAGTTTGGTAACTACATGTTTGATTTGTTCAATAACATATATTTGAAGTTTATTTGTTTTAAGCACCTTCTTCTAGATCATCCAATCGAATACGTACTTTAAGTTAAATATTACTTTTAATGTCTTGCCTTAACATAGGGGCCATACACATATTACGTAACGCACTTAAGAGGGGGAGGGGGTATGGCGTAATGTTATGCTGCGTTATGTGGCGGAGAGGGGATGGTTTGTTTAGTTCTTAAGAATGTAACTGTTATTTATCTGACGATCTCTCAACATTTTGTTTTGTGATCTCTCAAAATACTTTTTTAAATATTAACTACATATTTATTTTGTTTATTACTCGAAAACTTTTACCATAAGGTTATTTTGTATTTGCATTTATTATAAATTTGATACGCTTTAGCTGAGATCGTTTATTTTGTTACTTATATTATTAGTAACAGTCTTGTTTGTTGCTATCAATTTTGCTTTGAAAAGGTTATTAAAAAATGTTATTAAATGAAAGTCATTAAAAGTTTTATGATTAATTTAAATCCACATTCCAAATTGCTAATAAAACAATGTTTAGAAGGTTTAAGCTGTTTTAAAGTCTACTACGATTGAGTTACGTAATACATTTGGGGGGGGGGGGGTTGAAATGACGAAAACATACGTTACGTAATATGTGTATGGCCCATGGCACTTATGATCAGGAAATAAAGAATAAAACCTAAAAATAGAAACCAAAATACCAGATGCCCCCAATAGAAATAATGAAATCTGGCATGTCATCAATAGAGAGAAAAATATAAGCAATAGAAAACTAAAAACATTACTTTAGGTACATATATAGGTTTTAACTGATATAATAATGAATGGTTTCAATAAATTTTTTGTCGAACTAGTATATCAACAATCAGACCCTAACTGCAATTAGCATTAAAAAGATTTGAACAAATTCCCAGGAAAGACATTTCTCTAGCATAACGGTTAGCGTCTTGGACTTATATTTAAGGAATCACGGGTTCAAATCCCGGAGTGTCCACAAAATGTTGAGGGGTTTGGACCGCTTTCCCTAAAAGCATTTGTGTACTCTATTAACAAAAATGCCGTTGGTGTAGAAATAAAAAAAGAAAAGAAAAAATACCTTCAAGACATATTCAAATCCATAACCAAAAAACTCATTCGGAATCGACGGAGTATCCAAAAATCCAATCAATAATCTTTGCCAAACTGAGAGAGTAACACCAGTTATCGATATCATAAATACATCCATTGAACAAGACACAGTACCAGACCTCATGAAAATAGTAGTTGCTTATTACACAAAGGGTAAATAAAAGATGGGAAATTATAGACCAATTTCTGTTACATACATTATTTAAATATCTAAAAAATTCATACTAATCCCACCACTTTCCTTAATCATAATCATATCATCTCTCCAAGTACAACACGATTTCCAACAAGGAGAATCTATAAATTAAACTTTGTAAAATAAGCAAAGTGTATCATTCACTACGCAGTGAAAACTCGATCATTACAAGTAGCAGGAACTTTTATGGATATGTAAAAAGCTTTTGAAAGTCTAGATAGTGACATCCTAATTTCTTAGATACGAAACCTTAAATTTAAAAATAAAGCACTAGACTGGATTTAAAGCTATTTTCATGATAACAAACAACTGAGTTTTTCAAGATAATACAGAAACTAAATCCAGATATAATTAAATGAAAACAACACACGGAATCCCTCAAGGCCCACTGTATTTTATCATCTACATTAACGCTTTTTAAAACTGTATAACCGACGAAGAACATACATTTTATTTGCAGATGACAGCTCTGTAACAAAAGAATCCATGCTAACAACCAGTTTTAAACTCCGCAATCCAGCAATCAATAGATCCAAAACCGCTCATATCACTTCCAATAGCTGCAATATAATTAAAGAAATTCCACCTCAACAAACTTCACCTAACTCCAAGAAAATTCTTGGGCATTGTAGTGGATAACAACCGTACATCGCAAGATCATAATTACATCTTGCAAAACAATCTTCAATAGAATTTTTTGACTTAGAAAGATTACCAATAAAGACACCACCATGATGGCTTATCACGCATTATCTGCATCTCATCTTCGTTTTTAAACTGTACAAAAAATCAGCAAGTCATTCAAACCTTCAAATCTCAAAAAGCAAGTGGAGTTATTGAACAATCTTCTCCCATGAACACTTTCAATACCAATTAAATTTTAACCTTATTTCCTTAAAATTTAAATTTAAAAAAGAAGAACCCCCACTAAACAAATTGATTACCACCAATATAATCTCAGAAATAAAACAAACCTTAATTAACCTCAGCATAGGCTTCACAAAACAAGTAAAACCCCATCTTATGGGGTGATAAGTTAAAACAAGTAACTGATATTAATATATTCAGGAAAAACTATATCTAACAAACAGATCATATTACAACATAAATTACCGTTATGAAGAATACTCCAAATTTAGCACTTAAAAATGAAAAAAAAAAAAAAAACTTAACCAATGACACAACCTCCCACCCCTATGGAGGGCAATAGAGAAGGAATCGAATAGACGACTCCCCGGCCTTGAAGAGTGCGGTAAAGAGGACCATGGTAAATAGTAAATAGCATTAAGCACTTCGACATCTTCCTGGAATGGGTCAATATTTGTAGGTTCCACATGCTATTACGGAACCTTGAATTATATATTTTTGGAAACGAGGGTTGCAGTTCTATTACTGTTTAAGGATGCAAGTTGCTCGTTGAGAGTTGCATAAATAATGTCTGAATCGAATTCCCCATTACGCCCTGCATATGGTAATTAATAACTCATAATCTTTCCTGATCTCGTATTGTATTTTCAAAAACATCCTTTATACATCCTTACATACAGAGTTTTATACACCTTTCTCTGCCAACCCATCTACTTATGTGAATTATTTTCATCTACTACAAATGCATACACTGTTACTTTCACTCTTTTGACATATTCGAATGTACTATGTCTTTTAATTCTATTTTCCTGGTTTTGTGATTTTCCATAGTTCCTGTATTTTACAAATCTCTAAATAATGTTAAGAAAGAGATTATATTTCTTGAATATGGTATGATTTACGTTTATTGATATTTGTCCGAATTTTAATAAATGTACGCGGTAAGCATACTTTCTATCATGCCTTCGTTTAAACTTTCTTAAGTTCTTGTAAGCTTAGATGTTTCGATCAAAAATTAAAGAATGAATGAAAAAAAGTTTACTCCAACAAAAGTTACAGCTTTTAAAATATATATTATACAATAAATTTCACTTATATAATACAATTATTACTAAAATCTATACTACTGTGAAAAAATTAAATAGAAAATTTAAAATAAGCTGTCGTTATAAAAATATAAACGAGTTCGCATGCAGCACGCTGACGTGAGGGAAGTAAATTTCCACATAAAAAACTGTTAAATCTCAAAATCAGTGTAAAATCATACATTTGTCCAATTTTTATTGAAATCTGAAAACATTGATTTTTTGGCTGTTCTGATACTCCTGGTTTCATTTACTTGCAAAGCTGGGAATACATTTTTGCGCATTATAATATTAGGAGAAGGTCCAGACAAGCTTGAAAGTAGGCGTGAGGTTGCTGGGGACGATAAAAGTACTCTAACAAAGGAATAACAGGCTTTTCTAGTGTAAAACCCCCATAAGACAACATACTGTGTTTAGTCGATACACATTTTCTTTAATAACTCGGTAAATATTTATGCTAGGATGACGAGAGAGGTCTGGCTTAAAAATTTCGCCTCTCTAATTCCCATCTTTTTACGTCCATTGATTTTACATCTGGGGCTTCTCTGACCATTTTTGGGCCCAAAAACTCTAAACTTGAAAGATTAATTCCCAAAAAAAGAGGTTTAGAGTTTTCCGATTGTTTTGCCCAACGAACCTGTCCAACTGGTTACAGAAAGAATGTCCCTATCAAATTTGAAGTAAATCGGACAGAAAATGCGGCCACTAGAGTGCAAACACACACATATATATATATATATATATAACATTTTGAACGACCCCCCAAAACGTGTTCAGGAGGTCATGTTAGGAACTTCTATGGTGGTCCTGGGCTTAAGTTTCACCGTGCGGGTCATGCTAATAGTTCACTTTCCAAAGGAAATTCACTAAAAATATGGGCATGGGAATCAGCAGACAACATAAAAAAGAGAAGAAAAGCGGAGAACGCTTTCAAATATCCAAATACAACAGATGAAAGGGTATCTTAGTGACCCCTTGGTTTATGAATAGTTATGTGTACAGATTCGCATATAGTTAAAATATTCGTATTTCCACAAACTAATAATAAACGCGGTTTAGTTATATTAGTTTGTGGCTACAACAATGGTTTTAATGTCGGTTAACATTCCAAAGTAATCATTCCCTCTTTGTTGAAATATTGCTAGTTCAGGAGAAAATATCACAGTATTCCCCGTCGTACTAGGTCCATTCATAATGAGGAGAGCTGTTGAACGTGGGGTGGGATGAGTATTATTACTAACAGTGTTTACAAAGACAACACACTGATCCCCTGCGCCAAGAGGAAAGATACTTCACCCGAGTGAAGATTTAAAAGGGATCTCTTACCTACGGTACGCGTTAAGCTTTACCAAAGAATAAGCTTTTCTGTGGCCGAATAGACTAAGCTTACCTTGGATGTTGACTCCAATCTATTTAACCTACACAAGCCAAATACCACTGACTCATTACCACTATATCTCAAAATAAATGGTAACAGGAAACTTACACATATTTTCCCCCTTTTAACCCAAGTTAAATGAATAAATTGCTTTTTATTTACTAAATATAGAATACAAAAAACTGTCGGATGTCCAGAAAATCTTGTAAACAAGTTGTTTTCAAAAATATCCACCCAAATCCCTGTTTAGGAGGCACTACAGAATCCATCGCTACACACGAGGTTTTAAGAGGGGAAATGCACCCTATTTCCCCCTCAAGGTTATTAAGGGGCAACATATTTCGAATTTCCTCTGTTGGTCAATGGTAACGTGACAAGCATATCAAGTTTGAAAGAAATTGATCAATAAATAAGAGAGAAATAGTAATTTTTGTATTCCCCATAACATTGGACAACGTACTGCGATTACCGCAACATGAAAATTTTAATTTTCTCCGCAACCAGTAAGCGCAGAATAGTAATTCAAAATACTAAATTATTTAGTATTTTGAGCTCTTTTTAATGGTGAATAGCAATATTTTTTATATTTATGTTTTTTCTAATGAAAAATCCAAAAAACTGAATTTGATATTTTAAGTCTTGTAATTTCTGAACCCGAATTTTTACAGAAATGCGGGTGGTGTAATTTCGTTGGAAAACCAAAGTTCTAAAAACGACTAAAGTTTAATCAAAATCGTTAGAGTCGTTTTTGAGAAATCTTGATTTTTCATGTTTTTTGGCGATTTTTGGGGGATAATTACTCTTAAAAACAAAAAATAAAAAAATAAAAAAAACTCCTGGAGATATCGTGGATTAGTACCTATATACCAAGTTTCATAAAAATCGGACCATTGGTTAGGGCTCTAGCTCTGTACACATCCATACAGATAGACGGACAGACACACAGACTTGACGTAAAAATAACTTTTTTGGGTTCAGGGAGCACCAAAACGAATATTTCAACTAACAACTCAAATTCGAAAATTTTGACGAAAACAATACTTTCTTCATAATATAAGGGAGAGAAAGTAAAAATTAAAGACTATGAAGCTAATATTGGGGTGGTAATCTTATGTCCTAGATGTGCAATAATGCTGGGCTTTGCGAAATTCTTCAGGGCTCTGACCCACGGGTTGTCAAAGTTCCCTTTTTACTTTCTCCCCCTATACATAGTATATGGAGAAAGTATTGTTTTCGTAAAAATTTTCGAATTTGAGTTGTTAGTGGAAATATTCGTTTTGGTGCTCCCTGAACCCAAAAAAGTGGTTTTTACGTGATGTCTGTCTGTGTGTGTGTGTGTGTGTGTGTGTGTGTGTGTGTGTGTGTGTGTGTGTGTGTGTGTGTGTGTGTGTGTGTGTGTGTGTGTGTGTGTGTGTGTGTGTGTGTGTGTGTGTGTGTGTGTGTGTGTGTGTGTGTGTGTGTGTGTGTGTGTGTGTGTGTGTGTGTGTGTGTGTGTGTGTGTGTGTGTGTGTGTGTGTGTGTGTGTGTGTGTGTGTGTGTGTGTGTGTGTGTGTGTGTGTGTGTGTGTGTGTGTGTGTGTGTGTGTGTGTGTGTGTGTGTGTGTGTGTGTGTGTGTGTGTGTGTGTGTGTGTGTGTGTGTGTGTGTGTGTGTGTGTGTGTGTGTGTGTGTGTGTGTGTGTGTGTGTGTGTGTGTGTGTGTGTGTGTGTGTGTGTGTGTGTGTGTGTGTGTGTGTGTGTGTGTGTGTGTGTGTGTGTGTGTGTGTGTGTGTGTGTGTGTGTGTGTGTGTGTGTGTGTGTGTGTGTGTGTGTGTGTGTGTGTGTGTGTGTGTGTGTGTGTGTGTGTGTGTGTGTGTGTGTGTGTGTGTGTGTGTGTGTGTGTGTGTGTGTGTGTGTGTGTGTGTGTGTGTGTGTGTGTGTGTGTGTGTGTGTGTGTGTGTCTGTGTGGATGTGTACAGAGCTAGAGCCCTAACCTATGGGGTATGTAGGTACTAATCCACGATATCTCCAGGTGTTTTTTTCATTTTTTTGAATTTTTGATTTTTAAGGGTAATTATCCCCCAAAAACCGCCAAAAAACATGAAAAATCCAAATTTCTCAAAAACGGCTCTAACGATTTTGATTAAACTTTCGTGGTTTGTAGAACTTCAGGTTTCCAACAAAATGACACCACCCGCATTTCTGGAAAAATGCGGGTTCAGAAATTACAGGACTTAAAACATCAAAAATTCAGTTTTTTGGATTTTTCATAAAAAATCATAAATGTTAAAAAAGATTACTATTCACCAATAAAAGGAGCTCAAAAAACTAAATAAATTAGTATTTTAAATTACTATTCTACGATTGCTAGTTGCGGAGAAAATTGAAATTTTCATTTAGCGGTAAACACAGTACGTTGTCCAATATTATTCTTATGGGGAATACAAAAATAACTATTTCTCTCTTATTTACTGATCAATTTCATTTGATATGCAGGTCAAGTTAGCATTGACCAACAGATGATGTTCGAAATGTGTTGCTATTTAACCCTGGGGGGGGCAAGGGGGCATTTCCCCTCTCAAAACTACTGTGTGTAGCAACGGACTCTATAGTGCCTCTAAAAAAGCAATTTGGGTGGATATTTCTGAAAACAACTATTTTAACAATTTTCTGTACATTTATCTATACTTCATATTCTATATTTAGTAAATAACAAATATTTTTGTCATTAAAGTTTGGCTAAAAGGGAGAAAGTATGTGTTAGTTTCCTGATACCGTTTATTATTCTGATGGACATGAAATTTGTATTGGTTTAAATGTGGCAGATGATGATTTAAGAATATTAATTTAACAAATAGATGTTATGATGTATTTTAAAATCATCGAGTGAAGATTGATTACAAAGAAAACAAGCATATAGAGTGGACATTTTGTCTATATATCTATCAATATTTACCAAATACCACTCAATCACTGGCCAACTTAGTGATCACTGGAATATAATAACACTCACTGAATAATGCTTTTGAAAAAACAAAATTAAGCTGAAATTTTGGTGGTTTTCCCTATGTTTAGATGTGCAATAAGACTCGTTTTAAAAAAACTTTGAGGGCTCCGCCCTACTGTACATTTTTGGCCATTACTGGATCTTTTGAGCTTTTGAGCTGGGATTTGATAGAAACATAGCAATATAATACATAACTGTTGTACACTGCCAATACTCCTGAATAGGCCAATCACCGGAGTGTAGGCAGGCCAAATTAAATTTAGTTATTGTCTTCTTGCTCAAATTGTTAATAGTTAAGGGTTTACTATATTTAATAATTAGGTTTAGTTCTTGTGTACACTGAGTAACCTATAATATGGGATTTCCCTTGGTTGGTGGTATGGTGATTGGTGGTATGGAAACTGCTTCAATCATGATAATAACAAATCATGGTTTATTCTTCTTGAATAAAGGCGCTTTATAAAATGGCGAAAACATGTACATTAATTCTACCTAAAATAAAATACCGTTTACTCTATTAGTAAATAAGAACAGTCTTACTTGGTGTCTTACTTTATGGGGCTGATTCCCGGCTGTAAGGTTGGCTACCGTACTTGGAATTCGTACTTGGAAATCCGTACCGAGCTTGAAACTCGTATGTTACAATTAAACAAAAGAAATAATAACAGGTAACTTAAATTATCTTAAATTTTATACATTTGCTGCAAAAAGAATTATTTATGATGAGATTTTATGGTTTATTAACATTTTGCATAGCTTTTCCTTCCAAATGAAACATGAAAATTGAATATTTAATATTTGGCAATTACACAGTTATTAGTGTGTGTTAACTAGTTACATACAATAATAGATAAAATCATGGCAATCAATATTGTTTACAATACAAAGCATATGAATAATTGTTATAATATTTAAAATGGTTTTCAACTTACTATGTCAACGAGTATTCAGTTTGGTTTGGGAATCAGCCAACAACTAGTGAATAAATGTAGCTAATTACAATCAACTCAGACTTAATTGACAGCTGTTGTCCAGTTCTGCCAACTAGGTGAAATGAAATTCTATAATTGGCGAGTCTAATGATCGTGACTTATACATTTTGCAATTTATTTAGTTTTTCTTTTAATAATTTAAATTTAATAACATTATTACAATTACTTCAGTACACAGTAAAACGTAAGCTTATTCCCTTTTTAAAATTTGCTCCGCGACTTCAAAATACAAATTTTTACAATTTCTTTAAACCGATTTTGTCGTAAAGCTGTGCATCCTGGTTGTCAAAGTTTCCATGTTTTTAATGGGCATTGACATTATTTGACTAGATGGAAGGATAAACAGATTTTGCTTATTCGAAAAAACGAATATGCCAGAGTATAAAATGACTATTCCACTTCCGGAAATATTTTAGGGCTCCACCCCCCTGATATCTGATTCACTCACTCATCACTAATTCTAAAACTAATTCTCACTAGTTCTCACCGATGTAGCTAGAATGCTGATATTCGGGACACTAACTCTTTAGGTCTGAAATAGGAAAAGCAAAGGATTTTATTCCGATTTTACTGCAGGGATCTCCCTCTCCGGTTGTCAAAGGTCCCAGTTTTATTGTTATAGACGTTAACATGTTACTTATAGTACGCATATGTTACTGATTCAAACAGCTAATATACCACAGTAATACAAGCTTATTCCCGTTCAAAAGTATTGTAGGGCTCTGCCCCCTTAACATCTAACTCACTCGCTCATCACTAATTCTCAAACCTCTAAAATAGCTAAAAGGCTGAAATTTGGTATATAATTATTTTGGTCTAAAATAGAAAAACAAAGGGCAGTGATACAAATTTTACCGTAGGTCTCTGCTCAACGGGTTTTCAAAGTTCACATTTTATTTTTATGGATACTGAATTTGTTTAACCAGATGTTACTTAAAAAAAAAAAAAAAAACTAATATGCCAGGGTAAAAAAAGCCCCCCGTTTAGGGCTTTGGGGCTTTCCCGATCTTCCGATCTAGCCAGCAAGCTGAAATTTGATACACTCATTTCTTTAAGGGCTAATTCTCTATTTTATAAATCGGAAAAACAAAGGGCTTTGATACCGATTTTGCAGTAAAGTTCTACCCCACGGATTGTAAAAGTACCTATGTTATTCTTATAGTCATTGAAATGCCTATTCTCGTTTCGCAAATGTTTTAGGGCTCCGCCCCCTAACCTTTACGGTATGCTGAAGGAGGGTGTCCGTTTTCGTTTCCGTTCTAACTTGAAAATTACTTAACCGGTCGAGCTGAAATTGTACATGAAGGTGGTTAATGTATAAGGGTTTTAGGTAGACTTATTCTCATTTCAAAAACCCTAAAGTTGAAATATTATTCTTATGTATATTGATTTATTTAATGTTACCATGGTAACAATAACAATTGTTTATATTTGTTGGTTTTTAACATCTTGGGGTTTTTAGATCCCCGTGCGAAGAACAGGACATCAGTAACACAAACTTATAAATTATATTTAATTCGGTTTAAATCACAGTTTACGCGGGCGAAGCCGCTACGGATCAGCTAGAAGAATATCAAACTGAAATAGTTTCCAAGAAGAATTAATCATCAGACGTAACATCTAAGGTGTAACGCACTGTTGACTATAATACCAGGGAACCGAACCACCAGAGGATGTGAGGTCTGGACAGATTGTTAATATTATGTTTAACCTATTTTATTTATACTTATACTGTATATTTACTAGCCTTGCTTACCCTCCCCCACCCCTGCTATGATTTGCGACTAAGCCGCGCTCACTCACGTGGGACGATATCAGCATGAATTAGAAAGAAGATGGGAAATTGTCATGATGTGTTTAGCGTATGAAATGGCGCCCGTTCAAAGCTCTTATTGAAATACCATTGACAAATTATATATTTTCCAACACAATCATCTTTATCAGGACGGATATGCATATGTATAAAACCTTCTGAAACATTTCAAATATCGACACAATATAACCAGCGGGAAACCGGTGGACACTGTCTCAGACACTTATGTGTCCCGCACACGCTGCAGGGTGAGGAATCAAACGGTGGTTATTACACCGGATGACTATAGCTGGATAGCTCAGTCCGTGGCGTACCCTCATCTAGTTTAGGTTGTACGTTTCGCTGTGTTAGCTGTTCACGATGTGTTCCATGAGTAACAATAACTAAAGATAACAATAATGAGCACAGGAAGAAGTTGTGTCAGAAAAATCAAACGTCGGACAAAGTAATGTACTTCAGCAATAAGTGGTTACTAATGAAGTGGTCACTCCAAAAAACAGTAAACGACCTCGTAACAGTGCATTTGTTGTGAACAATTAAGAAACCTATGGAAATTGCCATTTTTTTGTTAGCGATTCCAAAAGTCGTGTTTATTTTACATAAACATGTTTGATTTATTTACTGGTTATTACAGTACAAAAATAGTTTATTCTCTGATATTGATTAGGCTCTGCCCACCTTAGAAGATTACGTGCGGTATATATATACAGGCTCCGAAATCAACACATGAAACACAGTCAGAAACACGAACACATACGGAATTAACAACACGAAAATCGGGCCCTAGCACATCATCGACGTTTCGCGGTAAATAAAAAAACGAGATCGCACGCAGCACGCTGACGTGATGGAAGTGAATTTCCGCATTACAACCTTAAAAAGATCAAATAAAGGGTTTAAATCAACACTGGTTTCATTTTGTTGAAAAAGGAAAACTTTTATATTTTGGCTATTTTGATGCTCCTGGTTATATTTAAATTCACTGATAGTTTGCCAATGTTGTACATTATAAAGTTAGAAGGAGGTATTGTTGGGAAAACAAGTTGGAATAGAGGTATGGGGGGTAGAAGATATGAAAAACAGCCTTTTCCAGTGTAAAATCCCCATAAGACAACTTACTGTGTTTTGACAATCAACATTGTCTTTAATAACTCGGTAAGTACTTATGATAGAATGAGAGGGAGGGCTTAAAATCTTTGGCTTTTTACGTACAATAAGTGTAAATTTAGGGATTTTCTGACCCTTTTTGGCCCAAAGACTTAAAATTTGATAACTTAAAATCCCCAAAAAAGGTTGTTAGAGTTTTCCAATTGTTTTGCCCAACGAAATTGACCAACTGATTATAAAAAGGAATGTCTCTACCAAATTTGAAGTAAATTGGAAAAAAATTGTGACCGTAGAACACACTCACTCACACACACTCACTCGAAGACACTTTATATATATATAAAGTGTTTAGAGACACCTCAAAACGTGTTCAGGGGGTAACGTTAGGAACTTCTATGGTGGTCCCGGGCTTAAGTCACACCGTGAGGGTCCACTTTTCACTTATTTCAATAGGAAATTCACTAATACCCACTTCTTCCGGATTTGTTATTTCAGTCTAGATGGTCGACTGCGTAGCCGCTCCGAATGACGTACCGCGACACCTAATCAATATCAGAGAATAGATTACACCCCACCAAACATAATGTCATTCAGAAAATAAAAAAAATAGTTCTTTAATTATTTGTCATAAATACATCATAAAATTAAATATTTGGAAGCTAAACAAATTGTCTCTAAATTTGTACTCATTAAAGGTTCCATTATTTTATTTACTAGTGAGGGAACATACCGTAGACCTAGAAACTTCCAAAATTATTTCAAATATTAAACCATTTATATTCCAAGTATTACAATTTCAATCGTCCAAGTCACACTGGGAAATGTTTTGCAATAATCCTGTTCGTTTCGAAATGGAAAGATTCAAAAGCCAAATAAACGCATCAGAGCTTTCCACTTTTGGTTCCAAGCTTTATCTCCACTGCGCCGTTTTCAAATGAAAGTAGAGGATCTGTTTTGACGAGAGTTTTGTCGCTGAGAACGACTACTTCGTCCTTATATTACTTTCTCTTTAAAATGAAAGTTTAGAAAAACACTATTTTCTGTATTTGGAATTAAAAAATGAACCGAGATAAAAAATAAAGTTTAGATAAAATTGTATGAATGCTTAATCATCAGCTTCAATTAAAAAAATCTTCAATATTAAAAATCAAAGTATTTTATATTTTATAGGAACATATTATCGGTGGTAATATAGATGCTACGTAAAACCAAAAGTAGGAATACGATCTCTTCTTAGGTTAAACGATTTACCTGTAACAATGTTAAACACTACTAAATAACAACGAAATGGTCGATTAAAACTTAAGACCCATCATATAGCATGTAGCTAAACGAATGGAGTATCACTGTTAATGTTTCGCGCCTCCTGCTAACATTATAAATGGATGAACACGTCGAAATTATTAAAAATGTATACTTTCCAATTTGCTCAAATATATATTTGCCAAAAGCAGGTAAGAAAGGAAGTTTCTGAATTATAAAAAAAATCAAAATGTTTAATGTCGTAAAAACATATACATGCATGGACATCGTGAGATTCTTTTTCAATAGATTAAATACTTGCATAACATCAATGACATTACTAAAATACTAAATATCAAATAGGTAGGCAATTTGTTTTCATGCTGTCTATAAATAAAAAACCAAACACATGCACACAACAAGCTATGCAATAAATAAATGTCAAACAAGTCAAACAACCTTTCTTAATATATTTCACATGCCAATCATTTACATAGTAAAATTAATAAAACCATGCTTCACACTTCATCACATCGTCTATATGTGCATGCTATTGCTTGCCAGTGAAAAATATTCATTAAAATGGCAAAAAGGGTTTTGTAAAAGCATGCATGCAACTTGTCCTTAAACGTACTACATGGCAATTGAATTATATTAATGTGTAACTTATTAAATACTCTAGTACCCGTAAGTACAAAGCTGGTTCTTACTTTTTCTAGACGTGTAAATGAATATTTATCCTACCATTCGTCCTTGTGTTAATCGAATGTAAAGCGTTCATGGTACAATACAATTCCTGATTTTTTAACACATACAAAAGTAGTTGGAAAATGTACAAATTGACCACTGTTAAAATCTCATGTTCAATGAACAATGATCTACAGTGTGTATTTCTGTCAGCACCAGCTAAGGACCTTACACATTTTTTTGTATTAGGAGTATATCCTTTATTCCTGATGAGGATGAGCCCCAGAACAATATGCCATACATAACTCATGACAGACTGAAAAAGTGCATAATAGGCCTCAAGCAAATAATTCATCTGAATAAAGACAGTTCTTTAATCTACCAAGTAAAAATACTACGCGAAATAGTTTTGTGGCTAACGGATCAATGTGAGGGTTCCACGAGAGACTGTGGTCAATAATAACACCCACAAATGTTACTCTTTGCTCTGATATGTATTCGTTTGACATATATCTTAATATAAAAATTATTCCGCTTGTTTTTCTATTGTTCAGAAGTAGATAGTTGCTAGGAATCACTTTGCAGCACTATCTAATGCATTCGTAGTATCGCCCCTAATATATTATATGACCCCATAAACATTATACCATACCATTATTGACTAACTTATCACTCATGCAATGCTTATAAATCGTTTCCTTCATCCAGAAATTAAATAAAACGATTTACAGTACAAATGCGCGTTGTAACTTTACAAGAACTGTATTATGTATATTGCAGTTATATAAATAAGTTAGTTAATCTATTGTATATAATTTAACATTAAAATACGTAAATCGTTAAAAGTATGTTATTATTATTGTTATTGTTTTATATCTAAATTCCACAAAACTTTAAGCCAAGAAGAAAGGACGACGTAGTGAATTCCTTTCCTTTTTTCGTACGTATTACCATGAAAACTTAATTCTAAAACAAAAAAATAGCTCCAAATAAAATAAAAATGTTCCGTGAGAATTTCAAAACACAAATAATAAATATATTGGGTGTCTCCTCACACAGTTTAGCGACATTACGTAGGTAAAATAAGACAACCCACATCCTCGGGATTATTTTGTTCTTTGCGGATTATATTGCGGCGTTGGGATTTGGCTTTTAAATTGCAGGCTTCGATTTAACCAAGCATTCCAAGCCCCCAGCAGAAAATAAATAATTCTGAACACTATTTACAGCGTCCTGGCTCCATTATTTATGGAGTGAGTGCTCGATGGCTGCACAGCTAACATACCACCCCTTATCTCCTTCCCCCTTCCCCTCCCACCACCCCTTCCCCTAACCCATGAACCACGCTGAGATTCCTCACGAAGATTCGTACCAGCTCTGTAACTGACGTCTCCCTAGTTATTTGTAAAGCTTCAATTTCAATGTAATCCGAACAAACTCACCCAAACCTGGAATTGCCAACTTAGCTAGTTAAAGTTAGTTGTCTAATGTTTTCTTGATTGTATAGAGTTACAAAAAGTAAATCAAATATTTCTGTGTTTGGTTCAAGCAAAATTTTGAATACGTAAACATAAAATTGTAACTAGAGTAATGTTAAACACAACTTAGTCATTAAAAACAAAGTGTCTCGATACAAAAAATGTACAGTTATCATGAAAATATTCTACATAGCTACTTGATTCCTATTATAAGCTGTCTTTTTTTATAAATCTTTTAGTTATTTAGTATTTGCATGAAACAATCACAGTACCTAAGAAATATCCGATGTTCGTAAAATCCATAAGTCCCACAGTTATAATACATAATTTTTTAAACAAATATAGTTGGTATATTCGTTTGACTTATACCAATTAAGCCTGATTAACTTACGGGTAGTTTGAACTACCTGTTTGTTTGAAGCTCAAACAATTGCAGTCAAAAACTAGTTTACTGTAAAGGGAGACGGGATGAACACAGTTACTTTTGTTATGGTATTTATTTGATGTGGAACGGAATCCTAATGAAATACTGTGGTAACAAATGGGGCTTTAACATCGTCACCATTGTTGCGGGTTAGGAAACCCCAGCATAGCTGCTAGTCACATCTTCCACAAGCGGGAATATTGCGCAGGTTTCCGGAAAGATAGGATGTAGCAGGAAAGGAAAGGGTGGGTTAGGGCGGCAACCATAAATCGACCATACAGAGGGCCAACTCCCGTGCCCTTGTGGCAGCTAGGATGTTGGCAGGTGGGGACCAAACCCGGAGATTCTGTCCCTTGCCGCTGCAAATGGAGGGACCAAAGGTGAAAGGGAAGTTTGTCATAATGGACAGCTAAAAGACTTACCATATGTAATGACAACTTCAATTGCTGTACCCAATGTCAGCCTCAAAACTGGTATAGACCAGTCTTAAGGTAGTCCTGGGACGGGCCTTAACATTTTAGAACTCATTTGAATATACGAAAAGTACACTAAAAATCTAACATACGATAACTTAATAATAAGTTGTAATTTATAAGACTAACCAGGGATTAAAAAAAATAATAAAAATCCAACTAGTCGACCCGTGCGGAATTCCGCTCTGCGAACCAAATTTTGTCAGCTGATCAGATGTTCTTTTGTCAACATTTTCGCTCCTGTCAAAACAAACTATTCCCTTTATTTATCTTTCATATTGTTCAAATTTCCGAGAAGCGGTACATTTTTAGACCGTGGGTCTATTTTTCGTCAATAGCCGGCACGATAAGTTTTAAAATGATGGGTAAACCATGGAATTTGATAAAGGAATAAGGAAGATCTCACGGACTGACAGAAAAACAGCCTAGAGAAATAATATATAAGATAATTTAATAGAGTATTTGTAATAATATATTCATACAGAAAATAGATCAATTTAAACCGATAGAAAAATAGGTATAGTCGCTCTGACATCAGTCAGAGTAATTTAGTGTGAAACCCATAGTTTAAGTGCAATAATTGAAAAACAGAGTTAATTTATTAAGATGAAGAGCCAATGGGCCTTGCCCATGATTGTCTCGGGAAGATCCTCGGGGGCTTTGCCCGACTCGTGGCAGTTCCCAGGAGCCCAGAGTGCGTCCACCTCAACACCATCTCCAGTGGGTTGCCGATAAATCGCCGACGGTCAGCCCTAGCTTGCTTGTTCTTGAACAGAGCTAACCTTTGTGCTCTTAATTCCCAATTCACTGGTGTTATGTTGAGAATTAATTCATTAATTTACTGTGAGAACATTAACTACTATGAAAGCTAAAGTTTTAAATTAGTTTAAATATACAAATTATTTAAGTTGGTTGTTTATTGCCTGCTAACCGAATATACTCGACTGTATAGTAAGAATATATAATCGAACGCTGCAATTTGTTTGCAGCTGTTTTAGGAATGTACTTTTACGCACAAAGTGTCCCCATAGTAATATTAATTATACGGGCCAAACAGTAATTCTTAGAGCCTCACGCTAAGAATATTTTCAAGCACATTTTCGTTCAACTTTTAAGAGAACTTAAGAACCATATGCGATTTTTCGTTATTCACCATTGGAAATAAAGTGTAGTAGACCTGTATAATCGATAACTTCTAAAATCACAGTTGAGTGCCTGCTAAAAGACAGTGCGATTGGAAAATTACAATGAAATAACACGAGACATCATTGGACACCAAGGTGTATATTCAGAGTTTTATCGCATTCCTCTGATCAAAACAAATGTGCGGGTTATAATTCCAAAATATATTTTGGAATCATATTTTTTATTTTAAAAATCGGAGTCTTTCTCGGGAACCAAAAAGTCATTAATTTGGGGTAAGCGTGTTTTTAATTCGAATTTATTCAAGTAAAAGGGAGCATTGCCTCTTTTACCTAAAAAAAAAATAACAGCACACCTTATTATTGAATTCTCAAATAAGCCTTTTTCAATTTTTCTCAAAACTGTCATCAGGAGATGAAAAAGGTATGATGGGAAAATCACCTGCCACATCACCTACACCCCACCTTTGCTTCCAATCCATTGATGAGGACGCTGTGAGCATAAAATATACTGATACCTGAACAAATTTTTAAACGGTTCGATCAAACTTTGAACTGTCGCCCAGGAATACAATTATATCTATTCTCGTTAAGAATGCATGCTGTCCATTATGCACCCAACTTATTGCATCAACGATAAGTGAAATTAGTACGGATGAATTTGTATTACTAACTTAAACGTGCCTAACCCCAAAAATGGTGCGATACAATATTAATGTTAAATGTTTTGTTTCAGGGATATGCCTGGAAACGGCCGTGGCCTCGGTCTCCTGGACGGCAGAAACCTCGGACCGGGGATGGACGGCAGAGCCCTCGGGGTCGGAATCGATGGAAGAAGTTTAGGGTCGACATTAGACGGGCGGGGCATGGGGCCTGGAATGGATGCGAGGTTAGGACAGATGGATGCAAGGGGGCTGGGACAAATGGACTCTAGAGGAATAGGTCAACTGGACGCTAGAGGACTGGGTCAAATGGACACAAGAGGGTTGGGACAACTGGATGCTAGAGGGATGGGGCAAACGGACGGTAGAGGATTAGGGCAAATCGACGGAAGAGGTATGGGTCAATCACTGGACGGAAGTAACATGGGGCCAACCATGGACGGAAGAAGTATGGGACCTCCTATGGATGGGAGAGGCATGAATACGATGGATGGAAGAAGTTTGGGGCAGACTATAAACGGAAGAACAGTGGATGGGAGGAACCCGGGGTCCTCGATAGACGGGAGGAGCCATGTCTCCCCGATGGACGCTCAACACAGGCAGGAGCTCAGCTTGGCGAGGCCTATGCACAGCTCCTTCCAGTCCCACGACAATAGGCAAGATAGCTTTAAAGTGTGCCAAGATACGTTCTCCTCCAGTTTACAAAAGGAAAATTTTCTTCAGCAGCGTCAGGATTCCTTTAGTTCCTCCGCCAAGTCTGACTCCTTCTTCAGCAATAATGTAAGTCTAGTCTACAAATTTTCAAAATATTAAATTACTTAGCTTACATTTTTCTTTCATACCATAAACGTTACATGTCTATTTAGTGTTATACTTGTAAGAAGTTTTGAATTTTGGGTTTTTATTTCAATAATTGTTTCAATACGCTCTGAGCCAAATACGCTGGATTTCCTTGTATGTGTGTTGCTCTACTGGCCTAAAGACAACAGTATCGACAGATTTACAGTGATTCAGATTATTTTATAAAATTTAGTGCTTTAAGTTTACCCAAAATTAAACAATCCACGCGTTTGAAAAAACTGAAATCATGGAATACAAAACACTAAATACCCATTTTCCGTCAAATATAATAACAGTTTACTTTTCATTTTTGTGAATACGTTTTGTTTAATCGACATTTCGTTCGAATCAATAATAAAAGAAAAATGTCAGAACAAATTCTGTGATTATCCTATCCTGTCATAAGGTAAAGTCAGTATACTTTTTCTCACAAAAATTGGTGACGGTGAAAAATAAAGTTAGCCTTATCAAATCAAATCAAATCAAATATCTTTATTGCCACAAAACAAAATAAATTGCATTAGCATACGTCATTACAAACATTTTTCTAAAACTCAACATACTTCTTGTCAAAATAATCCTTAACATTATAAAAACTACTTTTAAGTAAGAACCTTTTTACATATCTTTTGAAGGTGACTAGATTACATTCTTTACATTCTTGTTTAAGAGTGGTCGGAAGGCTATTGAACATTTTTATACAATTATAAACTGTGTGTTTTTTGAAAAATGTTGATTTGTGTGGTGGTATGTTATAATTGTGCTTGTTTCTGGTTTTACTATTTGACGATGGTAAAAACTCGTGAAAAATGTGCTGGTTCTTTTAAAAAAAAATAAGTGATTCAAAGATATAAATAGATGGAAAGGTGAGCAGATCAAAACCCTTGAAGTAGGAAGCACATGATACTCATTTATCGATTCCTGCAATTATTCTCACAGCTCTTTTTTTAAGAATAAAAAGAGTCTTCGTATATGAGCTCTCAGACCCCCAAATCACAAATGAATTACATATTGACTTTATTTTGAAGCAACCAAACTTTGCACCACCTGAGGTTTCTCTGCATGGATTTCATGATGAACATTACCGTATAACAACGCAGAATAACACATTTATATATATATATTCTATTCTTAACACGTCCATTTTACCTTAATCACTCCAGGATATAAATTAGGTAAGCTTACATTTATTTAGTATCCAGAAGCGGCCTCCCAGGAGCATGCATAGTTTTGACATTCCAGCTTGGAATGTTTGAGTCCATTCCGGGGAAAACAGTTCAGACGATGTTCATCTTCCTTTGCGTCATTCTATCACCATCGTTCATACTCCCATTCTTATTCCTGTTTGTTGGTAGCCGTTCGGACACACATTAGCCTAATGATATTATCAATATTATAATTTTATCGTTCGTATCCATATCAGTTAATCATATATGGATAAAAACAATAAAACGTTCTCATAATAAAAAAAGTCTGCGTCTGCAACTTTAACACCCATATTGCCCGAACATGTATTTGTTGGGAACGTCTGATAATAGTACCGACATGTGTAACGTAAAAGCAACTTATGAATGAAATAGAATGAAAGTCATTCTCAATGTACACGTTATGAAAATAAATGTAGAAGAAAATTATGAAAAGCACTTGAAATTCAAATTCTCTTCTACGTTTGAAAAATATGAAACATTAAGACCTCGTTTACAGTGCACAACAAATGAGGACGATTTGAAATGAGAACCACAGAAAACTATTTAAAACAACGGAAATAGCTTTTTAACAGAAATCGCTTTAATTTATTGATACGGATTTTTATTTTGTTTAGAGCAGAAATATCTGATTCGAACCATATATTTTTTATTTGGACTATGGAGCAAAGGTGGGCATTAACTGCGCCAATTGCCCTGAGTCAGGGTGTATAGTCGAGGTATCCTGAACTGCGCCAACTACTCCAGGTAGCCACCAGATACGCGCTTAACTGCGCTAAATGGTGGCTCTCTTTGACTGTAGAATTCTTAGAATTGAGCATTTCAGAATTTATCAAAGCCCAAGCCATTTGTAGAGTATGCATTCTTTACGGATCCTGTGTTCTACTATAAAAGAGAGGAAGTCCGCAACAGCTAATTTTTTAAACTGAGATAGTGTATTTAGGTTTGTAATTAAAATGAATTAAAATGCACAGAATATAATAAATGAAAGTAAATGCGGCTTTAGGGGATTAGCAAAATATCATGGATTCATGATGGTAATGAAAATGAATGTTGTTCAAATGCATACATACAAAGTATCGATAGCAATAGGGGTTTTTAGTAAATGGAGTAGTTAATACACTAAAAACATCTGTAGTGAAACAGTTGATATTCACTGAAGAAAAGCTAAAATATCCCGGACAAAGCTGGATATCAGTTAGTACAATTTTAAAGTCCTTTCACCAATAAAAAAATCTGAACGGAATACAAATAAATAAACCATATTTAAAAATGTATCACCGTATTTAATCTGGTGATCTTGAGTGGGTTCATGGTTATGGAAATTTCCATATCGGGAGAACCACCAAACTCTTCTAACGACTTCTAAAGTGAACATATACGCATTGCAAGACTTTACCATACACCGCCAACATTCCTCTTCCGATGATTTTAGATTTCCTCTGAACCTTTATTTATAACCGTCTCTCATTATTAAAATCTGTCCTTGTTCACTGATAGATTTCTCCATGGATAAAAATAAATTTACTAATTACAAAATATTTACTCTATTTACGGTTTAAAATACAACCACTTTTACGAAACAAAGATACCTATAAAAAACTAAAGCCACTGAGGGTGATTCACGTTTAGCACTTACCACAACTGACCTCCTGACAATGAAAATAGGGTGAAGGTTGTTTTTGGAAATAACAGGGTGGGGTTTGTTTTTGGAAATCCCCAAAACGCAAAACTGAAAGCTTACATTATAGTATGTAAAAGTTTCCTGATCCGTCAAAGCCAGGTGTTTGATCAGACTTTGGTATGCGGGCGTGGTATGATGACACGTAAACAAGAACATTCCTTCTGCCGACAACTCACCCTTACCTGGCCTGGGCTTTGCGCAGTTAGAGAACATTCCTTCTGCCGACAACTCACCCTTACCTGGCCTGGGCTTTGCGCAGTTAGAGAACATTCCTTCTGCCGACAACTCACCCTTACCTGGCCTGGGCTTTGCGCAGTTAGAGAACATTCCTTCTGCCGACAACTCACCCTTACCTGGCCTGGGCTTTGCGCAGTTAGAGAACATTCCTTCTGCCGACAACTCACCCTTACCTGGCCTGGGCTTTGCGCAGTTAGAGAACATTTTTAGAGACCCTTTGAGGTCTTTGCGCAATTATAGGAACTCTTTTGCGCATTTAATGCACGACCTGGAGCAAATCTCAAATATGTAGTAGGATTACCTAATATGGTAGTAGTGAGTGCCAATCAAATATATTATGATATAAACCTTGATAAGTTCAAAATTGTTATTTATAAATTTATCGCACTTCCTCTTTTATTTCGATTTGACAGGGCCCTCAATATGTATCCATCAAGGAGTAAACATTTAGCTAACCATTTTATCAATTCACATTTAGCCGTACGTTTGGTCATTAGTTAAAATTAATTATTTATAAACTTTTAATGTAATATTTGTTACATATGTTTTTACAATATTCGTTATTGAGGCCCGACTCCATTAATGCCTATTAATTAACCCGTACGCTTGAAATGTGAAACTAACTTTATTACAACTTTCTGCTTATTGTTATTTTATAAATTTGTCTAGGAGGTTTGTTTTTTGTTTGTATTTGGGGGATTAGGAGGCCCCGGCATAGCCGGCTAGGCACGTCTCCCTTTGGGATATTGTGCAGCCACCGGAAAGAGGGAACAGAGGGATGGGAAAGGTGGTAGGACGGGTCAGTCACCTCGCTCCAGAAAGGGAGAAAGAACCTTACCTAGCTCCCGGGCTCTGTGGGTGACATAACCCCAGGACGATTCGCCCTCTAACCCGACGTCCCCCAAGTCCACCAGGCAGGGACCGCCATCGCACAGAGCCTCCAACCTCTCAGGGGTCGGGTGGCCCCAGGACGGTTCGTCACCCAGCCCGGCAGCCCGAAAACCGTCGGGTAAGGGTCCTTCCTCCCAGGCACCCGTCCCAGGTTGCAGGGAAGATCCACTACTCCCTCCAAAGACTTGGACTAGACTGGGTATCCAGGCTCAACTGGGAGTCGAGCCCTCAGAAGAGACAAAGAGGAAGCAATGAAGGGATACAGTTGGTCACCCTGTATAGCCAAAAGACTTACCAATACTGTGACAGCTTCATTTTGCTGCACCCAATGTCGACCTCTGTACTAGTATATACAAGTCAGAGAGCCGTCGCGCATCGAGGGCCTTTTCTTTCTAGGAGGTTGGCAGCCTCTCTGTCTGCATACACATAATTTGTGCATGGAATGAATCTAGCAAAGTAAGGGCTTAGAAGTTTCAGTAAATAGAATTATTTGCCAGGACAGTTCCACTGCCATGATTTTGGAATACTTTGATCGCTTTGACCACTATACCGACTCAATTATTACTACGAATAAGTGTAAATATATCTTAAGTGTTGTAAGACGTCTTTTATTGCATCCCGTACGAATAGAATTATTACAACTGTAAATTTATTTTAATAGAAGTGTTGTTTATTGTCATATTAATTCACAAATCTTCCAATGTACATCTAGGAAGGCCTTCAATTAATTAATTAATTCATTTATAGTTTTAATTTATAGTTACTCCAAAGTGCCACCTTTCAGCTAGTAGTACAAGGCATACAAGTTGTAATTGTTATATTTTTGAAAAATAAATGTTTTACTCTCTCTATGTCCTATGTGTTTAGTACAAAGTATTACAAATTCTCGCCCTTCCCTTTGTTCTTACGACAGGTTTATTCTCGATTATATTATTACACTCAAATTAAAATCAAACGGGTTTTGAAAAGTATACTGCTTCAGATTTTTCAAAATACATAGAATGCAAAGTTTAATTTAATTATCTTACCAATATGTTTTTCGGCCAGTTGTGTTTTTATCATTTATTAACAGCAAGTTTTCCTTATAAAGTATATTGATTCACTTCTTGCCAAAGATGCCTTCTCATTCAAATTGACACTTCACATGGTTATTGAAACTGTGTTCCATTTCTGTAATGGAGTGGGATTAGACGAAAGTATTGATTAATATATAAGGTTTTTTGACATTTCTAAGTGTGTTTGTTTGGACTCGATCAAGAACAATTATTGGTGTACTCCAGAAATATTTTAAACTGATATCTTGCACCAAACAATACGTGCGTCTCTTACTTTATATAAAGATTTAATTTAATCCCATTTTTCATAGCTAGGCATTTTATGAGATGGCAAAAATGTATTGCCTTACAGTGGTTTACCCTTTTAGCAAACTCCCCATTGGAAAAGAAAAATTGCCATTTTGTATGGTATGGCCTAAGCCCATGGCCATGATAACTTTTCGTTTTGAGGACACCAGATGCAGAAAAACCGTACAAATTTGTATGTGTTTCCGTAGGCACGATCATTTTCGTAAGAAATTGCTGATTTTAATACAATGGGGTAAACGCATGTATACAACATCCAGTTTCATGAGTTCGAAAATCAGACAGATATCACTATGCCAAGGGGGTTTTAGGGAGGGGGGCTTGTTTCCAAAAAATGGGTTTTTGATTTGTTCGATATGCATATACTTTTTTAATTTCATTTTAGAGATTCAAAGATGAATTCAGCTTATAACAAAATTGCATTTCATATTATTATTTCAGTTTGTTACAGAGGTGTCGAAAGCGCTAAACATAGTACGTTGTTCAATATTATTTATATTTGGAAAAAGTAAAGTTTTAAATCTCCCTAATTAACGAATCAAATTAAATGGAACTTGGTATGTGGTTGTGATCTATTGATATTTGCCTAAACTCATTGGTTGTGGTCCCAGTTGCAACAAACCTGCGTCCCAACGTTATTCTTTTGGAGGATAAATATAATCATTGCTAAAAAATATAAATTTCTCGCTTATTTATACTTTATTGAAATTTTATAGGATGCTTCATGTAACCGTGGTAAATTTGCAATGAAATTCGCTGAATACGCAGATGTTATGCGACCGGGTTACTTAAATTTTGTTTGTCAATTACACTGGGGCATTGATCATTGAGTGGAAACTACCATAAATAGTTTGGACCGATTAGGTAATTACATTTTTTGGGGTAGTATTTCTGAATATACTGTTTATGTATGTATGTTATTTTCTGCAAACGTGTGTAAAACTTCATTCTGGATAGAAACTTTCATTCGGCTAAAATGCGTACCTGAGAAGAAAGCGTTTGTACTATAACGTAATTAAAAAATTCGTATTAAAATGACCTCTTAAACGATTTACTGTCACAGTTAAAAACATGGGTATAACTACTTAAATGAGTTTAGTTGGTTAAACATGCATAACCTGGAGACCAGAATAAATATACCGACCATAACCAGGCCAGCATACCGACACCTTGTATGACTCAAAAGTAAAAATATATGTCACTTTATTTTACTTAATACAAATTATTCAAGGAAGACAGAGGTCAAGACGCTGACTTCGGGAATATTCATTTCAACGAAGTTGCCAGCTACAGGCCTATCTCTCTTGTGTCAATTATTGGGAAAGTAATCGAAGCCATCATGAAGCAGCTCTGTGAACATCTGGAGCTAAATAGTTTTATCTCTGATGGGCAATATGGCTTTCACAAGGATAGATCCACAACATGGGCTGTAAGGCTCTGACTCATCTTGTCAGCAGGGCCTTTGAGGAGGGCGACACCATGACTCCATGGCCCTCGAGCTTTCGATTGTGTTAACCACAGTATACTCATCAAGAAGCCTGAGAGTGATAGAGTTGGTGGCGTGGTGCTGGATACCGTTAGATGTTTTCATAATGGGAGACAAAAGTAGTATCTGACAACAAACCCCCCTCCGAATGTGAATTTCGGAGTTCCCCAGGAGTCGGTCGTTGGCCCATTACTTTTTCTAGTGATGATAAACGATCTTGACAGGGGCGGGAATGTTGTCCTGTTTGCCGATGACACCACCTTAATTTCCAGAAGTTCACAGGTTGATTTATTACAGGTTGAACGGGTGCTGAGTGACACCTTCAGGCTGCGTCCCATTGCATTGGTTTGAGGCAAATGGTTTTCAAGTAAACCAAGCCAAAACTCAGTCCCTCGTCTGCAGTCTTGCGAAGAACGCCCCCACCCCTCCAATGAACCAGTAAAGCTGCTCGGCTTTGTTTTAGATAGGAAACTCGCATGGAAAGACCATATTGGCCAGGTCAGTAGTAAACTGGCATGGGTTTGCTATCTGCTGCTTCAACTGCGCCATCTCGTTACTGAACATTACCTTCTAACTGACTAACATGCCATGTTATGTGCGCTTTGGTCTGCTGCTCTGGAGATATGCTCCAGGTGCCGAGGAAATTCTGCGACTACAGAAGCGCGCTGTTAGAATGATCTCCTTTACTGATTGTCTGGCCCACTGTAAACCCATCTTTGTTAGATTGAGTATCGTCATCATCATTGTTGCGGATTAGGAAACCTCAGCATTGCTGCTAGGCACGTCTTCCACAAGCGGGAATATTGCGCAGGTTATCGGAAGGATAGGATAAAGCAGGAAAGGAAAGGGTGGGATGGGACGGCAGCCAAATCGACCCTTCAGAGGGCCAACTCCCGTACCCCTGTGATAGCTGGGATGAGGCTCTCAAACAGGGAGCATTCTGCATTCTGCCCTCCAATTGGTCAACTCAACTGGCATGTACAACAGCCAGGGACCATCCATTCTCAGGATTGGGGACCAAACCCGGAGATTCTGTCCCTAGCTGCTGCAAATGGAGGGACCAAAGGTGAAAGAGAAGTTTGTCATAATGGACTGTCAAAAGACTTACCATATGTAATGACAACTTCATTTGCTGTACCCAATGTCAGCCTCAAAACTGGTATAGACCAGTGTTAAGGTTGCCCTGGGACTTAGATTGGGTATTTTGACAATCTACAGCCAATACATCCTGGCTTGTACGCTTCACGTCCTTGATAACATCGACCAGACATTCTCCTAGAGCAGCGGTTCATGTCCACCTCACACTATAGCGCAGCCTACTGGACATCCCCAGATCAAGGCTGACAAGAACGTAGAAGAGCCATTCAATCATGGCAGCAAAGATCTTTAACAAGCGCCCTAACTCTATAAAAAGCCTTCAAAGGAGGATGGTCCTCAAGAAGCTCGTGACCTACTTGAAGAAAAGTCCCGACTACTCCCTAGTTCTTCAGCAACTCGCTAATGGACTTAGGCTAAATTAGCAGTGCCTATCCACAGCCCGTATTCGTTATTTTGTGCGGGTTGTAGTTTGATTATGTGGAAAAAGTTGTTATTATTATGACGTCAAAAATCGGCCAGGGGGTATCAGATGAAGAATTGGTAATTAAGATAATTAAGATAATTCTCCAAGATAAGCCTTGTCCCACCCGTAGTACCCCGGGCAAAGGTAATAGTTAGTTTATTATGTAATTTAGATTATTTTTATTTAGGCTATTTTCATTTATACAGTAACCATGCATACGATAGTTCAATTTAAAAGAATCCGGATCTGAAAGTTTTTGTTTTATGAAAACTTTGTTAAATTTTAATCACGGGTTATTTTTATCACTGACACCATTCTGAGTCTTCTATCATTTGAAGTCTTTATATTGTAGATTTACTTAATAAAGAAAGTAACTAAAACGCAAGTACAAGTTATTTATGTCCTTTATTTATCTAGAAATAACCTAAGATCATAAGAAACTTGGTCATTAATTTTACAATTGCAGTAACCAAGGCGGTGTATTATTTACCTTAATATTCTACATTGCTTCGCTCCCTCAATAGCTTATAGTTGGTTCAGCGGTTTCTGTGAAATTTTAAATCCATATTTCAATCCGCCATTTTTAACGAGCGGATCGGAGCGGAGCGGAGTTGAGACACGAAGTTGTGAACATTGTTTTAAATACATAGGTACACATTTTTTGTCAAATTTGAATATCCTAAATATAATAGAACAATATAAATATTTATAAAAATCACAAACGCATGGTCGGGAAGATGGATGTCGTATGTTCATTTCTAAGTAGACGTTCATTTCTACTTTACTTTGTGTTTTTTCTAACACAGCGAACGGAAAAGCGGGCCAGATAAATCGGTTTTGTATTCTGCGTATAATCATTTAATTTTAAATGGATTGGGCAGTAAACAACGTAAACCAAACCCATTATGAGTAGAATCATGAATTATTCGCGAGAGGTTGGTAGCTCTTTACTCGTTACCCACTGTACTGTGAATAACATATTCGAGGTATAATTGATTCGAGATATAAATAGCTCATGTTATCGTTGAACTAGTTATAATAACAATTAGATAACATTTATCGTTGAACTAGTTATAATAACAATTAGATAACATTTAACAAATATTAAAAATATAAAAATAACTATGGATTAAGTAATAAAAACATGTTGTCTATTCATAACTAAGCTGCGATTGGCTCAAATCACATTATTTATAAATCATACGTATACGACTGTCACACTTATTCAGCTTTTTAGGCCAAGTCAAATTTAACTATCGGTCATTACCTAACCCAACCAGGTGCTGAAAATTTTCAAATATTGCAGTAGTTTTTATCTTTACGAAAGCCTTAAATCACTAACATTATAAATTGTCGAGGGTGATTTCATCTCCAAGGTTTTTTAACGCGTATGCTCTTAGAGTAGCTAACCAGGTCTGTTAAAATTCATGAATATACTCAATTGAGTCGTTATGTATTACATACGAAGTCTTTTAATTGAGGTACAAATAAATAAAGTGGTAACCCTTTAACGTGGATTTCCTTACGAGGCACGCCGTTAAAACACATCAGGGTTAAAACACGTTGAAGGGTTAGTTATTGTATAAGCAGCTGTACCGCTATGAGCATTGTCTGCAGTCTGGGTCATTTTTTACGTATTCTCATAGGTTTGTAGACGTGTTCAAACGATATTAATTAATCTCCATCAAACTCACAACCAGTAAACAGTAACAACCTAACATTTGTTAGGTCGAGATGGTTCGACAGTTTTATACTGCTTGTACATCCACAATCAATGACAATCGCTCTTTGCGAAGTACAAGCTTCAGTCATGTATCTGTAAAATTCGCTTCGAAGTGGGCGATTTTGTCAGGCGAAAATAAAGGGAATTTGCACTTTTTTGTTGACAGGAGAATTAATTGGTGAATACAAAATATCCTTGATGAGTAAATTTGTCTCCTTAATTTTCCCTGGTATTCATGATGTGAACTCCCTACTCTCATTTGGTCTCTGGAGTCGGAGAGATCGTCCTTGGCTCGTTCCTATCCCATACAAGATAGTTAGTGAAGAAACTCATAACTTAGGCCATTGAGTTTTAGGTTTATATTCTAATATTTTAATATCCTATGTGCCAAGATAGATCAGTAATATAGCATTTACTACCTCTGCACGTCTCTCTGTACGTACGAGTTATAATTTGAATCGTCAACAATTTTAAGAAAATAATAACGATAATTTTCAACCTTCTTAAATACCCAAGGGAACAAACTGGTAATGCTTGAACTATGTATAACCGAATATTATACTTAAAAGTTATAAAAATATGACGAAATAAAAGTTGTACTAACAAAATAAATTCCAATACTTGATTGATGGATTTATATTAATTTTAAGTAGGATTTTTTGATCAAATGTAATTTGCTCAAGGAACTTATCGGTAATCTGACATTAGTAAAATATTTCCCTTTTCCGCCGCGCAACACGCTGTGTTTCGATTTAAAACATAGTCGTAACAGCGCTTGCTATGCTTTTGGTTACAATAGGTCTTTATTCATCAATAACGAACATTCGTCCCGGAAATTGTTGTTGTTTTGTGAGGTTCCAGTGGGCGGGAAAGTCCCTGGCCCACTGTGGCTGCTTTAGGGCGCTTGGGCCCTCTTCAGCCGTCCCGGAAAGAATATAGAACCATAGAACTATAGAGCATGAGTACCTTACAGGAGAGACACGACAAGAAAACGCTGAACTCAGAACCAAACTGAAATTGTCAGGTGTTTGGCAGGAGTTAGACAGCGATAAGCTTATCTTATCCTCTCTGTGAACAGGTAACCGACCTTTACATCGTAAAATCGGTGTTCTTTGTGTCTGTTGTGTTACATTTTATCACTTAAAATAAGTCTGCTCTTATTTCGTTGCGATAGAAAGTGATTTTCATCAGTTAATCGAAAAGTAAACATTGAAAGATCGTGATTTGATCTCACGTCGAATACCTGATAATCTGACGTTTGGGGAATCTCACAAGGAGAAGTTTTGAGGGAAAATATCTAAAATATCGCCTTATATGTCTTTTTGTTTCGCATTCCATTTTTGTGACTGCTAAAAATTGTAAAGATGAATAGGGCAATCAACCTATACCAATCTAAGACTATATATTTTAATTTGAATCGTTAAAGGTAGCAAACAGATTTCCCGTTAAAGGTAGCAAACGGTTTTTTCAGTATTTTTCCAGGAAATAATTAGGATGGTTTATTTTGCAAAAAATTCACCTGAATTCTTCAACACAATTCAATTAGACAATTTAATTAGACAATTCAAGAAAATTCAAAACTATTTTCAGATCATTTAAGACTGTCTAAAACGTAGATAAAGCGGGGAGGAAATTTCAAACTTTGTAGGATGTACGGAATCGGTAAACAATGCATGGAGATTTAACGTTTTTGAACTTACATACTATAACTACGGTCCTCATCTACATATTTTTACCTATTTGGTTCCGGTTCTCGATTTTTGTAAAATTCTGTAAAAATTGTATGATTTATTTCGAGGTGAATCTTTCCCGGTTTTGAAAATATGTAAACGCAATTATTTTAAACGAATTATATAATGACAGTTGGCAATACAAATACCCTCTAACTTTTGCCATAATTCCTTTTAATACTTAAACTGTCAACTTTACATCCACACGTTAGATAGGTAGCTTTAATGTAATTATGTAATGATTAGACCTGATTGGATTGATTAAAAAGTAAATTTGTAAAGACTTGTTAATTATAATTAAATAATGTTACTTGGTAAGGACAGTTTAACTAAAATAAATTGCTACTTAATTGATAAATAATAAAATGCCCTGAAGATTCAATTGAATATTTATCTCTCTAACTTTGTTAACACATTATATCCTTGTATATAACTTTGTTATCCTGAAAGTTTCTGCATTCTAAGGCTCTAGTTTTCTTCATAATGTAAATTCTCTCGATTGATTGTTATTTAATACTAGTTAATACCCGCAACTTTGTTCGCATGGCTTTCCTTGATATCCGGTGGTTCCTGTTTCTTTTTGGTTCTGTTGGTAAAAATAGTGTTGTCATGGAAACCCAATCAAAACCATCACTCCATGAGATTAATATTAATAGTGTCAAAGACCAGTAGGGCGGAGTCCTCAGGTTTAGGACTTCGGTTTATGGCTAGAGACCTTCCTCGTGTTAACTTGAATGACTATGCAACGTTTCATCGCAATCGGGTGAATGGTACAGATAAAGAAGCGCATAAGGAACAAAGAAACAATATTTGATTTATTATTTTTTCATTTATGGACCTATTTATAAATATATACTTTGTGTTTTCTTCCACTGATGGACATACGAGCCACTACGAGCCACTCGTACATTTTTGACACACAAAATTGTCTATTAGGTAGTGTGGCTTTTTAGTCGTTATTAAAAAATATTGTTAGACTATATTAAGCATCTAAAGATTATTTGTATTACAAAACATAGGCGATTTGTGAAGAGATTTGGTCGAAACTGCACCCGTCCAAATCATTGCATGTATTTCTCTTCATAATCATAACTAAACAAATGTTTATTTTTAACTTCAAAAACAAAAACTTATATTCGAGTTAAATGAAAATGTTTCCCGCTGTTCCGTAACTCAAAATTGTGTTCAAAATGTCTGCCCTTTTATTACCTTTCTCTTACATTACTTTTTAATAACTGCCCTTTTGTTCTATTTTATTCTTTGTGCATACTTCATTCCGCTCCTGATTCCGTTTTCTTGAAAGTATAATTTTACTTATATTTCCTTTAATGGATGAAAAAACCGATTTATTACTTGCAGCTGCTCCATTTTATTATGAACGAACTATTTGGTGTATAATGAATAATACAATCAAATTAGTATAAATTATACAATTCGTGTGAATACAGCTTATACTAATTTGAATACGCAGAAATTATGTTGGTGTTAATTAATTGTATTACTGTAATACTGTTGTGCAAATATTGAAACATCAGAATGGAAACAACCCTACTTTATTAAATTAATTTAATTGATACAGCCTCAGGAAATACAAATTACATTATAAATAATAAACAAATAAATAACTCACATTTTCCTCGCAAGTTAATTTTGAGCTCGTATTGAAAAGCTTAATTTTTGGTCCCAGTAACGATATATATTATTTAAACATTCTTCGTCTCGGTAATCCATATAAGGTTCGTTCTTCTCATAAGAGGTAGCTGGTGGAACACAGAATGAACACAGATGAACACAGATGAACACAGATGAACACAGATGATCGCAGATGAACACAGATGAACACAGATGAACACAGATGAACGCAGATGAACACAGATGAACACAGATGATCGCAGATGAACACAGATGAACACAGATGAACACAGGTGAACACAGGTGAACACAGACGAACACAGATGATCACAGATGAACTCAGATGATCGCAGATGAACACAGATAAACACAGATGAACACAGATGAACACAGATGAACGCAGATGAACGCAGATGAACACAGATGAACACAGATGATCGAAGATGAACACAGATGAACACAGATGAACACAGGTGATCACAGATGAACAAAGATGAACAAAGATGAACACAGATGAACACAGATGAACACAGGTGAACACAGATGAACACAGATGATCGCAGATGATCACAGATGAACACAGATGAACACAGATGAACACAGATGAACACAGATGATCACAGATGAACACAGATGAACACAGATGAACACAGATGATCACAGATGAACACAGATGAACACAGATGAACACAGATGAACACAGATGAACACAGATGAATACAGATGATCACAGCGTCGAAGACCAGCTGCAATGCAAAGGTTGCAGTGAGAAAGGGAACACGGATAGTTAAGGATTTAAGGACGCGACGACATAACACCCCACCCCTCCTTTATTTTGGCATCACCCATTGTTTTTGCAGTGTATACAAATTTACACAAAAATAACCTTATGTTGCAGTTACATAAACATTAACGTTTACTCGATCCGATTCTTGTTGGTACTAAATAAGTAAATGTACCCCCATTGTATAAATTAACAAAATAGCTTATTTCATCACTAGGACCAAAAGTGACGCTTTTTGATTCGAACTCAAGTTTAACTTGCAAGGAAAGTGAGGGAGGGTCGAAAAGCCAATCTTGGTCCCAGTGATGAACTATATTTTTCGTCATACTGCAAACAATATGGAGATAACAATTTCACAAAAACGTTGTTTACCTGTTTACCCCAAAAAGATTGCTTCCATCTTAGTCTGGAATTCTAAACAAACAGCTGTTACATAAGTGTTCATTGTTTTCAAGTAGAACAATTCGTTAAATTCATATTCAACAGCGTATTAAGTCAGCCAAACGTGTCATCAAATTATCTTTTTTGTCTTGGGACGAAAAAGATCATCATAACAATACTTTTATTTCCAAGGAATAAAAAGGACAATTTCAGCATCTCAATGTATGTGTTGAAGGCAGCTGTTTTTGAAGCAGTATGACGAAACTACGTACATTGTTTTCGCTACCCAAAGTTAGTTTAGAGATTTTATAAAAGTAATCTCTAAAATACAAAATAAAATAAAACTGTATAAACGTTGAATTTTAGCAACAATGTTACTTAATGTTACAGCAAAGTAAGGAATGCCACAGAGGAACTCTTATGTTGCAGCTACACAAACATTAATGTGGACACAATTGTTGTTTGTGCTACATTACCCGTTTCATTAATTAATGAAAATATTTGTTTCACTACCCAGGGGTTTTTAGTGGTTGCATGTAAGTTTAGTTGTTTAAGTGACGATGTTAGGTACTTGTTGCGTCAAAGTTGCAGCCAAACATTTGGTAAAAATAAAATAATTAGTTGGACAACTTTTTTGATGATTCAACTGAATTTTACTTAATGCAACTAAAATGTTTTTATATCCTAACAAAAATATGTTTGTAAGTTTAGGTATTAAAATAAAATATTAAAAACAAAATTAAACCACCAAATATTGTTCAAACAACAAAGCAATTTAATAAATTACTTGCCTTGGGGCCGAGCTGTCAATTAAAATAATGTATTGATAATAATATTGCCTTGACAGGCTCGTAGCTGTTTTCCATTTGAAAAGTGTATGTTGCTAAATAACTTATACAAATACAGTTTACACATTTGTATATTCAGTGTTGTTTCTATTGTAATTTCCATTTAATATGTATTTTCAAATTGACTGAGATATTGGATTAAAGCGATGAATATAACAAAATGAGTACAAATCATCGTTAAATACGGATACTCCGTCTTAAAAAATCGAGGTTTCATTAATTAAAAGGGTTTCATTCACACATTTACGTCAAAAATCAGTAGATTATGAAGATTTATGGATTAATCTATTTCAGCATTTCATATAAAACAATGTATTTATCATTTCACAGGTATAATTTTGTTTCAGGGATTATAAGTAAAGAATTGCAATTATTGTATAATATAATTATTTTTCAAACAAATAATTTATGTTGCAATGAATTTTACTTCAAGACTAGTTGAGTTGTGTTACGATTGTAAATTATTTATCAACAAAAACTTGGTTGTAAATACAGATTAAAACCGAGTTCTTATTGATAAATAATTTACCTGTAAGCATATAGCATATTTTAATTTATATAATACTGGAAAAATCTTTATTTCGGTACTCCTAATTTCCTGACTGTCAACAATTTATTAAAATTGCCTGACTATGTCAGGTTTTCCTGGATTTCTAAAGGCATGGATAAAAAACTTGGAGAAATAAATGTATCATGATTAATAGTAACAGTTAATTAAATAAATTATTTATGCTATGAAATAATAATCCTCGGGCTAAATAGCATGTGCGTAAGAATCAGTCTAAAATTCATAGTATTAATATCTTACAGTTTGAACAAGAGCGTGCACTACTGTCGGGGAAAAAAGAAGTGCCCTCGAGTTTGAACCCATATATCTCTGGAATGGATTAACCTATTTTAATTAAATAAATGTTAAACTGAAGCTTTACTAAATATATTTTGTGTATTAATAATAAAAAATTTTCGGTCAAGCGAAAATTGTTATACAATAAAAACCAGGAAATGTACCGGGTTTTTCGAAGGTCCGCACTAAAAGTTAAGTTTAATCATTTATTGTACAAAAGCCGCTTGAGCAATCGTTATAAAATTTTTGTGGAGTAATATCTGGTTTATTCTAAATATATTCCTAAGGTTTCGTAATTCTATCGTTAACATTTTTAATCCTGTTGTTAATTTTGTAAACGTTTACTAAAACAGCTGTTTACATGCCAACAATTTCGTTAAAAACACCAGTGTGCTTGTTATTACATAGATACGAATAATAACACAACATTGGTATGATCTGATAAGATCTGTATGTACAAAGAGTTTTTATTTGTTAGCATTTTTTCCTCCCGTGCCCCGCAAGGGATCGATACAATTCCCTACCAAGCGGAAGCGCGCCGCGCGCCGGCCACGCTGTACAAAGGCACCATGGCAATAGTTTTTAAATCCGCACGCTCATATAAATTAGCGTTACTGTGCTTAGGTTTATTTTCATTGCATACTTTTATATATTACCCGTTTAGTATGACCAATTCCCATCAGCTTTTTTCATGAGGGCTTTGGACCTACAACGGCAGCTTTAAAAATGGTTTTTGTTAATGATTTTTTTTGTTTTAATATTTTATATTTTTTGGGGGTTTTACTGTTTTATATATTTTCTGGGGGTTTCGCTATTTTATATTTTTTACATTTTATTATTTTGTTTTTTTATGATATGCTATATTTTTTTCTACTAGTCGTCTTCCATCTCAGAAAGGTCTCCCTCCATGTTCACTTCATATTCATATTCCGAGCCTGAGTCCGAATCTTCTTGTAGATTAACAACAACCGGTTGGACAAGTGGAACTTCGTCAGACAAATGGTCTTTTTCCCAATATTGATCTTCAATATTCTGAGCGTGTTTTATGCACTTTTCCCATTAGCTCCGGCGTAACAGTTTGTAATATTTCACAAATCCCTCGTCACTGTTTTGGCCCTCGTCACCCTTTTCGGCAGCATTTCTTCTGTTGATTTTTGCAATGCTGTTTTTGACAAAGTAGTAGATTTCGGTCCAAGAACGCCACTACTGCTAATAGTTTTAAATATTGTAAAATCAATTTATTTTTGCCACCCTAGGTGGACATTTTATTAGTTTTACTACTGGCCTTTAGCTAAACTATTATGATTCTGTTGGGCCTTACGGACTGGTCACACTATACAAGAATACGTATTATTTTTTGGTCCTGTAATTTATTACACCTACATAAAAGTTTAGAAGCAGTGAGAATTGGCGAGCTTACAACCGCAAAGTACTCTACGGTAAAACCACCAACTGAAATTATGGACGGCCGAAAATAATGTCCCTCTCCTATTTGTTGTGTTATTCAGTATTAAAATATAAGTCACTTATTCTTCAAATATAAAGGGTGGACTAAAGTTAGTGTTAAAGATTAAAGTCTTTTATAAATGAGACCCTAAATATAGTACAAATGTGTACCTTAAAAATTCCTTTTTCGAAAAACTATATATAATAAAAGCACTTTTTCACATTTTTTTTAAATTTGGTACTTTTAACAATACACCTTAATATTCACGGTTTATATGAGCTCGTATTGAAAGTCTGAATAGATTTTTGAATTCTCCATACAATTTACAACCGGACTAACAAGATAAATAATAATTTTCACTTAAATATATATTTTAGATTACAGTTGTAAATTTAGGTAAATCAGTGTTTATAAAATTCATAGTTTGGTATTAGCTCAAAATACATTATTTAAATGTGTGACAAATATTATAAAAAACTCGGCCATTAAATAAGATTTAATGCGATATACCATACTTTAGGGTTTGATAAAACTGTATATGAAATAATATGGTTTAACCTGAGATTATTGGCTATCGAAATAATGCAAATATCAGTCACTGAAACACTGTTAACTGATTCAAATACCATATGATTTATTTTGGTGCATTGTTACTACAAATAAAAAACATTTTTTACTAAAGGTTAAACCGAATATATTAAAGTATACCACAAACATAACATTTTACAGCATTTGTAGGACTTGACAAGGCTGAAACAAGGTGACTGACTAGGGCAAAATTTTTGTGGGGACCTCAGAGACCCCTAGTTGTTTATTTTGGAATTTTTCTTTCTGTTGGCCGGGGGCCTATAGCAAGGTACCCCTCTCATAGTGGCCCAGAAGCTTTACATCATAGTGACCAGTAACTTCAGTTTAATATTTTTTTCAAAATTACTTCTATTCTGCAAAATTGTTTATTCAGCAACGCACTATTTTACACATGGCTCCTACATTCAACGACAATTGTTATCTAAATTTAAAATCTCCGTCCATGATTCAGTTAAGAATTTCCTGCTCATTCCTCGCTGGAGATGAATAAACAAAACTTTTCATATAATACCACTAAATAAAAAATTCATACCGGGGTAGGACTTATATTAGGTGACCTGGCAGACCAGGCTACAACATCCACCACGACCTAACCACGTTGTGTGGTGGGTAGTTAGTGAATCTCGCATATAATTCAGAAATTAATGGGGCTCCATATTGTTAGAAAATGATTGCCTACCTTCGGCCTGCTTCAACTTCCTCGAGAATACAAGGCAATCATTGATATGTGCTTTATATTCTTAAATGTACTTATCAACAATATCTTATATTAGTAGTCAGTTAAACCATATTATTTCAACTACAGTGTCGTCAAACCCTAAAGTTTAGTATATCGTTTTAAAGCTTATTTAATGACCAAGTTTTCGAAAACTATTGCCACACCTTTAATTAATTTAAATAAAGAATTATTGGCGAATACATAACTATGAATTTTACTAATACTAATTTCTTGAAACTTAAAACGTAATCTCTTACATATACTGTAATATAAATGATTCTTTATCTTGTTAGTCCGGTTGCAAATTTTATGGAGATCTCGAAAATGTATCAATATCTCAATTCTCGCGTATATAAGCTGAGAAAATGAAGTTTGATTGTAAAAAGTACAAAATTTCTAAAAATTTGAAAAAGATCTTTTATCATAGGCCTATATAGTTTTCGAATACCAAATTATGATCACACATTTTTATAAGATTTAGAGTCTACTTTATCTACAAAAAATGTTTAACACTAAGCCACCCTGTAGATCAACATCATTCTGTGGGTATATCTTCTCATAGGTGGTATGATAGTTTTTACTCTTAACAGAGTATTATTTTAAACTGGTGGAAAACCAAGGAAATTATACAGTTTTAAAAACATTCCACATTTATTTTGGGCAACACTCACCACAGGTATCAGTGCTGTATCTAGTGGTCAGGAGATAAAATAACAAAAAAGACGAAAATGACTGGATGAAACTGTATGGTCTACGTTTTGCGAATTTGAAAAAAAAACACATTCGCTGTCTCAAGACCGGCCGGAAGACGTAGGGCGGCCACGGAGTCACTCGGATCCAGCACTGATTACTGGTGAGTGTTGCCCAAAATAACTCTGGGATAATATTACCTCACCAAATAATCATGTCATTGAGAAAGAATGTTTTGAAAACGCTTAGCTATAAGTGATTGCCGGTTGATTGTTGTGTGGTGGTGGTCTCGCCTAACGCGTGTGGTCTGTTGCAGGTGTGGGAGAGCCAGGCGCCGGATAAGGAGCCCCAGAGGACCGATCCCTGTGAGTATCCTCCGGCCGGACCCGGCTCCCCAGTCGACGGCTCTTCTTCATTTAACCCTGATGTTAGATTGTCACCGGGCTCCCCCTATTCTACCTCTCCGACCTCCGATGATGAGAGCAGTAGAGAAAAAAGTATTCTGTCGGAAATTAAAAACCTCAATGAGTCGTCTCTTATTTCGAATCAGACTGAAAGCGAAGAGTTAGACAAAAACAAAGTAAATACCTCTCCGAGTATTGTAGGACAAGGGATCCTTATGGAACCGTTTTATGACCACAGTCCTGGAGAAGTATACACCATCCCTGAAGAGGAGGAGGAGATCAGCAGCCCCACCTCCGGGGACGGAGTGACTAGTTTGCGGAAGCGCCGTCTGGTCGGAGGTAAACCCACCCTCACTCGCCCCGACATACATAATACAATATATTCAGTCCGAGAAACGAAATTTAAAATCCTACAATTAAGATGTCTGTCTATATGTCTCTGTCTCTCTCTCTCTCTCTCTGTCTGTTTCTCTATCTGTCTCACCCTCCCTCTCTATATAAAACTCTCTCTCTCTTGCTCTCACACTTACATGTCCCGTGGTCCCCACCCCGTTTCTCTCACACGGTCGTACCCGGTTGTCGACTATTTAAATTCCGTAGTTTCAATCAATTGTATACACATATACGTGCTAGTACAAACGATGTAATTGTAACAGTAATGCATGTTTTAGCATCCTTCATAGTAATTGATTTAGTTTGACTTGCACTTCATTAATATATGTAATACGTTATTTTTATTTTACACTTTTTTTACGTACTACGCACTTTAAAGGTCAGTATCGTTATAACAGTTACAATTAGGTTCTTGTACTTAACAGATATTGTAATAATTATTGAACATTTCAATACTACAAACGATTTCCGTCACTTACAACATTTATAAGACAAACATTTTATTATTGTAATTATGATGTCACAAATAACAGTATTTCCTCTAGTTTAAGTTGTAAAATAATTAGTTGTATACATTTAAGATGTTAATGGACACAGTGACCTCAGTTGGAAACATGCAGTGTTGTTTTAGGTTGTCTCGAAGATATTGCAAAGCACTATTCTAAGAAGAGTAAAAACTACAGAACTGAAATTAATGTCTTATTTCATCACTGAGTGTAAAATTTATTTTTAAACGAGAGTTGAAAATATAAGTCGTGAACCTTATTGTTGAGAAATATCGGAAAAATCCAATAATACAAGTTTAGAATACCCTTGAAGTATTTTAATAGTATTATGAAGGATTCCTACAAATCACGCACTAAAAGGCAACAAAGGGTCCTAATGTCTCAGGAACCACTTCTCTATAAAGTTGGCACTCCTTCCTTTTAATAGTTTTAATATTGCATTAATGAATTTAATGTGTAAACTTTGTAATGCTCAACATTTCCAATTAAAAGTTACTCAAAGTGAGGCAACGGCATACACTTCATGCTTTCATAAAGGAAACCCCGTTTATAGCCATTGACACAAAAATTAATTTGTCAAAGCGTATTATTATGGTTTCTATTCAACTTATCAGAATATCGTATTGTAATAATAAGAAAGGTAAAAGATTTGTTTTCAAAAATAACTTTAAGTGCAATTTATTGTTTGCAAAGGTCAGCTCTAAGGTGAAAATCGCTAACACATAATTTTAAAATTCATGACGCGTTCTATCGCAAACCAGATCCAATGACTTCTTTGTACGACTACGCTCCTTTTTATGCACAATTATATTCAAATGACGTAGACACAGCCGTGAAATACAGAGTTAGCAATCAAATAATGCATGCGGTAGGAATTTAGTGCGAATTACATATTGAAATGAAACATTTAAATCCTTACCACACACTAAGACTTACACACATGAATAGTGTGTAAATGCTATTACTATCCTTGTTACAATTAAATCATTATTACAATGATAGATCACTCCTGAAAATAAAAGCGAAATGATTTGTTTGGCCAATTAAATTGTGTTTTGGATATCAGTACGTTTTGGACAATGTAAACAGACGTTGCTGTCATTTTCAGTGATGTTGATGGTGTGCCACTTTTTAAACGAAACAAGATTGCTCTTTCAAAAGTAAATGGTAAAAAACTTAATGTTTCTGTTTTGTATTCATCACTTGATTCATTAGCTCATCCGAATCAAAGAGATTTTAAGATATTAAGATATTATTAAGATATCAAGATATATCAAGATGTTATTTCCAAATGGAGATACTGGGTGACACGTTAGTACGGCAAGTAACATGCTAAGTGCGTCCACTTTGAGAGCGCCTACAACTATAGTTACAATGCGGCAAAATGCATGATACACCGACTTAGTCAGAAGGTCGAACTTTCAATAAGCACATTCATAACTTTATTTTACTTTCTCCCCCTTATACATAGTATATGGAGAAAGAATTGTTTCCGTCAACATTTTCGAATTTGAGTTGTTAGTGGAAATATTCGTTTTGGTGCTCCCTGAACCCAAAAAAGTGATTTTTACGTGATGTCTGAGTGTGTGTATGTCTGTCTGTCTGTATGGATGTGACCAGAGCTAGAGCCCTAACCTATGATCCGATTTTTATGAAATTTGGAATGAAGGTACTAATAAACGATATCTCCAGATTTTTTCATTTTTTTGGAATTTTCGATTTTTAAGGGTAATTATCCCCCAAAAACCGCCAAAAAACATGAAAAATCAAGATTTCTCAAAAACAGCTCTAACGATTTTGATTAAACTTTAGTAGTTTGTATAATTTTAGTTTTCCAACAAAATAACACCACCCGAATGTATGTAAAAATCCGGGTTCAGAAATTACAAGACTTAAAATATGAAGAATTCAGTTTTTGGATTTTTCATAAAAAAAAACATAAATATAAAAAATATTACTATTCACCATTAAAAAGAGCTCAAAAACTAAATAATTTAGTATTTTGAATTACTATTCTACATTACTGGTTGCGGAGAAAATTTTAATTTTAATTTTGCGGTAAACGCAGTACGTTGTCCAATGTTATTCTTATGGGGATTACAAAAAATAGTATTTCTCTCTTACTTATTGATCAGTTTCGTTCAAACTTGATATGCTTGTCACGTTAGTATTGACCAACAGAGGAAATTCGAAATATGTTGCCCCTTAATAACCCTGAGGGAGGGAATAGGGGGCATTTCCCCTCTTAAAACCACGTGTGTAGCGATGGATTCTGTAGTGCCTCCTAAACAGGGATTTGGGTGGTTATTTTTGAAAAAAAACTTGTTTACAAGATTTTCTGTACATTCGACCGTGCTTTGTATTCTATAATTAGTAAATAAAAAGTAATTTATTCATTAAAGTTGGGCTAAAATGGAGAAAGTGTGTGTCAGTTTCCTGATACCGTTTATTTTAGTTGAAATTTGGTTGCAGCAACCAGTTTTCGCACATGGAAATAATATAATCTCCGCAAGTCGTGTACGTTCTTTCTTTTAATGGACTAAAATGTTATAGCCACAGCAGAGAAGGCCATTTGGCCAAAGGTGAAGGAATGTTTACAAAAAAATTATTTGTACTGAAATTTAAAATCTCTAAAGTAATTTGCTCCATGAAAATGTCAAAATAATTCAGATTTTCCCTCTTGGAAATAGAGAAAATATTGTTTTTACACTTAAATGTACCAATTTCATTGCTTTCGTGTACTTATACACTGCTGCTACTCGTAAAAAAATCATTAGTTTTTGTACAAATAATTTGTATTTAATGAAAAATAAATACATTTCATAAAATCACAAAGCATGTGGAACAGAACTATACAACTATGCGCAACACAAAAAATATGGTTTATTAAAACTAATATCTCAATTTCAATTCTAATTGGGTCCAGATAAATACAACTTTTGATTGCATTTCAGTGGAGATCGTTAGTATACATAAATACAATAAATAGGCTCAAGTTTACTGGGCGGGCAGTTACAAACAAATGAAAGTGTAATTTTTCTTATATTAAAAAATCCCTAGTTATCAAGTCACAATCTATCTGTACTCACTCAGGTAACATATGGTACCTGAGGTGTACTAAAGTCCTATTGATACTGTCACCAAAACTGCTATTACTTTTAAAGAATTTTAATAAATTAAATTGTCACTTTAATGTATAAAGTAAGTAATTAATATTAATTATTCTGGAATTATTCAAAATATAATGTAAGTAATTTTGAATCAAAGTGTTCTTCTTCCGATTCGTACCAATAAAAGAATTAATGCTAATTAAATCAGGTATGCAGAACTGTATTTTCCATAATCCAGAGTTTGTTAGGGTTTTAATAGGCTAGTAAAATAATCTAGTTCCTACATTTAACCAAAGAATTAATACATCATTATTAACCTTCACGGCACATTGGCTACGTAACGATTCCAAATGTTTTTTGGGGGTGTGGGGGCACTTGCCTTATTCTTCAGCTAAGTGTGTCTTAATCTAACTAAATGTTTGAATTTACAAGCGCTATAAATCCATCCACAGAGCCACAACTTGATGCAAAACTAGCCAAAGAGGTTGCAGATCTTGCCAAAATTACTGCGATTAGCGTAAAAATCCTTAATTTCAAAGGAGAAAAAATAAGTTCTCTGCAGCATTTGAAAATCCCCCCTCTCCCGTTCGTTGCCCAAGATTCTGCCTGGAGGCTGGGCCGCTATAAAACTTCCCCATTCTCATTTTTCTAATCCCTTTAGTCTTTTAAATTAGTTTCATTTTGGTCTTTTAACTTTTAGTTTTTTTAATTTATGGTTTAATAAAGTTCTAACAGAGACTTATGAAAAGTATGATTACATTCTTTTGACTACTTTCCACAGCAATTTATTTTACAACTTATTTTATTGTTTTTTAAATGCTCAATTCGTGAAAGTTATCGTGTGTCGGAAACCCCAAAACAACTAAAGAACATTTTCGTCTGACCTTTGCTTATCAAGATTATCTTGATAAGCGGAAGAAATCCCAATCCAACCAAACCCGAAGACGCTTTCATAAAACTGTGCAAGATGCTTTCTGTTATAAATACGAATTTAATTCGTTGTTAGTTCGTAATCCTAACATGATCTTATTCAAGTAATGTCAGGTCTTTACATTTTCACACACAAACATAGATTTTAATCACCCTATTAATAATTTAGCAAGTTTCGTATTTTTGTGTTCAGGCACAAACATAAAACTGTTGTGGGAATTTTAAATATAAGACTTTCTCTTTTAGTTTTCTTGGTTTTTGTTTTTGGTTGGCGATTTTTACTTCAACAATAAAATCCTTATCAGCCCCATAAACATGTCATGTAGTAGTGTACACATAAAGAGCGGATTCCGAGCAATCTGTATTATTCATTTGAACACATAAAGAGCGGATTCCGAGAAATCTGTATTATTCATTTGAACACATAAAGAGCGGATTCCGAGCAATCTATATTATTCATTTGAACACATAAAGAGCGGATTCCGAGCAATCTGTATTATTCATTTGAACACATAAAGAGCGGATTCCGAGCAATCTGTATTATTCATTTGAAGACTTCAAGAGCAACCTCCGATCAAATGTCCAGTTAATTCCATGATAACCGAAACCGAGTTCATCCCGTAATCCAGTAAATATTTGAAATAAAAATGTAACCACTATGCACTATCTTCTAAAGAATATTTTAGGTGTTCTTAACAACACAATAAATTTTGTTTAATTATGAGGGTCAGTTTGCATGAATCGGATAGGCTATATTTGCAGATAAGTCGTAGTTCCCAAGAATGGCAGTCGACTCCTTCCCCCTCTTCTTATTTACATCCCCCTGGTTCGTTACTGTTAACACATTTAAAAATAACTTTTTCATCATATCCACACAATAAACTATTGTTGACAGTCCTATCAGCTGTGATTGAAACCAATCGATTCCCGATAGGCCGGGTAAAACTGCAAAAAGGCCTATGCAGGGAAAGAAGGTTCCAAAATTTCTCACCACGAGCGCTGCTGTTCTACTCGCAGTATTCCATTATACGATTTTTAAACAGCTGACTGTTTCTAGCAACATAAACAAATGAAACAATAACAAACCTCTGATGTTGTTAGTTGTAAAAGTGTAAACGTACTCAATAACGGTTGATTCAAATATTAATATTCCTGAATCAATATTGAAAATAAAAGGTGGTATGATGAAAAGTACTGTTCATAACTCGTCCGAAAGTGCTACACCGGTGCTTGGTCGAATTCAAGTACTCGATTGTGCACCGGTAACGACCACTTTCCGGACTTGTGACGAAATATACTATAGAGTAGTTTAAGAAGTTTCTTATTTTTACAATGAGTTAATATAAACTAGGCTTGAACGATGCATAAAGAAGTTCCAACTCTCATTACTATTTACAAAGTAATTGTAAAGTGAATTGTTGATAACATGTTTAAATGTTTAATTCATTTCTGTTCATAGTCACTTTTACATACAGTCGTACAACTAAATTTCCATTCCTTATAAAATATTTCAAAATGCTATCAATAATTTGTTTAGTAAAATAGCACCTCTGTAATCTTAACAGAATTAAAAGTCCCATAAATATAGTTTTATTTATTTTATCAAACGTTTTTGGGGGAAATAAGCAGTATAATACTTTTATTTTCTCTGCAGTCGTCAATCTGAACACATTTTTGAACTTCTTAAATGTGATCTCTTTGTTATTTGAAAATTGCCTTTCAGAAGTTTTGACCAGCAAAAACTGGTCGACAAAAACAAAAATTTAGGTAAATTTAAAACTGTGAGGATCAAAAACATTCAAACTTTTCGAAACATATCACCATTTCTGACAAAAATCAGAAGATTGGGTTGGTTTGCCTAACTCTAACCCAGTTACGAATATAGCATTAGGCCAACCCAGCCTTGGCAATTCGTTCGGAAGTTATGTTTTACATATAAAATTGTAATGGACCTACAAAGATGAATAAGATATTTCTTCGAAATTTTATCATTGAACTAGCAGACCCGTTGCGGCTTTGCCCGAGTAAACCATGATTTAAACAGAATTAAATAAAATTGTAATTGTTTGTGCTGCTAGTACCCCGTTCTTCGTACGGGGATCTTAAAGCCCCCCAGGTGTTTTAAAAATGTTTTCATGGTAAAAATAAACAAATCAATATCCATAAGGATAATATTTTAACTTTAGAGACCCTCGGGGCGTAGCCCTAAGGATTTTTTGAAATGAGAATAAGCCTACCCAAAACCCTCATACAACCACCTTCATGTGAAATTTCAGCTCAACCGGTTAAGAAATTTTCAAGTTAGACCGGAACATATATGACAATGAACACCTCCTTCAGAAAACCGTAAAACCGTCGTGCCCACACCTCACAAAGGATATTGAACAAGGTAATACCTAAATTTTCAATTACATACATCAATACATCAATATCCAGTAGTGGGAAAAATAATGAATTTAAAGTAATGAATTTAAAGCTGGTTAAAAAATACTCATTTTGAGTTTTTCTAGTGAAATTTTTTTACTTTTCGTGGGTTCGACGAAATAACCGTAAAATATAGAAGAAAATAATAAATTCCAAAGTTGTAGGAAATTAAATTTCTGACTGACGATTTTTCGTCAAAACTAAAATCCGACTAAGCGTTTGGTCCCTATGAGTAGGGGTAATGAGTCCAATTTAATCGGCGTTACCTTAAAATTACATTTTTGGATGCTATCTTGAAATTGGTGATGGATACATTAGATTTCGGTATTTCCTGAAAAGTAGACAAAAAGACGAACATTTCAAGTATGGTGTTGATGGGTATTCAAGGGCTAGAAGTATGCGCACTACACGCATTCCAGCATACACATACACGAAACACACGGCATTACAACAAGGAAATCTTGTTTTCAGAGTGACATTTTTGTTATTTGTGTTACAAGATTTGTTGTCTGATGAAATAACCCTAGGAGATAGAATAAAATGTTAAATTACAAAGTTGTAAAATTTTAAATTTCTGACTAACCACTTTTCAAGAAAGTCAATAAGCATTTTTTTGTAATTTCCGGTTTTGAACGCCATATTGAAATTGGTCATAGATAACTTGGTTTTTCTGAAAAGTAGACACAAAGACACACATTTCAAGTATATGGATGGTGGGGGAAAACAACTAGAAGTATGCGTTCTATTCGTAACAAAGTTTTATTGGGTATTAGATTACAAGTAAGAATTTTTTTATTGTAATAGACATTTTTTTACAAATGCGTTACAATCGTCACTATTCTAACTTATACTAACTTAAACTAGAGTTTTACATTTCCAAAAACGGTTATCTGCTTATGGTGTAGATTAATAAGTATTATCTGCTTAAAAGTGTAGATTGTACAGATAATATATTATAAAACTTTTAACTACAGGAAAGACGAATAAAAATATCAGGAAGCTCGATGGTAAAATGTGTGCCAATATAGAAGTAGTTTTTTCAAGCCAAACTAATACTAACATTTACAAATACATGGTTTGAAAAATCCAATAAAATATCAGTGGTGACTTCAGAAAACAAAGAGTACAAATGAAACAGTTAACTGCAGATGTAGATTTTCATCTTAACCTTTTGCCAGTTAACCCCAAACAATATTGTTTCTCTAAGGTCAAATTACATTCATAATTACATGGTTCGTTTTGTATATTAAAGATTTGTATGATCGAATGAAAGTTATAAAAACAAATTTCATCTTTTGTGAATTAAACCATAAGTTACCAGTTTCTAACAATATTGATCCGTACTTTTTTAACATATGGTGAAATAAAAAAAAAAACTTGAAGATGTTTTAAGTCTTAGCGCAACTAAATAACTGTAATCTTTGTACCTGATTAAATATTTTACTATTCCCAACTTGGAGATTGAGTGTTTTCTGCTATCAAAAATCTTCTCCTGATGCTACTTGGGAACTCAGGTTTTATCAAATGGATCTATAGTGTATAGGCCGTTCATGAAATGACCAACTATAATACCATAGTAAAATAGAACTTAAAGTTGGAAAAACGAAGGATAGTGCAGCTGAATCACGAGTAACAATAGCATAGTAAATAACAATAAATAAGTAATAATAAACTCGGAATAGTGTAAGGGTCTAAACTAAACTAGTATTAATAATATTCTACATTTAGTCAGTATTTTTGGGCAAGAAGCCATAAAAATACATGATCTCTACATGCATGTATTTATCCGGAATAGGCTAAAATAACTATATGCACATAGGGCCGACAAATATCGACTTATAAAGTTGGTTTGTTTAATTCCAAAATCAACCCAATGTTTTTACATGAAGGATGTATGCAGTATTCATCTCTAGCCAACCACAAGAAGAGCGGATATACGATTATTTCCCATTTAAATAATAAGTCTCTTCAATGCTCAAAACTACGAATAAATAATAATTTTTTTGCAGCGAAATATAATTTTAAACCTGTAAAGATTAGTCACAACTACACGAAACCCCTAAACTTATCGTGAGTTATCACTGATCATGTAATAACTTTTATAGTTTATTACACAAACCACACGAATGCTATCAAAACTGAAGGACATTTGTATTCTGAACTTTAGCATTTCCCACGTATTTCCATGATAAACAGTTGACATAGTTTTATGTAACTAAACATCAGCTACAATACACAGCCAGTTTCCTGCGGGACTTGCGTTTGTTTTCGCGACAAGCTCATCCTTTCCTTTCGAAACAGTTGTTCAATAAAACTAGTCCAATAAAACTTAATATCCTTTTACTTTCTCCCCTTATACATAGTATATGGAGAAAGTATTGTTTTCGTAAACATTTTCAAATTTGAGTTGTTAGTGGAAATATTCGTTTTGGTGCTCCCTGAACCCAAAAAAGTGGTTTTTACGTGATGTCTGTCTGTGTGTGCGCGCGCGCGCGCGCGCGCGTGTGTGTGTGTGTGTGTGTGTGTGTGTGTGTGTGTGTGTGTGTGTGTGTGTGTGTGTGTGTGTGTGTGTGTGTGTGTGTGTGTGTGTGTGTGTGTGTGTGTGTGTGTGTGTGTGTGTGTGTGTGTGTGTGTGTGTGTGTGTGTGTGTGTGTGTGTGTGTGTGTGTGTGTGTGTGTGTGTGTGTGTGTGTGTGTGTGTGTGTGTGTGTGTGTGTGTGTGTGTGTGTGTGTGGATGTGTACAGAGCTAGAGCCTTAACCAATAGGCTGATTTTTATGAAATTTGGCATGTAGGTACTAATCCATGATATATCCAGGTGTTTTTTTCATTTTTTTGAATTTTTGATTTTTAAGGGTAATTATCCCCCCAAAACCACCAAAAAACATGAAAAATCCAAATTTCTCAAAAACGGCTCTAACGATTTTGATTAAACTTTAGTGGTTTGTAGAACTTTAGTTTTCAAACAAAATGGCACCACCCGCATTCCTGTAAAAATTCGGGTTCAGAAATTACAGGACTTAAAACATCAAAAATTCAGTTTTTTGGATTTTTCATAAAAAGACATAAATATAAAAAATATTACTATTCACCATTAAAAAGAGCTAAAAAAACTAAATAATTTAGTATTTTGAATTACAATTCTACGATTGCTGGTTTCGGAGTAAATTGAAATTTTCATTTTTGCGGTTAAACGCAGTACGTTGTACCCATGTTATTCTTACGGGGAATAAAAAAATTACTATTTCTCTCTTATTTACTGATCAATTTAATTCAAACTTGATATGCTTGTCAAGTTAGTATTGACCAACAGAGGAAATTCGAAATATGTTGCCCCTTAATAACCCTGGGGGGGAATAGGGGGCATTTCCCCTCTTAAAACCACGAGTGCAGCAATGGATTCTGTAGTGCCCCCAAAGCAGGGATTTGGGAGGATGTTTTTTAAAACAACTTGTTTACAAGATTTTCTGTACATTCGACCGTGCTTTATTCTATATTTAGTAAATAAAAAGTAATTTATTCATTAAAGTTGGGCTAAAAGGGAGAAAGTATGTGTCAGTTTCCTGATACCGTTTATTTTCCTTTAAAGACCACCGAGGTGGATTAGTAAAGGAATTATCAAGGTGGATTACCAAACCCACGATATTATAGATGAGTTTATATTTTATTGGGGTATCTTTCCTATTTATAACAAAATTCAGCTATATCGATCCTGTAGTATTTGTGTGAAGGCGTCAAAAAACAATTACACGTCCTAATTGTCTCATTTGCAAAATAATCGAAATTGGTTCAGTAAAATTAGTGTAATTTACGTTGTCGTGCCTCAATTTTCATTTGGCCAGCGCGTTAGTCCAGATATTGTGATTATAGTCCAATCAAATGGTAATTTTCCCAGGAAAAAATTCCGGAAGTGGTTTTCTCAATCGTTCTGTAAGTTTTTTGGGGTGCTGAATTCGAATTTCATGTTTGCCAACACAAGAAAGGACGGTTTCACTGAGAAAATCACAAAAAAAACCTGAAATATTTTGCACTTTCGTAGTTTTTTTACTAATATCTTTAAAACTATGCGTTTTATCAGAAGGTCTTTGAGTACAACATTAAAAAGGATATAATTCCCTACAATTTAATATATTAATCGCGTTTCTAAGATAAATTATGTTGAGCTAGAGCGCGCTGAAAAAAGGGCGACTTTTAGGCCAATCTGGCCAAAACGAGAGAGACGCCCTCTCACACACTCCTGTTTAGCGGCAACTTCAGTTTTACTAAGTCATGCTAAAAACCCACTTTTTGAACGAATTAGTTGTATTAGCTTACTACTGTAAAATCAAGACATGAGTTGAATAATCACATGAGATTTCTTAATCTAATTACATTAGATTTAACGAAGCGTCATGGTAGGCATATAAGTTTGAATCAACAAATAATTACAAGGCAAATTAATTTTACCTAATATAATTGAAAAATAGATCTTTCAGTCTTATATAGATTTAAAGGCTTCATTAGAAGGTTATCACACATTTAACTCCACACATTTAATTCCTACAAACATTCTTAAATAATTACATAACTGTTAACATTTAAATAATATGTATAAAGAGATCTCTAGAAAAGGAGATAATTGAAACCCTTTGACAGGCCTGCCATGGGTTTGTGCAGCATCCTATGAAAATATTAACAAATACACTGTATTAAAAATACTTAAAAACTAATAAGCTATTTAAAATAATATTCAAGTCTCGTGAATGTATGTAAACTCGAAACAAATTTTATGATTTGAAAATTAGCCATTTAAAAATGTCGCAGAAAAAGTATCAAATTCGTGCATCGGTCTTTGCTGGAAAACTTCTCATACTAAATTTGATGAGTGGTGCCTACACAATTATGGAGTGTTGTTTACTAACAACCGTGTTACCTAGAGGATATAGATGAAAAAACTCAATTTATTCTATTTTAAGAACATAATGGTAACTTTAACGAATATACATAGACTTGTTAAAAAATACATTTCCGATGGTTAAAATATCCGTATTTTTAGTTTGAGTCATATTACGACAAGGGGTGTTAGTGGTGTTTTTAGGCTAGTTAAAATTTAGTTCATGCTAATCTGGGCCCTAACTTACCCAGTGTCTATCCCTCACATTCTGATATAGCAGAACACAACTCTTGTTAGCAGTATAGTAAACTTTGTTTAAGTTTTATCTCATATAATAATAATTCAATGAAATATTACTCTTCCCAACATAAATGGCTTGTTTGCCAATAAAACATAAGCCGATTTACAATTTATAATGTAATAAGCTCAACAAATTGCAACATTTGGACTTTGCCTAGGATAGTTTCAATGCATCTTAAGGCTATTTATAAAATGCATAATAGACTGATTATGGCAATTTTAATGATTCATCCAAGCAAATAATATTTTTGACAGAGCTACAAAAATCGGTATTGCACTTTTTAAATAATTAATATATAAAAAAATTGGGTTTATGTCTTGACATTTTTTCCTGCATTATTTTATGCGTTCAATGGTTAAAAACTATCATATGATTTAGATTTAGTTCTTCCGTTTAATCGGATTTTTGAGAGTAGGACTGAACGAACCAGAAAATGATAAAATAAAATACCAGACAGACAGCTTTGATTTAAAATAGCAAACGACACGTTAAAGATTTTTTGTAAAAAAGGGTATAAAAGACACTCTTTATACAATTACAAATAATTACTCTTTGACTTAATCGGAACACTTTTTTCATCGTATTTTATTAAATATATAGGGCTAAATGTAAAGCCTGTCAAACGCTAGAAAATGACCTTAATTTCAAAATTTGAAATAGAAAACCTTAATGTTATTTAGACGCGTTACTGTAAGGTCCTTTTGTTTTCTTCGGCTTTTGTTATGTTTTAACTGCACAAGAGAAGCGTCCATTGTTTCTCAAGAGAAGACTCGCGGTACATTGTTTCTGATTTATCATAATGGCAGAGCGATTGTTAATCATAGATTACGCATCGTTATCTCGTCCAACAGTTGCTTCCTGGGTTGTTATCGTTTAGTAGGTTAGACTCGTTTCGATTGTTGTGAGCTGCGACCCAACTGCCGGTGTTCGAGTGTTAGGGCCTGTGCAAGTCAGCCTGAAGACTGATTGTACTCATCTAATGCCCTAGTCTCGTCTATCTAGACCTGAGCCCCTGACAAACTCAGACAAACTCCGATTCCAGGGAATTCTGAAGAAGTTAAGTCAGAGGTTCCAAACAGATTTTATCTCGCTCGCTCCAAGCATCTCTCATTCACATATAATATGGCAACAAATTGAACGTTTTCAAATTATCCTGTACTAATCCATTTAAAAACGTTGAGGTTTACTGTTTGAAAACCCATAAATGTATGCCAAAAGCAATATAAAGGTACGTTATAGAAATATGCATGTATACTTCTGGTTATGGAGTATATCTGAAACCAGAAAGATGTGTATACAACTCACTGTTTTCTTAAAAAATAACATGGTTATCAAATATCAGCCACAACAGTTCCTATTATAATCACTTAACATTTTCGATATATATAGTCCAACCCTAGACTAAATTGAATTAATATTTCGGAACCCGAACCGTCCCCGATATTTTTCAAAATTTATTTAAAAAACTAGGTCAAAAAACTTACTTTGGTGTTTATAGTCCAATTCAACTATGATTTGGATATTTTATTGTCCTAGGTTAGTGTATATGTGAATACCACATTTCATTCAAAAACTCAATTAGAGTAAGAGGCACGTTTTTGGCACACACACAGATAAACAAACTATTAAATTTTTGGGAACTTAAAATAGGCTTTTGCATAAAATTCAGTCTTGAAAACATATTTGTTTTTTGTTTCTTAATCGTGTTTTCAAGAACCAGTTGTTGATGAAGTTGCACCTACAAAGTTAATTACGACAATTCTAAATACTTGCAATGGGGTTACTTGCATTTAAACTGTAGCAATTTGCATTGCAATAAATGTATCTTTATAAATTAACTCCGTGTTAACTGTTTTTGTCATCAATTTGTTTGTGGAACGATAATTTTACTTGTATTGTATGTTATTTTCTTTATAAATAACTCAGTTCTTACCTCATAAGAACTAAACATTTCACAAGCAAAACAACAACAAAAATCTATTTGTAAACAAACACCTTCTCACAGTGTGAGCAAATTGTAAACAAGCGGAAGATGTGGTCCAACAATGTTTGTAATGTGACGAATATACAAAAAGTGGTTGAAATGAATATTACACTCATGTTTCAACTTGCGAGCCTCTTACTATAGTGGGAATAGTTTTTATAAATCGCTTCACTGCCTGTATATTGTGAATATTGACATCCCAAATAACATAAATCCTACCTGGGTGTCAATCTAGATCGATCTTTCACCTATAAAAGCCACCTTAAAAAGACTGCAGACAAGAACCAGGGCTTAAGGCGTGATTTTCTAGCTGCCAAATAAGGTGCCGATTTCGGTTGTGTATTTTTGAATCCCGCAGGATGTTCAGTACACCCGCGTTTTTTGGCAAGAGCGATTTCCTAAACTGCGATATTCGAGTGTGGAGTGCGACCGTGATTTAGTAGCCTATAGGGTCTTTGACGGTCATAGTCGCCATGCCTGTCTTAAGTAGGTGTAAAAGAAGACAACTTTGTGCTGTTTTGTTGTTTTAACTCATCGAATACTTGGACGAGGAAACAGATTTTGTTACAGAACGTAAATTTCGACCAATTAAAAATAGGAAAGGTGACACTAATTGTTATCACTGCATAATTACAAACAAATTAATTGATATTTCTCTAAAAAACATTTTTATTTAACATTCCACCTATTTAATTCCATAGCATCTCTCTTTTAAAAGCATTCTTGAAATCTGGAGCACAAAAACTTTGTCCTGCAATTAGTTACATTAATTGTTCGTCCACGGCCGTGGAAAATGTAAGTTGCTTGGACGCCATAAAGACACAGACGCAATTAAACGAACACTCAAACCACAATACAGAGAGTACACGTTACTCAAGTTAACCAACACTCAGTACAAAGGAAATAAGTCACTCGTAACCAATGTCTCAATCGCTGCGGGGTGCGAGATTGACTGCTCTGGGTGCAGTCGCTTGTCCCGCAGCCCCATGTGACGTACAGTCGCTGCAGAATTCGGCAGCTAGGAAGTCGGATGTACTTAATTCCTGTGTATTAAGTGAGTGCCGGATACGGCAGTGTAAAATCGCAGCGTTATTTGGCAGCTAGGAAAACCCCCCTTTATACTGTACATCACCTTGCGCACTACAGCTTTGACCCTGGTCTACTCTGTAACCAGAATGAGGGGCTGAGGCCACTCGAGTTTAACTCAGTTGACCGAAGATACTTGACAAGACATGATATGCATTTGAGAGTTAAGGGTTTTTAAAAACCTAGCCAGCTAATACAAGAAAAATTGGCCGGCCTTACACAACAAGTGGCGAAACATCAAATCATCGGATAAGTCACAGCAGCATCTAGATGGTAGTCTGTATTCCACCATCTCTCAAAGACATTTGATACATTTGTCATCACGGGAGATTTGTAAATTGACGTTTTTGACTTGAATGATCGTCTTACCCAAAAATGCTTTGACATTTTGAAGTCTTTCAGTACTTTATTGTCCTTAAAAAAATTAATGCAGTCAACATTGTCAGGCAAAAAAAATACAAGAGCATATTGTCTATCCTTCGAATTGATTCACCGAAGTTATTCCACAATCTAAAAAGTCATAACCTAGACAATCTAGAACTAGTCAACAATTCCAGTACAAAGAAAACAGTCATAATTTAAATTCATTTGGAGAGGAAGGAAAATCTAGCAAATACTAACAAATCAGGCAATACTAGCAAAATGAACAGTAAATAGCAAACATCAAACTACGTGCAAATTGAATAAATGCATGCATTACAAAAGAAAAATTATCCAATCAAAAAACAATAAAATGCATCATGTAGTTCCATTGACAAGCAGAAAAAAAGAAAATACTGAATAGATTATAATATTGGCTTTCTCCATGTTAAAAAACTCACCCAAATGGTAAAAAGGATGGCCAATTAAAAAAATATGGAATCTCCTTTTGAAAACATTTATCTCAAGGACCAATACTTCATGAGGAAGCTTGTTAAACAATTCCTTATTATAAAATGACTTTCCTTACTTTTACTCAGTCTAACATATGGAACGTCTAGAAATATACTGTCTCGAGTGGGAACATTATGGATGTCACTCCGTAGTTGCCTGCTCCGGGATGCCTGTGTTGCTCCGTGTGTTATGCCTTGAGGACAAAGAGGATGTTGTGAATATACAAGTTTATTATAGTGAGGATCTTTAACTGAGAAAATAGGGGTGCAGTGACTTAAACAGAGGTGGACTTAAATAGTGAGCTTTAGCTAGTAGTCTCACAACTTTTTTTAATCAACAACACTTCATGCACCCTACTGCAGTTTCCCCAGAACATTAATGAATAACCCAAAATTGACTGAAAAAGCCCAAAATAAACTGATCTAGCATAAGTGTCAGGGACACAGTCCATGACTCTTCTGAGAAGGAAAAGAACCCTTGAGAACCTAGTGAATAGCTGGTCAATGTGGGGCCCCCCAAGAGGGCTGCACGTCTTTTGCTCCGCGGTTTAAGGTCATAAAACACGTATTTTGCTCCGTGGTAAAGCAGGTAGAAATCGGGGCCGCTGGAAACACCTCTTTTGCCCCGCGAAGGGGAGAGTAGCTAACATTCCCCTCCACCAAATTCTTTCACCATCAGTCTAACTGGAGGTGCAAAGTCAATTCGACCTTTTTTCGAAATACTCAAGATTTTCTTCCTTACCGTGGAGAACCTACAACAATTATTAAGTTCAGGTATATTGGCCAGCCCTAATCCTGTGTGTTCAAAACACTGAAATTGTTGCGAACCCGAGCGTCGATCCGCCTGAGATATGCAGTCATTGCCACTGCCATCCTTAAATTTCCACAAATAACTTGGTCCAGTACAATATTACTTAAGCACCATGAAAACTAATTCAATTGATTCTGAATGTACAATTTTCACTACCCGAAATGTTTTTTCTCATTTAGTTTTGCAAAGAATATTTAATGTTTGGCGACATACATTTTCTATGCATAGTAGTTTTATTGTGACTAAGTGTACTAATTTTAACTTGCTCTATATGTAAAAGTTCACTATTATGATATAAAGCATAAATCATGAATAAAAATATTTTGTCATAACCTAATAAAATCATGGAGTTCAACTGGACACAATTGGACATCCAATAGTTGTCAGCTACTCTCTACCTTCCGGAGCAAAGGAGGGGTTTCCAGCGGCCCCGATTTCTACCTCCTCTACCCCTGGAGCAAAATATGTGTTTATAAATTAACCTAAACCGCGTAGCAAAAGGCACACACGCCGCAAGAGATCTGGTCAAAGATTCTGGTCAAGGACCCCTCCTAAAAACTTTACATGCTGACTACTTAAAACAGTCTCTGGGATTGCTCTTAAACTAAAGATTACATTTTGAGTCTTATTTGCATTTAATATAAAACTATTCGCAGCAAACCACAAATAAATGGTCCGTATTCAATGTTAGATGGTCCGTGAACTCACCATTGATAACGTCATCACGAACGTGCCCAATAGATGAACGAGTGTCCATTCTGAACACTGCTACATCTGATCACTATCTTTTGTGTGTCACTATGTACAGAACCTTGTAATTACGAATTTGCAAAAGGAAGACTGGAGTTTATTTAATAAAACTGCCTGCGTAATGAAAAGATTAGTTTATTTAGTAAATGTCTAAGTTCCCTTGTGAACATCTGCTGCCCTTTGGAGAAAATACAACCGAACCTAACCGCAAAACGGATAACTAGATCACTCAAAAGAATACTGGTGTCTAAGGAAAAATGAAAATTTACTTAGATTTTTCGAGAAAAAAACTAGCAGCCAACTAGTATTTAAAACTAGTATTTAATAACTGCAAGATTTTGCAAGATCTGGAACAAAATATACTATCTTATGGATTTCGATATAACACTGGATTTAGCTGGAATATTTAATAAAGAGGGAATGTGCCAATATCTATCAGAAAACTTTGACTTTTGTTACCAACCCAAACAAAAATATAAGCTGTCGATATAAGGATCGTTATAGCGTTATTGTAGATAATAACTTCCATGTTAGTAATGATGGTTTAACCTGGTTTATTGTAAATAGCTGGGTAAAAATACATATTAACTTTATATGCCAGATTACAAGCCCTGGAGTAGTTAAAAATATAGGAAACCATATAATAAACTTTTAACTGTCCAGATGCGAGACTAAAAGGAACATTTTCGTCTAAACTAGCTAGGGAGAATTGAATAACAAGATTAGGAGCAACCAATCTATAACTATTGTAGAGGCTTTGTTAAAGAGTTCGAACATTTAAGAGATTGTTTAAGCCTAATAGAAGACGATAAAAGGTACTTCCAAGACCCTCCATTCTATGTACCCCTGCATAAGATGTGGACGAAAGTTGACAATCAATTACAAAACAGTTCTTGTCTAGCGTTTAACGATTTATTACAATACGCATACTGGGGTAACAAAGAAGATAAATGGAGTACATACAGCTAAAACTGGCAGAAGATAGTATACAAAGGGAGAAGTTAACAAAGTACTCTCTATCGACATTTGGCTTTAACTGTTTTAACTATGTGGGGATAACAGGAGAATTTCCAGATACTATAAGTGTTACATTAAATCTGGACCCACGTCTTGCAAAATCTAATACGCTTCTCTACTATACCTAAACACATAAGTATGGAAGATTTGGGCTTAGTGGAAAGGCCTAACCTTGCTCCCTACATTTTAAGACGTCGGAATAATATTACAAATAAACTGTACCAACACTTCATGAGGAAGCTTGTTAAACAATCCCTTACTATAACATGACTTTCCTTACTTTTACTCAGTCTAACATATGGAACGTCTAGAAATATACTGTGTAGAGTGGGAACATTATGGATATCACTCCGTAGTTGCCTGCTCCGGGATGCCTGTGTTGCTACGTGTGTTATGCTATGTGTAGAAATACATTTCTAAGGAAATAGAATCGCTTTCCAAGCCTTTCTTAGTGAAGTTCCAAAAATAATGAATTGAAATTAGAAGACACAGACACCAATAAGCGTAAATTGGAATGTGTGGAAAATACCGTTTCGTATTTTCCACATATTCACATCCGTGGCTTAAGAAAAAGAAGTCAGGGAAAGAGAAGACAAATTAAACGAATTTTTATTTCCTACGGAGGCACGGCGTTGGGAGGATCTAGAGCCTTATGGACATTCCACAGTTTATGCGTCTGTAGTAAACAATGAAAATAAATTTACCTATGTGGGGGTGTTGGCAGGAAAAGATGGACCAAGATATGTGTGCTATGTTAAAGGTGTCTGTAAAACTGTGTTTATAACAATGGGAAGGTTATATGGTATTACCATATACAGTCAATTTGGTTTTTATTTACCTATCTACTAACGAGCCATTTGCAAGCTTTAACACTAACGGAACCGTAAAATGTTACGTCAATTATTTTCCGAAAACAGAAAACTGAAGATTCCATAATAGTACGTGGGATACTACTGCCGTTGTTCCTAGGCAAGATATAGATACAAAATGTCTAATGCCATGTTAATGCAAGATATTAAAGGTAATATTAAATTTAAAAAAATAGTAGATTGGAGGATCTGGAAAATGGTAAGGAACTATTAATATGTCCTATTAAACAAGTAGAGCATAGGAATAGAAAAAGGAATATTATACAATTTGAAAATATTCGTAACCTTTACGTCTCCAATTACTGGCTGGAAAACGAGCTTGAAAGAGGAAAGTTTGATTTTAACTACACAATTAAAATTAAGCTCGGTCAAATAAAGACTACTCCGAACAAGCACAAAGAAAGGTTAGTGTTTTGTTTGTAGTGTTTAGGAATTGTTAAAAAATGTATTATTGTTCGCATGCATATTAGGATTTTTACAGCAAAAATAAAATATCGACTCGGGGTGGTGCAAAGTATAGTATTGTCGCTTTATTACCTATAACATATAAAAAAATAAATCAAATCGTACTAAAAATAAGTTATATTTCGCACTATAGTAATATGTGCTATGAAATGCTATAAGTGCTATAACATGCCAATTTTTTTAACATTTGGGATAAGATAGAACTAGAACATAATTAATAAGTATTTACTCATGCGCAAGTCTAGCACAACAACATATCCAATAATCAATTAAATAGACTAATAAACACCAACGCTAGTATTTTGCGAACATATTGATACAGTTTACGTTGGCATTTGGCACTATAGTAATTAAGAAAATATTGTTTAAATTTAATTTGGGACTTGTGGGTGGTATTTATACTTATGCATTAGGTTAGGATAATAACATATCCAAATCACACATTTAGTACACCTAAGGAAGTATCTATAGGGATGAAGCCTAACCAAGTAAATTCTAAGAATTCTAAAGATGTGCACGACAAGTTGGCATCTAAAGTAGTAGTTATTAAGCCAAGATATAAGTCGGGTGATAGAGTAAGAATTTCCAAGTATAAACATACAGGGTGTCACAAAAATGCGTAGCGCACTATGCAGAACCGGATTCTACATACAAAAACAAGTCGAAAATGTACGGTAACATTTTTTGCGATTTCGGATTAGTTTAGTCGTAATCCGCCATTTTGTGTTTTTTTTTTAAATAATTAATAATTCAAAAACCCTTCGAGATTTTTTTTGAAACTTGGTATAAACTTTAAGTTTCTGGTTTTTTAACATTTTCCAAAAACAATTTTTATTTAACTTATCAAATTTCAAAATGGTGGCCATTTAAATATTTCAAAGTCAAACTCCATGAAAAATAGCAACTAAAACAAAATTTTACAAGACATAAAATTTAAAGCACTTTGTAATCCAAGTCTAATGAAATTTTTACTGTAAAAATCGGTTAATAGCCTAAATAAAAAATGTATGGTATTTTTTTATAATAAATTTCAAAATGGCGGCCATATACAAATTTCAAAGTCAAATTCCTGGAAAACTAGCAACTAAAACAAAATTTTACAAGCCATAAAATTTAAAGGACTTGGTCAAATGCACTAAGGAATTTGACTTTGAAAATTTTATATGGCCGCCATTTTGAAATTTATTATAAACAATTGCCATAACTTTTTTGTTCATTAACCGATTTTTACAGTAAAAATGTCATTGGATTTGGATTACAAAGTGCTTTAAATTGTATGTCTTGTAAAATTTTGGTTCAGTTGCTAGTTTTCATGGAATTTGACTTTGAAATATTTGAATGGCCGCCATTTTGAAATTTGATAAGTTTAATAAAAATTATTTTTGGAAAATGTTAAAAACCAGAAACTTAATGTTTATACCAAGTTTCAAAAAAATATCTCGAAGGGTTTTTGAATTATTAATTATTTTCAAAAAAATACAAAGTGGTGGATTACGCCTAAACTAAGCCGAAATCGAACAAATTTTACTCTAAATTTTCAACTTGTTTAAGTATTTAGAATATGGTTCTGCATAGCGTGCTACGCATTTTTGTGACACCCTGTATATTTAGTAAAGGCTATACCTGTAACTGGACAGGGGAGATGTTTACAATAACAAATGTTTAGAAAACTAAGCCGGTGCCTTATATTTTGAAAGATAAAAATGGGAATATAATCAAAGGAGGATTTTATGAGCAGGAATTGTAAAAGACTAAATATGAACATGTGTATTTGGTAAGGAAGATAATTAGGAGGAAGGGTAATTTGTAATATGTCAAATGGATGGGTTCTCCAAGCAGCCAGAATTCGTGGATTACTGCAAAGGATGTATTAAAATAATTTAGTACATATACACTGCTAAGATACAAGAAAGCTGGTTTTACTGTAAATATTAGAATGTTATATAAAATGTGTCGGGTGGGGTCGGGTGTTTGCGCAGAAACTTAACCCCATGTTATTATTATGAGCCAAACCTGGTAAAACTGACTTTAAACCCTTATATTGCCTCTACTCAGGGGTTTTCCTAAATCTTGGAACCGCATTTTGTAGATTTGTTCCTAAGATCAATACGAACATAAAACGTCTCAGAAACGTTTGCCTAAATTGGCTAGATTTGTGAATATCGATCTGTTTGTGATTAAAAAATGATTTTATAACTAAATAGTCGCTCAACTTAGAAATTCAAAATATAACATAAATGTTATCTGAAAGAGTAAGATAGGAGTATGACATTAGCTTCTTTAACTTTAACCGTTTTCATTTGGCGCCCGTAAAAAAAAAACTCAAGAACAAATGTTTTCCATGGAAAAATTATGAATTTAAGAACAAATCAAACTATGTTATATTTGCTGTAATCGGACAAAAAATAACTAAACTTTTTTAAAAAATGGCACTATTATTGCAGTGTTTTAATTGTCAAAGTTGGATGATAATATTAAAAGGTATCATTATTTACTGTAGAATATTAATGAATCCGTTTTTTTGTCCGGTTGCAGTAAACAAAACAAGGTGTCGTTTGATTTGTTCTTAAATTTCCTACTTTTTATACACGCTAAAGATATTTTCTTATTTCAAGGATTTCAATTAAACTTTGCAATTAACGTTTTTAAGTGGGTGTCATCTTTAAAAGGCATAAATCAAAGAAAATAAATTTAATAAACTTGTTTTATGCACTAAGGCACACATTTATGCCAGGTAGTAAGTTCCTATGTTGAATTCCTGTTGAGTTATACAAATATTTGTAAAAATCACAAACAGACCGAAAGACACAAATCTAGCCATTTGAAACATAAGTTTATAAGCTGTTTTGTTTATCTTGAACCAAGGAACAAATATATAACGTGTCCCAAGAGTTTAGAAGCAATCTGAATATTCTTTTAAAGCAAATTTTGGATGGCTATCATTGTTAAATTAACGCAGTATTTTAGAAGTACAGTAATAAATTCTGTATCATTATTGACATAATATAGTCGCATATTTTAATATACATATTATGTATATTTACAAGGTATCTCACGTAAGGTGTCTCAAATATATTACAAACTACTTTACTTAGAAGGATGAAATAAAATTGTTCCCCTTTCAACTAAATAATACGTAACTAAATAATACGTAAATAATACACCTAAATAATACCTAAATAATAAGTAAACACATGTTTACTGGTTTAAAATACACAGTATTCAGAAAACTTTGGATCGTTAATGCAAATCTCAGATTTTTCAAACGTAAACGTAAGTCATTTAAAGCTATATAAATGATAACGATTTTGGCGAAAACAGAACTCACTTATCTTAAAGATTGTGGCAACGTTTGCGAAAGATATTGGCATTAACGAAAACCCCTGCATTAACTTTACCACAAATGTTCTTATTCCAGTTTCTCCCTCTTAAAAAAACTCATATATATCGCCTGTTCAGAAATAAAAATAGATATATTTTTAAAAAAATCATTAGTTGGAAATTTTAATATGCTCCAAAAAGGCAAATGGTTACATATGTCAAAAATAATGTTATTCAAAAGGTTTTTGAAAAACTTTCTAATTACACCAACTTAGTTTTGTATTCGTTTTTTATCCGTCGTCAAAAACATGATTTACCCATGTATGAAATGAGTGTTATTTGTGTTTAACATTTCTATTTCATTAACACATTTTAGACGGAAATATTTTGTTATTTATTAATTGCTAAAAACTAGAGATATGAGGTTGGTGTAATTTAGACAATTTCCAGGTCTTACAAGAAACATTAAAATAACATTATTTTTGACATATGTTTCTATTTTTTTTACTTTTGGAGGAATGGACATTTTCAAGGAATTAATTTTAAAATATTTATACAAAGATATTGCCAGGCGGCATATTAGAGTAAACCCAGGTTTATAACGAGCAAGGCAAATTTGAATTGAAAATATATATGTCTAGTAGTTCAGAAAATAAAGCATAATCTGTTATCGCCCATATTTGCCACAAAAATACCCGACAAATTAAAATGGATAAAGATTATAGTTTTTTCCGAAAACTCTTTTCCATTGTGATTTTGAAGTAATGTGAACCAAGTTATGTTATGTATATTTGAAAATATTTAAATTATCACTATTGCAACCGGGAGTTTTTGGAACTCTCGGCATTTTAAACAAGATAAAAATTGTTTTACTTCCAGGTAAATTTAGTGAGACAATTTCGTTTTGTCCTGTTAGGTCGAGAAGTAATTTGTTTGAGAGACCTTGGACGTGAGGACGTGAGACATCTTGTATTATACATAGTATGCAGCGTGTTGAAAAATTAAACTGATATTTTACTAATTTTATCAGTGTGTCAAATCCAGGGGCGTCGCGTGAGAAAATTAAGGGGGGGATACCTCAAATGTCCCAACTTTTTACGCCGATTTCCTAACTGTTTAAAATTGATTTTCCAACTATTTCAAGGTGATTTTCTGGCTAAAACCTTTTATAATTATCCATGGTTTTAGCCCCTGAGCTGAAGATATTATGTAAGACTAAATTACTTGCGTACCGTCAGTCAGTTCAAATTGAAGAAAGACACGTTTAGATCATGTTTCTCATATGATGTATATGGTTTATATGGTTTATGGATTCATATGTTGTAACGGGGTCAAAAATGTACTCAGTTCTAAAAGTTCTAACCAAAGCAAAAATGAAAAAAAAACCAACAAAAAACAGCTATATACAAACTAAAATGTGCCAATTGTCATAGTGTTTACATAGGCCAAACTGGGAGAGGATTAATTACTTGTTATAAGAAACATCGTCCTGACACAAAAACGAATAAACAAAAATCCAGATTTGCCCAGCATTTAATTGACCAAAACCATTCGATGGATGGAATAGATGACATTCTTGAAACATTACATGTTTGTAATAAGGGCAGGAAAATGGATACACAAGAGGAATTCTAAATATACAAATCTTTCAAAAATAGTAGTCCGCAAGAAGTTATATTAAACGAGAAACTGAAATATAGCTCCCACTCCATTTTCAACGCTCTAATCGGCAACAAAGACACACCTGTCCACCAACGAACTGATGAGGAAGCGCCGGGATCAGGGAAACGGTCAGTCTGTCCCCTACCCAAATGTACTGTATTGTGTTTTTAATAAATTACGACGAAACCATCAGGTCAATAAACTTAGTTCTACACTAGCTGATGATGATGCAGTTGCATCGAAACATGTCCTAAACGTGTCTTTCTTCAATCTGAGCTGACTGACGGTACGTAAGTAATTTAGTCTTACATAAAATCTTTTGTTTGTCTTATAAAGTTTCGAAATAGGCTAACAGATTATTCACACATTTTATAAATAAATATTTTGTTATAATATCACCTGAAAATATACGTACACATATCACATTGCAACAGCTTTTAAATTCCTGATAATTGTAAATTAATATTAATATTACAAATTACTTAAATAAAATCAAAATGAAAAATGAATAGTACTTATGCACTTGGCGGTGTAACTTAATAGTATAAATTTATTTGGTATTTTTACAGATATATTGATTTTAAATATCGAATCAATATGAAACAATTATAAACAAAAGGAAAAGAGTAACCTTTTTGGCGGTGCCAAGTTGAAGTGTACTTTAAATAAACGGTATCAGGAAACTGACACATACTTTCTCCCTTTTAGCCAAAATTTAATGACAAAAATATTTGTTATTTACTAAATATAGAATATGAAGTATAGATAAATGTACAGAAAATTGTCTAAAATAGTTGTTTTCAGAAATATCCACCCAAATTGCTTTTTTGGAGGCACTATAGAGTCCGTTGCTACACACAGTAGTTTTGAGAGGGGAAATGCCCCCTTGCCCCCCCCAGGGTTAAATAGCAACACATTTCGAACATCATCTGTTGGTCAATGCTAACTTGACCTGCATATCAAATGAAATTGATCAGTAAATAAGAGAGAAATAGTTATTTTTATATTCCCCATAAGAATAACATTGGACAACGTACTGTGTTTACCGCTAAATGAAAATTTCAATTTTCTCCGCAACTAGCAATCGTAGAATAGTAATTTAAAATACTAATTTATTTAGTTTTTTGAGCTCTTTTTAATGGTGAATAGTAATCTTTTTTAACATTTATGATTTTTTATTAAAAATCCAAAAAACTGAATTTTTGATGTTTTAAGTCCTGTAATTTCTGAACCCGCATTTTTCCAGAAATGCGGGTGGTGTCATTTTGTTGGAAACCTAAAGTTCTACAAACCACGAAAGTTTAATCAAAATCGTTAGAGCCGTTTTTGAGAAATTTGGATTTTTCATGTTTTTGGCGGTTTTTGGGGGATAATTACCCTTAAAAATCAAAAATTCAAAAAAATGAAAAAACACCTGGAGATATCGTGGATTAGTACCTACATACCAAATTTCATAAAAATCGGCTTTTAGGTTAGGGCTCTAGCTCTGTACACATCCACACAGACACACACACACACACACACACACACACACACACACACACACACACACACACACACACACACACACACACACACACACACACACACACACAGACAGACATCACGTAAAAACCACTTTTTTGGGTTCACGGAGCACCAAAACGAATATTTCCACTAACAACTCAAATTCGAAAATTTTTACGAAAACAATACTTTCTCCATATACTATGTATAGAGGGAGAAAGTAAAAAGTAAGTTTATGTAATGAGACCTGGTTTGAACATGCTAAGCTTCCCTTTGTTGTAGCATCGAGATTCATTCATTGCTGGTGTGAAAAGTCAACCTCATTCAAAATTTTCAAAAACAGCTTGGCATTTCGGCTAAAACCACCGTTGATTGGAACAATGACATCAGAGAAGTATGTATACACTCAGTTCAAAGTAAGAATTTGTATCATTTATTGCTTGTTTCCTACCCTAAAATAACAGGTTTATACTTAATACTAGACTTGTCAGTAATGGGGGCTTCGCCCCCAAACCCCTTTTAGAGGCAAGTTCGCTTCACAAGTTTAAATCAAACTCAACTATTGTAGTTAGTTAAAAAAAACGACAACAATAAGCTTTACATAAATCAGCTGTTACAAACATGTGGTTTTAGCCAAAGGTAAGTGTGCTTTCATAAAATATCCCAAACACATTTAAATGAACCAAAACACTAAACAATTTTACTTTTGGCAATTTTTCTGTCAAGAGCTTTAATTCGAGTATGAGGTCGAGTAGAGTCTGGTTGCGGGAAGTGCGTAATACTCTCCCACTTATATAAAGCTAACGGGTTCACTGATTCACTGACATAAATTATGTAAATGGACCAAAATAGTCAAAATTAATCCTTTTCGGATGAATAGGCTAAAGGGATGATCGGATCTTAAATCTGACAACAAATGGTTAGTTGGGAATTAACTTTTGTATCTAATATTGTTTGCCATCTCAAAAAACGTGCTCAAACTGGAAAATTTGAAAGTGGAATTTTTCCCGCCCAGAAAGTGCCTCCAAAACTCAAAAATTAAAACGTTTGGCAATATATCTGATAGTTTTCCGTGAAGAGCTTTAATTCAAGTATGGGGTGGAGGGGGTCCGATTACGGGAAGTGCCTCATAATTTATGTCAGTGAATCAGTGAGGGAGTGAGTGAGTGAGTCAGTGAACCCGTCTAGCTTTATATAAGTAGAAGTATGTTAGATTAGATTAGATTTGATTTATTGGTTTTAAGTTACATAAATAGAGCTATAAAGCCCTCTCTTACCCGATGTAACTATTGTATACACATTTAATAATAACTGCAACAAATCAAATACAAAATAAAAATAAACTTAATAAATTAAATGTTAAATGTTATTTCTTAAAAACTGTCAAATAATGTTTCACTTTTATCATACGTTTTTTACTAATTTACAAAAACTTATTCATAAAAAGAATTAATTTATTCTTGCTCCAAAATGTTTCGATTAGCAATAATTAAATTCTTTATCGATTTACAAAATTTATTGTAATTACGTTCAGTCCAGATTGGTTCTGGGAGGACGTTCCATTCCCTACAACAAGTGATTCAGAAAGATTTATTGAACACCACTGTTCTGTGGACTGGAACAGAGAGTTTAGGACCTTCTCTGGTTCCTCGACCGCTTATATCATTTAAAAATATTAAATTCCGTGAGAAATAACTTGGAACTTTAGTATCTTATGATGTAACGTTAGTAATTTATACAATCTGGTTTCGTTTAGATGAGATATTCATTCCCTGTATGACACTAGTACGGTTTCTTCGCCGATCCGATATTTACAATCGACATATCGTAACAACGCATCGATACATCGGTAAAAAAATACCAAATAAAATCATACTATAGAGGTACTCCGCCAACTATAATCTGTCTGATATATTTAGGCGGTTTAAGGGGAAGTTAAATTGTTTCCTCCACTCCTCCGTCTCAGCTTGTTACCCTATCCAGCTGATCGCACATTGTTTCAAAATGTCAAAAAAGTGTTTATGTTTGTATTTACTATTTGAATCATTTGGTGTTTATGCATTATTCCAGTGAAATTATTCATTGTTGTTTGAAATTGAATAATTTCTTTATTAGCAGGATAAATAAAATAGTCTTACAACACTATAAAGTATATTTACATACAAGACGGTAAAATATACACAAAAGATGGTACAAGGCGATCGATTGATGAAATTGAAAAAAAGTCCGGATATTAGAAAAAAGGCTAGCCAACCAAGTCTTGAATAAAGATTGTTAGGCCAATTATTTTTATATTATCGTTTTGTTTAAAGTTTAACTTATATCACATACAAAGCCTTTATCTGTGCTTATATGTAAAACTGCACTGTGGTATTTAATCCAAACAATAAAGGTCCGCTTCTCATTTACATTTTCTTTTAATTTATTTGTTATCAAAGCGTACATTATGACACATTAAGGCATATCCTGGTTTGTAAATGATTTTATAAATCTTAAAACTTTAAAGCATCCGTGCAAAACACGAATAATCAGATACCTAATTGTGTGATGGGAATTTAAAAATAACAGTTGATTTTGCCATTTACTTAGTATTTAGGGAAAGCTTTATTTGCTTTGCTTTATTTACCTCCCAAGGCTAATATAGAATAGTATGCAACGATATTAAAAACATTGACTATGTTAGACAATGTTAAAACGTAATAGTCCTATGTACTCGTCATTTTAGGTTATGTTATGATCGTTTTATAAACAGCCAAGCAGACGATAGTTCACCGATCCTTCGATGAGCTAGTTTGTCTTTTACCTACACTGATTCGATCTAAAAAAAACAGCTATGATATCATTCAACGGTCTGATCCAGTGGAGGGGATACTAATGCTTCCCCTGAAACCGCCTACATATATCAGACAGAGTATAGTGAGTACCAACGGAGCCAGATAAGACACAGGTTAAATTGTATTATTTGATAGTTTTGGCCTGCTGAATAGTATAGTAAAGTTTGTTAAAATTGTTGTAATATAGCTAAAACACAACGGATACAAAACCCGCTAGAAAATCTTTCATTAGGATGACTGTATACGATAATCAGGTGTAAGCTTTTCGCCTGTATATCCACCAACTAAAGGGTAAATAATACCACTGTTGATTTGAACTCGATAAATTAGTATATTTAAATATTTTATAAATACATGTGATCTGTTAATCGATTTATCTTATGCACTTTAATTGATTGATTCAAAGTTATTTTGTTGGTTCAAATTTGCGTTCAATTTTTCCTTGGCTAATACTTTGTAAGCCAAAGTATTAGCCAAATCATACATTAAATATTTACCAACACAGACATATGTATTCAATACTAAATATTAAATACAATAACAGAGCAAATAAGTACAAAACACGTACTTATTACTCATATCAAAAATCTATAAAGGAAATTGAGTATACAAACAACAAAATTCAACAACTAAAGTCATCCAAGTCATACAACTACTTGTCTTTGTTGATCCTTGGTGTTTTCATGATAGGTTACTTCAGGGATGAAGTAGGGGATGGTGAGTAACCCCTTCCAGCCCCTTGGCTGGAATATTATTAAATGATAAACCTTAATATAATATAATTAATTAACTATTAAAAAGAATAATAGCTGTAAAGTAAAAGTTAAGTTCATATACGTTCATTGCCACTTATATATAACACCTTAGAAGAAAATCTTTAACTTTGAAGATTTAGTAAACATTAATTGCACTGTTAGTAAATTTAATCTTCGGTGTTTTTACTCAATTTTAGCCATGAACTCAAATGTTCAAATACACGTGCCTATAGTTCAGAAGCAGAATACGTTCATGGAAGTGGCATGGAAGTCTCCATGTAAGCAGAATCTACGTTATGTTACTATAGTTAGGCCTTATTGGAATTTAATAAATATCACAGTTAAATAGCGTAAACGTTTGAAAAGTCATGTTGTATTATTACCAAGGTTTTAATTGCTTAATTTAAATAAAACACACATGGAAATTATAAAATATTACATTACAGACATTTTAGGTGGAATCCGAATGAAAAAGGTAACACAATAGATAACTATTGGCTATATTAATACACTTAATCAACAGCATCAATTAAAATGCATTGAAGAAGCTCCTGAACGGCGCATGTTAGATTACAATAGGTACCTTGTCGTCAACAATTCAAATTTTAGTGAATCAATCAACTACGGCGAAACATGTAGTGGATTTATTCACTAAAATTTGAACTGTTGATAATAAGGTATGTAATTATGTACTTATTTTAGTCTAACATCATCAAAGCAAAAAATATCGAAAATAAGACAAGAAACAAATTGTATTTCTGGTTTACCGTAGCAAATGGTAGATACAAATCCTGTCAGCTACAATGTTTCCCTTTCACGTAAAAGACAATACCAATAAATTAATCTTATATCTTAAAATCTTAAATTGTAATTTTAAACTGTATAATGCTTATCCTAAAGATGGTATTTGTTTTTCATGTAAGTTTTGTTAAAATTAATACCGTAGTAATAATGATCAATTTAGGAACCACGACTTTTTAAACATCTACGCTATTTAACTGTGATTTTATTAACCATCAGTTTAGCCTATTTTTTATTTATTTTGAGAGCACATTGTGATAGTTTTGGCAAACTGGTACTACAGTAATATATTTTGTATTAGTAATAAGGGCATACAACTACCCCACCCTTAAAAATAGGACGAATGTTTTATTATGTGTGGATTAGATTACATCAGTAGAGACGTCCAAACGTCCAAATAGAGACTATGTATTTGGATTAGAACGTCGGTAGAGACGTTCTAGTTAAGTCTTTTGGCGGGAATCTCGTGTGAAGCTCGCCATACACGGGCGAACATAATCCTGACCCGAACATTCGTGCGAATGTTCACTTAAGTTTGGAGGGTTTTTGGCCCGACGCGATCCATCTGAAGTCAACTTGTTTTCTGAATAGCATCAAAGTAACCGTCGGCGACGAGGCGATGTTCCCAGCCCATCCTCGGGGTTTTCATTTTTAGAAGACTTTTCGAGGACTCTTAAAATTAAAATCAACCAAAAACATTGTCCAGTCCCATAACAATATGATTTATTTTGAATATCCTCCTAACCTAATAAGGCAGACAGTTTGTGTGATAGGTTCGTCTAATTTGTACTTCTTCTCTTGTTTCAAGGGTAGGGCTTTTTGTAGAAGTTCAAATTTGATATATTTTTCCGAAAAACTCGTACTTTTTCATTCCAAAACTATTCTATGATTTCTATTTCCTCCGGTTAGTTCTAGGGGTTTTTCAAGTTGGACCGAATGGTAAGGGGCATTACACATTGTTGTGGACGTCGGGTGTCAGGTTTCTAGGCTGGGAAGATTTTTCATTGAAACAATTTTTAACTGACAGATAGTTATCTCCGAATGGTATTACTTTGCAGGGCAGTTGTATCAGCTAAACTATTTACAAATTTTGAAACGCCCACAGTAACACTTGTTTGAAAATATAAGTAACTATTTGTAGTCCCCGCCATCCGTCATTGTTTAGAAACCGTTCACACGATGGTCCAGGGATTTTAACTTGTCAGGCTCGATGTTGAACCCACAATATAATTGATAAACGTAAAGGACAACTAAGAACAAAATAATCCAATGTTCATAAATTAAACAAAGAAGTATACATATCAGTTACATGAATATTACAGTTTTAATAAGTTAAAATTGATAGTTTTAAACCATTTAAAGTAATCATCGCTTTTATAAACTTCAATATTACTTACAAAGATAATAACATATGACTCTGTAATATTTAACCATAGGTAAATATAATGTGTACAGACGCTCAAAACCTGGCAACATGGATCTCTCAGAGTTGCCAGTTCGTGCCCCAGAACACGTGATTTTCGGCATAGACATGATATGTCAGTCACACATATGGCAACAAAGTAACATCCCCTACCCTCCATATTTGGTGGTCCTTATACTAAAATGAGTTATTCTTAAAAGAGGAATTGCCTTTTTTAAGTCTGGCCGTCTCCGCAATCAAAGCATCCATGTATTAGTGTGACGATTCTTATTTTCCCATTATAAGACTCAACAATATGTTACCAATGACCCAGAAAGTTCTTCTGTCGCGAAAGACTTAAAAGTCACGAGTATGGCAACCAATCTCTGGTATGATACAGCTAATTGATTGCTCATTATTATGCACAATGATTAGTATCAACACTCTTGTAATAGAAGAATTATGAAGGGATATATTGACAGAACATACAATGGGTAAATAAAAATATAACAGAAAATTACAAAATAAATTATCCCGTTGGAACAAAGTCACTTTGAGTAGTCCTTAAATAGTATGGCCCTTAAATAGTTCTCAAAGTACCATTGAGTAGTCTCTTTAACTCTTGCAGTACTGAAGAAGATGCACTGACTTTGACCTGACGAGCGATGCCACCTATGAACAATATAACTAGGAAAGATTCCTATGCAGCTCGTACAGTTGGTTAATGGAGTTTGGTTAGTGATCAACTGAAACTCCAACATAACCATCTCGTTTCGCCGAGTCGCTCGTCGATTTATTTGACAGTGTGATAACCAGAATAACACATCGTAATCTCTAATGGCTGCTGCAGTGCTGCTCCGCCGATGAATCTTACATCGGTCCTCTTCACCGAAGTCCTCAAGACTTGGGAATCGTCATATTTTTTATTGTTTTTCTTTGTTGTTTCTCCCTTAATTTTGTTCTCTTCATTCTTCTCTTTTCTGTAATTTATACAGGTCTTGCTTGATATTTGTGCTCCTCATAGCACTCTGCCAATGCGTAGTAGATCCTATCCAGTAAATATTGCTTTAGTTTCTTGATGAAACATTTTGTGCTTGTTATTGCTTTCAAGTGTAGCGGTAGGAGGTTCAAAAATATAGAGCCTGCATATATAGGAGTTTTTCTTGTTTTGGTGAGTCTTATTAGGATATTCTTGCCATTTCTGAGATTATAGTTGTGACAGTCTTTTCGTTCGGCTGGTGTTTGTGTTTTCATAAATACTATTGTTCCTAGGATATATTAAGATATGACTGTTAAAATGCTGTTTGAACTGAAAAGGTGTACAGTGTTGATGGAAGTGAAGGCTATTGATAATCTTGATTGCTCTTTTTTGTTAAATCGCATACCATCACAAAGCATGGTATGCAGTAATAATGGTTTCAATGTTTGTGATGGCCCTGATTCTCTTTAGTACATATAGAAGAGCTAATCATTTTTTGACAGGTGGTCGGTGTGAGTGTGCCAGTTTAGATTATTGTCAATTAGGATTCCAAGAGCTTTTGCAAGTGAGACTATTGCTATTGAGATTTGTGCTGTATCTTCTATCTGATGCATATCTCTTTTAATGGGGGTAACATTTATGTTGTTTGTTTTAGATTTGTTAATTCGGAGCTTTAAAGATTGGCAGGTTTTGGTAGCTGTATTTAAAGTTTCTTCTATTTAAAGTTGTAAACTATTTTCTGGTTTTATTGATGTAAGAATGGTGGTGTGATCTGCAAACATTATGCAGCTTTTACCATCTGGAAAAGTTGTAGGAAAAAAGTTTATATACTTTTTTTAAATCAGGGGTCGAGGATCTATCCTAGAGTTATACCGTACACCGTACTCTGTGTGGTTGATCTGGTTTTTTGTTCTATGTCGTTAAATTGAAAGTTTATTTCGGTCAGCTGTTGACTGTTTTGTAAGTAGTTTACGATCCAGCCTGGCTTTATTTTTAAGGCTGAGGAGTACTTATTACACATTAGATGCGAACACAAGCATTCCACATCTTTTACACAAACAGATGCGAACCATCCATCTACATTTTGGCGTTCATTTATTCGGCCAGAGTGTGGAGGTGGCTAAGAGTCAGCATACTGACGCAAACACTCTCAAAGACTGTGAGGAGCGTAGTAGAGTCCGCTGAAAATTGAAAGGACCCAAGACAACCTCCACACCACACATAAACGACGGAAGAGATCAATGGTAACATAATTCCAAGTGACGGCAGTGGTAACATAATGATAAGTTAAGACATTAGTGACACAATGCCAAGTGAGGAAAATGGTGTCATAATACCGCGATGGAAACGGTGACACAATGCCTAGTTAAGACAATGGAGACATAATACCAAGTAAAGGCATTCATTATTGACTCAATGTCTAGTTAAGACAATGGTGACTAGTCTGAAAAAGCTGGGAAGAAATTTCTTATGTAAATATTACAAATTTTAAATTAATCGCGATTTTGTGAGAAATAGCAAATACGTCTAAGTAAATATGTATAGTCAGATAAACCTAAACTTCTAGAATGTATCATTTATGGCCCCACTGGTATCTAACGCTATTTGACTCTGTAAAATGATTATTCAAAATTATTCATGTCTCCATTTTTACGCAGTACTTCTTGCCGATGCCGATAGACTAAATCTTTCTCCGTTGTCGAATTTTCTGTTTTGTGCAAATCGTGTGTAAGCATTTGTATAAGGTTTTAACATTAATATCAGGAATTTTAAAGTGAATCAAATTATTTTATCATTTTATAAGGTTCCGGAAGATAAGCGAGAACAATTAATTTCTTATAGGAAACGAAACATTATTTCTTAGTAATGCTTAAATTTAAAATTAAAATATCCTAAACGGGATGACATCATATTCCTAGGAAATTTGAATTATAGTACATAAAGTAACGTTTAAAAAGTCGTAAATTACGACAGAAGCACACGATAACGCATATATAACATTGCCGACGTCCGCCAGAAAATATCCTAAATGGGATGACCTCATATTCCTAGGAAATTTAAATTATAGTACATAAAGTAACGTTTAAAAAGTCGTAAATTACGACAGAATCACACAATAACGCATATATAACATTGCCGACGTCTGACAGAAAATATCCTAAACGGGATGACATCATATTCCTAGAAAATTTAAATTATAGTACATAAAGTAATGTTTAAAAAGTCGTAAATTACGACAGAAGCACACAATAACGCATATATAACATTGCCGACGTCCGCCAGAAAACAATGTTTTAATGGAACAAATATACGAAATAACAAAAGTCACAACATAACAGGTCTTTCGTACGTCAGGTATACTCTCTATATACCAATTCTCGTTGATATATACCGGTAAATAACCTAGAAATGGTCCCAGGACTACCTTAAGACTGGTCTTTACCAGTTTTGAGGCTGGCATTGGGTACAGCAAATGAAGTTGTCATTATATATGGTAAGTCTTTTGGCTGTCCATTATGACAATCTTCCCTTTCACATTTGGTCCCTCCATTTGCAGCAGCTAGGGACAGAATCTCCGGGTTTGGTCCCCACCCTGCCAACCTGAGAATGGATGGTCCCTGGCTGTTGTACATGGATACCCTGTCAGTTGAGTTGACCAGTTGGAGGGCAAAATGAGAGTCCCCTGTTTGAGAGCCTCATCCCAGCTGTCACAGGGGCACGGGAGTTGGCCCTCTGAAGGGTCGATTTGGCTGTCGTCCCTTCCCATCCTTTCCTTCCCTGCTATATCCTATCTTTCCGGTAACCTGCTCAATATTCCCGCTTGTGGAAGATGTGACTAGCAGCTATGCTGGGGTTTCCTAATCCTCAACAATGATAAAAAAATGATGATAACCTAGAAACGGCGCGGCTTGTTGATTATTCAAGGGGGTGCCATATAAACTGAGAACTAACAGCAAATCTGGTGATATGGTGATGGCGTCTTTTCGTACGTCTGGTTTACTCTCTATATACCGAGTCTTGCCGATATATACAGGTAAATACCCTAGATACAGCGCGGTCGTGTTGTTATTCAAGGGGGGAAGGTGCCACTCAGAACGAACAGTAAATCTGGCGTTATGGCAATGTCTTAGTTTTGTACGTCAGGTCTACTCTCTATATACCGAGGTTCGACGATATCTACCGGTAAACAAGGGAGAGACGGCGGGGCGTGTTGATTATTCAAAGGGGTCGCCATATAAACTGAAAACGAACAGTAAATCTGGCATTAAGGCAATGTCATAGTTTTGCACGTCAGGTCTACTCTCTATGTACCGAGTTTCGTCGATATCTACCGGTAAAAAAGGAGAAACGATATTTCATTTGTTAAAGGGGGCACCATACAAACTGAGAACGAACAGTAATGCAGGGAAATTTTGTTTAGTGAAAAAGCGGTTATCAACAGTAGTAAGTACACAGTAGGTGGTTTAGGGGGGGGGGGGGAAAGTGCTCCGGACGAAACCTCACCCGCAAAACTACCACACACAGAACTGTCTAATACCCCCTACTTGAAACATATTTCATTTTGAGTTTAATATCAATCCTGGGGGCAAATGTGAAGATATCTAAACACGTACGTTTCCGGTGTGCAAACATTATAACGCCATATTGTGTATTAACTACCTTATATAGGCTACAGTTCTAGATAGGTTGTGAACTTGGCATTTATAGCGTTTATTTCTATATACGTCCCTTTTAGCGAATTTCCCCTATAGGGAAGAAGCTATTACCGTAGGTCTCATGGTAAGACTTAAGCCCGAGACCATGATAACTTTTCATTTTGAGGTCCCCAGATGCCAAAAACACCATTCGTTCAAATTTTTATATATGTATATATATATATATATATTTATATATATATATATTTATATATATATATATTTATATATATATATATTTATATATATATATATATGTGTCCGTAAGCACGATAACTCTCGTAAAAAAGGTCCGATCTTAATGAAATTTGGTACAAATGTGTAAAGTACCATTTATTTGAACGAGTTCGAAAACCAGATGAATCGCACCATCCGAAGGGGGGTTTTTGGGGGGTTTTGTACCCCAAAAATGTGTTTTTTGGGGTTTTTACATGTAATTTTAATTTAAATCAAATTTTAATTTATACCATTAAATTCAGCTTAAAAAACCAAACAATTTGGTATTTTGATCATTGCTCTACGTCAATTGGTTACCGAGATATTGAAAGTGCTAAACACAGTACGTTGTCTAATGTTATTCTTATGGAGAAAAAGAAAAATTGTATATCTCGCTTATTTATGAACGTAAACTGGCAAAATTTGGTATATGGCTTTATTTGGTTGTGGTCTATTGATATTTGCACAAAAATTCATTTTTTGCCCGATAGTTCCCGTAGCAGCAAACCTGCATACTCAGCCCCATGTTATTCTTATGGAGAATAATTAACGTGTTATCTCCTTTAATTATGAACATAAATTAATAGAACTTGGTATGTGGCTTTACCTAGTTGAGTTATAATGATATTTGTATAGAAGCCCATTTTTAGTGTTCCTTATTTCAGCAAACCTGCATACTCAGCCGCCATGTTATTCTTATGGAGAATAATTAAAATGTCATAAATCGTTTATTTATGAATGTATATTGATGAAACTTGGTATGTGGCTTTATGTGGTATTAAGATAAATTAATATGCATTGGAAATTCGCTGAGTATGCAGGTTTGCTGCTACGGGGGTATTTTAAATAATAACCGTTATTCCAAAATAAATTAAAAACACATAACGTTGAGTAAGTGTTAAAAGTACTATACCTCCGAACATTCTTATACTATAACAGTGATACAAGTCACTAGATTCTCAAAGATGATGAGTGGCAGGTCACCCAAATATTTAGTATTTTTTGGGTCTAGTTAAATCAAATGTTTAAATCATGTGTTACCTAGACCGTGTCTGGTACACCATTCACGCCCGAATTTACCCCTATCTTTCGCTAGTATGAAAGAAAGAAACATATCACTCCCCAACATCAAATTACGGGTACCTAGTTGTGTATTACGTTAAAACTAATTTTGTAAAAAGTCAAATCCGTGCAACCTGCTACAGGGGAGATCAATATCTGATCACGCGACCCAACCTGTCTGTTACCTTGTGAGAGCAAAGGTGAAACGTTCAAAATTACTCTGTTATGCGTTCGCTACATATAGCAGGTCATTCGCACAGATTCCCTAACACGCCAATACATTTAGTATCCCCTATTAACATTTTAACTTCTTGTTTAAATCAATCATTATTGTTTTTAGCTCATTTTAACGTATACTGAGTATTTATCTTTTGTTTACCTTGTAATAACAATTATATAAGAAAATTGTTATATGTTTTACATGTAAATCCACGTTCACTTTAAATAACGTAACTGGTAAAGCTATATTTTTCACATGCACTCGGCCAACTGTAAGAAACCGCCTATAAATATTTAATTTTGTTTTAGTTCATTACTGTATGCTAAAACAAGTTATATGAGATCCATTACGTAAGACAAGTTAGAGGGTTTGCGTATCAAATTGTAATCTTATCTGTATAAAGTTAAGACACCAAAATAAACAAAAACAAGATTCGATCACTTAATTTTAAAGTATATACATACAATGTAAAATAAACGTACGTACAAATAGTTTCTTACCTAATTAGTCAAAATTGTATCTTTCATGTTTAAAACCATAGTAAAGTAATTAATAAAATCGTGTCCTCATCACTAACTTCATCGTGCTAGGCCAGTGTCGAATAATGTGTACGTTTACCATTGGTTTTCTCAGAAACAACAAGACCTGCAGGAAACTTTAATGTGTGACCTAACCTACTGTTTAGTAATAGAAAACCCCCATTTTGAACTACTACTGGTTCTCAAGTTTGAACATAGAAACAAAAAGCGTACCTATTTATACAAATATCATAATCTATATGTTTATATGATAAATTTAAATATATCAACATACAATTTAAAAATAAGGATTGCAATTAATTGTTCATATAATTCATCCATTAGGCCGTGAATATTCAAGATTCTTATGCTGCTATAGTTATTATTATTTTCATCCTTGGGTAACACACAGTCCTGTACTTGAAATAGGAAATAATAAAAGAGTTATCAAATTTTATCATTGAAGTGATGAAAAATTAGTACTTAAACCCGATTTAACATTATAACTATTTTGTTCTAACTTAAAACTGGGATACGATGGGTTAAACGAAGAATAATTCACTCCTTTCTCTGTATGGCGTAAGGAAAAAAATAAACATCTCAAATTTTTATTCACTAGGACGTATTATTGGTATTTTTCAGATAAGGTTATGTACAGTTACACTGATAAACATGTTGACTCAAACGACAATTTAAATCATTTTAAAAGAGATACATAAATACAGAAATACAGAAATTATCATAATTTTTGCCTGGTTTTCTAGTTACTTAAGTGCATACATTACCATTGATAAAAACAAGACATTAATGAGAATTGTTATCTGTTCGTTTTTGACGAAAAAGAACAGTTTATATTCAAATTTTATTTGAGATACTATCGAACTAATTAACACATTTATAAACACACGTGTAATGAGTCACTTGTAATTAAAAAAACCCTCAGGACTATAATGGGCTAAAACAACTTCAGGAGTGGAACGGAAAACAACTGTAAATCCCAAAAAGCAAATCTATAGAAAAAAAAGCATAGTGCTGACATACAATTTTTCTTAAAACTATGGTTATAGAGCGTCAAAACCAACTTACAAAATTAAGATTATTTCTAATAACCTATATTTTACGGGGGTTATAAAAACCCTGGGACTTTTACCGATGTACCAAAGTAGGTTTTTAATACAACTAATGTCTGAGCTATTAGACCTAGATATTATCAAGTCTTTGTCCACTATCAAAAGTGTTCAACAACGTAGCCGTGTGCCATGTTATACTGGAGGTTATTTTAGAGAATCTTTACATCGACTTTAACCCGACATCCTTTTGACTGTCCCAACAATTGTAGCCATTACAAATGTCATTAGTAGCACTTTAATTTGACTAGCTACGTCTGTCCGAACGATTCACTTTAGGAAATGTAATTTGTTATGCTCTAAATCCTATTAACCGTTTCATATTTCCTTCTGAATCCTTGCGAGCATGAAGAGTCAATGAATTACTCTAAAAAATGGTCTTTCGGTTTAATTTATTGTGTAACTTCATTCTTTTATCTCATTCGGAGAGGAATGGTCAGGGATGGCTCACCATAGTTGAGTTAGGGTGGTTCAAGTAATTTTATTCATGAAAAATTATTGTTTATTACAAAATCCCATGTGTCACATAGGACACGTGCGGGACAGAAAAATATACATTTTCATGTATACATTATTTTTTTCTGACAGCTGTACAGTTCTCTAACACTTCTGTCACATTCTCAGAACAGGTCATGCATGATGATTACGAAATTCAGAATCTTTAAAATCACAGAACTGCCGCCATTTACATTAATCATGCTCTGGTAACAAAATTCACCAGTAATAATATATAACGTATATTCAATAAGTTAACAAACAATACTAAACTATAAATACATAACAAGAAATATACTATAAAAGATACAATGTTTCAGGCTTTCAGAACAATTTATGTAAACGTATAATACTAGCAAGTGAAAGATGAAATGACTAGATGCATTAATACAATATTCAGGCAGAAAACCAAATTAAAAAAACAACAACAACAAAAATACTGAACAACTACTGCCACATCACTCAATATGATACTGCATTGAATATTGCAAAGCTTTAGATTTAGTGAGTCGCTGGCCTAGTGGTCAAGGCACCGGACTCGGAACCATGGCAGCGGCCCTGTCGTGGGTTCGAATCCCAGCCCTGACAAATAAGTTTTACCAGTACTATTCAACTCGTACTGTAACGGCTCACTCCTTGCTTTGCTGGATTCGTTCCACTCACAGATGTATAGTTCATGTATATATGGGCAAAACAAGGCAAAAAGAGGTAACCTCCTTAGAAAATAAAACTACAGACCAATTTTCATACTGAATTTCATTTCCAAAACATTTCACAAAATCATTAAAACATTTAGGACCAAGAGAGCATTTAGGTTAGATTAGGTTTGATAAGTGTGTCTGTGTGTCCAGGCCAGATGGGAGGGAGTACGGAGGAGGATTACACCGGAGAGGGGATTTACTCCAGAACCTTCCCCCGGCCCCAGAACCCAGCCCTGCGGTCCACGGCGTCCACACTAGGTATGTAGCTCTTTACTGCTATCTCCTCGAGTAAAGTATCCGGGTGTCCAAGGAGTCTGGAAGCCCTTGGTTTGCGAATATCACTGCTTAAACTGTAAGTGGCATTTGAGACAACAGAACATGGGGACAACTCGATTGGTAACGCAGTCAGTGTTCACCCGTGCGAAAGGGTCGAAATTAGGTTTAAGTACAGTCTCGTTCAGAACCACCTCAAAACCTAATGGGACGGTTGGTGCGGTATCGCGGCTCCATGACAAGCCGAGGGAACCTACAAGTAATGCATTTATTTGTGAAACATAGCAAATCTCTCCAATGGAATATAAACTGGTTTTGTGGTTCCATTATAAGCCGAAGGAACCTAGTACAGTACATTTATTTGTAAACGTTATAAAACCCACCAATATGATAACATCCGTATTAAGCCACGAATTCTTCAGTACTTGTGAATAGCAGCAGAATGCCACAGTCTGTGTAAGAGGATTCAAACCTGCTTTTAGCGAATTTCCCCTATAGGGAAGAAGCTATTACCGTAGGTCTCATGGTAAGACTTAAGCCCGAGACCATGATAACTTTTTGTTTTGAGGTCCCCAGATGTCCAAAACACTATTCGTTCAAATTTATATATATGTATATATATATCTATATATTAGCGAATTTCCCCTATAGGGAAGAAGCTATTACCGTAGGTCTCATGGTAAGACTTAAGCCCGAGACCATGATAACTTTTTGTTTTGAGGTCCCCAGATGTCCAAAACACTATTCGTTCAAATTTATATATATGTGTATATATATATATATATATCTATATATATATATATCTATATATATATATCTATATATGTGTCCGTGAATGCGATAACTTGAGTAAAAAACGACCGATTTTGATGAAATTTGGCTCAAATGTGTAAACTGACATTTATGACTTTAAGTTCGAAAACCAGAAAAATCGGACCATGGGAAGGGGGGTTTATGGGGGTTTTAAATTTTCCAAAAATCAGTTTTTTGCATTTTTCACCCTACAATTTTTAAAACACTTAATTTTGGTTTTGACCATGTTATAGAGCTTAAAAAAACAAATAATATGGTATTTTGAATTATTAACCTAGGTTAAGTGGTTGCGGAAAAAATCCAAAAAACATGCTCATAAAATCTCCCATGTTAATCTTATGGGAAAAAGGTTTTTGGCTTTTCCTCAGTTAATTTTACTTTAAACTTGAGATTTTATTTTACCAATCACTTCAGCTCCACAAAACAATCATTTTTGTGTTTAAATTGTGATTCTACGTCAAACCGTTGCAGAGATATTCAAAGTGCTAAACACAGTACGTTGTCCAATGTTATCCTTATGGAGAATAAATCAAATTTGATATCTTGATTATTTATGAATGTATTTTGATGAAATTTGGTATGTGGCTTCATGTTGTACTGGTATATTGATATTTGCCCAAAAAATAAATTTGTTGTTGGTTGTCCCCGTAGCAGCTAACCTGCATACTCAGCCCTAATGTTATTCTTATGGAGAATAAGTGAAGTTTTATATCTCCCTTAATTATGAAGATAAATTAATAAAACATGGTAAGTAGCTTCACCTGGTTCAGTTATATTGATAATTGCATAAAAACCCATTTCTTATCTTTCTCGTTGCAGCAAACCTGCGTACTCAGTCCTAATGTTATTCTTATGGGGAACAAATAAAATGTTATAAATCACTTATTTATGAATGTATTTTTGTCAAACTTGGTGAGTGGCTTTATGTACTAGTGAGAAACATATAAATGCATTGGAAATTCGCTGAGTACGCAGGTTTGCTGCGACGGGGGGTATATATATATATATATATATATCTATATATATATATATCTATATATATATATATATCTATATATGTGTCCGTGAATGCGATAACTTGAGTAAAAAACATCCGATTTCGATGAAATTTGGCTCAAATGTGTAAACTGACATTTATGACTTTAAGTTCGAAAACCAGAAAAATCGGATCATGGGAAGGGGGGTTTATGGGGGTTTTAAATTTTCCAAAAATCAGTTTTTTGCATTTTTTACCCTAAAATTTTTAAAACACTTAATTTTGGTTTTGACCATGTTATAGAGATTAAAAAAACAAATAATATGGTATTTTGAATTATTAACCTAGGTTAAGTGGTTGCAGAAAAAATCCAAAAAACATGCTCATAAAATCTCCCATGTTAATCTTATGGAAAAAAGGTTTTTGGCTTTTCCTCAGTTAATTTTACTTTAAACTTCACATTTTCTTTTACCAATCACTTCAGCTCCACAAAACAATCATTTTGGTGTTTAAATTGTGATTCTACGTCAAACCGTTGCAGAGATATTCAAAATGCTAAACACAGTACGTTGTCCAATGTTATCCTTATGGAGAATAAATCAAATTTGATATCTTGATTATTTATGAATGTATATTGATGAAATTTGGTATGTGGCTTCATGTTGTACTGGTATATTGATAATTGCACAAAAAAATAAATGTTTTGTTGGTTGTCCCCATAGCAGCTAACCTGCATACTCAGCCCTAATGTTATTCTTATGGAGAATAAGTAAAGTTTTATATCTCCCTTAATTATGAACATAAATTAATAAAACATGGTAAGTAGCTTCACCTGGTTCAGTTATATTGATAATTGCATAAAAACTCATTTCTTATCTTCCTCGTTGCAGCAAACCTGCGTACTCAGTCCTAATGTTATTCTTATAGGGAATAAATAAAATGTAATAAATCACTTATTTATGAATGTATTTTTGTCAAACTTGGTGAGTGGCTTTATGTACTAGTGAGAAACATATCAATGCATTGGAAATTCGCTGAGTACGCAGGTTTGCTGCGACGGGGGTATTTACTCTTTTTACATATTTTTTGAATTTACCAAATTCCAACCCCCCCCTCTCTCTTGACAGCACCGTTTAGTAACCTGGGTTCCTGGGAGAGGATTAGTGTTTAATTAGTTACTGAGGTGATGTAAAGATGGATATTGATTAAAATTAATAACAATTTAAAAAATTAAACAAATATTTAATTATAATTTAATTAAATTATTAAGTGATTATTTAAAGAGCCAATGGATAACAGTATTACACACTCGTTAAATTATATTCACACTCTAGAAAAACACAATTTAATGCAATCAAAATAGTCAAAATATAAAGTTGCATTTTTTATTAACAAAAGTTTAACGTTATATTTGTTTTAATTTTTAATACGGGAATTCGCCCTCTCAAGTCAGCGTACTGCGTGCGAACTCGTCTTAAAAAGTATAAAAACAGAATCGAATTGTTGGAGTACAAAGGGAGCGTTCGGATGCCAAGAAGTCCCAACTGTTTGAAATTCCATCACTGGGCACTTGCAATGTCAAAGGAATTGTAGTTACAAGAACACAAACGTCGGCAACTTTAGACAGTAAAGCAATAGTTATCAAATTAATCTTTGATTACAAATTGTTTAAAGCTATTATATTATAACTCCTTAACCAATAACCATAATTATAATGAAGTTCATTTTCATTTATTGTAAAACTAAATTTATATTTAAAAACTTTATCACTGCTCCTATGAAGGTTTAGTAATGTGACATTTGTAATAATGTTTTATTTAGTTAAAAACTTCTAAGACTATTTTTTTTATTTAAGAACAGCTCCAATATACCCTGAATCAAGTCACTTATAGTTTACAATTAAGTAACAAAAATCTCTTTTTTTAATTCTGTTTTTGAACTAACCACATCTCAAGATGTTTTTTTTTTTAGATTTGACGTGATTTATTTGGACGGTTTTGTAAATTGCGGGTTCTTATTGTAAACTGTGCATGAGGTAAGGTGGTATTAGGACCTTTAGAAAAAAGGGGAATATTATTTTAGTCGATACATATGCATGCATTTTGTGTTGAAGGCGTCAGTGAATTATCACCTCTCTCACTGATCAGGGCAAAACCAAACGGGGTATCTTGGGGCATACCGGCCTCCTGCTAAAGGGAAATATATTTTTTCGACAGTATTTATTGTTGCCTAAAGCGTATCATGTAAAACAGTAGCCTAGTCAATGAAGAACTAAAAGTTGTGAACTTGGGAAAACATAGGGTAAAGCTGAATTTTACACCAATGATAGACCACTTCCAGGGGAATATTTTTACAGAAGTCCCCAAAAATCTCTATGAAGCTCGGCCCCCAGCCCCTCTTAAAGGTTCAAAATGTCAGTATTTACAATATAGCTATTATCTACGTTAATAATTATTGGATTGAATTAACTCTTGTTTTGTTTATAATTAAATTGGCTATAACATTTTATTAGCTCTTCCTATTTTAGCTAAACCTACTGAATCAACACAGTAACTTACCATTATTAGGCTGCCGCGGTGTGCTGACCTCTTTACTTTCTTCCCCGCAGCCTTAGCGTAACACACAAACCCATATCATTGTACATCAGTAGACTCTTAAGAGAATTACCTCTCTCTGTAGTGCTAAGTGTTTGACATACAACCATTTTTGATGATGTATAATGTTAAAAAATCAAAATTTCAAATGTAAAATTATATTTTTTCCCATATTAACTGAAATTGGACGAGGAACCAGTGGGTTTAGCTAAAATATGAAGAGGACCAATGTTATCGTCAATTGAATGATAAACAATAAAAAATAAGAGTTAAGTCAAACCGATAATTATTAACGTAGATAATAGCTATTTTGTAAATATTGACATTTTGATCCTTTAAGGGGGGCTGAGGGGCTAGCTCCATAGAGATTTTTTGGGACTTCTGTAAAAATGTTCCTCTGGTAGTGGTCTATCATTGGTGTAAAATTCAGCTCTACCCTATTTTTATCCCTTTCAAAATCTTTTTTGACTGGGCTACAGTGCAACGACTGTTAATTAGGGTAATTTTAAAATAGATTTGGCCGTGACCTCAGAAAGTTTTACTACGTTGTTTCAGTTTATATCATATTCCGATCTTCGACAAACAGTAGCTTATTTTACATAGAAATTTAAGGAGTATAAGTACCTTTTTTTATTTGTTTGTTGTTTTTTTGTTTTTACCTATTTTGTTGTTTTTGTTGTCAAATAGTAATTTCATTCAGTTACAGTTTGTCGGAGTTCCGTAGTTATAATATCTCACTGACAGTCGTTCGATGTACCTACATTAAGGAAATTATAACATACTTAGAAAATAATTAAGGAAGCTATTAATCAGCAAAACATAGTATAGTATAAAATACTTTTAAAGGAGGAGACCCCGCTGTGATGAAATAAGATTCTATAGTTGGCTAATTTTAATTTTTGTTTTGTGTGAAAATGAATTACGTAGCAAATACAATGTTCATTTGCCTAAATGCTGAATAAGGAGTACTATTGCGTGCTCGTCGAAATTCGACGGCTACAATATTAATGTTGAGTAATCTCACGGTACCCTGTAGGAACAATTACCAACAATGAAACATCTGCAGATTTTAATATATACCTACTGAAAATATTACAAATTATGAAAATGCACCTTTATATGTGACACGATAGAGTTAAATTTCACAAAACCACAATATTAAAAATTAATACCTACATAATAAAGTTTTAGAAGGTTAAATGTCATGTTTACTACAGACGAAAATAAATGATCAGCTTGGTGAGCTCATCAGCTGTCTAATGAAAATCACCGAGTTGGGGTTATGATCAACTGTTCGTTGTAAACAAAACTATAAATCCCAACAAAACTTTTTATGGACATTTAAATGTTGTATCATTTAACAAACTTAAAGGGAGAATTGATAAATCTGAAAATGTTGGGGAGTATCGGAATGATTAAACTTCAAATTAGTACAAATTCCATGACCACACGTTGCCTGGTATTCTCAGTCTAAGGCCGAGTTCCTTCAATTTATATTCTCCCATTTAAATTACATGGAGTAATCTTTTAAATGTCAATATTTTAAAAACTAAAGCGATATTTTTTGGAGTTTTACATTATTCTGTTAATCTGCAGTGTAAACAAATTAAAATGGCACATCGATTGTCCAAATCGATTAAAAATAATGATGTAGTGGGCCGAAAACAAAATTCCTTAGCTAATTCATATAGGATGAGTATAGCTCCAAAACTGCTGATAATACAAAGATGATTTTTGCAAATATGTTACCCTTATTAAGAAGGTACATTTTTTTAGTAAAGTATTTAAAAAAAGTATATAGATTAGTTTTGAAATGTCGGACGTTAAAAGTTTTTGTATTAAACTATTTAAAAATGTTTATTTCATTAACAACACTAAGAATAACCTCTTATTGTACTTTTTATTACTCAACCTACTATGTGTAATTTAAAGATATAGGATTCAAAACAATTGAACAGCACGATCACCATTTATAAATGTTCAAATAAAATTTGCATTGTTTGTATGTCATTGTTTCTCACGGTCCTGCTCCGTTAGTTTTCATTTGATTTTTTAAAGTTTTTTAAACGAGTAAAGATATTTTTAATTATTTTACCCAAGAGTAACTTAATTTCTAAAGTTTCATTTTTTCAGCGGTTTTGGAGTAACATATTATTAATTAAAAATGATATACAGAGTTTAGGATAACAGGAAAATTAAGCATTTTAGGAAATACCTTTATATGAACCTTATTCTTTATTTATCCATAAATAATCAATCCTAAAATATTAAAGGTATTTTTCTGGACACTCTGTAATGACTCAAACGATTTTTACACCCAATATATTTTCAAAATTCCAATGTTAATTTCTTAAAATGCTCAAAAACTCAAGAATCCAAATTTAAAACGAGTTCGCACGCAGCACGCTGACGTGAGGGAAGTGAATTTCCACATAAAAACTTTTAAAACTTAAAAATTAGTCTAAAAACATACTTGTATTCCGATTTTTATTGAAATCTGAAAACACTGATTTTTTGGCTGTTCTGATGCTCCTGGTTTCATTTACCTGCAAAGCTGGGAATACAATTTTGCGCATTATAATGTTAGAAGAAGGTCCAGTCAGGCTTGAAAGTAGGCGTGAGGTTGCTGGGGATGATAAAAGTACTCTAACAAAGGAGTAGCAGGCTTTTCTAGTCTAAAACCCCATAAGACAACGTACTGTGTTTAGTCTAAACACATTTTCTTTAATAACTCGGTAAATATTTATGCTAGAATGACGAAAGAGGGCTTAAAACTTTCGTCTCACTAATTCCCATCTTTTTACATGCATTAATTTTACATTTGGGGCTTATATATATATAAAATTTTGAACGACCCCCCAAAACGTGTTCAGGGGGTCACGTTAGGAACTTCTATGGTGGTCCCGAGCTTAAGTTTCACCGTGCGGGTCATGCTAATAGTTCACTTTCCAAAGGAAATTCACTAAAAAGAAGTTTTTAAATGCGTTCCCATTTTAATCATCAGTCACAATGAAGCATAGGCCTCCATCACAATGAACAACACATTTATTATTCAATACATTCATGTCATTAATGTGAGCTTGTCATGAATAATAAGGTGATGGTTCCATCTCAGTCAACATAATGTAACTTTGCATGTGTGTATAATAATAACAATAATGACTTTGAAGGAATTATTATACACATTATGAAGGTAAATAAGTGGTATAAATATATCACAAACCAAACAAAATAACCAAGATGCCATGCTTCAGCGTTGTTCTGGGAAATGAACCCTTTAATTAAGCAAGTCCCTTGTTGAAAACCTCGAGTACGTTTAGAGTTGTTTGTTAGAAGATTTGAGCTGGCCTTCCCATGAGAGTTGGCTTATAAGAACTTCGTTGCGTCTAACGACAAGCCAGGTTGCACACGATGACAAAAAGATTTTAGCCAAAATATCTCGGCCACAAAATATTTAAAACAGCTTATTATGAATTAAAATGAATAATTAATTATTAAAAACTGGTTATTGTTTCAGTTTGTAATTTTGCATTCGTCCAATTAGCACTTTAATTGACTCGTATATTCAATCATTTATAAAGTTTAAAATGCCTATTAATATGAATTATATATAATTTGTTGGGAAGTTGTAATACATACTTACGAATAATTCTTTTTACTTTAATTAATTATTGCAGAAAGCAGGGAAGATAAAAGACAAGACACAATTCAATTCATACGATTTTAATCATGATGTTTATGCCAACAAATCCTGACTAGACAAACTTTGTGTTAAGTGTTTTGTTTTTGTTTTAGCAAATTTCCCCTATAGGGAAGAAGCTATTACCGTAGGTGGCATGGTAAGACTTAAGCCCAAGACCATGATAACTTTTTGTTTCGAGGTCCCCAGATGCCAAAAACACCATTCGTTCAAATTTATATATATATATATATATATATATATATATATACATATATTTATGTCCGTTACCGCGGTAACTTTTGAAAGAAACGCCCGATTTTGATGAAATTTGGCACAAATGTGTAGAGTAACATTTATGACTTAAAGTTCGAAAACCAGATTGATCGGACTATGGGAAGGGGGTTTTATGGGGGATTTCAATTTTTCAAAAATCAGTTTTTTGAATTATTTCCCCTACAATTTTAAAAACACTCAATTTTAGTTTTAGCCATTTTATAGAGCTTAAAAAAACAAATAACTTGGTATTTTGAATCATTAACCTAGGTTAAGTGGTTGCGGAGAAAATAAAAAAAAGTGTTCATAAAATCTCCCATGTTAATCTTATGGGAAAATGGTTTTTAACTTTTCCTCAATTAATTTTACTGTAAACTTCACATTTACTTTTACCAATCAGTTTAGCTCTACAAAACAATCATTTTGGTGTTTAAATTGTGATTCTACGTCCAACCGTTGCCGAGTAATTCAAAGTGCTAAACACAGTACGTTGTCCAATGGTATCCTTATAGAGAATATTTAAAATTGTATATCTCTAGTATTAATGAATGAATATTGATGAAACTTCACCTAGTACTGGTATATTGATATTTGCACAAAAATTGATTTTTTTGTTGATTATCCTCTTAGCAGCAAACCTGCATCCTCATCCCTAATGTTATTCTTATGGAGAATACGTAAAGCTTTATATATCCCTTAATTATGAACATAAATCATTAAAACTTGGTATGTAGCTTCACCTGGTTGAGTTATATTGATAATTGCAAAAAAACATATTTTCAACTTCCTTGTTGCAGCAAACCTGCGTTCTCAGCCTTAATGTTATTCTTATGGAGAATAAATAAAATGCTATATATCACTTAGTTATTTATGTAGTTTTATGAAACTTGGTAAGTGGCTTTATGTGGTAGTAAGAAATATATTCATTCATAGGAAATTCTCTGAGTACGCAGGTTTGCTGCGATGGGGGTATTTGTTTTAATTACATCATATACAAAACAAAAATGCACAAGTAGGGGCCTAACACTAAACTTAGGAGGAATTAAAAATATTTAAACAATTCTTACTTTTGAGTGATATTAGAAATTGCATTTTAATTTTTCCTTGTCTATGCCAGTGGTGTATTTTTTATTTAAAGTCGTCAGAGAGCAACGGTTCAAACCTCAAAGTTTGTGGGCACCCCGGGAATCGAACCCGTGACCTCTTGCACCGAAATCCAAGACGCTAACCGTTAGGCTAGTGAGGTGCTTCAACATATATAATTATTGCTTGATTATTTTAAAATAAGACAAGATGTAGTCAAATTGTATCAGATGATTGACATCTGTTAATGTAGGCTTCTCTCTATTAAACGCAACAAAAACACGTTCAAGAAATATAATAGTTATTCAATAATAACAATAATAATAAGGCACAATACATTGATGTTATATTTTAAATGCACTGGTATTTTTAAAAGACCCATATTCATCGAGTTAGAATATTGAATTTTTAATTTAATCAACGTTTCAGATCGAATGTAATGCAATTTAATTAGGATGACACCACCGTCATCCCTGGTGTTGATTGTGCCAGCCATATCCCAAGCCTAAGTTAGCCTAAGGGCTGTTGCAACACTTTCTATCCGTTATTAGTGAATTTCCTACGGAAAAGTGAACTATTAGCATGACCCGCACGGTGAAACTTAAGCACGGGACCACCATAGAAGTTCCTAACGTGACCCCCTGAACACGTTTTGGTGTGTCGCTAATTTTCAAATTTTGGTGTTTTGGGCCCAAAAAGGGTCAGAAAAGCCCCGAATGTAACATTATTGTGTATTAAATTATTCCATGTAAAATGTCAAAAATCTGAAGCCCTCCCTCATCATTTTAGCACAAGTATGTACCGAGTTATTAAAGGAAATGTTAATTGTCTTAACATAGTACGTTGTCTTATGGGGTTTTACACGGGAAAAGGCTGTTTTTCATATCTTTATCTAGTTTTATCACCCCCAATACCCCATACCAACATGTTATCCTAACTATACCTCCTCCTAACCCTATAATGTACAACATTGCCATCCTAATAGTCAGTTTAAATATAACCAGGAGCATCAGAACAGCCAAAGATAACATTTTTAAATTTTCTAAAAATATATTACCAGTGTTGTTTTAAACCATGTATTAGATTTTTTTAAAGGTTTTAATGCGGGAATTCACTTTCCTCACGTTAGCGTGCTGCATGCGATCTCATTTGGTTTTGAGTCTGTTGATTTTTGAAGCTGGACGTACTACACGGAAAAAGGAAAATATAAATGCTCCTGGATATTTATCAGTGTTTATAGATAAATAGTAGAAATAAATTTAAATCGCCTCAAAGTATGATAATGTCCATAGCTCCACTACAAAATATAAGCTGTAAATATTTACTGAGCTAAAGTGGAACTATCTGTTCAGTTTAAACATTTTTATATTTAACAAATTAGCCTCGAATCATTGAATCTTTAAACTCGTTTTGCTTGAACCGTTCTATCAAGGAAATTTATTGTTTACCCTTTTTCCCCTAGTTTTAAATAGGCTAATTTAAGATAATTGTTTCTCATATTAACCTTTTCAATGCACATTACCAAAATACAAATTTATTTATTTATAAAACGCTGAACTTGCTAGAATTGTCCCAGATATAATTCATATTTCACAAGATCGTTTCGCAACCCCCTCCTATGACGACAGGTTTATGTAAATGCTCATGAAAAATTTAATGAGGATAACGTACGAGCATATATACTGTTTAAAACTAATTATTTGTGGATCTAGTTGCCTAATTAACAATGTTGAATGTTTATAGACATTCAGTATTTATAAGATTTAGCTCATTTATATTAAACAATTACTAGTTATGGCTATCTTGTTTAATAGAATGTTGTTTTATTTTAAGTTATAACAAACTGAACACAGATTAAATTTAGATCAGTAAGAAAATTGTAAATTATTACCAATGTTAACTAAAATTAACACTCTTGTTGGTTTCAAATAGTATTTATTTCTTTGTGGAAATCCACAACCCCTCACGTTTACATTCTACAGGTCAAACCTTAATTTTTATTTAAAACTGTTGAAACTTTTGTTTATTCTGTGATGAACAGTTTTTACTAAGTTATTTTTTTATGAATTATCCTATTTTATACCTAAACGATTAGATAATTTAATTAAAAAGTTGTCACAATAAAGCAAAATGAACATGGTAAACTAGTTTTAAATATTAAATCGAACAAGTCAATGTTTTTAATATGTAAAATTTAAAACACCTATGTTGGAGTCGTGATGATATTTGTCAAGCAGGCCATTAATTAAAATATTTCATTTGTAAAACTTAATAATCATAATAGAAGGATTCATTCGAAAGCGATTATAGTCCAATCAAATGCTATTGCCATTCTTTCATATTATTTATTTATTTATATGTCATAGTATTTATGTGCTTTAACTATTGAAAATAGAATATAGCTTTAAACTAAATACAGTGTGTTATTTTTATCGAAAACAAGTGAACAAGTATCAAAAGTCATTAATTTGGTGAAAACCTTATTTTATTGCTTCACTTTCACTCTGCTGGCTCACACTGCAATGTTGTTTACGTTGTTTTGAAATAATTATTTCAGAATTATTACATTTATGTTATCCCAAACATTCTAAAAAGAGTGGACTAAACCAACTAGTCTAAAACTAATATGTTTAAATCATAAGATTATAGGTGATAGTTGCGGCAAATGCCAAAAGCAATCACATATAATTTAGTTATGTCAAACATCTATTGATTTTACTCCCAAATCCTCGATACATTCAAAAAATGTTGTTTTCTTATTATTTTAAACTGCAACGTTTATTGGACAACTAACTTTGTCACAAATTCAATTTTGATTCAATTTATGAGGACCTCCCGCCTCGCCTCAAGAGGAATTCGCATTCCATGATGGTTTATTGATCTCCTGTGGCAATGGTGTTCATTTAGGCGAGGTCACTTACGACCTATATCCTCAGGCCCCATGGTAATTTCACTCTAGTTAAGCTATTTAACATACCCTCCTTTTCTATTCAAATAATATCGTGTTGGTAGCCTTTCTGTAACTTTATCACAGCCTAATATGAGCCTTATTCAAAGTAGAGAGGTTCCAGCGTTAAATAGACAGACAAATCATAAGTTATGCGTAATCCATGGGACTTACGATGTTAAGATACATATTCTGGAAAATTGCATAATTGGAATGTCTCATTTATATTTAAGTTTTTATTCATTTTAATTTATTTGTACTTTGTTATTATTTGTTTGTTATTTAAATGTCATTAGGATCAAATAAAAAACAGGTTGATTTCTATAATAAAGATATTTACGAAATATACAGTCAGAATAGTAAAACTTATAAACTACACAGAGTCTATACAATAATGACTTAAAAACTAGGAAATAACTCTGACATAGGCTTAGTTGCCCGTGTGAGAGAGTGTATCGTTAAAAGTAGGTCTAGGAATATTACAATTTATTCATTGTGTGAGCTTTTAAAGAAGTAAAATTGTTGTATTAAAATCAGAAAAAATGTAAATTGAATTGGAACAAATAAAAAAAGTTTGTATAAGTTTTGACGACTTTATTCAAGTATTGTCCCATAACAGTTGAAGAGATATCCAGAATTTTTTTAAAATTTAAACATGGGTAGTTCCCTGGAATAGATGGGAAAATTTCTTCATTAATCAAAGCAATAAGTTACCTTCTAATATTAGAGATGTTTTGTGTTATATTGTAAATTTAAGTTTTGAATCAGGATTTTTTCCAAAGAAAATAAAAAGAAGCAGTTTTAGCGAATTTCTCCTATATAAGGCTATTACCGTAGGTCTCATGGTAAGACTTAAGCCCGAGACCATGATAACTTTTCATTTTGAGGTCCCCAGATGCCAAAAACACCATTCGTTCAAATTTGAATATATGTATATATATATTCAAATTAATATATAAATAAATATTAATATTAAATAAATAAATATATATATATATTTATTTATTGATATATATATATATATATATATTTATATATGTATATGTATATATATATATATATATATATATATTTATATATATATATATATATGTTTGTGTGTCCGTAAACACAATAACTCTGGTAAAAAAGGTCCGATCTTAATGAAATTTGGTACAAATGAGTAAAGTACCATTTATTTTAACGAGTTCGAAAACCAGACGAATCACACCATCCAAAGGGGGGTTTTTGGGGTGTTTTGTACCCCTAAAATAGGTTTTTTGGGGTTTCCACAGGTAATTTTTTATTTAAATCAAATTTCAATTTTCACCATTGAATTCAGCATAAAAAACAAACAATTTGGTATTTTGATCATTGCTTTACGTCAATTGGTTACTGAGCTATTGAAAGTGCTAAACGCAGTACGATATCTAATGTTATTGTTATGGAGAAAAAGAAAAATTGTATATCTCGCTTATTTATGAACATAAACTGGCAAAATTTGGTATATGGCTTCCTCTGGTTGTGGTTTATTGTTGTTTACACAAACAAATTTTCGCCTATGGTTCCCGTAGCAGCAGATTTAGGTACTTGGTCCCCATATGTTATTCTTATGGGAAATAATTAAAATGTTATATATCGCTTATTTATAAATGTATATGAATGAAACTTGGTATGTGAACTTACTTAGATGAGTTCTATTGATATTTGCATAAAAACCCATTATTTTGTGTTCCTTGTTGCAGCAAACCTGCATACTCATCCCCAATCTTATAGAGAATAATTAATATTTTAAATATCGCTTGTTTGTGAATATATTTCTTATGAATCCTGTTAGGTTTTTTAATGTGTTATGTTATATATTCATTGGAAATTCGCTGAGTATGCAGGTTTGCTGCGACTGGGGTATTTAGTCATTCCAATTTTCAAAAGTGGGTTAAAACCGAATTCAGTAATTATAAGCCATTTTCAATGCTCTCAACATTCTCTAAAATATTTGAAAAATCATTCAGTAAAATTTCTTGAACACTCATTTTTTAATAAAAACCAATTTGGATTTAGTGTGGAGCTAAATATAGAATCTTCTTTGGAAAATTGTATGACAAATTTATACAATGGTATTAACATCAATAATCAAAAGTTTGTTAGTGGATTATTCTTGGGCATTAAAAAAGCATGTGGCACAGTAGGTTACGAGATAATTTTGACCAAATTGTTCATGCATAGTTGGATTTGAAGTGATTTAACAGGCAACAGTGGGTCAGTATTAAGGGGCAATGTATTGAAGTAGGTTACATTTTATATGGGGTTTTACAAGGATCAGAATAATGGAAAATTGTATTTGTAATACTTACTTGTTACTTGTTGTTTCCGTTCATAGGCCGATGGCGTTGAACAGGTCAAAGTGCTGAATAAGTTTCAGCCACTACAGAATGTGATTGGTAGGGAGAGGAGGGGTCAGAGAGTCACACAGGGGATTACATTGCCTGAGGTGTTCAATAATACTCTCCACAGAATAAAAACAGTGCACAATCAAATAATTCTTAAGTGTTACTTTAAATTTGTTGTCGTCAGCAATGGATGAAATGAAGTTAGGCAACATTTGATAAAATTTTAAACCGGCGTAAAGAGGTTTTTTTTCAAAGACCGACAGTCTGTGAAAGGCGGAAAATTTTGATTTGAACCGAGTATTGTGAGTATGATTTCTTTGACATAAATTCATTAATTTTTGATTCCTAATGTATATTACTAACTCATAAAAATATAAGGCAGGAACAGTCAAAATACCTAATCTTATGAAGTAACTCTCACAATGCTCCCAAGGAGCGAGTCCAAAGATGACCCTGATGGCCTTTTTTTGCCAGGTAAAAACTTTCCCTATGTGAGTCTTGTACCCTCCCCATAAGGCGATGGAGTACATGATGTGAGACTCCAAAAGACTGAAGTATACAATTCTAGAAACGTTTAAATTGCAGAATTTACATACTCTTCTCAACACAAACAGCCCTGAGGCAAGTTTTTTTTCTATTTTATCGATTTGGTCGGCCCATGATAAACCATCGTCCAGCCTAACCCCTAGGAAATCAGAAGAGTTGGAAGGATCCAGCATGTCCTCCCCAATAAAGACATTCAGATCATCAATTTCGTTAAACCTCCTCAATTGATGTGTACTTATGCAGAGATACTCTGTCTTTTCGGTGTTTAATTTCAAGGCGTTGCTAGAGAAATATTGAGCAAGTATATTGATTTTTGAAAAAGTGTCAATTTCAAGGTCATGGACGTTATTGTTCTTGGTAAAAAGAGTGGTATCATCTGCAAAAACAAATAGACTCTCGTCCGACACCATCCCTTTCATATCATTAATATACGTCAGGAACAGTATCGGGCCAAGAATCGATCCCTGAGGTACTCCATTTTTGACCAATTGTTTGCTCGACTGAAATTTTTGAATTTTGAAATTCGATTGATGCTTCAGCTCAGCGAACTGGTAGCGGTCAGTGAGGAAGGAATGTAGCCAGCGATGGACGCATCCTCCCACCCCAAGCCCCGCCAATTTCCCAAGCAAAATTTGGTGGCCGACACAATCGAAAGCTTTGGACAAGTCTGCAAAGCAGCTAATAACAGATTCTCCAGCCTCCATTGCATCGATACACTGATTTACAAAATCAATAAGTGCCAATTTGGTTGATTTGTTTTTTCTGAACCCGTATTGCTTTTTGCATATGAGCTCATTCTCCTCTAAGTAGTGAGTCAGCTGCTCACTCACCACTCGCTCGAAGAGTTTGGAAATGGAAGGTAGGAGCGAGATTGGACGATAGTTCCCCATGTCTGACTCATCCCCCTTCTTGAAAAGAGGTTTGACTTTTGCCAGTTTGCATTGTCGTGGAAATACCCCACTGATTAGTGAGGTATTTATAATGTGGGTGAGTGGCTTAATAATTTCAAGCTGACAGATTTTGATTGTTTTCATACTTATGTCATCATACCCTGTGGAAGTTTTGGGTGAAAATTTAGAAATAAATTTGGAAAGATCGGTCTCAGTGATTTTTTTAAAGTTGAAAAAGGAGCAATAATTTACCGGGTGCAGAGGGGTGTTTACTGTTGTTACATGATTATAAGTTTTCAGGCTATCGGCAATATTGACAAAGAAGTTATTAAAGATTTCACAAGTTGCAATGGGATTCTTAATTATTTCCCCATCTACTTCCAAAACTACATTTTTTACTAAAGTGGGGCCTGTTTGTCTAAACTTATCTATTATTTTCCAAGTTTGTTTTGACTTATTACTAGCATTAGACAAGGTATTTTCAATCCATTGAGCTTTAGCCACCTTGATGGCATTAATGTAATTTAATCTACAGTTATTGTAAGTTACTTTATCTACAGGTAATCTTGAATTCTTAAATTTTCTGAAAAACTCAAACATTTCAGATTTTAAGGCAGTAATATACATAAATGATCTTTGCGATGCATCTTTTAAAGGGAAAATAACATATTCGCCTATGACACTGCACTTTGTTACGTAGGACATAACTTGGACACAATTACAAATAGCATGAACCATGATCTGATGGGACTAAGATTCTGGCTTTTGACAAATCACATGCTCTTGAGCCCAGAAAAAACTAAATTCACGAATTAGGAAAGATGTATATTTCCCTGGTCCAATATATTATAAGTGTTGCAATTGTTTTGAAAGTCAGGATCTGTGCTCATTATATTGTGAAATAGAAAGAGCTTAAAGTAAATGGGAATCATTCTTGACTGTGCGATGAATTGGAAAATCCTCATATCAAAACTAAAGTCAAATTTAGGTAGAGTTTTAGGATTTTTTTTATATGTGTCCGAGAAATGAGGTTAATATATCTAGAGGTCTCGTCTACGGTAAAAAAGTGAAGTCTACATGGTCGACCGCCATCTTCCTCAGGTAACCAATCAAATCCTCTCTTCACAAGTTATAATGCTGTCAGCTGACTGTCATATACTTTGTGAAGAGAGGATTTGATTCGTTGCCATGGGAGCAGGTTTGAGAGAGGGGCAATGGTGGTCGACCATCTAGGCTGCACTTCTTTTACATGAGACGAGACCTCTAGATATATTCATCCCGTTGCGTCCAAGGAACATTTTGCGCACATTGTATTTTTTATCTGCTGCAGAGGAGACTCGAATACGGACTAAATTGTTGGAGTAGAAATTGTTTTTAAAATATAAAATTAATATACACACAGCACAAACATTTTGTAAAGAACCAATGAAAAAATAGAACAGAGAAAATTCAATACCACTGTTTTTGTCTTTACCTTTATTGCCTCCGTAGTATGTTTTAATAACTCATCAGCCTTCCACAGAATAACTAGCCTATTTATAAAAAATACATTAAGAAATTATAATCATGTTCCTGTTCCAAAGACTGAAAATACATATTTTACAAAATCATTCTGTTACTTTGGCCCATATATTTTTAATACAATTCCCATAGTAACATAAAAAGTTAAAAAATACAACTTATTAAATCATTAGGTAAACTCAAGAAATGACAGTTACAACTAGAAGACATAGACTTTGTAATACAAATTTTACAAGATGTAATAACAACACGTAATATGCTAATCAAAAAGTTGTTTAATACAAATTTTGAATTAACATACATTTTCAAACAACGACAGCCTTGTGTTTGTTTGAAAACTTTTAATTTAAAAACACAACTGTATTAATAAATATATACTCTGTAATCTTTTACTTTTGGACATGTATTTATTTTTTATACTTAGAAATGCTATAACCTTTTTTCAGCGGGTACTTTTTGTTTCTGTACATTTGAAAAATATCTGAGTTGTTAATATGGAATGTCTAAAACAGGCCTTTTGAGGCCCTATTTCCTCTCAGATTGTAAACCGTTAAAATTATTTTTTTTAGTTTACAAAGATTAATTTGTAAGTTAGTATTAATAGTCTTGATTTAGTTCGTTGTTGGTCAGCTCTGGCATAAACTGTTTAGTAACTAAAATGGACAGTCCAAAGAACAACCATTCTTTTATTTTTATCTGTGTATACATTATATCGAATATAGGAACATACTTACTATAATGTTCTTGGGTTGGAAAAGCAGAGATGTAATGCAAACGCACTGTATGTACTCTACTTATTGACTCTTGACACAATTGAATCGATATAGTAGAGACTCAGCACAAAAGATTCGGATTGTTGTGTTGATCGATTTTTTAAGCCCAAGGTGACGTCACAATCGTTTACCGGGGATACAAAATTTCACTCGCCAAACTTAAAAAGGGGCATTGTGTTTTTACATTTCAACGCAGGATTGCGTAAATCTAAGAACAGTAATTTAAAAATACTTTTAACAAAGGTTATCTATTTATTTTTACGAAAGTATTCATTAATGCTTTATGGTGGTTTAGCTTTTTGCAAAATACCACCATAAGTATAGCATTTATGTTTAACAATGACACTAGAGCATAGGTCACTATAATTACCATAGTCTCCCACAAAATAAAGTTGTGTTATATCTACCAAGGTACCTTAAATTGAAATACACTCTACAATGGAAATTGAAATACATGCCACGACTTTAAAAAATCACAATTTAACGATATCATATATTTAAAAAGTCAACTATCAAAGTAAATAAATTTAAAACATAACTAACTCAGGAACAAAGAGATCATTTACAGAAAATTCTCACTGACACTCAACTTTGACAGTATATATATAGTATTTTTAATAATTTATATGCCAAAATAAAAATTGTAGCCTTAAATAAAGGGAGGGAGGGGTATAAAGACCGTTGTTGGTTACAAATGCCCTGCAGTGTGGTAGTATGTTGGAGTAGTGTTTCGGTAAGGCTGAGCTGATAGTGTGAGTGATTATTGTGTCACTGTTATCGCAAGACTGAGGACAAAGACGTGAATTTGGAAATTGTAAGGAAACTTAGGGATCGAAATAATGATTATGTTATTATGTGACTTAGAATGAGTAATTCGGCTGGAAGAGATGGCATCTCTTCCAAAATTCTAAAGGAAATATCTGAGTCTTGTTGCTTATCCACTGACGAATCTTTCAAATCTCACCTTTGAGGAAGGTTTATTCCCTTCATGTCTTAAATCAGTAGTTGTCAAACCTTAGGTTAAAAAAGGAAATACTAATCTTCCAAATAACTATAGACCAATTTCTCTTACTGCAACATTTTCCAAAGTTCTTTAAACACTTTATTTGAACCGTCTTTATCCATTTTTACTTCAAAAAATTTTATTTTTGTTAAATAAATTGTGTTTGGAAAAATGTCGAAACAGTTGATGCTATGTTTGGTTTTATCTTTAATTTTACATAGGCTTGTTAATAGCAAGGAGAGTATTTTTGTTGTATTTCTCGATCTTAGTAAAGCGTTTGATATGGTGAACCATAAACTGCTCATAGAGAAACTTAACTATCTTGGTATTAGAGGAAGAGCAATTGATTGGGTGTCTTTGTTTCTCATTGGAATATCATAGACTGTGGAGATCTCTTACTATTAGGGCATTAGAGGAAGAGCAATTGATTGGGTGTCTTTGTTTCTCATTGGAATATCATAGACTGTGGAGATCTCTTACTATTAGGGCATTAGAGGAAGAGCAATTGATTGGGTGTCTTTGTTTCTCATTGGAATATCATAGACTGTGGAGATCTCTTACTATTATGGCATTAGAGGAAGAGCAATTTATTGGGTGTCTTCGTTTCTCATTGGAATATCATAGACTGTTATATCGATAAGGGTAGTTTTCTTAGTAAACATCAGTCAGAGGAAATTGTCGTCAGCTCCGGGGTTCCGCAAATCCTTAACAGAAAACCGTCCGAGTGGTCCATTGTCGGTCCTTGGATGAATCCTATTTTTATGTTTCATTAATGATATTGCCAGCAGTGTCCCTGGCTTTGATTTATGTTTGTTCGCTGACGACACTTCCCTTAGTATTTCTAAAAAATGTAGAAGCTTTCTTGAGGTAGATTCTTTCATTAAGTTTGGCCAACTGTTACAGTGGTTCAGCTAAAATAACCTTCTTGTAAATACTGATAAAACACAGTTTATTGATTTTAAATTGAAAGGCCTTCATTGAATATTTACTAAATCCACTATGATGATTGGTGATATTGAAATTGAATCTAGTCAGCAAAAAAATTGTTTGTGGCTTGTCATTGACTCCCGCACATTGATAAGGTTTGTAGTAAGCTAAGCAGTTGTTTGTTTATCCTCCGTCGTTTGGCCTTTATTAAATATAGAAGTTCTGTTGTAAATTTGTTATGGTTGTTTTTTCCCCATATGGCCTACCTAAAGGGTAGCTATTTGGGGATTCGAAACGGAGAAGCATAATCAAGTGTTTCGTTGTCAAAAGAAGGCGCTTCGATTGATTTTTGGAATGAAAAGGTCTTTTTTGAATCATGCAGGGGAGTTTTTTCTTGTAACAATATGCTGACGTTCCCTTTCTTTTATCTTGGAATGTTTAACAATTTTGGTAAAAAACAAGGAGTTACTTCAATCTTGTAATCAAAAAACATGTTATAGCTTTAGAAACAATCTTTCCCTTTCCATTCCACGCTATAACACAACTCATTTTGAAAAACAAACATACTTTTCATCTATAAAACTGTTCAACTCTCTGCCTATTCACCTAAAACAGGAGTCAAATGTTACCAAATTTAGACGCCAGACAAAGATTTTCCTCATAAATAAGGAATATTACAGTGTCCATGATTTTTTCAATGACAAGTTTGTAATTTAATTTCAAATGTTCTTAGTCATTATTTCTGTTTTAATATTGATTTTATATTAAGCTGTTCTACATTGTAACAAATTGTGACTTGTTTCCTATGCTATGTATGCAGTCTAATGACAATAAAATGATTTTGATTTGATTTCACAAAATTAAATACGCATAAAACCATTTTAATAAGTAAATATATTGTCGATTTTTAGGGGAATTCTTACTTGTCATCTTTATAGGTCATCCACATTACGGCTATTGTCTGAGTCAGGCAGCTAGTATACATAACGAGTAGGCATACACTGTCATTTCTAGGCATGGGCTTAGAGCAAAATATTTAAAGGGTACCAATATAAAGTATGAAACTGGTTTAAAACCAAATCTTTTAAAACATTAAAAGCACGATTATATTATTATGAAGAAAAAATAACAATAACAAAAAATTAAAAGTATGAAAGTAAAGTAGTCCTAGAAGGAAATTGCAGTTAGTTTGTTTTAATTAAAAGTGTCTGATCTTCATATAGCTACGATGTACGTCAACTCCGCGCAGCCATCCCCCACCATGGATGTGGGGTTTGTTCAGTCGTCCAAGCCGACGCGGCAGCATTCACAACTCAGAGCTCCACAACTCTTTAATGTCTACCCAAACCTAAATGAACCGTTATAAGTTAGTTTGAAGTAAGTTGTGTTAAGTTTTAATGTTTAAATTAATCATTTGAACAGTTATAAGAAGTCGTATTTAAGATCATAAATAAGCCACAAAACTTTGGAATTTTTGAAGCTTAAAAAAATATTTAAACTATAGAACAATAAAGAAATTAATTTGACGTAATCTTTACAATTGGCAAATCTTTAAAAATCTGAAGAATGGCAAATTAAATTCAACACACATTTTCTGTACATAGGCTATTTGTATTTATAGGTTCAATTTTTGTTATATTCAATATTGTTTATTCATTGAGAAACAGCGATGTATACATTGAATAGTGTTAACGTGCTTATCTACTGTGTGAATAAGCTAAAATTATAAAATTAATCAAATCAAAAATATGTATATACATGCGCATACATGTATATATAATTTATACAATCGATAACAAATAGTATGATTATCTTAAAATGAGTTCTTGTCTCATTCAAATGCATCAGAATTGTGTATAAAGGGCCATACACATATTACGTAACGCATTTATTCGTCATTTCAGACCCCCCTACCCCATGTAACACACCGTAACGCTTAACCATACCCACCCCACTCCCCCTATGTGTTACGTAACTCAATCGTAGTAGGCTTTAAACAGCTTAAACCTTTTAAACATCGTTTTAATAGCAATTTGGAATATGGATTTCAATGAATCATTAAACTTTAAATGACATTATTTAACAACATTTTTTAATAACTTATTTCAAAGCAAAATGTATACAAACAAATAAGACTGTTACTAATAATATAACAACAAAATAAACTATCTCAGCAAAAACTTAACATTTAATTTATAACTAATACAAATACAAAACAACTTAAAAAACTAAAGATGTGGGCGGCATAGGTGTACCAAGTCATGATTTTAGACTCTAAAATAACACAAAACATAGATGTAAAGCAATACAGAACTTACTCAAAACACGTTATATATTTATTTTTAGTTTAACTGTTATTAAAATAGTATGACAGAAGTATTTTTTGTATAACAAACTGTAACCTTTTGACTTAGATATCAATTTGATTATTTTTTAATTTTGAAAGATTTATATCTGTATCAATAGATACGGGAGTGCGCCGAGTTACGTAACTTTCCAAACTCCAAACCCCCCCTACATAACACTACGCCATACCCCCTCCTCCCCTTTAAGTGTGTTACGTAATATGTGTATGGCCCCTAACAAGTCTACCAAATAAGCTTTCAGCCTTTTAAAAATGTTGTACGGTTAACTACCAACACAGTGTTATAAATAAAATCTTTAACGTACATAATGAAATTAAAGTTATAAAGTCCGTAAACTGTCATAATGCTCAATTGTTTAAAGTGTTCCCTGGCAGGTTCATAAAAGTATAATACAATTTCAGAATTACCTGAATTGTTTGTTTTTGAATTATGATTATCTCACTTACATTTTTTTAATCATGTACACATATTTCACAGAAGAAGAGAATATTGTATGGTAGCAAAGTGTGTGGTACACAAACAGTCTCTACATAATGTTGACACTTCTCTGATTGAAAATAAACTAGAGTTGGATTGACTTAAAATGTACTCTACATAATCATCCCAAGCATAGGGGTAGAGATGGAGGGGAGGGGCACGTGCCCCCTACAACCTTTAAGACGTTCCTGTCACACTGACATTCCGCATTAAAATCACGTGGTCCAGTCATCATTTTAGTCCGGTTATTTAGAGATACGATCATCGTTTACGATCAATATCGCTACAGAGATTGTCATTTACGGCCAAGATTAACCTTTCCACATATCATTCCAAACTTTGATCGATTTAACGAGTTTTGCTTGTAATTTACACGATTGAGAGGCCAGGTAACGGTAACACAGTTCGTTATCATTAGCGATCCACCACGAATTGGCGAGGATAACTTGCTCGATTTTAACTGAGCTTTAGGTAACTTTGAGTAGAAACTCCTCTATAACTCGCACTCCATATTCCTAACATATGAGAACACCCTGTATAATAACAAATTGAGCCATAAGAATGCCTATAATTGCCAAGGATCTGACTGATGTAATTTCTCTGTGCTTTATGCAATGTAGTGAGAAGACTCACGTTTACAGACTTCCACGATTTCTCTTCAGACTTACATTGTTTGCCATTGCAAAGCAACACCAACTTTATAGTATTATTCAAAATAATAATAATTACAAATTGTTTCCTATGGTTGTTATTTGGTGTCATCATTTTTATCTAAATGAGTACATATAAGGTTTACGAATTTGTAAAAAATTATTATTATTTTTACTTCTTGGATAAAGAGCCCTCAAATATTTGAACCATGCTACCTCTATGATCCCGAGATAAATTACTACCAACTTAAAAACCTAAAAATGTTGTTTGTCCAATTATTTATACCTGCTCACTTTTTACTATAATTATGGGATGATTCAATTTTTACTTTGTTTTATTTTAGAGCAATTTTATTACCTTTGGTTTTATTGAGATTTATACTTAATTTGCGGATCCCACAAATTTGTTCTAAACTACTCAATTTATGTCTTTTTAAATTTAATATGAAACTATATTTACCTTCAGCGAATAATCTGGTTTTCAAGTCTTAGTATTTGTAATTTTATTATTATTACTTGGTACCCAGTGAGGGGAAATGAGAAGCAGGGCCGTAGAGAGCCGTGGCGGGCCTCCCGGCTAGACCTCAACATGGGCCCCCACATTTTTAGGTTATGAACATGTAATTAAGGCTCTCACATATACTATTGAGTAATGAACATGTTATTTATAGCTATCTTATATCTATCACATTCATAAACAATAATACCGATACATTTTTCACTATTTTTTTCTTGGCCGGGGCCCCCAGATCTATCCTTACCTGCCGTCCCCTCTCTACGGGCCTGATGCGAAGAGGGGGCTGCTCGTTTGCAAAGGGGTGCGTTTATATGCAGGAGCAGAGAGCGGAATGGCCGCATTGTTTCTTCCTCCCCTTCTCCCCTCCACGAGTTATTTTCTCTCTCTTCCCCTTACTGCACTCAAAATAAGAATAGTTTGATGTTTGATTTATAAGGTGGGTTTAGTCACAGAAAGTGTTTATTCAATTTTGTATATAACTTTGTCAACTTTATTTCAGCTGTTCGGTTTGATAAAAAATGTACGTCCATTTGAAATAGTATTTTCCTGTGATTTACATTGCCGGATATTGTTAGTTTTGGTACATATTAAACTCATAAAAGTCTTCAACATCAAGTGTTCATATCGAAATTGAAATATGTTCATATTAAACCTTGAATATAACTTGTATTGGAAAAATACAAACAGTATATATTCTTACTTGAAAAAACGCTAAAATATTAAATTTACCAAAAACAAACTATAACAATAATTCTTTTTTAGAATTTTATTTCATTCATTGTTGAATGCCTCCAGAATTATTAAATTACATAAAAACTCCACCCACCTTTTCTTTGTTTTTATTGACTTTTTTATTATTTACCTTTATTTATTTCTCTCATAATATATATTCAACTGCTCACTTACTCTGTGAAGTTTTTTATTCTGAGTTACTACTTAGTGGCTATATGGCGAAATATACTCCTAGCTCTTAGTCTCTAGGGAACCAGAAACAAGATGGCGATTTCTGCCTCAAATGAACAACTCGCTAGTACAATTAACAAAACAATTATTTACTCACAAAATTCACATTCCAGCATATTAAAAATTACAAGGGACTAACAATATGGGTTACAAAGATAGGGGAAATATATGATTTAACTTTATAAAATTGTGAAATATTCCTCGGCTTAGTTCTGTGGAGAATATGAAAGTCTTTGTCTCAGGGTGCTGTAAAAGCAGAAGGTTCGTGTGGAGACTCTCATTCTTAATTATAGATTCTGCTTTATTATTAAATTCGATTTTTTTATAATTAACTTTTAAATCTGATCCTTTGATTGTAAGATATGAATTTGCTCTAATGTTCAAGAACAAATTTTGGCTTGGCATCACCAAAGAATGGCGGCCATGATTTTGAATGAAATGTTCTAGGCCTAATAAATTCTGTCCTATTTTCACTGACGTTATTAAATATTAATTTAAAGAGCTCTCTTCTTACAAATTTTTTGGAATCGAATTGTCTATTGGTGAAGAATATTTTAATATAATCAGTGATCAAGCTCCTCAATCCACCTGATTCTGATATAAGTTCGTCTCTAGGTCCTAGGTAAGTTTGGAATTATGTTACCAAGGACATCTGCTTCACCAAAACCATCTCTTCTGGCCTCACACAATAAAAAGGGATATTCGTAATGGTTTGGTTCTTCTCCTAACTAAAATATCAAACTTTGGATATGTCCGATGTACTTATTTAATGGAAATTTATTAATTTTCGAACGATGCTCAAATCTTATGTCTAACACAAAGGCCGGTCCATCTCAGAAGAATGAGAGAGAGATAAATCCATCTCCTTCCAACAATACATTCACATATGATTTTCTTTCTTGAGGTTTTTCAGTACACATGACACTTTTCACTTTGAATTTTCACTGTTATTACTATATAAAATTTGGCCAGTAATCTGTCTTTAAGATCAGCTAATAATTAAATTTGTGTTTGAAGTAGTTTACACTATTTTCTTATATAAGGTGGGTGGTGAAATATGGGTGGTTAATATATAAATGCTTAGAGAGATAGTTCTTTATATATATATATATATATACAAATTAATTGCATATATAGAGATCTAATGAGTTTTTATAAGGGCACATTGATCTTTTATAGGGGCCTAATCCGGATTTTTACATGATTACATATTTTTACATAGGCCTACGTAACTGTTATTATTAAATATTTACCAACATAAATTATGAACTGTTGCAGACAATTGAAATATAGGTTTACGTACCTTCAATATATATGTATGTAAACCTATATTTGAACTGTTATTTAATTTTAACATTTAATCAACAAAATGATTTACATTTTAGTAAAACTGACAAAAGAATTGTCAAGTCAACTGAAAAGTACCAAGTCATTTCAAAACTATATTTCCAACAAGAAGTGCTTTCATGCACATGCTTAACATATATCAGAAATATATATAGAAATCTGTATTAATTTAAAATTGATGTTTTTTTTATTTGTTTATACAGGGTGAGTTTTAAATTAGTCCACCCCTCCTACTTTTTTCTACATTTCTTAAGATATCTACTCTGGACAACCGCCGATCATTGTTGACCAACTTATACTTCATTTTAACTTAGTTCATATTTTTTCCGCCATCTTGGATCCACCATCAGAGATTCCAATATATTTTGTTTAATGTAAAGGCGGGGTTCTGACCCATTATATAGAAGTACATTTTTACGGTGAACACAACGCTGCAATCCGTTTTTGAAAATCATTGTTCATTCTCAAGATATTGGTGAACAAAAATTGCAAATGAGGTGCAAGATGTTACCTGTTAGGTATTTTATTTGCATGATAATCATGCCATTTGCCATTGGCATTTCAATAATGTTTGATAATTAGCTAAGGAAGAACTGCTTTTTGTCTAACTCGACTACTTTTATGACCGGACCAGCTGATTGTTACAACACACAACATTGTTACATATGGCTTGAAAAGAAAACACTTATTCAGTTCAAAGATAATTCAAAGTTAAATTTTCATAACATCACAATGAAAATATTCTTCTAGCATGGAAAAGGAGGTTCATCGATATAACCAATCATACAACAAATCTGCAAATTTCTTTTCTGTTAAATCCAGCCAGGCTGTGGTAACTTATTACTTATCACTTAAATTTAACCCTAAATACTTATAGTAACTTATATGTTTTATAAGTCTATAGCTTGGCAACTCAAGTTTATAACTGTGCCTTGTCTCATAACTATGCATCATATTTATTTTTGGCAGTGTTGGGTAAGTTTTCTTAACTAATATTAAAACATTATACATACCAATTTACTACAGTTACTTAATTTTTTTTAATAAACAGTGGCCAATAGTGTCCTGATGGGTTTGCATTAATTATTATCCTTACAGCTTTTTTTCTGTTCTTACATAAATCTATACATGAATATATCCATGCATACATAAAACTATTGACTATACACTTGTAGTAGACTGCAAACCTAATGGGTGGTTCTGTTAACAAAAAGAGGTGGAAATCTCCACGTAGTTCTATCAGCACTGGATGGAAATCGCCAACATCGCAAGCTAAAGTGGACATATGTCATGTGGACGTATGTCAAGTGGACACCAAGCTCATGCCGCTTGGTGCACTCATCTCGGCCGTGGCGGATTTTAAAAATATCATTTTGCTAGTAAAACAACTGTCTTGCTTTCCTCGTAACTCGGAAATTTTAATATATATTTTAACAAAGGCTGTAAGACTGTAATAACAAAGGTTGTGTGAAATAAAAACGAGTTCGCACGCAGCACGCTGACGTGAGGAAAGTGAATTTCCACATAAACAATTTTAAAACTCAAAATCTGTGTAAAAACATACATTTATTTAAATTTTATTGAAATTTGAAAACATTGATTTTTTGGCTGTTCTCTGGTTTCATTTACCTGCAAAGCTGGGAATACAATTTTGCGCATTATAATGTTAGGAGAAGGTTCAGGCAGGCTTGAAAGTAGGCGTGAGTTGCTGGGGATGATAAAAGTACTCTAACAAAGGAATTACAGGCTTTTCTAGCATAAAACCCCCATAAGACAACGTACTGTGTTATTTAGTCAAAACACGTTTTCTTTAATAACTCGGTAAATATTTATGCTGGAATGACGAGAGAGGGCTCAAAACTTTTGCCTCACTAATTCCCATCTTTTTACATGCATTAATTTTATATCCAGGGCTTTTCTGACCCTTTTTGGGCCCAAAAACTTGAAATTTGAAAGTTTAATCCCCAAAAAAGGGGTTTAGAGTTTTCCGATTGTTTTGCCCAACGAACTTGTCCAACTGATTACAGAAAGGAATGTCCCTACCAAATTTAAAGTTAATCGGACAAAAAATGTGACCGCTAGAGTGCAAACACAGATATATATATATACAATTTTGAGCGACCCCCCAAAACGTCTTCAGGGGGTCACGTTAGGAACTTCTATGGTGGTCCCGGGCTTAAGTTTCACCATGCAGGTCATGCTAATAGCTCACTTTCTATAGGAAATTCACTAATAAAATTGTAATAACTGTTAAAACTTTTAATAAAATTGTTGTCAACGTCGTAGCTGTCTTTCACCAGCGTCAATCAAGCGTACTCTGTCTGTTCGTCTGCCTCTGCAATTCCAAGTAGTTCGCGTAATGTCTACTAGGAGGAAGCACATGCTATAGCCCCTGTTGCTGACCACACCCACTAGATTGTGCTGCTTTCTTTTAACGGATCCTAGCATTGGGTTTACAGTCTATTGCAGGTGTACTGTCAATGATAAAACCATGCATTAATACTCAATTATAATAAACAATAATCTCATAATTATGGTTTAAAATCATAATACTTTTACTTTTGATATAATCTTCCAGTTTCCAATAGTAAAAATATGTTTGTAAGTAATTTACTTTTTTAGTTAAAATAAAAGTTTTCAAGGTTTAATTCCCCATAGTATATTTTTAAACTATTCAGTCTTGAATTCTCCAATTTATAAAATGAAATAATTAGTAGTACACAGAATCAGAGATTCAACCTGCTGATACCCTTTATTTTTTATATTGAAATTACATAACCATTAATTAGCTTATTTGAAGTTTTTAAAACAACTTTATGCAAGAAGCTGAGGAACACCCTGTGTACTTATTTTCTTTGATATTTCACAAAAAATTAATACTAAAATGCTACTCCAGTATACCAAAATGTTTTCTTCAGGTACATTCATCCCCATTACAGATTAGTGTAACGGATGTCATAACCTACTTGGACTGAAATATGTAATTTTAGGAAACAATTTTAGAGTTTTATAAAGTTGATACGCTTATGGTGCCTAGCACTGCAGCCAATATAGTAACTGCGGGTGAGCGGCGTGCCAACCTCAATGCAAAAATAATTGTTGAGTATATAGAAAGAAAATTTGACGAACAATGATGAGCAGTTCAAGAAAGTATATGCAAGTTTACTTATTATCGGTTAGTAAACTATTTTCCTCTGTGCAGGGAGCCTGGACAGCAGGGATGGCCGGGGGGAGCTCTCCAAAGCCCTCCACTCAGATTCAACCTTCTCAAGGTCACCATACTCCTCGAGGTTGGTACCATAACCTAATGAAAAAATATTTTCTGGCCAGATCTGGGGCTGCCTGGGCCAGATCTGGGGATGTCTGGGCCAGAACTGGGAATGTCTTGGCCAGATATGGGGATATATGGGCCAGATATGGGGATATATGGGCCAGATATGGGAATATATGGGCCAGATATGGGGATTTCTGGGTCAGACCTGGGAATGTCTGGACTCTACCTGGGGATGTCTAAGCCATAACTGGGGATGTCTGAGCCAAATTTGGGGATGTCTTAGGAAAGAAGATATAAAGTGAGAACACTGCATGAAATGTTGAACAAACATATAATATACAAAAAATATAATTTAAACTTTGACGTGTGGACAGTAAGTCAAAGATCATAGGTTCAAGACCCGTCCTGGTCATGGTCTTTTTGAAATTAAAATCTTTTTAAAAATTTATGTTATTGGTTTATCAAGCTATTCAACTGGAAAAATCACATTTTTCAAATTAATATAACCGTTTAAATAAAAAAAATATATAGTTCTGGTCCAGATCTGACCCAGATCTGAACCAGATCTGGCCAATTGTGGAAGAGCCCAGAAATCTGGCCCAGATCTGGACCAAAGAACTACGTTTTCACTAGGGTAGACTTGTTTAAGATTAAAGAAAGTAATATCAATTAGGAGGGGACAAGTAAGGCCGCCTTCGCACTAGGTCGCAGCAACCGCGTCGCAGCCACCCGTCGGCCTCTTGACCTGGTGATGTTGCATTTAGCCTTATGGAACCCTTCACACTAGTGGGTGGCCATGGAACTGCGTCGCCAGACGGTGGCTGCGACCCTGCTTTTTAACACCCAACCCGTAGCGGATCATTGAAATATACGTAGCCCTTCACACTCAGTGGCTGTGACCAAGTTCTCGGGATGCGCGCGCAGCTTCTTTTGGTCATCTGCTGCAACCTGTGTCTGCCATTTGCTGTCACAGCCACCTTATGTGAAGGGGACAACCGTGACTGCGACTTCTACAGGTCAGTGGCTGCCAGCTGGTGGCTGCGAATTACCTAGTGGGAAGGCGGCCTAAACCCTTTGAGCCCTGAGCATGTAACTAAGCAGCAGTTACAATCAGTGGTTGCAGGAAGTGGCAGTGGTTTGGGGCAGTTGAATCTATGCTGTTCAGATATTTTTTTTTTAAAAACTTAGACTCACAAATTTTAAATTATCAAACACGTGCTTCCAGTGGACACACACTGTAAGGATAGAGTAGCAAACACCTGATCAGATGTGCAGCACATAGAGAAGCCACCCATCCCATCAGCTTGGACCCGAGCCATCCAACACTGCTTGAGGTTTGTCCCCCCCCCCTCCAAAAAGGGGAACACAAAGACACAGACAGTTGAACTCTCCATGATTTGCACATAAAAACCACAGACTGAAATGGGATTCAAACCTTTGATCCATGTGTTTCCCTTGGCTAGGAGAATAGCAAATTTGACCACTTGGTCTTTGATCAGACTAGCTGCTGTATCCACATGTATGGCAGGCTAGGCAATAGATATGTTAGTTTGTTTTTGTCTGCTAGGTTACACCACATGACGGACTCAGACGACTGTATGCATTGCCTCTAATGGTGTGATTGCTTATACTGCAATTAACCTTGTTTTTAGGTAGCATATATATCAACACTTGGAGCTTAAAGGGTTAATACAGGAAACTAACACATTTAATAGAATCGATGCAATATCATTGATTCACTTTTTCATCACTCATAATTTATACATAGATTGATTATTTTATGCTTTGTACCATTTTACATTAAACTTTTTTTGAAAAATACACTGCAATTTCTGGGCCCTAATTGGATTCCTAGTCTCTCAGGGTAGTTTTCATATTGCTTACTATATTTACATTGTTCATTGCTTGCCTGTTTGCAAGAGTGCTGCAAAATATACAGGATTTTTCTCATCAGCAAAGCGAAATAAGAGAATTAATTGAAATTCATTCACCTGTTTTTATTTTAGTCCTTATTTTTATAAAATTACTTAACAAGTTCACCACAAAAATATTAATAAATAAAAGTTAGATCGATTCACATTTTAGCGAATTTCCCCTATAGGGAAGAAGCTATTACCGTAGGTCTCAAGGTAAGACTTAAGCCCGAGACCATGATAACTTTTTGTTTTGAGGTCCCCAGATGCCAAAAACACTATTCGTTCAAATTTATATATATGTATATATATATATATATATATATATATATATATATATATATATATATATATGTGTCCGTTAACACGATAACTTGAGTAAAAAACGTCCGATTTTGATGAAATTTGGCTAAAATGTGTAAAATGACATTCATGACTTTAAGTTCAAAAACCAGAAAAATCGGACCATGGGAAGGGGGGTTTATGGGGGTTTTAAATTTTCCAAAATTCAGTTTTTTGCATTTTTCACCCTACAATTTTTAAAAAACTTAATTTTGGTTTTAACCATGTTATAGAGCTTAAAAAAACAAATAATTTAGAATCTTGAATTATTAACCTAGGTTAAGTGGTTGCAGAGAAAATCCAAAAAAACCTGCTCATAAAATCTCCCATGTTAATCTTATGGGAAAAAGGTTTTTGGCTTTTCCTCAGTTTATTTTAATGTAAACTTCACATTTGCTTTTACCAATCTGTTCAGTTCCACAAAACAATCATTTTGGTGTTTAAATTGTGATTCTACACCCAACCGTTACAGAGATATTCGAAGTGCTAAACACAGTACGTTGTCCAATGTTATCCTTATGGAGAAAAAATTCAATTTGATATCTCGATTATTTATGAATGTATGTTGATGAAACTTGGTATGTGGCTTCAAGTAGTACTGGTATATTGATATTTGCACAAAAAATTGATTTTTTGTTGATTATTCCCGTAGCAGCAAACCTGCGTACTCAGCCCCCGTGTTATTCTTATGGAGAATAAGTAAAATGTACTGACTCCCTTAATTATGAACATAAAGTAATAAAACTTGGTATGTAGCTTCACTTGGTTGAGTTATATTAATAATTATATAAAACCCCATTTTTCTGTTCCTTGTTGCAGCAAACCTGCTTTCTCAGCCCCCATGTTATTCTTATGGAGAATAACTAGAATGTCATATATCGCTTATTTATGATTGAATATCGATGAAACTTAGTATGTGGCTTCGCCTAGTTAAATTCTATTTATATTTGCATAAAAACCTATTGTTTCTGTTCCTTGTTTCAGCAAACCTACATACTCATTACCAATGTTATTCTTATGGAGAATAATTAAAATCGCTTATATGTGAATATATTTTTATGAACTTGGTTTGCGGCTTTATGTGGAATTCAGACAAATATTATGCATTGGAAATTCGCTGAGTCCGCAGGTTTGCTGCGACGGGGGTATTTATAATAATGGTAATAAAACTACGGAAGATATTATTTTGGGACCTGACGATTATTTTGTAACCAATAGATTTTTTCCAAAATAAAAATATAGTATTACTGATTTCATGTTTTTGGTTTTAAATACAGCTAAAACATCCTCAAATTTCGCTATATACGTTTCGCTTCACGTTATGGTAGCATTTTATTCTGCCGATGGCGATGCTAATGGTAATATCTGGAGCTCCTCTATCCCCATCTATGTTGAAGCATCTGGAACATTTCACTGACTGCCAGTGCTTCACTTATTTCTAAAAGACAGTTCCTTAGTCAAAATAACATGCAGGTATTTAACATCACTCGTTCAGCGGCTCACGTTAGCCCGACAGTGCCTTCCATTTCAGTAGATGTTAACGGAAGTAGACGCATGTATTGCAAGTGTATATTCAAGTTTGCAGGCGCTGTTAAAAGTCCGACAGGAGCGCGGTGACCTTGGGACCAACCTTCCCCCCTGCCGCCCTGGCGCCTGGGCCGACGTTATCTCTATTTTATCGCTCCATTCATTCTTATTTCCTGGAATTTACTATTTATCATTTCTATTTAATTTCATTCCGATTAGTTTGTATTAAATGCCAGTTCTTTCATTGATGTTCTTTTGGAGAATAAATAAAATTGAATATCTTGATTATTTATGAATGTATGATGATGAAACTTGGTATATGGTTTCACCTGGTTGTGGTCTATTGATGTTTGCATCATTTTGTTCGATTGTCCCCGTAGTAGCAAACCTGCATACTCAGCCTTAATGTTATTCTTATGGAGAATAGGTAAAGTTTTATATCTCCCTTAATTACGAACCTAATTTAATAAAACTTGGTATGCAGCTTCACCTGGTTGTGTTGTATTTATAATTAAAAAAACACATCAAAACCCATTTATTATCTTCCGTGTTGCATTAGAAATTCACTGAGTACGCAGGTTTGCTGTGACAGGGTTATTTTTTTCCTTACATTTTATCTTAACGTTTTTATTTGGTAGCATTTCCCTAATTAACTCAACGTAACCTTAAGATTTTCTTCAAGTGATATATAAAGTCAGATATTGGAATGTTGTAGTATTTTTTTTAGTTAATCGCTCTAAAATGTAATATGATTTATCTCATAAGAATCGAAAATATTCGTAAATTTATCCGGCTGTTGCAGATCAAGGAAAGTGCGAAGGTTTTTGGCGAATTTCCCCTATAGGGAAGAAGCTATTACCGTAGGTCTCATGGTAAAACTTAAGCCTGGGACCATGATAACTTTTCATTTTGAGGTCCCCAGATACCAAAAACACCATTCGTTCAAATTTGTTTATATATATATATATATATATATATATTTATATATTTATATATATATATATATGTGTGTGTGTGTGTGTGTGTGTCCGTAAGCACGATAACTCTCGTAAAAAAGGTCCGATCTTAATGAAATTTGGTACAAATGTGTAAAGTACCATTTATTTGAACGAGTTCGAAAACCAGACGAATCGCACCGTCCAAAGGGGGTTTTGGGGGGGGGGGTTTGTACCCCAAAAATGGTTTTTTGGGGTTTCCACATGTAATTTTTATTTAAATCAAACTTTAATTTTCACCATTGAATTCAGCATAAAAAAATAAACAATTTGGTATTTTGATCATTGCTCTGTGTCAATTGGTTCCTGAGATATTGAAAGTGCTAAACACAGTATGTTGTCTAATGTTATTCTTATGGAGAAAAAGAAAAATTGTATATCTCGCTTATTTATGAACATAAACTGACGAAATTTGGTATATGGCTTCATCTGGTTGGGTTTATTGTTGTTTGCACAAAAAAACTATTTTTCACCTATGGTTCCCATAGCAGCAAACCTAGGTACTTGGTCCCCATGTTATTCTTATGGAAAATAATTAAAATGTTATATATCGCTTATTTATTAATGTATATGGATAAAACTTGGTATGTGACTTCACTAAGATGACTTCTATTGATATTTGCATAAAAACCCATTATTTTGTGTTCCTTGTTGCAGCAAACCTGCGTACTCATCCCCAATGTTATTCTTATGGAGAATAATTAATATTTTAAATATCGCTTGTTTGTGAATACATTTCTTATGAATCCTGTTAAGTATTTTAATGTGTTATGTTATATATTCATTGGAAATTCGCTGAGTATGCAGGTTTGCTGCGACAGGGGTATTTCATTCTCACGAATCTTGCCTCCTCCTTTATTTTTGCTGTTCAGGTTTCCAAGCTCGCATATATGTTACCATAAGTTGATATGTCACAGTACACTAGTAGTCCTTTTTGGCTTTTTCGTATGACAAGCAATAAATGATTCGTACTCCCTTGTTGGACATGAATCCGCCCAATCCGCCGAAGAGGACAATGCCAAAGGCATACTCCCTTGTTGGACATGAATCCACCCAATCCGCCCAAGAGGACAATGCCAAACGCATACTCCCTTGTTGGACATGAATCCCCCCAATCCGCCCAAGAGGACAATGCCAAACGCATACTCCCTTGTTGGACATGAATCCACCCAATCCGCCCAAGAGGACAATGCCAAACGCATACTCCCTTGTTGGACATGAATCCACCCAATCCGCCCAAGAGGACAATGCCAAACGCATACTCCCTTGTTGGACATGAATCCACCCAATCCGTCCAAGAGGACAATGCCAAACGCTTACTCCCTTGTTGGACATGAATCCGCCCAATCCGCCCAAGAGGACAATGCCAAACGCATACTCCCTTGTTGGACATGAATCCCCCCAATCCGCCCAAGAGGACAATGCCAAACGCATACTCCCTTGTTGGACATGAATCCGCCCAATCCGCCCAAGAGGACAATGCCAAACGCATACTCCCTTGTTGGACATGAATCCGCCCAATCCGCCCAAGAGGACAATGCCAAATGCATACTCCCTTGTTGGACATGAATCCGCCCAATCCGCCCAAGAGGACAATGCCAAACGCTTACTCCCTTGTTGGACATGAATCCGCCCAATCCGCCCAAGAGGACAATGCCAAACGCATACTCCCTTGTTGGACATGAATCCACCCAATCCGCCCAAGAGGACAATGCCAAACGCTTACTCCCTTGTTGGACATGAATCCGCCCAATCCGCCCAAGAGGACAATGCCAAACGCATACTCCCTTGTTGGACATGAATCCGCCCAATCCGCCCAAGAGGACAATGCCAAACGCTTACTCCCTTGTTGCACATGAATCCGCCCAATCCGCCCAAGAGGACAATGCCAAACGCATACTCCCTTGTTGGACATGAATCCGCCCAATCCGCCCAAGAGGACAATGCCAAACGCATACTCCCTTGTTGGACATGAATCCGCCCAAGAGGACAATGCCAAACGCTTACTCCCTTGTTGGATATGAATCCGCCCAATCCGCCCAAGAGGACAATGCCAAACGCATACTCCCTTGTTGGACATGAATCCGCCCAATCCGCCCAAGAGGACAATGCCAAACGCTTACTCCCTTGTTGGACATGAATCCGCCCAATCCGCCCAAGAGGACAATGCCAAACGCATACTCCCTTGTTGGACATGAGTCCGCCCAATCCGCCCAAGAGGACAATGCCAAATGCATACTCCCTTGTTGGACATGAATCCGCCCAATCCGCCCAAGAGGACAATGCCAAACGCATACTCCCTTGTTGGACATGAATCCGCCCAATCCGCCCAAGAGGTCAATGCCAAACGCATACTCCCTTGTTGGACATAAATCCGCCCAACGTCCAAGAGGACAATGCCAAACGCATACTCCCTTGTTGGACATGAATCCGCCCAATCCGCCCAAGAGGACAATGCCAAACGCATACTCCCTTGTTGGACATGAATCCGCCCAATCCGCCCAAGAGGACAATGCCAAACGCTTACTCCCTTGTTGGACATGAATCCGCCCAATCCGCCCAAGAGGACAATGCCAAACGCATACTCCCTTGTTGGACATGAATCCACCCAATCCGCCCAAGAGGACAATGCCAAACGCTTACTCCCTTGTTGGACATGAATCCGCCCAATCCGCCCAAGAGGACAATGCCAAACGCATACTCCCTTGTTGGACATGAATCCGCCCAATCCGCCCAAGAGGACAATGCCAAACGCTTACTCCCTTGTTGCACATGAATCCGCCCAATCCGCCCAAGAGGACAATGCCAAACGCATACTCCCTTGTTGGACATGAATCCGCCCAATCCGCCCAAGAGGACAATGCCAAACGCATACTCCCTTGTTGGACATGAATCCGCCCAAGAGGACAATGCCAAACGCTTACTCCCTTGTTGGATATGAATCCGCCCAATCCGCCCAAGAGGACAATGCCAAACGCATACTCCCTTGTTGGACATGAATCCGCCCAATCCGCCCAAGAGGACAATGCCAAACGCTTACTCCCTTGTTGGACATGAATCCGCCCAATCCGCCCAAGAGGACAATGCCAAACGCATACTCCCTTGTTGGACATGAATCCGCCCAATCCGCCCAAGAGGACAATGCCAAATGCATACTCCCTTGTTGGACATGAATCCGCCCAATCCGCCCAAGAGGACAATGCCAAACGCATACTCCCTTGTTGGACATGAATCCGCCCAATCCGCCCAAGAGGTCAATGCCAAACGCATACTCCCTTGTTGGACATAAATCCGCCCAACGTCCAAGAGGACAATGCCAAACGCATACTCCCTTGTTGGACATGAATCCGCCCAATCCGCCCAAGAGGACAATGCCAAACGCTTTTTTGAGGGCTGAGGAGTAGCCGCATGAGTCAATAAGAAGGTGCCTTCTAAAATGCTATTAGCAGCGCAGCCCTGTTCCATGATCGGATTTAATACAAATTAATTGTGCTTTTAAATGCTACAGAGAACCAAAAAAGTGCTAGAGTGCTAGCGTCCAACCAATTGGGTGGTGAAATGGTAAAAATCTGATATATATATATATATTATTTTGAATAGGTTATTGTAGAAGCCTTAAGCTGGTCGACTGAAAATTGAAAGAGTGCTACGACAGACCCTCTAGGTCGAATAAATGTCTATAGATATCGACACCCTCACGCTAAAAGAGGAAATAATCAGTGTGTCTGATCCTTAGGTCAGGTAAAACCGGTTTCAAAGAAGTTTTAGGTAACATTCTAAAGTTGATGTTTTATTTAATAAAACATCAACTAATCATAAACTATTTGGATTATTTTGTTGTAAGACCAGTCATTTTCGGTGCAGATAATCTTTTGTAAAGATACTTCATGAAACTTTGCAATTATCAAGACTAAAGGAGTGGTAGTATATGAAAGACCAGAATATGTTTAAGTCTGAAGAAGTACATTTAATATAAGTATATTCAGTCTATCCCTTTTCTTGTCTATTCCAGTGGCATTTTAATAACGTCGTAAGAGGACTGTCCGAACTTCTCAAAGTCATGTGGGCACCCCAGATATTGAACCCGTGACCTCCTCCTGCACCGTCAAGCTAGGGCTACACCCTGTGTTCATGCCCTCTGTGACCTCATCTGTGTCTATTGATAAAAACAGGGAGTTTGATAAGTTTTCCGTGAGCTTTTAAGTAATATACTGAATCCTCTGACGCCTATATTTGTATTATTGTGAACCCAAGCTCATTATCCAGATAAAACAATGTATTTATATCATTCTTTAAGTTCATAGTTTCAAGTTTTTTTTCAATTAAAGCATTTCTAGAACTGGCTAAACCTAGTAAATTCTACCTGATATGATGCTGTTCCAGGACAGAAGAGTCGAGTGTGACTGATGCAGGCAAGCGGAACGGTATGGACCTTGACCACGTAAGATTTCTTCACTTGCCTAGAGAATTTGTAAAGTAAATTTAATTAGTATCTTTAAATCTATACAGTAAAGAAAAACACTTGTTCTGTAGCACAGTTATAGGTTAAGTACATCTCCTATTTAGTATATCTAGAAAGGAGGTTTAGTGTTTTCGTTGCACCATGAAATTTTTGTTTTAAGAAAACACGTGACAGGATTTAAATGATTATATGATAAAATGACGATTGTTATTGCCTACTTCAGTTTAGTTAAAATACATTTTTGTTAAGAGGCCGATCCATATAGGACCTGTCTTGGTCCAGAGAATAAGGATAGTAAACTAAATTCACCTATATACCAACATTTTAGTAACATTTATATTTTTTCCAACATGTAGATAATTTACCCCACACATAGATCACATGCCCAGTAAAGTTGAAGAATGACCATGTTTGGATTGACATAGTCAAGTGAGACCATATTGAAGCTGCTTAGTTTTTACTGAGTCATATATTTTCATTTTTGTTTGTTGTATATGAATCACTTTCTTAAGCTTTACAAGATCATATTACCTGGCTTTCGAGTGATCCTGTTACCCAGTTTTTGGTTTGAAATAATTTCAGAAACATAAGTTTCCTTCTCCAGAACAGTAGAATGTCAAGCTTCACCCATGTTGAGGTTTTCAAAATAATAAAAACCCTGAAACACACAACATTGAAACGAACACAAAAACATTTAATTTTAAAATTGTCCACTGTGGGGTCACAGATGCACACTGTTGATAGCCATGTCCTTGTGTGTCTGTGAGTGTTCTTGCCCCCATAACGTCTACGGAATCCCAATATCTCTAGTAAATTAGTTAACTGGTAGCTTATGACGTCAGGATTTCCTGCATGCATGTACTGATCTTAAGCCCAAGCTATCACCTTCATTGTTGGTTTGACTAATGCATCAGTGCACGTTCAAGGAGGTAGTAAACTCATTTCTCACTTGATGGCCCTTTTCGCATTGGATGTTGCTTTTACAAAAGGTTAAACATTTTACTTATCAAAGAAAATTATCTTTATTTGTCTCTTGCACAAATAAAGCTAATAACCCCTATCGGAAGAATAAATAGTATTAGAACATAGATATGATTAGTCTAAATATTTCTTACTAACTGTTCTTTTATAAAATTTCCCATGCAAGATTAATTTAGGAAATGTTTTCTACATCAGGATTTTAATGACTTTTTTAATTTACCATTGTCTGTAATGGCTTTCCTTTGGGGCACATTTTCAAAGTTGTATTCCAGCATAGGAGATTTTTTTTACATTTTAATATATATATTGTGCTAATATTTTATCATTCTTATTAATTTCTTGTATTGTATGAGTGATAATCACTGTTACTACTGAAGTGGTTAAAATTATGTGTCTTGCAGTTTAACGCACTCAAGTATGTAGAGACTATGAACGATGAAGATAATTAGCTCAAAATGTTTTACAGCTACATCAGTTTTAAGGCTTAACATTGTTCTAGTCTTCTTTTGCAAGATACAATTTTTTTTATTTTGGCTCGAAGTCCCTCCAAATATACTTATTCCATATGCAATATTAAACTAAACTTATAAACATATAAAACAAATAAACTACAATGAAAGAACATTTCTGTAAGGAAAAAATATCGGAATTAATCAATTTCATGATTTGTTCTCAATTGTGTATGCTATTCCCGATTGTGATTTTATCTGCTGTTAACTAAAGGAATTTAGTATGATTCACTTATCACTTTATCTCTAACTCTTTAACATCAGCAAAAAAAGAAGATTTGTGTGGTTTCTGTTTTGCTTTGAGTGGAAATATTTCTGTTTGTATTCAATATTAATTTATTTGTTATAGAAAAAGTTTGTAATTTTGAAAGTTGAATGAAAGCTGCAACTTCTTATTAGTTGGTATCAGGGACGGATCCAAGGGGGGGGGGCGGTAACGGCGGTCCCCCCCCCAAACCTAAGAATTATTGTGTTTTATTTTATTATTCAGGCTTATAATGAAAGTTTGAATAAATCCGACTGTAAATGTAAGTAGCAAAAGCTTCCCAAAACCCCGTTTTTCGGTTCCGAGAGTCAAATTTTGCTGCTCCCGTCTACATTGTTACATTAAAATTCAAACAACAGTAATGCACCTAAACGTTCGATAAATGGAATAAAATATATGCCATTAGACAGGTAAAATTTTAAACTTCCATTTTAGAATATAACACATTACTTAGATCCACGTCTTTCCCCTAAAAGTGTCTTACAAAAACTTGGATATTCCCGAATATTGCGAAGTTGTTGCAGTTTTGCCAGTTGGCAGACCGAAAATTCAGTGTTTTCAACATGGTCTTGGAGGTATATTGTAGCCACACACAGCAAAGGTTGCTACCATTGTACTCGGTGGTTATTTTTTACTGGATTTCGCCCGCCTACCGTCGTTTGCTGTCTCAGCTGTGTTTTGTTTACAGGTTAGGTTTGATTTTTGTGTAAAACCGTGTAATCCGCTGCTAGGCAATAAATATCCAGTGGCTAGGCTAGAAGCAAAAAGTGCCTCGAATTATATAATGAAATAAGAGGAAACAAAGATTAAATTGCGTGCAAACGGAAGCTCATACGCCAAGTATTTTATTTTGTAAAAATGTGGTACGACATTTTCATTTTTCAGGTCGTTGACCTTGGCTGTCAACCTCATTCCACATTTTATCTTCGCGTAGCATAGTTCAGTATTGCAGATTTCAAATATGTTTTGTAAATAGTTTTTGACGATGGTAACTACTAAAATAAATAGTTTATTTAGGCATCTTACTTGTTCTTAGACGCCTACAGATGATGTAGAGTGTAATGCCTAAAAAAATTGTTATTTTTATTTAAGGTCGGGTGAAGTAGAACTAAAGTTAATTTTGTTTAGCTTGTTTATAAAGTTATGATTGCTTTTTTCTTGAGTATAAGGTTATTGATATATTATGTTAACTTACTTTCATTACCCCCCCCCCAAATCATGACCTCTGGATCCGCCCCTGGTTGGTATAATTAAATTTGAATCATCTACATATAGATAAAGATAGTTTTTTACGTTTCCAAGGTCACTTGAGCTTTTTAGCAACAAATAAATAAATAACATAATTTACTGCAATGTGTGGTTTAAACGCAATTAGTTTTAATATACTATAATGATTTCATCAGTGTCAGTAGACATATAGGGGTGGTAAGGTGTTAAGGCAGATGCACTGATCTCCTAATCTTGTTTGCTTTCACATAAAACATTCCAACCAGTTATTATAAAATGTATCCTTAATAAGTTTATGTTGGTGAACAAAGTTTTTATTCATGGATACTATTTACACATACAAATCCATCAAAGTTGACATTTATTGATTACGAACATATTATTTTGTAAGTTAATGTTTTGTACTGCATTTTAGTTTGACTTTTAGACTCTACATTTGTCTTGTTACATACAAGTTTCAAATTTATTTATAGCAGCGCAGTGACTAAAACTAAAACGAAAGCAACAGTTTTAAAACAGGTAAACCAAGCACACGTTCTAATACTATTTTATTCAGTTGCTATCTATAGCTTTAATAACTGCAATTGCTTTTGTGTGAAAGTTAATTTTTCTATTCATGCCGCCTGGAACTGATGTGGACGTTTATTCTGTTTGTTTAACGTTTGCTTCATCTTTTTCAGTTCCTTGAAAAGAATTCTGAACTGGGGTTGATAATGAAACAACAGCAAGCAGCACAGCAGGCTAAACAGCAACAGCAGCTTCAACAGAAACTACAGCAACAATTAGCTCAGGAAGCTCAGCAACACCAACAGCAGATGCAACAACAGCAGCAACAACCACCAACTTTACAACAGCGCCAACAATCTCTTCAACAACAGCAACAACAGACTCAACAACAGCAACAGCAACAACAACAGAACCAGCAACAGCAACAGCAACAGCGGCTTCAACAGCAACAACATCAACAGTTGCACATGCAAGATCAGTTGCAACAACAACATCAACTTCAGACCAGCCAGGAACAGCAAATGAGTCAACAAATTCAACAGCAGTCAATAATGCAGCAACATCAGCAAGATCATTTAATACAACAAACACAACAGCAAAAACAACAACAAATTAATCAGCAAAATCTAAATCAACAACAAAATCAAATCATCCACCAGCAAACCAATCATCAACTTAGTCATCAAACAAATTCACAACATTTACAGCAACAAGCATTAGATCACAAATCAAACTATAGCAAAAGTCAAATGGACCACATATCAAGTTTACAGCAAGAAAAACAGATTTGGGATAGAATAAATAGTCATTCTTACGGTTTACAAAAAGATTATAATCAGGATCACCTCTATCAACAAAAACTTCAACAGGAAAGAATGCAGGAACAAGAATATTCAATAGAACAAAAACAATTTTTACAAAGGTCTAATGAGTTTTCTAACAGTCCTTTACATCGGGGAAAACCAAAACTTCATGAGTTCCAGGTAAGGCTCTCTTTAGCTTTTTATGGTACTTAGTGTAGAACCTATCATATTTTGATAACAAATACTCAAACCGCATGCTAAGTTTACACATACCTTATTCTGGACATAACATTTTCATTATCAGATGAAATTGAGTATAAAATGCTGTATTGAATGTTTTGTGATAGTTGTTGCATGTTGTAGAATACTTGCCCAAACAGTAGAACCCAGCAACCCAGCAACAGCAACTGTTGCATGGTCACTCTGACTCAGTTCTATCTTCAACTTCCTTTGACTTCATCTATGACTCTTTCTTCACTTTTTCAAAATCACAGTGCAGCTGTTAGCTATTTTCTTAAGCTAAAATGTCTTCAATGAAAATTTAAAATATTGAGTTATTTATTTCTACATGAAGATTGTTCGTTCTAAATATTCCTCACGAATGGTAGTAATTAACAGGAATATCACAACAAATAATATTCAATTTCAATTTTAACTTTTCCAAGTTAAAATAAGTTACCAAGAATAATATATTATTATAAGTCTGCTGGATTACATTTACGTATTTTGCCTTTTTTTGTTTTAAAATACCTTTCTGATTTTTTATTAAAATGATTAAAAAGTCTTTAACCACAACAGTTTATGTGAACAAATAACAAATACCGGGAGACAATATACCTTGGTCAAGCTGACTTTGTTAAAGAGCCAATTAAAGGTGGCCAATTAAAGAGGAATTTATGTTTGGTTATCATACTCTGACTGCAACTAACTTTCGTCTTACAAAGAAGGAATTCGAATTGCCTTAAGAAAGATCAAAAGGTGAAAGTCCCATCAACAACTTACTAAACAACTTTATTTACCACTTAAAACACACTTTTACAATAATTCATCAAGACTCTATAAATTATCAGAATTCTTATACAATGTAAGTTAAATATCCTGATAGTCAACTCTTCCAATTTCGGACACCATATAGCAGTTAAGTTTGGAAATTGTAATTATAGCTGCTAATAGTTTGCAAAATTCTAAAGCATCTCCTTAACAGTAGACAAAGCTAATAATTTTGCAACATATTACCAATTGTTGGTGAGAACTATTAGTCACCAAACTGGTGACTAATATTGTTTAGAAAATGATTTCCTGATATGACCATTGATCTTGGGACATTGTCGAGCTGCAGACATTCTTCACTGTTAATTACAAATATTATAGAGATTCCATTTATCAGTTAGCTATTTAGGAGTAAACATAAGGGGCTGAAATAAGGTGGTCAAAAGAGATAAAAGTTGTATTTACGCACTACTAAAATTACATAAATGATTTATTCTGTATTAACAGGTATATTAAATACGTGATTTTTGGTAAAATTTGTAACATTTACAATTTTAAATTAAATTAATTTAATGCAAATATTTATAAATTCACTAAATGCCTCTTGAAATTTACCACATGGCAAACTAGCATGAACAAAATTAGTTTTTAAAAATTTAATATTATCCACGTTTTGTTTGAATACGATTTTCTAAAAAAGCAGATTTGTTGTAAAGTCCTAGATATTTTTTTGGCAGGAAGGAAATGCTTAGGTCGTCGAGTTGATTCTCCTACATTGCCATGCAATGGTTCTCTGATTCTTAGAGCACTGTGGTGTAAGGACCACTGAATTCTGCTGTTTATCTCTACCTGATGAGACATAACAATTTCGAAACAGCATAGAATCCTGCAGTTCATTTGTACCCTTCCACAGCCAGTTGTGACAATGGCTTTAGGGCACATAGAGCAACACTAATGTGTTATTAGCAGGCGTACCGGCCACTCGGCCCAAGCATTCTCAGATTCAGATTCCCAGTGGTGTAGGAGAATTAACTCGACTACATAATAAAATACTCTCAACGAGGGGTCAGGATTATTCTCCCTGTTACTGAACCTTTGTTTCAGTCCATCTGAAGTATAAAATAATTAAATTTATTGTAAACTATTTTCATTAAAATATTAATACATGAGCTGCTACCCGCGACATTGGTTGAGTGGTTCTTCTTGATTTGACAGTGACTGCCGTTTCTTTTCCCGATGGTAAAATTATTGATACCATGGAAAGTCATTACCCAAACACCCAAATAAAATCAATACTCCACAAGGCCAACTCTGATAATATAAAATTCCAGTAGGGGGATACACGCCGACTTCTACAATGATCATGATAGCTCTCTTATCATCTCCAGGGGGACACACGCCAACTTATACAATGATCATGATAGCTCTCTTATCATCTCCAGGGGGACACACGCCGACTTCTACAATGATCATGATAGCTCTCTTATCATCTCCAGGGGGACACACACCGACTTCTACAATGATCATGATAGCTCTCTTATCATCTCCAGGGGGACACACGCCGACTTCTACAATGATCATGATAGCTCTCTTATCATCTCCAGGGGCACACACGCCGACTTCTACAATGATCATGATAGCTCTCTTATCATCTCCATTATCTCCATTATCATTCATAAAATACTTTTCAGTCTTTTCATCCCAAAGTCACTTTTAACCACCCTGTTACTTGACCTGTGACTCCTCCTTCCTGCTTGCCCCTGAAATGTTTTCTGGTAAATTAAAATGTTCTCATCTTGTAAGGTGTATCTTGGTGACTCTCTACTCTAGTGATGATCAAAAGCATCAATACCTAATGCTACATAAACCATTTACAAATCTGTAAACGTTGCAAATTTGTTTGTTGGAACACTGATACCCTTAATCTGAAAATTGACTACGATATCGATATGCAAGTGTGATCCAATAATAAATGTACTCTTTTAAAAATCATTCAGTAAGATAAGGACAACCACTATACGTGTTGAGGCAAGTGTATTCTTAAAGTCAAAGATTTAATGCTTACAGTGCTGAATCAAAAACACTAAAATGTCTACTCTGTTGTCCCCGATGGAACCTCCTTCCTCAGTAGGAGAGGAAAAACTGTATCAATCCACAGTTGACCGCTATTAAAAACCAAGCCCTTATAATGCACATATTGAAGTCATCAGAATATTAAGAATTTAGGTCTTTGCTAAATATTGGTGATTAATTTTGTTATACACATGATTGCGGAAGCTTTGATTTAACTTTTTGTTCTATGAAATATGTCATAATTAATCAAATAAAAGTAAAGAGTAATTAAGTAAATTTAAGTTTATTGTATTAGTAAGAATCAGTCTCCGGATTGGTATTTTCATTATTTATTCTCCACAAAAATGTGCGTTCATGTTATACTTTGCTATAAAAGTATTATATAAATATTATATAAACTACAAGACCAAAAGAGCTAGAACATCTAAAAATAAATAATCACAAAAATGCAAATTCCAACATGAAGCCTTTGTGGAACAAAATGCTGATTCAACAAAAAATATGAGGGTATATTAATAAACAAAGCACACTCCAATTGAATTTAGATGTGACATTTCAAATAATTTACTGCTACTTATACTAATAAAAAGTCAGAACACTCGATTCATATAATCATTAATACTAGAGGTTTCACCATACTCATTGACAAAATTGTTTATATAATACATATCAAAAAAATGTTTAACTATTCTCCCTTGAGCCCCACAGTAGACAATCTTCAACTGTGTAGAAGTATCTTGAAGTAGCATTGTCACCAGTATTGCTTATTGATTCTCTCCTTCTTCAAGCTGGTTGCAGAACTTTTTTGCAGAATATTTTGTTTTATTGGTAAGTAGAGGTAGATAAACTGTGATAGGTTTTACTGGATGGAAGCGTGCCTCTTTATCAGTGAATGTCTGTTCCTCATGGAAAATTCTCTTTATTCTTACGAAGATAATTAAAGTCTATTGCCAGACAATTGCTATTGCTGAGACAATCCAAAGTTTCAGGAGGAATCTCAGCAGCTCTTAAACTTGAGATGGCTTCCATTTTAGAGAACAAGAGTAGCAGATTCTTTTGCGAAGTACTTCCCAAATATCATTCCATGTCTAAAAAAAACTTTAGGAGTGAGGAAGTTACCATTTTTGCTATTTCGCTATCGTTTAGTTAGATTATTTTATTGGAGACATTTAGAACTAGAGTTAATTTGTTTATCATGACTGTTTGCTGCCCAGTTTAGTTTTTCATGCCGTGTAACCAAAGTTAATTTGTATGACTTTCTTTATTTCTTTTTGAGTTTACATTTTTATCCATTCTGACACTTATTGATTGGTATAACTCTTCAAAATAAGATATTTGTTTTTGTTGTACTAGTAGACCGAATTCAAGGTGATAGGCAACTCTTACTACTTTAGTTTTACTCTTATCTCTCAATAGCAGAATAGTGCCATCATCAAAATATATGAAGGTGGTGCAATTTCGTTGTTAGTTTTAGTTTGTTTTATTGGAGGTTGTTGGTTAAAAGAGTTGAGACCATTGGTTTATAGAATGCCTTGAGGGACACCCCAACCATCTCACTGATTGAGGGTTTTGGTTTTATTGTTTTGTAACTGTTGATGGTTTGCATCAATTCATAAATGATAGATTAATTTACAAATAGACTTCAAGTCATTCCCCCTTGCCCCCCAAGCAAGGAACAGCTTTGAAGCCATTCCCCCTTGCACTCCAAACAAGGCACAGCTTTGAAGCCATCCCCACTTGCCTTCCAAGCAAGACACACCTTTCAAGCCATTCCCCCTTGCCCCCCAAGCAAGGCACAGCTTTGAAGCCATTGCCCCTTGCCTTCCAAGCAAGGCGCAGCTTTGAAGTCATTCCCCCTTGCCCCCAAGCAAGGCACAGCTTTCAAGCCATTCCCCCTTGCACTCCAAACAAGGCACAGCTTTGAAGCCATTCCCCCTTGCCTTCCAAGCAAGGCACAGCTTTCAAGCCATTCCCCCTTGCCCCCCCAAGCAAGGCACAGCTTTCAAGCCATTCCCCCTTGCCTTCAAAGCAAGGCGCAGCTTTGAAGTCATTCCCCCTTGCCCCCAAGCAAGGCACAGCTTTCAAGCCATTCCCCCTTGCACTCCAAACAAGGCACAGCTTTGAAGCCATTCCCCCTTGCCTTCCAAGCAAGGCACAGCTTTCAAGCCATTCCCCCTTGCCCCCCCAAGCAAGGCACAGCTTTCAAGCCATTCCCCCTTGCCTTCAAAGCAAGGCACAGTTTTGAAGTCATTCCCCCTTGCCCCCCAAGCATGGCACAACTTTCAAGCCATTCCCTCTTGCCCCCGCAAACAAGGCACAGCTTTGAAGCCATTCCCCCTTGCGTTCCAAGCAAGGTACAGCTTTCAAGCCATTCCCCCTTGCCCCCCAAGCAAGGCACAGCTTTCAAGCCATTCCCCCTTGCCCCCCAAGCAAGGCACAGCTTTCAAGCCATTCCCCCTTGCCCCCCAAGCAAGGCACATCTTTCAAGCGATTCCCCCTTGCCCCCCAAGCAAGTAACAGCTTTCAAGCCATTCCCCCTTGCACTCCAAACAAGGCACAGCTTTGAAGCCATTCCCCCTTGCCTTCCAAGCAAGGCACAGCTTTCAAGCTATTCCACCTTGCCCCCCCCAAGCAAGGCACAGCTTTCAAGCCATTCCCCCTTGCCTTCCAAGCAAGGCACAGCTTTGAAGTCATTCCCCCTTGCCCCCCAAGCATGGCACAGCTTTCAAGCCATTCCCTCTTGCCCCCCAAACAAGGCACAGCTTTAAAGCCATTCCCCCTTGCCTTCCAAGCAAGGCACAGCTTTCAAGCCATTCCCCCTTGCCCCCCAAGCAAGGCACAACTTTCAAGCCATTCCCCCTTCCCCCCCAAGCAAGGCACAGATTTCCTGCCTTACTCTTATGAGCAATCCTGATCATCATCATCATTGTTGTGGATTAGGAAACCCCAACATAGCTGCTAGGCAAATCTCCCACAAGCGGGAATATAGCACAGGTTACTGGAAGGATAGGATATAGCAGGAAAGGAAAGGGTGGGGTGGGACAGGCAGCCAAATCTACCCTTCAGAGGGCCAACTCCCGTGCCCCTGTGACAGCTGGGATGAGGCTCTCAAACAGGGGACCCGCGTTCTGCCCTCTAACTGGTCAACTCAACTGACTGGGTATCCATGTACAACAGCCAGGGTCCATCCATTCTCAGGTTGGGGACCAAACCCGGAGATTCTATCCCTAGCCGCTGCAAATGGAGGGACCAAAGGGGAAAGGGAAGTTTGTCATAATGGAAAGCCAAAAGACTTACCATATGTAATGACAACTTCATTTTCTGTACCCAATGTCAGCCTCAAAACTCCTGATACAAAACCCACAACATGTTGGTGACTACTCACATTATTTGAGCATTACAATTAGGGTTTTCACTGGATTCCCCAGGGGATTACCGGATTTTGAGGCTTAAAATGTAACTCTGGGGAATTCCAAAAAAAAACCAGAAATTCCCTCTTTATGAAATTTTCCCCAAAAATTTGTTGAATAACGCGAATTTTGTGTTGAAATCCTACTTGGTTGAAAATGTATTAATGTTTGCAAATTTATCATCATCCAACGATTGCCAAAGATAAACCCTATCTCCCTATACACTCTTCCATCTTTTATTTCTTATTCTTTGACTTTATTTTGGCGGGAAATATCATTAAATTTCACTTATATTCCCTGTTACCGAACGCTGAATTTCAGTATGCAGATTTATGGCTCTCTGCAGTTTATTAATCTAAAAAGTATATTGTTTTATAAAATTTGGTTTTGATATTTGTTGTATGATTTTTCTTACGAGATGTAATAAAAGACGTCTTACAACACTTAAGATATATTTACACTTATACTGATTCACATACAGACGGTAACCATATATAAAAGATGGTACAAGGCTATCGATTTCGACCAGTCACACCGGTCATCATCAGGCCAATGAGAGAACTGACAGAATCAAAATGGCGTCCCTGCTTATATCCTATTGGTTACCGGAAGTTCCAGATAGAGGTTCCTAAATGTGCCACGAGAGTCAAAGTTAACTTGTTCATTAATCAATTTATCTCTATCTTCACATTTTTCTGTAAATATAAACAAATCATTTCCTTTTTTTACAATTCTTGAGGATGTTGAGGTTTTCTTCTATTTTCCCTATGGTGTGGCCATTTTCTAAAAGATGTTTCGCTACGTTTGATCTTTCTGGTTTCCTTTTATTCCAAGCTGATAAAATCTTTTAATGAAATTAACAGTTTGACCAGTATAAAAGTGATCACAGTTGTTACAAGTGATTTTGTAAACGCCGGGCATGTCGTATTTGTTACAATCTTCTATCTTGGGATTTAGTATTTTGTTCATGGTGTTTTGCGTTCTGTAGGTTATATTGAATCCATATTTCTTGAATCAATTTGCGACCTTTTGTATCTTAGTTCCTGTGAAGCTGAACGTTGCAAAATTAATTGATATTTATTTTATTCCGTCTAATGTGGTTATTCTACGCATTTTTTCTTGGTTCTTTATTTTCCTTTGTATTTTCGCTCCAATTTTGTCTATTATTGTCAGGTTGAATCCGTTGGCTCGAGCAATCACCTTCATAGTTGCTATTTCTCTTCTTCTGTTATCTTCATTTAGAGAAATCTTGAAGGCTCTATATAACATCGATCTGAATGCAGCGGTCTTATGGCTGGTGGGATGAAGAGAATTGTTTTTGATTGTAGTATCCGTCTGCATAGGCTTCCTGTATATATCAAACTCTATCTCATCATTTCTTCTTGATATCGTGAGATCTCGGAAATTTATCTTGCCGTTCTCTTCAAACTCTCTAGTAAAGTTTAAGTTTTTATGATGACCGTTAAGTAATCTTATCATTTGTTCCGCTTCCTTTTCTTCGGTTTCCTTGAAAATAATAAGTATATCGTCCACATATCTAACATACATTATTATTTCATGTTCTTTCTTCAACTTTTTCAAAATGATCTCCTCATTATGTTGAAAAAATACTTCTGATAATATTGATGAAAGGGGGCTACCCATGGCTAAACCATCAGTTTGTGTATAAAATCTATTGTTAAACCTAAAATAGTTTTGTTTCAATATGAATCTGAGCAATTTTTCAAGCTGATTTACATACTCATTAACCATCTTATTACGCATGAGTCTAGCCTTGATTAGTTCAATCGTTTCATTCACAGGAATATTTGTGTTTAGAGTTTAAAATGTTCATTTTCAATCTACAATCTTCAGTAATAACCTTGGTACATTTTTTCACAGCGTCGGTGAGCTCCTTTTGATATTTCTCCGTGGGAACTTTTGGTAATTTCTTGAAGTTTTTTTTAAATTTATTCTTCCGTTTTCTTGATGTACACATCTTTTTCCATAATTACTATGCCGACCGACAGAAAACAATTGGCTCAGGACAGAAAAGAAGATTTGAGAAAATGTATTATAATAAAAAAGAAGATAGAAGATAATAATGACATAGCAGTTAAAGCCGACAAAAGCAACGCCATAATAATTATGGAAAAAGATTTGTACATCAAGATAATGGAAGAATTCATTAAAGAAAATAACTTCAAGGAATTACCAAAGGATCCCACGGAGAGATATCAAAAGGAGCTCACCGACGCTGTGAAAAAATGCACCAAGGTTATTACTGAAGATTGTAGATTGCAAATGAACATTTTAAACTCTAAAGCACCTGTAATGAGGGGAATCCCAAAACTCCATAAAAAGAACGTACCAATCAGACCTCTAGTAAACTTCAAATGTGCTCCTACTATAATGTATCAAGAATTATAACAAGTCGATTTAATAATGATTTAGAGCTTGAATATAAATACAATGTAAAAAATAGTTATGATCTTGTTGATAAAGTTATGGAGATTAATATTAGTGAAAATAGTAGGCTGGTTTCATTTGATATTTCAAATTTATATACAAATATTCCTGTGAATGAAACAATTGAACTAATCAAGGCTAGACTCATACGTAATAAGTTGCATAGTGAGTATGTAAATCAGCTTGTAAAATTGCTCAGAATCGTATTGAAACAAAACTATTTTAGGTTTAACAATAGATTTTATACACAAACTGATGGTTTAGCCATGGGTAGCCCTCTTCCATCAATATTATCAGAAGTATTTTTGCAACATAATGAGGAGATCATTTTGGAAAAGTTGAAGAAAGAACATGAAATAATAATGTATGTTAGATATGTGGACGATATACTTGTTATTTTCAAGGAAACCAAAGAAAAGGAAGCGGAACAAATGATGAGATTTTTTAACAGACATCATAAAAACTTAAACTTTACTAGAGAGTATGAAGAGAACGGCAAGATAAATTTGTTAGATCTCACAATATCAAGAAGAAATAATGAGATAGAGTTTGATATATACAGGAAGCCTATGCAGACGGATACTACAATCAAAAACAATTCTCTTCATCCCACCAGCCATAAGACCGCTGCATTCAGATCGATGTTATATAGAGCCTTCAATATTTCTCTAAATGAAGATAACAGAAGAAGAGAAATAGCAACTATGAAGGTGATTGCTCGAGCCAACGGATTCAACCTGACAATAATAGACAAAATTGGAGCGAAAATACAAAGGAAAATAAAGAACCAAGAAAAAATTCGTAGAATAACCACATTAGACGGAATAAAATAAATATCAATTAATTTTGCAACGTTCAGCTTCACAGGAACTAAGATACAAAAGGTCGCAAATTGATTCAAGAAATTTGGATTCAATATAACCTACAGAACGCAAAACACCATGAACAAAATACTAAATCCCAAGATAGAAGATTGTAACAAATTCGACATGCCCGGCGTTTACAAAATCACTTGTAACAACTGTGATCACTTTTATACTGGTCAAACTGTTAATTTCATTAAAAGATTTAAGAACCATGTATCAGCTTGGAATAACAGGAAACCGGAAAGATCAAACGTAGCGAAACATCTTTTAGAAAATGGCCACACTATAGGGAAAATAGAAGAAAACGTCAGCATCCTCAAGTATTGTAAAAAAGGAAATGAATTGTTTATATTTAAAGAAAAATGTGAAGATAGAGATAAATTGATTAATGAACTTCCGTCTGGAACTTCCGGTAACCAATAGGATATAAGCAGGGACGCCATTTTGATTCTGTCAGTTCTTTCATTGGCCTTCATGATGACAATTGGACAATTGTGACTGGTCGAAATCGATAGCCTTGTACCTTCTTTTATATATGTTTTCCGTCTGTATGTGAATCAGTATAAGTCTAAATATATCTTAAGTGTTGTAAGACGTCTTTTATCACATCCCTTAAGTAATAACAACACGTAATATGCTAATCAAAAGGTAGTTTATGATTTTTCTGTAATTTAAAATTTTAATAAAACAAAAAATAACAGTACACACATTTTCCTACAAAGTTTATTTTAATCTTCAATTATTTTTTTTAACACTCCCTCTAAATTTGGGAAATGTAGATATATAAAAATAGCAAATAATTTAATTCTATAATTAATTCTGTAGGTATGTTACAAATTATTAAAAAGTGTTTTGTAATACCTGATATTCAACCTTTTTCCGGGGACGCCAGCTAAAATCTCCTCTTTTTCCCATATTGCCATATGGCAAACCTAATCATAATAGAATCAAGAGTCACATAATTTAATATAAACTCTGTTCTGGATTAAACGACTAGATATTTCAGGCAAAAATTATTTATTTATATCATTGAATGATTAAATGTCCATTTTATATTATAATCATTTTTAACATGATCTTACCACAGAAATGTTTAGTTTTGAACTATTATTTCCCAGCTTCAAAATTTAACATTTTTACAGTTCTGCACTTCCAAAGGTTTTCCAACCCCAGAGTATTTTAATAGCATACTAATATTGTAAGGAACACATTTAAATAACATTATTTCATTATTAAAACCTATATGAGAACATAATTTTTATTTGTAATCCTTAATTAGTAAATCCTTAATTTACATTATTTAAAAATCTCAAATCATAAAAAAGTGGAAATAGATAGCTCAATACCTATATAAGACTTGAGTCAATTTCCCCTATACTAAGAGAGCAATTTTCTGGGAGCACTATCATACAAAATATGTAAAAGAAAACACTTTCAAATAAGTTATGTCATAAGAAAATAATAAATTTTTCACGAGTGACCAGTAACGGTAAGTTGCACTAAAGGATGTCCGAAAGATTTTAAGAAATCGTTAGTGTTGCGTAGTAATGTATGTCATATAATATCTTGTATAACTTCAAAATGGTAATCATGAAATCTGAAAATTGTAAAGTGGGTTATGTAAAAATTGTTGCTTAAGACTAAATTACTTACTTACCGTCATTCAGCTCAAATTGGAGAAAACACGTTTCGTACATGTTTTGATGCAACTGCATCATCATCATCGGATTTTGTAAAATTAAGTTGATTGACCAGATGGCTTTGTCAAAATGAATTGAAAACACAATACAGCACAAACGAACACAAACGACGACACAAACGAACAGGCACGACACATAAAACAAACAATAAATCTCAACAGGACTGTGGACACAGCGCTGTGATCACAGCGCGGGCAGGGGACAGACTCTGAAAAAAGGTATATACCTAAAAAAGGTATATACCTAATATACTTACCATACTTATACAGGGTGTCAAAAAGGTCTGGACCTATAAATTGTGAGGAAATTCTCGCTGAACAAACCAAATTATGTCATCAGTGGTTAGTTAACAAAGACTACAACTAAATATGAAAATATTTTAAATAGTTTGAAAACCTTTTGTAAAAAATAGGCTTGGAAATTTGTTTTGAACACTGACTATTATCTGAACGAAATGTTATGTGGACAAACATGCAGACATTTGGTTTGACTTTTGGGGGCTCCTCCTCCTACCCGAGTTGGGTCTGATAATGACGTCTAAATATTTCTGGCCTACAATTAGTTATATCTAAGTAAAGGTTTTTGGAAGGTATCTCAGAGACTGATTAATGTGTCAGCTTTGAACTTAAAGCTTACAATTTTTTTATACTACTGGTTTGAAGGGGCGATAGCCCCTAACCTTTCTCCAAGTAGGAACACATGTCAGTTCGTAAACAAAGTAAAAACTTAATCACATGTTTTAATGTAGACAAAGCAGACGTTTTTCAAACCCCATGCTTTTCGTATGGGGGATGTTTTACGTTATTTCTCGTTTGCTGGTAACTTATTGAAAATATTTTTCCCGAGTCCCTGGGAACCTTTAATTTAAGCCGTCTCCCATCATCCTGCGTTTTGCCAAATTCCCACAATTTTGCGTACAGAATTATATATGAAGATATATAATTGATATATAATTGATATGATTATATATGAAGATTGTCCAACATTCTTTATAATGTTTACAAGCTACTATGGTTTTTTAATATTTTTCATTTGTTATTACTTTTTACTTTTTTACTACTTGTTTTAATTCTAAGACGTCTTTCGGACATCCTGTTCCTCAATAACGGAATACACTTGTTTAACCTGGCTCACAAAGTTTTTACAAGACTTAAAATTTTAATTTTGTTCTGAGGTAATTATACCATTACCATGATCCTGGTAAATTAAATAGAAAGTCTGGATATTTGTACTAGCAGAGTACACCCCCAAGGAAACAATCAATAACAAATCTATACTGATTGAGGAACATTTATACACTTTGTTTTTGCTGCATATCAGTTTTGCAGATTAGTACATTTTCACGATACGAATATAAGTTTTGCAAGTTATTAAGCATATACATTTAATGTTGATTAATACCCGTTTTGTATAGTTTATATGGACGTTTTACATCATTAGTGAAGAATCATCCAATATTGACATGTTGCAAAGAACTATATGTTACTTTATTGTTTGTATCAAATCAAAAATACCATCTTACGTTTAAAAATTAGACAACAAATACATTTTCTGTTTAAAAAATTTCCTTAAAACATTTAACATTAAACAATTTTTGTCCTCATAAGAATTTAACTTTGCCATCTAAATTATAAAATCGATTTTCTGGCCACTGTATTCTATAGCTGACAAAAATTAACGAAGCAATAATGTAGTTTTCATGTTTCCTTAGGTTCATATTAAAAATCTATACCCTAAAATTTAAAACTATTTATCTTTATTAAAGTTGACTTTAAACTAAAACTATTCATCTCAAAATAATATATCAGAATAATAATATATCAGAATAATCATCATACAGCTCCGAAAATAGCTATTTTCAACGTAAACATACAATTCTGAAAACAGTTTTATTCATATCATTTTTAAATGTGTCCCTAAAATCAACAAATGTCCGTAAAATTGTCCATGACTTATCTCAACGTTATGAAATAAATTCAGTAAACAATAACCATATATTCAAAATATATTATTCGCTTTGTTGTGTCATTTCGAAGTATGATGAAAAGTATTGCTCATAACTTGTTCCAAAAGCGTGTTACCGCACACAGGCAAACTGTTATCATGCACCGGAGAAGGCCACTTGGTACTTGTAATGAAATATAGTATTATGTCACTGCACTAAACCTAATAACCTTGGAAACAATGAAAACCAAATATTAACGTTGTCTCAGGCCTAAGTCTTTCTACGGTAATATCTTCTCTCGTACAGAGGAAATTAGCTATAAATCCAAGCATAGGAGGACCATGTAAACGTCCACTGCAATATACTACTTAATAATAAAGTGCATTTCATATCTATTTTATAGTAATACCGATGGGTCCAATTATATCAAACTTTCAATGATGATTATTTTAAAAATTTAAACTGCAACTAAATATTAAATAAAATATATATTAGATAGTACTGAATATTGTTGTGTTTGTCTTTTTAAAAACATACATTTAAAACTTGAACATGTTATTATTAACTGAAATCCATTTTATACTTTTATCCCTAAGATCGGCAGCCTAAGGGTATTTTATGTTATTTCAAATTTTCTGAGATCTCTTTGGAAGTGGGAATAGACAAAGAAACCCCTGATGGGGATAGCCCAAAAGGCAGCCAATTTTTGGATTAATAATTAATTCCAAACACATTAAAAGCTTAAGCATATATATTAGTCTACTTAAAAAAGGTCATACAAAATAAATAACATAAATCATGTTTCGTTACTACAGTAACATCATAACGATAACATTATATATTTTCATTGGCTAACTAAAAATTAGGCATACTTCAGAAAAAATAAATATCAATATGTAAAAATCCTTCTAATGTTTCATAAATGAATGCATAGAAATAACCTAATTCTATCAGACACCACTTGAAATATAAGAGAATAATTTTAATTTATTAAGGAAATTGTCATGTGACATTTGAGTTATTAAGTATATGAATATTAGTTAATTTTTCTTGTTGAAAAATCCTTATACAAATTATATGACAAAAACAAAAGTAAAAAATAAGATAAAATTAGCCAAGTAGAGTGTGCACCACATGTGGCACACTTTGTTTGGTGGTTGATATATTATAATCTCACGGGCTAACGTGCACCACTGGTGGCACACTTTGCCTGGTGGTTGATATATTATAATCTCACGGGCTAACGTGCACCACTGGTGGTACACTTTGCCTGGTGGTTGATATATTATAATCTCACGGGCTAACGTGCACCACTGGTGGTACACTTTGCCTGGTGGTTGATATATTATAATCGCACGGGCTAACGTGCACCACTGGTGGTACACTTTGCCTGGTGGTTGATATATTATAATCGCACGGGCTAACGTGCACCACTGGTGGCACACTTTGCCTGGTGGTTGATATATTATAATCGCACGGGCTAACGTGCACCACTGGTGGTACACTTTGCCTGGTGGTTGATATATTATAATCTCACGGGCTAACGTGCACCACAGGTGGTACACTTTGCCTGGTGGTTGATATATTATAATCTCACGGGCTAACGTGCACCACTGGTGGTACACTTTGCCTGGTGGTTGATATATTATAATCGCACGGGCTAACGTGCACCACTGGTGGCACACTTTGCCTGGTGGTTGATATATTATAATCGCACGGGCTAACGTGCACCACTGGTGGCACACTTTGCCTGGTGGTTGATATATTATAATCTCACGGGCTAACGTGCACCACTGGTGGTACACTTTGCCTGGTGGTTGATATATTATAATCTCACGGGCTAACGTGCACCACAGGTGGTACACTTTGCCTGGTGGTTGATATATTATAATCTCACGGGCTAACGTGCACCACTGGTGGTACACTTTGCCTGGTGGTTGATATATTATAATCTCACGGGCTAACGTGCACCACTGGTGGCACACTTTGCCTGGTGGTTGATATATTATAATCTCACGGGCTAACGTGCACCACTGGTGGCACACTTTGCCTGGTGGTTGATATATTATAATCTCACGGGCTAACGTGCACCACTGGTGGCACACTTTGCCTGGTGGTTGATATATTATAATCTCACGGGCTAACGTGCACCACTGGTGGTACACTTTGCCTGGTGGTTGATATATTATAATCGCACGGGCTAACGTGCACCACTGGTGGCACACTTTGCCTGGTGGTTGATATATTATAATCGCACGGGCTAACGTGCACCACTGGTGGCACACTTGTAACATAAAGCAGTTTCTATCTCATCCCTTAGGATTCGTACATTGATAACCATATAAACAACACTTTAGACAAAATTTCTCATTTTATTTACAAACTCAGTTTCACCTTTCTGGGAAACCTACTGCTTCCCAAGTTGAATTTTTGCAGTGGAAAAAATCCCAGTGTGCGTCACTAGTGGTGCACATTGGGCTGAAAGTTTTAAGAATATTGTTTCACTTAATCCCAAACTCATAAGAGTTTTTTTTGTTTTACGGAGTATTAAAAGTATAAATTGAGGCATAGACAAAGCTGCTGAACCATAATCATTATCTGAAGTACACATTTTTATTAGTTTTTTTATATAATTTCTATAAACCTAAATTATTGTTTTTAGTTACTGCTTCAAAAATTAAATGTTGTGTGTTTTCCTAGCTTGACCGACTTTAAAAATGTTGATTTACTCTTACTTTTGTGTATCTTAAAAAACTTTCAATTTTGACACAGTTCCTGAAGTAAATTGTTGTTATTGAGATTTTAAAACAATTCATTTTTAGAGTAATATGAAATATGTATTGTCCTTTTATTTGTCAGTTGATTCATTTCAAAATTATCTTCATATTTAGCTTCACTGGTTATTTATTTATAGAAAGACAGTGTAAAAAGCCTTTTTTAATTTGAAGCAAGACTTTACATAAGGAATATAGCGATAAAACTTAAAATAATATTAAAGGAGGGGACAGAGTCTTTGGTGTTCCTATAACATTAATGTTACTTGGTTGGTGCATTATTGCTAATAAAATAACAGTAGTTGGGTTAAATTTAAATCAACCAATAGAATTATAGATGTATTTACAATTTAAACAAATTATATAAAGTCCCTTTGGCTGCATTGCATTATATCAACCCACGCACCTCCTTAATTACGTGCTCCTCTCTCATTTTCCCTGTTTTGATCAATTATTTTAATTCCAACATGTTTTAAGAAACAAATGTTTTACAATTGTACAGTCTCGCAAATTCAGCATAAGTGTTGAGTTTCTCAAAGCTTTTTGAAAGGAAAATAATACAAGCCTGGTTATAGTTTTCAAGTTGCTTATTTAACATTGTTTAAATATATATGTTCTTACATAAAAATGAGCATTTTTTAAATAAATGTTCAAGCAAACAAATTAAAACCAAACAGGATCATCGAAAAAGGTTGTAAAGTTTCAAAAAATCATATTTCAGGAACTACCCTCGTAGTTTATTTATCAACCTCCGATAGGTCATAAATAAAAGACAATAGTATATACATAAATAATTTTACTAAGAGGTAGGTACACTTATGCTTACTTTTCAACATAGTCACGATTGGGGCTGTGCGATTTGTACCTGTGTACCAGGTTTTCAATAACTCTTCAAAGAATGTTGCTACCAATGAATTGAAGTGTGGCATGACGTTGTCTGTATGATCGCACAGCGTAAACGCTGGACAAGCAGTAGGCGGGTAATGTTTACATGATGTAACAGCGCATCCCCCCCACCAAACGCCCTGTTACTTCCGGGCTCAAATCTGGTGACGAAAATTTAAAGATGGCCGAAGGGATGTGCATGACGAAGGGGGTCAAGAGCGCAAATCTGTCACTACAGAAAGTCTTGTTCAATGAGTTGATGAAGCGGTTAGAGAAAACTGTAGGTTCATCCTTAGTGGTTTATCCATTCAATTTCCTGAAATTTCAAGGTCATCTCTATACTCGTTATGGAACATTTAGGCTACAAAAAATTGTGAGTTCGCTGGGTTCCAAAAATGTTGTCAGAAAGCTACAAAACTCTCCAAATGGGCACCACCCTGACGTTCATTGACCTCTTTCGTCATACACATCAGTATGGCCATCTTTAAATTTTCAATACCATTTACGCATAACACCATCACTCAAATTGTTTTCTCCGTAAACTCGACTGATGAATTTCTACTGCACTATTCCCTTCTGCTTGCAGCAAAAGAATAACGCTTCGCAATCCACAGTTGGTGGGAGAGTCGATTGAGGCAGTCATGTTTATGTGTCCGCAACTCAACTCAGAGAGGATAAAACACTTAAGACGAACCTACGGTTTTCTCTAACCGCCTCATAAACTTGTTGAACAAGGTTTTCTGTAGCGACAGATTTACGTCCGGAAGTTACAAGAGTGTTTGGTGGGGGGGATGCGCTGTTCCATCATTTAAACATTTCCCGCCTACTGATTGTCCAGCGTTTACGACGTGTGATCATACAGACAACGTCATGACACACTTCAATTCATTGGTGGTAATATTCTTTGAAGAGGGTATTGAAAATCTGGTACACAGGTACGACAAATGTCTCAACCATTACGGTGACTATGTTGAAAAGTAAGCACAAGTGTACCTATTTTTCGGTATTAAAATAATTTTTTAATATACACTTATCTTTCATCTATGGCCTATCGGAGGTTGATAAGAAAACAACCCTTGTATTTGAGATTTTTAAGCGATTATTGGTTTGGTAAACCCACCAACTCAAATAATTTTGTTTCTTACCAATTTATTTGTTGTAGCTTCTTATGCCTCGGCTATGATGCGAGCGACGAGTGACGTGAGCGACATCGGTCACTTTTCTGGCTGCATAAGATATCATGTAAATTGAGAGCAGGTGGCTACAATGTAAGCGACAAGTGATATGCGATAAGCGACTTTTGTGATTATAGCTCTGCGTTTCTCTAATCGCAGGACCCTGCCAGTAATTTTTGTATTGTCGCTGAAGTCACTCACGACTCCCCTTTCAGTTTAGTGCAATATGTCTAGTCAGGCAGATGGTTCTACTGTCCCAAAAGTGAATAAACCACGAGGAGAGCGCAAATTAACAGATATTGTAACTGAAATGTTAATTAGCGAGATACAAATGAGACCATATTTGTGGAATGAACTCCACAATAATTAATTACAAAAATTCTACAATATCAAAGAACTTTGGGATGAAGTTGGACCCACTCTTGACCTGTCAGGTAACCAGCCATATTGTTTTAATTATTTTGTGTTTTAATACAGTTTGGTCTAGATTATTCGTTTCTAAATTAATCTATAATCCTACTACAGATAATGCTATAAAGAATGTGTTATTTAAAAACGGAAGTAACAAGATAAAATTTCAGATAAAAAAGTAGTAGGATCAGTGGAAACTGACAAATACTTTCTCCATTTGGCCCAATGAGTTTAACAACCTCTTCATCTTTGAAACTGCGTTCCTACCACGCGTTCAGAACGGTGTGTCGCTCAGTATTTCGCTGGTATCGTAGCCAGCCAAATTGCTCAGCGATTTCGACTAAAGTCACTCATGTCGCTCGTCGCTTATCGCTCATCGCTCGTCGCTTGTATCGTAGCCGAGACCTTATACAACTTTAGCGCATACGCTCGACTGCATCACTCACTTTTTCACGCCAACGGTGCCAGTTTTCTGTATCTGCTCCACCACCGTCTAATGCTGTTAGCATGAGGGGGACCAATGCCATAAACAAGTCGGGAAGTGCGCTTAGCAGTTATAAGTGATTGAACTCCGCCAACCACAATTTGCACGTGCTTTCTGCTGAACTGCCCTTATTACACTGGTATTAGCTAGTGAGTCAAACCCGTTCTGCACAGTGGCTCGATGCTTTGAGTGGAGTACAGTGACATCTAAAAAAAACTATCATTTCCCAATTATTACGCTTCGCAATCCACAGTTGGTGGGAGAGTCGATTGAGGCAGTCATGTTTATGTGTCCGCAACTCAACTCAGAGAGGATAAAACACTTAAGACGAACCTACGGTTTTCTCTAACCGCCTCATAAACTTGTTGAACAAGGTTTTCTGTAGCGACAGATTTACGTCCGGAAGTTACAAGAGTGTTTGGTGGGGGGGATGCGCTGTTCCATCATTTAAACATTTCCCGCCTACTGATTGTCCAGCGTTTACGACGTGTGATCATACAGACAACGTCATGACACACTTCAATTCATTGGTGGTAATATTCTTTGAAGAGGGTTATTGAAAATCTGGTACACAGGTACGACAAATGTCTCAACCATTACGGTGACTATGTTGAAAAGTAAGCAAAAGTGTACCTATTTTTCGGTATTAAAATAATTTTTTAATATACACTTATCTTTCATCTATGGCCTATCGGAGGTTGATAAGAAAACAACCCTTGTATTTGAGATTTTTAAGCGATTATTGGTTTGGTAAACCCACCAACTCAAATAATTTTGTTTCTTACCAATTTATTTGTTGTAGCTTCTTATGCCTCGGCTATGATGCGAGCGACGAGTGACGTGAGCGACATCGGTCACTTTTCTGGCTGCATAAGATATCATGTAAATTGAGAGCAGGTGGCTACAATGTAAGGGACAAGTGATATGCGATAAGCGACTTTTGTGATTATAGCTCTGCGTTTCTCTAATCGCAGGACCCTGCCAGTAATTTTTGTATTGTCGCTGAAGTCACTCACGACTCCCCTTTCAGTTTAGTGCAATATGTCTAGTCAGGCAGATGGTTCTACTGTCCCAAAAGTGAATAAACCACGAGGAGAGCGCAAATTAACAGATATTGTAACTGAAATGTTAATTAGCGAGATACAAATGAGACCATATTTGTGGAATGAACTCCACAATAATTAATTACAAAAATTCTACAATATCAAAGAACTTTGGGATGAAGTTGGACCCACTCTTGACCTGTCAGGTAACCAGCCATATTGTTTTAATTATTTTGTGTTTTAATACAGTTTGGTCTAGATTATTCGTTTCTAAATTAATCTATAATCCTACTACAGATAATGCTATAAAGAATGTGTTATTTAAAAACGGAAGTAACAAGATAAAATTTCAGATAAAAAAGTAGTAGGATCAGTGGAAACTGACAAATACTTTCTCCATTTGGCCCAATGAGTTTAACAACCTCTTCATCTTTGAAACTGCGTTCCTACCACGCGTTCAGAACGGTGTGTCGCTCAGTATTTCGCTGGTATCGTAGCCAGCCAAATTGCTCAGCGATTTCGACTAAAGTCACTCATGTCGCTCGTCGCTTATCGCTCATCGCTCGTCGCTTGTATCGTAGCCGAGACCTTATACAACTTTAGCGCATACGCTCGACTGCATCACTCACTTTTTCACGCCAACGGTGCCAGTTTTCTGTATCTGCTCCACCACCGTCTAATGCTGTTAGCATGAGGGGGACCAATGCCATAAACAAGTCGGGAAGTGCGCTTAGCAGTTATAAGTGATTGAACTCCGCCAACCACAATTTGCACGTGCTTTCTGCTGAACTGCCCTTATTACACTGGTATTAGCTAGTGAGTCAAACCCGTTCTGCACAGTGGCTCGATGCTTTGAGTGGAGTACAGTGACATCTAAAAAAAAACTATCATTTCCCAATTATTTTGCATGTTAAATTATTACTTTGTATCATTGCCATATAAGGAGATATTATTTTTTAATTTTTTAAATTGTTGCAACCTTTTTTCGATAATCCTGTATTTTACACCCTCAATTATTCAGACCAAAAAACAACTGCTGCTATACATCTTTACTTTGCCGTTGATCTGTTAGAGCTTTTAAAGTAATTATTTTAAAAACTTATAAATAAAAGCAACTTTAACATATTCAGTTTTTGCATCTACTTCAAATTTTAAAATCCATTCCCAAATATCACAATATAATCATGTATACAAATTTTTTCACTTTAGGAAGTTTAGATGTCCTAGTTTGAGGTAATTATTCATCAGCCAAATTTTATAGTTTTCAAAATTTATTACAGTTAATATGTGATTGTTTTAATCAATTTGCATATAAGGGTTTATAATGCATTCTTAAACATAACAATTTCAAGTGTAGCAATCACACTTATTAAACCTATTGACAATTCAATTAATAATTTTACATATGTATTTACACTTATTTATGATAACAATATTTACTTAGTAGATCTCATTGTTAATTTACTGTCAATATATTTTTTGTTATAATTTTATAACATATTTTATTTTTAACTTGTAAGGCAGCCTGTAATTAATTTTAATTTATAGCAAGGGATTTATTTATGGACTCTAAATAATTTATATTTGTCAACTGTACTCCTTAGAATCTTCATGGCAAGTCATGTCACTTGTTGATCAATAAATTATGGTAGTGATTTCACAAACTTCCAGAAACTACTTGGGCTGTCTTAGCTTTATTATTTACTGTTTGTTTATATGAATTGCTTCTATTTAACAATTTGATACACAATACCCTATCTAAAATGCTTAATCTTAATTTAAAACTTTAGGTAATATCTTGATTGATTTCCCTACAAACCTGGTTTACTGATTTATAAAAGTTTTATGTAGAAATGTTTAATTATACAGATTTCCACATAATTATCCCGAATCGAAAATTCTTTATGATTTTCAGTACAGAACATATGATGTTTTTGGTATAAAAAATCTACCAAATATATCAACTGGAAGGGGAATAATTAAGTGCAGTGAGATTTCAGCTAGTCTAAAAAGTAAAACTACTCCCTAAAAATGTCCTCTCCTCTTTTGTTCTGTGTATTTTGATACCAATAATAATGATACATCAGATAAAATTTCACCTATAGGTTATTCACCTTACTTGACCAGCATAAAATATGAAAACCTGATCTATAATTCTTATGTATTTACTATTTTGACTCTACTTTCTTAAGGGTCCCTAAGGAAATTCCATCGAGGCCAGAAGCTTTATTTTTCTTGATGGAGAGCATAACTGTCTCCAGCCCTTTATTACCCAAGCGGGAAATGTTCTCTGCCTACCTGGCATTGACTTGGCCCGATCAATGTCCCAGCACAGTTCATACAGAGTATTATAACCTCTGATAGGCCCCCACGAAATGGCATTGGTGAAATTACCCGAATACAAATTGTTATTTTAGTGACAAAGCCACCCTGAGTCAGGTGCTGAGAGAACTTGTAACAAGCTGTATTGATGGTGGCTGCTCATAAAATCCTCCATTGCTCTCCAGCTTTATATCCTCATCAGTAGTCACTCGTAAGCAAGAATAACATCGAGGATTGTGTATCTGTGAATGCCAGAAGTAGACCTGCCGTCCTCACTCAGAACCAACATTCCCTTAGTTAATCAAGAGTTAAAGAATGTGTTTTCAACAAAAAAGTTATGTCCTTGTATTCAAATCAGACAAAAACTTTGCAGCTTCGGGTTGGGAGATAAACCCCTGAGAAAGTGAAAGCACCAAGGGACGAACACTGCATGATACATTGGCCTGCAGATAATGAGATAATGATAATGTTAGGATGTCTTCCGTGAATCACAACAGGGCTTAGTTTGCTGTAATAGAGAATTAATGGCCTTACTTATATCATCCCTTTCCTCGCCTGTATAATATGGGTCTTCTAGAGTAAATCAAGTATTTAATGACGGAACAACTTTTTCCTTAGCATGGTACATGTTGTTATAACTATGGGATGTAAATAATAAACATTTTAAATCACTCAAACTGTATCTAAATAACTATACAGCCCGATGTGTAACTCACTCACGTATACGAATTCTAGACCACTTCTAGGTGAGGTAGAAACGTGTAATTTAACATGCATTGTACCTAGAAACTCCCGGGAAAATCGTCAAAAGTTACAACAGTTTTAAACCTCTAATTTTTACCTTGAAAATTGAAAATTTTAACATTGGGCTTATGGAGTTTCAAATCAAAACAAAAGAATCATAACAGCTGTAGCAAAATATTTAGTAAACTGTCAAAGTACATTTAACATGGTAGAGTATAAACAGATGTTAGAACCATCGAACAAAGAGGAAATCTATATACATGCAAAATGAATTATAATAGTATACTATACGAAAAATTCTTGAAGAAACGTTGAGTTATAATAAAAACTGGAGTGACCCCAAGCGGGGGTCTGAGGGCGGAGCCCTCAGCGAGCGAAGCTAGTTTGCACTTATATAACTGTATTCATATACAAGACAGTAAATATACATACAAGATAGTAAAAGTCATGCCTGTATGTAAATTTTACGTTGTCTCAGACACAAATATGTTATAAGTGTAAATATAGTTTGAAGTTTTGTAATACATTTTTTTAAATTACACCCCATTTTATAACAGACGCAACTTTCTTTACATCATCGCCTACGTTACTTTGCTTTCCAGTTTTTGCCCTGCCCTTTACATCACTGAAATCAACGGATCAAAACACATTGTTCAGTTTTACCACTACTTCATGATCACTTTCAGGAGTATGAGAGTCCCTTCTCTGCCCTATATCTTTGAGCTGTCTTTAAGTCTCTCTGCTCTGTCTTGTATTCCATTGGTATTAATGATTACCGTGGCCTGGTTGTTTACTATAAGTTCTTCATTAGCAGAGGGTGATCAGTTGCCCATATCCATCCAAATGAACTGATTGGGGTTGAAATACAAACTAGCGACTCACCTAAAGGCTGTCCCACATTCTTGCGGAACATTCGGCCGAACATTCTCCCGAACATTCCATCCATTGTTCACCAAACATTCCGTCCCGTAATCAAAGTTTCTGTAGCTCCCACACTTCTCGCAAATATACATTCGGATTTCGGCCGAATGTTCGTGCGTGTTTGCGAGAAATGTGGGACCGCCTTAAGGTATGTTCCATCTGTTTTCATAGACATCACAGTGCTTAGTTCTACTTTATTAGGGTTGCCATATCACTGGATTTCCCCGGAGATTACCAGATTTTTTAGGTGAAAATATAGCTCCGGGGGATTGCGGTCAAAAATTAAAAATCTCCTCTTTTTGAAATTTGTTTCAAAAATATGTTGAATAACGGAAATTTTGTGTTGAAGCCCTATCTGTGAACTAAAATATATATATGTTTGCAACTTTATTGTCATGCAAAGATTGCCAAATCTTAATCCTGTCTCCCTGTAACTCTATAATTTCTGTTATTTGTTACTCTTTGGTTTTATTTCGGCAGGAAATATCGTTAACTTTCACATATATTCACTGTCATCGAATGCAGGAAATCGGTATGAAGATTTATGGCTCTCTGCAGTTGATTAAATGATTAATCTGAAAAGTAGGTAGCCTATATAGTTTTAGGCTATACATTTTAATTTTTATACTTTTGTATAGTTTTTGTGTGATCTACAACTTAAACCAAACAAAAAATAATAAATACATTTTCCTACAACGTTTACTTTATTCTTCAATTACTTTTTCATCACTCCCACTAAATTTGGGAACTGTATGCATGTAAAATTAGCATAAAATTTGATTCTATAATTGATTTTATATGCTAAAAAGCATTAAAAATCATTTTTTTAGTACATGATAATCAACATTTTTCTGGGGGAGGCACCCCAGAATACAAAATCTCCTCTTTTTTCAGGGGTCGCCAGCTAAAATTTCCTCTTTTTCCCACATCATCATATGGCAACCCTATTTTTGATATCTTTCTTTATGGCAAGTAGGGTACGCTATTAAAATTTGTTAAACAAGATCTGGACCAACACATAGGAAGAAATATGAAAAAAACCACTGGAAAAGACTGAAATATTAGAAGTGAGAACAATAGAGAAATAACAAAGAAAAAGGAAGATATATTTAAACTAAGAACCAGAGGAAACTTACTAGGAAAGAGAGACCATTAAGATTGACATCACTTCCCCTTTTTAATGATCATCTAATACGGCAAGCAGGCGGTATACTATACTTTAGCCACTTTAATTGAGCCCTAGAAAACTATAATAAAAGTTATAATAATTAATATAATTACATAAAGGAACTTTTCAAGCAGCTTATAGTTTTACATATAAATTGTTCGAGTACTATCTAATCCTAGAGCTTTTTTACTATTTTTGTTATCTGGCCATTTACTTAAAGTAAAACTCCTCCCCCAACAAGTATAACACTCGGACCTTTTCACTGAGGATCCACTCATAAATGAAAATACTAAAAATACCTAAATCAAAACAAAAAATCCTCACAAATAAATCGACAAGTTGAATGAAACACCTTTATCTGTAAAAAAATACAATTTTCACTGATGATTGAAAACGTCCAATTAACGTAAGCTAGAGGGCAGATAGGCTATACCTGGTGGGTAAACTGTCTCATAGCGTAGGAAGTTGCGAGGGGCACGCACCGAGAACCTTCTGGCCTCCGATCTCTCCCCCATCTTGGATGTCTCACCACCCCTCCAACGGGAACATCACCAACATAAGGTAATCTGTCAGCCTAAATACTCCTTCCTCTTCTCAGTCACTGTGCTCCTTCCTTAGTGGCTAGTTTACCTGAATGTACTCTTTTTTCAGCTCTTTTCTTTCTTCTCTTCTCTAAATCTGTTCTTCCATTTGGTGTACTGTATATACTATGCACAGCATAAAATAGAGTTCATATATGATTATAAATAGGTTATTTATCAAATTAACGATTGCAGCTAAAAGGTTAACACTATAATGGCCTAAAAACTAGTGTTGCCTACTAGCATTTACTGCACTTGATTATTAGTAAAGCATAGTCTATTTCATTACTTGTGCCAAAAGTGGTCTTTTCCGGTACGCGATCGTGTTTTCCGGGATTTCGGAAATTCGATGAAGTACTGGAAGAACACTTTAGGTACGAGTTATGAACGATATTATTCATCTCACTGTAAATAATAATTATAATAATAATGAAACATTTTTTCAGGTTACCTGAGTAATATTTCTCACAACACAATGACAACAATAGTGTTTACATTTTGTTTATGTTAATCTACTAATTATATTATTAAAGACAGCTGACTTTGAATGCACACATTGCATTTAAATTTATACTGATAAATAAATTAATAAGAACAGCTGATTTTGAATGCAACACTGCTATTGGTAGATGCAGCAAGCTACTAGCGCTACTGGTGTCAGAATAACTAATAACAGTGCGTCAAAAATCACCAGCTGTTTTTACGGTACCAGGGTGGAAAAGTATCACTTTCTGTACTCACAGCTGATATCGAAAATATCTACTTTCGGCATAGTGTGATGAAAAATAAGAGATTACTGCCTGATGTTTTAACTAAAAATGTAAAGACTTATTCAGTTCCTAATTTATTGTACTGGACCACATGGGACACATCTTACTAACAATTCGCCATAATTTTGTATTTTTACATTAGTTTTTGGTTTTAACACAGTTGAAAAGAGTTGCAACTTAAAGCAGCATAATATGGCAACTCATATATATGAGAGTACCTTCAAAACATTTGTTCATAGACTCATTAGTGTATAAATCCTGATGTTGAAATACTACAAAACACAGAAATTTGTAAGTCTTTAATACAATTAAAATATTGATTCAGGGTCCCTTTTGAATATGAATTAATAAATAACACAGCCCCTGTTTCATAACTTCATATTACAACTATGATGCTCTTCCATCTCAAAGAATTATACTTTGCTAATGTCCATTACTGAACTGGTGCAATGTTACAGTGTATAGATTCATACAAAATGTATAGGTTTTTCATGCAGCTTTTCTTGGGTAATACAGTATATATATTGTATGGCTTATACAGCTTCCTTTATTTCGGGGTTTACAACAACAAAAACTTCGGTATGATCTACCTGCTTTTTGGTGGCTGGGGGACAATGAAAACCATAGAACTGTACTAATAGACAAAGACAACAGTTTTGATAAGTCTTTAGACATATTTCATTTAGAACTAGAGTTTGTCTTCTGGGTCTACAAAAACTTTAATTTTAGAATGGTTTACTGGACTATCAAACTCAGGCTAAAATCAGTCCTGAGTCCATTCATGTATGTGATTCAACCTTGTGAGGTTTGGTGATTCAATCATCGCATTATCACGAGTAAGATAAGATTACTCCAAACCGAGTGAGGTCTAATCCTGTAACTTTCCAAGTGTTACAATGACGTTTACTTCTGGTGCTCTTGCCGTAACTGGTGACATGCTACTCCCACAACCAATGAGTAGTTTGAAATATATATTGTATCTCTCTCACAGCTATGAACAAATAAACCAACATAATAAATAAAAAACAGCAATGTTCAAAGTTTAAAAGTTTTAATATTATCGTACAATCCTGAACACTAATATTAAAATCATAGCTTGTAAATCTAATTACAAACTGATTGACGATTGCCATGTTTAGTAACCTACTGTGACCTGCAAAAACAATTGATTTTTTTCTTATTAAGTTCTTGAATGAACTTTTAAGGCTCCCACACAATATTATGTAGGAAAATAATTTGCAAATAAAAATTAGGTTCAAGCTTTGTGATATTTTAATTTATTTAACGTAGTCAGTCATACCATTGGGTTTATAACTACTAGAAGGGACACCTTATGGGAGCCAGAGTGAGTAAAAGCAGTGCTGTGATCTAGCGAAATATTAAGATAACTACGTGATCTGCGGCGTCGTTAGGCCGAGTTAACTCGTCCACCGTACCCGACCGGTGTAAACAAAATATCACTTTGATGACCAACACAAAAAAGGTTTCTTTAAAGGTTTTAAAATCTCTACGAAAACATTCCTATCAAAAGTATGATGAATGAAACCGCGACGAACCCTGGCGGCGTATGATGGAACTACTTCGATAAATCTCTCACATTAATTTGCATTGCATGTCCCCTCTAGTAGATTTAAACCCAATGGTCATACTAAGAGTGTTTATTTTTTATATAATTTAATAATTAACTTATAACGTATAACAAATGAGCTAATAATAACAACAATACATTATTAATCAAGATCATATATGTATATAATATCCCAAAAAGTCTGCATGTGTAATAAGCCACTGCTTAGAGAAGACATGTCAGGCATAATTAGACGTGATAACTAATTTAACTGTATGTTTTATGTGACCTTTGACTTTGAGGGCTTCCTCATTTGAGGTGATCCATTTTCAAATGCAGAATTTTCTCATTTATATAATACCATAAACAAGCAAAACTATCGTGCAGTTACCTATTCATCGACTCTCCCTTTATGAACACAGCCCATTTCATAGAGGAATGCAATTGTTTAATGTTCTTCCAATAAATGTCTCAAAGATGAGGCTAATTTAGGAAAATTCATTAGAACTTTGACAAATCGATTGGTGGAGTTAATTTACAACCTGTCGCATGTTGTAAAAGTTCGGCTTCAATCTATGGATTTTTTATATAAGTAATTGTGATAATATTCGCCTTAAAATACGCCTAGGTTACGTCGGCATCTTAAAAGATAATAAGATAAATAAACTGAAATTTAATTGAATTTGAACAGTTCTGGATTGTGTTGCTAAATTAATTTAGTGGAAAAGTAAATTGGTTGAAAAACTGAAATTTGAATAAATTTGTTTTGTGTTTTAGGGGGATTATTTGGATGAATTAGGAAGCAAGATAAATCCTTTGAACTTCCAAAAGAATCAGCAACAACAACAGCAGCAGCAACAACAGCAACAGCAACAGCAGGGCAATGCTGGTCAAAATAAACCATCAGCTGGCACAATAAGCGGGATGCTAGCAGACTTCAGTAGGGCACTTGGTGAGTTAATAATATACTTTATGATAAAAAGTCATGCAAGAATATATATGAATCCAATTAATATATTGATCCAATTGTCCATCAAATCAATTAAATATCTGTAACTATGTGAAAGATCTAGGATTACCAGATATTTATGAGGCCAACCCAAGACAGTTGTACAGGTGATCAATAATTGTGTGTTCGATCAACATCACCCCAGTCGCTTAATAGTGTAGCAAATCTTAATATATAAAATCCAAATACTACTGACTGACTCACTGACTCACTCACTCACTCATCACGAAATCTCAAAAACCACAGAGCGGATTGCAATAAAATTTGGAACCCTCTTGGGACTTAGGTGCTCACTAAGAAAGGGTTTTAAGAAATTCCCATAGGGCTCCGCCCCACGGGGAGTCACAGTTCCAAACCTGTGATATTCTTATTGACATTCACTTTAAGTTTGAGCTGATGAAAATACAGGGTTTTAAGAAATTCCCATAGGGCTCCGCCCAACGGGGAGTCACAGTTCCAAACCTGTGATATTCTTATTGACATTCACTTTAAGTTTGAGCTGATGAAAATACAAACAGCTGATCTTGATTCGTAGTAGTTCCACGGGATAACCACAGTATGCAGCACATTCAACTGTCATAGTTTTATAAATTATTATTTGCGGGGCGAAGCCTGCGGGAACAGCTAGTTAGATAATAAAAGACAGTTTTAGTAAATGAATAAATGTTTAACTTATGTTGTGTTATATTGTTATGTCAGACTAGCATTTTGGTATTACACAGTTTACTAAACACAAACTGTCTGCCAACTGCGAGTTTGCCAACTTTTGCCTTTTTATGTCAAATTTACCCCGTCGCTCACTAGGAAAACTTAAACAATTAAGTTCAAACACGCGATTCCGGATGTAATATTGCTAAACTATTGTATCTTTTTCGAGATAACATTTATTTTCTTCAAAAATCTAAAACCGCAGGCTGGACACCGGGCTGAGCCTCAAACCCCGGACTGTGTGGGCTAAACCCGGGTGTCTGGTAACCCTAGAGAGAACGATGACCATGAGTCATTATGAAAGAGTATTGAAAGATGTAATCTTGGAAATTTGTTAAAAGTGATTTTACCAAGGGAATATTATAATGGCTTGTAGGGGAAGTAGTGTGAGATAGATGGTGAATGCTCCCACCCCTATTCCCCTCAATGGTTGCATAAAGGCAATTAAACATGGCAAATTGTAAGCAATGACCAAAATAATTGGCTGTTGTACTAAGATGCATGGAGGGAGAAAGTCATTACTGGGCATGTGCAAACGAGGGGCTACTTTTAAATTATCTGTACAGTAGTAATTCAGAAAAATCTCATTAATCATCTCTCTTCGTTTCTTCATTAGTTAAAAAGAAATGTATCAACAAACCTTTACAAATAGGAACTTTATAAGTAAATATATCTTGAGTGTTAACACTAAAAACAAATAATGTTTATAGACATTTAATTTATATTAATAAATTACCCAAGTTTATTTATTTAACCTGAAAACTTGTCGTTTATGTCCTTAATTACAACATTTTATATTTTTATAGGTCTAGGTGGGAATTCACCTTCAAGACCATCACCAACAGAAGAGAGATTAGATTCAGAACACAGCCAACAGTCTTCCCAGCAATATACTCAGGACTACCATTACAACAAAGAGAGACAAGGTCAACAACAACAGCAGCCACTGAGATCAGGCGACCAGTTCTTCAACAGAACAACAGCACAGCAACAACAAGGAACTCAGCTCCCCCATTCAAACCAGATAGACTTCCAAGCTAATCAGCAGCAATATACACAGCAAACACAATTTGACAATAAATCACTCCAGCAACAGCAGTACCTAAGAACACAACAGCATCTTCCACTGCAAGAACAACATCAGCAACTCCAACAACAGCAACTACAGGCCCAACAACAACAGCAGCAATTCCAACAACAACAACAGTTATTACAAGCGGAACAACACCTTCAGCAACAGCATAAAAATCAGCAGGCACTTCAACAGCAGCAACAGCAGCAGCAACATCTTAACATGCTAGTGCAGCAGCAACAGCAATTGCTCATGCAACAACAAAGACAAAAACATCAGCTTGAACAAACAGAAGGTTCTATTCAACAAAGTCAATTTGGACTTCAAAAGTTGCAGCATGAGTATCATCCGATGTTTGCACAAAACCTTACGCCTCAGCAACAGCAGATGTATCAACAACACATGCAATTGCAACACCATGCACAACACCTAAAAAAAATCAGAAGATCTCTTCCCAACTCCTCTACGGCAATGGAATCCACCCTTCAGCAAGGACAACTACAAAAACAGGTACAGAGTTTGATCACCTTTGGTTAATGTGATAGGTAGCTCAATACTCAAAAATGAATGAATTAAGACTTTGCCACCAAGCATCACCTATAGTTGTTTCTAGGGGACTGATCTATTAAACGCCTGACCTTGCTAAGAGACCAATCATTCTAAACCTAACTTACCCAGACAAAATTTTGAAAAAGAATTCTTTAAGAAAGTATTCCACACAGATACTACATATAGCTCCCAAATAGTTGATGAATATTTCTACAGAATGGTAAATGAAAAAAGGTCGTTAAAATAGACTGAATAAGTTATTGTGGGAAACAATATTCAAGCAAAACGTTTCCGTCAATCCTACCTAACATCAGTATGCTCGATTCAGAACATGCATCAACTATAGTAGATACTGGTATCTGGTGAATACCGATTGGCCTGTGTTCGGCGGTGGTCTATAGTTATGTTTTGTTGTTGTTTTTTTGCCATGGTAGCAAACTGACTTATTTGGGATAAAAATTAGTTTACTCAAAGTAATATCTTTAATAAGACATTTTTTATAATTTTATAATATACTGGTCTGCCTAAACCCAATTATAAAATGTGTATTGTCAAAACTGTTATCATCATCATATTTATGAAAACAGAGTTCCGTGATGCGGTCATATTCTTAATAGGATATATCATATCCTACGGATATAGGATATTCATAGCCTTTACAGTTATGAACCTCTACAGCAATAGCTAAAGCATATGAATGTAGATGACTGTCTTAAATTTTCAGTTATGAGATACAATATCTTAGTAATATCAACATAGAAATCAACTTAATGTGGCTTGTACACAGTTGCCAGTCACCCCCAAGGACAATAGTAAATTTCACCAAAAAGGGTCACTTAAATTCTGGTGATCACGTTGCTTTTGAAACTGTAATGGAGATCACAGATTACTGGGTGAATTAAGGGTGAACTTTTTAGGTGTGTTGCCGTCAATAGTATCTTAAGAGGATTCATAGAAACATGAAACCAATTTTAAATCAAAACATGTAACCATTCTGTCACTATTAAGTGTATTTGAAAATATTTCGTTTACCACAGTTTTATCCTAACAGTATTTGTTCCAGAAGAAAGACCTCAATGTGAATATGCTTGGAGGTGCTGCATTAGGATCCAGTTTGGGATTACAACAAGTAGGGGCTGGCTACCTGACTCAGGGGGTGCTACTAGGCAATCAGTTGATCAGTGGGGGGCTGCTAGGAGCCAACACCCAGAACCGGTTGACAACAGCCAGCAGCCAACCTATTATGTCCAGCAGTATCATGGCTGCTGGACTGGTCCACTCCTCTATGCCAGGAGGTCAGTGTCCTTCAATTCAAATAATAAATTCCTCGTAAACCAACATCAGGTTAACTGACTGTCTGCTCAACTCCCCGGAAAGCGAAACAAGCCTGTCTTGGCTTACAGCTTACAGCTTTACAGCTTTATTGTCCCGCTGTAAACCCTATGATTCTTTGATTAGGTACTACAATTTGTATGTTTTTGTGTAAGGAAATTTGGGAGCTGAGCAGTTTTTCAACACTTCCCCCTCTTCGAACAAAAGGACAACTAAAGAAAAAAGTAATGAATACCATTAGGTAGATAAAGCACCCAAAGGTACATCAGGTTTGCCTTAACTGGAAAAGTAATTTCATGTATAGGTCTTACACACTGAAATGTTATATTTTCATGGTCCCATTCATATAGGCTTTCCTATTAAAATATAGCAATAGGAGGATCCTTATGGCAGGAGTCTCAAACTAAGAGGCACAACTTCTAAAGGAGTTCAAGGTACCGGAAAGAGGAATGCAAATAGTTGACGTGACTTTATTTAACTTTTTATTTTAGTCTTACTCTTCTAGGGCTATAAAACACTCTTTCTCCATATATTTTATGTACAATGATAGAAAACTACAACTAAAAAAACACATTTAACATGATTAAATAATCCTAGAGAACTAATCATCCAGTAAAAATTATATTTTTAAACTTATGAATTTAAGTTATAAACAACACATTTAAAAACAAGGTTCTTTATTTTTGAAACCACAAACTTCATAAATGCTTGTCTAGCACACACTTTTTAAGAGCTCGGTAAAAAAATAAAGTGTGAAGTAGAATAGAGTGTAATGTCTTTGATCAGTTCAAAAGTTTTGAGCCGATTGTGTGAGATAGACATAGTAAAGTCTTCTCACACGCATTACAAAACAATAGAATAGAGTGTAATGTCTTTGATCAGTTCAAAAGTTTTGAGCCGATTGTGTGAGATAGACATAGTAAAGTCTTCTCACACGCATTACAAAACAATAGAATAGAGTGTAATGTCTTTGATCAGTTCAAAAGTTTTGAGCCGATTGTGTGAGATAGACATAGTAAAGTCTTCTCACACGCATTACAAAACAATAGAATAGAGTGTAATGTCTTTGATCAGTTCCAAAGTTTTGAGCCGATTGTGTGAGATAGACATAGTAAAGTCTTCTCACACGCATTACGAAACAAGAATGCTTTGTAAAAAGTAAGTTGTGATGAAGAGGTTATTTAAAAATCATTGTCCTTGTGTATACTTTTGATTAAAATGCTCACAAACAATAATGCAGGTATTTAAACCACTATTAAACAATAATTCAAGGAAAGAAGTCCTTTAAAAATTAATACTCAATTAAAGGAAACTAAAAAGTGGTCATTAGTTTACCAAAGTTCAATCTGTGTTCAGATATGATGGTAATAGATAACTTTTTGCCTTAACACGTTCAGTGCTGACAAACATGTTTAAACATAAAAATCACATATGTTTCAGGATTAAATAGAATACGTTAATTAATGTACTCCACACCCAATGTGTTAAACATACTTTTAATAAGTTGTTGGCCAAGGTAGGATGAAATAGATAACATATAAAAATTAAATCAATAGAAATGCTGCCTCATGGTGAATATAATTTAAGTAATAACAATAACGTTCTACTGAAATACTGAATATGTTACCCCAGTTTGTATTTAATAGTTATTTTCTAGAAGCATACATTTCTAAGAAAATATAATCTATCACGTCATCCGTAGTAGTGAATCAAATTAAAATAATCAAACTAAGTCATTACGAAGATACTGAAATAATATCATGCCATTTTACCATTTATAAAGGGAATCGCAGATAAGATCGGGAAGTCCTTTTGAAGCATAGTACCTTTACTTCTTTCACACACAAACAAGGATAAACAGTCTACTTCCATGTATGAGAAACAAAACTCCTGCTCCTAAAGAAAAAGGTGTCTACCAACCGAGCAAAACAAGGTGTGATTAAGTGTTTTAGCACTGGTCTGATTTCTAAAGATCCATGCTGTGGAGTATTTTAATCGAAATATTGTTGTGATGTAGAGATATTTTTAACTTTGCGTGGTTGGAATACTGTTTGTAAGGTAGTTAGGAATTTTTTATCAAAGAATTTGTAATGTTGAGGGATGAGTAGTGAAGTTTAGCTGGGAAATTAAAAAAATATTTCAGTCTAATTAAAAACATAGAAATAGTCAGCTAGTCAGTGGGTTTCAGTGACAGCACTCGGGTTTTCAGGAACGCCTATAGCCACCCCCCAGAGCACACCTGTGGGGACTCCAAGAGGTCCAAGGGACACAGGTGGTGACTCTTCAGATACTTTAAGTGAGACGGACTCCCAGAAGTCTTTGAGAATGAGGAGAAAACTTCCGACCATCCCCCCTGACCAAGAGGCAGCACCTCTTCCTACAAGTAAAAAACGAGACCGAAATAAAAACGCCAAAGCTGCCCAACAAGCTGAGCGTTTCAGGTATAATATGAGCTCTAAATTTACTTTAAAGTTACACAGCTTTGCAGATTTTACAAACAATTTTGTGAAATCGCTCCAATAGAAATTCGTTTGGATAAATAAAGGTATGAAATAATTATTACATAAAAGGATAGTTTAAATATAAGCTGGAGTTCAAAATTCAATAGTTACAGTACGTAAAGTTGTTTTATCAATGTGTAAGTAGTTTGCACCATCGGTGTGTAAGATCATTATAATTCTGAACCAAATACTACGATGCCTCATATGTTTGTTAGGTAAATTAGTTTATATTTTAACTCTCACTTTGTTACTAAACTATAAAAATGTATATTTTCATAACAAATTTCATATTCAAAAATAAAAATTAGTGACTTATTGGTTTTTTTAAGTTCAGTGGTATTGACGGTGAGAAGTACATTTTGGCAATGTAAATTCAAATAATAGAATTTATATTTCTCGGTCTGTTGCTGTCTTTTGTAATGCATGTAAATTTTCCACCATCTTGAAATAGTCTGTCAGAACTCCTTCAACAGTGAGGATTGTTTTTCCTGCTGAAATAGCTTGTCAGAAACAGATTTGTTGATAGGTGCTTAAATAAATGATTTGTTGGCAGACATTGGGAGCAGAAAGCTAGAACCATTTTACCTTCCACTTATTTTTTGTTTTTTGTACAATATGATTGTATCAAAAACATATTGGCAGTAAACTGTTTTAACGTATTTATTTTCCTGAAATATTCTGAAAGTTCAATAGCTGTAATTTTAATTGGATGAGTGGCTGCCAGAATAAGTTAAAAGCAGGAAAGGGTTAACACTTCAACCAAAAGCTGGTCTGAAATACCAACACACATTTATTATTTGTTTGTGGCAATCCTAACTCTCAATGATCAACTGCATGATTCTATATTTCTAAGTTGATCTAATAAATAGAATGTTTAGTCCGATGTTCTATTTTATGTAATTTTTGATCAAATCAAAGTAATTTAATAATGAAACTGTAACAGTAAGGAAGTTTTGTAATACATTTGTCTCCTAAAAAAGTTAAATAAAGTATAGAAATAATAAAGGTCTCAGGGATTGGGTGGATCTAAACCATACGGGATGTATAAAAGACGTCTTACAACACTTAAGAATATATTTACACTTATACTTATTCACATACAGACGGTAAACATATATAAAAGATGGTACAAGGCTATTGATTTTGACCAGTCACAGCGGTCATCATCAGGCCAATGAGAGAACTGACAGAATCAAAATGGCGTCCCTGCTTATATCCAATTGATTACCGTAAGTTCTGGATACAGGTTCCTAAATGTACCACCAGAGTCGAAGTTAACTTGTTCATTTATCAATCTATCTCTATCTTTACACTTTTCTTTAAATATAAACAATTCTTCCCATGCATTCATTTCATTTCCTTTTTTACAATTCTTGAGGATGCTGAGGTTTTCTTCTATTTTCCCTATGGTGTGGCCATTTCTAAAAGATGTTTCGCTACATTTGATCTTTCCGGTTTCCTGTAAAAACAACACGTAATATGCTAATCAAAAAGTTGTTCAGTAATGCCAGTCAGGCAAATCTAGCAGTGTCTTATAGAGATGTAAGAATCAAAATACATACCGAAGATTGCAGACATATACTTTAACAAAGAATGCCTGAAGAATAAAGTGACACCACAATACTCAAAAATCAAGATGAATTAACACCATTGCCGCTCGAAAAACTAAAGATAAAGCTGAAGTCATACATATTGAAAACATGATTAAACAGTTACATTGTGAAAAAGAAGAACTCAACTTACAGTCCTATAATATACACCTTGCGTTTGAAGATAAGTACGGCCCTGCTGCATGGAACCTTTTGTATAACATCGTTTCAGATGAAGTCGAAGAAGTAATGGAATGAAAATACGCAGGGATAAATAACAAATTAGACACACTAAAACTAAAAAACAGCCATGTTGAAGAAATAAAAGAAACAGACACGCCACATCAGTTTCAGAAGAGAGTTGTAAATTTAACAGATATTCATTTTTGTAAAAAAGAAAAGGATATATTAGAATATAGTTTAAAACACAATTTTGCCATCAACAAAAAAGCAGAAAACGATCAACGAATCTTCATTTCTGTCCTGGGCCAATTGTTTTCTGTCGGTTGGGATATCTTTTGTGTCTTCCTTCCGTATGGCAATTTGATCCATATTTTTAAGTCTTCTGATGTTAGCTTCTATATCCGTGGCTAAAAGATCGATAGCCTTGTACCATCTTTTATATATGTTTACCGTCTGTATGTGAATCAGTATAAGTGTAAATATATTCTTAAGCGTTGTAAGACGTCTTTTATACATCCCGTAAGTAATACCCCCGTCGCAGCAAACCTGCATACTCAGCGAATTTCCAATGAATATATAACATAACACATTATAACACTTAACAGGATTCATAAGAAATGTATTCACAAACAAGCGATATTTAAAATATTAATTATCCTCCATAAGAATAACATTGGGGATGAGTACGCAGGTTTGCTGCAACAAGGCACACAAAATAATGGGTTTTTATGCAAATATCAATAGAACTCATCTTAGTGAAGTCACATACCAAGTTTCATCCATATACATTCATAAATAAGCGATATATAACATTTTAAGTATTTTCCATAAGAATAACATGGGTACCAAAGTACCTAGGTTTGCTGCTACAGGAGCCATAGGCGAAAAATTGTTTTTTTGTGCAAACAACAATAAACCATAACCAGATCAAGCCATATACCAAATTTCGCCAGTTTATGTTCATAAATAAGCGAGATATACAATTTTTCTAATTCTCCATAAGAATAACATTAGACAACGTACTGTGTTTAGCACTTTCAATATCTCGGTAACCAATTGACGTAGAGCAATGATCAAAATACCAAATTGTTTGTTTTTTTAAGTTAAATTCAATGGTATAAATTAAAATTTGATTTAAATTAAAATTAAATGTGAAAACCCCAAAAAACCCATTTTTGGGGTACAAAACCCCCCAAAAAACCCCCATCGGATGGTGCGATTCATCTGGTTTTCGAACTCGTTCAAATAAATGGTACTTTACACATTTGTACCAAATTTCATTAAGATCGGACCTTTTTTACGAGAGTTATCGTGCTTACGGACACATATATATATATATATATATATATATATATAAATATATATATATACATGTATACAAATTTGAACGAATGGTATTTTTGGCATCTGGGGACCTCAAAATGAAAAGTTATCATGGTCTCGGGCTTAAGTCTTACCATGAGACCTACGGTAATAGCTTCTTCCCTATAGGGGAAATTCGCTAAAAACAACACGTAATTTGCTGATCAAAAAGTAGTTTGGTTATCTAAACCATCTTTCAGTTAAAGTGTTAAGTTGCTGTAAGGTATGTGATATGGTATCGTAGGACCTACTCTCCGCTGCGGCAGTACACATCTGACAGTGGTTATCCCGTGGGCCTCTCCAACCTCATGCTGCAGCGGCCCAGCGCTTCCGAAACCAACCTCCGTAAGGTCTCAATGGGTGTAGAGTCCGTTCCTCGCCCTGGCTCTGCCCTTGGCCTCCTCCAAGGTAAGTGAAGGGGCTTACACTTTACGTAGAGGAGTGTGTAGGAGGTAAAAGCACAATTTGTATTTGTGGTTTTAGCTCCTGAGCTGAACGAATAATTGTAAGACTAAATTACTAACTGTATTCTGTCAAACAGGACACAATTTGTGAAAGGAAATGTGAAAGGAAAGCTTGTCATAATGGATAGCCAAAGGACTGTATATTCACATTATGTGACGACTTTATTGTGTTATAACCAATTTAATGTCTCTATAACCAGCACAGAAATTATACTGAAACCATTGGAACCAAGCAAAGTTGTCCATCTTTAATCTTAAAAGAATCAGCTGTCATAAGCACATACTGACTGCGTTGCCATATCAGTAGCTTGAGTATTAAAATCAGCTCATACATTAATGCTACAAAGCCGTGATATATATTGGGTACATGGCTGTTTCAGAATGTAGTTAGATTAAAATTGATCATATATCTGTTATGGGCAAAGAACATACTTTGATGGTGTCCTGTGCTCATTAAAGTAACTGTATCCAAAATTCAAAACCACTTTCTACAACTATATTTTTTATATGTCTCAATTGAAGAAATTTAGTTTAAAATAATGGATGAGTCCTGTTAAAAAAATACCTTAGCATATTACATAGAATATTATTTTTTCGAAACATATATTTTAGCAACACAATCAGAATCTAAAATATATGCTTGAAAATGCTTAAAACTAAGAATTCCATAAACATAATTTAAGTATTTGAAAGGAGGGAGGTGCAGAAATGGCCATACTAAATATTATGATCCCTCTTCAAATATTTCAATAATTGTTCAAATTATTGGAGAGGGTACCATCCTCTATTGCCACCCCGGAATTACACCTACAATGAGTTCATAATGGCAATAATTACAGAAAACCCAACCTTTATTACAGTAGAACCTCACTTATTCAAAATTGTGGGGGGCAACCAATTTATTTTGAATTAAAGGATGTTTGAAATATCGAGTTTGAAATATAGAGGTTAATGTTAATGAAATTCTAATTATGGAGGCAAAGAAAACAAACGTCAAATGATTTCAGATCTGGAGGAAACTGAGTCTACGCATTAGTTCATGTTTCAACAGACTTGTTTTTTGCGCTTAATTCAAATTTCAGAGGTTTACGGCATCACAGTTCGTACTGTAGAGGTTGAATTCACATTTTACAGGCAAAGTTTTGAATTACAGCAACAAAATTAAAATTCTAGAGGCCCAAATATAAACATATTCAAATTTTAGAGACTAAATTATGCGTTAAAAACACTTTGAATTATCGGTATTTTATTTTTTTAATATTAGAGGTTTTCTGAAGGGAACAGATAAAAGTTACTAATTATAGAGGTTTTTGAATTATCGAGGTTTGGATTAGTCAGGTTCTACTGTGTTTGTGTGAGGTTCTGTGTGTGTTATTGTCAGTGCTTCGTGTAAGTAAGTGAGATAAGCCTTACATTACCCCTTATGCTGCATTCTTATAGTGTTTTCTGTTGACTGCAGCATCAAGTGTGGTGAGCAGCTCGGGAGTGAGGATATCGTCGGACTACGGTCGAGACTTCGACAGAGGGAACCCGCCCCTGACAGACCTCGTGTCCTGCCTGCCCCCGGACCTGCGTCACCTCCTCGGCTCCTACAAGACTCCTTCATCCGACACGACAACATACAGTAAACAGGTGGGCCAACAATCCACATGGGGTAGCCGAAAAGTACCTACATTCTGTCCCCTTGAGTCAAAGTTAACTCTATGTAAAATCAATATTTTCATAAATCTACATCAAACTGAACTAATAACCTGGAAAAAGTTTATATAAATTAAAAGTTTGCATATTTGTTTACTTCGAAGGCTTCAGTGTGGTGCCGCAAACTACAGCGTAAGCAGTATGTATTTAAAGTCTTTACCGATCATTTTTAATGTCTGCATTGAATTATTCTTACAAAATTCAATGCAGCAGACTGTTTATGGTATAAAAGGACCCAGCTTTTATACTCAGTCACTCTAAGGTAGGCACCCCAAATTTTGTTAGGAGGCGGTCACTCAAAAATGTTTAACTACTTATATGGTAATGTTAATAGCTTATTTATTTAATGGCCTTGGTTGTTCAATTTATTAAATTATTTATTCAATTTTAGATCCCTCCGGCCAAACCGGCAGCTCAAAGACAAAGAAGTGTCGGATCAAACAATTTGCTTTATTGTTTCAAAATAATTAAAAATATAAACTTAATTACATACAGTATGGAAATCTGTTTATTAGTTTTTATGATACAAGAGAACTCCTCATAGGAGTTTCAAATTTGACAAGTCACAGAAGCAGGATTAAATAAAAAATGTAAAAGAGATCAATTTTACTGACTTGCAGCCCTAGGCGGAAAAAAAATTACCATTTGAATTAAATTTTTCATAAAATAACTGGTTATAATATTTTTTTGTAAGTTTGAACGATATTTACTTTTCAAGCTCTCTGAATAAATTATGAAATATAAATTAGAGGGCTAGTAATAATGTGTCTGTTCTAAATTTTAAAAGTATGTACATTTAAATAAATGAGACAAATTTCACTATTAAAAGATATATCTTTTACTTACTAAAAATAATTGATAAAAATTGTAGTCACAATATCATATTTTATAACATCACCAGCTTAAAATAAATTTTATACTAAAAAAAGGTATTAATTTTAGCAAATTCTCCATCTGGAAAAATAAGCTATTGCTAAAGGTGTAATGGCAAGACCTGAGCCTGCATGAGGTTGTGATTTGTTTAGGATTTAGGGAACTTGAAAAATCCTTCCTACAAAACCTCTCCTTTAAATATATAAAGTTTTTAACCTCTATAGTATGTCAATATTCTATGATTAATTTGGGATTTTCAGGATCAGTATGTATTCTACAAAAATATTCGTTCTGTTCATCAAAGTATGTTCATGCAATTCCTAAGGCATGATTTAATTGTGTTACATTTAAAAACATCCCTCTTTGAAAGTTTTTATTTGTAAAGATTCAACAATTTTATCTGGCCATTAAGTTATTTACAATAGCCTATGACAGCACATGATTTATTTCTTACATGCTAAATGTCCAGCAACTTAACCTAAGCAGATCAAACTGCAATCAAATCAGACAGCACTACATCTCCACACTGTGAACCATGCAATGAGCGTTCTACAAATAAAACACACCTTTGACAAGCAGAAACAGCCTTATCATAGAATGCTAGGGCCTGGCCTCATAGCCTCAAAAAACTCATCCACCACATAGAAAGGATTTGATAAAAGTCAATTCTTCAGCACACTTAAGAATTTTGACTTACACAAAGGCCATATATTACCAGGGAGACAATAGAAAAATGTTATACCTGAAACAGGAAAACAACTTTGAGTTTTGCTTAGCCTATCACCTGTTATATACATTGTTACAATCTCTTGTTTATGTGAGTGAACGTCCTTGTTTAAAACAAGTTCATTTCCCATTGTTTTGTTGGTCACAAGATATTGAAAGATATAAACATTATTACAGTCATAATCTGTGTTTAAACAAAAGTGGCTTGCAGTAAGCTAGATAGTCAGCCTTACTAGATAGCAGGGACTGCCTTTTTTCCGCAGTAAAAGTATCCTCTGAGCCTGGGAAAAGTGGCCCCTCATCCTGGTCCCATAAAAACATGTGATTGAAAAAATTATAAAAACAAGCCTCACAAAAGTGAAGGGGCATTTCACACATTAGCTCTCCCTGAGTTGATAAATTATCCAACTGAGCTTTATACATAGGGCCTTAATGCATAGTAAATAGTATCTACTTGTAAAACTATAGTAGCAAATATAGTAAATACTAGTAAACAGTATACCTTATAGTAAACGGCACCAAGCCAGCCTAACAGCATCTTCATAATTGCGTCACAGATTGAATTTCTGAAGTGAAGTTTCTAAACTACAAAAGTTTAGGGTTTTGAGAACTTATCAAAATAGGTTTTAAATAAATAATAATAATAAATTATATAAAACCAAATCTTTGTAGGTACCTCAAAATAGGGCTGTACTCAGCTTTCACGGGCCCCTGGGCAGGTCTGGTGGTGCGGGCCCTTGTTGCTGTCCGGATCCAAGTTGGTGACTTTTTTAGACACTAGCTCAACCGGGGCCCCCCTTCGATGGCACCAGGCCCCCCTGACGGGCCCAGGCCCCGGGGCAGTTGTCCCCCCCTGCTCCCCCCTGAGTACAGTCCTGCCTCACAAGATTACATCAATTATCTTAATTGAGTTCATGTTCTATATTTCAATCTGTTATATTATGATCCCCCGACATTTGAGTTATGGAAAGTGCTATTGAATTTAAAATATGGAGTTAAAACTATAAAATAGTTAGTTTAATAACTCATTTTGGTGAAACGTTGTAAGTTACATTCATATCTGACAGAATAACAGTTTATGAGTAAAAACCCTTTTATATAATTTCAGGAAAATTGGGAGGATATGCAACTTATTTGATGACTGCTCTTTGAAAGTTAAATAATCTGTCATATATAATAAGGAGTCATCCATGTACTACATCACCTAGAAATAGGGCTTAGTATACAAAATTATTATTAGATAACAGTTAGGGGCTTCAAAGAACTTGACTTCTAAAACTTTAACCAATTATTTACTTTAAGTTCATTATTTATTCTTAAGAAATAATAAATAAAATAAGTTTGAATGAAGAAAGTACTTCAATCATACTCTCGTTTAAGTCTATTAGCAAAGTGAATAGGGACATCAAGCAGATAATCAATACACACTATCAATTGCCTAGCAGTCGAAATTCAACAAAAAATTATTCTCAAATATTGGCTGTTTGCATGAATGTTTTGCTACATCCTGCATGTAAGCAGTTAAACAAACATAATTTGAACCAGTGTAATGGTGCTGAACTTCACGAATAGCTAAATCAACAATCAATCACTAGTGGGTCCTCTCTCCCTCTCTCTATCTCTCTCTCTCTCTTTTTTCCCTCTCTCTTCCTCTCCCTCTCCCATTCTCTCTTTCTATAACTTTCACTTTGATATACAACATTAGCGTGTTATAATATTATTTTAAATATGTATTGTTCCCTTTGATATTCATATACCCTGGCACTACACACAATAATTCTGGATGGATTTAGAAAAAGAACAAAATAGCTAGACATTCCCTATGTCATGCTGATGATCATAAACTCAACCACATAAGCATTGGTTCCTGACTAGACAGTTGCTGATGATCACAAACTCAAACCACATAAGCATTGGTTCCTGACTAGACAGTTGCTGATGATCACAAACTCAACCACATAAGCATTGGTTCCTGACTAGACAGTTGCTGACGATCACAAACTCAACCACATAAGCATTGGTTCCTGACTAGACAGTTGCTGACGATCACAAACTCAACCACATAAGCATTGGTTCCTGACTAGACAGTTGCTGACGATCACAAACTCAACCACATAAGCATTGGTTCCTGACTAGACAGTTGCTTATGATCACAAACTCAAACCACATAAGCATTGGTTCCTGACTAGACAGTTGCTGATGATCACAAACTCAAACCACATAAGCATTGGTCCCTGACTAGACAGTTGCTGATGATCACAAACTCAACCACATAAGCATTGGTTCCTGACTAGACAGTTGCTGACGATCACAAACTCAACCACATAAGCATTGGTTCCTGACTAGACAGTTGCTGATGATCACAAACTCAACCACATAAGCATTGGTTCCTGACTAGACAGTTGCTTATGATCACAAACTCAAACCACATAAGCATTGGTTCCTGACTAGACAGTTGTTGATGATCACAAACTCAACCACATAAGCATTGGTTCCTGACTAGACAGTTGCTGATGATCACAAACTCAACCACATAAGCATTGGTTCCTGACTAGACAGTTGCTGATGATCACAAACTCAACCACATAAGCATTGGTTCCTGACTAGACAGTTGCTTATGATCACAAACTCAAACCACATAAGCATTGGTTCCTGACTAGACAGTTTCTGATGATCACAAACTCAACCACATAAGCATTGGTTCCTGACTAGATAGTTAACTGATTATTGTAGTCCATTAATAGTTTAAAATTCAGAAAAATCCCAGATTTACATTTGTTAACATGGTATTAAAACAGATGGTTTGGCTTTACCATTCCAGTAATCTTTTTGTTTACATTATACCTGAAACATCTGTTCTTGTTGCTGTTCTAACATTTGCTATTACGAGGCATGTTTTTTAAAGTAAGTATAGTTTTTAAATTTCACAATTGCAGCGCTGTGGTTGGCATTCCTGCATGCTGCCCTGTGTACCTGTGTTCACGTTTGTGCGAGAGCATTCAAATTGGCACTACTGATTTAAAAATGGTGCTACTGATTGAGAACCCTGCCATTTGTGAGGTACGCGCTGTGATTCATTTCTAAGCGTTAACGGTGTGAAGGCGGTTGAATTTCATCCACAGATTAGCAAAATGTAAGGCAAAGTGTTGGAAACCTCTAGCATCAAGAAGCGTTTCGAATTCTGTGTCAAATTGATTAAAAATCTTCTTGTCACTATACGAAACTTATAAGATAACGACAAAATCGTAATCCGTCTGTTTTCTCCTACATTTTGATCAACTTTATGCACCAAATGTCAGTAATGACAGAGGGTTTTGCCCACTTTGTTCCTCATTATGAACATTCATGTGGCCATCTTGATATGTTCTAACCCATTTGCGTGCCATTGTATTGGTTATTATATTTTTTCATAAGCTTTGCGAATCTGCCAATGAGTTTCAGCTGCTTTCACACCATTAACACTTAGAAAATTGAATCACAGTGTGACTTCACAGTCCGCCTGGTCCTCAACCGACAGCGCCATTTTGAATCTTCACAAAAAAATATAAACATGGTTGATTTTTGCGTAGTTGCGTCCCAGGCTTGCCAATAGATGCAGGTACACAGCGCAGGATGCAGGAATGCCAAAAGTAGCACTGTAACAGCGGAATTTAAAGACGGTACCGGTACTTACTTTAAAAACACAACTTGTGTATGAACGGCTGTAAAATATACAATTCAATTTATTATTGTTCTTCCATTAGATTTACAACAAACTTGGAAGGCCTATACTTGACCATATGCATATTAGGTAAAACAATTTCAAAAATGGTAATAGATCTGATCCAAATAATTATCGTCCGATATCTTCAATCTTCACACTTCCTAAAATATTTGAGTACATAATCTTTAATCAAGTTTATACCTCCTTTGAAAGTCATAAATTTTTTTGTAATCTTCAGTTTGGTTTCCGAAGTGGTCGCTCTACTATACAGTGGAACCTCCCATATCCGACTCCTCCCGATATCCGACCGTCTGTCTGTCTATTGTTTACTCGCGCTCTCACGGTCCGTTTCCGTTCGTGAGCCTGTACAGACTTGAAAAAGTGACTCATCGATACTATGCTTTACTTTTGGGTAAAAAACTGTCAGTTTAGCCGTGGTTGTTGATGTGGAATGTCAGTTTGTGCGTTTATGTCAATATTGTTTTGTTCATTTTTTGTTCCTGGGAACGGCATTTTACGCTCCTCCCGATATCCGACCTTTTGGCCGTTTCGACCACGGCCCGGTCCCGTCATGGTCGGATATGGGAGGTTCTACTGTAGATGGAATAGCCTCTATTGTGAAACAAACTTTTAAAAGTAATGACTTTGCTTTGGACACCTTTTGTGACCTAAGCAAGGCATTCGATTGCATAACATTTGAATTACTTTTTGAAAAGCTAGAATATTATGGCATTTGTGATAGCCAGCTAAATTTATTTAAAAGTGAGCAATCAACTTGAGACTGTAAACAATCAGTTTATTTGAGAGGTGATTGGTCGCCGATGACCGATATCACATGTGGTGTTCCTCAGGGGTCAATACTTGGCCCATTACTATTTATTATATACATTAATGACCTGCCCGCCAATATCAACTCTCTTTCGTTCATGTGTGCTGATGATACTGATTTGTTATAATTTCATTCTAACATCAAAGAGCTAAAAAATCTAGTAAAATCTTCCTTTTACACAATTTCAGCTTTTCCCATTTACTATTATTATGTTATGGTGCGTTATGTGGGGGAGGAAGGGGTTTTAAAATTACTAAATAGTCTGTTACGTAATATGTGTAAGGCCCCTAACTACAAAATGTAATTGAAGATGTCTTAAGAATATATTTACACTATACTATATTTACATACAAGACAGTAAATATGGATATAAGATGGGTAAGATGATACAAGGCGATCCGTCACATTTGTCGTTCTATCATTGGGCTTGATGATAATCAGTATGAACTATCAATATCAATAGCCTTGTATCATTTTACTCTCTGGTATGTATATACAGTATAAGTGTAAATATATGTTTCAGCGTTGCAAGATGTTCTAAATTACATTCCATATAATGCTTTGTTCCTTTTTAAAAGTTGTATGCTTCTTCTCGTCTTGTTTGGCATATACTGCAGCACCCCCTTTTTTGTGGTCTTTTCTTGTGAAACCTCCGACCAGTGAGTAGTCTTCTATACTTGTGTATTCTCTAGGTTTTCTTGTGTTAGTCCATGATCTGTTATTATTATTATGTCTGGCTGTGTATTGTTAATAAAGTGTGCTAGCCTGCCAGTTTTCTTTGATAACCAGTTTATATTTTGGTGGACGAGGACAAGTTTGAGTATAATGTTTATTTTTCTTTTCTTTCTGGTGAGTCATTATGGAGAGCTGATTGTTCTTGGTGGAAAGATATTTGCTTTGTGTCATCGTTTCTTTGTTCTGGCTCTTTTTAATGGAGATTTTCTCATAAAAGAATGATTTATGTCAGTGACTGCTTGGAAAGAAAGAGGTTCATACCTTAACTTCCTGTATAGCTATGTGTTTAATTTGGTGACCGTGGTGGTCGTTATCGAAGGATTTACTTGAGTGATAATTCTTGAGAATCTTGAAAAGGTGGTTGTGTTAGGCGGCTCGTGAGTTGGAATTTTAGACTTGGTTGGCAGTGCTTTTGATAGAATCTGTTTGTTTGTTGTGGTGTTGTGGTTTCCATTAGGATTATATTGTATCTCCAATCAGTCAGTAGCATGACTCAGTAAAAGAACAGTTTAAAAACCTACACATTCTTACAGTTTATAGCAAGTATATTTTTGATTCCATCTTACTGACACTAAATAGTCAAACAAATTCACCAATACAACCTGAACCACATCCGTACAACACAAGAAACAAAAGAATAAGTTTAAAGAGCATCATAGGCTTTGCTTTTATGAAAAAAGCCAACTTTCATGGAAAGGAAATTCATGCAAACTGTACCTAAACAAATAATGAATAACATAATAAACCCAACAAAATTTAAAAATGAACTTAAATCCTCCTTAGTAGATAAATGTTTGTACTCTATTGAATGGTATTTTTCCACTTCCCCATTTAAAGAAAAAAAAAACAGGGAGAATAATGAGTGTACATTTACTAAAGAACAATGTACCATTAAGTTTAAGATACGTCATTTATTTAATTTTTCACATGTTTCTTTTCTGTCTTTCTTGTAACCATACTTTTTTCTGTACCATACCTTTAAGCTAAACTTTTTTTTTTCTTATTTTCTTGTACTATATAACACAATTAACTATTATTTCACTCTTAAATTTCAACACTATTCAAAAATGTATCTTGTCCATTCACATGAATAAAGAACTTTGAATTTGAATTGTGATCTGGGCTCTGTATTTTGCGTTTTGCAGTGATACGCTGAAAATTTTCTTCTTTCCATTTTCTTGTGTCCTGTTATTTTTCAATACTTTTGAAGATGGAGTGTTGTTGTTTCTTGGTAGGAGGTTGTTTTTAAAGTTGCCAGTCCTCTCTGTGTTCATTTGCTTTACCTGATAACGAGATCCATGTAGTCTTGTTTTATTTTATCTGAGTTAGTTCAATTAGGAGGAAAGGACTGTGGCCAGTGTGTCTGTACTCCATTGTCCTTATGATTAGTAAGTTTTCTTCTTTGTTATCTGGATTAGGGGGATTTTTTCAGGTTCTGATTTTGCTGTTTAGGTTATTAATTTATTCTGTTATAGCTTCTTCTTTTCCTCTATCAAGTTCTTCAAAAGTATTTTCCAGTTCACAGTGAAGCAGTTTTTTTTATTTTCAAGATGTTTTTCATGATTTTTTATGTTTCATGAGATCAGATTATTTTAGTTAACATGAATAACCGAGCTGACACAATTGAAGTGTGACCGGACATAACCATCTTTGGTTTCTCCACAATACAACAGTGGAATAAATAACAAGAATTGCAACAGCTCGGTTATTTATTTTTTATTTATTTATTTAGTGAAGCTGTATTAGTTTATTAGTTCCTGTTTTATTTATAGAGACAATCAAAAGGAGGCAGATTTAAGAGGATAATTTGAGTATTGTTTATTTTGTTTTGTGTAGATTATTTTAATTATTATATATGTTTAATTATATATTTTGAGGACAAAATCAATGAACACGAAAATGTGTGCATATTAGAAATACTCTGTAACATGTTAATTGGAGAAAATAAATCATTCTTATTCTTATGACTCGGATTCAATAATTTAAGCTAACTTGATTGCAATCCCTTAGATTTTTCAGAAAAATTCCCTAAAAGAAGTTATCCCTGTAAATGATTTGTAAAATGGCTAGTTTTCAATCCATTTAAGATGGAAAATTTAAAATAGCCGCCATTTTGAAAATGACAGAAGTATTTCACCATAATATTTGTCTTGACACAAATAGACAGACAAATTGAAAACTAGGAATGGGAGACCCATGTTCATACGATAAAATGTGTTGGTCTTGACCCAAGGGTTAGTGCTATATTCCTACCTTTGTCCAGCGTGTTACGGGACACCTTGTACACTTTCATATCACATAGTAAAAAAGTCTAACGTCTTGTTTTTCGTCCCATTCTCAATTTACTGACCTTGTCCTCTGACTTCTCTCATTACTTCAAGTGTCAATAATTTGGTTATGATTATTAATTTGATTAATATGGAAATCATCTTTTAAAGCACAATAACATCTGCCAAACCTCATTTCACTAACGTCATGTTATTGTCCTCAAATGTTATGTTTACCTCTTTATATCTTTATAGAGTATTTGACAAATGACTCTGCTTTATATCAGTGAAAATTAGAACTAATTCCATTCTTCATTACTTTTCTGAAATTTATTTCTTTGGTTGAAATGTAAACAGCTGATGAGTTTATCAACGATAAAGGCAATTAATTAATTTATCACAGAAGAAGAAGGCAGGTAAACCTCACGAGTGGAGGAGCCAATGATCATCTCAACAAAGACGGGCACTAGAAATATTTGCTAGACAAACTTAGATGTTTTTTTCTTTCAAATATTAATTTCATCCTAAAAAATAGTTTTTTCCAGACAATCCAAGGGTTGCCAAAATAATTCAGCGTAAAATTTTAAGAGGAAACTTTGAAAAATCGATAAAACAAGGAAGACAGATTCACAAGGATCAGGAGTGACAGTTCTCAGACAACGCCTTTGAAAGCAATTTACAAAATTAAACGAACTTTGAAGGATCATAAAATATAAAAAATAGGTTGTTTGTTAAAGAATGTGTTTGATAAATACAAATCTAAAAAACTTAAAAATTAAAATTATTTTAAATTTGTAATAGTAATTTTTGACTGTTAACGTATTTAATTTACTGAAGATTATTACACAAATATTAAATATTTTATGGCAATCTGTTCCTAAAATTGCAGAGTGAAAATCGAATAATCATAATTAATAAAGGAAGAACCTTAAGTTACCTATAATTTCAAGGACAACAAATCCAAATAAACTGAATGTAAACTCTCTCTAAAACTTATTCTTGTTTTATTCTGTTTGATTTTCATTTGGCTCAATTTAATTTTAATTTTATTTTACAATACAGCAAAAGTTTGTTGAAAAAGGGTGTACATAACCCTCAGTGAGATGAAAGCCTACCATTTTCCATAAATATTTTTATTTTTAGTTTAATTATCTTTCATAGTTAGTCAGTCAGTTTTGTATGTGAATTGTATGGTAACATTATACCATAAGCGTAATTTATGAATTTTGAATAGAGGGGCAAACATAGTCGTGATTTTTTATTGTGACTTTTCAATATTACAATATTTTCTCCAAATGTGCCACCCCCGAATTAAACTAATTCATTAGACTCATCGGGCGATTAAAGCATGACCATTTATAACTCAAAATTCATACGTTGCAATTTTAATTGTCATTTGGAACAGTCAATGACTGATAGTTCATAAATAATATATATACAATGCAAATTGGACCAATGTTTTAATTAAATTATGAATTGTTATATTTTCATGATTAATTATTATTATCAAGAGCATTACAGTACCATTAGGGTGTCTTCAAACTCTCAACCACTTCAGCAAATTGTTCTTGAGGTCAAAATAAGCAAATACCCCCGTCGCAGCAAACCTGCAGACTCAGAAAATTTCTAATGGAGATATAAATGTCTTCATACTATATAAAGCCACTTACCAAGTTTCATAAAAATATATTCACAAATAAGCGATATATGCAATTTTAATTATTCTCCATAAGAATGACATTGGGGCTGAGTACGCAGGTTTGCTGCGACAAGGAACACAATAAATTGGTTTTTACACTAATATCAATAGAACTTAACTAGGTGAAGTCGTATACCACTTTTTATTCATTTATGTTCATAATTAAGAGAGACATACCATTTAATTATTCTCCATAAGAATAACATGGGGGTGAGTAGGCAGGTTTGCTGCTACGGGAGCCTTTGGTAAAAAATTGTTTTTTTAACAAATATCAATAGACCACAAACAGATGAAGAAGACCAAGTTACGTCAGTATACGTTCATAAATAAGCGAGATATAAAATTTGTCTTTTCCTCCATAAGAATAACATTAGACAACGTACTGTGTTTAGCACTTTCAATATCTCTGTAACAATTGACATAGAGGAATGATCAAAATACCAAATTGTGTGTTTTTTTAAGCTGAAACCAATGGTAAAAACTAATATTTGACTATTTCAAAAATGATATGTAAACAATTTAAAACCCCCATTTTTGGGGTACAAAACCCCCCAAAATACCCTTTCGGATGGAGCGATCTGGCTGGTTTTCGAACTTAAAGTCATAAATGTTGCTTTACACATTTATACCAAATTTCATCAAAATCAGATTAATTTGACGAGAGTTATCGTGCTCTCGGACATATATATACAGTTTCAAACGAATGGTGTTTTTGGGGTCTGGGGACCTCAAAACGAAAAGTTATCATGGTCCCGGGCCTAGGTCTTACCATGCCGACTACGGTAATAGCTTCTTCCCTAAAGGGGAAATTTGCTAAAAGTGTCATGTTAACATATGTAATAAATATAAATATATAAAGTATATGCTTTCAAATATCTTTAAAAACATGTGGGTCCACTTACTAAGGTGAGGGAACACCTTCATACTTCATTAATTCTTATAAACTTCCAAGCAATAAGAAACTCTGTATCCATCCGTGTGCCCATATGAGGTTTAAAAGATATACATTATAAATTAGAAACCACATGATGTATTAAGTTTAAACTTGGCGTAGCTATTATTCTTGTTTATGGATAATTTGGTATTACATTTAACATTTTCAGCTTTGACCATTTCAAAATGGCTGTCATTTTAGTTTTTACAAGTTTAATAACTTAAAAAAGGCAAATTTTAGGAACATTTATATACAAAATAGCAAAGTGGTACACAAAATATATACACTTTATATCAAAATCGGTGGTACAGTTTTATGATGTCAATGATCACTTATCAAATAGCTGAGTAATTCAGTTGTTTAAACTAAAGCATGCTATACATTTTATAATTCACACCCAATCTGCACAATCCTAAAATTTTGAATTACATAGTTATTAGTTGAGTGATAATTAATATACCACCTATTTTAGCGTATAGTTTTTACATCTCTTATGTATTGAAATAAATTTCCTAAAACTTTTCGTTTTTACGATATTAAGCATTACATAATTGAAACAACCATAATGGTAAAAGCTGAAAAAGTCAAATTCAATACCAAATTTTCCTTAAACAAACACTTGTCAAGTTTCCAGTCACTATCTCAAGTGGTTCCTAAAATATGATGTATTTGTTTAAGATACAGACACACAGATGGTAAAATAAACCAAATTGATCTTATGGTTACAGGTTTTTTTTGTTTTAACCTTAGTAACAACCTTCTGAAATATTGGTAGAGGTTCTGATATACCCTGAATAATTGCCAAAGGTGTCATGCAATTTGCAATGGTTCAAAACAAATGAAACATGACTATTTAATTGGTTTAGTGTGTAAAATAAATCCTAATGTATATTATACCGTGTTTCCCAAAAGTCCCTCCCTATTATTTTTTTAACGACTGCATATATGGAGATTATCTTCCGGGAAAGACTTAGTGACCCAAAAAAGGAAACTTTTGATGAGTCCGAATTTTCAACTCCCTCCCCCAAAATAGGAGTTTTGGGGGTAAGTCAAAAAACTTAAATGGTAACCCTCCTTGAGTGGTATATCATTTTAAAGGGCGTACAAAAAGAAGAAGAATGGCACAAGTTAGGGGTTTCTATCTTTGTTCTATCAAACACAGCGTTCAATTGCATGCCATTAAAATTCACCAAAAATATCTCGAAATAATAAGATTTTTCAATGGGAATGTTTAAGTAACCAAGCCATTTATCTATTAGTGAGTGAACAAGTTGGTCCCATCCCCCAAAATAGGGGTTTTTGGGGCTAAGTCAAAAATGTTAAATAGCAACCCTTACTGAGAGATACTTATTTTTAAAGTTCTTAATAAAAGAAGATGAATGGTGCAGATCAAATATATCTACGATGATTCTCTAAATCATAATAGCTTATTAAATACTATTGTAAAATTAGACATTTAATAAGCTGCCATGTTTTAGGGGAGGATCATCGTAGATACCTCTAGTTTGCACTATTCATCTTATTTTATTAAGACCTTTAAAAAGAGGTATCACTCAGTAAGGATTGCTATTTAACATTTTTGACTTAGCCCCAAAAACCCCTATTTTAGGGGATGGGGTCAAACTTGTTCACTCACTAAAAGATAAATGGCGTGATTACTTAAACGTCCCCATCGAAAAATTTTATCATCTCGAAACGTTTTTGGTGAGTACTGCTATTTGTAATGACTGCTATGTAAAAACAATGCAAAATGAAGTTTTAAAATTCAAAAACTCAATTGAACGCTGTGTTTGATAGAACAAAGCTAGAAACCCCTAACTTGTGCCATTCTTCTTCTTTTTGTACGCCCTTTAAAATTATACATCACTCAAGGGGTGTTACCATTTAAGTTTTTTGACTTACCCCGGAGGGGGTTGAAAATTTGAACTCATCAAAAGTTTCCTTTTTGGGTCACTAAGACTTCCCTGGAAGATATTCTCGATATATGCAGTCATTAAACAAATAATAGGAGGGGGGTGGGACTTTTGGGACATACGGTATAGAGTATTTCCCCTTACGGTATACGGTATTGGTATTTTTCTTGTACTCCTTTATAAGTTTGATAAAGAAACGTTAAAAAGATGTATGTAAGTATGTGTCGTATAAATGCCTTACATTGAATTGAATAAAAACATGGTTGTATACTTTATGATGGGACAAATGTTTTAACTGTCACAATATTAATATTACATTTTATCAACTTAAACAACAAAATCATTAATAAACTGTTTCTGCATCCTTAAAACTAATTATTAAATAAAACTGATATATTCTTGTCGAGAATTCATTTTCTGTCTTAGCTTAGTTCTCTTTAATTTCAGGGTCTCTAGGCATTCCTCTCCCAGGTGAATTTCAAAAATATACTCTTTCGCCCAATAAACATTTCACAAAAGGTTCGTAGATGTGACTACCATCGTAATCAAATATTTTACTTGCACTTTTTCAACTTTTTAACTGCATGCAGTAGAGAACATTGTTTGCCTTGAAGAAAAGTCGTTCTCGGTAGATATTGCAGCTGTAGTTCACGATTTAATGCTCAACGTTATGAAAGTCGTTCTCGGTAGATATTGCAGCTGTAGTTCACGATTTAATTCTCAACGTTATGAAAGTCGTTCTCGGTAGATATTGCAGCTGTAGTTCACGATTTAATGCTCAACGTTATGAAAGTCGTTCTCGGTAGATATTGCAGCTGTAGTTCACGATTTAATGCTCAACGTTATGAAAGTCGTTCTCGGTAGATATTGCAGCTGTAGTTCACGATTCAGTGATCAACGTTATATTTGTAGGAAAATTTAATTGTTTATATTTTAAACTGGTAGCCTTCTGATTTAGGCTTTATAATTACTCATAAAACAGGAAAATAATTAACAAATATATCAAGCACATAACTGACCTGGTAATAGGTTTGTATTACAGATTACATTCGTCTAAATCTTTAAAGATTTTAATTAGGGTTAAACTTATTGTGCTAAAATTGTAATATATACAGTAAACATAACTAAAGTTCATCATTTTGTTTCATATGCACAGGCCTCTTGGCTTATGGTGACGACGGGCAGTTAAGGGTAAACAAAAAATAAAATATAAAAAATATACAAAAAACTTAAACTTAAAAATGAAAAAAGTTATAAGAAAAGAAAAAAATAAATAAATATCTTCTCTTAAAGAAATCAAATTTTATTTAGTGGCTTTTTAAATCTAGAAAATAACACTACAAAATATATTGAAACTTATACTGTACTTCCCATAAAATATGGTACACAGTAAATTATTTGACCAGTCACTGGTCTTAACATCCAATGAGAGAATGGCCAATGTAAAATGTAGATTTTGTTATTGATGTCCCTCTCTCATTGGGCCGCATGATAGCGAGGTGACTGTCTAGTACCGTCTTGTATTTAGGTTTACTGTCTTTTCTGTAAGCCCAGTGTTAGTGTAAACATATGTTTTATATTTTAAGACACACATATGGTCTAATCTAAAAAGTTAAAGAGGTTATTATACTTTGTAAGTAAAATTATGGCAATCGATAATCTTACAAAACTGTATTGCAAAGTAAATTACTATCTCTTTTGATACAATATATTTGGATAGTTGTAATTCATTTACAAATGTATCAACTTGTTAATTGTCATACGTTTTTGAGATAGGTTAGATAAACTCAACAACATACGACTTTATGAGTTTTACAGAATATAATCACAAAGAAAATTAAAACCTAATAGCTGAATTATAACATATACTCAATAATTTGTAATTTATTAAAACTAAAACCGGATTCTCGGTTATAAAAGCTTTAACTAGAAATAATTAACAACATTTTTCTGTGAATGTTACGTAATGCACAATTAATGATCTACATAATAATATATCAAGTCATTTAAATTAAAGAATAAACTATTAAAATACCTAATTTATCATGTATTACTATAACAGTACACATTGAAAGCCAACTATCACAGTAATATTGTAACAAATATAACAGTATTTCATTTCATATGAAATGAATGAGTAAGATCTCCCTATAGAAATAAAATAACAGTTTTTATTGTAAAATATTGTTACAAATTAAATGTTAAGCCGGAAGTAAAGTAGTTTCAAGAATACCATTGTTACCATCAGTAGCTTTATAGTGCAGAAGAATTACAAAGTTTCACCCTTAAAACTGTTCTAATGAATAAATCGTGAAGCTGAACCGAGGCATGCAAACGACTTTTAGCAAGTTTTACTTTATTTGTAATGTCTCACCATAGTAATTTTGATAAAACTTCTATTTGGAATGTGTTATAATGCGTGAAATTTTGTGATATCTGCACTTACACCCACTTCACACAAATTGCTTTATCAAACTTTAGTACTGTTTTGTGCTAGGATTTTAATTTGTGCTTGCCAGTAACCTTCGAAGTACTCGTACCTCTCAGTCGAGTTTGACTAAAATGTTATTTGTGTTAAGTTTCTTCTATACCAGAACTTTTAAGTGTAAGAAATCAATAGATTAAATTCCTCAAACCAAATGTTTCCTAAAATCTCTAAATCGTATACCACAGTTAAAGCATTCAATACGAAAAAAGCATGTAATAAAAACATATAATCTGTATATTATTTACAAAATAAAATTTCCAAAAAGTATTTAAGACCTATACAATTATCTAAACTAATTTTGAAATTTGTTCTATATTAGAGTTATCTTTTAAACACTCCTATAAAGAAGTTAATATTTTGTTACCTTTAGCTTTGAATTTGGTGTCAACCGTCTGATACTATATACATATTAACTGCCTTAATCGGTTTATGGGCATTTATTTAAAAATATGACATACCATTTTAAGCCAGTCTAAGTTTTTTTTTGGTAGGGATTTATAGACCATATATTAAAAATGTTGTTAAATAATTAAACTGAAAAAGCCACCAATCTAGGAATAAAACGTTTAAATTATCTGTATGATGTAAGACTGTTACTGAAGAGACTTCTCTGCCATGGTGATATCTGTAAAGTGAGATAAGTCCATGAGCAGATTGAGGAGTCAGAGGAGGGAGAGATTGTACATAAAACGCAGCAATTGAGGAAGCTAGTAATCAGTACACTGAGAGGAGGCTAGTAATCAGTACACTGAGAGGAGACTAGTAATCAGTACACTGAGAGGAGGCTAGTAATCAGTGACTGAGAGGAGGCTAGTAATCAGTACACTGAGAGGAGGCTAGTAATCAGTAGACTGAGAGGAGGCTAGTAATCAGTACACTGAGACAAAAATTAAAATACCAGTTAAAACAATATTGTACTACTAGTCACATTATCAAAAGAAGAAAAGAAGACTTAGAATAAAATAATTAGAAGCCTTTGAAGCTTCAAGTGTCTGAGGTGTAAAATACCTAGTAATCTAAAGAATAAAAAAGTGGTTTATCCAATGTGGCTCATAACGTATATTTTACAGTCGTTTTTGTCTATGAGATTATAGGTTTTAAGTTAAGGATTATGTCTCTTTAAAGAAAACAAATCACGATGATTTTTAACTAACAATAACTATACATATTTCCAGAGAGCTAAAGGTGAAAATATATTTTAGAAGACAAACGACTCTCAAAGCTTGAATCTTGTCTTACCGTAGATCCTTGAAATGAACTTTCTGAACAATCTTTATTAATTGGAAAGACTATAGCTATTTAATATAATTTATATTGAAATGTTTGGTCAATGACCCCATACTATACAGGGTGTCAGTTAAGTCCCCGAAGGGCTTAATATTTCTTTTATTGTTACAGATAAAGCTCATACCATCATTTGCTCAAATTTAACTAATCCAACATTGTAAGTTTTGAAAACTTCAATCATTCGCCATTTTGTTTTGAATCAACCTTTTGAGATCGGGTTTGCAGCATTGAATTCTACTTAAGAAGACCTACAAGTTTATACCAAACTCGAATCATGCTGCTATTTAAGAACCCCTTCCTTCTCCTTCTAGGCCGCACCAGTGATTGAAGGGGAAAACATTGTTTTTACGTAAAAAGTAGATTAATGGTTTTAATGTTGATTTGCAGAGATCACTTTAACTGAACAATAAAGTAAATATTAAGCCATTCCAGGACTTAACTACACCCTCCTCAACCAGCCACCATTTTGTTTTGGGTTAACCTTTTGAGATGAGGTTGGCCGCATTGAATTCTACTTAAAGGTACCTCAATTTTGATCAAACTTGACCCATACTGATATTTTAGACTTCCAACTCCTCACAGGCCGTCCCTGTGATGGGGTGGAAACAATTTTTACGTCAAAAAGTGGATTAATAGACCTATTATTGATTTTTGGAGTTTCGTTGGTTTATCTGTAACAATAAAAGAAATACTAAGCCATTCTGGGACTTAATTGCCTCATACACCAATATACATCAATTGAGTATCTGGTGATGAAAGATGACTGAAACTATAACACATCTGAGAAGATATTGTTTAATCAGGGAACCACCACAATCCTTCAGCTAATCCACACAAATTTGTTTTGGGGCTCAAACCCACTTCATTTCTGAACCACAATTTCTGAATGTCAAGTTGATCCCGAATACAAATAAATAAATCATAAAAAGTCATTGATTTAAAAGTTATAACAATTTTATTTGAACTTGTTAAAAATGAAGTGCAAGCATAAACACTGCTCTTGTTTCTCTGATGTTCGGAATGAAAATAAGTCTTATTTTTGTTTGTGATTTGTTTCAGATTATACTTGTTTATTTATCCTCCTTAACAGTGAAAAGGATTAGAAAAACCATGTTCGGATTTATTTACTTTTTTGAGGTTGGGATGCCTGAGTTTCCTCCGAAATACAGGGACCAACTGCTGCTGTTACAAAATTTGATACGCCAACACTGTATCTAAAACCTTCTCTGACTATTTTCCGGAGGTTGCTGCAATATTTTGTTATTTAATGGGCATCACTCACCATTGTTGTGACTTTTGATTTGGTGATCTGGCTTAATAGACGTTGTCTACTCTTGTAAAATTTGTATAGCGATAAACATGATTTGACTTGAAGTGAAGGCGTTGACAACTACATTGTCGTACAAATACAAAACACAAACATAAAAGTTACACAAAATAGTGGACTTCACACTCACACAACATTTTTAAGAGACAATAAATATGTCAAGGATATTCAAGTGGTAATTGCAGCGCGATAGTCTTTAATAAAATCGTAGTTAATACTGATAGAGTACGAAAGACCATGTATGTAGTAATATACTCTGTTAGTATAATATAATCCCAAAAATTTGGCTAAATGATCTGAAACTAACAAAAAATAACACCAACATTAACAGAAAAATGTAAGAGAAAATAATAATTGTAAAAGAAATTTAAGAGAATTTTTCTAAGCATATGAAAGCTCTGTGTTTATGCTTATGCTATATTTGCAACACCTGAAAACTATTTATATCATATATCATACCATTGTACAATATAATTATTCATCAGGTTGTCAAAATGGTCTTCAACAACAACAATCAGTTCACTACGGGACAATTATTTTAGCTTGATTAACACACGATAAAGATGACACACACTGACAGGGCAACTCAGGCGAGGTCAGGGAACGGAGGACCTAATCCTACATCATTAAACAGGGTAAAACGTATATTTTGTCACAAAAACTCCAGAATAAATAACCAGTTGACAGAAAACACATTTAATTATAATAATAAAATTCAAATCAAGAAAAATTACATTGACAAACAACAATTAGCTGATTTGGATTCATCTCAAATACCTTTACGTCATTGTTCGGTTTGGAAAACTGATGATAAATCAGACAGTTACATTTAGGTCTGCTTATTTTGTGGAGGCTTTTCTTGTACTGATGTTAATTTATTTCAACACTACTTTAGAGATTACCCGAGAGTATAGATATATTATAGTATAGATTATATCAAGAGTATTCTACTCTATTTCTTGAAAAATATTAACAGAGGTCAGCCCTGATTTCCAAACAACTTTACAAACCATAGTCTTAACAAATTATTTTATTAAATTTTGTATCCACTCTTCAATTTTTATTGCTAGGCTCACATAATCTTATTCTTAAACTGATCTCTTTGATAAGAAAAATTATATGAAGTTCAAAGGTATGTAATCGTTAAACACTATGTCTTATTATATTATGTTTAAAAAAGGTGTGTTTCGATGTATAATATGTATATATTTGTTAAACATGAGTCTGACATGTTATATGAGAAAATGCTACAGCTTTTGAAATTGCACGCCAAAAATTCGACCTCAAATTAGTCAATAGAGGTCATACTATTATAATTAAACAGTACACTATATATTTTTAAATTTGTAAGTTACCTTTGTGAATCTAAATATGAACTATCTTGGTAAAAATGTAATAAAGTTAAGTCCCATAGTTAGTCTCAACCATTTGTGGTTTAAGTCAACAAATTTGTACTTAGTTTTATATCTTAAAGAGAAATAATTTTAAAACAATATATCAGTCGACATCACCTTAAAATAAAAGGTAAGTAAATTAAATCCAAACATTTACTAACAAATTACAATAAATATACTTAAATTGTAATAATATAAACAAATATTTTAATTAAGGAAATGAAAAAACTTTATTTAAAAATAATAGTTGTTCTATATATTTGTTTCTATTAGTTACAACACATATTGCATTTTATATAGTTTTGTAGTTGATACAAATAGCTGATTACATTTAATGGAACTTCTTCATTAATTCCATTTCAATATTCAATATTAAAATTTATTTAATTGTTCCTACCTTTGTGTTTATAACCTATAGTGTATTGATAATCAGTAAAAGTAATATTAAAAATAAAAATAAACATCAAATATATGTAAATATAACTCTATTATACCAAAAACACAATTAATAATTATATTGTTATATGATAAAAGATCTCTAAGGAGGATTTCAATATCATATACATACCGATAAGGTATTAGTTTTCTAGTATTTTTTATGTCATATTGAATTAATAAATGTAGGCTAAGATTGTAAATTTTACTATAAAAGTTACACAGTAATCAATTATTTCAAGTTGTTGTAAATAACCAAGTTTTTTTAAATAATTTAAATTTCAGCAGATCTAATTTTGTTTAGGTAAAACCTTCATCAAAATTATTTGAATTCTAAAATTGAAAAAAAGGAGACAGGTTTCAGTTTTGTTTTTGTTTTTTTTTACCTGGGGAATTTCTTTAGTTTTCATGGTTTAAATCTTTACATGTATTATAAATGTAGGAAAACAATTATTTATTTGTTTTGACACAAAGACCATATGTTGTTGTTACAGTTTTAAAATAATTTGTTGCTCTTCTTATAAATAACAAACGCAGGTAGCCAACCTTAAATAAACAAATGATAATTTTGAGACAATACGAACATGTTTGAAAATACTTTCTTTAGTAGCAATCAACAAAAACGTGTTCTAGTTAATGTGGCATTTTTGCCAAGAACTGTTGTTAGATTGCCATTTCAACAAAAAACAAATGCCAAAACAAAATCTTGTTTCTGTTTATTTGTATTGTGGTAAGGCGTAGCTACTAATGGGAGGGTTGTAGATTTGGAGAGAAGTAAAAGAAGGAGCATGTGACGAGGAGGAACCGCCACCTCATAGAACGAACACGATTGTCAATGAGTAAAGTGAACTGAGGAGGCACATTCATATCAGAACATTCAGGTTAGCAGTAAAGTTGTGAGACACTTACATTACTTATTGCTAAACACATTCCTGCTAACCCGACGTGTCCGATACTTTCCCCAATCCTCATTTGTATTATTTTAGTCTACCATAGTCATAACTGAAAAAATAAATAAGCAGGAGTTTGACAACAGAAAAGGTACACCAAAGTTAACATATACAGCTAACGTAATGTAGCTTGATACCTATGCAACTTTAGGGAATATAAAGAATATTCTTAATGGTTCAAATTTCAGAGATAAAGATGTTCTGTGAATGTAAGAACATTTTAGGGATCAATCAGTTACAGTTTAACATCTCAAGTTATAAGTTCCTAATTTTAATTATAATTAGTGTGGCTAACGTATACGTCATTAATTGCAAACTCAATTGTCCAATTAAGAAACATATAATTGAAGGGTGTTTAGTAGGATAAATATTGAAAATTAATTGGTTTTAATACACACACACACACACACACACACACACACACACACACACACACACACACACACACACACACACACACACACACACACACACACACACACACACACACACACACACACACACACACACACACACACACACACATATATATATATAAGCTGAGGAATAAGTTATAAAAGAAATACATGGGATGTATTTTCATATCAAGTCAAATGAAAAACTAACTTCCTTAATAAGGAAATTTAAATGTTAGTGATTTGACGGATTAGTTTGGATTAAAATGTTAAAAAACCCATTATAATGGCAAACATCATTCAAATAGGACTACGTGACAGTGACAGTAGGTCATATATGTGTTAATTATTTGTATCTTAAAACTATGATCCACAATTATTGTAGCATGGAAAGATAGTAACCAAAAATACTGAATGTAGCCAAAAAATTAACTTTATTGGTTTGATTTGAACTCATTACTGAGTGGAAAGTACATGAAGTTATTAACAGTATTTTAAACTGTTTTGATCAATAACCCAAATACCGATGAGACTGTGATTTTCAGCTCCCACTGTCGAGAAGCTTAGGAGATGATGTCAAATTGACAGCCGCTGATCGCAGACTTCTTAACAGCTTCGACAGAGATGACCGCCTTTTACTCGATCGTACTAAAGACGCTCTGAGAAACCAAAAGAACAGGTAATTTTACAAAAATGTATCAATACTATACCGGTTCATAACAATTTATTTATTTATTTCCTGTCATCATTGGACCACTTCAGACATCATTCTTTGGGGTTCTTCTGTTTTATTTTTGCCCAGTACTTCATCATTCACTCAGACCATAGTTTTCTTTCTTCAACTGGAATCAATGTACCCATCCTCTCTCTATTTGTTGATCTTGGTCTGTCATTGAACTGTTGTAATGTGTCTGAGTTTTCCTTAAAATCCTCTATTATAGTTTATAACTCACTCATATCTTCCTTTACTTCTTATACTAGTCTTATTGCTCCATAATTGTTCGGTTTATCATATGTTCCAGTGTTCTGATTAGATACCCAAAATATCTGGGAACTGCTTTGATAAGGAAATTTGCTATTCAATGCTAAGACATTAGAACAAAATTTCTCTTAATAATTTCATAATTAGTAGCTTATTAAAATGATTTTTTATGTTTTACTGGATTTATATATTGTTGATTATATATATTTTATTGTGGTACTTTATTCCAGGTTGGGTGTAACAGCTTTTTGCAAATGCATCAAACTGCAGATAAGATAATTAGTTCTTTACTAATAAGGAAAATATTATTTTTAGGCTAGAACTTCAAAGGAAAATGGTATATTCTGGCTTAGGAAGATCACGAAAAATTCGAACACATAGAAGGCAGTTATCTGATCCTAAAATTCATCTAGACATTCACTCTGGGAAAGAAGATAGCAGTATGGAAAATGAGTATGGAAGGGTAAGTAAATATCATACTAATGTGTGTAGCAACTGCGCATCTAACTTTTGCAGAAAGAGCTGCCATAAGAGAATCAAGAACTTGTTTTGAGAAATTGGGAGTTCGCTAAGAGTTCCAACTCTGTTCTAATTTAATCATAATCATAAACTATTACTAGCCAATTATTGTTCTTACAAAACAAAAACCATCAACAATGAAGCTTGTAATGTAAATAGAGCAGAAATGGAAACCTTTAATATCCAACCAAGCCTTCCTTAATTAACCAGCCTAGGTGGTACTGATAAAGAGCCCAACAACATTCTACGAGGCAGGTTTTAAAAGTAAGTACCGTTTTTAAATTTCACCGTTGCAGCGCTGCGGTCGGCAATCTTCCATGCTGCACTGTGTACCTGCATCTATTGGCAAGCCTGGGACGCCACTACGGCAAAAACCGACCGTGTTTACATTTGTTTGTGAACATTCAAAATGGCGCCTCCGATTGAGAACACACTTTGTTCCTCGTTATGAACATTCTTGTGTATATTCGTATGTGGCTATATGTACTAACCCATTTGCGAGCCATTCTATTGCTTATTATGTTTTTGTCATAAACTCTGTTAATCTGCCCTTGAATTTCAGACACTTAACCGTAGTTGCGTCCCGGGCTTGCCAATATATGTATGATGCAGGAATGCCAAAAGTAGCGCTGTAATGGCTAAATTTAAAAACAGTACCGTTGCTTACTTTAAAAATGTGCCTCACTTATGCCAAACAGTCTTTAAGATAACGCTCTGATAAATACACAGAATATATAGAGCCTTTAATAAGGGAAGGACAAAATGATGAGATTAAAGAGTATTAAGGGTATAATGGAGAATGGAGGATAAGAGAGTATGAAGAAGGACTTTTTGGACCGTGAGAGTTTCTCTTTCATTTCTATATATTTGTCTTTACTCACTATTGTAAATAGCATAAATATTGTACCTTGAAAATGATCTAACTTTATTTGTTGAAATACTTTTTTAATAGCCAAACATAGTTTTAATGTTTATAATATTTTTATCAAGCGTAATTTATGAAAAATATAATAAACCCTGTTATCTCGACCTACATCTGAATATTTAATTTACATGATAGACACTTGTTTATATTTTGGTCCTTACTTCGCTTATGCGTTACTTCTATCTCAGATATGTTTGGATTTCAGGGGTATCTAGGATTCACTCACCCCTCTCTGAGGCCCCCTTATAAATCTTATGAGTACGAGTCAATAGACGATGGCAAGCGGGCAGACTGGGACCCTTCACAATCGTATCTTGCGACATCATACGCTGTTGCTGGTGGGGCCTTGCGAGAAACCGCAATTAATAGTGTGATAGACAATGGACATCACTTTAGCGACCATAATAGGTAAGGCAAGTGTCTATAATATCACTATTTACAAGTTTGCATTACTGGGTTGCTGTATTTACTGCCGTCACAGAAATAAAACTAATAGGATAGCCAGTCTAGAAACTTATATGTGAGTAAATGTGTCGCCCGATTCAAAGTGTGTGTTTGGTCCTGGGTGACAACTCAGATACCTGAATTGGCTGGGTAGCATAATGGTTAGAGCACTTGAGTCAGAATCTCAGATTCGCCTGATCAATCCTGAACAAAGTTGTAAAATGTTGTGAACATTTTAAACTGACATTTTTCATTGGACTATCAGTTAATGAACCGATCAGTTTTAGTCGACAACAAGGCATCTTACTCAAACCACACTCCAAATTCATTCATATTTGCATTAACCGATTAGTGTAGTCATACAAGCTGGTCTCGTTCTTTACTCGTCATTTCTTAAACCTATGAAATGGAATAGAAAATTTGTATTTTCAATGGATTAATGACGTATTATTAATAAAATATGGTTTTCTTTCAGTTTAAAGAGTCACATTGGCACACACACAGTAGACATAAGTAAAAAGTAGCAAAATCAGTGTTGATCATGTGCAACTCACAAAGAATTAACTCCCGTCAACTTCCAAGCAAGCCTGCCACGGTTTGTTTTACTTGGGCCCTCCCACTGACATTGCCACAGATCAGTAAACTCATTGAGAGTTGCACGACTGGTCAGTTTTGGTAGTGAGCGGGAATCGAACCTACAAACTTTGTGAGAACATCTGGCCGAGGTGTTTGTACGATTTAGCCTACTTGATCACTACCATTAGCCTAGAGGCATTATATATAAGGTTATTAGTCAGTCCGCGCCCCTAGCGGAAAGAATTGAAGTTGCCGCAGTCATTTGTCACTAATTTTGCTACTAGAGTGCAGCATTAACTGGATCCCGTTGTAGGCTATAGCGAATAGAATAAAATTACTACCTTAATAAGTTTAAACATACACGAGGTTACAGTGACAAGTTCTGAGACTGGGAAAACAAGACTGTGACTGCCCATCTCTATCCATCCCTCAACTGAATTGAATGATTTGTTTTTTTAATATGTTAAAAAATACACAAGTACATAATAAAAAATCTTGCATTACTAACACAATAAATAAAAACACCAATATTCTTTTGTTTGATATTTGGATGTAGTATTCATCGTTTAAACATAAACACTTTTTATGTTTAAACAATAAAGTTATGATTAAAAAAATGTAATAAATTAAGCCTTACAACATTAAAAATATACCTACATTATACTGTACTTACAGACAAGATTGTATAGTAAATATCAAAAAGTTATAAATTACGGCTAATTTTTAGTCGCGTTCCCCCATGAAAGTTTGAGAGCGATTGTGGTGCGGTATAATAAAGTTCAGTAGATTAATTACAGATTCTTCTTCATCTAATTTAATCAAATTTAATTGAAATTACTTTAAAAAACTATGCCCACGATGGGGTATTGAATGTTTGACTACATGCTCTCATAAGGAGCACATATTTTAAAAGCATCCTAATATTTTATTTACAGGTAAGTCTTATGTAACAAAAAAAACAATATATTTAACCTGGATCAGCTAACTATGCAACTGATTGGGGAAGAAATTGTAGGGAGTGAGAACAAGCTTGCCATTACATTAGTGGTGTTATAGACACACAACAGACACAACACAGGACAAATTTTGATTATTCGACACGATGTCTTGATCATATTGAAACTCCCCCTCCTTCTCCCACTGTGATAGAGACTTAGTGTTTAAGATCAGACGATAAATAACAAGAAACTTTATGAAAACACTTTTAAGTTTTTGGTGGCTCAAATTTGACCAAATTATTTGATGCAGTGATGCGTTGCGGTTGAATTAATTGTAGAAATATTGAAAAAAGAAACTTACGAGTAACGAATTAGGTTTAATTTAGAAAGGAACATCAATATAAACAAACTCACACAATGATAAAAGTAAAAGTCATATGAATTAGATCAGGCATAAAACGCATGACTCACAACTGCACCAAACGCATAGTGAGAAAATATCAAATATTTGGTTTGATCTGGTAGTACCAAGCACGGATACAGGGGAGATCATGGGAGTCATCCCCCCCCCCAAAAAAAAACAAAAAACCTCAGACCACGTATATTACCCATTTTTTACAATAAAGGTTATTATATTTTGAAAATTTTATATTTTCCCCCCTTTATGACCCCCCCCCCCAAAAAAAACAATAGTGTATCCGCCCCTGAGTGGTACGCAGTGAGTTCGGCACTTAGTAGTAAGCTTGTTGACCCTCCCTATAATTTCTTCCCCGATAAAGTATAAAGTTATATAAAGCGATAACTAATATAAATTTTTGTTTGTATAATACATTTGCAGGTATGATGTTCGACGCTACAGTGATGGGCTGGACATGCGCCGACGGGATGTGAATAAAACTCTACGCAACAAACCTCGATCTTGGCAACCATCTCCCTACGGCAGTGATGAAGACGATGACCAACTGACCCGTGAAGAGAAGAAAGCCAAGATAAAAGCGGAGATAGCGAGACGTCGTCAGCAGATTGAAGAAAACGCTCGGCTTCACGAAGAATTATTGAGGCTGGCAAGACTTCGTGAGAGTGCCGAACTCGGTTTTACGCCGGGCAGTCATTCCGGCGGAGGTTATGCGATATCTAGTGTGCTCAAGTCTATCGACGACTTATTGCTGTCGGGAAGGGGTAGAGGAGATGAACTTTACGACGCTCGCGGTAGACTCGTGACCAGACGCACTCCGGAGGACAGGTCCATGGACCGTATCGCCTCCACATTCCGAACTGACGACTATACTAGTGGCGTGTATGAACGCTTGACAGACTTTTCTCCACTTACTGATTTCAGCACCCCACACGCCATGCCTCTGCTCCCTGATATGCCCACTCGATCGAGGAAACTCCTGGAGGACTTGGGCAGCTCTCCAATAACCGACTCTGTGCGAACTCTTCCACAAAAAGGTAATCTGCTAGTTGACTTGGGAATGAATCACTAAAAATTGTAGATAGTAGCTATTATGAATGACTGTCTAATAACACCTTTAATTATTGAGAAACTTTTTTAAACTACGACTGGATCCATGAAAACTATTTTCGTGTTAATTACGGAATAAAATTAAAAAATCTACGAAATCCTAGTTAATTAGTGTTGATTGTGTACCTTCTCTTTTCTAGATTACCTAATTTACATTTAGCCATTTGTCAAAGTAAAACTAAATGAATAAATTCAACTGTCTGAAACAAGCTATAACACGGTGTAAATAATGTAATTTTAACCAAAATTGGACCATGATAGTTTTTTCCATGACCCTTTATATATATTATCATGAAATAAGCGTTTCACACACTTAATTCAAAGGTACTTATAGCAGTTTACTTGTTATTTAAAAGATAAGGAACAACTAATCTTGTAATTTATCCAGATCAATTTATGTTTAAAATTTTGACAATGTATACAAAAATTATTTGTTTACAATGTTTATTTTCAAAATGGTGGTTGCTTATGAACTTTAAATGTAAATATCTCAAAAACTGCATATGAAAAAAAATTTCAGTGATCAGGGTTTTTTATAGAAAATTGAATTTAAAATCCAACCATACCAAAATTAAGGAAATCAGTTCGTAAATAAGGGAGAAAACTCATTTTTCAGAAAATTGTTATATGTCAATATCAACTTTTATTATGTAAAACCACTGCTAGTGAGCCTTAAAAATGAGATTTCCCCCTTATTTATGAACCGATTTCCTTAATTTTGGTATAATTAGATTTGTAATTAAATTCTTTATAAAAACCCTGATTTTTTTCATATGCAGTTTTTGAAATATTTACGTTTCAAATGTTTAAGCAGCCACCATTTTGAAAATAAACACTCTAAACCAATTTTTTTCTGTAATTAGGTCTTAATATGATAAGGCTATATTCCAAATTTCATTTTGTTACAACAAGCCGTTCTTGAATTAAAAATTCTTTTGTAAAAAAAACAAAATGGCGGCAATAGGAGTAAGTTTTGAATTTTGAAAATTTTAATATGATATTTTGACTTGCCTATGGTGCAGGAATAATACCTGAAAAAGTTGGTAGAGTTCCAGGACACCCTGTATATGAAATCTAAAGAGTAGAACATTTTTTTCTTACTTGTACACTCACACATTATTTTTAAACTACATGCATCCTGTATATTTTGTTTGATTGTGTAGTTTGTCTTTTTTGCATTACCTTACTTACATTTAGTCAGTTGAATTTTGCTATTTATAATCTTCATCTTTAACACATGTGTTTTCGTTTCCTAGCCCAGCTAATTACTACTGTATTGGTAAAGTAGTTTACTTTGGATTTTTGTGCCTTGTTAATTTTAAAAGTGTATTTTTTTACTTTGTTTAGTAACCATCACTTCAATTACCATGTAATCACACTTTTCTCAGTAAGTATTTCAAGTTATTACGGGGGCCATCCAGAAAGTAAAGAACATTTTGCACATGACGCCGAGCATAGCTCCGCCACCACCATGACTGTGCATGTGCCGGTCCACTCACCTCCCAAGTCTCGTTACTGTGCGCTCATGCGTCTTGTTTCTACAGCGATTCAAAATGGCTAAGTCAATAAAAAATCCAGTCAAATTTGAGATCCACAGTGTTACTCAGTTTCTGAATGTGCAAAATGTTAAAAATGAATGTGCCTATTGCAGACAAACAGTGAAGAGAGTTTATAGTGAAAGTGCAGCGAACAAGATATTGAAATTTCTGGAAATAATTCCTGTAGTATATAGCCTGTTTTCCTTAATTTCGACCTCAATTCTTTCTGGTAAATCATCTGTATCTGAGCAATGGCCTGTCACTCTGATGCTTGGCATTCACATTGGATCTTCTTTCATTAAATATAATATACCATTTACTCCCTGAAGACCTGTTTGTTACTTTTTCACTGATACACTTTTTTTGTGTTTATCTAAATATATCAATCGGCCGAACATTTTGCTCATACACTGCGGATATCAAATTTGGCAAGATTTTGTATTTTCACCCCCATTTTGAATTGCTGTAGAAACAAGATGTGTGACTGCTCATCAACGAGACTCGTCTCACACTTTGGCAGGGAGGTAAGTGGACTGTTGCGCACGCAGGCACAGTGTGGTGGGGAGCTGTAAATCGACATTAAATCAAATATATATGTATTACAATAAATTCAACTCAATATCAATTGACTTTGGAGAAACCCAATAAAATACAATAATAAGTGCATTTTAAATAATTTGATTTTTGGTCATAATCATTCAAAAATCTATCAACTGAAATTCTGTGTAATAAAATTTTCCTGGGTCTTTATTGGTTTATTTAATCAAATGTTTTGCAACTTTTGATTATTTTGAGGTAAATCATTTTACCATAGTTTTCCATTCTGCTTTGAAAATAAATGGTATATAGAGTTTCCAGTACGTTAGTGGTCAAACTTAAGGAATCGGTTTTATGAGTCACAATACAAAAATGCAAGAATAATGTTTTTCCAAAAACGCCTCTTTACCTGTATAACTTGTCTGCCGTTTTGTTATCTCCGAAACCACTTAAGTTATTTTAACGAAACTCAATATGGTGTTTAATGTAATTAATAACTAATTACAGAAAAATAATTAATTTGGAAAAAGTATTAATTTCCAAATGGCAGCTATTTAATTTAAAAAAAATCAAAATTGTCAAAGATTTTTAAAAAATTAAATGATAATTTTTTTAGTAAATTTGATTGTTTAACAAACAACCCTACTTTTAAAAATGTTGTTAAGAAATTGCTGATAAATTGGATTTAGCCTTTATAGTTGCCAACTCCACATTGATGTAGCTAGCTGTCTGACCCATACAACTAATAAATATGATTTCTCAGCAAGTTCTTATCCAATCTTTGTAAAGTAGTGTTGTTTGATTAAAAATAAAATTTACCAAATAAAATTATTATTGACATTGTTTCAAAAAATCAGCCAATCTTCGGTAATTTTGATTTAAAAAAAAAACTAAATGGCCACCATTTTCAAATGAACAATTGTTCAAATTGATTATTTTTCTGTCATTATTAACTACCTTAAACACCATACCAAGTTTCTTCAAAATAACTAAAATGTGTTCAGAGCTGTTTTTCCAAGCAAAACACAAATGACAAATATCTGGATAAAGAGGTGTTTTTTCGGTTGGAAAAAGATATTCTTGATTTTCTTGTTATTTTAACTCATGAAACCAATTCCTAATTTTATTCATATTTTGCCTCCTGTATTGAAAATCTACTTGAAGTAATAGGTTAGGGGCCATGCATAAATTACGTCACGCTAAATTCAGCCCTTTTTGACCCCCTCCCCCTGTGTCATGCTGGGGTCTTTACTAATATCAAGAGTATTTTGGGGTCTTCTTTGATTACAGTGGAAAGTGATCAGGACTCCAACATCAACTTTACACGTTTATTAACACAACCAAGGCTTGAAAATCTCAATGTATCGTTATGTAATTTTGACTGGTCAGATCTGTATATTTTAAATGACATAGACATAGCTATTGATTACTTCATGAACACTATAACCAACTTTTACAACTGTTTCTGCCCATTAGTTAAGAGGCCAAGATATAATAAGAAAGGTATGAAAACAGGTAAAAAATGGTTTACACCTAAGTTGAGAAAAATGCGTGAAACTCTCTTATCAATGTATGACATTTGGAAATCCAGCCATTTGGAAGTCGATAACTTTAGATTTAAACAATTTAAGAAATTGTACAGGAAAGCTATTTCAGAAGAAAAAATCTTAGCAAATAGTAACTTAATTACAAATGCTAAGAACAAATGTAAAACTGCTTGGGAAATCATAAAAAAAGAATCAGGTGAAGTAAAAAAACACATCAATATTCCTATTCCACCAAATATCTTGAATGATTACTTTATAAATGTTCCAAATTCTGTGTCATCTCAGATAAGTAGTTCTAATAATGTTACCTATATAGATTTTCTTAATAACTTTGAATTGCCTGAATTTATAAATGGTCAAAACTTTAAATGGAAAGCAGTTGATGCTGAAACAGTCAAATCTATAGTTTTACGATTAAGTAGCTCTAAGAGTAATGATATTTTCGATCTTTCTAATTATGTTTTAAAGAATATAATCAGCTGTATTACTCTGCCTTTAACACACTTAATTAATCTCATATTAATGATTGGCAAGTTCCCACAGTCCTTAAAACAAGTCAAAGTTACACCTATATTTAAGAAGGGTGAAAGGAACTCTCCTGAATGTTACCGCCCGATTGCCATTGTACCCATTGTGAGTAAAATCATAGAATCCTGCATGTTGGAACAACTATACAACTATTTTGTGTCAAATAATTTGATTTACTCCCATCAATATGGTTTCAGACCCAAGCATAATACAACCATGGCAATTGAAACTATTGTAAATCATATCTTACAAAATTTTGAAAATAAATTAGTTGTAGGTTCATGTTTAATTGACTTAACAAAGGCTTTTGATTGTATTTGTCATAGTACTTTAAGTAACAAATTAAGATTTTATGGAGTTAGAGGTAATGAATTAGGTCTAATTGAATCTTATTTGGAGGATAGATTCCAGATGGTTGAAGTTAATAGCATTAAATCAGACTTTAAAAGAATAATAGCTGGAGTTCCCCAAGGTTCGGTCTTGGGTCCTTTCCTTTTTCTTGTATTTATAAATGTTACTGTAATATACCTGATTGTTTAAGTGTTTTATATGCAGATGATACAACGCTCTTGAACTCTCAAGTAAACTTAAGTGATGCTAAGAATCAAATTCAACAGTCCATGTCAATCGCCAATTTGTGGTTTCAAACAAATAAACTCTTAGTTAATAAAAGTAAAACTGAAACCATATATTTCACTCATAAAAACACCGAGGAACAGCTTCTACCTTCTGTTAAGCTTCTAGGAATTACTTTGGATTCAAAGCTTACTTGGGAGGCCGATGTTGTTAGTGTATGAAAACGTTTGTCTAGAGTTGTTTATCTTCTTAGGAAACTTAGGGACTGTGTAAATGTAGAGGTTCTAGTCACAACATATTACGGTTTATTTCATTCAATTTTGACCTACGGTATTCGCCTTTGGGGTAACTCTAGTCGATCTTTAAGTGCTTTCATTTGGCAGAAAAAAGTCATTAGAATTATTTCTTGTTTAACGGAAAGAGAAAGCTGTAAGAACAGTTTTATCAAACTTGAAATATTAACTTTACCATCTATTTATATACTGTCGAATCTCGTATTTGTTAAAAATAATATTGGTAAATTCAAAAGCTTAAAGGATACACATCAGCATGACACAAGACATAAGGATGAGTTTGTAACACCTCAGGTTAGGCTTTCCAAAACCATTAATAGTTATTGTTACCAACAAATAAAAATGTTCAACAAACTTCCTCAAGCTATCAGACTGCTTCCACAGCCAAGCTTTAAAATTAGACTTTGTAAATGGTTAAAATCTAAAGCCTTTTATTCTGGGCATGAATTTTTTAATTGTAATATGTCTGACCTGTAAAACTGTTAAATGTTATTTATGTAGTTGTTTCTAAATTGTTAAGTTTGTATATGTTTCTTTAATTCTGCAAGAAGAAGTACCTCTCTGTGAATTATGGACATAAGTATTATGATTTTGATATCTGACCTTTGCCTATTGCATATTCCATGTTATGTTTAACGGCAATAAAGAATTTTGTCTATTGTCTATTGTCTATTGTCACGCTCTGTCACGCTGCTCATTACTCCCCCCTCCCCCTGTCACGTCACACTTATTACTTATTAAGTATTGGATTGTGGCGCATGGAATTTCGTTATTGTAACTAACGATTTCGCAGGCTTAACACCATTAATCGTGACACGTCACGCAGCCCTTAGCCTACCCCCTCCCCCGTGTCACGGTCTGTCACGATGTGCCGCACCCCCTCCCCCCCCCGGGGAGGCGTGACGTAATATATGCATGGCCCCTTATGTACCTTAACTGTCGTCAATCCTAAATCATTAGTAGATGACTAGTTTTGGGACTGCTGCCCCATTTTCAAATCTATACGTCGAAATCTAGTTGTATAACACATGGTCGTTTTCAAAGTTTAAAAAGTTACATATGTCACAAATATAAACGGACGGGGACACGATTACAAAACAAACAAACATTTAATACGGTTAGCGTGGTGAGCCAAGGACAAATCCAGACTCATGAGGATTGGCCCTTTGCCGGCCACGCTAACCATATTAAATATATCTTAGTTTTGGATTCGTGTCCCCGTCCGTGTGTGTTTGTGACATGTGTAACTTATTAAACTTTGACAACGACTACGAGTTATACAACTAGATTTCGACGTTTAGATTTGAAAATGGCACAGCAGTCCCAAAACTAGTTATCTACTAGTGATTTAGGATTGACGTTGGATAAGGTATGTAACCTATTACTTCAAGTCAATTCCTAAGGTCTGGCCACTTGCTTACGGGGCACTCTGTATACAATACACCAAAGGAATAAATAAATAAATCATTGTACGGTTTTTTTTAAGATGTGAAGGTTTTTTACACTGATTTATAGCTTTTATAAGTTTTAATTACTTGAGACTTGATATCGACTTGACTATCTTACTTGCAGATGCCACAATCATTTGATTGTCAAATCTGAAACCGTGAGTTTATAATCTTCATGGGAATCTAAATACTTCCAGAATCTAACACACTCCACTGGATACAATAAGAAAGTAGTTTATCAAATTCGTTTATTTTGCAGCCATGCGTCAAAGGAGCATGATTGGCTAGAATTTTCATATTTCCCTTGGGATCAACTCTTGGGTAAGACTAATTTTCTAAAGTATTAGTCATTTTAGACTAATTTTAAAGACTTGACTCCCCATAGTGAATCTGAACCTAACAGTTAATGTTAGATTGAGATGTAGATTTTTATAGATTATGTTTATAGATTTTTCCTCCCCGTACAAACTTCAAAATACCTATGCAATTACCATAGTACTCAGCTGTCTAAAACGGTAGTTTAAATATATTCCCCACTCTTAGAGTAGAAAATAATTATACCATCCATTAAAATGCACAACGTTAAGACATATAAACAGTTTCAAAATTTGTATTTATCTATAATCACTTTCAATCAATCAAAATATATTTTGTACATTATCATTAAGATATGTATAGTGTCACAGAAATGCATCTTAGGAAATAAGGTTAAAACTAAATTAATATTACAATTTTCAAGTCTAGTCGGAAAATTGATTTAGAGTGTAGAAGGATTGTTTTTGTAGCCAGGTATTCAGGCACTGCCCAAAAAACCGTTTGTCGCTTTTCTTTGGTTCTATCAGCAAGGTGTTCCACATCTTGGCCCCAATGTAGCTGGTTTTCTTCTCTGTAGAACTTAGAATATGTATAGGTAGGCAGTAGCTGCTAGTGTGCCTTGTGTTGTGTTAATGGATTTGCGATCCATTGCTTGATCATTCTGGCATCTTAATGTATAGACATGAGTTGATGCTTCTAGGATGCACAAGTACTGCGAGGATCTTTAACTTCTGGAAGGCATCTCTGCAGGTTTCTCTGGATTGTAAATTACATAAATTTCTGATTGCTTGCTTTTTGAGGACAAGGATACATTGTAGGATTCCTGCCGTAGTACCTCCCCATACATCAGTCCCAAAACGTAGATGCGACTCGAACAGGGCATGATAGGCTACATTAGCTGTCATCATGTCACAAACATTTTCCAATCCTTATCACACACACCCCAGTACTTAATTAGCTGCAGAAGGAGTCCGTGTGTGCTGTCCATGATAGTCTGTCGTCCAGTGTAACACCAAGATATTTGGTAGTTGTAACTTCTTCCAGCTCAGATAGTCTTCCAGTATGTTCTTTTTGTATTCCCAGGATCAACTGCTTGGTTTTATTTTCGTTCCTGACAAGGTCATTGTTGACAGTTTAGTACTGCCATGTTTAGCACAACAAAGCTGTCTACCTCCAGTTGTTCTGTCTTTGGTCTGCCAAGGAGTAAAACTGTGTCATCAGCATACATAAGTGATTTACAGTGGTCTTGCACGTGCCTAGGGAAGTCATTTGTGAAAAGAATAAACAGAACCGGCTCCAAGACAGATCCTTGAGGGACTCCTCATGTGATTGGTTTCACTTGAGATCAAATTGTTTCTGTTCTACCATTTGCTGAATGTGTTATTTCCTCCAGTTGTCTTCTGTCGGTTACATAGCTAGAGAACCATACTTTTGTCCTCCTTATATTCTTAGGTTTGTTAATTTCCTTAAGCTCATGACCCAGGCAATCAAAGGCTTTCCTGTAATCTAGGAGAATGCAGATGATGTGTTTCCCTCTTCTTGTCGATCAAGCATGAATTCCACTAAACTGATCAGTGCTGTGCTTTTGAATTCCCCAGAAAACAAAAACAACTTCTGGATACACCACTGACACTACTGGGAAATATGATTCAAAGGGTTAATTGAGGGTGGGGGGGTTTAAGTCTCAAGGATGATTTTGGGGGAATCACGCTATTTACTTGGGGGGGATGGGCACCCCTGGAATGTAGTAGTTTGTTTGAAGCTTTTGGATGATGTTTCTTGTTCAAAGATTGTTTAGCATAGTTTAAACACAGTTAGGGTGCTTCCTCACTTTTATTTAATCTTGTAAACAAAAGAATTAAATTTATTAAGAATTAAATATTCTAGGTCATGAAGTCCTCGATTGGCTTAGAGAATTTTACCAGGCTCTGTTTAAGTAACTTTCTGTTGGCCGGAAAAGTCATACTAAGAGTCCAATACTGGCAAAAATCTTTAGTAGATTTCAATGTCGAATGTTGTTACCATGAGAAATTCCCAAGGCTTTCGTTAAAGGTAACAAGTTTGGGCTGTGTTTGATTACACTTGCTATGTCTGTGCACACATCTTTATTGTTAGTATTGCTGTTTATGTGTAGCTGAGTGTCTGTGATGTGCATCAGATTAATAAGCTGACTTTTTGCACTGGAAAATAATTTTGTAAATCAAAAGAAAAGTAACGTAATATTTTTGTAAGTGACCCATGGATTGTCAGTTGATTACAATCATTTCAGATGGCTTGTATTTTTGTTCCAGCACAAGCTCTGCTATAACAGGACTCACGGGAGGGGGCACGTCCTTGTGTCGAGCCCTAGTCAATCATCTAGACTCCACTTGTGTCTACACAGACACCGATACTTGCTCCCATATCATTTTTGTGAGATGTGTGTTCGCTGTTCTTTTTTAATCATGAATGAATTTTTCTAGATTAGATACCGGTCTACCTTTTCTATTCTCGTAAGTTCATTAGGAAAACATTACTTCGAATTATGATTTCTTTTGTAATTCACATTGTTATCATATCAATCTCACTGGTGTATATTTTCTGTAAATAAGTAACAAACAAGTATTAATGTATATACTTGTATATAATTATATTTACATATACATATTTTTGCTTAGTATTTTAGTTGTTCAGATTTGATACTTTATCTGTAACAATAACAAATTCATGACGTATGTTATAGGGCTTGCTATAGCGAAAGTATTTTTTAAATGTCTATCTGTATTCGAGTGTTCTTAAAAAGTGGCGAGTGAGCAATAATCCCACACTCCTCATTAACAAAATTACAATATCGAAGAAAGTTACTATGTTTATATTAGCAACAAAAGCAAGTTAGAAAGATTAAGGAAAGTTAATATTCTCCGTTTACTTCAGGATCTTCAAAACTATTTAAATGCACTTCCTATTTACACCGGGTGGAGAGAAAATAAAACAAAATTTAAATGATTTTATTTTATTTTCCAAAACAGTTTCCACTTATATTACATTAAGTATTTTAATTAAAAAATCATAATCCAGACAAAAATGTACAAATCAAACTCGTTAATAGTAACTAAATTAAAAATTCTTACAAATAAGATAGAATTATTAAAAGTTTTGAAAAAAATTGTGAGCTAAAATCTGTTATAAGACAAATTAAACTAATGGATCTAAGACTTAAGATCGTACAGAGTGATTCATTTATAGTATTACAAATTATAAAAAACACTATCAATATTAGATATCGAGCCTGCAGACCAAGCAATGGACCAAACAGATCGCCTTTCAACAGTTGATACAATACCCAGAGTAACTCTCACACCTATATTTGGCATACAAATAAACATGTTAAAACTCTTTTCAAAATTACATCATAAATTACCAGGTATTCCTGATAATAACCTGAATATTGTGAAGTATGATTACACTGCATTATCTTAGAATGGATTCAGTAATCTTACCTAAATGATTCTGTCAACCATGCAAGAGGAGACAGCAAGGACAAAACCAGGACAACATTTCAGGAGGGGTTTAGGGGCAGATTTAAGGAATGGGGTCAGTGGTCGGGGAGAGGGTGAGAAGGGTTTCCTAGAGTAGACGTTGTATAAATATAAAAATATAACAGGTTTATTTACCCAATCTACAACCTTTACAGGCAACAGTTAACACAAATCATGTTCTCGATTACTGTCTTGATCAGATGCTATAAGAATAAGAATTTATACTTGATGGGAGGAGAAGGGCAAGATTTAGGGAACTTTGATAATCATAACACACTTTTATTGAAGGTGGATATATATTGAGTTATCTGTGATTTTTCTCTTGCCTAGTTTGGACCTTATTTAAAAAAATTGCTTGCAGTTTTTTTTAGGATAAGCAACCTTGTATTATTTGGGTAAAATCAGGCTTGCCTTAAGGTTCTTTATCTTTTATTTTCCCTCATGTCCCTTACTGATTTGGATGATAAATTACCTCACAATGGATCAAAATTTAGTGTATGACACAACATTGCTTTATGATAGGAAAAAAATTGATGTCGACATGAAATATGGTAAAATCACAACAGTTGTTGAATGTTCTCTGAATTTATTTTTTAACTGCCAAGTTGAATCCCCTCTACTCAAGTTTCACTAACAATTTCAGAATGTAATACAAGTTGTTGTGAAGTAAACATTTCTGAGTGTCACTATTCCCACTCAAGGAGTCTGCTTAAGCCAAGTAGCTTCATTACTGGATTATTTAACAAATCTAGATGAGTTTTGAGTGTTTTGAGCGTTTTGCATCTCAATTCTTAAAATCACTACTTCACATAGTTGTATTTTTTAAATATTTGTCCCCCCCTTTGTTATGTTTTATGTGGTCATCAAGGTTCAAAAGTATTCATTCTACTTGATGATATTTTTAAGTTACAAACATACCAAATTATACATGTCTTCAAGAGTTTAGGACACAGAGAAAAACAATTGAGAATTCTTACAGAATAACTTTACTCTTAAATTAGAGATGCCAAGAATGGCAGAACTATAATGGCATCCTGTGTCCTCATTTCCTGCACTTTCATTACAGCTCTTGGGTTACTAACTCTGTAAAAAATTTAACATTCCTCTATGGTTACTGTTTCAATATACTGAATTTTTTATTCAATAAAAAATTCAATCATAAAAATTGTTGATATCTTTGTAGGTGAGATTGGTTTCTTCCTGTCTTGACTAATATAATAATTCGGGATTTACTGACTGAAGATGAGGGTAGTTAAGGCTCGGCGAGAGAAATTTAAACTATGTAATACTAATTTTTGTATCATTATATTTTATATATACCTTGGGTAGTATGAATTTTTGATGGCATACAATCTTATCATCTGTAAATTTGTGGGTTACATTAATTCAGGTCTGCTTTATAACTATTATTCATCAAAAGAGTTTTTGTTCTGGCACAGAAGTTTTACATAGACGTAATGGGTGTTTCATTTCATCTCTGTTGGTGTTTCGTTATGAGTGTTTGATCGTGGAACTATGTGAATATAATTAATTTAAAGTGTTTTATTTGTATATCAACAAAACTAAAATAGAAGTTCATATTGCATATTAAAATATCTTACTAGTCACTAGTAGAATAAAACCCTTCTCAAAAAGATTATAATTAGGTATAATTGTACCATATCAGGAAGAGACCCAGTTTGAAAACAAACACGCACAATTACCATCGCTCCTCACCAAGAGGGAAATACATTTATTATGCATCAGCTTGATCAAAGTGATAACAACATGATGCTTTGTTTATTGGGTATTTATAAAGTTGTGAACGTTTAGCTGAACCAGAGCTCTCGATTGCTCTAATCGATTGAGAAGAGGAAAGAGAGCAGTCAAGCAGTGCCTACAGTCTCTTTCCTAAATCAAGCATGATAAGCATGATACAAATTTAAGGGAATACCAAATGAAATTTTAAAAATATACATGTAGATAATTTCACCCAACCTTAACTTTTGTTATTTTTATTGAAAATTTGAGGGAAGAGGATAATCTAAACAGCAGCTGTTTTGGCCGGTTTTTCTTTCACTGGTCAGTTGAGGAAGCATCCACTCCGTATCAAATCCAAAGCTCAATTTGAGGGAAGAGGATAATCTAAACAGCAGTTGTTTTGACTGGCTTCTCTTTCACTGGTCAGTTGAGGAAGCATCCACTCCGTATCAAATCCAAAGCTCAATTTGTTACCAATTTAATATTGAGCTTCTTCAAAATAATTTTTAATAACTGATATGTATATTTTTTTTAGATGCTAGAACGTACAAAAATGTTGAGTAAATCGATAGAATGAGTGTGGGGTACGTAGTGGTATGTTGTGGCTTAAGCGAACCTGCAGCAGCGAACACACACTCAGCTTTTGCTTCCGCTACGTTGCATCTGACCAACTGTTTCATCTTCATACTGTTATTCACATATTTTTTTAAAACTTATACTAATGTTGTGCTGGGATGTCCACCCTATGTGCGGGCATCATGCACAACGGCACATTCCCATGTATAGCCAAAAACCTTGTACAGTCAGTCCATAGATCATGCTCAAGGAACACATATTTTAGTTCTAGAAGGACGAGGTTAAGTTTTACTCAGATGTGTTTATCGTGTCGTTGTGAAATCAAAGTTTTAATGTCGACTTTTTATGTAGTTCTATCATTTATCGATTATAAAATCGTTATATATGTTTATATTTGGAGTACTGTTAACATATGCAAAGTTTATTTGATTAAGTTTCATATGGTTTTTGAAGTAATTACACTTTTTACTGGTACTATTAAGGCCTAACTTTTGGAGAAAGTCTGGTTGATAGGCATGTTTGTCCTCCTAAAGCACAATATTAGGTATTCGTTATCCATTATAACATGTTCATTGTGTCTTTACAAAGTAGTGGTTGTTAATTTGTATTTTGTACATATTTTTACTGTAAACACTGTTGTTTTGTTGTAACTTATTGCATCATATTGAAAGACCAGTTGCTGTTTACTTACTTTTTTTTATTCTAACGCAAAAGAGAAATGTGTGATTTTTAAATTCTAACAATGACTGTTCTATATCATTGAATAACATCGAAACAGTTAATTTTTACAACTTAACTATTTAAAAGCTCGTATGACCAAAATAAGTTTCTAATTCATTATTAAAATTACTAGCTGCTCGATCAGTAAAAAAAATTAAAAAACCTACCAATTAATTCTGTCTGAAACAAGCTGTAACATGGTGCTAATAACTTAATGTTGACCAAAATTGGACCGTGATAGTTTTTTCCATTACAATTCATATATATTACCTTGAAAAAAAGTGTTTCACAAACTTCATTGAAAGGTACTTGTATAACATGACAGTTTCCTGATTATTTATCGTATATTTTATTATTACTTTGTTACTTTGCCTAAGGGTATCTTTCTAAAATAAAAGGAACCACTGCTGTTGTAATTTACTGAAATGAATTGATGTTTAAGATTGACAATGTATATATGAAATCTAAAGAGCAGAACATTTTTAATCTTTCCTACTCGCTTACACACTCACACACTATCTTTAAACTAACATGCACCTTGTATATTTCTTTCTGATAGTATATAATAAATATTCTTAATTTATTTTTAAAGAGGTTAGTAGCCCTTGTTTTCAAAATTTGCCTTTCTGTCCTGTGATTTTTATATCTCAAACAGATACCCCATTTTGTTTTGTAAACTGGCGATGTGGATTGTTTTCTGCATTTGTGATAGTGCTATTATCCTGATTTATAGTTGATATGGTTGTGTTTTGTACAATGAGTTATACAAATTCCATATTATTGACCTTTCATACTTCAGAAAAAGTATGGCAAAGAAGGCCAACAAACAAATTGATTTCAGATTTGTCAGTGACGTTTGGGATTCATAGAATATAAGTAAGGGTTACCAAACTTTTCAATTCAGTGAAAATTAGTATGAAAGCTCTTACATTCTCACCATCTAATTGCTATTTCAAATAGAAGAAATATTATAAATGACTTATGACGAATCTGTTTTGGATTGATGTGAAATTATTGCAATTCAATATTTTATAGTATCTAGCCACAGCATTTATTTTAAGTTTAATTTTAAAATCTTTTGATGCTCAAAGAGTACAAAAGAATAATTATTTGTCTGTTTTAACCAGTTTTCATTCTATTTACACGATGAATTGGTATAATTATTATCTATGCATTTGGGCTGCTCAAATATTTATGTCACTGTGCGATGAGAGCAAACAAAAATATTATTCTCACTCATTGTTTCCATATATCATCATGCATCGTAACTCTCTTTTCGACACTATACTAAGAATAAAATTCATATATTTTGAAATAATTAATTTGCAATAAAAAATTGTTTTTTGTATATAAAAATTTGTATCGATATCAGTTTTTCCAATTCTTTTCACTAATTATTACTTCCCACAGCTAGTTAAATTATCAATTTTCAATTCATTTTTCTTTTTTTACTTGAAAGTTTGTAGAGGAGTGGATGAAAATGTGAGGTTATACTTGAAGGTTTTCTTTTAAAGCTTCCAACACTATAATCTTTACCTGAAACTGAAGTTTAAGTTGCCAATATTTTGAATATAAATGGTTAAAAAATAGCCAAAATATTGCCAAAGTTAAAACTATTTTTACAAATATTTTGATTCTATCAAGAATCAAGAATCAAAAACTTTACTAACCAATTAATACAATACCTATAAACAACAGCATTTAAATACAATAGGCTTTGTCAAGGAATTTATACATCAAAAAGATACATCAACTACTCACATGTGTGTTGAAACATGAAATGTAAATAATTAACCCATAGGAGAATCAACCTCAATGTTTCCTCAAATATTTTTAACAATTTAATCTTCTATAAAATCACTATTAGAAAAAATGTTACAGTTAATAATGTTCAAGTAATTGGTTAAGTTAATTAAAAATTAAGAAATTCCAAAGCAAATTGTGACTTTGTAAAATTATACAATTTCCTCTGATTGGAATATTCATAATATCCAGTTTTAATTAATAATTATGATTGGAATAGTCATAATATCCAGTCTTAATTAGTAATTATGATTGGAATATTCATAATATCCAGTCTTAATTAATAATTATGACTGGAATATTCATAATATCCAGTCTCAATTAATAATTATGATTGGAATATTCATAATATCCAGTCTTAATTAATAATTATGTTTTCAAACTAAAAAGTATTTGTATACTCTGTAACAATGTAATTTTGTCTTTCCTTTTATAAAATGAGTTTCAAAGTTCACTGTTACCATTTCAAAAACAATTGCACCTACTAACAACAAGGTAAATGTGTATGATTATCAAAATTGGACTCCTGAGACAGAATGAGGAAGAAATAAAATAAAGAAATAATGATCATTTCACAATATGTACTCAGTATTTAAATATTATTGCTCTGAACCACATACTAGTATCTTCACCAATTCATTATTAACACTCTCAAAAAATTCCAAATCAAAATCGTCTTAATACATAATTGATAATTAAGATTTAAAATAAAATTTATTCTTTATTTTGAAGTATTACTGTATATACAAAGCTTTATCTGTACCCACCAGGAATGTTCTTATTTCTGTATCCCGTTTTTCTCTATATAAATATTTGAATTTGTTGTTGTCAATACATGTTATTTTGTTTTACAAATCAGATCTTAAATTTATGTTTATTAGTGTGTTAAGAATAATTGTACAGCCTGAATGTATTTTTGTAAGCGTGTTTATCAAAATATATTTGTATTGTAATATTTACCCAGTATAGACATTACCATCCTTTCAGTGACAATACTGTTCCTTGGGGGTGACTCTATATGGACTTCTTTGCTTTTGATTGTTAAGTTTTTGTTAATATTAGGTATTGTTGTTTTGTTGGAATAACAAAGAGTTAGAAACTGAAACAATTTTATTTATTTATCAAACCTACCACACCTGAACCAGGTAATCAAACCACCACTCCTGAACCAGAACCTGAACCAGATAATCAAACCTACCACACCTGTCCCGGGACTACCTTAAGACTGGTCATTACCAGTTTTGAGGCTGACATTGGGTACAGCAAATGAAGTTGTCATTACATATGGTAAGTCTTTTGGCTGTCCATTATGACAAACTTCCCTTTCACCTTTGGTCCCTCCTTTTGCAGCGGTTAGGGGCAGAATCTCCGTGTTTGGTCCCCACCTGCCAACCTGAGAATGGATGGTCCCTGGCTGTTGTACATGGATACCCTGTCAGTTGAGTTGACCAGTTGGAGGGGCAAAATGAGGGTCCCCTGTTTGAGAGCCTCATCCCAGCTGTCACAGGGGCACAGGAGTTGGCCCTCTGAAGGGTCGATTTGGCTGCCATCCCTTCCCACCCTTTCCTTTCCTGCTATATACTATCTTTCCGGTAACCTGCGCAATATTCCCGCTTGTGGAAGATGTGACTAGCAGCTATGCTGGTGTTTCCTAATCCGCAACAATGATGATGATGACCTGCCTCACCTAAACCAGGTAATCAAACCTACCACCCCTGAACCAGATAATCAAACCTACCACACTTGAACCAGAACCAGAAGCAGATAACATTTATAATCGCTGACTTTTTCAGCTAAATGAAAGATAATTTGTTTATACTAGAATTGGAAAATTATAACACAGCTCCAACAATTTGAGAATGACGAAATATTATTTTTTAGTGTAGACACACAAAAACATAATTTTACATTAATTTCACTACAACTATAAAGACAGTTTTGATAGAGGTTAAAGGTATTTTGAGGTAATAAATAAAAAAAACTTTTAAATTTGAAAATCGATGTCAAAAGCCATGGTTTATTATGAGTACATAGAGTACTAAATTTCAATTACTGTAATACTATTTCAAAACACAAAATCATGCCAATTTATTAACTTCACCATAGAAACTACTTTAGAAAACTTAGTGTAAAGATGAGAGTAGGAAATAATTTATTCAAAATAAATAGAAGACGGATATTTTGACTGATGCTACAGGATAGTGAACGGTTGTTGTTATAAACAAAAGAGTAGTATGGCAACAACAGACAACTCTAGCAGAAACACAGAGGGAAAACATATATTTGTCATTGATAACGGTTTCTTATAGTTCTTGACGGATACATATTTGTAGTGATTTTTTTTCCAGAACGTAATACCTTCTAGTCTAGAAGTATTGAACTGCAAAGCTACAGGATAATTTGAAAAACAAGACAAGATGTCAAGGTAAGTAGAACAAGATAGGAGACTAAATTGACAAGTATCATCATTAACATTTAAAGTAATATGTAATTGATAGATTTATTTACATTTAACATAATTTTCATGTAATGACTCTTGTCAACATAATTTAGTCCAAAAAAGACTATTCATCTAACTAAAATGTGCATTATATGCACTGGCATCTTTAAAACTTATTTCCCACACTAGAATATTCTTCAGGAATACAGTAAACCTTGGATTATCCGGACTGATGTGGCGGAATATAGATCCGAAAAATCGGGATGATCTGAAGCTGCTAAAACATCTCATTATAAACGATCGGGACTCTAGCGCCTGCAATATTGATGCTGAAAATTGTGTGGAAAGACTGTAAAACAGAATAGACACAGTGTATTTGAATATCGTGACACACAATACAATCACAGCTACAAACACAACACAACCTTACAAATTGTGGTTAGTAATGAACGGTCAACCAACGAGGTTAAATATATATAGAGGTCTTGTATGGAATAAAAAAGTGAAGTCTACATGATCGACCACCATTCTCCTCAGGTAACCAATCAAATCCTCTCTTTACAAGTTAAATATTTGCCAGCTGACTGTCAACTGTCAACTCATGAAAAGAGGATTTGATGTTGATGTTGCCATGGGAGCAGAGTTGTCAGAGGGGCAAATGGTGTTTGAACATTTAGGCTGCACTTTTTTACACGAGACGAGACATCTATAAATCTATTTAACCTCGTTTGTAAATTGATGTATTGTTTTTTGGATTTTTTCGCAACCACTAGGTTAATGATTCAAAATACTACATTATTTTGTTCTAAGCTCTATAAAATGAAAAAAACCAAAATTGTGTGAATTAAAAATTTTAGAGTTAAAAATGCTAAAAACTGATTTTTGGAAAATTGTAAACCTCTATAAAACAAACCCTCTTCCCATTGTCCGATCTTTCTGGTTTTCAAACTCAAAGTTATGAATGGCTCTTTACACATTTGTGCCAAATTTCATCAAAATCAAATATTTTTTCAAACGTTATCGCGTTCATGGACACATACAGATATATATGGGGTACAGCCCCCCCTAAAACCTCCCTTCTGATAATGTGATTCATCTGGTTTTTGAACTCATTTAAAAAATTCTACTTTACATATCTGTGCCAAATTACATTAAAATTGGATCTTTTTTACTGGCGTTATCGTGTTAACGGTCGCCAAAAATGCTGAAAACTCTGTTTTCAATATAAACACATGCAAACATTTTGAACAAATAGGGTTTCAGTTACATATGAGTTTCCGACTAAAAAATGTTTTACATTTGGAATCTACAGTCAAAAATATATCACTTACAATCGACAAATATATACAAATATATGTTTGTCAAAGGTACCCTATACTCTATTTTTACCCTTCCACTATGCAACCCATGGTGATAGCTACTTTCCTATAAAGGAAATTCGCTAAAAGGATGGGTCCCAGAACTGAGCCTTGAGGTACTCTAAATTTTAGGTATTGCCAATCACATTGACAGTCATTAAAAGGGACACATTGCTGCCTGTCTATTAGATAAGGGGTCTTAGCCACAACAGCACCTCAGCATTAAAACCCGTGTTATTTAAATATTTTAAGAGAAATGGAGTGTCTGACTCAATCAAAAGCCTTTCTTAAATCCAGCTGTACTCCAATGGTCCTCTTCTTCCTATCTAAACGATTTGCCATACTTACAGTGAAAGAAGCCAGCGCCTCACCAGTGGATCTTCCCTGGGTAAATACAAACTGATTGTCTGTAATTAAATTGTTATTATGAATTACTGGCAAAATTTTGTTCACAAACATAAATTCAAAAACTTTGCTAAAAGATGATATTTTGGAAATTGGGTAATATAAATCAGGGATCATACTACTCCTTCCTTTTAAAATTGGAGTAACACAAACTTTCTTCATAGTACTTGGAAACTTGCCAGTTAAAAAGGATGTTGTTATGACTTAGACAGTGGAATGCTTATGTTACTTGAATGTGATTTTAATACTTTGTTGGATATTCTATCCATATTCGACATTGTCATCAGAGTGGTGGATATATTACTAACATCATTTTAATTCAGACTAGCAGCTACAGTTGCAAAGTGTTCATTCAGAGCATTAAATTTTATTTTTTGATAATTTACGTTTTGTCCGTCTACTTCCAGTACTATATTTTCATCTTGACATGTTTGTTTTCCATTTATTATGACCCATGCTTCTTTATATCTATTTGATGATTTGTATAGCAAATTCATAAAGTAGTCATCTTTTGCCAATTGTATTACATTACAAAATACATAAAAAAACCTTAACACTTAAATAAACTCATAAAATAACGAATCGTAAACCGTCTGTTCTCTCTCACGTTTTGATCAACTTTTTCCACCTAACCTCACTAATGAGGGTAATGTCAGAGGGGACAGAGAGCCCATTTTATTTCTTGTCATGAACATTCATGTGGCCATCTTGAAATGTTCTAACCCATCTGTGTGTCATTCTATTGCTTATTTAGTTTTTTCCATACACTTCACTAATCTGCCGATGAATTACAGCCGCTTTTACACCGTTAACGTTTAGAAATTTAATCATAGCGAGCACAGTTGGGGGGGCGAGGACCTCAATCGACGGTGCCATTGTGAATGCTCACAAACAAATGAAAATCCAGTCCTTTTTTTCGTAGTTGCATCCCAGGCTTGCCAATAGAAGCAGGTACACAGCGCACCATGCAGGAATGCCAACCGCAGTGTTACAACGGCGGTATTCAAAAACGGTACTTACTTTAAAAACACGCTTCGTATTATTACTTACCAAATACTGGTATAGCCAATGATGTTAACTAAATTTATATACTTCGGTATTGGTTTCGGGTAAAATTACGATCCATCTTCTGCTACTACTCTCACTAAGACATCAATCATGACAAACATGGAGGTGCTAGAACTGATAGTGTCTTAGTGAGGATAGTGGTAGAAGTCGGATCGTAATTTGATTCAAAGGTAATTTGATTGTAATTTGGCAAGTTATAAAGTGCACTATGCAGATTTGTTAACGACAATAAAAATATGACAAGGCTTTAGAATTGTTAAATATTAACTGATGGAACATTATATTATAAAAACAACTGAAACAACCCCACTATTCAGAAAGGAGGTGAATGAATGAAGTAAATTTGCCTGAGATGAAAAGATTGGTCTACTAAATCACTCGCCAGGAATAGGAAGGCAAATATGACTAGGAATTCCTGCTATGACAGTTGAGCATGTAACAAAAGCAAGTCTGGGGCTGAACAAAGTATCCCCAGCAGCACACATCGTTGGGCCATCGTCGGCATTGAAGGATATGGTAAGAAGATGGTCGGTTGGCATTAACGCGGTTGGGCCAAGGAGCCAATCGTTGGCTAGCCCACGTTGGCAAATCCAACCATAGCCGACGTTGGGCCATCAAACGCTATTTTTGGCAAATCCTACCATTATATTATTATTAATTATATATATATGATATATAATGCCAACCGACCATTTCCCTACCATATCCTACAATGCCGACAATGGCCCAATGTTGGCCCAACGATTTGTGATGATGGGCCAACCTAGCGCCAACTGTTGGCCTACCATTTTCCTACGTTGGCCCAACTATTTGTGCTGATGGGGTATAAACTAACATTACATTTTTAATATTATAATTATATTAAATATATATATACATATTAATTTGCTCGTAGTTTTTCATATTTCATGGATACATAAATCAAATTAACTTGTTCCTACTTTTATTACAGTGATTTTTGCAGGAGTAGATTCAGGTAGAAGAATAAAACGAGTACTATCCAATCTTAGAAGAATAAAACATAATAGTATATAGGCTAGTGCAAGTTGTGGAGGTACAGACTATTGGTAATTTCTATATATCAGTCCATCCTTTGGTTCTCATAAGTCAGATTGGCCGTGGGGGTTAAGGCGAGTGTTCAGTAACTCAAAGGTTGTAGGTTCGAGACCCGACCGGGACTCATATATTTGCAACTTAATTCCTTTTTTAAAATTTCTATAATTGGTTTACTAAACAATTCAATTAGATAAATCATGATTTTTAAAATTAAAATAAGCATTTAAATAAAAAATTATAAACCATTGGCATTTGGTTGGGTATTGGTTGGCATTGTTGGATAATGGTTGGTTAATCCATCGATGGGCCAACCTCGCACCTCGCGACATGCCCACCGTTGGCCATCCATTTCCGCCGACCATTTGCCAACGTTGGCCCAACGATTTGTGCTGATGTGGATGTTTTCTGCTCCGAGCTGTGTTTGGCCCTTTATTTATTTTTTAAACTAAGAACAAAAGTGATCGATACTTTACCCTTTCTTTTGCATTTTTTAACTTCATGGCACCGTAATTTGAGTCCAGTAAGTTTGCAAAGAAAGTTCATTCAGGTACAAGAATGAAGGCGTGTTTCATAGATCAATACTTGCGACCCTTATCTTCAACGTATACAGCTGATAAGCCTGAAATAGGGCCCAGGATGTTTAATTAAACAGATGATATTGCTCTTACTGTTCAATAAAAATAAACATAATGGGTGTTCGAAAAGTTCGGAAACACCTATTTTATTATGAACAATGAAACTATATAGGGTTAAATCCTTACTGTAGTTACCCTCTCTTTGATACATTAAATCATATTTCACTTTGAGAGGATGTTCATTGGAGAAGTATTGAAAATTTAAAAATGTAAGTATATGTCGATTTATAGCTCATGTTATGTATTATTGTCGGCACAGGTCATGTTATACTTAGGAAAGGAGCCCTTATGGTAACTACGTACTCTGCCTTAGGTACTGAATAAATGAACAAGTTTGGGGGTGAACCATTAAACGAAAACTCTACATAGAAAGTATATAAGCTTTATTATTACAATTTAGTAATGAAAAAATATATGTAATACTAGAATTTGTTTTTCTATGCCAGTAAGATTAGTGGATTAACAGAATTATGTTGGTTAAAACTTAAAAAAATACAGGATAGATTTTTCATTAAAAATCAGAGAAAAAGAAGTTTATTTACAAATTTGATGTTTTGCAAAAAAAAATAATATACTAACAAAATAAGTTTGTAACATGACTGATGAACTTTTGATTCAATAATTAATAACTATAACTGATCGGACAAAGTTAAAGTTATTGAAGCGAGAGTTTCCCCAAGTAACTGCAACTTACCTGGCTTGCTTGGCCCTACTGGTTGGCTGTGGACCAAGTTACTAACTAATCTTTGTCTCAATAGCCAACTTATTATTTTTAAACCTGCATCACCTCCTAATATTATTTTTTCAACATATCTCGGCTTTCTTAGAGACAAAATCCAAGTCACAGTCGGCTTTCTTATCGGTTTTGGGCATAAAATCCAAGGTTTGGAATAAGAATAACATTGGGATCAGTTTTTGCCCCAGCACCCGATCCCGCCCTATACCAATTTCCTCTTTAGCCTATAATATTGTCCAACCCTTGCCTATATTAAATAAATGTTTCCAAACACAATCTGTCCCCCTTTTTTTTTAATTAATTTTTAAAATCAGGCAAAAAACTAACTTTGGTGTTTATGGTCTGATTTGTTTAAAACTTAGATATTTTATTGTTCTAGGCAAGTGTATATGTAAACACCACCTACATTTCTCAAATTCAATATTAATGTTAAATTAAGATAATGTTAAAAAAATACTATAATGCCGATTGCCAACTTCTTTATTTACTGTCCAATTTGACTGATTTTCAAATATGTTATAGCTCTCTTTAATGTGGTCGATATGTGGCTTTTGGTTTGTTTATTTTGCAGTAAAATCAGTCAAATAACTAACTTTGATGTTTATGGTCCGATTTGTCTGCAATTTGGATATGTTATTGTACTAGAGCGATATGGTATAGAAAAAAACCGTGCGCCGGTTGTGTGTCGCGCAGGTAGAGTAGTGGTGGGAGCGGCGTGCGCGAGCCACTCTCGAGATCGCGGTTCTGCGCAGGTTCTTTTCCGTATTGTATACCTATAAGCGAATGCAATAGTAAATTCCACCTATAATTTCCAAATTCAACATTACTGTAAATTTAAACAATATTTTCTAAATTACTATAGTGTCACTTGCCAACTTCTTTATTTACTGTCTGATTTGATTTATTTTTGTATATGTTAAAGCCCCCAATTATATGTAAAATTACCATATATTATTTCCAAATTCGATACTCTGTATAATGTATATAACTATATTAATCACCTCAAATAACTTTGGTGTTTGTGGTCTAATTTGTTTGTAACTCGGATATGTTACTGTCCTACTGTCCATAAGTGAATGTACCACCTACATTTCCCAAATTCCATATTACTGTCCATTAAAAAAATAGTTTGTTCAAAATGGAAGACATTTTACTGATTGTTAAATTGGCTGGGTAGTGTACTGGTTAAAGCATTCGCCTCATATCTGAACAAAATCGTTGATTGATACTGAGAAAAATCTGGAAAATGTTGTGAAGGTTTGAATCTAGACCCAGCTGCTATTCGTCATTGGGCAATTAATGATGCTTTCTAAGAACAGGTCGACCTTGGATGATGGACACACTCCAGACAGGGTTGGGCCGTTTCCTGTCAAACCATTGGAAAATGCCACTGGCGTAGAAAAACTCATAATACAAAATATTTGGTGTTGTTTAGGGACCCTGAGTTGCCAGTGGTGTAGATTTCAGTGACATGGATGTGTCCTGAAATGTCATATTCGTTCCCATTCAGCTTAGTGGCTAATGATCTAGTGTCTCTGGGTAACTGCAGAGCGTAACCCTGCTTTGGCAGCCAGTCCATTCCGTCTGGGGTGCAGGTTTACTGTCAAAAGGCTGCTCCCTAGAGCTGTGATATGCCTCAAAGTAGGTGGAGTCTACTTTGTTCCTGCTGCCTACAAGTAGCAAAGTCTACTTGCAAGTATGGAGCTCTGGCTACTAGCAGTCAGCACTGCTTGTTAATTTCCTGAAATCTAGTTTTATCATTCCAAGAACATTTTACTGAAGAGTAATAAAATTAATGAAGTAAAGTTAAATACAGTTTACATTGGAGACTTAAACTTAGACCTGTTAAAAACAAACTCCAGAAGTTATAAACTGTTCTAATTTCATGAATAATAATAACTGTATTTCATTATAGTTAACAAACCTACAATAATAACCGCAACTCTTTCATCGTCTGGATACCATATTTTTGTTGGATTTAGAGATATAAATTATTTTAATGCTGCCATTTTTTATTTAGGTCTAATGGATCATTGTTTACTGGGTTTAAGAATAAAGGTACCCGTATTTAGTAAGATAAAATTTGTCAACAAAACTAAGATTTCTTGTGACTATTGTTTAGTAAAAACATGGTTATTATGTCTTGTTAGTTGAGTCTGTTTTAGATATTTATAGATTTTTGTTATATAAGTTATGAGTTATTTCATAATTTTGATATTAATTAATTAATTAAGTAATTAAAAGAATGTATCCGAAAAAGTTATAAATAATAAGTTAAGCAAAGCAAGAAATATAAGGAGTATGTATTGTTTGTATGAAAATAAGTATGAATATGTATGTAAGGTATTCTACACTGTATTACTCTTATTATTTAGAATTACTAAAACGAAAAAAACTGTAACAGAGCAGACCATATGATGTAGCTTATAAAGTAAAAAATGATTTATTTAGTATTACATAAATAGACTTAACAGTGACAGAGTCAGTACAAAGAAAATAAAATTGCATGCAAATCTCTTAAACAGCTGTAGTGGAGTTTCTAAACAACAATGGGATGTAATACAACGTTGTTTTACTCATAAACCAGCTTACAAAAATATTGGTACCTAAAATAATGTTGGATAATGGAGATTGTATCAAAGATTCGCAAATGCTTGCCAATGAAATTAGCAATTAATTATCTTATCAATGTTTACAGCCACTCTGACAGCACCAATTTGCGTCATTGCATTTCTCTATACAAGTGTAGGACGCTAATTATCTTTCCCCTATGGATGATGTTGGAATTCTCAATATTATTAAGGTGTAAAAAAACAAAAGGTCGATGACTCTGATAATTTTGCTGCATCCCTAATAAAAAATTGCTGAAAAAATAGCCCAAATTATTTTATATTGGTTAATTTCAGTTTCTCCTCGGATGATTTTGCATAGTTACTAAAACAAAGTATTGTCATTTCAATAAAAAAATTGTTCAATACTGAGACGATTTTCTCTGTGATACTTTATCCCTCTGATTTTTCTAAAGTATTCAAAATACACCCGTAGCAGCAAACCTGCGTACTCAGCGAATTTCCAATGCATATATATGTATCTTAATACCACATAAATCCACATACCAAGTTTCATCAATATACATTCATAAATAAACGATTTATGACATTTTAATTATTCTCCATAAGAATAACATGGCAGCTGAGTATGCAGGTTTGCTGAAGCAAGGAACACAAAAAATGGGGTTTTATACAAATATCAATATAACTCGTGTAGGTAAAGCCACATACCAAATATCATTAATTTATTTTCATAATGAAGGCAGATAACACGTTACTTATTCTCCATAAGAATAACATGGGGCTGAGTACGCAGGTTTGCTGCTACGGGAGCCTTGGGAAAAAAAGTGTCTTTTTGAGCAAATATCAATGGTCCACAACCAGATGAAGCCGTATACCAAGTTTCGTCAGTATAGGTTCATAAATAAGCGAGATATAAAATTTTTATTTTTCTCCATAAGAATAACATTAGACAACGTACTGTGTTTAGCACTTTCAATATCTCGGTAACCAATTGACGTAGAGAAATTATCAAAATACCAAATTGTGTGTTTTTTTAAGCTGAATCTAATGGGGAAAAATAAAATTTGACTATTTCCAAAATTATATGTAAAAAATTCGAAAAACCCATTTTTGGGGTACAAAACCCCCCCCAAAATACCCCTTCGGATAGAGCGATCTGGCTGGTTTTCGAACTTAAAGTCATAAATGTTGCTTTACACGTTTATACCAAATTTCATCAAAATCGGATAATTTTTACGAGAGTTATCGTGCTCACGGACACATATATATATATATATATATATATATATATACAGTTTCGAACGAATTGTGTTTTTGGGGTCTGGGGACCTTAAAACGAAAAGTTATCATGGTCCCGGGCCTAGGTCTTACCATGCCGACTACGGTAATAGCTTCTTCCCTATAGGGGAAATTCGCTAAAATGTAAGAAAACTAGACTTTTAATATATCCTAAACTAATAATAAATTTTTGAAACAGTAAGCAATTTGGATTTACAGAAAGAAAATCAACTGAAGATGCGCTCATTAGTTTTGTACCCAAAAAGTATTTGAATGTGTGAAAGAATCCAGCCTATTTGTAGATTGAAAAAAAGTTGGCAGCCTCTATTGCATTTCTTTACCACACAGTGATTACAGCTCCGTGTATGGAACGTATGCAACAGAGCCGGAGGTCCGGGGTGATCCGTTACAGTACGAGTTGTACAGTATAGTACTAACAACGTATAATCCATGACTGGGATTCGAACGAACGAAAGGACCACTACCATGGGTTCGGAGTCCATTGCCTTGACCATTATGCTAACGACTCACCTAAAAAAGGCATTTGGTTTAGTTGATCATAACATTCTCTTATCAAAGCTTGAGTAGATTGGAATCAGTGGTGTTGCCCTAAACTGGTTTGCTAGTTGCCTCATGGGTGAGGGAGCCAAATGTTGAGCACTCCTCAAGTCATGGTCACCAGAGTGCCCCAAGGTAGGTACTGTATCTTGAGTAGATTGGAATCAGTGGTGTTGCCCTAAACTGGTTTGCTAGTTGCCTCATGGGTGAGGGAGCCAAATGTTGAGCACTCCTCAAGTCATGGTCACCAGAGTGCCCCAAGGTAGGTACTGTATCTTGAGTAGATTGGAATCAGTGGTGTTGCCCTAAACTGGTTTGCTAGTTGCCTCATGGGTGAGGGAGCCAAATGTTGAGCACTCCTCAAGTCATGGTCACCAGAGTGCCCAAGGTAGGTACTGTACCTTGAGTAGATTGGAATCAGTGGTGTTGCCCTAAACTGGTTTGCTAGGTGCCTCATGGGTGAGGGAGCCAAATGTTGAGCACTCCTCAAGTCATGGTCACCAGAGTGCCCCAAGGTAGGTACTGTACCTTGAGTAGATTGGAATCAGTGGTGTTGCCCTAAACTGGTTTGCTAGGTGCCTCATGGGTGAGGGAGCCAAATGTTGAGCACTCCTCAAGTCATGGTCACCAGAGTGCCCCAAGGTAGGTACTGTATCTTGAGTAGATTGGAATCAGTGGTGTTGCCCTAAACTGGTTTGCTAGTTGCCTCATGGGTGAGGGAGCCAAATGTTGAGCACTCCTCAAGTCATGGTCACCAGAGTGCCCCAAGGTAGGTACTGTACCTTGAGTAGATTGGAATCAGTGGTGTTGCCCTAAACTGGTTTGCTAGTTGCCTCATGGGTGAGGGAGCCAAATGTTGAGCACTCCTCAAGTCATGGTCACCAGAGTGCCCCAAGGTAGGTACTGTACCTTGAGTAGATTGGAATCAGTGGTGTTGCCCTAAACTGGTTTGCTAGTTGCCTCATGGGTGAGGGAGCCAAATGTTGAGCACTCCTCAAGTCATGGTCACCAGAGTGCCCCAAGGTAGGTACTGTATCTTGAGTAGATTGGAATCAGTGGTGTTGCCCTAAACTGGTTTGCTAGGTGCCTCATGGGTGAGGGAGCCAAATGTTGAGCACTCCTCAAGTCATGGTCACCAGAGTGCCCCAAGGTAGGTACTGTATCTTGAGTAGATTGGAATCAGTGGTGTTGCCCTAAACTGGTTTGCTAGTTGCCTCATGGGTGAGGGAGCCAAATGTTGAGCACTCCTCAAGTCATGGTCACCAGAGTGCCCCAAGGTAGGTACTGTATCTTGAGTAGATTGGAATCAGTGGTGTTGCCCTAAACTGGTTTGCTAGTTGCCTCATGGGTGAGGGAGCCAAATGTTGAGCACTCCTCAAGTCATGGTCACCAGAGTGCCCCAAGGTAGGTACTGTATCTTGAGTAGATTGGAATCAGTGGTGTTGCCCTAAACTGGTTTGCTAGTTGCCTCATGGGTGAGGGAGCCAAATGTTGAGCACTCCTCAAGTCATGGTCACCAGAGTGCCCCAAGGTAGGTACTGTATCTTGAGTGGATTGGAATCAGTGGTGTTGCCCTAAACTGGTTTGCTAGTTGCCTCATGGGTGAGGGAGCCAAATGTTGAGCACTCCTCAAGTCATGGTCACCAGAGTGCCCCAAGGTAGGTACTGTATCTTGAGTAGATTGGAATCAGTGGTGTTGCCCTAAACTGGTTTGCTAGGTGCCTCATGGGTGAGGGAGCCAAATGTTGAGCACTCCTCAAGTCATGGTCACCAGAGTGCCCCAAGGTAGGTACTGTACCTTGAGTAGATTGGAATCAGTGGTGTTGCCCTAAACTGGTTTGCTAGGTGCCTCATGGGTGAGGGAGCCAAATGTTGAGCACTCCTCAAGTCATGGTCACCAGAGTGCCCCAAGGTAGGTACTGTATCTTGAGTAGATTGGAATCAGTGGTGTTGCCCTAAACTGGTTTGCTAGTTGCCTCATGGGTGAGGGAGCCAAATGTTGAGCACTCCTCAAGTCATGGTCACCAGAGTGCCCCAAGGTAGGTACTGTACCTTGAGTAGATTGGAATCAGTGGTGTTGCCCTAAACTGGTTTGCTAGTTGCCTCATGGGTGAGGGAGCCAAATGTTGAGCACTCCTCAAGTCATGGTCACCAGAGTGCCCCAAGGTAGGTACTGTACCTTGAGTAGATTGGAATCAGTGGTGTTGCCCTAAACTGGTTTGCTAGTTGCCTCATGGGTGAGGGAGCCAAATGTTGAGCACTCCTCAAGTCATGGTCACCAGAGTGCCCCAAGGTAGGTACTGTATCTTGAGTAGATTGGAATCAGTGGTGTTGCCCTAAACTGGTTTGCTAGGTGCCTCATGGGTGAGGGAGCCAAATGTTGAGCACTCCTCAAGTCATGGTCACCAGAGTGCCCCAAGGTAGGTACTGTATCTTGAGTAGATTGGAATCAGTGGTGTTGCCCTAAACTGGTTTGCTAGTTGCCTCATGGGTGAGGGAGCCAAATGTTGAGCACTCCTCAAGTCATGGTCACCAGAGTGCCCCAAGGTAGGTACTGTATCTTGAGTAGATTGGAATCAGTGGTGTTGCCCTAAACTGGTTTGCTAGTTGCCTCATGGGTGAGGGAGCCAAATGTTGAGCACTCCTCAAGTCATGGTCACCAGAGTGCCCCAAGGTAGGTACTGTATCTTGAGTAGATTGGAATCAGTGGTGTTGCCCTAAACTGGTTTGCTAGTTGCCTCATGGGTGAGGGAGCCAAATGTTGAGCACTCCTCAAGTCATGGTCACCAGAGTGCCCCAAGGTAGGTACTGTACCTTGAGTAGATTGGAATCAGTGGTGTTGCCCTAAACTGGTTTGCTAGTTGCCTCATGGGTGAGGGAGCCAAATGTTGAGCACTCCTCAAGTCATGGTCACCAGAGTGCCCCAAGGTAGGTACTGTACCTTGAGTAGATTGGAATCAGTGGTGTTGCCCTAAACTGGTTTGCTAGTTGCCTCATGGGTGAGGGAGCCAAATGTTGAGCACTCCTCAAGTCATGGTCACCAGAGTGCCCCAAGGTAGGTACTGTATCTTGAGTAGATTGGAATCAGTGGTGTTGCCCTAAACTGGTTTGCTAGGTGCCTCATGGGTGAGGGAGCCAAATGTTGAGCACTCCTCAAGTCATGGTCACCAGAGTGCCCCAAGGTAGGTACTGTATCTTGAGTAGATTGGAATCAGTGGTGTTGCCCTAAACTGGTTTGCTAGTTGCCTCATGGGTGAGGGAGCCAAATGTTGAGCACTCCTCAGGTCATGGTCACCAGAGTGCCCCAAGGTAGGTACTGTATCTTGAGTAGATTGGAATCAGTGGTGTTGCCCTAAACTGGTTTGCTAGTTGCCTCATGGGTGAGGGAGCCAAATGTTGAGCACTCCTCAAGTCATGGTCACCAGAGTGCCCCAAGGTAGGTACTGTATCTTGAGTAGATTGGAATCAGTGGTGTTGCCCTAAACTGGTTTGCTAGTTGCCTCATGGGTGAGGGAGCCAAATGTTGAGCACTCCTAAAGTCATGGTCACCAGAGTGCCCCAAGGTAGGTACTGTATCTTGAGTAGATTGGAATCAGTGGTGTTGCCCTAAACTGGTTTGCTAGTTGCCTCATGGGTGAGGGAGCCAAATGTTGAGCACTCCTCAAGTCATGGTCACCAGAGTGCCCCAAGGTAGGTACTGTATCTTGAGTAGATTGGAATCAGTGGTGTTGCCCTAAACTGGTTTGCTAGGTGCCTCATGGGTGAGGGAGCCAAATGTTGAGCACTCCTCAAGTCATGGTCACCAGAGTGCCCCAAGGTAGGTACTGTATCTTGAGTCGATTGGAATCAGTGGTGTTGCCCTAAACTGGTTTGCTAGTTGCCTCATGGGTGAGGGAGCCAAATGTTGAGCACTCCTCAAGTCATGGTCACCAGAGTGCCCCAAGGTAGGTACTGTATCTTGAGTAGATTGGAATCAGTGGTGTTGCCCTAAACTGGTTTGCTAGTTGCCTCATGGGTGAGGGAGCCAAATGTTGAGCACTCCTCAAGTCATGGTCACCAGAGTGCCCCAAGGTAGGTACTGTATCTTGAGTAGATTGGAATCAGTGGTGTTGCCCTAAACTGGTTTGCTAGTTGCCTCATGGGTGAGGGAGCCAAATGTTGAGCACTCCTCAAGTCATGGTCACCAGAGAGCCCCAAGGTAGGTACTGTACCTTGAGTAGATTGGAATCAGTGGTGTTGCCCTAAACTGGTTTGCTAGTTGCCTCATGGGTGAGGGAGCCAAATGGTGAGCACTCCTCAAGTCATGGTCACCAGAGTGCCCCAAGGTAGGTACTGTATCTTGAGTAGATTGGAATCAGTGGTGTTGCCCTAAACTGGTTTGCTAGTTGCCTCATGGGTGAGGGAGCCAAATGTTGAGCACTCCTCAAGTCATGGTCACCAGAGAGCCCCAAGGTAGGTACTGTACCTTGAGTAGATTGGAATCAGTGGTGTTGCCCTAAACTGGTTTGCTAGTTGCCTCATGGGTGAGGGAGCCAAATGTTGAGCACTCCTCAAGTCATGGTCACCAGAATGCCCCAAGGTAGGTACTGTATCTTGAGTAGATTGGAATCAGTGGTGTTGCCCTAAACTGGTTTGCTAGTTGCCTCATGGGTGAGGGAGCCAAATGTTGAGCACTCCTCAAGTCATGGTCACCAGAGTGCCCCAAGGTAGGTACTGTATCTTGAGTAGATTGGAATCAGTGGTGTTGCCCTAAACTGGTTTGCTAGTTGCCTCATGGGTGAGGGAGCCAAATGTTGAGCACTCCTCAAGTCATGGTCACCAGAGTGCCCCAAGGTAGGTACTGTATCTTGAGTAGATTGGAATCAGTGGTGTTGCCCTAAACTGGTTTGCTAGTTGCCTCATGGGTGAGGGAGCCAAATGTTGAGCACTCCTCAAGTCATGGTCACCAGAGTGCCCCAAGGTAGGTACTGTATCTTGAGTAGATTGGAATCAGTGGTGTTGCCCTAAACTGGTTTGCTAGGTGCCTCATGGGTGAGGGAGCCAAATGTTGAGCACTCCTCAAGTCATGGTCACCAGAGTGCCCCAAGGTAGGTACTGTATCTTGAGTAGATTGGAATCAGTGGTGTTGCCCTAAACTGGTTTGCTAGTTGCCTCATGGGTGAGGGAGCCAAATGTTGAGCACTCCTCAAGTCATGGTCACCAGAGTGCCCCAAGGTAGGTACTGTATCTTGAGTAGATTGGAATCAGTGGTGTTGCCCTAAACTGGTTTGCTAGGTGCCTCATGGGTGAGGGAGCCAAATGTTGAGCACTCCTCAAGTCATGGTCACCAGAGTGCCCCAAGGTAGGTACTGTACCTTGAGTAGATTGGAATCAGTGGTGTTGCCCTAAACTGGTTTGCTAGTTGCCTCATGGGTGAGGGAGCCAAATGTTGAGCACTCCTCAAGTCATGGTCACCAGAGTGCCCCAAGGTAGGTACTGTATCTTGAGTAGATTGGAATCAGTGGTGTTGCCCTAAACTGGTTTGCTAGTTGCCTCATGGGTGAGGGAGCCAAATGTTGAGCACTCCTCAAGTCATGGTCACCAGAGTGCCCCAAGGTAGGTACTGTATCTTGAGTAGATTGGAATCAGTGGTGTTGCCCTAAACTTGTTTGCTAGTTGCCTCATGGGTGAGGGAGCCAAATGTTGAGCACTCCTCAAGTCATGGTCACCAGAGTGCCCCAAGGTAGGTACTGTATCTTGAGTAGATTGGAATCAGTGGTATTGCCCTAAAATGGTTTGCTAGTTGCCTCATGGGTGAGGGAGCCAAATGTTGAGCACTCCTCAAGTCATGGTCACCAGAGTGCCCCAAGGTAGGTACTGTATCTTGAGTAGATTGGAATCAGTGGTGTTGCCCTAAACTGGTTTGCTAGGTGCCTCATGGGTGAGGGAGCCAAATGTTGAGCACTCCTCAAGTCATGGTCACCAGAGTGCCCCAAGGTAGGTACTGTACCTTGAGTAGATTGGAATCAGTGGTATTGCCCTAAAATGGTTTGCTAGTTGCCTCATGGGTGAGGGAGCCAAATGTTGAGCACTCCTCAAGTCATGGTCACCAGAGTGCCCCAAGGTAGGTACTGTACCTTGAGTAGATTGGAATCAGTGGTGTTGCCCTAAAATGGTTTGCTAGTTGCCTCATGGGTGAGGGAGCCAAATGTTGAGCACTCCTCAAGTCATGGTCACCAGAGTGCCCCAAGGTAGGTACTGTATCTTGAGTAGATTGGAATCAGTGGTGTTGCCCTAAACTGGTTTGCTAGTTGCCTCATGGGTGAGGGAGCCAAATGTTGAGCACTCCTCAAGTCATGGTCACCAGAGTGCCCCAAGGTAGGTACTGTACCTTGAGTAGATTGGAATCAGTGGTATTGCCCTAAAATGGTTTGCTAGTTGCCTCATGGGTGAGGGAGCCAAATGTTGAGCACTCCTCAAGTCATGGTCACCAGAGTGCCCCAAGGTAGGTACTGTACCTTGAGTAGATTGGAATCAGTGTGTTGCCCTAAAATGGTTTGCTAGTTGCCTCATGGGTGAGGGAGCCAAATGTTGAGCACTCCTCAAGTCATGGTCACCAGAGTGCCCCAAGGTAGGTACTGTATCTTGAGTAGATTGGAATCAGTGGTATTGCCCTAAACTGGTTTGCTAGTTGCCTCATGGGTGAGGGAGCCAAATGTTGAGCACTCCTCAAGTCATGGTCACCAGAGTGCCCCAAGGTAGGTACTGTACCTTGAGTAGATTGGAATCAGTGGTGTTGCCCTAAACTGGTTTGCTAGTTGCCTCATGGGTGAGGGAGCCAAATGTTGAACACTCCTCAAGTCATGGTCACCAGAGTGCCCCAAGGTAGGTACTGTACCTTGAGTAGATTGGAATCAGTGGTGTTGCCCTAAACTGGTTTGCTAGTTGCCTCATGGGTGAGGGAGCCAAATGTTGAACACTCCTCAAGTCATGGTCACCAGAGTGCCCCAAGGTAGGTACTGTATCTTGAGTAGATTGGAATCAGTGGTATTGCCCTAAACTGGTTTGCTAGTTGCCTCATGGGTGAGGGAGCCAAATGTTGAACACTCCTCAAGTCATGGTCACCAGAGTGCCCCAAGGTAGGTACTGTATCTTGAGTAGATTGGAATCAGTGGTGTTGCCCTAAACTTGTTTGCTAGTTGCCTCATGGGTGAGGGAGCCAAATGTTGAACACTCCTCAAGTCATGGTCACCAGAGTGCCCCAAGGTAGGTACTGTATCTTGAGTAGATTGGAATCAGTGGTGTTGCCCTAAACTGGTTTGCTAGTTGCCTCATGGGTGAGGGAGCCAAATGTTGAACACTCCTCAAGTCATGGTCACCAGAGTGCCCCAAGGTAGGTACTGTATCTTGAGTAGATTGGAATCAGTGGTGTTGCCCTAAACTGGTTTGCTAGTTGCCTCATGGGTGAGGGAGCCAAATGTTGAACACTCCTCAAGTCATGGTCACCAGAGTGCCCCAAGGTAGGTACTGTATCTTGAGTAGATTGGAATCAGTGGTGTTGCCCTAAACTTGTTTGCTAGTTGCCTCATGGGTGAGGGAGCCAAATGTTGAACACTCCTCAAGTCATGGTCACCAGAGTGCCCCAAGGTAGGTACTGTATCTTGAGTAGATTGGAATCAGTGGTATTGCCCTAAACTGGTTTGCTAGTTGCCTCATGGGTGAGGGAGCCAAATGTTGAACACTCCTCAAGTCATGGTCACCAGAGTGCCCCAAGGTAGGTACTGTATCTTGAGTAGATTGGAATCAGTGGTGTTGCCCTAAACTTGTTTGCTAGTTGCCTCATGGGTGAGGGAGCCAAATGTTGAACACTCCTCAAGTCATGGTCACCAGAGTGCCCCAAGGTAGGTACTGTACCTTGAGTAGATTGGAATCAGTGGTGTTGCCCTAAACTGGTTTGCTAGTTGCCTCATGGGTGAGGGAGCCAAATGTTGAACACTCCTCAAGTCATGGTCACCAGAGTGCCCCAAGGTAGGTACTGTATCTTGAGTAGATTGGAATCAGTGGTATTGCCCTAAACTGGTTTGCTAGTTGCCTCATGGGTGAGGGAGCCAAATGTTGAACACTCCTCAAGTCATGGTCACCAGAGTGCCCCAAGGTAGGTACTGTATCTTGAGTAGATTGGAATCAGTGGTGTTGCCCTAAACTGGTTTGCTAGTTGCCTCATGGGTGAGGGAGCCAAATGTTGAACACTCCTCAAGTCATGGTCACCAGAGTGCCCCAAGGTAGGTACTGTATCTTGAGTAGATTGGAATCAGTGGTATTGCCCTAAACTGGTTTGCTAGTTGCCTCATGGGTGAGGGAGCCAAATGTTGAACACTCCTCAAGTCATGGTCACCAGAGTGCCCCAAGGTAGGTACTGTATCTTGAGTAGATTGGAATCAGTGGTATTGCCCTAAACTGGTTTGCTAGTTGCCTCATGGGTGAGGGAGCCAAATGTTGAGCACACCTCAAGTCATGGTCACCAGAGTGCCCCAAGGTAGGTACTGTATCTTGAGTAGATTGGAATCAGTGGTGTTGCCCTAAACTTGTTTGCTAGTTGCCTCATGGGTGAGGGAGCCAAATGTTGAACACTCCTCAAGTCATGGTCACCAGAGTGCCCCAAGGTAGGTACTGTACCTTGAGTAGATTGGAATCAGTGGTGTTGCCCTAAACTGGTTTGCTAGTTGCCTCATGGGTGAGGGAGCCAAATGTTGAGCACTCCTCAAGTCATGGTCACCAGAGTGCCCCAAGGTAGGTACTGTATCTGCCAATCTTTTAATCTTGTTATAAACGATTTATTAAATCAATGTTTTCAAGAAGACATTTTATACTTTTTACAGACGTCATTTCATTGGTGTGCTCTGATAGTAATTCAGGAAGAATATGTTTTATGTCGGATGATTTAAATATTATGAATGAATGGGTTCAAAAATGAATTATACTAAGCAAATATAAAATTAAATTTATTAATCGATTACAACAGTTTTGATTTCCAATCTCCTATGAGATATGCAGAAACTATCTTTATGTTTTAGGAATTGGTAGCATTGGTTGGCGGCCTAGCTTGTTAGTTACGATATAACTAGGAGTTTTCTGATTGGTCGGTTTGAACCTTGTTGAAAGTGTTATTTAGTAACACTAATATGGTTTTGTGCTATTTTACAACACAACTGCCCCAGAGAACACATTTATCTGATTTAAAACATTATAAGGCTCATCAAAATGGCTGTTCACTGGCTCTGAATGGGGGTCGAACCTTTTGTGGCCCTCGGGATGACGAGGTAATTACCACTCACCTTTTGGAGATATCGTGATACTAACTGTACCGATAGAAATTTATGTTACTATACACAAACTTTATAAAAGTCAATTACTAGTATTTAGGGGTTTCATTGGATGAAAATCTGTCTTAAAAAAAAACACATTCCTACCCTACATATTCAGTTAAAGTCAAATGTCTAAAGATTTGATTTTTAAGGAACTTTTGCAACATTTACAGTTTACATATTTTATATTTTGGCTTATTCCATGTTCAGGGATAGCATGTCGGGGAGAGGGTGCATACAGTAATAGAGAGTTTGAGAAAAACACAAAATAAGTTTATGTGTATTATCCTTAAAAATTGTAAATATTAAACATCATTTTCATTGTATCAGTACTTGAAAATATTTCCGGTTCAACCTTTGTTTGTTTTCTAAACTTTATGTCTTTTTTTTAACATGAGTGGCAAAAGAATAGGCACTTTAATTCATTATAATGCATGAAGCAAAAATCAACGGATATATTTCAAACCAAAATTTGAAAAAAAATCTGGTATAAATGGTCACTTGTGTACTTAGGTCCTAATTATTTCAATAAACTGACTATAAAAGTAAAAAAATATTAATTTTAGAGTATTTTGTAGATAAAAACATAATTATTTCATGTGAACAAGTAGATTAATACAACTAATAAATATTATTTGATACATTCACAAAATAAATATCACTGAATTATTCATAGTTTTGTGGTTTAGAATATAGTTTGTACTTAATGTAGTTATCTAAACTGTTGCAATCAAGTAGCACTACATTTAGAATAGATTGTATTTGGTAATAAGACTAGAATAATGATATTTTATGATTGTTTTATTTATTTATTTTTGTCCGATAAGCAGGTTGGAGACACTGCAGGAAGCCTGTGGACACTAGATTCTGATCAAGCTAAAATTAAGAAAAAAATTCCCTGACAAAGAGCAAGGGAATTTTCCTAGACTTATTAGCAACCCTTGTAAGATTAAAAACGAGTTTGCATGCAGCACGCTGATGTGAGGGAAGTGAATTTCCACATTAAAACTTTTAAAACTCAAAATAAGTGTAAAAACATACATTTGTCCAATTTTTATTGAAATCTGAAAACATTGATTTTTTGGCTGTTCTGATACTCCTGGTTTCATTTACTTGCAAAGCTGGGAATACAATTTTGCCCAATATAAGGTTAGGAGAAGGTCCAGACAGGCTTGAAAGTAGGCGTGAGGTTGCTGGGGATGATAAAAGTACTCTAACAAAGGAATAATAGGCTTTTCTCGTGTAAAACCCCCATAAGACAACGTACTATGTTTAGTCGATACACATTTTCTTTAATAACTCGGTAAATATTTATGCTAGAATGACAAGAGAGGGCTTAAAACTTTCGCCTCACTAATTCCCATCTTTTTATCTGCATTTATTTTATTTCTGGGGCTTTTAAGACCATTTATGGGCCCAAAAACTCGAAATTTGAAAGATTAATCCCCAAAAAAAGGGGTTTAGAGCTTTCCGATTGTTTTGCCCAACGAACTTGTCCAACTGATTACAGAAAGGAACGTCCCTACCAAATTTGAAGTAAATCGGACAAAAATTGCGACCGCTAGAGTGCAAACACACATATATATATATATATATATATATATATGTCTATATATATGTGTCCATATATATATATATAATTTTGAACGACCCCCCCAAAACGTGTTCAGGGGGTCACGTTAGGAACTTCTATGGTGGTCCCGGGCTTAAGTTTCACCGTGCGGGTCATGCTAATAGTTCACTTTCCAAAGGAAATTCACTAATAAAATAATCTCAAAAGGCCTATTACCTACCAAAATTCAGTGTTCGGAGTCATGGAAAATTGTTGAGCAACTTAGTGCACCAAAGAGTTACTGCCAATGTATGTTCATATATTAGAACTGGTGCTAAATTTGACAAAGCCATTGAAGAGCAGCAACAAAGGAGGACCATCTCTTGGTGTTGGCAGGAACAAATAATGTTGGAAGGAGTACTGTGAAATGGCTTATGGAAGATGTACATAGTCTTATTCAGAATTCCTTTCAACCAATTTGTACTCGCAACATTGCCAATGAGACATGACAAACCTCAATTTGATTTGAAAATTTCAAGAATAAATTCGGAGTTAAACTAGCTCTTCATTGGTTTGAGGTTAATGGCTTGACACTAAATCAAGGGAAAACTCAACTGGTAAATTTCCGTTTCAGAGAGGGTTTTAACAGGAACGTAATTTTTCAAGGCCAAATGATAACAATATGTAGCAGTGCAAACTGTTTAGAAGTAGAATTAGATATTATACATTTTTCTTGGGCCACCTGTATTGAACGAATGGTTAACAGATTAAATCCAGCATGTTACCAAATGATAGTCCTAAGAAACAATATTGGATTTAAAAACCAAAATTACAATTTAAAATGTTTACTTTTTTCAAAATTACAGTATGGAATTGAGCTTTGGGGTTTAGCTTGATATGTAGATAAGTTTTTTAAAATTCAAAAGAAATGTTTAAGATTAATTACTTGCATCTTGGAGGTCTTCCTGTAAGCCTATTTCAAAGAACTAAAGATTTAACAGTTCCAAATTTATATATATTAAATATTTTACTAATGATAAAATCAAACTTTGCAAGCTTTTCGGAGGAAAATTTTGAACATAGATATAATACACGATTAAAAAACAATTTTCAATATCCCATACATCGTCTGCAACTTATTGAGAAAACACCTATGTATATGGGGAAAATAATTTACAATAATTGCCCGTTAAATATAAAACTTAATAAACACTAAGTTTAACACGTTCAGCCCCATGTGTACTAGGTGGTGCATGTCGGAATTTTTGAAATGATTAAAAATACGATACAGCAAACAGTAATCTGAACAAAAGCCGGAGCATTATTTTTCAACTTTTTTATTAGCATATTACGTGTTGTTATTACTTACGGGATGTAATAAAAGACGTCTTACAACACTTAAGATATATTTACACTTATACTGATTCACATACAGACGGTAAACATCTTTGATATATGTTTACTGTCTGTATGTGAATCAGTATAAGTGTAAATATATCTTAAGTGTTGTAAGACGTCTTTTATTACATCCCGTAATTATTTTTCAAGAACATAATTCTGACAACAAAATTACACGTGCGCCACCGGTGGCCACAGTGTGTCTACATAAACCTAAACCACGAATACATAGTTTAAAGAACCTAGCAAAGCTCCGAATGCACTGTAAAAAGGCATAAAATGAAATGAGAACAGTTTGCCACGGGTGGTACCGTCGGAGTTTTAGAAAGTTTGCCGCGCGCCACTGGTGTCGTACGTCGTGATTTTTGGGAAGTTCAAAAACTGACTATTATTTTCTATCGGGCTGAACGTGTTAAAAAGGAACTAACAGATTTTTTGTTGGAAAAACTATTATAATGTTAACGAGTATTTATCTGATTCTGAATTAAAAAATTGTACATAAATTAGTAAGGATTTATTTGTAAACTTATGTATGATTTTGTTAGTTTAAGTACCAATTATAAGTAGTTATTGTAATATTTTTTTACAAAGTTACCAGTTTTTTTAGGAATGCTAATTTGTAAACATATTGTGGCAATAGAATATTTTATTTGATTAAGAATAACTAAGCCAATACATACTGGATACTGTGGTTAGGAATTACTCCAAGCCTTTTAAATTGTATTTTCACATTTTTTATTGACCCAATAAAGATCTTTATTATTCTAAAATGAAAAGTTACTCGTAATTTACTAACTAAGAATCACACTTATTTAGATATCTTAAAAGTAAGTTAGGATTTGTTGATATTTTTGTGTCAACGAAAGTGGTAGTTTTAGGTTTTTTCAATATGGGGAACGGTACAAACCCTGGTAATGCTACTGTCTAACATTAACCTTTTGTTAGAAAGCATAATTAATTAACAGCCCAATGATAAATGGCAGATTTGCTGTATATAAAATATTTGGGCAATCATATTTTGCATGAATTGACAAAATCCAGTGATAAGTTGTTAAAAGCCCAATAAAGATTTTGAATAGCCTTTATTTAGACTATATATGTGATCAATTAATACCCACCTCTGGAATCATGGAAAAAGTTACGATAAAAACAGTACACCAGTGGGGCAAGCAAAATGGCAGTGAGAAATCACATATTCCTTTACTGCTCGGATAAAACCGATTTTGACCAAAAATAAGTTATCTTAATAGCTTCATATTGTTTTCAAAGATATAAACAGTTTTTGCAATAAAAACCTATAGAAAAAGGGGGCATTTTTTAATGTTTGCTAACAAATTTAGGCCCAATATTATGGAGGTATGAGGGTTGAGACTAAAAATATTTGTTTAACTCTGCCAGCTTTAGCTTCTGTTTGAAATAAATGTTGTATATACTCTAATACCACACACAATGTATTTTATAGCTACATCAATTGTGTTTTAGAGACCTTCTGCCAACAAAAATCAAGGTGAGAAATATTTTTACTAAAACAAATGTCTTTTACTATTATCAAAAGTTAAAAATCAATACAATTTTGCATTTTTAATCATCAAAACATTCACTGCGGTCATGTTTAAACATAAAGTTGTTTATTTTTCATGTTTAGCAGTCATGACATTCAATAATCTCACCTTACTTAATACTTGAACAAATCATATTCATTCAAATGATTTACTGGACAATGTACACAGTATTTTATTCTTATTATTATTATTCTTAATTTATTTTTAAAGAGGTTAGTAGCCCTTGTTTTCAAAATTTGCCTTTCTGTCCTGTGATTTTTATATCTCAAACAGATACCCCATTTTGTTTTGTAAACTGGCGATGTGGATTGTTTTCTGCATTTGTGATAGTGCTATTATCCTGATTTATAGTTGATATGGTTGTGTTTTGTACAATGAGTTATACAAATTCCATATTATTGACCTTTCATACTTCAGAAAAAGTATGGGAAAGAAGGCCAACAAACAAATTGATTTCAGATTTGTCAGTGACGTTTGGGATTCATAGAATATAAGTAAGGGTTACCAAACTTTTCAATTCAGTGAAAATTAGTATGAAAGCTCTTACATTCTCACCATCTAATTGCTATTTCAAATAGAAGAAATATTATAAATGACTTATGACGAATCTGTTTTGGATTGATGTGAAATTATTGCAATTCAATATTTTATAGTATCTAGCCACAGCATTTATTTTAAGTTTAATTTTAAAATCTTTTGATGCTCAAAGAGTACAAAAGAATAATTATTTGTCAGTTTTAACCAGTTTTCATTCTATTTACACGATGAATTGGTATAATTATTATCTATGCATTTGGGCTGCTCAAATATTTACGTCACTGTGCGATGAGAGCAAACAAAAATATTATTCTCACTCATTGTTTCCATATATCATCATGCATCGTAACTCTCTTTTTGACACTATACTAAGAATTATTTCAAAATATATGAATTTTAATATATTTTGAAATAATTAATTTGCAATAAAAAATTGTTTTTTGTATATAAAAATTTGTATCGATATCAGTTTTTCCAATTCTTTTCACTAATTATTACTTCCCACAGCTAGTTAAATTACCAATTTTCAATTCATTTTTCTTTTTTTACTTGAAAGTTTGTAGAGGAGTGGATGAAAATGTGAGGTTATACTTGAAGGTTTTCTTTTAAAGCTTCCAACACTATAATCTTTACCTGAAACTGAAGTTTAAGTTGCCAATATTTTGAATATAAATGGTTAAAAAATAGCCAAAATATTGCCAAAGTTAAAACTATTTTTACAAATATTTTGATTCTATCAAGAATCAAGAATCAAAAACTTTACTAACCAATTAATACAATACCTATAAACAACAGCATTTAAATACAATAGGCTTTGTCAAGGAATTTATACATCAAAAAGATACATCAACTACTCACATGTGTGTTGAAACATGAAATGTAAATAATTAACCCATAGGAGAATCAACCTCAATGTTTCCTCAAATATTTTTAACAATTTAATCTTCTATAAAATCACTATTAGAAAAAATGTTACAGTTAATAATGTTCAAGTAATTGGTTAAGTTAATTAAAAATTAAGAAATTCCAAAGCAAATTGTGACTTTGTAAAATTATACAATTTCCTCTGATTGGAATATTCATAATATCCAGTTTTAATTAATAATTATGATTGGAATAGTCATAATATCCAGTCTTAATTAGTAATTATGATTGGAATATTCATAATATCCAGTCTTAATTAATAATTATGACTGGAATATTCATAATATCCAGTCTCAATTAATAATTATGATTGGAATATTCATAATATCCAGTCTTAATTAATAATTATGTTTTCAAACTAAAAAGTATTTGTATACTCTGTAACAATGTAATTTTGTCTTTCCTTTTATAAAATGAGTTTCAAAGTTCACTGTTACCATTTCAAAAACAATTGCACCTACTAACAACAAGGTAAATGTGTATGATTATCAAAATTGGACTCCTGAGACAGAATGAGGAAGAAATAAAATAAAGAAATAATGATCATTTCACAACATGTACTCAGTATTTAAATATTATTGCTCTGAACCACATACTAGTATCTTCACCAATTCATTATTAACACTCTCAAAAAATTCCAAATCAAAATCGTCTTAATACATAATTGATAATTAAGATTTAAAATAAAATTTATTCTTTATTTTGAAGTATTACTGTATATACAAAGCTTTATCTGTACCCACCAGGAATGTTCTTATTTCTGTATCCCGTTTTTCTCTATATAAATATTTGAATTTGTTGTTGTCAATACATGTTATTTTGTTTTACAAATCAGATCTTAAATTTATGTTTATTAGTGTGTTAAGAATAATTGTACAGCCTGAATGTATTTTTGTAAGCGTGTTTATCAAAATATATTTGTATTGTAATATTTACCCAGTATAGACATTACCATCCTTTCAGTGACAATACTGTTCCTTGGGGGTGACTCTATATGGACTTCTTTGCTTTTGATTGTTAAGTTTTTGTTAATATTAGGTATTGTTGTTTTGTTGGAATAACAAAGAGTTAGAAACTGAAACAATTTTATTTATTTATCAAACCTACCACACCTGAACCAGGTAATCAAACCACCACTCCTGAACCAGAACCTGAACCAGATAATCAAACCTACCACACCTGTCCCGGGACTACCTTAAGACTGGTCATTACCAGTTTTGAGGCTGACATTGGGTACAGCAAATGAAGTTGTCATTACATATGGTAAGTCTTTTGGCTGTCCATTATGACAAACTTCCCTTTCACCTTTGGTCCCTCCTTTTGCAGCGGTTAGGGGCAGAATCTCCGTGTTTGGTCCCCACCTGCCAACCTGAGAATGGATGGTCCCTGGCTGTTGTACATGGATACCCTGTCAGTTGAGTTGACCAGTTGGAGGGGCAAAATGAGGGTCCCCTGTTTGAGAGCCTCATCCCAGCTGTCACAGGGGCACAGGAGTTGGCCCTCTGAAGGGTCGATTTGGCTGCCATCCCTTCCCACCCTTTCCTTTCCTGCTATATACTATCTTTCCGGTAACCTGCGCAATATTCCCGCTTGTGGAAGATGTGACTAGCAGCTATGCTGGTGTTTCCTAATCCGCAACAATGATGATGATGACCTGCCTCACCTAAACCAGGTAATCAAACCTACCACCCCTGAACCAGATAATCAAACCTACCACACTTGAACCAGAACCAGAAGCAGATAACATTTATAATCGCTGACTTTTTCAGCTAAATGAAAGATAATTTGTTTATACTAGAATTGGAAAATTATAACACAGCTCCAACAATTTGAGAATGACGAAATATTATTTTTTAGTGTAGACACACAAAAACATAATTTTACATTAATTTCACTACAACTATAAAGACAGTTTTGATAGAGGTTAAAGGTATTTTGAGGTAATAAATAAAAAAAACTTTTAAATTTGAAAATCGATGTCAAAAGCCATGGTTTATTATGAGTACATAGAGTACTAAATTTCAATTACTGTAATACTATTTCAAAACACAAAATCATGCCAATTTATTAACTTCACCATAGAAACTACTTTAGAAAACTTAGTGTAAAGATGAGAGTAGGAAATAATTTATTCAAAATAAATAGAAGACGGATATTTTGACTGATGCTACAGGATAGTGAACGGTTGTTGTTATAAACAAAAGAGTAGTATGGCAACAACAGACAACTCTAGCAGAAACACAGAGGGAAAACATATATTTGTCATTGATAACGGTTTCTTATAGTTCTTGACGGATACATATTTGTAGTGATTTTTTTTCCAGAACGTAATACCTTCTAGTCTAGAAGTATTGAACTGCAAAGCTACAGGATAATTTGAAAAACAAGACAAGATGTCAAGGTAAGTAGAACAAGATAGGAGACTAAATTGACAAGTATCATCATTAACATTTAAAGTAATATGTAATTGATAGATTTATTTACATTTAACATAATTTTCATGTAATGACTCTTGTCAACATAATTTAGTCCAAAAAAGACTATTCATCTAACTAAAATGTGCATTATATGCACTGGCATCTTTAAAACTTATTTCCCACACTAGAATATTCTTCAGGAATACAGTAAACCTTGGATTATCCGGACTGATGTGGCGGAATATAGATCCGAAAAATCGGGATGATCTGAAGCTGCTAAAACATCTCATTATAAACGATCGGGACCCTAGCGCCTGCAATATTGATGCTGAAAATTGTGTGGAAAGACTGTAAAACAGAATAGACACAGTGTATTTGAATATCGTGACACACAATACAATCACAGCTACAAACACAACACAACCTTACAAATTGTGGTTAGTAATGAACGGTCAACCAACGAGGTTAAATATATATAGAGGTCTTGTATGGAATAAAAAAGTGAAGTCTACATGATCGACCACCATTCTCCTCAGGTAACCAATCAAATCCTCTCTTTACAAGTTAAATATTTGCCAGCTGACTGTCAACTGTCAACTCATGAAAAGAGGATTTGATGTTGATGTTGCCATGGGAGCAGAGTTGTCAGAGGGGCAAATGGTGTTTGAACATTTAGGCTGCACTTTTTTACACGAGACGAGACATCTATAAATCTATTTAACCTCGTTTGTAAATTGATGTATTGTTTTTTGGATTTTTTCGCAACCACTAGGTTAATGATTCAAAATACTACATTATTTTGTTCTAAGCTCTATAAAATGAAAAAAAACAAAATTGTGTGAATTAAAAATTTTAGAGTTAAAAATGCTAAAAACTGATTTTTGGAAAATTGTAAACCTCTATAAAACAAACCCTCTTCCCATTGTCCGATCTTTCTGGTTTTCAAACTCAAAGTTATGAATGGCTCTTTACACATTTGTGCCAAATTTCATCAAAATCAAATATTTTTTCAAACGTTATCGCGTTCATGGACACATACAGATATATATGGGGTACAGCCCCCCCTAAAACCTCCCTTCTGATAATGTGATTCATCTGGTTTTTGAACTCATTTAAAAAATTCTACTTTACATATCTGTGCCAAATTACATTAAAATTGGATCTTTTTTACTGGCGTTATCGTGTTAACGGTCGCCAAAAATGCTGAAAACTCTGTTTTCAATATAAACACATGCAAACATTTTGAACAAATAGGGTTTCAGTTACATATGAGTTTCCGACTAAAAAATGTTTTACATTTGGAATCTACAGTCAAAAATATATCACTTACAATCGACAAATATATACAAATATATGTTTGTCAAAGGTACCCTATACTCTATTTTTACCCTTCCACTATGCAACCCATGGTGATAGCTACTTTCCTATAAAGGAAATTCGCTAAAAGGATGGGTCCCAGAACTGAGCCTTGAGGTACTCTAAATTTTAGGTATTGCCAATCACATTGACAGTCATTAAAAGGGACACATTGCTGCCTGTCTATTAGATAAGGGGTCTTAGCCACAACAGCACCTCAGCATTAAAACCCGTGTTATTTAAATATTTTAAGAGAAATGGAGTGTCTGACTCAATCAAAAGCCTTTCTTAAATCCAGCTGTACTCCAATGGTCCTCTTCTTCCTATCTAAACGATTTGCCATACTTACAGTGAAAGAAGCCAGCGCCTCACCAGTGGATCTTCCCTGGGTAAATACAAACTGATTGTCTGTAATTAAATTGTTATTATGAATTACTGGCAAAATTTTGTTCACAAACATAAATTCAAAAACTTTGCTAAAAGATGATATTTTGGAAATTGGGTAATATAAATCAGGGATCATACTACTCCTTCCTTTTAAAATTGGAGTAACACAAACTTTCTTCATAGTACTTGGAAACTTGCCAGTTAAAAAGGATGTTGTTATGACTTAGACAGTGGAATGCTTATGTTACTTGAATGTGATTTTAATACTTTGTTGGATATTCTATCCATATTCGACATTGTCATCAGAGTGGTGGATATATTACTAACATCATTTTAATTCAGACTAGCAGCTACAGTTGCAAAGTGTTCATTCAGAGCATTAAATTTTATTTTTTGATAATTTACGTTTTGTCCGTCTACTTCCAGTACTATATTTTCATCTTGACATGTTTGTTTTCCATTTATTATGACCCATGCTTCTTTATATCTATTTGATGATTTGTATAGCAAATTCATAAAGTAGTCATCTTTTGCCAATTGTATTACATTACAAAATACATAAAAAAACCTTAACACTAAAATAAACTCATAAAATAACGAATCGTAAACCGTCTGTTCTCTCTCACGTTTTGATCAACTTTTTCCACCTAACCTCACTAATGAGGGTAATGTCAGAGGGGACAGAGAGCCCATTTTATTTCTTGTCATGAACATTCATGTGGCCATCTTGAAATGTTCTAACCCATCTGTGTGTCATTCTATTGCTTATTTAGTTTTTTCCATACACTTCACTAATCTGCCGATGAATTACAGCCGCTATTACACCGTTAACGTTTAGAAATTTAATCATAGCGAGCACAGTTGGGGGGGCGAGGACCTCAATCGAAGGTGCCATTGTGAATGCTCACAAACAAATGAAAATCCGGTCCTTTTTTTCGTAGTTGCATCCCAGGCTTGCCAATAGAAGCAGGTACACAGCGCACCATGCAGGAATGCCAACCGCAGTGTTACAACGGCGGTATTCAAAAACGGTACTTACTTTAAAAACACGCTTCGTATTATTACTTACCAAATACTGGTATAGCCAATGATGTTAACTAAATTTATATACTTCGGTATTGGTTTCGGGTAAAATTACGATCCATCTTCTGCTACTACTCTCACTAAGACATCAATCATGACAAACATGGAGGTGCTAGAACTTATAGTGTCTTAGTGAGGATAGTGGTAGAAGTCGGATCGTAATTTGATTCAAAGGTAATTTGATTGTAATTTGGCAAGTTATAAAGTGCACTATGCAGATTTGTTAACGACAATAAAAATGTGACAAGGCTTTAGAATTGTTAAATATTAACTGATGGAACATTATATTATAAAAACAACTGAAACAACCCCACTATTCAGAAAGGAGGTGAATGAATGAAGTAAATTTGCCTGAGATGAAAAGATTGGTCTACTAAATCACTCGCCAGGAATAGGAAGGCAAATATGACTAGGAATTCCTGCTATGACAGTTGAGCATGTAACAAAAGCAAGTCTGGGGCTGAACAAAGTATCCCCAGCAGCACACATCGTTGGGCCATCGTCGGCATTGAAGGATATGGTAAGAAGATGGTCGGTTGGCATTAACGCGGTTGGGCCAAGGAGCCAATCGTTGGCTAGCCCACGTTGGCAAATCCAACCATAGCCGACGTTGGGCCATCAAACGCTATTTTTGGCAAATCCTACCATTATATTATTATTAATTATATATATATATATGATATATAATGCCAACCGACCATTTCCCTACCATATCCTACAATGCCGACAATGGCCCAATGTTGGCCCAACGATTTGTGATGATGGGCCAACCTAGCGCCAACTGTTGGCCTACCATTTTCCTACGTTGGCCCAACTATTTGTGCTGATGGGGTATAAACTAACATTACATTTTTAATATTATAATTATATTAAATATATATATATATATATATATATATATATATATATATATTAATTTGCTCGTAGTTTTTTCATATTTCATGGATACATAAATCAAATTAACTTGTTCCTACTTTTATTACAGTGATTTTTGCAGGAGTAGATTCAGGTAGAAGAATAAAACGAGTACTATCCAATCTTAGAAGAATAAAACATAATAGTATATAGGCTAGTGCAAGTTGTGGAGGTACAGACTATTGGTAATTTCTATATATCAGTCCATCCTTTGGTTCTCATAAGTCAGATTGGCCGTGGGGGTTAAGGCGAGTGTTCAGTAACTCAAAGGTTGTAGGTTCGAGACCCGACCGGGACTCATATATTTGCAACTTAATTCCTTTTTTAAAATTTCTATAATTGGTTTACTAAACAATTCAATTAGATAAATCATGATTTTTAAAATTAAAATAAGCATTTAAATAAAAAATTATAAACCATTGGCATTTGGTTGGGTATTGGTTGGCATTGTTGGATAATGGTTGGTTAATCCATCGATGGGCCAACCTCGCACCTCGCGACATGCCCACCGTTGGCCATCCATTTCCGCCGACCATTTGCCAACGTTGGCCCAACGATTTGTGCTGATGTGGATGTTTTCTGCTCCGAGCTGTGTTTGGCCCTTTATTTATTTTTTAAACTAAGAACAAAAGTGATCGATACTTTACCCTTTCTTTTGCATTTTTTAACTTCATGGCACCGTAATTTGAGTCCAGTAAGTTTGCAAAGAAAGTTCATTCAGGTACAAGAATGAAGGCGTGTTTCATAGATCAATACTTGCGACCCTTATCTTCAACGTATACAGCTGATAAGCCTGAAATAGGGCTCAGGATGTTTAATTAAACAGATGATATTGCTCTTACTGTTCAATAAAAATAAACATAATGGGTGTTCGAAAAGTTCGGAAACACCTATTTTATTATGAACAATGAAACTATATAGGGTTAAATCCTTACTGTAGTTACCCTCTCTTTGATACATTAAATCATCATATTTCACTTTGAGAGGATGTTCATTGGTAGAAGTATTGAAAATTTAAAAATGTAAGTATATGTCGATTTATAGCTCATGTTATGTATTATTGTCGGCACAGGTCATGTTATACTTAGGAAAGGAGCCCTTATGGTAACTATGTACTCTGCCTTAGGTACTGAATAAATGAACAAGTTTGGGGGTGAACCATTAAACGAAAACTCTACATAGAAAGTATATAAGCTTTATTATTACAATTTAGTAATGAAAAAATATATGTAATACTAGAATTTGTTTTTCTATGCCAGTAAGATTAGTGGATTAACAGAATTATGTTGGTTAAAACTTAAAAAAATACAGGATAGATTTTTCATTAAAAATCAGAGAAAAAGAAGTTTATTTACAAATTTGATGTTTTGCAAAAAAAAATAATATACTAACAAAATAAGTTTGCAACATGACTGATGAACTTTTGATTCAATAATTAATAACTATAACTGATCGGACAAAGTTAAAGTTATTGAAGCGAGAGTTTCCCCAAGTAACTGCAACTTACCTGGCTTGCTTGGCCCTACTGGTTGGCTGTGGACCAAGTTACTAACTAATCTTTGTCTCAATAGCCAACTTATTATTTTTAAACCTGCATCACCTCCTAATATTATTTTTTTCAACATATCTCGGCTTTCTTAGAGACAAAATCCAAGTCACAGTCGGCTTTCTTATCGGTTTTGGGCATAAAATCCAAGGTTTGGAATAAGAATAACATTGGGATCAGTTTTTGCCCCAGCACCCGATCCCGCCCTATACCAATTTCCTCTTTAGCCTATAATATTGTCCAACCCTTGCCTATATTAAATAAATGTTTCCAAACACAATCTGTCCCCTTTATTTTTTTTAATTAATTTTTAAAATCAGGCAAAAAACTAACTTTGGTGTTTATGGTCTGATTTGTTTAAAACTTAGATATTTTATTGTTCTAGGCAAGTGTATATGTAAACACCACCTACATTTCTCAAATTCAATATTAATGTTAAATTAAGATAATGTTAAAAAAAATACTATAATGCCGATTGCCAACTTCTTTATTTACTGTCCAATTTGACTGATTTTCAAATATGTTATAGCTCTCTTTAATGTGGTCGATATGTGGCTTTTGGTTTGTTTATTTTGCAGTAAAATCAGTCAAATAACTAACTTTGATGTTTATGGTCCGATTTGTCTGCAATTTGGATATGTTATTGTACTAGAGCGATATGGTATAGAAAAAAACCGTGCGCCGGTTGTGTGTCGCGCAGGTAGAGTAGTGGTGGGAGCGGCGTGCGCGAGCCACTCTCGAGATCGCGGTTCTGCGCAGGTTCTTTTCCGTATTGTATACCTATAAGCGAATGCAATAGTAAATTCCACCTATAATTTCCAAATTCAACATTACTGTAAATTTAAACAATATTTTCTAAATTACTATAGTGTCAATTGCCAACTTCTTTATTTACTGTCTGATTTGATTTATTTTTGTATATGTTAAAGCCCCCAATTATATGTAAAATTACCATATATTATTTCCAAATTCAATACTCTGTATAATGTATATAACTATATTAATCACATCAAATAACTTTGGTGTTTGTGGTCTAATTTGTTTGTAACTCGGATATGTTACTGTCCTACTGTCCATAAGTGAATGTACCACCTATATTTCCCAAATTCCATATTACTGTCCATTAAAAAAATAGTTTGTTCAAAATGGAAGACATTTTACTGATTGTTAAATTGGCTGGGTAGTGTACTGGTTAAAGCATTCGCCTCATATCTGAACAAAATCGTTGATTGATACTGAGAAAAATCTGGAAAATGTTGTGAAGGTTTGAATCTAGACCCAGCTGCTATTCGTCATTGGGCAATTAATGATGCTTTCTAAGAACAGGTCGACCTTGGATGATGGACACACTCCAGACAGGGTTGGGCCGTTTCCTGTCAAACCATTGGAAAATGCCACTGGCGTAGAAAAACTCATAATACAAAATATTTGGTGTTGTTTAGGGACCCTGAGTTGCCAGTGGTGCAGATTTCAGTGACATGGATGTGTCCTGAAATGTCATATTCGTTCCCATTCAGCTTAGTGGCTAATGATCTAGTGTCTCTGGGTAACTGCAGAGCGTAACCCTGCTTTGGCAGCCAGTCCATTCCGTCTGGGGTGCAGGTTTACTGTCAAAAGGCTGCTCCCTAGAGCTGTGATATGCCTCAAAGTAGGTGGAGTCTACTTTGTTCCTGCTGCCTACAAGTAGCAAAGTCTACTTGCAAGTATGGAGCTCTGGCTACTAGCAGTCAGCACTGCTTGTTAATTTCCTGAAATCTAGTTTTATCATTCCAAGAACATTTTACTGAAGAGTAATAAAATTAATGAAGTAAAGTTAAATACAGTTTACATTGGAGACTTAAACTTAGACCTGTTAAAAACAAACTCCAGAAGTTATAAACTGTTCTAATTTCATGAATAATAATAACTGTATTTCATTATAGTTAACAAACCTACAATAATAACCGCAACTCTTTCATCGTCTGGATACCATATTTTTGTTGGATTTAGAGATATAAATTATTTTAATGCTGCCATTTTTTATTTAGGTCTAATGGATCATTGTTTACTGGGTTTAAGAATAAAGGTACCCGTATTTAGTAAGATAAAATTTGTCAACAAAACTAAGATTTCTTGTGACTATTGTTTAGTAAAAACATGGTTATTATGTCTTGTTAGTTGAGTCTGTTTTAGATATTTATAGATTTTTGTTATATAAGTTATGAGTTATTTCATAATTTTGATATTAATTAATCAATTAAGTAATTAAAAGAATGTATCCGAAAAAGTTATAAATAATAATTTAAGCAAAGCAAGAAATATAAGGAGTATGTATTGTTTGTATGAAAATAAGTATGAATATGTATGTAAGGTATTCTACACTGTATTAGCGAATTTCCCCTATAGGGAAGAAGCTATTACCGTAGTCGGCATGGTAAGACCTAGGCCCGGGACCATGATAACTTTTCGTTTTAAGGTCCCCAGACCCCAAAAACACAATTCGTTCGAAACTGAATATATATATATATATATATATATATATATATATATATATATATATATATATATATATACATATATATATGTGTCCGTGAGCACGATAACTCTCGTAAAAATTATCCGATTTTGATGAAATTTGGTATAAACGTGTAAAGCAACATTTATGACTTTAAGTTCGAAAACCAGCCAGATCACTTCATCCAAAGGGGTATTTTGGGGGGGTTTTGTACCCCAAAAATGGGTTTTTTGAATTTTGTATATATAATTTTGGAAATAGTCAAATTTTAGTTTTTTCCATTGGATTCAGCTTAAAAAACACACAATTTGGTATTTTGATCATTTCTCTACGTCAATTTGTTACCGAGATATTGAAAGTGCTAAACACAGTACGTTGTCTAATGTTATTCTTATGGAGGAAAAGAAAAATTTTATATCTCGCTTATTTATGAACGTATACTGACGAAACTTGGTATACGGCTTCATCTGGTTGTGGCCCATTGATATTTGCTCAAAAAATCAATTTTTTTCCAAAGGCTCCCGTAGCAGCAAACCTGCGTACTCAGCCCCATGTTATTCTTATGGAGAATAAGTAACGTGTTATCTCCCTTAATTATGAAAATAAATAAATTAAATTTGGTATGTGGCTTTACCTACATGAGTTATATTGATATTTGTATAAAACCCCATTTTTGTGTTCCTTGCTTCAGCAAACCTGCATACTCAGCCGCCATGTTATTCTTATGGAGAATAATTAAAATGTCATAAATCGTTTGTTTATGAATGTATATTGATGAAAATTGGTATGTGGCTTTATGTGGTATTAAGATACATATATATACATTGGAAATTCGCTGAGTACGCAGGTTTGCTGCTACGGGGGTATTACTCTTATTATTTAGAATTACTAAAACGAAAAAAACTGTAACAGAGCAGACCATATGATGTAGCTTATAAAGTAAAAAATGATTTATTTAGTATTACATAAATAGACTTAACAGTGACAGAGTCAGTACAAAGAAAATAAAATTGCATGCAAATCTCTTAAACAGCTGTAGTGGAGTTTCTAAACTACAATGGGATGTAATACAACGTTGTTTTACTCATAAACCAGCTTACAAAAATATTGGGACCTAAAATAATGTTGGATAATGGAGATTGTATCAAAGATTCGCAAATGCTTGCCAATGAAATTAGCAATTAATTATCTTATCAATGTTTACAGCCACTCTGACAGCACCAATTTGCGTCATTGCATTTCTCTATACAAGTGTAGGATGCTAATTATCTTTCCCATATGGATGATGTTGGAATTCTCAATATTATTAAGGTGTAAAAAAACAAAAGGTCGATGACTATGATAATTTTGCTGCATCCCTAATAAAAAATTGCTGAAAAAATAGCCCAAATTATTTTATATTGGTTAATTTCAGTTTCTCCTCGGATGATTTTGCATAGTTACTAAAACAAAGTATTGTCATTTCAATAAAAAAATTGTTCAATACTGAGACGATTTTCTCTGTGATACTTTATCCCTCTGATTTTTCTAAAGTATTCAAAATACACCCGTAGCAGCAAACCTGCGTACTCAACGAATTTCCAATGCATATATATGTATCTTAATACCACATAAAGCCACATACCAAGTTTCATCAATATACATTCATAAATAAACGATTTATGACATTTTAATTATTCTCCATAAGAATAACATGGCAGCTGAGTATGCAGGTTTGCTGAAGCAAGGAACACAAAAAATGGGGTTTTATACAAATATCAATATAACTCGTGTAGGTAAAGCCACATACCAAATATCATTAATTTATTTTCATAATGAAGGCAGATAACACGTTACTTATTCTCTATAAGAATAACATGGGGCTGAGTACGCAGGTTTGCTGCTACGGGAGCCTTGGGTAAAAAAGTGTCTTTTTGAGCAAATATCAATGGTCCACAACCAGATGAAGCCGTATACCAAGTTTCGTCAGTATAGGTTCATAATAAGCGAGATATAAAATTTTTATTTTTCTCCATAAGAATAACATTAGACAACGTACTGTGTTTAGCACTTTCAATATCTCGGTAACCAATTGACGTAGAGAAATGATCAAAATACCAAATTGTGTGTTTTTTAAGCTGAATCTAATGGGGAAAAATAAAATTTGACTATTTCCAAAATTATATGTAAAAAATTCGAAAAACCCGTTTTTGGGGTACAAAACCCCCCCAAAATACCCCTTCGGATAGAGCGATCTGGCTGGTTTTCGAACTTAAAGTCATAAATGTTGCTTTACACGTTTATACCAAATTTCATCAAAATCGGATAATTTTTACGAGAGTTATCGTGCTCACGGACACATATATATATATATATATATATATATATTCAGTTTCGAACGAATTGTGTTTTTGGGGTCTGGGGACCTTAAAACGAAAAGTTATCATGGTCCCGGGCCTAGGTCTTACCATGCCGACTACGGTAATAGCTTCTTCCCTATAGGGGAAATTCGCTAAAATGTAAGAAAACTAGACTTTTAATATATCCTAAACTAATAATAAATTTTTGAAACAGTAATCAATTTGGATTTACAGAAAGAAAATCAACTGAAGATGCGCTCATTAGTTTTGTACCCAAAAAGTATTTGAATTTGTGAAAGAATCCAGCCTATTTGTAGATTGAAAAAAAGTTGGCAGCCTCTATTGCATTTCTTTACCACACAGTGATTACAGCTCCGTGTATGGAACGTATGCAACAGAGCCGGAGGTCCGGGGTGATCCGTTACAGTACGAGTTGTACAGTATAGTACTAACAACGTATAATCCATGACTGGGATTCGAACGAACGAAAGGACCACTACCATGGGTTCGGAGTCCATTGCCTTGACCATTATGCTAACGACTCACCTAAAAAAGGCATTTGGTTTAGTTGATCATAACATTCTCTTATCAAAGCTTGAGTAGATTGGAATCAGTGGTGTTGCCCTAAACTGGTTTGCTAGTTGCCTCATGGGTGAGGGAGCCAAATGTAGAGCACTCCTCAAGTCATGGTCACCAGAGTGCCCCAAGGTAGGTACTGTATCTTGAGTAGATTGGAATCAGTGGTGTTGCCCTAAACTGGTTTGCTAGGTGCCTCATGGGTGAGGGAGCCAAATGTTGAGCACTCCTCAAGTCATGGTCACCAGAGTGCCCCAAGGTAGGTACTGTATCTTGAGTAGATTGGAATCAGTGGTGTTGCCCTAAACTGGTTTGCTAGTTGCCTCATGGGTGAGGGAGCCAAATGTTGAGCACTCCTCAAGTCATGGTCACCAGAGTGCCCCAAGGTAGGTACTGTATCTTGAGTAGATTGGAATCAGTGGTGTTGCCCTAAACTGGTTTGCTAGTTGCCTCATGGGTGAGGGAGCCAAATGTTGAGCACTCCTCAAGTCATGGTCACCAGAGTGCCCCAAGGTAGGTACTGTATCTTGAGTAGATTGGAATCAGTGGTGTTGCCCTAAACTGGTTTGCTAGGTGCCTCATGAATGAGGGAGCCAAATGTTGAGCACTCCTCAAGTCATGGTCACCAGAGTGCCCCAAGGTAGGTACTGTACCTTGAGTAGATTGGAATCAGTGGTGTTGCCCTAAACTGGTTTGCTAGGTGCCTCATGGGTGAGGGAGCCAAATGTTGAGCACTCCTCAAGTCATGGTCATCAGAGTGCCCCAAGGTAGGTACTGTATCTTGAGTAGATTGGAATCAGTGGTGTTGCCCTAAACTGGTTTGCTAGGTGCCTCATGGGTGAGGGAGCCAAATGTTGAGCACTCCTCAAGTCATGGTCACCAGAGTGCCCCAAGGTAGGTACTGTATCTTGAGTAGATTGGAATCAGTGGTGTTGCCCTAAACTGGTTTGCTAGTTGCCTCATGGGTGAGGGAGCCAAATGTTGAGCACTCCTCAAGTCATGGTCACCAGAGTGCCCCAAGGTAGGTACTGTACCTTGAGTAGATTGGAATCAGTGGTGTTGCCCTAAACTGGTTTGCTAGTTGCCTCATGGGTGAGGGAGCCAAATGTTGAGCACTCCTCAAGTCATGGTCACCAGAGTGCCCCAAGGTAGGTACTGTATCTTGAGTAGATTGGAATCAGTGGTGTTGCCCTAAACTGGTTTGCTAGTTGCCTCATGGGTGAGGGAGCAAAATGTTGAGCACTCCTCAAGTCATGGTCACCAGAGTGCCCCAAGGTAGGTACTGTATCTTGAGTAGATTGGAATCAGTGGTGTTGCCCTAAACTGGTTTGCTAGTTGCCTCATGGGTGAGGGAGCCAAATGTTGAGCACTCCTCAAGTCATGGTCACCAGAGTGCCCCAAGGTAGGTACTGTATCTTGAGTAGATTGGAATCAGTGGTGTTGCCCTAAACTGGTTTGCTAGTTGCCTCATGGGTGAGGGAGCCAAATGTTGAGCACTCCTCAAGTCATGGTCACCAGAGTGCCCCAAGGTAGGTACTGTATCTTGAGTAGATTGGAATCAGTGGTGTTGCCCTAAACTGGTTTGCTAGTTGCCTCATGGGTGAGGGAGCCAAATGTTGAGCACTCCTCAAGTCATGGTCACCAGAGTGCCCCAAGGTAGGTACTGTATCTTGAGTAGATTGGAATCAGTGGTGTTGCCCTAAACTGGTTTGCTAGGTGCCTCATGGGTGAGGGAGCCAAATGTTGAGCACTCCTCAAGTCATGGTCACCAGAGTGCCCCAAGTTAGGTACTGTATCTTGAGTAGATTGGAATCAGTGGTGTTGCCCTAAACTGGTTTGCTAGTTGCCTCATGGGTGAGGGAGCCAAATGTTGAGCACTCCTCAAGTCATGGTCACCAGAGTGCCCCAAGGTAGGTACTGTATCTTGAGTAGATTGGAATCAGTGGTGTTGCCCTAAACTGGTTTGCTAGTTGCCTCATGGGTGAGGGAGCCAAATGTTGAGCACTCCTCAAGTCATGGTCACCAGAGTGCCCCAAGGTAGGTACTGTATCTTGAGTAGATTGGAATCAGTGGTGTTGCCCTAAACTGGTTTGCTAGTTGCCTCATGGGTGAGGGAGCCAAATGTTGAGCACTCCTCAAGTCATGGACACCAGAGAGCCCCAAGGTAGGTACTGTACCTTGAGTAGATTGGAATCAGTGGTGTTGCCCTAAACTGGTTTGCTAGGTGCCTCATGGGTGAGGGAGCCAAATGTTGAGCACTCCTCAAGTCATGGTCACCAGAGTGCCCCAAGGTAGGTACTGTATCTTGAGTAGATTGGAATCAGTGGTGTTGCCCTAAACTGGTTTGCTAGGTGCCTCATGGGTGAGGGAGCCAAATGTTGAGCACTCCTCAAGTCATGGTCACCAGAGTGCCCCAAGGTAGGTACTGTATCTTGAGTAGATTGGAATCAGTGGTGTTGCCCTAAACTGGTTTGCTAGTTGCATCATGGGTGAGGGAGCCAAATGTTGAGCACTCCTCAAGTCATGGTCACCAGAGTGCCCCAAGGTAGGTACTGTACCTTGAGTAGATTGGAATCAGTGGTGTTACCCTAAACTGGTTTGCTAGTTGCCTCATGGGTGAGGGAGCCAAATGTTGAGCACTCCTCAAGTCATGGTCACCAGAGTGCCCCAAGGTAGGTACTGTATCTTGAGTAGATTGGAATCAGTGGTGTTGCCCTAAACTGGTTTGCTAGTTGCCTCATGGGTGAGGGAGCCAAATGTTGAGCACTCCTCAAGTCATGGTCACCAGAGTGCCCCAAGGTAGGTACTGTACCTTGAGTAGATTGGAATCAGTGGTGTTGCCCTAAACTGGTTTGCTAGTTGCCTCATGGGTGAGGGAGCCAAATGTTGAGCACTCCTCAAGTCATGGTCACCAGAGTGCCCCAAGGTAGGTACTGTATCTTGAGTAGATTGGAATCAGTGGTGTTGCCCTAAACTGGTTTGCTAGTTGCCTCATGGGTGAGGGAGCCAAATGTTGAGCACTCCTCAAGTCATGGTCACCAGAGTGCCCCAAGGTAGGTACTGTATCTTGAGTAGATTGGAATCAGTGGTGTTGCCCTAAACTGGTTTGCTAGTTGCCTCATGGGTGAGGGAGCCAAATGTTGAGCACTCCTCAAGTCATGGTCACCAGAGTGCCCCAAGGTAGGTACTGTATCTTGAGTAGATTGGAATCAGTGGTGTTGCCCTAAACTGGTTTGCTAGTTGCCTCATGGGTGAGGGAGCCAAATGTTGAGCACTCCTCAAGTCATGGTCACCAGAGTGCCCCAAGGTAGGTACTGTATCTTGAGTAGATTGGAATCAGTGGTGTTGCCCTAAACTGGTTTGCTAGTTGCCTCATGGGTGAGGGAGCCAAATGTTGAGCACTCCTCAAGTCATGGTCACCAGAGTGCCCCAAGGTAGGTACTGTATCTTGAGTAGATTGGAATCAGTGGTGTTGCCCTAAACTGGTTTGCTAGGTGCCTCATGGGTGAGGGAGCCGAATGTTGAGCACTCCTCAAGTCATGGTCACCAGAGTGCCCCAAGGTAGGTACTGTATCTTGAGTAGATTGGAATCAGTGGTGTTGCCCTAAACTGGTTTGCTAGTTGCCTCATGGGTGAGGGAGCCAAATGTTGAGCACTCCTCAAGTCATGGTCACCAGAGTGCCCCAAGGTAGGTACTGTATCTTGAGTAGATTGGAATCAGTGGTGTTGCCCTAAACTGGTTTGCTAGTTGCCTCATGGGTGAGGGAGCCAAATGTTGAGCACTCCTCAAGTCATGGTCACCAGAGTGCCCCAAGGTAGGTACTGTATCTTGAGTAGATTGGAATCAGTGGTGTTGCCCTAAACTGGTTTGCTAGTTGCCTCATGGGTGAGGGAGCCAAATGTTGAGCACTCCTCAAGTCATGGTCACCAGAGTGCCCCAAGATAGGTACTGTATCTTGAGTAGATTGGAATCAGTGGTGTTGCCCTAAACTGGTTTGCTAGTTGCCTCATGGGTGAGGGAGCCAAATGTTGAGCACTCCTCAAGTCATGGTCACCAGAGTGCCCCAAGGTAGGTACTGTATCTTGAGTAGATTGGAATCAGTGGTGTTGCCCTAAACTGGTTTGCTAGTTGCCTCATGGGTGAGGGAGCCAAATGTTGAGCACTCCTCAAGTCATGGTCACCAGAGTGCCCCAAGGTAGGTACTGTATCTTGAGTAGATTGGAATCAGTGGTGCTGCCCTAAACTGGTTTGCTAGTTGCCTCATGGGTGAGGGAGCCAAATGTTGAGCACTCCTCAAGTCATGGTCACCAGAGTGCCCCAAGGTAGGTACTGTATCTTGAGTAGATTGGAATCAGTGGTGTTGCCCTAAACTGGTTTGCTAGTTGCCTCATGGGTGAGGGAGCCAAATGTTGAGCACTCCTCAAGTCATGGTCACCAGAGTGCCCCAAGGTAGGTACTGTATCTTGAGTAGATTGGAATCAGTGGTGTTGCCCTAAACTGGTTTGCTAGGTGCCTCATGGGTGAGGGAGCCAAATGTTGAGCACTCCTCAAGTCATGGTCACAAGAGTGCCCCAAGTTAGGTACTGTATCTTGAGTAGATTGGAATCAGTGGTGTTGCCCTAAACTGGTTTGCTAGTTGCCTCATGGGTGAGGGAGCCAAATGTTGAGCACTCCTCAAGTCATGGTCACCAGAGTGCCCCAAGGTAGGTACTGTATCTTGAGTAGATTGGAATCAGTGGTGTTGCCCTAAACTGGTTTGCTAGTTGCCTCATGGGTGAGGGAGCCAAATGTTGAGCACTCCTCAAGTCATGGTCACCAGAGTGCCCCAAGGTAGGTACTGTATCTTGAGTAGATTGGAATCAGTGGTGTTGCCCTAAACTGGTTTGCTAGTTGCCTCATGGGTGAGGGAGCCAAATGTTGAGCACTCCTCAAGTCATGGACACCAGAGAGCCCCAAGGTAGGTACTGTACCTTGAGTAGATTGGAATCAGTGGTGTTGCCCTAAACTGGTTTGCTAGTTGCCTCATGGGTGAGGGAGCCAAATGTTGAGCACTCCTCAAGTCATGGTCACCAGAGTGCCCCAAGGTAGGTACTGTATCTTGAGTAGATTGGAATCAGTGGTGTTGCCCTAAACTGGTTTGCTAGTTGCCTCATGGGTGAGGGAGCCAAATGTTGAGCACTCCTCAAGTCATGGTCACCAGAGAGCCCCAAGGTAGGTACTGTACCTTGAGTAGATTGGAATCAGTGGTGTTGCCCTAAACTGGTTTGCTAGTTGCCTCATGGGTGAGGGAGCCAAATGTTGAGCACTCCTCAAGTCATGGTCACCAGAGTGCCCCAAGGTAGGTACTGTATCTTGAGTAGATTGGAATCAGTGGTGTTGCCCTAAACTGGTTTGCTAGTTGCCTCATGGGTGAGGGAGCCAAATGTTGAGCACTCCTCAAGTCATGGTCACCAGAGTGCCCCAAGGTAGATACTGTATCTTGAGTAGATTGGAATCAGTGGTGTTGCCCTAAACTGGTTTGCTAGTTGCCTCATGGGTGAGGGAGCCAAATGTTGAGCACTCCTCAAGTCATGGTCACCAGAGTGCCCCAAGGTAGGTACTGTATCTTGAGTAGATTGGAATCAGTGGTGTTGCCCTAAACTGGTTTGCTAGTTGCCTCATGGGTGAGGGAGCCAAATGTTGAGCACTCCTCAAGTCATGGTCACCAGAGTGCCCCAAGGTAGGTACTGTATCTTGAGTAGATTGGAATCAGTGGTGTTGCCCTAAACTGGTTTGCTAGGTGCCTCATGGGTGAGGGAGCCAAATGTTGAGCACTCCTCAAGTCATGGTCACCAGAGTGCCCCAAGGTAGGTACTGTATCTTGAGTAGATTGGAATCAGTGGTGTTGCCCTAAACTGGTTTGCTAGTTGCCTCATGGGTGAGGGAGCCATATGTTGAGCACTCCTCAAGTCATGGTCACCAGAGTGCCCCAAGGTAGGTACTGTATCTTGAGTAGATTGGAATCAGTGGTGTTGCCCTAAACTGGTTTGCTAGGTGCCTCATGGGTGAGGGAGCCAAATGTTGAGCACTCCTCAAGTCATGGTCACCAGAGTGCCCCAAGGTAGGTACTGTACCTTGAGTAGATTGGAATCAGTGGTGTTGCCCTAAACTGGTTTGCTAGTTGCCTCATGGGTGAGGGAGCCAAATGTTGAGCACTCCTCAAGTCATGGTCACCAGAGTGCCCCAAGGTAGGTACTGTATCTTGAGTAGATTGGAATCAGTGGTGTTGCCCTAAACTGGTTTGCTAGTTGCCTCATGGGTGAGGGAGCCAAATGTTGAGCACTCCTCAAGTCATGGTCACCAGAGTGCCCCAAGGTAGGTACTGTACCTTGAGTAAATTGGAATCAGTGGTGTTGCCCTAAACTGGTTTGCTAGGTGCCTCATGGGTGAGGGAGCCAAATGTTGAGCACTCCTCAAGTCATGGTCACCAGAGTGCCCCAAGGTAGGTACTGTATCTTGAGTAGATTGGAATCAGTGGTGTTGCCCTAAACTGGTTTGCTAGTTGCCTCATGGGTGAGGGAGCCAAATGTTGAGCACTCCTCAAGTCATGGTCACCAGAGTGCCCCAAGGTAGGTACTGTATCTTGAGTAGATTGGAATCAGTGGTGTTGCCCTAAACTGGTTTGCTAGGTGCCTCATGGGTGAGGGAGCCAAATGTTGAGCACTCCTCAAGTCATGGTCACCAGAGTGCCCCAAGGTAGGTACTGTACCTTGAGTAGATTGGAATCAGTGGTGTTGCCCTAAACTGGTTTGCTAGTTGCCTCATGGGTGAGGGAGCCAAATGTTGAGCACTCCTCAAGTCATGGTCACCAGAGTGCCCCAAGGTAGGTACTGTATCTTGAGTAGATTGGAATCAGTGGTGTTGCCCTAAACTGGTTTGCTAGGTGCCTCATGGGTGAGGGAGCCAAATGTTGAGCACTCCTCAAGTCATGGTCACCAGAGTGCCCCAAGGTAGGTACTGTATCTTGAGTAGATTGGAATCAGTGGTGTTGCCCTAAACTGGTTTGCTAGTTGCCTCATGGGTGAGGGAGCCAAATGTTGAGCACTCCTCAAGTCATGGTCACCAGAGTGCCCCAAGGTAGGTACTGTATCTTGAGTAGATTGGAATCAGTGGTGTTGCCCTAAACTGGTTTGCTAGTTGCCTCATGGGTGAGGGAGCCAAATGTTGAGCACTCCTCAAGTCATGGTCACCAGAGTGCCCCAAGGTAGGTACTGTATCTTGAGTAGATTGGAATCAGTGGTGTTGCCCTAAACTGGTTTGCTAGTTGCCTCATGGGTGAGGGAGCCAAATGTTGAGCACTCCTCAAGTCATGGTCACCAGAGTGCCCCAAGGTAGGTACTGTACCTTGAGTAGATTGGAATCAGTGGTGTTGCCCTAAACTGGTTTGCTAGGTGCCTCATGGGTGAGGGAGCCAAATGTTGAGCACTCCTCAAGTCATGGTCACCAGAGTGCCCCAAGGTAGGTACTGTACCTTGAGTAAATTGGAATCAGTGGTGTTGCCCTAAACTGGTTTGCTAGGTGCCTCATGGGTGAGGGAGCCAAATGTTGAGCACTCCTCAAGTCATGGTCACCAGAGTGCCCCAAGGTAGGTACTGTATCTTGAGTAGATTGGAATCAGTGGTGTTGCCCTAAACTGGTTTGCTAGTTGCCTCATGGGTGAGGGAGCCAAATGTTGAGCACTCCTCAAGTCATGGTCACCAGAGTGCCCCAAGGTAGGTACTGTATCTTGAGTAGATTGGAATCAGTGGTGTTGCCCTAAACTGGTTTGCTAGGTGCCTCATGGGTGAGGGAGCCAAATGTTGAGCACTCCTCAAGTCATGGTCACCAGAGTGCCCCAAGGTAGGTACTGTACCTTGAGTAGATTGGAATCAGTGGTGTTGCCCTAAACTGGTTTGCTAGTTGCCTCATGGGTGAGGGAGCCAAATGTTGAGCACTCCTCAAGTCATGGTCACCAGAGTGCCCCAAGGTAGGTACTGTATCTTGAGTAGATTGGAATCAGTGGTGTTGCCCTAAACTGGTTTGCTAGTTGCCTCATGGGTGAGGGAGCCAAATGTTGAGCACTCCTCAAGTCATGGTCACCAGAGTGCCCCAAGGTAGGTACTGTATCTTGAGTAGATTGGAATCAGTGGTGTTGCCCTAAACTGGTTTGCTAGGTGCCTCATGGGTGAGGGAGCCAAATGTTGAGCACTCCTCAAGTCATGGTCACCAGAGTGCCCCAAGGTAGGTACTGTATCTTGAGTAGATTGGAATCAGTGGTGTTGCCCTAAACTGGTTTGCTAGTTGCCTCATGGGTGAGGGAGCCAAATGTTGAGCACTCCTCAAGTCATGGTCACCAGAGTGCCCCAAGGTAGGTACTGTATCTTGAGTAGATTGGAATCAGTGGTGTTGCCCTAAACTGGTTTGCTAGTTGCCTCATGGGTGAGGGAGCCAAATGTTGAGCACTCCTCAAGTCATGGTCACCAGAGTGCCCCAAGGTAGGTACTGTATCTTGAGTAGATTGGAATCAGTGGTGTTGCCCTAAACTGGTTTGCTAGTTGCCTCATGGGTGAGGGAGCCAAATGTTGAGCACTCCTCAAGTCATGGTCACCAGAGTGCCCCAAGGTAGGTACTGTACCTTGAGTAGATTGGAATCAGTGGTGTTGCCCTAAACTGGTTTGCTAGGTGCCTCATGGGTGAGGGAGCCAAATGTTGAGCACTCCTCAAGTCATGGTCACCAGAGTGCCCCAAGGTAGGTACTGTATCTTGAGTAGATTGGAATCAGTGGTGTTGCCCTAAACTGGTTTGCTAGGTGCCTCATGGGTGAGGGAGCCAAATGTTGAGCACTCCTCAAGTCATGGTCACCAGAGTGCCCCAAGGTAGGTACTGTACCTTGAGTAGATTGGAATCAGTGGTGTTGCCCTAAACTGGTTTGCTAGGTGCCTCATGGGTGAGGGAGCCAAATGTTGAGCACTCCTCAAGTCATGGTCACCAGAGTGCCCCAAGGTAGGTACTGTATCTTGAGTAGATTGGAATCAGTGGTGTTGCCCTAAACTGGTTTGCTAGTTGCCTCATGGGTGAGGGAGCCAAATGTTGAGCACTCCTCAAGTCATGGTCACCAGAGTGCCCCAAGGTAGGTACTGTATCTTGATTAGATTGGAATCAGTGGTGTTGCCCTAAACTGGTTTGCTAGTTGCCTCATGGGTGAGGGAGCCAAATGTTGAGCACTCCTCAAGTCATGGTCACCAGAGTGCCCCAAGGTAGGTACTGTATCTTGAGTAGATTGGAATCAGTGGTGTTGCCCTAAACTGGTTTGCTAGGTGCCTCATGGGTGAGGGAGCCAAATGTTGAGCACTCCTCAAGTCATGGTCACCAGAGTGCCCCAAGGTAGGTACTGTATCTTGAGTAGATTGGAATCAGTGGTGTTGCCCTAAACTGGTTTGCTAGTTGCCTCATTGGTGAGGGAGCCAAATGTTGAGCACTCCTCAAGTCATGGTCACCAGAGTGCCCCAAGGTAGGTACTGTATCTTGAGTAGATTGGAATCAGTGGTGTTGCCCTAAACTGGTTTGCTAGTTGCCTCATGGGTGAGGGAGCCAAATGTTGAGCACTCCTCAAGTCATGGTCACCAGAGTGCCCCAAGGTAGGTACTGTATCTTGAGTAGATTGGAATCAGTGGTGTTGCCCTAAACTGGTTTGCTAGTTGCCTCATGGGTGAGGGAGCCAAATGTTGAGCACTCCTCAAGTCATGGTCACCAGAGAGCCCCAAGGTAGGTACTGTATCTTGAGTAGATTGGAATCAGTGGTGTTGCCCTAAACTGGTTTGCTAGTTGCCTCATGGGTGAGGGAGCCAAATGTTGAGCACTCCTCAAGTCATGGTCACCAGAGTGCCCCAAGGTAGGTACTGTATCTTGAGTAGATTGGAATCAGTGGTGTTGCCCTAAACTGGTTTGCTAGTTGCCTCATGGGTGAGGGAGCCAAATGTTGAGCACTCCTCAAGTCATGGTCACCAGAGTGCCCCAAGGTAGGTACTGTATCTTGAGTAGATTGGAATCAGTGGTGTTGCCCTAAACTGGTTTGCTAGTTGCCTCATGGGTGAGGGAGCCAAATGTTGAGCACTCCTCAAGTCATGGTCACCAGAGTGCCCCAAGGTAGGTACTGTATCTTGAGTAGATTGGAATCAGTGGTGTTGCCCTAAACTGGTTTGCTAGTTGCCTCATGGGTGAGGGAGCCAAATGTTGAGCACTCCTCAAGTCATGGTCACCAGAGTGCCCCAAGGTAGGTACTGTATCTTGAGTAGATTGGAATCAGTGGTGTTGCCCTAAACTGGTTTGCTAGTTGCCTCATGGGTGAGGGAGCCAAATGTTGAGCACTCCTCAAGTCATGGTCACCAGAGTGCCCCAAGGTAGGTACTGTATCTTGAGTAGATTGGAATCAGTGGTGTTGCCCTAAACTGGTTTGCTAGTTGCCTCATGGGTGAGGGAGCCAAATGTTGAGCACTCCTCAAGTCATGGTCACCAGAGTGCCCCAAGGTAGGTACTGTATCTTGAGTAGATTGGAATCAGTGGTGTTGCCCTAAACTGGTTTGCTAGTTGCCTCATGGGTGAGGGAGCCAAATGTTGAGCACTCCTCAAGTCATGGTCACCAGAGTGCCCCAAGGTAGGTACTGTATCTTGAGTAGATTGGAATCAGTGGTGTTGCCCTAAACTGGTTTGCTAGGTGCCTCATGGGTGAGGGAGCCAAATGTTGAGCACTCCTCAAGTCATGGTCACCAGAGTGCCCCAAGGTAGGTACTGTATCTGCCAATCTTTTAATCTTGTTATAAACGATTTATTAAATCAATGTTTTCAAGAAGACATTTTATACTTTTTGCAGACGTCATTTCATTGGTGTGCTCTGATAGTAATTCAGGAAGAATATGTTTTATGTCGGATGATTTAAATATTATGAATGAATGGGTTCAAAAATTAATTATACTAAGCAAATATAAAATTAAATTTATTAATCGATTACAACAGTTTTGATTTCCAATCTCCTATGAGATATGCAGAAACTATCTTTATGTTTTAGGAATTGGTAGCATTGGTTGGCGGCCTAGCTTGTTAGTTACGATATAACTAGGAGTTTTCTGATTGGTCGGTTTGAACCTTGTTGAAAGTGTTATTTAGTAACACTAATATGGTTTTGTGCTATTTTACAACACAACTGCCCCAGAGAACACATTTATCTGATTTAAAACATTATAAGGCTCATCAAAATGGCTGTTCACTGGCTCTGAATGGGGGTCGAACCTTTTGTGGCCCTCGGGATGACGAGGTAATTACCACTCACCTTTTGGAGATATCGTGATACTAACTGTACCGATAGAAATTTATGTTACTATACACAAACTTTATAAAAGTCAATTACTAGTATTTAGGGGTTTCATTGGATGAAAATCTGTCTTGAAAAAAACACATTCCTACCCTACATATTCAGTTAAAGTCAAATGTCTAAAGATTTGATTTTTAAGGAATTTTTGCAACATTTACAGTTTACATATTTTATATTTTGGCTTATTCCATGTTCAGGGATAGCATGTCGGGGAGAGGGTGCATACAGTAATAGAGAGTTTGAGAAAAACACAAAATAAGTTTATGTGTATTATCCTTAAAAATTGTAAATATTAAACATCATTTTCATTGTATCAGTACTTGAAAATATTTCCAGTTCAACCTTTGTTTGTTTTCTAAACTTTATGTCTTTTTTTAACATGAGTGGCAATAGAATAGGCACTTTAATTCATTATAATGCATGAAGCAAAAATTAACGGATATATTTCAAACCAAAATTTGAAAAAAAATCTGTATAAATGGTCACTTGTGTACTTAGGTCCTAATTATTTCAATAAACTGACTATAAAAGTAAAAAAATATTAATTTTAGAGTATTTTGTAGATAAAAACATAATTATTTCATGTGAACAAGTAGATTAATACAACTAATAAATATTATTTGATACATTCACAAAATAAATATCACTGAATTATTCATAGTTTTGTGGTTTAGAATATAGTTTGTACTTAATGTAGTTATCTAAACTGTTGCAATCAAGTAGCACTACATTTAGAATAGATTGTATTTGGTAATAAGACTAGAATAATGATATTTTATGATTGTTTTATTTATTTATTTTTGTCCGATAAGCAGGTTGGAGACACTGCAGGAAGCCTGTGGACACTAGATTCTGATCAAGCTAAAATTAAGAAAAAAAATTCCCTGACAAAGAGCAAGGGAATTTTCCTAGACTTATTAGCAACCCTAGTAAGATTAAAAACGAGTTTGCATGCAGCACGCTGATGTGAGGGAAGTGAATTTCCACATTAAAACTTTTAAAACTCAAAATAAGTGTAAAAACATACATTTGTCCAATTTTTATTGAAATCTGAAAACATTGATTTTTTGGCTGTTCTGATACTCCTGGTTTCATTTACTTGCAAAGCTGGGAATACAATTTTGCCCAATATAAGGTTAGGAGAAGGTCCAGACAGGCTTGAAAGTAGGCGTGAGGTTGCTGGGGATGATAAAAGTACTCTAACAAAGGAATAATAGGCTTTTCTCGTGTAAAACCCCCATAAGACAACGTACTATGTTTAGTCGATACACATTTTCTTTAATAACTCGGTAAATATTTATGCTAGAATGACAAGAGAGGGCTTAAAACTTTTGCCTCACTAATTCCCATCTTTTTATCTGCATTTATTTTATTTCTGGGGCTTTTATGACCATTTTTGGGCCCAAAAACTCGAAATTTGAAAGATTAATCCCAAAAAAAAGGGGTTTAGAGTTTTCCGATTGTTTTGCCCAACGAACTTGTCCAACTGATTACAGAAAGGAACGTCCCTACCAAATTTGAAGTAAATCGGACAAAAACTGTGACCGCTAGAGTGCAAACACACACATATATATATATATATATATATATATATATATATATATATATATATATATATATATATATATGTCTATATATATATGTGTCTATATATATATATATATATATATATATATAATTTTGAACGACCCCCCCAAAACGTGTTCAGGGGGTCACGTTAGGAACTTCTATGGTGGTCCCGAAGTTTCACCGTGCGGGTCATGCTAATAGTTCACTTTCCAAAGGAAATTCACTAATAAAATAATCTCAAAAGGCCTATTACCTACCAAAATTCAGTGTTCGGAGTCATGGAAAATTGTTGAGCAACTTAGTGCACCAAAGAGTTACTGCCAATGTATGTTCATATATTAGAACTGGTGCTAAATTTGACAAAGCCATTGAAGAGCAGCAACAAAGGAGGACCATCTCTTGGTGTTAGCAGGAACAAATAATGTTGGAAGGAGTACTGTGAAATGGCTTATGGAAGATGTACATAGTCTTATTCAGAATTCCTTTCAACCAATTTGTATTCGCAACATTGCCAATGAGACATGACAAACCTCAATTTGATTTGAAAATTTCAAGAATAAATTCGGAGTTAAACTAGCTCTTCATTGGTTTGAGGTTAATGGCTTGACACTAAATCAAGGGAAAACTCAACTGGTAAATTTCCGTTTCAGAGAGGGTTTTAACAGAAATGTAATTTTTCAAGGCCAAATGATAACAATATGTAGCAGTGCAAACTGTTTAGAAGTAGAATTAGATATTATACATTTTTCTTGGGCCACCTGTATTGAACGAATGGTTAACAGATTAAATCCAGCATGTTACCAAATGATAGTCCTAAGAAACAATATTGGATTTAAAAACCAAAATTACAATTTAAAATGTTTACTTTTTTCAAAATTACAGTATGGAATTGAGCTTTGGGGTTTAGCTTGATATGTAGATAAGTTTTTTAAAATTCAAAAGAAATGTTTAAGATTAATTACTTGCATCTTGGAGGTCTTCCTGTAAGCCTATTTCAAAGAACTAAAGATTTAACAGTTCCAAATTTATATATATTAAAGATTTTACTAATGATAAAATCAAACTTTGCAAGCTTTTCGGAGGAAAATTTTGAACATAGATATAATACACGATTAAAAAACAATTTTCAATATCCCATACATCGTCTGCAACTTATTGAGAAAACACCTATGTATATGGGGAAAATAATTTACAATAATTGCCCGTTAAATATAAAACTTAATAAACACTAAGTTTAACACGTTCAGCCCCATGTGTACTAGGTGGTGCATGTCGGAATTTTTGAAATGATTAAAAATACGATACAGCAAACAGTAATCTGAACAAAAGCCGGAGCATTATTTTTCAACTTTTTTATTAGCATATTACGTGTTGTTATTACTTACGGGATGTAATAAAAGACGTCTTACAACACTTAAGATATATTTACACTTATACTGATTCACATACAGACGGTAAACATCTTTGATATATGTTTACCGTCTGTATGTGAATCAGTATAAGTGTAAATATATCTTAAGTGTTGTAAGACGTCTTTTATTACATCCCGTAATTATTTTTCAAGAACATAATTCTGACAACAAAATTACACGTGCGCCACCGGTGGCCACAGTGTGTCTACATAAACCTAAACCACGAATACATAGTTTAAAGAACCCAGCAAAGCTCCGAATGCACTGTAAAAAGGCATACAATGAAATGAGAACAGTTTGCCACGGGTGGTACCGTCGGAGTTTTAGAAAGTTTGCCGCGCGCCACTGGTGTCGTACGTCGTGATTTTTGGGAAGTTCAAAAACTGACTATTATTTTCTATCGGGCTGAACGTGTTAAAAAGGAACTAACAGATTTTTTGTTGGAAAAACTATTATAATGTTAACGAGTATTTATCTGATTCTGAATTAAAAAATTGTACAAAAATTAGTAAGGATTTATTTGTAAACTTATGTATGATTTTGTTAGTTTAAGTACCAATTATAAGTAGTTATTGTAATATTTTTTTACAAAGTTACCAGTTTTTTTAGGAATGCTAATTTGTAAACATATTGTGGCAATAGAATATTTGATTTGATTAAAAATAACTAAGCCAATACATACTGGATACTGTGGTTAGGAATTACTCCAAGCCTTTTAAATTGTATTTTCACATTTTTTATTGACTCAATAAAGATCTTTATTATTCTAAAATGAAAAGTTACTCGTAATTTACTAACTAAGAATCACACTTATTTAGATATCTTAAAAGTAAGTTAGGATTTGTTGATATTTTTGTGTCAACGAAAGTGGTAGTTTTAGGTTTTTTCAATATGGGGAACGGTACAAACCCTGGTAATGCTACTGTCTAACAATAACCTTTTGTTAGAAAGCATAATTAATTAACAGCCCAATGATAAATGGCAGATTTGCTGTATATAAAATATTTGGGCAATCATATTTTGCATGAATAGACAAAATCAAGTGATAAGTTGTTAAAAGCCCAATAAAGATTTTGAATAGCCTTTATTTAGACTATATATGTGATCAATTAATACCCACCTCTGGAATCATGGAAAAAGTTACGATAAAAACAGTACACCAGTGGGGCAAGCAAAATGGCAGTGAGAAATCACATATTTCTTTACTGCTCGGATAAAACCGATTTTGACCAAACATAAGTTGTCTTAATAGCTTCATATTGTTTTCAAAGATATAAACAGTTTTTGCAATAAAAACCTATAGAAAAAGGGGGCATTTTTTAATGTTTGCTAACAAATTTAGGCCCAATATTATGGAGGTATAAGAATTGAGACTAAAAATATTTGTTTAACTCTGCCAGCTTTAGCTTCTGTTTGAAATAAATGTTGTATATACTCTAATACCACACACAATGTATTTTATAGCTACATCAATTGTGTTTTAGAGACTTTTTGCCAACAAAAATCAAGGTGAGAAATATTTGTACTAAAACAAATGTCTTTTACTATTAACAAAAGTTAAAAATCAATACAATTTTGCATTTTTAATCATCAACACATTCACTGCAGGCATGTTTAAACATAAAGTTGTTTATTTTTCATGTTTAGCAGTGTCATGACATTCAATAACCTCACCTTACTTAATACTTGAACAAATCGTATTCATTCAAATGATTTATTGGACAATGAACACAGTATTTTATTTTCCACAAATAATTCTGTTGAGTTACCATTTGGAACAAATCAATTAATCTGAAGATGGTAGGTCACATATTTTTTTATGTTCTTTACAAGATGAATGAATAAAATATTATAATATTACTAACATTTAATTTTTTTTTGTGGTTGGTAAAATAAAATATATTTTTCTGTGTGAAAAATCCAAAAAACCTTTCTTTGCTAACAAGATGATTTGCTTGCCCCACAATGTTGTACTACTGTACTAGCTAAATTAACTTGTTATGTATCTTATATAGCTGACATGATGCTATTAACTATGAGCATTAAAAAAATAACATAATGTATGTGTTATAGTGATACATGTATCATCGGTTGGAGAGGGAATGAGATAGGATAGGAATTATATATAGACGTAATAACATTAAGGCAACATAAACAGTTGCAAAATATTTATTTTTCCGATATCATCCTACTGATACACACTTGGAGAAAATTAAATTTGAAGGCAGATTTACTCTTAGCTATAGAGAGGTGATATTATTGCGTACCCTTTGTAATAGTTTTTTATCGATTACTCACAAATCATCTATTCTCTAAATGAGATAAAAACTTTTGTAGCAACCAATAAATATATATATATATACATAAACGAAGTTACACGATACATGGTAAATGAATGCACAAACGATGGGTGAAATTAACACAAAATACTCACTGATTACTTGCACACAGTTAAAGATGAGTTTAGCGATTCGGTAATTTATACAAATATCTCTACCTTCTGTTTCGTATCGGGTATTTTTTTAACGTTTTGTCGGGTCTGATAATGAACATTTATAACTGTAGGCAACATGATTGTTTTGTTTCTACTTTGAAAACAACAGAACAAATTCGACAACAGAGTCACACGAATACTAAAACTAAACAAAAACCAAACACATAAAAAATAAATTACAATTAATAACACAATAAATACAGCCAAGCGAGAATAGAAATCGGAATGTCTAAAATAGATCTTAACTAATTCATAGGAGGAATGTAGTCTTGTTCTCATCTGGCATTTTTTATACAAACAAACAATGTTCCATTACCGTGTGTGTGTACAGCGCATTAGTTTCACGAGATTGTTGTTGATCGTCCACGATTTGTTTAACAATAACCTCATGAGGTGAAGCCCCTGCCCCACAGGGTCGATTGTTTTTGCAGTGAACTATTATCAGGCGACGTTCTTCCTTCCATTTGATGGCTGTCTTGTTAATGGTCCAGGTTTTGCAATGGACGTATATAATTAAAGTTCAATGTTTATTTTATTTTGGTCATACATAAGTTTGACATGTTTCACAATTACATTCAACCACTGTTATATAAATTAATCGGTTGGAAATAGTAATTCATAAACGAAAACTGAGCCTTTCCTTACATTTATTACAATTATTCATCAGCCAAAGGATTAAATTTTGCATATAGGCATAACTGAGAGCTGTGAATTCTTCCTAAACAACTAAAGACTTTTCACCCTCAGAATTCAAAGTATTAATTTAATTAAATAGGGTTTTTTCGATACAAGATTTCTCAAAGTTTCAAATAAAACACAAATACACTCACACAGTAGTCTGCGAACAACTTACAAAGAATTAATAATACTAACACAAAATGCTTGACTAGAACTCAAACGAATAAATTATTAAGATTAAGTATAAAGTAAAGAGTACCCTTTAAAAGAGTTAGTGACTAGACATGCATTATATGACTAGAGTCGCATCAGTCACCCGGCTTGGCCAATCACGTCCCTCCCACGCGTGCCCCTATGTACAACCTGCTCCAACAAAACAATAACCGTATTCTAACTTACCTAATCTAAAATAATCAAACTATTTCGAGATAAGATACAAAACGAAAAATCTAATAAAAACCACTAACAAACGCTAGTCGCATATCAACAAATCACTAAAATGCAATTATACGATAGAATACATACAATAATTCCTATCGCTGGAATGTCGACATGGTCACACCGTACCTTCTAGGTTATATACATTTGAACTGTGCTGCTACCGTGCAATCCTCCATGGCCACTCACCCACTCATAGTCAAGAGTGTGATTTCGGTCTCGTATGGAGCTGCTAAGAGAAGAACATATTCCAGTTTGTTGCCGAGCGGGCAAAAATTAATAGCTTATTTTGGCACGTAAAACAGATGTTTAAGACAAATAATAACCGTTAAATGATCGCTCAATGGAATGTATTTTTTTTAATATGACTAACCGTTTAACAGTCGGGTCGGTTAAATGGTTAAATGGTTAAATGGTTGCATCGCTGCATCATTTTCATAAGAGGAATGCTGAGAATCACAATAAATAATAAATCGGAATGTTAGTTATACTTTACCAGACAACATAATTTTCAGTCCTAGATGCATTTATTTCTATAAATTACATTTTCAATGTTGCCTGATCGGATATCATTTTTACACAGTTTTAAAGCAGTTATAAAGTTTTTATGGTTTTTAAAGTTAAAAACAAAAATTAAGACAACAATTTGGAATTAGACTGCCACTAATACAATAAAATATACAAATAAACATGCCTTTAAGTATTTAAATTTGTTTGCTAACTTAAAACTCTAACTTTAACAAACACGTAATTGTGTTGTTTAAAGCGTGAAAGTACAAAACCATTAATCCTCAATGAAAAAGTGTGGGATATAATTTTGTTTGTTTGAATAAAAAGGGGTATTTAATAGTTTATAGGGTCAGGTGCCTCAAAATTATTGCAAGTAGCCTAAATTTTACAAGAGAAATTAATTATGGATACTTTGCTCTGATGTCTTATGTTAAAATACTGATTAAAACACTATAAATAATTTAATAAGACTTTCAGGTTTACCAACAGCACCTGTCTTGATTGTAAAATAAAAATGTATGATAACTACAAATTCAGGAACGAGTTTTAAAATTGTCTACACTTTCTGAGTCAGTAGTTAACTTCGAAGTGGCAGTTATCCAACCAACAAAAATTCATTACTTTTTTAAACTGAAATACTGCCCAACTCATTTTTAGACACTAATGTTTTACTTTTTTCTTCCATATGATATCAAAAATATTGCAGGGACCTCAATTACCTTTCATTAATACATTCAATCACCTCTACTGGCCAACAAATTTGATTGAGAATCCAAAATGTATGGTGATTTTAATTTAGAGTTTATTTTTTTAAGAATATAGACATTCAAAAAAAACTTTCAGCATTAAAAGAAATTAGGTAAAAACACTGACTTTAAAATAAGGAAAATAGTCTTAACATTTCTTTATGTTTACATTGTTCCACGATATGTATAAATTTAGTCTAGGTTTATTTTGTCTTTGTCACATTTTCAGTTTTTTAATGAATGGTGTTAAAATTAGTACAATTTGATACTACCAAAATAGAAAAAATACAATTGTGGTAACAATTTTATTAAAACCCTCCATTCATGCAGGCAATAATTTTTAATTTTAGAATTTAGGTATGGGAAAAACACTGACTCGCTAGCTACTAAAAACAAAATAACAAAACAAACTAGATGTCCACTCTCAAAAGATACTCTGTAAATGTTAAATATAAAGTATTTAAAATACTGTAAATACATTTTTTTAAGCGGAATAATTCTTTTTCAGCACATCTAATGCCCTTATTTGAAACAAATATAAAATAAATTTTGTTGCTCGTCACAAAATAAAACATATATAGATTTCTTACAATATTGTTTTTATAATATTTAAATTAATAACAAGGTATTTATGATATTTCAGATAACCTCTATTGCTGGACATAAACATATGTCAGTGTGATTTGCTTGGGAATGTTGCAGCAGTTAGGTATCATGAATCTTATACAGTTTAGTCCAAAAATGTGACCCTGACTGATGTAAGGTAACAGATTTTAAAAATAATTTTGTAATAAACATAATTGAATAATAATAAGTCATTACTCTGCTAACTAATGGTAGCACATTAAAACAATGAGAATTCAACATGTAAGCTTGTAATTTAAACACACAATTATAATACATAATATAAATATAAAGATGTTTTGTTTAAATAATTAGAATAATAGGGATAAATGAGTATTTAATAGCTTTGGATAACACTAAATCTATGGTCGAAAAAGAGATAAGGTAAATCCCTCTTTGGCTATTGGGACTGGCTACAGAGCCAATACGAACACGAGCCCTGAAACGGCATAACTTAAACTGCCTTGACTAAACTGTAATAGGACTTTGTAATTTAGACTACTGAAAATGACTATAAATCACATAACCTCTCAAACATGAAAATCAGGTACTGTAAAATAAAATATAAAAGTGGTAGGGTCTCGTTTGTTTTTTCTCAATAGAGAAACTGTTGTCACTGGTTACTATTTGTGCTCTACCAATACCTTTTAAACCTGTTAGGGGCATTGCCAAAATATGTTGACCAGACAGTTGCTGGACTCTCGTGTCTTTGTTTTAGGCATAATGATTTGTGAATTGGCATAAAGGAATAATAATCAATATAATATAGACATATATAAAAAAATAATAGTTAGGGAAGTGTTTAAACAAAAAAATAGTTCTATAAATACTGTAATTTGTGAGTTTGTAACGATATTTGTCACATGGGCTTCAAATGCTTTCAAAGTAGAGATCTTAAAAATGTCCATACTAATCTTACTTCTGGTACAAACTTAATACAGTATTTTATTTTTAAATATAAATAATACAGTAAACTAGTATACATATATTTATCTTTATAAATACTGTAATAGCTTTAATAGATTATAATCAGAGGCAAGGCGTGATTTGCTTATGCGGTCATCAAAAAACTAAAATTATGAACCTTTTTAATTTAAAATTTATACTAGAACAACTTTAGATTGCAATTGGTGCTATCAGTTGTGTAACATTAATTTTAGAGCAAAGAGTAATGGAAATGAGGGCTGAGGCCACGAATACACATGTAGGAAACGAGGCATAATATTCAACCGGTGCTATGTTGATGGAATTTTGTTTAATTGTTGACATTTTTTCAATGATAACTGAAATTTATCAGTAAAATAACTTAGCAATTACCTTTATTGTTTTCTACCTAACAAGTACATGTTTTTTTTTAAAATCTAAATTGCTTTCAAATCCAGAAGTGACCACATACCTCACCTCTGATTATAAAATACATTTTGTGGGAAAATGTCATTCCTTATCAACATTATAAAACATAGAAATAACCTGCATTCTTAGGACATATACAGAAGTAACCAAAACTTCCTAACTCATATATAAGTACAGGAATGATATTAAGCATGAATTGAACAAACAGAACAGTTTAAGTGTTTCTAGCAACTCAAATGTTTGATTTTAACATTTATTACAAAGTTATAGGTAAATAATTTAACATTTAAATAATAAGTTTACGCTGAAATATCTGCCAAGTTCACTCCCAAAAAGGTTTAACAAATAAATAGTCTAATAAATATTCTAATCTGGCACATTCCATGACTATGACAAACCTAAATAATAATAGATCACAAACATATTTACACTCTACACATATCACGGCAGATGATCAGTCACAGAACATTTATAAATAAACATAATTTAATCGGTAACAGTAACAGTGCCTACTCTCTTCTCTGCTCGATAAATACATTGTTATCTACACAAATTATTTAGTTAACACGAATCGAAAGCAAGCAGACACGATAAAACAAGATGTTTAACACAGTATTAAAGACAGTTTTTAAAAATTTATACAACTGATTGATGACTTTCGAAAGGCATTTGTCAAATTGTGCATCATGTTTTAGGCACTAATATTAAATTAGGTCGCCTATAAGAATAATTATTTGTACTAGCCTGAACTCTTTTCCGGCAAAATCTGGCTGGGTCGTAATTCTTAGAAAGATATCGCAGTAAAACAACATAGCTATAAAATAAGAGTCACTTGAAAGACATTACTGTTATTGCATTCAGTAGGGTGGAGTTTCGCTAGGACATCGACTGCCGAATCGATTGCTCGTACATCCAGCCAGAAAAAAAGGTCTTCCTTTGTGAGTGCCGAATAACACAAAACGACTTGAGCATGAAGAAAGAGTGGAAGCTAACAGAAAGTGAGAAAAGCCAAGCTAAGGGTGACCCTACCTAAGCATAACAATATTGTCGAGACCAGTGCTACTACTCACACTGCCTTTACAGTCTACCGTGTACTTTGACACCCACTAATAGGCTCAAAAGATCTTTCCATTTACGTATCGCAAATATCAAAAAATATTTTGGTACCAAAAAGTCTATATGCCGGAAACTATTTGAAAATATATTCTTATCTTAAGCATCACCACACCGAACCGTCCACCCCCTGCCGGATAATCGCGTGCTCGGCACGTCCATATTCATAGAAACACGAGGTGCTGGAGGGGGTAGCTCGCATGATGTCACAACACATCCGACTGCATCTGTCCCGTCGACACCATGCTATTGGATGCTTGGGGGGAGGCAACTTGCGCATGATGAGAACTGCCTGATGACTTGATCGGGTCCTCGTCTTTCCATTTGTCCATCGATCGTCTTCTCGCATTCATGAAGAAGTTGCCCACTGTGGTCGGTTCCAGGCCTAGCTGCCGTGCGATCGTCACTTGCATTTCTTTCGATGGTCGTTTGGTTTCCTGCAAACAGGGAATCGGTTAGAGTTTGCGAGGTACCAAAAACATTACCGGAGTCACATTGTTTTTCAGTGTTAGCCTAAATGATGCTCTCGATTTTAAATTTTCATAATTCTGATTTTATTTATTGTACAAATAATAACTGTTGTTACAACGAAAGAAAAACAAACCTCTCGCAAAAACATTAGATACTAAATTGTGATATCACAAATGTTCAATGTGGTGACCCCTTGTGACACGGTACACATCGGGTCTGTAATCGAGCTGAAATATTGCCAGTCTTTTACAAGAGCGTTTTTGTCAATCGATTCAATGTTTGCGGTGATACGTTGCTGGAGTGAAGGCATACTTTCTGGCAAAGGGTATATACAATTGACCCTTGACAAATCACCACAAGGAAAAAACATAGGGGATCAAAAATATAAAAAATATCAAAACAGTAAACATATCAAGGGATCGAGGATACCAGTTTAAGAGAGCATCATTATCAGGACCAGCATGACGAAACAATTATTTTTGGCAGACAATATTGTAGTTCAACCCTAAAATCCAAGAGGTAATGATTAGGTCCACCGTTCAATTGCAGGATGAAATTCAGGTTATCCAAGGTGGGTTTTCCAAGCCCCATATTCTGACATTATGTCTGTTCACTTTGCCACACAGGTGGAACTTGGCTTTGCCAGAAAACAATTTACAAGGTTTTCTTGTTTTTATATTAAGGACTGCATACTCATCTCACAAAAATAAAGTCTTAGCAATTCATACCATTTGGTTTTAACGCTTGAAGAAGGTGAAGTTTGTAAGGTTAGAATTTCAGACAATTATATAAAACCTTCCAAACTTTTTCTGTGGCACGCCAAGCTCTCTGCTACATCTAACAGTAGAGTTCCACGGATTACGTGTACATCTTTCCTCTATCTGGTCAACAACTTCGTTGCTTACTCAGTCTACCAGTTGAGTTCTTCTTAAAAATGCACCCATTCTTCTTTATATCAAAGGGCTACTTACGAGTACATTGATTACTTCATTAAAGTTTGTCCTAAAATGATATGTGCACTGATTAGTGAACGTACAAATCTAACTAATAAGAATTAGAAAAACGAACTAACTTTGAAGAAAGGCCTTGTCTTCAAGGGAACCATAACACATGTCATTGTTGTCACTTCACCAAACAGCTGATACAAAACCAATGTAAACAAAAATTATTGAGTTTTTCTTTTCAACGATGCCAACTTAAATAGTCTTAAGGCATTGATATTATTCCAGTTACATACATGTTAAAATCATAATCATCATATAGGGTAACCCTGTACAGAACCTTTATTTATTTATTTTGTACAAATTACATCATCACAAAGGTATAGCCTTAATGAGCAAGACAATAAACCACCCTAAATTTGAATTTGCAGTTACTTTAAAATCTATATTTACAGACCCATCCATTGTTCAGACCCCCTACACAGAGCATACCCAGGGGGTCAGTACAGTGTCCCTTCAATGTCACTACCCTTCACGCATATGTTTTGAACAAACTCTGAATACAGGTTCAGGGAAACATTGTAGGATTTCTGTGGCTCCAGGCTTAACCCTCGCTGTGTAGGAATGCTGTAGTAGCTCACTATCCCATGGGAAATTCGCTAAGAATGAAAGAACAAGCCTGAAAGGTACCCCACCTTTGTGATAACCAGGACCCACACGTCTACCCTCCTCCAGGAAATAAGGCCAGAGTAAGACCGATATAAGTTGACTCTCTGACAAAGCAGAGCACTTCATCCATATCCAATAAAATACAAAAAATAGTAAAGTCTAAATAAGAGTAATTTGTATTTACACATTTTTTTATTATGAGTGTTTTTATTGTCATGACAAATTATGTTTTCATCGTCACTAACCGAAAACTTCCAAGAGTGAAACTGATGTTCAGAGAAACCATAAATTAAACCAAATGATCAAATCAAGATTTTCTACTACCGAAATGTCAGAGAATTTCCTATCAGGAGGTTTAGTGGAATTTGGAAAAACTATGAGAGGTATATCAAACTTTATAAGTGTGACCTCGAAAGTTAGTGTTTTTGATAAAATTATTGCCTTTTGAAAAGCTACACCTGTTGATAAGTATGTAGTTTTAAAAATAATTGTAATTCTGGTTCGAGTGACACAAAAAATTATCTTTATATACATTGAGTAAAACATGAAGCAATTAAGACTATGAATAAATATAGTCTCCAAGAATCGCTACTGTACATGTATTGAAGTTTGAAGTTCAAAGTTCATGGACTTAACAGAAATTATGAAAAAAATATGACATGACGGTAAAAATGTTACTGCAGGTATACATTAGTTTGTATTGTAATGTAAGAAGATTTCACTTGGCAACAGGAGGAGTTTCCTACAAAATAATATAGTTTTTAATGCTAAGAGTGATAGATAAGGTCCAAATAAAAAGGAGTATTTAGTCTTGAAATCATACAATATTTCCTAGAATATGTGAATAAAGTATATGGCAAACTCTAAAAATCTTTATTTCTGAATGACATAATATTTGGTGGGGTTTCAGATGGCTAAAAAATGGAGTATCCACACCAACCAAAATAATCCTGATGAAGCAGGTTGTTTTATGTACCAATGAATTACAAACTGTTTATTGGAGAGACTAGTATTTATATCTTTGTGACATGTATTTTGCAGGGGGACTGGAAGTATTAAACACAAGAGGAGAAACAAAGAACTTGTCAAAATTGTATAACAAATATGGCCATATGAGATTGGCTCACTAGTAGTAGGATTTTTAGTCAACGTTGAAACTGAGAGTGCCTGACCAAACTGAGAGTGCCTGACCAAACTGAGAGTGCCTGACCAAAGTGAGAGTGCCTGACCAAACTGAGAGTGCCTGACCAAACTGAGAGTGCCTGACCAAACTGAGAGTGTCTGACCAAACTGAGAGTGCCTGACCAAACTGAGAGTGCATGACCAAATTGAGAGTGCCTGACCAAACTGAGAGTGCCTGACCAAACTGAGAGTGCCTGACCAAACTGAGAGTGCCTGACCAAACTGAGAGTGCCTGACCAAACCCACAAAGAACAGTTTTATACCTTACATTGTGTAAAAATGTGTGTAAAATATTTATATTTTACTAGCTTCTTGTTGTTGTCATGTATACTATACAAAATTTTTAAAAATCAATAATATTATTTAAATAAAATGCAGGCAATGGACAAATCCACTTCACTAATTTCATTCGTTTTATCATTACAATAATGTATAAAATATAAATGTGAATATGACAAGTCTATTGCCCAGACAAACATTGCATGTAAGGGCGTATAAGATGATGTAAATAAATAAATAAAATAAATAAATAAGCAAGTGAATTTGTTAAGCTCATTCATCTAGGAGTAATTTTCTAAACTGATTTTCCTTTACGATAAATGAGTTTACTATGCTCAAACGTATTTCAATTACTTCCCCTCCTCTTCACCCTTTTGCTATCAAATCTTAAAAGAAGAAAATTAATAAACATTGCACGTACTGAATTTAGTTTAGCTGGTTTTTGTTTGCATTATATAAAACTATAATGTCAACTACTAAACTTTTCTAAAACTAAAAACAAATTTGTGAAAAATATAAAACCTTAATTTCAATTCTTGCTTCAGTAACCTCTTTTAGGCAGAGTTACTTTCACTTAAAAAAAGTTGGAATACTTTATTTAAGTGGTAGCTTTGGAATAGATAACTACAAAATGTACAAATGTGTTTTCTTATTCAATAAAACCTTTGTTCAACAAAAGGTTTGCAACATCATTGTATAATTTCTGATTCAAGAATTTACAAATAGAACTCATCGGGCAAAGTTATAGTTATTGAAGAGAGAGTTCCCCCAAGTAACTGCAACTTACCTGGCTTGCTTGGCCCTACTGGTTGGCTGTGGTCCAAGTTACTAACTTACCTTTGTCTCAATAGCCAACTTATTATTGCTAAATCTGCTGAATAATCAGTTAAGTAGCTTCCCTGGGTGGTTAAATTCCCTCGAACTTAATAGTATTCAAAAAACTCAATGTAAATCTAACAACATTTATTTTAATTTAAAAACAGTAACAAAGCAAAATTGATTTCCAAGTCAGGATCGATTTTAAAGTTGATGTATACCATTTTACTGCAAATTGTTGTTATAACTTATGTTGCTTTATAGACTTTTACTCAAGATAAAATGATTTGAAATTTTTAAGTACACAGAGAAGCTTTGTTGAGTGTATAAAATTAACAACAAAATTATTTCAGCTGTAATATCTCAGTCTTTATATATTTATAGAGTAAAAATATGCCACAGGTGCTTTAGTGGATACATTTGATTTGATCATGATCAAAACTAATTCATTGAAAACTGTAAAGGTCATAAATTTATAAATATGCTGAATTAGATAGAAAAACTTTAAAATATAAAAACATATTTACAAGGGTCATTTTCAATTAAAGAATATTTAAATGAATTTAGAGAAACCCATATACAAAAGATAACAAATAGATAACAAAAGCTTTATTTTTCTTTTGTAAATTAGCCAGAGGCATTTTGATGGGAACACCAACACCCAAACTGTTGGGACAACCTATGCCCCTCTGAATGAATTGCAAGATGCTAAACTTTAGGCTTATAAAGAACCTAAAACAAATAAGATTCTTTTGATCATGTAAGGATAGGATAGTTCATCCACGGTTGTCCAAAGTTAAAACTTGTTCACATAATCCCTGCAATCCGAGTACCATGGATGCACATTTTCCAGAACATAGGCAACAATGGTGGTGGAGGGGGCAGGAGGGGGGCAAGAGGGGAGCAGATGCTTCCTTATTAATTTGGAGAAAATGTTATTGAAAATTTCATGATAATCACAACCCTGATCATTTCTGCCCCCTCCTCCCACCAGTCATATTACTCTGTTTGCAGGAAGTGCATTCAGTTGTGTTCATGTATCTTATTACACGGAAGTTTAAGAACTCTGTTAATATGTTAGACAGTTTCACTATAATCATGACCAATATTCACAAAGAATCCAAGTACCATCGCACAAACTCTCACAGCCTTCCTCCCATCCTATCCGGTGATCAGGGGAATCTTCCAAATGTTTCCTTTGCAAATGACTTTCAAAGACACTATTGTTACATAATCAGCATGTAGTAAGTGCTATTATGTTTTGGGTACCAATTCTGAGTTCTATGCATCACAAAACCTGGTTGGTATTAACACAATTTTTTTCTACCTTTGCCGTATCTAATTTTTTGGAGTGAATGTTTTTATCTTTAGGTAATGGACATGCTAATTGTTTTAAATATGTTAAAAAGATACTTTATGACATGGTATTTATTATTAGGTGGGCTTTCTTTATAGTAAACTAAAAAAAATACTAAGCTTTAAAGATGTTAGCTATATTTAATATTCCATAGAACAACTAAATAAATCAAATAATGAAAAGTCTGATGAACAACACCGCTTACTTTGCTCTCTTGCTAGGGGTGACAAATGCTTGTTGCTGTGAACACCCTCCGACAAACTACCCAATGTTGGGAGTGGGTTAACACAACTTCATTGCAAATCATTTTTATTTCTAATAAAAAAATATTAAATTAAATGGTTACGTGCATTTTTAATGTTAAAATGGACCTACACAAACTGGATATCTAAAATTATTTTCAACAGTATTAAATCAATTTAATAGGTGAAGACAACTCGAGCACTGGGGATTTAGGCTTTATAAAGACGCAAGATAAGCAATATGAGCAGTAGCAAAGGTGGGTTTTAACACCAGTTTTAGCAGGTTTGGCTCATGAGAATAACATAGGGATGATTTTTTGCACACTTGCTAGATCCCAGCCTACCTACGGGTATATTTTACAATCAGCAGGAATTTTTCCTCCGCCAGGACAATTTTTAGTAGTGTATATCGGATATTTTTATGGAGGAGGGGGCCTGTGGTGGATCGAGATTTTTTCCCCTACCAGGTTTTCCCCCACTGGAACAGATTAGGTAAAATAATTTTGTATTTTATATTTTACAATCATCCCGCCACAGGATTATTTCCTCCGCCAGGACAATTTGTAGTAGTGTCAAATTGGGATTTTTATGGTTCAGGAGGATGTGGTGGAGGAACCACAGGATTATTTCCCCCACATGACAGGTTGTCTAAAATAATTTTATATTTTACATTTAAACCCTCCCACCACAATTTTGTATGTTTTAACTTTTTTATTACTGTAACAGGCTAAATCTGCACTAAATAAATGATACTAGGAAACTGACACAAACTTCCTCACCTTTAGCAATTTAAATCAATAAATACTTTATATTTACTAAATATATAGAATGTAACGTATGATAGCATGTATAGAAAATCTTCCATTGAACTTTGTGCAGAACAATCTGTTCAAATCTACTTTTTGGAGTCACTACAGAATCATTTGCTACACACAGTGGTTTTAAGAGGACAAATGCCCCCTCCTCCCCCTTTGGATAGGTGGCAATAAATTCTGAAATCCTCTATTACACAACTAAACAACTTTTTTACTATCCATTTTTTGTGGTGTATTTTTAAAGAAACCTAAAGCACTACTAACCACCAAATTTTGAATCAAATTATTAGAGCTGTTTTGAGAAATTTAGATGTTTCATGTTTTTTTTTTACTGTTTTGTTTGGGATAATTACCCTTAAAAATAAAAAAAGGAGATACATCGTGGATTAGTATCTACATACTTAAATTGACCAAAATCTGCCCATTTTGGTATGGTCTCTAGGTCTTTATAAAGAAACTTTCAAAAACCAATTTTTTAGGTTCAGGGAGCACATATACAAATATTTCCACCGATAACTCAAATGAAAAAAACTTTGACGAAAGCAATACTTTCTCTATATGTATGATGAAGAAAGTAAAAATACTTGCTGTTAAGTTCCAATACCAGGCAAACACTATTTCTTTTTTCAATTTTTCTAATCAGTTTAAATTTGTATGTAAGTTAATTTTCATGAAGAAAAGTTGAAAGTAATAGCATAATTACACTTTTTAGTTAAATGATCAGTAAACATGTTTTTAATCAATTTGATCCGTGTTCTATTAGGTATCTAGGTATCTTATTAATTTATTTTTCTGACCATATCTATTCTTGTTGCCTAGAATAATATGAATATCTGTAGTTTTATTCCACAAGAGGTAAAACCGTGAGACCTTTTGTGGAAAATTATAAAAGAAAATTGATTCTGTATCAAAACTAGCAACCCCCTTACAGCTTCTCACGATATTTTATGGGCAGGATTAATTTTATGAGTCTCTAAATTTCAATGGAGAGTGGAATTGCTCTTCTCATTTACCTTAGGAAGAACAAATGGGCATAATTTTACAGCAAGTTATCTTATGCAATAGATTAGCATTTAAAATGTAATGGCCATTGGGGTGGAGCTAAAGTTGCAGAGTTGCAATTTTTCTATTTACTTTATGTAGAATATCCATGTTAAAATTCAAACTTTGGAACAACTCAGAAAGGAGAGAATTAGCTTAGAGTGAGTTAGGGCTTTAACGTTTATAAGCTTTAGCTGTATTTTTTCAAGGTTTAGGTAGCATAAACCTTGTTAATTCAAATTTATAGGTAACTTGCACATCCCTTTCCATTTCTAACGGTATGCCAGTAAGTTGAAGAATTCAAGCTAACAGTGAGCAATGTAGGTTATTTTTATAGACGGGAAAGGCAGTCCTTTAATATTAAACTAAATTAAGTATTAAATTATTTCAAATCAATTTATAATTATTGCTTATTTTCAAAACTGATAAATTAATAATAATGAATTGAGTGATTTTAAAGGCTGACAGAGGAACAAATACTTGTAAACACTTTTTGTCATTTGGTGAACATTTATGAAAACCAATAATATATCAGAATATAGAACTGTCTATATCTTAAGCCCAGATGGTGACTAATTGGCCTAATTATCTTCCCCGCAGTCACAAAGTTGGTGTAGGAAGGGTGTTTACCCTAGTCGGGCTGGTACCTGGACATTACTGCAATTTCCAATTAATTACAAGTAGTGCAAATGTTCTTTTGATTAGTAATCTATTCCAATTTTTGGGAGCATTATCAATAAGTATAATTTTTTATTATGATAAACTTAACCCTCATAATTTTCAAACATAACATTTCACAGCTCGATTGACATTTACATAATCCCTAACCCAAGAACTCAGTGAAAGATATTATATTTTGAAGTATTACATTAAGGAAGCACTTTTTTGCCTTTGTTTTTGTTTGGAATTTCTATTGCTGATCTGGATTGACAATTTGTATATATATTTTGTATTATTTATCAAACATGTAGAAATTGCTTATTATTTATGGTATTTAATTTTGACTTTGTCTAAAACCTGTATAGTATCAATGACAATAATAATTCATTATCTGTTATTTATTAATTTTGTGGGTTCAAAGTTCTTCCACTGACCGGGTTATTCTGGTATCACTGGATTGCTACTGTACAAGATCTGCAGGATTGGAATTTGTTTCTCAGGTCTTCTTATTTCCATAAGAGCGATGTCCAAAAAAAATCGTTGGACAATAATTCAGAAATAATTGTCCCGTTATTGCCCTCTGTAAGGTCGGCAACAGCTTTGGCCTTATAAAGGGTGCTGAATGTTAAAGGATCCAACACAGAAAAAATATTACACTTGACTTTTCAGTTTTGTATGCATCTTTTAAACGATATCTGACGACACCGTCTGAGGCTCTTATGAAAAAAAGCAAACCTGAAGAGCAAATGCCAAATCTGATGTGCTCTCTATAGATCTTGCTGTACAACAGCTTCAACAAATAGGAGGTACTTTTAGAGAAAACTAGACCTGCTTATTGCTATTGCTGCCAGTAAACATTCACCGAGAAGAGAAGAGCCAATTGTAAGAGTTTATTTGGTGCGCTCGCCTTACCTCACTCTCTCACCACGCCCTGGCTTCCCCGTCATGAGTCAGTATTTTGGACCATGTCAAAGACTTGAACGTACCCAAGAGCCGAGTGCAAGACATCCAGTACTCTCTCACTTACTCTAACAAGTGGTAAAAAGAAGTTGCACTTTATATTGAACAATATCAGTCTTTTTCCAACAGTTGTCCTATTTCTTCTTAAAATAAATATAATCACACATTTCTACTTACATTTTAATACTTAGGCAATGCAATGAGCTCGCAGTGCGCTCTAGGCTTGTCTTGTACTACTGATATAAACTTTGTAATTACTCGGGAAGTGTTATAATTATGTTGAGTGAGTGAGGGCTTTCACATTCAGAAGCTAACCTGAGTAATTCCAATTTGATCCTACCCGAACTCTCGGGGTGAGTGTACTAGCAGCATTAGAAATTGCGTTCTCCGATAAAAAAAATCAGTTGAAAAAGGAATATAGAAGGAGGAAATAAAAATGCCTAACTCTGTACCTGGTTCCAAGGGCCAGAGAGCTGCGAGCTTCATTGAGAACATTACAGAACAACCACATTTCTTGTGTTCACACTACTCAGTGTTGAGTCTAAGACTGTTACAACAATCGGTTGAGTCGCCGACTCGGAACAAGGTTCAGAGTTTGGTATCTCTCTTTTTATTTTCATAAAAAAATATATTTATTTTCATTTTTAATAAATAAGGTATAAAAATATATAAAATTGATAATTTTAATGATCTTACATCAGCCTTATGTAAGCGACTTCCACCTTAAAGCGAGTCAAGTTTTACATCAAACTTGAACAAAATAAAGCTGTGAACCCAAACGTATCCATTGAAACTGGATGGAAAGTTGAGCGTCACATTATTATGATCTTTATATTGTCTGTATATTGTTGTACGTATCATTGTAGCCCAATGGAACAGTCTTCTCAATCACTCAGCTGATAGCTACACAACCTTTCTGATTCCATCCGAAATTATGCTGTGGAACAAATCGGGAAGGTTTTTTCCAGCAGTGTGTCTCAGTAAATAAATCCTATTTTTTCTTTGATGTCCGAATAATTATTTTCATGGTGAACATGAATTTTTAAATATGATACACTTGTTCCGTGATCATTGTCAGTGTTAATAAGTGAAACTAAATACTTATCCGAGAGCAGATAAAAAATTTCAGTAATTTATTTCTAACTCCAAAGACAGTACTTAAAATTCAACAGAGCTCATACATCTCATTTGTCTGTATAGACACTTGTTCAGAAATACCTTCAAATAGCTGTCTCAAATAAAAATAAATAAAATTGAAAAATTCAAAATATTAACTGATTGAAGGATGCGACTTTACTTAAATCTTTAAACTGTTGTTTTGAGTATTATAAACTTTATACTAGTTATTTACACAAAGCACAGTACATTTCCCCTCCTTTTGATAAGTTAAACTTTTTAGTATGTATTATGCTTACTCTTATCTTTAATATTGTTTGGTTTAACTAATACTCTTATATAGTTTTTATTTTCTTACTCTGCTCTTTAAGATTATTTGGTTCAATTCCACGCAGATTTACAGCAAGTTAAATATTTTTTTTATACTTTGCAATACTTTATTCTTTTTGTAGCATGTCCATTTTCTATTTTTGGCTCCATTATTTTATTAACAGTCTTCAATTTCTTCTACCCTTATTTTTTCAATAAGTATATTTGTCTTGAATAATTCATTTAAATGCATACAAATACCGAACAATCTACAAGAGCCATAATATTCTAAGAACAAACAAAGATAGAAATTTCAATCCACAGAACCTCTGTGCAAGCCATTTTTTATATTTTTTTCATTTCCTGGTGTCACCTTTTGCGAAGCCTTGACAATCTTAAAAGTCAGAACAGATTCAAACATTGCATGACTTATACAAATCTCCATTAGCATAATAAATTTCCAAAATTCACTTTAATTGATACGCTGTGCAAATCATATTCCAAGTCTATTGTTTATTAATGTACAGTTTATAAAACTTTGAGGTGCTCATATTTCAACTTGATTATCCCTTTGAGAACAAAAATATGATGGAGTGTCAAAACGAATAAGATCTTGAGTCTTTTATATAATGGTTATTCAGATATTATAAAATATTCTTTCTTGTACAAGGAAAGTCTTGAAAATATGTTTCATGATTTTTAACAAAAGCAGTCTTTAAACTCTCTGGGAAAGAATGAGTCAAATTAATCCCTAACTGTGTTGTAGACCAAATCGCAGTAAAGTTTGCCTTAAGCAGATGGTTAATTTTTATATGGCAAAATTTATAGCTCAGCTAATATGATAAACAAATGTATTCTTTAGGTATTATATATGAAACGAAGGAGGACTTTCTGGGGCGCTGTTCGTGTTTTCGTGTGCACATGTTTGTCGTTGTCTTCTGTGTTTTTTTCATCATTTGACAAGTACCTGAGAATTAAACTAAGGTGAGAGCAGCCCAATAACAAAGGAACCTATGTTTTAATACAGTTTTTTTGATTTTTTTAGAGTATTTTACGTGTAAATTCACTTCCCTCACGTCAGCGTGCTGCGTGCGAACTTCTTTAAAATTCGATGAAGTCCATGTGTTTCAGGAGATTTTTCAAATGAAGATTTATGATAATCGTTCATTATAAAAACATTCTGTTGTTCACACACTTAAGTGTATTCTCTTTGTTACGGTTTATAAAAATACAAAATTAAACAATGGTGGTTACTGGTGCAAACTTGCAGCACTAAAAAAAAACAATTAATATAAAAACTGCTTGATAATAATATTTTTAATTAAAATTACAAGGCAAGAACCAGTTAATGTGATTCTAAGTTTTGATTCAACTGAAATTTATATTGGCTTTACATCATATTAAGTGTGCACATTTGATTCATTTTTATATTTGTCCTCAACAGATGATAAGCAGTGTTTTCTTTGACTTCTGGTGGTTTCTCGGCCTTTTTCCAAATAATAAGGATATACAATACATTGAATTTCTTCTTTCCTTCAAATATTTTCTCTCCATCCTTTATAGCAGCTTTACAGTTTCATATGATGAAACTATTGTTTTTTTTATAATATGTAATTTTGTACCCATTTTATACTAAAAGTATTATTTTTATTCTTTTCCATAGAATAAAAGTTAAATATAATCTCAATAACATAAAAAATTCAAAATATATCAGAGTAATGAACAGATGGTTGAAATAAATCCTAGTTTATAGCATAGTGTGTTCCACTGAATGCATGTCAATTAACTTACATAATTTTGTAACATACTGGCACAGCTTACTGGAGAGACTATACATACAATCAATAGAATAGTTATTTTAAAATGTTATTTCAGATAAACTGGTCAACTGTTGAAAAGTCAAAATAAATTATCAAGTGAAAATTCTGGAATATATGAAAGATATAGGGTAAAGTGTTATTTTGTACTTCAATCACAATAAATTCCATCCTTGGACAAAATTCCGGTGTAAGCTGGGAAAAAAATGTCAAATTATGACTGACATTGTCAGAAACAGTCACAGTTACTGTTCAAGTTTGCAGCGTATTTTACAATTTGCTGTAAATTATTAGCAAAGTAGATTTTATAATTTTATTATTTCTTATTGTGTAAATGAGTTAACTAGAGTTTTAACATGTAACTAATAACCAACCCCCTTTCAGAATGTTTTTTTTCAGGTAAACTTTTTCTCCTCTTTCAGGGAATTATTCCACACAGGCTTTCTTACAGGTTTTCACTGAACAAATTAGGTTTCCTACAATTTGTTCTGTGTTTGATGACTAGGTTTTCTTCAAGCATTGTCCTTCAGAGATCTTTCATGTTCCTGGTTGGCTTTCAACTAAATCCCGATATAATAATCTCAGTAATACCCAAATAGGTCTTGCTGCTACAATTTTCCGGGAATAATCTCATTAAATTATGTTTTATTCAGCACTTGGCGACCATTATTCTACTTCACCTCACCAATAAATCATTTTTCTTAAGATGCTTCTTTCCAAGGAACCTGCCTACACTTTTCTCTAAGTGTAAAACGGCTTGATGGACTTCTTTTGGGATCCCCACTTTTTTTCAAAATTTTCAAAAATATTTGTATCTATTACTGAAACCATACGTTTGATGAAAATCTTCTCACCTACTTATATGTTTGCTTATCCACTAGCAGCGGATAAAGACACTTCACACTGTCCCATAAGCTATGTTTATGGTTCATTTTTGTCCTTTCTCCTTTTCTTCCACAGTATATTTTGCCTTCACTTAGATGATTATTTTGTACAACTCTAGAGACTTTAAAATTATTATTTGTATATTACAATTTGTATTAAATATTTTGTGTTGGCAATAACCCTTATACTTACAGGTGTATGATAGTCCTAAAATTGTCTTATACACAAACAAAAAGCAGCATCAGTTGTTTGTTTATATATACTTAAACTGATAGACAATAAAATTAATATATTTAAAAAAATTATACCTTTTATCCTGCCAGTTGTGATGTATAGACATTTTTTTGTTAACAAGAAAGTTCCTCCCCTTTTAATAAAACTAAATCATATATCATGGTAAAAACAGTTTGGCTACATACCAAAACTAAAACAACTTACTAATTCTGACCCTAAATGTTTCCATAATTGTAAGCCCTCCCTCTAAATTACAGTTTATTGAATTTTATTTGTTTACATTATTGAAGGTTAAATATTAAAAATAATTGTGTATTAAAAGTTTGTTTTTTAATATACAACAAATATTAGTACTATGTTATTCTAGTTTATATTCAATAGAGATGGATAAAGACAGTAAATAAAAGCTGTTATGATGATTAACTCATGATTATTCCATCAAAACTAACATGATCCTTGACGTGTACCAGTGAATTCTTCTCTTGTGTTTTTGGCAATTATAGGATTGTTACTGTTTTCTTCTGATTATCTAAAAGCATCTTATTTTTCAGACCAAGTGATGGGTGAGGATGGATCATCCTTTCATTGCTTGTGCTTACAAAGTGAGTCCGATGAAAGCACCCAAGGAATCATTTCATAATCGCATCGGTCTCTATGATTATGAATCACCTTCTTTCCTTTGATTACCTCGGTCTTTGGAGTCGGTCACTTATAGTTGATTCATGTAGATTCTATGGGTACATCTGAAGACTTAAATCATCACATCAGATCTACAAAAGTACCTACAAACCCGGGCATTTCAAACCAATATCTGCGATTTTTAGTCATAAACAATTGGTGAGAAAATTATGTGTTGATATTTTCAGTATAGCTATCTCTCCTTCTCTTTACAGATTAATAGAAGGTATTTTTCCTTCTGAAAATCTGACTTTTTTCCACAGCTGAGCTATGTTAGAGTCGAGTCAGTGTAATGTATCTTGATTTTTTCAAAAGACCTTGGATAAGTTGTATCATTCCCGACTTTTCATAAATGCATTGATGCGCTTGACTGGCATAAATGTCTGTGCAAGAACATCCAACATAAATTATTGTGGTGTCTTCCCAATGGCCTTGTTGTTTGTGGGTTGTTATGCCTCAAAAACCCAATCTTGGTACATTGTTGTTGATAGCTGTACATCTGTTTTTATGTGTAACCGTATATATTCCTACTTATTAGGAAGGACAAAGATTACAAATTTCTGTCGTTTACAGCTGATTCAGTATTGAGAGAGGCCATGGAGTCACACTACCTCCAAATTTATGACTTTTATCACTAATTTAATTTTAAAATTTAGGTCTTCATCCCATACATCCTCAAAAGACGTTAAACACTTTGTAATTGATTTTAAGTTATACACTCTGGACAATTTGTACGATTTTGTCTAAAGTTAGGTGAAACTTGGGCGTTATCATATAGATTTTCTTCACTTTTGAAGTATTATGTCTCTTGTAGTATACTCAACTCACAATCATCTAGGGTATAACAGATGCAATCAAGGTTGATTAGAATAAGTCTAACCAATGAAATATTTAATTCGATTTTAAATCCTCGATGAAGTAGAAGTGCAATAGCCTCCTCTCAACATACTGCTGTGTCCCATCTCCTATAGATCTCATATTCTTCTCTTCATGAAAAATTCTTGGCAAGAATATAGATTTTAGAGTTCCATAGTAAATATTCTTATCTTACAGTAAATTCATTAGCCCAAGCATTATTGTACGTGATCCTGAGAAGATATATTGAAGTAGACATCTGTTTCAGACACTGGCTTAAAATTTGTATTAATTCTCCTTGCTAAGAACTGATGTCTTGGATGGCTTTAGAGATTCAGATACACTAGTGGGATAAATGGTTCAATATTGATATGAGGAGGTTATTTAATTAGCTAATAACCAACATAGTCTTCATGTTTCAGTTTATAATTATATCCATGATCAAAACGAAGAATTTCCCATGTCAAGTAAAGTAATATCACAAACACTGACAAAGAAACAAAAATTAGTTACTTAAGTTCTTTGTAGTGAGTATTTAAAAAACATTGAATCTGAGCTAATCTACGAGTATTTTAATTAAACTATGTCCATCAATTGTTACAAAACGAACATTTTTCCATTGTTCACCATAAAAACAATATGTTTCTCTATTTATGTTACTAATAGTGAGGGAATCGTCTTCAATAGAATATCTATTATGATATCTCTTAGAAAATCTGGAAGACTTCAATGTTGATTGTTTGGAATTGGATGAACTCCAAATTCCTTAGGTAGTTCTACTTGAGTTCACGATGACATTATGATGAAGAAGGCTTCCTCAGCAAAAATTCTCCTAGTTCTTCCCTGGTTGCATCAACCGCTGATTGTGAATGTGAATAAGATTTGTTCCATTAATAAAAACTATTATGTCAAAAGTATTCTGCTGTTAATGGTTTTGAACACACTTAAGAAATCGTTGCATCTTTAAGAAAATAACATCGTCGAGTTCTAACAAATGAATGTTTGATGCTATCGATATGTTCAAACTATTGTGATTGTGATTAAAAATATATTTTTTAAAGTTTTTTCTAGTTTAGCTAAATTAATGGTATGTATTATAAACAATACATTAAAATATCTCTCATTTATTACTTTAATATTAAAGGTAATTTTCATAGAATTTCTTTTTCATAGACAATTTATATTTTCCCAATAATGCCACATTTTTCATCCATCATTATTAACATTATTGTTAAGATATTTATTTGTCTACGAAAAAAAGGAATTTAAAAAAAGAGTGAAATAATTACTCTAACTTGAAAATACAAATTTATCTAGGCAATTAAATTTAAATTTTCCATAAATGTATTTTTGCTTTTCAAGTTTAAATACTTTCCAACATATAATTATAAAAGTTGTAGTGGATTCATATATTTGAATTGATTTATTTTAACTGTAAATCACAGTATTCAATCTTCCAGTAAAGTGTTATTGTCTTTTTCTCTTCTTTTTATAATACTATTTTCAAATATACCCTTCAATGCCTTTGAGTGAGAGATACCAAACTCTATTCCTGCACAAGAAATGCGGCGTCCTCAATTCACCTGAATCCTGAAGCCTCTGAAAATCGCATCCTCCAATGGTACATTGATTTTCTACTTAAAATGATCTGATCTTGAAGTATTTAAAAAATGTTAAAAACCACCTTAAAAATAGCCTGTAGCGTACGGCGCTGTAGGTCTGTGAAAACCAAACGAGGTTTCTTGGGAGCGGGGGTGTGCTCTGGGTGTATCTGTGGCTCCTCTTTCCTCTTGCATGCTGAAACAGGACACAAAACTGCACTCAATTAGACGTAAAAAACTGCAATACCTTGTATTAAAAAACAGGAGGCTTCAGCTACCTGTTATTATGGCAGGTATTCCTCAACAATATACCTGCAAACCTTCTTTCAAAAAGTTTCAAATCATGTCTGTGCAAAGCATTTTCATCTATCAAAATATTCTATATGTAAAAGAGAATAATGAACAATTTTCATTGAGGGACGAGGTCCATGGATATGAAACCTGAAACTGCCAAAATCTAAATATTAGCAGACCTCGTTTACAAAAATTTTACAAGTTACTATAAATATTTGCAAATATCAATGTTTAATAAATTGCCTACAGATTTCCGTAGATTGCCTTTCAATTCTTTTAAGCACAAACTTAATACTTTCCTCATTAACAATGTTTTTTTTATGTAAAGGCTTTTCTTGATTTTAGGGGTAATTTTGGTTAATAACTGTTATTTTCTTGGATAATTATGTTTTTATTTTTATTATGATCACTGTATTTTTTATTATTGGTTATAACAATAATTGCCATGTTCAGACGATGTCCATTATACAATGTAACTTGTGTTCAAAGACAAATAAAGATATTATTATTATTATTACCAATATTTCACATTTCTACTTGCTCTCTCTCGCCTCCCCCCCAAGAGCTTTGTTCATTTCAAACCCTTGGTTTTTATTCAACTGAAGATTTGGAAATTTTTGTTAGTAACAATAGAAAACAAGGCCACATAATAATTCTACATTAAAAGCCATTCATTTGCCATTGATTAAATTATTAAATTGCATGGTTTTAGTTTCAGTGACCTACTTAATCAGCGCAACATTATGTCCTCATTGAAGATACCTGTTACTACATGTAGTAATTTATGTGACATTTTTGTGCCAATAAATATTTGAGTTTGAGCTTAAATGTGCACAGATGTGTGTCTGCACCCTAAATAGAGGTTCCTGACAGTGCACAGATGTGTGTCTGCACCCTAAATAGAGGTTCCTGACAGTGCACAGATGTGTGTCTGCACCCTAAATAGAGGTTCCTGACAGTGCACAGATGTGTGTCTGCACCCTAAATAGAGGTTCCTGACAGTGCACAGATGTGTGTCTGCACCCTAAATAGAGGTTCCTGACAGTGCACAGATGTGTGTCTGCACCCTAAATAGAGGTTCCTGACAGTGCACAGATGTGTGTCTGCACCCTAAATAGAGGTTCCTGACAGTGCACAGATGTGTGTCTGCACCCTAAATAGAGGTTCCTGACAGTGCACAGATGTGTGTCTGCACCCTAAATAGAGGTTCCTGACAGTGCACAGATGTGTGTCTGCACCCTAAATAGAGGTTCCTGACAGTGCACAGATGTGTGTCTGCACCCTAAATAGAGGTTCCTGACAGTGCACAGATGTGTGTCTGCACCCTAAATAGAGGTTACTGACAGTGCACAGATGTGTGTCTGCACCCTAAATAGAGGTTCCTGACAGTGCACAGATGTGTGTCTGCACCCTAAATAGAGGTTCCTGACAGTGCACAGATGTGTGTCTGCACCCTAAATAAGGTTCCTGACAGTGCACAGATGTGTGTCTGCACCCTAAATAGAGGTTCCTGACAGTGCACAGATGTGTGTCTGCACCCTAAATAAGGTTCCTGACAGTGCACAGATGTGTGTCTGCACCCTAAATAGAGGTTCCTGACAGTGCACAGATGTGTGTCTGCACCCTAAATAGAGGTTACTGACAGTGCACAGATGTGTGTCTGCACCCTAAATAAGGTTCCTGACAGTGCACAGATGTGTGTCTGCACCCTAAATAGAGGTTCCTGACAGTGCACAGATGTGTGTCTGCACCCTAAATAAGGTTCCTGACAGTGCACAGATGTGTGTCTGCACCCTAAATAGAGGTTCCTGACAGTGCACAGATGTGTGTCTGCACCCTAAATAGAGGTTCCTGACAGTGCACAGATTCGTTTCTCTGTGGTATTTTGAGTCATTTTCAAGGGCAAATAACAAAGTACGCAAATTACCAAATGTCAATTAGTCACCCCATCACCCCCCACAACAAAAAATTGAAAATACTGAATATTTGAGATCTGTATTAAAAAATTATTTTGCATGTGAAAATATAGTGATTGATGTACCCCCTATATTGGTACTCTTTGAGACAAAAATATTCCATAAAATATTCCTGATATTTCAATGAAGGAGGCGAGGGTAAGCTTAACATATATTAGAGGGAATGTTTTAAGATGAATAAGTCGAGATGTAATATTTGTTGTATCTGGAGCATCTTATTAATAGTAATTATAATTTATATTATATTATGCTCTGCTCTCGTCATAATTGTATGATCTTATCATTGAACAAGTCCTTTGTTAGTATTGCAATATTGTATTGATAACAAAGACTACAATAATTATATAACTTTCCCCTTTTAAAATCTAAACTCATAGGAAGTTTGAGAAGCAACAACCCAATTCTTGTAGTTTAAAAAATATTAAACAAATGCAGTATGGAAATCTTTGCTCAGTGACAACAGTGACAAGTATGAATGGGACCATTTAAATAAATATTATAAATATAGTAAACGAAATTGATTAATAGATTATTGTATAAAGAACAGTTATAAAATTTAGGCTAGCCACACTGCGAACCATTTTTATGATAAATTGTATTAAAGCGCTCTGAGGAATCAGTGGTAAGAATTTTATAGGTTTTAACAAAAACCACTTTTCATTTTATTTTCATTATATTTATAAAGGTAGTTAAATAAAATGTGCATCAGAACTATTATGTAGAACACCCCTAATTGACAGACAAAATATATAACAAATTATTAAAATTACAACTATATAAACACATAGGACAAGAAATATGTGCTAATGATAACCTTTTATTGCATTATTTTCTTTTCCCCTTTTTAACTGTTAGTTAAATCAGATTTTATGTTTGATGTTTGGACCTTATGGCTAATTCATTAATTATTTATTTGGACTTTACCTACCGCTTCTAGTGTAGAAACACTAAAGGTAAAGTCCAAACAAATCAATAATAAATTCAAGTTCATCGCTAGTATGAGTTTCAAAAATACTTATGGCTAAGTTTGTGATACAGTTTCATTTAAAATAAGAGATGATTAAATGCAAAACGTGCAACATAACATGCATCACACTGGAAGCGAACATGGAACAAGAAAATAGCATCATTTAAATGTTTAAACAAAACTAAGATTTAGTAAAAGATCTGTTAAATTCAAAATTAAAAATCTTGTGCTATTATTTCTCCATTACTTATAAATACCCCCGTAGCAGCAAACCTGCGTACTCAGCGAATTTCCAATGCATATATATGTATCTTAATACCACATACAACCAAATACCAAGTTTCATCAATATAGATTCATAAATAAATGATTTATGACATTTTAATTATTCTCCATAAGAATAACATGGCGGCTGAGTATGCAGGTTTGCTGAAGCAAGGATCACAAAAAATGGGGTGTTGTACAAATATCAATATAACTCAAGTAGGTAAACCAACATGCCAAATTTTATTAATTTATGTTCATAATTAAGGGAGATAACACGTTACTTATTCCCCATAAGAATAACATGGGGGCTGAGTACGCAGGTTTGCTGCTACGGGAACTATTGGCAAAAAATGTATTTTAGTGCAAATATCAATAGACCACAACGATATAAAGCAATATACCAAGTTTCATCAGGATAAGTTGATAAATAAGCGAGATATACAATTTTTCTTATTCTCCATAAGAATAACATTGGACAACGTACTGTGTTTAGCATTTTCAATATCGCAGTAACCAATTGACGTAGAGCAATGATTAAAACACCAAATTGTGTGTATTTTTAAGATGATTCTAATGGAAAAAAATAAAATTTCACTTTTTCAAAAATTATGTGTAAAAAACTCAAAAAACCTATTTTTGGGGTACAAAACCTCCCCAAAATACCCCTTCGGATAGGTCGATCTGTCTGGTTTTCGAACTTAAAGTCATAAATGCTGCTTTACACGTTTGTACCAAATTTCATCAAAATCTGACCTTTTTTACGAGAGTTATCGCACCCACGGACACATATATATATATATATATATATATATATATATATAGATATATATATAGATATATATATATATCTATATATATATAGATATATATATCTATATATATATAGATATATATATATATATACAGTTTCGAACGAATGGTGTTTTTGGGGTCTGGGGACCTCAAAACGAAAAGTTATCATGGTCCCGGGCCTAGATCTTACCATGCCGACTACGGTAATAGCTTCTTCCCTATAGGGGAAATTCGCTAAAAGATTAATATATGTTTCTAAATTCATGTTTTATTAAATATATTTGCTATAAAATATATTTATATGGATTTATATATTCATTTTTGATAAAAAAAGTTGTTTATTTTTGTTTATTAATAAATGAAATGACAAAATATTTATTTTCATAATCGATGTGAATGTTTCAGCAATATTATGTTGTTATGATTGGGAAAAATTGCCTTACGAGCTTCAAAAGACTTGTAAGTTTAATTTTATTTGTATATATTTATTATCGATACCCACACATTGATTAGCAGTGCCAGTTTATCTACAGTCGTACTCCAAAAACGTGTTGTATTAATTTGGACACCTTGTTCAATCTGATTAATTTGTATACTTCCAATTTTCTAATTTATAAATTTACATTATATCATCGACATTAGTTACTTAGTTTGGCTAGTATATATTTGTTAGAATTTACTAACACAAGTAGTATTGCAACTAAATGATTAATTTATATTTTATGATCAATTAAGTAAGGTAGTTGAAAACGTAAAGTTTTTAATGTAAAGGGGTTGTATTAAAGTGACATTTCACTACGAATATACGAATACCAACAGCGAACTATTACACTATGTTTTTCTTGATTTACAGGGTAGTGTATATAGTAAATACAAAATTTCCATCCACTGTATACAACCATACCAAAGAGGCCAGTGGGAGAGGAACGTCTCGATTGGTCCGGCGGCGCCGGCGGTTAAGCTGGGTTTTCCTTGACGCGGATCTTTTCGGCAGCGGAGTGCGGAACGTGGAGATTCTCCGCTCGTAGTTTCAGCTCAGCGGAATTCAATTTTCCTAGACGTGGACTTTGACGACCGACTGCGGAAAAGCCTAGCTTATTTTGGTTGTGACTTACAAGTAGTATATGCCTATACCAACACAGACAACATACTACAGTGTTTAGCATTTTCATGATCTTATCAACCAATTGTAAAGCAATAATTCAAATTAGTTACACGAAGATATAACACCGCTGTGCAAACTAAAATTATATTATTTTAATTATATGTAAAAATCGCAATATTTCATCAGTTGTAGATAACATGATATTTTGCTATTAGTTTAAAACAAAGATGCTTTAAATTATTTGAATATGCCACATAATATGTACAAGAACAGAAAGAAAATTTATCTTTTTTTAGTTTTCAACAATTGAGATTTTACTTTTTTAAACCAGTAAAATTGTCTTTTGTTTTAGCTAAACCAACAATGCATAACCAATTTAAGAGCCACCGTATTTTAAAGGTACAATTATTTTTGTAATTATTTAACTATGCGTTGGTTATACCTGCCATACTCCAGATAGTTGGATGACCATGTAACAATTCAACAAGGTTCTGGTCATCTGATGCACTGAATTTACCAGAACTCATTTTGTAAAAACACAAATCACAACGCTGCTACGAAACTACACCGCCAACGCCACCTACACTCAGCACTATTCCGCGGCGGAGAGCGGATTCCTCTGCTCCGGAAGCGGACAAAGTTACTCCGCGTCGCGGTGCGGAACTTTTCCGCTGTCTATAGGAAAACATCGCCATTTGATTACATGATGACGAGAGGCCAGCGCTCTCCGCTCTCCGAGTTCCGCTGCCGAAATATTCCGCGCCTAGGAAAACCCAGCTTTAGAGTTCACCCGAACGGAACGGTCGAAATTAGGCGCCCTACCCCAGACTGAATGATTGTTGTTCAGCGCCGCGCCGGCGCCTCCAACAAGCAGGGCCATGCATATTTACGCTTGAAGACCATTTTGTTCTCCTCGATCGCACTGTTATTTTACAGATTTCTACCAAACTTTTTGCAGTTTCACACTTTTCAGATTCCAATCTAGAGATTGTACGATTCATTTTTTCCAAAATAATTTTTTTCTTTACGTTAGGAAGCTTTAGAAAAACGCTTAATTTGAAACTTTACTAATGGCCTACTGCTTATTTTGAATTTGAAAAAACGATTTTTAAATCGTATGATCTCTAGATCAACATTTAATGAAAGAAATAACAACAAATTATTTTTAATTGGTTAAGGACAGTCACATTCAGAAAACTAATGGCACTCCGTTAGTAACACAGCTCCGTGAAAAACCCAAACAATAATTTACTGAAGATTTATTGTTTGATTACGTACATTTTAAAATTAGCTTGTTAAAATATGTATTTTAACTAATTTATTTATTTGCGAAACCATAATGCATACACTAACCAAGCAAGAAATTTTACTGATTGTGTTCTACTAAATATTTAGAAAAACTAGCCAATGCAAAACGATCATTCAATATAACGCCTTCTGATCAAGGAGTTTCGCATCCTGAAAGTTGACATCACTCATATGTGACTAAAATCCAAGATTATTTCTGGTAGGCTCTGCTGATAAAGACCCTACTAATCGACGCTATTTTAGTTTTTATTGTTTTAAAAATCAGTGTGATTTACTGTGATCTTTTGTACAACCAAAAATATTCATATGAGAATTAAAACGTTTTAAATGTTACTTATACCTTTTTTTATCAAAGAGATTAAGATAATAATATTAATTTATGCAATATATGTGCAAGATTAACGTTATACGTTATACCGTCAAACAGTAATGCGTACGAGCACTCGTAATAATAATAATGGAAATGTCCAAAATTTGTTTCTCGCATCTCTGGTATTCTCAATTGACTTGAGATATTTCTTGTCTGTTGACATTCTGACCCCGAGCGAAGCTCGGCCCCAAGGTACTATTAATTCAAGTTCGAAATTTCGCCATTAAAAGAATAACAATAAACATAAGTTTTTAATGCCACATTCCTGACCGGTCTCACAGGAGCCACTTGGGGTTACTGTACTGGGATTCCTTATAATACCCCCAACACTGGTTTTAAACTTGGAAATTTCTTTTATGTAAAAGTTATTTATACAACCTCTATATATTTAAACCTAGTCTTACACTTAGTTGAATAAAAACAATCTTCTTGAATAATTTAAACTGACCACCGGTGCAATTGGAACACCCCCCTAAAGGGGCGCCAGTGCAATTTGACACATCAGTTTGGGGCTGATCCCTGACCGCCGGTGCAATTTGACATCTGCGCATTCTAGTGCCTGATCCCAGGGCCGGATTTAGGCATGGGCCACATGGACCCAGGGTCAGGGCAGCGACATTTTAGAGGCGGCAGATTTTTGGAAACAGATACTGCCACATTTTTTAATATTAATTCCCATTGTATAATAATTTAAGGACATATCAAGCATATACTGTTTTTATGGAAACCATCAAATTGAAACACATAAGGTGAAGCAATAAAAACCGGCATAATTAAGTAGGATTGTTGAAAGTCAGTCAGTGATTTAGTCTGTGTCAAACTTTTGCTGATGTTGCGTTTTATAAGTTGTCAGACACTTATTAACCTCCAACATTTTGCCGCCTTCGACATCATGGGTGTGTAATGTTTTGGGGGTTTCGCAAAATCAAAACTCGGAGAGGAATCATACTCTGTAACTAATCGAATATTTAAGTATTCAGAACATACAGCGAGCAATAAAATGCAATTTTGAGGAAAAGGTTTTAACAGAAATGTAATAATGGTTTAAATGCGCTGATATAAAACTGAAAACTACAACAAAGAAAGGTTTTAGGTTCAAATGAATATTTAAGGTTAAAAGAAGTTTATGGATAGATGTTATAAACATGCAAAGACATTTGCACTTTAGCAAACAGAGCTACATAAAGCTTAAAATCTTAATACATTAAAGCAAAAATCCTGGGTTGTTCATACAAATTCTTCAACCTCCTAGTAAGCTGGAGTAGAGAACATTGGTATATACCGATTTTTATTTATTAAAAATGTTAAATTTTTATTTATTAAATGTTAAATGTATGTTGCTCCTTATTTAAAAATAAGGCCAAAATTCCGATGGCACTAGTCTTTATTTAATAAATTTTTACGAATACCACCTTATCACACAAATTGTATTATGCATTGTTATAAAAAAATCAAATAATAAAAGAACAAAAAACAGCTATTTCCTGGACGGCTACAGGGTGTGGCGGTTTGGTTATTTCGAATTTTGTGAGTTGACCCTTCGTAAATCGTAATCCTCCTAATGAGTGTGGCAGTTTGGGTACTTCGGATGGACCCAAAAATGGATTGGCGGTTTGGTAGTTCCCATTTTAATGGTTGTGACAGAAAAATATTAATAAATACCCCCGTCACAGCAAACCTGCGTACTCAGCGAATTTCCAATGCACATTTTTGTCTTAATGCTACATAAAGCTGCTTACCAAGTTTCATAAAAATATATTAACAAATAAGCGATATTTTAATTATTCTACAATAACAATAACATTGGGGATGAGTACGTAGGTTTGCTGTGGGTAGCAAACAAAATTACACAATTTTGATAAAAATATCAATACAATTCAACTAGGTGAAGCCACATACCAAGTTTTATCAATATTCATTCATGAATAAGCGATAAATAACATTTGAATCATTCTCCATAAGAATAACATAGGGGCTGAGAGCAGGTTTGCTGCAAAATGAACGCAAAATATGGGTTTTCATTCAAATATCAATATAACTCAACTAGGTGAAGCCACATACCAAGTTTCATCAATCTGCATTCATAAATAAGCGATGTACACCATATTTTAATTATTCTCTATAAGAATAACATGGGGGATGAGTTCGCAGGTTTCCTGCAACAAGGAGCACAACAAATGGGTTTTTATGCAAGTATCAGTATATAACTCAACAAGAGGTGAAACTACATACCAAATTTTATTAATTTACACTATGTCATAATTAAGGGAGATATAAGATTTGACTTATTATCTATAAGAATAACATTGGGGCTGAGTACGCAGGTTTGCTGCTACAGGAAGTATCGGTAAACATTGTTTTCTGTGCAAATAAGAATAGACAACAACCAGATGAAGTCACATACCAAGTTTCATTAATATTTGTTCATTAATAAGCGAGATGTACAATTTTACTTATTCTCCATAAGATTAACATTGGACAACGTAATTTGTCTAGCACTTTTAATATCTCGGTAACCAATTGACGTAGAGCGATGATCAAAATACCAAATTGTTTGTTTTTTTAAGCTAAATTTAATGGTCTAAACAAAAGTGTGGGTTTAAAAAGAATTACATGTAAAAAGTTCAAAAAACCAATTTTTGGGGTACAAAACCCCCCCAAAACCCCTTTTAAAATAGAGCGACCTGTCTGGTTCTCGAACTCATGAAAATAGATTATGCCTTACACGTTTGTACCAAATTTCATCAAGATCGGACAATTTTTACAAAGGTTATCGTGCCTACGGACGCATATATATACAACTGACTCAACAACTATAGCTGTAAATACTATATACATATATATATATATATATATATATATATATATATATATATATATATATATATACATATATATGAATTTGAACGAATGGTGTTTTTGGCATCTGGGGGCCTTAAAACGAAAAGTTATCATGGTCTCGGTCTTAAGTCTTACCGTGAGACCTACGGTAGTAGCTTCTTTCCTATAGGGAAAATTCGCTAAAAGTGCAAGTAGGAAGTACTTATAAGGCAAAAAACCCATCCCTTAGCCATTCCGATTATATCGGGTTTAAACTTTATGATACAGATATTTGTGTTTTATTTTGTTTTATTTGTGAATTTTCCCTATAGGAAAGAAGCTACTACCGTAGGTCTCACGGTAAGACTTAAGCCCGAGACCATGATAACTTTTCGTTTTAAGGCCCCCAGATGCCAAAAACACCATTCGTTCAAATTCATATATATGTATATATATATATATATATATATATAGTATTTACGGCTATAGCCTAAACAAACTTTAACAGCCCAACGACTCTGTCAAAATTATAAATCCACAGCAAAAACTATCAATTTATTTTGATATTCCATTCAAAGTGAATAATTAAAATATATACGTTTATTTAGATACTAATATCATAAATTTGAAAATTTTCATCAAGTTACAATTTACTGTAATTTATTTAGTAGGCCTAATACAAACAGAAATCGGCAAAGTGTTCCATCTCCCGCTAGCTTTTTCCTGATTATTTAGTTTAGTTTGTAACTTCTAACTTAATTTAACGTAGTAACAAACACTTAAATATAAATGCATGCGTATAGAGTACTAGTTTGTGGTATTGAGTGAAACACATACATAAGGCATAAACTGTCTTCATAGAACTAATCGCCCAGAACTTCATGGAACCCAACAGCGATCACAGTATATAAGATCCCTTTATATGCAGGAGAAATTAACGCAATAGCTGTAAATACTATATTTACTGAAGTCATATATGTGGGTCAGTGTTCTCCATGTGCGACCTTAGCAAAGGAGAGAATGTAGGGGAGGGAGAGTATACCCCCCTCCTTTCTCGTGGGTCAAGAGTAACCTTTTAGCAGGGGCAATGTCTACCTGGTTTACTCGTGGATTAAAAGGTGTGTTCTGGCTGACTCAAAAACCGTGTCAAAAGACATACGCGCGCTTAGAGGTCCAATAACTTCTTAATTAGCCTAATACGTGTTATTCTAACTGAAAAGGATGTATAGTTAGTGCCATGGGTAAGGGCACAGTTTCCCAGGTAGAGCATCCCGTCCTAATCCTTTGTTGACAAACCAGTGCTTTTGTAGGGAGCGGCCTCCCAGCACGGCCGGCATCCCCTTGCTCTCTCCAAGAAATTACCTGGGGTTATTAGGATGAACCCAGGTAGCCTATATGTAATATGTAACATACAAGTTAAATAGAACCAAAGGTATTTGCGTGGTTGTTTGATTTATTTGATTTGTTGTGATTTTTGCGCATAAAGAGTGCTGCAGGGTTTGAACATTATTGAACATTATAAAGCTTTTGAGTCAAGAGGATGAATATTGTTTATTTTGTTTTTCTTAGTTTTAGTGATATGTCCAACTACAATTTCTAATGAATTGAAATTCCTTGTTATGTCAGTACCGGGACATTGTAGAACTGTGATTCAAATTTTGTCTTATTCGTCTACATTAGACGGAAAGAAATGAGGCATCATTTTGCGCTGAGGCCTAATGGATAAATTTATAAGAAATTCTAGCAGGACATGGAATTTCTTGGAAAGATCAAGGGGACACCGGGGATGCAGTATGACCAATTTTCTCCCAAAGGTTATACCACCCTAAAGATTTAAAGTTGAAATAAAATATCTTCTTCATTACAGCATCGGTACCAGCTGCTCACAGTTGCAAGCCAAAGATTTCCTAGACGGTGTTAAGAGGGGGCTCCAGTCACTTGCTTCTCCCACAACACCCATGTCAACTTTCTAATTCCGTCACTCCTCCTTATGGGTTTCGACAAGTCCCGCACCGGCAGTTGTAATGAGCTCGTACCTGAGCTCATATGGCCTGTCTTCTCCTTCCTACGTGTCTTTAAAATCACAAGAACAGGTCCACAGTTGAAGCTGTGGTCCGTCTCATTCAAGTTATCTTGAATGCTTTCTAAGCAAGAAACTCAACTTCTGTAATCCTGAGTGACTTAACCTGCGCATTCGATTGCGCATCGCATAATCTTATATTGTCAAAGCTTTAAAGTGACGGGGTGCGAGGCGATGGCCTCTCTGTGATTAGGTCATATCTCTCTGGACGACCCCAAGTTGTGACATGGAATGGGAGTGGCTCCACCCCTTTGAAAGTCAAGTATGGGGTTCCGCAGGGCTCCATACTTTGTACTTTTCTGTTTATTGTGCCTATCAATGATCCGTAGTATAAGGTAGCTGGTAATGTCCTACCATGTGCTGTTCTTTTTTTGTAGCCACTCAGACGTTTCTATCTCTAGGGCTGCTTTCCAAGATTTGTTAGAAATAGCTTCTGTCTGATTCCGTAAGAACAAGATATTATTAAATCAAACTAAAAATTATACCATCACCCTCAGTTTGAGTAGAGAGATGGATGTATATGTGCCTGTCCGGCTGCTGGGTGTTGCACTTGACCGACAGTTAAATTTGTCTAATCATGTAAGAAGTCTTAGGCTTCAAACTCAGTAGATTGATCTATCTGCTTCAATGTTTGAAAGTTGGTATGCCGTATGACTTTGTACGCCTTGCGTACTTTGCTTTTTCCCAATCGCACATTCTGTATGGCAATATATTTTGGGATCTCTCATCCAAGGTGCACAAAGTTCTGCTGCTGCAGTAAAAGGCTGTGCGGAGCTCCACAGAGCACTGCAAGCCATTGTTTATTCAGCCAGAAATTATGTCTGTATGTCATGTATTTATTTACCAGAGTTTGTTAGGGATTAAGAGTCAAGAAGCTGATCTCTCACTGAACAGTCATGTTCATGGGTATGAGACTAGGAACAATTCATATGTTTTTAGAAGTAGGGTTAGGCTAGACAAGACATTAAACTGCTCCCCTGTTGCATCAGGCATTAGGTTCTGCAATGTCATTCCTTTGCCTGTCAGGCAACTATCTGCAGAAAACTTTGCAAAGGCATTGAAAGCTCGGATGTTGGAAAATTCATTGTATAGTTTAAGAGAATTTCGGGTTGCAGATTTGTCTATGTTATTGGGATGAACCCAGGCAGCCTATATGTAATATGAAACTTACAAGTTAAATATAACCAAAGGTATGCGCGTGGTTGTTTGATTTATTTGATTTTTTGTGCATGAAGAGTGCTGCAGTGTTTGAACATTGTAAAGCTTGTGAGTCAAGAGGATTAATATTATTTACTATGTTTTTTCTTAGTTTTAGTGACATGGCCTATTGGAAAACATACTGAATGGCTGCAATAAATCATTTTAATCATTTAAAAACACTTCTGAATCAATAATTATCAACGATTTCTTAAATAAAAGAAAATAATTTATTTCTTTGATATCAGGAGGCAAGTGCTGGACAAATTTGGCATCCTGGTAACTGGTAACTGGGGTTTTCTCGAAGAGGGTTAGATTGTATTGAGTCGATGTACGAGCATCCCAAAACCTAGTGTTGTAGTCATGTGAAACCTGGTATGACAGTTGATTAGAGGATCATGAAAACAATATGGTTTCAAAAATAAATAGACCGGGCACGGTGAGAATGCCAGGAGGATACGGATTGCTCCCCCCTGGATGGCCGCGCGAGCGACATACTGATTGCTCCCCCTGGATTGCCGCGCGAGCGACATACTGATTGCTCCCCCTGGATGGCCGCGCGAGCGACATACTGATTGCTCCCCCTGGATGGCCGCGCGAGCGACATACTGATTGCTCCCCCTGGATGGCCGCGCGAGCGACATACTGATTGCTCCCCCTGGATGGCCGTGCGAGCGACATACTGATTGCTCCCCCTGGATGGCCGCGCGAGCGACATACGGATTGCTCCCCCTGGATGGCCGCGCGAGCGACATACTGATTGCTCCCCCTGGATGGCCGTGCGAGCGACATACTGATTGCTCCCCCTGGATGGCCGTGCGAGCGACATACGGATTGCTCCTCCTGGATGGCCGCGCGAGCGACATACGGACTCCTCCCCCTGGATGGCCGCGCGAGCGACATACGGATTGCTCCCCCTGGATGGCCGCGCGAGCGACATACGGATTGCTCTCCCTGGATGGCCGCGCGAGCGACATACTGATTGCTCCCCCTGGATGGCCGCGCGAGCGACATACTGATTGCTCCCCCTGGATGGCCGCGCGAATGACATACGGATTGCTCCCTCCTGGATGGCCGCGCGAGCGACATACGGATTGCTCCCCCCTGGATGGCCGCGAGAGCGACATACGGATTGCTCCCCCTGGATGGCCGAGCAAGCGACATACGGATTGCTCCCCCCTGGATGGCCGCGTGAGCGACATACGGATTGCGCCCCCCTGGATGGCAGCGCGAGCGACATACGGATTGCTCCCCCCTGGATGGCCGCGCGAGCGACATACGGATTGCTCCCCCTGGATGGCCGCGCGAGCGACATACGGATTGCTCCTCCCTGGATGGCCGCGCGAGCGACATACGGATTGCTCTCCCCCTGGATGGCCGCGCGAGCGACATACTGATTGCTCCCCCTGGATGGCCGCGCGAGCGACATACGGATTGCTCCTCCTGGATGGCCGCGCGAGCGACATACTGATTGCTCCCCCTGGATGGCCGCGCGAGTGACATACGGATTGCTCCCCCTGGATGGCCGCGCGAGCGACATACTGATTGCTCCCCCTGGATGGCCGTGCGAGCGACATACTGATTGCTCCCCCTGGATGGCCGCGCGAGCGACATACGGATTGCTCCTCCTGGATGGCCGCGCGAGCGACATACGGATTCCTCCCCCTGGATGGCCGCGCGAGCGACATACGGATTGCTCCCCCTGGATGGCCGCGCGAGCGACATACGGATTGCTCTCCCTGGATGGCCGCGCGAGCGACATACGGATTGCTCCCCCTGGATGGCCGCGCGAGCGACATACGGATTGCTCTCCCTGGATGGCCGTGCGAGCGACATACTGATTGCTCCCCCTGGATGGCCGCGCGAGCGACATACTGATTGCTCCCCCTGGATGGCCGCGCGAGTGATATACGGATTGCTCCCTCCTGGATGGCCGCGCGAGCGACATATGGATTGCTCCCCCCTGGATGGCCGCGCGAGCGACATACGGATTGCTCCCCCTGGATGGCCGAGCGAGCGACATACGGATTGCTCCCCCCTGGATGGCGGCGCGAGCGACATACGGATTGCGCCCCCCTGGATGGCAGCGCGAGCGACATACGGATTGCTCCCCCCTTGGATGGCCGCGCGAGCGACATACGGATTGCTCCCCCTGGATGGCCGCGCGAGCGACATACGGATTGCTCCTCCCTGGATGGCCGCGCGAGCGACATACGGATTGCTCTCCCCCTGGATGGCCGCGCGAGCGACATACTGATTGCTCCCCCTGGATGGCCGCGCGAGCGACATACGGATTGCTCCTCCTGGATGGCCGCGCGAGCGACATACGGATTGCTCCTCCTGGATGGCCGCGCGAGCGACATACGGATTGCTCCTCCTGGATGGCCGCGCGAGCGACATACGGATTGCTCCCCCTGGATGGCCGAGCGAGCGACATATGGATTGCTCTCCCTGGATGGCCGCGCGAGCGACATACGGATTGCTCCCCCTGGATGGCCGCGCGAGCGACATATGGATTGCTCCCCCTGGATGGCCGAGCGAGCGACATACGAATTGCTCTCCCTGGATGGCCGCGCGAGCGATATACTGATTGCTCCCCCCTGGATGGCCGCTCGAGTGACATACGGATTGCTCCCTCCTGGATGGCCGCGCGAGCGACATACGGATTGCTCCCCCCTGGATGGCAGCGCGAGCGACATACGGATTGCTCCCTCCTGGATGGCCGCGCGAGCGACATACGGATTGCTCCCCCTGGATGGCCGCGCGAGCGACATACGGATTGCTCTCCCTGGATGGCCGTGCGAGCGATATACTGATTGCTCCCCCCTGGATGGCCACGCGAGTGACATACGGATTGCTCCCTCCTGGATGGCCGCGCGAGCGACATACGGATTGCTCCCCCCTGGATGGCCGCGCGAGCGACATACGGATTGCTCCCGCTGGATGGCCGAGCGAGCGACATACGGATTTCTCCCCCCTGGATAGCCGCGTGAGCGATATACGGATTGCTCCCTCTGGCAACCAGGTTTGATTTTAACGAGCGATAACATTGCTCCCCCAAGGCCGTGCTGGTATGCTTAATTTTTCTGGATCTGAATGTACCTATCTAAACCAAAGTCCGAATCAATGTAGTAGTGTTTAAAAATTAGTTGTTTTTATATAAAATATAAATCGTATTAACAATCAATTATATTTTCTCCATGAGAATAACGACTATTTCAAGGATTCCCGACGAGACTTTGCTTTTAAAACACATGGACTTGCCAAAAACTAATTATGACCTCATTTAACATTGTAAATACCATAATTGTAAAATTTAAATTCATCAACAGCTGCGTTTATGGCAAGAGAAAAATTACAAATGAAAATTGATATGAAATTATATTAAATTATTGCCAATTATATGAAATGATGAATGTAATATTTAAGTGCCGTGGCTTTAAGTACAGTTAGGGAAAAAATTGGGTTTGGTTATTTCACCACGACTAGGGGGGAGCAATTCTATGTTTTCGCTCGATTAAACCAAACCGGTTTGGCAGGGGGAGCAATCAGTATGCAGCCGAGAATGCCAAGGTGCCGAAAAGCCTCAAAACAATGATCCCGACCCTCTAGGCTTCAATGTACCTCACAGCACGCTTTGGCAAATTGAACATCCTGTACAAGTTCTGCTTGCACCCCACAGAACGATTGAATAGGTAACATGAGACTCAAAAAGACTGAAGTAAACTACCTTTGAGAGGTTTCTGTTTCTGTACTTAGAAATTGTTTTCAGAACAAAAAGACCATTGGATAAATTGGATGACAATTGGTCAAATGGATATTCCAATCAAAACTGCTGTCTAGGACACCACTAAGAAACTTTGAATTTCGAATCTCGTCAAGCTCAGTGTCGTCGATGGACAAATTAATGTGTTTAGGTCCCTGTTGAAATTTGTTTTGGAAGGATTTAGAACCAGTCTATTAATGAATTGGGTAACATTGTTCACCAGATAGAAATTATCTATTTCTAACTGAGGGGTGTCCCTGCCTTTCAAGAGAGTTGTGGTGTCATCCACTTGAAGAATAGCAATTTCAAAGGGAATGAAATCAGAGACGTCGTTGACGTTTCTGATTAATTTTCCTTCATTTAAAAATTTGAATGCAGAGTTTTATCACAGGTACTATACAACTGAATCGTTCAACGACTTTTAATCAAGAGCAGCCTTAAGAAGACAATGTCAAGCACATAGCGTGCGCTAATGGGTAGAAAACGGAAACAATAAATAATTAATAGTTTTGTTAAAACATAGACATTCAAAAGAATATATTCAAGAGGGTTATCATTGCTCAACATTCATATAACATGAATGTTGAGTTTAGTGTTTAGTGATCTTTGCTAGTGGAACAGGGAATCGCCTAGCATCTTAATTTCTTCTTGAGTCAAAAGAAAATTAGTTTTTCCGAAGATTTGTCTCTTTCATATTAACTTTATTTTTAACTGAACACCTTAAAAAATACACATACACGCTAAATAAAATAAATACACTTATTTGACAATAAGGAACATTCAATATAAGTTTTTGACTCTAAATGTAACAGAAAACTCTTTTTACTTTGGTGGAAACCTCCTTCATAAATCTTAAATGGCCCCATAAGTCACAAAAAAAGAAACATAGCAGCACTCAAGAAAACCACCTAAGGTAGGCCTTTCTCTGCAACACAAGTATCATAGAGAAAGAATATAATAGAATTTTCCTTTGTAAATAGAATACTGTGGTACAGCCAGCTTGGTATCAGTAAGAGTAAAAATGATACAGTAACAACTCACTACATCAACACGCAGACAAATGATTTTAGAGAAACATGTACTCCGTTTAACTAATATTGAACATATTTAGCAGAATGAATGATATTTTATGAACTCTCATGCACGTGTGTCGCAAGTTTAAAAAAAGTCAATGAGTTAATATAACCAAAAGTTCAACAAAAATATATTTCTTTTAGGGTTTAGTGTTTATAATAAAACCTTAAAATTACAAATTTAATAACAGTTCTCCATGTTTATATAATTTAAAAAAATGTGGTTGAAATTTTGACAAAATTGCCCAAAAGCCCATTGTAACAGTGGAGTTTGCTATTTACAGACCTAATACTTGACTAACCAATATACTGAATACCAAAACTCATGTATCTTTGGGCGGAAAGACAGAACTAAATATTTAGGGGGAGTTTTAAAATATTAATTGAACTAAAGAGTGTAAAGTTAGCGAAAAATGGTCTAGACACTCCCATCAGTCATTTTAAATATGTAACAAATGCCTTTCTGTCAGGGTTCTTTATTTCTGATGCCTCTTCGTTGAAATTCAACAAATTCCCCAACAATAAAAGTTGTTTTCAAGCCTCAAGTTTTTAGGCTATAACCATTTAACACAAACTAGTTAAAATACCTGCTTGTGAATTGTAATCATATACAGCTTTTGCGTTTACTGTTTTTGTGTGTGACCAACCATAGAGGCGCCATCTTGGAAAATGGCGGCACAGATAGGGTGTTAATACTCTCTTTTTAACCGATGGGTTTACGGAAATATTTTTAGTATACAAGTTGTTTGTCTTGTAATTACCGATAACTAATATATTTGATTTATCAGTTTTGTGTACGACCAACCACGGAAACGGGAAATGTCTCAGGTGTGTTATGTCTTATGTATAGTGGTTTATTTTAATAAATTCATCTTTGTGTTATCTTAGAAACGACAAGATTTATGGAATACTCCCTTTAAATTTTAGTGTCTTTCAAAATAGAAAATTGAATTTCAAATTCGGCCGCAAGTTCATTTTCTCTTAAACTTGCCGAATAAGGAGGTAGTATAGATTAAATGTTGACCATTACAAATGTGTCCATATAAACTATACTGCTTCTATCTTCTTATCCGATAAGTTTCAGGAAAATAAAAATAAAACTGTATTAAAATCACATTTACATCCCTATAGCACCATAAGAAGTTAGGATATGCATGGCACTATTAAGTTGGCCGCCGTATGTCAATGTGGTGGTCGAATTTTGAAATTCCGTACTCATATTTTGATGCCCAATGAAAAGTAAGGAAAGTCCTCTATTTAACGGTTTCTAAAAAATTTGTGGTTTATGAGATAACAAATATGCTTGACTTACAATTAACAAAAGTCGGAGTCCTTATTCATTTACCATTTACCACATCCGCGTCCTCTTCGTCACGATATTTGAGATCGGGGAATCGTCAAATTGGTAGTTTGGCCAAATCTGCTCGGTGATTGGTGATTTCATTGTTGATGATATGCAATATTTAGTCAAGTATTTAGTCAAGTAAGTAAGCAGTAAGTAAGTATTTAGTCAAGTAAGTAAGCAGTAAGTAAGTATTTAGTCAAGTATTTAAGGTCATCAACAAATTCGTTTAGATTACAGTATGGTTTATCAAGCAAATATTTATTTTAATTCTTTAAAGAAAATTTTTTTATTTCTTATTGATATAAACGATTGGGTAAGAAATTAATCATTTTAATCCTCATGTATTGTGAGGTTGAACTAGTTGTATGGAGCCTATGTTGTATGGAAACCTTGTCTGAGAATTATATGTTTATTTTTAACGAATTTGATTATTCAAGGAAGTATGTGGATGTAAAGGTTAGGATTTTGTTGCTCTTGAAGAGAGGTTTGTAATATTCTAGGTAATAAGCTTATTTTATCATCCTTAATGTATTTTTCTTTAGTATTACAGTTTTTAGAATTAAATCTTCTGCTGATCCCCAAGTCATTATTACAAAAATGTATTTATGTCGCAATAAGTGCACGATAGGTCAGTAAGGCTGTTTCTTTGTTGGTTATCTTCTGTATCCTTCTAGGTGCAAATAGGTCTGATAGTTAAGTTCGTGTAACCTTCCGACCAAGGTCTGTTGTCAGAGTTTTCAGGTCGCACTAGTGCCTCTGACCTACTAGTACCTTTCGACTACTTAAATAGTCCAACGACTTAACGTGCCTTCCGAGGAACGGTGGCAGTCTGAATTTAAAATTTCGGATGGATTTTGCCGGGGATTGAACCCGGGTCTTTTGGGTGATAGGCCAGACCTCTCCCCACTCAGCTACGACTGCCACAATAGGGCTGATAATAGTTTGTTATGTAAATTTTCAAAAAGTTTCTGCTAGTTTATGTTTTATCAATTATAATCCCTGAAGCTTTTGTGGTGCCCGTGACGTTATTTTCTTGGTGGGGTAAAATGTATTCTATTGTATTTCTATTTGTAATGCTAAATTTTATGTAGACAGTCTTGCTTCCTTTTAATGTGCAAATGTGACCCCCTCTGGGGTTGGTAACAAACAGAAACAGTAAACACAGAATCTGTAGATAATTACAAAACAAATAACTTTTAAACAAAATATTTCTTTGTAACCGCAATGGTTAAGCAGTTATAGCCTAAAAGTCATTTATTATTTTGAATAAGAAGGATATGGTGACCGAAGGATTTCAATAAGAAAGCATCAGATAAAAACATGCGTACAAAGCTCCCTGTGAGGAAGAAATTCTTTTTTTAATTCACTATTTTTCCCTTAAAATGACTTGACTATAGTGATCAATTTGAAATATTCTTAATTTGGCATATTTAAAAGAAAATATAACAGATTAAATATGCTCTAATAACTACTAAATATTATTTGACTCTACCCTCTGTAAGATTGTAAAATACTCTACGAGCGGTATATGAAATGTACTATTGCTTGTAAATAAAATTCTCAAAAAATCTTCTGAAACATGGAGATGAGAAAATTAAGAGTATTTTATAATGCAAATTCGTTAATGGTTTGTAATTTAAGCCCTTTACTTTCTAAACGAGTAACATGTATTCGAATTACGTTTTATCTGTTGTATTTCTATATATTAGGTTTTGACGTTAGATAGCTATTGGTTTTTTAATGGTTATTTCGTCCATTCTAATAAGAAAAATACAATAAGATGTTTTAGGGCTAAGTAGCTGGCCACATTAGTTTTAGTCCAGTTTTCACGGTGATAGTTTTAAATATTTTTACCGCTGCCTATGTGAGATTCTTATTTGAAACACATTAATATATATTAATATCAGCAAGACATTTTGGCAAGACAACAAATAAAGTCTCTTCAAAAGTTAACGTGACGCATACAATTTGACCAGATTAAATTAACCCTTTGCATTCCAACGTCCTTTATATAGGATGTTGTAAAATGTGCTAAAAACTCAAACGTCCTTTATTTAGGACGATTAGAAAAACTACTCTTCTGGCTTTATACGTTATCCAAAGACCATAATTATGCGTATTTTCAGTATTTTCAATAGTTTTTTATACATCTTTGTATACAAACTTTGTTACTCTATGCCGTTTTTGCCTTATCATAAGGTTATGTTCACTGTGTTTTGTCTGCATCACAGCTGCAGTGTTGTTATTGTTGTGGAGCATAAACAGTACCTTTAATTAGTTGATATTGTTATTTATTCTCAACTTTTCTACTAAATAAATTAAAACTAATTATTATAAATAATAATAATAAATATAAATAAATTTAAAAAATTGAAAAATAAATAAAAATCAAGAAGGTTTTAGTGTTTAGAATTTTTTATATTTTGCAGTAAAAAACAGGTGTATCAGTGCCTAGTAAGTTTTTTCCAGTGCTATACTATCTCTTTTATCCATTTTATTTGTTATAATGTATTTGAAAATAACTAACCATACATTAATAATCAAAAGAAACAGGATTGTGAGATACCACAAAAGGAAAACATACAAATTTACAAAAATGCCTTCAGCTTTTTTTTATCAATGTAATTGCACGAATTTGTGTTTGTGTGTGATTATAATTGCATGGGGTTTATAAAATCATAATTGCATGTATTGTGATAATGTAATGTTTTACTTATAAGTGTTAAAAGTTGAAATTTATAAAAAAACTGTATTAATTTTGAATATATATACATGAATGAAAAAAATTAAATAATGTTTTTGAACTCAGAATAGTTTTGCCTTATATAGTTTTTCATTGCAAATAAAACAACAACAAAAGTTTAACTGTAGGCCAAAAAATAAAAAAGTTATGATTTTTTATGAAACTCTTACAAAATTATCGTTTTGGGCCTGGAGTTTCTGGCTAGTACCTCTACTGAACAGGCTGGAGTTTTTCGCACATGCCGAAAATGTTTGTCTGGAGTGCAAAGGGTTAAATCGTGGTTTTCTTATGTAATGAAACTTGGTGTAAACATGACAGAATTCGATGGCATATTTGAACTTTAACTATAATTTAATCAATTATTGTTCCTATGCTAACACACACCTGCTCATTGGACATCTAAACTTATCATACTCATAGTTCTCCTACAATAATGAGGGAACAAACAGTTACAAAACTATAACAACCTCACCACAAGGGTGTTCTGACCTTTCACAGAAGAGCAAATGAGTCATAGGCAGTGCGGCTTGAGGCAATATCTAAATGCCATACTCATATCCCAACGCTGCTTTGTTGCGTGTCGTTCAAAATGTAACAACAGACTTATTCCTTCCACATAATGAATAAAATAGTATAATAGTAGTTAGTAGTTTATTAAAATAATATAATATATCATCGACAAATGATGCCCGTATTCTAAAACAATCATTACTCCCTGTAAACATATAAAGTAGAATAAAACATATCAAGCTGGTTTTGGTCTTAAGTTGAAGATGGTGGTTGGAAGATTTATTCATACCTTATTGAGTGTCTATATGCGATCCGTTAATTGCGCGGCAGACATAAAACCGATATTCTATTTCTGGCCTCGTGCATGGAGCAAGTTTGGTGTAACAGTTGTTGTAACAGCAATGATTCTTTATTAGTGAATTTCCTTTAGAAAGGTGAACACCGCACGGTGAAACTTAAGCCCGGGACCACCATATAAGTTTCTAACGTGACCCCATGAACACGTTTTAGGGGTCACTAACAACTTTATATATATATATGATATATGTTGCACTTTAGCGGTCGCAACTTTTGTCTGATTTACTTCAAATTTGGTAGAGACATTAATTTTTATAATCAGCTGGACAAGTTCCTTGGGCAAAACCATCGGAAAACTCTAACCCCCTTTTTTGGGATTTTAAGTTTTCAAATTTTGAGTTTTTGGGCCCAAAAAGGGTCAGAAAAGCCCCAAATGTACACTTATTGCACATTAACTTATTGTACGTAAAAATCCAAAGATTTCAAGCCCTCTCTCATCATTATAGCATAAGTACTTACCAAGTTATTAAATAAAATGTTAATTGTCAAATTACAGTACGTTGTCTTATGGGGATTTTACACAGCCAAGGCTGTTTTTCATATTTTAATATCGTTTTATCACCCCCAACACCTCTATACCAACTTGTTATCCTGACTATACCTCCTCCTAACCTTATAATGTACAACATTGTCATCCTAATAATGAATTTAAATATAACCAGGAGCATCAGAACCGCAAAATAATATTTTTCTATTTTCAAAACAAATATTACCAGAGTTCCCTTTATTCGATTTTTTAAAGGTTTTAATGCAGAAATTCACTCCCCTCACGACAGCGTGCTGCGTGCGAACTCGTTTGAGATGTACTTTCAAGTATATTTTCCGTAATATTTTTATGTATTCCGAGAAGAAGGAGTGCATTGGGCTTGTACACGGCCAGGATAGAAGGCCACCTATACCAATCCTAGGATTGGCACGCTGGGCATTCCGCGCTCTGCGTACGTTTCTTTTGTAAAGCGCCCCATCTTGCACCTTACTCCATTGACATTAAGAACATTGTTAGAGATGAAAAAATACTTGACTTGGACAAAGGATTATTGCTGTTTCCGTGACTGCAACTCCAAACATGATCCAGCATATTCATGGCCAGAAATAGAATATCGGTTTTATGTCTGCCGTGCAATTAACGGATCACATATAGACACTTAATAAGATATGAACAAATCTGCCAACCTTCGTCTTCATCTTAAGACCAAAACCGACTTTACATGTTTTATTTTACTCGAAGATTTTGTACTACTATTGCTATTGAGTGCTCACTTTTATTGCAATAAATTACTTGATTTGATTTTTTGTTAAGTAGCGATCGTTCTTGAACATGGGCATGCTTTTTCGAAGGCCCTGTATAAGGCATGATACATAATACAATATTGTGAATAAACTTATATTCATTATCAATTTGATACCTGTCGTTTAACTGCAATGGAGCATATACGGGTGTCCCATAAAGGTTCTTTCCACCTCTTAATTTTTAAAAACGACTGTAAATTTGTAAACAATCGTTGGTAAATGTTACTAGCATAAGTCAAAGTATTTTTTTTATGTATTTAAGGGTTTCAACCCTCCCCCCTAAATAGAGGTTCCTGGGGGTAGTTTTGTTTTTCAAATAGCAACCCCAAACAAGTTGCATATCATTTTAAAGAGGGTAAAAAATAAATTCCACAACCTATAGACCTCTCTTTGTTTATTTAATCTAATGTTATGGCCAGCAAATATGTATTAATTTTGTTATTTATACTGCTAAAATTCCACTCCTTACCAGAAATCAGATACACAGTGGAAAATCCAACTTTCCCTTTATTAGACATTTGAACAAAGATCATTTAAAGTGCATGAAAGTCATTTGAATACCTTTATTTTCACCAAGGCCTCCATTCACTTTTTGGCAAAAATATAGAAGGTTTTCAAATGACTTTCCTGCACATTAAATGATCTTAGTTCAAATGTCTAATAAAGGGAAATTTGGATTTTCCCACTCTGTATCTGATTTCTGGTAAGGAGGGGAATTTTAACAGTATAAATAACAAAATTAATACATTTTTTGCTAGCCATAACATTCGATTAGTTAAACATGGATAGGTCTAGTTTGCGGCATTCATTTCCTTTTTTACCCTCTTTAAAATGATATGCAACTTGTTTGGGGTTGCTATTTGAAAAACAAAAACTACCCCCAGGAACCTCTATTCAGGGGGGAGGGTTGAAACCCTTAACTACTTTAAAAAATACTTTGGCTTATGCTAGTAACATTTACCAAAGATAGTTTGAAAATGTATAGTCGTTCAAAAATTAAGAGGGGGGACCTGTATGGGACACCCGGTATAGAAACTTAATAGGGTGTGTAAGAAAACTCCCAACCTTCTCTTTCACAAACAAACCTAACCAAATACGTCCTTAAAGTAGTATCGTTTTACAATATAGGTCCGGTGACGGCATATTACATGATTGATTATACAGTATGTGTCATATCATACAATCACGATGTTTAATTATCTTCTAGTATATGGGAATTCCTGCAAAAATATATGTTCACTTTTCAAATCAGTTTCATAAATAATTAAGGAATGGCACTCGCAGTTTGGTTGGAATTTGCTATTTTTTTAACTTTTTTAAATGTTAACATTCTTAAAAGCATTGCTGGAAGAGGGTTATAGAGTGATCCTCCATTAGGTCGCCCTGAATTTTAACAATTCTTAGCATCAGGATTATTTTACAAACCAACAAGGGGATTGATAAAATGATTGATAATTTATTACAGTATGAAAAAGAAAAAGTGATCTTAGTGTTTAAATAAATATAGTATCACAGATTGTTACCGTAAAAGGTCATTTAATCCGTGAACAGTTTTGATGTAAAACACATAAATATTTAAACGACTACATGTTTAATTAACCATCCTCAAAAGTAGTTTTGTCTTAGCGAAACAAGTCTGCTTGGTTTTTTTGTACAAAATCATAATAAAACGAGTTCGCACGCAGCACGCTGACGTGAGGGAAGTGAATTTCCACATAAAAACTTGTAAAACTCAAAATAAGTGCAAGAACATACATTTGTCCAATTTTTATTGAAATCTGAAAACATTGATTTTTTGGCTGTTCTGATACTCCTGGTTTCATTTACTTGCAAAGCTGGTAATACAATTTTGCGCATTATAAGGTTAGGAGAAGGTCCAGACAGGCTTGAAAGTAGGCGTGAGGTTGCTGGGGATGATAAAAGTACTCTAACAAAGGAATAACAGGCTTTTCTAGTGTAAAACCCCTATAAGACAACGTACTGTGTTTAGTCGATACACATTTTCTTTAATAACTCGGTAAATAGTTATGCTAGAATGACGAGAGAGGGCTTAAAACTTTCGCCTCTTTAATTCCCATCCTTTTACATGCATTTATCTTACATCTGGGACCCTTGTTGGGCCCAAAAACTCTAAATTTGAAAGATTAATCCCCCAAAAAAGGGGTTTAGAGTTTTCCGATTGTTTTGCCCAACAAACTTGTCCAACTGATTACAGAAAGGAACGTCCCTACCAAATTTGAAGTAAATCGGACAAAAAATGCGACCGCTAGAGTGCAAACACACATATATAAATATATATATGTCTAAATATATATATACTGTATATATATATATATGTCTATATATATATGTATATGTATATATATATGTCTATATATATAACATTTTGAACGACCCCCCCAAAACGTGTTCAGGGGGTCACGTTATGAACTTCTATGGTAGTCCCGGGCTTAAGTTTCACCGTGCAGGTCATGCTAATAGTTCACTTTCCAAAGGAAATTCACTAATGATCAAAAGAGAGGTCAGTTTGTACAAGTGTCATTTTAAGCCCAGAAAGAAAGAAATAAACCGTGTAGCAGTTGTGGTGTATTATATTAGGCCTAGATGAAATTAGTATCAATCATAACTAGACGTTAGGACTTTGAGTCGTAATATGTAAACTTATTTTCTAAACAAAAAATTAGGTAATGTGGACAGTAGCTGTTTAAATTAGTTCATCTACATTTAAATAAATCTATTTGAAAAACAAAAACTACCCCCAGAAACCCCTATTTAGGGGTGAGGGTTGAAACCCATAACCACTTAAAACAGTTATTTGACTTATGCTAGTAACATTTACCAAATATTGTTTAGTAAATACACATTCGTTTCAAATTTCAATTCTGAGCCATTAGGGCTTCAGGGCAACATGACTGATGTCTATAGCTATGAACATTGTGCCTCAAGATAGTGGCAGCCACCTGGCCCTGTCGTAGGCATTACTGGTTTTTCAATTACACCAGTTTAATATCGATGGTGCGCTTAAATATACATTATTGGATATATAGTGGCCAGATGTTAGGGCCGTATGTTACCTCAATAATGCCCCCCCCTCCGGAACATGTGTCATCCTCGTAACGTCTGCCCGGCCCAACAGGGATGTACAACAATGACATTTAAGAGGTCTCGAAATAGCATAAATGTTTAAGAATGTTTTTGGAATTAAAATTATCTTTTTTTTAATTTTTGTTTTGTTATATTTCTGCAACTCTAATAATGTTCTATTTTTAATCAAACCTACTTTATATGAAAATAACCTTTAAACTTTCCCCCTGAATGTTAGTGAGAGTCGTAAGGGAAATACAAAACTTAAGATTAATAAGACAAAATTTAATTTAATAAAACAAAATATATTGCAAATTTATGAAAAAAAATCATTGGTTTTTGGCAGATGATTTAGCTATAAAAAGGTGTTAAGTCCCAAGAAAAATATTAACTTTGAATTTTTAGTTATAATCCACAGTGAATTTGAGAAAATATAATACATGTAAAAACACAGTTTTTGACAACAATATAACTTGAGTTAATTTTAATTTAGTTTACAATTTTTATAGTAGATCTAAGTAGAACTAGGACTGATATTGTGTGTCCATGAAATAATTGGACCAAAGAATTTTCATGGATATAAAAACTTTTAAGCCTTCAACAAAACATGCACTTTTTACAACTTAAAGGTGATGCCACTCTTCGCTTTTTTACTTAACGAAATCAAGTTCTAAACCAATCACTTTATGCATTAAATATATTTTCAAGGTTTCAAGGTTCAAAGGTTTTTCAAGGGTTTTTCAAAGGTTTTTCAAGGTTTCAAGGCCTATTTAAAATGTACCTATCATAAACATTTATTACGACAGACATTTATTCGTGTTGGGACTGGAAATTTTGATGATTGGCAGAGTAGTGGCCTATCTCAATACGGAAATGTTGATGATTGGCAGAGTAGTGGCCTATCTCAAGACGGAAATGTTGATTGGCAGAGTAGTGGCCTATCTCAAGACGGAAATGTTGATGATTGGCAGAGTAGTGGCCTATCTCAAGACGGAAATGTTGATGATTGGCAGAGTAGTGGCCTATCTCAAGACGGAAATGTTGATGATTGGCAGAGTAGTGGCCTATCTCAAGACGGAAATGTTGATGATTGGCAGAGTAGTGGCCTATCTCAAGACGGAAATGTTGATGATTGGCAGAGTAGTGGCCTATCTCAAGACGGAAATGTTGATGATTGGCAGAGTAGTGGCCTATCTCAAGACGGAAATGATGATTGGCAGAGTAGTGGTCTATCTCAAGACGGAAAAGTTGATGATTGGCAGAGTAGTGGCCTATCTCAAGACGGAAATGATGACTGGCAGAGTAGTGGCCTATCTCAAGACGGAAAGCTTCTTGGTCAAACTTGTTGAATCAACAGCTGTTCAAATATACAATCCAATATCAATTGTTCTCCGTGTTATTCTTACATAAGAAAATGTCTTTTTGAGTGGCTCGTCCCCTTTACGGCATATAGAAAATTTAAAACGTTTGACCCCATCTAAGAGTCAGGGTGATTTATGTCAGTCTGTTCTGGAAACTTAGGAATTCTATTTAGAATTAATCTTTGTGGCGTGTTAGATATTAGGGAGTAACAAAATGTAATGATAGTTTTTCAGCTTAAATGACACAATTAAAAATTTCTTCTCATTTACAGAATTGCATTTCAAAATTATAAGCACGGCCAAAATTATCCCTTAGTAGTACTACACTTACTACTGTAAGTGGAGTGTACTACTGTACACTCCACCCAGTACAAATTATTTGATTTGTAATTTCCATAGCCCCTTTACCGTCATTAGCAACTTGTTAAAATTTGGATCTTATAGTCCGATTATCGAAAAAAAGTAACTGGCTGAGTGGCCGCGCGGCAACCACACATTATATATCATAACCTCGTGGAAATGTAAAACGCATGGTTAGAAATTTCCAAGAAACGTTATTTAAATAATCAGTTAAACACGATTATTAGCCATTTAACAAGAATTTCTCTTTTATTTTGTATCTTTTTCCGATGAGTTTATATTGATAGTTATATTTTTTAACACGAATTGACACATTTTTAATTGGAATTCATGTAATTCAAGATACTTGAAAGATGTGCTATAAATGCATTTATTTATATGATTATTTAAATAACGTTTATTGGACATTTTCAACCATGTGTTTTATGTTTCCACGAGGTTATGAAATAGAAGAATGTTTGGTCGCCGCGCGGCCGCTCCGCCAGTAACTTTCTTTCCATATTCGGAGTATAGTTAATATATGTACTTGTTATAGTTAAATACTTATTTTTATAGGTTTCAGTCAGTGTTTGAAACTGTTTACAACTACCTCGTTCCTACAGCTTTTGTTTATTAATAATCTCTTAATTTGCTGTTGCTGTTACAAAATGAATCGTTGTCGTACGGTATTCGATTTATCATTTTTCATATTGTTGTAAATCTATCCTTTGTGGAAATGTGATAGTAAATTTTATCACCAAATAACTTTATCACCATTCAAATCTTGGCAATTTTTTGTTGATTTGTTTACAACACATGTCTCACAGACCATACTTTTGTTTGTTATTTAGCCTTATTATTTATGACTATTTATATTATTACCGTCATAGATCTTCCCGTTGGCTAGCCAAATAGTAGATTACAAATCTACCTTGTTCACTAGCTCTACATAATTTATTATACTTTTGATGTCATCATAAAGAGTATAGCTGAGTCGCAGTAGATATATGTTATAACGTGTTAATAGTGTTGCCAAACACTTTATTATAAACCTAACCTTAAAAGGCTACGTTTTTTTTGTATAGCAATTGAAAACTGCACAAATTAATCTATATCGTAAGTAGATGAATTTACTAGATTGTTGAGCATAGACTAGATAGCAACAGACTTGATACAGATAATTTGAAATATGTGTAAGCCTTTTTTCTGCTCGATCTTGTTAGGTGTCCAAATTAATATTAAAAATAGTGTTCATGTGATTATTTAGCTTTTGATTTTGTTTTGTTTAAATGTTTTGTCACCAACCCAAATAGCTGGCTCTAAAATATATAGCACGTTCAAAATGTTTAACCTTACAAGCTTTTCTTAACGAGTCAAAGCCAAAGTCTCCCCACGCAAAAAAAAAACTGATTTTCCATACGCCCTAATGCTAAACGTTATTACAAAATATTAATATAATTATAACACCAAGAAACAGTATCACAGCTTAAATTTGTGTTATGCTAATCAAACAAGTTTCCGCATTTATTTTTTTAACATTGCATATTTTATTTTGATTTTACCATTAAAAACTGTTTAAATTTGTCTATACTGTCAACATGTCCATAAGACTACCACAACAATTATTCAATGTAATACATTGATAATATTATTTAAATACTACGCAATGAAAGGGAAACTTAAAATAATAAAATAATGCATTCAGTTTTGATGTTTAAGTTTGTATACTTTGTTCGACGCAGCTAAGCTGTCTATCATTTGAAATAGGCAATTAGACTTTTGTTTTTCTTGAAGGTTTCGCTCCATTGCATTGGTCTTTGTTGCCATAACGTAAATTTATATTTATTTGTGTAGAATTGAGCTGGATGAAATTGCAGTTCTAAATACAATTTTTTAGCGTATTTTTAACTTGCGTATTTTAAGGAGTAAAATTTGTCATTGTTATTCTCTCCCGTGCATTTTTTATCAAGGCTGTAAAGATGTAATAAAAAGTGATGGTATAATGTAAAGGGAACTGCATTTTTAGTCTCGTTTGGAGTAGTTAACCTTCTAAATAGGTTCTATATTTTTGCTCATAAAAGTACTCAACATTGTTCGGAAAAGGTTTTGGGGTTTATTTTTTCCCATGAAAATAATTTAGTTTCTGATACTAAGGTTTTTAAAGTTGTTCCTAAGTTGGTAGCTGTAATTAAAGGCTACGTTTATAAATAACTTTGATATATTTACTATTGATTTATTTGGGTTTTACCTATCGCTTCTAGTGTTTAAAGCTACACTACGTTTCGGGAGGTAAGGAAACTCCTCCCGTTATCAAGTGAACCCTACTTACATCTAAATATCAAGTTCTTGCACCTAACCAACCTACAAATTTTTGGATTTTTTTAAGATTTTATATACACAAACACAAAACTTACAAATACAGATACAAAAAAAAATACAATACACTAACACATCTTGTATATACACGAATAAATGGAAAACTGCCAATACATTACCTAGCAGTTTTCCATTTGTTCGTGTATATATAAATTGTGTTAATTTATTGTATTTGTTTTTTGCATCTCTATTTGTTAGTTTTGTGTTAGTGTAAAATGGGAAAAAAACAACAACAAAATGTAGGTTAGTTAGGAGTAAGAACTTAATATTTAGATGTAAGTAGGGTTCACTTGATAACGGGAGGAGTTTCCTTACCTCCCGAAACGTAGTGTAGTTTTAAACACTAGATGCGATAGGTAAAGTCCAAATAAATCAATAATAAATTCAAATCCATCATTATTATGAGTTTCAAAAATAACTTGTATAACTAGGACAATTATATATCTTAAGTATTTTTCATAAACACTTTCATTATATAATAGCAATGGTGATTTAACTAAGGAAATAATACCCTAAAGAAGTCTATTTAGTTTAATCAAATTGTTCAAATAAATGTGTGGACGAAAGATAAGATTTTTTATAAAATATTCTTAAAATAAAACACAAATCCTTACAAACTCATTTTACAAAAAACCAAAACGCAAAAATTATGTTAAGATACATTACGGAATCCTATGGGTTTCATGGTTTTTAGTTAACCCTAGCAGTGGCCAATGTTAGAAGTGGGGAAGGGCCAACCCATTTTGGCGATTTTGCAGACCTTTTTTTAAACATCTGTAGAAATTACAAATATGGAAAAACTTATCAATATGTGTATTAATTTTATTCAGAAAGACCAGGGGAATCTGAATATATACACAAATTGAATCCGGAAAGGTTGTTTTTTACAAAAACAAAATGAAATAGAAAATGTCCGATTGAAATTTCAAAAGTAAAGTTTTGGTATTTCTACACCAGATTTTTTAGAAAAAAAAACCATTATGTACATTTTGTATTAAATTCAATTCCCTACATAGAAATGTATAACTCATGGGGAAAATTTTTTTTTACATGTGTTATGTAAGAAAATACTAAAAATTGCAACTTTTGTTGAGTATGACGTATAACAAGTGAATAGGACATAACTGATGTAAGGTAATTATTGATAATAATAGTGTACATATATTATTGAAGGTAATGAAATAAGGACTAAAAATATGCCATAATGTTGGGAGTAACAAGATTATTATCACCCGTTTATGATACGAATAACTAGAAAATTAGCATTAACCAAAAAAAGATTTCCGACATATTGTAGTACATAGGCCTTTTACAGGTGTTTGTAGGCCAAACATATTATAAAGATTTACTTGTCTGAAATAATATACAAGCACGTGATTGGTCCAAAACCCCATAAGCAATCACTATGTTTTACAAATACACAAGAACAAATACACGAGTGGTTCGGAAGCCACTTTTAAATTACGTCAAACATATAAATGTTAAAATTTGTGACTATTGGAATCATACCCTTATAATAATAAAAGGTAAAGTATCCATATGTGATTAAATAATTTGTATTAATCTTTACAAAGAGTCGATATACGTTTAAAACCTATACATGTGATGGATGGTTGATATTTGTATTTTGAGTTTAACAACTACACCAACTACATTAAATGGATTGGATTTTTCATAGCAATGTAATAGAACCACCTTAAAACTTAACATATATTATATTTTAATGTAACATTTTTACTCTGGTATTTGTTATTTAATTTATTAATTTTGTCATCCATTTAATGTATTCTCAAATTCAGCATCCTCTCAAAAAGCAATGCAAAGCTTTAAATGTTTTCCCTGACATCTTTTCTACATGTTCATCTTTTGTTGGCAAATACAGCTCTTTATTAGCTTGGTATATAGTTATTATTACAATAAGGATGCAATTTAATACACCTTAGAAACCTGCCAAGATGTATTTAATCTTACAAAATCAAGTTACTTAATTCTCATTTGAAAACGGTCAATATACATATATAATATTACATGGCATCTTAATTGTATGTAGATGTCCACCTCGAAGAAGTGTATATCACAAGCCTTGTAAGCTTAAATATATCTTGAAGTGTTATAAAATATAAGCGTGTGTACAGTTTTTAATTACAAGTAATAAAATAAATGTGTCGGAAAATTGGTTCACGGTTGTTATTATTATTTTACCACAGATTTAGTGATAACCAATCCAGTATAATTGCGGATGTTTAAATTCAACGAAGCCTGACTCAAATTATAAATGTGATTAATTTAATTTAAATTTAAATGCTGCAGTTTACGGTGGGAACCGCCCAAAACCTGAGAGGTGCATGCGATATAAGAGTAGAGTACTTACAACGATCAAGAAGGGACCAGTACTTACTGCCTCGCTGTGGAATCTGTGCAGCTGAAAGAAAAAACACCAACGTTATCAAACATATAACACTAAAAGTAACAAGTAACATTCAATACTACTACGATACAATACAGTACGATATGTTGTGTCTAAAACAGACATGAAACAAGGCACGCCCCGAGGTTCGGCGCTCTGCGCTTCGCTATACGCGCGGACGGCCTAGCGCGAGCGGCGTTCAGCGTAAAAGGCACCGGGCGCCAAGAAATCGCGACGGACGATCGGAACGGACGAACAGTGTTGCGAACACGACGGTACGCGAGTACGGCACGGGAAACACACCAAATACTATCTGCTATCAAGATGCAACACTGTCGGACAATTTCATCATGCAAAGAATAAAAAGCGTTGTTGACACCAAGGCAAGACAAGGGGGACGGGGTCTAAGCGCAATCCGACTATAGAATGAGAATGAGACAGGCAACACATGAACTCACAAGCACGAAGAGGAGGGTGTTTTCCTTCGTTTATGGGTGACCGCTCTCACGTTAACATTGCGTAGGTGCGAGTCTGCAATGGAAACAAGAGAGAAGTCAGAACACACACAGAAGTGACATGCTTGCCACCCTAACATGCTACCATTACAGTGCCACCCATTGTAGACTACTCACTTTAAATGTTTCCATACTAAATAAATAATATAAACTATATGCCTATGAGTAACCACCAAAGTGAACCGGTCTCTCCTATACTCAGCTTTGTGAAGACCCCGCGGCTCCCCCTTATGTGGTAACCCCGTAATATACCCAAACAAGCATTTAAGTGAAGCTCATAATACGTAAAACGTTGGAGTTATTGTACAACCCACATCATAGCCAGGGAACTGTGTAAATGATACTTTGGGACTGGGCACTGCCTACACATAACACTGAGTGGGTAGATGCAGGGCCACTCTACGTTTGATATGTACATTATAATGCGTAATGTAAAAGTGCGTCTGTTTTGTCAGGGGCAAAAACAAACCACTCATCTTCAATCGATGTTTCTTAAGGTAGCTAAACATTCAGAGTCAAACAAGTTCATGTTAGTTATTATATTTACTTATTACGATTGTAGCAAGTAGTAGTCATTTGTATAACAAGTTTCCATCGAACAATTTATATAGACGAACTTAAAATCTGTTCATAATAACCAACGATTATTGCCCATAAAACCTATGTACTTTAAGCACAATAAAAAAAACTGTTCAGTACTATACGAAGAAGACTAATCAAATTCTTGCGAGTAGGTCTTCAATTGTGATCTGATATAAAAACGTTATAAGTGTATTAGCAAGAAACTGGTACTACTTCCAGAGGAAGCCAGGAAGTGCTGTCTTTTTACAATTTATTTTTTGTTATCTTAAAAAACTAATTTGAGTTTTAAAGAATTATTCAACGGATATTAAATTATGAATTTTCTTCGTTCAAAGGAAACTAACAGCCCAATCTTCCAAAATTTATCACAACCTTAGATTAGGATAAAATACTATAAGACCCTGATTATATTTTGTGTATAAAATATAATGTATTTCAAAATATAAACTAAATTAAGTCATAGCAAAATTATACTAGCTAAACTATGACGAGAACAGGGGTGCTTAAGCCCGGACTGCTCAGGCACAAATCTGGTTCTTTTCCACTATTCCTGTCTCAGATTTGAGGGGATCTTTACTTGCCTTCATTTTAAATCACTAGACACTGTATTGCAAATTACCTAAAATTTAAATACTCTACCTTAATGTTGGCTCGCTTGTATTTCTTTATACTGTATTCAAAATCTCTCTTCTATCTTTATTTTGAATGAAAACCTTTCTCTACAGCTTCATAAGTCTGTTATTTTGTGACAAAACATTAATTACGTTTCATACTCACATACTAGTTCTAGAATAACTGTAACAATGCAGACGTATAAAATGTTTACTTATTTATTTTATTATACTTTAAGTTACAAACATGTACTATTCGCTTACGCCAACTGTTGTCATTAAATCCACACTGTTATAACAAGAAATCAAGACTTTTGTTTATTTTTCGTGATGACAAAAATATCGAAAACAAGTCACAAAACCAATATACATAATTTCTAACCCCTGCAATACGTAAAACAAACTATATTAAGTTACACATTAAAACTTTGGCGTTGAACTTACATTGAAATTACATTGTAACTGCTACTAAGTTCGGAACAATAAAAACTTGTGAAATTTTGTCTGTTTTATTATATAGTTATCTACTAGAGCTCTTATTTTTTTAAGTTGACCCAAGGCTGCAAAACAAAAAAGGCTATTTGCCTTAAATTTATCAATCTTACCAGTGGCAATAACTATAATAATTTCTAAGAATCAACTTACGGTTTGACTGATTGTGAATAGTATCATGAAGGGAATAATAATTTTACGGGAACGCATTTTAATTAGCACAGTAATTAATACTATATGCAGCTATTATTAGTTAAATTTACTTTAAATAATTTAAATTTGAATCTTAAATTACTTATTCAGTACCAAATACATAGAATCATTAAGTAAGCAATAAAAGAGATTTACTCAGTAAAGGGATTTGTTACGTACTATCACCTTACAACTGGGAAAATCACTTTTCAAATTTTATTGGGATTTGTATTTTGTTTTATCTTTTTTGAAACATGTTATTAGTTGCAGTTTTGGATGAGTTTTCATGTCTTACTCTATGCCTGTGGTTTATCTTTAGTTTGTTTTCAGTTATGATAATTTTGCATGATACACAAACAGCAAGAGCGAAAGCTGAGACTGGAAGCTGAGTCGTAATTCAAATAAGGCAAGGTCTACTGTTGAGTGAAGATGTCTAACCCAAAACTTTGTTTCATTCTGAGGGTGAGGACGGTGGTTTGATAACCATGGTGATATGAGCAGAGGAATACAGAAACTGAACTCGCATAGTTGTGTACATTCCTGTGCCAACCACGAATCACCAGCTAGTATAACAACGATTGATTCTAAAGACATCAAAAGGGGGTTTCAAATTATTTCAAATCACTTACTTTAATATTGAAGTTTTCTAGATAATGGAAAAACACGATAAGAACAAGATAATGATTCCTTAATTCTAGTAATTCTGTTCTAATGGTGGTTTCATTAGCTATCACAGGGGTTCTGTGTCAGTCCATACCAGGGAGGTTTATTGTATAACTGGAGGTAACAACTGCTTAACGATTTTGGTCAAAAACGCGAGCCGTTGATTTTGTCAGGTTGGTACACTTGGTGAGGCAACTTTATCGTTCTTTGAACTATCCTCATTGGATACTTTATTCCTATAAGTGAATCTACTCATGCAAATCACTGGAATAAAAGTAATAAAAGTTGGAGTAAATTTATATTTTCGTTTGATTTATATATCTAATCTTTCCGTGAAACATTAATTATTATGAGGCAATAAACAAATACAAGTTTATTGAGTTTCAAACCATGGATAGGTTTGATTCCCTTTGTCAACTCGTTCGATTTCAGCGAGTAGTTCTTTGCCTCACCAAAATTTGGAAAGACCGGCTCGCAGTTTTGTTCAACAGTGGTACCTCCAGTAATACCAATAGAACTCCTTGGTCCATACTGAAGTATGTTTCTCTAGCAATAACGTTATTTGCATGGTAATAATTCTTGAGAAAGTTCATTTCTTCAGACAACTAAATCTTCTAACAAGATACACTACAGTTTTATATTACAGTTAAATCTCATGTTGAAAATAAAACGTTGTACTGAGTTCTGTTGAAATTGGGAATTCACAAACCTGGCGTCATCGGGCGGGAAATGCATACAACTCTACCATTATTTTGAAACGAGGGAAGATTTTGAGACCCCTCAACTCAGTGTAAGAGGTGTTGGAAAAAACTACGTACTTGAACACTAACATCACAATAGGTATGAGTAATATTGATATATGGAACGTTTGTTATACGTAAAAAATAAAACACAGAACATAATTGCGAGGTTTATAAAAAGATTTATGAGAGAGCAAAAATGTCTCTTCCGATAAAACTCATCTCGGTTAACATTTGAAAGCCCAGGGCAAGAAACTGATGTACAACCGCGAACTAAAACAAATCCAGTACTTATCCAAACAAATCCAGTACTTATCCAAACAAATCCAGTACTTATCCAAACAAATCCAGTACTTATCCAAACAAATCCAGTACTTATCCAAACAAATCCAGTACTTATCCAAACAAATCCAGTACTTATCCAAACAAATCCAGTACTTATTCAAACAAATACAATAGTCAAAACTGTAATTAACAACACTTAAATGTTTTTTTAGTATTTTTTTTATTTTGACATGATAATTCAATTGTTATGTTATATGTTTGTTATATAATATAACTTTTTATTAACCTGAAAAATCTCAAAAGTTCGATACATTCATAAATAAAAATTATGAATATTAGGTCAACCACTCTACACAAATTCTTTTTATATTTGATTAGTTAAATCTTAATCAATTGAAGTATATTTAATTTACGTTAAAATTTATGTCATAGAATCTTAACTAACAATAACCGATTCTGCCCAGAATGTCCCTTTACTAAAACCCTTTACATGTTTCAAACGAAACTTTATTAGGTATATATAACTTTGTGACAAAAGAGAATAAATGTTTTTGTTTCCCCCTCCACCTTGCTGATGTTTCTATATATTTTATTAGTACCCGTCCTTACCTACAATATTATACATACAGATTTATTTTCTTTCGAGTCTAGTATAATTTGCAATATCTTAACACCAGACAGTAAACTGCAAAACTAACAGACCATGACATTATTTACATCTAAAGCAAATAAAACTCAGCATAGTAAGAAGTGTTGGAAGACAAAACTAGTGTGTGATGCACATTAGCAAACAAAATAATGTGGATCGTATAGTAAATAGGCAAAGCGTGTTGGGGGCACAAGAGTTAGGGATGGGCAAGTGCAGTCGGGAATACAATACATTTTTCTTTCTTTAACTAGCCTGATTGAAATCAGCATTCAAGACACTTCAAGACAAATGCACAGTTGAGCTTTTAATCTGACACTAGAGATCCTCATTGTTGAATTGAAACTAATAAACCTCAGCTGCCCGTCGTGACTGGCCAAGCTTCGACCGCGATTGACGGCCACATTCTGTAGTCGCAGAGCCGCGGAAGGCCGTTCGTGAAAAGTGTGCAAACGTTTTCTTTACGATCTAAAACACATCGTAAAACACCTGTTTTCGTTTAGTACACAAAAACGTATTTTTCGCTCGCTGTGCCTTACTTTTCCGCTCGCTGAAGTAGTTAAAACAGCTGATTGATTGTTGCTTTGGCCCAAGCTGATTGACTCAGTTATTATAACCTTGATCTCGTAAATTCAGCCAAAATAGATGAAAGTGTTTTCTTGTAAGTTTGTTGTATCCAAAATTGCAGTTGTAGGAAAGACTATGATTGTAATTTTAGTGTTAAGTCTTTGTCGCTTTCGAACAAATAACCGCGCTAAGTTGTCTCCCTGTCGACAAAGACCACTTTACGCTGCTAATACATTTAACTATTTTCAGATGAAAACGAAGATCAAATCTTCCCCCGATCATCTGACTTCATAAGCTCGGTTTATAGTCGAAATTTTCTACTTAAGACAGTACTATATTTTTAAACGTGTGAAAACTGTTCTAAACCGGTTAAAAATTTCGAATTTTGGTACAATTAATTTGAGTTGATCCAGTTAATTACAATTTGCAAGCTGAACTAAAACGTGACACAAACGAACTGTGGCCAAGAGCGAATGAACAGGGAACAAAATCAACTTGAGCTTATTATAGATTGTATTTAACTTTTTTAAGTCATACATTTTTCTATTCAACTGTTTCTTTCAGGAACGACATCAGCCGATATACGTTATCGATGAATCTACATCTAGATCTGGGATTCATTTGTGCCTACCAACTGAACAAAATAAATCGAAAGCTACTCTATCTAGTTTATGAACCTTTAAACTTATTTTAGCAGTCAATTTTAAAATATTTTTATGAACTTTAGGTCTTTTTCTGCTTAATACTAAAACGGTTAAAGGGTGTGTCTCACAAAGATTATAATGTCGTAACAATTTTAAAATTAAATTTCATATTTTAAATATATACTTTTTAGGTAGCCTATTTCAAAAATCTTATTTCATGATAAGTTTAATATTAAGACAAATTTGGATTTTTAAAAGATATTTTCTGCATTTGCATGTTTTTCTACTTAGAATTACCATAGTTCACGCTTTTATGCATTAAAAAAGGGCAGTATTTTAGCTTAAAATTAAAATAAAATTTTATGGTAATGGTGTTAAGGGCTTAACCCTTTGTAAAAATCCCATTACTCAAGTATTTCATTTAATTAAAAAAATAAGCTTTCAATATTTCAAATAAGCTTGAGCGACTGATGTATGGTAAATTTAGTAGCCTTGTAAATTTGGTAGTTCTTATTTATTATATTTTAAACTATTAAATATATTTGATAAACTCTTTAATTCATTGTTAAGTGCAACAAGCATGAAATAAAAATCAAGTTATTTAAGTAAACAAATATTTTTTCACTAAAAATTATGTGTAGGTAACTTGTATATTAAAAATGCATTTTTTAATTGTTTACACAATTTTAAAGTCATTTTGAAAACTGGTCAAGGTAGACTATAACTAATTTGATATCAACAATTGAACTGGACGCTTTTAGGGAATAGAATAAATATCACAATTATATTATATATTCTTTAATCAAAATAATATAATCCTTTTCTAACATGTATTTTGTGATGGAATCCAGGGACACCATATTTTAATGCACATAAACAGCAAATACAAATTAGTTTGCCTATATACGAGGTGTCTGTAAAGTTTGTCTCCAAACTTCATAATGTATGCTTAAAAGATTTCTCGTAAACATAGGTCCTATCTTGCTTCGTTTACCGTCTATCAGTCTGTTTGTGTTTTTCATTTAATACGTTATATCTTAGGAACATCTGAAGAAATTAACTTAAAACTTGGTAGTACATGTATTCTATCTAATGAGACTCATTTTGGTGTGAAAATAAAGTTTCTATTTTGTAACATTTCAAAATGGCGGACATTTTAATTTTTCAAAGCTAAATATCTTAATATTTAGACAAAAACTGTAAGAATCAAAAGATTGTGTTATTTTGCCCTAAATATAATGATGGGAATATTTAACGTATATTATTTTAAATAACTAAAAAATTGTAATCTTTATAAGAAAAAACCTGATGTTTTAGTCCAGAAATGGCAAAAAGCATGTTTTAACTTATAAAAAACACAAATTCTCAGTCATTTACGAACCTATAGTTGAAATCTTTATATCATTATTTTTAAGACAAGAAGACACGACTTTTTAGCGAATTTCCCCTATAGGGAAGAAGCTATTACCGTAGTCGGCATGGTAAGACCTAGGCCCGGGACCATGATAACTTTTCGTTTTGAGGTCCCCAGATGCCAAAAACACCATTCGTTCAAAACTGTATATATTTAAATATGTATATACATATATATACACATGTATATATATATACTTTTTCTATATATATATGTTTCCGTGAGCACGATAACTCTCGTAAAAATAGTCCGATTTTGACGAAATTTGGTATAAACGTGTAAAACAGCACTTATGACTTTTAAGTTCGGAAACCAGACAGATCGACCTATCCGAAGGGGTATTTTGGACGGTTTTTGTACCCCAAAAATAGATTTTTTTTAGTTTTTTACATAAAATTTCAGAAAAAGTCAAGTTTTAGTTTTTTTTTTATTGGAATCAGCTTAAAAAGACCCATAATTTGGAGTTTTGATCATTGCTCTACGTCAAATGGTTACAGAGATATTGAAAGTGCTAAACACAGTACGTTGTTCAATGTTATTCTTATGGAGGATAAGACAAATTTTATATCTCGCTTATTTATCAACTTATCCTGATGAAACTTGGTATATTACTTCATATCGTTGTGTTGTATTGATATTTGCACTAAAAACCCTTTTTTTGGCCGATAGTTCCCGTAGCAGCAAAACTGCGTACTCATCCCCATGTTATTCTTATGGAGAATAAGTAATGTGTTATCTCCCTTGATTATGAACATAAATTAATAAAATTTGGTATGTGGCTTTACCTACATGAGTAATATTGATATTTGAATAAAACCCCATTTTTGTGCTTCTTGCTTCAGCAACCCTGCATACTCAGCCGCCATGTTATTCTTATGGAGAATAATTAAAATGTCATAAATCGTTTATTTATGAATGTATACTGATGGAACTTGGTATGTGGCTTTATGTGGTATTAAGATACATATATATACATTGTAAATTCGCTGAGTACGCAGGTTTGCTGCTACGGGGGTATTTGATTCTCTCATTATTTTGCTAAATATTATGGTGTTTATGATATTTAGCTTTGAAAAACCAAAATGGCCGCCATTTTGAGATGGTAAAAAGTAGAAACTTGATATTCTATATAAAAATTAGATTTATTAGATGCACTACATGTCCAAGTTTTAAGGTGATATCTTCAGATGTTCTTAAGACATAACGTATTAAGTAAAAAATACAAACAGACAGACAGACTGTAAACGAAGCGAAATATGACTTATGTTCATGGGAAATTTATTGTTTATTTTACCCCAAACAACCATATTATGAAGTTTGGTGACGAATTTTATAGACACTCTGTATATTAATTTAATACATTATTTATGCGATTTAACTATTTCTGTGATTGGCTGAGGTCAACTATGTTTTTAATTGTTATCAAACAACAGTGTTATTAACAACAACAACATAAATACAATATATTAACAACAGTGTTATTAAAACATATTTAAATACTGGAAGATTATCTCAGTGACAGCGAAGTACCTGGTAAATGTTACAAAACGAAGGTTTCAAACTAACAGAACTGATTTAGAAAATTAAAACTAAGATTGTATTTTAAACATAGAGAACCGGTATTATATATAATATGTCGTTTAATTAGTTTACCCGATATGGAAAATATCTCATTTTGTGAGATATGCCCAAAACATAGAACACAACAAACACTCAAGCCCTAACCTAACACCAGAAACCCTCGATAAAAAAGCCCAATACTCTTAAGGGATTAATGGTATTCTCTTAAATTCATTTATTAATTTGTTTGTAACTTCATCTCAAAATATCCTGAGGATTATCATAAAAACTTATTACTATTGTTTTGTATATGTAATGGAATCCCTTTGATTATTGGATTATATATTATTTTTTTTATGTTTCAGGTTAGAATCATATTTTAACATTTTGTGTTAACACTGGGCTTTAATTAGAACCGTTTCAAAACTAAAGGATCGAAACGGGGTTAAAACAACCAGTACACTGTCAAAGTAAAACCACAATCAGTAATGTAGGGCCAAATATCTAGAAAAACTCCTTTGTAAATGTAAAACATGTTTGTAAATGTAAAACATTAATTTGTTTACTAACGATACTTTATAGTATCCAGTGAAATGAACACTTCTACGATCTACTTCCAAAGCTAATCCAAACCGTTTATCATTTAAAAAGTTGCGGTTTAGGAAATTTATTGACATTTTGATTCAATTAATATTAATCATTAAACACAATTACTGACGCGTAATAGGTACTCAACTTACAATAGCTAAATATAAAACAAAAGGACCACATTTAATGTAATAAATAACAAATAAAATACTATATAAATTACAGTTCTATTTAATATTTGCTGGGTTTCTTAAGCCAATCCCCAATAAAAAATGATTAAAATGAAGCATTGTTACATCCTCCCCTCTATACTTTTAGTCGAGATTCGGTTTTATGGTTTTATTTTTTGGGTGGTCAATTTTGGCGCAGTTAGGGCTTATGTGGGTCTGGTTTTCAGCAATAATCTTGTTATATTTCGTGTTCGCACACTCACTTATGAAATGATAATACATTTTTACCAATAGAAATTTGATATAATTAAGATGAGAATGGTCCCCCAAGAAATAAAAGACGAAAGAACGTAGCGAATCGGCTCGGTGAGAAGTGTGAAGAAAGTAAGTAAATCTGATCACCGCACCTACAGAATTCGTGGCGAAGAAGTGCTCTAGACTTCAACAAACCGATGAGCCTTCTCAGAGCAAAGCTCGGTCCTAGTATCCTAGGGCTTAATGTGACCAATCGACTAGAGTAGTATTTTACTGACCAGCAGTTGTCATGGTACTTGAAGTGTCAAAATGATCACTTTACTGATGTTTATTGTTTTAGTTTAATATAGCTGTCCCTATAACCGTTTACACCTACAATTTTTATAGTCCTTCCGGAGTCATCACATTTGTGTTTATTTGCCTTAATAGTGTTACAATTAAATCCGTGAGACTATGAAGTTAGTATTGCAAAAATAATTGTAAATTTCTGTTGCGTAAAAATACATTTTAAACTGAACTAACAAAACAACTGTATGGTTAAATATGATCAAAACACTTATTTTTAACTTGAATTATAATGTGAAAATTCACTGTTTTTCAAAGTCAACAAAATGTATAGATAATTGGCAGTTCAGTCAAGCCTTCTCTGACGTCCTCGAAGAAAGAGAGTTATCATTATGCGAGGTGAAATCTAATGGCATCGTTCAGGTTTATTTGGCGGTTTATTTCTGTAACAAGCCACTGCGGCTGATTCACCCTTAGTCGCTGAGATTGGCGCAATTTCCCAGAACACACGAAGAACTAGCGACTGTCAATCTTTTTGGTTCTTCTCTTTCCGATTTGGGCAACGGATTTAAATGTCGATAACACGCGAGTTAACTTCGGCAAAACGAATTTGGCTGACTCAGCCTTAAGTGCAATAGAATCAACGAAACTGAGGTATACAGAACCTCTTTATTCCTTTCCATATAATTATGTAAGCAATTTTTTTATGACGTTTTGAATATCTCAGGATTATGGCAACGTGCCCAAATAACGTACCTCGGCCTACAAAACTGAGGAAAAAATAAGCATTCAAAGAAATTTGTCTTTATATGAAAATCATATTATGAAATGTAAAAAGTCTTCTCTCTTTATATTATAATAAGTGTTATGTTTTCCGCCGTCATAAAGGAGCTAGGAGCTATAACCTGTACTCGACTGCCGTTTTATCATCCCATACAACGATGATCCGATTCCTCTAACACAGTTTTTAAACAATTCTCTTAATAACAGACTGTGCGCTTCTTTTCATTTTTGGGGGCCCAGTGAGTTATTCATTTTCTCCGGACATTTCGCATATTTGTACAAAAGCCTTATGGGACGTTTTCAAAGCGAACACGGTTTCAAAAGTATTTTTTGCTAGTAATCCGAAGTAAATATTACGCCATCGAAACGTTACATTCATCACGACATATGTTTGAATCAATGCAATAAAATATTTTATCAAATTGAATTTTAATCAAATTGAGTGTTGGTAATAAGTTGCAAACTGGACTAATCAAATTTAAAAATATATATGCAGGGATCTTTCAGAATCCAAATAATCGAGGGGAGAAGAAGAATATTAGGAACTGCTAACCAACGTTGTACATCCCACATGGGGATCGGGGACACTCACAGGAATCAGCAAGAGAAGAAGAATATTAGGAACTGCTACCCAACGTTGTACATCCCACATGGGGATCGGGGACACTCACAGGAATCAGCAAGAGAAGAAGAATATTAGGAACTGCTACCCAACGTTGTACATCCCACATGGGGATCGGGGACACTCACAGGAATCAGCAAGAGAAGAAGAATATTAGGAACTGTTACCCAACGTTGTACATCCCACATGGGGATCGGGGACACTCACAGGAATCAGCAAGAGAAGAAGAATATTAGGAACTGCTACCCAACGTTGTACATCCCACATGGGGATCGGGGACACTCACAGGAATCAGCAAGAGAAGAAGAATATTAGGAACTGTTACCCAACGTTGTACATCCCACATGGGGATCGGGGACACTCACAGGAATCAGCAGGAGAAGAAGAATATTAGGAACTGCTACCCAACGTTGTACATCCCACATGGGGATCGGGGACACTCACAGGAATCAGCAAGAGAAGAAGAATATTAGGAACTGCTACCCAACGTTGTACATCCCACATGGGGATCGGGGACACTCACAGGAATCAGCAAGAGAAGAAGAATATTAGGAACTGCTACCCAACGTTGTACATCCCACATGGGGATCGGGGACACTCACAGGAATCAGCAAGAGAAGAAGAATATTAGGAACTGCTACCCAACGTTGTACATCCCACATGGGGATCGGGGACACTCACAGGAATCAGCAAGAGAAGAAGAATATTAGGAACTGCTACCCAACGTTGTACATCCCACATGGGGATCGGGGACACTCACAGGAATCAGCAAGAGAAGAAGAATATTAGGAACTGCTACCCAACGTTGTACATCCCACATGGGGATCGGGGACACTCACAGGAATCAGCAAGAGAAGAAGAATATTAGGAACTGCTACCCAACGTTGTACATCCCACATGGGGATCGGGGACACTCACAGGAATCAGCAAGAGAAGAAGAATATTAGGAACTGCTACCCAACGTTGTACATCCCACATGGGGATCGGGGACACTCACAGGAATCAGCAAGAGAAGAAGAATATTAGGAACTGCTACCCAACGTTGTACATCCCACATGGGGATCGGGGACACTCACAGGAATCAGCAAGAGAAGAAGAATATTAGGAACTGCTACCCAACGTTGTACATCCCACATGGGGATCGGGGACACTCACAGGAATCAGCAAGAGAAGAAGAATATTAGGAACTGCTACCCAACGTTGTACATCCCACATGGGGATCGGGGACACTCACAGGAATCAGCAAGAGAAGAAGGAACCTGCAAGACTACTACAAAAATAATATTTAAATACCCCCGTCGCAGCAAACCTGCGTACTCAGCGAATTTCCAATGCATAATATATGACTTAATACCACATAAAGCCGCATACCAAGTTTCATAAAAATATTTTAACAAATAAGCGATATATACTATTATAATTATTCTCTATAAGAATAACATTGGGGATGAGTACATAGGTTTGCTGAAACAAGGAACATAAACAATTGGTTTCTATTCAAATATCAATATAACTCAACTACATACCTAGTTTCATCAATATTCATTCATAAATAAGCGATATATTCCATTTTGATTAATCTCCATAAGAATAACATGGGGGGTGAGTACGCAGGTTTGCTACAATAAGGAACGAAAAAAGTGGGTATTTAGGCAAATATCAATATAACTCAACTAGGTGAAGTCATGTAAGAGGTTTTATTAATTTATGTTCATAATTAAGTGAGACATAGCATTTTAATTTTTCTCCATAAGAATAACATGGGGGCTGAGTACGCAGGTTTGCTGCTACGGGAACCTTTAGAAAAAAAATTGTTTTTTGAGCAAATAACAATAGACCACAACCAGATAAAGCCGTATACCAATTTTTGTCAGTATACGTTCATAAATAAGCGAGATATAACATTTTTCTATTCCTCCATAAGAATAACATTAGACAACGTACTGTGTTTAGCACTTTCAATATCTCGGTAACCGATTGACGTAGAGGAATGATCAAAATACCAAATTGTGTGTTTATTTTAATTTGAATCCAATGGTAAAAAGTAAAATTTGACTATTTCAAAAATTATATGTAAAAAGCTCAAAAACCCCATTTTTGGGGTACAAAACCCCCCAAAATACCCGTTAAGGTAGAGCGATATGGCTGGTTTTCGAACTTTAAAGTCATAAATGTTGCTTTACACGTTTATAGCAAATTTCATCAAAATCGGACCTTTTTTACGAAAGTTATCGCACCCACGGACATATATATATATATATATATATATATATATATATATATATATATATATATATATATATATGTGTGTAGATATATATATATATCTACATATATATATATATACAGTTTCAAACGAATAGTGTTTTTGGGGTCTGGGGACCTCAAAACGAAAAGTTATCATGGTCCCGGGCCTAGGTCTTACCATGCCGACTACGGTAATAGCTTCATCCCTATAGGGGAAATTCGCTAAAAACAGGAAGCAATCAAATGATGGTCTAAAGTGCATGATCTTTCATTACCATTTTTTCGGAACTTAGGTTTTTTGTTTTCTTTGGGCTTTGACTTCTCAGTTATCAGTCAACGACTTAAGTGTTTTCTACTAGAGTCTAATTCACGAAAAAGACTTTAAATTTCATTCTGTTACTATCTCGAATTGCCATTCTCACTTTAGGCGAGGTTTTCTTCATAACTTGTAAACAATATGTTAGTTGTGTGGACGAAACGTTTATCTGTTTAATATTTGTCTTACGGGAATCTTGGTTATGGTATGCCAAAACATAACAAAAGTTCAGAGTGAATTCATCAGATTACAATAAACTTCAATGGGATTTTTTTACGGCTACTACGCCTTAGAGCACCCCAAAATGAAAACATCGGAACTAATAAGATATTAATTTATGTCTATAATCACATTACTATGCATTATAAAAAGTGCATGATAAGAATTTTACACCGCATGGGCATATTTAGACCTTACGACTCATGGTACCGAGTTTTAATGAATAAATAGCAGATGCGTAGCAATATAACATAACAATGAAAAGTAATTACACATAACAAATTTTCTCTTGATCATATAAAATTAAGCTCTCGACATACGTAAAAAATCTGAAAGCCATGCCCTAACGAACACCAGTTTAAAACTCATACAATCACCGAACTATTATTGAAAATCATTTTATAGATTTAAAACACTCTTTTTAAGGGTTTTTATATTCGTACGTTTATATTAAATGTCCGTTAATATTTTGTAATCAGCGATAGATAACTTCGAGTAATAATAAAATATGAGGATAAGACTGCAAGCGGAGATGAGTAGTAAGGAGTCATACACATATTACGTAACGCACTTAAGGGGGGTGGGGAGGGGGTTTGGATCAGCGTTACGTAACTCAGACATATTAACCCTAAGAGCTGGCGCACTCCCGTATCTATTGATAATGTTATAAATCTTTCAATGTTTAAAAATAATCAAATTAATTTATAAATCAAGGTTCCAGTTATTTATATAAAACATACTTTCGAAGTACTATTTAAAACAAATAAAACTAAAAAAAATACATAACGGGTTTTGAGTAAGTTCTGTGTTGCTTTATACCTATGTTTTGTGTTGTTTTAGAGTGTAAAATCGTGACTTGGCACAGTGCCACCACATCTTTAGTTTTTTTTAAGTTGTTTGGAATTTGTATTAGTTATAAATTTGTTGCGTTTTAGCTGAGATAGTTTATTTCATTGTTTATATTATTAGTAACAGTCTTGTTTGTCTGTATACATTTTGCTTTCAAAAAAGGTAATCCATATACCAAACTGCGAATAAACGATGTTTTAACGGTTTAAGCTGATTTAAAGCCTACTTCGATTCCGTTACGTAACACATTGGGGGGGGGGGGGTATGGTCAAGCTTTATGGTGTGTTACATGGGGGAGTGGGGTCTGAAATTACGAAAAAAAGCGTTACATAATATGCATATGGCTCCTAAGCGGGGGGCAGTTTATAGAGTTATTGTAAGCATGTAATTATGGTAAGACGGTCTTAGCGGGTGCAGGACGGACACCCATATTCCGTACTGTTCGTACGCGGTACCGTCCGATCATAGCATGTTTCCTATCTCATTCGAGAAACTCCTATAGACAATATATTATAAATCAAAACCATTTTCGTTGTCTACATAGTTTTGAATAAAAAGTAACCAACGCACAATATCAACTTTCAAAGTTTCTATTTTTGATTGTTATGAGTTTCCTGTTTGAACAGCTCACCTCGGCGGTGAGCTAACGTTATTGATGACCAACAAACCCTGTTACAGGTGAAATGACGCAGTGCGTAACAAAATTTGCCTTTCAGTATGTAACTGTATTGTCCTAATTCCTGAAGCAAAATATCGAAATCTGAACGCCTATTTCCCTTTTACCAGCTTTAAAATTGATTTTTAAAATCCTAACTAAAAGTTTAATAGTGTCTCTTCCCAAACAAGAATGCCTAAATGTAATTGAACGTGTGGGTATATAATGGCTGCAATAATTCACTGGTGTTTTAATACGACTCATCTAGTGTAACGTTGGTGTCAGAAGACTCAATACCTAGTACCCAAGATAATATTATAGTGAAATAATATAATTAAGAGGGTGCTCCAGTCACGAAACTTTTCGCGTTCTACCTGCTTCGCCCACAAGGCCAATGTTAACTTTCAAAACCCGTTCCTCCTCAACTGATTATTCGATATTGTTGATTTATGGCTCATTTTAAAGAGCAAAAATACACCTCACGATTTCAGTAGGCAGAATTTCGCTATCGCAAATAATAATAGATCAATAAAATTCCAAAATATTCAATATTTACGATTTTCTTATGCACTAAATATTTATGATAAAGAAATTCTGCTTACTGAAATCGCTAGATATATTTTTGATCTTTAAAACTAACCATAAATAATCAATTTCGGACAACCCGTTGAGGATGGACAGAGTTTGAAAGTTAACATTGGTCTTATGGGAGAAGCAGAGGACTGGAGCCCCCTCTTAATCAACTTCAGACTCCGCCCCCAGACCCCGCTTTGGGTCACTGCAGGTGATATTAAAACTCAATGTCCCTTTAAGTATTTTTTATATAGTATACTCTTTTGATTCGTTTGGGACACATCCACTCTACATTTTTTTGTTTATGCAAAGGTTATATTATTTGTTTATACTCTAACATGTGAAAGTTACAATGACAGTCTACTTGATATTTGTTTTCAGCTGTTATGATTTCTTTTGTTTTGATTTGAAACTCCATAAGCCCAATGTTAACATTTACAATTTTCAAGTTAAAAATTAGAGGTTTTAAAATTGAAAACTGTAACTTTTGGCAATTATCTAGGAGTTTCTAGGTACAAGCTACCTGCATGCTAAATTTCACGTTTCTAGCTCGTCTAGAAGTGGTCTAGAATTCGCATACGTGAGTGAGTGAGTTACACACAGGGCTGTATAGTATGTTAGATTTAAATTTGAGTCAGCATTAACTCATAAATATTTATAATATAAATTCAACATAGTATAGTGTGACAAAGTGTATTTGTGACGTGCGTCGAGCCTCAGCGCATGTTCTGTGGGCGGTTCCCAGAGGGAACGCAAATAAATCGGTAACCACGTGGTATTTGCTGTATTCAAGGTAAGTATTCTTTTATAAACACAGCTGTTCAACATTTTCAGGTGATGGAAAGCAGACCCAAAAACATCCTGACCTAACCTAATAAAACACAATTTTCCCTAACGCATCACTAGCTATGTTATGACAGCCTTGATTAGATTAGGCTGCAAGTTGGGTCTACTCAATAATAGTAATCTAATTATTGTTATGTTCATCTCTAAGCGCGTTTTTTGATGGGATTGAGTCGTGTAAAACAGACAGTATATATAACATCGTATTAATCTAAAATACAAACGTGACACGATCTTATCGATTAAAAACCCAAATACCCCCGTTGCAGAAAACCTGCGTACTCAGCGAATTTCGAATTTATATGTCTTAATAAAATATTAAGCCACCTTCGAGAATTCATAAGAAATATATTCACAACTAAGCGATATTTAAAACAATAATTATTATTCTCCATAAGAATAACATGGGGATGAGTACGCAGGTTTGCTGCAACAAGGAAAACAAAATAATGGGTTTTTATGCAAATATCAATCGAACTCATCTAACTGAAGTCACATACCAAGTTTCATCCATATAAATTCATAAATAAGCGATATATAATATTTTAATTATTCTTCATAAGAATAACATGAGGACCGAGTACCTAGGTTTGCTGCTACGGGAACCACTAGCGAAAATTTGTTTTTTTTTTGTGCAAACAACAATAAACCACAATCAGATGAAGCCATATACCAAGTTTCGTCAGTTTATGTTCATAAATAAGCAAGATATAAAACTTTTATTTTTCTCCATAAGAACAACATTAGACAACGTGCTTGTTTAGCACTTTCAATATCTCAGTAACCAATTGACGTAGAACAATGGTCAAAATACCAAATTGTTTGTTTTTTTAAGCTAAATTCAATGGTAACAATTAAAATTTTATTTAAATCAAAATTAAATGTAAAAAACCCAAAAAATCCATTTTTGGGGTACGAACCAAACCCCCAAAACCCCCCTTCGGATGGTGCGATTCGTCTGGTTTTCGATCTCGTTCAAATAAATGGTACGGTACTTTTATAAATTTGTACCAAATTTAATTAAGATCGGAACTTTTTTACGAAAGTTATTGTGCTACGGACACATACATATAAATTTGAACGAATGGTGTTTATGGCATCGGGGGACCTCAAAACGAAAAGTTATCATGGTATCGGGCCTAGGTCTTACCATGCTGACTACGGTAATAGCTTCTTCCCTATAGGGAAAATTCGCTAAAAGCGCCTGGAAACATAACTAAACAATGATAGAATCTTGTTGTGGAGTTGAATGCGTAGAAAACTCACTTTAAGTCAGTGTGCTAAGATCTCCAACTTGTAACGTGTGATACCAAAAACAATGGACGTTCACTGGAATTCAAAAATGAAAATGAAATATAATACAATTTTTTTTATTTGCGGTCAGTTTATTTTGTTAACAAATTTAGTCGTTTTACTGGTATCTGAAGATGTTAAAATTGTTTAAGATTGACAACGAATTTTTTACCACATAAAAGATTATATTTACTGATTGTGATCTACTTTGTTAAATATCAGCGATAAAAGCACTTTCAAGATCAATCCATTAGTTTCAGGATCAAGCCATTTTATTTTTTAAACATACCCAATTAAGTATGCAAGAAACTGCTTAAATCAAAAAAATTGTAGTAATAATAATTGCCCCGGACAGGGCCTTATTACTCCTAGAAATTTAGTGTCGTGATTTAATAGTATTTGTGGATATTCACTAAAACGCCAACATTTTTCAAAACTCACCTACTTCTTCAGCCTGTGGTGTCACAATTTGTTCCTTTACTGGAACCGGTTTCAACTCAATCTCGAGTGATCATCAGCCACTTCTTGACATTCTTGGCTGATGATGACTCGTAATTGAGTTGAAACCGGTTCCACTAAAGGAACAAATTGTGACACCATAGGCTGAAGAAGTAGGTGAGTTTTTAAAATATAAGATGTCAAGGCTTTGAAAGATAATGCCAAAATTTTTATTTTGCTTAATGCAAATCAATATTCAGAGGGAACCCATAGGAATTAGAAAATTGGAAGTAAACGTATAAGTTGGCTATTTTTATTTTTTTTAACTTGGGTATATAATTATAGATATATTAATTATCTATGAATTATGCATGAAATTACAACCTTGAACATCTTACTGCAATATTTATTTTCCCAAACCTCTTGCCATAGGATAGTCATTAACAATACTAGTCATTATTTTTTAACCTAAGAACATCAGTTTAAAAAATCCTTATAAAAATCCAAAGTACCACTTATTTGTAGTAAAATCTCCTAAAATCACCCTATTGCTAGAGCTATCTCTCTAGTTCGTAAACCTATTAAGATTATTGCTTTACTACATAATATTACAAAATGTAATCAAAATCAGACAATCTGTTCAGGTTATCATGAAGACTGGACTAACTCAGGAGTCAAACAAGCTTATAAAATTCACTAAAATTAGTTTACAAAAATAATTTGTTGGCGAATAGTGTTTGAGGCATCTAAGTTATTAAAAATATAAGTTATTATGGTCCCGGGCAGAGTCCTATTAGCGTAGGCCTATGTTCAGTGACATATTGACTGAAACCCTGAATATTTCTCAATTCAAAATATACTCAGAGAAAATATGAAGAAATTAGTTTAGTTTTAGATTAGATTTAGTATTTTTTTTAAATATCACACAATTAATTTTGTTTGAGATATTCGTATTAATAACATAGTATATTTTTAGTCTCCCAATTTATATAAAATTTTTTAAATTTTGTTTACTTCCAAATAATTTGGTAAATTCTTCTAATCATGTTATCATTATTGCCATAGTTCTTACGTCTTACCGGCGCTACCACTATATTGTGAAACAACTGATAACAATGCTAAGTAAATGAGGATTTTATTCAATTAGAAGATTGCAACAACGCTCATTTAGTTTACTAAGGTCCAGTAGGGTATTTTTTATTTTTTTTATTTCAACACCAACGGCATTTTTGTTATGAGATCACACAAACGCTTTTAGGGACAGCGGTCCAAACACCTCAAATTTTGATTTGATATATTATACAGTAATTGTTTTTGTTCACCTACTGCAGACACCTAACTGTCAAAATCTTCGTAATTTTGATGTTTGATCCTAACCTATATCATAAGCCCATGTGAATGATGTGTTATTAGGTGTTTGTAGGGTACCATTTAAAAATGAAATTGCATTGTTTTTGTAATTCCTGTCATTAAAATTGCAATCTAAAGCACAACATCCAGGCATATTTAGAAATCAAAAAAGCTAATAATACAATAAATCTAAACTATGTGTAGTTTATATTCAGTTAAATGTACACAAGTAATGTCGTCAAAGGAGCAAAAATGCCAGCTGTTTGGTGCGGAATTTGTCGGTGACCCAGCATATCTCTTTGTTTAAGTTTCCTGGGCTCAATTTGGTATTTGGACGGGTTAAGACATTATAACAATTAATACTCGCTCTCCGGAGTATTTGACATTCCGCTTCGCATATGAACATTTTCTGGGGCTATTTAGGTGCAACTATATTAATACACTCACAGCTTGTGTCCATACATTATGTCCTTCCTTGGTCATTAAAGCTGTTACCAATCCTTAAAAATTCGAAACAAGAATTCCAACAAATACTGATTAGTAATTGTACATATAAGTTCTTCATTATTAACTTTGCTTGTTAGTAGTACGGTTGTTTGTTTGTTTTATGCATTGGTGCATTTTCTAAGAGGGTTCTATTTTACAATATTCTACGTATTTAAAAATTGTTGGATTCAGTTATGTTGGTAATAAGTAAAACGATTTCGTGCAAACCTCTTAGAAACCTCTATAAATATTGACGGTAAGCTAAAAATGTTTGACTCATACTAACTCCTATTAAGGTGCCGGGATTCAAGTTTATACTTTTCATTTGATGTTGTTAAAATCCACATATCATAAACACGAAAAACCTTATTTATCAAGACACCAAAAAAATAGCCAAATTAAAATAACAAATAACCATAAAACAAACCAAAAGTACGACATCGAGGCTGTGAATATCTGATAACACATAACCGATAAACTGAAGTTGTCTCAAGTTATACTTTTTGTGTATATAATCTTTTTGAGAACGGAAAATTTAAACAAGTTATTAGTTGTCCGGTATTCAGACTTTTAAAACCATATTGTGTTTAAATACATTTTAAAATTTAACCATATTATGTTATTTAAGAAATTATTGTGGACATTTTCCATCACTGATAAGTAAAAAGAAGTTTCACGACGTTTCTAGATCTGGAATCTGATTCCGTCTTCAGGTGAGAAAAATACCTACAACATAACAAAATACACAAAAAGTTCTCTGTTTTAGCTTTTTTGTGCTTTTTCCAGCCTTGACTGGATTGTGCCTTTAATATTTGGTGTATTTTTGTTATGTTCTAGGTATTTTTCTCATCTGAAGGCGGGAAACTTGTTTTTACTAATCAGTGATAGAAAATGTCCGCAATAACTTTTAAATAACATAAACTCACGATCACCAACAATCAATTTCAAACAACGATTAACCATCTTATGTTTGAATACATTTTAAAACGTTGAAAACAGTTTTTTAGTATTAATTATCAATTTCCTATTCTATCCTACACCCAGAAATACCCACCATTTAAAACCGTGGGGTGCACTGAAGGAAATCCCCGAAGGTTTCCGAAAGTTTATTAATGAACCAAGATTACAATCGGGCGTACCATCAGTGACGTTGACAATTAGAGTCAACAGCTTTCAACCACCAAGTTAAACAGAGATAAACTCCATGGGTTGTAAGACCTGAAAATGGGCATTGCAAGGAATATTTTCAATAACGATTTTAAAACTATCGAGTGACTTTCTAGTGAAAAGAGATTTCATTAGCTGACAAACTAACAAACAGACTATGAAGTATGAGTACAACTCTTGAGTTCTAGCTTAAGAGATTAATAGAGGCAGAGGTAAGAGACGATGAGGTTTATCAGTGCGTAAGGTGTCGACGATCTGCACGCCAAAAAATCAAGAATTCTGGCCCATAATATCTTCAGTGGCTATTAGATCTGTTTATGAGCTGAATCGCATATATCAAATTCCAAGAGTTTGGAGAAAGGCTTAACTTTAACTCGCACTGTTAAAACCAGTGAAAGATCAATACGACCCAAAAAGCTACTGACTTGCATCTTCGTTATGCCGAATGTTCATTGTATTAACTGTATTTTCATGTATTTAGACTAAATCTCAGTCACCCTAGAGGTCATTTTTATATCCAAAAAGGTTTAAATAACCTGGTGATACGGCAGAGTGATCCTATGTCATGCTACAACTACCACTGGTTTCAAACCTCAGGGGTTCATTTTCAAGTTGACATCAAGCTAGCTTAACATATCCCTCTTCGTCACTGGTGGTGAGAAAAGTCGACTTGATGTCAACTTGAAGATGAAATCCTGAGGTTTCAAGCCAGTGGTAGTTGTACCATGACATAGGATCACTCGGCGGTATCACCAGGTAATTTAAACCTTTTTGGTAATATCAAGTGATTTGGAGGCTATTCCATAATATCATTTTTATAAAGCAGCAAGCTGCGGGTAAAATCCTGAACTTAACCTAGTACATCGAAGATGGTTTTGAGAGGAAGAAAATTACAGAAGTTGCCTCATCCGCTAACAGCCGCTTATCATATTAGGCTGTTGTAAATGTTCTCCAACCTCACGAAAGATTACATGCTCACCTCGAGTATTGGGCATTTCCTGCAAAACAGAAGATTCTTGATTTCCCTTGATAAAATGAAAAGTAGATAGAGAGCACAGAAGAATGGGCTTCCGTCAGAAATAGTAGTCACCGGTGATGTAAGAGTGTTATTATCAGCCTATATCTAACGAGACCGAAAGTTTCATACACGCGAATGATTCATCGTGACAGCCAAACGTAAGAGCTTTGATGAGGAGGAAGTAGCTTTGGTCACAGAAGCACTTAAAACTCTTTCAGAAAGTTATGACTATTATGAAACCCAAACATAATAGGACGCAGGTTAGGACTGTCCAATTGAGAAATGCGGAAACAGGACGTAAGCTGTGTACGCAATAATATCCGGCTAAACCTGACAAATAAAGACTGGGAAGCTGACCCACAAACGATTATAACCACTGCATCGGCTTTGTGTGTGTCTGCAGCAGGGTGCGCTACTCCCGAGAGTATGGCGATGTCGGTTGATATCGCTTTGAACATAACAACCAGAATAGGGAGGCAGCTTGAAACAGACTCCGGTCCAGAAGATATACTCGCTCGTTGGCATCGCTCCACCTTATATCGGGCGGATAATGAGAAAGCACCAGTTTTGATGCTGACATTGGGTACAGCAAATGAAGTTGTCATTACATATGGTAAGTCTTTTGGCTGTCCATTATGACAAACTTCCCTTTCACCTTTGGTCCCTCCATTTGCAGCGGCTGGGGACAGAATCTCTGAGTTTGGTCCCCAACCTGAGAATGAATGGTCCCTGGCTGTGTACATGAATACCCTGTGAGTTTAGTTGACCAGTTGGAGGGCAGAATCGGGTCCCCTGTTTGAGCCTCATCCCAGCTGTCACAGGGGCACGGGAGTTGACCCTCTGAAGGGTCAATTTGGCTGCCGTCCCATCTCAGCCTTTCCTTTCCTTCTATATGCTTCCGTTAACCTGCGCAATATTGCCGCTTGTGGAAGACGTGCCTAGCAGCTATACTGGGGTTTCCAAATCCAACAACAACGATGAATGATGATATAGCGAAGCAGGAATCAGATCCTCGGCACCTGATGAATTAAATTGAGAGAGACATATTGCCAAGTTCATAGCCTCTCGAGGGGTCACAGGAGACAAACCGACCAACAAGTTGAAAGGGCAGAGCTGGAGGAGGCTCCAAACGAATAAATTGGATGGCCTTTCATTCACCTTACGAAGAACCTTCAACTGGCATAATACTGGGGTGGCTCGATGAAAAGTGATAATGTGACAATGGGTATTTCCAGAGAACGAAGATGTGCTCTGATCCTTCGGGCAGGTCTAGGAAGACGACCACTTACTGAGATGTCCTAAACTTGGCATAATTTGTGCAAGAGGTGATTTGTGGAACATAAAGAGCAGCGAGCACGCACTCTGCAAATATACCGTTATATAGTTTATTTATTCAAGATGACATAAAGAGACATTTACGGAAAACGTAACAACAGGATCTACTTTTAGAGGAACCTTTCAACTTATGTTGACGTAGTTTAGGAGCATTCTGTATAAAATCCAGAGGAAATTCTTGTGAGATATTGAATGTTTTGAATGCCAGCAGTCCTCGACCGCATGGAAAGTAGTGGACACAAAATCAATAAGCCCTACGCCTGTATGAGTTGAGGTTGATATATAATTTACTGGTTTATAAAGTTTGATTGTAAGATTTGCCGTGAAGTGCACATATTCTTGATGTGTAAAGTTTCGTATCTTAAAATATTTGATAAACATTTTTAAGGTTCTAGTCCTTATTTGATACTATGACACATAAAGGGCCTATTACTTACTCGTTTTAAATGATGTTGCAGATACATATTGCAATTTTTACTTTCGTTGTTTTTGTTCTGCTTAACACGGACAATCAATGAAGTACCAACAAGGAAATAAATTGGGAAAGAGATAGTATTGTATAGGCTGTCTGAACACCAAATAGCAAGTGTTTTAAATTATGATGTGCCACACTTATAAGTATAAGGTTAGGTAACACAATGACATAGGTTGCTAAGTACTTGCTAATTGTAATCAGGGAAAATCTTGCTGGCACTAAATTCAGCAGTTACAAAAAATTTGTAATACCAAGGACAAATAATAATGCTTCCTTGAAAATGGAGTAGCTTCGAAACAGTTGTTTATTGTCAGGCCAACTTCTTTCAACACTTAATTTATCTTATACTTGTACTCTAATATGAGTAAGGTTTGCTTGCTTGCAACTCTGAACCCAAAATCAGCTTCAAAGATTTCCTCCAAACTAATTTCTGAGATACAAATAAGTTCTAGACAGGTCTCATCTCCAGGAAAATCGAATAATGTAAAAAAACAAACATGATAAGTTAAACAAATTAATATTGGGTTTTTGGAGTTTAAAATCAAAACAATAGAATCAAAACAGCTGTTTATAACCAGCCAGTGAACTGTGTAAGTAATAATCATGTAGTTTAAGTATTAACATGTGGTTTCCTGAGAGCAAGGACTAAAACCATTGAATGGAGATTGGTCATATCCAAAATGAATCAAAGGGATATTGAGCCATAATAATAACTGGAGTAACCTTAAACATGCAGAACAGAGGCAAATTAACTAAACAAATCTGCTTGTCAGAAGGGTGACGTGGTGAAAAATGACTCCAAGCTATCTAAACAAACTCACTGACCTTCCCCGAGCAAAGCTCGGTCTCAAGGTAATTATAATAATTTAAATAAACATAAGGCTAGGACTATTTAAACAATCTATTGCTTAAAGCTGTAGTACAGTCACAAACACGCTCTTAGTTTATTTTAGCCACACAACGAAGAGTTTATTTTTCATAATAGCGGATATGGATTATAAATTAACAAATAAAATTTACATATAGTGTGAGTTAGCAGATCTCAATTAGTTTTCTAAACATGTGGTGTATTCTTTCGAAAATGCCACATAATTTGGCAGAAACTGATTCTTTAAAATTGAGTTTTATTACAGTTTGAGCCATAAATGTGATCGAGTAGACACAAAATAAAATTGGGAAAACTTAAAAAAAATTGATGAGATGTGTAGGAAGGAGGGTAAGGGGGAGGGGGCGCCATGGTCCTGGGGCGGAGCCAGGTGGGGGCTCCCACGATGCTTTTAACAACCGCACTTCTTTTTGTGATCCCCCCCATCACTGACACCACCCTCTCTTACACAAGAAATCCCGAAGATAATCCCAGGGTAGCCGGGCGTCTTCAAGTGGCCGGTCACTTAACACATCAGCCGCGGTTTCTATCTCGGGAGTTTGTATTGACCACGACGAAAGCCGCGCGTTCGTATCGCACTAAAGAGCAATATCTAGATCGGTTAGGCCGTAGAAACATCTATGTAGCTCTCGATATAAGAAGTGACAGTTGTATCGGTAAGAGAAATTAAAAAGGAGACGTTGAATGAATTCAAAACGATGTTATGTTTTTTCTCTGTAGTTTTATTGCAATGTTATTATTTTTTTATGAAACTGGGACAATTTCTTTTTAGCAGTTTGTGGCCTATAAATTTATTGTGGTAGAGTCCAGTTCTTTAACATAAACCCTATTGTCGAGGCCTATTGTAATAATGTATTTACGTAATGGTCAATAAATGTCTTATGTCTTAAGTCATACATTTTTATCATATGCTTTTATCATATTTTAGTATATATACAAAATATCGCGTAATTCTACGTTAATATGAGCCTCGAATAACCTAATAGAACCAGATGAGTTTAAACTAAATTAAACTTGTGGTCGAAAACTACTTAATAACTGATTTTGTTCTTTTTTTCTTTTTTCTTTTCAGCTATACCCAAATAGTATCAACTATAAAACTATAAATCACATCTTTATAAGTTGAAAGTTATATCCCCTATGGTTTTTTAACCTCGAAAAAAGCCATGCGATGAAACTATTTTGCGCTTAAAAACTCACAGAAAAGAGATCGTCAAATAAAAATAACATGCTCATCAAAACAACCTCTATTTTTTATTTACAGATTAAACCATGCAGCGTATAAATCACAACAAACCAAATCAAAAACAAAAACAAAATAAAACACAACTCAATTAAAACCAACAAAAAATAAATGTATCTAATTTATTATATAGCAAAAGAAAATATAAATAATTAGTTGGTAATGTTAAACTCATTTTTATTTGGGACGTTATCAAATTACACGTGAACGAAATGCCGGATTTCCGCCACGCTATACTGTATACCGTCAATAACAGTCTCTCCGACCCGGCTCGAACACATGTATGCTGTAATTCATTGCTAATATGTAAATAAAGGTATGTTGTAGTCACTGTAATCATGAAATTGTCTAATATAAAATTCGTAATTCCAAAATGTAAGCAAAACCGATTCCATCAATTTTGGTTATCCAAAATGTTAATAATCTATAATGAGCCAAAATAGTTGAAACTGGAAGTTGAAATTGTTGAATTGTTTTCTTTAAACCACCTCACTAAACATAAAATATGCATTCTCAAGTTTGTTCACACGTGTCATTCTTTTAAGATACCCTCAATTTTCAGGGATTTTCTTAACTTTTTTAAGCCAAAATGCTAATTACGAAATGCTAAAATTATTTACGCTGACAAATAATGGATAGAAAATAAACTTTATACGTTTTACAATTACTTATTTCGAACTGATATAGAAAGGAAATATGACGAGTGTAAAAGCCCATTCGCACTGTAGATTATTTAAATAAATAAAGCACGATTTTTAAACGTATTTTACTTTATGACAGTGCCTACAATCACTTGAATGTGTAATAGTTTTTAACGAGTTATTTTAATTCATGGGTAGATGAGCATTTTGAGCAGTGAAACAAACTATTACATTTTCTTTCAAATCTAAAAAGTATATTTTTAGATAAAAATATACGTCAGTGAGGGTCAAAAGTATATTTTTTGATCAGATTTAGAAGAAAACAGGTAGATTAATAGAAGAGATTCTACTCCCGCCACCAATAAATTTCCAGTAGGACATACCGACTGAGCAGGGGAGCTGTCCGGCTTTGAAGTCCTTGGGGTATCCCTCCCCGTACATGGATTCCGCTAAAACACCAATCAAATAAAAAATATAACAAATAATAACTCATAATAACAATAAATAATGCATGCACTTAAAAAAAACAACACTAAAGCGATTGTTAAAGCTGTAACTAATGCCATTGATTTTATTTGAGCTCTTAACAGATTAAAAATTAACAAATTTGCGAAACACAGAGCAACAATTAAAGCTTATTGCATTGTTTCTATGCTCTCCGCAACGTGCAATGGTTTTACTTTTAAAATGTATTGCGTTTACTGACAACCATGTAATTTTCGGAGACAAGTATTTTCGCCTTTGCTTTTAAATTGGGTTATTAGTATTAATTCTATCGAGGTAATAGTAACTTCTACGCCTTTTACTGACGTTCTTATTTACTTAAAATTATAGTAATCATTGTAAATGTCTTTCAAAATACCCAAAATTAAAACCTACTACTATAAGGAATTCAGAGGCGCCCTCTCATTCAATCAGTCAAGAGAATTAAGAGAACGTACACCTTCAAATCTGTTTTATCATTAGTCTAAAACCGATTGAATTTTTTAGATATTTTTCAATCAAGATTTCTTTTCTAGTAAACATGAGAAAATCTATTGACTGCATTTAAGGGTGCGCCCTACCCAGATTGAATTCATTGTTGTTTAGCGCCGCGCCGGCGCCGCCAACAAGCAGGGCCATGCATATTTACGCTTGCAGGCCATTTTGTTCTCCTCGATCGCACTGTTATTTTACAGATTTCTACCAAACTATTTGCAGTTTCACACTTTTCAGATTCCAATCTAGGGATCATACGGTTCCTTTTCTCCAAAATAATTGTTCTCCATACGTTAGGAATCTTTAGAAAAACGCTTAATTTGAGAACATTACTAATGGCCTACCACTTATTTTGAATTAAAATCACGATTTTTAAATCGTATGATCTCTAGATGAACATTTATTGAATTAAATAACATCAAATTATTTTTAATTGGTTAACAATTTAGCCTACAATGAGGGGGATGCAAACCCCTTACTTGAGCGTGCGGAAGGGAGGTACGGCGCACCCTTAAGCTAAATCGGAGTTAAATAAGCCGTGCTGGCACTGTTTCTTGGGTCCATGATGTCGATCGAAATAGTCTTTTAGCATTCTTAAGTTATAAGTACAATTACCACATGTTTTTCAAACCTTTCTTACGTAAATATTATAAAAAGGTTTATTATTATCCTACGAATTTAACATCTAGCTTTTGTTTGTATAGTTGGCTAAATTTATGTGTGAACTCGACCGTAATGTACTCCACTCGACAACGATGGCATATGATCACGTAATTTTCTTTTAAAAATCATTTTACATGTCCTGTGGAAAAAACCATCCGTCATTACATTATTCTGCCTTGGTTTTCTAAGCTGCAAAAGATTTTTGAATTAAATATATCGCTTCGCAAAAAGTAAAGAGTCTTTCTTTCAATTACAATTTAACGAGTTTTCAAAAATACGAAGAGCATGCCCAAAAAGAGTGTAGAGTATTATTTTATATTCAAGAAGGAATCATAATAGCTTAAAGCTGCTGAAGCATCTGAGAATTCAAACCCCATATCCTGGCTTAAATTTCACAGCAAGGACTCGTCGTCAGATTACATTTATTGGTTTGATTGAACAACGTTTTATTTTTGTTTGTTTCCTTGCCATTCGTTCTCTTCGACCTTATCTTCCTTGATAGATCCAATGCAGTTTGGACTTAATAGTGCTGGATATTTAGGATGAAGAGGTGATAGCGCTAAATTATCTGGATGGCTCGAATTGTTCTTAATCCGTCCCTATTTCATCGAATGTGTTAAACGATTTCAGGGATTTGTTGTAAGCCACTGACCGCACTGGAAACTTTTACTGGCTCTCAGGAATAAGCGAGGAATTATTACCGATTACACATCTTACACCCACTCATGAGAGCATTTCAAAGAGTAACACCAGGAATTTAAGTCAAATTTTGGTCTATCTGCAAAGCGCAACGGCTTTGCAGATAGACTGTTATTTTGCAACGGCTTTGCAAAATTAGAAAAAAGTAGAATAAACCCTTCCTAATAATATTATACCTCCTAATTGTCATGGTTTCATAGCAAAAAATTGGAAACCATAACAAATCTTGCTAGTTTTAATATTGCAGCAAGATTGCATCAGCCGAAGTAAAACTGCTAATTGATTATGCCTCTTCACCAAGCCTCTTAGAAAGGGTGAGCCACATACATCTCCTACCCGCTTAAAAATTAAAATTAAAAAAATTAACCATTTCCAATTTAAATAAATATTTGCTGTACGTGAATTGCCCCCAGACTTGTATCATGGCCTCTTCCTTTCTTAGATAGCTTGGAATTTAATCAACCAAAAATGTCCTCAGCTACTACAGATCCGAACTTTGCACCAGCTGATGACTTCAATTCTTATTTGATCAATTCTGAAGCTTTTATCTTGTCTAGTATTCCAAATTTTATGAAAAATTTACTATTGTCTAACATATCAAATGGAGCACCTTATTTTTTATACTTTTAATGAAAGCATGTATATTTGCCAAATATGGCCAATGCAGTTTTAGGTAAAGGTGTGAAATAGTAACAATGTAAATTGAACTACCCCTTGCCATTTGAAAAGCATTTATTTGATCTCCTCACTAGCTCCTTTACTAGCTCCTTCACACTTGATAAATGTGTGTTCTCTGGTAGGTAGTTTCCCCTCTGTTCTCACAATCTCTAGAACAGTCCTTATCTTTGAGAAAGAGGCAGAGTGACGATGTCTCCAGTTACCGACCTATATCGTTAATCCTGTTCTTTCCAAGCTATTCCAAGCCATAAAGTTTGGACAACTTCAACCATCTCGAATCACACCGCCTGGTTTCCTGATCAATTTTCCTTCAGGAAAGGCATATCTATAATTTTGGCTGTTGATTCCCTGGTGCTTCTGTTATCAACGCTTTTGAGCCAACAAAATCCACGTCTGTTCCGCTGTGTGGAATTTCTCGTGCATTTGATTGCGTTTTACACGATAACAAGATAAAATAAAGTACGTCTCACAATAGTACAAAGCGTCTCGAAGTCACTACAAACACGTTGTAGTGTTGTGAGACGCCGTTTATTTTACCCTGCTTGATTGTAACAATACGTATCATGAAGTTACGTAGGTACTACTCAAGGAATTATATTTTTACACGATATCCTACTTCTTAAGTTTGAAAATATGGCCTAGGTGGCAGTGCTCTGATATTGGTCAAGTCTGACTTTAGTGACCACCAATAGCTGGAAGGTAGCCTATCAAATCCAATGCCTGTAAGACACAGAGTCCCTCACGGTATTGGGACCTTTTCTGTTCTTTGTAACTATTAATTACCAATATTTAGGCAACTGCCTACTACACGCAGAGAGTTCGTCTCTTGTATCTTGTAAGAAGAGTCGTGAACAGGCAATAAGAGAACGTTATACTTCAGCCTCTTAATAGTTTAAGGAAAACAGGTTAGCACTTAACAAAAACTCAGAATGTAACCTAACCTTTTGTCTTTGAGAAACCAAGGTTGTCCCCTTCCAAGATCCAAACTCCAAGGGGTTTCTGTTAAACCCCTTGGATTTACCGTTGATCCATGTCTCAACTGGCTATACTACATAAGCCAACGGCGTACCAAACTGAGTAGAGTGTAGTACGGCGTCTAAGAGGTCGGTTGAATCAACATAATCTGAGATTAGCTTGTTTTCCTTTATTTGATCGCATGTGTCTTATATGGTTTAATTTTACGGAAACACTCATCTAATGTCCATAACATCCTGCTACTCCAAAATAGTCAGTTAGAATCATATATCATGCTCAATATAGAGGCAATAAGCGTAATTTGAGGTTTTTGAGCGGGGGGCAAAATTATCGTGATTGTTACTTTTCATATATTGCAACATTAAGCCCTCCAAATTATTGGGGGGTCAACTGTCTCCCCCCCTTGTACCCTTTGTTACATTAAGCCTACCATAGCCACCATCTGATGTTGTTGCATGGTTTGTTGCAGCGTGAATGATTTTTTCGTGTTAGTTTTAATATTAATGTTTTCTTGCTTGTGCATGGTTCGCTATATTGATGTATTTATTGACGTAGCCTGTATCAAATTTGCTTTTTACTGATTCAATCAAATCATTGTATCATTGGTTCTTTAATTATGATAGTTGCATTTGATTTTAAGAAACTCGACCCTCATAACGTGGCAAGGAGTCAAAATGCGTATTTTATGAGGATGCAGTGGGATCAAAGTGTGTAAACTTCAAGTCCAATTTGTAAAGCATTAGGCTAACGCACTTTTTCAGTCTTAATGATTAATATTGCTCACGCTGCTTCAGATCGCATTGCCTATCGGTTGCTGATATTAGAGTCTCGGCTCACTCCTACGAGGTTTGGACTCCACTGTTAGTTGTTGTGTCAGTCCCCTCCTCTACGTATATCCTCGGCACAAGCAATTCTCATCATCGTTCAGTAGGGTATTTTACCATTGAACTCTTTTCGCATTTTCTTATTACGAGTGAACCTTTTCCATGCATACATGCTCTTCCTCTTCCCGTCAACTCACTCTTGTGATGTATCATGCAGTGAAATACTCTGCCTATTTAATAAACTAATTATTTTATACTTTATCATTTCTATAAATTGGCTTTCCTCCAACTCATACTCTGTTAATGAGATATTCTTTGAGTTTGATTTTGAACTTGTTGAATTGTTCAATGTTTTTGATTACAGGGGGCGGTTTACTAGAATATTTTCTATGTAGGCTACCTAACTTTATATATTACATATATAAAATATATATAGGGTTAATTTTGAGAAAGTATACGCCAGTTTTCTAATACGGTTTACTTTAACTACGGCTTGATTTTAAGGGTGTCGGGTACTTTATTTCTTATTAAGAATTATTGAATTCGAGTTTTTATACAGAAGCGGGAAAATAAATCTGTAATAAGTCTGTAGAAGCTTTAGCACAGACTTAAGTATGGGCAACTTTGGGCTGAATTTGTGTGAAATGCTTCGAGGCAATGGGCGCAGGAGAGTGAGCATCACATGCTTCGCCGACTTGGAAAAAGCCTTTGACTGTGGACATCAGAATTTTGTTCGTCAAAATTAGGACAATTAGAATTTCCGAGAAGTTTTCAAGCTGCGAAATCATACCTGAAGAGCACATCAGTTGATAGAGATCTCAAAACTGAACACGGTCCAATCAGAGAAGTGCAAGGTCAGGTACGGCGTCCCGCAGGGATCGATACTCGGGCCTCTCCTTTTTCTCATTGATGTCAATGTCATCAACACCTGGATGTTGAATACTGTAATATTTATTTTTTAGATACTTTTAATGTCGATAAGTACATTTCATTATAACGCAAAGATTTTGTGCAGGGTAAAAAAGAATTTGGAAACCATTAAAAATTGTAGTTTTTGACCCCGAATTTTTCAGAAAAGCGGGCAGTGTTGTGTTAGGAACTAAAGCACTATACTACCAACTTATGGTCAAATACGTTGAGCTATTTGTTGAGAAAATTTGGTTTTTCACGGCTTTTAGTGGTTTTGGTGAAATAATAACCCTTAAAATAAAAAGATTAGAAAAGCTGATCTGGGGATATAATATATTACTAAATCCGTACAAAGTTGCATCAGAATTAGGTAATTAATGTAGTATCCAGGTCCCTATACATGCAGCAACTCATTGGTAATATGTAAATAATACCCCCGTTGCAGCAAACCTGCATACTCAGCGAATTTCCAATGAATATATAACATAACACATTAAAAAACTTAACAGGATTCATAAGAAATGTATTCACAAACAAGCGATATTTAAAATATTAATTATTCTCCATAAGAATAACATTGGGGATGAGTACGCAGGTTTGCTGCAACAAGGCACACAAAATTATGGGTTTTTATGCAAATATCAATAGAAGTCATCTTAGTGAAGTCACATACCAAGTTTCATCCATATACATTCATAAATAAGCGATATAACATTTTAAACATTTTCCATAAGAATAACATGGGGACCAAGTACCTAGGTTTGCTGCTACAGGAGCCATAAGCGAAAAATTTTTTTTGTGCTAACAACAATAAACCACAACCAGATCAAGCCATATACCAAATTTCGCCAGTTTATGTTCATAAATAAACGAGATATGCAATTTTTCTTTTTCTCCATAAGAATAACATTAGACAACGTACTGTGTTTAGCACTTTCAATATCTCGATAACCAATTGACGTAGAGCAATGATCAAAATACCAAATTGTTTGTTTTTTTAAGCTGAATTCAATGGTATAAAATAAAATTTGATTTAAATTAAAATTACATGTGAAAACCCCAAAAAACACATGTTTTGGGGTACAAAACCCCCCAAAACCCCCCTTCGGATGGTGCGATTCATCTGGTTTTCGAACTAGTTCAAATAAATGGTACTTTAAACATTTGTACCAAATTTCATTAAGATCGGACCTTTTTTACGAGAGTTATCGTGCTTACGGACACATATATATATATATAAATATATATATAAATATATATATATATATATATATACATATATAAAAATTTGAACGAATGGTGTTTTTGGCATCTGGGGACCTCAAATTGAAAAGTTATCATGGTCTCGGGCTTAAGTCCTACCATGAGACCTACGATAATAGCTTCTTCCCTATAGGGGAAATTCGCTAAAAGGTATATTTTAGTTACTGTAATCTTAAAATTGCCTAAGATAAAATTCATAATTCCAAAATGCAAGCAAACCCTATTCCATCAAATGTGGTTATTCAAAAGTTGTTTAACTGTAATTAATTAATCAAAGTGACCCTACTAGAAACTGGAAGTTGAAAATTGTGAAGCGTTTTCTTTAACACAACTGTATTTGCAGGCTTGTCTCACTTGCCATTCTTATTAACTAGGTACATTTTGAGTTTTATTGATTTACAAATTTGTTATTCCAAATGTCAAATAATACTATTTGTTATGCAGTCAAGTAGTCAATAAAAATACACTTAATACGTTTTACAATTACTTATTTTGAGCTGATATAGAAATTAAACATAACGTAGTCCCTTAGCGTATAAACCTATTCGCAATGCAATAATATTTAAATGTCTATACCACAATTTGTAAATGCAGTACCTACAATCGCTTGAAAATGTAATCGCTTTCCAGTGGCCCTAAGATTCGCTTTCCAATCTAATCGCTTCAATATTCACGGGCCCTTTTAATTCACGGGTAATTGAAATGTTCGATCAGTCAAATTCGATCTGTTTGAAAATCTAAAGAAATTTTAACATCAAACATACGTTGGCGTGCAAATAATTATACTTTTTGATCATATTTAGAAGACAGTAGGTACATTAATAAAAGAGTTTCTACTCCTGCCACCAATAAATTTCACATATAACTCAAATTCTAAAATTTTGACAAATACAACACTTTCTCCTGTACTATAGGAAGATATCATAAAAAGTCAAAAATATATTAAATATTCGCCACTTTGGTGCAAAGCATTCATTGACAGTAGTCTGGTCTTGTTACAGAGGAAATATTTTTAAATAACTTTTTGATTAGCATATTACGTGTTATTTATTTTCGGGATGTAATAAAAGACGTCTTAAAACACTTAAAAATATATTTACACTTATACTATATTCACATAACAGACGGTAAACATGTATAACAGATTGTACAAGGCTATCGATTTCGACCAGTCACAGTGGTCATCATCAGGCCAATCTTGTAGATCTTGTAGTCTTGTAAATTGGCCTGATGATTACCGGTGTGACTGGTCGAAATCGATAGCCTTGTACCATCTGTTATATACGTTTACCGTCTGTTATGTTAATACAGTGTAAGTGTAAATATATTTTTAAGTGTTGTAAGACGTCTTTTATTACATCCCGTAATTTTTTTAATCCCTAATGAGTGTCCATGTATCGGTTGGTATATCCAATAACAACTTGTATCTACAATTTATTTACATAACAATCTTAGGGGATCGGTCAAACTTTGGCTTGAACACAGCCACCATTTTAAAATGAGATGGGAACTTGTACTGTCTATTGAGAACTGCACTTCAAAAGCTTTGAATCAAAAGTAAATTAACCGTTTGGTTTTAAAAGGCTAACACGAAAACAGAATGAAAAACTGTCTAAATTTGAGACAGACACGAGTGAGAGCAGGACTTGGCTTGACAGTAACGTTTACGAGAATATTTAAAAAATATGTTACATTTATTTCTAAGAAACTATTCAGAACAATTCTTCACACAAGGATACGAAATGCTTTTTTTGTTAAAGTGTTTAATTATGATTCAATATGTAAATTCATGTTTTTTGATCGATATTTGAAATACTTTTATTTTTAATTTTGTCTTGTGTATTTAAAAATTGCATTCAGTTTTAAAAATCTATTGGGATCTGAGCAAATTATTTAAATATAAAATGTATTGCTTAAAACGTATTATACTTGTATACTTGTATTTGTGTACATAACAGATTAGGCAAAATCATATAAAATTCTGTATTTAGGCTGAAACAGGTGAGCCGCTGGTTGTGATGGGAGCTGCTTGTGTCGTCCTAAGGCGTGGTCGACCTTTTAGTCGTTGAGTGTTCATTTTAACGGGATTCGTTAGCAGATTATGTTCACAGTGTATTTTATAATTACATCAAGAGTGTTATACTTGGGCAGATGCTCATTTGACCTTAAACACAACAAAATAATCTAATCAACAATTTACTGCAATAACTTTCACACGAAAGCCTGCAGTAGCACGCCATGTGTGAATGTAAGTATCTATTAATATTTAATTTTATTAATCTCAAATTACTTTTAGATTTCTGATCGAAAATAAAAAATCCAAATTTCAATAGTTTTAAAAGACAAGGCTTTGAATGGTATATTCAAAGAAAAATACTTCAAACAGGCCTGAAGATACTTTTTTTTTAATGAAAGACATTGTATATTAAATTTGTAATTTATTGGCATTTCGATGATTTTTTTTCAATTCGAAGTCTAACTAACTTCAAATAATTGCTCTTTGAACAGTATAATTTACTTTTGATTGGTTCTTTTATCGAATGGTAATGTTCTTTCAAAAGATTAAGAAACAACTAAAGTAATTGGTAGTTTTAATAATGATGATGATTATGATGAACTATAAGTCCAATACGTACTCTTAAAAAATCTCGTTTTTAAGAAACAATTTGAAGAAAAGGCATTTTATCCTCACGCCAGAGGAAAACTTAAAACAATTACTTTCATTCATTGTTGGTGATGGTAAACTTAAAAATAAATAAAATAAAAGCCAAGAGAAATACAATACGCAAAATCAAGTCACGCAGGGGACACTACGCTGTAAAACAATTTTGCAGAGTAACTCAAACAATAACTTTACAGTCTTCAGGTTTAGCTTTTTACAATCCTCAGATTTAGCTCTTTTATGATTTACATCCAGCTTTGCCTAGTATTATTTATATTATAGTTTTCATACCTAAAAACGGGTTTAAATTCCATGCACCGAAACGTCTCCTACTTTGTTTATAACTGATGGCACTAAGTTTATAAGTTTCGGCACTAATGTCTTAAAGGACACTTTGTATTTTTATTCCCCTAAACAGCTAGCTTTTTAGCCTAGGCGGTAACCCAAACAAAACGTTTTCGAACATAATTATTGTAAGGACTGTATACCTATTAAAATATTCATTTAATCGAAATGGAAACGTTAGTAATACTTTATATTTGTTTAAATTATATCAGCATAAAAACTCCTTAAATTAAATTGAGAATGTTTCTATCTAAATCTAGTAGTTACAACGAAATATTGAGGAATAAACTAATTGTGAAAACTTTAAGCTTGTGAACTACTACTTCTAAATTAATTTTATCCACCGCGTTGTGGACAGAAAAAATATGTAAATTATTTAAAAAATGAAGTATTGCATTTCATAATGATACAGCATGGCAGTGAATCCAGTGGATTTCCGCGACTCAGCATTGAAGTGAATAAAACAAAAACTTTTACTATTCACGTGGTAATAGAATAGAGTGTTAGTGTTTATTTCGCTGGAGAAGGAATTTGTATGGTTTGTGAACTGCGAGTAGTTCTGAGCAAAATTAAGCAAAATGTAATTAAGTTCGTTTTATATACATATATAAAAATTTGAACGAATGGTGTTTTTGGCATCTGGGGACCTCAAAATGAAAAGTTATCATGGTCTCGGGCTTAAGTCTTACCATGAGACCTACGGTAATAGCTTCTTCCCTATAGGGGAAATTCGCTAAAAATTTGAACGAATGGTGTTTTTGGCATCTGGGGACCTCAAAATGAAAAGTTATCATGGTCTCGGACTTAAGTCTTACCATGAGACCTACGGTAATAGCTTCTTCCCTATAGGGGAAATTCGCTAAAATGAACTAAGATTGGGAAGAGTATGTTTGTAAGTCCCTCCCTTTCTTTGCAACAGTTTGACACCCTTACATTAGGTAGGAGTGTATTTCTTTAAATACACGAACATAGTCTAATTAGTGGGTTATGATTGGAATACAAACCTATAAATGAGTGAATGCTGTATTTGTATAAATGAGTAAACCACTTGAGGGCTTGACTCTTCGTCTGGAGAACCCTTTCTGACTAAAATACAAATAAATGTGTCTTGTTTGGGCGAAAAACCTCCCAGAGGATGACATTTTTAAATTCTTATAATAGCATATCTTGAAACTGTATTGATTGTACAGATAATCAGAGACTGTATCTCTATAATATCTCTATATGTTTAGATATAGTCAGCCAGGTTTGCTGCTACTTTAGTATTCATCAAAAGGTCCCCAGTATCCTCATGTTTAGAAACAATTCATACATTATTAACATATTTTAAGGTGTGTATAGTATGTTAAATAGTTGTTATTATTTTAAGATATCCCAAACAAAACAAGCTAACTTATTAGTCGATATACAGGGTGTTTCCAAATTAATGTTGCTATTTTCGGGATATTGTTCCTTATGTCAAAAGGAACGTAAATCATCAAATAATTGGGGGTATATTTCTTTTCGTTTACCGTCTGTCTGTATGTATGTGTTTTTTACTAGAAAATTTATATTTTAAAAACGGCTTGACCAAATTCAACTAAATTTTTGTTAAATACTCTTCTTGTTCAGTAAAAATTATTTTTTTCATAAAGCCTTTCCGTTTAAAAATGGCGGCCATTTAAAATTTTTAATCTCAAATATCTAAAAAACTAGACATTTTTACAAAAATCTTTCTACAATATAAAAAGTTAGGAAATGCAAATCCATATCTGCTTTAACATTTAAAATCGAATTTAAATTAACTGAACTATGATTGAGTAGTAGAGAGAAACTAGCAAAGAGAAGCCGTAATCGGCGCTTTTTTCCCATGTTATTCTTATGGGGATCAGTTTTTGCACCGACGCCCGATCCCGCCTTACACAAGTTTCCTTGTTAGCCTGTACTAATGTCCAACCCTTGCCTATATTAAATATATTTTCCCAATCCCCATCCCTCCTCTATATTTTTTAAAATTAATTTTCAAATTCAGGCTAAAAAACTATCTTTAGTGTTTATGGTCTGATTTGTCTGCAATTTGGATATGTTATTGTCCTAGGCAAGTGTTTTAATAAATTCCACTTACATTTCCCAAATTCACTATAACGGTCAAATTAAAAAATATTTTTGAAAAATACTGCCAATTGCCACCTTCTTTATTAACTGTCCGATTTGTCTTCAATTTGGATATGTTATTGTCGTAGGCAAGTGTTTTAATAAATTTCACTTACATATCCCAAATTCACTATTACGGTTAAATTAAAAAATATTTTTGAAAAATACTACCAATTGCCAACTTCTTTATTTACTGCCCGATTTATTTAAAATTTGGATACGTTATTGACCTAGGCAAGTGTTTTAATAAATTCCACTTACATATCCCAAATTCACTATTACGGTCAAATAAAAAAATATTTTTGAAAAATACTGCCAATTGCCAACTTCTTTATTTGCTGTCTGATTTGTTTAAAATTTAGATATGTTATTGTCCTAGGCAAGTGTTTTAATAAATTCCACTTACATTTCCCAAATTCACTATAACGGTCAAATTAAAAAATATTTTTGAAAAATACTGCCAATTGCCACCTTCTTTATTAACTGTCCGATTTGTCTTCAATTTGGATATGTTATTGTCCTAGGCAAGTGTTTTAATAAATTCCACTTACATTTCCCAAATTCACTATAACGGTCAAATTAAAAAATATTTTTGAAAAATACTGCCAATTGCCACCTTCTTTATTAACTGTCCGATTTGTCTTCAATTTGGATATGTTATTGTCGTAGGCAAGTGTTTTAATAAATTTCACTTACATATCCCAAATTCACTATTACGGTTAAATTAAAAAATATTTTTGAAAAATACTACCAATTGCCAACTTCTTTATTTACTGCCCGATTTATTTAAAATTTGGATACGTTATTGACCTAGGCAAGTGTTTTAATAAATTCCACTTACATATCCCAAATTCACTATTACGGTCAAATAAAAAAATATTTTTGAAAAATACTGCCAATTGCCAACTTCTTTATTTGCTGTCTGATTTGTTTAAAATTTAGATATGTTATTGTCCTAGGCAAGTGTTTTAATAAATTCCACTTACATTTCCCAAATTCACTATAACGGTCAAATTAAAAAATATTTTTGAAAAATACTGCCAATTGCCACCTTCTTTATTAACTGTCCGATTTGTCTTCAATTTGGATATGTTATTGTCCTAGGCAAGTGTTTTAATAAATTCCACTTACATTTCCCAAATTCACTATAACGGTCAAATTAAAAAATATTTTTGAAAAATACTGCCAATTGCCACCTTCTTTATTAACTGTCCGATTTGTCTTCAATTTGGATATGTTATTGTCGTAGGCAAGTGTTTTAATAAATTTCACTTACATATCCCAAATTCACTATTACGGTTAAATTAAAAAATATTTTTGAAAAATACTACCAATTGCCAACTTCTTTATTTACTGCCCGATTTATTTAAAATTTGGATACGTTATTGACCTAGGCAAGTGTTTTAATAAATTCCACTTACATATCCCAAATTCACTATTACGGTCAAATAAAAAAATATTTTTGAAAAATACTGCCAATTGCCAACTTCTTTATTTGCTGTCTGATTTGTTTAAAATTTAGATATGTTATTGTCCTAGGCAAGTGTTTTAATAAATTCCACTTACATTTCCCAAATTCACTATTACGGTCAAATAAAAAAATATTTTTGAAAAATACAACCAATTGCCAACTTCTTTATTTACTGTCCGATTTGTTTAAAATTTAGATATGTTATTGTTATAGGCAAGTGTTTTAATAAATTAGCCTTACATTTCCCAAATTCACTATTACAGTCAAATTAAAAAATATTTTTGAAAAATACTGCCAATTGCCAACTTCTTTATTTACTGTCCGATTTGTTTAAAATTTTGATATGTTATTGTTGTAGGCTAATGTATATGCACCATCCACATTTTACAAATATTGCGGTTAAATTTTAAAAAATTTGGAAAAATACTGCCAATTGGCAACTTCTTTATTTATGGTCTGATTTGTTTGAAATTTATATATGTCATTATTCTAGGCTAGTGTATATGTACCATCCACATTTGACAAATTAACTATAATGGTCAAATTTAAAAAATATTTTGAAAAATATACTAACAATTTCAAACTTCTTTATTTACTGTCTGATTTATTTTCGGATATGTTATAGCTCTTATATAGGTAACAAGACCACACTACCACACGTTCCACTACCCCCTATAATACAGTATTTTGTCTTTTTTGTTTGTTTATTTTGCTGTAATCCCAAAACTGACTCTGCTGTTTATTGTCCGATTTGCCTACACTTTGGATATTGTCCTAAGCATTTATTGTCTGATTTATTTTTGGATATGTTATAGCCCCCCAACTATTATATCTAAAATTACAATATTATTTCCACCTATAATACAGTTGATGTGTTGTTTGTTTTGCCGCAACCTAAAAACTAACATTGGTATTTGTGTTTTTACAAAACTATATTTTGTAAATTACTACCAATAACTCCTTTATTTACTTTTCGACTTGTTATATCCCCTTATATCTAAATTTACCGTATATTTTTCCCCTTTTAGTGCTGTTTTGTCGTAACCAAACTTTGGATATGACTGCAATATATTACTGGCCATTGCATAAGTAAATACCCCATTTCCAAATTCACTATTACGGTTGGATTAAAAAAAATAAATACAAGCTTATTATATACATCCAGCTGATAAGTAATATATATCTACAAAATATTTATGGTCAGAACTGCCTAAATTTTGGATAGCCAATGCGATAGCAAAAAATAAATTTTTAAAACCCAAAACAACTAAACACAAAACACTAATCTTTCTTTGTGCTTGTTTGGAGTAGTCTTTATTTTATCCAACTTAATTTTAATTTTGCAGTTAAAATCAAACTTCCCACATTCTAGCTCCCTTTCCAGCCAGTGGTTGGAGACATAAAGGTTACGAATATTTTCAAACTGTACAATATATCTTTTTCTACCCCTATGTTGGACTTGTTTAATAGCGCTTATTAATAATTCCGCACCATATTCCAAATCCTCCAGTCTACTACATTCTTTAAATTTAACATTGCCTTTAATATCTTGCATCTCTATTTCTTCTTGTCCAACATCATCCCACCCATTGTTACGGAAACTTAGGTTTTCTATTTTTGGAAAGGAATTGCCATAAAATGTTGCGGTTCCGTTAGTGTTAAAGCTTGCAAGTGGCTCGTTGGTAGGTAGGTAAATAATGTCCAAATCACCACTGTATGGCAACACGCTATAACCTTGCCTATTCTTATTTATCTCTATAAATACAGTTTTACAAACACCTTTAACATAGTATACACCCCTCCGTCCATCCTTTTCTGCCAACACTCCCACAAACTTGTTGTTTACTACAAACGCATACACTATATAATGTCCATAATGCTCTAGATCCTCCCAACGTCGCAGGAAGTAATCTTTTAATTTATCCTCTCTTTCCCTTCTTTCTTGTTCTTTAGCCAACTGTGCTTTGTATTCCTCTGCAACAGTATTTTCCACATATTCCAATTTACGCTTATTACTGTCAATGTCTTCTAATTCCAATTTCCTCTTTTTGGAACAACTCTCTAAGAAAGGCTTGGAAAGTGGCTCTATTTCTTTAATAGTGTATGGGTACAGTTTATTGGTCCGGCTTCTTAAAACGTAGGGAGTAAGGTTAGGACTTTCCACTAAGCCTAATTCTTCTAAATTGATGTGTTTAGGTATAGTGGAGAAAGGCGTATTTGATTTTGTAAAACATGTGCCCCCAGATTTGATGTAACACTTATGCTTTACACTTATGGCATCAGGAAACTCCTCTATTACCTCTACATAGTTAGTTGGTAAACAGTTAAAGCTAAATGCAGATAGAGCATACTTTATTAACTTTTCCCTTTGTGTACTATCTTTTGTCAGTTTTAGTTGTACTCCAGTTATCTTCTTCGTATTACTATTACCCCAATATGCGTATTGTAATAAATCATTAAACACTAAACAACAACTGTTTTGTAATTGATTGGCAACTTTCACCCACATCTTATGCAGAGGTACAGCATAGAATGGAGCATTTTGAAAGTACCGTTTGTTGTCTTCTATTAGACTTAAACAATCTCTTAAAGGTTCAAACCCTTTACCAAAACCTCTACAATAGTTATAGATTGTTGCCTCTAACCTTGTTATTCCATTCTCTCTAGCTAGTTTAGACGAGAACGTTTCTTTTAGTCTCGCATCTGGACAGTTTACAAAGTTTATTATATGGTTTCCTATACTTTTAATTACTCCAGGGCTTGTAATCTGGCATATAAATTTATTATATATTTTTACCCTGCTATTTACATTAAACCATGTTAAACAGTCTTTACTAACATTATCTACAATAACATTATATCCATTCTTGTACGCCCCTTGGTAGCAAAAGTTAAAGTTTTCTGTAAGATATTGGCACATTTCCTCTTTATTAAATATTCCAGCCAAATCTAGTGTTATATCGAAATCCATAAGATAGTACATTTCTTTTTCCAGATCTTGCAGTATCTTTGGAAGATCTTCCAACAAATCCTTAATTTTAACATTTGCAAGCTCTATTTTATAGGGAATTGCTATAGGATCATCATACTTTTGTTTAATTTGGTCAATATCTTTCTTTATTATTTGTAACACACCCTCGCTTTGGACCCCAGAGGACCTCTCCAAGGAGAATGGTAGTTTGGCCACAACACCATGTCGAGCTAAAGAGAACTTTTTAAATATTCCTCGTAAGTAGCTATTAAACGAGCCACATATTTCCTTCTTAACTTTAAATTTATTCCGAACGTCCCCATCACAATCCGTAACATTGGTTATCTTAACTAACATTATGTTATCACAAAACGCATCCGTTATAGATGTTAAGTTATTTAATTTTGGTTCGCCCTCGCAATAGTTTATATTACCTATGTCTGTAAGAAGGTTATTATTACGTAGATTTTCTAATAAAAACCATATACCGAATCTTTCGTTAGTAGGTTTAATACAATTTCCCAATAAATGGCTAACAGAGTACATTTCTTTTATACAAAAAAAGTAGCGGAAACATGTAAACAGGACAGATTACACTATAGGCATATAGAGGTTGTAATTATATGGATATTGTATATAAACATAGGCGAGCGGTAAGTGTAACATGTAAGTGGACACCCATATGCAAATATGGAATACCCACTATTAATATAATTCCAAATTCGACTAAATAAGTTTATAGTCTCAATATAATTAACATATTAACTAACGGTGCCATCCCGCATTAGTACCCAAATTGTCGAAATTCTATAATTCTATTCTTAGTCCTTGTATAGTATTAGGTTTTGTACTATTAAACCCTACATTCTTATCCTGTGCAGTAGAGTAATATATGCATGTTATTTAATACAGATACGCATATTCTACAAGACCTATACATAGATCTGTTGTATAAGCAGCAGAATAGACGTCTCATTGTGTTGTTGTAAAGTAAAACATAAATGTAAATTGTGCTGGATACAACCGGCCAGATATTAGACAGGAAATGTGTTGGAAGTGTATTGCCAAACAGTAAGACAAACACCACATAGTGCAGCATGTAATCAATCCATTACTATTTAGACAAAGGTCAGTATTGGTACAACATCCGATATATTAGCAAAGCTCGGCCCCCAGGTACTTTCATCTAAATAGGAGATAAAATGCCAGATCCCGTCGTGAAATGTGTTTTCTCTAATTAGAGATGGCTAGTATCCCCATTCATTTCTTAAACAACACAAATTCCCAACTTCCTAAAACAGATTTCAATCAAGTAACTGATAATTTTTTACTCGAGAATCCATTTTACTTACTTTTTAGTTTCATTAGTCAGTTAACCTTTGGATAAGTTAATTTAAATGATAGAATTACAAACTTAATAACTTATTTTTACGTAAAAAACATAGTAAATTTAAGCAAAAAAATAGTTTTCAAGCTTAACCGCTTCGACTGGTCAGGATGTTTCAGGTAGATGATGTTTTATGATCTAAGACGTGTTAAAAATTGAACTATGTCTTGCATGGACAGGCGCTGATCTTGTACAAATAGCCTATTTAAATAAATTTCTGAAGGTGCCGGAAAGTTTGTGAATTTAATTATAGCATTAAAAAAATAATTTTTAAGTATACTAAACAGCAAGGAGATATTATAAAAATTATGACAAATAATTAATTTGTTCATTAATTCAATAACAGTTTGTTATTTTGAGAAATTAAACTATCACTCTAGTAGATATGAATACCTTCATACCTTCATTTCTCGAACTGAATATGTAAATAATATGGTTTTTCACTTTTTATATTTATTTTCAAAATCTGTGATCAAATCAAGACTACCAATATGAGGAAATATAAAAACAAGAGAATACAGCTCATTACAGTATTAATGTTTTGGTACTTCAGTATTGCAAAGCGATTCTGATACTGGAACACCTAGTTTGCGGAAATCAAAACTTTATAATGATAGTTCGACGTAGGTTCTAAAAAGAAATGGGCAGTTCCCTCGATTTGGTTTTTACCTTAATGCTCTATGGAAAAATGTCCGTCACCTTGCGAAAATACATTGTTAAGATAGAGATGTCAAACGCTGCAGGGATCCGCAGAATTACTGCTCAAGGCTATATAGTTACTGTTAATACACGCTAAACTGATTTTAAACGAAGGAGGTCAATGCTAGTCTTGAATTTTTAGAGAATTCCAAAATAATCATTTTTTTTAAGTTATCAGTCTGAAAAATCTCTTTTATCCACATGTAAAATTGCATAAAAATATAAATATAAATGCCCAAAAATCGACTTTATAATAAAATAATAAATTAAATCGTTGCTCAGACTTATTAATGAATAACAGCAATTTAACATAAAACAATAAATATACAGTGAGCCAATAAATACAACTAGTTGTCCAGGTGCTTGAATTCGAGCAACTTTGTACCCAACGAAAGGTTACTTCAGTTGTAAACAAACATAACAAAACATCTGATATTAAAACGGATCATAACAACGTACTTTCAATCAACACATAGTTTAGACTTCCACCGTCGGATAGCGCCACCGGAAATTTAGCCCTTTACTGTATTTAAGTGATGTTTTTTCTTAAAATTCTGTGACGTATTGGCAAATCGTAAGAATACCTTTAATTTAAGACCTCAAACGTTAAAATCCGTCCAGCCGTTATCGAGTTATGACTTAGAAGGAAAACCCCCTAGCGTATTAATAGGATGAACCAATGTGAGTTCAAATATTATTGACAATTTGTAATATCATAGTCACCTGATGGTATAATTAAACGAAATGCGATCAAATATATTTCAAATATTATACTTACGTACAAGGCGATAAATATACAAGGGATGACCAGATGTGGTAAATGCACTAGAGAGCGGATTTCATCTAGTTACTTCACCCGTCATCAAATATGGAAAAGGGTTCACATCGACTAGTGTTTAATTAACCATTCTCTCACTGGGCCTGGCGATGGTCGGTGCGGTTGATCGAAATCGGGCGTATTGTGTACGTTTACCGTCTTGAATGCGAGTACAGTAAAATACAAACGTATTTCGAAATGGTTTTCCCTGTCTAACTGCGTGTGTTTTACCATGTGCGTTTACTTTTTACGTTGCATGTATCATTACGACCTCGGTTTACCAGTGTTTCGCTTCGTAAAGTACGTTTCGAAATGGTTTTCCCTGTCTAACTGCGTGTGTTTTACCATGTGCGTTTACTTTTTACGTTGCATGTATCATTACGACCTCGGTTTACCAGTGTTTCGCTTCGTAAAGTACGTTTCGAAAGTTCCTCAAATTGATTTGTGATATGGTGAAAATTATAACGTTTTCATCCCAACTATGACTTTCTGATCATTAATATCTATAATATTATAAAGAAGAGATGGTTTCTGTCTGTCTGTCTGATGTTCCGGGTGAACGCAAAAACTACTGAACCGACTGGGCTGAAACTTTACATAAAGGTAGATCTTGAACCCATGCAACATATAGGCCTATTCACTTCCTTAAAATCCCTTCGGGCTACGCCCCGTGAACGTCCTAAGTTTCAATGTTTACATTTCAGAAGAAAGTAAACATCCAGAAACTGTGATGCGAACAGCTGAGGACACTTCTATTTGACAGCTTAAAGAGCAGAAGCAAGAACAGCTGTTTCAAGCTAACTAAAATCCAAATTGCATTGAATAAAGAACGGGTAAAGAAAACCCCTGTGCGCAGAACGGGTACATCAGCTAGTATTATCGTAAAACGATTTGACTTCATTGGTCGAACTATACTCTAAAATTTCTAAATATGTTGGAAAAGTGTGCTTTTTGATCTAAGCAATCAATAAATAATGTTCGGGTAATATTTACGTAGTATTTAATATTACAGGTTCCTTTTGGAATTGTTGAATAACAATTGGAAATAGTATTTATCATTATTAGTGCCGAAGGTTATATTTTCCGGCACGCGCTCGTATTTTCGATCAAGTACCGGAAAAACACTTTAGGTACGAGTTATGAACGATCTTTTCAACACACTGTAAAAAATAATAATTGAACATCTTTTTCAGACATTTTTATCAGGTTTTCTGAGACAAATTCCTCACAACATAATGACAACAATAGTGTTTACATTGTGTTTACGTCAAACTAGTAATTAAATAAATAAGAACAGGTGATTTCGAATGCAAGACTGCTATTGTTATACGCAACACGCTACTAGCGCTCCTGGTGTCAGAATAACTAATAATCAGAACAAATACTAGCTGCTTTTACGGCACTAGGGTGTAAAAGTATTACTTTCGGTATTTACAGCTGATATCGAAAATAGGGGTAGAGTTGAAATTAAATGAATTCCTAAAATAATATTCGCCAGACAGTTGGCAACTGTTAACCATTGATCTTAGCGGCTTTCGACTACAAAGGGCTAATACAAACTAGGGCCTTAAAAGCATAAGACATTCAAAATTAATTTTAAAATTATTTGCAGTGAGCTTTTGCAAAATTTAAAGAATTGATATGTAATTTTATTTCCTGAAGAACAAACGGTGTTGGTTAATTGTCTTGTATCAAAAAATGGTGTGGATAACTTACTCCATAAAGGATGCACTTGAACCGTGAAGAATTATATATATTTTACAGTTGAAATAAAAAGGGATGTATGTACTACTCGAGATATATAGGTTAAGTATTGTAAAATAATAATTTTCCAGCATAGGAAATAGTTGTCATACTTTCAGTTTCAATTAATTTATCGCAATCAATTACGCCTTTACAGAGGGGTAAGGGGATTTAACCACGAGTATCAATGCCCATCAAAATGTTACGGAACGGAAAATCTCGCAATATCAGTCTATGCCGTTGCTGAATAAGCATATTCCTACAATATGAACAATTTTATAAGCGTTGCTTTGCTATACTTAAGCTGTATACTCAGCTCTACCTATTGCATTACTTAACTTACTTCACCCCTAATCCATGGATGCTATCAATGTATTGTTAAGGTTTCGGATCTAGATTTTCCCCTACAAAAGGCCTACGGGGGAGGGGTGTGAGGGGCTACGGGACGGGCTACGCTTACCATGGGTCTGAGCTCTAAACACTGCTCACGTACCTGCAACAAAAAATACTTTGATACAGAAAGTCAAAATGCACCGAAGTCTAATCTCGCAGAACTTCAGAAATAGACCAACGCTTTTGCATTATCACTTGGTTTTGAAAATGTCCCAACTGCTTCTGTAAAAACCTCTAGAGGGATAATACATGTTTAAACTTTATGAACTATAGTATCAGAAAATACGAAATTAACAATCGGTCATCTTAGTAAAATTACAATATCTGAATATTTCTTCTTATTTAAAAACGTTATCCTAAGTTTTTAATTTAAAAAATGGCTTTTACGGAAAATGAATGTGAACAGTTATAATAACGACAAATATTTTAAGGTGCTCCACTCACCCCTACACTATTGAGTACCGTGCTTCCGGGGCTTTTGGGCGCCTTGCAAAGAACAAACCGAGTGTACGAGTATAAGGATAGGCATACGACCAAGTCCCGTTTGATGCATTTTAGGACCGGTTCACAAGCAAGGTTCGTAGACCTTTCAGACCAGGTGTGCTTACTTACATAAGAGTAATGTTCGCAGCAAAGATGTCTTACGAGGGCGTCCACTGATTCATAAATCAACAACATACCATAAAGTGTTGCCAATCTTAAGGGTATAATAATGGTACAGCTATTTTTAAATTGTCACTGGACATGCAGAAAGAACATTTAAACTCTTAATCGATTAATCTAATAATATAAATAAATAAAAAAAATCTGTTTCATAAAATAACAGCTTATCATAGAATGTAAGCAGTTAAACAATATTAATTATAATTACACTGATGAGGAAAATATGGTACTCGTACGATATATATCGTGTTTCCAGCAACACTGCAGATTGTATTGGTGATCACTTGTCCTTCCAGCTGTTTTACGAGGTCTCTTCCGGTTAAGTAGAAAACCTTAAATAGATCGACTCAGCACACCTGGTCTGAAAGCTCTACGAACCTTGGTTCGCAAGTGCACTGGTGTCGCATTATCACAAATTATTTATTCACGCGATTTAAATCAGATTAAATGTATTCGAGCTACCATCTACTCTGCCTGTTATAATAGTACATTTTATCACTAGCACCAAAAGTGACGCTTCCATATTGATCTTATTGCTACTCTAAAGAAACAAAATTTGAGGGGTTTGGACCGTTTTCCCTTATTAGCGTTTGTAATGTACTCAACAAACTGGCGTTGAAATACAACACAAAAAACAGCTGTTATCCAAGTTTTTATTGTTGACAAGTTGAATCGTTCATAATAACAGCTGATGACCTCGATCGAAAAGTGTCATCCAATGATGGTTTAGTCCTAGGACGATAAACATCATCAAAATTATAATTGTCGGTCAAGGTCATCAGCTGTTCGTTAATCCTAGGCCCAGAGCGTTCGTTTATCCTAGGAGAAAAAGAACAACTTTACCATCTCAACCAGGGAGGTTTATTGTACAACTGGAGGTAACACTGCTTAACGATTTTGGTCAAAAACGCGAGCCAGTGATTTTGCCAGGTTAGTACACTTGGTGAGGCAAATTTATCGTTCTTTGAACTATCCTAATTGGCTGTTTTATTCATATAAGTGAATCTACTCATGCAATCCACTGGAATAAAAGTAATAAAAGTTGCAGTAAACTCATTTTTTCGTTTGGTTTATGTATCTAATCTTTCCGCGAAACATGATTAATTATGAGGAAATAAACAAATACAAGTTTATTGAGTTTCAAATCATGGATGGGTCCTCGTTTGATTCACTTTGTTCGATTTCAGCAAGTAGTTCTTTGCCTCACCAAAATTTGGAAAGAAAGGCTCGCAGTTTTGTTCAACAGTGGTACCTCCAGTAATACCAATAGAACTCCTTGATCTCAACGCATGTGTTGAAAACATCTGTTTTTGAAGCAGTATGACGAAAATATAATTTATTTTATGGAGTATGCTCACACATTAAATACCTTCTACTTCCCAAGGAGCTCTATCGATCAGCTGGAGTGGTGAGACACGACCGCGAACTCCTCTCGACGCTCTCGGAGCGAAGAGGTTAGAATCATTACGGCGCCGCTATTACGCGATTCCCTCAGCCGAGCTAATTTGAAAATCGCCCAGATAATCAGCAGCAGCCGGCGCCCGTTGTTCCAGTCGCATCTACTGTGACTCCTTTTGTTACCTTCGACGTTTTGGACAGATTCTCCCTTTTCGCACCACTAGGTCCGAAATGTTCGAGACTTACTCGTGCGCTAGCTTTTGGGCTTTAAAATTGTTTTTATTTATTTATATTTATTAAAGGGGATCTCTTAGTCAAATGTTCACCCCGCCAGCCCTCTTTCGGGCTATAAATCCCCCGGAGTACACCTCTTGAAACATTACCTCGGATTTGTTCACCCCTCCAAAATTGTCCCCGGTATATTAGGCAATATTAGTGAATTTCCTTAGGAAAGTGAACTATTAGCATGACCCGCACGGTGAAACTTAAGCCCGGGACCACCATAGAAGTTCCTAACGTGACCCCCTGAACACGTTTTGGGTGATCGTTCAAAATTGTATATATATATATATATATATATATATATATATATATATATATATATGTGTGTGTGTGTGTGTATATATATGTGTGTTTGCACTCTAGCGGTCGCATTTTTGTCCGATTTACTTCAAATTTGGTAGGGATGTTCCCTTCTGTAATCAGTTGGACAAATTCGTTGGGCAAAACAATCGGAAAACTCTAAACCCCTTTTTTGGGGATAAATCTTTAAAATTTCGAGTTTTTGGGCCCAAAAAGGGTCAGAAAAGCCCCGGATGTGAATTTAATTCATATAAAAAGATGGGAATTAGTGAGGCAAAACTTGTAAGCCCTCTTTCGTCATTCTAGCATAAATATTTATAGAGTTATTAAAGAAAATGTGTATCGGCGAAACACAGTACGTTGTCTTATGGGGGTTTTACATTAGAAAATGATATTCATTTGTTCGTGTACTTTTCTCATCCCCAGCAACCTCACCTCTACTTTAAAGCCTGACTGGACCATCTCCTAACCTTATAATGCGCCAAATTGTATTCCCAGCATTGCAGGTAAATAAAACCAGGAGCATCAGAACAGCCAAAAAAATCAATGTTTTCAGACTTCAATAAAAATTGGAATAAATATTTGTTTTATACTGATTCTGAGTTTTAAAACTTTTTCTTTGGAAATTCACTTCCCTCACGTCAGCGTGCTGCGTGCGAACTCGTTTAATTTTAACTTCACCCTGAGACCACATGGTGTCCTATGTATTTCGCCTACACGCTCGGTACTCCCCGTTAATGTTCCCCTGATAAATACATACAAAATACACAGAACGACCCTCCAACAGACATTTGTATGTCACATACTTTAACCATCCTTAAGTCAAATTAAATCAATTTAATTTAGTTCGAAGATTTAAATCATGTGTTTTTTTAGATTTAGTCAACAATATAACAAGTTTAACAATATTGAGAGTAAATGCAGTGGCTCGAGTTCGAGAATCATTTTAATTTTTGGATTACCCGATTCACATAAGGTCATTAGTTCATACTGTGATGTCGATCTAGAAACTTGTAAGCTTGAAACAGCTTTCCTGAGCAGTGTATGGTTAGTACCAACACTGTTAAATATTCAATATAATTTGTTGCTATTCTTCCTTAAGGTTGACACTGAAACGTTTAAAGCCCATGGGTCGGAGCCCCCGAGGTGGGGCTGTTTTTTATAAAACCCCAAAAGGCACAAATATACATTAAGGGCTTTTAAAAAACACATAGATGATCAATTAAGACATAATAGTTTCGCCGGTAGTTCTTATTTATGTCTTATGTATTAAGTTGATTTGGAAATGAGTTTTTAATTTTAAAAAGTAATTTTTCCAGCTCATCTTGCTATTATAAATTATACTTAGATATTTTACTTAATTAATATTCATGACGTAATAAAGATTTACGCAAGTACGTTAGGTGTTTATACATTACAAACATTTACATTTTAATTTACTTTTTTATATTGTAACTAAACACAACCTCTTAAACTAAAGTTAATACAGTTTGTTTGCTTTTTTTTGTTTGTACTGAGTACAAATTTATTTTTGTTGAAACCACCATTTTAAATATTTCTAAAATAAATTGTACGTTCCGATTCCTCCAACCTATCATTTATGTAACAGTCACGCTTTCGCGTTCCGCATGTATCGATTCTACCTGCAAATTCGAATTGGCTATTCCGGCTTGGAAACTTAAACTTGTTTCAATTAATAAAACTGAGAAAGTTTTACTGGAGTTCCTTAACAGCATTTGCAATCATAAAACCCGACCCTACCCGGAGTATCAGCATACGCTTATAAATGAATAAGTCTTCGGTTAAGATTGTATACAACTGGCATGACGTGTGTGTCGTAATTCAGTGCTTTATATTTTTAAAATTTAATATGTCCAATCTTCAACTTTTACCTCTACGAACATCTGAAAAAGGAATTAAATCGAGAAGATTTAAGTCCCCTCAAGGGGCAGACTACATTATGAAGTTTTCAAAGATTTGTAAGCAGAGGGGCGGGGGGGCTGATCAGTGAGATTGGAACTTAACAATCAGCCCCAAGAAACAGTCTGTCCGCCTTTGGCCCGATTTCGGGTTCGTCTTAGGTCGAGAAGATTCTTCGAACCAATCTGAGTAGGTATTGTGCTCGTTCTATAGGGCTCTTTAATAAACTACAGTAGTCTCTTAAAAGGGGGGCTCAACTGTGATACTTTTTTCGTATTTAAAAGTACGATTCGATATGTGTAGTGTCTTAATGAAATAAACATCCAGATAAATTCAGACCTTTGCACCCGACGGTGTTTAGCGTGGGCACTAAATATGAAATTTCAGTGATCAAAATAATAAGCTACTGAACCTAGGGAATAACTGTTAGAAGAGAATATATCCATCTGTTATATTAATTCCATTATAGCTCAAATCATGTGTATAACATTGTTCCTAAAACAGTGGTTCTAAATCTGTAGTTAAAAAAAGGTTTTCCGAACCAAACAGACAAATTTGAAAAGGTATGTATGGATATTTCATATCGTGATTATAAACAATAATGCGTCATTGCATCGTGTCTGGAGTTCGATTGCTGTCATCTCTAGCTTTCGATTTACACACAATAGAGGCAAGTAATAACTTCTGATGCGTCTGTGTACTTTGAAAGAGATTTTCCTACGGTAATTTAAAAAATAACCGCACAAATAATTGTCACTATTAGTTCTATTGCAGTAAAGTCCTAAACTTTCATTGGGCTGGATGTACTTAAAGAACAAGACTTGTCAAGGATATTATTATTAGTTTTGGTTTTAATAAGTTAAGGCATTTATGGCTACTTTGACAAGTACCACATTTAATTTGGAATTGAGTAGATATGAGTTGAGAATAATTGTATAATATGTGTCCCAGAAACCTAAAACCGTAGAACTATATATGTTCTGGGGTCGAACCGACCAGAATTCTCGCTAGAGATTATTGTCTACAGGCTACAACAATTATCACATTAGTTTGTTTGTATTAGTTTTAAAATTATAAAAAATTACTATACCACAGGATTCACGTATAAATTTAACGAATCATGAAGAATTGTACAATTAGCCTAAAGATCCTGTAAAAATCGACAAAGGAACCTGAGACTTGAAATTCGTCATTGTGAAAACGTCCGATCGGAGAATAACGCCGAAAACAGCATCTTGAGCCGATTGTTAAGTCCCAATCTCGAGTTGATCAAATGCCGAGGGGAGGGGAGGGGGAGGGGGAGGGGGATGGGGAGGGGGAGTACTTTGAAAACTTTACTTGTTGCAATTTCACTTCCGGGCGCTTACTTCAACAGTTCTGAGTTTGGGTAGTGTTTGATAAATTCAATTCAACGCTCAGCGAGAAGCAAGATGTAGAACCGCCTGATTATTTCCTATCCAGAGGTTAAAAATGTCAGGACAAAATTAGACAAAATAATACGAAACGTATACTTCTCAAATCTTACGATAAATTGTGAATTAGGAAGGCTAATAAGTTAACATCATATAACACTGTAACTAATAATTTAACACTTTAGTTATCATTCTGAAACATTTAAACAAATTAAATTTAAGGTCTGGAACTTAAATTGATCGGTAATCTTCACCTTCAGTCATCTAGTTTATTGTATGAATAAAACACCTCCCTACCTGTATTGAAAGTTTGTTCACACTTCCCAAGTTTGGGTAAAATTCTTTTAGTACCTCTAATTAACAACTCGCTAGAGAATCCGCACTGCTCTGCGCATCATCAATGTTGCACCTTGAGTTTATGAGTAAAGGCTAATCAAGTTAAATAATGCATGTTTTTTATGGTAAAATATAAAAATACTTTTTGATTAGCGGAAATTCTTTCAAAAGTTCAATAAATAATTAGTGTAAAGATTATAATTTTTGCGCTGAAAACACTAACGAGTTTTAACTATAAATAAGGTAATGTTTTCCTTACCCTTCAAATCGTTTGACCTAATATTTTTCTCGCCAGTGTTCAGCATCAAGGTTTTTATTTACTTCAACAGTCGTGATTTCATGGCCATGTTTTAAGTAATCATGAGATGTAAACAAAAATACTTTCTCCATAAGATTAACATGGGAACTTTAAGAGCTACAGAGGCGAAGCCCATTGAGAATATGTTAGTTTGGATGAGTGATGTAGTCATAATTACCTATCAGTTAACAAAAGGAAGTTGAAAAACGGCCCTGTAGAACGATGTGACGGATTCGACAAAGTTTTGCAATTTTTTAAAATATAATATATGATACCTCTAATAATTGTATAAAAAACCAGCTTCTTACTATGGTTTACCTTATAATACAGTCTATTTCAATTAAATTACTGTACACTTGATATATTTAGTATAATGTTAACTATTACCTAAACTATACAAATACGTGACATTATACACACAAATCTGGGGCTATCGTAAATATGGTGAAGAAGTGTCAAAGTTGAATAAATAAGACACTTCAAGGTTTTATAGGAGTTTTTACTCTGGAAAATATATAACAAAAAATAAATACATTGATTCTATGTTGGTGAATAAGCACCTTGATCTATATCGCACGTTGATCTAAATCGGTCAACTATACAATATCAGCCAGTGTACCCGTACATAATTACTCTCAAGATCAACCTAAAGAATTACTTTCTGGAAATTTAGATAGTACGTACTCAAATTTTTAAAAGTTGTTTATTTGTCCTGTAAAAAATATTTGTTACTCCGAGATATTTAGACGGAAGGAACAGAAATGTCCCAAATACCGACACCCGCAATTTATTTGAATAGCAATGAAATAATTCTTCTTTTAGGTAGGAGAAGAGCTTTATTTCGTGAAAGTTGTATGGGTTGGTGCGCTGACGGGGCTCCGCGATAGGGCTAATCTGCTATTTGGCATCTCCGCTTCGCGCTAAATGATGTATGAATTTTGATAACGCTTATTTCTTGGCTCAATTACCCCCGTATACACCGCTCTCTCGACCGAACAAGAAAATGCGTCGCGTCTTTCGAATCATTCCTTATACTTTTTCCACAACAACTATTCTGTCAGTGTGAATTTAAAATACTTTTCAAATGAAAGGCGAGAGCCATTTTAAGATACGTTATTGAATTATGTTAGCAATTGGACAATTTTACTGAAATAAACTGCTTTATTAGTGAACTTAAGTCTCTGTATTTCTGTAAGTTCTAGAAACATTCGCTATGAAGGCGGGTTTTCCTGCGAGTCCTTTTGAACTGGAGGAGCGACTAGTGGACACCCTGAAAAAAAACGGGTCACCAAAAACTATAAGCTTGGAAAGTTTACCTCGGTCGATTTTTATCGAATTATTTTATGAACTTATGAACCAAAATTTATGCAACTCGACAAGAAAACAAAACCTATTTGCAAGACATGACCTAATTTTGCAGTAGGAAAGAGAAGGGGGCTGTAAAGAATTAAAATATGGCTCGGTATGTGTGGGGGGACAAAGGAATGTGCGAGGGGACAATGGAGCCGTGTGGTAGTGCGGCCGTGGCAAGCGCCGATGTCGCTATGGTGACCTCATCATAAACAGAGCGTATTGATCGGCGATACCACGTGCTCTGAGGGGTGGGCCCCCTACACTACTGTACACTACGACTTGCCCACCTCTGGCCCACCGTCCCTGTACACTACTTCAACTAACTCACCGTCCCTATACACTACTTCAACTAACTCACTGTCCAAATACACTAATTCAACTAACTCACCGTCGCTTATACACTACTTTAACTAACTCACCGTCCCTTACACTACTTCAACTAACTCACCGTCCCTATACACTACTTCAACTAACTCACCGTCGCGTCGCTTATACACTACTTCAACTAACTCACTGTTTCCTATACACCATTTAAACGTACTCACCGACCCCTACACTATTGTACACTACACCGTACCCACCTCTGGCCCAACGTCTCCTTACACTAATGCAACTAACTCACCGTTCCCTATACACTACTTCAACTAAGTCACCGTTACCTATACACTATTTCAACTAACTCACCGTCCCCTGCACTAATGTACACTACACCGAACCCACATCTGGCCCCTGCCGCTCCTCAACTTGCCCACCGTCCCCTTACACTAGTACAACTAACTCACAGCCCCTATACACTACTTCAACTAATTCACCGTTTCCTATACACTACTTCAACTAATTCACCGTTTCCTATACACTACTTCAACTAAGTCACCGTTCCCTATACACTACTTCAACTAACTCACCGTCACTATACACTACTTCAACCAACTCACCGTTTCCTATACACTATTTCAACTAACTCACCGTCCCCTGCACTGTTGTACACTACGCCATACCACTGCCCATTTCTAACCTAGCATACCGTACCCAAATCTAGAGTTCAAGTTAAAAGTGTTAAACATCTCTGAGTGAAATTAATTGTTGAAATAATTTAAAGAAGATGGGAGTTTATGAAAAATTGATATACGTGTGATGGGAGTTATGTAAATACATTGTGGTTCGGTTGGCCACCAATGTGTGATGTCACCATAGGAATGACGAAGAGTTTGGAGTGAGTCACTTGTCCCTTATTTACATGTAATATTTGTATATTTACAAATATAACAAATATTATGTATTGCCATATTATTAGAAAGAAATTACAATTACAAAATTGTGTATTTAAACTGATATGTAATTTCATTTGTCACACGCAATAAAAACCCATACTTCTTGTTTCTGGTAGCCTTATAATAAGTCCGTGTTACAGATGTTAAGCATTTAAAAATTCGGGTATTGAGTAGGAGCTTTAGACAGTAGAAAGTATTTTTTTTAAGCGAGATACAGTGGTTCAAGATTTTATGGAAGTAGTAATTGGTTTCGAAACTATATATCTCTGTAATAAGGGATCCTTTCGTATCCAGAAGTTCTACGCCGTGGCAAAGAAATATTGCTGTAATTACCTGGTCTCATTTACATGAAAACACCCAAACCACATTAATGGCCTTTGTTTTGTTTTTTTAAGTAAAGATGAGAACTTCCTGAATTTGCAGCTAGGTTCCTGAGGACATGGACCAAAAACAAGCCTTAAATTATTTTTCTAGTGTTTGACCAGGCTCCTGGAGTTCCTTCCCAAATAGCAATGCCGTAACTAAAATACTGTCACAATACCCACGATAAACATCGATGAGTATACCCCGTCACAAGTTGAGTCCAGAATGCGGAATGCATACAGATAACAACTGACTAAGAGAGTGGAACTAAAACGCTCTAAAACATTCGGAATTTTCATTTTACATTTTATATTCATTCACATTTTATAACCTGATCAAAGCTATTCCCAAAAACGTTGTAGATAATTTAAGTTGAAGATTCAGGTTTGAAAAACCACTTTGGTCTTCTTCATTTTTACTGCTTATCCTTTGATATTTTTTTTTAACAATGTTTGAGTTAGAATTTTTCGTACTGAATTTAAATTCTCTACATTAAAAAGTGTTTTAACGTAGTACATTCTCTTACCTATTTTAGTTAATTTCTGGGCTAAAATATAAATTTGTGTGAACTCAAATTCCAATGCAGATTTGAAGTCTTGAAGACTAACAAATTAATCAATGTAGAATAACTCCAATTCTGTATATCTCAACTCATAACAAATATATTTAAATGATTTACACACACTTCTCAACAAAAGCTAATTCCGAGAAGCTCTGACATATCCATGGTAAAACAAAGTCAAAGACAAACAAATCAGTTAACCCTTCAGAATCGACAATACATTGCGATGTCACAATGTTTTCACTGCTTCTGAAACCAAAATGTCTTCGTTTGGATTTGACGTAAGGAACATCCATCGTTTAACAGTTTCTTAATGTACCAGGGACAGTTAAGCTCTATAAGTTGGCTGCCTGTCCCATCCCACCCTTTCCTTTCCTGCTATCCTATCCTTCCGGTAACCTGCGAAAATTTTCCGCTTGTGGAATACATGCCTAGCATGCTCGGGTTTCCTAATCCAGCAACAATGAATGAATGAATAAGTTATTATGACCTTTATACTTTGACTTTTATAAATTAACAAAAAGTTTGTTTATTTTAATAGCACAAAAAGCCTTCGCAGAGGCATCTACGCCATATAGTAAATTCTGAAAGTAAATAGCTACGCTTTTCGTTGTATTTGAAACACTTTGTAAAAGGTGCCTCTCAACTTGCTCGTATTTGTAAAATAAATATTACCAATTTTCTTTGTTTTCATTGCAAATTAGATGCACTGATGCCCATTCTGATTCAAATTGTCGGCTGGTATGAAGTTACCGCATTACGATAGTTTATCCGTCGATATCGTTCACTTTCCTGACGCAGGTCGCTGACGTCTGGCGGGCCACTCAGCCGCCACTCAGCTGGTTCATGATGTATGCGCTATTAGCTAGGCCTCATCGGTGGCCTGATGGATCACTATCCCACTCGCGGCAACGACACCCGACTTTCGCTAGGGGAAACCAGTTATTTTGAACATTTTGATTCATTAGCAACTGAACCAAAGAATAAACAAAAAAGTACGAATATATAATTTTTATTCTGATGACTATAGCGCAAATGCAGGTGATCGGTTTCATCCTAGTCTAAAATATAAATATTTTCAAGTATCGAGGTATAGGAATTAGTTGAACCAAACAATCAAACCTATTTCAGTTAAGTCAAATATTTTTAGTTTATACTTCCAAACCTTGAGTTTTTTAAACAAAAATACCCATATTTGTACCGTTAACCGTTACTAACATATCTCTGAAGGCAAGCATGCAATCAGCTTGAATTTATAAAAACTACGAAAAGTCTCAAAACTTTAATTGTCTACAAGTTATAACATTTGAATACGGATAGAACGCAGTAACGTACACCTTTAACAAGCATCGCGTCGAGTGGTGTTTTGCTTAAAACAGTTAAACTCTTTTGTTTAATCTCTGAAGCAATGACTTGACAGATAATCGAAATGTACTCTGTTGGGTTTCATTGGCATGTTAGGAAAAATAACTTCTTAGTCTTCTTACTCCCAGTCCTTCAAGATTTAACATCACAGCCTTAATATTTCTAGAAATTTGTAAATGTCTAAATTCAAAACTCGTTTCACATTCTTGTTTACATGAACTAAACTGAGTCACTAAACTCATTTTTATGGCTCATTAGCAGTAGTTTTACAAAATAACAGTTGATATTGACATTATCACATTTTCTTAAAAGTGGGTTTTCTCCCTTATTTATAAACCGATGTCCTTAGTTTTGGTATCGTTGGATTTGTAATTAAATTTTATATAAAAACCCTGAAAGCTGAAACTTTTTCATATACAGTTTTTGGAATATTTACGTTTAAAACTGTTAAGCAGACACCATTTTGAAAATAAACATTCTAAACCAATTTTTTTCGAGCGAGGATTACTGTTTATAATACCATTACTTAAAAAAATAAGTAACATTACGAATTTATAATTCATTACAAATGCATGACGCGATCTTAGGCCGAGTTGCGCCCACTATCTCAGTTTTTCCTTTCCCTCCAAAGTACAAAAATCGAATTCCGGGCAACGGATGAAAGGTGGGACAGATCGTTAATGTAGGCAGATATTAATTGTGGCTATGTTTGTAGGGGCCCATTGTCGGCCGAGTGTCTATTGGGGGCAGGCCGCGGTTGCCAGGCTACCACACACAACACCGTTGTATACGCCCTATCGACCCTCCTTCCCCCGAAAACTAACAAATTTACCTTCGGATTTCCCGTGTGAAAGTATTTCTCCGATGGCTAGCACGCTGAAGAAGCGCCCGACTCTTGACAGCATCGGGCAGCGGACCGTGCGGCGTCAGGAGTGGCGGAGACTCGAAATATCGACACAGGCTTCGACTGTTAGCGATACAAATTATAAAACAACATTTATTTTCAAGGGTAAAATAAAATTATAAAGCGTCTATGAGATTTGACAATAAAGTTCAGCGAAATCAAAGACTCAAGGGGTTTTAGAGGAGAGCTGTACGCGTGTGTGTCTTTTGCTCCACGGTTTAGGGTCATTTCAAAACACATATTTTGCTCCAGGGGGTGGGCAGGTAGAAATCGGAATCGGGGCCGGTGGACACCTTTTTTGCTCCGCGAGGGGGAGAGTAGGTGACAACTACTGTCCAAGCCGATCATTTTGGAAACTGTACTTTTACATACACGGGAAATCACAATTAGTGCACTTAGTTAAAATCAATTACCTGTACATCGCAAATTTTTTTCACTTTCCCACTTCAAAATTCTTTACAAATTTGCAACTATTACAATAAACAATTATTTTGTAGTAATTATGACGCTAATAATGAAATAGTCTTTGCAACACGAAATAAAAACGAAACATTGCAAATGGGAGTGGAACAAGTGTTTATATTAAATTCCAGGAGTCAAGAAAATCATTTATTTTTTATTCTTTTTAAAGAGGAATTGTAAAGTCTTCAATAGAACTCCATGATTTAATTAGGTTATGATAAAATATTATTTATCATAATTATCATATGCTTTATATAACAAAAGTGCACTTTACATATAGAAAAAGTTAAAATTAGTACACTCAGCCACAATAAAATTACTATGCATAGAAAATCTACGTCATGTAAAAATATGGAACACAAGACACGCTGATTATCAAACAAAAACAAAAGGACCTTGCTTTGATGACGTTTTGAAAATGAACTATTTACTGTTGAATTAAAAGTGTTTCGACAGAAGATAAAAGCAATAAGGAATCAAGCCACTTTTACCAAGTTTCATAAAAATATATTCACAAATAAGCGATATCTATAAAGTTTTATTTGTCCTCCATAAGAATACAAATTGGGGCTGAGTACGCACGTTTGCTGAAACAAGGAACACAACAAATAGTATATTCATCACTAGGACCAAAAGTGACGTTTTTTCAATTCGAGCTCATGTAACGGCTGAGGTCGGAAAATAAGCTCGGATCGAAAATCCACGTTTTCTCCTTGTGATGAACTATATTTTTCGTCAAACTGCAAATAATAATATGATAACGATTTCTCAAAAACCATTTTTTTACTTGTTTACCTTTAAACGTTTTCTTCCATCTTGATCCAGCTAATCTAAACAAGCCGATGTTACACAATATTCCATTGTTTACCAGTTGAATAATTCGTTCAATTTATATTTAACAACTGGTGACCTCCGACAAAAAGTGTCTTCATATGATGTGTTTTTGTCCTAGGACGAAAAAGATCATCCAAACAATACTTTTTTCCTTATGAATAAAAATAACAACTTTAGCATCTCAATGCACGTGTTGAAAACAAACAGTGTGACGAACAATGGATTTTTAAGCGAATATCAATATAAGGTTACTAAAGTAAGGTATATCGGGTTATTCATTTATGTTCGTACTGAGGGAGACATAACATTTTATTTATTCCCCATAATCATAAAAAGAGGGCTTAGTACGCAGGTTTGCTGCAACAATTAACAAACTTCTTGCTCAATAACTTCAACTCGTCACAACATCACAGTCACTTCCCCGATAACGTCATCTACTGCGTCGTCCGATAAGGTCGATGTCCATTGTTTCATTCATGACTACATAACGACTGACGAAGCGGCAGACTGATTAAATATTATTATACGATACACTTGTAGTAAGTCTAGTTTACACACGTGCAAGCATCTCCAGTGCAAGTTAGATTCGGTAAGTCAAAAAGTGACAAGAACAATTGACTTTAAAAACAAACTTATACACGTCTCGTCTAAACCCCCTTCCCATCTCAACTATAATTGTATAAATTTGACAATCAAGTTTTGAAAAAACCTAGAATACAATGCCTTATCATCACAACTAACAATGACAATTTGACCACGAAATTCTCAAAAATTAAGATCCTAGTTCCTTATTACCATAATCTCTAACCATTAATTTGACAATGAAGTTTAGCGAAAATCAAGACCCTAATTCCCTGTCATTACAACGAACCATGACAATATTACAATGAAGTTCAGCAAGATCAGAATTAATGCATGATTAGTTAATACCATGGTAATAACTCTTAGAGAATATCGTAGGAAAATTGTTGTCAAATTGTAATCATTGATAATTTAAATGCTAGGAAGATAATTAACTTTGAATTTTCTTTTAATGTATTATATTTAGTTGTAGGTTCCTAAAAATAGTATCTTAAACTTAAAAAAACTGGCATAAACATGACCTAATCCTTTATTTTGGAGAGGTAGCCCTCGTTTAAAAAATATCATTTCAACCATTGAGACCGCGCCGCGCCGTCGAATTTCGATGCACTCAATATAGCTACAGACCTGTTCGGCGGGAATGTTGTTCCGCAGTGTGCAGGCGCCACTTCCTCCCGAAGTATTTAACCTGTCTAAAATGAATACAGTTTTAAACGTTAAATATTAGTTTAATTACAGTAATACAACATTATAAAATTGTGATTTTTAAATTGTTTACTTGTGCGGTAAATACACTAAAATACTAATAAATCACCTACTTTAGATATTCTCAAGTTAACATGGGCTATTCGCAGACTCATTCAGAATCGAATACGACGAATAGGAAAACAACATTAAACGTCTTGGAATATTGATATCACTATTGCGTATGCTGATAATTGGATTAATTAATGATTTTAATTTTAAATTATGATGAATTTAATTTATTCGGTTATTTATTATTTTACCGACACAAATGGCCAGGGAATGTGGTCCAAAACTTTACTTGTAGACAAAATTGACGTAAAATCTTGACTTCACAAGTCAAAGTTACAAGACTAGATTAGGCTAGAAGTGCCTAAATTGTCTAAATATGTGATTCCTTTAAATAAATGAGTCAGTTAAGTCTCTTATGAGTCAGTTAAGTCTCTCATGAGTCAGTTAAGTCTCTCATGAGTCAGTTAAGTCTCTCATGAGTCAGTTAAGTCTCTTATGAGTCAGTTAAGTCTCTTATGAGTCAGTTAAGTCTCTCATGAGTCAGTTAAGTCTCTTATGAGTCAGTTAAGTCTCTCATGAGTCAGTTAAGTCTCTTATGAGTCAGTTAAGTCTCTTATGAGTCAGTTAAGTCTCTTATGAGTCAGTTAAGTCTCTTATGAGTCAGTTAAGTCTCTTATGAGTCAGATAAGTCTCTTATGAGTCAGTTGTCTCTTATGAGTCAGTTAAGTCTCTTATGAGTCAGTTAAGCTCGTAAGGATCAATTTGTAAAAGCGTTCTCTTGGTCGAAACCTCATCCAGTATCAGTAACAGTAGACTGTTTGTTACTGAGACGATTTGTTTAAAGTGACGTGAGTCCTAAACAGTGAGTAAATCAAAATTGTATAATTAAAGGTATTTTATTATCTCGCTAATTTTTTGACTGATACTAAACACAGAGTCTTTCTATGGCACATTGTTTTTCTAAATAATGTCAGATTGCGATCACGATTTATAATGTTAGATATTTAGTATTTCACAGAGTAAAGATTTCCATCCGAAATGCATTAATCGTGATAGTCGTTAATAATCTGTTTCTGTTTTATTTCAAGATTGTTTCTGTTTTTGGAATTTTCAAGTAAGGACGAGGAGGATGGTTAGCTGTAGAGGGGAAGCGATATGGGGATGAGTCAGATTGAAGTCCTCAAAATACCGCCCAAATATTTCAAATGTATTCATTTTTAACAACCTTATTCAACGTTTAAAAAAAACGGACTAAACATTTCAAAACAGACAATACGTCATATAAAAATTGGTTTAGTGGGTGTGGATGTGTTGAAGCTTTTTTTGTTTTTGTTTTACTCAGGCGGGATTGGATATTTCCCGTTGAAATAAATAAATGAGACGCGAATGGCAAACTTGCACATACAACCAGTTTTACAAGTTTTTCCGCACACTTTCTATTTCGTGATTGCTATTTTTCGGCAAGCGGCAGCAACATCTCAAAATCAAAGTGGTGAGATCATTTAATTTTTTTGTTTACACTAAAATTTAAATAATATGATCCTGAACTCAAGATTTACCATGGGGAGTTTGTTTTTATTAATGTTAAACATAGTGCTCACTTTAGGTGACTGATAATGTACCAGTGACTGAAATTTCTTCAAAGTGTGAAACGACCATGCAATAAGTCCTTACTTTTATAACTGACTCTTTTGTTGTTTCATTTAACTGCATTGTAACCACAACGAAGTAACGGTCTTCTGTAAAGCATCAAATATTGTTTGAAAGACCTCATTTTAAAATGTATTATTAGCAAACCGCTTCCACAAACCAGTCTTCAAACGGGCTTCTCTATCGCGATTGGCGAGAGGTCTAATCTGTACTGAATTGCAATTAGGAATTCTTAAAATACCTCAATTTGCAAAACAATCATTCTTTTAAGGTCGGATTTGAGACAACCTTTTCTATAAACAAAGACATGTTAAAATGTGTTTAATTTTACCTACTGTCACCCATCGGGTCCAGACTTCCGATTATTGATTCGTCCTTAAATTAGTTCTCAAATGTCTTAGAGATGATGGTAATAAGGAATTAGGATCTTGATTTTCGCTACAATTCATTGTCAAATTAATGGTTAGAGATAATGTTAATAAGGAACTAGGGTCTTGATTTTTGTTAAACTTCATTGTCAAATTATTGATTAGAGATGATAGTAATAAGGAACTAGGGTCTTGATTTTTGTTAAACTTCATTGTCAGATTAATGGTTAGAGATGATGATAATAAGGAACTAGGGTCTTGATTTTTGCTAAACTTCATTGTCAAATTAATGGTTAGAGATGATGGTAATAAGGAACTAGAGTCTTGATTTTTGCTAAACTTCATTGTCAAATTAATGGTTAGAGATGGTGGTAATAAGGAACTAGAGTCTTGATTTTTGCTAAACTTCATTGTCAAATTAATGGTTAGAGATGATGGTAATAAGGAACTAGGGTCTTGATTTTTGCTAAACTTCATTGTCAAATTAATGGTTAGAGATGATGGTAATAAGGAACTAGAGTCTTGATTTTTGCTAAACTTCATTGTCAAATTAATGGTTAGATATGATGGTAATAAGGAACTAGAGTCTTGATTTTTGCTAAACTTCATTGTCAAATTAATGGTTAGAGATAATGGTAATAAGGAACTAGGATCTTAATTTTTGAGAATTTCGTGGTCAAATTGTCATTGTTAAACTTATTGTTTAGACTTACTACAAGTGTATCGTATAATAATATTTAATCAGTCTGCCGCTTCGTCAGTCGTTATGTAGTCATGAATGAAACAATGGACATCGACCTTATCGGACGACGCAGTAGATGACGTTATCGGGGAAGTGACTGTGATGTTGTGACGAGTTGAAGTTATTGAGCAAGAAGTTTGTTAATTGTTGCAGCAAACCTGCGTACTAAGCCCTCTTTTTATGATTATGGGGAATAAATAAAATGATGTTCTCGAATGTCTTACGAGGTAGAACATAATATGTCGTTGTACACAGAAGTACAAAGGCTTCAGGCAGAACAACTTACCTCCCGACCAGTTTAGGGCGACTGCGCGATGTTGTAGCATTTTAAGACTTCGCTAATTACATTTTAACGCAAGCAATGATCTGCTTCGACTTCCAACTTACAACTCCATTTGTGACTGTGTTTCTGGAAATGTTTCCTCTGACGAAGTCCTTAAAAATAAGGTATATTTAACTATATTACATTTAAGATTTTTAAGACTACCTTTGTAGAGTATCCTCCCTTGCCAAAACAAAGGAGCTATGATACGAGAAATTAGATCATTAATATTATTATCAACATAAAATAAAATGTCAAGGTGAATATTTATTTCGTACTGCCTCTATTTTAGAGTGGAGTTCTTGCTCTTTGTCATTCCACTGCATAACTCGTTCTCAAACCGGTTTGGGCCCTTCTTAGCCTAATATCCGAATGCTTTATTTGCCCCACAAAGAACCCGAACCACATCGCCATACCTGACCCCATTCCCTCTGAATCCCTTATACTCGAGCTCGTTTTTTCAACGAGGCTTGACATTAAAATTAAACCAATTTACATTGTTGAGGATTAAATCATCATTTTCCTTATCTTTCTTCTTGGTTGCCACCGATTTCGATGCTGCTTCATCTCCTGAGCAAACGGGTGTCCCAAAAAACTGCACAACGTATGGAGTGTAAATAATTTATAAATTAATAATCGTTCTGTGCTAATTTTCCTTATTGTGCGAGAATGTGGGTTCGCTAAAATCATGAGCCTGTCTACCATTTTACACAGTTAGTATGTTAGTATGTTCTCGTGCTGTGTTTGTGACGATCCTGTTGAACATTATGATTCCGGTCCTTCTTAATGATATCATGAAATCGTAATGCCAGTGTTGATCATGTAATCCAATAAAACTTTACAACCATAAGATTAACATCTGACCTTTGAGGGCGAAGAGTGATAGATTTCCTAAACTGTAATTAAACTACTCTATCGTAAGTGAAATTTAAACTTCAAATTTCGTATTTGTGCCTACGGGATGTAATAAAATAGTCGTACAACACTTACAAGCAGCTATAGGAAGCATACTCATACGGATTATAATAAACAGCGAGTCCATTCATCCCACCACAAGACCGTTGATCAGACCGTAATATAGCGTTCAAGATTATTTTATCTGAAGACAACCGCGGATCAATAACAACTATAAAGGCGATTGCTCGAGCCAACGGATTCAACCTGACAATAATATATGAAATTGGAGTGAAAATACAAAGGAAGATTAAGAACCAAGAGACTTCTTAGTATAACAACATTACAGGCAGGAGAGAAAAAACATCGAATAAATTTGAAACGTTCAATTTCACAAGAACTAGGTCACAAAAGGTCGCCAACCGACTCAAGAAATACGAAGCTAATGTAGCCTTCAAAACGCAAAATACCATGAATGGAAAACTGAATCTCAAGATTGCAACAAATTCGACGTGTTCGGCATTTACAACATTGACTGTAACCACCTTGAAAACCTTGATGTTGGTCAAACTGATAATTTTGGTAAAAGATTTAAGAACCATTTATCAGCTTGGAAGTACATGAAACCGGAAATATCAAACATAGTAAAACATCTTTTAGAAGACGGCAAGCCATAAATGGCGTAGACCCAGAAATTGTTCCTATTTGAAGTATGTATACAATGTATCTTTGTCATTTATCGCATGCATATTATTCCGCAATTCAAATAGTTCATCTTTCAATTCTAAGTACTATTTGCTTGTACTAAACTTTAATATTCGTGACTGTTATTGCTTTTTATATGTATTTATTGTATGTTGTTGATTGAATTTTTTTTTGTACTGTGATTTGTGTAATGAGCAATTAGTGATGATTAATTTGCATGCTATATTGATCTTCTCACTTTTGTAGCTTTACATCTATTATCTGTATCTCAAGATGAGAATTTAAATTGGTGTAAACCGTATATAAATAAATAAATATAATGACCACCCTACAGGTAAAATAGAATATAACCTCAGCATCCTCAAGAATTGTAAGAAAGGAAAAGTAATGAGTGCATTGGGATAATTGTTTGTATATAAGGGAAATTTTAAAGATAGATTGTAAAGAAATAAATGAACATGTTAATTTTGACTCTAGTTGCACAATTAGGAACTTGTTTCCGGAACTTCCGGTAACCAATAGGATATAAATATGGACGCCATTTTGATTATGTCATTCTCTCGTTGGACCTGATGCTGTTTGTGACTGGTTGAAATCGATTGTAAGTGGTGTAAGGCGTCTTTTATTACATCCTGTAAGTCATAACAACACGTACTATGCTAATCAATAAGTTGAATATTTGTACCTATTCTGAAAGTGGGAGGCTGAGGGTTGCAGAAATTGGATATATGCATTTATGGGGACAGATTCAGAAACTCCTGCTTTGTTGAACTGCATTTATTGAATTTAAGATCTAATGACAACCAATTTGCATTTAAGTGTTAATATCTTTAACAAAATCATCTTAAATCGCTTGTCAAAAGTAGCCCTAGGCGCACTTAGTCACTTAGTCGACTGATAACTGATTCTTGAGCCGACAGATCAAATGCCAACTGTTTTTTTTACGGAGCTTGACATTAAAATTAATTCTCCAGATTAAATTCCTATTTTTTTGCCTACATTGAAATGCGAATCTACTATAACCCTGAATATTCATCAGTGATGGCTAGTGTCTTAAGAAAAACTCTACCGTGTGTTCTGTTGTATCTTGTGGATGACTATGTGTGTGTATGCCATATTTGCCAACGTCCGTTACACGTCACATTGACATCACGGTGTTGCATTAGCAGTTCATTTTACTCTTACGCGATGGGTTTGTCGATGATATATTTAAATAATATTACAAGAAATATGTGCTATTACAAATGTATTTTAATTGTTGTATTCGAGAAAAAAGGAGGTAGTAATTGGTTCGCATTGGTTGTATGACTTGAGAGAGAGACTTGAGTACGTTAACGCTAAATATCAGAGGGGCTTTCAGTGGTTAAAAGAAATTCATTCATAATTGAGAAGATAACGTTGTAACTGATTTAAGGCTTATCTTTAAACTTGGATCCCATAAATGATGTCTGATCCATAATGAAAACGAATTGAGCGAAAACAACACAACCAGACGATCAAAATTTGTGTTTAACTTTATGTGTTCATGATCCAAAATTGGTTATATTAGTAGGTGAATAATAACAGATCTTAAAGGCATGGATATTTATAATCTGAACGTCGTATTCACCTAATCGCCTGTAGTATTGCTAATTACTCTATACTTTTTAAAGTTTCGCTGTTATCAACCGTGTTTTGTGTTCCAAATGTAATACAAAATATGAATATGAATATTTTTATTTATTCGTAAATGTGTTTTTGATTGTGTTTGTGACTGTGGCAATTTTAATTTTTGACCTATCCTATTTGGATAATACGTTCTTTGTATATGCACCACTTGAAAATGGCGTATTTACGATGAAACATGTAGTGGACTAAATCACTAAAATTTGAACTGTTGATGACAAGGTGTGTACCAATTTTAGTCTAAGATGAATATTTTATTCAAAAAATTTAAAATGTATTCTACAATGCAAAATTAAACAAGCAAATTGTTGTTACTTAATTCGTGGCAATAGAATGTATGGTAAAATTATACCAAAACAGCAACTTTTTTCAAGATTGGAAAAATGGTATTAATATTTGTTTCAAAAAATAAATACCAATGGTTGCATTCCGTTATGAAAAATTATACTATAGAAAAAAGTGGTATTTTCAAAATTAAGAAACGTAGTTTAAAATGGGAGCGTACAAATTTTAGTCACTCGCAAGAAACCAGACTAGGTTCATGGCATTAAAGTATTAACGCACGAGTGGGGTTTCAGTATAGGTAGTTTGCGTACGCCCGCTTATTACTAGGCCTACCCATTACGCTAAATGTCATTTTGGTTCGAGTGTCTGAGAGTTTGGCACAATCCCAAAGACCTGTAAAACTTACAAATAATTATCAGAATATAATTAGAATACAGCAGAATATCAACAGAATATAACGTCAAAACAACTCGAAAATTATCTGTTACATATTAAGACGAATTTGTAAGCAATGATTTGATGGTAAGCAATATAATTCATCTCGATAGACAGAATAATATCATTACGGTGTCCGACAATTTCACGTTCATAAATACTTTATGAAAATAGTGTATAACCACAAAAAACACCACGCACCTTATGTTTTAGGTATATCCACCTGCACTTCCTAAAAAGACGGAAGACACATTTTTATTGACTGCTAATTTGATGAGGTTAATAGATGACCAGAATTTTTTATTCAAAATCAACCATTCTTAAGGCCGCTTTCCCCAACTCAAGTTTAAACTAAACCTGGAATTATTTTATACTTGAGATTAAGGCACAATTCGTTTTCCACAACATTTTATCTAGCCAGTTTAGTTTAATCCACAAAATATCAAGCTGGCTTTCATACGATTTTGTCTGTTTACCCTCTAGTTAAACTGAAAACAAATGTTATTACAAGGGATTTAAGGTTATGTTGCCAAAGAATGAAATCGGTAAATAAAGTTCTCTCTATAGGTTTAACATAAACCGAGTTTAAACTACCCATAACACATTGGGAAAGCGGAATTTCTCATAAACTTAAGTTTAAACCCAAGTTTAAATTAAACTTTACTTGGGGAAAGCGGCCCTTAGACACAAGGATAATAAGTTGCAAAGGGATCTGACTATCTGTTGAGGAGGGACGGGTTTTGAAAGTTCTGGCCTTTTATCACAGTGTTATTGGCCTTATGCGGGAAGCAGATAGAAACGCAAAAACGTTTCGTGACTGGAGCCCCCTGTTAAACACGGGACACATCATCAGCACGGGACACATCATCAGCACGGGACACATCATCAGCACGGGACACATCATCAGCACGGGATACATCATCAGCACGGGACATATCATCAGCACGGGACACATCATCAGCACGGGACACATCATCAGCACGGGACACATCATCAGCTCGGACACATCTTCAGCACGGGCCACATCATCAGCACGGGACACTTCTACAGCACGGGACACTTCATCAGCACGGGACACTTCATCAGCACGAGACACATCATCAGCTCGGACACATCTTCAGCACGGGCCACACCATCAGCACGGGACACTTCATCAGCATGGGACACATCTCAGCACGGGACACATCATCAGCTCGGACACATCTTCAGCACGGGCCACACCATCAGCACGGGACACTTCATCAGCATGGGACACATCTCAGCACGGGACACTTCATCAGCATGGGTCACACCATCAGCACGGGTCACATCATCAGCACAGGGCGGCCAGTGCCTCTCCCTTCCCAGCGAGCTACAATGATGTTCGTCACTGTTATGTTATTAAGTAAAACTTGCTAATTATCATAAATGAATTCTCATGGTTTTCCCTTTATTTTAGTGGCCTACTCATTCATTTTCATCCTCACATATGTGGTGTTATTAAGGTTTGCGTACAAGCTGTAATTTTACCTTTTCTGACAACAAATGCATGTTATCTTTGTTAAACAATTATCCAACTAATACAATACAGTATTATACATGGCAATAATGTTGTTTAAAACATGTTTATTACAAATCATAATTGTGTATTCGGGGAAGAGCACGCAATCTGTTCCAAGTGAACAGAGGTTGTCATTTTATTTTCAAGGCAGCACTTGGATTAATCCCTCTGTGCTTATCGTTTTAAACCATCCAGTGCTGTGGTATTTATTTTACCCTTTTTTACCATCGTTACAAACTTTAAATTTTAAACACCACTTTATTATGCTGTTGCAAAATAGGTTTAACTATTTGAAATTCATAATTGATTAAAATCCTACAATTGAATATGAATATTTTGATTTTACTATAATTAGTTTTCGGGACCTTTAGAAATAATTATCAAACTAAAATTATTTCCGATCTGCATCGTTAAAAATATATTTTACTGTGGCTAATATGGGTTCTCATTATAATGTCCATGATTGTTGAGGACATTTTGCAAAATACTACGTAGGAATTGAAAAGAACTTTGTCATATACTTTCGGTTTCAAAACACAATGTACCCGAATTTGAATTGTTATATATACGTTTACCTAATGGTACATTGGTTTAGCTTGTTTTATTTTGCGTTATAATAACATGCCGTTTAAACTATGTTTAGAAAATCCTTGATATATTTTATTAGTGTTTGTAACACAAGTTTAAAGTTTACAACTTAAAGAAGTTCTTCGCGAGTGTTTGATTTTAATTATTTTAATTCATTTACCTGAGAGCTAATGGTACCTCAAGCGAGGACATGACGTTGTTGTTGTTGGTGGTGGTGGTGGTGCTGGTATTGGTGTAGGTGGTGATTTGGCGCTTTCGATCCCATTTAAAAGGGCTGTATCCAAATTCACCAATGGTTGAAGGGTCGGGCATAATTCACCAACCCCGAACAGGTAGAAAAACCAGGCCGGCAAAACATTCAAATTCACCAACCTTTGCCCGCGGGCGGTCGGGTTGCCGGTCCCTGGGTCTTGTGTTTGTCTACGTCTGTTTATGGATTTAACAGTAAACCATTAAATAATTTATACCAAATCCGAAGATTTCAAAAAAATTATTATAGTATACATACATGCAAGCTTCCATGCCGTTGTGACTTAGATTAAATCACAGTAAGTAAATTATAGTTGAAGTAAACGGTATCACAAAACTGACATACTTTTCCTTTTTAGGGGATGGTTACCCTTCAAAATCATAGTTAAACTGCATTTTAAAAAACACCTGAATATATCGTGGACTAGTGCTTACATACCTAATTTGATCAAAATCGGCCCATTGGTGTGGGCTCTCTAGGTCTTTGCACATCCATATTCAGACATACATTACCTAAATAATCACTCTTTCGGTTCAGGGAGCACTCAAAATGAATATTTAAACCGATAACTCAGATTCGAAAAGTTTACGAAAACAATACTTTTGCCATAATACTTTGTAGGGGGAGAAAGTAAAAACCGTATGATTAATAGGCCCCAACTGCAATCCGCTTTCTGAATCCAATCCAGAATGAAACATCTTATTCTGATTTCTTCCCTGACTCGAACACCCGCCAGCAGGCACTATGATGGCCTTGGTAATCAGTGTTGTTCGACCACTATTTGAAAATTACCCTCGACCTCAGGCAAAATTACCCTTTTTCGCCATAAATTACCCTCGACAAATTTTCGAGGTCCGGTAAGCGCACTTTTGGTATTTGTAAAATATACTTTAAATCAGAAAGTTAAATTAAAAACTATTTACGCACACTAAATTACTTAAACGTTGACTTAAAAATAATTAAGACATCAATATTATCTAGTCCTAAACCATGCAATTATGTTGTTGCCATTTTTAAAGCTAATGGAATATTTTACGTTTTGATATGAAATGGTCCAAACACTAATTTTGTTACTATCTAACGTTAACCATACGACAACTGGGTCCAGTATTCAAACTTTTCAGATTTTGGTAGGATTATCTGGCGAATTGCAGGTTATGAGGCAAACACGATAACCATTACGTTACCCAATCCTTTTTTAATGTTGTTAGGCTATAGAACAAAAACAAATTTGTTTATAGGCCCAATGCGTGTACGCCATCTGTTCCTATATTTATTAAATAGTAAATAATATGAACAAATAAAAGAGTGACAAATAAGTAATATAACAAGCTATTAAAATGTAATAAACCCTTGAATGATATTACCCTTTTTTACCCTCAAAAGTAGATTACCCTCGAAAATACCCTCGACGGGTAAAATTACCCTCGAAAAGGGTAACTACGCTCGAATTCCCAACGCTGTTGGTGATGGTTCTTTTTAGGTACCCATCTACCTAACCAATGCGCCGAGGGGCTGCTAGCGGATTCCCGGAATTGGTAAATTTGAATCTTTTGACTGACCCTCAAACCATTGGTGAATTTGGATACGGCCTTTAAAAGCATGACACAAGTACACCCTCCTAATCTTCCGCTACTTCGGCACAAAAGAATAAACTATATAAGTATCGTATATAGAATTATATTCTGCATAAATATTCAAAGATCACGGTTTTACACTAGGCCTACATTGTAAAGTATTTTATCTGGCGATAAGAATTTTCGTGGTTTCAAAATATATGCTCTTAATAGAGTATCATCTCCCATTAGTGCAGATTGACAAACAACAGCTGGACATCGGAATAGCTGGTCCACTTTTTAATATGCGGAAAAGAATTTACCGATATACAATAAAATAGTTGTAAAACAATCGTGGGCAAACCCATTATAACTGTAAATAAACGGTATCAGGAAACTGACACATACTTTCTCCCTTTAGCCCAACTTTAATGAATAAATTACTTTTTAATTACTAAATATAGTATACAAAGCACGGTCGAATGTGCAGAAAATCTTGTAAACAAGTTTTTTTTAAACACATCCACCCAAATCCCTGCTTTGGAGGCACTACAGAATCCATTGCTACACTCGTGGTTTTAAGAGGGGAAATGCCCCCTATTACCCCCCCCCCAGGGTTAAAGGGGCAACATATTTCGAATTTCCTCTGTTGGTCAATGCTAAATTGACAAGCATATCAAGTTTGAATGAAATGTATCAGTAAATAAGAGAGAAATAGTAATTTTTGTATTCCCCATAAGAATAACATTGGACAACGTACTGCGTTTACCGCTAAATGAAAATTTCAATTTTCTCCGAAACCAGCAATCGTAGAATAGTAATTCAAAATACTAAATTATTTAGTTTTTTGAGCTCTTTTTAATGGTGAATAGTAATATTTTCTTATGTTTATGTCTTTTAATGAAAAATCAAAAAAACTGAATTTTTGATGTTTTAAGTCCTGTAATTTCTGAACCCGAAGTTTTACAGAAATGCGGGTGGTGCCATTTTGTTGGAAAACTGAAGTTCTACAAACTACTAAAGTTTAATCAAAATCGTTAGAGCCGTTTTTGAGAAATTTGGATTTTTCATGTTTTTTGGCGGTTTTGGGGGGATAATTACCCTTAAAAATCAAAAATTCAAAAAAATGAAAAAAAAACGCCTGGAGATATCGTGGATTAGTACCTACATGCCAAATTTCATAAAAATCGGCCCATTGGTTAAGGCTCTAGCTCTGTACACATCCACACAGACACACACACACACACACACACACACACACACACACACACACACACACACACACACACACACACACACACACACACACACACACACACACACACACACACACACACGGACACACACACGGACACACACACACACACACACACACACACACACACACAGACAGACATAACGTAAAAACCACTTTTTTGGGTTCAGGGAGCACCAAAACGAATATTTCCACTAACAACTCAAATTCGAAAATTTTGACGAAAACAATACTTTCTCCATATACTATGTATAAGGGGAGAAAGTAAAAGGAACAAATATTTTAATTTGGGTGATTAAGGAGTATTTGTGTGTCGTTTGGACTAAATGTTTCGTATATTTTAAATTTGTTGACCATTATAGTCCGTGGAGGTTGACAATGTTATTCCTACGATTTGTATACCTTCTACTACTTTACAGAATTTGTTTATTACTCTGTTATAATTTGTATTATAAATTTGTTTAATGTAACAAACCTTTGTACTTTATTTTGGAGATAAAATATGTTTTGAAATTTGAATTTGAATTTTTATATATGTATGTTTTTTGTGTATATTGTTCAGCCGTTGTAGATTGTGCAGTCAACAATGTTATTCATTCAATGTTCTTAATGTCACATTTGGGTGTTTTTGGCCGCACTCATATAAGAGGGGCGCGGGCCGCCCCGAGTGAATTATGTATCGTGTTTTGCACCTGTTTCCGATTTGCTCCTGTTCCTGAACCTTTTTCATACAACCTACCTTTTTTATTGTTTTATATGGAGCCACATCTCATGAAAATTTACATAAGATTTTAGTTTTACAAAAACAAGCAACACAATGATTTTGTTAATGTTAGGTTTTAAATGGATGGCTTCAATTAAAGTTAATTTTTCAAGGCTGTAAATTTTTAAAATTTTTAGTTTATATGTTTTTGAATTAATTTTACATGTTAAAAAATAATTAGCATAATTTAAAACCTTGTGCTCTTTTCATAACTATGACTCGAGGAACAAAAACAAAATTGCCTTCAGCCAACATAAAGTTAAGTTCCTTGAAAAGAAACATTCCTATGCAGGAATTAAATATTATAATGTATGTATTGACAATATTTCAAGAATTGAGTATATTAAAATATTTAAGAAATAATTGAAAAAATGCCTGCTGCTGAAACCATTTTATTCACTTAATGAATTTGTTTATGTAAAAGATCAATGCATTTAGTTTACTTTATTTTATTTATATTAACACATTTTCTTGGTTTTAGTATTTAAATCAATGACACCATTCTTGTACAACATAAGTGCTAATGTTTTGTAATGACGAATAAACCATATAAAATTCTATTATTTAGTACATTTCATTAAAAAAATGGTTCAAAATTAACATTAGTACTAACATTAAAAATATTAGTACCTATTTAAGATTAGTGTTATTAATTTAATATATTTTCGTGCTATCCTTATGGAAACAATATCATTATCACTAGTCGAAGTCCTTTGAGGCACCAATTCATTAAATAGAGGTAATAAGTACCTACGTAAGAGATAATAGGGGAAGTCGACTCCATCAGCTCTATATCTAAGAGAATAAATATTACAATATCGTAAAGATTTCAATCATCCCATATGGATAAAATGGGTTTTATTGAATGTATTCATCCTAATAACATCCTAATCTACTAGGTATAAAATGTTATTTAAGTAGTGCTAAATATGGGACGTTCCTTTAAAACGCACCTCAGGATTTGAATGTAAAAACCAAGTAATGATATTACTTGAATATGTTTTATTCTGTTGGCACATTCTAACATCAATTATAACTTCATAATATAAAAACAATATTTTTAGACTAGGTGCTCGAACAGACAACCTCCCATCATATAGTCCGATCTAATCAGAACATTTTAAAACCCATATTCGTATTTTAATGCAACACCTTCAGAATAACAGTTAATAAAATAAACAATACTGTATTTCAATAATGCAAACCAGCTGATCGATGATGAAGTGAAGGAAGTGGTGTTGCCAACTTATAAACTTTTATTAGTGAATTTCCTTTGGAAAGTGAACTATTAGCATGACCAGCACGGTGAAACTTAAGCCCGGAACCACCATAGAAGTTCCTAACGTGACCCCCTGAACACGTTTTGGGGGGTCGTTCAAAACTGTATATATATATATATATATATATATATATATATATATACACATATATATATATATACATATATATATATACATATATATATATATATATATATATGTGTGTGTGTGTTTGCACTCTAGCGGTCACATTTTTTGTCCGATTTACTACAAATTTGGTAGGGACGTTCCTTTCTGTAATCAGTTGGACAAGTTGGTTGGGCAAAACAATCGGAAAACTCTAAACCCCCTTTTTTTGGGATTAATCTTTCAAATTTTGAGTTTTTGGGCCCAAAAAGGGTCAGAAAAGCCCCGTATGTAAAATGAATGCATATAAAAAGATGGGAAATGGAGAGGTGAAAGTTTTAAGCCCTCTCTCGTCATTCTAGCATAAATTTCTACCGAGTTATTAAAGAAAATGTGTATCGACAAAACAGAGTACGTTGTCTTATGGGGATTTTACATTAGAAAATCCTGTTATTCATTTGTTGGTGTACTTTTATCATCCCTACTTTAAAGCCTGACTGGACCTTCTCCTAACCTTATAATGCGATTTACCAGCATTGCAGGTAAATAGAACCAGGAGCATCAGAACAGCAAAAAAATCAATGTTTTCAGATTTGAATAAAAGTTGGAATAAATGTATGTTTTTAACTGATTTTGAGTTTTTATAGCTTTTTTGTGGAAATTCACTTCCCTCACGTCAGCGTGCTGCGTGCGAACTCGTTTATTCGGTAGTGATTTTTGGTGCTCATTAATTGGGTGTAGAGTTAAAGAACACCTTTGATGTACGAATTCAGTACTAAGTTATTCCATGCATTATGTTTTAAAACGTGGCCGGGCCAGTGACAGACTTATTAACTTGACAAGCTTTTCACGAGTTCGCTCGCTTCGCTCGTGTCCACGCAATGTGGTCTGATAAGCCCGCTTTTCAAACCCATCGTTTGGATGTTATCATTGCAGCTGCTCTCCCCCCCCACCCCCCCCCCCCATTACACATGCAGCTGTCAAATACCATGCGCCATTCATTCATGTGCTGCAGTGCCAGTGTCGCTTTAATCACATTTCAAATTTTAGAGAGAATCACTATTGAAATAATGCGAATGTTATATATATACTATGGAACTCTGTTATTTAATAGAGTTCTGTGATATATGCAGAATATAATTATCTGTATTTTTGAAACTCATAATAGCGATGGATTTGAATTTATTTTTTGATTTATTTGGACTTTACCTATCGCTTCTAGTAACTTTAAACTTGATAACGTAATTTTAACTTGATAACGGGAGGAGTTTCCTTACCTCCCGAAACGTAGTGTAGTTTTAAACACTAGAAGCGATAGGTAAAGTCCAAATAAATCAAAAAATAAATATAATTATATTAATAATCTCTGTACACATTTTCACATTGACATACTTTGATTAATTATATCATTTTATAACAACTTGAAACATTACCATTTCTAATTAAGACGAATTACTGTCTGTCTTATTGATTCGGCCTGAAACTAATATTGCTACATCCCTTGTATTGTTTTATTTTATTTATATATTATATAGTAACTGAAATTCAGTATATTTTTCATAACCAATTTTCGTCTTACAAATATCAAGATGTTGAAAGTTCCAAATTAACAGCGAATTTCAGTTAGGCTAGGCGATAAAGATTACAGTTTAAGTAAGTATAACAAACTTATGTAAAATAAAATCCTAAATAATAAACGAATTTTATTGTAATTAGCTGGAAGAGTTAAAGAATAGGAACTTTAATTTTAGTGTAGATTATCTAGGTAACTTGTTATATAGAATTATTCATAAGATCTTGTACTACATCGCAGATCCCCAAACTGATCATACCACATAATAATACCCCCGTTGCAGCAAACCTGCATACTCAGCGAATTTCCAATGAATATATAACATAACACATTAAAAAACTTAACAGGATTCATAAGAAATGTATTCACAAACAAGCGATATTTAAAATATTAATTATTCTCCATAAGAATAACATTGGGGATGAGTACGCAGGTTTGCTGCAACAAGGCACAAAAAATAATGGGTTTTTATGCAAATATCAATAGAAGTCATCTTAGTGAAGTCACATACCAAGTTTCATCCATATACATTCATAAATAAGCGATATATAACATTTTAAACATTTTCCATAAGAATAACATGGGGACCAATTACCTAGGTTTGCTGCTACAGGAGCCATAAGCGAAAAAATGTTTTTTTGTGCTAACAACAATAAACCACAACCAGATCAAGCCATATACCAAATTTCGCCAGTTTATGTTCATAAATAAACAAGATATGCAATTTTTCTTTTTCTCCATAAGAATAACATTAGACAACGTACTGTGTTTAGCACTTTCAATATCTCGGTAACCAATTGACGTAGAACAATGATCAAAATACCAAATTGTTTGTTTTTTAAGGCTGAATTCAATGGTATAAAATAAAATTTGATTTAAATTAAAATTACATGTGAAAACCCCAAAAAACACATTTTTGGGGTACAAAACCCCCCAAAAACCCTCCTTCGGATGGTGCGATTCATCTGGTTTTCGAACTCGTTCAAATAAATGGTACTTTAAACATTTGTACCAAATTTCATTAAGATCGGACCCTTTTTACGAGAGTTATCGTGCTTACGGACACATATATACATACATATATATATATATATATATATATATACATATATAAAAATTTGAACGAATGGTGTTTTTGGCATCTGGGGACCTCAAAATGAAAAGTTATCATGGTCTCGGGCTTAAGTCTTACCATGAGACCTACGGTAATAGCTTCTTCCCTATAGGGGAAATTCGCTAAAAACCTGTGCCAAAAGTTTGTACCATACTAAAACGGAACCTGCAGTATTACAGCTAATTAACTATTATTCTTAATATTTATGCTATTATTTTAACAGCAATGAGATTATTTAGTTGAGTTACCATTGGAATTCTTATTTACTAAACACGGCTAACAATGTATGTTCATTTATATATAGCGTGTAGGTGTTTGGTATATACACGTGATAATTTATACCATACAATAATAAATAACAAATATTTATTTATTAAACTATCATTTATTCTTTATACACATCTAGTCGTACAAAAAAGGTTAAAATGTAATCAATGCAATATTTATAAGCCACAATTTTTTTATTGTTCCCACTGTGACTTTATTTGAATAAAATAAACATTCCTTTATATGGGGGAACTCCCATCGTTTACCTATTATATAGCCGTTATTATAATGTTTACTATGGGTTTGCCTTCTTAAAATATTTTACTATCAGGAAAATAATGCGTTTAGCTCATTTGGTTTATTACGGATAAAATTCAGTGCTTGTTTTCTTTGGGCTGTTTTGATATTTTTGCGATTTAAGAAAACTTGTTTCTTATGTAGGCGATTGGAAATCGCTCGGATTTTTTGGATCGCTAAAATATTTTTCCGCTGTGGAGAATTAGGATCCGGCAGAGAGGTGAGGAACCCGTATAGGATCGAGTGGCCGCAGCGGGCCCGCCGGAAGCCCGGTCGCAGGTGTCAAACCCAGCTGTTTCCTTACTTCCGGGCGCCCACGGCACGCACCGAGCCCGCGCACGCACTATAGCACCGCGCCAAGCCGCCCGCCCTCTCCTCGGCTCGCCAATTCCCCTAATGTAGCGCAGTCCTGTTTTATCTCATATGGATCCGAATGTGGAATAAAATCGTTTAATATATATAACAGCATAATGAAGGTCCCTATAGTCGCGAATCGCTCTGAATCCGCCAATTCCCCCGTTCTGACTGTCGTATTTCCAGATGCAAAAAGACTTGCCAGATGCCGAAGTCTAACCATTTCGGTACGAATACATCTACCAACTGACGTAATGCTCATAGGCAAACACATTATACCATTGTTAAACCCTTTCTTGGTGTACATATTTGATTCAAAAGCGTGTGGTAAAAATATTCCGATGACGGAAATATAAACATGATAAATCTTTTGAAACCACCAAAATACCTTACCTTAATGAGTAAACAATTACAATGAAATACCCCCGTCGCAGCAAACCTGCGTACTCAGCGAATTTCCAATGCATAATATTTGTCTGAATTCCACATAAAGCCACGTACCAAGTTTCATAAAAATATATTCACATATAAGCGATTTTAATTATTCTCCATAAGAATAGCATTGGCAATGAGTACGTAGGTTTGCTGAAACAAGGAACACAAACAATTGATTTTTATGCTAATATAAATATAATTTAACTAGGCGAAACTACATACCAAGTTTCATCAATATTCAATCATAAATAAGCTCTATATAACATTTTAGTTATTCTCCATAAGAATAACATGGGGGCTGAGTAAGCAGGTTTGCTGCAACAAGGAACAACAAAATGGGTTTTTATGCAATTATGAATATAGCTCAACCAAGTGAAGCTACATACTAAGTTTTATTAATTTATGTTCAAAATTAAGGGAGCCATTACATTTTACTTATTCAAAGGTTTTGAAGATGTAACTCATGCAAAGGTTTTTTTTAGAATTACAGATTTTAACGGTTCCCTCTCTTTTCATATTTGAAACATTCTTAAATGTAAAACTCAATAACCTGATCAGCCCCATCAACACCATCATTTCACAAGAAACCACAATTTAAATCCATCTTTTCAAAATAATTTAAAACTGTTCGATACCAAACCCAGCTATGCTGGTATCAAGTTTTTTACCGTACTGCCACAAGAAATTCAAGATATTAAAGATTTTAACAAATTCAAGAAGAGACTGAAACAATATCTGCTGGAAAAGAGATAATCCACCCTTCCTAAATTATCATGAGTAAAAACGTTTTCAGATCCTCACCTCGCACTACCTTCCACTTCCACCTTACCTGGTTGGACAAGGCCACCTTCAGCTGCGCGACTGTTTTAATTGACGGGTCCCATGCCCACTTGGTCTACGGGACAGACTGCGGAGGTAACAGACGAGGAGATGTTCTGTTTTATGAGATGTCCAAGATAAAAAATACTTTTTAAAGTAAAATTGAAAGGTTATGCATTTCCCAACGCTGCGCTGTTCAAAATTAGTTTTCAATAAAATTACTGTTGATAAGAAAATGCACCTTTGCCCCACTGGAGTTGGCTGTCCTGCCGGCATTATTCTTGTCTGATACTTGGCTGAAATTTCTCTTGTAGATAAGGGAAAATCTAATCAGCAATAGCTTTATGTGGAACGAAAGCATTGAAATTTTAACTATGTTATTCGATCCGTATCTCATTTATTAAATAAATTATTAATAGTGGAATTTATTTTTGACGGAATTTGAGATACTAATCGTAATAGAAAGAATGGTTTTTAAACGCTTCTCGGTTCAGAGATCAAAATCAAAAGTGACCATTTCAGCTAAAGTACAAAAGGGTTTCAATGCAACCAAAAATGTCATAGCTCGTACAAAACATATTTGTAATATGTACTAAGTGATAAACTCGCTGGAAGCGAACAATTCGCGGTAAAATGTATTAAAAACGGTAAAATAAATTATGGAAAGCGTTTTAAGTTATACCGACAAGAATCCAAATCAGTTTACAATTACAAACACAAAGGGTTTAAACTTGTCGGGAAACGTTTTCGATTGAGAACACTGCGCCTAAATTAAAAACTCAAAAACGCCGAAGAGCCACCCTTTTCCGTACGTTTTACAAGGGTTTTACTTCGCTTATGCGGTTGAAGCGTGTAAGTGACAACCTTAATTTTATAAAGGAAAACTGCCGATACCGGCTAAAACGAAGCGGAGAATATGTTGCCTCAAAAGGAGCGGGGTCAAACCATATATATATTGAATTAAACCCTCCGATACACAAAGTACAAGAGTCGGGGGAGGGGGGACAGGGGGAGGAAATCGGGAAAAATGTAATATAACATCACAAGGACGATAAATCGAGAGAAAACAAAAAGATAACAGGAGTCGTGGAGTAGTGGTAGAGAGGCATTTAATATCGGAATATTTGCGCGGATAATTAATCCCCGATCGGCGGCCGGTCGAAGGGTTCGAATACTTGCCTTCAGGTGCTTCTCGTTTTAATATAACTTTTTCTCGCGATTCCCGACTCGCATAAATATGTTCGGTATTCGCTTTAAGGTGAAAGAAGTATGCGCGTTATCCGATTTCGGGTCTGTGTCGATCCGCGCTGCGGTCTCGTAAAGCGAATGACAGGGCGTATCCTTTAATACAAAGGTACAAAGTTGGATCGGTATATAACCGGGGTGGCCGCTTTGGTGAGTGATCGGGACGGAATGCGCGCATAGAACATCACAACACACGTGAAACCTGAGCATTCCTCAGCCTCGTATAGGGACCTCACTAGGTTTTTGACAACTAACTATCGACCGCACATTCCTCACCGCTCTCTGTGCCGTCCGACAACACAACACACGACCCGTGTTTATAATCCTCCTCCTGTATGCGGTGCTGGGATGGTGAGATGATCACTTTGAATACCGACGTCATACGAGTTATTTAATCCGCTCCATCTGTTTATAGCTAACTATGTGACAACCGATGACGACGCGTCAATGGATCGTTTGATCGTTTAGTTCTGATCGTCACGTTCGTCGAATCTTTATATTAAACCTAGCGAGTCTTTACCCTAGGAATGCGCATTTTTCACATTCCTTGACTTGGAAGCCAGGTATGTAAACCTTCAGGTACATAACAAATTAACGGTCCCGAGAACGAGTTGACTCTTTATGATCTTTAGATTACTCTCAGGTTTATCTAAACTCGGGTTTCTGGCGAACATCGAGGGAGTCGTCGCGTTGCCGGTGCGAGGGAGTTGTTCGCCCGCGAATGGCGCGCTTGAAACATATTTGAAGTCGTACACGAATATATATACTATTTAATACTTAACAGTCTGTAGGAAGTCCAGTCACCTTTGGCTACATCTCATATAAAGTTATCGCAACATAAAGTTACTTAATTCAAATAAAATCGAAATATCTTTATTATTTCATGTAATACAACATGTGTACATCGAATAGTGTCAAACAATTTTCTTAATTCTAGGTTCTAAGATTATAAATTTACATTGTGGAATCAAATAATTCAATATTACAGTCAGAATCATAAAAATCGTCTAATGAATATGGAGATAAATGCAAAAGGTACTTTTTCAGTTTTAACTTAAATTTCTCAATAGTTACTTCATTTTGAATTTGGTTTGGAATGAATCTGAGGAAGTGAAGGCCCTTATAAGACGTTTTATTTTTAAAAAGTTCTAAATTGTGCTTCTCTATTGTGAATTGATTTCTTGTAAAATGGTGATGAATATGGTTTCTAATTTTGTGTGGTTGGTGTGTCATTACATATATAATTGATTGTAAAATTAGCAAACCATATACTGTTAAAATCCCCAGTTCTTTGAAAAAGTGTTAACTGATTCTTTTGGTCCTATACCAAGCATGATACGAATGGATTTTTTGTCTTAACAAGATTTTATCAAGGTTATTTTTTTATGTACTCCCATATATACAGAGTCCATATGAAATATGTGAGTGAACCAGGGAAAATTAAATAATTTTTAGAGTTTTCAGACTACTTATTTTGGGCATACTGCGTAGAGCGTAAATACCAGAGGATATTTTTTTAGGACTGAATTAATGTGCTCATTGCATGTAAGGTTACAATCTAAGTTAAGCCCAACATTTTTTTAATATCTGCTTGGTCAATTAAACTATTATTGATAAAAATGGCAAGAACAATTTTATGATCCTTGTGATTGACTTGTAGAAAAAGCCATAAAGTTAGTTTTTGAATAATTTAATACTAGGTTGTTTTCCATTCAGAAACTGTTTCATTTGTAAAAGAGTTGTTTCGGATTTTGATTCAATTTCTTTTTGATTGAAGTCAAACTTTTATGTTAAATCAGTCAATGCATTCTGGCCGACTTGATGTTTTGTTACAGTAAATTTGTGTTTGTGACACTATGAATTAAATACGTAACAACTTTATCTATCACGAAAAAATCCACAACACAGGCCATCGGACAGATCAATAGCCTATAACGTCAGGCAGTTGAGGTTTTGAGATCGCACGCAGCACGCTGACGTGAGGGAAGTGAATTTCCGCATTAAAACCTTAAAAAGATCGAATAAAGGGTTTAAACCAACACCTGTTACATTTTTTGAAAATTGAAAAATTTTATTTTTTGATTGTTTTGATGCTCCTGGTTATATTTAAATTCACTAATAGGATGTCAATGTTGTATATTATAAAGTTAGAAGGAGGTATTGTCGGGATAACAAGTTGGTGTAGGGTTATGGGGGGTGATAAAACGATATTGAGATATGAAAAACAGCCTTTTACAGTGTTAAATCCCCATAAGACAACGTACTGTATTTTGACAATTAACATTTTCTTTAATAACTCAGTAAGTACTTGTGCTAGAATGATGATGGAGGGCTTAAAATCAATACGTTGGATGGCTTTTTACGTACAATAAGTTAATGTGCAATAAGTGTACATTTGGAGAAGGTCCAGTCAGGCTTCAAAGTAAGCGCGAGGTCACTGGGGATGATAAAAATACAACAACAAATGAATAACATGCTTTGTTAATGTAAAAACCCCATAAGACAACGTACTGTGTTTAGCCGATAAACATTTTCTTTAATAACTCGGTAAATATTTATGATAGAATGACGAGAGAGGCCTTAAAACTTTCGTTTCATTAATTTCCATCTTAATACAGCATTAATTATACGTCCGGGCCTTTTCTGACCCTTTTTGGGCCCAAAGACTTAAAATTTGAAAACTTAAAATCCCCAAAAAAGGGGGTTAGAGTTTTCCTATTGTTTTGCCCAACGAACTTGTCCAACTGATTATAAAAAGGAATGTCTCTACCAAATTTGAAGTAAATCGGACAAAAACTGCGACCACTACAGTACGAACACATATATATACTTTATTTGTCCACAAAATACTGAAGGACAAATGTTAACCATACTTATCAGACTCAGGTCAGTGACATTATACGCATACTGATCGGGTTACAGTTTGTGTTTAATAATAATCTCTGAGTTTATATAATCTTTCATTAGTGAATTTCCTATGGAAAAGTGAACTATTAGCATGACCCGCACGGTGAGACTTAAGCCCGGGATCACCATAGAAGTTCCTAACGTGACCCCCTGAACACGTTTTGAGGGGTTTCTAAAAACTTTATGTATAAATGTATATATATATATATACATTTATACATAAAGATAGTATATATAAATACATAGTAATAGTATACATAAATGTATATATATATATATATATACATTTATACATAAATATTTTAGAAACCCCTCAAAACGTGTTCAGGGGGTCACGTTAGGAACTTCTATGGTGGTCCCGGGCTTAAGTCTCACCGTGCGGGTCATGCTAATAGTTCACTTTTCCATAGGAAATTCACTAATGAAAGATTACATAAACTCAGAGATTATTATTAAACACAAACTGTAACCCGATCAGTATGCGTATAATGTCACTGACCTGAGTCTGATAAGTATGGTTAACATTTGTCCTTCAGTATTTTGTGGAGTGATCAGGTGGAACATCTCCAGCCGTTTGGATGTTATTACAATAGCTTAGATTGATTTACTAATCACGGTACCATACAAAGTGGTACATATTTTATTTATCTGTTAGCTTTTCACTGTTTACAGATGTATGTTTTTGTGGTAGATGTTCAGATTTTCCTTACACTGACTGTTTTATCCACTGCCTGTTACCTATTTATGAGGACTGTTTACCATAGGGTATGTTATTGTTGTGTTATTTACTTGACCATTTGCATCAGCTAGTGTCTTAATTTTGACAACTGCTAATAAGTACATGTAAATTTCATTAGCAAAGAAATTATTTGATTCTTGATTCTTGAAGCAGCCGTTTTAATCTTATGGTTAACTAACTGTCCATAACTGTGACTAACTATGACTAACTGTGACTCTTACTAATGGATGTTATTTTAATCATTTCAAGAGTCATTGAAACCGTCCGAATACAATCGAAACAATTCTCAGTGTTCAAGTAATTCAGTGTTGTACATGTTATTTAATGCAATACTTGTAATATAGAACTGTATAAAGTAGCCAGTTTAAAAATAATATGTTACATGTTAACTATTAAAGTAGGGATGTATGCATTTTTAGAAAAAAAATTAATGTTTAATTTATTAAGATCCTGAAAAAGCAATTTCTCCTACTTCTCATATTTATATCTGAACACTTAACGATGACGAAAGGAACTCGAAAATTCACAGCATTCCACAATGCCTTGCTATTGACATGTTACACGATAAGATAAATGTGTCACATTTCGGATTAAAGGAGTTCAACCTTTTTATACCTAAAGTGTATATATACTAGCTGACCCGACAGACGTTGTCCTGTCCTAATATCATTGAATTTGTTTTATATAAAATGCTCGTTCATTTTCAAGATGAGCTCGTTCACTTCACTCACTCGTCTATTTTTATATAAAACTAACTAACTTCGGCATCGAAAAAGAGTTTGAGTTCCCATTCAAGTTGATTTTTTATTTCCATAATACACATATGTTTATGCCTTTCAAGTATGTTTAGGTAATAATCCTTATAACAGCTATTTGGTGTAACCAGGGAGGTTTGATTTGGTATAACTGGAGGTAACACTGATGAACAAAACTGCGAGCCGTTCTTTCCAAACTTTGGTAAGGCAAAGAACTACTCGTTGAAATCGAACGAGTCGACAAAGTGAATCAAACAAGTACCTATCCATGATTTGAAATTCAATAAACTTGTATTTGTTTATTTCCTCATAATTAATCATGTTTCACGGAATTATTAGATACATAAATCAAAGGATAAAATTAATTTACTCCAAATTTTATTACCCTTATTCCAGTGATATGCATGAGTAGATTCACTTATAGGAATAAAACAGCCAATCAGGATGGTTCAAAGAATGATAAATTTGCTTCACCAGTGTACCAACCTAACAAAATCACCGGCTCACTTTTTGACCAAAATCGTTAAGCAGTGTTACCTCCATTTATACAATAAACCTCCCTGGGTGTAACTAACTAAATAATTTACTGACATACTAACCCGACTTTGTTTTTTGTATCTAGATATTTACTAAATGTATAAATAGCGGAACTTTTTTGAGGACTTTTAAATAATACCCACTCGTCCATAATTATTTGTATGTAGGCTATATTTTCCTTACATAGGACCAATACTATAAATCCCATTCCCGTTTTAGATCCTTCAACAGATATCCCTCCATAAAATGTTTTATGTAAAATTATAAAAAAAAAAACTATGATGTAAGATTACTAAGTTTAGTGATCCGCATGGATAGAACCAAACGTGAAACATATCAGAGAATCCCGCAATTTGTCTAGATCCTGGTCCGCTTGAACATATGACAAATAATACAAAGGAAACACGGATGGTAAAATAATTTAATGATTGTTGCTAAATCAGAGTCACTTCTTATTGAAATGATACTGTATTCTAATTTTACTGCAATTCTAAACGCAATGCGTAAAGGTGTCAAGGTGTTTCAGGTCTAAACAAGCATCAATATAATTATAAATGTAAGTTACATTTTGGATAATCAGGAGGTTTATTATAAAAAGACTTGGGACAATATGTTAGGTAAAACTGAAAAAGTATATTATAATTACTTTCATCAAGCCAACGTAAAAGATATACAGTCCAAAAATTTTTATTTTTGCACATTCTTCCCTCTTCAAGTATGAGGAGATAAATAGTAATCATTTTTAACTGAACATCTTCAACAAGTTACAAAAACAGTTATTTCAAATTTTGCTTTCTTTAAACCGCTTCCAACCGCAATTTAAGTTGAAGATTATATTTAAAGCAGTGCTTAAACGTATGAAATAATACGAATTTATCATGAAATTAACACAGCCCGCGCTATTTTCTTTCTAACAATCACAAAACACATAAGATCACAATGAAGTCTTCCAGAAAAACCAAGAAATTTCCTATTATGTTCTTTTTAATTACGGGATTTTTAAGCCAAAAAAGTAGACTTTGCGATTAGCCAGTGTTGATATTGCAAGGTTTTATACCAATTACAAGAAATACCTTTCAAACAAATATATAAATGTATAAGTTCTAGGAATTTACTAAACAAAATCAAATTAAATATTCTTATTTACAGACATTAATAATATAAATTGCAGGTATTCAGTAAAAATAGTCCCGCTTGGGCTACAAGTGGGCCTGTGCGCGGAACGAAGTTCTATTACTATAAGGAAAATAAACCTAATGTAACAAATCACTATGTACAAACAAATTCACTTGGTAAATAAAACAACAACTACGAGTTTTAACTATGTAGTTTAAATTGCATAGCATTTATATAGATCCTGCTGTGCTATTTTAAAGTTGACATCTGATTACAGTTAGCTTTTCATGGGTTTGATTTTCCTGCAAATGGGTGTTAAAGGTCTTACTGCACATGATTCAAAATGTCTCAGTGTAATTGAAGTTAGAGTCATTGTATTTCGAACATAGTTTTCGTTTCGTGTGTAATGTTTAAAAGACGTTCTTATTGTTTTTGCAACAAAATGGACAAAACCGCTAATTTGTGATCCCAACCGCAAAAAGTAATTCAAATAATAGATTTATGAGTGTAGGATTGAGGCCAAGGGAGGGACCTTCGAAAAAACTGCCTTGACCGGCGTTAGGAGAATTGGGGTGGAGGGTAGGAGGGTATAAGGAACGAGAGAAAGTTTTCTGAGTTCCAGAAACTAACTGTCCCAGGTTGCTACCTGGTCTAAGGGGCTCAACACCCCGACGGCCGCCAGCGCACTGACAACTGTCTCCGGGCCTAGACGCGCGCGTTCAAGCATTCTGAACACGATACAAGCCAAAATGGTTTTGCTGCGGTCTACCCTACAGAAAAATCTGCGCCGCCGAGTAAAAATACATAAGGATAAGGAAAAGGAGCGTTGCGGAGTTCCGCAGGATTCCTGTTTGCGGCTATAATAATTATGTTATCAACATACTACAAAGTGGATTTGAGTTAATTCTACTCATACTCTTTTTTAGAATTTCAAAATAATATTTCAGTCTTAAGTTGTTGTAGTTTGAAAAATCTAATTTTTGTACATTTAAAAGAGCTTGTAAATGAAACTCAGTTAAATAAATTAAAACCGTAACAAAGTTAATTTTAGATCATATTTGCCTCTTTAATATTATACTTGAACTTTAATTAAAGGTTTTATGTAGCAGCTGTAAAGAGGAATCCTGCAAACCCTTTTCTAGCGCTGAGTGGAAGGGGTAGACCGGAGCCTTAACAGGTCGAAATGTAATCTTATATTTAAAATCAGAGGATTCTTGAACACACACGAAACTATTATTTCAAGTACAAGTAAATTATAGTTTAACGAAACACGATTCATTATTATTATCATCTGCAAATCGGCTTCCTGGGGTATACTATAAATACAATCTTATACATGTTTCTTTTATTGTAACTACGAGGCGTTTTAAAATTAAGTACCGTTTTTTAATACCGCCGCTGCAGAGCTGCGGTTGGCATTCCTGCATGCTCCGTTGTTTTCCTGCATCTATTGGCAAGCCTGGGACGCAATTACGGCATAAATTGACCGGATTTTCATTCGTTTGTGAGCATTTAAAATGGCGCTGACTATTGAGGTCCCCGCCGACTGTGATTCAATTTCAAACTGTTAACGATCTGGACACGGCTGAAATCCATCAGGGGATTAGCGAAGTATATAGAAAAGTGTTCCACACCTCTAGCGTCAATGACAAATTGGCTTTAAAAATTCATCATTTCCCTCCTCGTACCGCTCAAGAGAAGTCTTCGCACTTCCCAAACGCTTGGTTTTGTGCACCTCAGTCAACATGTTTTAAGCGTGAGCACAAATTTCAATAATGTAGTCGTTCGGTAACAAATGTAATAAACAAACAAAAACACTTCTTAACACTAAAATAAACTCATAAGATAGCGACGAAATGGTAAACCGTCTGTTCTCTCTCACGTTTTGATCAACTTTACCAAACCTTCAGTAATGACAGAGAGTCGCCCACTTCGTATCTCGTCATGAACAATCATGAGGCCATCTTGAAATGTTCTAACACAGTTGTGTGCCATTCTATTGCTTATTTTGGTTTTTCCATACACTTCACTAATCTCCCGATGAATTACAGCCGCTTTCACACAGTTAACACTTAGAATTGAATCACAGCGCGTCTTCACAGTTGGCGGGAACCTCAATTGTTGGTGCTATTTTAAATGCTCACAAACAAATGAAAATCCAGTATATTTTTGTCGTAGTTGCGTCCTAGGCTTGCCAACAGATGCAGGTACTCAACGCAGCATACAGGAATGCCAGCCGAAGCGCTAGAAGGCCGGTATTCAAAAACGGTACTTCAAAAACATGTCTCGTACATGCGGACTTATTTTTCTTGGATCTAAACGAACAATGAATAAATTGTACCAAAAATAATACAAAATATAACATAGTTGGGGTATTGATTACATTCATTATATTTCATAGGTATGAGCTAAACTATGAATCTTAAATAAAGTTTATTTACTGATTTTAAGTTTTTAATTAAACCAAGAGTTCGTATATGATAGTTGACAGCTCACAATGATATAAGTTGCTGCTCAGTGTCTAGTGAAACGCAACAGTAAACATGACTAAATGATATTTTACGAAAGGTCGATTATACAGTAATTCACAAAAATAAATCTGGGAAAAGTATTGAGCCCTGATAAATTCCTTTTTTAAACACTTGCGTTAAAAAAATCCGTTTCTTTGTATTTGGGACATACCCAAAGATAAAATGAATCAAAATTGGAAGCTACCAAAGCCCAATCCACCACTTTAATTTGGCCCAGTGGTGACAAAGTCTACCGACAAACCCTGCCACATTCCAGTCTGAATTCCTAGGTGGTAGGGTTTGTCGTGGCCGGGCCGGACAAAAGCAACCACTTTTCAGTCTGGCCCACCGGCAACAAAGTCTACCAGGACAAACCCTTCCAGATTCCTTTCTGCATTCGCAGGTAGTGGACTTGCTCTTGGCCGGCCCTGACAAACTCTACCACTCAAAAGTGGCAGGGTTTGTTGCTGGTAGAGTTTGTTGGGTCCCCATAAAAATTCAACTAAACGGGTAGTTCAGATAAGGTTTGTTAATGTAATGATCACAAGTCGTGTAAGCTTTAGCTCATATCTAAAATTTTTTAACATACGAAGCTATTTTGGGACTTCCACAGTGTATTTAGGGTGCATAGTGGTTATAACCTGGGCCACGGCCATACATGGCACAAGACGGCCTAAAGCTAGTTCTTAATTTATTATTTCTTTATTTCATAAACGGCAACACACCATCTAGGAAAGGTGTTATATAATGGCTGACAGACACAAAACAACATCATAGTCATATGATATAAAAAAATTTATAAATTACCATAGTACGATGTGACGACTGGAATTCTTAAACCTCGAATCAGGACAGAATAAAATACAAACAAATAAGTGGTGACCAGTGACAGTAAGTGGAATCTCACAAGATTAATACACAATATGTTTGTTCAAATGACAAACTTTGAGATGTCAAGTCAATAAGTATTAATGTGACGACGGCTCTCCAGTCCCGTGTGATATCACAGCGACCGACTCGACTGCTACACTTATTTGAATTTTGTAGTGCTCGATTACGAGTAATTGAGCGCTACTTGCACTGAGTGTAAACATTTAAAACTTGTTTAGATAAGTCTGCGTTACTTCTATGGAGAATTGTCACTGAAAAGTTTTGTTTAAGGCTAAAAATGAAGTTTAATTCTAATAATGTAATTCACTTCATATGTTATTTCACTACATATTCAAAACTAAATATATTTCCAGTGTATAATGTGGGCATAAAGAACAAACAGAAGTGGCACCATACCTGATAATCCTGGAAAACCTGAAGAAGTCAGGAAATAGTGAAGAATCTTTAATGCAAATTGAAAGTCATGTAAATTCGCAGAAACATTCAAAATCCGAGTAGTTAATTAGACCTTTTTCAAGCTGAGCTTTTTATTCATGAAAAAAGATTACAGAGCCAAAAATAAACCGAAGAACTAGACAAAACCTCCACTCCCACGGCTGGCTCGGTGCATCTCATCGCGGAAGGGTGGATTGGCATAGGAGGTACAAAACGAAAAACTTGCCAGTTGAACAAATTAGGTGTTTGCTAACACAAAAATTCACCATCGGCAAGCTTCACATTATCACATTATCGGCAACATCACATTATTTTCGGGTACCGTACATTATCTTAGTTTCATTGGGTGTTGTATTAAAATTCAAGATGTTAACGTATGTATTGTGTTCTGTTTTACATAGTCCACAATAAAACAACCTAGAATAAAGTTAACACACAATATTGTATTAAGTGTATTAAATTACAACTATGTAATACTAATGCATTACTTTTGTGTAGCGACTTACAAGAGTTTGTTGTTTGTTAAAATTTTGTAGAGTCTATACTTGTTGATATTCATTTCGCCTTTTAAATCTTGTCAGTACTGAAACTAATATTTAATAATTATGTTAACCATGTTAGAGTCATGTTATTTTTAATATTATTACATGTTATTATTTCGCCATAATGCATTTTGGTAGTATTAAATTTAGTTGCATGCTACCTCTTTGTAGTATTTGTTATGCGTTTATATGTTATCGTTGTCTTCCGACTTCATACCGAAGAAGTTATCGATGTTCACACAAATATTTGTTGATGTTAATTTTGTTACTGTTTTTGTTGATTGTCATAGTTAAAGCACGATGTATAGCTGTGGTTTGTTCTTTTTTGTCTTCTTGCAAATGTTCATTATTGCCATATTGTAAACTTGTATTAGTGATTGCCGTCAATAAATAAATAAATAAGATCAGCACAGTTATTTTAAAATTAAATATTTTAATCTAAGAAAGTTTTCATTTCTGAAAACATAAAGGGGAAATTGCTTTCCATAAAAACATAATATATTTACAACGGTGAACTTAAGTAACCCCCCAGTCGATCATTTATAATACCTTTCATATACATTTTATATAATTCTCTCAGAACGTTTTGCCGGAAACGTTCACGATTTGCTCCATTCTTTAATCAGCTGCAGTTTGATTAAACGAATCCAGGTGTTTACTTATTGAAACAGAGCATCATGCAAGGAAATGAATCATACTGCTCAAACTGGTGAGTGCCTCTTTATGTGAAACTATGACCGATAAAAGTAAGTATCCCCATGGCGTTGTGTGTGAAAACCGGCCGCAGCGTTGTGGGTATGCAGGCCCACGATACAACGCAAGAATGCTTGAGTCTATACTGTATGTTCTGCTATCGCGCAATAGCATTTATGTCAATTACCTTCTATAAATAAATCAAACATATGTATAGTACGTACGCCCAAAGGAGAGTTTACTTCTAGTTCTCGTATGAAGAAAATACCGCACCTGGAACAAGAAAATTTGATATTACATTTTTATTTTTATTTTGTGAAAGAATAATAATAATATATATAAATAGGGTGTTTTCGAACTCTCTATCCAAAATTAGGAACTTGTTCCTGAGGTCAAAACAAATAACAAATGTCATGTAAAGATAATGCCATTGACTATACTGATTGAAAACTGTAGTACACAAATACATATCTATACATTAAAAATATTGGGAATTTCAATTAAAAAAGATGGTATACAAATTAAAATCAATTTACCCATATCTGAACAACTCCAGTTTTTATAAGTAAAATCGTGCAAACTCTATTTAAATTACCAGAAATGACCACGTCTTTACTTAAAAAAAACTGAACTTACTCTACCACGGGTTGAGTGATTTTTAACATATTCATAGCGACTTTTTTGGCTTAAAATCTTTAGTTTTTGTAAAGCTGGGTTTTCCTAGCCGCGGAACTTTTCGGCAGCGGAGCGCGGAACGCGGAGAGCGGAGTATGCGGGCATCTCCTCATCATGTAATAAAATTACGCTGTTTTCCTAGACAGCGGAATTGTTCCGCGCCGTACCTTGGATTTCATTACTTGATGAGGAGAGGCCAGCGTACTCCGCGCTCCGCTGCCGAAAAGTTCCGCGCCTAGGAAAACCCAGCTTAATATAAAACTGTATAAAGATTTGTGAGTTTGTCTTTTTCATGATAATAAGAGTTGAAACATTTAAATTACGGCATTTTTGTTAACGTTAAAAGCTATACTTGTCTAATTTAATACCAAGTTAGCCCTAAAAAACAAGTATACAAATTGTGCTAAGTTTAAAATTTGTACCTAAAGCGGTTCCTAGTTCCTGAGGTGTGTTGTGTTTACAGTTGTATACGTAAACACAGGTATATATGGGTACCAGAGGGAGATTGGCCCTTTGTTTGTATAACATTTTCTTTATTATAATCATTTTCTTTTTACCATAGGAACAAGTTCATGAATATTCGATAGATAGTTTCGAAACCCCCTGTATAAATTGTGCAATCACAACAGAAAACCCGTATTAAATTAAACAAAATGCATAAACCCGCTAGTTCAATCAATCATCACGTTCACATGCACCTATTTTGTCATAGGCCAATTTAAATTTCCAATTGACATTTTAAATATTACACTCCTATAATTAATAAAATATATGGGTTATTATTATCATCTGCAATTTGGTATACCAAATTTAAAAAAAACTACATAATATTCAAAAAAGATAACATATAATAAGGTTTAGAATTTGCATAGTAGCATTTGCATTCGTTCATGTATACATGATGCATTTCAAATATCAGTTTTGTTTTTTATTTATCTTTGGATAAATACACAATAGTAAAAATGATCTATAACAACTGTAATGTAATTAATAATTTAGAAAACAAAATATCATTATTTGAGGCCAGGTACTTCCCCCGAAACTGGGTGTGGGTGAAACATGCATTATTGATGTTGCTGTTGATGTCACAGGAAACCAAACTATGATGAAGTGAATTACAGAAAGTTGGGCCCATGGACAAATAATAACTCACAAATAATAACTAAATCAACTTCAAAATAGCCTCGCCGTCACGCGAAGCCTTTCATAACCTTTTAGCGAATTTCCCCTATAGGGAAGAAGCTATTACCGTAGGTGGCATGGTAAGACTTAAGCCCGAGACCATGATAACTTTTCATTTTGAGGTCCCCAGATGTCAAAAACACCATTCGTTCAAATTGTTATATATATATATATATATATATATATGTGTGTGTGTGTGTGTGTGTGTGTGTCCGTAAGCACGATAACTCTAGTAAAAAAGGTCCGATCTTAATGAAATTTGGGACAAATGTGTAAAGCACCATTTATTTGAACGAGTTCGAAAACCAGACGAATCGCACAATCCGAAGGGGGGTCTTGTGGGGGTTTTGTACCCCAAAAATGGGTTTTTTGGGGTTTCCACGTTTAATTTTTATTTAAATAAAATTTTAATTTTTACGATTGAATTCAGCATAAAAAAAATAATTTGGTATTTTGATCATTTCTCTACGTCAATTAGTTACTGGGATATTGAAAGTGCTAAACACAGTACGTTGTCTAATGTTATTCTTATGGAGAAAAATAATTGTATATCTCGCTTATTTATAAACATAAAGTGACGAAATTTGGTAAATGGCTTCATCTGGTTGTGGTTCTTGGTTGTTTGCACACAAAAAAAACAATTTTTCGCCTATGGTTCCCGTAGCAGCAAACCTGGGTACTTGGTCCCCATGTTATTATTATGGAAAATAATTCAAATGTTATATATCGCTTATTTATGAATGTATATGGATAAGTTCTATTGATATTTGCATCAAAACCCATTGTTTTGTGTTCCTTGTTGCAGCAAACCTGCGTACTCATCCCTAATGTTATTCTTATGGAGAATAATTATATTATTTTTAATATCGCTTGTTTGTGAATATATTTCTTATGGATCCTGTTATGTGTTTTAATGTGTTATTTTATATATTCATTGGAAATTCGCTGAGTATGCACGTTTGCTGCGACGGGGGTATTTTACTTTAAATGTTTGCTACACAAAGAAAGAGAATAATATTTTATATTTTATATATTTTCTGAAATGGAAATATTCAAACGTAGGATAACTATTATCACTTTAATTGTTAGGATTGTGAGTAAAAGTAAAAAATAATCAGATGAATGACCATCTGATTAGAAGACTGTTTGTTGGTCTTCTTTCAATGCAACTGCATGTTTGCAAGGTGCGTTCCACTACCAGTAGTGCAGTAAGGTAGGTAGTGCAGAGTTCCAGGTTCCTGGATGAGAGCAATGAGAAACGCCCGGTTGAAGTCGAGGGGTTCGTAAGATTTGAGGACCGAGGCAGTGTGGAGATTTAATTCTTCAGTCAAACAGAGAGATTTAATATCAGGTAATAACGAGGAAAGGTAAAAGGTATTTTGCTATATATAATGGGTCTGCCCCACAATATACCCATGGGTTTGCTAAGGTACGTGTTTGACCCTAGTCTACCATGCGAATACAATGTGTGTGGATTCCGACTTAGAAAAAGAGAGTTTCACAGAGATTCGTTTACTATAAGTGAGAGATTGTTTTTAAGGTCGAAGTAGAAGTCACATGTAACACTAGTGGCTTCAAACGCCGCGCCGTTTAATATTTGTACAACAATTTCTTACGTAATAATTGCTTAGCTGAAATTCTTACTCTTATGACATCTGGACTCTGGTTCTAGGTCGTGTGGCAATGATAAGCATAATCATTAAGCGGAAATCAAAGTCTTAAACTTATACTTATTTGTCAGTTTAACCGTGTTTATCATGTTAGGGTTAGGAGCGGTCACAACTAACAATTCTTTGATGTATAAAAATACCCCCGTAGCAGCAAACCTGCATACTCAGCGAATTTCCAATGCATATTAATTTATCTTGATACCACATAAAGCCACATACCAAGTTTCATCAATATACATTCATAAATAAACGATTTATGACATTTTAATTATTCTCCATAAGAATAACATGGCGGCTGAGTCTGCAGGTTTGCTGAAATAAGGAACACTAAAAATGGGCTTTTATACAAATATCAATATAACTCAACTAGGTAAAGCCACGTACCAAGTTCTATTAATTTATGTTCATAATTGAAGGAGATAACACGTTAATTATTCTCCATACGAAAAACATGGGGCTGAGTATGCAGGTTTGCTGCTACGGGAACTATCGGGGGAAAAATGGGGTTTTGTGCAAATATCAATAGACCACAATGAAATGAAGCAATATACCAAGTTTCGTCAGGATAAGTTGATAAATAAGCGAGATATACAATTTTTATTATCCTCCATAAGAATAACATTGGACAACATACTGTGTTTAGCACTTTCAATATCTCAATAAAAAATTAAGGTAGAGCAATGATTAAAACATCAAATTGTGCGTCTTTTTAAGCTGATTCAAATGGGAAAAAATAAAATTTTACTTTTTCAAAAATTGTATGTAAAAAACTCAAAAAACCATTTTTGGGGTACAAAACCCCCCCAAAATACCCCTTCGGATAGGTCGATCCGTCTGGTTTTCGAACTTAAACTCATAAATGCTGCTTTACACGTTTGTACTAAATTTAATCAAAATCGGACCTTTTTTACGAGAGTTATCGCACCCACGGACACACACATATATATATATACATATATATATATATATATATATACAGTTTCGAACGAATGGTGTTTTTGGGGTCTGGGGACCTCAAAACGAAAAGTTATCATGGTCCCGGGCCTAGGTCTTACCATGCCGACTACGGTAATAGCTTCTTCCCTATAGGGGAAATTCGTTAAAATCAACAATACTTTCATAAATACATAAATCAACAATATTTCCAGTATGGGATAGCCTCTGGATAATTTATTAACAAAATAAAAGTTTAAACTATGTACTCCAGCAAACTAAAAACTTAAAATGCACTTGAGAGATTAGAGCTGTTTCATGTTTTGAAAACGCGTCCTCAGGTCACAACGTCAGTTGAGCATATATGTTCATCTTCACGGATGACGTCAAGCTGTTAAAGCGTTGTACATGCAAACACATACGAGTATGTATAACACTCTCATTCTAAAACTGAAGTGATGCTTTAGGAATTTAATTTAGAGATAAATATTTTGTTTAGTGATAAACCACTTGTTCGTTCTTCCCGTAACGGAAAAAACGAACAGGAATGAAAATGAGAATCCGGGCAATATTGGACCATTAATACTAGTATTGTTAGTGAATTTCTTATGGAAAAGTTATTAGCATGGTGAAACTTAAGCCCGGGACCACCATAGAAGTTTATAACTTGACCCCCTGAACACATTTTGAGGGGTCGTTCAAAATTATATATATGTGTTTGCACTCTAGCGGTCGCATTTTTTGTCCGATTTACTTAAAATTTGGTGGGGAAATTTTTCAATAATGAGTGGGTCAAGTTCGTTGATCAAAACAATCGAAAAACTCTATCCCCTTTTTTTGGATTTGATATTTAAATTTTTGAGTTTTTAGGCCAAAAAGAATCAGAAAAGTTCCAGATATAAAATTAATGCATGTTAAAAATTGGGATTAGTAAGACAATAGTATATTTCGTCACTAGGATCAAAAGTGGATCTTTTTAATACGAGCTCCAGTTTAACTGCCGAGGCGAAGCCGAGGCTGGGAAATGAGCGAGTATTAAAAAGACAATTTTGATCCGAGTGACGAACTATATTTTTCGTCATACTGCCAAAAAACTTAAGGTTTAAATAAAAACAAAAGTAAAATTTACGTACTGTGTCTTCATAACCTCAAATGTTTCTTTCAGCTTGTCTCTTGAAACAATCAGCTGTTGCACATGCATAACTTCGGTTCATTCATATCTATCGGTTGTTGAGTCGATCACTTCAAACCAATCATTGTGGTTCGAATCAATCGGTTGTTCTTCAAAAAATAATAACAATACAACAATGAATATTCCGATAATAACAATGAATGTTTCGATTATTTATAATCGAATGAATTTTAATCGATTTATGAAGACCTCGAATCAAAAGTATCATCAACGATGATCTTTTTAGTACTAGTACGATAATGATCATCAAAACATATGTTATTATCCAAAGACTAAAAAGAATAACTTTTGAATCTCAACGCATCTGTCAAAAACAGTTGTTTTTGAAGCAGTATGACGAAAAGGATTTAAGACCTCTCTCATCATTCTATCACAAACATTTAACGAGTTATTGAAGATAAGGTACATCGACTAAACACAGTACGTTGTCTTATGGAGGTTTACATTAGAAAAGCCTATTATCCATTTCTTGGTGTGGTTTTATCATCCCCAGTATCCCCATACCTACTTTTAATCCTGACTGGACCTTCCCCTAACCTTATAATGCGCAACATTGTATTCCTAGCATTGCAGGTAATGAGAACCAGGCTCATCAGAACAGCCAAACTTTTAAGAGATTTTCATAAAAATTGGAGTAAATGTACGTTTTAACACAGATTTCGATCTTTAAAAGTTGTTTATGTGAAAATTCACTTCCCTCACGTCAGCGTGCTACGTGAAAACTTGTTTAAAAGTTAATTTTTAAGAGATGCAGTAAGGTCACTTCGCTCCGCTACCACCTCCTGCTTCTCTCTCGGAATTGTACATGCTGTGTTGCCATTTCAGTAGTTTACCCATTTACATTCAACGTTTGACGTTTATTAAATTCTAATTTGGCCCTCGTTGGCTCTCTGACTGGTCTATACTAGTACAGAGGTCGACACTGGGTACAGCGAAATGAAGCTGTCGCAGTATTGACAAGTCTTTTGGCTATCCAGTGTGACCAACTTCCCTTCTTTGGTTCCTCTGACTTTTCTGGGGGTTTGACTCCCAGTTGAGCCTGGATACCCAGTCTAGTCCGAGTCCTTGGAGGAAGTAGCGAATCTTCCTTGCAGCCTGGGAGGAAGGGCCCTTACCCAACGGTCTCCGGTCTGCCGGGCTGGGAGACGAACCACCCTGGGGCCACCCGACCCCTGAGAGGTTGGAGGCTTTGTGCGATGGCGGTCCCTATGTGGTAGACTTAGGGGGACGTCGGGTTAGAGGGGTTATGCCACCCACAGAGCCCGGGAGCTAGGTAAGGTTCTATCTCCCTTTCTGGAGCGAGGCAGACTGACCCCGTCCCATCCCTTTCCCATCCCTCTTTCCGCCCTTGGTGGTGGCTGCACAATATCCCAAGGGAGACGTGCCTAGCTGGCTATGCCGGGACCTCCTAATCCCCCCAAAAACAACCAACAAACAAATTCTGGTAAAAAAGTTGTAAAGATAAAAAACTGTTTTACTATTTAATTCAATTTAATTCATTACCCTCTTTATCCTTATGGGCAAAACTATTCACTCAATTAAACATATTATTTTACAACTGTTTCCATAAAACTAAATGAGTAAATACCAGACAGAACATGTTGAACGGATACCTATGTTTTCATAAGGTTAAAATTTAATTTTATTGATGGATTTTAGCCTTCGGATTACTATATAAAACCACTTTCAAGTTAAAATTGTAATTTTTAAAATCAGTGAAGTGGAGTTTGAATGGTCGGATTGGTTCAAATTTGAACTAATATTTTTTACACTGCTGGAAAACGTGCAGCAAACCATAAAACACCAGCATTGCAGTCGTTTAGACGCCACTGGTTTCACGCGCACTCACACGCTTTAATCGCTCAACATTTTCAATCCATCGTAATCATCAGTTCTCTTTGTAGTTCAATTAGTTTCCTGATTTTATACATCTGTTAGATATTGGCTGTTTTTAGCGAATTTCCCCTATAGGGAAGAAGCTATGACCGTAGGTGGCAGGGTAAGACTTAAGCCCGAGACCATAACTTTTTGTTTTGAAGTCCCCCTGATGCCAAAAACACTATTCGTTCAAATTTATATATATATGTATATAAGTATATATATTTATATGAGTATATATATATATGTACATAAGTATATAAAAGTATATAAGTTCGAAAACCAGATCGATCGGACTATGGGAAGTGGGTGTTAATTTTTCAAAAAATCAGTTTTTTTAATTTTTCCCTCTACAATTTTAAAAACACTTCATTTTGGTTATAGCCATTTTATAGAGCTTAACAAAATATATATAATTTTGTATTTTGATTCATTAACCTAGGTTAAGTGGTTGTAGAGAAAAGTCAAAAAAAGTGTCCATAAAATTTCCCATGTTAATCTTATGGGAAAAAGGTTTTTGGATTTTCCTCGGATAATTTTTACTAAAAACTTCACATTTCGTTTTACCAATCAGTTTAGCTCTACAAAAAAATCATTTTGGTGTGTTGATTGTTGTTCTACGTCCAACCGTTGCAGAGATATTCAAAGTGCTTAACACAGTACGTTGTCCACTTTTATCCTTATGGAAGATAAATAAAATTTGATATCTCGATTATTTATGAATGTACGATGAATATTGATGAAACTTGGTATGTGACTTCAACTAGTTGTGGTATATTGATATTTTAACAAAAAAGGTTTTTTGTTGGTTTTCCCCGTAGCAGCAAACCTGCATACTCGGCCCCCTGTTATTCATATGGAGAATAAGTAAAGTTGTATATCCCTTAGTTATTAACCTAAATTAATAAAACTTGGTATGTAGCTTCACCTGGTCGAGTTATACTGATAATTGCAAAAGTACACACTTTTTATCTTCCTCGTTGCAGCAAATCTGCATACTCAGCCCTAATGTTATTCTTATGGATAATAAATAAAATGCTATATAACACTTATTTATGAATGTATTTTTTTGAAACTTGGTAAGTGACTCTATGTAGTAGTGAGACACATATATATGCATTAGAAATTCACTGAGTACGCAGGTTTGCTGCGACGGGGGTATTTATATTTACGAACACTAAGCTCATATTATATCCTCAGTGCGTGGGTTTAACTCGACCTCCAAGGTTTACAAGACACGAGCAAACCCTTTGCAGCGTGGCCCGCGTGAATTCTGTAAGTACAACTTATAGTAAATTACAGGAAAAAGTCAATTCGCTGCGTTTACTATTGTTTTCTCACTGCGAGCAAAATACCTACGATCATTCACTTCTTTGTAAATTTAACTCTTGTGTGTGAGCGCTGTTCCTTCATTCAGTGTTAGCCTGTTGCAATAGCTCAATTGCAACAGAGGCATGATTAAGTGTAATTATTACTTTGAATAAAACTCAATGTTCATAAGATTGATTTGGAAATTTCATGATCACTGGAAGGAATCTTGAGCTCGAGGGGCGACGGGATTGTTTTAACAATTATTATGTTTACCCTAAGAGCAATATCAGTGTAGAATTTCAACTTTATATCTCCTCGGGGGAAGGAGAATCAGTGTTTTGTCAGTAAAGGTTTCACAGTTTAAATATATATTTGTTTTAGTAATGCAAAAGCATTACTTGAAAGAGCAAGTAGAAGAGTAGACAAAGACGAGTGCCATATTTAGTTCAGGACCTTTATTTGGCTGCGAACTCTAATACACCGTGCCAGAGATGACCTCATCCGAGTTATACCGGGTGTACTATCCGTGCCAGAGGTGACCTCATCCGAGTGATACCCGGCGTCCTATCCGTGCCAGAGGTGACCTTATCCGAGTGATAGGCCTACCGGGTGTACTATCCGTGCCAGAGGTGACCTCATCCGAGTGATACCGGGTGTACTATCCGTGCCAGAGGTGACCTCATCCGAGTGATACCGGGTGTACTATCCGTGCTGGAGGTGACCTCATCCGAGTGATACCGGGTGTACTATCCGTGCTAGAGGTGACCTCATCCAAGTGATACCGGGAGTACTATCCGTGCTAGAGGTGACCTCATCCGAGTGATACTGGGTGTACTATCCGTGCTAGAGGTGACCTCATCCGAGTGATACCGGGTGTACTATCCGTGCCAGAGGTGACCTCGTCCGAGTGATACTGGTTGTACTATCCGTGCTAGAGGTGACCTCATCCGAGTGATACCGGGTGTACTATCCGTACCAGAGGTGACCTCATCCGAGTGATACCGGGTGTACTATCCGTGCTAGAGGTGACCTCATCCGAGTGATACCGGGTGTACTATCCGTGCTAGAGGTGACCTCATCCGAGTGATACCGGGTGTACTATCCGTGCCAGAGGTGACCTCATCCGAGTGATACCGGGTGTACTATCCGTGCTAGAGGTGACCTCATCCGAGTGATACCGGGTGTACTATCCGTACCAGAGGTGACCTCGTCCGAGTGATACTGGTTGTACTATCCGTGCTAGAGGTGACCTCATCCGAGTGATACCGGGTGTACTATCCGTACCAGAGGTGACCTCATCCGAGTGATACCGGGTGTACTATCCGTGCCAGAGGTGACCTCATCCGAGTGATACCGGGTGTACTATCCGTGCTAGAGGTGACCTCATCCGAGTGATACCGGGTGTACTATCCGTGCCAGAGGTGACCTCATCCGAGTGATACCGGGTGTACTATCCGTGCTAAAGGTGACCTCATCCGAGTGATACCGGGTGTACTATCCGTACCAGAGGTGACCTCATCCGAGTGATACCGGGTGTACTATCCGTGCCAGAGGTGACCTCGTCCGAGTGATACCGGGTGTACTATCCGTGCCAGAGGTGACCTCGTCCGAGTGATACCGGGTGTACTATCCGTGCCAGAGGTGACCTCGTCCGAGTGATACCGGGTGTACTATCCGTGCTAGAGGTGACCTCATCCGAGTGATACCGGGAGTACTATCCGTGCCAGAGGTGACCTCGTCCGAGTGATACCGTGTGTACTATCCGTGCCAGAGGTGACCTCGTCCGAGTGATACCGGGTGTACTATCCGTGCCAGAGGTGACCTCGTCCGAGTGATACCGGGTGTACTATCCGTGCTAGAGGTGACCTCATCCGAGTGATACCGGGTGTACTATCCGTGCCAGAGGTGACCTCGTCCGAGTGATACCGGGTGTACTATCCGTGCTAGAGGTGACCTCATCCGAGTGATACCGGGAGTACTATCCGTGCCAGAGGTGACCTCATCCGAGTGATACCGGGTTTACTATCCGTGCCAGAGGTGACCTCATCCGAGTGATACCGGGTGTACTATCCGTGCTAGAGGTGACCTCATCCGAGTGATACTGGGTGTACTATCCGTGCCAGAGGTGACCTCGTCCGAGTGATACTGGGTGTACTATCCGTGCCAGAGGTGACCTCATCCGAGTGATACCGGGTGTACTATCCGTGCTAGAGGTGACCTCATCCGAGTGATACCGGGTGTACTATCCGTACCAGAGGTGACCTCATCCGAGTGATACCGGGTGTACTATCCGTGCCAGAGGTGACCTCATCCGAGTGATACCGGGTGTACTATCCGTGCTAGAGGTGACCTCATCCGAGTGATACCGGGTGTACTATCCGTGCCAGAGGTGACCTCATCCGAGTGATACCGGGTGTACTATCCGTGCCGGAGGTGACCTCATCCGAGTGATACCGGGTGTACTATCCGTGCTAGAGGTGACCTCATCCGAGTGATACCGGGTGTACTATCCGTGCTGGAGGTGACCTCATCCGAGTGATACCGGGTGTACTATCCGTGCCAGAGGTGACCTCATCCGAGTGATACCTGGTGTACTATCCGTGCTAGAGGTGACCTCATCCGAGTGATACCGGGTGTACTATCCGTGCCAGAGGTGACCTCATCCGAGTGATACCGGGTGTACTATCCGTGCCAGAGGTGACCTCATCCGAGTGATACCGGGAGTACTATCCGTGCCAGAGGTGACCTTACCCGAGTGATACTGGGTGTACTATCCGTGCTAGAGGTGACCTCATCCGAGTGATACTGGGTGTACTATCCGTGCTAGAGGTGACCTCATCCGAGTGATACTGGGTGTACTATCCGTGCCAGAGGTGACCTCGTCCGAGTGATACCGGTTGTACTATCCGTGCCAGAGGTGACCTTATCCGAGTGATACCGGTTGTACTATCCGTGCTAGAGGTGACCTCATCCGAGTGATACCGGGTGTACTATCCGTGCCAGAGGTGACCTCATCCGAGTGATACCGGTTGTACTATCCGTGCCAGAGGTGACCTTATCCGAGTTATACCGGTTGTACTATCCGTGCCAGAGGTGACCTTATCCGAGTGATACCGGGTGTACTATCCCAGTTCCCACCTTTCTGTACACCTGGGCTTCTTTTCCATGTAATTATCTTACTTATTTGTATATTGTTCCAAAAATTGACAACTTTTCCCTATCCATTAGTGTTACTGGTTTTCCATTTTCTTTTCTCAAGAAATTTGTTCCTGTATTTCATCTTGCCATTCCTCCTCAACCTATTAATCAAAGTTACTCATCACCAGATTTCATCAAGAGAGCACTGAGTTTACTCATATTCAATTTACAACAAAGTTATTTGGTTGTATTCCTCCCAACCGTCACAATCAGTTTCTTCATGGTGTACGTTTTCTTTCAAGTAGATCCACGCATTAACTTTCTTAGGCGTTTCGTCATATTCAGTGGATCCAACTCCCAAGTTCCTATCCACGACCACGTCTGCTCGGGCATTACCCACATGCCGTGTAATGCAATGAGCTGAAAGTTACGTTACTATACTACGGGTAGTATTGTTTAGTTCCACTGGCGAGGGGTGGGCGGGGGCGGGGGGAAGGGGGTGGTATTTGTGGGCGGGTATAATCTCGTGTTTGAGACTTACCTTCCCTCCCACCACCCACCGAGTCGTATCGATTTTTAAACTAGCCCGACACAACTCTTTGTAGACCCATTGCTAAATCAACGTCCCATTTCACTTCCTTGATTCTCGATGTTCAATGGCACTCTCACGACTAAACGTCCCCTTCGTCTTAATTCCACCAAGACGACCTATACCTGCGTAACACATATTCAATCGCTATAGCATGCATACATTTCATTCCTGAAAAATATAATTTTGATGGCAACTATGTTATTGAACTATTTCCAAAAAAATATATCGATATAATTACATTTTATAACCATAGTCGATTCCAGTTTATTTTAGTTTTATGCCGCGTCGTAACTATTCAAAAAACATGATTTTATTTGCTTACTATTTGATCATCTGATTTTGAATTACTTGATTTTATTACAAAAATAATTGTTTAAATCAAAACTAATTTGGTTATATTTTTGATAACATAAAAATATATTAGAGCTGTCCATCTTCTTTTCCCTTTCCGCCTCTTAAGAGGGCGCTCCAGTCACGAAACTTTTCGCGTTTCTACCTGCTTCGCCCATAAGGCCAATGTTAACTTTCAAAGCCCGTTCCTTCTCAATGGATTATTCGATATCGTTGGTTTATGGCTCATTTTAAAGAGCAAAAATATATGTAGCGATTTCAGTAAGCAGAATTTCGTTATCGCAAATAATAATCGATTAATAAAATTCCAAAATATTCAATATTTACGATTTTCTTATGCACGAACTATTTATGATAAGGAAATTCTGCTTACTGAAATCGCTAGATATATTTTTGATCTTTAAAACTAGCCATAAATAATCAATTTCGGACAACCCGTTGAGGAGGGACGGAGTTTGAAAGTTAACATTGGTCTTATGGGAGAAGCAGAGGACTGGAGCCCCCTCTTAACAGAACGGTTCGTTACAAGTTGAACACAACATTCAGCAGTAGTTTGCAGTTTTTGGGCAACTCCAGACTATGCATTCGTACTCTGATGCTTGAACTTATAATTATTATTCACAAATGGGAACTCCCGGCCTGGGAAAGTGCGTATATATGAAAGTGCGTGTATCGGTACATTTATTCCTAATGAACCCGAGTGAGTCCGACCATTCAGGTTCTAGATAAGCTGGCACTGGGAAATTTAATATTAGTTGTCTACTTTAAATACTCAATTTCCCCCTGAGCTCAACCCCCCTGACCTTACAAATTTAAATGTGTTTGGTTCTGAGGTAAAGATATTTTCTGATCTTGAAAAAAATATCAACGAAACTGCTATTAAATTCCTTAGTTCTTAAATGTACTGAAAACAAATACATATTTCGCTAACATAAATTCGGAAGTCTATTTTTATGGAGGGTAGTTTATAACTGTGAACTAATTAGGCCTACTGAAAAATACTTAAAAACGTTTATTGAAAAATTAATTTACTTTTGAAAAAGCTGTAAGCTTTTGGCTGTTATTGATAATTGTTTATGAAAGATAAGATCCCGCATTCCATGTGTGTAGGGTTGTACGTTCCATGGGAGCTGCCTCTCTCTTGCCCTTGCCCCAAACGTGCCGATTAAAAGATATGATAAAGCCACGGGCCCGGAAGCTGTAGGAGCCCACGTTGAACCGCAAAGATGACGAATAGCACAGAAACGCTTTTACACAATTGTATAAAAATGGGAAAATCAATTTATACTTTATACTCAAATAGACTATCAAATTGTGAGCCAATTGTGAGCTCTTCTTACGTAAAGCCTAAGTCCATCGCATGCCAATTTAAATAACTTGACGCAGACAGCATTTTCCGCAAGGCAAGTTTTAGTGGGTTAAGAAAAATAAGTTAGTTGCATTTTATCCGAAATGTGTCTCGAACATGTCACTTTAAATTGTATACAAGTAGTCTCTCCACATAAAGTATTTATGCTTCCACATTTTAAAAATCGATTGTTAAGCTTTCATTAAGGCGCTGTGTATGTTGGCTTAATTGACATAATCATACACGCCACTCTCCGACAGCTATGATTTATAGCATCTATTAACCTCCAAGGGTCCTTTTAAATTGTATTATTTAAAACTGTGGTAGGTGATATATAAGTGTTGTTTTACAGGATGTAATTGACCACGTTTTCCAACACTTCAGGATTCGTTTACACTTCTACTGTATTAATTGTATTCATGTACGATATGGTAAACAAACAATAAATTCTCACATAACATCATAAACAATTTAATTTTATCCTGTCATGCATATGCACATGTCATTCCTTTTAATTTACATATTAATATGTATATGTATATGTCTTGAGTAGTAGGGATAAATATACCTGGATAATTAAGTTAGAAAACTGTTTCGAAAGTCACTAGACGTTTGTATTTAACCTTCTCGTAGGTCGTAGATCGCTATGAAGTTTCATAAAATACTTTTTCAAAGAACAATTCGATTTGAAAAACCTGTAATTTGTAGTGTTATTATAAAGCAAAATATGTGATTTTCCAAGTTATAATATTATTGCAATAGTGGTATTTTTCACATGCTAAAACTAACCTAATTGGATTTGACATAAAACGGCAATCACATCATAATGTAATGTTTTTTATGCTGTGCAATTATAAAGGTATTGTTAGAGGTATACGATATTTGGAAAATACTGGATATACAACAATTAAAACACTGGAAGGCTCTTAATCATCTGGTTAGGCTTTTAGGCTTCTTAGCAAGAACTTCTGGGAACAAGAACGAGCAACACTCATGGAATCAAGCAAAGTTAATTTTAGTTCACTGTCGATTTGGGAACTAAAATAAGATTCTTTCATCGGTAAAGATTATTTCACAAGACAAATTAAAGATTAATAAAGTGCTGATGGATTAAAACGTAATTAATTAAAACTCAAAACATCGGGATTTTTATTTCAAATAATATCTAGTACAACTCTTGTATTAAAACTAGTTTTAACCATTACTCTTGAAAGAAAATAATCACCTGCTTGTTTTCATGCAGCTCTTGGCTTATTTTTATTAGTATTATTAAATGCATACTAGAATTTGTAGGATATTTCCAAACTTCAAGAATGTCACCTTTCACTATATAAAATTGAGTTAGAAATATTCTAATTTCCATTAAAATAACATTGTTGTTTGTGATATATATTTCTAGAAACCGCTGCATTCTTTTACAACGGGTTTTTTCTATACGCTCTGAGTATTTTTGAACAGAACTCCTGCGTTTCTAAGCATCGATTTTGACGTTTCAGGTGTCAAATAAATGGCCTCGAACAAGCCATCACTTTTTTATGCAAAGTGTTTTTCAATTTACGGTAATATTTTAAGAGTAATGAGCTTAAAAGTGTAAAATTAAATAAAACTGCAATTTTAACAACTATACAGTGGTATTAGACTTGTGCCTTTAGACTCTTATAGTACAGCGTCAGCTGCAAATTATATTTAGAAAATTATTCATCAATAATACAAATATACAAATAAACGAGTTCGCACGCAGCACACTGACGTGAGGGAAGTGAATTTCCGAATTAAAACCTATAAAAAATCTAATAAAGGGTTTAAAATAACACTGGTAACTTGTTTAGACAATTTAATTTTTTTTTTTTTTTTTTCTGATGCTCCTGGTTATACTTCAATTTCCTATTAGGATTGCAATGTTTTGTTCATTATAAGGTTAAGAGGAGGTATAGTCAGGATAACAAGTTGGTATAGGGGTATTGGGGGTGATACAACTACATAAAGATATGAAAAACAGCCTTTTCCAGTGTAAAATCCCCCTAAGACAACGTACTGTGTTAAGACAATTAACATTTTCTTTAATAACTCGGTAAATATGTGTGCTAGAATGACGAGAGAGGGCTTAGAATTTTTGCCTCACTAATTCCCATCTTTTTACATGCATTAATTTTACATCCGGGGCTTTTCTGACCCTTTTTGGGCCCAAAAACTCTAAATTTGAAACATTAATCCCCAAAAAAGGGGTTTAGAGTTTTCCGATTGTTTAACCCAACGAGCTTGTCCAACTGATTATAGAAAGGAACGTCCCTACCAAATTTGAAGTAAATCGGACAAAAAATGCGCCGCTAAAGTGCAAACACACACACACACACACACACACACACACACACACACACACACACATATATATATATATATATATATATATATATATATATCATTTTGAACGACTCCCCTATACGTGTTCAGGGGGTCACTTTAGGAACTTCTATGGTGGTCCCGGGCTTAATTTTCACCGTGCGGGTCATGCTAATAGTTCACTTTCCATAGGGCATTCAGTAACAAGAAATACCGTACATATTGTATTATAAATATCTCCAAAACACCGCGAAATGCATATATGACAATTTAAGCCCATAGTTTCCTTTGTGGGTAAGTGAAGTTGATACGGATACGGAATATTCTATCCCCAAACAGCAATACAGTAGAAATAACTATTATACAATACATCGATTTAAACTATGTGGTAATACAATGATATTATGAAAATTAATGTACTTCAGATTTCAAAAAAATGAATAAAGAAGCAAGTTACAAATTCAATTATAAAGCAATAGAACTTAAGTAGTTGGCTAATGTCACCGTCGTTTTAATAATTAGGCATTGTTAGAGTATTTCCAATTAAAAGAAATATTGAATCCATAATATTCTGATAAATAAACAAAACAGTTTTTGCTCAATTCCAAGACGCTACATCAACACCTAAAACATATGCCAGACCAGCTAAGAAAAACGAATTCTTCCATATAGGCCTACACTTGACAGACGAATTCATTTTGACATTTAATATATGGATAGTGGCAATTTGAAGCAAAAGTCAAAGCGCAATATATTTTAATCACGTCTCGGATGTTTCCCAAAGTAAGCGAAGGTTTTTAGTCGTGTTAGGCACTCGACGCGCGCGGGAAAATTAAAGTCTTTTAACCTTTATTGCACTGTGCCGTCTGTATTACACATTGACAAGTCCCGGAATAAACGAGTTCGCACGCAGCACGCTGACGTGAGGGAAGTGAATTTCCATTTAAAAAACTATAAAAACTCAAAATCAGTTAAAAACATACAATTATTCCAACTTTTATTCAAATCTGAAAACGTTGATTTTTTGGCTGTTCTGATGCTCCTGGTTCTATTTACCTGCAATGCTGGGAATACAATTTTGCGCATTATAAGGTTAGGAGAAGGTCCAGTCAGGCTTTAAAGTAGGCGTGAGGTTGTTGGGGATGATAATAGTACACCAACAAATGAATAACAGGCTTTTCTAATGTAAAATCCCCATAAGACAACGTACTGTGTTTGGTCGATACACATTTTCTTTAATAACTCGGTAAATATTTATGCTAATGACGAGAGAGGGCTTAAAACTTTCGCCTCTCCAATTCCCATCTTTTTACATGCATTTATTTTACATACGGGGCTTTTCTGACCCTTTTTGGGCCCAAAAACTCAAAATTTGAAAGATTAATCCCAAAAAAGGGGGTTTAGAGTTGTCCGATTGTTTTTCCCAACGAACTTGTCCAACTGATTACAGAAAGGAACGTCCCTACCAAATTTGAAGTAAATCGGACAAAAAATGCGACCGCTAGAGTGCAAACACATATATATATATATAAAATTTTGAACGACCCCCCAAAACGTGTTCAGGGGGTCACGTTAGGAACTTCTATGGTGGTCCTGGGCTTAAGTTTCACCGTGCGGGTCATGCTAATAGTTCACTTTCCAAAGGAAATTCACTAACAATGGAAGACACTTCGCCTAAAAACACGACTTTTAGAAACAAAAGGCGTTTTAAAATGTTAGAAATTTTATCGAGGGACTTTTCAACTCAATCAAATAAACTGTATAACTAAAATGTCACCGTCTAGCTCCTACATACTCCTCCGTTACAAATTTGTTACCCGCGACTTCGTTCACGTAACTCACTTGATTCACAGCCTACTTTTACTCATTCGCATTTCATAATATGTCCGACTGAAGAGCTTTTCAGACAACTCGCTTTGGAACCGCCCAACATTCGTCGCTCTATAAATTTGCTTGTAAAATGTTTTCACAGTCAGCTAGCAACCGTATTTTTGCAAGTTCCGTCCGAATATCCTATCACTCCTCGAATGGTGTTTGCTGGTGCAATTTCCCTTCCAACCAACTCGGGGACATTGAATTTCACGCATTCGATTGGGCAGTGGTCTAATTATAAAGTTTTCCTTGAAATAATAAATCAAATTTGAAATTAATGTTAATTGATAATTTGTATCTTTTGTTGCACTCCCTTTCATAAACCAGAAATTATATTGTTATAAAAGGGATTTATTTATTATTTGGTACTATAATTCAAAATGGTTTATAGATATTTTGTTTACTTATTATTAAATAAAAATACAAAAATTTAATATACTTAACTGTTTTGTACCCATTTAGCATGAATACCAAATCTGGCTATTTTATTTAACCTAACTACTATATGGTCATTATAACTGTATTCAGATGTACTCTAAAACAAGTAAGCGTGAATACTAATATGAATATTATTTAGAAATTAATACTTCTTTAATATTATATCGTATGGGGAAAATTGTAGGAAAAAATAGCTTAAAAAGACATGAATACCCCCTTTACCTCATATTTTAAAAACAAGTTAAATATAAATTAAGGTAAATATAAATTAAATTCGTATGCACAATCAATGCAGCTATGGATTGTTTCTTGCACTTTTAGACCTAATTTAAACTGGTTTGTGTAACTCATATAATGCCCAAGTTAACAGCTTTAATCCTGTATTTTGACTACCTTTAGTTTCAACCTCTCCAAGAAACTTCCCTTGTTCGTCATAGGGAATATAACTATCGGCAAACAGTGGATAATAAAGTTTAAAATATTTGAATTTGATTTTAATGTGTTACGTTTTACGAAGAACCTTTTGGGGAATGAGAGAATGAGATATGACAAAGAATGAACAATTATACTATTTTAACAGTCAAAAACAGTTCCATATTCTGTAACACTGTCTTTTCTAAAAATAGTTCCTTTTCAATTTAATAGCAATTCACTTCTTCAAATGGAATTTTGTAAGTTACAAAATAAAAACAAATTTTGCATATTAATGTAGGTTTACGAGTAGGGTAATGCGATTATGAAAAACAAGAACAGTCGAATGAAACTCAATGGGGAAATATGAAAGTAAGTTTTGTTTTTGTTGAAAACACGATTAATATAAACAAAAGTCAGTTGACCAAAAACACAAAATTATTTTAAAAAGTGCTAGAGGAGCTTGATAACAGAAACAAATGTAAATTTCAAGAGAAATATGTTATAGTGTGATAACACCAAATCTCTGAATAAAATTACAACAAAAGAACAATATTTTAAATCAATTATACAAATTGTGAAAATCTTCACCATCGTAGTCTTTATTTATTTTTTATCCAACTCGTATTCACCAATAATATCTACTAAAAAGGACGAGCAACCGTAAAAAAATTTCGGATATAGGATATCTAAGGAAAGGTTTTCTGGAACAATCATCAACTATAATATGAGAGTACTATAAGTCTTCTAATTTTCCGAATCCAAACTCAGTGTTAAGTATACGCGGGCCGGATGTGGGAGGGTGTTCACATATTTTCAAGCGGAGTATTTGTAGCAGACTAAAGAACTTTAGTTAACGAGTATTCAAGCTGATGACCCTAGAGAGCAATGGTTTTACTTTCTCCCCCTTATACATAGTATATGGAGAAAGTATTGTTTTCGTAAAAATTTTCGAATTTGAGTTGTTAGTGGAAATATTCGTTTTGGTGCTCCCTGAACCCAAAAAAGTGGTTTTTACATGATGTCTGTGTGTGTGTGTGTGTGTGTGTGTGTGTCCGCGCGTGTGTGTGTGTGTGTGTGTGTGTGTGTGTGTGTGTGTGTGTGTGTGTGTGTGTGTGTGTGTGTGTGTGTGTGTGTGTGTGTGTGTCTGTGTGTCTGTGTGGATGTTTACAGAGCTAGAGCCCTAACCTATGGGCCAATTTTTATGAAATTTGGTATGTAGATACTAATCCACGATATATCCAGGCATTTTTTCATTTTTTTGAATTTTTGATTTTTAAGGGTAATTATCCCCCAAAAACCGCCAAAAAACATGAAAAATCCAAATTTCTTAAAAACGGCTCTAACGATTTTGATGAAACTTTCGTGGTTTGTAGAACTTTAGGTTTCCAACAAAATGACACCACCCGCATTTCTGGAAAAATTCGGTTTCAGAAATTACAGGACTTAAAACATCAAAAATTCAGTTTTTTTGGATTTTTCATAAAAAATCATAAATGTTAAAAAAGATTACTATTCACCATTAAAAAGAGCTCAAAAAACTAAATAAATTAGTATTTTAAATTACTATTCTACGATTGCTAGTTGCGGAGAAAATTGAAATTTTCATTTAGCAGTAAACACAGTACGTTGTTCAATGTTATTCTTATGGGGAATACAAAAATAACTATTTCTCTCTGATTTACTGATCAATTTCATTAAAATTTTATATGCAGGTCAAGTTAGCATTGATCAACAGATGATGTTCGAAATGTGTTGCTATTTAACTCTGGGGGGGGGCAAGGGGGCATTTCCCCTCTCAAAACTACTGTGTGTAGCAACGGACTCTATAGTGCCTCCAAAAAAGCAATTTGGGTGGATATTTCTGAAAACAACTATTTTAGACAATTTTCTGTACATTTATCTATACTTCATATTCTATATTTAGTAAATAACAAATATTTTTGTCATTAAAGTTTGGCTAAAAGGGAGAAAGTATGTGTCAGTTTCCTGATACCGTTTATTTATAATTTGTTTAACGCAATCGCAGTCACAAGTTACACAAATCTTTTAAAAATAAACTAGCGTTACTAATTTGCATACTTAAATTTGTGAAGTTTCGAACGTTAACCAAGCAACTTCGGTTAACAATTAATTCTGCCGCTGAGGTTCTTGCTGAGTAGAGCGTTTATTTTCAAAAACAGGACGTAACCCTTGATGACATATTCACATTTGAGAGATGAAACCTAAAGCCTTAGATAACCTGGTTAGATTTTCCAAAAAAATAAACCCCCAGCTGACCATTATTATTTTTCCGCTGCTATCTGGTGTTGTACAGTTGCAAAAGGTAGGTTCTCGTATCCTAAGGTCGCTTACAATATACAGTTTGGGCAAAAGTCCTTGCCAATTTTAGTATCATTATAACATTTAAAACAGCAGTCTGTTAAGGTATAAAAAGGCCCAGCACACATAACATTCACATGATATATTTACTCAAGTATTCACTATCGATAGGCGAATAGAGGATTTGAGCCTTATTTTTTGTCAATTAAAAATGTTAAACTAGAAAGGTATAAAATTAGTTTTGTTATGGTATTACTGTGCCCACCTAATATAAAAAACCTTTTCGATGAACCATCACAAACCATATCATTTTACTTAACTCATATAGTTAAGAACGTTTGAGTGGCATCCCCCCACCAAAGTGATTATGTGAACGGCTTTAGCTGGTTTCTGTCTTAACAAAAAAATGTCGAAAAATAAGCTGGGACCATAATGGTATCATTCTGTAAGCTGTCCACAACAGCTAGCTTCTCCTTCATCCCCCATTTTTTAATGCAGGGTACACATGGTTTGGTATGGATACCATATTAACTATCTTCGGGATGAAATGGCCCACCTGTTGAGGGCTGTTTTAGAGGCATGTAGGAGAAAAGAACGGATGCCCTTCAAAGTAAACTAACTCTTCCATCCCTGCAAAATTTTCCCTCGACATTCTCGTGCTTGAATTCGAAACTAGTGGCTCTTTTGGGACCCCCTAACCAACCACCGGAACTATTCCAACTGAATCTCTCCACGTAGTTTGTCCAACTCGGACCTGTAATCAACCAAATCAGAACCCGAAAGTAGTGCAATGTTTCCTGTTTGTTTGGCATGATGCCGTTATAACCTCATTTACATACACTCACCCTTATCTCATTCATGAATTCTTTATTTTATCAACAATTTGATCATACCGTTCGCTGAAGACCGCTTACTTTTTCATGCAAATGTGTAGGTTTGCCAGAAGATAAGTTTTAAATCTAATCTTGGATTTCTTTCAAATATTTTTACAAAATAACAAATATATATATATATATATATATATATATATATATATATATATATATTCCTGTCGCATGAGATTATCAGGCTATGTTAGGTAATCCTTCAGTCTGTATAGTCTGTAAAGTGACTGAAAATTCGTATTTAAAAGTAAACGAGTTCGCACGCAGCACGCTGGCCTGAGGGAAGTGAATTTCCACATACAAAACTTTTAAAACTCAAACCCAGTGTAAAAACATACATTTATGCAAATGTTATTGAAATCTGAAAACATTGATTTTTTTGGCTGTTCTGATGATCCTGGTTTAATTTACCTGCAACGTTAGGAATACAATTTTGCGCATTATAAGGTTAGGATAAGGTCCAGTCAGGCTTAAAAGTAGGCGCGAGGTTGCTGGAGATGAAACAAACACACCAACAAATGAATAACATGCTTTTCTAATGTAAAAACCCCATTAGACAACGTACTGTGTTTAGCCGATATACATTTTCTTTAATAACTCGGTAAATATTTATGCTAGAATGACGAGAGAGGGCTTAACACTTTTGCTTCACTAATTTCCATCTTAATACATGCATTAATTGTACGTCCGGGGCTTTTATGACCCTTTTTGGGCCCAAAAACACGAAATTTGAAAGAATAATCCCCAAAAAAGGGGTTTAGAGCTGTCCGATTGTTTTGCCCAACGAACTTGTCCAAATGATTATAGAAAGGAACGTTTACCACATTTGAAGTAAATCGGACAAAAAATGCGACCGCTAGAGTGCATACACATATATACATATATGTGTATACATGTGTGTATACACACACACACACACACACACACACACACACACACACACACACACACACATATATATATATATATATATATGAATATAAATAATTTCCAATGACACCCCGAAACGTGTTCAGGGGGTCATGTTAGGAACTTCTATGGTGGTCCCGGGCTTAAGTTTCACCGTGCAATTCATGGTAATAGTTCACTTTCCATCAGAAATTCACTAATAATTTTATTAAGAAGAGTTATCGCTAAATCTTACCACCAAGAGACCAAGCATTGACTAAGGAGGTGGTTTGGAACAACTATAATATTCGTTTACTAGGGTTAGGTTTGGATATAGTGCAACCTATGTACTTGGACGTTCGGACCGAATTCGTTTTGCTTGTTCAGAATTCACTCCGCTCATTCGCCTTGGTGACTGTTCGTAAACGCCAGAGAAGTACATGACTGTTCAACTCGATTACACTATATTTAAGATGTCGTTACTCAAATTAGACGACATTGTAATAAAACATATATCCTGTTGTGTATCTGAGATTTATGATTGTTTTTGTTATATTGCATATATAAACTGTATGTTAAGTTGTCTACAAAGTTGCCTACCTACATAATATTAACTTGTGCAACGCCCAGTACAAAAACAACGAGACCGATACCTCACAAGACCACCAAAAGAGAACAAATTACAATTTAACTAATTTAAACGTAAGTAGCTGCAAATGTAATAAAAGAAGGGATCGCTTCTCTAATATAAGTTCTACCTGACTGAAAAAGCCGGAATTAAAAGTTTAATTAGATTTCAAAATGTTGATTACGTTTTTAAAATACGCTGTTTATTTCGGTGGTAACAAATTTTTCTTATTTAAGTATCGACACCTAGTAAATTTATGTCCAAATAGTTATAAGTAAGTTTAAATGTAATCTTAGTTAACCGTCTTAAAACTAAAATAGTAGTGTACTTATTATTTTTAATCTGTTCATCTTGTTTCAAATGCGCAGTTCTGTTTGGCGAAATGTTACTGAAAAGCAGGATTTTCATGGAATTCTAATGTGAGATTCCACTTGAATTGCGCGATAAAACATTTTTGTACTCAAACTGTACACCGTATTCCATTTTAAACTTGTTTATAAACATTGCTAATAAAGCCCAAAGTCTTGAGTAGGCCGACTTTTAGAAAACCTCCGTTAACTATTTTTATTTGTTATAATGTTTGTTGTCGGTTCGTATCAATCATTACGTTTGTCGCAAGGAACAAAATCTTAATTTCTTCAATACTAGGCAAAAATTAAATTTTCAATATTTAATTGCAATTACCTCGATAGGCTACCATCTGAGATATTAAGGTTAAAAACATACAGCTGCTCCCCCGAAATACTTTGCGGATATAATCCTTATAACAACTGGTTTTTTGAATTAAGAAAAACATATTGATGCGATTTTAAAACTCGGAATGTAACCAAAATAAAAGTGTAAACCATATATTTAGCTTCATAGTGACTTAGAATTTAAAATTATCTTTTAGATGAAAAAATAATCATCAAAATCGGTTAATTATTAACTTTAGGAAGTGAGTGAATAAAAATAAGGATTTTTAAAAATATATAGATAACAGACAGATATCGGATCGAGATATGACACACACATATCACGTAACGTAGTGTTATTTGCTTGTTTTACTTTTAAGAAAATAACAAAGTGGAGTTTTGTGCTTTTGAAACCGAAGCTAAACATCCTATATTTTAAGACGGAAGAAATTTAGAAAAGACGGTATACTAGTCTCAATTAATAACATTTACCTACATTATTTAAATATCATACTCTAATTGTAACAACAATCCAATTATTACTCCACGCGTAAAATACGCATGATTCTTTCATTCGGTTAGTTCTTCCAGAAGCTACTTATGCGCACAAGGGGAAAGCCCTCTTCAGCGCCCCTTACACATTCAGAATATGATTAGGACAACGAGAACGCGGCGCTGGTCAGGCAGAAGTTCGCCGTCTCAGGGGATTCGCTTGGAGTGGGCTCATGAAACTGTCTTTATAGTTTGTTCCACTGGTTCTGACTAATAGTAATTCGTTCCATTAAATTTTGTTTTGAACATACTAAAACGAAGAAGTAAAAGATTACTTAACATAAACTGTAAAGCTTTCCGCTTTCTTTTTTGTGTTTTAATTTTATATATTTTGTATACCATAAATCATTAATTATGAATACCCCGTTGCAGCAAACCTGCATACTCAGCGAATTTCAAATGGTGCTTCACTAAGTCATTAAGCCACTTACCAACTTTAATCAAAGCATATTAATAAATAAGCGAGATATGGCATTTTATTTATTTCCCTTAAGAAAAACATTAGGACTGAGTATGCAGGTTTGCTGCATCAAGGACCACAAAATCTGGTTTTTATGCAAATACCAATGGATCACCTCCAGATGAAGCAACATCCCAAGTTTTATAAATTTATGTTCATAAACAAGCAAGATATCACATGTTTATTATTCTTCATATGAATAACATTATAGCTACGGAGTACGCAGATTTGCTGCCATGTGGACCTCAAAAAATGAGTTTTTTATGAAATAGCATTAAAACCCAACCATATAAAGCCACATACCATGTTTCATTAATATATATTCATTAATAAGCGGGATATACAATTTTACTTATTCTCCATAAGATTAACATTGGACAACGTACTGTGTTTAGCACTCTCAATATCTCGGTAACCAATTGACGTAGAGCGAGGATCAAAATACCAAATTGTTTGTTTTTTAAGCTGAATTTAATGGTGTAAACAAAAATTTGGGTTTAAAAATAATAATCTGTAAAAAGTTCAAAAAACCCATTTTTGGGGTACAAAACCCCCCTTACAGTAGAGCGACCTGTCTGGTTCTCGAACTCGTGAAAATAGATGCTGCCTTACACGTTTATACCAAATTTCATCAATATCGGACCATTTTACGAAAGTTATCGTGATTTAATCGTGTAGTTATCGTGTTTTTGGCATCTGGGGGCCTCAAAACGAAAAGTTATCATGGTCCCAGTGGTCCCATGGTAGGTCTTATCATGCCACCTACGGTAATAGCTTCTTCCTTATAGAGAAAATTTGCTAAAAACGATTACGACTGAAGAAAAGGTTATTAGATGACCCTATTACTAACGTCATTCAAGACGTCTTCATTCGATTTCTTAGACTTAAAAAAAAACTGAATTACTCCATAACTTTTAAAACTTAAAAACATTGTGGGAAGAATACTAATTATTTCCCGCATTTCGAGTGAAACCATGGAAAAATCTTTAGCTTACAAAATCAAAATGTATGGTAATATAATGTTAGTCAGTTCCTATTTTTTATCTAACTTAAGCCCCACTGCAACAAAACAGGTCAGAAATGAGTAGTCACTAAGACCACTCACTACTACTTGTGACTACTTGTACTACTTGGCACCACTCACTACTACTTGTAACTATGACCCGTTGTACACCCTTGTTGTTGTTGTCGTTGTTGTATGTTGTTTGACCCCCTTGTTGTTTCCCGTTGTATGCTCGGAATCCAGCAGAAGTAGATCTATATGTTTTTAAAAGTTTACATTGATCAGCTGACTACCTAAATAAAATATAACTCCATAAGATTAAAATTGGAACGTTGAAGGCCCGCGGGGCGAAACCCTGAACGTAGATGTTTTCCAAACCCCCAAAAAGGCATTTATTTTTAAATTTATTATTTTTAATGCATTTATACGGATCACAAAGATTGCACTATGAAGGGATTTTACGGGGAGGGGGGTTGTAGGGAATAAAAATAGTTTATTTTTAATCTAGAGTGTAAGAGCTTTAACTGATACCAAGTTTTAAGAGTCGACAATCGCCGAACAAAAATATATATATATTTTTTAAATATAGATCATTTCAATAATACTTCTATGATTTATTGAAGTGTTGGTTTTGGTTTTGGTTTACTTGATACCTGAGTTGTCTTGAAGATCAGAAACAATAGTCAGATCGAATTAAGAATGCACAGTTCCAATTTAGCATGACGAAGAATAATTCGTGTCAATTGGTTTTAACTGAAATGTTTAGACACTGAAAATCCATTCTGTCCTCACTTTTTATTTGCGTTGTATGTACAACAAATCATAAGCCCTACTCCCGTTAGGTGGTTTTCTCAGCTTTAACCCCCCCCCTTTCTTTGTCAAGACCTTTATTCCTCTTCATCATTCGGTTGGGATCCCTCGAAAACAGTTCAATTCATCCGTTGGGTAGGTTACAAAAAAAGGGTCATTTTCAGGTCTGCATCGGCGGTGCGAAAACACCCCTCTTCATCCGCCGGGTGACATCAGGCAATTCTTGTATACTGAAAGAGTTAATGTGATCGTGTAAAACTGACCATTCCGTCACACCTATTCACTCATTCTTTATTAACGATACGTGTTTATGTATTCCACAAGGTAAAGATTTGTATTCTTTAATTTACTTCACATTGATTTTCAAAATTCCCATGCAATTCTTGGATGGATAGTTAGTTATTTATTTAGAGATAATCATGGCAACTGTAAACTATATGTAAGTTTCAAGTGAAGATGGTTATTTTATTCCCGAGTGTCAACACATATGTCTATGCAGATCGTCTGCTGACACTTTCGCATGATAATGGAAATAGCTCGTGTTAGCTTTACTTTGAACTATGCAGCTCTCTACAGTTTAGAGTTACGTTTATCCTAAGAAATCTGGAATTGTTATGAAAAAGTCCCATATTAAATATGTCTGCGACAACATACGCAACACATAATTCTAGGTCTGTAGTAATTACTGTAATTATAAAGAAAGAGTGACGTAAATATACTTAGTAATGGATGAACAAAATTATCGTAAGTATAGTTCAATTAAGTAATGTTTTGACTATTTAAAATCACAAACAATCTTTTACCTTGAACAGAAATATGTGTTCGTGTTATTGCCCGTTTTAGTTTTGTTCTTATTCTTCTTTCTTTGTTTCTTTTATATACACTACTAAGGGTAACAAATTAGTCTAAAATAAAGTTACAACGCAGCATCAGTTAGAAAGGCTCAACTAAGCAAATAATATAAAGGAAGTCTGTTAAGTGCGTTCCCAAATTTTAAAGTATGTTTTTTAGGTCAAAATGAGTAAATAAGTTCATGTAAACATAGGTCATAAAGTGCCTAGTTTTCCGTCTAGCTGTCTGTATGTGTTTTTTACATAATCGACCATATCGTATTACCCACTTAAGGTATCAACTTCAAACTTGGTACATGTGTTACATCTAATAAGACCCATTTTGTTATGAAATATTAAGTTTCTAATTTGTACCATTTCAAAATGGCGGCCATTTTGGTTTTTCAAATCTAAATATTTTAAAATCCATTATATTTATGAAAAACACGTACGAATCAAAAAGGTTGTGTTACTTTGTCCATAAAATAATAGTATAATGATTTTAACTATACGTAAGAAATTGCAATTTTCACTTTAAAACATTCTTTTGCCATTTCCGGTCTAAAACGTCATGTTTTAACTTATAACAATTACAATTTCTCAGTTATTTAAAATCGTGTAGTTTAAATCTTTATATTATTATTTTAAGGATAAATTTACACAACCTTTCTGATTCTTACGTGTTTTTCATAAATATTACGGTTTTTAAGATATTTAGCTTTGAAAAAAAAATGGCCGCCATTTTGAAATGGTACAAATTAGAAACTTAATATTTCATACCAAAATGGGTCTTATTAGATTTAATACTTGTGCCAAGTTTGAAGTTAATACCTTAAGTGGTTAATACGATATGATCGATTATGTAAAAAACACATACAGATAGACGGAAAACGAGGCACTTTAGAACTTATGTTTATAGGAACTTTTTTACTCATTTTGACCTAAATAACCATCTTTTAAAATTTGGGAACGCACTTAACAGACACCCTGTATATTACAATAAAGGGGAATAAAAAAGTACTTTTATATGATATTAACTGTACAATACAATACAATACAATACAATACAACATGCAAGCTCCTCAGTTGTGGCCCGGCCGGCGGGAAAGGCACGGGCCCCTCGGGGATGAAGAGGAATGTTTCGCACCACCGATGAAGACTAGATAATGATCCTTTTTATACAACCGACCCCACGGATGAAGTGAACTGTTTTCGAGGGACCTCAACCGCGGAATGAACAGGGCGTCAGCCCTGGACAGGAACCTTGTTTATTTTTTAGCGAATTTCCCCTATAAGGAAGAAGCTAATACTGTAGGTAGCATGGTAAGATCTAGGCCCGGGACCATGATAACTTTTCGTTTTGAGGCCCCCAGATGCCAAAAACACCATTCGTTCAAATTCATATATACATATATATATGTCCGTAGGCACGATAACTCTCGTAAAAATGGTCCGATCTTGATGAAATTTGGTATAAATGTGTAAGGCAGCATCTATTTTCATGAGTTCGAGAACCAGACAGATCGCTCTACTTTAAGGGGAGGTTTTGAGGGGGTTTTGTACCCCAAAAATGGGTTTTTTGAACTTTTTACATATAATTCTTTTTAAACCCAAATTTTGGTTTACACCATTAAATTCAGCTTTAAAAAACATTGGTAATTTGATCATCGCTCTACTTCAATTGGTTACCGAGATATTGAGAGTGCTAAACACAGTACGTTGTCCAATGTTAATCTTACGGAGAGTAAGTAAAATTGCATATTTCGCTTATTAACGAACATATTATTAATTAAACTTGGTATGTGGCTTTATATGGTTGTGTTTTAATGCTATTTGCATACAAAACTCATTTTTTGTGGTCCCCATGGCAGCAAACCTGCGTACTCAGCATCTATAATGTTATTCTTATGGAGAATAATAAACATGTGATATCAATATCTTGCTTGTTTATGAACATAAATTGATAAAACTTGGTGTTTTGCTTCATCTGGAGGTGGTCCATTGGTATTTGCATAAAAACCAGATGTATCCAGATCCAGATGTATGGATGTTTGCGTCCTTGATGCAGCAAACCTGCATACTCGGTCCTAATGTTTTTCTTATGGGCAATAAATAAAATGTCATATCTCGCTTATTTATTAATATGCTTAGATTAAAGTTGGTATGTGGCTCAATGACTTAGTGAAGTGCCATTTTAAATTCGCTGAGTATGAAGGTTTGCTGCAACGGGGTATTTAATTTATCGACGTGCCTACTAAACTGTCCGCGGAAAATCACTTGACGCTTCCCGGTTTTCTAGTTGTTATGGTAAAAATTAAAGGAATTTACTAAATAAATCCTGTTAAAGTACTTACTTAGTTCCCAAACTAATTATTTAAGTTGCTACTAGTTAAAATTTGTGATTAGTTAAGTCATTTAGTATTGCAATTATTACTAATAAAACTTTAATTGAATTGGGGTACCATATTTTATTACAGAACGCTTTAAAAAAATATCAGCAAACACTTTTTAAAACCCCCTAGCATTTTCAGGAGTTCAATATCCCTGAATGTTATAAGTCCAAGGATTTGAAGGAGTTGATGTGGTGGATACCCGTTTTATTTTTTACTGTAGTCATTTTCCGTAGATCGGCAATCGAAAACTCGTCAGACTTATTGTTTACTCAAATACAGAAATACAAGAATTCCAATTGTTAAGCCCAAAACTGCAGATTATTATTTTATAAATTTTCTTGATCATGTTTCCACAACTATACGAAGCCTTTTGTATCGTTCACTGAATGTGTATGTTATTTTTAACCGGATCAGGTGAATAGGGTTTTAGAACTGATGAAAAACTACCGAGCGATTATTGCTCGTTCATCACCCATAAGACGGGCAGCTTTGACAAAAATGACAACTTTTTAAGTTAAGTGAGAACTTTTTAAGTTTAATCTAAGCATCTAGATAACGTGAATTACCGTTTACAATTTTCTCAACTTTAACAAAGAAATACATACAGGGATTTTAATATGTAATTAGTATAAAACAGATACAGATTTGTTTCATATTAAACTACTTATAGTCAGTAATTTAATTATATAATGAACAACTTCTTGGCCTCACTAAGAAATACAACTTGTTAACGAGTTCGCACGCAGCAAGCTGACGTGAGGGAAGTGAATTTCCACGTACACAACTTTTAAAACTCAAACCCAGTTTAAAAACATACATTTGTGCCAATTTTATTGAAATCTGAATACATTGATTTTTTGGCTGTTCTGATGATCCTGGTGCATTTACCTGCAATGTTTGTAATACAATTTTGCGCATTATAAGGTTAGGAGAAGGTCCAGTCAGTCTTAATAGTAGGCGCGAGGTTGCTGGGGATGAAACAAATTATACACCAACAAATGGATAACATGCTTTTCTAATGTAAAAACCTCATAAGAGAACGTTAACTCTTCAATAACTCGGTAAATATTTATGCTAGATTGACGAGAGAGGGCTTAAACTTTTGCTTCACTAATTCCTATCTTAATACATGCATTAATTGTACGTCCGGGGCTTTTCTGGCCCTTTTCGGGCCCAAAAACTCGAAATTTAATATAATTCCAAAAAGGGGGTTAGAGTTTCCCGATTTTTTTGCCCAACGAACCTGTCCTACTGATTATAGAAAGGAACGTCCCTACCAAATTTTAAGTAAATCGGACAAAAAATGCGACCGCTAGAGTGCATTCACACATATACAGGGTGAATCTCGTAAGTTGTCCAGTATTGATTTCAGACAAACCGTTGGTCCTACGATGATGAAATAAAATTATTTCCCACTAAACCAACCCCAAGGAATAACGTAAAAATATTTTTAACGATTTTTAAATACAGGGTGTACCAGAAACTGAGGGTCACTAGTCCGAATCTACGAAATATCAAATACAAACGTATATCATGATATACATCAAATTAAAGCTCTTTTCAATCCAAACCATTTGGCGGAATCGGATTTTGATTATTATTGATTCATTTCAAAATGGCGGCTGTTTTTGTGAAAAAATTAGTATTTTTTTGAATACCCTGTATTTTTCTTAAAAATGCAGATATCTTGATTCTGATTCAAATATCGCATTCCTTATGAGCTAAGCTTTATTTTGATATGCAACACTTCAATATTATCTCAAAAACAAAAAGTTTCAAAAATATCAGTTTTTGAAAATATGTACATAGCCAAAACTCAAAAATTTCAAATAGCACTATATGTCAAATAGCATATCATTTTAAAGGTATTTCAATTCTAAGAAACTTTCAAATTTAAACCTTATGCGTATCTATTTTGGTTTTCGAGTTATCAACAAAAAACATGTTTTCCCACATTAAAACACATGTTATTTGTTAAACATGGTGGTAAAGGCTGGACCATAGTTCTATTACCACCATGTTTAACAAATAACATGCGTTTTAATGTGGAAAAACATGTTTTTTGTTGATAACTCGAAAACCAAAATAGATACGCATAAGGTTTAAATTTGAAAGTTTCTTAGAATTGCAATACCTTTAAAATGATATGCTATTTGACATATGGTGCTATTTGAAATTTTTGAGTTTTGGCTATGTACATATTTTCAAAAACTGATATTTTTGAAACTTTTTGTTTTTGAGATAATATTGAAGTGTTGCATATCAAAATAAAGCTTAGCTCATAAGGAATGCGATATTTGAATCAGAATCAAGATATCTGCATTTTTAAGAAAAATACAGGGTATTCAAAAAAATACTAATTGTTTCACAAAAACAGCCGCCATTTTGAAATGAATCAATAATAATCAAAATCCGATTCCGCCAAATGGTTTGGATTGAAAAGAGCTTTAATTTGATGTATATCATGATATACGTTTGTATTTGATATTTCGTAGATTCGGACTAGTGACCCTCAGTTTCTGGTACACCCTGTATTTAAAAATCGTTAAAAATATTTTTACGTTATTCCTTGGGGTTGGTTTAGTGGGAAATAATTTTATTTCATCATCGTAGGACCAACGGTTTGTCTGAAATCAATACTGGACAACTTACGAGATTCGCCCTGTATAATTTTGAACGACACACCCAAAACGTGTTCAGGGGGTCATGTTAGGAACTTCTATGGTGGTCCCGGGCTTAATTTTCACCGTGTGGATCATGCTAATAGTTCACTTTCCATAGGCAATTCACTAATAATGTCCACACAAACGCAATATCAATAAGACTATATATCTTGACGTTTTTATATTTTAAACAATCGATAATTGTTTTCTATATAAATAAAACAAAAAGTTCTCCAACTGTGTCAGCATTAACAACCGCACGCATCTAAGTTCGTTATCTCTGCCATACATAGGACGTACAGTGTACCACCTGCTGTAGTCGCTGAGCCACCCGGCCGGCACACGACAAACTTGGCCCGCTCTTGATAAAACCGTTCTTTAAATATTTGATAAAGTGGAAGCCTTAAGCATCAAACACTAAGAATCTGTTTATTATCTACTTCGACACATTTTCACCTGACACTGATTTAAATTTAGGCAAACGGGTGTCATATAGTTAGTTATACAGGGTGTTCCGACACTCTCTGTAAAAAATCCATACAAATTGTTCTTTGAGCCAAGACAAACACATTTCACAATATAAATATGGGTCTACGGTGTCTCCTTTTTTGTCTGTCTTTATGCATGCGATTTTGACATAATTTAACATAACTTTTTAACCGCTTAAGGTATCAACTTCAAACTTGGTTCATGTATGATGACTGATAGGACCTGATTTGGTACGGAGTATCAAGTTTCTTTGTACTAATTGGCAGCCATTTATATTTGTAAAAGCTTAATATCTCGAAAATTGTACATTTTACAAAAGAACCCCAAAATACAAAAAAAGCTGTGCAATTTTATCCTCTAAAAGATGGTACAATAAAGAATATTAAGACCGTATCATTCATTAATAACTGTTTTAATGGAATTTTCTTAAATAACTACAAGTTAATTTTGTAGTTATCATCAACCATTTGCATATATTGATTTCAGAAAAATTCAATAAAACAGTTACTAATGATCCAGTCCTAATGCTCTTCATACCATCTTTTAGAAGATAAAACTGCATACAACTTTTGTATTTTGTAGTTTTTTTTGTAAAATGTACAGTTTTTGAGATATTATGCTTTGAAAAATAATATGACTGCCATTCTGAATTGATACAAAGCAGAAACTTGATACTCCGTACCTAATTAGGTCATATCCGTCATCATACATGTACCAAGTTTGAAGTTGATACCTTAAGTGGTTAAAACGTTATGCTAAATTATGTAAAAAAACATACAGACAGACAGACAGGCAAAAAAGTAGGCACCATAGACCCATGTTTATATTGTGAAATATGTTTGTCTTGGCCCAAGGAACGTTTTTTATGGAATTGTTCCAAGGAGTTCCAGGACACTCTGTATACTATAATATACATGCATATAATATCCATATAATATAATAATCGGAATATACATGCATAGCCACCGAATGAGAATTGTAGGCTTGCAATTAAACTGTTTTGTTAAAAAACATTGGTACCCGAATCAATCTCGAGATCTCAACGGATTTTATGGCATCTAAACAGCCAAAGATATCCAATTTATCATCGTCAAAGGCTCAGTTTTGTTTTCGCTATGGTAAAGTCGCAATTCAATCAGTTTTATTTAATTTTCATTTAAAATTGTATAAAACAATCATAACTGTTGTTGTATGGGTTGACAGAGTAACACGTCAGGTAGTTAGTGAAAAAGTCTACTTATTATATAATTTTAAAACATTATATTCAATAAACCTGAGAATACGGAATGTATATCATCAATCAGAAGATGTAATTTTTCTTACGGAAGAAATGAAACGAACGCAGTTGATCTAATCTAATACAGTGAGATCTAAAAGTATGGTCCTTTAAAACGTGAGAACCATACCGTAACATAGGTACAGATTAAAAGTGGAACCTGAAACGAAACAATAGAATATAAAATGTATATTTGTTTTATAATTTTTAAATTCTGCATACGGTGCACGGTTGTGATGTTTATCTAGAACATTGTTGGGTGTGAAAACCTGTTTACTAACATTTGTTTACTAAATTACAACAATTATTTGTTCCTGGAATTTAATTTTATATTTCTTGTTTTGTAATACAGGTGGAATGCGATGTTGGTCGTCTGAATGCAACATAGTAAACAGTAATATGCTAATTATTTTGTGCAATATTTTAATGTTTTTAAAATGGTTAATTTTTACCAGTTATATAAACATAAAATATGTATACTAAGAGTCAAATACAGTCCATCAAATACAATACTGAGAAAATGTTAAGCAGAAAACAAATAAACACCAAACTAATTAAGATCATCCCGTATTCACGTACTGAATCGGGCAATCACAATCAAAAGTCGAAAGACAGCATAATTGTTTAAAAAATAAGCAAACATAAAGCAACTTAGAGCATCCACGGCTTTAAAATTTAAAAAAGATAAAATAATATGAGCGACAGTAGGCTACTACGTAAGTGCCCATGAGTCGTTCGGGGGGGAAGGGGGTGGGGGGTGGGGGCCAAACAATATAAGGGGTGGCGGAGGGTCGAACCCCTAGGGAGGGACTGTACCTCTGTCCTGGCGCGGACTGTACCCCGTCCACCCGGCCCGGCCTTAGGCTCTTTCCTTCGCCTTCGGTGTAAAATTTAATAATTGAATCACCAATATGTATTATATACTTATAATAAGTTAATAGAAACAACAAATCAATCAGTCAAAACCACGTGTAATTGTAATCCTTAATTAAGTTGTTGTACTTTAAACATCGGATGGATATTAATTTTTTTAGAATATTGAATATTAATTCTTAATTTCTGTGTATAATATGTATCATATTTATTTCCGTAAAGATTCAATACTTTTAATCTAAATGTAAATCGATTACGGGAGTATAATTTAAAAAAACTACATCACTTAGGAGGCGTCTATTTAAGAAAGTTCCTCCCCATTCGAGAAAGAATGTTCCGCGAAAAATAAAGGAAATCGTTATAACAGCAGCGACGTGTTATGCAGTAAGCTATTTAAAAACCTCAAACAAATTTTGTTTATATAAAAAACGCAATGATGTAAATATTACTGTTCGTTGTTTAGTTGAAGTGATTTGCTGAGTACCAGATAGTAACACAATTAATTAAGAGTTTTATATACATGCGGTGTTATAGTCTTAAAACCATATCAAACCAAAAACAAACTCAAACATATTAGTATTACGACAAGTTTATTTAAAATATTTTATTTGTTTTATCTTTGATTCTCACGACGCGTACCCTTGCCGCGCCGCGCAATGTAAGGGTTTACAGGATATGACATAAAAAACCGTATACCTAATAAAATATTAAGGTCTCATATTAGAAGGGAGAGAGTATATGTACTTCGGGTATTTTACAATTTTAATAATTATAGTACCTAAAGTAATATATTTATGTAATCTTAAATGTAGAAAAAATAAATTGTGACGTACAAACATTGACAAAAACATGTTCGCTTGGTAAAAGAACCAGAAGTCACCTTTTACTTTCTTCTTTTAGTTTCGTTCTGAGTGTGTTGTTAATCTAATTAGTGTCGTAACAGTAATCTTGCGAACCTCTGCATTGCTCCTTTTCCTTGAATGTATTTACGCGGCGACGCAATTTTTTTAGGTAGACCGGAACTTTAAGTATGATTTATACTTATATTCTAGACTACTATATTCCTACAGCAATAAACAGAATATTTTAAGTTTGGTGAATTATCCCAAACTTCAAACAAATATCTAGACCTACTTCACGCAATAATTTTACCATATTAATCCACCCACTTCAACTTAAACATTTTTAATTCAAAGCCTCACTTGTTATGGCGTTTTTCGATTTCAAAATTATCTTTTAGACATTTTTATTCTTTTGTTATTCTTTTGTTTAGACATTTTTTTATTTTTATTCCCTAACATTAGCAGGAAGGAGACAAGGGTTAAGTCAATTTTTTCAATAATAAATGCGTGTGACAAACTAAGCAACAGCCATTTTAATAACGGTTGGGTTGAAAAAACCAAAAATTCAAAAGTTCAAAATAAGTTTTTTACGTTTTAGTCATAAAAATATACGATTTCAGAGTTTTTTTATAACTGCCACCATATTAGAAAAAGTGTGAAAAGTTAAAAACAATTAGATTGACAACAAATGTTGATGATACGTAAATAGAGTGTACAGTATTGTTAAGAAATTGTAATTCTTGATTATTTTTATTATATAGCTCGACAGTTATTGAAGTAAAGGTCTCAATAATTTTTCCCATGTATTTCTTATGGGGAAAATATTTAATTTCAGCAACCTTTATCCTTCTTTCCCGCTAAATTTAGGGGGAAATACCCAGGAATTCAAATGTATCAAATTTACATTTAAAACCTAACCACGCCATAAAAACTGGGGTTATGCATTTAAAAACTTTATTTTAGGGTGGGTAGAATGCGTGGGGCTCACTTTTAATTCACAAAAAACGTCTACCAAATTGGAATAGTCGTTTCCCAAAACTTTATATTTATATATGTTTTAGTCGTTAAATTAGTAATCATGGCAAATTAAACACCTTGTAGGCCTCAGTTCACGCGATTTTCCAAAACACTATTTATTCAGAGGTCAATCTCAACCCTTTTACGGCAAGTCCTTGCGTCCCTGGTGAAAAATGACAAGAAGACCTCGTTCTAATCCACCATTCCTATCTCTACGCGTTTGGGCCTCCTCTTGCGTCGTGTTTTACTGTTGACTTCAATTTAAGTTCTCTCAAACATTTCTTCGTCTTAATTTGGTAATACTGTAGCTGAGCAGTTGATTAAGCATAATTATCACTCATATCTCCGTAATCATATCACTCTGTTGTTAAATTTATTCTGTACATCTCAGCACTAGCAAATCATCATATCATCATAATATTGTTGTAAAGTGGCATTGCCGTTGGGAAATAGAATAAAATATAAAAAATAAGATTAAATCAAAATTTAATGGGAAATCACTGAATACGATACTTATTGACAGCTAAAACGAGTTTAATACTATTTTGCCTTCGAATATGATTGTTTCATGTTACAAAGCTGCAAAAATGTTAATGTTCCAAGCTCAACTGTTTAGACCAAACGGAAATATTATGAGTTACCGATTTTTCAAAAAATATATTTACAGATTTGTTGACCTAGTTGTAAGTCATTCAACTGTAAATGATTGTTACATTTATTGCCAAGCCTTAATTTATAAAACCGATTAAGATATTTAATTTTTTTTTCTTAATTCTTTGCAAATATTGTGAGAAATATGTTTGTAATTATTCTCTTTGTGTGCCCTTGTGGATATATTTTTACAAAAAAATCCTACTCGTATTATTGAAAAGCACAAAATAACAAAAACAAAAACGTTTCCATGAACTTTGTCGTAACAACTTTAAACCGAAAATCTGTTTATTAATACATTAATGTTCTTAAAACAGTTAATACATTAGGAAGGGAAAACAAATAACACTATAAAAGGCTCACACCTTCAATACGGTTAGCAGATGCATTAAAGGAGTTACTTTCCTGACGCCATTCAGAGTTACTAAAATATCGCTTTACCAAAAGAAACTGATATTGATATTGACGTGCAATCAAGCTCAATACGGCAATATCATCAACAAAACTGAATTCGACTTTTTACTCAACTGACGTCGTGATGATAAATAGTAATGCCACAATGTTTTTTACAGATAAAATATAAATTTTACAATAAGAAATCTAAATTTAATATGAGAAATAAAAATAAATAAATAAAAAGGTTTATTACTAAGGGGTACATTAAGCTATCATTATAAATAAACATTAACAATTTTGTTTTCTTGTGACATTATTTTAAGTTCCAATTAAAACAGGGCAATATATGTGTATGTTTGCAGTCGAAGATAAACCTATTAATGAGACGCATTTTGATAAATCAGCAGTACCTTTCGAACAATCCCTCACTCGACTCATGGATTTATTTTAAATGCTTTATTAACAATTGTTTCTGCATTCCCGATATCACTGAAAAGCTGTTTTTGCATAATAACATTCAAACGTTAAAAGAATATTAAAATTAGCTTCGTTTTTAGAGTAAGCTGGAACTGAATATTTACTAAGTATTATTATTACATAAAACTCACAAAACTTTTTTGTTTACAAAACGAACATGTTGTCGATAAAATAAAAATCGAGATTTTAGGATATAACGGTTTGTTACAATTCTACTATTTGTTTAGTGATTAAAACGCATCTCAAGAAGTTAAGTGTCGAACAAGTACAAATAAAAATAGAAATCGAGTAGTGATAGTGAGAGGCGAGGGAGGACGCGGTGCCGGCGAGAACTGGGTTAATGAATCACAGATCAATAGCGAACACGTGCTAGGAGTCACCTACCTGCCAGGCGGAGAGCAGACATCCGCTGGAACTCCGGCTCCTGGAGCCACTTCCACATCCTTCTGAACGTCTCTCGGCCGGACTTGAGCTTGGACCAGGGCTTGGGGTTGCGGAGGAGGTCGCTCAGGGTGCCCTGGGACCGGCACAGGACTCGCTGGGCGAAGATGGCCTGCGGGATGCTGTACCGCTTCAGCTCGGCGGATATCCTCTGGGCGAGTTCCTTGGTGTTGATCTCCTCCAGTTCCCCCGCCTGAGCGGAACCCTGGCTACCCATGTTGTTGACGGGGGAAACGTTCCGTAGCGTCAGGGTCGCCGTCGGCTGGGAAGTCAGCTTCGGAGGCGAAGGAGTCGCCACCACGACGGCCTCCCTCTGCATCTGCTGCGTGACGATCGTGGGAGGCGAGTGGTGGGGTCCCGGGGACGGCGATACGACAACTCCCACGGAGTGAGGGGTGATGGTGGTCAGCCCGTTGATGGTCGTGGCTCCGCCGAAGTTGGTCACTATCGTGTTGGGAGGAGAGTGGAGGGAACCGGAGGGCGGACTGAGCGTCGGGCTCTGGGAAGCCCCGAGGTTCCTGCCGACGGTGTTGTAAGGAGAGTCGTAGCTGTTGGGGGAAATGCTCTTCTGCGGCGAATTGAGTCCGTTTTGGCTGTAGGACGAATGAGGGCTGAGAGGCGAGTGTTGCGCCATCCCGAGGACGTTGTTGGGAGAGTAGTGGTGAGGAGGCGACATGCTCATGCCGTAGGGAGAGTTGACGCCCATGCCGAGACCGATGTTGTTGAGACCGTTGTTCTGCATGACGGTGAAGGAGCCGGACACGTTGCCCGCGTGACCGTACGCGAACTTGTCGCTGACCGTGCTGATGGGGGGCAGAGGCTGCAGCGGCGTCAACGTCGCGTACGAGCTGCTCGGACTGAACCCCGGCGGCGACATCCTTCCGTTGACGGAGGTGAGTGTCTGGTAGGTGGGCTCCGGCTGTAGCGACCGGAAGTCCGTAGCGTCTATCATACTCGTAGGCGAGATCTTACCGGGGCTAAGAAGTTCCGAGTCATGCGAGTCGTCGTGCGGGTGGACGATGACCGACAACTCCTGCTTGGCGTCGACCTCCTCCTCGTTCTCCTCCTTCACCTCCGAGACTGACACTGACAGCTCACCGTCGTGCGCGTCCGCCGCCGCCGCCGCCGCCGCATCGACCAGCGATCGAGCCTCCCGCATTTCCACGACGTTCTCCATCATCGCACATAGAGCCCGCCGCTCTCCGGGTTTCGTCGCGCGTTCGACCGTCGGACGACCGTACTCGGCGCACTATACCGAACACTTTTACCGAGTTTTCCACTATCAGAAATGCGGAATCGATGAATTTTCGAGCGTTCGTCGGAGATCCATGTTGTCGTGAAGGCGCACAGCGGGACCGCGGCTCCGGCAATCAATAGATGCGAGTTGCGCAGTGCGAGGCCAGGTGAGGGGCGAGTGGGGCGAGTGGCTAGCAGCTGTGGGGAGGTGGGGTAGTGTAGCGGCTGCTCGGCGCTCGACACAACTGTCACTAGCCTCCGCCACCGCCAGCACCGCCGCCACGCCGCGTCGCGTCTCAGTCGCGCCGTCAACCCCCGTCACCAGTCACTAGCGCTCCTACCGCGCTACACTCTCGCCCGTCAACCGTCCAGTCATCCTCGCATAGTTTCTCAATCATATTCGTTTCCGACTATCCCGATTTCTAGACAGGTGATGGTAGACTCAAAAACATCCTGTAACCAAAACACTTTTATTTTTTATTATTATTTTTGTAGTGTAAAATTCAAAAACCAAACAGGGCCGCAACCGTACTATGATTAATTGAACGGTTGGTCCTCGATGTTATAAAAATTACTGGTATTAATTAGTCCTATATACGAATTAAATTTAATATTATTTAAAACTCTTCATAATAGTTTATTAATGTACAAATATTTTAAATTTTATTTTAATTTTCATTTAAATTAGTATTTTAACTTGATAAATTATAAACGATCTTTAATTTTTTTAACTACTGACAAACAAAATCTGTCTTAAAATAGTTTGCAGCAAGCCTCAACTAATTAAAAATAACACCTATAATATTAACTTAAATAAAAAGTGCTGTAAAATTATTCTTTTAGAAAAAGAAAACAATTCATTTTATGCAAATACAGAGGCCTTTTGTACTTTCAAGTTTATTGTCAGTGAGAACGTTGTATTAATTTAGAAATAATTATAATAAACTTGCCTGTAAATTTTTCTAACTCTTTTAGTGTCATTTTTCAACTTTTTCATATATTGAACAATTTTGTTTAGCAACGCTCGAGTAACCGATTAAAAATAACAGGACACTTATGTTGCATAAACTGTTCTAACAAACGTAATTATAAAATAAATATAAATACGTTAGTATTGTTATTTAAACAGACACTTGTTTAGTTAACAAGATTAGGGTAATTAACTGTTATGTAAATGTTATAAAACATTTGACTGTAATTGTTTAACTAACAAGACCGTTTAAAGTAATTGCAAGCGACATTTATTAATTACTTTGATTGTTTATAATGTTAAAGCGTTATTTGTATAATATCTGCACAAATAAAACCCCGTATTTTAGGATGACACAGAATACATTTTAGAGACTTGTTTCGTGGCTGATTTATTTATTCACAAGTACCTGATTTTAAAACAGTACATAACACTATGCGTCGGTTATTGAACAACCCCCACCATGAAACTACTACTGCGATCGGCTGCTGCGACTCTCATCACGAAACTTCGGAAAGAATATTAATTATCAATAAACTGCAAATAAATAGTATTCCATAACTTCACTTCCTCCTTGGTCCTCCCTAATACCTAACTCTGTATTTACAACATCCTTTCTGCAGGTGCTTTGTGTATGTGCTCATAAAATGAATCACATGACAGTAAATACAACAGCATGGAGCCATGTGTGTCCATCGCACATTATCAGTTATGATCAAATATATTTACTCACAACTACCTTCGTATATTATGTTCACTAAATCAATTTTGTTAAAGGTTTAACAAAGTTTTATTTTTAAATCGTATTACTATTTTCATGAATGCAGTATATTATATTTCAATGTACCAAGATGTATTACTTGGAAAACGGTATTTATTAATGCAAATATTTTTGAATACTATGCCTACAATTGGCCTCACTAAACATTTTTTAAGTATGTTTTAAAGTACTTTCAAACTTCTTCAATTTTAGCTAAGGGTGGTACAGTAAAACGCATTTCTAAAACTAACAATATTTAAATATATGTTAATATACCGTTATGCCAAAGTATTTTAACAAGTAAATAAATTGTATTTTTAAAATATTATTATTATGAAACCTGATAATAGTTTATAAATATGATAACGCACTTTATTGCACACCCAAATAAATCTGCGAAATAAGGGGCCATACACATATTAAGTAACACATTTTCTTAGCTAAAACGTAACACATTTAATTTACAACTAATACAGATACAATACAACTTAAAAAACTAAAGATGTGGGCGGCATTGCGCAATACTGTATCTAGTCATGATGATACACTCTAAAACATTACAAAACATAGGTGTAAAGCAATACAGAACTCACTTAAAACACGTTATGTATTTATTTTTAGTTTTACTGTGATTAAAATAGTATGAAGGAAGTATTTTTCATACAACTAACTGTAACCTTGATTTAGATATAATTTGATTATTTTTTAATTTTGAAAGATTTATGAAATTACCAATAGATACGGGAGTGTGCCAGCTCTTAGGGTTAATATGTGTGAGTTACGTAACGTTGATCCGAACCCCCTCCCCCAAATAACGTAACGCATCATAACGCTACGCCATACCCCCTCCCCCCCTTAAAGGCGTTACGTAATATGTATATGGCCTATAAGTGAAATGCCAGTTGAATTATATATTTAAGCAAACATTAAATGTAGAAGACATATTCAATTTTGCATTCATTAATTTTAATGATCCCTGAAAATAGTTTTACATCAGATTAAAAAGTTGTTCAAACATTGTTACTAGCCGCAGGAAAATTAATAAAAAACGTTTATAACAGAGATTGCACTCCTATATATATATATATATATATATATATATATATATATATATATATATATATATATATATATATATATATTTTATCAGGAGTTTTAATGTTTAATTTTTATTTAATAAAAAGGGCAGCTACTTTGTTCTAAATGAGTGCACAGGACAACACGATGTTTATTTTCTTCGAAATCTTAAGTGTGAAATACAATTTGAAAAACCAGATTACCACAGTTTGTTTCAAGCTCTACAATAATAACAATAATAATACTGTAATCTCCGCAACACAGTCAGCGGAAACATTCCTGATCCTGAAATAGCTTGCTAACGTAAACTGTATTTTAATCAAAGTGAAGCCTAAAGGGTGATTCTTAATAATATGACTTTTTCCTTTTAGGCATACAGTTTGCTCGTAAAAATATATCTTAAGGTAATTAGGGCAACTTAGAGTGAACGATTCATGTTTGCCCCTCATACGGGGGTGAAAAAAGTAGTGGCCTTTTCTCATTATTTATATGTGAAATTAAGTGCAATGTAATTGCAAATAACCTCTGTAAACGATGGGATTGTAAATATATTATTTTATTTTTACCTTATAGACCATAACGGTATTTCAAAACTAAAATTTTAAATTTAAACGCCACTAAACATAAATTTTGGCAATTTCAGCGAATTTCCTTTATAGGGAAGGCGAATTTCCTTTATGGCGTTGATTGCATCGTGAAAGGGTAAAAATAGAGTATATAGGGTACCTTGGCAAACATATATTTTTTTATTGTAACTGATGTATTTTTAGCTGTAGGTTCCAGATAAAAAATATTTTTCGTCGGAAACTCGTTTCTAACTGAACTAAACTCTATTTGTTCAAATTTGGTTTATGTGTTTATATGGGAAACCAAATTTTCAGCTTTTTTGGAGACCGTTAACACGATAACGGCTGTCAAAATGATTTAAATGGAATTTTACATATATATGTAAAGTACCATTTATTTTAATGAGTTCGAAAAACAGATGGATCACATTAACCGAAGGGGGGTTTTGTACCCCATATATACCTATATATGAGTCCGTGAACGCCATAATTTTTGGAAAAAAAGTCCGACTCTGATGAAATTTGGCAGACATGTGTAAAGTGACATTCGTGTCTTTAAGTCTGAAAATCAGAAAGATCGGACCTTGGGAAAAGGGTTTTATGGGGTTTAAAATTGTCCGAAAAACAGTTTTTTGCATTTTTTACTCTATCATTTTAAAAACACACAATTTTGGTTTTGACCAATTTTATAGAGCTTAAAAAAATGATTTTGAATCATTAACTGTTAAGTGGTTGCAGAGAAAATAAAAAAACGTTTCCACTAAATGTCCCGTGTTATTCTTATAAAGAAAAAGGTTTTAGCTTTTCCCAAGTTAATTTTACTGAAAACAATAGTATCACTGATGAAAGAATTTGGAGGGTTAACAAATTTAATCCGTATAATTGCTAATTGAGCCCACTTAAAAAGCAATAATAGCTACCATGTTTGGTGTTTTAAATTTCATGTGTCTGTATATTAGATTTTATTTCCATCTAACGTGTTGTTTTTACTGGTATCGGTATTGTTATAACAATATATAATCTGTCAATACATAAAGCAGAAAGGAGGTGTTTTATTATTGTTTATGACTGTAGATATAAACAGGTTTGACGATACACTAACCCGACTATTATCTTCATCTTATTTTTTACAATCTGGGCTAAAAGAGATACGGATAACTATGAAAGTGTCACACCCAGAAAATCCCTTTCGTCGACAGTAGACGTTGCGTTGCGTTGTTCGTAGTCTAATTTACTTGCGTCTCACATGGCATTCAGATACATAGTTTTAAGGCAAAGTAAATTAAGTTGCAAGGCTATAACTTACCGATTAAAGTTTTAATTTACTTTATGTCAACTAAGAGGAAAACTGTAAACTATTTTATTTATTTTATTTTATTTTTATATTTAATTCAGAATGCATTTTGGAATATAACTCAATAAACAGAAACATGTGAAGTCACATCTCTTGAAAAAAATAGTATTGGTTTTTTAAATGTAAAATTAAAGCTCAAAATCCTCTTTCCTGAATGTCTGCAAGCTTCAATTCTCCCGTAATACACGGCGGGATAACGTAAAACTAGCTCCAGAAAAGCTTCTAAACGCCTAATTTTCACTTCAGAGGTTTATGGGAATGTTTACAGGACAGATAAACTATTACCTAATTGGTTTGACCAATACGTTATACAGAGTTTCAAAAAAAGGTTCCAGGACTTTGGGATATGATTCCTCACACAAAAATAAATAAAAAAGTTGATGTTAAGGTATGTTCTAAAACGCTTAGTTTTCCGTCTTTATGTCTGAATGTGTTTTCTACTTAATACGGTATATCTTAGGAACATCTGAAGATATCAACTTCAAACTTAGTACATGTATTACATCTAATAAGACCCATCTTTGTATGGAATATAAATTTTCTACTTTGTACAATTTCAAAATTGCGGCCATTTTTGTTTTTAGAAGCTACATATCTTAAAAACCGTAAAATGTAGGAAAATACTGCAGGAATCATGATAGTTGCGTCGTTTTGTCCGAAAAACATTTTTATGAAGATATTAACTGTAGAATTCTAAATAACTGAGAAACTGTGATTTTTATAAGTTAAAACATTATTTTTTAGTCCAGAAATTGCAAAAAAAGTTTTAACTTTTAAAAATCACAACTACTCAGTTATTTACAACGTTGCAGTTAATATCTTCATATCAATGTTTGTAGGACAAAATGACGCCACAGTTATGATTTTACAGTTTTTTTCCTAAATATTAAATTTTTTCTAAATATTTAGCTTTTAAAAACCAAAATGGCCGCATTTTTTAAATTTTATAAAGTAGAAACTTGATATTCCATACCAAGATGGGTCTTATTACATTTAATACATGCTCTAAGTTTGAAGTTGATATCTTCAGAGGTTCTTAAGATATACCGTATTAAGTAGAAAACACATACAGACAGATAGACGGAAAACTAAGTGTTTTAGGACATAGCTTTACATTCACTTTTTTCTTTCTTTTTGTGAGAGGAATCATATGCCAAAGTCCTGAAACGTTTTTTTGACACCGCGTATAAGTATTGGTAAAACAAATTAGGCAATACTTACATTGAAGTCAAAATTAAGAAATAATAAACATATTAACTTTGCTGATGATTGTTAGCCCGGGAAAACTAAGCCTAGATCTTCCATGCTGTGCCTTTCGCAATGGTTTAGGCAGCCAATGGTTCTCTACATCTTAGCTGGAATATAATTAAGGAATATACGACCTCCTTCATACTATGTTATAGATACGATTGGTCCTATGCTGTTTCGAATACGAACTGAATTGCAATGCCTATAACACAACTCGTATAGCCTAAGCCTCTTGAAACGGAAGACAATGTAATTCAGCAAAACCTGCAGTTGTTTCATTTATGAAAGAAATTTATCAAAAAATAATCTTCTTACCGTTACTTCTTTATCAAACAGACTTCAAGTGGGGATTTTAATTCGACATTCCCCTGACCCTCAAACTTATCTTCTCTTAACCGTTGCAAACTCGTCAGCGTATTCCAAAAGTAAAAAATTACATTCGAACCTAAATTCGGCATGACGGGTGATTGCTCGAAAATTTACCAAGTTCATCTGCCTTTCGATACGGGTTTCGAAATTAAGTAAACATTTGTTTAATTGATTTTGTAATTTCCCTAACTATCCACCAACATTTCTGACAAGGTCTGTAAATTGCAGAAGATTCTTTCAGGGTTAAAAAGGAACATGTTGCTGAGTAACTGTATTACAAATAAGAAACAATCACCAGGAGGGTAAATTGTTAGATTTTTACACTTGAATATATTTATTTGTTCTTCAAACAAACGGTTTGTGTACACCGAATGTATTAGGGGATCCAGCCTTGCCTTGAAATATACAAGTAGGACCATGCAACTTTTACACTGTATAAAAATGAACAGTATTTTTTAACGTAGTTTTGGGAATTTAATTAAATAACAACACAAAAATTAAATTATTTTAAATTTTACATTTCAAACAAACTTTATACTTTCAAACGGTGTTGCCGTTTACAGTTGCTACCTTACAGAGTGATCCTATATATTAAAAGCTTTCACATTTATTGCAGATAATAATATTATTTAGATATTACAAAATGTATTTCCCTAATTTCAGTAACGGCGTATTAAACAAAATTAATACCCTTTCCCTGAAATTAGATGTATTAATTTCTAGTAAAAAACTAGGAATTAAAAAGAAAATTGCGTTAACTTGCTTTTTAACTGTATTAAACTTCTAAAAGCTGTATTTCTTTATAATTACTGTTTATTTTTATACTCTGTAACAATGTTATGGTCTTCGTGCATATTTTGATGTCCAAACACTATTTATGAGATTGTAATAAGTAGATTATAAAAAATATTTAAAACGTCAATAGCGTGTAAACTATGAAGTACTGTATATGATATATATATATACATATATAACATTTGTTGTTGGAAATAGTCCATATAACAAGCCTGTGAAGTTTGGTCCTCGACTTTTGGGAGACCCTGTATAAACATAATTTAACCTTACTGTTTTCTATTATTTTAAAGTTCAATTTGGTCTACCTGCATTTATTTGGATGTTGCCCAGTGTTTTCCTGCGTATACAGCTGGGGGGGAAAAATAAGAATCGGCAACTGTACCATGTCCTATCCACATCTTTTATGAACTTGAACAAATGCTTGCATATTTTAGTAGACGATAAGCTAAGTTTTATATATTTAAAAATGTATAACTCGAAATCAGCGATTTCATTTTATTCATTGCTATCCTAAAATACCTTTTCGCAACCATCAGCTGGCGATTAGTCAATCCAATTTGAACCATCAACGGTCATAGATTACATCTACATTGTATCAGTTTGTTTTAATACATTTATTTATTATTTCAATCAACTATCAAGTAGGCTAAACGAGAACATTTTATCAAATATCGAAAACCGATCTATTTCCATGATACATTTGTATGAAAAATATTTGTCAGAAAAATACCAATATGGGCTAATCAAATTAATATATTGGCATACAACAATTAATTCTGCATAGAACACAGAAGTCGTGTAGGATTAATTAGCCTGTAATTTAAATGTGTCATTTATAATTAAAATACCCTCGTCACAGCAAACCTGCGTACTCAGCGAATTTCCAATGCATAATACATGTCTTAATACCACATAAAGCCGCATACTAAGTTTCATAAACATGTATTCACAAAGATGCGATATCTCGTACAATTTGAATTATTCTCCATAAGAATAACATGGAGCATGAGGACGCAGGTTTGCTGCAGCAAGGAACACAAAAAAATAGTTGTTTATGCAAATATCAATATAACTTAACTAGGTGAAGCCACATACCAAGCGTTATCAATTTATGTTCATAATTAAGGGATACATTACATTTTACTTATTCTCCATAAGAATAACATAGGGGCTGAGGACGCAGGTTTGCTGCTACGGGAATTATCGGTAATAATTGTTTTTTTGTGCAAATAACAATATACCACAACCAGATGAAGCCGTATACCAAGTTTCGTTAGTATACGTTCATAAATAAGCGAGCTATAATATTTTTCTTATTTTCCATGGGAATAGCATTGGACAACGTACTGTGTTTAGCACTTTAAATATCTTTGTAACCAATTGACGTAGAGAAGTTATCAAAACACCAAATTTTGTCTTAAGCTGAATCCAATGGTGAAAACTAAAATTCGACTTTTTAAAATATTACATGTAAAAACTTCAAACAATCCATTTTTGGGGTACAAACCACCCCAAAATACTACTTAGGATGGGTCGATCTTCTGGTTTTCGAACTTAAAGTCATAAATTTTGCTTTACACGTTTTTACCAAATTTCATCAAAATCGGACTATTTTTACGAGAGTTATTGCACCCACGGACACACACACACACACACACACACACACACACACACACACACACACACACACACACACACACACACACACACACACACACACACACTCACACACACACACACACACACACACACACACATATATATATACAGTTTCGAACGAATGGTGTTTTTGGGGTCTGGGGACCTCAAAACGAAAATATATCATGGTCCTGGGCCTAGGTCTTACCATGCCGACTACGGTAATAGCTTTTTCCCTGAAAAAATTCGCTAAAATAATATTTTTACCAACTATCTTGAATGCTGATTGGGAGTCCGTTAAGGCTCTATCAAACATTCAGAAATTATTGAATTATGATTGTGTTTGTCTTTTGATTAAAAAATACATAAATAACGTATTTTTAACTAAACCCGTGCCGTGTTAAGGCAATTCATTGCTGTTTTGACAATATATACTGCATTTTTATCATACTTTTATTGAACTTTCAATAAAACAATGTTTATGCTCGATAGGCTGATACAGTGTGAGTCAGACCCGACTAGCCATTTATAACGGCATAACGGTTTAGTCTAAAGTCATCAAACAAACTTCTTTACCACTAAATTGCGTGGGAAATCTATTAACAATTTTCTTATATAAATCTTTCTACAATCCGCTCCGACACTGAAGCTCACGGTTTCCAATCCCAAAATGTTCTTACATGACCATAAAGCAAAGCATAAATAATTTTGAAGGTCTCGTCTAAAGAAATATTTTGACGAAAACGGAATTTGCTTATCCGTTTCAAAATGGCGGCCATATTTGTGACAAATATTGACAATTACGGAATACTCTGTATTTTCTAAACCAATAGACGTATAATTCATTTCCCTATACTAAACGTGACTGTGTTTTTTGAGTATAAAACTTTCATGTATATTCTGTTCCATTTTCATAATGTGGTCACTTTCAAAATTAACATGCATTTCAAGTAGGAAAATGGTGTTTTAACTATATAATTCTATATAATATATACATATTATAAATGGAGAAAGTATTGTTTTCTTCAAAATGTTTAGTTCGAGTTATCGGTGGAAATATTTATTTTGGCGCTCCCTGAACTCAAAAAAGTGGTTTGAATTGTTTGTCTGTCTGTTGGAAGGGATATGTTCAGATCTAGAAATCACACCAATGCAATGGGCCGATTTTGATCAAATTTGATATGCATTTATAAATCCACGGTATCTCCAGGTTTTTTTATTTTGTTCGAATTTGTTATTTTGAATGGTAATTCCCTCAAAACAGCTGAAAACATGACAAATACAATTTTTTTTAAATGGCTCTAACGGGTGTATTTCAAATTTGGTGGTATATGGTGTTGAAGGTTTCTGATAAAATTACATGACCCAAATTTCTGATAAAAATCCGGATTCAGAAAAAAGGCTTAAAAGGTCCCTAAATTCAGATGTTTATTTTTTCATAAAACGATTATCTTTAAATACAGTTTTCTTATCGGCAATAAAAAATATGAAAAACTAAATAAAATAGTATTTTGAATTATTATCCTACAAATACCATGGGTAAAATTGTAATTTCCATTTACCGGTAAATGTAGTACGTTGTCCAATGTTATTCTTATGAGGAATAAAAAAATATCGGTTCTCTCTTATTTACTGACATATTTCATCAGATCTTGGTGCATTGGTAAAGTTAGCATTGACCAATAGAGGATATTAGAAGTTATGCTATCGCCTAACCCTGAGGGGGAGGGAGAGGCATTACCCATCTTAACCACTGTGTGTAGCAAATGACTCTGTAATTCCTCCAGAAAAGGGATTTGGGTGGATATTTCTGTAAAAATGTTCATTAATTATACGATTTTTAGTCATGCTACATTAATTCTATACGTAGTTTACATTCTATATTTAGTAAATATAAAATTATTTATTTATTTAAATTAGGCTAGAAGTGAGAAAGTATTTGTCAGTTTCCTGATAAGGTTTCTAGAATTTACAATACCTTTACAATGGTATGTTTTTTACTCATACTATTTGACCTTTTTAATTTTTGTAATCATAAACAAAAAAATTATAGAATTGATTTTTTTTAGACTTTCATGTAGCATATTAGAGTAAAGATGAATTTACTACGAGTAGGTTGGTTGAATCAGATAAATGGTCTGTTGGTTTGAAAATACAGATTACTCCATAAATGACAATATATTTCACAAAAATGGCCGCCATTTTGGTACGAATAAAGATAAGTGAATTCTGTTTTTGCCAAAATGATTATTTTGACGAGACCTTCAAAATGATGTCTATGATTTTCTTTAGGTTGAAGTAAGACAATTTTGAGATTGGAACTAATGATCTTCAGTTTTGAAGCCTGTAAAGTAGATTTTGTTAAGAACATTTTTAATACATTGCCCATCTGCAATTTAGTGGTAAATAATTTTGTTTGATGACTTTAGACTAAACGTTATCCCGTTATAAATGGGTAGTCGGGTCTGACTAAACGTTATCCCGTTATAAATGGGTAGTCGGGTCTGACTAAACGTTATCCCGTTATAAATGGGTAGTCGGGTCTGACTAAACGTTATCCCGTTATAAATGGGTAGTCGGGTCTGACTAAACGTTATCCCGTTATAAATGGGTAGTCGGGTCTGACTCACACTGGATTATATAACATCAAGATTGTATTATTGAAAGTTTAATACAATTATGATAACAAATACAGAGAATAAAGCTAGACTATTCTTGAATCTTCGTGTTATTTATTTAAAAATATGTTTGTAATATAAAGAAAATAAAGACACAATTATATTCATTCTATTCTTTTCTGTACTTATAGCTTTTATCTATATTTAAAAAATAACTGGGCAAACATTACGTGTTTATAGAATCAGTCATGTTTATTTTAATCCTTCATAAATTAAGGTATTTAATTATTTACCTTTGTTTTTTTCTGGCTATTCTTTCCTATTTATATTTGTTTCTACTTTAGTTTATACAAAATAGACTTGTCTCTGACACTTGTAAGGTGGGATTTGCCTTGTATGTTTCATAAACATTTCACTCTAATTGTTAATTTACATTTATTTATTTATATCTATTATATTTGTGAAATTTAAAACAAATATTAAACAAATAAATATATGTTCACAAATAATGGTGTGGCTAAACTTGTATTTAATATTAAACGAGTTCGCACGCAGCACGCTGACGTTAGGGAAGTGAATTTCCCCAATAAAAAGTTTAAAAATTCAAATAACGGGTTTAAAGATAGATTTGTGACATTTTTAGCAAAATGGAAAGTATTCAGTTTTTTAGCCGTTCTGATGCACCTGGTACTGTTTAAATACAGTATTGGGATGGCAATGTTGTGCATTGTAAGCGTAGAAGGATGTACCATCAGGATAAAAAATCGGTATGGGGGTATTAGGAGTGATAAAACTATATCAAGATATGAAAACAGCTTTTTCCAATGTAAAATCCTCATTAGACAACATACTGTGTTTACTCAATATTCATTTTATTTAATAACTCGGTAAATACGGTAAATATTTGTGCTAGAATGATGGGAGAGGGCTTAAAATTTTCCCCTTTTTACGTTCTATAATCTATTATCTATTAATCTTACATTTAGGGGTTTTCTGACCCTTTTTGGGCCCAAAAACTCAAATTCCAAAATTTAAAATCCCCAAAAAAGGGGGTTAGAGTTTTCCGATTGTTTTTCCCAGCGAACTTGTCCAACTGATTACAAAAAAGAATGTCCCGACCAAATTTGAAGTAAATCGGACCACTAGAGTGCAAACACACACTCACACACACACATATATATAACATTTCCTTCTTTTGCTATCACTCTTCCAAAACTCCATTTGTTTCCTCTTGAATTATAACATAAGGCTTGAACCCTATCTCCAATATTGAATTCTTTTAGTTTCATCCTACAATTCCTGTTTACTTCGAAGTTTTACTTAGGTATATATATATATATATATATATAACTCTACGATATATATATATATATATATATATATATATATATATATATATATATATATATATATATATATATAATTTTGAACGACCCCCCAAAACGTGTTCAAGGGGTCACGTTAGGAACTTCTGTGGTGGTCCCGGGCTTAAGTTTCACCGTGCGGGTCATGCTAATAGTTCACTTTCCATAGGAAATTCACTAACAACTTGTTATCTCCCCCTTTTATGTTTCTTATTCTACGAAACAACGTAATCCAAATAAATCCAATTAAAGGTCGAAGCTGTAAAATATTGTAATTTTATAATTATGATCTATAATCTATAATATTATAAAGAAGAGGTGGTTTCTGTGTATCTGTCTGTATGTCTGTCTGCTGTTCCGGATAAACGCAAAAACTACTGAACCGACTGGGCTGAAACTTTACACAAAGGTAGACCTTGAACCCGTGCAGGCCTATTCACTTCCCTAAAATCCCCTCGGGCTACGCCCCGTGAATGTCCTAAGTTCCAATGTTAACATTTAATAAAAAAGTAAACATTCAGAAACTGTAATGCGAGCAGCTATGGATACTTCCATTTGACAGCTTAAGAGCAGAAGCAAGAACAGCTGTTTCAAGATCTCAACCTTTCTAACCCGTTAGAAGAACGGGTACATCAGCTAGTAAAATATAATTAGTATTATTAGCTTGTAAATAATAAACTGACACACAAACGTCAAACTGAGTGATATGTCTGGATATATTTTTCGTTCGCCATGATCCTAGGAGTAACTCTACACAGCTGGTCCAAAAGGTGCGATTACGACCTGTATATTACAGGGGTTAACGCTGCTGGGAATTTCAATCCAAACATAGATCATTGGCGCCTGTTTTGAAAGATCCGGAATCAGATAGGACTTTTTCGAGTGCCATAATTTAAAAATATCCCCGTAGCAGCAAACCTGCGTACTCAGTGAATTTCCAATGCATCTTAATACCACATAAAACCAAATACCAAGTTTCATCAATATACATTCATAAATAAACGATTTATGACATTTTCATTATGCTCCAAAAGAATAACATGGCGACTGAGTATGCAGGTTTGCTGAAGTAAGGAAGACAAAAAATGGGATTTTATACAAATATCAATATAACTCAAGTAGGTAAAGCCACATACCAAATTTTATTAACCTATGTTCATAATTAAGGGAGATTACACGTTACTTATTCTCCATAAGAATAACATGGGGGCTGAGTACGTAGGTTTGCTGCTACGGGAACTATCAGCCGAAAATTTGTTTAGTGCAAATACCAATAGACCACAACGATATGAAGCAATATACCAAGTTTTATCAGAATAAGTTGAAAAATAAGCGAGAGATACAATTTTTCTTATTCTCCAAAAGAATAACATTGGACAACGTACTGTGTTTAGCACTTTCAATATCTCTATAACCATTTGACTTAGAGCAATGATCAAAACACCAAATTGTTCGTCTTTTTAAGCTGATTCCAATTAAAAAAACTAAAAAAAACTTTTTTGGGGTACAAACCCCCCCCCATATATACCCGTTCGGATAGATCGATCTGTCTGGTTTTCGAACTTAAAAGTCATAAATGCTGCTTTACACGTTTATACCAAATTTCGTCAAAATCGGATTATTTTTACGAGAGTTATCGTGCTCACGGGCACACACACACACACACACACACACACACACACACACACACACACACACACACACACACACACACACACACACACACATATATATATATATCAAAACTGTATATATATATATATATTCGCTCAAAACTGTATATATATATATATATATATATATTAGTGATGTGTCAAAACCAAAACTTGAATCTCAAAACCACCAAAACTTTGGAAAAGTTTCGGTTTCGAGATTCGATCGGTGAGTTTCGAGAATCAAAACTCGAAACTGCTGAGATTTTTTGTGTCTTTATTGTTGTTTTTTTAACAGAAATCACGCCCGTGTTTCGATCAATGATGCAAAGGTCAAAAGCCTACTGTCATCGGTCGTCTACCTTCACCTTTTTTGGATTATTGATTTTTTATTTCTAAAAGATCAACTCTAACCAAAATATATAATTAGTTTTAATTAATTTTTCTGGATTTATTTTTCATAACCATACCCAGGCAAGTAAATAGGGTTTCGCGATTTGAGTTTCGGGATTCGAGATTCGATTTTGTAAGTTTCGGTTTCGGTTTTGAGATTCGAAATTTCTGGTTTTGACCATCACTAATATATATATATATATATATATATACAGTTTTAAGCGAATGGTGTTTTGGCATCTGGGGACCTCAAAACGAAAATTTATCATGGTCCCGGGCCTAGGTCTTACCATGCCGACTACGTTAATAGCTTCCTCCCTATAGGGGAAATTCACTAAAAACTTGTGGTTATTGTGTTGTTAAAACTGCAGGTTAAGTAAGTTCCGGCCATTATAATGGATTAAGTAAGTTCCACGACCCCTCAAAATATATTCACACCTACACTGTGGTATATTCACTAACTCGACGGTAAATTTAAACAAATTTAAACGAGTTCGCGCGCAGCACGCTGACATGAGGGAAGTGAATTTCCACATAAAAACTTGTAAAACTCAAAATAGGTGTAAAAACATACATCTGTCCAGTTTTTGTTGAAATCTGAAAACATTGATTTTTTGGCTGTTCTGATACTCCTGGTTTCATTTACTTGCAAAGCTGGGAATACAATTTTGCGCATTATAAGGTTAGGAGAAGGTCCATACGGACTTGAAAGTAGGCGTGAGGTTGCTGGGGATGATAAAAGTACTCTAACAAAGGAATAACAGGCTTTTCTAGTGTAAAACCCCCATAAGACAACGTACTGTGTTTGGTCGATACACATTTTCTTTAATAACTCGGAAAATATTTATGCTAGAATGACGAGAGAGGGCTTAAAACTTTCGCCTCTCTAATTCCCATCTTTTTACATGCACTGATTTTACATCTGGGGCTTTTATGACCCTTTTTGGGCCCAAACACTCGAAATTCGAAAGATTAATCCCCCAAAAAAGGGGTTTAGAGTTTTCCAATTGTTTTGCCCAACGAACTTGTCCAACTGATTACAGAAAGGAACGTCCCTACCAAATTTGATGTACATCGGACAAAAAATGCGACCGCTAGAGTGCAAACACACACACACACACACACACACACACACACACACACACACACACATATATATATGTGGTCCCGGGCTTAAGTTTCACCGTGCGGGTCATGCTAAAAGTTAACTTTCCAAAGGAAATTCACTAAAAACGATTCACTAAAAGGCAAACTACACACACACACACACACACACACACACACACACATATATATATATGTGGTCCCGGGCTTAAGTTTCACCGTGCGGGTCATGCTAAAAGTTAACTTTCCAAAGGAAATTCACTAAAAACGATTCACTAAAAGGCAAACTACAGTATTTCTAGCGGCCACACCGATTATCAGAATTAATGAGAGAATGATGAATCGAAATTGATTGTCTTGTACTGTCCTTTATGAATATTTACCTTCATCTATGTCAGTACAATGTGAGCAAAAATATATTGGTTACAATATATTTTTGTAATTCCAAGACTATTCAGTTACATCCCACACTACTTTTAGTGAATTTCCTTTGGAAAAGTGAACTACCTGCTTCTCCCATAAGAGGGGGCTCCAGCCCTCTGCGTCTACCTGCTTCTCCCATAAGAGGGGGCTCCAGCCCTCTGCGTCTACCTGCTTCTCCCATAAGAGGGGGCTCCAGCCATCTGCGTCTACCTGCTTCTCCCATAAGAGGGGGCTCCAGCCATCTGCGTCTACCTGCTTCTCCCATAAGAGGGGGCTCCAGCCCTCTGCGTCTACCTGCTTCTCCCATAAGAGGGGGCTCCAGCCATCTGCGTCTACCTGCTTCTCCCATAAGAGGGGGCTCCAGCCCTCTGCGTCTACCTGCTTCTCCCATAAGAGGGGGCTCCACCCCTCTGTGACTACCTGCTTCTCCCATAAGAGGGAGCTCCAGCCCTCTGCGTCTACCTGCTTCTCCCATAAAACAAATGTTAAATTACAAATCCCGCCCCTCCTCAACGGATTATTCGATATGATGATTTATGGCTCATTTTAATTAGCAAAACAATATCTATCGATTTCAGTGACAAGTATTTCGATATCAGAGATAGTTCACCTATAAAAATATTGAATATCTCGATTTTTTAACGATTGTTCTATTTACAATATCGACATTTCGCTCACTGAACTGAACCGTTAGGTATTTTTTTTTGCTTGCTGAAATTAACCATAAATAAACGGTATTTGATAATCCACTGAGGAGGGGCGGGCTTTGAAAGTTAATTTTGACCTTATGGGAGAAGCAAGTAGAAACATGAAATGTTACATAACCAGAGCCCCCTGTCAAATATGCCACGCTGAAGAACACACCGGCCGATGAGTTGACTGCTTGTTTGCAGATTAAGCGAGCCGTATTAGAGTGGTCATATATCGCTGTTATGGGTTATGGCTGGCAGAGGCCCCATTGGCTTGCAGTTTTGGCGCCAAAACCCTGCATCCGACACTCCACGTTCATCACCCCCTGCGTAGGCCCTTTAGTGGGTTACCTTTTGTAAATTACTGCTTAGTGTACAGTTTCCAATCCTTAAGAGACTGTTATTCATTGTTATTGTTTTTGGCATATGGAAGCGAGTTTTTTTTTTTTTAGCGAATTTCCCCAATAGGGAAGAAGCTATTACGGTACTCGGCATGGTAAGGCCTGGACCGTGATAACTTTTCGTTTTGAGGTCCCCAGATGTCAAAAACATCATTCGTTCAATACTGTATATGTGTATAATTATGTGTGTGTGTCCATGAGCACGATAACTCTCGTAAAAATAATCCGATTTTGACGGAATTTGGTATAAACGTGTAAAGCAGCATTTATGACTTTAAGTTCGAAAACCAGACTGATCGACCTACCGAAGGGAAGGGGGTTTTTGGGGGAGTTTGGGGGGGGGGGTTTTGTACCCGAAAAATGGGTTTTTTGACTTTTTATATATCATTTTTGAAAAAGTCAAATTTTGTTGTTTTTTTTCATTGGAATCATCTTAAAAATAGAATAATTTAGTGTTTTGATCATTGCTCTACGTCAATTGGTTACAGAGATATTGAAAATGCTAAACACAGTACGTTGTCCAATGTTATTCTTATGGAGAATAAGAGAAATTGTATATCTCGCTTATTTATCAACTTATCTTGATGAAACTTAGTATATTACTTCATACCGTTGTAGTCTATTGATATTTGCACAAAAAACATTTCTTTGCCGATAGTTCTCGTAGCAGCAAACCTGCGTACTCAGCCCTCATGTTATTCTTATAGAGAATAAGTAACGTGTAATCTCCCTTAATTAAAAAACATAAATTAATAAAACTTGGTATGTGGCTTTACCTATTTGAGTTATATTTTTGTATTTGCATAAAACCCATTTTGTGTGTTCCTTGCTTCAGCAAACCTGCATACTCAGCCGCCATGTTATTATTATGGAGAATAATTAAAATGTCATAAATAATTTATTTATGAATGTATATTGATGAAACTTGGTATGTGGCTTTATGTGGTATTAAAATATATATGCATTGGAAATTCGCTGAGAACGCAAGTTTGCTGCTACGGGGTATTTTTTGTGGAGTTGTAATACTCCGAGTTAACAGAATAGTATTCTACATTTTCAAGACGAAAAAACTATATGCTCAATAAGATATTTGTGAAATGATGTAAAAATGTAAAGTAGAGTCAGAAGACTCAAAGTCGATGTCCGTGGGTTTTCTAGGTTCACAAAGGTAGGACTAAAAATGTTATGTAATTTACATTTTTTTAAACTCTAAGAGCCAAAATTGTCTGCTATTTACTTTATTATTATGAATTTTAAGTTTTATTTTTTAGTAAAATTTATTGGTTTATTTTTCATGTACAAGCAAGATATTTTGTCAGTAACTCTATCAACAAGATTTGGTAGATTGAATACACATCTTATGAAGAAGGTTAGTGTTTTGTTTTAACCTTCTGATGTCTAAAGTGGCATCGAAATGTTTTGCATGATTTTGCTTAAAGCTGTTTTAATAATCTTAATAGCTTACTCAACTTAGTATTGGCAATATGGCAGTTAACATATAGTATCCAAAGTTGTCCCAATAAGAATATCATTGGGATCAGTTTTTGCGCCGACTCCCGAACCCAGCCTGCTGATACCAAGTGCTGTACACAATTCCTAACCACCAAATATTCAATCCATATACAAAATTAAAGGTTATATTATTACTTTGCCAGTACTTTTCTTTAACCACGTGTTTAGAGAAAACATGAGTTTTCAACCCAGAAATTACAAAAAATCATATTTTAATTTATAAAAATCACAACTCAAGTTATTTATTATCTTATAGTTAATAACTTCATATTATTACATTTAGGACAAAATTCCACAACTTTTTTGAATCTTACAGTTTTTTCGTAAATTTTAAGGTTTTTAAGATATTTAGCTTTACAAACAAAAATGGCCGCCATTTTTAAATGGTACAAAGTATAAACTTGATATTTTATTCCAAAATGGGACTTAATAGATTTAATACATGTACCAAGTTTGAAGTCGATATTTTCAGTTGTTCCTAAGATATAACGTGTTAAGTAAAAAAACCCATACAGACAGATAAACGGAAAACTAAGCGTTTTAGGACATACCTTCATATGAACTTTTTTCTTTCTTTTTGTATGAAGAATCATATCTCAAAGTCCTGAAAGGTTTTATTTACACCCTGTTTATTTCATATTATTTTCAAAGGAATGTAAAGAATAAAAAGCCTGACACAGCATTTTAATTATTTGTTTAAAATTTTCCCAATTTATTTTTTATTCAGGAATATTTTAGCAGCCGACGATGACGTGTAAAGCTTTTTTTAGAAACATTTGTAAGTGTAAACAAATAACAGCTGATAAAAAATGAATCCAAATAGTGTTTGTTGATTTTCTTATTCATTTCACATGTGGGCTATGACGTGGATGATAAGAACTAAAGAATGACTTACTTTATGAGTGTGTTTATTTACATAATTATTGTTAATGAGATAAACAATCTGTGGAAAGAAGTTATTGTTTTGAAAAGCGGTTTCCTACTGCTAACTTAATACCTAATCAATTATGTTTTAAAAGAGACAAAAGATGTATGTTTTCTTTGCTGCACAAACACATTACAATTCATGACGAAAGTACTAAAGATGTATACTTTGTTTTATCGTCTTCGCTTGCGGTTCAAATTAACTAGCACAACTGTGTTGATAGCAAATGAGCGCTGAGAATTTCATAACTTTAAAGAACATACATTGTCAAACAAATTCACGGTAAATATTAAACGGAAAGTGCTAAACAAAATACGTTGTCAATGTTATTCTGACGAAGATTAAGAAAAATTGTATATCTCGCTTATTTATAAACGTAACCTGACGAAACTTGATATATTGCTTCATCTCGTATTGGTCTCTTGATATTTGCACACACAAAAATTTCTTGCTGATACACCCCGTAGCAGCAAGCCTTAGTACTCACCCTTATGTTATCCTTATGGGGAATAAGTAAAATGTCATCTATTTTAATAATGAAAATTAATTAATACAACTTGGGATGTGGCTATATCTAGTTGAGTTGTTTGATATTTGCATAAAACACCATTTTTTGTGTGCCTTGTTTCAGTAAACCTGTGTATTCAGCCGCCATGTTATTCTTTTGGAGAATAATTAACATGTTATATATATCTTATTTATGAATGTATATTGGCGAAACTTGTTATGTGGCTTTATGTCGCATCACGACACATATATATGCATTGGAATTTTGCTGAGTACGCAGGTTTGCTGTGACGGGGATATTAATAAAATCGAGGTGCTGTATTTAGGCAAAGTTGGGGCGGCAATCTTAACATTATTTTCATCTATGTCCATGTCTAGAAAAACACTTTATTGTTAAAACCATTTGATCCTCCCACTTGCCGAGTGGCAGTGCCTTCGAAACCTTTACGGAACCGAGCGCTTTGCGATGGGTATTTGGCGGATTTCTCACCCTCACAAGCGGTTCGGGAGTTTCCAAAATAATGACACGGGATGTATTTTCTTTATTCGTTAAGTTTATAGCAATCTTCACTCAACGGATGAAGCTAGAGGACCCAAAACAGCAGTAAAATGTAATCATCATTTTTTTGCCGGCTAAACTCCATTGTGCGATGTCATCAGCAAGCTCGTTGAAATACACTCGGTCTATTTTTTTTTTTTTTTTTTTTTTTTTACGTAGGAGGAACGCTTAATGCGCGAACCCAAAGGAACAGTGTGGGACTCCCTCTTACGAGGTATACCCACTAAACCTCCTACGGAGCCGCGGGGGAAAAACCAGGCCGGAACCCTTATCGGACAACTTCGGCACTGGCCCGCGTGTCTTGCGCCCAGACGGGTCACGTCACCGTTTCGGGAAACTTAGAGGTCACCTAAGCATCCCTCGTCTCGCTTTCCCCGAAGAACGGATTGCACGAAGAGCGCAACCGCTCTCCAGGAGTCTTCATTTCGAAGCATCGCCCCCACCACGACGTCCGGGGACAGATCGCCGACAGCAGAGACGAGCCTCCTCCTGTCTTCAGCGAAACGACTGCACCGGAAGAAAGTATGATGAGCATCATCCACCTCCTCCGGGCAGTAAATACACTGAGGTGACCTCACCTTCCCCATGCGGAAAAGGTATTCCCTGAAGTACCCGTGGCCCGTCAGGAATTGACACAAGAAAAAGTCAATTTCCCCAAATGCACGGCTCAACCACGGGCTTATGTCTCTGATGAGACGAAACGTCCATCGCCCTTCCAGTCCACCGTTCCAACGCTCTTGCCAAACTCGCAGAGTTTCGAGTCTGGCTTCCACAGCAGCTTGGTCTCTTCCGAGATCAGGAGCACGGCGAAAGATGTTCTGCCTCTCAGCGGCGAGCAGATCAAGGGGAAACACTCCAGCCACAACCATTACAGCCAGTCCAGACACAGTGCGATACGCACAGGCAACCCTAAGAGCCGCCCTGCGCTGAACGGAGAGAATTCTCTTGCTGTGTTTTTTGACTCTCATGGCACCCGCCCACACTTCTGCACCGTACAGGAGAGTGGCATTGACGGTGGACATGAGAAGTCGCCTCTTGCTGGACCTCGGGCCTCCGACATTCCCCATCAATCTGCTGAGCGACAGAACAACCCTCGTCGCCTTGTTGCAAACCGCCTGGATTTGCTCCCACCATGTGAGGCGGCGGTCAAGCACCACTCACAGATACTTCGCCGCAGTCTTCGTCTGGACCTCCACGTCACCAACAGTCATAGGGATTACTGTTTGGATCCTCCGTCGCGTGAGCATGACGATCTCGGTCTTGGCGACCGCCAGCTCAAGTCCATGACCGCTCATCCATCTGTTGACCCGAAACATCACCTGGTTGAGGCGAAGCTGGGCTAACTCCGGATTCCGAGCCGTGATGACTGCGGCTACATCATCTGCGTAGCCCACGAGATAGGCTTGTGGTGGCATCTCGAGGCGAAGCACTCCGTCATATGCCACGTTCCAAAGGTCAGGGCCAAGGATCGACCCTTGCGCGGCGCCGGCGGTGACCACTTTGGAACGGACCCCTGCTTCTGTGCTATATAGCAGCCTGCGCTCCTTCAGGTAGTCCTGTACCACGACCAAGAGATAGTCGGGTACCCTGAAGTCCCGCTGCAACGCCTCGAGCATGTCCACCCAACGGGCCGAGTTAAAAGCGTTTTTAACGTCCAGGGTGACCAGCAGCACGATCGGCCTGGCCTGATGGCAGGCCGTGTCAGCCCGCTGGACGGCGCCCAGGACTTCAGCCACGGCATTCAAGGTTGAGTGGCCCTTCCGAAAGCCGTGCTGCCGGGGGGACAAGTCCCCAGCGGCTTCGACGGCCAACCTCAACCTGGGTTTCAGCAACCTCTCAAAGAGTTTACCCGCCGTGTCCAACATACAGAGTGGTCTGTATGCCGACGGGGACTCCGGGTCACCTTTGCCTTTGCTGATGAGCGCCAGTCTAGCTGTCTTCCAGCGTGACGGAAACACACCCGCCGCCAAACACGCGTTGAACATGCGCAGCAGCAGATGTGGGTGACTTCCCGCCACAACCTTCAGAGCCTCAACCGGAATGCCATCAGGGCCTGGAGCTCTGTTGTTGTGCATGGCAGACGACACTGCCACGAGCTCCTGTTCCGTGAACAAAGGAACATCGGGCACCGGCCCCGTTACTCTTTCCTCTCGCCTCACAGGGTGACTTGGGAAGAGAGCATCGACGATGGCCGTGATCGTGCCTGCAGGCATAGAGGCACTGCTGGCCCCCATTCCCCCGAGCTTTCTCGTGACGAGCTTGTACCCTTTTCCCCATGGATCGGAGTCCACGTCCCGGCACAGCTCCTTCCAGCAGCAAGCCTTGCTCAGGCGAATTGCACTGGCAAGAGCTTTTTTCGCAGTCTTGTGCTCTGCCGACCTGGCCAATGCCTCCGGTCGGTTTCGAGTTCTCTGCGCTCTTCTGCGAAGCATCAGTGCCGTTCTCCTGAGCTCCGCGATTTCGTCCGTCCACCAGTACACGTGGCGACGACCCCGGACAGGTTTTTTCCGAGGCATCGACGAGTCGCATGCACGCTCGATCAGCTGCATTGTGGAACCCACGAGAGCTTCGACCCGATCTCGATCAGCGGAGTCAAAGTGCTCCGTCAAACCGGCCTCGAGGCTACGACTGAGCCGCTCGACGAATTTTCCCCTGTCCAGTTTGGCCTGATTCCAGCCAATTGGGTTTCGGGTACTGCATCGACGAGACAACTCGTTTTCTTCCAGATTGAAGGAGATGAATTCGTGGTCACTGGCCGTGTACACGTCCATCACCCCCCACCACACTACCAGAGGAAACAACCCTGCCGATACCAGCGTGACATCTGGTATGGAGTCATCAAAACCAGGTCTTCGGTATGTCGGCATGTCCCCTCTGTTCGCCACTTCCAGGTCGAGCCTCGAGGCCATCTCCAAGATTCGTCTCCCCCGGGCGTTAGTGACTGGCATGCCCCACTCAACGGCATGCGCGTTGAAGTCCCCAGCAACTATTACGCCCCCCGAGACACCTTGAAGACTGTCTTCCAGCGCCTCCAGCCTCTCCCGGTACTCCTCGGCGGAATAGTTGGGAGAGAGGTAGACACTGTATACGTTGACTCGCCGAAGTCTCACCCAGACGTAACCGTCACCGGATCCGTGACCCAACACCTGAATCCCCCGACTGTCCGAAATCCAGAGAGCCGCGGTGCCAAGCCGGTCATAAAACCAAGATGGACTGGTTTTGATCCGGTAGGGCTCGCTGACGATCACGATCTGGGCTTTGACCTCACAAGCAAGCTGCTCAAGAATGGCGTCAGCTGCTCGACTCCGCTGCAGGTTTGCCTGGACGAAACGGATCATTTCGTGGCAGATCGAGCCCTCTTAGCGTCTAGGGCTTTCCTGAAAGCCCTGCACGCCCCTGAGCCCGGAATGTGGTCCGCGGACGCTCCAGGTGTACCGGTGCAGAGAACGCAAGAAGCGGCCGCTGTGCAAGCAGCGGCCTTATGTTCGCCGCTACCGCACTTCCAACAATTGTTGCCGCGGTCGGGACCGAAGCAACTCCGACGCGTGTGGCCGTACCCGAGGCACCGAAAACAGCGTTCTACCTCAAGGCGCTGCCGAACTCGGCAGACGACCCAGCCAATCTTGATCTTCCCAGACCGAAGAAAGAGAAGACCGTCTTTCTCTTCCATCTCAACGACAGCCTTTCTCTGCTCCCGCTTGTTTGGCGAGAACAGGGTGACCTTAGGCACACCGGAGATTGTCGGAAGGTCTCTTGTGATAGCCGCAATGACATCGGCCTCCGAAGCCAGGGCATCTAGATCCAAGATCTCTACCCTCAGCTTCGGGATGATGGAGCGGACCTCGCCCTTGTCCCCTATAGCTCTCTGAAGTGCTTCCTGGAGTTTCCCCCGGTCGTCACACTTCGAGAGCTCAAGGAGAACCCCCCCGGCCTCCGTCTTCTGGATCTGCCGAACCACAGTTCCGGAGTCCTCTGGCGTCACCTCACTCTTCAACAATCCGAGGATCTCCGAGTAGGTCTTGCCGGTGGACGGATTGATCAGGACCACCTGGTTCCTGGTCTTCCTAGGCCGAGTCTTCTTTGGCTTCTCCTTCTTTTGGCTGGGTGCTTGGGAAGGCGCGTTTTCCGCCTCTTCCCGATTCTTCTGGGCTTTCGCCTCCGCCCGAAGCTTCCTCCTCTGTTTCTTGGAGAGGACCTGATTAAAACCCTCCCTGTCCGCAGACGCAGTGGTGGCTTCTTCTCCGTTCCTCTCCACGTGGACGGTCCTGTTCTTGACGTCCGGTCTCTTCTCCGTTTGCTGTTCCGCAGGAGGGCTAGTCGCCGATCTCTTGGCACCACCACCAGGCGCCCCAGACTCCGAAGATGGAAGTGGAGCTTGCCCCTGCTTCTCCTCCAGAAGCCTGAGCCGCCTTAGCGATGCCTTCCAGAGACCGAGCATCGAGTCTAAGACATCAAGGGATGCATCCAGGGTCTCTATCCCGTTCTTGATGTCCATCGACACGGTCTTATGCTTCGCGACCGCGGCGGACATATCGAGGAGAGTGTCCCGCATCCTCTGCAGTTCCTCCTCGACCTTTTTCTGAGCAATAGCCACGTTCCTTTCATCCGGCGAAACTACCGGAGACGGAGCTCGAACCGTTCTTGGCTTTGGGGTATTCCTCGAGCTGGCTGAATCCGTGGAAGCCAGCGCGACCACAGGAGAAGAGGCCGGTGGTGGGGACCTCGCTACTAAGCTACTCCTCCGAAAAATGGAGGCAGTACTGGCGCTAGGAGGAGGGAGTTCTGGAAACTCCCTCATATCGTTGCCAATGTTGATGTTGTCGTTGTTTTTAGGGGTTGCCATACTTAGTTTAACCAGCGCATCGCACGACGAGGGTGAACCCGGAATTGGCCAGGCGAGGGTATACCCAGGGGGACGATGCCCCCACCCCAGTTCCCCGGGGACCCGACCTCCGTTTGCCGACACCGGATTCCAGACGTGCCGGGGTTCACCGTGGCAGTGCAGAGCCCGACCTCTGCACCCACGTCGCACTCCCTGACCATGGCCCGAAGGGGCTGGCTCCTGACACCCACTGAAGAGAACCCATCGGCAGTGCAAGCACACATCAGCCCCTGAGACACCAGGGACACTCCCAGGGACCCCCCAGTGGACACCGGTCGAAAGAAGGCGGAAAGACACCCATGATGCGGGGTCGAAGAAAAGAAGAAGATGAGCAAGGCTTGCCTAGGAAGGAAGAAAGAAGGCGAGCCAAGGCCCAAAAGGTGAGAAGAAAGGCCTTGGCCCTGGAAGAAACTGTGAGAAGAAGAGTCTCACAGCCAAGTGGATTTTACCCGCGCTAGCCGTGACGCCACTGGCTTGTGACGCCCCGTTGCCCAGGGTGTGCGACAAGGGCACCGCGGGCGGGATCCACACCCTGCACCCCACACTCGGTCTATTATTATTATTATTATTATTATTATTAGTACTGGGGGGCCGAGCTTTTCTCAGGGGAAGGCCAGTCAGTTTATTTAGATGACTTGGAGCATATTTCACCACTTCCCCCCACTGATAATCAGATTTGTATAACTCATTTGCCTCTTTTCTACATTTGTAAGGTCACTCCAGTTGTTATTTATAGCTCAATGTCCCTTTGATTTATTTTGCAACTCTATATATGTAATCTTCACTCAAATATTTTAACCTCTGCTCTCAGGAAACCACATGTTAATAATCATAAACAACATCAACATGAGTATTACTTTGACAGTTCTCCGGTTGATTATGAACAGCTGTTACAATTCTTTTGTTTTGATTTGAAACTCCATAAGCCCAATGTTAATTTTGTTAAATTTTCACTTTAGTTTTTTTAAATTATTTGATTTTTCCTGGGGATGAGGCCTGTCTAGAACTTATTTTTATCCCAGAAATTAATTATTTCGAAAGTTTGAAGGAAATCGTTGGAGCCGTTTTTGAGATCAGTGTCGCAAGCAGGCGAACCTTACTCATATTAGAGTATAGGATTATCATATACTAGTAGCCCGTCGCGGCTTCGTTCGCGATCATAGTGCAATATTATATCTGAAAAGTTAAGATGCATTTGTTAAAGCACTTCATCACCTGGGGGACCAAGCTTTGCTTGAAAAGCCAATGAGTTGGTTCAAAATGTCTATCTTCACGGTTCCTCTACAAGGCGAGCATATTTACTTTGTTTATTTGCTCGTTTCGTTTTATTTTGGATATGTGTTAAATTATTCTATCTTAATTTGTTATGATTCTAGAAATTTATACATAACCTAGTATCTATACATAAAATTTGTGTATACATTGGTTCTAATCAATATTCTCACAAAAATAACATTCTGATAGTTTACCAAGTGAGTGTTATTTTTATAATTGACCGGTTATTTTTGAACAGCTGTTAAGATTATTTTGTTTTAATTTACAAATCTTAACTCAAACCCCAATGTTGATTTTTTCGAACAACGTTTTATACAAAACTATATTTTTTTGGGGATGAGGCCTAATTAGGACTTATTTCTTTACGCACAAATTCGATAGCTCCAACATTTGCCCCCTAAACATGCGCTCCCTAAAGCAGTTTTGGAACAGGGTTAGACAAAGGTCGTGGTTGCATTGTCAAATACAATAACAAATTAAATGCATGTCCAATCAGTCCAGTTATCTAAGAACGGTCAGTGTTGTTTGGATTAAAATGTTAAAGTCCAACGGAGCAAAGGACATCAAGGACGGAAAGCATAGGCATATTTCTGTTTATGGTACATTCCCATTGTCTGCTGAGTTTCTACTAATTATTTGTTCAATCGGTCTAGTAAGTATATGATTAACATGGACATTTTGAAGTTCGTTAATAGTTAATAGGGCCGAGCCTCCATTCAAAATATCTTCTTCCAAATATCTGCTCAATAACTCATGTAGTTTGTGCATGATGGGCTTAAAAACACATAACAAATTCAGCATTATAATCACAATGACCACCTAGACAAACTGAGCTTTAAATACCATGTTGCAAGGGCTTATGTGTTCCCTCCCCAATGTTTCGATGCCGTGCCGTTATTTTATATTGTTTATTACACAGCTGTGCAGTAGTTAGTAAAGCACGTGTTTCCTCCATTCTGTAGTAAAAGATAAATTAGCTGACTAAATGCTCATTACAACAAATATGGTGCATTCTACAGTGAAAAGTTGAGTAACCTCTACCCATAAGAACTTCTTTGGAGCAGCGACAGACCAATGGACATAACCCTAATGACGTACGGAATGATTTGCAGAAGCCTAAAATATCCCTACCCCACACGAAAATGAGCAAAATGTTTTATTTCATTCGGTTCAGTCTTTTTTTGTGAAACGCGGAACAAACCTGGCTCACAAACAAACAGACAGATAAACAAAATTCAAATATCTCCGCTGCATACAACATTTCACTGCTCAAAGCTATGTAGAGACAAAACTTATTTACTTTCCTTACTTTTAACACCTGGTATAGCTAATAACCTGTCCATAATGTGTTAACAGCTGCAATTCAAACGTGTTCGTACGCAGCACGCTGACGTGAGGGAAGTGAATTTCCATATAAAAACTTTTAAAACTCAAAATGAATGTAAAAACATACATGTATTCCAATTTTTATTGAAATCTGAAAACATTGATTTTTTGGCTGTTCTGATGCTCCTGGTTTCATTTACCTGCAAAGCTGGGAATACAATTTTGCACACTATAATGTTAGGAGAAGGTCCAGGCAGTCTTGAAAGTAGGCGTGAGGTTGCTGGGGATGATTAAAGTACTCTAACAAAGGAATAACAGGCTTTTCTAGTGTAAAACCCCCATAAAACAACGTACTGTGTTTGGTTGAAACACATTTTCTTCAATAACTCGGTAATTATTTATGCTAGAATGACGAGAGAGGGCTTACAACTTTCGCCTCACTAATTTTCATCTTATTACATGCATTAATTTTACATACGGGTCTCTTCTGACCCTTTTTGGGCCCAAAAACTCGAAATTTGAAAGCTTAATCCCCAAAAAAGGGTTTGGAGTTTTCCGATTGTTTTGCCCAACGAACTTGCCCAACTGATTACAGAAAAAAAACGTCCCTACCAAATTTGAAGTTAATCGGACAAAAAATGCGACCGCACAATGAGTACAAACACACACACACATTTATATATATATACACACACACACACACACACACACACACACACACACACACACACACACACACACACACACACACACACACACACACACACACACACACACACACACACACACACACACACACACACACACACACACACATATACACACACATATATATATATAAAATTTTGAACGACCCCCCAAAACGTGTTCAGGGGGTCACGTTAGGAACTTCTATGGTGGTCCCGGGCTTAAGTTTCACCGTGCGGGTCATGCTAATAGTTCACTTTCCAAAGGAAGTTCACTAATAAAATTATTCCCCATGTTAATTGTATGGGCAAAAAACGAACTTTGAGGGCAGCCCGGCCCTTGAGAGTAGAAGTATTGAAAATTAAAAACCTTATTGCAAAACTACAAACTGAGACAAACTTTTTGATAATTAAAACATTAAAATTGGTCAAGAAATAAGGGAGGGGTTGCGTTTACAAAAAACTGCTTCACGTATTATATATAAGGATATTAATACCCCAGGGGTTTCGTCTTCATAGTCATAACTCGATAACGGCTGGGCGGATTTTAACGTTTAAGTGGCAAATTATAGGTATTTTTACGTAGATTTGCCAATGCGTCTCTCGTCTCAGAATTTTAAGAAAGGGCATCACTTAAATACAGGAAAGGGCTGGATTTTCAGTGGCGCTATCTGACGGCGGAAGTCTCAACTAAGTGTTGATTGGAAGTACGTTGTTATAATCCGTATTAATATCAGATGATTTATTTTTTATTATTAATTAAAAACCTAGACTTCAGGTTTACAACTGAAGTAACCTTTCGTTGGGTACAAACTTGCTCGGATTCGAGCAACATGACAACTAGTTATTAATATTATTATTACTACTATTTGGTCTTGAAGACTTCAGGTAAAGAAATTTAATGCCCGGAAGTCACTAGCGCCCCGACAACCGAGCAAGTGGAAATTTACTAACACGCTCGGTCTGGTAGGCGGAAACTATATGTTGTTTAGGGAGAAGGACGAACGTTCAAAATCGTTCGCTAGATTTTAGATGCGTTAATTAGGAATCCTATAGTTGACAGAGTCGCCGGAATACTACCTCCAGAAAAGTACATCTATGAAAAAACGCCTAAGCCATTTTGACGTCATAAAGGGCGCGGCCTAAAGCCGCGTGAAAGTTGGCCCGCGAATGGAATTCTACCTCCATTACAATACATTATTATTTTATCAAATTCCAATCACATTAACACTTAAATAATTGACTCAACAGTTCGGCCCCCGGAAATCTACCCCAGAAAACTATCCCCAGAATACTGACCCCAATGAATTAACCCCGGAAATCTAACCCCAGAAATTTATCCCCAAAATCTCTGGCTGTATCCAAATTCACCAATGGATGAAGGGTCACGCAAAACATCCAAATTCACCAACCCCAAAACAGGTAGAAAAACCAGGCCGTCAAGACATCCAAATTCACTAACTTCGGGTCGGGTTTCTTGACCCCTGGGCCTTGTGTTTGTTTTTTCCGAACAAATTAGCACCAATTTAACAATCCTTCCCTTCCTGTCTAATTTAATTTTGTGGTTTTAAGATAAGAGTCTTGTCATTAATTCACGTTTCTGTGTTTTAGCCGGAAATGTTGGCTGTTTGCTAATTTAAAAGAGTAAACTTATGCCAACGTAATATTATTATACCTATAACTAAAGAACCAAAATTTGTTAAACTTATTTTTATCATATCTTTGACGAAACCTTTTTTTAGTAATGCACTCTAAACAGACAAGTTCCTTTCACTCTAAGTTACGAAATTCATTAAAATAACTGCAAGGAATGAGACCTAAACGAAATATGCATTCCTTAACCTATTTCACCAATGAGTATAGTTATGTATTCGGCAGTAAGCGGATTCCCGAAATTGGTGAATTTGGATGTCTTGCCCGACCTTCAAACCATTGGCGAATTTGGATACGGCCAAATCTCTCCCCAGAAAACTCACCTCAAAGAGCTTACCCCGGAAATCCATCCCCCCAGAAAACTACCCCCTCAAATCACACTCCCCGCTATAGGGAAAAGGTAATGCAGGTAACGTTCCTCTACTACTATAGGATTATGGTAGTCTGTATTATATTATATTAGTCTATATCATTCTATATGTTATTGATACTCCGGGCAACAGGCTGTTTTGATTGCGAAATAACTGAAATTAAAAAGTACTGCATTCCATTCTTGTAATTTTTACCTTTTTAAGAAGAGTACATATTTATAAAGTACAGCGTTTTTTTCAAACAAACGGATTCCATGTTACAATTTCACTAGTTGATTAACCATTAGCAATTATATGTTAGTGCAATCTAAGACAATGTTAGCCAGTGATGCAAATGCAAGAGATACTTGCTGAATCTCGTGAAGTTAACTCCCGAGTAACTAATTAACTAATGAGTAAGGCAAATAAAACATAACATTTAATATAGCCAATTGACTAATACTAATTTTCTCTGCAGAAAATTAAATCAATTTAAACGAATCGCTGTATTTTATAAATATATATTCTTCCTAAAAACGTAAAAATTACAAGAATGGAATGCAGTACTTTTTTATTTCAGTTATTTCGCAATCAAAACAGCCTGTGGCCCGGAGTATCAATAACATATAGTATGATATAGACTAATATAATATAATATCCTAAATCACCCGTCGTTCGACTAACTACTAATGCATTTCATCTTAAAAGTAAATACGTCAGTGCGGGCGCAACAAAACCAAATTTAATTACTATGCATAGCCGCAGGAGACCCGTTTGACAAATTAGATAAATTGAAACGATAGGCTAAATATTATAAATTTATATTCTTCTAATAAGGTACATATTACAAGAATGGGATGAAGTACTTTTTAGTTATTCCGCAATTAAACCAGTCTGCAGCCTAGATTATCAGTAACACAGCGTAGTTTAGGCTAATAAAATATAATAAATAGATACTACTAAATGACCGATAACTGATGTTCCCGTTTAGTGGTAGAGAAACTTTACCTACGTCAACTTGTTCATACAGCGAGGAGTTTCATCTGAGGAGGTAGCTTTCTGGGGATAGTATTCCAGCGGTCGTAGTCTGCAGTTTAGTTCTGTAGGGCGTAAGTTTTCTGGAGTTAGATTTCTGCGGCTAGTTCTCTGGGGGTAGTATTCCGGAAGTCGTACTCTGCAGATTAGTTCTCTGAGGGTAGTATTCCGGTAATCGTACTCTGCAGATTAGTTCTCTGGGGGTAGTATTCCCGTAGTCGCACTCTACAGATAAGCTCTCTGGGGTAGTATTCCCGTAGTCGTACTCTACAGATTAGTTTTCTGGGGGTAGTATTCCCGTAGTCGGACTCTACAGATAAGCTCTCTGGGGTAGTATTCCCGTAGTCGTACTCTACAGATTAGTTTTCTGGGGGTAGTATTCCAGTAGTCGTACGCTGCAGATTAGTTCTCTGGGGGTAGTATTCCGGTAGTCGTACTCTGCAGAATAGTTCTCTGGGGTAGTATTCCGGTAGTCGTACTCTGCAGATTAGTTCTCTGTGGGTAGTATTCCGGTAATCGTACTCTGCAGATAAGTTCTCTGGGGGTAGTATTCCAGTAGTCGTACTCTGCATATTAGTTCTCTGTGGGTAGTATTCCGGTAATCGTACTCTGCAGATAAGTTCTCTGGGGGTAGTATTCCAGTAGTCGTACTCTACAGATAAGTTCTCTGGGGGTAGTATTCCGGTAGTCGTACTCTGCAGACAAGTTCTCTGGGGGTAGTATTCCCGTAGTCGTACTCTGCAGATTAATTCTCTAGGGTAGTATTCCGGTAGTCGTACTCTGCAGAGAAGTTCTCTGGGGGTAGTATTCCAGTAGTCGTACTCTGCAGATTAGTTCTCTGGGGGTAGTATTTCGGTAATCGTACGCTGCAGATTAGTTCTCTGGGGGTATTATTCCGGTAATCGTACTCTGCAGACAAGTTCTCTGGGGGTAGTATTCCCGTAGTCATACTCTGCAGATTAATTCTCTAGGGTAGTATTCCGGTAGTCGTACTCTGCAGACAAGTTCTCTGGGAGTAGTATTCCAGTAGTCGTACTCCGCAGATTAGTTCTCTGGGGGTAGTATTCCGGTAATCGTACTCTGCAGATGAGTTCTCTGGGGGTAGTATTCCGGTAGTCGTACTCTGCAGATTAATTCTCAAGGGTAGTATTCCGGTAGTCGTACGCTGCAGATTAGTTCTCTGGAAGTAGTGTTCCGGTAGTCGTACTCTGCAGATTAATTCTCTAGGGTAGTATTCCGAAGTCGTACTCTGCAGATTAGTTCTCTGGGGTTAGTATTCCGGTAATCGTACTCTGCAGATTAGTTCTCTGGGGGTAGTATTCCAGTAGTCGTACTCTGCAGATTAGTTCTCTGGGGTTAGTATTCCGGTAGTCGTACTCTGCAGATAAGTTCTCTGGGGGTAGTATTCCGGTAGTCGTACTCTGCAGATTAGTTCTCTGGGGTAGTATTCCGGTAGTCGTACTCTGCAGACAAGTTCTCTGGGGGTAGTATTCCCGTAGTCATACTCTGCAGATTAATTCTCTAGGGTAGTATTCCGGTAATCGTACTCTGCAGATAAGTTCTCTGGGGGTAGTATTCCGGTAGTCGTACTCTGCAGATTAATTCTCTAGGGTAGTATTCCGGTAGTCGTACTCTGCAGATTAGTTCTCTAGAGGTAGTATTCCGGTAGTCGTACTCTGCAGATTAGTTCTCTGGGGGTAGTATTCCAGTAGTCGTACGCTGCAGATTAGTTCTCTGGGGGTAGTATTCCGGTAGTCGAACTAAGCGGATTAGTTCTCTGGGGGTAGTATTCCGTTAGTCGTACGCTGCAGGTTAGTTCTCTGGGGGTAGTATTCCATTAGTCGTACGCTGCAGATTAGTTCTCTGGGGGTAGTATTCCAGTAGTCGTACGCTGCAGATTAGTTCTCTGGGGTTAGTATTCCGGTAGTCGTACTCTGCAGATTAGTTCTCTGAGGGTAGTATTCCGGTAATCGTACTCTGCAGATAAGTTCTCTGGGGGTAGTATTCCCGTAGTCGTACTCTGCAGATTAATTCTCTAGGGTAGTATTCCGGTAGTCGTACCCTGAAGATTAGTTCTCTGGGGGTAGTATTCCAGTAGTCGTACTCCGCAGATTATTTCTCTGGGGGTAGTATTCCGGTAATCGTACTCTACAGATTAGTTCTCTGGGAGTAGTATTCCGGTAGTCGTACTCTACAGATTAGTTCTCTGGGGGTAGTATTCCGGAAGTCGTACTCTGCAGATTAGTTCTCTGGGGGTAGTATTCCAGTAGTCGTACTCTGCAGATTAGTTCTCTGGGGTTAGTATTCCGGTAGTCGTACTCTGCAGATAAGTTCTCTGGGGGTAGTATTCCGGTAGTCGTACTCTGCAGATTAGTTCTCTGGGGTTAGCATTCCGGTAGTCGTACTCTGCAGATTAGTTCTCTGGGGGTAGTATTCCAGTAGTCGTACTCTGCAGATTAGTTCTCTGGGGGTAGGTAGTATTCCGGTAGTCGTACTCTCCAGATTAGTTCTCTGGGGTTAGTATTCCGGTAGTCGTACTCTGCAGATAAGTTCTGTGGGAGTAGTATTCCGGTAGTCGTACTCTGCAGATTAGTTCTCTGGGGTTAGTATTCCGGTAGTCGTACGCTGCAGATTAGTTCTCTGGGGGTAGTATTCCAGTATTCGTACGCTGCAGATTAGTTCTCTGGGGTTAGTATTCCGGTAGTCGTACTCTGCAGATTAGTTCTCTGAGGGTAGTATTCCGGTAATCGTACTCTGCAGATAAGTTCTCTGGGGGTAGTATTCCCGTAGTCGTACTCTGCAGATTAATTCTCTAGGGTAGTATTCCGGTAGTCGTACTCTGCAGATTAGTTATCTGGGGGTAGTATTCCGGTAATCGTACTCTGCAGACAAGTTCTCTGGGGGTAGTATTCCCGTAGTCATACTCTGCAGATTAATTCTCTAGGGTAGTATTCCGGTAGTCGTACTCTGCAGACAAGTTCTCTGGGAGTAGTATTCTAGTAGTCGTACTCCTCAGATATGTTCTCTGGGGGTAGTATTCCGGTAATCGTACTCTGCAGATAAGTTCTCTGGGGGTAGTATTCCAGTAGTCGTACTCTGCAGATTAGTTCTCTGTGTGTAGTATTACGGTAATCGTACTCTGCAGATAAGTTCTCTGGGGGTAGTATTCCAGTAGTCGTACTCTACAGATAGGTTCTCTGGGGGTAGTATTCCGGTTGTCGTACTCTGCAGACAAGTTCTCTGGGGGTAGTATTCCCGTAGTCGTACTCTGCAGATTAATTCTCTAACGTAGTATTCCGGTAGTCGTACTCTGCAGACAAGTTCTCTGGGGGTAGTATTCCAGTAGTCGTACTCTGCAGATTAGTTCTCTGGGGGTAGTATTCCGGTAATCGTACGCTGCAGATTAGTTCTCTGGGGGTAGTATTCCGGTAATCGTACTCTGCAGACAAGTTCTCTGGGGGTAGTATTCCCGTAGTCATACCCTGCAGATTAATTCTCTAAGGTAGTATTCCGGTAGTCGTACTCTGCAGACAAGTTCTCTGGGGGTAGTATTCCAGTAGTCGTACTCTACAGATTAGTTCTCTGGGGGTAGTATTCCGGTAGTCGTACTCTGCAGATTAGTTCTCTGGGGGTAGTATTCCAGTAGTCGTACGCTGCAGATTAGTTCTCTGGGGGTAGTATTCCGGTAGTCGAACTAAGCAGATTAGTTCTCTGGGGGTAGTATTCCGTTAGTCGTACGCTGCAGGTTAGTTCTCTGGGGGTAGTATTCCATTAGTCGTACGCTGCAGATTAGTTCTCTGGGGGTAGTATTCCAGTAGTCGTACGCTGCAGATTAGTTCTCTGGGGTTAGTATTCCGGTAGTCGTACTCTGCAGATTAGTTCTCTGAGGGTAGTATTCCGGTAATCGTACTCTGCAGATAAGTTCTCTGGGGGTAGTATTCCCGTAGTCGTACTCTGCAGATTAATTCTCTAGGGTAGTATTCCGGTAGTCGTACCCTGAAGATTAGTTCTCTGGGGGTAGTATTCCAGTAGTCGTACTCCGCAGATTATTTCTCTGGGGGTAGTATTCCGGTAATCGTACTCTACAGATTAGTTCTCTGGGAGTAGTATTCCGGTAGTCGTACTCTACAGATTAGTTCTCTGGGGGTAGTATTCCGGAAGTCGTACTCTGCAGATTAGTTCTCTGGGGGTAGTATTCCAGTAGTCGTACTCTGCAGATTAGTTCTCTGGGGTTAGTATTCCGGTAGTCGTACTCTGCAGATAAGTTCTCTGGGGGTAGTATTCCGGTAGTCGTACTCTGCAGATTAGTTCTCTGGGGTTAGCATTCCGGTAGTCGTACTCTGCAGATTAGTTCTCTGGGGGTAGTATTCCAGTAGTCGTACTCTGCAGATTAGTTCTCTGGGGGTAGGTAGTATTCCGGTAGTCGTACTCTCCAGATTAGTTCTCTGGGGTTAGTATTCCGGTAGTCGTACTCTGCAGATAAGTTCTGTGGGAGTAGTATTCCGGTAGTCGTACTCTGCAGATTAGTTCTCTGGGGTTAGTATTCCGGTAGTCGTACGCTGCAGATTAGTTCTCTGGGGGTAGTATTCCAGTATTCGTACGCTGCAGATTAGTTCTCTGGGGTTAGTATTCCGGTAGTCGTACTCTGCAGATTAGTTCTCTGAGGGTAGTATTCCGGTAATCGTACTCTGCAGATAAGTTCTCTGGGGGTAGTATTCCCGTAGTCGTACTCTGCAGATTAATTCTCTAGGGTAGTATTCCGGTAGTCGTACCCTGAAGATTAGTTCTCTGGGGGTAGTATTCCAGTAGTCGTACTCCGCAGATTATTTCTCTGGGGGTAGTATTCCGGTAATCGTACTCTACAGATTAGTTCTCTGGGAGTAGTATTCCGGTAGTCGTACTCTACAGATTAGTTCTCTGGGGGTAGTATTCCGGAAGTCGTACTCTGCAGATTAGTTCTCTGGGGGTAGTATTCCAGTAGTCGTACTCTGCAGATTAGTTCTCTGGGGTTAGTATTCCGGTAGTCGTACTCTGCAGATAAGTTCTCTGGGGGTAGTATTCCGGTAGTCGTACTCTGCAGATTAGTTCTCTGGGGGTAGCATTCCGGTAGTCGTACTCTGCAGATTAGTTCTCTGGGGGTAGTATTCCAGTAGTCGTACTCTGCAGATTAGTTCTCTGGGGGTAGGTAGTATTCCGGTAGTCGTACTCTCCAGATTAGTTCTCTGGGGTTAGTATTCCGGTAGTCGTACTCTGCAGATAAGTTCTGTGGGGGTAGTATTCCGGTAGTCGTACTCTGCAGATTAGTTCTCTGGGGTTAGTATTCAAGTAGTCGTACGCTGCAGATTAGTTCTCTGGGGGTAGTATTCCAGTATTCGTACGCTGCAGATTAGTTCTCTGGGGGTAGTATTCCGGTAGTCGTACTCTGCAGATAAGTTCTCTGGGGGTAGTATTCCGGTAGTCGTACTCTACAGATTAGTTCTCTGGGGGTAGTACTCCCGTAGTGGTACTCTGCAGATTAATTCTCTAGGGTAGTATTCTGGTAGTCGTACACTGCAGAATAGTTCTCTGGGGGTAGTATTCCGGTAGTCGTACTCTGCAGATTAGTTCTCTGGGGGTAGTATTCCGGTAGTCGTACTCTGCAGATTAGTTCTCTGGGGGTAGCATTCCGGTAGTCGTACTCTACAGATTAGTTCTCTGGGGGTAGTATTCCGGTAGTCGTACTCTGCAGATTAGTTCTCTGGGGGTAGTATTCCAGTAGTCGTACTCTGCAGATTAGTTCTCTGGGGTTAGTATTCCGGTAGTCGTACTCTGCAGATAAGTTCTCTGGGGGTAGTATTCCGGTAGTCGTACTCTGCAGATTAGTTCTCCGGGGGTAGCATTCCGGTAGTCGTACTCTGCAGATTAGTTCTCTGGGGGTAGTATTCCGGTAGTCGTACTCTGCAGATTAGTTCTCTGGGGTTAGTATTCCGGTAGTCGTACGCTGCAGGTTAGTTCTCTGGGGGTAGTATTCCATTAGTCGTACGCTGCAGATTAGTTCTCTAGGGGTAGTATTCCCGTAGTGGTACTCTGCAGATTAATTCTCTAGGGTAGTATTCTGGTAGTCGTACACTGCAGAATAGTTCTCTGGGGGTAGTATTCCGGTAGTCGTACTCTGCAGATTAGTTCTCTGGGGGTAGTATTCCGGTAGTCGTACTCTGCAGATTAGTTCTCTGGGGGTAGTATTCCGGTATTCGTACTCTACAGATAAGTTCTCTGGGGGTAGTATTCCGGTAGTCGTACTCTGCAGATTAGTTCTCTGGGGGTAGTATTCCAGTAGTCGTACTCTGCAGATTAGTTCTCTGGGGTTAGTATTCCGGTAGTCGTACTCTGCAGATAAGTTCTCTGGGGGTAGTATTCCGGTAGTCGTACTCTGCAGATTAGTTCTCTGGGGGTAGCATTCCGGTAGTCGTACTCTGCAGATTAGTTCTCTGGGGGTAGTATTCCAGTAGTCGTACTCTGCAGAATAGTTCTCTGGGGTAGTATTCCGGTAGTCGTACTCTGCAGATTAGTTCTCTGTGGGTAGTATTCCGGTAATCGTACTCTGCAGATAAGTTCTCTGGGGGTAGTATTCCAGTAGTCGTACTCTGCAGATTAGTTCTCTGTGGGTAGTATTCCGGTAATCGTACTCTGCAGATAAGTTCTCTGGGGGTAGTATTCCAGTAGTCGTACTCTGCAGATTAGTTATCTGGGGGTAGTATTCCGGTAATCGTACTCTGCAGACAAGTTCTCTGGGGGTTGTATTCCCGTAGTCATACTCTGCAGATTAATTCTCTAGGGTAGTATTCCGGTAGTCGTACTCTGCAGACAAGTTCTCTGGGAGTAGTATTCCAGTAGTCGTACTCCTCAGATATGTTCTCTGGGGGTAGTATTCCGGTAATCGTACTCTGCAGATAAGTTCTCTGGGGGTAGTATTCCAGTAGTCGTACTCTGCAGATTAGTTCTCTGTGTGTAGTATTACGGTAATCGTACTCTGCAGATAAGTTCTCTGGGGGTAGTATTCCAGTAGTCGTACTCTACAGATAGGTTCTCTGGGGGTAGTATTCCGGTTGTCGTACTCTGCAGACAAGTTCTCTGGGGGTAGTATTCCCGTAGTCGTACTCTGCAGATTAATTCTCTAACGTAGTATTCCGGTAGTCGTACTCTGCAGACAAGTTCTCTGGGGGTAGTATTCCAGTAGTCGTACTCTGCAGATTAGTTCTCTGGGGGTAGTATTCCGGTAATCGTACGCTGCAGATTAGTTCTCTGGGGGTAGTATTCCGGTAATCGTACTCTGCAGACAAGTTCTCTGGGGGTAGTATTCCCGTAGTCATACCCTGCAGATTAATTCTCTAAGGTAGTATTCCGGTAGTCGTACTCTGCAGACAAGTTCTCTGGGGGTAGTATTCCAGTAGTCGTACTCTACAGATTAGTTCTCTGGGGGTAGTATTCCGGTAGTCGTACTCTGCAGATTAGTTCTCTGGGGGTAGTATTCCAGTAGTCGTACTCTGCAGATTAGTTCTCTGGGGTTAGTATTCCGGTAGTCGTACTCTGCAGATTAGTTCTCTGGGGGTAGTATTCCGGTAGTCGTACTCTGCAGATTAGTTCTCTGGGGGTAGCATTCCGGTAGTCGTACTCTGCAGATTAGTTCTCTGGGGGTAGTATTCCAGTAGTCGTACCTTGCAGATTAGTTCTCTGGGGGTAGGTAGTATTCCGGTAGTCGTATTCTCCAGATTAGTTCTCTGGGGTTAGTATTCCGGTAGTCGTACTCTGCAGATAAGTTCTCTGGGGGTAGTATTCCGGTAGTCGTACTCTGCAGATTAGTTCTCTGGGGGTAGTATTCCGGTAGTCGTACTCTCCAGATTAGTTATCTGGGGTTAGTATTCCGGTAGTCGTACTCTGCAGATTAGTTCTCTGGGGGTAGTATTCCGGTAGTCGTACTCTGCAGATTAGTTCTCTGGGGTTAGTATTCCGGTAGTCGTACTCTGCAGATAAGTTCTCTGGGGGTAGTATTCCGGTAGTCGTACTCTGCAGATTAGTTCTCTGGGGGTAGCATTCCGGTAGTCGTACTCTGCAGATTAGTTCTCTGGGGGTAGTATTCCAGTAGTCGTACTCTGCAGATTAGTTCTCTGGGGGTAGTATTCCGGTAGTCGTACTCTCCAGATTAGTTCCCTGGGGTTAGTATTCCGGTAGTCGTACTCTGCAGATAAGTTCTCTGGTGGTAGTATTCCGGTAGTCGTACTCTGCAGATTAGTTCTCTGGGTTTAGTATTCCGGTAGTCGTACTCTCCAGATTAGTTCTCTGGAGTTAGTATTCCGGTAGTCGTACTCTGCAGATTAGTTCTCTGGGGGTAGTATTCCGGTAGTCGTACTCTGCAGATTAGTTTTCTGGGGGTAGCATTCCGGTAGTCGTACTCTGCAGATTAGTTCTCTGGGGGTAGTATTCCAGTAGTCGTACTCTGCAGATTAGTTCTCTGTGTGTATTATTACGGTAATCGTACTCTGCAGATAAGTTCTCTGGGGGTAGTATTCCAGTAGTCGTACTCTACAGATAGGTTCTCTGGGGGTAGTATTCCGGTTGTCGTACTCTGCAGACAAGTTCTCTGGGGGTAGTATTCCCGTAGTCGTACTCTGCAGATTAATTCTCTAACGTAGTATTCCGGTAGTCGTACTCTGCAGACAAGTTCTCTGGGGGTAGTATTCCAGTAGTCGTACTCTGCAGATTAGTTCTCTGGGGGTAGTATTCCGGTAATCGTACGCTGCAGATTAGTTCTCTGGGGGTAGTATTCCGGTAATCGTACTCTGCAGACAAGTTCTCTGGGGGTAGTATTCCCGTAGTCATACCCTGCAGATTAATTCTCTAAGGTAGTATTCCGGTAGTCGTACTCTGCAGACAAGTTCTCTGGGGGTAGTGTTCCAGTAGTCGTACTCTACAGATTAGTTCTCTGGGGGTAGTATTCCGGTAGTCGTACTCTGCAGATTAGTTCTCTGGGGGTAGTATTCCAGTAGTCGTACGCTGCAGATTAGTTCTCTGGGGGTAGTATTCCGGTAGTCGAACTAAGCAGATTAGTTCTCTGGGGGTAGTATTCCGTTAGTCGTACGCTGCAGGTTAGTTCTCTGGGGGTAGTATTCCATTAGTCGTACGCTGCAGATTAGTTCTCTGGGGGTAGTATTCCAGTAGTCGTACGCTGCAGATTAGTTCTCTGGGGTTAGTATTCCGGTAGTCGTACTCTGCAGATTAGTTCTCTGAGGGTAGTATTCCGGTAATCGTACTCTGCAGATAAGTTCTCTGGGGGTAGTATTCCCGTAGTCGTACTCTGCAGATTAATTCTCTAGGGTAGTATTCCGGTAGTCGTACCCTGAAGATTAGTTCTCTGGGGGTAGTATTCCAGTAGTCGTACTCCGCAGATTATTTCTCTGGGGGTAGTATTCCGGTAATCGTACTCTACAGATTAGTTCTCTGGGAGTAGTATTCCGGTAGTCGTACTCTACAGATTAGTTCTCTGGGGGTAGTATTCCGGAAGTCGTACTCTGCAGATTAGTTCTCTGGGGGTAGTATTCCAGTAGTCGTACTCTGCAGATTAGTTCTCTGGGGTTAGTATTCCGGTAGTCGTACTCTGCAGATAAGTTCTCTGGGGGTAGTATTCCGGTAGTCGTACTCTGCAGATTAGTTCTCTGGGGTTAGCATTCCGGTAGTCGTACTCTGCAGATTAGTTCTCTGGGGGTAGTATTCCAGTAGTCGTACTCTGCAGATTAGTTCTCTGGGGGTAGGTAGTATTCCGGTAGTCGTACTCTCCAGATTAGTTCTCTGGGGTTAGTATTCCGGTAGTCGTACTCTGCAGATAAGTTCTGTGGGAGTAGTATTCCGGTAGTCGTACTCTGCAGATTAGTTCTCTGGGGTTAGTATTCCGGTAGTCGTACGCTGCAGATTAGTTCTCTGGGGGTAGTATTCCAGTATTCGTACGCTGCAGATTAGTTCTCTGGGGTTAGTATTCCGGTAGTCGTACTCTGCAGATTAGTTCTCTGAGGGTAGTATTCCGGTAATCGTACTCTGCAGATAAGTTCTCTGGGGGTAGTATTCCCGTAGTCGTACTCTGCAGATTAATTCTCTAGGGTAGTATTCCGGTAGTCGTACCCTGAAGATTAGTTCTCTGGGGGTAGTATTCCAGTAGTCGTACTCCGCAGATTATTTCTCTGGGGGTAGTATTCCGGTAATCGTACTCTACAGATTAGTTCTCTGGGAGTAGTATTCCGGTAGTCGTACTCTACAGATTAGTTCTCTGGGGGTAGTATTCCGGAAGTCGTACTCTGCAGATTAGTTCTCTGGGGGTAGTATTCCAGTAGTCGTACTCTGCAGATTAGTTCTCTGGGGTTAGTATTCCGGTAGTCGTACTCTGCAGATAAGTTCTCTGGGGGTAGTATTCCGGTAGTCGTACTCTGCAGATTAGTTCTCTGGGGGTAGCATTCCGGTAGTCGTACTCTGCAGATTAGTTCTCTGGGGGTAGTATTCCAGTAGTCGTACTCTGCAGATTAGTTCTCTGGGGGTAGGTAGTATTCCGGTAGTCGTACTCTCCAGATTAGTTCTCTGGGGTTAGTATTCCGGTAGTCGTACTCTGCAGATAAGTTCTGTGGGGGTAGTATTCCGGTAGTCGTACTCTGCAGATTAGTTCTCTGGGGTTAGTATTCCGGTAGTCGTACGCTGCAGATTAGTTCTCTGGGGGTAGTATTCCAGTATTCGTACGCTGCAGATTAGTTCTCTGGGGGTAGTATTCCGGTAGTCGTACTCTGCAGATAAGTTCTCTGGGGGTAGTATTCCGGTAGTCGTACTCTACAGATTAGTTCTCTGGGGGTAGTACTCCCGTAGTGGTACTCTGCAGATTAATTCTCTAGGGTAGTATTCTGGTAGTCGTACACTGCAGAATAGTTCTCTGGGGGTAGTATTCCGGTAGTCGTACTCTGCAGATTAGTTCTCTGGGGGTAGTATTCCGGTAGTCGTACTCTGCAGATTAGTTCTCTGGGGGTAGCATTCCGGTAGTCGTACTCTACAGATTAGTTCTCTGGGGGTAGTATTCCGGTAGTCGTACTCTGCAGATTAGTTCTCTGGGGGTAGTATTCCAGTAGTCGTACTCTGCAGATTAGTTCTCTGGGGTTAGTATTCCGGTAGTCGTACTCTGCAGATAAGTTCTCTGGGGGTAGTATTCCGGTAGTCGTACTCTGCAGATTAGTTCTCCGGGGGTAGCATTCCGGTAGTCGTACTCTGCAGATTAGTTCTCTGGGGGTAGTATTCCGGTAGTCGTACTCTGCAGATTAGTTCTCTGGGGTTAGTATTCCGGTAGTCGTACGCTGCAGGTTAGTTCTCTGGGGGTAGTATTCCATTAGTCGTACGCTGCAGATTAGTTCTCTAGGGGTAGTATTCCCGTAGTGGTACTCTGCAGATTAATTCTCTAGGGTAGTATTCTGGTAGTCGTACACTGCAGAATAGTTCTCTGGGGGTAGTATTCCGGTAGTCGTACTCTGCAGATTAGTTCTCTGGGGGTAGTATTCCGGTAGTCGTACTCTGCAGATTAGTTCTCTGGGGGTAGTATTCCGGTATTCGTACTCTACAGATAAGTTCTCTGGGGGTAGTATTCCGGTAGTCGTACTCTGCAGATTAGTTCTCTGGGGGTAGTATTCCAGTAGTCGTACTCTGCAGATTAGTTCTCTGGGGTTAGTATTCCGGTAGTCGTACTCTGCAGATAAGTTCTCTGGGGGTAGTATTCCGGTAGTCGTACTCTGCAGATTAGTTCTCTGGGGGTAGCATTCCGGTAGTCGTACTCTGCAGATTAGTTCTCTGGGGGTAGTATTCCAGTAGTCGTACTCTGCAGAATAGTTCTCTGGGGTAGTATTCCGGTAGTCGTACTCTGCAGATTAGTTCTCTGTGGGTAGTATTCCGGTAATCGTACTCTGCAGATAAGTTCTCTGGGGGTAGTATTCCAGTAGTCGTACTCTGCAGATTAGTTCTCTGTGGGTAGTATTCCGGTAATCGTACTCTGCAGATAAGTTCTCTGGGGGTAGTATTCCAGTAGTCGTACTCTGCAGATTAGTTATCTGGGGGTAGTATTCCGGTAATCGTACTCTGCAGACAAGTTCTCTGGGGGTTGTATTCCCGTAGTCATACTCTGCAGATTAATTCTCTAGGGTAGTATTCCGGTAGTCGTACTCTGCAGACAAGTTCTCTGGGAGTAGTATTCCAGTAGTCGTACTCCTCAGATATGTTCTCTGGGGGTAGTATTCCGGTAATCGTACTCTGCAGATAAGTTCTCTGGGGGTAGTATTCCAGTAGTCGTACTCTGCAGATTAGTTCTCTGTGTGTAGTATTACGGTAATCGTACTCTGCAGATAAGTTCTCTGGGGGTAGTATTCCAGTAGTCGTACTCTACAGATAGGTTCTCTGGGGGTAGTATTCCGGTTGTCGTACTCTGCAGACAAGTTCTCTGGGGGTAGTATTCCCGTAGTCGTACTCTGCAGATTAATTCTCTAACGTAGTATTCCGGTAGTCGTACTCTGCAGACAAGTTCTCTGGGGGTAGTATTCCAGTAGTCGTACTCTGCAGATTAGTTCTCTGGGGGTAGTATTCCGGTAATCGTACGCTGCAGATTAGTTCTCTGGGGGTAGTATTCCGGTAATCGTACTCTGCAGACAAGTTCTCTGGGGGTAGTATTCCCGTAGTCATACCCTGCAGATTAATTCTCTAAGGTAGTATTCCGGTAGTCGTACTCTGCAGACAAGTTCTCTGGGGGTAGTATTCCAGTAGTCGTACTCTACAGATTAGTTCTCTGGGGGTAGTATTCCGGTAGTCGTACTCTGCAGATTAGTTCTCTGGGGGTAGTATTCCAGTAGTCGTACTCTGCAGATTAGTTCTCTGGGGTTAGTATTCCGGTAGTCGTACTCTGCAGATTAGTTCTCTGGGGGTAGTATTCCGGTAGTCGTACTCTGCAGATTAGTTCTCTGGGGGTAGCATTCCGGTAGTCGTACTCTGCAGATTAGTTCTCTGGGGGTAGTATTCCAGTAGTCGTACCTTGCAGATTAGTTCTCTGGGGGTAGGTAGTATTCCGGTAGTCGTATTCTCCAGATTAGTTCTCTGGGGTTAGTATTCCGGTAGTCGTACTCTGCAGATAAGTTCTCTGGGGGTAGTATTCCGGTAGTCGTACTCTGCAGATTAGTTCTCTGGGGGTAGTATTCCGGTAGTCGTACTCTCCAGATTAGTTATCTGGGGTTAGTATTCCGGTAGTCGTACTCTGCAGATTAGTTCTCTGGGGGTAGTATTCCGGTAGTCGTACTCTGCAGATTAGTTCTCTGGGGTTAGTATTCCGGTAGTCGTACTCTGCAGATAAGTTCTCTGGGGGTAGTATTCCGGTAGTCGTACTCTGCAGATTAGTTCTCTGGGGGTAGCATTCCGGTAGTCGTACTCTGCAGATTAGTTCTCTGGGGGTAGTATTCCAGTAGTCGTACTCTGCAGATTAGTTCTCTGGGGGTAGTATTCCGGTAGTCGTACTCTCCAGATTAGTTCCCTGGGGTTAGTATTCCGGTAGTCGTACTCTGCAGATAAGTTCTCTGGTGGTAGTATTCCGGTAGTCGTACTCTGCAGATTAGTTCTCTGGGTTTAGTATTCCGGTAGTCGTACTCTCCAGATTAGTTCTCTGGAGTTAGTATTCCGGTAGTCGTACTCTGCAGATTAGTTCTCTGGGGGTAGTATTCCGGTAGTCGTACTCTGCAGATTAGTTTTCTGGGGGTAGCATTCCGGTAGTCGTACTCTGCAGATTAGTTCTCTGGGGGTAGTATTCCAGTAGTCGTACTCTTCAGATTAGTTCTCTCGGGGTAGTTTTCTAGTGGTAGTTTTCCGGTATTATCTTTACTGATATTTTTATTAAATTACCACCACTTAATTCGACTACTTCAACCGTGAGATTTTGGTCTAGTAAAATACATAATAATTTATCCAATCTTAAATTTCGCTGCCGGAAAACTGTCCCCAAACCTCTAACGTCAAAATGACGTAGGATTTTTTCATGGGGATACTTTTCTGGTTGTCGTTTTCCGCCACCCCAGCGAGCACAGAATATAAATGTTCCATTGTATTAAGTGCTCGCCGGTTTACATGGATTTAATAACAACTGAGAATTAATCCATGTCATCCAGCGGTCAATCCGTGGTTACGTCTCAAAATCTCCGAGAGCTTGGCTGGAGGACCCTTTACTCTCCCACGCGCGCTCACGAGCCCAACGCCTACGACCACGCGGTACAGGTATACAACTTCATGATTCAGCTCATAGCTCTGATATTTATGAATGGAAGAAAGTGTTTTTGAACTTATGTATGTCTGTTTATCTGTATGTCTGTTTAGATACCTTCACGACCTATAATCCACGATACCTCCAGTCATTAAACAAATATGTTAATGTATTAATTGAAGATTAATTAGCCCACCTAAAGAAGGTAGAAAGACTATTATTTACCAACATAGTTCTTGTCTGTTACTAATTACAGTTTATGCACAGGCTGTACAACTGGCCTTCCTTTTGATACTGTACCATTTACAAAAGGGGACAGCTCGATTGGTAACGCGGTCAGTGTTCACCCGTGCGAAAGGGTCGAAATTAGGTTTAAGTACAGTCTCGTTCAGAACCACCACAAAACGTTATGGGACGATTGCCACTGCATCACAGTTCTATGACAAGCCGAGGGAACCTACAATGTAATGCATTTATTTAAAAACACGAATTGTGAAATCTTGTTATTTTAATTTGAGTTTAAAAAATATAACTATCAATATAAACTCATCGGAATATAAAAATATTTTAAACACGTGCTCAAATTTGTTTAACTGACTATTTAAATAACGATTATTAGAAGTGTCTAACCACTTATTTTACGTTTTCACTAGGTTGTAAAACAGAATGTTTGTACGTAAACTCGGTCGCCACGCGGCCGCGCGGCCGCCCCGCCCCGCCAGTCTGTTTTTTTTCGATAACGCACTATAAAAATGAACACAAAATTAAATTATTAAGTGATTATTTAAAGAGCCAATGGACAAAAGTACTACACACTGTTAAAAGCGTCATGCAGCTCTAACATATTATGGTGGTTCCTGCAAGGAATATGTCCACAATACTCTTCACGCAATAATTGCGGGTGGTGCGAACGGTGAACCGACGACTACTGACGTAGTAGTAGTGGTAGTTAGGCATAGCTGTTACCAATCGAGTTGTCGTCAGTTCTGAAATTGTACCCCCTACGCTTGACTGCACTTCGACTTGACCATTTTACCAGTCGAGTTACGCCCTTCCAAAAGGACACGTAATCCCGGCTGGTACTAATCAAGGACCTTTTCATACAGTACTTTACAAACTTTACTTAAAGTTTATCTTATTTTGCACGAAACATTTTATTTATTGAAATTCATTTTTATTTAAGGTATTTAAGGTGCTCTGTATACTTTTACCGGGTCGCGGCCCGGAGACGCTCGTGAGCGCGCGTGCGGGCGTCAGGGATTTTGAGACTCGTTGACCAGTTAGTAACCCGTATAATTAGGGTAACTCTGAAATCGAGACTCGGGGATTTTGAGACGACACGGTCATGGACACAATTAGCCACCAGGATTAAAACGTGAGCAATGCTTCCGGTGTCAGCCACTAGGAGCGATAAGTGATGCTTCTAAATCTAGCCACTAGAAGCACTAAGAGCAATGCTTCCGGTCCTTGACCATGACCACTATGATTGACCACTAAGAGCGATGAGCAATGCTTTCGATTCTATTCACTAGGAGCGCTATGAGAAATGCTTCCGATTCTAGTCACTAGGAGCGCTATGATCAATGTTTCCGGTCCATGACCATGACCACGATGTTAGCCACCAAGAGCGATGAGCAATGCTTCCGATTCTAGTCACTAGGGGCGCTTTAAGAAATGCTTCCGATTCTAGGAGCGCTATGAGAATGCTTCCGATTCTAGGCACTAGGAACGCTATGATAAATGCTTCCGGTCCATGACCATGACCACGATGTTAGCCACCAAGAGCGATGAGCAGTGCTTCCGATTCTAGTCACTAAGAGCGCTATGAGAAATGCTTCCGATTCTAGTCACTAGGAGCGCTATGATCAATGTTTCCGGTCCATGACCATGACCACGATGTTAGCCACCAAGAGCGATGAGCAATGCTTCCGATTCTAGTCACTAGGGGCGCTATAAGAAATGCTTCCGATTCTAGGAGCGCTATGAGAATGCTTCCGATTCTAGGCACTAGGAACGCTATGATAAATGCTTCCGGTCCATGACCATGACCACGATGTTAGCCACCAAGAGCGATGAGCAGTGCTTCCGATTCTAGTCACTAAGAGCGCTATGAGAAATGCTTCCGATTCTAGTCACTAGGAGCGCTATGAGAAATGCTTCCGATTCTAGTCACGAGGAGCGCTTTGAGAAATGCTTCCGATTCTAGTCACTAGAAGCGCTATGAGAAATGCTTCCGAATCTAGCCTCTGGGAGCGCTATGAACGATGCTTCCGAATCTAGCCTCTGGGAGCGCTATAGGCCTATATCGGCTTAGTGAATTGAAAACGAGTATAGACCCTTTAAATCGATGTGTACATGAAGTATCAAAATCGTAGGCGAGAATAGATAAGATCCAAATTCGACGACTAATCACCCATCACAGTTAATACTAACTTTTCAAAAATAAAGATCTTTAGAAAAAATCAACTTTTAAAAATCAAGTTTGGTACCTTAAATTGATACGAATCCAAATAATTTTGTTTTTGTATTAACTATTTGCCATTCCGTTACTGGTCCCCATAACGGAATCTGCAGTCGGTAAACGACGCTGCTGCCATCCGTTTGACTAACTTTGAACTAGAGTTGTATTATTGATTTCACCATTAACGAACTAACTTACAATGTGATAATATATTCTAGTTAGTCCATGATTTTTCAGACGTGTTGGTTTTTATAATTTAGGACTGGTAGCCTTTTAAACATATTATTAAACAAATTAATTATACCTTACGTTTCTTATAATGTATGTGTTGATTTCAGGGTGGCTAAAACTAATCCAGATATTTCAATTATATTTGCACCTGTAATTTTATAAATCTTGGGGAAGGTTTCAGGATAAACCGTGTTGAACCTTATGAACCTCCGCAATTTACACAATTAATTAATTTTATGAACCTTTATGAACCTTTATTCAACCTTATATGAACTAATAAATAGGTTCAGGATATTTTATTCTGAAGTGGTTCTGAGTCCATTTTTATGTAATCCCAATAAAAGGAGCGTTCTTCAACACTCCTGTAAGAGGAAGACAATTTTCTAAATTATTTATAGACTCGCTGAAGGAACGGGCTGGACAGATAAGCCTTGTCGTCTGCCGTCAAGGTCTCCGTAGGGTTATTTAATTCGTATACTGGACAAATTATTAAAATAAATCCATATAATTTATTTAATAAATTAATTTAAAGGTCTGAATCAAAATCTTTATAAAACAGATCATCGGATATTCGGGTATCCGGATTTAGATACATTTTCCGCTTTTCACCCGTTTTGTTGTACATGTTCGACTGGCATTGTAAACTTTAGGTAAATTCCCGACTATATTCCTTATAAAGCTTTAAATATACTGTAAACTGTAAATATACATTTTCTTGGAGAAAACAGTTGTTTGATCAATCTGTTTAGAGACATAAATTTAAAAATGCAGGTAAAATTTGAGAATAACTATACAAGACCACCTGAGAATCTGCTACAAGGCAATCTGTTGCCTGGAGGTGGAAACATAAAGGACTTTTGATAAACGTTTATTTATTGCTTCGTGGATTAGCACTAATTTCAGTGGTTTAGTTCCTTCAATTGTTCAGTCTGACGAGTAGTGTATTGATAGGGGGTGCTAAATTATCTTCAGTTGCCAATCCAATTTAACAGGGCCGTATTTCCCTAAGGGCGCACGGGGCGAGCGCCCGGGGCCCTGGGCCCGAGAGGGCCCCCAGGCCATGAAAGTGGGACCCCACGAGCCACTAAGGGGGACTTCGTGAGGCAGTGTTTTAATTTTGCTCTGAAAACTGTTGATTATTTCTTAACTGACAATTATACAAATAATTTTAAGTTTTAAAGGATGTACGTTCAAACTAAGTCTCAAATCCAAAGTCATTCACTAATGTTTATTATTTTGAATACCGTGTGGGGATTTGATAAATTTGCCCTAATCGAGTAACAGGAATAGACCAGGTAAGATCTGATATTTAAACTACTGATGGCATTGTAGAGCTCCTTATTTTGCTGAGTATAAGTTTTATATATTGTATATTTGCAATAGATGATCTTGTTCTTGAGCAATAATTTTTTAGACTGTCCCCTAACCCCATAAATTATTAAACATCCGCCATGCTTTGCCGTACTTTGAAGTTACAGATTCCGTTCAAGCCGATGTAAGTTAGTTTTGTTATTCTCGATGCACAACTCAATATGGTATAAAATATTAGGAACAAACAGCCAAAAAGAAAGTAATTCAATAATAGTATAAAAATTATAATTGGTTGCGAAGGTCAGTAAACGTGTGAACAGAAAGAGTTAAAGTCAGTTAAAGGTTTGAGGTTATCCTAGATATGATAATACAATTAATGATAAAGATGATAATAGTACAGTAATGATAGGATAGCTTGTAGCCTATTTTATTTTTATTTTGTTTTTCGTATTATATTTCTGGATTTTATAATAGTTTCTGAAGGTAAAGGTTCGTTTTGAATCAAGATATACTCAATACGATCAGCACTGCCCCGGTCTCAGTGAGGGTTACGGGATGTATGCTTATCATTGTTGATGCCAACACTGAATTCTCCGTTTACCCACCCCCACACCCAGTTTAAAGTAACGTAGGAAGAAACGAGAGCCAATGATGAAGATAACATTTCATTTTGTCATCATCACGTAAACTTAACATGAAAGCACTGTACAAATGTCTACAATGTAACTGACTTTTTACATTTCCAAATACTTGAATCTCTTTGAGAACATTTTTGTGTGATAATATCAAATGCATCCGCAAAATTAATATTTTTAGAAGTTTAAACATGTAAAAGGTCACGTTTGTATTAGCATTAAACCAGATTGATTAAAAGCTTTATCATCCTGAGTATAAAAAAATGATACTCTGCGTTACCTTGACTTTGAACATATAATTAATGATTTGTCAGTCAAGAAATGCAGAAAGAAGGAGTTTTTTCTGTCAATACTGTATGAAGTACTATTTTTAGTCTGATTATCGAAAGAAAAGTGACTGGCGGAGCGGCTGCGCGGCGACCGAACATTCACGCCACGAGGCGAGGTATTTCATAACCTCGTGGAAACTTAAAACACAGGGTTATAAATTTCCAACATACGTTATTTAAATAGTCAGTTAAAGACGTTTATAGCAAATTTTGCAAACGTTTTCTATCTTACTCCGATGCGTTTATATTGAGAGTTATATATATACAAAAATAATTAAGACATTTTAATTGTAATCCATGTTTAAACAAAATATATAACTCTCAATATAAACGCATCGGAATAAGATAGAAAATATATGAAAAATGTGCTATAAACCTCTTTAATTTACTATTTAAATTACGTTTATTGTAGAGTTCTAACCATGTGTTTAACGTTTCCACGAGGTTATGAAATAGAATGTTCGGTATCCGCGCGGCCGCTCCGACAGTCACTTTCTTTCGATAATCGGACTATAATAAAGTCTATCCAGCAGTATGTTGATAAACTATTTCTTTCATATATGCTATTTATTTGTTTGTTTTTAACTATCTTAGTACACTGATGTTTGTAGTAAAACAATTACAAGAGATTATATTTTTATTTATAAATTTGTGTTGTTGTTTTTGGGTCATAATGTTTTTTGTTGTATATTAACTGAATATATTACTAGGAGGACGCTCAAGTATTCGCGTAATGGGATGACCGAACTCAGAAATGGTAGATACAAGTTTCTGCTGTTGTAATTTATAACCGAAATGTCATCACAAAATATTAAATAAATAGCCCTGGGGACTCCGTAGGAAAATATCTACTTTTCTTTTGGTTAATTTTAGGTCATAGGATAAATCGTTCTTAATTATATTATATTATAGGTGCAAATTCTACAACAAAAAATAACACGGTAAATTGCCTATGCAGTGAGGTACATTGGAAATTATCTGAGTACGCTGGTTTGCTATGACGGGGGTATTTAATATTATAAACTGACAAAAGAACACAGCTGGCAGAAGTAAATACTAAATTGATGGCTGCTGCAATCTAGCGGATAAACTATTAACTCACTCACATTACTCACTCATATTATGGGAGAACGTTACCTTCATTTGTAAAAACTTGTATTATTTTTTTAACATGACAATTTTAAAAACCTTTGATAAATTGAATTAAATCATGTTAAACGCAGAGTATTTTATTTATTTAATCATAAAACATATGAATAAAACCATTTTTAGTTGTTTCTTGTAATTACGAAACAAAAATTGTATTATTATTCTCGTACTTTAAAGGAGGATTTTGTTGTTATCTCGTAACTTTAAAGCATTGTAATTTTTATACAATGCTTTACCTTTGGAAACGTTACAACTTTTAAATGTCAATTAATAAAATCAATCAATTCAAAAAATGTGTTTCATTTTTAAACTGGAAGCGTGAAGTGTATTGGAAAACATTTGTGGAAAATCTGAAAACCATCCGTGCAGCCGTTTTCACGTTATTGCATTCCGAATACACTCGGCGACACACACGACCACACACTGACGGACAACGAATCATTCTCTGCTAATACATAGATTCCTTCACTTCGGTCCGTCCTAAATTAACTTATTTGTTGCAGGCTTAAGAGAGCTTAGACCATACAGAATCTTGTAAGGAAAATTAAATACAACATTTTTATTTTGTGAGTTTTTAAATTTGTAATAATAAATCAAAATTTGTATATTATTTGTATATTTGGTGTATTTATTAAAGACTACAATATTACAAATAATGAGGTTACATTACGGAATAGAAAAATTACTTTCGTATGTACATATACCTACATATATGCTCGTATTTATGTTAGGGGGTCCCATTTTCCTATTCGCCCGGGACCCCAGAGGTCCTAAATATGGACCTGCACTTTAAGCAGGAAACTCATTATGACAGCACGGCACAGCACAGCACAGCGCAGCAAGGGCACAGGGGGACCCATTGTAACGGCCTCGGCCGCCCAGTAACGTCCTGTCCCGTCTCTACAACCTGGCGGCCTCAGCAGTAGTAATGGCAATAGATAGTAATTGCATGAACTTAAACAGAGAATCGAAAACAAACAAGTTCATACTTTAGTAACGATGGCCCTTGGAATGTCTTTAATTTATGACTTTGATATGCTTTTTCAGGGGCGGCCCGACAGTATTTCAGCGCCCGTGCAAAGACCAAACTTACCGCCCCCCTCCCATCAACCAAAACCTAACCCCCCCCAGCTCTGAGATAGAACTGACACATGCGTCCCTTGCTCCCTCGCTTGTTGCGTTTGCGTTGTTTCTGGTTTTGTTCGATACTGATTTCGTGCAAATAGTTTGTAGACCGAGAAGTATTTTTAATACTTAACATTTCCCACTCCATTTCCAATGCTCCGAGATTACTAAGTTTAAAAACGAGTTCGCACGCAGCACGCTGACGTGAGGGAAGTGAATTTCCACATAAAAACTTTTAAAACTCAAAATCAGTGTAAAAACATACATTTGTCCAATTTTTATTGAAATCTGAAAACATTGATTTTTTGCCTGTTCTGATACTCCTGGTTTTATTTACTTGCAAAGCTGGGAATACAATTTTGCGCATTATAAGGTTAGGAGAGGGTCCAGACCGACTTGGAAGTAGGCGTGAGGTTGCTGGGGACAATAAAAGTACTCTAACAAAGGAATAACAGGCTTTTCTAGTGTAAAACCCCAATAAGACAACGTACTGTGTTTAGCCGATACACATTTTCTTTAATAACTCGGTAAATATTTATGCTAGAATGACGAGAGAGAGCTTAAAAGTTTCGCCTCACTAATTCCCATCCTTTTACATGCATTTATCTTACATCTGGGACCCTTGTTGGGCCCAAAAACTCTAAATTTGAAAGATTAATCCCCCAAAAAAGGGGTTTAGAGTTTTCCGATTGTTTTGACAACAGATTATAGAAAGGAACGTTCCTACCGAATTTGAAGTAAATCGGACAAAAAATGCGACCGCTAGAGTGCATACACACATATATATATATATACACGTCTATATATATATATATATATGTATATATATATATATATATTTATATATATATATACATATTTATATATATATAATTTTGAACGACCCCCCAAAACGTGTTCAGGGGGTCACGTTAGGAACTTCTATGGTGGTCCCGGGCTTAAGTTTCACCGTGCGGGTCATGCTAATAGTTCACTTTCCAAAGGAAATTCACTAATAAGAACTTGATTGAAATGGTACTAAACAGACGGAACAACAAACTATATTTTCAAAGTAAGCTGAAGGAGTGGACCTTATAAGCAACGACCAAGGGGGCGCGACAATCTGAGGGGGCGCATTATATTTTCCCCCTTATTACATATAATACCAATAAAACTCGAATCATTGTACTGTAACTTCAATTAAAGATGAAATCCCGATTCAATGCTCGGTACTTTGGTATTATACGGATGCCACCCTTATGCAGCGCGCTGCGGCAGTTATGTTAGGATGGGTTATCATAAAAATGATTTTAGGACTTTCCTTGTTTTGTTACGAATCGAATGATACCTGATGAGTCATACTTCCGGCCGCCAAACCCCCTCCAAATAGGCCAAGGTCAGGTCGTTGACCGGAGCGCGCTCATCCCCTGTCACCGCCTGTATCTGGGTCAGTGTCATGAGTGATTTATCGCCGTGCACTACGTTACATTTGTTTTCATAATGAGTGACGTTCTTTTGGTGTGGGATTTACCTCGAAATGAAGAGGAAACCGTACGTATTTTTATGATAACCCATCCTAACATAACTGCCGCAGCGCGCTGTATATTTGGCGGAGTACCTGTGGCGATCGGGTCTGGCTGCTAGCGGCGCGGCGCGGCGGCGACGTATTCAACACGATCCTAGCGGACATCGCTGCCTTTTGGGAGGCACAACTCAAAGACCGCTCATCAGAATGATGTAAAATTTGTACAGTAAGTCAATAAAAGTACGTTTTTCGAATGATGTAGTTATCCTTTGTATCCGGTAAAAATTTAACCTCCAAAAATAGTGGCATCCGTATAATACCAAAGTACCCAATGCTCTACAATGTCCAAACCATGCATGTCTTTCCTCTTTCCTCATCTAGGAAGTAGTTTAAAATAATCGACGAGGGCGGAAAACAATTATTTGCTTCGTGTAACTTGATATTTTAATATTGCAATTGTCTTGCATCGTATTGCGAGTTTTATTCACACTCTCAATGCCAATCAGAATGCCCTGAGGTTGTCACAAAACGATAGAGCTAAAAAAAGTCTCGATTTGGAATAGAGGGGAGCGGAAGTTGTGTTATCTGATTTGTAAATTTAAAGTTTACATATATAATGAAGGTGCAACATATTAAAAAACTTTTGTCAAAACTAAAGACAGCGACCCTGACCGTTCTACTGGGTCGATTTGCATGATTCTTTTTTTAAATGACAGGTAATTATACCTAGATATGTAAACTAACATATCGTCAATGGGCTTTGCCCCAGTGACTCTTAAAGTTCCCATCCCGTGTTAATCTTATGTAGCTTATTTATTAAAAACTAAAGACAGCGGCCCTGACCGTTCTACTGGGTCGATTTGCATGATTCTTTTTTTAAATGACAGGTAATTATACCTAGATATGTAAACTAACATATCGTCAATGGGCTTTGCCCCAGTGACTCTTAAAGTTCCCATCCCGTGTTAATCTTATGTAGCTTATTTATTAAAAACTAAAGATAGCGGCCCTGACCGTTCTACTGGGTCGATTTGCATGATTCTTTTTTTAAATGACAGGTAATTATACCTAGATATGTAAACTAACATATCGTCAATGGGCTTTGCCCCAGTGACTCTTAAAGTTCCCATCCCATGTTAATCTTATGGAGCTTATTTATTAAAAACTAAAGACAGCGACCCTGACCGTTCTACTGGGTCGATTTGCATGATTATTTTTTAAATTACAGGTAATTATGCCTAGATATGTGATCACCCATCCAAACTAACATATCGTCAATGGGCTTTGCCCCAGTGACTCTTAAATTTCCCATGTTAATCTTATGGAGGAAGTTTGTTTACATCAGATGATTACTTTAAACATATGTTCATTAAGTAAGAGGGTTCATTTGGTTTGCCAAAGAATAATGCAGCAAAAAATACAACTCCTTTCTTTTTCTCCTATCTACAGGTGTTCATATTTTTCTTACTATCGCCTTTCTTATATATTAAAAAACTTTTGCCAAAACTAAAGGCAGCGACCCTGACCATTCTACTGAACCGATTTACTTGATACATGTCTCTTTTTTTGTAACTACCTCTATAGATGTGTCATCAGACATTAAAAAAAGATTTTGTTCACTTGGGTTTTCGTTACGCTTATTGTTATCTTTGCCAATTTTTTAGAAAGAGAACAAAAACAGTCATTCTGGCCGATTTACCCAACCGATTTTACTCTCACATGGCTCATTTTGTTCAGAAACGTGTGGATTCATTTTGAGGCAATTATGGGTAACTTCTTTCGGGGTGACTTAGAGATATACCTATTACAATGACCTAAGTACGTACGGGCCAAAAGTTTATGACAGCGAGCCTGACAATACTAATGGACCGATTTAGCTTATATATGTCTTATTTTATTTGTAACTACCTCTATATGTGTCATCAGACATTGAACAAAAATTTAATATCTGATTTTCTCTTTTCGATTAAATTCTAAAACATCAGCAGTACTATCATTACAATTTTTATTTTGTACAGTGTATTAAAATTATATACATTAACATAAGTGTTTTCATAGAATTATATATAAACCGCCAGATAATTATTATTAGCTGATTATTATTTGTTTTGAAGGTTACTATGGCATACTTTTAAATATCAGCTGATAATTTAGCCATACTTCAAAATATTTTAATCCCAATCTCCCTTCACTAATCTTTCATAATCTTCAGATTTATCAAAAACTAATAAATTCAATATGAAGTCCTCCTTATTATGAGCAAAGCAAGCAAGCGGCGCTTTGCGCTGCACGGGAGTACTGTAGTATATATTTAATAATACTTTATTTTAGCGGTACGGACTACGCCGCCCACCCCGCACCACGCATCCCACGACCCCTCCGTCATGAGCGCCGAGCAACACCGCCACCCCCCCCCCCAAAGTGGGGGTCTGAGTATTTATTAACAAGAAGTAATGATTGTTTTTTACCGTTGACATAATATATAATTTTGTAATGTTTTGTGCTGTGTTATGAATTAGTTATATTTTCTATGTCACAATTGTTTTTGTAAATGACGTTTGTCAATGCTTGTAAAAGTCGAATGAAAATAAAGATGTGATTTCTGATTTCTGATTTCCTTACGGAGGAAGCAGGTAGAAACTCCAAATGTTTTGTGACTGGAGCCCACTCTTACAATGAAATATTTTTGAACTGTTTGTTCCAAAAAGGCCAGAGCAGCAAAATTGAAGTTACTTGCTTCACTCAGTGCCCCCACTCACAAAAATTAATTGGCACCAATCACATTTGAAATTGCGCGCCAAAAGCCAGTCGGTAAGGCAGTACGTCTGGAGCAACTAGTTCCAATTGACCCCACCAGTTAGAGCCACTGACGCCCATCTACCCTGCGTGGGGCGTTGATACAATACTTAAAATTAATATAAATATATACAATACTTTATCAATTTGGATAATAAATGCTATATAAAATAAAATTAAAAACATCAAGAAACGTCTGATAACTTTTTTAGGGCACTGCGTGTCAGGATCTCTGTGATAATTGCTAGACAAACATACCCTCTCGCTCAATAGTTGGTGCGATCGCTTCAACGCTACCTCAGTTTAGTTAATGTTGATTCGAAGATTAGAAGACAAAGCACAAGCGAAACCCTTATTCTCTTATATTTTTTTGGAAGTCCGGGATCCGTTTCCTGGACTCATAACTCTGAAAACTATAAATGCATCATGATTAGTAAGAGGTTTCAACTCGTGTGTTGCAAAACGTTACCGAAATAATCATAACCTGTTTCAATGATGAAATGTAGATTGCAGTAGAAAGGTGATTGTATCAAGGTCCCTACCCTACCCTGATGGCTCTACACACCTGAAGTGTCCACGCACTCAGGGCCAGGTAAGAAGTCCTTTTTATTTTTGCAAGATTTATTACTGTATTATTTTACAAATTTATACGAGCATCTATTCTCTATTTCTTAAATAAATATAAAAGTAGGATTCGATATTAACTACCGAACCTTACACTGACAAACTCAACAAAAGTTTCAGTGCGCAAGTAGACTAAGTAATATGATTACTTATAAGTGTAACATAATCGATAACTTACAATATTTATGCATCCAAACTATTAAAAATGCAAATGGGTGTCTGTCTCTTGTCATCTCTGTACCGTTTTAATGAAAACCGGAAGAGCTAAAATCTACGTTTAAATCAAATAAATAAATATGTTCCAACTTAAATTTTTACAAAAATCTTTACAAAATCTTTGTTTAAACTAAGGAAACTGGACAATTTTGATTAAATTCAACATAAAAAGTAAGTGGAATCACCGGTTTTAAATGGGACAGTAGTCTAAGCATATAGGTCTAACGTTCGTACACGACGATTTTACGCTTAAGATATGCAATTGTGCCAAATTCAAGTTCATAATATAGATTTATTGGACCACTGCGCCAAAACGCCGGTGACGGCCCCCGCTCGCCACCGGCAAGAATGCTCCTCAGACCATTCACGGCCGTCCTGTGCCGTGCTATGCCGTGCCTTGCCGTACCATGCCGCGCTGCGCCGTCGCAGTGGGTTACGTTTTATTTAAAACAATGTATAGCATAGTGGCCGGTGGTGGACGGTGCCACGCTGCGCTGTGCTGTACCGTGCTGCGCTGTGCTGTGCCGTGCCGTGCCGCGCTGCGCCGTCGCAGTGGGTTACCTTCTATTTAAAACAATGTATAGCATAGTGGCCGGTGGTGGACGGTGCCGTGCTGCGCTTTGCTGTGCTGTACCGTGCTGCGCTGTGCTGTGCCGTGCCGTGCCGTGCCGCGCTGTGCTGTGCTGTGCCGTGCCGTCATAGTGGGTTTCCTGTATAGCATACTGGCCGGTGGCCATGCTGCGCTGTTCTGTGCTGTGCTGCGCTGTGCTGTGCTGTGCTGTGCCGTGCCGTCATAGTGGGTTTCCTGTATAGCATACTGGCCGGTGGCCAAGCTGCGCTGTGCTGTGCCGTGCTGCGCTGTGCTGTGCTGTGCCGTGCCGTCATAGTGGGTTCCCTGTATAGCATAGTGGCCGGTGGTGGACGGTGCCGGGCTGCGCTTTGCTGTGCTGTGCTGCGCTGTGCTGTGCTGTGCCGTGCCGTCAATTAGGTAAATTAGGTAATTTTCCGCATTAGGTAAATTACCATCAGCTCCTGAAAAAATTACCACCATTTACCACCCTTCTTCAAAAGTATTAGAAAAGAGCGCGACAATTTTCAAATCGGGCTATAGATGTTTTACTGTTGTTATTGACACAAAATTATTACATTAAATTAATAATAGTTATGAAGTCAGTATAAAATGTACAACAGCAATAGATATTATATGAATATCCACGGAAGTCACGGAAGTTCCATGTATGTAGTAGTAAATATTCGTTTTTCCCGTTCAAGTATTTTACTAAGTGACGCAGCTAATCTAGAAATCTCTCGTTTCAAGCGAAGGAGAAAGTAATAAGTAATAAGGTACGAAGAGTAATCAATTTGAGAAAAATTATCTGCAAAATATGCATGTAGTCATTCTGAAAACTAAAGCAGAAAGTCAAAATAACATATATCAATAAGTGAAGCAATCCTCTGGTATATTTTTTATGTTAGAGTTAGAGAAATAAATGGATTCCCAAGCCTATATGATAACTTGTATTAAAATTAAATGCTAGTTAAAATTTTACTTAAGAAAATAGACATATTTATTGGAGAAATCAGTAAAAATTCTGTTGTTTTAACCAAGTTAATAGGTTACCACGAAATGACCACAAAGCAGAGATCTCACCTAGAATACCATCAGTGCCTTGAATTACCACCGGATGGGGTAATTACTACACTATTGGCAACGCTGATTCTTGCGACGTCAGTAGTTTACAGCGGGTTAAAATAGAGTAGTTCCAATTCCGGCCGCTACGCTACCTGTCGGCTGTCTGTCGGTAAAGCAGTGCGCGCCCCTAGTTCGCTTCACCACCACCAGGTAGCATCACTAGTCTGACTCTGACAATTAACATCATTGTACATCTTCCCTGTATTGTTGTTACCAATTGTTACTAACAAATAAATAATATAAAGCTATTGAGGTATTAGTATTTGACAATAGATATGAGAATTGAAACGTAACTTTTATGCTGTGAGTGAAAATCACACATTAATATAAATAATAGTTCCAATAAATAAGGTGGTTGTTTAGTTTATTTGTACTCATTAACTGTTGATGAATCTTATCATTTAAATTCATGTGTCCAACAAGAATAAGACATGTGCTAAATAAGACAATTTTCCTGTCAAATTTGTTCAAAAAATAATTTTATATTATTTATCAACACACTTCTGTTTACACTGTGTAGTCTGTAAACAGCTAACAAGATCAATTTAAATTATTTAAAATTACAGTACCTATATTTCTAAAACATCAGAAAAAAATTCTCCTATTACGAGTCTATAAACTATTGCTTTAGTAATGTAAATAATAATACCTCTAGCTCTATATTTGTCATTATGATTATTTAGTATATTATAGTCATCAATCTGGTACGTTTCAGTTCACTTTTATGGATCCAAACTTGTCAGAACAGAAATATAGCGGATGATGTGACTTAATACATGATAACCATGATATAAAACTGTCAAAATTTGCTCTTACAGTTCTAATATTTTACAAAATAATTATTAATTTGTTGTTAAATACAGTATCAAATTTATTTTCTATCTAGGGACTGGGGATCATATGGAACTCAGCAGAGCATGCTTTAGAGCCAAATGCGGCATAAAGGTAAGGACCTGTGAGGCAGCGCCGTTTTTCCCTAAGGGCGCACGGGGCGAGCGTCTGGGCCCCGGGCTCGAGGGGGCCTCAGGCCAAGAAAGGAGGACCCCAGGTCACTAAGAGGGATATTGCAAGGCAGTGTTTTAATGTTGTTCTGAAAAAAATTATTCTTTCTTAATTGACAATAATACAAATGGTTTTATCTGTAAAAGGAGTACTTTCAAACTAAGTATCAAGTCCAAAATCATTCACGAGTTGTTATTATTTATCAAAACCGTATGCGGATTTGATAAATTTATCCTAATCCAGTAACAGGAGTAGGCCACTTAAGTTGAAATATAACTACTGAGGTATTGCAGGACTTCCGATTGTGCTTAGCCGACCAGCCAGATCGCTCTATCCGAAGGAGTATTTTGGGAGGGTTTTGTACCCCAAAAATGGGTTTTTGAATTTTTTATATATAATTTTGGAAATAGTCAAATTTTAGTTTTTACCATTGGATTCAGCTTAAAAAAACACACAACGGTATTTTGATCATTCCTCTTCGTCAGATGGTTACTGAGATATTGAAAGTGCTAAACACAGTACGTTGTCTAATGTTATTCTTATGGAGGAAAAGACAAATTTTATATCTCGCTTATTTATGAACGTATACTGACGAAACTTGATATACGGCTTCATCTGTTTGTGGTCTATTGATATTTGCTAAAAAAATAATTTTTTGCCAAAGGCTCCCATAGCAGCAAACCTGCGTACTCAGCCCCATGTTATTCTTATGGGTAATAATTAAATGCTATGTCTCCCTTAATTATCAACATGAATGAATAAAAACTGGTATATGACTTCACCTAGTTGAGTTTCATTGATATTAGCATAAAAATTCATTTGTTGTTTTCCTTGATTCAGCAAACCTGCGTACTCAGCCCCAATGTTATTCTTATGGGGAATAATTGAAATTGTATATATTGCTTATTTGTGAATACATTTTTATGAAACTTGGTAAGTGGCTTTATGTAGTATTAAGGCATTTATATCTCCATTGGAAATTCGCTGAGTATGAAGGTTTGCTGCGACGGGGGTATTTTTTTATTATTATTTTTGTGTGTGGAATATTAATTTAACTTGTAGGTACATTCTTTTCTTAATTAAAAATACAGTTTTATCTCATAAGTGTTGTTATTTCAACATCAAGGTTAATCTATGATGAATTTCACAAACAAAACAATGTCAAATTTATTTGTAAACAAACACAATCTGGCATTGTGAGCATATCGTAGAGAAGCGGCACATGTGATCCAACAATATTGTAATGTGACTAGTATACAAAAAGTAGTTTAAATTAATAGTATACTCGTGTGCCAACTTAAGTGCCTCTTACTCTACCTACATGTATGATTGTAATGTGGATTTATATTAGGTGGGCCTCATTTTCGTGTTCGCCCGGGCCCCCATTGGTCCTAAATACGGCCCTGCTGTGGGGACAGAGTTCACAAGATTGTTGTCTATAAGGTGGCATGAAGGTATCTCCACTGGGGCAACAACAGAAGCAAAGCTGACAGCTGGACAAAATTTAGGGAGGGATGTCAACTCTGAACCATGGGCAGGCCCGGTCTGGCCAGGGCGGCTGGTCGGCGATCGCCGAGGGCCTCCAGCTCAAGGGGGCCTCCGAAAGCCAAAAATAAAAAATCAAGTAAACAAATTTAAAAAACAATATTTTTGTAATTATCAAGATTATTTTATTTTACTTTTTACAATGACGTATTCATTTAAACCACATTAATTAAAATTTAAAACCATGTTAGCTGCATGCAGCAAATATAAAAATGTTGCTGCGAGAGGCAAAATCCCATAGTCCTCGTTTTATTTCCCAGGGGGGGGAGGGGCCTCAAATCAGCAAATAGCCGTGGACCACCAATGGAGCCAGACCGGACCTGACCATGGGATTTGGGTTACAAGATAGGGACCATCCACATATTATGTAACTCACTTAATAAGGGGGAGGGGGTATGACGGAGCGTTACGTGGAGGAGAGGGGGGGTTTGGATCAATGTTACGTAACTTACACACGCGGTAACTAGAAAAAAACTGTAAAAGCCATAAACATAAACAAATGACGTCAGTAGATCCAATGTAAACATGTTAGTTTTTACATATGAATACGTCAAAACACCAGCGTGTTTCCTGTTATCCCTGCAGACGATAATATTAGTACAAATAAACAAACTGAACCACATGTCAAGAAAGTTTGTTTACATTCGATCCAAAAACGTCATTTGCTTATGTTTATGGCCCCTACCATTTATTTCTAGCATCCTTGCTCACATATATTAACCCTAAGAGCTGGCGCACCCTTAATAAGATTGATACTGTTATAAATCTTTCAAAATAAAAAAATAATCAAATTTATATCTAAATAAAGGTTTATTTGCATACATTTTGCTTTAAAATAGGTTATTAAAAAATGTCGTTAAAAAAGTAATTTATAGTTTAATGATTCATTGAAATCCATATTCCAAATTGCTAATAAAACGATATTTAAAATATTTAAGCTGTTTTAACCCTTTCAGTGCTATGGACCGATATATCGGCTTTTGAATCGTTATCAATAAACACTGTTACTGCTTCATAAGCGATTGTACCGTTAGGCGCTCAGTCTGCAGTCTGAGTCTGACATGTGGTGAAACCTGGTAGACACAAACTGAACTACCACGTGCAGCGCCTAGGCTCTAATACCGCCTGGTCCACTACAGCTGCTAGTCTGATCAGTGGCTGTGTGGTCTAAGGCGTTAACTCCCCGGCCAGGGGGCAGTGCTTGGATCGAGTGTTCCAATCCCGTTTCAGTCAGTGTTTTTTATATGCAACTCACAGAGAGTTCACCTGACTGGGGCAGAGTTGAAGGGGAGGGCAAACCTTAAGCAAACGGTGGACGACTCGGGTCCAAGCTGACGGGATGGGACATCACAGATTCAACTACTACTTTCAGAAGCTTAGCACTGAAAGGATTAAAGCCTACTACGATTGAGTTACGTAATACATGGGGGGGTGGGGGGTGGTCAAGCGTTATGGTGTGTTACATGGGGGAGGGGGTGGGTCTGAAATTACGAAACATTGCGTTATGTAATATGTGTATGGCCCCATAATATCCTAAAGGCGTCCACAATAGTTACACATTCCGTTTCTGTGTTGATGATCAAAAGCTCAATCTCATAACTTCTTGTAAATATTGTGTTGCCATTCCAATAGTCATTTTATTTACATCATGCCTCAAACCAAGGAGGTCTATATTTGTAATACTGCGAGCCGGTGATTTTCTTAGTTGGTAAACTGGTGCAGTGGCGGATCTCATGAATTGAAAAATATGCGTTTGTTGATGCTTGCACTATATGATAAATGGAAATGTTCTTTAAATGTGGAAGATAAGGTTAGGTTTAAGAATTTTAAAAGCTTATATGTAAAAGCTGTTAAAGATGCAAAGATTGCCGCTAATGATTTTCACATAACGAATTCAAAGAACAAATGTAAAACGGCTTGGAGTATTGTTAAAAAGGAGGCCAACCTCTCTCACAAAAAATGTCATCCATGTTCTACTGTATCACCTGAAAATTTCAATGATTTCTTTGTCAACGTCCCACTTAGCTATAAGGTAACTCGTAACTCAGATGATGTCTCACCTTTTGAGTTGCTTAATAATTTTAAAAAATCAAATTGTTCTGTAACATGTGATAATGTTTTTAATTGGAATTGGGTTAGTGAGAAGGATGTGTTTAAATCAGTGTCCCAAATGAATGTATCACGTACTCCTGATGTTTATGGTCTTTCCAATTATATTGTAAAATATGTCATCAATGAAATACTGACTCCATTGACTTTTTTAATAAACATGAGTTTAGCGCAAGGAGTTTTCCCTGATAGTCTGAAACTCACAAAGGTTACACCCATTTTTAAAAAAGGAAATGTAAACCAACCAGAATGTTTTAGGCCTATTGCAGTTATACCAATTTTAAGTAAAGTAATTGAATCTTGCATTTTCAGTCAACTTTACAATTATTTTAATGTCAATAATCTTCTGTATTCTCATCAGTATGGTTTTAGGCCTTTCCACTCAACTACAATGGCGGTTGAATCAATAGTTGAATATGTTATTAATTGTTTTGAGAGTAAGCTGACGGTTGGAGCCTGCTTAATTGACTTATGTAAAGCTTTTGACTGTATCTATCATGATATCTTATGTGGAAAACTTGAATTTTATGGCGTTACACATTTAGAACTTAGTTTAATAAAATCTTATCTTTGTAATAGAAAACAAAAGGTAGTTTTAAATAACTTGTCATCAGAGTACCTGACCACGATAGCTGGTGTACCGCAAGGTTCGGTGTTAGGCCCTTTCCTGTTTTTGGTATTTATTAATGACCTATATTGTAATGTTTCTGCTTTTCCTGTACTTTATGCAGATGATACAACTTTATTGTGTTCTAATCGAGACTTAGCCTACACAAAAAACATGCTTACTATTGCTATGAATGAATCTAAACAATGGTTTACTAGTAACAACTTATTAATTAATGAATCAAAAACTGAGCAAGTCTGCTTTTCTCTGAACAATGGTCATTTCAATGAAGATAGCCTTACTAATGTAAAACTTTTAGGTATGTATATTGATAGTAAACTAAGTTGGGAACCTCACATATCATTTGTAATTAGGAGACTGTCTCGTGTTATTTATTTAATGAGAAAACTAAAAACATGTGTCAGCACTGAAGTTCTTGTTACGGTATATTATGGATTATTTCACTCAGTAATTAGGTATGGTGTCAGATTATGGGGTAATGCCTCTCATAGTCAAAGAGTGTTTGTATGGCAAAAAAAGGCCTTGAGAATATTGGATAACTTGGCTCCCCGTGAATCTTGTCGAACTAGTTTTAAGACTCATAAAATTTTAACCTTGCCGTCCATGTTTATTTTAAGTAATTTACTACATGTTAGAGATAATATCACTGGATTTGAACAACAATCTTTTAACCATAGTTATAATACCAGACTAAGGGAAAATCTCATCAATCCTCATGTTAGATTGACAAAAACTTTGAAAAGTCATATTTATTTGCAGTTAAAACTTTTTAATAAGTTACCAACACCTGTTAGAATGTTAAGTACAAGTAGGTTTAAGAATGTTGTGTCTATGTGGCTTAAACAAATGTCTTTTTACTCTGTAGATGAATATTTTAATTTTGATTTTGTAGATAGACCAATAATGTAACTGTCATCCCATACTGACCTTGAAATTTAATCATGTATAAATGTGACCTGTGCCTATTGCATTGTACTATATGTTTAATGGCATTAATAAAGTCTTATTGAGTCTTATTGATCCAAGGGGGCGGTGAGGGGGGCGATCGCCCCCCCCCTCAAGCTCAGAAGTGTTTGTTATATACTGTATAAAAATAGTGCAGTTATTTAATTTGCAGCTGGTTAAATGTGTTGTGATTAATTCTTTATCACCAATCCAATTTATGCATTGCCTACCATAGGTTATTTTTCTAAACGGTCTGTATGCATACTAAAGTTGTAAAATTAAGCATAAACAGTTAGTGGGAGTGATAATTTCGTTCTGGTGACACCTGACAGTTGGCTGAACTGATGCGACGGACGCGACTGCCCTTACTTACCCTGCTTCTTTTTTACCCGCGAAACCACCGTCGCGTTATTTGGGATGGGTGTAGGTGTACAAATTTTAGTTGATTTTTAGCTGATTGTCGCAGACAATGAGGAGAAGTTGCCAGGGTGCGCCTGGCCTGTACAACTAAAAATCGTTATTTCTCAGCTATTTGTTGCCCGATCCTTCTGAACTTGGTGTCGTTTGATAGAAAATTCAAAATACTAAAGAAAAGTGTAATTGTATTTTTTCCATAATATCAGCTTTTTTTTAGTAATTTTAGTTTGAAAAATTAAAATGGCCGCCATTTTGAAACGGAAAAATATTTTTTAACAAAATTGTTTTTGCAATTATTTAATTTCTACCTTAAACACTATACCAAGTTTCATAAAGTAATATTTAATGGTTTTTGAGATATAAATTTTTATTGAAAAAATACAAAATGACGGATATATTGGTAACAAAGCGTTTTTAGAAAAAACATTATTCTTGATTTTATTTTTATTTTGACCCATATAACCTATTCCTAAAGTTTTTGTACTTACTTACGGGACACCCTGTATAAATAAGAACAAGAAACCATGGAAAATGTGAAAAGGTTTCTAATGGTCATCCAATCCTGCTCTTCTCGGTGCACCTTCACTACGGCCTGTTTCATCCATCCTTCTGATGAAATGTGTAAAGCAAAAGTTGCAAATTCTACTATTTTTAAAACCTTCATTTCTAAGTCTTTTAAGAAGACAGTAAACTCGTATACAGTAATTACTGACCCATCTCAATATGATCAACATTTTCTAAGGTTCAAAAGTTAAATTTCTATACATTGGGTTATACAATAATAACTGTCTGAAATTTTGTTTTTCATATTGAGCTGCTGTTTAAGTGGAGTCCTGCAAGGTTCTGTGTACTATAAAGGTTAAAATATCCTTTTTAACCATTCAATGATCCTTTTTTGTCCTATTTTTATTAAAAAAATTATCTTTAAAGGGGGCGTAGCAACAATATGAAAGTTATGCACTCGGGCCAATTTCATCAGGCGCGGATACAAGGGGAAGGTCATGTGGGTCATGACCCCCCTAAAACCTCAGACCTTCACATATTTTACATATTTTTCACCGTAAAGGTTATGGTATTTTTACCATTACTATTTTTTTCGCTCATGACCCCCCCTAAAATGATAGTCTGCATCCACCCCTGAATTTCATTATTATTGTTTATAAACAACCAGTCTTATGGGGGGGGATCATCGTCATCATCTTTTTGAAACATATGTTTGTGGTTCCCCTTTTTACCATGATATACTAAATAAGCACATTTTTAAAGGGCACTTCCTTTAGTTGCAGTTCAATTTGCTTCGTTTACATCTTGAAGGGTTTAATTTTCTAAAACACAATAGTCATCTTTTTACTTATCACTTATCTTTTACCCCCTCCCCAACTACAACCTAAAAAAATAAATAAAATCCCACCACCAGCCATCACACAACCTTTTCCGCAAAACAAGTACACTATAGTCATGAATTATGCCTTTAATGCTCTTCCCTCTGTCCTGAAAAATAGGAAAGATAAATGTTTTCAAGCGTAGCTTGAAAAAGTTCTTTTTAACAGGGAATATTATTTTGAGACTATTTGGAAGAAGAAATTTAAAGGATTGAAAACATGATTTTAACGTTAAGTTGTTGTTTCTCTGGTGTTTCATTCTAAAAGTGTTGTTTGAACTGATAGTTGCCCTTGAGTTGTAAATTTCTTGTAAGCAAACACCGAATTAAAGAACTTGCACTTAACGCTAACCCCATTCCTCTCTACATGGGAAGTTCTTTCTGATTTTGTTTCTTCTTTGTGGCTCCACACCATTTGTTAATAATGCTGTAATTCTTTGAGAAGTGTCTCTTCAGGAACACAATTTTATCGTGAACTGTGTGTTGTGTGTCTATGACTTGGTTTTAGCTATGGGTACACAGTTATTGTAAGGAGAAGGAGAGCATGACCATGCTTGACTTTCAACCTGTCTATTACAGACTGAATAAGACACTCAACTGTGTCCATAGACCATTAGGCTTTTTGGTGGAATCCAAACTAAAAATGTTAGAAAAAAATTTGTTTAAAAAAAGGCTAGTATTAAATCACTGCTCCGAACATGTTATAAAAAGTTTGAACCATAGAAATAGGCATGTATGCGGCATCCTCATTGAGAATGTGTTCACTTATTCACTTATTCACATACTGCTCTAAAAAATATAGCATACTATACATTGTTACAGGAAAAGTAGTTATTTTTAATGCATGATTGATGCGGATGCAGACACAAACTATAATAGCGGACAATTAAATTGACAGTTGGGCTGTAGCCAATAGCATGGCTGTACGCTGCCACTGTTGCCATTTTGCTGTAGGAAAATATCGCTTGAATATTACTCCGATCAGCTGGTGTGGAGATTTGGCAATGCAGCACATCTACTATTGGCTAATCTTGGTTGATAGCCCAACAAACCACGCCCTCAACTGGCAATTTAATTGTCCGCTATTACACTTTCCCATACTCTCACAACACAGACCAGCTGTGTTGAATGTATATAGGTTTACAACTGAGACATATAAAATCTTCACCTTGGCCAAGGTGTGCAACCCCTGCCAACAAGACTGATTTGGGTCTTCTGACAAGAAAGCCTGACCAATATTCTGGTTCAAAAATTATCTAACTGGGCAAAAGCCACCTTTAAAGAAGGCTGCGGCTTAGTCGAATTGGCAATGCCGCAAGAGGAGTTAGCTCGTGCCTCGCCCCCCATTTACTAGCATTGGGTTTTTCAAGTCGCTGGCATGTAAAATCGTTATTTGTTAAGCCTCAAATTAGAAAATAATCTTTGAAGTAAAGTTTATATTTTTGCAAACGTGTGCCTTACATAGGAGCGAGCAGAGTCCGGTCAGCGTGGGTGCTGGAACCGAAAAATGCGCCCCCCCCCCAATCTCGCTACTCTAAGAACTTATTTATCTGCTAAATAATTGAATGCGTAAATTATTGTATGTAATCCAATAGTTTACTCCTCCTTGACACAAATACAGGGTGTCCCGTAAGTAAGTACAAAAACTTTGGGAATAGGTTATATGGGTCAAAATAAAAAGAAAATCAAGAATAATGTTTTTTCTAAAAACGCTTTGTTACCGATATATCCGCTATTTTCTATTTTTTCAATAACAATTTATATCTCAAAAACTATTAAATATTACTTTATGAAACTTGGTATAGTGTTTAAGGTAGAAATTAAATAATTGCAAAAAAAATTTTTTTTTTTAATATTTTTCCGTTTCAAAATGGCGGCCATTTTAATTTTTCAAACTAAAATTACTAAAAAACAGCTGATTTTATGGAAAAAATACAAGAACACTTTTCTTTAGTATTTTGATTTTTCTATCAAACGACACCAAGTTCAGAAGGATCGGGCCACAAATAGCTGAGAAATAACAATTTTTAGTTGATTTTTAGCTGATTGTCGCAGACAATGAGGAGAAGTTGCCAGGGTGCGCCTGGCCTGTACAACTAAAAATAGTTATTTCTCAGCTATTTGTTGCCCGATCCTTCTGAACTTGGTGTCGTTTGATAGAAAATTCAAAATACTAAAGAAAAGTGTTCTTGTACTTTTTCCATAAAATCAGCTGTTTTTTAGTAATTTTAGTTTGAAAAATTAAAATGGCCGCCATTTTGAAACGGAAAAATATTTTTTAACAAAATTTTTTTGCAATTATTTAATTTCTACCTTAAACACTATACCAAGTTTCATAAAGTAATATTTAATGGTTTTTGAGATATAAATTTTTATTGAAAAAATAGAAAATGGCGGATATATCGGTAACAAAGCGTTTTTAGAAAAAACATTATTCTTGATTTTATTTTTATTTTGACCCATATAACCTATTCCTAAAGTTTTTCTACTTACTTACGGGACACCCTGTATATGTGCTAATCTCATTCAATGCAATAAATATTGTATCTGCTTGTGAGTTTACAAAATATAATGTAACGTGTTTAGTAAGGCGCACAGCACCAGCCTTCTCCGCTCCACACCGGCCAGAAATACGTCACAACCACGTGTTCAGCAACCTAGCGTTGCTGTCAGTGGCCTGCTGGACACGCTACGTGTTGTTGTGTTATATTTTGTTTTGTTACGCTACGTTTCGTACCCCGTTCATCTGTTCATCATGACAAGTTCGGAATCTGACTCAGATGAGAATCTTGTGGTTGCCTTGGCTTGCCACAAAATGACGAAACGTGATCCCCAATTCTGTGTTCTCGACATTAAAGTTGAAACGAAATAAATGCGGGGAATTTTCCATTCTTTTCTCCTACCTATTAAAAAACGAGGACAAGTTTTTCAAATACAGTATACCTTGGCAACGAGAGCATATCCAGGGGAAGATTCCACGAAGTGTGAAAGGTGACTGTTATCAACCACAAGCTCAGTGATTGCTAACCATCTTGTTACAACAAATTATGGACACAAAATGGAATCATTTTTATGCGCCCATAAGGACAAAAAGTGTTGCTCAATCAATAGTCTGATTACTATGATTAAAATTACGGTTATGCTATATTATTATCAACACCTATTATATTATATTACAAATATTAAAGTTTTTGCACGCAAATTGGCAAACGGTAGATCGCCACCCTTGGATATAGCATATTAGTTCATCTGGCCATGTAGGTATCATAAACATTATTTTTGGGAGTTGGAAATTATTATTAAAGTCTTAATATAGGGCCTACTATCAGATTTTCCTAATTAAAATTGGGCGGACAATGTCTGCTGAAGGGAGGGATGAGTCAATTTCGCCAACCAGCCCCGGCCTCTGCCGCTCCTGGGACCGACGGAGGCTGGAGCCGGATTGGTCCGTAGAGGGCGGACCGGTGTAGTGTGTCTCATTTGATTACATGAATTTTTACATTTGTAACAGGGCGGGCCGAACCGGAGCCAACTCAGTGCGCGCCATGCCTAAGGATCTTGAAATAAACTGGCTGTGATACAGGGCCGGATTTAGGATCTGCAGGCCCCTCTAAGCTTGAACCTGTGGTGCAGCGCCCTAGAAACGCCTGTGTAGCCTATGCTTATATCTGGCCCTGCTGTGATATTGTTAGTAAATCGGGACCATATTATTCATTAATTTAAAAATTAAAATCATATATGTTCTATACAATTGGAGTAAGTTTATATGTTTACAGTTATAAATATATTTGTGTATGTATGTGTATAAGAGGTCTTTAGCTGTTCAGTTTGGGCAGAAGAGAATTTATGTATTGTCATCAAGTTAATGTTAATCTTGAATCTATTGCAAGACCAAGACATTTTTGTAAGACCAATATAATTTTCCAGTAACTGCAACAAAATCCTTGATTTATTATTCACTCATTTAATATGTGAATCTTAATTTATGTTATATCTCTAATTGTATTTGTTGTATCGTACTATATTTTTGTTTTTGGAATAAAGTTTTTTTATTCATTCATTCAATTAAAGGAGAAATTATACTTAACTCCACAGGTAAAGAGTAAAGATTTAGCTTGAGGGGTATATGCATGATTTAAATTAAAGTTTTAAACTGGGTCTTGTCAGGAATAAGCTTTAGGTAATTTAAAGCTGTTATTAATTTTAAAAAAGGTTATCAGTCAGTGTCAAAAAAGATCCTCTTTATTGGTTTAGGAAACAACTGTGGATGTATCGTCTTTGTACATAAAGATTCTGGAATTTGAAGCCACCCCAGCGAGGTAGGGCCGGATTTAAACATAGGCTACATAGGCGCGCGCTTAGAAGCCCGCACCACACAAATACCACATACAAAACAAAAAAGGCCAGCGACCTGGGCGGTAAGGGCACGCACCACTGGTTGCACCTAGGGGCCTACAGCTCAAAAATAGGTCATTATATAATATTAAAAACAGCAGCAGTGGGTCTATATCTGGAGCCTTGTGGGACTTGTATGTTGCCTAAAGATGATTGGTATAATTTCTTTAGAGCCCACCGTGTGGTACACCCGTTAAAGATACGTAGTGACATAATGCAATTTAAAAATCGGGACCATATTATTCATTAATTTAAAAATTAAAATCATATATTCTATACGATTGGAGTAAGTTTATATCTTTACAGTTATAAAAATATTTGTGCATGTATGTGTATAAGAGGTCTTTAGACAGTTTTGTGTTTGTTTCTAAAATGGAAATCCACCAATAACTTGAGCAGGTTTATCGGTTTAACAAAACCTTTCATTAGCACGTTTAGTATATCCACCAAGGCCGTAAGCATATATAAAGCACCACATTTGTTGCCTAGAGGCCCGCACCACATATAAAGCACATATATACGGGAGTTCCAAGCTTCAAGCAAGCATAAAGAAAAAAAGGTTTCCCCGAATTTCATGTATTGCACAGTAAATGTAACGTTTAATTAACGAGTGGATCAGCATTGATAGCTACTTTATACAAATTAGTAGCGAGGCGAGAGTCGAATTACTATTACCGGCTCTGCTGCCGCACCCTGGATACTCGATAGGCAGCTAAAGGGGACGACTACTTTTCCAGGCAGGAGACAAATTACCAATCGACCGGGACGCGGGAATTTCTGAGGCAACCGTCCGCGCTAAACGCGATTTTCAGCTGGCCGCGCTTAACACGGGCTGGCTGGACACGGAGCCGACGGATCACCCGCTCATGCTGTGGTCGCCCTCCTATCTCAACCATTTTGTCCATTAGAAGGGGGAAATTGGGTTTAGTGGGTAGTCTTCTATTGGAGAAGTCCCACACCACTGCTGCGGGAGTGGGGGTTTGCGAAAAAGCATTCTCACCTTTCAATGAAAAATAAGAAACTTCAGAGCTCAACCTCCATAAACTGTATTTTTATTTTTTTATTGGAAGGTGATAAAAAATAATTGCTTTAAGTCAGTCTTGTGACGTAACGCATAGATTTTGGGTTCAATTTCATGGATTGTTTTTAAAATAATAGAATTGCTGTAATCTTATTTTTTATTTAGGAGGTTGTCTGATCCTGTACTATTTATGTGCTTGTAGATTTGGTAGCTTTCCTGAACTTTGGCCAATGATTTAGAATTTGTTCTGTTTAAAATTGTTAGGGTATCGGGGAAGATTATTGCGTGGTCTTGGTTTGTTTTGAGATGTTTAGCTACTATTGAAACTGGGTTTGGATGATAGGCAGTGTTGTGTTCTTGAAATCTCTGCCAAAACGTACGATTGGTGTAGCCAATATATTGTTTTTTACAAGGTGATGCGCAAGTGATTTTATATACACCTCCGTTTTATTTTCCAGTTTATAGTTGGGGATTGGGTTCGTTCTGACTTTATATGCCAGGGTGTGTCCTGAATTTTTGAATATTTTTCAAGATTAGTTTATGGTGATCTTCCATTTCTAAACCCATGTTGATTTTTGCAGATGAGATTGTTGATTTTGATGTTAATCTTCTCGAGGAGTTAACTTTTCAAGAATTTTTGCCAGAAGAGACAGGCGGACAGACAGGCACCTGAGCTCCTTGGAGCAATATATCCTTTCGCTGCTCACTTGGGACGAGGTCCAGAGACATTTCCTGGTGAAGGTACATGAGAACAAACTATGAGTTCTACTCAACATTCGACCGGATCCAGAAAAGTGGCTATCTCCTGCGTAGGGGCATCGAAGTGTCCAGCTCTGTGGACTTCAACCCCTCCTTGCGCAGCTTCAAGAGCAGCGTAAAACGCCTCCCTATTCATTAATATTATGCCTTTGATACCCTTGATATTGTCATTATTAGTATATGTATGCTATCTCATTTTTCATTTTTCGCGCTAGTCATTTGTTAAAATTCTTGTATTATTTAAAACTGTAGTCATATTTGCCTTTTTCTGTTTTTCAAAGTTCCTTTTCTTGTTACTAGTCACAGAGCTTTTTGGTGTATTATTTAGTTGTTTTTTGACTGATTGATTGTTTTTAGTTTTCTTTGTTATTTTTTGTCATTGTATATTTTTGCATTGGTACTTTTCTATCATATTGTTAATTATAATCTTGACTATCTTAAATAGTAATGTTTCGTTTTCTTCCACTTTGGAGAGTATGTAGAGTTTGCTCCGTTTGCTGTATATTTGTAATGCATGTTTAATCAAATAACTATCTCTAAGCTTGCATCCAATGTTTTATTTGCATGTAAGCATTAGTATTTAAGTCATGATAATTATTGTACACCAATATGTAAAATGGTTTGTACATTGAATTAAATAAAAATCAAATAAATAAATAAGTAAATTGAATGGGCATTGTCACATTGACATGGACATATAACCAGTCCCTTAATTCGTCCAACGTTATAAAAGAATTGAATTTAAAACTCTATTTTAACAAATTTAATTTTGTTACATATATTTTATGTGTGACACAAAATCAAATATTGGTCTTGTTTGCAAGGTGTACCTACACTGATGACGTAAGCGCGTAGTGATACATGAAAGGCGCAGTGGTGTAGCGAACGAACTATTTTAGACTTGGCGGGGCGGGTGCGGGTGCGGCCATCTTTGTTAATTCTCGTAGGACTAAGTGCTGTTCGTGTAATTTAAAGCCAAATATTTATCCAAACTAATCTAAAATGGCAGAGAGGGAAGATAATGTTTATAAAGCGAAGTTAGCTGAGCAAGCTGAAAGATATGATGGTAAGTAATATTTCATACATTTCGTGCACTCGGCTAAATATTGTTCATCGATTTGCTTCTCCGTTATTGACCTATCTTTTGCCATGACTCCTTTTTGTATTTAAGTTGTATACGTGCAGTTTTTAGCTGATTTTATCTAGTAGGAAGATGAATTCAAGCTCAGCGATCATCTCAAGTTCAAAATGCCTCTGAGAAAGTTTTAGTCGGTGTCAAAATTGTCCTCTGGGTTAAATGGCCTAGAATGCATCTTAATTAGCCGCATTTTTATGTGTCAAGTAAGACGTAAATTTTTCTTACCCAGGTGAATTTTGTGGTAATGGCCATCATTGAAGTCCTGCCATGATTCTAAGAGACTTTTGTTTTCTCAAAATTTGAACAGTAACTTGGTGCCTAGGGCCTTGTAACTTGCACCTTGGTTACCATACCATCTTGGTATTCCTAAAATCCTAACACCCATAGTTCTCCATTATAACACAAGGTAGAGCCAATAAACCTAATAAAAAAGTAATCCCCCATTTCAATTTTCTCTGATTAATTTGATTTTTTTAAACTTCCTTCTGATTTCATAGGCCTAACATTGAGGTAGGCCCAGAATGATTATTAGGCCTGATTAATCTGTTGTATTTTTTCTAATTCTTTCCAGTCCATTAGTAGGCCTATCATTGATATAAACTTAAGCTTAAGATGATCAATGAGTACTCAGTTTGGAATGGCCTGTCAGTTAGGCGTGCTAATTAGTGCAATGATACAATGATTTCATTGGGCCAATCGACAATACAAAATTGCTACAGGCTAACTTACGTCAAAAAATAAATTTTAATATTTTCGACAGGCAACGTCAAACATTATTTCAGGTGTCTTGCAGCAAACAAATCAATTGGGGTCTACTAATTATACAGCAATCCATGATATAAAGGGAAAAATTTCACAGTAGCCTAGGGAGCTACTGAGTTGGTGTTAATTTTTTCCATTTGTCTTAAGAGTTATTCTTCGAATACAGTCAATGTTGAAAGGCTACAGTTAAATGGAGTCTGAACTGGGAAGGTTTCAATAATTCATCTAGGCAAATCCTGGTCAGGTCTAAGGAAACCTAGGCCTACATAAAACATAATTTTCAAATGGGATAGGCTTTTTACTTTTTCCTTATTTTTACTGCTTCCTCATTGTAAATTAGGCTTAAGAAATTTAGTCCTGCCTTTAGACTAGTAATTTATTGGGCTATAATGTTACTTTCCAGCCTACCTAGGTATTTGCCTAGGCCAAATATAGGCCTATATTTGTAGCGTGTACTTGTACCCGACTAATAGGTCTACAAATAATTTAATTCAGTCTATGGCTAATTATTTTCTTCAATTCTGGTAGCCTCCCTACATTGGCTATCGGTGTCCATCTAAACTTATTTTGATTAACTTAGCTTATAGGGTACTTAATTTATTTTGGTATGTCCAAGCGTCAATTATTAAGTTTATGAAACGTGTAAAAATAGCCAATGTCCAGGTAACTTGACATGTAATAAAGATTGAGTGGTCATCAGAACAAGCGAATGGATTTTTGATATTTATGATCATGAATTCAAAAGTCAGGAGATTAATGATATTTAAGTCATTAATTATCAATAGCCAATGGTAGGCCTAACTTATATCAAACCATTTTTAACTGTTAAATCCCCAGACACATTTTGGCACATAAGTTATTATTGATTTATTTGGAAAACTGGCATATAAGTTATTATTGATTTATTTGGAAAACTGTACCAATCGCTTCTCAAATTTAAAACTACACTAAGTTACACTTCGGGAGGTCCTCCCGCTATCAAGTGAACTCTACTTATTTCTAAATAAACTCATCAAACAATTTAAAACTAACTTAAATAGCCTACATATTTTGCACCCAATTTGAAACAAACACAACAGCCTAACAGTTTTTTTTTAATTAAAATGTAAGGACAACAAAATTACCACTAAGTTAGCTTTGTTAACTTAGGTACGGTATAGTTGTTTGATATTTAAGTTAGATGTAAGTAGGGTTCACTTGAAAACGGGAGCAGTTTCCTTTCCTTCTGAAAGTTTTAGTTTTAAACACAATGCGATAGGTAAAGTCAAAGTAAATCAATAATAAATTCAAATCCATCGTCGTTATGAGTTTTAAAAATGCAATGTTGGCACTTGAAAGACAGTACAGAATATGTAGGATTTAACCTTAGATTAAATACTTGGCACTTTCAGATGAGAACTTTTATTTCTCGTCTTACACTAAAAGGTTAACTTAATTATAGCGGTTATTCAAGTATTTAGTATTTTATCAACCTACATGTAACAAGTTCGCTGTATTAATCATGACTGCATTTGTTTCCTGCTACAGTAAACCAAAATAGCCAATAACATTTATACAAACGGTTGTTATACTGTTTTTTTGCTTTATACATGTTACAGTAATGAACAATTTTAGCTTACGATATGTCACATCATTGATCGAAAGATTAACTTATTACTTATTCTTAAGGAACATGATATTTAAGTTAAGTTACCTAGTTTACTAATTTGTCTTCACCCATAACAATTAACTCTAGGCCTCTTCTTGCATGACAATTGTCTAGACCGTAAATGTCTTGTAACTTATGGTCTGACCTAAAAAATTTGGATATAACAAAATGGCCGCGTCTGACCAGATGGTTTAACAGTGAACTAAATTAGGCTATTATTGATGATAAACGCCAACATCTATAGGATATCGTGGTGCTTAATTGATTAAATTTGGAGTCCAGAGATTTGCAGAACCTTGTAGGCTACATCATTCAATGTTATGAAAATGTTGGCCTTTTATTAGATTTGGTGTTAAAAAAAATATTATTTATTATTTTTGCTTTATTATTTTTGCTTTAAATTTTCTACTCTGCAGTAGTACGAAGCTGAGAAGAATGGTCTAAACAGGGTAGTATTTAATTTGATTTAAGTTAGAGCTCTCAATAGCTCTCAATTAACTTGTTAATTGTCAAACAGTTTTTATTCTATTGATGAATTCTTTAATTTATAAGATGATGGTAATGTAAAATAATAATTTAATGAGTATCATAGAAAATTGATTATGATGTAGACACTATTCATATGTACACCACTCTACTGTTTTTATGAATAAAGATTATTTTGATTTGATTTGATTTGAGTCTCTAGTTAATAGCCTAAGTTAATTTTGATTACAGTCTGAATTTTTTTTAGGTAGGCCTACCAGTAGCCTTAAAAATTAAGTACATGCTGACAAGCTCGGAAAAGAGTTATTTTTGCTTTCTTTTTTAATCGGATCTTAGTTAGTTTTCATGATGGCCCATGCCAATATAAGCCAAGTAGGGGCTATGCTTAGATAGTTACAGCCGACACTGCATAAGTACACTGTAGAAGTGTAGAACGCTGTAATATGCCGGTAAATAAACTTTAGTCGAGAGAATGTTGGAGGTACTGTATAAATTATTACGCCTATTAGGCCTACTCAGATTAACATAGGCTTCCTGATAAAATATCATCTTTATTTTGTAATATAGTTTTAGGAGCTCGACCTTGTATTAAGGCCTAAATTAAGATTGGCTGGGTTCAGAGAGACATGAGGGATGACTCACGTCGCCTGTGGTTTATTCTATTTGTCTTTTTCGCTATCAAGTCCAGCTGTTCAACCTCACTCTGAGGCCAGATATTTAGGATTCAACTGATATTTGCTTACAATTCATTTAAGTAAGGCTACATCTACACGATTTTCAGTATCCAAATGATTTTTAGTATGAAATAAACCAACTATGGAATTGAATTTTACACAGGCTTGAATCATTGATTTAGTTTTTAAATTACAGTAATTTTATTCTTGGTTGACTATTAGGCATACTCATCTTCTATAAAACTATATGAAGTAAAACAAATTTTAAATTTAAAATTTGTAAAACAAATTTTAAATTTAAAATTTGTTTTACTTAATATAGTTTTATAGAAGATGAGTATGCCTAATAGTCAACCAAGAATACAATCACCATTTTCAACAACATGAGAAGGATTTAGAAGAAAAACAGTAATTTTAAATGCTGAAGCTGAAGCCAAAAAAGCAGCGTATTTAATTCTAGTCACCAAGATGGTCAGGGCTTTTTATAAGGATACATTGGTTTTGATCATTCAACTCTGCAACTTGTTTTGTTTCAAATGGTGTATAGAACATAACTAATCAAGGAATTTATGTTATGTGTGCAAGGCCTATATTTCTATCACCTCAGGCCTTTTACACAGTTTTGGATGATAATATTTTTAATACAACGTAAATAAATCAAACAAAAATACATATCTACATAAATAAGCATAGGCCTAGTAATGATTTTGTAATAGTTAATACATATTCATATTTTATTAAGTTTACTATTGTAAAAGAATAAGCGTGTCATCTGCAAATAACAGTTCTGCTCTTGAACAGAATCTTAGTTTACAGACTTAGTTACCGTATCTAAAATAATTTTGAGTCAGTTATTCTTGGCAAGACTCCGTGCACAGAGGACAACTTTCATTAGGGTCCTTAGCTTTTCAAATGAATTAGTAATGAGAAAATAATATGGCCTAGTACTTAATTAAGTGTTAAAATAAATCATATGAGGTCATCTCATATCTCATCACTCTTCAACCACCACGACCCTAACTTCGCCTTATAGCACCAACTAACTGTATCTTACACCTTAAGATGTATTAACTTACAAATTTTAATTTTGTTTATTTGTATTTTGTACAAGGCTGAATAGGCTTTTATCATGTCATTAGGCTAACAAGAGCAATAGGCAATGTAAACCATTTTGATATATTACCTCATTGCCGTTGCTTCGTCGCTGACCGGTGAAACCCAGAGAGACTGTGTCATATATTTTTTGAAAACATTAAATTTAAGACTCTAGTATTGAATTTTATTGAAGATAGCACCAAAATACTATTTACATAGGCGGCAGATGGCCTACCCTCCGTGATCCATTGAGGAATTCATCGATATACAGCGGTCTTGGCCTCAGCATATCCGGCACTGTTTCCTTAAAACGGTTTCCCTCAGTTTCCTGGACCTCCACTGGCTGGGCGTAACTTTCTGGCAATGATAGGAAAACTCTTCTGGGATTTTGCCAGCCTACATCTTGGGACGTCTAGGTCATTGGTCCTTCTGGTATTATGTTGATGTCTTTCATTTCTAAGTAGAGAGAAGTTGCCAATGTTCTCATTAACAAAGAAAAGTGAGTCAAACACTCACTGACTGAAGGTGGTGTTTGTAGTCAGATAAAAATGGGTCTACACTGGTCGACTATTCCTGCTGAAGATAGTAGCCTGATGGTCTTATTTTGCAACTTGAGGATTTGTCTACTATCTGCCGCATGGCCCCAGAGGATCAGCTCATATTTAATACGGCTCTGAAGAGAAAATCAGCGGATATGGTTCTCTTGAGCTTCCTGAGGAGTTATAAGATGAGAGCTTGTGACATGCATGATCATTCCACGTAATTTAGGGTCAATCCAGAATCTCAGGTGTTTTGCTGCAGCGTCCAGTTCTTGACCTAATTAGATTCTCAGATTCTTCATGTACGGCATTGATTTCTCTGCCTCTCATCACGAGAGTACTGTCATCCGCAAATTTAAGAGAGCAGCCCTCAAGATCTAAGTCATTGACAAGAATGTGGTACCCCCTGGGGTGAATCCATCACGGTAGAGCGGGCTCCCTCAACCTCGCAAACTTGCCTCCTCTTTACTAGGTATGACTGTAATGTACTGAGTTCAGTCCCTGCTATGCCATAATTCTCTGACCTTTGTATGAGAAAACATTGAAAGTAGGCTTTGTGTGAAAGGGCATGTTTTAGTCGCTAAAAAGCATTATGGCCATAGAATAATACCCTTGGTACTAACCAATATTATTCTAATTAGTTTCCTTAAGAGAAATTATAATCATTAGATAAATGTTAACAATTAATTTGTAACCCTTTTCCATAGAGATGTTGCGTTTAAAAAGAATAGTATTCGGTTCTCCAGAAATATTCAGAGTGGAACAGAAATAACTTTCCAGGGGTTGCTTGCAGAATTAAACATTGCATTTCAGACAGTAATAATATTTGAGACAAAGTACAATATGCTAAATATTAGTATGCTAGTTCAGTTAATTTAATATATCCTTGTCTGCTATCCTAGATACCCACACAGCGACTACTCAGACAGGTTGCCGATCTTCTTGTTTGCCCTCTTGCTCACATTGCTAATTCTTCTTTTGAACAGGGGGTATTCCCGGAATCTCTCAAATCCGCTGTAGTCAAACCTCTTCACAAGAAGGGCAGTGTCGTTGATAAAAACAACTATCGCCCTATCTCTATAACTTACACCTTCTCTAAAATTTTAGAAAAACTTTTTCTCAGCAGGCTTTACCCATTCTTGGTTTGTAATAATGTTCTTTTTGATAAACAGTTTGGCTTCCGCAAAAACACCTCCACTGTTGATGCGATGTTCAATTTTATTTCTACTGTTTCTAAAGCACTTGACGACCGCAAACATGTTTTTGGATTGTTCTTAGATCTGAGCAAGGCTTTTGACATGGTGAACCACAGCCTTTTGCTAAAGAAATTGGAACATTTTGGTATTAGGGGTGTTGCTTTGGATTGGATTACTGCTTTATCCTTGGGAGAACACAGACTGTGCAAATCAATTATATCGACCAACGAGGCTGTATTGCTTCACAGAAATCTGAAGAAGTAGTAGTTGACTCTGGAGTTCCTCAAGGTACGGTCCTTGGACCGATCCTCTTCTTGATGTTTATCAATGACATTGCTGGTAGTGTACCTAGATGTGACCTGTGTCTGTTTGCCGACGATACATCGCTCAGTATCAGCGATGTATCTCGAGAAAATCTTGAAATCAATGCATTCTTGCAGAGTAGTCTTCTTCTTCAGTGGTTGGCTGTAAACAAACTTTCTCTAAATTCCGATAAAACCAAGTTTATTGATTTTAAATTAAGAAATTATGACGGCATTTCTGATGGTTCAAATATTATTGTAGGAGATTTTGAAATAGAGGCATGCGAAAAAAATGATTTTTTAGGACTTATCATAGATTCTCAACTTGATTATTTCAAACACATTAACAAGGTCTCCGGAAGGATGAATAGTGGTATTTTTACTCTTCGAAGACTTGCTCAGTTCACTGATACTAGGGTTCTTCTAACTGCTTATTTTTCTTGTTTGTATCCACACATCAGGTGTGGCATTCCAATTTTGGGTGCCGAATCAACTCGTACAAAGAAACTGTTTCGGTTACAAAAGAAAGCAATACGACTGATTTTTAGAATGGCAAGGCTTGAGTCGTGCAGAGGGGTTTTTTCTGAAAATAACTTACTGACTTTTCCCTGTATTTATATTTTTGAAACTCTTTAATTTTTGGTTAAAACAGACACTTTTTTTAGATGGGCCACATTTCTAGGTTTAATTTTCGTAATGCTGGATCCCTGGCAATTCCCCGTCACAACACTACCTTTTTCAAAAACCAGACTTTGTATGCAGGCATTAAATTATACAATTCCCTCCCATCCAATCTCATGGCAGTAACTGATGTGGGTAAGTTTAGGAGGAGGCTGAGATCCTTTTTGGTTGCTAAGGAATACTACAGTGTGTCTGAGTATTTTATTGACAAGAAATAATTATTGTTTTTTTACCGTTGACATATATAATTTTGAATGTTTTGTACATTGTGCTATAAATTAGTTATATTTTCTATGTCACATTATTTTTGTAAATGACGTTTGTCAATGCTTGTAAAAGTCGAATGGCAATAAAGATCTGATTTCTGATTTCTGATTACAGCCTATTATAATTCCAGTTGTATTCTTTTCAGTGTGAGGATAGTTGTTAAAATCATGGTCTGGTGCTAGTGAGGGCATGTGCCCCCTGGTACAATACATTATTATAGTGAAATTGTAAAGTATTATTAAATATTTTATTCCTAGTATTACCTTTGTATATAGCCTAGGTATAACATTATATTTTATTGTCAATGTTTAACATGTTAGCTGCCATGTAGGTCTAATTGGTCCTAAACATGGAGTACGTTTCCAGTTAATCTCATAACATATAACTTATCTGCTCATATTGAGTCAGCAGAATAACCTAACTGCAAAAATGTGAACACAGCATTTGTGAAAGGCCACGCCTACAGAGTGTATTGTTTTTATTTGTTGCTTGTCATCACTGTTGTTAGACCTGCTGACTGCTGACTCAAAGTGAATAAAATATGTTGCATTTTTCTTGGTCCAATTGGACCCAGTTCTTATGTAAAACTTGGGAAATTAGTATTTTCAAAAAGTAATTAGCCTATCACTGTAATTGTAATTTGTAAATAAGCCTACATTGTGAATTGTATCCTACAAAATGTTTAATATGATAGGTTTTTATCCATTTTGATAAATAAATTAAGTAACTTAGGCTAAAATTCATAAAGGGTCATAATTATAATACACATAATGGAAATGGGATGGGAATAATATTAGGGGTTAACTATCAAGAAAACACCGGTTTTAATTTTTTTTAATAAGTAGGCTATGAAAAACTTAATAAAACCTCTAATATCAAATTTCATAGAACTTGGGATGTTTTTACCTTGGGAAATTGACTATATGGAAAGAGTGCTATTAGACAGTAAAATCAAACGTATATGTCCTTAGTGAACACGTAACAGATACATTATATAGGCTGGAATACCCTAAATTAAAAAAGAGACGTGTATAAATATGACTTAAATACAAATGACAAAATTATAGGGGAAACAATAATCCATCTTAAATTACAACAATGAAGATGATGTTGTCCTTGTGACAATGTCACATGATCACATGATTATATATGAAATCACTTTGATCACATGGCAACATCGGCATATGAACACCACTAGTCAAGTACAACCATCTTAAAGTTGCATTAAAGTCCAATCAAACCTAAGAATTCTTTAAATAATATATTTAGAAATATTTGGAGTAGGCCTATTGTGATATTAGTCTGTTATTTGATATTCCGGTTCTTAAAAATCAATAGCTAATATATTTTACCATCTTCATTTAGCCTACCCTACCTTAAAGTCTTCACTATTGGCAGTCAAATTTATTCAGATTTAAGCACATGTTCTTGTTTTAGTGTTTAAATCAATGACACCATTCTTGTACAACATATGTACTAATTTTTGAATAAAGAATTTTTGACTATTGACTATTAACTATATTTGATAATTTACTTGAGTAAGCAAAAAGGTCAGTTAAAAAAAAGTATGAAATAAACCATGTACAAAAATAGAAAGGTTGAGGTTGCTATTGCAGATTTTTATAGCCTAGAGTTCACTATGAAGAGCATTATACTGTGCGTTAGGTATATAAAGAAGCGGCTCGCGCAGGAGGAGGATTGAAGCGGTGGCAGGGGCAGCAGGCAATGGAGGGGTACATTCTGCTGGCGTGCTCCTTCTCTAGTTGCATAATTTCGGTCAGTTGAAACCCTGGCGGAAATTAGTGTTTAGAAGGTTTTACAGTTGTAGAACAGTCAGGCTGCACATCCATATTAAACTGACATGCCACAGGTCAAACTTCAAAAGCTAAAACAACGCAGTGGCAGTGGTTAAAAGTACTAGTAATGCCTACGAGACTCTGGCACCGAATGAGACGGGAAGGTCGGCTGCTCGATGGACGTGCATGCGCATAGCTCTCCCTCCGTCCCGCGCATCCACTCCGCCGCTTCTTTACATACCTAATGCACGAATTTAAAAGCCAACACGGTTACTTATCACATGTTTATCAGCTTGTGGGGCCAAGGGAATCTTAAGATCTATATAATATATTAGGTGACCTTAAAAGTTGGACATTTTTCAAAATATTAACGAAAGTACCATTAACATCTCTAGTAGTTGCTTTCCCTAAGTGAATATTTTCCAATTTTTCAATATAATTTTTATCCTTTCAATCCTTAAATAAAAGCTCCATAGACTCATGGATACATGATATGAGTCTCAAATATTTTTTCGACCGTTATTTTAACTCTTTTTTGGTATATAATGTAAATAATCTTAAAGGTCATGTTATATAACAATTTAATATTTAAACTATTGTTTATTTATACCAGTTTTTATATTAATTTAGTTTAATTTTATATAAAATATGAAATGTTAATTGAATATGTATCATTAAGTGCAATAATCAATATCTATCATATAAACACGACGTAAAGCTTATTTAGGTAGTGAAATAACTTGCTACAATAAATACTGTTTTTAAACCTCAAACACAAGATCAAACGAAAATAACTTAGATAAGAAAAAAACAAATATATTTAGGGGAATACAAAATATCATTGATAATCCTTATTATATAATTTAAATATTATTTTGATAGGCTAATGCCTAACACAATATTGTAACAAATACATAATCCAAAACTGCATCATACAATAAATTGGCAGTAAATGGTTGTCTAATCACACAGTAATAAATATTAAACCCCACAACAAGTTAATATTTATTTTGTATTTGTGTTTAAAACTTTGTTGAGCTGTCTTAATTGTAATCTCCAATCAGGGCATTTTTAAATTCAAAAGGACTACGGGCTCAGCGTGATTAGCACGTCACTCTTTACTGTCCAATCTTAATAATTGTTATCGCTGATATCTCTTTTTCTCTAGGATAGTTTATGTATTTTAACGTGAAAACCAGAGAACAAATTCCTTACAATATAGGCCCACCTATAGAAACCCTATTTAATTGATTCCAAGTACCTTTAGTTCTGTTATAAATATCACTTACTCAATTAAAAAACCTCTGCGAAACATAATGTAAAAATATGCCTCACTTTTAATTCCTATTAAAAAAGGAAATTAACAATTTTATTCTGTTTGGGCCTGGAAAACTTAAGCTAGAGACCTGTGTTTAATCTTACTGGCACACAGGCGTACAGTTCAGCATTCTATATTGGATTATCATTGGAAGAATGGCTGATGGTTTTGAGTTGTTTAACAATATGTTAATTTAACATAGCTCTATCCCCCTTATGATTTTGTCTAAATCATATGATTACCTTTTTTAATGTGTTGGTGTACTTGTACATTTCAGTACAATTCAAAGTGACGAGTTCACATTAACATGAAGTGTAGCTTAGAGAGTTAGCCGATAGGCCTACTCCAGGATTATTTGTAAAATTTAATTAAAAGTTTCAAAAATATATGGCACCGTTTGTATTTTAAAATTTTATTTAAATATGTTTTTAAGTTATTTCAAGTAATTAGTTCAATTTAAATTTGTTATTCGTAGAAAGTACAACGTATGCATTAAACAGTGGCAGTTGCCTTTCCTGTTATTGCATATAATAAATATTTACAAAGAATGAAAAGCAAATCTAGATCCATACATTCAGTTCAAATAATGGTTATTATTTAACCCTAGGACTGCTCTAGCCTGATTTATACTAAATTGCTCGGTGCCCTAGCAATTTTTGCCATTTTTCAGAGGTTTTTTTTAACAATTTGCAGTGCCTAAACTACTGTTGATAACCTAGTCAAATGTATACTCGTTTTGTTCAGAAAAAGGAGATTTTGAATAAAATTAAACGAATCCCTGTTGGTGGTCTCTTTGCAAAATGTGAAAGTAGGGTCCTAGAAAATATTTTTTGTACAGTCAATCGAAGATAAACAAAATGTAGGCAATTTATTTCCCTACGTGGAAATGGGTTTGATTTATTTGAAAACATTTTGTTACCCGAATTACGAAAAGAAATCCGGGGAAAATCTACAAACTTGCTGTACATTTGAAAAATAAAAATACAATAAAAAGTATAAAATTAATATACTAAAAATGTAAAATTACTAAAGGTAACAGTACAGTTATTAGAAATAATGCACTTTTGAACAAAGTAATAACTGTTTTTATGACTTTATATGAGTTGAAAAACAAAATTTGAGTTTCACCGAAAGCCAAAATTCGTTATTCGAAGCTAGATCTAATTTTTGTACTTTATTATAATATAATAAATGGTACATATGTTTATAGTAAATACACTTACCAGTATATATATTATATATATATATTTGTATATGTATGTATGTATATAGAAATATGAACAAATAAAGGTTCCATAAGCACATATTGATTTTTGAACCTAAATTTGTAGCATAGGCCTAGCCGTATTTCAGAAAATTATACAGAGGGTACTACAAACCATAAAATATAACCCTATCATATGCATACTCTTTTTTTCACCAAAAAAACAGAGAATTTGAATGGAATAAAATAAATAAAACGCGATTGGGTAGATTTTTAGATAAAGTAAAAAAAAGTGAAAATTTCCAAATTCATTGTAGGCCTAACCTGGAAAACACTCAAATGTTCTATGGGTAATATGGATAAATATTACTGCTAACTCACACACTACACGACACCACACTTGTTTATCACTAAAACACTAATATGCAACAGTAAAATACGGGCCTACTTAACACTAAAAAATCACATATTGATTTTGGCTTGGCTTGCATAAAGAATCTCTGATATGTTATTATTTACACAAAGTCACCTGATACTCCATACAGGAAGGCACTGCTACAAAGAGGAAGAACTTTTTCTTGGCTTCAAAGAGGTATGTGACTTACGTCACGCTAAATCAATTATCGATATATATTACTGATTTATAATTCGCCTTATTTCAGGCGAATGGGGCAAATGAACAGCTGACATAACAGCTGATATCAACAAATTATTTCTCAGACTTTCTGAAGTCGTATGCCAAATTTCTCTTTACGAAAAGAAAGAACCACTAATGTTGTTTCCAATGGTACCACTCGCTTCCTGTTTGGGGCAAAATACAGACATTACAATTTTTTAAGAACACACGTTTTACAAGATTTCGCCGCTCGCGAGTCGAAAAAGTTTTGCGCGCTTATATGAAAATTAAAGTTTAGAATCTCCTCTTTAAACTGGTATCGATATTATTTCATTTCTGGATCAATTTCAATGCATTTATAAGCATTTGAAAAAATTACCAATTGGCCTGATTTCAGTCGATTATTCCCCCTGGCGCACATATTATCTCGCCTGATTTCAGGCGTAGGGCAGTCTTAGGGTTGATAAAATGTTTAAACATTCTTTTTTTACTTTTATTAAAAAATTGCAGTTTTCCCCTAATAAACAAATAAGAATATAAACCTTCTACATAATTGTCAAGTTTCATGAGTGACGGACAAATTCATTCAGTGATTAGGGAGTTATACTTACTAATAAAGTATTGTTTTAAATATATTTTGATTTTTTTTTCTTGTTTAATTTCCTTGAAAACATACCTTAACAATTTTTGTCCCATTTATATCAGTTTCTTTTTTTATTGCAGTTATGACGACTTGTAATAATCTTTTTCTAGTATTATACCGGTGCATTGAGGAGGAATAATCTTTTTCTAGTATTGTACTGGTGCATTGAGGAGGAATAATCTTTTTCTAGTATTGTAATGGTGCATTGAGGAGAAATAATCTTTTTCTAGTATTGTACTGGTGTATTGAGGAGGAATAATCTTTTTCTAGTATTGTACTGGTGTATTGAGGAGGAATAATCTTTTTCTAGTATTGTACTGGTGTATTGAGGAGGAATAATCTTTTTCTAGTATTGTACTGGTGTATTGAGGAGGAATAATCTTTTTCTAGTATTGTACTGGTGTATTGAGGAGGAATAATCTTTTTCTAGTATTGTACTGGTGCATTGAGGAGGAATAATCTTTTTCTAGTATTGTACTGGTGTATTGAGGAGGAATAATCTTTTTCTAGTATTGTACTGGTGCATTGAGGAGGAATAATCTTTTAGGGGTGTCATTTCATTTTTTGCTTTCAAAATATAATTGAAAAGATACTGTCCATTTAAAGTTAATAGGGCCTATTTAAGGCCAAACAGAATGATTTTTCACAGAAAATTGCATCTTGTTTTAATCTAACATACTTCCAATAGCGTTTTTTTTTTAATACGTTGTCCAAATTAATTTTTTATATTGCTTCAAATAAGCAAAGTCAAATTTGATTATCATTATGAATAAAATGGATTTGAGCCACCCTTTCAATATTCTTTGAGATTTTCTTTAATTTTTAAAGGCAAACAATACCTCAAGATAGATTGTCCAACACTAGGCAAACAAATCATATCTGTTAAGAATGAATGGAGTGATAATGAATTCCATTTACAGCCAATGATAGGATTGCAACCAAAACAAAAGTTTGGATCTAAATTTGTCTTTATTTTTCTCCAATTTTAGTTTTGATTTTAATTTTATCTGTAAAAGTCCTTTCTTCAGAAATAATTATAAAACCTGAAGCATATGTAATTTTGAGTGCAAAATATAACCTTCCTGTCTTACTACTTTTGTTTTGACTTAGACTAAGCCTATACATAAGGCCTATATATTTTGTTTAAAACAATTTAAATAATCCTGGCCGTTACATTGCATGAAACAAACTTTAACAGGGTTGCCACCGACCGGGAAAACCTGGAAAACCGGGAATTATGCGTGAACTTTGGTGACCGGGAAAAAATGTGTGGATTATGCGGGAATTTTTGGTCGCGATCGTCAGCGATTGCGTAACGCGTTCTGAATAGTAGGCGAAGATAGCGATACGTACTCGATGATCGGTGAAGTTAGCGATGCGTTCCCGATGATCGACGACGTTAGCGATGCGTTCTCGATTGCCAGCGACGTTAGCGATGTGTTCTCGATGGTCGGCGAAGTTAGTGATACGTTCCCGATGGTCGGCGACGTTAGCCATGTGTTCTCGAACATCGGCGACGTTAGCCATGTGAGTGTGAGAGCTTTCTGAGGAAACTTTACGAAATGCAGTCGCGACATTTTTTATCAAGATCAATAAGATTTATTTGTATGTTGTTACAAACAGCAGGCAATAGAAGTGTCTAATTTGTAATTAATTGTTGTCTGGTCAAAATTTGTAATCGTTGGATTCTAATATGTCAGTTTCTAATATATATAGTATTTCAGTCGCTGGATAATTTGTTAAAGCATCATTGGCTGGGTAGTGTAGAAGTGGTCAGGTTGGTCGCTTCATAATCTGAGGTTTGTTGGTAGATTTATTCCTTGCAAAAATCTTGAAAATGTTTGGAAAGTTCAAAACTGGATCCAGCTGTCATAATAAGAAAATGTTTAATTTATATAGTAACGAGATCAGGGTTTGCGCCCACTCATCGAGAACATTGAAAAATGCCTATGTCGTCGATAGACACAAAAAAAGAATGGTATATACTATTTTCTTATTCTTATAATAGATGGTATATTGCCAAGGTTAAATGGAATTTTATATAATTGGGTGTATCTGTTGACATAATTCCCCCCTCCTATCAATTAAAATATGTAATGTTTTTATATAGAGAGAAAATCAAGTTCATTAATATAAATAATTGGCCCAGCGTATATACCCATTTTTTTAGAGAGCATGATAAAATATGAGATATAACTTAAATAAACAAATAATAATATTCTTCGTAAAATGTTATAATTTTTGTTCAAATAGCACTTTAATTTATATTGTAAATCGTTTAAGTTGTCACAAATACATAAAAAAAACCACGCGAGTTTACCTGGAATTTTGAAACTTTGACCTGGAAAACCTGGAATTATGCATGAATTTTGAAATGCAACTTTGGTGGCAACCCTGTTTAAAATAATAGGCTTACATAGTGTCAAATAATAAAGCTGGTGAAGCTAAGGCGGGTTTTGTTGTGGGCAGAAAGGTAGTTGTGCTCTCAACAACTGTTCACATTGTACAAAGCTATTGCCAGAGGCCGCTTTCCTAACTAAGCCCTTATTTCTTTCTTTGCATTTTCGTTCTCTGAATGAGTATTTTTTTAACTAATATAGACCTAGTCATTATTTCATGTAATGAGTCATGGTGATTTAACCTCTATCTATATATTTGCTTACAGTTTAGTAATAATAAATAAAATAATATAATTATTATGTTAATGAAACTGACTGTCATATTTTCTTTTTTGAAAGCCTTTTAATGTGTAGTTTTCATTCAGACTAGGCGTATGTATCATATTTTTATTTGTGTTTCGCAACACTCTTACCTTAGTATTTATAGTTTATGAACAAATCTTTATTACCTATATAGAGTTCTTGCGATGTCATTAAATAATAATAATACTGGCTAGTTCTCCATATATTTTAGCTACTGATAAATTTGCTCTTCCTGTTTTAAGTTTGTTAAAAATAAATATTGGAAAGAATTAGAACATCAACAATATATTATTGTACTACCTGGTTTGCTTTGTAGAATTGTGAGACAAACTTTGAACTTTACTAAATAATTCAAGTTTTATACAAGAAAGTATATTGAAATTTTACTCTTGTTATGAGGTTTACCTTAGAATTTTGATAGATTTAGGTTTAATAGGTAACAATAACCCAGTTCAAGCTAGTTAGTTTTCAAGTTTCATGCAGCCACCAGAAGAAATTTATTTTGGAAATGCATGAATGGCAAAAGTAGTGTACAGAATAAAGTTCTATTCATTAAATCAAACAAAACAAAAGTAGTCAGAAATCTCCAATAACATTGAGATGGCAGGGACAAAGAGAGATAGAGAGTGTTGGGGTGGGGGTGGGGGGTTGAAGGAGAGGAGAGAGGTTTTAAAAAAGATCATAAATTCTTTTATTACTAAAAAACGGCATTTAAACTGCATGAATTGTGGGTCTACCATTTCAAGTGATCCAGTAGGGGTTGCTTGACCTTAATTTTTGAATTAAAAATTTTTAAAATTAACCTTTAATTAAATGAATTTTAGTTTGTGAAATCATTATAGAGTAAAAAATGATTGTTTAAATTTTGTTATATTCTTCCTAACCCCGATGGCAGCCATTTTTGTTTTTGACAACACAGATTTTTGCTTTTGTAAGGGTTTGCGGGAAATAACGGTACTCAAAAACGGCGACCCCTAAAGTGATCAAACAAAAATTATTTTGTTTAGGAAGAAAGATACTAAATATTATGTTCAGTCCATATTTTATGGATTCTTTGCTCTTTATAGTCCTAGATCCAACCAAACATTTGAGATTAAAATTAACAAATATCAATTTTCGAAGACATATTATCTCAAGAAGGTATGTAATCTCAGGTTTTTTGTGTTTGTATTTGCTACCTAAACTTGTTGTATTTAACCTAAATACCAACACTGAGATTTAATACCTATCAAAGTTACAACTTTCCAGGATGGGAAAGTTTTCCAGAAAATCAATTTTCGAAGCCCAATATCTCTGTTGGAGAAAAGTTTAAAAATCTGAAAATTTTACACATTTAACCTTCTATTGAAGTTTATAACACTTGTAAATCTCTTCTTTGAGATTTGTCTACAAGTCAAGGTAACTCCTCAAAATTGCAAAATAAAGAAGGCAGTGCTTAAACGTTCCCAACCATACCAATTCTTATCATAAGTCATCTTTATTGTCACATAACATGTTACAATTTCTGGCTATGCCAGACAAACTGGTGACATTGTCATGATGCAATATTACTTAAACTAACTTATAACAATAATACACGTTAAGACGGTCTATCATTTAGAAACTCATCTACACTGTAATAGTTTTTACTCAACAAAAATTCAGTCACTTTGTCTTTGAAAGATTTTGATTCTATTAGTGATTTATAGTACACCGGCAAATTGTTGAATAATTTTTTCCCCATATAAGGTGTTTTTTTCTGAGGGATTAATTCTATGAATAGGATATTGAAAATCGTTACAAAATCTAGTGATATGCATGTGATGTTTATTTTCTCTAAAAAGTTTCTGAAAATTGGATTTTACATATAACAAACATTTAAGTAGGCCTATATATAGATTAGGGACGGTTAAAATTTTTAAATCTTTAAAAAAATGTTGCAGGAATATCTTGAAGGTTTAAAATTCATAATTCTAAGGATCGTTTTTTGTCATTTAAAAAGTTTCTGAGCATCAGAAGTAACTCCTCATAGCTCAATTCCATATTGTAAAATAGAGGAACATAAGGCATGGTAAACTATCAGTCTTTTATTTAAATCTACTACATTCCTTAAAACAATCATTTGGAAATACACAGAATCACTAAAAGTTGCTGATTACTGTTATAACTTGGTATTGGCTATTACACTCCATCTTACCTTTTACTATTCACTTGTCATTGCTTGCTCTAAATACTAGGTAGTATAGATGAGCAACTAGAAATGGGAGCGGTGAGTATACAGTTCCACATTGTGATTATTACACAATTCATTCATACTCTCATTTATTAACTAGATTAAAAAATATATATTTAATAATATATAATTGATCAATTTGTTAACACAGTTTCTACATGTAGAAATGTTAATAGAATAACATTTATCTCACTTTTAATTTTTAAATTTCAATTATCATTCCTCTTTGATTTTAACTTATTAAGAAGCTTTTCTTAAAAACATTTTTATAGACACCCAGGCCTGGTCTTTTTAATTTTTCTCAACAGATTGTCATAAACACAAGCGATAGAATCTTTTACATGAAGCTGAAAATTTCTATTGGTCTCAATATCTGATTTGAGTGGTGTTCAAATTCAGCTTCACAAAGCTTGGAAAAAATTTGAAGTTCTACCAATTCGGCTTCATGTAAAAGACTATCGCTTCTGTATATGACGATCAGTGGTGGTTTACAGAAGTGATTGATATGAGTGACCAAAAAAAGATGTATGCGTCATAATTTACCATCCTGCTGGACCAACTACATTTGTTAAAAAAAAAGTAGTAAGTCCAGGCCTGGGTGCCTATGAAAAATATATAATGACTGCTCCCATTTCTACTTATTCATCTATACCATTATTTAAAGCAAGCTATGATAATAAAAGGTAAGATGGAGCAGGCCTGCCCAGAGAAATTTCGGGCCCCTGGACAAATTCGAGTATAGGCCCCCTTTTTCACGGGCCCTTGTTGCGTCCGGATCAAAGTTGGTGACCTCTTTTTAGACAAGAGGTTTTGCTTGGGACCCCCCCTCCTGCCCCCCGACAGGCCCTGACCCCCAAACAGTCCAGGCCCCTGGGCCTTCCCCCCCCCCTCTGGCCGGGCCTGAGATGGGAGTGTAATAACCAATGTCAAGTTATAACAGTAATCAGCAACGGTAATTCTAGTGATAAGAATTGGTATGTTTGATAACATTTTTCCACAGCCTTCGTAGTAAATTTGTGTTTTTTGTTTTGCTATTTTGAGGATTTATATCTTGACTTCTAGACAAATCTCAAAGAAGAGATTTACACAGTGTTATAATCTTCAATAGAAGGTTAATGTGTAATATTTACAGATTTTTGAACTTTGTTCCAATGGGAAGAAATTGGGCTTCAAAAATTTACTTTTTTACAATTTTCCGATTTTGAAAAATTGTATCTTTGCTACGAAGTAACTCTAGGAGTTGGTATTTAGGTTGAAGACAATACGTTTGATTAGCTGCGCGCGCGCACGCACACGCACACACACACACACACACACACACACACACACACACACACACACACACACACACACACACAAACAAATTAACCCTGAGATTACATTCCTTCCTGGGGTAATATTTCTTTGAAAATTGATATTAGTTAATATTAGTTAAAATGTTTGGGTGGATCTAGGACTATAAAAAGCAAAGAATCTATAAAATATGGACTGAACATAATATATTTAGGATCTTTCTTCCTTAGCAAAATAATTTTTGTTTGATCACTTAGGGGTCACCTTTTTGAGTACAGTTATTTCCTCCAAACCTTTACAAATGGAAAAAATCTGTGTCTCATCAAAAACAAAAATGGCTGCCATAAGAGTTAGGGAGGTTATAAAATAATACTTTTGTACTCTTTAATGATGTAGGATTCCACAAACTAAAATTCACTTAATTATAAAATGATCAAGCAACCATTTATTTTTTCTCGGGATAACTTTGACATGGACATTCCATTGTTGCTAAAATTTTATACATAAAGATTATTTCTTCAAGCATTATAGTTCGTGTCATGGGTAAAGGCACAGTTCTCCAGGTAGAGAATCTCATCCTAATACTTTCTTGACAAACCAGAGATTTTGTTGGTAGTGGCCACCCGGCAGGGCCGGCATCCCCTTATTCTTTCCAAGAAATTCTATGTCCTACTAGAATTTCTAATTGAAATTCCCTGTTATGTCAATAACGGGACATCTTAGAACTGTGATTGAAATTTTGTCTTATTCGTCTAATTTAGATAGAAAAAATGAGCCATAATCTTGTGCTTTAGGGCTAATAGATTATTTTATAAGAAATTCGTAGGACATGGAATTTCTTGGAAAAAGCAGGGGGATGCCAGCCGTGCCGAGTGGCCACTCCCAACTAAAGCGCTGGTTTGTCAATAAAGGATTAGGATAGGATTCTCTATCTGGGGAACTATGCCTTTAGTTTACCCATGACACTAACTATGCATTATTGTACAATTTGGAACCAATCTGAGGTTGTAGTCAAAGTTGGACTGACAGTGTTTGCTGCTGAAAACCTACTACTAACCTCTATCCCCCTCCTTTGGCAAGGGTCTAGTAATGGATGGCCCCTCATACAGTAAGGTGTTCTGTGGCGAGGGTGATATAATATAAGAGCAGGTATTCACTTCAGATTATTAGTGAATTTCCTTTGAAAAGTGAACTATTAGCATGACCCGCACAGTGAAACTTAAGCCCGGGACGACCATAGAAGTTCCTAACTTGACCCCCTGAATATTTTTTGGGGGTTCGTTCAAAATTTTATATATGTGTGTGTTTGCACTTTAGCGGCCACATTTTTTGTCCGATTAACTTCAAATTTGGTAGGGACGTTCCTTTCTGTAATCAGTTGGACAAGTTTGTTGGGCAAAACAATCGGAAAACTCTAAACCCCTTTTTTGGGGATTAATCTTTCAAATTTTGAGTTTTTGGGCCCAAAAAGGGTCAGAAATGCCCCGGATGTAAAATTAATGCATGTTAAAAGATGGGAATTAGTGAGGCGAAAGTTTTAAGCCCTCTCTCATCATTCTAGCATAAACATTTACCAAGATATGAAAGAAAATGTGTTTTGACTAAACACAGTACGTTTTCTTATGGGGGTTTTACACTAGAAAAGCCTGTTATTCCTTTGTTAGAGTACTTTTATCATCCCCAGCAACTCACGCCTACTTTCAAGCCAACCTGGACCGTCTCCTAACATTATAATGCGCAAAATTTTATCCCCAGCTTTGCAGGTAAATGAAACCAGGAGCATCAGAACAGCCAAAAAAATCAGTGTTTTCAGATTTCAATAAAAATTTGAGTAAATGTATATTTTTACACAGATTTTGAGTTTTAACAGTTTTTTTCTGGAAATTCACTTCCCTCACGTCAGCGTGCTGCGTGCGAACTCGTTTGTTGTTTCTGTTCTGTGTTCTGGCCAAGTATCAAACAAGGCCCTTGAGTGGATTGGTGGCAGATGAATGCGAAGGAATTCTCTCCTACAGAGAAATAATCAGATTGAGTCATTTAGGTTGTTTAGTGTTAAAGCAGATAAGGTGAGAACAATTTTAAACATAGGTTTAGGACTCATGAGAGCGGAGAAATAAATAGCTTATAGCAAACAATATTCAACGGTTGAGTAACCAGAAAACTGATATTAAAAGCATTTTTGCCAACCATGAATATCACAACTGTAATAATTTTTTGGATAAGCCAATAAATTATTTTGGTTGTGGCTTTTGTCTGTCGGCTTTGTTTTAGTAGATAAATAATATTGGACGAATAGTTTTCAATGTGGAAAGAGTGGTCAAATTAGACACCAAAATATGTACACGATTCTAGTCGTCGTATCCATCCATTGCAATGTGTGTGTTAGGGCATCGAAATGAGAGTGCAAGCATTCATCTTTTACAATGAAAACTCTGTGTTAATTTTTGCCATAACAGAAACAACCCAGTGCACTAAAATAAATCAATAATATATATAATCCACTTTCATTCGATTATAATGGGCATTTATTTCATTCCGGTGTTCATTACATTTCAAATGATTTATAATAGAATGTAGTGAGGAGTTTATGCAGATGGTTTTTTTAATGTTTATTGGTGTAAACCGTACCTTGCTTCATATTGTGTAGGCCTAATATTTCATGTAGAATTCAATATCAATAGCTATTAAAAGTACTGCTAAAACTGTTTAATTATTGTTCATTGGAGGTTTGAAATACCAGAACACTGTAGAAAATGTAAATAAGCAAATGAGCTTAGCTAATGAGTTTGCTCCTGTTTTGAAGGTGAATAAGCAAATTGTTCTTCGCTCACTATGAAAGATAATTCACTCTTCTTGAAGGTCCACTGGTAAAAGAACGAATGAGGGAAGTCAATTTGCCTGCCAGACGTGTCAGAATTTACTAATTGGTTTACATTTCATAGCCTATATATTACTATTAGTTTATGCGGGTCAGGCCACAACAAGCAGCTAGTAAATTAGTAAAATAAAATCAATAAATAAAATAAATCACTCGTTAAAGTGAGTGTTTGATGACAATGTATCAAAATTAAGGATTTAAACTACTGAATATTAGGTTTAGTAAGGTAAAAAAAGGGAGTTTAGCTGGATGTCTTAACTTGCTTGTTAGAGACACTTCATGATGACAGAAACAGTGATCTACAAATACACCTCTACTTATAAAGTAGACTATGGAATGATGTCAGATTTTGCCAGTAATCAAAAGTTCATGTTTTAAAGAAATCATAACATATTGACTCATTGTAGCTTTTATTAATATTTTTAGACGGGTGTGCAAAAATAAAACATAAGGAATATAATAAAGGTAATACGACTCCATGGGAGAAATTTGCTAGTACTTGGGAAAGTTCATTAGGGATAATATAATTTTAAATAAATCAAAGTGTGATTTTGTGGTTAACCATCTCCTAGGTCAACCATCTGTTTTGGCAACTAGATTTCTACTGGACGCAGTAGAGCGCTGGCTTCACAAGTCAGCCGTGGGGCAAGCGTAGTTTAATCCCGGCTGACTACTATGAAACTTTACGAGCGGTCACCACTGGCTTTGCCCACGTGACTAATGCTGTTATGGTACCTCGCTGTCTTTAGATCGCCGCACAGGCCTATTGGCCTATGGCGACGGGCAATTGAGATTTTAAAAAAAGTAGACAGTAAAAAAAATCTACAAAAGTAGCAGATGAATCAGTCGAGATAGTTGTTGTAAACCAACAAGAGAACATTTTATGACATTCATCAACTTTCTTTATCACTGGATAAATACATATCTTACCACATATCAAATTTAAATGAACCATTACCGGTAACTCCAAGCTCCACAATAAACTTATTTCTGTATAATTACTAACAGACAATCAATAATATTGTAAAATAATAATAGGTCATTGTGTACCATGATGAGATCTAACGTGTAGATGTGATGAGACTTGGCAAATAAGGGTGTTTTGTAAAGAAGTCTTTGTAGTTTCAGTTGCTGCTGTATGCAGTCTATTCAAAAGTAATCTTGTCAGTCTAGCTCGTAAAAGTAATGTTTTATACAACTCATTTTAGTGTCGTTTAACAAGAATGGTCTTTTTTTCCATAATCGTTAGTTAAAACAGATTCCTTTTTACTAAAAAAATGTATTTGTTTACTATTTTTTGTTTTAATCATGTAAGAAATACTTTTTTGATGTATTTTAATGAGAATTACTGTGAACCATCTAGATTAATCGTCAAGTTTTATTTTATGATTCTGAGACAGTGGAACCTCAATAACTCGAACCTCGATAAATCAAATTCTTTTGTAAGATGAAGTTTCGTTATTCCCCTTGAACTTGCATTTAATACAATGTGATTTTACCTCAATGTCGAAGGGTTGGCAGGGAATCACTCGATAACTCAAAAGTTTTGCGGTCTTCTTAGACTACAGCCGCACCTCTATAACTCGAAACTCTAACGTCACCGTACCTCTATAAGTTGAAGTATTGACTGGAGAACCTCTATAAGTCGCAAATGTACATTGTACATTACTGGTTCGGATTCAAAACTCCAGTTCCTGTTTTTGAACATTTGGCGTTCATGATGCAACCCGAAAAGACCGTCTGATAATTGACAGGAAGTGGTCAAACAGCCAAAACATTACCAAATTGCCGAACTGTGAGTCAATGTTTGTTTACTTTCCTACTTAAAACGACATGTTCTCTGTTCACTGATGGATGTTTTCATCTCTGGTACGCTTTTCAAAAATAGCTGTTCAAAACATTTTAAGGTTCATTTCAAACATTTTTAATTATAATTATTACAATATGATAAACTATGATGCACTGAGTACAACAAACACAAAATGATGTAGGCTATGGATACTACTCTTCAATGTCTTACTAGTGACGTTACCGTGACCCTCAATAAGTCAAAGTCTGTGAAAGATCACCTTTAATAAGTCAAAACTTGCTATGTTTAAATATTCGATAACTCGATTTTTTCCGTTGCCCCTGAGGTTTGAGTTATTGAGGTTCTACTGTATGTCCGAATATTTGTAAGCATTTTACTACTATTGTAATGTAGGGTTCTCACTGGCCAGGAAAGTAAGGGGAGGTCAAAGAAACAAGTTTAAGTCACCAAAAGAAAGTGAAGATAACTAGGGAAATTACATACAGTAAAATTCTAATCATTGGAATTAGTTGGAGACCCGAACTGCAGGAATATGCATAGATTACAAACTATATTTGTATATTTATTTGGAAGAAATCGTTATAGACAGATACTGAATATTTGTTTCACATTTTAGTCACTTTAGTGTTCTTAATTTTCTTGTTCTATTCATTTTCTATCCTAATCCCTTTGATGATTGCACATTTGAATATAGCTGGATTTTCTTGATGGTGTCCTTTTTTGAGATGTGTGAGAGAGATGGAAATAGTGGCGAGGGGAAAGGCTCCCCCCTCTCCAGCATTACCTGAAGAGGCAGTTAACCAATCACACCTTGCACACTCACTATTGGCTAAAGCAATTGTTTTTTTGTTTTTTAGTACAAATTTTTTATCTCAGCTGTTCTTTTTAAATCAATGTGATAGTTTATACAGTGTCGCAAGTCTTTATTCCTGAACCTATTCCTTTATAACTGTTGTTCAAAAATATCTCCAGCTGATCTAAATTAAATATTAAATTAATTGTACGATCTAAATTAAATATTAATTGTACAAAGCTAAAAACAATTAAAACCATGGTGGAAGGGAAACCTTACATTTTATCCTTCCACTATGCGTTGAAACCATACCTAATTGAATGGCGGAGTTGCAACAGTTGCAATAACTGTTGATGAAAAATAACTAGTGAGTTATCACTAAGTTCCTTGCCAACCGTTGTTTGAGCAGTGGATGGGGTAACACTTCCTCTCGCGGCTCAAGGGAGACGTGGGGGTTTGATTTTTTCTCCCCTACAAGTGTGAAATATTTTTATGCAGGAGTCCGTCTAAATAATTTACCTATTGAGATGATTCAGATGATTGGCGTTGCAGTGAAAGATGCTTTTGCAATAAGTTATTGGTCAAACCTTTTGTGGAGTAGGTTATAAACTCAGCTTTTTACAGTATGAGTTAGTGGTGATGGAGATTAATCATTTTAAATTATTTAATCTGGAAACTTATTAATCTTATTACTGTAAATAATATACAAACTTTGACCAAGTTCTGTTATTTTTTATGCCTATTAACCTATGCTGTAGATAAATCGTACTAAAAATGTACCCCTTGGATAACAATGTGTATATTATTTACAGTGATGAGTAGCAAAATAATGTTAAGTGATAAATTCTATTGTAATTGTAGCTTATATCATATATTATTCTGTAATTAATAACATTTCATGACACAGTACTTAAAATTACAGATATAAGGCAACACAATAAATATAACAGGTAGTTTCCTAACAATTGCATAGCATTAAAAAAATATTTATGTAGTTATAATTGAGTTTTGTTTGCTATTTACTAATTTAAAATGTACCTCTCCATCTTTGCTTCTAAAAAATTAAAGAATAATATAGCCTACAGTTAGTTTTGGGTAAAGAGATAATTTTGTTAAGGTTACATTTAGTGTGAGATTCTCTATAAGGAGTCAGGGAAATTCATGAAAACTGTTGGGGTTATTTAGCCTACTTAAAAGGCCAGGAAAATTAAAAAAATGTACTTTCTGTTGAACTTTTTAAGTAAATGTTGCAGGAAAATCGGTTCTATAAAACAGCCAGGAAAAACAGGCTTTCCAAAGTTCTGTTTTTCCCGTAAACTGCTGTAGTGGATCCTGAGTTTGTGGATGTGTTCAGCGTTATTCATATTGACGTTTAGTAAATGTTGTTTTTCGAGAAATCTGATGGATTGTGTGTGGATGTGGACGATATTCTGCTGTAGTAGTTTTGGTCTGTAAACGTGGCTGGTTGTGTGTTTTTTTGCGAGGTGGGCGACGCAAAATCATCTTGATATATCATCTTGATCTGTCGATCAAGACCCATATTATTAAGTATCGGAAAGTAAAAGTAATTTGAGTGGTCCTGTTTCATCGTTCGACAACTTGGTACAGTGGAACCTCACTTGTTCTAAATTCAGGGGGATAGCCAATTTATTTTGAATTAAAGTTTGAACTATAGAGGTTAATGTGAGTGAAATTTGAATTATAGAGGCAAAGAAAACAAACGTCAATAAATTCAGTACTGGAGGAAACTGAGTATACGTATTGGTTCATGTTTGAACAGGCTTGTTTTTTGTACTTAATTTGAATTTCAAAGGCTTTCGGTACCACAGTTTGTACTGTAGAGGTTGACTTTGAATTTTAAAGGTAGCATTTAGAATTATAGCAACAAAATTTGAATTCTAGAGGCTACATTATGCGTAAAAAACACTTTAAATCATCGGTGTATTATTTTTCAAATATTAAAGGTTTTCTGAAGGGAACAGACAAAAGTTACTAATTATAAAGATTTTTGAATTTCGAGGTTCAAATTGTGTTAGGTTCTACTGTAGTATGCTTACAGGTTGTAGGCCTACCTCGGCTGCCTGTTGCTGTGTATCCGAGTTTTACTCTATATTCAGTACATTACGATCGGCATTTTATTTTGCAGAAATGGTGGAGGCAATGAAGAAAGTGGCGTCGTTGGACGTAGAGCTGACCGTCGAGGAGAGGAACCTGCTGAGTGTCGCGTACAAGAACGTGATCGGCGCCAGGCGAGCCTCCTGGAGGATCATCAGCAGCATAGAGCAGAAGGAGGAGAACAAAGGAGCGGAGGAGAAGCTGGAGATGATCAGACTGTACAGGTCACAGGTCAGTACAGCCACGGTCAGCACAGCAAACCGGTGCATTGTCAAGAGAAATATAAACTATACCAACAACTAAAAATGTAAAACAATAAAAAAGATTACTGAAGATTATCACTTAAAAATTCATCTGTACTAAAACTTTTTTTCTGTGATATAGTAAAATATACTTAATTTGTTTGGAGAATTTTTTAATAGATAGTCCTTTAAAGGATTGTGGAATTTTACTATTAATTTTGAGGCCCATGTACAAAGGGCTTATTTCAAATTTAGTCAATCGGTGTACTGGATATTGATACAGATGGTTATTTCTTGTGTTGTAATTATGTTTAAAGGTATAATCAGTTAAAATAATGGGTTACTGATACACAAAAGTTGCAATTTCCAAAATGAAAAAGCATGGTAGTGGAAGGACATTTAAAAATTTAAAAAAATCTTTACATCTGGTTGTTTTTTAATGCTGCAAATGGTTATGATGATTGATTGTTGAGCTTTAAAGACATTTCTGTGCCTCCAAATAATAATTCCATATTTCAGAATTGATTGTGCATAAGCATAATAGGCAGTTAAACAAACATCAAGTGACACAGCATTGACCAATATACTGAATGCATATCTAAAAGAGCTGTGCATATCAGAAACCTCTGTGCACCATTTTTCCATTTTCCATTTACACCCTGCATAGTAGAATCAGGCTACTGACATCTCTACTCGGTAGTGTGTAAACCAGGCTCTATGTTTCCAATGTTTATATTTTAAAAGAAAACTCAAGTAAGAAAAAGCTTTTAGATGACTGATCGGTACGGGTCACTGGTCGGTACTTAAAGATTCTTAAAAAGGTACTTAAAAATTCTATATTAGTATTAGAATGACCATGTTTTTAAACAAACTCGAGTTAAAAAAAAATCTTTTAAGATAATTTAACTGTACAGGTCACAGGTCTCTAATTTCTATCACCCCTCCAATGTTTCAAGCTGAGAACAGATTTTATAACAACAAATATGTTGTAGTCGAGATCACATGTATTGAAATTATCATCAAAAGTAAAAACTACATAGATTTGTATTTTATCTATTGTGGATTTTCACTAGGTACCTTAGTAAAATGTTCAAGTAAATAAAAGGAGACAGGAAAATTCCAGAACATTAGAACACTAATTTTCTATTCTACAAAACCTTCAAATCGATAGCAAAATCAAATTCAAAATGTAAGACCTTGTGACTCGATGATGAGTGTAGCAAATTTATGTGGCGTGATATAAAAATGAGTGAATGAAGCAAAAAAGATCACCATGTGTTGAAAATGCGGTCAACGAATTCTTTTGGTCTACCATCAAACTGACCGAACCTTCTGTGAGCAAAGCTTGGCCTTCTAGTTTTATTTGGTTCTTAGACAAACTGGGTAAAGTATTATTTTTTTTCTGAATTTCTTTATCCGGTTTAAAATAAATAAATCATCTCAATTTCTGTAGGTGGTAATGCTCCTTTTAGATACCCATAAACATGTATGGTGGTTTGTTTGGTTGATTGTTTAAGGGAATTAAAGCCAAGACAACCCAGGTAGTTGTGGGGAGGGGAATCACGGAAACTGGAAACTACTGAAAAGCCTTAGGGTTGTTATCAACACAGACGACACAAATAAAAACCTATCGAAGCTGTTAAAATGTATCATACAAATTATTGCTTAATTAATGACAATCTTTTCTGCCGATTTTTGATTAATATTAGGCTTAACTAACAATATTTGTTGCCACACATTGTCATTGTTTGTTTTGTTGTGAAGTAATTTTAAAATTGCAATACATAAATTGTGAAATTAAAACATTAAATTAATGCCAACAATTTTGGTGTGAAGCATTGGTGTTTTTAAACTAAACAATATCATTCAGTTAAAGATTGAAGTGAGAAATGTAAAATGATATATGACGTGTAAGTGTAGGCCTGTGAAATTTTCCGATGATGTAATCACACAAAAACTAATATCAAATTGTTTTTGATGTGTGTCATGTTTTATTCCTGTGAGATGTCTCAATATTCATTTATATGTCTCCCTCTACCCACATGGCTTATGAGGTGGCCAGTGTATGTAACAGGTTGTCATAGATACTAGTCTCGTAAATCTCAAGCCTGTCATAATTACTTAGTGCTGCTGTAAGTAGAAATTTAAAGGTTAGATGATAACCGTGACACTTTCATATACCTCTTGTTTTTTTTATTTACCTACCTCTTGCTTTGTATTATTTTACTCTTTCCATGCCATCCTCAAAAGTCATACAAATATATATTTTTCAATAATGATATTTTGCTCAAATCAAAATACATTGATATATTGAATAATTTCTTGAGTAGCATGCTACGTGATGTTACAACAAAACAGGATAAATAAACTACGTCTTACAACACTAGAAAGGGGCCATACACATATTACGTAACACTTAAGGGGGGAGGGGGTATGGCATAGCGTTATGTGGGGGAGGGGGGGTTTGGATCAACGTTACGCAACTCCCGCATATCAACCCTAAGAGCTGGCGCACTCCCGCAGCTATTGATAGTGTTATAAATCTTACAAAATTAAAAAATAATCAAATTTATAACTAAATCAAGGTTACAGATAGTTGTATAACAAATGCTTTCGTTATCCGATTTTAATATCAGTTAAACTAAAAATAAATACATAACGTGTTTTGAGAAAGTTCCGTATTGCTTTACTCCTATATTTTCTGTTGTTTAAGAGTGTAAAATCATGACTTGATACAGTATTGCACAATGCCACCCACATAGTTAGTTTTTTAAGTTGTTTTGTATTAGTTATAAACTCAAATTTGTGACGTTTTAGCTAAGATAGTTTATTTTGTTGCTTATATAAGTAACAGTCTTGTTTGTTTGTATACATTTTGCTTTGAAATAAGTTATTAAAAAATGTTGTTAAAATAAAGTCATTTTTAAAGTTTAATGATTCATTGAAATCCATATTCCAAAGTTAACCTATCTTTAAAAGGTTTAAACTGCTTTAAAAGCCTATTAGTCCTACTATGATTGATTTATGTAACATGGGGGAGGGGGGTATGGTCAAGCTTAATGGTGTGTTGCAGGGGGGAGTGGGGTCTGAAATGACGAAAAAAGTGTTGCGTAATGTGTGCATGGCCCCAAAGTATATTTACACTAATACTGTACTTACGTACAAGACGGGAAATATACACAATAGATGGTACTAGGCGATCGATTTCAACCAGTTGCACCAGTCATCATCAGGCCCCATTAAAAAGGCTCATCCCATATGTACCATCTTGTACCATCTTTTGTGTATATTTACCGTCTTGCTTGTAAGTACAGTGTAAGTGTAAATATACCTTGTAGTGTTTGTGAGACGTAGTTTATTTATCCTGTTTAATTGCTATATTGCTAAAATATTATTTTAATTTGATTGAAATTGTAAAAGTCTTGTTAAAACTGCACAAATCTGTATTTTTTGCTATTATTCCGACTAAGGAAAGATCATATTTATCGAGAAAAAATTAGGAAGAACTTGAAAAGTTTGTTAAAAAATCTGGGGGAATAATCAAAAATGTATTTTTAATAAACTGTCCAATGGTAAATATTTGTGAAACTCATAATAGCGAAGGATTTTAATTTATTATTGATTTATTTGGACTTTACCTTTCGCTTCTAGTGTTTAGAACTACACTTGTAAAGTTACTACACAGCGAGTGATTTTTGCTTGTGGGGCTACCTCAACAGCTAAGACGCTCAATAACTGATTTTAAGACCTGCTGAAGGATGAAGTTGATGTCAATGTCGATGTTAAGGGTCAGTAACCTCGCTAGCTTAACAGTTATTGTCTTGGACTTCAGTTCAAGGGGTCACGGGTTCTAATCCCGGGGTGTCCACAAACATTTAAGGGGTTGGACCGCTTTCCCTAACGCATTTGTCTGTCCCCTTAAGCAATTGTTGGCGCTGGAAAAAATGAAAAAATAAAAACCTGTTGAGATGATGCAGAATGCATACCTACGCGAGATATTACTCCATAAATGAAAGTTGCATAACTATGAATGACTTGGATACTGTTACGAATTGTTACTGTTCTTTCCTATAATGTGTATTATTTTGAAAACTGGTTTGTTGAGACCACCTTGTGTATTGTTTGTTGAGACCACCTTGTGTGCTTGTTGAGACCACCTTGTGTATTGTTTGAGACCACCTTGTGTATTGTTTGTTGAGACCACCTTGTGTATTGTTTGTTGTGACCACCTTGTGTATTGTTTGTTGTGACCACCTTGTGTATTGTTTGTTGTGCAGGTTGAGAAGGAGCTGAGGGACATCTGCTCCGACATCCTCAATGTCCTGGACAAACACCTCATCCCCTGCGCTTCCACAGGAGAGTCCAAAGTATTCTACTACAAAATGTACGTTTCGCTCAATAACAATACAGTAGACGCTCTTTTAACCGGTATCAGCCGAGCCATTCACGATCAGCTTTTTCTGGTTACGTTTGGGCGTTCACAGACCTTTACTGACAATAGCTACCAGTGCATGCCATTTTCAGTGTTTAAACTTTACAGTATTTTGTTGTTTTTCTTCACAACCTAGTATGTAAAATATGTGTTTTGTTCATGTGGGAATTGCATGGAGTTAATTATCTTCAGTATCCCCTTTAAAAACCATCAATGTGCTATTATCAAGCAAAATCAATTAGCCAACATAGCCGCGGTTCCAAGCATTCCGGTTAAAAGAGCGTTCACTGTATTGTTGTTTGGTAGTATAGAATGGTTCGTTTCCAAAACATGTCTGCACCGGGCTTCAAATTTGGACAGTCAGTTTTTATGGAAGATATGACAATTGACACACTTTTAAAGAGGAGGGAGGTTTACCTTGAGGAATTTTGCTAACTACTGTACTGTTTTAACATCGAGGAGTTTTATGGAGAATTGAAGCGTGAAAACCAGAATTACGGAATTATTATTATATTTAGACTAATTTATTTAAAACTACACTTGTTAGTATAGCTTACAGAATAGGGTCAAGGGTGAGTCTTACATATAATTAGCATTCCTTATCTCTTGACCGTGTTATTAGCCTATACAAACAAAAATATTTGCTATGCAGTAGATATCACCCAACATATCCAAACCAGCATAAGAACTGCATCAGAGGCAGATAATCAGCATCAGAACTATAGAATAAAAATAAGTATAAATGTATTATCTGTATAAAAGGCTTACAGTATCAACCATACAGGTATTATTATTTTTAAAGCGCTCACACTTCAGGAGTGACTATTCAATAGTAGAAGTGCAATATATGTTTCAATGAAATCTGAGAATCTCAAACCTTTTATCAACATTTCCTCAAAATTAGGTACGGTGTACGTTTAGTTCAATTGCTTAAAAACTAGTAAAACAGTAACTAATAGGTTACAACCATTGACTATACTCCTGTAGTAGACGGTAAATGCAAAGCTGAGATCGGTTAATCAAGAAACAGCACAATCTATTGAGTGCGGTTGGCAACAGGGGCTATCGAATGTGCTTCCTCCTAGTAGACATTACGCGAACTACTTGGAATCACAAAGGCAAACTAACAGACAGAGAACGCTTGATTGATGCTGGTGAAAGACGGTTATGACGTCGTCACCAATTTTATTAGTAAGTTTTTAACAGTTATTTCAATATTATTTTATTTCACACAACCTTTGTTATTACAGCCTTACAGCCTTTGTTAAATCGTATATTAAAACTTCCGAGTTGCGAGGAAAGTGAGACAGTTGTTTTATTAGCAAAATGAGATAGTAAAAACCCGCCTTGGCTGAGCTGAGCGCGCCAAGCGGCATGAGCCAGAGTTACGTCTGCCATTACGTGCGATGGTGGCGATTTCTATCCAGTGCTGCCAGAACTACGTGGAGAATCCCGCCTCTTTTGTTATCGGAAGGTTTTCAGTCTAGTACAGGTGTATAGTCAATGCTACAACCCATTATTGTATGCAATGTGTTGTCACATTTTCTATCAAATACAGTGGAACTTGGATAATTCTAACCCCAAGGGACCTCTAAGCGGAGTGATGATACGACAGAGTATTATGGCCACTTTTTTCCAGCTTAAATTAAAAAGTACGAACTATCCAAAATATAATTCAAACCGACCATGATTAACATTGTTAATATGGAAAATGCTAGAGGCCAAGTGAAACCTTGTCATTGTAGGAGATCAAATTATCCACGATTCACTATATTATTCTAAGATGAATAATTGTAAATGCAAAAATGCTTCCAATGTGTGATACGACAAGATTACCAAAATGACAAAACTATATTTTCTAAAAGGATCAATTGACCGTAGTAGATCTTCACACGATTTCACTCGACTCGATGATTGATTATTGGAAATAATCAAAGATATTTCTATTAAATTAACCGTTCTAAAGTTATCAAAATTTGCCATTTACTCGCTCGTGTTTTTTATTTCTATGGGGAGATTTGTTACTAAGGCTGTGTACTGTAGGAAGGGAGACTACCACCGATACTTGGCGGAGTTTGCCACTGGAACGGACCGCAAGGATGCAGCAGAGAACTCCCTCGTGGCCTACAAGGCTGCTAGTGACATCGCCATGACGGAACTACCCCCTACGCACCCTATCAGGTATAGTGTCTACCCGGTCATGAAATTATTAGGGCTATTTAATCGAGCGTTTTGTATCGAGATCAGTTAATCATTTTCTAAGAGTATTTGTTCGATGAGTAAATAGAAATTGCAAATCATAATCCAATGAATCCTACATATTAATACACAGTTGTTCTCAGTGACTACTTAACCGATTTACAAGATTTACGTGTCAAATTAAAGGGGATATTGCGCATATTTGCTGAATTCACGTTCAGAATTCACGTTCGTTCTTAGAGCTATGCCCCACAGCCCTTCAAAAGTTGCAATGTTAATCTTATGAAAGAACAGTAATCATTGAAATTGAGCATTCGACAGCTGTTGAAGGTAACACAGTACAGAAGCAAGATCAGCAGTCTTAAGCTAACTTCTAGAATAGCATCACAATTTAAACTGCTCGAATTCGAGCAGCTGGTTTAGCTAGTCTGACTTAATATTTAGTAGCCTACTAACACAAAAGTACTTTTATAGGCTAGACTAAACATTAAAATATAACTGAGCGTTCTTGTTTAAAACTTGGAACTGCCAAAACTCGTTTAGTGGGCTTTCTCAGGTGCCATATCAAACTTAAATCTTGGAATCTAGCCCCAATTACACTCAAGTAGTTCATTGTTTAAATTTGTAGCTAACATTTATTATCTAATTTTTTCTACACTTTATTTAATTTGTAGTTTTATCTCACAATTAAGTTGTTTAAAACAGACCATAGCCAAGTAAACTATACTAGTTAGTACAAAACGGAACATCGGAGTTGTTTGAAACTAATCTCACTGGGGTTCAAGATTAAAATATAATGTTGATATTTTTTTTGTGACAGCTGCAGCTTCAAATTCATTTTCAGTAGGTTAAGTCAGAGTCATTATTCCATTGTGTTGTCAAAATCAAATGAATTTTACATTGATAACTTAGAAGGAATGTTTATTATTTTCAAGGCTCGGGCTGGCTCTCAACTTCTCGGTGTTCTACTACGAGATCCTCAACTCCCCTGACAGGGCTTGCCGCTTGGCCAAGGCTGCGTTTGATGATGCCATCGCAGAGTTGGACACACTCTCGGAAGAAAGCTACAAGGACTCAACACTCATTATGCAGTTGCTCAGGGATAACCTAACCTTGTGGACCTCTGACATGCAGGGCGACGGTAAGTGACGGCTAATTTCATTCATTGTTTTTGCCACCAAAATTTCAATACAGTATTAAAGTGGTATTAGTTTACCTTTAAATGACAAGTCCTGTTTATTATATCAGCGAAATACTTTAATTTCTACCGTCTTAGGGCTATGTTGTTAAAACTTTATTCCTGAACTAAGATAGTTTTTGAGCCCACACATTGTAACCGAACAAGAAGGGGTGTGCGAGTTGTGATCTGTGGATCGAGTGTTTTTTCAATATTTTTGAGTTTTGAGTATTTTAAATTGAGTTCTGTCATCAGCACTAATCTTGTTAGAGGTGGTTTCAAACAACGTTATGGGGTTAGGAAACAACTGATAAAATTTGACAGTCTAGTTGTGGTTTCTACCCGATACAATTGAGTGGAAATATACATTTTTTCCAGATATACGGTTAGACCAATAAAATGTGATCAGCCATAGCTTTCAACCGACTGATTGTGATCCGGTTGCCATGTTTGGCGAGAAGTCTATACCTAATTGTTGTCTTAATTTTATAGAAAATCTTTCAAAATTAACTAATCAGTGCTCGTTTTGAATGGAAACAAGATTATACTTTTGTAGAACTATCGCATTGATTAAATATCCTAACCCAGTCAATATATAGCACATGAGTACCTTAGCATCCTCTTCCATTACGCAGACTTTTTCCTGCGGAATAACCTAGCTCATTTTGGCTATGACTGTTGAGAGGACAACACCAAGGGCAATAAAATAAAATATTATGTTCTTAAACGTAGGTAGGTCTATTTCAACACACAACGTACTGTGTTTAGTATTATCTCCTCAACCAATTGTTGTATAGCAATAATATATATAAAAGAAGAAAAGAAAAGGTTATAATGTATCTTTCAGTTTTAAATCATTGAGATTTTACTATTAAAACACAATAAAACTGCCTATTATTTAAGCTAAAACAACAGTACGTTATTATGTACTGTCCATAACAAATGTTATGTTAAAAGTACGTTTATTTGTGTGATGATTCAATTATCTGTTGCTTATTATACCCGTCGTACTCCAGATAACTGGATGACCTTGTATTCATTCAACAAGTTTCTCATCTGACACCCTTAATTTTAGCCCAACTCTTTCTGTAACAACTCAAAATCACAGGACACCAGTATAACCTCAACACTATTCCGCGGCGGAGAGCGGACTCCTCTGCTCCGGGAGAAGACGATGTTATTCCGCTGATAAGATATACCTTCTCATGAACTTTTCTCTTTATTTTTGTATCAGGAACCAGCTCCCAAAGTTTCTGCATATCTTCGTGAATCACTCTGCTATTTTCTGGTTGTGATCGTATGTTGTGTTGCAGGGGACTCGGAGCAAAAGGAACAGCTGCAGGATGTGGAAGACCAGGATGTATCATAGACTTTGTAAAGTGTTTGTGTTGTGACATTCGAGCGCCCGGACAGTGCAGGGCGAAAAGCCACGAGGCAGGGGAACGTTGTAGTAGTCTTACTACCCAGTGCGTTTATTTTTATTATTTATTTTTTTCATATGAAGCCAAAAAAATATTCGCTTTCTGTCGGTGGCTTTACAGTGTTGTACGACGTCGGCTGCCATCAAACAAAGCCACGACTTTAATTTTTCATGTTAACTGTGTTAACTGTAGTTTATGTACGTGTGATTATCAGTGGGTCTCAAACCGAATCCATGCTTGATTTAATTCTAAATAAGTTTCTGCGTGTTTCACGTCATATGCGACATTATTACTCGATTGTAAATATTTATTTGTCGAAAGTGTAATTTGTAACCTATTTTATTTTAACTTTGTTAGTGGAAACTTGTCGAAACGACCTCGTTAGGAAGCTTCAGGCTTCGCTGAGAAGGCGAAATGGAAAGTATACTCGGAGTTAGAGGCGGTCTTCTCGATACAAGTTGTTCATCAATCGCTGTTGAAACGTTGTGGACCCTTAATGTTTGTGACAATATCTTTAAACTTATGGTATCTTTGCTATTTGTCGTGTATGTAAACATCTTAACCTGCTGCATTTAAAAAAAAATTACACACAAGACCTCCTTAATCTGTTTCTCAGATAAAAATTATTAAATTTTCATTTAAAAAATTTGTAATTCGTTTTAAATGTCAGCTTTATGTTTAAACACGTGGAAACATCAAATACTTAAAAATATGATGGCATTGAAATAAAGCATTCCTTTGTGGAACCACTGAACTCTTTAAGTATTATATCCCTGCCTCCGAGGTGGTACTTAATAATTATAACGTGTGTTATTTCCATTAATATATTTTGTACGAGTACCGATATTTCCCCTGCCTAAAGATAGCTCTTTTTTATGATTGCACTTTAAAAATGCTTGGTCGTTCTAAATTTAAGTTTTTATCGCACTATTTTGTGCAGATTTCTGAGATGGCCCTTTGCTGGATAGCAAAACCAAAATTAATTTTCATTAAATAATTTATTAGTCAAGAATTTGAAGTTATTGCGAGTTTACTATTAGTCTAAATTGAGTTTAAACATTAAATTTCTCGATGTATGAAGCCAATTTTAATTTTGTAAAGTTTGTGTGTGTATGTAACCGATCGAATGGCCGAATTCATCATTTCAACACATTTGTATTTAAAGATAATATGCTCAGCATTATGTATTTAACCATCAAAAAACTGCTCCTAAATCGTAATAGACATCGTTTCGTTACCTGTTTTGTATCAAATTTATTAGTTGAATTTTCTCACTAAGTCAAATTTTAGTGAGCTTAATCAGTAGGTTGTATTAAAAATGCATTTATTTGTTGGATTTAGTGAGATTATTTCAATGTTTTAACTGAGGCTATTCTTCAGTAGTAAAGTTATCAAGTCGCCTGCTCAGGCGATCTTAACACAATAAACAATTTCAACATCAAATGGAACTACGTCGAAGTGGTGAATTCGGTCGTTTTGTTGTGTACCATTTTGAATGCGTTGTAAGAATTGTGTGTGAGTTTATGGATGTGTGTATGTATCTAATATATATTAATTACATGTTTTGTTTTGTTCTATGCATTCCGTGTTTTTATTTGGCTCCAACATAACTAAATAACAACCGGCTTATTAACTTAAACGCTTCCTGATTCTGGTAGTCAAACCGAAATAAACATCACTAGTTCTTGCCTTTCTTGTATTGTCATTACTTATTTTCTTTAATGTTTTTCTCTTTGTAGGCGATAGGTTAATGTTTAATATTTGTGTGTGCTCCAGCACAGTCAGTTCAAAAGTCTATTAAATTCATTCTGCAGCTGATGGAAACAGAAACGTATATTAAATATACCAGCTTTAATGTGAAACCACTATTAATATTATACTTGCCTGGAGTATGTACCTTTGTAGAGATTAGTATTTAAATTACAGATCCGGCATTTATGTAACAATCTGTGGTTTTATTTACACCATCTTCCTTTCCTGTCTTCTTAATTAAGCCCTTCGTGACCGAGCTTATGAATTGTACTGCAGCAAATTCAGACTGCCACATCTTTCTGAAATGTCGGACAATTTTTTCTTTAACTTGGAAAATCTACCTATGAACTGCTTGTGGTGGTGCCAAAATTATCGCCGACTTCATATTAACTAATGGATCTCAGTTGTATATTTTTCAGTTTTTACTGCGCCTACACTAAACACTGCTACACCGGCCCAGCAAAATGATGGCTGTCATTATTTCAAAAATGTCACTTCTATTTTGGCTTGGGCCAGAGGCAGAGCTCTGTACACAGGACTTTAACAAACCAAGAATAAAATGCAAATCACAAACTGAGTATTTATTTGATCTCTTGCTTTAACCCGTTGAATACTTTTCACGGAACGGTTCTGTGATGGCCGTTTTGGCCCAAAATCTTTATCACAGAGTAGTTCCGTGATGATGTAACACCATGTTTTTTTTTTCGAAAACTTAATTTTTTTTGTAATTGTTTAACTTTAAGCTTATATCCATGAAAGTCTTTTATAGGTAAAATATTGCATTATGGTCCATTTTTGGCAAATGGGTAAAAATATAAATTATTCAAGAAAAAAGTGGTTTTGCAAAAAAAATCATAAAAAATTGTTTTTTAGATGAATAAAAAAAAATTAAAAGGTTTTATGTAAGGAAATAGTTTTTGCACTTTACTAGACAATTGATAAGACATTTATTTTTTTTATTTGCACTAAACTCTTTTTTTTTCAAAAACATTAAAAAATTGTATTTTTATTTTTATAAAAAAATATTTTAAATGATTTTTATTTTTTGTTTTCTATTAACATACGAAAAAGAAAATGTATACAGCTTCAAGAAAAACACTATTTTTGCCCAGTTAGCAGCAAAAGTAAATTTTTTACAGTTTATCTATTAAAACACTGCAAAATATTGAAATTTAATTGAAGTTCTGGGGCCATGCAGTCATTAAAAAACTAAGTATCCAATGGGTTAATCGCAACTGTTTAGAAATCAACTTAATGACCACAAAGGCCTTTCACTTTTCAATTACCAGCAACAAAAGTTATGAAATGGAGAAATTAAAGAATCAGCATTACCAATCAGTATCCATGTCTGTACTGCAACTATAAAGTTTGATAATAGTTCCCACAGAACTGGGATGTTAAGGCACTTGTTTTAGGGTCCAGTAAAAATAGGAAACTTATGAAGAAGACACAAGTCTCGGTAAATTTCCAAAAAATCATATTTAAGTCAGAGAATATTTTAATAAATTGCTCTGAGGGTGTGTGTAGTTTTACGGAAATTGTGAGTTAAGTTGGTGATGTCAGCTGTAAGTAATTTTAATTCCAAGTTATTTTAACAACTTTAGTTGTCCTTTAAGCAAATTGGTTCAAGGTGGCAATTGAGACCCTCGTGAACTAAATGCAACCAATCAAAAGTTACAGTTTGTGTTACCCTTTTATATAATAACTCGCACATATTACTCAACCTTTAGCAATTTATGAAAACAATCAATATTAACAAATTTTAAAACTTGAAAACATTTACTGCACTCATTCGCCTGCTTACACTATTCGTTAATTTCTAAAACCCTGGTAATGTTTCAAACCACAACAAGGAAACAGGCTGACCATTATAATAAGTTTTGCTCAGCTGTTTACATAACTTATAAAGTGAGCAAGTGGCTTGACTTCCAAAATGAAAAACAAGTTATTTATAATAGTAATTGTAAAACTTAAATTGAAATGATGTCTTTCATCCTTACCTTCTTAAAAAGTTATAAGGCCATCGTAATTTCCTCAAAACAGGGCCAGAAAAATTAGCCTTTTTTGCTGTACTATATTATATAGATTTTTTTAAATGGAAAGTTACCTCATCTCTAGGTTCTATCCCATTTTAATTCATTATGGATGTCCTGGACATCTGTAAAAAAGGATTAAAACCCCTACTGACAAACACTAGCATGGGTTAAACTATTATTGTTTAGTTAATCAGGGAACGACCGCTCACCTCTTGCAGTGGCTAACTTCATCGCTAGGGGAGCTCCTAAAAAAATATCGCTATTCCCATCAAGCCAAAAATATGCAACTGTCATAACTGGATTGTAGTAAAAATTTAAATACATGACGGAAATCAGATTTCATCAGCTCCAATTACAACTAAATACCTGGGGGGGGCCGAGATTTGCTCGGGGAAGGCCAGTCAGTTTTTTTAGATGACTTGGAGTAATATTTCACCACTTCCCCCTACTGATTATGGGATTTTTATAACTCATTTGCCTCATTTCTACATTTTTAAGGTCACTCCAGTTGTTATTTATAGCTCAATGTCACATTGATTTATTTTCTACTCTATATATGTAATCTTCACTCATGTATTTTTACATTGCTTGATTTTTCCTGTGGATGAGACTTGTCTAGAACATTTTTATCCCAGAAATAAGTTATTTCCAACATTTGAAGGAAATCGCTGGTGCCGTTATTGAGATCAGTGTCGCAAGCAAGCACGGACGAACGCATGCAAACCTTACTCATATTAGAGTATAGGATAAATTTCAGGTTTAACCCAGATCATGATTCATTTAATAGTGCTGAAACAGCTGATGGTGCTTGTAAGGTTTCTCTTGAATATAATGAAGAGCCTAGTTTAGTTGTTAAAGACAAATTTACGGGTAATAGGAGACGCAGTAGTGGTCACTGTAGAGAAAAGCCTCAAGCGATCGAGACAAGAAGTGGTTCAGCTTAAGCTATGAAAATAAAGAAAGAGTAATTAGTTTTAAAGTCAATGGCAAACTTTCTGTAAAATAGAATTGTGAAAAGAATGAGATAGTCAAGAAACATGAAGTGAGACAGCTGCTTGATATGTGAGAATTATACTCCCAAGTACTCAGACAAATCTGATGTACTGAGTACAGTAGAACCTTGATAGCAAGACTCTCAAGGGGATTTGGGAAACAGTCTTGTTATCGAGGTACTCTTCTAGTTGAGGTTTGTGTTATCAAGGTCGTGTAGACTAAAAGTCATACTATCGAGGTTACTCGTTTCTCTAAAACCCCTTTATAGTAATTGCATTTTGGATCAACTCTCGCTAACCTGAATTGTTTTAAAAAGTACATTTATTATTTTTTTTAACAAAAGTAATTAGTACATACAAATTCACATTGCAACATAAAACATAGGTTTACTTTTGTATTGTTTTAATCAGTTTTTCTTTTCATGGGGTTTTGAACACTTTTAATCGCCAAGTCAGTGGCGTTATTAGTGAATTTCCTTTGGAAAGTGAACTATTAGCATCACCTGCACGGTGAAACTTAAGCCCGGGACCACCATAGAAGTTCCTAACGTGACCCCCTGAACACGTTTTGGGGGGTCGTTCAAAATTTTATATATATATATATATGTATATATAGATATATATATATAGAGAGAGACATATATATATATATGTGTATGCACTCTAGCGGTCACATTTTTTGTCCGATTTACTCCAAATTTGGTAGGGACGTTCCTTTCTATAATCTGTTGGACAAGTTCGTTGGGCAAAACAATCGGAAAACTCCAAACACATTTTTTGGGGATTAATATTTCAAATTTCGAGTTTTTGGGCCTAAAAAGGGTCATAAAAGCCCCAGATGTAAAATTAATGCATTTAAAAAGATGGGAATTAGGAAGGCGAAAGTTTTAAGCCCTCTCTCGTCATTCTAGCATAAATATTTACCGAGTTATTAAGAAAATGTGTATCGGCTAAACACAGTACGTTGTCTTATGGGGGTTTTACACTAGAAAAGCCTGTTATTCCTTTGTTAGAGTACTTTTATTATCCCCAGCAACCTCACGCCTACTTTCAAGCCTGTCTGGACCTTCTCCTAACCTTATAATGCGCAAAATTGTATTCCCAGCTTTGCAAGTAAATGAAACCAGGAGTATCAGAACAGCCAAAAAATCGGTTTTCAGATTTCAATAAAAATTGGAAAAATGTATGTTTTTACACTGATTTTGAGTTTTAAAAGTTTTAATATGGAAATTCACTTCCCTCACATCAGCGTGCTGCGTGCGAACTCGTTTTACGTTTGTCCCAATCACAAGGGGAAGGGTGGGATTGGGGTTTTCATGTTTAGTCCTGAGCCCAAGGAATTGTTTCCTCCAAAACATCCGTTTTGATGAGCCACTGCCTATGGGAACCACAGGGAATATTGAACTCGTGCTATAAAAGTTCCATTATGTAAAACGACACACTACTGAGGTTGAAGTCGTGCTATAAAGGTTATTGTTACAAAAAGACGTGCTATAGAGGGTTAAATCTGCGATCCGAGTTAGGAAAAAAGTCGTGCTATTGAGGTTTGTAAAACAATAACAGTCGTACCATAGAGGTACATTTAACATTAAGTGTTATGGCAACCTCACGGGGATTGTAAAAATGCACGTGTCATCGAGGTTGTCGTTCTATTGAGGGTAGTGTTAGCGAGTTTCTATTGTATGTTGAACCTAATGTTGAAATGTCAGGCTGTTCAGAAGGTTCACTACCCGCACCGAAATTTGTTCAGAACCCGCTTTGCATGATGATAAACAGCAACTCCGGTTCTCAATTACAAAATGATGTTCCAAATACCATTTCGAAGATGAAGAGTTTTTCTTTACCAAGTTGGCTGTTTATTAACCTCTGAGCAGTCAGAAGCTCGACAAGTTAACAAACTTTCTAGTTAAATCCCAGGTTAATTTGTTAGGATATTGATTAAAAAAAACAATATTTGTTCAAAATGTAATCAACAATACAATACCACTTTAACTTTGCAAAAAAATACTTTGGGTATGTACAAAGTAGCATCATGTAAAACCATGCATGGTCAAAAGTGCTGTGTTTTTAAATAGTGGCCTTTACTGAAACTAGAGTTGTGGAAGGATAATAATTTTACTCCAATCATGGTATTTCCAAAGATCCATCAATAACCATTAACCCTTTCACGCCCAATGGGCATGTTGTTTTAAAACACCAACTTTATCAGTCTTTTCTAAACAAAATATAATGTTTTACTCTCATAAGCCCACGCCCAGGTTGACATTCAGACTGGTTTATTCCAGTTGTGAGATTTACTGTGGGCACAGCAATTGAAGATGTCATAACACGTCGTTAAGTCCTTTGGCTATCCATTATGACAAGCTTCCCTTTCACCTTGGTCCCTCCATGTTTGTAGAGAGCATGAGACGGGAACGTCTTACCTGAGATGAGGTCCCTAGCTGATAAACTGGACACCTTGTCGGTCGGCCTATAAGTGCAGAGCAGACCACCTGTTGCCCTGTAAAAGGTTGACTGACAATTCCATCCCGTCCCACCTTTCCCATCCCAGCTGGTTCCTCTCCTTCCGGTGACCTGCGTAATACCCATGTGGAAAACTAGCGGCTCTGCCGAGGTTTCCAAATCCAGCAGGCTTATCGAAGCCCAGTGTGGCTTAACACTACACTGTTTTAGTTCAACAAATGTCCACAGAATGCAGCAGCTTACAGACCCAAGAGGGAAAGTCAGTTTGTTGTGTCAAGGACCTGGCTTTGTCTAGAAACTTTCCAAGTTGGGACAGATTCTTTTCATGTTTGCCAAGGACCTGGCTTTGCCTAGAAACTTTCCAAGTTGGGACACATTTTTTTCATGTTTGCTGTCAGGTTTTCAGGAAGTATAATATGTTTTCATTTGAATTAAATTGTAATCTATATTTTTAACTGCATATTTCATTGTTTTAGTAGCAACCATTTTTTATTACTAGCCAAATAATCTTTGTAGTTTTAAAACTACAATGGACGCCTAACGCATGGGAATATTGGATTCTGAGGGAGTCAATACCCCTTATCGAGACATTGGGACTAAATTTTATATTTTGCTTTATTTTAAATTTCATTTGTGTATAATCCTTAGTAACCTGATTATCGGTCAAGAAATTATCGAGATAATAATTTTTTGACTAAAAGAGACATAAGCTTAGCACAATCTTTACTTATCCCTAAGATAATATAAGGTTAGTGACGTCTAGGTACTTGGAAACATAACTTTATAATATAGCTGTTGGTAACGCATTCTATATAGTTTTTAAACAACAATGTTTTATTGTCTTAATTTTAACACTACTGCCCAAAGGTGGTTTTATAGCAACCAATTTTTATTAGGGGTAACATATTTTGAAAAATACTAGCAATTGTTTACTAGTAAATCATAATTCAGGCTGATAGTGTGAAAAAGACTCATGATTTTGTTAGTTTGGTAACCCTCAGATTTATCGCACATTACCAAACCAAACCTAGTTAACAGCTTATTCTTGGGAACGTTTCATAACCTCCAGGTACAGAATGTCAAGGTCCTCTTTTATTTTAACTTAGTAATTTGGCTGTTTCAAATCGTAAAGGTTCTATAAATTCATTAGATGTAAAACCACTAGTTTCACAATGTCCAGGTCAATAACTCGCTCGCTTTTAGTCCACTTGGAGGCAAAAAAATCAAATAAAAGCAGCCGAGAACGGTTTTTAGGTTGCCTTTATTTTACGTTCTGTACCTTGACGTTGTGAAACTGACCCTTATTCTTACCATTCATCTTAAATATTACGTAAAAACATCAAATACTCGTGAACTTAAAATTAAAAGACACATGTTCTGTGTTGTATTAAAATTAAATGTGAATCCTACATATTAAAAGAGACTGGTGCTAAGCCCACCAGTTTATGAATCATTCTTTTTTTAAGGGAATTAATTTTGAGTAAAAGGGAATGTCAAAACCAGAGTTTCAATCATTTACTTTCAATGATGACAATTTTGATTTTGTAAAGGTAAGGTAGCTCTCGCCCAACATTTACGCATCATACTATTACAATGCTGATAAGATACAGGATAGTCAGTATCACTTGATCTCGGCAAATTTGTTCGTTTAGCAATGTCATTGTTCTGGTATCCTTTATCAAGGTATTTTGGTGGAAACAACAATAGCAAAATAGTCTCTGTGTACTCTGGAAATTTGAATTGGAAAACAATTTGTTTGTCAGGGAAATATTGATAAGTTTGATTTTATTACATTCATGCACCAATCGTGATAATATCATATGATATCAGTTTATTGGTTGGTATTCAGTATTTTATAAAATATTTGTATTTAGTTCTTTGTAATATTCAGTAATTATTTTATTTGTATTTTAAATCTGATTTATGTTTCACTAATATAATCTCCACTCGCCAGTTTAGTGATTACAAACAAAATTCCTAAGCACAGGATTATCACCTATGTGGGGACTACATTTCCAATTTGTGTTCTAATCATCATGTGTATATTTGTTATAAATAAATACATTCGAATTTGAAAGGTACAACCATATTCTAGGTGAGTATGTTATGTTTTCTTAGCTTATGGACTTTTCCAACTCAGTTTGAAACTAAAAGTACAAAAAACAAGGTTGGTTGGTTGGTTGTTTATCCATGATTTTGGGGGTTTGAGCCAGAAAGCCCCCCTCCTCCTTTAAATCCGCCACTGAGCCCTACATATTCTTCAAATGGAGCGCATACATGGCAGGGGCGGATCCAAGGGGGGGGCGGTAGGGGCGGTCGCCCCCCCCAAAACCTAAAAGATATTGGGTTTTATTTGATTATTTAGCAAATAAAGTTATTTTGTTCAGTATGTTTTAGTTTAAATAGATGAATAATTTCATATAGTTTTTAAAAATAAATAATGGGGTACCAGTTACCACCCGTGAGGAGGGGGTGGTAACTCCGCCCCCCCCCCCAAACATGACCTCTGGATCCGCCCCTGATACATGGTCGAACATATTGCACAAGCCAACAGATCCCAGCATTAATTAGGTTCAGATAAGAGAATCGAGCCCACCACAAGGTGATAATTATTTTTAAATCATTCCTTGAAAACTTCTAAAGTTAAATTTAAACCTGATTTATTTACTTTTTAAACTATAGTCCTACAAGAACTTGTTATTGCATCACATTTATGTCTCCTATTAAAAATGGTATAAACTTTCCACCAGGAGATTAAAGTAATTTTGGTAAAATGTAGTCAGTGCGTTGTTTAACACACTATATCATTAAATATTAAGCAAACACAAATTCATTAAGTATTCTGATTTCATTCTTAAGAACATAGCGGTAATGCATTTCTTGGATATCCCTATATTTAAACGAGTTCGCACGCAGCACGCTGACGTGAGGGAAGTGAATTTCCGCATAAAAAACTATAAAAACTCAAAATCAGTTAAAAACATACACTTATTCAAACTTGTATTCAAATCTGAAAACATTGATTTTTTGGCTGTTCTGATGCACCTGGTTCTATTTACCTGCAATGCAGGGATACAATTTTGCGCATTATAAGGTTAGGAGAAGGTCCAGTCAGGCTTTAAAGTAGGCGTGAGGTTGTTGGGGATGATAAAAGTACACCAACAAATGAATAACAGGCTTTTCTAATGTAAAATCCCCATAAGACAACGTACTGTGTTTGGTCGATACACATTTTCTTTAATAACTCAGTAAATATTTATGCTAGAATGACGAGAGAGGGCTTAAAACTTTCGCCTCTCCAATTCCCATCTTTTTACATGCATTTATTTTACATACGGGGCTTTTCTGACCCTTTTTGGGCCCAAAAACCCAAAATTTGAAAGATTAATCCCCCAAAAAAGGGGTTTAGAGTTTTCCGATTGTTTTGCCCAACGAACTTGTCCAACTGATTACAGAAAGGAACGTCCCTACCAAATTTGAAGTAAATCTGACAACAAATGCGACCGCTAGAGTGCATACACATATATATATATATATATATATATATGTATATATATATATATGTATATACATATATATATATATATACAATTTTGAACGACCCCCCAAAACGTGTTCAGGGGGTCACGTTAGGAACTTCTATGATGGTCCCGGGCTTAACTTTCACCGTGCGGGTCATGCTAATAGTTCACTTTCCAAAGGAAATTCACTAAAAAGTGAACATAACTCTGCAATATGTTTATAAATGGAAAGCTGAGTAATTAACACAAAATTAAACTGTGTGTCTTTTATCAGATATAGTCAGTTATAATTGTATTGAACAAGTTTCAGTTAAAATCTTCTTGTGCTTTGGAGAGCCATAACTGTAACAGAGGAACATGTTGAATCCAAAGTCTACTGGAGAAAATCTGATCTTAACCAGTTCAATCCAGTTTTCTTTTTTCTCTGCTAATGTATAGTGGACAAATTTGAGGTTAATGTCCCTTTTTTCTGTTCCTTACCTTAAAGGTTAGGCTTCCTCAGTATTCCAGTTTTAGTAAGTTATCTGAGTACACATTAAATACTCATATATAAACTTTCAATTTTATTGAGAATATGGGAAGCCTTTTCATAGTGATTTCTATTCCATCAGCAGAGCATGAAAAATCAATATGGGTTGAAAATAAATTAAGTGTTCATATATCAGCTAATCATTCACCTCCATCTTTGAAGCCAAATAAAAGTTTCGGGAGTGTCTTTAATGATGTTTACAAAAATCTACACAACAGTAATGAAAACTTAATAGGTAGAAGTTTGTCAGATGATAGTGTTCTAGACAAGGCTAAGGATACCCCAGAAACAAAAGAAAGGGTTAGGGCTCACTCTGCAGTTCAAATCCCTAACAACAAAAATAGAATGCCAATGGAAAAGGTTAGTGAACCGATCATGTTTTATTATTTAGTTAGCTAAACTTATTTTTTCCTGAATTATATAAATTGCACACTTATGCAATCTATATAGTTATAGGAGTTTAAAAATACTAGTAATTTTCTACGTATATTTACTAATTTTGTCTTCGCATAAAGGTTTTACGCCATATGAAAAATGTAACCCGATGTAAAAAATATGTTACTGACGTAAAGATACTGAAGTGGTGAAACCTTAATAACAAAATATCTTTCAAAATGTTTTTGATCCAACTGAGTATTTAACAGATGGTTGCTATAAAAGTTTACATTTAAGATAATTGTAATCTTACGTCGATCCTTTATAGGATACAGATCCTTAATAATTATAATAAAGACACAAAACACCACTTAACCAATTTAAAGAAGAACCTCACTTTTAACCTAAAGAAGAGGGCAGAACCATTTGGTGCCAAAAGTTAAAAACGTTGACAACCCTCAATATTTTAAAAATCTTACTTCTTACATCCCTAGATATTTGTCCAGTCAACTATATTTTTATTTTAACCCCAATTTAAACATTTGAGGTGTGAAATTTAAAGCTAAAAATTTGTCCCCCAGTCTTCAGGGCACTGCCCCACTGTCCCACACAGTTCTTATGTTATTCTTATATAAAAAAGATTTTATTAATTTTGTGTAAATGAACAGCGGTTCTAACAAAATATTTCAAACTATCTCTGTGTTGTTTATTGTTTATGTGTTAAGAGGGTGGCTATGTTGTATATACTCCATAAGTAATTTATTTATTAGCATGATACGTGTTGTTACAACTTAACAGGATAAATAAAATACGTCTTACAACACTATACGTATATTTACACTTATACTGTACATACATACTAGACGGTAAAATATACACTAAAGATGGTACAAGGCGATCGATTTCAACCAGTTACACCGGTCATCATCAGGCCCAATCAGAGAATGATAGAAACAAGATGGCGAACAGCTTATATACTATTGGCTACCGGAAGTTCCGGAAACAAGTTGCGATAAGTACCACCAGAGTCAAAGTTGACCTATTCATTGATCAATTTAGCCATCCATAGTGCATATCCATCTTTAGTGTATATTTTACCGTCTTGTATGTAAGTACAGTATAAGTGTAAATATACTTTGTAGTGTTAGTATCAGAAACCATGATTTATATCTCAAATTAATGGTCTCTTTAATACGGTATATAATTTGTTGGTGAGCTATGTTATTCAAGAAATAAGTATATTTCCTAAAATAATTCAAATCAACTTATTATTTGTTTATGTTTTTCTATGAAACTTACTGACATAAAATACTTCACCAACAAGATATAAAATTTTATCAAGCTTGGAAAAATTTGCTTTTTCAAACATTAGGTCAAATTGTAACAATACAAATATTGTTTTTAGAGAAGACATGTCGAGCACAAATTGACTGAAATTGTCACAAACAAAATTGTTACAAAACTGACCCTTTTTCTGGCGTGTCACACACACTTATTGATGGGCCCTTCAAATGAAATGAAACATGTATTATTTGCATGTGTAATTCTAGCAACCGCGCTGTTTTCACTCATGTAACAGCCCTCGAGGTGTCATTTAAGATTAAAATTCAAGCCTGACCACAGTAGGATTTGTTTGGTTTGGCACTACTTTTTTAGTACTGTAGTGTAATGTCTGGTGGCGCAACGTATTATTTGGTTGGCCCCGAGTTCACTGCAACTTGCGCCATACAAACAGCAGTCTGCAACATTCTCAAGTTTGTACTGAATTGCATTTTTTGTTTGTAGGATACGTGTAGGAAGACTGGGACGTCTGATAACACCTTGAAATCAACTTTATTACAGGATTAATGTTTGGGTTTTCTCTAAAAGTAATGGATGTGATGCTGAGATAGTTATTTCTCCTACATTTGTGCTTTATAATATAAACCCCTGGTTTCTGTTAAAGATAATTTTACTCTGTATTTTCACTGTGCCTGTTTAATGTTTATAAAAACATATTTTCCCAATTAAGTTTATTATTTATTGTCATAACAGGCCATATACTGAAGTTAAGACAAATAAGTGTGTTCTTATTTAAAATGATGGTTTTCACTGTTGTCAGAGGTTAGAAAAATGCTTGAAGGAGTTAAATATACCAAATGCTGCCTGGGTACTTGGAAGGGCTGGAAAATATTACCAGGTAATTCTCAGAAACTCTGAAATCTCAAAGTGGAAACATCTTAACTGAATGGCTCCCGCCAGTAACGTTGTAAGCGACAAAATGAAAATTTTGCAGGAAACGTGGAAACGTAAAAAACAAATAACTGGAAAAATAACAATGGAATATACGTTTCTTTTGGTCACATATGTATTAAATAGTACAAGTGGCCATTAAAATAAATATTACAATAATATCTCGTGTAGTAATTAAGTTATGACCAAATACGTGATTTCAGAATTGCAAAAACGTTGTAAACGACAGTCGTTTACAACGTTTTTGCGACTTTTTAGGTTTGATGGCGGTTGCAACGTTATTGGGTGGAAAAAGATAAGAGCTGTTATGTGTAGGAAATTGTTTTAATACACTAATAAATACATATTGTACATATCCTAAAATGGAAAAGTCAAATATTTGCCCTAAACTTACAGGATAAAACCGGTTATAATCAAGAAGAGTTAAAGATTTACCTTGAAACTACATTTATTTATGGCAAAATTGAACTAAACAAAAGACAAAATGTATAACATAAAATTAAATAAAACACATTTCTTGTAAACAGCCTTGAGCCCTTTAATTTTTAAGCTTAAGACTTGTAACACTGGTAATGTTTTGTTTTATGATAAACAAGAGTTTTAGGCACTTGGTGGTTATAACGTTTCTGCACGTACTCACCTGCTAGCAGTTTTCGGGATACAGGTTTGTTATTTTCACCGATGTAGGGTTCCCTGGCATTCCTGTTTACTTTTCAAACATTCCTGGACCAGTTTTGAATGTTAATTGGATGTTTTTTTATTGCGGTTTAGCCAATTTATATCCGAGGGCAAAAGACTCGCCCGCGGTGGTGCTGCCATCCCGAACACATGCAACATTACTGCACGGAGGGACCAAAAACTCGTGGTTTTCCACTGGTCCTAGTACTGCCAACTTAAAAGATAGCAACAAATGAATACCCTGCACTAGTTTAGGATGTTGTTTCCAACCTTACTGCATAGAAATCTTGATTTTGTGAAATTTGTCGCTTACAGCGTTACTGGCAGGAGCCATTCAACTAATCTTTAAATAGATAAGATAATTGGTGCAGCAAAACAAATCCAATATAATATTTATTGATTGTGCATCATTTTTTATTTTTTCTGGTAAAGGTTTTCATGTTATCGAAACAAAATGAAAACTTCCAAAAATTGTACAAGATAAATTTATATGAACACATTTTCAACTCTCTCAATTTTATAAATCTTAATAAAGGGTTGCATTGTTATTTTCAGTACACTTAAAATTTCTAATATGAGTATGAAGATGATAATAATGTTATTTAATATTAAACTAACAAGTAGATAAAAAATGTTTTGTTTTGCAACTAATGTAAAAACTGCAGTTGAGATTATCAGCACACAATACTACCACCATACATGCCTCAAACTCTACTGTTGATTGTTTTGTTGCTTGAGCTCACGCTCTTAAGGTGCTTATTTTGTAAATTATATTTAAGTTTTTGGCAAAAATGTTTGATTTTGAATATCCTTATGAAAATCTAGTTGGAAACAGTATCAATATAAAATTGGTTGGTCATTGATGTATTTTATACCTTAAACTTATTTAAACATTACTACAGATATTTGGCATCACTGATTATAAATCAAGTTGACAGATGCTATTCAGTGCTGGAACTTTTACCAAAACCCTGGTCTCTCAGGCCCAGTTTGAAATTTTAAAAAATTGTATTGGCAATACTGTTGATACAAAAACTGCTCTTTCCCTTAGTACCTTCTACTCACCTAACTTTCTTATGGTTATTGTTGATTTCTGTCCAGTTTTATTTGTGTGAAAAATCTAATTACTTCCAGAATGGTCTGTGAGGCCCATAGTTTCGGTTGGTGTAGGTGCTACTTAGCTCTGATAACAAATGGACTGGTCTGTGAGACCGGGGTTTACCGAACATTTATAGCTTTTTCCTACAACCGTGCCTAAAGTTCTTCTTTACGATCTAAAAACACATTGTAAAACAGCTGTTTTCTGATTTTTGTTTGATGTGTGGTATCCAAAATTGCAGTTGCAGGAAAAATAGTGTAGACTATGTAATTCGAGAGTAACATAGTTACTTTGTCGCTTTCGGAACAGTTTTCTCTCAAGTGATAAAAGACCTGCTTTACGCTCTTGATAGATAAACAACTATTTCAAGAGTACAACTGTGATGATAAATTAAAATCAGTCACGAGGGTAACATATGACATACAGTAGAAACTCTCTTAACCCCCTACGGGACCGGGCTGTGGTTGGATAACGAAAAAGGTCGGTTAAACCGAATAATACCGGAAACAGTGACAATAAGTGTTGAAAACAATCAAACTTGTGAAGATATAGTAAACATATTGAGAGAAACTGACTGAATTTGACTTTCTACGGAAAAATGTAATTGACCTGTTGTAACCTGAAAATTATTTGCGGAACAATACCGCGACATCGGCTGCCGTGGCGGAAGTTTGTCTATTCTTGGATGACGGGTGGTTGATCCGAGGTCGGTTAAGAGCTTCCACTGTATTAACAAATGGTGTAACAATAAAAGGGTATCTCAGGCCTATGGTTTTGGTTAAATATTGGGGTTTTGATAAGAGTGTTAAATAGGTAACATAAACTTACCATCGCCAACAATAAATTTTTAAACAACAAATTTACATCCTGATGAAAAAAAATCATATTGACTAACTTTACAAACACATTTAGTTATGTTATCATTCCATGTTATAGTTTAACTTTTATCATTTTCAGACTATATAAACATACACAATTTACGCACTCTTGAAAGTTTTCTTTTGTTTATGTTCAGGTATCCTTTTGCTTCCCGGCAGGTGAAAAATGTGAACAGATGATACAGTTGTTGAACGAGAACGAAATTGGGGTTGAGCTCAACTCCACTGTCAGGTAGACCACCTCATGTCTGATCCAAGTATAGGTCACTTTGCAAATGAGATTGATAGCAAATTTCAGAATATGTCCATAATGTAATGGAATTTCTTAGGTAAACTACCATAATACCCTAGTAGCACACATCGTTGGCCTGATGGGGAATGGTTGGCATAGTTAGAAGTGGTTGGATAATGGTCGGTTGGCATTACCGTGGTTGGGCCCACGAACCAATCGTTGGGTAGTCCGCGTTGACAAATCCAACCATAACAGACGTTGGGCCATCAAAAGCTATTGTTGGCAAATCCTACCATATTATATTTTTATTAATTATATATTAATATATATATATATATATATATATATATACATATATATATATATATATATATATATATATATATATATATATATATATATAAAATAACATTATATTTGTATTATTAAAATTATATTAAATATATTAATTTGCTTGTAGTTTTTAATATTTCATAGATAATTAAATCAAATTAATTTGTTCCTACTTTTATTACAGTGATTTGCACGAGTAGATTCACTGAGAAGAATAAAAGTGTATATAGTATAAGTTGTGCAGGTACAGACTATTGGTGATTTTTACATCTCAGTCCATCCTTCGATTTTCATGAGTCAGAATAGCCATATAGGGGTTAAAACGAGTGTACCCCCGTAGGTATTGAGTGTAGGTCGTAGGTTTGAGACCCGACCAGGACTCAATATTTTTGCAACTAAAATCCTTTTTAGCGAATTTCCCCTATAGGGAAGAAGCTATTACCGTAGTCGGCATGGTAAGACCATGATAACTTTTCGTTTTGAGGTCCCCAGACCCCAAAAACACCATTTGTTCGAAACTGAATATATCAGTTCATTATGTTTATTTTTCATTAAATACTTTGGCTAAACCAAGAAACACATATGCAATGATATAAGAAACACATACACTACTATACTTCCACCACACACTACACACACAAACACACACACACTACACTACTATCCACCATTCATTCATGATATTAATAGGGTGTACATATACTTTGAAAATATCTTTAAGGTTTTATATTTTTAGTCATAGTTTTTTACCAAGTTTAATATTCCTTTTTAGTGTTCTGCCGTGCACGTTGTACCAAGAAGGAAAAGAACACACCATGACTCCAAATAAAGCATCGCCCACTCTTCCTCAACCTTCTGCTGCTTCTCAAGCGTATGTATCTTATAACATTCATATTTTATATGAGATCAAAATCATACTATGAAGCAGTTTGGGAAGTAACCTCTGCTTACTGAACAGGTTGTGGTGGGGGTAGGCTCATACACAGACATGCAGTTAGCGGGCATGCAAAGCCGTGGAAGCAGGTTGTGGTGGGGGTAGGCTCATTCACAGACTTAGATGTTAGCGGGCATGCAAAGCTGTGGGAGCAGGTTGTGGTGGGGGTAGGCCCATTCACAGACATGCATGTTAGCGGGCATGCAAAGCTGTGGGAGCAGGTTGTGGTGGGGATAGGCTCATACACAGACATGCATGTCAGCGGGCATGCAAAGCCGTGGGAGCAGGTTGTGATGGGGGTAGGCTCATACACAGACATGCATGTTAGCGGGCATGCAAAGCCGTGGGAGCAGGTTGTGGTGGGGGTAGGCTCATTCACAGACGTAGATGTTAGCGGGCATGCAAAGCTGTGGGAGCAGGTTGTGGTGGGGATAGGCTCATACACAGACATGCATGTCAGCGGGCATGCAAAGCCGTGGGAGCAGGTTGTGATGGGGGTAGGCTCATACACAGACATGCATGTCAGCGGGCATGCAAAGCCATGGGAGCAGGTTGTGGTGGGGGTAGGCTCATACACAGACATGCATGTTAGCGGGCATGCAAAGCCGTGGGAGCAGGTTGTGGTGGGGGTAGGCTCATACACAGACATGCATGTTAGCGGGCATGCAAAGCCGTGGGAACAGGTTGTGATGGGGGTAGGCTCATACACAGACATGCATGTTAGCGGGCATGCAAAGCCGTGGGAGCAGGTTGTGGTGGGGGTAGGCTCATACACAGACATGCATGTCAGCGGGCATGCAAAGCCATGGGAGCAGGTTGTGGTGGGGGTAGGCTCATACACAGACATGCATGTTAGCGGGCATGCAAAGCCGTGGGAGCAGGTTGTGGTGGGGGTAGGCTCATACACAGACATGCATGTTAGCGGGCATGCAAAGCCGTGGGAGCAGGTTGTGGTCGAGGTAGGCTCATACACAGACATGCATGATAGCGGGCATGCAAAGCCCTGGGAGCAGGTTGTGGTGGGGGTAGGCTCATTCACAGACGTAGATGTTAGCGGGCATGCAAAGCTGTGGGAGCAGGTTGTGGTGGGGATAGGCTCATACACAGACATGCATGTCAGCGGGCATGCAAAGCCGTGGGAGCAGGTTGTGATGGGGGTAGGCTCATACACAGACATGCATGTCAGCGGGCATGCAAAGCCATGGGAGCAGGTTGTGGTGGGGGTAGGCTCATACACAGACATGCATGTTAGCGGGCATGCAAAGCCGTGGGAGCAGGTTGTGGTGGGGGTAGGCTCATACACAGACATGCATGTTAGCGGGCATGCAAAGCCGTGGGAACAGGTTGTGATGGGGGTAGGCTCATACACAGACATGCATGTTAGCGGGCATGCAAAGCCGTGGGAGCAGGTTGTGGTGGGGGTAGGCTCATACACAGACATGCATGTCAGCGGGCATGCAAAGCCATGGGAGCAGGTTGTGGTGGGGGTAGGCTCATACACAGACATGCATGTTAGCGGGCATGCAAAGCCGTGGGAGCAGGTTGTGGTGGGGGTAGGCTCATACACAGACATGCATGTTAGCGGGCATGCAAAGCCGTGGGAGCAGGTTGTGATGGGGGTAGGCTCATACACAGACATGCATGTTAGCGGGCATGCAAAGCCGTGGGAGCAGGTTGTGGTGGGGGTAGGATCATACACAGACATGCATGTTAGCGGGCATGCAAAGCCATGGGAGCAGGTTGTGGTGGGGGTAGGCTCATACACAGACATGCATGTTAGCGGGCATGCAAAGCCGTGGGAGCAGGTTGTGGTGGAGGTAGGCTCATACACAGACATGCATGATAGCGGGCATGCAAAGCCATGGGAGCAGGTTGTGGTGGGGGTAGGCTCATACACAGACATGCATGTTAGCGGGCATGCAAAGCCGTGGGAGCAGGTTGTGGTGGGGGTAGGCTCATACACAGTCATGTATGTTAGCGGGCATGCAAAGCTGTGGGAGCAGGTTGTGGTGGGGGTATGCTCATACACAGACATGCCTGTTTAGTGGGCATGCAAAGCCGTGCGTGCAGGATGATCTTGTGATCACTTGATATTATTCTCTTGCCGTGATAGTGAGTGCTGAATGCTTCAATTTTTCATAGAAAAAAATGTTTCTGAGAATCAAATCCACCCGGGGTTTTGCACTTTGAATAGACCAAATGTAAGAAGTTTAGTAACTGTCCAAAAATATATTTTGTTATTCAAAAGTAACCCACATAACAATCCCGATTGAAGAAAGAACTGGCAAGAAAGTTTAGAACAGAAACTCTCATGGTGTTTAGTGAATCTCAAAAAGAATATTTCAAGACCCATCAATGACAGAACTTTCGACGGCTTACTTTGTCCATCTTAGTCCTGGGACAGAGGGTTCTACAACTGTGTGAAATCTTGCCTCAAAATATAATTTGGTTGTAAAAATATACAGTCAAACCTTGAGTTGACGATCCTCGATATAATGAATTCCTCAATTTAACAAATTTATTAAAATTCCCTTGAACTAGCTATAACACACAATGTTAGTCCTCAGTCAGTGTGACAGTAACCGTGGAAAGTGTGTACATAAATGAATGAAATAATAAGTTGCGTTGTACTGATGGTGGACAAACAAAAATGGTATGCGTTAAGAGTTGAGATCAAATATAACCGACTAATATAAAACGTTCCATATCACATCTTTTTAACAAGATTAAATTCAATTCAGTTTGTTAATAAGAGTTTAATAAATAGGTTTTTGAACCTCTATACAGCGTAATCTTACCAAACCTATAACCTCAATTTAATGAACCTCATTGTAAAATATTCCTTTATATAACAATTTTTTATTCAGTCCCTCCAGATTCGTTTTGTCAAGGTTTGACTCGAATAACATGATGCACAATGCACTTGGTGGGAAGCAGCATACATTTTGTTGAGCTGCAGAACAAATTGTAGTGATTGCACATTCATTCCGCTGCCATTGATAGCTAGTTGACCTGACATGCATTATCAGCGATACCCTACTCCCACCACAACCCATGACCTCTGCAGTGAGATATCACAGGTTTATTTCTGAACAGCCCTTATCATAAGCATAATTTCTGTATTTTGGTTGGAGGGGCAAACATGGTCGTGATCGTGATTATTCTGACTTATCACAATAATATTACAATAATATTACGATAATATTTTCTCCAAATTATTGGGGGGGGGGGTAACTGTCCCCACTTGCAACCCTAAAATTACGCCTATGGCCCTTATAGTGTAAACATTGTAATGCAGAGTTTCAGATACAAGTTGCAATTGCTGTACATTTCAAATTCCACAGTAAAATTACAAATAAAAATTATGTAGCATATGTTTTATCTGCTGTTTAGCATCTACCTGAGTTTTGATGTTTTTCACTTCATAAATCACCTTGAGAACCAAGTATATTAATTTCAAGTTCTTTATAAATGTTTATAAGTCATGCTAATTTTAACATTTATTATACTAAATACAATATTTTATTAAATTTGAACTTTCTTTCTTCATTTAAAAATTACAGCCATTTTTAAAGCTAAATAGCTTTAAAATAGTAAATCTTACATACAAGAATAAAAAATCCATAACGTTGCTGCTTATTTTGTAAAAAATAACAGTTTTTAGCTACTAAATCGTTGTATGAATCACTGAATAACTCTAATAAATGTATGATATTATGCTGTTTTGTATGCCAAAAAGCTTGTATTTTTTCAATTGTAATTATTTTTATAGGTTATTTGTTAAATTGAAGCTTGTCCTATTTTGTAAAGTGTTAAAAGTAAGGACCATTCAAAAATAAAAATAGGGACAAACCTTTAAGGTTTTTTTTCTTATGACATGTATGTTTTCTGTCGTCAGTCGTTTTAATGTTGTTGAGTCTACCAATGCTTTTGCGACTTTTAGTGAATTTCCCCTATAGGGAAGAAGCTATTACCGTAGTCGGCATGGTAAGACCTAGGCCCGAGACCATGATAATTTTTCGTTTTGATGTCCCCAGACCCCAAAAACACCTTTCGTTCTAAACTGTATATATATATATATATATATATATATATGTGTGTGTGTGTGTGTGTGTGTGTGTGTGTGTGTGTGTGTGTGTGTGTGTGTGTGTGTCCGTGAGCACGATAACTATCGTAAAAATAATCAGATTTTGATGAAATTTGGTATAAACATGTAAGGCAACATTTATGACTATAAGTTCGAAATCCAGCCAGATCGCTTTATCTGAAGGGGCATTTTGAGGGGGTTTTATACCCCAAAAATGGGTTTTTTGAACTTTTTACATATAATTTTTGAAATATTCAAATATCAGTTTTTACCATTGGATTCAGCTTAAAAAAACACACAATTTGGTATTTTGATCATTCCTCTATGTCAATTGGTTACCGAGATATCGAAAGTGCTAACCACAGTACGTTGTCTAATGTTATTGTTATGGAGGAAAAGACAAATTTTATATCTCGCTTATTTATGGACATATACTGACGAAACTTGGTATACGGCTTCATCTGGTTGTGGTCTATTGATATTTGCTCAAAAAAGCTTTGCCAAAGGCTCCCGTAGCAGCATACCTGTGTACTCACCCCCCATGTTATTCTTTTGGAGAATTAATAAATGCTATCTCTCCTAATTATGAACATAAATGAATAAAAACTGGGATACGACTTCACCTAGTTAAGTTCTATTGATATTAGCGTAAAAACCCATTTATTGTGTTCCTTGTTGCAGCAAACCTGCGTACTCAGCCCCAATGTTATTCTTATAGAGAATAATTAAAATTGCATATATCGCTTAGTTGTGAATATTTTTTATGAAACTTGGTAAGTGGTGTTATGTATTATTAAGAAATTTATTTCGCCATTGGAAATTTGCTGAGTATGCAGGTTTGCTGTGACGGGAGTATTTTCAATACGTGTCATAAGTCTGGTGGTTCCACAGCATCCATCCCCGGCCGTGGTCAAGCCACACCGTGTGTATAATAGCTGAGCATTTCACACGCATACAATGTGCTTTTGTAGAATAAACCCAATTTTGAAACAGTTATAAAGGAAATCCACCCAGTTTTACTTGCTTATGTAGGAATGGCTGAACTCGGTAGTGATCCAAGATTTTTATTTTATGGTGTCATCCACATAATATAAGAATTATGGTATCCAAAGCCATTTCAGGGATATCCTTGTGATAGATTAAAAACAGCAGTGGGATAGAATTTTGTGAAACGTCAACAGCTGATATAGTCAATAAAGATATTCGGTGATAATATGATTAAGTTTACAAGCAAATAATAAAGACCTGAATTTTTAAGTCCCTATATAAGTATTAATTTGTTTTAGCATTTTGTATGTTTTAAGAACAAATATTAATATTAATATTACTACAGACAGAGAGACTATCATTAATCTTCATAAGGCAGGTATTATTTACTAAAACGTAAGAGAAAACTGCTCAAGCAAATCTCACTGCGTGAATGATAATGGATGTGCACATGTGCCGATAACTTTGGGAGTTCTTGGAAACTGTTACTATTCCTGTTACCTGTTGTGAACAAATCGTGGGAAATAGAAATTATGTTATGAAATTATGTCTATGATCAGTTGGCTTGTTGCCTAATACATAAATTATTAGTAGAAAAACGGATGTATTATTTTGGAAGTTTGGTATTTTGACTTTAAAAAATAAAGCCCCCGGGGCAGTTGTACCCCCCTGCCCCCACCTGAGTACGGCCCTGCCTGTGATTCCACCAAATCAAAAAAATTTTTCTTGAAAGAAACAAATATTTAGATGTTTAATGATGAATTTATAATTGATGTTTTTGTTTTAAGGTTTTACAATGTTGGCAAGGAAGTGACAGCCTGGGAACGCTTCGTCAACTCCGTGAGGGCTCGACTGATGGTGGCGCAGGTTGTGTCGGGAGTCAAGGAGAACGCTCTGTTCACCTTTGATTTCCTCATTCTACTGATAATTGCAGCGTAAGTTTCGTCTAAATGTAATTGTCGCATGTTCTTTTGCCTTTAAGAGTAGACATGAGCGACATGAACTGAGAACCAAAACTGCATAAAAGTATTCATAACAGATTTGTTAAATATTTCAGAATAATAATAATGATAAACTTTATTTGACATCCTTGGATGTATAAAAGTTAAATATATACAATATATGATTGTAGTTTTCAGAAAAATTCCTCAATTTCATAAATACATTTTGTTATTAATTTAAACTACTTCTTTCTTGAATTTTTCATTTGTCAATTCCCTTGTTTTCAAGTCTATTTAGTTAAATACTTTTCTTGACATTTATTGTAAATTTTTCTTGGTGTGACTTATATTTGATAAATTTTGATTTTAAGTCTTCTTTTCCCGTGTATTATACTTGAAAAAGCATACTTGATGCCGTGTATTATCTTTAGGCTGTTGATGATCACCGGTGAAATCGATCGCCTTGTACCATCTTTTGTGTATATTTTACCGTCTTGTATGTAAGTACCGTGTAAGTGTGAATATACTTTGTAGTGTTGTAAGACGTATTTTATTCATCCTGTTTACCTACAATAACTCCTACACAGCAAATCCCACTGTTATTTAGTACATATATCAGTTCTTTTAAAGTGGTTTCAAATACATTTTTATTCCGAGCAAATTAAATAATTAAGTATGGACACAGTAGTAAGTTTCTTTTCTTTTCAGAGTTACAGCAGCAGTGGGACTGGTGGAAAACTCTGTAGTGATGTTGGTTGCCAGCATGCTGATTTCTCCATTGATGGTGAGTTTTTTGTACCGTAACTTAAGGCAAATCAATAGTTTCATGAGCTTATTTTGTTTGTGAAATTTATTTCTTTGGTTATTATGACACAATGAGGCTCTGACGGGCCTCATATAGTACGTAGGTCAGACAATGGTCTTCTTTGTTCTGCACACGATAGGCCAGACGTTTGGCTATTTGCTTAGTATTTTCCAAACAAATAGTTGATTACCGTGTTATTTGCTATTATAATTACCTATGCATCATAAACATGCATTAATTAAGTAATAACATCTTTCAGCTAAGGCAGTCTATTTTACGGCCACCTTCTGGTCCAGTAAGAGAATTGGCCTCATATGTCTAATCAAAATAGAATGTCAAATAAATTTAAAACACAACAACTAGGCGAGGGAAAAACAAAAAAGTTTTTGAGAGATTACCTAAATTAGAGGAAGTCACTTCCACTAGATACTTAGGTTCGGCGATTAATGACAGCGATCATGAACCCCACATTTAGACTCTCTGAAACAAACTTAGTACAGGACTTACTTGTAAATCGGAGAGCGAGTGTTACTTGTCATTTTACTTATGATTGTTGCTTAATAAACTGAACATGATCGGCCTGTATTATGGTGGGAGGGTATAACTTATTTTATACGAGGTCAAATTCTGCTTTCCTGCCCATCCCCAGTAGCTTTGGCTGTATGGTTATCCCAGCCCTTAGAAGTTCATACTCAAACAAACAACAACCAAACAAACTAATTTCATTTAACTTTCTTGATAAAACAATTGACAGTTAACAGCTGCAAGGGCAGCTGTCTTTATACCATAAATCATTCTACCCAAATGTTAACTAATGTTTTCTCTTCGATTATTCACACCACCCACATGTACACTTACGGTACCAAACGTATAGTAAAACTTTTTGTTTCCAACAGGGTCCGGTGATGGCAGGTACCTTTGGGTTTGTGACAAAAGACTGGAAACTACAGCAAATCGGAGTGATGAATGAATTCCTCGGGTTACTGCTCTGTGTGGTCATCGGATTCCTGTACGGTCTCATCATCGGCTACCTGTCTTGGGAGGTGCCTGATGTGATCTGGCCTACTCCTGAGATGCTTAACAGGTTTAAACCTTTCAAAATGGATTTAAGAGTCTTCATCACCGGTAGTCGCCAGACACCATCTTGGAGTTTTGTTCCATAAGGCCATGGTTAACTTTGGGCCTCCGCTTCTCCTCAACTGATCGTCATATACAATTAATTTTGGTGTCAAATTAAAGGGTTCGTCGTTCTCTCATCATCATCATTGTTTCGGATTAGAAAACCCCAGCTTAGCTGCTAGTCACATCTTCCACAAGCGGGAATATTGTGCAGATTACCTGAAGGATAGGATATAGCAGGAAAGGAAAGGGTGAGTTGGGACAGCAGCCAAATCGACCCTTCAGAAGGCCAACTCCTGTGCCCCTGTGACAGCTGGGATGAGGCTCTCAAACAGGGGACCCGCATTCTGCCCTCCAACTGGTCAACTCAACTGACAGGGTATCCATGTACAACATCCAGGGACATCCATTATCAGGTTGGCAGGCTGGGGACCAAACCCGGAGATTCTGTCCCTAGCCGCTGCAAATGGAGGGACCAAAGGTGAAAGGGAAGTTTGTCATAATGGACAGCCAAAAAACTTACCATATGTAATGACAACTTCATTTGCTGTACCCAGTGTCAGCCTCAAAACTGGTATAGACCAGTTTTAAGGTAGTCCTGGTACTCGTCGTACTCTAGTGAAATACAATGTCAAATTCCTTAATTTGGCTATTTTGGTTTCATATTAAATATTTTCATTTTCAACTGCAACACTGTATATGTTCTCATTAATTTATAAACAAGATCTAAACTTTACATTGTATTTCACTAGAGAACAACAAAAGTTTTAATTTGACGCCAAAATGATCTGTATGTGACGATCAGTTGAGGAGTAATGGAGGCACAAAGTTAACGGATTGGTGTGGGACGAAGCTCCGAGATGGCGTCCGGCAACTTCCGGTGATGAGGACTCTTTACTAACTTAGACTGTAGTTTAAAACCCCACTGTGAATACCCCAGTAGCATTTTATCATGTTTTGAAAGGGTGTGGTCCAAACCCTGGTCTGACAAATTCAAAAATTTGAATTCTAAATCTAAAGTCAACAATTCCAATTCACCAAATTTTGAACCGGTTAAGAGTATCAGCTGACAGCCTCTGTACGGGTGGGTGAAGTGGGGTAGCAATAGCTAGAGGTTAGGGAGGTTGCAAGTGGTTAGCTTATGCTAAGAATATTATGATGGTCCTTAGAATGATCTGAGATGATTTAGAAAAAGGTTATTAATCTCATTTTAGCTTTTGCTAAAACTATCTAGCTCCATCTAGTCTAGCATTTGCTAAATACTATTAAATGACTGTTAATGATTGTATGTTAGGTGAGGCTCAGGTTAACCCATTGCCCTCGAAGGTATCTTTTAGGAATTGTACTCTCGGATCGGGTGGCCAAATATTTGTCAATATTACTGAAACTACTTTTTGCGAATACTAGACAGTTTACGACATAAATAGCTTGTAAAGTTAATCAATCAATCAAAATAACTTTATTCTAAAAATGCACATAATAGTACAGAATGGCGTCAACAGTAATACAGTATAAACAACTACCCAACTAACCAAAACATAATTTTTACCTCAAAACTAACTTACAAACTCGTTCAATTTGATCAGTTTTTTAAAGATAAGTAAAAAATGCTTCTGTCTTATACAATAGTCTATTGATAAGGAATGTTTTCAGATGTTTTAGCGAATTTCCCCTATAGGGAAGAAGCTATTACCGTAGTCGGCATGGTAAGACCTAGGCCCGGGACCATGATAACTTTTCGTTTTGAGGTCCCCAGACCCCAAAAACACCATTCGTTCGAAACTGTATATATATATATATATATATATATATATATATGTGTGTCCGTGAGCACGATAACTCTCGTAAAAAATATCCGATTTTGATGAAATTTGGTATAAACGTGTAAAATAACATTTATGACTTTAAGTTCGAAAACCAGCCAGATCGCTCTATCCGAAGGGGTATTTTGGGGGGGTTTTGTACCCCAAAAATGGGTTTTTCGAATTTGTTACATATAATTTTGGAAATAGTCAAATTTTAGTTTTTCCCATTGGATTCAGCTTAAAAAAACACACAATTTGTTATTTTGATCATTTCTCTACGTCAATTGGTTACCGAGATATTGAAAGTGCTAAACACAGTACATTGTCTAATGTTATTCTTATGGAGGAAAATAACAATTTTATATCTCGCTTATTTATGAACGTATACTGACGAAACTTGGTATACGGCTTCATCTGGTTGTGGACCATTGATATTTGTTCAAAAAAACTATTTTTTACCAAAGGCTCCCGTAGCAGCAAACCTGCGTACTCAGCCCCATGTTATTCTTATGGAGAATAAGTAACGTGTTATCTCCCTTCATTATGAAAATAAATTAATGAAATTTGGTATGTGGCTTTACCTACACGAGTTATATTGATATTTGTATAAAACCCCATTTTTGTGTTCCTTGCTTCAGCAAACCTGCATACTCAGCCGCCATGTTATTCTTATGGAGAATAATTAAAATGTCATAAATCGTTTATTTATGAATGTATATTGATGAAACTTGATATGTGGCTTTAAATGTGGTATTAAGATACATATATATGCATTGGAAATTCGCTGAGTACGCAGGTTTGCTGCTACGAGGGTATTTTAAATTAATTAAAGCCAGCAATATTTTTAATACCTATAGGTAATTTGTTCAAAAATTGAATTCCATTATAAGAGGGTATTTTCTTGTACATTGACAAATTATGCCTATTGTAAGCTAGCTGATTACCTTTCCTGGTTGAATAGTTATGAAAAGAATTCAATGTTGGCATTGTTTCTAATTTTGATTTAACGTGAAGAATTAATTGAAAAATATATAAACTGTGCACAGTCATAATTCCTGAAGTGTTCTTTACAGATTCTTTTGGTTTTAATTTTAACATGATACGAAGTGCTTTTTTCTACAATATCAATATACTATTCAAAAAGTTAGAGTATTATCTTCTGTAATTAAAGGTATACAGAAACCCGGGTTCAGATAAGTTCTAGAATTCACTTTATACATAATTCTAATTGTTCTTTTTTGCAAATTAATCTAATTACGACCACCGAAAAGAATTATACTTTATTTTAAAGGATAATGTATCATAGAAAATATACTTATTAATTGAGTTAAAATCTAGCTTATTCTGTAATATGTTTAACGTACAGCTTTGACAAGTTTATTTGCAACAAAATCTATGACAAATTTATATTGTCATACTGTACTAATAGTCAAACTTTATTAAAATACCAGAGATTTATCACAGTTTGCGTCATGACTAGGGGTGTGTGGTGCATCGAAATTTTGATTTTGATTCGATTGCTGTAGTAATCGAAATAACCACCGTTTACTCATGCTACCACGGGCATGGGAGAGTTAGCCCCGCCGGTTACCCGCACTACAAAGGGCACAGGGGGTGTTTGGGTCGGCGGCAAAAAATCTTACCTTGGAGATAAGGAAGGAAGAGTGACAGGAGGGGTGGGGTGGGGTCCGGTTGAAAGCAATAAATCAGTCGGCTGACCAACATTATTTCTTTGAGTCATTATCTTACAACCACGATTTTTCCCATTGATTTATAATAAACAGTTTTTTATAGTAAACAGTGAGGTATTTGAATAACGTTACACCTTCACAAAACTATTCCTATAGGGTGGGTAAAATAGTATTTTGTCAAAAATGCAGTGGTTTTACTTGCATGGTATGATAGTGGTATTTTATAATCTGGCAAAACTGTCTACATCGTCACTCGTTATTTAAATTTGGCGCTCGTTTGTATTCGTCCGTCCTTTGAAACTTAAGTAAATACCATTAAGTTTAGGTTATTTAATGATGGATCAAGATAGGATGGAAGAAGAATTAATTGATTAAATCAGAAAATTATAACTAGACTTTGGCCAAGAGGTAGATCATCCATGTTGCTCATGAAAATTGGTGTATAGGCTGAGTTTTTATCATTGAAACATGTCGCATTGCATCGATTCAAATCAAAATTATTTAAATCGCATCTTTGCATCGAATCAAAATAAAACTGCTGCATCGCACACCCCTAGTCATGACTATTATTTATTGTTTGTTTTAGGTGCGAGATAAGGTCAATGTGGGTGGGGGGCCTCATCGCGCTCTTGTCAGGTGCTGCCGTCGCCATCGCAGTGCTGGGCAACTACTCAGGCTCCCTGACTGGAGTTGCGATATCTGCGTCTCTCATGCCTCCTGCTGTCAATGCTGTTAGTTACATTCGTACTCCTAAACTAATCTAAACTACCTCTACCTACTAACCTTTCCCAAGCGACGACTGCAAGCGAAGCCCTAATAAGTACCCTACACATTTATTTGTCGATGTAAAAAAAATTATTTTGAAATATTTATTTTTTTCCACTTCTATCTGATGATTAAAGTATATTATTTTCACTTTCATGATAAAAATAATTTTTGTACAAGTTTTATGATTAAAAATAGTATTAGTATATATAGGTAATCATTCACTCTGAACGTAATTTTAAAAAACAACATGACAGTATAATGCAGAGAAAACATTGTGCTAAACATCGTTGCTTGCATTTCACACTACACATAAACAATTGACTGGAACTCGCCTGTTTACTCAGCTTAGTATTATTACATTTAATTTATTTCTTTTCTCTCTACCCTCAATCAGAGAAGTCAAATTATTTTCAGGGACTTCTGTGGGCTCTGGCTCTTGCAATTTGGATTATGGGTGACTCTAAGCCGTTCAATCTGAATGCCCTCAAAACCAGAGACCCTGTGAGGGAGTTGATAATATCAGGAACGCTCAGTTTGGCCTTGACTTTTCTCAACATTGTCTGTATTTTCCTCACTGGTATACTCGTTCTGAAGGTAAGGTTATCAAGGTCTACACACTCTAAAACATTAATAAATATTTTCTTTCGCGTTCTTCATTACTGAAATATTTGATGTTATATTTTTATATTGAGGATGATTTATTTGATTTATGTAGCAAAACTAACCAGTCATTCCCACCCATATTTAAATCAAATCAAAGCATATCCACATATATATCCACATAACTTGTCATATTAGAATTTGTAAAGCAAATGGGTGCATTGCCAAGAACTTGCAAAACCAAAATTGCAGATCCTTTCACAGTATATGATGAGTAGGGGAGGTAGTGTGAGAAAGACGGCGAATACCCTCTGACCCTTTCACAGTATGTGACGAGTAGGGGAGGTAGTGTGAGAGAGATGGCGAATACCCTCTGACCCTTTCACAGTATGTGACGAGTAGGGGAGGTAGTGTGAGAGAGATGGCGAATACCCTCTGACCCTTTCACAGTATGTGACGAGTAGGGGAGGTAGTGTGAGAGAGATGGCGAATACCCTCTGACCCTTTCACAGTATGTGACGAGTAGGGGAGGTAGTGTGAGAGAGATGGCGAATACCCTCTGACCCTTTCACAGTATGTGACGAGTAGGGGAGGTAGTGTGAGAGAGATGGCGAATACCCTCTGACCCTTTCACAGTATGTGACGAGTAGGGGAGGTAGTGTGAGAGAGATGGCGAATACCCTCTGACCCTTTCACAGTATGTGACGAGTAGGGGAGGTAGTGTGAGAGAGATGGCGAATACCCTCTGACCCTTTCACAGTATGTGACGAGTAGGGGAGGTAGTGTGAGAGAGATGGAGAATACCCTCTGACCCTTTCACAGTATGTGACGAGTAGGGGAGGTAGTGTGAGAGAGATGGCGAATACCCTCTGACCCTTTCACAGTATGTGACGAGTAGGGGAGGTAGTGTGAGAGAGATGGCGAATACCCTCTGACCCTTTCACAGTATGTGACGAGTAGGGGAGGTAGTGTGAGAGAGATGGCGAATACCCTCTAACCATTTCACAGTATGTGACGAGTAGGGGAGGTATTGTGAGAGAGATGGCGAATACCCTCTGACCCTTTCACAGTATGTGACGAGTAGGGGAGGTAGTGTGAGAGATGGCGAATACCCTCTGACCATTTCACAGTATGTGACGAGTAGGGGAGGTAGTGAGAGAGAGATGGCGAATACCCTCTGACTCTTTCACAGTATGTGACGAGTAGGGGAGGTAGTGTGAGAGAGATGGCGAATACCCTCTGACCCTTTTCCCCTCCAATGGTTGTGTACTGTCAATTAAACAAAACAAAAGAGTTAAGATAACAATTTACCAAAATAATCATAACATATGTTTGATAGTTAAATATTGATCGGTAAGCTGGCGCGTAGAGGAGGAAAGTCATTGTTGTGCATGCGCAAACCAGGCTCCAAATACTGTGAATGGATCTGTAACGGTAAATTATTTTGTAAATTTGTCAATTACAATCCAAAATTGTCATTTTTTAGGTATAGGCAAAGTCATTTTGAAGTCCATTCCAAATAAATGTTTACAAACCTGTTTCTATCTGTGATGTTCATCTTAAACCTGGGAACTGTTTTCCTGGATTATTATGTATGTAATTCAAAAATATATTCTAAAGGATTTAAGTGGAGAGAGGTCTCAAATACAGAGATACCAGTTGTTGTTGAATTGTGGACTTAGGTCATAAGGTTATACCACGAGGTATTTTGCAAATTAATACATTGGATTGGTGGGGGGGGGGGGGCAACACGATTGTGATTATTGTGACTTTTCATACATTACAATAATATGCTCTCCAAATTATTGGGGGGGGGGATTGCACCCCCAAATTACGCTTATGAAACTAAATAGACCCCCGATAACATATATATTCCCAAAATGATTGTCACCCAATAAATTGGGATTGTTGCCCGGGTAATATAATTTGTTTGTTAAAGCTGATTCAGGCCACACAAAAAAACAATTGACTGTTTGAACATTTGTTTAGGTATCAAACTATAGTATTATCCTCCAGTTCGGACAACCCATGGCATCAGATTATCCCATGTCTCTGTCACTATAGCACAGGACAAAGTTGTTACAACAAGTTTTCTCTTTTATAGTATTTTCTAGTTACATACATCAAACACTTCCTTTTTCATATCACAATTATGATGGTTTTAACAAACTAGAGTTGCTATTGAATACTATTATCGCTTGTTTGCATTGAAATTACTTTTTGACTTTTTGTTCGTATCTTAGTGGAACATTTTTATCATGTGTCTTTGATTGTGTGACTACTCAAAGAACTTGGACTAAGTATGTCATTTTACTTTCAGGTCAAGGAAGTTACACCTCGAGGTTCAAAAGACTACTCAAGGCTTCTTTGGAAAGAAACCATACAAATTGCCAAGGATTGCAAATACAATCTCCCACAAGATACAGAAAGGTATATTTGTTTTTAAGTACGAGGGTCATTTTTTATCAACCTTCGATAGGCCATAAATAAAAGCAGGGTTGCCACCGACCGGGAAAACCTGGAAAACCGGGAATTATGCGTGAATTTTGGTGACTAGGAAAAATGTGTGGATTGTGCAGGAATTTTCGGCCGAACCGGGAATTTCAGGTCGCGATTGTTGACAATTGCGTAACGCACCTATTCAGGCGAGTTTTGTGGTCTTCTGACAACCTCTCTTGAGCCCAGCGAGCACACAATTTTTTTCAGCCTAAATTTCCGTAACGATAGAGTACAGAGATGACCTTGAATTTTCAGAAAATTCCGTGGATAACCCACTTAGGGTGAACCTACAGTTTTCTCTAACCACTTCATCAACTCGTTGAACAAGGTCTTGTGTAGCGACAGATTTGACTCCTTGACCCCCTCGTCATGCACATCAGTACGGCTATCTTTAAATTTTCGACACTAGATCTGAGCCTGGAAGTGGCAGAGCGTTTGGTGGGGAGATGCGCTGTTTCATCATGCGAACATTATCCACCTACTGCGTGTCCATCGTTTACGCTGTACGATCATACACAACGTCATGACACACTTTAATTCATTGGTGGTAACATTCTTTGAAGAGGGTATTGAAAATTGGTACACAGGAACAACAGATGCTTCAATCGTTACAGTGACTATGTCGAAAAGTAAGCATTAGCGTACCTATCTTTTGGTAATAAAATAATTTTTTTATGTGCACTTGTCTTTCATTTATGGCCTATCGCAGGTTGATACAAAAATTACCCTCGTACTTACTAACTGCACCGGTAACCCGCCAAATTGTTATTATATCATATTACACCCATTCCTGCAGATATACTCTACAAATGTTCAATTATAACTATAACCTTATATAAAGTACCAGGTTTGGAGTAAGACTCACTAACACTATAATTGTAGTATTCCTACTTCAACATTTTTGAATACTAGTAAAAACTACTAGTTCAAAGTAAATTAGTTTAAATGAAGACTTTAGTTCATGACTGGTGATGGACCAACCAATGAAATAATGAAAGGAATTATGTGTGCTGGCAATCTTTTACTGCCACAAAAAACCAACTAGTAACAACATACTGATTTATCCTCAAACCTTCTAACCCTGACATACCTACCCTTCTTAAAATCCCTACTTTAACCTATTTAATTGGTTGGGTAGCACAGTGGTTAGGTTCATAACCTGAAGTTCGCCAGAACGATTCTGAGCAAAACCCTGAGAAAATTTTCTGAAGGTTCGACACTGGATCCAGCTGCCATTGGTCATTGAGCTAATTAATCCTTGAATTATGGATTAATTCCATAATCCCATTCCATAATTCCATATGTGCCAAGCCACATACCTTTAGCTGGCTAAAGAATCAGCTGGTCTTAGTCAGTAACAAGGCTACACAAGGCATCTCACCTATTCTACACTCATCATTTATTCATATTCGCCTTAATTCTTTCATATTCATATTGCCTAGCTGCGTCGGCGTCTTAGAGAGATATAAGATATATTTAAAAATTGATAACCTAAATTTAATTGGCAACACTGATTGAATCAGACTGTACAAAAAAGGCAAATCTATAACTATCTGTTCCACAAAAAAATTGTGCAACCCCTTCCACAATATAATAATACCACTGTGATCTATGTACCTTTCAGAGCAGTTATAATATATTGTGTTATATGTTATAGAATGGAGCAAGGGACATCACAAAATCAATATCCAGAAGTATTTTCTCATGCCCCGTATCTACCGGTAAGTTGTTGTATAGTAATACAACTTTATTATTTGGTAATCAGTAATCTTTCCAGTTTGTAAATCTTGGCAATCCTTTGTTAATACACAAAATACTAACCATTTAGAACAGAGATGAGTTGTTTGAATGAGGTTAGCGGTTTTAAGTGATGTGTTTTTCCTGAACCATTACGATTAAGAAAAGTAGCAATGAATTCAAATATATTGTCAGCATTTTATATTTGTGTATTTTTGATTAAAATAGCCAATTTTTTATAAATGTTATAGCCTTCCCCATATTGGAAAATGGTTTCAAACAATTGAATGTAAAGAGTAAAACAAAATTGTATGAAAGATTTTCTAATAAAATATTCAAACTCAGATATGATTTTAATGGTAAAATATGATAAAAATAGTATTTGCCTTAAAAATAGTAAAATATTTTCTTATACAAAGTTTACTCCAAAACGCAGTCTTAAAGTAAATGGGGGTTCCCCATAAAAAGTTATAACTATAAAATATGTAGTAAAAAGGTTAGCTATAATAACACTCTGATTCACAGGTTTTAATTGTATAGCAGTTATAAGTACAGCAAGAGTATGTATGGACACAATTTATATTTACAAGTTCTTACTGACTATATATGAAACAGGTGCCCACTTACAAACACACAAACACACACACACACACACACACACACACACACACACACACACACACACACACACAATGTTCTTTAAAATGTTTGGGAGAGTACATTCTTGTAAATAAGTGCTCAAGTGAGTTTATATTCCCTATGGTTCGTCATTGTTGCTTGCCTGTAAGCTTTGTCACCTGTATTACTTTACCATACTCTAGTGCAGGAGATGCTGATTTATCACGTTAGCTGCCATGTCACCCCGATCGGAGTGATACAAGTTGGCTCATTCGGGAGCACTGTCTGTGATCGGGGTGACAGTCATAATTTGTAAGGTTATTATTTTTTCCCGCTATTTGACTGTGTTTGATGTTCAGTGGCAATCAAACACTGTACTTCAAAATACATACTCCAAGCTATCTAGATATCGGTGTTTGAAGACATCGTGATGTGTATAACAAGTTCAAATTTATGTCACAAAGTACTAAAATTTTGTCACCCCGATCAGGGTGACGCTAATTCTTTTCACCAACTTTAAATAATATGATTTGTAATACCATCATAAGATGTAAAATTAATACAGTTTACCTTATTTATTATTTTCATTTTGTTTTTTGATTTTTTGTATATGACTGAAATTATTTCTGAATCATAGACAATTATATTAATTTTATTGATAAAAAACAGTTATGATAGTAACAAGAACAATGTTTTAGCCAGTGGGGCAGAGCCCTGAAGGGTAAATTATAACTACACACTTAATTTGGCAGAAACCACTAAATTACCTGTGATAGTTTTGCAATTAATGCAAGCCACAACATTCTTTTTCGATGACCTTGCATTTATATTACTAACGTTACATTTAGAGTGAATCTGTTTTTGTTTTGATCGAACAAGGTGTTTGGTAAAGTTGATTTCTGTTGTTCTTATTGGGTTTTCGAGTAATATTGTGCAAATCTGGTTTCAAACGACCTACAAATTCTCACCATATTAAATGTCGTGAAGTCAGACAATTCTAATCACTATCACTGTATATAGGCAACAACAGGAATCACTCGTTCTGGGCCGCCACATCACTAAATCGGGCCTAGGGCCACATTCTGACTGCTGGGCCCCTTCTCCCTATATTTGCAAGCCCTAGCCGAGCCCGTAAAGTGGCCGGGCCCAAGGACAGTGGTCCCGGGAGCCCTTCCATGTAGCGGCCCTGCACTCATTTAATAATCGATAATATCACAGTACATTAGAGGGTGTCTATAAAAGAAACTTATATTCAGTTTTGATTTCCACTTTACATAGTTTCATCTATTTCTTCCTCAGAACAAAATGCTTTGATCGATTGTTGTGCAGAGAATCAACGTGAACCAGAACACTTGGTCTGCATATGGAGCGATACCGGATTTGAACCATCTAACAGTGCAGGACCTGGCCTCAGTGTGGCATCAGCTGACAGTGCGGCCCGACACTCACCACCGACCGAGCCACACCCCACACCCCCACACCGTCCACAGAACACCAAACACTCCAGGTCTCTCCTTCCATCACTCCAGTAAAACTCTTAACCATGATTGGCTGATTTTAGCCAAATTTTTTGCCACAAGGGTCAATCAGCTAAATTTAATAGATCTTGCAGGTAGGGTGAGTACAAATTATAAGCTTAAACCATTGGCTTAAAATGACGTGCTGGTGCCGTCATTAACTTTTAATTTTTAAACCTATGAATTGGAATGGACAAAATGATGTTTTTAAATGGATTAATTGCGTATTTTAATTAAAATATTGTTTTCTCTCAGTTTAAAGAGTCGCATTGGCACACATACAGTAGACAAAAAAAATAAAATAAAAATTAGCAAAATCAGTGTTGACCATGTGCAACTGACAAAGAATTAACTGATCACGTCAACTTCGAAGCAAGCCTGCACCGTTTATTTTACTTGGGCCCTCCCACCAACGTTGCCACAGACCGGTTAACTCATTGAGAGTTGCACGACTGGTCAGTTTTGGTCGTGTGCGGGAATCGAACCCACGAACATCGTATCACCACCTGGCCAAGGTGTTTCCACGACGTAGCCAACTCAGCTAACACGACCAAAGGCCTAGCGGTGTTATTAAGGTTTATATAGTCAGTCCGCGCCCCTAGCGGATAGAACCGTAGTTGCCCGCGGTCATTAGTTACATATTTTGCTACTAGAGTGCCAATCAAATTCCGTTATAGGCTATTATGAATGGAATAAAATTACTACCTTAATGAGTTAATTGCTGTATTTTGGTTGGAGGGGCAAACATGGTCATGATCGTGATTATTGTGATTTTTCATATATTACAATAATATTTTCTCCAAATTATTGGGGAAGCAACTGCCCCCCCTGAATCACATCTGCGGAAGAATAATAAGAATTGTTTATTGTCAATCAATACAAATACAGGTTATGGACAATGTCAATACATCATGTTTTTTAACAACAAAATCAGAAATAACAATGTAGCATGTATTATATCGGCACACAAAATCGGTATATCTTTATTACAATATTGCTTCTAGGCAAATTTAAAAACTCATCTATTGAATAAAACGGATTTTCCATTAGCCAATTAAACCAGCTTTAAATAATGCTTTTTAAAAACATTAAAAGATAAGGAGAGAACAAATTGTGGAAGTTTATTGAACAGTTTTACACATATAACAAAAATAGGGTGGCCATAAATGTTATGGCCTTAAGAAATTTCATAAGAGGAACTAAAAAGTCGATACATAGCTGTATAATTCGTTCAACACGTTTTGGATATTAGTCACCACCAACATTGTTTTACAACAAGACGACATAAACAAGTATAAGCATAACAACAGGTATGTCGGTTGGACTCTGTAACAAAAATATAGTTATTCTTATCGATTTAAACAAGTCATACTTGAAATGTATTGCAGATATATTTTAGGGCTTAAATTTAGAGTAAAGGTATAAAATATAATGGTTTGTTTCTAATTGTACCAGTTCTTATGCCTCTACTAATTTAAAACGAGTTCACACGCAGCACGCTGACGTGAGGGAAGTGAATTTCTGTATAAAAACTTTCAAAACTCAAAATCAGTGTAAAAACGTACATTTATTCCAATTTTTATTAAAATCTGAAAACAGTGACTTTTTGGCTGTTCTGATGTTCCTGGTTTCATTTACCTGCGAAGCTGGGAATAGAATTTTGCGCATTAAAATGTTAGGAGAAGGTCTAGTTAGGCTTGAAAGTAGGCGTGAGGTTGCTGGGGATGATAAAAGAACTCTAACAAAGGAATAACAGGCTTTTCTAGTATAAAACCCCCATAAGACAACGTACTGTGTTTAGTCAAAACACATTTTCTTTAATAACTCGGTAAATATGTATGCTAGAATGACGAGAGAGGGCTTAAAACTTTCGCCTCACTGATTCCCATCTTTTTATATGCATTAATTTTGCATACGAGGCTTTTCTGACCCTTTTTGGGCCCAAAAACTCGAAATTTGAAATATTAATCCCCGAAAACGGGGTTTAGAGTTTTCCGATTGTTTTGCCAACGAACTTGTCCAACTGATTACAGAAAGTCTCTACCAAATTTGAAGTAAATCGGACAAAAAATGTGAACGCTAGAGTGCAAACACATATATATATATATACAATTTTGAACGACACCCCAAAACGTGTTCAGGGGGTCACATTAGGAACTTCTATGGTGTTCCCGGGCTTAAGTTTCACCGTGCGGGTCCTGCTAATAGTTATCACTAAAAATGTGATAACAGTTATTTTGTTTCAGGATCCCCCCACCTGGCACCGAACTTGACTCGATTCTGGGGTGCGATGAGTTCACTGACCACCCCTTACAACAGTCCCGAAGAGCAAAAAGCCACCTCCCCTTTCGCTGAAGAACCTCGTCAAAATGAACCTAAGCGATTCACCGTGACGCCTGCATACGTTGATCTTTGATCTTTTAGCTACATCAAATACTTATATTCTAGCAAAAAATGGAAGTTTACTACCGTAATGTTTTATCAGTGGCCCTCATTCAATGTATGTTTTAACATAAACCTCTACAAATGGATAAAAATTGTGAGCACATAATATTTTTCGTTAATTTTTTTAATTCTCAATTCTGTTTTTTCAACCTGCCTACAGCGGAAATATTTGTGTGGCATATTTAATTCTCAAAGTATAATCCCCTATACGAAATTATCTATTCGTCAAAACTAAACAATTTACTTTACTAATTATTAGTAAACAGAGGTAGTATTTAATTAAACGATATTTTCATTACAGAACAAATGTTTTACATAATATATAAATTATCATTTGTGTGAACAGTTATCGTTATGTTTTTACAATTTTATTCCTGTAAATAAATGTCATATTGATATTATTTTGATTTTAAAGTTTATTTCTGCTGTCAATTAAATATCTTACAATGCAACTATTTCATACGTAAATAAAGTTGAATGTTGTTGTTACTGTGATATTTATTTATTACCTAAAATCTTAAACTCTACTAATATTTTCCTAAATTCAAAATGTTTTCCTATATTCAAATTTACTGAATGCCATAACTGACAAGAGTTTAGTATACTCATTGTTTACTCATTGTTTATCATATTATATTATGCAAATAGCCTAGAGATAAAATATACATATTTGAGTCTCTATTATGTGACAATTTAATATTTTAGGAACATAAATCAGGAATATCGGAAGCGATTTATACACTAACAGATAGATTTTCTTATACCCTTATCTATTACCTATCTAACTTGTTTTTATTCAAGTTGAAACACTATACACATATGGTATTTTCTTCAAAACCTTGAATTGATTTTGTTAAACCTAATTACTGTACAGAGATAACTCTTATGAGCAGCAAGAACAAAAACACATAGGGACAAATGTTTTACCCCTATAAGGGCTAAACCACATATTTACATAATATGTGAATATATTTAATATGTGAACCTTTACATATTTGTTGTAGGGGGGAATTATTTACATAGGGTGCGGAGAAAGTTAGAGTTCGATGTATATGTATGTGAATAAATATGGATTGATGGATTAAGAGTATGAGGTGTATAAGGTGGCAGATAGATGTACTATTCATTTTAACATTTGTTTATATTGAATATAATTGCATTTATCAAATACATGTTTCATGTAATTGAATATGTTTCCATTGATTCAAACTGGTCATAAATAAAATTACCATACATATGGTTTTAGGACTGAATTTTAAGTTTATTTCGTAAAAAAGAAAGATAAAATAAATAACAAATTTGGTTTTGTATGCTGAATCCAATGGTGAAAAAAATTGGTTTAAAAAAAATATATATTATATGTACAAAATGTAAAAAAATAAATATTTTAGGGTTACAAAACCCTCCCGAAATACCCCTTTGGATGATAGGTTGATCTGCCTGGTTTTCGTACTTAGTCATAAATGTTGCTTTACTGTTTGTATCAAATTTCATCAAAATCAAACCATTTTTACGAACGTTATTTTGCTCATAGACACACCCACACATATATATGTATATATAGTTTTGAATGAAAATAGTGTTTTTGACCTCAAAACGAAAAGTTAACATGGTTCCGGGCCTAGGTCTTACCATGCCGACTACGGTAATAGCTTCTTCCCAATAGCAAAATTCTCTAACATATATAAGCTATTCAAAATTAAATCATTTAAACATTTGGACCTTATACATTCTTTTTTATGAAACAGTAAATTAGGTATTATTTTAAAATATACGCAATAACTTTACATACTTTTATAGAATTATAGGAATATATCAAGTTATAGTCTTAAAAAAAACATTTCTATGGAATGCCTAGGATTGGTATATAGAAAATATGGTAACCCCACAAATAATTATATTTATTTATAAATTACACCTATCACCTATCAATATTATTCATTTACTTAAATATTAATAAAGGTTAATATTATGAATACATATTATAATAGGGGACAAACCAACTTCCAGTTGAGGACGTGGTTTGCCCTGGGCTATCAACCAAGATCAGCCAATAGTAGACGTGCTGCATTGCCAAAACTCCACACCAGCTGAACGGAATAACATTCGAGTGATATTTCTCTATAGCAACAGTGACAGCGTACTAGCAGGGCCGTACTCGGGGGGGGGGGGGGAGGCAAGGGAGGGCAACTGCCCCGGGGCCCGGGCTCGGCGGAGGAGGCCCGGGCGGCTGGTCAGTGTCTTATTTAGGACACCGTTGTCTAAAAACAGGGTCACCTACTTGGATCCGACAGCAACAAGGGCCCACACCTTTTTTAACCCCCCCTCCCCCTTGTCACGTCACGCTCTAAAATAAAATATTTTTAACATGATTTTAGCTACCCCCCTGGCTACAAGGTTCCTCCTGAGTGCAGTTTGGTATAGGGCATAGGGTAAATAGTAAAATAAATTGTATACAAAGAAATACATTGTATTTAAACCAACCTTAAACATTAAACCCGTATAAAAAATTAAGTTATATTCCATGATGTGCATGCATCATGGTTTATTATGCCTTCATTATTTTGTTTAATTTAGTAAACTAGAGATTAAAAGGATTACACCTCTATTGAGGAGAGGTCACAAGGATTACAGTCTTTTCATAGAAAAAGTGAAATTTTAGCAAGCAATAACTTCCTTAAAATGCGCCAATTACATTTTTTTTTATTTGTCCATATAAGCTTTACTTAATATTTCTGATTACTGTACTTACTTTGGGTATAGTAATCATTTAATTTTAGACTCTACATATTGCACATAAATTCATCAGAACAGTTTGGATTATTCCCGTTTATTGTATATAGGCATATACTTAATTTAAATTGAAAGTATGTGCACGTCATGCTAGGTAATACCCTTCCCTACCCCGTCATGCATCACCAGACCCCCCTACCACTCTGGAGCGTGACGTGTTATATGTGCACGACCACTTCATCCTAAGGCCGGGTGCACACCAAGGTTCGTAGAGCTTTCAGACCAGGTGTGCTTATTTACATAAGAGCAATGTTCGCAGCAAAGATGTCTTACCAGGTCGTCCAGCTGATTCCTAAATAAACAACATACCATAAAGTGTTGCCAACATTAAGGGTATAATAATGGTACAGCTATTTTTAAATTGTCACTGGACATACAAAAGAATATTTAAACCCTTAATCCATTAATCTAATAATACAAATAAATCAAAACAATATATTAGTTTCATAAAATAACAGCTTATCATAGAATGTAAGCAGTTAAACAATGTTAATTATAATTACACTGAAGAGGAAAATATGGTACTCGTACGATAAATATCGTGTTCCAGTAATACTGCAGATTGGATTGGTGATCACGTGACCTTCCAGTTGTTTTTACGAGGTCTCTTCCGGTAAAGTAGAAAACCTTAAATAGATCGACTCAGCACACCTTGTCTGAAAGCTCTACGAACCTTGGGTGCACACTGCCAACTATATCGCAACTAGTCTGTCTGTAGTCTGACGTCTGACCATTGGGGGACCACACGAGGAACCACGTGGGTCACGGCTTGATGGCTTTTAACAGTATTGCACTGATTGATAAGCATGAGCAAAAGCTACTTTTTTTAGTTTTTCTATGAACTTGTTCCTTGTTATCAGAGTCCTAAAACAGGTTTACAATATTTATGTTGTTTATCACAACATTTCAAATTAACAAAACTTTTTCGATAATATGCGCCATTTATCGCAACAAACTTACAAACGTTCAAAGTTGTTATATTTTACGATGTGAGCAGTATAACATTAATAGATGTGTCAAAAGTTGAAGGTTGAATTTATAGAAAGAAGGTTATACTTTTATAGAAAGAATGTGTTTCTAACTTAGTGGAGAAACTGTGGTCTTGAGGGTTGATTGTGTAGAAACTAAATTAAAGATTAAGACAATTTTATATAGGCCTAATTAATTGTAGGTTACTAACCTGCTTGCTAAGTAGGCAAAATGTACTGATAAAACAATTTTTGTATTTCCACCGCCTTGTATTCATTAAAAGTACTGATTAGATTTTGTCTCTTGATTGCAATTTATGTAATTTGAACTATAAACCACTTTTTATAAACCTTTTACAGTAATAGGGGCTTTTAATAGTAATAGGGAAATGTGGGAATTTTAGTGTTTTCCCAAAGTGGGGAAATGCGGGGAATTTTCGGTACTACTAGTGGGGAAATCACTATAATTTAATCTTAATCTGGGAACACTGCGCACTGACTGGATGAGGATGGTTGGCAGCTCATGAAAATGGCGTTTGTAAGAGCCAGTGGGAGTGACGTTTCAAATAAATTTTTAGAAATATTACAGAATGATCTCAAAAACCTATCCATTGAAACAAAGAAAAAATTTCCACAAATAAAAGAAGTAAGTTTTTTTTCTAATCATATTTGTTTCCCTAAATGGATGGATGACACAGGTTCAAAGTAGGGTTATGTTAAGACTTTGTTGTTATTACAAAATAATACAAAATACCTGTCATAATATTGTATTTTACTTGAACAACAAACAAACAAGCAAACTCGAACAACAAACATTTATACTACTTGCACATTGATTGATATAAATGGGCAAATTATCTCGTACACATAAAACAGTGCTCAGAGCCTTCATCATTCATCAAGGGATTAGGCTAATTTATATAGGTAGTAATTTTATCCCCAATTCAGTTATGATCAACACTAAAAAAAATGGAAGCAGTGACAACATTTGTTGGTACAAATTTAAGGGAACTGTAAAAACGAACCCAAATAAATATACAAAACGAGTTTGTCAAAATTCTATAAAATGACTAGTCTTACTGTATTGCTAACATCGTGGGGTAGACTTTCATAAGTGGTGCCAAAAACAACCGAATGAAAAAATCGAAAGTTGTAATATCGATATTTTCTATCGAATGAAAATTCGAAATTTGTAATATCGATATATTGATATTAATAATCGATTTAGAATAATAATTTTAAAACATATGATATTTTAATAAAAATTATAAATAAACAAAGTTGAACTAATTTTTTTATAAAAATGACGTTCAATTTTCGTAAGCTTTGTAATTTAGCTTTAAAGGATGATTTGCAATGTTTTTTATATTTGCAAGAGGTAGAATTAATACCAAAAACTCCAGATTGTGACATATGCGGAAGACAACGGATCTATGGAAATCTTACTTCGGTTTGACTGACAAAGGGTATGTTCACTTTACAGTCAATCATAGTAAGAATTTCATAGATCCGTTATCTGGGGCAAATACCCAGACAATCGAAAGCTCTTGGAGAGCTGTTAAACGATCCTTGAAAACCGGAATCAGATCCGATTACTTGGCTGAACACCTTTGCGAGTACCTTTATCGCCGTGAAGTAAAGATGACGGACGAAGATGGATTCTTTCACTTCATCAAATCAACTAAAATGTTATATCCTGGACTATAGTTTTTTTCTTTGAACCATGTTCTTATATTCTTATTTTTTTAAAGAAAGTTATTTGTTTTGTTTCTGTTTACGATTGAATGTTATTTAATATCGTATGATATATATCGGTAGAAAACATCGATATTACAACTTTCGATTTTTTCATTCGGTTGTTTTTGGCACCACTTATGAAAGTCTACCCACATCGTGTAGCGTCGAAGGGCATTTGCCTCCCCAACAATCAAGAAGGTTTTGTCACAGCGCAATTAGGCCAAAATCATGTAGTCCGGTCATAATTTAAATCCCTTTTCATCTGGCATGTTTGTAATTTTAAACCGATATTTGGCTACATTGTGAAACCACCATTTACGGCCAGTAATTCATGGTTTTAACACATCTTATAGTTCATAATATCATCATCCTTTTTTGCCTTTTTCATGAGGATTGATCATCATTTATGGCCAATATTACGCAATTAATTGGCCAGATCAGTGAAAATTCAGTTCGTGATCGGTTGCAATTTATTGTAAAGTAGCGGGACTTTTAATGACTAGGCCTACCATATTCTGAAACTGAGTCAAATTTGCTAATGCCCGCACATTCACGGTTATTGCTATCGCTATTTACACGTACAGGGCACCACAAGAGAGCCTGTGATTTTGAGAGTTAACCCATTGCAGTGCCCTGGTCTAACATGCAAATATAATAAACTGATGTCTACAAATAAACACTTCATAAATCTAGACTTTAAATTGTTTGCCATTACCGACAACACTAATTTCGTAATAGTAATAACTTAATAGTTGTTTCTCATGATTATTTATTTATAGGCCTATACATTTTAAACATTTAAACGAGCCAAGTTTCCTGATTTTGTCAAACCATTGACTATACACCTATACTAGACTGAAAAACTTATGGGCCCCGTCTGATAACAAAAGAGGCGGGATTCTCCACGTAGTTCTGACTGCGCTGGATAGAAATCGCCACCATCGTAAGCAATGGCAGACGTAACTCTGGCTCATGCCGATTGGCACGCTCAGCTTGGCCGTGGCGGGATTTTAAAATCTTATTTTGCTAATAAAACAACTGTCTCGCTTTCCTCGCAACTCGGAAGTTTTAATATACGATTTAACAAAGGCTGTAAGGCTGTAATAACAAAGGTTGTGTGAAGTAAAAATAATATTGTAATAACTGTTACCAACTTGTAATAAAATTGGTGTCGACGTCATAACCGTCTTTCACCAGCGTCAATCAAGTGAGCTCTGTCTGCTCGTGTTCCTATGCGATTCCAAGTAGCGTATTGTCTACTAGGAGGAAGCACATTCGATAGCCCCTGTTGCCGACCACACTCAATAGATTGTGCTGTTTCTTGGTTAACCAATTTCAGCATTGCATTTACCGTCTACTACAGGTGTGTAGTCAATGGTTATACATTTTTTTTTCTTCTGTCAAGGGAGAAAACCCCTAGACACTGGGATAAAAAGCCAATGTGCCCTCCCAAAACTTTGGGTCACACTACCCCTATGTTTGCTAGTCTTATCTGAAGGTGGTTAACTTTCCTGAAAATGTAGTTGCAGTGCTATTCATGCTATAGACTATTAAATTCTTTAAGTTAAACTACGCAAAATGTAATTTTCAATACTCAAGATGGTTAAATAATTTAAACGCTTATATTTAATTTTGCTTCAGAAACAACATTGTAGAAGTTTAGACTTAAAAATGTTATTTCTGCAGAAGCATGACCACGACCACAACCATTCCCAAAAACATTAGCCTATTCAACCAATTTGAAGGTAATACCAGAACGTTTTCTTGCAGGTGTTTGTAGATCCATGCTTAAGTTTACCCCTGCGATACATCAGGAGAGCTTTTATTAGTTAAGATCATAGCAAATAGGCCTATAATGAGGGTGAAGAATTTTAGGATTGATAATTAGCCTAGTATGAAAGTAAACCTTTAGCAACTTCAAACTGTACTTATTCTTCATTCAGTTACACAGGAAATTTTGTTACTTTGTTTGCAGACTATTATTTTAACCCTTTGCACTCCGATGTCCAATATATTGGTCGTCGCTGTTTCGGCCAAAAACTCCGCGGTCTGATATATCGGCCGTTCGCAAAATGTGCGAAAAACTCCGATGTCCGATTTTTCGGACATCCGCGAAACCAATGTTACCGGCTTTATAAAACATCCAAATGCACTACCTTTGCGATAAATGGAAGCCAGATAGTTGTGGAGTATCACCGTGTAGTCAGTATTGATTTACTCTATGTCGTTTTGTTGTGTGATGAGTTGTTTTGATGATGTTATGCCCACCATATGTTTTGGTTTCATTGAGAATCAGATGTTTGTTGTTTACACTGACACATTTTGTTGGTGTTTCAAGTTTTCGGTTATTTTTATATGCTATATTCAGTTTATATTTAGTCTGAAATTAATTGCAATGATATTTCTTTTGGAGTAGGACTTTAAAATCGCCGACTTGACGTTCACCTAGCCTAGCTGATATAGGCCTAGGCTAGGCCTAAGCCATAGTTATTTTTATATTTGTTTACTTTTGGAAGTTTTATGATATTTCATGTTATAGTTAGAGTTGTACAACAAAGTTGCAGTAGATTTTCTGGGCAACAAAAATTTTATATTTGTTTTTTGTGTTACAAAAAAGTTAAAATTTGGAGGACCGTTTGTAAATGAGCCTAATACAATTTTCATTTTTTCCCCTTTTACTTGCTTGTTTTTCGAGATAAATACATGAAATGTTGTTTGCATGTTTATAACTAAATGGGGAATCTGAAAATATCAATATAATGTGAGGGGTCAATGGTTTTTTTTAGCTATTACACCTCAAAGTTAACTTTTACAACAATTTTTTTTTTAATTAAAAACAATTTTTTTTAGTCACAACTATTTTTGTTATTGTTCGAAAACTCATAAGGAATAAAACAAAAAAAGAATTATAGCTCTATCTGTTAAAACATAAAATTTACAGCTTTTCCCCAAACCCTTGCAAAATTGATTAAAAAGGCCTGGAGTTTCTGGCGAGTACTTTCAGAAAAGTACCCGGAGTTTTTGGCAGTGACCAAACATTTTTGTCCGGAGTGCAAAGGGTTAAATATTCCCTTTCGAGGCCTCCTCTTATCGGCCGAGGCCCATGGCACTTTTCGGATGAGCCCTCGGGGAAAATGGCCTCGGCAAATGTTTGAAAAAAAACACACTATATGTGTAGCCTATATGGAGGACCTTATTTACAGTGTAGCCGCCCTACAAGGGTTCTATTAGCCAGATCACAATATACAATTGTGAGGGAGTATTTTAGGCCTAAATTATAGGGGAATTTAGTTTTATGGTCTAGAATAAATTAAAAACCCGTATTACGAAAGATAAAAGTGTAAAGTTAAAACGCCCTGGGCGTCATACTAGTTCTCCACCTTCCGCATATGTTGGAAAGGTGAAACGCCCTGGGCATCATACTAGTTCTCCACCTTCCGCATATGTTGGAAAGGTGAAACGCCCTGGGCATCATACTAGTTCTCCACCTTCCGCATATGTTGGAAAGGTAAAGTTAAAACGCCCTGGGCATCATACTAGTTCTCCACCTTCCGCATATGTTGGAAAGGTAAAGTTAAAACGCCCTGGGCATCATACTAGTTCTCCACCTTCCGCATATGTTGGAAAGGTGAAATTTGGTCCACTGATTGCTTAGGTGTTAGTTAAAATTCATTGTTGTAGCCCCTGTATTAGACTAAAATAGGTCATCACCTTGATCGTACCTTGTCGTCAACAGTTAAAATTTTGTAGGGAATCAATCCACTACATGTTTCACCGTAAATACAGCATTTTCAAGTGGAGTACAAAAGCACATTTATCCAAACAGGATATGTCAAAAGTTAAAATTGGAACATATCACAAACACAATTACGAGTATGCTTCTTGCCGGCGCCGTAGCTTGATGAGTAATTAGCGTGTGGTAGGCCTACCGGTATTTATCCGTAATTGTGTTTATGACTGTGTTTGTGATTGTTCCAATTTTAACTTTTGACATATCCTGTTTGGATAAATGTGTTTTTGTACTACACTTGAAAATGCCGTATTTACGGCGAAACGTGTACTGGATTGATTCCCTACAAAATTTGAACTGCTGATGATAAGGTATGTACCTATTTTAGTCTTAGGTGTTAAATAGGAAAGGTTAGAGCCTTTTATTTTGACTGTACTTTAGGGCTCCGCCCTGTGGTTATTATAAGTTCCAATTTTATTCTTCTTTTGTGAACATTTCTTATATCAACAGATGTTCATTATTACAAATGGCTCATAAGGTTAACTACAGAATGCAGCATTCACAAGGGTTGTATTCCTTGGTTGAAACCGGTTCAATAGCGTCTAACTTGGTCACTAATAAGACAAGTTTTTCATCAAGATAAATAACAGAATTTTCAGGGTTAAGTTACTATAAATACCGTAGTTCTATAAATATCAGATATTTCTTGCGTAGGCATTGGCCTGTAAGAAAAATGTTTATTTGACAGTCAGCTGTTTGAATTACCTATTATTCCACAGTTAACATCAGTAGAACTTGTATTTCCCATAATTTTTTGTACTTTTTGAATGTCCATAAGAATATCTTTGGAACTTTGACAATCTATAAGGTGGAGCTCCAAAGTCAAATTGGTTTAAAAACCTTTTACTATTCCTATTTTAGACCTATGAATGAATAAAATGTACCCATACATTTAAGTTGACCTCAAATAATCATCTAGCTGGAAATTTTCCTTTATTCTTACAGTTTTCAGTTTTACATTAGCGTGTTAAAACCATAACTAAGGCCGGGTTCACACAAGCGCTTTGCAGCGGCTTCAACGCAGCTTCATTTTGCAGCGCGTTTTAGGCAAAGCAGTTGACTGCCGCGGCGACGCCTCACGCGTGAACTGCTCCATTTGACTTCATGCTCTTCTTAAACGTGCTGCAAAATGAAGCTGCATTGACGCAGCTGCAAAGCACTTGTGTGAACCCGGCCTAACACTTATTTTAAAACTTTATCATGCAATTCTCATTTGATTGTTGGTTGTAATCTACTGCACAGAATGTTTTGATTATTTGCACATTATCTTAGATATACCATTGGGTTTATATCTACTAGAGGGGACACCTTACGGGAGCCAGAGTTAGTAAAAGCAGTGCTGCGATCTGGCGTCATATTAAGATAACTAACGTGATCTGTGGCGTCGTTAAGCCGAGTTAACTCGTCTGCCGTACACGACCCATGTAAACAAAATATCACTATGATGACCATCACAAAAAAAGGTTTAACTTATTCAAACATTTTTAAATCTCTACAAAAACATCCCTAACAAAAATATGATGAACAAAACCGCGACGTTCCCTGGCGGCGTAGGATAGAACTACGTCGACAAATCTCTAATATTAATTTGCATTGCGTGTCGCTTCTAGTAGATATAAACCCAATGGTTGTACAAAGTTAAGTTAAGAATTTAGCAGGGTTTCGATTTTGTGAAACCCCTCAAAAAATAGGCTATATATACTGTACATAATCTCAAGGTGCCAATGGTGGGGATTAGAAAGTGCTTGAAAAGTGAGAAAGGCATCAGCAAAGGTTTTATCCAGGCGACATCACTAACGAATGTACTCGAAGAGGGGGCTCCAGTCACCGGCTTCTTCCGTAGGCCAATGTTAACTTTCATCCTCAACAGATTATTCAAAATTGTTGATTTACAGTTAGAGTAGTTTTAGATACCCTATAGAATATGAATAAATACGGCGTTTGTGGCATCAACAGCGCTTGTGGCATCATTACCAATTCATTTCCTTAGATTCTCTAATGTTGATTTCCGTTTATTTACTAATCAATATAGAAGGGCTAAACCCTCTGGTTTGGGATTTTGCACCTACCATAGCTTAACTAAATTGCTGCCAAAATATCTACCCACAAAAGGTCAAATATTGGCATTATTTAAAACGTAATAGGTTAGCCTATCTTTTTCTCTTCTTACGAGGCTACCATAATTCAGAATTATAAACCAAATATAACCTACAGGAATTACATTTCTTAAATAAATCCAGAAAACAAAAAGGAGGATTGTGATAAATTTAAATCTAATTAAAAATAATTTGGCCTATTGGTTAGTTTAGCATTGTATTAATTTGAGGAACTCGGTGGTAGGTTTTTCTGACAATTATTGTGGAATAACAATAACATTTTGCAATGCTAGGTTATAAATTTGAACTTCGACATTGTGTAGTAATATAGGCCTATTTATTATTACACTAAAGTCAAACTGTACATGTGGTCCAAAAACATTCAATAGGCTATTCCATTTGTTTCACCTAAAATTTAGCATTAGGCCTATAAAGAATGTACTTATGACATTTTTAAAGAAAAATTGATCTTAATTTTATTAAATATGTTTGTTTTCAGTCTTGTGAAGAGGGTATCATCAAATTGAGAAATGGAGTTTCAAACCCGCAGACACCAATATATTACTTGGTCAATCAGATCCTCTATCCTGTTGTTCAGGGATGTGAAACCAAAGACCAAAGAATTGTTAAGGTATGAAGTTGTTTTATATTTTATTTGTTTACCTCAGGACTATTTCTTTGCTAGCCAAAATCTAGTAATTTTCTTCGTTTAATGTGCCTCTAAGTGTGTCAAAAAATAAATACTAGTTATCTAAGAGAATTAATGTTACTAATAATGTTCAAGATTATAAATTAATAAAAATTTAATTAAAAGTAATACTAAAATAGTGTGACCTAGTTATCAATGTAATCAACTTCTCAACATTTCAAAGAGGTGCATGACATAATTTTCAGCCAATTCAAGGTAGGATTTTTTTAAATTTTAGTTGAAATATATTTATTGATTTGGTTTTTCCCAGTCATTTTTTATAAAATCTTCAGCCTAATTCAGTTGGCCCGAATGTAAAATCAACAGAACCAAACAATAATTGAAATTAGGTTGGATTAAATTACGTAATTATTACCAAACGTCTTACGGCACTTACAACTTAAACTGTACCCGCATATAAGATGGAAAATTGAACAAGTTCAATATCTATGGGTCCCATCAGGCCTAAAGAAAAAAATTTTAGTTATGTTGTACTGTGTCATATTTGAAAGTTTACCGTTCTTTTTGAGTACTGTGTGCCTATGAATGTATTAAAGCGCAGTAAGACATAGGCTACTTAATTTTCTCCTGTAGTTATAAATATACTGGGTGTCCCACGAAGAGGTCGCTATTTTTTAATTAATATACCAGACGTATCGAACACGCTACAAACTTGAAACTCTACAGTTATAATAAATACGTATCTAGAAAAAAAACCGAGTCTCATTTGATTCTGATTAATCAGAACAAAATGGCAGAACATCAAAATAATGGTTCCTTTTTTTAAAGTAATTTTATTTGCAAAACCATTTTAAATTAATTCTTTATTTTTTACAATGTTATTAAGTAAAAAAAATGAAAGAAATAAAGAGATAGGAAAGTGACAAAACCTAAATTAAATTAATTTGATTCATATTTCTTCATTCAAACTGATGTCCATCAATCGCTCTGCACTGATGGCAACGAAACAAAAATGAGTCATAAGTATTTTTAAAAAATTGCCGAGGTATCAACAGCTCCTCTTCAATCAACCTCATTAATTCATCATCTGTCGAAATGTTGTGAGGATAAACCTTTTCCTTCAATAAGCCCCATAGGACATTGCGGGATTAATCAGAATCAAATGAGACTCGGGGGTATTTTTTTTACATATATATTTATTATAACTGTAGATTTTCAAGTTTGTAGCGTGTTCGATATGTCTGGTATATTAATTCAAAAACAGCGACCTCTTCGTGGGACACCCGGTATATACTATCTTTATCAAAAAGTTATTTGGGGATTCTGTGATGAGCAGAAGTGAATACGGGTCAATCCCACCAAATGGGATAATTTAGGTTAAGGAAAATTTTTAAAATTAAAATTGTCAAATTGTCTTCTACTATTGACTGTTTAGTCTCATACATTTTTGGGAACACTCCAATGCTGCAGCAGAGCACAATTTTCATTTTTTATATGAAAAAATAAACATTTTCAGTGATCGGTCACACTCACTTAACCTCCCACAAAAAATTAGTTTAAGACATTTTATGCAAACAACTGACAGAATGTTTAATTAAATAAACAATAACAAAAACATAACGTGTATTTATTTCCTGATTCCATCATTTTAACCTTTAAAAATTAGAAAATGGTATTGAAGTTGGAAGTGTATCATAATTTGGTACCTAATACCTAAAATTTATTCATTGGAAAACATTTTTAAATAATGATTTTACTATTGTGAGATGTGAATACATTTTTCCATCAGTTTTATGTAAATATATATATCAATAAAAATATATTATCGTCGTTTAGTTAGTATTTTTACCCCGTGACCGGCCTGTAGCAGACGTGACCGGTCTGTAACAGACGTGACCGGCGGGTAACAACAGTGACCGTTTGGTAAACTCACGTGACTTATACCACTAAAAGGTAACATAATACATCTAAAAGACAATAAAACTTATTCATTACTATAAAATATGAAACTTACTATTAAAGTTATAGATTTCCTGAAATATCTACAAAACCAGGGAAGAATTATATCGTATCTCAATTCACAAACAGTACGGTCACACTTATAAATCATAACATGTTAATCTTTTATGAAAAAGCTAAATATATCATAACAAGTTAACAAGAACTAAACACAACCTCAAAACGTGGTTAGCCTACAAAGCTTAACTGAATGACTATTAAACATAATGTCTCGGATATACAGATCGGTCACACATAACAGTACCGGTCACGTGAGAGATCTGTTCGTGACCGATATGTATATTCGAGACATTATTTTTAATAGTCGTTCAGTTAAGCTTTGTAGGCTAACCACGTCTTGAGGTTGTATTTAGTTCTTGTTAACTTGTTATGATATATTTAGCTTTTTCATAAAAGAACAACATGTTATGAATAATAAGTGTGACCGTACTGTTTGTGAATTGAGGTACGATATAATTCTTCCCTGGTTTTGTAGATATTTCAGAAAATCTATAACTTTTTCTGAAAAAAACTACACTCATAAAACAAACTATCAACTGTTAGAAGAATAGATCAGATGTTTCCTGCTCTTTTTACCGCCACACCTTTTTCTGGACACTCCGTTAGTTTTACGCGTCCTTGAACCACGGACATTCGGAGACACTACTTGTCAATACGAAAAAACCATTTTCCCACTCAACTTTCTCCAGACCGATGTTAACGTGTAGAAGTACAGGTTAAATTGTCATTGGTTATACACCAAAGTCGTTGGCAATCGTCTGCTTGACATATTTGTTTTGATCAGCATAACCTCCAAGCCAGTTGGAGACGAGTGACCGATGGGTAAATAAAGACATATTTAATCGTTTACACTTTATTTATTTATTATTTGGAGTGTAGGATAGGGTTGAAAGGTAGGAACAAAGGTTGTTTAATCAAAGCAATAAAGGTTTTAAAAATATATAATTTAATTTTTCATTTTTCTCTTTGAGACCTAAGTTATCCCATTTGGTGGTATTGACCCATACACTCATAGAAACCTATTCTAGGCTATTGGTATGTTCATGTAATGTTACCTTACAGTCATTTTGTTTTTAATGGTATAATTTCTGGAAGTACATTCTTCAAAATGTTAAACCGACATCAGTCAATTTACAGTGGCGTTCTTTACGTTAATTAGATTTTCAAAGTAGGTAAAATAATATCTAATTAACCTTATAACCTTAAAAATCGTGAATGGATACATGAACCGAGAGAAATCTTTTGCCAAATAGGTCAAGTAAAAAAGTCGGTTTCAAAAAGCCAAATTTACTAGGTTAACAAATTTATTTATTTATTTATTCATGAACAGCAAACAGCCAGTTTATCAGATGGTAACATGTTATATATAAATCTAATGCTTATCAGTCTTAGTAATTATTTGCAAATAGGTTACAGGCAAAGTTACCGATACCTAAGCCGTAACTGAAAACGCAGAATGTAATTTTTATATCAAATTTAAATCTCAGTTCTGAGCATAAATGATTTAGGAACATTTTCTTTTCAGTGTGTTGCTACATTGCTATACTTAAGAAGCCTCAAACAGTTAAACCTTCTTTTATGTTATCGATGATATAAATATGTGTGTTTAATAATAACCTCTCAGTTATGATTTAGGTAATAAAATCAAACTTATACAATTATTACTACATTTCTATGCATGGAATTAAACTCCTAGACTTTTGTCATGGGAAATTTATATGCAAACCTTCCCAATTCACTTGTATTGGTTTTGATTTCTTACTTGTAGATGTGTCTGGGAATCATCCAGAGGCTAATAACCAATCAAGTGGTGGACCAGAAAGGAGCCCGATACATCACGGATACACTTTGGATGCTGATGGAGTCGGGGACCGAAGAAGTCAAAATCCTGCAGTCCGTCACATTGCTTCTCACGACAAACACAGTTGTCCATGGCGACACGTTGGCCAGAGTCAGTCATGTTTTACTTACAGATTATAATGTACCGGAGTTGGGGCTAAGATAAGGTGACCAGATCTGTAGAAGCCTAAAGCGAGACATAGTTTAACTAACTGAAAATACCGTGGTGTGTGAGGGGGTACGGAATACCCCCCTACAAAAGTCGGGGAGTCTGGTGGCCCTCCCTGGAAGGTTTTAGAAAAATGGAACGATATGAGTTTTGTGCAGTTTTTGCCCAAATATTACTTAGTACTGGAACAATATGTTCTGTGATCATATTCACAAAATCATTATACAATACAGAACCATCACTATGATATGCGAAACTTAACAAATAAACGAAAATACCAACCAAAATTACTAATAATTGCCATAGGAAGGGGATTAACTTGAATCTTAATTAAAACTGAACTCTGCTTAAATTCACGATACATACATTTTAGCAACGACATGCATTTCTTTGTTTCTGGTTTTAACTAGAATGACTTGTTCTCGATCCATAAATTGTTCATGTCATTCCCTCCACAGGTGCATAGGTACCAGACATAGAGAGTGCAATAGCTCAGTTAAAAGCATAGAAAAAAATGTTAGGACCCAGTACTTTTGTTTTGCTTCAAAGTGTTTGAACAATTCAACACAATGCTGGTCAATGGGAGTCTTGTATTCAACACATTAAAAAAATACATTGGTTTTTATGAACCATGTAAAACTGCTATGGTTTTTATGAACCAATGAGTATGTCCATGTAAAACTGCTAAAGCGGGACATTAGGATGTCCCCACAGGAATCATGGGGACGCCGGGACATACCTCACTAAAGTGGGACTGTCCCGCCGAAATCGGGGCATCTGTCATCTTAGGCTATGAGGGGGTTCCAGTCACAGAAGATTTTGTATTTCTACCTCTTCCTCCCATCATGCTAACCGAGTAGTTTTGCTGCCCTAAGTTAAACTTTTCAGCCTTTAGTCTAAGTAAAAAATATATTTATCATTATTTGAAATAGTAAAATCACAACATTTACCACCCTCAAAATCTGCCGACCTCCTCCGGGGCATAGCGCACAGGTCACCTACCCCTAGGGCCGGGCATATCTCCCTTAATACCAGTGTTTACTGTTAAGTCCTGCACCTCCTTAATTTACTATCCAAAGTCATTGATTTATGACTCATTTTAAAGAACAAAAAATACCTGTTTATATCAGTGAGCAGAATTTTGATATGGCCTAGCAGTTATCCCATTGAAAATTGACATTTTTTAATTTTGGAATTTTATTTATTTTTTTTTATATAAAAAGAGGTTGGCAGCCTCTTTTTGCCTTACTTTGCCCGTCCACATAGACTGTACATCTGTGCGTGGAAAGTATCCAGCAAACCAAGGAACAGTTACAGTACGAGTTGAACAGTACTGATAAAATTTACTTGCCGGGGCTGGGATTCGAACCCGCCACAGGGCCATACCATGGTTCCGGACTCTGACGCCTTGAAACTAGGCCAGCGACTCACTAGTATTGTTCTGGCATAAGACGATCTATTGAAACAGCGCTGCGCTTGGAAATAAGGTTTGAGGTGGATGCCCGCATTTGGATAATTTATGATTAAAAGCTGTCTACTCTTGTGGCTCCCAACATTGCTTCCATGCTGTTGTGTATACTAAATGTTAATTTATAGGTTTTATTCATTCCTCCTTTTGCAAGTAAGAAATCTCATATTGAACTAAAATGTATCCAAAATATTAGTACAGTTTGTTTTCTAGTAAGCATTAACCATAAATTATTTTAAATGTTATATTTAAAATTTGATCTTATTAACTTATTATGCATTGTGATATTAGTGAAGATTAGTGTGATATTAGTGAAGATAAATATTCAGTTTTCTTTAACACATTCGCTGCACAGTACGGTACCCGTAGTTGCGGTTATAGCCCGTACAGTTGCCATGCAACCGTTACAGGCTTCATTGTGCACCAGCGTGGCGCGTGGGGTAAACGATTTGTTGCCAGTGTGTAGCTTAGAGTGTGAGCTTTATTTTGGTGTAGGTTGGTAGTAAATTTCCCCCAATATCCCGGTCGTCACGGGACTTCCCCGCTGTCGTTGTTGTCCGACTTATTCCCTGTAAGTGGCAACCCTGGTTGTCTACTGCTATCTGGATTGTTCTGCTACCTGGTGGCGTTTTGTAGAACTACGTCCAGTGGTGTTGTAACGCAGTACAGCACCACACAGTGTTTTTTGTCATTCGTTAGCCGGGAATTCAAAATGTGACCACGCCTATCGGAACAGTTGCGGCATGGCGGGAACACGTGCCCCGCAGTGGACGTGTTAAAACTATTTTAAATATATTTTTTGATAATGATATCTGTCCCGATATTTTTCATTTTTGTGAAAGTCCCTTCCAGGAAGGAATAAACCTTACCTTAGCAGATTGCGCCACAGTCCATGTGCAACTCTAGCCGCTGACACCTTATGCCTCAAGCCATCTCCATCCATTACACCCAAATTACCATTAGACCTTCGATACGCCACCTTCTCACTCCCATCTTTCTTACGTCATCCTCTAGGTCAATTTAGGCCCTCTTTTACTTCTGCTACCTGGAGTTCTTCTAAAGGGCAGTGTCATCCGGCATCCTCAGTACATGCCCTGCCCACCTTATCCTGGCTACAATATCTCCTTCTTCAAACAATTGTTGAGGCTTTGCATTTGTTCGAATCCGCCAGCCACCTCTTTCTTTTATGGGCCCCAAAGATTGTCCAAACAGAATAAAACAAAATTTTAATAAAAAAATTGCATTTGTTTTTCATTGTTTATTTTTTAAATACAGTAGACTCTCGCTAATCCGGCAAGTTCGGGACTTTAGTAGTGCCGGATTACCGAAAATGCCGGATTACTGAGCGCCGTAATTGTGAGAATAGCGGAAATACCGCTAAAAAAGCGGACTGAACAGGAAATCATTGGTTAGCGGGCCATTATTCCGTGTTTTATTGTGCTTTCTCTGATTTCAATAGTGATGGAAAATATTAAAAACAAAATAACATTTCAACCACAAAATTGATTTACAGTAGGCCTATTATATTTTATTACATACAGTTACTCCTGCCTGTTGCCCGCAAACTCTACCAATCGTGCCCGAAATACTTTTACGGTGTACAAACGAACATTTTTAGAACCCTTAGGCCGATGCCGGATTATTGAAAGTGCCGGACCATCAGATGCCGGATTAGCGGGCTTTCACTGTACTTAGTTTGAAGAATTAATCCTCACACCGATAAATACCATAAATAATATAACTTAAATGAATTTACTTTTTACATGCCTAGCACTCAACTCTACGTAGGCTGGCTTTTTACAACATATTTTTATGTCGATATCATTCTCTTACCTCGCCAATTCATTACCGTTATCTATCAATTTATTTAATTGTTATCACAGAATTTAGTTCTCTGCTTTCGACTCCACTTTACCAAAGACTCGACAACGATAAACACGGCCGGAGCGACTGTGAGGCAGTTGGTGTCACTGGTGTTTGAGCGAGTCATCGCCGAGGATGAGCATTTCAAGACCCAGGACTCTCCGGTTGCAGAGGTCAACTTTGAGGAGCTCAAGATTCCTCGGAATGTTGCCCCCAAGGGGCTGCGTCCTTGCGCCGGCGATGCTTATCTCATGTTCCAGGTCAGTGCGTCGGTGGTCAAAGTAACATATAAAACAAATATACAGGTGTTCCGCGAGAGTATGGCACAAAAGCAGGATTTGGTATAACTCATCTAAAGAAGTAAAAAACTTCATATAAACCCTTTTCTAAATCGCTTTGTTTTCCGTCTGTCTGCCGTAGTGATTTTTAATCAATGCATCATATCTTAGGAACTACTTAAGGTACTGACTTAAAACTTGGCATGTGTGATACACTAGTTTAGGGATAATGTGGTATTAAATTTGTTTTTTCTATCTTCAATTGTTTCAAAATGGCTGCCATTTCACCTTTTTAAGGCTGAATATCTTGAAAACGGCAAATAATTAAACATTTGATATTCACATTTTTTAAATTTTAAAGGTATTAGGGACCTAAGCTTTAAAAATTTGAAATGGCCGCCATTTTTAAACGATTAAAGATAGAAATACCAAATTATCCCTAAACTAGTACAACACACATGCCAAGTTCCAAATAAGTACCTCTAGTGGTTCTTAAGATATGCTGCATTGACGAAAGCGAGAGAAAGTCAAGCGAACTCAAATAAACGTTAAACATATAAAAACTAGTTTTTTGCTCCCTTTGATGAGTTCTACAGAACTCCTGCATTTGTGCCACACTCTTGCGGGATACCCTGTACACAGGTCTACACAGGTATTTTATAATATTTGTTTTGAATATAATCAAATTCAAATATGAAAAACACGTCGGTGCCAAATAAATTATTCATTGCTTTTGTAATTAATATTTTTCAGTGTTCAAGAAATGTTTTTAATACCTATACAACTAACAATGGATTTAGGTTAAAGCCAATAATAATTTTTGAGTTTGAATAATTAGCCTAAGTTGAATTTTTTACTTTTATGATATTTTCATGCTTTTTAATAATTGGTTGCTATTATTATAGTCATTGTCATTAGATTGTTTTGAGTTGTATATATATATATATATATATATATATATATATATATAAGTGTGTTTATTGAGCATATGTAATGAGTTATGGCAACCACTTCAAACAGAAGTTCATAATCTGATATTGGTTTCTGGCCATTACTACGAGGGACAATACATATTTGTTATCAATATTGTGGGAACCAGTAGCTGTTTTTTGCCAGTCGTGTGTGGTCTGGTTTAGATATTCAACAACATGCATTCAGATAGGTGTTTCTGGCTGACATAAATGTGAATAATCTAAGTGACTAATATAAATTGTAGGTTAACATGAAACATATCAGCTGCTATATTGCCAGTTTATATTAGGTAGTTCAGTTGGCTTTGCTAATAGTATGTAGTACAATTGCAAATTGTTCAAAAATTGTGTATTCCAGCTGTTAATCGTGTTTGATAGAATGGTGTTTGACAGAAGCTGGCTATTGTGAGTAATCTTCTGTGAACCTGTCAGAATATCTATTCTGACACCTAATACCTTTGAGTTGAGAGTTTTCAAAAGACTTGGCTGGAAACTGGAATTTCCAAGTACCCTAATTTGAAGAATTCATCTGTAGTGAATTATCTCCTTGCATCATGAATAACTGTTTGAAATATTTGTGTAGGATCTCGTACAACTGGTGAATGCAGATCAGCCTTTTTGGTTGGTAGGAATGACAGAAATGACGAGGACCTTTGGCCTGGAGCTTCTAGAATCTGTCCTCACCAATTTTTCGTCAGTATTTTTCAAAGTAAGAGGTTGATATTTTAAATCATATTTTAGTTTTTCACCATACAAATCACTTATTTATTTATATAATTGCAATGTACAATTTTATCTTAACAATCTGTAATCAAAATGTTTCATATGTTGTATTTATTAAAACACACTATAAAAAGATATATGTAAAGTAGATTACCACATATTTATATGACATTTTATGCTTGTTTTGACCTGCCAAACAACTAAGTAAAGTTTGTTTGTTTCACTTTGAGGCAATTTAGGGGTGAGCTAGTAGTGTTTTTTTTAAATCGAGTCGAGTATTGAACCAAACTACTCGAGTATCGAGTCGAGTAGGCCTAGTTCTTTAAAAAGTGAAAATGTTTTTTACATATTAAACTTTAATTATAAATGTAACATTTTATTGAATTATTAATGTTGTTATTTATTTTATTTTAACCTTTATTTTACTCTGAATGAGTAATGATTTAAATGAACAAAAAATATATAATCTGTTTTCAACAACCATAACAATCTAAAGACAAGTATTACAAATATTTATATCCATAAAAAGATTTTGGGTTAGTTTATCAAAACCAGAACATTTTAACAAGAAAGTGATTACAAATGTTTAACTTCTAGACAGATAAACACAAACAGTTAGTTGTGGGTCAACAAAGAAATAATATTGGTCAGCTGACTGATTTATTGCTTTCGACAAATAATGTTGGTCAGCAAACTGATTTATTGCTTTCAACGGTCCCCACTCCTCCCCTCTCATCCAGTCTTCCTTCCTAACCTCCAAGGTCAGATTTTTTGCCCCGACCCAAACACTCCCTGTGCCCCTCTCTTACTTATCTTAAATTACAGGTATCTATAAATAACCCACCTGTCATTGTCTCCTTTCATATGAGCTAAACCTAGATTTTAGGCTTATTTTTATGTAATTTAGTCACTTATTTTCTTAAACATTGGTTAGCGGCGTAAACTTGGGTAAACGGCGGGAGTAGTGATGTCATTTTCAACTACTCAGGGTAAACGGCGGGAGTTTTCACTACTCGACTCAAATTTTCGAGTAGTCTCTAATACTTCGCTCGGCCTTCGAGTGTTAGTAAATACTCTATGGGTACTCGAAAACTCGAGTACTCGCGCACCCCTAGGATAATTTGTATCTAACACGAGTGTGTTATTAACACATTGACTGCTAAAATAAAAACCTCCCAATAGAGGTTCGCCAATGTGCATTCATTCAACTCTGCCTCCAGTTCAAATTTGATAATTTGCATCTAAAACAAACATGAACATGATACAGTAGTTTCTTATTGTGACATTATACTAGGTTTAAAGGCTCTTCCCCTCAGTTTTAATCGTTTTACCTGTACAATGTGTTCATGTAATATTTGTAATGCAGTATTGTGACTGCCAATTACTTGAGACCATTTAACATTGTGCAGGGTGAGAAGAAGTAATCGTTATAATTAAACATACAGCCCTGCTACCCACAACATTCTGCCCTCCTCCCCATAACGTACAGCCTCCTACCCACAACATACAGCCCTCCTCCCCACAACGCACAGCCCTCCTACCCACAACGTACAGCCCTCCTCCCCACAACGTACAGCCCTCCTACCCACAACGTACAGCCTTCCTACCCACAACGTACAGCCCTCCTACCCACAACGTACAGCCCTCCTACCCACAACGTACAGCACTCCTACCCACAACGTACAGCCCTCCTACCCACAACGTACAGCCCTCCTACCCACAACGTACAGCCCTCCTACCCACAACGTACAGCCCTCCTACCCACAACGTACAGCCCTCCTACCCACAACGTACAGCCTTCCTACCCACAACGTACAGCCCTCCTATCCACAACGTACAGCCCTCCTACCTACAACTTATAGTTCTCCTACCCAAAACATATAGTTCTCCTACCCAAAACATACAGCCCTCCTACCCACAAAGTACAGCCCTCCTACCCACAACTTATAGTTCTCCTACCCAAAACATACAGTTCTCCTACCCAAAACATACAGCCCTCCTACCCACATCATACAGCTCTCCTACCCATAACGTACAGCCCTCCTACCCACAACGTACAGCCTTCCTACCCACAACTTATAGTTCTCCTACCCAAAACATATAGTTCTCCTACCCAAAACTTACAGCCCTCCTACCCACATCATACAGCCCTCCTACCCATAACGTACAGCCCTCCTACCCACAACGTACAGCCCTCCTACCCACAACATACAGCCCTCCTACCCACAACTTATAGTTCTCCTACCCAAAACATCAGCCCTCCTACCCACAACATACAGCCCTCCTACCCACAACGTACAGCTAATGAACACATTCCGTTTTTTCCTCTTCCTTCCCCTGACACTTCTTGTGGTTAAATTATCCCTAGTATATTTGTGTTACACACGTTCATGTAATAAACATTTTATTGTAAAATTTACATAATTGATGTTATTACAGTGCAATGAAAGACGATACACATCATTGTTTAATCGTATATGAATTATCAAGTAAAATCCTACTTTAACAACATAAATATGAAACTGTAATTACTATTTACTCGTACCAAGCAGACTCAACATATATTTAAAACTCAGTTCACCAACTAAAACTTAGGATCTATCTTTGATACTTTTAGTGCAATTGGTCAATATTTTTACATTTGAAATGTTTACAGCATCCAGAGTTCAGTTTTCTCCTGAAGGAGCGGGTGTGTGCTCTTGTAATCAAGCTGTTCTCCCCCAACATCAAATACCGCAATTCCATGCCTGCCAGTGTACAACAGGCCACGCCTCTTGACAAACCTTACTTCCCCATCAGCGTGAGACTGCTGCGAGTGGTCTCCGTACTCATACAGAAGTACCATAGTCTACTGGTAAGTGTATGGGATGTTTGAAAAATATCTCCTAGTTTTGATTAATAAATCCGTACTAAGTGACCTACACGATTCTTGTTTATTCAATTTTTCCTTGAGTACACATAGGAAATTATTTTTCTCCAGTCACCTGTTTCCAAATAATGTGTACTGATGTGTCAGACGCTTATTTTCCAGGAAGGCTAAATTTATTTAACTCGAAGCCCAAACTTAACTCCTTTTAACCTTTTCTTTAATGAACACATAACCAGTGCAGTATATACTAACAAAATCTGTGATATCGTCATTTATATCAAATAGTCATTGCAGCAATTGTGTGATGCCTGGTATTTTGAAGCTTACCTGGCAAGAAGTAAAATATTATATTGTTTATAGCGCAGCAACATTTACAATACATAAGGAATTTGAATTTTACTGGGCATTACCCACCTTCAGGTTATGCGGCATTAGTCCATGTTGGCGAAGATTTTGAAGAACAAAACCTCGTGTCATAACACTTAAAAAAACACACAAAACACTGCTACTAAATGTACACAAACACTACGAAACGGCACATATAAAATACCCGACGTTTCGGAAAACCTTAAAAACGTTTTCCGTTATCTAGGGTTCCCTGAGAAAAACTATTATTTAAATTTTTGCTGTAGTCGAGCCGAGTGCCTAACCACGACTGAGTCAGTCGTAGAACAGCTTTTCTGAAGGAACCCTGTACACCTGAAAACGGAATTTGAATAGTCTTGAGTTTTTGTTGACCATGTGAGATCATCAAATCTGTTGTTGGCCGCCGTACAATACAGTGGCCATGTGACTCGTGAGGGTAGTTACATAGTAACTTTTATTCAACACTGCACCGAGTTAGCTGTCTTTTTTTTCTCATAGTGTTAGGTTATCAGTGTGAGAAGAGGACGGTCAGGGTTTGGATTTCACGAAGTTTAATTTTCATAAGCGAAATTTTTTCCTTTGATTGGAGGGGCAAACATGGTCATGATCATGGTCATGGTCATGATTATTGTGACTTTTCATATATTACAGTCATATTTTCTCCAAATTATTGGGGGGAAACTGCCCCCCCCTTGTGACCCCCGAATTACCGTACGCCTATGATAATTTTAAACCAAAACAGTTTTATTACTTATTTTCATATTTACTAAAGTGACAATGTCATGCCTACAATTTTGATGAAGAATTTAATGAGTTAAGAACTGACAGAACAATAATAAAGTAAAAAGTAATTTACTACCCATTCCATTACCTCTATTCAAAACCAAAACTAATTGTTTTGTATTCACCTGAATTTGTTGCCATTTAGTTACTGTTCCGCAGATAACGGAGTGTGAGATCTTCCTCTCCCTGATAGTCAAGTTCTTGGACCCCGACAAGCCCATGTGGCAGCGCTCCCTCGCTCTCGAGGTGCTCCACAAGCTAGTGGTCCAGCCGGAGTTACTCAACGCCTTCTGTGAGTGCTACGACCTCAAGACCCACACCACCAACATCTTCCAGGACATCGTCAACTCTCTCGGAGCCTATGTCCAGTCACTCTTCATGAACCAGCTCATGAACCAGTCTTCGTTGGGAGGTAACTTGTTTAGTTGTGGATCAAATGTATGGGAACGTTTTATAACCTCCAGATACAGAACGTCAAGGTCCTCTTTTATTTAAACTTAGTAATTTGGCTGTTTCAAATCTTCAAGGTTCTTTTTTTAATGTTTTAAATTTAGGTGTTTCAGAAAGTCAAGGTACAAAACTTAAAGGTTGTATAAGTACATTATATGTAAAACCATTAGTTGCAAACCCTAATGCTTCACAATGTCCAGGTCAGTAACTCGCTCGCTTTCAGTCCACTTGGAACAAACAAAATTTTAAACCAGTCGATCCGTAAGCTATGTTTTAGTTCTGATGCGGAGTACACAACGTTAAGTTTCAGAACGTCAAGTTCAGCCTGTTCGAGAATTGTTGTGCATCTAGCCTTAGGAACATTGCAGGCTTTATCTCACGTTTTGCATTAAGTTAGGTGTACGGTTTTTACTTTCTCCCCCGTGTACATAGTACATGGAGAAAGTATTGTTTTCATAAAAGTAATCTAATTTGAGTTGTTATTGAAAATATTCATTTTAATGATCCCTGATGGTGCCTGCATAAAGCGTGATACAGCCAGCAACTGAAGGTCACAGCAACCAAGAATGTTTTGAGGTTGCCTGTACTTTACGTTCTGTACCTTGACTTTGTGAAACAGATGAATTTACAAGCAGTTTGAAAGGAGTGGATCCAGATTTGGTTTGGAGTGAAGTCACATTCAGCGTTGACGGCTATAACAAATACTACCTTGACTTTGTGAAGCAGATGAATTTACTAGCAGTTTGAAAGGAGTGGATCCAGATTTGGTTTGGAGTGAAATCACATTCAGCGTTTATGGCTATAACAAATACTACCTTGACTTTGTGAAGCAGATGAATTTACTAGCAGTTTGAAAGGAGTGGATCCAGATTTGGTTTGGAGTGAAGTCACATTCAGCGTTTACGGCTATAACAAATACTACCTTAACGTTTTGAAACACCTCCGATGTTAAATTGTTTTAAAATAATACCTATATGTTTTGAAACTGGAGGTTTTGAAAACAGTCTTATTTTATATTTAAATAACGAGACTTGTTGTTATGTACCTTTACGTTCTGTACCTTGACGTTGTGAAACGGACCTAAATGTGCTGAGTATTGTTTCTCCAGGGTAGTTGGGAGTATTTTACCATAGGTACGAGATTAGTGATTTAGCATAACTGTATTCTTTTTATTACAAACACACTTTGTCTATTGTAGTGAAATTCCTATCGTACAAAGCCCAGCTGCCAACCTCTGAAACATATATTTCGTTTTTTAATTTAGGGCTTTCGTGGTCTGTTAAAATTTGTTTCCAAATAATGAACGATTTATGAAATTATTTTCATCGAATCCCTGTGCATTAATCCTATCAAATAATTAACACCTATAATGAATACGATTGTTTTAAGGTGATGTTACTAACTCTAAATAGCCTCAACCAAAAACTGTGCTATGATAAAAAATCTGCATTAGGCCTATTTCATTAAAAAATATCCCAATGATAAATTTATCCGCTAATGAGAAGAGGGTTGTAAGTTCTCTGAAAAAAGGTACATATGACTCTCTATCAGACATATTCTTAATTGCTCTTAAAGCCTTTTTCTGCCTTTTACAAACAATTGGTGCACTGCAAGAATTGCTTCATAAAGTTATGCCGTATATTAAATGGGAATGGAAAAAAGCATAGTAAGCAGTTGTCAGCATATCGTCAGAATTGAAAAAGCATAGTAATCAGTTAACAGCATATTATCAGAATGGATAAAAGCATAGTAAGCAGTTATCAGCATATCATGAGTAACACACTTTCTTAGTTTACTTAGAAGAAATATCACTCTTGAAAATTGTTTACACAACTGCTCTACATGCCAATCCCACCTTAACCTGCTATCAAGATGAATATTGAATACCCAACAACTTAACAGATTTTATATCCTTATAAAGAAAATAATTAAGTGAAAAGATTATTTGTTCAGTCTTTTGATCATTTATAATCAGTTGAGTGAAACCACGTTAAAGCTTGACTTTCAGATGTTGTTAGTTCGTCTAAATCCCTGTTATAATGAAGAAGTGAGGTATCATCTGCATATAAAATTGATGTGGAAGAAACATTAAAAGCAAAGTCATTTACTGAAATTATAAAAATTAGTTGTGTTGGACAGACTGATTTCCCTGGGTTTATTACGAATAAGGGAACGTTAACCATGCAAGACTATATGTTGACAGGCAACATCAGCAACGCCCAGGGCCAGCCTCCAGCTCTCCTCGCGGGCATGCCAGTGGGCCCGGGGGTCTCGCCTCAACCTGGGTTCTTCTCCCGAGGGGTCTGGCTTCCCGTAGTCATCACCTTTCCCAGTGGACAAGCCAAGTCGACATAGTAAGCACAACATATCTAAATCACTCGTATTATAATGTAAGAACCTGTCACCTACACCGAATTGCTGTATGTTACTTGTTTTTAATGCTCATTATGGTCCCGTAATATTAGGTAGTATCTGTTAACCCTCAAACTACTTTGTTTAACCCTTCCCAGCGTTGGACGTACATATACGCTAACGATAATATTCGTTTGCGAGCATTGGACGCATATACAGTAGAAACTCTCAAGCTCGACATTCGAAAACCCGACATCCTGTAAAACTCGACAGGGCTAGTGACCTGATATATTTATTTAAAAATGCCGCCCGTGACGTACCGTCCATCGGTGCCGAACCGTCCTAGTGCGTCAGAGATTTTAGACTGGGTTACTGGGTTTTCCAAGGTCATTCACCACATTGTTTTCGTTGCTCTGGGGTCTGCTTTTGTTTACGCACCATAGGGTTGCTTCTGGAATTTGTATCTCCTCTTTCCTAATCGCAAGGCTTTAGACTGGGATTCCCAAGTAGGCCATTCTTACTTTCACTAATAAATGTAAGATATGATAAAATAATTCAATAAATGTACAATGTAAGCACAATAATATAAGTGTTTTAAAGTCATACCTGATTTAATTACTCAAGTTCCCTAAAACTTGACAACCCTTAAGTCCACATTGTGTCAAGTTTCTACTGTATATGCAACTCAATTTGAAACTTGGAAGTGTATGACTGATATATATGCCAGACATGTAAATTTAATTTATGTGTTGGAAGGATGATTCCATGTTATTTACAGTTACTTGAAGCCATTAGTCTATTTTTTAGTTTACTTTAGTGGTACATTTTCACTCGGTGAGTTGGCAACACTGTTCTCGCAACATCTGTTATAGGTTGGCAGGCTGTTGCAATCCTTTTTTATCGTTTCACGCTCAGACAGTTTATTTACGTTCGGTCAGTTGTTTACAAGCTGTTGTGTAAAGTACAAGATAGTGATGTTTTGTATAATTTTTTCTGTGCATTAGATTGTGTCATGTAATTGTTCAAAATTACATTCTGCATGAATGTAATACATATACCAATACGTAACGCTAATTTTGGCCATAAAACTTGTAAAAAAATATTTTTATCTTGAAAGTGAACATAATTTACTATAACCATCAGATAGAAGTAGAACAGGTTAATAATTCAAAATATATTTTTTGACCCCAACCAAAAAAATGTATAGCGTACAGAGTAGGGCTTCGCCCCGCATTCGCTGCTTGGGAAGGGTTGATAACTTTTGGAATATTGGAATAACAAATTTTGGAAGACCTAAATAAAATACTTCTTTCCAAAACATACAAATAACTCGAGTACTATTTAAAACAAATAAGATTAAGTGACATATTTTAATGATATGGCCATTTAATCTAAATACTAAAAGTTTACACATTCCTTATTTTAAATATGTTCGTTTTAAATTTTGTCCTACTCGGTTGAGTTATATTTTTTTCTTTATTTGCCTCATTTGTTCAAAAATGATTTATTTAATGTACTTAGGAGATGCTTAACAAAGTTAAGGGAAAATAAGAAACTTCACAAATTATTATCTTAATTGTATATTACTACAGAGATATACAGTAGAGTTTCACAAACTCAACTTCTGATAACTCGATACTCCGGGAAACTCGACACCTCCATTTTTTCACACGTATTTAACACGCTCGCACTTGGCCGTACCTCACGAGCATCTGTTCGTTTGGCTATTTTTAGTCTTGTAGTTATGATTACATCAATGTAAGTAGGGGTGTGCGAGTACTTGAAACTTAGAGTTTTTGGCGAGTATTTCAATATTTGGAGACTCGAAGTTTTGAAAAATACTCGAAAGTTTGAGCGAGTATTTCCTGCTGATTTCAGGACAATCGCCAACGATTGCGACTGGCCAAATCGCGTAGTAACGGCGAAAGGCGATCAATTTATGTAAACTCGGCCGAAAATGACGATTAGAAACATGAATTGCTTATAAAAAAACAACGATATATATTCGGATGGATCGATTTGTCTTGTTTTTGAACAAAGTCATTAATGTTGCTTTACATGTCTATACCAAATTTCATCAAGATCTAACCTTTTTATGAAAGTTATTACGCTCATGGACGCTACTAATGAATGGTGTTTTTGACATCTGGGGACCTCAAAACAAAACATTTATCATGGTCCGTGGCCTTAGTTTCACCAAGCCAACTATGGTAATAGCCTCCTCTCAATAGGGAAATTTGCTAAATATAAAAAATATTTAATTTTTTAGCAATTTTTATTAGCCCTTAATTGCAAAGACTTGTTCTACCTGAACACACACTGTGACAATTAATTGTTTTGTTTGTTTAATTTATAAAACAATAGTAATTTCTGCTATCTCCAAGAAAATAGATGAAACATACACCAACAAATAATCAATTACATAAACTAGACAGGCGCTTGGCAAGTACAACATTGTCTTGGGTTCTCCCTCCCAGCTTGATATTTGAAGATTAAGGAGATTATGTGGAAAGCCAGGTCAATCAAAATATGAGTGGGGGGATTAGGAAATATAATTTTTATTGATGTCAGTGTTACCGTCAATTATTAGCAAACCTGAACGCATTTCACAGCAACTAAGCTGTATCATCAGCAGAGGTTAGGTTGATCCGTTGATCCTGTCACAATGTTGTGAATGGTTAAAAGGTCTTTTGAACTCGGACAAGAACATTTATTCTGAGACAGTCAATCAATCATAACCTTAACAGTAACCAAGAGATTGCAGTTGATATCCGGCACCAAGTGGCAGTTGGTACCAACTATTTCCTAGACTTGGCCATCATTTCATAATATAATTTTAAACTTGCACGTTGTTTGATGCGGTGCAACGTAAACTTTGTGTAACTTTGTGATACAATGTTACCCTAGCTTAACTCGAACTATACTCTTTGGCACAAAATCAAATATTAAGATGTTTAAGATATGTGAGAAAGTCAAATTAATTTATAAATGAGTAAGGATGTTTTAAAAATGTATTGTATCCTAGTTTTATAAAATATGAAAGTCGAACATAGTCTAAGTACTAAATATTTTAAGTTGTCAAACTATTTAAACCAATATAATAGTTTTCTTATAAGCACTAATTTTCAGCTTGGAAATGATGGACAAAGTAGAACCACCGGCTATCCCAGATGGCTATGGTATCTCGGTGGCGTATGCTTGCCTAATGGACATCATCCGAAGCATATCGATGTTGGTAAACACTGAAGAAGGGGGTGGGGGGAAAGGAACGGAAGGCTCAGAAGGCTCGGAAGGCTCAGAAGTCGACACTCGTCTCCATGTGCAACTGATCAACTCTAGTTGGTGTGGGCTACTGGCTGCCCTCAGTCCTCTCATAGATGCTAGGTAACTATGTGAAAAATAAAATTTAAACTTAGTATGAGCTAATAACTCAACAAAATAAACAACACCAGTCAACTCCCGATTATCCAGGAGCGGGTTACTCGGGTTGCGGTTTAACCGGGGTAACAAAAGTTTTATTTTCATTATTTTTATTTATCTCCTTTTAAACATAAATAGAGCAATAATAACAATTTGTTTGGTTAAAATATCTCCAGAATCTTAAAATTTACTTTATTCATCAGAATAAATACTGTACAAACAATTTAGTAACCACAACATAATCTTAGAGTCTGTCATCTTGCTAATGAGCCGTGGTTGTGTGATGGGGAGCGATGACCTTGGCACTGCCCTAGCCACTGCACCTGCGCTGGGCAGAGCGATGGACGGACGGAGGTCGGTTGCGGACGTTTGAAAATAGAAACCACTCAAAACAATCACCCTTCCTGCCGCTGTTCACCCTCACGGGATTTTTTCCCCAGTGCGAAATTAAATAGCATACTGTTCGGTGTAGTTTAGAGTTTAGAGAGTTCGGTGTTACGAGAACTTTAACCTATTAAATATCATTCGGCGATTTGGAGACTATTTACTGTTATCAGCCATCGCTGCTTTTAACTATTATTATCTTAATTGTTTCTAGATTTTATCACAATTTTTAGATTTTCAAAAGTATTTAATTTACATAATTAGTATGCCTTGAATGTCATTAAAAACAATATTGTAGTAGAATAATGTTAATAAACCTTTATTATATTTGTATAATCAATTTATTGAATCCCTTTGTTTTAACCGTGGTTTTGGATTATCCGTGACCCTCCGACCGGTTAATACCTCGGATATTCAGGAGTTGATTGTAGTTATAACAGTATATTAAGGCCAAATGTCTGTTTATTTGTTGCTTCAGGGTTCACAAACTATTTGAACAAACGGGCTGAAGCATTGTAGGGAGAAAGCTAATGTACCCAAGTAAAACATAGGCCTATTCCCATTTAAAAATTATCGTAGTACTCAGCACCATTGCCATTCAAATTTCCAATGTGAATCTTATCGACTTTTAATCTATTGGATCAGATGATTTTTTAAACAAATATATATTATTTGAGATAGCTAAAAAATTAATTGCAGAATGCAGAACACACAATTGGTTTAATTACTTGGTAAAGCTGGGGTGTTGCTCTGTGAAAGGATTTTTTTTCAAGTGAATTTCTAATACTAGGAAAACTGAAAATTATTACTTTATTTTTTACCTTTTCTGAATTGTAGTAAACTTTTAAACAAAAAAATATTCTAGTATTGATACAAAAAATATTTTTAAAAAAACGGTTCATAGTAGATGCATGTCAAGCATAAATGGACTGTGATTTGCTCGGCTCTGCTGGCCCTTTCAAGAAACTGGCACTCATGAATACAGACTTCTTGGTAGGCAGGTCAGACTCAAATTTTAGCGACTATGCTGTTTTCACACTTAAACATGGAGAATCCAGGGGCTTAATGTAAGACTTCTGGTCAGAGTTATTAGATCTGTACTACATTTTGAGCACAGTAGTGTGTCAAATCATCAGTGGCGCAATATCCTTTCCTTTTGGGTTAGTTGAAAGTTCTGCCGCAACATGTACGCGACCAGCAGTTGTATCTTCAATGTTCTTTTAACAACGCAGCAAGTTTTCTTAGCTTCACAAAAGACTACTAATGAACTGCTAGTGAACTGTGTAATGAAAAAACCCTCTTTATAAAAATTATAAATTTAAAGTCACATCACATTAAAGTTTAATATCTCATATTAATAAGCAGTAGATGACATGTTGTGGTATATCATTTAAAAGCTTATTTGATTATGAAGTTTTTTACTATGTTTGGCAGTATTTAAAAATAATATGTAAAAATATAAATATTAAAGTTTCACTCTTGTTTATATGCTAAAATCACTTTTTTCATTTACAGCATATTTTTATGTTTTCTAGGAATAAGTCAATTAATCTTCATTAAAGTGGTTATAATTTATAGGAAATTTAAAGTACTTTCAGAAAATAATTTTTGATTAAAGATTAAACAAAAATATAATTGGTAAAAACAGTGTTTATTGAATTATAACTTTGTTTCTTATAAAATATAAAATTCTAAAATATTTTTTCTTGGCCACAGTGATTTGGTTACAAATTTCTAATATTCATATTCATATAACAATTAATGTATATTTTTACAAAAAAGTGTTTTTCACCAAGTCCCAATCACCCTATACAATTTAGCCTGTAAATAAATTATGTAAACAATTATTTATGGTTTCAACTATATCAATGTAATCATCAAACTGTAATGTATCAATGTAATTCATTTAACTGTTTACCTTATATTTGTTGTATATCAGCGTTATGCTAAACATATATCAGTTGAAGGAAACCCCAGTTATTAGGGTATAAAGTTCTATAGCTACCTTCCTGTTTATTTAAAGGATATTCAGGACTTGAATAAATTCTGTAAAATATTAAATGAGTTCCTAATTAGTCATTGTTTTTACAACCTGAATTATTTTCAACAAAAATTGGTAGGGTTCTTATAACCTTTTGCCAAACCAATTCCACTTGTAATTTGTTATTTCCCGTCTGTTTTGACCTTTCCCTTCCTTTTGGCACCCTGTATTGACTGATCCCATGCCGTCTGCTGCGGTCTACAGGACTACGAGGGGTATGTATGTATATGGCAGTATTTAAAAAAATATCTATTCTTTGTTTGAATTTTCAACAGCACGGACGAAACAACTTCAGAAAATGTTTTGAAAGCGATCCAGACGTTTGCCAGCATCTGTGGGCGGCTGGACCTGCAGACCCCGAGGGATGCCTTCATCACAGCTATATGCAAGGCATCCCTGCCTCCCCACTACACCCTCACTGTGTTAAACGCTCATCTCGGCATCGGCTACAGGAGTAAGTCCATGTCATCTATGTTTACATTCATAACCAATCACGTGAGTTTTACTTGACAGCTGTGTTGCAATCATAAATCTATCGGTAGTGTGTATATAATACTGCTATCAGGAAAAATTGCACAGTTTCTTGCTAGTTTGAATGTAATGTAACTTAATTCTCAAAAAAACCATAAACTTCCTTAGTGTAACGATATAAATATTTATGGAAGTGATATGATTACCACGATAATGAACCACACTGGCATGAATCCAACAAGCATCGCGCAAGTATAAATTGTAAAGCTAAGGTTTTTTCTTTTTTTTGTCTTTATTTGATTTGATTACAGTTTTTTGCACACAGAGCTAAATTAAGCGATCAGTTGTGCGTTTTCAGAAAAACTATGTTTATGTATTAATATCCTGATCCTGACAAAATCCCACTCAGTAAATACAAAATTATGTTGCTTATGCTATTTAGTCATCCTGGCCTCATGCTGGCATTCTGATGCTAAAACCTAGGACTATTAAGACACCTCAACTTAATTGGATCGTAAGACTAATAATACTAAAGTAAGACATTATTTACATACATTCAACTCCCGATTATCCGGGAGCGGGTTACTCGAGTTGCGGTTTAACCGGGGTCACGAGAGTTTTAATTTTATTTTTCTGTTTATCCCCTTTTAAACATAAATAGAACAACAACAACAACAAACAAACAAACAAACAACAATAACAAATAACAAAAACAACAATAACAACAACAACAACAATACAGTAGATTGTTACAGTTGTAGCAGTTGTTTGTTACAGTTGTTGTTGTTGTTGTTGTTGTTGTATAGTTTGATTGTTATTGTTATAACAATAACAATTCATCTGGTTAATTTATCTCCAGAATCATAAAACTAACTTAATTTATCAGAATAAATACTATACAATGTAACTTGTACCTTTTTTATTAATTAATATTTTTTAATTAATATCTTATTTTACAATTAAAAATTGTATAGGCCTATTTTCTTCTTATCTCAGGGTCGTTTTTTATGGGTGCGTGGTGGGAGCTATGTAAGATGAATGAAAGTCATTTCAATAATAAAAATTCTATAATGATTTCAAGTTAGAAAATAATAAAAATACAAATTTACTTATTAAAAAAGAGGGAAAGGAACATAGAAATTATCCTACTCCTATTTTTAGGCTATAGGAAAGGAAACAAAGAAGTTATGTCGTAACTATCAGAAAATGTTATTTTGATACAAATCAATATTAGTTCTTACTTTGAAGTTTATCCTTTTCTTTTTAATTCAATTTAGAATGTTACTAAACGTTTATCGGTTCATAATGATTATTGAGACATTGCGCAATAAGTCTCCTGATCCGGTTTCCTACTTACGCCAATTTTTCCTTTATTCTTGATTTATTTATTTAATATTATTCATCACTAACTCACTGGTTGATATGTTTTAAGAAAACCAATAATTAAAAAGTCACATTATGTTGTGAAACAATTCAGCCTGCTCAAGAGCTAGGACATACGTCCTCACTTCATGGCAGTGGAAGCAAGACAAGGCTTCCTTCACGCTCATGAGTCTTGTATCAATGGCGAAACTACCAAATCCTTTGTCTAAAAGCCTTAGTCATCAAAGAAATGTCCCTTTGCATCGTAATTTGTATTAATAAATAAGACCCCCCTAGGCATCTAATGAATCCTCGCAATCTCATTGGTTGAGTCTGTCACTTGACTCCAAGGAGACTCACCTTTTTGGAATACACAGAGACTCGAGTTACTATGATTTTTACCACTATATTTCAAGATTTCTCTTATTTTTATCCTTATTTCCAACTAATAACCTCCTTCACTCATCTATATTTTGTCCGAAACTATAATTTCTATATCCTTATTTTCAACTTATAACCTCCTTCACTCATCTGAGCTTCAATTCTTGCATTAATTATTTAAGGTTAGGTAATTTAATTTATTAAATTATTTACGTTTTGTGCTATTAACAGTATATTTTATTATTATAGGTGTAATTTTGAGATTCTTTTATCCTTTAACAATTTTGATTTTATCCGTTAGTTTATCCTTAATCACGTCATTTGTTATCGATCAATTGTTGCTCAATAGGTTTGCAATTACATTGTAAATTTTATCCATTTTTTCTCTTCCTAGCTATATTTCCTAAACTAATTCATTTCTTTACTACAATTTGGACTTACCGGTATGTAAAAAGTTTTTTAATAGGCTAATCTTTTAATCTCACTAAATAGGCCTTAATCTCACTAAATAGGCCTATAGCCTATTTTGACCATTTTATTTATATTTTATATGAAATCCTTTTTATTAGGCCATATATATATGTGACCCGCTACAATACCCCCCATAATTTGTAAACAAATTTTAAAATATTATACACAATTTTTTCAAATTTTTTATAAATTATACATTTTAAAAGGATTTTCCCTCTTTATTTATACATTTCTCGTCTAAACATCCTGCCTAACACTAAACCCTTGTATTATATACAAAAAACTTATAACCAATACATTGTACATCAATTTACACCCAATCATAAATTTTACACACTCTTAGATCTACAAAGCACATCATGAATCTTATAATTTAACAAAATGAAATTCTTAATTTTAAATTAAGTCCTCTTGTCCATCTCACTTCACGCTCACTTTTTCACTTGAGTGTTCAATGTTTTGGTGCTTTTCAGGATTACACTTTCACTTACTACAGTAACTATGAAAGTGATTTTGCAATGTCTTTATAATGATGTTACTGATTAATTTATTAGGAGAATAAACATTTTACAGATTTACTGACATTTGAATACTGCACTTTAAAGTTATTGTTCAAATATTTTTAGAGAGCACATTATTAAATAGAGACCAAATTTTTTGAAGTTTTTTGAAGACATATTCATATGTAGTAACTTAGGTGATAGAAAACATACCTTCATAGTTGGTGTCTCCTTACTTTATTATTGTTCATTCATTTGGAATCTCATTAAGCTCTCCTTTCTTCTCCCAGGTGTAGTATTTGCGCCAGCATTTTTCATCTTCTCATATTTGATCTGATCAGTATTTTTGTATTCATCATTATTCTTCTTATTGCTCACTTTTTACTCCTTACTTTGCACTAATTTATCACAGCACTCCCCTTCTTCGCGCACATTTGACACTACCTACTTTACAATTCAAGACTTTGACCCTCTAAAAATACATTATACAATTCAAAATGTTAACTATAATTAAATACAAAATACTCATTTTTTTATATTAATATGACAGATCATATTTAGAGAGGCAGGTTGGTAAGAGAGTGGCAGCGTGTGTGTGTTAAATTAAAAAAAATCCTGATATCATGTTATTTATATTTTGTTAATCATTCAATTTTCCACCCGAATACTAACAATGAACATTGTCTCAAAATTCTTCTCTACTTTATTTAAAAGCACTTATTGTCTAAGGGGTTGTGGCTAATTTTTTAACATGAGCCCCCACTTTCCTAACAGACTCAGAGGTGAAGTTGTGACTCTATTAATATTTGGTATGAATAATTTCAAAACCTTTCCATGCCTCGGCTTTTGAAATTTAATTGGGGACGGGACATGAGACATGCTTAATTTTGGGGACTCATTGATCACTCCTGCTGGCAAGCAATAGGTCACCTTTATGAGGCCCTAATACCACCGTTGCATCACCAGCCCCTGCGCTTCACTTTTCATTAATCATCATTAATCATCATTGTCAACAATTGTTGTTTGCTCATGTCTTATACATGCTGTATGCATAAGAACATGGCGGATACCTAACTTAAAATATATAAAAAATGCATTCATGCTAAGCCTTTCGTTGAGTGATCAATGCACGCGTCATCTCATTCACCATCATCCATGTCACATACTTTTAATATCTAGTCCGGTGTTTTGTGTCCTCCTACCTGGATATTAAGTACCCAGAATAGGCTTGTAACTTGACCACTGTTCCGTTTTAGTGGGGACGGACAGGCTCGTACCACCAGCGACAAAACCCCTTATAATTTGTTTAATTATATTGGCCTACCGTTAAATTACTCAAAAAACTTTTTTAGCTGTGTGACATTATAAGTTCCTATTATCTTATCTGAATCTATCTCCTTCAATCTATAGGCATTTTCCTGAAATTATTTTCGTTCAACAGTTCTTCACTTAGATATTCTTCACAAAATATGTTATTTGTTTGTTTAAGCCCTACCATACATTTTAGATTCTTTTCTTTTCTTTCTTTTATTAACGCTTCTACTTTCCCTTTAATCACTTTAAATCCCTCGATATTTAAATGGACAAAATCATCTCTCCTATTTCCCTTACTATAAATAGTTCTTTCATAATACTCCATCTTACTTCCCGTCTTTTCATTCTTATCTATGAAATCACTACTTATGTCTAGAATCTCAACTTTTTCTTTGTTACTCAATCTTTTAATAGAATTGTTAATTGATTCTAACTTGTCAAAGTGGTACGGGTCATTCAAAGCTAGTTTAGGTATAGGTGGCAGAGTACAAACTACTATCTCCTCACTATTCTCTTCTAAGATTTCAATTAACTCATTTAAATCTTTAACTATTTCCTCTACCCCCTTTTTTCTCAAAAGATCATTGGTACCTATTAATACTATTACTTTTTTGCCCAGTGTCAACTTATTATCTTGTACTAAACCTTTTAAGTCCCTAACTGTTTGACCTCCTACACATAGGCCAACACACCAACGTCCACATACTGATTTTGCTTCTACATTTAATATTTGTCTATAAAACCTCACCATTTGTGAATCCCCCAATAACTCATAACCCCCCAATTTCCTCAACTCATTATTCTCTCCCTGGCTAGTCTCAGTATGTGGCGCGTTTTGTCAGTACTGATTCCTTCTGAAATAGTTATTCTGACCCCTAAAACTACCTCTTCCCCTTGAGTTTCCCCGAAAGTTCTGGTTACCCCGTTCCCTATCTTCATTCCGTCTCTCCTGATCTTTACCACCCTCATCTTCATTTGACTCTACCACATCTACCACCTGCGCTTTTACTTCCCTATCAATACCTTGGTTTGTTTTGAAAGTTTCTTTTTTGTAAGACTGGTCATTGTTATATCTACTGTACGGCTCCTTACCTCCTTTACTATAGTTATACCGGTTAGCATTGCTTGGCAAACTTTCTTTTTCTCTTACTAAACCAATATTCCTACACATAACCTCCATTTCTTGTTCATTTGTAATATCTTTTACTGTCATTACCGATTGTATCGACGCCCCTAAGCTCTCAGGCACATGCTTACAGATGTAGTTTAAGAACATGTCAATAGGCATTGGCTTATCCAACATCTTATTGATCTCATAGTACTTGAGAACATATGTCGCCAAATCTAACCTTCCATTGTTGAAATCTCCCTGCCCCATTAACTCATGCTCAAACTGACGTTGTCTTACCACCCCCCAATATTTCTTCTTAAATTCTCCCTTGAAACTGTCAAAGTTTTTTAACTTATCTAAATGTTGCCTAGCCCAGCTTTCTGGTTCCCCTTTAAGGTATTTAATGATGTTCAACAACTGTATTTCCCAATTGTCCCTTGACACTTCTACAAACTTTTCAGTAAACTTCAAAAATGTCATGGGATGAATTCCCGATTGCTCATTTTCAAACTTCACTAAGAAAAGTTCAGCATTTGCACTTATGGTGCTCAAAGATTTTGCTTCATAATTAACTATCCCCATGTTCGTTATCTTACCTTCAAATTTTTTAGACAATTGTTCAATTTGCTTAGCTATGTTAGGCCTATCCTTTTCTAGCGACTCAATTCTGTTAGTTACCACTATAGCCTCATTATCGTACCTCTCCTCAAACTGTTTTCCCTTCGACATACATTTATCAATCAACTTCCTGTTCATTACTACACTCTCCTTACTTTCACTATCTATTACTCTCAAGTTACTCTCAATACCTTCAACCCTTTCTTGCAACTCACCTGTCTTGTCCCTATTCTTCTTAATCTCATTAGTTATTACGCTACATTTGTCGTTTACTAGCTTTACGCTTAACTCATGTTTACTCTGAACCTCTATCTCTAATTCCTCAACCTTGTTACTAACCTTGTCCAACTTAACCTCCACTTTTTCAGTTCGTTCTCTCATTTCCACACTAAGTTGATCCAACTTGTCATTTACTTGTGTTATTTGTTGTGTTATAGCAGTGTTACTTTCTTTTATTTGTTTCATTATGGCGCTGAACATATCCATCATGTTTGTGTCAGTGTTAGTATTTATGTGTGCGTGTATGTGCTCTACTGTTGGCGAACTAGTCCTACTCCCCTCTACACTCGACTCACTTTCACTCACTACATCTACAACTTCCTGACTACCATTTACTAGGCTGTCATTTCCCTGTACCATTTACTAGGCTGTCATTTCCCTGATCATTCAAACTTGGCAAAGGTGAGGAACCCCAACCTCGAAAACTCTCAGTTCCTAACAAGCTATCCTCATCTTGATTGGACTCTGTCCCCCTTTTATTTCCTGCCACATCTGCCATCTCTTATTTTAGTCCTAGGCCTATTTCAACTCAACTCACATAGCCCCACATTGCTGGCCGCCAATTTGTAACTTGTACCTTTTTTATTAATTAATATTTTTTAATTAATATCTTATTTTACAATTAAAAATTGTATAGGCCTATTTTCTTCTTATCTCAGGGTCGTTTTTTATGGGTGCGTGGTGGGAGCTATGTAAGATGAATGAAAGTCATTTCAATAATAAAAATTCTATAATGATTTCAAGTTAGAAAATAATAAAAATACAAATTTACTTATTAAAAAAGAGGGAAAGGAACATAGAAATTATCCTACTCCTATTTTTAGGCTATAGGAAAGGAAACAAAGAAGTTATGTCGTAACTATCAGAAAATGTTATTTTGATACAAATCAATATTAGTTCTTACTTTGAAGTTTATCCTTTTCTTTTTAATTCAATTTAGAATGTTACTAAACGTTTATCGGTTCATAATGATTATTGAGACATTGCGCAATAAGTCTCCTGATCCGGTTTCCTACTTACGCCAATTTTTCCTTTATTCTTGATTTATTTATTTAATATTATTCATCACTAACTCACTGGTTGATATGTTTTAAGAAAACCAATAATTAAAAAGTCACATTATGTTGTGAAACAATTCAGCCTGCTCAAGAGCTAGGACATACGTCCTCACTTCATGGCAGTGGAAGCAAGACAAGGCTTCCTTCACGCTCATGAGTCTTGTATCAATGGCGAAACTACCAAATCCTTTGTCTAAAAGCCTTAGTCATCAAAGAAATGTCCCTTTGCATCGTAATTTGTATTAATAAATAAGACCCCCCTAGGCATCTAATGAATCCTCGCAATCTCATTGGTTGAGTCTGTCACTTGACTCCAAGGAGACTCACCTTTTTGGAATACACAGAGACTCGAGTTACTATGATTTTTACCACTATATTTCAAGATTTCTCTTATTTTTATCCTTATTTCCAACTAATAACCTCCTTCACTCATCTATATTTTGTCCGAAACTATAATTTCTATATCCTTATTTTCAACTTATAACCTCCTTCACTCATCTGAGCTTCAATTCTTGCATTAATTATTTAAGGTTAGGTAATTTAATTTATTAAATTATTTACGTTTTGTGCTATTAAAAGTATATTTTATTATTATAGGTGTAATTTTGAGATTCTTTTATCCTTTAACAATTTTGATTTTATCCGTTAGTTTATCCTTAATCACGTCATTTGTTATCGATCAATTGTTGCTCAATAGGTTTGCAATTACATTGTAAATTTTATCCATTTTTTCTCTTCCTAGCTATATTTCCTAAACTAATTCATTTCTTTACTACAATTTGGACTTACCGGTATGTAAAAAGTTTTTTAATAGGCTAATCTTTTAATCTCACTAAATAGGCCTTAATCTCACTAAATAGGCCTATAGCCTATTTTGACCATTTTATTTATATTTTATATGAAATCCTTTTTATTAGGCCATATATATATGTGACCCGCTACAACAATTTAGCAAATAAAACGTAATCTGAGAGTCTGTTATCTCGCTAATGGGCCGTGGTCGCGTGCTAGGGAGCAATGACCTAGACAATGCCCCAGCCACCTGCACTGGGCAGAGCGATAGACGGACGACTAAAAATAGAAACCAACCAAAACAATCACCCTTCCCGTGACTGTGTTGAAAAAGACAAAAAACTCTCACAAAGTATTTCAAGTACTTTGAAAGAGAATAGAAAATTTTAACCTATTAAATACCATTCTGAATTTTGGAGAGTTGTAACTGCTATCAGTTGCTCGTATTAATATTACTATCTATCTTGACTATATAACTATCTTGATTTGTTGAAGATTTCATCACATATTTTCGAGATTTTCAAAAGTATATTTAATTTACATAAATATATCTTAAATGACATTAAAGCACAATATCAAAGTAGAAAATGTTGATGAACCTTTATTATATTCGTAATATTCTATTTATTGAATCCCTTTGTTTTAACCGTGGTTTGGGGTTATCCGTGACTCTCCGACCAGTCGTTACCCCGGATAATCGGGAATTGACTGTATAAAGTAAGACTGAATAATAAATATACAAAAATACCTATTATAAGTTTTTCCCTGTTTATGTTTTGAGTGACGTCGATTTTAAATGGTTTACTTATTGATTAGGAAGTTTCATTTTTTAAGGTGTTCATAAATGTACGTTATGTTGCAGACTCGGGTTCTCAAGACGTGAACCTACAGTACAATATGGGCATGTATGGGAGTGAGATGGACTACAAGCAGCAAGTGGTTGCGGTTGGAACTCCTCTTCCCACCACCTCTCTCCCCCTCGGTCAGTGTAACATCTCGCTAATTACTAACCCATTGAATACTTTTCACGGAACGGTTCCGTGACAACTGTTTTGGCCCAAAATCTTTATCACGGAGTGGTTCCGTAATAATGTAATATCATATATTTTTTTATTTTTTGTATTATTGTTAAACTTGTATTTAATTTAGAGTTATACCTATGAATGACTTTTATAGGTAAAATATTACATTGGGAATAATTTTCTAGCAAATGGGTAAAAATCCAAATTATTCAAGAAAAAATGGGTTTTACTAAAAAAAATCATAAAATTTTTTTTATATAAAGTAAAAACTAAAAAGTTGTACGTAAGGAAATAGTTTTTGCACTTTACCATAGAACTAATTAGATATTTATTTTTATTTTTTACTTTTATTATACACTTGGTTTTTTTTTTCAAAAAATGTCACATTTTCAATGTTATTTTTATACAAATAAATTTAAAATATGAATTTTTTTTCTTAAATTTTCTGTTAACTTATTAAAAATAAAATGTATCCAGCTTCAAGGAAAACACAATGTTTTCCCAATTAGTAGCAAAAGAAAATTTTTTACAGTTCATTTACTAAAACACTGCAAAATATTGAAATTTAATTGGGTTTCTGGGGCCGTAAAGTCATTAAAAAACTTAGTATATTTGGGTTAAGCTTTATTTTTTTACATTTTTAGAAACTTCTTTACTATAAGTACTATTTATATTTTAACATTATGATCCTCAACCCTGTGAACCCTCGAAGGCCAAATTTATACTTAAAAACTACAAATCAGAAAACATAATCGTAATATGGTTCATAACATTTGCCAGGGAATATTTTACTTACTGTTTTATCTTAGGTACGCTTTACCAAACATGATGAAGAAGGGTCGTAAGTTGGATTTTTCGCCTCACTAGTATTGGAGTAACTATAGCAAAGAGCCAGCATATTATATACAAGTCGATATGACATATATTTTGCGAAACACATTAAATTCAAATTTGTTAGTAATACCCAATTTTACAACATAAACACGCACAGTATTATAAATAAACATAATATAAATTCATAATCATTATATGCGATGAATATAAAATATTTCGCCGGGTGTTAAAAAAACCTTACAAATTTTAAGACTAATATAATTCAAGCTTGTCAGATATATAAGTCAGGTTGGGCTCATTCAGATCATTTCAAAGATGACAATATGATAGCATCAAGATAAATAGATCTAAAAGTTTCTTTTACAGTAGAGGCTCGCTAATCTGGCACGTTCAGGACTTTGGCAGTGCCGGATTACCGAAATTGCCGGATTACTGAGCACCGTCTAAAAATATCCGTTATTGCGAGAATAGCGGAAATACTGCTAAAAATAGAGAGTCTAAAGGAAATCATTGGTTAGTGGGCCTTTATTCCGTGTTTTATTGTGCTTTCTCTGATTTCGGTAGTGATGGAAAATTTTAAAAACAAAACAACATTTCAGCCAGAAAACAGATTTACAGTATTATATTAGCATACATACAGTTACTCCTGCCAATTACCTGCCAACTTTACTGATCACGCTCTAATTTTGCCGAATGCACCTAACGTATACAGTGTACAAACATTTTTTTAGAACCCTTTGACCGATGCCGGATTATTGAAAGTGCCGAGCCATCGGATGCCGGATTAGCGGGCTTTTACTGTAATATGATTTGCAAATATCGTCTCATGCAAACTCTAAACTTTACTCTAAACTTGAAACCTTAACACATGACCTACAATAAAGCAAGCTCTATGAACCCACACACAGCTCCATGCCCTATCCCCCACGTTTTCCATAGTTATCTCAAAACCATATGATTTCGTAAAGGTTTCTGTTTAAAAAAAGTAAGTCTAAAGTCCAAAATCTTTAAGAACTAAGATTAACATGTTAACTGCTGAGAAGTGGTATAATTGTAACTTAAAAATGCAAAATCGTTTTTCTAAACTTAGTACAATATTATGTCAGGAAAGCAGAAACAGCATAACAAAATGGACTTACATGGATATTCCAAGAGTAGCTGTGCTCGAAATTTTGAGTTTGAGCTGAGTTTGGCACTAAAACTCAAGGTTTTACTGAAACTCGGAAGGTTTCGAGCGAGTTTACTCCCGCCGTTTACCCGCGCTGACAGCCGCGGCCGCGCGTCGTCTGTACATTTAAAATTGAGTGTGAACGTATTTGAGGTGTTAAGAGTTGTGATGTGGATGTTGGTGTTTTATTAATAAATAAGTAAGTTGTGGCTTATAAATTTGTGTTACTCTTTACACCAAAATGGAAGATTTACCAGGACCTTCAGATTGAGTTGTATGAACACTGTCTGTATAGTCCACTTTTAGGTTAACCTAATCTTGTCTTTTTTAAAGTAAAATATCAAAAACATATCTGTAATGAAATCTAATAGGTAAGCATAAGAAGTTTGTGCTTGTTTTTTGTTCCATAATAATTGAAATTGAGTCAATCCAATAGGGGTCTGCGGTACCAACAATTTCAGATCGGTACAGTTTGGTACAGTAAAAGATTTTGTACCTCGGTTCTCGGTACAAATTCGCTACGGTACAATGTACCGTCATATATACTAAATGTTCTAAATTCTAAATGTACTAAAAGTTCTTGAAATAACCATGACAAATAAATTCAAAAATTACTTGAAAATCAATCAATTGCATAAGTTGCTTATCTGATTAATTATATTGATTTCAATATAAATAAAAAGTATTGGTTTAAATCATACAAACAACAACGACCAAAGTTTTATAAATACTATTTTTGTTGCTTTGGCAGATTATTGTATCATTAATACAAAGTACAATCAGATAACTTAAATAAAAATATGTATGATGTGAAACTAAAAGAAATTATAAATTAGAAAATTAGACCTTTAAATACTGAAGATTAAAATCAAAATAACTCTAAAATTACTTAATTACACTACTAAACTCAAAATTGAAGTCCATAACAAATATTACAGTACATTTATTTAAACATAAGTACCATGTAAAACTGGAAAATAAATAAAGAAAGTAATAAAGTAGTAAAGTGTAATGTGTAAAGTGTAATAAAGTAGTAATGATAATTTGGCTATATCACATTTAAAATAATTAGCTATTAACCTCATCAAAAAATAAGTTTAGGTTGTTGTTAGTAATAATTTGTAGTTGAATTTTCCAAAACCACACAAGATAATCTAACATATAACAGATATATGTATGTAAAAATTTCACAGCACAATAAACAATAACAAACTTATGCTACCATTTGAAATTTATCAAGTTAGTGGCTAGTTTTTAATTAGTTTTCAACCATTTTTGAAACCTTTTTTAATATAATTTAAAAATTTCACTAGTATAATTCAATAACAATAATAAATACATAAATAAAAGCAGTTTAATTTGAAATTATAATGGAGAAAGACCGTGATTTAAAAGATAGTATTCTTTTTCTCACTCTAGGAATGATGTTGACAAACAACTGATTTATAGCTAATTACCGGATCCCTCCCCCTCACCCCTCACGCTTTCCTAGTCTAAACCTTTCTTGTCTTCAAGGACATATTTTTTGCCGACCCTACCCAGCCCCTCCCCGCTCCCCTTGCCCAACTTTCTTATCTCTATTCTCGTTCAGCTATAAATAACACCTGTCAACGTCTCTTTTCCTATGAGTTTTGGGACTTTTTTTCCTTAAAGGAAATTACTAGTTATAAATAGGAGTCGGTCTTATTTAAACCACTTATTTTGTTAAACATTGTTTAGCTTATCTCTGTTTATTGTTTGAAGCAGTACACTGTACCGTACCGAATCTGTACCGGGGTTATGTTCTTTACCGAACCGATGACGGTAATTAGTTGTGTACCGTACCGGTACCGTTTTTTCGGTGCACTGCAGACCCCTACAATCCAATAATTTTAGGCTCAACTGTCCTTTGGCATTGAGCTGTTTTTAAAGACAAGTGATTTGTTTTGGCCTTGTTTAAGTTTCATTCATGATTTTTTAAATAATTTGTAATATTTTAAAACTCTACTTAAGAAGTGGCTTCAATTTGATCAATTGATTTGCCAGGCAGGCAAACATCTCTTAATGTTGTTACTAACAGATTGTTCTTATTAGGACTATTAGTGTTAAAATTAATGCTAAGATATGTTAGTAAATACATTTTGTGTGGTAAGTAAGTAGGCTAATGTTTTAAGATGTAATTTTATTTTCCCCATTCGTAGAAAGATGTAGCCTAGGCCTAAACATAATATACAAAACATAGAATAAATAAAAAGGAGGAAATAAAAAAAAACCTGAGGTTATTTTTTCACGAAATTGTTAATTAATACCATATAGGATATAACAACCTTAATACCAAAAGATTAAAAGTATTTTATCTTCACAGCGAAAATGGTGTGCAATAATTTTGGTATGATTTATTTTCAGATAAATGTACTTACCTTTTTCCAATGAGGCAGGAATCCATTTATTGTACTTACTATTATTATTTTCAGGTCATAGTGACTAGAAAAGTATATTTTAATAACAACATTTATAAAGGAACCCTATACACAGTTTTGATCCAATTCAACTCTACCTACGTTTTATTTTTTATTTTTATTTATATACTCGACTCAAACTCGAGATTCAAATCTTTTGCCATTTACTCGACTTAAAAAACCTGTACTCGCACATATCTATCGAATATCCTGCTGTTGGAGTCGGTTCATAAACATCCAGTTATTTTTGGGACACCTAGTATTTTCAACCCATCGTACGAACAATAGAAAATCAAAAAAGAAATTTCGAGGCAAACTAGAAAAGTTTGAACTATAAAACTTTTATTGAAGTTTATTTTATCAAGATTGTATTCGACAGACTTAGATTTGTAGAGATTCACTACAGTTGAAGTACCAGTGTGATATTAGGGTAATGATTAAATAATGACTGTTTTAATTGTTTTGTTAACCTTTGATAAATTTTAAATTATGTTACCAATGTTTAAGTACTTTTTTACTGTGTTTTTAACATGTTTTTCTACTTGTTAACTTGTCAGCTGCATTAATTTTCCCAAGTACCGTATGATAAAATGTATAGCCTAGCCTATATCATCTTTATATTATTACTTGATATGTTATTGTTCTGCTCTATGTGATGAAGTCTATTGTAATTACCCAATGACGAATAAATATTGTCTATTGTCTATACATGTTCTGTGTCATTAACTCTAATCATACAGTATTTTAACATACATTGCTTGCGGAGGCTGCCTCACTTCCCTACATGCACTAGATTTGTTCCCCCCAGGATACCGCCATAATTCAGTTATTGTCACTTAGGGGTGAGAATTAAGGAGTGGTTGTGTTGACAGGAGCCCACCAGGGACCTGTGATGTTGACCGCCAAGAACCTGCAGTGTATGAGGGCTCTGCTGAGCCTCGCACACTGTCACGGCAGCATCCTCGGGTCATCCTGGCACCTTGTCCTTACCACTCTTCAGGTGAGAATTGCTGCGGCGGTCTGGACCAGTTTAACCCACTGGTGGACCCCTACGAAGACCTAGCAATTTGATTGTTTTGGAACCTCTAGCAAAACACGTTTCAATTTCTCATTACTTACCAACTTTTTTTAAGATTGTAAATTTTCAAACAAATTTTTAGGTAAAAAAGTACCAGTTCCAGCTCCAAAGTTTTGTGAACTTTCTTTTGCTTGTCTACGCCAGTGGCGTTTTGTATACATTGTTAAAGGACAACGGTCCAAACCTGTCAGTCGTGTGGACGCCCGGGGAATAGAACCCGTGACCTCATGCACTGAAATCCAAGACTAACCAAGACTAGCGAGGCATTCAAAACCAAATCAACAGGAGAAGGAATTCAGACCACTTGCTCTACATCATCATTGACTGTATTTTACATCATTGCTACATCACTTTCATTTCCAAAATCACTCAATAAAACTTGTCACAATCAATAACCAAGGCGATTTCACTGAACCATGACCTATCGTGTCAGTAAACGAATTATGAAAGCCAGGGAGACAGTATAACCACAATATTTATGGAAAAATCTGGCCTTCCAACCCCTTAAATGAAGTAATTAAGTCTGTTAAACTAATAAAAGCAGATTGTAATGCAGTTTGATTAGTGCTACTACCTACTTTGGAAAATGAAAGTATTAGGGTTATGGTTCCTACTTGTCAGTATAGCGAAAAACAAGTATTACAGGAGATATATAGACACAAAAAAACACTCGATATTTCGTCCCTCATGGGGATTTCATCAGAGGGGAAGAAACTGGTATTTTAATAATGAAGACAACAATTAAGTAATTTCATTAATTTGTAGTAAAAAAATATAAAATCTCATTTAGGTGGTTAAAAGTTTATATCTCAGATTTCCAAGCATTTCCTCTCCAGGGAAGTGACGTGGTGTAAGTTAGAGTGCATGACTCTGGTCCGTGCGGTCCCACGTTCGATACCTGCCGATCACCAACAATGACATTGGATATGAGATATGTGATAACATTATGGCTTGGTTGTTTGAGACCAAATTTAAAATGTAGGTCCACCTGTGTAGAAGATAAAAATGGATAGGTCTGTGAGGCAAAGAGAACTATCTTTGCGTTAGCGCTTTATGCGGCATTCGTTGTTACCATTAGGTCAGTTCCTGCTGACACCATGATACCGTAACAAAACTTACTTGCATTGCGTTTTGAGGCATAAGAACCATAGAACTAGAAACATGTAATTCTGACGAGGGTTCTTCTTTACTCTCGCCGACACTAGTTCACTTTTCAATAGGAAATTCACTAGGGGTGGGTGAGTACTCGAGTCTCGATTATTTATTCAACTACTAAAGACTACACGAAGGCCGAGTCGAGTAGTATAAATACTCGAAACTATCGAGTCGAGTAGTTGACTACTCCCGCCGTTTACCCCAGATAGTTGAAAATATCGTAGTTACCCCAGCCGTTTACCCACGTTTACGGCGTTAACCAATGTTTAACAAATTAAGTGACTGAAATAAAGAAAATTAAGCTTAAAATCTATTTTTAGCTCATATGAAAGGAGACATTGACAGGTGGGTTATTTATGGATACCTGTGAGTTAAGATAAGTAATAGAGGGGCACAGGGAGTGTTTGGGTCGGAGTCAAAAAATCACTTTCTTGTTAAAATGTTCTGGTTTTGATAAACCAATCCAAAATATGTTTATGGATATATATTTGTAATACTTGTCTTTTGTTTGTTATGGTTGTTGAAAACAGCAAAGCCTATATGTATATATATTTAATTTAAATTATTATTCATTCATGGTCAAATAAAGGTTAAAATAATTTAAATAATATCATTAATAATTCAATAAAATTTTATGTTTATAATTAAAGTTTAGTATGTAAAAAACATTATTTTCAATACAAAAAATAATTTTTTTTTTACTTTTTAAAGAACTACTCGACTCGACTCGATACTCGAGTAGTTTGGTTCAATACTCGACTCAATTTAAAAAAAACACGACTTACCCACCCTTAAAATTCACTAATAATATCTTCTTCACAACAATGGCTTTGTTTCAGCATCTGGTATGGATCCTGGGGCTGAAGCCATCGACAGGAGGCAGTCTCAAGGCAGGACGAGGTACAACAGACTCCAACGCTGTGATAACCACTGCAGTCATGGCAGACCTTCCTGTGCTCTCTGCGATGCTCAGTCGACTTTTTGAATCGAGTCAGTTTCTCAATGACGTAGCTCTCCACCACCTCATCGACGCTCTTTGCAAACTCTCACATGAAGCCATGGAACTTGCATATTGCAATAGAGTAAGTGACAAGTTTATGAAGGAATAGTGAAATATCGGGCCCGTTTCACAACGTCAAGGTACAGAACGTAAAGGTCCTATTTAAAATAATGTTTTGTTTCAGAACGTAAAGTTACATAACGTCAAGTCTCAGTTATTTTAATGTAAATTAAGACTGTTTTCAAAACCTCCAGTTTGAAAACATAAAGGTATTATTATAAAAAAATAAGAAAACGGAGATGTTGAAAAACGTGAAGGTACAAAACGTCAACGTAGTATTTGTTATAACGTAAACGCTGAAAGCAATTTCACTCCAAACCAAATCTGGATCCACTCCGATTAAACTACTTTTAAATACATCTGTTTCACAACATCAGGGTATAGAACGTCAAGTACAGCCAATCTCAATATTTTTGTTTGCCTCCAAGTGGACTGAAAGCGAGCGAGTTATTGACCTGGACGTTGTGAAACTTTACCTTTTGAAACTAGTTGTTTTTCATATAATGTATTTATACAACCTTTATGTTTTGTACCTTGACTTTCTGAAACAGCTAAATTAAAAACATTCTAAATAAGAACATTGACGTTTTGAACCTTGACTATTTGAAACAGCCAAACTACTAAGTTTAAATAAAAGAGGATCCTGAATGTTTCATAACCTGAAATGAAACGTTCTCGAAATATTTGTGAAATGGCAACATATCGTTTTCTGGAGTAAGGTTTATTTTTATAATTGTTGTTGGTAATCTTTTGATTAAAAGCAGCCGGACAGTTGAGGTTTTTATACTAAAAAGGTGTTCCTGGAATAAAAGTACACCATTTTTTGCAGGAACCATCATTATTTGCAGTAGCCAAACTGCTAGAGACAGGTTTGGTGAACCTACCAAGAGTGGAGGTGCTCTGGCGACCCCTGACCAACCACCTGTTAGAGGTGTGTCAGCACCCCCACATCCGGATGAGGGAGTGGGGGGTGGAGGCCATCACATACCTGGTCAAGGCCGCCCTACAACACAAGTATCAGCCCCCACTCAAAGACAACCAGGTGAGTTCTAGCTGAGATGATGTTAACCTGTAGCGCTCAGATAGGGTATTTGAAAATGTTCCTCTGGGGTCGTATGGCTGTCAATGGCCGCCGCCATTCCCCTATCAGCTGGAGTTTGTTTCTGCTGCATTATTCCTCACAGCTCGTATGGCCACTCTCAGGGGCCAGTATGAAATTCCATGAACACTCCCATGGCCACTGTGAGTGGCCATAGTAATATATAACTTAAAATCTATTTTATGTCTTTATGCTGCTGTAATTTGGTGGCAAACTAAATAAATTTATATTATGTCCCAGCATGCAATTATGAACTGTGTTTACTTTTTGTTTTGCTTCTGTCAAAGCCTCTTGATGATCCTTTGTTTTTATAAATGTTAACTGTGATTATTAGTGTTATTAATTTAAACTGGATGAAAATTTATGTTCTGATGAAATCCGAGATGTGCTTGAGAACGGCTTAGCTGATTTTAAAAGCGTTTCAGAACTGGAGAGTGATATTGACTCCAACATTGCATATTTGTATTAAAAGTAACTGAAAAATAGTTAAACATGTTTGGTTTGGCAATAAATAGGAATTAAATATAAAATAAAAATAAAGTATATAGATAGTTTTTACAACCATCCGATATACCCTCCAATATCACATTTGAGGCTACAATCATAATAATAAATACAAGCTGGTATGAGCAGAGGGCCGAAGTGGCTGCCAGGCTGACAAAGAAAATGGTGCGGCCACCCAGAGTGGCCATACAACCTGAGAGGACTATGTTAGCGGGAATAAATGCAAGCTTTTATGGAGTAGGCACTGCCACTGGGAGTGACCTTTCGAGAGCAAAGGGTTAAATTAAAAATTATTCTTCATTTAAAACTGTAATGTTTGCAATTGTTTACCTTTCGCGTGAAACTGTATTTTCTACAATTATTTTAGATGTAAGTGCTATGGGAAATTTGGTCCTCTCCACCCTATGTTTGTATTTTTATAAATGCTCATACATGCTTATACTCATGTAGCATACCAGAGTAAAGCTGAGATTATCTCGAGTAAGAAATTTTAATCGGAAAAAAAATACGAGTAGTGGTTTAGAAAATACAGAGTATTCCATAAATGACAATATTTTACACTAAAATTGCCGCCATTTTGAACAGGATAAAGATAAGTAAATTCTGTTTTTGCCAAAATGTTTCTTTTAGCAAGACCTTTTATGTAGACCTAAATTATGTTTAATTTGCCCTATGTTTACATAAGAACATTTTGAGATCAAACTCGTGACCTTCAGTTTTAGAACATTCCGAACATATATTTTGCTGAAAATATTTTTAATAGATTGCCCATATGGGTTGTAGTAAGGAAGAATTTTGTTTGCTGGCTTTAGAACAAACCGTTATACATGCTGGGCGGGTGGTCTGACTCACCCTCTATATATTTGTATATGTGTGTCTGTAAGCACGATAACTCTCGTAAAAAAGTCTGATCTTAATGAAATTTGGTACAGATGTGGAAAGTAGTATTTATTTGAATGAGTTTGAAAACCAGACAGATCGCACCACCGAAGGGGAATAAGAACAATTTCGCTTATTTATGAACGTTTACCGACGAAACTTGGTATTAGTGATGGTCAAAACCAGAAATTTCGAATCTCGAAACCGAAACCGAAACCTACAAAATCGAATCTCGAATCTCGAAACTCAAATCGCGAAACCCTATTTACTTGCCTGGGTATGGTTATGAAAAATAAATCCAGAAAAATTAATTAAAACTAATTATATATTTTGGTTAGAGTTGTTCTTTCAGAAATAAAAAATCAATAATCCAAAAAAGGTGAAGGTAGACGACCGATGACAGTAGGCTTTTGACCTTTGCATTATTGATCGAAACATGGGCGTGATTTCTATTAAAAAACAACAATAAAGACACAAAAAATCTCAGCAGTTTCGAGTTTTGATTCTCGAAACTCACCGATCGAATCTCGAAACCGAAACTTTTCCAAAGTTTTGGTGGTTTTGAGATTCAAGTTTTGGTTTTGACACATCACTACTTGGTATATTATCTGGTTGTGGTCTATTGTTATTTGCAGAACAATTTTTACCGATAGTTCCCGTAGCAGCAAACCTGCATACCCAGCCCCCATGTAATTCTTATGGAGAATAATTCAAATGTTATATATATTGCTTATTCATGAATATATTACATTTATGAACGCTGAAATTGATGAAACTTGATATGTGGCTTCACCTAGTTGAGTTATATTGATGTTTGCATAAAACCCCATTATTTTGTGTTCCTTGTTGCAGTAAACCTGTGTACTCAGCCGCCATGTTATTCTTATGGAGAATAATTAAAATGTTTTATACGTCTTATTTATGAATGTATATTAAAGAAACTTGGTAAGCGGCTTTATGAGGTATTAAGACATCTAAGAAATTCGCTGAGTACATAGGTTTGCTGCTATGCAGGTATTTTTATTTAATATCATAAGTAATTAAACAAAAGTCTTCGTGCAGGTGGGGGAACTTATCACATGTATTAGAAACCATGTTTAAGGAAGCAATGCCGGGTTTGTGTGAGTGTTTGGGGATAAGAGATGGCTGATGTTATTTGTTATTTTCTACTGTGCAATAAATATAAGAGTATTTTTTAAAATTTACTTAACCTAGAAGCTGGTTTAAAAGTCTGTGTGTTTTTAATTTGATCGATTGAAATTTAAATATTATAATTTTACATTGCATTTGGTAAGTTGGGTAAAGGATAGACAGCTAGCTTACCTGAAGAGAATAAAACAGGTATAGCACGGGAGACACATAAAAAACACACAAAAAAATTCATTCATTCTCTTCTCTTCTGATGAAGTTCCTAAGAGGGACGAAATATCAAGTGTTGTTGTGTGTTTTTTATGTGTCTCCTGTGCTACACCTGTTTTATTCTCTCAGGTAAGCTAGCTGTCTATCCTTTTCCCAACTTACCAAATTCTCACAGCCTAGAACTTTTCTAAATGAACCTAACCTTAATTTGACATTACAGAAACTTCAAACATTGCTGCTGGGGCCATTGTCAGAGCTTTCGTCAGTGCCTCACGGGGATGTGCGGCAACGCCAGCTAGAGTGTGTGTTGCAGGTGCTACACGGCTCTGGGGAGACCTTGTCTCACGGCTGGCCTCTGGTGCTCACAATCATCGGCGCTGTCAGCGATCAGCACGGGTGAGTCTTTGTTATGTTTATTGTACTGCAGTAGACGCTCGGTACTCCGGCGCGTTCGGGACTTTGGCGGTGTTGGATCACCAAAAGTGCCGGATTACTGAGCACCGTCTAAAAAAAATGTGGTTCATGTTGTTGGTTTGACCCAACAATGGTATCTTCGATACTCTAAAGTCAATTAAAAATTAATTTTTATTGGAATGTTGATGTTTTCATTTCTCAGTTCAAAATTTAAATTAATTTGTATAGTAAGCGCTTAGTGTAGTAGTAGTGATTATAATAAATTTAAAACTAAATTAAAAGAGCATTGGTTAATTTAGTATTATATTAAATTGAGGAACTTGATGGCGGGTTGTGCAAATAATTATTGTAGAATGATAATGACTTTTATTATAATAGGTTATGTAGGGCGAATTTCATTTAGGTTATATTACTTAAGTAAAATATGAAACTATTCAATGTACAAATGTACAAACACTTATAATGAATAAAGAAATTTTGTCTATTGTCTATGAAATCCTCTTTAAATTTACTGCTTCCGTTCTTTTCTATATCTTCAATAGTTTAGAAAGCCAGTGACTTAATTCTGCTGTTTTTGTAGAAGGAATATAACTGGAAAAAATAAATCTTATAAAGACAAACATAAAATAACAATCCATGCAATCACGAGAACTTTTTTGTTAATAGTGTGTGTGTGTGAGTGAGTATTAAGCTGAATTGATAACTTCTTCTTTAGGTTGTAAATAAGTAATGTAGGCCTATACAGTAGAGTGCCGCTACTCCAAACTAATTGGGACTGAACCCTGTTCGGTTTAGCGGAAATTCGGAGTAGGCGGATTTCATGAATAATCTCAAAGTGACTTGATAAACTTTGCACTCCGACCTCCGATTTTGGACGTCACTGTTTTTGCCAAAAACTCTGCGGTTCAATATATTGGACATTTGCAAAATGTGCATAAAAATCCGACGTCCTATATTTCCTATGCCTTATTGGTTTTATAAATTATCCAAATGAGCTACCTTTGCGATATATGGAGGCCAGATAGGTGTGGAGTATCACTGTGTAGTCAGGTCTGATATACTCTATGCTGTTTTTTTGTTTGATGAGTTGTTTTGTTGAGGTTGTAGCCATCATATGTTTTGGTGTCTGAAAGAATCAGATATCTGCTAATTTTGTTGTAAACACCGAATTAAATATATCACGTTTGTTTACACTGGCACATTTTGTTTTATTTTAAGTTGTAGGTTATGTTTATATGAGTATATTCAGTTTAAATATTTTCTAAAATGAGTGACAGTGACATTTCTTCTGACGAAGGACTTTGTAATCGCTGACTTTATGAAGATACAATGATACAAGGTACTTCCTTGTTTTTTGAGATAAGTGCAATACATTTTGACATTTTGTGTGAATGTTTATAATTAAACAGGGAATTTGAAAACAGGGAATTATCTAATAGCATTTATTTTTAACTTCTTTGTTTAATAATAAATGTACGTTTTTTTACGAAAAAAAAAAACTAATGCCTTCATAATTGTTCCTGTTTTTAAGTCATTTCCGAACTCAAGTTCGGAATAGGTGGATTTTCGGAATAGCGGGGTTCGGATTAGCGGGACTACTGTAATTATTAACTTTTTTGAAAAACTTGTCAGATTTATTTGTTGTCAAATCAAATTAATATTTTTGTTTACTCTTTTAGAGAAAACCTGATCCGAGTAGCATTCCAGTGTTTGCAGTTAGTGGTGACAGACTTTCTTCCTTTAATGCCTTGGAGATGTTTGCCGCTGTGCCTGGAAACTACCTCCAAGTTCGGCTCACAGACTCAAGAGCTCAACATTTCCCTGACTGCCATAGGTCTGATGGTGAGAGTGCAAGTAGCCAAATTTTAGATTCAGTCTAGTTGAGTTTTTAAAATTGTTTAAAGGTTTATAGTTTTTCATCATAAGCTCAAATGCAATAGGTGTCAGCAAAGTAGTTTGAGTAATGTAACGTATCTATCTGGCAATTACTATCAATGTAAATGATAGCGCAGTTATTATTGCTATTGATTTAACAACATACATTAATATGCTATTAAAATTTATAGTGACATTAATATTTTCCAATCGATATCACATAAGGGATTCACTATTCACAGCTGATATTGCAAGTCTATAAAGTTTAGCAAAGCCATATAACCTTCCGACCAAGGTCTGTTGTCAGAGTTTTCAGGTCGCACTATTGCCTCTGACATGACCTTTCGACTACTTATGTAGCCGGGACCAACGTCTTAACGTGCCTTCCGAAGCATGGTGGCACTCTGAGTTTCTAAAGTCGTACAGGTTTCACCGAGAATGGAACCCGGGTCTTTCGGGTGGTAGGCCATTACTCAACCCACTCAGCAGTGCCACTTGCAAGTCTATGAAAATAAAGTACTTTTTCCTACCGCATTAGTATACAGTATTTACTTTATCCAATATAGATAATATATATCTATTAGGGGTGTGCAAGTAGTGGTTTTTTGAATCGAGTCGAGTAGTGTCAGTTATTTTCGAGTTTCGAGTATTTTCGAGCAAGTATTTCCCATTAGTCGGTAGTAGTGATGGTCAAAACCAGAAATTTCGAATCTCGAAACCGAAACCGAAACTTACAAAATCGAATCTCGAATCTCGAAACTCAAATCGCGAAACCCTATTTACTTGCCTGGGTATGGTTATGAAAAATAAATCCAGTTACTCCAAATAAACCAGTTAACTTACTGTCATTATCAAAGTAGCCTAATAAAAATATTAGTTTCAGAATTGCTAGTGAACAAAATATTTGTTGCCTAACTTAGAGTTGTTATTTCAGAAATAAAAATCAATAATCCAAAAAAATACTTTATTATCAGTTCTATACAGTTGAATACAGTATACATTAAGAGATAGTCCACAGTTGAACTTAAGAGAACCAGAGAACTTTATAGTTCACGATTAACATTAAGAAAACAAATCACAAGTTTTCTCCATCAACATACCTTGACAACTTCCTCAATGTGTGTGTACAATGTACAACTCGACTTACCTACTTTAATGTTTTTTGTATATATTTTAAAATCAACAAATTATGTTACTTATTATGTTGTAAAGATTAATGGTCATATTAACTAGTGCTTTTATTTTACAAAAGCATACTCAATAAATGAAATATTGTAATAGAGAACATCATAAAAACACACAAAAAAAACAAACAATATGAACAATGCAATAATAAAAACCGAAACTTAATGGATTATTAGGAACATTGTAAGCCTTAGGTTTCCTTCACAACAGATATTGCCTGACCTTGATATTAATAACATGTATGAGAAGTCTCGAAGTCTCATAGCCTAATACTTTTTTAGCACCAACAAAAGAAGCACTTGGACAAAAAGAAATAATGCAGATATGATAACTAATAACAACAATAGACAAAAATTTAATAATAAAAACTAAAAGAATTGGATCAATGCAAATATATGTAAGCCTTAGCTTTCCGTCCCAAAAATTTTGCCTGACAATAGTAAGATGAGTACGAGTAGTCTCACATACTTATATCCAATAAAAAGAAACACTTTAACAAAAGGAAATACAGTGTGTAAATGTAACAACTATAATAATAAAATTAAATCATTAATTGAATTCAATGAGGGTTCAAAATGCAAATGGGGGGAGAAGTTTGATGCTTACAGGAATACCTGTAAATCTTGATGCCTACTGCAAATTTTTGTGTAAAAACACAAGCATTTTAACCCGCTCGGGATCAAGGCGATTGCGTTTTTTGTCGCAGATTAGTCCAGCGGTGCTGAATAAGCGTTCGCTAAACACTGTGGCGGGAGGAATACACATATATTTGGTGGCAACTTCCTTCAGCCTTAAACAGTTAGTTTTTTCCCAATAGGGGAAAATGTCTTCCTTCGGATTCAGAGTTTTTTCATTTAAGTAAAGGTTCAGTTCACTGTCACAAGTACTTACAGGTTCTGAAGCAACAGGATTTACTTGAGCAATAGCAAAAGCTTGTGCATAGTGAGACCAAAAGCTTTTTTTGGACTTCTCATTAGGCTCAGGCTCACTGGAGACATCTTCATGAACTGGTGTTGAGGCGGCAACATCCGACTCCATCTCTTCCAAAACTCGTCTCTTCGCTTTTTCCAGGGAGTTTGGTTGTTTGAAAGGAGTTGCCTTGAAGCGAGGATCGAGGAGTGTAGCAACTGCCAAGTTTAGGTTATCTTCTACTGACGCATATCTTCTTTTTAATGAAGACAACACGTCATTTTTGAGACCCTGCAATCCAGATCCGATCACATCTAAATTCTCCAGGAAATGTTCGATCGTGTGTATCAATGGAATTATCTGGAACAGTAATAAATATTAATAATTTCGGTTTTGTACGTAAAAACTAAAGATCAAATTGGTAGGGCCTACCGTAATAAATTACAAAATTACGATTTTTCTTACACATGTCAATGTGCCTCATATTTTCATATTTATTTCCTTTAGGCTAATTTTAGGTTAAGGCATAGCCTATTGCCTAATTTGGTAAATGATTAATACAAATTCTCTCACAAGAATATTGTTAAATAAAAGACAATCTTTCAAGAAAAAGTAGGGAAAACAAGATAACTAACCCATCGTAAGAATAAGTCCAAGTCCTAATATGTCTTTTAATTGGCAGGGAGTAGGGAACTTTTTACTTTATATTAACCCCAAGAGAGAAATTGGGATGTACTGCATTAAAAAAAAACTAAACTTTGATGTAATTATCATGTTAAAAATTGTGCAAAACCCGTTAGAACAAAATCATATAGGCCTATTCATTTTTAAAATTGTCCATTATGCAATTAGAAAAAAATGCTGCATCATTTATACTACTGAACAACTGGACATTTACAATTAAAAAAAAAAAATACAATTTACAGGTTAAAAAGCGTGATTTTAATCGTTACTTACTTCGGAAATAGTTGAAGACTCCTTGCTCACTTGACGAGTGGCAGTTTCAAAAATCTCCAAAATCTCCGATGCAACCTTCATAGTTTTGAAATCATCTGTTGTCAATTCAACAGATAGATTGACTTCTGGCTTTGCTGCAATTAAGATCAGAGCGTCTTTTTGTTCAACAAGTCTTTTCAACATATAAAATGTTGTGTTCCACCTTGTGGGCTCTTCCTGAATGAGGCGATGCTCTGGAAGATTCAGTTGTTTTTGCAGACTTTTCAGCACTTTTGTGTTTTTTGCAGACTTTTTAAAGTTACCCACGAGCTTTTTTGCCTTCTTCACCACATTTGAAATCTTAGGGTGGTCCATACAACCATCTTTAATTACAAGTTGTAGTGTGTGAGCCACACACGGATAGGCTTCGTATTTGCTGTGATTTACAGCAGCAGTTACGTCAGTACCATTATCCCTTACTATTCCTACAATAGAATCTTGAATTCCCCAATCTTCAAACACTTTGTTCATAAAGTTCAACATGTTTACTGCTGTGTGGCTTATTTCCGGGAATGGCACACACTCAAGGCACTTATGCACTATGACATTTGTTTTTGGACAGTAGAAATGGGCTGTTACAGCCATGAAATCACAATTCGCCACAGAGGTCCACATGTCTGTGGTTATGGCCACATGCTTAGCCTGAAGAAGGTCTAGTTTTACTTGTGTTAAAACATTGTGGTACATTTTAACCAGAATTTTTTCTGAAAAAGTTTTTCTGGATGGTACATTATACCTTGGTTCAAAGTGATTCAGCAATCTTAAAAATCCCTTATCTTCCACAATGGATATAGGCTGAAAATCCAAGCATATCATTTCAGCTATAAGTGTATCTATTTTAACTGCTCTTGGGTCACTTGAAGTAAATTTAATCTTTTTTTCATAGAGTTCCTGAATAGTTTTCTGCTTTTTAGCAGGCAATCTGATCGATTTAGGGTATGTGGCAGGACTTACATAACCTTCTTTATCGGGTGTTCTGATTGATGAGGCACAACTCATGGGAGACTGAAGTTCTGTGTCAGACACTGAAATATTAGTAGATTCAGGTGAAGCAATACTACCTTCCTCTACAGGCCCTACTTCAGGATCGCTTTGGCCTAGGCCTACATCAATTGAAAGAGGTTCATTTATTGGTGTAGACATCTCCAAAAGGTCATTATCTAAATCCATTTCTTCAGAAGTAGGACCAATTTCAGCTGCTGCAGGAGGAGGTTTTGGTTTGGCAAAAAATTTCAATTTGCTGGTAAATTTTGAGGTTGAGGGTTTTGATTCATTTTTAAGAGCTACAGTAGTTTTACTTTTCATAGACTGACCTGGTTCTAGTTTTATGTTTAGTTCAGATTTATGTTTAAATTGAAGGTGTTTAGATAATCCTGAAGTAGTTTTACTTACTCCACCTCTAGATATTAACTTCGAACAAAGTCTACATTTGGCGTAGTTGAGGTTTTCATTATCAATGACAAAATACTTCCATACCTCAGAACTCATGATGAAGTCCAAAGTACTCACAAACACACAGTAAACAATAAAAAAACAACAGTCTTGTAGGCTAATAAGTGTCAATGCACACGTAAATAAAAATCACTAAGTTTGCAATACGGTAGCAGTTCCCATAGCGAAGCTCATTTCAGATACGAGATATCTACAAACTCACAACTTAGACCATAATGACAAAGAATAAGTTACCCTAAAACAACAATTTCCACGTAAACTAACTATCAATAAAACTGCAACTATAATGCACGTCAAAACGCCACGCCCATTTCTTGAACTTTTAAAAAGATATTCGCCCGGCACCGAACCGATCAGTTTCAATAAAACACGTACTGAAGACTAGAACCAGATAAATCTTTCAGCATGCGTCAATGTCAATGTAAATAACAGAAGTTAGTGTAAATTACACAAACACAAACCGTGACCGCGTTCGCATTCACAGGCTGAACCAACAAGTGCAGTCTGTAGTGGCCAGTAATGACGCATACAATATATCAAACTAAAAATTCCCCACATTTCCCCAATTCATAAATATCCCCACACATTTACTTCATAAATTAACAGCTGACCAAGTATGTGAGAGGTTAAACAATGTTTATTTTAATTACAATTATGAGGAAAATATGGCACGCGTACGATAAATATCGTGTTCCCAGCAACACTGCACTGTCTCTTCCGTATAGCTAGGAAACCTTAAATATATCGACTGAGCAGACCTTGGAAAGAATCTATGGGCCTTGATTCCACAGGCCGTAATGCTCGGGAACACGTCATCATACGCGACGGCAATGACGTCATGTTTTGTTTGTGATCGGCTGCTTGTTATCCTGTTTGGAATTTGAATCCCTCAATTACAAGCAGCTGATTGCATACGGAACATTACGTCATTGCCGTCGCGTATGATGACGTAGTGTCGGGGCAGCATTACGGCCTGTTTGTTTATTTAGTGTGGCCTTGTTCCATCCCAAGTTAAGGGTGAGTCGTCTGCTCCTATGTTGCCGGCTTGTGCATGATCGGTGCGCTGTTGCCAGATCGCTCACATGATTTCTTTTGTTTCCACTTTCCCACGTAGTTTTAACTTAATGTTTCTCAGTTTAGGAAACATATAATGTGAATGGTAATTTGTCTGTATAATTTGTGGGTAGTAAAATATTAAACAAGTTTAATTTATTTTCTTGTGAAGTCTCGATTAATGGATGTTACGCAATTATTTGGGAGAGAGGAAGGGAAAGGAAATGAATGATGTTTATATCCACGACGTCGCTATTGAAGTTAGTAGACGACCGATGACAGTAGGCTTTTGACCTTTGCATTATATTGATCGACACACGGGCGTGATTTCTGTTATCAAAAACAACAATAATGACGCAAAAAATCTCGGCAGTTTCGAGTTTTGATTCTCGAAACTCGCCGATCGAATCTCGAAACCGAAACTTTTCCAAAGTTTCGGTGGTTTCGAGATTCGAGTTTCGGTTTCGACACATCCCTAGTCGGTAGTTTAAAATAGTGTCATGGGATTTGCATACCACCCTAGGTTTGATAATCTAAACATGGTTTCTAACTAATGCATGAGTAGTAATACAAAGTTTTGGCCAGTACAATCAAACTGGATTAAGTATTGACAAACAAAACAAAGTTTGTAATTTGTTTCCGGCCGATAAAACACAGTCCGGTTGTCATTTGGCCAATATCACCTGGTCCAGACATCGCTTATAATCAATATTAGATGACAAAATCGTTAGGTATGGCCGAAATCCCGTAGTCTGATCGTCATTTGCGGCCGATTTTACGTGATGTGATTGTCTTTTGCGACCGTTACTACGCGTTTTGGCCGGTCAAAATCGTTAGTGATTGTCATTTGCCGCCGATTTTACGTGATACGGCCTTATGTGGCCGTTACTATGCGATTTGGCCGGTCGCAATCGTCATTTTCAGCCGATTTTACGCCATGCCATCGACTTTTGCGGCCGTTACTACGCGTTTTGGACAGTCGCAATCGTTAGCGATCGACCGGTAATCGGCGGGAAATACTCGCTCGAACCTTTGAGTATTTTTTAAAACTTCAAGTCGAGTTTGGCTATTAAAATACTCGGCCGAAAGCTCAAAGTTTCGAGTACTCGCACACCCCTAATATCTATATATTCTTAGCATTATTGTGTGATTTTAAAAAAGTTAGTGTTTATATATTTTTTATTATCTGGACAATTTTATTACCTCAATCACCCTTGGTTCGAATTAATATGGATAATCGACTCTCTGCTGTAGTTTGTGATGTAGTTACCAGTGCTAAGTGGTTGGGCAGTTTTACAATGATGCTGAAATGCTACTTCAGTTGATCCCTTGTATCCGTTGCCTAAGGGACAATGCCATGGTCGGAACATGAAAAAGGTTAAATAAAAGTTAAAGGTCAGAGGTGAAAAATGATTCTTAAATAGGTATAGTACATCTATATTGTCAAAACACATTCATAACATAATAAAAACAAAAACACGATCAGAAGCGCTCTGGTTTGTTTTGATTGAAAACCATTGTTAGTGACTTTCAAGTGGAGGCAGGCTCTCTTGACCGTGGCAGCGGAACTGTGATACAGTTAAGCACATGGTCAGTTATCTCAAGGTCTCGGTTATCCAAATTTCGGATGAGGGGTTGGTTCTACTGTAATTTAAACAAGTGAGAAATTGTTTGTAATATGCAATTTGTTATAATTACCTCCAAGAAGTACCAACTGGTTACGATGATTGATTGACAACTTATTTTAACTTTTGACTATCCAAGACTACTCTACATTCAGTCTACAAAGTATCTCTGAAATAAAGAATTATAGTTGTCACATTGTTTTCAAGTATCACCATTTTGAAACTATGGTACAGATTTGTTCTGTGGTCCAATAAAGAGAATTGATTTTATTTTATTGGATTTGATTGGAAATTATAAAAACTTGCCACACAACAAAATCTTCTATGCAAAATATAACCACCATATTTATTTATTGAACTTAAAAATCGTTGTTAACAAAATTGCTAAAATAATAAATATTTCTCTTACCTCTGGATCACAGAGACTCTTCAAACGGACTTTCAGGCTGTTAAATCGTATGATAATGATTTTTTTCAGACAAAGATGAACGTTTCCAATTCTGATGACTTTTTTTCAATTTTTTCAGTGGAACATATCAGACTATTTCTACCAGAACAAAGATAAACTTTACCAGTCGCTTCAGAGTGATACATCGACATTCCCGGACTTTCCTGGCACTCAGGATCTTCCACCGTTTGACCGCCTTTGGATGTGCCTATATACAAGACTCGGTAAGAAATTGTTCATATCGACTTTGTTGATGTTCAATGAAGCTGTCATTCTGAGTGGAATCAATTTTAAGCAATAAATGTTGTTGGTAACCATATATACACATAGTTTGTGTACAAAATAGCAAGTTTCTGCAGTGTGTGAGTTTTGTTGTCTGCCATGTTGGAAAATATCAGAAATTATTGTTACAACTTTCCTTACATATGTGTACTAGTTTTAAAAATGATTTACTTTTCAAAATTGATTTTTTGTGGTATAATTGGTTTTGATGTTTTCTATTAACCCTAAATCGGTATTGAACGTAAATTTGACTCTTAAATAAAACTGTTTTTGCCTGAAATACCTCTTTAACATTCCTGACACTTGTGCAGGCAGCATTGCTTTCATCTTTGATCCTTTAATTATATTCCAAAATATCATAATTATATTTGATTTATTTCAGGAGTTTTTAAAAATTATTTTAAATTTGCATGCAATACCAATTAATTGAACAATGTGTAATTTTTGGTTAAGATTGAATGATGGATAACAGAGAAAACTCAAATTTAGTGTTCAAAATTTGGGATTAGCCAACTTTTGTGCCTTAAATTTGATATTCGTCTGTTATCTATAATTCAATATTTAAATTATACACTTTGGGTCAAACTTTTCACATCTTCTGTCTTGGGATTCAATATTTCATTCATCACGTTTTGTGACTAAAGGCAAATTTTACTTTTGTATGAACACGTGTGCGTAGGACATCTGTGTGTGGACTCCAGGCCAGCAGTACGCAAATCAGCTGGTCAAACGTTGTTTTCCACAATCTCAGCTCACGGAGGTCTCCTCAGTCAACCCACCTGGCAGGCTGTACTGTGGCAGGTAGGTAACTTGCTCGCTATCGAATATCGCAAATGTATGCGTCACTTAGGCCACTTCCACAGACTAACATTGCAAATAGTTGCTTAAAGGTTATGATTAGCTTGTGCCACAATATCCACAGACCATAATTACAGTCTCATTCACTTTTGTCAGTATTCTTCACATCCACAAGTTTTTCATGAGTTGTAATTATTTTGAAGGTGAGGTGTATTTGCGACATTCAGTCCATTAGAAATGTAAAACGATTTTTTTCCCTTTCAGACCAAGTGTCATATATGTGTCATTTAATTTTCCTTATGTAATTTAAACTTTTTTGTATGGTAAACAAACACTACTAAGCCACTCGTGTTTACTAAAATTCACAGCAACCCAGAGGCAGGGGTTAGTGAAAATGGAAACAATATTTGTCCAACTGGCTCATAATGTCAATAAATGTCAGATACTCGGACAAAGTGCCTTACATTTGGGTAAATCAAGCGTCTGAATTGCTAGAATACATTGACGCAACATTTGTCACCAGTCTCTTTTAATGAGACCTGGCGGCGCAAATGTGCAGTGGCCAGCTATAGATGGAAAAGCATTTGTCGCACATTCGTGGCGCTAGTCTGTATTAATATGAAATGTAAATGTCGATAGCAAATGTGTTAAGGTGATTACAGTAGAAATTTCAATAGAAAGTCTTATGGTCAGACAGATTTATGAGGTTTTAAAGCTTGCCAGCAAATTTAATTATATAAGCCACATTATTAAAATTGGATTTTACCTAAATAATAACTATATTGCACAAGACTATATTAAAATTATCAAACTAGTAGGCCCTAACAGCAATGAATGAACTCACCACAAGTTAACATTTTTGGTTCATGGGTGCAAGGTCCAAAATGTACGAATTGCATCTGTATAAAATATAATAATTCTTTTTTGACCATCCTGAATTAAATAGACTAATACATTTGTAATAATTATTGTTAACGTATTTGCAACAGATTTATTAATGAGTAGATTTTGATTTTTTCCAATTCAAAAGCAATTACACTAACATGACTATTGTGATTGCAAGGTGCTGTTTCCATTGCTCGACAAAGTTCGGAGGTTGTCGAGTTCGGCCAGCAGTGAAAAAGTGGATACTGGAGGCAACATACTAATACACCATTCACGCAACACTGCTCAGAAACAGTGGGCGGAGACTCAGGTAATGTTGCATTATTGTCAGGTTCTAAATATTAAATGCCATGCATCATTTTTTACTTTTTCTTACCCAGTTTTCTTTTTCTTGTTTTTTTTTTTGTATTCAGTTTTGCTAGGTTAGTTGTACTTCCATGGATCAGCAAACATAATTTTTAACTAATATCCTATAATAAAGTATGGGGTGGAAAAATATTTATAAAACACTGCTTAAGTGAGTGTGATTTCTTAAAAATTTGAATTTTCACTTGAGTTTTTAATACTCAAACTCAACTGTACAAACCTAAATAGTTCAAATCAATTCTTGATTACTTTACATACATCTACAAAAGGCCAGTACATCCTGTTGAATTTGAATTAAAGTAATAATTCACGGCCCACATTTGAACACAATAAAAATTACCCACTTAATATTTATTGTCTACCGAATTTTAATAAATATTTCATTCCATTCGAGTTATGGTTAACTTCCTACATTTCGTATTAGTTGGAGGTATACAACAAAACCGTAACATGGGGCTAAAATTACAGGAACCTGTATGTTAATTAAACAGAATTCTTAAAAAATAGGCTGCAATAAGCAATTACGGATTATATTTTCATAGGTATTTATTATGTGCACTAAAGTAAAAAAGGAAAACAAAATATCTTTTAAGATCGAATGTGAAAGTACTTGAAAGATAAGAGTTTTAGTACTCAGCTTGACTTAAAGTTTTGAAAAATACTCAAAAGGCAGGTGTGTATTTTCTAACGATTTGCAAAGGACCGCTAACGATTGCGAACTACCTAATCACATAGTTTTCAAAATGACGTCCGACCACGTAATATTGGTAAATGGTAATGGGAAACATAATATCTATAACAAATTATGATCGGACCATGTAACATCAGGCCTAAATTAAAACTGGATCTTGCCTTATTTCATGGTGAACAGCCTACGAATTACTTTCAATGAGCAGTAAGCTGTGTTCTCGCTTACTTGTAGGTTCTTGCAGCAGTTATACGTTGGTCTTCTTCTCAGCCTCTGTAAATGGAGATTCATCAGCTCTATAGATATGCACATCAACCTGGATGGTGTTTATGAACATCAACCTGGATGGTGTTCGAGCCCACATTTAAACTCTTCATTCTTTATGTTCACCATCTGCATCACCATCAATCAGGGATTTGTCCTCAGTTAGTATAAGATCTTCACTAGTCAGGGTGTTCTTCTAAGATCTAGACTGTCTATAATAGACTGTCTGTGATGTTTGTGGTTTTGATGAATGTAAGTTGGTCTTGTCCATCTTCCACTCAGGCAAACCTTCAGCATTAAAATCATCAGTGCTGGTGGATCATGCCTTGACAAATCTTGATGACTCTTCTCCAGTCAAATTTGTCACACATCCTATTTGATGGCAACTTAGTGATTTAAAACTCACTACTGTCGGCGAGAGTAAATAAGGCCCCTGGAATCTGGTCTCAAAAGTTTCAGGCACTACCATATAGTTACTAGGCTAGCGCTTTATGCAGCATTTATTGTTACCATTAGGTAAGTTCCTGCTGACACCATGATACCGTAACTTACTTGCATTGCATTTCAGACCCAAGAACCATAGAACTATAAACATGTAACGCCGACGAGGGGTCTTCTTTCCCCTCGCTGACAGTACATGTTTCATTCAGATTTCCTGATGAAAATATACGATAAGTTGGCTTTCTATCACTCCAATTATTGGTCACTAAGAATATCTTCTTAGTGACCAATAATCGGAGTGATAAACATATCTGTTGGTCGTTCACGTTCAATGAGGCTCAACCACCTTCACTCACATTCTGCAATTTAAGTTTGAATTTCCTTTTAAATTTTGCAATACCTCTTCCCATTCTAAAGTCTTGCAATACTATGTGCCAATGCAAGATTGCTCGGTGCTGTAAACAAATCAACTTTAATTCTCTGACTTTCATTTCATGTCAGATTCACAGTACTGTGGTATGTATGTTTAGTTATTTTTGAGCCATTTATTTTATTGAGGAACTTGTCGTAGTTTGTTTTAGTGAATTTGCTTATTTCCTTCTTCTCTTTTTTATTGAAATTTTATTCTTTAAATAACGATCAAGTTTTAGCTGTATTGAAGTGTTCTATTACAAAGATAAAAACGTGCCATTGCTTGTAAATTTTAGAAAAATTAAATGGCTCATCTAATGTGCTTTTTCAGGTGATGAGTTTGTCTGGAGTTGCTAGAGTGTTCAACAACAAACGTCAGTTGCTCCAAACTCTAGGGGACTTTCCACGAGCATGGTCGCTGCTTTTGGAGTTTATAGAAAACTCTGCTCTTAGCAAGAATAATGAGGTTTGTTACAGAATAAGAATAATTTTATTTCTTAAAACATATTTACAACATTTATACATTTCTTTACATATTTCCATTAATTTCCGATTTGTGAAAGTAGCTATATTTGAAGCTAGTTATTTTTAAAAAGTAGCTTCCTCACAGTTGCTCCTATGCCTATGGACCGATACAAATCTTGAATCTTGCCCGTGCAGGTGTCATTGGCAGCCTTGAGGTCATTCCAAGAAGTATTGTACCAGAGTGATGGGGACTCTGGCAGTGATGGGGGGGAGATGTGGATCGTGGCGTGGAGGGTTTGGCTCAAGATAGCTCTGGAGAGCCGCCGAGTAGACTCTGACGAAGGGCCTTACCTCCCATCCCAGCCATTCCTGACTGCGCTGGTACACATGTTTCCTGCCGTCTTTCAGCACATAAAGCACAGGTAGGTGTGACCAACTTCCATTCCTTGGTTCCTCCCTGTCTCTCCTGGGGGCTCGACTCCCAGTTGAGCCTGAATACCCAGTCCAGTCTGAGGGCTTAGATGGAGTAGTGTGTCTTCCTTACAGCCTGGGTCAGGTGCCTGGGAGGAGGGGCCCTTACCCAACAATCTCCGGTCTGCCGGGCTGGGGGACGAACCATCCTGGCGTCCCCCGAGCCCTGAGAGGTAGGAGGCTCTGTGCGATGGCGGTCCCTGTCTGGTTAACTTGGGGGGATGTCTGGTTAGAGGGTGAATTGTCCTGGGGTTCTGTCACCCATAGAGCTCAGAAGCTAGGTAAGGTTCTCTCTCCCTTTCTGAAGCGAGGCAGACTGACCCCGTCTTACCACCTTTCCCATCCCTCTTTCCCCTCTTTCCGGTGGCTGCACAATATCCCAAAGGGAGACATGCCTACCCGGCTTTCCGGGGCCTCCTGATCCTCCCAAAAACACAAACAAACAGGTATCTATGGATGAATTTCACATATAAAGAAGTTCATAAAGATTTAAGTTGTGAGAGTAGGCTCTAATTTTATATCTACAATGAAATTTTTAATAGATTTAAGTTAATAGAGGTTGTCTATTTAAACATAAGACAAGACAGGTATTGGTATTTAACAGTATACTATTGCAATTGCTTTCTAGATTTGATTCAGTAAGTCATAAAAACAATCACAGACGATTTATAAATCATATTACAAATAAATTATTCTTAAATAGAAAAAGATTTCAATACATCAATTAGTTACTTGTTTATTTTATTTTATTGGCCTGTACCAATAGGCTCTAAGGCCCGCATGAACCCAAGTCATCTTTATAGGTCATATATGTACATTCGACATATTTGTTTTAACCCTTTCAGTGCTAAGCTTCTAAAAGGAGTAGTTGAATCTGTGATGTTTTGTTAATTTTTTAAATGTCTTGGACGCCTGAACAGTCAAAATTAATAAAAACGTGTTTTCGCTGGACACACACACAGTAAAGGATAGGTAAAAAATAGCAAAACACCTGATCAGATGTGCAACTCACAAAGAATCCACCCATCCCGTCAGGTTTGACCCGAGTCGTCCACCGTTTGCTTAAGGTCCGCCCTCCCCTTCAACTCTGCCACAGACAGGTGAACTCTCCATGAGTTGCACATAAAAACCACCTACTTTGACGGGATTCGAACCCTCGATCCAAGTGTTACCCCCGGCCGGGAAAGTAATGCCTTAGACCGCACAGCCACTGATCAGACTAGCAGCTGTAGTGGACCAGGTGGTATTAGAGCCTAGGCGCTGGACGAGGTAGTTCAGTTTGTGTCTACCAGGTTTCACCACATGTCAGACTGCAGACTGCAGACTGAGCGCCTAGCGGTACAATTGCTTATGAAGCCATAACAGTGTTTATTGATAACAGATTCAAAAGCCGATATATCGGTCCATTGCACTGAAAGAGTTAATAATTTCGTAAATATAGTAGAAATAATCATAACATTTTAAAATCAATAAGAACAAAGACAAAATCACTGCTGCTACACAAGTGTCAGGAGTCAAGAGGAGCTGTAAACAGCTATATCAGATCAACAAAATCTGTTCCTTACATGTCAGATTTACGCACAATACCTTTAACCCATTTGCCTATGAATAGTTATGTGTCCCGCTCTCACTTAATTATCCTATTAAAATTAGCCAAAATGCAGGGTTTTCTTTATAAATTCATAACAAATTCATTTTTTATGTTACAAGATAGCAAGTTATTATTTTTTTTTAATTGAAATAAAATTGCTTTTAATAATTTGTATATTTAAATATAATAATCAGTATCCAAAAAATATTGTTGGCCTAAAAAATATATTGTATATATATATATATATATATATATATATATATATATATATATTCATTCTTTTTAAAGCATGACAATTTTATATGTCTAAAAAACTAATATATATTTTTCTTTACACCCAACATAATTCAGAATCTAATTCCCTACATAAAAATACTAAACAAATAAAAATATATAAATAAATAAAAATGTTACAGTTGTTTTTGTAAAACACTACAAATTTGAAAATTCTTATTTTTTTAGCGGAAAGGGGAAAAAAGTAATAATTATTGTTAGCTGGATTATGTAGGCCCTACAACAATGGGTATTTATTTAATATTTTCCAATTTCCATTCATTTATTTATAAACAAACTCAATACATAATAAAATAGTTTTTTTTTACGCTTGCCTGTAATATTGCCGACGGACTATATTTCGCGTCAAAAATACTTCGCGCTAACAATCAGCTGTTTTTATTTTTTTAGAGAGACAGTAATGTGTTGTTCTAAAGCATACAAGAATACAGACCATTAGAAATAGTATAAACGAAAACTTGACTAACGTTAGTAATAACCCTGCAAAAGTAATACTAACTGTATTCATATTTCCATGACAATGTAATATGGCCAAAAAGAACAAGCCCATAACATGTAATTAATTGTTTTTTTTTTTTTTAAATTGAACCTTTGTTATTACTTTCATTTATGTCTTTATGCATTGTTTTATTCATATTTAAGAATATTCGGATGGTAAACGAAGACAAAATAATTAATTTCAGTGGCATTGTACTCATGGAACTGGTCCGTGATACAAGGCCAATGGGTTAAGTCACTAAAGATATACTGGAGGTAATAGTCGACCAGTATAGTAAATTATAAAATGAGCAAGAGTTTTGTTGTGTCAGTTGTTTTCTTACCGACTCGACAAAAGGCTCACAAGGTTATTCCTGCACTCCCAGCATTTCTGGAAGATAATATGTAGAAACCTTTGCTACAGTAAACAAATGCTGATACAAATTAAAAGCCTCACTTGATAGATTTCTTACAAGTAGTAGTGATAACAATTGATAAAAATATCCTTAAAATATCGTTATTATAAATGAGTGATTTAATGCATGGGTTTCCCTTCAGATTTTCTAGCGGCGACCTGGAAAAGCTATGTGGTGTGTTGGAAACGGCTGTCGCAATGCCTGTACATGGTGAAGTTTCACCGTTCATTTTACCCACTGACACATCGCTAACTCAACTTCAAGAGGGTGTCTTACATTCCATTGATCTCCTTATCAAAGTAAGTATCAGAGTTTTCTCATTTCATGGTTCACACTTTCTGGAAAGTCAGGGAATTTTAAAAAGGTCAGGGAAAGTCAGCAAAAAGGTTGGAAAAACTCCTAAAGTCGGGGAAATTCATACTATTTTATATAAGTCAGGGAAAAATTTTGATTTTAATCGTTAACGCAAAGCAATAATGTGTGAAAATCCAAATTTATTAGAAAAAAGTGCATATTCCAAGACGTGGGTCAGGGAAAATTAACTTTTATAGTTAGAGAAAGTCAAGGAAAATCAAATTTTTAGTCAGGGAAAGTCTGGGAAATCATTAACCAAATAAAAGTGTTAACCATGCGTTTGTAAATTATTCAAACAATTATGGGACACTTTTCTGAAATCATATGGTTGACAGAGTAATTTAATTTTGTTTAAAACGTTGGCTGCGGGCCACCAATGGCGGGCAATCCGGGGTGCGGCAGCGAACCCGATTGGCACAGACGAATCAAAATATTTTGGTCTGATGAATCGCAAAATGCTGTGCGGTACTGTACTGCGTACCACGAGAGTGGACGTAGTTTGCTGAAACGCCCACAGATAGCAGCACAGTTTGCTGCTATCTGCGGGCGTTTCAGCAAACGCCGGTAAGGTGGGATAGTAGCCGGTTCCCTTGTATTGCCAATCAGAGGAAGAAAAACGGGATAAAACGTGGTTTTCTAAGCATTGCCAGACGGAATATGGGGAAATTTGCTACCAACCTAACTACATTGAAGATATAGTGGCAGGTACCATATGAACTGTCTCACCCAATGTGCTGGGCAACACTGAACTCATATTGTACAGGAACGTCGACCACAACTCGAGTTGTAGCGCGTGTGGCGGTGGGAATCGGCTCTACAACTCGAGTTGTGACCCGCAGCGAATGTGTTAACAGCATCTAAATGACCTTACAATCTTATGATTGTAAGATCTTTTTAAAAGAATATTGATATCACCTCTGACATAAAAAACATCATCTTTCCTCCAAAACATTATTATTGTGTTCACGTTCAATGATTATTTTTTCAAATAATAATAAAAATCAGTTTGTCATTGTTCAAAACTTGCAAAACTTTTTTACGGACATATGAATTTGATATGACTCTAATTTAACTCCAACAATATCCACAGATATGTAATGTCATAAACTTGTAATTTTACAGCACTTTTTTTAGAATATTTAAGAGTGTGATTACCTAAAGGCCGTTTGCAATTAATCACAGGAAATATTGTTTTAAAATAATAGTGAATACTAGTTTGAGGTGGTTGTGGGTGCAATGTTTACAAAGTATTTATAGTAGCAGTAGCATTATTGAAAACTCATATAACATTTCAAATTTCAAACCGATTTTAAAACAAACAAAATTCATTCTGAAGAGCAATTAAGTTTCAGAAGTGTAAAATAAATTTGGTATGAATGTAATTGTTTCAACCGCATAAATAAAAGGTTTTCACAACTAGCTTAGTAAACCTTAAGTATTATATTGAAACAAAATATAATTTTATATTGAACTCGTGTTATTTTGTTCGCAGGAAGCACTTTTAAACCAAGAAAACATGAGGAAGATGATCTGTCCAATATTCACGGAACTTTTAACATTGAGCAAATTCGCTTGCCAGCCACCTACACTGGAGAAGTTTGATGAAAAGCTTCCGGTAAAGTTTTTAATCTTGCAGTTACTAGGGGTGTGCGAGTAGTGATTTTTTTAGTCGAGTCGAGTCGAGTAGTGCCAATTATTTTCGAGTATTTTCGAGCAAGTATTTGCCATCAGTTGGTAGTTTAAAATGGTGTAGTGGAATTTCGATACCACCCTACAAAAGAACAAAAGTTGATAATCTAAACATGGTTTCTAACTAATACATGAGTAGCAATACAAAGTTTTGGCCAGTACAATCAAACTGGATTACGTATTGACAAACAAAACACGGTTTGACATTCGTTTCCGGCCGATGAAACAGAGCTCGGTTGTCATTTGGTGAAAATCACCTGGTCCAGACATCGCTTATAATTAATATTAAATAACGAAATCGTTAGTCATGGCAAAAATTACGCAGTCCGATCGTCATTTTCGGCCAATTTTACGTGATGCGACTGCATTTTGCGGTCGTTACCACGCGTTTTGGCTGGTCGCAGTCATTCGCGGTCGTCATTTTCGGGCGATTTTACATGATGCGATTGCCTTTTGCGGCCGTTACTACGCGTTTTAGCCGGTCGCAATCGTTAGCGATCATCCGGAAATCGGCGGGAAATACTCGCTCGAACTTTTGAGTAGTTTTCAAAACTTCGAGTCGAGTTCGAGTATTAAAATACTCGGCCGAAAACTCGAAGTTTCGAGTACTCGCACACCCCTAGCAGTTACATTGTAACTTTATCCAGATAAGTTAAATTTACTAGAAACAATTGTCTTGGGCCTATGTGTTTCCTCTGAATTATTACTAGTGAACTACTAGGTGTGTTACTAGGTTCTTGTTTTGAGGGGGTCTTAATTTTTTTAAATTGCAATTTAATTGTTTGCCTTGTTCTTGCTACTTGGCAGGTGCATTACTTTTAGGGGTCTCAATCCCGGGCCAAAATTCCAATCCCGGGATTTTGGTATTGATCAAAAATAAAGTCAACCGTGAGAAGAAAGGGCACCGGAAGTTCGGAGTGATAAGAAAAATATTCTGCGCACCAGAAATCTTTAAGGTACAGATGCGGGCAACTTTGTACTTCAGGAAATAAGGTGGCATTGTTGAGTTGAGTAGTTCTCATTGTTCGTCGAACAATAAGTCTAGTTTGAAAATTAATTATTAAATATTAACTAAACAATAATCATCGAACATTTGGATTTTAGGGTTTCAAAGTAATTCTAAAGACAGTTTTTGCAATTTTCTGTAGTATTTTAAGCAACAAAAATCTTGAAAAACCATAAAAATAATTATATTTGACAATCCCAATCATACAGAGTAGGTAAAAAATCCCAGGATTTGCAGGTATCTAAAATTGATCGAGATCCCAAATCCCGGGATTGAGAACCCTAATTACTTTGCTCATACTTCCTGCTCCTCAAGGTGAGCGAGATGAAAATTCCCTATTAAAGGTATAATCTTAGCTGAGTGCATGAGTGGTTCCTTGCCTTTCTTTATGATTGTTAGTGTATTTTGTATTTTTAATCAACTCTGTCGACCCCTCATAAGCAATGTTTTAAAACGCTTTACTTAGGATTTGCCAATGAAGATTTAGTTTTGAATGAGATTTTTCCTCTTATGCGAGGTAACAATATTCCAGGTCCTACTTTTGGGTAGGGATGAGTCGATACCAAAATTTATCGATTCTCGATACCAGAAAAATGTATTCTCGATTCTCGATACCGATACCATCGATACCTACGATTTTTCAGTGCCTATAGTTGTTAAAACTATTGATAAAAACAGTTACAAATTGATGTTAGTCTACCATTTAAAATTATTTGGTAGTATTTTGTAGTTAATTAACAAACAAATTATTTTAAACAAATTGTTACATAACTTAATATTAGTTTCACTAGTATGCTATAGTAATATAGAAAAACAAAAACTATTTATCATAAATTCATAATGGGGAAAAACTTGGTTGTAAGATAATGACTCAAAGAAACAATGTTGGTCAGCACTGATTTATTGCTTTCAACCGGAGCCCACCCCTCCCCTCCCATCACTCTTCCTTCCTTAATTCCAAGGTAAGATTTTTTTCTGCCGACCCAAACACTCCACGTGGCTTTTGTAGCGCGGGTACGCGGGTAAACGGCGCAACGGGAGTATCGGTATCGACATTGAACGAATGAATCTCTATACCGATACCAATGTCCAAGAATCGGTGGTATCGAGAATCGGTATCGAGAATCGACTCATCCCTACTTTTGGGCAACACTCACCTTGTATTTAATTACAGTAGACACCCTTAACCGTCCTTGCTTCAACCGCCCATCGGATGAACCGCCCAGGAATAACTCACGTCCGCTGCCATAGCCGTCGTACCGATACTGTGCCTTAAAGAACTTTCAGGTCACAACAAGACGATCATATGTTTCCTTAGATAGTCAAGGATTTTATCTTCTGTCCTTTAAGTTTTATAGTTGTTATGTTAGGCTTAATATCACAACACCCAGGTGTTATTCATTTTAACCGCCACCCTTTTAGTTATCCGACGCAGGGTTCAGTCCCATGGAGGGCGGTTAAGAGGGTGTCTACTGTAAAATGAATGAACTCTTAACTAGGGCAGGTAACAAAAGCTCTGCCTTATCTGCAAGAAAAGTAAACAATCCAGCTGAAAATTGGACATAATCAGTCTCCGCATGAACAAAATAACAATGTGAGTGTTGCCCAAAAGTAGGACCTGAAATGAGGATTTATTTCCTTGAAGTGTGTCGTGTCCGTAATGGAGATGGTAATTGCTCGGGCAAATTCAGGTAAAAATATAACTTTTATGTCAAATAAATAAATGATTCAAAGTTAAGTCATTAAATGTGAAACAAATTCATTACACTGTTAAATTCCCCTTGCTGTAATCTCAAAAACCTGTGACAGTTATCAGAAAACTAATAGCTTTTAAAACAGGTCATAAGAATAAGAAATAAAATATTTTTGTAATACCAATTTTCCAATGTCATTGTTGTAATAGGCTACCTTTTCTCATTCAATTTAATTATCTAAATTATGCATTTATTACAGGTTGGTCTACTTAATTAAGCTTGTTATTCAAATCAAATCAAATAAATCTTTATTCATAAAATACATGTTATGTCCATTGGATGGCGTCAACAAAACTTAAAGAGTAAAGACTAAAAATAAACGAGTTCGCACGCAGCACGCTGACGTGAGGGAAGTGAATTTCAACATAAAAAACTATAAAAACTCAAAATCAGTAAAAACATACATTTATTCCAATTTTTATTCAAATCTGTAAATATTGATTTTTTGGCTGTTCTGATGCTCCTGGTTCTATTTACCTGCAATGGTGGGAATACAATTTTGCACATTATAAGGCTAGGAGAAGGTCCAGTTAGGCTTTAAAGTAGGCGTGAGGTTGTTGGGAATGATAAAAGTACACCAACAAATGAATAATAGGCTTTTCTAATGTAAAATCCCCATAAGACAACGTACTGTGTTTGGTCGATACACATTTTCCTTAATAACTCGGTAAATATTTATGCTAGAATAACGAGAGGGGGTTTAAAAGTTTTGTCACACTAATTCCCATCTGTTAACATGCGTTAATTTCACATCCGGGGCTTTTCTGACCCTTTTTGTGTCCAAAAACTCGAAATTTGAAAGATTAATCCCCAAAAAAGGGGTTTAGAGTTTTCCGATTGTTTTGCCCAACGAACTTGTCCAACAGATTATAGAAAGGAACTAGTGATGTGTCAAAACCAAAACTTGAATCTCAAAACCACCAAAACTTTGGAAAAGTTTCGGTTTCGAGATTCGATCGGTGAGTTTCGAGAATCAAAACTCAAAACTGCTGAGATTTTTTGTGTCTTTATTGTTGTTTTTTTAACAGAAATCACGCCCGTGTTTCGATCAATGATGCAAAGGTCAAAAGCCTACTGTCATCGGTCGTCTACCTTCACCTTTTTTGGATTATTAATTTTTATTTCTGAAAGATCAACTCTAACCAAAATATATAATTAGTTTTAATTAATTTTTCTGGATTTATTTTTCATAACCATACCCAGGCAAGTAAATAGGGTTTCGCGATTTGAGTTTCGAGATTCGAGATTCGATTTTGTAAGTTTCGGTTTCGGTTTCGAGATTCGAAATTTCTGGTTTTGACCATCACTAAAAGGAACGTCCCTACCAAATTTGAAGTAAATCGGACAAAAAATGTGACCGCTAGAGTGCATACACATATATATATATATGTCTATATATATATATATATATATATATATATATAAAATTTTGAACGACCCCCCAAAATGTGTTCAGGGGGTCACGTTAGGAACTTCTATGGTGGTCCCGGGCTTAAGTTTCACCATGCGGGTCATGCTAATAGTTCACTTTCCATAGGAAATTCACTAATAATGGAACAAAAAATTAATAGTAAATCCATGAGAGGGTGGAAAAGTCTCTTTCAGAAAATACAAAGCTTTGTCTATCAAATAACTTTTTACGTTTTTTAAATTTCTCAATGTTTTCCTCATTTTTATTGTTGCTGGGTAGATGTTTCAAGTACCTTCATCCCACATAGGATGTTTTTTCATAATACTTTAATTTATGTTGTGATGTGATAATAAATATTTGGTTCCTAGTATTTATTATATGGATGACATTTAAATTCTGTGCTTTTATATTATTTGTTGCAATGGTAATAGTCTCGATAATATACTTCCCATATACTGTTAAAATCTTTAATTTTTTTAATTTATATTTTGTTGTTTCATTGTAACCTAGCTTGATTTTCAGGGAGATTGGGTAGTGATGAACTACGTTCCATTTGGTGAAAAGGCCATGTCCGTCACAGTCAACCTGTACACAAAAACAGCTCATGAAACCCCAGTCATCGAAGGAAATGTTTTAGAAAGTATATTAGAAGTGAGTATATTTATTATTACTTTTCCTCAGTCAGTAATATCCTATACAGAAATAGCCTTGACACATGTGACGAATCAGTATTTTCACCAAAGTTGATTTACTTGCATAAATAGCCTTGAAATGTCAAATTGTAGAACTGCCTTCTCGCTGAACATGTTTTGGACGAATTACTGGCCATCTGTAGCAGCGGGGGTAGAATTATAAAAATGGGTTTTTTCTCTAATTCATCGACTGCTGCTAAAGATGGCCAGTAATTCGTCCCAAACATGTTCAGCTTGAAGACAATTTTACATTTTGAAATATCAAGGCTATTAACATAAGTAAATATACAGGGTGTTCAGAAAGGGTCATTACAAACTTGGGGGGCTGGTAGTACTTATCAATTTGAACAAAAAGTTTGATATAAATATAGGTCAATAAATTTTCAGTTTAGCCGCTAGCCGCCATTTTGTATTTTGTACAAGAAATGAATATCTCGAGAACTATTTAAGCTGCAGAAACTAAACTTTGCATGTACGTTAAATAGCTGAGGAAGACAATAAGGAAAAATGATTATTAAACTGTCTCAAATATTTTTAAAATGGCTCCCGTTTCAATATTTAAAAGTCGATTAACAAAAAAACATTAATTTTATAAAATATTTACAAGATACAAAAAAGATACACATTTATAATACAAATCTAATGACATTTTATTCAATCATCTGTCGACGCATGATCAAGCAAACTTACTTTTAACCCTCTAGGTGCCGCCCGCCCGAATTCGGGCGGGCTTTTGTTTACGTACAAGTGCCACCCGCCCGAATTCGGGCGACTTTGCAGACGTTCAGTTACAACGGTCTGAATACACTCTAGTTGTACTGAACTGCATTGAATTTGGTATCACTGTAAACGGCAGATTTCAAGCTTTACTCCAATGTCTGTCTCGAGAGGTTCTACTCTATGTTGGAAAGAAAACATCTGCGCCAAGATCTGTTACGTCACTGTTGTTTTCTGCCTTCTGTTTTGTTTACGTTTTCGTCATTTATTATTGCTTTTTAGGTTATATTCAATTGAAAATGTTGTTTATTATCATTAAAGTGCATTTATTATTGCCAAATAAAATGTTTGAACAAGGTTATTAGTTAAAATATAAGCGATAAGTGATATTGTGTATCTTGGTTGGTTTTACATGCATTTTTATGGGATTTAGGTTAGTACCATGGTGTTCATATTTGGTTTTATCATCATAGATATTTATCTTATGTATTTTACTAATAATGAGTATATATATTCTTGTCTCTTAATTACATTTTGAACAAAATGTATATCTTGAATTTTGTACCTGGTGCACAACCTTTTTTGTACATATATGGATACATAAGGAAAGTAAATTTTATTTTGCAATTTCTGGATTTGGCCCTATACTGGAATTTTTTGTGTATAAAATAAGGACATAAAGGTATGTACTGTAAGAAAGTCAATTTTATCTAGTTTACAAAAATGTATAACAGTATACCATTTAGTGATGATTTAAATTTTTTGTTAATTTTCAAATAAAATCCTGTAAGAGAGCTAAAAATCACGTGGCATTTAGACAATTATGACAGGGCACCTAGAGGGTTAAGGTTTGCTTGCACAAGTCGGGGACAACAAGCAGCGCTCAGTTCGAACCAAATCAAATAATTCTTTATAATTTAAATTAAATGCAGCAATACAATATACATACACAAAAAAGTCCCACATGGGTCACAAGGACCTGTGCGTGTGACGAGAGACGAGTGTGAGTTGCACTTTTAAATATTCAAAAGGGCGCCATTTTGAAAATACTTAAGACAGTTTAATTTTGTTTACTTGCTTTTTTAGTTATTTAACGTACATGCAAAGTTTAGTTTCTGTAGCTTAAATAGCTCTCGAGATGTTAATTTTTTTTCCAAAATACAAAATGGTGGCTAGCGGCTGAACAGAAAAATTTTTGACTATGTTTACATCAATTTTTTTGTTCAAATTGATAAGTACTACCAGCCCCCGAAGTTTCTAATGACCCTTTCTGAACACCCTGTATTTAAAAAACAAAAAAAATACTGAATGTCATTCTCTTATTTGGTCCGATGATGACCGGTGTGGATTGCCTTTTACCATCGTTTATGTATGTTTACCGAATTGTATATAAGTACAGTGTAAGACAGGATAAAATAAAGTACGTCTCACAACCCTACAATATTATTTATAGTGTAAGAGTAAATGTATTTTGCAATATTGTAATAGGTTTTTATTTACATCCTGTAAAAACCGTGAGTAATATCCTTTTCTTGTTCCTATTTATAACATCTAATCTGTAAATAAACATTGTATTTATAATTTAAGGTTTTACGGAATGATTCCTAGATGTTATGGCAGATAATTAAGTTGTTCTGATTTGTTTGTAATATGCCATTGGGTTTCACTTGCCTAAACCAAAGTTTCACTTGTCTGGAAACACCTTAACTTAACATGCTGTTTGCTCTGAAAAGTTATTTTAATTTTTGGCTTTGTGGTTTGAATATACTTATGGTATCCTGGTGTAATATCACTGAGTAAACCCAAAATTACACTAGATTCTGTATGGTTTTGTATTTAATTATATAATATGCTAAACTTATGATAAATCTTACTTCTTTGTGTTAAATTAATTTGATATAATATGAAAAAATACATTTATGGCAATATTTGTAACCCTTGTGGTTCCCAAACTATGTGGCATGTTGACCTGGGTTACTTTCAATGCATATCGACATGATGGGAACAGTATCGTGATAGATTTCGAGCCCCAGAATTTTGAAAATAAGAGGTATAATCAAATAGAATTGATTCCCAAGTTTCAATAATAGAAACATTTTAATTGTACACCTAATAAAAAAACAAACGGATCGGTTTATAATTGGTTTATTGAAAGACTAAACACAAATGGCGAAGGAATGGGGTACTCTTCTATCTAAGTGTATGTTCTTCATTTCATCATTGATCTTGACTATATATATGGGCTTGCTAATTATTACTTTAACTTATTGTTGCTATTTTATTTTGCTCTTTTTAAGTTCATGTTTATTAGAAAACGTAAGAAGTTATTTTGTTGTGGCAAAGTTAGAACCTTACAATAAATGACCAGTAAATCAGATAGGGCCTATTGGATTTATGAAAAAAAACTGGTAAAAATCTTCAACATGCCAACCAGCTTGAGGCTAATTTCACAATCAGAATCATTTTTCCTTTTCTTTACTGAGTAGCCAGTGACTGTAACATATTAAAATAAATGTATGGCACATGCAGTACTTAATATACAACATAAAATGTCATTTAACTAAATATAAACTAATTGTTATTATTTACTCTTTTAAGTATAAACATTAATTTACAAAGTAAATCAGCAATTTGTTCTTTTATTTTTCTACATTTAATAATCTCCATGCTTCATCAAGTTTGTTTAAATAATTTCTTCAGTAGCATAATACGAGTTGTTACAATTAAACACGATAAATAAATAAACAACGCTACAACTATTTGTAGTTTGTTTAATAATTTGATTTGCAAGCAGTTATGGCTCATAGCTTATTTTTCTAATCATATAGTAATCCACATGTGTTTGAAACTAAGCCTTCCGCATATCTTGATTGGTTGTTGTGTATTTTAAGTTAAAACCAGTTCAATTCTGAATAAAATAAAATTTAAGTTATAGTCTTTATATTGTTATTATCAGAATAGGACTTGCAACAATCCCAAACCAAACCGACATTTCTACAGCCCCCTTCTGCCATAAGAAGACTCTGCATAGATTGTTACCCTATAATATAGTTGTATCCAATGAATGTGAAAGAAATAAACTGAAGTTGGTAGTTTTCATTAGTCATTACAACCCTTTAATTTTCTTACTAAAAAATAAACTCTTGATAACTTTAATATAACATTACTAGTGTGATCCTCCCATATACGTTTTTGATTTAGATTAACACGTAAGAGGTATACTGGTTTTTAAACGTCTCTCTTGCTTTATTTCCTGGTTTAAAAATTCATTTATGTTATTAAAAGGTCTCATCTAAAACCAAGCATAAAGCTTTATACTTACCTGGCGTAGGGGTTACCGTGATCAAGCATAAAGCTTATTTTTGAACACATTATCTATTAAGGTGGTAACTTGATGGGGCAGTTTATTGCACATTTTAGTACCAAGTGCTGTATGATAATTATTTGTTTTACTTAGTCTAGTTATACGAGTATCCCATTCTATTTGCTATTGTTTCTGGTACAATAATTATGAATTTAATTATTTTTACAATACAAATGAACATTTACAATGATTAGAACCTCATACATGCATAGATTGATTTCTGTAAGAATCCCAGTTTCTATAATTAAGGGTCTACAATGTTCTAGTGCTGGAACCCCTAGTAAAATTCTCGCAGCTTTCTTCTGTACAATCAACACTTGCTCAATACCTATACCATTTCCCCAAATTACAAGACCATATCTTAACAAACTTTCAAATACCCCCGTCGCAGCAAACCTGCATACTCAGCGAATTTCCAATGAATAACACATAACATAACATAACACATTAAAACACTTAACAGGATTCATAAGAAATGTATTCACAAACAAGCGGTATTTAAAATATTAATTATTCTCCATAAGAATAACATTGGGGATGAGTACACAGGTTTGCTGCAACAAGGCACACAAAATAATGGGTTTTTATGCAAATATCAATAGAACTCATCTTAGTGAAGTCACATACCAAGTTTCATCCATATACATTCATAAATAAGCGATATATAACATTTTAAGTATTTTCCATAAGAATAACATGGGGACCAAGTACCTAGGTTTGCTGCTACAGGAACCATAGGCGAAAAATTGTTTTTTTGTGCAAACAACAATAAACCACAACCAGATCAAGCCATATACCAAATTTCGCCAGTTTATGTTCATAAATAAGCGAGATTTACAATTTTTCATTTTCTCCATAAGAATAGCATTAGACAACGTACTGTGTTTAGCACTTTCAATATCTCGGTAACCAATTGACGTAGAGCAATGATGAAAATACCAAATTGTTTGTTTTTTTAAGCTGAATTCAATGGTATAAATTAAAATTTGATTTAAATTAAAATTACATGTGAAAACCCCAAAAAACACATTTTTGGGGTACAAAACCCCCCTAAAACCCCCCTTCGGATGGTGCGATTCATCTGGTTTTCAAACTCATTCAAATTAATGGTACTTTACACATTTTTACCAAATTTCATTAAGATCGGACCTTTTTTACGAGCGTTATCGTGCTTACGGACACATAAATATAAATATATATATATATATATATATATATATATATATATATATATACATATATAAAAATTTGAACGAATGGTGTTTTTGGCATCTGGGGACCTCAAAATGAAAAGTTATCATGGTCTCGGGCTTAAGTCTTACCATGAGACCTACGGTAATAGCTTCTTCCCTATAGGGGAAATTCGCTAAAAATGCAAAATAGGCCATTTTAAAGTATTTAAAAGAAACTTTTTTAAGGTTGACCAGTAAATAAAATACGCTAGATCAATTCTTACATACATTTTGAATGTGATGTTTCCAAGAAAGCCTATTACCAATGCTAATACCCAATAGTTTAACTTTTGAACAATTTTCCAGTTGTACATCCTTAAGAGAAATTAACAAATGACAGGATTTCCTTTCATTTAAATACAAACAGTTTGCGTTACACCAAGGTTGTGGATGTTCTCCAGATGCTGTATGGACCACTGTCAAGAAGGTACAACCGCAGCTGTCAGTCCACGTGGAAGCTGGCTGTTGCAAGCCTCATGACCGTGCTGTCCACGGGAATCCCTCTCGCCCGAACTCACTACAACCAGTTTGAGACCATGTGGCCTCAACTCGCTCTAGTTCTTGATGAAGTCCTCTTTCCCAAAAAGTAAGTTTCAAACTCACTTTTATAGTGTGACGAAGTGAATCGAGTCGATCCAATCCACTCGTTGGCATCTTATAGCCGATGTTGAATAGACTATATGTGACAAGACGATAAAAGAGAGAGATTTGTATTAACATATTTGTAGAGAACAGTTAATGTGTCTGTAAATTAATGTGTTTGCTTAGTATGTTTTCTGCTCACAGCAATTCTGTGTTGACACAAAGGGGTTTGGGTGGATTAAACCTTTTAACTCATATAAAGGAATACACTTTTTTAATCATTTGCCAAAAGATATAAAGGAAATAATAGCTCTTAAAAGGTTCAAAAACCGAGTAAAACTGCATCTCATAAATAATCCATTAAGTAAAATAGATGATTTTCTTATCATGTTTCAAATAAGTGGACTTACAACCTGGGATAAAGAGACGTATTAAATTTAGTTATTTGATTTTTAACCTATCTCGAACAAATTGTAATATTATGTATTATTTTATTTTATTTTTTGTAAATGACACCATTCTGTACAACCTATGTGCTTCATGAATAAAGTTATTTTGATTTTATTTGAAGTATAGTGATTTTTGACTCGGTACTCAATAAAGAAGCATAAGAACAAATTACCACAATCTGCTCTTGATCTACCATTTGATTTTAAAAGAAAAAAGGCTGTACAGACTCACAGAAATCTGGATGGCACTTATCCAGACGGATAATCTTGATTTTTTAAAATTTGTTTATCGCAAATAAAAAAAAAATGGAACTTCACGGTTTAGCGCCTTCAGTTTTCACTCGATTATCCCTCATTACACAAATGTCATATAGTTTGCTTTATCAGACGCTCTGTGTTTCCGTGTCGTTATCGGTGTTTTGGTATTGTTTACATTTCCGGTGTGCTGCTCCGTTCAGGTATTCTCCTGTCGATGGCTCATCATTGACGATGTTAATCAGTAGACCGGTGACAGTTTCTATTACAGTATACTTTATTTATGATTTACAGTGTTATATTAAATCTTTACCAGTGTACATACATTTAAATATTTTTTGTGTTCCGACCATACTCTCAGTCCCGTTGGTGACGGATTAATGAGGTTCTATTGTATTATAAAGTGTTTAACTTTCTTCTGGAAGCTCACTCTTGTATTAGCACATAAACATAATCGCATATTGTCATAACTGTTCAGTATAAAGGTGGAATCGATGATTCATGCCCACCTCCGAGAAATCCGGATTTTCTGAAATCCGTACTGACCGTCCGCCATAATAGTCCGGATTTCTGAGAGTCTACTCTTTAAGTATAGAAATTAATCTGTGATGCACTGAAAAGGAAACTTTCAAACCCATATTATACTCTCAGTCAATATTTTTGAGATTCCAAGGAAGGATTTTCAAATGTAATTTATTTTGTGGCAGTCATAGCTGAGTGGGTTGAGTTCTGGTTTACCATCCAAAAGTCCCAAGTTCTATTTACTGGTGTAATCCATATCTTTTGAAACTTGACTGCGACTGTGCTTCAAAGGATTAAGATGTTGGTCCCGGTTACATAAGTAGTCACCAGCTCATTTCAGAGGCACTAATGCAACTTAAAAACTTATAACTTACATTGGCCAGATTACACAAACATTAATTTTGTATTTAATTAATAATGTTGAAAATGTTTGTTACCCGTATTGTGTTGATAATATGTGTTGTGTAGTTCGCCGCCACCGGACCAAAGCCCAGACGAAGTGCTGGAGGAGGAAGGGGTAGACTGTCAGGTCATAGACTTGCTTAAGGAAGAGATCCTCTCACATTCCAACTCCATTCCCAAGGAATTCATCCTCAAAGTGGTTGTATTGCTTAACAAAGGTTCCATCCTGTCCACAACTCACATGTCTTGTCTCGGTAAGTGTCTTTGTTTCTTTGCAAATTTCTTTATTTCAAACCAAATTTGGTAAGTTGGGAAAAGTTTTTTTTTTTCTACTTCAATCTCTTTTTGAATGAAGTCCCCAAGAGGGACAAAATATCAAGTGTTGTTGTGTTTTTTTTATGTGTCTCCTGTGCTACACCTGTTTTATTCTCTTCAGGTAAGCTAGCTGTCTATCTTTTTCCCAACTTTCCAAATTCTCACAGCCTAGAGCTTTTCCAAATTAACCTAACCTTTATTTAAAATCGGTCGTTCATAAACCTGTTATATACAGCCTAGTTGATCATAAGATAATAAATTTAAGATTTAAACTAGTTAGGAAGAGTTTATACTTCCATTTTGTTGAAAGGAATTTTTTGCGTTGTTATGGTCAGTTTTTTGTGATTCCAAATTTATCGGGTCTTTGTGTGTTTTACTTCTGGGTATACTTCTGATACCTACTGTCTCTTAACTAATTTTAAAAATGACACTAAGCAGACTCGTTGAACACGCATACAATGAGCGTGTCAAGGATGATTTTGGTGGTATCTGAACAATTTCTGAGGTGGAAGAGGTTGCCTTGTGGCTCTTACAGGGTTTTACCTAATCCTGATTAATCCTGATCCTGTCTTTTGATTAACATTAAAGACAATTAATAACATTTATTTAACCACCTACACTATCAAACCACCACTATTGAAAAATGGTTATAACTCACAATAAGTTATTAAGTTTTAACATTATAATAAACAACAAAAATCAACAAAAACATGTCCAATAAACAGTATAATTTACTATCTCTACTTTAAATTTTTTTCAACAGGGTCAGAAAGTGATTCAAATCTTCGAGAAGAGTTGGCGAAGATGTGTTTCGAGACGCTGCTGCAGTTCTCGTTGCTGGAAGGTTTGGAGGGAGAAGAGGAGGGGGGAGAGGAGGGGCTGGCGGGGCGGCTGGCGGTGACTGCACTGCTGCACAGGTTCCAACAAGTGTTACATCAGTATGTACAAGACGAGGCCCGTAGCGGGAAATGCCCCCTTCCCAGGTGATCCACATTCCACGATATATCATGTGTAGTTCTCAGCTGTTGTCAACTAAAGTGGAAAAAACTCTCGTAGCCCTCTGTCGTAATCGTCTATACTGTACACTTCCATTGTACGGTAAAAGCCCGCTATTCCGGCATCCGATGGTCTGGCACTTTCAATAATCCGGCATCGGTCAAAGGGTTCTACACATTTTTTTGTACACTGTATAAGCCTTTCGGGCGCGTTCGGTAGAGTTCAGGCGCGATCGGCAGGAGTAACTGTTCTGAATGTATTAAAATATAATACTGTAAATCTATTTTCTGGTTGAAGTTGTGTTTTGTTTTTAACATTTTCCATCACTACCGAAATCAGAAAGTGCAATCAAGCAGGAATAATGGTCTGCTAACCAATGATTTCCTTTTGACTCTATTTTTAGCGGTATTTCCGCTATTCTTGCAATAACAGCTATTTTTAGACGTCACTCAGTAATCCGGTATTTTTGGTAATCTGTCTTTGCCAAAGTCACGAACAAGCTGGATTAGCGAGCGTCTACTGTAGCACGCTTAACCAGTCAAGCTCTTTAAAGCTACCCACACTGTCTTGCGGTTTGTAGTATTTTGTTCTATGCCTAAAGCAGCCAGTTGAACCATTGAATCTTTACACTCACACTTACAAGCAGCTCTTTTTTTTCTTCTTTTTGGTGGATGAATACAATACAACTTTAATCATAACTTTATGATGTTCCTTAATTAAGATAAATACATTACCACCTGTAGTGAAGAAGGATTCATGGCTTTCAAAGTTCTAAGAATCGCAGGGCAGTGAAGGTGGCTTCCGGCAGCTTATCTGTGGAGCCCACTGCAATGGAAGTATTCAGTAAGCAGACAGTTTGGCCTGTGAGATTTTCCACTTCTCTTTGGCAAAGGCTGTATGTGCGTTGTCTGTGTGCCATAACTAGGTGTTCATGTTTTATAAGAGACGCCTGAATGTGAGATAATAGGGACTAAATCACAGCAAATTTGATTTGTATTTTCACCTCTTGGATAAACCACTAACTTCAGTACGGTGGTATCTCGTTTCTCCTTACTACTTGTATGTTACTTTCAGCAGATATGTTCTTGAAATCAATGATAATTTTTTTAAATGTGAATTTTTCTAATTTAAGGATTTCATAAAAAATCATCAAAATCAAACTTTAAACTGTGGTGCTATTTGTAGTTAAAGAATCAATTCCTTAGAAGGATATGAGTATGAGCTGAAAATGGCACTGTGTAATTTAACTCAAATTTAAATTTATCGATTTCTCAAGAATAGTAAAGAAATACAAGTTTGAAAATAAGTTTAATTTTGAAAGGTTATAAAATATTAGTAATTTTTTTAATACTATTATTATTCATGTTTTAATGTTTTTAGAGTACGCCATATACCATAAATATACTTTTAAATCCAACTTTAATACATTGGTTTGGAACGTGAAATAAATCAAATATTTTAAAATTCAAAACTTGATTTATTTTTTATGTAGTTTTACATTGGTGTCACATAAAAAATTATATTAAATCAATATAATATATACTAAATCTATACATAATTTATATTCAAAACTAAATACAACTGTTAAATTGTGAACTTGAACAAATACAATAAAGGACATAATATATGAGTGTAAAAGTATTAGTATATAAAAGTACTCAATAAAATAATAATGTAAGTATAGTAATCAAACTGAAAATGGTAGATTTCTTTGTTCTATTATGTAAAAAAATGCTTTTACAGATTGCTTGGAAATTTTCATTTGTAGCTAGATTTATTGTTTGGATCCCTTTTGTCTAGCAACTAGAGGTTTAAATGCAAATTTGATAGACTTTAAAGTGTACCCTAGACTGTAAAGTGTACCCTAATGTGTACTCTAATTGTATAGAGTCACACAATTTCGGGCAACAGTATATCTCAGGGCTCAATCAAATATTATAATGAGAAAACACCCATCGCCTGAACAAAGGGCTTATTTATTTTTGAACGTAATTTTAAAAATCTTTTATATGCATACATTTAACAGGCATAACTTTTTAAACATTTTTAAACTTAATGTTTATTTTGTTGTTTTATAATTTAAAATATACACAATTTTACTTTTATGGCATTTAACGTATAACAAGAAATAGGAATAGACCACAGTTTTGCTCTGAAATAATGAAACCATGATGTAACCTAAGTTTCTAAAACATGAGTCATATGTTATCCGTAGAAGAAGGATAGCTCTTGGTGGTGGATGTCCAAAATAATCTCTGACAAAACTTAAAAAGTTCAACATAAAAATTAACTTTAATCGATAAAAGTACTTATTAGTTGTAACTCTATATATTTATGTGATGGTATGTTTGTAGCTGGGATCAATCTTGTTGCCCATCCAATGGCGTTCAAGTGCAGTGAAACCTCGATAAATCAAATTCCTTGATAAGTCAAAGTTTTGTCATTCCCCTTGAACTTGCCTATTTAATACTAAGTTATTTTCCCTCTATAAGTCGAAGGGCTGGTGGGGAACGTCTTGATAACTCAAAGTTTTGCGATATTTTAGCCTACCACCACACCTGTATAACTCGAAACCTTTGCTGGAAAACCTCTATAACTCGAAACTGTAGTCGCCGTACCTCTACAAGTCGAAGTTTTGACTGGAAAACCTCTATAACTCAAAACTGTAGTCGCCGTACCTCTACAAGTCGAAGTTTTGACTGGAAAACCTCTATAACTCGAAACTGTAGTCGCCGTACCTCTACAAGTCGAAGTTTTGACTGGAAAACCTCTATAACTCGAAACTGTAGTCGCCGTACCTCTACAAGTCGAAGTTTTGACTGGAGAACCTCTATAAGTCAAAACTTTACATTATTGGTTCGGATTACAAAACCCTAGAGTAATTAGCACCAAAGTAGTCCAATGGAAGTTAATACATTGTTGCCAAATCGCTCTGGTCTAATAAAACATATGGTAAAGTATATATGTCGTCTGTTTTGAAATCCATTCCTATCGTACACAACATAAAACGAAACAAGTAGACTGATTTATTGTTTGGGAAATCCGTATGGCAACAGTGTTGGACGAAAGGGGGTGAGGGGGGAATCATATTGGCAACTAACCATCGGACCATTTTCATGCGGTCTACTCTAGTTACTGTATTTGGGCATCCATCGTTCATGTTGCAACCCGTTATTCACACCCCCAGTGGCGTAACTGCCGGGCCCGCAGGGCCTGCGGTGCGGGGGGGGGCCACCGCGCCGGCCGAGATAAAAGCTCTGGCGGGCCCGCATAATGGGATGAAATTGTTATATTTAATTTATAAAACTTTTCAAAACAGCAATAATGTTGTCGGTAAAACTTGAAGAATTAATATATTTTTAGCACAGTAATAGATCTCTCATTCGTTGCGCTTAGTATTTAATAAGTGGTATTTTTTTTATTTTCCTCGATTCTAATTACTTTAAAGTGAGTTCTTGTAACAAATATTTTACCATTTTGCATAGCAATTTTAAAGCCTAGTGTAAAGCTTTTGAACTGTGTTATTGAGGGTGGATCAGCATTGGGATTGTGATAGATGATGCGGGGCTCACGATAGGATCCGTTTCAAAAACTAAATCGTAAACCCTATAGCGGCCATTTCACTCCAAAATGAACCTGAATCCACTCCTAATACCTTTTCCACATTTGGACAGGAACAAAATGAATAATGAATTACTGACCTGGAATCTGGACGTTATGAGGCTTCATGTTTTGACTCAAACACTTTTCAACTTGAGTCTTAGGAATTTTATACTACATTGACGGTAGGAAACTATTAAAAACATGATAGCCTAAATAAGAAACTTTGGGCGTTATCAAATGACTAAAATTATAATGCTGAAACTGACGTTATGTATGTGGATGTTAGGAAACGCCTGGCTCCTGCAATCTTATCCAGGATATAGTATAATGGATAGGGATGTGTAGGAACTGTACGATTGTGATAAATGAGACGGGCTGAAAATAAGTTCGCGGGGTGGCAAAAAGAATCAGTCACGTCACTGATACTTTGTTAGGTCTGTGAAATCGATATGATTAAGGTTTTCTAGCTAACCGGAAGAGACCTCTTAAAAACAGCTGTAAGGTCACGTGATCACCAATCCAATCTGCAGTGTTGGTGGAAACACAATATTTATCGTACGCGTACCATATTTTCTTCAACATTGTAATTAAAATAAACATTGTTTAACTGCTTACATTCTTTGATGAGCTGTTATTTTATGAAACTAATACTGTATATTGTTTTGATTTATTTGTATTATTGGATTAATGGACTAAGGGTTTACATTTTTTTATGCATGTCCAGTGGCAATTTAAAAAAATAGCCGACCACTATTATAACCTATAAGGTTGGCAACACTTATAGTATGTTGTTGATTTATGCATCAGCTGAACGACATCGCAAGACATCTTTGCTGTGAACATTACTCTTATGGAAATGATAAAAAACCTAAAACACCTTGGTGCTACGAAATCACTAAAATTAAACAATTGTAGAACTGACGTTATGTATCTGGAGGTTAGGAAACGCCCTTGGTTCATGCAACCTTATCCTAAAATATAGTAGGCCTAATGGAAAGGGAAAGGGATAGGGTGAAACTGTATGATTATGTTACATGGGGGCCCTGAAAATAGGTTTGAAGGGGGCCCAAAAAATCAGTTACGCCACTGCACACCCCCCCCCTCCTACATCTACTTCTGACTGGCATAATTAGTTTGTCCGAGTTTGAAGAAATGTGTGAATCATAGATTTTTTTTTAGAACTGACTTAGCTTCAAGAGTGGGGAGGGGTGTGTTGTGGGGCAAGTGATAAGAATGAAGCAAAACCCCGTCTAATAATTTTCAGGAACTGGTCAAACTGGCAAATCATCACCAAATTGCCGAACTGCGAGTTATTGTTTGTTTACTTTCCTACTCTACAACATGTTCACTGTTCACTGAAGGATATGTTTCATCCTCTAGTACGTTCACCAAAATAGCTGTTCAAAAAGGTTCCAGGCTTATTGTAGACATTTGCAACTGCAGGATTACAGGATTAGCAGGATTGCAGGATTAGATACATTGCGTACAAAACACGGAATAGTGTAAGGATTCTACTCCTCCATGTCTCATCGATTGCGTTACCGTGACCCTCAATAAGTCAAAGTCTGTGGAAGATCACCTTGATAAGTCGAACCTCGATATTTCTAAATATCCAATAACTCAGATTTTGTCTGATCCCCCTGAGGTTTCAGTTATCGAGGTTCCACGATATGATCGTTCTGTGACACGGTGGTACTGATCGCATCTTAATCTGTAGGTCTGTTTATCTACAAAATACAAACTTAGAGACTAATGTCAAACTCAGAGACTTATGTCTCTGAGGTGGGAAATTTGTCTCTCTATCGGATACCTCCTACCACTTAAATTCATGTAAATATATATTTGTTTAAATACTGTTTTGGATCTAGTGTTAAGCATAGTGATAAGTTTTTTCTCTATAATAAACTGTTTTATTTTCTAAATTCCACTGACATCTTTCCTCCCAAGTAATTTGTCAGTAATTATGTTAAGTTTACTGTAATAAACCAGCCAAACAATCTATTCAACTATAAAAACCTCGATAGCAATATTAGAATACTTAAGATTTTATCTGTAGCTAGAGTTTGATGTCTTATTGTAGACTAGAAGACTTCGGTTCAGTTTTTCTGTCATTATAATTTGCCCAGTTGAACGGTTTAAATGGGTTCCTGATTGTTGCAAGAGTGGTCCTCAGTAGGGGTCTTTACAGGCTTTTAGTTCTGACATCTCATGAAGTTTTGCAACTTCGTCTACTTCATTTCTTTATATCAAGAGGTTAATTACCCTAAAACTGTCATGTGATCCAAGTCGCTGTATTTGGGCGACCGGTTTCGACCGACTATGGGGCCATTCTCAAGCTAAGAAGGCATAAAATTTCACTCCGAGGAGATTGTCAAAAAGTCTTGAAACAACTACACAAAAAAACAAACAGACGGACGAACGGACGAACATACACAAAAACATTAACATGGCCATACAAAAAACTTTTCTCACGGCGCGGCAGGTACGGGATGCAGGTCTGGACTGACGCCACCGTCGTCGTCGTGTCCACGTGCCTCCCCTCTCCCCCTCTCGCGGTCCTTATCGGGTCCTTTTCGCATTTTTATCATTTCCTCAATGCCCACAGCTTTTTCATACAAAAGGTTTGATTCGAAGGATGCTTTTTCATTTAAAATATACTGGGGATGTTTCTTGCCAGCCTTGTAAATCTCGTACTCTTATATTGTGTCTAATTGTCTCCCTCTCGTTTTATGAAAATGTAAACTCTCTAAATTCTTACTTATACATGAATAGGAATGGTTATTATCTATTAGATGTTCGGCGTATGCAGAGTTGTGTTTATGGATAGATTTCTTTAAAACGTACTTTAAAGGAGTGAGCTGTTTGGCCTATATATTTTGTGTATGTTCGTCCGTTCGTCCGTCTGTTTGTTTTTTTGTGTAGTTGTTTCAAGACTTTTTGACGACCTCCTCTGAGGGTAATTTTACGCCTTCTTAGCTTGAGAATGGCCCCATAGTCGGGTCGGAACCAGTCGCCCAAATATAGCGACGTGGATCACATGACAGTTTTAAGGTAATTAACCTCTTCATATAATTTGATTAGTGATCCGGAGGAAAGACAGAATGAAGTACTTCATCTCGTTTCTTCAGTAAGGGTCATGTTTATGTGGGCTCTTTTCTTTCAGTTGTTGGACCCCAACTCTAATGCAGGGACATTTCCAAATGAGTGATCTTCTCCATGTGTCTTGGCACAATTTTACTTTGATACCCCGAGGATTTGAAGGTTTTTGGTGGATTTTGAAAATTCTGTACACAGCATCAACCATAAGTCTCTTCAAAATTAAAGTATATCACAGCATGTATTTTCAAATTACAAAAATTATGTTTTTGTTGTTTTTCTCTTGAAATTATATATTCTCCAAGCATTTTTTCCTTGTATTATTGTTCAGAAAGAGCTGCTTTTCCTAAATTAGAAATAATATTCTTTTAGATCAAATTATGATTATAATTATTTATTCTGATATCACAATTGCATTTTTGTTTTTGGGGCCATGCATACACTACGTCACGCTATATTCAGCCCATGTTGACCCCTCCCCCTTTGTCACGCTGCTCATAACCCCCCTCCTCCCTGTCACGTCAAACTGATTAATTATGAAGTATTGGATTGTGGGTACGGTATTTCAGCACTCTGTAACTGACGATTTTGTAGGCTTTAACTCCATTAAGCGTGACATGTCACACAGCCTTTAGCCCTCCCTCCCCCGTGTCACGATCTGTCACGATGTGCCGCATCCCCTCGCCCCCCCCCGGGGAAGCGTGACATAATTTATGGGTTATGCAATATTTGTTGTGATCAATTTGTTTTATGGGTTATGCAATATTTGTTGTGATCAATTTGTTTTATGGGTTATGCAATATTTGTTGTGATCAATTTGTTTTATGGGTTATGCAATATTGGTTGTGATCAATTTGTTTTATGGGTTATGCAATATTTGTTGTGATCAATTTGTTTTATGGGTTATGCAATATTTGTTGTGATCAATTTGTTTTATGGGTTATGCAATATTTGTTGTGATCAATTTGTTTCAAACACATGTCAAACTTTTACGATAAGTTTCTTCCTTAAAGTGATTTTAATGGCAACAATATCATTCAAGCATTGTAGTTATAAATATAATTGATTGAACTTTTCTTGGTAATAGAAAGTTCCCAATCAACTGTTTTAGAGCTTTTTTATGCTGTTGTCCTTTTTGTAGTTATGCCCAGGATCACTTGATGGTTACTGAAATAGTTTAAATTACCCTACTTCTTATTATGTTTAAAAAGTAAAAGCACTTGGCTTACGAGTTTCATTGAAAAAAGTGTGATATACTGCTAACTCACCTGAAGCAACTGTTTAGAACTGTTAACTCACTTCGGTTTATCTTGAGTTATTTTAGGCAATGGGTTCTGAGGTTTTTACAATCTCATCATCATCAGGCAATGATTCCGTTGTTCAGAGGTCACCAAAGAGTAGAAATACAGGGTTCATAAATAAGTTAACAATAATAATACAAAGTACAATTTACTGAATTACGTACGACACTCAAGTTTAGCAAAACACAATTATGACAAGGCGCAGTTGGATATGTGGTGATAACTCATCATCACCATCACTTATACCATTCGAACATGTTAATACTTATAGCTCTTTGGTATCAAGTTAAGCTTTCAATTATTTTAAGGCAATTGTTCGAGACATGTTGACAATATGGATTGAATTTCACACATGTCAACTCTTAAGCCAGTGCTGAAAAGGGTTTACCCGAAATTTGATAGTAACAAAAATCTTATTATTTTTAATTCTTAGTCTCTGTATTAATTGTTGATGGCATCGTTTTGCTCACCTGTTTCGGATAATTCAAATACCAAATGTATTAACGCGATGTCATTTAGATATTAAGGCCCAATTGCTAATCTCCCCGTTTTTGCTGAATCCGACCCAATCCCAATCCTGTCCCCAATGTTTCTGCAGGTCTGTGGAGTTGAGAGAGAAGTTCAAACTCATAAAAAATGATAGTTCGCCAAGTCCCTCCCTCCTTGTATACTGCAAGCAGATTGGTCAGCCACTTCTTTCATAAAAAAATCAAATTCAAATAATGAATCAAGAATGATCCTATAGTGTTTTGAAAATATTATTAACAATTTTGACAGTTTTATAAGAGTTTTAGTCAAAACTAAATAAACTACATTTGTTCACATTGGCAGTGCCAAAACAAAAGTTGAATAATAATATAACTAAAGAAAAGTCAAAGTTTTTATTAAATTTTCATTACTATACATTTCAGAAAAAAAATCACCTTTAGTGGCAGTATCTTGAGATCGTATCTGCTTTTAGAACTTCATTTCATAGTATAGAAATAAATATCCATTTTATAAAACCTTTAATTTTTAATTTTTGTTTCTTATTTTTATAATTTTAATATCAGGTTTTTTGTATCAACTACCTTTATCAGCCTAACTACAGTTTGTCATTCTTGGGAAACCCACCCAACAAGAAATATATTAAAATATGAAAGCAAATACCACTATTTTTACAATCTTTTCATTCTTTTTATCTATAACTATAATTCAAAATTTGTTTAAAGACATGTTTTAGGTGGGGTTTTACGATTCAAAAATCTTAATTTTATTGGGCACTACCCACCTGCAGGTTACGCGGCGTTAGTCCATGTTGGCGACGATTTTAAAGAACAAAACCTCTTGTCATAACATTAAAAAAACACACAAAACTCTACCAAGAAATGTACACAAACACAACGAAATACCTCATATAAAATACCTGATGTTTTGGAAAACCTTAAAAATGTTTTCCATTATCTAGGGTTCCTTGAGAAAAACTGTTATTTAAACCTTTGCTGTAGTTGAGCCAAATGCCTAACCACGACTCGTTGATTAGTCGTGATTAAATAACAGTTTTTCTCAAGGAACCGTAGATAACGGAAAACGTTTTTAAGGTGTTCCATAACATCGGGTATTTTATATGTGGCGTTTTGTTGTGTTTGTGTACATTTTGTGATAGTGTTTTGTGTGTCTTTTTAAGTGTTTATAACAAGAGGTTTTGTTCCTCAAACTCTTCGCCATCATGGACTAACGCCGCATAACCTGAAGGTGGGTAGTGCCCAATAAAATTAATATTTTTGAACCAAATTTTTGTTTCTATAAAGTATTATTAAATTTTTTTTAATGAAAATTGGAACTAGTATTTAGTAGAAGAGGACAGTGAAGGTATCATTGTTTTTAAGGTTAGAGAAGATGAGTGACCTGGCAGACGTTCACAGACCCTCCTCCCACCCTGGGCAGCTCATGTATGTACCCCCTCACTCAGACCTAGGCTTTAACTGCTCTCTACCCTAACAACAATCTTTGGTGATGATTACTATTGGGGCGTCACACTGTAGAGACAAAATAATAACAATGCTGCAAATAAATAATATAATAGTATTTTTAGAATAGTAATATAGGCCCAACAATATACTCGCTCTTAAGGTCGGAAGCCAGTAAAATAAATCGGACAAGTAATTTGGTTTTGTTTTAAAATAACAAGTTGAACTTTAAAACTTGAAAAATTAATTTAATTGTAGATTTGGTACTTATCGGTGAGTTACATTAAAAATTGAATCTTACTTCAAAAGATGTCTTCTAAGGAGCTATTGCCGTCAGCAGTATAGTTGTTGCTGTTTGGTTTCTGTTTGAGCGAGCTTTTTCTGCCAGTCTGTGAAGGTACGCTTTCGATTTCCAACTGACAAATCGTGTAGTTTTGCCTGTTAAGATGACTTAAAATCGTGCCAAATTGATAAAGTAAACGTACTGTTGGGCTTCACTCACCTAATTTTTATTGTTCTGGAACTCTTCAAACACGTACACAAAAAACGAACACGAATAAAAACAAAAACAATCATTCCAGAAGACAATCCGATGTTTCGAGGGACCAAAATAATCTCCTACTTCTTCAGGGATTTGTTGATTTTATTTTCTCATGCACGTGGGCTGAACGCCTAACCACGAGTCCACACCTAACAATGAGTTGTGGTTAGGCGTTTAGCCCGCGTGCGGGAGAAAATAAAGTCAACAAATACCTGAAGAAGCGGGACGTTATTTCGGTACCATGAAACGTCGGATTGTCTTCTGGAACGATTGTTTTTGTTTTTATTCGTGTTCGTAATGTGTCCTTTTTTTGTAAGTGTTTGACGAGTTCCAGAACAAAAAAAATTAGGAGAGTGAAGCCCAATATTATATCCAACAATGGAATACAAAAACACATGACATGACATGACATGCACATGACATGTTTGTGGGCCTCACCCACAAACATGTCATTCAGAAATAGTAAAGTAAACATAAATAAGTCACAAACGACAACCAAACTGCAAAATAATGGTCGTGATAGTTGGTATACATAGTCAAATATAATTTTTATCAGTTAGGTTTTATCAGTTATAAATTTACCGGTTGTGATCACAAAAATATTAGGGGATCGGTAATACTAGGGGTGTGCGAGTAGTGATTTTTTTAATCGAGTCAAGTCGAGTAGTGCCAATTATTTTTGAGTTTCGAGTATTTTCGAGCGAGTATTTCCTGTCAGTTGGTAGTTTAAAATAGTGTAGTGGGATTTGGTTACCACCCTAGATTTGATAATCTAAATATGGTTTCTAACTAATACATGAGTAGTAATACAAAGTTTTGGCCAGTAAAATCAAACTGGATTACGTATTGACAAACAAAACGCAGTTTATCATTTATTTCCGGCCGGTAAAACATTGTCCGGTTGTCATTTGGCCAATATCACGTGGTCCAGACATCGTTTACAATTAATATTAGATGACGAAATCGTTAGTTACGGCCGAAATTCCGCAGTCCGATCATCATTTGCGGCCGATTTTACGTGATGCGATCGCCTTTTGTAACCGTAACAGTAGTACTCGTTTTGGCCGGTCGTAATCGTTAGCGATCCTCATTTGCGGCCGATTTTAAGCGATACGATCGCCTTTTGTGGCCGTTACTACACGTTTTGGACGGTCGTAATCGTCATTTTTGACCGATTTTACGCCATGAGATCGCCTTTTGCGGCCATTACTTCGCGTTTTGGACCGGTCGCAATCGTCCGGTAATCGGCGGGAAAAACTCGCTCGAACTTTCGAGTATTTTTTAAAACTTCTAATCGAGTTCAAGTATTAAAATACTCAGCCGAAACTCAAAGTTTTGAGTATTCGCACACCCCTACAAAATAAATACCCATTGTCTCACATTGATAGTTTAGTTTCTCTCTGGTGGGTTGCATGATCCAAGTAACAAAATACCTGGGATGTGAGGTTATCGTCACTAACATGTGTTTCTTCTACCTAACAGTTTCATAACTCTTTGGTAATATTAGTTTTTATTATGTGGTTGTTTTTAGTAGTCGTAAGGAAAGGTTGTTGTAGTTGTACTTGTCGTTAATCAAAACTATCAAAAGGGTGTCATCGTCATCTATGTGGTCTGCTTGACATCTATAATATGTATATTTGATATAGTTTTATTGACGTTGTCACACGTGGATTGATGTAAATCAATGTGGTCTTGCATTAAGTCGTCCCAGTCTATGAATTTGTTTACTTTTTTATGCATTTTGTGGGCGGAAATCTCTCATATTTTTTATATCTAGAAACTCAAATTGTAATATAAGTTAATTTAAAATAATTTAAATGAGGAAAGGGTTTTTACTCATAATCATATTCTTAGCTTATCATAGTACATATAAGCAAAAATTTAAAAGACTATGGTTTGACTAGATCCAAACCATGCTAGTTGAAAAACGCTTTTCTTAATGTTGTTTATTTAGTTAATAATAGAAACAATTTGTCAAGCGAATTTTTCTGACTTAATATAATTTGTTTATACAAAATTAATTAAGATGTATAAATGACAAAAGCTCTTGCATTTATATCCTATACTCTAATATGAGTAAGGTTTGCTTGTATGCTTGCTTGCTTGCGACACTGATTTCAAAAACGGCTCCAACGATTTCCTTCAAATGTTCAAAATAACTCATTTCTTGGATGAAAATAAGTTCTAGACAGGCCTCATCCCCAGAAAAAATCAAATAATGTAAAAAAACTAAAATGAAAAGTTAAAAAATTAACATTGGGCTTATGGAGTTTCAAATCAAAACAAAAGAATTGTAACAGCTGTTCATAATCAACCGGGGAGCTTTCAAAGTAATACTGATGTTGTTTATGATTATTAATTAACATGTGGTTTCCTGAGAGCAGAGATTGAAAGATTTGATTGAAGATTACATATATAGAGTAGTAAAATAAATCAAAGGGACATTGAGCTATAAATAACAACTGGAGTGACCTTACAAATGTAGAAAAGAGGCAAATGAGTTATACAAATCTGATTATCAGTAGGGGGAAGTGGTGAAATATTGCTCCAAGTCATCTAAACAAACTGACTGGCCTTCCCCCGAGCAAAGCTGGGCCCCCAGGTACTTTATCTCAAATGTGAATAAATAGAATCAACTTTATCACAGGGACTTCTGAGAATATTAGTAGCATTATAAATCTCTTAACACTTTCGCTACTACAAACATATGTTTGCTACTCAAGTTTCTATGTTGAGAAAAAACCTCGATTGGGGTCCACAGCAGCCAACATGTTAATTTACTAACCTAAGATAATTGTATATTACAGCACTTATACAAGCAATTACATTTAGACTATCACAATGCTTGTGGGGTGTAAACAAGATTAAGGAAAAACGAGTTTGCACGCAGATCGCCAATGTGAGGGGGGGGGGGGTAAATTTCCATATTTAATTTTTTTTTATAAATGTGAAGTTTGAATTAACACTCCTGTCAATTGTTATGAAAGTTTAATAACATTTTATTTTTAGCTGTTCTGACATACCTGTTTTATTTGTCTGCAATGACAGAGTGGGGATTTTGTAAATTACGAGGTTGGATAGAGGTTCAGTCAGGTATAAAAGTAGGTGTGGGAGTAGTAAGGATGAAAAACTACTTTAAGTTATGAAAAAATATCTTTTTCCAATAATAAATTGTCAGAATACAATATACTGTATTTAGACTGTTTACATTTTCTTTGATAACCCGGCAAATGTTGTGCTAAAATTATGAAAGAGGGCTTACTGTTAAAAGTGCTTAAAACTGATGCCTCTTTCTTCAGTTCTATCGTTTTAAAATAATGATTGGTCAATAACTGATTAACAATTTTACACTCTAGGCTTTTTTAGCGGATTTCCTATGAAAAGTGAGGTATTAGCATGACTCACATGGTAAGACAGGATATACTGTGCTTGTGACCACCACAGAAGTTCTTAAAGTGGCCCCTGAACATGATTTGGGGAGGTGCTTAAGCATTTGTTATTATATATACACTTATGAAACTATCACCTTTTTGTTGCAATATTTTAAGGTATTCTCTTTATCAAGCAAAAACAAATTATCGAAAAACAAAAACAATAGATCAGGTGTTATTTACACATTTGGTTAAAAACTGATGATGTGGAATAAAACTATTTTGATACTACACAAAGAATAAGGAGCCAAACATTATAAAATTAACGAATGAGTCCATGAGGTTGTTTCTTGTTTCGTTCTTAAAACTAACTGGTGAGCCAATTCGATTGTTCTCAAATTGATGCTATAAAGTTCTTTGTTTTCAACACTTTGAATTAGAAAACAAAACAGGATAAGTATATTTTGTAACACCATATTTGGTTTTTAAATTTTTATAATGCGGAAATATTTTTCCCTCAAAACATGGTGCGAGGGAACTCGTTTTACCTTTTTTGTACCTAAAAACTCCAAATTTGAATATTTGACATCCCAAAAAAATTAGGGGAAGGGGGTTGGGTTTTCCGATTGTTTAGCCCAACAAATTTGTCCAGTTGTTTATAAAAAGGAACATCTCCAACAAATTTGTCAATTAGACAACAAATATTACCGTTAGAGTGCTAATACGTATATCCAACCACCAAGAAATGAAAACTAGATTAGGCTACATTTTACAGATTGAAGTTATCCTAATGTATTTTATAAATATTCTTCCACTAACTATAATTGCAGAATGAAATCTGTCAGTTTTTAATAATATATTATTTTACCTTTATTTTTATGTGTTTCTATTCACTGAATATTTGAAGATAAGTTCTATTAAATTATTTGTTCTACGTTGGTAACTACTTTGTCAGTGTTATTTTCACTACATTGCAGTAAACCCTGATTGAGGTTATTGTTTCCAGGTACAGGTTGTCTGAAATATCGTTTGTGTTGAAAGCTGTTGCGACTCTCATAGTATCTCTCAAGAAATCTCCAGAAAAAGGTAATGTTGTAATCTTACTATTGTCTGTTATCATAGATATAATGGGATAAGTTAATAACCACGATTGTCTGTTATCATAGATATAATGGGATGAGTTAATAACCACGATTGTCTGTTATCATAGATATAATGGGATAAGTTAATAACCACGATTGTCTGTTATCATTGATATAATGGGATGAGTTAATAACCACGATTGTCTGTTATCATAGATATAATGGGATGAGTTAATAACCACGATTGTCTGTTATCATAGATATAATGGTATCAGTTAATAACCACGATTGTCTGTTATCATAGATATAATGGGATAAGTTAATAACCACGATTGTCTGTTATCATAGATATAATGGGATGAGTTAATAACCACGATTGTCTGTTATCATAGATATAATGGGATGAGTTAATAACCACAATTGTTTGTTATCATAGATATAATGGGATGAGTTAATAACCACGATTGTCTGTTATCATAGATATAATGGGATGAGTTAATAACCAACTTGCACTGTTTAACAATCATTAAATGTGGGGTATCAAATATTTAACATTTCAATTTGTAATTTTCCATCAGAACCAACAACGTAAAATACAACTTCCCTAACTTAACTGAGTCACATACATTTTTGGGTTTGCAGTTTGATGAAAACTTAAGTGGACGGAGCACATAAACTACATTCTGAATGAATTAAAATCTATTTTTTTTACATATTAGGGACAGTGTGCCATTTGAAACCTGCAAAATAGTGTATCAGGCATATGTCTAATCCATTTTAAGATATGGAATGATCCTGTGCGGACAAGCGTTGGGGAACAAAGCGATCTTTATATGTAAGACTAAATTACTTACGTACCGTCAGTCAGCTCAGATTGAAGAAAGACACGTTTAGGACATGTTTCGATGCGACTGCATCATCATCAGCAAGTGTAGAACGACGTTGATTGGCCTGATGGTTTCGTCATAATTGATTAAAAACACTGCAACAAATTATTTTTTGTGATTTTTATATTGCAAAAAATAATTATTCACATTTTGATTAACTCTCACCCAAAAAGTTTTTGCATATCACTTTTCAAACTTGAATATTTTTACTTTAACAGGTTTATACGCTTATGAATCTTTAACCAAAATACATTCAGTAAAAACCATTTACCAGACGAGCTAAAATTTTGTTCATAATTATAGTAAACAAAATTCTGTACTCTATAGATTTCCAAACCATCGACATACACCTTGTATTCCGGGTTAAAAATTAAAATTATTGCCTACCAACGAATTTTAAAGCAGTGGAGCTTAACCAATTCAAAGAAGAGCTAAAGTCTGAGCAGCTTGATACAACTTTTTATTCAGTTAGAGAATTACCCTTTAACCCTTTAAGGTAGATTTTATAATTTGTAACTAAGTTTTTTGTGAATATTAATGTTATTGTTTCATAAATAACAAATGTCTAATGGCTAATAGTCTAGGGTGTGCCTCCTGGCCTTGGAGTAGTGCTTAGATCAAGGATTTTAATCCGGTCTCATGTGAAACTTGTTGATACTCACCATTCAAAACGTTTTGATTTTTTAACCATTCTAAATATTTTTAAATGCTTTGGTTCACATTCAACATGTGTATTCAAAATTAAATAGTTTTGGAAATATAACACAGTTTCCTTGAACACAATTTTATTTTTACACACTTTGATTACGTTACTACTACGATTACAAAATTGTGTTCCTTTGACCTAAAAATAATTATACAAAGATGTTAACTTTAGGATCATAACCAAACAGAATAATAAGTGAGCCTAACTCATTCATGTTGATTAAAGATCTGGAAAAAATCTTTTGAAAATTCGTACCAAAGACTTTTATCAGGCCTAGATAGAATTTCGATGGAAGTTTTCAAAAAATTCAAAACCTCTCCTACACCTCGTAAATTATTCGGTAGCCCAAGGGCTGTTCCTTGGTGGCGATGGTAAAGCCTCTTTCTTAAAATGAGGATGAGTGTGAGATGTGTAATTCTTGCCCAGTCTTGCAACTGCTGGTAGTTTCAAAATTTATCGAAAAAGTAGTCTGCTGTCAACCGATTGCCTACCTATAGTAACCTCTGGTGTGAGAGGCAGTATAGCTTCATAAAATCAAAATCAACACAATTTGTGCTAATTTCATGAATTATTCCTGTGATTCTATCGATGCTGTCGAAACTGTGATTGGTATTTTTTCTGATCTCAGCAAGGCATTCGACTGTCTTAGGACTGACATTCTAAAAGAAAGACTTTCTGCTCTTGGCGTAAAGCAATTGGATAAATTCCTATCTTGGTGAGAGGCATTGGGTAGGCCTAGTAGAAATTCAACATGAGTCAAAATCCAAAATCAAGTCTATCCTGTCCCAAAAAAGATTGATTCTTTGTGGAGTGCCACAGAGTTAGATCATGGGGCCTTGTCTGTTTCTTATTTATGTAAATTATATTAAACTGGCAGCCCCAGAGAGTCACAACTGATCTTTGTTCAGTCACAACTGTTGTCACCAAGCACAAGATTGACAATCTGGAAATTAATTCCTTTTCAAAAGCAAATTTTCTATCCCGATAATTTGTAGAAAAAAAATTTAAATTGTATTCAGGAAAAACCAAAATTGCTTGCTTTCAAACAATTCAGAGAAAAATTCCAAGTTTTTTAAGTAACTAGATCTTTTCACTGGAAAAGAACAAGCTGAATTGACAAAAACAGTTCACTTTCTGGAGAAGAGGCAGGATGATGCACTTGACTGGAACGAGTAGAAAAGAAAAGATTGAATATCAAATTGCAAAAGGTATATTTGTTATCCGCAATTTGAGGAAACTAACAAACATAGACCTCCTGAAAACTATAAACTTCAGTGTGCTCGAGTGCCATATCTTCACAGACTACACTATTTCACTATTTCAGAACAAGGTAGATTATTATTTTTGGAAAAAATCTTTGTACAGGATTAACCTGCCTACCGTCAGAAGTAAGAATTGTAAAACAATGTGCAAGTTTTAGAGCAGCCTCAAAATAAAAAAAATTTTATTCGTAAAAAGATTACCTCTCTTTCAATTAATCATTATGGACAAACCCCACCTAACCTAACCCCATTACCAACATAACTGGTACGAATGCCTTGGTTGAACCTGGTATCAGGACAAAACCAATGCCTCTCTGGTCCGATGGGAAGCTACGGAAGGTGAAACAGTGTACAGAATTTTTTATAGAGTTTTAATTGTTTAGGTTTTCAAAACATCGATAAAACAACAAAAATACAAGGACTCTAATCGAGAGTCTGGCAATGAAAGGATCAATAGACAGTAAATTATTGAAAACTATCAACTGCAATGTGTGATAAGGAATCAAATCAAACAAAATTTCCTTTTGTTTGTAAATTTACAAAGTATATGGACAGAGCAACTAAAAACTAAGAGAGTTCTCTATCACTATGTACACCTGAAAATTAACAGTTTAGTTTCTCAATAACAGTAGTACTAAATCAAATAAAATAAATTTTGAATGGAGTCCTCAAGGAAACTCTGACGTCTGCTTTGAATACAAAGTTTTGTCAATCAAATATTGCTTTAATTTACGTTTAAATGTATTGTAATTTTGTTCTCTTTTAATTTGATTTGGTAATTGTGTAAAGAACTTTTATCCCATGCCCATGTAGGTTGTTTTATTTGTGTAAAATTCTAAATTATGTTTATCAAAAACAACTTTATTTCGGGTGTTATATTGGTGGTTCGTTTCAAACAACCAATCGTTGTGGTACTCCTTAAGGGCACCCTACCTGCCTTCCGTACGATAAAGTGAGGGTTTTGCGCCTCCCACATTGTAGGCTCAATTGTTAACCAATTAAAAATAATTTGTTGTTATTTCATTCACTAAATGTTCATCTATGTATCATACGATTTAGAAATCGAGATTTTAATTCAAAATAAGTGGTAAGCCATTAGTAAAGTTTTCAAATTAAGCCTTTTTCTAAATAAAGCTTCCTAATGTAATGAGAAAAATTATTATGGAAAAAAGGAACCGTCCAATACCTAGATTGGAATCTGAAAAGTGTGAAACTGCAAATAGTTTGCTAGAAATCTGTAAAATAACAGTTTGATTCAGGAGAACAAAAAGGTCTTCAAGCGTAAATATGCATGACCCTGCTTGGTGGTGGCGCGGCGTTAAACAACAATGTGCGGATCATTCAATCTGGGGTAGGGCGCACCCTTAACGTACTTGATGGATTCAAGGACATGCCACAAATAAATGTGGTGTGTTCTTGAATTATTGTAGGTATGTCTTGCAAGTATGTAGGTAATACTTAAAAAAAATGTAGGTATGTCAAGTATTTTTGAGTAGTAAGTGTTTTTATGAAACTCAAAACATATATCGCTTTTACTCGACTTTCAAACTGTTTTCTATCTCCAGCAAACAAAGTGTCCTTAGAATGTTGTACTGGACACCACCAGATATGAGAATGTTGTACAATTATGCTCGGGTGGTTTCAGTTTCACGAAGTGTGTGGGACCAACTAATCAAACTGTACCCGTGCCTGGTAGACTGCACCGCAACCACGTCTGCGCAAGTGAGCGACTCGCTGCGAGAAGCTCTGCTTCAGTACTGTGACCTGCTGCAGCCACCTTCCGCAATCACCAACGGACAGTGACACCCCTCTCGTGTTCCTTTTATATTTTTATAACGGTATTTATTGAAGTTACTAGTTGTAACTGGAAAATTCATCGAACGATCTAGTTTGAAGGAGTTTTTTTATTCATGTGAGTAAACAAACAAATCAGGATTTTAGGTGGGAAAAGCCAATGGAAGTTAAAAATGAATATTTCCGAGTATTTGTTTCTTATAGAGTAATTATCTTTTAGTTGTAAATATTTTATTCCACCAAAACGTGATTTTTTCTTGCTTGACATTTTGTTGCACTGATAATGATGATTTTACGCTGGCATGCTGTGGGAAAAACCTTACTTATTTGTTATAATCAGTTATGTACTATATTATATTTTTATACTATGTTATTCTATTATACAGTATACTTATAATATTGTTCAGTGTGTCCTAAAAAGAATTGTCAAATTTTTAAACCAATTTTGTTGTTGAAATACATCATTTTAATAGCCCTTAGGTAGTACATATTATCAATTTTATTTGAACATATTCTAAAGTTAACTTAAATTAGGGATGAGTCGATTCTCGACACCACCGATTCTTGGACATTGGGATCGGTATCGAGATTCATTCGTTCAATGTCGATACCATCGATACCCCCACCGTTTACCCACGCTACGAAGTGCATGGGAAGAGATACTCCCGACGTTTACACACGCTACAAAAGGCCCGGAGAGTGTTTGGGTCGGCGGAAAAAAATCTTACCTTGGAGTTAAGAAAGGAAGAGGGATGGAAGGGGAGGGGTGGGGTCCGGTTGAAAGCAATAAATCAGTCGGCTGACCAACATTATTTCTTTTGAGTCATTATCTTACTACCAAGTTTTTCCCATTATGAATTTATAATAAATAGTTTTTTGTTTTATATATTGCTATAGCTTATTAGGGAGATTAACATTAAATTATGTACAAAATTGCATTCAAAAATTTGTTTGATGATTAACTACAAAATAATTTTAGTTTTACCTAACATAAATTTTTACTGTTAACTGTTTTTAACAACAGTTTTAGCAACTATAGGTACTGAAAAATCGTAGGTATCGATAATATCGGTATCGAGAATCGAGAATTGATTTTTCTGGTATCGGTATCGAGAATCGATAAATTTTGGTATCAACTCATCCCTACTTATAATATTAGTTGTCTCGCTAAAAACTTGAAACTAAAAACATTATTTCCTATAGAGGTTGGCTGACTTATTGGAAATTATGCCGATAAGTTGTAGGTTTTTTGTTGAATTTAAGAATGGCCATTTTCAAATATCTGCAGAAGAAACTTTCGGCATATTTTGTTCATCTATTGTTGTTTAAAATTAAATTTATCGAAAATATTTGAACTTATATAACAACTGAACACTATTTGGAAGGTTTTTATCATAGTTTGAATTCCTCAATCTTACAGACCTTCATTCGGAGTTGATTTTGGTTTTGGAAAAATAATTGAGACCAAAGATAAATATTTTTATCAGTTTGTGAGGTGCCGTAGGTTTAGTGCTTTGTATAATTGAAGTGTAGCAGATGGCAATACCTGTTTAGTCTGAGAGTCAATTTCTTTGGTTAGGTCAACATTCCAAATTTGTCAGTTTCCGTCTTGGAATCCTGAATACCAAATGAGGTATTTGTTAAAACAACTTTAAACTATTTAAAGGGCTAAAAATATTTGTTAGGCTTTTTAAATGCATTTCTACTATGAAAGTTGCAGGTGATTTTTGAACTCTTTTAGTGCTGTAAAAACCTATTCATATATATATTTAAAAAATCCTGGGCATTTCAACATCACAACTTTATGATTTTTGTAACAAAACGTAGTTTAACAGGTGTTCTAATGAAGTAATATTCAACATGACTACTATTTCCTTTCTTACAGTATGAAAATGTAAACTCTTGATTTTTATATAATTTTTAACTTTAAACCAAAATTAACTCCAGGTTAAGTATTTTGGTTAAAGCAAGCTTGAAAAGTAATAAAAACAATTTAAAACTTATTTTATCACAACAGACTACCAAGGAAAAAATAATGTGTCAGTAATGAAGAGTGTAGGCTTCCAAGGTCGTTATGACATGATGTAATGTTGATTTTTGTCTGGGTTTGACCGTATTCTCGACACAAAGTTTATGTTTTCTGTCAGCGTTTCGTAGATATTTCAGTCCTCCATCTTCAGGGCAACGACTCAAGTAGTTGTACACATACAGATGTGTATAGTCCAGTTGTATGCGTGTGGGTGTACAACTATGTGAATCGTCAGCCCTGAACATTGAGGACTGCAATGTCTACAAAACATCGTCATTGTACAAAAATCTAATTTTACAAGGACACAGCAGTCAATTCTTTCTTCACAAGTCAAACAATTTGGTAAAGGTTGATAGTTTTTCCAGCTAGCATAGTCGTAGTGACATTTATCGATAATTTTAACACCTTTGAGGCAAAAGCATGTTTGCATGGAGTGAATTGCTTTCACAGGCATTGACAGTAGTGTAACAGCTTTTAAAATGAAGCCCTATTTCTTGTTTTAATCACTTAAAGGTAAGAAGATCCGTGTAGTTTTGTTGATTGGTATGTGATATATATTTAGCTCTAGTTTTAGTTTTCCCTGTTAAGTGTTTTTGTTTAAGGCATTGAAGCCAATTCAAGATATGTTCTCATGACATCTCACTCTTAAAATTGAGTTTGTTAGTTTCAGAATTAAAATAAATTATACAGAATATTTTATTTATTCTGTATTATGAATAGGATTTCTGTAAAATATGGAATCGGTTTTTAATGAAAACTGTTTTCATAGCTGTTATATGTTTTATTCTTTTACTGCTTGGTCAGTAAAGTGTGAAATCCAAACAAATTTTTTTCAACTATAAGGAATGTCTTAATTTTGAGCAAATACTAGTATCTCATTTTATACTAAAAATTAATGTAAATGATGTGTTTGCTGATTTTTGGTTGCTCGCGATAATTGTTATTTTTAAGAAAAGCTAGTGGTAATTGTCAAGATTCAGAAGCTTCCATTACTAAACACGGAGCAATACAGTAAATACTTTGAGAACACAGAGTATTGACAGTTATAATAAAGACAATCTTCAGGTGGAATTTTGATGATTTAAGCCGGGTTGACATGGTAGAGTGAGCTGAGAGCGAGCTAGCTGTTTTCACCCAGTCAAAGTTCACTCGGGTTCAGTTCACTCAGAGTTGTGTTGACGTTGCTAGTACACTCTGAATGTGGCGGATATTGTGTGGAAAAGATTACAGTAGTCTCACCGACTTGACACAATGTGGACTTGGACACTGTCGAGTTTTGTGAATGTCGAATTTTCCAGAGTTTTACATTCAAATTCAAATTCAAAAATGTCTTTCTTCATTCATGTAAGTTAGTGTTACAAGAATAGCGTCACATATGTACATAAACAAATAATAATTGTGAAAAACTTAAAATTAAGTCTAAAATTACAAAATTGAATTTCTCCTATGAAGAACAATAAGTGTTACAAGAATAGCGTCACATATGTACATAAACAAATAATAATTGTGAAAAACTTAAAATTAAGTCTAAAATTACAAAATTGAATTTCTCCTGTGAAGAACAATAAAAATAATATTATTACACTTTCAATCAAGTAGAAAATAAAAGCAACCCAGCCACAATAGAAACACATTTTTATTATGTTGTAATATTTAAGTTCCAAAAATCATCAAGTGAATAAAAAGATAAGGTTAATAAATTTTGAAAGTTTTAAAATTTTGTTCTTTTAAAATGTGCCTATGAAACTAGTCTCTTTCAAAGAATTTCAATCAATGTTTTTCCACATACCTATTATTTCTGGTGTTATGAACATTTGGATTCTGAGTTGCAATATTTAATTTTGTTACATACAATATAGATTGGGGGGGAGAAAAAAACTAAATTGTATATTAGATCATAGTTAAACATATTACAATACCGTGTATGGCTTTACCAAACATAGACAAACCATAACCCTTAAATTGATGAACTTAAAACCACGAGACAGACTAAGAAAATGCCAAATTTTCCAAGAACGGCCAAAACAACGGAAGCGTGTACGGTAAGGAATCTGGGGCTCGTGAGGTACGGTCGAGTGCCGGCCACACGCTAGGTACATATGACAAAAAGCAGGCGTTGAGTTTCCCGGAGTGTTGAGGTAGCGGAAGTCGAGTTTGTAAGACTCTTAACGTAGCTCGTATCCAAGAAAGTAGAGCACTATCTGACCCAACTCGGGCCGAGTTTGTTACATGATACAAGTAGCGTCCGACTGATTCACGTGCAACATTTGAGCTTGCTCGGTCAGAGCCTACCCTTATCTTGTCAACCCAGCTATAAGAGCAATAACTTTCAAGGTTACATTTTACTACGATTCTTTTTTATTATATATTGTGTATTTTTGTTAGAAAATAATAAATATATTGTTACAAATTTAACAAATTTCCTTTAGATTACAGATTATTATTACTAATCGTCAATACTTCATGTGTGCTTTTAGTAAAGATTTATTTGTTCTTAAAAGTTAGATTTTTTTCAGTAATACACATTGTTTTATTTTTAGGATTTATGAGTTATTTAATAATTAATAAAGTTTGTTTGTGTTAGTAATACTATATTTTATTGATTTGTTAAGATTATTTTTAGTATAAGGGTTTTTTTTTAACATTATTTGATTTGGGACGGGCTTTAACACACTTTCATTGCTTCTTAAAAATCAGTCAGTGGGTTAAATATTGATGTCATACATCTAGTCAAGGAAAACCCATGCACTTTAAATTTTAAAGTACAGAAGAAACAAATATAATTTAATAAATACTTTCTACTTATTTAATATTGAATATGTTGAGAATCCTTTGATCGAATGCTCAAATTTCTAAGCTAGTATTATTTCTTCAATATGCTCTGTTTAGTGCAGTTAATTTACCCACGAAGTTAAAGTTTAAAAAATAAAATTAGGACAAAAACTTAAATAAAATAAATCATAATCTTAGAATTGTAAAAAAATACAATTTCTGAATAATTAATTTATTTTAGATTATATTTTAAATTCCGCTATATATTTTTTTCTGACCTGGTTGAGATATGTAGTAACCGTGGATTATTTTTTTTAGAAACATAAATATACTTTTTAACTAACTAATTTGGTTTCAAACTGTTGTATGTAGTAACAGTCCTGTAACTTGGTGTTTTTGTTTTGTTGCACCTATGCTATTGAATACAAACAAAGTTGCAGGTATTTAGTAGTATAAAGTAAAGGTCAAGTGATTATTGAGTAGAATATCCACCCGTATGATCACGTATTATTTTACCCATCTATCTGTAATTTTGATTGGGCTCACAACCAAAGGCTCCCTGGTCAGCCATCGGCTCGGTAAAATAATGCACATTCCACCACTCAACTATCAAGGTTCAGCAGGTTTCAAATTCAAATACAAATTTCCGTTTCGAAATAGTGGTGGTTTCAAATGTCCAAAGTTAAACATCTAAAAAACTAAGTTTTTTTGAAAAATTTTAAACCGCCGTCATTTTGAAATTGTAATTTTTATTAAAATGAAAATGTTATGTAATCTGTAAACTACCTAGACTAGTATTCATACCAAATTGTATGGGTTTATCTCAAACCATTTCAAAGAATTACGGTTTTTGCAAAAAACACATACAGACCGACAGACGGAAAACGAAAAGAGATAGGACATTTGTTATATTGTATTTTATGCTTTTTGTTACCTGCTGAACCACCTGGTAAAATTTGATCAAATGGTTGCGAGACACCCTCTATAAACATCAAGATTTTTTCCAACATCAGGATATATTCTAGAAAGGCAATAAAAATGGTAATTTATTGGATTTTACTAATATTCAACCTGACATTACATTTTGGTCGATGGTTTAATAGGTATGGGTTTTCTATCTACATCAGCCCATTGCTAATAGTAATTGTTTCTGGATAGTCTAGTATTCCGTGGAATCTGCTACTGTATACAATAAAAAAATATAATGCTATCCTATAATAATGATTATTTAGAGCCTTACAGTAAAATTATATACAGTCTAAATATTTTTCCAAAATTCAGTTGCATACAAAAGTTTGTAAAACCCCGAATCCAAATGTTTGTGCCATGCTATTATGCTTACACTGAAGATGACAAGAAGAGTAAAACTGAAAAACAAATGAACTAACTTTATATATATATAAAAACAACTGGCAATATACCACCACTATTACATTACTAATAAATTTAAAACATTGGTTAAATAACTTGAGGATTTAAAAGTGCCATTGCTGGTAAATTTTCAGAATTTGTGAACACTTTTTTAGCACCGATCTTATTTTATATAAGTTATAATTATAATATATGTAACATAACGTAAACTTATGTTATTTAATAAATAGAAGTCCTTTCTTTCTGGTAGTTTCAACTCTATGAGATTTTAACCTTGGTAAAATGTCTGCAAGTATGCCAAAGTCAATGTTAACTCGAACCTATTGCACGGCAACAGTTTTTAGTTTGTTTCATTAAACAACACTTATAAAACTCCAAATTGATCTATGACCCTATAGAATTTTTATAACCAAACCTGAAAAAAAGAGTGAATTCTTTGTATTGACATGTTTATAATCATGGCACGTTTAATCTTATTAGAAAAATGCTCATTCCGTTGAAAAAAGTTGTTAGTGTTTATATAAAATAATATATTTGAAACATTTTCAAGAATTTTTACTCCAATAAAACGATTATTTACTTTCTAAAATTCAGTGAATAAATGAGTATTTGTTGTTTTATTAAGGACAAATGACCTTTGAAGAAAAACAAAAGTGCAGGACAATTTGTCCATAATCTGATAATTTGTATTATCAAGTGTATAAAGTGTAAAATTGTGTGTTTGGTTTCATGTTTTACCACTGTTATTTGTACAATATGTTTTATATAAAACTAGATGTACATTTAGTTATTCCTGTTGCTTAAGAACGTATAGAAACATGTGAGAGTGTATATTGTAAATGATTTATTGTGTAAAGATTTTTTAAACATGTTAGTTCTTGTGTTTTATAATTTCTTGTTGATTGATTCTTCTTTCCCAGCATTATGTGAATAGTTTGTTGCAGTATTTCTATCAATAGATTAGAAAAACCACTAGTTGTCTTATTTGAACCCTTCCTATCAGAAAACCATTAACGCTTCCCGGGCTATGGACTGATATATCCGTCGTACTTCATTTCTGTTCAGGGCTGAAACGGATATATCCGTCTTGTAAATTTTCTTTTCAGGGTTAAAGACGGAAATATCCGTCCAAGAATACGAAATATTATAAGTCGTATATATTACGATAATAAAGATCATATTGCCTTATGAACGGATAATTTAGTTTTTGCAGGAAGCAAATAAAACAACCAAACGACTTAGATTGACGGAAATATCCGTCCTCTGCCCGCAAAAATACTCAAGATTATCGGCAGTATTCATATTTCTTGATTGTCGTCCCGGGCGGCGGACGGATATATACGTCTACCTAAGTTTTTTTGCGGGCCAAAGGCGGATATATCCGTCTTCTCAAATTTTTGTTCCTTGTAACATGTGTAAAAATATTATTTCAGCACTAGAAACACTTTCTGTTATAACGTATGAATTATTTTAAACGAATTAATAACATAACATAACAACTTTATATCCTGAACTTTGGCTTGAAAAAATTACGCCCCAGCCCGGGAAGGGTTACACTATTGGAACTTTCTTGCAGTAGATAGGTTGAACATATTTTAATAAGCTGAAACTAACTGTTACCTTAAAAGTATGTATTTTTGCTTCACCTTCCATGGATGATATAGTAACTTTTTTTACAATAGATAATTTTTTTTTAATAATTATTTTGAACGTTAAGATGGGTCAAGGCCCGCTGAAATTTCGGTCCTCTGGGCAAATGAGAGTATGGGCCCCCTTTACCCCTCCCAATATTTAAGATTCAATATTTTGAATCATGTTTGGTGTGTGTTTGTGTTTATATAGGTAGATATGTTTGTTTCAATAGCTAGTTTGTTTCTTATTCTTTGGGCCTTGATGATAACCAAGAGTATATTGTAGCTTTAAAAAAACCAACCACCTGCCCAGGGCCCTCATATAGACCGGGCCCCTGGGCAATTGCCCCTCTGGGCGGGCTGTGATGGGTCTCCAGAAATTAAACATTGCACACTTATACCTGCTTCTCCCGTAAGACCAATCTTAACGCATAACTTCTGTACCTCCTCAAAGGAATTCTAAAGTCATTGATAATATAATCATTTTGAAACCACTAATTACAATAATAGTTCTATAACATTCCAAAACATACATTTGCAAATATTTTAGTGGATAGCTTTTTTAATATAACAATTCTGCTCATTGGTTTTGTTTGGCCTTTTAAATAAGTCATAAATCAACACTTTTTGATGATACATTATGGAGCTAACACAGTTTACATTGGTCTTATGGGTGAAGTAAGTGGAAGTCTTATGGGTGAAGTATTTCTTGACTGAAGACCAAAAATGATAACTCTTAACGAAGTTGAATTTAAGTTAACTTGTGAACTAAGGAGCAATCCTCGATGATTCGTACCAAAAGAGTGTGAGGAATTTTGTCCTAAGTTCCCGCTCTGGGCTCAATATAACATACAGCACAAGTTCATCCCCAAATTATACTTTGAATATACTTTTGGGTTATTGTGAACATCCCAGAGGGACGTCCGCTGCCTTACTATCCCCAATACCTTGAAAAGACATCCGAGGTATCTTAGGAATATGAAATGTCGCCGAAATCCCAATCCTATGGATATTGATCCTGAGATGTCTCACAATCTAGTACTTCCTCCGATAAAGGAAATAGATAACTGTTACCGTTAAAAGTCTTAGAAGGGAAGGGATAGAGCTCCATCCAAGATCTAAACGGTTGCGTTGTTACTTATTAAGTGTTACTCTCTTCAATAACTCCGTTTGAGTAAAGTATAATACTGAGTTTGTCACAGTTCCACAGAACATGTCACTCGTACTTGCACAACAGAAGGTCATTCCGCTATTGAGACGAGAATGAAAACTGTTCTATATGGTGAAGGAGAGAATCCTTTTCGAGTTGTTCAGCAGACTGAAGGATCTATGCAAGAAGAGGAGCAGGCTTAGGATTATTTTTACACGGCCATAAACTCGTTAGATGAGGGAAGAACATGCCAAAAAAGGCACCGGTCGCCATAGACGTAATTCGGGGGTGGCATGGAGGGGCAGTTGTCCCCTCAATAATTTAAGGAAAATATTATTGTAATATATTAAAAGTCACGATCACGACCATGTTTGCCCCTCCAGTAAAAATACAGAAATTTCGCTTATGCCGGTTTCGGATACAAGGGTGCTTCCTAGAGGATGCCGTCTCGCGGCCGGTGCATCAGGCAAACGGGAGCAGGGTCGCAGTGAGAGCTCTGGTGACCAGCCCAAGGCATGAAAGAAAGAGAAGAAGAAGAGGCAAGTTGAAAGAACCATGGCGGAGGCTCATCCGGTGATGGTAACGGTCACTGAACACCACCAGGGTGCTGTGGCCCTGAAACCGAAGACGAAGATCTGACCCTTTGTCTGTTCTCGTAAGGGTAGCAGGTGGCCAAACCTTCGCTGGTGTTCTGGGGAGGATTTGCAAGGATATAGACTTGGGTACCCGCGCTGCAAAGGTGGTATGTGTGAGACAATTTGTATTTGTGTTTCATAACCTAACTCCGCAGAACGTTGTGAGGGACATTTTCCCTAAAAAGGCAATTTTCTCATTACACGTGAATTTCCCCATACAGCACTCTGCGGAGTTAGGTTATGATAAATATTTACCTGATATAGAAATTTGTATTTTTGTAACATAACCTAACCTAACTCCGCAGAGCGCTTACGGGAACGGGAGATTCCCGTTTAAGAGGAAATCAACCACTTTTCTAGAAATTTTCCCTGAAACGGGAATTTTCCCCCTACAGCGCTCTGCAGGGTGAGGTAAGGTGACGATTAACAAACAAAAGATTATAAGCATCTCTAGTAAATAATTTGTATTTTTAATAACTTAACCTAACTCCGCAGAGAGGTAAATTGCAAATAATTATTAAATTATTAATGTAATGTTAAGAAATTTTCTATTTAATTTGGGTAAATTATCTTTATTTGGACAAATTCCCGTTTTAGGGGAAATTCCCTTTCATAAATATATCCCATAGAACTGTATAAACACTGGAACGCGCGCTGCGTGCTCCGAAATCGGTCCGCCGGTCGCCATCTTGGTGTGGGCAAAAGCCGGGCGGCGTACATTGCGTTTGTATAGCGATTCACCTCTCACAGTTGTTATTTGATGTTTTAAACCTTAATTTAATTACTCAAGTTGCCTTTTGTATTTATTTTTTGCATAAAAATGTTCAACTACTAATAATTTTATGTCACAGTTCATAAATCATCTGTTAGAAAGATAATAAGGGACAAAACAATGTATTAAAGTCAGTTTACCATAAATCTTGGAATATTTATCGTGCAAAAGGAGATGAAACGTCTTAAAACCAACAACATATAATCTTATTAATTTGCTACTACAGTATACATATCCTCTTATAATCCTTAAAGTTTAAAAATGTAGTTTAATCATAATGTTTTATAGTTTCATAATAAAGAATATACAAACTATATTTTTTTGTGAAAAGCAATATATTGTTTCAACTACACTCAAAACTAGTTCTAATTAATTATTTTTGATATGTCTACTGTAGTAAACATATTTCGCAAACATATATTCCAGTATTCTTTGCCTGGCATTATTGAAACGTTTTAGTGTGAAAGTTTCTTTAATACGTTAATCTCATATGAATGTTTACTTTTGTTAGCTTTGTCACAAAGTACTACTAAAGTAATAAGCTAAAGGAATATGTCAAGGATAAAATACATAGAAAGCCTTAAATTTATTTTGAAATCCGTTATTACAGTTCAGGTACACATTAACACTGAACTGCAAAATCTTATTACATTTTTGCCTTACTATACAAATGTATTTTGTAGGACTGCGTACGTCTTCTCTGCTTAGAAAAACTGTGACACGTTATGCTGTAATACCCCCGTAACAGCAAACCTGCGTACTCAGCGAATTTCCAATGCATATGTATCTTAATACCATCACATACCAATAAACAAACGATTTATGACATTTTAATTATTCTCCATTAGAATAGCATGGCGGCTGAGCAGTATGCAGGGTTGCTGAAGCAAGGAACACAACAAATGGGGATTTAAACAAATATCAATATAACTCAAGAAGGTAAAGCCACATACCAAATGTTATTAATTTATGTTCATAATCAAGGGAGTCATTAAATTTTACTTATCCTCCATAAGAATAACATGGGGGCTGAGAAATAAATGACAGAGTTGAAAGTAATCCTGACATAGTTTGCAACACTTTTAATGATTTCTTTTCTGATGTTCCACAGGTTTACTCTCTTTCAAATAGTAATAGTTTTTTCTGTGATGATAGGAATCAAACAAACTCCCAGCTTACAAGTTTCCCAATAATTAACAACAAATCACCTGTCAAAATAGTAACTTCATTACCAAATAAAAAGTCAACTGGCTATGATGGCATTTCAATAGATTTAGTCACAAAGTGCTATCCCGAGTTGATTGATCCTTTACTGATTCTGATAAACAATTCCGTAGAGAAGGGCGAGTTTCCGGACGTAGTTAAGCTCCGGAGTTAAGCTCTAATCAAAGCCAATTTTTAAAAAAGATGATCCACGTTTGCCTGGGAACTACCGCCCAATCTCGCTCCTACCATCCATCTCCAAGATACTGGAAAGAGTATTATGCGATTCCTTGGTCAACTATCTTAGCAACCACTCAGTTCTTTTTAAAAACCAATTTGGTTACCAAAAACAGAAGTCCACAAAGTTAGCTCTGGTTAGTTTCATCACTTCCTGCATCGACTCCTTGGATGGTGGTGGGACAGCCACGGGCTGCTTCATCGACCTGTCCAAGGCGTTTGATTGCGTTTCCAACACAGTTCTTCTAAATAAGTTAGCAGCAATAGGCATCAAAGATAAACCACTAAATTGGATTAGTTCATATCTCTCAATAATAGATCTCACAAAACCAAAATTGACTTGCTTGACCAAGATGGCATCAGAAAATGTTCTTACTCAAACTCAAAAGCAGTATCCTTTGGAGTTCCGCAAGGAACCACATTAGGGCCTATCCTATTTCTTATATATATATATCAACGACATCTCTGACTATCTACCCGGTAATATTCTTACAGCTTTCGCAGATGACACTTCAATTTTAACTTCAAGCAAAAATCTCAGTGTTTTAGAGCAGCAGACTTTTTTCAACCTTAACATACTCTCACAATATTTCTCAGGTATAAATCTTCATATCAATCAAAAAAAAAACACAGTTCATACATTTCATGACCGACCAAAAAAAAGTTTAATAACTAACGCAGGTACAACTTTTCCTTTTGTTGTACTTGTTGAGATTATCATTGAGGAAGCTCAATCTGTCGACTATCTAGGAGTGAGATTGGACGGTGGCCTTAGGTGGAACGAACATGTAGATAAACTTGCCAAGCAACTTGCTTCAAATATTTTTGTTTTGAAAAATATTTTATCTTTGAACAACATTGCACTATCCAAATTGGTATATTTTGGCTTGATTCTGAGTCTGATTAGGTACTCTATCTATTATACTTTTTGGGGCTTTTCCAGTAATATTAATCTAAATAGAATTTTTGTACTCCAGAAAAGAGCGATAAGGTGCATTTTGAAACTTAAACCTACAGAATCATGTTTTGACCACTTCAAAGAACTGCAAATTTTGACAGTACCTATAGTATTTACATGTTTGAAGTAATTAGTTACGTTAAAGAACACAACCTTGATAAAGCTCATCAGCATTCTTACAGTACCAGAAATAGAAACATCAATCCTTCTGTGTCTCATAACTTAAAGCTTTTTGAGAAAAAGCCGGATTACATTGGTCTTAAGCTATTTAATCAACTTCCTTCTCACATAGCCCAGATTAGTAACTTAAACACTTTAAGTACGAGCTCAAAAAGTACCTCTTAGATCAATGTCTTTACCAACTCCCATCATACCTGACCTGACTCTCTAACCTGTCAAGATTTTGTTTGACAACCCCCCTCCATTTGCGTTTCTGCCTATTATGATTATGACAGCATCATGAAGTTGTACCTAATTGAACCTGTAGAAGCTTACTGGTCCTATGCCACATATGGTCAATCGGGACGACGTGGGATGTGTATATATGTATGTATGCAATTCGGGGAACTGTAATAAATAAGTAGTAAAACTAATACTGTACAACTGCAACTACAGATCTGTAATAAAGTACATTAAATTAAACCCTAAAATATCCAAAGAAAATTATACCAATGTGTATTAGTATTTGTTGGCTGAACTAACAATACGGTATGGTATTACTTAATTTGTGACTTTCCTGTAAAACGATATTCCACTGCCTTTTATATACGTAAGTACAGTTATATGCAGAAAATACCTCACCATACTAGTCTTAATAAGTAATAGTGCGAAACAAAATAAAAAAATTGTCAATAAAAGGACAATTGTAGTTGCTTTTCCTCACGTGAGCCTAGTGCGTACTAGGCCACTCGGCGTCTCTTGCCCCGCCACAATATGGTGGGTGCCTGGCGCGCCGGACTGTTTTCGAGTCTCGCCGCCCGCCTGAGCGCGCGTTCCAGGCGATGATATAACCTAGTCTGAAGAAAATTACCCACCCAATCAACCCGGAATCCCACCGCACGCCCTAGATTGACTGGATTTAACACTTGGCTTATTAATTATTAAATCGTGAAACGGTTTCATTTCGTGTTCAGGGTAAAATTACACACAATTTGAATAACCACATCGCTATATTCCAGAAACAAAATTCTTTCCCAGTTTTCTGGTTTTACCGACTTTACTTGACTTTGGAAAAAAAAAATATTTCCAAAATCATACTTTATTTGAAAAAAAAACAAAAAAATTTATAGGAGTAATGCTTTTATCACATATACCTGGTCCCCAGGTAGGTACTTATACCATATTGTTATTTTATTCATATAATTATAGTTTGTTTAAAATTCTTGGGTTGTCAGAGTCTCATGAAGAAGCAGAGGGTATCTCTGTATTTATCAGAATGCATTCGTCAAACTATTTTTCACGCAATATCCAAGTTCGTATACCAATAAACATTAGGTGACAATTTCGTGGGTTACGGGTACAAGTATTGACTATGTATATTAATTGGCAAAATCTTTATATACATAATCAATGGTACAATCAGGAGTTTTCAGGGGAGTGGCAGATAAAATCTCAGACGTTTTGGCAACACTGCGAATTTTATCTGCTCCTGCTCACTGCTTAGGCTGGAGAGAAATTTGAGTGTGCTGTTGAATTGAAATTTTAATACGCCGTATTAAGGTGTTAGCAATTTACTGTTTGACGATTTACGGCTTTTAAACCTGTATATACGTCATTTTAAAGTTTCTCTGTCAAAGAACAAACTGTAAGTATTTTTTACCTATTGAAATTTAACTCAACTACATATGCTAATACAATTTTTAAAGTAGTATGGGGAGAGTCCTATATCATTGATTCTCAAAAGCTTCGCTTCTGATTCGTTAGCCTATTTAATTCAGTGTTTATTCCTTCTTTAAATTGTAACTACAAATTATCTTAGGGATTTTAATATTAACTTATTACCTTTTCAGTGTAAGACATTTTAGGGCCTAGAAACGCTCAGATGCCGACATCAAAAGTAACGAGTTAGTGCTTGCCTAAGGCTTGTCTATTGAATATATTTCTGTTCATGCTGTGATTTAAATTCAGTGATACATAATATTATTCACAAATTGGTAATACAAATCTACAATGAATGATTTATTTAACAATCTTAGAAGCTTAAGTTACCTGTGATCTTAGGCCTGTATGGTCAGTTGAGATTAGGGTGTGAATAACCTATCAGTTATTGTCAAATCATTCATTAGTTACGGTATCTCAGAAGTAAAGGCGGACAATTAACTACACAATTCTATTATATATTTCAGTTTTGTTATTGTAAGGTTGTTATTAGGCCTATTTATTTGATTATTATACCTTCTCGCTCCTACCTTCCATTTCCAAATTCTGAGTGGTGGTGAGTGGTGGTGACTCACTACTTAAGAGGAGAATGAACTCATATGAAAAAATCAATATGGGATCAGAAAAAAACAAATCAACCAAATTGGCACATCGATTTTGTAAGTTAAATCAGTATATCGATGCAATGGAGTTTGGAGAATCTGTTATATTCTGCCTTGCAGACTTGTCCAAATCTTTCGATCGTGTCGACCACCAAATTTTGCTCGGTAAGTTGGCGGCGCTCGGGGTGGGAGGATGCGTCCATCGCTGGCTGCATTCCTTCCTCACCGACCGCTACCAATTTGCTGAGCTAAAGCATCACTCAAATTTCAAAATTCAAAAATTTCAGTCGAGCAAACAGTTGGTCAAAAACGGAGTTTCTCAGGGATCGATTCTTGGCCCGATACTGTTCCTGACGTATATTAATGATATGAAAGGGATGGTGTTGGACGAGAGTCTATTTATTTTAGCGGATGATACCACACTTTTCACCAAAAACAACGTCCATGACCTTAAAATTGATACTTAAAAAAAATCAACACTCTTGCTCAATATTTCACCAGCAACGCTTTGAAATTAAACACCGAAAAGACGGGGTATCTGCATAAGTACATATCAAACGAGGAGGTTTAATGAAATTGATGATTTGAATGTCTTTATAGGGGAGGACATGCTGGATCCTTCCAACTCTTCTGATTTCCTATGAGTTAGGCTGGACGATGGTTTATCATGGGCCAACCAAATCGGTAAAATAGAAAAAAAAGCTTGCCTCAGGGCTGTTTATGTTGAGAAGAGTTTGTAAATTCTGCAATTTAAATGTTTCTAGAATTGTATACTTCAGTCTTTTGGAATCTCACATCATGTACTACATCGCCTTGTGGGGAGGGTACAAGACTCACATATGGCAAATTTTCAAAAAAAGGCCATTAGGGTCATCTTTGGGCTCCCTCCTTGGGAGCATTGTGAGAGTTACTTCATAAGATTATGTATTTTAACTGTTCCTGCCCTATATTTGTATGAATTAGTAATATACATTAGAAATCACAAATACATGAACCTAAGTTATGCCAAAGAAATCATACTCACAACACTCGGTTCAAATCAAAATTCTCCACCTTTCACAGACTGTCGGTCTTTGAAAAAAACCTCTTTACGCCAGTTTAAAATTTTATCAAATGTTGCCTAACTTTATTTCAACCATTGTTGACAACAACAAATTTAAAGCAACACATAAGATTTATCTGATTGTGCATTGTTTTTATTCTGTGGAAAGTATTGTTGAACCCCTCAGGCAATGTAACCCCCTGTGTAACTCTCTGACCCCTCCCCTCCCAACCAATCATATTCTATAGTGGCTGAAACTACTTCAGCACTTTGACCTGTGCAACGCCATCGAGCCTATTATCGGAAACAACAAGTAACAAGTATGTAAATTGTTATAAGCCTGCATTACTAAGTGGTAGCTATTAAAGGTCTCATTCAAAATTATGTAGGCCTACCGGTTTTTTATTATGTTTAAAAGCTTTATAGAGACAGGCTACACTTCCATTATCCCTAGCACTGGCTTTTGCTAGATACCCGGCAATTGTATGGGTGCGCTGGATGGCCTGTTGCCAGAATCCGGCAAATCGGGTAATTTGTTTTCATCTGCTTATAACACATTGAAAATGATCTAGAAACGTAACAATACTGATACCATTTAAAATAGGAGTAGGGAATCCAATCCTGGGATCCCGCCCAATTTTACGGTTTCTTCCATCCTGGGATTTAAACGTTGAATCCCGAGATTTTCTGGATTGCTAAATTGTCTCATGTTAGCGATACAGGTGATGTTTCTAACTGATGTAACCGCAGTGAATCGCTGTAAAATCTCTTAGATAAAGTTATAAATCAAAACTTTTTGATTTGATATTTTTTATTTTTTATATACTATAGGTTTATATTTTAATCCAATTTCTTACAGTCAGTTGAAACAATCAGATTTTACCTGAATAGGGTAAGTGATGTTTGTCAGATAATTATGCCTTTGTTATGATAATTGATCTTTTTTATTTTTATTAAGAACAAATTTGGTTTGTTTTGATTCCAATATAATAATAAGTAAATTCATTAAAATGACAACACTGGAATTTTTTCTTACAGTAATATTTACTCGATTAATTTTAGATCGTTTACTAATTGTTACATGATTTTATTATGAAATTACTGTATTTATTGAAAGGATAGATTTGTTTCAAGTTTTGTTTTATCAACTAGGATAACATACATAACTTGTCTTAGTAATAAGTTAATAATTTCATTCATCTGCAGCTGCAGCTACATACAAAAATGTACTTCTACTTTTAAGGTGGAAATAGTTTTTCATGGTTAATTTTTGAAAGAGTTTTTCTGTCAATTTAAATACATATCATAGTGTTAAAAACCCAATCTTTAGTTGCTTTATTAGTTTATTGCATACTCGAAGCCCTACCCAATGTGAGACCAAACGTAATAGTACTAATAGTGTAATACAGATTTTTATCTTTCACCGTTGATTATTTGTGCTATTTAAATAATTGTTTTGTATTTTTAATAAACAAAATAATATTCATTTACCTCAATAATCGTCAACATATACAAAAGTACACTTAATCGCATATTTTTCCAGGCTTTTTGTAAATTATAACCAATCCCGGGATTGATCCGAGGGTTGTTTTTTCCAATCCCGGGATTGAAAATATCGTCCGGGATTGGATTCCCTAAATAGGAGATTCTAAACTTCATTTTTCATACATAAACGAACCTCATAACATTAACAGATCAATATAATTTCTATTATAATTTGAATAAAATTTAGCTCATGAATAATTTTCGACTCGCGAGCGGCAAAATCTCATAAAACGTGTTCTTAAAAAATCTTTGGGTCTGTAATTTTGGCCCAAACCGAAAGCGGTTGGTACCATTGGAAACAGCATTAGTTGTTCTTTTTTTTTTTTCGTAAAGATAAATTTGTTATATTATTTCAGAAAGTCTGAGGAATAATTTTTGAAATCAGCTGTTATGACAGGCTTGTAATTTTTTTTACGGCAAATTATAAATCACTAACAAATAGATCGATAATTGATTTAGCGTGACTTTAATCATACCTCTTTGTAGCCACGAAAAAGTTACCGTATTCCTCTTTGTAGCGCTGCCTTTCTCTATGGAGCGTCACATGACTCGTGGAAGAAGCTTTCTGTATTCTTTCTGCCAGTGCGAGTAGGTTATAATCCGTATTTTACTGTCCCAGCTTAGTGTTTTAGTGATAAACAAGTCTATTGTCGTGTAGTGTGTGAGTTATTAGTAATATTTATCCATATTACTATGGGTAAATATTATTAATGTATTTATGTTCAAATGTGCATTATTGAGAATGTTGAATGTTTTTCAAATCACAATGAATTTTCACTTTTGTTTACTTGATCTTAAAATATATCCAATCGCGTTTTATTTATTTTATTTTATTCAAATTCCCTGTTCTTTTGTGAACAAAAAGAGTATGCATATGATAGGGTTATCTTTTATGGTTTTGGACACAGTTTGAAGTAACCTCTGCAGGTTTATGGAACCTTTATTTTTTGATATTTCTGTATATATATATATATATATATATATATATATATATATATATATATATATTCTTGTTCAGAAATGTATTTACTATAGATATATGTACCATTTATTATAATAGAGTACGGTACAGAAATTATATCTAGCTTCGAGTAACTAGTTTGGCTTTCGGCGAAACTCAAATTTTGTTTTTCAACTGATATAGGGCCTAAAGTCATAAAAACAGTTACAGTCAGGTGGGGTCTATTTGGGTTGGGGGTGACGTGAAAAGGGCGTTTTTGGGAAAAGTGTTTTAAACCATTGCCAATCAGTAACAGTTTACACTAGAAGGATGAAAATCACACTTAAGTTTAATGTTACTTTATTTTTTTGTATTAAATATAATATTATCAACCCAAAATAATAAAAACCTTTAAAAGAATTTTTTCTGAAAACGTAGACGTTAAAAATTGCGGAACTCCAGTAGGCTACTGGTTTATAGTGCTATTAACTTACAGCCAAATAACTTAATTCCACATATTCTCAAATATAAATTCTCTGATTTTGGTGTTAATAGCTCTTACAGAAGCTGAGTAAGTTAATTTAACTTTTAAAAATCGGGGGACTTTGGTTCATACCTGTTAAGACACGGGGGGACTTTGGTTCATACCTGTTAAGACACGGGGGGGGCTTTGGTTCATACCTGTTAAGACACGGGGGGGGACTTTGGTTCATACCTGTTAAGACACGGGGGGGACTTTGGTTCATACCTGTTAAGACACGGGGGGGACTTTGGTTCATACCTGTTAAGACACGGGGGGGACTTTGGATCAGTCCACTTGTATGGCTTCATCAGATGTTACAAAAAAATGCCGCAAAAATTCAGAAAATAATTTATTTTCATCCTACACTTTGACTGATTTTTCCCTTGATTTATTAGAAGGTTCTCCTTGAATTAATACATAGTTTGTTCCAAAATTACTCTTATTTTTTTCAAAATGGTCAGTGCACATGTATGGCTTCATCAGATGTTACAAAAAATGCTGCAAAAATTCAGAAAATAATTTATTTTCATCCTACACTTTGAATAATTTTTCCCTTTATTATTTAGAAGGTTCTCCTTGAATTAATACATAGTTTGTTCCAAAATTACTCTCACTTTTTTCCAAATATTTTTAATAACCTTTTTCGCAAAATTACTGATCCGTGCAAAATTACTGATCCGTGCACACAGAAATTGCCATAACTTCTGTTAGAAATTTACAAAAATTGCCAACAAATTACACAAAATACTACAGATTCTACTCTTTTAGAATATGGCCCAAACTCACCTATTCATTGGGGTGGCTTTGGTCTGCAATGCAAAAAGCATCACCATCCAAAGTCACCCCTATTCGTGAGGTGACTTTGGGTCCCTGCTCAAATTGACTAGAACGGATTGGATTTAGTAAAAATAAACTATAAAACTAATCTACATACTTTCTTACCAAGATAGCCACATTCAGTAATTTTTTTGGAGATCAAGGGAGGAAAAAAAAGTTGAATTTTTGCCGTTCCCAAAGTGACCCCACCTGACTGTATTACTTTTGTACAAAAGTTCATTATCTCCAATAAATTTATTGTTACCGTACATTTAGTAATATAGGTAACAGTTTTGGTATATTAGTTTTATAGCTTACTTTTGATTTGATTTTTCAAATGTACAGTGTCAGTTTGTCGATTTCCCCGGTTTCCGTATTTCTTTCAGAGTAAAAACATTACTCAAACAAATGTTAGGCTATTCGAGTAAAAACTTTTTTCAAACAAATCAAACCCATTTCCATGTAGGTAAATAAATTGCCTACATTTTGTATATCTTTGATTGTCTGTACAAAATAATGTGTGGAAAAATGCTAGAACACTACTTTTAAAAATTATTTCAAAAATTTTATAAAATTATGGTTTTTCAAATTTTGCCAATCAGTAACAGTTTACACTAGAAGGATGAAAATCACACTTAAGTTTAATGTTACTTTATTTTTTTGTATTAAATATAATATTATCAACCCAAAATAATAAAAACCTTTAAAAGAATTTTTTCTGAAAACGTAGACGTTAAAAATTGCGGAACTCCAGTAGGCTACTGGTTTATAGTGCTATTAACTTACAGCCAAATAACTTAATTCCACATATTCTCAAATATAAATTCTCTGATTTTGGTGTTAATAGCTCTTACAGAAGCTGAGTAAGTTAATTTAACTTTTAAAAATTGGGGGACTTTGGTTCATACCTGTTAAGACACGGGGGGACTTTGGTTCATACCTGTTAAGACACGGGGGGGACTTTGGTTCATACCTGTTAAGACACGGGGGGGGACTTTGGTTCATACCTGTTAAGACACGGGGGGGGGACTTTGGTTCATACCTGTTAAGACACGGGGGGACTTTGGTTCATACCTGTTAAGACACGGGGGGGACTTTGGTTCTTACCTGTTAAGACACGGGGGGGACTTTGGTTCATACCTGTTAAGACACGGGGGGGACTTTGGATCAGTCCACTTGTATGGCTTCATCAGATGTTACAAAAAAATGCCGCAAAAATTCAGAAAATAATTTATTTTCATCCTACACTTTGACTGATTTTTCCCTTGATTTATTGGAAGGTTCTCCTTGAATTAATACATAGTTTGTTCCAAAATTACTCTTATTTTTTTCAAAATGGTCAGTGCACATGTATGGCTTCATCAGATGTTACAAAAAATGCTGCAAAAATTCAGAAAATAATTTATTTTCATCCTACACTTTGAATAATTTTTCCCTTTATTATTTAGAAGGTTCTCCTTGAATTAATACATAGTTTGTTCCAAAATTACTCTCACTTTTTTCCAAATATTTTTAATAACCTTTTTCGCAAAATTACTGATCCGTGCAAAATTACTGATCCGTGCACACAGAAATTGCCATAACTTCTGTTAGAAATTTACAAAAATTGCCAACAAATTACACAAAATACTACAGATTCTACTCTTTTAGAATATGGCCCAAACTCACCTATTCATTGGGGTGGCTTTGGTCTGCAATGCAAAAAGCATCACCATCCAAAGTCACCCCTATTCGTGAGGTGACTTTGGGTCCCTGCTCAAATTGACTAGAACGGATTGGATTTAGTAAAAATAAACTATAAAACTAATCTACATACTTTCTTACCAAGATAGCCACATTCAGTAATTTTTTTGGAGATCAAGGGAGGAAAAAAAAGTTGAATTTTTGCCGTTCCCAAAGTGACCCCACCTGACTGTATTACTTTTGTACAAAAGTTCATTATCTCCAATAACTTTATTGTTACCGTACATTTAGTAATATAGGTAACAGTTTTGGTATATTAGTTTTATAGCTTACTTTTGATTTTATTTTTCAAATGTACAGTGTCAGTTTGTCGATTTCCCCGGTTTCCGTATTTCTTTCAGAGTAAAAACATTACTCAAACAAATGTTAGGCTATTCGAGTAACAACTTTTTTCAAACAAATCAAACCCATTTCCATGTAGGTAAATAAATTGCCTACATTTTGTATATCTTTGATTGTCTGTACAAAATAATGTGTGGAAAAATGCTAGAACACTACTTTTAAAAATTATTTCAAAAATTTTATAAAATTATGGTTTTTCAAATTTTGCAAAAAAGCCCAAAGACAGGGATTAGTTTTATTTTATTCAAAATCTTTTTATGAACAAAACAAGTACAAATATCATTAGCTTATCAAAAGTAGTTTGGGCACTGTGAATTGTTAAAAAAACCTCTGCAAACTGGAAAAATTGCTAGGGCACCGAGCAATTTAGCATTAATCAGACAAGGGCAGTCCTAGGGTTAAGTTAAATAAACACTGACGGTAATAATGAAACATCCAGTAGGGTAACTTACTCATTCCGAAATTGAAATTTGTTGTGTTAAAATGATCTAGGAACCCTACTCACAGAGGCAGATCTAGGATGTCAGATTTGGAGGGGGGAGGGTAGTTAACAAGTTATCCCTCCCCCTCCCTGTGGGCGGTAACTGGCAGCCCCCTTTTTAATTTATTAAAACATATTCAACGAATATTAACATATCGTATAAAGTGGACATAAATACGCAAAACCTTGTACTCAATAAAACGAGTTCGCACGCAGCACGCTGACGTGAGGGAAGTGAATTTCCACATAAAAGACTACAAAAACTCAAAATCAGTTAAAAACATACAATTATTCCAATTTTTATTCAAATCTGAAAATATTGATTTTTTGGCTGTTCTGATACTCCTGGTTCTATTTACCTGCAATGCTGGGAATACAATTTTGCGCATTATAAGGTTAGGAGAAGGTCCAGTCAGGCTTTAAAGTAGGCGTGAGGTTGTTGGGGATGATAAAAGTACACCAAAAAATGATTAACAGGCTTTTCTAATGTAAAACCCCCATAAGACAACATACTGTGTTTGGTCAATACACATTTCCTTTAATAACTCGGTAAATATATATGCTAGAATGACGAAAGAGGGCTTAAAAGTTTCGCCACACTAATTCCCATCTTTTTACATCCGTTAATTTCACATCAGGGGCTTTTCTGACCCTTTTTGGGCCCAAAAACTCGAAATTTGAAAGATTAATTCCCAAAAAAGGTTTTTAGTGTTTTCCGATTGTTTTGCCCAACAAACTTGTCCAAAGAACGTCCCTACCAAATTTGAAGTAAATCGGACAAAAAATGCCACCGCTAGAGTGCCTGCACATATATATATACATATACATATATATATATATATACATATACATATATATATATACATATACATATATATATATATATATATATATATATATATATATATATATATATATATATATACATATATACAAGGTGTACATAAAGTCCCGCACGGGTTTAATATTTTCTGAACGATAACAGATAAATCAATAAGATTTGGTACATCAACACTACACTTAAAAATCCACTTTTTGAAGGAACTATCAGTTTCCTGTCATATCATGGGGACGTCCCGCAAGGAGTCAGAAGGAAATCTTAAATAGGAGCATAGGTCAATATGCACATCACTTTAAAGGGCTTATCTAGCAGAGTTGAATGCCGCAAACCGCACTAAAAAAGGTTGATCCAGTAAAAAATGGCGGCTGTTCAAAGGTTTTATTAAAAAAAGATAAGATCTTTCTAATTGTTACTGTTACCAGTTTTTCCTCGTTATCAATAGATTTGGACCAAATTTGTAACCCTTGAGGATAACTAACGTCATAATTCTCTTCTGAATTGACAGGCATAATGTAGTATTTAGCTGCAGTATTCATTTTAGTTGCAGTTTTGCTTTAATGGGGTTGTGGCTACTAATAAAATATAACCAAGTAAAACCTTTGAACAGCCGCCAATTTTTACTGGATCAACCTTTTTTAGTGCGGTTTGCGGCATTAAACTCTGCTAGATAAGCCCTTTAAAGTGATGTGCATATTGACCTATGCTCCTATTTAAAATTTCCGTCTGACTCCTTGCGGGACGTCCCCATGATATGACAGAAAACTGATAGTTCCTTCAAAAAGGAGATTTTTTGTTGTAGTGTTGATGTACCAAATCTTATTGATTTATCTCTTTCAAAAAATATTAAACCCGTGCGGGACTTTATGTACACCTTGTATATACAATTTTGAATGAACCCCCAAAACGTGTTCAGGGGGTCACGTTAGGAACTTCTATGGTGGTCCCGGGCTTAAGTTTCACCGTGCGGGTCATGCTAATAGTTCACTTTCTATAGGAAATTCACTAATAATAAATCATCATTTTCTAAACATAGGCCTAGGCTACTTAACAAATTAATAACTCACATGAATGTATACTAGCTGCACCCGTCCATTTCAATAATAATTACTAGGTAGGCCTACTTAGGCGTCAAACTGTTTTTTTATTCACTAAGTTAATGATTCATAGGTTGATATATCGTCTTCATCTTGGAGGCTTGTATAAAAACAGATAAAATAATTCGTTTTAGTATTCACACCCACGTAAACAAAACTTTCCAACAAAACTACACAACTTGAGGAGGCAATGAGGTTGACAGTCAAGGTCTTGTACAAATTTCATACCACATACACAAAATGAAATACTTGGCATATGAGCATATTATTGCACAAAATTGAATTATTGCTTCCTATTCTTATTCACGCATAATACTCATTTCCATCGGCTCAGACAATATTTCATGATCAATGAGTGTTTTAGGGAGTCAAAATTTTGATTCTCGCTACTGGATATTTAGCTTAAAGCAACGAATGGTTATAACTAAGTCTATGTCATCAGTCTAGTGTCAACCAAGTCTAAATCTCTATTTCATAATATCTTACTATGTTTTTTTGTGACTGATAAAGAGGTCGTAAACTACCACAGGAAAGTGTGGAATTTTTTTGAGAATTTCAAGGTTTTAACAATAACAACACTCATAACTAATAATTAAAACATTGTATCTAAAGCGCTGGTCACTGCTACATGCCATGCCATGGTCGTTGTGGTTTATAATAGCCTACAGTACTTATTTAAGACTAAGATGTAGGCCTAGCATAGTTTGCAGTAGTGAGCGGCAGGGGTGAAGAAAATGTTTAGACCTTTGAAATTTTCCCCAAAATGTTGTGACATATATCTTTAGGCCTACATAACAATATACCAGCTTTTCATAAGGGGCCATACACATATTACGCAACGCTATTAAGGGGAGGGGAGGGGGTATGGCGTAACGTTATGCTGCGTTGTGTAGGGGAAGGGGGCTGAAATGGAGAAAAATGTGTTACGTTATATGTGTATGGCCCCTAAGGCAAATCAATAACGATCAAGTAAATGTTTTTACTTTAATGATTAAGGTTAAATTCCATAAAAACATTTTGCCACTTAAGTTATTATACAATTACCTCTAATATTGTAATAAAATAATGTTACTTGTAAAATAGGCTACAGTAAAATAAACTTTTAAAAATCAATGATTTAAAGAAATCTATGTTGAATTGCATGTTTATTTTCTATGAATTTCTTGAGGAATGGAAGAATGTAGTCAGAATTATCCCACAAATACAATACAAGTTAATAAAATGTCGGGAAAGGAGGAAATCAACATAGACAACTTTGAATAGGCGATAAAATTGATAAACTGATAAACAGGGATTGTATTATTCATATCTCTTGAACGGAATGTCACACAACTTTGATTGACATCTTACTGAATGAATTCGTGATAGACAAAAAAAAGTAGGCATCATTTGTTTTTGTACGACCTTTTGGATTAGGTTTTAGGATTTTGTATAATGGTAGGACTCCTTATATCTTGAATAAATACCTTGACGGATGTCAGACAATAGACTGGTCATTAAGAATGAGACAACAAATATAGGTTCACTCAACTGACTTTTGAGGTAAACAAACAAACACAATTGGCTGTCTAACGTTTCCATGAGATCATCAATATTATTTGGACATTAAAACCTGGATAATACGCTTTAGTTTATTATTTGACTTGACTAATGACGACGGAATTATACGTGATTGTAAATTGCTTATGCAACGCCGTTGTTGTGTTATCCAACTAAGATGTTTTCATTTTCCGGGAAATTAGTCTGCGACAAATTTATTTTGTTTGTTGGCCAAAAATTTCCCCCAACAACCAACATTTCCCCTGAGCCTGGCTCGCCGGATCGGACATGTTCTGTACCCCTGGTGAGAGGTGCCATGTTCTGCTGTTGCAGTTGGTTTCCTTGCGTAAGTTGGTCATCAACACTGAGTGACCGCACCAACCGATAACTTAAATTACTTGGCTTCATTGAATGTGAAGCAAGTTGGCATATTCCTAAAATGCATAAAGTAGTCTAGTTTGTATTTGACTTTTAAGGCCTTTCTAGTTTATATCAATAAAACACTTTATATTGACCTATGAGAAAGTGTTTTTATTAGGTAGGCTCTAGTGCATAAATGAACTTATTTTTGATTCTGATTCATTACCAGTTTATTTGTATTAGGCCTATTAGGTTAGGCTACAAAAATAATACAGAAACAAAATTCAGCTTTTATACGGTTCAGTATTTTTTCCCCAATGCCAATATCATTTGAGTTTTTTTTCCATTAATCCTATTTTTTATTAGTTGGGCTATATTCTACATTTCTTTTGGTTGATTTTTTCGTAGTTTCAATTTTTTAATAGAATTGTAATACATTTAATCTTCCTATATAAGGATTCTATTCAACTCTGTTGTTTGTTAAAATATTATACCGGTTCTTATTTCTATCTACCTCATTTGAGATGTTTATTATTTATCTAACAAATCTATACATTACTGATTTATATCATGCAATTGTTCTTTTGTATACTAATGATTATCATATTTATCATTATTTGTCTTATCAATGATTACTTTGACAGGATTAGTTAATTCTAAAATATACAACAATATACTTTTTAATAGACCTACTTTATTAAGTTAAAATAATCAACCTTAAAATAAAAAAAATCACAGTTTTGAGTTTCATTTGAGTTTTATTTACTGGTCTTACAAATCCATAGCTCTTACTTGTACTAAAACATTCTCAATATTTTAAAGTATTACTCTAGCTGATAAAAGTCAGCATACTCATCAGATTCAAGAGTGGACATAACACAACCTAACCACAACATATTGATTACAATCTTGATTAATCACAATATACTATCTAGGCATGTCCCCTTTTTAACTACTCTGCCTTTGTTTAAATTAGGCCTTGTCATTTCTAAGGTTACTAAATTGAGATTAAAAGCATAGCACCAATTTATGATTTTTCTATTTGTTGAATGCAATTACATTCAAGACAGTTAACATTGAAATCAGCACATAAAATGATATTGAGCATTAGTTTGATTGGTCCCATCAAGCTTATGAAAACTAGGTTGTGGCTGCTGGTAGAATGAACTACTTAGTATGTCAACTACTGTATTACGTTTGCTGCTGTCAGGGTGTCTACCAGTCGGGAAGTCGGGAATTTTACAAGGTCGGGAAAAGTCGTGAAAAAGTTGGGATTCTCGGTCTTAAGTCGGGAAAATAAGTAGGGGTGAGCAATTACTCGTAAACTAGAGTTTTTAGTTGGTTCGTCAACACTCAAACTCACCTTGAAGTTTTAGAAAACGTGGTAAGAATCAAGAGTGTTTCTCCGCCGATCCACGCAAGAATGCAAACGACCGGCAACTGCCGAATCGCGTAGTGACGTACCAAATAACGATTTCATTTTGAAAAAAAATCGGCCGTAAACGTCAACTTTATCGTGGGATTGGCCAGAAAGTACTACTGAGCTGACTGAGACCGTTAACGACGATGAGACCGCAAAACAATGAGTATAACGACTAAACTGCGGAACATCGGCCAGACATCGCAGCGGGACCGCGAAACATCGGCTGTAAAAGATGACGCGACCATAAAGCTCTGGTTACAACAGACATCCGGACCACAAAACATTGGTTGAAAACGACGACCGGATCGCAAAACATTGGGTACCTACAAAAAACGCCAGGACTGTGAAACATCAGCCGTATTTAGCGACAGGCCGTGAAACACCGCATTCAACAGGACAACGAGAACACCTAACATCGGCTGTAAACGACTTCGATACCACAAAAGATAAGCATTTATAACGACGACCAGACCAAGGAACAGCGGCCCTAAATGACGACGGTACAGCGTATTATCGGCCACAACGTGACAAATAGGCTGTAGTATAATTTATGGCCAGTGCAATCATTATTTACGTTACTAAATCATTATTTATGGCCGATATTATATTTATCATCGTCTTTTAACGTCGATATTACGCGGTACAGACGTCTTCTCTGGCCGATGTAACGACGTCAAATGGCCAATATCAAGTGGCCCGATCGCATTTTTGGCTGATATTATATTCGTCGTAATTTCCGGCCGAAATTATGCGGTCTTGTTGTCAGTTATACTCGTTCAGTGTATGTTTCTGACCAATTATTCATGTTTCCCATCGTTGATTTTACGTGGTTCGGTCGTCTTTAGTGGCTATTGCTACGGGAACTCCGGAAATCATTACTACTTAGCGATCCTCCGGAATTGGGCAGGAAGTTCTCGCTCGAACTTTCCAGCACTCGCACACCCCTACTATAAAAAATGGTAGAAGTATACAAAGCTTATTTTTTTATTAAAGAGTTCAGGGCTTAAGGTAGTAAATTCTGGAAATTGTGGCCAAGAATTTCATTTAGAAAATCTGTGTTAATTCCACCTAACAAATCATAATGGAAGAATTCATTATGACATTTTGTGTACAGGAGCAAGCTCCTATGACTCCCTTTGCCAGCGATTAGACAGTTCTCACTATCATTATATGCAGACTCTGCAATCCAGTAGGAGTAACAAGGCGTTTCTTACCTTTGATATTTCAGTTTATAAATTATATTTAATTTATTTCAAGTGTAAATGCAATTTTATATTTAATACAAAATAATTGCTATTTAATACAAAACAATCTCTGGCTCAACATTCTCTCATAGAATCATAGGCAGTACAACTATAAATATTTATTATTCTACTAGACGTTTGGAGGCAAAGTTTATAAAAACTCTTAATAAAATTTGTTCTTATAGCCTACCTCAGGCTAAAGTTTTATAAGTACCTTTTGAAATTAAATCATGCTCTGGTCTAAGTACCTTTTTCATGAATGTTAAAAAAAATATACTTTTAGCGATTTTCCCCTATAGGGAAGAAGCTATTACCGTAGGTCTCATGGTAAGACTTAAGCCCGAGACTATGATAACTTTTCATTTTGAGGTCCCCAGATGTCAAAAACCCCATTAGTTCAAATTTGTATATATATATATATATATATATATATATATATATATATATATATATATATATATATATGTCTGTAAGTACGACAACTCTCGGAAAAAGGGTCCGATCTTAATGAAATTTGGCACAAATGTGTAAAGTACCATTTATTTGAACGAGTTCGAAAACCAGACAAATCACACCATACAAAGGGGGCTTTTAGGGGGTTTTCACATGTAATTTCACATGTAATTTTTATTTAAATCAAATTTTAATTTCCACCATTGCATTCAGCTTAAAAAAAACAAACAATTTGGTATTTTGACCATTGCTCTACGTTAATTGGTTACTGAGATATTGAAAGTGCTAAACACAGTACGTTGTCTAATGTTATTCTTATGGAGAAAAAGAACAATTTTATATCTCGCTTATTTATGAACATAAACTGACAAAATGTGGTATATGAATTCATCTGGTTGTGTATATTGATGTTTGCAAAAAAAAAAAATTTTCGCCTACAGTTCCCGTAGCAGAAAACCTAGGTACTCGATCCCCATGTTATTCTTATGGAAAATAATTAAAATGTTATATATCGCTTAATTATGAATGTATATGGATGAAACTTGGTATGTGACTTCACTAAGATGAGTTCTATTGATATTTGCATAAAAACCCATTATTTTGTGTGCCTTGTTTCAGCAAACCTGCGTACTCATCCCCAATGTTATTCTTATGGAGAATAATTAATATTTTAAATATCGTTTGTTTGAGAATATATTTCTTATGAATCCTGTTAAGTGTTTTAATGTGTTATGTTATATATTCATTCGAAATTCACTGAGTATGCAGGTTTGCTGTGACGGGGGTATTTAAGGATTAGCATAAATTAAATTTGTAAAATTGATGTATAATTGATGTATTTATTTATTTACATTTGCTTGATATATACCTATAGGCTACAGGCAAAAACCCAATTACACATGTGCAGTTCAAAAACTCTTGGGGAAAGTTGAATTCCAAAGACCCAGCTGGATATTTATTTAAAATAGTGGTAAATATTACTAATGTTTAGTAGATAAGTTTTTGTTGTTGTTAAGCTAGAGAGGAGGCTTTCTGTTTGTGATAAGAAATGACTGGACTTAAATCAATGAACACGTACCAGTATTGGGATTTGTTATCAGGGTTAGCTTATGTTTATTGCTTTTTATGTAATTTTTTATCATAAAGAAGGAAATAAATCATGTAATCATTTAATTATCAAAAGCAACATTGTGCTCATCACATAAAAGACTTATATTAGAATCTTGAAATAAAATAAATCCCATGGAACCTTTTGAGATAAACAGACAACTGATTAACAATGATGTGGTACAACACATAGAAACAGGGTCAGCAAATTCTTTAACCCATTGGATACTTAGTTTTTTAATTACTGCAAGGCCCCAGAACCCCAATTAAATTTACAATATTTTGCAGTGTTTTAGTAAATAAACGGTAACAAATTTACTTTTGCTACTAATTGGGCAAACATAGTGTTTTTCTTGAAGCTGGATACATTTTCTTTTTAATATGTTAATAGGAAACAAAAAATTAAAAAATCATATTTAAAGTATTTTGTTAAAAAAATAAAAATAAACAAATTTAATTATTTAAAAAAAATAATATAGTAAAAATATTAAAAAAAAGCCTAATCAGTTGTCTAGTAAAGTGCAAAAACTATTTCTTTGTATAAAACTTTTTAGTTTTTTACTTTATCTAAAAAAAACAATTTTTTTACAATTTGTTTGCTAAACCACTTTTTTCTTGAATAATTTATATTTTTACCCGTTTGCCAAAAATGGATCACATTGAAATATTTTACCTATAAAAATCATTCATGGATATAAGCTTAAAGTAAAACAATAAAAAATAAAAAAATAAAAAATTTAAAAAATAAAACATTAAAAAAACATGTGGTATTACATCATCACGCAACCACTAAATGATAAAGATTTTGGGCCAAAACGGCCATCACGGAACCGTTCCGTGAAAAGTATTCAATGGGTTAATAAACAGATCTTGTTTTCCTTTACTGGCTTTTGATTGCTCTCAATAGGTTTACAGTTTGTTTAAAGTATTATTGAAAAAATATTCTTCATTTATTCCAATTTGATGATTAAAATTGTCTTTTCCAGGTTTTAAGCTAAGCTGTAGTAGTTAGTCATGAGCAATCCAGTGAAGAAAGTACCAATTCATCTGCAGGTAAGATTACAACTTCATTTGCATATTCATGTTCCATATTATTGTATTTAACTATTGTATTTAACATTTAATATTATTAGTGAATTGTTATGAACTTTTAAAACCCAAAGTTCTTGAATAGAACTAACATTGTTTAAGGCCGTTTGTTTGTGTCTCCTTTGTGTTTAAGGCCGATAATGTGTTGTTAATGCCCGATTTTTTTGTGGTTTGGTCACTGTTTATGGCAGATATTTTGTTCTTGCAATGGCCGATATAATGTTTCGGTTGTGATTTATAGCCGATATTTTGTGTGTGCCTGCCAAGAAAATATCTCAATCAGATAATCTTTATTTCATCAATATATGCACAACAGTATAACAAATAGTGTCAAAACTTAGGCTAAATTACTAATGGAACAAAATAAATGTTAAAAACTACCTAACATTTTATTATATGATAAAACAGAATTCTAATGCACGGTAATTACAATTAGCCAAGGCCCTACCTATAAAGATTACAAATTATCAGGTATAATACTCCTCTAATGTATAAAGAGACTTATCTATTAGGAATTGTTTTAATTTTACTTTAAATAATTTAGTGTCTGATAATGCTGTTTGGCAATTTTCTAAAAAACAACAATCCTATATAAGTTGAGTTTTTTCTTATAGAATTCGAGTTTGTGTTTGAGGTTACAATATCTCTTTTGTACCTAGTATTGTAACGATGCATTTCAAAAGGCTCTTCGGTTATTATCTTTTGTTCTCTCGCAATTCATATTGTTTAAAAAATGTACGCTCCATAAACTGTTAGAATATTGAGATCTCTAAAATGTAATTTCACTAATTCATCAAATTTTAGATGTAACTTAATTCTTATAGCTCTTTTTTGTCCTATTAAAATTGTATTTAAATTATATATAGTAACATCTTTGGCCAATATTACTTAAACTGTCGTTTACGGCTGATGTCTCGTGGTTTACGGCTGATGTCTTGCGGTTTGGTCAATATTTATCGATAATATTTTGTGTCTGGTCATAATTTTAAATTATATTATGTTCCACTTGTCACTTATGGTGTTTACTCAGAACAATCCAAAGGTTTTAGGACTTTCGATGCAAGTATTCCAATGGAACCAGATCCGAAATTTACCCATCAGTTCTTGACATAGACATATTTTATTTGCACAAAACATTACTTATATGTGAGAACATACAGAATTGGTGCATCATCAGTAACACAATATAAATACTTATTAATAAACAAAACCAAAAAGTAAGCGTACAATCCTTCAAACAAAACAACAAAATTAGATTAAGGGCCACTGTAAAAATCTTGTAAAGAGTAAAAGGCCTTGTCTAACATTGCATTTTTTAACTGTTCTTTAAACTGACTAATATTTAAAACTTTTGAAAACTGGGATGAAGTGGATTTTACAGCCTCAACCCAGCGTACAAAGGACTTAAAAAAAAAAAAATGATGATTTGGGAATCTGACAAGATTTTGATTTCTAGTATTGTATTTTTGATTGATATCAGGGAAATCACTTTTAATAGAATGTACGTAATTTACCTAATTCAGAGATATATAAACCTGCAAGTGTGTGAATCCTTCAGTTTTTAAAATGATCTTTACATGAAGTTCTTGTGTGAGAATAAGTTATAATTCAAATGATTTGTTTTGTAGTCTAAAAACTGTTTTAACTCCTGCTGCTTGGCCCCATAAAATTAAACCGTACCTTAAAAAATATTCAACATAAGAATGATACGATTTTAAGAATTTCAATAGGGATACAGTCTCTTAAATGTATGAAGGTGAGGGCTAAAGATATATTTTTTCTGAATATAATCCAGATGTACATTCCAATTTAGATTTCCATCAATATAGACTCCTACAAATTTCTGGTTCTGGACTAAATCAGAACAGTAAATTGATTTTTGATTTTTTAAGAACTGATGGAACTGGAAATCGAAAATGACACAACCATACAGTTAATGTTCAGGTCTGAATTCATCTTGGTATGGGGGTGGAGGGGGATTAATCCATTTGCCTGGATCTGCCACTGGCATCTGTTCTAGTAACGGGTGGCCAAGAGGGTCTACTTCCAATCTCCAGTCCTACAAAACAAGCCCATTAATCAAAATAATGATTTTTCAGAGTGCTCAAAATAGGCTCCTAATCAAGAATGGAAAAATTGTGAATGCCGATGAAATAATTGACAATGACGTTTATATTGAAGACGGTATTATCAAGTGAGTATTCATTTATAAAATTATGCTCAGTAAAATGTTAAAAGATATCTGTTTTAGGGTTTAACAACATAGCCAGTAATTAGAACGGTAACAACGAACAACTGGTTATGTATTAAGCTTCATGTGTTACATTGTGATTTGTTGTTAGTTCCTGAACGTAAGAGTATTACATGAGCAAGTAATGTTGACAACCATGAATTTCAATGCAAATGCTGATTGAATTACTAAAAAAATCTTGACAACTAATACATTGAAACATACGGTATAGTAAAATTAAGGTGTACAAATTTGCAAATGAATAAAACTGAACAGAAGCTTTTTGTGTAGATTACAAACAATAATCTTAGTCCTAGAGAACAGCAGAGATAGGCAGGTGCTGCCTGTGCGTCCACTGAGTCGCTATAAACAATAATAAATTACTATATTTTGAATAAGAATAAAAAATAAACTGGAATAAATAATTTGAAATTCTAAGTTGTTTTTATATTTTGGATTTAGAGCAAAGTATTTAAGAAAATTTACAAAATTGAATGTGGTTTATTTTTTAGAACTTTGGTAGAGATTATAATTAAGAATGATATATTTTGGCTAGGTAGAGAAACGAAGGTGGTTATTGAATGAATGAGGTGGCTATTTTATATTTGCCAATGTCTGAATAAAATGCCCAGTCACAATGTTGGTATTTTGTTATGTCAACAATTCAAGATTGTTAAAAGTTTCAGCCATTATCCAAATACAAAATTTGTTTATAACATACTTTCAGAACAGTGGTTGAGGGCAGTGTTGGGGTGTAGCGCGCTACTTTTACAGTAGCGTCAGCTGTAGCTCCGCTACTTTAGGAAAAAAGTAGCTTTAGCTGTAGCGCGCTATATTTTTAGAGTAGATGTAGCGGATTATTTAGCTACTTTTATGCTACTTTTACAGTTTTGATGTAATTACGTTTACATACTGGACTTAAATTAATTAATCATAACATAACCTCAATCTCTGACTCTGACCTTGATGTTTTGCAAAGTAAAAACTTGCAATAAAATGACATGTAGATGTAGGTTACATCTAAGGAGTATGTTTAATCTATGGTTACATTTAATGTACGTACATCATACTACAGGATACTTTGTATTATATTTTTATTTTGCTAACTATATCATGGCACCAAAATCAAAATTGACGATGACATTAATACTATTGATAAAAAAGCTGGTACACTTCTATAGGACGGTGGACATACAAAAAGCCCTACCATGACTGGCCAAGAACATTTTTTTAAACTTTTAAAGAAAAGTAATTTTGTAGTAACATTTAAGTTATGGTGGAATTATGTCCTAACTGTTTCTAGAAATTCAAACTTAATATGAAGCTATGTTTTGAGGTTAGTTCTTTTAAAATTTGTATGTAGGCCAAGTCTATTAATGCTATGGAGTTATTTTACAAATAAATTATTGCAAAGACCAACGTTTTTTCAATAAGTACCAAATACATTATGCAAAGTATGCCTGTGTGCCTAATATTTTTAAATTGTGAAACCAGTCTGACGTAACCTAAATATGCCTATGTTATTTGTCATGGATTATTGAATTATGCTTGAAAATTGTTTGGTTCCTCAGCTGTTTCTTTGATGTAGGCCTATGTATTTGAATTAATTTTAAGACGTTATTTTGTCATATTACTAATCTGTTTACACCAACCATAGATTTAAAAATACATTTGATTACATAGAAAAATGGGACTAAAAACAACAAAATAAGGTAACATTATTAAAGAAAGTAAGGACCAGACTGAAAGTAGCTAAAATTGTAGCTAGCTACTTTTTACTGGTAGCTGTAGCTGTAGCTAGCTACTTTTAAAAAAATGTGTCTTTAGCAAAGCTACTTTTTTATAAAAGTAGTTGTAGCTGTAGCTAGCTACTTTTTTATAAAAGTAGTTATAGCTGTAGCTAGCTACTTTTTTATAAAAGTAGTTGTAGCTGTAGCTAGCTACTTTTTTATAAAAGTAGTTGTAGCTGTAGCTAGCTACTTTTTTATAAAAGTAGTTGTAGCTGTAGCTAGCTACTTATAAAAGTAGTTGTAGCTGTAGCTAGCTACTTTAAAAAAATGTGTCTTTAGCTGTAGCAAAGCTACTTTTTTATAAAAGTATTTGTAGCTTTAGCTAGCTACTTTTTTATAAAAGTAGTTGTAGCTAGCTAATTTTTTATAAAAGTAGTTGTAGCTGTAACTAGCTACTTCTTTATAAAAGTAGTTGTAGCTGTAGCTAGCTACTTTTTTATAAAAGTAGTTGTAGCTGTAGCTAGTTACTTTTTTATAAAAGTAGTTGTAGCTGTAGCTAGCTAATTTTTTATAAAAACAGTTGTAGCTGTAGCTAGCTACTTTTTTATAAAAGTAGTTGTAGCTGTAGCTAGCTACTTAAAAAAGTAGCTTCCCCAACACTGGTTGAGGGTGATGAAATATATTAATGCCTTACAGTATATTTTTGAAAACTGTTTTCCTATAATCAAGATTTTCTTTTGCCATAGATTTGGGAGGGAGCTCTTTGAGAGCTAATTTACGTGTTATTATTTTTTAGCTGGTCAGAATTAAAATCGGCTCAGTTGGTGTAATGGGTTTTATAATATAATAATTAAAGTCAAGTTACTAAATAATCATGACTTTTGTGTGCAAAGATTATACTTTGATGAAAAAGTAAAATTATGAATAAAATAAGACCAACATGTTTCCAGGCAAATTGGACGCAACCTCATCATTCCGGGAGGCACTAGGACTATCGATGCTAGAGGAATGTACATTCTGCCTGGTAAGCTTAAGAAATCCTTTCAACCCTTTTAAGTCTCCTGAGATTTGTGGGATTGCTAACTATTTATAATGTTTGCTACTTTACCTTTGTATTCCTCTTATCGGGTGACTTTTTATCTAAATAATAGTTTGACACCTGAAAACTCAAACAACTAACTCCTTGAATTATTTTTTAATGCATTTTTTGTTTGGAAACTTAAAAAACAACCAATAAAGCTTGTAACTTAAACTTTCTGTTGGTACCTCCATCTTGTAAAATATTCAACATCCAACATTTAGCTTAGTTTTCTGAAATATACCTAATATACCTAATACAGAAGTTAAAATGCTGACTTAAAACTTCCATCTCAAAAGTCATTTAAACAATCCCATTAAAAGTAAACATTTGTACATTTTAGAACATTAATTTTTTTCTACAAATTTAAAATACGTTGGTTTTTTTTGGATAACCAAAATTGATTCATAACACAACAATTAGGGCTGCTCTGGGGTTTTTGTTGCAGCGGTCTCTTAAATGTGTTTTGGTGGTAAAATTTGTGAATGCCTACAGCAGGCCGGATTTAGGAGCTGTAGGCCCCTAGGCGCAACCAGTGGTGCGGGCCGGTCAGCAAGCTGGCGACCTTTTTTTTGCTTGTTTGAGAGCCAAAACTAACTTGCGATACACAAATTTGCAAACGAACGTCTAGACGCGATGCGGCTTGAAACCTGTCTCACCACCTCCAAGTCGCGTTGCTCGTTGTGTGTTTGGCACCATCTGTCGCTCGCTGTATGTTCCTTACATATAGGTTTAATGTTGGTTGGGAGGGGGAATGAGTTGATGGTGGGGGGGCCTAACAAAATCTCACCCTGGTGCCAACAAACCACACAACGGCTCTGGCCTACAGTATTTAAGATTTATTGATAACACTGGAAATATTATTTTGGTGAGGAAATGTAAGGTAACAAAAATAAATATAGTAGAACGTTGATGCAAATGTTAACGAAATACCAATTAACTGAACAAAATTGAAAACTACGTATGATGCTTCAAACAACTGCGCTACATGCTATTCTATTTAGTTTGAGTGCAATAATAGCCTGTATGAGTGAGTGAAATAATATTTATCGTGATGACTTCTTCTTCTTCCCTAATATTGCAGTTATTATAAAATTTTAATGGCATTTTTCAAAAGCAAGAGTTTTATTAGTGAATCAATTAATTACCTCAACAATGACTGTTTTTGCCTTTCAACTGCTGACTGGTTTTTTTACACCTCGGATTGGGTTTTTAAATATTAAGGTTTATACTGTCATTAGGGTTTATGCTTTTTATTATTAAAAATGTTTGACTGTCGGAACCACTCAGTCCAATTGGGACCAATTAATTTAATTTATATCATGAGAATTTTACTAACAAAACTACCTTTAATTTGAAGGATTATAGTATACTTTCGTTTGATCATTGAAATAGAGGTTTGTTTGATACTGGCAAAAAGATGCATCGAGGTGTATACAGTATTTAGGCTTTTGTTTATCTCGGTTATTTTATTTCACTGTCACAAATAATTTCTTTATTAGCATGATACGTTTTGTTACAACTAAACAGGATAAATAAAATACGACTTACAACACTATAAAGTATAGATGGCCTTGTACCATCTTTTGTGTATATTTTACCGCCTTGTATGTAAGTACAGTATAAGTGTAAATATACTTTATGGTGTTGTAAGACGTATTTTATTTATCCTGTTCATTGTCACAATACATCTTATATACAGGAAAGGTCCTGCTCAAACAGGTGACTCGTCGGTACAGTTGATCTCTTAAAAAAAAAGACAAAGGATTTTATTTTTTTTACAAAATAAAAGTAATTAAAATATAATTAGAGTTTAAAACTAAATCATAGTAATATCATCCTTTAAAAACTTTTCAACAGAATAGTAGGCCCTTTTTATAAAAATTCCTTTAATAATTTAAAAAATCTTTGGTTGCATAATTTTACAATCATTTGAAATTGTATTAAAAAGTTTCATTTCCATATCAAAAGTACTTTTTCTTAACAATTTAGTTCTATGTATAGGATATTGAAGAATTTTATTTTTGTTTCTTGTGTTATGATTATGTTTAAAATTACTTTTTGAAATATTTATCTTTATGCATAAAAACTTGCTGTAGAAGAATGTATATGTATAGGGAAGGAACAGTTAAAATTTTCAGATTTTAAATATCGGTTTGCAATTTTTTTTAAGTGGAGTCATAGTAAATTTCCTCAAAATATTCTTTTGTACCTTAAGGACTTTGTTACCTAGGATGCTCCTCCCCAAACTGTGATTCCATAACTACCCAGAGAATAAAAATAACCGTTAAATAGTGTTAATTTAGTTTTCATGCTTATTATATTTTTGTCAAACAACTCATGTTGAAACAAAGAGTTTAGTTTTTTGAAACAAATTAATATGCTCAGACCATGTTATATGTTCATCAGCGAATATAGGTACCTAGGCATGGCTGAGACGGTTAATTTTCTTATTTTTAAAATCCAATTCTAAAGGTTAAGGCAGTTATCATCAGCATATAGTATTGTTTCAGTTTGAGTTATAGTATTGTTACTTCCATATCATTGTCAGTGGGTTCAACAGTGCTTGTCGACAGGTGGCATCGACCCCCACACCCATCTAGAGCTTGAGCTGATGGGAGCAACCTCTGTCGATGATTTCTACCAAGGAACTAAAGCTGCGATTGCTGGTGGCACTACCATGATAAGTAAGTACAGTAGAACCTTGATAGCATGAGTCAAGGGGATTTGAGATACAGTCTTGTGAACGAGGTACTCTTCTACTTGAGGTTCGTGTTAACAAGGTCGTGTCCACTAAAAGTTGTGCTACCAAGAATAAAAATAAGAATAAGAATCTTTATTTATCCATACAAAATACATACAAGAATGCACATAGAGAATTGCCACAACATATTGCTAATAACTAAAATATTAAAATAAAAATAAACAGAACCATGATTAATAATTGTTTCTTTACACATTTACTTTAAACAGAATTAAATTTGCTATTTGTTTCAAAATAATTGTTTAGGCTGTAAAAAGCGTTTATAAATAGATATTCTTTAAATAAAAAAAAAAAAACACATTTACTTTAAACAGAATTAAATTTGCTATTTGTTTCAAAATAATTGTTTAGGCTGTAAAAAGCGTTTATAAATAGATATTCTTTAAATAATAAAAAAAAAAACTCCTGTTGAATACTATATTTTTATTTAATATCAGAAACTTGTTGATGACTACACGCCATATATAGTTCGAGGAATTTTTGAAACTTGGCAGTTGAATATGAGGGGTATTCAATAAGATTATGTCTAGTGTTGTATATATTTTACATACCGTATTAATTATATTAATAAAGAGGTCTTTGTTTTTAATTAAATATTTACAAAGTTCATAGATGTAAAGACAAGACAAAGGTCAAGTCTTTGAATAATTGTTGGCAGGGTTCGTCTACGGCAACATTATTAATTATTCAAGGTTACTGATTTCTCTAAAACCCCTCTAGAGCAAATGTATTTTGGATCAACTCTCGCTAACACTGTTTTAAAAAGTCCATTTATTATTATTGTAACAAAAGTAATTGGACCCAGATCACCGAACCGGTTTGACGGCGGGTGCGCGACCAACCTGTCAAAGATGATTGATGGGGGCCAGGAAGGGTGGGGGCGGGTTTTTCCATGTTTAGACCTGAGTCCAAGGAATTGTTTCCTTGAAAACACCCGTTCTGACTTGGGATGAGTCGATTCCAATTGTCGATTCTCGATTCCACCAATTCTCAAGCTTAGAATCGGAGTCGAGAATTGATGGCCCAAAGTAGATTCCGATTCTATCAATTCCATGGCGTCGGTACAAAAAAAAAAACAACTTGGCGTGGGAAAACAAACAGAGATAAGCTAAATGACGTTTAACAAAATAAGTGGTTGATAAGTGGTTGAAATAAGACTCCTCCCGATAGCTAATCACTTCCTTTCCAGTTTCAAGAGATAAAGAGTGTCTAGTACAAAATGCTAAAACCGAAACTAATTGTCGTACAAAGACAAACAGTGGCTCATTTTTTTCGTCTGATTACCACAAATTAAATAAAATGTCAATCAAAGTTGTGTGACATTCCGTGCAAGAGATATGGATAATACAATCACTGTTTATCAGTTTTATTATTTTCCCCTTTTCTGTTCTATTCAATCTTTTTATGTTGATCTCCTTCTTTCCCAACATTTTATTTCTTTCTATTCAAATTCCCCACTTTCCCAACTTTTACGACTGCTAGTCATCCTAAAATGTATTGTTATTCAATCTATTTAAAGTATAAATTTAACATTACAGTATATTTAAAAACGTTGATCTACAATCATTACAAATTCATTATTTAAAAAAAGTTTACTTTCTAATTTCTATACAAAATTTCAAACCCTAAATTTAACATTAACATTGAAAAGTATTTTTATCGGGCAAGAATAGTTAACATCCAAAGTGATTGTTTTATAAATAACAAAATCTCAAAAGTTGTATAAATAAAAAAATTTCAAAAATATCATGGGAGAGATTTATGTAACTTAAAGCATAACAATTATATGAAAAATTAACATGCAATTCAATTTAGTTTTTTATTTTATTTTTTATTTTTGTAAGTTTATTTTATTTTATTAATGAAAAATAATCACCAGCCAACTGATTGTCTCAATTTTTTAAATAAAAATCAATTACTGACTAACTTATTGTCTTTAATCATTCTTAAAACATTACTTTGCTATTTCAATTATTATTAGAAATAGATGGAATCGGAATCAAGAATAGATTTGTAAGAATCTGAATCGAAAAAAAAAATTGGAATAGACTCATCCCTAGTTCTGACGAGTCACTGCACATGGAAACTATGTACAGGGAAGATTGAACTCGTGCTGTAAAGGTTCCATTTTGTAAAACGACACACTACTGAGGTTGAAGTCCTTTTTTAAAGGTTTGGTCCCACAAAAAGACGTGGTTGGGATTGTGCTCTGAATCAGGAAAAAGGCGTGCTATTGAGGTTTGTAAAACAATTATAGTCGTACTATAGAGGTACATTTAACATTCAGAGTTATGGCAATCTCACGGGGATTGTAAAAATACACTTTTTATTGAGGAAGTCGTGCTATTGAGGGTTGTGCTAGCGAGTTTCTACCGTAACATTATAATTTTATATTGTAATGTGATGCTTGTTAAGAACCAGCCATTTTAGAACATTAAAATGGTAGTTTTAAAAGGTTAATGTTCACTGGCAGTAGCCAAACCACTAACAACCGTTAACATCATTTGTCACCAACTAATGGAAAATACATTAGGGTTTTAAAGTTTTCGAATGTGAGCCTTTTCATTTATTTTATATATCAAATATAAAAATGTAATGTGTGGATTTTTTAGTTTTAGTTTTAATATACCGGTAGGCTGATAAAAAAAACTAAAGTTGTATTAGTTAGTCTGTATTTTGAAACTTACAAATTATTCTAGTTTAAAATAGGAAGATATTAAAGACAAACTTGATTTTGTTTTGGATTAATTTGATATGTACTTTTTTTATTAATTTCATGTCCAGGGTTTTGCAATAGTTTAGCAGTTATATTTTTCGTTGTATGTGTATATAAAATGTCTTAATTAGATGACAATAAGAGTCTCTTTCCTTACCAAAGTCTTTAGACTAGCACATTGCCTATGATTTATGGCTTTAGATTGACCTACCAGGTTTTTTCTTTCTGTAATTAATTAGGTGAGTGAGTTTTAGGGGTGTGCGATGCAGCGATTTTATTTAGATTCGATGCAACAACGCGATTCATAGAATTTCAATTTGAATCGATGCAGTTCGATTCGATGCAATGCGACATGTTTCAATGATTAAAACTCATCCTATACACCAATTTTTATGACTAACATGGATGATCTACTATCTTGGCCAAAGTCTAGTTATAATTTTTAGATTTGATCAATTAATTCTTCTTCCATCCTATCTTGATCCATCATTTCAAAAACTTTTGTAATAAAAACACAAAACTTAATTGTATTTACTTAAGTTTCAAAGGACGGACGAATATAAACGAGCGCCAAAGTTAAATAACGAGTGAAGATGTAGATAGTTTTGCCAGATTGTAAAATACCACTATCGTACCGTGCCTGTAAAACTACCATATTTTTGACAAAATACTATTTTACCCTCCCTAGGAATATTTTTTTGAAGGTATAACGTTATTCAAATAATTCACTGTTTATTATAAAAAATTGTTTATAAATTCATAATGGGGAAAAACGTGGCTGTACGATAATGACTCAAAGAAATAATGTTGGTCAGTCGACTGATTTATTGCTTTCAACCGGACCCCACCCCTCCCCTCCCGTTGTTAACACTCCCCGTGGCCTTTGTAGCGTGGGTACAAGGCGGGAGTATATGAAGGCATCAAACACTTTCGATGCATCGCTATTTCGATTACTACAGCATCGAATCGAATCAAAATTTTGACGCGTCGCACACCCCTAGTGAATTTAAAGTCCATGTAAATATCCATTGATTTTTACAATTTTACCAACATAAGACATATTTATGGTTTACTCCAAAACTAAAAAAATTGGTTTTAGCTACATTTAAAGTTTTTCACAGTTGACTTTGCACTGCCGCGGCGGGGAGAGTCTCTTGTGGACACTTACAATAATTGGAGGCAAAGAGCTGACGAGAAGGTCTGCTGTGACTACGCTCTGCACGTTGGGGTCACATGGTGGTCCGAGCAAGTAGGTTCATGCTATTGTAAGCTGAAATACTTGTCAACCTATAAACAGTTCAGAACCTAGTTAGATGTACAATACATTTGAACCGTTACAGTATTCTTCAACCTATTAAATTTCATAGTCTCTCATATTTGTTAAAGTTAATTTAAGCCGAATTTTAATCAATATTGCTTGCTTTATAGTCAATATAAAAATGTATAATGTCCCGTCCACTTTTTATTTAAAATGTTAAGGGGTAGTTTAGTTTTAAAGGATTATTCTTAATTTCAGACTGTTTCATACGGGTGAGTGTTTTATTTAATGTGTGAAGGCTTTTACTAAAAGGAACTGTGTGTAGCTATTATGGGCTGTCTCTCATAGGTATGAGACTTTATAGTGTTTAACCGATATTATTTGTACTACGTAGAAAACTAAATGGTAGAGTTGCACAGTGATGGGATTCTTGCGTAATTTTCTGAGCAAATATAACACAGATTTTATAGTAGTGAATGTCAGGGAAATTACTATAATATATTGCTATTTCTTGAAATGAACAACAATTCAGGTTGGTTATTAAGACTAAAATCAAATAAAAAGGAGTAAGCGACAAACAAATCAGATAGTGTTTACTATATTTTTAAAAGAATCATGATAAACTGATGTTGGATTTAGTTTTATGTTTTGTTAACAAGAACATGGTTTATAGATAAATTTGCTCAGCGAGGGAATAGTTTGATGTACCATTTATATTTTTGATTAAGGAAATTGTGAAGGAAACAATTAAATATTCTATCAGAGTTGTTGAGGAAGCCAGAGGAATTTGAGATAAAGATCTTGTTCTATACTGGTCCAGGGTCATCTATTGGGAGAGATAATGGCTTTACATTGCATAAAATACTACCTAAAATTGCATATAAACGTCACTTGTTTTGTGGCATTGTTTTAACCCTAGCACCGGAAGTGGTGTACCGCTGTACTGGCGTTGGGATTTTATTCATTACACAATACAATTTTTAAACCATCATTAAAATAATAAATAATGACATAACTATGGCTTGTTATACATAATTTTATTCAGAATAAGACAAAGAATCATAATTCATATAGTTCCTAAGGTTACCGTAAATTTTGTATTTGCTTTTGTAGATATTGTGACATTTTTGTTGTAAGTTTTATCATTATATAGGCTAGTATAAGTGATGATTGTTTATGCTGATTCAAAAAATACATAGTTTTGGCTTGTTATTTATTTTTTGTACAGCCCTTTTGTAAAAGATAACGTTGATTACGCCTGCACTTTTATCACGTAATCCCTGAACTTATCTACAGAACAGTATCTTATACACATATAACTACACACATGCAACTAAAAAAATAATAACAAATATTTAATTTTTTTAATAGTTAATAAAGACGCCTGCATTGGCGCCGTATATCCGGCGTTGCCATTTCGGCCGCGCCGTATATCCGGTACTTGCCGATTCTAGGGTTAAAAGAACCATTTAAGTTGAGATGTGTGGTACTCATTGAATTAATTTGAATTTTTACAGTATCTGATATATTTAATTAGCACTTATTTTGAATTATTGAAATAGGTTTGTTTACTTCTTTTTTTATTGTGGTGCATTAAACTATGAAATATATCCAGTAAACTTAATATCCATAAATGTTTTAATGTCTGAAAATAAACGGAAAAGTATTTGGTTTATCCCACAACTTAAACCGTATAATGTGGATTAACAGCACAAAATTGGCAGTGGTAAAGTGCAGATAGCACTTTAACTGAAAACTTGACCAGCTGTAGGATATTACAACTCTAATTCCACCTACAGTCTAATTCATTATGGACTTGTAATTTATTATGGAATTATTATAAATAATTTAACTGATATTGATCACATATCTATAAGTAAAAATGTATTTTAAACTAATGTTATTTCCGTGTATCATTGCATATAAAGATGAGGGTCTAAAACTTGTTCCTGTACGTGAGTAGCATGTTGTGGGCGTACTGCAGAGGAAACAGAGTCGGAAGGAAGTCATGCAAGGTCAAAGACATTGTGTACGTTGTCACGACTCATTTGTATTCGTTGTGTTCCTTTGAATGGACGTGGTCGTGACCTTCACAACATGCTTGTCAATTGATCACCATATTTCATTCATTATTCTCGTGCATTCCTGTCAAATGTATTATTCATATGTTTGAGAGTAAAACTGCAAAGTTGTACTTCCAAAAGGGAATAGTTTTTATTTTCTGGTTTACACTGCTGTGAAGTAGTTTTAAACCAAATAATGTTTAGCATAAAACATTTAAAGTAGGAATTAAAGTAAACAAACAATATCTTGGAAACTAGGAACAACAAAAATAGTTTCAATAAGTTTTTCTTAACTGTTGGTGTGAAAATAAATTAATAATAGACTTTCTAACATTCAACATTTTAACTGTATTTTTTTAAATTTGTTCTTACTATTTGTGAAAAATAAACGATCACGTACGATCAAAGTTTGGCATACCAGAATGTAATGTCTGTTACATGGTGCATTCCTGGTAAAATTATTCTGCCCCTATATCTGGTGGCCAAAAAATATATGTTCCAAACTGAATGGATAATAATTAAAATTAATTTATTATTAAATTAATAACTGAAAGCTATTAATTAATAAACAAAACTATTGACACGTTATTTTTAGTCTTTTTATAAATAGTTTATTATTTATTTGACAACTAACAAATTTCCTTAGTTATTTAACTAACCATTAAATAAAAAAATGAAAGAAATACGAGTTAAATAGTTAGTTTTACTGCAGGTTTGATTGATAATAATGAAAATCTTTACTGTTTTCAGTCAATATATATTTGAATCTATTCTCGCAGCAAAAAATGAAAACTAAACGTTAATATTAAATTATCAACTCATCCCTATCCCTAGAGGAAAGAACAAAATTATTCAGCCCCACCGGCTAGCAAAAAAAAAAAACCAACATAACTTATATAGGGAACGTATTTTTAAAATACTTTACAAAAAATTTAAAAGCTGATATAAAGGCTTGAAATTAAAAAAAAAAATTAAAAAACTATCTAATAACCAAAGCATTGTATTCTATTGAAGAGCTTTCCACCCCTCTCTAAATCTAAATAACTTTGATTTATATATTTGTATGTTAGTGATAAGATTATTCTGTTTATGTAAATAAATAAACTGTGACACTATTTATTTATTGTTCCACATGTGCAAAAAATTAATAAAGCTTTATGATTATGACTAAATAAAAAAAGTTATACATATGTAGGCCTATAATTAGTCTTATTGGTGCTAACATACAAAAATAAAGTTCTTCATGTAGGCCTAAGTTAATAAATGGGACATTACATCTGAAAGATAGTGTAATCAACAAACAAATCTAATCCCGCCCGAAAACAAGGATTATTTGTTTCTTGAAATTTCGGGTCCATGAAAATAAAAAAATAAATAAAAAAATAAAAAATAAAAAAAAATTCGGGTCCTGTCCATCCCTGGGAATGTTAACTTTTGTAGTTGGCGAGTCGTTGGCCTAGTGGTCAAGGCGAAGGGCTCTGTAACCACGGTGGCCCTGTCGAGGGTTCGAATCCCAGTTCCTGTTTGTACATTTGATCAGTACTGCTCTACTCTTACTATTGTGGCTCACCCCTCGCTTTGCTAGATGTGATCCACGCACAAATTTGTAGTCTTTAAGGACAGGCAAAGTAAGACAAAAAGAGGCTGCCAACCTCTTTAATAAAAAAGTTGAAATAAATTTTGTATGAAACAAATCGTTATATTAATAAATAGGCAAGCACAAAAATGTTGGTACAGTTTTCTCAGCGTGGGTGCATACAAGCATGTGTGGGTGTATGAAACTCACACTTAAGTTAGAAAGGTATTGTCGTGTAGATTTGCAAAAATCCCTTAGAATTTACATCAATCCTCAGGGATATGCCTCACAGGCTTTCAAAGCTTTAATTAAAATCTTATAGAAAAACAGTTATCGATCGAGTTATATTTTTACTGTAGAATTTATATATTAGCTGTGTACTTATTTTTGATAAATTTATATTTTTCCATACTATTTTAGGCATAGGCCTACATTATAAAGTTGTTGTTGGACGTTTTTACAGATAGATATGAGAAATCAATTTGAAACAGATTGTTCATATCCATAATCCTGTTTTTTATTTAACTTTTTTATATAAACAATGCAGTCCACTAAATGTTTATACTACAAATAGGCCCATAATCCAAAAGATGAAGTAAAATAGAAAAAAGTTCGCACACAGCACGCTGATGCGAGGGAAGTGAATTTCCACATAAAAAACTTTAAAAAATCAAAATCAGTGTTAAAACATCCAATTTTTATCAAAATCTTAAAACATGTTTTTAACATTTTTTTGGCAGTTCTGATGCTCCTGGTTCCATTTACCTGCAATTCTGGGAATACAATGTTGCGCATTATAAGGTTAGGAAAAGGTCCAGTCAGTATTGAAAGTGTGTGTGACGATACTGCCCGGATGATAAAAATACACCAACAGGCTTTTCTGATGCAAAACCCCCATAAGACTGTGTTTAGTCTATATCCATTTTATTTAATAACTCATAACTATTTGTGCTAGAATGATGAGAGAGGGCTTAAAACTTAATCCTACATCTGGGGCTTTTGTGACCCTTTTTGGGTCCAAAAACTCAAAATTTGAAATATAAACTCCAAAAAAAGGGGGTTAGAGTTTTCCGATTGCCCTACAAACTTGCCCAACTGATTTATGAAATAATGTTCCTAGCAAATTTGAAATAAATTGGACAAAAAAGTACCGCTAGAGTGCAAACACACACACACACACACACACACACACACACACACATATATATATATATATTGTTTTGAACGACCCCCCCAATACGTGATCAAGGGGTCATGTTAAGAACTTCTATGATGGTCCCGGGCTTAATTGCCACCGTGCAGTTCATGCTAATAGTTCACTTTTCCATTGGAAATTCACTAATAATTTAATCTATTGCAGGTTAGTAAGGAAATGGAGGAGATGGTGAAGAACGGAGTGAATTCATTCAAGGTATTCATGGCGTACAAGGACATCTACATGCTGAAGGATGAAGAGCTGTATGAGGTGTTTGCCCGAGTCAAGGAGCTGGGTGGAGTGGCAATGGTCCACGCTGAGAATGGGGACATTGTCGCTCAAGTGAGTCAAATACTTTTTGTTATTAACTACTTTTTCGTTTAACGAGCTCATTTTATCATGTTAGGTTAGGACTAGAGTCTTCTCTATCACCTAACCTGGCGAGATATGGCCCTTTGGCCTGTGGCGTAACTACCGGGCTAACGGTGCGGGGGGCCCACGGGCCGAGGCAAAAGCTCTGGCGGGCCCACGTGATGGGATGAAATAGTTATATTTAATTTTCAAAACAGCAATAATGTTGTCAATAAACTTAAAGAATTTATTTATTTTTAGCCTAATAAATATATTTCATTTGTTGTGTTGAGTGTTTAATAAATGGCACACTTTAAAACTGAAATAAGGTATATTTTGTATTTTCCTTAATTTTAATTACTTTCAAAGTAAACTTTAAAGAGAGCTATTTTAACAAATATTTCACCATTTTGCATAACATTTTAAAAATAGTTGTTATTAGTGCCATTAATGTTGTCAAACTGTGTAGTGAAAATTCTGAGATGTAAATTCACTTTCAAGTGTGAATTAGCACAAGTATAGGATAGTGATAAATGATAATAGAGGCTCATGATAGGATCCGTTAAAAAAACTCAAGGTACAACCGTAAACGCTACAGCGGTGATTTCACTCCAAACTGAATTTGAATCAACTCTAAATACCTTTTCCACATTTGGACAGCAACAGACAAGTTACTGACATGGGATCTGGACGTTTTGAAGCTTTACGTTTTGCTAGACACTTTTCGACTTAATTCTTGTGTATTTTATTTATTAAATTGACGTGACAACTTTATTAAATAATTTCTTTATGAGCATGATACGTGTTGTTACAACTAAACAGGATAAATAAAATAGTCTTAAAACACTATAAAGTATATTTACACTTATACTGTACCGATAGATTTACACTTACACTTGTACTGTACTGATTGGGCCTGATGATGACCGGTGTAACTGGTTGAAATCTATCGCCTTGTACCATCTTTTGTGTATATTTTACCGGCTTGTATGTAAGTACAGCATAAGTGTAAATATACTTATAGTGTTGTAAGACATATTTTATTTATCCTGTTTAGCTTTATTAAACACATTAAAGCCTAAATAAGAACCTATTGGCTTTATTAAATCACTAAAATTAAACAATGCTAGAACTGACGTTATGTATTTGGAGATTAGGAAACGTCTGGCTCATGCAACCTTATCCCAGAATCCAGTATAATGGATAGAGATAGGGTGAAACTGTACAATTATGATAAATGGGGGGGCCCAAAAAAGTCAGTTACACCACTGCCTTTAGGGACCCATTTTGGCATTTGCCGACGTGAGATGAGAAACGGCACAAACTCAACTCAGAATGGCCAGTCCGTAACTATAACTCAGATCATAATGTGAGTGAGGTGTAAACGATACCACTGGAACACCTCACTTGGCAAAATGTTTGAGAAAGAGTATGTTTCATAGCAAAAAGTCGTCTTACTGTAAAATATAAAAATATGTTATTATTGTTATCTCATTTATTCTGATCACATTATACTTTGGTTTCTATTCGGTAATGTTGATTTTTTAAAGAAATTTGATTTTAATTTTGAAAGTGTAGGCTCATGGGGAAAGAAGTTTTAACTCATGGGTTTATCATATTTTTTACAAAAGAGTACAAGTAGAAGTGGAGTAGTATTTATTTGTTCATGTAATCAAATATCTGGGAATTCAAATATATATATATGTGTGTGTGTGTGTGTGTGTGTGTGTGTGTGTGTGTGAGTGTGTAGCCTAAGCCTTAACTTACATCAATAAGGAGCCTTTGATGCACTTAATGAAGGATGCTAGATGAACTATAAATTTACCATGAACTAAAAATATGTTTTGCAGTAAGACTTGAATTTGATCTCCATTTCTGGCTTTTGTTAAATATTCAAGATACATTTTTGAATGTCACGTTAATCTAGTGATGTTGACCACAGAACACCAAGCGACTACTAGAGAAAGGCATGACCGGGCCAGAGGGCCACGAACTCTCTCGTCCCGAAGAAGTGGAGGCTGAAGCCACCAATCGAGCGGCCATGATTGCTAATCAGGTACAAAACATTTTTGATTTGACCTTTCTCGGTGTATCCAAGAAACCAGGGAGAACTTAAGAATACAATTTTAAGTGTAGGGTTCAGAACTGTTCTTGGTCCTCTGTTTGAATTACTTGTATTACTAACGGATGTTTTTGTGAGAATTTTTAGGTTCCAGTAAAAATAATCAGTAGAAATAAAATGAAAGCGGTCACATATTAGCCATTATTCCAAAGTTAATTATTGCTACATTTTTAGTCCCAGCAAACACATACATTAACCGTTATTATAAATGACAAACTGTAAGTCTTGTTTGTCTTTGTGGGTAGGGTCTCATTGATGCTGGATTAGGAAACCTCAGCATAGTTGCTAGGCACGTCTTCCACTAACGGGAATTTTGCGCTGGTTACCGGAAGGATAGGATATAGCAGGATAGGAAAGGGTGGGATGGGACAGGCAGCCAAATTGACCCTTCAGAGGGCCAACTCCCATGCTCCTGTGACAGCTGAGATCAGGCTGAAACAGGCGGACCCGTTCTGCCCTCCAACTGGTCAACTCGACTGACAGGGTATCCATGTACAACAGCCAGCGACCATACATTCTCAGGTTGCGGACCAAACCCAGAGTTTCCGTCCCCAGCTGCTGCAAATGCAGGGACCAAAGGTGAAAGAGAAGTTTGTCATAATTAGAGGTGTGCGAATAAAGATTTCTGACTCGAGCCGAGCCGAGCTTTTTTTCTAAGTTCTCAAGCTTCGAGCTTTCTCGAGCCGAGCTTTTTTTATGGTAATTTACTCTTGGTGTGTGCAATATACCGGTAGTGATTTTATGACCCGAGCCAAATTTTGCTATGATTTTGCGGGATTATAATTTTATACTTTCAATATTGGTCATCTTTCATTCACTTCTTCTATACTCACCTGCCCTCCTTTTAGTAGGCCTAAATAAAGTTCTACAGTGCAAAAATAACAAAATAAGTACTGAAAAGGAACATTTATTGAAACCAATTGTTGCTAGTAATGAACAGTTTTCTTTTAATATAAAGTAGAAACATAGGAAAAATAACATAAAGGAAGAGAACTAAAAATTTTAAACTAGACCGATAAGCCCGAATGTAGTTATTACCGTTTTTATAACAGCCATAGTAAATAGACTATATGTCACGATTTACCCTCCATGTAACCAAACATTTAGGCCCTATTCTAGGGAATTACCAAAAATACAGTAAGCCTATCTATTCAACTGACGGTAAATAGTAAATTTAAGGATACCCTTTTAATATAAATTAGTTAAATCAGGACACTCAGCAGCTAACCATATTGTAAATGTAATCACTGTAAACTATCATTATATCTTATTGTACTCACATAAATAAATTATCCAACAATCGTAGGCCTGGCTTACGTTGTATCTAACCTCTATCACCTAATAGATTTAACCTATTAAATCTGCTTCTGAAACAGAAGGTTTCAGAAGCAGAAGTTCCTGGTGGAAGAGGATCGTCAATGCAGTCTTCTTCCATCACTATTTTAACAACTTGATAGCCTACAATTGAAAAATTAAATGATTTCAACTGACGTTTATTCACGGATTCAAATAATCCCGCGGCGTTAACAATATATGATTTTAATCGCACAGCTGTAGCGAAACAAAACACTGCGCCAATTTGATTGTGTCTTGCTCTTGGTTAGGCGAACATAGAGTATAATAAAGTATAACCTTGAAATTAATATTACCACCGGTATTATAACATGTGAGACATAACCATTTAGATTTTCGATAAAATCCTCTGATCTTGTGAATCTCGCAAAAAGTGATTTTGATTTGTAAAGTATTACAAAAGTGATGCAACAATATTTGTTAACTTTAATAAATATAGTATAATTACAGTCGTATTTCTATTTCAGAATAATGAATTTATCCCAGTGCATCAATACAATACTAGAAAAAAAATTGAACCCATTCCCCATCATAAATTAGAAATTTTCAAAAATTAAGTGTCAAGCAGGCAACAAGTTTTTAAGAAAAATACCAGATAGTATAAAAAATGAAATTAGTCATCCAAAGTTTAAACAAAAATTAAAGGATTATTTGATTGATTTAGCTGTATATGACGTGGGTGAATTTTAAATGGGTAAAAATTTCAATTGGTTCGGGATTATGATGTTTTAATTGTAAGTGACACTATTTTGATGTATATTTATTTTATATATGAATCATGCCTCTGTTTATTTTGTATAGTACTCATATTTAATACTTTCATTTTGTAGTACTTATTGTATATAGTTCTACTTATTGTTGACACTATTCTATGTATACAAGAGTATCATTATGAATAAAGAAATCTGAATTGAATTGAATTTATTTGCTTTATTTCTTAAGAACTTTAGATTCTACATCAATTGAAGATTTTGTAACTATACAATTTTTGGAGAGTACTATTTCGGCTGCACACCAAAACCCCGTCATGATTTGTCGTTCATCACCTACGACCTTGTCCAGGTCATTGGTCACGCTAAATCATTATTACATTATAACCATCATCTCTCAACGTCTTAAGACAGTTTTGCAATCAAAAGTGTGGCCAGACGTGATTTCAGATGCCAGGAAATTATTATTGTGTAATGTACGAAATTGTAAGTTGCAGTCAAGGACTGTACCGCTGCAACAGTTAGAAAATGTGTTTTCATGGATTTTAGTATTTTGCTGGCGCACTTTTTCTGGAGCAGCAGGGTTGTTGTATTAATTATTATTAACCGTGAAAAATTGCACAACTCAACTGGCCAACGGCAACATTGTACTGCAAACAGAATTGTGTAGATGTCCACTTAGTATGATTTTTGAGCGTAGAGAAAGTAGATCCCTTTGCATTGGTTGATCAGGTCGACAGTTTAAAACATTTGTACTTTTATATTTCGTTATTTTTTAAAACGAAGGACCGAAAGCACAGCATTGCTGGATTATATCTGTTATGGAGCTGTACCGATGCAAATTACGAGAATTCTAACATTGATTATTGAAATTTTTTGCTTCAAATTTACTTTTGTAAATGACACTTTTCACTAGTCGGCGATTTAAATATTCGGCTCGAACTTCGAGCTTTTTTGCAAATCTCGAGCCGAGCCGAATACTGTAATATTCGGCTCGAAAAAGCTCGAAGCTCGAATACTCGCACACACCTAGTCATAATGGACATTTTTAGGTTCCAATAAAACTAATCAGTAGAAATAGAATGAAAGCGGGCTCATATTAGCCACTAAAAATTCCAAAGTTAATTATTGCTACATTTTTAGCCCCAGCAAACACATACATTAACTGTAAATCTTGTTTGTCTTTGTGTGTAGCGTTAAACGTTAATTGTATATCCAGGTGGGTTGTCCTTTGTACGTGGTGCATGTCATGAGTGAGTCCGCGGCTAACACCATCGCCAGACTGCGTGATGGGAGGGAGTCGTTTTTGTTCGGAGAGACATTGGCAGCGGCCCTGGGCACGACCCAGCCAGAGCTCGGCTGTTGTTGGGATCACGCGGCCGCCCACGTGCTCAGCCCTCCCCTGCGACCCAAGAAGTCTACCCCTGAGACACTCATGAAATTACTTGCCAGGTCAGTGCGTAACTTCAGTAGAACCCCTCTTGTCCATTACCTACGGGACCGAGCCATAATCGGAAATTAAAAATGATCAGAGGTACAAAAACGAGAGTTAGATGAGCAAACATTGCTCAATAGTGGAACAAAAACAGTTGTATTGTCAAAACCGACTCATTACTTCATTAAAACCACGATAAAAATCTCAGTAGTTGTTAGGCTCGACTGGTGCTGTTGTGGCGGAAGTGGGGTGGACGGCCGCAGATAGACGGTTATTCTGAGCTCGGATATGTGGGGTTCTACCGTATTTATATATATAAAAATGTCTACTAATAGGTAAAAGTTGGGAAATTATAATTTTATATAAATATATTATAAGCTAGAGGGGGTTTGTGATGAAGTTGATTAAACTGTAGAGATGAAAGATGAATCAAATTATATTTTTTTTAAATCCTCTCGCTCACAAAAGAGTTCCAGAGCCCAACTCATGGTGAAATTAAAAAAAACAACAATACTTCAGGAAGTGTTTGCCTATCAGCCTTAGTATTGAATATAGTAGCAGGTTTTTTGCTACTTATGCATTGTGCACTACACCTTACCGCCTGTGCAGCGGTTAGGTTTGGTTACACAATTGATGAATATAAAAATATCAACAAACTGAACAACCCGTAGCGTTGTTACAGGGATGATGTCGCTATATTGCATTAGTACTGTTTTTTGCTAATCAAGATCTAAATAACTACTACAGTGATTTTATATTTTACAAGTCAAAGTTTTGAGTACTCACACACCCCAAACCTATCTTACCCCCCCCCCAACCTAATATTTTTACCTATTATTTAACCTATTATTTTTTCTCGCACCTAATCTTTACATTAAAACTTATCAGCTTTTCATAAGGCAAATCAATAATAATCAGGGGTGTGCGAGTACTCGAAACTTGAGTTTTCGGCCGAGTATTTCAATACTCAAACTCGACTCTGAAGTTTTGAAAAATAAAGAAAATGTAAAGATTAGGGGCGAGATAATAATATTAGGTTAGGGGTGTTCGGGGGGGGGGGGGTAAGAGTAGGTTTGGGGTGTGCAAATACTCAAAACTTTTGAGTTTTTGGTATTTGAGTATTTCAATGCTCGGACTTGTCTGGAAGTTTTAAAAATACTCGAAAGTTCGAGCAAGTATTTCCCGCCGATTTACAGACAATCGTTAACGATTGCCACCGGCCAAATTGTGTAGTATCCACGAAAGGCGATTGTATCACATAAATGAAAATAATCAAAATACTCCCTTGAACTTTATTGAGTATTTTTCAAAACTTTGAGTATTGAAATACCTGACCAAAAACTCAATGTTTCAAGTACTCGCACTCCCCTAATATAAATTGCCTTTTGGAATGACAATAGTAAGCAAATACATGATATGAAGGCTGTTATAAATTCATAAGAATCGGAAGTACATGTGCTCGTGCTTGAGCATCAAATCCTATTAGTATGGTCGTTGGATAATTCATCATACACTCTGAGTTTCTCCGACCAAGATAGGTTAACAGTTGTTGGTTTTTTACAGTGACGTGCTTCAGTTAACTGGAAGTGACAACTGCACTTTCACCATAGAGCAAAAGAAACTTGGTCAAGGGGACTTCTCTAAGATTCCCAATGGAGTAAACGGAGTGGAGGATCGCATGTCTGTGGTATGTTCAATTCAATTCAATTAAAAAAATCTTTATTCACAAAGTCTTCAATTACAAAAATATTTTACAATTCCCATGTGCACTCGCACATGCGGGATGGAATTTTTAATCTTCTACGTCATTTCTGCTATATAATATTGCTGGACATGACATTCTTATTTTTCATTGAAGTTAAGTTCACTTTAGTTAATTAATTTTAGTATATCATTCTCTTTGTTTTTCCTTCATTTTGGTCTTATACTACCATTTCCAATGCCACACTGAACCTATATAAGCCTTAATAATCCACATAACAATATACTGGGATACACTGAGTCCAACAACACAACTAAATATAATATGACTTGTATGTTTTCAACGAGAAGATCCCAATGTGGAGACAATTTTAGTGGTGGGGGGTTAGTGTAAAAACCTGCAACTTACAGCACTCCACAAATACCAAATGAAATTTGTTATGACTTTTAAATATTAGACAGGATAAATAAACTACGTCTCACACTACAAAGTATATTTACACTTATACTGTTCTTACATACAAGACGGTAAATTTACACAAAAGATGGTACAACGCGATCGATTTCAACCAATCAAACCGGTCATCATCAGGCCCAATCGGAGAAAACGGCCATTATCAGGGCATTCTCTGATTGGGCCTGATGATGACCGGTGTAATTGGTATTTGAAGTACACTATAAGTGTAGATATACTTTGTAGTGTTGTGAGACGTAGTTTATTTATCCTATTTAGTTGTAACAACACGTATCGTTCTACCAAGGAATTATTTGAAATATTGAAACTGCTTTATTCATATCCACCAGCATGTTCGGATAACCTGGGATTTAGATAAATCAAATTTGCATAAAAGCAGGTTTACTGTAGCTACTGAAATACCGTAACAACCAATCTGTATAAGATTAAAGATCTTTATTTTGTCTTTAAACATGCAATATATAATCGACATTGTCATACTTATAAGTTCAATAGTTAAAATGTAGATACAAAACTAGGTACACATAGATATTTCACATTTTCACTTACTAAAATCAAAAAATCAATATACTGTAACAACATAAAAATAAAATTAACAATAAATTCAAAATAACAAAAAGTCAATTTTTTGGAAGGAGGTTTAACAATATTATAAACGAATCTAAGTTAAACTCATCAATAACAAGATATAATTAAATAATTTCTTTATTAGCATGATACGTGTTGTTACAACCAAGCAGGATAATAAAATACGTCTTACAACACTATAAAGTATATTTACACTTATACTGTACTTACGTACAAGACGGTAAAATATACACAAAAGATGGTACAAGGCCTTGTACCATCTTTTTAGCCAAGTACTTAAGACAAATTTGAATTTATTTAACCCTACTGACCATGCTGTAATTTGTAATTTATTAAATAGCTTAACTTTCATAGAAACATGGCTTCTCTTTGTTTTTTCCAATCTTGCACTTGTAATACGGAGTTTTCCACTATTTCTAGTGTTATGGCCATGAACATTCGTTTGTAACTGATGCTCATGAAGATTTTTTTTACCCTAGTTGAACAACAATAGATATATAAACATGGATCAGTCATAACACATAATTCTTAAAAAAAAGGGAGAACAGGACATCACAGGGAACACCTTTGACAATTCTCATGGCCTTTTTTGTCATATAAAGGCCTTATGTGCTGGCTGAGCTACTATTGCCCCTCAAAGTTGTCCCGTACATTAAATGTGAAATGGAAAAAATGTGTGTTAAATGGAAAAAAGCAAAATAAGCTTTCATAAGTAGTTCAAGGCTGACACAACATTTAAACTTCCGTAGCAAGTAAGTGACTCAAGATCATATGAACATTAGAGTCCCAACTTAACTTTGGTCTAGGGTAGGAAAATATCACTTTCGGTATTCACAGCTGAAAATAGCTACTTTCGGTACAGTGTGATGAAATATATATTTTTATAACTTTGGCAATCTGTTATTGTGTCTTGGTTGTAGGTGTGGGAGAAAGGTGTGGAGACTGGTATCTTGGACCCCTGCCGCTTCGTAGCAATAACAAGTACCAACGCTGCCAAGATTTTTAACATTTACCCTAGAAAGGTTAGTCATACATATTATTGCCTTGCCTTCTTTGTCATGGCCTAGAGCCACCTTAACCTATAACCTGTATATCAAGCTGGGAGACTCTTAGTAGCAGAAGTAACCAGCCCGCAAAATTATTAAATCACTCTTTAACCCTCCGACTACCAAACAGTGAATTGCTCGGTGCTCCTATCATTTTACGATTTTTCAAACTTAATTTCAAAAATTTGCAGTAAATTGCAGAATGGATGAAACCTATTAATATCCATAATCAATTTGATTGTAAATGACTGGAGAATTTGAAAATGGTAAACAAATTGTTTTTCCTAAAAACGGTTTTTGTATTCAAAGTTATATAGGTTATCAGAAACACCTGTTACTAAGGAATATTGCATGGACATGGACAATGCCATATAGATGATCATTTCAAGCTGAATACGGTGTTACCACCTGTTTCTGGATAAAACCAAAATGTACCCCGAATGATTTTCTGACCCACAATGCTTGTCACCATTTTGTAATCCGACTTCGCACAATTATACTGATCTACTGCTGCTACAAGGTTCAATCATGTAAGAAAATTAACGTTTAGAATGTTATCTTTACATTAATATCAGTATAACCCAAATTCACGTTCGTTTTCAATACTTTACAGCTGTTTGATACAAATGTGATTTCCATCATATTGGCAACGGTGAACCAACTTGAAATGACGATTAGTGTCATATGGGCGCTCGGAGGGTAAATACATTTTTTTCATGTAATTGAATTATAAGTTTAAACTATGGTTGAGATTATTATTTTTTAAATGTTAAAATGTGTTAGGGAATATAAAGGCATATTCGAGGCATGTTTTTAAAGTAAGTACCGTTTTTGAATTCCGTTGTTATAGCGCTGCGGTTGGCATTCCTGCATGCTGCGCTGTGCACCTGCATCTGTTGGCAAGCATGGGACGCAAATATGGCAAAAATCGACCGGATTTTCGTTTGTTTGTGAGCATTCAAAATTGTGCCAACGATTGAGGTCCCTGCTGACTGTCAAGTCATGCTGCGATTCAATTTCTAAGTGGTAACGTGAAAGCGGCTGATAGTCATCGGCAGTTTACTGAAGTGTGGAAAAACAAAATTGGCAAAAGAATGGCTCGCAAATGTGATAGAACATTTCAAGATGGCAATATGAATGTTCATGATGAGGAACGAAGTGGGCGACCCTCTTGTAATTACTGAAGATTTGGCACAAAGTTTATCAAAACATGAGAGAGAACAGACAGTTTACGATTTTGTCACTATCTTATTAGTTTCCTTTAGTGTTAAGAAATGTTTTTATGTAATTGTTGCCGAAAGACTAAATTTTTTAATGTTGTGCTCACGCTTAAAAAATTTTGACTGAGGTGCACAAATCCAAGCGTTTGGGAAGTGCGTTACCTTCTCTTGAGCAGTACGAGAGGGAAGGTGATGATATTTTTAACCAAATTGTCACAGGTGGCGAGTCACTTCTTTAGAAGTTTCGAACACTTTGCTATATACTTCGCTAATCTCCTGATGAATTTCAGCCGCTTTCACACCGTTATTATAACACTTAGAAAATGAATTGCAGCACGACTTTAAAGTCGGCGGCCAATTTGAGTGCTCACAAACAAATGAAAATCCGGTAGATTTTTGCCGTACTTGCGTCCCAGGCTTGCCAATAGATGCAGGTGCACAGTGCAGCATGCAGGAATGCCAACCACCAGCGCTACAACCGTGGGATTACAAAACGGTACTTACTTAAAAAACACGCCCCGTAGTAAGAATCTTATTACCAGCCTAATCCTCAAGAGCTTCCTCTTCCTTTGAATTTTAGATAGCTGGGTATTAAAGAACTCAAACCGCCCAATGGTCGAAATTCGACCAAACATTATTTGACGAATATTTGAAAAAAGTTTAATATTTAGTGGGTTTTGTTGCGCTCATCTCTCTCTCCTTCCTTCTTCCCTCTCTCCCTCCCCCTCTCCAACCCTCACTCCCAGGTGATTTTTTAAAATATGTAGTTAAAAAGGATAGCAAAAGGGCGTTACCATTCCAGTTAACAGTAGCCTTTTTATTTATGCCTGAAACCTCTCCAGCACGTCCTCTCCCCAGCCCTCATCCTTCCCCCTCACATACAGGTTTAATTTTTTTAACATGGAGGTAAAAAGGATAATAGAAGGGTGTTACCATTCCAGTAGCTAGTGAAACAGCATAGTAAAATAATTAGTTTCTCATGACGCGCAGACATTTCACAAGCACAAAACCAAAAATAAATAGTAAATAATCGTGCATATCACTGATGATATTATTGATGATTAAATTTGGCTTGTTATTGTTTATATTTTATATTTCAACATATGATTGATTTTTAGCAATTTGTATTACACTCCACTGAGTCCACCACTCAAGTTGCGTAGTAATGGTTCAATGTAACATTCATTTTTACTTTCTCCCCTTATACATAGTATATGGAGAAAGTATTGTTTTCGTAAAAATTTTTGAATTTGAGTTGTTAGTGGAAATATTCGTTTTGGTGCTCCCTGAACCCAAAAAAGTGGTTTTTACGTGATGTCTGTCTGTGTGTGTGTGTCCGTGTGTGTGTGTGTGTGTGTGTGTGTCTGTGTGGATGTGTACAGAGCTAGAGCCCTAACCAATAGGCCGATTTTTATGAAATTTGGTATGTAGGTACTAATCCACGATATCTCCAGGCGTTTTTTTCATGTTTTGGAATTTTTGATTTTTAAGGGTAATTATCCCCCAAAAACCGCCAAAAAACATGAAAAATCAAAATTTCTCAAAAACGGCTCTAACGATTTTGATTAAACTTTAGTCGTTTGTAGAACTTTAGTCCTCCAACAAAATGACACCACCCGCATTTCTGTAAAAATGCGGGTTCAGAAATTACAAGACTTAAAACATCAAAAATTCAGTTTTTTAGATTTGTCATAAAAAGACATAAATATAAAAAAATATTACTATTCACCACTAAAAAGAGCTCTAAAAACTAAATAATTTAGTATTTTGAATTACTATTCTACGATTGCTGGTTTCGGAGAAAATTGAAATTTTCATTTTGCGGTAAACGCAGTACGTTGTCCAATGTTATTCTTATGGGGAATACAAAAATTATTATTTCTCTCTTATTTACTGATAAATTTCATTCAAACTTGATATGCTTGTCAATTTAGCATTGGCCAACAGAGGAAATTCGAAATATGTTGTCCCTTAATAACCCTGGGGGGGGAATAGGGGGCATTTCCCCTCTTAAAACCACGAGTGTATCAATGGATTCTGTAGTGCCTCCAAAGCAGGGATTTGGGTAAATGTTTTTTAAAACAACTTGTTTACAAGATTTTCTGTACATTCGACCGTGCTTTGTATTCTATATTTAGTAAATAAAAAGCAATTTATTCGTTAAAGTTGGGCTAAAAGGGAGAAAGTATGTGTCAGTTTCCTGATACCGTTTATTCCTTATCAAATGGTATGATCAAGTACTCTATGCACAGTTTTCAATGCCCGCTGCTAAACAACATGTGATTTGAAAGTTCTATTTATATTTCGTTGTTATTCCGTAACCAACGTGGCAACCCATAAGGCCAATGTTATTTTTTTCAAATTTCAAATTAAATTTTCTCCATTTCTCAGAAACTAATGTAAATTACGATAGTATTGTGTACATCTACAGAAAAATACATTTCTAACGGTGTGCTTAGATTTTTTCTACGATGCGCACGAGCTAAGAAAAACGTACGACAAAAATCATGCTTGCCTATTAATATAATAGATTTTTTTTCCATAGTAAAAATTCAATTTCAGCGCTTCAAAGCTCAGTTGTAATGCACCAAAATAATATTACTTGTTGCGATACATGTTTGTGATTTCTAGGGGTGCATAGCAGTAGGATCAGATGCAGACATCGTTGTTTGGAACCACCAGAAAACTAGAGTCATTTCAGCTAAAACTCATCATCAAGCTTTGGACACAAATATTTTTGAGGTAAGTTTATATTGTTAAATAATTTCTTTAACCCTTTCAGTGCTATGGTCCGATATATCGTCTTTTGAATCTGTTATCAATAAACACTGTTACTGCTTCATAAGCGATTGTACCGTTAGGCGCTCAGTCTGCAGTCTGAGTCTGACATGTGGTGAAACCTGGTAGACACGAATTGAACTACCTCGTCCAGCGCCTAGTCTCTATAATACCAACTGATCCACTGCAGCTGCTAGCCTGACCAGTGGCTGTGCGGTCTAAGGCGTTACCTTCCCGGCCGGGGGTAACACTTGGATCGAGGGTTCGAATCCCGTCACAGTCGGTGGTTTTTATGTGCAACTCATGGAGAGTTCACCTGTCTGTGGCAGAGTTGAAGGGGAGGGCGGACCTTAAGCAAACGGTGGACGGCTCGGGTCCAAGCTGACGGGATGGTTGGATTCTTTGTGAGTTGCACATCTGATCAGGTGTTTTGCTACATTTTACCTATCCTTTACTGTGTGTGTCCAGCGGAAGCACGTTTTTATTAATTTTAACTGTTCAGGCGTTCAATATATTAAAAAAATCAACAAAACATCACATATTCAACTACTCCTTTCAGAAGCTTAGCACTGAAAGGGTTAATAGCATTATACGTGTCGTTAAAACTAAACAGGATAAATAAACTCACAACACTACAAAGTATATTTACACTTATACTGTACTTATATACAAGTCAGTAAAATATACACAAAAGATGGTACAAGGCGATCGATTTCAACCAATTACACCAGTCATCATCAGATTGAGCCTGATGAGGACTGACGGACGATGACTGATGATATCCGCGGACGACGAACGGATGGAAGTTGACATCTAAAAAAATAAACCAATCTAAACAATCACCCTTCCAGCGTTGTTCACCCTCACGTGTTTTTTTCCCTCAGTACGGAATTAATTAGCATACTGTTCGGTGTAGTTCTGTGACTCCTTGTATTGGTGTTCGGAAATGCCAACGAGTTTTACTCTAAACTATCAGTCATCACTAGTACTGCATTAACTATTATTATCTTGATTTGTTGTAGATTTCATCACATTTTTAAATTTTCAAAAGCATTTTATTTACATTAATATGTCTTAATGACATTAAAACACAATAGTGTGATAGAAAAATGTGAATAAACCTTTATTATATTGAATTTATTAAATCCCTTTGTTTTACTGTGGTTTTGGGCAATCAAGAGTTGACTGTAATGTGTACTGAAATGTTTCAGGGCATGGAGTGCCACGGTGTGCCTGAGTATGTCATTGTCAATGGCCGTGTGTGTGTGGACGAGGGAGACCTGAAGGCTGTTCAAGGTTATGGTCGCTTTGTCCCGACTGCCCCGTATCAAGAGTTGACTGTAATGTGTACTGAAATGTTTCAGGGCATGGAGTGCCACGGGGTGCCTGAGTATGTCATTGTCAATGGCCGTGTGTGTGTGGACGAGGGAGACCTGAAGGCTGTTCAAGAATATGGTCGCTTTGTCCCGACTGCCCCGTCTCAAGAGTCGACTGTAATGTGTGCTGAAATGTTTCAGGGCATGGAGTGCCACGGTGTGCCTGAGTATGTCATTGTCAATGGCCGTGTGTGTGTGGACGAGGGAGATCTGAAGACTGTTCAAGGTTATGGTCGCTTTGTCCCGACTGCCCCGTATCAAGAGTTGACTGTAATGTGTACTGAAATGTTTCAGGGCATCGAGTGCCACGGTGTGCCTGAGTATGTCATTGTCAATGGCCGTGTGTGTGTGGACGAGGGAGACCTGAAGGCTGTTCAAGGTTATGGTCGCTTTGTCCCGACTGCCCCGTATCAAGAGTCGACTGTAATGTGTACTGAAATGTTTCAGGGCATGGAGTGCCACGGTGTGCCTGAGTATGTCATTGTCAATGGCCGTGTGTGTGTGGACGAGGGAGACCTGAAGGCTGTTCAAGGTTATGGTCGCTTTGTCCCGACTGCCCCATATCAACAGTCGACTGTAATGTGTGCTGAAATGTTTCAGGGCATGGAGTGCCACGGGGTGCCTGAGTATGTCATTGTCAATGGCCGTATGTGTGTGTGTGGACGAGGGAGACCTGAAGACTGTTCAAGGTTATGGTCGCTTTGTCCCGACTGCCCCGTATCAAGAGTTGACTGTAATGTGTACTGAAATGTTTCAGGGCATGGAGTGCCACGGTGTGCCTGAGTATGTCATTGTCAATGGCCGTGTGTGTGTGGACGAGGGAGACCTGAAGGCTGTTCAAGGTTATGGTCGCTTTGTCCCGACTGCCCCGTATCAAGCGTCGACTGTAATGTGTGCTGAAATGTTTCAGGGCATGGAGTGCCACGGGGTGCCTGAGTATGTCATTGTCAATGGCCGTGTGTGTGTGTGTGTGTGTGTGGACGAGGGAGACCTGAAGGCTGTTCAAGGTTATGGTCGCTTTGTCCCGACTGCCCCGTATCAAGAGTTGACTGTAATGTGTACTGAAATGTTTCAGGGCATGGAGTGCCACGCGGTGCCTGAGTATGTCATTGTCAATGGCCGTATGTGTGTGTGTGGACGAGGGAGACCTGAAGACTGTTCAAGGTTATGGTCACTTTGTCCCGACTGCCCCGTATCAATAGTTGACTGTAATGTGTACTGAAATGTTTAAGGGCATCGAGTGCCACGGTGTGCCTGAGTATGTCATTGTCAATGGCCGTGTGTGTGTGGACGAGGGAGACCTGAAGGCTGTTCAAGGTTATGGTCGCTTTGTCCCGACTGCCCCGTATCAAGAGTCGACTGTAATGTGTGCTGAAATGTTTCAGGGCATGGAGTGCCACGGGGTGCCTGAGTATGTCATTGTCAATGGCCGTGTGTGTGTGTGTGTGTGTGTGTTGACGAGGGAGACCTGAAGGCTGTTCAAGGTTATGGTCGCTTTGTCCCGACTGCCCCGTATCAAGAATTGACTGTAATTTGTACTGAAATGTTTCAGGGCATGGAGTGCCACGCGGTGCCTGAGTATGTCATTGTCAATGGCCGTGTGTGTGTGTGGACGAGGGAGACCTGAAGGCTGTTCAAGGTTATGGTCGCTTTGTCCCGACTGCCCCGTATCAAGAGTTGACTGTAATGTGTACTGAAATGTTTCAGGGCATGGAGTGCCACGGTGTGCCTGAGTATGTCATTGTCAATGGCCGTGTGTGTGTGGACGAGGGAGACCTGAAGGCTGTTCAAGGTTATGGTCGCTTTGTCCCGACTGCCCCGTATCAAGAATTGACTGTAATTTGTACTGAAATGTTTCAGGGCATGGAGTGCCACGGGGTGCCTGAGTATGTCATTGTCAATGGCCGTGTGTGTGTGGACGAGGGAGACCTGAAGGCTGTTCAAGGTTATGGTCGCTTTGTCCCGACTGCCCCGTATCAAGAGTTGACTGTAATGTGTACTGAAATGTTTCAGGGCATGGAATGCCACGGTGTGCCTGAGTATGTCATTGTCAATGGCCGTGTGTGTGTGGACGAGGGAGATCTGAAGACTGTTCAAGGTTATGGTCGCTTTGTCCCGACTGCCCCGTATCAAGAGTTGACTGTAATGTGTACTGAAATGTTTCAGGGCATCGAGTGCCACGGTGTGCCTGAGTATGTCATTGTCAATGGCCGTGTGTGTGTGGACGAGGGAGACCTGAAGGCTGTTCAAGGTTATGGTCGCTTTGTCCCGACTGCCCCGTATCAAGAGTCGACTGTAATGTGTACTGAAATGTTTCAGGGCATGGAGTGCCACGGTGTGCCTGAGTATGTCATTGTCAATGGCCGTGTGTGTGTGTGGACGAGGGAGACCTGAAGGCTGTTCAAGGTTATGGTCGCTTTGTCCCGACTGCCCCATATCAAGAGTCGACTGTAATGTGTGCTGAAATGTTTCAGGGCATGGAGTGCCACGGGGTGCCTGAGTATGTCATTGTCAATGGCCGTATGTGTGTGTGTGGACGAGGGAGACCTGAAGACTGTTCAAGGTTATGGTTGCTTTGTCCCGACTGCCCCGTATCAAGAGTTGACTGTAATGTGTACTGAAATGTTTCAGGGCATGGAGTGCCACGGTGTGCCTGAGTATGTCATTGTCAATGGCCGTGTGTGTGTGGACGAGGGAGACCTGAAGGCTGTTCAAGGTTATGGTCGCTTTGTCCCGACTGCCCCGTATCAAGCGTCGACTGTAATGTGTGCTGAAATGTTTCAGGGCATGGAGTGCCACGGGGTGCCTGAGTATGTCATTGTCAATGGCCGTGTGTGTGTGTGTGTGTGTGTGTGGACGAGGGAGACCTGAAGGCTGTTCAAGGTTATGGTCGCTTTGTCCCGACTGCCCCGTATCAAGAGTTGACTGTAATGTGTACTGAAATGTTTCAGGGCATGGAGTGCCACGCGGTGCCTGAGTATGTCATTGTCAATGGCCGTATGTGTGTGTGTGGACGAGGGAGACCTGAAGACTGTTCAAGGTTATGGTCACTTTGTCCCGACTGCCCCGTATCAATAGTTGACTGTAATGTGTACTGAAATGTTTCAGGGCATCGAGTGCCACGGTGTGCCTGAGTATGTCATTGTCAATGGCCGTGTGTGTGTGGACGAGGGAGACCTGAAGGCTGTTCAAGGTTATGGTCGCTTTGTCCCGACTGCCCCGTATCAAGAGTCGACTGTAATGTGTGCTGAAATGTTTCAGGGCATGGAGTGCCACGGGGTGCCTGAGTATGTCATTGTCAATGGCCGTGTGTGTTGACGAGGGAGACCTGAAGGCTGCTCAAGGTTATGGTCGCTTTGTCCCGACTGCCCCGTATCAAGAATTGACTGTAATTTGTACTGAAATGTTTCAGGGCATGGAGTGCCACGCGGTGCCTGAGTATGTCATTGTCAATGGCCGTGTGTGTGTGTGGACGAGGGAGACCTGAAGGCTGTTCAAGGTTATGGTCGCTTTGTCCCGACTGCCCCGTATCAAGAGTTGACTGTAATGTGTACTGAAATGTTTCAGGGCATGGAGTGCCACGCGGTGCCTGAGTATGTCATTGTCAATGGCCGTGTGTGTGTGGACGAGGGAGATCTGAAGGCTGTTCAAGGTTATGGTCGCTTTGTCCCGACTGCCCCATATCAACAGTCATCTGTAATGTGTGCTGAAATGTTTCAGGGCATGGAGTGCCACGGGGTGCCTGAGTATGTCATTGTCAATGGCCGTGTGTGTGTGGACGAGGGAGACCTGAAGGCTGTTCAAGGTTATGGTCGCTTTGTCCCGACTGCCTCATATCAAGAGTTGACTGTAATGTGTACTGAAATGTTTCAGGGCATGGAGAGCCACGGTGTGCCTGAGTATGTCATTGTCAATGGCCGTGTGTGTGTGTGGACGAGGGAGACCTGAAGGCTTTTCAAGGTTATGGTCGCTTTGTCCCGACTGCCCCGTATCAAGAGTTGACTGTAATGTGTACTGAAATGTTTCAGGGCATGGAGTGCCACGGGGTGCCTGAGTATGTCATTGTCAATGGCCGTGTGTGTGTGGACGAGGGAGACCTGAAGGCTGTTCAAGGTTATGGTCGCTTTGTCCCGACTGCCCCGTATCAAGAGTCGACTGTAATGTGTACTGAAATGTTTCAGGGCATGGAGTGCCACGGTGTGCCTGAGTATGTCATTGTCAATGGCCGTGTGTGTGTGGACGAGGGAGACCTGAAGGCTGTTCAAGGTTATGGTCGCTTTGTCCCGACTGCCCCGTATCAAGAGTCGACTGTAATGTGTACTGAAATGTTTCAGGGCATGGAGTGCCACGGTGTGCCTGAGTATGTCATTGTCAATGGCCGTGTGTGTGTGGACGAGGGAGACCTGAAGGCTGTTCAAGGTTATGGTCGCTTTGTCCCGACTGCCCCGTATCAAGAGTCGACTGTAATGTGTACTGAAATGTTTCAGGGCATGGAGTGCCACGGTGTGTCTGAGTATGTCATTGTCAATGGCCGTGTGTGTGTGGACGAGGGAGATCTGAAGGCTGTTCAAGGTTATGGTCGCTTTGTCCCGACTGCCCCGTATCAAGAGTCGACTGTAATATGTACTGAAATGTTTCAGGGCATGGAGTGCCACGGTGTGCCTGAGTATGTCATTGTCAATGGCCGTGTGTGTGTAGACGAGGGAGACCTGAAGGCTGTTCAAGGTTATGGTCGCTTTGTCCCGACTGCCCCGTATCCGCCCATGATCTATGTCGAAGAAGCTGCAGCCGCTGCTGCTGCTGCCGTCACGGTTTGTTTTCACTGCATCGACATAAAATAAAATCGTTCTGGTTTCAGTTGAATGTTTAGTTTACATTTTGTAGTCTCCGTACTAGAGATGTGCAGGGAAATTTTAGTTCAGTTCGAATTCAGTTGAGGTTGGGTTTTGGTTCGGTTTGTGTATGATGATACAAATGTATCTCCCTGAGTGATAAAAGATCCCGATTACACAAGACCTCGTGTGAAAACTTTATGTCTAGTTGGAGAAGCAATGGCTTCTGTTCTTATTTGAAGAATACTTCACTACAGTGTAGAATACAAGAAATGTCAATAAAGAAATATAACTAAAAATGAGCATGACCTAAACTGTTTTAGTTACATTAGTAATTTGGCAGCATTACTTTTTGTTAAATCTGTGAATAGAAACCCATAGTCTTTGTTTTTTATTTGCATATCCTTTTTTATATTAATGTCTTAGGAAAATTATTTTAGTAGGCTAATATTGATATTTCAGAAAACATTGTTTAGGAAATTTTTATAGAAAAAATAATTCCATGTTTTTAGTGGGATTTAATTTACTTTGGGATTATTTTCTGAAATGATGATTATGAGTCATCTGATAATTAGTTACAGCCAATTGCGGTGCAATCATCATTTACGGTGATGCAGTTTCAAATTATGCAGTTCGATCGTCATTTAAGGCCAATATTAGGCGGTTTGATCGTCATTTGCTGACAAGACAATTAACAAATTGAAAATCAACTAATTAAAATCAATAATAAACAATAATTACAAACAGCAACAATTTAAACCACAGTGACAGACAGTAACAATACATGGGCATCCTATGAACTCAATTAATAATTATCATAGTTGAAGTTTATTATACAGAAATACTGTGTTGTCTTCAGATGCAGCATTCTTTGGGGTCTGTACAAATTAGGGATGAGTCGGTACCAAAATTTATCGATTCTCGATACCGATACTGATACCATCGATACCTACGATTTTTCAGTACCTATCCAATAGTATCCTATAGTTGTTAAAAACAGTTACTGGTACAAATTTATGTTAGGTACAATTAAAATGATTTAGTAGTATTTTGTAGTTAATTATGAAACTAATTTTTGAATGCCATTTTGTACATAATTTAATGTTAATTTCACTAATATGCTATAGCAATATAGAAAACAAAAACTATTTATTATAAATTCATAATGGGAAAAACTTGGTTGGTAAGATAATGACTCTAAGAAATAATGTTGGGCGTTTTGTAGCACGGGTAAACGCCAGGAGTATCTCTTCCTGTGGACTTTGTAGCGCTTGTAAACGGCGGGGGTATCGATGGTATCAGTATCGACATTGAACGAATGAATCTCGATACCAATACCAATGTCCAGGAATCGGTGGTATCGAGAGTCGACTCATCCCTAGTACAAATATAGATCAGCTGACGTCTTGCAAAGGATGAAACGACAATATACCCACCAACTGATCATAGTCATCTGTTATTTTAAACTTATTATATTTCTTACTCTGTTTCTTCCTACTGCAATAAAGTGCCCAATCAATAATCCCTGTCTTAGTACAGTAGGCTCTCAGAAATCCGGATCACACTTATCCGGACTGATAACCTTGATTACAAAAATAAATGTTGCAAATTAAATAAAAAACAGAACTTGACTGGTTAGCGCCTTCAGTTTTCACGCTATCATCTTGCATTACTCAAAAGTCATGATTTATGATTTACTGTGTTATGTTAAATATTTACAAAAATTCAACATTTAAATATTTTCGGTTTGAGCTACGGTTTTATCACGTTTTCAAGTAAAAATGTGTTCCTCTGATGATCTTAACCTCTTTTGTTTTGACCATGCTCTTGGTCCCGTTGGTGACTGATTAACGAGGTGCTGCTATATTACGGAGAGCTTATACTTTCTTCTGGAAGCTCACTCTTGTATTAGGACAAACACATATTGTCACAATTGTTCGCTGTAAAGGCGGAATTGATGATTCATGTCCACCGCCGGGAAATCCAGATTTTTCTTAATCCGGACCGCCACAATAATCTGGATTTCTGAGAGTCTACTGTACCATCCTAGGTAATTTAAGCTGAGACCGTCCTCATTTAGGATGTCCATTTCAGGAAGAGATGGAGAAGTACGCTGTGACGGAGAATGGCCGTAGCTCGCGAGCCAGTGTCAACGGCGACTCGGCCAGTGTCCGCGGCCGCTCGCCCGCCTTAAGCTGTTCCGCCTCAGTGTTCGGGGATGAAAACCCTACTCCCTATCACTCTGGCAAGGGCATGCGACAGGAGGGCCAGCGCAATTTGCAAGACTCCACCTTTTCTATATCCGGTAGGTGTAATTTTGCGGTATTTTTTGTGCAGTAACTTTATAATCGATAACTATAACGAAAATTACTTTAGCCTATAACTTCTAACTTAAATATCTGTTGGAATTTCAGTTTTATGGGAACTATTTCATTCATTCATTGAGTTATTAAAACTTTGTTTTTAGTTTTAAGAACAAAAAGACAAACTATTGACTGTCAATTTAATTGAAAACCTATTAAGACTTTAGTTGGTATATCACACGCATTCGATACTTTCATTCCTCTGCCTGCCTAGACAGGACCGACTGAATATAGATTTAAATAAAATATAATTTTAAAGTAAATTGTACCAAGCAAGTAAATTATAAAGCAAGTTTTTTTAGTGTTATTATACACCAAAAGCGTTTGGTAAAGTCCAAATAAATCTAATAATTTGCTTTGCATATGATTTAAAATGATGTATTTTATGTTTGTTTTTAAATTTAAATGATAGTAAAATTTGTTATTTTTATTAGTGTCTGCATTAATTCACCTAATTTGTGGTTCTCAAATAAAGAACAAACTAAGAGGAAAACCATTTTACTCAATTGTTTTATCTTACTTGAAATAACTCTTTTAATAAGTATAAACAAATTTTAACACATAAACGAGTTCCTCGAAAAGCTCCATAGATAATTTATATTATTGAGTCTTCTAGTTAAAGTAGTTACAAAAGGAGCTATTATACTAGTTGTTAGTACCATACCATTACTTTAGCCGCTTATGACGTGATAATATTCCGGGCAATTTCGGCCTCGCAGCACCCCTGCAAGACCCGGCGCAGTCGATATCGGCCGTCCCGCGTTGACAAGGCACGAAATGCAAGGCAACGGGGGATATAATAAGTAACTCCCGCCAAAACAACATGCTACATAACCTCAATCTAGAGGATTGATGTTTTAAACTATATATGCACTATTTTTTTAAAACAAAAACACTAAAATTACACAAGAATACACTTGAAAACAACGTATCACTGCCAAAAATGACAAACGCACAATCCGAAAAGTGACGCCACCCGACAACACTACGGGACCCACACTACACGCTGACAACAAATAACCTGCCTCCAGACAGTGCTGGGCTCACACTGAGTGGTTTAGTTTCAGTAGAGGGAGAGGACGGTTCCGACCGCGCAGCGTGCGCACGCGGCCGAGGCCGGTCGAAATTGACCGCGCCGCAGCGAACGTGTTAAGGTTTTACAAACCACTATTCAACACATTACAATATTTGATTTGATTTCAGCGGAACTGGATGACTCCGGTCGCCGATCCTGCATCCGAGTCAAGAACCCTCCCGGAGGCCAGTCGTCCGGAAGCTTCTGGTAAACCCAACCTGCCACACCACACCACATTTCATATCTATATACTGTACTCCGCTTAACACCGCATAGTTAACATCATTTTCTTTTAATTGCGACCTAGTTAAGCTGGGTTCGAACATTATGCCAAAGTAATCTAATATTTTTATCTCGGATGTGGGAATTTCCCTGAATTTTGTACCCGTTAATTTGTTGACACTTTTGCTTATAAGTCGTTATTAACATTTGTGTTTGATCCGTGTTATGCCCGCTTTCACACGATACTGTTGAAAGTCGACTGGCTTTATAAGACTTTAGAGTGTAATTTTGTTCAATTCTGAACCATTTCAGTTAAGTTGGCACAAATTAAAGTAGACACATGTATAAAGAACGATATATTGCTATCCGTCGATATTCATTTTGAAACATTTATGCATAAAATTAAACAAATAGTTTTGTAAATTTTGCTGTGTTTGATATTAACAGTTTATTATTGATTGGTTAATGTCTGTTTATTGTCGGTTGTTTGGTTGTGGTAGATGAGACGAGTTGCTGGGCACAGCTTTCCCACACTCGATTGGTCTGACTAATTGATACAAGACATTAGACTGTATAATGTCGCCTACAAAACATGTATGCATATGACATCAACTTAGCTATTAGCCTGTCAGATTACAAGAGTTATCCTTTTAGTTGTTAGTGAATTTCCTTTAGAAAAGTGAACTATTAGCATGACCCGCACGTTGAGACTTAAGCCCGGGACCACCCTAGAAGTTCCTAACGTGACCCCCTGAACAGTTTTGAGGGTTCGCTAAAAACTTTATATATGTGTTGTCACTCTAGCGTTCGCAATTTTTGTCCGATTTACTTCAAATTTGGTATGGACTTTCCTTTCTATAATCAGTTGGACAAGTTTGTTGGGCAAAACAATCGGAAAATTCTAACCCCCTTTTTTGGGGGATTTTAAGTTTTCTAATTTTGAATTTTTGGGCCCAAAAAGGGTCAGAAAAAACCCGGATGTAAAACTAATGCATGTGAAAAGATGGAGACCAATGAGGCAAAACTTTTAAGCCACCTCTCATCATTCTAGCACAAGTATTAACCGAGTTATTAAAGAAAATGTTAATTGTCTTAAGACAGTACGTTGTCTTATGGGGATTTTACCATCACCCCCAACACCCCTATACCAACTTGTTATCCTGACTATACCTCCTCTTAACCTTATAATGTTCACCATCGCCATCCTAATAGTGAATTTAAATATAACCTGGAGCATCAGAACCGGCAAAAAATAACATTTTCAATTTTTCAAAAAAATGTTACAAGTGTTGTTTTAAACCCTTTATTAGATTTTTCTAAAGGTTTTAATGTGGGAATTCACTTCCCTCACATCAGCGTGCTGCGTGCGAACTCGTTTCAAAGTGACAACCATTTAATTTTCATCGAGTAAAAATAATAACTTCCATAGTTGCTGTAAATATTAAATTCATTGATTTTTTGAATGAAGTAAAATATATAGAAGATCACAATGCTCAACGAGTTATACACCTGAAACCATGGTTGTTGTTTTACTCTGGAAACATTAACGAGCTATACCCTGAAACCATGGTTGTTGTTTTACTCTGGAAACATTAACTCAGTTTGGATTTTAAAAAAAATCTTAAATATTTTATCAGAAAACCGAGTTTGAAGATTAGAAAAACGAACAGAGGTTACACTTTTTCACTTAAATAATTCTTGTAAGTTGATATAATTTTTTTCACAAGTCCCACATATTTGTACAATCTACAGTAGTTTTTCTATGGAATGGTTCAGTATTGTATAATTTTTCGCTAAATTTTGTTATTGTGCCCTCCAGCTATGAACAAATTACTCATCAACGGATATTTAAACACTGCCATTTTAGTGTTGTCTGCAGTCTAGTTTTAATATTTAATATTTACTTGTGTATTCAAATTAAAAGCATCTCACCTTCCTTCATGTACTTTCTTAACTTGGCTTTTCCAGAAATGTGCTATACATTTGCTATAATTGGTAAAATAAACAAATAGCTAGGTTGATAAAATTGTATCGAGGTTACAGTTAATTGTCTTCCAGAGCCGATGTGGTTAAAACATGGAAAACATACAATATTGTTAGATAGTGTATAATTTACTAAGGTGCATCATAAAAATGAAAAGACAGATAAGTTAAAAGATGAGCTTTAGAGGAAGAATTGCAAAATAAAAACAATAATTTAAGATGCCAACCTCAAGGTTACGATATACCTCCATGCAAAAAACCTGAGCGAATATTCAGTTTTTGAGTAACAAGAGAAAAAGCATTTTAAAATGTGATACATGGGGAGTAAATAGCAATTTAAATAAAGGTAATTCAATATTTTCTGAGAAATCACAGTAGTAGCTTAATCTCTATTCATACGAAAGAAAGATTTTTAATATAATATAGACCATAAGTAATTTCATATTAATTTCTGTTGAAAAAATAGCGGTGAAATTGTGATAGACCTTTTCCATTGTGGACAATTCTTTTGCATTACTAAATACAGATTTGTCTTATGTAAATTACGTTTTCAAATGTAAGTGCATTTTTTAATACTTACATCATCCTGCAGTTCTGTGCTTTTGTTTTAATATTGCTTTTGAAAACAATATTTGGATTGATACCATAAAGCTCACATTAGTATTATGATATTTGCTTTTGCAGATTTTTGAAAAATGAATATGTTCCCTAACATCTTGTGCTACTTTTATACTACTTTTGTGCCCTTTGCTTTCCCATGTGCTTCATTAAATTTGAAGTCTTTTATAAATATTTGTGAAAGTTTTAGTAGTAATGTTTAGAATAGTGATGTTGATTATGATTTTAAACCTTAAATTTTAACTATTTTATGGTGAGCTTAATTTACAGTAAACAAATGTCTAGATAATACTAGTGTCACTAAAGACTTCAAATTTGTAATATGTTCTTGTCTTTTGCAAATGTAGCTTATAACCGTTATAATGTAAATTAATGGGTAACACGTTTATTTGCAATAACGGAATACTAACACTATTTTACCCAGCTAGTAAATAAGAATTAAATCTCACCGACCAAAAAAACAGTTAGCTCAATTTTTATTTGATAAAGTTCTAGTCAATGAAGCAATGGTCGTTTTGCAATTTGTTCATGGGCAGTGTTTACTTAGTATATTTATCATTTTTTATTTGTTAATATCGTGGTATTTAACCCCTATCTAAAGTCATTGGAACCATGTCAGTTTCTCATGATATATACAATAGAGTCTCGATTATCCGACCTTCAGTTATCCGACCTTCCGTGTTATCCAACCGACCCCGTGCACGATCAAACGATCAATTTCCGTGCTCCTAGAAAAAAAAACTAAAATTAAAATTGTTTAACATTGTTTTTCTTATTTACCGTGTTTTTATTTTTTTCCATGTTTTCCGACTGTCCCCGTGCACGATCGAACGATCGATTATCGCCGATTAGAAAAGAAATCAAAATTTTTACATTGTTTTTATTATTTTCCGTGTTGTCCGACCTTCCTGCTTATCCGACTTTGGTGTGGCCGGTTTAGGTCGGATAATCGAGACTCTACTGTATATTAAAATACACTCATATATATATATAGTTGCGTCAAAAGAACACAAAAGTTGTGTTTTGGGCAACAATTAACACCTCATTTTTGTTTTCACGTGTACGGGCTGTAATCAAGAAATGTGAAGGCTGTTCTGAGGTCAACTCAGTAACGTGTAATTTGTGCCGTTTAAACTTCTAAGGATTGTGTTTAGTGACTGGTTAGTTTTAAAATTTCACTATCATCTATTGTATCGTTATTTATTTCATCACAAAAATCATTTACATTAAGGTCGTTATTATGTTAGTGAATCACGAATGATGACCTCTAGAAACCAAAGAAATGGGTTACCAGTGAGCACAAACTTCAAAACTTCTAGTTCTAGTCACCTTTATTTTACACTCTTTGTTCATACGATGAAGTTTTGGTGAAATGCTTTTTTAGACCCAGTTTTTATTTTTTATTTTCGATACTAAGTCAGAACATGTAAGGGTAGAAATCTGTAGCAATATAGTAAATTGTCACTGTTTACGCTTCCTCGTAGATTTCAATCCTAGCATTTCTTTGTAATTCAAGGAAATATTGCCATACAAAAATTTAAATACGTTTCTAGTTAGAGTTGGAAAACAAGTTTTGTAGGAGTTTTTAATCGATGCTGTCTAAAACATATACTGGTGTTAAATATTTTAATTATCGATGGGCTCGAATGAGGTTTCATGAGTGACAGTGCAATGGTACATCACTGAGGTTTAATGTTATCGCTCTCGGTAACAATAACGTTGATTTAGAACCTTTAGCTTAGAGGTGGTGTGAAATGTTTTGTGATACTACACTAAGACTTGTCTAACATCAATGTTCAGTGCTTAGTTAGTGTTGTGACATGCTGTTGTTTATTCTGTTAATCGGATCGTTTCGAGCTATACGTTACTTGTTAGAAAAAGTGTACTTGTTAAGATTATATTTAGTTGAGAGTACAAAATTTATTACAAATAATTATAATAAGTTATCGTTTGATTTGCTGCGTGTTGAAGCTAGTGGCATGATGCGCTGTTTGTGAAGGTTAAGAGGGTTGTCACACGTTATGCTTTAGTATATTAGATATTTATTATGTAAGCGTTATATTTTGATTGTTTTACCACCTTATATTGATGGAGCGCTTACACTGAGGTTGAGGATTGTATGAGTAGTAACAGAATGTAACGTTATTCACTATTCGGTATACAAGTAAATGTGGGAGGCACTGGCCTTCAGTAGTTAGCGAGATGTTTACTGTACTCTATATTTATTACCTCTTTTAAATAAACAAAGCAAATTAAGTTACTGTGTTATATTGAATTGAAATACATTTCTAATCAATGTCTTTTGACTTTATTTTTGAATCCTTTTTTTAGAATTACAAACAAATTAAAAGCAGGATTGGTATAAGTTAATTTATATTCTACCGATTGGTATAAATTACAATGACCAATTGGTGCAATTTACAAAACGGTCAAAAACAAACATAACCAACTACCGTCCAGTTTCTGTTCCGCGTAATGTTTCTAAAATAATTGAAAGGGCAATTCACTGCAAAACAATTCAATATTTAGACTAAAATAAAATGTTAAAACTCCCAATATGGGTTTAAGAAATACACAAACAGAGAAGAGAGACATCGTGAATCTATTCTTCATCTGAAGAAGTCTCCATTAGAGACGAAATATTATGTAATGTGTGTGTCAAAATATCTTCTTATTGTTGCTGTGCTCATTTGAAACAGTTTCTTCAGATGAGTTAGCTGTCAAATTGTTTTCAATGAAACTCCTATGCCAAGTGATTTTCTCTTGTAAACTTAACCTTAAAGAAACCACACATTTCTTGGAGTAATCTTTGACGAAAATTTAAAATGGAAACAGCATATAGAACATTAAACTAATAAACTAGTTTTGGATTAGGCTTTTTGCCAATTGAGCAGGAAAATATGGATAGGACAAGCAGGCTTACCTTGGAAAGTACAAGCATCCTAATGATAGCACACTGACACTGCAAGATGCACATAAAAGAATACTTCAAGGCCACTGGCCTCTTTGTCAACTTGGCTAAGAACAAAGTTTTCTTATTCAAGTCGACAAAGAGGCCAGTGGCCTTGAAATATTCTTGTATGTATGTTTTGTAGTGTCAGTGTGCTATTATTAGGATGCCTGTTCTTTCCAAGGTAGGCCTGCTTTGGAGGATGAGGACAACTGGGACTGTTTTGTCACGTTTGGTCCAGGGCAACCTCCACAAAAAAAAGACTGATTTAGAAGTGGACCAGTCCTTCTTCCCATCATTGGCCCAACCCTTGAAATTCCCTTCGTTGGCACAACCGTCATTTGTCAACAAAGGGCCAACAAACCAATCCCCAACAGTCAGCCAACAACATTTAAATTAATAAACAATGCAACCTACCTTATTTTCACAAATAATTCTTTAATAATATATATTTTTAAAAAGGATTTTAGTTGCAAAAATATAGGTTTTGAACCTACGACCTTTGACCTATTGTGCACTCGCATTAACTCCACAGCTATCCTGATTCATGTTATTCTTATGGAGAATAATTACAATATTATATATATTGCTTATTTGTGACAACAATATTTTTATGAAACTTGGTAAGTGGCCTTATGTAGCCACTTATATACAAGTCACATATATATATGCATTGGACATTTGCCGAGTATGCAGGCTTGCTAGGCGAGGGTATTTTACTAACTTCTTGTCAGCATGCTGCGACTCATTTTTGAAAACCTCTTTCAAATAATATTTTTTTCCGTCCTACAGCCATATAATTGCCTATCACTTTTTGAAACAGGTAAACAGTTTAGCCAGTTAAGTATTTCCTTAGGGATCACAGCTCTGTGAGCAAGAAGAAGATAATTTATACTGATATAATTACTGTTGACATTAGGTTGGTTAGTTAAGTAAATTAATTTTGTTATTGTTAATGTTATTTGTATGTACAAATATTTTCACAAAACTGCTGTAGTTTGTGCAGATGCAAATATTCTGCGTTATTCTCGATTCCTCGTTCACCGTACAGTACAGGTTTCATCAGGGATAGCCATGCTGCTACTGGGCTGAGTACAACATGTGTGTTGTAATGCAGGTTTTATCGAACGTCTCCGTTATTGCTTTCAGGACAGCAGTACATTTAGAACTGCCATTTGAGAACAAACATGGATTATTTATGGTACTTCATGGTGAACGTGGTATCGTCTGAAAGAACAGTTTGGTTATGTGTTTTGATCGTGCTGGGCGATAACTTGCATTTATCAGATAGTTTCGTTGTGTTTTGATCGTACTGGGCGATAACTTGCATTTATCAGATGGTTTTGTTGTGTTTTGATCGTGCTGGGCGATAACTTGCATTTATCAGATAGTTTCGTTGTGTTTTGATCGTGCTGGGCGATAACTTGCATTTATCAGATAGTTTCGTTGTGTTTTGATCGTGCTGGGCGATAACTTGCATTTATCAGATGGTTTTGTTGTGTTTTGATCGTGCTGGGCGATAACTTGCATTTATCAGATAGTTTTGTTGTGTTTATATCGTGCTGGGCGATAACTTGCATTTATCAGATAGTTTGGTTGTGTGTTTTGATCGTGCTGGGTCATAACTTGCATTTATCAGATGATTTGGTTGTGTATTTTTATCGTGCTGGGCGATAACTTAAATTTATCAGATAGTTTCGTTGTGTTTTGATCGTGCTGGGCGATAACTTGCATTTATCAGATAGTTTGGTTGTGTGTTTTGATCGTGCTGGGCGATAACTTGCATTTATCAGATAGTTTTGTTGTGTTTTGATCGTGCTGGGCGATAACTTGCATTTATCACATAGTTTGGTTGTGTGTTTTGATCGTGCTGGGCGATAACTTGCATTTATCAGATAGTTTTGTTGTGTTTTGATCGTGCTGGGCAATAACTTGCATTTATCAGATAGTTTGGTTGTGTGTTTTGATCGTGCTGGGCGATAACTTGCATTTATCAGAATTTGACAGATGATTACTGATTATTGATTGTAGACATTTAAAGAACGAGGTAATAAAAACAATAATTGAATTCAACAGTGTTCTATTGAATATCTATTTCTAGTAAACATGTAAAATGTATAAACATCAATATAAAACATTAAGGCAACATGAAAGAACGTAGTGATACTCTTAGCAAATGAAGACCAAGCCATAAAACAAGGTTGCCATTTATTTATATAGATTGTAATTTGTGAATTAGTATTCGCTGAAATCCTCAAGAGCATTACAGGTCAATTAGACACATTAATTTTTTCTATATTCAACATTTTATGAAAATACTCAATGAATAAAAATTATATTGCTAATAGAATCAAATTTTAAAATATAGTTTAAATTCTCTTTTAAAAAGTAAATTACTCCATGGTATCTTCAGGTCATATGATAATTAGGGGTGGGCGAGTACTCTTGAGACTTTGAGTACCTGTCGAGTATTTTCTAATACTCGAAGGCCGAGCGAGTATTAGAGACTACTTAAAAATTTGATTCGAGTAGTTGATTACTCCTGCCGTTTACCCCAAATAGTTGAAAATGTTAAATCTACTCCCGCCGTTTACCCCAAATAGTTGAAAATGTTAAAGCTACTCCCGCCGTTTACCCACGTTTACGCCGCTAACCAAAATAAGTGACTGAAATAAAGACAAATCAGTCCAACATTTATTTTTAGCTCAGAAGAAAGGAGATTATTATTTATTATAATCCATTACTTATAAATAATGGATTATATTTCTTTTTATTTAGTTATATACAACTATTTACAGGTGGGTTATTTATGGATACATGTGAGTTAAGACAAGTAAGAGGCATAGGGGATGTTTGGGTGGGGGTCAAAAAATCACTTTCTTGTTAAAATGTTCTGGTTTTGATAAACTAACCCAAAATTGTGTATGGATATATATTTGTAATACTTGTTTTTTTTTTGTTATGCTTGTTGAAAACAATGTACAATATATATTTTTTTACAATTTAAATCATTATTCATCCATGGTAAAATTAAGGTTAAAATAAAATAAATAATGACATTAATAATTCAATAAAGTGTTATATTTAAAATTAAAGTTTAATATGTACAAAAAATTGTTTTCAATAAAAAAAATTGAAATGAGTTTTTTTTTACTTATTAAAGAAATACTCGACTCGATACTCGGGTAGTTTGGATCAATACTCGTCGACTCGATTAAAATAAACGGTATCAGGAAACTGACACATACTTTCTCCCTTTTAGCCCAACTTTAATGGATAAATTACTTTTTATTTACTAAATATAGAATACAAAGCACGGTCGAATGTACAGAAAATCTCGTAAACAAGTTGTTTTAAAAAACATCCACCCAAATCCCTGCTTTGGAGGCACTACAGAATCCATTGCTACACTCGTGGTTTTAAGAGGGGAAATGCCACCTATTCCCCCCAGGGTTATTAAGGGGCAACATATTTCAAATTTCCTCTGTTGGTCAATGCTAACTTGACAAGCATATCAAGTTTGATTGAAATTGATCAGTAAATAAGAGAGAAATAGTAATTTTTTTATTCTCCATAAGAATAACATTGGACAACGTACTGCGTTTACCGCAAAATGAAAATTTCAATTTTCTCCGAAACCAGCAATCGTAGAATAGTAATTCAAAATACTAAATTATTTAGTTTTTTGAGTTATTTTTAATGGTGAATAGTAATATTTTTTATATTTATGTATTTTTATGAAAAATCCAAAAAACTGAATTTTTGATGTTTTAAGTCCTGTAATTTCTGAACCCGAATTTTTACAGGAATGCGGGTGGTGTCGTTTTGTTGGAAAACTAAAGTTCTACAAACGACTAAAATTTAATCAAAATCGTTAGAGCCGTTTTTGAGAAATTTGGATTTTTCATGTTTTTTGGGGGATAATTACCCTTAAAAATCAAAAATTCGAAAAAATGAAAAAAACGCCTGGAGATATCGTGGATTAGTACCTACATACCAAATTTCATAAAAATCGGCCCATTGGTTAGGGCTCTAGCTCTGTACACATCCACACAGACACACACACACACGGACACACACACATACACACACACACAGACAGACATCACGTAAAAACCACTTTTTTGAGTTCAGGGAGCACCAAAACGAATATTTCCACTAACAACTCAAATTCGAAAATTTTTACGAAAACAATACTTTCTCCATATACTATGTATAGGGGGAGAAAGTAAAAAACACAACTCGTCCACCCCTAATGATAATAACCCACATAATAATAAAGAATCTGCATCTCAGATATATGTTTGCACTCAATCTAAAAAATTAATACCAGCATTAATTTCACCCAAGTACCTGGATTTCCATACTCTGGGACAACCTTATGTTATGTTGTAAAATGGCATTGTACAAAAAAGTGCTTTAAAAGCACCAAGGATCATTCACAACCCTTTGATCTTGGCTATCTCAATCTGTAAAACGATTATACATTTTGATATCTGCAAAGCATTCTTCTTCATTGATCTAGTATACATGTTGTTGTGGAGATTTTTTACATTTCAAATACTCTTAAAAAATAGCATGTTTTCTATATCACTGAAAAAATCTCAATACGCTTCTTAGAACCCACAACCATAGAACATAATGCCACACAACTACCTGGCACATACACATTGATGTACCACTTAACAACTAATGCACTATGATATATCTATACAAATGAAATATATAGACCTGTGGGTACACAAAATATTAATAGACTACTCAGGACGGATCACAGAGTTTACAAGGCACATATATACGAAAGAAACTTCAATAAATAATGGATTATATTTCTTTTTATTTAGTTATATACAACTATTTTAGTTGTGAAGATGTTGTTGTGTGATTAATGTAATTGTGGACTTTATGAAAAAAATATATAAATATGCAAAATTATTACTTTTTTTTAGGCAACCAACATTTATTAGTAATGAATATTACTGATTTTGAATTATAATAATTTTACTTTTGCATGAATTGCCAATGATTAGACACAATTATTGACAATGATTATCCGTCTGTATGTAAATCAGTATAAGTGTAGATATATCTTAAGTGTTGTAAGACGTCTTTTATTACATCCCGTAAATGATTATACTAATTGATTTATATTTAAGGAGCAAGGCTAAACGATTTTTAAGCTAGGCATTTTACTTGTTACCAGAAAAATACCCTAAAGAACATTGTGATTAAAAAACTGACCAAGTGCATTTATTTCCAAGCACAAAATGCACTCGCATAAAGATAGGTTTTGTACAAATGTTGAAAAAGAGCTTCCGCAAAGCTATAAACAAGATCTAACTTTGGCTTTGATACTATGACATTTGGAAACAACGTTACAAAACACAGTATTTTATATATAGGTTAATTAAATGTAACACTAAAACTGAAATGTGCTCTTTGTAAAATAGTATAACATACCATCCATAAGCGTAATTTCAGTATTTTGATTGGAGGGGCAAAGATGGTCGTGATCGTGATTATTGCGACTTTATACATATTACAATAACATGTTCTTCAAATCAAATACCATCTAATTAGTAACAATGAGAAAACCAACATATCAGCCAATCACTGCAAACTGGCATATGTCAATTCCTAATGGAAAGAATACAAATAAAAAGCTACAGAAGTACTTGTTATCTTAAGTTCAAGTAAATCATACTAATGATTTATTTGTATGAAAATCCTTTTCTTTTTAGCAAATTTCCCCTATAGGGAAGAAGCTATTGCCGTAATCGGCATGGTAAGACTTCGGCTCGGGACAGTGACAACTTTTCGTTTTGAGGTCCCCAGATGCCAAAAAACCATTTGTTCAAAACTATATATATATGTCTGTGAGCACGATAACTCTCGTAACAATGATCCAATTTGATACAAACGTGTAAAGCAACATTTATGACTTTATAAGTTTGAAAACCAGACAGATCGACTTATTCAAAGGGATATTTTGGGGGAGTTTTGTATCCCAAACATGGGGTTTTTTATTTTTCTATATATAATCTTTGAAACAGTCAAATTTTGGTTTTCACCACTGGATTAAGCCTAAAAAAACACACAATTTGGTGTTTTGATCATTGCTCTTTGTTAATTGGTTACAAATATATTGAAAGTGCTTAACACAGTACGTTGTGCAATGTTATTCTTATGGGGAATAAGAACAATTTTATATCTCGCTTATTTATGAACTTATACTGACAAAACCTGGTACATGGCTTCATCTGGTTGTGGTCATTGTTATTTGCACAAAAAACAGTTTTTACCGATGGTTCCTGTAGCAGCAAACCTGGGTACTCAGCTCCCTTGTTATTGTTATGGAGAATAATTAAAATGGCATATACCGCTTATTTATGAATGTATATTGATGAAACTTGGTATGTGGCTTCACCTAGTTGAGTGTTATTGATATTTGCATAAAAACCCATACTTTTTGATCCCTGTTACAGCAAACTGCTTACCCAGCCCCCATGTTATTCTTATGGAGAATAATTTAAATGTTGTATATTGCTTATTTATGAATGTATAATAAAGAAATTTGATAAGCGGCTTTCTGTGCTATTACGACATATATATATATATATATATATATATATATATATATATATATATGCATTGGAAGTTTGCTGAGTGCGCAGGTTTGCTGTGACAGGGGTGATTCCAACTTATTTCTTGCTTTACCTGAAATCTCTCAAACCACAAAAACCAGTTGTGGTATTTTGTTATGTATTAATATATAACAATTTGGTATATAAAAGATTTAAGTGTCGGTATCAATTCTCAGCCCCATTGGTTGTCGAAAAAGCAGATCTAAGAACCGAATAATAATTTTCAGTTGTAGATCTGCGATTCACACAGAAAACTTGATCAAACAATATAATTTCCAACAAATAGCAATTGGACTGGAGAAATTAGATGAAAATAAGATTAAATGATTGCAATTTGACAATAATCACAACTTAACAAGGTCAAGCTAGCCCAAATCTGTAACCAAGTTTTTTTTAGGTCGGCAAATCGGTATGACCAAACAGCATAAACCTGGTGAAAACTACAACAAGAAAACAACAATTTATACCAGCCAAAATCTAAATAACTATACAGCACAATAACATACCAATAAATTAATACTTTCTTATCTGAAAGTGTTTTAAGCGATGGAAAGTGAATGATAACTCACTCACTCACATATACAAATTCAAGGCCACTTCCAGATGAGGTAGAAACGTGAAATTTGGCATGCAGGTAGCTAATACCTAGAAACCTCCGGAAAAATTGTCAAAAGTTACAATTTCCAATTTTCAAACCTCTAATTTTTTACCTTGAAAATTGGAAATTTTAACATTGGGCTTATGGAGTTTCAAATCAAAACAAAGAATCATAACAGCTGTAGCAAGATATACAGTAACTGTCAATTAAACTTTCGTTTGATAGGACCATTGAATAAAGATAAAATCTAGAGTGGATACATCCCAAATGAATACAAATAATACACAGTAAAAAAGTACTTGGTTTTGCCGAAAAATACGTACACAATATTTTAACCCGCACAAACCTTATCACACAAATATAAAATGCATCGTTCTTTAAAAAAGTTCTGAAATAAAAAAATGTAAAATATTTACTGCATTTGCTACACTTATTCACCCTTCTGTAATATTTTGAACCACAATGGTGGAAATTGGCTACAAAACCTCTATATTGACTTTGTCTCAGCTGTGTTCATAGCCTATAAGTGAGTGAGCTGCTAGACTTTTCTAAAATAAAATATAAAATTTGCAAAACACTATTTAAACTGTTGGTTTCAACATTTGTTTTGACCGAAAATCCCTCTTCTTAGAAAAATAAAAACATTTGTGTATATGTTTCTGAATATTTCCAGAAAAAATCTCTTTTAATTTAATGTACAGCATAGAACGCTCTATGAAACTGAAATTTATCTCAATTTTCCATTATATACCTTTTTAATTTATTAGAGGTCCTAAACATCCCTGAAAAGGAATTAAAACCCTTTCAGGCATAGCGACGGTAGCGATGACGCACTGTACCGTGTAGTATTACCACTATCAAGAATAAAAACACATCTCCAACTTTAGCATCACGATTATGCTAATCGTAAAAGTACAAATGATATGTAAATGTAAATTAATAACGTGTATCATATTAATTACACGGATATCGTAAAAAAACTACAAGGAATATTATAACCGTTTTTGCCTAAGTGAGTGTATATTTTGTCTTAATTAAGTTATTTACTTATCAACTCAGTTTAAAATTATAATATTCTTTCAACTTTCAAGTAACCATGATTTTCACCCTGAGAGCTCGTCCTTTAAACCCGACATTGCTTGACCCTGTTAATGGGATTATGAAATAGACAATAAAAGTAAATTCATATTGTTTGTAAATTTGGTAAATTAATTACGTGTTGTAAGCCCACATTTTTTAAACTGACTGATAACAGTATAAAATTTGAAAGTGATTTAAGCGATGGAAAATGAATGATCAACTGATTTGTGTCAAGAACCAGATTAGAACCAAATTGGGGTAAATGGGAGCTGACACCACTATACTTAAGTAAATTTGACTTACTGTATACAAATAAATAGGATAAATAAACTACGTCTCACAACACTAAAAAGTATATTTACACTTATACTGTACTTAAATTTGTGTATGTACTATATAAATATACTTTTCAGTGTTGTGAGACGTAGTTTATTTATCCTATTTAGTTGTAACAACACGTATCATGCTACTAAAGAAATTGTGTATACAAAAATATAATATATAATATTTATAATAACAAAATAACTATCTATATATCTCTCTATGAGGATTTTTTAAAATTTTATCGCTAAAAAATACTGAAATTAAACAATTTTACTTTACACTCCTAAAATAATTTTATTTTTACCCTGAAAACATTGTGCACATATATTTCTTTATTTAGTAAAATAAATTAGGACACTTAAATATTGCTAATAATACACCACTTCTATCTATAGGAAAATTAGGTAGAAATATAACAAAAAGAGATCATTTTCATCTTGTTAACTTCAACTTAGAGAAATTAAGGAAGAAACTAATACCTGATATAGTTTGAGTTTAGCCGTTGATTGTCACAAGTACCATAAATGAACACTCACTTACCAAGTCAGTTGTAGGTCATGATTGTGACACTAGACATCGTTTCACAGTAGAAAAACATAATTTAGAATTTATCAAGAAAAAAACTTCATACATGAGCTCTAAACAAATATATTCCTGATAAAATTAAAAGGATTAATAATGAAAGAAAATTTAAGAATGCTCTAAAGGCTTACCTTATAAGTAGTAGGCCAGTGTATTCAAAGGATGAGTTTTTTTTGTCTAGATATAACTATGCCTTAAAATAATATTATCAGTCGATAAGAATGATTGTATCTAGCATAACCTGGTGATAAATAATTTTGTATTATACTTGATGTTTTAGATTGTTTTTTCATTGTTTAACTTTATAATTTTAGTTACTGGTATAAAATATACCTTTTTGACACTATTCTGTCTGTATATGCAGCATTTTTTTGAATAAAGATATTTGAATTGAATTGAATACTAAAACACGACCTTTAGAACACAACAAATAAATAAATTAAAGTTCTTAAAAAACAAGAAAATGAAAGAATGTTCGTACAGAAAATGTGCAATTCAATTATTAAACAAGTCAGACTGGTCCCAATTTCAGCTAACACTCCCAGGGTTGCAGGTTTGCAGGGCCAGTAAGCATCAGTCCCGGTGCCAATAGCAGCTAACACCCAGTGGTTGCAGGGCCAGTAAGCATCAGTCCCGAGCCAATAGCAGCTAACACCCAGTGGTTGCAGGGCCATTAAGCATCAGTCCCGGTGCCAATAGCAGCTAACACCCAGTGGTTGCAGGGCCATTAAGCATCAGTCCCGGTGCCAATAGCAGCTAACACCCAGTGGTTGCAGGGCCAGTAAGCATCAGTCCCGGTTCCAATAGCAGCTAACACCCAGTGGTTGCAGGGCCAGTAAGCATCAGTCCCGGTGCCAATAGCAGCTAACACCCAGTGGTTGCAGGGCCAGTAAGCGTCAGTCCCGGTGCCAATAGCAGCTAACACCCAGTGGTTGCAGGGCCAGTAAGTATCAGTCCCGGTGCCAATAGCAGCTAACACCCAGTGGTTGCAGGGCCATTAAACATCAGTCCCGGTGCCAATAGCAGCTAACACCCAGTGGTTGCAGGGCCAGTAAGCGTCAGTCCCAGTGCCAATAGCAGCTAACACCCAGTGGTTGCAGGGCCAGTAAGCATCAGTCCCGGTGCCAATAGCAGCTAACACCCAGCGGTTGCAGGGCCAGTAAGCATCATTCCTTTCTCACACAGTTTTTTGCCTACATCTTGCACACATTCTGTATAAAGGTTGCTTATTTTGCTGCCCAACTCTAATGACAAACCTAGTTTTAACTCAAGTTTTCTTAGTGAATAAAATCTGTCAGTAAACGTTTTACTTTTAAAACGACATGTTAACAGTTAGAGAGGAACTACTTGCTGACGAATCGAACATTCTCGATGGTTTTAAAACATTATAAATAAGTAAACAAGTAATTACACTTATTGACTAAGCATCACAAAACCAGCATAAGAATTTTTGATGCGAAACATTTTCTCAAACAGTGAACAATTTTTCTAGTGGATTTAGTAAAATCTAAGGTAAATGTATCATACTTCTAAGTATTCTCCTGACTGTTTCAGTTTCAGTGTTTTTAACCTTTGGTAACATTACAAATGCTTGGTAAGTTTTGAAAACAGTACATAAAAAAGAAGTTATACTTAATTATAAAAGAGTAATTAACCTAAAAAAACTAACATTATAAATAACAAGAGCTGAATAAATAATACATGGACGGTAAGTATTCTATAACAATGATAAATGTATTCGATGGTGAACATAACACTGCTTTTTCAAGCCGAAACTCAAACATCTCAACTTCCAAGGGATTTGAGTGATGGATTACTAAACCGTGATGCGAGTTACACATTTTGGAGTTGGATAAATAGGATGCTGAGAAACTTCCCGAGAGGATAACAAAGAATTAAAGATGTAATCGATATAACAAAGTTAAGGCTAGGCTCGAATCAAAGTTTGTTCTCGAGTATGCTTATATTAAAATATTGTTTTAGCTTAGGCTTTCTCTGTAGTTCGCAATAAGAATAAATGTTCATATGAAACCCGTCTTTAGACATCTAGACACGATTCTAAAAAAAAAAACAACTTACATAAAGCACAAATGATAAAAAAATAAAACAATTTGAGGTGAAAAAACAGTGAAAAACAGATCACAGAATAGTGAAATTGTGTTTCTGCTTGAAGTAAAGGGACTAAGAAACAGAAATATCCTGGGGAGGAAAATGCCCAGGAAAGGCAATGTTGCAAATAATGGCTACGGTGATGAGAATAGTGAACACTGCGATGCTGACCCGCCACAGAGTGCGCTCCCAGGACTGGACCTCGAGATTGCGCAGCACGTAGAGCCCCACCAGCAGACCCGCGGCCGCTCCTCCCAGGTGAGCCACATAACCCACCTGCAATCAAATCAAGTAATGATCCGCCGAGTAAGTTTACAGAGATCAGGATGTCTGGGGAAACTTTGGCTGATGTTTTTCAAAAACACTAAGTAACGACTTCGCAAGTTTTTTTATGGCTTTGAAAAGATTTATGATTCTGACAGCCAGTTTATGTATTATTGGCAAAAATGTCAACCTGATATTATTGAACAAAAAAGCTAACCAGACCTGGTAATTACAGACAAAGCTGTGACCCCCCTCCCCATCAACCCAAACCTCAACCTGTAGCTTTGAGATAAGACTGATACGTGCAGCCTCGCTCCCTCACTTGTTGTTTGTTTCTGGTTCCGAGCGAACTGATCACCGGAAATGACAAGCTATGGAACACATTCAGCTCAGAGACTTGTGTAATTCAAAACCTTGATTTCATATATTATCGTTTTGGAAATGAATCCCGTTTCTAATATTTCGTGCCACTAAACTTTTTTGACATGGAAAAAACATGCAACTCAAAATCTTATATAATAAAAAAGAAATCTAAATATTTAAAAACCACAAATGCACACACCTGTAGTCAACGTATCACAATACGCTGTGTATAAAAAACAATGATGTGTTTCTTTATGAAAAGTAATAATGAAAACAAGCCTCAAAACTAATAACAGTACACCTGTTCTGAGCGTGGGAAATATTTCGTCCAGGGGAACCCAAACAATCGTCAAAACCGACTAAGATTCTGAAAGTTCCGGGAATCTGTGAGGCTGAAGTTTGCAATGAAAACACACCTGTAGACCGGAGCCTTAGGAATTTACTGATCCACCAAAAAAGAGACACTCACTCAATGAAATAGTTCACTAGCCTTACCTTATTATCTTGATTGGCAATGTAACGGGCATGGATGGATGACCCCAAATCTACGACTGTCAAAACGAGGAACACTAGGAGTTGCCAAATCGCAAACTGCATTTCCGACCAGTTCTGTAAACATGACATCTGCAATCAGGATCATGGAATAGACGGTCTAAACTATCAAGGCTCATAAATCCAAAGGATATCAGCAGTGTAATATAAGCAAGGTCAACTTTCAGGAAGCGCTATCCTCTCTTTGACTGTTCAAGTAACTCGGTTTTAATGTCAAATTTAAAATATAGTAATCCTCAGGTAAAATGCATTTTTTATTTTAAAATCCAACTATTAGAATTTTATAACATTTTTAATCCACCCGTTGATTATCAAACAATACCTTCTTAATTTACAGATAAATTTAAAATTTTAAAATTTAACTCACTAGAGTACCAAATGTTTCAAATTGAAACTAAAACAAAATTTCTTGGACAGTCGGCTGAGCAGTCACACTTCCTGAAATTTAACATTGGCGTACGAGATAAAAATCAACGATGGCTTTCAGGATATTTCAGTGATGAAGACTCTTCAGATGTTCTCTGTCATAAGTTTAACATTACGGTTGAACAACCCTCTTGGAATACTCACCATGATGATCGTTGCTATGTGAGCTGTGATGAGGGCGTAGACGCCACCAGACGCACCCGCGAGGTAGACGTAAGGATCTGACATCGAGGTAGCGAGAGAGCCAGCGATGACTCCGGCAAAATAGACGATGAGAACACGCCACCAACGGTGCACCATCTCAAGCGGGATACCGAGCAGCACTTGCACCATGATGTTCACTCCCAGGTGAAACACCCTGGAACATATATTTTTCAGTTCAATAAATCAATCAAATAATCTTTATTTCAATATACAGAGTGTTCAGAAAGGGTTGTTACAAACTTCGGGGGCTGGTAAGACTTATCAATTCGAACAACAAATTTGATATAAACATAGGTTGAAAAATTTCTGTTTAGCCGCTAGAGGCCATTTTGTATTTTTTACATACAAACTATATCTCGAGAACTATTTAAGCTTCAGAAACCACACTTTGCACGTACGTTAAATAATCAAAGAAGCAAATAATACCAAATATTATCAAGTTGTCTTAAATATTTTCAAAATGGCGCCCGTTTGAATATTTTAAAATCAAATAACAAAAAAACTATTAGTTTTATACAAATTTTACAAGATACAAAAAAGATAAACATTCTTATCACAAATCAAATGATACTTTATTCAACGCAATTTGTCAACGCATAAGTTTTTTAAGATTTGCTTGTACAAGTCAAGGACAACAAGCAGTGCATCTGGGCACTGGATATGGATATGAATTTTCAACACTCAAAGCAACCACAAAACATACAGGTAGCAAAAGTTGTCCAACCATACTGTCAAATCAGACAGTTGTTAAATCCTAGATAAAAACTGAATACAAAATAATTCCATATTTAATTGACAGTTTCAAAGGTTTATTTTAAGTTGTGCAGCCCTGACAGTTTTGTCTCCTAAGTGGATTTTAATTTATTTCAGACGATTTGGCCATTTGACTCTCCAAACAATTGATGTTTGAATTATAACACTCTAGTTTCACTAAATATTTATAACAGATGGTTTTTAACTTGATGTGTATCAGGTAGAGTTTCGAGGATTTGTTTGAGAACTAAAGACTACTCGAAGGCCGAGTCGAGTAGTAAAAATACTCGAAACTATCGAGTCGAGTAGTTGACTACTCCCGCCGTTTACCCCAGATAGTTGAAAATAGCGTAGTTACCCCCGCCGTTTACCCACGTTTACGGCGCTAACCAATTTTTAACAAGATAAGTGACTGAAATAAAGAAAAATAAGCTTAAAATCTTTGAATACAAAGAAATATAATGTCGGGAAAGAAGGAAATAAACATAGAAGTGTTTGAATAGTCGGAAAAATAATAAAACTGATAAACAGTGATTGTATTATCCATATCTCTTGAACGGAAAGTCACACAACTTTGATTGACATTTTATTTTATTTGTCGTAATCAGACAAAAAAAGAGCCATCATTTGTCTTTGTACGACAATTAGATTCAGTTTTAGCACTTTGGACTAGGAACTGTAATCTCTTGAATAAATTACCGGGACCTTCGGCCGGGGAAACCCAACAATAGACCGGCCATTAAGAATGGGACAGCAAATTTAGGGTCGCTCGACGACTGGAGCCACTAGCTTTGTTTACTTATCTATTTTCCTCATTCTCGTTCATCCATAAATAGAACTCCTGTCAATTCTACTTTCGTGTTAGTTGAGAGTTATTTTGGGACTGGAAAGGAAGTGAATAAGGAAAGGAACAACCACATCTTTTGTTAAACGATGTTCATCTCTGTTTGTTTACCCACGCTAAGTTGTTTTTTTGTACCGACGGCCTGGAATCGATAAAACCGGAATCGACTTTGGACCATCGATTCTCGACAATTGGAATCGACTCATCCCTTAAAAAAATTGTGTTCAATACAAAAAATAAATTTTTTTGTTTACTTTTTAAAGAACTACTCGGCTTGACCCTATACTCGAGTAGTTTGGTTCAATACTCGACTCGATTTAAAAAACACTACTCGCCCACCCCTAGTATCAGGTCAGTGTCAGAGGTCCAATGAATGTTTTCTACAATTGTCTTAGTGAAATACATCTTATCTTTCTATTACAATCTTTCCATAACTGGTTTTAAAAATAAGATGCCCCAAAGGGGGAAAGTTAAATCCCCTCCCCCCCCTTAAGGAGGAGGTTGAATTTCCCTCATCTGACACTTAGAAGCATTGGTCCACCCTGAATGAAATATATATCAAATTGAAACCCTATTGAAACAATTTAAAAAATAAAAATCAAAATCTGAAAGTCCAAAGAATTATGACATACCCGACATGCACAAACATATAGGTTAGATAACGCCATGCTTCCACACGCTTCCTAGGATTGTAAATGAACAGCTGAGACACTGGTCCATCGGTGCTCATTGTGCTATGCGTAGCAACGACATCGTACAGGAACAAACTCATCTAAAACAATTCATTTTAAAAATATAACCGGTTCCCAATACGTCACCTTCCCCCAACCCTGTACAAAATACTTCAATAGTTCAAACTATCGTTTAGGTTTCAACATTTAAATTAGATCATTGTCAAAACCCTAAAAACGACAAAATTTGTTTTTGTTACAAAGAAACGGGTGAATTTTAAGGTCCAGTTACAAAATTTGTGCACAGTTACGAAACACTGATTTTTAACAAAATCAACAGACATTTTTGCCCGGCCACACAATTTGGGTGCGATTATGATAATTAGGTTAAATTTAGGTCTGATTTTTGTAATTGTGTATGTGCATGGAATATGTTTCACTCAAGTGACGACCTTCTGTTATAAACAAAAACAAAGCTTAGATTTTGCTTGTTTTTTTACTAGAATGATAATATACTTGACATGCCCTATATTGATACTGAAATTACGTTTGGAGGATAGGCCTACTTAGAGTTATGGCTTTATTTATTTGCAAAACCCAAAAGGGTTATACCTTTTTTCTAATCACCATTCTTAAACTAGATTTTCCAAAAAGTAATTATTAACTCCAAAATAAAACCTATTAAAAAGTAGTTAAAACTTGTAATGAAACATAATTTTTAAAATAATACGAGAAACACTCGGTCTGTCAAAATCTTATTACTTTTCACCTCATTCAACTGTTTTTAGAAAACACGACTTTGTATAAATACTTTCTTGACGTAACAGTATTGTTATTATGATATTTTAATTTATAAATGATCAAAAAACAATAATTAAGTTTAGAGTTACTGAAACACTGGTCTCTGAGAATATCGATCTTAACTCAAAGCTTGGTGCTCACAGAAACATTAATCTCTCGGATCAGTAGTTTTTTCAATATTCTAGAAAAAAACTATTTTATGAAATTAAATATAAATTGAATAGGAAGGATTTGACAGCTGTAACTCAATTAGGATTGCACAACAAATGTAAGTGGATGCAGTCTCTTAGAACAATGTTTTCCCTCTAAGCTTTGACAATACAGTATAGTCTCACAAACTCGACACAATGTGGACTAAGACCCTGCCGAGTTTGTGGAATGTCGAGTTACCCAGAGTTACATTGGGGGAGAAAAGCCCAAGCTTTAAGTCGTATATCAGATCATATTTAACCCTCCAAGTGTCTTTAATAATGGTCTTAATGTTTGCCTATTTTTTGTGATTTTGCAGCGTTTTATTCAAATAAATGTAAAAAACTTAAAAACACTCCAAACTGCATCATTGTATAGTTTTTATTGTTCAGAAAATCATGGGCTTCACTATTATATATATAACATCTCACAAACGTTATAAAAGGAAAATTATGTGATGTTAAAAAAATATATAAAAAATTACAAGTTTGCGCTCCATCAAATTATAAACGGTTCTAGAACATACAATTTTCAAAATAGCGAATTTGTTCTAAATTTTATAAAGAAAACTAAATATATAAACAAATAATCAGGTAAAGCAGCAAAGAAAAAAGTTACAGATGATAAACTGGTGTTGCCCGCTGTAGCAAATGAGCAAAATCGCATTGGCGAAGTTACAGACAGAAGGATAATTTACCTCGATATCACTGCTGCCTATTTCTCCAGGATCATCAATCAACCCTTCTTCATCACTAAAATTTTTTTCTAAAGCCCCACATATGTCACTACTGTCCATTTTTACAAATAAAAACAACGAAAAACATCTCAACACAACACCATTCCCAAAGTGAGGTTAGTGACTTAAAACAAAACTTCACACTTCAGCTGTCTGCCAAAGTACGATTGGCACGAACGTAAAAAGCGTCTGCAGATAGACATCAGGAGAAAGCTTAGAATCTGCCGTAAACGGCGATATTGATTTCAATCCGGTTCATTAAGGTTCAATGCGCCCCAGGGCCTATTCCGTAAACGCTATTTGACTGTCAACACAGCGACAGTAAACACCCCAGCCTAGAAATGTAAACACCCCCAGAAATGTGTTTTGATAGCGACGCATAACGCCTGGAGGGTTAAACACATTACAGTACTGTAAATGGTATTATGAAACATAGGAAATCACAAACCTTAGACTGATGTACTTAAAACATCAAAACACATTGAGTAAATGCCAAATTCTCCAAGAAAAACCAAAACAACAGAAGCGCGTGAGGTACAGTTGAGAATTGTAGGAGCACGAGGTACAGTCGAGAATCTTAGGTGAGGGACATAAGGTTGAGAATCGTAGAAGCGTGATGTACGGTCGAGAATCGTAGGTGTTGTGGTATGGTCAATAATCGTAGGTGAGTCAGGTATAGTTGAAAATCAGAGGTGTGAGTTATGGTCGAGTGCCAGCTGTGTGTATATCTGGAAAAACGGAGGCGTCAATTTCCCAGAGTGTTGAGTTACAGTGAGTCGAGTTTGCGAGAGACTACTGTAATACCAGTAGAGTCAGTATAGGAAAAGAGAAATATTGCTTAATATGTTCTTACTTCTACAATACTAATGATGAGCATGCCAAAAGCAGGGGGCCGACAGGTATACTGGTCTTCGTATTCCCCATCTATGATGTCATCTCGTGTCCAAGTCCTACGCGGGATCACTGAACGAACGTACGAGTTGATGTAATGACTGAACAGACTTCTGCCCTCATCACTTTCCACCTTGAAAATAAGGTGAAACAATGAGTAATCACCACCTTAATAAAGTGAAATATAGATAACAGAATATAACAGTATTTAATTTCAAATCAAATAAAATAAAAAAATTCTTTATTTGTGAGTACAAAACCTGTACATTGTGTCACAATTTTCTTATTACAGTCAGCTTATAGTCTAAAACTCTCATACAGAGAAACACATATGATTAAAATCAATTTGAACTACAATAATTGCACATTCACAGACCAGCAGAGAAAAATTCAGTTAAGGAGTAATTTGGATTATCTATTAGAAAAGTTTTCAATCGGGTCTTAAATTTTACTTGATTGGTTTCATTTTTAATTTCTAGTCGTAATAGTTTAAAAATTTGGCTCCCATGTTTGTAGGCTTACTGTTGAATAGAGATAGTTTGTGTTTCTGAATTTCAATATCATTTTTATTCCTTGTATTGTAAGAATGAATTTCAGAGCGCAATGTAATTTTACCAATGGACAAGGAAGGTGTCTCAAACAGATTTCAGACTAACTACTTGACCTAGAAGGATGAAACAAAATGATTACCTCCTAAAATTACCAAGGAGTAACGTAAAAGTATTTAGAACTTTTCTAAATACCGGTACAGAGTATTCCAAAAACTTAGGTGTCACTCACTAGTGCAATTCTCTGAATTTAAAAATGTAAACATATGTTGTTTTGTACATAGTTTTAAAACCCTATAATAGACAAACATTTTGGTGAAACAGAACTCACTTAAAAATTGTGGCCATTTTTGTAAAAAAATTTACATTAAGAGAATACCGTGTACTTTCTAAACTGCTAGGCATACATTTTTTCGAGCTCGAAAAAAAAGTGTAGCCCATACGAAATGGTTGTTAATTATACATAACGAAAATGAAAAATTATGTACAGTTATAATGAAAAAGAAAACAGTATTGATAGAAGTGTTAAGCACAAAAACATGCAGTTCATATAGGAAAATAAAATACTAAAAGAGATACGAGGTCAGTGTAAATTAGAAAGTTGCCAGGATTTACAAGACCACCTTCACATTGGTTTGCTTTTTGACTTGTATTATTTAACTTTTTTAATTTTGGGCTTACAAAAATTAAAAGAAAACCTATTTACTGATATATTTATTTACTTATAAGTAGTACAATTTAGCATATCGGAGTAAATCTGAGTTTATTACTAGAAAGAAATGAATCGGAAAATAGATGAAGGCTATCTTGTGTTTTATAAAATGAAGGGTATTCTAATAATGTCAATATTTTGAAACAAATAAGAGTTCTGTATATCCAATTGTTTGTCTATTGCAGGACTTCAAAATTAGACACAACAATACATATGTTTATATTTTAAAATCGAGAGAATCACACTACTCATCCTCAGTTTTTGGTACACCTTGTATTTTAAAAGTAAAAAAATTGTAACATTATTCCTTGGGGTGGATTTAGAAGGAAATAATTTTGTTTCATCCTAATATGTCAAGTAGATCGTCTACAATCTGCCTGAGACACCCTGTTATATAAAAGAGTTACAAGAATAAATAAAAAAGCTTTACTTAAAAAAGCCAATTGATGGTGGTGAAACATGTTTTTCAAACTCCCAACAGAAATATGTTTGCCATTCTAAATCACAGAGCTTTTTACCCAAAAATGAACTTTTGCTGGTATTTAACTTTTGTATGGTTTCAGGAAAAACATGTTTAATATCAGATTCAATTCAGGTTTAAAAAACATTGGAGTTGTATTTAATAGGCAACAAGGTCTTATATTGTTTTAAAGAACTGCGAAATTACAAAAATTAAAAGTTTGTGTTCAGTTATAACATTTTATTTTTTTTATTTTACATCTTTAGATTTTTGGAGATTATATTTGAAGTGGACGTCATTCTATGCTTTGTATACATAATGTACGAATTAAGCTACTCTGAATCTGATTCTGAACCTCTTGTAGCAGTTTAGAATCAGATTGACAATCTTACTTTTCAATCAATTCATCCACATTTTTGATACCGTTCGTAGTACAAACTACTTTAAGTAAATATGCCCAACAAATATTGTTTCAGTATGTATATTATACATACTAACAGTTTACAAATTTAAAAAAATGAAAGAGAATTTTCATTATAAAACGCTTGACCTAAACCAAAACAGAAAACTTGCAAATTATGAAAATTCAGAAATTCTGTGTACAATATTTAACCTGAACACAGTTTAAATGTTTGACTTTATTACTTACCAACTTAAGGAACTCGGCGAACTCGAGGAAACCGTTCTTGTCCGTATCTGCGTTCATGAGTATCTGCCTGACCACTCTGTCTGGGATGTCATGGTTGAACCGGTTGCTCCGTAACATTGCTTTGAACTCAGATAGAGCCACTCTTCCATCCCCGTCCACGTCATACTGTATTATTAATTCAAATCAATTAATAATTTTATTTTACTGAAACAGTTTTAACTTTTAAATCATTATAAATAAAAGGGGATAGCTTGTTAAAATAAATATCTTAATCCTAGGCCGTTTCTTAAGAACTGTAATGGATCAAATCAAACTACAGTAAAAGAAAAAGAAAAACAGGGAAAATAATGTATATACATTTACTAATGAACAATGTACCATTAAGTTTGAGATACGTCATTTATTTAATTTTTCACATGTTTCTTTTCTGTCTTTCTTGTATCCATACTTTTTCTCTACTATACTTTTAAGCTAAACTTTGTATTTTTATTAATTATTATTTTCTTATACTGAGACACTATTCAGAAATGTATATTGTACATTCACATGAATAAAGAACTTTGAATTTGAATATATTTTTATCTAAATACTTTTCCATGTTCACCAAGTTGATCAAAATAACTTTCAAACTAAAATATATTTTTATCTAAATACTTTTCCATGTTCACCAAGTTGATCAAACTAACTTTCAAACTAAAATATATTTTTGTCTAAATACTTTTCCATGTTCACCAAGTTGATCAAACTAACTTTCAAACTAAAATATATTTTTATCTAAATACTTTTCCATGTTCACCAAGTTGATCAAACTAACTTTCAAACTAAAATATATTTTTATCTAAATACTTTTCCATGTTCACCAAGTTGATCAAACTAACTTTCAAACTAAAATATATTTTTATCTAAATACTTTTCCATGTTCACCAAGTTGATCAAACTAACTTTCAAACTAAAATATATTTTTATCTAAATACTTTTCCATGTTCACCAAGTTGATCAAAATAACTTTCAAATTAAAATATAGTTTTAAAATAACTCAGAATTTTAAAATGTGTGTTTATATTTGGGAACATCGAATACTTAAACAGTTACAAGCCAGCGGACTGGACACTTGAGGGCACTTCAAATGATTGACAACACCGAGTCATGCATTAGTCATGGGCTACCTTGGTAATAACTGGCTTCACAGCTACCAAACATCTAGTTAAGGTCTACTTCCTATACTAGGCCTCTGTCTCCCCACTTTATGTTAAGAACCCAAAATTAATTTACAGAAGTATACTTACCCTATTGAACACATTTAGCCAGTGCTGAAAAATATATAACAACTCAATAAGTGAACAAAGACCAGTTTTAAAATTTTAAACCTTATATAGTAATGGTGCTGTATTATTTATTTATAAAAAAAATACAAAACTATTAAATTGTCATACAGTGTCATATATATAGTTTTGGGTCTGATTATACAATAGTAAAATACTAGCTACACATTTCTCGAACTTCACGAAACCTAATTTTTGGCATCATAAAATTAAGTTAAAATTTAAATTGCTCAAAGATAAAATAAAACAACTCACAACTCTTCTTTGATTTGTTTTAGTTAAAGATAATACAAATCAAAAACTCAACCATAACTATACTATTTTAAGGTCGACTTACACTAACACAGACACAAGCTGTTAAGCCAATGATGGCAGTGGCGTAGATAGACCTTTGTCAAGTGGGGGATATCTCATTAGGGAATACAAAACAAAAAACTGTGTTCGTGACCAGCGCGGATACCGGTATACAAAATTTAAGATATCATTGACGTGTCCCTTACATTCATAATTATTGTTAGGCCACATCCAAGACCTAAACCATCGATACAACGTAATCAGTATTTTTTTAAATTTTATCTGTGAATGTAAATGTATTTACATTTGCAACTTCATCGTCATGCAATGATTGCCAAATAAGCTAAACCCTTATTTTCCTGTTCACTCTAACCTCTATTATTTGTTACTATTTGGTTTTATTTCATCAGGAAATATCGTTTTCTTTTACGTATATTTGCGGTTATAGAACGAAGAAAATCAGTATGACGATTTATGGCTGCCTGCAGTTAATTAAATTACAAATCTAATATGGCAACTGTAATTTAAGCACTTCACTAAGTCCGTCTAGAGGTCAAGGTCAAGGTCAGGTGCTCTAGTTGTCGAACTGGCTGCTAGGGGGTGAGGGTAGAGGCTGTTCGGGGACTCACGTCCCACTGCAAATACCGTGCGTGCCGTGTGCCGGTGCAGTTCATCTGCTACTATTTATTGTACGCAAACAATATTCTTAATATATAAATACAATATTTTTCAGATATTGCACATTGCACACATATTTTTTTGTTTTTCAGTAACAGCTTTTCTCTTTAATCAAAAGGCATAAGATTGATTTCAAGAGGATATAAATTTTAATTTTTCCAAGTTACAAGGGGGGGATATATCCCCCCATACCTACGCCACTGAATGATGGCACTCTGCTCATTTACCGAGTACGGACATTGATAGAAATATGATTGAAACTAATATTCAATAATTATTACATAAAGATTTGTTTAAACCTTTAATAAAATATTCCGTTAAACCAATTTTACACTACACCGTTACCAATTATAATCTCTTAAACTTGTCAATAAACTCTTTAACAACGGTATATAGTGTAAAATTATATTTAATAATTTCTATATGTAATAGTTATTGAATAGTTTTGAAATCATATTTGTAGCAATGTCTGTACGCTTAAGGTGAATAAGCAGAATGACTGATAATTAAATTCCCATAGGCCTATTACTATCTAAGAGAAATAAGAGGTACCGTAGCAATTTATAAATACCCTCTGTTGCAGCAAACCTGCATACTCAGAGAATTTCAAATTGTACCTCACTACGTTATGAAGCCACTTACCAACTTTCATCCACTAATATTCATGAATAAGCGAGATATAACATTTTATTTATTCTTCGTAAGAAAATCATTAGGACTGAGTAAGCAGGTTTGCTCCATCAAGGACCACACATCAATTGGGTTTTTATGCAAATACCAATGGATCATCACCAGATGAAGCAACATACCAAGTTTTACCAATATTTGTTCATAAACAAGCAAGATATCACAAGTTTATTATTCTCAATAAGAATAACATTATAGCTGCTGAGTACGCAGGTTTGCTGCCATAGGGACCACAAAAATGGGTTTTGCATGCAAATATTTATAAATCCCAACCATGTGAAGCCACATTGCAATCGGTTACTGAGATACTGACAGTGCTACACACAGTATGTTGTCCAATGGTAATCTTAAGGAGAATAAGTAAAATTTTATATCTTGCTTATTAATGAACATATATTAATGAAACTTGGAATGTGGCTTCACATGGTTGGGGTTTACAAAAACCGAGTTCGTCCAGCTAATATGAAATTTTCTTAAACCGCGCACTGTCAATATTTAAATCAAAAGCTCAGTAAAAATTAATCTAATTTCTCAAAATTTATTTTAAAACAATTTCTAGCTCTCTTTTTTTCTCCCTTTCACTTTTTGTACACGATTAAAAACAAAATTATTACAAATTTAATACATTACTAATTTAAACAATAAGAAGGTCCATTTATTATTTCACAGCAACACAGCAGATGCACAGGTCTATGTTGCCTATGTCTGCCATATTTTTTAAATTTTTTATTACGATAGCTTATTTAAAATTTTCTATTTAATTATTTTTTCAGTAGTATAGATTTTAGTAATAATTGTCAGTTGAATTATATAAGCTGTATAAGCTATAGGCCCCCTAACTGTATTTGGTGAAATTGTAAAAGCCGTAACGTTTTTGGAATAAACGTTTTGTTCATTCATTAATATATGTTCATTAATAAGCGAGATATAAAATGTTACTTATTATCCATAAGATTAACATTGGAAAACATACTGTCTTTAGCACTTTCAATATCTTAGTTAACGATTGACAAAGAGCAATAATTCAAAATACCAAATTGTTTGTTTTTTAAGCTGAATTCAAGGTCTCATCATGCCGACTAAGGTAATAGCTTCTTCCCTATAAGGGAAATTCGCTAAAAAACTATAAGTGGAAATTTGATTCAATTAAGTTAAATGAAAATTATTCACTAACTATCAATGAGGAATGAAGATATATATATATATATATATATATATATATATATATATACTGTTAAATAAGTACACAAATTAAACTATTAAACTTATTGCTACTAAAACACTTACGTTTTCCACTGAAACCATTTGGATGCCCTGATGTGCTTGTTGCTGCCGTGACATATTGTTTTGTTGTTACTAAAAAGAAAAATGATGATATTAAGATTAAGATCAAGTTATGATTTACAATGTTTAGGAAAAGTAAAAGTAAGCTTAGTACAGGCAATGCAGGTGTTTCAGTTGCAATCTACTATTTACTAAACTTTCAACTGATAACAGTCAATGTTTTGTGACTCACCAATTTGCAGTATCGGTAACAAGATGAGTCAAATGTGATAATAAAAAACACTTAAGATTGTGGAGAAGATTCCTTCTCATGAACCTATTTTTGTTACCAGGCACACTAATCTATCTTTGTATTGAATAGGGCCTATATAATAAAAAATCCTGTATTTTTTCAAGAGAATACCGAAATACTGCATTATAATTCACTTCTTATTCTCAGCGGCTATCCTCGCTTTGTCACATTTGTATCATACATTTTTTTTCAAATTTAAGCTAAACACGTAAAGGTAGTGTTATGATGCCTGTTGTAGCAATCTATTTTTCCATACCAAGCAAAATGCTGCAATCCATTTACAAATTTTTGTATTCATTCTCAAAATATTACTATATTTTAACCTGTGAAACAACATTTTCAATAAAAAATACAAACAAAACAAACTTTTTTGTACCATAAATATTTTATCTTATTATTTATACAGAATTAATACTTTGTAAGTTATTACACACAATATTCAGTCCTACAAATAATCACGGAGATAGTTGTTCCATACACCTACCTAACATAACCATGGCAATGATGACAATGCTAAACGTACACTATCGCAACACTTTCTATTCGCATCAATTCAGTCACTAAAATTATATAAGTGACGCTATGCAACCAAATAATACAGATAAACTGATAAATAGTTCATGTTTTACGTATTAATTACAAGACACCAAACCACATACTAATGACAATTTCAACAAACAACGAAAAAAAACCTTGATCATCTCCTAAAAACAAAACACTTTCGGTTAAAGTGACAGCTCCTTTCTTATACGTTTTTATAGGAATATAAATTTATCTCATTGAAATGGAACTAATAATAATAATATTCAAAGTTTTTAAAAATATTGTTGGTTGAAAAGCTAAATATAGCTTTACATTGTGACTATTATTCAATCAAACAACAAAGTTTTAGGGTTGTAAAATATCTTCATCAAAACAACACATTGTACACAATAGTAAAAAAAAATAGCTCTTTCTTAAAGTTCTATACGAAGAAAGCGTTTGCTTTAACACGTACTTTTATTCGCCAAAGGCTTACAGATATTTGAGGGCTTCACATTTAATACTGCCACACTACGAAAATGGATCACAAAGTTTAATTGTAGACCTGGATTTTTGGAAGAAGTGTTTATTTATTTAAAACATAATGCAAAAGAACAGAAACACTTGCAAAACGTAGGATATGTAGATATTGGAGGGTTTAAAATAGATAATGAGGAGTAAATTGCAACAGAAGCTTTAGTTTTTCAAATAGTTTCACTTAGAGGTAATTTTAAGTGTGTTATTGGTTTTTTTTGTAAATTAACCATTAATTAACCATTGTAAAACTTCATTGATTTTGCTGTCCCAGCTGATTAAAGTGGCATTACTGAAACTGGGTGAAGTTGAATGGGTAGGCCTAACTGTATATTGAATGTAAAAATAGTGTTACCATTAGAAGAATAAAATAAATAAATAAATGTCCAAAGTGTGACCTTTGACGGAACAAGCACAAACCTAAGTGCATTGAAACATTTAGGCTATAAATTCCCTGAAACCACATTTTTTAAACTTGATACCATCAGCTATAATTTATGTGCTATTTTAGATCCTCCACACATGTTGAAACTCTCCCGAAATGCTCTAGCAGACATGAAAGTTATAAAATCTGAGTCGGATAACATTTTTTTTAAATATATAGAAGAACTGAACAACTTACAGAAAAAAACTGGGTTTAAAAATGTGTAACAAATTGTCTGACAAACATATTTTCCACAGAAACCGAAAAAATGAATATGAAAGTTGCAGGACAAACTTTAAGCTCCAGGGTAGCAGACGCTTTAGAATATTTGTGTATAAAGCAACATCCACAACATCGGGACCTCGGATTTTATCTGTCTAACCTAATTTATGAAAGTCATAGGTCTCAAGCTATGTCCAGCCAGGAGAAGTTATAAAAAAGATTGAAAATTTGAAAGATATTCATTAGATCTCAAATAATGACTATATTGTGATAATTGGTGGTGGGAACAATATTTCAGATAACATGTTAACGGGTGGGTGTATAGAGCAGTTAGAGAGGCTCAAAGAAACTTTCAGGGCCCATGTCGCTAAGATGAAACACACTAATGTAATTTTAGCTACTGTACCCTACCGGTATGATTTGTTCAAGAATAGTGCAAATAGCAAATTTATTTGGCGAATAAATGATTTTATTCGAGGTCTGGCCTATTCGAATTCACATGTAAAATTACTAGATTTATGGACTTCACAGCGCAATCACCACACAAACCATGGACTTCACATCAACAGAAGAGGGGAAAAGCATGTGGCAAAATTGACTGAACAGCTGATAGTGAAGAAGGGGCACAGAGAACAGACCACTTGCCATATTAAATCAATTATTAGTGCACAACTGCGGCATCCCCCATCCAGCACTCAGAGCTCAGTAAGTGTGATAGAGGCCGACATGTGGGAAGTCATTAATAGCAATAAGGATAATCCCTTGTCTTTGCTCACACCATTTCAAATGACCTTAACCATGAACAGAACATGACAGCAGGTGTTGCGGTCGTGTTTCGAAAAAAATTTGGCAGACCAAAAACTTCTGATTTGATTGATACCAGATTGGCTCATCAGGCACTGAATAATGGTTCAAAAAGCTACAGCCTCATTACTAAAGATCATTAGTATGAGAAACCAACCACAGAAGGGTATGATGAAGCTTTTGAACAGCTTAGAAAAGATTTCAAGAAGAAAAAGCTTAAAATACTAGTTTGCTCTCCTATGGGTTGTGTTCGTAACCATATAGAACTGCAGCAGGAGACAGAGGCAATCATTTATTGTAATAGCGCAAGACCAACCTTTTGCAAGAAGAAAACTGTGAAACGGTCTCTATTTTCCTGAATTTCTGAGACAACTCCGGACCACTATTGAGCATGCTGCTGTCAAGGTTTCTACAAACAACGACCATCATTCTACGCCTCCATCACTGGCTGAGAGTCCTAACAATCAATGCTCGGAAGAGAAACTGCAGGAGACCAGCTCTACAATTCCTGCTAGTACAGTGAGCCCCGTGGTGGTTCCTGGTTGTCTCAACTATAGAGGGGTGGTGAAATCAGCGCCAATGGTGTTAGTGGAAAAGCAGAGTCCATCTGTAAATTTAAACTAGACCATATTGACAAGGATCATGTCTCAGTATTTAGTTGATCAATTAAATTTTGTAGGAACCAAAAATAACAAAATAAAAAATGTAGGATTTTTCACGAAAATATTCAAGATTTGAAACTAGGCTTGACCCATTAATTATTATTTTGGAAGAATTAAGACCTGATCTTGTATTTTTGAATGAACACAAGTTATTTAGCTATGAAATAGAAAAAATAAAAATTAATGGATATAGAATTGTAGCTTATTATTGTAGAGAAAATAGGTACCGAGGTGGTGGAGTACTAATTTTTGCTGCTGACCATATCATAAACATTAAGAATATTAATTTGAACAAAATTTGAATGAAGAAAACATTTTTGAATCATTATAATTGAAGTTAAAGTAGAGAGCACAAATTTAATTTTTAGCTAGAGTTTATAGAACACCTTCATTAATTGCTAATGTTTTTATTTATAAGTTATCGCTTCTTACTGAGGAGCTGCTTAGGTTGGGTGAAGATATCATCCTAGGGGGGGTTATTAATATAAATGTTTTGGATGAAGGTGGGAGAAATGAGCAAGAACTTAAGAATATGTCAAGTATGTACGGTATGTGTTATACGATAAAAATTCCAACTAGGATCATAGGTTATTCAGAACCTGGAATTGAGCTCAGGTTCATTCTCTTCTCTTCTGATGAAGTCCCCAAGAAATATCAAGTGTTTTGTGTGTTTTTTATGTGTCTCCTGTGCTACACCTGTTTTATTCTCTTCAGGTAAGCTAGCTGTCTATCCTTTTCCCAACTTACCAAATTCTCACAGCTTTTCCAAATGAACCTAACCTTTAACATTACTGAGTAATTAAGATTAATTTGTTTTGTACCTTTGACACGATTCTTTGTACTAAATGTACTGGTTGAATAAAGAGTTGTATGATTTGGTTTGATCCAGAGTTTATAAACTGTTCATTAACAGTAGAGCTTATAAGAGTAATAGATAGCCTCTTTGATTTTTTAAATAGCAGGGATCCTAACTGAAGAGGGTTCAAAGGCCCCATAAAATTGGAAAATAAAGGGAACGATTATGAAATGCTTAATAAAGCAGAACAGTACTTGTCGAAACTTGAAATAGAGAATAAACCCATTTTAGATCATGCTAGAAAAACATTTGCTTTAGGATTTTTAAGTAACATTAAGAGTATACGTATTTTAAGAGAAAGGTTGTTAGCTTTAGATGAATTCAGCTATTTGTTAGCCTATAAGTTTAGTCAAGACCACTTTATTTTGTTCCTGTGTTAGAAGTAGGCTTGGGAACAACGACAACCCCAACACCAAACAGTTCACTTGGGCGGTTAGGCAACTTGTTCCGTAGCGGTGTTTGGGCTTCTGAAGATGCTAACTGCCTTGAGTTTGACTTTGACCCAAGCTCACACCTCGGCCTTCTAGAATTGGGTGATGACAAGTGAGATTTGTCTATACCGTAGGGGATAATAGTGAAATTGATAGCGCAATGTACGTCATGGAAAGTTATGATCATTCTAGTTACAAGGATGGAATTTTATTCTATATTTGTGGCGTCATTGTGGGGCGTATAGAAAAGAACATCAAATGTACCGTAACGAATGTAGCTCTTTACTCCATACCAGTGATTCTGACCTTAGATCACACATAAGGTTTACTGATTTTAAATCTAAGGGCAAACTAACTAGGTAGCGTTCGTGAAAGTACCCACAAAATTGAGCGGACAGTAATTATACATATCAACGTTTCCTTTTATACTGTCCCTAGATAGACATTTACATATATTGTTTTCGTATTAGGCTGGCATTTTCTACTAAGTTAAAGTGAACGTTTATTTTTTCTCTTACGAATGTAAAGTAAATATGTAAATTAATTAAAATTAATATAAATATTTTAATGTTTTAAATACAACACAGCCCAACATAAGAAGAGAGATAAACATTAGGAAATGCTGTGATAGTGCGGAAACCTTACAAGTAATTGTAAGTTGGAGTTAACCTTCTCCAAACACAATTTCACGACTAATCCCTGCAATGGAAAGGTTCGCACCGAGTGTCAGATAATATAGTTATGATAATGTTTTCAAACGCATATGACCAGAACGTTTTTGTTGCCAAACTGAACTATTGTTAATTTTCATCAAACGATCCCTCGGAAATCCAGGATCGAAGAGTAATCCACCGACCGTTCAAATGCGGCTCACTGTAACATATGTCAAGCCAGCACTGAATTCATTAAAAATAAGACATTTAACAGAAAACATTGTAAACTATTTGGTTATGTAAATAAACAACAAACAAATAAACGAACAGCTATTACAACATTTTAAAGTCTACAAAGTTTAATATCTGCAAAAATCGAAACAAATTTAAATGCCCATAAGAATAACATGTAAACTTTGAGACCGTGTGGGGCGGAATCCTATGGGAATTTTGTAAAACTCAATAGATGTTGGCACTCACCGGCATGGTCACTAACACCATGCAAAATTTAAAACCAATCGCTCAAACCGTCTAGGAGGAGTTTGATCACAAAGACTGCTATAGGAGTGGACGCATAAGAGCTCTGCTCAATTAGGTCAAGTGACGATGTATTTAAGACAAAAAATATGCTTATTTACTCAAATTAACAGAAACAAAGGCTACCACTTATGATTTAACCATGAGAGTGTGTAACAATTTCACAGGTACTGTTTTCAAAGGGCACTTGAGTAATGATGAATTCACTGGAAGCCACGAGTTATTTTTGATTAAATCTGTGGCTCAAATATTTTTTTAAATTGTATCTCATCACATTACAAAACAGAAAACTTTGGACATGAAAAACAAATCCAAGTCAGGAATAAGACAAAAGTTTACAAAATTAATTTTGTTTTTTAACATGTAGATTAAGTACCAGTACGTCATGTTTGTTGTAAAGCTTACCTTAAAATAAAATAAAATAAATAAAAAAAGTTGTTTTATTTTACCTGGTACATATTTAAAGACATTATTAGTCCTAATTACCAACACAATATGAAGGTTACCAGTTACATCTAAATTTATAATAAGTTACAATATTCTGAATAAAAAATCATAAAGGAAAATAATTGGTTAAAACAGTTACCAACATTTTTAACAACAAACAAATTATGAAATATGACTATTACATGGCGTTTAAAGTGCTGCGACAGCAATATTGTAATGCCTACCATGGCACGGCCCGTGTTCTTGTCACCAGTTGGCGCCTGCAGACCCCGGACGCAACCCCAGATTCCGGCTCGGTTCTGTAGGCCCAGCACGCATTTGAGTACGTAGTATAGTTCTTTGGTGGGTACAAGTGCTGGAATTCCTTGTAACGCCTGAGCGCACCGGGAACCCGGCGCGTAGCAGTGAACGTGATAATAGGAAACGGCAAGAGGTAGTAAATAGCATTTTCTAAGCTGGCCAAGCGCCAGTGAGCCAAACTGCTTAGGAGCTCAAGTGTTAGGGTTACCATAGTCCTCTTTTCCTCAGTATGCCCTCTTTTTAGATAATTTGAGAACATCCGGGTGGATTTTTGAGAAACACTATTTGTCAGGGTTTTTACTAGCAGCAAACTGAATATTGGGAACTACGCTTTGATTGACTTATAAGTAAATTGATATTTCTTCAAGTTTAGATATAAAATCGTAAGGTATTCGCCCAAAACCCATTACTTTGCTATACAAATGTAGTTTTTAGTTCTTTACTCAATGGAATCAGTTCGTATAGCCTATGTTGTTTACTTTATGACGTCACGCTCAGTTTATCGTCACTGTTGTCTGCATGTCCTGAGTGAGGTTATGCGGTTATGCCTGAGAAATTTGGCATTCATTAAATAGTTTGATTTTACGCAAACTTATGTAGTCGTAATGCGTAAAAAATGTACTTGTTATGAAATTGGCATCTTAAAACCCTCCAAAATAAATTTGTATTTGAAAAAGATCCAAAAAAATGTGATTTAACAATATAAAACATCTAACTAACCGACTTTCGTAACTTTAATTAATCCCCTTCTAAATGGATATGGGTGTCCTCTTTTTCAACCCAGAGAATATGGTAACCCTTTCAAGTGTTAGGTTTGCAAACACACTTATCCAACAAAAATAACAGAGGTGCCTCATATCTTACCCTAGCCACTCCACTTACTATGAGCCCAATTGCCAATGGCCTAATTTTGAATGATGTATAAGGCTCATCTATAGTTTATGATTTTTACCATTCACATTAAAAACTACAAAATATTAGCCCTATATGCCTACCTGTTGAACAACAGCAAACTAAAAGTTTTCAGTTATTCATCCAGTAATATTAAACACAGAAAAAATAAGATTTCATAAGTTTCACTAGTGTGTGTTTATTGTAACATTTGACTTTTGGTTGTCAGTTGTCATATGTCTTGTGTATCAAAAATTATAAAAATGAAAAAAATCCATAACATAAATATAACATAAATATAAACACAGAGTATTAAAATTAAACAAAACAATGTATTGACAGTTTTTTCATACGTTAACGGGTACACAAGGAGGTCTGTTGGTGAAACTGGAGATAAAATTGTTATGACAATACGAAACAACAAAATCCTATCAACGAGGTTAATACAACAAGGTATACAGTATATACTCATTTCGTGTTAAAAAGAGAGGCCTCACTGGATGATATTTTTGTAAACAAAACATCTGGCTTATTAATGAATAATAAAAACTAACATACCTTGTGAAGAGAGGATTTGATTTGTTGTTGCCATGGGAGCAGAGTTGACAGAGGGTCAAAATGGTGGTTAGTACGTCAACCCCTAAAGAGACCTCTTTATATATTGACCTCGTTGGGTTAATACATATAGAGTCCTAAAAAAGTAAAACCTACATGGTCAACAGCCATTTCCTCCTTTATCCCCTCTGTGCCCATGGTAACCAGCATGGTAATCAATTCCTCTCTTCACAAGATTTATGTGTGTCAGCTGACAAGCACATAAATGTGTAGAGAGGAGAGAATTTGATTATTTACCTTAGGAAAGTGATGGTCAGCATGTAGGCTTCACTTTTTACCTCAGACAAGAGCTATATGGTATATATATATGGTTATCCTCGTTGTTTGCCATAATGTTTTTAGAGACAAAGAACTTTTCGCTACACTTTTTGATCTTAAATTCCTGCTATGGACTGAGACGTGCTCAGTATCGATTCCTACTGTCCCCTAACTACCGAGGCTGCAGTGCTTGGCGGGCTACGAAGCAGATCAGGAGAGTGAAAGCGACAACACGCCTTCTCGGTGGACAGCACGGGCTTGTCTATCCGCTCGTCTGTGTAGTCTGCCCTCGAAGGAGTCCCACAATACTCCTAAAGGAGGGGGGGGGTGCGAAAATGCATTCCCACCTTCAAAAAAAACCTCTCACTGAAATTGAATGGGTCAACAAGGTGAATCAAACGAATGATTATTCGAAAATTAATATAATTTTATTTTTGTTCTTAGTTTATTATATTCCAAGATAATCATAGGGTCATGTCACCATAGTGGGGTTTGTATGTTTTTCTGCGGGGTTGATATGTTCCAGTGATTTTATCTCCACGATTTTTGCTATCCCCTGTTTTGGCGGCGAGAAATTTGATGCAAACATCGGTGACCCCCCACAATTTATTCATAATATTGTATTCCGGGGTAATAACAGCATGTGAATGTTTTTTCAGGGTCCTTCTTTTTAAATTCTAGGACAAAACCTCTTTTAGTTGGTCACTAGTGGCAACACTGCTGTTCTATTATGCAAATGCTAGTTAACTTATCTTCCAGTCTAAATCGTATTCTTATTTTCTAATTTTCACTTTGACATAACCAAATCAGTTTTCTTCAATGTAAGATAATATTGAATTTAATTTTATAGATACTAGACCGCCTAAATAACGCTTAAACACTAGATAAATTTAACCCATGATATTTTCATAACATTACCAAATATGGATGTATGAATTTTGAGGCGTTGGAATTTAACACCATCCACTTGTGCTCAGTTGTGTGCTTTGAACATTAATACAATTTACGTGCTGAATTGTTTTTCACTACTATGTGATTAAGTGATGGATTATTCCTCTTTAGCCTAAATTGTCAGTGCTAGGATTTGGAAATATATTTTAGATAGGTTATGTTTGAAGTGTGAGTTTCAGTTGTTTCAATCAGGTTTTAAGGTAAGTAAAATTCCAGTAGATTATTTTGTTATGTGTCTAGTTTATATACAGTAGGCTGTTTCATATGTGAAAGAACCAGGAGTACACGATTTTGAAACTACTTGGTTTAAAAAAAATCAGTGAATAAACGTCTTGAGGGTGTAGCCTATTATCCCTGTTATGTAGCAGTCTTTGGTCATCGAATTGGCGGTGCACGTAAAATGTAATAATACAGTTAGCATTATTAACAAATTGCAGACTTTTACCCCTGAAATAGTATGTTACTTAGATTAACTTATCCTGTTATCCGCTGACCATTTATGCCCAAAATGCTTCAACATTAACCTTAAAGTGGTATGTCTCAAAATTGTACCACCAATGGTATGCTGGCGTAAAATTTACATAGCCTATATTTCATTTGTAAAAGGATGTTTAGTAAAACCATTTGTTTTACAACTACAGTCAAACCTTGACATAGGCCTTACGAATCTGAAGGGATTGAATGACAAATTTGTTATAGACTTATCAAGGAATATGGTTCAGTGAGGTTTGTCAAATTGAGGTTAAGTTAGCTAAGATTTTGCTATACCTGTAGAGGTTCACAAACTTGTTTATTAACCTGTTATCAATAAACTAAAATTGAATTTAATCTTGAAAAAATGCTGTAATTTACTGTACATAGTATGGAATATCTACGTTCTATCTCAACATTAAAACACATAGTTTTTGTTTGTTTGCCATCAGTAGTGCACAAATTGTTATTTCATGTAGGACTACGCAGTTACCACTAACACTTAACTTACTGGGAGTACAAGTTGAGATAAGATTGCTTTCTGGAATTTACGTTTGTTTACGTTCGTTACACCGAGCTTGAGACGTGGAAAGTTGGTTTCATAAAGGTGAAATTGAATATGTAGAGGTTACAACAAATTCTGTTGTCCAGAGGTAGCCTAAATGTACAGTAGAGCGTCGAAAATCCGAACGTCAAAAATCCGAAACGTCAAAAATCCGAACCTCTCCTGAGGATGTTATTAATACTGTACTGTATTGAATTAGCACGGAAACGACATATGTTTTAAAATTTCGCGCCAAACTGCCGGCGCCCGGCGGGGGAATGAGTGAGCGCGCCGAGCCAGGTAAATGACCTTGGGCGTGTCTATTTTTAACCAACTACAGTAATGTACATAATATACGTAAGTACAAAAAAACTATTGTTTTTGTTTCATTTACTATAGCCTAGAACTGCATATTTAATAGTGTAGGCCTAATTATGTGTCCAAGAGGCATTTCTAGGTTATGTTTGAAAATCCGAACAAATCGGTAATCTGAACCACCTACGGTCCCAATTGGTTCGGATTTTTGACGCTCTACTGTACCTATATTTGCTTGGGTAATTTATTTATTTATATTTTTTAAATGCACATTATACATTTGATACAAATGTGGTTTTAAACATAATTCATTAATGAATCGTGTAACAAATGTTAAGTTACCTGGAAATATAAGTCATGGAAGCATACTACATAAACTACTGTCTCCCGTCTCCCACAGAACTCTTTCTTGGTTTTTAAGAATGTGCAACTTTAATACTACCCCAATACACAAGATGAATTTTTATTTTCATGCATTGGCAACAAAAAGAATAGGTACAACCTGTAAACATTTCACAATTTGTTCATCAGCCCCAAAAGAGATAAAAGGTCAGAAAAAGTCTAATTTTAGAAAAATTTAATTTTTAAACATTTCCAAAAAATCAGGAAAAGAGGTTTTTACAAGTTATATTTTTTGGGATAATAGTACTGATATAAAACCTTTTCTATAAAAAATACTAAGGTGGATCTATATTGGACTCCTTCCATGGGAAAAATGTCTAAAAATTGAATTTTGCATAATTTTGCTATCCAACTTTAAGTCAACTTTTCTGGTGGAAGAAAGAGAAATAGGCAAATGTTATTAATGGCATTAATTAAAAAGAGGAACTTTACCTTTAAAATGGTTTTTGTTTGATATTTTTAGGATAAATACCGTAGGTTGTAGGTTATGAGATTTTTTTTACGTAAAAATTGCAAACACAAAAAAATGCCATGTTTAAGAATGTAATATATATGGCCGCCACACTTTTAAACGAGTTAAGATAAAAAATTTCCAAAATGGTTTTTAACTCCTCGAAAATACAACAGAAACAATAAGTAAATTATCAATTTATCTTAAATGTTCAAGCAACCAGCTCTGGACCACTTCATATGCATTGACCCATTCATAAAGCTATAATTTGTATTGTGTGTAATGGATAGTTCAAGGGGATTTTACAAATTTTGTTAAATCAAGGAAGGAATTTATAATAAGATGAATAGTTTCTAATAATGAATGTAAAACAAGTACAATTGTTGAAGAAATGATTGTTATGACTTAACAAAGCTGTGATGAGTAGAATAGTAACATAAACGTGGCATAAATGTGTTGAGGATAGGAAACCTGAATCAAATCAAATCTTTATTTTTACAAAATGTGTTTATTCATTAGTCAAGCTAACAAGACAGTTAACTTTGTCAAACTAAACAAGAAATATTAAAGCAATATCACAGTCAACTAAAGTAAACAATATTCTCATCTTTAATCCAACTCAATCAAAATAGTTTAAATATTCCTGGATGATCTAATATGCTTTTTCTAAAAAAAAGTTAGAAAGGATTGTTTTGAAAGATTTAACTCTTACAAAAGTTTTAATGGTACGGTAACTGAGTAGCCTAATTGAAGTTTTCCAAATAAATGGTACATTCATTTGATCATAAGATATGATTAATTTTGACGTATTTTGTAGGTCGAACACCCAGTATACTGACCCTAAAAAGCTAGAACGGGTTTTAATGTATCAGTTACTACCTTTATGCCCCTAATCAGTTGTGTCAATGCAATAGCCTTCGTGCCTTTTGACAACCTTACTTTAATGTATTTACCTTAATGTACAGGTTATGAAGTCCTGGGTTGGTTCAATATTTTTTAAACCATAGGGAGCTTAACAATTTGGCACAAACTTATTGGGCGAAAACAACTTTTTAACACATATTTAGAATACCGCTACCTCTTTAGGGGGACTGCTCACAAGGAGTCAGAAGAACATCTTAAATGTGAACAGGAGTTGTGTTAATATATCTAACTAGAGGTCTATAATAGAGCACACTGCCAAAATCCGATTTCAAAAAGACCGAGTTAGAAATGTTAGCCTGTCAAATTAATGGTTTATTTTGGTGTATTAATTTATGACATTGCCATTCAAAGGGTAGGAGAGCCCCTTTATGTTTGAGGGTAGGCCCTGTTGTCTTAATATTAAAAAGATCATTAAAAAAAGAAAGTAGGCTAAATGATAATTTGGAATTTGAGTGGGAGCCTTGATCCAAGATTTATCATTAACTACTAATCACTCTCCTTTTAGTGGCAGAATCGGAGTTATCAGCCGACTCACACAGATTGTTTGTAAACTGTAGGATAAGAAGTTTTATTGTGTTCCTAACTATTCTAACTTTCAACACCTTCTGTTGTGTGATTGGTCTGTGATAACTGTTGCATATCCGTACTTTGTTTGCTCTTTGTACATTTTTCTTCTGAAATTCATCGCTGGTTGTTGTGTTGACCAGGCATGTCTCAGGTATATGAATTTTTTTTACTGCAGTAACTTTATTGTACTTTGTGCCTTAATATTATTCAATTTATTTTAAATCTGGCCCATTTGTTTTTTACTGTGTTTTGATAGTGGTAGGCCTATTATATTAACACTTTGGGAAGCTAGAGTGAAATCTGATGATCATTATCATTTAAACTTGGTACGGAAACAAAGATGGTAGGTACTTAAAAGTTTGAAGAAGTTATTCCTTCTTTTTAAATTATGTATATAAAATAAAAGTTTTAAACTATGTACTATCTAATTAACTTAATTATTCTTATATAATTCTTATCAGGCCTAACTTATTTCTTTAATTATTAGTGAGTTTCCTATGGAAAGTGAACTATTAGCATGACCTGCATGGTGAAACTTAAGCCCGGGACCACCATAAAAGTTCCTAACGTGACCCCTTGAACACGTTTTGGGGGGTCGTTCAAAAATTTTATATATATATATGTATGTATATATATATATATATGTGTGTGTGTGTGTTTGCACTCTAGCGGTCACATTTTTTTCCGATTTACTTAAAATTTGGTAGGGACATTTCTTTTTGTAATCAGTTGGACAAGTTCGTTTGGCAAAACAATCGGAAAACTCTAAACCCCCCTTTTTTGGGGATTTTAAATTTTGAAATTTGAGTTTTCGGGCCCAAAAAGGGATAGAAAAGTCCTAAATTTAAGATTAATGGATAATGGGTTACAGAACGTAAAAAGGCGAAAATTTTAAGCCCTTCCCTCATCATTCTAGCACTAATATTTAGGCCTACCAAGTTATTAAAGAAACTGAAAATTGAGTAAACACAGTACGTTGTCTTATGGGGATTTTACATTGGAAAAGGCTGTTTTTCATATCTTGATGTAGTTTTATCACTCCTAATTCCCCAATAACGATTTTTAATCATGATGACACATCCTCCTAAGCTTACAATGCACAACATTGCCATCCCAATACTGCATTTAAATAGAACCAGGTGCATCAGAACAGCCAAAAAAACTGAAAATTTGTAATTTTGCTAAAAAGTCACCAATTTTTGTTTAAACCCGTTATTTGATTTTTTAAAGTTTTTATTGGGGAAATTCACTTTCCTAACGTCAGCGTGTTGCGTTGCGTGTGAACTCGTTTATTTTAAATTTTGCAGCAGCCCTGCAGGTCCCTGCATTGTTCAATGCTATTCTTTTGGAGAAAATAATAAATTTTCACACCTCTCCTATTTATTCATTAATGTTAACACACTTCTTAGTCATAATAAATCCATCATGATAGTGATTATCCTGTCAATTTATAGCTTGTAGGCCAATAGCAGTGTAATTTCTGAAATTATCGGAGCGTGAGTTAACTGCCCCTCTTCGCCTCCCCCAAATTATTCCTGTGACATATAAGTTTTTCTTGGGGGGGGTTGGCCATTGGAGGCGCACCACTGAAAGGTTAAAGTACCACTGGGTGATCAGTCCTGCATCCAAAAATCACGTTCCAAATTTAAAATGTTAAGGGATTCTTTTTATAACTTTCTCCCTCTCAGAGCCTTCAAGTCGACTTCTCTATTGCCTGAACTTGAACTCGGGGATGACCTAGCTTCAGTCGCCTTTCCCCAGTTTTTGTTTAATATGGGGGCTTCCTTGATTAGGAAAGTTGTTATCCTGTGCGAGCTCTCAGGTCCAGGGAGAAGTTTAGTGTTAGTGCTTCTGATTATGTTGCATTTTACATAGTAAATTAGTGCTTTACTAAGTAAAACGGTTTTATTTTGTTTCAAACTACAACAAAAAGTTGTTTGTTTTATGTTGTATGTTGTGTGTTGTATGTTTTATTTCGTCTTTATTTATTATTGATCTAGGATATTTTAATAGTGTTCACTATAATTTTTTTAATTTTTCCAACGGCCAGTCTGAGGCATTTGTCAGACATTGGATAGAAATACAACATTTTATTTTAGAAATGGAAAATGATGGTGATATTTTAGGGACATTTCCTCGGATGAAAAGCAGGATGAAGTTTATGATATTGATCATAGAAACTGTATTATAATTTGGGGAAAAGTGTCTGAAAAGACCATGTGGTAGAAACATGTAATGCTCTGCTTTATATATAAAATGCGTTTTTCAAATGGCAATTTTTGGTAATTAGAGATTTTTTCAGTAAATAAAAGTTCAAATTAAAATGTCTTATCATGTTTTAATCCAATTGTTAAGGTTTTATTCATAAAAACAAAAAAAACTTTAAAAAATTGAGCCCTTGCAGGCATTGGTGTTACTTCAGTAGGCAGGGGAACTCCAGTGCTAATATGTATTTTGGCTGTGGTGATCGCTTGAGCAACGTCACTTGTTTCTCTCTGTATTCCACTTATTGCCAAAAATGTGTCAAGTGTTGTTGGCAAGTAGTGTCTGCATGATTTTTGTGTGAACCCAAAACTTCTTATATATTTTATAAAATGTAATGCTAAGTTATCATTATTCAAAAATAAAAACTAATTTCACTAATTCTGCAAGATTATAACAAGTTAGTTATGATTATGGAATGGGAGACAAGATGGCTGACTTAAACAAGAATCGGTTAAATTGCTCCATAAGAAAGTGTAATTTTTGTCTATTAAGTTGTTGCTGTAGTAAACAAGTTGGGAATAACAGGTTGGGTTATGGATTACACACTTGAATGGTGTAATCCCATGTTTGTAATCCGAGTTTTGTAGAAATAACTCAGATCAATAAAATTATTGAAATGTAAAAATTCTAATCAGATGTAATTGAAATAAAGTTAAACTTATTGTTCCTCTAAGGTCGAATTGAGGCCCCCTTCTTTTTGTGTCGGCATTTAAACAATATAGGGAAATCTTTACACTTGTTTCCGTCCTCCAGCCTATGTTTGCTGGTGACTCTAACTTAAACTTATGTGCCAAATCGCAGGAATATTTAGAAATACTGTCAAAAATTTGATGAAGTACTAGTTTAAAATATTTTAAGAACCATAATTTAAGTATAAATCCTAATAAAATAGAAGTAATTGTTTCTAAACAATATAAAGTAAGAATTGTATCAACCCCTTAGTTATGGTAAAAAATAAACAGTTAGAAATAATTGAACAAACAAAATTTTATAGGTATTGTAGTCAACAGTGATTTATCTTGGGAAGATCGTGGAAAGTACATTCTAAATAAAGCCAACTCTGGGTTAATTGCCATCAGAAAAATGTCAAAATTATGTAATAGCGATGTTTTGTGTACTATTTACTTTGCTCTCATACACAGCTTTATTGCCTAAAGACTATGGGTCCTTACAACAACAGAAGAAAACTCTAATTGAGATATTAAAATTTAAGAACAAATTCGGACCATTTTAGAAACTGCAGTAGGCAACCGCCCTTCATGGGACCGAACCCTGGGTCGGGTCAACTAAAAATGTGGTTCAAACTAATTACTCCTGGGTATTGTCATATTAAGCACTACAAATTATAAAACTTACATGACATTAAAAAAATAGGTACCAAGAAACTTGACTAACAAAGGAAACGTGAAACGTCTTGTTGTGATCTGGATGTTATTTACGCTACAGTATCGAGATGTTGGCTGTGGCAGGGGATATGAGTCAATTCCTGGAAAGAGGGCAGGTAATCCGATGGGCGGTTGAAGCGAGGATGGTTAAGAGGGTGTCTCTAGGGGTCTGCGGGCCAGACTTTTTAAGTTCGGGTCGGGTCGGTTGGGTTTTAAACTCTGGTGTTCAGGTTTCGGGCCAAAATCGGGTCAGGTCAGATATAATAGGCCTGGTAATAATTTTTATGAAGTCATTCTTCCCGATGCTCATAACTGTTGAAATTGTTGACATTCTTTCCTATCAGCACGAAATACGCTTTCAAAATCCCAAATCTTAACTTTTAAAATAAAAAGTATTTTATTGTTTTCTAACCTTCCTCAAATTATAACAAATATAACCTCTCCGATGATACCTGCAGACGGTCAAAGAAGTAGGCCTATTCTTTTGTCGCACACAATTAGAAATTGACCGACAAAAAGGCAATGGGAAAATAAAAGATCAAGACCAAAATCTGTACAATATCTGATTTTATTTATACATTTACATAAAATACTAAAATATATTTTTAATCAGTTATAAAATAAATAATAATTAATGTAGGCTATCTAAACTAGTACCGGTACCTGTGGATAAATAGTCTTACTTTTGACTTGGTTTTTGGCACTGTTGCGTGGGTTTGTTTTGTTATCATATGACTGGCTAGTAGCAATTGCTCTTTTGTCTGCTGTATCATTGATCTTTAACGTTGGGAACATTCGTAAATACTTCATGAATGTTGTTTTCATTCAATTTAACTTGATTTTATTCTGTTTTAATTCTGATATGAACATTTTATTTCATCTTCTGTAACAGATAAAACATGAGAGTGTTTCTTTGAAAATAAATGAATTTTCATTATTTGGCCCGACCTGATCTTGGCCCGAACAAATGTTTGACCCGACCCGATCTCTTGGGCCTTCCCCAACCCGAAAAATTTGGGGACCCGCAGACCCCTAGTATCTACTGTGTGGAGAATCTGCTAGAGAGAACACTAAACAACTGAAAATGATGACAGTTTGCAGACTTAGCATCTTTGATTCCATTATGGTTTTAAAGGTTTTAATCGTAACACTATTAGTCCCAGTGAACCCCTATAATACTACAAAAAAACTCCCTACCATCCTTAAGAAATATAAAAAAAAAACTAAATATTTTGGTAAAATATTTTTATAAACAAATCCAGACTTTATAAATAGTGAAATTAACTGTACAAAATTTAGAAAAAGTAGTGGTTGTGATAATTATTTATAGTCTTTGTCATTTACAACTTTGATGCATTTTAAAAAGACAGGACTTATTTTATGAAAATCACAGACGACTTTATTCATTATATAACTTTTGTACATTTAGAAAGTGTATATTTTATTATTATAAACAAAAGTTTCTCATTTGTTTATTTTGTATACTTTAACTTACTTTATATCAAATCAAATCAAAAATCTCCTTTATTCACAATTGTACATGTACAAGAATAGAGTCACAGTCATATACTTATAAACTAAAATGTTTTACAATTAAAAACTCTTCAATTGAAGAGAGTGACAAATTTATAAGATATTCTTTAAGATTTTTTAACAAATTTGTATAAATACATTCATTTTTTATTTCTTTAGGCAATAAACTAATAACTTTTAAATCATTATACACAGAATTTTTTTATAAAATTCCAAGTTATGACTATTTTGCAAAGCGTACAGAGCCCCCCCTAGTATTATATCTAGTATTATTTAGAGTAGCCTGGATCTGATTTCTGTGAGATAGCGTTCTTTAGTATATTTAATAGTCTCAAAAATATGAATTGCATACAGAGTCAAAATATTTAATTCAGAAAAATGTAGCTTTACAGACTCATTCCACTTCAAATGCAACATAATTCGGATTGCTTTTGTAGTACAGCAGTAGGAAGCATTGCTGTATCATAAATGATCAAGGAATATCGAATCTGAATCTTTCTATTTTGTATTTACTACAAAGCAGTATTAGGTGAAATCAAAGTTTGTGATCTACGTTTTGTTTTCAGATGTCTTTCAGAGTTGTGCGGTCAAGCAAGTTTCGACATGTGTATGGTACCCCCTTGAAGAGAGAGCAATGTTACGATAACATCCGAGTATCAAAGTCATCATGGGACTCGACGTTTTGTGCCGTGAACCCAAAATTTTTAGCAATTATAGTTGAGTCTGCAGGAGGCGGAGCTTTTATTGTTCTTCCTCACAATAAGGTAAGTCATCTCTTTACGACTTTATACATAGTCCATTAAAAATCAACCGTTAAGCTGTGCACAATGTACTTCACAACGTTAACGACCATTATGCATAGCTATTGTTAGATTTCAGTCAATGAGACGGATTGTTTAGCAAATAAATAACAAAGTGCAACAGTGGTATTAGTTACAATGTTAACACAGAAGCAAAATTTAAAATGGTAATAATTTACTGTCACAATAAATGAATATCTAATAAGCTTAACATTATGAATTTTGTGTAAAAGCATAATATTCTGCCATCACCGGAATTTGCTAACCGCCAACCGAGGTTATTTCAAACATATATTTATAACTTATTAAATACCTATATACATTTTGTCCTTTCACTTTTTCTTTCATGTCGCACAAGCATTTTCAACATAAATGTGCATGGTAGGTGGAATGGCCATAGCCTGGAGTTCTTTAAAAATCAATACATAAGATTTCGTACCATATTTGCCTTAAACACCTTCATTAGGGTTTTGTCTATAACTTAATCACAGATGTTGATTTTGTAATAACAAAGAAGTGTTATTGAAATGCCAGTTTTAGAAGTAGAAACGGGCTCGTGGGATTTGGCAGCCTGACAGGGTTTGCTAAATATAACATCACTGACAGCACACCATTTTCTAATAATTTGTCATTCGGAAATACTGATGCTCTTTTGACCTATATTATTTTTCTAATTTAACTTAGTATTGTAGTCACCTTAATTAGTATAAATTTAAAACTGTTTTCATAAAACACATTATGGCATGGTATATGTTGCCATTTGAGTTTGCACTCGTTCATTACGGGGTTGAAACTCATAATATTATTAAAAGCGAGTTAATATGCATGAAATAAGAATTTTACGATTTTCTATGTTTTATACAAATATTTAGGAACATAATCTTTTATTTGTTAAATATTGTAAAGCAAGAAAAGTCTTTTGAAATGTAGGATTGTTTTTGTTTTAAACATTGTATAATGAAAGTGGGAAGAAAAAACAATATATTTATCAAACAGTCAAAGGTCAGAAGGAACAATATTTTGTTGTAATTAAATTTAAATATATCATAACTGTACCAAGCCGCTTCTAACCGTGTTGGCCCCTTTACTTAATATTTAAACTGGTTAATTAGAAATGTTAATTTTAGTTGAATCCACCCACCTTTGCTTCCTTCAGTCAGTATGTGTTCAGTTCTAAAATGCTATAAATTTCCCCTAACTTTAATGACATTTTGTACTCAGGTATAATTCTAAAAGCGTGGCAGATATTTATTTATTGCTTTTTAAATTCCTCATTTTCGAGTCATTATTCCGTCAGAAGTGTTACAAACACCAAGAATCAAAATTGGCTTTGGAATACTCAGGGCCAGAAGTACTACACTGTTATTCACCACTTGTTATTGTATTTATACAATAATATATATTGCCATTAAAATATGTGAGGCGGAAAGCAAAAAGGGACCTCTTGTCGGCAATTTCCGATTTTGAGTTATTAATATTTAAAATTAAGCTTTTAATTACAAACAGTTTGTTAAAAACATTGTGTCTCTACGATTTTTTTTGTTCATGTTACAGACGTTTGAGTTTTGTAAAATAAAAATGGGCTTTATGAGAAAAAAGCATTTTAAAACTTTAAAACACTACAAAATATTGATTATTTACATTTAAGGAGTGCATTTAATATCAAAACAAAGCCTAAAATCTATTCCTTAAAATGATGTAAGAAACTTTTCTTAAGTCTTTTTTTATTTTTTCAACTGTTCGCTTGCGACGCTTGGCAAAGGGCCAGGAACAGATGGTGGGTCGTCAGGCGGGGCCTCATCAGCATGATTCATGGGTAGAGGTTCAAGTTAGATAGCAGGTCCTAGTTGTGGGCAAAAAATATCATTAACTCTTCTTTGCAATACTCTCGGATGTTTTTGATGAGATATTCTTTTAGTTTCTTATTGTGTAGTAGAACGACTGAGGACGCAGTGACTGTGATTCTCTGATTGCGACAACATAAAGTTTTAGACGTGGGGTTCTGTAAATAATTACAGGAACCTAGGTAAGAACCGTAAAACCAGCGTGATTATTGGACAGTATTAGCGGATGGTAAAGTGGGAGTAGATTCTCAGGAAAGAACGGAGAAACAACTGCTGCGATTGGCTGACTGATAATGCATGGCTGCAAACCTTTCTACTTAAAAAATTATATTTACAAACTTACCATGAATGCTGTAATAATAATTATTAGTGATTATTAATAGTTATTAACAGTACATATTAAAGAAAAATACATAATACTACTGTAATAGTAATATCAATAACATTTATTGGCTTGTAAACCTACGAAGAAAAAGGTATCTGAGGTCGGAGCGGGCATTATTATAACCAGACAATGTTCTCCTATTATTAGAAACTCGTCGTAGTTCCTCAGTTACCACCAGAGTTCAGGGAAGACTTGTTTTTAAAGTAATGCGAAGTGAACTTGTGTGTTTGAGAAATCGGATCTCATATCGGCCATGTTATTGTTCCATAAGCGACAAGAGGTACCTTTTCCTAGGCAGAACACGGTCTCCTTTATCGATTATTATGAGTATTTATCCGTTCTGAACTGTTTTGTAATCGATTGTGTCTTGTAAAAAACATTATAAAGAATAGTAATATGCAAAAAAACTAAAATCAATATTTTATACCCGGATGACTTATTACGACTGTACTGAAAAATCTGCTTTGCCGACAAGAGGTCCCTTTTTGCTTTCCACCTCACATATATATACTTATGGCCATTGAAAAGGGGATGAATGAATAATATGTAGAATTATTATTTGCAATGTGGTTGCAGAACAAGTAGGAATTCTGATTTGGTAGCAAAAACAGTTGTTGTCTAATGCTGTTTTTGCAGATAGTAAATGACCTACTATTACTGTATAGTTGATGTATTTGTAATAATTACAAATAAATGTAATTCACTCCTATATACTCATTATTTTCAATACAACCCGGAGAATAATTTTTGTTATTGATCAGTTGAAAATAGGCCCTAATACAGTGGCAACAATGAGCCACCCATGAAAGATCTTTTATGAATCTGCGAGTTATAGAAAAACAAAACAGATTAATAGATAGTTTTTATTAGATATTTAGAACAACAACAACAATTTAAATAGTAAGTGGTTGATGCCAAATATGCATACTATTGTAGTTTATTTAAAAAAATCATAGAATTTTGGTATAAACATTCACCAACACATGGAATATACAACAAAGATTTGGGGAGGGAGTTAAAAGTAAAAATTGTGATGATAAAAGTGTGCCAAAAGGTTTAAGTTGATTAATATGGCAGTCATAATAACTAACAATGAGGCTTCATGGTATATTACCAAAGCCAGCCAAAAGGCAAAAAGACAAAAAAAACTATTTCTGTATACAAAAATGGTAGGTAACTTAGTTTTATATTGCCTGATATATTTTCTCCCTGAGAGACAATCAAAATCAAAATATCTTTTTTGAATTATCATAAAAAAATAAGCCTAAAGTGTTAAAAAAATACATCTTAGGAATTAAGGTAAATACTAAATTGAAATTAAAATGTTCAAGTCCAGTAAAACAACAAAAAATGGCAACTAAAAAAAGATGTCTGATATTAGGATCTGGATGAGAGATCAGTCAATGTCTGATATCAAAATAAACTAATATCGATAGCAACAACTTCAATCAATCTTATTATAGTCTATCTTATTACCTACCTTCTAAAAAAAACATAGTTTCATTCTAAAACAATTTATTTTAAATAACTAGAACAAGTTATTATGTCCTTCCTATTGTATGGAGAAGACTAGATGGTCATTGAGGAAACAAGGGGGTAAAGATAAATCACCCCCTCCCCTCGGTCCATACACTATTATTCTTGAATCAACTAACAACAAAACTACATAAACCTAATAATCTGTAAAGAGAGCAGCTGTAATAGAATCTTTAAGTAAAAATAACAAAAAAAATATAAAACAAAAATTCCCCTTCTATGGGAAATTAAAAATGGACTGTGGTAATGGCAACTTCTCCTCAGTTATTTTTCCCCAATGGCCAATAACTTATCTCCATACTGTAACAAGCTTTTAATTGGACGAGTTGAATGACCTATGCCGGTGATAAAACAAGCTTAACTATCTGTTACTTTCGCTGTTAAATGTTGTCAATTCAATTTTCTTTGATGAGGCTTCTTCAGATAAATTAAAATTTCCAGGTGGGAAGGATAGCGGCGGACCACCCGTTGGTGGGCGGCCACAAAGGACCTGTACTAGACATTGCCTGGTGTCCTCACAATGACAATGTCATCGCATCGGGCTCAGAGGATTGCGTGGTTAAAGTCTGGCAGATACCTGATGGTGGCATCTCAAGGTATTATATACAGACAAAGAATTTTAAAGCTATATTTTTATGGAAGATGCAGTTATAGTCATAGTCAAGTTTCTTTATTCATTACTATACAGGTGTGGCAAAAGTCAGTTAACCGAAAATGCTATTTTGATGTTACATGCATTTTCCTAAATTATAACAGTATCGTTGTAATTTACCTGTTACAGAAATTGCTTCAAGTTGCCACCTTTGTTTTCATACACTTTTATATACTTATAGTGCATTTTTATCACTTGTTTACACATTTTGTCAGGCTACATAACTGTGGTGTAAATAAAGGGTTGAACTCATCCGCTATGTTCTCTCAAATGATCCAAACTTTGAGGTTTCACAAAAACACATTATCTTTTAATCTATTTATGACCTAGCAGGCTACTCAATACACAATATACGCAATACTCGCCAACTCGAAAATATTTTAATACTTCGTGCAATACCAGATAAGATAAACAAGAGATAAGCAATGTCGCTCACCTACTCTGCAGCGGTTAACTGACTTTTGCCGCACCCTGTACATTACATACATTGAATAGTGGCATGATAATAATTAATAATACAGTTGTTTAATATAATTATCAACTAGTTTAAGTTTCTTATTTACGTTGTGATTGCTATTTTCAAATTCATCAACAGAATATAGAGTCAAGCTACTCAAGTATTCTTTCACTGTTTTTAAACATTTGTTATTGTTTTTCAATTGTAAGACTTATTTTTAAAGAATTTATTTCCAGTTTGCATAGCAAACATTTCAAGTCAGTGATTTTCTAAAATTGCATTTCATTTTCTTCTAATATTATATTTATGATAATTTCTTAAAATTGTTTACATTTAACCCATTGAATACTTTTCACGGAACGGTTCCGTGATGGCCGTTTTGGCCCAAAATCTTTATCACGGAGTGGTTGTAAACTTGATGATGTAATACCATAAGTTTTTTTCAAAAATTTTTAATTTTACATTTTTTATTTTGTTGTTGTAATTGTTTTAACTTTAAGCTTATATCCATGAATGTATTTTTTAGGTAAAATATTGCATGGTAGTCCATTTTTGGCAAATGGGTAAAAATACAAATTATTCAAGAAAAAAGTGGTTCTGCAAAAAAAATCATAAAATTTTTTTTTAGATAAAGTAAAAAACTAAAAGGTTTTATGTAAGGAAATAGTTTTTACACTTTACTAGACAACTGATTAGACTTTTATTTTATTTTATTTTTATTTTTACTATATTCTTTTTTCAAAAAAATTTAACAATTTATTTTTATTTTTATAACAAAATATTTTAAATATGATTTTTTATTTTTTGTTTTCTATTAACATACTAAAGTGAAAATGTATACAGCTTCAAGAAAAACACTATGTTTGCCCAATTAGCAGCAAAAGTAAATTTGTTACAGTGTATTTACTAAAACACTGCAAAATATTGAAATTTATTTTAAGTTCTGGGGCCATGCAGTCATTAAAAAACTAAGTATCCAACGGGTTTAAGGATGTTTTTAAAATAGTGCCCTTGTAAACACCAGTAAAATCCACTCTTATGTTCCATTCACTCTATTTTTGTCTTAATCCAAAAATGTTCTGCAATTCTGCTATTAAATTTTACCATAATATTTTTACAAGGAATAAAAATTACATTGACATTCAAAAACACAAACTATCTCTGTTCAACAGTTCGCGTACATACGTGAGGGCCAAATTTTTTAAACTATTACTGCTGGAAATTAAAAATAAAACCAGTCAAGTAAAATTTAAGACCCGATTAAAAATGTATCTAATAAATAACCCGCATTGCTCCTTTGCTGAATTTTTCTCTGCTGGTCAGTGAATGTGCAATTGTATTTTTAATTTGCTTTAATCATAGATTATTCTCAGAATTAGAGTTTATTAGACTATTATCTATAGTAAGAATGTTGTGACAAAATTAATGTACAGGTTTTTTAAATTTTATTTGGTAGATGTTTTTGTTTATGTTTTGTGTTGTTCATTCAGAGTTGGGCATTCAGTTTATTGTTTCTCGATTGTACAAACCAATATCAAGGTTTCTGTGTGTACCACAGGCACTAGTACATTCTACCTCAGCTATTTAGGCTGATCTTGGTTGCATGTACATCTTGGGAGTACCTGTCTCGGAGAATGAAAGTGTCAACCCCTCCTTCTCCCACCTACTTCCAACCACCTTCCACATGTTTCCTGACACAGCCTTGAAACAAGTTTGTAGGTTAGTGTGATCGAAATATAAATCAACAGATGTATAGGACAAATAGTTCATGAACAAATAGCACAAATAGCAGATGAATTATTGTATTTTTCGGTGTATTGGGGATACATTTTCAGAACAGTGTTTACACACAAAAACAGGAAAAAACATTACTTGATCGAGCTACAGTACTGTAATTTGGCTGTATGATGGGTTTTATATTAGAAAATAATCTAATTAGAAAAAAATCCCTCAATATATACTTACTAAAAACTACAATCTGTGCATGATTAGGTGTTTGTGGAAAGGTTGGAAAAATTTAAAACGATGTTAAAATCTACGGAGAAAACATTTTAATCGCAACAATTTAATAACAAGGAACCCCTCAGGTGGTGACCAGCTGGATGAGAGGATGGGTCAGTGTGGGGGTAACTGAAGGGTATGGAGCTTGTAGTAGATACAGTACTGTAACTTCCTTGCAGTCTGTGAGGCCATAACTTGTAATGTGATTCTTAATAGTCTGATGTAGCCCACATGTTTTATTTTCTTAAACATATTTGGGGCACTCAAGGGCTGATGAAAAAAACATCAAAAGTACTATTAGCTTTTCAGTAACAAAGATAAGGTTTGTATCAAGTAATTAATTTTTTCCCCTTGGATCAATATGTACAGTTTTCCAAAATTGAACGGACTCGGTTCAGAGGGACATTTGCAAGGAATTGTCCAGTGAAAACTGTAAAAGCTATTGCACAATAAATTTAATCCAACATAAAACCATAAATTATGTCTTATAATTACATGCTTTTTACTAATTCTTCAAGTTGAAGCAGTCTTGATTTCCTCTATGTACTTTTAAAGTTAAAATTCTTAGCTTTCGATAACTCTCTTTTGTAGGAACACCAGGGCAACTGTGATTTTGTAAAAATTATGTCTGAAGCTCCATATTTTAGTCCTTCTGGTTAAATTAACAATTGTCATAGGGATTTTTGAAAAATTTCACCTCCTAAAGAGAACCCAAAAATAAAAGTAAAATGAAGAAAACTTTTTTTGTTCTTGTGAGTTTGACAAATTTGACTTGCATGCCAAATTTGGGTTATTTGTCTCAATAGGAAATGCCCCTTATTTGGTGTTGGGCTTCATATAATTATCAAACATTTATTTTTACTCTCTAGTTTTAAAGTAAAGGCAAATAAACCCTAAGTGTTCAGATGGGCACTAGGGGTTGTTTTAATTTTGGCTTTGTTTTATTTTCAATCACTTCCCCCCAAAAAAGAGCAACTAAAACAAGATGTCTGATATTAGGATCTGGATGAAGAGATCAGTAATTATCTGATTTCAAAATAAACTAATATCGATAGCAACACCTTATCGTAATAGCTTGCTCAGCTGACGAATACTGTAGCAGTTCTTACTGTCCTTGGATCAGGCTAGTTGGCCCTTTATTATGGGGAATTTGGATTAAAGTAAAACAAACTTGACTAGACATTTTTAACTGCTCAGCTTTAACCATTCTTGTTATTTAAGCTTTAAAATGTTTACAATTATTGCAGAACGTTAACAGAGCCAGTAGTGAATCTTGTTTACCATCAGAGGAGAGTTGGACTGGTTTTGTGGCATCCGACAGCACAGAATGTACTTCTCACTGCTGGTATGTTTAGTAATGTTGTTCTGTTGCTTCATTTTTTGCATTTTTATATAAAAATGGTATTTGTTCTAGTAATTGATCTGTATAAATAATAGTCAACCCTAGTTCATGTGCTGATGAGATCACAAACTGTGATCTCCATAGCAGCTATGCCTACCAATGAAACTTACAAATCCATTAAATAAATAAATTTGATTTCCAAAGTAAAACTGTATGTTTGTGTTTTATTTTTAAGATTTTTGTCTTTAGTAATTACGATCAAGGACACTGTTCTTAGCCCTTGTAAGGGAATATTTAATCAATTTTTATAATATTTTTATATGCATGTAGATTGTAAACTGTTCTTTAACTGCATATAGTTAGTTAGTAATTATATTATTATAACCCATATTAACTAGTTATTATATTATTATAACCCATATTCTCAGAAACAAAACTACCTCGATAAATAATGTGGTCAAGGTAGTTATTGAGATTTCTTTTTATAACATAATTACATATACAAATTACTTTACCATTTGTTAACCGTGCTTGAAGAACATATTAATCCAACTTAAAACAACATTTTTGTTGAATATTCTCTAATGTGTAGTTATAATTCTCTTCTATAGTGTTGTTTCGATTTCTTCTATTTGTTAGGAAGTAATCATTTACGAGGATTGTCCAGAAAGTAAAGAACGATTGCACACACGCTGAGCACAGGTCTGCTAACATCACAGCCTCATTGCTGGGCGAGCCTTGTTCCTACAGCAATTCAGAATGGCGGCTGCGATAGAAAATCCCACCTAGTGTGAGATTCCTAGTGGTATTCTGTTTCTAAATGCACAAAGAGTTCAACCTATTAACATTTTATTGACTGACACAAAAGAAGGTTTATGGAAAAAAAAAGAGATTGTGAAATTTCTGGAAAGATTCACGTAATATGCTAACAGTGAAGCGCCTTTTCTCCTGAATTTTTCCCTCAATTCTCTTTCAATTAATTTCTAATGAGTATCGACCCGCTGCTCCGATCCTTGAAGTGCAAATCGGTTCTTTCTTCAAACACGATACACCGTTTTATTACAAACAACTCGTTCATTAACTTAAAGCCTGTCGGATACCACTGTTGGAACCTGTAAGGTTGTATCGGCTATAATCGAGCCATATAGTTGGCGATAGACAAACTTAGAAGGATTTGTTGTCGGCAGGATCTGACAACCAGGTGGCAATATGGAATGTGGGACTGGGAGAAGTGCTAGTCCACATCGACTGTCATCCAGACATCATCTACAGTGCCTGCTGGAACTGGGATGGCTCTCAACTGCTCACTACCTGTAAGGACAAGAAGATGAGGCTGATAAACCCCCGCTCCGGCGAAATCATTGAGGTAGATCAGTAAACCTAGGCCCATAATATTATAGAAATGTTATTTTGTTCTTTTATTAGAAGCCACTGTCAATTAGATATTGATTACGGATGAGTCGATTCTCGATACCACCGATTCTTGGACATCGGTATCGAGATTTATTTTTCAATATCGATCCCGATACCATTGATACTGGTAGTCGTTGAAAAAGTCATCGTTACTACCGCCGTTTACCCACGGTATAGAGGTAATGGGGAGTGTTTGGGTCGGCGCCAAAAACTCTGACCATGAAGATAAAGAAGGAAGACGGGATGGGAGGGGAGGGGTGGGGTCCGGTTGAAAGCAATAAATCAGTCGGCTGACCAACATTAGCCTATTTCTTTGAGTCATTACCTTACAACCACGTTTTTCCCCCGTTATGAATTTATGTGGAACAGTTTTTGTTTTTCTATATTACTATAGCATAGCCTACTAGTGAAATTAACATTAAATTGTGTAAAAAATTGCATTAAAAAATCAGTTTGATAATTAATTACAAAAAGCTACTAAATAATTTTAAATGGTACAAACGTTTTTAACAATAGTTTTAACAATTATATGTACCTACTAAAAAATCAAAGGTATCGATGGTATCTGTATCGAGAATCGATAAATTTTGGTATCGACTCATCCCTAATATTGATATCATTTCAAGATTACGGACTACTTAGCTGTAATATTTATTTATGTACTCTCATTATGAAGAAATAATATTTTTTATTATTGAAATAAGTGGACAATAGACAATAGACAATAGACAAATCTTTATTGTACATAACGTCTGAGAAACATTACATAAGTAATTTTTAAGCAGGTACATGGTCAAGTTTGTTTAATATTAACTAAGCCTAACACATTCAAGTTCCCTACCTCAAGCTTTCCTACCTTATATAAAATGTATACTTAAACCATGTATAAATCATACGCTAAATTTTATCTATAAAAAACTCATCAACTCTATAATAAGCTTTATGGCTCAATGTCTCTTTCAGTTTAAATGTAAAATTTGTTATTGCTAAGCTTTTGTATGCTTCAGGTATATGATTATAAATTTTTAATCCCATATAAAGTGGTCCAGTTTCAAATTTTTTATGACTATGATTTGGATATCGAAAAATGTTATTATTATTTCTAGTATGATAGCTGTGATTTATTTTGTATTTTTCAAAAACAGATGATTTTGTATGAACAAATTTTGCTAGCTCAAGAATGTAAAGAGAAGGTAATGTTAGAATACAGTGTTTTTTAAAATAAGGCTTACAACTAGTTCTTGGTTTTAAATGGAAAATTGTCCTAAGAATGAACTTTTGACACACAAACACTCTCCCGGCTTCTACAGAGTTACCCCATAAGGTAACTCCATAAGCCAACAGCGAGTGGACATATGCATAATAGACAGTTAAGCAGACTTCTATAGATGTGACTTTAGTTAATATACTAATTGCATACCTTGTTGAACTTAATTTCTTACTTAAAAAATGTATGTGGTCAGACCAACTTAATTTTGAATCAAAATTTAAACCCAAAAATTTAACTACTTTAGTATTACTAATTGTTGGATCCATTAGATTATTTCTTAGCTTGAATTGCAAAATATTGGTCTTGTCCTCATTTAATTTTAAACCATGGTTCTCAAACCATTCATTAATTTTTGTAATGGTGTCATCAAGAGTAAATTTGATTTCACTAAAAGTTTTTCTTTTCAAAAGTGAGTTACTTTATTTTGTTAGTCTCTCTATCTGTTAACAGATTGTACTGAATTGTATATTTTAGTCTTTAGACAATATAACTTAACAAAATAACTCAAACTTGTCCGATGTTTTGTAGGCTATGCTGTCAAAATATAGATTTCCTTCAGTGGGACTGATTCATCATAGTTAAAGTTAAACTTTGATTACAAACACAGATGTGTGATTAAAACTATGTTTAAAAAATTAATATAAATTTATTCTTTATATTTCTAATTTTTTAAACAAAGGTCAAATCTCCGTTATTTAAATGTAAAATAAGACTTTTTTCAAAAGTTTCACAATGTGCATAGGTACAGAACGTCAAGTACAGCCAATCTCAATACATTTTTGTTTGCCTTCAAGTGAACTGAAAGCGAGCAAGTTACTGACCTGGATGTTGTGAAACTTTACGTTTTGGAACTAGTTGTTTTTTATATAATGTATTTTTACAACCTTTACGTTTTGTACCTTGACTATCTGAAACAGCTAAATTAAAAACTTTCTAAATAAGAATGTTTACCGGACGCGGTAGCTCAGAGGTAAAGTGCCTGACTAGCAAGTCAGACGTGGCCGGTTCGGTCCCGGTCCCGGCCGACTCCTATAAGATCATGAGCCTCTGGCTTGTCCATGTGACTAATGTCATCACGGTACCTCGCTGTCTTTAGTTCACCGCATACGTCAATAGCCTATGGTGACGGGCAGTTGAGGTATCTTTTTTTAAATAAAAAAGAAGAACCCAGACATTTTTAAACTTGACGATTTGAAACAGCTATACTACCAAGTTTAAAGGAAAGAGGACCTTGATGCTCTGTACCTGGAGGTTATGAAACATTCCCACATCACCAGCCATCTGTGATATATTATCGGAAACTTATTTATTCTAACGTATCACTGTATAAATAGGCTTTTTAACGGTCTCAAGACTTGCTGTGGACATCTGCTATTTTTATTTGGTATCCTAAGTTGAAGGGATGTGTAGGAAGCGGTGGGTCACGAGGGTAGCAAGGCGACAAGGGCCATCTTCCTGCGGAGTGGGCTCATCTTCACGACAGGGTTCAGCAAGATGTCAGAGAGGCAGTACTCACTGCGAGCCCCGGACCACCTCAGCGAGCCCATCATCATGGTGGAGTTGGACACCAGCAATGGAGTCATGTTCCCCCTCTATGACCCCGACACCAATCTAGTCTACCTCTGTGGCAAGGTACTGATACTTTACTTTTATACATGCTAAACTCATTGACATAGATGTTTATTTCACAGAGATGACTATTCACTGAAGCTGTTTAGTACTGCGTTTAGTAGAGACCAATGACCTCCCGGAGACTTGCAATCATCTGATAACCTAACTTCTATGGTCAGGGGAGGTCAGGGAAAGTCAGGGAAATAGAAAATTGAAATTCTGTAGAAACCCTGCCTAATGTGTGTGTGTACCGGTCTCGGCAGCTTACTAGTTATGTTCGGAGTCACCGAACATGTTATGTTGGCTGATCTGTGTCAGTGACAGTGGAACCCCAAGTAAAAGAAATGGGGACAGTCTAGCTTGGAAGTTGGCTGGATCGGTCGATTCTTTGTGAGTAGGGTACGGTCGGCACAGGTTTTGGTACTTTTAGTCTCCCATATTAAGTGCCTCTGATACTGTTTGTTTGCCACTATGACTGAAGATTTTTTACTTTTATATTTTTGAAAATACAAGCCATTAAAGCCATTAAAAACCGAGTTTAGTTAGAGTTTAGTTAGATCACAAGCAATTTGATTGTTTCATGCCGTACATGGTCCTTCATCAAACATGACTGAGATGTTAATGTAGAGCATAATTTTTGTAGGGATGAGTCGATTCCAATTTTTTTCGATTCTGATTCCGGTTCCGATTCTTACGAATCGATTTTTGATCCCGATTCCGAATAACAGTTGAAATAGCAAAGTAATAAATTATTGAAAGACAATAAGTTCAGTAGTTGATTTTTATTTAATAAATTAGAGACAATCAATTAGTGATTGTAAAATAAAATAACATAAACTTACAAAAGTAAATAATAAAAAAACTAAGTTGAATTGCATGTTTATTTTTCATACAATTGTTATGCTTTAAGTTACATAAATCTCCCATGATATTTTTTGAAATTGGTTTGTTGTGTTATAAAACAATCATTTTTGGATGTTTACTATTCTTGACCGATAAAAATTCATTTGTAATGTTAAATTTAGGATTTTAAATTTTGCTTACAAATTAGGAAGGAAAATTTGTTTAAAAAAAATTATTGTTTAATGATTGTTGTTCAACGTTTTTAAATAAACTGTAATTTTAAATTTCTACTTGAAATAAGTTGAATAACAATAAATTTTTAGATGTCTAGTAGTAGAAAAACTTGGGAAAGTGGAGAATTTGAATAGAAAAAAATAAAATGTCGGAAAAGAAGGAAATCAACACAGAAAAGTTTGAATAGTCGGGAAAATAATAAGACTTATAAACAGTGATTGTACTATCCATATCTCTCGAACGGAAAGTCACACAACTTTGATTGGCATATTATTTTATTTGTGGTAATCAGACGGAAAAAATTAGCCGCCATTTGTCTTTGTATGACAATTAGTTTTTTCGGTTTTAGCATTTTGGATCTGTTATCTCTTTTGAATAAATTACCAGGACCCTTGGCAGAAGCCGAACAATAGACCAGCCATTAAGAATGGGGCAAAAAATATAGGGTCGCTCTCAGGCCACTAGCTTTGTTTCCTTATCTGTTTTCCTCATTCTCGTACATCCATAAATAGAACTCCTGTCAATTCTACTTTCGTGCTAGTTGAAAGTTATTTTGGGACTGGAAAGGAAGTGATTAGTTGTCGGGAGGAGTCTTTTTTCAACCACTTATTTTGTTAAACGATGTTTATCTTGGTTTGTTTTCCCATGCTAAGTTGTTTTTTTTTTCGTACCGACGGCCTGGAATCGATAGAACCGGAATCAACTTTGGACCATAGATTCTCGATTCAGATTTTAAGCCTGAGAACCGGTGGAACCGAGAATCGACAATTGGAATCGACTCATCCCTAAATTTTTTTTATCAGTTGATTGGCGACCATGAATCTCAACAAACAAAAAATTAGTTAAACTAGAGGTTCTGCAGTCAAGAATTAGCGGGATTTGTTTTTTAAGTAATAAAATTTGGGATGGTTAAAAGTTTTCGGGTGGTTTTCATAAGCCATGTTGTGGTTCAGTGTGGTCATAATAGTTAAAGAGACTTTTTAAGGTCTTATCTGGATAGTAAATCTGTGTTTACTTTTGTCGTGATGTGTTTATGACTGTCTGAAGATTTTACAAGGAGTGGTCATAACGTGTGAAGATAAGATTACTTGGTACTGTTAATAAATCTTCACCTACATTTTAACACGTTCTGGAAATAAATTTATTCCATTAATTATTTTAAACTTATTTTATCTGTTACTGTTTATAAACCCTTAGAAAAAGTGATTCTACATCATCATAGCTAACATTTGATTGTTCAATAATTAAGGGCAGACATAATTGGATGTTGTGGTTGGGACAAGAATTGTTGTGTTCTTCAACATTTTGGAAAATTGTCAGGAAGGGAGAATCAGTGTTAAAAAATATGCACCAAAAGTATACAAAAACATTTAATAATTAATTATTAGTTATTGAAAAAAGTATCTTATCTGTATCCTACTCAACCGTAGTCAATTTATAATTGAATCACATCAAATAAAATCATTCATGTGATAAGTATATAATTTATTTGGACTTAACCTATCACTTCTAGTGTTTAAAACTACACTATGTTTCGAGAGGTAAGGAAACTCCTCCCTTTATCAAGTGAACCCTACTTACATCTAAATATCAAGTTCTTACACCTAACTAACCTACATTTTTTCTTTTTTTTTCTTTTCTTATCCTTTCTTTGGAAGAAAATAAAAAAAAATGTAGGTTAGTTAGGTGTAAGAACTTGATATTTAGATGTAAGTAGGGTTCACTTGATAACGGGAGGAGTTTCCTTACTTCTCGAAACGTAGTGTAGTTTTAAACACTAAAAGCGATAGGTAAAGTCCAAATAAATCAAAAAATAAATTCAAATCCATCGCTATTATGAGTTTCAAAAATAAAGTATACAATGTAATATAATGTGTTTAAGTAGCGTTGTCGTACATTTATACATTTACTCATTATTAACATTTACATGAAAATAAAATATAACTAAGAATAATTATTAAGATTAAACTTCATTCAGTAATAGAATACTAAACTTAAGATCTAAAAATTATTGCATTTAGGGGTACATCAGTTCCGCTTCTTGGCTTTTTCGGTATTTGGGGAAAAATCAAAACCAAGAACCAATCGATAATAATTTTTAAAGGCAGTCATCCAATGTTTACTGAAATTGTATCCTAAGTTCTTGTTCTCGAGGGACAACAGATTCAATATACACCTCCTTTAAGGTAAATTTATGCTGAATTAGAAGCATATCTCCATTTATATTACTTAGTAATTATATACAAGTTCTGTTCTGTATGCTAAAATATAAACCAACAGTGAGCAGTATAAAATAAACTGTTGTGATTCATGTTGTATTATTTGTTCTAGGGGGATAGTGTAATAAGATATTTTGAGATCACTGCGGAGCCGCCCTACGTGCATTACATCAACACGTTCCAAACGCCCGACCCACAGAGGGGCATCGGAATGATGCCGAAACGAGGTTGTGATGTTTCATGCTGTGAAATCGCACGATTTTATCGACTGAATAATTCTGGACTCTGTCAAGTAATTTCTATGACTGTCCCTCGAAAGGTAATTTACATTGCAAATATTTGTTAATTTTTTTCTTACAACTTCATAACAAGTTAAGGTCATAGGTCCAGCAAATTGCCAGATTTTCATTCCTGTAGGACTTGTTGATTCCCCTTGTACAAGAACAGCGTTAATCTGCCACATTAAGTGCAGTGTTATTGCTCAACGTTTTAAACCAGTACAAAATTCATTTTGTCATACCGGTTCTGTATTATCGGATGAGAATTATGCTGGTGTCATAACACTTTTTCAATTTTTGTAAATGGTGAAGAGAATTTGTTAATCCGACTGGAACTTAATTAAATAATGTTGGACAACTGATTTATAGATATTTCCATGGACCCCTCTACTCCTCCTATTAGTCAGGTCAGATGTTTTTCCGCCAACCCAAACCCTTCCTGGGCCTCTCTCAACCACCCTCCTTATCTCATTGACGTAGAGCCATTAATAATATGCCTGTCTATGCCTCCTTTCATACGAGTTAAAAGTAGTAACTCATTGGCTTATTTTGCCTGAAAAGGAAAAGAATAGTTGTCAAAAGTAGTCTTATTTCAATCACTTAATAAACGTAGGTTAGCTTATCTCCATTTGTTTTTTCATGCAGCAATCTGTATCAGGGTTTTTTTGTACTGAACCGATGACAGTAATTAGTTTTGTACCGTAACGGTACCGTTTTTCTGGTGCACTGCAGCCCTCTATCATTTACGGCTGATACAAAAGTTGCAAATGTCAACTATGGCGTAGTTATGTCATCTATTGCGGTGATGATGAGTAGTCCGGTTGTCTTTTACAGTGAATTGCGGTGCGATCGTAATTCACTGCCGAGATTAAGCAGTACAATTGTCATTTACAGCCGATGTCATATGGTTCAGTTATCTATTACAGTGATGAAGGATGGTCTTTTATGGCAAATAACAGCACAGTTGTCGTTAGTTTTAGAACTAGTGCAGTGCGATCGTAATTTACGGCCCAGATTATGCAGTGCGGTCGTCATTTATGGCTGTTATTATAGGGTGCAATCCTCATTTACGGTGGATAACATGCCCCAGTTCTCTGGTTAAAATCCCAACCTAAAATTTCCCAAAATTTGGGAGGAATAACAATATCCCGTCCAAACTCAAAATCCAATCCCATTCATACCTAGAAATAAGTTTGTTCAGGATGCTGCTATCAAACTGTGTGGATGAATGCACTAGTAACTGCTGAAATAGGGAGTTCAACATGTTGTTTATAAAAACACAAGAATGTTCCCGAGGTTTAAGTATAATAACCAGTGTGAACATAAAAACCTCAAATGGATTCTAAAATACAAGAATGTTGTTTTAGTGAATGAATTTTAAAGTATTAATGTGGACTAGCTTTATACTATAATATTCGATACCTCAAATCCGAAACTTGCTCTATTGTCATTGTTTCCCTTACTGTTGTTGCAAATCATATAAACATGTTTTGGTTTGATTTTAGTCAGAGTTATTTCAAGAAGACCTCTACCCAGAGTGTCTGGGCGACGTCGCTTCCTCGACAGCACAGGAGTGGTTCGAGGGCAAGGATGCTGAACCGATTTTGATCTCTCTCAGGGACGGGTACACGCCGCCCTCTGCCCCCAAGTCAGAGTTCAAAGTCAACAAGAAGGCCAATCTCCTAGACAGTCGCAGGCCAGGGCAAAAGTCTGCCCCTGTTATAGATTCTGCCCTTTCGGTACGAATCGACTTTATATTTTTTCTAGAGCGTAATTACAAGTAATTTTGTCTTTATTCAAATAACATTTGCCAAAATAGAAGGAAATTTTCACCAAACTATATATTGATGTGAGGGGTGCGGATTTATAAATAATGTAAAAGTTTAAAACATTGTTGAAACAAATACTAGTACAGAAGATGTTAAAAAGTTATATAGCCAATACATCTACATCTTCCACAATTTGATACACTTTTCCCTGTTTATTGTCTAGTGAATAGGTGATAATGGTTATTCATTGGGATGATCGGATGAGTGTATTTATACGTTTATTAGTTTTATTAATTTATAAGTTATTAATTGTATATATTATTTATTTTTAGAATTTTATTTTTTATTTTTAGAAAATGTTGATGAAATACGCTTTAAACTCCCATATTATTGACTCTTTTTATATTAATAACCATAAAGTTAAAATTAATCTAGCTTTCAATATTAAATCGATAAAGGGCAAAACGTACTTATCCAAACTAAAAACAACTCTACTTAAGTAGACTTTACTAAATTATAAAACATTGAGTCATACAGACTTAAAATAGCGGATTCAACGTGTTTCACGCTTAATGCACGATTGATGTTTATAAATCACTTTAACATTTTTTTCTAGGACGATATCATAAAAGAGTTTAGAGAAGAAATCAGAAAACTGAAAGCAATGATCGTTAAACACGAGAATAGAATTAGGTCTTTGGAAGAAAAGGAAAAAAAGGCAGAAGAAGAGGAGGGGTTAGTAGGAGATGGACTGAGGGTGGGGAGGCAAGCTGCCATCCCTCCCCCAGTCAGCAACGAGGACAACCATCAAAACTCCGACCACGAAGACTTGGCCCCTGATGAAGTCTAGCACAATCCTACTCAGGTATTTACTTCACTTTTTCAATCTATAATGTCTCATGTAGGGTTAAGTCAATTCCAAATATCGATTCTTAGGCCCCTTTCAGACGGACCGCAATCGCATGTGGCATGTGGGAGCTACTATTTTCTATCTTTGGTATCACAATCGCAGCGCACGTTAAGTCCATTGGCAGGCATGGCAGTGGCACTGATACTTCCACACGGTGTCGCGTGCTGTGGTAGCGATTATTTTCCTTGCGCGTGTGGTACCACTGGCACGAACACCAACGCTTCAGTACGCATGTGCTGTGATAGTGTTCCCTCCAATTGTAACTCAACTTGACTTGGATATATTGGAGTTTTGAGTTGTTTGGTACTTTATCATTTGAATTTAGAATATAGGTATTCTCTCTGGGGTGTTAGGTAGCCACATGTTACATGTTGATAGTTTTTTTTAGTTATAAAAGTTTTATCATATTCAAAAGCTCATTAAATGACCTCTGTAACATTCGGTAAAATGTAAAGCATTTTTCTGGGTCACTTTGCAATTCCAGGGTGTCCACTGATATTGGAAATACTTGAAGTACTGTAATTACTGGATTTGTAATTGTAAATAAGAATACTGGAATAATACTGGAATTTCATATTCCTTGCTGGAATTTTATTAAAATAAGATTGATTACCGATCTGATAAACAACAAAATTAAGGTTTGATATTTCAAGTTCTGAGTTTAAAGTGAGGATTTAATTGTTGTTACTTTTTAAATATAAAATAAGTAGGCCTACTTAATTGTCTTCTTTTGAACCATAGTAAAATATTACCATAATGACATTAATATTATTCTCTTCCTTTTGAAATGTAATGTTGCTGCGTGATACTGGAATTTTGTCAAAAATGGTACTGGAAATATTCTGGAATTCCAAAATCAACTGACGGTGACACCCTGAATTCAGAGCGCAGCAAATAAAATGTATCTGTGAGGTATCTTGTTAAAATGTTCTAGTTTTGATAAACCAACCAATATTTGTATGGATATATATTTGTAATACTTGTTCTTTTGTTTGTTATGGTTGTTGAAAACAGCATAGCCTATATGTATATATATTTAATTTAAATCATTATTCATTCATGATCAAACAAAGGTTAAAATAATTTAAATAAAAACATTAATAATTCAATAAAATGTTATGTTTATAATTAAAGTTTAATATGTAAAAAACATTATTTTCAATAAATTAGTTATTTTACTTTTTAAAGAACGACTCGACTCGACACTCGAGTAGTTTGGTTCAATACTCGACCCGATTAAAAAAAAAAACGCTACTCGCCCACCCCTAAAAAATTTACATTCCAATTTTTTATAAGTAGTATCCATACTTTTTTGATAATGTATGTATTATTTTTCTGCATTTTTTTAATACTACTTGGTAAAATAAACTTTGTTGGCACATTTTAACTGTGTAGGTTTTCCTGATTCTCTATTATTATTTGTTTGCTCTTATGTAATACGGTGTAATGCAGTTGCTGAATTTTGGCCAGAAGTGCACCTGCTCTAAGTCGTGGATCTAAATTTCAGGATGATTTTAGATGGTTTTGATGCTTACTAGTTATTTTTCTCAACCAATATAATCTTTCATGATTCACTTTGTCAAGCGGTTGGTGAGAAAAACATTGTTATTTTTTCAAAGCTTGTTCATAATTTTCAAGTTGAGTTGAACCTATCATCGATTCGATAGTAGAAGCAGAAGTTTTGTCATCTAGATTTTTGACTTCTCGTAAAATGTTAAGATTCCTCAGTATTGTATCAATACTATTAACATTTTTCAGTTATTGCATGGCTATATTTTTAATGTTGATATTCACCATCCTTTTAAAATTAAAATCAGATTGTTTATGATCACATACCGTTACAATTTTTGTTTAGCTCAGTTACAGTTACAGGCCATAAATGTCATAAAATTAACTGATTAAACTTATAAAATATAAAAATCATAAATCGATTCATTTCATAAAAAGTTACCCCTGCTCAAGAATGAATATTCCAAAGTCCGTTATTGAAGAAAGGTCAGATTTTTAGAATTTGTTTAAAATTTATTTCTACGAAGAAATGATTACTAGAACAAGATGATTTGAAAAAATACATCTTTTAAGTGGTCCTATACTTTAACATTATAAAATCCTCTATTTTTACCCCATTCACAATATTAACTGAAGTTAAGTCAACCAACATCTTATTTTTAGTGAATTTCCTATGGAAAGTGAACTATTAGCATGACCCGCACGGTGAAACATAAGCCCGGGACCACCATAGAAGTTCCTAACGTGGCCCCCTGAACACGTTTTGGGGGTTCGTTCAAAACCCCCAAACAAACCAGAGTTACCTCTGGGTTATGTTATATATATATATGTGTATGCACTCTAGCGGTCACATTTTTTGTCCGATTTACTTCAAATTTGGTAGGGACGTTCCTTTCTATAATCAGTTGGACAAGTTTGTTGGGCAAAACAATCGGAAAACTCTAAACCCCTTTTTTGGGGATTAATCTTTCAAATTTCGGGTTTTTGGGCCCTAATAGGGTCAGAAAAGCCCCGGATGTGAAATTAACAAATTTAAAAAGATGGGAATTAGTGTGGCGAAACTTTTAAGCACTCCTTCGTCATTCTAGCTTATATATTTACCGAGTTATTAAAGGAAATGTGTATTGACCAAACACAGTACGTTGTCTTATGGGGGTTTTACATTAGAAAAGCCTGTTATTCATTTTTTGGTGTACTTTTATCATCCCCAACAACCTCACGCCTACTTTAAAGCCTGACTGGACCTTCTCCTAACCTTATAATGGCAAAATTGTATTCCCAGCATTGCAGGTAAATAGAACCAGAACAGCCAGAAAATCAATATTTTCAGATTTGAATAAAAATTGGAATAATTGTATGTTTTTAACTGATTTTGAGTTTATGTGGAAATTCACTTCCCTCACGTCAGCGGGCTGCGTGCAAACTCGTCTTATTATTTTTTAGGAGGTTTCCACTTCAGTTTACTTTCTGATAATAGTATATTTAAAACGAAAGTATAGTCTATGCTTTAGTACTGATTACACGAAAATAAATAAATTGGGAATGTTTTGCTGCTACATAGACTAGATTTTATGGACAGATTGTAAATTAATTTGAATTCCTCTCCGTTATTGTTGCAGAGGGTCCCTGATGCTTGTTACCACCACCATATTCTTTTACTCCGGAACTTGTCTTTGCAACTATTATTTGCTAGCCTAAAGCCATCTCCAAGAGGAACGATCAATTTATACTTAATTTGTCTTAAGCTTTTGTACTATTTTATCAATCACCACTTAGGAAAAAATTGTTAATAATAATTGTTAATAAGTGTTACAATTATTACACAGAAAATATTGTAAATTTGTATTAAGTGTTAATGTTAAGTGTTCTCGATTGTTGTATTAGTGCAATAAAGTGAAAGTTTGAATTAACATCTAACATTTTATATTTACAGCATCGTATTATTACTTTATTTACATCATCGTAGTTTTAAAAGCAATAGTGTTATTTTCGATGTCACACATATATTTATATACATATTTTTTTCTGTGCCAAACACTTAACGGAATATGTCAATTGACTTTCCCTACTCAACCATCACTCAGTATTTGTAGTCGCTTAGTCACACGGATAACAATGTTAAAGCGTACTAAAGTTTATATATAGTATTGTTAATATGTGCCTTGTGATTTTTTGCTAAGAAGCGCAACACTTATTTTTGGTATTCCCGTCTTCCCCTTCCTGAAACTCCATTTAAGCGATATTTTGTATTTATTCACCTACAGTTTGTATTTTCTACTTCTTTTGTAATTAGTTTACTTTATTTTGTCTTTGTCGATGTCGTTTAGAATCGTGTTACTTTCATTATTATTCTCATTTTCCTTTTTGTAATTTATTCCACTTTATTGTGTTGTTTGAATTTGTTGTTTAAAGTTTGTCTCTGTTTAATTAACCAAAGTTTATATTGTTAAGTCGATCATTAAAGGTGATTAGAAAGCTGATTACTCCAGTTGCACTGTCACCTCTCTTGTTGCATTTATTCTGTGATAAGACCATGTCACAAATTAGGTTAAGTAAGCTTAGAGCCTAACAACGAAAATTTGTAATTTATTTGACAAATAATTATGTTTAGTAATTTTCATGACTGAATTTCTATACACATAAAAGGATATTGTAAGAAAAGGAATATTGTATTTGTAATTATTATATAATCTAATTTTACATTAATGTCAACAAATCTAATTACAAAGTATTTTATTTAATATATGTATTTATCTTTATTGAAAAAGTATTTTTATTTGAACCGGGACACTGCTAGTTTTATAATTGACTGCAGAAATATGTTGAATACTTATTCATAAAGAATGAAAAGCTTTCTGTTTGCAAAAGATTGTTGAACATTTTGCAGACTTAAAATTTAGAAAACTAATGCAGATTTTCAAACCACTAAATTGTATACCAATTGATATAAGCAATGAACAACGTAAACATAAAGCTTGCTCTTGAGTTTTCAGAAAATCTAGTCAGAAAATTGTTTACTTGTTTAGCAGCCATTATTTAGATCAACTGTTTTTTGTAATTCCCATTAGCCATGTTGTTTACCGAAGTAAAAAGTCAATCTAATTTTAAATGCAGTAGTTCTCAAATGGGTAAACATATTCAATATTTTTCACAGTTTATAGCAATTTTTGTAAGAGCATCTATCGCTAGTTTATATAAAGAAAGGAACAAATTTAAAACTGAATACTTTTTTATACGGGAAGCTCACATAATCCCTTATATAAAATTTAGTTTGAGTACTCTCTACACTAGAGTTATGGATTATTTTTACATTGTGTCTGACATACTAGCGAATTGTATACTCAGTTTGGATACTGCGCAGCCACAATGTAAGGGTGATTCTACTGTAATTCTTTCTCACTGGCTAACTCGCCACATTGTTAATGTAGATCTTTTCGTGTCGTGAACTATTTAATCATACTTATGCATTTCCATGCAATTGACTTATCCTTTTTTATCTGTTTGGCATTTTCTCATTACAATCATATTTGTATTTCAATACAACTTATAATTTGTTTGTATATTCAGTTGTATAAAACACATTATAAATTTTACCCTAGAGTGAACCACTTTTGCATTTAAGATACGACCAGTTCTTTGCTATCGGCACTATTTATGTACATGTGCATGACTTTCATATCGCGAATGAAGAAATTTCTAACTTGAAATTTTGTAAACAGACAAGAGACTGCACATGAAAGGCTCGGTAATCATTTATTTGTCTCGCAAAGTGGGAAAATACATGATAATACATGACTAATGACCCAGAAGGAAATATGGATAAGCTGAAATGATTATGTATCAAGCACCTTATAGCACCTATAGCTTATATTTAATCTGCACGGTTGGTTTAAGATATTAATCGTGTTGTTGGGAATCAATAAAGGCAGGAGACTGTATTTGTTGTGACCTCAGAAATCTGTTGGAGGACACAGAAAACCTATATCATGGTGAGAAAGGTTGGGATGTGGACAATTTTATAAAAATGTTAAAGTAATACCTAACAGGAAGCTTTTTTACTAACCTCTAGGACCTAGGACTTGTCAGCCTAATATGGTCTATGTTGTCATGTAATTTTGAACACCGAGTTCCAGCTGTCTAAAGCCCACAATTATTTTCCAAAATAAGTTATTACAGTCAACTCCCGATTATCCGGTAATGACCGGTTGGAGGGTCACGGATAACCCAAAACCACGGTTAAAACAAAGGGATTCAATAAATTGAATATTACAAATATAATAAAGGTTTATTAACATTCTTATACTACAATATTGTGTTTTGATGTAATTTTAGATATATTTATGTAAATTAAATACTTTTGAAAATCTTGAAATGGCGATAAAATCTAAAAACAATCAACATAATAATAGTTAATACTTGCAATGGTTGATAGCAGTAAATACTACCCAAAACGCTGAATGATATTTAATAGGTTAAAGATCTCTAAACACCAAACTCTCTAAACTACACCGCAATGGGGGAAAACCCCGTGAGGGTGAACAGCAGCGGCGGGAAGGGTGATTGTTTTGAAATGTTGCTATTTTTAGACGTCCGCGTCCGTCCGTCCGTCGCTCTGCCCAGCCAGGTGCAGTGTCTAGAGCAGTGTCAAGGTCATCGCTTCCCATCACGCGCCCACGGTTCATTAGCGAGATGACAGACTCTTAGGTTATGTTGTGTTTACCAAATTGTTTGAATAGTATTTATTCTGATAAATAAAGTAAATTAAATACGATTATGAAGATAATTTAGCAAAATAAATTGTTATTTCTGCTCTATTTACGTTTAGACAGGGATAAATGAAAAAAAATAAAAATAAACCTTTTGTGACCCCGGTTAAACCGCAACCCGACTAACCCGCTCCTGGATAATCGCGAGTTGACTAGTTGTACTGTGCTGGGTAGTACAAACATTACTCTTACATTTTGATTTATAATTATAATAATAAAGTGTTCTATGACACATTATAGACTAGATAAATATATTATTCTGCAATAATGACAAAAAACAACCTTGGTTAAGATGTGTATGGTTCTTATTTTTAAACATCCAGTAGACACCCTCTTAACCGTTTTTACTTCAACCGCCCAGTGGATTAATCGTCCTCTTTTCAGAAAATGGCTCACATCCGCAGCCGACGTCCCAATACTTTACCATACAAAGTGTTCAGGTCAAAAAAAGTCAATAATATGTTTCCATAGTTAACAAGTTTTGCATCTTGGTAAATTTTGTTTACTGTCGTTAAAAGTTTTATCATTTTTAGTGTTTAATATGACAATACCCAGGTGTTATTAGTTTTAACCGCCCTTTTAGTTATCCGACCCAGGGCTTGATTCCATGGAGGGCGGTTAAGAGGGCGTGCACTTTATTTAGGCTATCTTTAAGTTTTCTCAAATCGTCAAATCATATTACAAAGTAGGTCAGTTCGGTATATGCCCATAAGTTAAAAGGATAAATATTGGATGTTTTTATTATTTTATTCTATTATATTCAAATGGTTTCTTATATATGATACTTTTTATCTTAAATTTCATTTATATATATTTATCTACTAATATAATTTGTTATTTTAAGAACCGTTTAAACACCAATCCTTCATTTATGTAAATTTGATTGAGTTTTATCACAGGGTATTGTGCTTCTTCAATTTGTCACTGAACTGTTAGTATTTTTAGTTGTTAGAGGTAGTTAAATTAAATTGCAAAACAAGAAAATGTATCGTCACTAACGAACCGTTTACAATTTTTAGAACCACGCTTATTAAAATTATGACAACTGAGAGAATTAGAACCAATTATGAACAAATAAACAAGAATTTATTTATAGTTCAGATTTTATATTGCTGATATTTTGTCTTAATTTATATTTCAAGCATATAAGTTATTATATTTTTCATTTAGGATGTTTTGGCTTAGTAATTTTCATAAAAATAAGTCATTTTATGTTTGGTCAAATCAGCTATTAATTTTTAAGTGTAGACAAATATTGAAATTAAATTTGATTTAGTTTGATAATTGTATTTTACTTGTATGTTTTGATCATGAGATATTACTGAACTAGGTGTTAAGCTTTTATTTATCTAATCCAATTACTCGGTGCCTTAGAAAGATCAGCATTTCGCTTGTTTAGAGGCTCAGCTTTCTAATCATTTACTTAAGTGCTGTGCCTGAAGGTATCTAATGTAAATAAAGATTTATAGCTTTGATTGTTAATTTGTTTATAAGTCTCATTAAACATAGGTTGTTAAAAATATTGTATTTGTATCGCTTAACTCTAACTTATAGAGCTAGTTGCTAATAGTTGCTCAACGATTTTGATTTAATTGACATTGTCTCAAAGTCATTCAGTTATAACTGGTTTTCTTCATTGTTTTAATTCGTTGTTCAGTATGTGCGGATCTGAGCCTATGATTTTGAAATTGTATAAATGGGTTGAAATTTCTTAGTCCCTATCACATAAATATACATTGAACGCTCTGTCGAGCATGCACAGGCTGCAGGTTCCATCTGAGGTGGGAGTCTAGGATGCGCAGTGGAGTGGTGTTGTCCCCCTCCGCTGCTTACTGTCCCGTCTAGGATGCGCAGTGGAGTGGTGTTGTCCCCCTCCGCTGCTTACTGTCCCCTCTAGGATGTGCAGTGGAGTGGTGTTGTCCCCCTCCGCTGCTTACTGTCCCGTCTAGGATGCGCAGTGGAGTGGTGTTGTCCCCCTCCGCTGCTTACTGTCCCGTCTAGGATGCGCAGTGGAGTGGTGTTGTCCCCCTCCGCTGCTTACTGTCCCCTCTAGGATGTGCAGTGAAGTGGTGTTGTCCCCCTTCGCTGCTTACTGTCCCGTCTAGGATGCGCAGTGGAGTGGTGTTGTCCCCCTCCACTGCTTACTGTCCCCTCTGGGATGCGCAGTGGAGTGGTGTTGTCCCCCTCCGCTGCTTACTGTCCCTTCTAGGATGCGCAGTGGAGTGGTGTTGTCCCCCTCCGCTTCTTCCTGTCCCCTCTAGGATGCGCAGTGGAGTGGTGTTGTCCCCCTCCGCTGCTTACTGTCCCCTCTAGGATGCGCAGTGGAGTGGTGTTGTCCCCCTCCGCTGCTTACTGTCCCCTCTAGGATGCGCAGTGGAGTGGTGTTGTCCCCCTCCGCTGCTTACTGTCCCTTCTAGGATGCGCAGTGGAGTGGTGTTGTCCCCCTCCGCTGCTTACTGTCCCCTTTAGGATGCGCAGCGGAGTGGTGTTGTCCCCCTCCACTGCTTACTGCCCCCTCTACTTCCCCTCTCACGCTTCTAGGAGCTCACATGAAACCTGACGGCTTGTAAAACAAATTTAAATAAACTTTGTTCATATTATTTACAAGCATATTTTGAAACTATAAGGCGGGTTCAACCCGCTTTAGATCATCCACAAAGCGGATGAGACAGATTTGACAATAAAACCATTTTCACGCAGACTCATCTGTAGAATCATTTTCAAACCTTCTCCATTGTGCATTAAATTGACATTGTTACGTCTAAATTCCTATTTGGGTGAGCATGCTCCCATTTATTCGTATTTCATTTTAATATGCTCTTCTGAGGTAGCTTTTGTTGTAATTAAACATTTATAGGTTTGAATCTGAGAAAAACACTGTAAAATGTAACATATAAGAGAAATAAAACTAGATTTGTTAACCTTGACAATGTTCTTTAGATTAATTGTTAACCACTTAATTGTTTCACCACTTATATGATTTTGCAATGTTTAGTACGGAAATTTCGAAAAAATATCAAAGTTCAATCATTAAATATGTATAATTTATTATATCATTTTTTTAAAATCATAATATTTAGATACTTTATCGTACTACTAAAGATCGTATGAGAGTTTAAAGATAGCATTTATAATGAGTAAAAAGAGTCTTAACAATTCTTACTGTTATAAGTCACACTTAAAGTAGTAAAACTAACTAGGACTGCCATTTTACTCCAAATTTAAAGCACTTTCAGAAAATATATACAGTAGACTCTCATAAATCCAGACTATTGTGGCAGACGGCCAGTCCGGGTTTTGAAAAATCCAGATTTCCCGGAAGTGGGCAGAATCATAAATTCTGCCTTTATAGTGGACAGTTATGCTTTTACGTTTATGTGCTAATGTAGAGTGAGCTTCCAGAAGAAAGTTATAAAGACTCCATAACATAGCAGAACCTCGCACCGATAGCACGGTCGAAACACGAAAAAGGTTAAAATCATCAGAGGAACACACTTATTACTTGAAACCTGTTAAAACTGTAGTTTAAATCGAAAATATTGAAATCTATGTCACTTGTAAAGATTTAATACAACACTGTAAATCATAAATCAAGAATACTGTGATAGAAACTTATACCGTTCGACTGATTTATATTGTCAGTGAGGAGTCGTTGACAGGAGAAGACCCGAACAGAGCAGCGCGTCGTATACGTTACCAATAACAAACACCGATAACGGCACGATTGGGCTAAGCGAGGACTTGCCTGACATTGCAAACTACATGATCCGTTTGTGTAAAATGGGATAATCGCGTGAAAACTGAAGGCGCTAAACCGTGATATTCCGTTTTTTTATTTTTGTTTACAACAACAAAATTTAATAACATCAAGATCATCGGTCTGGACAAATGCGATCCGGATATCTGAGAGTCTACTGTACATTATTGAGGTTAAACATAAACTCTAACCTAAATCATTTCAATCCGTCAATCAACCGAGCTGCAGTGTTAACCTTGCGAAATGTAACGGTTTTCCGATGTAAACAGAACAGCGACAAACGTAATGTCGGAAAACCGACAATAAACATTGAGAGGGTTAAGTGCAGACCATTATTTTAAGGAAATTAATTTTGACAGAAAAAATTAAAAAAATCCACATACATCCCAATATTTAATCATTCTCAAAATTATATATATATTTTTTGTTTTGTGAAAGTTAGACCAATGTTAAAAGTAGACTATTTATGAATATATATTTTTTCTTAGTAAGCATTAAGATTTTCTATTAATCAGTATGTTTTGTTTATAAAAACAATTATGTTTAGTATCGTATGAGCAATTTGTTGTTCAAGTGTTGCATCACTAAATAATTTGATCAAAAGTGGGTTCCTATTGCAAATATTTATATGTAATAATTAAAATATTGCAAGCCGCATAGAACAACATATATTATTTGAAAGTGTACAAGTACCTTAACAGCCTCATTGAATTTGTTAACTGTGTTCTAAATATTTTTAATACAAATGTTTAATATACAATTGTCAGTGTTCTTTATATCTCCTTAAATCCTTATACATCACAAGATTATTGGATTATTTAATCTGGCTTTGTTTTTTTACAAAACTTGATAAGCCAGCTCAGTAGGTCTAAAAAATACCCCCGTCGCAGCAAACCTGCATACTCAGCGAATTTCCATTGGAGATATAAATGTCTTAATACTACATAAAGCCACTGACCAAGTTTCATAAAAATATATTCACAAATAAGCAGTATATACAATTTTAATTATTCTCCATAAGAGAACGAATATTGGGGCTGAGTACGCAGGTTTGCTGCAACAAGGAACACAAAAATGGGCTTTTATGCTAATATCAATATATCTTAACTAGGTGAAGTCGTATACCAGTTTTTATTAATTTATGTTCATAATTAAGGGAGACATAGCAATTAATTATTCTCTGTAAGAATAACATGGGGACTGAGTCCGCAGGTATGCTGCCACGGGAGCCTTTTGCAAAAATTTGTTTTTTTGAGTAAATATCAATAGACCACAACCAGATGAAGCCTTATACCAAGTTTCGTGAGTATACGTTCATAAATAAGTGAGACATAAAATTTTTCCATAAGAATAACATTAGACAACGTACTGTGTTTAGCACTTTCAATATCTCAATAACCAATTGACGTAGAGGAATGATCAAAATACCAAATTGTGTGTTTTTTTAAGCTGAATCCAGTGGTAAAAACCAATATTTGACTTTTTCAAAAAATATGTCAAAAATTCAAAAAACCCATTTTTGGGGTACAAAACCACCCCAAATTACCCCTTCGGATAGAGCGATATGGCTGGTTTTCGAACTTAAAGTCATAAATGTTACTTTACACGTTTATAACAAATTTCATCAAAATCGGATAGTTTTTACGAGAGTTATCGTGCTCACGGACACATATATATAGTTTCGAACGAATGGTGTTTTTGGGGTCTGGGGACCTCAAAACGAAAAGTTATCATGGTCCCGGGCCTATGTCTTACCATGTCATGCCCGACTACGGTAATAGCTTCTTCCCTATAGGGGAAATTCGCTAAAAATAATAAAATTGATGGTTTTAAAATTTTTGAGTTTTCTTGTTGGTCGATTTTTATGAAATGGTCGGTATAACATTTGTTATTAAATTATTTTCATTTGTTATTTTCTTTATAGTATTGAAAGTTAACCACAATTCATTTGAAATTAATTGCATACTTCATTTTCAATTTGCGTACTTACAAGATTCATTTCCATTTGCCAGTTTGGTAACTTGGAAACCAGACATAATGAAGGATGGTAGGATAATTAAACCTTATCTTCAGCTTTCCCTTGCTAGGTTCAGCGCTAAGAAGTCAGATCAAGGTGGGCTGCTGGAGTTGGGCTTAACACTTTCACGTAAGTATTGGTCTGGTTTAACAAAAATTAAGGCCCTTGTAGAACGTGTTGCCTCAAACCTCATCTCAAGGAGATAGAAATGTCAACCAATCAGAATTTTCACCCTTGACCAGGCAAATAAAAAAGCTATTGTAAATTAATATCACATTAAATTACTTATCAGTTTAGACGGTTTGAGTAATAGTGATTTATTAGATGAAACGATGAAGATAGAGGTTTAACCAATGAACACAAACCCTAAGAAGAACACGGCTTACGGGGAATAGTCAGCCAAAAAATCCAGGTCAAAATCTGTAGTTCTGCATGTAGGCGCTAGGCAGCGCTAGTTGTAGTGATGTTGCCTCCTTGAGTGCGAGTGAGAGGGCTAACCCCCTCCCATCGGCTCTCTCTCTCTCACTCCCATACTCATAGCGGAACAAACCACTAGCGCTGCCTAGCATTCACATTTTGGCTGATATTTTTTACCAACTTGTGTTCTTCTTATAAGGTCTGTCTTCATTCATTTAACTTAGCAACATAGGTCCAAGCTGAGGGGACGGGGGAATTATTTGTGAATTGGATATCTGATGAGGTGTTTTTCTACTTTTTATCTATCCTTGATGTATGTGTGAGTGTATGTCCCCTGGAAGCACCTTTAGGAAAAAATTCGAGTGAACAGATGTTCAATATAAAATCAACAAAATTCAACCACTCTAGCCAATAGGACTGTCACTCAAAGGATTAATGTGCCAACTTTATAGCAAGAGTCCAATTTTATTGATTCAGTAAGAAGATATAGAATCTTTGTGCATGAACTTTTATGATTTTGTGAAATAATAAAGTGAGGCCATGGGGAACAGTTTAGTGGGGACTCTTTCTTTCCTAGAAACGCTTTGTTTTTAATTTAAATTACACATGACACCAATTTAGTAGGCTCTAACAGTTTAATATTCAGCAACAGCAAACTATCGCAACAATTATTCTGGTATGTTAACTCATGTTATGATTTTAATAATTTGGATATTACAATGTTAAAATTAGACAAGAATGATTTCCAACATTTGGTAGCCTGTGAGAAAATAATACAATTTTCAAAATGCTAATATGTTACTTACCTGACTGAAATTTGAAAACATTTGAATCATGCAATTATAAAGTATAACTGACTTGGTAAAATATCACTCTTTCCTTTAAAAATGTTAATGGATATTTTCTGAATACCCAGGTTCGCTGTAACAACAACACTACAAGTACTTAAGCCCAACACTAATTTTGGTTATAAACAACCAGCAACAGCTGAAAATTGGTTTGACGCTAATAAATAGTCTGAAACAAAAACAGAAACCCCATGCTTTTTTCCTTAAATCACTCAGAAATCGAAAATAAAGATTCAACTGACAAATTGCTGGGAATGATTCCATATTGAACCTGGAAACGGTATCCCACCCACTTGGAAAAACAGCTTAGTGGTAGCATATTTGCTCTCTCAGTCTTTATAACTTCATCAGATCAGTGACGGATCCAGGGGGGGGAGGGGGGGTGATCGCCCCCCCCCTCAAGATCAGAAATGTTTGAAACATACTGTCTAAAATTAGTTCAGTTATTTAATTTGTATCTGGTTAAATGTGTTGCGATCAATTCTTTATCGCCAATCAAATTTATGCATTGCCTACCATAGGTTATTTTTCTAAACAGTCTGTATGCATAGTAAAGTTGTGGAATCAAGCATAAACAGCTAGTGGGAGTGGTAATTTTGTTCTGATGGCGCCTGACAGTTGGCTGCACTGATGCGACGACACGACTGCCCTTATCCTCCCTCCTTTTTTTTTTACCCACGAAACCACTGTCGCGTTACTTGGGTGTGGGAGCCCGCAAACATCAAGATTAACTTTGTGTTTTTGTAGCATGTATTCTGTTATGAGTGTCAATGTATCAATCAGATATCAGATACAACAGCGGTAGCTCGAGTGAGCGGGGCAGTGAGGTGCAGGCAGAGTGGTGCGTACGTGACGTTACCATGGCAACGGGAGTTTGACCGCACATCCACTGTGTCCACGTGACATCATACCCTTACACTGCACATGGACGCTGTCCTGCCTTAGTTCAGTTTACTTTAGTACATGTTGGGATTAATTGTATTTTTTAGTATTTGATGATTTATTTGGTTTGATTTATTTTCCAAAGGTGCTTAACATGCTCACAGATCTCTGGAATTTGCATTACTTAAAACCTTTCTGCAAATTCTAAAAACAAAATTGAATTAATTAAAAAATCTCAAATAAGTTTAATAGAAACAGTAATCTAAATCAAATTTAGTTTTTCTGAATCAGCATATTTTATAAAATGTTTTGCAACAGGATAGGACACACAAAGAGGTTATCTCAATGGCGGCTTAACCCCGAGAATTTGGAAAAATGTTGAAATAAATTTAAAATAAAGACAAAATTTGAGAAATGTTACTTTATAACTATACGATTCGTTATTTTTATGCAAATTAAATTGTATTTTTAAGAAATTTCCACTAATAAATATAATAGTACTTGTAAGTTTTCAGCAGAGGTTCTTATGGAAGTTTCATCGCTAGACAAATTTTGTCGTGAGGCGGAAGAAGTTTGTGCAAGTTATTAAATGTAAGTTATCCTTTGTAGTGTTAGTTAATTGTTTGCTACTTTGCAGCACGACTAAATTGCATCACTATGGTAATGTTATAGTATAGTAGACCTGTTGAGCATTAATTCCAACAATGTATATCTGTAGAAGTCTCGTCTCTTGTTAAAAAAGTGAAGCCTCACTGGAGGAAATTGTTGTAAACAAAACATCAAATAACCTATGGCTATTTAAAATATTCAAAGAATAAACAAATCCAAATATATAATCAAATGCCTAGTGAAAAGCCAAAAAGTGTTCAGATTCTGTCAAAACAATCCTTTTTCAAAATTATTGTTGAATGAATACGTGTTTTGGCAATTTATGCCATCATCAGCTCATAGTACTTCCTGGTCAACATACCTTCCTCAAATCCTTGGCTATGAATCTGCGTCGATGTGTACGATCTCAAAAGTTAAAACCTACATGAAATTGAGAATAAATATAAAAAAACGAATTCGCACACATATTTACGAGAAAATACACAAACCCCTGCAACAATCGCTGACCAAAGTAAACGTCGGTTTATCCGGACTAATGTGGCGGCATATTGATCCAGATAGCGAAAAGTCCCGATAATCTGAAGCTACTATAACATCGCATCAATGACAATTAGGACACTAGCGCCTGCAATATTGATGCTGAAAATGTATGGAAAGACTGTTAAACAGAATAGACACAGCTACAAATGCAACATAACCTCACAAGTTGTGGGTTAGTAATGAACGGTCAACCAACGAGGTTAAATGTATCTAGAGGTAAATAAAGGCTGTCCGGGGTAAAAAAGTGAAGCCTACATGGTCGATCTCCATTTTCCTTAGGCAACCAATCAAATCCTATCTTCACGAGTTAAATTTTTGTCAGCTGACTGTCATATAATTCGTGAAGAGAGGATTTGATGTTGGTTGCCATGGGAGCAGAGTTTACAGAGGGACAAATGGTGGTCGATGATTTAGGCTGCATTTTTTACACGAGATGAGACCTCTAGATATATTTAACCTCGTTGGTATATTGATAGTGTTTCGCATGAAATATTACTAAATAATTTAAGGAACTTAGGAATTTGCGATGTTACATTAAATTGGTTTAAGTCATATATGTCTAACAGACAACAATATGTTGAATTGAAGCATGTTACAAAATCAGATCAAATATCTCTTACAAAATCTTAACTACAAACAACCAAATATGGAGTTCCTCAAGGATCTATTTTGGGGCCCATTCTTTTTCTATGTTATTAAAGAGGTTTTCCTTCAATTTTATCTTGTCATCAGAGCAAGTGATGTCTCTATGCAGATGACTCCAACTTAATAGTTAGGGTAAAACTGTAAATGAAGTGGAGACTATTGCTAACAATGGCCTTGGGCTGATTAATAATTACTTTAACAGTAAAAATTTGTTAATAGATTTTGATAAGACAAATCTTTTTATCTTTTCGTACTAAACAAAGTAGTAACAAACCTACGCCAGACATTGCAATAGATAGTTTTAAAATATCTCAATTCAAAGATACAAAATTCCTTGGATTATTATTAGATGACAATTTAACTTGGAATGGTCATATTGTAACACTGCAGAAGAAAAGTTTCTTCTGGAATATTCGCTCTTTAAACTATGTCTAGATATTGCTCAATCGAAACTCTAAAAACTATTTACCATGCTCATGTTCATTCTCATATATCCTTCGGCATTGTTTTGTATGGAGCAACTAGTAACAAAAATGTACTAAGTATTTTGAAACTACAAAAAAGGGCCATTAGAATAATTATGAGTTTGAAAAACAGGGATTCAGTTAAAGAATTTTTCTCCAGTTTAGGAATATTAACAATTTATGGGCTACATATTCTTGAAACAGTTGTTTGTTAGGTATAACGGTGACAGGTTTCCGAGATTAGGGTCAAATCATAATTATAACACAAGAAATAGGAATCAGCTGGCTAGTCAGCTACATTCAACAGAATTTTATCTTAAAAAACCAAGTTCTACTGGTATCAGATTTATGAAGTATGTACCCAATGATCTCCTACTGGTACAAAATAAATTGAAATTTAAAAAATATTTTTAAAACTTTTTGGTAGAAAAAGCTTTGTATTCATTTGGTGAATTTACTGAAAATAATTTGTAATAACTGTGTAAATACTTTAAGGGGATTTGCTCATTTAATTATTGGAATAAGATGCTTGTAATTTGTATATAATACACTAGATTAAGATGCCTTTCAACATTTGTATAGCCATTTGTAATTATACATGATTGTACAAATTTTATTGAATGAAGCTAATTTGAATTGAATTGAATATATTAATGTATTGCGGTTGCATCTGAGACTTAGGAGAAAAATCGCGATTTGACTATAATTTATGTGTTTTTTTTCAGGCAACTTCGTCCGGTTAATCCGGGTTCTGGATGATTCGGGTCCGGATAATCCGAGGTTTACTGTACTTGGGTCTATGTGTGTAAACATAGATGCGGCTTCGCAACCAAGGACATGGGGAAGATGTCATAGTCATAACCAAGAGAAACTGAGGTGCTGATGTTGCATAAATTGCCAAAACTTGTTTGCCAATATTATAGTAAAAAAAATTAAAAAGGATAGTTTTGATGTAAGAAACAAATTTTTATTGATAATTGACAATATGCGCTAAAATAAAATTCATTTTTCATAGGTTTGTCCATGCTAACAGATACAGTAGGGCCCCGCTAATCTGAAATCCGGTAATCCGAAAATCCGCTTAATCCGAAACCGAAATCGGGATATATTAAGGAATAAATAAATACTAGGAAAAACATTAATTAAGTGTATTTCTGAATATTACAGTACGTTTCAAAGTTAGGAAATGTAATTAGCAAAACAGAACAGTGTTACAGAACAAAACTACATTGGTTTAAAAAAGTCAAAATTTTTTTGCCGAGAGAAGAATACCTCTCTTTTGAAGCGTAATACCGCCAGCGCCTCAGGAACAAGGTCTATCGGCTGGGGTCGTGGTGGACTGTTGTTCTACGTAGCGTAGCGCTAGATCAAAGGCAGCTGGGGCGTCCGAATGGGAAACGGGACAAAAAGTGGTTTTCTAAGCATTCCCAGACGGGAATTTCACGGGGAAATTTAGTACCAACCTAACTAAATTGAAGAACACCGTCTTTCGAACCACGCTACGCACAAATAAACTGCCCCAGTCAGAGTGCTGGGGCACACTGACAGCATCAAAGTGCTGCAAGAAAAGCACGACAATTGTCGTAGCGCGCGTGGCGGCGAGACGCGGCACTACGCCAATTGTCGTAGCCCGCAGCCGACGTGTTGATACTTTTACGGCTACGTATTTGAATTCGACTCACTTGACCCGTACCATGCATATGTGTAGGTCGAGATCGTCAGATTTCTTTCTTTTGAAAATGCGTAGCCAGTGTGAGCTCAGCTGTTGCCGGGGAACATTGAATCTGCCGTACTGCCATGTATCTCTTGCAATTTGTTTCCTCAAATCACCACCAGGGTGCAATGGGCGGGGCTTCTACAACCCTGGTTACGCTGATACCTATCAGATTGATTCGCAACTACGTACTCAACCGGTTATCTTGCAGAATATTGCCGTACAGTATAAATTTGAAAAAATTTGGTGATTTGGCCGTTTCTCGTACCGCGATTGGCGTGATTCGGCGTTTCAGCGCTTAGTTTATGTAATTGCACTTTGTATTTTATTTTAATAATAGTTCGCTTAATCTGAAATATTCGCTAATCCGAAATGGGTCCGGTCCCAATTATTTCGGATTAGCGGGGCTCCGCTGTAGTTTTATTTTTGACAGGAGCAGCTGTCAACTCGCATTTTATTTTTGACAGGAGCTGCTGTCAACTTGAACCCCAGCTGCTGTTTGTCAGGAGCTGCTGTCAACTTGAACCCCAGCTGCTGATTGTCAGGAGCTGCTGTCAACTTGAACCAAAGCTGCTGTTTGTCAGGAGCTGCTGTCAACTTGAACCCCAGCTGCTGATTGACAGGAGCTGCTGTCAACTTGAACCCCAGCTGCTGATTGTCAGGAGCTGCTGTCAACTTGAACCCCAGCTGCTGAATTCCATCGATGCTGTAATCAGCTGGTGTGTGAGATCTAACTTACAGTAAAATACCGACTACACAAAAATGTAGATTAAACTGGGGTAAGTTATGTAACGGAAGGTGAAAATAAAACCCACATTTGCAATAAATACTCTTTTAATTAAATACTTTGATATTATTACAACACTATGACCATTGTTGTATAAACATTGGTGTTATACAATATACAGAAAAGCCAAGTACAAATAATATTGATAGTTTATGTAGCAAAACTAAATATGTTTAAAATATATACAAATTTTATGATAGCAGAGCATAAAACTAAAAAACACAAAAAATTATAATGGTATGGAAAAATCCATTATAATTTTGAAACTATATCTGAACATATTTGAACATATAAATTGATAACTGTTTACAAATGAACTTAAGGAGTAAACGAAAACTAGGAATTGAACAGGATCAAGAAGTATTGTGCAAGATATTACACTTTAACACAGTTAAAATGTTACAAGAGACAAAATCAGTTCTAAAAAAACTAAAAAACCGCATAAAATGATGGTATGGGGTGATTTAAATATGTTAATCAAAATATAAATGGAATGAGCGCTACCTGCTAAAGACCAGTGTAAAAGTACACTGATGACACAATACAAAACTAATCATGAAAATGACAACACAATAAAAATTTATAAAAATATTATGAAATTGTACATAAAAAGCCTATTAAAAAATGAAATTCATTGGCAAACAATACTAATGATTATAACTTATTTCAAAATAAGTAACACATTTCATAATCGTAAGAAACCCTGATCACTTCTGAATTCAAAATGATTATTTTATGATATATAATCAAAATAACCAACATAAATTTGCTATATCACTACCGATTTCATATTGATGCCTAAAGTACAAATTTGAAAAAGTTGATTTAACTTGCGCTTATTCGTTGTGCTTCCCAAATTTAGATAAGTTCAAGTGCAGACTACCTCATTCAGTGTATGGGCAGGTAGGCTTCAAGAAACTATGTTGGCAGCACAGATATCCTGAGCGCCCCTTCCATCCAGCACACAACCACAATATTAGTACTTTAACTATCCGTTTTGGTTTTGAGTTATATTCCTTTGAAAAATATTTAATTCTCAAATATGAGGATTACTCTTACAGCCACACTTACTAAACTGTGCGATTAACTCTTAGTGATGTCCCCTATCAACATGCTAAGAATCACAGATTGTGTGACGTTATTACAGCTTAAAAAAATTAAATAAAAAAGGTTGTATTTCCTAAAAGGAAAACAAAATTCAACAACAAAAAGATTGTTAGAGTAAGGTATTTTACAAAAAATAATAAATATAAAATTCTGTTATAAAAAAATGTTTTGGTAGGTCCTCATCACTGGAACATAGTTGTCCCGAGGGCATTACATGAACACACACTAGTTTCACTCAGAAGACTCTGCTAGGGGGCCAGCAGTGGCGGTGGCAGTATCCTCTGAAACATTACACATCAACATCAACATCAACACACTTCAGCATGCCACATACCAGCTTGTAAGACTGCTTTGTTGTTATGAAAATTAGGAGATCCATCTGGGAAACGTTCCTAGAAATATTCCCAAAATAAATAAATTTAGGAATTTATGGATTTACAAAACAAAAAAATAGGGATAGACCAGAAATATGCTTCTATTCATTGAGGGAATTATATATTCCTAATAACTTGTTAAATGTAGGGTTTAAGTTGAGATTCAAAATTTAAATCTAAACTGGTTTTTAAAAATATTTTGGGAAAATCTGATATCTAAAAATAATCTCTCAAGGAACTTTGATGATACAGAGTGATCAAAATTGGTGTACAGTAGATGATCTTTTATCCGCCATTCTAAGAACCGGCACATTCTACTAACCGGCTTCGACCGAGCCACTCATGATCGGCTTCTTTTTGGTTATGTTCGGGTGTTCACAGACCTCTATCAACATTTTAGCCTCCAGTGCATTGGACTGTGCATGCCATTTTCAGTGTTTTACAAAATATTTTACTCAGTGTTTTTTTTACAATCTATCACATAAAATATGTGTTTCGTTCATTTGGGCTAGTTATCTTCAGTTTCCCCTTTAAAAACTATGTATGTTCTATTATTTGGCAAAATCAGTTATTCGGCATGCCCGTGGTCCCAAACATGCCAGTTAAAAGAGCGCCCACTGAACAACTGTTACATTCATGTTGCAGCCCTTCTTGCACGAATATAGGTTTTCCTATTGCTTGCTTGTATAGTGCTAGTGCTATAGTGTATAGTGCTATTATTAATGTTGACAAGTTTTCCACCTGAAATAAGTAGTCAAAGAAAAATGTTACAGGAATGATCAGTTCTTGTAATGTTTGCAAGAGGATAAGGTGGCAAACATGGTTTCAGCTGTCTTCCACTTGATTTTCCAGAAAATGGATGAAAAAAGTGAACAACCCTCACTTCACAAGGGAAGAATAATCAAGAAAGAAAAGATATTGCATACAAATTTGTAAAAAAACACAACACCAAAACAAAGACTTTGTAAGGAACAAGTATAAGATGGTTACCTTCGGTGGAAGGAGGAGGTAGAGTCTTCTTGCGCCGGCGTCAGATGGGACCAAGGCTGTGAGCCGAGAATCTGAAGAAAGGTCGCTTTGTAGTGTGGATCTTCTTTGCAGAGAACAGAAGTTTCTTCTTATGTTTCTTTCTCTGAAAAAGAAAATTATACTTGAGAACATTTGAAGAAATTTGGTATAAGTCTTTGTTAAATTGTTTATTACAAAGTTGACTGTATTGTAATTGTCTTGGCGACATTTCTTGAAGAAAGTACAAATAAAGAGATTTGATTGATATCGTGTTTTCTTTTAGTTTCAAAGTTATCTTGAGTATCTCACTCAAATCACGTCAGTTCTAGACTATTTAGGGTGTACCGGTGCTTAGAAGGTTAAAGTCCTCTGCGTTTGAACAGATGATACTTTTGGCTTAATTAAGCTTTTTCCATTGCCACCTCTTATATGGAAACATTTTCTGGGGTAGTACTGTGCAAAGAAGTTGCGACTGGTGTGACTGGTCAAAATCAATACCATCTTTTATATATGTTTACCGTAGGGATAAGTCGATACCAAAATTGATCGATTCTCGATACCGATACCATTGATACCTATGATTTTTCAGTACCTATAGTTGTTAAAAACAGTTACAAATGTATGTTACCATTTACAATTATTTAGTAGCTTTTTGTAGTTAATTATCAAACTAATTTTTTAATGCAATTTGTACATAATTTAATATTATTTTCACTATATGCTATAGTAATATAGAAAAACAAAAACAGTTTACTATAAATTCATAAAGTGAAGTAACACCTCTTTTATGTTATCCCGTAAAGAATTTTTCTTGTGGCAAAAAAAGCTTTGCGCATTGCGGCAGGTACTTCTAGACAAGAAAGCTGCAAGCTTCAGTTCAAAAATTCCAAATAATGACAGTGTAGAGTATATTCCTCCAGCAGAATCTTTAATCTTTTACATAGGTGAAAAAAAGGACAGTGACAAATTTTGATCGAGGAGTCAAGTTCATAGATATGAAACCAGAAATATCAAAATCTAAATATTTGCACTATGCAACATCTTCAACTAATGAAACAATCAGAATTAAAAACCTTTATTCTGGATGAATTACCATTAGCCTACTTTCTTTTAAATTTAAATACAAATATGTCTAATATTCTATTTCAGAATAATCATTGAATATCTGGAATTATTATTCTGCCACTAGTGGCTCAATTTATTGATTCCGATCCATCAACATTTTGCCATCATCTTAATTGTTTTGCAAAAAACACATTATGGATAAAGTGCAATTAGGAATTCAGAAATTTAACTTCTCATTCCAAGCAATATTTTAAATACTTACTCTTTTCTTCATTTCCAAAGGTATCAGGTCCCCTCTTTCCTAAAACATTAAATACACTTTGTTCAAAAACTTAAAACAAATTCTGCTGGGATTGTGATATAACTGTCAACTTTTTATATGAAAGGAAACATGTTTACATCATACTACACAGAAACAGGTACTTTTCCATCCGTATTGATAGGCTGGAAAGTTGCCCTTTGCCGTGCCTACACACGGAAAATTACTTTACCGTGCACTGCACGGTAAAAGCTTTTTACCGTGCACTTAGTCAGCTGATGAAATAAACAGCTGATCGCAACAATACAACGTTAAACCACATGAGTAATTACGAGTGTTGAATAGTAAACACATACTAAAGGTGATACTAAAGGAAACTTTTGAAAATGCATTTCAGTGAGGAATACAATGAACTAATTAAAATTTACTAATTTTTCTGTGTAGTATGATGTAAAGTATCGTACGATACTCGCCCGGTAAGCTTTACCGTGCTCGCACAAAAATCCCGCACTCGGCTACGCCTCGCGCGGGAACTGTCGTGCTCGCACGGTAAAACACCACTTACCGGGCTAGTAACGTAATATACTATTAGCATCTACAACAATGCACATTCATTCAATACCTGATAGAAGCTAAACTAAATATTACTTTGCTTAGTAGCAGATGAACTTGTATTTAAAAAACAATTTTATATGATTAAAATTTGTTCTGAAATGTCCAGTCATTGGCAGCCTAGTTAGTTGTAGTATAAAATCCCCTGAAGACATGAAGACCACCTTAGGTCTCAGAAAAAGGATTGGCACATTAACTCTATCTCTAGTATACTGCATGTGGAATGGTAGGGTTTTACATTGTAATATTGGAAAGAATGTTCCTAGGCACTGAATTGTTGTAGTTTATTGTGCACACAGGATAAATTAATATAGAAAGAATTAAGTTTATAATAAATGTACTTGATCTATTGACGTCAAGTTTTTTTTTTATCTGATCCATTGTAGTAGTTGGTAAAGTAAAGCATGTAATAGTTATCTATGATTGTTACATATATTTTGTATTGATGACTTTACGAATTATGATATGCTTTGCATCTAGTACCAGAAGGACATTGAATTTGTTGTTTGAAAATACTTATTAAAAACCATTGTTTTTCCGCACGCATCCTACGTGATACATGGAATTAAAGTAATTATAAACCAGTTTTTTCTTGAATAAAGATCTTCTGAATCTTTTTCCTGAACAAATTATAAAAATTATATACATTTAAATTATCTTGTAAGCTGATTCAGCTGTACCAGTATTTGATTATAAGACTATTGATACAAACAAAATGTAAGTAACATTAGTTTTTCAAGAGTGGTACACTCACAGTCTTGGTAGGGCTCTGTCTGATGATTCTCTGCTTCTCAAAGTCTGTCAACTCATCAAACCGGGTGATTCCAAACCTGCGGTACCGCAGAAGCTCTGCCAGCCTACGCGACAACTTGCGCTGTGACATCACATACTCGACAAACTGCTCATGCTCCTGGCTGGTGTGGAACTGGCAAAACGGCAGCAACTTTTCCTTGAAAGCCCTGTAAAAGATTGTAATAGTTATTTATACTTACCACTTAAAGCACACTGTCATCTGTATATAATAGTAATAAAATGCATCTCTTGTTTGCCAACATAAGAAGTATACTCGAGCAATACAAGCTACTGACCGAATTTGGCTTGTTAAAGATTCATTCTAACCCTTTGCGATCAGAAGGCCAGCAGGAGTGGCCACAACGCAGTCGGCAGCCAGTCGGAATTCTTTCCGTACTAACTTGGTTCCGAGGGTCGGACGGCCAGCTGTACTGGCCACGTCCCACTACGCGTCACCTCGGCATTTATCATGGCGGCTCGCTCCCCGCAGCTCAGAATTATTTTCACTTAAAACCTTCAGTGTTAGCATAGGGGATTTAAATTTTAGTAAAACGTCTCTCAATTCGTCTTATCTTTAACGATCGTTCATTATTACTTAGTTAAATATACGGGGGAAAAAAACATAACCCCATTCTTACTAATAAATGTTTATAAGGGATAAAACAATTTTATTGTAGGCCTAATTATAATATAAGTGTAGGCCTATACTTAAACGTACAAGTGTTCTTATAATCATGTACATTAAAACTTAAAACTTAATTAAAAATACAAATAAACACAAATCTCTCGAGAAAATCACCAAAACACAGTTAAAATCACATAAAACTGAACCAAAACAATGATTATGACAGCACTTGTGCCAGAACAACAGGTGTTTATTTTAGTTGTTTACACCACAATTCTTACGATATAATGTTGCAAGCCTGCTGATCGTTTAGTTTAATAATTCCTCACTAGGTTGCAGCACTCTACAGGCATCATACCACAGTTTGGAATATTACAAACGAAAACATTGTTGACGGCCAGTCCTGCTGGACGCCCGAGCGTTCGTTGGATTTCATGTTGGCCAGCACCGCTGGCCGTCCGATCGCAAAGGACAACTGCTGTGGAAAAAAATCCGACTTCCGCGCGCTGATGGCGGAGGCCAGTAGAGCTGGCCGCGCGACCGCTGAGGAATAGTGGCAAATATGCATTCCGATCGCAAAGGGTTAAAGAATGCTTTAATTTGAAGTGATCTGATTTTGTATGATAAAAACTACTATTCTGGTGTAGGAGGTCACACCAAATGTAACATTCATACACTTAATTTCGCTGTAATAATAAACATAATATGTATAGGCCTAATCTTTGTTTTGAATTTGATCACTGTTTTCAGGAAATAATCAGTATTTGAGATGAACAATTTCAACGACGATTTCACTGTTACAAAAATGAGTTCAGTTTTATTTTGTACTCCCCCTGATATGTTTTGCTTGAAATAGTCATTGTTATCAAAAATAAGTCATTAATAAGTAAAATATGTTTCAAGGACAATAAGTTCTTGCAAATTGTGTGTTGGAATCTGAATTCGAAAAACTTGTTTTATAGAGGAATTTACAACATTGAGAGTAAGATTAGAAAAGATTCCAACTACATTAGAAAAGATTCTAACTACATTAGAAAGTGCATTCGTAATTAAGAACATAATATAAGTTGTACGTATGTTGTTGGCGTATACTGCATAGTAAATGTATAGTAATTTTACTATACAATTAAAAAATACTATACTAATATACATACTATAAAAATTTAGACATTTGATTTTTATTTATTTGTTATTACATGAGATTAGGACCTGGATCAAGTGTTAATACAAAAATAGTTTATGTTACTTTGCTTTCCTTCAGTAATCCTTTTTAGCGAATTTCCCCAATCAGGAAGAAGGTATTACCGCAGGTGACATGGTAATACTTACCCGAGACCGTGATAACTTTTTGTTTTGAGGTCCCCACATGCCAAAAAAAACGATCCGTTCAAATATATGTATATATATATATATATATATATATATATGTGTGTGTGTGTCCGTTAACATGATAACTTTTGAAAAAAATATCAGATTTTGATTAAATTTGGCACAAATGTGTAAAGCAACATTCATGATTTTGGACACAACACAGAAGTACGTACAGTTTGACACAATTTACACAAAATATAGATCAGTTTGGCTATTTTCGTGTAACTAACAAAAGATAAACAAAAAATGTACCTTTCATCTTTAGACACTCTCTTCTTCTGTTTGTGTCTGAAGAAGCTGGAGATGAGCTGGAAGTCTCGAAGGACTCTGTGTCTACGCTCTCGCTCTCTCAGCCGCTCAGTGTACATGTCAACCTGCGTCAACTTGAGCGCTGCAAAGCCAAATATCCAAGAATTAACAAAACTAGCTGTCTCTGATAACATTTGACCAAGCACTACATCTTGCATAACATGTTTCAAATGGGAGCTATTATACAGGTGAAGGATTAGCCATTAGGCTGACTAGGCTGCAGCCTAGGGCGCCAGTCAGCCAAAGGGTGCCGTGGGGGCTAATTTTTTTATAATTTTGGAATTGTGGTGATCAATTGGCTGGAGGAATTTTAGTTCCTCACGCACTTTGCTGTCGCCACACCTGCTTTATTCTCAGTTTGACACTTGGACGGAAGGTTAGTTTAGCTCGTGATTAGGGATGGACGGTCCTGAAATTTCTGGGAAAAAATTATCCCGTTTCTCGGGCGAGATTTATTTCACCTAGGGATTATTTTGGGACGGGATTATATCCTTGAAACGGTCATCTACGGTGCGATCGTCTTTGACCGCCGTGATTACACAGCTCGATTGTTTAATTATGGCCTATATCACGTGGTCCGATTATTATTTTATAAAGTGCGGTACGGTCGTCATTTACAACTGATGTTACGTAATCTGGTGATAATTACGATGGAACTGAAACTGAAAGATATAGGTTCTCGATTCAGTTTTCCCCATAAACCGATAAAATTGTTGAGAGCCGAAACTGACAATCTTGAAAAACTTTTAAAATTATTAAGTTTTGAATCCTTTTCCTTTTAGGTTTTTGTTGGGGATGGCCAAATAAACTCAAGCCTACCAGCACCAGACCTCTTAAACAGGCCCTGTAAAAGTGTATAATGTTGAAGATGCCTGCAAAAGTTGCACGGTGCCTATTACACTAGGACGGAGTAAGCGACAGTTGCACGGTGCCTATTACACTAGGGCGGAGTAAGTGACAGTTGCACGGTGCCTATTACACTAGGACGGAGTAAGTGACAGTTGCACGGTGCCTATTACACTAGGACGGAGTAAGTGACAGTTGCACGGTGCCTATTTTACTAGGATGGAGTAAGTGACATTTGCACGGTGCCTATTACACTAGGACGGAGTAAGCGACAGTTGCACGGTGCCTATTACACTAGGACGGAGTAAGCGACAGTTGCACGGTGCCTATTATACTAGGACGGAGTAAGCGACAGTTGCACGGTGCCTATTACACTAGGACGGAGTAAGCGACAGTTGCACGGTGCCTATTACACTAGGACGGAGTAAGCGACAGTTGCACGGTGCCTATTACACTAGGACGGAGTAAGCGACAGTTGCACAGTGCCTATTACACTAGGACGGAGTAAGCGACAGTTGCACGGTGCCTATTACACTAGGGCGGAGTAAGCGACAGTTGCACGGTGCCTATTACACTAGGACGGAGTATGTGACAGTTGCACGGTGCCTATTACCCTAGGACGGAGTAAGTGACATTTGCACGGTGCCTATTACACTAGGACGGAGTAAGCGACAGTTGCACGGTGCCTATTACACTAGGACGGAGTAAGCGACAGTTGCACGGTGCCTATTACACTAGGACGGAGTAAGCGACAGTTGCACGGTGCCTATTACACTAGGACGGAGTAAGCGACAGTTGCACGGTGCCTATTACACTAGGACGGAGTAAGCGACAGTTGCACAGTGCCTATTACACTAGGGCAGTGGACAGGACAGGACAATGGTACACAAGGACACTTCAAGTGGTGTGTGTCTAGGGGTCTCAATCCCGGACCTAAATTTCAATCCCGGGATTTCGGGATTGACAAAAGCTGATCCCGGGATCCCGGGACCAGTCCCGGGATTCCCGTTTTATACATATCTAGAATATATTGTTGTGTGATGACAACGCTAATAGAATTTTTTATTAAAATTTTAAACTAACTATAATTTTATCTTACAAACTCGTCAAATCTGGGTAGCTTGACGTATTTTAGACTATTGTCTTTAAGGCTGCAGCTATCAGATATTGACGGTTTTGCCGAATACCATGTCGGCAGTGCACTTTTGACTGTACCTCACGCGCCTCCAATTCTGGGGAAGATAAGACATCATTCTGCTCCTTTTGTATTTAGTTCCTTAGATAAACTATTTATTTTAGCCCAAACAAAGAGAGATAAAAAACCTCAGATGATTTTGGCTTTATACAGTATTATTATAATTAGTTTATCGTTTTCACCAATGCAATAGAAATAGTGTTTGCTTAAAAGTTAAAATAATACTGAACAACAGGTGAAAAATAACTGAAACATCATAATTTTTTCAAATTATTTAATACAATTAATTAAAAAACCCCATTAAACATATTTTTTAACAATATAATATATTGTTTAATAAAAATAACAACTCGCACAGATGTTCGCTTCACGAAAGCCCGATAGCAACTAAGATAAACAAAATTCAGTAAGATAAAAAATATCAAAATAAAGTCACCTGTGCCTGTGTCGTGTGGCCGTGGGATACCTCGATTTGTGGGAATTAACTGCAACGGAAGTTCGGAGCGATAAGGAAACTATTCAGTGCTGTCTCACTGCTGTCCCATTATATTCCAGAAATAGGTTGTCATTGTTGAATTGAATTTTGGTTTAGGACAAAGTCAACTTTGGGAAAGGTAAATAACAGTCTTAAGGGACGTGAATTAAAAAAATAAACAACTTTGCTATTAATTATTATTGAAATATTAATTACCTAAAACATTTTTATGTTTATATGTTTGTTAAGACGACTTTTGCAGTAGTTAAAACATTCAAATCACGCAAAAATTGTGAAACAATTATTTGTTTGCAATCCCGTTAATCCCGGGATTGAGAGGCTCTAATCCCGGGATTGTCAGGTACCCAAAAGCGACCGGGATCCCGGGATCCCGAATCCCGGGATTGAGAACCCTATGTGTGTCCAAACCAAGTCTTGTCTAGGAAATTTAATTAATTTCTCACCCTAGTATAATGAATTTTATTAAACTAATCTAATGTAGGTTCTGTGGAAGTTTTAGCTGTCCAAACATTTGTTTGCACCCTGGTCAGAAAATGCAGTAATATTCTCAGAATTGCAGTTATTGTTGCAGTAATATTCTCTCAAACAGAAAATATGAATTAGTCAAAAATAGTATAGGCTATATCTTTGTCTCTGTAAGAGTACAATAATTTAGCAATTATTATATGGTAACGATTCATATTATTTTACTTAGCTGTTTTCAGGGTAAGAATATCTATTCTAAGACCCAATATCTATTCCATCTATATCAAAGTTGAAAAACAGTTGAAGGAATATCTTTTGAAGCTTTCCTTGTATTCTTTAGAAGAATTTTGGGAATTGGAAAAATTAAATAATTTATTTTAAAATTAGTACAACTATTTTTTGTAGATAAGTAAGTTTAAAGGCTTTTTCATAAATTAAGTTTACTATCAAAGTTTTGTAACGATCCTAATATAACAAGACTGGTGTATAAACATTGAATGTATGTAGGGTATATTAAATCTTATAAATGACTATGTTCTGTGTACCATGTGCAATTTATGGAATAAAGAAATTCTTGATTTGATTAGCTTTGATTTGAAATTTTATTGATAGGAATATTTGAAATGTACTTATTTTTGTTTTCTTAAGAAGTGGTTATATATTTTAGATATGCTTGGGATTTTTAACTTTGAGAGCATAATAATGATTTGCAAACAGGTGTGACCACCAAACAGACGGTCTTAGGACCGTTGTTTAATTAAGTGTTTATGTTCTTGTCAGCATCAGAATATTCATGTCCACAAAGGCTATATAGTTAAGGACTTGTGTGCAGGCCTTTTGTGTGATCCTACAAAAATTAAGATAAATAATAATAAACATAGCACCAGCAATTAAAAGGATTCAGTTTAGAAAAGTGTACACTATATGTATATAAACCAGTCAATCTTACATGAGTCCTTAAAGAGTCAAACTTAAAATAGTATTCTCACATTAAAAGTTTATAAAAAGCTTCTGCGAGGAATATTTGTACCAAAAAGATTGAAATGTATTTACCAATGTCGAGGTCATCGTCCTCTCCAGTTACTAAGGTCAAACCAGAAACCAACGTCTCCGCCATGTTGTCATACTCCTGTAAAATAATTATCTTTGTTTACTAATTCTGGATTACTGCGTAAGTATTTTAAACTAAAAAGTCTGCTTGAATCCCACAGGCTACTCACTTTCTTCTCTATGTCTGCTTGAATCCTACAGGCTACTCACTCTTCTCTATGTCTGCTTGAATCCTATAAACTACTCACTTTCTTCTCTATGTCTGCTTGAATCCTACAGGCTACTCACTTTCTTCTCTACGTCTGCTTGAATCCTACAGGCTACTCACTCTTCTCTATGTCTGCTTGAATCCTATAAACTACTCACTTTCTTCTCTATGTCTGCTTGAATCCTACAGGCTACTCACTTTCTTCTCTACGTCTGCTTGAATCCTACAGGCTACTCACTTTCTTCTCTACGTCTGCTTGAATCCTAAAGACTACTCACTTTCATCTCTACACTAACTAATAAGTGGCTGTGGCTAGTTATGGAAATTTTTCAAGTGTAAAACAATGTTCAACAATTATTGTTATTTTTCGTAAAAAAGATGCAGATTTGTTCAAACAGAATACTTTATAATACTGTGGTGTTAAACTCTAGTTTAAAATGTTTTCCTTAGCTTCACTTTGATAGGCCTATCAAATTAATGTTATTTTTGTGGTGTACTGTCTGTGGCATCTGTGTTTTATGTGAACTATGTGTTTAGTGTAAATTTTAGAAAACAATATTAACGAAGCAATGCAAGCGGAATTTTGTTTCCTGTCCTGGTGTTTGAAAATGGCGTAAAGCCAAAACATATGTAACATTTGGATCCATATTGGAACTTCTGATAGAGGTGTTTCTATATCCTAAAGTAAGTGTGTAAAGATCACCTACTGGAATTACTCCGGGAATTTTTACTGGCTTCCATTTTGGTTAGGGAAGAGATAGCGGTCTCTAATTTTCACCATTTATCTGCTTTTTTACAGTTCTTTAAATGAGAGGTCACTCAACATTTAAACATTTTGAGCTGCCCCTAAAATCCCCTATTTTTTTGTAGACACTCAAAAGATGTAACATTTTGATCCATATTGGAACTTCTGATAGAGGTGTTTCTATATCCTAAAGTAAGTGTGTAAAGATCACCTACTGGAATTACTCCGGGAATTTTTACTGGCTTCCATTTTGGTTAGGGAAGAGATAGCGGTCTCTAATTTTCACCATTTATCTGCTTTTTTACAGTTCTTTAAATGAGAGGTCACTCAACATTTAAACATTTTGAGCTGCCCCTAAAATCCCCTATTTTTTTGTAGACACTCAAAAGATGTAACATTTTGATCCATATTGGAACTTCTGATAGAGGTGTTTCTATATCCTAAAGTAAGTGTGTAAAGATCACCTACTGGAATTACTCCGGGAATTTTTACTGGCTTCCATTTTGGTTAGGGAAGAGATAGCGGTCTCTAATTTTCACCATTTATCTGCTTTTTTACAGTTCTTTAAATGAGAGGTCACTCAACATTTAAACATTTTGAGCTGCCCCTAAAATCCCCTATTTTTTTGTAGACACTCAAAAGATACTACACCTTAAGTTACTATCCCTACCCAAAATATATTAGTTTATATAAACAAATAAAAAAGAATATTCTCCTGTATATGCTATGTATAAGGGGAAACGTAAAAGATGTCTCCCGAGTACTCACAATTTCAAAATCATCCCTGAGAGGATAGTAGTCGAGTTGCTGAGACTCCTGGGAGCGGATGTCCAGTGGGGGCAGAGTGGAGACGACGGTAGCCGCCAGGGGTCCATCATCCTCCCCCACCAAGTCCCGCAACACTGGTCTCAGGTGCTGCACTGCTGGCCACGTTGCCTGCCCGATGCTACCCTCCAGGAACCGGTTGATGTATTCCTCCCGTGCCTCTGTTAAGTGAAAAATCTCAAAATCTCAAGAGGTTCGAAAAATAATCGTAGAGTTCAAGAACAAGTTTCCGTCACAGAACTAGCTTGAGAGCCTAGAGGTTAGAATGCTCACCTGTGTACGCAAATCTGAAGTACACCAGATCGATCTTAATCAAAATCTAAAAATGTATTAACACGTTTGCTGCAGTGGCACACCCCGGGCATGGTCCCGCGACGAGGCAACTGTTCCGATCGGTGCGGTGACATTTTGAATTACCGGCTAACGAATGACAAAAACATTGTACAATGCTATACTGTGTTACAACACAACTGGACGTAATTCTAAAAAATGCCAACAGGTAGCAGCACAACCCAGATAGCAGTGGTCAACCAGAATTGCCATCTAGAGGGACTAAGTAGGACGAAAACGAATGCGGGGAAGTCCCGTGATGGCCAGGATATTGGGGAAATTTACTACCAACCTAGACTAAAATAAAGCTCGCATTCTAAGCTACACGCTGTAGCACACTGAACCGGTAAACTTTGGGTTGATACAGCCTGAGTTGGCCTGTGGAGCGCGTCGCGCCGATGACTCGAACTCCAGGGGCCTGTGGTTCGCAGCGAACGTGAAGGTTTGAAACTGGACCCAGCCTCTGCCATTGATCACTGAATTATTAGTGAATTTCCTTTGGAGAGTGAACTATTAGCATGACCCGCACGGTGAAACTTAAGCCCGGGACCACCATAGAAGTTCCTAACGTGACCCCCTGAACACGTTTTGGGGGGTCGTTCAAAATTATATATATATATATATATGTTTGCACTCTAGTGGTCGCAATTTTTGTCCGACTTACTTCTAATTTGGTAGGGACGTTCCTTTCTGTAATCAGTTGGACAAGTTCGTTGGGCAAAACAATCGGAAAACTCTAACCCCCTTTTTTGGGGATTAATCTTTCAAATTTCGAGTTTTTGGGGCCAAAAATAGTCAGAAAAGCCCCAGATGTAAAATAAATGCAAGTAAAAAGATGGGAATTAGAGAGGCGAAAGTTTTAAGCCCTCTCTCGTCATTCTAGCATAAATACTTAGTGAGTTATTAAAGAAAATGTGTATCGACTAAACACAGTACATTGTCTTATGGGGGTTTTACACTAGAAAAGCCTGTTATTCCTTTGTTAGAGTACTTTTATCATCCCCAGCAACCTCACGCCTACTTTCAAGCCTGTCTGGACCTTCTCCTAACCTTATAATGGGCAAAATTGTATTCCCAGCTTTGAAAGTAAATGAAACCAGGAGTATCAGAACAGCCAAAAAATCAATGTTTTCAGATTTCAATAAAAATTGGACAAATGTATGTTTTTACACTGATTTTGAGTTTTAAAAGTTGTTATGTGGAAATTCACTTCCCTCACGTCAGCGTGCTGCGTGCGAACTCGTTAATTAATGATCCTGGCTAAAGAGACTCGGACAAAAAGCCTATACAGGACATCTTACTCATTCTAAACTCATCACTGGATCTTATATAGTGATATAGGTTTGTGTGTTGAAGTAGTGCCGTTGTTTGTACATGTTTACAATGGTTCCTGGTATTTCTGAAACAGTCACTGCCAGAAAAAAAACAAAAAAAAGTACACACAGCTCTTTCATAGGTTCGCTATCTTGCCTTACATGTGCAGCCACATCATACGCCCTGTGACCAATAAGATCAACCCTAGACGACCCTAAGCCTTGGTGGACAAAATATTATGCAATGTTTTACACTGTACACATAGCACTGCTGTAATGCCTTGAAAAATGTAAATACTTGCAATAAATAATTCATTAGAGTCCCTTTAATTTGATTTAAACTACTAATCTAAAAATCTGCCTAACTTGAACAGTATCTTCAAAAATAAAATGTTTTTCCCGATTTAATGGATGATAAAAAAATATAAACATAAATTAACCGAACTTTCATTAATAATTCATTACTTTTGCTACTTTCAGTTCCTCTTGTAGGGTACAAGTTGTATGTGTACGTTAATTGGAAGTAATCTACTAGCCTATACCATTATACAGCACCCTACCTATGACAAGTGCATGTGACCCAACTGTTCAGTTTAAAGACACCTGACCGGGATGTTTCCTCTGCTGAAATAATAAATTCCTTAACTGAGGCTAAAAAGTTATATTTAACCCTCATTTCACACTACATCATTCTGAAGAAAATGTTCATCTCCCTAAGAAAATGTTAAGAGTGAAAATGTTAAGGGTGAAAATTTTAAGTCATAAAACTTGTCACGTTTCTACCTGCTTTCCCCATAAGGCCAATGTTAGCTTTCAAAGCCCGTCCCTCCACAACGGATTAACCGATATTGTTGATATATGGCTAGCGAGCAATTTCAGTGAGCAAAATTTCAATATCACAAATAATAATTGTTCAACATATTATGATTAGGCCTACTTATGATTTTTGATTTAAAATTTGCTCACTGAAATCACTAGGTAATTTTTCCCTCTTTAAAATGAACTATAAATCAAACATTTTGGATAAACCATTGTGGAGGGAAGGGCTTTGAAAGTTAACATTGCTCTTAAGAGAGAAGCAGGTAGTTGCAAAGGACTACAGCTCCCTCTTAACTCTTTGAACTCCGCCCAAAAATTTGTGGTCATTGCGAAAAACTCTAGCCACTCAAAACTCCAGACTCTTTAAATAAATTTTGCATGGGTTTAGAAAAAAATTGTAACTTTTTTGATTTACCTGGTAGAGAATTAATTATTGTTTTAATTTTTCCTTATGAATATTTACATAGGCCCTAATAAAATATATATTTTACCCTAAAAATATAAAAATAACACTTTTTATTTATGCAAAAACTGCACACCGTACATTATTTATAAAAGTTTACATTGAACTCTAATAACTAAAAAATTCATTGATCCCTCATATATTATTGGTACCGGTATTTTCAAATTCCCTATTTACTTAAAAACTTGCACAGAAAATTTAATGAACAACAAGGAAGTAACAGGAAAAATAAGGCAAACTTTACTGGGCTCATTTACAGGTGGTCCACCAAATCTCAGTTTTTATTGTAACACAAAAATAAATATTTAAATTTTGTTGTCCATAAATCTACTGGAACTTTGTTGTACAACTCAAACTATAAGGTAAAATATCACAAAACTTCCACAAATAAACAAAATAAAAATAAATACTTAGGCCTACATCGGCTCGGCCAGGTGAATGTGACGTCGACGATTATATAAAGTCTTTCGTCAGAAGAAATATCACTGTTGCTCATTTTAGAGATAAATAGGTACTGAATATACGCATATAAATATAACATATGAAACTTTAAACAATAACAAAACGTGTCAGTGTAGACAACAAAATTAGCAGATCATTTGATTCTCACGAAGACCAAAAGAATCTGTTGGTATGATCTAGGTATTCCTTTCCACCTGAAGATTCCAGATCCCGAAACGTCGTGAAACTTTGTCTTTACTAAAAAGTGGTGGAAAATGTCCACAAAAATTCCTTGAATAACATTAACTCGCCATCACCAACAATGAATTTTAAACAAAGAAACATCAAAACATAGGATGCGGATAACCTCAACAAAAAACTCGTCACACAAAGAAGTGGCATGGAGTAAGTAACCTACATCATGAATCAATGTAACGGTAAAAATAGTTGCTAAAATAGTTTTTAATACGTACCATCTCCATTTCTTGTCCCGATGTGCTGAGCAATGTCTTTCCAATTGCCAAAACTATAATGTTCAATAGCATTGAGTAGGTTTAACTCTTCGAGTGCAGACCATCCAGAGCGATCCCCAAATACATCTAGAGCCACCGAATCCTAGCAAACAACCAAAATCAGTTAAACAAATAAATAATAGTTAAATAAAAAACAAGATATGTTTTCACTATAGATAAGTCTTGCCAGGGCTGTACTCAGGGGGGGGGACAGGGGGGGGACAACTGTCCCGGAGCCCGGGCCTGTCGGGGCCGGTGTCTTATTTAGGACACTGTTGTCCAAAACAAAGGCCTAAACCACCAGGCCTGCCCACGGGCCCGTGAAAGCTGAGTACGGCCTGAGTCTTGCCCACACCATTCAAAAATAAAGCTAAAACTTTGACTCTGACTTTAATTAACTTAAAGGGATAAAGTAGAAGAAGACATGTTTCCGCAATCGCAAGGTCTATTAATTGGCACGGCTACCCATTGCACTGCCAGTGTCTTGCTAATGCGACCTAACCATCTCAGATGCATGTGCAGTACCCAACCGTTGATGTTGGGTGAAAGGGAATCGGTGGTTGAAATATGCAATTCCATTCCACCATATCTTCATAAGTAGATTTAAGAAGGCTCTGAGAAGGTTTAGGAAATATTGGTAACTTCTGTAAACTGTTTAGATTCAAAAAATACGGCATAATCAAATGAAAATTCATTTTAGTTTTCTTGTTTCATTTTGTCTATTTATCTTGGCAGTTGTGCTGCAACTCTGACTATGTCAATGATATGTCTATCCATATAACAAATAAAGATTTATTATTATTTGTTAAAAAGTTGTAAAAATTCATGTTGAGAGCAGGAAGGGACAAAATCTACATTTTACCTTGGTGACGAAAACCTTCACTATTTTAAGTAATATTTATCAAATGGTTTCCTGTTTTGAGTCTGATTACTGTTAATACATAATTTTCTGAGTACCACAGCTTATTGCGACAAAGTCTTTAACACATTAACTGCCATACATATTTCTAGCATGACCACTCTATTACCAAATTTGGTTTTACTTGTTATTTTAGTTATGTCATGTTTTTTCTGCTTTTATCAGTTAGTTATAATAACTTTTGAGGACAAAATTAAATTATGGGTGGGGGAAATATAAGACCGGCAATAAACATTTTCAGCAATATTTTGCTTAGAAAAGTACGGCCGACCTGATCAGAACAACATATAAACGTGACATATTTACTCTATTTCAACTTTTTAATTTTTTTAATTTGGCAACACCATTATTTTTTAGCGAAAATTGGTTACAACTGTAATGGTCGCGCCCTTTTCCGGGCTCTAGAGTACCCCCGCTACCCCCTTTCCATCACGCCCCTCGCAACAATTTTGGCGGAACACGTTTCTAGATTTTTTTAGTGAGTTTGTGATTTTGCTTACTGTTTTCAACTAGTATTACTCAAGTATTGTTTCATATTTATACAAAACTAAACTGTTACTGCAGGCTTCGCTCCGCGAATGATTTATAAAAACGAAGACAGTTGTGTGTGCTGCATTCTGTGGTTAGCCCGTGGTACTACCAATCAAGATCAGACGTTTGTATTTTCATCAGCTCAAACAAAAATGAATGTCCATAAGAATTCATGGGCACTTTGAACCCACGTGGGGGAAAGTCCAATAGGATTTTCGCAACATATTATATACCTATATGATTCTCTGGGCTATCAAGTACCTCTCTGCCAAATTTCAGCTCAATCAGTCCAGGGGTTAGAGCGTAATTGAGCCACAAATATCTAAACAAACATACAAACTTACAAAGTTTCACATTTATAATATTAGGGCTTAGTAGGAAAACTAAGAGGGATAAACTATACAAGAGTGAGATAGCAAGGGCTTTTGATATTCCTGTGTCAAGTGATCGGGATGAAATTAGCGACTTTTTTATATTCAAACTTTTAAGGGATGTGATAAAAGATGTCTTAAAACACTTAAGAGTATATTTACACTTATACTGATTCACATAACAGACGGTAAACATATACAACAGATGGTACAAGGCTATCGATTTCGACCAGTCACACTGGTCATCATCAGGCCAATGCCTATCATTAACTTTCAGCAATAAAAGACGTTTTATAAGAATTTTTATTTTTTTAATTTTAGTCTAGTTTTAAACTATGGTAACAAAAAATAAATAAATTTATAATTATCAAAATAATTATAGTTTATTAATAATTAGCTCTATGAATAAGGAAAATATGTATCACACACAAAATCAGAACTGTAAGAAAGAAATGTATTTATTTTATCCTAAAGTGGGATTTATCAAGACGAAGTTACACGACTGGGCAGGCTCATATCGAACAGATTGGTGTGTGCTTCTGAACCAGCTCTATCAGCATTAAAAAACTTCATGAAACGCTATCAAGTAGGCATGGAATGTGTCCAGTCGTCGTAATACACTAAGTCGCCGCTAGATGTCAGGAGGAGTCTTATATTGGCAACTCAGTAAAACGCTGTCAAGGCATTATATTCCAGCTGACCGTGCTATGCTGACCCGATAGGATCGGCGTGACAGTTAACGTATACCACAACATAGACTTACCACAAACTGATAAGGATGATCATTTCGATGTGGTCCTATTTCGGCTCCATTGGTAAAACACTGAAAATTATAAAGCCAGTTAAGATAAACAGATTAGTAAAGAACCGAATAAAAACTAATAGCTTTTGATGAATGAGAAAAACAAGATCTAAATCTTATTCTCCTCACTAAAATCATTTGCTGGAGATGATTCAGAATCAGAAATACTTTATTTTTTATTTATAACAAAGTAAAAATACAGAATGGTGTTAATTACTAACTTATCAGTAAGGTAGGTAAATAAAAATAAACAATAAAACTAGTTTTCTCTAAAATATTCCTTAAATTAATTTTGAAATTTTCAATAAAAATATTTAAATTTATTTTTAAAACTTAACTTTTTATTGAGTGTATAGTTTTTGGCGTGTAATACAAATATTTAGTTCCTGCAGCAGTGTTTTTTAGCGAATTTCCCCTATAGGGAAGAAGCTATTACCGTAGGTGGCATGGTAAGACTTAAGCCCGAGACCATGATAACTTTTCGTTTTAAGGTCCCCAGATGCCAAAAACACTATTCGTTCAAATTTATATATATATATATATATATATATATATATATAGATATATATATATATATATATGTGTGTCCGTTACCGCGATAACTTTTGAAAGAAACACCCGATTTTGATGAAATTTGGCACAAATGTGGAGAGTAGCATTTATGGCTTTAAGTTCGAAAACCAGATCGATCGCACTATGGGAAGGGGGTTTTATGGGGGTTTACAATTTTCCATAAATCGGTTCTTTGCAAATTTGACCCCAAAATGTTGAAAACACTCAATATTGGTCGTAGCCATTTTATAGAGCTTAAAAAAACAAATAATTTAGTACTTTGAATCATTAACCTAGGTTAAGTGGTTGCGGAGAAAATCCAAAAAAACGCGTCCCATGTTAATCTTATGGGAAAAAGGTTTTTAGATTTTTCTCAGATAGTTTTACTAAAAACTTCACATTTCTGTTTATTAATGTGTTTAGCTCAACAAAACAAACATTTTGGTGTTTTAATCGTTGTTATACGTCCAACCGTTGCAGAGATATTCAAAGTGCTAAACACAGTACGTTGTCCAATGTTATCCTTATGGAGAATAAATAAAATTCTATATCTCAATTATTTTTGAATGTATATTGATGAAACTTGGTATGTGGCTTCAACTAGTTGTGGTATATTGATATTAGCACAAAAAACAAGTTTTTTGTTGATAGTCCCCGTAGCAGCAAACCTGCATACTCGGCCCCCATGTTATTCATATGGAAAATAAGTAAAGTTGTATATATCCCTTAATTATGAACCTAAATTAATACAACTTGGTATATAGCTTCACCTGGTTCAGTTATATTGATAATTGCAAAAAAAACATATTACTTATCATCCTCGTTGCAGCAAACCTGCGTCCTCAACCCTAATGTTATTCTTATGCAGAATAAATAAAATGCTCTATATCACTTATTTATGGATGTATTTTTGTGAAACTTGGTAAGTAGCTCTATGTAGTTAGTGAGTCACATATATATGCATTGAAAATTCGCTGAGTACGCAGGTTTGATGCGACGGGGGTATTATTTTTTTAATTATTATTAAACTCCAAATTATTCTTATATTCTGATAGGTTTTGATGAAGTGTGTTATAATCACGGTTTATCCCTAATTTTGGCAGTTTATTTTCAGAAGTTTTCTCACTCACGATAGTCATGTACAAGTTAATCCACTAACAGTAAGGATATTTAATTAGGCTAACTTGATTTGTCTCACTACCTATTGAAGGATTAAAATAACCTCCCAAATTTTGGATTTTGGTTGCATCTACACCATATAACTAAATTCCAAAAGCGATATGAGTATGTTAAACCTTAAATAACATTTCCAATGAGCAATATTTTTAAATAAGTTATTTATGATACATAAACTTGAGCAAATATCATTTTCCAGATTCAAAAAAATATTAAAAAAATATTTCAGATTCTTGGAAATATATCATCGGTCAAAAATATATTGTTAATATATTGTTATAAACACAAGAACTTTGTTTTACTTGAATTATTAAACATTAGGTATCTATTTTTATGAAGGGATTTGAGTTCTTCCTTTGTGCCGTGCGAAAGGATATGAAATTAGTTTGATCCGAACTTATTAGCAAGTTATTACAAGCTAAGCAGCTTTTTTATTGATAAAAGGTTCTTTTGTGCTGCAACTTCTATTTCACTTATAGATTAATCACAGACTAATCAATCTGAATCATCATTAGTACTGATATTGTTATTTGTTTTTGTTGATTGTCTAACAAAACATATTGTCACACCGATTCGAAACACTTTTAGTTAGCTTGGAATCAGTCTTGTAGAAGTATATTAGATTGCCACTAACATCACACGAAGCAATCTAGGGGCAATGGTGTAAAATATCATTTGTCAATCCGATCTTTGGCATGATGGCGCAAATTAACCAGGGTGGATCCGTTTGAAAGGGCTGACATGGCTACCAACATAATAAATTAGTGAATATTTATTTAAGTAGTAAAGGATATTACCTGTAAGCACATTTCAAAATCAGGACAAGTTGCACATCGAACACGCAAACCATCTATCTTGTATTGACAGTGAGAGCATCGATATGTGTTGAAAACATCTGAAAATCAGACTTAATTTTATAAAGACAAAGTGGTATGTTCTACACTAAATCCCAATAAAAATAATTAAAATGTTAAAAGGTAAAAATATATCATTCATCTAAACACACACATATAGGCTACATATGTAGTAATATATACCGTATCTCTTTAAAGTGCGATTATCGACAGAAAGTGACAACAACTGAGGTTACACAAACATTCGATTTCATAACCTCGTGGAAACGCAAAACACATGGTTAGAAATTTCCAATAAACGTTATTGAAATAGCCAGTTAAACACGTTTTTAGGACGTTTATCAAATATTGTTTATTTTATTTTGATTAGTTATATCAAAACAAACAACGTCTACAAACAAATAACGTCTGGTTATTGATAGTTATATTTAAAAAAACACCTACCTATAACAAATTGCACGTGCGGCCACTCTGCTAGTCACTTTCTTTCGATAACCACACTATAAGGCAATACTTTTGGAAGTCATATTCCAGTGTCCTTCCGTTTTCTCTATTCATTATTCCCAATAAGGGAGTGAATGGTATAGGGAAAGCTTCCACTCCTTTCCGGTAGCCAGCAAAAAGTTACTAAAACCAGGCAGAAGGGCCGTCACAGGATGCCCTGTGGGTGTGGGACAACCCAAGCTTCCTAATCCTCTTACAACACTAAGGAAGAAGGCCTCCTTATTTTAGAAATTTGCCACCCAAAATTAGTTAGCCTAAATAAAATGTAGAGATAATAAAAGTCTCTAGAACCGAATAAAGGTTTTTTCGCTTAAGGTAAATATGATTCATCTTACTGTGTTTACAAGTGCTACCTGAGAAAAATGGGCCTGTTTTCACAAAAAAAATGCCACTTGTATCTTGAATAATTATACTGCAGAACAAAAACAAAACTTCTTGTAAGCTTAAGTTAACTTACTTAAGATAATCATGGTCCCTGGGCACCCTCCTGATCAAGTAAAAGCTATTTACTGAACCACAGAACAAATCTGGGTACTTTGGTATTATACGGATGCCACCCTTATACAGCGCGCTGCAGCAGTTATGTTAGGATGGGTTATCATAAAAATGATTGTAGGACTTTACTTGTTTCGTTACGAATAAGTACCATGAAAACAAATGTAACGTAGTGTATGACAATGTGATGTGCCTTTCACCACGCAGTGTGGCGCTAGACCCGGCGCGGTGTCCGGTACGTTAATCACTCTTTATGAAGCCAAGTTATGTTAGGATGGGTTATCATAAAAACGATTGTAGGACTTTCCTTGTTTCGTTACGAATAAGTACCATGAAAACAAATGTAACGTAGTGCATGGCAATGTGTTGTGCCTTTCACCACGCAGTGTGGTGCTGCTAGGCCCGGCGCGGTGTCCGGTACGTTAATCGCTCTTTATGAAGCCAAGTTATGTTAGGATGGGTTATCATAAAAATGATTGTAGGACTTTCCTTGTTTCGTTACGAATAGGTACCATGAAAACAAATGTAACGTAGTGCACGGCAATAGATCACTCATGACACTGACCCAGATACAGGCGGTGACAGGTGATGCGCGCGCTCCGGTCAACGACCTGACCTTGGCCTATTTGGAGGGGGTTTGGCGGCCGGAAGTATGACTCATCTGGTATCGTTCGATTCGTAACGAAACCAGGAAAGTCCTACAATCATTTTTATGATAACCCATCCTAACATAACTGCCGCAGCGCGCTGTATAAGGGTGGCATCCGTATAATACCAAAGTACCCAAATCTGTAAAATTTTGTCAAAATTGTGATAATTATAGCCTACAAGAAAAATAGTGGACAGCACTTAAGTTAAACGTCATAAAATATAATCACTAAATTAACTATATATTTAATATATAACACATATATTTTTTTAATTAGTATGGCAAACTAAATAGTCCCTGACGCTGTAATAGGCCTAGGCTAGGCCCGCTCCGTCATTAGCCCTTGAGTACTGTACGATAAGCGTCCACCAAAACAATCGAATATAAAATGTTGAACCACTATGATAAATCGATATTAAAGATTAGAATATCAAAAACAAAATAAAAACAACCAAACCATGACAAAAGAGTGTTTTACGGAATTAGGGTAGGTTAGTTTATCACAGTTTATATTAATTCAAGTTAACCTATCACCATAGACTACTGTGTAAAGTAGAACACTCTGTGATTGTTTATTAAAAACAATAACAATGTAATGGGAATATGGTTATCGGTGTCTCAATCATGGTAATTTGGTATTTTGTATTTGACTGTTTTGGTGGACGATTATCTCTTACTGTTCCCTAGCCCTTTGACTCTTTTCTCAAATCGTCCAGTGTTGAGCTCAGACTTGATGGATTCTGGTAGCGCATTGTGCAGTTGAATACCGTTGTACATTTTAAACGTGCCATTCAAAGATGTTGGTTTTACGAAAACTTAAGACTACTTAGTTTACTGGTATGACGGTTGAAAAAGATTAATATTAAAGGAACATAAACTAAACCGCTGAGGATATATACGTTAACTGGCCAGTTTTTAAAATTAATGTTTTCATATACCTATGTGTTTTTCGTGTCAGTGTTTTTTATCGAACTATGACGACTGCTTCACACTACCGTGAACAGGATTACAAGCTTGGTGTTTAACTTGATAATGAGCCCTTTTGTGGCTCGAAACCATTGGTAGTTTAACCAAATAACAGGATCACTTGGCAGAAATCCAGGTAATTTAACCCTTTGAGTGCCAGAGTTTTTCGGTCGTCATATCCCTAGAGTGCCAGAGTTTTTAACACAGTATATCCCAAAAGTGCCAGGCACAAAATCAACATTTTGCAAGGGTTTGCAAAAAAATTAATAACTTTTTCATTTGGTAAGATATTATTATGAAACTTTTTTTGTTTTGTAAGTTTAAAGTTTAGCTATAATATTATGCACATATATAATATTTAAAAAATAAAAGATAAAAAATTTGAATACATATATGTATGTGGGAAATTTCTTTTAATTTTTTTTATTTGTTTCAGGTAAATAAACATTGTTCAAATATAAGATTTTCACCAAATAACTACTAGATTTATAGAGGACATGTTTCCCAAAATATTTCCTGAAAGTTTCATCAAATTTGGGCTTTAGGCGGACAAGTTATTTCCATAAATGTAAAAAAATATAAAACGGCAAATTAGTACACAAGACAGTAGCCTAACTTTATTCAAGGGTTTAAGTTTTATTACAATTTTATTTCTTAAAGCAGACTAACTAGGCCTCGTATATTTATGGAGTATATGTTTACCTGAACATATCCTGGTAATGTCCTGGAAGAAATAATAAAAAGTAATGACGTAAGAAAAATTTTCTATAACAACGATTCACAAAATCAACATTTTGCAAGGGTTTTGTACATAAAATCAATAACTTTTTTATTTGGTAAGATATTATTATGAAACTTTTTTTGTTTTGTCAGTTTAAAGTTTAGCTATAATATTATGCACATATATAATATCTAAAAAATACAAAATAAAAAATTTGAATAGGTACATATTGTACATGCGGGAAATTTTTTATATTTTTTTTAGATAAATAAACATTGTTCAAATATAAGATTTTCACCAAATAACTACTAGATTTATAGAGCTAGAAACTATCCTGGAAATCACCTGTAAGAAATAATAAAAAGTAATGACGTAAGAAAAATTTTCCATAACAACGATATATCGTTGCAATGTATTTTTCGGTAAGACCACCGACGACGATATATCGTTGTGAAGTATTTTTCGGATGTTCCGTGCACAACGATATATCGTTGCGTGGCACTCAAAGGGTTAAACCTTTTAGATAATATTAAGTGATCCAGAGGCTATTCCACAATGGGATATATAAAGATGGAAAGGTTCAAATTTTATTTTATTTAAAGAGTAGTTTGCAGGGATAGGCTATATTACGTTGTTTATTTCTAGATAGGCTTAGGCCTCTTTCCCTAAACTAACATCTCTGGCCTTTAGGATAAAAAATATACCATGGGATAAATTATAGTCTGAAACGATAAAACCTCTATAACTTGTTAAGCGCCACCAGATGACTCAGAGTAAATCACATAGGCCTAGGCCTAACCAGAATTAACTTTAGGCTAATTCTAAATGTACGATCAGAAATTACCTGAAGACATATTCCACAACTAGTTTAACACAATTAATTCATAATATCAAATTATAATTTTACGACACCTGTATAACATTGTAAAATAAATTAATAATTGATTCACTGATTATTTCTTTAGGCTTTCATGATATTCACATAATCATTACCCACCGGTCTGACTACCGCCATGATTCATGATGGCCATTTTTGTTTAGGCCAGGGTTGCCAATCACTTTTTGACAAATTACCCTCAGTCCTTGTAAAAATTACCCTCGAATACCCTCGAATTCCAAGTATGAGGCGGCAGCGTCGTGTTTTACCATGCTATATCAAATAAAAATTTGCCTAATGTATACAAACAACTGTAATTTAGATTATTTTATAGAATCAAGGTTCAATTATTAAGAAAAAATGTTAAAAAGTGTTAAAATGTTAAAACTTAAAAAACACATGTTAATGAAAACTGATTACAATAGACTAGAAACCAGCACACAAAATAGGCCCAAAGTACCAACAAGCAATCCTAACCTACACTAATCAATCATACTTCAGCCAGGTTTTTTTTTAAGTAGACAAAGATTCATCATCATTAGCTAAATCTAACAGAAGGAAAAAAATAATTATAAAATTATATGATTATGCATATATAATGAGGTATATTATTATATATACATGTATGCATGTGGTTATGTGTGGTGCGGGCCCTTTTGTGGCGCGAGGCCCTATGAGCGCGCCTATGTAACCTATGCTTAAATCCGGCCCTGCTTCCCACTCCCCATGAGGCGGACGGACGTTTATTGAAGACCTTCACTCCCATATAATGGGAAATTTTCTCGTACGCAGCTAGCCTCTTAACTATGTTCAAATCCATGCACATATTTTATTATTTCATAAAGGTACGGACAAGGTGGTGTTAAAATGTCTAACTTTTTAAATTCTCTTTTACAGGATTTTCTTTTCTTTGACTTTATCATGAATCAAATAATTTTTGATGTATTTTAAAAATCTGTTTCCATCCCACTGAGATCCCCACAAGAGAATTCCATAATTTATTATTGATTGAAAGTAGCTGTAGTAGATCAGTAAATTTTTCTCCATATTTGTAGAAGAATAACAATATATATATATACGATGTGGCTCGTGGTTCCTCAACTTCCTCCTCATCCATAAAAATCCCATGATTACACTACTATACTAACGACGAGGTTAATACATCTAGAGAAACAAGGTTAATTTATCTAAATCTCTCATCTGGGGTCAAAAGTGAAACCTGCATGGTCGACCGCCATGTTGCCCCTCTGTCCACTCTGCTTCCATGGCAACCAACATGGTAACCAGGCCTCACTTTATTTATTTATTTACAGTACAACCATCTTATAATATTTATCATTAATTGCATGCTCAAGAATTTGTACGAGATATTAATACATATAGTAACTCTTACAATAATTAATATAGCAATAGAATACATTATATACGTAAGATACAAATTTAACTATGTAATAAACCATAATGATTAACAAATATGAACAATATGTAATAAAGAGAGGCAACAAGAGAATAGATACAGCTAGCGAGTAAATACAGCAACTCAACGTAAGGATTCAACCACGCGGCTGACACTCTGGTCACTGGTAGCAAAAAAGTCCACATGCGGTGAGAAGCAGCGTTTCCTAACTCCTGAATTTGAGCCATAGTAGACTGCTGAGAATAGTTATTAGTGCTATATTGCCCTCGTAGCAGTGGCGGATCCAGCCAGGGGGCGCGGGGGGCGCGCGCCCCCCCCTTGGACTCAGAAAATGTTTAGGTAATGGGTAATAGTGTGACGCTGTCTGTCACTGTACTCTTTTTTCAATATTTGCAAAAACATTATTTGCACCAACACGTCTTACCTACTGGGCGATGCTCTACAACATGGAGCCTCCCCTATAACGGGTCACTGCGAATAGTTTTAACAGTACTATCATCATGGAATGTGTAGGCCAAGATAGTAAGCCCCGGTAGTAGGACGGTAAGGAAGCAAGTCACCATAGAATGATACGTCCTTTTTGTGTGTCAAGTAACTTACTGCATCCAAAATGTTATAAGATAAACAATTGCCGATCGATACATAAAATTAGAGAGTCACTGAGCTCCTAAAATCCGACAAACACAACTTATCTGTAAGGTAAAGGCACCGGCCAGGGCTGAGCATCCCCTAGGGTAAAGCACCACAGGACAGGCATATTGCCTTAGTCCGCCATAGAGAATACAGCGCAGCACCACCTTAGGGACTTGGGCCGACCATCCCTAAGTTAACGCACCACATCACCGGCCTATTTTCTTTGGCTGCCCGAGGGGAACACACCGCAGGACCGGCCTAAGGGCTTGGGCCGAGCATCCCTAAGGTAACGCACCACAGCACCGACCTATTGCCCTTGGCTGCCCTAAGAGCACACACCGCAGCACCGGCCTAGGGCCGAGCATCCCTTAGGTAACGCACCACAGCACCAGCCTATTGCCTTAGGCTGCCCTAGTGGCACACACCGCAGCACCGGCCCTGCAGTCTTCATCAATATTCTTCTTTTCTGAAACCTTTGCGTTCTACCTTAGCCATTTTGTGTGCATCGGTTCACAAGAACCCCGCGGGCACACAACAGATCTATAACTCAAGGTATGTGGTATGTGGCATAATGCACCACTTACCTTGAGTAGTGCGTGTAAGTAAATCATTTGGTATAAAATGTTTGTTTTTCAAGGTAGTAGTTGTATAAAGTGTTTATATTTATGTACCTACTGTTTATTGTATAATGGAATTCGTAAATATTACACATTTCATTATGAAATAAGTGTTACAATGAGATGTTTTCTTTGTTAGCATCATGAGTGAATGGAATTTAGCGAGTAATAACATAGACATAGACTAACTACAGTACTATAGTTAGTCTATGGTAATAAAAACTGCCTCCGGTTCAGTGTTGCCACCAGGTAGATGAAATTTTACCCTAAACGTGTGATTAAATTACCCTATTTTTTTGTAAATTACCCTAAGAGTTGATTATCTTCTTGAAAAGCTCAAAATACACTCAAGATTGGTTTTAAAACATGATTAAGGCAAAAAAGTAAGGTAACATGGCATTTCATACTCGTCTTTGGCCCTATATCACACATAAAACGAAATATGTATTAATAAATTCAAATAAATATTCTTTTGTAACATTTTTATTCAGCGCTATACTTAATGTGCCGGTACCGCTGATAATAGAAACTTGCTGATACATGATATTAACAGTTGTTGGGAGTACTTTATTGTTTTATAAACTTATTTAAGTTGTACAAATTTGTTAAGGTTTTTTTTTCTTAATAATAATGCCGAGAGAATATGTTTGTCATCTTATTACAATTTGATTAGATCAATATTTTTCATTGCAATACGGCACATCACATAAATTTACACATGTTGTGCCTTGTGTTTTTATGTGCGCTCACCTGGCTCACCGTGGGGATATCACAGGCATAAAATACAATTTAGTTCCTTCATACAAATTATGTGTCAAAATAGAGACAACCTGCAGTAAACATATTTTCTACAACAGCGCTGTAAATCTAACAACCTATATACCAAATGTACCAGATATATTTTTACTGTTTAGTATATTATTATGTTGTGGCCTATTTTGGACACATAACATAATGTGCCTCAATTTTATCTGTACGAAAATTAAACTTTGTGATTACATGCTTCTTTATGCTGTTTAAGAGATTATTGCGGACATTTTCCATCACTGATTCAGTGAATCCAATAACCAATAATGAATTTTAAACAAAGAATGGATCTTTAGTCGAATAGTGAATAGGATGGAGGATGTACATGCTATAGTTATATCTCTTTTATAATACTTTTAATTTACCCAGCACTTCATGTAAATGTTTGAATTCCTGAAAAACCCATTTTACATTGCCAAAAAATCAAAATTGAAATTATAAAGGGGCTCTAGATTTCACCCTAAAATTATCCTAAAAAATCCATTACCCTAAAACCAGTAAAATTACCCTAAAAAAGGGTAATTCCCCTAAAAGTGGCAAAACTGCTCCAGTTGCTGCAGGACGTTATCGTTTAGTGAGGAAAACAAAAATCTCAAGTGCGCCCCCCCCTCAACAAATTCCTAGATCCGCCCCTGCCTCGTAGCCAATGTACACTGTTCACATTGTTTGACTTTAGCAAGGCTTTTGATACAGTAAATCACAATATTATTCTAGCTAAACTTATAGGGTTCTCTGATCATACATTATCTTGGATGAGATAATATCTTTAGGGCATAAAGCAGTACCATGCAGTAAAGCAGTGTCATGATAAATTTACATTTGACTGGAAATACGTTCGCTGCGGTGTCCCTCAAAGATCAATGCCTATTACTCCTCGCAATCTATACTAATGTCATCATCACAGTTATACAAAATTCATTCATACACTGATGACCTACAGATATATTCTCATTTCAAAATCAAATGCAAATTGAAATAAAGCTGTTACTCGAATGATGACAAAGACAGAATTGTTTATTTGGTGGTATAGAACGGGCTTAGACTAAATCCGGACATGTAGGAAACTGGGTATTCCGTAAATAAATAAATAAAACAAAACCAATCATACTAGGACATTCAAGACAGCTCAGTAAAATTAATTTAAACAATAATCCTAACATCACTATTGACGGTACTCCTTTGCCATCCTATGACAAAGCCAAATGTAAAGTCTTGGTTTGATTATAAGCAACACACTTGACTGGACTGATGCGGTGGTAATCGCACATGTAGAAAGGAGTTTGCCGCTGTTCACACTTTGAAAATATTGCAACGACTTTTGCCTTTCCACATTAAATTCCTACTGATAAAATCACTGTTGTTCCTTCGTTTCAATTACTGCAACACCGTAGTAAATGCCATGACTGTAGATCTGGCGACAAAATTACGATGAGCTCAAAATTACTGCATTTGGTTTTTCTACAATCTTCAACGAGATGACCTCGTTACACCGTATATTATATCCAGTCTTCTCTTTTTAAACCATCCAGCATCAGGCAGCTGTGCATAAATTATTATAATAACCCATTCTTTAATCATCAGGAATGGCTTTCCAAATTATCTTGCAATCAATTTTGAATTTATGAACAAAAGAGGCGCACGAAACAGCCGCTCTGGATCATCAACGCTACGCATTCCACATCACAAAATGACAAATTACAACAAACCTTTCACAGTTACAGCTTGTCACCTCTGGAACTCTTTGACCCATACAATAAAATCAATAGAATCCCGACCTCGGCTGACGGTTGCGCTGAAGGAATACACTACCTCCATCGGATGACCGATGCGTTGCGGGACGGTGTGCGCTAGGCCTGGGCGTATGTAATTTTCCTTGTTGTAAGCAAGTTAGTCTGTGTATTTTATTAATGTTTTTCTACAATTTGTTTAGAAGTTAAATACGTTATTTTAGTTAGTATAGAGGTTAACTGTAAGAAGGGACCATGTGGTCCTAAGTTCGCCTCAATAAAGAGGATTTTCATTTTTCATTTCGTGCAAACAGGTCTCTGGATCTTGTGGCAGATGGAACGTGGAAGGAGATTCTCTCAAGTATATCAGGGAAATCAACGAGTCAATTAACCAGAGCTTGTAGAGAAAGACAACATCTTGGACATCATGTCTAGTTTGCAAACTAGAAAGGTACAGCATGTCAGATATACCACTCAATTGGAGTTAAAGATACCGGTAGCCAACCTGGAAGCCCATCACTCTCAAAAATATATTCTGGATCCTCTGAGGTTGATCTTGAAGAATTACTTGACGAGGAGACCCTACCACCGAGCAATACTCCAACAAAGGTCTCACATTACAACAGAAAAGAGTTCTAATTGTTCGCGTCTAGGAGAGTTGTCTTGAAGAACGAACAAGAAGTCCTAGAGCTTTACCAGCCTGTAAGGAAACCCTCTCAACATGGGCTTCAGCACTCAAGGATGGCATTACCTCCTACCCAAGATCCCGGACGGACGCAAGTCTCTCAAAAACGCCATCCCCCAATCTGTAAGCATCGAATCAAATAAAGGAGGGCATAGTATCGAGGGGTAGACATTCTGTGAAAACTAAATGCAATGCACTTCTTCAGATTAAAATTCATTCTATTATCAGCACACCATTTATGAATAGCTTGAAGACCAACCTTGTGCCCTTCACATATTATATGTTTGTCAGCTGTATTTGATTAGTTACCTGAGGAAAATGGCAATCGGCATGTAGGCTTCACTTTTTTACTCCAGACGAGAGCGGTAGATGTATTAACCTCGTTGAATACTGCCATATTATTGACGACAGTTGTGTTGGTTTGTTTTGGTATCAATTGTTGGTTTGATATACAAATGAAGTAAAATATAAACTAAACTTTGATTTGGGTCAAACTTGTCTCTATGTAGACTGGGATCGGGCTTCGGTCGGTGAAAGAATTGAGCCCCACGTGCCATTCACGGGGAAAACGTAGGAAATGAGGCGTAAACCCGCATAGTGTTTCTACTAGTGGTATATAGATAATTTTTTAACTGTCTTTTTTGCGGTATCTAGCTTTGTAAATTTAAAATGGCTGCCATTTCTAAACGGTAAAAGTTAGGAATATCAGTTCAGTACTGAATTAAGTTTGAAAATGAATATAAGACATATGCCAAATTTTGCTTTAAACATCTTAAGGGGTTCTTTAAATATGATGCATTTATTTAAAACCACATACAGAGGGCAAACTTAGAAATTTAGGGACCATATATGTTAACTGTAACTCAAATGCCTTTAATTTTAATGAGAGGAATTAGCTCCCAAATTCTTTCGGCGAATTTCAGATATGCATATAGAATATAGGGTCATATGTTTGGAAAAAGTTTATAGATCAAAATTAAAAAAGTGTAATTTTGATGATGTTTATTTATTCATAGACTAGCTCCTTCAAATTGTAAATACATGATATTGTTCTTGGATGAATAAATAATAGCTTACACTAACTTCAATTTACATCAAAGAACTATATCAGTTTCGTTTAAATAATAAAATAACAGCATCAAAATAAACAAATACAATTTAAATTTGTATTTGTTATTCTTCTAGTATCAATTTATATCAGTTTACCAGTTAAATATATAATCATCCTCAAAACTAATTTGTTAAAATACAAACATTTCTCCATCACGTGGTTCAGTTATGCCTGTACAATCTTAAATCCTATATCTCTATGTGGAGCCGAGAAACCCGATGAACGTTGCGTTCGTTGAATGTGATAAACGGATGTCTGTACGTGACACTGGAAGATATATAATGCTCCTCCTCGTGGCGGTAGCACTTAATTTGAAGCTGTTGATACGCAAAACGCTGTTGGCCAAGCAATATCTATTAGTAGACTCTGATACGGGTGATATAATTAACCCTACCCGACAAACGTCCGTTCGTCAATATTATGATGAAATGATGCTTTTGCGTGAAAGGGAGGACTGGGAATGAACGTTCGCTTTGAAGTTGTGGATGCGTAACATCATTCTAGCCAATAAATTCACTAATGGACTTTGATGGGTTAAATAACCTATCCCGATGAACGTTACCTTGATCGATTGTGATAAACGGATGTTTGGATGTGACAGACTTGAAGACATATAGCGGACCTCCTCGGGGCGGTGCGGGACTAGCGTTGGAGCTGGGGATGTTTAGTTTAACATGTTGTTGTTGTTGTTGTTGGCATTTACTTGTGGACGATATATCCAACCAATAGGAAAAACAAGTTAACGTTTTAATAGTTAACGTTAAATATTCATAATTCCTTCAAACTTTCTAATTTGAAAAATAAATGTAGAAAACAGAGATAACTGAACTACTGTGTTAATAATTCTTGCAAAGCTCAATAACTTTATTCTTGTATGTACAGTACTTATAACGACAAATGTCTTAATAAAAATGTACGATTAGTCAGTAATCATGATGTTGTTTAGTGTGCCGCCCAAGTGGTACTGTAAATATTGCCATTCTTTAGTATACTGCATTTCATACAAATGATCAATTAAAAGAAGCTATAAAACCCTGCAACATAAATTTATAAGTAATATAATATATTATATTAATAGGCAAGCATGATTTTTTTCGTACGTTTTTCTCAGCTCTTGCGCATCGTAGGAAAGGTCTAAGCACACCGTTAGAAATGTATTTTTCTATAGATGTGCACAATACTAATAATGTGCATAAACATTAGTTTATGAGAAATGGAGAAAATTTAATTTGAAATTTGAAGAAAATATCATTGGCCTTTTGGGTTGCCACGTTGGTTACGGAATAACAAGACATATAAACATAACTTTCAAATCACAAGTTAGATTGCAGCGTGCATTGAAAACTGTGCATAGCGTACTTGATCATACCATTTGATAAGGACAAAATAATGTTACATTGAACCATTACTGCGCAACTTGAGTGGTGGACTCAGTGGAGTGTAATAACAATTGTTAAGAAGCAATCATGTGTTGAAATATAAAATATAAACAATAACAAACCAAATTTAATCATCAATAGAGATATGCACGACTTTTTACTATTTTTATTTTTGGTTTTGTTGTAGTGAAAAGTCTGCGTGTCATGAGAAACTAATTATTATTTGACAGTATTTGTTTTTTAGTGTTTTCAGTAATGATATGTCCGATTTTTCACCGTTTATTTTTTATTTTGTGCTCGTGAAATGTCTGCGCGTCATGTGAAACTAATTATTTTACTATGTTGTTTCACTAGCTACTGGAATGGTAACACCCGTCTATTATCCTTTTTACCTCCACGTTAAAAAAATTAAACCTGTTTGTGAGGGGGAAGGATGAGGGCTGGGGAGAGGACGGGGTGGAGAGGTTTAAGGCATAAAGGAAAAAAGGCTACTGTTAACTGGAATGGTAACGCCCTTCTGCTATCCTTTTTAACTCCACATTTAAAAAAAAATTACCTGGCGGTGATTGATGGTTGGGGAGGGGGAGGGGGAGAGAGAGAGGGAAGAGAGAAGGAGAGAGAGATGAGCGCAACAAAACCCACTAAATATTAAACTTTTTTCAAATATTCGTCAAATAATATTTGGTCGAATTTCGACCATTGGGCGGTTTCTAGTTATTATTTATAAGCAGTTACCCGTCGCGGCTTCGTTCGCGATCACAGTACAATTTTAGCAAGATATTATAAAGTGTATATTGAATTATAATTAGTATGTTCAAATATTTATTGTTTACATAGTACCATATAATAAATTATTGAATTATTTGTTCTAGCAACCTGTAAACAAAAATATAACCTGATACCTGATTACCTGACCTGATTTACCTGATATAGAGTATCAGGTAAATCAGTCCAGTAAATACTTAATGTCGATAATGATAGCAACATTTTAAAATCCAGGGGGCAAAGACCTTTGTATTATTTTTGGAATTGGATCCAGGGCTACGTTTGGTATTGTGGCGGAATACCGCCTAGTTTAAAAAGAATTCAGCTTAAATGATCCTGCATTGGTACGTCATGCAAACAGGAATTTATAAAATCACAGTGTCAACAAATAATTTTGAAACCGGAATATTCCTATGTTCAATCTTAGTGTATTACCAACAGCCTACTCCTACAAAGTTGCACATCAATTGGTTTTTAACAAGTAAATATTTCAATTCTTAAACTTAAATAAACCATTGTTGCGTGAACGCTTGTGGCAGTTTCATTCTTACTTCACTTTTTATTTTTACCTAAACGTTTCGATGCCACCTTGGACATCTTCATCGGTATATATAACAGCAGGTATATAGGGGGCTTGGTTTCCGATGAAGATGTCCAAAGTGGCATCGAAACGTTTAGGTAAAAATAAAAAGTGTAGTAAGAATGAAACTGCCAAAAGGGTTGTTATTAGTAAGTAAATATTTGATATACATAAGACTAGCGTGGGAACAGTAAAGGTGGAAATACACGCTACGATAAAACATAGCGACTTATCTATAACGAGAAATCGCTACGTTTTGTCGGAGATGGGGCGTGCTATTCACACGTTCCGTCTTGTTCTGCTACTTCGCCTCAAACTACTGCAGTTTTGTCCATAGTGATGTGAGGTTGAATATAAATACCAGTTTATTCCATCTAATGGATGAGTTACTATTGTGGTTTGTGTAGGTTATTTGTCTTGCAACAAGTGTCAAGAGGAAAAGACACCTAGAAGTAAGTGGTGTCGGTATTGTCAGGCTAATGAAAAAAGTTATCCAAAGTGGAGTGGTTAAAAGCAGTGAACTTTCTGTCTGAAGGAACTACTTAGAACGACTGAGGGTACTTATAACAAATTATTGAAAATGGGTTCTCCATATATGCAAAGGCAATACAATGATGAGAAAGGCAATATCTCCCGATGAACGACTTGCTGGTAATTCCATTGCAACTGGTGTAACTTACAACAACTTGGAACTCTCAACGTTTATTTCTTAACCGTGCCTCAGCAAAGTAATACCCGAAACTTGTAAGGTGATATTCAAAGTATTGAATAATCAAAGTTAAAGTCTAATCAAAGTGAAGGACTCGACACTACGCTCAGTATAGCGTCTTGGGAGTTATCGGCGACGCGTGCTCACTAAATAAGGTTTACGGCGCAGGGATTTCTTTATCGGAAAATGGTTTTTGGAATTGTATTACTGAATAAACACTTAATCTTTTGGTGTTAAATACAAATTTATTTAACCTCTAATTATGTCGTAAAATCATGTGTAACTTTCAGTGTTAGTATACAAATCGCGATGTTCATGTACTCAAACTGGATTTTCATCGAAAAAATTCATTTACATCCTGGTCCCGGCCGACTCCTGTAAGATCATGAGCGGTCACCTTTGGCTTGCCCGTGTGACTAATAACGTTACGGTACCTCGCTGTCACAGGTGTATAGCCTATTGTGACGGGTAGTTCAGATTTAAACAAAACAATAAAGGATGATCTTATGAATTTATTTATGAGTCAAAATAGGCTTGATAGGCAAAATAGGGTATTAGTGTTGTTGAAGTTTTTCATATAGTGCTTGGCAAATACTTTTAATTCATGCATATTGATTTATACAATTTCGTTAAAGCTTTCAACTTATGAAATGCAACTCTAAATAAGAAAGAATATGCTGCTGATGCACCGCTGCGACCTCCTACCCGTAACAGCGTGTTGCAGCGGTTATGCTGCTGATGCACCGCCGCAACCTCCTACCAGTAACAGCGTGTTGTTGCGGTTATGCTGCTGATGCACCGCCGCGACCTCCTACCCGTAACAGCGTGTTGTGGTGGTTATGCTGCTGATGCACCGCTGCGACCTCCTACCCGTAACAGCGTGTTGTGGCGGTTATGCTGCTGATACACCGCTGCGACCTCCTACCCGTAACAGCGTGTTGCGGCGGTTATGCTGCTGATGCACCGCTGCGATCTCCTACCCATAACAGCGTGTTGCGGCGGTTATGCTGCTAATGCACCGCTGCGACCTCCTACCCGTAACAGCGTGTTGTGGCGGTTATGCTGCTGATGCACCGCTGCGACCTCCTACCCGTAACAGCGTGTTGCGGCGGTTATGCTGCTGATGCACCGCTGCGATCTCCTACCCATAACAGCGTGTTGCAGCGGTTATGCTGCTGATGCACCGCTGCGACCTCCTACCCGTAACGGCGTGTTGTGGCGGTTATGCTGCTGATACACCGCTGCGACCTCCTACCCGTAACAGCGTGTTGCGGCGGTTATGCTGCTGATGCACCGCTGCGATCTCCTACCCATAACAGCGTGTTGCAGCGGTTATGCTGCTGATGCACCGCTGCGACCTCCTACCCGTAACAGCGTGTTGCGGCGGTTATGCTGCTAATGCACCGCTGCGACCTCCTACCCGTAACAGCGTGTTGTGGCGGTTATGCTGCTGATGCACCGCTGCGACCTCCTACCCGTAACAGCGTGTTGTGGCGGTTATGCTGCTGATGCACTGCTGCGACCTCCTACCCATAACAGCGTGTTGCAGCGGTTATGCTGCTGATGCACCGCTGCGACCTCCTACCCGTAAAAGCGTGTTGTGGCGGTTATGCTGCTGATACACCGCTGCGACCTCCTACCCGTAACAGCGTGTTGTGGCGGTTATGCTGCTGATGCACCGCTGCGACCTTCTACCCGTAACAGCGTGTTACGGCGGTTATGCTGCTGATGCACCGCTGCGACCTCCTACCCGTAACAGCGTGTTGCGGCGGTTATGCTGCTGATGCACCGCTGCGATCTCCTACCCATAACAGCGTGTTGCAGCGGTTATGCTGCTGATGCACCGCTGCGACCTCCTACCCGTAACAGCGTGTTGCGGCGGTTATGCTGCTGATGCACCGCTGCGATCTCCTACCCATAACAGCGTGTTGCAGCGGTTATGCTGCTGATGCACCGCTGCGACCTCCTACCCGTAACAGCGTGTTGCGGCGGTTATGCTGCTGATGCACCGTTGCGATATCCTACCCGTAACAGCGTGTTGCAGCGGTTATGCTGCTGATGCACCGCTGCGACCTCCTACCCGTAACAGCGTGTTGCGGCGGTTATGCTGCTAATGCACCGCTGCGACCTCCTACCCGTAACAGCGTGTTGTGGCGGTTATGCTGCTGATGCACCGCTGCGACCTTCTACCCGTAACAGCGTGTTGCGGCGGTTATGCTGCTGATGCACCGCTGCGACCTCCTACCCGTAACAGCGTGTTGCGGCGGTTATGCTGCTGATGCACCGCTGCGATCTCCTACCCATAACAGCGTGTTGCAGCGGTTATGCTGCTGATGCACCGCTGCAACCTCCTACCCGTAACAGCGTGTTGCGGCGGTTATGCTGCTGATGCACCGCTGCGATCTCCTACCCATAACAGCGTGTTGCAGCGGTTATGCTGCTGATGCACCGCTGCGACCTCCTACCCGTAACAGCGTGTTGCGGCGGTTATGCTGCTGATGCACCGCTGCGATATCCTACCCGTAACAGCGTGTTGCAGCGGTTATGCTGCTGATGCACCGCTGCGACCTCCTACCCGTAACAGCGTGTTGCGGCGGTTATGCTGCTAATGCACCGCTGCGACCTCCTACCCGTAACAGCGTGTTGTGGCGGTTATGCTGCTGATGCACCGCTGCGACCTCCTACCCGTAACAGCGTGTTGTGGCGGTTATGCTGCTGATGCACCGCTGCGACCTCCTACCCATAACAGCGTGTTGCGGCGGTTATGCTGCTGATGCACCGCTGCGACCTCCTACCCGTAACAGCGTGTTGTGGCGGTTATGCTGCTGATACACCGCTGCGACCTCCTACCCGTAACAGCGTGTTGTGGCGGTTATGCTGCTGATGCACCGCTGCGACCTCCTACCCGTAACAGCGTGTTGCGGCGGTTATGCTGCTGATGCACCGCTGCGACCTCCTACCCGTAACAGCGTGTTGCGGCGGTTATGCTGCTGATGCACCGCTGCGACCTCCTACCCGTAACAGCGTGTTGTGGCGGTTATGCTGCTGATGCACCGCTGCGACCTCCTACCCGTAACAGCGTGTTGCGGCGGTTATGCTGCTGATGCACCGCTGCGATCTCCTACCCATAACAGCGTGTTGCAGCGGTTATGCTGCTGATGCACCGCTGCGACCTCCTACCCGTAACAGCGTGTTGTGGCGGTTATGCTGCTGATACACCGCTGCGACCTCCTACCTGTAACAGCGTGTTGCAGCGGTTATGCTGCTGATGCACCGCTGCGATCTCCTACTCATAACAGAGTGTTGCAGCGGTTATGCTGCTGATACACCGCTGCGACCTCCTACCCGTAACAGCGTGTTGTGGCGGTTATGCTGCTGATGCACCGCTGCGACCTCCTACCCGTAACAGCGTGTTGCGGCGGTTATGCTGCTGATGCACCGCTGCGACCTCCTACCCGTAACAGCGTGTTGCGGCGGTTATGCTGCTGATGCACCGCTGCGACCTCCTACCCGTAACAGCGTGTTGTGGCGGTTATGCTGCTGATACACCGCTGCGACCTCCTACCCGTAACAGCGTGTTGTGGCGGTTATGCTGCTGATGCACCGCTGCGACCTCCTACCCGTAACAGCGTGTTGCGGCGGTTATGCTGCTGATGCACCGCTGCGACCTCCTACCCGTAACAGCGTGTTGCGGCGGTTATGCTGCTGATGCACCGCTGCGACCTCCTACCCGTAACAGCGTGTTGTGGCGGTTATGCTGCTGATGCACCGCTGCGACCTCCTACCCGTAACAGCGTGTTGCGGCGGTTATGCTGCTGATGCACCGCTGCGATCTCCTACCCATAACAGCGTGTTGCAGCGGTTATGCTGCTGATGCACCGCTGCGACCTCCTACCCGTAACAGCGTGTTGTGGCGGTTATGCTGCTGATACACCGCTGCGACCTCCTACCTGTAACAGGGTGTTGCAGCAGTTATGCTGCTGATGCACCGCTGCGATCTCCTACTCATAACAGCGTGTTGCAGCGGTTATGCTGCTGATACACCGCTGCGACCTCCTACCCGTAACAGCGTGTTGCGGCGGTTATGTTGCTGATGCACCGCTGTGATCTCCTACCCATAACAGCGTGTTGCAGCGGTTATGCTGCTGATGCACCGCTGCGACCTCCTACCCGTAACAGCGTGTTGCGGCGGTTAGGTTAGTTCATGACATATTTTGTTATTCATCAATAACGTGACCTAACCTAATCCAACCCTCCCACCGTAGTGAACTGTATAAGGCGGGTTTCCAAATGAAGAAATTATTCCTGAAACAAAATTGAGTGCATGTAGCACTTAAGCACAAGAAATATTTATACTCCATACACTAAAGTAGTGTCGGTATTTTAAATTTAAACAATCATTCACTCTACATATAAAGGTTTTTTATCCATTTAAATATTATTATTTAAATATACTAGGTCCTGAAATACATGGACATTACACCGTAATCGCTATGCAGTAGTAATTCTTGTAGTAAGACGAGATGCCTACCTACCTGTTTTTAATATTGTACATCCCAGAATACATGTATTTGTAACTTTTGGCGCGCAGATTTTCCGAAAAAATTACTGCCATTGCAGAAGGATTATTTAAATCAATATTTTCTCTAACAATTTAACAGAATCTTGAATCTTGATAAGAAACAACCTCAGTTGTGGCCTAAGCATGAGTTTGTAGCCTTAGGTCTTGGTGTTTATTGTTTTGGTGTCTTGATGACCATCATCTTGGTAGATGTTTAGTAGATTTGACAAAACTACCAAGTGAAAACTGTGATTTCTAATATTTTTAAAATTGTTAATTTGGCCTTATAGTGGAGTAATTTCTCTTTAACAATATGTATTCGCTTCAGAGAAAAGTTAACAACCATGTACATGTACGTACTCAATGCTAGTGATATAGGGTTATGGCTTACAGTACACTAAATAATCCTTAATAACTTTAACAAGATCGCATGCAGCACGCTGACGTGAGGGAAGTTAATTTCCGCATTAAAACCTTAAAAAGATCAAATAAAGGGTTTAAACCAACACTGGTTACAATTTTTTGAAAGTTGAAAATGTTGTTTTTTAGATGTTTTGATGCTCCTGGTTATATTTAATTTCACTAATAGGATGGCAATGTTTTGCATTATAAAGTTAGAAGGAGGTATTGTCGGGATAACAAGTTGGTATAGGGGTATGGGGGGGGGGTGATATAACGATATTAAGATATGAAAAACAGCCTTTTCCAGTGTAAAATCCCCATAAGACAACGTACTGAATTTTGAAAAATAACATTCTCTTTAATAACTCGGTAAGTACTTGTACTAGAATGATGAGGGAGGGCTTAAAATCTTTGGCTTTTGACGTACATAAGTGTACATTCGGGGCTTTTCTGACCCTTTTTGGGCCAATTACTCAAAATTTGAAAACTTAAAATCCCCGAAAAAGGAGGCTAGAGTTTTCCGATTGTTTTGCCCAACGAACTTGTCCAACTGATTATAAAAAGGAAAGTCTCTACCAAATTTGAAGTAAATCGGATAAAAATTGCGACCGCTAGAGTGTGAACACACACACACACACACACACACACATAAATATATAAAGATATATATATATATATATATATATATATATATATATATATATATATATATATATATATATATATATATATATAGTTTCTAGAGACCCCTGAAAACGTGTTCAGGGGGTTACGTTAGGAACTTCTATGGTGGTCCCGGGCTTCAGTCTCACCGTGCGGGTCATGCTAATAGTTCACTTTTCCACAGGAAATTCACTAATAAAGTGTACGTGGTTGAGCTGGGGAGTCAGGTATGCTAATGATGAGACTACTTATGCGGATGATACATGAGACTCAAACATTACAACATTGTATACAACTTATTCCTAGAACGGTAAAATGTTTCTTAGTTTACAAAGTGAGTTATTACTCCATTATATTAACAATATACATATGCATATTAACAATTTAATAAATATAAATTACAGTTTTCACTTATTTAATCAAGTTCTATGAATCCAATCGAATTTACAGCTCGATGATGAGAAACAGAGTCCCCGGGCGGTCTCAGATTACGAGACTTCGGGGACAACGTACGAAGTTGTGGATTCTCTTGGAAATATATCGTCAAACTTTGATTGGAAATGCAGCTAACTAGTGGAGGATACGTATCTAAAATGTATTTCAGGGAGACTAATATGGTTCGTGATTAGTTAATGAACTAAATGGTATTCTGGGCTCCACAATTAAACTATTTTGACGTAGACTTTGTTTTTACATTCAAATTTGTTTAACTGTGAAAAACATTGATAACTGCCATGTTGCTATGCTTATAAATTGCTTTTAGACCGGAGAAGTTCCCTTCCTTTGTGAGAACTCATTTTTTAATTAGTGAGGAAAAACTGTTGAAGTATAGAACTTAGTGTTTTTAAAGTTTAGTTTCTCAATTTAAAATTCCATCTTAAATTGAAAATCCACCTAATTTAAACTTTACAAAATTTAAATATATTTTCCATCCTTTCAGCTGTCAACAATCTATTACCTATTTACTTTCGATGGTATATTGTAAACATGCTATTTGATCTGAAAATGTAATTAGAAAATCGTACAAAGTAGGTTTTTAAACTAACATTAAGCAATAGATTGTTGGTTAAGTACATTTAACTATTCATTATAAATTGCATACACAATAAATAGTAATAACCTATTTTAATCGAATTCATTTTCAAAATGGTGCGCAACACGCGGCGCGGGCACCGGTGGGTCCGATACAACACGATAGAACGATAGACGTTGCTAACGTGACCCTGAGAGACGTGGGTTCAAGCCGGCCAAATTGAATACTAATGCTCTCTCTCTCCATATAAAAATCAGTATTCTCGCCCTCCCCTCTAATTCATAATCTATACCTGGAACGCTAAGAAAATGTCACGATTTAAATTGAACAGTGATTTTAGACAAATATTGGTTTTTTTCTAGATTCTCTTCTAAGTATTATTTCCCATTAAGTATTAAATTAATCCTAATCTACTGTATAGCTTATGTTTTACATAAATGGTTTTGTATGAGAAACGTGTATGTGAAATCATCAACATAAAATATGAAATATTTATATTAAACAGCAGCAAGAAATTTACCTTAATTCTATTGATCCTTTCAATAATACGTTTGAAGTAATAAATTACCCCATGGTTTATTCTAAATTTTACATTTATTGTTTTACTTTCGCGTAAATTCAGTTGTTTGTTTTATTAGTTAACCCACTGTAACTGTATAAACTTGTTATTCTGTTTTGTTGTCAAGCTTAATTTGGCGTATAAATTGTCAAGCGACGAAAGTTGTTCGCTCGTGGAAGTTAGAACAGTTTAAACATCTCGCTGGTTAAGCATAATTTGTTTGGATACAATTATTATGACTTTAGTCATCTCCTTAAACAAAATTATAATTTGCATATTCAGTTCCTTGGAAAAAATATTGTATAACTGACAAAAATATCGTTCTTGCTAGTTTAATCACACATTTAATCTAGCAGAATACCTTTAACCATTATATCAAAAGTGTTCTTATGTAAAAACATAAAAATTTATTATAATTCATAACTACTAAATAATTTCATATTAAAATTCCAGTTTCAGTGGTTGAAAGCGCCTATACATTTGTTAATAATGTACTGCTAGGACCTTTTTTTAAAATTGTTGAAAAATAAAATATTCTTAGATGTCCTTAATATTATAGACTAACGGTATCTGTAATATTAGTTAGTCTATAATTAAGTGTGGATCACACTACTAGTATTAAATATAATTAGCTTGGTGGTATCTCTATTAACCATTATTTTCCTTAATATTGTTAATATTATCCAAAACATCCCTTTATATTTTATATTACATTAACATTTGCATTAGGCATAAATAAAAAATGCCGTAGATAAATTTATATTTCCATTATATTATTAACTATCTACGTTATAAAAACTAGTTCAGGTAATACAATTTGTTATTTGAATATATATATATATATATATATATATATATATATATGTGTATATATATATATATATATATATTATTGTGCTGGTGACCTTACCTTAGTTCATTAATAGCTGCCGGCTGTATTGTAAGTAAGTCAGCTATAAAGCCCAGTCCACTCCACTGTAAGTCTCACAATAGCTGAGTACAAAGCTGTCTTTGTAATAGGATTTGTTTGGGCCTCGTGCTTAGAACTGCGTAAATTATAGCTGTCTACCGGAAACTTAAACTTACTAAGATTCAAACTTATTGATCGAAATACATTTCATGAATTGTAAGTAAGTCAGCTATAAAGCCCAGTCCACTCCACTGTAAGTCTCACAATAGCTGAGTACAAAGCTGTCTTTGTAATAGGATTTGTTTGGGCCTCGTGCTTAGAACTGCGTAAATTATAGCTGTCTACCGGAAACTTAAACTTACTAAGATTCAAACTTATTGATCGAAATACATTTCATGAATTGTAAGTAAGTCAGCTATAAAGCCCAGTCCACTCCACTGTAAGTCTCACAATAGCTGAGTACAAAGCTGTCTTTGTAATAGGATTTGTTTGGGCCTCGTGCTTAGAACTGCGTAAATTATAGCTGTCTACCGGAAACTTAAACTTACTAAGATTCAAACTTATTGATCGAAATACATTTCATGAATTAGTAGTTACAATATTAAAATATAGTTTTCCAGAAAACAAATTACACAGTATTGTAGTATACAATAGTTTCAAATGTATAATTCGCTTCAATCATGCACACAAACGCACAATCGCAAACGCAAACGCTTTCGTCATGCACACCAAACAGGGAATAGTATTGTAAAACAATACTCCTATACAAAATGAAATGGCTTTTAATGTGAGTAGGCCCATAAACTGATGTAGAAAGTGCACAGTATAAGAAAGATTAGCGTGTAGTCGGTATTGTCACTACCGAATACGTTTTGACCCTTGATTTGAATATTTTAAATAACAAAACAAACTATCCATGAATATGTACTTCCTAACGTCATCTTCATTGTGGTCTATTTAACAACCAACTTAGTGTCCAAGTGACAGCTATTGGAAGATGTTGTCATGAAATGTTGCCAAATCCATAAGCAAAAGGAGTCGATGCTATGTTGAAACATATTTTGGAATTACTTTCATCAGCTTGCAAAAACGATGGGAAATACACATTAAATACCTCAGATATTTTAATACAAATTTGAAAGGTTCAAAATCGAAACAAACAACGTTTACATTTTAACTGGAATTTGCGCATTTACTATAAGTTTCATGAGTGAATAAAAAACTAACATTTATTTACTCCAAGCAGACGTCTCAAATTTGGTGACCAGTAAACAAAAAGCAATCTAGCTTTGCCGGACGCATGACGGGTTGCTATGGCTACGTTTGGCCATAGCTGTCCTGCCATTGGCTGGGCGAGACGTACTGCTTTATTGAGTCCATTAGTCCTAACAGGTGTCGCTAGAGTCAATCCTAAAGCTACTTCAAATAGACTATAGTTAATGTATCTGGGAATAAATGTAGGCAACACAATTAATGACTGTATACTAAACGAAAAATGCTGCCATGTATGTACATCAGTACAGTCCTCAGTTGACTCAATTAGTTATAATTCTGATCCGAGTAGCCTAACTGTCTGTGAGAATACTTGTTAAGCCCCAAAATCCTGTTTTCCCGTGGCCAATCGTATAGGTAATGACATGATATTTAATGATAGGATTAAGTGAATACATACATTTATAATTTGGAATGTTTGTAGTCTTTAAAAAATAGTGAGTGGAGTTATATCTGATCATGTGAGTAGTCCTCTAACCTATTATGCCTATGGACACTAGATGTGTCAGGCCAACCACGATCACAAACTTATTCAGGGATTTCTTTAGCGAACAATTTTATATCTCGCTTACTTATGAACGTTTACTGACGAAACTTTATATTTGGCTCCATCTGGTTGTGGTGTATTGATATTTGTACAAAACAATTTTTTGCTGATATTTCCCGTAGCAGTTAGCTCCCATATTATTCTTATGGAGAATAATTCAAATGTTATATATAGCTTATTTTGAGTATATATTGATGAAACTTGGTATGTGGCTATACCTAGTTGTGGTCTATTGATATTTGTACAAAACAACTTTTTGCTGATATTTCCCGTAGCAGCGAACCTGTTTACTCAGCCCCATGTTATTCGTATGGTTATTAATTTAAATTTTATAAGTATAGCTTATTTTTAATGTATATTGATGAATCTTGGTATGTGGTTTTACCTAGTTGTATTCTATTGATATTTGTACAAAACAATTATTTGCTGATGTTTCCTGTACTCAGCGATCCTGTGTACTCAGCGCCTATGTTATTCTTATGGAGAATAAGTATAATGTTATGTCTCCCTTAATTATCAACATAAATTAATAAAACCTGGTAAGTGGCTTCACCTGGTTGAGTTCTATTCATATTTGCATAAAAACCTATTTTATGTGTTCCTTGTTGCAGCAAACCTGGGTACTCAGCCCCAATATTATTCTTATAGAGAATAATTAAAATTGTATATATATAGCCTGTTTGTGAATATATGTTTATGAAAATTGGTTAGTAGCTGTAAGTGGTATTACCTCACATACAAATGCATTGGAAATTTCACTGAGTACGCAGGTTTGCTGCGACGGGGTATTTAATATAGTGGCACTAATGTTAATGTAATATATTCACTCTTGAGGAAAGCTCTGCTGAAAAACTTACATCAAAACAGATTTTGATTTATTTATATAGCTTTTGATAGAAAACAGGAGATGGCATGTACTAATGTCAGGGATTTAAAAGGCCCAAGAGAGATCCAGCCACTTAAGTCGAGGTTCTGTCTCGGATTCATTATTTCATGATTGCTGCAAACTCCTTCGCCAAACATGTCTTTACTTGTGTTTTATTTTAATGCTTACAAACATAAATACCCCCCGTCGCAGCAAACCTGCGTACTCAGCGAATTTCCAATGCATTGATATGTTTCTCACTAGTACATAAAGCCACTCACCAAGTTTGACAAAAATACATTCATAAATAAGTGATTTATTACATTTATTTATTCCCCATAAGAATAACATTAGGACTGAGTACGCAGGTTTGCTGCAACGAGGAAGATAAGAAATGAGTTTTTATGCAATTATTAATATAACTGAACCAGGTGAAGCTACTTACCATGTTTTATTAATTTATGTTCATAATTAAGGGAGATATAAATCGTTACTTATTCTCCATAAGAATAACATTAGGGCTGAGTATGCAGGTTAGCTGCTACGGGGACAATCAACAAAACATTTATTTTTTGTGCAATTATCAATATACCAGTACAACATGAAGCCACATACCAAATTTCATCAATATACATTCATAAATAATCAAGATATCAAATTTTATTTATTCTCCATAAGGATAACATTGGACAACGTACTGTGTTTAGCACTTTGAATATCTCTGCAACGGTTGGACGAAGAATCACAATTTAAACACCAAAATGATTGTTTTGTAGAGCTGAATTGATTGGTAAAAGCAAATGTGAAGTTTACAATAAAACTAACTGAGGAAAAGCCAAAAACCTTTTTCCCATAAGATTAACATGGGAGATTTTATGAGCATGTTTTTTGGATTTTTTCCGCAACCACTTAACCTAGGTTAATAATTCAAAATACCATATTATTTGTTATTTTAAGCTCTATAACATGGTCTAAACCTAAATTAAGTGTTTTAAAAATTTTAGGGTAAAAAATGCAAAAAACTGATTTTTGGAAAATTTAAAACCCCCATAAACCCCCCTTCCCATAGTCCGATTTTTCTGGTTTTCGAACTTAAAGTCATAAATGTCAGTTTACACATTTGAGCCAAATTTCATCGAAATCGGACGTTTTTTACTCAAGTTATCGCATTCACGGACACATATATAGATATATATATATACATATATATAAATTTGAACGAATAGTGTTTTGGACATCTGGGGACCTCAAAACAAAAAGTTATCATGGTCTCGGGCTTAAGTCTTACCATGAGACCTACGGTAATAGCTTCTTCCCTATAGGGGAAATTCGCTAAAATGATATTGTATGTATTATTTTGGTTCAATAACGTAAAAGCCAAATACCCCCGTCGCAGCAAACCTGCGTACTCAGTGAATTTCCAATTTACATGTGACTCACTACTACATAGAGCTACTTACCAAGTTTCACAAAAATACATCCAAAAATAAGTAATATAATAAATAAGTGATATATAGCATTTTATTTATTCTCTATAAGAATAACATTAGGGTTGAGGACGCAGGTTTGCTGCAACGAGGAAGATAAGTAATATGTTTTTTTTTTCAATTATCAATATAACTGAACCAGGTGAAGCTATATACAAAGTTTTATTAATTTAGGTTCATAATTAAGGGAGATATACAACTTTACTTATTCTCCATGTGAATAACATGGGGGCCGAGTATGCAGGTTTGCTGCTACGGGGACTATCAACAAAAAACTTGTTTTTTGTGCTAATATCAATATACCACAACTAGTTGAAGCCACATACCAAGTTTCATCAATATACATTAAAAAATAATCGAGTTATAGAATTTTATTTATTCTCCATAAGGATAACATTGGACAACGTACTGTGTTTAGCACTTTGAATATCTCTGCAACGGTTGAACGTATAACAACGATTAAAACACCAAAATGTTTGTTTTGTTGAGCTAAACACATTAATAAACAGAAATGTGAAGTTTTTAGTAAAACTATCTGAGAAAAATCTAAAAACCTTTTTCCCATAAGAAAACACATGGGACACGTTTTTTTGGATTTTCTCCGCAACCAATTAACCAAGGTTAATGATTCAAAATACTAAATCATTTGTTTTTTTAAGCTCTATAAAATGGTTATAACCAAAATTGAGTGTTTTAACATTTTGGGGTCAAATTTGCAAAAAATCCGATTTTTGGAAAATTGTAAACCCCCATAAAACCCCCTTCCCATAGTGCGATCGATCTGGTTTTTGAACTTAGTCATAAATGCTACTCTCCACATTTGTGCCAAATTTCATCAAAATCGGGTGTTTCTTTCAAAAGTTATCGCGGTAACGGACATATATATATATAAATTTGAACGAATAGTGTTTTTGGCATCTGGGAACCTCAAAACGAAAAGTTATCATGGTCTCGGGCTTAAATCTTACAATGCCACCTACGGTAATAGCTTCTTCCCTATAGGGAAAATTCGCTAAAAGCATATGTTTTTTAAGCGATGCGTTGGTACATAAATTAATTTACCGTTTAACCAACAAATTAACAAAAATCTATAATTTTTGCATTTTACAATACGAATTTGTATTTCATAAAAGTATTGAAATAATACAAATCAATTGCCTTTTATACAAAACTATGAATGCAAATTGTTTTATTATTTAGCTTTAAGCACATATTACTTCCTATTTCTTTTTTTTTAACGGTTTCTCAATTCAAGCATTTATTAACAATTAATTACATTATCAAATCTCACTTTACTATAGCAAAATATGATTACTACGTGGAAGCTTCAAGTAAGCTTTGCATGTAATCCAAAAATCTTAAATGAAGCAACTTTTCCCTCCACATGTTTCAGATTTAAAGCTATTGACTGTTTTTTTTGGCTTAGGTCACAGGTTCAAAACATTAACCTGGAACCAGACTGACAATATAAGTAGAGTTTAGTTGCGTGCGTGTGTGTGTTTGCTTGTTAATCTCAAAAACGAATTCAACAATTCCATTTAAATATATGAAATTTGTATATTTAGGTAAATATGCGAACAAGAGTGGTTTTATCCTCAGGTAAAGTCTAATTTTAAAACATTCGATTTATGAATGAAATTTTTAATATGGTAGAGTTTAAAAATAGCTACTGAACTATCAATCTACTTAGTTACTAACACGTGTTTACTCGAACAAATCTCAATATATCCACGCTGCTGGTGCATGTTAAGGGATTGGTAAGACTACTAATTGTTAATAAACAACTACCTGCTCAATAGCCGGGTTTGAAAATCAATTGGAGTTGCCCTGAAGGTGAATTAGTGTTGAATATACGTTCCAATAATACGTATAAATATACCCCTGTCGTAGCAAACCTGCGTACTCAGCGAATTTCCAATGAATATATATGTCTTAATATTACATTAAGCCTCTTACCAGAATTCATGAGAAATATATTCATAAAAAAGCGATATTAAAAATATTCATTATTCTCCATAAGAATAACATTAGGGATGAGTACGCAGGTTTGCTGCAAAAAGGAACAAACAATAATGGATTTTTATACAATATCAATAGAACTCATCTAAGTCAAGTCACATACTAAGTTTCATCCATATACATTCATAAATAAGCGATATATAACATTTTTATTATTCTCCATAAGAATATCATGGGGACCGAGTACCTAGGTTTGCTGCTTCGGGAACCATAGGCGAAAAATTTTTTTGTTCAAACATCAACAAACCACAACCAGATAAAGCGATATACCAAGTTTTGTCAGTTTATGTTCATAAATAACCGAGATATAAAATTTGTCTTTCTCTCCATAACAATAACATTGGACAACGTACTGTGTTTAGCACTAGTAATATCTCAGTAACCAATTGATGTAGAGCAATGATCAAAATACCAAATTGTTTGTATTTTTAAGCTGAATTCAATGGTATAAATTAAAATTTGATTTAAATAAAAATTACATGTGAAAACCCCAAAAAACCCATTTTTGGGGTACAAAACCCCCCAAAAACCCCCCTTCGGATGGTGCGATTTGTCTGGTTTTCGAACTCGTTCAAATAAATGGTATTTTACATATTTGTACCAAATTTTATTAAGAACAGACTTTTTTTACGAGAGTTATCGTGCTTACGGACACACACACACACACATATATATATATATATATATATATATATATATATATTTACAAATTTGAACGAATGGTGTTTTTGGCATCTGGGGACCTCAAAACGAAAAGTTATCATGGTCTCGGGCTTAAGTCTTACCATGAGACCTACGGTAATAGCTTCTTCCCTATAGGGGAAATTCGCTAAAAAGACTGTCCAGAAGCTCAGTGTTACTGTCATATCTTCGAATAATGATTCTGTCATTGTCATAGCTTCTTTGCTGTTTTTTTGCATTGACTTCTTAGGCTATGTTGGCTAACTTTGATGGAGTAATTTTGTAATTATTTATTGCACGATTGTATAATTATTGTCTTGTTACATGTTATTGCATGAACTTAAGTTCCTCTTAGATCTATCTTGAATCGTTTTAGGGTACTATTATCTTATTCTAGCTTGAAATCGTCATTCATCATTACTAAAAATCTCAGTTTCGTGTTTATTGAACCGTCACAGATATTTCACTGATTGTTATTAATTATTCGATGATAAATTACGTTATTTCTTGATATGTATTAGGATTATGCCGTTGAAATCAATTAAATTAAATTAGTCATGGAAATCAGCGATGGAATCAATGGCTTATAAGGTAACTGAGCACACCCACATTGAACAGAAGTACGACCGAACGTAGCCTGTTTCGTCTGCCGGATGAGGAAATAAAGTGATTTAGATTGTTGTGGTATTGATGAAACAATTACTTTAGATACTAAACTAATCCGACTTTCTAAAGATAAAGTTCAACCCCTTGGTTATTTATTTACATAAGTCATTTCCGTTTTATAAAATAGTAGCAGAATAACAACAAGGGAAACCCTTATAGTCAGTTAGGGGCCAAACTTAAACTGAACAAGTTTCAGTGTAGGAACGAGATATCCTTCAGTGACCGTTGGAACGCACCGCTGTCCTTTTAATTTATTACTGTCGTTACAGAGGATATGTTGGAGCGGTGATTTAGCAGAATCGTGTGATTATAGTAAAAAACATTATGGCGTTTCCTTTGGAATTCATGAGAACGTTTTTTCCTGACTTAAAACATTTAAATAATTTTGCAACGGTAGGCCTACACCAGATCCATAACTGACTAAAGTTAACTGATATTTTTGAGATATTTTAGCCATATATTTTGGGGTTTTAAGAATCCTCCAAAAAATGTTTTTTACGTTTGTTTTCAGCATTTTCTGGATAATTTTCATTAATATTTCCATACCCCTCCTTTTTATTGTGAGTGTAAAAAAACAGAGTGGTGTGTCGATGGCGTAGTAGTCAAAGCGACGGACTTGAAATGAAACTAAATGAAATGAAAATGCTACTTTGTTGAGGCGAACTTAGGACCACATGGTCCTTTCTTACAGTTAATCTGAAATAACTAAAATAATTTCTGTAACTTGTATTAAAATAAAACAAAAACTAATAAACTACAGGGACTAAATTAATTTAAAATACCCCCGTCGCAGCAAACCTGCATACTCAGCGAATTTCCAATGAATTATAACATAACACATTAAGCCTCTTAACAAGATTCATAAGAAATATATTAAAAAACAAGCGATATTTAAAATATTAATTATTCTCCATAAGAATAACATTGGGGATGAGTACGCAGGTTTGCTGCAACAAGGAACACAAAATAATGGGTTTTTATGCAAATATCATTAGAACTCATCTAACTAAAGTCACATACCAAGTTTCATCCATATACATTCATAAATAACTGATATATAACATTTTAAGTATTTTCCATAAGAATAACATGGGGACCAAGTACCTAGGTTTGCTGCTACAGGAACCATAGGCGAAAAATTGATTTTTTGTGCAAACAACAACAAACCACAACCAAATAAAGCCATATACCAAATTTTGCCAGTTTACGTTCATAAATAAGCGAGATATACAATTTTCCTTTTTCTCCATAAGAATAACATTAGACAACGTACTGTGTTTAGCACTTTCAATATCTCGGTAACCAATTGACGTAGAGCAATGATCAAAATACCAAATTGTTTGTATTTTTAAGCTGAATTTAATGGTATAAATTAAAATTTGATTTAAATTAAAATTACATGTGAAAACTCCAAAAAACACATTTTTGGGGTACAAAACCCCCCAAAACCCCCCTTCGGATGGTGCGATTCATCTGATTTTCGAACTAGTTCAAATAAATGGTACTTTACACATTTGTACCAAATTTCATTTTGATCGGACCTTTTTTACGAGAGTTATCGTGCTTACGGACACACATATATATATATATATATATATATATATATATATATATAAATATATATATATATATATACATATATAAAAATTTGAACGAATGGTGTTTTTGGCATCTGGGGACCTCAAAATGAAAAGTTATCATGGTCTCGGGCTTAAGTCTTACCATGAGACCTACGGTAATAGCTTCTTCCCTATAGGAGAAATTCGCTAAAAGAAAATTACTTATTTAATGTACATTATTAAACAAAAACAAAATAAAATAAATTAATTAAATACAAGCACACCCCCATTCACACCCTGCTACACCCAGGCCTAGCGCACACCGTCCCACCACGCTACGGTCATCCGATGGAGGTAATACTCCTTCAACGCCAACAACAGCCGAGGTCGGGATTATATTGATTTTATTGTATGGGGCAAAGAGTTCCAGAGGCGACAAGCTCTGACTGTGAAAGATTTGTTGTAAACTGTCGTTTTGTGATATGGAATGCGTAGCGTTGATGAGCCAGAGCGGGTGTTTCGTGCGCACCTCTCTTTCATAAAGTCAAAATTGATTACAAGATAATTTGGAATTCCAAGCCTGATTAAAGATGTGTTCGAATCCGGAACCATGACAGCGGCTCTGTCCTGGGTTCGAATCCCAGTCCTGGCTGGTAAACTTCATCAGTAATCTAGTTGGTGCTGCCTCGGATAACCTCTTGCTTTGCTCGATACGTTTCACACTCAGGCTTGAAGCCCAGGTGGTTAGGCAAAGAATAGGAAAGCAGAGGCCGCCAACCTGTTAAAAAACAAATTTTTTCGAAATCAAACACTTCACTATTTTATATTTAGTGGTGTAATAAATCCAGCTTTAATATTTTGTTTTCTTTTTCAATTAACTGTGAGAGTAATAAAAACGAGTTCGCACGCAGCACGCTGACGTGAGCGAAGTGAATTTCCACATAAAAACTTTTAAAACTCAAAATCAGTGTAAAAACATACATTTTTCCAATTTTTATTGAAATCTGAAAACATTGATTTTTTGGCTGTTCTGATACTCCTGGTTTCATTTACTTGCAAAGCTGGGAATACAATTTTGCACATTATGAGGTTATTAGAAGGTCCAGACAGGCTTGAAAGTAGGCGTAAGGTTGCTGGGGGTAATAAAAGTACTCTAACAAAGGAATAAAACGCTTTTCTAGTGTAAAACCCCCATAAGACAACGTACTGTGTTTAGCCGATACACATCTTCTTTAATAACTCGGTAAATATTTATGCTAGAATGACGGGAGAGGGCTTAAAACTTTCGCCTCTCTAATTCCAATCTTTTTACATGTATTAATTTTACATCTGGGGCTTTTCTGACCCTTTTTGGGCCCAAAAACTCGAAATTTGAAAGATTAATCCCCAAAAAATGGGACTGCTAGAGTGCATACACACATATATATATATATATATATATATATATATATATATATATATATATACATATATATATATAAAATTTTGAACGACCCCCCAAAACGTGTTCAGGGGGTCACGTTAGGAACTTCTATGGTGGTCCCGGGCTTAAGTTTCACCGTGCGGGTCATGCTAATAGTTCACTTTCCAAAGGAAATTCACTAATAAAGACTATAAGTAATGATAGCATGGTCTTTCTATTCATAGAATTATAGTATAGTTTACATATTCTTCTACCTATAACGTTTTCTTTAAATATTTCTTTTGGTATTGAAAGTAAAATAAACATGTGCCAAACCTAATCTATATTTATAAATACGAAAAATCGACCATCCCTCAGGCCAAACCTCTACACCTACAACCACGAAATTCGGTTCTACATACATACATCCATACATATCTCACGTCGTCCCGATTCTGAGAGATGGAGAAGAGAGTCGGATAGGAGAGGTTTTTCAAAAAGAAGAACCTATTCATCACACAGCTGTTTTAGAAGAGGTTCTACGCCAGATCCTCAAACAAGTAGGCATGATCCTAACCATGTGTGGCATAGGACCAGTCAGCTTCTGCAGGTTTCATTAGGTACATCTTCATGATGCTGTCATAATCATGATAGGAAGATCGCAAATGGAGGGGGGGGGTTGTCAAACAAAATCTTGACAGGTTATGGTTTACTCTTTCCATAGCGTAGGAATCCACTAAGAAAGGATTTAAAAAAATTCCAAAGGGTTCCACCCCATGGGGATTCAAAGTTACAAAACAGTGTTTTCTTATGGACATTCACTTTGGTTTGAGCTGATCATGTTTCGTGTAGTTCCACAGGTTAACCACAGAAAGCAGCACACACCACAGGTTTTACACCAAGGTGAAACCTGGTACGATGACAGCTAGTAGGAATCTATACTCTAGTTTTATATCAAACGTTAACGTATATAGTTTTACTAAAATACACAATTATGTTTAACTCTTATTTATTGGAAGCATAACATATAACTCAAACCACCTGACACATTCTAACTGTAGTTTAACACACATTTACATTTATTTACCCCTCATCTAGCAATCATTTTTTGAGAAGCCTCACTTCATCACCTTGTATGTAATGTCATAAATCTTAAAGAGACGACTTTGTCGGTTTACTGCATATAGCATTTCCGAACCCCCATAAAATGTAAGCAGAGCTCCGTAAACTGCTCGTGCTGATAACAGCTCAAGATATGCGGGGCGTCCTCGATAACTCGTGTCTGTCTTGGTACATGCTTTACAAACTTCCCACTTTTGTTATATTAAGTTCTGCAACGGTAGTAGGGGGCATTAGTTCCTTCTGACCCAGCACAGGCGCGTGAGGAGGAATGAGGAATCACCCCCCCCCCCCGATGACCTTGACCTTGACCCCCAAGGTCACCCCCGAGGGCATGCCCGAGGGACCTCCCCCCCCCCGTCACGTGACCCATTAACCTAACTTAAACCTGGCACCTGACGTGAGGATGCGAGGAAGCCCCCCCCCCGTCACATGACCCATTAACCTAACTTAAACCTGGCACCTGACGTGAGGATGCGAGGAAGCCCCCCCCCCCCGTCACGTGACCTGGTGGAAACCTAACATAGGCTGGCGAGCACAGGCGTGAGAGTAGGAATGAGGAATCCCCCCCCCCCGTCACGTGACCCAATAACCTAACTTAAACCTGGCACCTGGCGTGAGGATGCGAGGAACCCCCCCCCCCCTCACGTGACCTGGTGGAAACCTAACATAGGCTGGCGAGCACAGGCGTGAGAGTAGGAATGAGGAATCCCCCCCCCCGTCACGTGACCCATTAACCTAACTTAAACCTGGCACCTGGCGTGAGGATGCGAGGAATCCCCCCCCCGTCACGTGACCTGGTGGAAACCTAACATAGGCTGGCGAGCACAGGCGTGAGAGTAGGAATGAGGAATCCCCCCCCCCAACATCACCTGCAGTGAGGATATACCTGCCCCGCAACATAGCCTGACGTGAGGATTCAACCCCCCCCCCCGTCACGTGACCCATTAACCTAACTTAAACCTGGCACCTGGCGTGAGGATGCGAGGAATCCCCCCCCCCCCCCGTCACGTGACCTGGTGGAAACCTAACATAGGCTGGCGAGCACAGGCGTGAGAGTAGGAATGAGGAATCCCCCCCCCATCAGCGATAGACCACCTCTCACGTTTCTGGAAGCTTCTAGAAGGTTCGCTGAAGCGTGCAACCTGGGTATAAAACCGAGGCAGAGCCGCACGCGCGACCTCAGTGTTGTTTAAGACGTCACCATGAACGGAAACGGAGTCAGTGCAGGTGAAGTGGACCAAACGATCCGCTCCTTCCTAGAGGAGCTGAACGCAATGAATGATGAGAACGCCAACGCACCGCCAGTACAGCAGGGATGTGCGTCAAAGAAGAAAAAGCTCGATGGGTGGACTGTAAAGAGGAAGGAAGTGCCTATCGATTCCCCGACACTGTGCTGGTCCGCTGGCGGATATCAGTACACTGTGAGAACCCTACCAACAGCGGTAATGTACTGTTAAAGATGAACGTGTTCAAAGGAGGTCGCCCCACGTTCAGTTGCGGCTTGTACTTGGACGAGGAGCGAAACGATGAAATCTGCATATGTCTAGAGGACCTGCTATCCAGATTGCAAAACCTATGGCTGGCAAATAGCGAGACGGGAGAGTCAAGATACGACGGGATCACTAGAACCGCTATTCCTCTACCCACCTGGCGAAAGACCGATTGCGTCATCTCAGGGAAAACCAAGAGGAGCGTACACTCCAAGCGCGCTACCCAGTAAACGAGAGAGCGTGGAAACTTCCATTACGTCACTCTTCCTGGAATTGAGCGTGGAAAATTCCACTAAGCAGTTGATAACCGAGACGCTTCTAGAACAATCCACTTGTTTACGCAGTAAAGCTTTCCATTACATCACCCTTCCTGGAATTGAGCGAGTAACTATAACAGCATGTTGTTGATACGCGCGAGTCGGCACGTAGACACCACCAATAAAAGGCGACTCGGTGGCAAGAGCCGATCATTCTGCATCCAGCCGCTGCACCATGCTCAACACGGACCACAAGATGGACCTCAGGACAGCCCTCAACAGCTGCAAGGCCGCGGGTTACACCCGCATCGCAGATCTGCGGGACAACGCGGTGTATCCCATTCGCTCGTTTGAGCGGGTAGACACACCGTATGGCGAGGCGGTTATGGCCACCTTGGAGGGTCTTGTTGGCGACGACCCGATCCGGATTTACATGCCTCGGCGATACCTCACGGTCTTGGACGACAACGCCATCTCCCAGTACAACGTTGGCGTGGGGCCGAGGACGAGCCTTGTAAAGAGGAGCGGCCCTCCTGGCAGCAAACTTCCTTTCCTGGAATTTGTTTAAATAAACGGTATTTCCTATTCCCTTATTTCCTTCAATATTTAAAAAAAAAATAAAAAAATCAAATAAAAAAAAAAAGCGAGAAAAGAATTTAGTTTTAAGAGCCGAGGTGGCGGTGCATGACAGTCAGTAGACGCCATGGACTTGAGGTGGAACTACCCATTCACCGCCATCGTGGCCGGGCCCTCTGGCAGTGGCAAGTCGCACTTCGTGGCTCGCTTCATAGAGCACGCCGACCGCATGTGCGATACGCGGTTCGCCCGCATCACTTGGCACTATGGCAGCGGTGGCGGCGGTGGTAAGAGCCGTGCGGACTCTGCCGTGCGCTACGTAGCCGGCCTGCCAGACCTGGATGACTATGACGGTAGCGAGCCCGCCCTGGTCATCGTCGACGACATGATGCGCGAGGCTGGCTCCGGCGTGGCTGACCTGTTCACCAAGGGCTCGCACCACCGCAACATGAGCGTGTTCTTCATCACGCAAAACCTGTTTCACCAGGGCAGGGGCCAGCGCGACATATCGCTGAACGCCCACTACATAGTGTGCTTCAAGAATCCCAGGGACCGCGCTCAGATCAAACACCTGGCCCGTCAAGTATACCCGGAGAACCCCAAATTCGTGGAGGAGGCTTACGCGGACGCCACGCGTGATCCGCACGCCTACCTGCTCATAGACTTGAAACAGTCCACGCCTGAAGAGATGCGCGTACGTTCGGCCATTTTCCCAGACGACCCGGTGAACTACGTGTACCTGCCCAAGAAGAAGTGATAAATAGGCCGAGCGCGTGCTAGCGTCAGTCATCATGTCACACCGCGTGAAGAAGGACGCGGCGCTGCTGAGGGCCCTAATACACGCTACGCCCAAAGAACGCAAGGCCCTGTTAAAAGCGTGCGACAAGAGTCGCATCAAGTCATTGTGCGAGTGCGCATATAACGTGCTACGCGGAAACGTACCGCTTTCCCCCTGTCTCAAACGCAAATTGAGTAAACACAAACAGGCGCTCAGACGGCTAGTGAAACGCGGCGAGGGTTGGACCAAGAAGCGACACTACCTCGTCCAACGGGGCGGAGGGATCCTCCTACCTCTGCTGTTGAACGCTGTTCTGCCCGTTCTAGCGCAGAAGCTAATCGGACATGGAGTACGCTAGGAAAATGGTGGTTGTACCGCAGGAGCTCATCGAGAGATTGCGAGAAGGACCGGGACCAGGGCCGGGGCCAAGAGGAGGAGCAGGTAGCGCCAATAAGCCAGCCAGCCTGGACGCTGAGATGCATCGCATATTGAGCGACAAGCGGCTGGACGATACGGAGAAATGGAAACAATATCAGCAGGTGTTACAGCGGTTCCTGCACTTTTCCGCGGCTAAACGTCAACCCATAGGTCTGTCAATCATCGAGGGTGAGCAGAGGGAGGAGGAAGCGGCAGGGGGTCCGAGTCAGATGAAGCGCGAGTCTAGCGCCTCGGCGGAGGAGGACATTGTGGAATCGTTCTCAAAAATCTACAGGTCGGTGGCGCGCAACTTGTTGCGATTCATGACCCGACAAGGCAGCCCCATCGCCTGGGACGCCAGTGGGGCGGTGTATGTGAACAAGGTGAAGATCCCCGATTCCAATATAGTGGACATCGCGCACAGCATAGTGAGAGCGCGAAGGGCGGACCGATTGCCCACCGGCTGGCATCAAGTGATGGCCGCCTTGAAGGACATGAACGTGCCCAAAGAATACGTGAGCAATCCCACGGCGTTGCGTTACCTAGGCGTGGGGCTGGACTCAGCATCGAGCCCCTGGGGAGACACGACAGCCTCATCAACACCCCTGTCACCGAGGTTGACACCGATACTGGACCGCCTGAGACCGCGACCCCCAGCGGCCAGGAGAAGGATAATAACCGAGGAACCCGACCGGGAATCGTCATTGGACAACTGGGAGCCGTTCACACCGTAATGGAGAAGCTGTACTACGACCCGAGCCAGCCCGGTTCCCTCGGTGGGGTGGCCGCCCTGGCCAGAGCCGCGCGCCTCCCGAAACGCAGAGCGGTGGAATGGCTGCGCGCCCAGGACACCTACACGCTGCACAAGCCAGCGCGAAAGCGGTTTCCCCGCAACCGCTACGCCGTTTTTGGGCCCCGGGAGCTGTGGCAGGCAGACCTGAACGACATGCGCGGCCTGAGCCGGTACAACGACGGAGTCAACTACCTGCTGACTGTGATAGACGTATTCAGTAAGCGGCTGTTCGCGGTACCACTGAAGAGGAAAAGCGGGCCTGAGGTGGCTGCTGCGTTCGAGGGAATATTCGCTGAGGCGACTCCCCGCTGCCTACAGACCGACAAGGGGACGGAGTTCACCGGGGCCGCGACCAAGCGAGTGTTCAAGAGTCACGGTGTAAACTACTTCACCACGCAGAACCCCGACGTGAAGGCGGCGGTGGTGGAGCGAGTCAACCGCACGCTCAAGAACCGCATGTGGCGCTACCTGACCTACAAAAACACGTATCGCTACGTGGACGTGTTGGACAGGCTTGTGGACGCCTACAACCACAGCCCGCATAAGAGCCTGGGTGGCCTACGACCCGTGGACGCGGACAGCGGCGATGGTCAAACGGTGTATAAGGTGTGGCGTCACATGTATGGAAAGGCGATCCGGCGACACAAGCCCAGGTTCGAGCCTGGTGACACGGTGCGCATAGCCAAGGAGAAGGGCACGTTCGCCAAAGGTTATGAGACCAACTGGAGTAAGGAGCTGTTTGTGGTGGACCACGTATACGGGTCGCATCCTCTGCCATTGTACGTGCTGCGCGACCTGAACGGGACGCCGCTGGAAGGGCGCTTCTACGAGCATGAGATGCAAAAGGTAACGATGGCCCCGGACCGCCTGTACCAAATAGATAAAATACTGGACACTAAAGGGCGAGGCTCCAGTAAGCGCTACCTAGTCAAGTGGGCCGGTTACGGAGAGGACTTCAACTCGTGGGTACCTGCATCTGAAGTGCAACAGCTGCGATGACGAGGCACAACCAGTTTTACCTGACGTTGCCCAGTAACAGTTCAATGAAGTACTATCCCAACAACATGGTGACAAACTACACGACCCATCTACCCTCGACCGTTGATCTGTCAGACGGCGAGTGGGAGGTCGCTCTGGCGGAGGCGCACTACCCCTTCTCTTTTCTGACCGTCGGTGAGGGAACCTACATCAAACTAGTGCTGGGAATGAGGGACTCGAAAGGCGGGTTGGCCGTGGTGGACAAGTTGTTAATCAAAGTGGAGCCGGGCAATTACAGTAGTACCGAGGAACTCGTGCACGCAATCAACAACCACCCTCAAATGAAGAGTAACCTGTGCACCTTCTCGTATGACGAGAGGTCCTCCAGGGTGGAATTGATGTCGACGTCTTCAGCCGTTCAGAGCCTCAAACTGAGCCCCAGTTTGGCGCTACAGTTTGGCTACGAGGTGGATACGGATATCGTCAAGCGTCACAGGTCCGTGAGGCCGACTAACCTCTTCGCCGGTCTACCATCACACATGTACGTGTATTGCGACCTGGTGGAACCCCAACTGGTGGGCGACGCTGTGGCGCCACTACTGAAGATCCTCAACATCGACATCAGGAATTACACGTACGGTGCCAACACGACAGTGTATATAATAGACCCGCACTACGTGCCGGTGATTAAAACCTCATTCGAGAGCGTGGAAATCGATTTAAGGGACAACCAAGGGCGACACTTGCCATTCCACTTCGGGACCACGTGCATGAAGCTTCATTTCAGGAAAGAGAGGCAGCGGCAATGAATCCGAGCGATCCCTATCTGGCGTATTACCGCCACCAGCAGGCGGGCCATGGCGTATCCTCCGTATTCAGAGGAGCCGCTTTCCAACGCGGACACGGCATTGGCAGTTTCCTAGGCGGGCTGATGCGTACAGTGGTCCCGTTGATCAGATCCGGCGCATCGGCGCTGGGAAAGGAGGCGCTGAGGTCCGGTGTGGGCTTCTTGGGCGACGTGGCGGCGGGCACAGCCAACCCCCGAGTCGCAGCCAACGCCCGACTCAGACAGTTTACCGGGTCGCTGAAACGCAGGGCTGATGAAAAACTGGATCGCGTGCTGAGCGGTGGTGGTGCCTATAAGAGGAGGCGTGTACAGCAGGTTACTCCTCAGTCTCTAGCGAAACTCCTCGGAGCGAGGAAGAAGAGCGCTGCGCCCAAGAGGAAGCCCGCAAAACGTGTCGCTAAGAAGAGGAGAAGCAAGAAGAGCAAGAGTACCGTGAAGGACATTTTTGGATAATGGCGTTTCTACATCAGAAGTCGTGCGAGTGTGTCAAGACCGAGTTGGACCTGTTCTCGCTACCGCCCACGCAGACCAGTATAGAGAGTGGTAAATGGGTGCAGTACAAGCCCATCTCCTCCCTGACAGACGACTCACCCGTTGAGTTCATAGTTCCGGGTCATGGGGATGAGTACACGGATCTGTCACAGACGCTACTGCATGTGAAGGCTACCATTAGAACGGCTAATGGAGGCGCTGTAACGGGTGATCAAGCGATAAAAGAGGTGGGTCCGATTAACAACTGGCTGCACTCGCTGTTCAGTCAAGTGGACCTGTATGTGAACAACAAACTGGTGTCTCCTCAGAACAACACGTACGCCTATCGCGCCTACCTGGAGAACCTGTTGTCCTATGGCGGTGATGCCAAGACATCGCACCTCACCGCGGAGTTGTTCTACGAGGACTATGCCGGATACATGGACAATACTGAGGAGGATAATGCCGGGCTCAAGAACCGGAGGGAGTTTGTCAAGGCCAGCCGGTACGCGGACATGGTCGGACATCTGCACGTTGACCTGTGCAACCAGGAGAAGTTCATGTTAAACGGCGTGGAGATGCGCTTTCGCCTGATCAGGTCAAAGAACTCATTCTCCATCATGTCCAAAACCGTGACAGACTATAAAGTGGACATCGCCGAAGTCAACCTGTTTATGCGCCGCTGTAAGATCAACCCGAGCGTGCTGTTGGCTCACAGCAGGACGCTGGAGTCGGGCACAGCCAAATATCCCATTACGCGCGTGGAAGTCAAATCCTTCACACTACCCTCCGGTATCAGCAGCAAGACTCTGGACAGTGTGTTTCTGGGTCAACTGCCGAAACGCATTATAGTTGGCCTGGTCAGCAATCAGGCGTTCAACGGGGACTACAAGAAGAACCCGTTCAACTTCACCCACAGCCACGTGAACTTCTTCGCGCTGTACATAGATGGTGAGCAAGTGCCATGTAAGCCGCTTCAACCGGATTACACGTTCGGTCAGGAGTTGTGCGTGCTCGCCTACCACACGCTGTACACCGGCACCGGCATCAATTTCTCAGACTGTGGTAACGAAGTCAGTCGCAACGAATACCCCTACGGATACTGCCTGATGGCGTTTGATCTGACACCCGATATGGCGGCCTCTCAATCCAGCCACTGGAACCTGGTGCGCAACGGTAACCTGCGCATAGAGATTGGGTTCTCCGAAGCCTTGGCGGAGGCGTTCAACTGCATAGTGTACGCCGAGTTGGACAACGTCGTGGAGGTGGACCGTCATCGCAACGTCACAGTCGACTTTGGCGGGTAAACGAGTTGCCGCGCGCTCAAGGTCACCGCGCGCGGACCGTTAGGTGATGGCGGCGCGCGCACCCAAGGTTATCCCGCTAGGCGCGCTCCCGTCAGCGCTCAGTCGAGTTCAGTCAGCCGTACGGGATGGACGTGCCGCCACCGATCTACAACGAGCCACCGCCAGCGCGCTGTCATCACGGAAGCGTGGTGATGGATATGCAGTGTTTTAAAGACAGTGATAATGACTTTCTACTGAAAGAGGTTTGCGTGGTGGACGTGACTACCGGCACGCTGCTCCTACATCACATCGCCCGCCCACCCTTCAGTAAGGACCTCCTGACTTCCGAGAAACAGCGCGAGAGCGTCTGGGTCACTCGCCACTGCCACGGCTTGGAGTGGGACCAGGGGGACATCGCGTACGTTGCCCTGCTGGACAAGCTGCGCTCCTGCCTCATCCACCGCCCCCTGGTCTACGTCAAAGGATCGCAGAAGAGGGACTTTGTACAACGCCACCTCATAACCGAGCCCGCCGCCACCACCGCTCAGGACATGGAGGATCTGGGCTGCGGGTCACTCAACGGTCCGCCCACCTACCGGACCCTGCGCTGTCGCCACCATAAGAGCTCCCACAACCGTTGCGCCCTTCATAACTGCATAGTATTGCGGGACTGGCTCGTGGCTAACGACAGGTCGGACCCGTCCGTCTCAAGCTGCCTGTGCTGCTTCCGCCCACAATGAATACCGTCCAGATCAGAGAATGCCTGGTGAGGATCCCCGGACTGAGGAACGTTGCGGTCTACGCCTCTGACCAACTACCGGACGTGCCGGTCAAGCCTCTCACCGCCATCGTGTCCAACACGGTAGCTCACACCGAGGGAGGCGAACACTGGGTGGCGTTTTACTGCTCGGAAGAGGACAGACTCGAGTACCTGGACAGCTACGGAAGGCCGCCATACCAGGCCGACTTTCAAATGTTCCTGAGGCGCAATCCTCATCACCGCCACTATGTCTACAACAGGTATCGACTCCAGGGCTACGATACTTCTGTTTGCGGCTACTACTGCCTCACTTACCTGTACTGCCGGGCTGTTCTCCGCACGTCACTCAGCGACTACGTCCAGCTCTTCGACCCTGCCGCTCCCGCCGCCAACGACGCTCTGGTCCGCAGGCTCTTCCACTCCATATTCGCTTAAAACTAATTTGTAAGGTTTTTGTAGTATGTGTATGTAACCTTATTACTGTACAATACATGCCTCATAATGATAAAGCTTGTGTTTTCATTTCTCCTTTCTCCTTACTAAATTTAAAAAAATTAGCAAAACTGAGGCAGCGGGGCTGGACCTCAGGTTTATATACCAGCGGCGCGTGTCACTGGCTGAGCCCCCGTCAAGCGGCAGTGAAGGTCGCCAAAGAGGGCGCGTCACGAGACCCCTCGGACATCAGCAAACCGCTGAGTAATTCGAGGGTGCAACCTTGAGCGTCAGCAAACCACTTAGCAACTCCTTCCTGGGCAACTCCTTCAGGACCGTCCCCGACACGCGCCGCCAATCGCTCCCGGTTGGCGGGGGCTTTTTAAGCTGCACGGTTCGGGCCAAACGGCCCATAACGCCTTTCCGAGCCTAACGGCTTGTGACTTTTGAGTGAGCAAAGGGAGGAAATAAACAACTCGGGTTCATGCTGTACATAAAGCTATTATATTTTCTTACAAATACTATTTACAATTTTTTTTTTCTCTTATAACTAATATATACAACTAGACGGGGAATTCCTCTTCTTCCTCGTCTTCGTCCTGGCGCTGACCCTCCTCCTCCTCCTCACCGTCTACTTCCATCCGCTGCGGATCTTCTCCTCTCCTCCTCCTGACTGGCGGTAGCGGCGGGACGTCCTTGTGTCCCCATGGCAAAGTGTGGATGCCGTCGGGGAGGACGCACCGCTTGTCGTCAGCTGGACTGAGGCTCAGCTTGTTCACTTCCACGGTGTAGACCCGGTGCAAGTGGGACTGGAACCGGACGTTGGTGGTGTGTTTATGGACCCCGTCAAACAGACACTCTCTGTAGTCGTCGGGGGTGAGGACGTTCTTGACAACGCCCTTCGCCACCCCCTTAGCTCGCTTGAGAGCCTTGCTGCCGCCTGTCGCCGCGTCCTCGATGTCCATGAAGTACAGCTTGGACCGCAGGCCGAGGTACTCGTATAAGGACAGGCCGTTGCACTCGTCCTTAAACTTTCCGATGACCTTGGCGTTGACGGGGTTGTAGCAGGGGTGAGACCTTGGATAGCCGCTGGTGTCAAAGTCGTCCAGGTGTTCCTTCATCTCGGCGTAGACGTCCTGGGACACGATGTCAAAGACGAAGCTGTCCGTGTCCATGTAGTCCACGGTGAGGCGGTCACCGTAGCGCTCCTTCATCTTGCGCAGGAACTCGTACATGAGCCACTTGCTCAGCTCCAGGACTGACATGCCTACGTAGATTGGCTTGTCCAACACAATGTTGATCTTGGACAGATGCACCAGGGCCACGTCCTCCGTGTAGTACGTCCGGTCCAGGAAGTTGGATCTGGCGACGTACTTGGAAAACTTCTCCGGGGTGCACACCAGCTTCACGTTGAGGCGCTTCCGTACATTCTCGATGGTCTTGCCAAAGACCGCGTTGTTCATGAGCTTGAAGAAGTCCTGTTCAAACTTCGTTTTGGCCTTCTTCCGCAGCTCCGTGTTCATCAGGATGTACGGTTCCAACCACCGCGACTGGTGAAACGAGATCGCCCGATGCACCGCGACCAGCTCCAATCCGTTTTGCAGCGCCTGCTGTAAGACCCTGTAGTGACAGATGTAGTGCGTCTTGTCGTCTAGGGTCGTCAACAGTTTGGGGAACTTCCCTGTTGGCGGGCGCTTCGTCTCGCAGCAGTAGGGAAGGTCCTTGTGCAGGTCGTGTAGGCGCGCGGGGTAGTGGAGGTCCACCTCCAAGATGTAGCCTCGATCAGCCTCTGCGTCCAGCGCCGCGACGTCCAACGCCTGGATTTCCTCTCGGCTGAGCCACTCGAAGTCTCCGGTCGGCAGGCGCTGGGACATGGCCCAGCCGTAGAGGTTGTTGGCGTCCAGGTACAGGAGGAAGCGCGTGGGCTCGTCCGGTCGGTAGTCCGGGCACCTGTCGTGGTTGGCCTTGGCGTAGCGGGTGATGGCCTGAGAGATGCCTCCCCGGATCCCCTGCTCCACGAACAGGTACATGTCAAAGTCCTGCAGCGTGTCCAGCTCCACACCGCAGGTCTTGAGCATCACGTCCCAGGCGTAGGACGGCAGGGTGTAATAGTGGGCGGGATCCAGCCCGTACTCTGCTAGCGACGTATCACGGAACTGCTCAAAGACATCGGTGAGCAGGGCGATGTCACATCGCAGGTACTTGTCCGCGAAGTCCTTGAGGTGGTTGCAGTCAAAGGCTCGCCACACGTTGAGGGCGTGCTCGTACTCCTCCTCCTTGATATCCTCCAGGGTCATGGAGTTCCTGAACGCCTCCTTGGGAGGCAGCTCCCTGGTGGAGTACAACGTGTCGTACGACGTGACAAAGTCGTAGGGGAACACGCCCTTCCTGCGCACCAGGTCGAACAGCCGGTCGTCGGGGAAGCGCTTCCTCGTCTCGCGCATCTTGTCAGTGGGCAGTCCCGCTGCTAGGCTGGCCAGGCTCATGGACAAGAACCTGTAGGTGTCGAGGAACCGCACCGCGAAACTGCTCTGACGTTGGTTGTCCCCGGGCTGGCCAAAGTGAAACCGCTTGGTGAAGGCGATGTAGCGCTCTTCGGTGTGCGCCAGCACGTCCACATCACCAGGGTCGATGGCCAGCTCCCGCACTACGAAGTGGGCGTCGTAGTTGGACAGGTTGTGGAAGTAGCAGTTGATGTGTTGCTGCTCCCGGTACCTGAGGTTGCACGAGCGGTGGGCGGCTCCTCGGAACTCGTAGGGCGGGGCGTGGTTGTGGTCCCGCACCTTGACGTCCTGGTCCGTGAACTCCTTCCCGCAGAGGTAGCAGTGAGTCGCCACCAGGTACTCATCCATCTCCTGCCGGGTCAGAGAAGGGTGCAGAGCTCTTGTGCTGAACAGGAACTCCCACAGCGCCAGCACGTCCATCTTGAGCCTCTCCATGAAGACCTTGGACGCATCAGCCCCGAAGTAGACGCGGGGCTCAAACTCCTCCAGGCCGAGCGAGTCCACGATCTGGTAGGCGAAGGCGTACGGGACGTGCAGTTGCAGGGGCCTCGTGCCGGGCGGCGCTTCCGCAGGGTCAGCGGCGACAGGCTGCAGAGCACACTCAAAGTCCGCGTAGATGCAGAACCTCTCCCGCCTAGTGTACTCGGGGTGGGTGAAGCGGATCTGCTGCTTCTTCGACATGTCCAAGCGGAGGGGAGCCTTGGCGGTGCAGTATCGCATGTGCTCCTCCAGACGCTCGGCACCGGACAGTTGCAGCTTGTTGGGCTGGTTGTCAAAGTAAGCGAAGCATCGCTTACACACGTGGATAGTGCCGCGGTGGGACGTCAGCTGGGGTCGCACCAGCCTACTCATATTTGCGATGTAGGCGTAGTGACTGTCTCCGCCGGTGGTCACGTACAGCAGGTCCCGGTGATCCTCCAACTCCCGCTTGCATATCTTCAGCGGGAACACGCGGTCCTGGAACTTTGGCGATCCGTCGGGGTGTCTCCCCACCATGGCGCGCTCGATCCCGTACACGTTGACGCTGATGGGGTTCCTCCTCTCGAAGACTTTGATGTCCTTCACAGCCACGGGGAAGCGTAGGCCGACCCAGTCGTAGCGTGCCATGACGTCCGGTGTGTACGATGTGGGCCTCTCCGGGTGTCGCGCAACGAACTTGGCCAGGACGGCATACGCAAAGCACATGTCATCGACGTTTTGCACGTTGATAACGGCGTGCGTGTCGCAGATGGTCCTGGGAAGCTGGACGAACCGAGCTCCGCGTTCTCCCAACGGGGTGTAGAGGTTGACGCGGATCTCCAGGTCGCGTATCCGGAGATAGCTCCACCCGCTGCCCACTAGCAGGCACTGCTCCTTCTCTTCCTCCAGCTTGTGGAAGGACGCCGACAGGAAGTCCTCCAAGTTGGACGCGGCGGTGAGAGGCACGTTCTTCGTCTTGAAGGCCCGCAGACAGGTGGCCCCGTGAACGTTGGCGAATTCGCACTCCAGGAACATGTTGACCTTGGTGTTTGGGTGTCGGGTCCTGACGTCAGTCAACAGGTTCAGGACGCTGTCGAACAGCAGCACCAGCGCGTCCTCCACGGTCAAGAAGTCCTCCATGGGTCGAGACAGGCTGAAGGTCAGGAGGCGTCCGCGGAAACCCCGTTGGACGGTGCGGAACGTGGGCAGTCCACCACCCACCATCCCGTCGGGTGCCGTGCTGGGTCCGGGCTGGGGCTCGCGGCTGGGTCGAGGCTCGCGGCTGGGTCCGGGCTGGGGCTCGCGGCTGGGTCCGGGCTGGGGCTCGTGGCTGGGTCCGGGCTGGCGCTCGTGGCTGGGTCCGGGCCTGGGCTCGCGGCCGGGTCGGGGCTCGGGTGACAGGACGGGCAGGCGTGGCATCTCGTCCACAACGAGGTTCCTCACGACGGGGCAGTTGTGAGCCTCGTGCTGGTCCCGGTTGTAGCGCCGGGTGAAGCCTCGGTCGCAGTAGGCGCACGCGAACCTCATGCCGCGGTGGGCGCTCGCCACGTGCTGCTGGAGATAAGCGGCCCTGCGGAAAAGGGCGCCGCACTCGGGACAGCGGACCCCGTTGGCGTGTACCAGCTGCACATGACGCCGGAGCAGATCCTCGCGGGCGAATCGCCGCCCACACGCGTCGCACTCGGGCCGTGGGTCTCTGACGGGTGGCGTTGCGGAGGAGGAGGAGGAGGTCGAAGCCGACGGGCTCGCACCGTGGACCGCTTCCATGTGGTGGCGAAGATCCTCGGGGCTCGCCAGGGTGACGGAGCACAACGGGCACGGACGGCCTGCGAACAGGAAAACAAGTCCTATTAGTTACCTCGATAAACACGAGGGTGAGGAACTGGCGGCCTCTTCCTCATCTCGTTCGCCAGTTTGAGCCCAGTAAATACAAGGGTGAGGAATTGCACAGAGGCCTGGCGACCTCTTCCTCATCTCAATCGCCAGTTTGAGCCCAGTAATACAAGGGTGAGGAACTGAACAGAGGCTGGCGGCCCCTTGTTTACTACTTGAATCTGTTTACTCGGCTAAAGCCGTTTACTCTCTCGAAAACAAGTCATTAGTACTGACGGTTTCTTGTTTAACGTAAAAACCGTGTCTGACGTTCCTCATCTCGTTCGCCAGTTTGAGCCTAGTAAATACAAGGGTGAGGAATTGCACAGAGGCCTGGCGACCTCTTCCTCATCTCGATCGTCAGTTTGAGCCCAGTAATACAAGGGTGAGGAACTGAACAGAGGCTGGCAGCCCCTTGTTTACTACTTGAATCTGTTTACTCTCTCGAAAACAAGTCATTAGTACTGACGGTTTCTTGTTTAACGTAAAAACCGTGCCTGGCGCTTGATCGTGAGGAACTGCACAGAGGACTGGCGACCTCTTCCTCATCTCAATTTCCAGTTTGGGCCCAGTAAATACAAGGGTGAGGAACACACAGAGGCTGGCAGCCTCCTTTCTTGTTTAACATAAAAACCGTACCTGACGCTTGATCGTGAGGAACTGTATAGAGGACTGGTGACCTCTTCCTCATCTCGATCGCCAGTTTGAGTCCAGTAATACAAGGGTGAGGAACTTTGGATGAGGATATCGGAGAAGAAGGCGTGCTTAACAAATCTACTGGCGGTTTCTTATTTAACTTAAAACTGTACCTGGCGCTTGGTCGTGAGGAGTAGGAGGATGAACTGTGGTGAGGTGGCGTCGCAGGTTGTCACTTCGCCCGAAGCGTCTCCCGCAGACGTCGCAGTCGAAATGGTGGTCCCTGTGAGCGGCTGCCGTGTGACGAGTCAGGTTTCCAGCGTTCGCGAAGACGCGACCGCAGACCTCACATATACGAGGAACAGCCATCTGATTGAAAAGCAAAACCTAATTTCATTTCGCTTAAACATTTTTTTTTAAAAAAAAGAGTGGTAGTGAATCTATTTTGTTTTTTAAGTTTGATTCATTAATTTTAATCGTTATAAAACACAACTGTTTCAAGGTCATTACAATTCCACTCATCTCCATCGGAAAAAGAAACAACGACAAGGCTCAGTGTACTGGGATATGTAAAAGATTAATTATTAATGTTAGCTAATAAGATTTTAGAGCATTGGTAAACTTGCTGATGAAAAAGTAAATTATATGTTACTTACATTTTAAGATATTCAAAGAGAAAGTCGTAACAGTCGCATATGTAATCACCGCGATAGTAACGAAAATTAAAAATAACGAATAATTAAAATAGAAACGCTAATTAATAAATATGTTGTTACTTACGTTGACTTTTACGGGAATCCAAAGGCAATGAACAGCAGGTTGTGTAGGTGTATCACAGAGACAGCAATACTTCGTCCACACAGTAAGAGCTCCAAAGACAAACTGACGAAACCCTTGAGGACGCGCTCATAAATAGCACTCCAGTCGGGAGGAGTAAGCGGTAAACAGTTCCCGGAACCGCTGATGAGTAAACAGCCCCGGGCGGTCACGTAGGCTCTAGCACGCGCCTCGACACGTGACTCCGCGGAGCCGCTCACCGGGGGGGGGGGGGGGACTTGCATCCTCACCGCGCCTTTGCTAGTTTTGAACCATCGTGAGGGGTCTGGAAAACAGCCAAGATCCCATGAGGAAAACGCGTTTAAAAATTAATAGCGGGCCCGTTTAACGGTGGATTCTCAATTTTCTTTAAGGGATGGTTTACTTAGGCTGCCGCCCGACATGTGGTGAAATTTCATCAAAATCGGTCGGTAAACAGCTGAGATCCCATAAGGAAAACTTGTTTAAAAATTAATAGCGGGCCCGTTTAACGGTTGATTTTCAATTTTCTTTAAGGGATGGTTTACTTAGGCCGTCGCCCGACATGTGGTGAAGTTTCATCAAAATCGGTCGGTAAACAGCTGAGATCCCATAAGGAAAACGCGTTTAAAAATTAATAGCGGCCTTGTTTAATGGCGGATCTATGGGGTTCTTACGTCATTCGCTTCCTCTGGGATAGGCCTACACTCTGGAAAAAGTCCCGTGGGAATCGGTGGGTAAATAGGCTAGTTATTAATTTTCGAAAGTTTTTTCCTCATCACGAAAAGTGCTGCAGACGACCGGGGGGGGGGGATTCCTCATTCCTACTCTCACGCCTGTGCTCGCCAGCCTATGTTAGGTTTCCACCAGGTCACGTGACGGGGGGGGGGGGATTCCTCGCATCCTCACGCCAGGTGCCAGGTTTAAGTTAGGTTAATGGGTCACGTGACGGGGGGGGGGGGTTGAATCCTCACGTCAGGCTATGTTGCGGGGCAGGTATATCCTCACTGCAGGTGATGGGGGGGGGGATTCCTCATTCCTACTCTCACGCCTGTGCTCGCCAGCCTATGTTAGGTTTCCACCAGGTCACGTGACGGGGGGGGGGGGGCTTCCTCGCATCCTCACGTCAGGTGCCAGGTTTAAGTTAGGTTAATGGGTCATGTGACGGGGGGGGGATGATTCCTCATTCCTCCTCACGCGCCTTTGCTGGGTCAGAAGGAACTAATGCCCCCTACTAACGGTTATTTATGATTTTGCAACAACTCGTTATGAAACGTGCAAATAAACGAGTTCGCACGCAGCATGCTGACGTGAGGGAAGTGAATTTCCACATACACAACTTTTAAAAATCAAAGTCATTATTGAAAAATACATTTATTCCGATTTTTATTTAAATCTGAAAACATTTATTTATCTTGCTGTTCTGATGCTCCTGGTTCCAATTACATGCAATGCTGGGAATACAATATCCAGCTTACATTCATTATGAGGTTAGGAGAAAGTCCAGTCAGGATTGAAAATAGGCGTGAGGTTGCAGGGGATGATAAAAATACGCCAACAAATGAATAACAGGCTTTTCTAGTGTAAAACCCCATAAGGCAACGTACTGTGCTCAGTCGATTTACATTATCACTAATAACCCCAGACAGATGGGATGGGTACAATAGAAAATCAAGTATCTACCGGTTTTAAGTGAATTTCCTATGGAAAAGTTAACTATTAGCATGGTGAAACTGAAACTTAAGCCCGGGAGCACCATAGAAGTTCATAACGTAACCCCCTGAACACGTTTTGGGGGGTCGTTCAAAATGATATATATGTGTGTTTGCACTCTAGTGGTCACATTTTTTGCCCGATTTACTTAAAATTTGGTAAGGACATTCCTTTTAATAATCAGTTGGACAAGTTCGTTGGGAAAAATAATCGGATAACTCTAACCCGCTATTTTGGATTTATTTTTCAAATTTTGAGTTTTTGAGCCCCAAAAGGGTCAAAAAGCCCCGGATGTAAACTTAATGCATGTAAAAAATTGGAGCTTAGTAAGGCGAATGTTAAAAGCTCTCTCTCATCATTCTAGCACAAATATTTACCGAGTTATTAAAGAAAATGTATATCGACTTAACACAGTACGATGTCTAATGGGGGTTTACATTTGAAAAGCCTGTTATTCATATGTTGGTGTAGTTTTATCATCCCCAGTATCCCCAAACCTACTGTCAGTCCTGACTGGACCTTCCCCTAACCTTATCAAGAGCATTATTGTATTCCCAGCATTGCACGTAAATAAAACCAGGAGCATCAGAACAGCTAAAAATATATTATTTCATATTTCTATAAAAATTGAAATAAATTTAGATTTAACACTCATTTGGATTTTTAACGTTTATTATGTTACGGTCCCGCTCTGGTAACGAGTCAACTTTGTGAATAAATTATTTTTTTAAATAAATAAAATGTTTGTTGTATTTTAGCGAATTTCCCCTCTAGGGAAGAAGCTATTACCGTAGGTCTCATGGTAAGACTTAAGCCCGAGACCATGACAACTTTTTGCTTTGAGGTCCCCAGATGCCAAAAACACTATTAGTTCAAATTTATATATGTATATATATATATATATATATATATATATATATATATATCTAAATATATGTCCGTTAACACGATAACTTGAGTAAAAAACGTCCGATTTTGATGAAATTTGGCTCAAATGTGTAAAATGGCATTCATGACTTTAAGTTCGAAAACCAGAAAAATCGGACCATGGGAAGGGAGGTTTATGGGGTTTTAAATTTTTCCAAAAATCAGTTTTTTGAATTTTTCACCCTAAAATTTGCAAAAAACTTAGTTTTAGTTTAGACCATGTTATAGAGCTTAAAAAAACAAATCCTATAGTATTTTGGATTATTATCCTAGGTTAAGTGGTTGCGGAGAAAATCCAAAAAACCTACTCATAAAATCTCCCATGTTAATCTTAAGGGAAAAAGGTTTTTGGCTATTCCTCAGTTTATTTTAATGTGAACTTCACATTTGCTTTTACCAATCTGTTCAGTTCCACAAAAAAATCATTTTGGTGTTTAAATTGTGATTCTACGCCCAACCGTTGCAGAGATATTCAAAGTGCTAAACACAGTACGTTGTCCAATTTTATCCTTATGGAGAATAAATAAAATTTGATATCTCGATTATTTATGGATGTATGTTGATGAAACTTGGTATGTGGCTTTACGTAGTACTGGTATATTGTTATTTGCACAAAAAATTGATTTGTTGTTGATCATATCCGTAGCAGCAAACCTGCGTACTCAACCCCCATGTTATTGTTATGGAGAATAAGTCAAATGTAATGACTCCCTTAATTATGAACATAAATTAATAAAACTTGGTATGTAGCTTCACTTGGTTGGGTTATATTGATAATTATATAAAAACCCATTTTTTTGTTCCTTGTTGCAGCAAACCTGCTTTCTCAGCCCCATGTTATTCTTAACGAGAATAACTAGAATGCTATATAGCGCTTATTTATGATTGAATATTGATGAAACTTGGTATGTGGCTTCGCCCAGTTAAATTCTATTTATATTTAAAAAAAATTGTTTGTGTTCCTTGTTTCAGCAAACCTACGTACTCATTACCAATGTTATTCTTATGGAGAATAATTAAAATCGCTTATATGTGAATATATTTTAATGAAATTTGGTATGCGGCTTTTTGTGGTATTAAGATATATATTATGTATTGGAAATTCGCTGAGTACGCAGGTTTGCTGCGAGGGGGGTAATTTTACTTTAAAGTTTCCCAGATGCGAGCCCGGCCACGCGCCGCGGACCGCTCATGTGTAGTCAGCAATCACGTCATTTCGGCCGTGCAGCCAATGAGAAGCGAGGTGATCGCTTGACGAGTGGGGGACTGCAGACAATAGAGAGACGCCGTTTAGTAGTGGTGGTGTTAACACCTATTGCTCCGAATGTTTTAGAAATTATTCATATTTTAATTATTCTTTGTATTTCGTTCACTTTACTGTTCAACAATGTGTTAATCTACTCTCAAATAAATTAGTAAATTACAACTCTTTAAAAAAACATATGTTAATTTAAATTCACATTCCTTCACGAACTTTGGGTCTGCTCACCAAAAGTAGAGCAGTGGTGGCAGCGATATAATTATGACGGCGCAGCAACAGCCGGCAGGTTACAATTAAGTGGAAATTCATTTACTTCATGTCACCGTGCATCGTGCGGACTCGTTTTTATATAATATGATTATATTTTATGTTAAAACTCAAAACTCATATAGCAACGCATGATTTTCTAACATCAGTGTTAGAAATTATTAGAATTATTTATAGATATTTATAATTCATAATTTGTTTGGTTCAAAGAGGGAACGTTTATTTTTTACTAGGTAAGATGCTGGTTCACTGCACTATAATATGTTTAGTCATCTCAGTCTAAAATAATTGTTATTAGTTTTATTAGTTATAGTACTCAATTGTGAAATCCTAAAAATAACGAAACTCAAAATTTAAGTTGTTAACTTATCCGTTTCCTCATTATTGAAATTGGGATAAAATCTTAAATTGTTTAGAATAAGTTCGACGTTATAACTCTACTTCCATTTTAGGGTAGTGGGCATCTCACCGGATGGGAGCTACCAGTTGAGGAGAGAAATACGAGTATTAAACCCACGTAATATGCGTAATTTTATATTTTCCCATAAATTTAGAATGTTTCCTGGTGGCCAGTATTACATATTTTAATCAATATTTGGTTATAATGAGTTAACATTTATTACAGATATCCCTTTATATTACTAAATTTAGTACACAAAATAAACATGGGGTATTATTTTATTTTTTCAATAATGTCAAAACTAATTTAACTTAGTAAATTATTATGTACATAATGCTTAAAACCTTTACAAACGTGTATTGGTTTAAAGCTAAGAATAAACCCACATAAGTGAAACTTACCTACATTAGGCCGCTTAGGGACCATGCATAAATAATTACTTCACGCTGCACTCAGTCCTTTTTGACCCCCTCCCCCCTGTGGCACGCTCTGTCACGCTGCTCATTACTCCCCCCCTCCCCCCTGTCACGTTACACTTATTAATTATTAAGAATTGGATTGTCGCGTACGGTATTTATTCACTGTAACTGACAATTTCGCAGGCTTTAACTCCATTAATCGTGACGCGTCACGCACCCCTTAACCCCCCCCCCCGTGTCACGGTCTGTCACAATGTGACACACCCCCTCCTCCCCCCGCGGGAGGCGCGACGTGATATATGTACGGCCCCTTAGTATATTCTCTGAAGCCAGAGACTTAGAACTGTCTACTTCCTTGGACAACAAGTATGTCCTTAGTGCCAGTGTACTTTTGGTTTCCATAAAAGTATAAACATCATTAATCAAAAACACCTTAATTTCACTAAAAAGTCATGAAAATAAGTAGCGCTTAATGTAAAGTTTTATCAAGCAGTACTGACTATATTACAAGTTACAATTATGGACTTGAATTCATGAATTGAATTTATGAGTAGATGAATTTATTCCGTCTTGTAAATTAAAATTACAAAACACGCATTCTTTGGAATTCACTTATTACATTTACTTGCAGTTCAGGATATATAATTGTTCAAAAACACAACTGCCTTATCACAGTCTATCCCAGATAGTCTATGTAGTTACTGTGAGCCGATCCCCGTGTTATCACAGCGTCAGATAACTTATCAGTATCATCTGCAATGGATAAATGATACTGATAAAACAAACAACAAACACACAATCAAAACATTATCTATCCAATTCTGCAAGGTTTATCTTACATACCAACATAACATCTGTTACGCTTAGTTTAATACCTAATACATTTTACGAAGTTTGCGTTATTAGGCATAAAAATATGACTTTCCTGTACCTTACGATCGCTGATTCGAATTCTGCTCCTCGAAGATGGTGATTAAAGTATATTACACCATTTTAATACTCCCGCCGCAGCAAACCTGCGTACTCAGCGAATTTCCAATGCATATATATGTGCCTTGATACTACATAGAGACACTTACCAAGATTCACAAAAATACATTCATAAATAAGTGACATATAGCATTTTATTTACTCTTCATAAAAATAACACTAGGGCTGAGTACATAGGTTTGCTGCAATGAGGAAGATAAGAAATATTTATTTTTAAAATTATCAAATAACTCAACCAGGGGAAACTACATACAAAGTTTTATTAATTTAGGTTCATTACTAGGGGAGATATAAAACTTTACTTATTCTCCATTTGAATAACATGGGGGCCGAGTATGCAGGTTTGCTGCTAAGGGAAAATCAACAAAAAACCTTGCTTGTGCAAATATAAATATACCACAACTAGTTGAAGCCATGTACCAAGTTTCATCAATATACATTCATAAATAATCGAGATATAAAATTGTATTTATCCTCATAAGGATAACATTGGACAACGTACTGTGTTTAGCACTTTGAATATCTCTGCAACGGTTGGACGTAGAACAACAATTAAAACACCAAAATAATTGTTTTGTTGAGCTAAACTGATTGGTAAAAAGAAATGTTAAGTTTTTAGAAAAATTATCTGATGCAAATCCAAAAACCTTTTTCCCATAAGATTATCATGGGAAGTTTTATGGACGCGTTTTTTGACTTTTCTCTACAACCACTTAACCTAGGTTAATGATTCAAAATACCAAATTATTTGTTTTTTAAGCTCTATAAAATGGCTATAACCAAAATTAAGTGTTTATTTTTTAAATTTTAGGGGGACAACTTAAAAAAAACTATTTTTGGACAATTTAAAACCCCCATAAACCCCTTACCACCGTCCAATCAAGTAATAACATATGTTATTAATAACCACATTTTAAACTGAATAGGCTTCGTCAGCTCTTTTAAGTTAATAGACATAAAAAAAGGTTTTTATAAAGAAGTGTAAACTGATACGCTTTATAATAACAACTAACAGGTACTAACTAGGAATAACCACTACTATGCACTGGAATAGTTAAAATTCGTTTAAAAATGTATTCGATATAAGTTACACTTAAAAAGAGAACTAGTGGAAGTTTGATAAATCGCAGGATCACATCAGATGGCTTAAATCAAAGATATATTGATTATATGTATATCCCAAGGGACCATAACTATATATACACTGAAATAAATATTATAGTAATCCAAACAATATTGCATAGTAAATGCAATTCTGGTAGTTTTTACAAGATTTATATTAATTTACACAATAGTTATGGTAATGTCCTACCATCGCGTCTGTCAAAACTACAATAATATTCTTGCTAAATTATTTGCAATGAGGCTGGTAATTGCATCAACATATTATTGTTGTTAATACATCATAACGATAGTAGTATAGTAAGTAGAAATGCTTAGCGAGAATATTCTGTTATATTATACCAGATTCTGTTTTTGATTACACAACAATGTCTCAAAGTGGAAATGAGTCGTCACCGGCCTGCCCTGAAGCGTGAATACACCGAGACAAGCAATGTTATAGTTTATCGTGTGATCGGTATCGGAATGTGTTATACTGCAATATGTATGTGTTAAGTGTCTCACTGTCTCAGTAATGTTTTAATGAAATGAAGAATCAACCTAAGGATTAACTGAAGATGTGGCTGTAGCCACAAAACATGCAATGGCATAACCGCAAAAAGTATATTGAACAGGTATAGTATTATCCAGTAAAGTATTATCAAGTAAAATCCAGCAGTTTCAACATGAATTCAGAATATTATTAGGCTTTCAATAGCCTAGGTTGGATATTAACAAGGTAAAAGTAACAAAGAGACTGCGATTAAGTTACTAAGCCTGAAATAATCACAATAATCAAAAATATGATTAAAGCAAAGCGAACGGTGATCTATTAACCCCATACTTCTGCAGCTTTCATGTAAGCAATTTTATGTAACTGATTTTGGTTAGTTTTCAGGTTATGTTCGTTAAACTGTAGGGTTGTACGTAACCACTCCACTGTAGTAACCACAAAAACAACTTATTGTAGAAATAAAAAAAGGTATTGCATATATTACTTTACATTCTGAGAGGAGAGTCAACCGAACTTATAGCTGCAGCAATAACTTATTGTAAAAGTAAAAATAAGAGTTATTGTTATAAATACTATAAACTCTAGTAACGATTCTCATAATGTATAGTATTATTCACAATAATTATTGCTCTGACAGCAAGATGTATTGCTTGGGCTCCAATTTCATTATTGTAATATTCGCAATAATTTATGTTGCACGCTACAATAAAATATTGACAATAACAGGATTGTAGCTGCTACCAAACACATTGCTGGGACCATATTTACAATAATTTATTGTTCCACATACCATATTCTGGTTCATATAACAATAATATTTTTTCAGTGTACTAAACAGCGGGGACAGGGGGGGGAAATGTCTGCTTTTATTTATTTTTCACACGTGATTTAAAACAATATTAAGTTCTATAGGCCCTACAATCCACTACTTTGTTAATTACTGGATTTGTAATTGATTCATATAAGTATTTTAAATTACGATAATTATGATTTTCTGTCATTATTGTTGTTATCATAGTTGTTATAGTAGCTAGTTAAATAGTTTTGTTATTGTTATATCTTGCTATACACTGCTGATTTCAATAATGTGTTATATAGTTTAATTCTTCGTCTTTCATGCCAGTTGTGTCACATTGTTTCAGATATTTTCTTAATCTAGTATTTTATACTTTAGTAAACAGTCTATTTAGTCATAATTTCATTTAATTTTAAAGTTATAAATTTATTATTGTAATATTTATGTAAAATAGGTTGTCCGTTAATAAACAATAAATAATCCACTAGTCTATTCTAATTACGCATGCGGAATTATTCCTACACAATAAAAATAAGAACTTGACGGTATGAACTTCACTCCATTCTTTTCTGAGGTGTAGTTGCACTGCCGGGTATATCCGGTAGTGTAAGGGACATTACAACGAGGAGAACTTTGCCTTGAAGTAGTAAAAAAACATTGCTCGGGGTTGACTGTTACTTTGGCCGTAAACGCTGGGCCATTATCGCGTTTAGTGTTTGTTACAAGGTATCTTGCCACTGGGTATAGTCCCTTTGGAAATGGCTATATGTTGTCACATGCGAGAATAAATCTTATTAGCTTTAGAACAACAATTTATATTTACGAGACTGACTTATTTTTTCAATACTTAATCAGTTTGAGTCCCGTTTTGCAATAAAATAAATTGTTTAATTAGCTCCTAACAATTAAAAAACCTATTTTCACCTTTGTGTCTGAAACGGGAGTTCACTTTGGAGACTTTGAAGTGACTTAATGATGACGAAGGGAGTGATGGGTCATGCGTATCTATTGAGGAGCAGATTAATATCACAGTTTCCGAGAGACACTCCATTGACAACGTATTAAGATGCCCTTCTCTAACGGTTTATTGGCAATAACGGTCCAAAATAACCGACTGAGCATATCCACACATTATTTAGAACATCACTGGCATAAGTGTTTTAATTTAGAACTTTAAATAAATGTTGTCGCTTGTTACGTACATAACATTATCCTGCTACTTTGGTTTTATTATTGATTATTTCCTATTTTATATGAGATAAAAACCTTTAAACCGTTTGATAAATTAACTTGCTTATTTTCGATTAATAGTATGAAATTGAGAATCATACGAGGGTGGCCTCTCTTTCACCTCTGACACAAAAGCCCCGCCCACGTTATATAAACTGCACCCTTCAGAATAAAACAAACTGGTCACCCTTAAAATACGGTGAGGGGACCAGATCCTCACACCTTACAATACCTCATAATACTTACGTGATATGTTTACTAGGCCAATATAATGGAGTTCCGGGAACACGGACGTCAGGTTCCCAGCAAAGCGTCGGTGCCACTCTTACAGCGCATTGACGCACTGTAGCAGGCAAAAAAAAAACAAGTCTTCTTGCAGTGTGTTCACCTCTAACCATTCCCTGGCCACTGTAGCAGGCAACGGAAAAAAATAATAAAAAAAGTCCTGTTGCAGTGTGCTCACCTCCAACCCCAAACCATCCCCTGGCCACTGTAGCAGGCAACGAAAAAAACAATAAAAAAAGTCCTGTTGCAGTGCGTCAATCTTCCCCTCACCAACCAACCCTATCCGACGGCTGAAGAGGGCCCAAGCGCCCTAAAGCAGCCTCAGTGGGCCAGGGACTTTCCCGCCCACTGGAACCTCACAAAACAACAACAACGCATTCCACAGTTTTGTTTCTTTCTCCAAGCGACTCTTTCACCATTTTTTGAAAACCGATTTGATCGGTTTAATCGCTTTCTAAGACACCGGCGCCGGTGCGGCGCAATCTTAGTTGTGTATTTTAAGGGAAATATGAGTGAAGTATGAGTACTTTGTTTAAAATTCATTGTTGGTGATGGTGAGTTTATGTTATCTAAGAAATTATCACCGACATTTTCCACCACTGATTAGTATGGGAGAATGGCCATCACTACTAATTACTGATGGAAAATTTCCACAATATTTTCTTAAGTAGCAAGTATGAACATGTGTGAGACCCTTGTAGCGATATGACGGAAGGACATGTCAGAGTGTGAATCTTTAGACACTGGGTTGGATAGATTTGCGATGCCCGGAAATCCTCAAAGTTCTTTAAATGTTTCGAAGGATTATATGGTTTAGTACAGCTGAATTTAATTTATTTTTCGCGATCAAAGCTTTTAGTGTCATAGTTATTTTGGGAGGCCTCGTGCTGCCTTTGAACACGAACGGTTTAATGAGGAATGTCAGTTCATGGCGGAAGAATGTGTTCTTCTACTCTTCTTCTTATCCAGACCGTTTCGGCTGAGAAGATTCTCCACTTCGACGACACGAGCGTTCATAATCAACATCAACGTGGACTTCGAGTGTGCACTTGAATCTTAGAAATAATGCGTTGGCTTTAATGCAATATTTAATGTTGAAATAATATATAAAAAACAAAATGTAAAAATGAATCAAATGTAATACTACTGAAAGATTATTGGCCTTAATGTGATACATAGTTATTTAATGTTAGAAAGATATAAATCGAAAAGTTAAATATGTACTTCTACTACTGATACCACTAAATGTTTCTTCCCTCTCGAGTTTCGCGAGTTGTTGGGGCTGGAGTGGGGGTCAGGATCGCAGGAAAATGGACGGTAACGGTCATTATCTAAAACATAACAAACGAAATAATGGAGACTTGTGAAAATAAAATCGATGGAATTTATTGACTAGTATTCTTTATATTGTTTAAAATAATAACAATACGTAAGCGTAAATTCATTTACTAACGTTATTCTTTATCCAAGAAATCGCAAGTAATACTGACGATCCACCGTGAGGAACAGAAGAGACTAAACAAAGATTGCGACTCTAGCATGATGTTGCTCTTTTATGTTAGTAAAAAGTCCTTCAGCCATAAGCTGGTGGGGGGGAATGTGCCGTAGACGAAACCTTGGAGGGGGGAAGAGTTGACTCGCTCTGTGAGTGCATAGTTTAAGCAAGGATCATGATTCTTCACACCCAGTTAAACATTTATATATTGAAACTAGAAAGCAGTTTAGGGCAGGTATCCGTATTGCTAAGTCTTAAGCGGTTTTAACATATGTGAATTGTTCAAGGAACAAATCTAGAGCTGTGTAGGAAATCATAAATAAACTTAATCCTAACAAATCATCTAACTTTTTTCAACAAATTATGATTAATAACGATGAAAATATTTTAGTGGATAAACCCTCAATAGTGTCTGAAAGTTTCAACACCTTTTTCTCATCAGTATCTGAGCGTCTAGGGTGTCATTCGCCACAAGCTAATAACCCGCACCTTCCACCTCACCATAGTAATTCAATTACACTCCATGATCCAATGTTTTTATTTATAACTCCCACCGATCTAGCAGAAATTATGAATGTCATTAAGTCGTTAAGATCAAGCCACTCTGCATCTTTGAATTCTCTTTCTTCTGTTCTTTTAAAGAACTGTGTAATGGAACTGGCTGTCCCACTAGCATATCTCGCAAATTATACTTTTCAGATGAGTCACTTTCCTAATGCACTCAAACTATCAATATTAAATCAGTTGTTTAAAAAGGGCAACAAACATTACCGCGGTAATTACTCGACCCATATTGTCAACATTTTCCAAGGTTGTTGAAAAGTTGGTTCTCTTCAGACTGACTGCTTATTTTACAAGAAAAAACATTCTTTCGAATGCCCAATTTGGTTTTAGGGACAAGCTGTCAACTCTGAACGCAATGTACAGTCTCTTGAACGAGTTAGGATCAGCTCTACATAGTAGAAAACAGACTTTTGGCCTATTTTTGGACTTGAGCAAGGCTTTTGATGTGGTCGACCATGGTCTTCTCTTAAGAAAGTTCTCGGATGTTATGGTATTGGCTGGAAGCCATTTGATTGGTTGTAATTTCTTTTATTCCGGAAGCAAAGTGTTAAGATTCCATATATTGATGACGGGTAATGTCTGAAAGTTTTGCTACTCACATCCAGCTGCTGTTAAAAGTGGTGTTCCACAGGGATCTGTACTCGGACAAATTTTGGTTTTATTGTTTATTAATGGTATTCACACCAGTCTTATAGGAGATCACCACCTATGCCTTTTTGCCGACGGCACGTCTCTTGTAGAATCTACCCTTGATCGTGAGACACTCGAAATGAGTACATTTTTATAGGATAGTTAAAATTTTCAATGGCTGTCCAATAATTCACTCTGCGTAAACACCCTGAAAACAAAGCTTTTAGTCTTCCTTCTGCGAAATGTCTCTGATTCCTCGCCGTCTCTTAACATTATAATTGGTGAAGATGAAATAAGTCCTTGCCAGGAAGTTAATTATCTGGGTTTAGTCATCGATGGTAAATTAAATTGTTCAGCTCATATCGACAAAGTAATAAAAAAGTTGAGCTCTGGAATATTTTTCCTACGCAGACTGGCTTTCTTTTCGGGTATTGACGTTCTTCTGACAGCGTACTATGGCTGCCTGTATCCTTATCTATCCTATTGTGATCCTGCCTGGGGATCTGAGCGCGTTAAAACCCATTATGTCTTTGTCCTGCAGAAGAAAGCATTGAGAGTTATTATTGGCCTTAAATACACAGACTCCTGTAAATCACATTTCAAGACAAACAACTTGCTGACTTTTCCATGTATCTACATCCTCCGGAGTTTAACATTTTTTAAACGCACTAGCCATATTTTTACATCTCATTTATATGTTAACCATTCCTAGAATTTGCGAAATAGAAATAAAATTCCACCACCTCCCCACCATACAACATTCTCTGAAAAGCAAATGCACCAGTCTTCCATAACTCTTTATAATGCCCTTCCTTCTCACTTAAAAAAGAGGAATATATCAAGGTTTTTAAGCGAAGTCTAAATTGTTTTTGCTGGGTAAAGAATACTACCACGTAAAAGCTTATATACTAGAGGAGAAGGATTAAAAAGCAAATGTGTTTTTATTTTTTGATGTTATAAAGATGCTTTTAATTTTAAAATATTTATAGTGTTTTAGTTTTAGAGATCTGCTGTGCAATTATGTGTGAAAATTGCCCATGAATTGCAATATTTTGTTTGGCTAATAAAGAACTTTGTCTAATACTCCGTACAAATCTTTATCCTTGGCCTGAGCATGCAGTTTATCTAGTACACCGCAGCCAATGGTAAATATCATCAAGTACAATGGGCTCTGCCGGTGCCGCACAGCTGTACATTGAGACCAGAAATTGAGAATCGAAACTCACGGGAAATCACCGCCGTCCAACCTCATTTAATTTCCATAAGTGAAATCGAATACGACCAGTATTTCTCGTTAGTCGCTCACTCTTCAAATAACATGTTTAAACAACTTTTTTATTATTTCAACATTTTGCATGGTTGTGTTTTAAAGTACTATACTCAAAGTCAGAAATAATTTCTAATTTGTATATAATATAAATACCATTACACTTTGTGATTCAAAAGTCACTCAGATCAACAAAAAGTGTATGAAAAGAAATCAAAGTAAAACATCGACATATTAAAATAAACAGATAACGAAATACGGATATCATAGGTACTCTTTCTTCCTAAGTTTCTTAGTACATGATTTTCCTAAAGACCAATTATAGCCAGAACATAAATAAAATTACGACTATATTTTACCAGAAAAATCACTCAAATAAGCGTTAACATAGAAAATCAATAGAAAACCAAACAACAAGAAGTTTATTACTACATTAAGGAAAAGGGTTAAAATAATTTTATTAAGTCTTGAATTGATTGCAAGAAAACCATTTGATTAAAAAGTTTTAAATAATCATTGTATTTTTATGATAAAAGGTCTATAATTCTCCATCGTTAACGACAATTTATAATCTTTGTCATTTATTACTTGTTATATAATAGCATAGCTAAAACTAAATATTCTAGCATACTTGTGCAATGTATAGACCTAATGTACTATTTTGTCAATATTCATGAAAAACTATAATTTCTTACTATATATAAATGGACAATCAAGTGAAACTGGCTGTAGAAATATCTACAGCTGATTTCATTAACACATGATTTTTGTATGTTTTTATTTTGTTTATTCTCAATTATTTTTGCCTTTTGTTTTCACTCACAATTTCTTTTTGAAATTCTTTAAATTTTGTTTTATATCTTGTATGAAAAATGTGCGAAAATAAATATAACTTTGTAATCTTTGAGATATACTAGTGTTTATATATAATTATATTACAGACATGAGAATGTATTTTCTATAATAAACCCATTCTGGATTTGATAGAACTATATACGGTTCTCCATTTTGATTAATTTCTCCAAAGAATTCAAATACCTTAACCCTCCAATTATTTGCCTATACAAACATACATACATTAAAGGGCTACAATATGTATGTTTTAAGTATATTCCATACAAATCAAAAAGATATATCCATAAAATGTATAATAGCCCCTATTAAGTTACAGTGTATAGTGTTGCCGTTTTGGCTACCTATGTAAAAGAACATTCAATTCAATGTTGTTCAACGAATAACGAGGAGTTACAGGCTTATCTGATATGGAACTTAGTCTAAGCCATTCCAGAAAACTCACCTGAATTTATGAAAGAATTTACGTTTTATATTCAGATAATTTCGGTCAGTGTTATTTTTGTAAACAGTTTTGCTTTCATTTTTTTCCTATCCATATTCTCTATATAAATATAAATACCCCCGTCGCAGCAAACCTGCATACTCAGCGAATTTCCAATAGAGATGTAAATGTCTTAATACTACATAAAGCCACTTACCATGTTTCATAAAAATATATTCACAAATAAGCGATATATACAATTTTAATTATTCTCCATAAGAATGACATTGGGGCTGAGTACGCAGGTTTGCTGCATCAACGAACATAAAAAATGGGTTTTTATGCTAATGTCAATAGAACTTAACTAGGTGAAGTCATATGCCAGTTTTTAGCGAATTTCCCCTATAGGGAAGAAGCTATTACCGTAGGTCTCATAGTAAGACTTAAGCCTGAGACCATGATAATTTTTTATTTTGAGGTCCCCAGATGACAAAAACACTATTCGTTCAAATTTATATATATGTATATATATATATATATCTATATATGTGTCCGTGAATGCGATAACTTGAGTAAAAAACGTCCGATTTCGATGAAATTTGGCTCAAATGTGTAAAATGACATTCATGACTAAGTTCGAAAACCAGAAAAATCGGACCATGGGAAGAAGGGTTTATGGGGGTTTTAAATTGTTCAAAAATCAGTTTTTTGCATTTTTTACCCTAAAATTTTTGAACAACTTAATTTTGGTTTTGACCATGTTATAGAGCTTAAAAAAACAAATAATATAGTATTTTGAATTATTAACCTAGGTTAAGTGGTTGCGGAGAAAATCCAAAAAACCTACTCATAAAATCTCCCATGTTAATCTTATGGGAAAAAGGTTTTTGGCTTTTCCTCAGTTTATTTTAATGTAAACTTCCAAATTGCTTTTACCAATCTGTTCAGTTCCACAAAACGATCAGTTTGGTGTTTAAATTGAGATTCTACGCCCAACCGTTCCTGAGATATTCAAAGTGCTAAACACAGTACGTTGTCCAATGTTATCCTTATGGAGAATAAATAAAATTTGATATCTCGATTATTAATGAATGTATGTTGATAAAACTTGGGATGTGGCTTCACGTAGTACTAATATATTGATATTTGCACAAAAAATTGATTTATTTTATTATTCCTGTAGCAGCAAACCTGCATACACAGCCCCCATGTTATTCTTATGGAGAATAAGTAAAATGTAATGACTCCCTTAATTATGAACATAAATTAATAAAACTTGGTATGTAGCTTCACTTGGCTAAGTTATATTGATAATTGCATAAAAACCCATTTTTTGTTCCTTGTTGCAGCAAACCTGCTTACTCAGCCCCCATGTTATTCTTATGGAGAATAACTAAAATGTTATATGGCGCTTATTTATGATTGAATATTGATAAAACTTGGTATGTGGCTTCGCCTAGTTAAATTATATTTATATTTGCATAAAACCAATTGTTTATGTTCCTTGTTTCAGCAAACCTACGTACTCATTACCAATGTTATTCTTATGGATAATAATTAAAATCGCTTATATGTGAATATATTTTTATGAAACTTGGTATGCGGCTTTATGTGGTATTAAGACAAATATTATGCATTGGAAATTCGCTGAGTACGCAGGTTTGCTGTGACGGGGGTATTATTAATTTATGTTCATAATTAAGGGAGACATAACATTTAATTATTATCCATAAGAATAACATGGGCTGAGTACGTAGGTTTGCTGCTACGGGAGCCTTTGGAAAAAAATATTTTTTGATCAAATATCAATACAACACAACCAGATGAAGCCATATACCAAGTTTCGTCAGTATACGTTCATAAATAAGCAAGATATAAAATTTGTCTTTTCCTCCATAAGAATAACATTAGACAACGTACTGTGTTTAGCACTTTCAATATCTCGGTAACCAATTGACGTAGAGGAATGATCAAAATACAAAATTGTGTGTGTTTTTTTTAAGCTGAATACAATGGTAAAAACTAAAATTTAACTATTTCCAAAATTATATGTAAAAAATCCAAAAAAAACATTTTTGGGGTACAAAACCCCCCAAAAATACCCTTTCGGATAAAGCGATCTGGCTGGTTTTCGAACTTAAAGTCATAAATGTTGCTTTACACGTTTATACCAAATTTCATCAAAATCGGATAATGTTTACGAGAGTTATCGTGCTCACGGATATATATATATATATATATATATATATATATATATATATATATATATACAGTTTCGAACGAATGGTGTTTTTGGGGTCTGGGGACCTAAAAACGAAAAGTTATCATGGTCCCGGGCTTAGGTCTTACCATGCCGACTACGGTAATAGCTTCTTCCCTATAGGGGAAATTCGCTAAAACTTGGGCAAGCTAAGCAGTTACAACAGAACAGCCTTCAACAATGTCAGTGTTTTACAAAAGGGCAAAGCAAAAAGTTATGGTCAATGTTTAAAAAAGTTTTCAATCATCAGTTGGATATGTGATTTACTTGAAAACATCTCTTACCCTGTAGATGTCAATGGAATAAAATTACGTCGTAATTCTTGGCATATAGGCCCACCTCTGGACGTACCAGCACCAACCAGCACTGGTGGATGCTTAGAGCTCCGAACAAGATAAACCTCTGAACAGGGGCATGATTGGATAAAGAACACTTTCAGTATTGTGTAAAATCATATGCTAGTTTATATCATTTGATTATTGTTATTGTATTGATTGTTATTAAACATTACTAGTTAGGTTATTTTCGTTAAATCAATAAAGATGTAGTTTCCATTCTTTTACTTAAGTATATTTATTTAAGTAGGCTGAAACTTCATAACGATTAGTTTTAGACCGGTTTTTATTGGTTTTCAGTTCCACTTATTCAAACTTAATCAACTATTGATAGTTGCTTAACTTAACTTAAGCTTCCTATTGTCTAGGGTGTAAAATCGGAAATTTCTCGCAAATTGGCGAGCAAATAGGCAATAGCTCTATGTAACCACATGCCGGATCTGGATAGCTGGATTCACCAAAATCTTGTTTACATAATCAAAATCAAAGCATATTTCCTGGGTTATTCTGGGCAGCACTCACCACAGTCATCAATGCTGGATACAACATACCTTTGGTGATTGTTGCCCAAAATAACCCTGGAATAATATTACCTCACCAATAAAATAATGTCATTCAGAATTAACAAAATCAAAACAATGCGTGTTCATTCTAACATCCAACCACCATAATTTGTCCATTACGGTCTGCGATCATTCGGAAATAGTAGAGATTTTTATTGTTGATCTTCTTAATCTGACCTAATACATGCAGGGGTAGTGTGCTCGTTGGGGACTACACGAATGCGTCAGATGGCTACTAAATGCGAACACACGTTCGCATTCTTAAACCCTTTCATATATTTTTTGGCGATTATGTCTCGTTGAATATTTGGGAGAGAGATATCAAACTTTGAACGAATTTAAATAATGGGAAATAAAAAGATATAACATTAAGATAACTATACATGTTTTAGGGTGGATATACTTAATGTTAATTTAAACCATCCCATTTTCTCTTTGGTGTGTAAACTGATTTGGGCAACAATTCTTGAAATTACTGAAAATGTGGCTGCTATTTCCTAATATTGCGTCTACAAAATAGCATTTAACAATAATCGTGCCACGATAAACGAAGATAGCGCAAACTACAATTAGGCTCTACGAACTCGAAAGGGGAGTTGAATTATGAATTTAGAAGCGATAGAATCAATACAAAAACTAGATTAAAGTCTTATCCAGGAGAGTGGAAATTTTACTTTTTCGTTCCGTCGCCTTTGGATACGGAGAACCTATCAATTACTTTCCATCAGTTAACATAAGGAGAAAACAAGCATACTGTGGCCACTTCACGAGGAAGCCATACGTCACCCTTCTCAATTTCCCACTAATCTGTGTTAAAGCCTTTCAAACTATTGTGTTTGGTATATCTATATTTACTGCAATATATTCTCCAACCCCTAACAGTGGTTAATGTGCTGAAGGATATTTTTGTATTTTAATTATACCCCACATCCTTACTAAGTTGTGGTTTTGTAACATTGCTAGTGGCTTCAAGGGGCTATGGCATAATCAAGGTACCTTTCTCCAATACTCTGCCTCATTTGATTTGTTTACTATTTAACATGCTGAGGAAAGTAAAACAACATAAGTAGGAACACATATCAGATCGTAAACAGAGTAGTCACGTACACCTAAACACGTGTTTTAATGTAAACAAAGCAGACGTTTTAAAATCTGCATGCTTTTCTTATAGGGGATGTTTTACGTTATTTCTCGTTTGCTGGTATTTTTTTAGATATACTGCTATTTTTCCCGAGTCCCTGGGATCAAGACATTAAATTTGAGCTGTCTCCCATCATTCTGCGATTTGCCAAACTCCCACAATTTTGACTTAATATTTTCGCTTACAGAATTATATATAAAGATACCACAAGTCAGTATTATTGCAAATTAGATTTAGTGACAAACATTATTTAGTAATCAATATGTTGGCAAACAAATTCACAGGAGTAGGTTAATCAAGTGGTGGGTATTAAGAATGTCGGTTATATGCAATGTTCATTCCTATACTATTAATTATGTTTAAATATTTAATTAGGTATTTTCAATCAATAAATTTCCCCATTATTCAGTGACATCCAATTTATTATGACTACGCCAGAGGCGAATTATACAATATTCTAGCCGCTGGGTATCCTAACCACCTATACACCCGACTTTATCACATTCTATAATTGTAAAGTAACTGAAAACTCGAAATATGAATCTCTGTTAAAACGAGGTTAAATTGCCATTTGTGAAGTGAGTACTTAAAAGCGTTATTAACTAAGTGATGCTTGCATGAATAAACTGACTAGATAATTAAAGCGGTTAAATGTAAAAAGGATTGGATATAGTGATTCTCCATAGTGTAAATACCAGACATAGGTTCGCTCCAACGCCGACCAAATTCGGTAACGTTCTGCGCATCCCCCGAAGTAGACGTCATTAGTTTTGATTTTTAACGTGTTTTATTTTTACCATAAACTTTCCGTTCTGATGTAAAGATTAAAAAGTAAACAAACACGATGACAACAAGATGAAAATGACAGATGGTAGTTTGGTGGATGACTACCAGCTGATTTTCCTCGAAGATGACGTCACTAAACCTGCGCAAGAGCATACCTATGACTTGGTACTTACATCATGGTGATTCTCTATTGAGTGTTGATGGTAGTCGTATTATAACAAAGTCCCATAGGCCCTCTTCCTTTCACCATTACCTCCACAATTCGAATAAAATGGAATAGAGATGGCAGAAGGGGGTAATGTGAAGGGCAAATAGGGACTTTGCGCGGCCGCTAAGGTATTTTTAGTTAAAAACGAAACTGGATACAAGCTAATAACATAAACAAAATAATATTTATCTAATGACTAAACAAAAATTTGGATTAGACTAAAGCAAAAGCTAGCAATAAGCCAAAGAATAAGTACTGTGAAAATTAAATATGTTCAAAGTTTTTAATTGTGGCATGCCAATGACTTAATACGATGGAAAAATAATGGGTTTTTGAAAGGTTGAAGTTCTAATCTCAGTTGATTGGCTAAGGCACCGTTAGTAAAGAGTTGATCGCATTTATTAATCTTTGATCACTTGGTACATATTTTAGGGAGAGTAAAACTCTAAATAAGACTTAAAACTTAAGACATACAACCGAAGGCGTCCTGGTCTACTGCGTCCTATCAAACAAATACTTTTATAAAAACATTATTTATAAAAAGCAGGAAGGATTGAATGCCTCGATTGTAAGCTTATAATGGATTCTATAATGAGAAGCATAAATTCGTATCCGAAAAACTAGGTGGTTACAGGAAGCTGAAATAATCGATTCAGTATTTGCTGTTGGTCAGGGAGAAAAGATTGTCATTACATGGATTTAAAGCAAAATACAGTCTAACCGAAAGAAGACTGTTAATGTGTGGTGTTTTTGAGTTACATTAAAGGTTTGTCTAGTTCAGTTTTACCAGTGGGAAAACTGAAATGTTTAAAAATGCAGATGATACTTTCGTAAAATTATAGTTTTATTACTATTATCAAAATCAAAATAGGAGCTTCCAAGCATGATCCGTTTTGATACTTTCCCTCATAGTTGAAATGTTTTGTATGGAAAAACAAATAAATCTTATATTACACATTAAGTTTTAGTTTTTCCGCAAAATATCGTCTTAATTTATTTGTACCCTACACCTTAACATTGTAAATGTTAGGATAATGAAAGAGATTTGTAAAACTTGTTTAGCATAAATATCACACATTTTGCAATCCGTTCTTCACAAATATTAAAATCCCCCGGCACAGCAAACCTGCGTACTCAGCGAATTTCCGATGCTTAAATATGTATCTCATCACCATTATTATGAAGCTACTTAGCAAGTTTCATAACAATACATGCATAAGTAATTAATTGACATATAAAATTTCATTTATTCACCATAAGAATGACATTAGAGCTGAGTATGCAGGTTTGCTGCAACAAGGAAGACCAAAAATGGGTGTTTTTGCAAATATCAATATAATTCAACTAGGCTAGGTGAAGTCACAAGCGAGGTAAAACACTGTTCTTTTTCTTCACAAGAATAACATTAGAGCTGAGTAGGCAGGTTTGCTGCTACGGGGACCACACAAAATTGTGGGTTTTCTATGCGAATATCAATAGACCATAACCAAATGTAGCCACATTCCAAGTTTCATTAATATATAAGAAGCAAGGTATGAAATTTTACTTATTCCCGATTAGATTACCATTGAACAACGTTCTGTGTTTAGCACCTTCAATATCTCAGTGACCGATTGACGTAGAGCAAAAATTATAATACCAATTTTTTTTGAACGAAATGGTAAAAACTAACATTTGATTTAAAAAAGAATAAATATAAACAATAAAAATAAAAAATTTTGAACCCCCCCCCACACACACACACACATATATATGTAGTGTGTGTGTGTGTGTGTGTGTGTGTGTGTGTGTGTGTGTGTGTGTGTGTGTGTGTGTGTGTGTGTGTGTGTGTGTGTGTGTGTGTGTGTGTGTGTGTGTGTGTGTGTGTGTGTGTGTGTGTGTGTGTGTGGTGTTTTCCCTTCTGGGGAACTCAAAATGAAAAGTTATCATGATCCCGGGCGTAGGTATTACCATGCCAACAACGGTAGTTGCTTCTTCCCTATTGGGGAAATTCGCTAATTAAATAAGGTTATTTACAATTAGCTCGGGAGATCTTGTTATAGCTGGATTCATTCCTGCGGCAGACACCACATCATTATAGAATTGAGTTTCTCATATTTGTAGCGCAAACAATGAGTTAATCAAAGCAGCAACTGCTCAAATTGTTGAGGCATCAACTAATGCATTTGTTGAGGTTCGTACCGCGTGTTAAATGCATTATTTAGAAGTTGTGAAACAAATGATTCCAACATTTATTTTTCGTAACTTTAAAAAGTTTTCACTTCACAGCAGGTAAACGAAAGGTAAGCGGTATAAAACTGTATGTTTAAAGCTACTTTCCTGAGAACAAACGTTTGTAAAAGTGTAACTCTTTAAATCCTAATTGGAACCACTGGCTATGAATTCGAAGTTTTTGTTGAATATTTTAACTTTGGAAACAGCCCGTTTTTTCTTCTGGGATTGAATAATATTTCTTTGCCAACTGATTTTTTGAGTGCTTGATGAAACTTGACGACATTCGATTTATTTCAAAACTAATTGATATACAGCAAAAATATCCACTGATAAACAAGTTGCCGCTATTTCATGACGTTTCAAATTTTAATATGTATCTTATAGATTAAAATATCATTCTGATAATGGATGGGACATTTTGGAGCTATTTTTAACGTGTGACTAGGATTATTTATGGCTTTGAAGCGGGTGGTAAAATAGCTCTTAAATTAGTTAAAACACCATGTCTAATTGACTATCTGCTTTAAAAATACTATATAAATTTTGTCTTAATTTAGTAAAATAAATCGCAGGATTAAGTCAAAATAAGAGAAAAAGCAACTTTACTTTAAATCTTATAAGAAAATACTAAATAATTGTAGTAAATAAAAAGCTGAAAATGTATACATACTGTGTTTTATTTTAAAATAAAAATGTTGTGTTAAGATGCAGAAGGCAATATGACGAAAAGATCATGAAGTATTTTTTTAAAGAATTAAAAAATGGAATAAACAATATCAAAGGAATAAAATGAAAAAATAATGTGAACACAAAAAAACAAAACTAGTTTATACAAACAAATAATTTGTTATTCATTTATATTGTTATGAATATATTTTCATATATAAGTGTACAAGGCTCATTCCTCGAATATTTAAACAAAATTAAATACAACGTTCTTTAGTGAGTCATTGGCGTAGTGGTCAAAGCAACAGACTCCGGAACCATGGCAACGGCCATGTCGCGGGTTCGACTTCCAGTCCTGGCATGTCAAGTTGATCAGTTCTGCACAAATCGTCCTGTAACGCCTCCACCCTTGTTTTGCTGGATACGTTCCCCAGACAAATCCTAGGTCTATTTGGACGGGCAAAGTCCGGCTAAACTCTTAAAAAACCATAAGTAATAAAGATTCGCTTATTAACCTAACATTGGTTGAACTCGATGGCTTAACATGTGACTAACGCTATAAACTAAGGTGATAATTAACGCAAGCTCTTCCTTCACTTGTGTTACAGTAATTCATTGAAATAATAAAATAGTTTAAAACAGGGAATCCCATAAATACAGACGTTATATATCTTGTGTACATCCTACCCGATGTGTACATAGATAACTCGTGTACATCCAACCTGATGTGTACATAGATATCTCGTGTACATCCAACCCGATGTATACATAGATATCTCGTGTACATCCAACCCGATGTGTACATAGATATCTCGTGTAAATCCAACCCAATGTATACATAGAAGCCTCTTGTACATCCAACTCGATGTATACATATATATCTCGTGTACATCCAACCCGATGTATACATAGATATCTCGTGTACATCCAACCCGATGTGTACATAGATATCTCGTGTACATCCAACCTGATGTGTACATAGATATCTCTTGTACATCCGACCCGATGTATACATAGATATCTCGTGTACATCCAACCCGATGTGTACATAGATATCTCGTGTACATCCAACCCGATGTATACATAGATGTCTCGTGTACATCCAACCCGATGTATACATAGATATCTCGTGTACATCCAACCCGATGTATACATAGATATCTCGTGTACATATAACTTGATGTATACATAGATATCTTGTGTACATCCAACCCGATGTATACATAGATATCTCGTGTACATCCAACCCGATGTGTACATAGATATCTCGTGTACACCCAACCCGATGTGTACATATATATCTCGTGTACATCCAACCCAATGTATAACATAGATATCTCGTGTACATCCAACTCGATGTATACATAGATATCTCGTGTACATCCAACCCGATGTGTACATAGATATCTCGTGTAAATCCAACCCAATGTATACATAGATATCTCGTGTACATCCAACCCGATGTATACATAGATATCTCGTGTACATCCAACTCGTTGTATACATAGATATCTCGTGTACATCCAACCCGATGTATACATAGATATCTCGTGTACATCCAACCCGATGTGTACATAGATATCTCATGTACATCCGACCCGATGTATACATAGATACCTCGTGTACATCCAACCCAATGTATAACATAGATATCTCGTGTACATCCAACTCGATGTATACATAGATATCTCGTGTACATCCAACCCGATGTGTACATAGATATCTCGTGTAAATCCAACCCAATGTATACATAGATATCTCGTGTACATCCAACCCGATGTATACATAGATATCTCGTGTACATCCAACTCGTTGTATACATAGATATCTCGTGTAAATCCAACCCAATGTATACATAGATATCTCGTGTACATCCAACCCGATGTGTACATAGATATCTCGTGTAAATCCAACCTAATGTATACATAGAAGCCTCTTGTACATCCAACTCGATGTATACATATATATCTCGTGTACATCTAATCCGATGTATACATAGATATCTCGTGTACATCCAACCCGATGTGTACATAGATATCTCGTGTACATCCAACCCGATGGATACATAGATATCTCGTGTACATCCAACCCGATGCATACATAGATATCTCGTGTACATCCAACCCGATGTGTACATACATATCTCGTGTAAATCCAACCCAATGTATACATAGAAGCCTCTTGTATATCCAACTCGATGTATACATAGATATCTCGTGTACATCCAACCCGATGTATACATAGATATCTCTTGTACAACCAACCCGATGTGTACATAGATATCTCGTGTACATACAACTGATGTGTACATAGATATCCCGTGTACATCCAACTCGATGTATACATAGATACCTCGTGTACATCCAACCCGATGTGTACATAGATATCTCGTGTACATCCGACCCGATGTGTACATAGATATCTCGTGTACATCCAACTCGTTGTATACATAGATATCTCGTGTACATCCAACCCGATGTATACATAGATATCTCGTGTACATCCAACCCGATGTGTACATAGATATCTCATGTACATCCGACCCGATGTGTACATAGATATCTCGTGTTCATCCAACTCTTGTGTTCGATAGTATTTACTTTACTATTACAGAAAAAACAACGAAACTAGTCACGCCAATCTTTCACCTAAAATTGTGTTTTTGTTGTTGTTTTTTAGAAAACTGATACTTTTACATCACCACAGGAGGACATTCTGGATGAAGTCATGAGATATTATTAAATTTATTTAACATAAGACAAACTCAAAAAAAAAACCGTTGAGTATAATATTACATAATTCGATCTACATCGTACAAATATACCAAAATGACAGCTAGTCAGTTACAATTAAAAGCAATTATCTAACTATTGATACTTCGCTACTTACAACCGAATTATCGATTTAAGGTAGTGATTTCAGCAAGTTACTGTTAGCTAAATTTAAAATGTTAACCTTAGAAACTATTTTTTAACATGACTTAAGCTTATTTACATATCTGCAAGAAATTCTGTGAGCAACAACGGGGAAGTCTAGAATATCTGAGAGTAAGCATTTATGTATGATATTATAAGTATCTTTAAAATCATTAGTTAAAGGTGCACATAGCTAAAACCAGACCATAAAAGGACAATTAGGTCGGAAGTAATGGGGTTTTGAAGTTAAGACAGTTGCATTCCAAATTTGGCCGGATGCCACTTTTGACGTAGTTGTCCGACTGAGATCAGATTTGCAGCGTTGTATTCCACTAACAAACACCTTTAATTTAAGTATAACATTCCTTTTAATTTCCTTCCCTTTATTTATGTTTTTAATTCCAGGTATTCTTCTGACTCTTTTAGGGCCACTCCGAGTGGAAAAAAGAACTATTTCAGTTGGAAGAAACCCAAAGTTTTATTATAAATAATTTTCAGAAAATATAAATAAAGTCAGCAATTATACAACCTATATAACATGCAACTTATCGTTGAAAATTACTGTATTTAATATTGTTTATGCTAAAGAGAGATTTTCATTCGTACCGCCAGAAGTTTTGATTTCCACATAACCACAAGTGCGGTAGCACTATGTCAAGGTTATAACACAATAACGCCAGAGGAGCATCGCATTACGGCCACTTTATCGGTACCCAAGTTTTCCCATTCCTTTTCATGCCCCTTGATTAAACCCGATTTCTGTCATATTAACAAAAATATATTACACGTTTTCGTATTTTTTGTAACAGAAATAATTGATGCCATATTTTGATATTTAGTGACTAACATTATAATTGTAGATTTATACTTTTGTGTAAAAATTATTAGACTACTCCAATTAAATTTTTGTATAAATTATTTTATTACAAGAGAATTTATGTATAAAACGCTAATTTTTGAATGTATATGATCAAATGGAGAATTCGCTTTGCCAAATTTGTAGGTGTCATTAGACAAAAGTCTAACAAATTGCAAATCAAAATTTGTTTAGTATTTCCTACATGTGTCAAAATTCAGTAAATATCCCAGATTATCTCGGGGCTTCATGTTATTGCCCTTCAAAGTTGCTACGTGTATCCATGGCAGATAATTTTTTTTAGTCAGGTCATTATATAACCATTTGTGTAGTTGCAAACGTTAATCAATTTGTCCACAGAATGCAGCCCAAATAAATGTTTCCCGCTCTCCAAGATTCTTCCCGGAGTAATTGGGATCGTCTGGCCTCAGAACCGGCGAGAGTAGATAGTACTAGTTTTTCTCGCTGGCCCTGGTCTGGCCTAGTTTCTTGAATTTTTATATCGAAATGAAAATCGATCGTGGCCAAGACTCAGCGGGTAAAATATGGCCTTCAATTATACAAACTTCAAAAAAGGTTTACTACAGCTAGGAAATTATATAGCATTATTTCCAGATTCTTGTGAGGTGTAGATGGAACTATTGTATAATTTACACGATCAATGAAAGATTTAAAAATAGTTAGACATTTTTAAGGGTTAGCCTAAAATCATGTTGGCAAAGTTTTTATCAAAGTTACAAAAAGTTTCATAGCAAATAATTTTGGGCAATCCGAGATAACTGATATTTGAAATTACCTTATTATTTGGCAAAATATCTTACAAAAATCAGACCCACTGCATGTTATGGTCTGTTGAGGCAAAGAAGAAACCAAAATTCAATGTTAACTTTATCTTAAAATTATTTAAACGCAGTTTAAGAAAAATAAAAACACTGTTTCCGAAATCAGTTTTGTACTAGAAGTTTTAATCTTTTAAAAATATAAAATGGCCAAATCGTAGTTCTTGTGATTGAATAGACAATAAACTACCAAACGTAGGCTTTCTCTTTAACCACTCTTACTGACATTGAACTGTGGTGTTTTTAAGACTTTTATTTAAAGCTAGTACAAATCTCCATACTCAAATTCTTCAGCATATTTTTATTCCAACTTTGTTAACCTGGAAATTGCCAGCCCCCTTCCTTTGACACATACAACTATGGTTCTATATGTTAATTTATACTCTACTATTACGCATAGTAATGTAATAAACTACAGGTAGGTGTTCTATTAGTATGTAATGTAGAACAGGTCGACATTAGATAGTAACAAGACCAGGGTTTGGACCGTTCCCTATCAAAACGTTAAAAAATGCCACTGGCATAGATATACAAACAAAAATGTAACTATTTATTATAAAATTAACTTCTGCTATATTATTATTATGACACAAGAAAAACATAATCGAAAATAAGGTCCTATAGTGTGTGGATTGGTTCTCCAGTAAGGTCACGATGAATGCACATGCCGGTTGTCAACTGCATTGAAATGTTTATGCTACTGGGTGGGGAACTGAACGAATCGTAGCGCGAAATATTAAAAACTGATTAGGATCCGGGCTGATTCAATTCCGGAATGAACGGTTTCCATCGCATCGAGGGGAGTGCTCGAATTGTTTCACGAAACATTAAAAACTGAACGGGTTCTTGCTAAGTCAATTCCGGACTGAGTGGTTTAAATCGTCTCTTACTATTTCTGTGAGGGTCTATGATGGTTTGGCGAAACGATTTCCCGTAAGGAAGCGATTTTGACCTGTAGAACCCGACTTGACCCTTTTTGATGACTCGACATTATATATTCCCGACAGTTCCACCTCCATTAGGTAATACGGATATGTCCGGCACTACTGACCGTGGTACGCCTCCAAGGTCCGCACATACTTCGTAAAGGTCTGTACAGGCGATAGAATTAAGTTTTTATAGCTAACCGGAAGATACCTCGTAAAAACAGCTGTAAGGTCACGTGATAACCAATACAATCTGCAGTGTTGCTGGAAAAACGATATTCATCGTACCATATTTTCCTCATCATCGTAGTTAAAACAAACATTGGTTAACTACTTACATACTTTGATCAGCTGCGATTTTATGAAACTAATATATTGCTTTGATTTATTTGTATTATTACATTAATGTATTACGAGTCCAGTGCATGCCCAGTAGCAATTTAAAAATAGCTGTACCATTATTATATCCTGTAAGGTTGGCAATACTTAAGTTATTGATTTATGGATCAGCTGCATATAAAAAATATTTATGCGTAATATTTTATGCGTGATATAAAAAAACGTGTACACGTTCGGAAGGATCAATATGCAGAGTACGAGCATGCACTGTAAACCCAACGATGAAGGAGAGTGGGAGAGGAAGCCGAAGACGACACCGAGCGCGGTGTCAGATGCAGAGTACGAGCATGCACTGTAAACCCAACGATGAAGGAGAGTGGGAGAGGAAGCCGAAGACGACACCGAGCGCAGTGTCAGATGCAGAGTACGAGCATGCACTGTAAACCCAACGATGAAGGAGAGTGGGAGAGGAAGCCGAAGACGACACCGAGCGCAGTGTCAGATGCAGAGTACGAGCATGCACTGTAAACCCAACGATGAAGGAGAGTGGGGAGAGGAAGCCGAAGACGACACCGAGCGCACTGTAAACCCAACGATGAAGGAGAGTGGGAGAGGAAGCCGAAGACGACACCGAGCGCAGTGTCAGATGCAGAGTACGAGCATGCACTGTAAACCCAACGATGAAGGAGAGTGGGAGAGGAAGCCGAAGACGACACCGAGCGCAGTGTCAGATGCAGAGTACGAGCATGCACTGTAAACCCAACGATGAAGGAGAGTGGGGAGAGGAAGCCGAAGACGACACCGAGCGCACTGTAAACCCAACGATGAAGGAGAGTGGGAGAGGAAGCCGAAGACGACACCGAGCGCAGTGTCAGATGCAGAGTACGAGCATGCACTGTAAACCCAACGATGAAGGAGAGTGGGGAGAGGAAGCCGAAGACGACACCGAGCGCACTGTAAACCCAACGATGAAGGAGAGTGGGAGAGGAAGCCGAAGACGACACCGAGCGCAGTGTCAGATGCAGAGTACGAGCATGCACTGTAAACCCAACGATGAAGGAGAGTGGGGAGAGGAAGCCGAAGACGACACCGAGCGCACTGTAAACCTAACGATGAAGGAGAGTGGGGAGAGGAAGCCGAAGGCGACACCGAGCGCAGTGTCAGATGCAGAGTACGAACATGCACTGTAAACCCAACGATGAAGGAGAGTGGGGAGAGGAAGCCGAAGACGACACCGAGCGCACTGTAAACCCAACGATGAAGGAGAGTGGGGAGAGGAAGCCGAAGACGAACCGAGCGCAGTGTCAGATGCAGAGTACGAGCATGCACTGTAAACCCAACGATGAAGGGGAGTGGGAGAGGAAGCCGAAGACGACACCGAGCGCAGTGTCAGATGCAGAGTACGAGCATGCACTGTAAACCCAACGATGAAGGAGAGTGGGAGAGGAAGCCGAAGACGAAACCGAGCGCAGTGTCAGATGCAGAGTACGAGCATGCACTGTAAACCCAACGATGAAGGAGAGTGGGGAGAGGAAGCCGAAGACGACACCGAGCGCACTGTAAACCCAACGATGAAGGAGAGTGGGGAGAGGAAGCCGAAGACGACACCGAGCGCACTGTAAACCCAACGATGAAGGAGAGTGGGGAGAGGAAGCCGAAGACGACACCGAGCGCAGTGTAAACCCAACGATGAAGGAGAGTGGGGAGAGGAAGCCGAAGACGACACCGAGCGCAGTGTCAGAGAAAATCAAGGAAGGACGGGTCCGTGTCCGCCGGTTTCGATGGTAACTCAGATGATGGAGATTCATGCAACGGTGGTTACAGTTCTAAAGAAGGATCGAATTTCGTAAGCGGCGGACAAAAAAAGTCAATCCAAACAATGACAATGGTTGTGATATCGAGCCTTTGGGATTGAATGAAGCCACTTCATCTTTCAAAAACTGATTGAGGACTGCCACCATACGGAATACAGTTTTCACCAAAGAATTAATCACATTTTTAAATACTTGTAAATAGTTAGTGTTACAAAAGTAAACAGAATGTGTAGTGAGAGACAATCTCAAGGTGGACTCGGCGTTCCACGTGGAACATGTCGCAAAACGAAATTTGTAGTGAGAGACAATCTCAAGGTGGACTCGGCGTTCCACGTGGAACATCTCGCAAAACGAAATTTGTAGTGAGAGACAATCTCAAGGTGGACTCGGTGTTCCACGTGGACCATCTCGCAAAACAGAATGTGTAGTGAGAGACAATCTCAAGGTGGACTCGGCGTTCCACGTGGAACATCTCGCAAAACAGAATGTGTAGTGAGAGACAATCTCAAGGTGGACTCGGCGTTCCACGTGGAACATCTCGCAAAACAGAATGTGTAGTGAGAGACAATCTCAAGGTGGACTCGGCGTTCTACGTGGAACATCTCGCAAAACAGAATGTGTAGTGAGAGACAATCTCAAGGTGGACTCGGTGTTCCACGTGGTCCATCTCGCAAAACAGAATGTGTAGTGAGAGACAATCTCAAGGTGGACTCGGTGTTCCAAGTGGACCATCTCGCAAAACAGAATGTGTAGTGAGAGACAATCTCAAGGTGGACTCGGCGTTCCACGTGGACCATCTCGCAAAACAGAATGTGTAGTGAGAGACAATCTCAAGGTGGACTCGGTGTTCCACGTGGAACATCTCGCAAAACGAAATCCGTAATAAATGTCATTTTAGAATTTTGAATTATCTCTATATATGTAAATACTTCATGCCCTAGCAATATCTATGATCCATAGGAGATAACCTACATCACCGAAGATAGTATATTTGTCAAATAAAATCATAAAAAAGTGTACTGTAGTAAACATAACATCCGGTAATCATAATTGTTTGGCTTCATAAATTAATAGTTTTGGAAAATAAACTAAATTAAATAACTTACTTCCATTCATTATTATTTATAACTTAGAGACGGGGAAAATGAGAATGCTTATAAAATAAATAAATGCCTACTTGATGGGGGTCAAACTAATAACCGCTAAATACTTTCCTTTACACAGAATATGAGAGTGTATGAGTTTATCACTAAAACATTCCTGACAACGAATTTGTTTTTTGAAAATGTTGTCCAAAGCTCTCTAACTATCGCTGAGCCGCTTACAATTTATTTTCATAAAACTAATTGGAGTAATGGATGGTTTTATAAATAAACGTTGAAATGACGGTTGGACCATGGCAAGACAGTTTCATACATTGATGTGTTGTGTTCTAGAAGCACAGTATTGATCTAGATCCTCGTGTGGCGGATTTCCATTGTTAAACCCACCTGTCAGGTCAGGATTACGTGGCACAGCTCAGGTGTTAATTATCTAATGGGGCCAGAATCATGTGGCCAGAATCCGTTTATCAGACGTAACACGTCCGATGCCCGGGTTTAAGATATATTCTAGAACAATTCCAGCTGGTCTTTATAACCACACACTTACGAATGTTACTCTTTATGCGTCTATGCGTCTAATTGCTTTGTATCGCATAAATCTTTCTTCTAGACTAAACGGAAGTTTAAAATTGGAAAATACATAATCACTATTATTATTATGTCTTTCAATTAGCTTGCACTGTAGGAAGATCTTAAATGATATAATACAATTAAAATACCCCCGTCATAGCAAACCTGCGTAATCAGCGAATTTACAATGTATATATATGTCTTAGTGTCACATAAAGCCGCTTATAAAGTTTCATACAAATACTTTACAAATAAGTGGTATTTACAATTTGAATTATTCTCCATAAGAATCATTGGGGATGAGTAAGCAGGTTTGTCGCAACAAGGAATACAAAAAATGGGCTTTTATGTAAATATTAATATAGCTTAACTAGGTAAAGCCACATGCCAAGTTTCATCAATATAATTTCACAAATAAGCGATATACAACATTTTAATTACTCTCCATGTTTCTATAAAAAAAGTAAGGGAACTGAATAAGCAGGTTTACTGCAACGAGAAACGCAAAAAATGGGCCAACTAGATGAAGCCACAATTAAGTTTTATTAATTTATGTTTATAATTAAGGAGGAAAAATATTTTACTTATTCTCCATAAGAATAACATGGGGGCTGAGTATGCTGAGTAGGCTGAGGTTTTCTGCTAAGGGAGACATCGATAAAAATGGCTTTCTTTGTGAAAGTGACAGTAGACCACAACCAGATGAATCGGTATACCAAGTATTGTCAGTAAACGTTCATAAATAAACGAAATCCAAAGTTGATCTTATTAGCCATAAGAATAATATTGGGCAATGCACTGTATTTAGCACTTTCAATATCTCGGTAACCGATTGACGTAAGATAAATGATAAAAACTCAAATTGTGTGTTTTTTAAGCTGAATACAATGGTAAAACTAAAATTTGACTTTTTTAAATATTTATGTAAAAAATTCAAAAAATCTTTGTTGGGGTACAAAACCCCCCCAAAATACCCCTTAAGATTGGTCGATATGTCTGGTTTTTGAACTTAAAGTCAAATGTTACTTTACACGTTTATACAAAATTTCATCAAAATCCGATCTTTTTTAAGAGAGTTATCGTACCCACGGACACACATATATACTACTTTCATTAAAATTTTTAAAATGATTAAAACAAAATACCCTTTATTAGTTTTATTTAGTTTATTTTGACGACTAGTTTCAACTATTAGATAATTTTCAATAAACATACAGTTTTGAACGAATTGTATTTTTGACATCTGGGGACCCCAAAACGAAAAGTTATCATTGTCTCGGGTCTAGGTCTTACCATCGCGACTGCAGTAATAGCTTATTCCCTATAGGGGAAATTTGATCAAAACTAAAAATCAATTTGATCATTTCAAGAAGTTCAAATTTACAACCTCTTAGTGGAAAGCTCACTTGAGCAGGTTTAGATCGCATCTCGATAGCTTGACAGAATGAGGTTTCGAGGATCTCATTATTGTAAAGCGCTTCAGTAAACACGGCATCGGACTTGTTAACTTCTAATAGTGCCAGTGTAGTTCGCTGAAATACTTACCGGTAAAATAATACTTCTTAAATTACTTTACACATTATATGTTATCAAAAATATGTTTCATATTTCTCTTATTGTTTTAATTATAATAAGTTTTGGCGCATGAACACGACTTATTTTACAACAATGAATAGTTTTATTCACTTACAGTGTAATACGTATTTCGTTATTAACATACTCAGTTTATAAATATACTAGCTAATACCTGCAAGCTTCGCCCCACAAATGATTTATACAAACTATGATAATTGTGAGTGCTGCATTCTGTGGTTAGCCCGTGGAACTACTACGAATCAAGATCAGCTGTTGGTATTTTCATCAGCCAAAAATGAGTGACCATAAAGGCGGTCCCACACTTCTCGCGAACACGCCCGAAAATTCAGCCGAACCGAATGTTCAAAGTATTCGCGAGAAGTGTGGGAGCTGCACGAACTTTTGAATACATGCGGGGGGAAGGGACGGAATGTTCAATGAACATTCGGGAGAATGTTCGGCCGAACGTTTAGGCCTGTTAGCGAGAAGTGTGGGACCGCCGTAAAGAATGAATACATGGGAACTTTGTCGGGGTCTCTGCCCTGAGGTCAGATCAGGATGAAAACCATTTAGTTTTCCTATTTAATGCCTAAAGAATGAAGTTAAAAATTTCAACTTTCTAGTTAAATAGGAGAATTCATGATGAGTGAGTGAGTGAGTGAGTGAGTGAGTCAGTCAGTGAGTGAGGGCTTTGCCTTTTATAGGTATAGAAGATGTCAGTCACTCATGATGAGTGAGTAATGAGTCAGTCAGTCAGTGAGTGAGGGCTTTGCCTTTTATAGGTATAGAAGATGTCAGTCACTCATGATGAGTGAGTGAGTGAGTCAGTCAGTGAGTGAGGGCTTTGCCTTTTATAGGTATAGAAGATGTCAGTCACTCGTAATGAGTGAGTGAGTGAGTCAGTCAGTGAGTGAGGGCTTTGCCTTTTATAGGTATAGAAGATGTCAGTCACTCATGATGAGTGAGTAGTGAGTCAGTCAGTCAGTGAGTGAGGGCTTTGCCTTTTATAGGTATAGAAGATGTCAGTCACTCATGATGAGTGAGTGAGTGAGTCAGTCAGTGAGTGAGGGCTTTGCCTTTTATAGGTATAGAAGATGTCAGTAACTCGTAATGAGTGAGTGAGTGAGTCAGTCAGTGAGTGAGGGCTTTGCCTTTTATAGGTATAGAAGATGTCAGTCACTCATGATGAGTGAGTGAGTGAGGCAGTCAGTGAGTGAGGGCTTTGCCTTTTATAGGTATAGAAGATGTCAGTCACTCGTAATGAGTGAGTGAGTGAGTCAGTCAGTGAGAGAGGGCTTTGCCTTTTATAGGTATAGAAGATGTCAGTCACTCATGATGAGTGAGTAGTGAGTCAGTCAGTCAGTGATTGAAGGCTTTGCCTTTTATAGGTATAGATGATGTCGCCTAATACACATTGCCTAGTTTCTAATCATCAACACGCTTATATGGTTTATTAACGTCATTTAACGTCGGTTTTAAATTGTAATTTTGGGATTGGCGCTTGAATGTAACCACAGCAGCTAATTTGTGAGTGATTTCGTAACAAATCTTTTATATCTTCTAATCTAATCTTCTATACTTATGAGCGCTAGAAGTAATTATGTGGCTGAAACTCTTCTTACAATTAGAATCGATTTAATTCTTTCAATGTCTTTGGATAGAGAGCGGTTTGAAGTTGTTTCATCCAACGTTTTTATAAATGTCGAACTTAAAATAAACGCTCTATCTTACCTCAAAGATTCCATTTTGTCCTTAAGGTTGATAACAAGTTTATTTGAATTTAAAACGGAATCAGCTGTTGATACAATGAAACACAGTTTAAAAAGCATTAAAATATGTTACGATATAAACGTAAACACACAAACTAATGAAATGGCAAGACAATTTACACATGAATTGTAATTCAGTAACAAAAATAGCAACAGGTCCACTAATTCTCATTATATATCAGTCGGCTTAATATACAAAAGGCAACGCCATCACTCACTCATCAATTCTACAGCTTCCCGGCAAGCTAGAATGGTGAAATTTGGTACATTGATTCTTTATGTCTAAAATATGAAAGTTAAAGTGTTTTCATACCGATTCGTCCATAGGGATTTGCCCTACGGGGCTTCAAAGTTACCATGTGTTCCTTATGGACATTTGAAAATTCAATCAGCTGATCTAGATTCGTAGTATTTCCACGGGCTAACCACAGAATGCAGCACACACAACTGACATAGTTTACGCGGGAAAAGCTGAAACGGGACTATTAGTATATCATATAAAAAAGTTCGTAACGATTCTTGCATGTATATAAATAACCTAGCTGCCTGCCATTGTACCCGGTTTCACACGGGAATAAAACCTGTGGTGTGTGCTGCATTCTGTGGTTAACCCGTGGAAATGAGCTGATGATGAATCATGATCAGCTCATACCAAAGTGAATGTCCATAAGAATAACATTGGATTGGAACTTTGAGTCCCCGTGGGGCGTGGGAATTTCTTAAAATCCTTTCTTAGAGGTTACCTTTGTCATAGAAAGAGTATACGTGCCAAATTTCGTGGTTGTAGGTGTAGAGGTTTGGCCTGGGGGATGATCGGGTTTTCGTATTTATAGATATAAATAAAAAATAAAAAAGCAAAATAAAATTCTATAGGCGCTTCGTGACTTTTAAGTTACAGTGTTTACATGACTGGAATGAGGAATTTTATTTGGACAGTTAATTACTTCAAATTATTAACATAGCTCCTTAAAATATCAAATGTTTCACTATTTCAAGCAGCCCAAAAAAGAAGTAATGCCCTCCATAGACCCTGTTGTTTAACCAAGATTGTGAGGCATATTAAAATTGAAACTGTTAAACCAATACTAAACAAATCCAACTATAACCATGTGGTTATCCTACTCATCGTTTATGCTGCTCACCTAATTTAATAGGATCATTAAATACATTTACAACAGATTGTTTTATCAAAAATTTCAACCATTATTTACCCGAGTATTCATATTTTGCAGCAAAAGCAATGGGCGAGTAATTTCCAAGGACCGCATTCAAGGAGTCATATTTCGTTTCCCAGATGTTATTATATACACCCCGTTGCAGCAAACCTGCATACTCAGCGAATTTCAAATGGCACATCATCACGTCATCCGTAATGAAGTCACTTACATCAAAGCATATTCATAAATAAGCGAGATTTAACATTATATTTATTCTACATAAAAAAAACTTGGACATTTATGTTCTATTTGCATACTTCATAATAGTGTTTTATTTATTTTAGACTAAATAATGAATGAACTCCATAATATCTCTCTGATCGATTATTTATAAATGACTTTAATTCCAATTCTAAAGATTTTCACCAACAGACTGTCAAACAGACTCAGGTTATTTACCGTACTTTGAAATCCTGGTAAACTTGGAATTGGCATAGATCAAATCAGAAAATTGAGGGAATTTTGATAAAACAATTAAAAAGGAAAGGATTTTGAAGAAGTTTAAAAATGTAAATTTTATTTCTAGCATTCTAAATTAAAATATGCTACCGTATTTAAAATGAAGTTTGTATTGATTAAACAATTGGAGGTTACAACATGATCATGCAACCATGTGAGATAAAACTAATCTCGAACTTCAATTCATCTAAACTTAAATAATTTGTTTGAAAACTAAGTAAGAGTTTTATTTAACTTGTAATTTAAATTAATTACCTGTCATTTCTTGCTGAAACTACTGGAAAACCTTTATTGAAACAGCTTGAAGGAACTGTCTCGATACGACAGATATTTTAGGAATAAAAGCTTTCACCAAACCGGCAAGAAGTAAAAAAGTAGTAAAAAACCAATTAAGTTCCAGCTACCAAAAAGTTAAAAAGCATTTCATACAAACACAAAGTTAACACGAGAGAGGGACAGTCGTCACTTTGTTTTATGTTATTGCCAGAAAGCCTCTACCGCCATAACGACACATCTTGGGTCCTTCTGTGCCATAAACTCGCTACCCATTTTATCTTACAGTGTAAATCTCACCATTAGGATGTTAGGTGTAAGTATACTCGAATATAAATCTGATGTACAAATACAAACATAACTTAAATGGAAATCGATTTAATAAACTTAACCTTTTCACATAACTCATGCGTTTCTAGAAGAGTGAAGCGTGCATAACATGACCTCGTTAAAGTTAATTAACGTATACAAATTGTTATTATAACTTCTAATGATCAATAAATCCCAGTAAAACATATAATTCCTTACTACAACGGTTGGAATCATAAACACATCTTACAACATAGTCGTTAAGTATAAAAAGGCCTTTTTGTTTAAGGAAATGGGAACAGAACCGAATCATGGGCCTAAGAGCTCAAAAAAGATCAACCCCCCGAACAAACCTCTTCTGTAGTGGTTGAGTAATGAATAAATAAATAAACAAACAAACATCGATGTTTTGGGATAAGTAGATCTTAAAACGCTAGGTAGTTTAGAAGTTAAATCGCTATATCGCAAGGTAGGCTATATAGTTTAATCGCTATATCGCAAGGTAGGCTATATAGTTTAATCGCTATATCGCTAGGTAGGCTATATAGTTTAATCGCTATATCGCAAGGTAGGCTATATAGTTTAATCGCTATATCGCAAGGTAGGCTATATAGTTTAATCGCTATATCGCAAGGTAGGCTATATAGTTTAATCGCTATATCGTAAGGTAGGCTATATAGTTTAATCGCTATATCGCAAGGTAGGCTATATAGTTTAATCGCTGATGAACACTATATAATTCGTGTAATAATTTTGAGATGTAAATATCACTTTTTAAAGTAGTAATTCAGAACAAAAGGCAAACAGGAAAAGTCCGAATTGCTGGTGCTGGTAGGTTTTTCATGTCATTTTCGTGTGCCAGGGAGTTGGAATAGGCCTGGAGACGATGGTTTCAATACTTCCTTGGGCTGAATGCTGACGAGATCAGTCTTGACCGGCCGGCGTGTCTGTACTCTTGTTACGTCAGTCTGAGGTTTAGAGTTCCATCTCAGTCGGGACTGTGGAATTTTCGTACTGTCTAAAAGTGCATAGTAGGTTAGCTAATCCGCTGTACTATTAGGCATAACAGATAAGAGGGCAACCGGAAAATCCAATCGATGGTTTTTTAAATACAAAAAAGGTTGACTGGTTCACATTTCACCATTTACCAGCCACTACCTAGGCATAACAGTAACTACGAAAAGGTCTTGCCAAGAGTCTACTTGGCCTTGGATTTTGTAATTGCCTGTGATAGAACGGTTGCAGTGGTTGTACGACTACCATATTGTCTGTGATAGAACAGTTGCAGTGTTGTACGAATACCATATTGCCTGTGATAGAACAGTTGCAGTAGTTGTACGAATACCATATTTCCTGTGATAGAACAGTTGCAGTGGTTGTACGACTACAATATTGTCTGTGATAGAACAGTTGCAGTGGTTGTACGACTACCATATTGCCTGTGATAGAACAGTTGCAGTGGTTGTACGACTACAATATTGTCTGTGATAGAACAGTTGCAGTAGTTGTACGACTACCATATTGTCTGTGATAGAACAGTTGCAGTGGTTGTACGACTACCATATTGCCAGTGATAGAACAGTTGCAGTGGTTGTACGACTACCATATTACCTGTGATAGAACAGTTGCAGTGGTTGTACGACTACCATATTGTCTGTGATAGAACAGTTGCAGTGGTTGTACGACTACCATATTGTCTGTGATAGAACAGTTGCAGTGGTTGTACGACTACCATATTGCCTGTGATAGATCAGTTGCAGTGGTTGTACGACTACCATATTGTCTGTGATAGAACAGTTGCAGTGGTTGTTCGACTACCATATTGTCTGTGATAGAGCAGTTGCAGTGGTTGTACGACTACAATATTGTCTATGATAGAACAGTTGCAGTGGTTGTACGACTACCATATTGTCTGTGATAGAACAGTTGCAGTGTTGTACGAATACCATATTGCCTGTGATAGAACAGTTGCAGTAGTTGTACGAATACCATATTGCCCGTGATAGAACAGTTGCAGTGGTTGTACGACTACAATATTGTCCTTGATAGAACAGTTGCAGTGGTTGTACGACTACCATATTGCCTGTGATAGAACAGTTGCAGTGGTTGTACGACTACAATATTATCTGTGATAGAACAGTTGCAGTGGTTGTACGACTACCATATTGTCTGTGATAGAACAGTTGCAGTGGTTGTACGACTACCATATTGCCAGTGATAGAACAGTTGCAGTGGTTGTACGACTACCATATTGCCTGTGATAGAACAGTTGCAGTGGTTGTACGACTACCATATTGCCGGTGATAGAACAGTTGCAGTGGTTGTACGACTACCATATTGCCTGTGATAGAACAGTTGCAGTGGTTGTACGACTACCATATTGTCTGTGATAGAACAGTTGCAGTGGTTGTACGACTACCATATTGTCTGTGATAGAACAGTTGCAGTGGTTGTACGACTACAATATTGTCTGTGATAGAACAGTTGCAGTGGTTGTACGACTACCATATTGTCTGTGATAGAACAGTTGCAGTGGTTGTACGACTACCATATTGCCTGTGATAGATCAGTTGCAGTGGTTGTACGACTACCATATTGTCTGTGATAGAACAGTTGCAGTGGTTGTTCGACTACCATATTGTCTGTGATAGAACAGTTGCAGTGGTTGTACGACTACCATATTGTCTGTGATAGAACATTTGCAGTGGTTGTACGACTACCATATTGTCTGTGATAGAACAGTTGCAGTGTTGTACGAATACCATATTGCCTGTGATAGAAAAGTTGCAGTAGTTGTACGAATACCATATTGCCTGTGATAGAACAGTTGCAGTGGTTGTACGACTACAATATTGTCTGTGATAGAACAGTTGCAGTGGTTGTACGACTACCATATTGCCTGTGATAGAACAGTTGCAGTGGTTGTACGACTACAATATTGTCTGTGATAGAACAGTTGCAGTGGTTGTACGACTACCATATTGTCTGTGATAGAACAGTTGCAGTGGTTGTACGACTACCATATTGCCAGTGATAGAACAGTTGCAGTGGTTGTACGACTACCATATTGCCTGTGATAGAACAGTTGCAGTGGTTGTACGACTACCATATTGTCTGTGATAGAACAGTTGTAGTGGTTGTACGACTACCATATTGTCTGTGATAGAACAGTTGCAGTGGTTGTACGACTACCATATTGTCTGTGATAGAACAGTTGCAGTGGTTGTACGACTACCATATTGTCTGTGATAGAACAGTTGCAGTGGTTGTACGACTACAATATTGTCTGAGATAGAACAGTTGCAGTGGTTGTACGACTACCATATTGTCTGTGATAGAACAGTTGCAGTGGTTGTACGACTACCATATTGCCTGTGATAGAACAGTTGCAGTGGTTGTACGACTACCATATTGTCTGTGATAGAACAGTTGCAGTGGTTGTACGACTACAATATTGTCTGTGATAGAACAGTTGCAGTGGTTGTACGACTACCATATTGTCTGTGATAGAACAGTTGCAGTGGTTGTACGACTACCATATTGCCTGCGATAGAACAGTTGCAGTGGTTGTACGACTACCAAATTGTCTGTGATAGAACAGTTGCAGTGGTTGTACGACTACCATATTGTCTGTGATAGAACAGTTGCAGTGGTTGTACGACTACCATATTGTCTGTGATAGAACAGTTGCAGTGCTTGTACGACTACCATATTGTCTGTGATAGAACAGTTGCAGTGGTTGTACGACTACCATATTGTCTGTGATAGAACAGTTGCAGTGGTTGTACGACTACAATATTGTCTGTGATAGAACAGTTGCAGTGGTTGTACGACTACTATATTGCCTGTGATAGAACAGTTGCAGTTGTTGTACGACTACAATATTGCATGTGATAGAACAGTTGCAGTGGTTGTACGACTACAATATTGTCTGTGATAGAACAGTTGCAGTGGTTGTACGACTACCATATTGCCTGTGATAGAACAGTTGCATTGGTTGTGCGACTACCATATTGCCTGTAATAGAACAGTTGGAGCGGTTGTACGACTACCATATTGCCTGTGATAGAACAGTTGCAGTGGTTGTACGACTAACATATTGCCTGTGATAGAACAGTTGCAGTGGTTGTACGACTACCATATTCCTCTTTCGTGTTACTTGTTGAGTCTTGTAATTTTGCCCACGTGTTCTGGTCCTTGTTTTTTAGAACCACTGCTTTTACAACTGTGACGTCCCCATGATTGTTCTAATATGACATTTCCCCTTGGGACCCACCGTAACTACCACAGATAAAAGAATATCAAATTTTTGCGGCCTAAGTTTTCTAACTTCCGCTCTAAATATTGCTCTTTGGCAAACAATTTTGTGATATAAGAGCTCAGATGGAACATTTCTTAGCACCGTTGGATGTCTTGATCCAGTTTGAGGTTACAGACTTACAGTAGCCTTAGTGACAATCCAGGATTTGTTTAAACAATAACCAAACGTTATTGCTATAACGAAATATTACGGCTAATTTAATTTTAAATGAAGACACTTCCATCATTGAGACTTGGTGTTAGTAATATAAACCTCTTATACTTGTAAACGGAAACTTAATACGAGGTTTTCTTTGATATCTTTTAATACACAAACACACTACTACTTCATTACTTGTTTACAGCTTTCATTTATGATTCAATTATCTTCCTGGATCAGGTTGTATCCATAAGTCAAGAATATATCTGATCACTCAGAGATGTAACACGAGTTTTAACAAAATCTTCAAATTTTAAAGTTACTCAACTGTCTATGGATTTAACAAACCGACCATTATTCTAGCGGCATGGACATTCTTTATTGTATGCATGCTATAACAGTATGATGTTCTTACATACAGTTAGTGTTTACATGTAACGCAATAAAAGTAAGCTTTAACTACAAAGACCCGGACTGTCGTCATCTGCTGGAAGCGATGACGTTAAATCCTAGTGGTTTTATGAGCGGTAAAAAGGGTCATCAATACAAAACCAAGGGATATTCCAGACTTACCCCTTTGGGATACGATTGGAGTCCTTTAAGAGACTATTAGTTCTGTAAACTTACTGATAGAATACTTAATTTCACTAGAAATTGAATCAATATAACAAACAAGTTCCATATTCTACAGATTAATAAAATACCCCCGTAGCAGAAAACCTGCGTTCTCAGCGATTTTCCGATGCACATATATGTTTCTTAATACCACATAAAGCCACATACCAAGTTTCATCAACATACGTTCAAAAATAAACGATTTATGACATTTTAATTATTCTCCATAAGAACAACATGGCGGCTGACTATGCAGGGTTGCTGAAGCATGTAAAACAAAAAAATGGGGTTTTATACAAATATCAATATAACTCAAGAAGGTAAAGCCACATACCAAATTTTATTAATTTATGTCCATAATTAAGGGAGATAACACGTTACTTATTCTCCATAAGAATAACATGGGAGCGAGTACGCAGGTTTTCTGCCATGGGAACTATCAGCCAACAAATATTTTTTAGTGCAAATATCAATAGACCAAACGATATGAAGCAATATGCCAAGTTTCATCAGTATAAGTTGATAAATAAGCGAGATATACAATTTTTCTTATTCTCCATAAGAATAACATTCTGCAACGTACTGTGTTTAGCACTTTCAATATCTCTGCAACCATTTGACGTAGAGCAATGATCAAAACACCAAATTGTGCGTATTTTTAAGCTGATTCCAATAGAAAAAACTAACATTTGACTTTTTCAAAAATTATTTGTAAAAAACTCAAAAAACCCATTTTTGGGGTACAAAACCCCTCTAAAAACCCCTTTAGGTAAGTCGATCCGTCTGGTTTTCGAACTTAAAGTCATAAATGCTACTTTACACGTTTATACCAAATTTCATCAAAATCGGATAATTTTTACAAGAGTTATCGTGCTCACGGACACACACACACACACACACACACACACAGACACACACACACACACACACACACACACACACACACACACACACACACACACACACACACACACACATATATATATATATATACAGTTTCGAACGAATGGTGTTTTTGGGGTCTGGGGACCTCAAAATGAAAAGTTCTCGTGGTCCCGGGCCTAGGTCTTACCATGCCGACTACGGTAATAGCATCTTCCCTATAGGGGAAATTCACTAAAAATGGCTAAAAATCAAATTAATAAATTCGTACTAAACAGTTATCAGTAAATTAACTAAATAATTTCTAATACGGTAGACTAAGGGGTTTAACCTTACTGGTGTCAAGGTCGTAATGCAGTTTGTAAAATAATTTGAAAGCTTTATAAACACATCGCTGTTCTAGAAATTAGTTGGGCTATAAAACGATTTATACAACATTTTCAAGTTATTAACCCATTATACTCTTTTATTTTACATATTTCTTAAAAAGGTTATTACATACATAGGATAATACATGATACATACATACATAGGATAAACATAATTATTACATACGTCGGATTTAGTCTTGTATATTATTCAATAGTAGCTTGATATTATTAATTGAGTGAATCCTTTTAATGTAGCGGTTAACAATAAACTACATAAGTTGAGATGGAGATATTTTAAAATCATATAGTATCAGCTAAAGGTTCGTGTCCTTTATTAATTAAGAAACTAGCTAGATGTAATTCAGATTACTAGTTTCAACTGTAAACTCTTTTTTGAACTAGAATTTTCAATTTAAATCATATTTATTGACGAAACATTCCAGTTAAAAATAAATTACAATAGTAATAAGTGGCATAAAGTAGGATAAATACACTATTAAAAATATTACAAATGATAAACTGACATAAACTGACCAGATAACCAACGAAAACAGCATAAGATTCACAAATTAATGTAGATACAATAAAGGAAAACATTTAAACGGAAGAAAATGAATGACATTCCAGAGAATTGATAAATGATTAAATACCAGGAAATTGGAATGAATGAGCGATAAGATAACGCCAGCTCAGGCGCCAGGGTGGCAGGGGGGCAAGGTCGGTCTCAAGGTCACCACGCTCCCCCTCCATCCCCCAACCCCCACAGTAGTGCGGTCTGCGTTATCCACTGCCACGGCGCCGCGCCGTGCCTCACTGTTTCGACTTTGATTTGTTTTGATTTTAGGAATATTTAACGCCCCTTGGGATAAAACGGAGTTGTGTGGGATATTTTAGACTATCTTCATTTGTTCATCACATCAACTATGTACAGTTTTTGTTCAGTGCAAAAATTTGTATTAATTGTTATCAAACATAAACACGGTTAAATTTGTAATGTTTCCAAACATTATAATTATACACTTATTTTCGTTGTCAACCATAAAAGGAAACCTTGAAAAAAATCATTCTTCTTAGGTACAGGTTTCATAGAAAAAGTAGTCTTTTATTAATGTTTATTTGAATTATTGGTGTAATTAATTTGTTTAATCAATCTTTTATGGGATAGCTGCAACAAAATCTATTAGGTATTAGTATGTAATTTTTTGAAATTTGTTTTCCTAATTAATAGTTTGTGTAATACGATTTAAGTAGTTTTCTAAAGATTCCACTTAACTATGAAGTTATACGAAACGACGGTCACAATATTACCATAACACTTACAACAAACAAAAAGCGACAACTGTTAGTTAAAAAGCACCTTAGGAGTTGTAAACAAATAAGTTATTTTAAAAACTTACGAAACTCATAGTATAGCTCCAAGGTAAATACGTTTTGCCTAAAGTTTTGTTGGCAAACAAACATCAACTGAAAGACGTAAGTAAACAGGAATTAAATCAAAAATTAACGTTAAACAAATGGAGCTACTTAATCTTATTTTAGTTATCTACTTACTCTTGAAAATGTATGGATAATTAAAATAATTAATGCTGGAAGAAGTTTAAAAGTTACCGCCAGTGCAGCCGTGAATCCCAGGTATTTGTCTGAACCCCTCACAGCACTCGTACCTCAGCAATCTGGGAAAACATGAAACGTGTAAGCAGCAGTTGGTCTTGAGAATGCGCACTAATTTAATTTTAATTTATGGAACATAAATGGTGCTAGAAATGGCAAAGAATAATAGCAGGGCCTATAAGCAACTGACACATTTTACGGCCGACCCGCTGCTGCCCACCGCACAGGCGCATAATGACACATTACTGATTACAACCCGTAAATTAGGGAGTGAATTATTTCAATCATTGGTAATACTTAAGAGGACGTTGGAGTCAGAAGAAATATCGTCGCTGACCCTAGCGCTACGGGCTATTTCAATGTTAAAACGCACAAAACATGTCTTTACTGAAAAGCATATTTTTTTGTTACTGTTTGACCTATTGATTTGGAATAAATTTTGTTTGAATCTGTATAAAGTTTTGATTCGTGTTTGCTGGGATTTTTATTTTTTAATGACTAGAAAACACTACAAAATATGTATAAAAATATAGACTTTAAATTACTATATTTTTGGAACTGTATCATTTTAATTAGAAAATAGCGAGCAAACCCACTGCGTCTTAAAGATACCTTTAATTTGAGACATCTTTCATAATCGTATGTTGATAAATAAGCGAGATATATGGTTTTAAGTTTAACATTGTTCTTATGGAGGTAAAATCCAACATGGCCGCTCTCCAACGCCCTCTTAAGTAGCGTAGTATGAGAAATGTAGTGGAAATGTCTTTGTAAATAACACTTAGATAGAAATTAGGGATAGTAAACAAACTCGATATGTAGTAAAGGTGTAAAAGCAATTCTTTTACTCCGCAAAATACTTTCCCTTATGGTTTATTTTCAATTTTTCTAAAAATCTGCCGCTTCCTTAAAATTGTATCACTTCAACATAAATTATGTATTTAGAGAAACAGTACACATTTATATACGTGCAAATACATAACGTTTTTCTTATCGATATTGAGTTTGGAATTAGAAGATATCAAAACTAACATCAATTATCTTTGGCCTAAATCTTACAGCATTATCTTGAAACATATACAGTAGTTTTACGTATATTCAATAACAGTTTGTACTCACTGTAATTTATTTAACTTTCCGCCATTAAAATTATTTTAGAACCGTTATGAATGAAACGTAAATAACAAATGATTTGGAGACATTTTAAAAACCTAACTGTTTTAAAAGTAAAGGCTGTCATAGTTTTTCCCATTCTTTTATAACTGGACAAAATCGTACGCTGCCCATATCTTCTAAGCCGCTAAGTTTAGGGGAAATACGATCAAATAAAATTGGCTTAAAACCAGGTCTAAAATCGAAGCACCAATTTGTCATTTTCAAGTTGGCCATTATATTAATAAAAGGTGGCCGAGATTTGAAATTCGGAACTCACATTTTTAATGGACACTAAACATGAGGAGAGTTCTTATTAGTGAATTTCCTTTGGAAAGTGAACTATTAGCATGACCCGCACGGTGAAACTTAAGCCCGGGACCACCATAGAAGTTTCTAACGTGACCCCCTGAACACGTTTTGGGGGGTCGTTCAAAATTGTATATATATATATATGTGTGTGTGTGTGTGTGTGTGTGTGTGTGTGTGTGTGTGTGTGTGTGTGTGTGTGTGTGTGTGTGTGTGTGTGTGTGTATGCACTCTAGCGGTCGCATTGTTTGCCCGATTTACTTCAAATTTGGTAGGGACGTTCCTTTCTATAATCTGTTGGACAAGTTCGTTGGGCAAAACAATCGGAAAACTCTAAACCCATTTTTTGGGGATTAATCTTTCATATTTCGAGTTTTTGGGCCCAAAAAGGGTCAGAAAAGCCCCAGATGTAAAATTAATGCATGTAAAAAGATGGGAATTAGAGAGGCAAAAGTTTTAAGCCCTCTTTCGTCATTCTAGCATAAATATTTACCGAGTTATTAAAGAAAATGTGTATCGGCTAAACACAGTACGTTGTCTTATGGGGGTCTTACACTAGAAACGCATGTTATTCCTTTGTTAGAGTACTTTTACTATCCCCAGCAACCTCACACCTACTTTCAAGCCTGTCTGGACCTTCTGCTAACCTTATAATGCGCAAAATTGTATTCCCAGCTTTGCAAGTAAATGAAACCAGGAGTATCAGAACAGCCAAAAAATCAATGTTTTCAAATTTCAATAAAAATTGGACAAATATAGGTTTTTACACTGATTTTGAGTTTTAAAAGTTTTTATGTGGAAATTCACTTCCCTCACGTCAGCGTGCTGCGTGCGAACTCGTTTAAAGTCCTGTAGGTATTGTAGTTTCCGAGATAGGCTACCAATGGTGACCACCTTGCATTATGAAGTCCTCGAATACTTATTTGTCAGAATCAACTGTTACTAAATCGTTTGATGATTAACTGCATTTAGGACGGCATTTTTACTCACGGCTTGGACCCACATATTTCCCTGCTGTTCCAATACTTGCACTCGGTCCAGATCTGGTGTTTGGTGCCCGGGATCTCCTCCACGACACACGCGTTCGGCCTGGAACATTGGTTATAAAATGACCAAACAAGATAGATCCAATTGAGTACCGATTTGGACAAAAAATCTTCAAGGTTTAAACCAATATCAGTATCAACTTTTGTAAAATTAAAATTATTTTCATGTTTGCTGTTAATGCTCAGGTGTAACGCAATCCATGCTTGGAAATTAAACTACTTTTCTCTGTCAATGTGGTCCAGATTTGTATTCTTTCACAGATAAGTTCTCTGTGATTCTTTACAGTTAGCATTAAGTCATTAAATCATTGTCTAAGGCGCTGACGCAACTAGGGCGTATTTTAATGCCCTATCATATTTGAAGCTCATTGTACTTGCTTCATCAACAGGTCAAATAAAACCATTGTCACTCAAAATAATGCTTTGTATAGTTTACTCAACAAATTGAGAAAAAAACCCCGTCGCAGAAAACCTGCGTACTCAGCGAATTTACAATGCATATATATGTGACTCACTACTACATAGAGCTATTTACCAAGTTTCACAAAAATACATCCATAAATAAGTGATATATAGCATTTTATTTATTCTCCATAAGAATAAAATTAGGGTTGAGGACGCAGGTTAAGCTCTATAAAATGGCTATAACCAAAATTGAGTGTTTTTAACATTTTAGGGTCAAATTTGCAAAATCCGATTTTTGGAAAATCGTAAACCCCCATAAAACCCCCTTCTCATTGTGCGATCGATCTGGTTTTCGAACTTAAAGTCATAAATGCTACTCTCCACATTTGTGCCAAATTTCATCAAAATCGGGTGTTTATTTCAAAAGTTATCGCGGTAACGGACACGTATATATATATATATATATATATATATATATATATATATATATATATATATATATATATACCCCTGTCGCAGCAAACCTGCGTACTCAGCGAATATATAGCATTTTATTTATTCATCATAAGAATAACATTAGGGTTGAGGACGCAGGTTTGCTGTAACGAGGAAGATAAGTAATGTGTTTGTTTTGCAATTATCAATACAACTGAACCAGGTGAAGCTACATAATTAAGGGAGATATACAACTTTAATTATTCTCCATATGATTAACATGGGGGCCGAATATGCAGGTTTGCTGCTACGGGGACTATCAACAAAAAACTTGTTTTTTGTGCTAATATCAATATACCACAACTAGTTGAAGCCACATACCAAGTTCCATCAATATACATTCATAAATAATCAAGATATAGAATTTTATTTATTCTCCATAAGGATAACATTGGACAACGTACTGTGTTTAACACTTTGAATATCTCTGCAACGGTTGGACGTAGAACAACGATTAAAACACCAAAATGTTTGTTTTGTTGAGCTTAACACATTAATAAACAGAAATGTGAAGTTTTTAGTAAAACTATCTGAGAAAAATCTAAAAACTTTTTTCCCATAAGATTAACATGGGACACTTTTTTTGGATTTTCTCCGCAACCGCTTGATTCAAAATACTAAATTATTTGTTTTTTTAAGCTCTATAAAATGGTCGTAATCAAAATTGAGTGTTTTTAACATTTTGGGGTCAAATTTGCAAAAAACCGATTTTTGGAAAATTGTAAACCCCCATAAAACCCCCTTCCCATAGTGCGATCGATCTGGTTTTCGAACTTAAAGTCATAAATGCTACTCTCCACATTTGTGCCAAATTTCATCAAAATCGGGTGTTTCTTTCAAAAGTTATCGCGGTAACGGACACACACACACACACACACACACACACACACACACACACACACACACATATATATATATATATATATATATATATATTAATAATAATCAAATGAAACATTTTTCAACTGAGTACCCTTAAGGAATTTCTTTATTTTTATTTTTATTTTATATATAAATTTGAACGAATAGTGTTTTTGGCATCTGGGGACCTCAAAACGAAAAGTTATCATGGTCTCGGGCTTAAGTCTTACCATGCCACCTACGGTAATAGCTTCTTCCCTATAGGGGAAATTCGCTAAAATGGTTACGTTGTGTACGAATTTAATACCTTAAAAACAAATTATACTAGATGTTTTAACAACAAATTTAAACCCTATGAAAATTATCATAAAAAAAATAACAATTTATTCTTTGGAATAGTAATAAACTTCTTTTATTTCATTAGGTGGTAGTTATAATCGTTTCATAAGCATGTTTTATAACGAGATTTTAAAATTAAAACTTTAAATATGTATTACATATTGGTTCTATGCCCCTAAAAGGAGTTTTGAACTATATAGCTTGACTCTATTTTGATGGTCTTGTTTTATATGCACAGTGAATTGAGATATTTTTGTATTATTTAATATAAACAGAAACGAAACTGAATTAAAACCACGTGTACCATTCGTCTACGGGCACTTTGTATGACTTAAAGCTAAAAGAGGTGCTACGATACACACACACACACACACGAGGCTACGATAGTTGTCATTGAAATTATTCACAGTCGACCAACACTTATTATTTTTATACGGGGAGAACAGGTTTTTATTTGATGACAAATGCCACCCATTTTAAGTAGTCTGTGAAGGGTTACACGTGGATAGTTACAAAAAATATAACTATGCCAATAGCGAGATTTAGTATTTATTTATATACCTCACATACAAAACCAGTAATTTTTTTACAGGTTCTTACAAAAACAGTAGTCGAAAAGTTCAGTATTGTATCTTGAGTTTTCTGTTGATATTGAGTGTTTGTAAGTTTGATGTTTGTTTTTCTTATTTTATCAGTCCATAAAATACCGTTCATACAATAGCTCACATACCGGTTCCAGAGGACGATAATTCACATACCTTCAGACGTCAGTATAAAACTTAACAAGGGCATAAAAATGAGCCGTAATTGGGGATATTAAAATTATGTTTTCAACAACCATTGGCAAAATTAAAGTATTACTTATACCGATTACAATGTATACAATGATTTCCTTTTTTTAATATAATCATACCTAACAACATACAAATCTTGGACGGGTTTTCTTTTAATGGCTGTCCGTTAAGGATTCATCAGATCGCTGGTCCAGGTATTTGTGCTCAGGTAGTTTCTCGTCCAATCAAAGTTTGGTGATACATTTCCAAGGATATCCGTTGAACTGCCTTTGTTGTCTCTCAAGTCTCCTATTTGCTATCACTCGCGGCTTTATCTCTGTCCAATGCCTGAACACGCCCTATACCCACTTTTACAATTTAAAAGATTTTAGCCATGATTTTAAATAAAATAATTACCAGGCCGTATTACATTTGAATTAAAATAGTATAATAAGATGAATAAGTATATTCTTGATTTATCTACGGATATTTAGTCTTAAAACACTATCAAACTGACAGAACAGGTTTAGGCACTCAGCAAGGTCAGTTTTTTTACCTCTGGGTTTACTAACAAACACTCCAGGTTCACTTTTACTGTATGTTTTTTATTGTGACATACGATATTACAATGCAATTGGCACGGGGATTTGTCATTTGTACTCCGTTAACCTTTGTAAAAGTATAATATATGAAAGCTTAGTAAGAAACAACTCATTTAGTCATTTGTACTACATTGTTTTGAATATGCCAATCTATTAAACAAAATATCATAGGGAGTTGATAGAAAAAATAGTTTAAAGTATATTTAAATTCAGTTTAGGGGTTGTCCTACACGTAGGGATGGTTTTGAAGTACTTGCATTTATTGAAATTAACAAATGCATTAGAGTTCATGAAACATTCCAGTTATTAAAATTCTTCAATAACTAGTTCTTGTTTTTGTAATGTTGTCTTGATATCGGGTAGTTAACAATTTATTCAAAAGACGGTTTTCAAATTATTCTATTTCTAAAGGTAAATCAGTATCCATTTACAAACATTGTACTTCAAATTTTAAAACTGATGAATAATGCCAAAACTAAACAATTATTTAAAGAATATCTAAATAATAATAATATAATAATAAAAAATAAATAAAAATATATAAAAAAATGATGAATCAAATAAATAATTTTTTGGGGGAAAATATCAAGAAAAAGTAAAAAGATGAGAGAAAAAAGGTAAAAAGGTAATTAAGACAGACCGTGGTTATAAGCGTATACAGTTCTAATACAGTTTTTAGAAGTAACCAACGAATATGAAATCACGTCTGCGAGACATATGTGTAGTGAGTGACACTGTGTAGTATATTGGAATATTGTTTTGGAAAATGCTGTGCCTCTTATGCTAACGTAGGGATGCTGATTACTGCACCAATTAGAGTAATCATATTTGTTGTGTTACTTGAATTACATGCATTGTCGTGTATTGTCATGTTATTCCACAAGGAGAGATCTGCTTCGACATTATTATAGCTTCGACATTTAGTGTGACTATAGGTGTGTTGTCTTTATTGGATGGGTCAGTTGTCTATGTAACTTTTTAAAATCATAATGGCAGGCGATTTAATACCTTGTAAAACTCGGATTATTTTAATAATTGTAAAAGACTAATGCAATATCCCTAACCTTGTTGATCTGCGCGAAACGAAAAAAAGGAGGCAAAACCCTTGAATTGAGAAACAGCGAAGACTTTTCACAAGTTTAAATCCGATATGGTTGTGTCCATAAAACCCTTTTAATTTCATTGAATTTTGACTCGTATATTTTACTATTCCCTTATTTTATTTTGTTAAGTTCAGTAAAGTTAAGTAATTTAGTTAAGTTAATTGAGTGTTATTGGCTGAATGTATAAGAATAATGGAAGCTCTATGTTTATAATAAATAGCCTAACGGAGGAAATATAATATACTTTGATTGGTAAAATTGTTTTGCTTAGGCCAGTATTTTTCTAAAACCAATTTAGAAATAAAGTACAATCATTTTTATAAATCAGTTTTTCATTCATCAACTGCACTTTTTCACTCGTAGTTGTATGAATAAAATAAAGTCTTGAACGCCATTATAAAATTATCTGTCTAAAATAAAACTATACCAGCCAAAGAAAATGGGGGTTAAAGATATAGTTTAAGAATTTAAAATAACAAACTCAACGGATATCAGGCTCATCTGGGTTCTCGTTTTAAGAAGTCACAACAAATGTCTACACCTAACTGTATGTACTACAGATTATTAGTGAATTTCCTATGGAAAAGTGAACTACAGCATGACCCGCACGGTGAGACTTTAGCCCAGGACCACCATAGAAGTTCCTAACGTGACCCCCTGAACACGTTTTGAGGGGTCTCTAAAAACTTTATATATATATACGGGATGTAATAAAAGACGTCTTACAACACTTAAGATATATTTACACTTATACTGATTCACATACAGACGGTAAACATATATAAAAGATGGTACTAGGCTATCGATTTCGACCAGTCACACCAGTCATCATCAGAACAATGAGAGAACAACACGTAATATGCAAATAGAAAAGTTGTTTATATATATACATATACATATGTATAAATCTATATATAGATGTATATATATATATATACATCTATATATATTTATATATATGTGCTCAAACTCTAGCGGTGGCCATCTTTGTCCGATTTACTTCAAATTTGGTAGAGACATTCCTTTTTATAATCAGTTGGACGTTCGTTGGGAAAAACAATCGGAAAAATCTATCCCCCTTTTTTGAAGATTTTAAGTTTTAAAATTTTGAGTTTTTGGGCCCAAAAAGGGTCAGAAAAGCTTCAAATGTTCACTTATTGCACACTAACCTAATGTATGTAAAAAGCCAAATACTGTAAGCCCTTCCTCATCATTCTAGCATAAGTGCTTACCGAGTTATTAAAGAAAATGTTAATTGTCAAAGTACAGTACGTTGTCTTATGGGGATTTTACCCTGGAAAAGGCTGTTATTCATATTTTAATATCGTTTTATAACCCCCCCATACCCCTATACCAACTTGCTATCCCGAGTATACCTGCTTCTAACTTTATAATGTACAACACTGGCATCCTATTAGTGAATTTAAATATAACCAGGAGCATCAAAACAGCCAAAAAATACAAATTTTCAATTAAAAAAATGTAACCAGTGATGGTTTAAACCATTTATTTGATTTTTTAAAGGTTTAAATGCGGAAATTCACTTCCCTCACGTCAGCGTGCTTCGTGCGATCTCGTTTTTATCATAGTATAAACAAAGATATATGTCCCAAAGTTCTGGTTTGATTTTGAGCGTACGAATATACAATCGTTAAGTTATCTTTTTTGAACATAAATATTAGTACTATTCTCAAATAGGATTTGGGGGCTCAAATTTTGGGTTTCGAATTTATTTGCTTTATGCTTTTTCATGTTTACTTTATTTCATTAATTTACATAATTTTTGTTGTTGCCATCGGTGGTTCTATTTAATAAGTGTAGTAATTTGTATGTATGGATTATATATACATCGGTTTTGGATAAACTCGATGTGAAAAATCATAGTAGTACATCGTTCATAAATCTTCCAAAAATATCCCATATGCCCAATTGGGTTTTGTAATGTTCATCCCCGCTGGAAACGGAAATCACATTTTCCCCGTGAATTGTTTCAACTGCTAACATTTTACTTTTTTTATTGCTAGGTATTTTACCTCCTATCATTTATATCATTCGATAATTTCATAGCTTGCACGAGTTTCACTTATGAGTGACTGTATTTGCTCACTCGTTCAGGCAAAAAGTTCAGGTATTTGTGCAGGTTTTGTTCAGGGAAAGTATTCAAAATTATTTACAATCGCAATAGGGTGGCATATGGTCCTTTGGGCTGCACTTAGTTCGAGGTATTTCGCAGAATCGCAGTTGCAGTTAAGAATGACTTGCTGAAAGCACTTCTGCGAACAACCTCGAACAAAATCCAGCCCAAAGGACCACATACCACTTTGATCACGTGACATCAGCGCCGGCGCACGGACACTAACCTCGTAGGTTTGGTTTACAAATGTGTCACATTACTTACTATTAAAACTTGAGCAATATTTTCGTTGATAACTAGATGTTCTTACTAGTTCTATTCTAATCTTTGTTATAAGAAAGTTTATGCACGAATCTGATGCAAGCCATTTAATTAGTTTTCCACTCGAGGAAATACCGAGTTCAGTACTACTTACATTTTGGACTTTATTTCCAAATTTTAGTTGAGTTTTGATTAAACTACTAGTTTACCAAAGCATTTTGACTTACTTACAGATAATAAAAACCAGATAAATCATCAGAATTGAAACTAAAATGTTAAGTAAAACGTAAATTACAATCTCAAACAAAATATACACACAAAATTGGTAAAGTGATACTTCCATACTGTTACAAACACGATAACGTTGACATCATACAAGGATTCATTTCTCAAAGCTAACTCCTGTGAACCGGTGTGTTTCTTGGAACTGAACGTTTGAAGCGAGACACGATTAACGCTATTGGTTTCAACAAGCTCGATGTCGTTATGGTTGGCAAGTTTATCTTGGTAGTACAAGAACAGTGTTAATTTTATCTTTTTATTTTCTAAGAGAAGCATCGGTCCGATATTGTTCGTCTCAATAGTTTCTCAAACCATTACAAACTGCTTGCCAAACAATGTCGCATTTATAGCGACAGCAAGTCTACACGAGTTTGATTAAACAGCGCAATAGTTTGTAATGAAGAATGAAAATGTAACAGCTGTGTAATGAAAGCGACCTATTCCACCCTGTGGTCTGAAGTAATTTGAATCGGGAAATTGTATTTCGACTTCCAATCACCTTTCTAAACATCTCATGGTATTTTCCTCTCGTTTTATTTTTTTACATAGTGAATAGAAAACAATTATTTTCGTAAACCACAGAATACCGGCCAAACACGCTGCTAATTTTATTATTACATTTCGTCCATTTCAATCCTCGACGTGGATTCCCGGTACTATTTTTTTACACTATATGAAATCATGACTTTTTTGTAACTGGACCTACAGGATTTTAGCGAAAACCTTAGTTATCCTAACTCAGTTGGGATCAATTATCCTAATACCAACTGATGGGTGCAGTGGGAATTTATTATTTTTTAATAAATTTCCCTACAAAAAGGGCGTGGCCGCCATTTTGTTAAAAGCGCGGCCTGTGATATAATGGACTCGAGAATTGCAATTAATTAATAAATAAGCAATGGACGAAGGTCCTGAAAAATTAACAGTTCATATTAACAGCACTGAATTAACAAATAACAGTTTAAAGGGATCACTCACCCGATAATTAGAGGAATGTCCAAGAAGCCGCCATGAGAGTGCGGCGCGGCGTTGGCGTGGCGTCCTACATGGACCCCGGGCTCTTCGGTTATTTTAACAGCGGGAAGTTCACTTGCATCATTGGGATGTTGCACCCGCGAATCTTGAGGTATCGCAAATCGCATTAACAGTTCCTTGGTGGCCAATAATAAAGTCCATTCGCGGTAGCGCGGCTTGAAGGCGATTTCTTGATCGCGCACAAGAAGGTCTCGGAGAAGACACTATAAGTCTGCGAAACACTGGGATAAGAACACTTTATTGATTAAATAAATTAAGAGTTTATTTGAGAATGTAAATTAATAAAGTTTAAAGAGTTTACAAATTTATGACATACTTTAGGGATTGAGACTAAACAAAGAGCGGGTTTTCAAAATAGCGGTAGCGGTCTTAAACAAGCGGAGGCGAAATTGCGACTGTCTCGAGGTACCGTACCTTTCGATATTTTAAAAATATCTGACCAATAGGGTTCCTAGATTTGGTCTGGTTGCATAGCAACGATAGAATTCTAGACGTTTTCCCTCTCTCTCTCACTTGAAAATTATCTCGATTTTGCATTTTATTTGCAGACAGTTTCTTATAACTAAAGTGAATAAAATAATTCGAAAATACAAAATATTAAAGTTTAACACACTTTATTAATTAAAGAACTAAACATACCGGCGGCCTTGAATCAACTGAGGGATTCAACTAACATTACATTACAATTAAAGATATTCTTAATCTATTATTTACAATGAGAGTGTCTTAGATTTTAACTAGTTTGCAAGGAATGGCAGTAAGAAAGCCTTAACTGCCGGCCGAGTGAACGTACCATTTTTAGTTTTGAACGTACCATTTCTACAACGCGCACTATATTGTCGTGTCCTATTGTTACTCTAGTCACTCTTGCCAGTGGCCACACAGAGGGGGGAGTGTCTTGGTGTAACAAGACCAAATCTCCTACTTCGAGGTTTTTTGTGGGTTTATTCCACTTAAGGCGTTGTTGGAGTGTTTGGAGGTACTCCCTACTCCATCGTTTCCAGAGACGTTGTTTCAAGGCCTGAACAAGCTGCCAGTGAGTTAGGCGGTTGTCTGATATGTCACTCAGACATGGTTCTGGTACCGCAGTTAAAGGCGAACCTATTAAAAAATGTCCTGGTGTTAGAGCTTGGACATCATTCGGGTCATTGGAAAGAGCGGTTAATGGGCGCGAGTTAAGCATTGCTTCCACTTGACAAGTAAGTGTCAAAAATTGACTTAGAGTAAGCACATGAGTACCCATGACACGGTTTAAGTGATATTTGGCGCTTTTGATGGCGCTTTCCCATATGCCGCCTTGATGCGGAGCTGCTGGAGGGTTGAAGTGAAACTTAATTTGGTGGTCGGTGGCAAAGTCTTGCACCTGTCGTATTCCAGTAGAGTGAAGGAGTTTTTGTAAGGCATTATTAGCACCTACGAAATTGGTAGCGCAATCGCTGTATATGTCAGTACATAAGCCACGTCTGGACACAAAACGTGTTAGAGCTGCAATGAAAGAGTCAGTAGAGAGGTCTGTCGCAACTTCAATGTGGACAGCTTTAGTCACAAGGCATACAAAGATGCATATATAGGCTTTGATATGACGTATGGAACGCAAGTTGTGCACTTTTATGGTAAAAAAGGACCACCATAGTCAACACCGGAAGACACGAACGGTTGAGCTGGAGTGATTCTTGGTTTTGGCAAATCGCCCATCAGGGGTAAAGTGTTCCTGGGTTTTTGCTTAAAACATGTCAAACATTTAAAGATGCGGGAACGCACTACACTACGAGCAGAGAGTACCCAAGCATGTTGGGAGAGGAGAGACAAAGTCAATTGTGGCCCGGCATGTAGGTGTCGAACGTGTATAAAGTCGATAAACAAATCAACGACGTGATGCCTTTTGGGAAGGAGACATGGATGTCTGACATCTTGAGGAAGGTCCGAGTGTCGAAGTCTACCACCAACTCGTAGCAGTCCATCTTGGTCGAGAAACGGTGCTAAGCGTTGCAGTTTAGTAGAGCAGATCTTTTAATTTCGCAAACTTTGGATGTCTGCAGTAAAGGCTTCCTGCTGTACCATCTTGAAGATTCGCAGTCGAGCTGTTTTCAGTTCTGCGATGGAGAGAGGGCCAGTCCGACGATCTTGCCGGGCGCCATTGTTAATGAAGCGGAGGACGTACGCCGTCACATGCAGCAGTTTTCTCCAAGACGAGAATTTAGAGAGAATATTCAATTGTGGCTGAGGGGTAGCAACAAACACTGTTAGCGGAGTTGACTTTACTTCGTCTAGATTTTCAATATTGGTTGGTGTAAAAATAGATTTCGGCCATTCGGTGGCAGGCATCTGTAACCATTTAGGTCCATGCCACGACAGGGGGTGCTCCACAAGCTGTGAGGGTAATATGCCACGTGACGCGCAGTCAGCGGGGTTGTCAGCACTGGGTACATGACGCCAGCTTTGTGCTGGGACAAGTTCTTGTTTTTGCGCCACACGATTTGCTACGTACGTCTTTAGACGGTACGGAGGAGTTTGTAACCAAGAGAGGGTCACCATAGAGTCGCACCACAAGTTTATGGAGTCGAGTTTAAGGTTAGGAGTCAATTGAGTAACACAATAATTAGCTATTTGAGCTAGTAAGTGAGCTGCGCAAAGCTCAAGACGAGGCAAAGTGATCTTCTTTAAGGGAGCCGCGCGAGTTTTCGCTATTATTTGACTGACTCGCACAACATTGTCACGATTGGTACACCGCACATACACTACTGCGGCGTATCCGCTTTCAGAAGCGTCCGAAAAACCGTGCAACTCGCACAGGGTTGAGTTAGGGAGTGGAATTGCTCGGGGGATCGTTATATTAACGATGGAATTTAAGTCAGAGACAAATGTCTGCCATTTGAGAGTTAGTTCCGGTGTTAGGGGTTCATCCCAACTGACGCCGGAAGTCCAAAGTAACTGCATAATGCGTTTAGCGGTCATAAGGCAAGGGGAAAGAAACCCGCAAGGGTCGTAGATTTGCGCAATTAGACTTAATACCTTGCGCTTAGTAGGGGTCTCACAAGAGAAATGAATGTTATACTTAAAACAATCTGTTAGTGGGGACCAGTATATTCCTAAGATGGAGAAATGGGGCTCTGCAGAAGGTTGAAGAAATACTGGAGATTCCTGATGAGTTGTGGGTAGATTTTGAAGTAGCTTTGGTGAGTTCGAAACCCATTTTCTCAGCTCAAAACCTCCGAGACGGAGTAGCTCGATGAGTTGATTTTGAAGTTCTAGTGCTTCTGTCTCGTTGTCTGCACCGGCTATGAGGTCGTCCACGTAACTGTGATGGTTGAGGACTTCAGCAGCGAGAGGGAAACGTGCGCCTTCATCATCAGCCAGTTGCTGTAGCGTCTTGATGGCGAGGTATGGGGAACAATTCATTCCGAAGCTAACAGTTGTGAGCTTGAAGATTGACAATGGGAGTGTAGATACATCACGCCAGAGTATTAACTGAAAATTTTGGTCATCTGGGTGGACTTTAATTTGGCGATACATCTGTCTTATGTCACAGGAGAAGACGATGTTTTGCTGGCGAAAATGCAAGAGAATGTCGCAGATATTGTTTTGTAACTTAGGTCCAGTAAGTAGGACATCGTTAAGAGAGAGACCGGAACTGCTCTTTGAACTGGCGTCAAACACAACGCGGAGTTTGGTAGTACTACTGTTAGCTTTTAGGACACCATGGTGCGGGAGAAAGTAGTGCGGGGTGGCCATATCAATTGATTGGCATTTTTCCATGTGACCTAGAGCTTGGTATTCATGGATGAAATCCGTGTAGAGGTCCCGAAATTCAGAATTATTTTTGTTCTGAAGTTTTCTTTCGAGAGAGTGAAATCTCTGTTCCACAGTAGGCCTAGAGACTCCGAGTTTGGTTACATCACTTCGAAAGGGGAGACGAACAACATATCGTCCTTGAGAGTCACGAGTATGTGTGGAGTCAAAAAACTCGTCGCACTGTAGCTCTTCTGTAGTTTTTTTGCTACAGGGTGGGAGTTCCTCTTGCATCCAAAATCGCTGCAAAGAGTTATGCAGATCCATGTCTGCAGTAGAGAGAAGAGAGACAGCAACATTAGAGACTGGAGCAGAGTATGGTGAACAGGGAGCTGTTCCCACAATTACATATCCGAACAGTGTGCCTAGAGCGAACGGCATGTTTTTGACCCAAAGAGTGACGTTCATTCGTCAGAATTTGAGGATATAAAGCTCCTCCGATTAGTACATCAATTGGACCGGGTTTGTTGAAAGTAGGGTCCGCTAGAGTGTATGGCTTTACTTTAGAAAGCACTTCCGGTGACAATTCTACGCGCGGAAGATCGACAGAAATTTTTTCCAAAACATGGAAAGCGTGTTGTGTGGCAACAGCGTACCCAGAGAGGGATTCCACATCGAGTTTCAAGAGGCCCTTTGTGCGGGCGTGAGATTGAGAAAGGCCAACGACAGTTATGTTCGATGGCAAGCGACGAGTGCCTAATAACTGAGCAGCACGTTCGCTTATAAAATCTGACATACTACCAGAATCTAGGAGAGCGCGGAATATATAGGTATTTCCATTTGAGGCTGTGAGCTTAACAAGAGCAGTACCCAGTAGGACAGTGAAGCGCTCATTGTGAGTTGTATGCTGTGAGGTGCAAGTGAGTACAGCGTCAGGTTGCTTTGTGGACGCAGGCGCAGGGACTTGAGCGCGCGGGCGGTCATCGTGCGTGCTTTCAAAATGCAACAGTGAGTGATGTTTTTTATGACAAGTCATACATTTGGAATTTGATTTACACTCTTTTATGTGATGAGTCTCAAGACAGGAAACGCATCTTTTATTGTCCTTTACCGTCTGGTACCGGTCCTTTGGGGATTTATTTTTAAATGTTGGACAACCATATATCTTATGGCCAGTTTGAGAGCAACCAAAACACGGATGATCTTTATTAGAAGAAGTTGAGGTGTTAGACGAGGCCGAGAGCATGGTTACATCCTTAGAGGCAAAATGAACCCTTTTGGTGGGGTAACTTCTGTGTTTAGAGGAGGTCGAGGGATATGATGCCTTTTTAACCTCATGAGATTGTGTATGCAAACTTGCGTCCTCAATTTGAGAACATTCCAGATTTAGAAATTTAATTATTTCAGTGACTTTCGGTAAGGAGTGTGGCTCTGTAATGTCACCTTGATTAGAGCGATAGTGTTCGAGATTTTGGATTGTTTTACCATCCAATTTGCGCAACAGATGTGCTGCAAGAAGAGGATTGCCCTCAGTGACGTCACAACTCAAAGCTTTTAACGCTTCAGTGTGTTCATAGAATGCAGTAACAAAGGCACGCATTTGTTTTGGTGCGTTGTGAGTGAGGGACGGCAAATCTAAAATATGATTCAAATGAAGAGTAGTTAAGCGGCGTATATTGTGGTAACGTTCCCTCAGTAAGTTATAGGCTATCACATAGTTAGGGGCAGTTAAATTGAGAGACTTGATCAAGTTGAGAGGTTCGCCCGAAAGTACACTGAGTAAATACTGAAATTTAGCTACGTTAGAAATACTGGCATTTTTATGCACAGTTGTGTCAAACAAGTTTACAAAGGAAATCCATTTTAGCGGAGTTCCATCGAAAGTCTGGAGGTTAAGTTTAGGTAGTTTTACGCCAACAGTAACTGATGTTGGAAGAAGGCTAGGAGAATCATCGCTGACCGAGGAATGGGGTGTCGTAGGCGTAGGGTCAGGAGTGATGGCTACCTCGATAACACTAGATATGCGGACATATAAGTCATTAATTGCGTCTACGTCAGTTGACAAAGTGGCCTCAGTAGCTTCCTCAGCTTCACTTTCAAGAATGCGGTTGAAATTAGCTTCGAAATCTGCCCGTTTATTTCTGAGCTCGGCAAAAATAGTATTAAGTTGCCTTATTTGTACAGGAGTCAGCGGTGTATCGCCAGTTGCTATTTTGTTAACAGATTCCTCGAGTTTAGTAAATCGAGATACAATCAGATCAGTTGATTTTCGGTACGTTTCGTACTTAAACTCTTTAGGTGCCATGGCGAATAAAAATTATCTTAACAGTCAGAGATAAAATTAGAGTGCTCACTTCAAAGTAATTACAAAGAGACAATAGATGGAAAAATCTAGAAAATGCCCTTATCTAAACGCTAAAAATAAGAGAGGCATTATGTAGTGGACAATAATGGTGAGCGCTAGTTATATAAATATAGTGAATAAGTATTTCAGTTAGTTAATGAGACATAATAAAATAAGAGATAATGTTGAGAATTAAATTGATTCGTCAACAAAGAAATATCTAGTAAAGTCATGTATACATTAAGCCTACACAAAGTACGACAAATGTTCTGTAATTAAATAATGATCAAACTCAACAATGAGCACGTTATGTCAAAAATACAATTAAAAACAATACCTATTTAGGCATGAGGCCAAGAGACTAAGTTTATTTCTTGAGATTGTTGCTACTATAGGAATAGAAATATCACATGAATAAATCAAGAGTCGCAATATACAACAATACAAATTAGCCTAAAGTTGTATTTAAATATAAGAGATTATTTTGAGACCTTCACAAAAGGCAAAGTAAACAAGAGTTTGAATTATGATATTTTACCACACAGTTAATAACTAACTATTGTCAGAAAATTATATAATCACATAAAGACCGCCGAGGGTATAGCAAAGCTCTGATTATAATGGCCTAATTATTAAAGAAACACGCCAGAATAATACTAAACAAAAATGGCTTAGAAATATATTAAATTTAAATTAATCTTATTTACAATCACTTTCTATGAATTATCAAAGACAAAACAACAATATGCCATGTAGTTAAAACAACATTATTTACAAAACAAAGTTTTAAAAATCAGAGTTCACTGTTGTTTGACAGAACGGATGCAGACCGTTAGATTCCACAATACATCAATTCAGCTGAGAGTAATGTTTACATCTATTGAAATCTGAGAGAGAGGGAAAAATAGTGACGACATCCGCTCTGATGTCACTGCGCGTTGCATTTAGATTCAAGATCAGCTGTTTGCGTCCCAGAGTGCAAAGCGTATGGACGGGGGGATGTCACATGACTCACGTGACCAAGGGACGCCTTTGGCCAACGAAGAAGAGATGGCCAATTGTAAAGTGACACAAAGATGGCGTCGGGCATAAAAACACAAAATATACGAACTGCAAAAGATAAAGTCGGTAAAAACAGAGTTTATAAAAGTTCCACAGGACTATTTCAAACTATCCGGCTCGAAGGACCAATATGATGGGTGCAGTGGGAATTTATTATTTTTTAATAAATTTCCCTACAAAAAGGGCGTGGCCGCCATTTTGTTAAAAGCGCGGCCTGTGATATAATGGACTCGAGAATTGCAATTAATTAATAAATAAGCAATGGACGAAGGTCCTGAAAAATTAACAGTTCATATTAACAGCACTGAATTAACAAATAACAGTTTAAAGGGATCACTCACCCGATAATTAGAGGAATGTCCAAGAAGCCGCCATGAGAGTGCGGCGCGGCGTTGGCGTGGCGTCCTACATGGACCCCGGGCTCTTCGGTTATTTTAACAGCGGGAAGTTCACTTGCATCATTGGGATGTTGCACCCGCGAATCTTGAGGTATCGCAAATCGCATTAACAGTTCCTTGGTGGCCAATAATAAAGTCCATTCGCGGTAGCGCGGCTTGAAGGCGATTTCTTGATCGCGCACAAGAAGGTCTCGGAGAAGACACTATAAGTCTGCGAAACACTGGGATAAGAACACTTTATTGATTAAATAAATTAAGAGTTTATTTGAGAATGTAAATTAATAAAGTTTAAAGAGTTTACAAATTTATGACATACTTTAGGGATTGAGACTAAACAAAGAGCGGGTTTTCAAAATAGCGGTAGCGGTCTTAAACAAGCGGAGGCGAAATTGCGACTGTCTCGAGGTACCGTACCTTTCGATATTTTAAAAATATCTGACCAATAGGGTTCCTAGATTTGGTCTGGTTGCATAGCAACGATAGAATTCTAGACGTTTTCCCTCTCTCTCTCACTTGAAAATTATCTCGATTTTGCATTTTATTTGCAGACAGTTTCTTAAAACTAAAGTGAATAAAATAATTCGGAAATACAAAATATTAAAGTTTAACACACTTTATTAATTAAAGAACTAAACACCAACAAACCAATGGTTTGCCCTGAATCCTAATTTTGGCAATTGAAACAAAAATTGTAGACGAACAAGAAAATCCCAATCACATCAATATAGTTTTTGAAAGTAATTTTATGTTTTATTTTAAATTTAATTCTTTTTATTAATTATTTAATTAGTTAAACCATACGAAGCATACGTTATATGTTTATGCATGTTTTTCTGTGTAAGGAAAAATATTTTTTTAGAATACGTAACTGTTAATAATGAGTTACCACACAAAACAATAAACATGGAAAAAATGGAACAAAGTGATGGAAGGTATGGGAGAGAGCAAGGATGAAAATGATGCAGTGTTTAGCAAAAGTTTATAAAGCCGCCTCAAAGGAACCACGAGCTTTGTGTGAGGATTCAACCCTTTGATTTTGATATAAACTATTTCATAACTAGGGAAGTGCAAGTCACAGTCCTCCTTCCTAAGAAGTAGAGACAACATCATACCATGACAGTTTTGTTTTCCTTAAGGCTCCGGACTACCCATGCCGCGCAGTGCTAGGCAAGGGTTAGCAGGATTTATCTTTATAACTGATATATAAACCCTTTAACTAAAGCTAAAATGTAATATTTAAAAAGCTCTGTCTACTAAAGTATATTTTAAATTTTTTTAAATGAGTTGCATTTGCAAGGCTTATATAATGTACAAAAAATAGCTTTTTCAAAATACAAAAACTGACCTACGAACCTTATTTTGAAATTTTAAAACTGGCATAAGTAAAATTAAATTACTTCTATCAAATTCCATTTAGATTATGTTGATAAGATATAAATATCGTAGCCATAAACATCTCTCCCCCCTCTCCCCATCACAGTTCAGTACAGAGCAACTGTTGTTAGACGAAATATATGTTTATATATTTCATTGCTGTCCAATCAAAATTAAGACAAATTGATAAATAAATCAAACATATTGTTCCTTAACTGATAAATTATCAGCTGAATGATAAATAATTTGTCACCATGTATTTTTGTAATTTAGGTAAATGGCGTAACGCTAACTGTAATTAGGTTAAATCATAACACTAACTTAAAAGTTTGAAATATTACATTTAAAACCTACACCATATTTTAGTACTATTTTCAAGAAATAAATGTCACGTATATTTTCGTACTTTAAACGAAACATAACTTTCCTGTACCGCACCTTTGAATCCGCAATTGAATCTTAAACAGCTCTCCTCACACCTGACGGATCTGACGCTGACGTTTTTAATTATTTCTCACAAACGAACTCATTTAATTTTTCTCAGTGATTTGGCGTTCCCAATCATAATAGTTGAGTTAATTATATTTTTGTAAATCTCACTTCAATTTCAGTATAATCGTATCGCGATTTTCCCTGCATATTTATACAGCTAACGTAGTGTTTAATGTTCTTAGTTTTTACTTTCTCTCTGCCGTTTGAAAATCATCGTGTTTCATTCGAATTAGATAAAATCCTACTCAAGTGAAAATAAAAGTAGGGAAATAAAGCATAGCTAATGATGTGTACACAGGATCAATCAAACCTTTATCATTAAACAAATATAACCTCAAATTACAAAGTATATGATTTTTAAACATCTCAAACCTCTTTTAAACCTCATTTAAACATCTTTTAAACCTCTTTTCACATATTTTGTCGGGAACTACCCATATGATGGTTTAGCTAATTTTTCCGTAGGGAATTTTCTGATACCGTAGCTCTCATCGGAGGTAAAAGACACAGCAAGTGTGTCTAAAAAGGTCACAGAGACGGCACGGAGGGAAGCGCAGACTATACCTATCGTTCCCCCCATTGTCCTAACCCTTACGCGCAACAAACTCCTTTATTTTAAATTTTGATATGAATGTAAGCTTATATATACTATGAAAATTATCAAAGACGGGGAAAATGAATATTGAATAATTTACTTCAAAATGGAGGTTAATAATCAGCAATAATGTTTTAGTGGAATGTTTCTCAAAATATTATACATGGAGCAATTTACATTTATGTTTTGATTCATTCAAATTTAGCTTACACGTATATCAGGCTAGACACATAATACGTAACTTAATTTTATCATCTCTAAAATGTTACGCATTTAAAACAACAGCATCCAAGTAATTTGGGTTCAAAGTTCAGAACGAGTGATGAGTAACATAAATAGAACTTCCCGCGCTAAACAACAATGTAGCAAAGTTTCACACAAACAAAATCTGAAAATTAATTAACACGAGTTAGGATGAATGTATAAGTTGCCACACTCGAATTTGTGTAACGCTTCTTCTTTTGAATGCCTGATTAAAAAAATATTTACAAAAAAAGTCTAATATTTGACATCGAAGTAAGACTACAACTTTGTATTTCGATTGGTGTAAATAACCAGTCTTATAATAATTAGTTTTACTCTATTGACTGCTTCAATTTTCGAACTTTATTACGCTAGTTGAATGCCATTGGATACATATTCACATTGCAAAATTATTATATGATAACATTTACGTTTTCACTCCTTCATCAAGTGTCGTGAGGTTAGTTTGATTGAAGCCCAATTCTCAGGGCAGGCGGTTTAAACTTAATTGTTATGGCGGTAACACAATTAATCCGATGGACCAGCAAGTCTTACAAATTATCAAAGTTTATATTTACTTTTTTATGTTATAAAAACAAACAAAAATGTAAGACCTCTGCTCTTAGCGTGTAAGCAGTTAAGCCTCATAAAAGTAAAGTAATTAACAAAACGTGGGCTACAATGGAAATTCTAACTGAATTTAATAATGTTTTTGAGGTTTAATCCCTCTAAACTTAAGATATAAACTGTTCATTAGTCTTTATAAGATTAACATTCGAAAACGTACTGTGTTTAGTACTTTCAATAATTTGGTAACGAATTGAAAAGAGCAATAATTTAAATTACTAAATTGTATTTTTTGATCGAAACATAATGGTGCAAACTTAAATTCGATTTAAAAAATATATATTTAAAAAAAACCTCAAAAGGTTGGATGGTGCGATCTGTCTGGTTTTCGAGATTATGAAAATAGATGCTGCTTTCCACGTTTGTAGCAAATATAATCAAGATTAAATTTGTTTACGAAAGTTATCGTGCCTAAAGAAACATACATACACATAAAAATAAATAAATAAAAATTAGAAAGAATGGTGCTTTTGGCATCTCGAGGCCTCAAAACGAAAAGTTATCATGGTTCCGGGTCCTACTGTACCACCTATGGTAATAGCTTCTTCCCTGCAGAGAAAGTCGTTACAAATCTTCTCTGCACCAAAGCGATGACGGTGTATTATGGTAAAACTTCATAGATGTACATCAATTTTGTATTTTTTTAAATTAAAATGTACATGGCAGACTCTTTGTTACGAACCAGGCAATGACGTAAACGATCTAGGAATATGACCAATACAAGAAAAAAATCATAAATTTTATACTTTAATGCATATGAACAAGTTTTTAAAAATCGAATGTGAGAAAAAGTGTTTTACAGCATAACTCTATTGTATTAAATTATTCACGGAATAGAATCTCAGAATAAAATGCCCTTAGCGTCTCCAAGCTTCAGCCAAGAACTTAATACCTTGATTAGCTCATTTGTGTCGAACGACACAGAGAAGAATCAATTGTAATATTAACTGTTGTGTTGTCCAGCATTTATGGCTTCATTGATATGATGAAAACCTCTGCCAACCCGAAACAGAAATTGAAGATGGGATACTGTCGAAACCATTGATCCTATAACAACATAAGGCACGGACTAAACTCAAGGTATACATAATTGTACTATGTTATAATTTTATTTGTGTGTTGCTGTTAATATATTATAACCGCCAATTGATGCTTGTATATACTAGTACTAGAGCATACGACTGATTTTAATCATCCAATGAACCATTCGATGGTTTGCCATTCATCTAATGGATTTCGGATGGATAATTCATCTAGCAGTTTCTCATTGGGAGAGGGGAGCTGCCGAGCTGTCCTACTGCGCCTGCGGCTCTGGTGGTCCATCTGTTCAATTGATGGGTGCATGACAAATCCTTAAGCGGGGGTTTTAGACGATTGCCTGAATTAATAGTTGTATAGTATGTTTGGTGGCTTCACCTTGTTATTTAATCTGCTTCCAACTAAACAGTTTTATTTATTTATTTTATTTGAGTTTCAAAAGACTTGAGATATATTTGATAACTCGCATTAAATCACGCAATATCTTAATACGAAAATAGGACAAAGGACATGAAGCACGTTTTGGATGAGTATTAAATATTTTTTTTTAACGGAGAATATATATCACTGTCTTAATCCACGCTCTGTAAAATTAGAAATACACACAGATGGAGATTGATGGATGAATAAATTTGGGAAAATAATTCATCCAAAGATGAAAATAGTTGAAGTATAAGGATAAATAGATTTGAATAGCTTGTTCGCCTGTTGGTGAACGGATGATTGATGAACGATAACTCTACGCAATGCTATTTATTTATTTGAGTCACACTCGCTCAAAGATAAGTTTAAGTTGTAGTAGCGTTTCAGAGAGTTATTTAACTAAAGGTTACATTTTCAGTCATTTATACACTTTCTGTACTTCTCAAGATGAATGATATACAAACTTGACCTAAAGTGATTATAATAATAATTAGTAATAATAATCATATAATATTTACTTTGAGTTTGAGTGGATTTACTATGAATCCTTTTGCAGTACAGTTAGATCATTTTTCGAATACTTCCGTATCGGGTGGAGTTCTGTTTTTAATTTTAGTTCAAAACCCTCTGTTTTTTCTGCCTCTTATTTTTTAGGACACTTGGAAAGTCATTAGGTAATACATAATGTTACCAAATATATTACCTAATACATATCAACTTGAATAATTAATTTTAAATAGGCTTTATAATAGATTATAATATAATTAAGTTTGAATAAAATGTATTAAATATCAGTTATTTATTTCACTGTAAAATCTTCCTTAAAACTCTAAAACGATCATGAAACACAACAGACGTTCAATCACCGCTTCACAATTCAACTGAAGCCTGGACAGACAGCAAAATGAACACTGACTGTAGTTAGTATTTGTGAGTAAATTAGTTCCGACCTTTGTCTCGATAGTATGCAAATAATTAATTTAATTTAATATTAATTTATCATCGTGCATTTTCTGTGTACAGTTAAATCGTAGTTTCAGCGCGTCAATTTTCATAATTCAGGCGTCATTCGAAACCTCTAGCGATGCAAATGGTCAAATAATTATTAAAGTTGTACATTTTCATTTTTATCGTAAAAACAACATAGTTTTCCCATAAGAATTACATGGGAATTTGTTAGAAATGCAATTTAGCCACCTCCGAGAAAGCAGAGATACAACTAAAACAACTAAACACAACAACTAAAAACAACTAAATTTCGAGCTCTACTGCACGGATTTTAATGTTTGATGCGTGGTTGGAAACTTCTGGTTACGCGAATTCGCTTAATATCATAAAAGTTGGACGTTTGCTTATACGTTTAAATTTAAAACACATTTAACATTCAAAATTTAAAAAAATCATGTTTAAAACATATTTAAAATTATATAGTTTTCATATGGTCAACGTTTATGGTGGTTTTATAAATTTTATCAAGAAATGTCCATTAGAAATTTGTAAGAAATGTTCTACACTTTCAGAACATAGAAGCCGATAGTTGTGTAGATTGTAAAATTATTTCCAAACAGCTCTTGGCTCAGTTTTTTTTACAATTTTGTTGGAAACACATAATAGCATTTTGTAAGACATTGTATGAGCTTCAAAAATATCACCTATCACCATAGTTGAGTTTAGAAATTTGGAAGTTTGTGATATATATTTCTAGAGACTGTTGATTTTTATATTATAAAACCAAAAATGTTAATAAAACAATAAATTATTAAGACATCAACAATGGTACGGATCTCTATATTTAAATTTAACTCAAAATAAATTACTCAAAGTTTTAATGGATGTTATTAAAATAGGCTTTTTTGTCAAGTCGAACCCAAGTTATAAGTCAGGAAGTAATTAAATAAGTCCAAGAGTAATACAATGGGACAGTTGTAATATTAAGAACTCAGATAAGATAATACAGGTAAAAGCTATGTTGATTTATTTATGTACTCATATCGTGTCCTTTTGACACTTCCGAATTTCTCTCAACATTTAAGTTATTTAATCAAAGTTTTGCAATAGATTTAAATAACTTCTCGTTTTCAGATCGGAGTAGTCAAAAAATGCATTCCCAGGTTTTACTTGCCTTTTTTACTCTCTCCCCCTATACATAGTATATGGAGAAAGTATTGTTTTCGTCAAAATTTTCTAATTTGAGTTGTTAGTGGAAATATTCGTTTCGGTGCTCCCTGAACCCAAAAACGTGATTTTTACGTGATGACATGTGTGTCTGTCTGTCTGTCTATCTGTCTGTCTGTATGGATGTGTACAGAGCTAGAGCCCTAACTAATGGTACGAATTTTATAAAATTTGGTATGTAGGTACTAATCCACGATATCTCCAGGTGTCTTTATCATTTTTTGGAATTTTTGATTTTTAAGGATAATTATCACCCAATACCGGCAAAAAACATGAAAAATCAAGATTTCTCAAAAACGGTTCTAACGATTTTGATTAAACTTTTGTCGTTTGTAGAACTTTAGTTTTCCAACATAATGACACCACTCGCATTGCTTTAAAAATTTGGGTTCAGAAATTACAAGACTTTAAATATCAAAAAATCAGTTTTTTGATTTTTCATAAAAAATTAATAGTAAAAACATATTACTGTTCACTATTAAGAAGAGCTCAAAAAACTAAATAATTTTGTATTTTTAATTACTATTCTACAATTACTGGTTGCGGAGAAAATTTAAATTTTCATTTTGCGGTAAACACAGTACGTTTTCCAATGCTATTCTTATGGGGAATACAAAAAATACTATTTCTCTCTTATTTATTGATAAATTTCGTTCAAACTTGATATGCTTGTCAAGTCAGCATTGACCAACAGAGAAAATTCGAAATATGTTGCCCCGTTGCCCCTTAATAACCGTGAGGGGGGGAATAGAGGGCATTTCCCCTCTTAAAACTGCGCGTGTAGCGATGGATTCTGTAGTGCCTCCTAAACAGGGATTTGGGTGGATATTTTTGAAAACAACTTGTTTACAAGATTTTGTGTACATTCAACCGTGCTTTGTATTCTATATTTAGTAAATAAAAAGTAATTTATTCATTAAAGTTGGGCTAAAAGGGAGAAAGTATTTGTCAGTTTCCTGATACAGTTTATTTACGTTGTGGTACTGGTCGAGCGACATGACATGACATTAATTTTTTGGAATAAATTGCAAGAATTGCAAGTAGACTGACAAATATGCAAAATATATCCGTTGATTGGAACTCTTGGAATGTTTTGACCCAGTGGACCCCAAGACGGATGGATGGAGTTCTGTCCGACGGATGGATGGGAGGTGTGCCGGCCTTCAATTGAGACAGAAATTGAACTTGAGCTTAATACCTTTGTCCAGGGCAAAGGACTCCTGTCTTTATTTGTTTTTAACGTTCTGTTTTGCATAAAGAAGACAATTTACTGTATGATAAATTCTGCTATATTTATCATACGTCTGGTTAAAAATAGTTTAATGGGACGAATGTGTATGAAGTTTGTGGAAGTAGTGCACTGTGCAACTTAATTCTTCGGATGTTATATAACAATCAAAAGTTGTTTAATACAGGAATAAATGAATAAAATACATGCTCAACAATACTCAGTCTGTTAGAACGCACGCTATAATAAATACATTTGCAGTACCTAAAAAATCATACCTGTAATTACTATCCCTACTGACAAAGCCCGATTAAAGGGACAGTATTTCTAAGTATAAAACTAAGTATTCATCTCTTTGGCACTAAATTATGGACATATATAATTTAATTAAGATAAACACAAGAAAGTTAATATGCAACAAAATTACATTTTGAATGCATTAAAACTTTTGATAGATATACAGCGTTCGCCGAAACAGAAACGATGCGGTACAATTTAGTGGACTTCTGTGTTAAATTCTATTCATTTGAGGTGTATCCAAAACTATGTTGGATGAAAAATTAAGCGATGTTATTAAACTAATGCATTCTATTTTTAAATTTTCTATGCACTTATTTGTTTAAACAACAAGTGAACCAGAATCAACTGTGTCGACCACCTGATCAAACAAATAACTGTTGCACTGAGACGGGAAGTGGCATATTGCGCAGTTGGAGCGAACCGTGGGTAGAGCGGCCGGCTGGCCCGACCCCCGTACCCTGGCACATACCACTGCACCTCAGCTAGTGTCCCTGGATGACTTCTAAAGAGAAGAAACGTATAGGCAGTATAATCAGAATCGTATATCGTATTTTGCTCCCTGTATAAAATCAATCAAAACTGTATTATTTCATTTGCATGTTTATCAACAATATATATTTACTCTACGAGAATATTTTTTCCAAATATTTCTAATCGGATTTTTAATATTGTTGAAGAAATGCAATGCCGAAGAAATCGATTCGTTCTCAGAGTATAACAACAAGAAGAGTACTTAGCTCGCATTGCCGAAGTGTTTTTTGAATCGCCCGTGAAATCGTTCACGTCCCAGTCTAATGGAAAAACTTCTTTCTGGAAAACAATTTTTTCCGGTCAATCGATTCTTCATTTTTAAATGTTATAGGTATTATTTCGTATCAGTAGAAAGTAATATCTTTAGAACTAGTGAATGGTCGTTGAAAGAACGTAACTAGTAAACATATTAGTTAAGAAGTTTTTAACAGTTGTGATGACAGAAATAAATTGAATATCAAAACAAATAAAAACTGTTTTTAGCTCTTCATCATGTTCATGGGCAAGCATTGTTGAAAGTTATTGTTTGTCTACTTGTTTTTGCTCTTGATAACCTGGATAAGCTCTGGCTAACTGATGACATTATTTAAGAGTCTTCATCACCGGAAGTTGCTGGACGCCATCTTAGAGTTTTGTTCCATAAGGCCAATGTTAACTTTGTGCCTCCATTACTCCTCACCTGATCGTCACATACAATTAATTTTGGTGTCAATTTAAAGGTTTCGTCGTCCTCTAGGGAAATACAATGTCGAATTTCTTAATTTGGGTATCATAGTTTCATAATAAATAGTTCAATTTTGAACTGAAACACTGTACATGTTCTCATTAATTTGTAAGAAAATCCAAATTCGGCTATTGTATTTCCCTAGAGGACGATGAAACCTTTAATTTGACACAAAAATGAATGGTTTGTGACGATCAGGTGAGGAGTAACGGAGGCACAAAATTAACATTGGCCTTATGGAACAAAACACCAAGATGGCGTCCGGCCACTTCCGGTGATGAAGACTCTTAAGATCCGTTACGTTTAAATTTCATTTATCAATGGCATTTAGTGGATTCAATAACATTTTAGCAATTTGTTAATTAGTTTTTGTATGGTAACAATCTGTTTCCATCCAAAACTTTAATAATCTCCTGTTCTACTTGATCCATTTTATTTAAAATATATTTACCCTTCACAATAGTTAAGCTTAAAGCTTCTCTTTAGAAACAAACACATTTATTTATATTTGTAAATGACTATTGTAACTGCCATTAAGATCGAGTGTTTCATTTGTTTATTGTAACAAAATCACACGTTGGGGTCGATACTTTCTGCCTGGACAGCAGCAACGTAAGCATGTCACATTCGTTCAGCAAGACGTGCTAGCTCTTGGGAGCAGCTTAACCACTGCTGAGGCTGCATTATTTGTTAAATATTTGTATACAGGGTGTCTCACTAAGTTATCTCAATCAGACTGCAGACGAATCATTTGACCTAGAAGGATGAAATAAATTATTTCCCACTAAATCGACCTCAACGAATAACGTTAAAATATTTTGTTGCAAATACAGAGTGTTCCAAAAACCGAGGCTCACTAACTCGAATTTTGGAATTGTCAAATATAAAAATATGTCAAGTTTCACACCATTTTAAAGCTCTTTAAGAGACAAACATTTTAGTGGAAACCAAACTCATTTATCTTTATTCGTTTAAAAATGGCAGCTTTTGTTTCGGAAAATACTTATATTTACGGAATACCCTGTATCTGCTAAACCACAAGGCATATCTTTGTTCTGATTCAAAATTCTTACTAGTATTACCCTGATATCAGCGTTACCAAAATCAGAGTTACCCTGATATGATCAAAGACTTAAAACTACTGGACTGCTCGCGCCCGTGGTGAAGCGAACCAAATTTCGGTCCGGCCGCGTTCGAGGTCGCGCCGCAAATGGTGAGCTACCGCGGCAGCGCTTAGCATGGGGGATATAGGGAAAAACACGACGCGCGCTCACTTGAATTGAATTTGCAGCCAGGGAACATTTTTTATGGTTGAATGGTCTTCTGATACGTATTCCTGAATAGTTTCTCGAATTTTTAATACCGAAAGTAAATATGTTCGACCAAGGTTAGTTGCGTAAAAATAACAGAAAGTTGGGAGTTTTGTAAAATAATCTCCTTGATGGCTGATTCTTTCATATTTCCAGTCATATAAATTGATGTACGATCCACTAGGCTTTAGGTGTTGTTCAATAATGATGTTTTGAAGTTTTTGGTACTGGAATGAATTTTTTATGAGCAGTAATATCGTTCTTTGGACTAGTGAAACTTTGAATTTTAGCATATAAACTTCGACGTTCGCCAAAAGTTGTAGATTGTATGAAAGTTAATTGGCCTATATCATAAAATTTTGTTGATGAATGAATACCAAGACAAATACTTTTTAATAGCAAATGAATTCTTAATAAACATTAATTACCAACATGGTTCGTTCACCCGTCCACGTATAGTATTAGGAACGATTACATAATGTTGCATTAATACAACATTTCGCTATTGAATAACAAAAAATTATATCCAGTGTATGATAACAATTGATTATGATTTATTTAAGAGACGATACAAGTACAGTATAATAATAATGGGGTATAGTATAAATGTATCCGTAGCATTAGTCAGTTTTAAGAGTATTTTGGAAGGCATAGGATTAAATGAAATGATTTTTCTCAAAATTAATTTTTATTTACTGATTAACTGCTACATTACACATTACAGTTGAATTGTAGAATGTTGTAAGATTACTTAGCAAAATACGACTAAAACAAAAGTCGTATAACTATGTATTTTATCAAAAAACTAGGCCATGTTGTAACACAGCATCACCGAGGCGCGGCGCGGCGCGTGGCACGTCTTGGATAGAGCGCGGCGAAAAGTTTCAGCATCTTTCCAAACGAATTGTAGGCAAACCAACAACTTTACCGAAAAATGTTTGAAATAAAAGTTCTAGAGAAACTAATTATCTACAACTGTCCCGCTGGAAGTTTGTTTCTAACCTAAAAATAAAAAACTTCCTCGCTGAGTAACTTTTTCATGTCCCTCTTTAATAACACGTAAGAGTTTTTCATTATTAAAAATATTAAAAAACGGTAAAATAAAACCATATTTATACTTTCGGATTCCGTGGTTCACGTACACAAAGGATATATAAATTTCATTACAATTCAAACATGGCAGTGAAGTCCAGGAGCGTGTAAACGACAGCGCGTTCAACGCCAGAAACAGCTCTGAGAACACAGTGGCCCACCATTTCTGTTCCGCACAGACCTACGCGGACCGTTTTTAGCTCACTTAGCGATCTCTCCAGTAGTTTTACCTCGATGGATATGATACATGACAGTATTTGCGTCACTAAGGTCTTGCGAATAATACCTCAAATTAAATCAATATTCATATCAAATATTTGTATTATAAACCAAATATTTACCTATACGCGTATTACTGTTAAATTATTTTAAATATTAAAATTAAACGGAATTTTAATCAATTGATAAAGTGATAACAAGAGATGTAGTTTATTTAATTTTAAGGCTGATTGGTTCTCCAAGCCAAGGAAGGCTCAGATTTAAAACATATTACGTAGTACCAAGTCGGTAACTGGTAATGAATAAGAATATATGTAAACTGTTATCAAGCTGTGTAGCCCCCTATATACACGTACGCGCAATATGCTATTGACATAAAATCTACTTGTAACAGGAAGATTATAAAATCAAATATTTTCACCTTAAAATTCTTACCCAAAACATTCATACACAAACTATTGACTGTGTTATTATTTTACCTCATTCTAAGATGGCGTATCACAAATGGCGACAGAAAATATTAAATTAGTCATAATGTAGATAAAATTAACTCAAAGAATTAAGAAAATTTAACTTAATAATGATCGGTGGTGGATAAATAATAAATCAGCTATAATAGCGAAAACAGGGGCTTGTCTTGTAGTTGAAGCATTTTAAACTAACTTAAAATTAATTTTAGTAGAGAGAAACTGGCAAAGAGACGCCACTTTCGGCGCTTTTTTCCCATGTTATTCTTATGGGGATCAGTTTTTGCGCCGACGCCCGATCCCGCCTTACACAAGTTTCCTGTACTAGTACCCTTGCCTTAAATACATTTTCCCCCTATATTTTTAAAATTTGCTCTAAATTTATTTTAATACATCCTTTGCAGAAATCCACGAGTTCTGGCTACTTGGGAACCCGAGCCATTTGACATATAATAAATCACCCTTCCTCCTAATTACCTTCTCTACCAAATACATGTCTTTATATTTAGTCTTTAACAATTCTTCTGTATAAAATCCTCCTTTGATTATATTGCCATTTTCATCTTTCAAAATATAAGTCACAGGCTTTGTTTTCTTAACTTCTGCTATTGTAAAAAGCTCTCCCGTCCAGTTAGGGGTATATCCTTTACTAAATACATGTTTATATTTAGATATCCTTACACTATCCCCCACCTTATATCTTGGCTTTTTAACTTGTACTTTAGATGCTAACCTTTCATGTACATCTTTAGAGTTCTTAGCACTTACTTGGTTAGGCTTCATCCCTATGGATCTATGTACTTTATTATTATATATCCTTATTAACTTTGGAAGTAAATCCAACCACTTGTAACTCCCTTGTGCACTAAACTCTCTATACAACCAATTCTTTAAAGTTCTCTGGAACCTTTCCACAATAGCCGCCTTAGTTGTAGAGTAAGTGTGGTAGTGATTAATATTTAGAATTTTCATTAGTTTGGTAAAATGTTCATTAAAAAATTCTTTTCCGTTATCAGATTGAATATTTTTAACTCCCTTTGGGAGAATAGTTTTTATAGCTTCTGTGACTACTAATCCAGTTTTATTCTTTAGTGGAGCAGCATAAGCTTTTTTAGAAAATGTGTCTATTAAAGTTAAAATATATTTATTTCCAGAATTCTCTCTAGCATAATTCCGCATATCTATTAAATCTATTTGAACAGTTTCGTTTATACCCAACACCTTAAAAGACCTTCTAACAAAGTTCTTTCTCGCGGGCTTATGCAATTCTAGCTTATTTTTTGGAGGTACATTTTTGGCTAAATTTTCACGTATATTAGTTGCTGGACCACAATATCTATACGACGGGATCTGGAGAGGGAAAGGAAGGTTGTTTATAAGGGTATTTAACAAGCCACGGCCTCTATATGGCTTTAAGAATAATCCCTTACCCTTCTTACACTTTCTCTTTGCCATTTTTATTATATAAAAAAATTATTAAACAAAAGAACAAATTTAACACATAAAGAAAATACACCATTTATTCAACAAATTTAACACATAAAGAAAATACACCATTTTTATTATATAAAAAATGTCATTTATTCAACAAAAGAACAAATTTAAAATAGCACATAAAGAAAATACACCAAAGAAGTTGGGTCTATTTCCTAATAATATTCGCTGTCTTATAATAGGGCCCAGTGGTTCGGGGAAGACTGTTGTAATTTATAACTTAATTGTAAAAAAACAAGGATTAAAGTTTACAAATTTATATATAATATCCAAATCTTTAGAACAAGAAAAATATAAAAAAATAATTGAAATATTCCGTCTGTGTGATGAAGTTAAATTACACACATATTCAAACTGTGAAATCACACCAAATGATGTAGAATCACACTCAATAGTTGTATTTGACGACATAAATAGTCCAAATATCACACAATTTTTCTCAATGGGCAGACACAAAAATATTAACAGTTTTTACTTGTGTCAATCTTACAGTAAAGTAAACAAACATTTACGTGACAATGTTAATTTTCTAATATTATTTAAACAAGACGATTTAAATTTAAAACATGTGTATAACAATCATGTGGGAAATGATTTTTCATTTAACCAATTTAGAAATCTCTGCCATCAATGCTGGGATAGGTCTAAATATGGCTTTTTTGTAATAGACAAGGAAAGGCCAAAGAATAATGGCAAATACAGATTTATGTTTGACCAATTTTATAGTGACCAAGGGCAAGGGTGTTGATGCCATCCACAATAAACCTCATTAGTTTGGTAAAATGTTCATTAAAAAATTCTTTTCCGTTATCAGATTGAATATTTTTAACTCCCTTTGGGAGAATAGTTTTTATAGCTTCTGTGACTACTAATCCAGTTTTATTCTTTAGTGGAGCAGCATAAGCTTTTTTAGAAAATGTGTCTATTAAAGTTAAAATATATTTATTTCCAGAATTCTCTCTAGCATAATTCCGCATATCTATTAAATCTATTTGAACAGTTTCGTTTATACCCAACACCTTAAAAGACCTTCTAACAAAGTTCTTTCTCGCGGGCTTATGCAATTCGTAAGCAATTTTTTCCATTTTTTATTCTTTATTTTTAATGTTAACGTATCTGCCAGTCTCTGTCGTTTCAAAAACACCTCCATTGCTACCAATTAACATACCATCACTCATTCTTTGATATACATAGTTTTTTGGCAAATATGCCTCTCCATCTAAAGTCTTAAATCCGCTTAAAGATGTAGGGTCTGCAACCAACAATTTAGGATTGTACATCATCAAATCGATTTCATTATTGTCTTGCATAAATTTATTAGTTTTATTGTTAAACCTTAATGCATGTGATTTTAAACAAATATCAAATTTAATATTGTCTTGTCTAAAAGTTTTAATATTATCGTCATACCTCAAAACCTGCGACATTAAACAAATATCACTCCTATCTTTGCCTTCAGGTACATTCTTTATTAATTTGTCCTCTGCATCCCACATATCGCTATCTAATGTTAATACATTATAATATTTATCCCCCTGTTTTATTATGCTTTTCTCACCTTTTGTTAATATTTGATTAACAACAGCCACATCATTTGGCAATGTTCCAGGTAAAATGTTTGTTAATTGCTTATTTTTACCATCAAATTTAAGACCGTCTAAAGTCACAGTCTGATGTTTTATAACACAATCGTTCTCATCAACAGCGGGTTTAACACGAACTAGCCTTTTATTATTAAAATCCCAAAAGTTTAGATCCATTTTTGGTACTTGAGAGACGTTTACAACATCATCGCTTTCTTTACCAGCCAACAAATTACTTATTTTTCGCTTTTTGGCATTCCAAATACCATTCTCCGATTCCAAAAATTCATAATTATTTTTGTCTTGTACAAAGACACCATCTTTTCTTATTAAAGTTTGCTCTAATGTGGGTACATCGGTTGAGCTTTCACCTCGTTTAACATTAGTAATTTTGCGTTTATTAGCGTTCCAATTATTACTCTTGGATTCTAAAAACTTATATTTAGTATTACCTTGTACAAAAGCATCACCTTTTCTGGTTAACGTCTGCCCCAAAGTCGATACATCATCAGTAAACTCCCCACCTTTAACATTACTAATTTTATAATTTAAAGCATTCCAACCATCATCTTTTAGATTTAAAGTAGTTTCTTTAAAACTTCTAGCTTCTGGTTTACTATACGGGTTATATACACGATAAAATTTATCTATCATCTTTTTATTTAATAAACAATTCCACTTTCCCTCAATTCTTCTATGATAGAATCTATCTCATTATCCACTCCAGAATTTCCCGCCAATCGGCTTAACCAAAGCAGTCTTAACCTATCTACAAGCTCATTAGGATCGTCCCAATAAACATAGTCTATTTTATTACTAGTTACCTGCCTTAAACCTTCACCAACAGTCTTAAACAGGGGTTTAATTATATTAAGATATTTAGTGTGTTTATTACCTGACATCGCCGCACCTGTTTTATAACCCTTTAAATGTGCATTTGTAGCTTCCAAAATCTCTTTATAATTTTGCAAATCAGCCTGACTATAGTTTACGGGTTCTTTTAAAGTTAACAATTCCCACAATCCCTTTGTCCCTTTATAAATTGTTTCTCCAACTGTAACATCATCATTGGCAATTTGAACTTCCTGATTCCCAATACAAAATTTATTTCCTTCTCGCCTAATACCATATGTGGTGTCTGTCATACTACTTCTACTAAGGTAATTTCCTAAATAGTCTGATGCTAAAAGACCAAAATCTAATTTGTGCGGTGTTATCTGGGTTATTCTTGGTATTCTAGACGGGGTCTTTTCTAAAATCATTGGGAGAACTGGCCTCTCTGTTTTTGTGGCTAAATTTTTTAATTCTTGCAAAGGCTCTATTAACGGTTGGAATGTTTGGAACCTCTCTTTAGCCTCTAGAAATTTACCACGTTTTAACGCCCTATATTTTTCTCTTATTTGTTTTGCAGACTCTACCAATTCTTGTTGAATATTTGTTTTCATTTTATTTACATTTTATTTATCTCATTTGTCAAAGGATTATACTCAAACACTTTATCGTGTATTATTAGGCAATATGCAGATGTGTTTGAAGGGACATTTTCTGCAGTTTCAATTTCTAATTTAATATCTACGACCCCCTCTTTGACTGATTCATTCTGCCTAGAACAATCTATTACAATTAGAGGATATTTCTTTATAAAGTCAGCTCTGTTAAACATAGGATCGGGGACGGTGTTGTAGTAACTCTCCCTAAACCTCACAAACATCTCATAAGCTTTAGAGGCATCTCCATTTTCAAAGTCGAGATTTAAATCACTATAAGGATAATATTCAGAGTTTAAAAACACTTTGAGATTTTTCAATTTACAGTGATCAAATTCATCAGTTCTTTTTCGTGCACTGTTGTCCCTACCAGTTTGGAAACCAAATATAATATACCTGGGCTTCTCCAAACTCGAAGACGTCTTAACTGACCATGTATGTCTCTTGGTTTCGGGGTATGATGGGAGTTCGTGTAGCTCCAAACTTCTAAATGCAATTTGCAAATTTTTATTTTGCAATAACATCTTTTGTAATTGAAGCTTCTCCCCATCAGATGGCACCACATGCGGCATCACCCACTGAATCGATTTAAGTGTAATTTTAGGAATAGGATCGACCCCAGTTGGAGCATTAGATGTTGTTAATATACAATTTAAGTCGTTTTTGGATCTTTTCAACACCAATTCTTGTTTAACATTTACTAAAACCTTATTAAAATCCTCAAACACACCCATTAACAGCTCTAACGGGACACAAGTACTAAACTTGCCGCTTTTATGGAACTCCTTTAAATTTTCATCAGAATCAAATGCTACATTTGACAATTTAGTTGTTTTATTGTAAGAGCACAATATTTTCATAAGACTGGAAATTCCCGGATTTCTTACAATATCTATTTCTTTACCAGCAACTTCGTATCTAATTTCGTCAAATAAGAATGCAAATGCATTATTTATAAAATGTCCTTTATCATGATTCTCTATTTCTCCTTTAATATACAGATAACTCCTACAAGGGAGTGTTAGTAAATCTTGATTATTTATGCATATTCGAATTTCATCGGAATTATTTATTGCTAAAGTGTTGTGTGGAACATAGGAGTGATTTGTAATTTTAACCAAGCTATCGTCGTATTGGAATTTTCCTGTAACGTCTAGAAAATCTTCCATTTTTATTAATAGAAAATTTTAACTTCAACCCAATTGATCGCAGAAACCTGGCATTTTGTACACTCAGCCCGTTCTTGTAAATTCTCATATCTTTTTTATATGACAAGTAATTGTAGTTTCTTCTTTATTAAAGTCAATTGGCTTGTCGTGTTGATCTGCAAATGTAATGCTAACAACATCTAAACTTCTCTTATTTACAGGGAAGTATATAATATTTCTGGGAACCTCAATAATTTTGTAGCCGGGAGGAGCTTCTGGGTAAAAACTGTGTATGGTGTGTGATTTGTCACCATTTAAATAAGACCCATTCGCAATATTACATTTTACTCTAATCACATTTACATTATTTATGTTGATTTTATTTACGGATTTAAACGCAATATCTGGAGTAGAAAATCCTTTAAATCCCAACAATTCAGACCCTAAACACGGTTTTGTAAAATCAAACACATGGCCAGAATGCAATGTGGCTTTCATAGTTTTATTATCAGCTATAAGTACAAAATCTGGGAGTTGCTTTTGAATTTCCTTCGCAAGCTCAAACACTTCGTATGTACCTTCAGCAATTTCAATTACATTTGGAGCTTTGTGATCGTAATAATACACATCCTCACCCTCGTCTATAGTTAATTTTGTGTCTTTAAGTTTATTTAATTTTGGAACTAGCCCTTTGTAAAATATAAGTTTGACTTTTGTATTAATTAATGCTACTTTATTTTGTATAATAACTTCAACTTTACCATCTAATGCCCGGTTTAATTCGTCAATTGTGACCTCCCCTTTTGGGGTTGTAATTTTGTGCATTTTGTAATATGTCAAAGTATTTAGAGGTTTGTTAACATTAAATATAGAATTATAACTTTGAAAATCTACCAGTCCAATTACATAATCACCATTTAATTCTATAGGAGGAAAGAACACCGACTTTAACTCTGGCTCTGTACCCGTAAATGTTATAGTAAATGAATCCATTTTTATAAACTAAAATTTTTCAGAAATGATAAACATAAAATTCCACAAATGGAACTGTTTAAATCTTGTATTTGATCAGTTGTATAGTAAATTTTAGATGGTACAAAATATTCAATTACCTCTTTTGGAGGCTGTATTCCGAAAGGGTCAAAATATATTACAATATCTTTATTTTTACGATATGCTGTCCAATGTGTGCCCCTGTCACTGTCTAAATTAATAATTCCACATTCTCTTACTTTTGGCCTCTGTTTTCTTAGCTCGTTTTTTAGGTACACTCCTCGAAAGTGAGGCACGTCTCTTGCTGCCTCTAACAGCTGAAAGTTGTCCATCTTTTTTATTAAATTTTAATCCCATTCCCATTTTTGCTTTAGCCTTCATCAAATTTGTCACTGCATAAGCTGCTGCTTTTTCGGCCAGACTGGCGTCCTTTGCCGAAACCCTAGTCCAAGCCTGGTCCGCTAATCTCATATCTGCCTTGTTCCGGGCGGCTGTATCAGGATTATTCATGTAGAATATGTCGTGCTCTTTACAATAAGAGTCTAGCTTATTTTTTGGAGGTACATTTTTGGCTAAATTTTCACGTATATTAGTTGCTGGACCACAATATCTATACGACGGGATGTGGAGAGGGAAAGGAAGGTTGTTTATAAGGGTATTTAACAAGCCACGGCCTCTATATGGCTTTAAGAATAATCCCTTACCCTTCTTACACTTTCTCTTTGCCATTTTTATTATATAAAAAAATTATTAAACAAAAGAACAAATTTAACACATAAAGAAAATACACCATTTATTCAACAAATTTAACACATAAAGAAAATACACCATTTTTATTATATAAAAAATGTCATTTATTCAACAAAAGAACAAATTTAAAATAGCACATAAAGAAAATACACCAAAGAAGTTGGGTCTATTTCCTAATAATATTCGCTGTCTTATAATAGGGCCCAGTGGTTCGGGGAAGACTGTTGTAATTTATAACTTAATTGTAAAAAAACAAGGATTAAAGTTTACAAATTTATATATAATATCCAAATCTTTAGAACAAGAAAAATATAAAAAAATAATTGAAATATTCCGTCTGTGTGATGAAGTTAAATTACACACATATTCAAACTGTGAAATCACACCAAATGATGTAGAATCACACTCAATAGTTGTATTTGACGACATAAATAGTCCAAATATCACACAATTTTTCTCAATGGGCAGACACAAAAATATTAACAGTTTTTACTTGTGTCAATCTTACAGTAAAGTAAACAAACATTTACGTGACAATGTTAATTTTCTAATATTATTTAAACAAGACGATTTAAATTTAAAACATGTGTATAACAATCATGTGGGAAATGATTTTTCATTTAACCAATTTAGAAATCTCTGCCATCAATGCTGGGATAGGTCTAAATATGGCTTTTTTGTAATAGACAAGGAAAGGCCAAAGAATAATGGCAAATACAGATTTATGTTTGACCAATTTTATAGTGACCAAGGGCAAGGGTGTTGATGCCATCCACAATAAACCTCTTGTCGTCATCAAAAGAGAGTACCTTTTTGTTCATCGTTAATGTTTGCAGATGGTGGTTTGTGGATTTAATTCTTGTAACATTCTCATAGTAATCTTCTCCGGTTGCAAGACAGTGTAAGTAGTGTTGGTGTGTTAAGAGATGTTTAACTGTAGCGTTGTCAGCCCCCTTTGCCTTTTTAACCTCTAGCTCATTTTGCTTTTCTTTTTCGTATAACCATTGTAAAGGAATGAAAGAGTATAATTTTGGCCTTAAACCACAATATTCATACATAATTTGACCATTTAATTCGTCTTTAAACTTGCCCGTAACTTTTTTGTTTTTATCAGAGTATAAGAAATGATCTTTACTATATGCAGAGGTGTCAAAACGGTCCAAGTCACATTGTATTTCCTTGTAAAAGTCCTCTGTTACTATAGAATAAAGAAGGCTGTCTGTGTCTGTCATTAAGAACTTTTTATTCTTAAATTTTGACATATAATTATAGTGGAAATCATACATTATTACTTTGCTGATATCCAAAATGGTCATTCCTAAATATATTGGTTTATCAAACTTTACAATTAATTTATTTAAATGCACAGCATGCAACTTGTTATCGAACATTTTGCTGCAGTCAAATCTTGGCTTTGTAACATACTTTGTTAACTTAGACTCGTCTACAAGATGTATATCACGAAACTTGCGTTGGTTCATAATTGTTCGACCAAAGAGACTGTTATTTAACAGTTTGTAAAAGTCTTTTTCAAAATCATGTTCAGCTTTTTGTCGCTTTTCAATATTAAAATTAATATAGGGGGCGAGCCATTTTGATTGTCTGAATTTTAAGATTCTGTGGTATTTTGTAACTACCAAACCCAGTTCTTCGTATTTTTTTAGTGCTTTATAATGCAAAATATATTTGGTTTTGTCATTTAAATTTGGTATTAATTTTCCATTCATTTTTTCTGGTGCGAGCGGGTAGTCATTATGCAAATCGTGTAAACTTTTATCGTATTTTAAATCAACTTCCAAAATAAATCCAAAGTTTTCATTTTGATTGGATTTATAATCTTTCTCATTTGTCCATCTAAAGCCATCAACGGGCAACGACTCGCACATTGCTGTAGAGTATAGCGAGTTGCAGTCTAAGTATACAAGATAGGTGCTTTCTTGATTTGGGTCATAATGTTCGCCCATGTACTTATTATTGGCTTTAGCGTTGCGCGTGGAAATCATACTTACACCGCCTCTAATGGCATGTTCTATAAACAAATGCATGTCAACGTCTTGAAATAATTCTAATTTTATGCCGGTCATTCTAAGACACGCCTCCCATGTTAGTCCAGGCAGTGAGTACATGTGGACAGGGTCGAGTTTATAATCCTTTAAACACAAGTCCCTAAATGTCTCAAACACATCAGCCAATAACAACACATCTGTTTTAAGGTATAAATCGTGATATTCTTTTAAATTCTTTATATTAAAATGATTCCATACGTTTTTAGCATGTTCATATTGTGCAGGAGATATACATTCTTTAGTTAGACTGCTGTAAAATGCCTCTATGGGTGGGAGGGGCTCTAAAAACTTTTCTGGTCCTGTCATGTATTCGTACGGAAATTCGCCCTTACATTGTAGTAGTGGATTGTCTATAAATCTAAACGTATTTAAATTGGAAGCTAATTTGCTTAAGGGAAGAGACAGAAAGTTGTAGGAATCCAAAAATACCAAATCATCAACAGAGAACGAAATATACTTTTCCATGTCCTTGGCTATGCAATTCAATTTGCGATTGAATTTTCCCAGGTGTTGCATTATTAAATGACCGTCATAGTTTTTAAGATTGTGGAAGAATACTGGAATTTTCTTGGTTACTTTATAGTTTAAATTGCAAGAGTTATGGGAGGGTCCTCGGAACTCGCCTGTTAGGTGGCAGTGGTCGCGCACTTTATCACACAGTAACGGTTGTTGGCATATGTGGCAGTGTGTAGAGTTTTGGAAGGAAGCCTCTTGCTCTGCAGTCATTACAAGGGGAACATATACTCCCATCTGACTTTTAATAAAGTCATAAGTTTTAAATAACTTTTCGAAAAACACATCCATCACATTTTCACCGCTGTACAACTCTTCGTAAATAATGTTAGAATCTCTCACCACAACATAAGCAAATCCAGAAGGGGTGTGTTTGCCACAGTTTATAAAACATTCGAAATCTGCATAAATCACAAAGGGAGCTTTAAGTTGATATTTGTAATTCGTAAATTGTAGTGTATCTTTTTTAGACATTTGTACTCTTTGGGCATCAAAGGTTTTACAATATGTTGTGTGACGTTCCAATATATCTTTGGTGTAAAAATGTTGCAAACAGAACTTGCAAAAATATTTCTTATGGTCATATTTTGTAGAATTAAACATTAACTTATCAAAATCACGAATTAAACAGTAGTGTGATTTCCGACCTTGTTGTAGAAGCAGCAGGTTGACGTGCGTATTACTGTTTAGTTTAGTTATTCTCAGTGGATATATTAATTGTTCTTCAATTCCATATACATTAACACTTATGTTATTTTGTTTTTCAAATTTATCAATGTCGGATATTTTTACTGGATATTTTATATTTGTCATATTTAACTGGCCTTCATAGGGTTCGTAGTAAAATACTCGATTTGCATGTTCTTTACAATTCCTTGGATTTAAGCTTGCTAAAACACTCCACACGAAACATTTATTATCACTGTTTTTAATATTTAAAACAGCGTGTTTTGATTTTATATTTTTTGGTGTAGGAATGTATGAGTTGGGAGTTAGGGGTTTATACTTGTAAACATGCAGCTGCCAGTATTTAGTATGGTCATATATCCATCCACTGCCTTGGGCTTGATACTTGTGCATGGAGGTATCGATCTTAAAAAGTGCTTCTTTAATTTGAGTCTTTAATTGTGCTTTCTCAATTGATAAATTAGTTAAACTTCGAAAATCAGCAATACATTCTTTGTCAATGATTAAATCACCATTATTGTCCGCCGAGTGTTTGATGAACTTTACCCTCCTAATAAGAATCCATTTGATAGGTAGGGGGCAAGATTGAAGAGTGTCTAATACTTCCACAGATTCACCGTTAAAAACATACAACTTGTAAGGTCGTTTGTCACATCGTAGGTGGTGGCGGGGTTTGTTCCGAGTGATGACTCTCTTACACACATTACAAGTATTGTGTTTTTCTAGCATGTGCGCTTTAAAATGATTGTTATTATCAAATATTTGATGGCATTTTTTACAAATTTTAGGAATAACTTTGTGAATGTTACGATAGTGTCTGATTAAATTGCCTCTTTTGGAGCAGGGCGCGGAGCAGATTGCACAGGACAACATTTTGTGTTGAAATGACTGTAGAGATGTCGTGCTCTGCTTTTTATAAACAAGAAATTACCATTTTTAAATTTTTTAAATTTTTAAATTTTTTTAAATTATTTAACAGCGGTTTTTAAATTATATTTTACAAGTTTACGAGAGTTCAAAAATTGCCATAGTGATGGATTAACCATTGTCCCTCCGTTGAAGACAGATTACAACTACCGTCGCTAACACTCACAGCTAACATAGAGTCCTAGGTGGAGAGGTGGGCCGAGAGACGTGGAGAGAGCCAGAGTGCGGCGCGGTGACGTCATCTGGTGCCGGTGCCTTGTGTCGCTGGTGGCGTGTGTGGTGGCGTCATCTAGTGCCGGTGCCTTGTGTCGCTGGTGGCGCGTCCGGTGTCTTCATCCGGTGCTGGTGGTGGAGGTCACTGTTGTTGTGTGTTGTTGGTGGCACCTTATATACACATCAGATTTTCAATTTAACCAGGAAATGACATTGGCTGGACTTTCTATGGTAAGTGGAAATTCTGGTCAATGTGACGCGTGCTTGCACATGACCGACTTAGTGTGTTAGTGTGTCAGCGTGTGCAGGCAGCGGATCGTTGCGCGTGCAAGTGGCGGATGTTTTAATCAGTTGGCAGTTCGACCGTAATAGTTGGGATTAAAACACCAATAACATATCCAAGTTTTAAATCAGTTGGCGGCAGTATTTTTGGGTAGAATTTATTAAAACACTCACAAATTTTAAATCGGTTGGCGGCAGTATTGGGAGAATTTATTAAAACACCCACACCAAAGATGGTTTAATTTTTAAAAAGAGGAGGGACAATATATTTAATATAGGCAAGGGTATATATATTTAGGCCTATATATTTAATATAGGCCAGCGCGGAAACTTGTGGCTTATTAGTATAGGTGGGAGCTGGCGTCGGTGCAAAAACGGCTCCCCATAAGAATAACATGGGGAAAAAGCGCCGGAAGTGGCGCCTCCCCGCTAGTTCACATCTACTAATTTTAACAAAGTAATATTTCTTTGAGAACGTATACAGATTATTTAACGGTATTTTTTCCAGCGCGAAAACATAATTTGAAATAACTTATGGGTTCGAATCCCAGCCCTGGCATCTACATGTTATCAGTACTGTTCAACTAGTACTGTAACGGCTCCAACGTTGCTTTGCCGGATACGTTCCACACACAGATCCATGGTCTATGTGGACGGGCAAAGTCCGACTAAACTCTTTAAAAAATCAGTACTAATAAAGATTCACTTATTAACCTAACATTGGTTGAACCAGATGGCTTAAATTGTGACTTAACGCTATAAACCAAGGTGATAATTAACACATCTCTTCTTGCAATTTTGTTACAGTAATTCATTGAAATAATAAAATAGTTTAAATTAGGGAATCCCATACAGTCGTTAAAGATACCTCATTTACATTCCAACCTAAAATACACAACGTTTTATGACAAAATAGTTTAAATGCAAGAAATAAAAATACTGCAGTAATAAAAGTCCGGCCAACCTGAAAGTAGTCATTTGTACTTTGAAAGGCCATAATGTTTCATCTGAGCTTGTTAATGTTTTATAACTACATCTAAAATGCTTTAACTTTATTTTATAAATCAAACAAACAAGTTAAAATAACTCAGTTAAAATAATCAGAAATGCATTATTAAAACTCGTATCATCTTTGTTTTTAGAAGCTCGTGGTATCGAAACCTTATTTCATTGTATAAGAGGCTATTGCTCGGGCACACACAATGGAACAATGGACTTCGCGTGGATTTGTGGCTTCGTGCCTTACACTTTGAATGAAACACATTGTGCACGACCTGGGGCGTGAGATAACTTATTTCTGGGGAACATTTATTTCATGAGTGTGCATTTCAGTAATTCTTCAAGATTAAAATGGTCCATTTCATGACGGAATTTTAAACGACGTCGGAGGTTTCACAATTAGAAACTTGTTTTTTTCTCTATCTTTGTAATATCGGCTTGTTGATTGGATTTTGTAAATAGACCATGAAGTCTTAGTCCATATTCGGTGATGTGAATAAAAATTAAATAGATTTTACCATTTTGTAGAATCAAAAGAAATTGATTCCAGTAAAAGGCTGTTTAATTAGTAAGTGCTAGAATCAACGTAGTCTGAATAATTTACTGCAATTTCTAAAAGTTAAAACTACTGCTTGAAACTTGTTGCTCTGAGGTACCATCTTACCATTCTTATTTGTTGCGACCATAACAGTTCATGGCCTGCATATATGTTGATATTAGGGGTTGTTATTGTACAGTCCAGCAGTTGTGATTATTATGATTTAAATATGAGTTGGTCACGTGTCAATTCTTTATATAATTTTGTTAGCAATGAAGTTGGACCTGCTACATGCCAGTTTCTACAACCAATCTACTAATAATTGCCCAGCTCCACAAACGTACATTAATTGAATTTTGGTTAAACAACTTATAATTATCATTATCATGTTGCTGCAAATACCCAAATTTGTATTTATTATCAAATACAATACAAACACCCAAAATAAAACATTGGTTAAGAACATTAACAGCGTTAAGTTAGAGATATAATCATGCCTAGAACTTATTAAGTATTCCTTCAAAAGTTCAAATCATGCGATCAAAGGTAGCGTTAGCTGAGATAAAGATTACCGTGCAGTAAAAAACTTGTGTGCATATATAAACTGATATCCATTTGATATTCAGTGAACTAAACGCAATTTCAACTTCAGCTGCCAGGAGAATAATTTTCACCCCAGTGCGTGAAGTTTACTGCTATACTCTCAGGGTTAGGGTTTTATGGTTGAAACATATTTATGGAATACACTATTATGCTTTATCTTCCACAAGTATAGACGTCGACACTAAGTGTTTAAATCTGGCTATATAGCTTATTTTAATTTTCAGATTTTAATTGCTACCTCTTGGAAATTATACTTCTAAGGTAAACCGTATTTATTATAGGTAATCCATTAATAATTATGAACCCTGTTTTTAGTTATGAACTTTAATAATCAGTTTCTTAATCATACATACCAGAGAACATTCACAACATTTTCAGTATTGTTACTCTCTGAAGGGTGTATGTAAATTGGCTACTGACTGTCAAGATAGACAGATAAGACAACTTGAGCAGGCCCGTCAATTAGTCCTGAAATCTAAAAACCCATTTGGACCTAACTTAAGATAACCAAAATTTATCATTTTGTATACTATTTATTTATTTTATCACCTAAAAAATGCTTAATGCTATTTATTTATACCACTGTTTATTTTTATCTTATTTTTTTAAATGCTTTAAATCTATGAAGTTTAATTTATTGTAAAATTAATTGTAAATATAAATGTTCATTTTTATTTACAAAACCCTGTTATGGTATAAAGTTTATGTATATAGATAACAACTATGTAATTCTAAATAAGTTTAATAAGTCATATGTTTTACTTTTATTTTTGTTTATCGTTTAGTTTTAAAAATTTTGTACTCCTGATGAAGGATTAAGCCGAAAATTTGAGTTTTATTCTAATAAAAAGAATGTGTATCAAGGTTGTTTTTGTTAATTAATTATACTTTAGTAAGTTTAGTTAGTTTAAGTCGGTTACTTAATTCGTATAAATATGCTTTTATATACCGTATTAAAATATTATTTGTTTTCAAAAGTTTAACAAATTATAGGAAGTACATGAATATTTAAAAACTAATTAACTAAGTTCCTTAACAATCTCGAACAGGATTTATTGAGCTTAGTAAGTATTATTACAACGAATCCTTTAAATATCAAACTCAGTATCTTGCTGTTAGTATATCCAATCATTCTATTGATTTTGGCAAACACTCTCATGGAGAAGTTGTTGTAAATCAAGCGCCAAACATGTAATAAATACAGACTTACATTTTCATGATTAGTCTCAAGGTCAAACAACTTAAGTTGAATTATTGAATTCCTTGAAACAATAGACGTGTACATCCTAATCGGGAACCTAAATTATTTTAACAATTTATTTCCATTATGTTTAGCATAGCATTATTATTTACTAACCATTTATAATATTTTAAGGTGAAGAGGGATAGAAGCAAGAATTAGACCGCCAACACAGTTAAAAAAACAGAAAGTGTTGTTCTCTCAAAAATCATCAAACACCCTTTAATTTTATAATGGTTAAAATTAAGACTAATCTATCCCTATATATGGTATATATGGTGTGATATGTGGTATGTGGTATGGTATGTATGGTATGGTGTATATGGTTTTGGAAAAATGTAAATATTGAAAGTTAAAAACATAGTAGAACCAAAACAATGTAATGTTACCAAGTGCATAATGTTAAACAATGAATAAACCAACTACATCCAGTTCTAACTTGGCCTTATGTTGTAACGCGCTGATATTGATTTAAATATACATTTACCAGCATTACTTTTATATACAGGGGAAGAAGTAGTACCTTAAGCATTTAACAATGTAAAGGTTTAAATGAAAACAATTTTGCCTAGGTGCTGAATTTCGCAAACTTTTAAGATGCGGTTTATGTGATTTTAACGAAATTGTTGCCATTAAGTCAAGTAGATTAAGTAGATTAAAATTATTTTTATTCGGAATTTGCTAATTTAAGTCATGATATTTATTACAAATTGAACTGCGAGTTGCCTAATTCAGTGGGTTGGTATTATAAAAGGAAGCTAAGCCCATATTGAAAACTAAACACGACACTTGAATACACGGTTTGCATTCAGCAACGTAATAGGATTATCACATAACATTTTGTAATTGGCGGTCCATTGAAACCTTGCCGGACGCGCATTTCTGACAAAGTATTATATAACATTGATAGCGAAAAATATCTAACTCCCTTTTGCTGTAGAGAACACAGTTTCAAAATAATCACGCAATCAGCTTTGCTGATATTGGCTTAACATTTATATTACGTGATTTAAACATTGTGTTTGTTAAATATATCGAGTTATTTATTAGTTCGATTAAATTACTAGGATTAATTGGAAAACTAATCCCACGATCAAATTTCTCAAGAATTATTAACCGGATGGAGCGCATCGGAACTGGTGCTGATGTAATCTAACGCGGTAATGCTGTCTACATCAAGCTGTAATAATTAAACTTGGTTAATTCAATTATAATGACAGGATGCAATAATCTTTGGATTCAATGTCTAATTGATATAAGGATTAAAAGCATATAATATTTAGTAATTATAATGATAATTAATGAGCTCCTATCGTCTCGTAATTATAACACCTTAGATTACTGACTTTTAGCGAATTTCCCCTATGGGGAAGAAGCTATTACCGTAGGTGGCATGGTAAGACATAAGCCCGAGATCATGATAACTTTTTGTTTTGAGGTCCCCAGATGCTAAAAACACTATTCGTTCAAATTTAAATATATGTATATAAATATATATACATATATATATATATATAAAGTTTTTAGCTACACCCCAAAACGTGTTCAGGCGGTCACGTTAGGAACTTTTATTGTGGTCCCGGGCTTAAGTCTCACTGTGTGGGTCATGCTAATAGTTCACTTTTCTATAGGAAATTTCCTAATAAATGTGTGGAGTTTAGGGCCTGGATCCTTTACTAATAATTAATTAAAGAATTAAACCCAGTACGGAACCTAAAACTTGAAGAAAAGTAAAGAAATAAAAATTAACATATCACTCTTCATAATTGTCTTTCTTGACTTTCTTTAAATTAAATTATACCAAGTCAATTCATGTGAATACAATTTTTTCAACTTTCCAGCGAATATTTTAAATCTTTACAGCTGTCAATGTATGGTTTCAACGACGCTTGAAAGTACGATACCTTTGTTTGGTGTTTACATAACAATGTGTATACTAAATGACATTGAATGTTTTGGTTTAGCGAAAGAAATACAATGATGCAATAAAACTACAATTTTTGTTACAATTTTAGATCCAATTTCAAAACTCTGTACGGTTGTTAATCTTGAAAGTGGACATACTACTCGAATTTGTTAGTGAAATAAACATTGATCCATATATACTTTTTATAACATGATAAAATCGTTACATTCAATAACAGTTATTGTTTTTTGTAATTGGATAGTGAAGGCAGTTTTTTGTTGAGGAACATATCTGTTAAAAGCAATGACATACTTTGATCATATTTTCTTATACATTTTTATACATAAATTGAAAATGAATAGTTTGTTGAAAATGTGAATCTATTTTTGTTTTAAACTTGTGTTCAACTTAATGAATTGTTTCTCATTCCGCAGTGTAAGCCCAAGTACCTAGTTATTCATCTTTTCCAATCTTCTTGCATTGCTATTTATGTTGATTATTTATTTATTATTATTATTTATTATTATTATTATTATTATTTATTTTTGAATAAAAATTGAACTAACTCTGAGTTTTTAGATACGCCCTAGTTGCGACAGCGTCTAACAGAGAGATTAATATACAGTATTGAATATACAGAATATACAGTATGTATATTTTAATATTTTTGGGTATAGAGTGCATTTAAAAAAAAACGTACCAATCTACAAAGAAAGAAGCGATATAAGATAATTTAAATAACAAGATATATATGAATTTGGAAATAAATCATTAAATATACACTTTTATAATTTTGTATATGAAATTGTTGAAACCAAAAATAACTAAAACAATATCTTACGCAGCATCTTACAATATCTTACTCCATGTATATAATTGATATAACTTCATTTAGGCAAAACAAACACAACATTTGGTTTAAAGAAGCCTAATCTCATTTAAATGGTCCCGAAGTTTTGATTTGTACAACTGAGAACCTAAATGGATAGCCAACGCTCCTTAGACCACGTTTGTTTAATAAACCACCAATTTTATTACTTATTTTTTCTAGTTCTTAAAAAAAATTCGTTGAAATATTATTAAAATAAATAAATAAATTGAGAAATATTTTAGAAATCCCAAAGATATTGCAATAATGAAATGTATTCTATTCTCAAAGCAGAAAATTCGGATAAATGTTGCTGATATTTTACATCACTGATCAGTGATAGTAAATGTCTACAGTAATTTCTTAAACGTTGACTCACCGTCACCAACAATAAATTTCAACTAATAAATGTTTCATACAGACAACTCATCACTTTCAAGTCTGTTCACTTCCGTTGTTGATCTATAAACAGCTAGCAACGCAGGTTCGGTTTTGATCAAAGCTGTGAAGAGGCGGAGTGACGAGCATCCTCACTGAGCATTGTTCAGCTCAATATAACGAGATAAGCGCTTGTTACTGGGGTGTGACGAGCATCCTCACTGAGCATTGTTCAGCTCAATATAACGAGATAAGCGCTTGTTATTGGAGTGTGACGAGCATCCTCACTGAGCATTGTTCAGCTCAATATAACGAGATAAGTGCTTGTTACTGGGGTGTGACGAGAATCCTCACTGAGCATTGTTCAGCTCAATATAACGAGATAAGCGCTTGTTACTGGGGTGTGACGAGCATCCTCACTGAGCATTGTTCAGCTCAATATAACGAGATAAGCGCTTGTTACTGGAGTGTGACGAGCATCCTCACTGAGCATTGTTCAGCTCAATATAACGAGATAAGCGCTTGTTATTGGAGTGTGACGAGCATCCTCACTGAGCATTGTTCAGCTCAATATAACGAGATAAGTGCTTGTTACTGGGGTGTGACGAGAATCCTCACTGAGCATTGTTCAGCTCAATATAACGAGATAAGCGCTTGTTACTGGGGTGTGACGAGCATCCTCACTGAGCATTGTTCAGCTCAATATAACGAGATAAGCGCTTGTTACTGGGGTGTGACGAGCATCCTCACTGAGCATTGTTCAGCTCAATATAACGAGATAAGCGCTTGTTACTGGGGTGTGACGAGAATCCTCACTGAGCATTGTTCAGCTCAATATAACGAGATAAGCGCTTGTTACTGGGGTGTGACGAGCATCCTCACTGAGCATTGTTCAGCTCAATATAACGAGATAAGCGCTTGTTATTGGGGTGTGAGCATCTTTCAGTATGCTCTTAACGTATGAACGATGCTCTAGAATATATACATGGTGATTGATATAAGAGTGCCAGATGTTTTTATTGAAAAGTATAAGAGCTATTAAACAAGTTAAAAAGCAACTTCCCTGGATTTTTGGTTCTGTATAATTTTTGTAATTTTTAAATTTTGATTTTATTCGCCATTTTTTCATTATGGCGGTCAACTTTAGTTTTTCTTACGGCCCATAGTTTTATTATTGAATCACGTAGGAAATTCAATTTTAAAACGTTTTTATTCGTTGTATTTTTCACTTAACATAACCGGGAGACTGCACCTTTTATGACTAAAAAAATGGATTTTTCGATTTTTGACTAAAAATAATCTTCATTTCTTCCTGAATAAAATAATATATAACATGTAATATGTTAGACAGCTCCTTACCATAAAAATAAAACAATAAAGATAACTCTGCAAAGTTTTTTCGTGAAATCAGGACGAGGGGTCACAGAAATCTGCTGGCATTGCTTATAGTATGGTTGCTACTGGCATTACAAATAAATGCTTATTTACTGTCTTTCAACAGTGTATATTTGGCTTCACTGTTGCCAAGGTTACCAGACTGATATTTGTACATTTTTGTCTGCTGTTTTGGCTAAGGTTATGTTAGTTGTGTTGTGGGTGAAATTTACAAAGTTTGTTGTAGTGAAATAGTTTTTTCTTATCATAGACACTGCAAATATGCCTAGAATAAGGAAGTTCAGTTCTAGAAGGTTTCATGGAAACCAGTGGAACAAAAAAGCCATGCTGAGTTCTAGTTCAACTAGTAGTAATGACTCTACACCTCAAAATAGGCCTAGGCCTACAGTTGTCACAGGTAGTCCTAAGATCTCAGCCAGTACTAAGAAACTGACTAAGTCTAAGTTGCCAAAAGAGTTTGAGTGTGCTGAAAAAAATATAAACATGATTGTAAACTTAGAACTTATTTCTAATTTGATTCAGACATCCACAAAATGTAAACAATGTGAAGAAACCAATTGACTCGAGGTCGATGACGGATTCAAGTCCGGTTTAGCCCACAGAATTCTCCTAAGATGTAATGTTTGTGAGTATAAAGCTGATGCATAACCTCAAATTGCATACGAAACAAGTATGAAGTAAACATGAGATATGTGTATGCTCTGAGATCTATTGGCAGGGGGTTACAAGCTGGAAAAATGTTTTCGGCAGTGATGAATTTGGCTCCGCCAAATACGAGAACTACTAGATTTAGTAATATCCTAGCTAAAGCTACGTCTGAAGTTTGTCAAGCTTCAATTATGCATGCAGCTGAAGAAGCTAAAGAAGTAAATTATGGAAACAGGGATGTGGCTGCGGCTTTTGACGGTACGTGGCAAAAGCGGGGCTTCACTTCATTGAATGGAGTAATCACTGTAACTTCCTTCGATACAGGAAAAGTACTAGACTTTGAATGTTTTAGTAAGTATTGTGCTGGCTGTGCACAAAAACCTAATCAAACTAACCTAGAAAGGTTGAACCAGCATAAGAATTCAGGGAAGTGTTCCGCAAATTATGTTGGATCTAGTGGCGGAATGGAAGTGGCTGGTGCTAAAGCTCTTTGTGCTCGGTCAGATGATAAACTTGGCCTCCGCTACACACAGTACTTGGGAGATGGGGATTCCAAAGGATTTTCTGCGGTTTTAGAGGATAGGCCCTATGGGAATGATGTTGTCATGAGCAAACTGGAGTGTGTGGGACATGTCCAGAAGAGAGTCGGGACGAGATTGAGAGGATTGAAGCGTGATATGAAAGGCGTAAAGCTAAGAGATGGAAAGGGTCTAGGAGGTAAAGGTCGGCTAACGGATGCAGAAATTGATCAGCTTCAAGTTTACTACGGTAAAGCAATAAGGAACAATGTCAACAGTGTCGAAGAAATGAAACGAGCAATATGGGCCATATACTATCATCGCCTATCAACTGATGAAAATCCGATGCACCAGTTTTGTCCACCTGGTTCTGAATCCTGGTGTAAATATAACAAGGCTAAAGCCTTAAAGATGGCCTACAAACACACTCATTCTCTTCCCAGCCCTGTGATGGAAGCCATAAAACCTGTCTTCACCGCCTTATCTAAGCCTGATCTCTTGAAGTGTTGTACACACGGAAAGACTCAAAACCCCAACGAGAGCTTCAACAATATAATTTGGAAAAGAATTCCCAAATCTGTGTTTGTTGGCCTGGAAACTCTAAGAATAGGAGTAAATGATGCTGTCATCTGCTTCAATGAAGGATGTCTTGGTAAAGTAAATGTTCTGGAACGCCTGGGCATTAGTCCAGGAAAATTTACACTTAGCGGCCTAGCAAACTGCGATAATGAAAGGATGAAGAAAGCTGACAGAGAGGCTAGAGAAGAAAATAAGAAGAAAAGAGTGATGAGAAGGCTAGCAAAAAGGAAGAGAGAAGATGATGCTGACAGTGAGTACTGCCCTGGAGGATTTTGAGGTGGTAGAGAGAACTATTCAAGGCTTGTGACTTTTAAGTGAGTTTTCCCGAAAGTTTGTTTTTTTACCTTTAGGTACACATAGTTTAAAAACTGTTATACATAGAGACTTGAAACTTTGCATACATCATCTTGGATACTTGGTGAGTCCATTAAACCAAAACTTTGTTATTGGTAATTAATATTTGTATCTAAAAAAAATATTTTATATTTTTTTTAATTACCAAAAAATTTTTTTTTTTTCAATTGTTGGAAATAAAAAGTATAAAGATATTTTCATGAAAATAGTGGTTTAGCATGAAGATGTACATGTGGTTAAATGGTATACCAAAATTTACTGTGATAGGTTCAGTGGTTTTAATGTTATATGTACCTAAACTTATAATGAATCTCCATTTAAAAAGCATTGAATCGGAAAAGGTACAGTCTCCCCTTGGTGATTTATATTGCTTTTAGCAATGAGTATCCCACATTATGTGTAGCTCTGGAGGCTAAACAAGTAGGTTTAGGAAATAAACACCAAGAATAAAAACGAATAAAAATCACAAAATTATACAGAACCAAAAACCCACGGAAGTAGCTTTTTACCTTTTTTTTAATAACTCTTTGACTTTTCAAGAAAACCAACTGCCACACTTATATCAATCACCCTGTTTAGTTTCTAAAACAAAGTCAAACCATAACATTTATTTGGAATTGGGGGAAAAAATTATTTATATTAAATCATTTATTCAGAACCTGGATCAAAACTGACATTGATTGGCCTCAAGGCTCAATGTGTTATCAGAGCAGTATCATTGTACATAAACGTTGCTAACATGGTTAGTGTGAGACATTAAGGGAAAAATAGTATGATAAACAACTTTTTTATAAACATAATACCTACGGGAAGTAAATAAATACCCCCGTTGCATCAAACCTGCATACTCAGCGAATTTCAAATGGTACTTCACTAAGTCATGCAACCACTTACCAACTTTAAATAAATATTAATAAATATATTAATAAATAAGCCAGATATGATATTTTATTTATTTACTTATAAGAATAACATTATAGCTGCTGAGTACGCAGGTTTGCTGCCATGGGGACCACACAAAATTAGTTTTGTATGCAAATATCATTAAAACCAAACCATATAAAGCTTGATACCAAGTTTCATTAATAAGCATAACATATGTTCATTAATATTCAAGATATACAATTTTACTTTTTCTCCATAAGATTAAAATTGGACAACGTACTGTGTACTGCACTCTCAATATCTCGGGAACCAATTGACGTAGATCAATGATTAAAATACCAAATTGTTTGTTTTTTAAGCTGAATTTAATGGTGTAAACCAAAATTTGGGTTTAAAAAGAATTAAATGTAAAAAGTAAAAAACTTTTGGGGTACAAAACCCCCCAAAACCCCCCTTAAAGTAGAGCGACCCGTCTGGTTCTCGAACTCATGAAAATAGATGCTGCCTTACACGTTTATACCAAATTTGATCAAGATCGGACAGTTTTTACGAAAGTTATCGTGCCTACGGACACATATATACAATATATATAAATTTGAACGAATGGTGTTTTTGGCATCTGGGGGCCTCAAAAAGAAAAGTTATCACGGTCCCGGGCCTAGGTCCTACCATGCCACCTACGGTAATATCTTCTTCCCTTTGGGGGAAATTCACTAAAACGTCTTACAACACAAAATTTATTTATTCTTACACTCTACTCACACACAGTACGGTAAACATATACAACATATAGTAAAAGGGACCCAAACCAAACACACAGATCATCATGTTATAAGGCACAATGAGAGAATGATGGAATAACAATTGCGTATCTTCTTATACCCTAGTGGCTGCTGGAAGTTCCGGAAATAAGTTCCTGTATCTACCGCCAGAGTCAAAATGTTCAAGTTCATTTAATAATATCCCTAGCTTTTCATTTTCTTTGTAAATAAATAATATTTCCTATGAGTTCAGTTTATTTCCTTCCCTTTCCTGAAGTTTCTAAAGTTTAGTGTAGTCTCTATGTTGCATGAGTAATCAGTCGATTGTATTGCTTTTTCTCTTTTATTATTATACTAAATATATGTAACTGTATATATTCTTGTTCTCTGCATTTTTGTCTTTTTTCACAACTATTGCCTATGAATGTTTCTCAAAACAAATAAATTGTCAATATTTACGCATTTCAATATGTTTTGTTGCTAGCTATTAATCCATTTATTTTACGCTTAGCTTATTTATCTACTAGTATGTTTTTCGTACTTCCTGATCCTGTGTATTGGCTTCGGCTGTATGATAAATAAATAAATAAATAAAACCTTTCATAATCCTTAAAATTAATTCTGTAAATTCCGAGCGTATCACATTTTTACCTTCTTCTATCCTGGGTAAAACATTCTTCTCATAGTATGCTGTGTCTTAAACGCTACTGAAACTTCATATTTCTAAAATTTATTAGCGATCTTAGGCGGCGTGCCAACATAACAAAACTTAATAACTAGCAATACCTTCACCCACTTGGCTTATAATATATTTCAACAACTTTCTTTTATTATTGATCTATTATCAAAAACAAATCAAAACTACATCGAACCAGAGACTAATGTTATTGAAATATCAAAAACGACAAAATTTCTAGACCTTAATGTTGAGACAAATTTAAAATGGTGAGTTTATTTACAAACACTTTCTAATAAGTAAAACACAACTGTTTTCAGATGTCTGTTTTACAATCGATAATTTAGCTTAGAACAAATGGTAGTGCATCCACACCATGTAAGTTTAAAATAGCCTACACTGATCATGTCTCTAACACAATATGGCATACAAAAATGGGGTAGTAGTGCTAACACCAGAGATGATTTTCAAAATTTGAAACAATACCTTAGAATTATGCAATTTTCCAGCGCTCGGCCTTCATGTCGTGATATTAAAAAAATTTAAAATCCTAACCCTATACGGTACCGTCAATTTATATTTTGAAGAGTCCGCTTTTCGATAAAAAAGATTTCAATTCTATTCTTGAGTAACAACACTTTCATACTTTCATGGGTACTTTTCGACTAGGCACAGTGATATTTGGTAGTTACCTATTCGTAGCGTTCAACGAATTATTGACACAACATGTCGGGAAAAAACCGTACAATAAGCTTCTCACCAAGGTAACAAATATTGAAAACACTGGTTTGTCTATGATTAAGGTGGTAAATGGTTCACTTACACCACCATACAATTAATAAATAAACCGCCCATGTGTGTGTGAATTTTAAGCTGGGTGCTAAATGCACTTTTGCATTTAGTGTCTGACCTCTGTTATAGCATTCAAGAGTTCATGTGCCAAGTAATAATTTAAGAATTTTAACTTCAATAAAATGACTTATGTTGCAATTAATTGACTTTGAGATAGCCTAAACTGACAATAATGATGGAGATTAGGCAATTTTGTATTACTGATGATATCATCTGTTTTTCTAGCTGTGCTAAATAGCTGAAATGGGATTTTAGTTACCATACAGTTCTTGATTCTTAATACTTCTTAGATCTTCTTTGGTAAGATACGGTGAAAAATATAAACAATTAAGTTTCATGGCAGTTTCGAAACCTTGGTAAGTATGGCCTACAACATATGTTAAACCGAGTTTTACGAGATGTCTTGAAAATGAGTGCTTTGACTCAGTATGCCATTTTATAAACATCTTTAAAAGGTTAGCATATTCTATGGGTTACCTATTAATAGTTGTAACTTAATTTGAGTCATCAACTTGAAACGATGCGACGATGGATTAATGCTTACACACACTCCCTTAGTACGTAGCATGAATACAGTTACATACTCGTCATGGATTAATGCTTACACACACTCCCTTAGTACGTAGCATGAATACAGTTACATACTCGTCATGGATTAATGCTTACACACACTCCCTTAGTACGTAGCATGAATACAGTTACATACTCGTCATGGATTAATGCTTACACACACTCCCTTAGTACGTAGCATGAATACAGTTACATACTCGTCATGGATTAATGCTTACACACACTCCCTTAGTACGTAGCATGAATACAGTTACATACTCGTCATGGATTAATGCTTACACACACTCCCTTAGTACGTAGCATGAATACAGTTACATACTCGTCATGGATTAATGCTTACACACACTCCCTTAGTACGTAGCATGAATACAGTTACATACTCGTCATGGATTAATGCTTACACACACTCCCTTAGTACGTAGCATGAATACAGTTACATACTCGTCATGGATTAATGCTTACACACACTCCCTTAGTACGTAGCATGAATACAGTTACATACTCGTCATGGATTAATGCTTACACACACTCCCTTAGTACGTAGCATGAATACAGTTACATACTCGTCAAATTTTCTTTAACTTATTCTTTGGAGAAGATACAAACTCTCTTTATATTTTAATTTAGTATTACATGTGCCAACAAAATAACAATGCGTTTGTTGTAAAGGTGTTTTAAAAGGGAAAGTTGGTGAGGCACATCAAGAGAACCAACTGCTACCCGTTTTAAGGTAACCTTATCGTACAAGTTAATTTTTTCAAGTTATTCAAAATAAGAAGATCAAAACTAATAATAAAATACAAATCAATATGTTAATATATTAGTTAAAAACATTTCCAATTGACACTGTGTGGTAAGTTAAAATTCTGAAACAATAATTTGCTGTATATTATCATGTTGTCATTTATTGTTCATTGGCTTCACACGAGCGCTTTGCAGCGGCGTCAACGCAGCTTCATTTTGCAGAGCATGCACTCAGATGGAACAATTCACACGTGAGGCGTCGTCATGGCTGCAGGGTTCAGGGCTTCACTGCTTCAACGCTCGGATGAAGTATAAATTAATGGATAGCGCTCTCAATGGACGAAACCCGTGCCGGTCCCCGAGGTCGCTGGGTGGCAAAAAGACCCGAGCCGGCCGCCGCACCGAGTTACATTAACTTCACTTATGACTCGCTGTGACCGTCTACTACCCCTCTAATCGATTAAAAGTTATATAAAAGGAAATATTAACTTCTACATAATCTAACAGTATAAATATTAGGCCTATTGATGAAGTTCAATCAGAACATTATTTTTTCTTTAAATTACATTACACTTCACGCGGCGTGATATTACTGTAATTATGACTCGATGTGAGTGACTGTTAATATTTAAATCGGTTAAAACTTACTCTAACGGAAAGACAAAGCTCTGAACAATTTAATACTGTAATTTTTCTTTGTGAAATAACATCAAAACTATCTGTTTTATCTTTAAAATGTTGAAATTTGTGCGCCGGCGCCGCAACCATAGCCGGAACGTTATATCTACTGAGACTAGCTGCTAACACTATGGGTGATTAAAACCTTTTTAAATGGACGGTAAAAATTCCAACATCTCTATTGGTCTTTATTTTCATTTGTTAAAATAAAAAATAACATAGTTTTTTTACATAAACAATTGTAGGTTTTAAAAAATCAAGTAGTTATTGAAGAGGTATTGTTGTTTTTACATAGATAATGGCTGTCATCATGTATACCGACTTGCTCACCTGCCAACTGATAAAATAGTTTAGTAAAACAGAAATAATTGAATGAGCGAAACAAGTATTACTAAACCTTGTCGCTACAGTTGACAATTAATTGCTACTCTTGTAAATCATTTGTAACAAAACAACTACCTTATAAGTTTAACTGCAAATTAGATATAATTAATAATAAAGGGAAACAATATAAACTATAAATAAACAGTAATAAATTAATTGAATTCCACAGTCTAGATAGTTCATTCTTTCCAAGTACTTCTGCTCCTCGAATTCAGTTTGGACTTCCTCATAGAGCGGATTTCGTGGAGGCGCGCGTAATTCCACGAAATCCGCTCTTTAGCACAATTTGTACGGATAACGAATTGTCCTATAAAAAAGATTTACAAATGAAACTTAATCTACAACTTTCCCGCATACAGTTTTTACCTGATCAACAAATAAAATATTTCCTCGCTTACTCCTTTTTTTACCTCATTCTCGATCGGGACTAAACATAATCCGTGTTTAAATAATTATTACAAATATTTATACTACTTCTTAAAAATTGTAATGCATGCTGTTTGATTCACCGTTTCAAGTTGTAAAATTCAATGTAAATTTAAAATTATTATTCAGTTTTTGTGGGTTAGATGTCAGTTTGAGCGAAGCGCTGATCGGTCGTCTGACATTGGGGTCTCGCGGATATAGACTCTTTTGCCAGCCAGCGGGCTTTACGACGCCACGGTTTTCAGCTCTCTTTAGCTTTGCAAGGCGCTATCCATTTATATTTCATCCGAGGTTCAACGCTGCTGCATTGCCGCGACAGTGCGTCGAGACAGGTTGTTTGAACTGTTCCATTTGAGTACATGCTCTGCTTAAACGCGCTGCAAAATGAAGCTGCGTTGACGCCGCTGCAAAGCGCTCGTGTGAAGAGAAAAATTTTAAAATTTCACTTTGAATCTTAATTATTAATATGTGCATTCGAAAAAATAAGATAAAGTTTATGAAGAATTGTCAAAACAGACGATCGAAGCTGACTCCTAAATTACCAATGCTTACAGTAGGCAGTTTCACCACTATAACTGCAAGGAGCCAGTGTTCCAATTTGACAGTAAATAATGGGCGGGAGACACCATTATCGACCCAATGTTAGTTGTTGGCTTCTTGTGACGGTGTTTAATTTCAGAGAAGTGTATTTCTCAAAATCAAGTAATAAATCAAATGTTCATGCTAGTTTACCTTATACTTTGTAAGCTGAATTTTTAAGCTTTAATCTTTACTCACAAAATGTATTGTTGACTGACCGTTTGACTTTGGTGGCTAACTTTCACTGACGTTACCTTTTCATACTATTCTTAACAAACTATTTTCCATATAATTTTAATGAATTATTATTGGTTTTTCTCTCTTTAATACCATGATAAAACGTTCATACCTACAAACACCATTTTTCACAAACACTCTGTATATTAGAACAATAAAACAGTTTGAGTTGATTTTTCAGCTTCCTATCAAGTTTCTCTATTAGTAATACCTTACATATACTTACTTATACTTACATATACTTACTTTTTGATACATAGATATGGATATTTCTTATTGTAAACGTTTATTTGCCTCTCACACCCTCATTAGCCCTAAGAACAGAGATCTAGTCCTCCAGATATTTTCATGTTCATAAGGTCCCTCTGAGAGGAAAAGATCAATAAATTAATAACAAGCCTTAACAAATCAATTAGTCAAGCTTTCCTGTTCGAGATGGTTTATGATATTTAAGTATAAACCAGCATATACTTAAATACCTACAAGTATAAGTATCGATACTCGTAGGTATCATACGAGTACCGACACCTACTCTTAATTTCACTAATAAGGTCAGTGAAATTATCAATTTTATATTTTAAGCAAACATTTACATCTATAACATTTATGGAACGAAGCGTATTTTTGCGCTAATTGCAGATGTAAAAAACCTAAACAGAAGGACATGGCTATTATTAGAAGCCATTCCATTTCTGAGCACCTATTACCCAAATTAGTCTCATTAACAGAGGGTCCAGGCCCAGGCAATATGTCGTCGCCCCTAATGTGTTGCCTGGCTTGTTATGTGATCCTGAAACCTTAATTATATGACCCAGTTACCTCCATGTTTTATTCCATGTTCCTATTTATGTGTTGGGCTTTATTGTGGGTGAAAAGGATAAACATTTTGTTCTTATAATTACCGTAAAAACTTAACCATTAATGTCTTTTATAACCGTGATGAACGAAAGTAGATGCGTATCAACATGTACTTTTTAAAACCACTTATAAAAATCACCAGCGGTATATTTTCATGTGTTTTTTTTTATTCGTATTACATATTTTTATCCAAACTCCCTGGATGGAAGTAGATGTTAGTTTACGTATTTTAAATCTAAAGATTTTAATCTTGACACTAGTTTTTAATAAATTAACTTCTCAAAACTTACCATATGTGTTCTTTACGCTATTTGATTGTCTACAATTATTTATATTTAGGGAAGTTAAGATTATATTTCAATCTTAAATTGTTGAACTATTAAATAGCTATTTCATGCTCTGTTATGTTTCGTGTGTTTACTCGATCTAGTGGTCTTAGTGGATTTAACTATTAATTCTGAGAACAATTCAATGTTTAAATTCCAAACTTTTTTGCGGTATTTATTTCTTCAGTTTGTTTAAGTTTTTCTTACAATAGTCAATATTTTGAAGATATAATATAAAACTACTTCGCACGCAGCATGCTGACGTGAGGGAAGTGAATTTCCGCATTTGAACCTATAAAAAAGTCTAATAAAGGGTTTAAAACAACACTGGTGACTTTTTTGAAAATTAAAAAAATTATTATTTGGCTGTTCTGATGATCCTGGTAATATTTAAATCCCCTAATAGGATGAAAATGTTGTACATTATAAGGTTAGGAGGAGGTATGGTCAGGGTAACAAGTAGGTATAAAGGTATAGGGGGTGATAAAACTACATCAAGATATGAAAAACAGCCTTTTACAGTGTAAAATCCTCAAAAGACAACGTACTATGTTTAGACAACTAACATTTTATTTAATAAATTAGTACGTACTATGGAGGGCTTAAAACATTTGGTTTTTTATGTACAATAATTTAATATACAATAATTTAACATTCGGGGCTTTTCCGACCCTTTTTAGGTCCAAAAACTGAAAGTTTGGAAAATTAAAAACGCCAAAAAAGGAGGTTAGATTTGTCAGATTAATTTGCCCAACAAACTTATCCAACTGTTTACAGAAGGCAAGGTTCCTACCTAGTTCCAAGTAAATCGGACAAAATTTGCGACCGGTATAGTGCGAAACACAAATACACACACATATATATATATATATATATATATATATATATATATATATATATATATATATATATATATATATATATATATATATAAAGTTGTTAGCGACCCCTCAAAACGTGTTTATGGGGTCACGGTAGGAACTTCTATGGTGGTCCGGGCTTAGGTTTCACCGTGCTAATAGTTCAATTTTCCGTGGGAAATTCACTAATAAAACATTCTTTACCTGATGAAAATTGTGAGTTATAAAGTATGAATCGGCACGAGACTAGCCATTGGAGTTATGCCTCAGTATCGTGTAGTTGAGATTTATATAACATGAGTAAGAGTAGCACAGTAATTTAGTGTCGGCCGCAAAGAAATCTTATCTGTTATTTAGGGCCATTCTCTTGCATTAGCAACAATACAGCACCTCTGTTATGGTGGTCGCTTTGTTCTCTTCAACAACCACCCATTTGTTTCTTCTACATAAATATCTTCGAGTATATGTAGAAAAGGTGGATCTCCAACTAAAATTATTAACGTTAGACTATTATCCCCTACAAGTTTACTTTATATATAGATTTTACTATATAAGTACTGTATAAGTAATTTTACTAAAGAGTATGTTTTAAAATAATGTGGATTGAATTCTGTTAACAAACGCTGTCTCAAAAAACTAGAAAGAGGTTCTCTGCACAGTGTAAATGAGGATGGTAGCCAAAAAGTCCAAAAGCGCTTAAATATTTGGTATATAAATCAAAATAATACTAAAAAAGGTCATATTATACCTAATTTGAATGTTATTTATTAGTGCAATAAATTGCAGCAAGCTCGTCAAACAGACAACTAAGTCATTGCAGCCGACAATTGTTCATTTAGGCGCTGTTAGGAAAACTTTCAAACAGGACTATATCCGAAATAGTGGTTTTTAGGAGTTTCAGTTCGTAGTATTGTATACTACTATTTAAGTAATTTGTAATTATTTTAACTCAACTGCCGTCACTATAGGCTATTGCCCTGTGCGGTGATAAGACAGCGAGGTCATTAGTCACATGGACCATGCAAGTTTACTATGACCTGTACTACTATAAAACCTGCAAGGCTCCTTTTAAATGTTGTCCAATAAAGTTATGGCGCTTATGGTAGACAATGGCCATATTACACATAATTATAAATGAGTAACAGAGTATTTTACAATGCCACTAACCAGAGCTCCTAAGGGCGATTGCATCTCAATAATCGCATCTCAACATTTTTCTAATAGCGTTAAAATAAATTCTTTGATCGGCTTCCATTTGCGACTCAAATCTTCGTTTGAGGTCAAGTTCGCAGCAAAATGTTCCAAAAAGAAAGACCTTCCTAAATTTTGCATAACTGACATATGCTTAGTTTTAAAATTTGTAATACTTCCCTAACAAAACACCCCCTTCCCTTAGCAAAACAATATCCGTTAAGTTTTACAACGAGTGTGTAATTAGAGTAGATAATAATTGTTGTGTGATTATTTATTAATAAAATGTTCTGACGTTGCTGTACTTCTGTACTTCTATCCGGTATTTACTGCGAAACAGTACCTTTCAATATTCTGTTAGTGTATAAGCTAACAATTAAATCTTATAGCGTTTTTGGGCACTTTATTATTTAATTACCGATCTCGTACGAATTACAAGTAAATAAATAATAGCTAACCAATACGCAAATATATCATATTTAAAACCATATTAAAATATATTTTGAACATGACTATTGAACGTGTTTAGCTTCTGTCAACTTTTTAAAGGGGGATAAGGACACCTCACTTGCGTATAACAGCTGAATATTCCAGAAGGAACACTTTAGTTGAAAAGTTTTGTTTGAAAATTGTTATATTTTCAATAGAACTAAATTGTTGACTGAACTTTCAACTGTACGTTCTCTCTAGCTCACTTGATGACGAATAATTTGATTTGATAAAATAAAATAGAAAAATTAAAAAATGTTGTAATTTGGTAAGTGATTTTTCTTTACCGTGTTATATTTAGTTTCCTCAAAAGGAGAAGAGGGTAGGGGGTCTCTTTACCTGCACCAGTTTGTATGAGTCTATATCAAACACCTGAGCTTTGCCTCATCTGATTGATGAGGTAGCTCAATCACCCTGTGTCACTTCTGAACAGCTTCTACACACGGTCTGTGAAGAATAATCTATGTTTTATGAGTTAGTTTAGTCCAAAATCCAGTTCTAACTGATTGTTCCAGTCTGATTGATCATTATAATCGCTTACGAGCCTTCTGGTCGCTTTATACACAATCGTTAAACTAAAAAGCAGGTTGTACGAGTCCAAGATGAACACCAAAGCTTCACTTTAATGTCTAATTGATGAGGTTGCTCCTTAACTTCTGGATCACTTTAAAGCTCTCTGTAAATGATTTACACAAGCATTTTCTTAGTCTATAACACAAGTTTACAAGGTTTCATTTAAGTTCAATATTATTTACGATATTTTCGTAACACAGAATATCGTTTTCGTCATAGGTACACATTATGACGAATCACATTCATGATTCGTGAGGCTCTTCGTGGTATATTTATGAGGTATATTATCACGTGGTAATATATCACGTGGTATATTATCACGCCGGGGTAATATAAATCGTCATTCCAAACCGGTCGACGATTCAGTGACTATGATTTTTGATTTTATTATTTTAATTTTTTGCGTGGCAATTGCCAATTGACTTGTTGACTAGAGAGTGAATTCCCAGGATTTACTGTGTTTTACTATGGAATATTTATGGTATAAATCTTTTCAGGTGTTCTTTTTCAAGGTTTGTGTTACTTGTTGAAAGCTATTTTATATCAACATGGTTTAGGGGTTCTTGAAACCTTGAGCAGCAAAACAATTGGGTGTGATCACTTTTGAAAGCCCGATGCTGACATAGTGTTGTCATTTGTACATCTTGAATATTGCATAATTATGTAGCATTCGTACAAGGTGAAAAAAGAGTCAACAAAATACTTATGATATGACTGATCAAGTAATTTTATTGGTTTGCATATACTCCAAGTAATTACAGTTTTTTCACTATGAGTTTAATATGAATTTGTGAAGGTAAACATTAAGTTGTGACATTGCTAAAGATCATAACCATTAACATTAATGGTATCTTTACTAAATATTCTCAAACACATTTTGAAGTTTACTAGCACGACTATATCATGACACGTGCTTGGTGAATATGAAATTTTGAAATAATGGAAGGTAAATTTCTCTAAAACTATTTATACCCCTGTCGCAGCAAACCTGCGTACTTACTGAATTTCCATTGCATATACATGAATCTCATTACAACATAAAGCCACTTACCCAAGTTTCACGACAAATCACTCATTTACAAGCAAAATATAACAATAAGGATAAAGTTATATCTGAAGGCGCAGGTTTGGCTTCCAAAGGGAACAAAAATGTGTTTTTATTGCGATAATCAAGAGACCTCAGCCATATGAAGCCACATAACAAGATTGATCAATACATGTTCACAAACAAGCGAAATACAAAATTGTTCTTATCCTCCATAAGAATAGCATACGAGCTGAATACGTAGGTTTGCTGCCACGGGGACCACAAAAAATGGATTTTGTATGCAAAAACCAACAGACCCCAAACATATAAACTATACAAATCTACCATCTGCATATCTACCATCCATCTACATATGTTAATTACCAAGCGAGATGTATAATTATTCTTATTCTCCATATGAATAGCATGAGAGCTTCTACACTAGAGCTAAGTACGTAGGTTTGCTAACACAGGGACAAAAAAAGTTTTGTATGCAAATATCAATAGATCTCAACCATATGAAGTCACATACCAAGTTTCATCTATATATGTTTATTAACAAGTGAGATATACAATTTTACTTATTCTCCATACTAACCATTGATGTAGATCAAGAATCATTTAACAAACTAAATTGTTTTTTAAGCTGAATTCAATGGTGAAAACAAAAATTCTATTGTTTTAAGATTAAATCTTACATATAAAGAAAACATATTTATTGTACCAACCCCCCTTAAAATACCCCTTTGATTTGGTCCATATGAATTGTTTTTGAACTTGAAATCATAAATGTTTACCCCAAACACGATTTTGTACATCTTTACATATTTGTACAAAATTTCATCAAGATCGGACCTTTATTACGAAAGTTATCGCACCCACACACTTACAGTATATACATATACAGTTTTCAATTAATGGTGTTTTTGGCATCTGGAGACCTCAAAACGATAAGTTATCATGGTCCCGGACCTAAGTCTTACCATGCCAACTACGGTAATAACTTCTTCCCTGTTGGGGAAATTCGCTAAAAACAATATGAACCCTCCTTATAAATGAAGAATCCCCTTTCCCTTGAAATGTGTCCCCAGGGAACTTTCAGTGCTATTCTCATCCAGCTTTTCTGGTATCACTTTTAAACATTCAGTTGAATGAATGTCCAATTTGTCTGTTGCTCACCTTGTTGCGTTGGGTACTACTCGTGATAATACTGTTCTGGAAGTAAAAAACTATTTGAAAAATTATAACTAACACTTCATCCACCTTTGTTTCCACTACATTTGTTATCAATTCGATCTTGACCCATATTAACTGAACAAATATTTAGTAAAATAAAAGGAAAGTGATTTATGTTTTGTTAGTTGTAACACGTGTAAACGTATACGTAGGTAGTTTCGAAGTGTAATATATTATTGGATTGACTATAGGAAGTTATTTCATAAGCTCTGGAAAATGTTAAGCATTAACAAACCATTTAAGCTGTATTACAGTAATATAATCGTGGGTTAGAACATCGTGATGCTTTCAAGTGTCATCCTGTTGTCTGTTATTTCGGCAACTGTCAGCAAATCTAACTTATGAACAAGACTGTAGATGACAGCAGAGCTGCTGGGCTCATTGCATGGAATACGATTGATGCACTTGCAACTTATACAGAGAACGATGCAACAGTCTTTTTCGATATAACAGAAAGAGTTGTTGAATTATCTATTGCAACTGTTCAAATTATTTTGTAGTTTGCATATTTATAGTGAAATTATTAAATATAACCATCAATAGAAACTCATCGGAATGAGATACCAAATATTTTAAACATGTGCTAAAAACGTGCTAACTGACTATTCCAATAACTTATTGGAAATTTCTAACCATTTGTTTTACGTTTACTGTGTGCAAAATATTCAGGTTTTAAATAACTCATATTTTGTTTATTTGAATTGTTCTTCAAGAGAGGTGTTCTTGTGGTGGCTGACGATTTACGCAGGAGACGGATCAATGAGGAAGCATTTGGTTCTGCATGTAAGAAATTACAAATTATCATATGGCTAAATTAATTTGTTAAATATTTGTTTCATTAATAGCCATAATTTTCCTTGAGAAATAATCCATAATTACTAATCCGTGACCGTGATAGCGCTATCTAAATGTTTATTCGTTCGTATGTATGTTTATTACAATACAGTTATTAGGCTACAATTATTAGATGTAGGCAATTAGTATTTATTGTTAAGATTTTGTTTTATGTTTACTATGTACAGCTTTGAGTTTGATGTTATATTCAAGTATATAATTTGATTTGTCTAGCCACTTAGTTTATCTATTTCTGTAATAGATTCCCTACAGGCAATGCCTCGGAAGCCGAAACCCTATTTTACAAATGTAGAATAATAAGCTAACTTGTGCCATTTTATTATTCCAAAGTCAGCCTGGCTATTTTTGATATATTATTTTATGTATATTTACTGTGTATATATTATTGAATTTTCGTAATTATTGGAATCACTGACCTCAGCCCTGCTGACCTCAAAGTATCTGAGTATTTTCTGGGATTCTAAACATGCAAATGTATTCTGTTTGTAAAATAAAGATTATTATTATATAGTTAAAGGAGTTTAAAAAAGGAGTTGTTTACGATTCTTAAAAACAAAAGTAGTAAATGTTACGTATAAACAGCACATCGTCGAGTATATTGGTCGTACTTTGGTTCCTTTGTAAGAAGGTAGCAACTCAGCTCCAGGGTTGATCAAACCAATTGTGAAGAGGCTGAGTGACGATGAGCATTGTTAATGAGTGTTATGTAGTCTACTGTAATAAGATAAGGTCATGCAATTGGGGGTATCATGTTCCAGTGTCTTACATTAATCCTGCACATTATGTCTTGGAGTACCTCAACTATAAATTACGAATCCCAGTTATCGAGGTTAAGATGAATGGAAGGTGCTTCTGGCATCTAAGGACATAAAATCAAAGTTACCACACGGTGAAACTCTTTGAAATGTTACTTGAAAAGACAATCATACAAAAATCTCGTCCTTTTGGAAAAGAAGATAAGGCTTATTAGTTCATTGAAGAAAACTATATATTTTAAGAAAAAATGACTCTAAAATATTTTGCTGATTGCCATTGCTGCAATAGGTTATAGTGACTACAAACCTCTATAAACAATTGAAAGCTAGCTTCAATCCAAAATGATAGTTATTTAATACTGACTCCAGTGGTTACACTATATAACATTTTTTTAATTAATTTATTCAAAAGTCCTCAATTTAACAATGCCAGTTAACGAAAAAATGCACTTCTTACAATTAAAAAACTGTAACTGAGTTTTACTCCCCAAAACCGTAACTTGGTACACATGTTTCATAGATATCCTCGTTTTGGGACACGATAATACAATTTATTTTTGGATTTGACTCATAGAATTTTACCACTTTAATTCTAATTCCATGGCACTATTATTTTCCACCACTAACTGTGGTACTAACGTAGGTTTTTATACATATGTTTCCAAGGTAGTTTTCTATGCTTCTCTTAGCACATAATTAATAACTATAGGTTATGAACAGCAATTCAGTTCGTGTTTACTTCAAACCTTAAAATAAGAATGTAAATTTAACCAAGGAAGCAAATGTTAATTCATTATATAGAAACACTTCACGGGGCTCTAACGTGTATGCTACATTGTTCCGAATATAGTTGTCGCTTTACTTAGAGGAATTATATCAGTGGTAGATTCACTAAATATCTAACATACATGTAGCCATGTACTAAGCTTGCTAAACTAATCCCACCCAAAGACCTCTGTTTTTTTTAGTAGTCTTTTTCATAAAATAATTGTAAATAAACCAAAGTTCCAATTACAGAACCTTTGTTCTCAACGTAGTTGACATTTCTGAATACCAACAACTGAAAGCTAAGTCGATAAAATAGTCAATCTTGTTACAAACCATATTTATGTTTCGTGTTCCCCGGAACTGCAGTTGACATCTCTGCCGGAATTAGTTCACGTGTCATCTTTAGTTGGAAAAGCGTAGTGGTCAAGGCAAGAGCCTGAAAAGGAAACAGATATTTACTTATTCATGCCAACGTCAAAGCCATTTTACACAGAAGCGGGGAGAGATTTTCTATTAACATCTTTTCACCAAGAAAGTCTTAATAGCAAAAGTATTGTTATGATTTCGCACTGCATGCAACAAACAAACAAGTAAGAGAATGTGGAACACTGCACTAATCGAGGGGTTTGTTTTCTACACGGGATTGGCTAATATTAGGTTTATATTACATAGGACACGTGACAAGGATAGCCTTTTAAATTCCCTTTAGGTGTTTTCTTCGAAACAAATGATAAAATTCAATTTAACTTTTAAGTACAATAACAATGTATTCTTATTGAGATTATAAATATATATTTTTGAACTGGTAAAAAATGAATAAATTATAATAATTTAATAAATCTTGTATTGTGGTACCAAATTCGCCCTGGTGTCAGTAAAGACAAAAGGGATTTGTTTCCTAAATTTGAGTTTGAAAGATAATGAAAATTATCTAAAATGTGAGGGATTCTGTGGAAAGTTACATCATATTGAGTGCGTAATATGTGAGCGAAAAGCAGGATAAATTATTTAAAGGACATTATTAAGTGTATATGTGGGGTTTGCCCCGGCTAGCTAGATATCATTGGAAGTCATTTAAGATACTGAAGATTACACAAACCTACACGATATGGTGGGAAGTTCAGTTAAAATAGTGAAAGGTGTGGACGATGGCGATATTTTATTGAATAAGAAAGTAGACTCTGTTACAACTAACTGTGAAAAATTAGAAGTTGTTCAAATAATTTGTCCTAGTGTGAATTCCATCTCTAGGACAGTCAGACTGGGAAAAAACAAACAAGTATCCATACTATTAACAGAAAAAGTCTATTCACATGTTGTATACCATTTTTTTTAATGACCTATATATTATTATATTATTGACGAATTAAAAAACTACTCTATGATACTCTAAGATACTCTATGTTCCAAATAACGTGCTAATTCTACAATGATATTTTTCCCGTAGATGAATCAAAACGTCGAGTGGTCTCAATTGCTGCAGTACTGCCAACAACAAAATAAATAAAGGGCTACTGAAAAATTGTTTAATTAATGAAACCAATCATGAACTGAAAGTTGACAGTTACCTTAATAATAGGGGGCAAGTCAATGGAGTTTATTAAACAATAATCAAAACGGTATCTTCTTATTCCATACAATATAAGGAAAATATAAATTAATTACTGACAACTTTTTAGTTAGAGATATCAATATGTATGTACAAAATTAACATTTACTATCGAAAAATTATTTAATTACAGTTTGAGTAATCAGAGACACATATAAACATATTTCTAACAAATCAATAAATGTATGAAGAAAGTGGCCCATATCGGATCTCCGTATATTATAAACACTATCGCAGTAATCTCTAATTGCTTGCTCGTAGAGGCTCAGGAGTGCATCTATATCATGATCTAAAAGCCTACTCTTACCGCCATGCCGAGTAATGTTAAATATCCTTTAAAACTTTACCTCATTTTTTCTCGAAGGTTTCGCAATCGTGTGTCTATCCATTTCTGTGTGTGTAAAGAACATTCCGTATTCTTTATCCCAACTTTTTACCTGTTATTACTTCAAAAGCTTGACTATAACCGTCACTGTACTCAAGGCAACCAACCTTTAGTTGAATGATGATATACTGTCGATTGTAAATATTTACCAACTACTCAAACATTATGGAAAATGTTATTATTTTGTATTATTTTACTTGGAAAATAACCACAAAAATCAAAAACAGTAATCAAGCTAAAATGTTTATTGACGAACCTGATATAATGGCACCACTTACGGGTTAGTAGAAATGTAAAAATAGTAGGTTCTCGTTCTCCCTGCAGCTTTTACCTCGATGCCAATTACCCATCAATGCCTCTCTCCACATAGCCACCCACCAACACCCCTCTCCACATAGCCACCCACCAATTGTTGTCCAAATCTCTCTCGTAGCTTTAACTCCAATGCCAACAGCTATAGTTGTCTTAAACTGCGTAGTATGTACATAGATTTCAATATATATATCTATATATATATATATATTTATATATTTATGAGTTTTACCATTGTGAAGTGTAAGAAGCTGGTCTACCAAATTTATTATTTATGTCTTTAAACATTAGGCCATTGTATCCGATCACAAAAATGTCCACCTTACATATATAAGTTGATAGCTGGAAAACATACGATATAGATAAGCTGGAAAACATTATGTATAATAATTGATTTCCACAGCGATCTTATGTAAACGTTAAGTCACAGCTTAGTTTCATCATGAGATTCTTGTATATTTTTTTATTTTTCTCCCTTGATTTCTAACAATTATCGTACTATATGGTTTTATTTTTGTCATAAAACGTTATTAGCATTGTCACGTGGTATTATGAGAATTAATCACATAGAGAAAATCTTAAATACTAAATAAATATTTACAGGGAAGAAAATTGACTCTGGTGGCCTGTACCCCCCTTTTTTGCTATTTATCCATGGTTTAAAAAGAGTCAACCATTTTGATACCCACGAAATCAATTGCTTTATATAAAAAACTTATTTATTGTTGAATACTTTTAATCTGTAATCAACTAACTGTTTAGTTCATATGGAATAGTAATAAATATATTTTAAATAGCTAATGTTTATAGAGAGGTTTATAGCACCTATTCCAATAATTTAAATTATTTTTCATATTTCAACTCATCCCAAAACTTGTGCACGTAAGGGACTGCTAAGAAAGTCTTGGATCGGGGGAGGAAGGGACGATTGTCACTTTGTTTTATGTTATTGCCGGAAAGACCTTGCTCCCATAACGACACATCTTGGCGATACTTGATCTTAGTTCCTTACGTTTCAGTAAGTTTGCTATCCCCGACTTTGTTGTATAAGTCTTTAAATTTATATATAATGGATGTGTTACCAAATTACTTAGGACAGTAAAAGTACCCATTTTGACATTGGGGAACTACCGCCGTTTTTTCGCAAGTTACTGTTCCCAGGAAACCTTATACAAATAATTAAAATCGTTTTACTAGAAAATCCTTTAAACGGTTCTGTAATACATCAAATGCGTTCAAATGTTGTTTGATCAATTTCCGTTGTTGGTTTTTAATACTGTCCTGTAAGAGGTAATATAGGTATTTGCCGTGTCTAAAATCAACCACCAAGATGCATAACTGTCTCAAATCCAGCATAGCATGGAACCTAACATCTTATTAATAATTTTATTTTTCGCTTGGGCCAATGGCCAAGACTGAATCGCACTTTTAAAAACTATTCTCTTGTGAAACAGCTTCAGTGGCAGTCTCTCATGGTTCATGTTTTAGATATATTTGTTGTGAAGATTTGTAGTTAGCGTAGGATCGCCAAAATCAAAATACTCTCACTTCACTTTCTAGTGTTACTGGATTTACGATACGTCATTATTTAAATCACAAATATGCACATTTCCAAGTAAATCTTTCTGAGAGGTACCAAGTCCAGAAAACTTTACCTATAATTTATGGCATTAAATAAAAAAGGACAAAATTAGGACCTAAGGGTTCTTTTTTATGGCAGAGACCCGGACGTGTTTTATAACCTGCATTACATTTCATCGACCCTAGAACTTACAATACATTTCGACCCTAAGTAACCATTACTTAGATGCTTGATTCATTTAAATGTTGTTTTGGTTTAGCTCTATACAATGGTGTCATCTGATTGAATCTTCCGTTTAATTTATGGTTTTTAGCAATATAAAGGCCTTTTTTAAGCCTTCAAAACTGCTTAAATTTACTAAAAATGTAAATAGGTGCCACATCTAATTTTGACTTAGACTTTCAGACATCACTTTATTTAATTAGTAAAATCAATTGTTCTAAGTTAAGGTGGGGGATACACTCACTTTGGTTACAACATAACTGAATATTTAGGTATTGTAGATAACGATCCTGTCTTTAGATACACTCACTGAGCAGCAAACCGTTTTAATACAAGATTGGAGATCCGCCAACCTTTAGCATAATAAGCAGTATTATATATAGGATAGATTAGGAACTAAGATAAGCATATGCAAATTAATCGAATTGATGATAACACTCAATATTACCTGTAAAAACATCTTTTAAGACTAGATTTAGTATTTTACTATGAAAATTATGTCAGTTCTGATTCACCTACCACCGACCTTGTGTTTGGTATTGGTACTGTAATTATCACTACCTATTATAGCGAATTGGGCAGAAATATAACTGAGTAGGATCAACGACAAATTATACAATGTACGAAATAACCTATGCCTATGTACATGTAAACCTCTGTATATTGTAAGTTCTTAATCAGAAAGAGGGGTGAGTAGGTTTTTTTCATAACGTCACAGTTAAATAAACAATGTCACAATCAAAACCATTAGGCATTTTCATACATTCAAGCATATATAAAATTAAAAATGAGAAATATAAAGAACACATATTACACAAAAATGCTAAAAATGCCCATATTTAAAAACTTGACTACATTCACAGTTATGGCAGAAGACATAGTTTCCTATACATAGAATGCAATCCCCTTCCGCTTTATTATGTCTAAATAGATTTACGTACTACATGTATTATGGTTTTAATACAATTTCTTATTTTTGAGTGAAACGTTTTTTGGTTATAAAATACCAAAATATGACCAAATGTGAAATACAAGTTAAGAGCTCTTACTTATAATTGTGTTTGCTGCAAATACGGAGGCATTGAAGGAAAGATACGTGGGTACACAAAAATCAAACCGCCGGAATTATGATATTCTGTGTCGATCAACTGGTAGCTACCCATTATGGAATATTCAGACTATGTTTAACCGTCGGCTCTCAAAGTTTTCTGTTTCCAAATTAATTTCTGGATTCAGAATAAGTAGTATTATTATATCTAATAATATTTAAATGTATTAAAGCTACTAAATAAATGTAACCGGTCGGAAAAACATGTACTCCAATACTAATTTTATACCGCAGTGGGAATTCAAGAATGGAAATACCTTTAAAAATGTTTAATTTGTTTATAATGATAATAAAGTAAAGATTTATAAAGTTATAGCGGATTATTAGTACGCAGGAAACCAAAGTAAGCGGTTGTTATGTCCGAAATGCCGGGGCCGGATGTGTTTAATTAGCTCGTCCTAACAGCGATGGTGAGATACACAACTGTTTATTGCAGGTGAAGTGTATACTTACCCCTAATTGCAACAATAGTGAGGCTGAAGTGGCCTAGAATAGTGTACAATTATAATTAGAGAGGTTTTAAATTTAATTTCGTAAAACAACTTGTATAATCTATTTTGACGTTTCAAGCGTTTTTCTATACTTTCGTTCTAAACGTAAATTGGATTATATTTAATTCAAATATATCCAAATATATTTCGAAATCAATACATATTTATATTCATCTTAAATTTCAAGATATGTTTAGGACTACACTGGGTCAATAATAGGATATGAACTTGAACATTTCATACGATTTCTTTAGGGGAAGTTTAGTTTAGTTTAGCTTTTCATAATTTAAAACATGAGTTTGTTCGTAAAGAAATAACATTTCTTAGTTTCTTACAGCAAATTGTTTATTATAAAAATGGTCAGACGGAGTAAAACAACAAAGGCGTTGCTTTGACGGTCGTGTAATCAAAGTTTGACTTTCTCATGGGAGTTTGAACTTCCGCTCCGACTGTTCTCGAATAACAACATGTGTTGTTTGATTTAATGCGTTCCCACCACTCAATAGCTGTGCTGCATACAAATTAAACCTATTAACTTAGCAAGTTTACATGTTTAGGACTGTAGTGAACAATCCAACAACAATTGTCAATATTAATAATATAGTAAAGTCAAAACTCCTGATCAATGTAAAAAATGTGAACTTATGGTTATCAAACAAATTTATTTGCTAAATATATGGCTGAAAAAGAGTTTAGTTGTTTTTAATATTGAAATAACAGTTTAAGAATGATTTTCACTTCTCATCTAACCTGTGTATGATGTTTGTGTGAATATGATTTTATATTTGTTGTATGTCTGATACAGATTACTGGAAATTCATTTTAACCGTAGGTAAAAATTAAACTTTAAATCTTAAAAAAGTACGGGACGAATAAAGTAGTTATAATAGAAGTTTATTAGTTAAATATATTGACTCCAAATTACATTATCGTCTTTTATATCAATGAAAAATCAAATATTACGATTGTGTAAAAACACCGTCTACAATTTACGTTCATGCTGGGGCAGTGATCAATAAAGATTTTAATGTAGGAGACGGATAGCAGGCTAAAAGAGAAAATTGGATTTCATCTCAGGATTGGTAATTTTCTTGAGGGCAAAACCTCCCTCACTCAATCAATGGAATCGAATATCAAGCCCATATAACGTTGTGGCTTTCAGTTCCTTATCTAGAATTCTCTGTCTATTTGTTTTATTGGGAATTCTGTTAATTTGATTACCAAAAGTAAATACTATTATATATCACAATATCTGTATCATAATCATTCCAGTTATTGTATATTTCCATAATGTTTAAACGAGCTGTCAGATGCGAGAGTTTTTGCGTTATTAGACAGAAAACCTAATTCAATATTTTCATTATTTTACTGACACATAATAATAATATACCTTTTACGGTTGAACACTAATTTGCAGGTTATAGGATTTTAAATCAAATTACAGTAAAATATTTACTACTGAAATTGAAAATATAACGTTACATGGAGAAGCCCTTCGTTTGCTACGTACAAACTGAAATCATTAAATACCCCGCAACAGCAAACCTGCGTACTCAGTGAATTTACAATGCATGTATTTGTTTCTCACTACCACTTAACAAGTTACCAAGATTCATAAAAATAAATCAATAAATAAGTGATATATAGCATTTTATTTATTCTCCATAAGAATAACATTAAAGGCTGGGTACGCAGTTTTGCTGCAATAAGCAAGATAAGAAATTAATGTTATGCAATTATCAATATACCTTAACCAGGTGAAGCTACAAGTGTTATTAATATATGTTCATAAATAAGGGATATACAAAACTTGTCTTATTCTCTATAAGAATAACAAGGGCTGAGTATGCAGATTTGCTGCTACGGGGACAGTCAACAAACAATTATTTTTTGTGCAAGTATCAATATACCAGTACTAGGTGAAGCCAAATGCCAAGTTTCATCAATATACATTCATAAATAATCGAGTTATCAAGTTTTAATAGTTCTCCATAAGGATAACATTGGACAATGTACTGTGTTTAGCATTTTAAATATCTCTGCAACGGTAGACGTAGAATCACAATTTATTCACCAAAACGATTGTTTTGTAGTGTTGAACTGATTGGTAAAAACAAATTTGAAATTTTCAGTAAAATTAAATGAGGAAAACCTTAAAACCTTTATCTCTTGAGATCAACATGGTAAATTTTATGAACAAGATTTTTTGGATTATCTCCTTAACTACTTAACCAAGGTTAATGATTTGGAATACTGAATTATTATTTTTAAGCTCTATTTTTTAGGCTCTAACCAAAATTCAGTGTTTAAAAAAAGTGTTGAAAAATGCAAGAAGCTGATTTTTGTAAAATTGGAAATCCCCATATAACCCCCTTATAATAGTCCGAACTTTCTGGTTTTGAACATAAAGTCACGAATGTTACTTTAAACCTTTTTGCCAAATTTAATTGAAATCGGATTTTTTTAAGTTATCGTGTTAACAATAGATATATATCGATATATAGATATATAGCATATACAATAGATACCCTTGCATATAATATCTGAAGCCGTTGTTTGTCAACACAAAGCCTCTCTTATTTCTTAACCAATTTTATTGTTTGAAGTGTCAACAAACTCGTCTTAGCTCGTAGTTTTGCAATAATGTTTTTAGATTTAGATATGTTATTCTCAAGGACACAATTAGCCCTTAAAGTTGTTTTTTACTTTCTCCCCTTATACATAGTATATGGAGAAAGTATTGTTTTCGTCAAAATTTTCGAATTTGAGTTGTTAGTGGAAATATTCGTTTTGGTGCTCCCTGAACCCAAAAAAGTGGTTTTTACGTGATGTCTGTCTGTGTGTGTGTGTGTGTGTCCGTGTGTGTGTGTGTGTGTGTGTGTGTGTGTGTGTGTGTGTGTGTCTGTGTGGATGTATACAGAGCTAGAGCCTTAACCAATGGGCCGATTTTTATGAAATTTTGCATGTAGGTACTAATCCACGATATCTCCAGGCGTTTTTTTCATTTTTTTGAATTTTTGATTTTTAAGGGTAATTATCCCCCCAAAACCGCCAAAAAACATGAAAAATCCAAATTTCTCAAAAACGGCTCTAACGATTTTGATTAAACTTTAGTCGTTTGTAGAACTTCAGTTTTCCAACAAAATGCCACCACCCGAATTCCTGTAAAAATTCGGGTTCAGAAATTACAGGACTTAAAACATCAAAAATTCAGTTTTTTTGGATTTTTCATAAAAAGACATAAACATAAAAAATATTACTATTCACCATTAAAAAGAGCTCAAAAAACTAAATAATTTAGTATTTTGAATTACTATTCTACGATTGCTGGTTTCGGAGAAAATTGAAATTTACATTTTGCGGTAAACGCAGTACGTTGTCCAATGTTATTCTTATGGGGAATACAAATACCCCCGTAGCAGCAAACCTGCATACTCAGCGAATTTCCAATGCATATATATGTATCTTAATACCACATAAAGCCACATACCAAGTTTCATCAATATACATTCATAAATAAACGATTTATGACATTTTAATTATTCTCCATAAGAATAACATGGCGGCTGAGTATGCAGGTTTGCTGAAGCAAGGAGTACAAAAAATGGGGTTTTATACAAATATCAATACAACTCATGTAGGTAAAGCCACATACCAAATTTCATTAATTTATTTTCATAATGAAGGGAGATAACACGTTACTTATTCTCCATAAGAATAACATGGGGCTGAGTACGCAGGTTTGCTGCTACGGGAGCCATTGGTAAAAAATTGTTTTTTTGAGCAAATATCAATGGTCCACAACCAGATGAAGTCGTATACCAAGTTTCGTCAGTATACGTTCATAAATAAGCGAGATATAAAATTTTTATTTTCCTCCATAAGAATAACATTAGACAACGTACTGTGTTTAGCACTTTCAATATCTCGGTAACCAATTGACGTAGAGAAATGATCAAAATACCAAATTGTGTGTTTTTTTAAGCTGAATCCAATGATAAAAACTAAAATTTGACTATTTCCAAAATTATATATAAAAAATTCGAAAAACCCATTTTTGGGGTACAAAACCCCCCCAAAATACCCCTTCGGATAGAGCGATCTGGCTGGTTTTCGAACTTAAAGTCATAAATGTTGCTTTACACGTTTATACCAAATTTCATCAAAATCGGATAATTTGTACGAGAGTTATCGTGCTCACGGACACATATATACAGTTTCGAACGAATGGTGTTTTTGGGGTCTGGGGACCTCAAAACGAAAAGTTATCATGGTCCCGGGCCTAGGTCTTACCATGCCGACTACGGTAATAGCTTCTTCCCTATAGGGGAAATTCGCTAAAATTACTATTTCTCTCTTATTTACTGATACATTTCATTCAAACTTGATATGCTTGTCAATTTAGCATTGACAAACAGAGGAAATTAGAAATATGTTGCCCCTTTAACCCTGGGGGGGGGTAATAGGGGGCATTTCCCCTCTTAAAACCACGAGTGTAGCAATGGATTCTGTAGTGCCTCCAAAGCAGGGATTTGGGTGGATGTGTTTTAAAACAACTTGTTTACAAGATTTTCTGTACATTCGACCGTGCTTTGTATACTATATTTAGTAAATAAAAAGTAATTTATTCATTAAAGTTGGGCTAAAGGGAGAAAGTATGTGTCAGTTTCCTGATACCGTTTATTGTCTATAACATTAACATGGAGAATAATAATTTGTAGTAATTGCATACTAAAACAGCTTAGTAAAATTCAGGATAACAGAATAACATATATTGTTAGCTGAATAAAGAAAAACTACTGAAATGACAACCCAATGTGAGTTATATTTTATGAGGGAAAGCGTAAAAGTTTATTGTAACTTTTTCAGCTTAAGTAAAAGAAAACAAAAACACTGAACATTTATTTTTAACAAATGCCGCAGGGGATAGAGTTTTGGTTGCAAAATGTGTTGCAATATGAGCATTAAAAAAACCTACGTAAGAAATATGTTTAATTAGTGTTTATGATATTATTCAACTATAATCTGGTATACCGACAGTATAGACTTGTACTAAAATTACTTAGTTTTTTGAGTTTTGTTTCTTTGCATATTTTTCATACTTTTCCAAAATATAACTGTTTGTTTCAATAGAAGCAAAAAAAAACAAGAAGACAAGCGAAGGACCAACAGACAAGAGTTGGAGGGAGAGGGAAGTGCAGTAGTTGAAATTGCAGCAACGATTACCGTCAGTTCATGAAACGGCCGCAAAGGAACCACGAGCTTTGTAGGAATACTCTTCAAAAGAATAAAATATTTATCTTCTAGAAACATGGTATGTACTCCATTTAATTAGAGAAAAATAAAGTAAAACTTTTCTCGCGGTCGAAGGATATTTATAATTTAAAAGCTAACATTTTACTCAGTACATTAAATGAATACACCATCATACAAGTATTGAAGCCGTTGTTGTAATTTAATGGAAAACTGAAAAATATCGATGTAACCGGGTACTAGCTGGATTATTACGATACAATGTTACTCGCTTTTAAATCAATATAAATCAACTTTATTTTTTGTCTTAATAAAATATATTATACAGTTTATAATTTAGTTCACTTGTAACCACAGATTAAAACCCTCAGTGAGGGGAACTGAGCAATAAGAGTTACTAATATATCATTCCATTGAAAATCAAATTAATTTGAAAATAGCTTTAACAAACATTAAGGCGAGGGTTTAATAGTTTCTTTGGGTTTTCTAAATATGAGTTTCCAGAGATAATAATTGAAGCTTCTTAATCCTGAACCGGGACAAGCAATTTAACCGTCATTTAATGAACTAAATAACTTAGATTACTTTTTGCGAGAACTGTTTGTCTTGGAAACTTTCGCTCCGTGTTCCCCTCATCGCCCAACTGAAGTCCCTGCCAACATCTTTGCTTTACCTCGGATACTTAAAACAGGTTTAGAAATTGCGATTTGTCCATATAAACACGCCTTAGTGTTAAGTAATGTACAGATTAGTTTTGTTTTAACACTTCTAATTGAATGTTTTGCTAATTTACACACTATTTTCATCGTTGCTGTATGCGTACTAGCCGTTTCACATGCAAAAACAACATGTTTGTATTAATTATAATTATTAATTTTAAAATAAAATATCTGCTATTATTATGATTGTCACGGTGATCCTTAAACCTGTGACGACAGTAAATCTAACTTGACCTCATGCAAGAAATGTTAAATATCATCATATATCTGCTATTATTATGATTGTAACGGTGATCCTTATATCTGTGACGACGATAAATCTAACGTGACCTCATGCAAGAAATGTTAAATATCATCATATATCTGCTATTATTATGATTGTCACGGTGATCCTTAAACCTGTGACGACAAGAAATCTAACGTGACCTAATGCAAGAAATGTTAAATATCATCATATATCTGCTATTATTATGATTGTCACGGTGATCCTTATATCTGTGACGACAAGAAATCTAACGTGACCTCATGCAAGAAATGTTAAATATCATCATATATCTGCTATTATTATGATTGTCACGGTGATCCTTAAACCTGTGACGACAAGAAATCTAACGTGACCTAATGCAAGAAATGTTAAATATCATCATATATTTGCTATTATTATGATTGTCACGGTGATCCTTAAACCTGTGACGACAAGAAATCTAACGTGACCTAATTCAAGAAATGTTAAATATCATCATATATCTGCTATTATTATGATTGTCACGGTGATCCTTATACCTCTGACGACAGTAAATCTAACGTGACCTCATGCAAGAAATGTTAAATATCATCATATATCTGCTATTATTATGATTGTCACGGTGATCCTTAAACCTGTGACGACAAGAAATCTAACGTGACCTAATGCAAGAAATGTTAAATATCATCATATATCTGCTATTATTATGATTGTCACGGTGATCCTTAAATCTGTGACGACAATAAATCTAACGTGACCTCATGCAAGAAATGTTAAATATCATCATATATCTGCTATTATTATGATTGTCACGGTGATCCTTAAATCTGTGACGACAATAAATCTACCGTGACCTCGTGCAAGAAATGTTAAATATCATCAAATATTTGCTATTATTATGATTGTCACGGTGATCCTTATATCTGTGACGACAATAAATCTAACGTGACCTCATGCAAGAAATGTTAAATAACATCATATATCTGCTATTATTATGATTGTCTCGGTAATCCTTATATCTATGACGACAATAAATCTAACGTGACCTCGTGCAAGAAACGTTAAATATCATCAGATATCTGCTATTATTATGATTGTCACGGTGATCCTTATACCTGTGACGACAATAAATCTAACGTGACCTAATGCAAGAAATGTTAAATATCATCAGATATCTGCTATTATTATGATTGTCACGGTGATCCTTATACCTGTGACGACAATAAATCTAACGTGATCTCATGCAAGAAATGTTAAATATCATTATATACATGCTATTATTATGATTGTCACGGTGATCCTTATACCTGTGACGACAATAAATCTAACGTGACCTCATGCAAGAAATATTAAATATCATCAAATATCTGCTATTATTATGATCGTCATGGTAATCCTTATACCTGTGACGACAATAAATCTAACGTGACCTCATGCAAGAAATGTTAAATAACATCATATATCTGCTATTATTATGATAATTATTATTATGATCTGCTATAACAATGATCCCGGAATAAAAAAAATACCAGAAGACAAATGTCCGACAGGTTTATCAGTTGACTCTGAACTGGGCTAATTGAAGTCCATTTATACTGGTGATATTTCCCGATTTTAAGTCGTAATAGTTACTTTATGAAAGTTTTCAGGGTACCACTTTTACTATAAAAATACCCCCGTCGCAGCAAACTTACGTACTTAGCGAATTTAAAATATATATATATATATATATATATATATACAGGGTGAATCTCGTAAGTTGTCCAGTATTGATTTCAGACAAACCGTTGGTCCTACGATGATGAAATAAAATTATTTCCCACTAAACCAACCCCAAGGAATAACGTAAAAATATGTTTAACGATTTTTAAATACAGGGTGTACCAGAAACTGAGGGTCACTAGTCCGAATCTACGAAATATCAAATACAAACGTATATCATGATATACATCAAATTAAAGCTCTTTTCAATCCAAACCATTTGGCGGAATCGGATTTTGATTATTATTGATTCATTTCAAAATGGCGGCTGTTTTTGTGAAAAAATTAGTATTTTTTTGAATACCCTGTATTTTTCTTAAAAATGCAGATATCTTGATTCTGATTCAAATATCGCATTCCTTATGAGCTAAGCTTTATTTTGATATGCAACACTTCAATATTATCTCAAAAACAAAAAGTTTCAAAAATATCAGTTTTTGAAAATATGTACATAGCCAAAACTCAAAAATTTCAAATAGCACCATATGTCAAATAGCATATCATTTTAAAGGTATTGCAATTCTAAGAAACTTTCAAATTTAAACCTTATGCGTATCTATTTTGGTTTTCGAGTTATCAACAAAAAACATGTTTTCCCACATTAAAACACATGTTATTTGTTAAACATGGTGGTAAAGGCTGGTAAAGCTGACTATTACCACCATGTTTAACAAATAACATGTGTTTTAATGTGGGAAAACATGTTTTTTGTTGATAACTTGAAAACCAAAATAGATACGCATAAGGTTTAAATTTGAAAGTTTCTTAGAATTGCAATACCTTTAAAATGATATGCTATTTGACATATGGTGATATTTGAAATTTTTGAGTTTTGGCTATGTACATATTTTCAAAAACTGATATTTTTGAAACTTTTTGTTTTTGAGATAATATTGAAGTGTTGCATATCAAAATAAAGCTTAGCTCATAAGGAATGCGATATTTGAATCAGAATCAAGATATCTGCATTTTTAAGAAAAATACAGGGTATTCAAAAAAATACTAATTTTTTCACAAAAACAGCCGCCATTTTGAAATGAATCAATAATAATCAAAATCCGATTCCGCCAAACGGTTTGGATTGAAAAGAGCTTTAATTTGATGTATATCATGATATACGTTTGTATTTGATATTTCGTAGATTCGGACTAGTGACCCTCAGTTTCTGGTACACCCTGTATTTAAAAATCGTTAAAAATATTTTTACGTTATTCCTTGGGGTTGGTTTAGTGGGAAATAATTTTATTTCATCATCGTAGGACCAACGGTTTGTCTGAAATCAATACTGGACAACTTACGAGATTCACCCTGTATATATGTCTCACTACTACATAAAACCCATTACCAAGTTTCACAAAAATACATTCATAAACAAGTGATGTATAACATTTTATTTTTTCTCCATAAGAATAAAATTATTATTTAGGACGCAGGATTGATAAAGAAAGGAAGATAAGTAGTTTTGCTGTTGTTTTTTTGCAATTATCAATATAACTGAACCAGGTTAAGCTACATACCAAGTTGTATTAAATTAGGTTCATAATTAAGGGCGATATACAACTTGACTTATTCTCCATATGAATAGCATGGGGGCCGAGTATGCAGGTTTGATGCTACGGTGACCATCAACAAAAAACTTGTGTTTTGTGCTAATATCAATATACCGCAACTAATTGAGGTCACATACCAAGTTTCATCAATATACATTCATAAATAATCGAGATATCAAATTGTATTTATTCTACATAAGGATAACATTGGAGAACGTACTGTGTTTAGCACTTTGAATATCTCTGCAACGGTTGGAAGTAAAACAACAATTAGAACACCAAAATTTTTGTTTTGTTGTGCTAAACATATTAATAAAAAGAAATGTGAAGTTTTTAGCACAATTATTTGTGAAAAATCTAAAACCCTTTTTCCCATAAGATTAACATGGTACACGTTTTTGGATTTTCTCCGCAACCACTTAACCTAGGTTAATGATTAAAAATACTAAATTATTCGTTTTTAAGCTCTATAAAATGGCTATAACCAAAATTGAGTGTTTTTAACATTTTGGGGTAATATTTGCAAAAAGCTGATTGATAGAAAATTGTAAACCCCCATAAAAACCTCTTCCCATAGTCCGATCGATCTAGTCATAAATTCTACTCTCCACATTTGTGCCAAATTTCATCAAAATCGGGCGTTTCTTTCAAACGTTATCGCGGTAACGGACACATACATATAAATTTGAACGAATAGTGTTTTTGGTATCTGGTGACATCAAAACGAAAAGTTATCATGGTCTCGGGCTTAAGTCAAAATACTTAATACTACCTACGGTAATAGCTTCTTCCCTTTAGGGGAAATTTGCTAATATCAAACGACACTAGCATACAGTGTTTCGTGTTGTAATTTTACACAAAATACATGTTCAATATGTATGAGATGTACAATATATACAATTTGTACCTTGTATATGAACATAGTATAAATGCATTTATAAAAATACCATCACTTCAAGATCACAGCAGCTTCCATAAATTTAGTTTCACTTCTCAAATTAAAAGTCCGTTACTAGTTTTAACGTGAAGTTTTACTGAGATTAAAAGTTTCCAAATGTGGCATTGGATCGTACATAGAGTCTATTATTTCTTCCTGAAATGTGGTTTTGTTCGTGCTGGAAATAGTTTTATTTATACAACGATTTCAGTTCTTCCTTGCTTAATATTTTCCAAACTTTTACTCATAATTTAACAAATTTCGCTGCGGTAATTCACTTACATAAATCGAATACTGAAGCCCCGGGCCAGCAGTTACGTCCACTCAGCTCGCCTTCAATAGTTTTCCCACTGCTACAGGAATAGGTTTTGTTGTAGCCTGAGTCTGTTACAGTAACGTGTATTTACTTAACAACATATCAAGCTCCTTAACGTACATAACAAGTAGATGTCTTGCAGGAAAACATCTCCCGCATTAGTCTCTTGAGTGTCATATTTGTACAGTAAAGGTCAGTACTGTCCTTTTACCATTCAGCTATCTTGCTACGTGAACTTATATCAGAAATAACACATGCATCACAGGGACTCTTAAATGATCTAATGTTCAGAAAAGAATATGTATACGTTTTTCGAATAGTCACATTATGTCTGCTTACTTTCTGACATACTATTTCGTAAGTCTTAAGTAGTGGGGGTTTGCCGGTGCTGGCTCACTTGATTAATTGCTTCCGGAAGCGCTGCGTCATTAAATACGTCATCTGAGGCTGAGCCAGTGACGTAGGCGGTTTTGTGACGTAATGAGTGAAAGGTTAAAGTTCAAGGTCACGGGGAGGTAATTTTAAAAAAGTACTACCTCGCACGCGTAAAATCCGATTGTGATTCGATAGTTAATCGATAATAAATATCGAATAAATATCGAATGAAACAATCGAATGATACGAGTGCGAGGTAGTACTATTACAAATATTACTTTATTTACAATAATTCATGTTTACAATAGTTCCCCGTTGTTCGTTGTCATCGATGTTGTTGATCCGGACGAGTTGCGGCCATCACTTCGCTTTCTGAAGAAAGACGGTAGATACTTCGATCCCTGCGCAGAGTCCATGTTGTGTTTTTGACAACTATCTGTTCTGTTAGGTGTTTGCATTTCATTGCTGTCAGGAGGAAAGAATACGTGACGGCAATGAAATAGAAACATCTATCAGACCTTGAGTGAAATGATATTGTTATTTTGTGAAGAGCGTCTCGGAGAGCTCGATGTTCACCGGTCGAGAGCCGGAGGTGTACTGACTATTCGCTAGCTAGCGTTTTTGGTATCAAACAAAATGGTGGGGGTAAAAAGTGTAGTAGAACGAAGCAGATGGTGGACAGCAGATGGGCGGCGGCAGGTGGCAGGCGGCAGGTGGCAAGTGTGCGGCAGATGGTAGTCCCCCACTACACCAGTCCCCCACTACACCAGTCTCCCCACCAAGTTTTACATCGCACAATAACTAGTTTACATGTGTTAGTTAGGGTTTAGCTCTTAGACTGTCAAGACCTTACCTCCGTAACTAAAAACCTCAATAATGTTTGCGCTTCAACGCTGTATAAGTATAACAGCTACTATGATCTAAACCGGTGCATGTATTCATATGGTTCTTTTTGCGTAGCAAACAACTGGTTAAAAGTGTTTCAACCTCAATTATTCTTCGACGAAACCGCTCATTGTCCACTAAAAGTGTAGACCTTCTGTCTTCATCGTCAGGGAAGTAGAAAGTAGTGTCAAGGGGACTACTGAAGGTCACCTTCCTCATGTTCCTGTAAAACTGCGACATTTTTCAGACCGTCTAGGTAGATGTTTATACGACAAGAGCTGGAAGAATAATGATGTAGCGTTATCGTGTATAATAGGCATCTACCCCCACCACAACGTTACCTTGTCCTTCAAACCATCGTTTTTACGCCACGGATGCTATACTGTTGGTTAGATTTAAATTTAAATTGCACCTACTTGTTCGCCTTGTCAAGCTGCGTAATTGAAGTACCCACATGTTAGACCTTGAACCAAAAACAAAGAAGTTATTTAGGTCTATCCTTGAAAATAGTTGTTTTTTCGCTGTTGCTGCTATACCCTTTGTTGGATCTGAATTCTGTTTGCACCAACTTGTTCGTCTGATCAATCCGCGTAATTTGAGTACCCACTTAATATATTTTAAACCGTAAATAAAGAGGTTATTTAGGCTTGCCCTTGAAAATAGTTGTTTTTCGCTGTCGCTGCTATACCCTTTGTCGGATCTGAATTCTGTTTGCGCCAACTTGTTCGTCTGATCAATCCGCGTAATTTGAGTACCCACATGACATACTTTGCACAAACTGTGTACCCCCCCCCCTTTTTTGGGTCATGTTCAAGGTCAAGGTCAAGGTCAAGGACCTTGGGACTTAGAAATTTTCACAAAGTGGGCTGCACACAAACATAAGACTAATAGTCTCCTGCCTATGTACAGGCCAAGTCCCTAACTTGAAATGCTTAGGGTGGTCCTGAAAAGGACCGTTTGTGTTTGAAGGAGATGGTGGATAAGGAGCGGTGAGCGGTAGTCAGTGTTTATTTTTCCTTTGTAACCCACTTTACTTGTCCCTTCTGCCGTACTAAAATCAAGTCGCACTTGGTCTCAGGAGGTGGCAGAGTGGACCTTGGAAGGTGGACCTTGACGTAACGGCCGCCGCCAAAGAGGTGTTGGAGTAGGTACTCATCATCGCTGATCTTCCCCACAAGTAGATACTCCACGTTTAATTTCAACTGCGCAAACTTGACGGCGACAGACTCCAGCGGCGTTACCAACTCGGTAAGTTTCACCGTAGCCGTCCTCTTCATTATCTCCTCAACAGTTGGTGGCGGCGATGAAGGTCGAAGCGATGAAGGGCGAGGTGATAGCGATGGTGAAGATGCAGTGGACGTCGAAGGCCGTTGGTCGAAGTAAAGTGGGTGGTTTCGAAAATTCTTCCGTATGCAAGATTTAAAAGAACTAGGTCTTTTGAATCCGCTCCTTTTTTCCGAAGACTTCTTCAAAGTCTCCTTCAAACGTTGCAGTTTCTCGGGTGTAATGGGAGAAGACATAGCGCAGAGGTGTATTCAGTTCGCAAGGCAAAGCTGGAATGAGGTACCAGACGGAGCAAAGCGGGTCGCCAAGTGTAACCGTGACATTTCCATATACGGGTAGAAAGCTAAAAACCGGTCTACATCCGGTTCCCCTTCCCCCGTGACGACACAACCTCCCCCCCCCCTTTTTTGGGTCATGTTCAAGGTCACCCCCCCCCGTGACGTAACATCCCCCCCGTGACGTAACATCCCCCCCCCCGTGACGTAACATCCCCCCTTCCGCTTCGGTGACGTCACTTTGCCTTTATAAGCGGGAGCAGTCCGCAGTCTCGTCGCAGTAGCTTGCCGCCCGCTGTTTGGGTATACGTCCCAGTGGGTTGCACTCTGCTGCAGCGTAGGTCTGTTAAGTGTGCGTTGGGCCCGACGCGCAATTAAGAGATCCGCGCCCTTGCATGTTTAGTTAGTTTGTTAAGCATGTTAGATAACGCTTGTAGTTTGCTGCTAGATAATGTAGTTAGTCTAATATATGTTAGTGTTTGGTATCGGTTTGAAGTGTCTTATTTACTAATGAAATATGTACTCCCGGCCCTACAGGTCCCTCAACAACCTTGGTCAAAACTTGGGTTCGCAGCAGCCTGACGCCGGGTGTTTGGGTCTACGTCCCACCGGGTTTCAGTGATACTGTTGACCTTTGCAAAACCGACCTTGGTTGTTCTTGTAAAAGTAACGTTAACTGATTAATTTTGTTTACATAGTTGATGGTAAAGTCTTTATTTTCAAAGTAATGTATCTTGCTTCTCATCCTTTTCCTAACCCCTCTAAGGTATGGCGCGCAAACCGACCTTGTGTCAATACGGCGCGTAAACCGGTTGACATTTCCCATCTTAGCCTGAGAAAACTGTGTAAAATATAAAGTCAGTCTCTTGTTTAAAATCAGTCTCTTGTTTGTTGTCTTTTGTCCCCTTCCCAAATACAGAGCGGGGAATAGAGCAGTATGTTATGCTCTATTCCCCGCTTTGGCTTCATGTTCAGATGACCTTGGGACTTAGAAAATTCACGTACAAAGCGGGGAATAGATCGGTTTGTGGTCCAAGTGAGAATCAATTACTGCTCTATTCCCCGTTTCAATAATATGACCAAACGACCTTGACCCACTTCGGGACTTAGAAAATCCTCGTATTGTAATATCCCCCCCCCCTTTGACGTAACATCCCTCCTTCCGCTTTGGTGACGTCACTTTGCCTTTATAAGCGGGAGCAGTCCGCAGTCTCGTCGCAGTAGCTTGCCGCCCGCTGTTTGGGTATACGTCCCAGTGGGTTGCACTCTGCTGCAGCGTAGGTCTGTTAAGTGTGCGTTGGGCCCGACGCGCAATTAAGAGATCCGCGCCCTTGCATGTTTAGTTAGTTTGTTAAGCATGTTAGATAACGCTTGTAGTTTGCTGCTAGGTAATGTAGTTAGTCTAATATATGTTAATGTTTGGTATCGGTTTGAAGTGTCTTATTTACTAATGAAATATGTACTCCCGGCCCTACAGGTCCCTCAACAACCTTGGTCAAAACTTGGGTTCGCAGCAGCCTGACGCCGGGTGTTTGGGTCTACGTCCCACCGGGTTTCAGTGATACTGTTGACCTTTGCAAAACCGATCTTGGCTGTTCTTGTAAAAGTAACGTTAACTGATTAATTTTTGTTTACATAGTTGCTGGCAAAGTCTTTATTTTCAAAGTAATGTATCTTGCTTCTCATCCTTTTCCTAACCCCTCTAAGGTATGGCGCGCAAACCGACCTTGTGTCAATACGGCGCGTAAACCGGTTGACATTACCCATCTTAGCCTGAGAAAACCTTGTAAAATATAAAGTCAGTCTCTTGTTTAAAATCAGTCTCTTGTTTGTTGTCTTTTGTCCCCTTCCCAAATACAGAGCGGGGAATAGAGCAGTATGTTATGCTCTATTCCCCTCTTTGGCTTCATGTTCAGATGACCTTGGGACTTGGAAAATTCACGTACAAAGCGGGGAATAGATCGGTTTGTGGTCCAAGTGAGAATCAATTACTGCTCTATTTCCCGTTTTAATAATATGATCAAACGACCTTGACCCACTTCGGGACTTAGAAAATCCCCGTATTGTAATATATATTTACTCGTTACAACATTATTACCCCCCCCCACCGTATAACACTTGCACTCCCCACCACTATCAGTATGTATAAAAGAGGGTCCCCCAGCACTAGTAAAATCATTCTTCCTCTTGTGCTGTTATACCTCACACCATGGCACACATTAGGAAGCAGACACAACCTCTCAAATTGAAACCTTCTGCTTCGTCTTCGCCCGCCTCTACCACTCCGTCTTCTGCGGTTCCATCCATCCTTCGGACAGCCCTGATGTTAGCTAACATCGTCCCGGAGAACTGTCCACCACTACCTGCTGCGTCAACGACTTACACAAGTCCTTCACCTCTTCCGTCAACTTCTCGTGCTGTTTCTCCAAGTCCTTCACCTCTTCCGTCAACTTCTCGTGCTGTTTCTCCAAGTCCTTTGTCAACGTCTCGTGCTGTTTCTCCAAGTCCTTCTACATCTTCAAGTTGTTCTACATGTTCATCAAAGTCTTCCAAATCGTCTGCTTCTTCATCCTCATCAACATCAAGTTCGAGACCAAGCCAACCAGCCACCCAATCATCTTCTCCAACCAGACCTTCAGTAATCTGCACATATACTTCATCTCCTTCAGAGAAATTTAAACAACTTAAATCTGTACAAAGGATGTGCATGCTTCCTGCACAACAATGTAATTATATATTCAAAAAAGGTGCTAAGAAAGGTGAACGCTGTGTTAAACGTTGTATTTTAAATGAAGAAACGTGCAGTCTTCATTTAAAATTAAACCATGGCGCATCTCCTTCTTCACCACGTGCAACAGTGGTGCCAATTAAAATTCGAATTAACAGGCTTTGTAAAAACAAACGCTACTTCTTTGTTAAAATAAAGGACTTTGCAAAGGTGTTGGTTCAATGTGAAGGTAAACTGTACTATGTAGAGTTACCTAGAGCCATGGACCTCCACGTCAAAAAACCTACCCACAAGGACTATTTAATTCGAAATGATACAGGTATCACTGTGTGGAAATCATTAAAATAATAATATAAATAAAAAGACCAAAAGTTTATTCCAAATTAAATAAAGCATTTTTTCCAAATTAAAAAAAAAGTGTGGACAACCTATTTACAATTTGTAGCATATGCTGCAGAGTGTAAATAAGTTGTCCACACTTTTTTTTGCAATGTTACAACGACCTTGACCTAGATAACGGACTTGGATAATTTACACTAAGTCAAAGATAAACTTAAAAGGAAAAAGGAGAAATATTATACTAAAGTCATTATTCAACAGTAAAGAGGGGAGGGGGTAAGCGGGTATTTAAGCGAGCGATTCGGAATATAATTATTAGTTGTATCATCATGAGCGTCAACAGCAACACATGGGGAAAGGAAATTAACGAAGAGGAGTTGTACGCAATTGCTGAGGCTGCAGAAATGACTGAAGTTTTTAAGATTAATAAGGTTGCGGAGAATGATGCTCAGTCACATCCGCAACAAACTACATCATCGATGCAGTCTACAACGCAGCAACCAAGACCCTATCATGTTATCCTGGAGGAGTATAATGAGGCAATGAGGTACGCCTTTACAAAGTGGTGTGCACAACCGCGTTCTCCTGAACAATGGGAGGAGCACGATGCAGACTTTCGCCTGGTTGGAGACTTAGAACTTGAGCTTCAAAGAGCAAAGGTTGCTCAATAGTGAGAAGATTTATTGTTTACTTTAGAATACAGAGCGGGGAATAGATCAGTTTGCGGTCCAAGTGAGAACCACTTACTGCTCTATTCCCCGTTTTGGTAATTTGTTCAGATGACCTTGGGACTTAGAAAATTTTTGTTTGGTAAAAAACAACATTAAAATATATATATATATATATATCTCCTCCCTAAAACTTGCACTCCCCACCACTTCCATTGGGTATAAAAGAGACACCTTATCGATGATAAAATCAGTCTGCTGCTTGTGTTCGTTCACCTCAGACACCATGGAGCACATCAGAAAACCAACTTCTGCCACCTCTTCTTGTACTGTTTCATCCTCTGCTGTCCCATCGATACTTGTCCAGGCTATGATTTTATCTCACATTCTTCCAGAAACAGGTAGTACGTCACCAAACTCCAACTCGAGATCTCTCAAAGCCAAAAGAAGCAATGCTAGTTCTCGGAAATTGAGAGCGAGAATCGCTGACCGATATAAAATATTAAAAACCATATTACCATCCTCCAATCCGTATGATTCTAAATTATCCACTATAAAAAATACAATAAAGTACATTGCAAACCTTCAATCGCAGCTCCAAGATCCGCTTTCAATTCGCGAAGAAATCTCGAATACCCCTCTACCTTTTGAAGCAGTTTTCCTTAAAGAGGATGAGTTGGCGGATGAACATTTCTTCGCTGAAAACCCTTCAGCCTACAAACAAATCTTCCTCATGGATGAAGATCAGGATGCGTAAGCTTAACAAATTAAAGACTTTTAAAATACAAAGCGGGGAATAGATCAGTTTGCGGACAAAGTGAGATCCGCTTACTGCTCTATTCCCCGTTTTGGCAACAGGATCAAACGACCTTGAGGACTTAGAAAATAATCAATTGGTACAAAAAGAAAAATATTAAAAATCATTATTATTTCTTTACAACAAAATCCCTTCCCTAACCCTATTACTCCCACCACCTACAGCGAGTATAAAGGGGGTCTCCATTGCCGGTAAAGATCATTCTGCTGAAAATGACTGCATCGGCTCCTTCTATCTCTGTAGCAACTCTAGTAGTTAGCAGAAGAGTTGAAAACATCGATCAGCTGCTTGCTGTAAGAAGATTACTGCACAAGTATCTTGTCATAGAGGTTGGTTGTGAACTGTACATGTGGAGGCCAACAGGTGAAGTGTATAGTAATGAAAATAAAGCATACAAAACAAACGATAGTAAGAAGTTATTTAAAATTTTTGCTAATATGGTTAGGTTAATCGAAAAGGGATGGATAATCAACATAACGTTCTATATCAAACCAAACCTTTAACTGAATCAAAAAAAAGGAAAAAATTTAAATACAGAGCGGGGAATAGATCAGTTTGCGGTTAAAGTGAGAATCGCCTACTGCTCTATTCCCCGTTTTGGTAATATAATCAGACGGCCTTGACCCACTTACATGATGGGTATTAAAGCGCGATGTTGCAGAGACCGATTATTACAAGAGGGGTTTGTTTTGTGTCTTTATTACACTACACGTTAGGTTAGCGACTTTTTCCCAAACAAGACATTGAACCAGCTATATTCATTGTAAAAGGGTGGGGGTAAACATATATATATAAGGCAGTCGGCTTCGGAGTATAGTTATTGATCAGCTATGGATAGCCCAGGAGGATCGTCTAACTTCGATGTTAAAGGAAAGGAGGAGAATGATAGAGAGAAAAGAAGGTGTGCTAGAGAGAGAAAAAGGATTGCAATATTGAATGAAGCCTATAATTTATTACGAACAAAATTACCTTTTCTCGAACCGAACGCTTCAAGACTTTCTACTATAAAACACGCCATAAAATATATTGATATGTTGGAAATGTTATCACAAAATACATCGTTTCAACTGCCTGAAGAATTGCTAACGATGGAAATTGATCAACTTTCTTCAACTAACTAAGAGACTTTGGAAATACTGAACAGCGGAAGACAGAACGGGGAATAGATCAGTTTGTGGTTAAAGTAAGAATCACTTACTGCTCTATTCCCCGTTCTGGTAATAGGTTAAGGCGACCTTGACCTACTTACAGGACTTAATCATTTGTGTTACAATAATACCTCTTCCCTATTACTTTTTCCTACCACTTGCACTTTCATCACTTACCCCCACCACCACCGGAATCGGGGTATAAAAGGTGGTTTTGTATTAGTGGTAACATCAGTCTGCTACTTGGAATCATGTCGCCCAGAGATAACATTTTCCCTTCTAAGAAGACTATACTGGAAATGATTAAAAATATTCCAGTAAATATAAACGAAGATGAAGACGAAGACGATTCAGAGATGGAAGATGAACTGTTTAGTGATCTTGAACTACTAAGTGAGTTTGCTAGCAGTGAACCATATGCTGGAGAGATGGAGCTGTTGGAGTTGTTGACTGACGACGACGACGATGATGATAATGAACCAGAATGTCATCATCAGTTGCTCTGTTTGGAGGAAATGGACCTTGTTGATAGTGGAACCCCTCCAAGCAGTATTAATATCGATGACGTAGTTTTAGATCCGGTCACAGGGAACTTTTGTGTTCGTCGTCGGTTATTTAGTGATATGAGCTCATCGGAAGAATCTGAATAAATTTTTGTTGTCTTCAAATAGTTTACTTTAAATACAAAGCGGGGAATAGATCAGTTTGTGGTTATAGTGAGAATCACTTACTGCTCTATTCCCCGTTTTGGCAAATTTGTTCAATGACCTTGACCTAAATACAGAAATTTGTAGCCTCCAGCTACAATAGTAAATATAAAATGCAAAAACAAAAACAAATAGTAAACTTAACGTACCCCCACCACTTTTGCTAGGGTATAAATAGAAGGGCATTTGCAGTGTTGTTCATTATTGCCTTGACCCTTGTGGAGATCGCACCTACATTATGCATCGCTGCGATATTTGCAAGTCTTCATTTAAGGATGAATTTATTTTAATGATTCATAAAGAATTAAAACATAACAACAACCAAGATGAAAAGTATGAAGAAGAAGAATTGAAAGAAATAGATCGAATGTTAGCTCAACACCAACATTCCAGACCAAGTGTTATTCAATATGCATCATCATCATCGACTTCTACGCCTGCTATGTCTACACTTCACCGTCCTTCAACATCATCATCTGCATCGACTTCTACGCCTGCTCTGTCTACACTACATCGTCCTTCAACATCATCAGCTGCATCGACTTCTACGCATGCTCTGTCTACACTTCACCGTCCTTCAGCATCAACAGCAGTAAATGTAAAACTACATGCCCGAGCACTTCCGGGTAATGTAGTAACCCACTTCAAAATTGACAACGCAAAATTACAACTCGAAGAATTTTTAAATAACGCAAAAGGATTGGTAATCAGCACTTTGCAAAATGAATTAAAAAGATTAAATTTTATCAAATTTGGACTATTAATGGATGCTTTATTTACAAACATTCAAAATGAAACTTCACCGAGAGGGTTTTTAACAAAAAACCGAACTATTATGTTTTCGTCAGATATTGATTCAATCGTATCTGAATGTTTTGAAGAGCTAATGACAAAAATACAAGAACATGAAGGAAGAGGCTCAGGATGGAGTTTGTTAAGCATCACAGGGCTAGACTTAAGAGTACACAAACACGGTTATGGAATTCGTGGCAGTAGCTATATCCCTTTACCAAAAAAGATTAGTGATACCAAATCCTGCATCAATGTACAAAATCAAGATACTGAATGTTTTAAATATGCCATGTTGGTCAAATATGTAACAGACAATCCGATAAGACCAAGTCACAAATATGAAGAAGTACAACATAGATATAATTTTCAAGGGATGACTTACCCTGTTGCTATAACAGACGTTTTAAAATTTGAAAAACAAAATCCTTCAGCTTCTATCAACCTATTTGGATTGGATTCGTCAAACAATGTGTACCCCTTGCGTATAACACCAAATGAGCGCAGAGATCATACCGATTTGTTATTGATAACTAAAGGTGATATTTCACACTTTGTGTATATCAAACAATTTGAAAGTCTTGTTTCTAAACAATTATCCAAACATGAAAAAAAGATGACAATTTGCAAAAGATGTTTTTGTCACGTAAACAAAGAACTAAGAAGGGGAGGATCAGATTGGCTTGTAGAACACCAATGGCTATGTAATGAAAACTATGAAGTAAGAATTAAATTGCCGCATCCTAGCAGAGCTCAGATAAAATTTGACAAAGTAATCCAACAATACCGTTTACCTGTTGTTGTGTATGCTGATTTTGAGGCGTCTTTACTTCCGCTCGAACATCAAGAAGAAAACGTAACAAGAAGAAGCAAATACCAGCAGCACACACCAAACAGCTACTGTTTGATGATAAAATCAACACTGTCTGAAGAACATTTGCGAAGATATGAATTAACAACAACACCGAAGATATATCGCGGTGAAGAAGCAGCTCGAAACTTCGTCGATGACTTATATATCATAGCTGGGAAAGTTGAAGAAATGTACAGAAATGTGGTACCGATGATTCCTATGAATGAAGATGAAATTCAACGACACGACTCAGCAACAACATGTTATTTGTGTATTAACACTTTTACACTGACCAACAGTAAAGTGCGAGACCATGACCATCTAACAGGAGCTTACAGAGGTGCAGCCTGTAACTCTTGCAATTTAAACTATAAACTTCCAAACTTTATCCCCGTTGTTTTACATAATCTTAGTGGATACGACTCCCACTTTATAATCCCAGAATTGGGCAGAGATAATGGAGAAATAGATGTCTTGGCAACAACCATGGAAAAATTTATAAGCTTCTCTAAAAAAGTTGGTAAAATAAAACTAAGATTTGTTGATTCATTCAGATTTATGCCTTTTAGCCTTACAAAATTAACTAAAAATTTAAGAAGACAAGATTTGATTGAAACAAGTAAAATTGTGCCTAATGATAAAATGGATTTAGCTCTTCGAAAAGGAGTCTTCCCCTATGATTACATTGACGGACTGAATAGATTTGATGAAACATCACTTCCTACACCAGATAAATTCAAAAACAAACTTAATGATGAAGAAATAGAACCTGAAGATTATCAACATGCACTTCGAGTATGGAACGAGATGAATATGGAGACCTTAGGGGATTACTCAGACTTTTATGTCAAACTAGATGTGACCCTTCTTTGTGATGTGATTGAAGAATTTCGAAACACCTGTTTTGCCGCATATGGATTGGACCCTTTACATTCGTATACTTCTCCAGGATTAGCTTGGCAAGCTATGTTAAAAGAAACAAAATGCAAACTCCAACTTTTAACAGATATTGACATGGTTTTAATGATTGAAGCAGGTGTAAGAGGTGGATTGGTTCAAAGTGTTACCAGACATGTTAAGGCCAACAACAAATACCTTCCTAATTACGACGAAACTAAACCAACAACCTATTTGGGATATTTCAATGCAAACAACTTATACGGATGGGCTATGTCAAACCCACTTACATATGATAATTTCAAATGGGTTAACCCCGACTCTATTGGCGATATTTCACAAATTCCAAAACATGGTGACACTGGATATATTTTAGATTGCGATTTTGAATACCCGGAACATTTACACGATCTCCATTACGACCTCCCACTCCTCGCTAAAACAGAAGTTTCTCCAACTGGAAAACACCCTAAATTAATGATGACTCTAAATAATAAACAGCGCTACGTGGCTCACTTTTGGGTAGTCCAACAAGCCATCGAATTAGGACTACGTATTACAAAAATTAATAGAGTTTTGGAATTTTCTCAGTCATGTTGGTTAAAACCTTACATTGATTCAAACACCACCAGAAGAGCAGCCGCTACATCAGAATTTCAAAAAGACTTTTTTAAATTAATGAATAATGCGATATTTGGAAAAACATTGGAAAACAAAAGAAGACACAAAAATGTTAAACTTGTTACTGACGCAAAAAAGCTACAGAAACTCGTACAGCAGCCAAACTTTGGAACATCTATAATTATTAATGAAAGACTTGTAGCAGTGTCTATGAAGAAGACGAGTGTGAAGATGGATCGTCCTTTATATATAGGCATGTCAATCTTGGACATCTCAAAAACACACATGTACGATTTTCATTATAACAAAATGGTTGCCTTCTATGGAAGAGAGAACATTGGCATTAGCTACATGGATACAGACGCTTTTGTGTATTGGATTATTACAAATGATATGTATCAAGATCTTCGTACATTTGTTTACAAAAACGAATTCGATTTTTCTGACTACCCAAAGACCCATCCTAACTACGACCAAGACAAAAACAAAAAAGTACTGGGCAAATTTAAAGATGAAGCAAATGGAGTTCTACTTGAAGAGATTGTTGCACTTATGTCAAAACTGTATTCCTTAAAACTATATGATGAAAAAGAAGACGAGAAGAATAGCTATATTAAGAAAGCTAAAGGTGTAAAGAAATTATATTTAGAAAAGAAAGTTATTTTTGATCAATACAAGCAATGTTTATTTGAAGATAAAGTCATTACAGCTAAATTCAATACAATTAGAAGTTTTAACCATCAGATATACAGCCTAACAGAAGTTAAAAAAGCACTTTCTTCCAATGATGATAAACGACACATTCTTCCAGACAACATCCACACTTTACCATTCGGCCACTACTCCCTCAACCCTATTGACGAGTAACCTTTTCATCGTCCTAGATCCTTTATCCTTTTTCTTTCCGTAAAAAAGGGGAAACACAGCAATGTTAAGCTGTGTTTCCCCTTTTTTACACAAGTTTTGAATGACCTTGAACTATATGTATATATAAGGAGATTTATACCAACGAATATTTAATACCATATCAGCTGCCTTCGTGAAACCATCATGTCAGACCTGAAGGAGAAGATTATTAATGAACTACACAAACCTGCAAGAATAAAGTTTCCAAGAAGAAATACTGTTATAAAAGGGATAAATGATCTATATCAAGCGGATCTAATTGAAATGCGACCGCATAGCAGAATAAACAAAGGATTTAAATATATACTCACAATTATTAATTGTTTTACAAAAGTTGCAGACGCTTTGCCTCTAAAGGACAAGACTGGTAAAAGTGTAACAGAAGCCATGGAAATAGCCATAAAAAGAGATAAAAACAAAATTAAACATTTACAAACTGATGATGGAACAGAATACTTTAATACAAACTTTGCACAGTTAATGAATAAATATAAAATAAATCATTATTCTACAAATTCAGAGAAAAAAGCAGCTATTGTAGAAAGATTCAATAGAACCTTGAAAGGAGCACTGTATAAACAATTTTCAAAAAGAGGTTCTTACGTATGGTATGATGTTTTACCACAATTAATAAATGATTATAACAACAGGTTTCATAGAACTATTGGTATGAAACCTAACAAAGTAAATAGAAGAAATGCAAAAGATGTATTAAAACGCATAAAGAAAAATACAAAGCCTAAAGTAGAAAAAATGCAGCCAAGAAAATTTAATGTAAGTGATAAAGTACGGATTAGTAAATATAAGGGAGTGTTTACCAAGAAATACCTTCCCAATTGGACGAATGAAGTTTTTACAGTGTATAAAGTGCAACCGACTGTACCTGAAACGTATATTCTAAAAGATAACAAAGGAGATTTGTTGCAAGGTGCATTTTATGGACATGAAATGTTAAAGTCAACAGTAGGTGATGTATATCTTGTTGAAAAAGTGTTACAAAGAAAAAAGGACGCAGTTAAAGTGCGGTGGTTAGGGTTTAACAAAACTGAGGATTCATGGATACCTATAAAGGACTTGGTTTAATGCAAGCAACTCATTTCATCGTTAACCTTTGAGCAGGATGGAGATTATTCACCATAAAGATCGATTCAATATTAATAACATAGATGATTTAACTGTGGATAACGTTAAAATCAACAATGGTAAACACGGCAGTTTACTTCCAAACACTGTTCGATGTATAGTAAGTGGCCCCTCAAACTGCGGAAAGACCAATGTTGTCTTTAATTTGATCACTAATCCGCAGGGATTAAGGTTTAATAACCTATATATTTTTTCAAAGTCTCTACATCAACCAAAGTATCAATTGCTGGATAAAATCCTATCTGATGTGTCTGATGTTAATTTTTACAAATTTAACGCTAGTGATAGCATTATGCAACCAAACGAAGCGAAACCGTATTCTGTATTTATATTTGACGATGTATCTTGTGAAAATCAGGATACTATTAGAAACTACTTTGCCATGGGAAGACATAATAACATCGACAGCATATATATAGGACAAACTTATAGCAAAATCCCAAAACAACTTATCAGAGATAATGCAAATATTCTAATTGTATTCAAACAAGATGATACTAACCTAAAACATATATATAACGACCATGTGAATGCGGATATGCCATTTGAAAAGTTTAAAGAGCTTTGCGGAAAAGCATGGGCGGAAAATTATGGATTTTTGGTTATTATGAAAGATCAAGCTATAAAAGATGGTCGTTATAGAATAGGTTTTGATAAATTCGTTTTAATACACTGATTAGCGGTATTACTGTACAAGTCGTCAAGGTGTGAAGATGGTTAACCAGGAAAAGCTATTAAAGGAAATAAAATCACTTAGTGATTCTATTAGACAAAAAAACCGAGCTTTAAAATCAGGTATAAATGAAAGAGAGCAATTTTTAGAAACAACATTCAAACCTGTTACTGAACCTTTAAAGCGATTAGCACAAAATATGGAAAAACCTTCAATTCGCTTCGAAGGAGACAAAATGCTACCAATTTCCAAATATGAAGAAGAATTTCAAAATGATGAAAGTTCTGACCAGTTACAAACATCTGAAGAAAGCGACGAGTATGAAGAAAGCGGAGATATAGGAGATTTAAGGGAAAAGAACATTGCAGGAGATACAAGTACAGAAGATACAAGTGCGGAAGATACAAGAGCAGAAGAAGAGGATATCAACCCATCCAACTTAAGCAAATTAGGCACAGATATTATGTTTAAAGGAACACTTGGAAGAAAATATACATTAAAAATGTTACATGGCACACATGCTAATCGAAATTATCATACATATGGAGCTAGAATAGAGGATAAAGGATTAATGATTGGAGATAGAAAGTTAGATATAAACGAAAATGATGATATAGTTATTGGTGATAAGAAATATAAAGGTACAACAGGTTTGTTTGAACTCATCTTTAAAAATAATCCTGGTAAATATACTAAAAAGGATTTACAATTGTTTAAAAATATACTAGAGTATACAAATGCACATAGAAAAAAATATTCCAAAGACCTATCTATTCATAGAAACAGGTCAATAAAATACACAAACATTATATCTAGTCTTTTCCCCTCGAAATCAAATAAAGCTCCAATTAAAAGAAGAGCTTTATCTTCTGCTGAATTAAATGTTTTGCATAAAAAAAGAAAAACAACTGATCCTACTACATCTGGAAGGGGATTATTAAAAAATTTGTATAAAACCAATATAATATATTACAACGATATAAATAAGTTAGTTGATCGAATGAGGTTATTACATGAAGCTATGGAAGCCGGGCACACTGGTTTAGAAAACGAATGGGTAGCTTTGGTTGATGAACTGCGAAAACGAGAAATAATTGTTCAGTAGACGTATATATATATATATATATATATATATATATATATATATATATATATATATATATATAGTAAGAACCTAAACGATAGCGATTCAGTTACATCATGAGTGTGGACAAGTTTGGACGGTATTCCGAGTTTGGAGTAAAATCTGGATATAGTGAAAAAAGAGCTGGGTTTCCGTTAACACCTAAAGGGAATTATAATTTTGAAGGAAAAGTAATTCAAAATGTTGGTGATCCGCTTTTGTCTTCTGATGCGGTTACGGTACAATATATGGATAAAAGAACCCCGATTGTACACGAAGACCATTGGGGATTTTCCGGTAAAAGGTTAAGCAATATAAAACATCCCATTTATGATGGTGAAGCAGTAAATTTAGCGACTTTAAAATTGTTAACGATTTACAAAAAGAATGAAACTGATACAAGCTATGATGTAAAAAAATTAAAATTGTCAAATGTAGGTGATTGTGAGCAGGATGGAGACGCTGTAAATAAGAAAATATTTGATATAGTACACAAGAAATGGACTACAGAATATGAAAAACATATGGAAAGGTTTGGTGCAGCTTTATTTAATTATATCCATCGGGCTTCAGGAAGAGCTGTAGCTTCAGATGTTGACAGCCACAATTATTTAGACTGGAAAAAGATACACAATCCAGAAAAACCTAATCAATTAGATAAACCGTCTGAGCCTTATAAAGTCAAGACATTAGGAAAGGGGGATAAAGTGAATGTGATTAATGAACCAACAGAAAACGATGAAGATTATATAAGAGAAAAAAGAATTTAAATACCCATGATAAGGGATAAAGCATCAGTCATATTCGAGAGATAATACAGAGAGGATGATGGAATCCAATATTACTGCGTGGAGTTTAATATCTCAAGAGTCGAGATTTCCCCAAGGAGTGCTGACAGATGGTTTTGTTCAACGGTTTGATAGATATATGGATTGGGAACAACTTTCCATACACTACCTCTTCACAATGACTATGTTAAGAATTTATTTTCACAGAGTTAACTGGATTCATATTTTACAAAGACAACAGTTTTCAGAAGACTTCCTTGTAGAGATGACATCAAATTTTAATAACTGTTGGGAAGTAATAAGTAAATATCAAAATCTCTCTGAAAATTACATTGACAATTTTAAAGATAAACTAGACTGGAATGTGTTATTTAATTACCAACGATTAAGTGGCAAGTTTCTAAGGGAACATGACAACTATTTAGATTTTATTCATTTTACCGAAAACAACGATACCATCACCAGCGGAGAAACATTTAAAACATCTTCAATTACACCTTATTTCTATTTTTACTACTTTTATTTATTATGTCTACATTTAATTAATTAATCCATTTCTATATAATAAATGGATTTTAAACAGTATATATAATACAAGAAGCCAAGACTAATATTACATTCATTGTAAAACATTTATAGAGTGCACCTACTGATTGTAAGTTTGGCTATAAATAGTCATGCCGAGGGCTAAACGCATCAGTCATAATCGAGAGAGATTACAGAGAGGAAGGGGAATAGCATCAACAGCATTTTCTCTATTAAGTAAACCGGTTGGAGCTATAGTTAACAAGGCGATTGATTTATTACCTGTGGAATTACATTTACCTGGAGGATATCAATATTGTGGTCCTGGAACCAAATTAGAGAAACGGCTTGCTAGAGGAGATCCTGGAATAAATAAGCTTGATCAGGCCTGTAAACAGCACGATATAGCGTATTCCAAATTTGGTGATACAAAAAATAGATCAATAGCGGATAGAGCACTTTATGAGAAAGCTTGGCAAAGAGTAAAATCTAGTGACGCGAGTATTGGTGAAAAAGCAGCGTCTTTAGCAGTAACAGCAGCAATGAAAGCAAAAACTACGTTTGGAGGAGGAAAGAGAAGAAGGCGTGGGAAAAGACCCGCTAAGAAACAAGGAGGTAATATCAGAAGAAAACGTCGATCTACTAGTGGTAAAGGTAAAAAGAAACCAACAATATGGTCAATGATAAAAAAGGGAGGAGGACTATACCTAAGACCGTATCGTGTGTATTAAATAAGAAAGAGCAATTAATAATTAAAAACAAAGAATTAACCAATGAAGAACTGATTACATATGCTTCTTGTTTGAAAATCCCATTTTTTAGAGGAGTATTTATGAAAGATGAATTACCGGTTAAAATGTGGAAAAATGAGACTGGTATAGTAAATTTGGATAATAGTGAAGGATTAGGCACTCATTGGGTGTGTTACAAGAAACTTGGTGAAACGATTTATTATTTCGACAGTTTTGGAAACCTTCCACCACCGAAAGAACTTCAACAATACTTTCGTGCGGCAGAAAATGTTTTTTACAATTATACAAGAAAACAACCTGATGATACATCCATTTGCGGTCATTTATGTTTAGACTTTTTAGCTAAAAGTGTTAGTCAACTTTAAGATGTCTTCGTATACAGTGTCATTAACCGGTAACTCATGTACTTTGCGCAGTATTCTGTTTCCAGCGCTACGTTTGCAAAAAGGAAGACTATGGGAAGCCGCATTATTGGATTTAACAACATATAACTCTATTCCAAACGTTAGTGAAGGAATTAATAACAAAATACATTATTACAAGACAAAAGATAATAAAGGAAAATATTCAGCTTTGGAAGAATTCAGTTTACCAACAGGAGCTTATGAAATTGATAATATAAATGAAGTTATACAAAAACATATGGGAAAAGAAAATATAACGATAAAAGGCAATAACAATACAATGAAAGCCGAAATTACTTCTAAGTATTATATTGATTTTGGCCAAGAACGTTCAATTGGTAGTTTATTGGGGTTTTCTAAGGAAACAAAGGTATTAGAACCTAATACAACTCATTCTGGGAATAGAACTGTGACGATCATCAAAGTAAACAGCATAGACATTACATGTAACATTATACAAGGATCCTACAGAGATGGAGAAAATCGGCATATATTACACACATTCTACCCATCAGTCGCACCGGGTTTCAAGATAGTAGAAAAGCCTCAAAACCTTGTGTACCTACCGTTAAACACCAGTTTCATTTCAGACATCGTGCTGAACATAGTGGATCAAGACGGAAACCTTATTGACTTTCGAGGAGAAGCTATTACTGTAAGAATACATATAAAATCATCCGCTTAGATAATGGGGTTATCATTTAAAAAGAGAGAGCCAACCAGCAAAGAGGTCAGTAGCTCATCAGCTGTAGAAGGATTAACAAGTGACAACATTCGTTTTCTAGAAGAAATTGGATTAAAGGTCATTAACAATGGATATACTGGATATAGCGCAGGGCCCAACATTCGACGAGACCTTATGGGAAAAGGAATATCACACGCACAACCCTTACGCTTCGTCCAAATTAAACAATAACGATGAAATTAGGATTCCTATACAACAACAAGACATTTATACTCTTCCATGCGAAAGTTATTTATATATTGAAGGAAAAGTAACAAAAGCTGACGGTACTGTTGGAACCACTGTTCCGTTCATAAATAATCCTATGGCATTTTTGTTTGACGAGATTAGATATGAAATTTCAGGAGTTACAGTCGATTCAACAAAAAAGGTTGGAATTTCCAGTACATTAAAAGGATTAGCGTCTTTAACACCAAATGAGAAGAATCTGTTAGCTGTTGCAGGATGGGTTGCACCAGACAAAAGTATAATTACTCCTGACGCTTCGGGAAACTTTGATTTTTACGTACCTTTAAGATTACTTTTAGGATTTGCTGAAGATTACAGAAGAATAATAATAAATGTAAAACAAGAACTAGTTTTATTAAGGTCATCAAACGATAATGATATTATTAAAGCATCTGCTGGAACAACTGAAGCCAATTTAGACTGGAAACTAACATTAGACAAGATTGTTTGGAGAGTACCACATGTGCGACTAAATGATGAACACAGGATTACATTATTAAGAAAGTTAAAATCAGATCGAGACATTGTAATGCCATTCAGAAGCTGGGAGTTTCATGAATACCCCGTTTTACCTTCAACACAACGGCATACATGGACTGTAAAAACTTCTACTCATTTGGAAAAAGCGAGATATGTAATCTTTGGATTACAAACAAAGAAAAAAAGTATATTAACTGAAAATGCTGGTGAATTTGACCATTGTAAATTAACAAACTGTAAAGTGTTCCTGAATTCACAATTCTTTCCCTACGACAACTTTAATATCTCTTTTGATAAAAAAAGGTACAGTGTTTTATACGATATGTACGCTAGGTTCCAAAATTCATATTACGGCAAAACAAACACACCTCTACTATCTCCCGTACAGTTTGAATCGAAAGCTCCGATTGTTGTAATTGATTGCTCCAAACAAAACGAATCTGTAAAATCGTCTAGTGTTGATATAAAGATAGAAATGGAATTTCAAGAAAACGTACCTGCAAATACATCTGCGTATTGTTTAATTTTGCACGATAAAATTGTTACATACACACCGTTGACTGGTATCGTAAAGACGGTATTGTAAAACGTTGTACCACCACCGGCACCGCCACTGTCGCTAACCTATAAATAGCGGAGCAACAATGCAGGTCTTCAGTTGATCGTCTATCGTCGCATGGGCAACATCTTCTACAAAATGAGTTCTCCATCTGTTGTACAAGGTGATGCAGAAATAGCACCGTTATTGGAACGTGATAATACCAGCGAAGCAGAAATTATCAAGGAAATAACTGCATTTTTAAAGTTTGGTAAAAGAGATAGAGAGGAGGAAAGTAATGCAGACCCATCAAAGGTAGTACCAAAAAGGAAGAAGAAAGTTGAAGAAAATATTCCTCCTCACATTTTAACTGAAGTGTTTTTGCGAATCTTTTACCCCATCTCAGCATGCATCAGTAAAAGTGTATCAGTTGGATTGATAAAGTCATTGGATTATTCCCCTACAGTAATTTTACACCATGGAACAAAAAAGGTTTTATTTTCGCAAAATGCTTGGGAGTCATTTTTGAAACATGTACATTTAATAGAATGTTATTTAACTAACAGTTTGTGTGGAAGAAAAACACATATTCGACTTTTGGATTGTGACAATGAAATCGATATTGTTAAACATCGCGGACAACTACAAGTGCGAATTAGAGACTTGACTCAACATGAAAATAAGATTCTACTGTCACGTGAAGAATTCTACGTTTTAAACTACGCAACAGAACCTATTACAAGGTACATGAGACAGTTGGTATTTGCAAGCGCTATTATTAAAGAATATTTGGTCGATACTTTGGAAAAACAACCTGATAGCACCATCGTGTACGGACCTGTGGATACATCTATTTTTAATAGAATACCTCATGAAGTTTGCATGTGGAGAAAGTTAAAGGATTTTGAACCACTTGTAGAAATCGCTACAGAAGCTACAGAAGAAACAACAGAGGAAGAAGAAACGGAGAAAAAAGAAGATGAAGAAAACGAAACACGAGAAGAGGAAGTTAAAAAAGACTAAAGTTTAACTTAGTAAAGAAGAACACACGTGGGGTAGGCCTATTGGGGACGGTGCCCACGTTAAATATACACCAACGCGCCTGCAACTGTACGGCCTGGTATTTAACCTACCGTGGTGTGGAAAACAGTTTAGTTGATCGTTAGGTGTCATGATGAGCGGAGGGGATGAAGAAGTGAGTGTAAAGCCTTGTGTAATAGAATTTCAAGCATTTCGAAATAATGATGATAGGTTTATTATCAAGGAATTAGTAATTTTAGACTTGCTTACATTTGTAGTTTACCCATTCACGTTTGAAGCTCCTTTTTCTTTTAACAACCTTAACGCCAAAGCAAAAAGTACAAACAAATGGATAACAAACTACTTTCATCACATACATTGGTATGAAGGATTTATAAGCTACAGTAATCTGCACAGTATTATGTTTAACTTTTGCAAACAATATTCACATATATACACAAGAGGATTAGAAAAAAGGAACTGGATACAAAAGTACACGCACGGTGATGTTTTCGATATAACTATCGGTAAGGACTTTAACATTAATCTCGGTAATATTTGTGTTGCTGCAAAAGATCCTAAACACGGACAATCAAACTGCGCATTGCACAACGCATATCGTTTGGCTGCTTACTTGGAACAAACGCAGAAATGTGGTGGGGGTAGCAAAGAACCGGAATGTGGTGGGGGTAGCGGGGCCTATAAATACGAGGATCCAACACCGCTCCGGCACGAGTATTATTCGAGACTCCGAAGAGGCAACATCACAGAAGACATCGCAACCACCACTGACGAAGATGGCATCACAACAGTTTCTACAAACACTGGTTGATCAATTCAACACTCATTCAAAATCCGACCTTCTGCTAACTAAAAAGTGTTCAGAATTAAAAGAACAAAAACACTACATTATTCATAACATCAAGAAAGTGGAAACCACACATGGAGAAGCAATTCTAGTTTCATTGAGCGAAGCACCTTTAACTTCAGGAGATGAGCCGAAGTTTCAAGTATTTCTTCCAAAACGATTTGTTCAACTGCTACAGAATGAAGATTTGCGAGATATTCAACCGGGGACGTTGTATTTGGTATCACACGGTGTAAGCGGCAACAACTCAACGGAACTCACTCTGCACATCATGCATCCTTGTACATAATGTCTCTGTTTGTATTTCTCTGTTTGTATTTTATTGTTTGTATTTCTAGTCATCAATGTTAAACTTAAGTTTATTGTATTGTAAAATGTTTGTTTAATAAAGAAAAGAAAAATAAAAAAAATAAAAAAATATGAAAAAAAATAAAGAAAACAGCAACACAGCAGTATATTATTTTATATACTGCTGTGTTGCTTTTTTTTTAAAATTCGAATGGGTGACCTTGAACTTTCATTCAGGGTTAACTTATGAAGAGGTATAAAAGAGAGGGAGCAGTGAAGTTAGTCTCAGTCTTGTCTAACACACGCTGCAGCTAACATGTCGGTGCCACCTATGAACAATTTATTTTTCGATAACAATTTGAAGACATATTGTTGCGAGTTACAATGTTTTAAAATACCAGGCGATCAAGTTGACGGGAAAGCTTGTCGTAAGTGCAAGTGTTTTAGCTATTGCATATGTAGATGTAAAACGTATCAAATGAACCGACAAGATAAAATACAAGAATTACGCCGAAGGATTGCATTACTGTGGCGGCGAATGTAGTAGCAACCATCTGCCTCGCACCAGCTGCCACCTGCCGCCTGCCATCTGCCGCCCGCCATCTGCTCCGCCCCACCACACTTTTACCCCCACCATTTTGTTTGATACCAAAACGCTAGCTAGCGAATAGTCAGTACACCTCCGGCTCTCGACTGGTGAACATCGAGTGCTCTTCACAAACGTAAAACATTATATTAAAATGTCCATTAAAATTAGGTGTATTCATTATGACTCTATTCATCTTGCGACTTACCAAGACCTCGAGGTGTTTAGTGAAGAGTTAAGACTTCTTATTGCGTCCGGTTACGATTTATCTTTGGAACTTTACGCATCAAAAAACAACATGGACTCTGCGCAGGGATCGAAGTATCTACCGTCTTTCTTCAGAAAGCGAAGTGATGGCCGCAACTCGTCCGGATCAACAACATCGATGACAACGAACAACGGGGAACTATTGTAAACATGAATTATTGTAAATAAAGTAATATTTGTAATAGTACTACCTCGCACTCGTATCATTCGATTGTTTCATTCGATATTTATTCGATATTTATTATCGATTAACTATCGAATCACAATCGGATTTTACGCGTGCGAGGTAGTACTTTTTTAAAATTACCTCCCCGTGACCTTGAACTTTAACCTTTCACTCATTACGTCACAAAACCGCCTACGTCACTGGCTCAGCCTCAGATGACGTATTTAATGACGCAGCGCTTCCGGAAGCAATTAATCAAGTGAGCCAGCACCGGCAAACCCCCACTACTGTCTTAAAGAACTAGAAAGTCTCAAGTGTCTTAGATGACATATTATGCAAATGCTAAGGAAATTATGTATTAATATTATATTTAAGCTCATCAGAATATTTTTAAACATAATAATTATTAGGAAATTCGACCATACATTTAAATTTCTCTTTAACAAGTTGTTTTTCTTTTACACTATACAAAACGTTGAGACAAACAGTGTTTTTACAGTAACGCTGGTAACATCATAAATCCACTTACGGCAGAAGAGTGGAAATTGATAACAAGCTCCACCTCTAGTCTGTTGCGTATTATAGATTGGAAAGGTGAAGAGTTTGTTTCGAGCTTATGAACAATATTGTAATTAACACAACTGTAAATGCTTCACAGAAACAACGAGACCGAAGTTAATTTTTTAGGTTATAATAGTAAGGAAGATCAATTATTTTCAAAAAAGCCAAAAAAGTCCGTTTGATAATATAAGGTTACAAAATAACATATCGCATGAAAGAGGTGCTTCGCTCTTCGCTAGAAATACTATTGTAATCTTTAATACATTATCAGACTGTTTTACCATTGACTATAAATACTGAAGTAGACTTCTCACTGCCATTGTAAAATGTGTCCCTAGTTTTGTGTATGCCAGGATTGAAAGAGGTCGTAGTTTACACCAATCACCAACAGAGTATACTGCTGTGAACTATTACTTATCCTCTCAAGGAGGGGATAATACAACAGTTGGTGTGTCAGGAAGCAAACATAAGTTGATTATCACTTGCTTTCTGGGGTGGAGATATTTTAAAAGTTAAGGTAAATAACTAAAATAAAAGTCTACAGCAGCACAATCTGTTGGTGACCCAATCAAACTACTTCAATTTTAAATTCTAGCATACACTAAAAGTGGGACAGCTGGTCCATATGGATGAGATGTCTCCTTCAGTATTTATAGTCAATGGTTTTACACTTAACGACAACCTCATGTTTCTCGACATACAAGGGGCTTTAAAAAAATATAATATTTAAATCAATTTCCCACAAGAGATGTATTGTACAATCGCAGTGTTTTCTAAGGATGAAAAATAGGTACATGATGTATATTTTTTTACTGGGTAGCACCAATCTTACCTAACTACCAACGTTTTATCGTAATGTTTTTGTTATCCCAAATGTTAGGGTGATATAATGTTTTTAAAGTTGGAAATATCAGAATATTGTTATGTTTAAACTTTTAAGAGGATATTTTAATTTAGATGAACAACAGTTCTTGAGTTCAACTAAGAAAAAAGTTTAAAATATATAAAAGCGTTTAATCTTGAATCCTTGCTAATAAATGGATTGCGACTGCGGTTATTGGGTTGTGACGCATAACACATGAAACCCCTGGTATATTCAGTGTTGTTGAACGTCGGTTTAAAATGGTTTTCATCAGTTGTCCTGCTCGACAAGTGTTAAATAATCTACTGTTTGTTCATTGTAACCAAATAATTGAAATAGGGTGGTATTTTTGATCAGCAAGTCTCTAAGTATGAAATCATAGAACCACAGTCTTATGGTTGAGCTAAGAAAATCAACTACAGAATCATCGTAATGTATTTAGAAATATTCAAAATTTTGTAATGTCTATCCAAAACTGAAAATCAAATGTTTAACATACAGGGTGAGTTTTAAATTATCCCCGTACTTTTTTAACATTTCATAAGATATTGACTCCGGACCACCGCCGATCATTGTTGATCAACTTATATTTCATTTTGACTTAGTTCATATTTTCTGCCTCCATCTTAGACCCACCATATTGGATATTTTTTTCAAGACAAAAAAGATGGTTGGGTTGTGACGCATCATATAGAAGTATATTTTTATGGTGAACACAATAGCAAACAGTTTAAAAAACAATATTTCAGAATGAAGTATAAGTTGATCAATAACGATCGGTGGTGGTCCGGAGTCGATATCTTATGAAATGTTGAACAAAGTAGTTGGGGATACATTGAAAACTCACCCTGTGTATTACTACAACAAAATTGTTAGTTACATAACTCAGCTGGTCTTAGAAATGACAAATTTATTCTCAAAAATATAGATACAAGTTTTTGCTTTTCTTTTTTTTGATGTGGTATGGGGATGAGTGTTTGAGTGAGTGGGCAGGTGGTTTGGTATAACACAATTACTTTTGTATTGCAATTTAATGTCTTTTTTACGGCAATAAAGAGAATAAGGAAGGGCCCAAGTGCAGTGTACGCACCGGGCCAAGCGGGCGTGTCGACTCACGGGGCAGATTAGTATGCGGAGCTCGGCTGATGGGCTGAAGACGCGATTTCACATCCCATGCTAGCGTTCTCCCTTTGCAATTTTTCCGACCGCTAATACAATACTCTGACTCTTACAGGATCCCGTGAGCCATATCGCCAACACATCTGTCAGAGTAACCATTTTGGAGCTATTACTGGTTGGATGTTTGCTTTACCGTGTCGGGCATTTATGCTTTAGAGCTCTAAAAATGCCGGGGGTGTGTACTTCGGACTGATGTAATTTCAAAGACTGTTTTGTCGGAGTTATGCCTAGTCGGAGATATGCCGGTTTTTCACATTGCTAGGTATTTTTTAAACATTTTCGAAATGTGAAATTCTTTGTCTGCTCTGTTTAATTTAAATAAGTATAGGGAACAATACTTAATTTTACTACGACTTATATAAATCACAGGTTCATCAAAGTTTTATTTTCAAAATCTATACTTAGATAAGTAATAAAGTAAGACGTGTATCCATCAATCCCTAGTTAGAGGAAACCATTGTCCAGAACACAATGGGAACCAGAACAATGTAACTTTGTTTTCAATCGGATCTGGATCTGTACTCCGTCTCACGACTAGACGTTGTTTAAGAGCAACTTAAATACGCCACTGAAAATAAAACATTAGTTGAGGATAAAATGGTAAATATTGTTAATCTAAAATGTTATGCTTTGTACAGTATAGATATATTATCGCCAGCTTATTTATTCTTTACAGTATGCTAAGTTAAACAATTTGTATAAATATTTGTTTATATTATGCTACATTTTAATATTTTTGTCATTTTTTACAAAATGTCAAGCCCTCACCCTATGCTTGCTTCTTTGAGTAATACAACTTACGTATATTTTAATAATTTCGGGATGGAAAAAACGGGTCCAATAAGTAATCTACTAACCCACCATCGGCGAACTATACATATGCAACTTATTGTGTGGGCGTACTATATATATGCAACGAAATGTGTGGGGGAGCTACATATGCAACGAACTGTGTGGGTGAACTATATATATGCAACGAACTGTGTGGGTGAGCTAAACATGCGACCAACTTCGTGGGTGAGCTACATATGCAAAGAACTGTGTGGGTGAGCTACATATGCAACGAACTGTGTGGGTGAGCTACATATGCGACGAACTTTGTGGGTGTGTTACATATGAGACCAACTACGTGGATAAGGTACATATGCGACAAACTGTGTGGGTGAGCTACATATGCAACGAACTGTGTGGGGGAGCTACATATGCAACGAACTGTGTGGGTGAGCTAAATATGCGACCAACTTCGTGGGTGAGCTACATATGCAACGAACTGTGTGGGTGAGCTACATATGTGACGAACTGTGTTGGCGAGCTACATATGCGACGAACTTTGTGGGTGAGCTAAATATGCGACCAACTTCGTGGGTGAGCTACATATGCAACGAACTGTGTGGGTGAGCTACATATGCGACGAACTTTGTGGGTGTGCTACATATGAGACCAACTACGTGGGTAAGGTACATATGCGACAAACTGTGTGGGGGAGCTACATATGCAACGAACTGTGTGGGTGAGCTAAATATGCGACCAACTTAGTGGGTGAGCTACATATGCAACGAACTGTGTGGGGGAGCTACATATGCAACGAACTGTGTGGGTGAGCTAAATATGCGACCAACTTCGTGGGTGAGCTACATATGCAACGAACTGTGTGGGTGAGCTACATATGTGACGAACTGTGTTGGCGAGCTACATATGGGACGAACTTTGTGGGTGAGCTAAATATACGACCAACTTCGTGGGTGAGCTACATATGCAACGAACTGTGTGGGTGAGCTACATATGCAACGAACTGTGTGGGTGAGCTACATATGCGACGAACTTTGTGGGTGTGCTACATATGAGACCAACTACGTGGGTAAGGTACATATGCGACAAACTGTGTGGGGGAGCTACATATGCAACGAACTGTGTGGGTGAGCTAAATATGCGACCAACTTCGTGGGTGAGCTACATATGCAACGAACTGTGTGGGGGAGCTACATATGCAACGAACTGTGTGGGTGAGCTACATATGCAACGAACTGTGTGGGTGAGCTACATATGTGACGAACTGTTTGGGTGAGCTACATATGCAACAAACTGTGTCGGCGAACTATATATATGCAACGAACTGTGTGGGTGAGCTAAATATGCAACAACCCGTGTGGGGGAACTATATATATATGCAACGAACTGTGTGGGCGAGCTACATATGCAATGAACTGTGTGGGTGAGCTACATATTTGACTAACTGTGTAAGACATCTTGTGTTAGGTCAGTCTTGAATCCCCAGACTTTTATAGGCAGACAATACACATTGCCTTTATTCGCCCTTTTGCAATATTAATGATTCAGCAGCCCTAGGTAATCCCCGCTGTCCATTATCCTTTTGATGGAATTTGCTGCGTTGTTTTATGAAATACTCGATAAAACTCAACCGCAGCTTCTCGCTTCGAGAATGTTTGTAGGACGTTATAAAGGCTTATTTGAATATATTTACACTTTTTCAAAGAAATAATACTAAAAATTAAAACCACACTTAACCCGCTAATATTATTGTATCTCTGATTATTCAATTCAGTATTTAATTAAACTATATATAGCATAAGTAAAATCCCTAAACTCCTGGGTTGTCGATAATGAGGTAGTGGTAGCCTGACCGTTTTTAGCCTCAAATAGACTTCCATCCAGTGTTTAACAGTATAATTATCCAATTAGAACAAAGTAGCAATGGCCACTTCGTAGAGTCACCCGAGTGATGCTGGAATGATTCAATACTACATCCAATAACCGACCGCATTGACAGTTTGTCGTCTATAGATTATTACGGTCCTGCAAAGGCATCTGGGTCAAGAGTATTATTCATCTTCACTCTAGTTTATGGGAACAAATTGTTTTACGTTTTGTGTGAGATTGTAATGTATTAAGAGAAAGAGAAATATTGCTTGAAAAACGCTTACAAAAGTGGATCCTTTGTCAGTTTTTAAAGTGGATCTGGCGTGGTATTTTTTATTATTTTTGTACAAAAACTTCTAAGTTCTATATACGTATGCAAATATGTAACTGATCCTCACTCAACATGTGTGCCACAACCACCTGGTGGGCCTTGTCATATAATACAGACATACACAAACATATGTTTAATTTATTTCGATTTGAGTTTGAAATGTTCTTTCAGTATGCATGTTATGCCACACAATACTAGTTTTAGATTTAAACATAGAAATTTGTTTAAAATTGACGAATTATTACAATATGTACTCGTAATTGCACGGTACACACATTCAAGTCCAACAACGCGTCGCATCGAATACAATAACGTATCCGTTTCGATTTTAGGTAAATTTCGATGAATAAAATAGTCTATGATAAAACCACAATAATAATTACCGAATACCAAATACAGTGGGGATTGCTTGCTGTGCAAAGTTTAATTTTATTGCTTAAAAAAACTGTATTTAATAAATTAAATTAAAGGTAGATTAATTCATTCACTTATAAAATATGTCGATAAGAGAGTTAACGGTTTTAATTGCTTTTAGAGCAGATTGCTGAGATTATTAACAAATTCTCAGTTAACTTTTCGCCGGAACTCGTGTTTCTTTATAAGTTTTAAAAACTATGTAGAAATTATTATAAAAATTCAAAATGTTTACATTGATTGCTTGTTATTTTTCATTATACTGTATCCAGCTTGGTTTTGTTGAATTTTAAATTCTTGCCAAAAAGGACCTAAAGTGAACTGAAATGAAAATTGTTATAATTGAAGAGCTTCCCTATGTCTTACAAGATTTTACATGTATATCTCAAAGGTATTTCATTTTAATTTTGAATGTGACTAATACATTAGACACGTGTAACATTATAAGATATTCATTTATGTATTTCGAACCATACCAAAATTCTTGGAGTTTGTATAAGAGTTTTAAAACACAATGTAATGTATACAAAAATGAGAATTGCAGAAATTGTTGATTAGAAAAGCCACTATACCCATAATTCTTGTTCTATAATAATGAACCTATAAGGACGTGGACTGTATTGGGAGCTAAGATTGAGTCCTTTGGGCCCAATCAACTTTTATATTGTTTCAACTAAATCTGTCTCGTGATAGGGCCCTTTCCTCCTAGCATCCTTGTCTGGGTGTCCAACATCCTCGCTCAGCCAATGTACGAGCACGGTCAACTAAATCTGTCTCGTGATAGGGCCCTTTCCTCCTAGCATCCTTGTCTGGGTGTCCAACATCCTCGCTCAGCCAATGTACGAGCACGGTCAACTAAATCTGTCTCGTGATAGGGCCCTTTCCTCCTAGCATCCTTGTCTGGGTGTCCAACATCCTCGCTCAGCCAATGTACGAGCACGGTCAACTAAATCTGTCTCGTGATAGGGCCCTTTCCTCCTAGCATCCTTGTCTGGGTGTCCAACATCCTCGCTCAGCCAATGTACGAGCACGGTCAACTAAATCTGTCTCGTGATAGGGCCCTTTCCTCCTAGCATCCTTGTCTGGGTGTCCAACATCCTCGCTCAGCCAATGTACGAGCACGGTCAACTAAATCTGTCTCGTGATAGGGCCCTTTCCTCCTAGCATCCTTGTCTGGGTGTCCAACATCCTCTCTCAGCCAATGTACGAGCACGGTCAACTAAATCTGTCTCGTGATAGGGCCCTTTCCTCCTAGCATCCTTGTCTGGGTGTCCAACATCCTCGCTCAGCCAATGTACGAGCACGGTCAACTAAATCTGTCTCGTGATAGGGCCCTTTCCTCCTAGCATCCTTGTCTGGGTGTCCAACATCCTCGCTCAGCCAATGTACGAGCACGGTCAACTAAATCTGTCTCGTGATAGGGCCCTTTCCTCCTAGCATCCTTGTCTGGGTGTCCAACATCCTCTCTCAGCCAATGTACGAGCACGGTCAACTAAATCTGTCTCGTGATAGGGCCCTTTCCTCCTAGCATCCTTGTCTGGGTGTCCAACATCCTCTCTCAGCCAATGTACGAGCACGGTCAACTAAATCTGTCTCGTGATAGGGCCCTTTCCTCCTAGCATCCTTGTCTGGGTGTCCAACATCCTCTCTCAGCCAATGTACGAGCACGGTCAACTAAATCTGTCTCGTGATAGGGCCCTTTCCTCCTAGCATCCTTGTCTGGGTGTCCAACATCCTCTCTCAGCCAATGTACGAGCACGGTCAACTAAATCTGTCTCGTGATAGGGCCCTTTCCTCCTAGCATCCTTGTCTGGGTGTCCAACATCCTCGCTCAGCCAATGTACGAGCACGGTCAACTAAATCTGTCTCGTGATAGGGCCCTTTCCTCCTAGCATCCTTGTCTGGGTGTCCAACATCCTCTCTCAGCCAATGTACGAGCACGGTCAACTAAATCTGTCTCGTGATAGGGCCCTTTCCTCCTAGCATCCTTGTCTGGGTGTCCAACATCCTCGCTCAGCCAATGTACGAGCACGGTCAACTAAATCTGTCTCGTGATAGGGCCCTTTCCTCCTAGCATCCTTGTCTGGGTGTCCAACATCCTCTCTCAGCCAATGTACGAGCACGGTCAACTAAATCTGTCTCGTGATAGGGCCCTTTCCTCCTAGCATCCTTGTCTGGGTGTCCAACATCCTCGCTCAGCCAATGTACGAGCACGGTCAACTAAATCTGTCTCGTGATAGGGCCCTTTCCTCCTAGCATCCTTGTCTGGGTGTCCAACATCCTCTCTCAGCCAATGTACGAGCACGGTCAACTAAATCTGTCTCGTGATAGGGCCCTTTCCTCCTAGCATCCTTGTCTGGGTGTCCAACATCCTCTCTCAGCCAATGTACGAGCACGGTCAACTAAATCTGTCTCGTGATAGGGCCCTTTCCTCCTAGCATCCTTGTCTGGGTGTCCAACATCCTCGCTCAGCCAATGTACGAGCACGGTCAACTAAATCTGTCTCGTGATAGGGCTCTTTCCTCCTAGCATCCTTGTCTGGGTGTCCAACATCCTCGCTCAGCCAATGTACGAGCACAGTCAACTAAATCTGTCTCGTGATAGGGCCCTTTCCTCCTAGCATCCTTGTCTGGGTGTCCAACATCCTCTCTCAGCCAATGTACGAGCACGGTCAACTAAATCTGTCTCGTGATAGGGCTCTTTCCTCCTAGCATCCTTGTCTGGGTGTCCAACATCCTCTCTCAGCCAATGTACGAGCACGGTCAACTAAATCTGTCTCGTGATAGGGCCCTTTCCTCCTAGCATCCTTGTCTGGGTGTCCAACATCCTCGCTCAGCCAATGTACGAGCACGGTCAACTAAATCTGTCTCGTGATAGGGCCCTTTCCTCCTAGCATCCTTGTCTGGGTGTCCAACATCCTCGCTCAGCCAATGTACGAGCACGGTCAACTAAATCTGTCTCGTGATAGGGCCCTTTCCTCCTAGCATCCTTGTCTGGGTGTCCAACATCCTCGCTCAGCCAATGTACGAGCACGGTCAACTAAATCTGTCTCGTGATAGGGCCCTTTCCTCCTAGCATCCTTGTCTGGGTGTCCAACATCCTCGCTCAGCCAATGTACGAGCACGGTCAACTAAATCTGTCTCGTGATAGGGCCCTTTCCTCCTAGCATCCTTGTCTGGGTGTCCAACATCCTCTCTCAGCCAATGTACGAGCACGGTCAACTAAATCTGTCTCGTGATAGGGCTCTTTCCTCCTAGCATCCTTGTCTGGGTGTCCAACATCCTCTCTCAGCCAATGTACGAGCACGGACGAACCAAGAGCAAAGAAAACCTCTACACAGTTGTTGTTCTAGGGAATGGGTGAAGGAGATGTGTCTGAACAATGAGTGAACAAGTACAATTAATATCCTATGTAAAACTAAGAGAAAGTTTGGTTTAGAAGCCTTGGTAGGCTTGCGAGGAAAGTTAGACCACAACAGCAGTTGGATAACAACTGTAATTGTTAAGTACCCTCCAAATTAATGTTTTTTTCTGAATGTACCACATTGTAAAAATGGAGAGTCCGTGAATAAATAAATAAATCACTGGACGATAACGTAATTTAAACCAGTATTACAATAAAAAATGTTGTTATAAAACTGCTAGTTTCTTACTGGAGGGTGTGATAAGCTAACCGTAAACTGTAATGAGTCGTGTCGGTATAGTCAAAGGGAGTAATAGAAAACCACGAACCCTTGTAATAGTAATAGCTAATGATAATACTAATGTTATACTGGTTCACAAACTGTACTGATACATTAATGACGGAAATCTAACCATCATCTAGGTCTCAACGGTTCCGGGGCTTAATACAACATGAAAAAACAAATTATGTTTTCCATGTAGTAAATAAAATATTTAAGTGCTGCGGTAAGAGGCTTTATCCTTGTTATGTTAATTATCTAAATAACTGTACAGCCCGCGGATGTATCTTATATGGACGTGGTAGCTCAGAGGTAAAGTGTCTGACTAGCAAGTCAGACGTGGCCGGTTCGATCCCGGTCCCGGCCGACTCCTGTAAGATCATGAGCGGTCACTTCTAGCTTGTCCATATGACTAATGCCGTTACGGTACCTCTCTGGCTTTAGTTCACCGCACAGGTCAATAGCCTATGGTGACGGGCAGTTGAGGTTTGAAAAAAACTCACTCACTGACTTATACGAATTCTAGACCACTTCTAGATGAGGTAGAAACGTGAAATTCGAAACTTGTACCTAGAAACTCCAGGAAAATTGTCAACAGTTAAAATTTCGAATTTTTGAACCTCTGTTTCCCTTGAATGTAAGAAATTTAACGTTGGGCTTATGGTGTTTCAAATAAAAACAAAATAAATCATAACAGTTGTAAAGAAAATATTCATTAAACTGTCAAAGTAACGTTCACATGTGAGAGTATAAACAAATTATAGAACCTTTGAATCAACATAATATATAGAGTGAATATGCCCCAAACGAATCAAAATAGTTTGCTATATAAAAATACTTGAAGGGGCATTGAGTTTAAATAAAATCTAGAGTGACCCCAATCGGGGGTCTGGGGGCGGAGCCCTCAGCGAGCATAATGAGTTTCCAATTATACATGCAGACAATTAAAATAAAACAGACATTGGAAATATCACTACATTTCATTTCATTTATCGGGGGGGGGGGAGGGGGTACAATGTTTATAATATCTTTAAAGTGGATCAAATTCACAATGGTTCAAAGGTTAAAAGGAAATCAAAGTCAGGCAGGTTTAGTAACCAGCATAACGTAGTAAGCACAGAGATAGTGAACACCTTGAGATAGATGTGTGTTAAAAGGTAGGGTTGAAGCTACAAAGCGATCATTGGGTAATGAATACAATCCGAGCTTTGACTTTAAAGGACGCATCCACCTTGAGCAGGCAGGTTTAGTAACCAGCAAAACGTAGTAAGCACAGAGATAGTGAACACCTTGAGATAGATGTGTGTTAAAAGGTAGGGTTGAAGCTACAAAGCGATCATTGGGTAATGAATACAATCCGAGCTTTGACTTTAATGGACGCATCCACCTTGAGCAGGCAGGTTTAGTAACCAGCAAAACGTAGTAAGCACAGAGATAGTGAACACCTTGAGATAGATGTGTGTTAAAAGGTAGGGTTGAAGCTACAAAGCGATCATTGGGTAATGAATACAATCCGAGCTTTGACTGGACGCATCCACCTTAAGCAGGCAGGTTTAGTATCCAGCATAACGTAGTAAGCACAGAGATAGTGAACACCTTGAGATAGATGTGTGTTAAAAGGTCGGGTTGAAGCTACAAAGCGATCATTGGGTAATGAATACAATCCGAGCTTTGACTTTAATGGACGCATCCACCTTGAGCCTCTTAAATTCTTAACGCGTCAAAAATTCGTCGTGGCGTCTTCCCTTCGTCGTCAGAAACAGATTTATACAAACGAATTTTTCGAAACTTAAAGGTTAAAAGGTTATACATCTTAAATAGACTTATGAAATATTTCTATATATTATTTTAGACATATATTAATTATTAAAAAAACAAATTATAATACCTACAAATATATATTTATCAACACTATTGGCCTCGGTGTGAAAAAGAGAATTATTCTGTTTTAAATAACTGGAGGGATAAAAAAATAATAATTTAGGTTCAGTTCAGTATTTTTAAAACTGACCATTTAGTCTATAATATATACAGCCGCATGTGTAACTCACTCACTCACTCACTCACTGAGGTATACGAATTCTAGACCACTTCTAGAAGAGCTAAAAACTTGAAATTTGGCACGTTTGTAGCTTGTACCTTGTAACCCCCAGGAAAATCCCAAAAAGTTACAATTTTTTATTTTAACCTCCTCAAAAAAAATCAAAATGGAGGAAATTTTGAACATGTCCAAAATAGGGTCTTTTTATTTGAGCTGTAGCGGCCAAACGGTTGGTCCTATCGAGAAACGGAGACCACCACGTGCCACGGATTTTAGACGATCTACAACTTTGGTCCTATGACTTTTTGTCGTATCTTGTCTCCTTCACCCTTAGGTAGCGCTAGATTTTTCAAATTTCGGCAAATTTTCGAAATATTTTGGCCATTTTTTATTTCCTATCACGTTTGAAATACTTGATGGAGGCCTAATATTGGGCACGCAGTATGTCTACATCACACTTAGTAAATAGCAGCAGAAATATGACCATTTTTTATTAATTAAACCCGTTCAAAAATCAAAAACTCTAAATATCTTTAGATATGACCGTTTTCTTAGTATAAGTAGTGGAGTATTGGGGATTCTGTACCAATTTAAATTATTGGACATACACGTGACACCAATAACGCTTGAGCTAGAGACGTGAGATTTGGCATACATGTGCCTTGCACTTTTTCTTCCAAAATCCTACTATTTTTAGTTTGAACTATCTCAACAAAATAAATAATTGTAAATTCAAAAATAAAAATGTAGTATTTTTTATTTGAGCTCTAGCGGCCGAACGGGTTGTCCTATCGAAAAATGAAGAACACCACGTGCCATGAATTTTAGAGGAACTACAAGTTTGGTCCTATGACATTTTGCCGTATCTCACCCCCTTCGCCCTTAGATAGCGCAAGATTTTTTAAATTTAAACTTTTTCATAGATTTGTTCGTAGTTTTTAATGGTTTGTCGCTCTAATATAGAACTTAGAGGCCTAATACTTATCACACAGTATTCCTACATTGCAATTAGTACCAAGCAATACTCCCACCCCCAGATTAAGTATCTTAATCACTCAAAAAATCAAAGTTTTTGAGCTCTTGTAGACTTTTCATGTTTTTCGGGTACATTTTTTATGTTGCGCTCTGTTGAGGGTAAAATCCCTTATAAATAATGTCATATTTGTTGCAGAAGACTTGTATTTACCCAAAGTCATAGTATTTCAGGTTGTTAATGGTGGTCGTATCCCTTATAAGGTTCAAAATACGCTTTTTAAAGGATACATTATATATCAGTTAAGGTTATAATTTTTTTCAAGCACTTAGGTAATACATGGAGGCTTAAAATTTAACATACTACGTTTCCATACCAAATAGTATTCATCAACAGGCATATGGCCAGATGTTATAGGTTAAACCCTTAAAAATAATCAAAGCCTTGGAACAGTTGTAGAATTTAGGTCTTAAATAGAATTTGGACCAATTTACATTAAAATGTCGCCAAACAGCGACCTGGGGCGAAGCCCCCCACAGGGGCCTAGGGGGGAGGCGGAGCGATTTTTAAATTGTTGTATACTCTAATTTTGTACTGCTAGGCCTAAATTTGTTCACTCAATAAGTCTACTTTACATTTTGAGTTTACTTAGGACCTCGGATTATTAGCGTAATTAAACCATGTGTCATAGGTACTACGACAGGGACTTGGGGGCGAAGCCCCAAACAGGGGCCTGGGGGGGGGAGGCGGAGCGATTTTTAAATTATTGTATACTCTAATTTTGTACTGCTAGGTCTAAATTTGTTCACTCAATAAGTCTACTTTACATTTTGAGTTTACTTAGGACCTCGGATTATTAGCGTAATTAAACCATGTGCCATAGGTACTACAACATGGTCTTGGGGGCGAAGCCCCCCACAGGGGTCTGGGGGCGTAGCCCCCAGCGAGCGAAGCGAGTCTATAATATATTACGGGATGTAATAAAAGACGTCTTACAACACTTAAGAATATATTTACACTTATACTGATTCCCATACAGACGGTAAACATATATAAAAGATGGTACAAGGCTATCGATTTCGACCACCTTCAAAAATGTCAATCTGACATTGCCTGATGACCGGTGTGACTGGTCGAAATCGATAGCCTTGTACAATCTTTTAAATATGTTTGCCGTCTGTATGTGAATCAGTATAAGTGTAAATATATTCTTAAGTGTTGTAAGACGTCTTTTATTACATCCCCTAAGTAATAACTACACGTAATATGCTAATCAAAAAGTTGTTTATATTATATTAAAAACTATAATATAATACATTATATTAGTTTTATTAAAATACAGGTGATATTAATTAAATTATGAGAAAGTCTTCGTACACTAATATCAACCACTATTTGATAATATAGTAATATTTAAGTAACTATCATGTTTTCTAAAGATCATTTTTAATTTGGTGTTTATCCAAAGTAGTAACTTATGTAAACAGTATATTGATGTCAACTGCCCTAACTTGTCTTCACACACTTACGTAAACAGCATATTGATGTCAACTGTCCCAACTTGTCTTCACGCTGAACATGTTTCAGGCTAATTACCGTCCATCTCCAGCAGCGGTCAAAAAAACTTAAAAAACCACATTTTTCAATAGTTGTAAATTTGTCATTGCAAGTTTCTTCGACCGCTGCTGAAGATGGACGGTTATTCGTCCGACACATGTTTAGCGTGAAGATGAGTTGATACAGTCATCATCAATAGGCTATAGCGTGAAGATGAGTATATACAGTTATCATCAATAGGCTATTTACGGAAGTAACTTCTTGGAATAAATACTAGATTATTTTAGGTGTCAAGGCTATTTATGTATTAAAAGTTGTAGAAATATAGATTTGGATGGTTTTAAAGTTATTATTTAAAATATACATATAATCCAGCAACAAAAGGAAGTTTATTGCGAAAGTTGCAGACTAGAGAGAAGAAAGAAAACTAGAAGAATCTAGAAAGAATTTTTAAACTGCAAAAGAAAACCATCAGAACAATTGCCAAAAAGCCATCACGCACCTTCCTTATTATTAGGTTCCTTATTATATTTCAAGAAATACAATATTTTGACAGTTCCCTTGATATATATATTTTTTAAACCATCTTATCAGTCAAAAGTCAAAATATTTGTCAAGCACCCTCTCACAACTGCAATACCAGACACAGAAATAGATTTGCCATCTCTCAGACACTTCGCCTCTCTGAAACAAAGCCAGAATATATGGGACACAAATTATTTCAAGACCTACCTGAAGACCCGAAAAGTTTAACAAGTAAAAAACAAAACAAAATAAGTTTAAAATAAGTAATACGTTTAAAATCAAACTCAAGGATTTTGTAATTTACAAATGCTACTATAGCCTGCCAACCAAGTTTTAGTTTTATTTGGTTATAAGACTTGAAGATCATTTATTAAAATTCTGAAGACTAGCAATAAGTACTTGACCCACCACTTGCTCGGCCTATGAGTCTACGTGGTCCAAGAGGATAAGAAAGTAAGTAAGTAAAACTGAATTAAAGAAGAAAATGTACAATCTTTGATGGAAAATGTCCGCAATAATATCTGAAATAACATAAACTCAACATCATTAACAATTAACGTGGGATAAAGAAAATCAATTTGATGTCCAACAGTCCTCTATCCTTACATAAGTTTAATTTCTTGTACGTTTAAAATTGCTTTATTGGTTAAACCGAAATAAGAGTGGACATAAATAGTTTAACGTTCAACGATATTTTTCGGGCTTCACAGACCTGTCTTTCAACTGATTTAAAGACAATTATTGATCCTTGTTTTAAGTACAATCCTTTAAAAACAGTCCTAGCGTATACATTTATCACAATTCATTTTCAAAAAGTTATTTCCATATACATAAACACCTATTACTACATTTATTCTCAAGACTTTAAAAAGTACTACTGAAAATTCGTTTCGAATTGTCAATAAGTGTGTATGAATGACCCGTGAAATCGTTCACGTCCCATTGTAATGGGACAACTTCCCTTTCGAAAACATTATGTCCCAAGTAATTGATTATTCTTATTGGTGAATCGGCAGCAATGCCAATTGACGTACCATTAAAGTTAGTGTTAAACACAGTGCCAAATTTACTTGGCACAACATAATTTGCTTCCTTCGAAAGTTCCATCAAGTCTGGTTTGGGCACTGTGGTTCAAACAGACTAATTAGACAAGACTCTAAATTAAAACATTTGCTTCTATAATCATTACAACTAGGACGATTTATGGAGTAATTCATTTATGAATTATTTGGAATATAACTTCGCATTTTCGTCAAGATATATTTATATTTTTATTTGAATTTTGTCCATTTTATCCAGTTGTCCATTTTGTCTAGTTGCACTGGTACGATAGAGCGAAAGAAGGTGATATGCGAAAATATGTATTGAATAAGTACATTGACTACTTTATATGAATTTGTACATGTACCCGTATATATTAGGTTATATGGAATGGCTAGAGTATATTTGCAGAGTATTAAAAATGCATAAATATTTATAAAATATTTGTAAATATAATCTTTTAAATAAATCAGGCCAAAATCCTAACTTTGCTGTCTAGTCAGACTTGTTTGTAACTTATATAGGCTTGTTATTTTACTGGTATATGGTAGTGTTAAATACTTTCTAAGACTCCCAAATCTAATGTCGCAGATAATTAATAGATAAAATAGTGCCGATAACCATGTAATGTTTTTAAAAAGTGTCCGAATCGACTGATTCTCGGATATGTTATAGCACGGATACTAGAAAAGAAACTGTATGGGCCATAAACACAAACAAATTACATCTTTGGATAGAATGTAAACAGACCTTTTTGACATATGGTTCAGTTTATTTATTTGTACTAATATTATCGTCTGCAGGGATAAAAGAGATCACAATGGCGTTTTGACATTTCCATGTGTAAATAAAAACAAACGTGTTTACATTCGATCCACTGACGTCATTTGGTTATGTTCATGGCCCTTCCACTTTCTTTTCTAGTTACCGTGTGTTGTATCCGTCAACTAGTATATACGTAAATATCATATACAACATAGCTTCCCGATTTACAGTGTTTCCCATCTCACTTTTTCTAACCCCTGACTACTGTCTGTTCCAAATTTTGTTGACGCCCATAATGATAACGATTTACTATTTTACACTAAAGAGTTCATCCCCAAGCTTTTACATTTATATATCTTTTATTATATCTTTAATTTGTTCTTAGGATAGGAATAAATTGACTAGCAAAAATGTAAACTCTGACTCACATGGTACTTAGCAACTTGTTTCCGAAACTTTCGGTAGCCTATAGTATATAAGATGAAGACCATCTTGTTTCGGTCATTATCTGATTGGGCCTGAAGATGACCGGTGTGACTGGTTTAAATCGTTCGCCTTTTACCATATTTTTGTATATTTACCGTCTTGTATGTAACTGCAGTATCAGTGTAAATGTACTTTGTAATGTCGTGTGACGTAGTTTATTTTATACTGTTTTATTTGAACAACATGTATTATGCTACTCTAGAAAATATTTTAATTTATAATTGAAATTAAACTTAATACCCTTCAATTGTATACAGATGTAAACTAACCTGAACAACGTTACCTTAGTAGAACACTATACACGGATAGTTGTGCGTGACAATCGGATCTCCTTGATGTGGAGGAGCTCACTTTCAAGCAGTGAATACACAACATGTTTTTGTCCAAGCCATTCACTAGTTGAAAACTTAAAAAAATGCGTACATTATCTCGTAAAATTACTCCAAAACATTATTTGCTATGTCTTTTAACTAAATGATTGGCAACTGATTAGTTGAGGTCAATTGGAATGTGCTACAGGCCAGAAGCTCAATTTAAAATAAACGTAACAGAACTAAAACTAATACCATACACAGATCTGAGTATTCTAGCGTGCGGATAGGGATATTAGATATTTTTGAACCGGAGCCAAAATCCCTGATATCTGTCTGTCACTGATATATCGGTGACAGCGCTTATTTCTTGCAGTGGCTACCTTAATTCACCTTCCAAAATAATGAATCGCATATAATTAATTGCAACTGACACGAACACCGTCTACTCACGAATATTGGAAAATGTATATTAATTTGTCAATCCGTTAAATAATAAAAGGTTTTCTTATTTAAATATTCTTCCAAAGCCAACAACAATCGCTCATTCAGTAGTACTTAACTGGGCTTCTGCAGTTAACGATCCCCCCCCCCAAACCAAGTGGCGAAAGCCGGCCACTTACCGTGGTGTCACCGATACTAGTCACCAATCTCCCCCCCCAAACCAAGTGGCGAAAGCCGGCCACTTACACGGTGTCACCGATACTAGTCACCAATCTCCCCCCCCCCAACAGAGTGGCGAAAGCCGGCCACTTACCGCAGTGTCACCGATATTTCCCTGTCACAGGAACTAACACCGATACCTTAAAGTCACTGGATCGAACATCTCTAGGTGCGGAAATGATTCATATGTTACTGATTTTAATTTTGTATTGAAACTTTAATGGCCTTTACAGAAGGAAGATTAAACTGTATAATGATAAATAAATTTAACAATTTTGGGTCTCATGGTCCCAGGGTAGACATGAATGGTCGGTTGTAAAATCTATTTGTGAGGCAGTAATCAAGGTCCCCTCTCTAGCCCTCATTAGCGCTGGGCCTTCTGTCACGCCGCGAAAAGCAGGTACACGGTCCTCAGAACTCCGTCTTTATCTCCTATAGCAATATTAATTTACCTTTCCCAGTCGTGTTATAGTATTTGTATTGAATTTCTGAGATTGAATGTTCATATTTTTATACACGACTTAAAACGTCCTAAATATTATGTATCTACGAAGAAAATCATTCTCAGGGTTTTCTTCATACCTGAACATTATTCATGTCATGACAAACCTACTTGTTCAGTAGAATGTATTGTGTAATTTTATCAATATATTTGATATTCTCATACATTTTCAAGTTTATTCAACCTTTGTTGCTATACCCGAGAACGATGGAGAAACGTCAGTACAAAATATCCCTCTAAGTAGGTTAGAGGTTTTAAGTTTGCCGTCGTACTGTGTTAAGTTTTGAAGGCAGTTAACAAACTGAGATTTTACACTAGAAAAAGGATTTTTCATACATTTTATAGCAATCAGTTACCTACCGGATAGAACTCGGCTAAATATAACAAACAACGAAAACAAAATGAACTACTGTATTCGAGAACGAGAAATTTTCTGAATTACTAAATTGTACTCATTCGCATGAACAAAAGTTGGACAGGGTTAAATTGCTTTTAGAAATAAAATATAATTGTTAAGAGTTTAATGTTGTATTAGCTAATTTTCCTGGAAAGGGGGCTAAAATTTAAATTAAATTAGTGACACTAACAAACACATAATCAAAATATGTATTTTGTAGACGTGTGTTTCAAATTGAGGCATTACCATTCAATTTTAGGGATATTTTAACATCCGATGGGATAAAATGGGGGAGGTAGTGGTATAGTGGTATAATAGTATAGAGGTATAGTGGTATAGTGGTATAGTGGTTTAATGGTATAGTGTAGGATATGTTTGACGACCTTAATGTTTACATAGCCTCAGCTACCGTATGTAAAATTCTTGTTCTTTATTCCTAAATTCCTTGCACATCAAAAATAAAAACCGTAACATTTGTAAATACTTCAAATATATACCATGAAGGGTTGTCAGCCATTATATCTGTCCTTCGATCTGCTAGAGTTTGTCGTGTTGCCCTAAGCCTAGTGCCCACCACCGAACCCTTCCGTCGCCGTGGGTGAGTAAGACGGTATTACGATTTACTTCCATAGTGTAGAATCTTACTTATCAAACCCTTCCCAGCTTATCGCACACTGAATTTTTGTTCTGAAATTGTAAAAACTCCCACTTTTATGTAAACGCATTGCGTGTATCTGTTATATAAGTGCACAGATAATAGAAATTCTGGCTTTAAAATTTAAATTTGTTCACGAAATAATTTGTTTTCTTTTAGCAGTTGTTAGTCCAGTAGAATTTGCTATCATTGTTTGCAAATTACACAGAAAAACTAAATTTAAGCCATTACGTAATGAGCGTTGTGCTTGTTATTTCCTACATGACAGCATCCATCCTGTAACTTCAAATTTTTCTATTTACCTTGTCAAATTTTGAATGCTTCGATAACTTGTTTTAAGTTGTAAACAGAGCTTATCCCAGAAAAATTAGGTTTGAAACAAAACTAAAAGAAAATGTTAAAAGTATTATACTTTATTATTTTACCTCAAACTTCTTTTCTTCTTTACGAATCATCTTGGCTTAGGCCGTAGGCGGATCCGCTCAAAAACAACGTAAGCAGGACGTCGCGTTAATTATAAACCGAGTTTTGCTGCGTCAGTTAAATTATTCTCAGGGAATATGCCCCAACCGGTTAATTGGTTATTAACCAGTGTGGGAACCAGAAGACAGCAATTTAACATTGTATTCCTTCATCGGTTAATAACAAGTCATTAAAATAAACTAATTTAAACTACGGAGGAATTCCATTGAAACCCGTCAACGGCAAGAATTGATTTACCTTTTTTATTAGATCATCTTTTCAACGTACTGTACATCAGAACATTGATTTTTAATAGAATATACAGGGTATTCAGAAAGGGTAATTACAAACTTCGGGGGCTGGTAGTACTTATCAATTTGAACAACAAATTTGATATAAATATAGGTCGAAACATTTTCCGTTTAGCCACTAGCCGCCATTCTGTATTTTTAACGAAAAAAATAATATCTCGTGAACTATTTAAGCAACAGAAACTAAACTTTGCACGCACGTTAAATGACAAAAAAAGCAAATAATACAAATTATTATTAAGTCGTCTTAAATATTTTCAAAATGGCACCAGTTTTAATATTTTAAAGGCAAATAACAAACAAACCATTAATTTTATGAAAAATTTACAAGATACAAAAAAGATAAACATTCTTATCCCAAATCTAATGACACTTTATTCAACGCATCAGCGAGAAAATGCACTTTTAAGGTTTGCTTGCACAAATCGAGGACAAGAAGCAGTGATTTGAGGGCTCATTGTTGTTCCCGAAGTATTCAAGACCGAATTGAGATAATTGACATCTTTCTACCTGGCTTATATATTAAATTGCGTGTATAAATACCTAGGAGTCAATAATTTGCATTTGTTTGGCGAAAGTATCAATGGTTAGTTCCATTTTAATTGTTATTAAATGTCAAGAAAACCCTCGAAAGATCCCAGAAAAATATAAATCTACCGTTTAAGTCTTTCAATGTTAACCACACAAACTCCAAACATATTCCGAGTGGCTAGGATGAAGATGTGTATCTGTACTTGCGGCTTATGTTCTGATGTTTCGAGCCTAATATACTCCTAACAAATTGAAATAGTCTCAGATTATTTATAATGATTTGAATCAATTATAAATTTGTATCCTGAATTACTCATAACAGACTGAATATTCGGGTTTTATAAGGTGCGTCATCGGTTTGGTTATCAGAGCTAGTTTTTACTCTGTGCCCAAAATTTTCATTTACCTTTAAGTATATGTTTACTTTGTAGTTTACCTTTTAGTACATTTTGTTTTTTATCTAGTTTTAAATTAGTCTTGATTCTGTTAAATATTTGAAAATGAAACTTGTGGCTAATCCTAATATCTTTGTTACTAAATAGAATGAGGGAATAACTGCTCTTAATAAGTTTTTTTTTCATACTAACCTATTGTTTGATATTTTGTTATGTTACAATGTAGCTAAGTGAAGGTAAGGAGTAATTCAAATTAGGTCCATCACATACTTATAATATGACGTTAATATCTAAACTAAAACAAAAAGTAAACGGAACAGAGTTTTTACCTGTAACAAATCCAGGTTAAAGTTATCGTTTTATGAGCACAATTTCGATTTGTTTATTGTAAGTCTCAAATGTTTATGACACTTGTATTCCACTAGTTACGCCATAAGCAGAATGCTTATACTATTAATATTGTATGCAGTCTTCCCGGAGAGCTTAAAAATAAAAAATGACAAACTATTTCAATGAAAAACACGTTACTTTCGGAAACCTGTATTTTTATAAAAGATGGCCAAGTGATAATATTATTTTGAAGTAAGTAGTTGTCTTAACAACGCTTTTAACTTAGACAAACAAAACAGTTGTCAGATAAATATTTATACTCTCTGAACTAAAATATTAGGAATTGTGTTTGAAATAACTATTAATTTAAATAGTGTAAGTTTGATACGTATCAAAATATTATAATTGTACTACAGTAGGTTGCTGGATGATAATTAGATAATACCACTTGATCCCTATCCATGAACATATTATAACTAGAGATCCATACGCAGTTACATTCTACAACAACCAAATACTAACTAAATACAAGTAATACAACTAAATACCTCAGTGTTCGATGTGTTAACTAGGTATACTAGGTATAAATACAATCTATAAATCCAGGTTAAATTATAGCTCAACTACGAGGAACAGAATCCCGGGTGGTCTCAAGTTTGGAGACTTTGGGGACAACGTGAGAAATCTATTGGATACCCTTGGAAACATATCGTTAAACTTTGATTGAAAATTTAGCTAACCAGCGAATAATATTTATCTTAAAGGAAAACCACATACATTGATTCCTGATTATTTCTACCTCAAATGACACCCATGACTGCGGTAATGGTACATAAATATTACACACTCTTTAGTATTAACTGTTTTTTTTTTTACCTAGGGTTAATGCATTTAGGAACGGTGTGTAGGAACCGCCCCGTAGCGGACATTCCACGGGTCCCCACCGCTTTCTCGATCACATTATGGAGTTTAGCCCTATCACCGCACTTAGCAAATTCAAGGAGCACCCCTTCACGCCTTGGCTGTCTTCCTTATATGGCGGACTTCGGTGCCAGAGTCCTCCGGGGTCACGTCCTTCCTCATTGCTCCAAGGATGTCCAGCATAAGTACGACCAGCCTTAGGGTTAATAAACACAACCTGACTCCTGGGCTTTGAGTGTGACCGCCTAGTCTTCTCTTTGCCATTTCCGGTGGCACGGAATGAGGCGCGTTTCCACTCTTCTCGCTCTCTTCTCTCTGACTTGGCTTTGGCTTTCACTTTCTTCCTCTCAGCCTTGGACCTAACGACGGTATAGCCTCCGTTTTCCTAGGCTGCTGGAGGTTTGTCCTTGGCATCCTTCTGCCGTTTCTCCTCTTTGCCCTCAGTAGGAGGGCTACTTGCTACTCGTTTGACAACATTGGCAGCAGCAGTGGGAGAACAAGCTTCCTTAGACGGTGAGGGGTCCTGAGTTTGTTTGGCCACACCCTCTTTAAGGAGCAAAAGGGACACCTTCCAGAATTTCCGCATGGAGTCAATGACATTCAGCGAGGCTTCCAGGTTTATCAGGCCGTTCCTTAGTCCATCGAGACATTTCGCTGCCTCATGGCTGTCTCATGATGATCGAGGGATTCAGCTCCACATAATACGTTTCCTTTGCGATCTGCACGTTCTTCTCATCAGGGGACACCTCCGGCATAGGTTTTCCTGAGCCTCTGGCGTCCTCAGACTCAGTTTTTCCTCCTGTTCTGGCGTCTTGGTGGTCAGTGGAGAAACCTGTGGCGGCGACCTACTCATCAGGCTGCTTCTCTGAAACGGGAAAGCAGAGGAAGGAGGCGGCAGTGACGAGAGACCTGCCTACAGTCTCTCAGTTGTTGGGGTTGGGGAACCCGAGTTGTTTCCTGGCACAATTGAACCATTATTCTGTGCTGCACTTTCCACGTTTGTATTTTCATTTTCTCCCTCAACAGTACCCTTGTGTGAAAATCATTCCAATCTCCCACTAGTGCAGCTATGATCCATGTCTTCCATCCCGCAAAACAAAGACCGTTCCCCGGAGTAGTAACCTCGGTAGATTCCCACCCCCCCGTTCATAACATGGCCCTATCCGATCTCCAACCGGCACTACTACGGCGAAGGAGATTCCCGCCGGCTGATAGGGCAGCCAGGCCATTGCAGGCTAAGCTGACCCGGGCCCCTGTACTACCCGGCAGCTTGGAGAGTGCAAGAAAACCCCAGTTTCAAGCTGTATCCTCTACAAGATCAGGACGCTCAATGAAGTGTGGGAAAGAAGACACGAAACCACACGAATAACCAAAACGGAGTGATATGAAAATGTTGACTATTGAATATAACTGAGAATGGAAAAGATGGAAAAAATAAACCACGTGGATTTGACCCGCGCTAGACGTGACGCCACTGGCTTGTGACGCCCCGGTGCCCAGGGTGTGCGACGAGGACGCCGCTGGAGGGATCCACACCTTGCTCCCTAGTATTAACTGTCAGTAACTAAAGTTACATTTTTAGGTAGTAATAATTTAACGTCTACGTATTTCTTTTAAAGAAAGAACGTAATGTCGATTTCTTCACATCTCACTTTTTCAAAAAACACGCTTAAAAGTGAAATCTGTTAAATTCAAATTGCTATAATTTTGTAGGTAGTCCATTTAAGTTATTTATTTAAACCTCCAACAGAAGGTTGGAAATGAGCTTATCTGGCTATTGTTCTTTCCTGTTGTCAATTGATCTCACAAATACAATGTCGATATACTGACAATAGTTAATTTGATACAAGCATTATCAAACCGAAATAATATACAAAGGCAAAATAATCGTTGAAAAAACTGTTAATGTATTTAAATATGACAAATTCAAACATGCGGAATATTTATTTTGACGATAACGTAAACATTAATTAGTCTATTCATTTGTAAACTGACCGCAACTTCTGAATTAATTAATCAGCTTAGTTTATTAAAATAAATTTTGCGTATGAACAGCACTGCGACAAAAGTTTTCCCCAAAAAAAATTTAAATTAGTACTGAGTTACACAATTATTATAAGATTAAACCCATTTTTGATTTATTTTACTTGTCGTAAATTATTTTACTGAACCATCCATTAGAAAATATATTTGTAATATTGACAAAAATAATGGGTGCCTACCTGTTGATCGACAAGTTAATTGGTCGCAGGGACAGTTGGTAGGGTTTTAAAAAATAAATATTAATAATTAAATAAAGTACTGAAACGCACTGAACGACATGTTAGTTGCTCACAGGGACAGTTGGTAGGGTTTTAGAAAATAAGTATAAATAATTAAATCAAGTCCTGAAACACACTGATCGACATCTTAGTTGCTCGCATGGACAGTTGGTAGGGTTTCAAATAAATAAATGTAAAAACAGATTGGCTACTTGCTAGATGTACCTGTTGCTCGCGCCCCCCACTCTGCCTTCCAAAGAAGAGGGGCGAGGCGGAGCTTGTAGCCGAAGTGTGTATCCCCACCACCAACTCAATGTTTGACCGGCGGGACCACGGGACCATGCAGGACGCAGGTGCGGTAAGAAATTTGCTGAACCTTGTAACAAAATTTCCCCGATGTTACGGTGTATAAGGCAGTTTCGACGGCAACGATTGCTACCTCACCTTACTCTCTGAATTGTGCTCCTACCTTTTGGCGCTTTGGAGAACTACGTCCAACTAACTTGTTACGCAGTACAACACCATACGGCATAATTTGTATTGGTTAGTTGTGATTTCAAAATATGACCGCGCCCATTGAACAGTTCGCTGCACACACTAGCAGCTAAAAAAAGGTGCGCACCTCCTGAAGTGGAGACTTTGTATATGTGGTGCCTCTAGTTGCTGCACACAAGGGCAGTTTAGTCAGTGTGTTGTTATTGTATTTGCGCCTCTTATAATTTGGCGTTCTCTGTAACTGCATATTTACTTGGCCTAGTGGGAAATGGAATGCTGGATATACATAGCAGTAATATGCTACAATTTGGGGAAGTCTTATTATCTTTTACATAGGGTTAAACGACTGTAGATGGGAAAAGTGGCCGTAAAACGTGTATGTTTTTGTTTAGTAGGTAGTAAACAAATACATAATGTCTACTAGCGGTTTTACATCTAAGTACTTGGGGCCGAGCTTTGTTCGGGGAAAGTCAGTCAGTTTGTTTAGATGACTGGGTTGTAAATGTCACCACTACCCCCTACTGATTATCATATTTTTATAGCTCATTTGCCTCTTTCCTGCATTTTTAAAGTCACTCCAGTTGTTATTTGTAGCTCAATGCCCTTATGAACTATTTCGGATGTGATCAGTCTATAAAAGCAATATTTACTCAACAGCTTTAGTCACTGCTCTTAGGAAACCACATGTCAACAACTTTAAACAAAAAGGTATTACTTTGACAGTTCCCTGATTAATTATGAAAAGCTGATACAATTCTTTTGTTTTGATTTTTGACTCCATAAGCCCAATGTTAAATTTTTTAACTTTTCAATTTCGTTTTAGCGAATTTCCCCTATAGGGAAGAAGCTATTACCGTAGTCGGCATGGTAAGACCCTAGGCCTGGGACCATGATAACTTTTCGTTTTGAGGTCCCCAGACCCAAAAAACGCAGTGGGTAAGTGTGAGGTAGGGTGACCAAACGTCCCGTAAAAACGGGATTGTCCCGTTTTTTCACGATCGTACCCGGAGTTTCAAAAAAGTCTCCCGGGACGCCTAAATGTCCCGAATTTACATTAGGTACTAATAAACACCTTTTTAGTCACTAAAACTTCCTAATTTAAAACTTCCCAGTTTGAAACAAATTGGAGAAACTATTTGTTACTTCAACGAAAACAGTATTGACATAAATGATACTTTGCTATTTGATCAACTGGCTTCGTCAGCGGATTTTTTAAAGTGAAAAGATTAAAGAGTGGACTAATGAAGATAAAAGAAACACCTCAGTGTCTCGATAAATGGGGTTGTTTTTTAAAACTCACACCAGGCCAGAAAATCTCTCTAAATTTTTGAAGATACGCCAGTTAGTTTATCATTTAGTTTATATTGTTAAACAGATTTGCATTAACATGACTCATAAAGTAGAAAATTTATGACTTAATCATAGGAATTTCTTATCTGTCTTTACTAGGAGTGTAGGAGTGCTCATATATTGAGTTTTTTTCAAGCCGAGTTTGCGCACTCGACTTGAGACATTGCAAAACACTCGTGAGTTCGAGCCGAGTTTTTTATAGGCTACAGTTGACTAAACACTCAAACTGTCTCAAATGACAGTTACAAAAGCAATAAATGCATCCGAGACTAGGTGAAAACGAATTAGATTGTTCTCTGTATGTTTTACAAAAGAAATCTAACATCACTTCATATCATGTTGGCTTTGTCTAAGAAAAAGCAGTTTTATTAAATTTGAATTACCAATGTAACAGTAAACGCATTCGGATCTATTGGCTAGTCATTAAATCAAGTACAATAAAAAGGAGCAATAAAGTTTTCCTGTGTGACACTTGTTTTATTTTGGTAAAATGTACATGGTATAAAAAATAAACTTCAAATCAAAAAGGTATAACAAACGTTAAGTTCAAGTAAGTTGTTCTTATAGGTAGGCCTGTTTAGTTTGTATTATGAATTTTAGTCTTGAAATGTACATACTATGAATCTATATGATTAACTAATTAAAATAATTAGTCTATCATCATTTCATTATATCAGATGTATTTTTGACATAATGCTGATCATGTGTAGGTTGTAACCAGTATCTCCTCTTCTTGGAAAAAGAAAACTCGACTTTTCTTAAATAAAATATTACCGACTTCTGGAATAGTAACAACAACCTTCTCTCATCCGTTTTCTTCACATTAAAATATAATAAACCTGTTTATAAGGGGGGGGGGGATGAGAGATAGGGAGAGGATATAGGTGGAGAGGTTTCAGGCATAAATAAAAAGACTACTGATTACTGGAATGGTAACACCCTTTTCTTATCCGTTTCATTCCACGACAAAAAGAACATATAATTCAGGACTAATGTAAATCAAAAACATTATGCCTACTGGACACAGTAGCTACTGTGTCTTGTGGAAGCCCTCGCGATGAAGTGAAATCACCCAGAAGATTCTCGTACCTCCAAATGGCAAAGGAAAGTTGTATTTTACAATTCCAGGAACTTTCAGCTGTTTTATGTTAATTTTTTGGTGAGGACAAAAGCTAGCCCATCACAATAAAAGTCATACAGGCTCATAATGTTTAAAATCATTTCCAGTTCTCACATGAATAACACAAACAAATAACTCCAAATTGCATGAAACTATAAAAAGCGGCTTTCTGACAGATTAACATATTTTAGGTATATTCCTTGCATGTAACCTATAAAAATAATATAGTATTAACAGATACGATTATAATAAAAATACTACCATATCTGTCTAGGTCACTGGGAGACCGAGCAAGCTCGTTCCTTGTCAGACAGCAGTTTTGTTTTTATGAATGGAGTAGGCCCCTAATGTTACACCTCGTCCTCTTAATGGCGAGCACCAGTGGCGGATCCAGCCAGGGGGCGCGGGGGGCGCGCGCCCCCCCCCCTTGGACTCAGGAAGTGTGTAATTAATGAGTAATAGCATTGACTATATATCTATACTAGACTGAAAAGATTATGGGCCCGTCTGATAACAATAGAGGCGGGATTCTCCACGTAGTTCTGACAGTACTGGATAGAAATCACCACCATCGCACGCAATGGTGGACTAACTCTACAGGGATATAGTCAATGGTAATAGTGTAACGCTGTCTGTCGCTGTACTAGTTTTTGTGTTTAATATTTTCAAACACATTACTTGTACCAACACATCCTACCTACTGGGCGATGCTCTACAAAACGGAGCTTCCCCTATAACGGGTCGCTACGAATAGTTTTAACAGTACAATGATCATGGAATGTGTAGGCCAAGATGGTGAACCCCGTTGGTAGGACGGTAATGAAGCAAGTCGCTATATAACGATACGTTCTTTATGTGTGTTAAGTAACTACTGCATCCAAACATTTGTAAGATAAACAGAGTTGCCGATCGATACATAAAATTAGGGATTCACTGAGCTCCTTAAATCCGACAAACACAACTTACTATCTGTAAGATAAAGGCACCGGCCAGGGCTGAGCATCTCCTAGGGTAATGCACCACAGCACCGGCCTATTGCCTTTGGCCGCCCTAGGAGAACACACCGCAGCACCGGCCTAGGGGCTTGGGCCGAGCATCCTTAAGTTCACGCACCACAGCACCGGCCTATTGCCCTTGGCTGCCCTAGGAGCACACAGCGCAGCACTGGCCTAAGGGCTAGGGCCAAGTATCCCTTAGGTAACGCACCACAGCACCGGCCTATTGCCTTTGGCCACCCTAGGGGAACACACCGCAGCACCGGCCTATTGCCTTTGGCCGCTCTAGGGGAACACACCGCAGCACCGGCCTATAGCCTTTGGCCGCCCTAGGGGAACACACCGCAGCACCGGCCTAGGGGCTTGGGCCGAGTATCCCTTAGGTAACGCACCACAGCACCAGCCAAGGGGCTTGGGACGAGCATTCCTAGGGTAACGCACCACAGCACCGGACTTTGGTTGCCCTAGTGGCACACACCGCAGTACCAAACCCTGCAGTCTTCCTCAATCTTCTTCTTTTCTGAAACCTTTGCGTTCTACCTTGGCCATTTTGTGCGCGTTGGTTTAGCCTTTAGTAGTGCGTGTACGTAAATAAAGCGGTATACAATGATTGTTTTTATAGATAGTAGTTGTATAAAATGTGTATATTTATGTACCTACTGTTTATTGTATCAGCGGAATACATCAATATTATACATTTCATTGCGAAATAAGTGTTACAATGTGGTGTTTTATTTGTTAGCATCATGATTGAATTGTATTTAGTGATTACTAATAACTGGTGAGAAAATAAATCTCAAGTGCGCCCCCCCCTCAACAAATTCCTAGATCCGCCCCTGGCGAGCACATTCTCTTAGCTTATATTTGCCTTTTTTATGTATGTTTGAGGTAACTCCAGTTGTTATTATAGCTCAATATCCCTTTTATTCATTTCGTACCGCTTTATATTTATTCTTCATTCAATAGTTTTTAAAATACACTGATTGATTAAACCTCAGAGTTACGACTGACTGTTATGATTCTTTAGTTTTGATTTTAAAGCCATAAGGCACATCTACATATTTTAGTTTTATTATTACTTTTATTACATTAATGAGTTTATCAAGAGAATGACACCTGCCTGGAATTTATTTTTATCCTTGAAGTTTGATATTTCCTACACTTTAGGACATCACTGGAGCAGTTTAAAAAACTCAAATTTACAAGCAAGCTATAACCTTATTCATATTAGAGTCTAGCATAGACAGATTGATATTGAACCGGGTGGAGGGTGGAGGCAGTACCCTTCAGAACGTAACTGACGAAATCCTTTTATGCCCAGCTACGTTCGGAACCAGATTTAGGGTATGTAGACACCGTATGTGGTGCGGCCCCTTGCTGTCCACCGCCAAGGTTAACTAATTTTTTTGGAATAGGTATGGTTTTAGGTTTTTATGATTTATGTGTAGTACGGGCCAATTTGTGGATCGGGCCCCTAAGCAATTACCTATGTAGCCTATGACTAACTCCGGCCGTGGCTACGAATCAGGGAAAACATCAATCGTTATTATATATTCACAAATAACGGAGGCATTGTCTATCAAATTACTCCTTAACGTATGTATAAGATATATACATATATATAGATCATATCTGATACAATCATAACATATTATGGGTATAAAATAATTTACACCATTTCGTTCCTATTTCTATTTTGTGTCATATAAATCCAGTCATATTAACGGGTAAATTGATATCATACGGGAAATTTTGGTTGTGAGTGTTGGTATCTCTGCTCAGTGACGATCAGCTCCACGCTACGTTACTCCGCTACTTGGGCGCGCCTAAATCTATGAATGGAAGTGGACTGTTCCTGTAAATCCGCGCGTAAATCCGCCTCTCCCCTCTCTTCGAGACAAGGAGTAGGGGGCGCGAGCAACTGGTACATCGAGCAAGTAGCCCATCTGTTATTACATTTATTTATTTGAAACCCTGCCAACTGTCCATGCGAGCAACTAAGATGTCGATCAGTGGGTTTCAGGACTTTATTTAATTATTTATACTTATTTTCTAAAACCCTACCAACTGTCCCTGTGAGCAACTAACATGTCGTTCAGTGCGTTTCAGTCCTTTATTTAATTATTAATATTTATTTTTTAAAACCCTACCAACTGTCCCTGAGACCAACTAACATGTCGATCAACCGGTGGGCCCCCAAAAAGAATATCAACGCCTTAAATATTCAGTATCTAAAATGTATTAAATATTCCTCGAAATACTATGCGATTTTTGATATGATTACAGAGCCAATAGTAAAAGAAAACTCTCATCCTAACGTGGTTGAAAAATATATTTTGTAAATCATGTCATTACATGTTTCAATTTAACCCTCCATTTTGATGGCACCCATCAGGTCTCATACATAATTATACCTTAATTTAAGATTAATTAAAGGTTAACCTTTAATTTAATTTAAGGTTCAGTTATACCTTAATAATTAAGGAATAGTTAGGGCCTATATAATAATTTTGCTGTTTTATTTTTCTCTAGTGTTGTTTTAAAAACTCTCTTGCTGAGTTGTCTTGAAAAACAGTTTGTACTGAAGAATATTAGTAAATAAAGGTAATAATTCTTTAATAATATACTGTTTGTAAATCTGGAATCTAATAATAGTTTGTAGATGTAATCAGCGGTTATAAACTAACTAAATAATGTAACACCTGTTATGTTTTAATTTGCAAAAGATTTCACATAGTTTTTCTTAAGATAGTGAGATTTTTGTAGGGGGCTGCAACCGTCAAATACCCTGTGTTACAAATTAAGGGCATCACTGCGTTATGAGTGTTGTAGGTAGTTCATAATTAACTTTTGTACTTACTGCGCTCCTTAGATGCTATTTTTGTTTTTTGTTAGCCTTAAAGATCACGTTTAAACCCCGGGCGAATAAAGACGATTGTCGTTATGTTTAATGGTATCTGTAAAGGTATTAGCACTTACGACATCCTCGCAGTAATATATTAACCACCTGTTGAGATATGAACCCCTAGAAAATCATTAGATTCTATTTTGTGAGAGGAGAAATTTAAATATAAACCGTTTTCAGTTAAATGGTTAAAACTGCTGTCTTCCGAAAAAAAGTTTTATAAGCTGCTAACCTCTTATCTATAAATAAACTATATTAGTTTATAAATATTCATCTTTCTATTTTTTTCTTTAACTATGTATAGTTAATTGACAGGCAGTTTGTTAAATATCCCTAATATAAAACAATAAACCTGATGTACCCATGCTTGAGGTGGTGTTACAGAAACTTAGATTAACATTTTAAATTTAGGGGAAACTAAATAAATAATCTAAGAAAATACCTGTAAATATATAACCATCCAAATTTTGACTAAATTCGTAGCATTGACGTAACTCCAAACTGACGGCTCTATATTGCGAGCTAGGTTTCTACAAAGACTAGTCCACTGTAAGTCACACAATAGCTGAGTACAATGATGTCTTTGTAATAGGATTTGATCGGGTCTCTTACTTAGAACTGTCTGAATTAGAACTGTCTTTTAGAAGCATATCTTTGAGTCAAGATATGATGAATTTTGAAATATACAAACTAAAATATTAGCAAATAACTATATATATGCATATATGAGTAATTTCAATTCGTTTTTAATATTATTCGCTGTTTACAGAGTCAGGAACATATCTTAAAAGGACTAAGGAAATATAAAAATAGATATGTGTGGTAATGGATATAGCTAACGGTGAACTTTAGTTAGAGAGGTACAACGCCTTTTCTTTTTAACATGAATTTATACAACATTTTTCGTTGGAATTGTTTTTGCAAGTTGTATGATGTTTTCGTATATGCAAACAGATATAAATTATATAAAAACTAAGTTACCAAAACTTCTATTTGAAATTTACAGTACAGTTTGAAATTAAAACAGACAACATTGTGTATCAAAATCGTATGGGAATGGGTTTATTTAAATTGATTATAAACGGTTATATAAGACAGGAAAATATTAAATAGATTGGAAAATATTTCAACGCATGTAGGTTAGGAAACATCAGATATAAAATGACAGGATAGTAAACATTTTGATTTTTCCACTAATTTATAAAATGCCATGGAGGGGAACGTTAACTGCAAATAAGTATCGATCGTAAAGATTAGAATAATTCGTTGTTACTCTTGATTACTCGCAACCAGTTAATGTTTATAAAAGAGTTTAAATTCATCACTGATTTTCAGTCAATAGCTGGTAAGAGGTAAGAGGTAATGACTTCTCAGTCAAATAATATGGGTAGTCATGTCTTTGTGTAGTTATTATCATGGGTAGGATAAAGGAATATCAATTTATTACAATTTCTAGGAAATAAATGAAAGACGCACTTTTAAAACAATTGGTTGGGGAGGAGTTTGCAGCAATCATAATGTAATGAATCCACGAGCGAACCTCGACTGACGTTGCTGGATCTCTCTCAGACCTTTAAATCCCTGACACAACTACCATTAATAAATTTCATCATCCGTTATTTATATGAAACGGTATAAATAAACACTAATGTTTCTTGAGGTGAGTATTTTAATAAAGATTTCCTTAAAAGATTATGTCTGATGATAATTTTATTAGAATTACATTAAAAAAATAGCGCATTTTTAAATGGATGATTTATTTATTACTAGCAATAAAGGCCGATGTGATTAAAATACCATCGTATCAAGAAAACCACCTAAAAACTTTTAAAAATTTTATACTGCATTTGTTACGACTGGACATTTTTATGTTTTCACAATAAATTATACAAAATTCCTGATCCAATAATTATTTGGCTATCTGAACAATTAGAGGTTTTCTATAACGTATTTAACATTAAATAGGTCCAGCGGAACTCTAAATTTGGCTGTAAGATGGAAACCTTTACACTTTCCTTAATAATAAAACCTGTTGACTAAGGTAATAGGCTTTTAAAAGATCTTTCTCCCCTTTCGGGTACAAAGTTAAAGCTTGGTATTTAAAGGATATATTTATATTCAGAATACTTTAATGAAGAGAAATTAAATTAGAAGTGTTCTTTTCGACAGTCAAACTAAATTCGAGAAAAGAGTAGAAAGGAAATTTAAGTTTTCAAGATCAATTTCACACAAGGCAACACATTAGAGGCAGCGACATATGTGCCTGGATCCTCTGTTAATGAGACCAATTTGGGTAATACGTGCTTAGAAATGGAATGGCTTCTAATTAAGCCCTGCCCTTCTGTTATTTTTATTTTTTTTATTTTTATTTTTATAGTAAACGTAGTTTTAATAAGTATTCTTATCACCTTGAGATTCACTGTATTATAGTGTAGTCGATAGGTATAACATCATGTTGGATATTTTACAAGTGTCTTACTGTACTGATTATGGCGCAAACTGTCAGCAATGCGACATTATACTGTCAGCAAAGCTACATTATACTGTCAGCAAAGCTACATTAAACTGTCAGCAAAGCTACATTAAACTGTCAGCAAAGCTACATTAAACTGTCAGCAAAGCGACATTAAACTGTCAGCAAAGCTACATTAAACTGTCAGCAAAGCTACATTAAACTGTCAGCAAAGCTACATTAAACTGTCAGCAAAGCTACATTAAACTGTCAGCAAAGCTACATTATACTGTCAGCAAAGCTAAATTAAACTGTAAGCAAAGCTACATTATACTGTCAGCAAAGCTACATTATACTTAAGCAAAGCTACATTATACTTAAGCAAAGCTACATTAAACTGTCAGCAAAGCTACAGTATACCGTCAGCAATGCTACATTATACAGAGTATCTCACGTAAGGTGTCTCAAACAGATTGCAGATGAATCAATTGATGAAGTAGAAGGATGAAATAAAATTGTTACCCACTAAATTTTCCCCAAGAAATAACGTACAAAAAACAGTTTTAATTTGTTACAAACAAAATGTGTTCCAAAAACCGAGGGTAACTAGTTTGAATCTCGGAATTTTCAAACAGTCATCTTATACACCATTTCAAAGCTCTAAAACACACAAACGTTTTGGAGAAAACAGAACCCACTTATCTTTTCCCGTTTCAAAATAGCGGAAATTTTGCTTACGAAAATTCTGAGATTCACGCAATACGCAATATCTGCTAAACCACAAGACATATCTTCGTTCTGATTCCAAAATCGTTACTCCTATTAAACTCAGCGTTACCCTGATGAGCTGTATGACAGTATTTCAAACAAAATGTATTTTTAAAAGATTTTTTTTTTTTGAAAATGTTTACATGCCTAAAATTCTAAAAAGATAATTAGTAACGTATGTCAAAAAGTATATTATTTTAAAGGTCTTGGAAATTCTAACAACTTTCTAATATGCATTAACCTTGTGTCTCTCTTTTTAGCAATAAAAAAAATCATGTGCGTAACACTTTCAAGTACTCTGTGATTTATTTTATAAACGAGTAAAGTATAATTTACATGCATTTGATATGGGAAAATGATGATTGTAAAAAAATCATTAACTTTAAACAACACCACCCGAAACAACACATTTAAAATTATTGACAAATATTCCCAAAAAGATTCCAGAATAAATAATGACTATACTTAATCCAGACTTAATTCAATGCTCAGATTGTAACGAATTTTACATTGGACAGACATGTAGATCGTTTCAGTCAAGGTTTAAGGAACACATACAAAAACTCAGAAGCAATAGCAAAACCATGATGAAATCAAATTTTTGTTAACGTCTCCTGACGTTATCTACCATAGTTATAAGAAGATTTAGAAATATTATAAAAATAAAAAGATATTGAGAAAATTTAGAGAATATTGAAATTTAAAGATATTAGAAAATTTAAAGATATTGAGTTGTATGTCCAAAGGCGAGAAAATGAACTGAGCAGAATAATTGAATATCTTTGTCGCTGACAAAGAAATGCCTCAGGAGTTGCTAAGTACTCAAATTAGCACAAATAATCCAATATTTCAACAGATAAGGAAACTGAAAATAGAACGATAACAAACGTTTTCATCAAAGTGAAACATCTGAGAAGTAATTTCCATATGTGTCTGTTTTTGTAATATTTTTAATATTGTAAAACTAGGTTAGGTATTTGTTGACTATATGGTGATGGGCTTATGTCCCGAAACATGCAATCAAAGAATTGAATAGAAAATGGTTTAAGAACAGGGTACTTAGTTGAAATGATTCATATAATAATATTTTAGTAGCCCTATCAAAATAATGCAATATATAGATAACTCTCATAAAAATTTACGATTTTTATAACATTTGGTACAAACATGTAAAGCAATATTTTGTTGTAAACAAAACTTCGATAACCAGTTAGATCGCATCATTCTAAGTGGTTGTTCATCTGGATAGGCAACCCCAGCTAAGCTGCTAGGCTCGTGTTCCACAAGCAGGAATTTTTCGCTGGTTACCGAAGGGGTAGGATATAGCAAGAGAGGAAATGGTGGTATCGGGCAGGCAGCCAAATTGACCTGTCAGAGGGCCAACTCCCGTGCTCCTGTGACAGCTGCGATCAGTCTCTAGCAGGTGGACCCCCTCTGCCCTCCAACTGGCCAACTCAACTGAGAGGGTATCCATGTACAACAGCCAGTGACAACATTCTCAGGTTGGGGACCAAACCCGGACGTTCCGTCTCTAGCAAATGGAGGCACCAAACGTGAAAGGGAAGCTTGTTCCAACGGTCATCCAAAAGACTTGCCATATGTAATGAATAGTTTCTTGAGTAGAATAATACGTGTTGTTACAATTAACAGGATAAAATCAAACTAGTCTCACAACACTAAACAATATGTTTACACTTATACTGTACACTACGTTAAATACAAGACGGTAAATAATCAAAAAGATGGTACAAGGCGATCGATTCAGGCCCAATCAGCGAATAATTATTCGCCGGTGACCGGCGCCGGCGACCGGTGTGACTGGTTGAAATCAATCGCCTTGTACCATAATTTTGTATATTTACCGTCTTGTATGTAAGTACAGTATAAGTGTAAATATATTGTGCAGTGTTGTTAGTCGTAGTTTGATTTTATCCTGTTATGTGTAATGACAACTTCATTTGCTGTACCCAATTTCAGCCTCTAAACTGGTATACGCAGTTTTAAGGTTGTACTGGGTACTTTGGGGGTATGTAAAAAAAAACAATTTTTTAAAAAAATTTTTATATTTGATCTTGATATCATTTTATTTTAGTTCCCCCCATTGAATTCAGCTTAAAAACTAACTATTTTGTATTTTGAGTTATTGCTCTAAGTCAATTGGTTGCCGAGATTTTTAAAGGGCCAACAGTGTTATTCTCATGGAGATTAAACAATTTTTATATCTTTCTTATTTATCAGTGAATATTGATGAAAATCGGCTTTTCGTTTCGCCAGGTTTATTGTCAATTGACATTTTAGCGAATTTCTCCTATAGGGAAAAAGCTATTACCGTAGGTCTCTTGGTGAGACGTAAGCGCAATACCATGATAACTTTTTGTTTTGAGGTCCCCAGATGCCAAAAACACTATTCGTTCAAATTGATACATGTATATATATATATATATGTATATATATATATATATATATATATATATATATACATATATATATATATAATATATATGTGTGTCCGTGAATGCAATAACTTGAGTAAAAATCATCTGATTTCGATGAAATTTGGCTCAAATGTGTAAAATGACATTCATGACAGTAAGATCGAAATCCAGAAAAATTGGATGATGGGAAGGGGGTTTATGGGGGTTTACAACCTTCCAAAAATAAGTTTTTTGCATTTTTCAACCTAACATTAAAAAAACAACTTAATTTTGGTTTTGACCATGTTACAGAGCTTAAAAACTCAAATAATATATTATTTTGAATTATTAATAAGTGGTTGCGGAGAAAATTCAAAAAATCTACTCATAAAATCTCCCATGTTAATCTTATGGGAAAAAGGTTTTTGGATTTTCCTCAGTTTATTTAATTGTAAACTTTACATTTGCTTTTACCAATCTGTTCAGTTCCACAAAACAATCATTTTGGTGTTTAAATTGTGATTCTACGCCCAACCGTTGCAGAGATATTCGAAGTACTAAACACAGTACGTTGTCCAATGTTATCCTTAGGGAGAATATATAAAACTTGATATCTCGATTATTTATGAATGTATGTTGATGAAACTTGGTATGTGGCTTCACGTAGTACTGGTATATTGATATTTGCACAAAACATTGATTTTTTGTCGATTATTCCCGTTGCAGCAAACCTGCGTACTCAGCCCCCATGTTATTCTTATAGAGAATTAGTAAAGTGTAATGTCTCCCTTAATTATGAACATAAATTAATAAAACTTGGTATGTAGCTTAACTTGGTTGAGTTATATTGATAATTGCATAAAACCCATTTTTTTGTTCCTTCTTGCAGCGAACCTGCTTACTCAGCCCCCATGTTAATCTTATCGAGAATAACTAAAATGTTATATAGCGCTTATTTATGATTGAATATTGATGAAACTTGGTATGTGGCTTCACCTAGTTAAACTCTATTTATATTTGCATAAAAATCAATTGTTTGTGTTAATTGTTTCAGCAAACCTACGTACTCATTACTATTGTTATTCTTGTGGAGGATAATTAAAATCGCTTATATGTGAATGTATTTTTATGAACCTGGTAAGCGGCTCTATGTGGTATTAAGACATATATTATGCATTGGAAATTCACTGAGTTTTACTGCGAAGGGGGTATTTACAAATGCAAACTTTTGTCGATGGTCTCTGTAGCATCAATCCTGTATATTCAACAATAATTGTATTCTTATAGAGAATAAGTATAGTGTTATATCTCCCCTAATTATGATAATAAATTAACAAATATTGGTGCGTGGCTTCATCTGGTTGAGTTTTAATTATATTTGCACAAAAACCCATTTTCGTTTTCCTTGTTGCAGCAAACCTGTGTACCCAGCCCCAGTGTTATTCTTATAGATAATAAAGACAATTATTTACATCGCTTGTTTACGAATATATATTTTTAAATTTTGGTAAATGGCTTTATGTTGTAGAGCAGGGGGTACATTTGCATTGTTAATTCGATGAGTACGCAGGTTTGCTGTGACGGGGATATTAATTATAAAGAAATATTTCGAAAGACTTAGTTCTTAAATGAAGGCCATTCAAAGTTGAGCAATTTTCATGCAAAATTTTAATACTGTGACATATTAAAAATACAAGGTAAAATATTCAAAATATTAATTTAATTTACATTAAGAGGTAGATATAAATAGGACAGTATTGGAGTTATGATGATCTTCCCCACGTACCTTCTACATCAATGTGAATACCATCAATATTATGACGTAGCTTTCTCATCGATACCTCAATCGAACAGTTTCCTTCATCGTGTAGCTTTCTCTCAATGTCAGTATCCATCAATATCCTTCTTTACACCGCACAGCTTGGACACCAATACCAATAACAATCAGTAATTATCAATATATTTCACTATGTATCTTCTACGGCAAAATTAATATCCATAAATAGTTTTCATTACCCACGTTCCAACAATATCCTTCCTAACAATACATTTCACCAGTTAACAAATTGTGCCCACACGTTTTACTTGCCCTCCACAATAGATGTATTCTAATTAGCTCGGCTATATGTATGAATCTTAGAACAATCATTTTAACCTTACAAATGTAAGATGAAATACATTATAGTGTTGTGTATTCCATTGTTGCGTGCGTATTCATGCATTCATTCTGAGTTCTTAGTTGTAATATCATATTTGTTTTTGTGAAAGGTGCTTATGTTATTGATTAAAAATTATTTATTAGTTTGAGAATAATGATTTTAACGGTGCGCATGACAAGAAATAACCGATGTTGTGTCATTTTTTACCCAACTCCAAAACATTGCGTTTTTGATAGATTATCAAGGAAACTATGCATAGAAACAATCTTCACCTTGTTTTTTGTTACTGTCAGAAATATATTGATCCCGGGAAGGCGGATCTTGATGGTACTTTATCTTAGTTACCTACGTTACCGTAATTCTGTTAACCATGACTCATATAACAGGCTTTGTAATAAATAGTTTATGAACAATGGATACATTGTAAAATAATGGGATAGTAACCAGGTATATTACCGAATTACTTTAATCAAATGAAGGAGGAGAAGCTTTAAATGTTTTTTTGATATACTAGATTCCAATTTAAACAAATATAGATGTTACACTACTTTTACTCAAAAGAACTGTACTTCATATGTATACATCAATAGGTGACAGTTTTGAGGGATTGTTAATTAATTAAGTAGATTCTTGTTTGTTTTATAACCAACAAAATATTTAACTTTGCATTAATATCTAAAAATTATCATTCAAACATTTCCTATAATCCCCGCAGGCAGGATACGTGATGCCTAACATTACATACTACACTTACTTATGGCTTAAAGCATATATACTAAGATATTTTGTACTTGCTTGGATTAATTTCGGTGGCTGCTTTTAGTAGTTTTAATTTCGGATTTTTTATTTTGGAATAATGTTTTATTTGGAATAATTTAATAAAAATAAAGAACACCCAAAACATTTCATACAGTCCGCTTCGTTGGGCCGAATCTGTTTCCTAAATATGTTATAACGATGAGTTTTCTTATATCATTCTGTATGAATACATTTCGAAGTAAAAACTTTGAAAATGTAGAAAGCACCGGACGTGTTTTCCACAGTCAATTTTATCAAATAACTATGCCAAACGATGGCTTGTTTTTTATTTAACAAAGTTTATTTTGGTTTTATTTTATTATTTATTTATGTGGTCTTTTCTGATGGTCCTGGCTAAATGTTGTACTGACTGGAATCAAACATTTGCTGTGTGCGGAATAGACAGGGATATAATTGAGTTGGAGGAAAAAATATGTTGTAAAATAAACAACATAAATTTGTACGTTCACAAAACATAAAATTGTACATTTTGAGAAATTAGATATTTACAAGTCTTTTGCGCATAGTTGGAATCATGAAGGTTTCAAACGGAAATAAATGGTAAAATTAAAATCAGAAAATCGGATCCATGATTTCATTCGATTCTTAAACTTACTTGTACTTGTCTCTTTCCAACTTTAATCTTTCGGTTTTGGATGTACTGTGGTATATACTGTGGAAATTACCGTGGTATTATAATAATATATAATTAAATAATTATAATCCTGATTATAAATATAATTAAAGTTAGTGAAAAATAGTCAATGAATAAGACATTTTATACCGTAAATATATAAAATACAAATATGTAAGATTTCATTCCAAATGAGAGTTTAAAATTTAAGTAAAACATTCTTAACAACATCGGTGGTTAAATCTATATTTTGTATTAATAAATAAATAAAAGTTTAATAAAGTTATATCGGATTATTAGTACGCAGGAAACCAAAGTAAGTGGTTGTTATATCCGAAATGCCGGAGCCGGATGTGTTTAATATGCTCGCCCAAAGATTGCCTTAGAGTGATGGCTAGATTAATATACACAACTGGTTATTTAAGGTGAAGTTATAATTTTACTTACATACAGATATAGTGAGGATATAATTGCTGGCCTATGGAATAGGATACACTTATAATTAGAGGGGTTTTTTAATTAAAATTGATATAAACAATTTCCGTTATTTCATAAGTTAGTGTTAGTAATCTTTACCGAAAACGGTAAAAGATAAATATATGTGTCAAGTCAAATCATTCTCTACAATTTTGTTATTAATATTTAAATAAAAAAATGTTTGATATCGTTGACATAAAATATAAATTAACCTCGTCTTGGAGAAAGAGTAGATAGATTATAACCACATTAGATAAAAATTGTATTTGTATTTATGTTGAGGACTTTGTAAGATAATAGCATTTTGTATACCTTACGTTAACATTTTTACTCTAAAAATTGTCAAACAGAGTAAAATAACGAAGGCGTTGCTTTGACGGTCGTGTAATCAAAGTTTGACTTTGTCATAGGAGTTTGACTTCCGCCCCGGCTGTTCTCAGGGAACAACATGTGTTGTTTGATTAGTCTGCTTTCACTACTCAATAGCTCTATTGCAAACATACAAAGGCGTAATCAAAGTTTGACTTTGTTATAGGAGTTTGACTTCCACCCCAACGGTACTCAGAAAACAACATGTGTTGTTTGATTAGTCTGCTTTCACTACTCAATAGCTGTATTGCAAACATACAAAGGCGTAACCTAAGTTTGACTTTGTCATAGGAGTTTGACTTCCGCCCCAACGGTACTCAGAGAACAACATGTGTTGTTTGATTAGTCTGCTTTCATTACTCAATAGCTGTATTGCAAACATACAAAGGCGTAATCAAAGTTTGACTTTGTTATATGAGTTTGACTTCCACCCCAACGGTACTCAGAAAACAACATGTGTTGTTTGATTAGTCTGCTTTCACTACTCAATAGCTCTATTGCAAACATACAAAGGCGTAATCAAAGTTTGACTTTGTCATAGGAGTTTGACTTCCGCCCCAACGGTACTCGGAGAACAACATGTGTTGTTTGATTAGTCTGCTTTCACTACTCAATAGCTGTATTGCAAACATACAAAGGCGTAATCAAAGTTTGACTTTGTCATAGGAGTTTGACTTCCGCCCCAACGGTACTCAGAGAACAACATGTGTTGTTTGATTAGTCTGCTTTCACTACTCAATAGCTCTATTGCAAACATACAAAGGCGTAATCAAAGTTTGACTTTGTTATATGAGTTTGATTTCCACCCCAACGGTACTCAGAAAACAACATGTGTTGTTTGATTAGTCTGCTTTCACTACTCAATAGCTCTATTGCAAACATACAAAGGCGTAATCAAAGTTTGACTTTGTTATAGGAGTTTGACTTCCGCCCCAACGGTACTCAGAGAACAGCATGTGTTGTTTGATTAGTCTGCTTTCACTACTCAATAGCTCTATTGCAAACATACAAAGGCGTAATCAAAGTTTGACTTTGTTATAGGAGTTTGACTTCCGCCCCAACGGTACTCAGAGAACAACATGTGTTGTTTGATTAGTCTGCTTTCACTACTCAATAGCTCTATTGCAAACATACAAAGGCGTAATCAAAGTTTGACTTTGTTATAGGAGTTTGACTTCCGCCCCAACGGTACTCGGAGAACAACATGTGTTGATTGATTAGTCTGCTTTCACTACTCAATAGCTGTATTGCAAACATACAAAGGCGTAATCAAAGTTTGACTTTGTTATAGGAGTTTGACTTCCGCCCCAACGGTACTCAGAGAACAACATGTGTTGTTTGATTAGTCTGCTTTCACTACTCAATAGCTCTATTGCAAACATACAAAGGCGTAATCAAAGTTTGACTTTGTTATATGAGTTTGACTTCCACCCCAACGGTACTCAGAAAACAACATGTGTTGTTTGATTAGTCTGCTTTCACTACTCAATAGCTCTATTGCAAACATACAAAGGCGTAATCAAAGTTTGACTTTGTCATGGGAGTTTGACTTCCGCCCCAACGGTACTCAGAGAACAACATGTGTTGTTTGATTAGTCTGCTTTCACTACTCAATAGCTCTATTGCAAACATACAAAGGCGTAATCAAAGTTTGACTTTGTTATATGAGTTTGACTTCCACCCCAACGGTACTCAGAAAACAACATGTGTTGTTTGATTAGTCTGCTTTCACTACTCAATAGCTCTATTGCAAACATACAAAGGCGTAATCAAAGTTTGACTTTGTTATAGGAGTTTGACTTCCGCCCCAACGGTACTCAGAGAACAGCATGTGTTGTTTGATTAGTCTGCTTTCACTACTCAATAGCTCTATTGCAAACATACAAAGGCGTAATCAAAGTTTGACTTTGTTATATGAGTTTGACTTCCACCCCAACGGTACTCAGAAAACAACATGTGTTGTTTGATTAGTCTGCTTTCACTACTCAATAGCTCTATTGCAAACATACAAAGGCGTAATCAAAGTTTGACTTTGTTATAGGAGTTTGACTTCCGCCCCAACGGTACTCAGAAAACAACATGTGTTGTTTGATTAGTCTGCTTTCACTACTCAGTAGCTGTATTACAAACATACAAAGGCGTAATCAAAGTTTGACTTTGTCATAGGAGTTTGACTTCCGCCCCAACGGTACTCAGAAAACAGCCAGTGTGGTTTTATTTTATCACTTTTGCTACTCAATATCTGCTCTAAAAACCTATCAGATCGTATTAATCGAGAGAATTATAATTTCAATCAAATGCATTAAACAATTGTTTACTTTAAAATATCTAAAATCTAAGTGGTTTTCTGAAATTCAATCTTTTAAATTAATAATTTTTGTCAACGCTCTTTAACTAAGGCATTACAAAAATAATAATTTATTTATACGTACAGGTTTTTGGTTCTGTTTTAAAAGAAGGAATATCAAATCGAACATTACTGAACGAAAAGCCAGTTTTAAACCTCTCATTGGTGAGAACTTTGGTTTTATTTCAATTTGTCCATGAATGTCGAAACTTGTACCCAATATAATATAGCTTTTGTGGTACTTCTATATTTGATGACACTTTTAATATATCAAAAATTTGTATCTTTATCTGAGTAACTCTGGATAAATATTAAAAAAAAACAATGGATCTGGTGTTTTAGCGAATTTCCCCTATAGGGAAGAAGCTATTACCGTTGCCGGCATGGTAAGACCTAGGCCCGGGACAGTGATAGCTTTTCGTTTTGAGGTCCCCAGATGCCAAAAACACCATTCGTTCAAAACTACGTGTGTGTGTGTGTGTGTGTGTGTGTGTGTGTGTGTGTGTGTGTGTGTGTGTGTGTGTGTGTGTGTGTGTGTCTATGTGTGTGTGTGTCCGTGAGCACGATAACTCTCGTAACAGTAATCCGATTTTGACGAAATTTGGTATAAACGTGTAAAGTAGCATTTATGACTTTAACGTCGAAAACCAGACGGATCGACATATCCGAAGGGGTATTTTGGGGGGGTTTTGTAACCCAAAAATGAGTTTTTTGAGTTTTTTACGTATAATTTTTCAAAAAAGTCAAATTTTAGTTTTTTCCATTGGAATCAGCTTAAAAAGACACGCAATTTGGTGTTTAGATTATTGCTCTACGTCAAATGGTTACAGAGATATTGAAAGTAATAAACGCAGTACGTTGTCCAATCTTATGGAGAAAAATTGTATATCTCGCTTATTTATCAACTTATCCTGATGAAACTTGGTATGTTGCTTCATATCGTTGTGGTCTATTGATATTTACTCTCAAAAGATTTTTTGGCTGATAGTTCCCGTAGCAGAAAACATGCGTACTCAGCTCATATGTTATTCTTATGGAGAATAAGTAACGTATTATCTCCCTAATTATGAACATAAATTAATAAAATTTGGTATGTAACTTTACCTTATTGAGTGATATTTGTATAAAACCCATTTTTTTGTGTTCCTTACTTCAGCAACCCTGCATACTCAGCCGCCATGTTATTTTTATTGAGAATTATTAAAATGTTATAAATCGTTTATTTTTGAATGTATATTGATGAAACTTGGTATGTGGTATTAAGATACATATTTTAGTAATCAAAGTTTGACTTTGTCATAGGAGTTTGACTTCCGCCCCAACGGTACTCGGAGAACATGTGTCATTTATTGGCAATAACGAATTCAACGCATGCTCGTTGCGTTTCATTTGTGCATTGGAAATTCGCTGAGTACGCAGGTTTGCTGTTACGGCGGTATTTTTAAATTTATTTGTCAAAAAGACAGCTGTAACAGGATTTAAATATTTTAAATATCAAGTAATGTTTGTGACAGAATATATAAACGTTACGTTTGCTGTATTGTATTTTAGTAGATCAATAAATCATTATATTCGAACACAAGTTAAATTTTAAACAATGGAAATATAAGACTCTGACTGTATAAAATAATTATAAAACTATAAGTAAGACAAAGTCTCCTAAAAAAAAACTGCCTTGCCCTTCCTTAACTAATAACTTGAGTTGGTTAGGATTTCAACCATTTAGAAAATAGATGGGTATATGTTATTTAATAAAATATTGGGGACATTCTCATCACTGCAAGTGATGGCAAATCCAGCAATAATGTATTAAACTGTACAAAGTCCTATTGAACTTTTCAGTAGATATTTGTTATAGCTAGTGCACATTGAGGAATTAGATTTATTCGCCGGATTGGCAATTTCTTAAAGGCACTCATCCTTCTCACTCAAGGGCTTATCATTCAATAATAAATGGAATCGAATATAAATACCATATAATATTGTGGATTTCAGTTTATTATTCAGAATTACACGCATAAGAGAATTGTTTTCATTGTGATTATAATATTGAAACATTTATATATATTGAAACATTATTTTACGTCAGTTTTATATCCTAAAAAATAACAAACATTTTAAGCGAAAATAATCTTCTCTTAAAGTGGGTTAAATGCAGATACATTAAACACCTTTCATTCCTGTGAAAACAAATCTGTTAAACCAACAGCTGCAATTATACGGTTAAACTGCAACAGTTGCTATTACAGTGTGAGTGCAGATGTCAAATGGAACCTTTGTCTTACAGGGAGACAAAGGTCAAGTGAAACTGTGACACACACAGTCCAGAAGGGATAAACCTTCAGTTGAACACTGGCTATCATTATAATATTGATACTTGAAACCACTCCCATTACTACAGTGAACATATTATATATTTTTAAAGTGAACGGAATTTTTGAAGGCGTGTATTTAAATATATTAAATGTAAATAACAAATAAATGTAATGTATGTTGTAAAAAAGTAATGTAATTGTTTTGAATTTCGAGAATCATTATTTGATTTTTCAGGCACTATAACAGCATACCTTATTGCTTCTGAGGCATGCAACAAATGTTTATTGAATCAAAACCGCCAGAACCAGTAATATATTCGCCACGAGTGTGTGAGTACACAAATGGTTGTGATCGCGCATACACAATGATAACTTCTCGCCGCTGACCAATCACACTGTTGTGCTCGATATCCAATCATTCCAATCTTCTGTAAATCCTTTTATCCGATTCTATCATTCAGATCAGAATCAGGTCAGATATGGTTGTATATAGGTTAAGTCAAATTTTTCTGTATTAGTTTTGAGTCAGAATTTTATAATATCAATCTTCCAAGTAAAGTATTTCTGTATCACTATCTTACTTATTTAAATTATAAATAAAAGGAGGGAAACTTGGCACTTTAAGGCCGTATATAAATGCTCACTTTTCTAAATGTTATCAATTTCAATTAATAATTCAACATTTTCAGTTTATAATTTGTGAGAACATTGGTTTAAACTTATCACTTTATAGTAGGGTAGAATGGAGTCTCCGACCCCAGGAGGAGTCAGGAGGAGCACCCCCCCCCCGAGCCCCCCCCCCCCGAGGTCTCGTCTGTGACACTTTGCGAATTTTTTTTTGCGAATTTTTTTTTGCGAATTTCTTTTTGCGAATTTTTTTTTTTTTTTGCGAATATTAACCTAACCTAACCTAACCAAACCTAACCTAACCTAACCTAACCTAACCCATCCTAACCTAACCTAACCTCGGATCAGATTTCCGATTGCAGATTCTTGTTCGTCTAGTCGAGCCGAGAAATTTGAGTACCCACAACGTACATTTGGACGATGTAGGGGGGGGGGGCTATCTCGGTTACCATAAGTCGGATTTGAATTCTGATTGCAGATTCTTGTTCGTCTAGTCGAGCCGAGAAATTTGCATACCCACAAAGTACATTTGGACGATGTAGGGGGGGGGCTATCTCGGTTACCATAAGTCGGATTTGAATTCTGATTGCAGATTCTAGTTCCTCTAGTCAAGCCGAGTAATTTGCATACCCACAATGTACATTTGGACGATGTAGGGGGGGGGCTGGCTATATCGGTTACCATAAGTCGGATTTGAATTCTGATTGCCGATTCTTGTTCGTCTAGTCGAGCCGAGTCATTTGAGTACCCACATCGTACACTTTGGATGATGTTTACAAAAAAGGGGCCCGCACCACACTTTTGACCTTTTTTTTTTGCATTTTTGGAATCTCCTCGTCAAGCCGAGTATTCTCAGTACCCACATGACATACTTTGGATAATTAATACAAGAGTTGAACAGGGTAACGCTACAACCAACAGCTTTTTTTTTTGCGAATATTAACCTAACCTAACCTAACCAAACCTAACCTAACCTAACCTAACCTAACGTAACCTAACCTAACCTAACGTAACCTAACCTAACCTAACGTAACGTAACCTAACCTAACCTAACCTAACCTAACCTAACCTAACCTAACCTAACCTAACCTAACGTAACCTAACGTAACCTAACCTAACGTAACCTAACCTAACCTAACCTAACCTAACCTAACCTAACCTAACCTAACCTAACCTAACCTAACGTAACCTAACCTAACCTAACCTAACATAACCTAACCTAACCTAACCTAACCTAACCCATCCTAACCTAACCTAACCTCGGATCAGATTTCCGATTGCAGATTCTTGTTCGTCTAGTCGAGCCGAGAAATTTGAGTACCCACAACGTACATTTGGACGATGTAGGGGGGGGGGCTATCTCGGTTACCATAAGTCGGATTTGAATTCTGATTGCAGATTCTTGTTCGTCTAGTCGAGCCGAGAAATTTGCATACCCACAAAGTACATTTGGACGATGTAGGGGGGGGGCTATCTCGGTTACCATAAGTCGGATTTGAATTCTGATTGCAGATTCTAGTTCCTCTAGTCAAGCCGAGTAATTTGCATACCCACAATGTACATTTGGACGATGTAGGGGGGGGGGGCTGGCTATATCGGTTACCATAAGTCGGATTTGAATTCTGATTGCCGATTCTTGTTCGTCTAGTCGAGCCGAGTCATTTGAGTACCCACATCGTACACTTTGGATGATGTTTACAAAAAAGGGGCCCGCACCACACTTTTGACCTTTTTTTTTTGCATTTTTGGAATCTCCTCGTCAAGCCGAGTATTCTCAGTACCCACATGACATACTTTGGATAATTAATACAAGAGTTGAACAGGGTAACGCTACAACCAACAGAGCTAGCCCATCAGCGCTTGCGGTCAATTGAACTACCAGTGAATGCAAATTTTGAGGAGAATATAATTGCAATGCTTTGAACATATACTGCAAAGGGGGGTGTATCGATACACCCCCCTTCAAGTACTCTGCACCGAGGCAGACGTTCATACAAATAAGCGTCGTGTCCAGTCTACTGTCTGGGAATGCGGATGTTGTAATTTGATACCTCGACTGGAGGGTGCAGGTGTTCACACAAAAAACCGACAAGTTGAGACCTGTCTGGGAATGCGGATGCTGTAATTTGATACCTCGACGGGAAGACGGCTGACCCTTCTAGGAACCCATAATAGTCCGCCCGTATCGAGTTCCATTAGAGCAGGGTGGTCTTTACCCAAGACAGCGGTTGAGAGTTTGTGTCCCGACCTTCTCCGAAATCCATTAGTGGGGATAGTCACCCACATCACCAGCCCTCCTTCAGTTCAGTTCGAGAGTTCAGTGCGTGAAGACGTGTTAGTCCGATCCTGTTCCGTTCTACGCGATTTGTGTTAGTTGCTGATTATCATCATTTGCGATTTGCGATTTGCGTAAAGCACCTTTGAACTATTTAAAACGTACGTGTTGTGCTGTATTGTTTGTGATTATCAAAACTTATAATCCATATTAAAGATGAACGCCACACACGTTTGTACCATTTGTGGTTGTATTTTCGTGCGTAGAAACAATTTGGTGCAACACCACATCAGATTCCACGGCTTGAGACCACAACTACCACCACCAACACCAACGCAGCAAGGTACGTTTTTTGCGTTGCATTATTGTTTTAATCAGACCTAAATGTTAGTAATATAGAAATACGTTATGCAATATAACCGCAGAGTGATACTATTATTTTTATTTAACAGCTTTAACTATTTAGCGCGAATAGAGAACTCTTTGTTTTTTAAATTTAAAATTACATGACTATATCAATATAATTTAATTTTAATAACTTATGTTATTGCTCGCCCCATCAAGTCATCAGAGTACCCACATTACATACTTTAAAAAAGGTAGGTGTTAAACATTTCACAATCTAATCGTTTTGTGCGTTTGCAGATGGAGTAGCTGCATGTCGGCTTTGTCGAGCCACCTTCGTAGACCGGGGAGCTTTAGAGCGTCACATGGAAGCGAACCACCGAGTCATTCCACCCCGGCAAGTGATTGATGCTCCGCAGACGACTGCCTATGTCAATCAACACTCCGTTGAAGGTGAGAATCCACATTAAAATAACTTTTTCCCCTTGAAACTAATTACCTTTTTTATAATTATTTAACTAGGTACATGAAGAAGAATGAGACCGTGACAACTGGTGTACTATTGATTTAATTGCTAGGGGGGAGATTTTCGCTCCCCATAACACATAATGGGTTAGGGGGAGATTTTCGCTCCCCCATACGTCAGGAATTGTTGAAGACTAGAACAAGAATGAGACCGTGACAACTGGTGTACAATTGATTTAATTGCTAGGGGGGAGATTTTCGCTCCCCCTAAAACATAATGCTTCTTTAGGGTTGGCGCAGCTCAATATTGCAGCTACATCCTTAGCCTTGAACCCCGAATCATGAATGTAGACAAACAGTACAGAAGATTACATTCCCTGTTTGAAAATTGATATTTTTAATTAACAAACTTAACTTTGAAATGTGATTCTCGAGAGAGGGGAATTTGTATCTTTAGTTATCCTAATCTGTTTTTTATTTTTATTTTCAGATGAAGGACCGGGTCCTGGCCACCACACCTGCCATGAATGCGGTCGCCGTTTCCGTCGTGAAGGAAACCTGCGTCGACATGTGGATTCGACCCACAGCAGAATCCGCAGGTTCATATGCGGCACATGCGGCGTCGAATTCAAGAGGGAAGACAACCTGCATCGACACACCATGCAATTTCACGGCGATGGTCAAGAACGAAGATTCCCTTGTGCATACTGTGGTCAGGAGTTCAACCAGCTGTTCAACAAGGACCATCATGAGCGGTTCACCTGCCCGATCATGAAGGACCTGATCCTGAACCGAGTGGCTATGGTGCAGGACGAACCCCAGCCAGGACCCAGCACGGAGCCACAACCTGGAACGAGTACACACCCGCAACCCGATGATGTTGAGATGACTGGAGCAGGACAGTCAAGCCCCGTATTCTCAATCATTCAACGGGGTTTTCGCAACCGCCTCTTAACCTACCGTCTGCAGCGACCGATGGAGAATCTCGTCACAATCGGAGAAGTGATGGCGTTGTTGATTGTGAGCCTTACGGAGTTGCTTGAGAACACCTTGGCGAAACACCGCAGCATTAAGGTCAACTTGAAGCTGGAGTGTGAATTCCAAAATATTCACAACAACACCTGCCTGCGCAACTTCAAAACAAAAATGACTCCGTTGACGACGACCTCGGACCTGAACCAGTACATCACAGCAGCTTTTGCGAAGCTTATCAGAGAGAAGGCTGAGTGTGATCATATCGGCTCCGGGTGGACATACCTTCGCGTTCGTGATTTGGATGTCGGTATTAACGAATACACTCCTCTAGGTGAAGATGGTCGAGCTTGGCTCCCACTGCCTACGTCTCTGGAGAACACCCAAGCAGTCGTCAACGTATTGAACACCGATGAGCGGTGTTTTATGTATGCAGTCCTGGGAAAGTTTGTTCAAGATCACCCCGATAGACCGGCATTGTACACCGACGACATCATCGCCCGATACGATTGGACCGGCCTTCAATTCCCCGTTGCTCTGAAGAGTATCAAGACGTTTGAGCGGACAAACAACATCAGCATCAACGTCTATGGTATTGATCACACGTGCGTGGGTCAGAAACCTGACGGACGACCAAAGTACCAGGACACCGTCTTTCCCTTGAAGATTTGTAGGCAGGAGCGTGAAGACCATTGTGACATTTTGTACGTGACAACGGACGGTGAAAGTCACTACGCCTACATCAAAGACCTTGGCCGACTGATCCGTCCCCAGCTTACAGCACATAAGGGTAGGATATTCATCTGTAAGCGGTGCTTCGCGCACTTTGACAACCGTCCGAACAAGCTCGGTCTGACGGGTGCACAGCGTCTGGAGGAGCACAGGCGATACTGCTCCGCTTCGGCCCCTATTCGCATGGATACGCCGAAAAAGACAGAAATCAAATTCAACCATCCAGAGTTCACCCGACGCGAGCGTTTCACCATCTACGCGGACTTTGAGTGTGCTCTACTGCCGACCGCGGAGATGGATGAACAAGTGGATGAACCGCACGGAGGAGTAGCCACCCACATCCACATCCCATACGCCTTTGCGTACCAGATCATCGACTCGTACGGACTTGAGGAGTTTGAGCCTCGAGTCTACTTCGGGGATGATGCGTCAAAGACATTTATGGAGATGTTGAAAACTGATGTTGAGCGATTGTGGAACTTCCTGTACGAAGCAAGAAATCTGCGCCCTGTCCTGACCCCAGCCGAAACGATGCAGTACAACTCGACAGCGAATTGCTACCTCTGCGGATCGGCATTTTCAAGCGAAGACCCAAAGGTTCGTGATCACAACCACGCGCCGCCCTACGAGTTCCGTGGCGCTGCGCACAGATCATGTAACCTACGCTACAGGGAGCAGCGAGTAGTCAACTGCTACTTCCACAACCTCTCCAACTACGACGCTCACTTCATAGTGCGGGAGTTGGCGGTCGACCCTGGTGATGTTGAGGTGTTGGCTCACACGGAAGAGCGTTACATCGCTTTTACGAAGCGGTTCCTGTTCGACCGAGCGGCGGCACCGGTTGGGATGCAAGGGCGTGGAAAAAGACAGCCAGGATTCAGAGTCAGGTTCCTAGACACCTACAGGTTCCTGGCTTTGAGCCTCGCCAGCCTCGCAGCCGCACTTCCACCAGCTCAACTCTTGGAGACGAGGAAGAGATTCCCCGAAGACCACCTCTTCGATCTAGTCCGTAGGAAAGGCGTGTTCCCGTACAACTTTGTAACGTCGAACGCCGTGTTGGAAGATACTACGGAACTGCCTCTGCAGCGAGATTTTCACAACGACCTTACCCTGGAGGACATAACGGATGCAGACTACGAGCATGCTCGCAACGTGTGGGAAACCTTCGGTTGTAGGAACCTCAAGGACTACGCCGAGAAGTACCTGCGCTGTGACATTGCGCTGTTGACTGACGTCTTTGAACGCTTCAGGGACACGTCGATGGCTGAATACGAACTAGACCCTGCGCACTACTACACCCTACCGTCATACGCCTGGGATGTCATGTTAAGGACCTGTCGAGTGGAGCTTGATACGATACAGGACTTTGATATGTACCTCTTCTTCGAGCAAGGCATCAGAGGAGGTATTTCCCAGGCGATCACCAGACACGCCAAGGCCAACCATGATGGATGTCGCCCTGAAGATCGACGACCTGAAGAGCCAACGAATCACCTGCTATACTTGGACGCCAACAACCTTTACGGTTGGGCCATGTCCCAGTGTCTTCCACAGGGAGACTTCCAATGGCTCAGCCGCGAGGAGATCACGTCCCTGGACATTGCAGCGTTGGACCCGGAAGGACCCACCGGCTATGTCTTGGAAGTTGACCTTCGCTACCCCGCCCACCTGCACGACCTTCACAAGGATCTCCCCTACTGCTGCGAGACCAAACGTCCGCCAGGAGGGAAATTCAAGAAGCTCGTTACGACTCTGGATGACAAGAAGAACTACATCTGTCATTACAGAATCCTGCAACAGGCGCTGGAAAACGGAGTGGAGCTTGTGAACGTGCATCGCGTCATCTCGTTCCGTCAGTCTCGGTGGTTAGAGAGCTACATCCTAATGAACACCGAACTGAGGAAGAAGGCCACGACCAAGTTTGAACAAGACTTTTTCAAGCTTATGAACAACGCGGTCTTCGGCAAGACAATCGAGAATGTTCGCAAGCGAATGAACTCTAAGCTGGTGTGTACGCCGGAGATGTTCAGGAAGTACGTGGCCAAGTCAAACTTCCTGGACCGAACCTACTTCAACGATGATGTCGCCATTGTCCACATGTCGAAAGTCAATATCGTCCTGGACAAACCGCTGTACGTCGGAATGTGTGTCCTCGATCTGAGCAAGTGGCTCATGTACGACTTCCTTCGGAAGATGAAGAACCGCTACAGCGATCGACTGAAGGTTGACTACATGGACACTGACAGCTTCGTGTTCGACATCCAGACTGAAGATGTTTATAAGGACATGTTGGAGCATCTGGATGATTTCGACACCAGTGCGTACCCCCAAAACCATCCCTGCTCCAGCCCCATAAACGCCAAAGTCATCGGAAAGTTTAAGGATGAAGCGAACGGTCTTCCGCTGCTCGAGTACCTCGGTCTTCGCTCGAAACTTTATTTCATGGACATTGTCGAGTTCGAGGAGAGGACTGAAGATGACGAGTTGCAGGTCATGACGGTGAAGCGCGCCAAGGGAGTCGCTAGAGGTGTTGTAAAACACAATCTAACCTCTGACGACTATCGGGAATGCCTCTTCAACGGCGTGTTGAAGAGAACCATCAACACCAGGTTCCAGTCCCGAAACCACCGCGTCTTCACAGTTCAAGTCGACAAGCTATCCTTGAGCTGTAACGATGACAAACGCTACATCCTTCCGGACGGTGTAAATACACTGCCTTGGGGGCATGTTGACGTTCCACCTCAGCCCGAAGACATCCCTCAAGACGATGAAGAGGCGGAGGATGAGGAGCGTTGAGTGGTTGTGTCATATTACCAAAGACCCTGACTTGACTTGTAAATTTCCGATTTTGCTAAACCTAGTCATTAGTTTGTATCGAGTCTCGTAAAACTTAGAAATGTGCTCCTTTTTTCTTTTTGTTCTAGTCGTTAGTTTGTGTCGAGTCTCGTTTTTGCTAGCCAAACACAAATGTTCAGGAGCACATACTCGATGTAAAATATATATATAAGGTGTGTAAATAAATAGCCAATATGTTCGTATATACATTCGTCTTTTTTTTTCTCCCCTCACATAGTCTTAAGATTCAAAAGTAAACTACCAATTCAAATGTCTGACTACTTGCTAAAAGTGTAATTGCTAAAGGAGGCGAGGATATGAATGTTACTTTAGAATCATTGTATGATAGGTATGTCCAAAATTGGGTCAGACCTAGTGTTTTCACCAACACGCAAGGGGGGTGAAAGGGGGGTGTATCGATACACCCCCCTTTGCAGTATGTGTTCAAAGCATTACATTCATCTTTTACCTCAAAATTTGCATTCAATATCTGTTTTGCTCGTTCAATATGTGTCTGTCTGACTAATTGCTAAAAGTAAATACTAAAGGAGGCGAGGATGGGAAATAATAAGAATGTTTCTTTTTTCATTCTGAGTACACAACTAGTTTATTGAGAAAAAAAAATTCAAAACTCAATTGGTATACATTTGTGCAAAGAGTCTTCTGATCAGTGCATCGTTGTGGCCGACAGAAGAGTGTTCAAAGAGCTGCACAAAGTCCTTCATCTTCATGCCGTAGTGGGTGCGGCAGTACAGGAATACAAGGCAGTATTGACCGCAGACCAGAGTGTTGTCACTTTGAAGGCGATGTTCGTTGTACAGGTAGCGACGAGCGTTGCGTCTCAGGAATCCTTGGTAGAATTGAAGATGTGGCGGTTGACCGTAGCTGTCAAAGAATTCAATTATTCCTCCTCCTTTGTTAAGGTAGAAAGCGACCCAGTGAGTGCCGTCTTCATTGTGTGGATCAGTGTTCACAATCATAGCAGTAGATGGTGAAATATAATGGGGCAATTGATCGGCAGCGTAGACACCAACATTCTGTACGGGCAGTTTAGCCATACACTTTTGTATCTCTAAGGTATTCATTCTACTGTGTCGACGCCACAGTCAGTAGTAGGAGTAGTAGTGCTAGTAGCAAAACAAAAGCAGGAACTGGCATCACTCTCACCATCGTCAGCGTAATTATCAGCGTCAGCGATATTTGTGCTTAGATGTAACCAACTGTGTAATGTGATGCAATTGGCTAGAGCGCATCGTGTGTGAGCTGTTCTGTGGTGGCGACATCGCACTGCGTTTGTTGATAGTAGACTGTTGATTGACGATAGTGATCCGCAGCCAATATCGTTGATATCCATGACATTAGTAGTACAGTGATCCGTGATGAAATTGTATCGTACAAACTCTTTTTTCTCAGCACCTTTGACGTAGACAATCGGTCGTTTGGCGATACATGCACGTAACTTTTCCTCTAGCACATGATACCAGATATCACCTTGGTCCCATTCCAATCCGTGACAGTGTTTTGTGAGCCAATAGCTTTCACGCAGTTTCTCTTGTGATAGGAAATCTCGACTGAATGGCGGTTTGGCGATATGATGCATTAGCAGTGTTCCACTGACCAATTCCAAGACGCACACTTCCTTCAGAATGTAGGCATTTGCGTTGTCCTTGAAACATTGAAAATCTACAATAATTGGAGATGCTAAATTTTTACGCGGTACTCTGCATAAACGATCCATCTTGTGCGAATGTTGGTTGTAGACTGAGGAGGAGGACGATGACGCCGCTGCCGACGATCTAACCGCCAAAGTCCACAGACACGTTGCGATGACGATCGATTTCGATGACGTTGTCAAACTCTGCGTATACCAGACAGTTGACAGTCTCTGTGAGCCCCGTGTCGAAAGCAATCTCCATACGCACACTGCCGTTGCGCACTAGGTTCCAATGAGTCGTGTCGCTTGCTGACATATCAGGTGTTAGATCGAATGCCATCAGACAGTATCCATCGTCGTAATCGTCTCTATTTATGAGATTACCAGCATCGCTAAAGTGTATGCCGGAGCCTGAAAACAGACTGTGATACGCCATCACGTATTTTCCCTTGCCGGTTTCGTAGTGTGGTTGTAGCGGTTTGGACGGCACTTGTTCACCGTCCACGTACAGCGAGAAGTAGTTGGTTTTGAAATTTTGAAAGTTAAATGGATTCTTTTTTAAATCGCCATTATAAGCGGCGTTGGTGACCAGTCCGACAATGATTCGTTTCGGCACTTGACCTAGAAACACATTGTCCAAAGTTTTGCTCCTCACTCCAAACGGCAGTGTGAATGTTTTCAATTGCACTCTGGTGATTGGGTATTTAGCTGTGCCGGTCTGAAGCGTCTTGCTGTGCGCCAACAGTACAGTGGGGCTAACTTTACACCTTCGTATCCAGAGATTCGCATCAACAATGTGCACCTTGTAGTCACCATCATCCGCCATAATGGAGAAGGAATCTTTTGATCGGATCAGTTTAAAACGCAGTTCCACACCGTTCAACAGGAACTTGTTCTGATTACACATGTCCACATGTAGGCGACCGAGCATATCGATTTCACGACTTTTATTTGTCATTTTTCGTCTCGCCTTTAGTCCATCGTTATCATCCAGAGTATTGTCCATATAGCCGGCGTCATCCGCGTTCCACAGTCCACATGTTAAATGTGATTTCCTAGCATCATAGCCGTAATTCATCAACGTTTCGATATACGCTCGATATGCATAAGTGTTGTTTTGTGGTGTGACCAGTTTCTGATTCATACTCATATCGACTTGACTGAATAACGTGTGCAGCCAATTGTTGACTGGGCCAAGTTTGTTCGATTCATCGGCATCTGCGATTGCCGCTCCTGTCGACTTGACAATAGACGCTGTAACTTCCAACATTGTTTGCGAAAGATCGGTGTATTCTTCGCCGTTGCCGGGCACAACAAACTCGATTGGCGAATCATCAGTCAGTGTGGAGATTGGTTTGTACTGAATCCATTTGCCGCTCTCGATACTGGTCTGCGTCGGCGGTAGGGAGAATAAGTCCAATTCCGTCTTGACGCATTCACACGACTTTTGATGTAGAAACGACATTGCTAGCGTGTGTGTTAATTGAATATATCGCGTACAGACGTTCTCCTCACTGCTTTCCTCGTCTTCCTCGTCTTCCTTCTAACTGTCCTCCTCTTCTTGCTGCTGCTCTTGGATGACGACGCCGACCTTCCTCGAAGGAGTTTCGTCAAAGACTGCGGTGTGACACGACGGCCGCCGAACATGGCGCGCTTCGCGTTCCTCTTACGCGAGAGCCTCGCGTTAGTCTTTCGCGCAGGAGTAGCGCGTCGGTGTTTCGCGGTATTCTTTCGTGTTACGCGACGGTGTTTCGCGCAAGAGCCGCCGCCGCCACTTAGCACACGTTGAAGTTTGCCATCCGCCCTGCGTTTTAGCGAGTCTGTAAACTGGCTGAAATGATCTCTAGCGGCTTCTTTGGGATCCCGCTGGTGCATGGCCATGTCGCCCAAGAATCCAACACCGGATTTCAACGCCTCTTTGGCCACAGCAGAGGCTCCCGACTTGAGTAGCGGTGTGATGGTGCGGAACATACCGCCTAGGAAACTGCCAATTCCATGTCCGCGCTGGTAGGGTGCACCGCGAAATACCCTATCGATACTGCCACCGGTCTGCTGCAATTGTTGGCGACGGTAGTAAGCCAAGTAGGGATCGTTTGTATTCATAATTGCTGAGCTACTCTTTTGAAATGAAGCTTCACGTACGACGTCCCAAAGAGGAATGACGCTTTTTTACTAGCGTGATCCCTTAGGTCAATATCGATCGTTTCAAATGTTCCTTTCATAACTGGCGCATGATGAGGACTGATGAAATGCACAGTCTTATGCGCGCCGTGTGTGTAGTTATCTCTGTCAATGTTGATAATCTTCAAAAGCGGCGCTGTAGTGTCGCCAATCAGCTGCGGTTCAATCAGATCACAATACACGTACAAGTGTGTCGGCAGTCCCATAGTCAGATTTGGTGGCCATATCGCTGTGAGGTCATTTGACAAAACGTTCTCGTACGGATCGAAACCCAACTGGAGAGACAGCGCTTCGGTGAAATGCACTTTGCTTATACCGTCCACCATTGTCGTGATCTTGACTCTGTCCTGCTCTTTGTCATACTCAAAGTACAAGTACTGGGTTACATCCTTCGCTTTATTGATCATTTTCAATAAATCGGTTATGTTCTTGTAATAACCGGGTTTCATCTTTAGCATAATGTGCTCGACGCTGAGTGTTACGGGTATACTCGGCAGAACGAGTTTATAGTCGAGCCAAATACACGATTCCTCGTCCACAGTCATAAAGGAGCATGGATAATGCGCTTCGACCAAAGCCATCTCCCACTCGCCATCGCCTTCTAATCGAATTTGTCTCGGCAGATGTGTAGTGTACTTGGACACTGTGTTTTTTGGAAAATAATCCTTTGAGCTGTTGCTGGGCAATGTCAAATAGAACTGGTTGCTATTAGGCATTTTGCAAATCTTGCGCTCCTACCCAAGAATTGAACTCGTCTCCGTAACCTGCCCACTTGACGAAATAACGCTTACTGCGACCACGACCCTTAGCGGCTAGTATTTCAGCAATCTTGAACAGATGGTCGTTTTATATTGTCACTTTTTGTAATTCGTATTCGTAAAACTGACCAGTCACTTGTTCACCGTTGAGATCCGCCAAAGTGTACATTGGTAGAGGCATCAATGTGTTTACACAACGCACCACAAACACTTCTTTACTCCAATTAGTCTCGTAACCTTTTGCGAATGTACCCTTATCCTTAGATATGCGCACTGTGGTGCCAACTGTCAGTTTTGCCTTAACACGACGCGGTATCTTACCGAACATGCGACGCCATACCTGATGCAATATTCGCTTATTGTCGACAGTCACATCGACTGGCCGTATTCTGTTGCCTAGACTCTTGTGAGCGCTGTTGTTGTATGCGCTAACCAGTTTGTCCAACACATCTACGTAACGATATGTGTTTTTGTAAGTCAAATATCGCCACATGCGTGTTTTCAAAGTGCGATTCACGCGTTCCACTACGGCCGCTTTAACACCTGGGTTTTGTGTAGTGACATAGATGATTCCGTATTGTTTGAATAACCTTTTCGTCTTGGCACCGGTGAATTCAGTACCTTTGTCAGTTTGTAAACAGCGAGGTGTGTCGGTCGCTTCGGCAAATATCTCCTCGAAAGCGTTGGCCACTTCAGCTCCTTCTTTCCGCCTCAACGTCCGCACATACAGGTGTTTGCTAAACACGTCTATTACAGTCAGTAGGTAGTTGACGCCGTCGTTGTGTTTACTAAGACCACGCATATCGTTCAAGTCCGCTTGCCACAATTCAAATGGACCATACACTATGTAAGGATTGCGCGGGAAACGCTTGCGTGCCGGTTTGTGCAATGTGTAAGTGTCCTGTGTTTGTACCCATTCAATCACTTTGCGTTTTGAAACTGGTTTTGCAGCTCGCGCTAAAGGAGCTACACCGCCATACGACGAAGGTTCGATAGGATTGTAATACAAACGCTCCATAATACTGAAAACCTATCCTGTGTACGTTTCCCACTTGTCCAAATTTGTTCTATTTGAAAAATCAAACTGCTCTGCCGCTCGCACCGGTGTAGATGTTACACGTTTTCCTCTAGCCGATCGTAGTCGATTTACTATCGGTGTTCTCAGTATTGATTCAGTTGATGTGTCTTCCACGTCATCGTCTGATCCTTCCCCTCCTGTGAATGATGATCGATATTCGGCATTTATTTCCTTTAGTGCTCTTAGATTATTCATATAGTCCTTTGGCACGTTCATCGCTTTCAATGCATTGAGCACTTCCCGCCATCCTGGCGGTGTGTAATCACGCATACGCACCTTTACTATGCAATTTAAGATATCCACTAGATTCGAGTCTGGGATTTTTACACCGTTGATGTACACTGAATAGCCACTGTCCCAACTGATTAAGCTGCCGTCACGTTTCATGAAACGTAAAAGATTGCGGGCATCAGATCTGTAAGTTTTGGAAAACGTTTCCACAATCTCTTCCACTGGGCCACCTTCCGCAGCGGGGTGCGCTCGTCGACTATTTTCAATCCCACCCGTCTCCACGATTGGTATGCTAATCGGTTGGCGTCTATTCTCTGCAATATGTAAGAAGCGATGTAACGCCTGTTTGTACAATTTCCACTTTTCACTATCGTCCATACGTTTGTTATTCAATATTTGTTGCATCTCCGCGTCGAGGCTGTTTTCACTGGATAGATTAGTCGGTCTGTTATCCGTAGCATTTGATTGCAGTCGATCAATCAACTCTTGCGGCACAACTACCATCTTCTTTGCATGTTCCATTTCTGTGCTAATGACTAGCTACTTTTCTAAAGTGTAACTTCACGCACGACGTTCCAAAGTGAAATGGCAAATGATTACCAATGTTATCTCTTAAGTCAATTTCCACACTGTCAAAAGATCTATTCATAACAGGCACATAGTGCGGATCGATGAATGATGTTGATTTATGCAATCCGTATACATAAGTAGACGTGGATATATTGACAATTTTCAATAACGGTGCGACTGTATCGCCGACCATCTGCGGCTCGACTAAATCACAATACACGTACATGTGTGACGGTAAGCCAAGACGAATGTTGGGCGAACGGATGCTTTTGTTAACTGCATCACCTTCCAGCGTCAATTCATTCGGATCGAACCCCAATTGAAGCGCTAACGTCGGACTTAATGTAATTTTTCCAACATCAGTTCCCATCGATACTTCAATGAATTTGTTGTATGAGTTTTCAACGGTGAACTTTACACCAAAAGTAATCGCTAGTTCTTGTGAATTGATATGATCACACAATTCTTGAATATTTGCGTAATCACCAGTCTTCAATTTAATTCTGTGGTTTTGTTTTGGAGTAGCTGACACTACTGGTGTTACATCGGCAGTGCTGTCCATAACCCGCGCCAACGCTTCTATGTTCACTTTTGCTTCCTCTTGCGGTTGTATGCAAATGTCAATTGTTTCGTCATTACCGACAGATAGAAATGTCATTGGATAGTGCGCTTCCACAAGTGCAATTTCCCAGTCGCCAGCGTCCAGTTGAATAGCTCTCGGCAAATGTGTTATATAATTTGCAACTGTATTTTTCGGATAATACTGCATCGAACTGTTGCTGGGCAGTGTCAAATAGAACTGATTGTTGATACCAGCCATTTTTATCTACTCAGTGCTGCTTGTAGTACTGCGCTCAAAAGTAATGGTATAAAGATTCCACCGCCTTTTTGTATGAGATACTTTCGTTTCTTAGACCAGCCTTCGCCGCGTTTCACCAATCGACGTAGCGTCGCCTTGTGTTTGCTTAACTGACTTTTACTCTTCTTCGCCAGAGGAACGTTACCTCGCAACACGTTGTATGCGCACTCACACACTGAGCGAATGCGGCTCTTGTCACACACCTTTAACAGTGCCTTCCGCTCCTTGGGTGTTGCGTGTATGAAAGCCGTAAGCAGAGCTGCGTCCTTCCGCAAGCACGACATGATCACTACTGATGGCGAAATTACCTTTTCTTTGGCAAGTACACATAGTTGGTAGAATCGTCTGGAAATATGCAACTTCGTATTCGCATATTCTCGTCTGTTGATTGTTTCAAGTCTATCAGTAGGTAGCCGTGTGGATTCCTAGTAGCGTCAGCGTACGCCTCCTCGATGAATTTCGGGCTGTCTGGATATATTTGTCTGGCCAAGTACCTAATCTGAACTCTATCTCTAGGATTCTTAAAACACACAATGTAATGTGCATTCAGTGAGATGTCCCTCTGCCCGCGTCCTTGATGAAACAAATTTTGTGTAATGAAAAACACACTAATGTTGCGATGATGGCAACCTTTTGTGAAAAGATCCACCACACGGTTGTCGGCCTCACGCATCATATCGTCTATAATCACAAGTATCGGCTCGTTACCAGAAAAATCCTCCAAGTTTGGTAGACCTTCTACGTGGTTAATGGTGACATTTTTCGAGTCGCCGCCACCATCACCACCACCACTACCATAATGCCAGTTTATACTGGTAAATGGCGTGTCACACATTTCTGTAATGTGTTTTATAAACTTTGACACAAACTGAGACTTGCCACAACCCGAAGGTCCCGCCACAATGGCTGAGAACGGATGTTTCCACATCAAGCCCATGATTACTACTGAGCTACTAAACACCTCACAGTTACCATACTAACACTCTTAAACTTACTACCAAAGGACATTTTTGGGGTTAAGTGAAATAAATAACACAGTGGTTATGTTCTGAACGTGACTATAAGTATTGACTACGAAAACTAATTTACAAAGGTATTTACATAATCTTCAAGTCTTGCTTTACATAAACTCCAAAGGTGTGAATCTGCTATTGGAACCCCTCGGGCTGCGCTTCACCAAGCGAAGGCGTTCTCCAAACCCGCTGTTGTAGCGCTCGATGTCGGTGTTGCTCAGGACCTCGTTGAAGCGCCTAGGCAGGTAGACTCGCAGAAAGAAGTCGTCCCCGACCTGCCCCTCCAGGATCACGATGATTGTCTCGCCAAAGGGTGTGATGGCTCGCTCCATCGCAGTGATGAGATAGCCGCATTCCTCTCGGAGATCGGCTATCCTGGTGTAGAGCGGAGAGTCAGACTTGCAGTTGTTGAGGGTAGCTCTCAGGTCCGCGGTTGTTGCAGTGCCGTTCAAAATCGAAAACTCTGGCTTGAAAGTGCTGCTGCTCGACATCTCTAGTAGTAGTTGGAGTAGGTCTATGTGAGGCGTCGGTCTGGTGGCGAATGATGCTCAATCGGGCGGGGCTCCGCCTTATAAACCCTCGCCGCCATTTTCTTCTACGTGGGTGGTCCGAAGGGTCGGGCGCAGGTGTTCACACAAAAAACCGACGCGTCGAGACCTGTCTGGGAATGCGGATGCTCTAGTTGAATGCCGGCGCCACTCGTTGTTTCTTCCTCACAGCTCGCTTCTTTGGCGTTGGCTGCAAAACTGCACTGCGTTGTGTAACAGTTTGAGTTAAGCCTGTCATTTTCGGTACTCCTGTTGATTTATAGATCCACATGTTTTCCACTTTATCAACTACTTGTTTAACACTTTGGTGCATTTCACCATCTTTGTCCAAAAATAAACCGCACATGAACACCATATCTGTACCATCGTACATTTCCATTTTCAATAAAATTTGTCCTTTGTTTCCTGGGTTTTGAACTGCGAAAGTATTCCCATCGTTCATCCATGACACTATGGGAGAATCATCTGTTGGTTTTGGCACCCATCCTGGTTTCTTGGTTTCCACTTCGATGGGAGTTGGCCTCCTTCGTCTCTTGCAGGCAGTGGTCGGTTTTACAAATGACGACTGAGGTGATGCCAACGTCTGATCACTAGCATTATTGTTCATAACCTCAATCTCCTGAATAAACGATTTGATATAGTCGTCCGCAGAAGCGTAAGCGTCCATGTTCACGTCCTTACCGTGTGACTTCAACCGTACTACTGACTGGTGGTGCGTCTGCTCACCCTTGAAGTAAACTGTACGCACTCGCTGTGACACATCTTGTTGCAATAGGTTAGATGTTTGATTTTTTCACCCAACATCAGTTCCATCGGTCTGCGGAATCTAATTTCATCTATTGCGATTTGAGTCCACGTTAATTGTTGTACATCCTCGCACGGCTCGTAAGTGTACTGTGTATTTAGCTCCTCGTTAAATTTAACAGTCTGTTTTCTTTTCTTCATAGTTATATTCTTTCACATGATATTCAATATTTTTGTTTTCTTCAAAAGTATGCTGTTTCATATGATATTTTCTCTCAAACACATCTCTCGCTCTATCCAACACTAACTTGATTGCGAGTATTTCTCGGATGTTGTTACGTTTATAACGTATTTTGTTCATTGATGTGGTGATTACTTTTCTTGCGTCATCCGCACTGGTCATCTTTGGAGCACGTATCGACTGTTACTACCTGACTAGCGTCGAAGGTTCTGGAACGAGTCCACAAGTGCATACTTATGCATTGTCAAAGATATGTTCAACTACATTAATGAAATTGTGCGAGGTTAGGATGTTGTTGTATCTGCAGTCAATGTGCATGCCGTAACTCTTCATCACTTCTTTAGCCTTATTCACTATGTTTATGCCGTTGGGGACATTTTCTCTACAGTAGCACATTGTAAATCCTTCTTCCTTTGCTTTTTTCAAGGCTTGTTTGAAATTCCTCTTCTGTGTTCGAATGCACTTGTATTCGCAAACTCCGTACTGCTCTAGAAGGGTTTCCCTAATCATCACACAAAATATATGCTTCAGATTTGCATCTTCAGGCAACACTGCCACTTTAGGTGTCTGTTCGATCAGCGTTTGATTCATGGATTGGTTTTCCATACACAATATATCATTTGTAGTTTTAAACTCGGAATTTGTTTGATCTAGCTTTCGGTTATTTGTCAGCGACTTTGTAAGTGATTGTAGCAGCCGTTGGTTCTCGTTTATAAGTCTGTACTGACCATGTTTTCTAATGGAAGGTAAGACTTCACTTGTAACCCATCTTTTGAAAGCTTTGGCTTCTGGTTTCAAGGAGCGTAAGATAAGGGAATACAATCCAGATTCGTTGATGACGGTAGACTGTAATTGGAAGTTAAAGGGGGGTGTATCGATACACCCCCCTTTGCTGTATATGTTCAAAGCATTACACCTATCTTCCTCATCAACATTAATCCGCACTGCTTGTTTTGTATCTTGATAACCTAGTATTTGAGCTACATCCTTGGCTTTGAACCACGGATTATCGCTGCTATCAAACAGTACAGACAAAGGCTGGTCTTTAAACACATAGTAGGTTAAGTGAGCCATTTTCTAGGTTAGGTCAAAACGTCGGGTGAACACTGACAGAACGACCCACAGCCTATTACACAACCACACACTTCAAACTCCCGAACAAGAATGAGCCCGTGGGTGTTTGACAACTGGTGTTCTGTCGATTTAATTACTAGGGGGAGATTTTCGCTCCCCCCTAACACATAATGGGTTAGGGGGAGATTTTCGCTCCCCCATACGTCAGGAATTGTTGAAGACTAGAACAAGAATGAGACCGTGGGTGTTTGACAACTGGTGATTTATTGCTCGGAATTCGACGCGGGTGGTCTATAATTATGGGTTCCTAGAAGGGTCAGCCATCTTCCCGTCGAGGTATCAAATTACAGCATCCGCATTCCCAGACAGGTCTCGACTTGTCGGTTTTTTGTGTGAACACCTGCACCCTCCAGTCGAGGTATCAAATTACAACATCCGCATTCCCAGACAGGTCTCGACTTGTCGGTTTTTTGTGTGAACACCTGCACCCTCCAGTCGAGGTATCAAATTACAACATCCGCATTCCCAGACAGTAGACTGGACGCGTCAGTCGGTTGTGCGAACAGCTGCCTCGGTGCAGAGTACTTGAAGGGGGGTGTATCGATACACCCCCCTTTGCAGTATATGTTCAAAGCATTGCAATTATATTCTCCTCAAAATTTGCATTCACTGGTAGTTCAATTGACCGCAAGCGCTGATGGGCTAGCTCTGTTGGTTGTAGCGTTACCCTGTTCAACTCTTGTATTAATTATCCAAAGTATGTCATGTGGGTACTGAGAATACTCGGCTTGACGAGGAGATTCCAAAAATGCAAAAAAAAAAGGTCAAAAGTGTGGTGCGGGCCCCTTTTTTGTAAACATCATCCAAAGTGTACGATGTGGGTACTCAAATGACTCGGCTCGACTAGACGAACAAGAATCTGCAATCAGAATTCAAATCCGACTTATGGTAACCGAGATAGCCCCCCCCCTACATCGTCCAAATGTACGTTGTGGGTACTCAAATTTCTCGGCTCGACTAGACGAACAAGAATCTGCAATCGGAAATCTGATCCGAGGTTAGGTTAGGTTAGGATGGGTTAGGTTAGGTTAGGTTAGGTTAGGTTATGTTAGGTTAGGTTACGTTAGGTTAGGTTAGGTTAGGTTTGGTTAGGATGGGTTAGGTTAGGTTAGGTTAGGTTAGGTTATGTTAGGTTAGGTTAGGTTAGGTTAGGTTAGGTTACGTTAGGTTAGGTTAGGTTAGGTTAGGTTAGGTTAGGTTAGGTTACGTTAGGTTAGGTTACGTTAGGTTAGGTTAGGTTAGGTTAGGTTAGGTTAGGTTAGGTTAGGTTAGGTTAGGTTACGTTAGGTTACGTTACGTTAGGTTAGGTTAGGTTACGTTAGGTTAGGTTAGGTTACGTTAGGTTAGGTTAGGTTAGGTTTGGTTAGGTTAGGTTAGGTTAATATTCGCAACAAAAAAAAATTCGCAAAAAAAAATTCGCAAAAAAAAAATTCGCAAAGTGTCACAGACGAGACCTCGGGGGGGGGGGCTCGGGGGGGGGGGGGGCTCGGGGGGGGGGTGCTCCTCCTGACTCCTCCTGGGGTCGGAGACTCCATTCTACCCTACTCTTTATTTATTTCAATATTTCCAACGAATACTCAATCGGTTTTACCCCACAGATATTGCTATTAGCCAGCGTTTGACTCAACCAGGTCAGAATAAAATTGGTATATCAGACCAACTAGACTAAACGTGTCCCAAAAATAAGTATACAACTTCATAAATCAATAAAATGTTAATTACATAATTTACGTTAGCCAAATTGGTATATATATGATAGCAAATAACCTCAAGATTTATTCTCAGTAGCTAATACTTACTTGTTTACAATGTCTACAATCAAGTCAGAAGCATAGATGATGTTTTAAAAAGAACATTTTTAATTTCCCCACTGTTTGAGGCCGACAATAACATCACTCATGTGAGTTGGTCTCCCCGTTCCCCTGATTGATTTGACTCCATGCGATTTTTTGTTTGGTGATACGTAAAATACCAATTCTTAATACCTCCACTGCTATCGCACCTCTTGGAGCTAAGGCAACGAATAACAGTTGTAGCACAAGTATCAATGAGACCACCCTAGAATGTACTCGACTACAAGGTTAAAGTTTGCCGAGGTGAACACATTGAACATTTATGGTGTATGAGAAACACGTGAGAATATATCCTTTCTTAATATCTAAGTTATTCTTACGGTGTGGTTGAAACTTACTTGTGATATACCAACAAAGTTGTGTACTTCGTTTTGGGACACCCTGTACTATACTCGACATTTAACGTGATGTACCCTCGTTAGCAATCAATTCAACGGATTCAATGTATAATACATAATGATTATTTTTATCTCTGTGTATTATTAATCATCGTATTACTGATTTTATCGTAATGTCTTTACTAATTAGTTTGCATTAAATTAACTATATAAATATATACTATAAACTCAGACCTGCAACTCTTCCCTTCTAATACCACAGAATAGCAATAGCAATGTATATTTTACCATCGTAGGACGTAGTGTTTTGGGGAGGGTTGCAATTTCATTTTTGAAATTCATTCAAAAATCATTTCATTTATCATCATCATCATCATCATCATTCATTACATCATTCATATTTTCTAATTTTTTTCAATGTTTTTGTCGAAACGTACGTAATCCTGAAAGGATAACCCTTGGATCAGATGGTGGACTGTCAGGTACTTTAACCTTTTTTTAATAACGAATTTCCAATCAAACGATATCAGCATGAGCAATCAGATCTAATAACGAATTCGCACGCAGCACGCTGATGTGAGGGAAGTGAATTTCCACATAACAACTTTTAAAACTCAAAACCAGTGTAAAACCATACATTTAATCTAATTTTATTGAAATCTTAAAACAATGATTTTGTTGGATGTTCTGATGCTCCTGGTTTCATTTACCTGCAATGCGTGGAATACAATTTCGCACATTATAAGGTTAGAATAAGGTCCAGCCAGGCTTGAAAGTAAGCGTGAGGTTGCTGGGAATGATAAAAGTACATCAAAAAATAAATAACAGGCTTTTCTAATGTAAAACCCCCTTAAGACAATGTGTTTAGTAGATAAACATTTTCTTTAATACCTCGGTAAATGCTAGAATGACGAGAGATGGCTTAAAACTTTCGCCTCACTAATTCCCATCTTTTGACATGCATTAATGTAACATAAATCACGTTAGGAACTTCTATGGTGCTCCCGAGCTTAAGTTTCACCGTGCGGGTCATGCTAATAGTTCACTTTCCATAGGAAATTCACTAATAACCACAAAATAATTATACTCGATTTAATATGTAATATTTAACTATCTATGCCATACTGGCATGAACTATAAACATATCCTGATATGACTACGTGTCAGTTAAATGTTAAGTATTTCTTACTTTTTATTTCTAAAAATATCGTTAACGCAACTTGTGTCACTGTGTACTCGTATGAAGTGAACAAAACAAGGCAAGCGTAATACTAAGAGGTCAGTGGTGGGAGGGGGAGCGGAGTTGCTGAAATTGCAACGATGTTTACCCGAAGTTCATAAAACCACCGCAAAGGAACCACGAGCTTTTCATGAACATTTCACTATGAATAAAAAATATTTATTTTTGAAAAAACATTGTATATGGTCGTTTTACTGAGAAGAGGATAAAACGACAGTTTATTTGTTGTTTATACTCATTAATTCTCATTAAGCTGGGTTGTAATTGAGAAAAACTTAAATATTAATAAATATTTTAAATTATGCTGAAATGTACATTGTATGAAATCTGTTAGGTTCATCGACATACAGAGATCAATCAAGGAAACGCATATTTTATTAAATAGTTAGATATTAAAAAAACAATGTAATGAATCTATTTTAAATAGCAATTATTGTTGTGTTGTGTTACTTGTTTACACATGTTTGATTCGGCTCGAGACATGCCGGTGGATTTATACACAGTAAAAGAGATAAATAGTTCAATGCTAACGATCAGCTTATCCAAGCAATTACCATCAAAGTGTTCGGATGTAATTGAACTGATAATCTACATCGTAACATTACCAACTAGTACGTCATCACAAATAAACTGTTCCGGCTTAAACCAGTTAGGGAATTTACAAAGTTTTTGCTCCACTTTTGTAGAAGATTTTGGCAATTTACACAACTGAAACGGTGAAAACTATGTTGCTATAGGTTGTATAAGTGTTACTTATAGTGTTTTCAATATAACATTTATTTAGAATATACATTTGGTTAAGAAATTTTATGAGTAACGCATCAACAAAATTCGTAAATCATTGCAGGTGAACGTAAGATCACTTTGCCGATCACTGAGCTCTGTGTTATATCTGGAGTCACTACTCTTTGACTAAATATTTCCCAAAAGCGTGCCGTCTAGTTCAACTTTTTAATCTGCTGTGTTGTCACCTTGGGGTTAGATGGACCAATCAGTGCATTGGGTGGACGCTGTCAAAATTCAAAGTCGCCGACCGGTTGTCTATTGTAGGGTTTACTGTCAACAGTTAACATTGGATTTGAATTTAATATTTGGCTTATCCATAAATGTTATTATGTTGATGTGTAAGTACAATAAATAATTAAATTAACCACCCAAGTGCCCGTTTTTTCAATGTCATTCACCAACTACCCTAAACCTAGAAACAAGACTATTTTCGTGTTACCTAAATCATTGCTTAGCTTAAAGATGATTGGTTACTTTTTATTTAAATAAATTCGCAAGGTTTCAAAGTTTATTTTAACACCAGGTTTCGACTTGTAATGTACTTTAAAACAATGATAATGGTTTTGAAAAATCACTAAATTTACATTGATTTAAATGAGCAATAAAACGACTATACCACCAAACCGTCAAAAACTCCCACAATGCATCAGTAAAACACATTGGCCAACATAACGACCAAAACACAGCGGCACGCTTTTCTAACATAGAGTGGTGACTCCAGATATACCATAGAGCTCAGTGTCTACAACACAGAACAGCAGCAACGCAGTATCGGCATCGATCAAAGATATTGTTGAAACCACGCCTCCTCATTGGGCGTTGCTTGGACTTGGACTGATTACATTTCTAGATCCCCTACAATGTATAGGTACATTTTGCAACGTTAGAAATCCTGTATATAAAAGTGAGCCCTTCTATCATTTAGGGCATAAATTCGTACAAATAAAATGTACAGGTCAATCAAAACTCGTTACACCTCCATCGGAAGAATCATCATATCTACGACTGCCACTTTTGATGTTTATGTTTATTTATAAATAAATATAAGCACTTTGCAATAATTATGTTGGTTTTAAAGTTGTTATTATTCCACCCAATTAGGAATTCCATTATTCCATTTCCTAGCTGCGGTTGTATTTATAAACTTTACTGTTTCTACCTATAACTTGATTGAATGTATAAATTGTAATTGAAAATGTCTCTGTAGCTTATCACTTATAAACAATTTAACATATTAAATGGTCACATTATGAATTTTAATTTATTAAATTGTAAATAAATAGTCGTAACCTGGTAAAATACTTAAAACTATGCAAGTTTTTTCCTTTGTTTGACCCCCTCTTTACCCACCCAAAGACTAAAATAGTCGCTTAATTTTGGAAAAACTTAAATAGAGCATGAATTTAAATAATTGCCGACTGCGTGATAGTATTTAAATTCTATGATGTATTTATTATTTATACTATTGGATTTTTTGTTAGTGAATTTCCTATGGAACAGTGAACTATTAGCATGACCCACACGGTGAAACTTAAGCCCGGGGCCACCGTAGAAGTTCCTAACGTGACTCCCTGGACACTTTTTGGGGAGTTGTTAAAAATTATATATACATAGAAATGTGTATGCACTTTAGCGGTCGCGTTTTTTGCCCGATTTACTTCAAATTTGGTAGGGTCATTCCTTCCTATAATCAGTTGGACAAGTTCGTTGGGCAAAACAATTGGAAACTCTAACCCACTTTTTTTGGGATTTTAATTTTTCAAATTTTGAGTTTTTGGTCCCAAAAAAGGTCAGAAAACCCTCTACATTCGGGACGGAAATGTCCGAAAATGTTAAGCCCTCTTCCATTATTTAGTACAAATATTTACCGAGTTATAAAAGGAAATATAAATTGACTAAACACAGAACGTTGTCTTATCGGGATTTAACGATGGAAAAGGCTGTTTTTCATATCTTGATGTTTTTTTATTACCCCTTATTCCCCCACACCATCCTGATTGGACCTTCTCCTAACATTATTATGCACAACATTGTTTTCCCAGCATTGCATGTAAATATAACCAGGAGCATCAGAACAGCCAAAAAATTATATGTGTTCAGATTTTCATAAAAATTAGAATAAGTCTGTTTTAACACAGTTTTTGATTTTTACACTGTTTTTTTTAGGTAGAAATTCACTTCCCTCATGCCAGCCTGCTACATGCAAACTCGTTAACTCATTTTAATGGGGTCTGTAAAATGATTTCGTATTTTTAGTAATATTTGCAGACAAAGTCAATAGCATATGCTCTTACTTCTGGAAATAAGCTTCTGGAAATAATATTTCAAAATTATTCACTGAAATGTGTAATGCAAAAACTCATTCAATCGATAATTCATATGTGATAAAATAATGTTTGAATTAAAAATGTTAAAACAAGCCACCCGATGTATTAAAACTGACGGCTAAGACTCTGCATATTTATTTATTTTAAAAATTAAAAATTAAAATCTGAATTACTCTTTGCTATATTGTACAGCATTTCTTGATTTTATTTTTACACTGACATGTTTTTATAACTTATAACTCAACTCATTTTATGTAGAAAGATTATTCGTATGACTCATTTGTTGTAACGAAGTCCGCGATCACATTGGAAGCACTAACAACAAGTTATTTTTACAAACAACACTGGTTTTTTATTTCTTCATATATTGCAGAAACCGTGCAAAGCTAAAATCGTAAAATTACCTGATAAAAATAAAGCAAACCGAGTGTAAAGAGCCAAATACTTTGAGCCTATTCACTGAATCCTTGTCTAAATATTTCCCGCGATATTATACAAAATGAACAAATTAGAAACAAGAAAAAATCGCGATTTATAACACTTTCATTAATTAAAGCTTCCTAAAATAATACTTTAGAGTAATTTTGAGTTATTATAAGATAATTTTGGTGTTTCATACATTTGTGATTTATTTATTTGAATAGTCTTACTTGTTTCTTTAATTTGTTTTGCTTGAAACCCAATTTATTTATTTTCTTATTAAAGAGCACATTTCAAAAAGCAATCAGCTTTCTATGAAATATCTATAGCAGTAAGATAACACTAATTGCTTAAAACATCTACCTTGATGCCTTGATTTTTACAACAATTGATTTACTGTATTTATTTCAAACTTAAACATTTGAAAAGAAATTAGTATAAATTATGCATTGGCCCAGGCTGAAAAAATACCAAAAGAAATATGACCGTCAGCCTTATCAGTTAACACTAAAATGGGCTAATTGAGGTCAATTTATACTGGTGTTACATCACGGGTTTCAAGTCCTAATTGCTACTTTGCCTGTTATCCCAGGGTTCCGCTTCCAGTTTTATTGTAAACTTATCAAATTACATTGGAGTACAGTAATACGAGCTGAAGTTGTACACAAAAATAAATTTAAAAATCTGATGATTTACTGATATTAAATTATTTAGATGAATAATATTACTAACCCTAAAATAATAGCGGTTTGAATAAATGTATTTTCATTTAGCTTTGGTTTATAATTAACGTTTACATTTTTATGAATTTGTAACAATATTTTTAAAATTTACATATTTGCAAAAAATTTACATAAGATGTTTTCACATAATACAAAGGAAAAAATATAGCTTTCTTGATTTTTGTTCCCGTGATTTATTTTAACCGTATATAAAAACCGGTTGTTTCGTCCTCGTTTCATTTACTAAACGTATTATACTTAAACATATTTAGCAGATACAATCCGCTAGTAAAAACAATTTGTAAAAAAATCCTTTCAATGCTTTCCCTAGTACCTCAGTTAAGAACAAACATAGCATAACATAAAATAACATAATACAACATTAATAACATTAATGATGGTATTAATATTATTACTTTTAATACCTTATAATATAATGATGTGACTTTCAAAGATATAACTGACGATAGTTTTAAATTTAATATCTTAATTTCATAAATGTACGGTTTATATTAAATGGAACACTGGAGTCCCAGTGGAGTCCCTAAGTAGAGGAGAAACCACAAAGAGACCCCACAATCGGCGCTTTTTTCCCATGTTATTCTTATGGGGATCAGTTTTTGCGCCGACACCCGATCCCGCCCTACACAAGTTTCCTTGTTAGCCCATAAAATGTTGCGGTTCCGTTAGTGTTAAAGCTTGCAAGTGGCTCGTTGTTAGGTAGATAAATAATGTCCAACCCTTGCCTATATTAAATATATTTTCCCAATCCCCATCCCTCCTCTATATTTTTTAAAATTAATTTTCAAATTCAGGCTAAAAAACTATCTTTAGTGTTTATGGTCCGATTTGTCTGCAATTTGGATATGTTATTGTCCTAGGCAAGTGGTTTAATAAATTCCACTTACATATCCCAAATTCACTATTACGGTCAAATTAAAAAATATTTTTGAAAAATACTGTCAATTGCCAACTTCTTTATTTACTGTCCGATTTGTTTAAAACTTGGATATGTTATTGTCGTAGGCAAGTGTTTTAATAAATTACACTTACATTTCCCAAATTCACTATTACAGTCAAATTAAAAATTATTTTTGAAAAATACTATAGTGCCAATTGCCAACTTCTTTATTAAATGTCCGATTTGTCTGCAATTTGGATATGTTATTGTCCTAGGCAAGTGGTTTAATAAATTACACTTACATTTCCCAAATTCACTATTACAGTCAAATTAAAAATTATTTTTGAAAAATACTATAGTGCCAATTGCCAACTTCTTTATTAAATGTTCGATTTGTCTGCAATTTGGATATGTTATTGTCCTAGGCAAGTGTTTTAATAAATTTCACTTACATATCCCAAATTCACTATTACGGTCAAATTAAAAAATATTTTTGAAAAATACTGCCAATTGCCAACTTCTTTATTTACTGTCCGATTTATTTAAAATTTGGATATGTTATTGTCCTAGGCAAGTGTTTTAATAAATTCCACTTACATATCCCGAATTCACTATTACGGTCAAATTAAAAAATATTTTTGAAAAATACTGCCAATTGCCAACTTCTTTATTTACTGTCCGATTTGTTTAAAACTTGGATATGTTATTGTCGTAGGCAAGTGTTTTAATAAATTACACTTACATTTCCCAAATTCACTATTACAGTCAAATTAAAAATTATTTTTGAAAAATACTGCCTATTGCCAACTTCTTTATTTACTGTCCGATTTGTTTAAAATTTGGATATGTTATTGTTGTAGGCCAGTGTATATGCACCATCCACATTTTACAAATATTGCGGTTAAATTTTAAAAAAAATTGGAAAAATACTGCCAATTGGCAACTTCTTTATTTATGGTCTGATTTGTTTAAAATTTATATATGTCATTATTCTAGGCTAGTGTATATGTACACACCATCCACATTTGACAAATTAACTATAATGGTCAAATTAAAAAAATATTTTGAAAAATATACTAACAATTTCAAACTTCTTTATTTACTGTCTGATTTATTTTCGGATATGTTATAGCTCTTATATAGGTAACAAGACCACACTACCACACGTTCCATTACCCATTTGTCTTTTTTGTTTGTTTATTTTGCTGTAATCCCAAAACTGACTTTGCTGTTTATTGTCCGATTTGCCTACACTTTGGATATTGTCCTAAGCATTTATTGTCTGATTTATTTTTGGATATGTTATAGCCCCCAACTATTATATCTAAAATTACAATATTATTTCCACCTATAATACAGTTGATGTGTTGTTTGTTTTGCCGCAACCTAAAAACTAACATTGGTATTTGTGTTTTTACAAAACTATATTTTGCGGTTGGATTAAAAAAAAAATAAATGCAAGCTTATTATATTTGCCACAAGCTTATTATATACATCCAGCTGTTATATTTGCCACATTTCCAATATTGTTGTGACCCTCTCAACTACCTCTCATTGTAATATAATAAGTAATCCACAAAATATTTATGGTCAGAACTGCCTAAATTTTGGATAGCCAATGCGATAGCAAAAAATAAATTTTTAAACCCCAAAACAACTAAACACAAAACACTAATCTTTCTTTGTGCTTGTTTGGAGTAGTCTTTATTTTATCCAACTTAATTTTAATTTTGCAGTTAAAATCAAACTTCCCACATTCTAGCTCCCTTTCCAGCCAGTGGTTGGAGACATAAAGGTTACGAATATTTTCAAACTGTACAATATATCTTTTTCTACCCCTATGTTGGACTTGTTTAATAGCGCACCATATTCCAAATCCTCCAGTCTACTACATTCTTTAAATTTAACATTGCCTTTAATATCTTGCATCTCTATGTCTTCTTGTCCAACATCATCCCACTCATTGTTACGGAAACTTAGGTTTTCTATTTTTGGAAAGGAATTGCCATAAAATGTTGCGGTTCCGTTAGTGTTAAAGCTTGCAAGTGGCTCGTTGTTAGGTAGATAAATAATGTCCAAATCACCGCTGTATGGCAACACGCTATAACCTTGCCTATTCTTATTTATCTCTATAAATACAGTTTTACAGACACCTTTAACATAGTATACACCCCTCCGTCCATCCTTTTCTGCCAACACTCCCACAAACTTGTTGTTTACTACAAACGCATACACTATATAATGTCCATAATGCTCTAGATCCTCCCAACGTCGCAGGAAGTAATCTTTTAATTTATCCTCTCTTTCCCTTCTTTCTTGTTCTTTAGCCAACTGTGCTTTGTATTCCTCTGCAACAGTATTTTCCACATATTCCAATGTCTTCTAATTCCAATTTCCTCTTTTTGGAACAACTCTCTAAGAAAGGCTTGGAAAGTGGCTCTATTTCTTTAATAGTGTATGGGTACAGTTTATTGGTCCGGCTTCTTAAAACGTAGGGAGTAAGGTTAGGACTTTCCACTAAGCCTAATTCTTCTAAATTGATGTGTTTAGGTATAGTGGAGAAAGGTGTATTTGATTTTGTAAAACATGTGCCCCCAGATTTGATGTAACACTTATGCTTTACACTTATGGCATCAGGAAACTCCTCTATTGCCTCTACATAGTTAGTTGGTAAACAGTTAAAGCTAAATGCAGATAGAGCACACTTTATTAACTTTTCCCTTTGTGTACTATCTTTTGGCAGTTTTAGTTGTACTCCAGTTATCTTCCCCCAATATGCGTATTGTAATAAATCATTAAACACTAAACAACAACTGTTTTGTAATTGATTGGCAACTTTCACCCACATCTTATGCAGAGGTACAGCATAGAATGGAGCATTTTTAAAGTACCGTTTGTTGTCTTCTATTAGACTTAAACAATCTCTTAAAGGTTCAAACCCCTTACCAAAACCTCTACAATAGATTGTTGCCTCTAACCTTGTTATTCCATTCTCTCTAGCTAGTTTAGACGAGAACGTTTCTTTTAGTCTCGCACAGTTTACAAAGTTTATTATATGGTTTCCTATACTTTTAATTACTCCAGGGCTTGTAATCTGGCATATAAATTTATTATATATTTTTACCCTGCTATTTACATTAAACCATGTTAAACAGTCTTTACTAACATTATCTACAATAACATTATATCCATTCGCCCCTTGGTAGCAAAAGTTAAAGTTTTCTGTAAGATATTGGCACATTTCCTCTTTATTAAATATTCCAGCCAAATCTAGTGTTATATCGAAATCCATAAGATAGTACATTTCTTTTTCCAGATCTTGCAGTATCTTTGGAAGATCTTCCAACAAATCCTTAATTTGAACATTTGCAAGCTCTATTTTATAGGGAATTGCTATAGGATCATCATACTTTTGTTTAATTTGGTCAATATCTTTCTTTATTATTTGTAACACACCCTCGCTTTGGGAGAATGGTAGTTTGGCCACAACACCATGTCGAGCTAAAGAGAACTTTTTAAATATTCCTCGTAAGTAGCTATTAAACGAGCCACATATTTCCTTCTTAACTTTAAATTTATTCCGAACGTCCCCATCACAATCCGTAACATTGGTTATCTTAACTAACATTATGTTATCACAAAACGCATCCGTTATAGATGTTAAGTTATTTAATTTTGGTTCGCCCTCGCAATAGTTTATATTACCTATGTCTGTAAGAAGGTTATTATTACGTAGATTTTCTAATAAAAACCATATACCGAATCTTTCGTTAGTAGGTTTAATCCCAATAAATGGCTAACAGAGTACATTTCTTTTATACAAAAAAGTAGCGGAAACATGTAAACAGTACAGATTACACTATAGGTATATATGTGTTGTAAATATATGGATATTGTATATAAACATAGGCGAGCGGTAAGTGTAACATGTACGTGGACACCCATATGCAAATATGGAATACCCACTATTAATATAATTCCAAATTCGACTAATTAAGTTTATAGTCTCAATATAATTAACATATTAACATTAGTACCCAAACTGTCGAAATTCTATAATTCTATTCTTAGTCCTTGTATTAGGTTTTGTACTATTAAACCCTACATCCTGTGCAGTAGAGTAATATATGTATTTAATACGCACATTCTACAAGACCTGTACATCTGTTGTATAAGCAGCAGAATAGACGTCTCATTGTGTTGTTGTAAAGTAAAACATAAATGTGCTGGATACAACCGGCCAGATATTAGACAGGAAATGTGTTGGAAGTGTATTGCCAAAGACAAATCACATAGTGCAGCATGTAATCAATCCATTACTATTTAGACAGTATTGGTACAACATCCGATATATTAGCCAAACCCAGTCCAAACATTGTGTCCTCAAAATGTTATGATTGTGTTAAATTTGTTTATATTACATATATTTCTTACACAATTTACAAACTATTTTTGTGTCAGTTGACAGAACCTGTAAAGTTGTGTAAAATGGCTGTAAACCAGTATCTGTGCCTGTGTCGTAATGTGTTGGAGTGTGTTATTGTGTCTCTGCATTTGTGTTGTTTTATAAACTTTAAATATTACTATGTCCTTATACTCTTACTATTTCTGTTACTATAATATTATTTTTTTACTGTTTGTTTTCCAAGTTTGATTGTGGGTTTGGCTAATATATCGGATGTTGTACCAATACTGTCTAAATAGTAATGGATTGATTACATGCTGCACTATGTGATTTGTCTTTGGCAATACACTTCCAACACATTTCCTGTCTAATATCTGGCCGGTTGTATCCAGCACATTTATGTTTTACTTTACAACAACACAATGAGACGTCTATTCTGCTGCTTATACAACAGATGTACAGGTCTTGTAGAATGTGCGTATTAAATACATATATTACTCTACTGCACAGGATGTAGGGTTTAATAGTACAAAACCTAATACAAGGACTAAGAATAGAATTATAGAATTTCGACAGTTTGGGTACTAATGTTAATATGTTAATTATATTGAGACTATAAACTTAATTAGTCGAATTTGGAATTATATTAATAGTGGGTATTCCATATTTGCATATGGGTGTCCACGTACATGTTACACTTACCGCTCGCCTATGTTTATATACAATATCCATATATTTACAACACATATATACCTATAGTGTAATCTGTACTGTTTACATGTTTCCGCTACTTTTTTGTATAAAAGAAATGTACTCTGTTAGCCATTTATTGGGATTAAACCTACTAACGAAAGATTCGGTATATGGTTTTTATTAGAAAATCTACGTAATAATAACCTTCTTACAGACATAGGTAATATAAACTATTGCGAGGGCGAACCAAAATTAAATAACTTAACATCTATAACGGATGCGTTTTGTGATAACATAATGTTAGTTAAGATAACCAATGTTACGGATTGTGATGGGGACGTTCGGAATAAATTTAAAGTTAAGAAGGAAATATGTGGCTCGTTTAATAGCTACTTACGAGGAATATTTAAAAAGTTCTCTTTAGCTCGACATGGTGTTGTGGCCAAACTACCATTCTCCCAAAGCGAGGGTGTGTTACAAATAATAAAGAAAGATATTGACCAAATTAAACAAAAGTATGATGATCCTATAGCAATTCCCTATAAAATAGAGCTTGCAAATGTTCAAATTAAGGATTTGTTGGAAGATCTTCCAAAGATACTGCAAGATCTGGAAAAAGAAATGTACTATCTTATGGATTTCGATATAACACTAGATTTGGCTGGAATATTTAATAAAGAGGAAATGTGCCAATATCTTACAGAAAACTTTAACTTTTGCTACCAAGGGGCGAATGGATATAATGTTATTGTAGATAATGTTAGTAAAGACTGTTTAACATGGTTTAATGTAAATAGCAGGGTAAAAATATATAATAAATTTATATGCCAGATTACAAGCCCTGGAGTAATTAAAAGTATAGGAAACCATATAATAAACTTTGTAAACTGTGCGAGACTAAAAGAAACGTTCTCGTCTAAACTAGCTAGAGAGAATGGAATAACAAGGTTAGAGGCAACAATCTATTGTAGAGGTTTTGGTAAGGGGTTTGAACCTTTAAGAGATTGTTTAAGTCTAATAGAAGACAACAAACGGTACTTTAAAAATTCTCCATTCTATGCTGTACCTCTGCATAAGATGTGGGTGAAAGTTGCCAATCAATTACAAAACAGTTGTTGTTTAGTGTTTAATGATTTATTACAATACGCATATTGGGGGAAGATAACTGGAGTACAACTAAAACTGCCAAAAGATAGTACACAAAGGGAAAAGTTAATAAAGTGTGCTCTATCTGCATTTAGCTTTAACTGTTTACCAACTAACTATGTAGAGGCAATAGAGGAGTTTCCTGATGCCATAAGTGTAAAGCATAAGTGTTACATCAAATCTGGGGGCACATGTTTTACAAAATCAAATACACCTTTCTCCACTATACCTAAACACATCAATTTAGAAGAATTAGGCTTAGTGGAAAGTCCTAACCTTACTCCCTACGTTTTAAGAAGCCGGACCAATAAACTGTACCCATACACTATTAAAGAAATAGAGCCACTTTCCAAGCCTTTCTTAGAGAGTTGTTCCAAAAAGAGGAAATTGGAATTAGAAGACATTGGAATATGTGGAAAATACTGTTGCAGAGGAATACAAAGCACAGTTGGCTAAAGAACAAGAAAGAAGGGAAAGAGAGGATAAATTAAAAGATTACTTCCTGCGACGTTGGGAGGATCTAGAGCATTATGGACATTATATAGTGTATGCGTTTGTAGTAAACAACAAGTTTGTGGGAGTGTTGGCAGAAAAGGATGGACGGAGGGGTGTATACTATGTTAAAGGTGTCTGTAAAACTGTATTTATAGAGATAAATAAGAATAGGCAAGGTTATAGCGTGTTGCCATACAGCGGTGATTTGGACATTATTTATCTACCTAACAACGAGCCACTTGCAAGCTTTAACACTAACGGAACCGCAACATTTTATGGCAATTCCTTTCCAAAAATAGAAAACCTAAGTTTCCGTAACAATGAGTGGGATGATGTTGGACAAGAAGACATAGAGATGCAAGATATTAAAGGCAATGTTAAATTTAAAGAATGTAGTAGACTGGAGGATTTGGAATATGGTGCGCTATTAAACAAGTCCAACATAGGGGTAGAAAAAGATATATTGTACAGTTTGAAAATATTCGTAACCTTTATGTCTCCAACCACTGGCTGGAAAGGGAGCTAGAATGTGGGAAGTTTGATTTTAACTGCAAAATTAAAATTAAGTTGGATAAAATAAAGACTACTCCAAACAAGCACAAAGAAAGATTAGTGTTTTGTGTTTAGTTGTTTTGGGGTTTAAAAATTTATTTTTTGCTATCGCATTGGCTATCCAAAATTTAGGCAGTTCTGACCATAAATATTTTGTGGATTACTTATTATATTACAATGAGAGGTAGTTGAGAGGGTCACAACAATATTGGAAATGTGGCAAATATAACAGCTGGATGTATATAATAAGCTTGTGGCAAATATAATAAGCTTGCATTTATTTTTTTTTTAATCCAACCGCAAAATATAGTTTTGTAAAAACACAAATACCAATGTTAGTTTTTAGGTTGCGGCAAAACAAACAACACATCAACTGTATTATAGGTGGAAATAATATTGTAATTTTAGATATAATAGTTGGGGGCTATAACATATCCAAAAATAAATCAGACAATAAATGCTTAGGACAATATCCAAAGTGTAGGCAAATCGGACAATAAACAGCAAAGTCAGTTTTGGGATTACAGCAAAATAAACAAACAAAAAAGACAAATGGGTAATGGAACGTGTGGTAGTGTGGTCTTGTTACCTATATAAGAGCTATAACATATCCGAAAATAAATCAGACAGTAAATAAAGAAGTTTGAAATTGTTAGTATATTTTTCAAAATATTTTTTTAATTTGACCATTATAGTTAATTTGTCAAATGTGGATGGTGTGTACATATACACTAGCCTAGAATAATGACATATATAAATTTTAAACAAATCAGACCATAAATAAAGAAGTTGCCAATTGGCAGTATTTTTCCAATTTTTTTTAAAATTTAACCGCAATATTTGTAAAATGTGGATGGTGCATATACACTGGCCTACAACAATAACATATCCAAATTTTAAACAAATCGGACAGTAAATAAAGAAGTTGGCAATAGGCAGTATTTTTCAAAAATAATTTTTAATTTGACTGTAATAGTGAATTTGGGAAATGTAAGTGTAATTTATTAAAACACTTGCCTACGACAATAACATATCCAAGTTTTAAACAAATCGGACAGTAAATAAAGAAGTTGGCAATTGGCAGTATTTTTCAAAAATATTTTTTAATTTGACCGTAATAGTGAATTCGGGATATGTAAGTGGAATTTATTAAAACACTTGCCTAGGACAATAACATATCCAAATTTTAAATAAATCGGACAGTAAATAAAGAAGTTGGCAATTGGCAGTATTTTTCAAAAATATTTTTTAATTTGACCGTAATAGTGAATTTGGGATATGTAAGTGAAATTTATTAAAACACTTGCCTAGGACAATAACATATCCAAATTGCAGACAAATCGAACATTTAATAAAGAAGTTGGCAATTGGCACTATAGTATTTTTCAAAAATAATTTTTAATTTGACTGTAATAGTGAATTTGGGAAATGTAAGTGTAATTTATTAAACCACTTGCCTAGGACAATAACATATCCAAATTGCAGACAAATCGGACATTTAATAAAGAAGTTGGCAATTGGCACTATAGTATTTTTCAAAAATAATTTTTAATTTGACTGTAATAGTGAATTTGGGAAATGTAAGTGTAATTTATTAAAACACTTGCCTACGACAATAACATATCCAAGTTTTAAACAAATCGGACAGTAAATAAAGAAGTTGGCAATTGACAGTATTTTTCAAAAATATTTTTTAATTTGACCGTAATAGTGAATTTGGGATATGTAAGTGGAATTTATTAAACCACTTGCCTAGGACAATAACATATCCAAATTGCAGACAAATCGAACATTTAATAAAGAAGTTGGCAATTGGCACTATAGTATTTTTCAAAAATAATTTTTAATTTGACTGTAATAGTGAATTTGGGAAATGTAAGTGTAATTTATTAAACCACTTGCCTAGGACAATAACATATCCAAATTGCAGACAAATCGGACATTTAATAAAGAAGTTGGCAATTGGCACTATAGTATTTTTCAAAAATAATTTTTAATTTGACTGTAATAGTGAATTTGGGAAATGTAAGTGTAATTTATTAAAACACTTGCCTACGACAATAACATATCCAAGTTTTAAACAAATCGGACAGTAAATAAAGAAGTTGGCAATTGACAGTATTTTTCAAAAATATTTTTTAATTTGACCGTAATAGTGAATTTGGGATATGTAAGTGGAATTTATTAAACCACTTGCCTAGGACAATAACATATCCAAATTGCAGACAAATCGGACCATAAACACTAAAGATAGTTTTTTAGCCTGAATTTGAAAATTAATTTTAAAAAATATAGAGGAGGGATGGGGATTGGGAAAATATATTTAATATAGGCAAGGGTTGGACATTAGTACAGGCTAACAAGGAAACTTGTGTAGGGCGGGATCGGGTGTCGGCGCAAAAACTGATCCCCATAAGAATAACATGGGAAAAAAGCGCCGATTGTGGGGTCTCTTTGTGGTTTCTCCTCTACTTCCCTAGCTAGGTCTCCTTAGGTCCTCCTAGGTCTACCTGTGCCCCAGTAATACGCTTATCATACCGGGTGTAACATAAACGTCTCCCCTTCCTTAGGTCCTCCTAGGTCCATCTGTGCCCCAGTTATACGCTTATAATACCGGGTGTAACATAAAGGTCTCCCCCTCCTTAGGTCCTCGTAGGCCCACCTGTGCCCCAGTAGCTTATAATACCGGGTGTAACATAAAGGTCTCCCCCTCCTTAGGTCCTCCTAGGTCCATCTGTGCCCCAGTTATACGCTTATAATACCGGGTGTAACATAAAGGTCTCCCCCTCTTAATTTTTTAATGATTGTACATTTTCAAACAATACAACTTTCCCTAGTTCAGGCCTTTGAACAAAGACCATTTAAAGTGCAAGAAAGTTATTTTAAAACCTTCTTTATTTTTTCCAAGAGGTGAAGGAGGCCATGTTGAGCATCTCATTTATAGAGGCAACAAGTAAGACTTTAATAATTTCAATTTTATATATGGTGTAGGACCTAAAATTAATGAGCCAGACTCTGAAACTGAATGGTTCTCCTGCCAACGATCAGCCTAAAGCTTAGTTGTTAGTTATTTTAGAGTTTGTGGTAGTTTCAGGAGGGATAGTTTAAAAAATCAATACGATGACACCTTGTTTACCATATCTTAAGTTTAAATCATCATAGACAGGTCTAGTTCGTAGTATTACTTTTATTTTTTTATCCGCTTTGAAATGATATGAAGTTTTTTAGGGGTTGCTATTTGAAAAGTCAAAACTACACCCAGCAACCCCTATTTAGAGGTCAGGGTTGAAACCCTTAACCGCCTAAAAAGTACTTTTACTTATGCTAGTAACATTTACCAAAGATCGTATACTCTTAGTAACGTTAAGAGCATTTACTTACAATATATTAGTGTTCATAACTTGCATTAAAATTAGTTGACTTGCAGGAAAACATCACCCGCTGTCGTCCCTCCAGTGTCTATTGTTTTTTATTGTTAAAGTTAGTACTTTCCTTTTACCATTTACCTTACCAGTTCCTTTAAGTACCGGAAACGACACGTCTCGCAGAAATGCTTTGTGATCTATTGAGACCCATGTTTAGTGTAAAGTAAGAAAATATTTACATTAAATATTGAAACTCCCCTCGATCTAAGATATACTTCTTATATACTTTCTACAATTTGTTTTGTTGCGACTCAAAGAAAAGTATAGTCCCACAAACTGGGTCCTAAATGGCATATTTGTAGATATTAAGGTACTGTTTTATCTGCACCGTTGATATCACCAGCACTATTAAAATTAAAATACATTAACTGACATTCTAACTTGAATTCCTGTTTGTATTAATTAGTACAACATGTTTTTATTATAAATGGTCTTATGAGCACTTAAGAAACATAACAACATATCGAATTAAAACTTACCCAAGTTGTAATTTTTACAAACATATTTGTGTTAATCGAGAAAACTGTTTTTGTAAATATAACAAACACTGCATCGGTAGGTCATTAATACACTAATGGTAGCGGATTAGCAATAAACATTTGTTCATAACTTCCATTCCATGTGATGCACTTTGTATAATAAGCAACAATATATAAATTCACAGGTTTACTGTTCTTTGTTATGTATGATCGCAGTATTTTCTGTACATCACAAAATCCATTACAGCAGTTTCCTGACTTACTCGCAACAAGAAGATAGCATAATCTCCCAGACACCCGCCGTCCCAAGTGGCTCCTGGTTGATATGCTTTGTTTTCTGATCCTTCCGGGAAATGCAGCGTGGTTGTCTTTTTAAATATGTATAAGTGTATTAATATAACAAGTGTAATTAATTCTTCTACTGGGTTTTTGTGGAATATGAATCAAATAAAAGACGAAAATATATTCTATGATACTTTAAAAAACTTAACTGTAATTGGCAATACAAACTGGATGTCAAAATTAATTATAACCCAAAATATCTGTTTCATAATATGTATAGTATAAATAACAAAATTGTGTTATCACGATAGAATTTGTCTAAAACTAGTTCGAGTTTACAACATCGAGGTTGTTGTAAGATTTATTATAAGTAGATCATAATTGATTTTTTCTACACCACTAGCATATAATTTTAGATTATATTGAATGATTTTCAGAGTAATCGGCCAAGAGCCTCAAGACCGGTTTACACACGCTACGTAAAACGAAAAATCTTTACATGCAAGACGGAAATTGGAAACTGGAAGTCGTTAAGATTTCTCTGAGTTGGAGTCAGGTTGGAAGGTGCGGATTTCCACCAATCTCTGTTGGTAGTGACAAGTCGTTGCATGTCAACAGTGATTCAGTCATTGTTGCAAACTGTAGACCTCTCTTGCCGATGTCACAACGTTTGTTGTAGTACAGTTTTGCTGTGTTTTGTGTTGTTTTTACTATTTATGGTATTGTTTGACTGCTGTGTAGTTTTAGTGTTAGTAGTGTTTGCTGCTTAACTCTTCCAAGAACTCCACATGAGATAACTTTTTTTCAGTGGCCAATGCGGATACCCCTTACTTATAGGTTTTCTTTTCTTCTTGACACTTGTTGCAAGACAATTAACGCCTTATGTTGGCATGTGGTTGTTGAAGTGTAAATGATGTGAATATTCCGAAAATGGAACCCGATACTCTTTAAACCGATGTCCAAGATCCAAGGTGAAGTCCAAGGCTAGCTTGACGATTTGTATAACGTTATACAAACATACGAGGGTCATCCAGAAAATAAAGAACGTTTGCTTACTGCACCTAGCGCAGCTCCCCCATCACCGCCATTGCATGTGTGGCAGTCCACTAACCTCCCCACCAAAGTATGAGCCGAGTCTCGTTGCTATGTGGTCACCTGTCTTATTTCTACAGCTATTCAAAATGGAAGCTGCAATCGAAAATCCCGCCAAATATGAAATACGCAGTATTATTCAGTTTCTGAATTTAAAAATATTCGGGAATATATAATTTAGGTGCAGTAAGAAAACGTTCTTTACTTTTTGGATGGCCCTCGTATTAACGCTATACTCTATGACCGTATTGGTCCCAGGTCTTAAGAATATAATAAATACTAAGAACATAGTTAACTAATATTCTGAAAATGTTTTTGCTACAATTTTTCATGAAAATATTCGCTTCGAAATTTATAGGCAAACTATTGACCCGATCCTAAGCTTCCTAAAATCAATCTATATGTGCGGCAGAGTCATACAAATCATAGATGATTTATATGCAGAACGTTCATACAGTGTGTTTTAATCTGTTACTTTATCTATAAATAAGATACCAAAATGACAAATATCCTAGTAAAAGTAAAACAAAATATAATACAACTTTTCCGACAATACAACCTTCCTATAGTGAGACCGGGCAGTTATTAAGGAAGCCTTGGAAATCGACATTATTCTAGGCTGACGCGAGACGCAGTGAATATTTCTGACGTGTGGACAGCAAGCCTTTTCGTCTTTGGTATCAATGATTCAGTAATTCCAGATAATTTGTGGACCATAATTCCTGATTATTATTAAACAGTTTTTTTGATGCTTTGTTTTGTAATACATCAGGAACGACTTAAAAGCTGCCTGTTGCATTGGGAAAATTTGTGGAATGTTGTAACAACGATTTTTTCGAACGTAAACAAAACATCTGGAGGTAAATTTGCGAGTTAACAGACAGTAATACTAGTAAAACAAATGGTAGTAATAATGTGACAACAAGTTTTAGGACTTATATAATCATAATTTAGGTGAGTAAATGATGTTGATCTGTTGTTAAGAAACAGATCACATCAGCTTCTTGCTTGGATTTTAGGTTTTCACGTATTAATTTTAACTGTACATAATAATAATTTGTACGAACAAGTAAATAATGGTTTAAAAAACTTCTAACGTTAATAAATATAATTAAAACCCGCACCGATATTTTTAGAGAATTTCCTTTGGAAAAGTGAACTATTAGCATGTCCCGCACGGTGAAACTTAAGCCCGGGACCACCCTAGAAGTTCCTAACGCAACCCCCTGAACACGTTTTGAGAGGTTGCTAAAAACATTGTATATATGTATACATACATATATATATATATATGAATGTGTTCCCACTCTAGCGATCGCAATTTTTGTCCGTATACTTCAAATTTGGTAGGGACATTCCTTTCTGTAATCAGTTGGACAAATTCGTTGGGAAAAACAATCGGAAAACTGTAACCCCCTTTTTGGCGATTTTAAGTTTTATAATTTTGAGTTTTGGGCATAAAACGGGTCAGAAAAGCCCCGGATGTAAAACTAATGCATGTGAAAAGATGGAGACTAATGGCGAAACTTTAAGCCATCTCTCATCATTCTAGCACAAGTATTAACCGAGTTATTAAAGAAAATGTTAATCGTCTTAAGACAGTACGTTGTCTTATGGGGATTTTACACCGGAAAAGGCTATTTTTCATATCTTGATGTAGTTTTATCCCCCCAATACCTTTATACCAACTTGTTATCCTGACTATACCTCCTTTTAACCTTATAATGTACACCATTATCATACTAATAGTGAATTTAAATATAACCAGGAGCATCAGAACAGCCAAAAAATAACTTTTTTAATTAAAAATAAATTTTACCAGTGTTGTTTTAAACCCTTTACTAGATTTTTCTAAAGGTTTTAATGCAGAAATTCACTTCCCTCACTCAGCGTGCTGCGTGCGAACTCGTCATTTCAACTCTCATTACCTAATTTAATCTTGTATTTAAATTAATAAAAGGTTAAATCAGGTAATTTATGAGTACAGTTATCTAAATGCTAGGATTTGCCTAACTATTGTTTTGCTTAAATTTGCGTTTACTGTACCAGGTTTCTCTAAGTTAAATTCCTAATTAGGACCAAGTAGCCATAGTTTATTTAATTTTTGTTTAGTTATGCGGTCATCTGAGTGATGCTGCAATGATTCAATACTACATCCCATAACCTGTATTGACAGTTTGGCATCTATAGATTATTACGGTCCTGCAGAGGCATCTGGGTCACGGGGACTCCAAGTGCGACTCGATAAATTGTTGAATGTCCAAGACAGTGGGATTGTAGCTTGTACGGAGGGTTTATGAAAGTATACAAATTCACATAACACATAACGGCATTTGAAATTTATTTTTTCTCAACCAAAACTTCACAGACAAAGGCAAACATCTGATCCTCAACATATGCGACGCGGCCGCCTGAGGGAACTTGAAATATATTCCAGTATGTCACACACAAACATAAGTTTATCTGATTACAATTTCTGCAAGATAAACCGCACTGTAACAGTTTAATTTGTCTGTGACATTTTATTAAATAAACCAATTTTAGTACCGCAGTCACATACAAACAAATCTTTTTGTGTCTATATATGTCTATATATGTCTATATATGTCTATATATGTCTATATATGACTATAACTCGTTTTTGGTGCGTATCGTAAATTACAATAATTTCATAATGAATAATACATAATCATTTTACTGAATTCAGTGCTTTACGTATTTAAGGTTCAATTTGATTGCTTGTAAAAATATATTTATGAAATAAAATATAAGAAAATTAGTAAACTGATAAAATCTGCTGATCAGTTGGAATAGTTCATTTCTTGACTATTTATCCTGCCCGTTTCCTTAAAACAAAATGAACAAAATTGGATTTTAAAGTTATATTTACTATTAACATCAAACTGTAACTTTTCCAATAGAAGGTTAATCCCATTGAGGTATCTTACGAAAACGTTCATAGTTGCTGGAGGTTTAATCGACAATAGCAACTTTTAAGAGCCGATTGCTGGAATTGTAAACAACTTATTATTAAACTTCTTACGGGAATTTATGATTCGTTAAAAGTTTCAAAAATCTTAGTCTTAGGAATATTTGTAGATGTTATATATTATATCGGTTTCCTGTTACATTTTTATCCTAAATGTTTTACGATTTGCAGGATTGTAACTTGAGAGTCAGATAAAAGCACATTCCGGTACATCCGGTGTAGTATTTCAGTAAGAACTTTCCCGGTGAAAACCCGCTATATTGCACAAATCTAAGTAAGCAACTCATTCTCAGCATATGCGCACCTGCCGGATACTCGAGTCTCTTATATGCAAGTCTGTTACGCACAAATATCAATTTATCTTTTGATTTGAATAGGAAACGCTATTGAAAGTATAGAAAATTCACAAGTAAAAATCATAGAATGTGCCGCTATATCTGTTTAATGGTACAACATTGTCTATGATCGATGGTTTCGATGGTGTGTAAAATGATCTCATAATAGTTTGAACACTATTTTTTGTGTATAGGAAATAATGCAAACGTTTTTAAAGGTTGATATTTTTATTTGTTGTGCATAAATGTAGACTTAATAAATATATTTAAAAGGACAACCATATAGATCTTGCAGAACGCCTAAATATAACTTAACTATATAATTTAAGTCAGTATTTTCTTGAGTTTTCTGGACTAATTTAGTAAATTGTTAACAACATGCAGGTCTTCGAAGGTTTTTTACAGTCACGAACTAATAGAAACGTTTACATTTCATGTGAGAAAAGCGTTCTACGACTGGAAGATAACTTGAAGTTTACTCCCAAGCAATACAGCCTCAAAATGTTTGCTTTAGCGAACACAGATAGAGATATGGCCTCGAAAAACAAGGAATTGCGTGAGCATTTCTATTCCCTGTTTATCAGGGCTAAGAGGCTCCTAGGGATCAAAGTAGACTCTCTAAAAGAGCGGCATTTGATCAGTAAAGCTCATAGAATTTATTTAAGGCCGTGAGAAGTTTGGTCTATGGTAATATTAATACTTAAACACTTATATTACTTGGTAATGCTTCCAAAACTATTAAAGTAGTTTTAATGTCAACAACTCCCAGACTATCCTGCATAAATACACCATTGACGAAATTGTAAAATCTCGAAAAAAAACAATGACATTGGTGTCCGTACTACAGGCTCCGCACAACAAAAAATATTAACCCCTTACTTACATTTTGGTTGGATGGTAAAAACTAGAGTAGTTATTTGCCTTCTGCTAGTCCCAGGACAACCTTAAAACCGGTCTATACCGGTTTTGAGGCTGACATTGAGTACAGCAAATGAAGTTGTCATGACATATGGTAAGTCTCTTGGCTGTCCATTATGACAAACTTCCCTTTCACCTTTGGTCCCTCCATTTGCAGCAGCTAGGGACAGGATCTCCAGGTTTGGTCCCCACCTGCCAACCTGAGAATGGATGGTCCCTGGCCGTTGTACATGGATACCCTGTCAGTTGAGTTGACCAGTTGGAGGGCAGAATGCGGGTCCCCTGTTTGAGATCCTCATTCCAGCTGTCACAGAGGCACGGGAGTTGGCCTTCTGAATGGTCGATTTGGTTGCCGTCTCAACCCACCCTTTCCTTTCCTGCTATATCCTATCCTTCCGGTAACCTGCGCAATATTCCCGCTTGTGGAAGATGTGCCTAGCAGCAATGCTGGTGTTTCCTAATCCGCAACAATGATGATGATGATCCCTTCTGCCATAAAGACCTTCAAACTAAGTAGCTCTACTCGCTCAGTAAGAACTCCGAAGACGATTGCTTAGGCCTGGAGGGTACCGCTCTAACTAGTTTTGCTTAGCTAAATGATTTCTTTCCTCGGTAGCGACCACCGATGCATGTTGAAAACTAAGATTAATAATATCATGTTTCACTCATTCGGGATTCAGCTTATCCACACTCCTGATCTGGGAATAATAAATATATATCTAATAATAATGTATATAATCGAGGAAAGTATAAGGTATATATGTTATTTTTAAGCTGATTGATGCAATAAAATAAAAATAAACACATTTAACCCATGGGTATGCAACTGTATGTCGAATAGTTATACTGCATTTATAAAACCAAACTAAATTTTATTCTGAACTCCTCTTTAGGATGAGAGTTAAACTGTACACTTTACACTGATCGTTTCGACCCATTAAGTTTAATTTATCGAAATCTTAAATAGTTGCTGGAGGTCTTATTGACACCAGAGATTTCAAGAGAAGAGTTCTTGAATTGTTCTCAATTTCTGCATCAAATATTATTTTCAATTTATAAAAAAATAAAATAACACAATTTATAAAATTTGTTTTAATTTATGTTACAGTTTCTTAAGCTTTTAAAAATGGTAGTATTCAGAATATTTGAAGAGTTTATAATTAAATATAAAATCTCGAAGTTAAATTGTTTTTGTAATTATTTTAATTGTTCGGCATAAGCCCTCGAAAGCAAAACTTTGTCTTAAATAAACTTTTATTTTTTCCAAAATTGTTGCTCATAGTTTATAATAGATTCTATCGATTTCACAAATTTGTGTGTGTTTATACAGCAAATTAATTGTTCACTAACTTATTGTGTCAGTTTAATTTGAGAGGCCAAAATCACTCACTTACACACCACTGACTAACTCACTGTCCTCACTTTTTAAGTAAGTACTAAGTTTTTAAGTAAGTCACTTTTTAAGTAAGTTTTAAGTAAGGATTTGGAAAATACTTAATGATTGTCTCTGACGTTCAAGTATCATTGGATACTTCTTTGGATTCGCCGTTAAAAAGTAATATTTTAAGGAACAATACACGCCTTAACTCCTTTAACAATTCGCACACCTAAACAAGGAAAATTCTAACTTCGCTTCGAATAATATTTCGTTGCTATTTTCATCGTCGTCTTTATTTTCCCCCTATTTAATGTCAAATACGTATCTGCAATCGCCCATTACATTTAGTGACCCTTTTTCATTTAAAACTTTGACTTATCGAGTGTGACTGAACATTGTCTCAAACAAAAAGGTAAAAATTACAACGACGTTTTTAATGAATATGCTGATGTTTCCCTTACTAATGTTACCATTTTATGGATATCTAGAATCAAAATACTTTCGAGTTCAAACCAACTTTGAGTGTGGGTTGTTGGTAGATGGACATGTTCACGGGATAGTGTTTGGCTGATAAACTAGCTTCCAATGTGTTCAGACGTGTAAAAAGTAAAGTTGCTGGTTTAAATAGAGGGCTTTAAGTAATTCCAAATTTATTACAACGTACAAGGATTTTCATACACTTTAACAAGTATAACACAGTTTTAAAAATGTTGATGACAAAATTACAATTTGTTCTTAGAATTGTTTGTTTTTTCCATCCAAATATCATTAAATAGGAATAAATTTAATTTAATTAAATTGGCATATAGTTCCAGTTGCCCTAACAAATATGTATTTCGTTTTTATAAATTTGCTTATCGACGTATGATCAGTTACTTCACATCACAGTATAGAGAACAGGACATCCCAACGTTTGGTCAGACTCAATATTTGAACCGACCTAACATATATATCTGACATTAAGAAAATTTGATTCGAATTTGATATTTTAAATGTTTTGTTTTGGATTTTTTGCTGAGGGCGCATGTGGATATTTTTTCCATAGTAAAAACCTGGGACCTAACCGTCAAATTTAGATAATTTATAATAATCTAAAACCTCACACACACACACACACACACACACACACACACACACACACATATATATATATATCAAATGTGTGTGTGTGTGTGTGTGTTTATAATAATTTTGAGTTTGGGTTTTTAATTTTAAATTTGTAACACCTATGCTCTGTGTTACAGTTTAGTAACTATTTACCAACAAGAAAACCCATGAGTACATTTCAATACAAAAAAAGAAATACATTCCATACTTAACTGAAGAAAATATAAATTACACAAAATGCAATATATCATATATTATAAACTAATAATAATTTTACTGTGACAATATGGTTGGTGTAATAAAATAATAATATTAACAACAATAAATAGAAACACCAGTGGTAACAACAATAAATAAATACATAGGAATAACAAATAATGATATCATAAATCAATTATGACACAAAACAATTGCAAACATTTAAATAAACTTAATATTTTATATTAGTTACAGAAATGCCTTAAATTTATGACAAAAGATGAAATATTCCAGTCTATGAAAACGGCAAGAACAATTATAACATAATATTAATAATTTATATGAAGTAGAGTACCAGAAAGAGAAATAACTTCATGACAGATATCAATATCAGGACCAGATTAATGTAACAGTTAATTTAGATTAGCTTAAAAAACTAGGCTAGAAAATAGATAACTAAGACTAATGCGAAATACAACCATAAGTGTATAGCAGTCTGCCGTTTTATCCCAGTTCACTTGAAAGTTCATAGGAGGCTATCAAAGAAATGAAGGTTTTCAGGAACAGTACCACCCAGGTGCTGAATTATGATCAGTTGATAAAATCTGTAGAATCATTTTGATCTAAAAGTAAAATACCCCCGTCGCAGCAAACCTGCATACTCAGCGAGTATACGTTCATAAATAAGTGAGATATAACATTTTTCCTTTTCTCCATATAGGTATAACTTTAGGCAACGTACTGTGTTTAGCACTTTCAATATCTCGGTAAATCAATTGGCGTAGAGGAATGATCAAATACCAAATTGTGTGTTTTTAAGCTGAACCCAATGGTAAAAACCAATATTTGACTTTTTCAAAAATTATATGTAAAAAATTAAAAAAAAAACTATTTTTGGGGTACAAACCCCCCCCCCCAAAATACCCCTTCGGATGGAGCGATCTGGCTGTTTTTCAAACTTAAAGTCATAAATGTTGCTTTACACGATTATACCAAATTTAATCACAATCGGATCATTTTTACGAGAGTTATCGTGCACACACACACACACACACACACACACACACACACACACACACACACACACACACACACACAAACACAAACACACACACACACACACACACACACACACACACACACAAACACAAACACACACACACACACACACACACACACACACACACACACACACACACACACACACACACACACACACACACACATACACACACACACACACACACACATATAAAATAGATCGTTTTGTTCATATATATAAACAGTTTCGAACGAATGGTGGTTTTGCGGTCTGGGGACCTCAAAACGGAAAGTTATCGTGGTCCCGGGCCTAGGTCTTACCATGCCGACTACGGTAATAGCGTCTTCCCTATAGGGGAAATTCGATAAAAAAACTGTAAATTATTAAAACCATACAGAAAAATGTGTGTATTTAACTTTAATGAACATTATCAATTGTCCTAAGACGTAGAGTTAGTTATATACGGTATATAGTTATTTTCATTATTCAAAATTTCTCTCAGTATGGTAATCTTGATGAAGTCAAAGGATGATTCCAGACATAAAAGGTAGTTAATTTTAAATTAGATACAGGAACAGAATTAAATTTGTTGCCCTTAGAGATCTCTCTTACATTACTAGCACTTAATAACTTCTTATTTACTGGAACTTTGGTTCTTAGCCTACGGTTCATTAATGCTGGAGCTGGAACAACTCCATTCACAGAAGGCGTATCACGCAACTCGAGTAAAGCATGTGAACATCTTTCGCTTCCCTACATGGTTTGATAAGTCTTTTGACTGTCTGTACTGTCCTTTCAACCTGCCCATTCATTTGGGGGTACAAAGGTCTATCCACGTGCCTATACCATACAAAATAATAATATAAACATTTAACATAACTTGCGCTTATATCAGAATCTTATAGCGTATTCCGATTAAATTCAAACAAAAATTATAGTTATAGTTTAAATTGAATCGTTATCATTCCAGTCAATACCATCAATTTAAAATAAACAATAACTGGAGCTATTCCATGACCTTCACGGACTTAATTTTGATTAAATTTTGCTTTATAATTAACTTTATATTTTGATGATTTAGTAAGATGATCGTTTTATTTCAAGGAAGTCCTACTTGCATATAAATAACTAAGGAATAATAAATCAACAGCAATAGCTCCAAAATAAATAATTGTTTATATTATATTGCTATTATTAATGTGCACAGATAATCTTTCAAATATCGTTGAGCTATGAATACACCATGAAACTATTTCCTTATAAACTAACTATTTATTGAACATTTTAAAACAAAAATTGATTTAGGAGGAGCAAGTAACGGTGGGTTCGATTGTATTGTACTGCTTTTATTGTTTTTAATTTAGTTTGATCTCAAGTTATTCATCGTTAATGTTAAAAGGGAAGAGAGGTGACCGCGGAAACAGCCCGGAGTGAAAACATCTGTTCACTTATTCATGCAAGCACCCAAGCTCTCCTACACAGATCTGCAGAAAGATTTTGATTCATTCGTTTCATATTACAATGATTCAATAACATGGCATCATAGCATTATATCGCATTTTTGGCTAATTCTCTCTGCAAGCAGCACTGGGAATGTAAAATTCCTGCAGGTTAACAATTAGAGAAAGACTAATGAAATAACTGTTGTTAATTACTGAGCACAGGAGGCGTGTAGTCCTAACAATTTTATCAATGGTTAAAGTTGTAAGGTTTCTGTAATCTGCTACCGGTTTTCACCAACTAGCAATTCACCGTTTTTGTACACTTTATGTTTAATAAACTTCTTCTATCGAGAATCCAAGGGACAATATTTCAGTGTTCAGTATTCATATACTTGCCATTAAACATCAACACATTGTCGGGTCGTTTGTTAGAGCGCTAGTTATGGCATTTCTTTTTCGCTTAACAACTCCTTCACACACGTTACAGATATTTTTAGTGAATTTCCTTTGTAAAGTGAACTGACCCACAAGGTGAAACTTAAGCCCGGGCCACCATAGAAGTTCCTAACGTGACCCCCTGAACACGTTTTGGGGGGTCGTTCAAAATTATATATATATATATGTGTGTGTGTGTGTGTGTGTGTGTGTGTGTGTGTGTGTGTGTGTGTGTGTGTGTGTGTGTGTGTGTGTGTGTGTGTGTTTGCCCTCTAGTGGTCGCATTTTTGTCCGATTAACTTAAAATTTAGTAGGGACGTTCCTTTCTGTAATCAGTTGGACAAGTTCGTTGGGCAAAACAATCGGAAAACTCTAAACACCTTTTTTGGGGATTAATCTTTCAAATTTCGAGTTTTTGGGCCCAAAAAGAGTCAGAGAAGCCCCGGATGTAACATTAATGTATGTAAAAAGATGGGAATTAGTGAGGCGAAGGTTTTAAGCCCTATCTCGTCATTCTAACATAAATATTTACCAAGTTATTAAAGAAAATGTGTTTCGACTAAACACAGTATGTTGTCTTATGGGGGTTTTACAATAGAAAAGCCTGTTATTCCTTTGTTAGAGTACTTTTATCATCCCCAGCAACTCACGCCTACTTGAAAGCCTGTCTGGACCTTCTCCTAACAATATAATGCGCAAAATTGTATTCCCAGCTTTGCAGGTAAATGAAACTAGGAGCATCAGACCAGCCAAAAAATCACTGTTTTCAGATTTCAGTAAAAATTGGAATAAATGTATGTTTTTACACTGATTTTGAGTTTTAAAAGTTGTTATGTGGAAATTCACTTCCCTCACGTAAGCGTGCTGCGTAATAAGTCGTTTTATAGTATTTTATTTTTCAATTGTTATTATTATTAAATATTTGATTATACCTTTTGCAAAATTTTGGAACAACTTTGTGAACTTTGCGATAGTGTTTGCACAGACAAAGTGCCTTCAATTGGGGCAGGACAAAGAGCAGACTGCAGAGCTCAACCACTTTTGTTGGAATGTATGTTGGGGGTTTGGCACCTCTATATGTAACCTCGGCTGAGAATTTTTAAATTCCATATTTTTTCTAATAAGAACAAACTTTTATTTTTTTAACTCCAATGAAAAACAACTGCTGTGCATCATAGGGCTGGCGTCTCTATTTTATACGAGTTCACACGCAGCACGCTGTCGTGAGGGAAGTGAATTTCCACATAACAACTTTTAAAACTCAAAATCAATACATTTTTCCAATTTTTATTGAAATCTGAAAACACTGATTTTTTGGCTGTTCTGATACTCCTGGTTTCATTTACTTGCAAAGCTGGGAATACAATTTTGCGCATTATAAGGTTAGGAGAAGGTCCAGACAGGCTTGAAAGTAGACGTGAGGTTGCTGGGGATGGTAAAAGTACTCTAACAAAGGAATAACAGGCTTTTCCAGTGTAAAACCCCCATAAGACAACGTACTGTGTTTGGTCGATACATATTTTCTTTAATAACTCGGAAAATATTTATGCTAGAATAACGAGAGAGGGCTTAAAATAATAAGTTTCGCCTCTCTAATTTCCATCTTTTTCCATGCTTTGATTTTACATCTGGGGCTTTTCTGACCCTTTTTGGGTGCAAAAACTCGAAATTTGAAAGATTAATCTCCCACAAAAGGGGTTTAAAGTTTTCCAATTGTTTTGCCCAACGAACTTGTCCAACTGATTGCAGAAAGGAACGTCCCTACCAAATTTGAAGTAAATCGGACAAAACGTGTGACCGCTAGAGTGCAAACACATATATATATATATATATATATGTCTCTATATATACATAAATATATATATATATATATACATATATATATATATATATATATATATACAATTTTGAACGACCCCCCAAAACGTGTTCAGGGGGTCACGATAGGAACTTCTTTGGTGGTCCCGGGCTTAAGTTTCACCGTGCGGGTCATGCTAATAGTTCACTTCCCAAAGGAAATTCACTAATAATACTAGCTGGCCCGGCAGTCGTTGTCCTGTGCTAACGTCATTAAATTTGTTTTATGTCAAATGCTCGTTCATTTTCAAGGTGAGCTCGTTCACTTCGCTCACTCGCGTCCAGATGAGCTCGTTCGCTACGCTCACTCGCCTATCTTTATATAGAGATAACTTCGGCATCGAAAAAAAGCTTTTGCAATTCAAGTAGATTTTTTATTTCCATAATGAACATATGTTTATTTCTTTCAAGCATGTTTAGATATAATCCTTAAAACAGCTGTTTGGTGTAACTAGCTTACTAACATACTAACCCGACTTTTGTTATATGTACGGTATTTAGCTAACGGATTTTATATATAAAAATCTAATTATATAACTTGTTATAGTATACGTACCCGCCTGGTACAAGGGATTTGGTTCAAAATTGTTATATGTAAGCTGGGATCATGTTTTGGAGTAAAAACTGACCCCTATGTTATTCTTATGGGAAAACATAGTAAAAGCGGCCGCACAATCTTATATTGCCACTACATCTAAACATGGTGCATATTAGGCTTCATACATGCCCTGTATTAGGATATAAACAGATTTAACTCTTAAGGAGCAGTCCACTTCCCCGCAAAACAATTTTGCCGAGACGAAGAAACCTTGCAGTAGGACAACTGAATTGGATTATTGATTTTTGTTTTCAAGTGATGTGATAAATGATTTTTGTCAGTCCAACTGTTTAGTCCATAGATACTAGAAAAACAGTAAGGGCCATAAACTTAAATAAATAACGTCAGTGGATCGAATGTAAACACGTTAGTTTTTATTTACACAAGTATATATCAAAACGCCAGTGTGTTCCATGTTGTCCCTGCAGTTGATAATATTAGTACAAATAAATAAACTGAACCTATGTCAAGAAGGTTTGTTTACATTCGACCCAGAGTCGTCATTTGTTTGTGTTGATACCGTTTCTTTTCTAGTATCTGTAGTTTAGTCCATACGAGTATTATTGATAAAGAACCCGCTCTTACGTAAAACAATATGATGATGCATGAATAATAAAGCAACAAAAATAAAGGACAAAACAAATGTTAAACATAAGAAATGGTAAAGCTCTCCAAGATCTTGGAGTAATTGTGGAGTAAAGAATCCGACACAGAACGTCGTTTTAAGTAGCTTAATCTCTCTTGGGCTTTGTAAATGGCTGTACATAACCCCTTTTAAATTTAAACTAATTGGCTGTTCTTAGTCCATGGTAGTAGTAAATAAGAGGAGTGTTACACTAAAAATCCACTGTTTTCCCCATAAGAAAAACATGGTGAGTAACTTTTAGCCACAACAGTCAACGATGATGCCCACTTGAAATTTTTGAACACTTAATTTGGTTTTTAACCATTTTACAAAGCTGCAAAAGCAAATAAATTAGTATCTCGAATTATTAACCTAGCTTAAGTAGTTGCGTAGAAAATCCGAAAATAGTATTCATAAAATGTCACATGTTAACTTTATGGGAAAACGGTTTTTAGCTCTAAGTTAATTTTATTGAAAACTTCACATTTGTTTTCATCAATAACTCCAGTTCCAAAAAACAATTATTTTGTTGTTAAATTGTGACTCTACATCCAACCGCAGACATATTCAAAGTGCTAAACGAAACACAGTGCGTTGTCCATTGTTATCCTTATGGAGAATAAATAAAACTAGTAAACCTGTCGCGGCTTCGCTCGCGATCATCATCTATAAATATTGTGTTACTGTTCCAAAGCCAACATGGCCTGCTGATTAACCGGGTTTACTCTATCCAGGTGATTGCTTAAAACTTATAGTTATTTCCCAATGTTAAGCTTATGGGATAAAACTCAACTTTAAGGGGGCCCCAGGGCCTCACTCACAAATTATTTCTCTACAAAAAAGGTTTCCTGCGCAACTTCATGTTAGGCTCTTTCCAATGACAGCAAAAACATGAAAATCGGTTCAGTAGTTTAGGAGGAGTGATTGTCACAAAAAAACCTGCTCGCCTATAGTATAGATTTGATATCTCGATTATTTATGAATGTACGAGTATATTGATGAAACTTGGTATGTAGGTTCACCTAGTTGTGGTATATTGATATTTGTAGAAAGCATATTTGTTATTGTGCCCATAGCAGCGAACCTGCATACTCAGCCCCCACGTTATTCTTACGGAAAATAAGTAAATCTTTATATATCCCTTAATCATGAAAATCAATTAATAAAATTTGGTATGTAGCTTCACTTGGTTAAGTTAAATTGATAATTGCATAAAAACACGTTTCCTAACTTCCTTGTAACAGCAAACCACGTACACCTAGCCCTAATGGTATTGTTATGGAGAACAAATAAAATTCGATACATCACGTATTTATTTATGAATTGTTATAAGACTTGGTAAGGATCTTTATGTTGTAGTGAGGAACTTATTCATGCATTGGAAATTTGCTGAGTACGCAGGTTTGCTGCGGCAGTGGTGTTCTGTAATCGTACATAATTATTCTGTGTTACGTACTGGTTTATCAAAAAGGGAGGGAAGAATACATGTTTATGATAATATTTGAATATAAGACATTTGTAAGCAAGGGAGAGAGAAATATATAGAGAGAGCAACAGAGCCACTAGATGATAAACCAACTGATTTAGTCATTTGTGAAGTTCAACATAATGATACTGGTTCAGATGTTTGTTGTTTAACTGTCCATAAAGAATGTTTGCAACACATTTACGCAAACAGCCATTGTTTGTATGTACTTGCGCTTATGGATTACATCGAATTATTGTTGGTCGAATTTCATACCCTGGGCCATTGATATTATTATATTAATATTCCGGGAGTAAATAGTATTTTAAAACGCATAGGGCGAGGGGACAGATATTTATTTGTCGAGAGAATGTCCCGTGTTGAAATTCTGGGGAGTAAAGGTTTGTTCGATGTGTGTATGAAAATTAGTTATGGAGTTTTTAATGTTAAATGAGGGCGATTTTATATGTAAAAAACATATTTTATTTACTTTTTCAGTTTGATTAAATAAACTTGCAATACGCCAGCCAGTTTCAGGGTTGATATAAGCTTTTTTAACAAGTTTAATGTTATGATTTGATACATACTAAACCTAAACAAAAAAATAATTCTGCAAGTAAAGCAATTAATTTAAAAATCTCTAAAACCAATAACATAGTTAAAATCCTTCGTAATAAAATTTGGTCAAACACAGACAACAAAGTAGGGAAATTAAGCACTTCCCCAAACAGTGTCGTTTGTTCAGAGTCAAAAACGGGAAGAATGAATGGTCGTTTGTAAAGAGCTTAAAGACTTACTGTCTCACACCACGAGATCCCACGTTGATTTACAATTTAATTTTTTAGAGTGTAGGTAAAATATTTATATCACAACGTAGTATTAATATAAAAATCTTAATATAAACGTCAAATAAATCTAGACGAATTCATAGACCATGGTTAAAATCATGACTAAAAGGAATATCATGATATAACTTTGAGAAAAGTCCTCAATCAACGTCAAAAAGTGACACAGGCAAAACAAACGAAACCTAAATGATCAATAAAAATCACACATGTTCTCAAAATACCAGTAACTCCTTTAGGAAATAAAACAATCTTTAGAACAACAAAGATAAGTTTTAGATTCACCTACAGTATATTACATTGATTTACTATGAATAATTACTACATATTGTTGCTTTAGTTGCTAAAGAACGTTCAGTATATTTGCGATGTGAAAAGCACATCATAGTATAAGATTTGTTTTAAATATTTAATTAAACATTTAATTTGGTTATTAATATTAGGGAGGTCCGTGAGCAGATGAAAGACATTTATATTTCCTCCCGGGTTCAGAATGATCCGCCTTTATGCTCTCACCACCTCACCACCTGAATCGATGTTTATAAGTAAAATGCTAACATATGATTATAAAACATGGCTAATAAACCGAGATATTTTCCGGGTATACCCAAATAATTATCCTGATGTATTTAAACATTATAAGGTAACAATTTTTGAAATCAAAACCAAACATAATTTAAATTGGCAATTGTCTTGATATGAAATGTTAAAACAAATGAATTACCATTTCCGGTAATATGGTTAATTGAAGGTTTTTCAATGATTTTAGCTAATTTATAGGGAAAGACCTTGAAGAAGCTATTGCCGTAGGGGGGGAGGGTATGATGTTAAGACTTAAGCCCAAGATCATGATAACTTTTCGTTTTCATTTTCTTTCATTTATTCATTTCTACGTTAATCCATCATTTTACAAAGATTGAGTACATTGGTTTATAACATTACATAAAACGTACATTCAGATAAAAAGTATAATAAATATTTAAATGTATTGTTTAAGGCCCACAGATGCCAAATCACCATTCGGTTACCTTGTCCAATTTTAATCTCAAGGAGAATAAATAAAATGTTTGTCCCTCTTGCTAATGAACTTTGGTATGCGGCTTCGTATGGATGGGGTATATTTATATTTGCTTTCAAACCCCATTTATTATGGTTTTCGAGGCAGCAAACCTGCGTATTCAGCTATAATGTTATTCTGTTACAACTTGGTATGTTACTTCACCTTGATGTGATCCATAAATATTTGCTTAAAACCCTGATTTTTGTAGTCCCTGTTGCAGAAAACCTGCGTAATAATTTCTAATTTGATTCTTATGGAGAACTAGCTGGCCCAACAGACGTTATCCTGACCTAATGTCATTGTATTCTTGGCCTAACATACTCGTTCATTTTCAAGATGATAGAGTTCGCTACGCTCACTAGCCTATTTTTATGTAGAGCTAACTTCGGCATCGAAAAAAGAGTTGGAGTTGCCATTCAAGTAGATTTGTTATTTCCATAAACATGTGTTTATGCCTTTCCATAAACTTGTGTTACATATAATCTTTATACCATTTGTTTATTCAAATGAATTTAATTAAGAAAAGACACATGTGACATAATAAACAAAATGAAACATTTCTCCATAAGAATAATATGTTAACTTTGAAGGGCCGTAGGGTGCGTTCCTTAAGAATTTTCTAAACGAAGGTAGACCTAAATGTTAACCAGGTATGTAAGGAATATTCCTGTACATTTTAATGCCAATCAGTTGAGTGGCTTTTGAGTTATAAATGGTGTAACTGACCCGACTTTGTTTGATGTATTTAAATAAGAACAGTTGGTTACCTCGCTTTTGTGTGGACGTCAGTTGACGAACACTTTTATGTTGCTTCTTATGGTTACTGCCAATTAATATTTGCATAAAACCCTAATTTTTGTGGTCCCTGTTGCAGCAAACCTGTGTACTCGTACTGTGATGTTGTATCTCGATTATTTATGAATATATTTTTATGAAACTTGGTAAGTGGATTCATGTAGTAATGAGCTACATTTATATGCATTTACTATTTACTGGGTATGCAGGTTTCTTTTACGGGTAATTATTTATTTGATAGTATGGCTTAGTTGAAGAGGAATGTCTTCGCTATTTAGGAAACGATTGAAAGTAAGCTGCCATTTTCCAGCAAAAAAATCAAAAGACTTCTAAAAACGAAAAATCCCTTTCCGCACTTAATTGGGTAATTATTAGTGATTTGGAGATCCAAATGGAAACTCAGTATTGATCTATATTTTATTGTAAGGGTATAAAACAAACTTAAGAATATTTCATGCAGCCTTTGTCCATTGCAAGCCTTTTAGGAAGATACCCTGTGTTTATAGGCCTACCTGTGCCGTTAGTATGGCTCATGGTGGGGTTAAAGAGGTTTGGTCTATCTCTTCGACGGAAGGTACACATTTAGACATGACGAAGGTGTGAAGTATATTATAGAATTGTCTCGGTGGCTCTAGCAGAACACTCTAGGTATGTATAAACAGTGTTTTATGTGCTTCATGTTAGTTACGGTGATAAAACGACGTGTGTGTGTGTGTGTGTGTGTGTGTGTGTGTGTGTGTGTGTGTGTGTGTGTGTGTGTGTGTGTGTGTGTGTGTGTGTGTGTGTGTGGATGTTTAGATAACGCATATGTATAACACGTACAACTACATCTATATTATATAAAAAGCAATAGAATCCTGTAAAATAAACTGCTTTATTCCTTAGGTCAGGTAATACATTTTTTAGCTCTAGTAAACGCATTAGTTCAACGTTAAATAATTTAATCCATTTCTGTTCCTCTAGTCTACGATACGAAAACTGACATAATGTAAAAACTGACATGTAATGTAATGTAAATATAAGTTAATTCATCTTCAATCGCTTACGAGTATATCTAGTGAAGGAACTTTAGGCTAATGTATCAAATAAAAGTTTAGCTTAATAAAATTTTATTTTTCTTATTTCTTATCAAAAACCCTCTTAATATATATGTTTAAATAAAACTGTTTTATAATCATATTTTTAATTTGACGTAACATTATAGAGATTTATTGTAAAACGTAAGAATCTCGGAAAATATTGTTTCTCAGACGGAAGTTAGGCCATTAGACTGGGACGTGAACGATTTCACGAGTCATTCAAAAACACTTCTTTGGCAATTTGAGCTAACTACTCTGCTTATTGTTGTTTATACTCCTAGTACAAGCTGATTATTTTAGCATTACATTCCCTTTAAACTATAAAAGGGGGCATAGATAGAAATATTAAAAAATGTGCTTGGTTGGATAAGTATCTATAACCATAACACTTAATAAAGTTTAGTGATTTACAATCTACGGTTTAGTAATTTGAAAAAAGTCTTGAACAAACGAAAGCCATAAGATCAGATAATTTGTCAATCTAAATTTAAAATAAATAATACACTTTCTTAAAATCTAAATCAGCTTTTTAAGAAATGTTTTTAAATCAAGTTTTTAGTATTTTGTTTTAACTAGGGTTAGGCATAAAGATAAATAAATTTACTTCAGAACATATCCCATTATGCAAAAATAAAGGTTTTTTTTTGTTATTCGGGCATCATTTAATTAGAACCAGTGAATGAACGAGCTAGGATACCCTCAAGCCCTTCAAGAGCATGGGGCATCACTGCTGTAGGGAGTGGTCAACTGATTTTACTGACGCATAATCTTTGGTCAGGAGATTTTACCCACAATTTTGTTTAATCGAAAGGTTTTACCGACATCAGTATTTTTGCTTCGGTGGATTCTCCTTGGTTTGCTTTGGTGTTTTTTTATGGTGGTAGAATGTACGAACACCAGTTTATATGGTTTGTATATTCTACTGGCACCAGTTTATTTTGGGTAGTAGATTCTACTAACACCAGTTTTTGGGTCGGTAAATTCTACCGAAACCAGTTTTTGTATCGGTAAATTTCACCACCACATATTTATTGGTCAATAGATTATACTGACTTATAATTTTTGGTCAGTAGATTCGACCAACACTTTTAATAAATAGGAAGGTTTTATCGACAAGATTGTCGTAGATTCTACCGACACCATATTTCAGGAAAACAAGTTTAATTCTGGTCAAAAGTGCAAAATCAGTTCAATAGGCATAAGCTCAGGTCATATAGTCTAACTACGGGAACAAAAAGTCTAATATCCGGCCATAAAGTCTAAATATAAAGTAAAAAGGTCTAAATCAGTCAAAAAGTCTAAAGCCAGGTCATAAACTCAAAAGACGAAGTCAACAATTCTGAGTAAAGGTCGTAAAGACTTAAGTCAAAATCATTATATCTAAATCTATTAATAAGTCTAAGTCCGGGTCCAATAAAAATCAGGTCGTAAAGTCTAAAGTCAAAGTCATAATATAACTTAGTCAAAAAATAGTCTAAACATTTGGTACCATGTAAAAAGGTCTAAGCATAAACAAAAGGTATAACGTAAGGTCATAAAATCTAAGTACAGGTCTAAAAATAGAAGTCTTGTAATCAAATCCAGGTCCAGGTTAAAGTCCAAATCCGGGTAAAAAGTTCAAGTTCAGGTAATAAGTCTAAGTTTCCGCAAGCATTATTCAAGGGTAAAACATGTTAGTTTATTTTCTCTTCCTTAAGTTCTATGCTATGAATGAAAACAATCCGCGGTCTTTCAGAGTTCAAGTTGAACTGTTAGCTCCGAAGTAAAACACAATAATGACTCGGGCTCTACAGTCAACATAACCATTAAACCTGGCTGGGTCTCTAACTGCCAGGAGGAAGTCTCGTCAACGGCTGAGATCATGCTTACAACTTCAATAGCCGATTCTATTGTTTTTTTTTTGTTTAATAGCTTTTATTTTGATAAAAATATTCTTATTTAATTTTGTATGGTGTACTTTTGTAAATTTGAGGTTTAATTCTGCCTTGAATAAAGAACAATCTGTAATAATTTGTTTAACGATAAACGTCTTTTGTCTTCTCCCAGTAAACATAGTTTCAGCAAATGAATGAATTTATGGAATTGCACCACAAAAGTAACTAAACGTATGCAGTAAGGATGAAACTGACATCCTGTCAGAATACAAAGCTTGGGAGCATGCCCGAAAAGCCAGTTCACTGGCCTTTGGTTTTTCTCTTGCTTTCGACACTTGTATTTACTATATTTACATATTTCCTCAAATAATGCTATCTTTGCAATAAGTGGCTCCATTCTCTTAACAGAGCAGAGAGTTGGCTGTAATGAAAACCTCAACACAGTACCATAAAACACATAGATGCATAACACATATCATGTTTCTAACAGCTGCAGTTTAGGGAACTTAAATTGGCAGCTAGTCTGACAATTTTATTTTAAGGGATTTTATTAATACGGGTAAGAGTGCGTTACATGAGTATTTTTAGTTGAAATAAAAGTGAATTTACGTTATAAATATTTATTTTTTTTAACTAAAAACGCATTTTTTCATAGTTATGATGAGAAAATTATATGTGAATATCAGTAAGAATTAAATATACGAACTAATATTAGAGTTATATTTCAAATTAAACGTAATTGGAGAGAATTTCGCAATATTGACACCTAGCTTCATTGAAGAATTTATGCTTTGTCAACTAAACGAATATATCGATATTAAGACAGTGATTTTTAACTAAATTAGTATTTTTATATCTCCAGATTGGGTTATAAAAAATGTTCTTACAAATAACGTTGAAATTTTTAATATTTATGGCCGTAGTTGAAGGCTAAAATGATTTTATACATCCGAAATGGTCTCGGATAATCCGTAACTTCCGTATAATCTACTGGTGGAAAGACACATAGTTTGTACTCCGTTCTTTTCTCACTTTCACTCGATATTCACCACCAACCATAGGTTAGGTTTTGACCAACATTGCGCTGACAAAACACTTAAGCAATTGCATATTATAAGGATTCAATGGCGTATTTCCTAATGATAACGAAAACGGTCTGAGTGTAAGTGAAGAATTTACTATTCAAATAAAACCGGTGAAAAATGTTTATTGTTTTAGAATATTTTTGTGTAACTCCAGTAAAAACATTGACGTATACGTTGTTTGATCATTGCGACGCTTTTGCTCGCCACTTAATCATGGGATATTTATTTACTATAGGGAGTTATAGTGTACATTCTCGGCTGTAAAATCATTAACCACATGTTTCGCAGTATTCTCCATACTCTTATCGTTTTCATTTTGGAGAAGCTCTATTGAATAACTTCTCTAGTAGAATGATACGTGTTGTTACAACTAAATAGCATAAATGAACAACGTCTCACAACATTAAACACATTTATACTGTACTTCGGTTTGTACAACTTTGAATACGGTGGTAATAATCGCAACTTGTTTCACGAACTTCCGGTAGCCAATAGTATATAAGCTGTTCGCCATTTTGTTTCTGTCATTCTCTGATAGTGTCTTATGACGACCGGTGTAACTGGTTGAAATCAATCGGCTTGTACCATCTTTGTGTATATTCTACCGTCATGTATGTAAGTACAGTATAAGTGTAATAGTATATTTCGCACCAAGATCTGAAAGTGGGGTTTTGCTGGCCCGAGATTGTGTTTAATGACCAAGACGAAGTCGAGGTCAAAAAAACGTTCGAGGGCTATGCAAAACCCTTTCGGAAGAGGTGCGAACGCTATTTTTCACCATACACTATGAAATAAACACTATAAAATAAAAATTTGAATATTTATTTGAAGATTAACATCCTGCAAACGAAACTATGAGGTTGTGAATTAGTCTCGTTCTATTTTACTTTTTGTCACTATTTACATACAAATTTAAAGTACAGCTGAATTTGAAAACATTAATCCTCTTGCAGAGTCAATAAACAGTTTACCAACAAACAAAACATTGATAGTACAATGTTTTGAATTTCGTTTCTATTTTTTTCCAGTGTTTCAACCAAAGAACACAAAATAGGATGCACGTACTAACCAGGTAAGGTATTGCACGCTTGAAAACAAGTTGGCAACATTGGCTATGATCTGTGGCAATAGACCAGATGACTTTCGGCCCTAAGGCCGACAATTTTCGGCTCTTGTGCGGAAAAATCTACTTTCGGTATTCTAATGATGTTCCGAAAACAGGTGATTACAGCGCAGTATGGTGAAAATATACTTTTTAGTGTTGTGAGACGTTGTTTATTTATCCTCTAAAGCTTATTGTACAAAATATAATTTCTGGAGCAACGAGATATTTTTGTTTGTTCCAGGTCTTGAGTAGAATATTCAGACAAAGCCTGTGGTTCCTTTGAGGTGGTTTTATAAACTTTAAGTAAACTACGCAGCAATTTCATCCTCCCCAGCCCTCCCGTTAACATCAACTGGCAACCACCTGAGCCTTTATTCCCTCCCTCACACTGCTCTGTTTAGTTCCTGCGACATCTGATACTTTAATCGTTAATAATAATGACAATTTTATAGGTACCACACATTTGGTAAATACCAAGCTATATGTGGATTATACTTATTTTAGATTTAAATTTAAACGTTGCTTACTAATTTAGAAAAATGAAATTCCAATATGTCAAATCTAACTAATGATAACAATGTTAGTTTCATAAATAATATGATTCCATATAATCGGTACGGTAATCCATTTTGTTAAACCTTAGCTCAGTTTCAACAAAAATAACAGAATAAGAGGTATTGTAGTAGTAAAGCAATTGAGACTACAGGTAAGAAGTATGTCACATGGACGGACGGACGTCTTAAATGTGTTTTTAAAGTATTTAGGTTAAAGTGCAACACCATGCTTCCCGACGTTAACGTTAGGTGGGCCAGTTAAATACTATGCCCTTTCAACAGCCCTTTTTCCTGTATAAATCGGTTTAGAGTTCATCAGTAATATGTTTTGATGTTGCGTTGACCATTTTATCAACGGTTGTGTTTTTATCAAGCCTTTTTGGTAAGATTAAGACACGCTTTTAATAAGGTGTTCGAAAACGAAATACCAGGTGTAAAGGTCTTAAAGGTATAAAATTATCACTAAGAAAAGGCGATTTTTGGGAAAAAGCTGTTGAACTTGAAAATAAACCATTTTTTCAGTTTTAGATAATCTGAAATTGCAGTATTTTATAAATAATTAAACAACAATAGATATAACCCTGCAATTTATTAACCTTAAAAAACATCCATGCTTTTAATGAATCATTAAGCATAAAACTATTACGACTACAAATAAAAAACATCATCAAAAAGTTTGTTATAATTCCACAAGATAAGTTGAATTTAAAATAAAGGAATAATGAATGTTCAATCAATGTGGCATTGGTAATTCATGTTGTGCATGTAAAACTCGCGCCCCACTTGATATTCAGTCCGATGAACACGATTTCAACTTCAGAAGTCGTGACAGTTAATTTCCATGCTGGTTGGCAAGCTCACTCACACATTGACGATATATGATCTTTGAAGTTTGAATGTGACATGAGCAGCCAAGGAAACGGTTTAGTTGAGTAATGGCTATACGGTGGAATTTTAACATCCTGAGATTTAATATGATTTAAGTTTATGAAGCTTACTCTGAAATATTCAGTTTTAGAGGAAACATTAAAAATTAAAATATTAACATTGGTTTATTTTGCACATTATTCAAGTTGATAAATCACCTATATTATTAAAAGAATTTCTTGATTTGTTCAGTGATTTTCATCCCCTAAAACTATTATTTTGTATACATGTCTGGCATCACTGAAAAGCTCTTACTCTCTAGATGTGCCTTTTGGGGTTTTGAAAATCTACGTCTTCAGAGCTTCGCCCCTTAGGCTTTCAAAGTTCCAGTGTTAATCTTATGGAGTTATATTATCTAGTTAGTCAGCTAATTACAATTTAGCTTTAAAAACATTTGGCTGTATGTTTGCTAGATCCCCGTGCAGAGAACGGGACATCAGCTATACTGTTTTTTATTAATTATTATTCCCTACGAGTGACAGTGAGTACTTAAAATGAAAATAGTTTTTATTACCGTGAATATTAATATAATATTTTTAGTAAATAAAGCTTTGCTACAATTAAAATAAAAAATACGTAAAAACTATTAAGCTCTACCGCATTTTCATTGCTATTCAACTGCATAATTCGTCAAAAGAAATTTTCAACCTTAAATGTTTTCACGAACTTTAAAACGTCTGTTTATTTCATTTAATTTATTCTCCATACGAAATTTTAAACTAACTGTACACAAACTTACTCATGATTAATTGCATTTCTCATTTTAAATGGAGATTTAATTTATCTTTTGTTTATTTAAGGTTGTTTACACAAGTCAACAGCTTCAGATAATTGCACCTTTTATAAACATAGTGCAATTTAAAAACGTCTGTATGTAACTTATAACCTCGGTGGCGACAATACTATCATAGTTTGCACACAGGACGTTACCCGAGAGACCGTTTGAGGCTACGATTCCCAGCGAGGCGCTTGTGTGTTGTCGCCTGAAGCACATTGGGGAGTGTGCGAGCGGTATACAGAAAACGTTGTCTTAGACTATTTAAATTATGCCACCCCAGGGATCATTTGGGATTGTCATATCCTGCGAGACTCAACATGTTGCTGTTTTCGTCAGACAAATGTGAATCTCTTATAGCTACTCAAGTGTAATCCCAGGAACAGTACAGGTTTTAACTAAGAAGTTGATGTGCAAACTAAGATTCAATAGATTTGTGCAAACAGCTGTTAAAGGAAATATACGTTTGCAATGAGTGAAGCAACAGGGAAAATAGCATTATATATACTCGTTAATACTTAAGTTTGAATATCTCCTCGCTAGCCTTACTAGCGTCTGAATGTCGGTGCAGGATGCATAATAAAACAGTTGGATCTCCCCGCTAGCCTTACTAACGTCTGAATGTCGGTGCAGGATGCATAATAAAACAGTTGGATCTCCTCGCTAGCCTAACTAGCGTCTGAATGTCGGTGCAGGATGCATAATAAAACAGTTGGATCTCCTCGCTAGCCTAACTAGCGTCTGAATGTCGGTGCAGGATGCATAATAAAACAGTTGGATCTCCTCGCTAGCCTAACTAGCGTCTGAATGTCGGTGCAGGATGCATAATAAAACAGTTGGATCTCCTCGCTAGCCTAATTAGCGTCTGAATGTCGGTGCAGGATGCATAATAAAACAGTTGGATCTCCTCGCTAGCCTAACTAGCGTCTGAATGTCGGTGCAGGATGCATAATAAAACAGTTGGATCTCCTCGCTAGCCTAACTAGCGTCTGAATGTCGGTGCAGGATGCATAATAAAACAGTTGGATCTCCTCGCTAGCCTAACTAGCGTCTGAATGTCGGTGCAGGATGCATAATAAAACAGTTGGATCTCCTCGCTAGCCTAACTAGCGTCTGAATGTCGGTGCAGGATGCATAATAAAACAGTTGGATCTCCTCGCTAGCCTAACTAGCGTCTGAATGTCGGTGCAGGATGCATAATAAAACAGTTGGATCTCCTCGCTAGCCTAACTAGCGTCTGAATGTCGGTGCAGGATGCATAATAAAACAGTTGGATCTCCTCGCTAGCCTAACTAGCGTCTGAATGTCGGTGCAGGATACATAATAAAACAGTTGGATCTCCTCGCTAGCCTAACAAGCGTCTGAATGTCGGTGCAGGATGCATAATAAAACAGTTGGATCTCCTCGCTAGCCTAACTAGCGTCTGATGGTCGGTGCAGGATGCATAATAAAACAGTTGGATCTCCTCGCTAGCCTAACTAGCGTCTGAATGTCGGTGCAGGATGCATAATAAAACAGTTGGATCTCCTCGCTAGCCTAACTAGCGTCTGAATGTCGGTGCAGGATGCATAATAAAACAGTTGGATCTCCTCGCTAGCCTAACTAGCGTCTGAATGTCGGTGCAGGATGCATAATAAAACAGTTGGATCTCCTCGCTAGCCTTACTAACGTCTGAATGTCGGTGCAGGATGCATAATAAAACAGTTGGATCTCCTCGCTAGCCTAAATAGCGTCTGAATGTCGGTGCAGGATGCATAATAAAACAGTTGGATCTCCTCGCTAGCCTAACTAGCGTCTGAATGTCGGTGCAGGATGCATAATAAAACAGTTGGATCTCCTCGCTAGCCTAACTAGCGTCTGAATGTCGGTGCAGGATGCATAATAAAACAGTTGGATCTCCTCGCTAGCCTATCTAGCGTCTGAATGTCGGTGCAGGATGCATAATAAAACAGTTGGATCTCCTCGCTAGCCTAACTAACGTCTGAATGTCGGTGCAGGATGCATAATAAAACAGTTGGATCTCCTCACTAGCCTAAATAACGTCTGAATGTCGGTGCAAGATGCATAATAAAACCGTTGGATCTCCTCGCTAGCCTAAATAGCGTCTGAATGTCGGTGCAGGATGCATAATAAAGCAGTTGGATCTCCTCGCTAGCCTAACTAGCGTCTGAATGTCGGTGCAGGATGCATAATAAAACAGTTGTATCTCCTAGCTAACCTTACTAACGTCTGAATGTCGGTGCAGGATGCATAATAAAACAGTTGGATCTCCTCACTAGCCTAACTAGCGTCTGAATGTCGGTGCAGGATGCATAATAAAACAGTTGGATCTCCTCACTAGCCTAACTAGCGTCTGAATGTCGGTGCAGGATGCATAATAAAACAGTTGGATCTCCTCACTAGCCTAACTAGCGTCTGAATGTCGGTGCAGGAAGCATAATAAAACAGTTGGATCTCCTCGCTAGCCTAAATAGCGTCTGAATGTCGGTGCAGGATGCATAATAAAACAGTTGGATCTCCTAGCTAACCTTACTAACGTCTGAATGTCGGTGCAGGATGCATAATAAAACAGTTGGATCTCCTCACTAGCCTAACTAGCGTCTGAATGTCGGTGCAGGATGCATAATCAAACAGTTGGATCTCAGTAGGGGGCAAAGACCGATTCAGAACCAGCAAAGGCGCGGTGAGGAGCAAGTGAGGAGCCCCCCCCCCCCCGGCCGGCAGCAGCACGCAGGTGAGGAGCCCCCCCCCCCCGTCACGTGACCCATTAACCTAACTTAAACCTGGCGCCTGGCGTGAGGAGCAAGTGAGGAGCCCCCAGCTGGCAGCACGCAAGTGAGGAGCCCCTGGTGACGTCATCACCCGGAATCAGCATGTAGGTGAGGAGCAAGTGAGGAGCCCCCAGCTGGCAGCACGCAAGTGAGGAGCCCCTGGTGACGTAATCACCCGGAATCAGCATGTAGGTGAGGAGCAAGTGAGGAGCCCCCAGCTGGCAGCACGCAAGTGAGGAGCCCCTGGTGACGTCATCACCCGGAATCAGCATGTAGGTGAGGAGCAAGTGAGGAGCCCCCAGCTGGCAGCACGCAAGTGAGGAGCCCCTGGTGACGTCATCACCCGGAATCAGCATGTAGGTGAGGAGCAAGTGAGGAGCCCCCAGCTGGCAGCACGCAAGTGAGGAGCCCCTGGTGACGTCATCACCCGGAATCAGCATGTAGGTGAGGAGCAAGTGAGGAGCCCCCAGCTGGCAGCACGCAAGTGAGGAGCCCCTGGTGACGTCATCACCCGGAATCAGCATGTAGGTGAGGAGCAAGTGAGGAGCCCCCAGCTGGCAGCACGCAAGTGAGGAGTCCCAACTGACAGCGCGCAAGTGAGGAGCCTATTTACTACTATATTTTAATAACTAGCCTATTTACCCACCGATTCCCACGGGACTTTTTCCAGAGTGTAGGCCTATCTCAGAGAAGGCGAATGACGAAAGAACCCCATAGATCCGCCATCAAACAAGGCTGCTATTAATTTATAACCGCGTTTTCCTTATGGGATATCAGCTGTTTACCGACCGATTTTGATGAAACTTCACCATATGTCGGGCAGCGACATAAGTAAACCATCCCTTAAAGAAAATTGAAAATCCACCGTTAAACGGACCCGATATTAATTTTTGAACGCGTTTTCCTTATGGGATCTCAGCTGTTTACCGACCGATTTTGGCGAAACCTCACCACATGTCGAGCCGTGGCCTAAGTAAACCATCGCTTAAAGATAATTGAAAATCCACCGTTAAACGGGCTCGCTATTAATTCTTAAACGTGTTTTCCTTATGGGATCTCAGCTGTTTACTGACCGATTTTGACGAAACCTCACCACGTGTTGGGCCATAGCTTAAGTAAACCATCGCTTAAAGAAAATTGAAAATACACTGTTAAACGGACCCGCTATTAATTTATAACCGCGTTTTCCTTATGGGATCTCGGCTGTTTACCGCACAACCACGATGACGTCATAGTTTTCCTGGAACCAGTAGTGATGACGTATTCCGAGAACTGTTTACCACTCGGACCTGTTCACTCATTAGCGAGCTTCTAGAAGCTTCTCCCGGATATGGAAAATCCCCATCTTATTGCGCAATAGGCAATCTCCCGCGCTTCTAGAAGCTTCTAGAAGGTTCGCTGGAGTGCGCGCGTGACACAGGTATAAAACCGAGGCTCGGCCGCACGCACGCGACCTCAGTGTTGTTCGAGACGTCACCATGAACGGAAGCGGTACCGACGTAGTAAACGTGGACCAAACGATCCGCTCTTTCCTAGAGGAGCTGGACGCAATGGACGAGAACGCTAACATACCGTCAGTACAGCAACAGCAGGGATGCGCGTCAAAGAAGAAGCCCGATGGGTGGACTGTAAAGAGGAAGGAAGTGCCTATCGATTCCCCATCACTGTGCTGGTCTGCTGGTGGATGTCAGTATACTGTGAAGAACCCCAGCAACAGCGGTAACGTACTGTTGAAGATGAACGTTTTCCAAGGAGGTCGCTCGACTTGGACCTGCGGCCTGTATTTGGACGAGCGGCGGGACGACGAGATCTGCATGATTCTGACGGATCTGCTGACTAGGCTGCAGAACCTATGGTTGGTCAACAGCGAGACGGGAGAGCCTAGATTCAACGGAATCGTCAGGACCGTCAGTCCGCTGCCCGCCTGGAGGAAGATCGTGGATCGTTGCGTTTCCACCACCGCTGTCGCCATCCCTGAAAAGCGGAAAAAGAGGAAAAAATAAATGAAATAAACGAAGTAATTCGATCCTTCCCTTTCCTACTTTTCCTTAATGTACACTATTGTAAAAAAAAAAAAATAAATAACTAACGTAATAATACGAATGAGCGTGTTCCTCGAGGTACATTTCCAGCCTCACCACCCCTCCACTCCTCCTCCACTCCGCTGTCCCTCCACTCCTCCTCCACTCCGCTGTCCCTCCACTCCTCCTCCACTCCTCCACTCCTAGTAATTAAATCAACAGAACACCAGTTGTCAAACACCCACGGGCTCATTCTTGTTCAGGAGTTTGAAGTGTGTGTTTGTGTAATAGTGTTGCTGTGTGACGTTCTGTCAGAGTGTTCACCCGACGTTTTGATCTAACCTATAAAATGAACCACTTAACCGCCTATGTGTTTAATGATCAGCCTTTGTCTGTACTGTTTGACAGCAGCGATAATCCATGGTTCAAAGCTAAGGATGTAGCTACAATATTGGGCTACGCTAACCCTAAAGAAGCAATCAGAGTACATGTTAGAGAAAAATATCGCAAAACAATTCCTGAAGTATGGGGGAGCGAAAATCTCCCCCTAACCTATAATGAGAAACATTCAGGGAGTTTGAAGTGTGTGTTTGTGTAATAGTGTTGCTGTGTGACGTTCTGTCAGAGTGTTCACCCGACGTTTTGATCTAACCTATAAAATGAACCAGTTAACCGCCTATGTGTTTAATGATCAGCCTTTGTCTGTACTGTTTGACAGCAGCGATAATCCATGGTTCAAAGCTAAGGATGTAGCTACAATATTGGGCTACGCTAACCCTAAAGAAGCAATCAGAGTACATGTTAGAGAAAAATATCGCAAAACAATTCCTGAAGTATGGGGGAGCGAAAATCTCCCCCTAACCTATAATGAGAAACATTCAATCTTTCTTAAAGAGCCGGGATTATATTCGTTACTTATGAAATCTAAAATGCACATTGCCGAGAAGTTTCAAGATTGGATCTTTGAAGAAGTTTTGCCATCCATTAGAAAAAAGAAATGGTCAGTACAGACTTATAAACGAGAACCAAAGGCTGCTACAATCACTTACAAAGTCGCTAACAAATAACCGAAAGCTAGATCAAACAAATTCCGAGTTTAAAACTACAAATGATATATTGTGTATGGAAAACCAATCCATGAATCAAACGCTGATCGAACAGACACCTAAAGTGGCAGTGTTGCCTGAAGATGTAAATCTGAAGCATATATTTTGTGTGATGATTAGGGAAACCCTTCTAGAGCAGTACGGAGTTTGTGAATACAAGTGCATTCGAACACAGAGGAGGAATTTCAAACAAGCCTTGAAAAAAGCAAAGGAAGAAGGATTTACAATGTGCTACTGTAGAGAAAATGTCCCCAACGGCATAAACATAGTGAATAAGGCTAAAGAAGTGATGAATAGTTACGGCATGCACATTGACTGCAGATACAACAACATCCTAACCTCGCACAATTTCATGAATATAGTTGAACATATCATTGACAATGTATAGGTCTGCGCTTGTGGACACGTTCCAGAACCTTCAACGCTTGTCAGGTAGTAACAGTCGATACGTGCTTCAAAGATGACCAGTGCGGATGATGCAAGAAAAGTAATCACCATATCAATGAACAAAATACGTTATAAACGTAACAACATCCGAGAAAGGCTCACAATCAAGTTAGTTTTGGATAGAGCGAGAGATGTGTTTGAGAGAAAATATCATACGAAACAGCATACTTATGAAGAAAACAAAAATATTGAATATCATGTAAAAGAATATAACTATGAAGAAAACAAAACAGACTGTTAAATTTGACGAGGAGCTAAATACACAGTACACTTACGAGCCCTGTGAGGATGTACAACAATTATCGTGGACTCAAATCGCAATAGATGAAATAAGATTCCGCAGACCGTTGGAACTGATGTTGGGTGAAAAAATCAAACATCTAACCTATTGCAACAAGATGTGTCACAGCGAGTGCATACAGTTTACTTCAAGGGTGAGCAGACGCACCACCAGTCCGTAGTACGGTTGAAGTCACACGGTAAGGACGTGAACATGGACGCTTACGCTTCTGCGGACGACTATATCAAATCGTTTATTCAGGAGATTGAGGTTATGAACAATAATGCTAGTGATCAGACATTGGCATCACCTCAGACGTCATCTGTAAAACCGATCACTGCCTGCAAGAGAGAAAGGAGGCTGAGGACGAAGACAACGGATCAAAGGCAATCAAGCGAGCCAAGGGAGTCGCTAAGGGGGTTGTTAAAAACGTCCTAACCCCCGACGACTACAGGGAATGTCTGTTCGACGGGGTGTTGAAAACCACCGTCAACACCCGTTTCCAGTCGTACCTGCACCGTGTCTTCACCGTACAAGTAGAAAAGCTATCCTTGAGCCCGGCCGATGATAAACGCTACATCTTGGCTGATGGTATCAACACCTTACCTTGGGGGCATAAGGACATTCCACCACTGTCCGCAGCAAGAAGGCGAGGTAATCCCGAGGAGGAGCAAGGCGGGCCTATGGAGGTGGACGAGGAGGAGGAAGACATGGACGAAGAGTTCCCGGTGTAGATTTAAGTGTAAATAGAACTAGGTTAACTTTGTAAATATTTTGTAAATAGTATTCGTAAGCAAATATAGTCAAACAGTTTAGTTTACAGCATACATCTGTGTTGTTACTACCCCTTGCATTTCCCTGACATTTAATTTCAAAAGACTCCTCTAATGCAAACCGAATTTGTCGAAACTACTTTCAAAATTAACCTTTTATGAAATTGTAAAACTATCATGTTTTTCAAAACAAAACATTTATTGAAACACAAACATATTACAATCAAGAACTCAAAAGGTATTTACACAAAAGTAGTCTTAAGCGAAGATGGAGTCGAAGAGCCTGCGAAGGCGGTGGACAATTCTCGAAATCGCGGCAATTATCGCTAATGAGTAAACAGCCTGGGGCAGTCACGTAGGCACGGGATGATGACGTCACCGCGGTCCACGACTACACTATTTAAGGTAGGTCAATGCGTGCGTGCGTGCGTGCGTGCGTGCAGGTTTTAGTTAGGTTTACAGACGCAGGTTTAGGTTAGGTTTACAGACGCAGGTTTAAGTTGGAGTCGAAGAGCTGCACGTAGTCGCTGAGTGGTATACCGAGGACCGCCCGACAGTACAGGTAGGTGAGGCAGTAGTGGTCATAAACAGAAGTACCGTAGCCCTGGAGTCGATACCTGTTGTAGAGACCTCCATGTAGCTCAGTCCGGGGATTGCCACCAGGCGCTTCTCAATCTGGGTGGTGTTCATCGCGGGCGGAAGCAGTCCCCGCCGATTGTGTGATACCCTCATTACTACCAGTTGCACACTTTATCACCACAGGCTTCACTGTATGTGTCAAACCAGTGACTCTGGGGACTCCTGAATAACGGTCCACCCAAAGGTTTTCCAATCGCGTTATGATGTTCATAATCATAATGTAGATTTCATAGTCTTTATTTTCATCCAAATATAAGTTGCAACCATGTGTATACTGACCTCTATGATGTAACTGGATGTTCAAGAACACATTACCCTGATTGGCGGGATTATGCACTGTATGTTGATAACCGGAATCGACCCAACTGACAGTCGGTGGTGAATCGTTGGAATCTTTTTCCACAAGCTCCAAGTCTCCAGGTAGTTCCGGGGGATTGACACTTCTACTGTTGTCGTTTATGCAACTGCTATCGGCACATATGCTGGCGTTCTGGGAACCTCCCCCTTCGGTTATTTGGTTGGATGATGGTGATGCGAAGTCTCCAGATATCTCCGGAGCATTGTCACTTTCAATGTCGTTTATGCAACTGCTTTCAATACATGTGTTGACTTTCTGCAGACCTCTTCCTGCCGAGGTTTGTATGAACGATCTCGGTTGTGAGGAACGATTGTTTCTTCGCTTCTTTCTAACACAGAGGTGGTGCTGACGATGATGACGACGAAGTCTATCTCGCGACGTGAATGACTCCGCGCAGTATGGACATTTCCAGGTCACCAGCTTCGATGGTGTGGCGACTGACCGTTTCAGTGATAGTGCTGGCGGTGGTTGTTCAGGACTTCGTGGAGAAAAGTACATGGTGCTGTAGCCTTCCATCGCTTCCAACTCCTTCAACAACGTCTGGACTGATTCATCCACTTCGATTGCACTAGCCATGTTTGTGTTTACTCTACAACATCACTAGACAAACTGAAGGACAGGTTTAAGTTAGGTTTGAGGATGCATGAACGTCGCGCGAAGCGATCACAATCACTGAAGTAATAAAGCTACGTACCGTACAGTAGAAGGCGGTGGACAATTCTCGAAATCGCGGCAATTATCGCTAATGAGTAAACAGCCGGGGGCGGTCACGTAGACACGGGGAGATGACGTCACCGCGGTCCACGACTACACTATTTAAGGTAGGTCAATGCGTTCGTGCGTGCGTGCAGGTTTAGGTTTAGGTTTAGAGACGCAGGTTTAAGTTAGGTTTGATCCCGCACCTTGAAACACAATGTAATGAGCATGCGACCTTCTAGAAGCTTCTAGAACGTCGTGGACTGCGGTGACGTCATCCCCATGCCTACGTGACCGGCCGGAGCTGTTTACTCATCAGCGGTTAGGTTTAACAATGCGTGTGTGCGCGTGCGTGTACGTGCGTGAGCGTGCGTGCGTGTGCATGAGCATAAGTGCGTGTGCGTGTGTGTCAGGTGCAAGCCTGGAGTCTGCAGACAAGTGCACGCAGGTCTAAGTTAGGTTTATAGACGCAGGTTTAAGTTAGGTTTGAGGATGCATAAACGTCGCGCGCGCGAGGTCTAAGTTAGGTTTACAGACGCAATTGCGCGCGCGCGACGTTTATGCATCCTCAAACCTAACTTAAACCTGCGTCTATAAACCTAACTTAGACCTGCGTGCACTTGTCTGCAGACTCCAGGCTTGCACCTGACACACACGCACACGCACTTATGCTCATGCACACGCACGCACGCTCACGCACGTACACGCACGCGCACACACGCATTGTTAAACCTAACCGCTGATGAGTAAACAGCTCCGGCCGGTCACGTAGGCATGGGGATGACGTCACCGCAGTCCACGACGTTCTAGAAGCTTCTAGAAGGTCGCATGCTCATTACATTGTGTTTCAAGGTGCGGGATCAAACCTAACTTAAACCTGCGTCTCTAAACCTAAACCTAAACCTGCACGCACGCACGCACGCATTGACCTACCTTAAATAGTGTAGTCGTGGACCGCGGTGACGTCATCTCCCCGTGTCTACGTGACCGCCCCAGGCTGTTTACTCATTAGCGATAATTGCCGCGATTTCGAGAATTGTCCACCGCCTTCTACTGTACGGTACGTAGATTTATTACTTCAGTGATTGGGATCGCTTCGCGCGACGTTCATGCATCCTCAAACCTAACTTAAACCTGTCCTTCAGTTTGTCTAGTGATGTTGTAGAGTAAACACAAACATGGCTAGTGCAATCGAAGTGGATGAATCAGTCCAGACGTTGTTGAAGGAGTTGGAAGCGATGGAAGGCTACAGCACCATGTACTTTTCTCCACGAAGTCCTGAACAACCACCGCCAGCACTATCACTGAAACGGTCAGTCGCCACACCATCGAAGCTGGTGACCTGGAAATGTCCATACTGCGCGGAGTCATTCACGTCGCGAGATAGACTTCGTCGTCATCATCGTCAGCACCACCTCTGTGTTAGAAAGAAGCGAAGAAACAATCGTTCCTCACAACCGAGATCGTTCATACAAACCTCGGCAGGAAGAGGTCTGCAGAAAGTCAACACATGTATTGAAAGCAGTTGCATAAACGACATTGAAAGTGACAATGCTCCGGAGATATCTGGAGACTTCGCATCACCATCATCCAACCAAATAACCGAAGGGGGAGGTTCCCAGAACGCCAGCATATGTGCCGATAGCAGTTGCATAAACGACAACAGTAGAAGTGTCAATCCCCCGGAACTACCTGGAGACTTGGAGCTTGTGGAAAAAGATTCCAACGATTCACCACCGACTGTCAGTTGGGTCGATTCCGGTTATCAACATACAGTGCATAATCCCGCCAATCAGGGTAATGTGTTCTTGAACATCCAGTTACATCATAGAGGTCAGTATACACATGGTTGCAACTTATATTTGGATGAAAATAAAGACTATGAAATCTACATTATGATTATGAACATCATAACGCGATTGGAAAACCTTTGGGTGGACCGTTATTCAGGAGTCCCCAGAGTCACTGGTTTGACACATACAGTGAAGCCTGTGGTGATAAAGTGTGCAACTGGTAGTAATGAGGGTATCACACAATCGGCGGGGACTGCTTCCGCCCGCGATGAACACCACCCAGATTGAGAAGCGCCTGGTGGCAATCCCCGGACTGAGCTACATGGAGGTCTCTACAACAGGTATCGACTCCAGGGCTACGGTACTTCTGTTTATGACCACTACTGCCTCACCTACCTGTACTGTCGGGCGGTCCTCGGTATACCACTCAGCGACTACGTGCAGCTCTTCGACTCCAACTTAAACCTGCGTCTGTAAACCTAACCTAAACCTGCGTCTGTAAACCTAACTAAAACCTGCACGCACGCACGCACGCACGCACGCATTGACCTACCTTAAATAGTATAGTCGTGGACCGCGGTGACGTCATCATCCCGTGCCTACGTGACTGCCCCAGGCTGTTTACTCATTAGCGATAATTGCCGCGATTTCGAGAATTGTCCACCGCCTTCGCAGGCTCTTCGACTCCATCTTCGCTTAAGACTACTTTTGTGTAAATACCTTTTGAGTTCTTGATTGTAATATGTTTGTGTTTCAATAAATGTTTTGTTTTGAAAAACATGATAGTTTTACAATTTCATAAAAGGTTAATTTTGAAAGTAGTTTCGACAAATTCGGTTTGCATTAGAGGAGTCTTTTGAAATTAAATGTCAGGGAAATGCAAGGGGTAGTAACAACACAGATGTATGCTGTAAACTAAACTGTTTGACTATATTTGCTTACGAATACTATTTACAAAATATTTACAAAGTTAACCTAGTTCTATTTACACTTAAATCTACACCGGGAACTCTTCGTCCATGTCTTCCTCCTCCTCGTCCACCTCCATAGGCCCGCCTTGCTCCTCCTCGGGATTACCTCGCCTTCTTGCTGCGGACAGTGGTGGAATGTCCTTATGCCCCCAAGGTAAGGTGTTGATACCATCAGCCAAGATGTAGCGTTTATCATCGGCCGGGCTCAAGGATAGCTTTTCTACTTGTACGGTGAAGACACGGTGCAGGTACGACTGGAAACGGGTGTTGACGGTGGTTTTCAACACCCCGTCAAACAGACATTCCCTGTAGTCGTCGGGGGTTAGGACGCGCGCGCGAGGTCCACAGGATTTCGAGAATTGTCCACCGCCTTCTACTGTACGGTACGTAGCTTTATTACTTCAGTGATTGTGATCGCTTCGCGCGACGTTCATGCATCCTCAAACCTAACTTAAACCTGTCCTTCAGTTTGTCTAGTGATGTTGTAGAGTAAACACAAACATGGCTAGTGCAATCGAAGTGGATGAATCAGTCCAGACGTTGTTGAAGGAGTTGGAAGCGATGGAAGGCTACAGCACCATGTACTTTTCTCCACGAAGTCCTGAACAACCACCGCCAGCACTATCACTGAAACGGTCAGTCGCCACACCATCGAAGCTGGTGACCTGGAAATGTCCATACTGCGCGGAGTCATTCACGTCGCGAGATAGACTTCGTCGTCATCATCGTCAGCACCACCTCTGTGTTAGAAAGAAGCGAAGAAACAATCGTTCCTCACAACCGAGATCGTTCATACAAACCTCGGCAGGAAGAGGTCTGCAGAAAGTCAACACATGTATTGAAAGCAGTTGCATAAACGACATTGAAAGTGACAATGCTCCGGAGATATCTGGAGACTTCGCATCACCATCATCCAACCAAATAACCGAAGGGGGAGGTTCCCAGAACGCCAGCATATGTGCCGATAGCAGTTGCATAAACGACAACAGTAGAAGTGTCAATCCCCCGGAACTACCTGGAGACTTGGAGCTTGTGGAAAAAGATTCCAACGATTCACCACCGACTGTCAGTTGGGTCGATTCCGGTTATCAACATACAGTGCATAATCCCGCCAATCAGGGTAATGTGTTCTTGAACATCCAGTTACATCATAGAGGTCAGTATACACATGGTTGCAACTTATATTTGGATGAAAATAAAGACTATGAAATCTACATTATGATTATGAACATCATAACGCGATTGGAAAACCTTTGGGTGGACCGTTATTCAGGAGTCCCCAGAGTCACTGGTTTGACACATACAGTGAAGCCTGTGGTGATAAAGTGTGCAACTGGTAGTAATGAGGGTATCACACAATCGGCGGGGACTGCTTCCGCCCGCGATGAACACCACCCAGATTGAGAAGCGCCTGGTGGCAATCCCCGGACTGAGCTACATGGAGGTCTCTACAACAGGTATCGACTCCAGGGCTACGGTACTTCTGTTTATGACCACTACTGCCTCACCTACCTGTACTGTCGGGCGGTCCTCGGTATACCACTCAGCGACTACGTGCAGCTCTTCGACTCCAACTTAAACCTGCGTCTGTAAACCTAACCTAAACCTGCGTCTGTAAACCTAACTAAAACCTGCACGCACGCACGCACGCACGCACGCATTGACCTACCTTAAATAGTATAGTCGTGGACCGCGGTGACGTCATCATCCCGTGCCTACGTGACTGCCCCAGGCTGTTTACTCATTAGCGATAATTGCCGCGATTTCGAGAATTGTCCACCGCCTTCGCAGGCTCTTCGACTCCATCTTCGCTTAAGACTACTTTTGTGTAAATACCTTTTGAGTTCTTGATTGTAATATGTTTGTGTTTCAATAAATGTTTTGTTTTGAAAAACATGATAGTTTTACAATTTCATAAAAGGTTAATTTTGAAAGTAGTTTCGACAAATTCGGTTTGCATTAGAGGAGTCTTTTGAAATTAAATGTCAGGGAAATGCAAGGGGTAGTAACAACACAGATGTATGCTGTAAACTAAACTGTTTGACTATATTTGCTTACGAATACTATTTACAAAATATTTACAAAGTTAACCTAGTTCTATTTACACTTAAATCTACACCGGGAACTCTTCGTCCATGTCTTCCTCCTCCTCGTCCACCTCCATAGGCCCGCCTTGCTCCTCCTCGGGATTACCTCGCCTTCTTGCTGCGGACAGTGGTGGAATGTCCTTATGCCCCCAAGGTAAGGTGTTGATACCATCAGCCAAGATGTAGCGTTTATCATCGGCCGGGCTCAAGGATAGCTTTTCTACTTGTACGGTGAAGACACGGTGCAGGTACGACTGGAAACGGGTGTTGACGGTGGTTTTCAACACCCCGTCGAACAGACATTCCCTGTAGTCGTCGGGGGTTAGGACGTTTTTAACAACCCCCTTAGCGACTCCCTTGGCTCGCTTGATCGCCTTTGATCCGTTGTCTTCGTCCTCAGCCTCCTTTCTCTCTTGCAGGCAGTGATCGGTTTTACAGATGACGTCTGAGGTGATGCCAATGTCTGATCACTAGCATTATTGTTCATAACCTCAATCTCCTGAATAAACGATTTGATATAGTCGTCCGCAGAAGCGTAAGCGTCCATGTTCACGTCCTTACCGTGTGACTTCAACCGTACTACGGACTGGTGGTGCGTCTGCTCACCCTTGAAGTAAACTGTATGCACTCGCTGTGACACATCTTGTTGCAATAGGTTAGATGTTTGATTTTTTCACCCAACATCAGTTCCAACGGTCTGCGGAATCTTATTTCATCTATTGCGATTTGAGTCCACGATAATTGTTGTACATCCTCACAGGGCTCGTAAGTGTACTGTGTATTTAGCTCCTCGTCAAATTTAACAGTCTGTTTTGTTTTCTTCATAGTTATATTCTTTTACATGATATTCAATATTTTTGTTTTCTTCATAAGTATGCTGTTTCGTATGATATTTTCTCTCAAACACATCTCTCGCTCTATCCAAAACTAACTTGATTGTGAGCCTTTCTCGGATGTTGTTACGTTTATAACGTATTTTGTTCATTGATATGGTGATTACTTTTCTTGCATCATCCGCACTGGTCATCTTTGAAGCACGTATCGACTGTTACTACCTGACAAGCGTTGAAGGTTCTGGAACGTGTCCACAAGCGCAGACCTATACATTGTCAATGATATGTTCAACTATATTCATGAAATTGTGCGAGGTTAGGATGTTGTTGTATCTGCAGTCAATGTGCATGCCGTAACTATTCATCACTTCTTTAGCCTTATTCACTATGTTTATGCCGTTGGGGACATTTTCTCTACAGTAGCACATTGTAAATCCTTCTTCCTTTGCTTTTTTCAAGGCTTGTTTGAAATTCCTCCTCTGTGTTCGAATGCACTTGTATTCACAAACTCCGTACTGCTCTAGAAGGGTTTCCCTAATCATCACACAAAATATATGCTTCAGATTTACATCTTCAGGCAACACTGCCACTTTAGGTGTCTGTTCGATCAGCGTTTGATTCATGGATTGGTTTTCCATACACAATATATCATTTGTAGTTTTAAACTCGGAATTTGTTTGATCTAGCTTTCGGTTATTTGTTAGCGACTTTGTAAGTGATTGTAGCAGCCTTTGGTTCTCGTTTATAAGTCTGTACTGACCATTTTTTTTTTTTCTAATGGATGGCAAAACTTCTTCAAAGATCCAATCTTGAAACTTCTCGGCAATGTGCATTTTAGATTTCATAAGTAACGAATATAATCCCGGCTCTTTAAGAAAGATTGAATGTTTCTCATTATAGGTTAGGGGGAGATTTTCGCTCCCCCATACTTCAGGAATTGTTTTGCGATATTTTTCTCTAACATGTACTCTGATTGCTTCTTTAGGGTTAGCGTAGCCCAATATTGTAGCTACATCCTTAGCTTTGAACCATGGATTATCGCTGCTGTCAAACAGTACAGACAAAGGCTGATCATTAAACACATAGGCGGTTAACTGGTTCATTTTATAGGTTAGATCAAAACGTCGGGTGAACACTCTGACAGAACGTCACACAGCAACACTATTACACAAACACACACTTCAAACTCCCTGAATGTTTCTCATTATAGGTTAGGGGGAGATTTTCGCTCCCCCATACTTCAGGAATTGTTTTGCGATATTTTTCTCTAACATGTACTCTGATTGCTTCTTTAGGGTTAGCGTAGCCCAATATTGTAGCTACATCCTTAGCTTTGAACCATGGATTATCGCTGCTGTCAAACAGTACAGACAAAGGCTGATCATTAAACACATAGGCGGTTAAGTGGTTCATTTTATAGGTTAGATCAAAACGTCGGGTGAACACTCTGACAGAACGTCACACAGCAACACTATTACACAAACACACACTTCAAACTCCTGAACAAGAATGAGCCCGTGGGTGTTTGACAACTGGTGTTCTGTTGATTTAATTACTAGGAGTGGAGGAGTGGAGGAGGAGTGGAGGGACAGCGGAGTGGAGGAGGAGTGGAGGGACAGCGGAGTGGAGGAGGAGTGGAGGGGTGGTGAGGCTGGAAATGTACCTCGAGGAACACGCTCATTCGTATTATTACGTTAGTTATTTAATTTTTTTTTTTACAATAGTGTACATTAAGGAAAAGTAGGAAAGGGAAGGATCGAATTACTTCGTTTATTTCATTTATTTTTTCCTCTTTTTCCGCTTTTCAGGGATGGCGACAGCGGTGGTGGAAACGCAACGATCCACGATCTTCCTCCAGGCGGGCAGCGGACTGACGGTCCTGACGATTCCGTTGAATCTAGGCTCTCCCGTCTCGCTGTTGACCAACCATAGGTTCTGCAGCCTAGTCAGCAGATCCGTCAGAATCATGCAGATCTCGTCGTCCCGCCGCTCGTCCAAATACAGGCCGCAGGTCCAAGTCGAGCGACCTCCTTGGAAAACGTTCATCTTCAACAGTACGTTACCGCTGTTGCTGGGGTTCTTCACAGTATACTGACATCCACCAGCAGACCAGCACAGTGATGGGGAATCGATAGGCACTTCCTTCCTCTTTACAGTCCACCCATCGGGCTTCTTCTTTGACGCGCATCCCTGCTGTTGCTGTACTGACGGTATGTTAGCGTTCTCGTCCATTGCGTCCAGCTCCTCTAGGAAAGAGCGGATCGTTTGGTCCACGTTTACTACGTCGGTACCGCTTCCGTTCATGGTGACGTCTCGAACAACACTGAGGTCGCGTGCGTGCGGCCGAGCCTCGGTTTTATACCTGTGTCACGCGCGCACTCCAGCGAACCTTCTAGAAGCTTCTAGAAGCGCGGGAGATTGCCTATTGCGCAATAAGATGGGGATTTTCCATATCCGGGAGAAGCTTCTAGAAGCTCGCTAATGAGTGAACAGGTCCGAGTGGTAAACAGTTCTCGGAATACGTCATCACTACTGGTTCCAGGAAAACTATGACGTCATCGTGGTTGTGCGGTAAACAGCCGAGATCCCATAAGGAAAACGCGGTTATAAATTAATAGCGGGTCCGTTTAACAGTGTATTTTCAATTTTCTTTAAGCGATGGTTTACTTAAGCTATGGCCCAACACGTGGTGAGGTTTCGTCAAAATCGGTCAGTAAACAGCTGAGATCCCATAAGGAAAACACGTTTAAGAATTAATAGCGAGCCCGTTTAACGGTGGATTTTCAATTATCTTTAAGCGATGGTTTACTTAGGCCACGGCTCGACATGTGGTGAGGTTTCGCCAAAATCGGTCGGTAAACAGCTGAGATCCCATAAGGAAAACGCGTTCAAAAATTAATATCGGGTCCGTTTAACGGTGGATTTTCAATTTTCTTTAAGGGATGGTTTACTTATGTCGCTGCCCGACATATGGTGAAGTTTCATCAAAATCGGTCGGTAAACAGCTGATATCCCATAAGGAAAACGCGGTTATAAATTAATAGCAGCCTTGTTTGATGGCGGATCTATGGGGTTCTTTCGTCATTCGCCTTCTCTGAGATAGGCCTACACTCTGGAAAAAGTCCCGTGGGAATCGGTGGGTAAATAGGCTAGTTATTAAAATATAGTAGTAAATAGGCTCCTCACTTGCGCGCTGTCAGTTGGGACTCCTCACTTGCGTGCTGCCAGCTGGGGGCTCCTCACTTGCTCCTCACCTACATGCTGATTCCGGGTGATGACGTCACCAGGGGCTCCTCACTTGCGTGCTGCCAGCTGGGGGCTCCTCACTTGCTCCTCACCTACATGCTGATTCCGGGTGATGACGTCACCAGGGGCTCCTCACTTGCGTGCTGCCAGCTGGGGGCTCCTCACTTGCTCCTCACCTACATGCTGATTCCGGGTGATGACGTCACCAGGGGCTCCTCACTTGCGTGCTGCCAGCTGGGGGCTCCTCACTTGCTCCTCACCTACATGCTGATTCCGGGTGATGACGTCACCAGGGGCTCCTCACTTGCGTGCTGCCAGCTGGGGGCTCCTCACTTGCTCCTCACCTACATGCTGATTCCGGGTGATTACGTCACCAGGGGCTCCTCACTTGCGTGCTGCCAGCTGGGGGCTCCTCACTTGCTCCTCACCTACATGCTGATTCCGGGTGATGACGTCACCAGGGGCTCCTCACTTGCTCCTCACGCCAGGCGCCAGGTTTAAGTTAGGTTAATGGGTCACGTGACGGGGGGGGGGGGCTCCTCACCTGCGTGCTGCTGCCGGCCGGGGGGGGGGGGCTCCTCACTTGCTCCTCACCGCGCCTTTGCTGGTTCTGAATCGGTCTTTGCCCCCTACTGATCTCCTAGCTAACCTAACTAGCGTCTGAATGTCGGCGCAGGATGCATAATAAAACAAGGTTGTATCTCCTCGCTAGCCTAACTAGCGTCTGAATGTCGGTGCAGGAGGTCGCGGGTTCGATTCCCGGAGCATCCACAAGACTTTGAGAGGTTTGGACCGTTGTCCTCTAACAAAGTTAAATACAAAAATGCCACTAGATCAGACGATAACACAACCATGCAATCAAACTCAGACATAATGATATCACAACATAAATATTCGTTTGAGCTGAATACCAAATAGACCAAGTACTGAAATGACAACAGAACCTGCAAAGTTCCAAGGGAAAATTTCAAAGTAATTAACAAGCAAAGGGAGGTTTAATATGCCAATTGTAAACTTATTTCGCTTATTTGAGCATTAATTCTCCTGATATTGTTTTATTTTATTTCATGGCTTTGAGGGAAGAAAAATATTGTGTCAAATAAAATAGTCAACATAACTTATGGATTTAAAAAATCATGTTTTTAAGGGTTCTTCTTTCTTCATCAGTTGACTGATATTAAGTCACGATGACAAGAGCATGCTTTTAATTAAATTGTTTATTTTTATTTTTATAGTGATTAAAGTAATTTTCAGATTGTAAATTGTGTGTTTGAAACGAACCGCTTAAAATTATCTACCTTGTATCAATCAACCCGCATGGCAGATAACACCGAGGCATACAACTATCTACCTTATATCAAGCATCCCGCATGGCAGATAACACCGAGGCATACAACTATCGACCTTGTATTAATCATCCTGCATGGCAGATAACACCGAGGCATACAACTATCTACCTTGTATCAAGCATCCCGCATGGCAGATAACACCGAGGCAAACTTCTCACGAATGATTCACCTTATAGATGTTGAATAACCGTTGAATCAAGCGTCTTTGTGAAATATAATGGTGAACGAAGTCTTATAGTTCTTCATGAACCACTGCCCATTTTGACCTAATTCCCCATTTGACAATCAATTCTATACGATAATCCCTCTTCTATAGTCTAAATTTTACATTTTTAAACATTGCAAAACTTACACCATTTAAGTATTTTTGTACCGTAAAACCTCTTTGTCTGAAAACTGCTTTAAAACTAAATTGCACAGTAGAAATAGAAAGTTGACAGCATAAGTCACCAAATACGTGCTCGTATCAAAATTGTATAAAACGGCAGTAAGTAAACCATACTTTCAGCTAGGCAGATGGAGATTTCCATAAATTAAAGTACTCATTTTAGTAGAGGTACACTCATTCTAAAACTAAAACACGTGTTGCCAGACGGTAGGGGAAGATTCATTATCGTTAGTACATGGACCACGTTAAAAGATGTCCGTTGGCGTTATACGTCCACAAATTGGAGGGACAGTAATTTTGGCGTAGCTTGTTAAAAATATTAATAACTTCTATGTATTCGTAAGTCTTTGAATGTTAATACAAAGTTCACTATTACAAAATAAAGGTAAAAACGGTAAATTTTATTAGCTAGCTATATCATTTTGGGAAATGTGTTTTAAACGATAAAACACCACCGCTTTGAGAACCCATTTCTTAATTCATCTAAATTAAGTATAACATGTTTAAGGAGGTTTAAAGTTGAATTAAAGAAACAAATACAATATTAGAGTAGAAAAAAGGGCAAATTTTATACCCTGTTATTTTAATAGGAAACTAATTCCTAAGTATTTTTAAAAAGTAGCTTAATCCAATTTAATACTGGTACAAAATAAAAGATTTTATATTTTAAATTAAGAAACAAATTATAATTTATAGATACGTCCTTGTCTCTAGCAAAAATAAGAAGATTGAGGTTTCTTTTAAGTGCACAGAATATTTATTTCCAGATACCTTAAAAAACTAATAAATTAAATTATTATATGGGTACTTAACTATTAAGAGGGCGCCCCTGTCACGAAACGTTTCGCATTTCTACCTGCTTTCCCCATAAGGTCGATGTTAACTTTCAAAGCCCGTTCCTCCTCAACGGATTATCCGATATCGTTGATTTATGGCTCATTTTAAAGACCAAAGGAATATATAATGATACCAGTGAGCAACATTTCGATATCACAAATAATAATCGATCAAAAAATTCCTAAATATTCAATATTTACAATTTTTTATGGTTGAACTGTTTGTGATATGAAAATTTTGCTCACTGAAATCGCTAGGTAGATCTTTAAAACGAACCATCAATCATCGACATCGAATAATCCGTTGAGGAGGGACGGACTTTGAAGGTTAACATTGGTCTTATGGGAGAACGAGGTAGACACAGAGGACTGGTGCCCTCTCTTAATATCAAGAATTGTAAAATTCCGGTTTATAGACCACACTTTATTGGTCTTCCCTCACGTAACTTGATCCCCACGTATGACTTGAACCATTCACTTATATGATACAACGACTGGCGCTGAACTGAACATTTCCAATTGGCCTAAGCGTACACTACCTGTAGCACGGAGTCGAACTGCAAAGGTTAAGCCCAATAACATACACATACAAAATAACAGAGTTCTTTCTGAATACTCCGAGTTATAAGAGAAAATGATAAAAATAGAATATCATGCATTGTGGAACTGAATTATTTCTCTTTCCCTGCATTCTCTTTTCCACTTTCCACTCTTTAAATGAAAAAAAAAAAAAAAAAACTGGAAAAATAAACTCTTGAAAACGTGTTTACTTAAGTTGAGAGCAGCGATATTAACATCGCGGGTTGAGATGCACAACAGAACAGCATATATAATTCTTTAGTTTCATATAATTTACTATAACCTAACCTTTTTTACCAAAATAACGATTGGTAGCAAATTTAGCCAATTTCAATTATATAATTATTTGTAGTCTTATAGCTAAACCTAAGGTTCACTAGTCCATTTAAGGTTTAGTTGAATACGGTTATCTAATGTACTAGCTGAATCTTCCGATATTTGATTGTTGTATTTTAATTTATATTTGGTATCTGCCACATTATGACTCCTTGCCGACTGTCATCCATTGGAAATTAAATCCAGACTGCAACTTTGGAGTTTATATTTTTTATTTACAATAAATAAGTTTAAGATAATGTTTTTTTTAAACCGCTTCCAAATAATTAAAATAATATTACCGTCAATGACGATTGAGAGTAAATTTAGTATTTATTTATCATTGTTAAAGGACGGATGTGTAGGTGTATCCTAATATTAGGTCAGCTTGTATGTGCATTATCATATCAGTGTTTTGTTTTATTGTTGATAGCAGTGCAGGCGTTATTGGAAAAGATAACTTTATGCTTTGGAATTTCGAATCTGCTCCAGTCTTCAGGAAAAGGTATACCCACATACCAAAATAGTAGTAACCAAAGCGCTATTACAAATCGTCATTAAGAAAAAAAAAATGTTTACAAAATAGATCCAATTTTTGTGATATTTTCAGATGTTATTAATATCTGAGATCTAAACTTAAAAACGAACAAATAATTGTTATAACTGTTTATTTGATGTAATATTTATGATGTTAAGATTCGATCTAAAATAAATATGAATGAAAACCTCAGAAAAATATGTTGTGTACCATTGTGTGCATTGTAACTGTGTATAATCAGACAAACACTATGATTTTTGAGGTTCTTTCCTAAACATATTTGAACTTAAGGGCCCTGACAAATTAAAAAAAAGAAAATACAAGGTAAAACAGTTTTTGCGATGTAAATTAAGAAGCATTTAACAAAATCCAGCTCTCTGTCCATTACGGACTCTTTCATGAGAGTCTACAATAATTTAACATGAACACTCTTCATAATAAAACGGCTACACAGATTATATATCTCTCAATTCACAAACCTCGCAATTACAAACAGTTTATTATATGATTTATACCTTTTAATAATTGTATACTTTTTAATTTTAATTTTTTATTTGCATGGGCCCCTGAGTTAAGGTAAGCAGTTTTCACAGCATTATTATTTGAACCTATGTGCTATAAATGTTTCCCCCACAAAAGCCTACAACTGTTTATAGGTCTATTATTTATTTCCCCGCGCATTTACCTCTAAACATGATTTCACTACCGTGTCAGTACGGGGTTGAACCGACCCCTGGGGAAATCTCTCGGCTCAACCACATATCCCACTCCCACAATGTGAAAGTGAATACTTTTGATCACGAATATTGGTAAATCACTCGGGTATAGATTTAATTGGTTAATAAAACCGTGGCACTTCACAAATGCTTCTAGTTGAAATTTTCTGTGCCCACCTTTCGTGAGGAAATGTTACAAATGTAAGATCAAAACTCAATCAATCAGTAATATTTTAACTGTCTGAATTTACAGCAGTTGATATGATTTGTGATGGAATCTTAGTCCTAGTAAGTAATACAAATAAATATTGCCCAACTTAGTACTGCAACGGGTCTTTTGCGTTGCTAGAAATCCAGAGATCCATGTGTACGTAAAGTAGGGGTTCTCTTTGTGTGGATGGGATTCTCTTCTGTCGTTTGAGAGGTCGTTATCAACATAAAAAATGAGTACAAAATTATATAACTGTTAAGAGTTTTGCATGATACACAATATGTAACCCTTTTATAACGTACATGGTGTGAAATTATATTTTACAGTTTTGCTTGTTTTTTCTTCAAATTTGTTTTCAAAATTTAAAAAGTGACTATATAGGTTACAATGTTGAGGTCTAGTTTTTGGCTAAGTCTAATCATATTTCATAATTTTAAAATAGTATATAATATGACCTATGCCTACCTTAAGGCATAAAACACCTCTATCAAGGTTCGTTCTTTAGATGAAATATTGTACGTCTTATATAAATATTTGTTGTGAACCGTAAAAAATCAGAAGAAAAACTAACAACCTACTGTATTTCAGCGAATTTCCCCTATAGGGAAGAAGCTATTACCGTAGTCGGCATGATAAGACCTAGGTCCGGGAACATGATAACTTTTCCTTTTGAGGTCCCCAGATGCCAAAAACACCATTTGCTCAAAACTGTAAATATATATATATATATATATGTGTGTGTGTGTGTGTGTGTGTGTGTGTGTGTGTGTGTGTGTGTGTGTGTGTGTGTGTGTGTGTGTGTGTGTGTGTGTGTGTGTGTGTGGTCCGTGGATGTCGTAAAAATGGTCCGATTTTGATGAAATTTCATAATAAAATGAAAAGCAAGATTTATAAGTTTAAGGTCGAAAAACAGTCAGATCGCTCTATCCAAAGGGGTATTTTGGGGTTATTTTGTGCCGCAAAAATGTGTTTTTGAGTTTTTACATATAATATTTTAGTAAATACAATTTTTGTTTTACTATTAAATTCAGCTTAAAAAACAAACAACTTGCTGTTTTTACCATTGCTCTACGATAATTGGTTACAGAGATATTGAAAGTACTAAACAAAGTACGTTGTCCAACGTTATCCTTATGGAGAAAAAGAAGAATTTTATATTTTGCTTATTTATCTACTTATCCTGACGAAACTTGGTATATTGCTTCATACCGTTGTGGTCTATTGATATCTGCACGAAAAACGATTTTTTGCCAATAATTCCCGTTGCAGCAAACCTGCGTACTCAGCCCCCATGTTATTCTTATAAGTAAATGTTATATCCCTTAAATTAACATAAATTAATAAAATTTGGTATGTGGCTTCATCTAGTTTACTTATAACAAAATTTGCATAAAAACCCTTTTTTGTGTACCTTTTTCAGCAAACCTGCATCCTCAGACGCCATGTTATTCTTATGGAGAATAATAAAAATGTCATAAATTATTTTTTTATAAATGCATATTGGTGAAACTTGGTATGTAGCTCTAAGTAGTATTAAGATACATAAATATGCATTGGAAATTCGCTGAGTAGGCAGGTTTGCTGCTACGGGGGTATTTTAAGCTTACAATGGCTAGAATTAAGTCAGGTGAGTTTTCTTATTAACAAAATATAACTCTAAATTATTAATGGTAATGGTACACCATCAGATTTTAAAGTTAGTTTAGTACAACAATCTAAAATATAAATATAATAAGGATGTACAAATATATATAATAGTTGTTATGCCTTTTGCAAACCCATTATTTATGACCCAAAAGTTCCTTCGCTTTCCAAAGCAGAGTTTTAAGTTCAACTTGTTAACAAGGAAGTAATTTATTGACAGTGATTCAAAAGTCAAAGTCGATCCTCTAGAACATCTTTCAAGATCTCTGTTGGGTGGATTCTTCTCTATATCATGTTTTTGTTCCCTAATTGAAGATTCCAATATAAATGTGTTTATCGTATTGGTTTTACGATGATAAGTTTGTATAATAATAATTAACTGTATTTACAGTATTCAATCAAACGTATACAACCTTAAAGTAAATTAACATTATTTCCAATAGATGTGGCATGTATAGATTTTCTTTTCCCACACCAGTCAGATATCTTACAAATTATGAAAAGGTTGTTCCATACAGAAAATTGATTAATTTTGTTGTCCGTTATCTCAAAATTGTACTAAGGCAAAATTGTATTAACCAGCCAAAAGTGACACTAGATCAGACCAGTTAGTGACTCCGGATTGAAAGGAGGATAAGGACTTCATTGATGTGAATGGAGCACAAAATACAAAACATTATTGATCTGGTGGAAATTGTAAAACCGATCTACTCATCTTGAAACTTTCTGCTTTAATATGTTTACCATTAACTTACAATTATCATGACAATTTTCGCTGAATCAACGCGATAACACAAATTTGCCTTTACCTATTTTATTTATTCATAAAAATACAATCGAGGCAGTCGTTACATTTCTAACATTTACAATTTTCTTTAACTGCCTTTTATGTTCTTTTATTTGATCACGATTCCAATTATTTTCTTCTGAATCTTAAAATTATGTTTCCATACAAAGTTTCCAAAAGAGGATTTTCCAAATTATCTTTCCCACAAAGGTCCCACACAAGTTAACATTGTAATTTATTATTTATTACAAGCAACAATACAAATTTACGGTTTTGTCTCAGTTGTTGACGATGGTTGGACATGATATTTGATCAAACGCGCTTGATTTAAACTGTTTCAAATATGATCTAGATTCTCTTCATTTTAAATGTCTGATCGACTTGGTGCATCCAGTTGTTTTGTAGTAGGGCCACTACACCACTAGTAGTCACTGATAACATCGTAGGCGACAAATTCACTAATTTCATTGCATTGTTTGCATTTCTCTCTGGGGAAGCTTGATATCATCTTGCATGTGCTGGAGATGCATTACAAAGGAAAGTTTCAGCAAAGTATTGCTCGACACAGAGGTAAAGGTTTCCAAACTCATCATCATAATTGCATCTTTCATTCTATTCCATCCTCCTCTTTGATCTTTGAGACCACTGGATTTTAGACTTTTTACTTTAGGTTTTCTCATGCTTAGCTTTTGCAGAATTGGTTAGATTTTTGTTCAAATTCAAATTCAAATCCTTTATTTATTTTGCCAATAAAGCATAACAGTACATTTGTACAATCCATATAACAACAAACATTGTAAATTGTAAATAAACAAATATAAAACATATGCAAGCATTATACATTAAGTCTCAGTTCTGTGTCTTCTATTGGTTGATAGGCTCTTGCCTTTCCTATTTTCCATGCACTTCTGTTTGAAATCACACTCACTACCATTTAACCCTTTGTGAGGCACTCCTCGCTATCATGCCATCGTCTCCACCAGCTGACCAACCAGGGACTTCATGCGCATGCGCGGAGAAAAGGTGAGAGTGACACACCAACTGCCGCTCTGTCTTGACTCTTTGGTGACGGGTCAGCATCGTTTGAGTGAGTAAAGGTACTGTGATGGACAAGCAAGCTTATCTGCTGGCCAAACAGTATAAACCCACTTGCCATCACGAGGGTAGCTCAATAAATTAAAGAGACATGTACTGTAATAATATAACTTTAATTAAACAAGAACTAAAACTCTACATTTAAAAATGGGGATTAAAACGGTAAAATACCAATATGATAACAATGAATAGACTTTAATAAATTAACAATCAATTATCTAGATTCAAGGGCGAGTAGCCTGGAAAGTATAAGTATTAATTTAGAAAAACTAGTGGCTATAAAACTTACTTGGGTTCCAGACCTAACAGGCCCTGGACCCTGAGGCCCCCCAGCCCAGACACTCCACTCTAACACTCCATCTCACAGACTGACAGACTGACCCCCAAAAACCACCCAGCTGACCTACTTAAGCCAGAGCCTTCAGCAGATCAGCAAAACAAGTTATTGTTTAATAACAATTCCAGCCTACTCACACAACATGCTCGATACTTCCTCCTTACACAATCTTGACTTACCTCTAGCATATTTAACTACAGAAATATTATAATAAAACCATCCAACTCTCTCCCTTTATTACAGTGCCGTAATGATGAGCATGTAATTTAAACTAAATCTTTTGGGGTAGGGGGAATACTTGCGGGTTAGTTGTTGATAGTTGGCTAATCAATTGGTGACAACTTTTCTTAAATTCAAAATTAACATTCTTTATCATTGTATTTAAATGGTAGGGAATCAGGTTATGTTTTGAGTTTGCTCTAAAAGTTTCGACCCATCCTGTTGCCGCTAGGTTCTGACGTTAGGTTTTTCTGTATTAACTTTACTAAACCAACACATCAAAGATGGCTACGGGTCATGGGATTCTCCGATTTACCATTGGACCTCGGTTTTAATGGTGCATGTGTGGTAATTAACAGGTCGAGAAATTGGTCGACTAGTTCGCCAGCCCTCGCACCTTAATAAAGCATATGAGCTTTACATAACATTCCAACTTTTTGAAACTTTATTAAATATATCCAAACACACATGCATTATTAAACAACAAACAACAAAATAACTTGTCTCAAACTTACAAAATATCTTAACAAAAGTTTGTGCATATCTTTATAATATCTCAAACTCCAACAAAATTAAAAGGTTTTAAATCAAATATAAATATATTATACATATTCAACAATGATTAATCTATTTGTAATGTCTGACTTTTGTGATGTGTCTAGTATTTCAAAGCATTCCTTTAATATCCGAGCGAATTCTTCATGTTGTATATTTTTCACGATTGACAAATATTTTCAGTTTCTGAACGCATGACTGCTGTCTTCTACTTCGTCGCACATCTCACATACTCGGTTTTCGTTATCGTCTTTCCTGCACTGCCACAGTCATGTCCCCAATCCGTACAGCTCTATCTGTACCTTATGTCCTTCTCCCTATGCAAATACGTATCCCGCACCTGTCTTTTTAATGCCTAGAGTACTAATTGGGCTTCAACTTTTCCTATTCAAGGCTTCCTCTTTAATTTGTCTGTGACAGTTTTCCTTCACTTTCTCCTTCACATTTTGTATTATTTATTTAATAAAAATAAAATAGTTGTTTGTAGATGTTTACATATTCTGCTCATTTTCCAGCATTCCGTTCTTTTGTAAAAGAAAATAAATGGAGAATGTAGAATTTATATAATAAAAATAATTAATGAAATTTATTTCCTCTAGGTATCCTTTAACCTTTTGGCGAATGATCTTATTAGCCAATTCATCGTGTATGCCAATTCAGTAACCCATGATAGCTATAATCACAAAGCCTGTTATCTGAAATCCAAATTGTTGAAACGTATTTTACAAAAAAATAACAAGAATATAAACTTGCTTGCGATTCAAATAATGTAGTATATTGATGGTATGAACTCGGTGTGTAGGTTAGTATATAAAACTTAAATTTAAATTTGAAACCCGAACCTAAGACTGAAAACGTTTGTTCATTCATGTTTTGCCTTTACTAATGATCCGTGATTAAAGTAATGGGATGTAAAGCTGCTTCGTTTCAACAGTAGCTTTGATCTTTACTGAAGCTGTGCCTCAGGCTACTTTCGAAGATAACATTAATAATTTTCTTGGTGGTATACATGTTTCAATTATTTAATCAAGTAGATTTGTCTGTTCCGGTATTAATTTCACAAGTCTCATTTTAATTATCTTCAAACTTTGACGATTAAAAAACTTGAACTTTGGACTTGAAGACTAATTATTTTTTATAAAAATACTTACTTTCCTCTGGGACTGTGATTATTTTCATTTAAAATTCTTCAAATGTAAATTTCAAGTTATTTAATCGTTTTGATCGTTGTTTTAATCGTACCTCTCTCTGGTGAGTTATATTACTTAATGCTTGGTTAGTAATAGAACATGAATCAGATTGACAAAAAATACCATCAATATACTTTATTAAGTTGTTTAATTTATTTTTTATAGTGTATAATAAATGTAACTGACAAATTATTAAAAAATTATGTTTGGAAATTTTTGAAAGTATTAATTGGGTGTCTCACTAGCCTAACGGTTAGCGTCTTTGTCTTGGTTCAAGGGATAACGGATTTGACAACTGGGATATCCACACAAGGTGTCCAGATCGATTTGGTGACTGGGATATCCACACAAGGTGTCCTGATCGATTTGACAACTGGGTTATCCACACAAGGTGTCCAGATCGTTTTTACAACTGGGATATCCACACAAGGTGACCAGATCGATTTGGTGACTGGGATATCCACACAAGGTGTCCTGATCGATTTGACAACTGGGTTATCCACACAAGGTGTCCAGATCGTTTTTACAACTGGGATATCCACACAAGGTGACCAGATCGCTTTGATGACTGGGATATCCACACAAGGTGTCCAGATCGATTTGATGATTGGGATATCCACACAATGTGGCCTGATCGATTTGGTGACTGGGATATCCAAACAAGGTGTACAGATCGATTTGCTGGCAGGGATACCTACACAAGGTGTCCAGATCGATTTGACGACTGGGATATCCACACAAGGTGTCCTGATCGATTTGGTGACTGGGATATCCACACAAGGTGTCCATAACGATTTGACGACTGGGATATCCACACAAGGTGTCCAGGTCGAATTAATGACTGGGATATCCGCACAAGGTGTCCGGAGCGATTTAATGACTAGAATCTCCACACAAGGTGTCCAGATCGCTTCGATTACTGGGATATCCACACAAGGTGTCCTGATCGATTTAACAACTCGGATATCCACACAAGGTGTCCAGATTGATTTGGTGACTGGGATATCCACACAAGGTGTCCTGATCGATTTGGTGACTGGAATATCCACACAAGGTGTCCTGATCGATTTGACAACTCGGATAACCACACAAGGTGTCCAGATTGATTTGGTAACTGGGATATCCACACAAGGTGTCCAGACCGATTTGATGACTGCGATATTCACACAAGGTGTCCAGATCGATTTGACGACTGGGATATCCACACAAGGTGTCCAGATAGATTTGGTGACTGGGATATCCACACAAGGTGTCCTGATCGATTTGGTGACTGGGATATCCACTAAAGGTGTCCAGAACGATTTGACGACTGGGATATCCACACAAGGTGTCCAGATCGATTTAATGACTGGGATATCCGCACAAGGTGTCCGGATCGATTTAATGACTAGGATCTCAACACAAGGTGTCCAGATCGCTTTGATGACTGGGATATCCACACAAGGTGTCCTGATCGATTTGCCAACTCGGATATCCACACAAGGTGTCCAGATTGATTTGGTAACTGGGATATCCACACAAGGTGTCCTGATCGATTTGGTGACTGAAATATCCACACAAGGTGTCCTGATCGATTTGACAACTGGGATATCCACACAAGGTGTCCTGATCGATTTGACAACTGGGATATCCACACAAGGTGACCAGATCGCTTTGATGACTGGTATATCCACACAAGGTGTCCGGATCGATTTGATGATTGGGATATCCACACAAGGTGTCCTGATCGATTTGGTGACTGGGATATCCACACAATGTGTCCTGATCGCTTTGGTGACTGGGATATCCAAACAAGGTGTCCAGATCGATTTGTAGCTGGGATACCTACACAAGGTGTCCAGATCGATTTGACGACTGGGATATACACACAAGGTGTCCAGATCGATTTGGTGACTGGGATGTCCACACAAGGTGTCCAGAACGATTTGATGACTGGGATATCCACACAAGGTGTCCAGAACGATTTGACGACTGGGATATCCACACAAGGTGTCCAGATCGATTTAATGACTGGGATATCCGCACAAGGTGTCCGGATCGATTTAATGACTAGGATCTCCACACAAGGTGTCCAGATCGCTTCGATGACTGGGATATCCACACAAGGTGTCCTGATCGATTTGACAACTCGGATATCCACACAAGGTGTCCAGATTGATTTGGTGACTGGGATATCCACACAAGGTGTCCTGATCGATTTGGTGACTGAAATATCCACACAAGGTGTCCTGATCGATTTGACAACTGGGATATCCACACATGTTTCCAGACCGATTTGATGACTGGGATATTCACACAAGGTGTCCAGATCGATTTGACGACTGGGATATCCACACAAGGTGTCCAGATCGATTTGGTGACTGGCATATCCACACAAGGTGTCCTGATCGATTTGGTGACTGGGATATCCAATAAAGATGTCCAGAACGATTTGACGACTGGGATATCCACACAAGGTGTCCAGGTCGTTTTTACAACTGGGATATCCACACAAGGTGACCAGATCGCTTTGATGACTGGTATATCCACACAAGGTGTCCAGATCGATTTAATGACTGGGATATCCACACAAGGTGTCCTGATCGATTTGACAACTCGGATATCCACACAAGGTGTCCAGATTGATTTGGTAACTGGGATATCCACACAAGGTGTCCTGATCGATTTGGTGACTGAAATATCCACACAAGGTGTCCTGATTGATTTGATAACTGGGATATCCACACAAGGTGTCCTGATCGATTTGACAACTGGGTTATCCACACAAGGTGTCCAGATCGTTTTTACAACTGGGATTTCCACACAAGGTGACCAGATCGATTTGGTGACTGGGATATCCACACAAGGTGTCCTGATCGATTTGACAACTGGGTTATCCACACAAGGTGTCCAGATCGTTTTTACAACTGGGATATCCACACAAGGTGACCAGATCGCTTTGACGACTGAGATATCCACACAAGGTGTCCAGATCGATTTGATGATTGGGATATCCACACAAGGTGTCCTGATCGATTTGGTGACTGGGATATCCACACAATGTGTCCTGATCGATTTGGTGACTGGGATATCCAAACAAGGTGTCCAGATCGATTTGGTGGCTGGGATACCTACACAAGGTGTCCAGATCGATTTGACGACTGGGATATCCACACAAGGTGTCCAGGTCGATTTGGTGACTGGGATATCCACACAAGGTGTCATGATCGATTTGGTGACTGGGATATCCACACAAGGTGTCCAGATTAATTTGGTGACTGGGATATCCACACAAGGTGTCCTGATCGATTTGGTGACTGAAATATCCACACAAGGTGTCCTGATCAATTTGACAACTGGGATATCCACACAAGTTTCCAGATCGATTTGGTGACTGGAATATCCACACAAGGTGTCCTGATCGATTTGACAACTCGGATATCCACACAAGGTGTCCAGATTGATTTGTTAACTGGGATATCCACACAAGGTGTCCAGATCGATTTAATGACTGGGATATCCGCACAAGGTGTCCGGATCGATTTAATGAATAGGATCTCCACACAAGGTGTCCAGATCGCTTTGATGACTGGGATATCCACACAAGGTGTCCTGATCGATTTGACAACTCGGATATCCACACAAGGTGTCCAGATTGATTTGGTAACTGGGATATCCACACAAGGTGTCCTGATCGATTTGGTGACTGAAATATCCACACAAGGTGTCCTGATCGATTTGACAACTGGGATATCCACACAAGGTGTCCAGATCGTTTTTACAACTGGGATATCCACACAAGATGACCAGATCGATTTGGTGACTGGGATATCCACACAAGGTGTCCTGATCGAGTTGACAACTGGGTTATACACACAAGGTGTCCAGATCGTTTTTACAACTGGGATCTCCACACAAGGTGTCCAGATCGCTTCGATGACTGGGATATCCACACAAGGTGTCCTGATCGATTTGACAACTCGAATATCCTCACAAGGTGTCCAGATTGATTTGGTGACTGGGATATCCACACAAGGTGTCCTGATCGATTTGGTGACTGAAATATCCACACAAGGTGTCCTGATCGATTTGACAACTGGGTTATCCACACAAGGTGTCCAGATCGTTTTTACAATTGGGATCTCCACACAAGGTGTCCAGATCGCTTCGATGACTGGGATATCCACACAAGGTGTCCTGATCGATTTGGTGACTGGGATATCCACACAAGGTGTCCAGATCGCTTTGATGACTGGGATATCCACACAAGGTGCCCAGATCGATTTGATGACTGGGATATCCATACAAGGTGTCCGGATCGATTTGAGGACTGGGATATCCACACAAGGTGGCCGGATCGATTTAACGAGTGGGATATCCACACAAGGGGTCCAGATCGCTTTGATGACTGGGATATCCACACAAGGTGTCCAGATCGCTTTGATGACTGGGATATCAACACAAGGTGTTCAGATCGATTTGATGACTGGGATATCCACACAAGATGTACAGAACGATTTGATGACTGGGATATCCCTATAAGGTGTCCAGATCGATTTAATGACTGGGATATCCACACAAGGTGTCCTGATCGATTTGATGACTGGGATATCCACACAAGGTGTCCAGAACGATTTGATGACTGGGATATCCACATAAGGTGTCCAGATCGATTTAATGACTAGGATCTCCACACAAGGTGTCCTGATCGATTTGACAACTGGGATACCTAAACAAGTGGATACAAATCGAGCATAATCTCATTCCCACAAAAAGATGTTTCAGGAAAACTAGTTTTGGGATAGATTTTAGTCTCTTGTTGAAGTTCCGTTTCGTTAGTAACAAATAATATGTTGACTTCAAATATATAAAATTAAGCTTCTATATTTGTTGCTGTAGTTGTGATAAGTGATGGTTAAGCGTAGATTTTGAATACCTACTCTAGAATTAAAAAAATGTATTGGGATGGAATTGTCAGAATGAGAAAATTTATAAATACTTATTCTCGAAAATCTCGGAACTAAAATGTGGGTCTTAGCCCACTCATAAATCTAACAGCCCTCTTCTGTAACTTAGTAATAAAATGTTATTTTATAAGAATCACCCAATAATTGTAGAGTAATTTGCATAAGCCTCAAAAATGCTGTAGGTAACTAATGTTGACCATTGTACAAGTCTTATATATCAAGCCCAATGAAAGAACCAAATGATGATCCCAATGATGATCCCAATGATGATCCCAATGATGATCCCAATGATGATCCCAATGATGATCCCAATGATGATCCCAATGATGAGTGGTGCCGGTCGCAATCGATTGCCATTTACCATTGCCATCTTTTAGGTACATTTAATGTTTTGTATATGAATACAGTAATAGAGTAAATATATTTTGAAGTTTGTAAGACCATTTTTAATTATATCCCTAATGATAAGTAATAACAACACGACTTAATAAAGAAGTTATTTAGTAAATTTTCCCTTAACTGCACGCGGTTAAATTGTGCGGTTAACAGTTCTTAAAACTGTAAAACACGTTTAAAAATCAAAAGATTGGTTCAGGATGTACGATTACACAGGTATTAGTTTGTATAATGGATTATAAAGGATAAGTATAATGTTTTATGTCTCAGAATGCTGAACTTGGATCATATTTCGCTCTTTTTTACCAAACTGCCATGTACAATAAAACATGAGCGGAAGCCAAGAGCTTCGTTCGTTATAAATGAAGGTGTTATGAAGGGACGAAGGGCCATGTGGTAAAGTGGTGGTATGGCAGTAAAGTGCAGGGGCGATAGGTCAATGTTGCATCGTGGGGATACAGGTTGAGTCTCAAATAAACATAAGTAAAGGCTGTGAAATATCACTTATTTAATAGACTATTCGTTTGTGAATGGAACTTTATATCCACGCTTGCAAAATTGCTCGGTTTCAAACCAGCAAACGCAAAGCGGCCCTTTTCCTGATTTTAATATGCTTAGTAATTAAATGCGTCGACTCCAATCTACTAAAATGTATGTTTGTAGGATTATATGTATTATACCCAGCCATGTCGTTCCCCGAGCCAAATGAGACATAGATGGTATATTATATCGTGGGCAACAATGTCCAGAGAGCCATCCACGTCCCGTAAAACCAAAATCCTTACCTCAGTTTATGAAACTGTTGGTTTATTTTATACATGATAATTAATGTACTAACAAATATTGTTGTTGCATCTATACATTATAATTATTTCTAATTTTATTTATTACTTCTTACTATGCCATTTTCTTTATTTCTTATTGTTATAATTCACTTATTATTGTTATTCCTGTTCATTTGTTAATGTTGTTTCAATCTAGTCATATGTATAAAAGTGTATATAATCAGCTTTCCAAATACATTTTTTTTAGATAGAACTATTTTGAATATCATTTTATGAATTTGTTTTGCATGTAAAAAAACTCTGACGTTGATGAAATAAATATTCTAATAAATAAGTAAAGATTTTTTGCTCCACTGTGTCTAAGACGCTGTTATTCTGTGCTAGATAATATCAAAGGTTGTATTAGTATGGTAGTAATTTAGCTAGTCGAGTAAATAATCGATCATTATATTATTAGATCATATCACCTTATCTTATAATTTATTTACATAACATTCCGCATGATGTAAAATATTGAAAATTGTACCACAGTAAAAACATTTCTTAATAAGAATGGCCATTCTTATGGCCCCAAATGGCAATAAATCATAATTTACTTCGAAAAGTTTTTAATGTAATTTGCTTAATTTAAGATTACATATAAGAGTATAATTAAAGTTAGCCTAGAGTAGGCTAAACTAAAAAAGCAACTAAGCTCTCCACACAACGCATATTTTAGGAGGAAGGTTTTGAATATGGGCGTTGAAATCACTTCAGTCTACAGCTTACATTTATTTGAATATATTAACCAACAAATAGAATAAACGTTAAACACAATTTTTTATTGACAATTTATATGGTTTTGTCCTCTTTAGATCAATAATATTTCCTTAGTTTCGAATGTACCTTTAGCTCAATTTCCTACAAACTATTCGTTAGTATATTCATGCTACAGATTATCAATCGACTACGGGCCAGCTCGGGATGTAGTGTTTAGCGAACTCAATAGTTTTAAGAATCATAGCGTTTCCATAAATCACATCGGTATGCGTTTCCAAAGTCAACAGTAGAGCCCCGGGATGTAGTGTTTAGTGAACTCAATAGTTTTAAGAATCATAGCGTTTCCATAAATCACATCGGTATGCGTTTCCAAAGTCAACAGTAGAGCCCCGGAATGTAGTGTTTAGCGAACTCAATAGTTTTAAGAATCATAGCGTTTCCATAAATCACATCGGTATGCGTTTCCAAAGTCAACAGTAGAGCCCCGGGATGTAGTGTTTAGTGAACTCAATAGTTTTAAGAATCATAGCGTTTCCATAAATCACATCGGTATGCGTTTCCAAAGTCAACAGTAGAGCCCCGGGATGTAGTGTTTAGCGAACTCAATAGTTTTAAGAATCATAGCGTTTCCATAAATCACATCGGTATGCGTTTCCAAAGTCAACAGTAGAGCCCCGGGATGTAGTGTTTAGTGAACTCAATAGTTTTAAGAATCATAGCGTTTCCATAAATCACATCGGTATGCGTTTCCAAAGTCAACAGTAGAGCCCCGGAATGTAGTGTTTGGCGAACTCAATAGTTTTAAGAATCATAGCGTTTCCATAAATCACATCGGTATGCGTTTCCAAAGTCAACAGTAGAGCCCCGGGATGTAGTGTTTGGCGAACTGAATAGTTTTAAGAATCATAGCGTTTCCATAAATCACATCGGTATGCGTTTCCAAAGTCAACAGTAGAGCCCCGGAATGTAGTGTTTGGCGAACTCAATAGTTTTAAGAATCATAGCGTTTCCATAAATCACATAGGTATGCGTTTCCAAAGTCAACAGTAGAGCCCCGGAATGTGGTGTTTGGCGAACTCAATAGTTTTAAGAATCATAGCGTTTCCATAAATCACATCGGTATGCGTTTCCAAAGTCAACAGTAGAGCCCCGGAATGTAGTGTTTGGCGAACTCAATAGTTTTAAGAATCATAGCGTTTCCATAAATCACATCGGTATGCGTTTCCAAAGTCAACAGTAGAGCCCCGGGATGTAGTGTTTAGCGAACTCAATAGTTTTAAGAATCATAGCGTTTCCATAAATCACATCGGTATGCGTTTCCAAAGTCAACAGTAGAGCCCCGGGATGTAGTGTTTGGCGAACTCAATAGTTTTAAGAATCATAGCGTTTCCATAAATCACATCGGTATGCGTTTCCAAAGTCAACAGTAGAGCCCCGGAATGTAGTGTTTGGCGAACTCAATAGTTTTAAGAATCATAGCGTTTCCATAAATCACATCGGTATGCGTTTCCAAAGTCAACAGTAGAGCCCCGGGATGTAGTGTTTAGCGAACTCAATAGTTTTAAGAATCATAGCGTTTCCATAAATCACATCGGTATGCGTTTCCAAAGTCAACAGTAGAGCCCCGGAATGTAGTGTTTAGCGAACTCAATAGTTTTAAGAATCATAGCGTTTCCATAAATCACATCGGGATGCGTTTCCAAAGTCAACAGTAGAGCCCCGGAATGTAGTGTTTGGCGAACTGAATAGTTTTAAGAATCATAGCGTTTCCATAAATCACATCGGTATGCGTTTCCAAAGTCAACAGTAGAGCCCCGGATCGGAGTGGGACTGCTCCATTGTGAATCAGACAAAAGCAGCCCACAATACCGTCTTTGTTTTAATCGGATTTGTTAAGGTTTTCCACAAAGTTTTGTATGTAATAAAGATAAGCTTATTAATATAAAATAAATAAACTAACATAAAAACTTAATTTTTCATTAGTTTACAAATGTGTTAAACAACAAATTAAATTAATTGTACAAATATATCACTAATGAACGTGACCAATAAGTGTTTAGGCCTATATATTCAAAAGCTCGAAACATGTAAATCACCCCTAATACACTGTGTCGTAATCCATCACACTACAAATGCTAAATTAGTGCTCAATAGTATCACTTTGAGCATCCAATTATTTCAACTATATAAAGTACCTTGTTGAGTAATTTTGTAATAATAAGCTGCTTGTTATGTATTAAAACATTTGAACTTTTGATGCGATTTGACCCTGGTAAACTGCTTAATACCCCTGCCATTTTCGCTAAAGCTTCCCAATTCGTTAACTGCCATGTAATATAGATGTAAATGTGCAGGAACAAGTTTCTTGCATGTAATGCATGTGCTAAAAAATTGCAAAGTTTTGACAAAGAAAGAGAAGAGGGTTTAAAAAAAGACTGGTAGTCAAAGACAAAAACGGAAAATCCCAAAACAGAGTATCTGTTATAAAACATATGTCGGAAGTACAGATTTTCTTTTTTACTAAATCCAAGAATACCTAAGCATTTCAACTTTGTCTTACATACAAATGTTAAAATAATAGGTTCTCCTTACTAATAAAAAGGTTTCTTAATAAATAAAGAGGATATCAGCAATTTACACACTACAGGATCCACATATGAAAGTTTTTTACATGATAAGTAGTAAATGTGAGTGGGAAGTAGTAGGTGTAAGTGTAAATATTAGTGAATTTAAATCTATGAGGTATTAACGAACTATTTGTGAAAAATGAGTTTTAACTGGGCTGAAAAAGGGCAATGTCATATTGATTCTGCTATCCGTTTGCCTCAATGACCGTTTACCGTGGGCGATACAATCCCTGTAAAATATCGCAATCCCTTTTATATGACTTTTTTATGAAATCGTGAGAAACGAATTTTCCGTATCACGAATGTGCCGCAACAGAATATTTGTGATAGGCTAATAGTTCCTAAAACACTGTATGTTATTAATACAGTCTGGTGTTATGTTTGTAGTAAAAATACAGGATTTTCTATAAAAATAGTACTAGATATTACTGTATTGTTTTTCAGGTTAATAATTTAAAATATGATCTAACTCTCTCAATTTTCCAAAAATGTGCTTGTATGTTTTTTTTTACCTTGGAATCCACGTTAGGAATTATTTTGGTTATACCAAGTTATGCTTGTCTGGACACAAGTTCATACAGTGTGTTTCAAAAGTCCCGGAGCGGTTTAATAACTTTAAAGCCAAATCAGATAAAAACAAATATTTTCCACAAGATTTGGGCAACGAAATACTTTTTTCTGGATGTGCCATATATGCCCCTGCCCCAAGTTTTTTGGGGCTGCCGCAAATTGTTAAAAAAACACCCCTATCGCGTGTCCTAGGGTCAATATGCAATTAATTGTCATTCATAATTGTCTTTGAATTATAGCAAGGTTTAATGTAATTTGATGGGCATTTTAATAGAAACATAATGGTGAAAAACTGGGGTTCGTTATTAAGCTAAAGTACAAAATGGGGGCCTTTAAAAAGTATAAGTGGTGTTCGTTTTTCAATTAAAGGAATTTTTAGGCCAGTTGAATAACTTAAAAATTAAAGAGAGATGACCACAAATATTTGGTATATGATATCTGAAATAAAATACCCCATCGCAGCGAACTTGCGTAGGCCTACTCAGCGAATTTCCAATGCAAAATATATGTCTTAATACCACATAAAGCCGCATACCAAGTTTCATAAAAATATATTCATAAATAAGCTATATAAACAATTTTAATTATTCTCTATAAGAATAATATTGAGCATTGGACAACATGCTGTGTTTAGCATTTTCAACATTTCTGTAACCAATTGACGTAGATAAATTATCAAAACACCAAATTGTGTGTTTTTTAAGGTCTATCCAATGTTGAAATCTAAAATTTGACTTTTTTAAATATTACATGTAAAAACTTCAAAAAACCCATTATTGGTGTACAAAACCCCCCAAAATACCACTTCGGATGGGTTGATCTGTCTGGTTTTCGAACTTAAAGTTAAATAATGCTTTACACGTTTGTACCAAATTTTATTAAAATCGGACCAGTTTTACGAGAGTTATCGCACCCACGGACACACATACACACACACACACACACACCCACACACACACCCACACACACACACACACACACACACACACACACACACACACACACACACACACACACACACACACACACACACACACACACACACACACACACACACACACACACACACACACACACACACACACACACACACACACACACACACACACACACACACACACACACACACACACACACACACACACAACACACACACACACACACACACACATATATATATACAGTTTCGAACGAATGGTGTTTTTGGGGTCTGGAGACCTCAAAACGAAAAGTTATCATGGTCCTGGGCCTAGGTCTTACCATGCCGATTACGGTAATAGCTTATTCCCTATAGAGGAATTTCGCTATAAAGCTCATTTAAATGCATCCATCATTATTGCCCCTCCCCAAATTTGGGGGGGGGTGCACGATTTTTTTTACCAAAACAACAAACACCCATTGTTTCGTGGTCTTCAATCGGGTGACATTTAATTTTAAAAATCGAATTGAGTAAAACAAAATCTGTGGTAAATTGCATTGCTCCTTTAAAAATAAAACCATGGTACCTATTATGACAAAGCATAACAAAACTTAACTTGGAAATCAAATAAACTGAACAAAAATGTGCTGTTAATACGGAATGAAAAATGTAAACATTTATTTGTATTAATAGTAACTAAACGATTTTATTTTATTTTCAACCATGCCGTCTTAACATAAATATTGTTTATTAGTTATAAGTTACCCAGATATGTGTGTAAAATATATTTTCTTTACCTGGGTTGGTTTTAAAATTATAACAAATGAACTATTATTTTTAATTAAATTAACCGTTCCAGGACTTTTGGGACACACGCTATACTTTTTCTTGTTCAACATGGCTGCAATTTTGGCGTTTAATCGTACATAGAAACATTTTTGTAGTTAAGAAAAGCTACAAAATTTGGTGAAGATAGAGATCAAAGGGTTGTAACTATTGAGCTACATTTAACAAAGTAATTCATTTGTTTGATACAAACAACCTGCTTCTTTTAAACAACCAACCTGCTCCTTTTGATCGTCTGCACAAAAAGCACATTTCCACTTTGGAAAATTGTAATTATACACTTAACGATAGAAAATCTTCACAATATTTAGACAATATTTTCTTGGAACATGTATGTCTAGTAAAGATTTAGGATACTTTGAATAACTGTTTTATTAGTGAATTTCCTTTGGAAAGTGAACTATTAACATGACCTGCACGGTGAAACTTAAGCCCGGGACCACCATAGAAGTTCCTAACGTGACCCCCTGAACACGTTTTGGGGGGTCGTTCAAAATTTTATATATATATATGTATATATATATATATATATAGACACACACATATATATATATATATATATGTGTGTTTGCACTCTAGCGGTCGCATTTTTTGTCCGATTTACTTCAAATTTGGTAGGGACGTTCCTTTCTGTAATCAGTTGGACAAGTTCGTTGGGCAAAACAATCGGAAAACTCTAAACCCCTTTTTAGGGGATTAATCTTTCAAATTTCGAGTTTTTGGGCCCAAAAAGGGTCATAAAAGCCCCTGATGCAAAATAAATGCATGTAAAAAGATGGGAATTAGTGAGGCGAAAGTTTTAAGCCCTCTCTCGTCATTCTAGCATAAATATTTACCGAGTTATTAAAGAAAATGTGTATCGACTAAACACAGTACGTTGTCTAATGGGGGTTTTACACTAGAAAAGCCTGTTATTCCTTTGTTAGAGTACTTTTATCATCCCCAGCAACCTCACGCCTACTTTCAAGCCCGCCTGGACCTTCTCCTACCTTATAATGTGCAAAATTGTATTCCCAGCTTTGCAAGTAAATGAAACCAGGAGTATCAGAACAGCCAAAAAAATCAATATTTTCAGATTTCAATAAAAATTGGAAAAATGTAAGTTTTTACACTTATTTTGAGTTTTACAAGTTTTTATGTGGAAATTCACTTCCCTCACGTCAGCGTGCTGCGTGCGAACTCGTTTTTAACTTTATAAGCTATAAATGGCCACCAATATGAACTGGTAAAGGCTAAAATGTCTCCTAATTAGAACTTGCCCACTTACTTACTCACTTAGTTTGTTGTAGTCAAACTTGTCCAAAAGTTGAATTGAATATCTCGAGTATTCTCCAAAATATAATTTATTTATTACAAAGTACAAATATAGACATAAAATCGAGTGAGATAAACTATGTTTTTAAAACATTTATTATAAATAATTCAGTAATCTAAGGTCTTACAATTACGAGACGTGTTGTAGCTACGAGCTAATTAATTATCATTATAATTACTAAAAATTATATGTTTAACTTAATCCTTATGTCAATTAGACATTGAATCCAAAGATTATTGCATCCTGTCATTATAATTGAATCAACCAAGTTTAATTATTACAGCTTGATACATCAAGCTACAGCAAATCTACAGACAGCAAATACCGCGTTAGATTACATCAGCACCAGTTCCGATGCGCTCCATCCGGTTAATAATTCTTGAGAAATTTGATCGTGGGATTAGTTTTCCAATTAATCCTAGTAATTTAATCGAACTAATAAATAACTCGATATATTTAACAAACACAATGTTTAAATCACGAAATATAAATGTTAAGCCAATATCAGCAAACCTGATTGCGTGATTATTTTGAAACTGTGTTCTATACAGCAAAAGGGAGTTAGATATTTTTCGCTATCAATGTTATATAATACTTTGTCAGAAATGCGCGTCCGGCAAGGTTTCAATGGACCGCCAATTACAAAATGTTATGTGATAATCCTATTACGTTGCTGAATGCAAACCGTGTATTCAAGTGTCGTGTTTAGTTTTCAATATGGGCTTAGCTTCCTTTTATAATACCAACTAACTGAATTAGGCAACTCGCATTTCAATTTGTAATAAATATCATGACTTAAATTAGCGAATTCCGAATAGAAATAATTTTAATCTACTTGACTTAATGGCAACAATCTCGTTAAAATCACATAAACCGCATCATAACAGTTTGCGAAATTAAGCACTTAGGCAAAATTGATTACATTTAAACATTTAACATTGTTAAATGCTTAAGGTACTACTTCTTTCCCCTGAATATAAAAGTAATGCTGGTAAATGTATATTTAAATCAATATCAACGCATTACAACGTAAGGCCAAGTTAAAACTGTATGTAGGTGTTTTATTCATTGTTTAACATTTGCGCTTGGCAACATTACATTTTTTTTGGTAAAACTCTACTACGTTTTAGCGAATTTCCCCTATAGGGAAGAAGCTATTACCGTAGGTGGCATGGTAAGGCTTAAGCCGGAGACCATGATAACTTTTCGTTTTGAGGTCCCCAGATGCCAAAAACACTATTCGTTCAAATTTATATATATATGTGTGTGTGTGTGTGTGTGTGTGTCCGTTACCGCGATAACTTTTGAAAGAAACACCCGATTTTGATGAAATTTGGCAAATGTGGAGCATAGCATTTATAACTTAAGTTCGAAAACCAGATCGATCGCACTATGGGAAAGGGGTTTTATGGGGGTTTACAATTGTCCAAAAATCGGTTTTTTGCAAATTTGTCCCAAAAATGTTAAAAACACTCAATTTTGGTTATAGCCATTTTATAGAGCTTAACAAAACAAATAATTTAGTATTTTGAATCATTAACCTAGGTTAAGAGGTTGCGGATAAAATCCAAAAAAACCTGTCCCATGTTAATCTTATGGGAAAAAGGTTTTTAGATTTTTCTCAGATAGTTTTAATAAAAACTTCACATTTCTGTTTATTAATATGTTTAGCTCAACAAAACAAAAATTTTGGTGTTTTAATAGTTGTTCTACGTCCAACCGTTGCAGAGATATTCAAAGTGCTAAACACAGTACGTTGTCCAATGTTATCCTTAAGGAGAATAAATAAAATTCTATATCTTGATTATTTATGAATGTATATTGATGAAACTTGGTATATGGCTTCAATTAGTTTTGGTATATTGATATTAGCACAAAAAACAAGTTTTTTGTTGATAGTCCCCGTAGCAGCAAACCTGCATACTCGGCCCCCATGTTATTTATATGGAGAATAAGTAAAGTTGTATATCTCCCTTAATTATGAACCTACATTAAGAGAACTTGGTATGTAGCTTCACCTGGTTCAGTTGTATTGATAATTGCAAAAAAAACACATTACTTATCTTCCTCGTTGCAGCAAACCTGCGTCCTCGACCCTAATGTTATTCTTATGGAGAATAAATAAAATACTATATATCACTTATTTATGGTTGTATTTTTGTAAAACTTGGTAAATAGCTCTATGTAGTAGTGAGTCACATATATATGCATTGGAAATTCGCTGAGTACGCAGGTTTGCTGTGACGGGGTATTTCACTTTCAATACTTACATTTTTCCAAAACCATATACACTATTATAGGGACAAATTAGTCTTAATTAAAATTAAAGTGTGTTTGATGATTTTTTAGGGAACAACACTTTCTGTTTTTTTAACTGTGTTGGCGGTCTAATTCTTGCTTCTATCCCTCTTCACCTTAAAATATTATAAATCGTTAGTATACAATAATGATATGCTAATAATAATGGAAATAAATTGTTAAAATAATTCAGTTTCCTATTAGTATGTACACGTCTATTGTTTCAAGGAATTCAATAATTCAACTTAAGTTGTTTGACCTTGGGACTAATCATGAAAATGTAAGTCTGTATTTATTACATGTTTGGCGCTTGATTTACAACAACTTCTCCATGAGAGTGTTTGCCAAAATCAATAGAATGATTGGATATACTAACAGCAAGATACTGAGTTTGATATTTAAAGGATTCATTGTAATAATACTTACTAAGCTCAATAAATCCTGTTCGAGATTGTTAAGGAACTTTGTTAATTAGTTTTTAAATATTCATGTACTTCCTATAATTTGTTAAACATTTGAACACAAATAATATTTTAATACGGTATATAAAAGCATATTTATATGAATTAAGTAACCGACTTAAACTAACTAAACTTACTAAAGTATAATTAAGAAACTGATTATTAAAGTTCATAACTAAAAACAGGGTATGGACCCTGTTATAATAATTAATAATTAATAATTATGGAATTATTAATGGATTAACTATAATAAATACTGTTTACCTTATACATATAATTTTCAAGAGGTTGTAATTAAAAACTGATAATTAAAATAAGCTATATAGCCAGATTTAAACACTTCACACTTATTCTGTATAAGTGTTGAAGTATATATTTGTGGAAGATAAAGCATAATAGTGTATTCCATAAACATGTTTCAACCATAAAACCCTAACCCTGAGAGTATAGCAGTAAACTTCACGCACTGGGGTGAAAATTATCCTCCTGGCAGCTGAATTTGAAATTGCGTTTAGTTCACTGAATATCAAATGGATATCAGTTTATATATGCACACAAGTTTTATACTGCACGGTAATCTTTATCTCAGCTAACGCTACCTTTGATCGCATGATTTGAACTTTTGAAGGAATACTTAATAAGTTCTAGGCATGATTATATCTCAAACTTAACGCTGTTAATGTTCTTAACCAATGTTTTATTTTGGGTGTTTGTATTGTATTTGATAATACATACAAATTTGGGTATTTGCAGCAACATGATAATGATAATTATAAGTTGTTTAACCAAAATTCAATTAATGTACGTTTGTGGAGCTGGGCAATTATTAGTAGATTGGTTGTAGAAACTGGCATGTAGCAGGTCCAACTTCATTGCTAACAAAATTATATAAAGAATTGACACGTGACCAACTCATATTTAAATCATAATAATCATAACTGTTGGACTGTAAAATAACAACCCCTAATATCAACATATATGCAGGCCATGAACTGTTATGGTCGCAACAAATAAGACTCTGATGGTACCTCAGAGCAACAAGTTTCAAGCAGTAGTTTTAACTTTTAGAAATTGCAGTAAATTATTCAGACTACGTTGATTCTAGCACTTACTAATTAAACAGCCTTTTACTGGAATCAATTTCTTTTGATTCTACAAAATGCTAAAATCTATTTAATTTTTATTCACATCACCGAATATGGACTAAGTCTTTATGGTCAATTTACAAAATCCAATCAACAAGCCGATACTACAAAGATAGAGAAAAAAACAAGTTTCTAGTTGTGAAACCTCCGTCATCGTTTAAAATTCCGTCGTGAAATGAACCATTTTAATCTTGAAGAATTACTGAAATGCACACTCATGAAATAAATGTTCCCCAGAAATAAGTTATCTCACGCCCCAGGTCGTGCACAATGTGTTTCATTCAAAGTGTAAGGCACGAAGCCACAAATCCACGCGAAGTCCATTGTTCCATTGTGTGTGCCCGAGCAATAGCCTCTTATACAATGAAATAAGGTTTCGATACCACGACCTTCTAAAAACAAAGATGATACGAGTTTTAATAATGCATTTCTGATTATTTTAACTGAGGTATTTTAACTTGTTTGTTTGATTTATAAAATAAAGGTAAAGCGTTTTAGATGTAGTTATAAAACATTAACAAGCTCAGATGAAACATTATGACCTTTCAAAGTACAAATGACTACTTTCAGGTTGACCGGACTTTTATTACTGCCGTATTTTTATTTATTGTAATTAAACTATTTTTTATACAATTTTGGGTATTTTAGGTTGGAATGTATACGTATACGAGATATGTATAACGTCTGCATGAATGGGATACACTATTTTAAACTATTTTATTATGTCAATGAATTACTGTAACACAAGTACAGGAAGGGCTTGCGTTAATTATCACCTTAGTTTATAGTGTTAAGTCGCAATTTAAGCCATCAGGTTCAACCAATGTAAGGTTAATAAGGGAATCTTTATTACTGATGCGTTTTTTTAAGAGCTAGGTGGGACTTTGCCCGTCCACATAGACCATGGATCTGTGTGTGGAACGTATCCGGCAAAGCAACGTTGGAGCCGTTACAGTGCGAGTTGGTCAGTACTGTTACACTTTACATGCCAGGACTGGGATTCGAAACCACGACAGGGCCGCAGCCATGGTTCTGGAGCCCGTCCACATAGACCACTGATCTGTGTGTGGAACGTATCCGGCAAAGCAACGTTGGAGCCGTTACAGTGCGAGTTGTTCAGTACTGTTACACTTTACATGCCAGGACTGGGATTCGAACCCACGACAGGGCCGCTGTCATGGTTCTGGAGCCCGTCCACATAGACCACTGATCTGTGTGTGGAACGTATCCGGCAAAGCAACGTTAGAGTTGTTACAGTGCGAGTTGTGCAGTACTGTTACACTTTACATGCCAGGACTGGGATTCGAACCCACGACAGGGCCGCAGCCATGGTTCTGGAGCCCGTCCACATAGACCACTGATCTGTGTGTGGAACGTATCCGGCAAAGCAACGTTGGAGCCGTTACAGTGCGAGTTGGTCAGTACTGTTACACTTTACATGCCAGGACTGGGATTCGAACCCACGACAGGGCCGCAGCCATGGTTCTGGAGCCCGTCCACAAAGACCACTGATCTGTGTGTAGAACGTATCCGGCAAAGCAACGTTGGAGTCGTTACAGTGCGAGTTGTACAGTACTGTTACACTTTACATGCCAGGACTGGGATTTGAACCCACGACAGGGCCGCTGCCATGGTTCTGGAGCCCGTCCACATAGACCACTGATCTGTGTGTGGAACGTATCCGGCAAAGCAACGTTGGAGCTGTTACAGTGCGAGTTGTGCAGTACTGTTACACTTTACATGCCAGGACTGGGATTCGAACCCACGACAGGGCCGCAGCCATGGTTCTGGAGTCCGTCCACATAGACCACTGATCTGTGTGTGGAACGTATCCGGCAAAGCAACGTTGGAGCCGTTACAGTGCGAGTTGGTCAGTACTGTTACACTTTACATGCCAGGACTGGGATTCGAACCCACGACAGGGCCGCAGCCATGGTTCTGGAGCCCGTCCACATAGACCACTGATCTGTGTGTAGAACGTATCCGGCAAAGCAACGTTGGAGCCGTTACAGTGCGAGTTGTACAGTACTGTTACACTTTACATGCCAGGACTGGGATTTGAACCCACGACAGGGCCGCTGCCATGGTTCTGGAGCCCGTCCACATAGACCACTGATCTGTGTGTGGAACGTATCCGGCAAAGCAACGTTGGAGCTGTTACAGTGCGAGTTGTACAGTACTGTTACACTTTACATGCCAGGACTGGGATTCGAACCCACGACAGGGCCACAGCCATGGTTCTGGAGCCCGTCCACATAGACCACTGATCTGTGTGTGGAACGTATCCGGCAAAGCAACGTTGGAGCTGTTACAGTGCGAGTTGTTCAGTACTGTTACACTTTACATGCCAGGACTGGGATTCGAACCCACGACAGGGCCGCAGCCATGGTTCTGGAGCCCGTCCACATAGACCACTGATCTGTGTGTGGAACGTATCCGGCAAAGCAACGTTGGAGCTGTTACAGTGCGAGTTGTGCAGTACTGTTACACTTTACATGCCAGGACTGGGATTCGAACCCACAACAGGGCCGCAGCCATGGTTCAGGAGCCCGTCCACATACACCACTGATCTGTGTGTAGAACGTATCCGGCAAAGCAACGTTGGAGCCGTTACAGTGCGAGTTGTGCAGTACTGTTACACATTACATGCCAGGACTGGGATTTGAACCCACGACAGGGCCGCTGCCATGGTTCTGGAGCCCGTCCACATAGGCCACTGATCTGTGTGTGGAACGTATCCGGCAAAGCAACGTTGGAGCCATTACAGTGCGAGTTGTTCAGTACTGTTACACTTTACATGCCAGGACTGGGATTCGAACCCACGACAGGGCCGCAGCCATGGTTCCGGAGCCCAACCACATAGACCACTGATCTGTGTGTAGAACATATCCGGCAAAGCAACGTTGGAGCTGTTACAGTGCGAGTTGTACAGTACTGTTACACTTTACATGCCAGGACTGGGATTCTAAGCCACGACTGGGCCGGTGCCATGGTTCTGGAGCCCGTCCATATAGACCACTGATCTGTGTGTAGAACGTATCCGGCAAAGCAACGTTGGAGCCGTTACAGTGCGAGTTGTGCAGTACTGTTACACTTTACATGCCAGGACTGGGATTCGAACCCACGAAAGGGCCGCAGCCATGGTTCAGGAGCCCGTCCACATACACCACTGATCTGTGTGTGGAACGTATCCGGGAAAGCAACGATGGAGCCGTTACAGTGCGAGTTTTTCAGTACTGTTACACTTTACATGCCAGGACTGGGATTCGAACCCACGACAGGGCCGCAGCCATGGTTCTGGAGCCCGTCCACATAGACCACTGATCTGTGTGTGGAACGTATCCGGCAAAGCAACGTTGGAGCCGTTACAGTGCGAGTTTACAGTACTGTTACACTTTACATGCCAGGACTGGGATTCGATCCCACGACAGGGCCGCAGCCATGGTTCCGGAGCCCGTCCACATAGACCACTGATCTGTGTGTAGAACGTATCCGGCAAAGCAACGTTGGAGCCGTTACAGTGCGAGTTGTGCAGTACTGTTACACATTACATGCCAGGACTGGGATTCGAACCCACGACAGGGCCGCAGCCATGGTTCAGGAGCTCGTCCACATAGACCACAGATCTGTGTGTGGAACGTATCCAGCAAAGCAACGTTGGAGCCGTTACAGTGCGAGTTTACAGTACTGTTACACTTTACATGCCAGGACTGGGATTCGAACCCACGACAGGGCCGCAGCCATGGTTCCGGAGCCCGTCCACATAGACCACTGATCTGTGTGTAGAACTTATCCGGCAAAGCAACGTTGGAGCTGTTACAGTAAGAGTTGTACAGTACTGTTACACTTTACATGCCAGGACTGGGATTCGAACCCACGATACGGCCACTGCCTTGGTTCAGGAGCCCGTCCACATAGACCACTGATCTGTGTGTGGTACGTATCCGGCAAAGCAACGTTGGAGCCGTTACAGTGCGAGTTGTACAGTACTGTTACACTTTACATGCCAGGACTGGGGTTCGAATTCACGATACGGCTACTGCCTTGGTTCAGGAGCCCGTCCACATAGACCACTGATCTGTGTGTGGTACGTATCCGGCAAAGCAACGTTGGAGCCGTTACAGTGCGAGTTGTGCAGTACTGTTACACACTACATGCCAGGACTGGGATTCGAACCCACGACAGGGCCGCAGCCATGGTTCCGGAGCCCATCCACATAGACCACTGATCTGTCTGTGGAACGTATCCGGCAAAGCAACGTTGGAGCCGTTACAGTGCGAGTTTACAGTACTGTTACACTTTACATGCCAGGACTGGGATTCGAACCCACGACAGGGCCGCAGCCATGGTTCCGGAGCCCGTCCACATAGACCACTGATCTGTGTGTAGAACGTATCCGGCAAAGCAACGTTGGAGCTGTTACAGTAAGAGTTGTACAGTACTGTTACACTTTACATGCCAGGACTGGGATTCGAACCCACGATACGGCCACTGCCTTGGTTCAGGAGCCCGTCCACATAGACCACTGATCTGTGTGTGGTACGTATCCGGCAAAGCAACGTTGGAGCCGTTACAGTGCGAGTTGTACAGTACTGTTACACTTTACATGCCAGGACTGGGGTTCGAATTCACGATACGGCTACTGCCTTGGTTCAGGAGCCCGTCCACATAGACCACTGATCTGTGTGTGGTACGTATCCGGCAAAGCAACGTTGGAGCCGTTACAGTGCGAGTTGTGCAGTACTGTTACACACTACATGCCAGGACTGGGATTCGAACCCACGACAGGGCCGCAGCCATGGTTCAGGAGCTCGTCCACATAGACCACTGATCTGTGTGTGGAACGTATCCGGCAAAGCAACGATGTAGCCGTTACAGTGCGAGTTGTTCAGTACTTTTACACTTAACATGCCAGGACTGGGATTCGAACCCACGACAGGGCCGCAGCCATGGTTCCGGAGCCCATCCACATAGACCACTGATCTGTCTGTGGAACGTATCCGGCAAAGCAACGTTGGAGCTGTTACAGTGCGAGTTGTACAGTACTGTTACACTTTACATGCCAGGACTGGGATTCTAACCCAAGACTGGGCCGGTGCCATGGTTCTGGAGCCCATCCATATAGACCACTGATCTGTGTGTGGAACGTATCCGGCAAAGCAACGTTGGAGCCGTTACAGTGCGAGTTTTGCAGTACTGTTACACATTACATGCCAGGACTGGGATTCGAACCCACGACAGGGCCGCAGCCATGGTTCAGGAGCTCGTCCACATAGACCACTGATCTGTGTGTGGAACGTATCCGGCAAAGCAACGATGGAGCCGTTACAGTGCGAGTTGTTCAGTACTGTTACACTTTACATGCTAGGACTGGGATTCGAACCCACGATACGGCCACTGCCTTGGTTCAAGAGCCCGTCCACATAGACCACTGATCTGTGTGTGGAACGTATCCGGCAAAGCAACGTTGGACCCGTTACAGTGCGAGTTGTACAGTACTGTTACACTTTACATGCCAGGACTGGGACTCGAACACACGACAGGGCCGCTGCCATGGTTCCGGAGCCCGTCCACATAGACCACTGATCTGTGTGTGGAACGTATCCGGCAAAGCAACGTTGGAGCCGTTACAGTGCGATTTGTACAGTACTGTTACACTTTACATGCCAGGACTGGGATTCGAACCCACGATACGGCCACTGCCTTGGTTCAGGAGCCCGTCCACATAGACCACTGATCTGTGTGTGGTACGTATCCGGCAAAGCAACGTTGGAGCCGTTACAGTGTGAGTTGTGCAGTACTGTTACACATTACATGCCAGGACTGGGATTCGAACCCACGACAGGGCCGCAGCCATGGTTCAGGAGCTCGTCCACATAGACCACTGATCTGTGTGTGGAACGTATCCAGCAAAGCAACGATGGAGCCGTTACAGTGCGAGTTGTTCAGTACTGTTACACTTTACATGCCAGAACTGGGATTCGAACCCACGACAGGGCCGCAGCCATGGTTCCGGAGCCCGTCCACATAGACCACTGATCTGTGTTTGGAACGTATCCGGCAAAGCAACGTTGGAGCCGTTACAGTGCGAGTTGTACAGTACTGTTACACTTTACATGCCAGGACTGGGATTCGAACCCACAACAGGGCCGCAGCCATGGTTCCGGAGCCCGTCCACATAGACCACTGATCTGTGTTTGGAACGTATCCGGCAAAGCAACGTTGGAGCCGTTACAGTGCGAGTTGTACAGTACTGTTACACTTTACATGCCAGGACTGGGATTCGAACCCACGACAGGGCCGCAGCCATGGTTCTGGAGCCCGTCCACATAGACCACTGATCTGTGTGTGGAACGTATCCGGCAAAGCAACGTTGGAGCCGTTACAGTGCGAGTTGTTCAGTACTGTTACACTTTACATGCCAGGACTGGGATTCGAACCCATGACAGGGCCGCAGCCATGGTTCTGGAGCCCGTACACATAGACCACTGATCTGTGTGTATAACGTATCCGGCAAAGCAACGTTGGAGCCGTTACAGTGCGAGTTGTTCAGTACTGTTACACTTTACATGCTAGGACTGGGATTCGAACCCACGACAGGGCCGCAGCCATGGTTCTGGAGCCCGTCCACATAGACCACTGATCTGTGTGTGGAACGTATCCGGCAAAGCAACGTTGGAGTCGTTACAGTGCGAGTTGTTCAGTACTGTTACACTTTACATGCCAGGACTGGGATTCGAACCCACGACAGGGCCGCAGCCATGGTTCTGGAGCCCGTCCACATAGACCACTGATCTGTGTGTGGAACGTATCCGGCAAAGCAACGTTGGAGTCGTTACAGTGCGAGTTGTTCAGTACTGTCACACTTTACATGCCAGGACTGGGATTCGAACCCACGACAGGGCCGCAGCCATGGTTCTGGAGCCCGTCCACATAGACCACTGATCTGTGTGTGGAACGTATCCGGCAAAGCAACGTTGGAGCCGTTACAGTGCGAGTTGTTCAGTACTGTTACGCTTTACATGCCAGGACTGGGATTCGAACCCACGACAGGGCCGCAGCCATGGTTCCGGAGCCCGTCCACATAGACCACTGATCTGTGTGTGGAACGTATCCGGCAAAGCAACGTTGGAGCCGTTACAGTGCGAGTTGTTCAGTACTGTTACGCTTTACATGCCAGGACTGGGATTCGAACCCACGACAGGGCCGCTGCCATGGTTCCGGAGCCCGTCCACATAGACCACTGATCTGTGTGTAGAACGTATCCGGCAAAGCAACGTTGGAGCCGTTACAGTGCGAGTTGTACAGTACTGTTACACTTTACATGCCAGGACTGGGGTTCGAACCCACGACAGGGCCGCAGCCATGGTTCTGGAGCCCGTACACATAGACCACTGATCTGTGTGTATAACGTATCTGGCAAAGCAACGTTGGAGCCGTTACAGTGCGAGTTGTTCAGTACTGTTACACTTTACATGCTAGGACTGGGATTCGAACCCACGACAGGGCCGCAGCCATGGTTCTGGAGCCCGTCCACATAGACCACTGATCTGTGTGTGGAACGTATCCGGCAAAGCAACGTTGGAGTCGTTACAGTGCGAGTTGTTCAGTACTGTTACACTTTACATGCCAGGACTGGGATTCGAACCCACGACAGGGCCGCAGCCATGGTTCTGGAGCCCGTCCACATAGACCACTGATCTGTGTGTGGAACGTATCCGGCAAAGCAACGTTGGAGTCGTTACAGTGCGAGTTGTTCAGTACTGTCACACTTTACATGCCAGGACTGGGATTCGAACCCACGACAGGGCCGCAGCCATGGTTCTGGAGCCCGTCCACATAGACCACTGATCTGTGTGTGGAACGTATCCGGCAAAGCAACGTTGGAGCCGTTACAGTGCGAGTTGTTCAGTACTGTTACGCTTTACATGCCAGGACTGGGATTCGAACCCACGACAGGGCCGCAGCCATGGTTCTGGAGCCCGTCCACATAGACCACTGATCTGTGTGTGGAACGTATCCGGCAAAGCAACGTTGGAGCCGTTACAGTGCGAGTTGTTCAGTACTGTTACGCTTTACATGCCAGGACTGGGATTCGAACCCACGACAGGGCCGCTGCCATGGTTCCGGAGCCCGTCCACATAGACCACTGATCTGTGTGTAGAACGTATCCGGCAAAGCAACGTTGGAGCCGTTACAGTGCGAGTTGTACAGTACTGTTACACTTTACATGCCAGGACTGGGGTTCGAACCCACGACAGGGCCGCAGCCATGGTTCTGGAGCCCGTACACATAGACCACTGATCTGTGTGTATAACGTATCCGGCAAAGCAACGTTGGAGCCGTTACAGTGCGAGTTGTTCAGTACTGTTACACTTTACATGCCAGGACTGGGATTCGAACCCACGACAGGGCCGCAGCCATGGTTCTGGAGCCCGTCCACATAGACCACTGATCTGTGTGTGGAACGTATCCGGCAAAGCAACGTTGGAGTCGTTACAGTGCGAGTTGTTCAGTACTGTTACACTTTACATGCCAGGACTGGGATTCGAACCCACGACAGGGCCGCAGCCATGGTTCTGGAGCCCGTCCACATAGACCACTGATCTGTGTGTGGAACGTATCCGGCAAAGCAACGTTGGAGTCGTTACAGTGCGAGTTGTTCAGTACTGTCACACTTTACATGCCAGGACTGGGATTCGAACCCACGACAGGGCCGCAGCCATGGTTCTGGAGCCCGTCCACATAGACCACTGATCTGTGTGTGGAACGTATCCGGCAAAGCAACGTTGGAGCCGTTACAGTGCGAGTTGTTCAGTACTGTTACGCTTTACATGCCAGGACTGGGATTCGAACCCACGACAGGGCCGCAGCCATGGTTCTGGAGCCCGTCCACATAGACCACTGATCTGTTTGTGGAACGTATCCGGCAAAGCAACGTTGGAGCCGTTACAGTGCGAGTTGTTCAGTACTGTTACGCTTTACATGCCAGGACTGGGATTCGAACCCACGACAGGGCCGCTGCCATGGTTCCGGAGCCCGTCCACATAGACCACTGATCTGTGTGTAGAACGTATCCGGCAAAGCAACGTTGGAGCCGTTACAGTGCGAGTTGTACAGTACTCTTACACTTTACATGCCAGGACTGGGGTTCGAACCCACGACAGGGCCACAGCCATGGTTCCGGAGCCGGTCGTCTTGACCACTACGCCAACGACTCACAATTGGTTTGTTAATACCATTGACTATGAATGTAAGTAATATTTATAGTGAATGTTAATACTAACAGTACTACTAACCAATATGTATTTTATTACAATTTCAACAGCTAAGTTATTTCAAATTATGTTTTCACGCTAAACACAATACCGTTAAATAATCTGAATTCGTTCTCAATGAAATATTACTTCATTAAAATTAATGTTAAGTTAGTTTAAAATGCTTCAACTAGAAGACAATACCCTGTTTTCGAAATTACAGGTGATTTATTATTCAATCGCCACCGATCATTATTGAGTTAATTTACTTAATTCATTGAGTTAATATTATTTACATTATAACTAATTTAAAATTTTCTAACGCCATTTGTGATACGCCATCTTAGAATGAGGTAAAATAATAACACAGTCAATAGTTTGTGTATGAATGTTTTGGGTAAGAATTTTAAGGTTAACATTTTTAATTTTATAATCTTCCTGTTACAAGTAGATTTTATGTCAATAGCATATTGCGCGTACGTGTATATAGGGGGCCACACAGCTTGATAACAGTTTATATATATTCTTATTCATTACCAGTTACCGACTTGGTACTACGTAATATGTTTTAAATCTGAGCCTTCCTTGGCTTGGAGAACCAATCAGCCTTAAAATTAAATAATCTACATCTCTTGTTATCACGTGATCAGTTGATTAAAATTCCGTTTAATTTTAATATTAAAAATAATTTAACAGTAATACGTGTATAGGTAAATGTTTGGTTTCTAATACAAATATTTGATATGAATATTGATTTAATTTGAAGGATTATTCGCAAGACCTTAGTGACGCAAATACTGTCATGTAGCATATCAGGGTAACGCTGATTTTAATACTAGTAAGAATTTTGAATCAAAACAAAGATATGTCTTGTGGTTTAGCAGATACAGGGTATTCCGTAAATATCAGTATTTTTAGAAACAAAAGCTGCCACTTTTAAAAGAATAAAGATAATTGAGTTCGGTTTCCGCTAAAATGGTTGTCTCTTAAAGAGCTTTAAAATGGTGTGAAACATGACATATTTTTATATTTGCGATTCCAAAATTCGAACTAGTGACCCTCGATTTTTGGAACTTCCTGTATTTGTTACAAACTAAAAATATTTTTAGGTTATTCCTTGGGATCAATTTAGTGGGAAACATTTTATTTCATCCTTCTAAATCAGTTGGTTCGTATGCAATCTGTTTGAGATAACTTACGTGAGACACCCTGTATACAAATATATAACAAATAATGCAGCCTCAGCAGTAGTTAAGCTGCTCCCAAGAGCTACCGCGCCATCTGAACGAATGTGACATGCTTACTTTGCTGCTGTCCAGGCAGAAAGTATCGACCCCAACGTGTGATTTTGTTACAATAAACAAATGAAACACTCGATCTTAATGACAGTTACAATAGTCATTTACAAATTTGAATAAATGTGTTTGTTTGTAAAGAGAAGAAAAGAGAAGCTTTAAGCTTACCTATTGTGAAGGGTAAATATATGTTAACCAAAATGGATCGAATAGATCAGGATATAATAAAAAGTTTTAAATGCAAAAATAATTGTTAACAAATAAAACAAATTACAAATTTGTAAACCTTTTTGAATCCAATAAATACCATTGATAAATGAAAATTAAACGTACGGATCTTAAATAGTGTTATCAGTTAACCAGAGCTTATCCCGGTTCCCAAGAGCCAAAACAAGAAAACAAACTATAATTTTCACCAATGCTTGCCCAGCTACATGATGAAGAGCTGAAAACAGTTTTTATTTGTTTTTATGTTAAATTTATTTCCGTCATCACAACTGTTAAAAACTTCTTAACTAATATGTTTAATAGTTACGGTCTTTCAACGACCATTCACTAGTTCTAAAGATATTACTTTCTACTGATACGAAATAATACCTATAACATTTAAAAATGAAGAATCGATTGACCGGAAAAAAATTGTTTTCAAGAAAGAAGTTTTCCCATTAGACCGGGACGTGAACGATTTCACGGGCAATTCAAAAAACACTTCGGCAATGCGAGCTAAGTACTCTTCTTGTTGTTATACTCTGAGAACGATTTCTTCGGATTTCTTTAACACTATTAGAAATCCGATTAGAAATATTTGGAAAAAAATATTCTAGTAGATTAAATATATATTGTTGATACACATTCAAATGAAATAATACAGTTTTGATTGATTTCATATAGGAGCAAAACACAATATGCGATTCTGATTATACTGCCAATACGTTTCTGTTAGAAGTCAGGCGAAAACTGACTCGTTTGCGTTTATTGAGAGGGGTGATGGTCGGACGCTGGCTGAGGTGCAGTGGTATGTGCCAGGGTACGGAGGTCGGGCCAGCCGGCCGCTCTACCCGCGGTTCGCTCCAACTGCGCAATATGCCACTTCCCGTCTCAGTGCAACAGTTATTTGTTTGATCAGGTGGTCGACACAGTTGATTCTGGTTCACTTGTTGTTTAAACAAATAAGTGCATAGAAAATTTAAAAATAGAATGCATTACTTTAATAACATCGCTTAATTTTTCATCCAACATAGTTTTGGATACACCTTGTGGGAGATTTATCATAGAATCATAGTGTAAAAACCTTTTTTCAGTTATTGTTTGTTTTTTCCACAAGACAGTATATTTTAGTCATAGTTCAAATTTTGTTTTTGACATGTTTCTAATGAAATTTAGAGATTGATTTTAAGATATTTTTGTTAAGTATTTAGATGTAAGACATTTCATAGCGTACTCAGTTAGCCTTTAGAGGCCCTATTTTTCTCAGAATGTACGTGATATTGTTTTTTTTATTGTTTGTTAATATATATATATATTTAGTTTTACTATATTATTTCAGGAACAAAGATGGTCAGTTCTGGCAGGATTTTTATTTATTTATTTTGTTTACTGTGAAATTGTAATTTGAAATGTTTTATTTCTCAGAAAATAAATCTATTCTATTCTATTCTATTCTATTCTATGAATAGAATTTAACACAGAAGTCCGCTAAATTGTACTGCATCGTTTCTGTTTTGGCGAACGCTGTATATCTATCACAAGTTTTAATGCATTCAAAATGTAATTTTGTTGTATATTAACTTTCTTGTGTTTATCTTAATTAAATTATATATGTCCATAATTTAGTGCCAAAGAGATGAATACTTAGTTTTATACTTAGAAATACTGTCCCTTTAATCGGGCTTTGTCTGTAGGGATAGTAATTACAGGTATGATTTTTTAGGTACTGCAAATGTATTTATTATAGCGTGCGTTCTAACAGACTGAGTATTGTTGAGCATGTATTTTATTCATTTATTCCTGTATTAAACAACTTTTGATTGTTATATAACATCCGAAGAATTAAGTTGCACAGTGCACTACTTCTACAACTTCATACACATTCGTCCCATTAAACTATTTTTAACCAGACGTTAAAATATAGCAGAATTTATCATACTGTAAATTGTCTTCTTTATGCAAAACAGAACGTTAAAAACAAATAAAGACAGGAGTCCTTTGCCCTGGACAAAGGTATTAAGCTCATGTTCAATTTCTGTCTCAATTGAAGGCCGGCACACCTCCCATCCATCCGTCGGACAGAACTCCATCCATCCGTCTTGGGGTCCACTGGGTCAAAACATTCCAAGAGTTCCAATCAACGGATATATTTTGCATATTTTTCAGTGTACTTGCAATTTATGCCACAAAATTAATATTATTTTTGGAATTAATACAAAATTAATGTAATGTCATGTCGTTCGACCAGTGCCACAACGTAAACAAAGGCAAATAAAAACCTTGGAAATGTAGGTGATGTTTTTGACTGCTCCAATCTGTAAATGAGAGGTTATTTAAATGTATTTGAAAATTTTGATTAAATAACTTAAAAGGTAAGAGGTTATGATTACAATGTTATCATTTGTCCTATACTATTATTTTCGGACTTATTAAAATTACTTTGTGACTTATATCTTAGGTTCGAATTGACAAAAGAGGCTATTTTAGTAACATAATTTATCCATGAAAACTATGATTAATTTATTATGAATTAAACTTAAGAGTAGTGATATTTAATACATTTTATTCAAACTTAATTATATTATAATCTATTATAAAGCCTATTTAAAATTAATTATTCAAGTTGATATGTATTAGGTAATATATTTGGTAACATTATGTATTACGTAATGACTTTCCAAGTGTCCTAAAAAATAAGAGGCAGAAAAAACAGAGGGTTTTGAACTAAAATTAAAAACAGAACTCTGCCCAATACGGAAGTATTCGAAAAATGATCTAACTGTACTGCAAAAGGATTCATAGTAAATCCACTCAAACTCAAAGTAAATATTATATGATTATTATTACTAATTATTATTATAATCACTTTAGGTCAAGTTTGTATATCATTCATCTTGAGAAGTACAGAAAGTGTATAAATGACTGAAAATGTAATCTTTAGTTAAATAACTCTCTGAAACGCTACTACAACTTAAACTTATCTTTGAGCGAGTATGACTCAAATAAATAAATAGCATTGCGTAGAGTTATCGTTCATCAATCATCCGTTCACCAACAGGCGAACAATCTATTCAAATCTATTTATCCTTATACTTCAACTATTTTCATCTTTGTATGAATTATTTTCCCAAATTTATTCATCCATCAATCTCCATCTGTGTGTATTTCTAATTTTACAGAACATGGATTAAGACTGATATATATATTCTCCGTTAAAAAAATATTTAATACTCATCCAAAACGTGCTTCATGTCCTTTATCCTATTTCCGTATTAAGATATTGCGTGATTTAATGCGAGTTAATCAAATATATCTCAAGTCTTTTGAAACTCAATTAAAATAAATAAATAAAACTGTTTAGTTGGAAGTAGATTAAATAACAAGGTGAAGCCACCAAACATACTATACAACTATTAATTCAGGCAATCGTCTAAAACCCCCGCTTAAGGATTTGTCATGCATCCATCAATTGAACAGATGGACCACCCGAGCCGCAGGCGCAGTAGGACAGCTCGGCAGCTCCCCTCTCCCAATGAGAAACTGCTAGATGAATTATCCATCCGAAATCCATTAGATGAATGGCAAACCATCGAATGGTTCATTGGATGATTAAAATCAGTCGTATGCTCTAGTACTAGTATATACAAGCATCAATTGGCGGTTATAATATATTAACAGCAACACACAAATAAAATTATAACATAGTACAATTATGTATACCTTGAGTTTAGTCCGTGCCTTATGTTGTTATAGGATCAATGGTTTCGACAGTATCCCATCTTCAATTCCTGTTTCGGGTTGGCAGAGATTGTCATCATATCAGTGAATCTATAAATGCTGGACAACACAACAGTTAATATTACAATTGATTCTTCTCTGTGTCGTTCGACACAAATGAGCTAATCAAGGTATTAAGTTCTTGGCTGAAGCTTGGAGACGCTAAGGGCATTTTATTCTGAGATTCTATTCCGTGAATAATTTAACACAATAGAGTTATGCTGTAAAACACTTTTTCTCACATTCGATTTTTAAAAACTTTTTCATATGCATTAAAGTATAAAATTTATGATTTTTTCTTGTATTGGTCATATTCCTAGATCGTTTACGTCATTGCCTGGTTCGTAACAATGAGTCTGCCATGTACATTTTAATTTAAAAAAAATACAAAATTGATGTACATCTATGAAGTTTTACCATAATACACCGTGATCGCTTTGGTGCAGAGAAGATTTGTAACGACTTTCTCTACAGGGAAGAAGCTATTACCATAGGTGGTACAGTAGGACCCGGAACCATGATAACTTTTCGTTTTGAGGCCTCCATATGCTAAAAACACCATTCGTTCTAATATATATATATATATATGTATTTTATGTGTGTGTATGTTTCTTTAGGCACGATAACTTTCGTAAAAAAGTTTAATCTTGATTAAATTTGCTACAAACGTGGAAAGCAGCGTCTATTTTCATGATATCGAAAACCAGACAGATCGCACCATCCAACCTTTTCAGGGTTTTTAAAATATATATCGAATTTAAGTTTGCACAATTATGTTTATATAAAAAAATACAATTTAGTAATTTGAATTATTGCTCGTGTCAGTTCGTTACCAAATTATTGAAAGTACTAAACACAGTACGTTGTCGAATGTTAATCTTATAAAGACTAATGAACAGTTTATATCTTAAGTTTAGAGAGATTAAACCTCAAAAACATTATTAAATTCACTTAGAATTTCCGTTTTAGCCCACGTTTTGTTAATTACTTTACTTTTATGAGGCTTAACTGCTTACACGCTAAGAGCAGAGGTCTTACATTTTTGTTTGTTTTTATAACATAAAAAAGTAAATATAAACTTTGATAATTTGTAAGACTTGCTGGTCCATCAGTTTAATTGTGTTACCGCCATAACAATTAAGTTTAAACCGCCTGCCCTGAGAATTGGGCTGCAATCAAACTAACCTCACGACACTTGATGAAGGAGTGAAAACGTAAATGTTATCATATAATAATTTTGCAATGTGAATATGTATCCAATGGCATTCAACTAGCGTAATAAAGTTCGAAAATTGAAGCAGTCAATAGAGTAAAACTAATTATTATAAGACTGGTTATTTACACCAATCGAAATACAAAGTTGATGTCTTACTTCGATGTCAAATATTAGACTTTTTTTGTAAATATTTTTTTAATCAGGCATTCAAAAGAAGAAGCGTTACACAAATTCGAGTGTAGCAACTTATACATTCATCCTAACTCGTGTTAATTAATTTTCAGATTTTGTTTGTGTGAAACTTTGCTACATTGTTGTTTAGCGCGGGAAGTTCTATTTATGTTACTCATCACTCGTTCTGAACTTTGAACCCAAATTACTTGGATGCTGTTGTTTTAAATGCGTAACATTTTAGAGATGATAAAATTAAGTTACGTATTATGTGTCTAGCCTGATATACGTGTAAGCTAAATTTGAATGAATAAAAACACAAATGTAAATTGCTCCATGTATAATATTTTGAGAAACATTCCACTAAAACATTATTGCTGATTATTAACCTCCAACTTGAAGTAAATATTCAATATTCATTTTCCCCGTCTTTGATCATTTTCATAGTATATATAAGCTTACATTCATATCAAAATTTAAAATAAAGGAGTTAGTTGCGCGTAAGGGTTAGGGCAATGGAGGGTACGATAGGTATAGTCTGCGCTTCCCTCCGTGCCGTCTCTGTGACCTTTTTAGACACACTTGCTGTGTCTTTTACCTCCGATGAGAGCTACGGTATCAGAAGATTCCCTACGGAAAAATTAGCTAAACCATCATGTGGGTAGTTCCCGACAAAATATGTGAAAAGAGGTTTATGTTAAAAACAATCCTATACATTGTAATGTGAGGTTATATTTGTTAGATGATAAAGGTTTGATTTATCCTGTGTATATATCATTAGCTATGCTTTATTTCCCTACTTTTCTTTTCACTTGAGTAGGATTTTACCTAATTCGAATCAAACACGATGTATTAAACAACAGAGAGAAAGCAAAAACTAAGAACTTTAACCACTTCTTTATCTGGAAAAATAAGCAGAGACAATACCGTTAACAAATCTCGATACGATGCTACTGGAATTGAAGTGAGATTTACAAAAATATAATTAACTCAACTATTATGATTGGGAACGCCAAATCACTGAGAAAAACCAAATGAGTTCGTTTGTGAAAAATAATTAAAAACGTCTGCGTCAGATCCGTCAGGTGTGAGGAGAGCTGTTTAAGATCCAATTGCGGATTCAAAGGTGCGGTACAGGAAAGTTATGATTAGTTTAAATGAATTAAAATCCATGTTATAGCCCCTGAACTGTTGTTTTAGACTAAAATAGTTTTTACATACCTACCGTCAAAGAGTTCATAATTGTGAAGGAGTTTCACAACATGTTTCGCAATAAACACGGCATTATCAAGTGATTAAATACAAGAGCATTTATCCAAGTAGGACTCGTCAGAATTTAAAAACACAAACACAGTTCACACATAGTTCGCACACACTTAAAAACTTCGGTAGGTCTACCGCGTACATTTTACAATCCACGGCGCAACCCGGAAGCAGACTCAGTGAGACAGTGACTCAGTGACTCACTGAGTCTGCTTCCGGGTTGCGCCGTGGATTGTAAAATGTACGCGGTAGACCTACCGAAGTTTTTAAGTGTGTGCGAACTATGTGTGAACTGTGTTTGTGTTTTTAAATTCTGACGAGTCCTACTTGGATAAATTCTCTTGTATTTAATCACTTGATAATGCCGTGTTTATTGCGAAACATGTTGTGAAACTCCTTCACAATTATGAACTCTTTGACGGAAGGTATGTACAACCTATTTTAGTAAAGTATGAAAATATCCGTGTCATTTATTTCTTGGAAATAGTACTAAAATATGATGTAGATTTTAAATGTAATATCTCAAACTTTTAAGTAAGTGCTCTGATTTAAATCAACGCCATATACCTAAATAAAAAAATACATGGTGACAAATGTTTCATCATTCAGCTGATAATTTATCATTTAAGAGTCCTCATCACCGGAAGTTGCTAGACGCCATCTTGGAGTTTTGTTCCTTAAGGCCAATGTTACCTTTGTGCCTCCGTTACTCCTCACCTGATCGTCACATAAAATTAATTTTTGTGTCAAATTAAAGGTTTCATAGTTTTCTAGGGAAATACAATAGTCGAATTTGGATTTTGTGACAAATTAATGAGAATATGTACAGTGTTTCAGTTAATAATGAAACTATTTATTTTAAACTATTATAACCAAATTAAGGAATTCGACATTGTATTTCCCTAGAGGAGGACAAAAGCTTCAATTCGACACCAAAATGGATTGTATGTGACCATCAGGAGAGGAGTAATGTAGGCACAAAGATAAAATTGGCCTTATGGAACAAAACTCACAAGATGGCGTCTTGCAACTTCCGGTGATGAAGACTCTTAAGGAACAATATGTTTAGTTTATTTATCAATTCGTCTTAATTTTGATTGGACGGCAATAAATAAATCAATTTTTATTTGCCATTTGACAATAAAACATGTATTAGCATGCATGAGCAATAAAACGTGTTAATGACACACATAAACATATATTTCGTCTAACGACAGTTGCTCTGCACTGAACTGTGATGGGGGAGGGGAGAGAGATGTTTATGGCTACGATAACTATATCTTATCAACACAATCTAAATGGAATTTTATAGCAGAAAGTTAATTTTACTTATGCTAGTTTTAAAATTTCATAATAACGTGCCTAGGTAAGTTTTTGTGGTTTGAAAAAGCTATTTTTTGTACATTATATAAGGCTTGCAAATGAAACTCATTTAAAAAAATTAAAAATATACTTTAGCAGACAGAGCTTTATTTAAATATTACATTTTAGCTTTAGTTAAAGGATTTATATAACAGGTACAAAGATAAATCCTGCTGAGCCTTAAGTAAAACAAAACTGTCATGGTATGATGTTGTCTCTACTTCTTAGGAAGGAGGACTGTGACTTGCACTTCCCTAGTTATGAAATAGTTTATATCAAAATCAAAGGGTTGAATCCTCACACAAAGCTCGTGGTTCCTTTGAGGCGGCTTTATAAACTTTTACTAAACACTGTATCATTTTGATCCTTGCTCTTTTCCATACCTTCCATCTCTTTGTTCCATTTTCTCCATGTTTATTGTTTTGTGTGGTAACTCATTATTAGCAGTTAAGTATTCTAAAAAAAAATTTTTCCTTACACAGAAAAACATGCATAAACTTATAACGTATGCTTCGTATGGTTTAACTAATTAAATAATTAATGAAAAGAATTAAATTTAAAATAAAACATAAAATTACTTTCAAAAACTATATTGATGTGATTGGGATTTTCAATTTACAATCAACAATCTATTTCAATCTACAATCTACAATTTTTTGTTCAATTACCAAAATTAGGACCTAATACTAACAAACCATTGGTTTGTTGGTATTAGGATAATTGATCCCAACTGAGTTAGGATAACTAAGGTTTTCGCTAAAATCCTGTAATTCCTGTTACAAAAGTCATGATTTCATAAAGTATAAAAAACAATAGTACCGGGAATCCAAGTCGAGGATTGAAATGGACGAAATGTAATAATAAAATTAGCACGCGTGTTTGGCCTGTATTCTGTGGTTTACTAAAATAATTGTTTTCTATTCACTATGTAAAAAAATAAAACAAGAGGAAAATATACCATGAGATGTTTAGAAAGGTGATTGGAAGTCGAAATACAATTTCCCGATTCAAATTACTTCAGACCACAGGGTGGAATAGGTCGCTTTCATTACACAGCTGTTACATTTTCATTCTTCATTACAAATTATTGCGCTGTCTAATCAAACGCGTGTAGACTTGCTGTCGCTATAAATGCGACATTGTTTGGCAAGCAGTTTGTAATGGTTTGAGAAACTATGGAGACGAACAATATCGGACCGATGCTTCTCTTAGAAAATAAAAAGATAAAATTAACACTGTTCTTGTACTACCAAGATAAACTTGCGAACCATAAAGTCATCGAGCTTGTTGAAACCAATAGCGTTAATCGTGTCTCGCTTCAAACGTTCAGTTCCAAGAAACACACCGGTTCACAGGAGTTAGCTTTGAGAAATGAATCCTTGTATGATGTCAACGTTATCGTGTTCGTAACAGTAAAGAAGTATCACTTTACCCATTTTGTGTGTATATTTTGTTTCAGATTGTAGTTTACGTTTTACTTAAAATTTTAGTTTCAATTCTGATGATTTATCTGGTGTTTATTAACTGTAAGTAAGTCAAACTGCTTTGGTAAACTAGTAGTTTAATCAAAACTCAACTAAAATTTGGAAATAAAGTCCAAAATGTAAGTAGTACTGAACTCGGTACTTCCTCGAAAAAGTTACAAGATGAGTTTGTGAATAGTTTGTATATAAAGATTGTCGTTTATGTATATTTATTGCGTTATTTTATCGTTTGTATAAACAAAGACTTTTATACAATCTTGTTCTACATCTGTTACATACCGCCCAGTAGAACATCGGAGTGGAAAACTAATTAAATAGCTTGCATCAGATTCGTGCATAAACTTTCTTATAACAAAGATTAGAATAGAACTATTAAGAACATCTAGTTATCAACGAAAATATTGCTCAAGTTTTAATAGTAAGTAATGTGACACATTTGTAAACCAAACCTACGAGGTTGGTGTCCGTGCGCCGGCGCCGATGTCACGTGATCCTTTGTCACGTGATGTGACGTGGTATGTGGTCCTTTGGGCTGGATTTTGTTCGAGGTTGTTCGCAGAAGTGCTTTCAGCAAGTCATTCTTAACTGCAACTGCGCTTCTGCGTAACATCTCGAACAAAGTGCAGCCCAAAGGACCATATGCCACCCTATTGCGATTGTAAATAATTTTGAATACTCTCCATTTGCCTGAACGAGTGAGCAAATGCAGTCACTCATAAGTGAAACTCGTGCAAGCTATGAAGTTATCGTATGATATAAATGGTAGGAGGTAAAATACCTAGCAATAAATAAAAGTAAAATGTTAGCAGTTGAAACAATTCACGGGGAAAATGTGATTTCCATTTCCAGCAGGGATGAACAATACAAAACCCAATTGGGCATATGGGATATTTTTGGATGATTTATGAACGATGTACTACTATGATTTTTCACATCGAGTTTAACCAAAACCGATGTATATATAATCCATACATACAAATTAATACACTTATTAAATAGAACCACCGATGGCAACAACAAAAATTATGTAAATTAATCAAATAAAGTAAACATAAAAAAGAATATAGCAAATAAATTTGAAACCCAAAATTGGAGCCCCCAAATCCTATTTGAGAATAGTTCAAATATTTATGTTAAAAAATATAACTTAACAATTGTATACGTGTACGCTCAAAATCAAACCAGAACTTTGAGACATATATATTTGTTTATACTATGATAAAAACGAGATCGCACGAAGCACGCTGACGTGAGGGAAGTGAATTTCCACTTTTAAACCTTAAGAAGATCAAATAAATGGTTTAAACCAACACTGATTACATTTTTTTAATTGAAAAATTGTATTTTTTGGCTGTTTTGATGCTCCTGGTTATATTTAAATTCACTAATAGGATGCCAGTGTTGTACATTATATAGTTAGAAGCAGGTATTGTCGGGATAGCAAGTTGGTATAGGGGTATGGGGGGTGATAAAACGATATTAAAATAAGAAAAACAGCCTTTTCCAGTGTAAAATCCCCATAAGACAACGTACTAACTCGGTAAGTACTTGTCCTAGAATGATGAGGGAGGGCTTAAAATATTTGGCTTTTTACGTACATTAGGAAATGTGTACATTTGGAGCTTTTCTGACCCTTTTTGGCCCCAAAAACTCAAAATTTGAAAACTTAAAATCTTCAAAAAAGGGGGTTACAGTTTTTCGATTGTTTTTTCCAACGAACTTGTCCAACTGATTATAAAAAGGAATGTCTCTACCAAATTTGAAGTAAACCGGACAAAGATGGCGACCGCTAGAGTGTGAGCACATATACATAAATATATATAGATGTATATAAATAATTATATATATAAAGTTTTTAGAGACCCCTCAAAACGTGTTCAGTGGGTCACGTTAGGAACTTCTATGGTATGAGCTATCGTATGAACGGTATTTTATGGACTGACAAAATATAAAAAACAAACATCAAACTTACAAACACTCAATATCAACAGAAAACTTAAGATACAATACTGAACTTTTCGACTACTGTTTTTGTAAGAGCCAGTATCAAAATTAATGGTTTTGTTTTTTATGTATATAATATAACGTTTTAATTGTCATTAAAAACACCAAATAAAATAATTTATATAGTAATTTTGTGGTAAATAAAAAATAAGTTTTGTGAAGAATTGCTGACAGTTGCAAATTAGAATTGCTGGTGCTACTTGGTTTTGCAAGTCTGGTCAGGCTCGCAATTTTCATGTCCGGGGATGTAGGAACTGAGGTGGAGTCGATGGTTTGGATTGTTTCTTGCTTGAAGGGTCATGAGACTGGTCATGTGACGGCCGGACGTGGATGGTTTCTGGAAGCTTCGAACCTAGGTTGTAAATTCACGCTCGTCGGGAGCCTAAGGCATTTACCGTACAGATCTTGTGCTCAAAGTCTGTCGAGAGGCTACCCTGCGAGACGTGAATTTTTTCAGATCGGAAGGAACAAATTGATTTTTTTTTATTAGAGTCATTATTCAAATTATTGCTCCATTCCTCATTTTGTTGTTTTCAATAAAGGGATCAGTCTGTAAAATTATTATTATTTTTCAGGGTTCGAAGCGTTTCTATTATTGGGTAGAAGATAAAGACTGATAAAGTACTGAAAGAAGATTTTGTATAATTAAAGTTTAGTAAATTCTCAACAACCGAAGAAGTCACTTTTAATTGAAACTTTGAAGAAAGACAAGAAAAACCAAGTTTCATTTTATTTTGAAAGTTTTAGTTATTTTATTTGCAAGTGAAATTATTTAATTTTGTTAATTAAATAAAAAGGAAACAATTTTATTTAATTCTTTTTTTTATAAAGGCCACTTCTTAACCTCAAGAAAATACTATAGCCTGATAGACAGCGCCTCGTGTATTTCCCCTCTTTTATCTTTAAGTCATACAAAGTGCCCGTAGACAATTGGTACACGTGGGTTTAATTCAGTTTCATTTCTGTTTATATTAAATAATACAAAAATATCTCAATTCACTGTGCATATAAAACACAACTATCAGAATAGAGTCAAGCTTCAAAACTCCTTTTAGGGCATAAAACCAATATTTAATACATATTTAAAATTTTAATTTTAAAATCTCTTTATAAAACATGCTTATAAAAGGATTATAACTACCGCCTGAAGAAATAAAAAGTTATTACTCTTCCAAAAAATAAATTGTTATTTTTTGTAATATTATTTTCATAGGGTTTAAATTTGTTGTTAAAACATCTAGTATAATTTGTTTTTAAGGTATTAAATTCGTACATAACGTAACTAGTTTTTATTAATCTGCAGAATATGGCAACTTGTTGTTATATTGATTCAATTTCTAGCGAAATTATGTATTCTATCAGTAAGTTTACAGAATTAATAGTCTCTTAAAGGACTCCAATCGCATCCCAAAGGGGTAGCCGGGAATATCCCTTGGTTTTGTATTGATGACCCTTTTTACCGCTCATAAAACCACTAGGATTTAACGTCATCGCTTCCAGCAGATGACGACAGACCGGGTCTTTGTAGTTAAAGCTCACTCTTATTGCCTTTGTTACATGTAACCACTAACTGTGTGTAAGAGCTTCATACTGTTATAGCATGCATACAATATAGAATGTATATGCCGCTAGAATAATGGTCGGTTTGTTAAATCTATAGACAGTTGAGTAACTTTAAAATTTGAAGATTTTGTTAAAACTCCTGTTACATCTTTGAGTGATCAGATATATTCTTGACTTATGGATACAACCTGATCCAAAAAGATAATTGAATCATAAAAAATGAAAGCTGTAAAGAAGTAGAAAAGTAGTAATGTGTTTGTGTATTAAAAGATATCTAAGAAAACCTCATATCAAGTTTCCGTTTACAAGTATGAGAGGTTTATATTACTAACACCAAGTCTCAATGATGGAAGTGTCTTCATTTAAAATTAAACTAGCCGTAATATTTCGTTATAGCAGTAACGTTTGGTTATTGTTTAAACAAATCCTGGATTGTCACTAAGGCTACTGTAAGTCTGTAACCTCGAACTGGATTAAGACTTCCAACGGTGCTAAGAAATGTTCCATCTGAGCTCTGATATCACAAAATTGTATGCCAAAGATGTAATATTTAGAGCGGAAGTTAGAAAAATAAAGGCCGCAAAAATCTGATATTTTTTCATATGCTGTGGTTGTTACGGTGGGTCCCAAGGGGAAATGTCATATTAGAACAATCATGGGGACGTCACAGTTGTAAAAGGAGTGGTGCTAAAAAAAAGGTCCAGAACATGTGCGCAAAATTACAAGACTAAACAAGTAACACGAAAGAGGAATATGGTAGTCGTACAAGCACTGCAACTGTTCTATCACAGGCAATATGGTAATCGTACAACCACTGCAACTGTTCTATCACAGGCAATATGGTAGTCATACAACCACTTCGACTGATCTATCACAGGCAATATGGTAGTCGTAAAACACTGCAACTGTTCTATCACAGGCAATATGGTATACAACCACTCCAACTGTTCTATTACAGGCAATATGGTAGTCGCACAACCACTGAAACTGTTCTATCATAGGCAATATGGTAGTCGTACAACCACTGCAACTGTTCTATCACAGGCAATATGGTAGTCGTACAACCCACTGTAACTGTTCTATCACAGGCAATATGGTAGTCGTACAACCCACTGTAACTGTTCTATCACAGGCAATATGGTAGTCGTACAACCACTTCGACTGATCTATCACAGGCAATATGGTAGTCGTAAAACACTGCAACTGTTCTATCACAGGCAATATGGTATACAACCACTCCAACTGTTCTATTACAGGCAATATGGTAGTCGCACAACCACTGAAACTGTTCTATCATAGGCAATATGGTAGTCGTACAACCACTGCAACTGTTCTATCACAGGCAATATGGTAGTCGTACAACCCACTGCAACTGTTCTATCACAGGCAATATGGTATACAACCACTCCAACTGTTCTATTACAGGCAATATGGTAGTCGCACAACCACTGAAACTGTTCTATCACAGGCAATATGGTAGTCGCACAACCACTGCAACTGTTCTATCACAGGCAATATGCTAGTCGCACAACCACTGCGACTGTTCTATCACAGGCAATATGGTAGTCGTACAACCACTGCGACTGTTCTATCACAGGCAATATGGTAGTCGCACAACCACTGCAACTGTTCTATCACAGGCAATATGCTAGTCGCACAACCACTGCGACTGTTCTATCACAGGCAATATGGTAGTCGTACAACCACTCCAACTGTTCTATTACAGGCAATATGGTAGTCGCACAACCACTGTGACTGTTCTATCACAGGCAATATGGTAGTCGTACAACCACTGCAACTGTTCTATCACAGGCAATATGGTAGTCGCACAACCACTGCGACTGTTCTATCACAGGCAATATGGTAGTCGTACAACCACTGCAACTGTTCTATCACAGGCAATATGGTAGCCGTACAACCACTGCAACTGTTCTATCATAGGCAATATGGTAGTCGTACAACCACTGCGACTGTTCTATCACAGGCAATATAGTAGTCGTACAACCACTGAAACTGTTCTATCACAGGCAATATGGTAGTCGCACAACCACTGCGACTGTTCTATCACAGGCAATATGGTAGTCGTACAACCACTGAAACTGTTCTATCACAGGCAATATGGTAGTCGCACAACCACTGTGACTGTTCTATCACAGGCAATATGGTAGTCGTACAACCACTGCAACTGTTCTATCACAGGCAATATGGTAGTCGTACAACCACTGCGACTGTTCTATCACAGGCAATATGGTAGTCGCACAACCACTGCGACTGTTCTATCACAGGCAATATGGTAGCCGTACAACCACTGCAACTGTTCTATCATAGGCAATATGGTAGTCGTACAACCACTGCGACTGTTCTATCACAGGCAATATAGTAGTCGTACAACCACTGAAACTGTTCTATCACAGGCAATATGGTAGTCGTACAACCACTGCAACCGTTCTATCACTATACTCTTGGCAAGACCTTTCCGTAGTTACCGCTATGCCTAGGTAGTGGCTGGTAAATAGTGAAATGTGAACCAGTCAACTTTATTTGTATTTAAAAAACCATCGATTGGATTTTCCGGTTGCCCTCTAATCTGTTAACCCTAATAGCACAGCGGATTAGCTAACCTACTATGCACTTTTAGACAGTACAAAAATGCCACAGCCCCGACTGAGACGGAATTCAAAACCTCAGACTGACGTAACAAGAGTGCAGACACGCTGGCCGGTCAAGACTGAACTCGTCGAGCTTTCAGCCCAAGGAAGTATTGAAACCATCGTCTCCAGGCCTATTCCAACTCCCTGGGACACGAAAATGACATGAAAAACCAACCTGCACCAGCATTTTGGACTTTTCCTGTTTGCCTTTTGTTCTGAATTACTACTTTAAAAAGTGATATTTACATCTCAAAATTATTACATGAATTATATAGTGTTCATCAGCGATTAAACTATATAGCCTACCTTGCAATATAGCGATTAAACTATATAGCCTACCTTGCGATATAGCGATTAAACTATATAGCCTACCTTGCGATATAGCGATTAAACTATATAGCCTACCTTGCGATATAGCGATTAAACTATATAGCCTACCTTGCGATATAGCGATTAAACTATATAGCCTACCTTGCGATATAGCGATTAAACTATATAGCCTACCTTGCGATATAGCGATTAAACTATATAGCCTACTTTGTGATATAGCGATTAAACTATATAGCCTACCTTGCGATATAGCGATTAAACTATATAGCCTACCTTGCGATATAGCGATTAAACTTCTAAACTACCTTGCGTTTTAAGATCTACTTATCCCAAAACATCGATGTTTGTTTGACTTTATATATTTATTCATTACTCAACCATTACGGAAGAGGTTTGTCGTGTGGTTGATCTTGTTTGAGCTCTTAGTCCCATGTTTCGGTTCTGTTCCCGTTTCCTTAAACAAAAAGGCCTTTTTATACTTAACGACTATGTTGTAAGATGTGTTTATGTTTCCAACCGTTGCACTAAGGAATTATATGTTTTACTGGGATTTATTGATCATTAGAAGTTATAATAACAATTTGTATACGTTAATTAACTTTAACTAGGTCATGTTATGCACGCTTCACTGTTCTAGAAACGCATGAGTTATGTGAAAAGGTTAAGTTTATAAAATCGATTTCCATTTAAGTTATGTTTGTATTTGTACACCAGATTTATATTCGAGTATACTTACACCTAACATCCTAATGGTGAGATTTACAAGGTGATAAAATGGGTAGCGAGTTTATGGCACAGAAGGACCCAAGATGTGTCGTTATGGCGGCAGAGGCTTTCTGGCAATAACATAAAACAAAGTGACGACTGTCCCTCTCTCGTGTTAACTTTGTGTTTGTATGAAATGCTTTTTAACTTTGTGGTAGCTGGAACCTAATTGGTTTTTTACTACTTTTTTTACTTCTTGCCGGTTTGGTGAAAGCTTTTATTTCTAAAATATCTGTCTTATCGAGACAGTTCCTTCAAGCTGCCTCATTAAAGGTTTTTTCAGTTGTTTCAGCGAGAAATTACAGGTAATTAATTTAAATTACAATAAAACTCTTACGTAGTTTTCAAACAAATTATTTAAGTTTAGATGAATTGAAGTTCAAGATTAGTTTTATCTTACATGGTTGCATGATCATGTTGTAACCTTCAATTGTTTAATCAATACAAACTTGATTTTAAATATGGTAGCATATTTTAATTTAGAATGCTAGAAATAAAATTTGTATTTTTAAACTTCTTCAAAATCCTTTCCTTTTTAATTGTTTTATCAAAATTCCATCAATTTTCTAATTTGTTCTATGCCAATTCCAAGTTTACCAGGATTTAAAAGTATGGTAAATAACCTGAGTCTGTTTAACAATCTGTTGGTGAAAATCTTTAGAATTGGAATTAGAATTGGAAGTCATTCATAAATAATCGATCAGAGAGATATTATAGAATTCATTTATTATTTAGTCTAAAATAAATAAAACACTATTATGAAGTATGCAAATAGAACATAAATGTCTTAGTGGGTTTTTATGTAGAATAAATATAATGTCAAATCCCGCTTATTTATGAATATGCTTTGATGTAAGTGACTTCATGACGTAGTGAGGTACCATTTGAAATTCGCTGAGTATGCAGGTTTGCTGCAACTGGGTGTATATAATAACATCTGGGAAACGAAATATGACTCCTTGAATGCGGTCCTTGGAAATTACTCGCCCATTGCTTTTGCTGCAAAATATGAATACTCGGGTAAATCACGGTTGAAATGTTTGATAAAACAATCTGTTGTAAATGTATTTAATGATCCTATTAAATTAGGTGAGCAGCATAAACGATGAGTAGGATAACCACATGGTTATAGTTGGATTTGTTTAGTATTGGTTTAACAGTTTCAATTTTAATATGCCTCACAATCTTGGTTAAACAACAGGGTCTGTGGAGGGCATTACTTCTTTTTTGGGCTGCTTGAAATAGTGAAAAATTTGATATTTTAAGGAGCTATGTTAATAATTTGAAGTAATTAACTGTCCAAATAAAATTACTCATTCCAGTCATGTAAACACTGAAACTTAAAAGTCACGAAGCGCCTATAGAATTTAATTTTGCTTTTTTATTTGTTATTTATATCTATAAATACGAAAACCCGATCATCCCCCAGGCCAAAACTCTACACCTACAAAAATGACATTTGAAATGTATGCTCTTTCCATAACATATGTTGCCGGTAAGAAACGATTTTATGAAATTCCCATAGGGTTCCGCCCCACGGGGCTTCAAAGTTCCAATCCTGTATTATTCTTATGGACATTAAAAAACCGATCATCCCCCAGGCCAAACCTCTACACCTACAACCACGAAATTTGGCACGTATACTCTTTCCATGACAAAGGTAACCACTAAGAAAGGATTTTAAGGAATTCCCACGCCCTAGGGGGACTCAAAGTTCCAATCCAATGTTATTATTATGGACATTCACTTTGGTATTAGCTGATTATTTATATACATGCAAGAATCGTAACGAACTTTTTTTATATGATATACAAATAGTCCCGTTGCGGCTTTTCCCGCGTAAACTATGTCAGTTGTGTGTGCTGCATTCTGTGGTTAGCCCATTGAACTAATACGAATCAAGATCAGCTGTATGGAATTTTCAAATGTCCATAAGGAACACATTGTAACTTTGAAGCCCCGTAGGGCAAAGCCCTATGGATGAGTCGGTATGGAAACACTTTAACTTTCCTATTTTAGACATAAAGAATCAATGTACCAAATTTCACCACTCTAGCTTGACGGGAAGCTGGAGAATTGATGAGTGAGTGAGGGCGTTGCCTTTTGTATATTAAGCCGACTGATATATAATGAGAATTAGTGGACCTGTTGCTATTTTTGTTACTGAATTACAATTCATATGTAAATTGTCTTGCCATTTTATTAGTTTGTGTGTTTACGTTTATATCGTAACATATTTTAATGCTTTTTAAACTGCGTTTCATTGTATCAACAGCTGATTCCGTTTTAAATTCAAATAAACTTGTTATCAACCTTAAGGACAAAATGGAATCTTTGAGGTAAGATAGAGCGTTTATTTTAAGTTCGACATTTATAAAAACGTTGGATGAAACAACTTCAAACCGCTCTCTATCCAAAGACATTGAAAGAATTAAATCGATTCTAATTGTAAGAAGAGTTTCAGCCACATAATTACTTCTAGCGCTCATAAGTATAGAAGATTAGATTAGAAGATATAAACAATTGGGTTCGAAATCACCCACAAATTAGCTGCCGTGGTTGCATTCATGTGCCAATCCCAAACTTACTATTTAAAACCTACGTTAAATGACGTTAATAAACCATATAAGCGTGTTGATGATTGGAAAATGAGCAATGTGCATTAGGCGAAATCTTCTATACCTATAAAAGGCAAAGCCCTCACTCACTGACTGACTGACTGACTCACTCACTCATCTCGAATCCTCGTATTTAACCAGAAAGTATAAATTTTGAACACTAATTCTTTAGGCGTGAAATAGGAAAACTAACTGGTTTTTTTACTGATCCGACCTCAGGACTCCGCCAGAGAACCCGACAAAGTTACCATGTATTCCTTAAGGCGGTCCCACACTTATCGCTAACAGGCCTGAACGTTCGGCCGAACATTCTCCCGAATGTTCATTGAACATTCCGTCCCTTCCCCCCGCGTGTATTCAAAAGTTTGTGCAGCTCCCACACTTCTCGGGAATACTTTGAACAATCGGTTCGGCTGAATTTTTGGGCGTGTTCGCGAGAAGTGTGGGACCGCCTTTATGATCCCACTCATTTTTGTTTGAGCTGATGAAAATGCCAACAGCTGATCTTGATTCGTTTTAGTTCCACGGGCTAACCACAGAGTGCAGCACTCACAATTATCATAGTTTGTATAAGTCATTTGTGGGGCGAAGCTTGCGGGTATCAGCTAATATATTTATACACTGAGTATGCTAATAATGAATTAAATATTACACAATAAGTGAATAAAACTATTCATTGTTGTAAAATAAGTCGTGTTCATGCGCCAAAACTTATTACAATTAAAACAACAAGAGAAATATGAAACATATTTTTGATAACATATAATGTGTAAAGTAATTGAAGATGTATTATTTTACCGGTAAGTATTTCAGCGAACTATACCGGCACTATTAGAAGTTAACAAGTCCAGTGCCGTGTTTACTGAAGCGCTTTACAATAATGAGATCCTCGAAACCTCATTCTGTCAAGATATCGAGATGCGATCTAAACCTGCTCAAGTGAGCTTTCCACTAAGAGCTTGTAAATTTCAACTTCTTGAAATGATCAAATAGATTTTTAATTTTGATCAAATTTCCCCTATAGGGAATAAGCTATTACCACAGTCGCGATGGTAAAACCTAGACCCGAGACCATGATAACTTTTCGTTTTGAGGTCCCCAGATGCCTAAAATACAAATCGTTCAAAACTGTATGTTTATTGAAAATTATATAATAGTTGAAACTAGTCGTCAAAATAAACTAAATAAAACTAATAAAGGGTATTTTGATTCAATAATTTTTAAAAATTAATGAAGTATTTGTGACGCATTTGTGTGTCCTTGGGTGCGATAACTCTCTTAAAAAAGATCGGAAATTTGGTATAAATGTGTAAAGTAACATTTGACTTTAAGTTCGAAAACCAGACATATCGACCAATCTGAAGGGGTATTTTGGGGGGTTTTGTACCCCAATAAAAATTTTTTTGAATTTTTTACATATAATATTTAAAAAAGTCAAATTTTAGTTTTTACTATTGGATTCAGCTTAAAAACACTCAATTTTCCTTTTTATCATTTATCTATTTGGATCGGTTACCGAGATATTGAAAGTGCTAAATACAGTACATTGCCCAATATTATTCTTATGGCTAATAAGAACAACTTTTTATTTCGGTTATTTATGAACGTTTACTGACAGTACTTGGTACACAGAACCATCTGGTTGTGGTCTATTGTCATTTTCACAAAGAAAGCCATTTTTATCGATGTTTCGCTTAGCAGAAAACCTCAGCCTACTCAGCCTACTCAGCCCCCATGTTATTCTTATGGAGAATCAGTAAAATATTTTTTCCTCCTTATTTATAAACATAAATTAATAAATCTAGTTGGCCCATTTTTTGCGTTTCTCGTTGCAGTAAACCTGCTTATTCAGTTCCCATACTTTTTTTATAGAGACATGGAGAGTAATTAAAATGTTGTATATCGCTTATTTGTGAAAATATATTGATGAAACTTGGCATGTGGCTCTACCTAGTTAAGCCATATTAATATTTACATAAAAGCCCATATTTTGTTTTCCTTGTTGCAACATACCTGCTTACTCATCCCCAATGTTATTCTTATGGTGAATAATTAAAATTGTAAATACCACTTATTTTTAATATATTTGTTTGAAACTTAGTAAGCGGCTTTATGTGATATTAAGTGCAGGCTAATTGAAAGACATAATAATAATAGTGATTATGTATTTTCCAATTTTAAACTTCCGTTTAGTCTAGAAGAAAGATTTATGCGATACAAAGCAATTAGACGCATAGACGCATAAAGAGTAACATTCGTAAGTGTGTGGTTATAAAGACCAGCTGGAATTGTTCTAGAATATATCTTAAACCCGGGCATCGGACGTGTTACGTCTGATAAACGGATTCTGGCCACATGATTCTGGCCCCATTAGATAATTAACACCTGAGCTGTGCCACGTAATCCTGACCTGACAGGTGGGTTTAACAATGGAAATCCGCCACACGAGGATCTAGATCAATACTGTGCTTCTACAACACAACACATCAATGTATGAAACTGTCTTGCCATGGTCCAACCGTCATTTCAACGTTTATTTATAAAACCATCCATTACTCCAATTAGTTTTATGAAAATAAATTGTAAGCGGCTCAGCGATAGTTAGAGAGCTTTGGACAACATTTTCAAAAACAAATTCTTTGTCAGGAATGTTTTAGTGATAAACTCATACACTCTCATATTCGGTGTAAGAAGAGTATTTATCGGTTATTAATTGGACCCCCATCAAGTAGGCATTTATTTATTTTATAAGCATTCTCATTTTTCCAGTCCCTAAGTTTGTTTAAATACGCATAATAATGAATGAAAGTAAGTTATTTAATTTAGTTTATTTTCCAAAACTATTAATTTATGAAGCCAAACAACTATGATTACCGGATGTTATGTTTACTACAGTACACTTTTTTATGATTTTATTTGACAAATATACTATCTTCGGTGATGTAGGTTATCTACTATGGATCATAGATATTGCTAGGGCATGAAGTATTTACATATATAGAGATAATCCAAAATTCTAAAATGACATTTATTACGGATTCCGTTTTGCGAGATGTTCCACGTGAACGCCGAGTCCACCTTGAGATTGTCTCTCACTACACATTCCGTTTTGCGAGATGTTCCACGTGGAACGCCGAGTCCACCTTGAGATTGTCTCTCACTACACATTCTGTTTTGCGAGATGTTTCACGTGGAACGCCGAGTCCACCTTGAGATTGTCTCTCACTACACATTCTGTTTTGCGAGATGTTCCACGTGGAACGCCGAGTCCACCTTGAGATTGTTTCTCACTACACATTCTGTTTTGCGAGATGTTCCACGTGAAACGCCGAGTCCACCTTGAGATTGTCTCTCACTACTCATTCTGTTTTGCGAGATGTTCCACGTGGAACGCCGACTCCACCTTGAGATTGTCTCTCACTACACATTCTGTTTTACGAGATGTTCCACGTGGAACGCCGTGTCCACCTTGAGATTGTCTCTCACTACACATTCTGTTTTGCGAGATGTTCCACGTGGAACGCCGAGTCCACCTTGAGATTGTCTCTCACTACACATTCTGTTTTGCGAGATGTTCCCCGTGGAACGCCGAGTCCACCTTGAGATTGTCTCTCACTACACATTCTGTTTTGCGAGATGTTCCACGTGGAACGCCGAGTCCACCTTGAGATTGTCTCTCACTACACATTCTGTTTTGCGAGATGTTCCATGTGGAACGCCGAGTCCACCTTGAGATTGTCTCTCACTACACATTCTGTTTTGCGAGATGTTCCACGTGGAACGCCGAGTCCACCTTTAGATTGTCTCTCACTACACATTCTGTTTTGCGAGATGTTCCACGTGGAACGCCGAGTCCACCTTGAGATTGTCTCTCACTACACATTCTGTTTTGCGAGATGTTCCACGTGGAACGCCGAGTCCACCTTGAGATTGTCTCTCAGTACACATTCTGTTTTGCGAGATGTTCCACGTGAAACGCCGAGTCCACCTTGAGATTGTCTCTCACTACACATTCTGTTTTGCGAGATGTTCCACGTGGAACGCCGAGTCCACCTTGAGATTGTCTCTCACTACACATTCTGTTTTGCGAGATGTTCCACGTGGAACGCCGAGTCCACCTTGAGATTGTCTCTCACTACACATTCTGTTTTTCGAGATGTTCCACGTGGAACACCGAGTCCACCTTGAGATTGTCTCTCACTACACATTCTGTTTTGCGAGATGTTCCACGTGGAACGCCGAGTCCACCTTCAGATTGTCTCTCACTACACATTCTGTTTTGCGAGATGTTCCACGTGGAACGCCGAATCCAACTTGAGATTGTCTCTCACTACACATTCTGTTTTGCGAGATGTTCCATGTGGAACACCGAGTCCACCTTGAGACTGTCTCTCACTACACATTCTGGTTTGCGAGATGTTCCACGTGGAACGCCGAGTCCACCTTGAGATTGTCTCTCACTACACATTCTGTTTTGCGAGATGTTCCACGTGGAACGCCGAGTCCACCTTGAGATTGTCTCTCACTACACATTCTGTTTTGCGAGATGTTCCACGTGGAACGCCGAGTCCACCTTGAGATTGTCTCTCACTACACATTCCGTTTTGCGAGATGTTCCACGTGGAACGCCGAGTCCACCTTGAGATTGTCTCTCACTACAGATTCTGTTTTGCGAGATGTTCCACGTGGAACGCCGAGTCCACCTTGAGATTGTCTCTCACTACATATTCTTTTTACTTTTTTAACACTAACTATTTACAAGTATTTAAAAATGTGATTAATTCTTTGGTGAAAACTGTATTCCGTAAGGTGGAAGTCCTCAACCACTTTTCGACAGAAGTGGCTTCATTCAATCCCAAAGGCTCGATATCACAACCATTGTCATTGTTTGGGTTGACTTTTTTTGTCCGCCGTTTACGAAATTCGATCCTTTTTTAGAACTGTAACCACCGTTGCATGAATCTCCATCATCTGAGTTACCATCGAAACCGGCGGACACGGACCCGTCGTTCCTTGATTTTCTCTGATACTGCGCTCGGTGTCGTCTTCGGCTTCCTCTCCCCACTCTCCTTCATCGTTGGGTTTACAGTGCGCTCGGTGTCGTCTCTGGCTTCCTCTCCCCACTCTCCTTCATCGTTGGGTTTACACTGCGCTCGGTGTCGTCTTCGGCTTCCTCTCCCCACTCTCCTTCATCGTTGGGTTTACAGTGCGCTCGGTGTCGTCTTCGGCTTCCTCTCCCCACTCTCCTTCATTGTTGGGTTTACACTGCGCTCGGTGTCGTCTTCGGCTTCCTCTCCCCACTCTCCTTCATCGTTGGGTTTACACTGCGCTCGGTGTCGTCTTCGGCTTCCTCTCCCCACTCTCCTTCATGGTTGGGTTTACACTGCGCTCGGTGTCGTCTTCGGCTTCCTCTCCCCACTCTCCTTCATCGTTGGGTTTACAGTGCATGCTCGTACTCTGCATATTGATCCTTCTGAGCGTGTACACATTTTTTATATCACGCATAAAATATTGCTCATAAATATTTGTTATATGCAGCTGGTGCATAAATCAATATACTTTAAGTATTGCCAACCTTACAGGATATAATAATGTTACAGCTATTTTTAAATTGCCACTGGACTCGTAATACATTAATGTAATAATACAAATAAATCGAAACAATGTATTAGTTTCATAAAATCGCAGCTGATCAAAGTATGTAAGAGGTTAAACAATGTTTGTTTTAATTACAATGATGAGGAAAATATGGTATGCGATAGGGTACGATAAATATCGTTTTTCCAGTAGCACTGCAGATTGGATTTGTGATCACGTAACCTTACAGCTGTTTTTACGAGGTATCTTCCGGTTAGCTAGAAAACCTTAACTCTATCGACTGCACAGACCTTTACGAAGTATGTAGGGACCTTGGAGGCGTATCACGGTCAATAGTGCCGGACATATCACCTAATGGAGGTGGAACTGTCGGGAATATATAATGTCGAGTCATCAAAAAGGGTCAAGTCGGATTCTACAGGTCAAAATCGCTTCCGTACGGGAGAGCGTTTCGCCAAACCACCGCAGGCCATCACGGAAATAGTAAGAGACGACGGAAACCACTTAGTCCGTAATTGACTCAGCGAGAACCAGTTCATTTTTTTTATGTTTCGTGCTACAATTCGGTCAGTCCCCCACCGAGCAGGAGGCGATGGACACCGTTCATTCCGGAATTGAATCATCCCGGATCCTAATCAGTTTGTAATATTTCGCGCTACGATTCGTTCAGTTCTCCACCCAGTAGCATAAGAATTTCAATGCAGTTGACAAACGGCATGTGCCTTCATCGTGACCTTACTGGAGAACCAATCCACACTATAGAACCTTATTTTCGATTATGTTTTTCTTGTGTCATAATAATATTATAGCAGAAGTTAATTTTATAATAAATAGTTACATTTTTGTTTGTATATCTATGCCAGTGGCATTTTTTAACGTTTCGATAGGGAACGGTCCAAACCCTGGTCTTGTTACTATCTAATGTCGACCTGTTCTACATTACATACTAATAGAACACCTACCTGTAGTTTATTACATTACTATGCGTAATAGTAGAGTATAAATTAACATATAGAACCATAGTTGTATGCGTCAAAGGAAGGGGGCTGTCAATTTCCAGGTTAACAAAGTTGGAATAAAAATATGCTGAAGAATTTGAGTATGGAGATTTGTGCTAGCTTCAAATAAAAGTCTTGAATACACCACAGTTCAATGTCAGTAAGAGTGGTTAAAGAGAAAGCCTACATTTGGTAGTTTATTGTCTATTCAATCACAAGAACTACGATTTGGCCATTTTATATTTTAAAAAGATTAAAACTTCTAGTACAAAACTGATTTCGGAAACAGTGTTTTTATTTTTCTTAAACTGCGTTTAAATAATTTTAAGATAAAGTTAACTTTGAATTTTGGTTTTTTTCTTTGCCTCAACAGACCATAACATGAAGTGGGTCTGATTTTTGTTAGATATTTTTCCAAATAATAAGGTAATTTCAAATATCAGTTATCTCGGTTTGCCCAAAATGATTTGCTATGAAACTTTTTGTAACTTTGATAAAAACTTTGCCAACATGATTTTAGGCTAAACCTTAAAAATGTCTAACTATTTTTAAATCTTTCATTGATCGTGTAAATTATACAATAGTTCCATCTACACCTCACAAGAATCTGTATGGAAATAATGCTATATAATTTCGTAGCTGTAGTAAACTTTTTTTGAAGTTTGTATAATTTAAGGCCATGTTTTACCCGCTGAGTCTTGGCCACGATAGATTTTCATTTCGATATAAAAATTCAAGAAACTAGGCCAGACCAGGGCCAGCGAGAAAAACTAGTACTATCTACTCTCGCCGGTTCTGAGGCCAGACGATCCCAATCACTCCGGGAAGAATCTTGGAGAGCGGTAAACATTTATTTGGGCTGCATTCGGTGGAGAAATTGACTAACGTTTACGACTACAGGAATAGTTATATAATCTCCTGACTACAAAAATTTATTATTTGCCATGGATAAACGTTGCAACTTTTAAGGGCAATAGCGCGAAGCCCCGAGATAATCTTGGATATTTACTGAATTTTGACTCATGTAGGAAATACTAAACAAATTTCGATTCGCAATTTGTTAGAGTTTTGTCTAATGACACCTAAAAATTTGGCAAAGCGAATTCTCCATTTGATCATATCCATTAAAAAATTAGCGTTTTATGCATAAATTCTCTTGTAATAAAATAATTTATACAACAATTTAATTGGAGTAGTCTAATAATTTTTACATAAAAGTATAAATTTACAATTATAATTTTAATCTCTAAATAGCAAAATATGGCATTCATTATTTCGGTTACAAAAAATACGAAAAAGTGTTATATATTTTTGTTAATATGACAGAAATCGGGTTTAATCAAGGGGCATGAAAAGGAACGGGAAAACTTGGGTACTAAACCGATAAAGTGGCCGTAATGCGATGCTCCTCTGGCGTTATTGTGTTATAACCTTGACATAGTGCTACCGCACTTGTGGTTATGTGGAAATCAAAACTTCTGGCGGTACGAATGAAAATCTCTCTTTAGCATAAACAATATTAAATACAGTAATTTTCAACGATAAGTTGCATATTATATAGATTGTAAAATATCTGACTTTATTTATATTTTCTGAAAATTATTTATAATAAAACTTTGGGTTTCTTACAACAGAATTAGTTCCTTTTTCCACTCGGAGTGGCCCTAAAAGAGTCAGAAGAATATCTCGAATTAAAACATAAATAAAGGGAAGGAAATTAAAAGGAATGTTATACTTAAATTAAAGGTGTTTGTTAGTGGAATACAACGCTGCAAATCTGATCTCAGTCGGACAACTACGTCAAAAGTGGCATCCGGCCAAATTTGGAATGCAACTGTCTTAACTTCAAAACCCCATTACTTCCGACCTAATTGTCCTTTTATGGTCTGGTTTCAGCTATGTGCACCTTTAACTAATGATCCTTATAATATCATACATATATGCTTACTCTCAGATATTCTAGACTTCCCTGTGTTTGTTCACAGAATTTCTTGCAGATATGTGAATAAGCTTAAGTCAAGTTAAAAATAGTTCTTAAGGTTAACATTTTAATTTAGCTAACAGTAACTTGCTGAATTCACTACCTTAAATCGATAATTCTGTTGTAAGTAGCGAAGTATCAATATTTATATAATTCTGTTGTAAGTAGCGAAGTATCAATATTTAGATAATTGCTTTTAATTCTAACTGACTAGCTGTCATTTTGGCATATTTGTACGATTTAGATCGAATTATGTAATATTATACTCAAAGGTTTTTTTTGGAGTTTGTCTTATATCTTTATATCTTTAATAATATCTTATGACTTCTTCCAGAATGCCCTCCTGTGGTGATGTAAAAGTATCAGTTCTCTAAAAAACAACGACAAAAACACAATTTTAGGTGCAGGATTGGTGTGACTAGTTTCGTTGTTTTATCTGTAATAGTAAAGTAAATACTATCGAACACAATATCAGTAGAGGGGCTACGTGAATCTAACCAACATTACTGATGGTTTTTACTCGTAGTTTTAAGTTTTCATTGTTTACTAAAAACTCAATTTATTAAATTTAATTATTGCCTCTATTAACCTAAATATCTTTGAAGACTGACTCTGGAAAGGTTGTTTCCCAATAAAAAAGTATTTTTTCTCTCTGTTTTGCAATCCATTATTACCGTACTGTTTTTTTTCTTGAGTTTAAACTATTTTTTTATAAAATGTTGGGTATTTCGGGTTAGAATGTATACATGCATGATATATCTATATATACATCGGGGTTGGATGTACATGAGATATATATGTATACATCGGGGTTGGATGTACACGATATATCTATGTATACATCGGGGTTGGATGTACATGAGATATCTATGTATACATCGGGGTTGGATGTACATGAAATATATATGTATACATCGGTGTTGGATGTACATGATATATCTATATATACATCGGGTTGTATGTGCATGAGATATCTATGTATACATCGGGGTTGGATGTACACGATATATCTATGTATACATAGGGGTTGGATGTACATGAGATATCTATGTATACATCGGGGTTGGATGTACATGAAATATATATGTATACATCGGTGTTGGATGTAGATGATATATCCATATATACATCGGGTTGTATGTGCATGAGATATCTATGTATACATCGGGGTTGGATGTACACGATATATCTATGTATACATCGGGGTTGGATGTACATGAGATATATATGTATACATCGGGGTTGGATGTACATGAAATATATATGTATACATCGGGTAGGATGTAATGATATATCTATATATACATCGGGGTTGGATGTACATGAGATATCTATGTATACATCGGGGTTGGATGTACACGATATATCTATGTATACATCGGGGTTGGATGTACATGAGATATATATGTATACATCGGGGTTGGATGTACATGATATATCTATATATACATTGTGGTTGGATATACATGAGATATCTATGTATACATCGGGGTTGGATGTACATGAGATATCTATGTATACATCGGGGTTGGATGTACATGAGATATATATGTATACATTGGGGTTGGATGTACATGATATATCTATATATACATTGTGGTTGGATATACATGAGATATCTATGTATACATCGGGGTTGGATGTACATGAGATATCTATGTATACATCGGGGTTGGATGTACATGAGATATATATGTATACATTGGGGTTGGATGTACATGAGATATATATGTATACATCGGGGTTAGATGTACATGAGATATATATGTATACATCGGGATTGGATGTACATGATATATCTATATATACATTGTGGTTGGATGTACATGATATATCTATATATACATCGGGGATGGATGTACATGAGATATATATGTATACATCGGATTGGATGTACATGAGATATATATGTATACATCGGGGTTGGATGTACATGAGATATATATGTATACATCGGGGTTGGATGTACATGAAATATCTATATATACATTGGGGTTGGATGTACATGATATATCTTTATATACATCGGGGTTGGATGTACATGAAATATCTATGTATACATCGGGGTTGGATGTACATGATATATCTATATATACATCGGGGTTGGATGTACATGAGATATATATGTATATATCGGGGTTGGATGTACATGATATATCTATATATATATACATTGGGTTGTATGTACATGAGATATCTATGTATACATCGGGTTGTATGTACATGAGATATCTATGTATACATCGGGTTGTATGTACATGAGATATCTATGTATACATTGGGTTGTATGTACATGAGATATATATGTATACATCGGGTTGTATGTACACGAGATATCTATATATACATCGTGTTGTATGTACATGAGATATGTATGTATACAACGGGTTGTATGTACTTGAGATATCTATGTATACATCGGGTTGTATGTACATGAGATATCTATGTATACATCGGGTTGTATGTACATGAGATATCTATGTATGCATTGGGTTGTATGTACATGAGATATCTATGTATACATCGGGTTGTATGTACATGAGATATCTATGTATACATCGGGTTGGATGTACATGAGATATCTATGTATACATTGGGTTGTATGTACATGAGATATCAATGTATACATCGGGTTGTATGTACATGAGATGTCTATGTATACATCGAGTTGGATGTACATGAGATATCTATGTATACATCGGGTTGTATGTACATGAGATATCTATATATACATCGGGTTGTATGTACATGATATATCTATGTATACATCGGGTTGTATGTACATGAGATATCTATGTATATATCTGATTGGATGTACACGAGATATCTATGTATACATCGGGTTGGATGTACACGAGATATATAACGTCTGTATGCATGGGATTCCTTATTTTAAACTATTTTATTATTTCAATGAATTACTGTAACACAAGTGAAGGAAGAGCTTGCGTTAATTATCACCTTAGTTTATAGTGTTAGTCACAATTTAAGCCATCGAGTTCAACCCATGTTAGGTTAATAAGCGAATCTTTTTTACTGATGGTTTTTTTTAAGAGTTTAGCCGGACTTTGCCCGTCCACATATTCCATGGATTTGTCTGTGGAACGTATCCAGCAAAACAAGGGTGGAGGCGTTACAGGACGATTTGTGCAGAACTGATCAACCTGAAATGTCAGGACTGGAAGTCGAACCCGCGACATGGCCGTTGCCATGGTTCCGGAGTCTGTTGCTTTGACCACTACGCCAATGACTCACTAAAGAACGGTGTATTTAATTTTGTTTAAATATTCGAGGAATGAGCCTTGTACACTTATATATCAAAATATATTCATAACAACATAAATGAATAACAATTATTTGTTTGTATAAAGTAGTTTTGTACTTTTTGTGTTCACATTATGTTTTCATTTTATTCCTTTGATATTGTTTATTCAATTTTTTTAATTCTTTAAAAAATACTTCATGATCTTTTCGTCATATTGCCTCCTGCATATTAACACAACATTTTTATTTAAAAATAAAACACAATATTTCAGCTTTTTATTTACTACAATTATTTAGTATTTTATTATAAGATTTAAAGTAAAGTTGCTTTTTTTCTTATTTTTGACTTAATCCTGCGATTTATTTTACTAAATTAAGACAAAATTTATATAGTATTTTTAAAGCAGATAGTCAATTAGACATGGTGTTTTAACTAATTTAAGAGCTATTTTACCACCCGCTTCAAAGCCATAAATAATCCTAGTCACACGTTAAAAATAGCTCCAAAATGTCCCATCCATTATCAGAATGATATTTTAATCTATAAGATACATATTAAAATTTTAAACGTAATGAAATAGCGGCAACTTGTTTATCAGTGGATATTTTTGCTGTATAACAATTACTTTTGAAATAAATCGAATGTCGTTAAGTTTCATCAAGCACTCAAAAAATTAGTTGGCAAAGAAATATTATTCAATCCCAGAAGCAAAAACGGGCTGTTTCCAAAGTTAAAATATTCAACAAAAACTTCGAATTCATAGCCAGTTGATCCAATTAGGATTTAAAGAGTTCCACTTTTACAAACGTTTGTTCTCAGGAAAGTAGCTTTAAACATACAGTTTTATACCGCTTACCTTTCGTTTACCTGCTGTGAAGTGAAAACTTTTTAAAGTTACGAAAAATAAATGTTGGAATCATTTGTTTCACAACTTCTAAATAATGCATTTAACACGCGGTACGAACCTCAACAAATGCATTAGTTGATGCCTCAACAATTTGTGCAGTTGCTGCTTTGATTAACTCGTTGTTTGCGCTACAAATATGAGAAACTCAATTCTGTAATGATGTGGTGTCTGTCGCAGGAATGAATCCAGCTATAACAAGATCTCCCGAGCTAATTGTAAATAACCTTATTTAATTAGCGAATTTCCCCAATAGGGAAGAAGCAACTACCGTTGTTGGCATGGTAATACCTACGCCCGGGATCATGATAACTTTTCATTTTGAGTTCCCCAGAAGGGAAAACACCACACACACACACACACACACACACACACACTACATATATATGTGTGTGTAGGGGGGTTCCAAAATTTTTATTTTTATTGTTTATATTTATTCTTTTTTAAATCAAATGTTAGTTTTTACCATTTCGTTCAGAAAAAGTTGGTATTTTAATTATTGCTCTACGTCAATCGGTCACTGAGATATTGAAGGTGCTAAACACAGAACGTTGTTCAATGGTAATCTAATCGGGAATAAGTAAAATTTCATACCTTGCTTCTTATATATTAATGAAACTTGGAATGTGGCTACATTTGGTTATGGTCTATTGATATTTGCATAGAAAACCCACAATTTTGTGTGGTCCCCGTAGCAGCAAGCCTGCCTACTCAGCTCTAATGTTATTCTTGTGAAGAATAAGAGTTGTTGTTTCCCCCACTTGTGACTTCACCTAGCCTAGTTGAATTATATTAATATTTGCAAAAACACCCATTTTTGGTCTTCCTTGTTGCAGCAAACCTGCATACTCAGCCCTAATGTCATTCTTATGGTGAATAAATGAAATTTTATTTGTCAATTAATTACTTATGCATGTATTGTTATGAAACTTGCTAAGTAGCTTCATAATAAAGGTGATGAGATACATATTTAAGCATTGGAAATTTGCTGAGTCGGGGATTTTAATATTTATGAAGAACGAATTGCAAAATGTGTGATGTTTATGCTAAACAAGTTTTACAAATCTCTTTCATTATCCTAACATGTATAATGTTAAGGTGTAGGGTACAAATAAATTAAGACGATATTTTGCGGAAAAACTAAAACTTATGTTTATGTTTATGTGTTGTTAAAGGGACGGATTCAGAGATCCAAAGATTCAAAGATCCTCACACGTCAACCGAAGCTTATTGTGTGTCCCTTGTACGTTAGTATGGCAAACCAATGCCCGTACCCTTTACGAGATCCAGGAGTTTTTTACCAATACTAGCGTCCCTTTCATCACCTGGTTGCTTACAACCAAACAGAGCCCTTCTCCTTGCCCCGAGTCTCTCGCAGTCCAGTATGATATGCTTGGCAGTCTCTTCAGACTGATTGCAGAGCCTACACACCTGACTTTCATTTCTGAGTCCGAGAGTGTGGAGATGTTTCCTGAAATGGCCATGTCCAGTTATCAGAGCAATCAACTGCTTAACCCGACCTCTGCCCAACCTCACCAACCAGTTAGTGAAGTAAGAGCTAGTATCTGCTAGCAGCCTTTTGCCAAGTGCTTGACCAGTATGACCTTGCCATTGCTGGCGATGTAAGTCCCTGGACCATTTGTTTATTGTGTGAAAAGCAGTTGTTTTGCTTATGCCACAGCTTGGCTCTGGACCAAAGAATGGCATACCGGAACCTCTTTTAGCAAGCTTATCTGCACACTCATTGCCACCTATGCCTACATGGCCAGGTACCCAACCAAGATGCACCGAGTTGCGTGTCGCGAGTTTGCAGAGAGTGTTGTAACATTCCCACACCAATTTTGACTTGATTTCGTTGGAGTCAAGAGCCTTGAGGGCAGCCTGACAATCTGACAAGATTACTATATGCCTGTCGCAATAGCGTCTGGCAATGCCGAGATTGGCACAAACCATGATGCCACAAATTTCTGCTTGAAAAATAGTACAGTGTTGTCCCAGACTTGCACAGAGTTCTGTTCTAGGTGATTCACTGTACACCCCGTAGCCAGATTTTCCTTCAATGAGAGAGCCGTCCGTGTACCAGACAAGGCTGCCCTTCCTGGAATAGGGCCCTTCCTCAGATGTCCACTCTTCTCTGGAGCAGAATCCAACAGAAAAAGGTTTAGTGAAAACCATCTCCGTACTCATGACATCTGATGTCATATCAAGCACAGGGTTTTGAGCAACAGCTTTGGTGATGGTGCAATGGCCTGTTCCAGACAGGCCTTCCCTCCATTGGCCTGCGACTTTTAATCGATAGGCTGATTTCCGTGCTTCTGCCTTGATGAAGATATCCAAAGGCAGTTTTTATTTTTATTGTTTATATTTATTCTTTTTTAAATCAAATGTTAGTTTTTACCATTTCGTTCAGAAAAAGTTGGTATTTTAATTATTGCTCTACGTCAATCGGTCACTGAGATATTGAAGGTGCTAAACACAGAACGTTGTTCAATGGTAATCTAATCGGGAATAAGTAAAATTTCATACCTTGCTTCTTATATATTAATGAAACTTGGAATGTGGCTACATTTGGTTATGGTCTATTGATATTTGCATAGAAAACCCACAATTTTGTGTGGTCCCCGTAGCAGCAAGCCTGCCTACTCAGCTCTAATGTTATTCTTGTGAAGAATAAGAGTTGTTGTTTCCCCCACTTGTGACTTCACCTAGCCTAGTTGAATTATATTAATATTTGCAAAAACACCCATTTTTGGTCTTCCTTGTTGCAGCAAACCTGCATACTCAGCCCTAATGTCATTCTTATGGTGAATAAATGAAATTTTATTTGTCAATTAATTACTTATGCATGTATTGTTATGAAACTTGCTAAGTAGCTTCATAATAAAGGTGATGAGATACATATTTAAGCATTGGAAATTTGCTGAGTCGGGGATTTTAATATTTATGAAGAACGGATTGCAAAATGTGTGATGTTTATGCTAAACAAGTTTTACAAATCTCTTTCATTATCCTAACATGTATAATGTTAAGGTGTAGGGTACAAATAAATTAAGACGATATTTTGCGGAAAAACTAAAACTTAATGTGTAATATAAGATTTATTTGTTTTCAGTACAATAAATTTCAACTATGAGGAAAAGTATCAAAGCGGATCATGCTTAGAAGCTCCTATTTTGATTTTGATAATAGTAATAAAAATATAATTTTACGAAAGCATCATCTGTAATTTTAAACATTTTAGTTTTCCCACTGGTAAAACTGAACTAGACAAACCTTTAACGTAACTCAAAAACACCACACATTAACAGTCTTCTTTCGGTTAGAATCTTTTCTCCCTGACCAACAGCAAATACTGAATCGATTATTTCAGCTTCCTGTAACCACCTAGTTTTTCGGATACGAATTTATGCTTCTCATTACAGAATCCATTATAAGCTTACAATTGAGGAATTCAATCCTTACTGCTTTTTATAAATCATGTTTTTATAAAAGTATTTGTTTGATAGGACGCAGTAGACCAGGACGCCTTCGGTTGTATGTCTAAAGTTTTAAGTCTTATTTAGAGTTTTAGTATCTCTAACATATGTACCAAGTGATCAAAGATTAATAAATGCGATCAACGCTTTACTAACGGTGCCTTAGCCAATCAACTGAGATTAGAACTTCAACCTTTCAAAACCCATTATTTTTCCTTCGTATTAAGTCATTGGCATTCCACAATTAAAAACTTTGAACATATTTAATTTTCACAGTACTTATTCTTTGGCTTATTACTGACTTTTGCTTTAGTCTAATCCAAATTTTTGTTTAGTCATTAAATAAATATTATTTTGTTTATGTTGTTAGCTTTTCATCCAGTTTCGTTTTCAACTAAAAATACCTTAGCGGCCGCGCAAAGTCCCTATTTGCCCCTCACATTACCCCCTTCTGCCATCTCTATTCCATCTTATTCGAATCGTGGAGGTAATGGTGAAAGGAAGGGGGCCTATGGGACTTTGTTATAATACGACTACCATCAACTCTCAATAGAGAATCACCATGATGTAAGTACCAAGTCATAGGTGTGCTCTTGCGCAGGTTTAGTGACGTCATCTTCGAGGAAAATCAGCTGGTAGTCATCCACCAAACTACCATCTGTCATGTTCATCTTGTTGTCATCGTGTTTGTTTACTTTATAATGTTTACATCAGAACGGAAAGTTTATGGTAACAATAAAACACGTTCAAAATCAAAACTAATGACGTCAACTTCGGGGGAAGCGCAGAATGTTACCGAATTTGGTCGGCTTTGGAGCAAACCTATGTCTGGTATTTACACTATGGAGAGTCACTATATCCAATCCTTTTTACATTTAACCACTTTAATTATCTAGTCAGTTTAGTCATGCAAGCATTACTTAGTTAATAACGCTTTTAAGTACTCACTTCACAAATGTCAATATAACCTCGTTTTAACAGAGATTCATATTTTGAGTTTTGAGTTATTTTACAATTATAGAATGTGATAAAGCCGGGTGTGTAAGTGGTTAGGATACCCAGCGGCTAGGATATTGTATAATTCGCCTCTGGTGTAGTCATAATATATTGGATGTCACTGAATAATGGGGAAATTTATTGCATAAAAATACCTAATTAAATATTTAAACATAATTAATATTATAGGAATGAACATTGCATATAACCGACATTCTTAATACCCACCACTCGATTAACCTACTCCTGTGAATTTGTTTGCCAACATATGGATTACTAAATAATGTTAGTAGGGGTGCCCCCACTTTAGAACCGGAAATGGCATAGTGGTTAGAGCGCGTTATTCCGGAAAGAGTAAGAAGAAAATTTTCCCGCCAAAACTTTCCCGCCAGATTTCCTAACCTCACTTTTCCCGCCAGATTTCCTAACCTCACTTTTCTCCCGCCAGAGTTCCCTCCAGATTTTTTTCTGTAGTGTTGCCAACTTAGCAGTGCTGCCAACCTATGCTCTACATTATTATATATATATGCTCCACGGTTAGACTATTATATGCTCTATAACTACATTATATATATATGCTCTACGCTATTATATATGCTCTATGCTACTATTATATATGATCTACGGCTACTGGTTTATACTCTATGGTACATACACTCTATGCTATTGTATGATACATAATTATACATATAGCTACACCATTTATTATTTATATAATAATATATCATCTTCTTCCTCCTTGCCTCCCCCCGCCACCACGTTCCCTCCAGATTTTTTCGGTAGTGTTGCCAACTTAGCAGTGTTGCCAACCTACGGTTATTATATGCGGTATTATTATATGTATATATGCTCCAAGGTTAGACTATTATATGTATATATGCTCTATGCTATTATATATGCTCTATGTATATTTTTAATTATGACTACATTATATGCTCTATGCCATGGCTCCACTATCATATTCTCTACTATTATATATGATCTACGGCTACTGGTTTATACTCTATGGTACATACACTCTATGCTATTGTATGATACATAATTATACATATAGCTACACCATTTATTATTTATATAATAATATATCATCTTATTCCTCCTTGCCTCCCTCTTCTTCTTCTTCTTACTCTGTGCCATACTCATCAAACATCGTTAGTCAGCTAAAATATCCAGTTTCAACCCGTTAAAATACTGCTCTGTGATTGGCCGGAATAAGCTCGCACCCCATTGGCTGTAATTAGGCGTCCTGCGCTCTGATTGGTCCATCCATATACCTCCACCGCTGCCGGCTTGCCTCGTTCACTCTGTTCCCGGCTTTCGTGTTGGTCAGAGGTCTCTGCGCTGCTCCGTTCTTTGCTATTGTGGTATAGTGAGTTTGTGATAGTATTGTGCAATTGCAGTAAGTGCTAGCTATAATTTACCGTTAGTATTTAACGCGTATTATATTTGAGACCTAACCTCAAATTTATTGCATAACATAACCTAATTTATCCTCGTGTATAACATAACCTCACTTTATTATTTTAATTTCAGTTTTTCATTTACTCAAGTCGAGGTTTTACATAACCTCACTTTTTCCTAACCTCACTTTATTATTTAAATTTTGTTTTGACTTAAGTAGTAATGGCTGGTGTTGTTGAGCCTGTCGAAGTCCTCAGTGACGAGAAGGCGTATGTAAAGAAATTTCGATTGTACGGTAATAAAACTATTTTCAAATTTTCTAACCCTCCTCCCGATACTAGTGAGATAGATTGGCTCAGACAAGGTTTCGCCAAAATTGTGAATGAGATGAAGGGCCAAGCCCATGAAAACGATCAGCTCGGCTTTACTTTGCAGAGTCTAAATTTAAAATCAAAAGAACCCGGGTTTGTTGCTTTTCGGCCCGCTGGTGAAATTAATGAAGACATCCTTTGGCAAATTTTTGGGGGGATCGTTCAATCAAATTCTGAATCCATCAAGTCCACTGACACTTTCAAAGTGGAGTGTACCCGAGTTAATCTCCCTGTAGGTTCCGGGAGGGTAAGACCTGGCCTATACAACAGCTTTGATGAGGAGTGTAAGGCGAGGAAGGGAATCGTAGTTGTTAACAACAAAGACAACTTGTGTCTCCCCAGGGCTTTGGTGGTGGCCATGGCTAAAGTGACAAACGACCCAGAGTATAATCTTGTACGTATGGACAAGGGTAAACGACAGACAGTGAGGGCCCAAATATTGATGCAGAAGGCAAGGGTAGAGATCCCCGAGGAAGGGGCCGGTATCCCCCAATTGGAAAAATTTCAGGACTTGCTAACTAATTTCAAAATCACCGTCTACAACTTTGACAGAAAAGGCCGGGACGTTTATTTTGAGGGTCGTGTTGAAAATCCAAAATTCAAAATTAACTTGCTCTTTCATAACGGCCACTATAACGTAATCAACAGTTTGACCGCTGCTTTTGTTTGTAAATATTTCTGCAAAGCGTGCCACGTCCCTTACGATCACAAGGGCGAGCACCGATGCTCAAACATCTGTTCTCAGTGTCAGACCATCTCACCTCCCTGTAAAGAGGAGCATGGGGGAATAGTTTGTCCAAAATGTAACATGACTTTGAGAAACCAGCGATGTTTCACTGCTCACCAAGTTGATAGATGTAAAGAAGTTAAAAAATGCCTTGACTGCGGTAAATTAATTTGGATTAGAGACAGATCCACACCCCACAAGTGCGGTGAAGTCTATTGCAAACCTTGCGGATCCTTCCAGGATCCTAATCATAAATGTTTCATGCAGCGAAACGAGGGTAAGCCTAAGAACAAGGACTACCTATTCATTTTCTTTGATCTGGAGACTCGCCAAGACGAGTCTCTCTCCTCTGACCCCGAGCAAAAATTACATAAAGTAAACTTGTGCGTTTCTCAACAGTTTTGCTTTAATTGCATCGAGTCTAGATTCTGTATGACATGTAGAAACCGTACAAGAGTCTTCAACTCTGACCCGGTTAAAGATTTTATGGAATATGTCATGGAAATTCGAAAACAGTTCAAAAATGTCTGTGTGATTGCCCACAACGGCCAAGGCTTTGATTTTCAGTTTTTGTTAAAGTATGTGTTGGAAGAAACTAAATTCACCCCTGATCTGGTCATGAGGGGAACCAAAATTATTCTCATGGAAATGGGCAATGTGAGGTTTGTGGACTCACTCAACTATTTCCCCATGGCCCTCGCAGCGCTCCCTCAAGCCTTCGATCTGCCTCCCGAGAGAAAGAAGGGCTACTTTCCCCACTTGTTTAACACTCTGGCAAACCAAGATTATGTAGGCCCCATGCCCGACAAAAAGTTCTATTGTCCGGGATCAATGTTTGAAAAGTCTCACAAGGCCTTTGAAAGCTGGTACGATGCGAGAGTGGCTGAAAACTACGTTTTTGACTTTAAAAAGGAAATCTTAGAGTACTGCATCTCTGATGTAGAGATCCTAGCTCAGGCCTGTCTTAAGTTCAGGCGTATTTTCCTGAAAGAATGTAATGTCGATCCTTTCCTAGAGGCTGTAACGATCGCTAGCGCTTGCAATTTGGCCTTCCGCCGCAACTTTTTGAAACCAAATACGATCGGCCTCATCCCAAAGAACGGCTACCGTTTAGTAGAAAACCAGTCAGCTATAGCCATTCAGTGGCTCAGCTGGGAAGAAGAGAAGCGTGAAGTGAGGATTGAGCATGCGGGCCGGGGTAAAGAAGTAAAGATTAACGGAATGAAAGTAGATGGGTTTGACGGGGAAAACATCTATGAGTTTCACGGGTGCTACTGGCACGGCTGCCCCAAATGCTTCCCTTACAATCGAGAGGCTCCTCTGAAGGAGGATCCCTCGGACTCACTTCACTTAAGATACGAGAGAACCAAGTCCAAAATGGCAAAATTTAACGATTATGATGTTGTGGAGATGTGGGAGTGTGAGTTTCGTAAAGTAAAGAAGGGACAAAAGCTCACACACTTGGACTCTCTCCCCATATTGAACACCCTTCCTCTAGACCCTAGACAAGCTTTCTTTGGGGGCAGAATGGGCAACTCCAAGACTTACCACAAATGTGGAGAGGGAGAACAAATCGAGTATGTGGACGTGTGCTCTCTCTATCTGTATGTGTGTAAGTACGGTAAGTATCCCCTTGGTCATCCTACGATTTACGTGGGTGACAGGGAGTGCAGACAGAGAGGGCTTGGTGTAGATGGTCTGCTCAAGTGTAAAGTCCTGCCACCTCGGGATCTCTACCACCCGGTACTCCCAGCCAAAATGAACAAGAAACTCATGTTTGCCTTGTGTAGGACTTGCGGGGAAACTCAAAATCAGGGGGATTGCGATCATGAGAGTGAGGAAAGGGCATTGCTAGGGACTTGGACTATGGACGAGGTGAGGAAGGCTGTAGAGAAAGGTTACGTTGTGTTGGACATGTACGAGCTGTGGGAGTACGAGGTAGCCACTTATGAAAAAGGGGGGCTTTTCACCGATTTTATCAATAAATTCTTGAAAATGAAGCAGGAAGCCTCAGGCTATCCTAGCTGGTGTGAAACTGAGGAAGACAAAGACCGGTACGTGCGGGACTACTTCAATCATGAAGGAATCAAATTGGAGAAAGACAAAATTTGTAAAAACGGGGGTTTGAGACAATTGGCTAAATTAATGTTAAATTCATTTTGGGGAAAATTCGGGCAGAGGGAGAACCAAACCAAGGCAATGATTGTCAGAGACTCAAAGACTCTCTTTGAAATGCTGACAAGCCCCGAAATTCAAGTCAATAGAATTCAGACTGTTAATGAGGAGGTTGTAGTAGTTAGCTGGGAGTACCTGGAGGAAGTAGGGGAGCCCCTGCGAAACGTAAATGTTGTGATCGCTGCCTACACTACAGCCCAAGCGAGACTTAAACTCTATGAACATCTGGAGGCCCTGGGAGGTCAGGTCCTCTACTACGACACCGACTCGGTTCTCTACATTTATAAGGGAGGTTTGTATAAGGTTCCTACGGGAGATTACCTCGGGGAAATGACAGATGAATTGGCGGGTGACTACGGGCCTGGCTCTTTCATCGTAGAGTTCGTTTCTGGGGGACCAAAAACTTACGCGTACCTTGTCTGGTCAACCAAAAAACAAAAACTACAAACTGTGTGCAAAATCAAGGGTCTCACCCTCAATATGAAGACTTCCGAAACTTTAAACTTTGAAGCTCTGAAACAAATGGTCCCTAGTGAAAGTGTAGAAAAACTGGAAATTAACGAATCTAGAATCAGGAGGACTAAAGACCGCGATATTGTAACTGTAAGCGAAACTAAAGTTTTCAAAATTACAGGACCAAAAAGGAAGTTTGAGGGAGAGTACGACACCCTGCCTTATGGCTACAAAATTCAAAGACTTGAGTAAAACAACACCGGAAGTGCAAGGGGGGCGAAACGCCCCCCTAACCCATAATGAGTCATACTTTCCCCTCCCGTGAATCGCTCTGCCTCGGTCACTTTTGCCGTTGCTCCTGCCGAGGTAAGACGTGTCCTTACGTAGCTCTGATCTGTACTATTGCACAATACTTGATATAAAATGTCTCACTTAACTTCTTATATATTTAATAACCAGGCCGTTGCTGTCCTGTTTGACAGAGAAAATAATCCTTGGTTCAAAGCAAAAGATGTCGCTAAAATCTTGGGTTATCAAGATTCAAAACAGGCATTGCGGATAAATGTTGATGAGGAAGACAAGTGTAAGGCTGTAAATATACTCTCTAAAGGGGGGTGTATCGATACACTCCCCTTTAACTTCCAATCAAACACAGTTTACATCAATGAATCTGATTTGTATTCTCTTATCCTACGCTCCTTGAAACCAGAAGCTAAAGCATTCAAAAGATGGGTTACAAGTGAAGTCCTGCCTTCCATTAGAAAGTATGGAATGTATCAAATCCAACAAGAGGATAATCAGTTGTTACAATCACTTACAAAATCACTGGAAATTAACCAACAGCTCACTCAAATTAACTCAGAATTTAAAACTACAAACGATATAATGTGTAAAGAAAACCAGTCACTGAATGAGTTGCTGACTGAACAGGCACCGAAGGTTGCTGTGATGTCAGACGACGATGGACTAAAACATGTTTTATGTGTCCTTATTAAAGAAACTCTTCTGGAGCTGTACGGAGTCTGCGAGTACAAATGTATTCGCATACAAAAAAGAAAATTTAACGAAGCTTTAAATAAAGCAAAGAAGGAAGGTTTCGTACCTTGTTTCGTCAAGTCTCCTGTTCCTAACGGGATTAATGTACTTAACAAAGCTAAAGAAGTAATGAAGAGTTATGGTATGCACTTTGACTCTGCATACAACAATATCCTAACTTCTCACAATTTTGTAAATATAGTTGAACATGTCTTGGACAATGCATAAGTTCCCACTGTATGAATGTGTGTGTGTGTGAATGAAGGTCCCTGGCGTGGGTGACGAAAAGCCCCGTAAACCTGAATGAAGGTCACTGGCGCGGGTGACAAAAAGCCCCGTAAACCTGAAAGGGGGTCTTGTACTTTGAGGCGTCTAGCTAACACCTAGGCTACTCCTTGGAACTGCCCGGAGTGAATGAAGGACTTTGTACATCGAGCAGTCTAGCTAACACCTAGGCTACTCCTTGGAATAGTCCGTACGGTGGGGACTTGTAAAATTAAAAAGTAAAATACAAAAAGAAAAACGGGGGAGGCAGTTAGTTTACTTTCGGAAGGCCTCCACGGGCCATGGCGGTGGAGGAGCCATGGTTTATCTTTTAAAAAATACTCTATCCTTTGTTTGCTAAAAAGGGAGAGGGCATTAGTTCGTACTGAGCGTCAACCAGGTAATCTGGATTGGCTCACGCACGGAATAATGTTTAACCTGGGTGCACATGCACGGGTGATCTCAAACCCCACTCAAGCAAACAGATACTTAGTCAATCCTTGGTTCAAAGGAAAAGATGTCGCAAAATTACTGGGATACTCTAAGTTACATAAAGCTCTTTCAACGCATGTAAGTGAAAAATATAAGAAAACTCAACCAGAAGTAGGTCTACCCCAAAGTGGGGTAGACCTATCCTACAATGATTTTAAGGTTATTTTCATATGCGAGCCCGGCTTGTATGAATTGATATTTTCCTCCAAACTACCAATTGCTAAATATTTCAAATACTGGGTTTTCGAAGAAGTATTGCCCTCCATAAGAAAGTATGGAGGAGTATACGGGGTCGAACACAGCGTACACCGGGTGTCTAGGAGGCACCAACACGATAGACATTTCCCTCAGTACTGACCGAGCGTTACTGCGGTGAGGGTTATCAAGAGAAAGTATGGCGTGGTGTCTGATAGGCTCTTTAGCGGGCAAGCTATTTGTCTTTGCTATATTTGTTACGAGCTTAATATTTATTTATATAATGAGAATCACTGATGTAAGTATAAAACTAGTGTCCTCAGAATAAAGTTATCATTAGTAAAATGGACGGTAAGTCAGCTATAGCTGAGGAGCTGCACAGACCGGCCAGGATCAATTATTCCAGGCGTAAAGTCACCCTTAAGGGTTTAAGGGACCTTTATCAGGCTGATCTCGTTGAAATGAAGCCTTATGCGAAAACTAACAAAGGCTACAAATATATTCTTACCATGATTAACTGTTTGTCAAAACTAGCTTTTGCCGTACCTCTAAAAGACAAGTCAGGGCCAGAAGTGGCAAAGGCACTCGCTCCTATCTTAGCTAAATATAAAATGAAAAACTTTCACACAGACCAGGGTACCGACTTTTTCAATAAACATGTAAACGCTTTAATGAAGAAATACAAAATCAACCATTACCATACATTTTCTGAACTTAAGGCTAGTATTGTAGAAAGACTGAACAGAACGATTAAGACAAAAATGTACAAGTTATTTACTGCCAGAGGTAGTTATGAGTGGGTAAGTCTATTGCCAGAAATCATAAAATCTTACAACAACACAAAGCACAGGACTATAGGTATGAAACCCAAGGATGTGAGACAGAAACATGTCAAAGACATTCTAAATAAAATAAATAAAGTTAAAAAACCCAAACATAAAATCCTTAAGCAAAAATTAAAATTAGGTGACAGTGTTAGAATCAGTAAAGCTAAAAGAGTGTTTAAAAAAGGCTATTTGCCAAATTGGACAAATGAGACGTTTACAGTATACGCGATTAAACCAACAAGACCAGTAACATACATATTACAAGACAACAGAGGGGAAATATTAAAAGGCGGGTTTTATGCAGAAGAAATTAGCAAGTCAGAAACCGGTGACATTTATTTAGTTGAAAGAGTTTTAAAAAGGAAAGGAGACAGACTATTTGTACGCTGGAAGGGATATGATAGCAGCCATGACAGTTGGATTGACGCCAAGGACTTGGTGTGATAGCGGTTGGCCGCTGCATCCGCTCGGTATGTGCTTATCAAGACCACGTCCGGGAAGTATATATCAGTTGTAATCAGTAGTGAGTAATCAGTCAGGATGCGGGTTGAGAAGCAGGAAGTCGAGCTTCCCGTCCAAAACTTTGATGAATATATCGGGTCGGGCATGGTTAAAAAGAACAAACACGGTATTTTATTACCTGATTCAATACGTTGTATAAAATGCGGGCCAAGTTCCTCTGGGAAGACCAACGTTTTATTTAATTTATTATTTGATCAGAATGGGTTAAGGTTTGAAAATGTCTATGTTTTTTCAAAGTCCCTCCATCAGCCAAAGTACGAATTTCTAAAGAAGGTAATGCCTAAGGAGGTCGGTTATTTCGCGTATGATGACAACAGTCTAGTTGTACACCCAAACGAAGCTAAACCAAACTCTATAATGATCTTTGACGATATTTCCTGCGAAAAACATGACAATATACGCAGTTATTTCACTATGGGTAGACATAAAAATATAGATACATTTTATTTAGGGCAAACATACAGTGCTATACCCAAGCAACTGGTGAGGGACAACTGTAACTTTGTTATTTTATTCAAACAAGACGATATGAATCTAAGGCATGTGTACAGTGATCATGTCACTACCGACATGTCCTTTGACAAATTTAGAGAGTTGTGCGCTCAAGCGTGGCGAGACAACTTTGGATTCCTTGTGATTGACAAGACTCTAGACCCTTATAAGGGAAGGTACAGAGTAGGTATGGACAGTTTTGTAACAGAGCTATAATGGTGCGCATCTACACGTACAACGATTTAAGAGGCTTCAACACAAGACAGCGTATCGTCAAGTCAAACCTGTGTTCTTTTTATTACAAAGACAAGAAGAAATTCTGTGGAAACTACTGCAGTAAGAAAGACCCTCATGGATATGAATATAGCAAAAGATGCTGGAGACATAAGAAACTAAAAAGATCCGCTGTGATACCACCAGTAATTCTGCTAATGATTTCAGCGAGTGATAGAACTTATAACCGTGATACATGGCTTAGTTTTATGAACAAATGCGAAGAAAAAAACGTACCTTTGGAACTTGTAATATACCACGAAGATATGTACAACTGTACCGTGCGAGACCCTCAAAACATGATATCTAGATTCAGGCCGTTCCCCGAATTTTTTGGTAAAGTATTGCCTTTACGTAACCTTCACGGTAGTGTTAATTTTACACAAATCTGTAATGAAATGCTGCAATACGGATGTAAGATTCCCTTCGCTAAACGATGTATACTCCTGACAGAACGCAGTATTCCTATAAGATCACCAATGACAGTCTATAAAAGAGCTTTAAGGTTAAAATGTCACATCGATATTAGTTATAACGTTGGATACGCAAAAGTTCCTGACAGTATACCAGGGGGAAGTAGAAATAAACCTTATAACGGGGTTAATAATTTGTGCCAGGGATTGTATACTACAGAGTTTCTCAAACTGGCCTTGCCCACACTACCGTTACAGTGCGAGAGATTCGGTATAAGTCTAAACAACGGCGTGTACAGTGTAACAAACAGAGTACTATTTGACCAATGGAAAGCGTTTACAGGGGCTAATCCTGATGAATTCTGGCTTTTAAATTCTTATTTACTGCAACACCTCAACGAACCTAGACCTATGGAGCTACTCAAGGGATCCATGCAAAAAACAATTGAAAGTGATAAATACACCGTGGCAGAAATACCTGAATGGAGAGACGGGTGGAAACGTACTTTTGTATTCAGGAGTTTTACCGGTCGTTATGTGATCCCCAGGTTCAATGCTAGAGAACAGAGGTACTACAGAGGTATGGACTTTAGCACTGATATTTCACTGTTGGATATTATCGAGTACATACGGAGGCATAAGAAGCGTGCCCTGTTTTTTAGACAAGTCGAAATGCCTTAAATCTAGATGCGATGATTGAAGTCTATCATTTATGACTATAAAGCGAAGCTGTAAACAGCAAATGACAAACCGACTCATAGAGCTACGTAATGCTATTAAGAGAAAGTATAAAATGTTTAAGGAAGGATCCGAGGAAAGTGATATTATGCTTGAGAAACAGTATAAACCAATTATCCAAGAACTTAGAAAATCAACCACAATTAGCCCTGACATAAAAACAGAACCCGAAACCTTTAAAGAAGAACCAATGGACTACAATACGACAGATGATGAAGGAGAAGCTGAATTTATTCCGCAGAGTGTATCAACACCTGAAACCAGCGGGTTAAAGCAAATTGTATCGACCCCTTCAGGACTGGAAACAGCGTCCCAATATATGGAAAGTCAGTTTAGTAACCCCATGACGGTGGGGTATATGACACTTCTTTTAAAAGATGCTAGCGGTAAGGTCCGAGTTATTGATCATGACTACGGCCCTAGATACGAAGGCAGTACTTTAATGATGGGAGATAAGGTGTTAGACTTTGACAACGATGGAACTATTCTAATAAACAACACAAGATATAGTCCTACTGAAGGTTTGTATGAGCTCATATTTAAGAGAACCCCTGACGAGGATATATACGATGAAGACGATCTTAAGACCTATAAGAGTATTATTATCGCCACCAACGCTCACAAGAGAGGCTACAAATTCCACAATCAAATTAGAAGGGACAACAATCTAAAGTACAGAAGAATTATAAAAGAATTATTCCCAGCCAGAGTGGGCAAGGGTCTAGCGTGGAAGAATGCAAAGTCCCGTGATATAATACACTGGGACGACGCCAACGAGTTAGTGGACAGATTACGGCACATAGCCATGTCAACAGAGACTGGAAACAGAGTCCACGGCAATGAAATACTGAGTATCGTGGAGGAACTAAGGGAGGCCGGCTACATAAAAGGAGCTGGCAACAGTAGATTTAAAGCATTATTAAAATGACCATTGACAAGTTCGGACGTAGTAGCCGGAAATCCCGAGGTGAGGCCGTCAAGGGCCCCAAGGGAGAGGGTTTCAATTTAACGCCCCAGGGTGACTATGATATGCAAAATAAACGGTTATGTAAATTGGCTACACCGGTACAGCCACTCGACGCTGCTACAAAGAATTATGTTGACCATAAATCTATACCTTCTGACTTTCAGAGGTTCAATATGCAAAACAGAAGATTATGGAGTGTAGCTGACTCTGTAGATTCCTTGGACGCAGTTAACTTGGGCACACTAAAAAAACTGAGTATGACTATCTCCAACGATAATTATGACGCTAATAATAAACAAATAACTAATTTAGCTCTACCAACAGACCCCAGCGATGCAGTTACCAAGTCGTACGTGGAAAAAGAGATATTGCCTATAACTACTAACCTCGCTAATCAACAGTCTGACTTAACCGGTCTCAAGACCAGACTGTCAAAATGCGAAGGTCTAATAACTAGTAATAAAGATTTTCATGAGAAACAGTTGAGGAAATTTGGTACCATGGTCTTTAATTATATTAACAGAAAACACACTGGGAGGTCTGCCATTCTACCCACACCGGGTGAAAACGATTACTTAAACTGGGAAGATTTGTTTGCTGACGGGTTAGAAGGTGGTGAAGAGCCTAAAGAAGACGTCAAACCTCTTCCGCCTGATACTTATGACCTCTTTATGACTGAAGAGGGACTGAGTGGTTGAAACAAATTAAAGAGAATTTTCGTCTTGAGCCAACGGGGATATTTGATGATACTGTTCCTTTCCCCAATCTCCTCAGCTAACTCCGAGCCAGTTTAGGTATAAAAGGGGCAAGTTTACTTTATAACTGACATTAATGTGTTGGAGTGCAACGACATTACAACGGATGATACTAGCGCTTGCAATAAATGGCTAACACAAGAAGGAAAACTCTCAGACGTAAGATAGCGGTTGTGCGAGGCGGAGGTATTGTTTCATCTGTTCTTAATAAGGCCATAGACTTACTACCTGTCGAATTACATCTCCCCGGTTATCAGTACTGCGGACCTGGCACGAAGTTAAAAGAGAGATTGGCTAGAGGTGACAAAGGAATAAACGGGCTAGACGCGGCCTGTAAGGTCCACGACATAGCATACTCTCGTTACAAAGATTCAGAAAAGCGAAGGCAAGCGGACAAGGAGCTGGCGGAACGTGCTTGGCAAAGATTCAAGTCCAGTAACGCTAGTGTTGGTGAGAAAGCCGCTGCTTGGGCAGTCACAACAGCCATGAAAGCAAAATCAAAATTGGGGGGAGGCCGTAAGAAGAAACGTCCGCCTCCAAAAGGTAAAGGATTGTATCTTAGACCCTATAGAAAGGAAGGTTTGGGTACAAAGGCGGGCGCAGGCACAAGAAAGAAAAGGGGCATATGTAAGAAGAAAAAAAAAGCATCTCGATACCGATAAAACCGCTTACAAATTACGATTTGATTAAATATGCAAAGTTGTTAAAAATTCCAAACTTTAGAGGGGTTTACATGAGAGACGGACTACCAAAACGCCCGAGAAAGTACGAATCTGCTATAGTAAACTTGGACAGTACAACCGGTCCAGGCACGCACTGGGTATGTTACAGGAAGATTGATAAAAAGGTCTATTATTATGACAGTTTTGGAAACCTAAGACCACCACCGGAAATTTCTAAGTACTTGGGTGAATGTGATATGTACTATAACTACGAGAGACAACAGAATTTTGACTCAGTTGTTTGTGGCCATTTGTGTTTAAAGTTTCTCTGTAGTAATGTTCTGTCTAACAGGGGTAACTAGTGTTCTATCCCACGAGCTAGCGTTTCCTATTGATGTTAGCGAGGGTACATGGGAACTTGGTTTAATTGAACTGACCACTTATAACTCTATACCGAACATTGAAAAAGACATAAATGATACGTTTTACTACGGTGATGATAAAAGTATTACAATCCCTGAAGAGTCTTACGAAATTGAGGACATTGAAAAATATATACAATCGCAACTGCCAAAAGAAGTACAATTTACTTTGAAACCTAATAATAACACTTTGAAAGCTACGATATGTTGTTCTGAGAAAATTGACTTTACTAAAGAACATTCATTGGGAACACTCTTGGGCTACAAAAAACAAATATACGGGGCCAAAAATGAGCATGTATCGGAACTGCCTGTAGATATAATAAAAGTTAACTCTATACGGGTGGAATGTAATGTCACACGTGGGTCATACTTGAACGGGGTTGAGGGCCATGTCATACACGAGTTCTACCCGGCTGAACCACCGGGCTATAAAATAATAGAATTACCGAGGAATGTCATTTATTTACCGGTGATCAGTCAGAGGATCAACAACTTGACAGTGTCTCTAAAAGACCAAAACGGTAATCTTGTTAACTTTCGCGGGGAAAGGATCTCGGTGAGACTACATCTCAGGCGTAGTAATGGGGCTACTATTTAGGCATATACCAGGAGGGCAACAAGTCAGTAGTGTTCAGAAAGCCAAGGTGTTAACTTGTAAAAATATAACGTTTCTTCGCTCTCTCGGTTTTAAGGTAATACAGAATGGCGCTATTGGCGATAGACAGCCACGCTGAGTATGATGACTTAATAACGGGGATGGAGTTTCATACACATCAACCATACGTGTCCACTACTTATAACAATAATGATGAAATAAGAATACCGTTATTACAGCAGGATATAACAACTGCCCCTTTTGAAAGCTTTATCGTGATTCACGGCAAGACCAACGCTACAAAAGCAGACGGGACTCCTCAGGATGTTTCCTTTATTAATAATGCTATGTCTTTCTTGTTTGAAGAAATCCGCTACGAGATTTGTGGCAAGGAAATTGACAGAACGAAAAATGTCGGTATTAGTGCTACTTTAAAAAATATTCTTTCAATTCGGGACGAAGAGAAAAATTCTCTAAAGGTCGCTTGCTGGCTTGGCCCCGGTAGTACTGAAAAAGTGACAGATTTTGTATATTCAATCCCTCTAAAACTCTTGCTAGGTTTCGCTGAAGACTACAGGCGGGTGTTGGTAAATGTTAAACAGGAACTGATACTATTACGTTCGGGTACGGATAGTAACGCTGTAAAAATAGCTGCTGGGACTTTAACATTAACAATTGACAAAATCTACTGGCGAGTACCTCACGTTACAGTAAACGACACTGAAAACTAAAATTATACAACTTTATTGAAAAAGACCCCGCAATACATCTTCCTTTCCGTCAATGGGAAATGATTGAATACCCGAACCTCCCTAGTACGGACACATTATCTTGGACACTTAAAACATCTAACCAAACGGAAAAACCCCGGTATGTTGTTCTGGCCTTCCAGACAGGCAGAAAGAATGACTTAACAAAGGACATGTCACGGTTCGACGCCTGTGATTTGCTTGATGTTAAACTGTATTTAAACTCAAGTTTCTATCCGTACGATAACCTTCGTGGGAACACCACCTTGTTTTATGATATGTATAAGAACTTTCAAAACTCGTATTACGGCAGAATCGGCTCACCGATATTAAATTATGATGATTTTAAAACGAAGTGTCCTCTGTATGTAATTGACTGTTCAAAACAGGACGATACTATTAAGACCGGACCCGTAGATGTAAGGCTTGAGATTCAGACTAAAACAGCAATCCCGGCTAATACTTGGGCATACTGTCTCATAATTCACGACTGTCACTACACATACACACCGATCACGGGAGATGTCAGGAAAATATCGAGTTAGTTTCTCCAGCCCGGTAGTAACAAAAATATACAGTTTGCCCGCTGAAGATAGAAAATCAGATTGGGAACAGTTAGCAAGGGATAGGGCCAGGTTTTTGAGACGTATCAAATTAACAGAAGAGAAAATCTCCAATGTAATTTCTAAGCAGTGGACCCTCCGGGTCCAACACTTGGAATGTATGTACAAAGGGGGGTCAGTCAACCGACCCCCCTTGGGGCGGGGTGGGGAAGGGGTAAAAGATACATATAATATTCAGAGGTTTAGTCTCTTGCTAGCACTCAGCGTGTAAACATGGGCGAGTGGGTTATTATTCAGTTTTATAACGCCGATAATGTTTTAATAGGTACAGCAAAAATGGATTGTTACAAGATATACTGTGAGAAGGAAATATCTGATATTCCTGAGGGTACCACCACCGTGGTTGTTAAACTCAGAGATGACGGAGACTTTAGCAGTGATGATGATGAGGAGGGTATAGATGTTGTGGGTTAAGAGATTTTGTTAGTCTGAGGTTAACAGTCAGTGAGTAAACATGGGTTACTACGGTTGGATTAAAATTGAATATTACTACAAGAAGGTTTTGATGAAAACAGATTACGTAGACAGTTACAAGTTTGCTAGTGTTGAAAAGGAGTTTAAATTAATATGTGGGATCGATAGCATTATAGTAAAATGGCGTACAGATTTTGACAACAGTGAAGAATCCTCTTCAGATTCTGAGGAGGAGGGGGAGGGGAACGGAGATAAAGGGGATAGGGTATATGAGGTTGGGTGTTTATCAACGGAGCATCAGTAGCAGAGATGACATCAGCCGAGACGGAGGTAAGTACGCAAGCTATACCCATCCCTAAGGGTACAGAGCCTATAAATTTAATGACCGGAGTTTTTCTAAAGTCAGTTCACTTCTTGGACCCTGAGCTCACCAAGTGCGTAGTATCGGGTATTTTTAAAAACAGGGACAACAGCCTCGGAGTATTAATTAAGGGGAGGATAGGTGTTGTATTTTGGTTTTACGATTCTTACTGTCAGCTGGTTGACAGGTTCAATGAAATTACTTTAGCTTTCGAAGGCAAGCATCAATGTTTTGTGAATACTGATACGGGGGCAGAAATTAAAGTTAACAGTATCTTTGGTCAACAGTACGCTTGTATCTCTGATGGTGAACACACGCTCGGTCTCAATCGAAACGAGTGGAATCAGCTTGTAATTAATATTCCTTTAATTGGCCGCTCTCTATTGGAATTGTTTTACTTGGAGGATATTATTAAAGTTTTTATTGGTCAAGTTTTATCGGGCGCTGAAACTCGTACTGATCAACTACCATCTCAAGTAGCTGACCGTCTTTTTAGCGAAGTCTCACTATGGAAGCTGTAGTTGAGTTCCACGGGTTCAAAGACAATAATAATAAATTTATTGTAAAGGAGTTTGCTATAGTCGGAAAGTCTTACAGAACTCAGCTAGTATTCCGACCTCCTTACTGTTTTAATTTTTTGAATAGCAAGATGAAAAGAACAGCCCGCTGGCTGACTCGTCACTTTCACCACATAAAGTGGGATGAAGGTGAGGTAAATTACAGCGAAGAGCTTTTACGCTCACTGTGTAAACCCTTCGAGGCCATACACACAAAAGGCCTGGAGAAGGCTCAATTCCTTCGGACATTTCATTCTAATGTTAAAGAAATAAATGAAAGTTTGTATATAGATGATGATGATTTTACAGTAGCCTGCATTATACATAAAAATAAAAACGAAACTTGCGCCTTGAGGTCCGCACAGTACTACGCTCAAAAAATATTTTCGAGTGGGGCCTAATAAAAATAAGGCCCGGCAGTCGCTCACCAGCAGGCAGGGCTAACCCCTTTGTAAGTCCAGGGGTGTGGGGAGGTTGGCCTAAAAAACCGTGAAACCGTTTGTTGTAATCCTCCGACTGTCAGGGAAATGCGAATTGAAAGGCGCAACAAAAAATGTATAAAAATTAAAAACCAAATAAAAAATATAAAAGTAAAATTCTCTGTCTATTTTCTAGGCTAAAATGAACGGACACAGTCTTAGTAAATAGCCTAGAAACAGAGAAGAAAAAAATATTTACCGGAGGCAGCATTTTTGTAATGGAGTGGCTGCCACGAATCACTGCGTTGGTTGGGGCAGTGGTTAAAAACAGTGAGAATAGGCCTACTGGGGATACTCACTTTAATAAAAAAACGCGCCGAGACCCTACCCCCTGGGTGGTGTGGAAACATGATCGTAATCAGCTTACAATAGAAAAATTTAATTTTTAAGTTCAAAAGAAATCCCCTTAGCCATAGAGCATATACATATAATGTAGCCATAGAGTATATGTATAATTGTGTATCATACAATAGCATAGAGTGTATGTACCATAGAGTATAAACCAGTAGCCGTAGATCATATATAATAGTAGAGAATATGATAGTATAGTAGCATAGAGCATATATAATAGCGTAGAGCATATATATATAATGTAGTTATAGAGCATATAATAGTCTAACCGTGGAGCATATATATATATTATAATGTAGAACATAGGTTGGCAGCACTGCTAAGTTGGCAACACTACAGAAAAAAATCTGGAGGGAACTCTGGCGGGAGAAAAGTGAGGTTAGGAAATCTGGCGGGAAAAGTGAGGTTAGGAAATCTGGCGGGAAAGTTTTGGCGGGAAAATTTTCTTCTTACTCTTTCCGGAATAACGCGCTCTAACCACTATGCCATTTCCGGTTCTAAAGTGGGGGCACCCCTACTAATGTTTGTCACTAAATCTAATTTGCAATAATACTGACTTGTGGTATCTTTATAAATAATTCTGTAAGCGATAATATTAAGTCAAAATTGTGGGAGTTTGGCAAACCGCAGAATGATGGGAGACAGCTCAAATTTAAGGTCTTGATCCCAGGGACTCGGGAAAAATATCAGTATTTCAACAAAATTACCAGCAAACGAGAAATAACATAAAACATCCCCCATAAGAAAAGCATGCAGATTTAAAAACGCCTGCTTTGTTTACATTAAAACATGTGCTTAGGTGTACGTGACTACTTTGTTTACGATCTGATATGTGTTCCTACTTACGTTGTTTTACTTTCCTCAGCATGTTAGATAGTAAACAAATCAGATGAGGCAGAGTATTGGAGAAAGGTACAAGGGACTATGGCCCCTTGAAGCCACTAGTAATGTTACAAAACCACAACTTAGTAAGGATGCGGGCTATATTTAAAATTCCAAAATGTCCTTCAGCACATTAATCACTGTTAGGGGTTGTTTATTACTGAAATATTATAATTATTAATGGTTTCGGTAGTAGTTACAATCTGAGCTCACTGGGTTTGGCAAGAGATTTTTTTCCGTTACAGCCATTGTATGTTTAAATTTTAAAAATGTATATTTAAGTATTACTAGTGCATGAGTTGCACAAAACCTCCATCGGAGCAAACCTGCGTACTCACTTTAAGCCACTTACCAGGATGCATAAGAAATATATTCACCAACATGCGATATTTAAAATATGAATTATTCTCCATAAGAATAACATTGGTGATGAGTACGCAGGTTGCTGCAACAAGGAACACAAAATAATGGGCTTTATGCAAATATCAATTGAAGTCATCTAAGTGATGTAACAAACCAAGTTTCATGAATATACATTATTAAATAAGCGATATATAACATTTTAATTATTCTCCATAAGAATAGCATATGGACTGAGTACCTAGGTTTGCTGCTGCGTGAGCCATAGGTGAAAAAACATTGTTGTGCAAACAACAATAAACCACAACCAGATGAAGCCATATACCAAGTTTTGTCAGTTTATGTTAATAAATAAGCGAGATATAACATTTTTAATTTTAAGATCGGACGGTTTTTACGAGAGTTATCGTGCTTACGGGCACATATAATAAATATAGACAAATTTGAACGAATGGTCTTTTTGACATCTGGGGGCCTGAAGATTAAAAGTTGTCATGGTCTCGGGCTTAAGTCTTACCATGCCATAGTCTTACCATGCGACAGTAAGAGCTTCTTCCATGTGTGGGAAATTAGCTAAAATATCATCATTAACTCCAAAATTCAATACTACTACGAAATTAAAAAATAATGTATAAATATCTATAATTCCAAATGTCATTTTGTTTATATACAATCAGTTTATGTGATTTATGCCTTCGTCAAGCACATTTACAAATATGAAATATTATTACTAGATTCAGATATACAATTTAAAACCTATTTTCAAAATCAGGCCTAAATACTAATTTGTTGTTTATTGTCCGATTTTCATTGTATCTCGGATATGGTATTGTTCTAGGTTATGGTAAATGCCGTACTGCCAACAATTCCCAAATTCAAATCTACTATAGGTTTTATCTCTTTTCCAACTTCATATCACTACAAGAAACAGTGTGAAGGAAATGGAAGATTGTGAAAGAGCTAAAATATATCTATCTAGCTGTCTATTCGTGGGCTATTGATCGGGGTGGCGACTTAGATGAACAACACGATTACGAAGTTTTCAGTTATTTTCAAAAGCTGTGGTGGTTCTGACACTTAGTGTAACACATGAATAGAGCAAATAGTACAACTTCAATAGTACAAGCAATAGTACAACATAGTACAACTTCCTAACGTGTCACGCCCAGACATTGTACCCCCAGTTGTTGAGCATCCTATTATTTATGATAGAGACTGTAATAGCCACAACGGGCAGTAAGGATGACCGTCCAATGGCAATGTTGGCACAAGCCTCACTTGATTTTTCATACTTCTCATTAACAAGTTCCTCTTATTAATAAGTCAACGAGTAACTCCTGTAAATATCCAATTTCATATCGCGGTGATTTTTTCAGAGAGGAAAACGTAATTAAGAAAACAATCCATCGTTAAGCACATTATCTAAAAGCCTCATTGACTTCCCTGGGGTTTGCTTGAGTAACTTATAACTTCATGACCGGTTATTTAATAACCTAATAAAGTAGATTCGACACCAGTTTCATAAATACTCATTTTTTACATCGGCATTGTTTAGTTCAAATTTTACTATGTGTTTATGTATTAAGAAGGTATTTTTTCGCTTTAGGCCTATTGTTGGATATAGGAGTGTAATGGTGTTATATTTTTCAGTAATTATGTAAAACTATTGGACTAATTTCATAGCTGGCCATGCCGGGGCCTCCTAATCCCCCAAAATAAACAACAAACAACAAACATATGGTAATGTTACGGTTGGACCAACCACCAAGGCAGCATGATTATAATATGCTGTTTAAGATTAGTAGGCAGTGTTATTCTTATAGATCAGTATACCAAGGGAGACACCAAGTGGTTTGTTTAAGTCTGTACAAATTTCTAATTGATGAATTAGCAAGATATAAAAGTTTATTTATCCTCCGTAAGAAAAACATTCAACAGATTATGCAGGTTTGCTGTAAATTATACGAAAAAATGGGGTTTTCATGCTAATACTAATAGATGATAGCCACATGAATTCACACACTAAGTTTTATCAAAATATATTTATAAATTAGCTATTTATAAAGTTATACTTACTCCCCAAACAAATAACATTGGATAGAACTGTGCATGTATGTGTGTTGTTCCTGGGATATTTTATGCGTAAATTAATAGATAACAGCCAGATGACACCACAAACCAATTTTTATCACAATATGTCCATAAATAAGATAGATATCAAATATTACTTATTCTCCATTAAAATAAAATTGGACAATATACTGTGCACTTTCAACATCTCAGTAACCAATTGATATAGAGAAATGATCAACGACTATTTATTTTTTTTAAGCTGAACCCAATTGTGCTGACTAAAATGTTATTTGTATATCATATGATACATATATATATAAATATCGTTTTATATGTTAACACCTAAACAATAACAAAAACATGTTTGTGGTAAGAACCACCTTCGGACAGTGCGATCTGCGAAAACCTATCATGGTCTTGGGACTAAGTCTGATGAGGCCACCTTCGGTTATAGTTTCTTTCCTTTAGGGGAAATTCAGTTAAATAGTAAATCAAAAAAATATCAGTTTATAGTAAAGTAAACATCAACAACAAAATACGACGGGTCTATTTTAAGAAATGTATAAAATAAAATGTTCTACACCCTAGCAGCCATGGATCAAAAATACGATTCACATAGATTTGAGTAAAATAATCTAGACAACATTCAAATTCAACGTTGTTGTAGGACCGTACATACATACAACCCATGCAATACAGACATACATTCCCATACGTGTAATTATCATTACATTTTCTCACGTCATAATAATTTCTCATAATAAATCCTTGTTTAATGTTTTTATCATAATATCACGCTTCCAAATACATATTTTGCAATTAATAAAATCAATTAATAAATCAAAACACAGGATCTAGTGGCGGCAAGACGGTAAGCCGCTTATCTCTTTAAACAAACGACCGTTCATTCTTCCCGTTTTTGAGTCTGAACAAACGACACTGTTTGGGGAAGAGCTTAATTCCCTTACTTTGTTGTTGAAATCAGTCACAAAGAATCTTAAAGTTTTACCTTCTTAAAAGTATTTTTAGTTTATATTATTTTATTATTTTTCGGATTGCAATATTGTGGATTGACTATTTAGTTATTAAAAGTTGGTTTACGGTTTATGGTTTTAATACAGCATTAAAAATAAGAATAAGAATATTTTACTGTCGATCAACACAAATACAGGTTATGGACAGTGTCAATACATCGAGTTTTATAACAAACAACAAATCAGAAACAGTAATTTAGTAAGTATTTAAACAATACAAACAATTTACACAAAATCGGTATCTCTAAATCACAATATTCTTGCTAAGGAATTTTAAAAACTCATCTATTGAATAAAACGGATTTTCCAATAGCCAATTATATAACCGCTTTTTAAAAACATTAAAATATAAGGAAAGAAAAGTTTGTGGAAATTTATTGTACAGTTTCACAACTACAAAACATGACTAGACTGAGTTTTTGTAGGCCTGCAATATCGTACTTCAAATTTTTTTAGGTGGTAATTTGATCTCTTATAGCAGCTAAAATTTGTAATAGTGTAAAAAATGAGATCATATAAGTATACATTGTAAACCCTTAAAATTGTGTATTTTCTTGAATAAGGGTCTGCAATGTACATTCCGAGAAAAATTTGTAAGATGTCTAACAACCTTTTCCCTGAATTAAAAGAATATTTTTACTTTTGAGGTCTTTCCATAAAAAGCAAGCCATATTTTATTATTGATTGGAATAAAGGAAAATAGGACGTCATTACATACTGAAAAGGAACAAAGTTAAGAAGTGTTTAAAAAAAAAGACAACACGACTTAATTACACACAATTTGTGTAGTCACTAGATATACAATTATGCAGATTATAAAAAGCAAAGGGCCAAGAATTTACCCTTGGGGCACTCCACATGAAATCTCAGTCGGTTTTCAGTCAACACAAAACCATTCTAGATAAGCACGGGTGCCTTGATGATATCACTCAGATAGATATCACTTTAATCTGAAAATATATTCTTCAAGCTAGATATTGTGGAAAATATGTAAGGAAATAAAATATGATTTGTCTTTTATTATTCCGCCAGTTGTCAATTTCCATAAGGTTTAATCGATTTCTTAAATATTTGTCTCTGATTGGGAAAATGAAATTCTCCATAAACACTACGTCTGTCTATAATTATAATAGACGTATATTTAAACAATTTTCTTTCAGGTTATGTCAGTTGTTAAAATAAAAATCCTGATCATCCTCTTCACACACTGATAACAATAACACATGGCTAATGCACAGCAAACACAATACTAATTCATAATACACAATAATAATCACCATAATGGAACACATTACAATATTTTAACGGAAAATCTCAAAAGCTATGTTTTAAAGAAGGTTGGACACGTTTCACCAAAATGTATCGACAAAACACTATAAATTTGACTATTTTATGACACACAAACAAATTAAAAATAAAGAAAACAACATATTTATGCGATGTTTTACAACCGTGCAGATGATTTCGGTGCAGACGGGATTGCTATTTTTTCAACATTTATATAGTGAATATGGATAGCAAAAAGTGAAGGCAAAATTGTTACAAAATAACATTGACCGAATTTATCTGAATATAAAAAAGTCATAAATATAAATTTGTAAATTCAGGTGAGTTTTCTGGAATGGTTAGACTAAGTTCCCTATCAAATAAGCCTGAAACTCCTCGTTATTCATTGAACAACATTGGATTGAATGTTATTTTACATACAGTAGATAGCCAAACGGCAACACTATAAACTGTAGCTTACTAGGGGCTATTATACATTTGTTAGATATATGTTTTTGATTTGTATAGAATATACTTAAAAAATACATATTGTAGCCCTTTAATGTATATATGTTTGTATAGGCAAATAATTGGAGGGTTAAGGTATTTGAATTCTTTGAAGAAATTAATCGAAATGGAGGACCGTATATAGTTCTATCAAATCCAGAATTTTTTATGATATGAAATGCATTCTCATATCTGTAATATAATTATATATAAACATAAGTATATTACAAAGATTACAAAGTTATATTTATTTGCGATAGTTTTTATACAAGATATAAAACATAATTTAAAGAATTGAAAAATAAATTGTAAGTGAGAAAAAAAAAAATTGAGAATAAACAAAATAAAAACACACAAAAATCCTGTGTTAATAAAATCGGCTGTAGATATTTCTACGGCCAGTTTCTCTTGATTGTCTATTTATATATAGTAACAAATTATATTTTTTCATGAATATTGACAAAATAGTGCATTAGGTCTATAACTTGCACATGCATGCTAGAATATTTAGTTATAACTATGCTATTATTTAACCAATAATAAATCACAAAGATTATAAAATGTCATTAACGATGACAAATTATAGGCCTTTTATCATAAAAAATACAATAATTGTTTAAACCTTTTTAATCAAATGGTTTTCTTGCAATCAATTCAAGACTTAATAAAACTCTTTTAACCCTTTTCCTTAATGTAGTACAATAAACTTCATGTTCTTTGGTTTTCTATTGATTTTCTATGATACCATTTATTTAAGTGATTGTTATGGTAAAATGTTTACTATAGTCGTAATTTTATTTATATTCTGGCTATAACTGGACTTTAGAAATATCATATTCTATGAAACATACGAAGAAAGAGTACCTATGATATCCGTATTTCGTTATCTGTTTATTTTAATATGTCGGTGTTTTACTTTGATTTCTTTTCATACACTTGTTGTTGATCTGAGTGACTTTTGAATCACAAAGTGTAATGGTATTTATATTAAATACAAATTAGAAATTACTTCTAACTTTTAAGTATAGTACTTTAATATACAACCTTAAAAATGTTGAAATAATAAAAAAGCTGTTTAAACATGTTATTTGAAGAGTGAGCGACTGACGAGAAATACTGGTCGTATTCGATTTCACTTATGGAAATGAAATGAGGTTGGACGGCGGTGATTTCCCGTGAGTTTCGATTCTCAATTTCTGGTCTCAATGTACAGCTGTGCGGCACCGGCAGAGCCCATTGTACTTGATGACATTTACCATTGGCTGCGGTCTCAATGTACAGCTGTGCGGCACCGGCAGAGCCCATTGTACTTGATGATATTTACCATTGGCTGCGGTGTACTAGATAAACTGCATGCTCAGGCCAAGGAAAAAGATTTGTACGGAGTATTAGACAAAGTTCTTTATTGGCCAAACAAAATATTGCAATTCATGGGCAATTTTCATACATAATTGCACAACAGATCTCTAAAACTAAAATACTATAAATATTTTAAAATTAAAAACATCTTTATAACATCAAAAATAAAAACACATTTGCTTTTTAATCCTTCTACTCTAGTATATAAGCTTTTACATGGTAGTATTCTTTACCCAGCAAAAACAATTTAGACTTCGCTTAAAAACCTTGATACATTCCTCTTTTTTAAGTGAGAAGGAAGGGCATTATAAAGAGTTATGCAAGACTGGTGCATTTGCTTTTCAGAGAATGTTGTATGGTGGGGAGGTGGTGGAATTTTATTTTTATTTCGCAAATTGTAGAAATGGTTAACATATAAATGAGATGTAAAAATATGGCTATTGCGTTTAAAAAATGTTAAACTCTCGAGAATGTAGGTACATGGAAAAGTCAGCAAGTTGTTGGACTTGAAATGTGATTTACAGGAGTCTGTGTATTTAAGGCCAATAATAACTCTCAATGCTTTCTTCTGCAGGACAAAGATAGAATGGGTTTTAACACTCTCAGATCCCTAGGCAGGAACACAATAGGATAGATAAGTATAGAGGCAGCCATATTATGCTGTCAGAATAACGTCAATACCCGAAAAGAAAGCCAGTCTGCGTAGGAAAAAAATTCCAGAGCTCAACTTTTTCATCACTTTGTCGATATGAGCTGAACAATTTAATTTACCATCGATGACTAAACCCAGATAATTAACTTCCTGGCAAGGACTTATTTCATCTTCACCAATTATAATGTTAAGAGATGGTGAGGAATCAGAGACATTCCGTAAATGGAAGACTAAAAGCTTTGTTTTCAGGGTGTTTACGCAGAGTGAATTATTGAACAGCCATTGAAAAAGTTAACTGCCCTATAAAAATGTACTCATTTCGAGTGTCTCACGGTCAGGTGCAGAAACTACAAGAGACGTGTCGTCGGCAAAAAGGCATAGATGATAATCTCCTATAAGACTGGTGTGAATATCATTAAGAAACAATAAAAACAAAATTGGTCCGAGTACAGATTCCTGTGGAACACCACTTTTAACAGCAGTTGGTTGTGAGTAGAAAACTTTCAGACATTGCCCGTCATCAATATATGAAATTTTAACACTTTGCTTCCGGAATGAAAGAAATGACGCCAACCTATCAAATGCCTTCCAGCCAATAACAATATACGAGAACTTTCTTATGAGAAGACCATGGTCGACCATAGTTTGGACAAAAGCCATGCTCAAGTCCAAAAATAGGCCAAAAGTCAGTTTTATTTGATCTAAAAGCTGATCCTAACTCGTTCAAGAGACTGTGCATTGCGTTCAGAATTGACAGCTTGTCCCTAAAACCAAATTGGAGATTCGAAAGAATGTTGTTTCTTGTAAAATAATCAGTCAATCTGAAGAGAACCAACTTTTCAAGAACCTTGGAAAATGTTGACAATATCGTTATGGGTCGGGTAATTACCGCGGTCATGTTTGTTGCCCTTTTTACAACTGATTTGATATTGACAGTTTGAGTGCATTAGGAAAGTCACCCATCTGAAAAGTATAATTTGCGAGATATGCTAGTGGGACAGCCAGTTCCATTACACAGTTCTTTAAAAGGACAAAAGAAACAGGATCTAAAGATGAAGAGTTGCTTGATCTTAACGAGTTGATGATATTAATCATTTCTGCTGGATCGGTGGGACCTAGAAATAAAAACATTGGATCATGGAGTGTAATTTAATTGCAATGGTGAGGTGGAAGGTGCAGTTTGGATTGTGAGGAATGGCACCCTAGACGCTTAGCTACTGTTGAGTAAAAGAAGTTGAAACTTTCAGACACTATTGAGGGTTTATCCACTAAAATATTTCCATCGTTATTAATCATAATTTGTTGAAAAAAGTTAGATGATTTGTTAGGATTAAGTTCATTTATGATTTCCCACACAGCTCTAGATTTGTTCCTTGAACCATTCACATAAGTTAAAACCACTTTGCAATACGGATACCAGTACCTGCCCTAAACTGCTTTCTAGTTTCTATATGTAGAAACTTCTAGTTTAACTGCGTGTGAAGAATCATGATGCTTGCTTAAACTATGCAGAAATATCATCCTTTCTCTCATTTTAACGATTTTAAGTGTGGCGGGTCAACTAATCCCCCCCCACTCACCGAGCGAGTGAACGCTTGCCCCCGCCCAGGTTTTGACTGGAGGACCTTTCTACTAACATAAAAGAGCAACATCATGCTAGAGTCGCAATCTTTGTTTCTTTTGTTCCTCATGATGGATCGTCAGTATTACTTTCGATTTTTTGTCTAAAGAATAACGTTAGTAAATAAATTTACACTTACGTATTGTTATCATTTTAAACAATATAAAGAATTGTAGTCAATAAATTCCATTGATTCTATTTTCACAAACCTCCATTATTTGGTATTTTATGCGATCCTGACCCCGCTCCAGCCCCAACAACTTGAGAAAACTCGAGAGGGAAGAAACATTTAGTGGTATCAGTAGTAGAAGTACATATTTAACTTTTCGATTTATATCTTTCTAACATTAAATAACTATGTATCACATTAAGGCCAATAATCTTTCAGTAGTATTACATTTTATTCATTTTTACATTTTGTTTTTTATATATTATTTCAACATTAAATATTACATTAAAGCCAACGCATTATTTATAAGATTCAAGTGCACACTCGAAGTCCACGTTGATGTTGATTATGAACGCTCGTGTCGTCTAAGTGGATAATCTTCTCAGCCGAAACGGTCTGGATAAGAAGAAAGAAGAACGCATTCTTCCGCCATGAACTGACATTCCTCATTAAACCGTTCGTGTTCAAAGGCAGCACGAGGCCTCCCAAAATAACTATGACACTAAAAGCTTTGATCGCGAAAAATAAATTAAATTCAGCTGTATTAAACCATATAATCCTTCGAAACATTTAAAGAACTTGAGGATTTCCGGGCATCGCAAATCTATCCAACCCAGTGTCTAAAGATTCACACTCTGACATGTCCTTCCGTCATATCGATACAAGGGACTCACACATATTCATACTTGCTATTTAAGAAATTATTGCGGAAATTTTCCATCAGTGATTAGTAGTGATGGCCATTCTCCCATACTAATCAGTGATGGAAAATGTCCACGATAACGTCTTAGATAACATAAACTCACCTTCACCAATAATGAATTTGAAACAAAGAACTCATACTTAATTCATATTTGCCTTAAAATACACAACTAACATTGCGCCGCACCGGCACTGGTGTCTTAGAAAGCGATTAAAACGACTAAATCTGTTTCCAAAAAATGATGAAAGAGTCGCTTGGAGAAAGAAACAAAACTGTGGAATGCGTCGATGCGCTGTAAGAGGGGCACCGACGCTTTGCTGGGAACCTGACGTCCGTGTTCCCGAAACTCCATTATATTGGCCTAGTAAACATATCACGTAAGTATTATGAGGTATTGTAAGGTGTGAGGATCTGGCCCCCTCACCGTATTTTAAGGGTGACCAGTTTGTTTTATTCCGAAGGGTGCAGTTTATATAACGGGGGTGGGTCTTTTGTGTCAGAGGTGAAAGGGAGGCCGCCCTCGTACGTTTCTCAATAACATACTATTAATCGGAAATAAGCAAGTTAATTTATCAAACGGTTATCAAATTTAAAGGTTTTAATCTCATATAAAATACAAAATAATCAACAGTAAAACCAAAGTAGCAGAATAATGTACTTTACGAGACAAGCGACAATATTTATTCAAAGTCCTAAATTGAAAAAATAATGCCAGTGATGTTCTAAATAATGTGTGGATATGCTCAGTCGGTTATTATGGAACTTTATTGTCAATAAACTGTTAGAGAAGGGCATCTTAATACGATGCCAATTGAGTGACTCTCGGGAACTGTGATATCAATCTGTTCCTCAACAGATACGCAAGGCTCACCTCACCCTTCGTCCTCATTAGCCCTAGATCTGGCATTGGCAGGATATCCTACCAATGCCAGGTGCAGTAAATATGGCGCAGGTGATTTAGGCCTAATTGCTAAATTGTCACTAATATTTTGCCGTTTTGCAGAGCTTTTTTAAACAATTCGCAGAGCCTAAACTACTGATGATAACCTAGTCATATAACTATTTGTTTTGTTCAGAAAAGAAGGAAATTTATAATAAAATAAAATAAAAGGAATCCCTGTTGGCAGTTTTTTGCAAAATGTGAAAAAAAACATATTTTTAAAAAATTTGAAAAGTTTTTCAAAAGTAGAGTCCTAGCATTTTTACAGTAATCTTTTTACAGACAATCAAAGATATACACAATGTAGGCAATTTATTTCCCTACAATTTACATACCACAACTGTTATTGTTACTAAAGGTAACAATACATTTATTGGAAATAATGCCATATTGTACAAAGCAATAACTGTTTAGAGCTATAACAGTTTAGATTTAGAAGTGGCAGGATTTCCTGCCAATGACTAATTTGACCAGCGCTCAATAACAGCTGATTTCAACAATTATTTGTCAGCTTCCTGAAGTCGTATGACAAAGTTCTTATTACGGATATAAAGAAGAACTCATTTTGTTTCCAATTGTACCAACCGCTTTCTGTTTGGGCCAAAATACAGACACTGGGAGTTTTTTGAAGAACACGTGTTTTATGAGATTTCGCCGCTCGCGAGTCAAAAATGTTTCGCGCGCAAAATTTCGTTCAAATTATAATAGCAGTTACTTGATCTTTTACTGCTACGAGGTTTGTTTTTATATGAAAATGAAAGTTTAGAATCTCCTCTTTAGAATGGTCTCAATATTATTACGTTTCTGGTTCATTTTTAATGTGTTATAAGCAGTTGAAAAAACGACCCAATTGGCAGGATTCCTACACAGCTGGCGCGCACATGCATTGACAGGATATCCTGCCATGGCCAGACGGCTGAATAGTATAAAATCAGGCATCGCCAGACCTAGGGTTAGGCACACTTCTTTCCAAAGTGAACTCCCGTTTCATACACAAAGGTGAAAATAAGTTTTTGAATAGTTAAGAGGTAATTAAACAATTTATTTTATTGTTAAATGGGACTCAAACTGATTCAGTATTGAAGAAAAAAAGCCAGTCTCGTAAATATAAATTATTGTTCTAATGCTAATAAGATTTATTCTCGCATGTGACAACATATAGCCATTTCCAAAGGGACTATACCCAGTGGCAAGATACCTTGTAACAAACACTAAACGCGATAATGGCCCAGCGTTTACGGCCAAAGTAACAGTCAACCCCGAGCAATGTTTTTTTACTACTTCAAGGCAAAGTTCTCCTCGTTGTAATGTCCCTTACACTACCGGATATACCCGGCAGTGCAACTAAACCTCAGAAAAGAATGGAGTGAAGTTCGTACCGTCAAGTTCTTATTTTTATTGCGTACGAATAATTCCGAATGCGGAATTAGAATAGACTAGTGGATTATTTATTCTTTAACGGACAACCAATTTTACATAAATATTTAAATAATAAATTTATAACTTAAAAATTAAATGAAATAATGACTAAATAGACTGTTGACTAAAGTAGAAAATACAAGACTAAGAAAATATCTGAAAAAATGTCACACAACTGGCATTAAAGACGATGAATTAACTGGCATTTAAAGACGACGATAATTATAACACATTATTGAAATCAGCAGTGCGCAGCGAGATAAAACAATAACAAAATAGTTTAACAAGTTATTATAACAACAATAATAACAGAGAATCAAAACTATGGTAATTAAAAATTCTAATATGAATCAATTGCAAATCAAGTAATTGACAAAGTAGGGCCTATAGAACTTAATATTTTTTTAAAAACACGAGTGAAAAATAAATAAAAGCAACATTTACAGTCCTCCCTGATCAGTATATGTATTTATGGTCTCTTGGGACATACATATATTCAATACCTTTGAATTAAGCCATCTGATGTGATCCTGCGATTTACCAAACGTTTATTTCTCTTTATAAGTACTCATCACTTATATTCAATTTATTTTTAACAAATTTTAACTATTTCTAGTGCATTGTAGTGGTTATTGCTAGTTAGTACTTTTTGGTCGTTATTATAAATAGTATCAGTTTACATTTCTTTATAAAAAACCTTTGTTAAGTCTATTAACCTAAAAGAGCTGACGTATAATCTGGGAAGACTATGTAGCTTATCATGTGGTTTTTAATGACATATGTTTTATGTTTTAGTTTTTTACTTTTGTAAACTTTTTATAAGCATAAGTTCATATAGTTTTTGTTTGGGTTTAAAATGGTGTAATATACATCAATCACCATCTTCAAGGAGCAGAATTCGAATCACCGAACGTCAGGTACAATAAAGTCATATTTGTATATCTTATCTAATAACGAAAACATTTGTAACATTTATTTGGGTTTAAACCAAGCGAAACAGATGTTCTGTTGATTATGTAAGATACACCTTGCAGAATTTGATAGATAATGTTTTTATTGTGTGTTTGTTGTTTGTTTTACCAGCATCATTTTATCCATTGCAGATGATACTGATAAGTTATCTGACGCTGTGATAACACGGGGATCGGCTCACAGTAACTACATAGACTATCTGGGATAAGGCAGTTGTGTTTTTGAACAATTATACATCCTGAACTGCAAGTAAATGTAATAAGTGAATCCCAAAGAATGCGTGTTTTGTAACTTTAATTTACTAGACGGAATAAATTCATCTACTTATAAAATTCAATTCATGAATTCAAGTCCATAATTGTAACTTGTAATATAGTCAGTACTGCTTGATAAAACTTTACATTAAAAGTGGTATTATTTTCATGACTTTTTCGTGAAATTAAGCTGTTTTTGATTAATGATGTTTATACTTTTATGGAAACCAAAAGTACACTGGCACTAAGGACATACTTGTTATCCAAGGAAGTAGACCATTCTATGTCTCTGGCTTCAGAGAATATACTAAGGGGCCGTGCATATATTACGTCGCCACTCCCCCGGGGGGAGGAGGGGGTGTGTCACATTGTGACAGACCGTGACACGTTGGAGGGGGGGGGGGTTAAGGGGTGCGTGACGCGTCACGATTAATGGAGTTAAAGCCTGCGAAATTGTCAGTTACAGTGACGAAATACCGTACGCGACAATCCAATTCTTAATAATTAATAAGTGTAACGTGACAGGGGGAGGGGGGGAGTAATGAGCAGCGTGACAGAGCGTGACACAGGGGAGTAGGGGGTCAAAAAGAACTGAATACAGCGTGACGTAATTTATGCATGGTCCCTAAGCGGCCTAATATATAAGTAAGTTTCACTTATGTGGGTTTATTCTTAGCTTTAAACCAATACACGTTTTTAAAGGTTTTAAGCATTATGTACATAATCATTTACTAAGTTAAATTAGTTTTGACATTATTGAAAAAGTAAAATAATATCCCATGTTTATTCTGTGTACTAAATGTAGTAATATATGTAATACATTTTAACTCACTCAAACCAAATATTGATTAAAATATGTAATACTGGCCACCAGGAAACATTCTAAATTGATGGGAAAATATAAAATTACGCATATTACGTGGGTTTAATACTCGTATTTCTCTCCTCAACTGGTAGCTCCCATCGGGTGAGATGCCCACTACCCTAAAATGGGACTAGAGTTATAACGTCGAACTTATTCTAAACAATTTAAGATTTTATCCCAATTTCAATAATGAGGAAACGGATAAGTTAACAACTTAAATTTTGAGCTTCGTTATTTTTAGGATTTCACAATTGAGTACTATAACTAATAAAACTAATAACAATTATTTTAGACTGAGATGACTAAACATATTATAGTGCAGTGAACCAGTATCTACCTGGTAAAGAAGATACGTTTCCTCTTTGAACCAAACAAATTATCAATTATCTATATCTATACTGATATTAGTTAAAAAATTATGCGTTGCTATGTTAGTTTTGAGTTTTAACATAAAATATAATCATATTATATAAAAACTAGTTTGCAAGCAGCACGCTGACATGAGGTAAGTGAATTTCCACTTAATAAACTTAAAAAATCAAAATGAGTTTTAAAACGAACAATGATTAAAATGTTTATGGAAATATGAAAAATATATTTTTGGCAGGTCTGATGCTCCTGCTTCTATTTACCTGCATTGCTGTGAATACAGTGATGCGCTTTATAAGGTTAGGGGAAGGTCCAGTCAAGATTGACAGTAGGTTTAGGGATACTAGGGATGATAAAACTACACCAACATATGAATAACAGGCTTTTCTAAAGTAATCCCACTTAAGACAACTTACTGTGTTAAGTCGATATACATTTTCTTTAATAACTCGGTAAATATTCAAGCAAGAATTATGAGAGAGGGCTTAAAACGTTCGCCTTACTAATTTCCATATTTTTATATGCATTAATTTTACATACGAGGCTTTTTGACCCTTTTTGGGCTCAAAAACTCAAAATTTGAAAAATAAAATCCAAAATAGCGGGTTAGAGTTATCCGATTGTTTTTCCCAACGAACTTGTCCAACTTATTATTAAAAGGAATGTCCTTACCAAAACTACACCAACATATGAATAACAGGCTTTTCTAAAGTAATCCCACTTAAGACAACTTACTGTGTTAAGTCGATATACATTTTCTTTAATAACTCGGTAAATATTCAAGCAAGAATTATGAGAGAGGGCTTAAAACGTTCACCTTACTAATTTCCATATTTTTATATGCATTAATTTTACATACGAGGCTTTTTGACCCTTTTTGGGCTCAAAAACTCAAAATTTGAAAAATAAAATCCAAAATAGCGGGTTAGAGTTATCCGATTGTTTTTCCCAACGAACTTGTCGAACTTATTATTAAAAGGAATGTCCTTACCAAAACTACACCAACATATGAATAACAGGCTTTTCTAAAGTAATCCCACTTAAGACAACTTACTGTGTTAAGTCGATATACATTTTCTTTAATAACTCGGTAAATATTCAAGCAAGAATTATGAGAGAGGGCTTAAAACGTTCGCCTTACTAATTTCCATATTTTTATATGCATTAATTTTACATACGAGGCTTTTTGACCCTTTTTGGGCTCAAAAACTCAAAATTTGAAAAATAAAATCCAAAATAGCGGGTTAGAGTTATCCGATTGTTTTTCCCAACGAACTTGTCCAACTTATTATTAAAAGGAATGTCCTTACCAAAACTACACCAACATATGAATAACAGGCTTTTCTAAAGTAATCCCACTTAAGACAACTTACTGTGTTAAGTCGATATACATTTTCTTTAATAACTCGGTAAATATTCAAGCAAGAATTATGAGAGAGGGCTTAAAACGTTCACCTTACTAATTTCCATATTTTTATATGCAATAATTTTACATACGAGGCTTTTTGACCCTTTTTGGGCTCAAAAACTCAAAATTTGAAAAATAAAATCCAAAATAGCGGGTTAGAGTTATCCGATTGTTTTTCCCAACGAACTTGTCCAACTTATTATTAAAAGGAATGTGCTTACCAAAACTACACCAACATATGAATAACAGGCTTTTCTAAAGTAATCCCACTTAAGACAACTTACTGTGTTAAGTCGATATACATTTTCTTTAATAACTCGGTAAATATTCAAGCAAGAATTATGAGAGAGGGCTTAAAACGTTCGCCTTACTAATTTCCATATTTTTATATGCATTAATTTTACATACGAGGCTTTTTGACCCTTTTTGGGCTCAAAAACTCAAAATTTGAAAAATAAAACCCAAAATAGCGGGTTAGAGTTATCCGATTGTTTTTCCCAACGAACTTGTCCAACTTATTATTAAAAGGAATGTCCTTACCAAAACTACACCAACATATGAATAACAGGCTTTTCTAAAGTAATCCCACTTAAGACAACTTACTGTGTTAAGTCGATATACATTTTCTTTAATAACTCGGTAAATATTCAAGCAAGAATTATGAGAGAGGGCTTAAAACGTTCGCCTTACTAATTTCCATATTTTTATATGCATTAATTTTACATACGAGGCTTTTTGACCCTTTTTGGGCTCAAAAACTCAAAATTTGAAAAATAAAATCCAAAATAGCGGGTTAGAGTTATCCGATTGTTTTTCCCAACGAACTTGTCCAACTTATTATTAAAAGGAATGTCCTTACCAAAACTACACCAACATATGAATAACAGGCTTTTCTAAAGTAATCCCACTTAAGACAACTTACTGTGTTAAGTCGATATACATTTTCTTTAATAACTCGGTAAATATTCAAGCATGAATTATGAGAGAGGGCTTAAAACGTTCGCCTTACTAATTTCCATATTTTTATATGCATTAATTTTACGTACGAGGCTTTTTGACCCTTTTTGGGCTCAAAAACTCAAAATTTGAAAAATAAAATCCAAAATAGCGGGTTAGAGTTATCCTATTGTTTTTCCCAACGAACTTGTCCAACTTATTATTAAAAGGAATGTCCTTACCAAATTTTAAGTAAATCGGGCAAAAAATGTGACCGCTAGAGTGCAAACACATATATATATATATATATATATATATATATATATATATAATATATAAAACAGTTTGAACGACCCCCAAAACGTGTTCAGGGGGTTACGTTATGAACTTCTATGGTGGTCTCGGGCTTAAGTTTCACCGTGCAAATAGTTCACTTTTCCATAGGATATTCACTTGAAACCGGTATATATTTGATTTTCTACTGTACCCATCCCATCTGTCTGGTAGTTTGTGAAAATATAAATCGACTGAACACAGTACGTTGTCTTATGGGGTTTTACATTAGAAAAACCTGTTATTCATTTGTTGGTGTAGTTTTATCATCCCCTATAACCTCACGCCTACTTTCAATCCCGACTGGACTTTCTCCTAACCTTATAATACTCAATATTGTATTCCCAGCATTGCAGGTAATTGAAACCAGGAGCATCAGAACAGCAAGATAAATAAATTTTCAGATTTAAATAAAAATCGGAATAAATGTATTTTTCAATACTGACTTTGATTTTTAAAAGTTGTGTATGTGGAAATTCACTTCCCTCACGTCAGCATGCTGCGTGCGAACTCGTTTATTTGCACATTTCATAACGAGTTGTTGCTAAATCAAACAATAACCGTTGCAGAACTCAATATAACAAAAGTGGGTAGTTTGTAAAGAGTGTACCAAGACAGACACGAGTTATCGAGGACGCCCCGCATATCTTGAGCTATTATCAGCACGAGCAGTTTACGGAGCTCTGCTTACATTTTATGGGGGTTCGGAAATGCTATATGCAGTAAACCGACAAAGTCGTCTCTTTAACATTTATGACATTACATACAAGGTGATGAAGTGAGGCTTCTCAAAAAATGATTGCTACATGAGGGGTAAATAAATGTAAATGTATGTTAAACTACAGTTCGAATGTGTCAGGTGGTTTGAGTTATATGTTATACTTCCAATAAATAAGAGTTAAATATAATTGTGTATTTTAGTAAAACTGTATACGTTAACGTTTGAACTACAACTAGAGTATACATTCCTACTAGCTGTCATCGTACCCGGTTTCACCTGGGTGTAAAACCTGTGGTGTGTGCTGTTTTCTGTGGTTAACCTGTGGAACTACATGAAACACGATCAACTGTTTGAATTTTCATCAGCTCAAACCAAAGTGAATGTCCATAAGAAAACACTGGATTGGAACTTTGACCCCCCATGGGGAAGAGCCCTTTGGAAATTTCTTAAAATCCTTTCTTAGTGGTCACCTACGTTATGGAAAGAGTATACGTGCCGAATTTCGAGGTTGTAGTTGTAGAGGTTTTGGGGTGATCGGTTTTTCGTATTTATAAATATAGATTAAGTTTGGCACATGTTTATTTAACTTTCAATACCAATAGAAATATTCAAAGAAAATGTTATAGGTAGAAGAATATGTAAACTATACCATAATTCTATGAATAGAAAGACCATGCTATCATTACTTATAGCCTTTAGCTTAAACTTTTGTAGCTTCTGATATATTATTTTTTTATTACTCTCACTGTTACTTGAAAATAGAAAACAAAATATTATAGCTGGATTTATTACACCACTAAATATAAAATAGTGAAGTGTTTCATCTCGAAAAAAATTGTTCTTTTTAACAGGTTGGCGGCCTCTGCTTTCCTATTCTTTGCCTAACCACCTGGGCTTCAAGCCTGAGTGTGAAACGTATCGAGCAAAGCAAGAGGTTATCCGAGGCAGCACCAACTAGATTACTGATGAAGTTTACCAGCCAGGACTGGGATTCGAACCCAGGACAGAGCCGCTGCAATGGTTCCGGAGTCGAACACATCTTTAATCAGGCTTGGAATTCCAAATTATCTTGTAATCAATTTTGAATTTATGAAAGAGAGGTGCGCACGAAACACCCACTCTGGCTCATCAACGCTACGCATTCCACATCACAAAACGACAGTTTACAACAAATCTTTCACAGTTACAGCTTGTTGCCTCTGGAACTCTTTGCCCCATACAATAAAATCGATATAATCCCGACCTCGGTTGTTGTTGGCGCTGAAGGAATATTACCTCCATCGGATGACCGCTCACGATGACCGTCCCACATTTTAGCGTGGTGGGACGGTGTGCGCTAGGCCTGGGTGTAGCAGGGTGTGAATGGGAGTGTGCTTGTATTTAATTAATTTATTTTATTTTATTTTTGTTTAAGAATGTACATTAAATATGTAATTTTCCCTTTTTAAATTAATTTAGTCTCAGTAGTTTATCAGTTGTTGTTTTATTTTAATACAAGTTACAGAAATTATTTTAGTTATTTCAGATTAACTGTAAGAAAGGACCTAAGGTCCTAAGTTCGCCTCAACAAAGAAGCATTTTCGTTTCATTTAGTTTCATTTCAAGTCGGTCGCTTTGACTACTACGCCATCGACACACCACTACTCTGTTTTTGTACCCTCATAATAAAAAGGAGGGATATAGAAATATTGATGAAAATTAACCAGAAAATGCTGAAAACAAACGTAAAAACATTTTTTGGAGGATTCTTAAAACCCCAAAATATATGGCTAAAATATCTCAAAAATATCAGTTAACTTTAGTCAGTTATGGATCTGGTGTAGGCCTACCGTTGCAAAATTATTTAAATGTTTTAAGTCAGGAAAAAACGTTCTCATGAATTCCAAAGGAAACGCCATAATGTTTTTTATTATAATCACACCGTTCTGATAAATCACCGCTCCAACATATCCTCTGTAACGACAGTAATAAATTAAAAGGACAGCGGTGCGTTCCAACGGTCACTGAAGGATATCTCGTTCCTACACTGAAACTTGTTCAGTTTAAGTTTGGCCCCTAACTGTCTATAAGGGTTTCCCTTGTTGTTATTCTGCTACTATTTTATAAAACGGAAATGACTTATGTAAATAAACAACCAAGGGGTTGAACTTTATCTTTAGAAAGTCGGATTAGTTTAGTATCTAAAGTAATTGTTTCATCAATACCACAACAATCTAAATCACTTTATTTCCTCATCCGGCAGACGAAACAGGCTACGTTCGGTCGTACTTCTGTTCAATGTGGGTGTGCTCAGTTGCCTTATAAGCCATTGAGTCCATCGCCGTATTTCCATGACTCATTTAATTTAATTGATTTCAACGGCATAATCCTAATACATATCAAGAAATAACGTAATTTATCATCTAATAATTAATAACAATCAGTGAAATATCTGTGATGGTTCAATAAACACGAAACTGAGATTTTTAGTAACGATTTATGACGATTTCAAGCTAGAATAATAAAATAGTACCCTAAAACGATTCAAGATAGATTTAAGAGGAACTTAAGTTCATGCAATAACATGTAACAAGACAATAATTATACAATCGTGCAATAAATAATTACAAAAAATACTCCACCAAGGTTAGCCAACATAGCCTAAGAAGTCAATGCAAAAAAACAGCAAAGAAGCTATGACAATGACAGAATCATTATTAAAAAATATGACAGTAACACTGAGCTTCTGGACAGTCTTTTTTATATGTATTATTGGAACGTATATTCAACACTAATTCACCTTCAGGGCAACTCCAATTGATTTTCAAACCCGGCTATTGAGCAGGTAGTTGTTTATTAACAATTAGTAGTCTTACCAATCCCTTAACATGTCCCAGCAGCGTGGATATATTGAGATTTGTTCGAGTAAACACGTGTTAGTAACTAAATAGATTGATAGTTCAGTAGCTATTTTAAACTCTACAATATTAAAAATTTCATTCATAAATCGAATGTTTCAAAATTAGACTTTACCTGAGGATAAAACCACTCTTGTTCGCATATTTATCTAAATATACGAATTTCATATATTTAAATGGAATTGTTGAATTCGTTTTTGAGATTAACAAGCAAACACACACACGCACGCAACTAAACTCTACTTATATTGTCAGTCTACTTATATTGTCAGTCTACTTATATTGTCAGTCTACTTATATTGTCAGACTGACCTAATGTTAATGTTTTTGAACCTGTGACCTAAGCCAAAAAAACAGCCAATAGCTTTAAATCTGAAACATGTGGGGAGAAAAATTGCTTCATTCAAGATTTTTGGATTACATGCAAAGCTTACTTGAAGCTTCCACGTAGTAATCATATTTTGCTATAGTAAAGTGAGATTTGATAATGTAATTAATTGTTAATAAATGTTTGAATTGAGAAACCGTTAAAAAAAAGAAATAGGAAGTAATATGTGCTTAAAGCTAAATAATAAAACAATTTGCATTCATAGTTTTTTATAAAAGGCAATTAATTTGTATTATTTCAATACTTTTTATGAAATACTAATTCGTATTGTAAAATGCAAAAATTATAGATTTTTGTTCATATGTTGGTCACACGGTAAATTAATTTATGTACGAACGCATTGATTAAAAAACATCTGCTTTTTAGCTTTTACGTTATTGAAACAAAATAATACATATAATATCATTTTTATGTTTGTAAGCATTAAAATAAAATGCACGTAAAGACATGTTTGGCGAAGGAGTTTGCAGCAATCATGAAATAATGAATCCGAGACAGAACGACTTAAGTGGCTGGATCTCTCTTGGGCCTTTTAAATCCCTGACATTAGTACATGTCATCTCCTGTTTTCTATCAAAAGCTATATAAATAAATCAAAATCTGTTTTGATGTAAGTTTTTCAGCAGAGCTTTCCTCAAGAGTGAATATATTACATTAACATTAGTGCCACTATATTAAATACCCCGTCACAGCAAACCTGCGTACTCAGTGAATTTCCAATGCATTTGTATGTGAGGTAATACCACTTACAGCTACTAACCAATTTTCATAAACATATATTCACAAACAGGCTATATATACAATTTGAATTATTCTCTATAAGAATAATATTGGGGCTGAGTACCCAGGTTTGCTGCAACAAGGAACACATAAATAGGTTTTTATGCAAATTGAATAGAACTCAAACAGGTGAAGCCACATACCAGGTTTTATTAATTTATGTTGATAATTAAGGGAGACAAAACATTATACTTATTCTCCATAAGAATAACATAGGCGCTGAGTACACAGGATCGCTGAGTACAGGAAACATCAGCAAATAATTGTTTTGTACAAATATCAATAGACCACAACTAGGTAAAACCACATACCAAGATTCATCAATATACATTCAAAATAAGCTATACTTATAAAATTTATATTAATAACCATACGAATAACATGGGGCTGAGTAAACAGGTTCGCTGCTACGGGAAATATCAGCAAAAAGTTGTTTTGTACAAATATCAATAGACCACAACTAGGTATAGCCACATACCAAGTTTCATCAATATATACTCAAAATAAGCTATATATAACATTTAAATTATTCTCCATAAGAATAATATGGGAGCTAACTGCTACGGGAAATATCAGCAAAAAATTGTTATGTACAAATATCAATACACCACAACCAGATGGAGCCAAATATAAAGTTTCGTCAGTAAACGTTCATAAGTAAGCGAGATATAAACTTGTTCGCTAAACAAATCCCTGAATAAGTTTGTGATCGTGGTTGGCCTGACACATCTAGTGTCCTTAGGCATAATAGGTTAGAGGACTACTCACATGATCAGATATAACTCCACTCACTATTTTTTTAAGACTACAAACATTCCAAATTATAAATGTATATATTCACTTAATCCTATCATTAAATATCATGTCATATACGATTGACCACAGGAAAACAGGATTTTGGGGCTTAACAAGTATTCTCACAGAGACAGTTAGGCTACTCGGATCAGAATTATAACTAATTCAGTCAACTGAGGACTGTACTGATGTACATACATGGCAGCATTTTTCGTTTAGTATACAGTCATTAATTGTGTTGCCTACATTTATTCCCAGATACATTAACTATAGTCTATTTGAAGTAGCTTTAGGATTGACTCTAGCGACACCTGTTAGGACTAATGGACTCAATAAAGCAGTACGTCTCGCCCAGCCAATGGCAGGACAGCTATGGCCAAACGTAACCATAGCAACCCGTCATGCGTCCGGCAAAGCTAGATTGCTTTTTGTTTACTGGTCACCAAATTTGAGACGTCTGCTTGGAGTAAATAAATGTTAGTTTTTTATTCACTCATGAAACTTATAGTAAATGCGCAAATTCCAGTTAAAATGTAAACGTTGTTTGATTCGATTTTGAACCTTTCAAATTTGTATTAAAATATCTGAGGTATTTAATGTGTATTTCCCATCGTTTTTGCAAGCTGATGAAAGTGATTCCAAAATCGCTAGTGTTTCAACATAGCGTCGACTCCTTTTGCTTATGGATTTGGCAACATTTCATGACAACATCTTCCAATAGCTGTCACTTGGACACTAAGTTGGTTGTTAAATAGACCACAATGAAGATGACGTTAGGAAGTACATATTCATGGATAGTTTGTTTTGTTATTTAAAATATTCAAATCAAGGGTCAAAACGTATTCGGTAGTGACAATACCGACTACACGCTAATCTTTCTTATACTGTGCACTTTCTACATCAGTTTATGGGCCTACTCACATTAAAAGCCATTTCATTTTGTATAGGAGTATTGTTTTACAATACTATTCCCTGTTTGGTGTGCATGACGAAAGCGTTTGCGTTTGCGATTGTGCGTTTGTGTGCATGATTGAAGCGAATTATACATTTGAAACTATTATATACTACAATACTGTGTAATTTGTTTTCTGGAAAACTATATTTTAATATTGTAACTACTAATTCATGAAATGTATTTCGATCAATAAGTTTGAATCTTAGTAAGTATAAGTTTCCGGTAGACAGCTATAATTTACGCAGTTCTAAGCACGAGGCCCAAACAAATCCTATTACAAAGACAGCTTTGTACTCAGCTATTGTGAGACTTACAGTGGAGTGGACTGGGCTTTATAGCTGACTTACTTACAATACAGCCGGCAGCTATTAATGAACTAAGGTAAGGTCGCCAGCACACTAAAATATATATATATATTTATTTAAATAAGAAATTGTATTACCTGAACTAGTTTTTACAACGTAGATAGTTAATAATATAATGGAAATATAAATTTATCTACGGCATTTTTTATTTATGCCTAATGCCAATTTTAAGGTAGTATAACATATAAAGGGATGTTTTGGATAATATTAACAATATTAAGGAAAATAATGGTTAATAGAGATACCACCAAGCTAATTATATTTAATACTAGTAGTGTGATCCACACTTAATTATAGACTAACTAATATTATAGATACCGTTAGTCTATAATATTAAGGACATCTAAGAATATTTTATTTTTCAACAATTTTAAAAAAAGGTCCTAGCAGTACATTATTAACAAATGTATAGGCGCTTTCTATCACTGAAACTGGAATTTTAATATGAAATTATTTAGTAGCTATGAATATAATAAATTTTTATGTTTTTACATAAGAACACTTTTGATATAATGGTTAAAGGTGTTCTGCTAGATTAAATGTGTGATTAAACTAGCAATAACGATATTTTTGTCAGTTATACAATATTTTTTCCAAGGAACTGAATATGCAAATTATAATTTTGTTTAAGGAGATGACTAAAGTCATAATAATTGTATCCAAACAAATTATACTTAACCAGCGAGATGTTTAAACTGTTCTAACTTCCACGAGCGAACAACTTTCGTCGCTTGACAATTTATACGCCAAATTAAGCTTGAGAACAAAACAGAATAACAATTTTATCAGTTACAGTGGGTTAGCTAATAGAATAAACAACTAAATTTACAACTAAAAAATGTAGAATAAACCATGGGATAATTTATTAATTCAATCGTATTATTGAAAGGATCAATATAATTAAGGTAAATTTCTTGCTGCTGTTTAATATAAATACTTTATATTTTATGTTTATGATTTCACATAAATTTTTCTCATACAAACCCATTTATGTAAATCTTAAGCTATACAGTAGATTAGGATTAATTAGATACTTAATGGGAAATAATACTTAGAAGAGAATCTAGAAAAAAAACCAATATTTGTCTAAAATCACCGTTCAATTTAAATCGTGACATTTTCTTAGCGTTCCAGGTATAGATTATGAATTAGAGGGGAGGGCGAGAATACAGATTTTTATATGGAGAGAGAGAGAGCATTAGTATTCAATTTGGCCGGCTTGAACCCACGTCTCTCAGGGTCACGTTAGCAACGTCTATCGTTCTATCGTGTTGTATCGGACCCACCGGTGCCCGCGCCGCGTGTTGCGCACATTTTTGAAAATGAATCTATAAAAACAAGTTTATAGTATTTATTGTGTATGCAATTTATAATGTATAGTTTAGTTTACTTAACCAATACTCTACTAGTAGCCCGTCGCGGTTTCGCTCGCGATCATAGTGCAATATTATATTTGAAAAGTTAGATACATTTGTTAAAGCACTTCATCACCCGGAGGAGCGAGCTATGCTTGAAAAGCCAGTCAGTTTTCTTCAAAATGCCTATCTTCACGGTTCCTCTACAAGGCGAGCATATTTACTTTGTTTATTTGCTCGTTTTGTTTTATTTTGGACATGTCCTCTTTAAAGTCAATTATTCTGTCTTAATTTGTAATGGTTCTACAAATGTATACATAATCTATATATTAAATTTGTGTATGCATTGTTTCTAATCACTATTCTCACAAAAATCACATACTGATACTTTGACATGTGAGTGTTCTTTTTACAATTGGCCGGTTTTTTTGAACAGCTGTTAAGATAATTTTGTTTTTATTTACAAATCTTAACCCTAATCCCAATGTTGTTTTTTCGAAAACGTTTTATACACAACTATGTTTTTCCGGGGATAAGGCCTAATTAGAACATATTTCTTTACCCAGAAATTTTGTGGTTTCAACGTTTGGAGGGCACTAAAGCAGTTTTGGAACAGGGGTAGACAAATTTCGTAGTTTTATTGTGATATATTATCTATTTTTCTAACGAAGGCATGCTCAATCGGTCCGGTTAACTAATAACGGTCAGTGTCGTTTGAATTAAAATGTTAAAGGTCATCGGAACAAAGGACATAAGGGACGGTAAGAATAGGCTTAGTTCTGCTTATGATACATTCCCATTGCCTGATGTCTTTCTACAAATTCGTTGTTCAATCGGTCTAGTAAGTAAATGTTTAGTATGGAAATTTTGAAAATCATTAATAGGGCCGAGTCTCATTGGAACGGGAATAAGCCCATAACTGATTTTTGGGATGCACCTAACTTCTTCCAAATATTTGCTCAATAACTCATGTAGTTTGTGCATGATGGCCTTAAAAACACATGACAAATACAGCATTAAAATCACAATGCTTAAATAGACAAACTGAGCTTTAAATACCATGTAGCAAGGGCTTATGTGTTCCCTACCCGATGTTTCGTTGCCGTGCCGTTATTTTATATTGTTTAGTATACCGTTGTGGAGTAGTTAGTAAAGCACGTGTTTCCTCCATTCTGTATTAAAAGATAAATTATTTGTCTAAATGCTCATTAGAGCTAATATGTTGAATTCTACCTACAGTGAAAGGTTGAGTAACCTGTACCTATAATATCTTCTTTGGAAGGTCCCATTGAAACTCAAAGATATTTAGGAACTAAACATATTTTATTTATATAGATAAATACTTTCCTTACTTGTAACATCTGGTAATGCTAATAACCTGTCCATAATTTTGTGTTATCAGCTGCAATTGAAATAAAATTATTCCCCATGTTAATCTTATGGGCAAAAAACGAACTTTGAGGGCAGCTCGTGCCCTTGGGAATAAGAAATAAAAAAAATTAAAAACCTTATTGCATAACTACGAACTGAGACGATTTTTTTACACTTCAAACATTAAAATTGACCAAGAAATAAGGGAGGAGTTGCGTTTACAAAAAACCGGTTCACATATTATATATAAGGATTGCTTAGTGTTAGTTTAAAAATCTATTTTGTACGATTTTCAAATTAAATTTTCACATCAAATAGCTTATTCACAATATACCATCGATAGTAAATAGGTAATAGATTGTTGACAGCTGAAAGGATAGAAAAATATATTTAGATTATGTAAAGTTTAAAATTAGGTGGATTTTCAATCTAATATGGCATTTTATATTGAGAAACTAAACTTTAAAAACACTAAGTTCTATACTTCAACAGTTTTTCCTCGCCTATTAACAAATGAGTACTCACAAAGAAAGGGAACTTCTCCTGTCTAAAAGCAATTTATAAGCATAACAATATGACAGTTATCGAAGTTTTTCACAGTTAAACAAATTTGGATGTAAAAACAAAGTCTACATCAAAATAGTTTAATTGTGGAGCCCAGAATACCATTTAGTTCATTAACTAATCACGAACCATATTAGTCTCCCTGAAATACATTTTAGATACGTATCCTCCACTAGTTAGCTGCATTTCCAATCAAAGTTTGACGATATATTTCCAAGAGAATCCACTACTTCGTACGTTGTCCCCGAAGTCTCGTAATCTGACACCGCCCGGGGACTCTGTTTCTCATCATCGAGCTGTAAATTCGATTGGATTCATAGAACTTGATTGAGTAAGTGAAAACTGTAATTTATATTTATTTTACATCGTTAATATGCATATGTATATTGTTAATATAATGGAGTAATATCTCACTTTGTAAATTAAGAAACATTTTACCGTTCTAGGAATAAGTTGTATACAATCTTGTAATGTTTGAGTCTCATGTATCATCCGCATAAGTGGTATCATTTTTGGCATTCCTGACACCCCAGATCAACCACATACACTTAACTAGTGAATTTCCTGTGGAAAAGTGAACTATTAGCATGACTTGCACGGTGAGACTGAAGCCCGGGACCACGATAGAAGTTCCTGACGTAACCCCATGAACACGTTTTCAGGGGTCTCTTGAAACTTTATATATATATATAAATCTTTATATATTTGTATATATATATATATATATATATATATATATATATATATGCGTGTGTGTGTGTGTGTGTGTGTGTGTGTGTGTGTGTGTGTGTGTGTGTGTGTGTGTGTGTGTGTGTGTGTGTGTGTGTGTGTGTGTGTGTGTGTTCACACTCTAGCGGTCGCAATTTTTATCCGATTTACTTCAAATTTGGTAGAGACATTCATTTTTATAATCAGTTGGACAAGATCGTTGGGCAAAACAATCGGAAAACTCTAACCTCCTTTTTCGGGGATTTTAAGTTTTCAAATTTTGAGTTTTTTGCCCAAAAAGGGTCAGAAAAGCCCTGAATGTACACTCATGTACGTCAAAAGACAAAAATTGTAAGCCATCCCTCATCATTCTAGCACAAGTACTTACCGAGTTATTAAAGTGAATGTTAATTTTCAAAATTCAGTACGTTGTCTTATGGGAATTTTACACTGGAAAAGGCTGTTTTTCAATATCGTTTTATCACTCCCCATACCCCTATACCAACTTGTTATACCGACAATACCTCCTCCTAACTTTATAATGTACAACATTGGCATCCTAATAGTGAATTTAAGTATAACCAGGAGCATCAAAACAGCCAAAAAACAAAATTTTCAATTTTCAAAAAATTGTAACCAGTGTTGGTTTAAACCCTTTATTTGATCTTTTTAAGGTTTTAATGCGGAAATTCACTTCCCTCACGTCAGCGTGCTGCGTGCGATCTTGTTAAAGTTAGCAAGGATTATTTAGTGTATTGTAAGCCATAACCCTATATCACTAGCATTGAGTACGTGCATGTACATGGTTGTTAACTTATCTCTGAACCGAATACATGTTGTTAAAGAGAAATTACTCCACTATAAGGCCAAATTAACAATTTTAAAAGTATTAGAAATCACAGTTTTCACTTGGTAGTTTTGTCAAATCTACTAGACATCTACCAAAACAATCAACTCCAAAAAAAACTTCATCGTGACACCAAAACAATTAACACCGATACCTAAGGCTACAAAACTCATGCTTAGGCCACAACCTAGGTTGTTTCTTATCAATATTCAAGATTATGTTAAATTATTAGAGAAAATATGTAATTAAATAATCCTTCTGCAATACCAGTACATTTTCTTCGGAAAATCTGCCCCAAAAGTAACAAATACATTTATTCTGGGATGTACAATAGTAACAAGTAGGTATCTCGTCTTATACAAGAAATACTATACTTACTACATAGCGATTAAGATGTAATATCCATTTATTTCAGGACTTTAGTATAGTTAAATAATAATATTTTAATGGATAAAACCCTTTATATGTAGAGTAATGATTGTTTAAATTTAAAAAAAACCGACAGCATTTTAGACCCTGGAGTATAAATATTTATTGTGCTTAAGCATTCATGCACTCAAATGTGCTTCTGGAATAATTTCTTCATTTGGAAACCCGCCTTATACAGTTGACTACGGTGGGAGGGTTGGGTAAGGTTGGGTCACGTTATTGATAAATATAAAAATATGTCATGAACTAACCTAACCGCCACAACACGCTGTTACGGGTAGGAGGTCGCAGCGGTGCATCAGCAGCATAACCGCCGTAACACGCTGTTACGGGTAGGAGGTCGCAGCGGTGCATCAGCAGCATAAACGCCGCAACACGCTGTTACGGGTAGGAGGTCGCAGCGGTGCATCAGCAGCATAACCACCGCAACACGCTGTTACGGGTAGGAGGTCGGAGCGGTGCATCAGCAGCATAACCGCCGCAACACGCTGGTACGGGTAGGAGGTCGCAGCGGTGCATCAGCAGCATAACCGCCGCATCACGCTGTTACGGGTAGGAGGTCGCAGCGGTGTATCAGCAGCATAACCGCCACAACACGCTGTTATGGGTAGGAGGTCGCAGCGGTGCATCAGCAGCTTAACCGCCGCAACACGCTGTTACGGGTAGGAGGTCGCAGCGGTGTATCAGCAGCATAACCGCCGCAACACGCTGTTATGGGTAGGAGGTGGCAGCGGTGCATCAGCAGCATAACCGCCGCAACACGCTGTTACGGGTAGGAGGTCGCAGCGGTGCATCAGCAGCATAACCGCCGCAACACGCTGTTACGGGTAGGAGGTCGGAGCGGTGCATCAGCAGCATAACCGCCGCAACACGCTGTTACGGGTAGGAGGTCGCAGCGGTGCATCAGCAGCATAACCGCCGCATCACGCTGTTACGGGTAGGAGGTCGCAGCGGTGTATCAGCAGCATAACCGCCGCAACACGCTGTTATGGGTTGGAGGTGGCAGCGGTGCATCAGCAGCATAACCGCCGCAACACGCTGTTACGGGTAGGAGGTCGCAGCGGTGCATCAGCAGCATAACCGCCGCAACACGCTGTTACGGGTAGGAGGTCGCAGCGGTGTATCAGCAGCATAACCGCCGCAACACGCTGTTATGGGTAGGAGGTGGCAGCGGTGCATCAGCAGCATAACCGCCGCAACACGCTGTTACGGGTAGGAGGTCGCAGCGGTGCATCAGCAGCATAACCGCCGCAACACGCTGTTATGGGTAGGAGGTCGCAGCGGTGCATCAGCAGCATAACCGCCGCAACAGCTGTTACGGGTAGGAGGTCACAGCGGTGCATCAGCAGCATATTCATTCTTATTTAGAGTTACATCCATAAGTTGAAAGCTTTAACGAAATTGTATAAATCAATATGCATGAATTAAAAGTATTTGCCAAGCACTGTACGAAAAACTTCAACAATACAATGAACTAAGCCTATTTAGACTCATAAATAAATTCCTAAGATTAACCTTTTTTTAACCTGAACTGCCCGTCACAATAGGCTATACACCTGTGACAGCGAGGTACCGTCACTGCATTACTAGCCATTACATTACAAGCCAAAGGTGACCGCTCATGATCTTACAGGAGTCGGCCGGGATCGGGATGGAAATTAATTTGTTCGATGAAAATCCAGTTTGAGTACATGAACATCGCGATTTGTATACTAACACTGAAAGTTACACATGATTTTACGACATAATTAGAGGTTAAAAAAATTTGTATTTAAAACCAGAAGATGAAGAGTTTATTCAGTAATACTATTCCAAAAGCCATTTTCCGATAAAAAAGTCCCTGCGCCGTAAACCTTATTTAGTGAGCACGCGTCGCCGATAACTCCCAAGACGCTATACTGAGCGCTGAGTCGAGTCCTTCACTGTGATTAGACTTTAACTTTGATTATTCAATACTTTGAATATCACCTTGCAAGTTTCGGGTATTACTTTTCAGAGGCACGGTTAAGAAATAAACGTTGAAAGTTCTAAGTTGTTGTAAGTTATACCAGTTGCAAAGGAATTACCAGCAAGTCGTTCATCGGAAGATATTGCTTTTCTCATCATTGTATTTCCTTTTCATATATGGAGAACCCATTTTCAATAATTTGTTATAAGTACCCTCAGTCGTTCTAAGTAGTTCCTTCAGTCAGAGAGTTCACTGCTTTTAACCACTCCACTTTGGATAACTTTTTTCATTAGCCTGACAATACCGACACCACTTACTTCTAGGTTTTCTTTTCCTCTTGACACTTGTTGCAAGACAAATAACCTACACAAACCAAAATAGTAACTCATCCATTAGATGGAATAAACAGGTATTTATATTCAACCTCACAACACTATAGACAGAACTGCAGTAGTTTGAGGCGAAGTAGCAGGAAAAGACGGAACGTGTGAATAGCACGCCCCATCTCCGACAAAACGTAGCGATTTGTCGTTATAGATAAGTCGCTATGTTTTATCGTAGCGTGTATTTCCACCTTTACTGTTCCCACGCTAGTCTTATGTATATCAAATATTTACTTACTAATAACGACCCTTTTGGCAGTTTCATTCTTACTACACTTTTTATTTTTACTTAAACGTTTCGATGCCACTTTGGACATCTTCATCGGAAACCAAGCCCCCTATATGCCTGCTGTTATAAATACCGATGAAGATTTCCAAGGTGGCATCGAAAAGGTAAAAATAAAAAGTGAAGTAAGAATGAAACTGCTACAAGTGTTCACGCAACAATGGTTTATTTAAGTTTAAGAATTGAAATATTTACTTGTTAAACCAATTGATGTGCAACTTTGTTGGAGTAGGCTGTTGGTAATACACTAAGAATGAACATAGGAATATTCCCGTTTCAAAATTATTTTTTGGCACTGTGATTTTAGAAATTCCTATATTTGCATCACGTACCAATACAGGATCAGTTGAAATGATTTTTTTTATCTAGGTAGAAATTCGCCAAAATACCAAACGTGGCCTGGATCCCATCCAAAAACAATACAAAGGTCTTTGCCCCCCTGGATTTTAAAATGTTCTTACTATCATTATCGACATTAACTTGTTTTTCCTATTGATGGGATATATCGTCCACAAGTAAATACCAACAACAACAACAATATGTTAAACTAAACATCCTCAGCTCCAACGCGAGTCCCGCACCGCCCCGAGGAGGTCCGCTATATGTCTTCAAGTCTGTCACATCCAAACATCCGTTTATCACAATCGATCAAGGTAACGTTCATCGGGATAGGTTATTTAACCCATCTAAGTCCATTAGTGAATTTATTGGCTAGAATGATGTTACGCATCCACAGCCTCAAAGCGAACGTTCATTTCCCAGTCTTCCCTTTCACGCAAAAGCATCATTTCATCACAATATTGACGAACGGACGTTTGTCGGGTTGGGTTAATTATATCACCCGTATCAGAGTCTACTAATAGATATTGCTTGGCCAACAGCGTTTTGCGTATCAACAGCTTCAAATTAAGTGCTACCGCCACGAGGAGGAGCATTATATATCTTCCATTGTCACGTACAGACATCCGTTTATCACATTCAACGAACGCAACGTTCATCGGGTTTCTCGGCTCCACATAGAGATATAGGATTTAAGATTGTACAGGCATAACTGAACCACGTGATGGAGAAATGTTTGTATTTTAACAAATTAGTTTTGAGGATGATTATATATTTAACTGGTAAACTGATATAAATCGATACAAGAAGAATAACAAATACAAATTTAAATTGTATTTGTTTATTTTGATGCTATTATTTTATTATTTAAAAGAAAATTATAAAGTTCTTTGATGTAAATTGGAAGTTAGTGTCAGCTATTATTTATTCATCCAAGAACAAGATCATGTATTTACAATTTGTAGGAGCTAGTCTATGAATAAATAAACATCATCAAAATTACACTTTTTTAATTTTAATGTTAAACTTTTTCCCAAACATATATAACTTAAGCCTATATTCTATATGTATATCTGAATTCGCCAAATGAATTTGGGAGCTAATTCCTCTCATTAATAGTGTGGTGAGGAGGCGTATACGGTCCATATCAGTATTACCTAAGGTACCCCTAAGGTACCCTTAAGGTAGTCCCGACTGTCGGGAATATGTAATGTCGGGTCATCAAAAAAGGTCAAGTCAGATTCTAAAGGTCAAAATCGATTTCTTACGGGAGAGCGTCTCGCAAAATCACGACGGACCGTCACAGAAGTAGTAAGAGACGATTTAAACCGCTCAGCCCGGAATTGACTCAGCGAGAACCCGTTCAGTTTTTAATGTTTCATGCCACAATTCGAGAACTCCCCTACCCAGCAGGATGCGATGGAAACCGCTCATTCCGGAATTGAATCAGCCCGGATCCTAATAAGTTTTTTTAATATTTCGCGCATTGCATTTTAGTTTGTTCTTTTCCTCAACAAACAATAAGATGCGGCAAAGCCTATTTATGTAAGATATTTTGCCAAATAATAAGGTAACTGCAAATATCAATTATATCGGTTTACTTATCCCAAAGGATTTGTTATGAAAATGTTTGTAACTTTGATCAAAACTTTGCCAACATGATTTTAGGCAAACCCTTAAAAATATCTTACTATCTGTAAATCTTTCATTGATCGTGTAAATTATACAATAGTTCCATCTACACCTCACAAGAATCTGTGTGGAAATAATGCTATATAATTTCGTAGCTGTAGTAAACCTTTTTTGAAGTTTGTATAATTGAAGGCCATGTTTTACCCGCTGAGTCTTGGCCACGATCGATTTTCATTTCGATATAAAAATTCAAGAAACTAGGCCAGACCAGGGCCAGCGAGAAAAACTAGTACTATCTACTCTCGCCGGTTCTGAGGCCAGACGATCCCAATTACTCCGGGAAGAATCTTGGAGAGCGGGAAACATTTATTTGGGCTGCATTCTGTGGACAAATTAACGAACGATTACGACTACAGAAATGGTTATATAATCTCCTGACTACAAAAAATATCATCTGTCATGGATAAACGTTGCAACTTTGAAGGATAATAGCATGAAGCCCCGAGATAATCTTGGATATTTACTGAATTTTGACACATGTAGGAAATACTAAAAAATTTTAATTTGCAATTTGTTAGAGTTTTGTCTAATGACACCTACAAATTTGGCAAAGCGAATTCTCCATCTGATCATAGCCATTAAAAAATTAGCGTTTTATCATAGTTTCTCTTGTAATTTACGATGTACATACTCATACAAAAATTTAATTGGAGTAGTCTAATAATTTTTACATAAAAGTATAAATCTACAATTATAACTTTAGCCTCTAAATAGACAAATATGGCATCAATTATTTCGGTTACAAAAAATACTAAAACTTCTAATATATTTATGTTAATATAAAGATGAAATGCTTAAATATTCTTGGATTTAGTAAAAAAGAAAATCTTTACTTCCGACATATGTTTTATAACAGATACTCTTTTTTGGGATTTTCTGTTTTTGTCTTAAAGACTACCATTCTTTTTTTAAACCCTATTCTCTTTCTTTGTCAAAACTTTGCAATTTTCTAGCACATGCATTACATGCAAGAAACTTGTTCCTGTGCATTTACATTTATATTACATGGCAGTTAACGAATTGGGAAGCTTTAGCGAAAATGGCAGGGGTATTAAGCAGTTTACCATGGTTAAATTGCATCAAAAAGTCAAATGTTTTAAAACATAACAAGCAGCTTATTATTACAAAATTACTCAACAAGGCACTTTATATAGTTGAAATAATTGGATGCTCAAAGTGATACTATTGAGCACTAATTTAGCATTTGTAGTGCGATGGATTACGACAAAGTGTATTAGGGGTGATTTACATGTTTCTAGCTTTTGAATATATAGGCCTAAACACTTATTGGTCACGTTCGTTAGTGATATATTTGTACAATTAATTTAATTTGTTGTTTAACACATTTGTAAACTAATGAAAAATTAAGTTTTTATGTTAGTTTATTTATTTTATATTAATAAGCTTATCTTGATTTAAATACAGAACTTTGTGGAAAACCTTAACAAATCCGATTAAAACAAAGACGGTATTGTAGGCTCCTTTTGTCTGATTCACAATGGAGCAGTCCCACTCCGATCCGGGGCTCTACTGTTGACTTTGGAAACGCATAACGATGTGATTTATGGAAACGCTATGATTCTTAAAACTATTGAGTTCGCTAAACACTATATTCCGGGGCTCTACTGTTGACTTTGGAAACGCATAACGATGTGATTTATGGAAACGCTATGATTCTTAAAACTATTGAGTTCGCTAAACACTATATTCCGGGGCTCTACTGTTGACTTTGGAAACGCATAACGATGTGATTTATGGAAACGCTATGATTCTTAAAACTATTGAGTTCGCTAAACACTATATTCCGGGGCTCTACTGTTGACTTTGGAAACGCATAACGATGTGATTTATGGAAACGCTATGATTCTTAAAACTATTGAGTTCGCTAAACACTACATCCCGGGGCTCTACTGTTGACTTTGGAAACGCATACCGATGTGATTTATGGAAACGCTATGATTCTTAAAACTATTGAGTTCGCTAAACACTACATCCCGAGCTGACCCGTAGTCGATTGATAATCTGTAGCATGAATATACTAACGAATAGTTTGTAGGAAATTGAGCTAACGGAACCCCCTCTCAGTACATTCGAAACTAAAGAAATATTATTGATCTGAAGAGTATAAAATCATATCAAATTTCGATAAAAAATTGTGTTTAATGTGTATTTTATTTGCTGGTTAATCTATTAAAATAAATGTAAGCTGTAGACTGAAGTGATTTCAACGTCCATATTCAAAAGCTTCCTCCTAAAATATGCGTTGTGTGGAGAGCTTAGTTGCTTTTTTAGTTTAGTCTACTCTAGACCAACTCTAGACCACTTTAAATATACCAGAACCATATAATCAGAACCAGCTTGTGTGGAAGCTTTATATGTAATCTTAAATTAAGCAAATTACAATAAACACTTTTCGAAGTAAATTATAATTTATTGCATTTGGAGCCATTCTTATTGAGAAATGTTTTTACTGTGGTACAATTTTCAATATGTTACATCATGCGGAATGTTATGTTAATAAATTATAGGATAAGGTGATATGATCTAATAACATAGTGAGCGATTATTTACTCGACTAGCTAAATTACTACCAAACTAATGCCACCATTGATATTCTGTAGCACAGAATAACAGTGTCTTAGACACAGTGGAGCAAAAAATCTTTACTTATTTATTAGAATATTTATTTCATCAACGTCAGAGTTTTTTTACATGCAAAACAAATTCATAAAATGATATTCAAAATAGTTCTATCTAAAAAAAAGGTATTTGGAAAGCTGATTATATACACTTTTATACATATGACTAGATTGAAACAACAATAACAAATGAACAGGAATAACAATAATAAGTGAATAATAACAATAAGAAATAAACAAAATGGCATAGTAAGTAGTAATAAATAAAATTAGAAATAATTATAATGTATAGATGCAACAACAATATTTGTTAGTAGATTAATTATCATGTATAAAATAAACCAACAGTTTCATAAACTGAGGTAAGGATTTTGGTTTTACGGGACGTGGATGGCTCTCTGGACATTGTTGCCCACAACATAATATACCATCTATGTCTCATTTGGCTCGGGGAACGATATGGCTGGGTATAATACATATAATCCTACAAACATACATTTTAGTAGATTGGAGTCGACGCATTTAATTACGAAGCATATTAAAATCAGGAAAAGGGCCGCTTTGCGTTTGCTGGTTTGAAACCGAGCAATTTTGCAATCGTGGGTATAAAGTTCCATTCACAAACGAATAGTCTATTAAAGAAGTGATATTTCATAGCCTTTACTTATGTTTATTTGAGACTCAACCTGTAGCCCCACGATGCAACATTGACCTTTCGCCCCTGCACTTTACTGCCATACCACCACTTTACCACATGGCCCTTCGTCCCTTCATAACACCTTCATTTATAACGAACGAAGCTCTTGGCTTCCGCTCATGTTTTATTGTACATGGCAGTTTGGTAAAAAAGAGCGAAATATGATCCAAGTTCAGCATTCTGAGACATAAAACATTATACTTATCCTTTATAATCCATTATACAAACTAATACCTGTGTAATCGTACATCCTGAACCAATCTTTTGATTTTTAAACGTGTTTTACAGTTTTAAGAACTGTTAAGCGCACAATTTAACCGCGTGCAGTTAAGGGAAAATTTACTAAATAACTTCTTTATTAAGACGTGTTGTTTTTATTATTACGGGATGAAATTAAAAATGGTTTTACAAACTTCAAAATATATTTACTCTTTTACTGTATTCATATACAAAACATTAAATGTACCTAAAAGATGGCAATGGTAAATGGCAATCGATTGCGACCGGCACCACTCATCATTGGTATCATCATTGCGATCATCATTGGGATCATCATTGGGATCATCATTGGAATCATAATTTGGTTCTTGCAATGGCCTTGATATATAAGCCTTGTACAATGGTCAACATTAGTTACCTACAGCATTTTTGAGGCTTATGCAAATTACTCTACAATTATTGGGTGATTCTTATAAAATAACATTTTATTACTAATTTTACAGAAGAGGGCTGTTAGATTTATGAGTGGGCTAAGACCCACATTTTAGTTCCGAGATTTTCGAAAAGAAGTATTTATAAATTTTCTCATTCTGACAATTCCATCCCCATACATTTTTGAAATACTCGAGTAGGTATGCAAAATCTACGAACAATATTAACTATCCCGCTTACTACAGCACCAAATATAGAAGCTTAATTTTATACATTTGAAGTCATCATATTATTTGTTACTAACGAAACGGAACTTCAACAAGAGACTACAATCTGTCCCAAAACAAGTTTTCCTGAAACATCTTTAAGTGGGAATGAGATTATGCTCGATTTGTATCCAGTTGTAGGTTCCTTTTTAACGACAGTAATTTTAGCGTACTGTATGTTTTAAAAAAAATTCACTTATAGTAAAATATGGGTTATTTTAAGGGGTTTAAATTTACTAAATGCAAATTAGCTATAAGTCTTCATAAAGTGTTCATGTGTGTTTTTTTATTATTGTTTTAGGAAACCGAAGAATTAAATAGATATAAAGCCAATATAACTTTCCATGGACGAAATTTACTTTAAAATCCAAATAAGTAAAATCTGTAAACTCATTCTATAACATTTAAACATAGAATTCTACTTATCAAATTAAAAAGATAGTCAACAGATAATAATGATAATTACACGTTTTAAACACTCAATGTAAACAAAACCAACTGACAACTAATACATATTTTAAAATAACAAAATAATCTGCTGTTACAATGATTTTGAGATTTATTGTAAACAACGGTTAAGCATATAGGTTGTCCAAATATAATGGTTGGTAATAAAACTTATGAATCTACATCACCCGACAACCTAAAACAATCAGAGAGCATATGTGCGTAGTAATGCTCATTTATGAAAACTTATGAAAGGCAAAAATAAATAAATGTGTACGTATTTTACACATGGAATAATTATTAATTAATTGGCATAAAAACTTTACCTCTGAATAGGTTCCCAAACACAGGCATCGAAACTGACACAAGTAAAAACACTAGTTAATTATTTTAGGATACCAAACCCTTTTTTTGTAAGAGTTGCAACGATATAACGTAATATATGATTGAAAAACTCTTACCTAGTAAATATGTACTACTTGAATGATGACAGTGTAAGATTAAGCCTCGTATGTGTCACACTTAGTTTTTTTAATTTTGTTAAATTTCAATGCCGGAAACTTTTTAAGAGTACTTTTTCAAGGGAAATCTATCGGGACACCTTGAGTGGATATCCCAGTTGCCAAATCTATCCGGACACCTTGAGTGAATATCCCAATCATCAAATCGATCCGGACACCTTGCGTGGATATCCCAGTTGTCAAATCTATCCGGAAACCTTGAGTGGATATCCCAGTTATCAAATCGATCCGGACACCTTGAGTGGATATCCCAGTCATCAAATCGATCCGGACACCTTGCGTGGATATCCCAGTTGTCAAATCTATCCGGAAACCTTGAGTGGATATCCCAGTTATCAAATCGATCCGGACACCTTGAGTGGATATCCCAGTCATCAAATCGATCCGGACACCTTGAGTGGATATCCCAGTCACCAAATCTATCCGAACAACTTGTGTGGATGTCCCAGTTGCCAAATCTATCCGGACACCTTGTGTGGATATCCCAGTCATCAAATCGATCTGGACACCTTGAGTGGATATCCCAGTTGCCAAATCTATCCGGACACCTTGAGTGAATATCCCAATCATCAAATCGATCCGGACACCTTGTGTGGATATCCCAGTTGTCAAATATATCCGGACACCTTGTGTGAATATCCCAGTTGTCAAATCTATCCGGACACCTTGAGTGTATATCCCAATCATCAAATCGATCCGGACACCTTGCGTGGATATCCCAGTTGTCAAATCTATCCGGAAACCTTGAGTGGATATCCCAGTTATCAAATCGATCCGGACACCTTGAGTGGATATCCCAGTCATCAAATCGATCCGGACACCTTGAGTGGATATCCCAGTCACCAAATCTATCCGAACAACTTGTGTGGATGTCCCAGTTGCCAAATCTATCCGGACACCTTGTGTGGATATCCCAGTCATCAAATCGATCTGGACACCTTGTGTGAATATCCCAATCATCAAATCGATCCGGACACCTTGTGTGGATATCCCAGTCATAAAATCGATCTGGACACCTTGTGTGGATATCCCAATCATCAAATCGATCCGGACACCTTGTGTGGATATCCCAGTCATAAAATCGATCTGGACACCTTGTGTGGATATCCCAGTTGCCAAATCTATCCGGACACCTTGAGTGAATATCCCAATCATCAAATCGATCCGGACACCTTGTGTGGATATCCCAGTTGTCAAATATATCCGGACACCTTGTGTGAATATCCCAGTTGTCAAATCTATCCGGACACCTTGAGTGTATATCCCAATCATCAAATCGATCCGGACACCTTGCGTGGATATCCCAGTTGTCAAATCTATCCGGACACCTTGAGTGGATATCCCAGTCACCAAATCTATCCGAACAACTTGTGTGGATGTCCCAGTTGCCAAATCTATCCGGACACCTTGTGTGGATATCCCAGTCATCAAATCGATCTGGACACCTTGTGTGGATATCCCAATCATCAAATCGATCTGGACACCTTGTGTGGATATCCCAGTTGTCAAATCCGTCATCTCTTGAACCGAAACCAAGACGCTAACCGTTAGGCTACTGAGACACCCAATTAATACATTAAAAATAACTGGTTTCCAAACATAATTGGTTGATCATTTTATAATTTATACATTTATTATACACTATCAAAAATAAATTAAATAACCAAATAAAGTATATTGATGGTATTTTTTGTCAAACTGAATTCCTGTTCTATTACTAACCAATCATTAAGTAATATAACTCACTAGAGAGAGATACGATTAAAACAACGATCAAAACGGTAAAAAAAAACATGAACTCTACATTTGAAGAATATTAAATGAAAATAATCACAGTCCCAGAGGACAGTAAATATTTTTATAAAAAATAATTATTCTTCAAGTCCAAAGTTAGAGTTTTTTAATCGTCAAAGTTTGAAGATTATTAAAATGAAACTTGTGTAATTAATACCTCGAACAGACAAATCTACTTGATTAAATAACTGAAACATGTATACGACCAGGAAAATTATTAATGTTATCTTCGAAAGTAGCCTGAGGCACAGCTTCAGTAAAGATCAAAGCTACTGTTGAAACGAAGCAGCTTTACATCCCATTACTTTAATCTCGGATCATTAGTAAAGGCAAAACATGAATGAACAAACGTTTTCAGTCTTAGGTTTGGGGTTTCAAATTTAAATTTAAGTTTTATATACTAACCTACACACCGAGTTCATACCATCAATATACTACATTATTTGAATCGCAAGCAAGTTTATATTCTTGTTATTTTTTTGTAAAATACGTTTCAACAATTTGGATTTCAGATAACAGGCTTTGTGATTATAGCTATCATGGATTACTGAATTGGCATACACGATGAATTGGCTAATAAGATCATTCGCCAAAAGGTTAAAGGATACCTAGAGGAAATCAAATTCATTAAGTATTTTTATTATACAAATTTTACATTCTCCATTTATTTTATTTTGCAAAAGAACGAAATGCTACAAAGGGAGCAGAATGCATAAACATCTACAAGCTATTTTATTTTTATTAAATAAATAAAACAAAATGTGAAGGAGAAAGTGAGGGATAACTGTCACAGACAAATGAAAGAGAAGCCTTGAATAGGAAAAGTTGAAACCCAATTAGTACTCTAGGCATTAAAAAGACAGGTGCGGGCTACGTATTTACATAGGGAGAAGGACATAAGGTACAGATAGAGCGGTACAGATTGGGGACATGGCTGTGGCAGTGCAGGAAAGACGATAACGAAAACCGAGTATGTGAGATGTGCGACGAAGTAGAAGACAGCAGTCATGCGTTCAGAAACTGAAAATATTTGTCAATCGTGAAAAATATACGACATGAAGAATTCGCTCGGATATTAAAGGAATGCTTTGAAATACTAGACACATCACAAAAGTCAGACATTACAAATAGATTAATCATTGTTGAATATGTATAATATATTTATATTTGATTTAAAACCTTTTAATTTTGTTGGAGTTTGAGATATTATAAAGATATGCACAAACTTTTGTTATGATATTTTGAAAGTTTAAGACAAGTTATTTTGTTGTTTGTTGTTTAATAATGCATGTGTGTTTGGATATATTTAATAAAGTTTCAAAAAGTTGGAATGTTATGTAAAGCTCATATGCTTTATTAAGGTGCGAGGGCTGGCGAACTAGTCCACCAATTTCTCGACCTGTTAATTACCACACATGCACCATTAAACTCGAGGTCCAATGGTAAATCGGAGAATCCCATGACCCGTAGCCATCTTTGATGTGTTGGTTTAGTAAAGTTAATACAGAAAAACCTAACGTCAGAACCTAGCGGCAACAGGATGGGTCGAAACTTTTAGAGCAAACTCAAAACATAACCTGATTCCCTACCATTTAAATACAATGATAAAGAATGTTAATTTTGAATTTAAGAAAAGTTGTCACCAATTGATTAGCCAACTATCAACAACTAACCCGCAAGTATTCCCCCTACCCCAAAAGATTTAGTTTAAATTACATGCTCATCATTACGGCACTGTAATAAAGGGAGAGAGTTGGATGGTTTTATTATAATATTTCTGTAGTTAAATATGCTAGAGGTAAGTCAAGATTGTGTAAGGAGGAAGTATCGAGCATGTTGTGTGAGTAGGCTGGAATTGTTATTAAACAATAACTTGTTTTGCTGATCTGCTGAAGGATCTGGCTTAAGTAGGTCAGCTGGGTAGTTTTTGGTGGCCAATCAGTCAGTCTGTGAGATGGAGTGTTAGAGTGGAGTGTCTGGGCTGGGGGGGCCTCAGGGTCCAGGGCCTGTTAGGTCTGGGACCCAAGTAAGTTTTATGGCCACTAGTTTTTCGAAATTAATATTTCTACTTTCCAGGCTACTCGCCCCTGAATCTAGATAGTTAGTTGTTAATATATTAAAGTATTTTAATTGTTATCACATTGATATCTACCGTTTTAATCACCATTTGTAAATGTAGAGTTTTAGTTCTTGTTTAATTAAAGTTATATTATTACAGTACATGTCTCTTTAATTTATTGAGCTACCCTCGTGATGGCAAGTGGGTTTATACTGTTTGGCCAGCAGATAAGCTTGCTTGTCCATCACAGTACCTTTACTCACTCAAACGATGCTGACCCGTCACCGAAGAGTCAAGACAGAGCGGCAGTTGGTGTGTCACTCTTACCTTTTCTCCTCGCATGCGCATGAAGTCCCTGGTTGGTCAGCTGGTGGAGACGATGGCATGATAGCGAGGAGTGCCTCACAAAGGGTTAAATGGTAGTGAGTGTGATTTCAAACAGAAGTGCATGGAAAATAGGAAAGGCAAGAGCCTATCAACCAATAGAAGACACAGAACTGAGACTTAATGTATAATGCTTGCATATGTTTTATATTTGTTTATTTACAATTTACAATGTTTGTTGTTATATGGATTGTACAAATGTACTGTTATGCTTTATTGGCAAAATAAATAAAGGAATTGAATTTGAATTTGAACAAAAATCTAACCAATATGGCAAAAATTAAGAATGAGAAAACATACACCAAAAAGTATAAAATCGATTGGTCTCAAAGATCAAAGAGGAGGATGGAATAGAATGAAAGATGCAATTATGATGATGAGTTTGGAAACCTTTACCTCTGTGTCGAGCAATACTTTACTGAAACTTTCCTTTGTAATGCATCTCCAGCACATGCAAGATGATATCAAGCTTCCACGGAGAGAAATGAAAAAAAAAATGCAATAAAATTAGTGAATTTGTCGCCTGCGATGTTATCAGTGACTACTAGTGGTGTAGTGGCCCTTCTACAAAACAACTGGATGCACCAAGTCGATCAGACATTTAAAATGAAGAGAATCTAGATCATATTTGAAACAGTTTAAATCAAGCGTGTTTGATCAAATATTATGTCCAACCATCGTCAACAACTGAGACAAAACCATACATTTTTATTGTTGCTTATAATAAATAATAAATTAAAATATTAACATGTGTGGGACATTTGTGGGAAAGATAATTTGGAAAATCCTTTTTTGGAAACTTTGTATGGAATCATAATTTTAGGATTTAGAAGAAAATAATTGGAATCGTGATCAAATAAAAGAACTAAAAGGCAGTTAAAGAAAATTGTGAATGTTAGAAATATAACGACTGCCTCGATTGTATTTTTATTAATGAATAAAATAAAAAAAGACAAATTTGTGTTATCGCATTGATTCAGCGAAAATTGCCACGATAATTGTAAGTTAAAGGTAAACATATTAAAGCAGAAAGTTTCAAGATGAGTAGATCGGTTTTACAATTTCCACCAGATCAATAATGTTTTGTATTTTGTGCTCCATTCACATCAATGAAGTCCTTATCCTCCTTTCAATCCGGAGTCACTAACTGGTCTGATCTAGTGTCACTTTTGGCTGGTTAATACAATTTTGCCTTAGTACAATTTTGAGATAACGGACAACAAAATCAATCAATTTTCTGTATGGAACAACCTTTTCATAATTTGTAAGATATCTGACTGGTGTGGGAAAAGAAAATCTATACATGCCACATCTATTGGAAATAATGTTAATTTACTTTAAGGTTGTATACGTTTGATTGAATACTGTAAATACAGTTAATTATTATTATACAAACTTATCATCATAAAACCAATACGATAAGCACTTTTATATCGGAATCTTCAATTAGGGAACAAAAACATGATATAGAGAAGAATCCACCCAACAGATATCTTGAAAGATGTTCTAGAGGATCGACTTTGACTTTTGAATCGCTGTCAATAAATTACTTCCTTGTTAACAAGTTGAACTTAAAACTCTGCTTTGGAAAGCGAAGGAACTTTTGGGTCATAAATAATGGGTTTGCAAAAGGCATAACAACTATTATGTATATTTTTCCAGCCTTATTATATTTATATTTTAGATTGTTGTACTAAACTAACTTTAAAATCTGATGGTGTACCATTACCATTAATAATTTAGAGTTATTTTTTGTTAATAAGAAAACTCACCTGACTTAATTCTAGCCATTGTAAGCTTAAAATACCCCCGTAGCAGCAACCTGCCTACTCAGCGAATTTCCAATGCATATTTATGTATCTTAATACTACTTAGAGCTACATACCAAGTTTCACCAATATACATTTATAAAATAATAATTTATGACATTTTTATTATTCACCATAAGAATAGGCCTAACATGGCGTCTGAGGATGCAGGTTTGCTGAAAAAGGTACACAAAAAAGGGTTTTTATGCAAATTTTGTTATAACTAAACTAGATGAAGCCACATACCAAATTTTATTAATCTATGATCATTTAAGGGATATAACATTTTACTTATTCTCCATAAGAATAACATAGGGGCTGAGTACGCAGGTTTGCTGCTACGGTAACTATTGGCAAAAAATCGTTTTTCGTGCAAATATCAATAGACCACAACGGTATGAAGCAATATACCAAGTTTCGTCAGGATAAGTAGATAAATAAGCAAGATATAAAATTTTTCTTTTTCTCCATAAGGATAACGTTAGACAACGTACTTTGTTTAGTACAGTACTTTCAATATCTCTGTAACCAATTATCGTAGAGCAATGGTAAAAACACCAAGTTGTTTGTTTTTAAGCTGAATTTAATGGTGAAAATGAAAATTGTATTCACTGAAATATTATAGGTAAAAACTAAAAAAAACACATTTTTGCGGCACAAAACACCCTCAAAATACCCCTTTGGATAGAGCGATCTGACTGGTTTTCGAACTTAAAGTCATAAATATTGCTTTTCATGTTTTTATCAAATTTCATCAAAAATCGGACCATTTTTACGACAGTTATCGCATCCACGGACCTCTCTCTCACACACACACACACACACACACACACACACACACACACACACACACACACACACACACACACACAGATATATATATATATTTACATTTTTGAACGAATGTTTTTTTTGGCATCTGGGGACCTCAAAACGAAAAGTTATCATGTTCCCGGACCTAGGTCTTATCATGCCGACTACGGTAATAGCTTCTTCCCTATAGGGGAAATTCGCTAAAATACAGTAGGTTGTTAGTTTTTCTTCTGATTTTTTACGGTCCACAACAAATATTTATATAAGACATACAATATTTCATCTAAAGAACGAACCTTGATAGAGGTGTTGTATGCCTTAAGGTACGCATAGGTCATATCATGATTTATTTTTCTATGGTCATATTATATACTATTTTAAAAGTATGAAATATGATTAGACTTAGCCAAAAACTAGACCTCAACATTGTAACCTATATAGTCACTTTTTAAATGTTGAAAACAAATTTGAAGAAAAAACAAGCAAAACGGTAAAATATAATTTCACACCATGTACATTTTAAAGGGTTACATATTGTGTATCATGCAAAAACTCTTAACAGTTGTATAATTTTGTACTAATTTTTGTATGTTGATAACGACCTCTCAAACGACAGAAGAGAAAACCCATCCACACCAAGAGAACCCCTACTTTACGTACAAATGGACCTCAGGTCTATGTGTGGTAGATTTCTAGCAACGCAAAAGACCCGTTGCAGTACTAAGTTGGGCAGTATTTATTTGTATTACTTGCTAGGACTAAGATTCCATCACAAATCATATCAACTGCTGTAAATTCAGACAGTTAAAATATTACTGATTGATTGAGTTTTGATCCTACATTTGTAACATTTCCTCACGAAAGTTGGGCACAGAAAATTTCAACTAGAAACATTTGTGAAGTGCCACGGTTTTATTAACCAATTAAATCTATACCCGAGTGATTTACCAATATTCGTGATCAAAAGTATTCACTTTCACATTGTGGGAGTGGGATGTGGTCGAGCCGAGAGATTTCCCCAGGGGTCGGTTCAACCCCGTACTGACACGGTAGTGAAATCATGTTTAGAGGTAAATGCGCGGGGAAATAAATAATAGACCTATAAACAGTTGTAGGCTTTTGTGGGGGAAACATTTATAGCACATTGGTTCAAATAATAATGCTGTGAAAACTGCATATCTTAACTTAGGGGCCCATGCAAATAAAAAAATTAAAATTAAAAGGTATACAATTATTAAAAGGTATAAATCATATAATAAACTGTTTGTAATTGCGAGGTTTGTGAATTGAGAGATATATAATCTGTGTGGCCGTTTTATTATGAAGAGTGTTCATGTTAAATTATTGTAGACTCTCAGGAAAGAGTCCGTAATGGACAGAGAGCTGGATTTTGTTAAATGCATCTTAATTTACATCGCAAAAACGGTTTTACCTTGTATTTTCTTTTTTTTTTTATTTGTCAGGGCCCTTCAGTTAAAATATGTTTAGGAAAGAACCTCAAAAATCATAGTGTTTGTCTGATTATACACAGTTACAATGCACACAATGGTACACAAAATATTTTTCTGAGGTTTTCATTCATATTTATTTTAGATCGAATCTTAACATCATAAATATTACATCAAATAAACAGTTATAACGATTATTTGTCCGCTTTTAAGTTTTTTAATTTTAATTTAACTTTCTTTTAGATATAAACTTTAAAAACACCGCTTGAATAGCGGGTGTATTATGTTAGATCTCAGATATTAATAACATCTGAAAATATCACAAAAATTGGATCAATTTTGTAAACAATGTTTTGTTTCTTAATGACGATTTGTAATAGTGCTTTGACTACTAATATTTTGGTATGTGGGTATACCTTTTCCTGAAGACTGGAGCAGATTCGAAATTCCAAAGCATAAAGTTATCTTTTCCAATAACGCCTGCACTGCTATCAACAATAAAACAAAACACTGATATAATAATGCACATACAAGCTGACCTAATATTAGGACACACCTACACATCCGTCCTTTAACAATGATAAATGAATACTAAATTTACTCTCAATCGTCATTGACGGTAATATTATTTTAATTATTTGGAAGCGATTTAAAAAAAAAACATTATCTTAAACTTATTTATTATAAATAAAAAATATAAAATTCCAAAGTTGCACTCTGATTTAATTTCCAATGGATGACAGGCGGCAAGGAGTCAAAATTTGGCAGATACCAAATATAAATTAAAAGACAACAATCGAATATCAGACGATTCAGCTAGTACCATAGAGAATCTTCTTCAACTAAACCTTACATGGACTAGTGAACCTTAGGTTTAGCTATAAGACTACAAATGAATATAATTGAAATATAATATAATTGAAAGTGGCTAAATTTGCTACCAATCATTTGTTTAACAAAGGTCAGGATATAGTAAAAATTATATGAAACTAAAGAATTATATATGCTGTTCTGTTGAGCATCTCAACCCGCGATGTTAATATCACTGCTCTGTTGAGCATCTCAACCCGCGATGTTAATATCACTGCTCTGTTGAGCATCTCAACCCGCGATGTTAATATCACTGTTCTGTTGAGCATCTAAACCCGCGATGTTAATATCACTGCTCTCAAATGCTGTTGAGCATCTCAACCCGCGATGTTAATATCACTGCTCTGTTGAGCATCTCAACCCGCGATGTTAATATCACTGTTCTGTTGAGCATCTAAACCCGCGATGTTAATATCACTGCTCTCAACTGCTGTTGAGCATCTCAACCCGCGATGTTAATATCACTGCTCTCAACTGCTGTTGAGCATCTCAACCCGCGATGTTAATATCACTGTTCTGTTGAGCATCTCAACCCGCGATGTTAATATCACTGCTCTCAACTGCTGTTGAGCATCTCAACCCGCGATGTTAATATCACTGCTCTGTTGAGCATCTCAACCCGCGATGTTAATATCACTGCTCTCAACTTAAGTAAACACGTTTTCAAGAGTTTATTTTTCCACAGTTTTTTTTTTCATTTAAAGAGTGGAAAGTGGAAAAGAGAATGCAGGGAAAGAGAAATGATTCAGTTCCACAGTGCATGATATTCTATGAAGTTTTCGATCTTATTTATCATTTTCTCTTATAACTCGGTGTATTCAGAAAGAACTGTTATTTTGTATGTGTATGTTATTGGGCTTAACCTTTGCAGTTCGACTCCGTGCCACAGATAGTGCACGCTTAGGCCAATTGGAAATGTTGAGTTCAGCATGCCAGTCGTTGTATCATATAAGTGAATGGTTCAGCATGCCAGTCGTGGTATCATATAAGTGAACGGTTCAGCGAGCCAGTCGTTGTATCATATAAGTGAATGGTTCAGCGTGCCAGTCGTGGTATCATATAAGTGAATGGTTCAGCGAGCCAGTCGTTGTATCATATAAGTGAATGGTTCAGCGTGCCAGTCGTTGTATCATATAAGTGAATGGTTCAGCGCCAGTCGGTGTATCATATAAGTGAATGGTTTAGCATGCCAGTCGTGGTATCATATAAGTGAATGGTTCAGCGAGCCAGTCGTTGTATCATATAAGTGAATGGTTCAGCGTGCCAGTCGTTGTATCATATAAGTGAATGGTTCAGCGCCATCGTTGTATCATATAAGTGAATGGTTCAGCATGCCAGTCGTGGTATCATATAAGTGAATGGTTCAGCGAGCCAGTCGTTGTATCATATAAGTGAATGGTTCAGCATGCCAGTCGTGGTATCATATAAGTGAATGGTTCAGCGAGCCAGTCGTTGTATCATATAAGTGAATGGTTCAGCGTGCCAGTCGTTGTATCATATAAGTGAATGGTTCAGCGCCAGTCGTTGTATCATATAAGTGAATGGTTCAAGTCATACGTCAAGTTACGTGAGGGAAGATCAGTAAAGTGTGGTCTATAAACCGGAATTTTACAATTCTTGATATTAAGAGAGGGCACCAGTCCTCTGTGTCTACCTCGTTCTCCCATAAGACCAATGTTAACCTTCAAAGTCCGTCCCTCCTCAACGGATTATTCGATATCGATGTTTGATGGTTCGTTTTGAAGATCTACCTAGCGATTTCAGTGAGCAAAATTTCCATATCACAAACAGTTCAACCATAAAAAAATTGTAAATATTGAATATTTAGGAATTTTTTGCTCGATTATTATTTGTGATATCGAAATGTTGCTCACTGGTATCATTATATATTCCTTTGCTATTTAAAATGAGCCATAAATCAACGATATCGGATAATCCATTGAGGAGGATCGGACTTTGAAAGTTAACATCGACCTTATGGGGAAAGCAGGTAGAAATGCGAAACGTTTCGTGACAGGTGCGCCCTCTTAATAGTTAAGCACCCATATAATTTTAATTTATTAGTTTTTTAAGGTACCTTGAAATAAATATTCTGTGCACTTAAAATAAACCTCAATCTTCTAATTTTCGCTAAAGACTAGGATGTATATATAAATTATAATTTATTTCCTAATTTAAAATATAAAATCTTTTATTTTGTGCCAGTATTAAATTGGATTAAGCCACTTTTAAAAAATACTTCGGAATTAGTTTCCTATAAAAAATTGGGTAAAAAATGTGCCCTTTTTCCTACTCTAATATTGTATTTGTTTCTTTAATTCAACTTTAAACCTCCTTAAACATGTTATACTTAATTTAGATGAATTAAGAAATGGGTTCTCAAAGCGGTGGTGTTTTATCGTTTAAAACACATTTCCCAAAATGATATAACTAGCTAACCAAATTTACGGTTTTTATCTTCATTTTGCAATAGTGAACTTTGCATTAACATTCAACAACTTACGAATACATAGAAGTTATTAATATTTTTAACAAGCTATGCCAAAACTACTGTACTTCCAATTTGTGGACGTTTAACGCTAACACACATCTTAACGTTAAGATATATTAACGTGGTCTATGTACTAACGATAATGAATATTCCCCTACAGTCTGGCAACACGTGTTTTAGTTTTATAATGGGTGTACCTCTACTAAAATGAGTACTTTACTTTATGGACATTTCCATCTGCCTAGCTGAAAGTGTGATTTACTTACTGCCGTTTTATACAATTTTGTTACAAGCACGTATTTGGTGACTCATGCTGTTCTATTTCTACTGTGCAATTTAGTTTTAAAGCAGTTTTCAGGCAAAGAGGTTTTACGGTACAAAATTTTTTAAATGGTGTAAGTTTTGCAATGTTTAAAAATTTAAAATTTAGACAATAGAAGAGGGGTTATCGTATAGATTTGATTGTTCCAATGAGGGTATTAGGTCAAAATGGGGCAGTGGTACATGAAGAACTATAAGACGTCGTTCACCATTATACTTCACAAAGACGCTCGATTCAACATCTTATTCAACATCTATAAGGCGAATCATTCGTGAGAAGTTTGCCTCGGTGTTATCTGCCATGCGGGATGATTGATACAAGGTAGATAGTTGTATGCCTCGATTTTATCTGCCATGCGGGATGATTGATACAAGGTAGATAGTTGTATGCCTCGGTGTTATCTGCCATGCGGGGTGATTGATACAAGGTAGATAGTTGTATGCCTCGGTGTTATCTGCCATGCGGGATGCTTGATACAAGGTAGATAGTTGTATGCCTCGGTGTTATCTGCCATGAGGGATGAGTGATACAAGGAAGATAGTTGTGTGCCTCGGTGTTATCTGCCATGCGGGTTGATTGATACAAGGTAGATAGTTGTATGCCTCGGTGTTATCTGCCATGCGGGATGCTTGATACAAGGTAGATAGTTGTATGCCTCGATGTTATCTGCCATGCGGGATGATTGATACAAGGTAGATAGTTGTATGCCTCGATGTTATCTGCCATGAGGGATGATTGATACAAGGTAAATAGTTGTATGCATCGGTGTTATCTGCCATGCGGGATGATTGATACAAGGTAGATAGTTGTATAACTCGGTGTTATCTGCCATGCGGGATGATTGACACAAGGTAGATAGTTGTATGCCTCGGTGTTATCTGCCATGCGGGATGATTGATACAAGGTAGATAGTTGTATGCCTCGGTGTTATCTGCTATGTGGGACGCTTGATACAAGGTAGATAGTTGCCTTGGTGTTATCTGCCATGCGGGATGATTGATACAAGGTAGATAGTTGTATGCCTCGGTGTTATCTGCCATGCGGGATGATTGATACAAGGTAGATAGTTGTATGCCTTGGTGTTATCTGCCATGCGGGATGATTGATACAAGGTAGATAGTTGTATAACTCGGTGTTATCTGCCATGCGGGATGATTGACACAAGGTAGATAGTTGTATGCCTCGGTGTTATCTGCCATGCGGGATGATTGATACAAGGTAGATAGTTGTATGCCTCGGTGTTATCTGCTATGTGGGACGCTTGATACAAGGTAGATAGTTGCCTTGGTGTTATCTGCCATGCGGGATGATTGATACAAGGTAGATAGTTGTATGCCTCGGTGTTATCTGCCATGCGGGATGATTGATACAAGGTAGATAGTAGTATGCCTCGGTGTTATCTGCCATGCGGGATGATTGATACAAGGTAGATAGTTGTATGCCTTGGTGTTATCTGCCATGCGGGATGCTTGATACAGGGTAGATAGTTGTATGTCTCGGTGTTATCTGCCATGCGGGATGCTTGATACAAGGTAGATAGTTGAATGCCTCGGTGTTATCTGCCATGCGGGATGCTTGATACAAGGTAGATAGTTGTATGCCTCGGTGTTATCTGCCATGCGGGATGATTGATACAAGGTAGATAGTTTTAAACGGTTGGTTTCAAACACACAATTTACAATTTGAAAATTACTTAAATCACTATAAACATAAACAAATCAATTCAATTAAAAGCCTGCTCTTATCGTCATGACTTAATATCAGTCAACTGATGAAGAAAGAAGAACCCTTAAAAACATGATTTTTTAAATCCATGAGTTATGTTGACTATTTTATTTGACGCAATCTTTTTCTTCCCTCAAAGCCATGAAATCAAATAAAACAATATCAGGAGAATTAATGCTCAAATAAGCGAAATAAGTTTACAATTGGCATATTAATCCTCCCTTCGCTTGTTAATTACTTTGGAATTTGCCCTTGTAACTTTGCAGGCTCTGTTGTCATTTCAGGACTTGGTCTATTTGGTATTCAGCTCAAACGAATATTCATGTTGTGATATCATTATGTCTGCGTTTGATTGCATGGTTGTGTTATCGTCTGATCTAGTGACATTTTTGTATTTAACTTTGTTAGAGGGCAACGGTCCAAACCTCTCAAAGTCTTGTGGGTGCTCCGGGAATCGAACCCGCGACCTCCTGTACCGACATTCAGACGCTAGTTAGGCTAGCGAGGAGATACAACCTTGTTTTATTATGAAATTTAATTATAACTGTCTCTTATCCATTGGATAAAAAAACGATTTTTACTCAATGAAAAATGTTTGCAAATCTATGCCTATAAAAGGCAAAGCCCTCACTCACTGACTCACTGACTCACTCACTCACTTAATCATCAAGAATTCTCCTAATTTCCATTTACCTAGAGAGTTGAAATATTGAACACTGATTCTTTAGGCATCAATTAAGAAAAGTAAATGGTTATCATCCTGATCTGACCTTAGGGCTTCGCCAGAGACCTCGACAAAGTTCCTATGTATTCCTTATGGACATTAATTTTTGTTTGAGCTGATGGAAATACCAGCAGTTGATCTTTATTCGTAGTAATTCCACGGGCCAACCACAGAATGCACCACACACAACTATCATAGTTTTTATAAATCATTTGCGGGGCGAAGCCTAAAGGCATCAGCTAGTATTAAATATACAAAAAATGTTCTAATAAATATACCACTTATAATAAATATACACTTATACAATATACCACTATTTTCCCTGTTGATTCAATCATTGCAAACGTATATTTCTTTTAACAGCTGTTTGCACAAATCTACTGAATATTAGTTTGCACATCAACTTCTTAGTTAAAACCTGTACAACTAAGGTTAATCTATTCCTGGGATTACACTTGAGTAGCTATAAGAGATTCACATTTGTCTGACGAAAACAGCAACATGTTGAGTCTCGCAGGATATGACAATCCCAAATGATCCCTGGGGTGGCATAATTTAAATAGTCTAAGACAGAGTTTTCTGTATACCGCTCGCACACTCCCCAATGTGCTTCAGGCGACAACACACAAGCGCCTCGCTGGGAATCGTAGCCTCAAACGGTCTCTCGGGTAACGTCTTGTGTGCCAACTATGATAGTATTGTCGCCACCGAGGTTATAAGTTACATACAGACGTTTTTAAATTGTACTATGTTTATAAAAGGTGCAATTATCTGAAGCTGTTGACTTGTGTAAACAACCTTAAACAAACAAAAGATAAATTAAATCTCCATTTAAAATGAGAAATGCAATTAATCATGAGTATGTTTGTGTACAGTTAGTTTAAAATTTCGTATGTAAACAGACGTATTGAATAAATTACATCAAATAAACAGACGTGATCAAGTTCGTGAAAACATTTAAGGTTGAAAATTTCTTTTGACAAATTATGCAGTTGAATAACAATGAAAATGCGGTAGAGCTTAATAGTTTTTACGTATTGTTTTATTTTAATTGTAGCAAAGCTTTATTTACTGAAAATGTTATTTTTATATTCACAGTAGGATACAACATTTGAATTTTAAGTCAATATGTCACTTACAGTCAATAATAATTAATACAAAACTACTATAGTTTATGTCCCGTTCTCCGTACGGGGATCTAGCAAACATACAGCCAAATGTTTTTAAAGCTAAATTGTAATCAGCTGACTAACTAGATAAAATATAACTCCATAAGATTAACATTGAACTTTGAAAGCCTAAGGGGCGAAGCTCTGAAGACGGAGATTTTCAAAACCCCAAAAGGTAAGAGAGAGTAAGAGGCTAGAGAGTAAGAGCTTTTCAGTGATACCAAACATGCATACAAAATATTAGTTTTAGGGGATGAAAATCACCGAACATATATCAAGAAATTCTTTTAATAATATAGATGATTTAGTAACTTGAATAATTTTCAAAATAAACAAATCTTAATATTTTAATCTTATGTGTTCTCTAAAACTGAATATTTGAGAGTAAGCTTCATAAACTTAAATCATATTAAATCTCAGGATGTTAAAATTCCACCGTATAGCCATTACTCAACTAAACCGTTTCCTTGGCTGCTCATGTCACATTCAAACTTCAAAGATCATATATCGTCAATGTGTGAGTGAGCTTGCCAACCAGCATGGAAATTAACTGTCACGACTTCTGAAGTTGAAATCGTGTTCATCGGACTGAATATCAAGTGGGGCGCGAGTTTTACATGCACAACATGTATTACCAATGCCACATTGATTGAACATTCATTATTCCTTTATTTTCAATTCAACTTATCTTGTGGAATTATAACAAACTTTTTGCTGATGTTTTTTCTTTGTAGTCGTAATAGTTTTATGCTTTTAAAGCAAGGATGTTTTTTGAAGGTTAGTAAATTTCAGTCTTATATCTATTGTTGTTTAATTATTTCTAAAATACTGCAATTTCAGATTTTATAAAACTGACAACATAGTTTCCTTTCAAGTTCAACAGCCTTTTCCCAAAAATCACCTCTTTTCTTAGTGATAATTACCTTAGTGGTCTTACCTTTAAGACCACCTGGTATTTTTTTCGAACACCTTATTAAAAGCGTTTCTTAAGCTTACCAAAAATGCTTGTTGAAAAACACAACCCTTGATAAAATGGTCAACGCAATATCAAAATATATTACTGATGAACTCTAAACCGATGTATACCGGAAAAAGGGCTGTTGAAAGGGCATAGTATTTAACTGGCCCACCTAACGTTAACGTCGGAAAGCATGGTGTTGCACTTTAACCTAAATACTTTAAAAACACATTTAAGACGTCCGTCCGTCCGTGTGACATACTTCTTACCTGTAGCCTCAATTGCTTTACTACTACAATACCTCTTATTCTGATATTTTTGTTGAAAGTGAGCTAAGGTTTAACAAAATGGATTACCGAAACGATTTTATGGAATCATATTTATGAAACTAACATTGTTATCATTAGTTAGATCTGACATATTGGAATTTCATTTTTCTAAATTAGTAAACAACGTTTAAATTTAAATCTAAAATAACTATAATCCACATATAGCTTGGTACTTACCAAATTTGTGGTACCTATAAAATTGTCATTATTATTAACGATTAAAGTATCAGATGTCGCAGGAACTAAACAGAGCAGTGTGAGGGAGGGAATAAAGGCTCAGGTGGTTGCCAGTTGATGTTAACGGGAGGGCTGGGGAGGATGAAATTGCTGCGTAGTTTACTTAAAGTTTATAAAACCACCTCAAAGGAACCACAGGCTTTGTCTGAATATTCTACTCAAGACCTGGAACAAACAAAAATATCCCGTTGCTCCAGAAATTATATTTTGTACAATAAGCTTTAGAGGATAAATAAACAACGTCTCACGACACTAAAAAGTATATTTTCACCATACTGCGCTGTAATCACCTGTTTTCGGAACATCATTAGAATACCGAAAGTAGATTTTTCCGCACAAGAGCCGAAAATTGTCGGCCCTAGGACCGAAAGTCATCTGGTCTATTGCCACAGATCATAGCCAATGTTGCCAACTTGTTTTCAAGCGTGCAATACCTTACCTGGTTAGTACGTGCATCCTATTCTGTGTTCTTTGGTTGAAACACTGGAAAAAATAACAACAAAATTCAAAACTACTATCAATGTTTTGTTTGTTGGTAAACTGTTTATTGAATCTGCAAGAGGATTAATGTTTTCAAATTCAGCTGTACTTTATATTTGTATGTAAATAGTGACAAAAGGTAAAATAGAACGAGACTAATTCACAACCTCAAAGTTTCGTTTGCAGGATGTTAATCTTCAAATAAATATTCACATTTTTATTTTAAAGTGTTTATTTCATAGTGTATGGTGAAAAATAGCGTTCGCACCTATGCCCAAAGGGTTTTACATAGCCCTCGAACGTTTTTTTGACCTCGACTCACGTCTTGGTCATTAAACACGATCTCGGGCCAGCAAAACCCCACTTTCGGCTCTTGGTGCGAAATACACTATTACACTTATACTGTACTTACATACAAGACGGTAGAATATACACAAAGATGGTACAAGCCGATTGATTTCAACCAGTTACACCGGTCGTCATAAGACACTATCAGAGAATGACAGAAACAAAATGGCGAACAGCTTATATACTATTGGCTACCGGAAGTTCGTGAAACAAGTTGTGACCACCGTAGTCAAAGTTGTACAAACCGAAGTACTGTATAAATGTATGTATACTGTTTAATGTTGTGGGACGTTGTTCATTTATGCTATTTAGTTGTAACAACACGTATCATTCTACTAGAGAAGTTATTCAATAGAGCTTCTCCAAAATGAAAACGATAAGAGTATGGAGAATACTGCGAAACATGTGGTTAATGATTTTACAGCCGAGAATGTACACTATAACTCCCTATAGTAAATAAATATCCCGTGATTAAGTGGAGAGCAAAAGCGTCGCAATGATCAAACAACGTATACGTCAATGTTTTGACTGGAGTTACACAAAAATATTCTAAAACAAAAAGCATTTTTCACCGTTTTTATTTGGATAGTATCATTCTTCACTTACACTCAGTTTTCGTTATCATTAGGAAATACGCCATTCAATCCTTATAATTTGCAATTTCTTAAGCGTTTTGTCAGCACAATGTTGGTCAAAACCTAACCTATGGTTGGTGGTGAATATCGAGTGAAAGTGAGAAAAGAACGGAGTACAAACTATGTGTCTTTCCACCAGTAGATTATACGGAAGTTACGGATTATCCGAGACCATTTCGGATGTATAAAATCATTTTAGCCTTCAAATACGGCCATAAATATTAAAAATTTCAACGTTATTTGTAAGAACATTTTGTTATAACCCAATCTGGAGATATAAAAATACTAATTTAGTTAAAAATCACTGTCTTAATATCGATATATTCGTTTAGTTGACAACGCATAAGTTCTTCAATGAAGCAATGAAGGTGTCAATATTGCGAAATTCTCTCCAATTACGTTTAATTTGAAATATAACTCTAATATTAGTTCGTATTTTTAATCCTTACTTATATTCACATATAATTTTCTCATCATAACTATGATAAAATGCGTTTTTAGTTAAAAAAAATATTTATAACGTAAATTCACTTTTATTTCAACTAAAAATACTCATGTAACGCACTCTTACCCGTATTAATAAAATCCCTTAAAATACAATTTTCAGACTAGCTGCCAATTGTTCCCTAAACTGCAGCTGTTAAAACATGATGTGTGTTATGCATCTATGTGTTTTATGGTACCGTGTAGAGGTTTTCGTTACAGCCAACTCTCTGCTCTGTTAAGGGAATGGAGCCACTTATTGCAAAGATAACATTATTTGAGGAAATATGTAAATGTAGTAAATATAAGTGTCGAAAGCAAGATAAAAGCCTAAGACCAGTAAACTGGCTTTTCGGGCATGCTCCCAAGCTTCGTATTCTGACAGGATGTCAGTTCATCCTTATTGCATACGTTTAGTTACTTTTGTGGCGCAATACCATAAATTCATTCATTTGCTGAAACTATGTTTACTGGGAGAAGACAAAAGACGTTTATCGTTAAACAAATTATTACAGATTGTTCTTTATTCCAGGCAGAATTAAACCTCAAATTTACAAAAGTACATCACACAAAATTAAATAAGACATATTTTTATCAAAATAAAAGCTATTAAAAAAAACAATAGAATCGGCTATTGAAGTTGTAAGCATGATCTCAGCCGTTGACGAGACTTCCTCCTGGCAGTTAGAGACCCAGCCAGGTTTAATGGTTATGTTGACTGTAGAGCCCGAGTCATTATTGTGTTTTACTTAGGAGCTAACAGTCCAACTTAGAACTTATCTCTGAAAGACCGCGGATTGTTTTCATTCATAGCATCGAATTTCATCACATTAATTGTTACCATCTGACGATGTTATCTGAAGATCAATGAACTTTCAACTGGGACATAATTATCAGATTGATTTAAATAAGTACATATTGACTAAAATATCTAGGATTGGCTGGGTAGCCAAATCGAAAATGTTTGAAAGTTCAAAAAAAAGGCATTGTATAAGTCATTGGTATACTATGTCATTGGTTGTTAGGCTATTAATTAATGAACAGAATCAGAATCAGAAGGTCTTGGTCAGTAACAAAAAACACTCATTCTACCCTAATATTGCCTTATAATTTGCACGATATTATGTCGGTGTCTTAAATAGTGATTTATATAATAATATACTATATACTAATATACTGGCAATACATCAGAAATATTACAGGCATCAGGTTATGTACTACTGGGTTACTTCTAAGGAATGCGCCATTAATATTTTTCCTCGGTTGAAGAATCTCAGCACAGAACATAATCCTAAGAATTTCCGAGTTACATTTTGGATTTTAAATGTACATTGTAGAGTGGTTAAATTTAGGAGTCTGACCTAGTGATAAGGTGATTTGATGTTGTTAATACAATACTATATTCCAACTGGAAAGATTTATATACAGTTATTTTATCAAACCTATTTCTGGTTTATGAATATAGACTGTGTAATAAATTATGTCAGATGACTTGATTCAAATACTCGTTCCGGTAGTTAACATTTAAGAAGGTAATTAAATGCGTGCCATAGATATATCCTTGGGGTTATTGTCAAGTCAACCGTAGAGACTCAGTCCGAAGCGGGAGCTCCATTGTTAATCACACAATAGCGGAGTACAATGCTGTCTTTGTTTGTAATAGGATTTGTTTGGGTCCTGTGTTTACAACTAGCTACAAAAGTGGAAATCTATAGTTAAAATTGAAATGATGTGCGATTATCATTCGCGAAGAGAAAATATACACTAATTGTTCTTGTGGAAATTCATTGCACATCTTTGATATTAAATCATTCAAATTTGTATTACTTATTTCTTTAGAGAATATTTTTTTAAATAACATTTAAAAAGAGTAAACATAAAAAAATATTAAAGTTAAATTATTATTAAATGTTAAAGTTGAAATATTTCAAAGTCTAAATTTAATATTTATAAATTTAAAAATAAGTTTCTGCTGATAAATTTAAATAGTAAATTTAAGTTGATGGATTTAAAATATTAAATTTAAGATGAAAATTTGTGCTTGTATTATTTAAGAGGTCATCTTCCACTTTAATTCCAATTACTCTTATCATGTCAATGTGTTCCGGGAGATAACGCTTGTATGGTGAGAATGAACTAATGTGAGAGTATTCTCGTAATTGAGCTCACCTTCAGGTGCCTCAGTGCGTTATAATTCGAGCCATTGCAGCGTGTGGAGCTTATGTCAAGGATGAGATTGTTGCGTTTCAGGATCGATGTTTTATAGTTTATGATTATTAGATAAACAAGGGGTCCACAGGAATAACTTAAGGAAGAGAAAATAAACTAATATGTTGTACCCTTGAATAATGTTGCGGAAACTTTATCACCTGAACTTGGACTTTTTACCCGGATTTGGACTTTAACCTGGACCTGGATTTGATTAACAAGACTTCTAATTTTAGACCTGTACTTAGATTTTATGACCTTACGTTATACCTTTTGTTTATGCTTAGACCTTTTTACCAAATGTTTAGACTATTTTTTGACTAAGTTATATTATGGCTTTGACTTTAGACTTTACGACTTGATTTTTATTGGACCCGGACTTAGACTTATTAATAGATTTAGATATAATGATTTTGACTTAAGTCTTTACGACCTTTACTCAGAATTGTTTACTTCGTCTTTTGAGTTTATGACCTGGCTTTAGACTTTTTGACTGATTTAGACCTTTTTACTTTATATTTAGACTTTATGGCCGGATGTTAGGCTTTTTGTCCTGGATTTAGACTTTATAACCCGTAGTTAGACTATATGACCTGATCTTATGCCTATTGAACTGATTTTGCACTTTTGACCAGAATTGGTAACGGTAGAATCTACCACAATCTTGTCGATAAAACCTTCCAATTTATTAAAAGTGTTGGTAGAATCTACTGACCAAAAATTATGAGTCAGTATAATCTACTGACCAATAAATATGTGGTGGTGAAATTTACCGATACAAAAACTGGTTTCGGTAGAATTTACCGACCCAAAAACTGGAGTTAGTAGAATCTACTACCCAAAATAAACTGGCGCCAGTAGAATATACAAACCATATAAACTGGTGTTCGTACATTCTACCACCATAAAAAAACACCAAAGCAAACCAAGGAGAATCCACCGAATCAAAAATACTGATGTCGGTAAAACCTTTCGATTAAACAAAATTGTGGGGAAAATCTCCTGACCAAAGATCATGCGTCAGTAAAATCAGTTGACCACTCCCTACAGCAGTGATGCCCCATGCTCTTGAAGGTCTTGAGGCTATCCTAGCTCGTTCATTCACTGGTTCTAATTAAATGATGCCCGAATAACAAAAAAACCCTTATTTTTGCATAATGTGATGTGTTCTGAAGTAAATTTATTTATCTGTATGCTTAACCATAGTTAAAAGAAAATACTAAAAACTTGATTTAAAAACATTTCTTAAAAAGCTGATTTAGATTTTAAGAAAGCGTATTATTTATTTAAAATTCAGATTAACAAATTATCTGATCTTATGGATCTCGTTTGTTCAAGACTTTTTTCAAATTACTAAACCGTAGATTGTAAATCACTAAACTTTATTAAGTGTTATGGTTATAGATACTTATCCAACCAAGCACATTTTTTAATATTTCTATCTATGCCCCCTTTTATAGTTTAAAGGGAATGTAATGCTAAAATAATCAGCTTGTACTAGGAGTATAAACAACAATAAGCAGAGTAGTTAGCTCAAATTGCCAAAGAAGTGTTTTTGAATGACTCGTGAAATTGTTCACGTCCCAGTCTAATGGCCTAACTTCCGTCTGAGAAACAATATTTTCCGAGATTCTTACGTTTTACAATAAATCTCTATAATGTTACGTCAAATTAAAAATATGATTATAAAACAGTTTTATTTAAACATATATATTAAAAGGGTTTTTGATAAGAAATAAGAAAAATAAAATTTTATTGAGCTAAACTTTTATTTGATACATTAGCCTAAAGTTCCTTCACTAGATAGAATCGTAAGCGATTGAAGATGAATTAACTTATATTTACATTACATTACATGTCAGTTTTTACATTATGTCAGTTTTCGTATCGTAGACTAGAGGAACAGAAATGTATTAAATTATTTAATGTTGAACTAATGCGTTTACTAGAGCTAAAAAATGTATTACCTGACCTAAGGAATAAAGCAGTTTATTTTACAGGATTGTATTGCCTTTTATATAATATAGATGTATTTGTACGTGTTATACATATGCATTATCTAAACATACACACACACACAAACACACACACACACACACACACACACACACACACACACACACACACACAAACACACACACACACACACACACACACACACACACACACGTCGTTTTATCATCGACACTAACAAGAAGCACATAAAACACTGTTTATACATACCTAGAGTGTTCTGCTTGAGCCACCGAGACAATTCTATAATATACTTCACACCTTCGTCATGTCTAAATGTGTGCCTTCCGTCGAAGAGATAGACCAAACCTCTATAACCCCACCATGAGCCATTCTACCGGCACAGGTAGGCCTATAAACACAGAGTATCTTCCTAAAAGGCTTGCAATGGACAAAGACTGCATGAAATATTCTTAAGTTTGTTGTATACCCTTACAATAAAATATAGATCAATACAGAGTTTCCATTTGGATCTTCAAATCAGTAATAATTACCCAATTAAGTGCGGAAAGGGAGTTTTCGTTTTTAGAAGTCTTTTGATTTTTTTGCTAGAAAATGGCAGCTTACTATATATATATATATATATATATATATATATATATATATATATACTATATATATAATCATTTCCTAAATAGCGAAGACATTCCTCTTCAACTAAGCCATACTGTAAAATAAATAATTACCCGTAAAAGAAACCTGCATACTCAGTAAATTTTAAATGCATATACATGTAGCATTACTTCATGAAGCCACTTACCAAGTTTCATAAAAATATATTCGTAAGTAATCGAGATACAACATCACAGTACGAGTACACAGATTTGCTGCAACAGGGACCACAAAAATTAGGGTTTTATGCAAATATTAATTGGCAGTAACCATAAGAAGCAACATAAAAGTGTTCGTCAACTTACGTTCACACAAAAGCGAGGTAACCAACTGTTCTTGTTTAAATACATCAAACAAAGTCGGGTCAGTTACTCCATGTATAACTCAAAAGCCACTCAACTGATTGGCATGAAAATGTACAGGAATATTCCTTACATACCTGGTTAAAATTTAGGTCTACCTTCGTTTAGAAAATTCTTAAGGGATGCGCCCTACGGCCCTTCAAAGTTAACATGTTATTCTTATGGAGAAATGTTTCATCTTCTTTATTATGTCACATGTGTCTTTTCTTAATTAAATTCATTAGAATAAACAAATGGTATAAAGATTATATCTAACACAACTTTATGGAAAGGCATAAACACATGTTTATGGAAATAACAAATCTACTTAAATGGCAACTCAAACTCTTTTTTCGATGCCGATGTTAGCTCTACATAAAAATAGGCTAGTGAGCGTAGCGAACTCTATCATCTTGAAAATGAACGAGTATGTTTGGCCAAGAATACAAAGACACTAGGTCAGGATAACGTCTGTTGGGCCAGCTAGTTCTCCATAAGAATCAAATTAGAAATTATTACGCAGGGTTTCTGCAACAGGGACTACAAAAATCAGGGTTTTAAGCAAATATTTATGGATCACATCAAGGTGAAGTAACATACCAAGTTTTAACAGAATAACATTATAGCTGAATACGCAGGTTTGCTGCCTCGAGGACCATAATAAATAGGGTCTGAATGCAAATATAAATAGACCCCATCCATACGAAGCCGCATACCAAATTTCATTAAAATATCTGTTCATTAGCAAGAGGGACAAACATTTTATTTATTCTCCTTGAGATTAAAATTGGACAAGGTACTGTGTTTAGGACTTTCAATAGCTCAGTTACCTACTGACGTAGAGCAATCATTCAAATTATTAAATTGTTAGTTTTTAAATCTGAAATTAATGTGCAAACCGATTAAAAGAAAACTGTATTTAAAAAACCTTTTTATAGATTCAAAATCCCCCCAAATCCCCCACCCTCTTGAATAGTGGTATTTGTCTGCTTGTAGAACTCATGAACATAGATGTTGCTTCACACGGTTGTACAGAATTTCACCAAAATTGGATTTGTTAACGAAAAACTACGGACATATATATAGCAATTTGAACGAATGGTGAATTGGCATCTGTGGGCCTTAAACAATACATTTAAATATTTATTATACTTTTTATCTGAATGTACGTTTTATGTAATGTTATAAACCTATGTACTCAATCTTTGTAAAATGGTGGATTAACGTAGAAATGAATAAATGAAAGAAAATGAAAACGAAAAGTTATCATGATCTTGGGCTTAAGTCTTAACATCATACCCTCCCCCCCTACGGCAATAGCTTCTTCAAGGTCTTTCCCTATAAATTAGCTAAAATCATTGAAAAACCATCAATTAACCATATTACCGGATATGGTAATTAATTTGTTTTAACATTTCATATCAAGACAATTGTCAATTTAAATTATGTTTGGTTTTGATTTCAAAACTTTTTACCTTATAATGTTTCAATACATCAGGATAATTATTTGGGTATACCCGGAAAATATCTCGGTTTATTAGCCATGTTTTATAATCATATGTTAGCATTTTACTTATAAACATCGATTCAGGTGGTGAGGTGGTGAGAGCATAAAGGCGGATCATTCTGAACCCGGGAGGAAATATAAATGTCTTTCATCTGCTCACGGACCTCCCTAATATTAATAACCAAATTAAATGTTTAATTAAATATTTAAAACAAATCTTATACTATGATGTGCTTTTCACATCGCAAATATACTGAACGTTCTTTAGCAACTAAAGCAACAATATGTAGTAATTATTCATAGTAAATCAATGTAATATACTGTAGGTGAATCTAAAACTTATCTTTGTTGTTCTAAAGATTGTTTTGTTTCCTAAACGAGTTACTGGTATTTTGAGAACATGTGTGATTTTTATTGATCATTTAGGTTTCGTTTGTTTTGCCTGTGTCACTTTTTGACGTTGATTGAGGACTTTTCTCAAAGTTATATCATGATATTCTATTTAGTCAAGCTTTTAACCATGGTCTAAGAAATTGTGTAGATTTATTTGACGTTTATATTAAGATTTTTATATTAATACTACGTTGTGATATAAATATTTTACCTACGCTCTAAAAAATTAAATTATAAATCAACGTGGGATCTCGTGGTGTGAGACAGTAAGCCTGTAATCTCTTCACAAACGACCATTCATTCTTCCCGTTTTTGACTCTGAACAAACGACACTGTTTGGGGAAGTGCTTAATTTCCCTACTTTGTTGTCTGTGTTTGACCAAATTTTATTACGAAGGATTTTAACTTTGCTATTGGTTTTAGAGATTTTTAAATTAATTGCTTTCCTTGCAAAATTATTTTTTTGTTTAGGTTTAGTGTGTATCAAATCATAACACTAAACTTGTTAAAAAAGCTTATATCAACCCTGAAACTGGCTGGCGTATTGCAAGTTTATTTAATCAAACTGAAAAAGTAAATAAAACATGTTTTTTACATATAAAAACACCCTCATTTAACATTAAAAACTCCATAACTAATTTTCATACACACATCGAACAAACCTTTACTCGCCAGAATTTCAACACGGGACATTCTCTCGACAAATAAATATCCGTCCCCTCGCCCTATGCGTTTTAAAATACTATTTACTCCCGGAATATTAATATAATAATATAAATGGCCCAGTTTATGAAATTCGACCAACAATAATTCGATGTAATCCATAAGCGCAAGTACATACAAACAATGGCTGTTGCGTAAATGTGTTGCAAACATTCTGCATGGACAGTTAAACAACAAACATCTGAACCAGTATCATTATGTTGAACTTCACAAATAACTAAATCAGTTGGTTTATCATCTAGTGGCTCTGTTGCTCTCTCTCTATATTTCTCTCTCCCTTGCTTACAAATAATAATATAATATAATTATATATAATAATAATAATAATATAATAATATAATTTAGGTGGAAATCCGCACCTTCCAACCTGACTCCAACTCAGAGAAATCTTAACGACTTCCAGTTTCCAAGTTCCGTCTTGCATGTAAAGATTTTTCGTTGCAGACAAATCGTTACGTTTTATCGAAGCGTGTAAACCGGTCTTAAGGGTCTTGGCCGATTACTCTGAAAAGCGTTCAATATAATCTAAAATTATATGCTAGTGGTGTAGAAAAAATAAGCTACGATCCACAGATGATAAATTTTCTAACAACCTCAATGTTGTAAACTCAAATTAGTTTTAGACAAATTCTATCGTGATAACACAATTTTTTTATTTATACTGGACATATTACAAAACAGATATTTTGGATTATAATTAATTTTGCTATCCAGTTTGTATTGTCAATTAAAATTATTTTTTTCTATTGTCAATTAAAGTAAAGATTTTTAAAGTAATACAGAATACACTTTCATCATTTATTTGATTCATATTACACAAAAATCCAGTAGAAGAATTTAATACACTTGTTATATTAATACACTTATACATATTTAAAAAGACAGCCACGCTGCATTTCCCGGAAGGATCAGAAAACAAAGCACATCAACCCAGGAGTCACTTGGGACGGCGGGTGTCTGGGAGATTATGCTATCTTCTTGTTGCGAGTAAGTCAGGAAACTGCTGTAATGGATTTTGTGATGTACAGAAAATACTGCGTTCAAACAAAACATCTTCTGAGACATCGCTTTGGGAATTATATTTCTCCAAAGTGTCTCGCATGTCAGGAGGCGTGCGAGGTTGTCAACATGTAAAATAATCAGTTAATGTATTACAGAACAAAACTCGAGGGATAATTTTGAACGAACTTCCGTGCTTCTTGCTATATGTTATATTAGCAATTAAATTTGTTATGCCATTTGTCGAATAAATTTACATATGTTATATAATCTAAGACACTACTTTCGATCTTGAAATATCTAAAAGTTTTTTTAGTCGTGTAATGAACAGTAAACCTGTGAATTTATATATTGTTGCTTATTACACAAAGTGCATCACATGGAATGGAAGATATGAACAAATGTTTATTGCTAATCCGCTGCCATTAGTGTATTAATGACCTACCGATGCAGTGTTTGTTAAATTTACAAAAACAGTTTTCTCGATTACCACAAACATGTTTGTAAATACCCCCGTCGCAGCAAACTTGCGTACTCAGCGAATTTCCAATGCATAATATATGTCTTAATACCATATAAAGCCGCATACCAAGTTTCATAAAAATATATTCATATATAAGCGATATATACAATTTTAATTATTCTCCATAAGAATAGCATTGGTGATGAGTACATAGGTTTGCTGAAACAAGGAACACAAACAATTGGTTTTTATGCAAATATAAATATAATTTAACTAGGTGAAGCCACATACCAAGTTTAATCAATATTCAATCATAAGTAAGCACTATATAACATTTTAATTATTCTCCGTAAGAATAACATGGGAGATGAGTAAGCAGGTTTGCTGCAACAAGAAACTAAAAAAATGGGTTTTTATGCAAATATCAATATAACTCAACAAGGTGAAGCCACATACCAAGTTTTATTAATTTATGTTCTTGATTAAGGGAGTCATTACATTTTACTTATTCTCCATAAGAATAACATGGGGGCTGAGTACGCAGGTTCGCTGCTAAGGGGATAATCAACAAAAAATCTATTTTTTGTGCAAATATCAATATACCAGTACTACGTGACCCCACGTGCCAAGTTTTATCAACGCTTTATGTTACACCCGGTATTATAATGTAAATATACATTCATTAATAATGGAGATATCAAATTTTATTTATTCTCTATAAGGATAACATTGGACAACGTACTGTGTTTAGCACTTTGAATATCTCTGCAACGGTTGGACGTAGAATCACAATTTAAACACCAACATGATTGTTTCGTGGAGCTGAGTTGATTGGTAAAAGCAAATGTGAAGTTTACATTAAAATTAACTTAGGAAAAGCCAAACACCTTTATCCCATAAGATTAACATAGGAGATTTTATGAGCAGGTTTTTTTGGATTTTCTCCGCAACCACTTAACCTAGCTTAATAATTCAAAATACCATATTATTTTTTTAAAGCTCTATAACATGGTCTAAACCAAAATTAAGTGTTTTAAAAATTTTAAGGTAAACAATGCAAAAAACTGATTTTTGGAAAATTTAAAACACCCATAAACCCCCTTCCCATGGTCCGATTTTTTTGGTTTTCGAACTTAAAGTCATAAATATACTTACTTTACACATTTGAGCCAAATTTCATCGAAATCGGACGATTTTTACTTAAGTTATCGCATTCACGGACATATATATATATATATATATATATATGTGTGTGTGTGTATATACATATATATCAATTTGAACGAATAGTGTTTTAGTCATCTGGGGACCTAAAAAGAATTTGTCATGGTCTCGGGCTTAAATCTTACCATAAGACCTACGGAAATAGCTTCTTTCCTATAGGGGAAATTCGCTAAAATTACAACTTGGGTAAGTTTTAATTCGATATGTTGCTATGTTTCTTCAGTGCTCATGTGCTCATGTGTACGATTTACAATAAAAACATGTCGTACTAATTAACACAAACAGGAATTCAAGGTAGAATGTCAGTTAATGTATTTTAATTTTAATAGTGCTGGTGATATCAATGGTGCAGATAAAACAGTACCTTAATATCTACAAATATGCCATCTAGGACTCAGTTTGTGAGACTATATTTTTCTTTGAGTCGCAACATAACAAATTGTAGAAAGTATATAAGAAGTATATCTTAGATCGAGGGGAGTTTCAATATTTAATTTAAATATTTTCTTACTTTACACTAAACATGGGTCTCAATAGAAACAAAGCATTTCTGCGAGACGTGTCGTTTCCGGTACTTAAAGGAACTGGTAAGGTAAATGGTAAAAGGAAAGTACTAACTTTAACAATACAAAACAATAGACTACTACAAAAGCCAACTAATTTTAATGCAAGTTATGAACACTAATACACTGTAAGTAAATGCTCTTAACGTTACTAAGAGTATACGATCTTTGGTAAATGTTACTAGCATAAGTAACAGTACTTTTTAGGCGGTTAAGTGTTTCAACCCTGACCTCTAAATAGGGGTTGCTGGGTGTAGTTTTGACTTTTCAAATAGCAACCCCTAAAAAACTTCATATCATTTCAAAGCGGATAAAAAAATAAAATTAATGCTACGAACTAGACCTGTCTATGATGATTTAAACTTAAGATATGGTAAACAAGGTGTCATCGTATTGATTTTTTAAACTATTCCTCCTGAAACTACCACAAACTCTAAAATAACTAACAACTAAGCTTTAGACCGTTGTCAGGAGAAATCTTCAGTGTCAGAGTCTGGCTCATTAATTTTAAGTCCTACACCATTTATAAAATTGAAATTATTAAAGTCTTACTTGTTGCCTCTATAAATGAGATGCTCAACATGGCCTCCTTCACCTCTTGGAAAAAATAAAGAAGGTTTTAAAATAACTTTCTTGCACTTTAAATGGTCTTTGTTCAAAGGCCCGAACAAGGGAAAGTTGGATTGTTTGAAAATGTACAATTATTCAAAAATTAAGAGGGGGAGACCTTTATGTTACACCCGGTATTATAAGCGTATTACTGGGGTACAGGTGGACCTAGGAGGACCTAAGGAGGGGGAGACCTTTATGTTACACCCGGTATTATAAGTGTATTACTGGGGCACAGGTGGACCTAGGAGGACCTAAGGAGGGGGAGACCCTCATGTTACACCCAGTATTAAAAGCGTATTACTGGAGCACAGGTGGACCTAGGAGGACCTAAGGAGGGGGGGAAACCTTTATGTTACACCCGGTATTATAAGCGTATTACTGGGGCACAGGTGGACCTAGGAGGACCTAAGGAGGGGGAGACCTTTATGTTACACCCGGTATTATAAGCGTATTACTGGGGCACAGGTGGACCTAGGAGGACCTAAGGAGGGGGAGACCTTTATGTTACACCCGGTATTATAAGCGTATTACTGGGGCACAGGTGGACCTAGGAGGACTTAAGGAGGGGGAGACCCTCATGTTACACCCGGTATTAAAAGCGTATTACTGGGGCACAGATGGACCCAGGAGGACCTAAGGAGGGGGAGACCTTTATGTTACACCCAGTATTATAAGTGTATTACTGGGGCACTGGTGGACCTAGGAGGACCTAAGGAGGGGGAGACCCTCATGTTACACCCGGGATTAAAAGCGTATTACTGGGTATTATAAGCGTATCACTGGGACACAGGTAGACCTAGGAGGACCTAAGGAGACCTAGCTAGGGACTCCACTGGGACTCCAGTGATCCATTTAATATAAACTGTACATTTATGAAATTAAGATATTAAAATTAAAACTATCGTCAGTTATATCTTTGAAAGTCACATCATTATATTATACGGTATTAAAAGTAATAATATTAATACCATCATTAATGTTATTAATGTTGTATTATGTTATGTTTTGCTATGTTTGTTCTTAACTGAGGTACTAGGAAAAGCATTGAAAGGATTTTTTTACAAATTGTTTTTACTAGCGGATTGTATCTGCTAAATATGTTTAAGTATAATACGTTTAGTAAATGAAACGAGGACGAAACAACCGGTTTTTATATACGATTAAAATAAATCACGGGAACAAAAAACAAGAAAGCTATATCTTTTCCTTTGTATTATGTGAAAACATCTTATGTAAATTTTAAAAATATTGTTATAAATTAATAAAAATGGAATCTTTAATTATAAACCAAAGCTAAATGAAAATACATTTATTCAAACCGCTATTATTTTAGGGTTAGTAATATTATTCATCTAAATAATTTAATATCAGTAAATCATCAGATTTTTTAAATTTATTTTTGTGTACAACTTCAGCTCGTATTACTGCACTCCAATGTAATTTGATAAGTTTACAATAAAACTGGAAGCGGAACCCTGGGATAACAGGCAAAGTAGCAATTAGGACTTGAAACCCGTGATGTAACACCAGTATGAATTGACCTCAATTAGCCCACTTCAGTGTTAACTGATAAGTCATATTTCTTTTGGTATTTTTTTCAGCCTGGGCCAATACATATTTTATACTAATTTCTTCTCAGATGTTTTAGTTGAAATAAATACAGTAAATCAATTGTTGTAAAAATCAATGCATCAAGGTAGATTGTTATGTTTTAAGCAATTATTGTTCTCTTACTTCTATAGATCTTTCATAGAAAGCTGATTGCTTTTTGAAATGTGCTCTTTAATAAGAAAATAATTAAATTGGGTTCCAAGCAAAACATTTAAAGAAACAAGTAAGACTATTCAAATAAATAAATCACAAATGTATGAAACACCAAAATTATCTTATAATAACCCAAAATTACTCTAAAGTAGTATTTTAGGAAACTTTAATTAATGAAAGTGTTATAAATTGCGATTTTATTCTTGTTTCTAATTTATTCATTCTGTATAATATCGCGGGAAATATTTAGACAAGGATTCAGTGAATAGGCTCAAAGTATTTGGCTCTTTACACTCGGTTTGCTTTATTTTTGATCAAGTAATTTTACGATTTTAGCTTTGCACGGTTTCTGCAATATATGAAGAAATAAAAAAGCAGTGTTGTTTGTAAAAATAACTTGTTGTTAGTGCTTCCAATGTGATCGCGGACTTCGTTACAACAAATGAGTCATACGAATAATCTTTCTACATAAAATGAGTTGAGTTATAAGTTATAAAAACATGTCAGTGTAAAAATATAATCAAGATATGCTGTACAATATACCAAAGAGTAATTCAGATTTAAATTTCATATTTTTAAAATAAATAAATATGCAAAGTCGTAGCCATCAGTTTTAATACATCGGGTGGCTTGTTTTAACATTTTAAATTAAAACATAATTTTATCACATATGAATTATCGATTGAATGATTTTTTGCATTTCACATTTCATTGAATAATTTTTAAATATTATTTCGAGAAGCTTATTTACAGAATTAAGAGCACATTCTATTGACTTTGTCTGCAAATATTAATCAAAATACCTAATCATTTGACAGAAGATACGGACCCCATTAAAATAAATTAACGGGTTCGCATGTATCACGCTGGCATGAGGGAAGTGAATTTCTACCTAAAAACAGTTTAAAAATCAAAAACCGTGTTAAAACAGACTTATTCCAATTTTTATAAAAATCTGAAAATATATAATTTGTTGGCTGTTCTGATCTGTTCTGGTTCTATTTACATGCAATGCTGGGAAAACAATGTAGTGCATAATAAGGTTAGGAGGATGTCCCATCAGGATAAAAATTTAGTATGGGGGAATAAGGGGTAGTACAACTTCATCAAGATATGAAAAACAGCCTTTTACAATGTCAACGCTCCTTAAGACGACGTTCTGTCTTTACTCAATTTATATTTCCTTTAATAACTCGGTAAATATTTGTACTAAATAATGGGAGAGGGCCTAAAATTGTCATACTTTTACGTCAATTATATATGCATCAATTTTATATTCGGGGTTTTTTCTGACCCTTTTTGGGCCCAAAAACATATTATTTTAAAAATTAAAATACCCAATAAAGTGGGTTATAGGTTTCCGATTGTTTTGCCCAACGAGCTTGTCCAACTGATAATAGAAAGGAATGTCCATACCGAATTTGAAGTAAATCGGACAACAAATGCGACCGCTAGAGTATAAAGAGTTATATATGTATATATATACATATATATATATATATATATATATTTATATATATATATATATATACAGGGTGTCACAAAAAAGTGTGATGGGCTATACAGGACCTAATTCTACATGCAAAAAGAAGTCAAAAATGAAGAATAACATTTTTTGGATTTCGGCTTAGTTTAGTCGTAATCCGCCATTTTGATTTTTTGGGAAAATATTTATTATTTCAAAAACCCAATGAGATATTTTTACGAAACTTGGCAAAAGTGTTTACACTAAAGTAAGTAACATTTGTAAAAAAAATATTTTTTTACCTTTCCAAATTTCAAAATGGCGGTCATTTGAATTTTTTATGCCAACTTTCATGAAAACCGGTACCTAAATCAAAATTTTTCAAGACACAGAATTTTTTGTATTTATTATAACAAATCCAACAAAACAAAAATGAATAAAATCGGTTCATAAATAAAGAAGCTGTGTTTATTTTATTAATTTAGACTGAAATTACTTAATTACATTACATAAATTATTACATTACATTTAATAAATTTTAATATTAATAATAATCATTTGTTGTTTAAAACAATGGAATGAAGGGGATACACCACATGTAGGTAGGCACTTGCCCTTCATAGTAGGTGTTCAATGTGACCTCCATTGGCGATAGTAGGGGGCATTAGATGGTTCAAAACCAGCAGCAACGGCAGTTATCCACTGTGGATCAATCCACCCCCCCCCCCGATAAACCTAACTTAAACCAGCGTTGCCCCCCCGGAGCCCCGGGCATAAGGACATCCCACCACTGTCCGCAGCAAGAAGGCGAGACAATCCTGAGGAGGAGCAGCAAGGCGGGCCTATGGAGGTGGACGAGGAGGAGGACATGGACGAAGAGTTCCCAGTGTAGATTTAAGTGTAAATAGAACTAGGTTAACTTTGTAAATATTTTGTAAATAGTATTCGTAAGCAAATATAGTCAAACAGTTTAGTTTACAGCATACATCTGTGTTGTTACTACCCCTTGCATTTCCCTGACATTTACTTTCAAAAGACTCTTCTAATGCAAACCAAATTTGTCGAAACTACTTTCAAAATTAACCTTTTATGAAATTGTAAAACTATCATGTTTTCAAAACAAAACTTTCAAAATTGTTAAAAATTCGATATTCTTTCTTAAACACTAAAGAGAAGGACAAGTGAAAACAACAGTTATGAATACATGTGTCGACTTTCTGCAGACCTCTTCCTGCTGAGGTTTGTATGCACGATCTCGGTTGTGAGGAACGATTGTTTCTTCGCTTCTTTCTAACACAGAGGTGGTGCTGACGATGATGGCGACGAAGTCTATCTCGTGACGTGAATGACTCCTCGCAGTATGGACATTTCCAGGTCACTAGCTTCGATGGTGTGGTGACTGACCGTTTCAGTGATGGTGCTGGCGGTGGTTGTTCAGGACTTCGTGGAGAAAAGTACATGGTGCTGTAGCCTTCCATCGCTTCCAACTCCTTCAACAACGTCTGGACTGATTCATCCACTTCGATTGCACTAGCCATGTTTGTGTTTACTCTGCAACATCACTAGACAAACTGAAGGTGCGCGTCTGCATTTATATTCACAAAATCCATCTCAAGAAGTGTTTCTTTAATTCGACCAATCATAGGGCAGAACGTCTAATTTTAACCACTCAGAGGGCAGGATATTTCCACCAATCACAGTACCCGCATTTGCTTACACTATCTAGGGTAGGTCAAGAGTCAGCAGACAAGTGCACGCAGGTTTAAGTTAGGTTTGAGGATGCATGAACGTCGCGTGAAGCGATGACAATCAGTGAAGTAACAAAGCTACGTACCATACAGTAGAAGGCGGTGAACAATTATCGAAATCGCGGCAATTATCGCTAATGAGTAAACAGCCTGAGGCGGTCACGTAGGCACGGGGAGATGACATCACCACGGTCCACGACTACACTATTTAAGGTAGGCCAATGCGTGCGTGCGTGCGTGCATGCAGGTTTAGGTTTACAGACGCAGGTTTAAGTTAGGTTTGATCCCGCACCTTGAAACATAATGTAATGAGCATGCGACCTTCTAGAAGCTTCTAGAATGTTCTAGAACGTCGTGGACTGCGGTGACGTCATCCCCATGCCTACGTGACCGCCCGGAGCTGTTTACTCATCAGCGGTTCCGGGAACTGTTTACCGCTTCCATTACACTGTGAAGCTTCTGGAATCTTCTAGAACGTCGCGGACCGCGGTGACGTCATCCCCCGCGCCTACGTGTTCATCATGGTGTATTTTCGTTACGGTACGTACAGTTAGGTTTAACAATGCGTGCGCGTGCGGGGGGGGTGTGTGAGCGTGTGCGTGTGTGTGTGTGTGCATGTGCGTGTGTCAGGTGCAAGCCTGGAGTCTGCAGACAAGTGCACGCAGGTTTAAGTTAGGTTTACAGACGCAGGTTTAAGTTAGGTTTCAGGATGCATAAACGTCACGCGCGCTCCCCAAAGGTAAGGTGTTGATACCATCGGCCAAGATGTAGCGTTTATCATCAGCCGGGCTCAAGGATAGCTTTTCTACTTGTACGGTGAAGACACGGTGCAGGTACGACTGGAAACGGGTGTTGACGGTGGTTTTCAACACCCCGTCGAACAGACATTCCCTGTAGTCGTCGGGGGTTAGGACGTTTTTAACAACCCCCTTAGCGACTCCCTTGGCTCGCTTGATCGCCTTGGATCCGTTGTCTTCGTCCTCAACGTCCATGAAGTAGAGCTTCGAGCGCAGGCCGAGGTACTCGAACAAGGATCGGCCGTTACACTCGTCCTTGAACTTGCCAATCACCTTGGCGTTGGCGGGGCTGTAGCAGGGGTGGGACCTCGGGTAGGCGCTGGTATCGAAGTCGTCCAAGTGCTCCGTCATCTCCCTGTAGACGTCCCGGGATAGGATGTCGAACACGAAGCTGTCAGTGTCCATGTAGTTTACGTTTAAGCGGTCACCGTAGCGGTCCTTCATCTTCCGCAGAAACTCGTACATGAGCCACTTGCTCAGCTCCAGGACAGACATGCCGATGTAGATGGGCTTTTCCAGGACGATGTTGACCCTGGCGAGGTGCACGAGAGCTACGTCCTCCGTGTAATACGTGCGATCCAGGAAATTGGACTTGGCCACGTACTTGGAGAACTTCTCCGGAGTGCAAACCAGCTTGACGTTCAGGCGCTTGCGGACGTTCTCGATGGTTTTGCCAAAGACCGCGTTATTCATTAACTTGAAAAAGTCTTGCTCGAACTTGGTTTTGGCCTTCTTCCGCAGCTCGGTGTTCATGAGGATGTAGGGCTCTAGCCACCGAGACTGGCGAAACGAGATCGCCCTGTGCACAGCCGCAAGCTCCAGTTCGTTGTTCAGCGCCTGCTGCAAGACCCTGTAATGGCAGACGTAATGCATCTTGTCGTCCAGGGTGGTCATCAGTTTGGGGTATTTCCCTGTTAGCGGACGCTTGGTCTCGCAGCAGTAAGGGAGGTCCTTGTGCAGGTCGTGGAGGTGGGCGGGGTAGCGGAGGTCCACTTCGAGGATGTAACCCCGTTCCGCTTCGGCATCCTGCGCGCCAATGTCCAAGGAGTCGATCTCGTCAAGGCTGAGCCACTGGAAGTCTCCGGTGGGCAGGTACTGGGACATGGCCCAGCCGTAGAGGTTGTTGGCGTCCAGGTACAGGAGGTGGCGTGTCAGCTCGTTGGGGCGGTAGTCCGGGCACCGATCGTGGTTCGCCTTGGCGTAGCGGGTGACGGCTTGAGAGATGCCTCCTCGGATGCCTTGCTCCACGAAGAGGTACATGTCGAAATCCTGCAGCGTGTCCAGCTCCACGTCGCAGGTCTTCAACATGACGTCCCAGGCGTAGGATGGCAGGGTGTAGTAGTGGGCGGGGTCCAGTCCGTACTCGGCCAAAGAGGTGTCACGGAACTGCTCGAAGACGTCGGTGAGGAGGGCGATGTCGCAGCGCAGGTACGTGTCGGCATAGTCCTTAAGGTGGCGACACTCGAAGGCTCGCCACACGTTGAGGGCGTGTTGGTAGTCCTCGTCCTTGACGTCCTCCAGGGTCATGGTGTTCCTAAACGCCTCCTTGGGCGGCAGCTCCCTAGTCCTGTACAACGTGTCGTAGGACGTCACGAAGTCGTAGGGGAACACACCCTTCCTGCGCACCAGGTCGAACAGCCGGTCGTCGGGGAACCGCTTCCTGGTCTCGCGCATCTTGTCAGTGGGCAGTCCCGCTGCCAGGCTGGCCAGGCTCATGGACAAGAACCTGTAGGTGTCGAGGAACCGCACCGCGAAACTGCTCCGTCGTTGGTTGTCTCCGGGCTGGCCAAAGTGAAACCGCTTGGTAAAGGCGATGTAGCGCTCTTCGGTGTGCGCCAGCACGTCCACATCGCCGGGGTCGATGGCCAGCTCCCGCACTACGAAGTGGGCGTCGTAGTTGGACAGGTTATGGAAGTAGCAGTTGATGACCCGCTGCTCCCTGTACCGCAGATTGCACGATCGGTGCGCCGCTCCACGGTACTCGTAAGGTGGGGCGTGGTTGTGGTCCCGCACCTTGATGACCAGCTCGGTGAACTCCTTGCCGCAGAGGTAGCAGCGGGTCGCTGCGAGGTACTCGTCCATTTCCTGCCGGGTCAGAGAAGGGTGCAGAGCTCTCGTGCTGAACAGGAACTCCCACAGGCTCAACACGTCCATCTTGAGCCGTTCCATGAAGACCTTGGACGCGTCAGCTCCGAAGTATACCCGCGGCTCAAACTCCTCCAGGCCGAGCGAATCCACGATCTGGTAGGCGAAGGCGTACGGGACGTGCATACGCAGGGGCGTCGTGCCGGGCGGCGCTTCCACTGGGTCAACAGCGACAGGCTGCAGAGCACACTCGAAGTCCGCGTAGATGCAGAACCTCTCCCGCCTAGTATACTCTGGATGGTTGAAGCGGATCTGCTGCTTCTTCGGCAAGTCCAGGCGAAGGGGAGCCTTGGCGTAGCAGTAACGCCTGTGCTCCTCGAGGCGCTGGGCACCCGTCAACCCTAGCTTGTTGGGTTGATTGTCGAAGAAATCGAAGCACCGCTTACAGATGTAGATCCTATTTTCACGTTTGGTGAGCTGGCGACGGACCAGTCGACTCAGGTCCGCGATGTATGCGTAGTGGCTGCTCCCGTCGGTGGTCACGTACAGCAGGTCCCTATGGTCTTCAAGCTCTCGCTTGCAGATCTTCAAGGGGTAGACCCTATCCATGAACTTGGGAGTTCCGTCAGGGCGTCTTCCCACCATCGCGCGCTCGATCCCGTAAACGTTTACGCTGATGTTGTTCTTGCCCTCAAAGGTCTTGATGTCCTTGAGCGTCACGGGGAAACGCAAACCGGTCCAGTCGTAGCGGGCGATGATGTCCGGCGTATACGCTGCAGGTCTCTCCGCGTGTTGCGCAACGAACTTGGCCAGGATAGCGTACATGAAGCAAATGTCGTCGGCGTTTAGCACATTGACAACAGCGCGCGTGTCTGCAATAGCCCTTGGCAGCTGGAGATACGCTCTGCCCCCGAGCGGCGTGTACTCGTTCACGCGGATCTCCAGGTCCCGTATACGCAGGTATGTCCAGCCGCTGCCTACCAGTTCGCACTGCTCCTTCTTCTTCACGATCGTCTCGAACGTAGCGAAGAGGAAAGCCTCCAAGTCGGAGGCTTCGGTTAGCGGGACGTTCTTCGTGTTGAAGGAGCGCAGGCAGGTGGCCCCGTGATTGTTGGAGAACTCACATTCCAGGACCATGTTCGCCTTGATGCTCGGATGTTGGGTCATGACGTTCTCCATCAGGTCCAGAACCTCGTCAAACAACAGGGTCAGCGCATCCTCGACGGTCAGCAAGGCGTCTAACGGCCGGGCCAGGCGGTAGATGAGGAGACGACTCCGGAAGGCCCGATGTACGAGCTGGAACACGGGGCGGCCGCCACCCTCCATCTCGTCATCGATGGTCTGAGGCTCGGCGCTAGGTCCTGGGCGGGGCTGGGGCTTGGTGCTGGGCCCTGGCTGTGGATCGGTGCTCGATCCTGGTCGTGGCTCGGCTCTAGGCACTTGGCGCGGTCGGGGCTCGGCGCTGGCTCCTTGACGCGACGACTGGTTGTTGTGAGGAAGAGGAGTAGAGGACAACCTAGGCAGTCGGTCTTGGGTCAGGTCCCTCACAACAGGGCAGTTGTGAGACTGGTGATGGTCACGGTTGAAGCGGCGGGTAAACCCCTTGTCACAGTACGCGCAGCGGAATTCGGATGGTTCTTGAGCCAGGTTCCTCACAACAGGGCAGTTGTGAGACTCGTGTTGGTCACGGTTGAAGCGACGGGGAAACTCGCGGTCGCAGTAGGCGCAACGGAATGTGGGAGGATGGACGGTCCGGACGTGTCGTCTCAGTTCCAGGCCTCGGTCAAAGCATCTACCGCATCGCTCGCACTCCACGTGACGATCGGGGCTCGAGGAGGAGGAAGGAGCTGCTGCTGGCATCGCGGAGTGAGCCGCTTGCATGTGGCGGCGCACGTCCTCCAGGCCGGCGAAGGTGGTCGGACACAGTCGGCAGGGATGGTCCGCTCGTTGCGGTCGGGGCTCCGCCGCGGCGTGTGGTCCGTGAACCGTGGCGACGTGGCGGCGGAGGCTGTCGCCTCTTGTGAAGCGCCTACCGCAGACGTGGCAGTCGTGACGTCTGGCGTTGTGGGCGGACTCCGCGTGTCGCCTCAGGTTTCCGAGCAGGCTGAAGGCTCGGCCGCAGACCTCGCACAGGTGTTGGTTGTTCATCTGCAACAACGAATATGATAAGTCTCTTGCATTTACAAATTAGTCGCAACGAGAACACTTCATTGGTAACATAACACATACTTTATGCGTGGTAGACAAGAGTCAAGGCCATGGCAAATTTAATGTTAGTGCACGGGTGTCCTCCTTTTATGTTAGTATACAGGTTTCCTCCTTTATTAAATTAGTTTATATAAAAAGAAAGAAAAGATAGTAAGTTAGAGAATGGAAGCTTTACATTGTTGCGTGATAGACAAGATTTAGAAACCATGACACGTCTAACATTAGTACACAGGTTTCCTCGTTTTATGTTAGTACACCGGTTTCCTCCAAGAAATTGAGAATGACGTGTAAGTTGTTCTATAGGAATAACGAATCGTTTTCCCTAAAACATAATGAAAATTATTCAACTTCTATTAACAAGCCAGACCTCTCTTTGCACATTATGAATTGAATGTTGCTGAACGATCATACCTTAAATGAGAATCTTACTATAAAGGGGAATGTAATAGTCTTCCACACTACAACTTATAAGAGCTACATATACTTACGTTTAACAATCTCGGAATATGGTGCAGTAAAGGCTAGCACAGCACTGAAGTAGAATGTCTACACACACTGAGCTCCAAACACAAACTGAATGAAGGAAGCGATGACAATCACTTAAGTAACATAGCTACGTACCGTACAGTAGAAGGCGGTGAACAATTCTCGAAATCGCGGCAATTATCGCTAATGAGTAAACAGCCTGAGGCGGTCCACACTACAACTTATAAGACTACTAGAAGGCGGTGAACAATTCTCGAAATTGCGGCAATTATCGCTAATGAGTAAACGGCCTGAGGCAGTCCACACTACAACTTATAAGACTACATATACTTACGTTTAACAGATCTCGGAATATGATGCGGTAAGGACTAGCACAGCACTGAAGTAGAACGTCTACACACACTGGGCTCCAAACACAAACTGAATGAAGGAAGCGATGACAATCACTGAAGTAACATAGCTACGTACCGTACAGTAGGCGGTGAAAGCGGTAAACAGTTCTCGGAACCGCTAATGAGTAAACAGGCCCGGACGGCCACGTAGGCATGGAGATGGTGTCACCGCGGTCCACGACGTTCTAGAAGCTTCTAGATGCTTCGCAGTGTAATGTAAGCGGTAACCAATTCCCGGAACCGCTAATGTGTAAACAGGCTGGGACAGTCACGTAGGCCCTAGCACGCGCCTCGACACGTGACGCCACGGAGCCGCTCGCAGTTTGGTTTAGTCAAGCCGGCATACAACGTGTAACGAAGTCACATCAAATTCGGTCAGCAAACAGCTGAGATCCCATGAGGAAAACGCGTTTAAAAATTAATTGCGAGCCCGTTTAACGGTGGATTTTCAATTTTCTTTAAGGGATGGTTTACTTAGGCCACTGCCCGACATGTGGTGAAGTTTCGTCAAAATCGGTCGGTAAACAGCCGAGATCCCATAAGGAAAACGCGGTTATAAATTAATAGCGGACCCGTTTAACGGTGGATTTTCAATTTTCTTTAAGGGATGGTTTACTTAGGCCGCCGCCCGACATGTGGTGAAGTTTCATCAAAATCGGTCGGTAAACAGCTGAGATCCCATAAGGAAAACGCGGTTATAAATTAATAGCGGCCTTGTTTGATGGCGGATCTATGGGGTTCTTTCGTCATTCGCTTCCTTGGGGATAGGCCTACACTCTGGAAAAAGTCCCGTGGGAATCGGTGGATAAATAGGCTAGTTATTAATTTTTGAAAGTTTTTTCCTCATGTTCAAGGTCATCACGAAAAGTGCCGCAGATGACCGGGGGGGCTCGGGGGGGGGGCTCCGGGGGGGGGCTCCGGGGGGGGGCTCCGGGGGGGGCTCCGGGGGGGGCAACGCTGGTTTAAGTTAGGTTTGTTGATGCGTTACTCATGAAATTTCTTAACCAAATGTATTTTCTAAATAAATGTTATATTGAAAACACTATAAGTAACACTTATACAACCTATAGCAACATAATTTTCACCGTTTCAGTTGTGTAAATTGCCAAAATCTTCTACAAAAGTGGAGCAAAAACTTTGTAAATTCCCTAACTGGTTTAAACCGGAACAGTTTATTTGTGATGACGTACTAGTTGGTAATGTTACGATGTAGATTATCAGTTCAATTACATGTGAACACTTTGATGGTAATTGCTTGGATAAGCTGATCGTTAGCATTGAACTATTTATCTCTTTTACTGTGTATAAATCCACACCGGCGCCTCGAGCCGAATACATGTGTGTAAACAAGTAACACAACACAACAATAATTGCTATTTAAAATAGATTCATTGAATTATTTTTAATATCTAACAATTTAATAAAATATGGGTTCCCTTGATTGTTTTCTGGATGTCGATGAACCTAACAGATTTCATACAATGTACATTTCAGCATAATTTAAAATATTTTTTAATATAAGTTTTTATCAATTACAACCCAGCTTAGTGAGTATTAATGAACATCTTCAACAACAAATAAATTTTCGTTTTATCCTCTTCTTAGTAAAACGAGCACATGCAATGTTTTTCAAAAATAAATATTTTTGATTCACAGCGAAGTGTTCATGCACAGCTCGTGGTTCCTTTGCGGTGGTTTTATGAACTTCGGGTAAACATCGTTGCAATTTCAGCAACTCCGCTCCCCCTCCCGCCCATGACCTCTTAGTATTACGCTTGCCTTGTTTTGTTCACTTCATACGAGTACACAGTGACACAAGTTGCGTTAACGATATTTTTAGAAAGAAAAAGTAAGAAATACTTAACACTTAACTGACACGTAGTCATATCAGGATATGTGTATAGTTCATACCAGTATGTCATAGATAGTTAAATATTACATATTAAATCGAGTATAATTATTTCGTGGTTATTAGTGAATTTCCTATGGAAAGAGAACTATTAGCATGACCCGCACGGTGAAACTTAAGCCCGGGACCACCATAGAAGTTCCTAACGTGATTTATGTATCATTAATGCATGACAAAACATGGGAATTAGTGAGGCGAAAGTTTTAAGCCATCTCTCGTCATTCTAGCATAAACATTTACCGAGTTATCAAAGAAAATGTGTATCTAGTAAACACGTTGTCTTAAGGGGGTTTTACTTTATAAAAGCCTGTTATTCATTTTGTTATGTATTTTTGTCATTCCCATCAACCTCACGCCTACTTTCAAGCCTGACTGGACCTTCTCCTAACCTTATAATGCGCAAAATTGTATTCCACACATTGTAGGTAAATGAAACCAGGAGCATCAGGACAGCCAAAAAATCATTATTTTCAGATTTCAATAAAATTGGAATAAATGTATGTTACACTGGTTTTGAGTTTTACAAGTTTTGTATGTGGAAATTCACTTCCCTCACGTCAGCGTGCTGCGTGCGAACTCGTTATTAGATTTGATTGCTTATGCTGATATCGTCTGATTGCAAATTCGTTATTAAAAAAGGTTAAAGTACTTCATAGTCCGCCGTCTGATCCAAGGGTTATCCTTGCAGGATTACGTACGTTTCGACAGAAACATTGTAAAAAACAAGGTGAATGATGAAATGAATGATGATGATGAATGAAATGATTTTTGAATGAATTTCAAAAATTAAATGCAACCCTCATTCTGTGGTATTAGGAGGGAAGAGTTGCAGGTCTGAGTTTATAGTATATATTTATATAGTTAATTTAATGCAAACTAATTAGTAAAGACATTACAATAAAATCAGTTATACGATGATTAATAATACACAGAGGTAAAAATAATAATTATGTACATTGGATCAGTCGAATTGATTGCTAACGAAGGTACATCACGTTAAATGTCGAGTATAGTACAGGGTGTCCCAAAACGAAGTACACAACTTTGTTGGTATATCACAAGTAAGTTTCAACCACACCGTAAGAATAACTTAGATATTAAGAAAGGACATATTCTCACGTGTTTCTCATACACCATAAATGTTCAATGTGTTCACCTCAGCAAACTTTAACCTTGTAGTCGAGTACATTCAAGGGTAGTCTCATTGATACTTGTGCTACAACTGTTATTCGTTGCCTTAGCTCCAAGAGGTGCGATAGCAGTGGAGGTATTAAGAATTGGTATTTTACGTATCACCAAACAAAAAATCGCATGGAGTCAAATCAGGGGAACGGGGAGACCGACTCACATGAGTGATGTTATTGTCGGCCTCAAACAGTGGGGAAATTAGATATTTTCTTTTTAAAGATTATCTATGCTTCTTGCTTGAAGTATATATAAGCTATTGCGCATACAACTTGAGGTTATTTGATGTCAAATAGATACTAATTTGGCTAACGTAAATTATGTCCTTAACATTTTATTGATTTATGAAGTTGTATACTTATTTTTGGGACACCTTTAGTCTAGTTGGTCTGATGTACCAATTTTATTCTGACCTGGTTGAGTTAAACGCTGGCTAATAACAATATCTGTGGGGTAAAACGGATTGAGCATTCGTTAGAAATACTGAAATAAATAAAGTGATAAGTTGAAACCAATCTTCTCACGAATTAGAAACTGAAAGATTTGAATGATTAATTGAAATTGATAACGTTTAAAAAAGTGAGCATTTATATACGGCCTTAAAATGCCAAGTTTCCCTCCTTTCAGTTATAATATAACCAAAAATGATAGTGATACAGAAATACTTTACTTGGAAGATTGATATTTAAAAAACTCTGAATCAAAATTAATACAGAGGAATTCGACTTAACCTATATACAACCATATCTGACCTGATTCTGATCTGAATGATAGAATCGGATAAAAGGATTTACAGTAGATTGGAATGATTGGATATCGAGCACAACAGTGTGATTGGTCAGCGGCGAGAAGTTATCATTGTGTATGCGCAGTCACAACCATTTGTGTACTCACACACTCGTGGCGAATATATTACTGGTTCTGGCGGTTTTGAATCAATAAACATTTGTTGCATGCCTCAGAAGCAATAAGGTATGCTGTTATAGTGCCTGAAAAATCAAATAATGATTCTCGAAATTCAAAACAATTACATTACTTTGTTAGAACCTACATTAAATTTATTTATTATTTACATTATACAGGGTGTCTCACGTAAGGTGTCTCAAGCCGATTGCAGACGAACCACCTGACCTAGAAGAATGAAATACTAAATCGACCCCAAGGAGTAACGTAAAAGTAGTTTTAACTCGTTTAAAATACAGGGTGTTCCAAAAACGGCGGGTCACTAGTTCGAATCTCGGAATTTTCAAATGTAAACATATGTCATGTTGTAAACAATTTTAAGCCCTTTAACAGAGAAAGATTTTGGTGAAAACAGAACGCACTTATCTCTATCCGTACAAAATGGCGGCCATCTTTGCGAAAAATGTTAACATTTACGGAATACCCTGTATCTGCTAAACCACATTTTTTTTATTCTGATTCAAATTTCTTACTCGTATTGAACTCAGCTTTACCCTGATATGCTACATGTCAGTATTTAAAAGATGGTAAAAAATAATAGCAAATCTTTTTTTATGTTTATATGCCCAAAATTCAAAAAAGTCAAATGGTAACGTATGTCAAAAAGTATATAATTTAAAAGGTCTTAGAAATTCTACAAATTTTCTAATCTACATCAACCTCGAATCTCTTTTAGTTTTTTAGCAAAAAACAAAAACCATAATTTTCCCATATGAAATACATGTTATTTCTACATAACTCATTTATGAAAGAGGCCTCACAGTATTTGGACGAGTTATCTAGAAATAACATGAAATAACATACGGGAAAATTATAGTTGTGTTTTCACCAAAATGTTTCTCTGTGAAAGGGCTTTAAAATGGTATATAACATGACATATGTTTACATTTGAAAATTCCAAGATTCGAACTAGTGACCCTCCATTTTTGGAACACCCTGTATTTTAAAAAAGTTAAAACTATTTTTATGTTGCTCCTCGGGATCGATTTAGTATTTCATTCTTCTAGGTCAGGTGGTTCGTCTGCAATCGGTTTGAGACACCTTACGTGAGACACCCTGTATACATTTAAATTAACGCCTTCAATAGTTCCGTTTACTTTAAAAATTTATAATATGTTCACTGTAGTAATGGGAGTGGTTTCAAGTATCAATATTATAATGATAGCCAGTGTTCAACTGAAGGTTTATCCCTTCTGGACTGTGTGTGTTACAGTTTCACTTGACCTTTGTCTCCCTGTAAGACAAAGGTTCCATTTGACATCTGCACTCACACTGTAATAGCAACTGTTGCAATTTAACCGTATAATTGCAGCTGTTGGTTTAACAGATTTGTTTTCACAGGAATGAAAGGTGTTCAATTTATCTGCATCCAGCCCATTTTAAGGGAAGATTATTTTCGCTTAAAATGTTAGTTATTTTTTAGGATATAAAACTGACGTAAAATAATGTTTCAATATATATAAATGTTTCAATATTATAATCACAATGAAAACAATTCTCTTATGCGTGTAATTGTGAATAATAAACTGAAATCCATAATATTATATGGTATTTATATTCGATTCCATATATTATTGAATGATAAGCCCTTGAGTGAGAAGGATGAGTGCCTTTAAGAAATTGCCAATCCGGCGAAGAAATCTAATTCCTCAATGCGCACTAGCTATAACAAATATCTACTGAAAAGTTCAATAGGACTTTGTACAGTTTAATACATTAGAAGGATGAGTGCCTTTAAGAAATTGCCAATCCGGCGAAAAAATCTAATTCCTCAATGTGCACTAGCTATAACAAATATCTACTGAAAAGTTCAATAGGACTTTGTACAGTTTAATACATTAGAAGGATGAGTGCCTTTAAGAAATTGCCAATCCGGCGAAGAAATCTAATTCCTCAATGTGCACTAGCTATAACAAATATCTACTGAAAAGTTCAATAGGACTTTGTACAGTTTAATACATTAGAAGGATGAGTGCCTTTAAGAAATTGCCAATCCGGCGAAGAAATCTAATTCCTCAATGTGCACTAGCTATAACAAATATCTATTGAAAAGTTCAATAGGACTTTGTACAGTTTAATACATTAGAAGGATGAGTGCCTTTAAGAAATTGCCAATCCGGCGAAAAAATCTAATTCCTCAATGTGCACTAGCTATAACAAATATCTATTGAAAAGTTCAATAGGACTTTGTACAGTTGAATACATTAGAAGGATGAGTGCCTTTAAGAAATTGCCAATCCGGCGAAGAAATCTAATTCCTCAATGTGCACTAGCTATAACAAATATCTACTGAAAAGTTCAATAGGACTTTGTACAGTTTAATACATTAGGAGGATGAGTGCCTTTAAGAAATTGCCAATCCGGCGAAGAAATCTAATTCCTCAATGTGCACTAGCTATAACAAATATCTACTGAAAAGTTCAATAGGACTTTGTACAGTTTAATACATTATTGCTGGATTTGCCATCACTTGCAGTGATGAAAATGTCCCCAATATTTTATTAAATAACGTATACCCATCTATTTTCTAAATGGTTGAAATCCAAATCAACTCAAGTTAAGGAAGGGCAAGGCAGTTTTCTTAGGAGACTTTGTCTTACTAATAGTTTTATAACTATTTTATGCGGTCAGGGTCATATTTCCATTGTTTAAAATTTATCTTACGTTCGAATATAATGATTATTTATTGACCTACCAAAATACAATACAGCAAACGTAACGTTTATATATTCTGTCACAAAAATTACTTGATATTTAAAATATCTAAATCCTGTTACAGCCGCCTTTTTGTCAAATAAATGTAAAAATACCAGACTAATGAAACTACGCATGTTGTTCTCCGAGTACCGTTGGGGCGGAAGTCAAACTCATATGACAAAGTCAATCTTTGATTATGCCTTTGTAAGTTTGCAATACAGCTATTGAGTAGTGAAAGCAGACTAATCAACCAACACATGTTGTTCTCTGAGTACCGTTGGGGTGGAAGTCAAACTCATATAACAAAGTCAAACTTTTATTACGCCTTTGTATGTTTGCAATAGAGCTATTGAGTAGTGAAAGCAGACTAATCAAACTACACATGTTGTTCTCTGAGTACCGTTGGGGCGGAAGTCAAACTCATATAACAAAGTCAAACTTTTATTACGCCTTTGCATGTTTACAATACAGCTATTGAGTAGTGAAAGCAGACTAATCAACCAACACATGTTGTTCTCCGAGTACCGTTGGGGCGGAAGTCAAACTCCTATGACAAAGTCAAACTTTGAATACACCTTTGTATGTTTGCAATAGAGCTATTGAGTAGTGATAGCAGACTAATGAAACAACACATGTTGTTCTCCGAGTACCGTTGGGGCGGAAGTCAAACTCCTATGACAAAGTCAAACTTAGGTTACGCCTTTGTATGTTGCAATAGAGCTATTGAGTAGTGATAGCAGACTAATGAAACAACACATGTTGTTCTCCGAGTACCGTTGGGGCGTAAGTCAAACTCCTATGACAAAGTCAAACTTTGATTACGCCTTTGTATGTTTGCAATACAGCTATTGAGTAGTGAAAGCAGACTAATCAAACAACACATGTTGTTCTCCGAGTACCGTTGGGGCGGAAGTCAAACTCATATAACAAAGACAAACTTTGATTACGCCTTTGTATGTTGCAATAGAGCTATTGAGTAGTGAAAGCAGACTAATCAAACAACACATGTTATTCTCCGAGTACCGTTGGGGCGGAAGTCAAACTCCTATGACAAAGTCAAACTTTGATTACGCCTTTGTATGTTTGTAATACAGCTATTGAGTAGTGAAAGCAGACTAATGAAACAACACATGTTGTTCTCCGAGTACCGTTGGGGCGTAAGTCAAACTCCTATGACAAAGTCAAACTTTGATTACGCCTTTGTATGTTTGCAATACAGCTATTGAGTAGTGAAAGCAGACTAATCAAACAACACATGTTGTTCTCTGAGTACCGTTGGGGTGGAAGTCAAACTCATATAACAAAGTCAAACTTTTATTACGCCTTTGTATGTTTGCAATAGAGCTATTGAGTAGTGAAAGCAGACTAGTCAAACAACACATGTTGTTCTCTGAGTACCGTTGGGGCGGAAGTCAAACTCCCATGACAAAGTCAAACTTTGATTACACGACCTTCAAAGTAACGCCTTCTTTATTTTACTCTGTTTGAACATTTTTAGAGTATAAATGTTACCTTAAGGTATACAAAATGCTATTATTTTCCAAAGTCTTCAACATCATATACAAATATTATTTGTTTTCTGATGTGTTTATAATCTATCTACTCTTTCTCTAAGACAAGGTTAATTTATATTCTATGTCAACGATATCAAACATTTTATTTTATTTAAATATTAATAACAAGAATATAGATAATGATTTGACTTGACAGAGACATTTATCTTTTACCTTTTTCAGTAAAGATTACTAACACTATCTAATGATATAACGGAGATTGTTTATATGCATTTGAATTAAAAACCCCCTCTAATTATAAGTGTATACTATTCCATAGGCCAGCAATTATGCCTCACTGTATCTGTATTTAAGGAAAATTATAACTTCACCTACAATAACCAGTTATGTATATTAATCTAGCCATCGCTCTAAGGCAATCTTTGGGCGAGCATATTAAACACATCCGGCCTCGGCATTTCGGATATAACAACCGCTTACTTTGGTTTTCTGTTTACTAATAATCCCATATAACTTTATTAAACTTTAATTTCTTTATTACTACAAAATATATATTTATATATATACATATACATATAATAATAATAATAATATATATATATAATATATATACCACAATGTTGTTAAGGATGTTTTACTTAAAGTTTAAACTCTAGTTTGGAATAAAATCTTACATATTTGTATTTTATATATTTACTATAAAAAATGTCTTATTCAGTGACTATTTTTCACTAACTTTAATTATAATTATAATCAGGATTATATAATTATATATTATTAGAACACCACAGTAACTTCCACAGTATATATCACAGTACATCCGAAACAGAAAAATTAAAGTTGGAAAGAGACAAGTTTAAGTCAGTTTAAGAATAGAATTAAATCATGGATCCGATTTTCTGATTTTAATTTTACCATTTATTTCCGTTTAAAACCTTCATCATTCCAGCTATGCGCAAAAGACTAGTAAATATCTAATTTATGAAAATTTGCAATTTTATATTTTGTGAACGTATTGTAGTTTTTAACACTTACAGCACTGATAGGCACAAGTTTATGTTGTGTAATTTACAACATATTTTTTCCCTCCAACTCAATTATATCCCTGTCTATTCCGCACACAGCAAGTGTGAATTCCGGTCAGCCCAACACACAACATTTAGCCAGGTCCATCATAAACGACACTAAACTGATAAAATGCACCTTAAAGTTTGAATTTTATCTCTTACGTGGCCATAAAATCTATTAATTCCTTACAGTTTTTATTATATAAGAACCTATCTTCTATATACCATAGTGCCTATTTTAGCTTCTTTCAAATATTGTCCCTAAGTTTTGATAGTTTTCTAAAAGTTACAGTCGCCATTAAAACTAATTTGTACATAAATCATTATACGTATATTACCACAGGATCTTTAAATATGATATTCTAACATTAAGTTTCGTTATGTTCATATCCAGAAACAAACCATGGTTTTTATCTGCCAAATTGCTTAATCTATTCAAATAAAACCTTTTATTGATGTATCCACAGATGTTTGATTTACCTGATCAAGCATTTAAACTAAACAGAGTTTTAAATTATAAATCTTGATCATTACAGCCTTATTAGCATTATTTGTATTATATTTATTTGAATTGTGTTTCATTTCATTTTCCTCTACACTAAATATCTGCGGCACTATAAAGATGTGTAGTTTCAAACCTCGATTTCATTTAACAAATTCAACTTTAATTTCTCTTTATCAAAAGTAAATTTTCATGGAATATTTGCATACATTATGCATTTTCTGTCCTTGTCTATACAAAAGAAAACAATATGTCAGTTTCAACGTTTCTTCTACAAAGATCATTGTAGAGTCTGGGGTACCGCAAGGTTCTAACTTAGGTCCTTTGTTGTTTAGCTAAACGAGTGAAAATCAGTAACGTACTGTTTTATGCAGATGATTTAAAAAGTGATCAGAGGTATTAAGAATATAAACTGTTGTCATCTGCTGCTGGAGGATGTTGATGATTTAGTCTGTTGGAGTCTTTAATATAGATAAATGTTCTGCATTGTCGTTTACCATGAGATCTTTAGAGAACACAGTCAGTTTATGATTATAACATTGTATGACGCATATTTATTGGAAACTCCTATGTTAAGGATTAGGGTGTTGCATTTGACTCTTAGTTTTCATTTGGTGATCATATAATTTTAATGGTTTAGTCTGCATATTCTACATTAGTCTTTCATCAAAAGATCATGCAGTTTTTTTACAGAAACTCCATGACATCGTTATTTGTCCACTTGTGAGGTCAAAATTAGAATACAGTTCAGCCGTTTGTTGTCCTCATGTAAATTATCTTTCTAAAATGATTGACCATGTACATAACAGATATGTTAGGTTTTTGTAATACAATCTTTTCAATAATTTTAAAAAGTAGATAATTAGAAAACTGATTGAAAAGCTACCGAACAAATCAGTTATGTAGATATCAAACTCCAACAATTTAAAGATATTTAAAATCACCAGTCTGGTGAAAATACTGGATGTTTTACAATTCCATTTATTTGCAGACACTGATGACTGAAATGCCCAAGGACAGTGCCCAGCAGTGCCCACAGTGCCAGAGAACAGTTACGTCAGTTATATTTCACAGTGCCCAGACTCAACCTCGCCGTGCCCACTAGTTCAATGCACGATTCTCCCAAAACAATTTGTTTTTGTTTGCATCTAATAATATATTTTTAAGAAAAAAAAAATTCACACGATTTAATTATTGACATTTTTATTGCCCTCTTAATTCCACAATTTAATTTGGATTCTGTGATTTTAAGAAATAAATAGTTATTATTAACTCAATAATTGTTGCCTTTGTGACTTATGTTATTGTGTACTGTTATTATTTGTTTTTAGACCCCATTTTTATGTAAACACTAGGTACTTGTATCCTGTCATGGCTTTATCAAGCAGCTATAACAATATTGTTGGCATTATGGAACTATTTTTTGATTTTGGTAGTTTAGCGTAAGAGTCTGCTGTGTATGATCTGTTTGAATAGTTAAAATGTTATAATGCAATTAACATATTGCTGTAGAGTAGCATTGTTCAAATAAATAAATAAAAGGGTTAAGAATGACGACATTCAAATAATGTGTTTTTGGCTGTTATTGGTAGCTGTTCGTTGCATGGTAAAATAAAATTTGTTAAATAAAAAACAAACCATCGTTTGGCTTAGTTATTTGAGGAAATTCCCTGTGGAAAACACGTCCGATTCTTTCAAAATGTTAAATGTTCAAAGTTTTTACTTCGAAATGTATTCATACAGAATGATATAAGGAAACTCATCGTTATAACATATTTAGGAAACAGATTCGGCCCAACGAAGCAGACTGTATAAAATATTTTGGGCGTTCTTTATTTTTATTAAATTATTCCAAAATAAAAAAATCCGAAATTAAAACTACTAAAAGCAGCCATCAAAATTAATCCAAGCAAGTACAAAATATCTTAGTATATATGCTTTAAGCCATAAGTAAGTGTAGTATGTAATGTTAGGCATCACGTATCCTGCCTGCGGGGATTATAGGAAATTTCTTAGTTTGACTGATAATTTTTAGATATTAATGCAAAGTTAACTATTTTGTTGGTTATAAAACAAACAAGAATCTACTTAATTAATTAAGAATCCCTCAAAACTGTCACCTATTGATGTATACGCATGAAATACAGTTCTTTTGAGTAAAAGTATTGTAACATCTCCTAATTTAACATATTTGTTTAAATTAGAATCTAGTATATCAAAAAAACATTTAAAGCTTCTCCTCCTTCATTTGATTAAAGTAATTCGGTAATATACCTGTATCCAGGTATATTAAACTCTTTAGTTTACAATGTATCCATTGTTCATAAACTATTTATTACAAAGCCTGTTATATAAGTCATGGTTAACAGAATTACGGTAACGTAGGTAACTAAGATAAAGTACCATCAAGATCTGCCTTTCCAGGATCAATATATTTCTGACAGTAACAAAAAAAAGGTGAAGATTGTTTTATGCATAGTTTCCTTGAAAATCCATCAAAAACGCAATGTTTTGGAGTTGGGTAAAAAATGACACAACATCGGTTATTTCTTGTCATGCGCATTTTTATATTTATTGTTATTTTTTAGTCATTATTCTCAAACTAATAAATAATTTTTAATCAATAACATACGCACCTGGCGCAAAAAACAACCTTGATATTACAACAAAGAAATCCGAATGAATGTATGAATACGCAGGCAACAATGGAATACACAACACTATAATGTATTTCATCTTACATTTGTAAGGTTAAAATGATTGTTCTAAGATTCATACATATAGCCGAGCTAATTAGAATACATCTATTGTGGAGGGCAAGTAAAACGTGTGGGCACAATTTGTTAACTGGTGAAATGTATTGTTAGGAAGGATATTGTTGGAACGTGGGTAATGAAAACTATTTATGAATATTAATTTTACCGTAGAAGTTACATAGTGAAATATATTGATAATTACTGACAGTAGTGAGAAGCTTGATTGAGAATTATAATGATTGTTACTGAGATTGACGTGGAAGCTTTATAGTGAAATATATTGATAATTGCTGACAGTAGTGAGAAGCTGGATTGAGAATTATACTGATTGTTACTGACATTGACGTGGAAGCTTTGTAGTGAAATATATTGATAATTGCTGACAGTAGTGAGAAGCTGGATTGAGAATTATAATGATTGTTACTGACATTGACGTGGAAGCTTTATAGTGAAATATATTGATAATTACTGACAGTAGTGAGAAGCTGGATTGAGAATTATAATGATTGTTACTGACATTGACGTGGAAGCTTTGTAGTGAAATATATTGATAATTGCTGACAGTAGTGAAAAGCTGGATTGAGAATTATACTGATTGTTACTGACATTGACGTGAAAGCTTTGTAGTGAAATATATTGATAATTGCTGACAGTAGTGAGAAGCTGGATTGAGAATTATAATGATTGTTACTGACATTGACGTGGAAGCTTTGTAGTGAAATATATTGATAATTGCTGACAGTAGTGAGAAGCTGGATTGAGAATTATACTGATTGTTACTGACATTGACGTGGAAGCTTTGTAGTGAAATATATTGATAATTGCTGACAGTAGTGAGAAGCTGGATTGAGAATTATAATGATTGTTACTGACATTAACGTGGAAGCTTTGTAGTGAAATATATTGATAATTGCTGACAGTAGTGAGAAGCTGGATTGAGAATTATAATGATTGTTACTGACATTGACGTGGAAGCTTTGTAGTGAAATATATTGATAATTGCTGACAGTAGTGAGAAGCTGGATTGAGAATTATACTGATTGTTACTGACATTGACGTGGAAGCTTTGTAGTGAAATATATTGATAATTGCTGACAGTAGTGAGAAGCTGGATTGAGAATTATAATGATTGTTACTGACATTGACGTGGAAGCTTTGTAGTGAAATATATTGATAATTACTGACAGTAGTGAGAAGCTGGATTGAGAATTATAATGATTGTTACTGACATTGACGTGGAAGCTTTGTAGTGAAATATATTGATTTTTATTGGTATTGGTGTGCAAGCTGTGCTGTGTAAAGAAGGATATTGATGGATATTGGCATTAAAGAAAGCTACACGATGAAGGAAACTGTTAGATTGAGGTATCGATGAGAAAGCTACGTCATAATATTGATGGTATTCACATTGACGTAGAAGGTAAGTGGGGAAGATCATCATAACTCCAATACTGTCCTATTTATATCTACCTCTTAATGCAAACTAAATTAATATTTTGAATATTTTACCTTGTAAACTTAATTCACAGTATTAGAAATTGGTATGAAAATTGCTCCACTTTAAATGGTCTTCATTTAAGAACAAAGCTCTTTCGAAATATTTCAATATAATTAATACCCCCGTTACAGCAAACCTGCGTACTCATCTAATTAACAAGGTAAATTTACATATTTTCTACCTCATAAAGCCATTTACCAACATTTAAAAATATATATTCATAAACAAGCGATGTAAATAATTATCTTTATTATCTTTAAGAATAACACTGGGTCTGGATAGTCAGGTTTGCTGCAACAAGGAACACAAAATATGGGTTTTTGTGCAAATATAAATAAAACTCAACCAGATGAAGCCACGCACCAAGATTTATTAATTTATGTTCATAATTAGGGGAGACATAACACTATACCTATTCTCTATAAGAATACAATTATTGCTGAATATGCAGGATTGATGCTACAGAGACCATCGGCAAAAAGTTTGCATTTGTAAAAATGTCAATTGACCTGGTGAAATGACATGTCGATTTTCATCAATATACACTGATAAATAAGAAAGATATAAAACATGTTTAATCTCCATGAGAAGAAGACTGGACAATGTACTGTGTTAGCCCTTTAAAAATCTCGGCAACCAATTGACTTAGAGCAATACCTCAAAGTACAAAATAGTTAGTTTTAAGCTGAATTCGATGGTGAAAACTAAAATCAAATTATATCAATATTGAATATAAAAAATTCAAAAAAAATTTGTTTTTTTACATACCCCCAAAGTACCCAGTACAACCTTAAAACTGCGTATACCAGTTTAGAGGCTGACATTGGATACAGCAAATGAAGTTGTCATCACATATGGCAAGTCTTTTGGATGACCGTTGTAACAAGCTTCCCTTTCACGTTTGGTGCCTCCATTTGCTAGGGACGGAACGTCCGGGTTTGGTCCCCAACCTGAGAATGTTGTCCCTGGCTGTTGTACATGGATACCCTGTCAGTTGAGTTGGCCAGTTGGAGGGCAGAGGGGGTCCACCTGCTAGAGACTGATCGCAGCTGTCACAGGAGCACGGGATTTGGCCCTCTGACAGGTCAATTTGGCTGCCTGCCCCATCCCACCCTTACCTCTTTTGCTATATCCTACCCCTCCGGTAACCAGCGCAAAATTCCTGCTTGTGGAAGACGAGCCGAGCAGTTTAGCTGGGATTGCCTATCCAGATGAAAAAAACCCTTAGGATGGTGCGATCTAACTGGTTATTGAAGTTTTGTTTACAATAAAATATTGCTTTACATGTTTGTGCCAAATTTTTAAAAATCACACCCACGGACACACATATGTGTATATATATATATATATATATATATATATATATATATATTTGATAGGGCTACTAAAATATTATTATATGAATCATTTCAACTAAGTACCCTGTTTTTAAAGCATTTGTTATTAAATTCTTGGATTTCATTTACGGGACATAAGCCCATCATCATAGTCAACAAATACCTAACCTAGTTTTACAATATTAAAAATATTACAAAAACAGACACATATGGAAATTACTTCTCAGATGTTTCACTTTGATGAAAACGTTTGTTATCGTTCTATTTTCAGTTTCCTTATCTGTTGAAATATTGGATTATTTGTACTAATTTGAATATTTAGACCCTCCTGAGGCATTTCTTTGTCAGCGACAAAGATATTCATTTATTCTGCTCAGTTAATTTTCTCGCCTTTGGATATACAACTCAATATCTTTAAATTTTCAATATTCTCTAAATTTTCTCAATATATTTTTATTATTCAAATATTTCTAAATTTTCTTATAACTATGGTTTAACGTCAGAGACGTTCACAAAAATTTGATTTCATCGTGGTTTTGCTATTGCTTCTGAGTTTTTGTATGCGTTTCTTAAACCTTGACTGGAACGATCTACCTGTCTGTCCAATTTAAAATTTGTTACAATCTGAGCATTGAATTAAGTCTGGATTAAATATAGTCATTATTTATTCCCTTGGAATCTTTTTGGGAATATTTGTCAATAATTTTAAATGTGTTGCTTCGGGTGGTGTTATTTAATTCGGGTGGTGTTAAAGTTTTTTGCAATCAACCAAAATCATCATTTTCCCAAATAAAATGTATGCAAATTATACATAAATCGTTTATAAAAGAAATCACAGAGAGTACTTGAAAGTGACACGCACAAATATCATGCATTTTATATGGGGAAATGATGATTTTTTGAAAGTGTCACGCACAAATATCATGCATTTTATATGGGGAAATGATGATTTTTGTTGATTGCTAAAAAAGAGACACAAGGTTAATGTAAATTAGAGAGTTGTTAGAATTTCCAATACCTTTAAAATTATATGCTTTTTGACATACGTTATTTGTCTTATTAGAATTTTAGGCATGTAAATATTGTCAACAAAATAAATCTTTTAAAAATAGAATTTGTTTGAAACACTGTCATATAGCACATCAAGGTAACGCTAGGTTTAATACACGTAAGAATTTTGAGTCAGAACGAAAATATGTCTTGTGGTTTAGCAGATACAGGGTATTGCGTGAATCTCAGTATTTTTCGGAAACAAAATGTCCACCATTTTAAAACGGATAAAAATAAACGGGTTCTGTTTTCACCAAAACGTTTGTCTATTGTAGAGCTTTGAAATGGTGTATAACATTACTGTTTGAAAATTCCGAGATTCGAACTAGTGACCCTCGGGTTTTGAACACACTGTATTTGTAACTAATAAAATCTTTTATTCCTTAGGGTAAATTTAGTGGAAAATAATTTTATTTCATCCTTCTATTTCATTAATTGATTCATCTGCAATATTTTTGAGACACCTTACGTGAGATACCCTGTATAATGTGACATTGCTGACAGTTGCGCCGTAATCAATACAGTAAGACACTTGTAAAACATCCAACATGATGTTATGCCTCTCGACTACACTATAATGTAGTGAATCTCGAGGGGATAATAATACTTATTAAAACTACGTTTACCAAGTTCATCAATAATTACATTAACATTTCACTTGCAAGTTTTGTGTAAACTATCTAGGTATAGTGTCATACACACTTTTTGTCAGTGATCTACACTGAATCGTACAATTTGGAGTTATGTTTCACATTCCGTCTAGGTAGCCCAGAGGTTACAGAACACGTCTAAGAGACCTAATATAATACGGCATAAATTTCGTTTTCCTTGTGAATAGAAGAATTTTGAAGAAACTTTTAAATATACACCTTAGTTAAGGATTGTTGGTGTCACGTTCTTATATCTATAAAGTAAACGGTATTTGGCATTGGCCTTCGCTACATAAAGCATTTGGATGATCGGTAGTAAGAATTTATTTCTTGTACAGATCGCTGAAAAATCTTCTCACTGAACGCCAGGTCTTCGATAGTAATGTACAAATTGCTTTAGCTTGAAGAACTTTACCCAGAGCAATGGAGCCACAGTGCTAATAAACATTCACGTGTTAATCATGTCATTTGGAAGATAAATACATATTGCATAGTGTATTAATTGTGTTATTTACCAAATAAATAGTTGAAGGCCGAGAGGAAACATTATAGTACTAACTTTAGTTTTATAAATGGTAAATACAATTATTTACATCCCATAACATTTTAGCAGTTTAACTAATTTTAGAGCAAATGTTAAGTTTACCATCGTGAGACCACAAAGAAAAAAAGAAAAATAACAGAAGGGCTTAATTAGAAGCAATTCCAGTTCTGAGCACGTATTACCCAAATTGGTCTCATTAACAGAGGGTCCAGGCACATATGTCGCTGCCTCTAATGTGTTGCCTTGTGTTAAATTGATCTTGAAAACTTAAATTTCCTTTCTACTCTGTTTTCCGAATTTAGCTTGACTAATGTCGAAAATAACACTTCTAATTTAATTTCTCTTCATTAAAGTAGTCTGAATATAAATGTATCCTTGAAATACTAAGACAATCTTTGTACCCGAAAGGGGAGAAAGAACTTTTAAAAACCTATTACCTTAGTCAACAGGGTTTTTATTAAGGAAAGTGTAAAGGTTTCCATCTTACAGCCAAATTTAGAGTTCCGCTGGACCTATTTAATGTTTAATACGTTAAAGAAAACCTCTAATTGTTCAGATAGCCAAATAATTATTGGATCGGAAATTTTGTATAATTTATTGTGAAAACATAAATGTCCAGTCGTAACAAATGCAGTATAAAATCTTAAAAAGTCAGTAGTTTTTAGTTGGTTTTCTTGAGACGATGGTATTTTAATGACATCGGCTTTTATTGCTAGTAATAAATAAATCATCCATTTAAAAATGAATTATTTTTTAAATGTACTAATAAAATTATCATCAGACTTAATCTTTTAAGGAAATGTTTACTAAAATACTCACCTCAACAAACATTAGTGTTTATTTATACCGTTTCTTATAAATAACGGATGATGAAATTTATTAATGGTAGTTGTGTCAGGGATTTAAAGGTCTGAGAGAGATCCAGCAACGTCAGTCGAGGTTCGCTCGTGGATTCATTACATTATGATTGCTGCAAACTCCTCCCCAACCAATTGTTTTACAAGTGCGTCTTTCATTTATTTCCTAGAAAGTTAAATAAATTGATATTCCTTTATCCTACCCATGATAATAACTACACAAAGACATGACTACCTATATTATTTGACTGAGAAGTTATTACCTCTTACCTCTTACCAGCTATTGACTGAAAATCAGTGATGAATTTAAACTCTTTTATAAACATTAACTGGTTGCGAGTTTTCATCAAGAGTAACAACGAATTATTCTAATCTTTACGATCGATACTTATTTGCAGTTAACGTTCCCCTCCATGGCATTTTATAAATTAGTGGGAAAGTCAAAATGTTTTCCTAACCTACATGCGTGGAAATATTTTCCAATCTATTTAATATTTTCCTCTGTTTTATAATCGTTTATAATCAATTTAAGTAAACGTATAGCCATACAATTTTGATACACAATGTCGTCTGGGGTAATTTCAAACTGTACTGTAAATTCCAAATATATGTTTTGGTAACTTAGTTTTTATAGAATTTATATCTATTTGTATATACGAAAACATCATACAACTTGCAAAAACAATTTCAACGAAAAATGTGGTATAAATTCATGTTAAAAATAAAAGGCGTTGTGCCTCTCTAACTAAAGTTCACCGTTAGCTATATTCCATTTCCACACATATCTATTTTTGATTTCATTAGTCCTTTTAAGATATATTACCTGGGGGCCGAGCTTTGCTCGGAGAAAGACCATTCAGTTTGTTTAGATGACTTGGAGCATATTTCACCACTTCCCCCTACTGATAATCAGATTTGTATAACTCATTTGCCTCTTTTCTACATTTTTAAGGTGACTCCAGTTGTTATTTATAGCTCAATGTCCCTTTCATTTATTTTACAACTCTTTATATGTAATTTTCACTCAAATGTTTTAATCTCTGCTCTCAGGAAACCACATGTTAATAATCATAAACAACATGAGTATTACTTTGCCAGTTCTCTGGTTGATTATGAACATCTGTTACAATTCTTTTGTTTTGATTTGAAACTCTATAAGCCCAATGTTGATTTAGTTAAATTTTAATTTTAATTTTTTTTTTTCCTGGGGATGAGGCCTGTCTAGAACTTATTTTTATCCCAGAAATTTGTTATTTCGAACATTTGAAGGAAATCGTTGGAGCCGTTTTTGAGATCCGTGTCGCAAGCAAGCAAGCAAGCAAACCTTACTCATATTAGAGTATAGTATATGAACTGAATAGACGGCTGAGTATAACAGCTAATAATATTGCTTGCTAATTTGCTAATTTGAGTAAGGCTTGCAACGAGGCCTGTCTAGAACTTATTTTTATTCCAGAAATGAGTTATTTCGAACATTTGAAGGAAATCGTTGGACCCGTTTTTGAGATCATTGTCGCAAGCATACAAGCAAACTTTACTCATATTAGAGTATAGGATTCCTGACTCTGTTAACAGGGATTAATATTAAAAACAAATTTAAATTACTCATATAATATATATAGTTATTTACTAATGTTTTAGTTTGTATATTTCAAAATTCATCCTACCTTGACTCAATGATATGCTTCTAAAAGACAGTACTAATTTAGACAGTTCTAAGTAAGAGATCCAAACAAATCCTATTACAAAGACATCATTGTACTCAGCTATTGTGTGACTTACAGTGGACTAGGCTTTGTAGAAACTTAGCTCGCAATATACAGCCGTCAGTTTGGAGTTACGTCAATGCTACGAATATAGTCAAAATGTGGATGGTTATATATTTACAGGTATTTTCTTGGATTATTTATTTAGTTTTCCCAAAAGTTAAAATGTTAATCTAAGTTTCTGTAATACCACTTCAAGCAGGGGTAGGTTATATCAGGTTATTATTTTCTTGTAGGAATATTAAAGAAACTGTCTGTCAATTAACCATGCATACATAAAGAAAAAAGATAGAAATAAGAATATTTACAAATTAATATAATATATTTATAGATAAGAGCTTCGCACGTTATAAAACTTAATTTTTTGGAGGAGAGCAGTTTAAACCATTTAAATGAAATCAGTTTATATTTAAATTTCTCCTCTCACAAAATAGAATCTAATGATTTTTTAGGGGTTCATATCTCAACAGGTGGTTAATATATTACTGCGAGGATGTCGTAAGTGCTAATACCTTTACAGATCCCATAAAACATAACGACAATCGTCTTTATTCGCCCGGGGTTTAAACGTAATCTTTTAGGCTCACAAAACAAAAAACATCTACGGAGCGCAGTAAATACAAAAGTTAATTATGAACTACCTACAACACTCATAACGCAGTAATGACCTTAATTTGTTACCCAGGGTATTTGACAGTTGCAACCCCCTGAAAAACCCTTACTATCCTTAGCAAAATTATGTGAAATCTTTAGCAAATAAAAACATAACTAATTATTAATTAATTTAATTAATTTATAAACGCTGGTATTATTAGATTCCAGATTTATAAACAGTATACTATTAAAGAATTATTATAATGGTTGATAGAGGTACTCTGTAGAGGAAAAATCTATATAAGTTATAACTATTTTTTTATTATTAAGGTAAATTGAACATTAATTAATCTTAAATTAAGTTATAATTATGTATGGGACCTGATGTGTGCCATCAGAATGGAGGGTTAAATTTAAACACGTAATGACATGTTATTGGACAAAATATGATATTTTTCAACCACGTTAGGATTAGAGTATTCTTTTACTACTGGCTGTATCTACCTCTACAGCAACTTTAAAAGTAAAACTTACCATTATTTGTAATCATATCGAAAATCGTATGGTATTTCGAGGAATATTTAATACATTTTAGATACTGAATAGGCGTTGATATTATTTTTGTCAATATTACAAATATATTTTCTAATGGATGGTTCGGTAAAATAATTTACGACAAGTAAAATAAATCAAAAATGGGTTTAATCTTATAATAGTTTTGTAACTTAGTACTAATTTAATTTTGTTGGGGAAAACTTTTGTCGTAATGCTGTTCATACGCAAAATTTATTTTAATAAACTAAGCTGATTAATGAATTCAAAGTTGCGGTCAGTTTACAAATGAATAGACTAATTAATGTTTACGTTATCGTCAAAATAAATATTCCGCATGTTTGAATTTGTCGTATTTTAATACATTAACAGTTTTTTCAACGATTATTTTGCCTTTGTATATTATTTCGGTTTGATAATGCTTGTATCAAACTAACTATTGCCAGTATATCGACATTGTATTTGTGAGATCAATTGACAACAGGAAAGAACAATAGCCTAATGATGGGTATGTATCAAACTAACTATTGTCAGTATATCGACATTGTATTTGTGAGATCAATTGACAACAGGAAAGAACAATAGCTAGATAAGCTCATTTCCAACTTTCTGTTGGAGGTTTAAATAAATAACTTAAATGGACTACCTACAAAATTATAGCAATTTGAATTTAACAGATTTCACTTTTAAGGGTGTTTTTTGAAAATGTGAGATGTGAAGAAATCGACATTACGTTCTTTCTTTAAAAGAAATACGTAGACGTTAAATTATTACTACCTAAAAAAGTAACTTTAGTTAATAACAGTTAATACTAGGGTGCAAGGTGTGGATCCCTCCAGCGGCGTCCTCGTCGCACACCCTTGGCACCGGGGCGTCACAAGCCAGTGGCGTCACGGCTAGCGCGGGTCAAATCCACATGGTCTCTTTTTTCCATCTTGTCCATTCTAAGTTAAATTCAATAGTCAACATTTTCATATCACTCCGTTTTACTTATTCGTGTGGTTTCGTGTCTTCTTTCCCACACTTCATTGAGCGTCCTGATCGTGTAGAGGATACAGCTTGAAACTGGGGTTTTCTTGCACTCCCCAAGCTGCCGGGTAGTACAGGGGTCAGCTTAGCCTGCAATGGCCTGGCTGCCCTATCAGCCAGCGGGAATCTCTTTCGCCGTAGTAGTGCCGGTTGGAGACAGGATAGGGGATTGACGGGATACGGGATTGGGTTATGAACGGGGGGGGAGGGAATCTACCGAGGTTACTACTCAGGGGAACGGTCTTTGTTTTGCGGGATGGAAGACATGGATCATAGCTGCACTAGTGGGAGATTGGAATGATTTTCACACAAGGGTACTATTCAGGAAGAAAATAAAAAAAAACAAACGTGGAAACTACAGCACAGAATAATGGTTCAATTGTGCAAGGACACAACTCTGGTTCCCCAACCCCAACAACTGAGAGACTGTAGGGAGGTCTCTCGTCACTGCCGCCTCCTTCCTCTGCTTCCCCGTTTCAGAAAAGCAGCCTAGTAAGTAGGTCGCCGCCACAGGTTTCTCCACTGACAAAAAAGACGCCAGAACAGGAGGAAAAACCAGTCTGAGGATGCCAGAGGCTCAGGAAAACCTATGCTCGAGGTGTCCCCTGATGAGAAGAACGTGCAGATCGCAAAGGAAACGGATTATGTCGAGCTGAACCCCTCGACCATCATGAGATAGCCACGAGGCAGCGAAATGTCTCTATGGACTTAAAGAACGGCCTGATAAACCTGGAAGCCTCGCTGAATGTCATTGACTCCATGCGGAAATTCTGGAAGGTGTCTCTTTTGCTCCTTAAAGAGGGTGTGGCCAAACAAACTCAGGTCGCCTCACCGTCTATGGAAGCTTGTTCTCCCACTGCTGCTGCCAATGTTGTCAAACTAGTAGCAAGTAGCCCTCCTACTGAGGGCAGGGAGGAGAAACGGCATGAGGATGCCAAGGACAAACCTCCAGCAGCCTAGGAAAACGGAGGCTATACCGTCGTTAGGTCTAAGCCTGAGAGGAGGAAAGTGAAAGCCAAAGCCAAGTCAGGGAGGGAGCGCAAGAAGAGTGGAAACGCGCCTCATTCCGTACCACTGGAAATGGCAAAGAAGAAGACTAGGCGGTCAAACTCAAAGCCCAGGAGTCAGGTTGTGTTTATTAACCCTAGGGCTGGTCGTACTTATGCTGGACATCCTGGGAGCAATGAGAAAGGACGTGACACCAGAGGACTCTGGCACCGAAGTCCGCCATATAAGGAAGACAGCCACTGGAGGGGTGCTCCTTGAATTTGCTAAGTGCGGCAATAGGGCAAAACTCCAGAATGTGATCAAGAAAGCGGTAGGGGACACGGGAAAGGTCCGAACTATTAACCCTGAGTTGAGGTTAGAGATCCTGGATCTCGATACCTTGACAACCGACAACGATGTCACAGAAGCCATCCAACGAGATCGTATGAGCAGCGAGCTTAAGGTCTAATCCTCCAGAAGGGCAAAATAAAGTTTGGGTGGGTGAATTGCCGCGTCCGACAGCGTTTGGAGGTGGAGCGCTGTAATTGCTGCCTCAGCTACTGACCGAAACACCAACTGAAAATATACCAGTTACCAGGTTGAAGAGGAACGTGGGCGGCAAAAGAACCAGCAAAAGACGACTCCTCATGTCCACCGTGAACGCCATCCTTCTGTACGGTCATGGTGGCTGGCTGGCCCTCGACCTGTTTGGCGTTGAGCGACAGGCCATTTTCCGGCAAGCCTCTGAGCATGGCAGAAGTGCAGCAGCGGCAGTTGCAAGAGCCAACACCCTACCAGCCTGGCAGCTCAGGTGGGATGAGGGCACCGACGCGACGGTCGTTGGACGTATCGCCTCATCAGAGATCTTGACACCTGGATTGGCCGTGGCCACGGGAAATAGACTTCTACCTGTGTCAGTTTCTGACGGGTCACGAGTACTTTCGAAAGTACCTCCACTGAATGGGGAAGGTCAGGTCACATTGGTGCGCTTACTGCCCGGAGGACGAGGCTGATGTCCATTATCCATTATTCTTTCTTCGTGTGCGGGGTTTCACCGAAGAAAGAAGACTTATCTCCACTGTAGGCGCTCTCACACCTGACACCGTATTGAAGGTAATGCTGCAGAGCGAGGAAGCGTGGGGAGCAGTTGGTTCCCACGCCCACTCAGTACTTCGTGCGAAGCGTGACGAGGGATGCCTGAGTGACTCTTGGGCATCGGTAATACAGTAGTGTGATCTGTCAGAAACGCAAGACACGTGGCCAGGCATGAAGTCATTCCGAAGGGTCCCGGCCTGGATCCCCGCGGGCCGAAGGGAATTTAGTGGGTATTCCCTGTGTTAGCACGGGATTCCTAAACACCGTTTGTAAATGCATTCCCCCTACATAAAAAACCAAGAACAAAACAGTTAATACTAAAGAGTGTGGGTTTCATTTGAGGTAAAAATAATCAGGAATCAATTTATGTGGTTTACCTTTAAGATAAATATTATTCGATGGTTAGCTACATTTTCAATCAAAGTTTAACGATATGTTTCCAAGGGTATCCAATACATTTCTCACGTTGTCCCCAAAGTCTCCAAACTTGAGACCACCCGGGATTCTGTTCCTCGTCGTTGAGCTATAATTTAACCTGGATTTATAGATTGTATTTATACCTAGTATACCTAGTTAACAGATCGAACACTGAGGTATTTAGTTGTATTACTTGTATTTAGTTAGTATTTGGTTGTTGTAGAATGTAACTGCGAATGGATCTCTAGTTATACTATGTTCATGGATAGAGATCAAGTGGTATTATCTAATTATCATCCAGCAACCTACTGTAGTACAATTATAATATTTTGATACGTATCAAACTTACACTATTTAAATTAATAGTTATTTCAAACACAATTCCTAATATTTTAGTTCAGAGAGTATAAATATTTATCTGACAACTGTTTTGTTTGTCTAAGTTAAAAGCTTTGTTGAGATAACTACTTACTTCAAAATAATATTATCACTTAGCAATCTTTTATAAAAATGCAGGTTTCCGTCAGTAACGTGTTTTTCATTGAAATAGTTTGTCATTTATTATTTTTAAGCTCTCCGGGAAGACTGCATACAATATTAATAGTATAAGCTTTCTGCTTATGGCGTAAATAGTGGAATAAAAGTGTCATAAACATTTGAGACTTACAATAAACAAATCGAAATTGTACTCATAAAACGATAACTTTAACCTGGATTTGTTACAGGTAAAAACTCTGTTCCGTTTACTTTTTGTTTCAGTTTAGATATTAACGTCATATTATAAGTATATAATGGACCTAATTTGAATTACTCCTTACCTTCACTTAGCAAAATATCAAACAATAAGTTATTATGAAAAAAACTTATTAAGAGCAGTTATTCCCTCATTCTATTTAGTAACAAAGATATTAGGATTAGCCACAAGTTTCATTTTCAAATATTTAACAGAATCAAGACTAATTTAAAACTAGATAAAAAACAAAATGTACTAAAAGGTAAACTACAAAGTAAACATATACTTAAAAGTAAATGAAAATTTTTGGCACAGAGTAAAAACTAGCTCTGATAACCAAACCGATGACGCACCTTATACACCCCAAATATTCAGTCTGTTATGGGTAATTCAGGATACAAATTTATAATTTATTCAAATCATTATAAATAATCTGAGACTATTTCAATTGTTAGGAGTATATTAGGCTCAGAACACCAGAACATAAGCCGCCAGTACAGATACACATGTTCATCCTAGCCACTCGGAATATGTTTGGAGTTTGTGTGGTTTACATTGAAAGACTTAAACGGTAGATTTATATTAATCTTTCGAGGGTTTTCTTGACATTTAATAACAATTAAAATGGAACTAACCATTGATACTTCCGCCAAACAAATGCAAATTATTGACTCCTAGGTAACTCCTAGGTATTATTATACACGCAATTTAATATATAAGCCGATGTAAATTATCTCGATTCGGTCTTGATAGTTCGGGGACCACAATGAGCCCTCAAATCACTGCTTCTTGTCCCCGATTTGTGCAAGCAAACCTTAAGAGTGCATTTTCTCGCTGATGCGGATTGCGTTGAATAAAAAGTCATTAGATTTGGGATAAAAATGTTCATCTTTTTTGTACCTTGTAAATGTTTCATAAAATTATGAGTTATTATTAATTATTAGTTTGTTTGTTATTTGACTTTAAAATATTAAAACTGGAGCCATTTTGGAAATATTTAAGACGACTTAATAATAATTTTGATTATTTGCTTCTTTGGTCATTTAACGTGCGTGCAAAGTTTAGTTTCTGTTGCTTAAATAGTTTACAAGATATTAAAATACAAAATGGCGGCTAGTGGCTAAACGGAAAATGTTTCGACCTATGTTTATATCAAATTTTGTGTTCAAATTGATAACTACTACCAGCCCCCGAAGTTTGTAATTATCATTTTTCAACACCCTGTATATTCTATTAAAAATCAATGTTCAATGTACGTTGAAAGATGATCTAATAAAAAAGGGAAATCAATTCTTGCCGTTGACGGGTTTCAATGGAATTCCTCCGTAGTTTAAATTAGTTTATTTTAATGACTTGTTATTAACCGATGAAGGAATACAATGTTAAATTGCTGTCTTCTGGTTCCCACACTGGTTAATAACCAATTAACCAGTTGGGGCATATTCCCTGATAATAATTTAACTGACGCAGCAAAACTCGGTTTATAATTAACACGACGTCCTGCTTACATTGTTTTTGAGCAGATCCACCTCCGGCCTGAGCCAAGATGATTCGTAAAGAAGAAAAGAAGTTTGAGGTAAAAATAATAAAGTACAATACTTTTAACATTTTCTTTTAGTTTTGTTTAAAACCTAATTGTTCTGGGATAAGCTCTGTTTACAACTTAAAACAAGCTATCGAAAAATTCAAAATTTGACAAGGTAAATAGAAAAATCTGAAGTTACAGGATGGATGTTGTCATGCAGGAAATAACAAGCACAACGCTCATTACGTAACGGGTTAAATTTCGTTTTTCTGTGTAATTTGCAAACAATGATAGCAAATTCTACTGGCCTAACAAGTGCTAAAAGAAAACAAATTATTTCGTGAACAAATTTAAATTTTAAAGCCAGAATTTGTATTATCTATGCACTTATATAACAGATAAACGCAATGCATTTACATAAAAGCGTGAGTTTTTACAATTGCAGAACGAAAATTCAGTGTGTGATAAGCTGGGAAGGGATTGATAAATAAGATTCTACTCTATGGAAGTAAATCGTAATACCGTGTTCCTCACCCACGGCGACGGAAGGGTTCGGTGGTGGACACTAGGCTTAGGGCAACACGACTAACTCTAGCAGATCGAAGGACAGATATAATGGCTGACAACCCTTCATGGTATATATTTGAAGTATTTACAAATGTTACGGTTTTTATTTTTGATGTGCATGGAATTTAGGAATAAAGAACAAGAATTTTACATACGGTAGCTGAGGCTATGTAAAGATTAAGGTCGTCAAACATATCATACACTATACCACTATACCATTTTATCCTACCGGATGTTAAAATATTCCTAAAATGTAATGAAAATCACTCAATTTGAAACATTGTGACACGTCTCCAAAATATATATTTTGAGAATGTGTTTATTAGTGTTACTAATTTAATTAAAACTTTAGCCCCTTTCCAGGAAAATTAGCTGTTGCAACATGCAAGTCTTAACAAATATATTTTATTTTACCAATTCAAAAGGCAATTCCACGCTGTCCAACTTTTGTTTATGCGAATAAGTACAATTTAGTAATTCAGAAACTTTCTCGTTCTCGAATACAGTAGTTCATTTTGTTTTCGTTGTTTGTTATTTTTCGCAGAGGTTTATCCGGCAGGTAAGTGATATTCATTGCTATAAAATTTACAAAAAATCCGTTTTCTAGTGGAAAATCTCATTTTATTAACTAACTTCAAAACTTAACACAGTACGACGGTAAACTTAAAACCTCAAACCTACTTAGAGGTATATTTTTTACTGACGTCTCTCCGTCGTTCTTGGGTGTATCGACAAAGGTTGAATAAACTTGAAAATGTATGAGAATATCAAATATATTGATAAAATTACACAATACATTCTACTGAACAAGTAGGTTTGTCATGACATGAATCATGTTCAGGTATGAAGAAAACCCTGAGAATGATTTTCTTCGTAGATACATAATATTTAGGACGTTTTAAGCCATGTATAAAAAAATGAAGATTCAATCTCAGAAATTTAAAACAAATACTATAACACGAATGGAAACGGAAAATTAATATTGCTATAGGAGATAAAGACGGAGTCCTGAGCACCGTGTACCTGCTTTTCGCGGCGTGACAGAAGACCCAGCGCTAATGAGGGCTAGAGAGGGGACCTTGATTACTGCCTCACAAATAGATTTTACAACCGACCATTCATGTCTACCCTGGGACCATGAGACCTACAATGGTTAAATTTATTTATTTTTAAATCATTGTACAGTTTAATCTTGCTTCTGTAAAGGACATTAAAGTTTCAATACAAAATCAAAATCAGTAACATAAGAATCATTTCCGCACCTAGAGATGTTCGATCCACTGACTTTAAGGTATCGGTGACAATTCCTGTGACAAGAAAATATCGGTGACACCGCGGCAAGTGGCCGGCTTTCGCCACTCGGTTGGGGGGGAGAGGGAGATCGGTGACTAGTAACGTTGACATCACGGTAAGTGGCCGGCTTTCGCCACTCGGTTGGGGGGGAGATCGGTGACTAGTAACGGTGACACTGTGGTAAGTGGCCGGCCTTCGCCACTCGGTTGGTGGGGGGGAGATCGGTGACTAGTATCGGTGACACTGTGGTAAGTGGCCGGCCTTCGCCACTTGGATGAGGGGGGAAGTTGGTGACTAGTATCGGTGACACCGCGGCAAGTGGCCGGCTTTCACCACTCGGTTGGGAGGGGGGGAATTGGTAACTAGTATCGGTGACACTGCGGTAAGTGGCCGGCCTTCGCCACTTGGTTGAGGGGGGGAAGTTGGTGACTAGTATCGGTGACACCGCGGCAAGTGGCAGGCTTTCACCACTCGGTTGGGAGGGGGGGAATTGGTAACTAGTATCGGTGACACTGCGGTAAGTGGCCGGCCTTCGCCACTTGGTTGAGGGGGGAAGTTGGTGACTAGTATCGGTGACACCACGGCAAATGGTGTCACTTGAGCCATCGTCACTTTTGCCACTCGGTTTAGGGGGGGGATCGTTAACTGCAGAAGCCCAGTTAAGTACTACTGAATGAGCGATTTTTGTTGGCTTTGGAAGAATATTTAAATAAGAAAACCTTTTATTATTTAACGGATTGACAAATTAATATACATTTTCCAATATTCGTGAGTAGACGGTGTTCGTGTCAGTTGCAATTAATTATATGCGATTCATTATTTTGGAAGGTGAATTAAGGTAGTCACTGCGAGAAATAAGCGCTGTCACCGATATATCAGTGACAGACAGATATCAGGGATTTTGGCTCCGGTTCAAAAATATCTAATATCCCTATCCGCACGCTAGAATACTCAGATCTGTGTATGGTATTAGTTTTAGTTCGGTTACCTTTATTTTAAATTGAGCTTCTGGCCTGTTGCACATTCTAATTGACCTCAACTAATCAGTTGCCAACCATTTAGTTAAAAGACATAGCAAATAATGTTTTGGGGTAATTTTACGAGATAATGTACGCAGTTTTAGCGAATTTCCCCTATAGGGAAGAAGCTCTTACCGTAGGTCTCATGGTAAGACTTAAGTCCGAGACCATGATAACTTTTTGTTTTGAGGTCCCCAGATTCCAAAAACACTATTCGTTCAAATTTATATATATGTATATATATATATATATATATATATATATATATATATATATATATATATATATATATGTGTGTGTCCGTTAACACGATAACTTGAGTAAAAAACGTCCGATTTTGATGAAATTTGGCTCAAATGTGTAAAATGACATTCATGACTTTAAGTTCGAAAACCAGAAAAATCGGACCATGGGAAGGGGGGTTTATGGGGGTTTTAAATTTTACAAAAATCAGTTTTTTGCATTTTTCACCCTAAAATTTTTTAAAAATTTAATTTTGGTTTTGACCATGTTGTAGAGCTTACAAAACAAAAAATTTAGTATTTTGAATTATTAACCTAGGTTAAGTGGTTGCGGAGAAAATCCAAAAAAACCTGCTCATAAAATCTCCCATGTTAATCTTATGGGAAAAAGGTTTTTGGCTTTTCCTCAGTTTATTTTAATGTAAACTTCACATTTGCTTTTACCAATCTGTTCAGTTCCACAAAACAATCATTTTGGTGTTTAAATTGTGATTCTACGCCCAACCGTTATTCGAAGTGCTAAACACAGTACGTTGTCCAATGTTATCCTTATGGAGAATAAATAAAATTCGATATCTCGATTAATTATGAATGTATGTTGATGAAACTTGGTATGTGGCTTCAAGTAGTACTGGTATATTGATATTTGCACAAAAAATTGATTTTTTGTTGATTATTCCCGTAGCAGCAAACCTGCGTACTCAGCCCCCATGTTATTCTTATGGAGAATAAGTAAAATGTACTGACTCCCTTAATTATGAACATAAATTAATAAAACTTGGTATGTAGCTTCACTTGGTTGAGTTATATTGATAATTATATAAAAACCCATTTTTCTGTTCCTTGTTGCAGCAAACCTGCTTTCTCAGCCCCCATGTTATTCTTATGGAGAATAACTAGAATGTCATATATCACTTATTTATGATTGAATATCGATGAAACTTAGTATGTGGCTTCGCCTAGTTAAATTCTACTTATATTTGCATAAAAAACAATTGTTTCTGTTCCTTGTTTCAGCAAACCTACATACTCATTACCAATGTTATTCTTATGGAGAATAATTAAAATCGCTTATATGTGAATATATTTTTATGAAACTTGGTTTGCGGCTTTATGTGGAATTCAGACAAATATTATGCATTGGAAATTCGCTGAGTCCGCAGGTTTGCTGCGACGGGGGTATTTTAAGTTTTCAACTAGTGAATGGCTTGGACAAAAACATGTTGTGTATTCACTGCTTCAAAGTGAGCTCCTCCACATCAAGGAGATCCGATTGTCACGCACAACTATCCGTGTATAGTGTTCCACCAAGGTAACGTTGTTTAGGTTACTTTACATCGGTATACAAATGAAGAGTATTAAGTTTAATTTCCATTATAAATTAAAATATTTTCTAGAGTAGCATAATACATGTTGTTCAAATAAAACAGTATAAAATAAACTACGTCACACGACATTACAAAGTACATTTACACTGATACTGTAGTTATATACAAGACGGTAAATATTGAAAAATATGGTAAAAGGCGAACGATTTAAACCAGTCACACCGGTCATCTTCAGGCCCAATCAGAGAATGACCGAAACAAGATGGTCTTCATCTTATATCTTATATTGATAGGCTACCAAAAGTTTCAGAAACAAGTTGCTAAGTACCATCAGAGTCAGAGTTTACATTTTCGCTTGTCAATTTATTCCTATCCTAAGGAAAAATTAAAGGTATAATAACAGATGTATAAATGTAAAAGCTTGGGGATGAACTATTTAGTGTAAAAGAGTAAATCGTTAACATGATGGGCGCCAACAAAATTTGGAACAGACAGTACTCGGGGGTTAGAAAAAGTGAGATGGGAAACACTGTAAATCGGGAAGCTATGTTGTATATGATATTTACGTATATACTAGTTGACGGATACAACACACGGTAACTAGAAAAGAAAGTGGAAGAGCTATGAACATAACCAAATGACGTCAGTGGATCGAATATAAACACGTCTGTTTTTATTTACACATGGAAATGTCAAAACGCCAATGTGTTCTCTTTTATCCCTGCAGACGATAATATTAGTACAAATAAATAAACTGAACCATATGTCAAAAAGGTTTGTTTACATTCTATCCAAAGATGTAATTTGTTTGTGTTTATGGCCCTTACTGTTTCTTTTCTAGTATCCGTGCTATAACATATCCGAGAATCAGTCGATTCGGACACTTTTTAAAAACATCACATGGTTATCGGCACTATTTTATCTATTAATTATCTGCGACATTGGATTTGGGAGTCTTAGAAAGTATTTAACACTACCATATACCAGTAAAATAACAAGCCTATATAAGTTACAAACAAGTCTGACTAGACAGCAAAGTTAGTATTTTGGGCTGATTTATTAAAAATATTATATTTACAAATATTTTATAAGTATTCATACATTTTGAATACTCTGCAAATATACTCTAGCCATTCCATATAACCTAATATACACGGGTACATGTACAAATTCATATAAAGCAGTTAAATGAACCTATTAAAACATATGTTCGCTTATTACCCTCTTTCGATCTATCGTACCAGTGCAACTGTACTACTAAAATGGACAACATTCATTGAAAAATAAAAATATATCTTGACGTAAGTGCGAAGTTATATGCCAAATAATTCATAAATAAATGACTAAATAAATCGTCCTATTTGAAATGATTATAGAAGCAAATATCTTAAACTAGAGTGTTGTCTAATTATTCTGTTTGAACCATATTGCCAAAACCAGACGTGATGGAACTTTCGAAGGAACAAAATTATATTGTGCTAAGTAAATATGGCACAGTGTTGAAAACTGACTTTAATGGTACGTCAATTGGTATTGCTGCCGATTCACCAATAAGAATAATCAATTATTTGGGTCGTAATGTTTTCGAAAGGGAAGTTGTCCCATTACAATGGGTCGTGAACGATTTCACGGGTCATTCATACACACTTATTGACAATTCGAAACGAATTTTCAGTAGTACTTTTAAAGTCTTGAGAATAAGTGTAGTAATAGGTGTTTATGTATATGGAAATAACTTTTTGAAAATGAATTGTGATAAATGTATACGCTAGGACTGTTTTTAAAGGATTGTACTTAAAACGAGTTCGCACGCATCACGCTGACGTGAGGGAAGTGAATTTCCACATAAAAACTTTTAAAACTCAAAATCAGTGTAAAAACATTCATTTGTCCAATTTTTATTGGAATCTGAAAACATTGATTTTTTGGCTGTTCTGATACTTCTGGTTTAATTTACTTGCAAAGCTGGGAATACAATTTTGCGCATTATAAGGTTGGGAGAAGGTCCAAACAGGCTTGAAAGTAGGCGTGAGGTTGCTGGGGATGATAAAAGTACTCTAACAAAGGAATAACAGGCTTTTCTAGTGTAAAATCCCCATAAGACAACGTACTGTGTTTAGTTGATAGACATTGTCTTTAATAACTCGGTAAGTATTTATGCTAGAATGACGAGAGAGGGCTTAAAACTTTCGCCTCTCTAATTTCCATCTTTTTACATGCATTGATTTTACATCCGGGGCTTTTGTGACTCTTTTTTGGCTCAAAAACTCGAAATTTGAAAGATTAATCCCCAAAAAAGGGGTTTAGAGTTTTCCGATTGTTTTGCCCAACGAACTTGTCCAACTGATTAGAGAAAGGAACGTCCCTACCAAATTTTAAGTAAATCGGACAAAAAATGCGACCGCTAGAGTGCAAACACACATATATATCTATATACAATTTTGAACGACCACCCAAAACGTGTTCAGGGGGTCACGTTAGGAACTTCTATGGTGGTCCCGGGCTTAAGTTTCACCGTTCGGGTCATGCTAATAGTTCACTTTCCAAAGGAAATTCACTAACAAGGAGCAATAATTTGCTTTAAATCAGTTGAAAGACAGGTCTGTGAAGCCCGGAAAATATTGTTGAACGTTAAACTATTTATGTCGACTCTTATTATAGTTTAAACAACAAAGCAAGTTTCAACGAACAATAAATTAGATGTATGTAAGAATAGATGACTGTTAGGTATCAAATTGATTTCCTTAGTTTCACGTTCATTGTTAATAATGTTGAGTTTATGTTATTTAAAACATTATTGCGGACATTTTCCATCAAAGATTGTACATTTTCTTCTTTAATTCAGTTTTACTTACTTACTTTCTTATCCTCTTGGACCACGTAGACTCATAGGCCGAGCATGTGGCGGGTCAAGTACTTATTGCTAGTCTTCGGAATTGTAACAAATGATCTTCAAGTCTAACCAAATAAAACTAAAACTAGGTTGGCAGGCTATATAGTAGCATTTGTCAATTACAAAATCCTTGAGTTTGATTTTAAACAAATTACTTATTTTAAATTAATTTGCTTTGTCTTTTACTTGCTATACTTTTCAGGTCTTGAAATCAGGTAGGTCTTGAAATCATTTTTGCCCATAAATTCTGGCTTTGTTTCAGAGAGGCGAAGTGTATGAGGGATGGCAAATCTATTTCTGTGTCTGGTATTGTAGTTGTGAGAGGGTACTTGACAAATATTTTGACTTTTGACTAATAAGATGGTTTAAAAAATATATAACAAAGGAACTGTCAAAATATTGTATTCCTCGAAACAAGGAGTACATGGGGTACGTAGTAGCTTTTTGGCAATTGTTCTGATGGTTTTCTTTTACAGTTTAAAAATTCTTCCTATGTTCATATTTTTCATTCTTCTCTCTAGTTTGCAACTTTCGCAATAAACTTCCTTTTGCTGCTGGATTATATGTATATTTTAAATAATAACTTTAATCCCATCCAAATCTATATTTTTACAATTTTTAATACATAAATAGCATTAAGACCTAATATAATGTGGTATTTATTCAAAGAAGTTACTTACGTAAATAGCCTATTGATGATAACTGTATCAACTCATCTTCACGCTAAACATGTGTCGGACGAATAACCGTCCATCTTCAGCAGCGGTCGAAGAAACTTGCATTGACAAATTTACAACTATTGAAAAATGGGTTTTATTAAGTTTTTTCGACGGCTGCTGAAGATGGACGTTAATTAGCCCGAAACATGTTCAGCGTGAAGACGAGTTAGGACAGTTGACATCAATATGCTGTTTACGTACGTAACTACTTTCGATAAACACCAAATTAAAAATGTTCCTTATAAAACATGATAGTTATTTAAATATTACTATATTATCAAATAGTGGTTGATACTTTTTATTAGTGTATGAAGGCTTTCTAATAATTTAATTAATATTACCTGTATTAAAATAAAATAATAAAATTAATATAGTGTATTATATTATAGTTTTTAATATATTATAAACAACTTTTTGATTAGCATATTACGTGTTGTTATTACTTACGGGATGTAATAAAAGACGTCTTACAACACTTAAGAATATATTTATACTTATACTGATTCACATACAGACGGAAAACATACATAAAAGATGGTACAAGGCTATCGATTTCGACCAGTCACACCAGTCATCATCAGGAATATCTGACATGGCCTGATAATGACCGGTGTGGCTGGTCGAAATCAATAGCCTTGTACCATCTTTTATATATGTTTTCCGTCTGAATGTGAATCAGTATAAGTGTAAATATATTCTTAAGTGTTGTAAGACGTCTTTTATTATATCCCGTAATATATTATAGACTAAATGGTCAGTTTTAAAAATACTGAACTGAACCTAAATTATTTGTTTTTTATCTCTCCACTTATTTAAAACGGAATGATTCTCTTTTTCACACCGAGGCAATAGTGTTGATAAATATATATTTTTAGGTATTATAATTTGTTATTTTTATTAGTTTTGTTAATATAAGTCTAAAATAACATATAGTAACATATTTCATAAGTCTATATAAGATGTATAACCTTTTAACCTTTAAGTTTCGAAAAATACGTTTATATAAATCGGTTTCTGACGACGAAGGTAAGACGCCACGACGAATTTTTCATGCGTTAAGAATTAAAGAGGCTCAAGGTGGATGCGTCCATTAAAGTCAAAGCTCGGATTGTATTCATTACCCAATGATCGCTTTGTAGCTTCAACCCGACCTTTTAACACACATCTATCTCAAGGTGTTCACTATCTCTGTGCTTACTACGTTATGCTGGTTACTAAACCTGCCTGCTCAAGGTGGATGCGTCCATTAAATTCAAAGCTCGGATTGTATTCATTACCCAATGATCGCTTTGTAGCTTCAATCCGACCTTTTAACACACATCTATCTCAAGGTGTTCACTATCTCTGTGCTTACTACGTTATGCTGGTTACTAAACCTGCCTGCTCAAGGTGGATGCGTCCATTAAATTCAAAGCTCGGATTGTATTCATTACCCAATGATCGCTTTGTAGCTTCAACCCGACCTTTTAACACACATCTATCTCAAGGTGTTCACTATCTCTGTGCTTACTACGTTATGCTGGTTACTAAACCTGCCTGCTCAAGGTGGATGCGTCCATTAAATTCAAAGCTCGGATTGTATTCATTACCCAATGATCGCTTTGTAGCTTCAATCCGACCTTTTAACACACATCTATCTCAAGGTGTTCACTATCTCTGTGCTTACTACGTTATGCTGGTTACTAAACCTGCCTGCTCAAGGTGGATGCGTCCATTAAATTCAAAGCTCGGATTGTATTCATTACCCAATGATCGCTTTGTAGCTTCAACCCGACCTTTTAACACACATCTATCTCAAGGTGTTCACTATCTCTGTGCTTACTACGTTATGCTGGTTACTAAACCTGCCTGCTCAAGGTGGATGCGTCCATTAAATTCAAAGCTCGGAATGTATTCATTACCCAATGATCGCTTTGTAGCTTCAACCCGACCTTTTAACACACATCTATCTCAAGGTGTTCACTATCTCTGTGCTTACTACGTTATGCTGGTTACTAAACCTGCCTGCTCAAGGTGGATGCGTCCATTAAATTCAAAGCTCGGATTGTATTCATTACCCAATGATCGCTTTGTAGCTTCAATCCGACCTTTTAACACACATCTATCTCAAGGTGTTCACTATCTCTGTGCTTACTACGTTATGCTGGTTACTAAACCTGCCTGCTCAAGGTGGATGCGTCCATTAAATTCAAAGCTCGGATTGTATTCATTACCCAATGATCGCTTTGTAGCTTCAACCCGACCTTTTAACACACATCTATCTCAAGGTGTTCACTATCTCTGTGCTTACTACGTTATGCTGGTTACTAAACCTGCCTGCTCAAGGTGGATGCGTCCATTAAATTCAAAGCTCGGAATGTATTCATTACCCAATGATCGCTTTGTAGCTTCAACCCGACCTTTTAACACACATCTATCTCAAGGTGTTCACTATCTCTGTGCTTACTACGTTATGCTGGTTACTAAACCTGCCTGCTCAAGGTGGATGCGTCCATTAAAGTCAAAGCTCGGATTGTATTCATTACCCAATGATCGCTTTGTAGCTTCAACCCGACCTTTTAACACACATCTATCTCAAGGTGTTTACTATCTCTGTGCTTACTACGTTATGCTGGTTACTAAACCTGCCTGCTCAAGGTGGATGCGTCCATTAAAATCAAAGCTCGGATTGTATTCATTACCACATGATCGCTTTGTAGCTTCAACCCGACCTTTTAACACACATCTATCTCAAGGTGTTCACTATCTCTGTGCTTACTACGTTATGCTGGTTACTAAACCTGCCTGCTCAAGGTGGATGCGTCCATTAAATTCAAAGCTCGGATTGTATTCATTACCCAATGATCGCTTTGTAGCTTCAATCCGACCTTTTAACACACATCTATCTCAAGGTGTTCACGATCTCTGTGCTTACTTTGTTATGCTGGTTACTAAACCTGCCTGCTTAAGGTGGATGCGTCCATCAAAGTCAAAGCTCGGATTGTATTCATTACCCAATGATCGCTTTATAGCTTCAACCCGACCTTTTAACACACTACTATCTCAAGGTTTTCACTATCTCTGTGCTTACTACGTTATGCTGGTTACTAAACCTGCCTGCACAAGGTGGATGCGTCCTTTAAAGTCAAAGCTCGGATTGTATCACCCAATGATTGCTTTGTAGCTTCAACCCGACCTTTTAACACACATCTATCTCAAGGTGTTCACGATCTCGGTGCTTACTTTGTTATGCTGGTTACTAAACCTGCCTGCTCAAGGTGGATGCGTCCAATAAAGTCAAAGCTCGGATTGTATTCATCACCCAATGATCGCTTTGTAGCTTCAACCCGACCTTTTAACACACATCTATCTCAAGGTGTTCACTATCCCTGTGATTACTACGTTATGCTGGTTACTAAACCTGCCTGCTCAAGGTGGATGCGTCCATTAAAGTCAAAGCTCGGATTGTATTCATTACCCAATGATCGCTTTGTAGCTTCAACCCGACCTTTTAACACACATCTATCTCGGGGTTTTCACTATCTCTGTGCTTACTACGTTATGCTGGTTACTAAACCTGCCTGCTCAAGGTGGATGCGTCCTTTAAAGTCAAAGCTCGGATTGTATTCATTACCCAATGATTGATTAGTAGCTTTAACCCGACCTTTTAACACACATCTATCTCAAGGTGTTCACTATCTCTGTGCTTACTACGTTATGCTGGTTACTAAACCTGCCTGCTCAAGGTGGATGCGTCCATTAAATTCAAAGCTCGGATTGTATTCATTACCCAATGATCGCTTTGTAGCTTCAATCCGACCTTTTAACACACATCTATCTCAAGGTGTTCACTATCTCTGTGCTTACTACGTTATGCTGGTTACTAAACCTGCCTGCTCAAGGTGGATGCTTCCTTTAAAGTCAAAGCTCGGATTGTATTCATTACCCAATGATCGCTTTGTAGCTTCAACCCGACCTTTTAACACACATCTATCTCAAGGTGTTCACTATCTCTGTGCTTACTACGTTATGCTGGTTACTAAACCTGCCTGCTCTAGGTGGATGCGTCCATTAAAGTCAAAGCTCGGATTGTATTCATTACCCAATGATCGCTTTGTAGCTTCAACCCGACCTTTTAACACACATCTATCTCAAGGTGTTCACTATCTCTGTGCTTACTACGTTATGCTGGTTACTAAACCTGCCTGCTCAAGGTGGATGCGTCCATTAAATTCAAAGCTCGGATTGTATTCATTATCCAATGATCGCTTTGTATCTTCAATCCGACCTTTTAACACACATCTATCTCAAGGTGTTCACTATCTCTGTGCTTACTACGTTATGCTGGTTACTAAACCTGCCTGCTCAAGGTGGATGCGTCCATTAAAGTCAAAGCTCGGATTGTATTCATTACCCAATGATCGCTTTGTAGCTTCAACCCGACCTTTTAACACACATCTATCTCAAGGTTTTCACTATCTCTGTGGTTACTACGTTATGCTGGTTACTAAACCTGCCTGCTCAAGGTGGATGAGTCCATTAAAGTCAAAGCTCGGATTGTATTCATTACCCAATAATCGCTTTGTAGCTTCCACCTGACCTTTTAACACACATCTATCTCAAGGTGTTCACTATCTCTGTGCTTACTACGTTATGCTGGTTACTAAACCTGCCTGCTTAAGGTGGATGCGTCCATCAAAGTCAAAGCTCGGATTGTATTCATTACCCAATGATCGCTTTATAGCTTCAACCCGACCTTTTAACACACTACTATCTCAAGGTTTTCACTATCTCTGTGCTTACTACGTTATGCTGGTTACTAAACCTGCCTGCACAAGGTGGATGCGTCCTTTAAAGTCAAAGCTCGGATTGTATCACCCAATGATTGCTTTGTAGCTTCAACCCGACCTTTTAACACACATCTATCTCAAGGTGTTCACTATCTCTGTGCTTACTACGTTTTGCTGGTTACTAAACCTGCCTGCTCAAGGTGGATGCGTCCATTAAAGTAAAAGCTCGGATTGTATTCATTACCCAATGATTGCTTTGTAGCTTCAATCCGATCTTTTAACACACATCTATCTCGGGGTTTTCACTATCTCTGTGCTTACTACGTTATGCTGGTTACTAAACCTGCCTGACTTTGATTTCATTTTAATCTTTGAACCATTGTGAATTAGATCCACTTTAAAGATATTAGAAACTCGGTACCCCCCGATAAATGAAATGAAATGCAGTGAAATTTCCAATGAATCTCGGTTTTATTTTGATTGTTGTCTGCATGTATAATTGGAAACTCGCTATGGTCGCTGCGGGCTCCGCCCCCAGACCCCCGATTGGGGTCACTCTAGATGTTATTTAAACTCAGTGCCCCTTCAAGTATTTTTTATATAGCAAACTATTTTGATTCATTTTGGGCATATTCACTCTATATATTATGTTGATTCAAAGGTTCTATTATTTGTTTATACTATCACATGTGAACGTTACTTTGACAGTTAGTGAATATTTGCTTTACAACTGTTATGATTTATTTTGTTTTTATTTGAAACACCACAAGCCCAACGTTAAATTTCTTACATTTAAGGTAAACAGAGGTTCAAAAATTCGAAATTGTAACTTTTGACAATTTTCCTGGAGTTTCTAGCTACAAGCTTCGAATTTCACGTTTCGAAGCTGGGCATGTAGAATTTCACGTTTCTACCTCATCCAGAAGTGGTCTAGAATTCGTATAAGTCAGTGAGTGAGTTTTTTTCAAACCTCAACTGCCCGTCACCATAGGCTATTGACCTGTGCGGTGAACTAAAGACAGAGAGGTACCGTAACGGCATTAGTCACATGGGCAAGCCAGAGGTGACCGCTCATGATCTTACAGGAGTCGGCCGGGACCGGGATCGAACCGGCTACGTCTGACTTGCTAGTCAGACACTTTACCTCTGAGCTACCGCGTCCGTATAAGATACATCCGCGGGCTGTACAGTTATTTAGATAATTAACATAACAAGGATAAAGCCTCTTACCGCAGCACTTAAATATTTTATTTACTACATGGAAAACATAATTTGTTTTTTCATGTTGTATTAAGCCCCGGAACCGTTGAGACCTAGATGATGGTTAGATTTCCGTCATTAATGTATCAGTACAGTTTGTGAACCAGTATAACATTAGTATTATCATTAGCTATTACTATTACAAGGTTTAGTGGTTTTCTATTACTCCCTTTGACTATACCGACACGACTCATTACAGTTTACGGTTAGCTTATCACACCCTCCAGTAAGAAACTAGCAGTTTTATAACAACATTTTTTATTGTAATACTGGTTTGAATTACCCTATCATCCAGTGATTTATTTATTTATTCACGGACTCTCCATTTTTACAATGTGGTACATTCAGAAAAAAACATTAATTTGGAGGGTACTGAACAATTACAGTTGTTATCCAACTGCTGTTGTGGTCTAACTTTCCTCGCAAGCCTACCAAGGCTTCTAAACCAAACTTTCTCTTAGTTTTACATAGGATATTAATTGCACTTCTTCACTCATTGTTCAGACACATCTCCTTCACCCATTCCCTAGAACAACAACTGTGTAGAGGTTTTCTTTGCTCTTGGTTCGTCCGTGCTCGTACATTGGCTGAGCGAGGATGTTGGACACCCAGACAAGGATGCTAGGAGGAAAGGACCCTATCACGAGACAGATTTAGTTGACCGTGCTCGTACATTGGCTGAGAGAGGATGTTGGACACCCAGACAAGGATGCTAGGAGGAAAGGACCCTATCACGAGACAGATTTAGTTGACCGTGCTCGTACATTGGCTGAGCGAGGATGTTGGACACCCAGACAAGGATGCTAGGAGGAAAGGACCCTATCACGAGACAGATTTAGTTGACCGTGCTCGTACATTGGCTGAGCGAGGATGTTGGACACCCAGACAAGGATGCTAGGAGGAAAGGGCCCTATCACGAGACAGATTTAGTTGACCGTGCTCGTACATTGGCTGAGCGAGGATGTTGGACACCCAGACAAGGATGCTAGGAGGAAAGGACCCTATCACGAGACAGATTTAGTTGACCGTGCTCGTACATTGGCTGAGAGAGGATGTTGGACACCCAGACAAGGATGCTAGGAGGAAAGGGCCCTATCACGAGACAGATTTAGTTGACCGTGCTCGTACATTGGCTGAGCGAGGATGTTGGACACCCAGACAAGGATGCTAGGAGGAAAGGGCCCTATCACGAGACAGATTTAGTTGACCGTGCTCGTACATTGGCTGAGCGAGGATGTTGGACACCCAGACAAGGATGCTAGGAGGAAAGGGCCCTATCACGAGACAGATTTAGTTGACCGTGCTCGTACATTGGCTGAGAGAGGATGTTGGACACCCAGACAAGGATGCTAGGAGGAAAGGGCCCTATCACGAGACAGATTTAGTTGACCGTGCTCGTACATTGGCTGAGCGAGGATGTTGGACACCCAGACAAGGATGCTAGGAGGAAAGGACCCTATCACGAGACAGATTTAGTTGACCGTGCTCGTACATTGGCTGAGCGAGGATGTTGGACACCCAGACAAGGATGCTAGGAGGAAAGGGCCCTATCACGAGACAGATTTAGTTGACCGTGCTCGTACATTGGCTGAGCGAGGATGTTGGACACCCAGACAAGGATGCTAGGAGGAAAGGGCCCTATCACGAGACAGATTTAGTTGACCGTGCTCGTACATTGGCTGAGCGAGGATGTTGGACACCCAGACAAGGATGCTAGGAGGAAAGGGCCCTATCACGAGACAGATTTAGTTGAAACAATATAAAAGTTGATTGGGCCCAAAGGACTCAATCTTAGCTCCCAATACAGTCCACGTCCTTATAGGTTTATTATTATAGAACAAGAATTATGGGTATAGTGGCTTTTCTAATCAACAATTTATGCAATTCCCATTTGGTATACATTACATAGTGTTTTAGAACTCTTATACAAACTTGGAGAATTTTGGTATGGTTCGAAATGCATAAAGTCATATATTACAATGTAAAATGTTTCTTCCTTGTTAGTCACAACTCAAATTAAAAATTTGTTATTCAAATTAAATGTCTTTGAGATATATAGATGTAAAATCTTGTAAGACATAGGGAAGCTCTTTATGACAACAATTTTCATTTCAGTGCACTTTAGGTCCTTTTTGGCAAGAATTTTAAATATAACGAAACCAAACTGTATGATGAAAAATAACAAGCAATCAATGTAAAAATTTAGAATTTTTATAATAATTTATACAATTATTCATAGTTGTTTACTTTAAAACTTATAAAGAAACATGAGTTCCGGCGAAAAGTTAAATAAGAAGTTGTTAATAATCTCAGCAATCTGCTCTAAAAGCAATTAAAACCGTTAACTCTCTTATCGACATATTTTATAAGTGAATGAATTAATCTCCCTTTAATTTAATTTATTTAATACAGTTTTTGTAAGCAATAAAATTAAACTTTACACAGCAAGCAATCCCCACTGTATTTGGTATTCGGTAATTATTATTGTGGTTTTATCATAATCTATTTTGCACAACGAAAGTTACCTAAAATCGAAACGGCTACGTTGTTGAATTCGATGCGACGCGTTTTAGGACTAGAATGTTTGTACTGTGTAAATACTATTACATATTGTAATAGTTCGTTAATTTTAAACAAATTTCCATGTTTAAATCTAAAACTAGTATTGTGTGGCATAACACGCATACTGAAAGAACATTTCAAACTCGAATTGAAATAAGAGAAACATATGTTTGTGTATGTCTGTTTTATATGACAAGGCCCACCAGGTGGTTGTGGCACACATGTTGAGTGAGGATCAGTTACATATTTGCATACGTATATAGAAGTTTTTGTACAAAAATAAACAAAACTACAACACCAGATCCACTTTAAAAACTGACAAAGGATCCACTTTTGTAAGCATTTTTTAAGCAATATTTATCTTCCCTTAATGCATTACAATCTCACACAACACGTAAAACAATTTGTTCCCATAAACTAGAGTGAAGATGAATAATACTCTTGACCCAGATGCCTTTGCAGGACCGTAATAATCTATAGACGACAAATTGTCAATACGGTCGGTTATTGGATGTAGTATTGAATCATTCCAGCATCACTCGGGTGACTCTACGAAGTGGCCATTGCTACTTTGTTCTAATTGGATAATTATACTGTTAAACACTGGATGGAAGTCTATCTGAGGCTAAAAACGGTCAAGCTACCACTACCTCATTATCGACAACCCAGGAGTTTAGGGATTTTACTTATGCTATATATAGTTTAATTAAATACTGAATTGAATAATCAGAGATACAATTATATTAGCGGGTTAAGTGTGGTTTTAATTTTTAGTATTATTTCTTTGAACAAGTGTAAATATATTCAAATAAGCCTTTATAACGTCCTACAAACATTATCGAAGCGAGAAGCTGCGGTTAAGTTTTATCGGGTATTTCATAAAACAACGCAGCAAATTCCATCAAAAGGTTAATGGACAGCGGGGATTACCTAGGGCTGCTGAATCATTAATATTGCAAAAGGGCGAATAAAGGCAATGTGTATTGTCTGCCTATAAAAGTCTGGGGATTCAAGACTGACCTAACACAAGATGTCTTACACAGTTAGTCGAATATGTAGCTCACCCACGAAGTTGGTCGCATATGTAGCTCGCCCACACAGTTCGTCGCATATGTAGCTCACCCACACAGTTCGTTGCATATGTAGCTCACCCACACAGTTCGTTGCATATGTAGCTCACCCACACAGTTCGTTGCATTTGTAGCTCACCCACACAGTTCGTTGCATATGTAGCTCGCCCACACAGTTCGTTGCATATGTAGCTCACCCACACAGTTCGTTGCATTTGTAGCTCACCCACACAGTTCGTTGCATATGTAGCTCGCCCACACAGTTCGTTGCATATGTTGCTCACCCACACAGTACGTCACATATGAAGCTCGCCCACACAGTTCAACACATATGCATCTCACCCACAAAACTTGGTCGCATATTTAGCTCACCCACACAGTTCGTTGCATATGTAGCTCACCCACACAGTTCGTTGCATATGTAGCTCACCCACACAGTTCGTTGCATTTGTAGCTCACCCACACAGTTCGTTGCATATGTAGCTCACCCACACAGTTCGTCGCATATGTAGCTCACCCACACAGTTCGTCGCATATGTTACTCACCCACACAGTTCGTCACATATGTAGCTCACCCACACAGTTCGTTGCATATATATAGTTCGCCCACACAGTTTGTCGTATATGTAGCTCACCCACACAGTTCGTCGCATATTTAGCTCACCCAAAGAGTTCGTCGCATATGTAGCTCGCCCACACAGTTCGTCGCATATGTAGCTCACCCACGAAGTTCGTTGCATATATATAGTTGGCACACACAGCTTGTCGCATATGTAGCTCGCCCACACAGTTCGTCACATATGTAGCTTGCCCACACAGTTCATTGCATATGTAGCTCACTCACACAGTTCGTTGCATATGTAGCTCGCCCACACAGTTGGTTTGCATATTTAGCTCGCCCACAGAGTTCGTCGCATACGTAATACGCCCACACTGTAAGTTGCATATATAGAGTTCGTCCACACAGTTCGTTGCATATGTAGCTCGCCCATACAGTTCGTCGCATATGTAGCTCACTCACACAGTTCGTTGCATATGTAGCTCGCCCACACAGTTGGTTTGCATATTTAGCTCGCCCACACAGTTCGTCGCATACGTAATTCGCCCACACTGTAAGTTGCATATAAATCGTTCGTCCACACAGTTCGTCGCATATGTAGCTCAACCACGAAGCTGGTCGCATATGTAGCTCACTCACACAGTTCGTTGCATATGTAGCTCGCCCACACAGTTCGTTGCATATATATAGTTCGCCCACATAGTTCGTCGCATACGTAATTCGCCCACACTGTAAGTTGCATATATATAGTTCGTCCACACAGTTCGTCGCATATGTAGCTCACTCACACAGTTCGTTGCATATGTAGCTCGCCCACACAGTTCGTTGCATATATATAGTTCGCCCACATAGTTCGTCGCATACGTAATTCGCCCACACTGTAAGTTGCATATATATAGTTCGTCCACACAGTTCGTCGCATATGTAGCTCGCCCACACAGTTCGTTGCATATGTAGCTCACCCACACAGTTGGTTTGCATATTTAGCTCGCCCACACAGTTCGTCGCATACGTAATTCGCCCACACTGTAAGTTGCATATATATAGTTCGTCCACACAGTTCGTCGCATATGTAGCTCAACCACGAAGCTGGTCGCATATGTAGCTCACTCACACAGTTCGTTGCATATGTAGCTCGCCCACACAGTTGGTTTGCATATTTAGCTCGCCCACACAGTTCGTCGCATACGTAATTCGCCCACACTGTAAGTTGCATATATATAGTTCGCCCACATAGTTCGTCACATACGTAATTCGCCCACACTGTAAGTTGTATATATATATAGTTCGCCTACACAGTTTGTCGCATGTATATAGTACGCCCACACAGTAAGTTGCATATGTAGCTCGCCGATGGTGGGTTAGCAGATTAATTATTGGACTCGTTTTTTACATCCCGAAATTATTAAAATATACGTAAGTTGCATTACTCAAAGTAGCAAGCATAGGGTGAGGGCTTGACATTTTGTTAAAAATTACAAAAATATTAAAATTTAGCATAATATAAACAAATATTAATACAAATTGTTTAACTTTGCATACCGTAAAGAATAAATAAGCTGAGCGATAATATATCTATACTATACAAAGCATAACATTTTAGATTAACAATATTTACCATTTTATACTCAACTAATGTTTTATTTTCAGTGGTAAACGTGTTTAAGTTGCTCTTAAACAACGTCTAGTCGTGAGACGGAGTACAGATCCAGATCCGATTGAAAACAAAGTTACATTGTTCTGGTTCCCATTATGTTCTGGACAATGGTTTGCTCTAACTAGGGATTGATGGATACACGTCTTACTTTATTACTTCTCTAAGTATAGATTTTGAAAATAAAACTTTGATGAACCTGTGATTTATATAAGTCGTAGTAAAATTAAGTATTGTTCCCTATACTTATTTAAAATAAACAGAGCAGACAAAGAATTGCACATATTTCGAAAATATTTAAACAAAGACCAAGCAATGTGATAACCCGGCATATCTCCGACTAGGCATAACTCCGACAAAACAGTCTTTGAAATTACATTAGTCCAAAATACACACCTCTGGCATTTTTAGAGCTCTAAAGCATAAATGCCCGATACGGTAAAGCAAACATCCAACCAGTAACAGCTCCAAAATGGTTACTCTGACAGATGACTCATGGGATCCTTTAAGAGTCAGAGTATTGTATTAGCGGTCGGAAAAATTGCAAAGGGAGAACGCTAGCATGGGATGTGAAATCGCGTCTTCAGCCCATCAGCCGAGCTCCGCATACTAATCTGCCCCGTGAGTCGGCACGCCCGCTTGGCCCGGTGTGTTCACTGCACTTGGGCCCTTCCTTATTCTCTTTATTGCCGTAAAAAATACATTAAATTGCAATACAAAAGTAATTGTGTTATACCAAACCACCTGCCCACTCACTCAAACAGTGATCCTTCCATACCACATCAAAAAAAGAAAAGCAAAAACTTGTATCTATATTTTTGAGAATAAATTTGTCATTTCTAAGAACAGCTGAGTTATGTAATTAACAATTTCATAGTAGTAATACACAGGGTGAGTTTTCAATGTATCCCCAACTACTTTGTTCAAAATTTCATAAGATATCGACTCCGGACCACCACCGATCGTTATTGATCAACTTATACTTCATTCTGAAATAATGTTTTTTTTTTAACGGTTTGCGGTATTGTGTTCACCATATAAATATAGATCTATATGATGCGTCAGAACACTACCATCTTTTTTGTCTTGAACAAAATAATCCAATATGGTGGATCTAAGATGGAGGCTGAAAATATGAACTAAGTCAAAATGAAATAAAAGTTGATAAACAATGATCGGCGGTGGTCCAGAGTCGATATCTTATGAAATGTTAAAAAAGGACGGGAATCATTTAAAACTCACCCTGTATGTTAAACATGTGGTTTTCAGTTTTGGACAGACAGTACATAATTTTGAATATTTCTAAAAACATTACTATAGTATACAGTACTGTAGTACTGTAGTAGATTCTGTAGTTGAGTTTCTTAGCTCAACCATAAGACTGTGGTTCTATGATCTCATACTTAGAGACTTACTGATCAAAAATACCACCCTATTTCAATTATTTGGTTACACTGAACAAACAGTAGATTATTTACCACTTGTCGAGCAGGACAACTGATGAAAACCATTTTAAACCAACGTTCAACAACACTGAATATACCCAGGTTTTCATGTGTTATGCGTCACAACCCAATAACCGCAGTCACAATCCATTATCAGAAAGGATTCAAGATTAAACGCTTTTATATATTTTTTAAACTTTGTTCTTAGATGAACTCAAGAACTGGTGTTCATCTAAATTAAAATATCCTATTAAAAGTTACAAAATAACAATATTCTGAAATTTCCAACTTTAAAAACATTATCATCCTAACATTTGGGATAACAAATACATTACGATAAAACGTTGGTAGTTAGTTATTATTTGTGCCACCCAGTAGAAAAATATGTCAACAATTACGTATTTTTCATCTGTCTTATAAAACACTGCGATTGTACTATACATCTCTTGTGAGAAATTGGTTTAAATATTATTTTTTTTAAAGCCCCTTGTATGTCGAGAAACATGAGGTTGTCGTTAAGTGTAAAACAGTCTGATAATGTATTAAAGATTACAATAGTATTTCTAGCGAAGAGCGAAGCACATCTTTCACGCGATATTTTATTTTGTAACCTTATATTATCAAACGGACTTTTTTGGCTTTTTTGAAAAGAATTGATCTTCCTTACTATTATAACCTAAAAAATTAGCTTCGGTCTCGTTGTTTCTGTGAAGCATTTACAGTTGTGTTAATTACAATATTGTTCATAAGCTCGAAGGAAACTCTTCAACTTTCCAATCTATAATACGCAACAGACTAGAGGTGGAGCTTGTTATCAATTTCCACTCTTCTGCCGTAAGTGGATTTATGATATTATCAGCGTTACTGTAAAAACATTGTTTGTCTCAACGTTTTGTATAGTGTAAAAGAAAAACAACTTGTTAAAGAGAAATTTAAATGTATGGTCGAATTTCCTAATAATTATTATGTTTAAAAAGATGCTGATGAGCTTAAATATAATATTATTACATAATTTCCTTAGCATTTGCATAATATGTCATCTAAGACACTTGAGACTTTCTAGTTCTTTAAGACTTACGAAATAGTATGTCAGAAAGTAAGCAGACATAATGTGACTATTCGAAAAACGTATACATATTCTTTTCTGAACATTAGATCATTTAAGAGTCCCTGTGATGCATCTGTTATTTCTGACATAAGTTCACGTAGCAAGATAGCTGAATGGTAAAAGGACAGTACTGACCTTTACTGTACAAAGATGACACTCAAAAGACTAATGCGGGAGATGTTTTCCTGCAAGACATCTACTTGTTATGTACGTTAAGGAGCTTGATATGTTGTTAAGTAAATACACGTTACTGTAACAGACTCAGGCTACAACAAAACCTATTCCTGTAGCAGTGGGAGAACTATTGAAGGCGAGCTGAGTGGACGCAACTGCTGGCCCGGGGCTTCAGTATTCGATTTATGTAAGTGAATTACCGCAGCGAAATTTGTTAAATTATGAGTAAAAGTTTGGAAAATATTAAGCAAGGAAGAACTGAAATCGTTGTATAAATAAAACTGTTTCCAGCACGAACAAAACCACATTTCAGGAAGAAATAATAGACTCTATGTACGATCCAATGCCACATTTGGAAACTTTTAATCTCAGTAAAACTTCACGTTAAAACTAGTAACGGACTTTTAATTTGAGAAGTGTAACTAAATTTATGGAAGCTGCTGTGATATTGAAGCAGTGATAGTATTTAGTGATGGTATTTTGATAAATGCATTTATACTATGTTCATATACAAGGTACAAATTGTATATATTGTACATCTCAAACATCTTGAACATGTATTTTGTGTAAAATTACAACACGAAACACTGTATGCTAGTGTTGTTTGATATTAGCGAATTTCCCCTAAAGGGAAGAAGCTATTACCGTAGGTGGTATTAAGTATTTTTACTTAGGCCCGAGACCATGATAACTTTTCGTTTTGAGGTCACCAGATACCAAAAACACTATTCGTTCAAATTTATATATATGTGTCCGTTACCGCGATAACGTTTGAAAGAAACGCCCGATTTTTAAGAAATTTGGCACAAATGTGAAGACTAGCATTTATGACTTTAAGTTCGAAAACCAGATCAATCGGGCTATGGAAAGAGGGTTTTATTGGGGTTTACAATTTTCCAACAATCAGTTTTTTGCAAATTTTACGCAAAAATGTTAAAAACACTCAATTTTGGTTATAGCAATTTTATAGAGCTTAAAAACAAATAATTTAGTATTTTGAATCATTAACCTAGGTTAAGTGGTTGCGGAGAAAATCCTAAAACGTCTCCCATGTTAAGCTTATGGGAAAAAGTTTTTTTAGATTTTTCTAAATTATTGTACTAAAACCTTCACATTTCTTTTTATTAATATGTTTAGCTCAACATTTTGGTGTTATAATTGTTGTTCTACGTCCAACCGTTGTAGAGATATTCAAAGTGCTAAACACAGTACGTTGTCCAATGTTATCCTTATGGAGAATAAATACAACTTGATAACTCGATTATTTATAAATCATCAAATATGTTTCAATTAAACGTGTGTTGGAACTGATGAAACTATGTATGTGGCTTCAACTAGTTGTGGTATATTGATCTTAGCACTAAAAACAAGTTTTTTTTTCGTAGTCCCCGTAGCAGCAAACCTGCAAATTCGGCCCCTATGCTATTCATATGGAGAATAAGTAAAGTTGTATATCTCCCTTAATTATGAACCTACATTAATAGAACTTGGTATGTAGCTTCACCTGGTTCAGTTATATTGATAATTACAGAAAAAAAACACATTGCATATCTTCCTTTTTTAGCAATCCTGAGTACTCAACCATAATGTTATTCTTTTGGAGAATAAATAAAATGTTATATATCACTTGTTTATGAATGTATTTTTGTGAAACTTGGTAATGGGCTTTATGCAGTAGTGAGACATATATATATATATATATATGCAATGGAAATTCGCTGAGTAGGCAGGTTTGCTGCGACGGGGGTGTTATTATAGTAAAAGCGGTACCCTGAAGACTTTCATGAAGTAGCTATTACGACTTGAAAATCGGGAAATATCACCAGTATAAATGGACTTCAATTAGCCCACTTCAGTGTCAACTGATAAACCTGTCGGACATTTGTCTTCTGGTATTTTTTCATTCCGGGATCATTGTTAGACCAATTTAGTATCAACCCCTTCTTAAATATCTTAGTTTGGAATGCATCAAATCGGTGAGTTTGTATGTTTGAGAAATTTGTTTTCTTCCTTGAAGAAATCATGCCTGAGATTGAGTTAAGAAAACTATTAATAAATCCAAAGTATTTAAGGGGAATGTTGTCCGATCGTAATACTTTTTATTTGACTTTATATATTTTTTTTAAATTTGTCTAGTCAAGTTTTATGGTGGTCTATTTACATGTTCTTAAATGGGCTAAACTATCTAGTTTTTGCCCTTAAACTATTCTTGGTAACAATACTAGCCTATTTAATGTTTTACCTTTGTGTTCTATATATTCCGAAACTAACTGTTTTATTGTACTTATAGGCTACATCCTCATTGAAATCAACCTCATACATCCTCATTGAATGAAATAATGTAAGGGGGAAATGCCCAGGTTGGGCAAGTCTACTAGAAAAAAAAAACACTTCATATCAAACTCATCGAAATTATCTTTAAAATATCATATATATATATGAGTTAAATAACCCTAAAAAGTACAAATGTATTTTAAAGGGAGAGTAAATAGAACGTTCTATCACTGTGCGTTGAATATAGTACCCATAATAATATAAATTAAAAAAAATTGGTGATTTATTTCAACTAGGTTTTTGTGAAATAATTTTAGTAGTGTGGGTTTGCGGGTTTTGCGCCGGAAGTGACGTCACATCCGGTCAGTGACCGGATGCGCTGAGTGAATAAATACGTCATCTGAGGCTGAGCCAGTGACGTAGGCGGTTTTGTGACGTAATGAGGTAAAGTTCAAAGTTCAAGGTCACGGTGAAGTTTTTTTTTTTAAATCTACCTCGCACTCGTAAAATCCGATTATGATTCGATAGTTAATCGATAAGAAATATCGAATGAAAATTATCGAATGAAACAATCGAATGATACGAGTGCGAGGTAGTACTATTACAAATATTACTTTATTCTATTTACAATAATTCATATTACAAATATTACTTTATTTTATTTACAATAATTCATGTTTACAATAGATCCCCGTTGTTTGTTGTCATCGATGTTGTTGATCCGGACGAGTTGCGGCCATCACTTCGCTTTCTGATGAAAGACGGTAGATACTTCGATCCCTGCGCAGAGTCCATGTTGTTTTTTGATGCGTAAAGTTCCAAAGATAAATCGTAACCGGACGCAATGAGAAGTCTTAACTCTTCATTAAAAACCTCGAGGTCTTGGAAAGTCGCCAGATAAATAGAGTCATAATGAATACACCTAATTTTGATGGAAATTTCAACAGAGAGCTCGATGTACACTGGTCAAGAGCTGGAGGTCTACTGACTATTCGCTAGCTAGCGTTTTGGTATCAAACAAAATGGTGGGGGTAAAGGTGTGGTGGGGCGGAGCAGATGGCGGACGGCAGATGGCAGTTGGCAGCTGGTTCGAGGCAGATGGTTGCTACTACATTCGCCGCCACAGTAATGCAATCCGTCGGCGTAATTCTTGTAATTTATCTTGTCGGTTCATTTGATAAGTTTTACATCTACATATGCAGTAGCTGAAACACCTGCACTTACGACAAGCTTTCCCGTCAACTTGATCGCCTGGTATTTTAAAACATTGTAACTCGCAACAATATGTATTCAAATTGTTATCGAATGATAAATTGTTCATCGGTGGCACCGAAATGTTAGCTGCAGCGTGTGTTAGACAAGACTGAGACTAACTTCACTGCTCCCCTCTCTTTTATACCTCTTCATAAGTTAACCCTGAATGAAAGTTCAAGGTCATCCGTTTGAATTTAAAAAAAGCAACACAGCAGTATATAAAATAATATACTGCTGTGTTGCTGTTTTTCTTTTTTTCTTTTCTTTATTAAACAAACATCTTACAATACAATAAGCTTAAGTCTAACATTAATGACTAGAAATACAAACAGAGAAATACAAACAGAGACATTATGTACAAGGATGCGTGATGTGCAGAGTGAGTTCCGTCGAGTTGTTGCCGCTTACACCGTGTGATACCAAATACAACGTCCCCGGTTGAATATCTCGCAAATCTTCATTTTGTAGCAGTTGAACAAATCGTTTTGGAAGAAATACTTGAAACTTCGGCTCATCTCCTGGAGTGAAAGGTCCTTCGCTCAATGAAACTAGAATTGCTTCTCCATGTGTGGTTTCCACTTTCTTAATGTTATGAATAATGTAGTGTTTTTGTTCTTTTAGTTCTGAACACTTTTTAGTTAGCAGAAGGTCGGATTTTGAATGAGTGTTGAATTGATCAACCAGTGTTTGTAGAAACTGTTGTGATGCCATCTTTGTCAGTGGTGGTTGTGGTGTCTTCTGTGATGTTGCCTCTTCGGAGTCTCGAATAATACTCGTGCTGGAGCGGTGCTGTCTCCTCGTATTTATAGGCCCCGCTACCCCCACCACATTTCTGTTCTCCGCTACCCCCACCATATTCCTGCGTTTGTTTCAAATAAGCAGCCAAACGATATGCGTTGTACAATGCACAGTTTGTTTGGCCGTGTTTAAGATCTTTTGCAGCGACACAAATATTACCGAGATTAATGTTAAAGTCCTTACTGATAGTTATATCGAAAACATCACCGTGCGTGTACTTTTGTATCCAGTTTTTTTTTTCTAATCCTCTTGTGTATATATGTGAATATTGTTTGCAAAAGTTAAACATAATACTGTGCATATTACTGTAGCTTATAAATCCTTCATACCAATGTATGTGATGAAAGTAGTTTGTTATCCATTTGTTTGTACTTTTTGCTTTGGTGTTAAGTTTGTTAAAAGAAAAAGGAGCTTCAAACGTGAATGGGTAGGCTACAAATGTAAGCAAGTCTAAAATTACTAATTCCTTGATAATAAACCTATCATTATTATTTCGAAATGCTTGAAATTCTATTACACAAGGCTTTACACTCACTTCTTCATCCCCTCCGCTCATCATGGCACCTAGCGATCAACTAAACTGTTTTCCACACCACGGTAGGTTAAATACCAGGCCGTACAGTTACAGGCGCGTTGGTGTATATTTAACGTGGGCACCGTCCCCAATAGGCCTACCCCACGTGTGTTCTTCTTTACTAAGTCAAACTTTAGTCTTTTTTAACTTCTTCTTCTTGTGTTTCGTTTTCTTCTTCTTCTTGTTTCTCCGTTTCTTCTTCCTGTGTTGTTTCTTCTGTAGCTTCTGTAGCGATTTCTACAAGTGGTTCAAAATCCTTTAACTTTCTCCACATGCAAACTTCATGAGGTATTCTATTAAAAATAGATGTATCCACAGGTCCGTACACGATGGTGCTATCAGGTTGTTTTTCCAAAGTATCGACCAAATATTCTTTAATAATAGCGCTTGCAAATACCAACTGTCTCATGTACCTTGTAATAGGTTCTGTTGCGTAGTTTAAAACGTAGAATTCTTCACGTGACAGTAGAATCTTATTTTCATGTTGAGTCAAATCTCTAATTCGCACTTGTAGTTGTCCGCGATGTATAACAATATCGATTTCATTGTCACAATCCAAAAGTCGAATATGTGTTTTCCTTCCACACAAACTGTTAGTTAAATAACATTCTATTAAATGTACATGTTTCAAAAATGACTCCCAAGCATTTTGCGAAAATAAAACCTTTTTTGTTCCATGGTGTAGTATTACTGTAGGGGAATAATCCAATGACTTCATCAATCCAACTGATACACTTTTACTGATGCATGCTGAGATGGGGTAAAAGATTCACAAAAAAACTTCAGTTAAAATGTGAGGAGGAATATTTTCTTCAACTTTCTTCTTCCTCTTTGGTACTACCTTTGATGGGTCTGCATTAATTTCCTCCTCTCTATCTCTTTTACCAAACTTTAAAAATGCAGTTATTTCCTTGATGATTTCTGCTTCACTAGTATTATCACGTTCCAATAACGGTGCTACCTCTGCATCACCTTGTACAACAGATGGAGAACTCATTTTGTAGAAGATGTTACCCATGCGACGATAGACGATCAACTGAAGACCTGCATTGTTGCTCCGCTATTTATAGGTTAGCGTCAGTGGCGGTGCCGGTGATGGTACAACGTTTTACAATACTGTCTTTACAATACCGGTTAACGGTGTGTATGTAACAATTTTATCGTGCAAAATTAAACAATACGCAGATGTATTTGCAGGTACGTTTTCTTGAAATTCCATTTCTATTTTTATATCAACACTAGACGATTTTACAGATTCATTTTGTTTGGAACAATCAATTACAACAATCGGAGCTTTCAATTCAAACTGTACGGGAGATAGTAGAGGTGTATTTGTTTTGCCGTAATATGAATTTTGGAACCTAGCGTACATATCGTATAAAACACTGTACCTTTTTTATCAAATGAAATATTAAAGTTGTCGTAGGGAAAGAATTGTGAATTCAGGAACACTTTATAGTTTGTTAATTTACAATGGTCAAATTCACCAGCATTTTCAGTTATTATACTTTTCTTCTTCGTTTGTAATCCAAATATTACATATCTCGCTTTTTCCAAATGAGTAGAAGTTTTTACAGTCCATGTATGCCGTTGTGTTGTAGGTAAAACGGGGTATTCATGAAACTCCCAGCTTCTGAATGGCATTACAATGTCTCGATCGGATTTTAACTTTCTTAATAATGTAATCCTGTGTTCATCATTTAGTCGCACATGTGGTACTCTCCAAACAATCTTGTCTAATGTTAATTTCCAGTCTAAATTGGCATCAGTTGTTCCAGCAGCTGCTTTAATAATATCATTATCGTTTGATGATCTTAATAAAACTAGTTCTTGTTTTACATTTATTATTATTCTTCTGTAGTCTTCAGCAAATCCTAGGAGTAATCTTAAAGGTACGTAGAAATCAAAGTTTCCCGAAGAGTCAGGAGGGATTGTACTTTTGTCTGGTGCAACCCATCCTGCAACAGCTAACAGATTCTTCTCATTTGGTGTTAAAGACGCTAATCCTTTCAATGTACTGGAAATTCCAACCTTTTTTGTTGAATCGACTGTAACTCCTGAAATTTCATATCTAATCTCGTCAAACAAAAATGCCATAGGATTATTTATGAACGGAACAGTGGTTCCAGCAGTACCATCAGTTTTTGTTACTTTTCCTTCAATATATAAATAACTTTCGCATGGAAGAGTATAAATGTCTTGTTGTTGTATAGGAATCCTAATTATATAATAATAATAATAATAATTTCATCGTTATTGTTTAATTTGGACGAAGCGTAAGGGTTGTGCGTGTGATATTCCTTTTCCCATAAGGTCTCGTCGAATGTTGGACCCAGCGCTATATCCAGTATATCCATTGTTAATGACCTTTAATCCAATTTCTTCTAGAAAACGTATGTTGTCACTTGTTAATCCTTCAACAGCTGATGAGCTACTGACTTCTTTGCTGGTTGACTCTCTCTTTTTAAATGATAACCCCATTGTCTAAGCGGATGATTTTATATGTATTCTTACAGTAATAGCTTCTCCTCTAAAGTCAATAAGGTTTCCGTCTTGATCCACTATGTTCAGCACGATGTCTGAAATGAAACTGGTATTTAACGGTAGGTACACAAGGTTTTAAGGCTTTTCTACTATCTTGAAACCCGGTGCAACTGATGGGTAGAATGTGTGTAATATATGACGATTTTCTCCATCTCTGTAGGATCCTTGTATAATGTTACATGTAATGTCTATGCTATTAACTTTGATGATCGTCACAGTTTTATTTCCAGAATGAGTTTTATTAGGTTCTAATACTTTTGTTTCCTGAGAAAACCCCAATAAACTACCAATTGAATGTTCTTGAATAAAATCAATATAATACTTAGAAGTAATTTCGGCTTTCATTGTATTGTTATTGCCTTTTATCGTTATATTTTCTTTTCCCATATGTTTTTGTATAACTTCATTTATATTATCAATTTCATAAGCTCCTGTTGGTAAACTGAATTCTTCCAAAGCTGAATACTTTCCTTTATCATCTTTTGTCTTGTAATAATGTATTTTGTTATTAATTCCTTCACTAACGTTTGGAATAGAGTTATATGTTGTTAAATCCAATAATGCGGCTTCCCATAGTCTTCCTTTTTGCAAACGTAGCGCTGGAAACAGAATACTGCGCAAAGTACATGAGTTACCGGTTAATGACACTGTATACGAGGACATCTTAAAGTTGACTAACACTTTTAGCTAAAAAGTCTAAACATAAATGACCGCAAATGGATGTATCATCAGGTTGTTTTCTTGTAAGATTGTAAAAAACATTTTCTGCCGCACGAAAGTATCGTTGAAGTTCTTTCGGTGGTGGAAGGTCTCCAAAACTGTCGAAATAATAAATGGTTTTACCAAGTTTCTTGTAACACACCCAATGAGTGCCTAATCCTTCACTATTATCCAAATTTACAATACCAGTCTCATTTTTCCACATTTTAACCGGTAATTCATCTTTCATAAATACTCCTCTAAAAAATGGGATTTTCAAACAAGAAGTATATGTAATCAGTTCTTCATTGGTTAATTCTTTGTTTTTAATTATTAATTGCTCTTTCTTATTTAATACACACGATACGGTCTTAGGTATAATCCTCCTCCCTTTTTTATCATTGACCATATTGTTGGTTTCTTTTTAGCTTTACCACTGGTAGATCGACGTTTTCTTCTGATATTACCTCCTTGTTTCTTAGCGGGTTTTTTCCCACGCCTTCTTCTCTTTCCTCCTCCAAACGTAGTTTTTGCTTTCATTGCTGCTGTTACTGCTAAAGACGCTGCTTTTTCACCAATACTCGCGTCACTAGATTTTACTCTTTGCCAAGCTTTCTCAGCAAGTGCTCTATCTGCTATTGATCTATTTTTAGTATCACCAAATTTGGAATACGCTATATCGTGCTGTTTACAAGCCTGATTGAGCTTATTTATTCCAGGATCTCCTCTAGCAAGACGTTTCTCTAATTTGGTTCCAGGACCACAATATTGATATCCTCCAGGTAAATGTAATTCCACAGGTAATAAATCAATCGCCTTGTTAACTATAGCTCCAACCGGTTTACTCAATAGAGAAAATGCTGTTGATGCTATTCCCCTTCCTCTCTGTAATCTCTCTCGATTATGACTGATGCGTTTAACCCTCGACATGACTATTTATAGCAAAACCTACAATCAGTAGGTGCACTCTATAAATGTTTTACAATGAATGTAATATCAGTTATGGTTTCTTGTATTATATACTGTTTAAAATCCATTTATTATATAGAAATGGATTTATTAATTAAATGTAGACATATTAAATAAAAGTAGTAAAAATAGAAATAAGGTGTAATTGAAGATGTTCCAGATGTTTCTCCGCTGGTGATGGTATCGTTGTCTTCGGTAAAATGAATAAACTTTAAATAGTTGTCATGTTTCCTTAGAAACTTGCCACTTAATCGTTGGTAATTGAATAACACATCCCAGTCTAGTTTATCTTTAAAATTGTCAATGTAATTCTCAGAGAGATTTTGATATTTACTTATTACTTCCCAACAGTTATTAAAATTTGATGTCATCTCTACGAGGAAGTCTTCTGAAAACTGTTGTCTTTGTAAAATATGGATCCAGTTAACTCTGTGAAAATAAATTCTCAACATAGTCATTGTGAAGAGGTAATGTATGGAAAGTTGTTCCCAATCCATATATCTATCAAACCGTTGAACAAAACCATCTGTCAACACTCCTTGGGGAAATCTCGGCTCTTGAGATATTAAACTCCACGCAGTAATATTGAGTTCCATCATCCTCTCTGTATCGTCTCTCGAATATGACTGATGATTTATCCCTTATCATGGGGGTATTTTAAATTCTTTTTTCTCTTATGTAATCTTCATTGTTTTCTGTTGGTTCATTAATCACATTCACTTTATCCCCTTTTCCTAATGTCTTGACTTTAGAAGGCTCAGACGGTTTATCTCGTTGATTAGGTTTCTCTTGATTGTGTATACTTTTCCAGTCTAAATAATTGTGACTGTCAACATCTGAAGCTGCATCTCTTCCTGAAGCCCGATGGATATAATGGAATAGAGCTGCACCAAACCTTTCCAAATGTTTTTCATATTCCATAGTCCATTTATTGTGTACAATATCAAACATTTTCTTATTTACAGCGTCTCCATCCTGCTCACAATCACCTACATTTGATAATTTTAATTTTAGCGAATTTCCCCTATAGGGAAGAAGCTATTACCGTAGTCGGCATGGTAAGACCTAGGCCCGGGACCATGATAACTTTTCGTTTTGAGGTCCCCAGACCCCAAAAACACCATTCGTTCGAAACTGTATATATGTGTCCGTGAGCACGATAACTCTCGTAAAAATTATCCGATTTTGATGAAATTTGGTATAAACGTGTAAAGCAGCATTTATGACTTTAAGTTCGAAAACCAGCCAGATCGCTCTATCCGAAGGGGTATTTTGGGGGGGTTTTGTACCCCAAAAATGGGTTTTTCGAATTTTTTACATATAATTTTGGAAATAGTCAAATTTTATTTTTTCCCATTGGATTCAGCTTAAAAAAATACACAATTTGGTATTTTGATCATTTCTCTACGTCAATTGGTTACCGAGATATTGAAAGTGCTAAACACAGTACGTTGTCTAATGTTATTCTTATGGAGAAAAATAAAAATTTTATATCTCGCTTATTTATGAACCTATACTGACGAAACTTGGTATACGGCTTCATCTGGTTGTGGACCATTGATATTTGCTCAAAAAGACACTTTTTTACCCAAGGCTCCCGTAGCAGCAAACCTGCGTACTCAGCCCCATGTTATTCTTATGGAGAATAAGTAGCGTGTTATCTGCCTTCATTATGAAAATAAATTAATGAAATTTGGTATGTGGCTTTACCTACATGAGTTATATTGATATTTGTATAAAACCCCATTTTTTGTGTTCCTTGCTTCAGCAAACCTGCATACTCAGCTGCCATGTTATTCTTATGGAGAATAATTAAAATGTCATAAATCGTTTATTTATGAATGTATATTGATGAAACTTGGTATGTGGCTTTATGTGGTATTGAGATACATATATATGCATTGGAAATTCGCTGAGTACGCAGGTTTGCTGCTACGGGGGTATATTTTTACATCATAGCTTTTGTCAGTTTCATTCCTTTTGTAAATCGTTAACAATTTTAGAGTAGCTAAATTTACTGCTTCACCATCATAAACGGGATATTGTATATCGCTTAACCTTTTACCGGAAACCCCCCAATGATCTTCGTGTACAGTTGGGGTTCTTTTTTTCATGTACTGTACCGTAACCGCATCAGACGACGTAAGCGGATCACCAACATTTTGAATTACTTTTCCTTCAAAATTATAGTTGCCGTCAGGTGTTAACGGAAACCCAGCTCTTTTTTCACTATATCCAGATTTTACACCAAACTCGGAATACCGTCCAAACTTGTCCACACTCATGATGTAACTGAATCGCTATCGTTTAGGTTCTTATTATATATGTACGTCTACTGAACAATTATTCCTTGTTTTCGCAGTTCATCAACCAAAGCTACCTATTCGTTTTCTAAACCAGTGTGCCCGGCTTCCATAGCTTCATGTAATAACCTCATTCGATCAACTAACTTATTTATATCGTTGTAATATATTATATTAGTTTTATACAAATTTTGCAATAATCCCCTTCCAGATGTGGTAGGATCAGTTGTTTTTCTCTTTTTATGCAAAACATTTAATTCAGCAGAAGATAAAGCTCTTCTTTTAATTTGAGCTTTTTTTGATTTCGAGGGGAAAAGACTAGATATAATACTTGTATATTTTATTGACCGATTTCTATGAATAGGTAGGTCTTTGGAATACTTCTTTCTATGTGCATTTGTATACTCTAATATATTTTTAAACAATTGTAAATCCCTTTTAGTATATTTACCAGGATTATTTTTAAAGATAAGTTCAAACAAACCTTTTGTACCTTTATATTTCTTATCTCCAATAACTATATCATCATTTTCGTTTATATCTAACTTGCTATCTCCAATCATTAATCCTTTATCCTCTATTCTAGCTCAATAGGTATGAAAATTTCGATTAGCATGTGCGGCGTGTAACATTTTTAACGTATATGTTCTTCCAAGAGTTCCTTTAAACATAATATCCGTGCCTAATTTGCTTAGGTTGGATGGGTTAATATCCTCTTCTTCTGCTCTTGTATCTTCTAGACTTGTATCTTCTGTACTTGTATCTTCTGCAATGTCCTTTTCCTTTAAATCATCTATATCTCCGCTTTCTTCATACTCGTCGCTTTCTTCAGATGTTTGTAACTGTCCAAAACTTTCATCATTCTGAAACTCTTCTTCATATTTGGAAATTGGTAGCATTTTGTCTCCTTCGAAGCGAATTGAAGGTTTTTCCATATTTTGTGCTAATCGCTTTAAAGGTTCAGTAACAGGTTTGAATGTTGTTTCTAAAAATTGCTCTCTTTCATTTATACCTGATTTTAAAGCTCGGTTTTTTTGTCTAATAGAATCACTAAGTGATTTTATTTCCTTTAATAGCTTTTCCTGGTTAACCATCTTCACACCTTGACGACTTGTACAGTAATACCGCTAATCAGTGTATTAAAACAAATTTATCAAAACCTATTCTATAACGACCATCTTTTAAAGCTTGATCTTTCATAATAACCAAAAATCCATACTTTTCCGCCCATGCTTTTCCGCAAAGCTCTTTAAACTTTTCAAATGGCATATCCGCATTCACATGATCGTTATATATATGTTTTAGGTTAGTATCATCTTGTTTGAATACAATTAGAATATTCGCATTATCTCTGATAAGTTGTTTTGGGATTTTGCTATAAGTTTGTCCTATATATATGCTGTCGATGTTATTATGTCTTCCCATGGCAAAGTAGTTTCTAATAGTATCCTGATTTTCACAAGATACATCGTCAAATATAAATACAGAATACGGTTTCGCTTCGTTTGGTTGCATAATGCTATCACTAGCGTTAAATTTGTAAAAATTAACATCAGACACATCAGATAGGATTTTATCCAGCAATTGATACTTTGGTTGATGTAGAGACTTTGAAAAAATATATAGGTTATTAAACCTTAATCCCTGCGGATTAGTGATCAAATTAAAGACAACATTGGTCTTTCCGCAGTTTGAGGGGCCACTTACTATACATCGAACAGTGTTTGGAAGTAAACTACCGTGTTTACCATTCTTGATTTTAACGTTATCCACAGTTAAATCATCTATGTTATTAATATTGAATCGATCTTTATGGTGAATAATCTCCATCCTGCTCAAAGGTTAACGATGAAATGAGTTGCTTGCATTAAACCAAGTCCTTTATAGGTATCCATGAATCCTCAGTTTTGTTAAACCCTAACCACCGCACTTTAACTGCGTCCTTTTTTCTTTGTAACACTTTTTCAACAAGATATACATCACCTACTGTTGACTTTAACATTTCATGTCCATAAAATGCACCTTGCAACAAATCTCCTTTGTTATCTTTTAGGATATACGTTTCAGGTACAGTCGGTTGCACTTTATACACTGTAAAAACTTCATTCGTCCAATTGGGAAGGTATTTCTTGGTAAACACTCCCTTATATTTACTAATCCGTACTTTATCACTTACATTAAATTTTCTTGGCTGCATTTTTTCTACTTTAGGCTTTGTATTTTTCTTTATGCGTTTTAATACTTCCTTTGCATTTCTTCTATTTACTTTGTTAGGTTTCATACCAATAGTTCTATGAAACCTGTTGTTATAATCATTTATTAATTGTGGTAAAACATCATACCATACGTAAGAACCTCTTTTTGAAAATTGTTTATACAGTGCTCCTTTTAAGGTTCTATTGAATCTTTCTACAATAGCTGCTTTTTTCTATGAATTTGTAGAATAATGATTTATTTTATATTTATTCATTAACTGTGCAAAGTTTGTATTAAAGTATTCTGTTCCATCATCAGTTTGTAAATGTTTAATTTTGTTTTTATCTCTTTTTATGGCTATTTCCATGGCTTCTGTTACGCTTTTACCAGTCTTGTCCTTTAGAGGCAAAGCGTCTGCAACTTTTGTAAAACAATTAATAATTGTGAGTATATATTTAAATCCTTTGTTTATTCTGTTATGCGGTCGCATTTCAATTAAATCCGCTTGATATAGATCATTTATCCCTTTTATAACAGTATTTCTTCTTGGAAACTTTATTCTTGCAGGTTTGTGTAGTTCATTAATAATCTTCTCCTTCAGGTCTGACATGATGGTTTCACGAAGGCAGCTGATATGGTATTAAATATTCTTTGGTATAAATCTGCTTATATATATACATATAGTTCAAGGTCATTCAAAACTTGTGTAAAAAAAGGGGAAACACAGCTTAGCATTGCTGTGTTTCCCCTTTTTTACGGAAAGGAAAAAGATAAAGGATCTAGAACGATGAAAAGGTTACTCGTCAATAGGGTTGAGGGAGTAGTGGCCGAATGGCAATGTGTTGATTTTGTCTGGAAGGGTTTGTCTTTTGTCGTCATTACAGGATAGTGCCTTTTTATCTTCAGTCACGCTGTACAGCTGATGGTTAAAACTTCTGATGGTGTTGAATTTAGCTGTAATGATGTTATCCTCAAATAAGCATTGCTTGTAGTGTTCAAAATGCACTTTCTTCTTTAAATATAAACTCTTTACACCTTTAGCTTTCTTAATATAGCTATTCTTCTTTTATTCTTCTTCTTCTTTTTCATTATAGAGTTTCAAAGAATATAGTTTAGACATCAGTGCAACAATCTCTTCAAGCAGAACACCATTAGCCTCATCCTTGAATTTGCCTAGTACTTTTTTGTGTCTGTCATTGTCGTAGTTTGGATGATCTTTTGGATAATCGGAGAAATCAAAGTCGTTCTTGTAAATAAATGTACGTAAATCTTTATGCATGTCCAATGTTACTATGCGATATATGAAAGCGTCAGTGTCCATATATGTAATAGATATATTTTCTCTTCCGTAGAACGCCACCATTTTGTTGTAGTGAAAATCGTACATGTGTGTTTTTGAGATGTCCAAGATTGACATGCCTATATACAATGGACGATCCAACTTCACACTCGTCTTCTTCATGGACACTGCTACAAGTTTTTCATTACTAATTATAGATGTTCCAAAATTTGGCTGCTGTACTAGTTTCTGCAATTTTTTTGCGTCGGTAACAAGTTTAACATTTTTATGTCTTCTTTTGTTTTCCAATGTTTTTCCAAATATCGCATTATTCATTAATTTAAAGAAATCTTTTTGAAAGTCTGATGTAGCTGCTGCTCTTCTGATGGTATTTGAATCAATGTAGGGTTTCAACCAGCATGATTGAGAACATTCTAAAACTCTATTAATTTTTATTAGACGTAGTCCTAATTCAATACCTTGTTGAACCACCCAAAAGTGAGCCACGTAGCGTTGTTTATTATTTAATGTCATCATTAATTTGGGGTGTTTTCCAATTGGTGAAATTTCTGTTTTAGCAAGAAGTGGAAGGTCATAATGAAGATCATGTAAATTTTCTGAGTATTCAAAATCGCAATCCAAAATATATCCAGTGTCACCATGTTTCGGAATTTGTAAAATATCGCCAATAGAGTCGGGATTAATCCATTTAAAGTTATCAAAAGGAAGTGGGTTTGACATTGCCCATCCGTACAGGTTATTTGCATCGAAATATCCTAAATAGGTTGACAGTTTGGTTTCATCGTAATCGGGTAGGTATTTGTTGTTGGCTTTGACATGTCTGGTAACACTTTGGGTCAATCCGCCTCTTACTCCAGCTTCAACCATTAAAACCATGTCAATGTCTGTTAAAAGTTGGAGTTTGCATTTTGTTTCTTTTAACATGGCTTGCCAAGCTAATCCTGGTGAAGTATACGAATGTAGAGGGTCTAAACCGTATGCAGCAAAACAGGTGTTTCGGAATTCTTCCATTACATCACAAAGAAGAGTTACATCTAGTTTGACATAAAAGTCCGAGTAATCTGCTAAGGTCTTCATATCTAACTCGTTCCATACTCGACGTGCGTGTTGATAGTCCTCAAGTGATATTTCCGAATCATTAAGTTTGTTTTTGAAGTGTTCTGGTGAAGGTAGTGATGTTTCATCAAATCTATGCAGTCCATCGATGTAATCATAGGGGAAGACTCCTTTTCGAAGAACCAAATCCATTTTACTATTGGGTACAATTTTGCTTGTTTCTATCAAATCTGTTCTTCTTAGATTTTCAGATAATTTCATGAGGCTTGAAGGCATAAATCTAAATGAATCAACAAACCTTAATTTAATTTTACCCACCTTTTTTGAAAAGTTTTAAATTTTTCCATTGTAGTAGCCAAAACGTCTATTGCTCCATTATCTCTTCCTAGTTCGGGGATTATGAAGTGCGAATCATAACCACTCAGATTGTGCAGAACTACGGGGATGAAATATGGTAGTTTGTAGTTCAAGTTGCAAGCGTTACAGGCTGCACCTCTGTACGCTCCCGTAAGATGATCGTGTTCACGAACTTTAACGTTATCCAGTGTAAAGGTGTTATTACACAGATAACACGTTGTTGTTGAATCATAATGTTGAAGCTCTTCTTCTTCCATAGGTGACATGGGTACCTTTGTTCCATACAGTTCTTCTACCTTTGCAGCTATGTCATACAGATCATCGACAAAGTATTTGGCTGCTTCTTCACCACGATAAATCTTTGGAGAAGATGATAGTCCATATTTTTGAAGACGGTCTTCAGTCAACGTGGATTTAATTAGTATGCAATAACTGTTTGGTGAATGAAGTTGGTATTTGCTTCTTCTTGTAACGTCCTCTTCTTGTTGTTCAAGCGGATGTAAAGAAGACTCAAAATCAGCGTAAACAGCAACAGGTACACGGTATTGTTGTATTACTTTGTCAAATTTTATCTGCGCTCTGCTAGAATGCGGCAATTTAATTCTTACTTCATAGTTTCCATTACATAACCGCTGATGTTCTACTAGCCAATCAGACCCTCCCCTTCTTAGTTCTTTGTTCACGTGACAAAAACATCTTTTTCAAATTGTCATCTTTCTTTTATGCTTAGATAATTGATTAGAAACAAGACTTTCAAATTTTTTGATATACACAAAGTGTGAAATATCACCTTTAGTAATCAATAACAAATCGGTATGATCTCTGCGCTCATTTGGTGTTATACGCAAGGGGTACACATTGTTTGACGAATCCAATCCGAATAGGTTGGCAGAAGCTGAAGGATTTTGTTTTTCAAATTTTGAAACGTCTGTTATAGCAACAGGGTAAGTCATCCCTTGAAAATTATATCGATGTTGTACTTCTTCATAATAGTGACTTGGTCTTTCCGGATGAATAGTTACATATTTGGCCAACATAGCATATTTAAAACACTCAGTATCTTGATTTTGTACGTTGACGCAGGATAAGGTATTCCTAATCTTTGTTGGTAGAGGGATGTAGCTACTTCCTCGAATTCCATAGCCGTGTTTGTGTACTCTTAAGTCTAGCCCTGTGATGCTTAACAAACTCCATCCAGAGCCTCTTCCTTCATGTTCTTGTATTTTTGTCATTAGCTCTTCAAAACATTCAGATACGATTGAATCAATATCTGATGAAAACATAATAGTTCGGTTTTTTGTTAAGAAACCTCTCGGTGAGGTTTCATTTTGAATGTTTGTAAATAAAGCATCCAGTAATAGTCCAAATTTAATAAAATTTAATCTTTTTAATTCATTTTTCAGAGTTTTGCTAACCAATCATTTTGCGTTATTTAAAAATTCTTCGAGTTTCAATTTTGTATTGTCAATTTTAAAGTGGGTTACAACATTACCCGGAAGTGCTCGGGCGTGTAGTTCCACATTTACTGCTGTTGATGCTGAAGGACGGTGAAATGTAGACAGAGCATGCGTAGAAGTCAATGCAGCTGATGATGTTGAAGGATGATGAAGTGTAGACAGAGCAGGCGTAGAAGTCGATGCAGCTGATGATGTTGAAGGACGGTGAAGTGTAGACAGAGCAGAGGTAGAAGTCGATGTTAATGGTGCATATTGAATAACACTTGGTCTGGAATTTTGGTGTTGAGCTAACATTTGATCTATTTCTTTCAATTCTTCTTCTTCATATGTAAGGCTTCTTCTTCTTCATCTTGGTTGTTGTTATGTTTTAGTTCTTTATGAATCATTAAAAGAAATTCATCCTTAAATGAAGACTTGCAAATATCGCAGCGATGCATAATGTAGGTGCGATCTCCACAAGGGTCAAGGCAATAATGAACAACACTGCAAATGCCCCTCTATTTATACCCTAGCAAAAGTGGTGGGGGGTACGTATTACGTTAAGTTTACTATTTTTTTATATTTTATATTTACTATTGTAGCTGGAGGCTACAAAGTTCTGTATTTAGGTCAAGGTCATTGAACATATTTGCCAAAACGGGGAATAGTGCAGTAAATGATTTCATATTAAACCATAAACTGATCTATTCCCCGCTCTGTATTTAACTAGGACAATTTTCTCCAACATGAACATTTGATAGATTTTAAACTCGGATGTGAAGTCGGATTGTACACATTGCATCTCGATCAACTAAAAATTTCATAAAACAATAGGGATCTTCAGTTGTAGATTGATCTTTAACATATTCAATGGTCAACATTGCCGAACGAAGATCATGTGGAATTACATCGACTTTTATTAGTCGCCTTTCGATTTCAAACCGTTTTGTTATTGATGTAAGTTTTATCACATCATCGATATCGAGGAGGGGAAAGCTGTAACAAACGGAGTTTGCTGGTGCGTTCGTCATGGCGATATGATAAATATACACTGTTGCATCGACATTAAATAGACGTTCCCCCACCATTAAATGTATAAGTTACCCCCACTTTTTCAAAAAAAAAATTGAAAGCTGGTAAATATTTTCTGTCTTGTAAATGGGTCAAGGTTATACAACGATATTACCAAAACGGGGAATAGAGCAGTAAGTAGTTCTCACTTTGACTACAAACTGATCTATTCCCCGCTCTGTATTTAAAGTTTGACAGTTGACAAGAAAAAAAAACAACACTTAATCAGACTCATTTGATGAATCGGAATCAGTTGTATCAGAAGCATCGGAAAGAAATAGTCGTCGACGAATATGATATACCCCTCGTGCGCTATCTAAAAATAACCCATCCAAACTACTACTACTAGTGGTTGGAGTTTCATCATGTATTTCTTCAGAACAGAGAAGATGCTGATAGATTCTATAGGTTTCAGATTCCACGTCACTTAACAGTTCAATTTGTTCCATATATCCTGCTTCAAGATCATCACTGTCCATATCACTTAATAATTCAAGATCTTCCATAGCATCCATATTACTTAATAATTCAACATCTCCCAATTCGTCTTCATTTTCATCCTCACTTTCAATCACAATATGTTTTATAATTCCCACGATTGATTTTGCAGAAGGAAATATATTATCCTTTGGTGACATAGCTGCTATATATCCTAGTGCTAACACAAGTAGCAGAATGAGATAAGCACTGATGATAAACCTCTTTTTATAATCCCCGATTTAAGGGGAGGGACTAGTGATAGGAAATGGGTATTATTGTATCAAATATATGTAACAATGTTTATGAAACAAGGATGATTAAGTCCTGTAAGTAGGTCAAGGTCGTCTTAACTTATTACCAGAACGGGGAATAGAGCAGTAAGCGATTCTCACTTTGACCGCAAACTGATCTATTCCCCGTTCTGTATTCCCCCGTTCAGTATTTCCAAAACATTTTTAGTCAATTACGAATGTTAGAAGGTCTTCAGGAAGATCTTGTTGAAGTGATGCACCTTCTAACAACGTTTCTAACACATTAATGTATTTTATCGCCTGTATCAAAATGGCTAGCCTTGAACTTTTTGTATCCATAAACGGTAATTTTGATTGTAATAACTTATATGTTTGATTTATTTTTTCAATCCTTCCTCTTTCTCTAGCATTCCTTCTTCTCGCTTCATCATTCTTTTCCTTTTGATTTGTGGTAGGCTGCATCGATGTTGTAGGCTGCGTCGATGTTGTAGGCTGCATCAACGCTGCTGGGCTATTCATAGCTGAATAACTATACTCTGAAGCTGTACGCCTTATATATGTTTACCCCCACTATTAAAGTCAAAGGATTTAGATGGTGGGGGTGTAAGTGATAGGGAAAGGATATGTTATTTAACAATTACTATCCGCAAATTTTTTCCAAGTCTCGTCAGTGGTTCACGGTCACTCGAACATATTGCCAAAACGGGGAATAGAGCAGTAAGCGGTTTCACTTTAACCTCAAACTGATCTATTCCCCGCTTTGTATTTTAAAGTAAACAATAAATCTTCTCACTATTGAGCAGCCTTTGCTTTTTGAAGCTCAAGTTCTAAGTCTGCAACTAGGCAAAAGTCTGCATCGTGCTCCTCCCATTGTTCAGGAGAACGCGGCTGTCCACACCACTTTGTAAAGGCGTACCTTATCGCCTCGTTATACTCCTTCAGGATAACATGATAGGGTCTTGGTTGCTGCGTTATAGACTGCATCGATGATGTAGTTTGTTGCGGTTGTGACTGAGCATCATTTTTCACAACCTTATCAATCTTGGAAATCTCAGTCATTTCAGCAGCCTCAGCAATCGCGTACAACTCCTCTTCGCTAATTTCCTTTCCCCATGTGTTGCTGTTGACGCTCATGATGATACAACTAATAATTATATTCCGAATCGCTCGCTTAAATACTTGTTCACCCCCTCCCCTCTTTATTGTTGAATAATGTCTTTAGTATAATATTTCTCCTTTTTCCATTTAAGTTTTATCTTTGACTTAGTGTAATATATCTAAGTCCGTTATTTAGGTCAAGGTCGTTGTAACATTGTAAAAAAAGTGTGGACAACCTATTTACACTCTGCAGCATATGCTACAAATTGTAAATAGGTTGTCCACACTTTTTTTAATTTGGAAAAAACTATTTTTAATTTGGAATACACTTTTTGATCTTTTAGCGAATTTCCCCTATAGGGAAGAAGCTATTACCGTAGTCGGCATGGTAAGACCTAGGCCCGGGACCATGATAACTTTTCGTTTTGAGGTCCCCAGACCCCAAAAACACCATTCGTTCGAAACTGTATATATATATATATATATATATGTGTGTCCGTGAGCATGATAACTCTCGTAAAATTTATCCGATTTCGATGAAATTTGGTATAAATGTGTAAAGCAACATTTATGACTTTAAGTTCGAAAACCAGCCAGATCGCTTTATCCGAAGGGGTATTTTGGGGGGGTTTTGTACCCCAAAAATGGGTTTTTTGAATTTTTTACATATAATTTTGGAAATAGTCAAATTTTATTTCTTTCCATTGGATTCAGCTTAAAAAAACACACAATTTGGTATTTTGATCATTTCTCTACGTCAATTGGTTACCGAGATATTGAAAGTGCTAAACACAGTACGTTGTCTAATGTTATTCTTATGGAGGAAAATAAAAATTTTATATCTCGCTTATTTATGAACATATACTGACGAAACTTGGTAAACGGCTTTATCTGGTTGTGGACCATTGATATTTCCTCAAAAAAACAATTTTTTGACAAAGGCTCCCGTAGCAGCAAACCTGCGTACTCAGCCCCATGTTATTCTTATGGAGAATAAGTAACGTGTTATCTCCCTTAATTATGAAAATAAATTAATGAAATTTGGTAAGTGACTTCACCTAGTTGAGTTATATTGATATTAGCATAAAACCCCATTTTTTTGTGTTCCTTGCTTCAGCAAACCTGCATACTCAGCCGCCATGTTATTCTTATGGAGAATAATTAAAATGTCATAAATTGTTTATTTATGAATGTATATTGATGAAACTTGGTATGTAGCTCTATGTGGCATTAAGATAAATATATATGCATTGGAAATTCGCTAAGTACGCAGGTTTGCTGCTACGGGGGTATTTTATTTTAATGTTTTCCACACAGTGAAACCTGTATCATTTCGAATTAAATAGTTCTGTTTGGTAAGTTCTTTGACGTGGAGGTCCATGCCTCTAGGCAACTCTACATAGTACAATTTACCTTCACATTGAACCACCACCTTTGCAAAGCCCTTTGATTTAACAAAAATGTATCGTTTATTTCTACAAAGCCTATTAATTCGAATTTTGGTTGGTCTCACTGTTGGATGCGGTGTAGAAAGAGAAACGGTGCCCTTTTGATTTTGTTTTAAATGTGATCTGCATACTTCTTCATTTAAAACACAAGACTTAGCACAACGTTCCCCTTTCCTTGCACCTTTTTTAAAACTGTAGCTGCATCTTGGTGCAGGAAGTATAGACTGCCTTCTCAAGGTTTTTAATTGTTGAAATTTCTCTGAAGGAGATTCGTTGTTAATGCAGATTACTGAAGGACGGGAAAGGGCACTTAAAGAAGGTGTAGAAGGTTTGGTGGGAGAAGAAGGATGTAGACTTGCAGATGGTGTAGAAGGTGGAAGAATGCTTGCCAGCGCCTGCTGAAGAAGCGAAGGAGCTGGTGAAGCCAAAGATGGTGCAGTTGTTTGCTCATCCTTCCTCGGTGATGGAGAAGGTGAGCGAGAAGTAGCCGAAGAAGATGAAGACGACGAAGACGATGAAGAAGATGAAGAAGATGAAGAAGCGGACGGGGGAGCAACAAGGTTTTCCTGAAGTGGTTGCGGTCGTGGTGCAGGCTCCTCAGGAACAATACACGATAATATTAACGCCTGCCGAAGGATGGAAGGAGCTGGCGGAGCAGATGATGGAGCAGGTGAAGAGTGCTCAACCTTCCTCGGCAAAAGTTGCTTCCTACGGTCAGACATCTCGGGAACTGAACTGCACTCGTGATGTGTAAGCAGCAGAATGATTTTACCACTGGTGGAAACCCTCCTTTTATACCCAGTTGTAGGGGGGGGGGGCTTTAGAGGTTAGGGAAGGAATATTGTTGTAATGTTTTACTAAACGAAAATTTTCTAAGTCCCGAAGTGGGTCAAGGTCATCTGAAGGTGTCACCAAAACGGGGAATAAAGCAGTAAGTTATTCTCACTTGGACCACAAACTGCTTTATTCCCCGCTCTGTATTAGGAAAATAGGTCTAGTTTAATGCTCGCAATTATAGGCATAAACCTAATAACGGAACGCTAACCTCTCCCCCGACAAGTTACCCCTCCCCCAAAATAAAAGCAAAATGGTCAGTTAACAACAGTCGCGCACTCTGAAACCGCAAGGACGTTCATCACTGTGTAGGCGTCAGAGTTTTACGAACCGAAGTACAATAATACCTGACCAAGGTCCCCTTAAGTTTATTTCCCCGAAGATGTATCCCCCTAAGATAAGCAATATGGTCAGTTTACAACAGTCGCGCACTCTGAAACCGCAAGGACGTTCATTACTGTGTAGGCGTCAGAGTTTTACGAACCGAAGTACAATAATTACCTGACCAAGGTCCCCTTAAATTTAACCAAAACTAAGCAAACTAACTGAATCTGTTTCTCGTGAGTAAGGGCTAAGATAGGTAAAGTCATCCGGTTTGCGCGCCGTAATGACTTAAGGTCGGTTTTCGTGCCATACCTTTTTGTAAGGGGTTAGGAAAGGTGTTTATTTGAGAAACATAATCCCCCCTGAGATATTTAAAGACATAAGGTCGGTTTTCGTGCCATACCTTTTTGAATGGGAGCGTGAAAGAAAAGTACATATTTCATTTGTAAATAAAAACACTTCAAAGACACTTTAAAACCAACACCAAACTAACTACAGTTAAACTAACTACATTTACTAGCAGCAAACTACAAGCGTTATTCTAACAAGCTTAATAATACACAGACATGCCTTAAGCTAAGGTAGCATCTCAATATATAGTGGTACCAACTCTATACTAGAGATACTATTGCGGACAGCGCGGGCAAACAGCTAGCTAGGCTGTCGGCCTGCGACTGCGAACCCTCTGCGGGCTGCTCCCGCTTTTATAGGAATATATCATGGGGGGGGGACTTCGACAGTAGTTTGTTGTAACGCTGTATCGCACACTCTGAATTGCTCCAAGTCCGGTAACTGAGTCAAGGACACGTTAAAATATTTTGTAAAATAGCAAAGGTGTTACCTTTGCTATTTTACTTTGGAAGCAAGCTGTACTACGTTTAAACAAGGGAGACTGTTATCCGTTTTACACAAAACTCCTTGCACGATCTTTTGATAAAATGGAAAAGATTAATGCCGGAGGGCGATTCCCATTCCACCAAAATACAATGCATATCATTTCTATGCAACGGTCTCAGCTCTATTTTTACTTTTAATTTAATGCCTCGGAACTCATAAGTAAGGATGGATAGAAAGGCTTCTGAAATAGCAAGCTCGGAAGGAACAAGCCAAGTGTTTACACCTACAGCTTCCATAGCGATATGATGATTTTTACCACGCTGTTGCAGTATATATTAAATTTCCCCTTCCATAAATTTTGTGCTAAAACGTGGTTGTGTACATTGAATGTTTCTTGAATATTTTCTAAGTCCTAATCTGGGTCAAGGTCACGTTGAAAATAAAAGCATTAAGTGTTAAGCAAACTACAAAACATTAAGTGTTAAGGAAACACATTCCATCTACAATGTTATTATAAAGCATTAGGTGTTATAAAGCATCAAGATATGGTCAGTTTACAACAGCCGTGCACTCTGAAACCGCAAGGACGTTCATCACTTTGTAGGCTTCAGAATACTACGATCCGAAGTACAATAATCCCCTGACCAAGATCCCCTTAAATATATTTAACTACACATGCAAATGCGCATGGTCTCTCAATTGCGCGTTGGGCCCACACACACTCAAGAGACCTACGCTGCAGCAGGCACTGCAACCCAGTGGGACGTTCATCCTAAAGGGCGGCAGGCTACTGCGAGGAGACGCTCGAAATCTCGGCTTATATAGACGGAGAATGGGAAATAGGGATATTTAGGGGAAAGCGGGATAAGGGATAACCCTACTTCGTTGCGGGATTTTGTAGGGAATTTATCCCTCTCTTCCAAAAGGTTTATCCTTCGACATTGATCTTGACCTTGAACTTGACCCAAAAAAGGGGGAGGGGTTGACCTTGAACATGACCCAAAAAGGGGGGGGGAGGGGGGGTGACCTTGAACATGACCCAAAAGGGGGGGGACCTTGAACATGAGCCAGGGGGGGGGTCCCGGATGTAAACCGGTTCTAATTAGAACCCAGCTTTCTACCTATATATGGATAGGGCAAGGTTAGCCTTTGCGACCTGCTTTACTCTGTCTGGCGCCTCATTCCAGCTTTGGTTCTCAGCCAGTATACACGTGCTCTATCCATTTTCCCTTCCATCCAACAACACCATGTCTTCTCCTCTGACTCCCGAAAAACTTCAACGTTTGAAGGAGTCCTTGAAGAAGTCGACGGAAAGAAGAAGCGGATTTAAGAAACCTTCGGTTTTTAAGTCTGCTCTTAGACGTGATTTTCGGTGTCACCCATTATATTTTCACCAGCGACCCTCAACTCAGCCTCAGCCTTCTACGTCCACAGCTCGACCTTCAACTCCACCACTAACTGTAGATGAGGTGATGGAGCGGACAAGAGTGATGGGGATCGATGATTTGGTGACGCCGATCGACACCTCCAAGGCCGAGTTCCGGAATCTGAAGCGGTTGACGGAGTACAAGTTTGTGGCTAGGAACGGGGACCACGTGCTCCTCTTCCAACACACCGACTACTACGTCGAGGTGCGTCTGCCGCAGACTTGTCCACCACCACCCCCTCTGATACCCGACACCCAGGAGTTGTACTTCATGAGACAAGATGGGAGGGTAAAGTGGGTTTTAAAAAATAAAGTTTAAACCGAGCAGCGATCCCTAGACCAACCATTCCTAACCAAACCATCCCTCAGCACGCAAACGGTCCTTTTCAGGACCACCCTAAGCATTTCAAGTTAGGGACTTGGCCTGTACATAGGCAGGAGACTGTTAGTCTTATGTTTGTGTGCAGCCCACTTTGTGAAAATTTCTAAGTCCCAAGGTCCTTGAACTTGACCTTAACCTTGAACATGACCCAAAAAGGGGGGGTGAGGGGGGGTTACAAAGTTTGTGCAAAGTATGTAATGTGGGTACTCAAATTACGCGGATTGATCAGACAAACAAGTTGGTGCAAACAGAATTCAGATCCAACCAAGGGTATAGCGGTAATTGCTAAAAACAACTAATTCGAGGGTCAAACCTAAATAACTTCTTTATTTACGGTTTAAAATATATTAAGTGGGTACTCAAATTACGCGGATTGATCAGACGAACAAGTTGGTCCAAACAGAATTTAGATCCGACAAAGGGTATAGCAGTAATAGCTAAAAACAACTATTTTCAAGGACAACCCTATATTATGTCTTTATTTTTGGTTTAAGGTATAACATGTGGGTACTCTACTGACGCGGCTCAGCAAGCCCAACAAACAAATGCAATCAGAATTCAGATCCGACCAAGGGTATAGCAGCAACAGCGAAAAAACAACTATTTTCAAGGACAAACCTAAATAACTTCTTTGTTTTTGGTTCAAAGTATAACATGTGGGTACTTTAATTACACGGCTTGACAAGACGAACACGAAGGTGCAATCTAAATTTAAATCTAACCAACAGTATAGCATCCGTAGCGTAAAAACAATGGTTTGAAGGACAAGGTAACGTTGTGGTGGGGGGTAGGTGGCTATCATACACAATAACGCTACATCATTATTCTTCCAGCTCTTGACGGATGAACATCTACTTAGAGGGTCTGAAAAATGTCGCAGTTTTACAGGAACATGAGGAAGGTGACCTTCAGTAGTCCCCTTGACACTACTTTCTACTTCCCTGACAATGAAGACAGAAGGTCTACGCTTTTAATGGACAATGAGCGGTTTCGTCGAAGAGTAATCGGGGTTGAAACACTTTTAGCCAGTTGTTTGCTACGCAAAAAGCACCATATGAATACATGCACCGGTTTAGATCATAGTAGCTGTTATACTTATACAGCGTTGAGCAAACATTATTAAAGTTTTCAGTTACGGAGCTAAGGTCTTGACAGTCTAAGAGCTAAACCCTAACTAACACATGTAAACTAGTTATTGTGCGATGTAAAACTTGGTGGGGAGACTAATGTAGTGGGGGACTGGTGTAGTGGGGGGACTGCCATCTGCCGCGCACTTGCCATATGCCGCCTGCCATCTGCCGTCCGCCATCTGCTCCGCCCCACCTCACTTTTACCCCCACCGTTTTGTTTGATACCAGAACGCTAGCTAGCGAATAGTCAGTTTACCTCCGGCTCTCGACCGGTGAACATCGAGCTCTCCGAGACGCTCTTCACACAATAATAATAATATTATGTCACTCAAGGTCTGATAGATTTTTCTACTTCATTACTGTCAGGTAGTATTTCTACCTGACGGTAATGAAATGGAAATGGCTTTCAGAACAGATTGGTGTCAAAAAAACAACATGGACTCTGCGCAGGGATCAAAGTATCTACCTTCTTTCATCAGGAAAAAACACGATGACCGCGACTCGCCGGGATCATCAACTTCGATTATAACCAACAACGGCGGAAGATTCGTATTGTAATTAAGAACAAACATTGTAAATAAAATAAAGGAATATTTGTAATAGTACTACCTCGCACTCGTATCATTCGATTGCTTCATTCGATTGTTTCATTCGATATCTTATCGATTAACTATCGAATCACAATCGGATTTTACGAGTGCGAGGTAGATTTTTTTAAAAAACTTCACCATGACCTTGAACTTTGAACTTTACCTCATTACGTCACAAAACCGCCTACGTCACTGGCTCATCCTCAGATGACGTATTTATTCACTCAGCGCATCCGGTCACTGACCGGATGTGACGTCACTTCCGGCGCAAAACCCGCAAACCCACACTACTAATTTTCTGATTGTTTGCATATTTGACGCTGGCGATTATTCATTTCAAATAGTTCCAACCAAATTTAATGAAAGTTGGAACAAGTTTAGGCAGCTATTTGATGAAATTTAACATTTCTTACATAAGGTCAAGTGAGATTTATTGTCGTCACAGATATAAGGATCACCGTGACAATAATAATAATAGCAGATATATGATGATATTTAACATTTCTTGCATGAGGTCTCGTTAGATTTATTGTCGTCACAGATATAAGGATCACCGTGACAATCATAATAATAGCAGATATATGATGATATTTAACATTTCTTGCATGAGGTCAAGTTAGATTTACTGTCGTCACAGGTATAAGGATCACCGTGACAATAATAATAATAGAAGATATATGATGATATTTAACATTTATTGCATGAGATCACGTTAGATTTATTGTCGTCACAGATATAAGGACCACCGTGACAATCATAATAATAGCAGATATATGATGATATTTAACATTTCTTTCATGCGGTCACGATGGATTTATTGTCGTCACAGATATAAGGATCACCGTGACAATCATAATAATAGCAGCAATATGGTGATATTTAACATTTCTTGCATGAGGTCATGTTAGATTTATTGTTGGCACAGGTATAACGATCACCATGAAAATCATAATAATAGCAGATATATGATGATATTTAACATTTCTTGCATGAGGTTACGTTAGATTTACTGTCGTCAGAGGTATAAGGATCACCGTGATAATTACAATAATAGCAGATATATGATAATATTTAACATTTCTTGCATGAGGTCAAGTTAGATTTATTGTCGGCTCAGGTATAGGAACACCGTGACAATCATAATAATAGCAGATATATGGTATTTAACATTTCTTGTAAGAGGTCACGTTAGATTTATTGTCGTCACAGATATAAGGATCACCGTGAATATCATAATAATAGCAGCTATATGATGATATTTAACATTTCTTGCATGAGGTCACGTTAGATTAATTGTTGTCACAGATATAAGGATCACCATGACAATCATAATAATAGCAGATATATGATGGTATTTAACATTTCTTGCATGAGCTCACGTTAGATTTATTGTCGTCACAGGTATAAGGATCACCGTGAAAATCATAATAATAGCAGATACATGATGATATATAACATTTCTTGCTTGAGGTCACGTTAGATTTATTGTCGTCACAGATATAAGGATCACCGTGACAATCATAATAATAGCAGATATATGATGATATTTAACATTTCTTTTAATGAGGTCACGTTAGATTTATTGTCGGCACAGTTATAAGGATCACCGTGACAATCATAATAATAGCAGATATATGATGGTATTTAACATTTCTTGCATGAGGTCACGTTAGATTTATTGTTGTCACAAATATAAGGATCACCGTGACAATCATAATAATAGCAGATATATGATGATATTTAACATTTCTTGCATGAGGTCAAGTTAGATTTACTGTCGTCACAGGTATAAGGATCACCGTGACAATCATAATAATAGCAGATATATGATGATATTTAACATTTATTGCATGAGCTGACGTTAGATTTATTGTCGTCACAGGTATAAGGATCACCGTGACAATCATAATAATAGCAGATATATGATGATATTTAACATTTCTTGCATGAGGTCACGTTAGATTTATCGTCGTCACAGATATAAGGATCACCGTGACAATCATAATAATAGCAGATATATGATGATATTTAACATTTCTTGCATGAGGTCACAATAGATTTACTGTCGTCACAGATTTAAGGATCACCGTGACAATCATAATAATAGCAGATATTTCATTTTAAAATTAATAATTTTAATTAACACAAACATGATGTTTTTTTTTTTGTGAAACGGCTAGTACCCATACAGCAACGATGAAAATAGTGTGTAAATTAGAAAAACATTCATTGAGAAGTGTTAAAACAAAACTAATCCGTACATCACTTAACAATAAGGCGTGCTTATATTGACAAATCACAATTTCTAAACCTGTTTTAAGTATCCGAGGTAAAGCAAAGATGTTGGCAGGGACTTCAGTTGGGCGATGAGGGGAACACGGAGCGAAAGTTTCCAAGACAAACAGTTCTTGCAAAAACTAATCTAAGTTATTTAGTTCATTAAATGACGGTTAAATTGCTTGTCCCGGTTCAGGATTAACAAGCTTCAATTATTATCTCTGGAAACTCATATTTAGAAAACCCCAAAAAACCATTAAACCCCCACTTTAATGTTTGTTAAAGCTGTTTTAAAATTTATTTTATTTTCAATTGAATGATATATTAGTAACTCTTTTTTTGCTCAGTTCTCCTCACTGAGATTTTTAATCTGTGGTTACAAGTGAACTAAATTATAAACTGTATAATATATTTTATTAAGTCAGATGATAAAGTGGATTTATATTGATTTAAAGGCAAGTAACATTGAATCGTAATAATCCAGCTAGTACCCGGTTACATTGATATTTTCCAGTTTGCCAATAAAATACAACCGCTTCAATTCCTTGTGTAATGTTGTATTCATTTAATGTATTGACTAAAATGTTCATTTTTAAATTAAAAATATCTTTCGACCGCGAGAAATGTTTTATTTTATTTTCCTCTAAGTAAAACGAGTAGGCCTACATACCATGTTTCTAGAAGATAAATATTTTATTCCTTTGAAGAGTATTCCTACATAGCTCGTGATTCCTTTGCGGCCGTTTCATGAACTGACGGTAAATGTCGCTGCAATTTCAACGACTGCACATCCTCTCCCTCCAACTCTTGGCCTGTTGGTCCTTCGCTTGTCTTATTTTTTTACTTCTATTGAAACAAACCGTTATATTTTGAAAAAGTATGAAAAATATGCAAAGAAACAAACTCAAAAAATTAAGTCATTTTAGTACAAGTCTATACTGTCGGTATACCAGATTATAGTTGAATAATATCATAAACAATATTTAAACGTATTTCTTACGTAGTTTTTTTAATGCTCATATTGCAACGCAGTTTGCAACTGAAACTCTATCCCCTGCGGCTTTTGTTAAAAAAAGGTTCAGTGCTTTTGTTTTGTTTTACTTAAGCTAAAAAATTACAATAAACATTTACGCTTTCCCTCATTAAATATAACTCAGATTGGGTTGTCATTTCAGTAGTTTTTTCTTTATTCAGCTAACAATATATGTTCTTCTGTTATCCTGAAATAATGAAAATAATGAAAATATTGATTTAGTTTTTCTGTCTAATAACGCAAAAACTCTCGCATCTTACAGCTCGTTTAAACATTATGGAAATATTCAATAAATGGAATGATTATGATACAGATATTGTGATATATAATAGTATTTACTTTTGGTAATCAAAATAACAGAATTCCCATTAAAACAAATAGACAGAGAATTCTAGATAAGGAACTGAAAGCCACAACGTTATATGGGCTTGATATTCGATTCCATTGATTGAGTGAGGGAGGTTTTGCCCTCAAGAAAATTACCAATCCTGAGATGAAATCCAATTTTCTCTTTTTGCCTGCTATCCGCCTCCTACATTAAAATCTTTATTGATCACTGCCCCAGCATGAACGTAAATTGTAGACGGTGTTTTTACACAATCGTAATATTTGATTTTGCATTGATATAAAAGACGAAATTGTACTTTGAGTCCATATATTTAACTAATAAACTTCTATTATAACTACTTTATTCGTCCCGTACTTTTTTAAGATTTAAAGTTTAATTTTTACCTACGGTTAAAATGAATTTCCAGTAATCTGTATCAGACATACAACAAATATAAAATCATATTCACACAAACATCATACACATGTTAGATGAGAAGTGAAAATCATTCTTATACTGTAATTTCAATATTAAAAACAACTAAACTCTTTTTCAGCCATATATTTAGCAAATAAATTTGTATTTGTTTAATAAAGATAACTTCACATTTTTGCATTGATCAGGAGTTTTGACTTTACTATATTATTAATATTGACAATTGTTGTTGGATTGTTCACTATAGTCGTAAACATGTAAACTTGCTAAGTTAATAGGTTTAATTTGTATGCAGCACAGCTATTGAGTGGTGGGAACGCATCAAATCAAACAACACATGTTGTTATTCGAGAACAGTCGGAGCGGAAGTTCAAACTCCCATGAGAAAGTCAAACTTTGATTACACGACCGTCAAAGCAACGCCTTTTTTGTTTTACTCCGTCTGACCATTTTTATAATAAAAAATTTACTGTAAGAATCTAAGAAATGTTATTTCTTTACGAACAAACTCATGTTTTAAATGATGAAAAGCTAAACTGAACTAAACTTCCCCTAAAAAATCGTAGGAAATGTTCAAGTTCATATCCTATTATTGACCCAATGTAGTCCTAAACATATCTTGAAATTTAGGATGAATATAAATATGTATTGATTTCGACATATATTTGGATATATTTGAATTAAATATCTGTAGAACGAAAGTATAGGAAAACGCTTGAAACGTCAAAATAGATTATACAAGTTGTTTTACGAAATTTAATTTAAAACCTCTCTAATTATAATTGCCCACTATTCTAGGCCACTTCAGCCTCACTATTGTTGCAATTAGGGATAAGTATACACTTCACCTGCAATAAACAGTTGTGTATCTCACCAGCGCTGTAAGGACGAGCTAATTAAACACATCCGGCCCCGGCATTTCGGACATAACAACCACTTACTTTGGTTTCCTGCGTACTAATAATCCGATACAACTTTATAAATCTTTACTTTATTATCATTATAAACAAGTTAAACATTTTTAAAGGTTTCCATTCTTGAATTCCAACTGCGGTATAAAATTAGTATTGGAGTACATGTTTTTCCGACCGGTTAAATTTATTTACTGACTTACATTTAAATATTATTAGATATAATAATATTACATATTATGAATCCAGAAATTAATTCGGAAACAGAAAACTTTGACAGCTGACGATTAAATATTGTCTGAAAATTACATAATGGGTGGCTACCAGTTGATCGACATAGAATATAATAATTCCAACAGTTTGATTTTTGTGTGTCCGATGTATTTTTCCTTCAATGCCGACGTATTTGCAGCAAAACACAATTATAAGTAAGAGCTCTTTACTTTTATTTCACATTTGTTCATATTTTTTTATATTTTATAACCAAAAAACGTTTTACTCAAAAATAAAAAAAATGATTAAAACTATAATGCATGTAGTACGTAAATCCATTTAGACATCATAAAGCGGAAGAGGATTGCATTCTATGGATAGTAAACTATGTCTTCTGCCATAACTGTGAATATAGTAAAGTTTTTAAATATGGACATTTTTAGCATTTTTATGTAATATGTGTTCTTTATATTTCACATTTTTAACTTTAAATATGAATGAAAATACCTAATGGTTTTGATTGTGACATAGTTTATTTAACTGTGACTAGTTATGAAATAAACTACTCACCCCTCTTTCTGATTAAGAACTTACAAGATACAGAGGCATACATGTACATAGGCATAGGTTATTTCGTACATTGTATAATTTTTCGTTGATCCTACTCAGATACATTTCTGCCCAATTCGCCATAATAGGTAGTGATAATTACAGTATCAATACCAGACACAAGGTCGGCAGGAGTTGAATCATGACTGACATAATTCTCATAGTAAAATACGTCTTAAATGATGTTTTTACAGGTAATATTGAGTGTTATCATCAATTCGATTAATTTGCATATGCTTATCTTTGTTCCTAATCTATACTATATATAATACTGCTTATTATTCTCTAGGTTGGCGGATCTCCAATCTTGTATTAAAACGGTTTGCTGCTCAGTGAATGTATCTAAAGACAGGATCGTTATCTACAATACCTAAATATTCAGTTATGTTGTAACCAAAGTGAGTGTATCCCCCACCTTAACTTAGAACAATTGAATTCACTAATTAAATAAAGTGATGTCTGAAAGTCTAAGTCAAAATTATATGTGGCATTTATTTACATTTTTAGTCAATTTAAGCAGTTTTGAAGGCTTAAAAAAAGGTCTTTATATTTCTGAAAACCATAAATTAAACGGAAGATTCAATCAGATGACACCATTGTATAGAGCTAAACCGAAACTACATTTAAATGAATCAAGCATCTAAGTAATGGTTACTTAGGGTCGAAATGTATTGTAAGTTCTAGGGTCGATGAAATGTAATGCAGGTTATAAAACACGTCCGGGTCTCTGCCATAAAAAAAGAACCCTTAGGTCCTAATTTTGTAATTTTTTATTTAATGCCATAAATTATAGGTAAAGTTTTCTGGACTTGGTACCTCTCAGAAACGTTTACTTGGAGATGTGCATATTTGTGATTTAAATAATGACGTATCGTAAATCCAGTAACACTAGAAAGTGAAGTGAGAGTATTTTGATTTTGGCGATCCTACGCTAACTACATCTTCACAACAAATATATCTAAAACATGAACCATAAGAGACTGCCACTGAAGCTGTTTCACAAGAGAATAGTTTTAAAAGTGCGATTCAGTCTTGGCCATTGGCCCAAGCGAAAAATAAAATTATTAATAAGATGTAAAATTAGGTTCTATGCTATACTGGATTTGAGACAGTTATGCATCTTGGTGGTTGATTTTAGACACGGCAAATACCTATATTACCTCTTACAGGACAGTATTAAAAACCAACAACGGAAATTGATCAAACAACATTTGAACGCATTTGATGTATTAAAGAACCGTTTAAAGGATTTTCTAGTAAAACGATTTTAATTATTTTTATAAGGTTTCTTGGGCAAAGTAACTTGTGAAAAAACAGCGGTAGTTCCCCAAGGTCAAAATGGGTAATTTTACTGTTCTAAGTAATTTGGTAACACATCCATTATATATAAATTTAAAGACTTATACAACAAAGTCGGGGATAGCAAACTTACTGAAACGTAAGGAACTAAGATCAAGTATCGCCAAGATGTGTCGTTATGGGAGCAAGGTCTTTCCGGCAATAACATAAAACAAAGTGACAATCGTCCCTTCCTCCCCCGATCCAAGACTTTCTTAGCAGTCCCTTACGTACACAAATTTTGGGATAAGTTTAAATATGAAAAATAATTTAAATTATTGGAATTGGGGCTATAAAACTCTCTATAAACATGAGCTATTTAAAATATATTTATTACTATTCCATATGAATTAAACAATTGATAACAGATTAAAAGTATTCAACACTAAATAAGTTTTGTTTTATAAAGCAATCGATTTCGTGGGGATCGAAATGGTTGACTCTTTTTAAACCATTGATAAATAACAAAAAAGGGGGGTACAGGCCACCAGAATCAATTTTCTTACCTGTAAATATTTATTTAGTATTAAGATTTTCTCTATGTGATTAATTCTCATAATACCACGTGAAAATGCTAATAACATTTTATGACAAAAATAAAACCATATAGTACGATAATTGTTAGAAAAATAAAAAAATATACAAGAATCTCATGATGAAACTAAGCTGTGACTCAACGTTTACATAAGATCGCTGTGGAAATCAATTATTATACATAATGTTTTCCAGCTTATCTATATCGTATGTTTTCCAGCCATCAACTTATACATGTAAGGTGGACATTTTTGTGATCGGATACAATCATGGCCTAATGTTTAAAGCATAAATAATAAATTTGGTAGACCCAGCTTCTTACACTTCACAATGGTAAAACTCATAAATATATAAATATATATATATATATTGAAATCTATTTACATACTACGCAGTTTAAGACAATTATAGCTGTTGGCATTGGAGTTAAAGCTACGAGAGAGATTTGGACAACAATTGGGTGGCTATGTGGAGAGGGGTGTTGGTGGGTGGCTATGTGGAGAGAGGCATTGATGGGTAATTGGCATCGAGGTAAAAGCTGCAGGGAGAACGAGAACCTACTATTTTTACATTTATACTAACCCGTAAGTGGTGCCATTATATCAGGTTCGTCAATAAACATTTGAGCTTGATTACTGTTTTTGATTTTTGTGGTTATTTTCCAAGTAAAATAATACAAAATAATAACATTTTCCATTTTGTTTGAGTAGTTGGTAAATATTTACAATCGACAGTATATCATCAGTCAACTAAAGGTTGGTTGCCTTGAGTACAGTGACGGTTATAGTCAAGCTTTTGAAGTAATAACAGGTAAAAAGTTGAGATAAAGAATATGGAATGTTCTTTACACACACAGAAATGGATAGGCACACGATTGCAAAACCTTCGTCAAAAAATTAGAGGTAAAGTTTTAAAGGGTATTTAACATTACTCGGCATGGCGGTAAGAGTAGGCTTTTAGATCATGATATAGATAAACTCCTGAGCCTCTACGAGCAAGCAATTAGAGTTTACTGCGATAGTGTTTATAATATCCTAAAATCCGATATGGGCCACTTTCTTCATACATTTATTAATTTGTTAGAAATATGATTATATGTGCCTCTGCTTAGTCAAACTATAATTGAATAATTTTTCGATTGTCAATGTTACTTTTGTACATACATATTGATATCTCTAACTAAAAGGTTGTCAGTAATTAATTTATATTTTCCTTATATTGTATAAAATAAGAAGATACCGTTTTTATTGTTGTTTAATAAACTCCATTGACTTGCCCCCAATTATTAAGGTAACTGTCAACTTTCAGTTCATGATTGGTTTCATTAATTAAACAATTTTTCAGTAGCCCTTTATTTATTTTGTTGTTGGCAGTACTGCAGCAATTGAGACCACTCGACGTTTTGATTCATCTACGGGAAAAATATCATTGTAGAATTAGCACGTTCTTTGGAACATAGAGGTACAGTAGTTTTTTAATTCGTCAATAATATAATAATATATAGGTCATTAAAAAAAATGGTATACAACATGTGAATAGACTTTTTCTGTTAATAGAATGGGTACTTGTTTGTTTTTTCCCAGTCTGACTGTCCTAGAGATGGAATTCACACTAGGACAAATTATTTGAACAACTTCTTCTAATTTTTCACAGTTAGTTGTAACAGAGTCTACTTTCTTATTCAATAAAATATCGCCATCCTCACCACCTTTCACTATTTTAACTGAACTTCCCACCATATTGTGTAGGTTTGTGTAATCTTCAGTATCATATGACTTCCAATGATATCTAGCTAGCCGGGGCATACCCCACATATACACTTAATAATAATGTATACTGTGAAATTGTTTTTCGCTCACATATACGCACTCAATATGATGTAACTTGCCATAGAATCCCTCACATTGTAGATAATTTTCATTATCTTTAACTTCAAACTCAAATTTAGGAAAAAAATCCCTTTTCTCTTTACTGACACCAGGGCGAATTTGGTACCACAATACAAGATTTATTAAATTATTATAATTTCTTCATTTTTTACCAGTTCAAAAATTTATAATATTTATAATATTTATAATTTCAATAAGAATACATTGTTATTTTATTTAAAAGTTAAATTGAATTTTATCATTTGTTTAGAAGAAAACACCTAAAGGGAATTTAAAAAGCTATCCTTGTCACGTGTCCTATGTAATATAAACCTTATATTAGCATCCCGTGTAGAAAACAAACCCCTCGATTAGTGCAGTGTTCCACATTCTCTTACTTGTTTGTTTGTTGCATGCAGTGCGAAATCATAACAATACTTTTGCTATTAAGACTTTCTTGGTGAAACGATGTTAATAGAAAATCTCTCCCCGCTTCTGTGTAAAATGGCTTTGACGTTGGCATGAATAAGTAAATAGCTGTTTCCTTTTCAGGCTCTTGCCTTGACCACTACGCTTTTCCAACTAAAGATGACTCGTGAACTAATTCCGGCAGAGAGATGTCAACTGCAGTTCCGGGGAACACGAAACATAAATATGGTTTGTAACAAGATTGACTGTTTTATCGAATTAGCTTTCAGTTGTTGGTATTCAGAAATGTCAACTGCGTTAAGAACAAAGTTAATTTGGTTTATTTACAATTATTTTATAAAATAAGACTACTCAAAAAAAACAGGGGCTTTGTGTGAGATTAGTTTAGCAAGTTTAGTATATGGCTACAATATGTTACATGTTTAGTGAATATGACAATGATATAATTCTTCTAAGTAAGGCGACAACTATATTCGGAACAATGTAGCATACATGTTAGAGCCCCGTGAAGTGTTTATATTTAATGAATTAACATTTGCTTTCTTGGCTAAATTTACATTCTTATTTGAAGGGTTGAAGTAAACACGAACGAAATTTCTGTTCATAACCTATGGTTATTAATTATGTGCTAAAGAGATTCATGGAAAACTAACTGGGAAAAATTTGTATAAACACTGTTTAAGTCATAATATTAAGTTAATTTAATTACAATGCAGTGTTAGCTGATTGAAAATAGCGCCATACAATTAGAATTAAAGTGGTAAAATTCTATGAGGCAAATCCAAAAATAAATTGTATTATCGTGTCCCAAAACGAGGATATCTATGAATCATGTGTACCAAGTTACAGTTTTGGGGGAGTAAAACTCCGTAAAAGCATTTTTTTAATAATAAGAAATGCATTTTTTCGTAAAATGGCATTGTTAAATTGAGGACTTTAGAATCAATTAATACAAAAAATGTTATATAGTGTAACCACTGGAGTCAGGATTAAATAACTATTATTTTGGATTAAAGTTAGTTTTCAATTGTTTATAGAGGTTTGTAGTCACTATAACCTATAGCAGCAATGGCAATAAGCAAATATTTTAAGTCAATTTTTCTTAAAATACATAGTTTTCTTTAATGAACTAATACGCCTTATCTTCTTTTCCAAAAGGAAGAGATATTTGTATGATTGTCTTTTTAAGTAATATTTCAAAGAATTTCACCCTGTGGTAACACTGATTTCATGTTCTTAGATGCCAGAAGCACCTTCCATTCATCTTCACCTCGATAACGGGGATTCGTAATTTATAGTTAGGATACTTCAAGACATAATGTTCAGGATTAATGTAAGACACTGGAACATGATACCCTCAATTACATGACCTTATTACAGTTAACTACATAACACTCAGTGGCAATGCTCATCGTCACTCAGCCTCTTCACAATTGGTTTGATCAACCGTGGAGCTGAGTTGCTACCTTCTTTACAAAGGAACCAAAGTACGACCATACCCTCAGTTACATGACCTTATCTTATTACAGTTGACTACATAACACTCAGTGGCAATGCTCATCGTCACTCAGCCTCTTCACAATTGGTTTGAACTGGTGCTGAGTTGCTACCTTATTTACAAAGGAACCAAAGTACGACCAATATACTCGACGATGTGCTGTTTATACGTAACATTTACAACTTTTGGTTTTAAGCATCGTAAACAACTCCTTTTTAAAAGTCCGTTAACAATATTAATACAAAGATAATTTTAAATCGAATAAGTTTGATTTCAGTTACTTACTTTTATTATTATTACCTAAGAAGACTAAAGTCTAAAAAAATAATATATTTACATGAGTTAATAATTACTGTAACCACTTTAATGGTCAATGATTATTTTTCTAAATAGGTTTCTTACCTCCGTCAATAGTCCAAAATATTTGAAATACAGGTTACGTTTGAACATGTTTCGTTGCAAGTGAAACATTTTCAAGGCTTGCAAGTCGTCAAGATTTTAAAATTTAAACAAAACACAACAGTTACATGAACGAATAAACATTTAGATAGCGCCATCACGATCACGGATTAGTAATTATGGATTATTTCTCAAGGAAAATTATGGCTATTAATGAAACAAATATTTAACAAATTAATTTAGCCATATGATAATTTGTAAATTTCTTACATGCAGAACCAAATGCTTCCTCATTGATCCGTCTCCTGCATAAATCGTCAGCCACCACAAGAACACCTCTCTTGAAGAACAATTAAAATAAACAAAATATGAGTAATTTAAAACCTGAATATTTTGCACACAGTAAACGTAAAACAAATGGTTAGAAATTTCCAATAAGTTATTGGAATAGTCAGTTAAACACGTTTTTAGCAAATGTTTGAAATGTTTTTTATCTCATTCCGATGAGTTTCTATTGATGGTTATATTTAATAATATCACTATAAATATGCAAACTACAAAATAATTTGAACAGTTGCAATAGATAATTCAACAACTCTTTCTGTTATATCGAAAAAGACTGTTGCATCGTTCTCTGTATAAGTTGCAAGTGCATCAATCGTATTCCATGCAATGAGCCCAGCAGCTCTGCTGTCATCTACAGTCTTGTTCATAAGTTAGATTTGCTGACAGTTGCCGAAATAACAGACAACAGGATGACACTTGAAAGCATCACGATGTTCTAACCCGGGATTATATTACTGTAATACAGCTTAAATGGTTTGTTAATGCTTAACATTTTCCAGAGCTTATGAAATAACTTCCTATAGTCAATCCAATAATATATTACACTTCGAAACTACCTACGTATACGTTTACACGTGTTACAACTAACAAAACATAAATCACTTTCCTTTTATTTTACTAATATTTGTTCAGTTAATATGGGTCAAGATCGAATTGACAACAAATGTAGTGGAAACAAAGGTGGATGAAGTGTTAGTTATAATCTTTCAAATAGTTTTTTACTTCCAGAACAGTATTATCGCGAGTGGTACCCAACGCAACAAGGTGAGCAACAGACAAATTGGACATTCATTCAACTGAATGTTTAAAAGTGATACCAGAAAAGCTGGATTAGAATAGCACTGAAAGTTCCCTAGGGACACATTTCAAGGGATAGGGGATTCTTCATTTATAAGAAGAGTTCATATTTTTTTAGCGAATTTCCCCAACAGGGAAGAAGTTATTACCGTAGTTGGCATGGTAAGACTTAGGTCCGCGATCATGATAACTTATCGTTTTGAGGTCCCCAGAAGCCAAAAACACCATTAATTGAAAACTGTATATGTATATACTGTATGTGTGTGGGTGCAATAACTTTCGTAAAAAAGGTCCCGATCTTGATGAAATTTGGTACAAACATGTAAAGAAGTACCAAATCGTGTTTGGGGTAAACAGTTATGATTTCAAGTTCGAAAACAATACATATGGACCAAATCTAAGGGGTATTTTAAGGGGGGGTGGTACAATAAATATGTTTTCTTTATATGTTACATTTCATCTGGAAACAATAGAATTTTTGTTTTCACCATTGAATTCAGCTTAAAAAACAATTTAGTTTGTTAAATGATTCTTGATCTACATCAATGGTTAGTATGGAGAATAAGTAAAATTGTATATCTCACTTGTTAATAAACATATATAGATGAAACTTGGTATCTGACTTCATATGGTTGAGATCTACTGATATTTGCAAAACCCATTTTTGTGGTCCCTGTGGCAGCAAACCTACGTACTCAGCTCTAATGGAGAAGCTATCATGCTATTCTTATGGAGAATAAGAACATCTCGCTTGGTAATGAACATATGTAGATGCAAATTTGTATAGTTTATATGGTTGGGGTCTGTTGGTCTTTGCATACAAAACCCATTTGTTGTGGTCCCCGTGGCAGCAAACCTACTTATTCAGCTTGTATGTTATTCTTATGGAGAATAAGAACAATTTTGTATTTCGTTTGTTTGGGAACATATATTTGTGAACATATATATCTTGTTATGTGGCTTCATATGGTTGAGGTCTCTTCATTATTGCAATAAAAACACATTTTTGTTCCCTTTGGAAGCCAAACCTGCGCCTTCAGATCTAACGTTATCCTTATTGTTATATTTTGCTTGTAAATGAGTGATTTTTTATGAAACTTGGGTAAGTGGCTTTATGTCGTAATGAGAGACATGTATATGCATTGGAAATTCAGTGAGTACGTGTACACAGGTGTGCTGCGTCAGGGGGTGTAAATAGTTTTAGATAAAATTACCTCCCATTATTATTTCAAAATTTCATTTTTATCAAGCACGAGTCATGATATAGTCGTGCTAGAAAACTTCAGAATGTGTTTGAGAATATTTAGTAAAGATACCATTAATGTTAATGGTTATGACCTTTAGCAATGTCACAACTTAATGTTTACCTTCACAAATTCATATTAAACTTATAGTAAAACAATTATATTTACATTAAGAGTATAAATTGAATAAACATGCCAACCAATAAAACTACTAGATCAGTCATATCATAAGTATTTTGTTGAATCTTTGTTTACCTTGTACGAATGCTACGTGATTATCAATACTACATATATCGTACAAATGACAACACTATGTCAGCATCGGGCTTCAAAAAGTGATCATACCCAATCGTTTTGCTGCTCGAGGTTTCAAGAACTAAACCATGTTGATACAAAATAGCTTTCAACAAGTTACACAAACCTTGAAAAAAGTACACCTGAAAAGATTTATACCATAAATATTCCATAGTAAAACACAGTAAATCCTGGGAATTCACTCTCTGGTCAACAAGTCAATTGGCAATTGCCACGCAAAAAATCAAAATAATAAAATCAAAAACCATCGTCACTGAATCGTCGACCGGTTTGGAATGACGATTTATATTACCCCAGCGTGATAATATACCACGTGATATATTACCACGTGATAATATACCACGTGATATATTGACATCTTGGACTCATACAACCTGCTTTTTAGTTTAACGATTGTGTAGAAAGTGACCAGAAGGCTCGGTAAGCGATTATAATGATCAATCAGACTATAACAATCAGAACTGGATTTTTTGACTAAACTGACTCATAAAACATAGATTATTCTTCACAGACCGTGTGTAGAAGCTGTTCAGAAGTGACACAGGGTGATTGAGCAACCTCATCAATCAGATGAGGCAAAGCTCAGGTGTTTGATATAGACTGACTCATACAAACTGGTGCAGGTAAAGAGAGCCCCTACCCTCTTCATCTTTTGAGGTAACTAAATATAACACGGTCAAGAAAAATCATTTACCAAATTACAACGGTTTTAATTTTTCTATTTTATTTTATCAAATCAAATTATTCGTCATAAAGCAAGCTAGAGAGAACGTACATTTGAAAGTTCAGTCAACAATTTAGTTCCATTGAAAATATAAAAATTTTCAAACAAAACTTTTTAACTGAAGTGTTCGTTCTGGTTCAGCTGTTATACGCAAGTGAGGTGTCCTTATCCCCCTTTAAAAAGTTGACAGAAGATAAACACGTTCAATGGTTATGTTCAAAATATATTTTAATATGATTTTAAATATGAATTATTTACGTATTGGTTAGTTATTAATTTTTTACATGTAATTCGTACGAGATCGGTAGTTAAATAAGAAAGTGCCCAAAAACGTTATAACGATTAATTGTTAGCTTGTACACTAACAGAATATTGAAAGATACTGGTTATCGGTAAATAAGGGGTAGAATCCAGCAACGCCTGAACATTTTATTAATAAATAATCACACAACAATTATTATTTACTCTAATTACACACTCGTTGTAAAACTTAACGGATATGTTTTGCTAAGGGAAGGGAGTGTTTTGTGGGGGAAGTATTACAAATTTTAAAACTAAGCATATGTCAGTTATGCCAATTTTAGGAAGGTCTTTCTTTTTGGAACGGCAATCGCCCTTAGGAGCTCTGGTTAGTGGCATTGTAAAATACTCTGTTACTCATTTATAATTATGTGTAATATGGCCATTGTCTACCATAAGCGCCATAACTTTCTTGGACAACATTTAAAAGGAGCCTTGCAGGTTTTATAGTAGTACAGGTCATAGTAAACTTGCATGGTCCATGTGACTAATGACCTCGCTGTCTTATCACCGCACAGGGCAATAGCCTATAGTGACGGGCAGTTGAGTTAAAATAATTACAAATAACTTAAATAGTAGTATACAATACTACGAACCGAAACTCCTAAAAACCACTATTTCGGATATAGTCCTGTTTGAAAGTTTTCCTAACAGCGCCTAAATGAACAATTGTCGGCTGCAATGACTTAGTTGTCTGTTTGACGAGCTTGCTGCAATTTATTGCACTAATAAATAACATTCAAATTAGGTATAATATGACCTTTTTTAGTATTATTTTGATTTATATACCAAATGTTTAAGCGTTTTTGGACTTTTTGGCTACCATCCTCATTTACACTCTGCAGAGAACCTCTTTCTAGTTTTTTGAGACAGCGTTTGTTAACAGAATTCAATCCACATTATTTTAAAACATACTCTTTAGTAAAATTACTTATACAGTACTTATATAGTACAATCTATATATAAAGTAAACTTTTAGGGGATAATGGTCTAACATTAATCATTTTAGTTGGAGATCCACCTTTTCTACATATACTCGAAGATATTTATGTAGAAGAAACAAATGGGTGGTTGTTAAAGAGAGAACAAAGCGACCACCATAACAGAGGTGCTGTATTTTTGCTAATGCAAGAGAATGGCCCTAAATAACAGATAAGATTTCTTTGCGGCCGACACTAAATTACTGTGCTACTCTTACTCATGTTATATAAATCTCAACTACACCATACTGAGGCATAACTCCAATGGCTGGTCTCGTGCCGATTCATACTTTATAACTCACAATTTTCATCAGGTAAAGAATGTTTTATTAGTGAATTTCCCACGGAAAATTGAACTATTAGCACGGTGAAACTTAAGCCCGGACCACCATAGAAGTTTCTAACGTGACCCCCTAAACAAGTTTTGAGGGGTCGCTAACAACTTTATATATATATATATGTGTGTGTGTGTGTGTGTGTGTGTGTGTGTGTGTGTGTGTGTGTGTGTGTGTGTGTGTGTGTGTGTGTGTGTGTGTGTGTTCGCACTATAGCGGTCACAATTTTTGTCCGATTTACTTGGAACTAGGTAGGAACCTTGCCTTCTGTAAACAGTTGGACAAGTTCGTTGGGCAAATCAATCTGAAAACTCTAACCCCCTTTTTGGCGATTTTAATTTGTCAAATTTTGAGTTTTTGGGCCTAAAAAGGGTCAGAAAAGCCCCGAATGTTAAAATATTGTATATTAAATTATTGTACATAAAAAGCCAAATGTTTTAAGCTCTCCCTAGCACGTACTGATTTATTAAATAAAATGTTAATTGCGTAAACATAGCACGTTGTCTTTTCAGGATTTTACACTGGAAAAGGCTGTTTTTCATACCTTGATGTAGTTTTATCACCCCCAATACCCCTATACCTACTTGTTACCCTGACCATACCTCCTCCTAACTTTATAATGTCATCCTAATAGGAGATTTTAATATAACCAGGATCATCAAAACAGATAAATAATAAAATTTTTAATTTTCAAAAAATGTCACCAGTGATGTTTTAAACTCTGTATTAGACTTTTTTAACGGTTCAAATGCGGAAATTCACTTCCCTCACGTTAGCGAGCTGCGTGCAAAGTCGTTTATATTATATCTTCAAAATATTTACTATTGTAAGAAAAACAAAAACAAACTGAAGAAATAAATACCGAAAAAAAGGATAGAATTTAAACATTGTTAATTAAACATTTAATTAAACAAATTAAACAAAAAATTGTTCTCTGAATTAATAGTTAAATCCACTAAGACCACTAGATCGAGTAAACGCACGAAACATAACAGAGCATGAAATAGCTTTTTAATAGTTCAACAATTTAAGATTGAAATATAATCTTAACTTCCCTAAATATAAATCATTGTAGACAATCAAACAGCGTAAAGAACACATATGGTAAGTTTTGAGAAGTTAATTCAGTAAAAACTAGTGTCAAGATTAAAACCGTTTGATTTAAAATACATATACTAACATCTACATTCATCCAGGGAGTTTGGATAAAAATATGTAATACGAATAAAAATATACCGCTGGTGATTTTTATAAGTGGTTTATGAAGTATGTTGATTCGCATCTACTTTCGTTCATCACGGTTATAAAAGATATTAATGGTAAAGTTTTTACGGTAATTATAAGATCAAAATGCCTTTTCACCCACAATAAAGCCCAACACATAAATAGGAACATGGAATAAAACATGGAAGTAACTGGGTCATATAAATAAGTTTCCAGGATCACATAACAAGCCAGGCAACACATTAGGGGCGACGACATATTGCCTGGGCCTGGACCCTCTGTTAATGAGACTAATTTGGGTAATAGGTGCTCAGAAATGGAATGGCTTCTAATAATGGCCATGTTATTCTGTTTAGGTTTTTTACATCTGCAATTAGCGCAAAAATACGCTTCGTTCCATAAATTGGTAATTGATGTAAATATTGGCTTAAAATATAAAATTGATAATTTCACTGACCTAGTTTATACTTAAATATCATAAACCATCTCCAACAAGAAAGCTTGACTAATTGATTTGTTAAGGCTTGTTATTAATTTATTGAACCTTTCCTCTCAGAGGGACCTTATGAACATGAAAATATCTGGAGTGCTAGATCTCTATTCTTTGGGCTAATATTTTAAAGAGGGAGTTGGAGGCAAATAAACGTTTACAATAGGAAACCTCCATATCTAGGTGTCTCAAAAAGTGAAGCTGGTATTAATAAAACAACTTGATAGGAAGCTCAAAAATCAACTGAAATGGAACTCAAATTATTTTATTGCTCTAATGTATATCGTGCTTGTGAAAAAATAGTGTTTGTAGGTACGAATGTTTTCACATGGTTTTAAAGAGGGAAAAAACAATAGTCATTTATTAAAATGATATGGAAAAATAGTTTGTTATGAATAGTATGGAAAGGGAACGTCAGTGAAAGTTAGCCAACAAAGTCAAACGGTCGGTCAACAATAAATTTAGTGAGCACTTAAAGAATAAACGGTATCAGGAAACTGACACATACTTTCTCCCTTTTAGCCCAACTTTAATGAATAAATTACTTTTTACTTACTACATATAGAATACAAAGCACGGTCGAATGTACAGAAAATCTTGTAAACAAGTTGTTTAAAAAAACATCCACCCAAATCCCTGCTACACTCGTGGTTTTAAGAGGGGAAATGCCCCCAATCCCCCCAGGGTTGTTAAGGGGCAACATATTTCGAATTTACTCTGTTGTTCAATGCTAACTTGACAAGCATATCAAGTTTGAATGAAATTGATCAGTAAATAAGAGAGAAATAGTTATTTTTGTATTCCCCATAAGAATAACATTGGACAACGTACTGCGTTTACCGCAAAATGAAAATGCAATTTTCTCCGCAACCAGCAATCGTAGAATAGTAATTCAAAATACTAAATTATTTGTTTTTTAAGCTCTTTTTAATGGTGAATAGTAATATTTTTGATGTTTATGTTTTTTATTAAAAATCCAAAAAACCGAATTTTTGATGTTTTAAGTCCTGTAATTTCTGAACCCGAATTTTTACAGACATACGGGTGGTGTCATTTTGCTGTAAAACTAAAGTTCTACAAACTACCAAAGTTTAATCAAAATCGTTACAGCCGTTTTTGAGACATTTTGATTTTTCATGATTTTTGGCGGTTTTTGGGGGATAATTACCCTTAAAAATAAAAAAAATAAAAAAATAAAAAAAAACGCCTGGAGATATCGTGGATTAGCACCTACATACCAAATTTCATTAAAATCAGCCCATTGGTTAGGGCTTAGCTATGTACACGTCCACACAGACACACACGCACACACGGACACACACACACACACACACACACAGACAGACATCTCGTAAAAACCACTTTTTTGGGCTCAGGGAGCACCGAAACAAATATTCCCACTAACAACTCAAATTCGAAAATTTTGACGAAAACAATACTTTCTCCTTATACTATGTATAAGGGGAGAAAGTAAAAAGGTATAAGCTAAACTAGCATGAACATTTGTTTTATTACTTGATTTTGGTGAATAGACTTCTCTGAAATTAAACACCGTCACAAGAAGCCAACAACTAACATTGGGTCGATAATGGTGTCTCCCGCCCATTATTTACTGTCAAATTGGAACACTGGCTCCTTGCAGTTACAGTGGTGAAACTACCTACTGTAAGCATTGGTCATTTAGGAGTCAGCTTCGATCGTCTGTTTTGACAATCTTATTTTTTCGAATGCACATATTAAATATATAAGATTCAAAGCGAAATTTTAAAATTTTTCTCTTCACACGAGCGCTTTGCAGCGGCGTCAACGCAGCTTCATTTTGCAGCGCGTTTAAGCAGAGCATGTACTCAAATGGAACAGTTCAAACAACCACTGCCTCGACGCACTGTCGCGGCAATGCAGCAGCGTTGAACCTCGGATGAAATATAAATGGATAGCGCCTTGCAAAGCTAAAGAGAGCTGAAAACCGTGGCGTCGTAAAGCCCGCTGGCTGGCAAAAGAGTCTATATCCGCGAGACCCCAATGTCAGACGACCGATCAGCGCTTCGCTCAAACTGACATCTAACCCACAAAAACTGAATAATAATTTTAAATTTACATTGAATTTTACAACTTGAAACGGTGAATCAAACCGCATGCATTATAATTTTCAATAAGTAATATAAATATTTATAATAATTATAACAAACGCATTGTTATTTTGTTGGCAATAGTAGTACTAAATTAAAATATAAAGAAAATTTTATTTTCCTCAAAGTATAAGTTAAATTGTAAACAAACATTTGACGAGTATACCTGTATCAGAGTTTTTGAATTTCATGTTATGTATTAAGGGAGTGAATAACATAACCCATCGTCGAATCGTTTCAAGTTGATGACTCAAAGTAAGTTACAACTATTAATAGGTACCCATAGAATATGCTAACTTTTTAAAGATGTTTATGAAATGGCATACTGAGTCAAAGCACTCATTTTCAAGACATCTCGTAAAACTCGGTTTAAGATTGTAGGCATAACTTACCAAGGTTTCTAAACTGCTAGGAATCTTGTTTGTTTATATTTTTGACCGCTATCTTACCAAAAAAGATCTAAGAAGTATTAAGAATCAAGAAGTTCATTGTAACAAAAATACATTTTCAACTAATTAGCGCAGCTGGAAAAACGGATGACATTATAAGTAATACAAAATTGTCTAATCTCCATCATTATTGTCAGTTTAGGCTATCTCAAAGTCAATTAATTGCAACATAAGTCATTTTATTGAAGTTAAAATTCTTAAATTATTACTTGGCACATGAACTCTTGAATGGTATAACAGAGGTCAGACACTAAATGCAAAAGTGCATTTAGCACCCAGCTTAAAATTCACACACACATGGGCGGTTTATTTATTAATTGTATGGTGGTGTAAGTGAACCATTTACCACCTTAATCATAGACAAACCAGTGTTTTCAATATTTGTTACCTTGGTGAGAAGCTTATTGTACGGTTTTTTCCCGACATGTTGTGTCAATAATTCGTTGAACGCTACGAATAGGTAACTACCAAATATCACTGTGCCTAGTCGAAAAGTACCCATGAAAGTATGAAAGTGTTGTTACTCAAGAATAGAATTGAAATCTTTTTTATCGAAAAGCGGACTCTTCAAAATATAAATTGACGGTACCGTATAGGGTTAGGATTTTAAATTTTTTTAATATCACGACATGAAGTCCGAGCGCTGGAAAATTGCATAATTCTAAGGTATTGTTTCAAATTTTGAAAATCATCTCTGGTGTTAGCACCACTACCCCATTTTTCTATGCCATATTGTGTTAGAGACATGATCAGTGTAGGCTATTTTAAACTTACATGGTGTGGATGCACTACCATTTGTTCTAAGCTAAATTATCGATTGTAAAACAGACATCTGAAAACAGTTGTGTTTTACTTATTAGAAAGTGTTTGTAAATAAACTCACCATTTTAAATTTGTCTCAACATTAAGGTCTAGAAATTTAGTCGTTTTTGGTATTTCAATAACATTAGTCTCTGGTTCGATGTAGTTTTGATTTGTTTTTGATAATAGATCAATAATAAAAGAAAGTTGTTGCAAAATATTATAAGCCAAGTGGGTGAAGGTATTGCTAGTTATTAAGTTTTGTTATGTTGGCACGCCACCTGAGATCGCTAATAAATTTTAGAAATATGAAGTTTCAGTAGCGTTTAAGACACAGCATACTATGAGAAGAATGTTTTACCCAGGATAGAAGATTGTAAAAAATGTGATACGCTCGGAATTTACAGAATTAATTTTTATGATTATGAAAGGTTTTATTGGATAATTGAACGAAGTGAAATTTATTCTTATACACAACTTTACTGCTTAGACTGGTAAAAGAATCAACTCAACTTGCGTGTCTGTGACCAAAATAACTCGAGAACGCCTCCACAGTTAAACTTAAAATTGTCCAGATAAACTTAACAGTTCAAAATCTCGGTCGAGTTCGTTATTCAGATAATTTCGAAACCCAGAAAAATCGGACCGTGGAATCGGGGGTTTATGGGGGTTTTAAAATTTCAAAAAATCAGTTTTTTCCATTTTTCACCCTAAAATTTTTTAAACACTTAATTTTGATTTCAACCATTTTGTAGAGCTTAAAAAAACAAATAATATAGTATCTTGAATCATTAACCTAGGTTAAGTGGTTGCGGAGAAAATCCAAAAAACTTGCTCATAAAATCTCCCATGTTAATCTTAGGGGAAAAAGGTTTTTTGCTTTTCCTCAGTTAATTTTAATGTAAACCTCACATTTTCTTTTACCAATCAGTTCAGCTCTACAAAACAATAATTTTGGTGTTTAAATTATGATTCTACGTCCAACCGTTGCAGAGATATTCAAAGTGCTAAACACAGTATGTTGTCTAATGTTATCCTTATGGAGAATAATCAAAATTTGATAACTCGATTGTTTATTAATTGAGTTGATGAAACTTGGCATGTGGCTTTATCTAGCACTGGTGTGTTGATATTGGCACAAAAAAATAATTTTTTCCCGATTTTCCCCGCAGCAGCGAACCTGCATACTCAGCCCCATGTTATTCTTATGGAGAATAAGTAACATGTAATGTCTCCCTTAATTATGAACACAAATTAATAAAACTTGGTATGCATCTTCGACTTGTTAAGTTATATTTATAATTGCACAAAAACATATTTTGTGTTCCATATTGCAGAAAACCTGCGTACTCTATGTTATTCTTATGGAGAATAAATAAAATGCTATATATCACTTATTTAGTCGTGTATTTTTATGAAACTTGGTAAGTGGCTTTATGTGGTAGTGAGAAACATATATATGCATTGGAAATTCGCAGAGTACGCAGGTTTGCTGCTACGGGGGTATTTATTCTTGGTGTTTCTTTCCCAAACATAGCTGTTTAGCCTCCAGAGTTACACATAATGTGGGATACTCATTGCTAAAAACAATAAAAATCACCTTAACGGTTATGTTTAGTGCAAAATACAATAAATAAAAAGTTTTAAAATTATATTTCCAGCTTGATTCAATAATAAAACTATGGGCAGTAAGAAGAACTAAGGTTGACCGCCATAATGAAAAAATGGTGAATAAAATAAAAATTTAAAGATTACAAAATTATACAGAACCAAAAATCCAGGGAAGTTGCTTTTTAACTTGTTTTAATGGCTCTTATACTTTTCAATATAAACATCTGGCACACTATATGAATCACCCTATATATATTCTAGAGCATCGTTCCTACATTAAGAGCATACTGAAAGATGCTCACACCCCAATAACAAGCGCTTATCTCGTTATATTGAGCTGAACAATGCTCAGTGAGGATGCTCGTCACACCCCAATAACAAGTGCTTATCTCGTTATATTGAGCTGAACAATGCTCAGTGAGGATGCTCGTCACACCCCAGTAACAAGCGCTTATCTCGTTATATTGAGCTGAACAATGCTCAGTGAGGATGCTCGTCACACCCCAATAACAAGCGCTTATCTCGTTATATTGAGCTGAACAATGCTCAGTGAGGATGCTCGTCACACCCCAATAACAAGCGCTTATCTCGTTATATTGAGCTGAACAATGCTCAGTGAGGGTGCTCGTCACTCCGCCTCTTCACAGCTTTGATCAAAGCCGAATTTGCGTTGCTAGCTGTTTAAAGATCAACAACGGAAGTGAACCGACTTGTAAGTGATGAGTTGTCTGTATGCAACATTTATAAGTTGACATTTATTGTTGGTGACGGTTGAGTCAACGTTTAAGAAATTACTGTAGACATTTACTATCACTGATCAGTGATGTAAAATATCAGCAACATTTATCCGAATTTTCTGTTTTGAGAATGTAATACATTCTATTATTGCGATATCTTTGAGATTTCTAAAATATTTCTCAATTTATTTATTTATTAATATTTCAACGAAGTTTTCTTAAGAATATAAAATAATAAGTAAAAACATTGGTCGTTAACTAAACCAACGTGGGCTAAGGATCGTTGGCTAACCATTTAGGTTCTCAGTTGTGCGGATCATTTCAGTGAATTTTCTGGACCATTTAAATGAGATTAGGCTTCTTTAAACCAAATGATGTGTTTGTTTTGCCTAAATGAAGTTATATCAATTATATACATTGAGGAGTAGTAAGACATTGTTTCGATATTATTGGTGTACCCTCTAATGCCAATTGAGGATAACAGATTGATTAAATTTTGGGACTTTAAACATTAGAAACATGTGATAATTCAATAAAAGACTCTTGAGTGTACAACACTTTATATTAAATTCGAACCACACATAAAAAATACATTTTCATCAGTTCTTCATAAACTATTATATATTCTTCATAATCATTATTAATATTTTGATTTAAACCTCTCCTTCACCGAATACTTTATTATAATATCTGGGTGGGTCTTACTTTGCCGTACTGGTGTTGAGTGGAGTGTCTGGCCTCAAAGCAACTGTGGTTAATCTCTGTAATTTCTACAGCAACCACAATCATCAAGTCTACTTTTTTCAGTCATCCCAATATGACAATCAGCTTGTTTGAATTGAGACTCATCTCCAGTACTGCCACTCAACAAAAGGTAATTTCCGTTCTTTCAAGATCAATTATAATATTTATGATTATTTACTGCATTTTAAACATATGTAATTTCGGTTTGTATCATTTCAATTAATCAATTTTTATATCGGTACATTGGTTAAATATATAAAATTATGGAACTATAGATTTTATGATTTATTTCCTAATTCATATATATCATGTTATTTAAATTATCTCATATCTCTTATTTCTCTGTAGATTGGTAAATATTTAATAAAATAAACTTTAAACCCCGAAATATAATCAAATTCATACTGTATATTCCCTCGTAATCTCCTCTGAAAGACGCTGACGCAACTAGGGCGTGTTTATAAACTCAGAGTTAGTTCAATGTTTATTCCAGATACGAAATATGCAACTTAATAACAATGTAAGAAGATTGGAAAAGACGAATAACTAGGAACTTGGGCTTGCACTACGGAATGAGAAACGATTAATTAAATTAATTGTTTTAAAATGGATTCAGTTTTCAACAAACTATTTATTTTCAATTTATCTATAAAACATGATTAACATATATTTCACTCAACAAAAAACTGTCTCCACGATCCAATTACGCAAAAGTATAACCATTATTGAATGTAACGATCGTATCATGTTATAAAAAGTATATATGGATCAATGTTTATTTCACTAACAAATTCGAGTAGTATGTCCACTTTCAAGATTAACAACCGTACAGAGTTTTGAAATTGGATCTAAAATTGTAACAAAAATTGTAGTTTTATTGCATCATTGTATTTCTTTCGCTAAACCAAAACATTCAATGTCATTTAGTATACACATTGTTATGTAAACACCAAACAAAGGTATCGTACTTTCAAGCGTCGTTGAAACCATACATTGACAGCTGTAAAGATTTAAAATATTCGCTGGAAAGTTGAAAAAATTGTATTCACATGAATTGCCTTGGTATAATTTGATTTAAATTAAGTCAAGAAAGACAATTATGAAAAATAATATTTTAATTGTTATTTTTTACTTTTCTTCGAGTTTTAGGTTCCGTGCTGGGTTTAATTCTTTAATTAATCATTATTAAAGGTTCTTCCAACGTGATAAGGCGAATGTTTGGATATAGAAAAATTGTTATTGGACTATCTATAAGGCACAGAAGGTCGTTTGCGCAAAATGCCTGACGGCTAAAAGAGTCCGAAAAAGGTTAGATAATCCTTGAAGCACAACCAGAACCGACTAAATATATATTATATACCAGTGGTGGATGCAATAAACCTCGCAATTGTCAAAATAGTAACTTGCATCAGCTGATGTGGAAGCTTCAAGTTAGCAATCCTATCGAAGTGGAGCGCACCATTATCCATCTTCCTTCACCTATTCAAGGGTGTAACAGACCAATAAGCGATTATGGTAAAGTCCAAAGTAATTTCTCTCCTAAACTTTTATACGAAGTCTTATTCGACCTACAATCTAACTTTATAATTGCCATAGTTAAAGATTACATGCCTTTTTAGCGAATGTCCCCTAGGGAAGAAGATATTACCGTAGGTGGCATGGTAAGACCTAAGCCCGGGACCATGATAACCTTTCATTTTGAAAGATGCCAAAAACACCATTCGTTCAAAATCATACAATAAATAAGAATCATCTTATGTATTTTTTGGTATATATATGTGCATGCGTTCGTGCGTGCGTGCGTGCGTGCGTGCGTGCGTGCGTGTGTGTGTGTGTGTGTGTGTGTGTGTGTGTGTGTGTGTGTGTATGTGTATGTGTGTGTGTGTGTGTGTGTGTGTGTGTGTGTGTCCGTAGGCTCAATAAATTTTGTAAAATTGGTCCGATCTTTATGAAATTTGGTATAAACGTGTAAGGTAGCATCTATTTTCATGAGTTCGAAAACCAGACAGATCGCACCATTATAAGGGGGGTTTTGTACCCAAAAAATGAGTTTTTTGAACGTTTTATATATAATTTTTTTAAAGGCAAAAATATATTATGGTTGTTAGTTATAGCTTTGGAAAGATGTATTTTAGAATTAATTGTTTTCTTTGTGTAAGGTGATGTTAATTAATTTAAAAAAATTAGATATTTAGAGTTTAGTTTAGTTAAGTATTTATAAGTTATTCTATTGCATTATTACACTTACAATTCCAATTTTTACATAGAACACAGTATTTACTTTTAATAACCTGTACACAGAATGTAATGCATGTATTTGTTAGCTCCTGAACTCTTTAAAAGCACATTTTCTATTTTGTAAACGAACCCCTAAGTGGACATTGTGTCTTAGGGTCCCTATTTATTTTTTTCTGCACAAAAATTAGGTTCAATGGGTCAGCCTGGTTTTACTTGTACTTTGTATGAAAGATTATGGATTTTGTCATATTTATGTGTAGACAAAAATAAAGATTTATTTATTTAGATGAACGTAAACACAATGTAAACACTACTGTTTTCATTATGTTTTGAGTAATATTATTAAAAAAAAACTGATAATTATGTCTAAAAATGATCTTTCATCGTCGTTATTATTTACAGTGAAATGAAAAATATTGTTCGTACCTAAAAGGTTTTCCGGTACTTGATCGAATTTAAAACCTACTTTATCACTATCTTAATTTCTCTAACCAGGTGATTATTAAAACACGTGTACTGTGTATCTAAGAACAAGCAAAAATGAATCAGCTGGCTTAGAAAAAATCATTAGTGGGCAGTATCTAACAATGATCGCATTTATTGCAATTACTAAAGTTGATTCAGGCTGAGACAGAAGATATATTTTTTCTCATATGTTGCAATTTCGATATAAATTTACACACTCTGCAATGTATACATAACTATTTAAGTACTGGCATCCCGTGTTATTCAATTTTACTTGCTCACCTTGAGCTCAGAGTAAAAAATAGTGCTGATGTTCGTATTATTTCTCCGTGGCTCCACAAGGGGCGCTTCATTCAACCCATCAAATGTGAAAAAAAGTTTGTTTTGTAAACAATAGAGTACTATCATCCGCCATAGGTACTATCATCCGCCATAAAAACAAAATCAAAAAATTGGCAAAAGTTTCAGACCAGCTGACTGCATTTAGTATGTCCGTAAATGATCCAGTAAGCGTGATTATGTAGAATATGTCTTATTAGCTGTAATATGTGAGATGAATCATGACCGGCCCTATGAATTTATTTGTAAACATGCATTTAAATAATCAGCTGATTAAATAAAATAGTTATTACGTCATGTTTTTTTTTAGTTTTTGTTCAATTAAACCTAAAATAATAAAAAATATGACAATGACGTGACATGATAATGTTGTTCCTGGCAATACATTTTTTAAGTATTAGTGGAATCAACCATTGTTATAGGAACAAATTTCAAGACGATTTCTTCCACCTCTTTGAAACCCAACATAAAAAAACCACAACCGAAGTCCCAGGACAATCTTAAAACTGGTCTATAGCAGTTTTGATGCTGACATTGAGTACAGCAAATGAAGTTGTCTTTACATATGGTAAGTCTTTTGGCTGTCCATTATGACAAACATCCCTTTCACCTTTGGTCCCTCCATTTGCAGTGGCTATAGGGGCAGAATCTCCGGGTTTGGTCTCCTACCTGCCAACCTGATAAAGGATGGTCCCTGGCTGTTGTACATGGATACCCTGTCAGTTGAGTTGACCAGTTGGAGGGCAGAATGCGGGTCCCCTGTTTGAGCCTCATCCCAGCTGTCACAGGGACACAGGGGTTGGTCCTCTGAAAGGTAAATTTGGCTGCCGTCCCATCCCACCCTTTCTTTTCCTGCTATATCATATCCTTCCGGTAACCTGTGCAATATTCCCGCTTGTGGAAGTCGTACCTAGCAGCTATGCTGGGGTTTCCTAATCCAGCAACAATGAATGAATGAATGAATGAACTATAACCAAATAACCTAAACAATCTATATACCGTATCGAACAATTTCAATTAGGTTTTTATATCGTTCCGCTTATGAAAGTATATACCCGTGCTAATTTATAAAAAGTACAAATATTCATTGTTTGTGACTTTTCCCTTAGAGTACCATTGAACACTCAACCTTAATATATCCGTCGAATTTCGACGGCCATCGACTAGTACTATATTATATTGTGTTTTCGTATTTTTAATAGTTAAATAGATTAAAAAGAACAGCTGATTTTGAATGCACACATTTTATTAAAATTTATAGAACCACTGGTAGCTAAATAAATAAGATCAGCTGAGTTAGAATGCATCACTACAACTGGTGCAACAATCCCAAGCAGGCTACTAGCGCTACTGGTGCCAGAATGCATAACTAACAACAGTGAAGGCGAACTCTGCCTGTTTTAAGGCACTAGAGTGGAAAAGTATCATTTTCGGTCCTCACAGCTGATATCGAAACGATTCCGCAGGCAGCACGCTGACTTGAGGGAAGTGAATTTTCGCATTAAAACCTTTAGAAAAATCTATTACAGGATTTAAAACAACACCGGAATTGAAAAATTCATTTGGAAAATTGAAAATTTTATCTCTTGGCTGTTCTGATGCTCCTGGTTATATTTAAAGTCACTATTATAATGTTGTACATTATCAGGTTAGGACGAGTTATAGTCAGGATAACAAGTTGGCATAGAGTTGGCATTGGGGTGGTAAAACTACATCAAGATACAGTATGAAAAACAGCCTTTTCCAGTGTAAAATCCCCATAAGACAACGTACTGTGTTAAGACAATTAACATTTTCTTTAATAAATTGGTAAATACTTGTGCTGGAATGATGAGAGAGGGCTTAGAATTTTTGGCATTTTATGTAAAAAAATTTAATATGCAATAATTTTACATTCGGGTCTGTTCGGGCTCAAAATCTCAAAACTTGAAAAATTAAAATCCCCAAAAAAGGGGGTTAGAGTTGTCCGATTATTTCGCCCAACGAATTTGTCCAACTGTTTTTAGAAGGGAAGGTCCCCACCAAATTTCAAGTAAATCGGACAAAAATTGTGACCGCTAGAGTGCGAACAAACATATATATATATACAACGTTTTTAGCGATCCCCCAAAACGTGTTCAGGGGGTCACGTTATGAAATTCTATGGTTGTCCCGGGCGTATGTTTCACCATGTGGGTCATGCTAATAGTTCATTTTTCCAATGAAAATTCACTAAAAGACGACTTTCGGCACAGTATGATGAAATAGTATGCATTTAATCTAATCTTTTGGGCAATAGCGAACTGCGAAGTAAACAAACACAAGTGATAGGAAAACACACTGGAACAGAAGATGATAACAGTTAAATCGGTCTTAGTAATGTTAGTTGAACTCTCAAAGGCTAACAGAATCATATAGACACCCTTGTTCAAACCTTCAGCGTTTCTCTTGATTAATTTTCGACAAGCGTTATATTCCTTGAACTGCAATTTGTTTGGTGCTTACCTAATTAAAAAAAACTTTATCTGAAAACCTTTCTAAAGTTGAATTAATTAACTGTCGCATTTACGGATCCCAGTTGAAAAATTAACGAAATATGATAAATAAAACTGTTTTGTCATCACACTGTACCGAAAGTATCTGTTTGAGGTACTAAATATCGAAAGTGATACTTTCCCAAGGTTCGTAGAGCTTTCAGCCCAGGTATGATTATTTCCATAAGAGTAATGTCCGCAGCAAAGATGCCTTATGAGGACGTCCAGCTGATTTATAAATCAAAAACATACTATAAAGAGTTGCCAACCTTACAGGGTATAATAATGGTCCAGCTATTTTTAAATTGTCACTGGACATGCAGAATAAAATTTAAACCCTTAATCCATTAATCTAATAATGCGAATAAATCAAAACGATATATTAGTTTCATAAAATAACAGCTGATCATAGAACGGAAACAGTTAAACAATGTTAATTTTTATTACAATGATGGGGAAAATATGGTACACGTACGATAAGCATCGTGTTACCAGCAACACTGCAGATTGGATTGGTGATCACGTGACCTTACAGTTGTTTTTATGAGGTCCTTTTCGGTTAGCTAGAAATCTTAAATACACTGACTGAGCAAACCCTTACAAAGTATCTATGGACCTTGATACTTTCTCACTTTAGATCCGGAAAAACAGGAGATTTTTCCCACACTGTTATTAGCTATGCATTTTAACACCAGTAGTGCTAGTAACTTGTTAATTATATTAGTATCTGTGATGCATTCAAAATCAGCCGTTCTTATTCGTTTGGTTGAATACTGAAATGCAATGTGTGTAATTTGAAATCAGCTGATCTTATTAATTTAGTTACTAGACTAATGTAAACAATATTGTTGTCATTATGCTGAGAGAAATGTTACTCAGCAAATCTGATAACAATTTCTACAAAAATTCATGTATTAACTTTAAAATTAAAATGCAAGTAATTAAATAATTTATAAACGTTTTTAAGATCCATAACATGCCAGGCAACACATTAGGGGCGACGACATATTGCCTGGGCCTGGACCCTCTGTTAATGAGACTAATTTGGGTAATACGTGCTCAGAAATGGAATGGCTCTGTTCTTCTGTTTCGTTTATTTTTTTAATTATAGGATGACAAATATTACCTTTGTATTGAAATAGGCTATATTCCTTAGATGTTAAAGTTACATTTATAAATGTTTTGATACTAATTACTAAGCCAACTTCATATTCATCATTATTCATAGTTTTAACTTAATGAAGTAACTTCAAACATTTTGGAGATTTTTTGACATTTCAGTGTGGGAATTAGTTATCTGGAGATTTTATTTTATTTATTTATTATATATATAATACCACCGTCGCAGCAAACCTGCGTACTCAGCGAATTTCCAATGCAAAATATAAGTCCTAATACCACATAAAGCCGCATACCAAGTTTCATAAAAATATATTAAAAAATAAGCAATATATCAAATTTGAATTATTCTCTATAACAAAAACACTGGGGATGAGTACGCAGGTTTGCTGCTACAAAAAACAACAAATATAAGGTTTCTTGTAAATATCAATATTACTCAACTAGGTGAAGCCACATACCAATTTTCATCAATATAAGTTCATAAATAAGCGATATATGCCATTTTGATTATTCTCCATAAGAATAACATGGGAGATGATTACGCAGGTTTGCTGCAATAGGAACACAAAAAATGGGTTTTTATGCAAATATCAATAGAAATCAACTAGGTGAACCAACATTCCAAGTTTTATTAATTTATGTTCATAATTAAGGGATACATTACATTTTACTTATTCTCCATAAGAATAACATGGGGGCTGAGGACGCAGGTTTGCTGCTACGGGAATTATTGGTAAAAATCGGGTTTTTTGTGGAAATAACAATAGACCACAACCAGATGAAACCATATACCAAGTTTTGTTAGAATACGTTCATAAATAAGCGAGCTATAATTTTTTTCTTATTCTCCAAAAGAATAGCATTGGACAACGTACTGTGTTTAGCACTTTCAATATCTCTGTAACCATTTGACGTAGAGCAATGGTCAAAACACCAAATTGTGCGTCTTTTTAATCTGATTGAAATGGAAGAAACTAAAATTTGACTTTTTCAAAAATTATATGTAGAAAACTCAAAAAACCCATTTTTGGGGTACAAAACCCCCCAAAATACCCTTTCGGATAGTCCGATCTGTCTGGTTTTCGAACTTAAAGTCATAAATGCTGCTTTACACGCTTATACCAAATTTCGTCAAAATCGGATTATTTTTACGAGAGTTATCGCACCCACGGACACACACACACACACACACACATATATATATATATATATATATATATATATATATATATATATATATATATATATATACAGTTTTGAAAGAATGGTGTTTTTGGGGTCTGGGGACCTCAAAACGAAAAGTTATCATGGTCCCGGGCCTAGGTCTTACCATACCGACTACGGTAATAGCTTATTCCCTATAGGGGAAATTCGCTAAAATGTTTATCACATTTAAAATATAACGCCGCAGGAGGCCAAGAATATACAATGGGTCGATAATGGTTGCTCCCTTCCATTATTTACTGCCAAATTGGAACACTGCGGCTCCTTGCTCCTTGTATTGTTGAAACGACCTATTGTAAAACTTGGGAATTTAGTTGTTAGTTTCACGATGTTGGTAATAATAGTTTTATTCGCCTTTTAGTGATGGGATTTCTAACGAACGTGTTTTTAGAGTAACACCCGAGGGAAAAGTTTCTGTTTTCTTTTGATTAAAAGGAAGACTTACGTAAAGTGCAAGATTAAGTTGATCAACATAGGTTTTACACATGTTTTTAATATCATTTTCACCCATATATTGAAAATAATACTCCTGATATAGATTTGTGGTACACATTTATTAACAATAAAGAATTTAAAACAATAATATGGTGGACTTTTGTTATGTTGATATTTGTAAGCACCTTTCACAGATTCGATTCTTGAGCCGGGGGGCGCCCGTTATTTAACGTTAGCTTATAGTTTTGGAATTGGTCTTTCTGAAAATAGTGGAATAGAATAATGAGTACTTACCAAGACCTACTGACCAATGATACTGATAAATACTGGATAACTGTTCAACCATGAACTGCAAACTCATCTGAGAAACCCAGGAAGGTATTCGGACAATATATATATATACCGGGTGTCCAAAAAGTCCCGGGTCGGTTAAATATTTGTCGAAATATTTAAAATAGAGCTACAAAACTTTGCACAAAGTTACTGGACATAAAAATCTATTTTAACACATATTCAGTGATCCGCTACTTCCTCAGGGGGACGGCCCGCTAGGAGTCAGAAGAAAATCTTAAATGTAAGCATAGGTTGATATGCATATCAAATAAAAGGTCTTAAAAGTAGAGTACAGAGCCGCAAACCCGACCTCAAACGGAGAAACGAGTCAAAAATGACAGACGTTCAAAGATGGCTTGAGTTTGCAGCTTAGGTTAATGTAGAAAATAAACTGACGAGCTTTTTGATTTTAACATTACTAACCAAAAACTGTTTACAGTTAATACTGTTGTAGAATTATAAGTTTCATTATTTCTGGGAGGGATCAAAAATAAAACAAACAAGGAAAATGAATGAGCCATGATAAACCTAAAAGAGAAAGTTATTTGTGACTGATAGTGTGTTCCATGAACTTGATTACATTTACCTAAGTTGCAAACTCAAGCCATCTTTGAACGGCTGTCATTTTTGACTCGTTTCTCCGTTTGAGGTCGGGTTTGTGGCTCTGTACTCTACTAATAAAGACCTTTTATTTGATATGCATATCAACCTATGCTTACATTTAAGATTTTCTTCTGACTCCTAGCGGGCCGTCCCCCTGAGGAAGTAGCGGATCACTGAATATGTGTTAAAATAGATTTTTTGTGTCCAGTAACTTTGTGCAAAGTTTTGAAGCTCTATTTTAAATATTTTGAAAAATATTTAACCGACCCGGGACTTTTTGGACACCCGGTATATATATATATATATATATATATATATATATACGATGTGCATAAATTCCACACATCTGAATATACTGGAGTTTGAGTCTTGTTCTGGTTTCTAAAATATACTTAATCGTTTCTGAAGGAAACTTGCTTACCAAAAATTATGATATTTTTATTAATTATTTTATATATTTAAAGTTATCATGGATTCAGCAAATACAAATACTGATTTTGATAATGAATTGAGATCGAGGTAACCAACGTCAAGATTTTCTGGAGGGCTAGAAGGGTTCACAGCGTGGGATCACACCATTGTATAGCTAACAATTTCACAATTTAGTTTTTCTACCGTTAGAAGTTCTCTAATTTCCCCTCTACAAAACTAAAGTAACTAGCAACACATTTCTGAAATTGTGTCTCGCTAGGCAACCCTGTTTGAAGATACGATCCACGATGGTCCCAATGCGTCCTAAAGGTGATGTGGTTCCAAAACGTGAGGGGAAATGCCGGAAAGGCCGAGTTTCCACGGTAAAGTCTACGTCACGCGGCTTCCGGTAGCCCGATGGATTTATTGTGACAATGAAATGTATTCGCAGAACAGTTTATTTGGAAGTCGTGGCGTTGGATGCGCTATATCTTTACAATACGAGTAACACTTGGTGTGTTTATTTATTGAAGCATATATGAGTAAGCTTGGATATACATTGTTGTAATTCAGCATCTTAACAATTGATTTATTAACACCGAATCCGAGTTGCTAGCTCCTTTACAGATCAAGAAAGGAAGTACAATCAGCTTGCTCTTGCTCGACCATATGATATTATGTGTTACTGCTTTAGTGTGTGCTTTAAGTACTCATGTCTTTATACTTAATTTACAAAAGTTACTAAAAATAAATATACCAACTTTTATTACTTCGTAATTTTGTAGCTATCCATGATTACGCTAACAACTAAGTAGGCATTATAATTTTGTTTTCTATTACAACAATTTTTCTTGTATATAAAAATTTATAATTTTTGTGATCACTATTATTAATTATTTATTGACAGCTATCCTTCAGCCTTTAAAATAAATTATACGTGATGGAAGCCTCAAAACTGGCTGTGCCTTGGAGGTCCTAAATTTATCCATAAATAATATAAATAAATCAATCTAACAAATGCGGTTGATGTATATTGAATGCACTGTTTTCGTTCGTTTTTAGCGAATTTCCCCTATAGGGAAGAAGCTATTACCGTAGGTCTCATGGTAAGACTTAAGCCCGAGACCATGATAACTTTTCATTTTGAGGTCCCCAGATGCCAAAAACACCATTCGTTCAAATTTTTATATATGTATATATATATATATATATATTTTTATTTATATATATTTATATATATATATTTATATTTATATAATGTGTAAAGCACCATTTATTTGAACGAGTTCGAAAACCAGACGAATCGCACCATCCAAAGGGGGGTTTTTGGGGGGTTTTGTACCCCAAAAATGGGTTTTTTGGGGTTTCCACATGTAATTTTTATTTAAATCAAATTTTAATTTTTACCATTTAATTCAGCATAAAAAAACAAACAATATGGTATTTTGATCATTGCTCTACGTCAATTGGTTCCTGAGATATTGAAAGTGCTAAACACAGTACGTTGTCTAATGTTATTCTTATGGAGAAAAAGAAAAAATTGTATATCTCGCTTATTTATGAACATAAACTGACAAAATTTGGTATATGGCTTTATCTGGTTGGGGTTTATCGTTGTTTGCACAAAATACAAAATTTTCACGGATGGTTCCCGTAGCAGCAAACCTAGGTACTCGGTCCCCATGTTATTCTTATGGAGAATAATTAAAATGTTATATTTCGCTTATTTATGAATGTATATGGATGAAACTTGGTATGTGACTTCACTAAGATGAGTTCTATTGATATTTGCATAAAAACCCATTATTTTGTGTGCCTTGTTGCAGCAAACCTGCGTACTCATCCCCAATGTTATTCTTATGGAGAATAATTAATATTTTAAATATCGTTTGTTTGAGAATATATTTTTTATGAATCCTGTTAAGTGTTAATGTGTTATGTTATATATTCATTGGAAATTCGCTGAGTATGCAGGTTTGCTGCGACGGGGGTATTTAAATTATTGTAGGTCTGTGTAAGTATGTACATTTAGTATGTGTCACCACGATGTTGATTGTTCCTGTGACATATTTACTATGATTAAATGTATGTATGCATATTGATGGATAAATAAACGTTTCATTCATTCATTCATGGTTTGAACCCAAATTTAGTTACAACTGGCATCTATTCAGTTAATCAGGTGTATTAGCTTACGATCAATACTAATTTTGACCAGCCCTAATGGTCAGTGACAGTTTTAATCAGATGAAACTAACGCAGTTAACAGGTTTAAACTAATGGACGAGCTGAAACATGACATTGACCGAGTGTAAATTGATCACTATTCGTTTTAAAAAATATCGTATTTTCGAAACTACATTTACGAAGTAGTACTCGTCAGGGTCAAATAATCAAATAAGTTAAAATGTTCTGTACTTTTTAAAACATAAATGTCATAAATACGATTAAACTGTAAGTTACTCTAATTAAAAATCAATTAAAATATTAAAATAAATTACTGACATTATATTTATTCGTTTGTTATACTTCAAGAATTTAACCATCCATACTATAGGTTGTGTTTATGAAAAAAGATAAATTTAATAGCTGCTCATATTTCAGTGATTAAGATGTTTATCAGTATTATACAGGGTGGCTGAAAAGTAGGCACCGCACCCCTCCCACTTAACATTGTTCATATTTAAGATATTTGCAATCTGTCTGTGGCAACCTTCCCAAATATGAGGGGATACATTAAGGCGCTTTTACATTTTCCACCCTCAAGGGGGGGGGGGGCTAACTAGAAAATTGCAAAGGGACGAATGGTTTTGTAATACCTCTATTTAAGGTGTTGGCAAGACAAACAAATTACGTGAATAAATTAGGATCACACAAAATAAAATGCTTTATATGAAGTTAAACCCATGCTCAGTACAGATACTAATTTAGTTTTGCAGATATCAGAACCAAATTGAGCCAATCTTCTTTAATATTTATTTGTGTTTAAAATAATTTATTAAAAGATTCTAAATATCAATTTGAGCAAACCCCCTCCCCCGTCACCTCAAAATTTGGAAAAAACCTCAGTATTTCTTTTGCTCCACCTCTTACCTAGAGGATTAAAGAAGATAATCCCAATTTTCATTCTCATATTTTCAAAAATAGTGTTGTTATACAGGGAAATAGTTTAATTTTAATATAATACAATTAGGATATTGTTTATGGTGGTCCAATATTTATTTTTTGATGTAATTTTTACTGTCTTTAAAATCGATTGCTATCCAACCAAGCGTTCCTTTGGAACTTGGAGTTACCCCTCCCCAACTTTAGGCTCAGTAATGCAAAACTAGCTTTCATAATGTATTTATTTATCCATAAATACGTTCAAACAACAACATAAATTAACGATAAATATCTGAAAAAGAAAAATAATAACTTTACGAAAAATAATGAATAATATTATTTGTATATTAATGGTAGAACGTGGGAATGTGACAAGTGGTCGGTTAAACTCACTAGCGTGCATTGGAGAGTTACGACTTGGACCTGTAGATAATATGAAGTTCTGCCACCCTAGTTTCCTAATTAGACATAAAGAAAATATTAAAAACAGTTTATTCATGTTGAAGCCTTCCGGATTTTTTTATCAATATAAACAGGTGAACATACCTTGACGTCAGCAATTCCTTATAGTAACAAAATGTTGACTATAGTTTGGGCTAGCACGTAGCCATTATCAAAACTTTAAATAAGAACGTTATTCCATGTTATCCAATGTTATCCTTATGGAGAATAAGAAAAATTGTATATCTTGCTTATTTATCAACTTATCCTGACGAAACTTGGTATATTGCTTCATACTGTTGTGGTCTATTGATATTTGTGCGAAAAATGGTTTTTTGCCGATAGTTTCAGTAGCAGCAAACCTGCGTACTCAGCCCCCATGTTATTCTTATGGAGAATAAGTCAAATGTTATCCCCCTTAATTATGAACAAAAATTAATAAAATTTGGTATGTGGATTCACCTAGTTGAGTTATAAACGAAATTGTATAGAAACCCATTTTCTGTTTACCTTGTTTCAGCAAACCTGCATCCTCAGACGCCATGTTATTCTTATAGAGAATAATTAAATGTCATAAATCACTTATTTATCAATGTATATTGATGAAACTTGGTATGTGGTTTTAAGTGGTATTAAAAACCGACCACATACATATATATGCACTGGAAATACACTGAGTACTCAGGTTTGCTGCTACGGGGGTATTTTATAAAACATATATATGCTGATAATACACAAAGAGCAAAAAACAGCAGGTGTTTGTGTTATGCTGACTTTCTGTTAATACTTATATATGCACTGGAAATTCACTGAGTATTAAACCGTTTCTTGCTACGGGAGTGTTTTATAAATCACTTCGTTTTCCGTCTTTCTGCCTGTATGTGACTTTTAATCCGTATCTTAAGATAAACTTGAGATACTCTTTTGAAACGTGGGATGTGTATTGTAGTATTTTTTGAATAATTTGTTACTAAATTTGGCGTTTCCATTATCAACAGTTTGAAAATTGTGGTCATTTAAATATTTTAAAGCTTAATATCTTGAAAACGGCAAATTATTAAGCATCTGATTTGCATATTTGAAAGTCTGAAATCTGAAGCCAAAAGGGAAGGTGTGAAGATTATAAAATAAAAATCAGGTGACCCATAGCTGAGCGATTACAATTTGTATAAGTAAAATCGAGGTTATTCTGTTAATTTAAATAGAATTTGCCTGATTTTACTTTTTTTACACCATCCTTTTTGGCTTAAGATTTTATATTTTTTTAATGTGCAAATCAAATATTTTGTAATTTGACGTTTTTTAGTTATTAAGCTTTAAACATTTTAATGGCCGTCATTTCCCCCCCCCCCTAAACAAAGAGCACAAGAGCAAAGAGCTATAAGGTTGTGGCTTTTTCTCCCTAAGCTATAGTAGTCAGTATCTCAAGAGGTTCCTAAGATATGCCGCATAAAAAAATGTGTTAATGACACACATGCAGACAGACGGAAAACGAAGCGAAGTAGAAAAAAGTTGATATTAAGTTTTTGCTCCTTATGATCAATTCTACCAGAACATTTATGCCATACTCTCGCGGGACACCCTGTATATTTGTATAATCTGTTATTGACGTTGCAGGTCGCTTGTCATTATCAGAACTGAGTTTTTTTCTATATTTATTTTAGAATTACATATGTTTCACAAATTTAGAATTGTCTATTAGCTGTTAGTTATACATTCATTGTTTTACTTACAAACTACGAGTTAATTCATATTTATAAATAAAAATATAAAAAACTGTATACAGCCAAAAGGATTAGGGGGTTTTAACCTTAAACCTTTTACAGTATTTAGATCACAATTGTTTTATTATCTCAATTTTTACAATAATAAATATTATTATATTAATTCGTTTGTTTTAACTGCATTAAGGACTCGATTATAGAATGAAAGTCTGGTACCAACTATAAAAGGCCGCAGAAAGCATAACGAAAAAACAGTATGTTTAATGCAGTGAAATAACCCCACTTATTATTCAACAGATTTTAAGTACTTAAGTTACTAAGTGCGAATTTCCTTTTACCTTCGATTTTAATACATATTTTTGGTCAAGAAGTCAATCATGGAAGATTTATTTTTGGAAACATGCTTGCCCCTGATCAATACTCTCGTTGTCATCAAAAATAGATATTTAATTACCAAGAAAGACAGACAACAACAATCTCAACAATCTTTCTAAAACAAGGAGTGACTAGTTTCCAAGAATGTTTTATTGTTACTGAGAGTTGTATTGTTGTCTGTTTCAGTCTTTTTATGTAGTTTTTGTCTGTATTTTCTTTGGTTGCTATTTTTAGTTTATTATCAGTTTGTGTTTCAATGATATTTTCGATGATCAATTAAAAAGCTAGTTCATATAAGACATTAAGGGTGTTCCATATCACTACCGTATTAGTAAGAGTGTTGTTCCATATCACTACCGTATTATAACTGTAAGAGTGTTGTTCCGTACCACTACCGTATTATAACTGTAAGAGTGTTGTTCCATATCACTACCGTATTATAACTGTAAGAGTGTTGTTCCATATCACTACCGTATTATAACTGTAAGAGTGTTGTTCCATATCACTACCGTATTATAACTGTAAGAGTGTTGTTCCATATCACTACCGTATTATAACTGTAAGAGTGTTGTTCCATATCACTACCGTATTGTAACTGTAAGAGTGTTGTTCCATGTCACTACCGTATTATAACTGTAAGAGTGTTGTTCCATATCACTACCGTATTATAACTGTAAGAGTGTTGTTCCATATCACTACCGTATTATAACTGTAAGAGTGTTGTTCCATATCACTACCGTATTATAACTGTAAGAGTGTTGTTCCATATCACTACCGTATTATAACACTAAGAGTGTTGTTCCATATCACTACCGTATTATAACTGTAAGAGTGTTGTTCCATATCACTACCGTATTATAACTGTAAGAGTGTTCTTCCATATCACTACCGTATTATAACTGTAAGAGTGTTGTTCCATATCACTACCGTATTATAACACTAAGAGTGTTGTTCCATATCACTACCGTATTATAACTGTAAGAGTGTTGTTCCATATCACTACCGTATTATAACACTAAGAGTGTTGTTCCATATCACTACCGTATTATAACTGTAAGAGTGTTGTTCCATATCACTACCGTATTATAACTGTAAGAGTGTTCTTCCATATCACTACCGTATTATAACTGTAAGAGTGTTGTTCCATATCACTACCGTATTATAACTGTAAGGGTCTTTTTCATTTTCACTGGATTTTAATCGTAAGGGCGATTCAATGTTCAGAGTGAATCATAGTAATTGGAATCAATTAGAATATCTGTAAATATACGGGTATATATGATACCAAACATTATTTTAGAGTTCACATGGTAATTGTTCTGAATTAGTGCAGTCCTAGGATTACTTTAACTACCATCTCGTGCCTGGTCATTTGACAGTGGAAAGTATCAGACGTAGATAAACTGAAAATACAACATATTATACTTTCAAAAATAGTTACTATACGTATCATAATGTATGAAATCATCACTTGATAATATTGTATTCACTTCTATGGTTTTAAACATTCATACGTTTTTTCAAAGTCATCATAAAAATCGCACGATTTAGATTGTTTACGTTTTTATTGTCTAAAGTAATGAAACCCTAAAACGAGCTATGAATCAAGTTGCTGTTAAATTAACAAAGGGAGATATTTTAGTTGAACGTTAAGTAAAAACTAGCGAATGATTAAAAATGCAAATGATGGGAAGTTAATTAAATAAAACTCAAGTAAGGTGGCGTTGGTTATTCATTTGATGTGTCAGTTCTCAGGCGTAATCATCGTTGTAAACTTTCTGGACAAATTGACTTCATTTTACTTCAACTTGTCTATTTAAAGGCAAATTATTGTTATTGAGTATTATATGTGTTATGTGGTACATAACATATATCATATTTTCATAGTTAGTAAGACCTAATTAAAATTGTTATGTTTCTAGAAATATGGTGTTATTATGGAACCACTAGTTTGAATAAATATCGATTATTTTGAAACGCTGATACGGGTTAGAATTTCACAGTCTGCATTGTTCTGTCTGCCTTCCATAAAAACTATACATACTTCATTTTAAAACACATAATTTAATTTAATGTTTATTAAGTCACCTACCATATTTTTAAATCGTACCTGAAAGTACGGTGTCTTTCACGTACACCCAACAAATAAAACAGAACAATAAACAAATGAATAATTATTCACACAGGGTTAAAAGGTAAATTTATATTTTACTCCCTTATATTCTAAGTTAAAATACCGACATGTTTAAGTGTTTGCATATACATGCAAATTTCATATTGCAGTAACAAAACAGATACCAATTGAAAATGAACGATGACAAATTGGATGTTTTTGTCTTGTGCGTTTTAACGTTTATATAGATGTCCAATAACTATTATAGTATTTCAATTGATTAATTTGCAATCCAGATTCAATTAGAGATGGTGCACTAGTAGATGAATATGAATCCAAATAAACGTAATATTTGAATTCCATAATCGTATATATAAATGTACTTAGCTTATACTATAAATATATGCAAAGTAAAATCCCGGGCTTTAGAGCTTGAATCAAAAGGTTTGACAAGAAGTACAGTTTAAACGTATTACAGTAGGGATGTTGTAGAACTACAAAATGTAACAAACGTATGGCATGAGAGGTATCATACTGTCACTCGTCGTGCGTGATTAATGCTATACATGAAGTTAATCTTTGAAAGGCTCGAAAGCGAAACCTATTGGTCAAGTATTTCCATATGTTGTCTTATTTAAGATTTGTATAAAGTAAAACAATATTAATCACGCTAAGTTACTGAAATACAATTATAGTTTACGTTTACCCTACCGTTTGTTATGGGCTTTCCAATCGTTAGTTATTTATGGACTCGCTGATTACTAGTGTAGATAAAGATCTGGCCTACTACCTTTACTTGGAAGAAATAGAGTAATTTAACTTCACAGTCCCCCACTGAACCACTGAAAATGTTATACTTCAGGGTACTGCACTACTGACTCCGTCTCTCAGTGGGGGATGACTCACATAAGGAGAAAATATTCTGTGTTAGTAAAACACTTTTCGTAAAATAACTTAGTTCAATTGTAGATTATATTCTATTAATACCCCCGTCACAGCAAACCTGTATACTCAGCGAATTTCCAATGCACAAGTATGTCTTAATAACACTTAAAGCCACTTATAAAGATTCCTAAAAATTATATTCACAAATAAGCGATGTATAAAGTAATAATTATTTTCCTTATGAATAACATAGGCGTCGAGTACACAGGATTGCTGTAACGAAATTCATCGGCAAAAAACTGGGTTTTATGCAAATATCAATGGAATTAAATTAAGTGAAGCCATATACCAAATTTTATTAATTTGTGTTAATATTTTACAAACCCCCCAAAATACCCATTTGGATGATCCGATCCGTCCCGTTTTCGAACTAGTTCAAATAAATGCTACTTTACACGTCTGTATCAAATTTAATCAAGATCGGTCCTTAATTACGAGAGTTATTGTGCTTACGAACACATAAATATAAACAAATATATATAAACATATATTAATATATGTATATATATTACACACATATATTAAAACGAATTTTTTTTTTATCTGGAGGCCTCAAAATGAAAAGTTATCATGGTTTCCGGCTTAAGTCTTACCATGCCACCTACGGTAATAGCTTCTTCCCTATAGGGGAAATTTGCTAAATTGATGTAAATGAAGTATTTTATATTTTGTCAACCTTAATAATTGTTTCTATGTCAGGACTAGTAGATACCTTTGAAACTACAAGTAATACCCCATGCTTACCTTGATGTTTTAAAGACTTGAAGTAAGATAATAGTGATACCAGGTCTTGGAAATTTTAAGGCGTGCATACCAGAGCCGAGACACAAGCATACTCGCATAAGACATACAAGACGGTTCATGTCAACCAATCAGAAGCGAGGAACTAGAATGGTAATCGGGATAGAAGCAGAGAGCAAGGATCGGAGCAAAAGTCAGACCCAATATCAGACCCTGATTAGATTCTGGATGTAAACGAAGACGATTGCTATTACCAGATGTCATGATTCTTTTTATCAAACGAATCGTGTTAAGAACCACGTGTACTTAAATATGCTTTTTCAGGTTAAATTAAAACATAAAATTGAATGATTGAATAATAGATTTTACAAAATACTTACAGCCTATATAAACTAAAAGGTATAAAGAAAATTTAACCTTGAATATTGTGCCACGTTTGAGAAGAGTAAACTAAGTAGACACGTGTAATTGATTATCCATTAGTAGAATATATAACCCTAGTGTTGCAATCCGAGTGCATATGTTTTGTAATTATACTTTAATTTTTATCTTAATTAGGAAATTACTTTTAATTACAATTGCGGTTTAAAAAAGGAGGGTCATGGATGAACATTTAGTGAATGAAATGACGGTAAGATATTTCTAAATGTTTAACAATTGAGCTTAGAGTTCGGGAGATTCAAAACCCTTGCTTTAGTGTGCGGAAGGTATGGCGTACCCATAAGTCCTCCGTGACCTCGGACGGTGGCGTAGATAGACCTTTGTCAGGGAAGGGGGAGGAAATCTTATTAGGGAATACAAAACAAAAACTGTGCTCGTGACTAGCGCGGATGCCGTATACAAAGTTGAAAACATCATTGACGTGTCCCTTACATTCTGAATTATTGATATAGGCCTACACATCCAAGACATAAACCATTAATACAAAGTAATCAGTATTTGTAACAGGACTAAAAAGTCCTTGAATCAATTGTAATCAGTACTGAAAACCTGGAAAGTAATCGTTAAGCTAGAGTTGCCAAGTCGCCAGATTCCGCAAGGGATTACCGGAGTTTTAAGATAAAAATATAGCTCCAGGGAATTTCCTTAAAAAATTAAAAATCTCCCTTTTTTTAAATTTCCCAAAAATGCGTAGAATAGTACAAATGTTGTGTTGAAATCCTATCTGTGATTGAAAATGTATTTACGTTTGCAACTTCATCGTCATGCAACGATTGCCAAATAAGCTAAACCCTTATTTCCTTGTTCACTCTAACCTCTATTATTTGTTACTGTTTGGTTTTATTTCGTCGGGAAATATCGTTGACTTTTACACATATTTGCGGTTATAGAACGCGGAAAATCAGTATGAAGATTTATGCCACCCTGACATAAATTACAAATCAAATTAAATTACAAATTGAATATGGCAACCGTAGTTAAGCACATCACTAAGACAGTCTAGATGTCAAGGTCAAGGTCAGGTGCGCTAGTTGACGAACTGGCTGCTAGGGGGTGAGGGTAGGCTGTTCGGTGACTCACGTCCCAAATACGCAATGCGCAAATACCGTGCCGTGTGCCAGTGCAGTTCATTTGCTACTATTTATTGTACGCGAACAATATTTGTAATATATATATATATATATATATATATATATATATATATAAGATATTTTGGAGATATTGCACACATTTTTTTTTTTTTCGGTAACAGCATTTCTTTTTAATCAAAAGGCATAAGCTTGATTTAAGGAGGATATAAATTTTTATTTTTCCAAGTTACAAGGGGGGGATATATTCCCCTGACCCCCCCCCCCCGTACCTACGCCACTGACCTCGGAAGTCCCAGTGAGTGAATCGAGGTCCCTCACCACAACGACATCCGTTTTGTCGGGAACGACGAGGCTCCGCGGCGTCGGTCCTACAGTGGCTCCCAGAACAGCGGCGAAAGCTTTCCTTTGTATCTGTAGCACCTAAATGGTTTAATACGGTATGACACTGTCTCAATTATAAAATAAAATATGTTTATAATATGGCGTATTGGCAGTATATAAAAACTCGAATAATTTACTTAATTTTTATGTTTCTTGAATTGTCGTTGCATAAAATTAATACAAAAATTAATTATTTAAATTTAAAAACATATATCATAAATTATTTCCCAAAATGGAGTTAAGTCCGGCCCCCTTGGCCAACCGAGAGCAGCGGGGCTCTTGACAAAGAAACAAAATACAACCTACTAATCCGAAGTATTTCATTGAAATACTACACGCTCAGTTGAATTACTTTTTAAGAATTTTGTTAGGTACAGTAGGTCGTAATGACAAAATTTCAATCCAAAGTAAGATTACCGAACAAAGTAAAAATTGGGGTATATGTTTTTCTTTACTCAATTTAATATAAGTGCACACTTTTAATTAAACTAATTTGATTCATGTAATTATGGGTTGTGTAGGTAAATTCAAGAAGTATGTATATCTAAGAGTATTCGCACAAGGCTTTACCATGACATTATTTCAGGCTTAATGTAGAGTTTCCCTCGATGTAAGTAGATGAGGTAAATAAAAGCAAAGAACTCATTTCCTAGAAGGACCCCATAACAAACTGTAGCGTAAACACGTGCCGTTATGGACACCTGGCCTTACTGGAAATAGCATAAAGAAAGGTAACGTTCTCAGTGTAAAGTGCAACATTGCATTCGTGTTAACTGTGTTAGCGATATCAACAGTTTAGCTTTTAATCTCTTTCCACCTTATGTAAATTCATAGATTATTTATCCTAGATAAATTGTTTTGTTTCTTTTCTTAACACTAATTCAAACAATAACATAAAACATTATGTTAAATATAATTTTTCTCTTTCCTGCCAAAATAATTTGATTTTATATTAAATGGAATATATAAAAATTATTGTTACAATTCATAAATTTGAAATGTTTAATTTATTATTTATTAAGTTAGATGACTTAGTAGTCATTAAATGAGATAGAAAACTATAGTTTTAAGGTTATCTGTTTTTGTTAATCAAAATAACAAAACTCCCCACATAACAAACTGACATAGAATTGTTGAGGGCAACCCGAAAGCCAATACATGATATGGGCTGATATTCGATTCCACTGATTGAGTGAGGGGGGTTTTGCCCTCAAGAAATTACCAATCCTGTGATGAAATCCAATTTCTCCTTTCTTTTTGTCTTTTATACTTTACGTGGATGGAAATTTCGACATTATGAACAACGGAAGGATACGCGCACAGTTATACTCAACATTAGATGACTGTGACTTTACCTTTTATTCATATTAAATATGCGTGTTTCAATATAATGTTATGTATGCAAATTATGGTACTTTGAAGTTATTTAAAAAATGATGTATTTTACCTTTTACCCCAAAACTACATGTAAAATTATAATTTAGATTTTTTATATTATGTATCATTGAGGTAACTGATTATTCCGTAACACTTTTCCTGAGTTCACAACGTACGTTTGACAGCAATGCGTATTTGAAATTGAACAGTCAATCATAATTTATAATTTCAATCTAACTCGTAGTGATTTGAATGTATGTATTGCACAGCTTTAGAGATTGGCAAAGCAATGTCTGCCTACCGTAAATTAAAGATATTAAAAAATAAAACTCAATTAAAATACTAATCCGTGGATTAAAGGCTTACAATTTGAGGTAGCTTTATTCAGTTGAAAAGAAAAAATTATTTAAGAGCAATCTCACTTAGCCCGTTCATTCCATGAGTGAATGGAGTAAATCCCAGGGTAAGTGTAGCATTTATCTTCAAACTGAGAATGTCATTAACATTTCAAAGTATTACTGAAGTGAATGTCGTATTAACAACTATAAAATAATCGTTATTGTTATCAAGTAGTCGACAGAATGTTCACAAACATAAAGTTTAAAGGGCGGAACATTAAGTATGTGCGACAGAGAATGAAGAGACCACATGGCCAGTTCGGGTATCTACATATTAAACAACACATGTTGTTATCCTAAAACAGTTGGAACGGAAGTTTCAACTCCCAACTTTGATTATACAACCGTCAAAGCAAACCGAAGCAATGCGCCACGTTGTTGTTTTACTCTGTCTGACCCTTTTTTCAGCAAAAAAACAGCAAACATATTTTAAGGAAAGACGAAATTCTACATCTCTTTTTACAATTTTTTTAAATCAGTATCGTAATAGTACCACTTTTCATTGTTTATTATCAGTTTACAATTTTAGTATAACGCATTTTAATACAGTTATTACACTGTTTTATTCTAATCGCCTTGAAATGTTCGAAATGTGTTTTTTTACCTAATTCAATACGCATTTTTTAAACAGTTTATAATTAGATTAAGTGGTATTGCCATGCATGACTTCCTTTTTATATTTTTATTTAGATCGTGCTAACTTAAACAATTATATTGATGTCAATGAAATTTATTTCATTAACTCGGTTATGGCCGTTGCTTTAGACGTTTATTGTTGGCAAAAAATCCCATATTCTCCATCATTTGTCACCTTCTAATGTTTGTTTGAGTTTATTTTTCAATATAGTCAAGTCAATAACTTCATCGTTCTCCAAAGGAACCGTATTATTTCCGTAAACAAATTTTAATCAAGAATGAATGGAAGAGTACCATTCATACAGTTTGCTATCGAAAGTCTTAACTATTTAATAACATAAACTTTTTATTACAAATTCAAATTAACTGGTTTAGATTATTTTCAATCAGAAATATTTCCAAATTGAAAAATTTAACTATTTTTCTGACTGGAAATAAAAAGTATATGTCAAAGCTTATTAATCATGGAGCTAAATACCCCCGTCACAGCAAACCTGCATACTCAGCGAATTTCCAATGAATATATAACATAACACATTAACACTTAACAGGATTCATAAAAAATATATTCTCAAACAAACGATATTTAAAATATTAATTATCCTCCATAAGAATAACATTGGGGATGAGTACGCAGGTTTGCTGCAATAAGGCACACAAAATAATGGGTTTTTATGCAAATGTCAATAGAACTCATCTTAGTGAAGTCACATACCAAGTTTCATCCATATACATTCATAAATAAGCAAAATATAACATTTTAATTATTCTCCATAAGAATAACATGGGGACCGAGTACCTAGGTTTGCTGCTACGGGAACCATCCGTGAAAATTTTGTATTTTGTACAAACAACGATAAACCCCAACCAGATAAAGCAATATACCAAATTTTGTCAGTTTATGTTCATAAATAAGCAAGATATACAATTTTTCTTTTTCTCCATAAGAATAACATTAGACAACGTACTGTGTTTAGCACTTTCAATATCTCAGGAACCAATTGACGTAGAGCAATGATCAAAATACCAAATTGTTTGTTTCTTTATGCTGAATTAAATGGTAAAAATTAAAATTTGATTTAAATAAAAATTACATGTGGAAACCCCAAAAAACCCATTTTTGGGGTACAAAACCCCCAAAACCCCCCTTTGGATGGTGCGATTCGTCTGGTTTTCGAACTCGTTCAAATAAATGGTGCTTTACACATTTGTACCAAATTTAATTAAGATCGGACCTTTTTTACGAGAGTTATCGTGCTTACGGACACACACATATATATATATATACATAAATACAAATTTTAACGAATGATGTTTTTGGCATCTGGGGACCTCAAAATGAAAAGTTATCATGGTCTCGGGCTTAAGTCTTACCATGAGACCTACGGTAATAGCTTCTTCCCAATAGGGGAAATTCGCTAAAAGGGTCTTGAGTCATATTTTATCATCCTTTAAGCTTAAAAATAGGTTTTAGCGAATTTCCCCTATAGGGAAGAAGCTATTACCGTAGGTCTCATGGTAAGACTTAAGCCCGAGACCATGATAACTTTTTGTTTTGAGGTCCCCAGATGCCAAAAACACTATTCGTTCAAATTTATATATATGTATATATATATATGTGTCCGTTAACACGATAACTTGAGTAAAAAACGTCCGATTTTGATGAAATTTGGCTCAAATGTGTAAAATGACATTCATGACTTTAAGTTCGAAAACCAGAAAAATCGGACCATGGGAAGGGGGGTTTATGGGGGTTTTAAATTTTCCAAAAATCAGTTTTTTGCTTTTTTCACCCTACAATTTTTAAAAAACTTAATTTTAGTTTTGATCATGTTATAGAGCTTAAAAAAACAAATAATTTAGTATTTTGAATTATTAACCTAGGTTAAGTGGTTGCGGAGAAAATCCCAAAAAACCTGCTCATAAAATCTCCCATGTTAATCTTATGGGAAAAAGGTTTTTGGCTTTTCCTCAGTTTATTTTAATGTAAACTTCACATTTGCTTTTACCAATCTGTTCAGTTCCACAAAACAATCATTTTGGTGTTTAAATTGTGATTCTACGCCTAACTGTTGCAGAGATATTCAAAGTGCTAAACACAGTACGTTGTCCAATGTTATCCTTATGGAGAATAAATAAAATTTGATATCTCGATAATTTATGAATGTATGTTGATGAAACTTGGTATGTGGCTTCACGTAGTACTGGTACATTGATATTTGCACAAAAAATTGATTTTTTGTTGATTATTCCCATAGCAGCAAACCTGCGTACTCAGCCCCATGTTATTCTTATGGAGAATAAGTAAAATGTTATGTCTCCCTTAATTACGAACATAAATTAATAAAACTTGGTATGTAGCTTCACTTGGTTGAGTTATAGTGATAATTATTTAAAAACCCATCTTTTCTGTTCCTTGTTGCAGCAAACCTGCTTTCTCAGCCCCCATGTTATTCTTATGGAGAATAACTATAATGTTATATAGCGCTTATTTATGATTGAATATTGATGAAACTTAGTATGTGGCTTCGCCTAGTTAAATTCTATTTATATTTGCATAAAAACCAATTGTTTCTGTTCCTTGTTTCAGCAAACCTACTTACTCATTACCAATGTTATTCTTATTGAGAATAATTAAAATCGGTTATATGTGAATATATTTTTTATGAAACTTGGTTTGCGGCTTTATGTGGTATTAAGACATATATTATACATTGAAATTTGCTGAGTACGCAGGTTTGCTGCGACGGGGGTATTAGTAATAAATCAAGCTGTGAGGATATTTGCCCATGATAATGTAACTGATGGGAAAAGTTTCATATTTTAAAAAATTATGGAACTCACACTAATAGGTACATATAACTGTGGTGTGTTTTGCAGGGGCCTGATCATTGATCGTAACACCATGGTAATTGATGATACCAGCCTAGATCAGTTTTACTGGCACAAAGATGTATAATTCGCTAAACAGAGGTTCTTCAAGTTGTTTAACAAAGGGGAAACCGACATCCAAATGGAAAGTTCAGGTCAGTATTGAATTACAAATTTTTAGTGAATTTCCTATGAAAAAGTGAACTAATAGCATGACCCGCATGATGAAACTTAAGCCCGGGACCACCGTAGAAGTTCATAACATGACACCCTGAACACCTTTTGGGGGACGTTCAAAATTATATATAAATACATATGTGTTTGCACTCTAGTTGTCGCATTTTAGCGAATTTCCCCTATAGGGAAGAAGTTATTACCGTAGGTGGCATGGTAAGACTTAAGCCCGAGACCATGATAACTTTTCGTTTTGAGGTCCCCAGATGCCAAAAAGACTATTCGTTCAAATTTATATATATACATATATATATATATGTATATATATGTATATATGTATATATATATTCATATGTATATATATATATATATATATATATATATATATATATATATGTGTGTGTGTCCGTTACCGCGATAACTTTTGAAAGAAACACCCGATTTTGATGAAATTTGGCACCAATGTAGAGAGTAGCATTTATGATTTTAAGTTCGAAAACCAGATTGATCGCACTAGGGAAGGGGGTTTTATGGGGGTTTACAATTTTCCAAAAATCGGTTTTTTGCAAATTTGACCCCAAAATGTTAAAAACACTCAATTTTGGTTACAGCCATTTTATAGAGCTTAAAAAAACAAATAATTTAGTATCTTGAATCATTAACCTAGGTTAAGTGGTTTTGGAGAAAATCCAAAAAAACATGTCCCATGTTAATCTTATGGGAAAAAGGTTTTTAGATTTTTCTCAGATAGTTTTACCAAAAACTCCACATTTGTGTTTATTAATGTGTTTAGCTCAACAAAACAAACATTTTGGTGTTTTAATCGTTGTTCTACGTCTATTCGTTGCAGAGATATTCAAAGTGCTAAACACAGTACGTTGTCCAATGTTATTCTTATGGAGAATAAATAAAATTCTATATCTCGATGATTTATGAATGTATATTGATGAAACTTGGTATGTGGCTTCAACTAGTTGTGATATATTGATATTAGCACAAAAAACAAGTTTTTTGTTTATAGTCCCCGTAGCAGCAAACCTGCATACTCGGCCCCCATGTTATTCATATGGAGAATAAGTAAAGTTGTATATCTCCCTTAATTATGAACCTACATTAAGATAACTTGGTATGTAGCTTCACCTGTTTCAGTTGTATTGATAATTGCAAAAAAAACACATTACTTATCTTCCTCGTTGCAGCAAACCTGCGTCCTCAACCCTAATGTTAGTCTTATGGGGAATAAATAAAATGCTATATATCACTTATTTATGGATGTATTTTTGTGAAACTTGGTAAATAGCTCTATGTAGTAGTGAGTCACATATATATGCATTGGAAATTCGCTGAGTACGCAGGTTTGCTGTGACGGGGGTATTATTCCTACAAATGTTCTCTCTAAATTTACAATGTTTACTAGTTTCATATATATATACATATATATATATATATATATAAAATTTTGAACGACCCCCCAAAACGTGTTCAGGGGGTCACGTTAGGAACTTCTATGGTGGTCCCGAGCTTAAGTTTCACCGTGCGGGTCATGCTAATAGTTCACTTTCCAAAGGAAATTCACTAATAATTGTATGGTGAGATGATTGCGAAATTAGCTTTAGTTTCAGCGAATTAATGTTTTCCGTGAGTATCAAAGTAAGTTATTAAGTTCGTTTCTACTTCCGTTAGACATTATGATTGGGTTAAACATTTTATTTGATCACATGTCTAATATTGCAGCTTAGGAGGCTACAGGAAACAGTGAGTTTAAGGTTGGGGTCAATAGTGCAAACGCTGTTACGTAACGCTGAGTCTTACTCTTACTGTCTGATAGCAGCACTGATATCTGAGGCATAAGTGATATCTTACTCCATTAATGTTACAACAGCACGTGAGGATAATGGATGGATAATCACATGAGTACTTAGTGTAAGGAAGGTATTGACAAGTTCAATTGGACCAAGAATAGTCAATTGGTAACTTTAGTATCCTCCAAAGATTTCACATTGGAGGATCCTAACAATAAAATAACGGCTAAGTCGAAGCCAAGATAGGGCCAGGGAGTGAGTGGACAGGGATGATCTAATAAACCGCCTAACCGTGTGATATAAGCGGCATAATCTTTGGTCTAAAGCAACATTTTCCTCTTCTCAATTCCACCATTCGTGTTACACAAGATGGTATTTTCCTCATAAGACATTTATGGAACCAGGTTCTTAGTCACACCTCTTTCATTCAGTATCGGTTCAAAAGAAAAATACGCAGCATTTCCAGATAACCCACAGCTTATGACAGGGAATAAGACTGGGATTCAGTAACTGAAATTTTACATTATTACAACCATCTCACTTTCTAATAATATTTTCCATGCCTACTTAAACACTCTCTTTTTCATCTCATCAATTCCATGCAAATTGAATATCTATGAAGACTAGAATTATGAATGAAGGAAATCTAATTCAGGGAAGGGGGACACACTGCCTCAGGGGTCAGGTTTTGAAACTTTTTAATATATTCAGCTGACTGTCATGCTCTTGAGCAACTTTATTAATTCGGATGAAATTGAACTTAATGTTTTCAACCCAACAAATATTTAAAAAACAAACCAATTCATGGTTTTTGCCTCCTGGATTTATTATATGACCTTGCCGTCGTCAATCCACTGGTTAACCACACTACTAGTTTTGGGACTAGTAATTATCAAATCTTTATATCAAATAAGTTAAAATACTGGCACCGTCTTCAAGTTTAAAACGTTTCAACAATTGTCATAAACTTGCACGTATTGCTAGTAGTCATATAAGCCAATTTGTCCACTTACTAGTTATGGTAACCGTTATTTATCGCCACCTCAGTTTTGTTTAAGGATTGAGATAGTGAAAGCTCTTATATATTATTTGTTTATTGATGAATAACAACGTTTATGGTGACAATCTATACCCTACAAACTGGATAAGGCTGGTTAACCTTACTGCAAGTATGTTTCTAGCCCTAAATAAACGGGATCAGGAAACTGACACATACTTTCTCCTTTTTAGCCCAACTTTAATGAATAAATTACTTTTTATTTACTAAATACAGAATACAAAGCACGGTCGAATGTACAGAAAATCTTGTAAACTAGTTGTTTTCAAAAACACCCACCCAAATCCATGTTTTGGTGGCACTACAGAATCCATTGCTAGACACGTGGTTTTAAGAGGGGATATGCCACATCCCCCCCCCAGGGTTATTAAGGGGCAACATATTTCGAATTTCCTCTGTTGGTCAATGCTAACTTGACAAGCATATCAAGTTTGAACGCAATTGATCAGTAAATAAGAGAGAAATAGTAATTTTTGTATTCCCCATAAGAATAACATTGGACAACATACTGCGTTTACCGCAAAATACAAATTTAAATTTCCTCCGCAACCAGCAATAGTAGAAAAGTAATTCAAAATACTAAATTATTTAGTTTTTTGAGCTCTTTTTAATGGTGAGTTGTAATATTTTTATATTTATGTTTTTTTATGAAAAATAAAAAACTGAATTTTTGATGTTTTAACTCCTGTAATTTATGAACCAGAATTTTTACATAAATTCGGGTGGGGTCATTTTGTTTGAAAAGTAAAGTACTACAAACGACTAAAGTTTAATAAAAATCGTTATAGGAGTTTTTGAGAAAATTTGATTTTTCATGTTTTTTGGCGGTTTTTGGGGGATAATTACCCTTAAAAATCAAAAATTCCAAAAAATTAAAAAAATTGCCTGGTTGCATGGTTTAGTACCTACATACCAAATTTCATCATAAACGGCCAATTGGAGTGGGCTCTAGCTCTGTACACATCCATACAGACAGAAATCACGTAAAAATAACTTTTTCGGGTTCAGGGAGCACCAAAAAGAATATTTCCACTAACAACTTAAATTCGAAAATTTTTACGAAAACAATACTTTCTCCATATACTATGTATAAGGGGAGAAGTAGGGAAAGGATTCCATCAATCGGCAGGACATGGAGCGGACAGACATTTCTCATTGAGGCAGACATTATTTCTTAAGTTCTTTCCTTATTTAATTAGAAAAATTCAAATATCTTAAGGCAGGAAGCAGGTGATTAGATTAATTCAGATATGTTAACATGGGAGACGTTACGTTTCTGTAGCGAGTTTGGAATGTAATTATTCCAAATATATTACAAACTAACTTCTGACATAAAACATAAATCCATTAAGACCCAACTGAGCGTAATACGATTGTGCCATCTCCACAGGTATCTTCTTAAGGAATAAAATCTTCTTCATAAAAATAATGTATGGATAAACAGTTTAACTTTTCATCACGGATTCTTTTGTCCAAGGAGGAGGATTAAATTTAGTAGGATAAAAAAAACGGCAAAAATAATAAAATAACACAGTTTATTTGAGATTTTCTACTTTAACAAGAAGATATGATTTACTACATCAAATAACTCTTAATTTAGCCAATTAATGACATTTTAACTAAAACATACATGTTTTAATGGTTTTCTTAAAGTTACGAAACACAGTTTGCTACAGCACCGTAACATGCACATTTTATTTTACAAAACAAGATTTCAATTTAAATTCATGGGAAGTTTCATATTGTAAAATAAATAGTTTATAAATTAGCATGTTTAACAGTCTTTACATTTTTGAAATACTGACTTAAAATTTGTGCGCTAATCCTCTTTTTACACATTAAATCTTACAAAATAGGAGTAAGCTAATGAATGCAACTTAGACCCGCTGCTTGGTAACAATTTATAAATGGCAGCAAAAGTAAAATATAGAACTTAAACAATATATTTAAACAATTTTAAATATTCTTCTGTTTTATTGAAACCATAAAACTAATCGTTGGCAGCAAAGGAAGAACTTGCAGGAAATAGCACTTAAAAAAGTGTTCTGTAGATTGCAATTTATCATTTTATATAAAATTGGTTAACTGAAACCCAAATTGCGATGGTATAAAGGAAAAAGTTTATAAATTATCATATAACTTAGAAATGCGTATTCCGCGTTATATCAATATGATTTCGAAATGTTTCCTTAAACTTCGGGATTAACGTGGTAAATAAATATCTATAGTAAACAAATAACTCTATTCTATAAAATAAATAGTCTCTGAATATACAACAGTAATAAAATACATACACAATAGAGTAACATTGTTAAAGCAACGATTGTGCTATGCTTAGGAAGGCCTACTCTACAACAAAGTGGTCTAATAGGTTCAGACACGCCACGTCGGAGTACTAACTCTCCATACCATCCACGTGACCTTTCACTAGAATTATAGTGAACGATGAGCGACTCTTTTCTTTGATTTGAGGTCGAAATGTCATTCACGTGATAACTACTTTTAGAAGTCTCCAATACGCAGAAAATAATTCCGGGTTTTTTATGGTTATTTAAATGTAACGTGTTTTTAACATTTACAATATTTAGCTTTATCTTTGGTTGGGTATTTGCTATGTTTCGACCAATTAACCGATTTCAATAGTAAAAATACGTCTCTAAAATGGATGGAAGGTAAAACTAGATTCTTCGAGCATATTTATCCTTCAGGTATACGAAAGGTCAATCATACGACACATTTAACCACAACAGGGTAGTTTTAACGATCTTAACATGACCTTAAAGAGTCTGCAGTTTGTATCGAAGTATATTAAACAATTTTGTAACAAAACCATTTTGGAATCCCTTAATCTTAAATTTTACCATTTCTCTATACCTTACACGTGCACAGACATAAAACAAAAGAATAACTTATACTTACAAAAATTTTGTTCTCTTGCATCAGTTTTAGCGTATAAATGAATCCAGTTAATTAAAACCGTCTTGTAACTATCTATATAACACTTTATATCTTATAGACACTACAGTCCTTTTGCAAAGGTACTCGTAACATTTATTACGATATTTATATAGCCATAAATATTTATACAAAACCTATACGCTAACACATTACATAAAATATATCTTTGGTAAGAGTTTGATTATGAGCATTTCAAAATGAAACATCAGTTTTGATTATTCAGTCTTGACACTTACTCTAATGTACGGTAACTTACACACATATTCAATGAGCCGTTATGCACCAGCCTTAGGAAACGAGTTACCGGCCGATATATAGATTTAGGAAAAACAATAACACAGAATTTAACAAATAAAGTTGCATTATATTCTTTATAACTCTAACGCAGCATTTATAAATAAACTAAAGTGTTACTCATAACTGTCCATAGCATGAACAAATAGGAACTTCATATTAAAATCGTTACTAACAGATCAAAAATGCTATTGACTTTTTGAGATGAAAAAATAAATGTCTTAAATGTCACTTGAGCGAGTGAAGAAAATACTATCGATTAAACGTAATCGAATGACGATACTAATACATAAGTTAACTTAAATACCATATATTTTTAGAATACAATAGAAATTCAACAATTCTCAAAGCAAATTATAAGTGATTTCGGCGATTGTTTTTTCAAGCGTTTTCCAGTTTAGAATCGATTTCTTGGAGATTACCACCATTTTGTGGACATTTTAAAATTGGTACGACCTTGGAGATAAAAAGTTGTAAAATTAAAAATACTGAATGCGAAGTCAATAAACTAAATGTAATAATAAATAGTAAATATCAGTAAAAAAACACCTAATCGAAAGGTAGTTGTTGAGGATAAACATATTTGTTTAAATGAATTTCGATAAATCTTAATAAAATTATAAGCTTTGGTCCATGTTGTATACGAATCTGATCCTCGAATGTTGGCAGCTGAAATTAGCGTCTGCATAGTCCCTCAACTACCGCTTGTCTCACAAGTGTCACTGTTCAATCAGACTCCTCCAATACCTAAACTGTTAAGCCGGTATGATAAAATTCCACAAATATAGTTTAAAATTAACATAGTTCGATTTGGCCTTACAACTAAGATATGCGCAAGTGGTCATCGGTGCGGTCTCGTAGACTATATCAGCTCCTCACAATAGGGGCTCTTGGGCGGCTTTTGGGAAAGATGTGGTCCAGACGCCAATGGGCACGGGGATGGATTAAGGGACGAGCTGGAGGATTTACCAGCGGTCTAGAGGAGTTCCTCGCAATGGATGCGCTTGGGAGGCTTGTGGGGAGGGATGTGAGTCCAGACGTGGACCGGGGAAGGTGAACGGGTAGGGGTGGTGGATGGTGAGGGGGTCGGCGACGGAGACGTCACTGTCGAAGTCGGTCCTGTGGTAGTGGCGTCGCTCTCACGCCGGGGTGGGTAGAGCTCCGGTGGAGTCGCCATGTCGCTCTCGCTGTGGGCCGAGGGACCGGCACACGGGTGTCGGGAGCTGGAGTGGAGTCGCTCCGGGGTGGACACGCTCAGGTGGGGTGCCGGGGTTTGGCGCCGAGGCTGCTGCCTAGGGCTCTCGGGTGAGTGTTCGGCAGTGCCGTACCCCTGGTCTGTCGGCGCGGGTGGCGCTGAGGGTGCCATGAACCTGGAATAAACATTCCACACTTATCACTAGAGAAATCATTCGGAATACTTACGTCTAACCGATCCTTTGTACTCAGTGATTTCCATGAATTTAGACTCTAGGGCAGTCTATTACGAATTCTCTCGCCCGAGGTACTTATTCATCACGAGGTACTTATTCATTGTATCTAGCTTTCTTACGTTGATAACGATCGGTTAATTTTACTACAGGGGGCATTCAAGTGAAAGGGAAACCATTTTACATATTTTACATCTTCTTTGAATAAAATAGATTTTTATGCCCATATTTAAGAAAGACCAATAGATTGGTAGACTATTCAGTTTAGTATGTGACTACTTGTGAAATAGAAGTTCCATTTAATTTACTTGGTGATTTTGTCGAGTCAAAAATTAACGGTTTTGGATGATCCGTTGAGGAGAAAAATGAAAAGGTATCATCAGTCTTACGGGAGTAACAGGTAGGTATGAGAACATCTCGTGACTAGGGCCCCTCTTAAACGTTAATAAACATTGTTTCTCCTATTTAACCCTTATTACCCTGAGTTCATTGTGCTGTGACTACGAGACCAGCACATTCTACGAGTGTTCTAACATCCGTATTACATTGGTTAAGGCGGTCCCACACTTCTCGCGAACATACCCGAACATTCGGCCGAACTCCGAGTGTTCGGAGTATTCGCGAGAAGTGTGGGAGCTGCACGAACCTTTGAACACATACGGGACGTAATTTTCAGTGAACATTCGGAAGAATGTTCGGTCGTATGTTCAGGCCTGTTCACGAGAAGTGTGGGACCACCTTTATGGTTTTAAACTTCATATGCGAAAGACGACTAACCTCCATGAGGTGTCTTCGCCTTCTTTTGAGCTGTTGTCTTCAAGGTGGAGACTGCGACTGCGCGACATGGATCCGTGCATGGGCTGCGGTGCGGCTGACGGTCGCGGCAATGTAAAGGACGCGGAGACGGAGCTCTTGTTTCGGGGTCGCACTATCTCCGTCCGCAACTCTCTCATCCGCTCCTGGTGACTCCTGGCTCTGACTCCTCCCCATGCGATATCGCCCTAAAATAGAAATTGTATTTCACATACTACTAAAATCACCATTTGTATTGTACTACAAAATACCAGTCATTATTTCACCTAGACTAAGTGGTCTATACCTACCTATCCTGGTCCAGCCGAGTAAGACTTTACCTAATGTACAATAATTTAATAGAATGTACAATATACAAAAAATTATATATCACTATTAGTTCTGAAGCTGGTGTCACCTGTCACAATCCCTCCGGAAAACGGCTAAAACGTGGTTAAGTGACGCTCCATCGCCGTACAATATTGCTGTAATATTGTAATATTGCTCCAACACCTTGCTGTACACAGTAGTAAACTTAACGAAAAGACTTATAAAATGGAAAATCGGTGATGATTCAAAAGTGGTAAATTTGATGAGAATTGGCGTCCCATCAGGCACGGCCAATCGCACCTGTTGAGAATAACGTGTTTAAATCGGCACGTTGCGTGTTGGTGAGGGGATTCTAGGTACACTTGATCAAAATGGTGAGGGGATTCTAGGTACACTTGATCAAAATTGTGAGGGGATTCTAGGTACACTTGATCAAAATGGTGAGGGGGTTCTAGGTACACTTGATCAAAATGGTGAGGGGATTCTAGGTACACTTGATCAAAATGGTGAGGGGGTTATAGTTACACTTGATCAAAATGGTGAGGGGATTCTAGGTACACTTGATAAAAATGGTGAAGGGGTTCTAGGTACACTTGATCAAAATGGTGAGGGGATTCTAGGTACACTTGATCAAAATGGTGAGGGGATTCTAGGTTCACTTGATGAAAATGGTGAGGGGATTCTAAGTACACTTGATCAAAATGGTGAGGGGATTCTAGGTACCCTTGATCAAAATGGTGAGGGGATTCTAGGTACACTTGATCAAAATGGTGAGGGGATTCTAGGTACATTTGATCAAAATGGTGAGGGGGTTCTAGGTACACTTGATCAACAAATTTAGTTCCCCAGGTGCTTAAGGGACCATAACACTTATATTGTGTGTCATTGGTTCTAAAATGTACAGAACATGCTTAAGGTAGCAACAGGCGGTTTCCTAAGTCTAGAGAAAGGTTAGGAAAATGAAATCACAACGGAAGGGCTGGTACGCCGCAGACGTACACTTTGTTACGCCCATAATGTTTCTAAAAGGTAACGATAGTTTTTCATCCTGAAGGTATCCAGCAAGGTATATCCGTAACTAGGACAGTCAGCCCAAATTTCACAGTGACCACCCCATTATGGTTTTGCTGTCCAAGGTAAACTATATATTCTCTATTTTTATTACCATTTGTAGTTTGATCATTTACCTTGACCGTCCCGGTGTTGCGAGACTGGCTGCCGGAGGAAGTGTGTCTGGTGGAAGTGCTGCGGCCCTTCCCTCCTCTGTAACTCTTCAGCTCTCCTGTCCTCAGGAACCTCCCCCAGGCCCTCCTAGCCTCTGGGTACTGAACACATCTTACTATGAAGATGATAAATCCTTGCAGTGAGTTGGCTACACTGAACACGTACTGGAAGAACAATCTTAGTTCCCCCACCGCGAAAACACCGAAAATCCAGGTCACCCCTAGCAGCGTCATGACAGTAAAGGCACCGCGGACCTGTTAACAAATACACTTTGTAGTATTAATATGTATAAACAAAATATTGGTGTGAAATTTTTTAACCAATTGTCCAAATTGCAGTAAAATAATTTTAAGTTGCTTGCCAGGTTACAATACTCTCAATATATGGTTTGTAATTATTTAAATTTATACGGTAAGGTTGTGATTCGCTGAGAAGGATTCAGATTACGCTTTAACTGGGGATTTAGAATCCAGCTTAGGTCTATGAAATAATGAGTCCTACATACTTTTTACTAAAAAAAGAAATCCTTATTGAAAATGAATTATCCACCGAAAACCTAACCATATGGCCTATACTGTCATACCTTACTTTTGCAATCTTCTAAAATATATACCTGGGCTGCAGTTACTCCGTCGTCGTTCTTATGACCGTTCTTGGAGATGTTGCGCCTCTGGCAAAGCACTCGGGCGACCATGAGAAACACAATAGTATTGACAAGGAGGATGAATGTCGCTGGTCCTACGAAAGTCAGGTAGTAGACAGCGGTGCTGGAAGGCGAGAACAAACACCACTCTGGATCTTGGAATTTATAGTACTTGATGCCAGTGTAATACACCGTTCCTCCGACAACACACATTGGCACACCTAAATAAAAAGGACAAATCAATTATCTCTCAAAAACCTACTAGTAATATTCGCAAAGAATAGTCTATACATTTGCATTAACCCTTTCAATGCTATTTGACTATTTATCTCATAGCAACATCGTATGTATGTATCGTATGTATGTTTTGTATGTTGAGCATATTACAAAAGTACTGAGGTCCTGATCATAAAAATATAAGATAGAGTTCATAGCTAGTTTTTAATACTGCTATGTATTATAGCAGTATTCGTAATATAGTAGATATAGTAAATTCGTTTAAACCGCAACGGGTACCAGGAAATGCCAAGAGTTCCGTTCTTTAAATGCCTTTCTAAAATAAGAAATAGTAAAACTAGGCGGTTAGATCAGACTATTAAAAGTATCTTTTATAATTCGGAGACAATACTTCAAATAGTTTTGGTCGAGGCTAGTGGACGTGTTGTTACAATGGAAGTATGAGTTTTACATTTCAGACCTACACATCTTTTGTATGCAAGATCGCCAGTTACCAAAGTCGATTTGATCGTCAGTTACCAAAGTCGATTTGATCGTCAGTTACCAAAGTCGATTTGATCGTCAGTTACCAAAGTCGATTTGATCGTTAGTTGCCAAAGTCGATTTGATCGTCAGTTTCCAAAGTCGATCTGATCGTCAGTTGCCAAAGTCGATTTGATCGTCAGTTACCAAAGTCGATTTGATCGTCAGTTGCCAAAGTCGATTTGATCGTCAGTTGCCAAAGTCGATTTGATCGTCAGTTGCCAAAGTCGATTTGATCGTCAGTTACCAAAGTCGATTTGATCGTCAGTTGCCAAAGTCGATTTGATCTCAGTTGCCAAAGTCGATTTGATCGTCAGTTACCAAAGTCGATTTGATCGTCAGTTGCCAAAGTCGATTTGATCGTCAGTTGCCAAAGTCGATTTTCAAACACCGGAAGAGTACCTAGTTGAATTTACCTAGTGGTGTGTTAACTTCAAAAAATGGGTATACTTGATTCGTTCGGTAAGTTATAGTTAATTTGTATGACAAATTGCATGACATTATATTGTTTAAATATGATTAGATTAGATGTATAGACTTCAAAATATTATTGGTCTGCCCGTCACTCTCGATAGTTGCTAGGACTTGCAGAATCATAGTAAATTTACTTAAAATCATCAAAATGTCCTAGAGGCAGTAAAGTCTTTGGTCCTTTCCCCGATTATTTGTTTTAATGTATTTGTCTCCACTCAACGCATTAGTTTTTCCGACGGAAATAATCTGTCTAACGGTCTCAAAAATTTAACTAACTCACAAAACCTCGAATAGACAGAGATAATACATTCAAAACGAAGCTACCACAACCAATATCTCTCCCTTGATCCCATTCAAAACGAAGCTACCACAACCGATATCTCTCCCTTGATCCCAGTGTCCGGCTGATTCAGATTCAAACCAGGAACTCCAATTAACTCATCGCAATCTACTAGGTGTGTCAAAGCACTCGGTGGTTACATAAACACCTTCAGCACACATCCTCCAAGGCAATGTCTGACTTTCCAAACAACTTACAAATTGAAATTATAGTTATGTTATTAACATTATTTTACCTATAATTTAACAAGTTGCCAAACCTAACTCGTGTTATACAGTTTAATGACGACTATAAGAGAAAGAGAAAACGAAAAAATAACGAGCTCTAATATTGTTTACACTAAGTCTCACTATAAATATAAATACTAATTGTACTTATAATTAATACTTGCCCCAAGCGAATAGCATTCTTTTCAATATGAATCTAGTCTCAGAAGAGGCAAAAACGGTGATGAGCAGCTGGTACATGTTAACTGCTTCCACCAGCATCCAACATAGAGAGGAGAGGACGAAGTAATGAACCAGCATGGCCACTACCATGCACAAATCCTGCTGGTACACTCCAATGTGTTCTTTGATGGATATCACCAGGAAAGATATGTTCATGAATAGCAGCGAGGTGCATAGGTTTAGTAGTATCTTCCCCGAGCGATCTCTGTTGAGGCATCTGTAAATCATGTAAAAGGAAATTAAGATGTAGTAGAAAGTAGTTTTGCTACTTATATGAAAATTATAGGCCTCTGTCATAAAAATAGTTCATTAGAGTTATTTGAGAGAGTTTGTATGTAATTTCCATTGGCATAGACAAGCAAAAATAAATTTTATTGGAAATTTTTCAATCATTTTCAATGGGTCTCTTTCAACTCTTAACTATAGAGAATATATCTGTTCAAACACAGCATTAGTTTAAATGCTTTATTTCAACGTAAGGCTATATGTGTGGGTATGGAGATCCAAGTACGTCTCAAGGATAATGTGCTACATTAAAGAAATAAACTAGTTGCGTTATGAGTTATGTTAAGGGTCTAAAAATGTTAAGCCTCTTATTTACCAGAAGGAGGACTTGTGTTTCAAACACCTGAAGTTTGACTGAAGCACAAATTTACGGTTTATGTGAACAGGTCACATTAAATGAACATTTTAATTTGCTTTTCTGCATGGGACATAACAGTACCACATGTGCAAGCCCAAATGTGTGTCTTAGATGATGTGAGGAATTTAGTATTGTGAAAAAACGTGCTTATTTTTTTCAAGTCTCAGATAAGATCACTTGCCAAAATTTGCCACAGTGATTTTAAATTGTGAAAATCCGTTTTGCTTTTTCTCTAATCAGTGATGGGTCATGTCCGCAAGCATATATAAATAAAGTATGGGAATTTTGGGACAGCCCCTTAGGTCGTTTATCGAGTCAGTTTTCAAAATTATTTTTTAAACATGGGTATTTATTCTAGTGGCTTGAAGCGGCCAAACCTCCTAACCTAGCTCCAATACTCTGCCTCGTCTGATTTGTTTACTCTTTACATACTGAGGAAAATAAAACAATACAACTAAGAACACATGTCAGTTCGTAAACTCACATAGTCACATGTTTTAATGTGAACAAAGCAGACGTTTTTAAGTCCCCATGCTTTTCTTGTGGGAGATATTTAACTTTATCTCTCGTTTGGTGGTAACTTTTTAAAGATGCTACTATTTTTTCCGAGTCCCTAGGGTCAAGACGTTAAATTTAAGCTGTCTTCCATCATCCTGCGATTCGCCAAAATTCCACAAACTTAACAATTTCACTTGCAGGATTATATATAAAGATCATGCACCTTCAATGGCTTTCAAAGTGTCTATGTTAACATGATGGGGAATGTTTGTTTACATCATATGACTACGTATAACATGTGTTTAATCAACAAGGGATAATTAAAAAGAGCATAATAAAACTCAATTATTTACGACTGTTTATATATTTAAGAAGTTACATACAATCCGTTATTTTTACGATGATAGACTGAGAAAATAGCTGCTAAATTGGCGAAATAGGCGTGATGTGTGTGTATGAATAGAAACATTTTGTATTTTTAGGTTTTTTTAACTTTATTGCCCTTTCTTTATGACCAATGGACGTTTAAAGCTTTCATAACACATGTATAAATAAATGTCCGTGAGAAATAGCAGATGAGTTTGCTCATTACCGGAACAGAGAGTAGGTTAGCACGGTGAGGAGGAGTCCTGTGATGCTGAGGAGGGCGCCGAAGTAGCTGATGGCAGTAAGGACCGCCTCGTGGTCGTGGGGGAGGTATCGGCCAGGCTGGGGGTCCAGGAGAACGGAGAACGCAGTCAAGTGGTCGGCCTCGCATAACACCCAGCCACCAGTAACATTGGTCCTCATTCCTCTAGTTGCCCACTGCATTCCTGTAACACTTCGTATACGTAAGTTAACAGGCCTGTCACATTATCCACCCTATTTACAGCCTGTGGTTTATCTACCATTCTCCAGCATCCTAATCGGCAACTAATCTCATTCAGACACCTAAATCCCTGATGCTCGTAAACCAGGATGCACGTACCTCCAAGTGACCAAAATACCTCACAGGAGATTGTCATGTCTTCGTGGACGCCTCAGCACAACGCGGCGTAGAAAACAGAGAACGAGTTTCATCCATGTGTGGTCTTGGACCTATAAGTACGTTCTTGGGATGGCCCCTTGCAGCAGAAGGATCTTATACCAACAGTCAGACTGGAGTGTGATGATTTTGTTGATCGGAATATTGATAGTAATGTTTCTGTAGTTTATATTACGTTTTTCGTATTTATTACACGTACACATACATTTTATTAGCCTTAAGTAAGGTCAAGAGGAACCTAAGTTCCTTGGTTCATGTTTTGAACTTCTCTTTGGAACAAATTCCCTGTTTTGATAGTCCATAAATACTAGTATTTAAGTGATTTTGTTAGTTTTTGCAGCGTGTTTGCATATTTCAACATTTTTCTTTTGGATTAGTAATTCTTTTGTTACTCATATGTTAAAATCTGTACAATATCCTTGATTTTACGTGAATTATTCAACTTTATTACTAATCAAAATCAAACTAATATAGATTTTGTACTGTTTTTTGTAGAACATTTAAAGCCTTTCTTTCATCTTTTATAAATGAGTTACATTTGGTTTGAAATGTTTGTACAAAGCTTTTACCAATCGTGAGTTAATCCGCAACATTTTTAAGGATCCGGAACATCGCGGAAATATCAGAAATGAAAACTAGGACAATCACTATTATATGGGGTACAACGAAGTTTAGAACTTGAGAGGTATATGAGCGCTTGCGGAGCTGCGGAATCAGTGGAGTTTCTCCTCTCAGAACCCTGCGACCATTTTCTTACTAGTAGGTTATATATTATTGTATAGCTTTATTTTTTTCTGTAGTTAGGTACAAATTAAAATTAGTATTTTTATTATTATTAACATGGGAATAATAAAGGCCTGCGGTGCGGAGCCTTAAAAAATATTTTGATTAGGTGTAGACCTATTCTGCTTTCAGTGCTTCAGCAAAAAGTTAGTTAGCATTAAGTTACAAAGAGCAACTTGCAACAAAGTGTATTGTAAGGTTTATAAATAGTTTATGTTCTTTACAGAAAGTTGCTTGATGTTATTTAAGTCATCGTATAAATTTGTACACCTCATCACGTTTATTTTAAGCTTTACTATAATATTTTTATGAAAAAAGTCAAAAAGTAATTTTGCAAATATTTTATCATGTAATTCACAATATTGAAACTGTCCAAAAGTGTCATTTAACTATCAAAGTAAGGTGTAGGTAATTCACCTCATCGCTTCATTCTCTTATACGACATTAGACCGTACTCCTAGTTTTTAATATTCTCTACTCCAAAAATCTACTACCTTAGTAAATATTATCTTGTAACACATGTTAGAAATAGTACCATAACTCGTAATGTGCACTTGATACAAACAAGAATGATAATCTGGAGAGCGTGGTTGGAAGCACTCAAACAACTACACCCAACTGTATATGAAAACGAGTTTCTGGCGTCGCCATCGCACCCGTGAGTGTAATATCTTTGCATTATGACTCCGGCCTGTTTTGTGCTTTAATTTAACACTAAGCCACGCTTGCTTTGTTCCCTGAGAAAAGAAATTATGATTTTGTATTGAGAATTTGACTCCAATACGAGCATGTGAATGGTGCCAATGCCGAATTCATATAGCTGAATATAATGCATAACATTAAAAAGTAGGAAAACAAGTAATGAAAATAATAAAAAATAAATAAATAAACGTGTGGTATTTTTAATATATCATTTTGAAACACGTACTAATAATTATTAAATGTTAAATATTAGTAGGTTTTTTACTACCGTTTTAAAACCTATTATCCCATAAAATAATTGTATTTCCTGAATTGTATGATTGTAAAACGAATAAACAGTTTATAACCCGTTATAGCGTCAACCCCTGGAAGGTTGTTTTTAATCTTAGTTTGAAAATAGTTTTTGATATTATTTTAAAATAAACTACTAATTCGTAATCTTATACGTACTAGAACTGAATACTCCACAACAATATCACTAATATACTAATATTATCAGCTAGACATTTATAATTTACTCTGAAAGTACAATATATAAGCACTAGAAGGACAATATTAACCTGATTAATTTATATTATTTCCTTTAATACGAGAACCAGCTTCGGCCATATATACTATGTCACATGTTACGATCAGAATTATAAGTTTTTATTTTAAAAAGTCATAATAAATATGATTATTTATGAACGTGCTTTATATACTACATAAATTTAATATCAAAGTAAAATAAAGCTAATCAGTATATAAGACTGATTTTGTATATACGCCTGTCAAAACGACTATTTGGTGACGTATAGGCCACGTAATAGTTGTGTTTCTTAGCTAAGAACACCAATTCCATATTTTAAAATACTAGCAGGAGGACTAAAAAAAATTGCAAAGTCTTACGTTTATTTTGTCATAAAATTACTTTATTTAAATCAAATCTATCACAAAAGTGGTTTAAAACTTACCATTCAATTATAATGGAATAGTTCAAAATGAATCCGTTTAAACAAAACGATTTGATAAAAAAAATTACTCGCACGCTGCGGTGTTGTAAATTTATAATGTATTATAATGCCTAAATCAGACCTAAGTTGTCGGGTAATTTACTTACTTTTAAAGTAATTATTCAATTAGTGACACGAAAACTAGACTTGGGAACATCGCAAAGAGATTTAAAAAGAATAAACAATCAACTTTGAAAAGGTGAGTAGATAAATATCTTGGATGAGTCTTCGACATAGTTTTTAATACTCCATAGGCTTTTGTTTTTCCCAAACTATTTTCAGATACATTTTCTGAAGCAAGTTAAACATGCACCCACAGTGTTTTTTCTTGCTTCTTTTATTTTAGTAACCCATATTAGTTAACTTTTGAACCTGTATGAACATTGTATTACTTTTAAGTAAAAAAATACGCATTTCATAATTTTGTTAATCCTCGATGAATAGCCTTCTAAAATTAAACTTGCTCTCAAGAAAACAATCGTGGTATGTAGAATGGTAGTAGAAATAGACCATTTAACAAGGTATTTCGCAGGATTTTCTAGTGAAAAAATATTATCTGGCCAGATCTGGGAATGTCTGGACTATACCTGGGGATGTCTAAGCCATAACTGGGGATGTCTGAACCAAATTTGGGGATGTCCTAAGAAGGAACCTAAATAGATATGAAATGAGAACACTGCATGAAATGTTGAACAAAACAAAATATACAAAAAATATAATTAAAATTGTTTGAAATCACGTAATTTGGAATTAGTAATGAAATAGTTATACAAATATGTAATTAGCCAGTAGGAGGAGGATAGTAATTATTACCGGTAATAAACAATTGTTTATAAAAAGGGTGTTACTATCAAACTTATAAGTTAATGACAATGAAATACAATGTGTTGCACAGTTGAAAGCCAGAGCTTGATTCCTGATTAACCATTAGGCTGACTAGGCTGCAGCCTAGGGCACCAGTCAGACAAGGGACTCAATTTTTTTAATAATATAAGAAGTGCGGTGATTAATTGGTTAGAGGGAATTTTATTTCCGCGGGTCCTTTCCTGTCGCCACACCTGCTTCATTCTCAGTTTCACAGAAATTTAGTATAGTTGTTGCTTAGCTCATGTTTACGGTTTGACGGTTTCCGAAATTTCGGGAATTTTTCATGAAAAATTATCCTGTTTTCTGGGCAAGGTTTATTTTACCTCGGGGTTATTTCGGGACGGGATTATTTCCTCAAAACGGTAATCTGTGGTGCAATCGTCTTTTAATACAATTAATATTGTTGGACCAAGGTTGGTTATATTAATATTATTATCTTCATACAAATATTTAAAGGGTACACAGTTATAATTATTTTAAAGTTAATTATCTTAATTATACAATGATATTTACATTTGTTTGTGCTCGATAAAGAGAATACCTCGAAATATTGCAACAAAATGTTTTAATTTCTTAAGTGTATATAAATTAATTTTATATTTTTTATTATAATTATATTAAATACGGTATATATTAATTTAATTTGTTCACAGTTTATCATATTACAAAGCAAGAATGGATACATAAATCAAATGAACAAACTGAATTTGTTCTAACTTATATTTCACTTAGAAAAATTAAACCAAAGTATTGTCTGCATCGCGTGGGTGTAGACTATTGATAATTTGTATATCCCACTCCATCCAAGTACACCCACAAGTCAGGATGGCCGCGGGGGTCAGTAAGTCATATATATGTATATGTCACATATAAGTCACATATAAGTATATGTGGTCAGTAAGTCATAGAAGTTCAAGACCCATCCTGGTCATATTTTTGAAACTAAAATCCTTTTTAAAAATGTTTATTATTGGTCTATCAAGCAATTCAATTGTAAAAATCATATTTTTCAAATTAAAATAACAGTTTTAAGTAAAAATTATATAGTTCTGGCCCAGTTCTGGCCCAGATCTGGACCAGATCTGGACCAGATCTGGCCAATTCTGGAAGAGCCCAGATATATGGCCCAGACCTGGGCCATAAAACTATTTTTCACTAGGGTTGGCCCATACGAATACCATGGGTATCAGTTTTTGCGCCAGCTCGTTTGAAAAAACCCGATCCTAACAGTACATTTAGCCTATTATCTTGTCCATTCACAGTCTATATCAAATATTTCCGAACCCAATCTGTCCCCTTGTGACGGCCCAAAAATCCCTAGACTAATAAAAGCCATTATTCAACACTGTCATTAAATAATTGCAGTTTGCCGTTTCTATTTAATTAAATGTCTGAAATGACATGACATTTCCCTATACTAGTGTATATGTAAACACCCCCTATAATTCACAAAATTCAATATTACGGTATTTTAACAAATATTTTGAAAAATACCATAGTGCCAATTGCCAACACTGTTAGATTTGGCTGATTTTCGGATAGGTTGTAGTCCTCATATATTATATGTATAATTACCATATTATACTTTGGTGTTTCCGAATTATATGTTATTTGGGCATGTTACTGTTAAAAGCTAACGCATAAGTCAATCCCAACTGCAATTCCCAAATTCAATATTATGGTATATATGTTAGCCATATAATACTAAATTTGGTGTTTATAGTCCAATTTAACTGTGATTTAGATATGTTATCATCCTAAACATAAGTAAATGCCACAATTAACAAATTAAATTACTTTTAAACAATATTTTGTAAATTAATATAGTTCCAAATGCCAACTTATTTATTTAGAGAGATTAAATGTGTTAAGGCTAATAACTGACCGAGGGAATCCCAGTATACGCAGGTATGGCCACGGGTAGAGGCCGCCATTGGCATCAGATAGCGCACTGGGCTGCTGAGGTTGGCTACAGTGGTGTTGGCAAGGGTCGCGCTCAGCACGGGGCTGTCCCTGTCCGGGCGCCATCTCCTCTTGTCTCTAAACAGCTTAGCGTTCCTGTAGAACACAAACTGCGCTCGGACACGCTCCTGAGACGCTATCCCTCTTACTGCCTCCTGTGGCACTTCGATGTTCACGTGCTGAAAAAGAACAACCGTTGTAATTCTTGTATTTGTTTATGTTCATAAATTGGATTTCCAAAATTATCTGAGCGAAATCTTCTTATATAAATGTTTAATGCTAAGCCGTGTTAAATAAACCTAAAAAGGAGTTTTGGTGAATGATTACATTTATTTGTGTAGCGTTTAATATTGTTTGATCAAAATGTAAATATTTTGTAAAAAAACTGTTAAACCCCATAGTAAACAATTTTTTTCTGGTAAGATAAACAACAAATTAAATAAACTACGCAGCCAAATATGAAAGCGGTTTTCCACTAGAATTAGTGTTTATATTCGTTGAAACATGTTTTACTACATTAGTAAACCTCTCGAAGTAAATATTCTTACCTGATTACGTAAATTAGTGTGTTGACCAGATAAAACGTCCTCCGAGACTAGCATAGGGGAAAAGATGACACCTGGCCTCGAGGACGCGAAATTCTTTTCTGGAAATTGGAAGACATATGTAAAAAACATGTTTCTAACTGCCATGTTTATTTTTGCATATTGTTATACAATATCGAAGTATTTGAACTTATGTAAGGGACCCACTGTCTAAAAAGCAATCCAAATTATTTTTATTGTGAAGAACAACTTTGTTTTAAGGACTCACAGTGTCCTAGGCTGTGCTGGTAGTGGACAAGTTCAAATAACAAATGACAATCAGATGTGAGCTTGTTAAAAATGTAAGCACTAACAATATACGCGAAAAGGATATTATTCAAAAATAACCACGACAACGGACCTCAAAGACGAGTTAACCTCAAAGGACATTTTGACATGGCAGTACTGTCATTTTAATCTGTCGCAGTTTTCTTGCCATTTCGTATTGTGTATGTCGCTCGTGCTTGTGTGTTATGTAATCTAAATGTTATTTCATAATAAAATCTCTTCAAATCGCCCCTTTTAATTTGAACCTGCCCAATATCAGTACTCAACATAGCCTAGGGCAACGATACTTAAGATAACCCTGTAAGCTTTGAAACAACGTTGTTCATCACAATTAAATTAATTTGGATCGCTTCGCAGACAGTGAGTCCCTCATAATAGTCTTATAGCATATCCTAGTGATATGGTTTTTATGAAGTATTTGACTACATTACTTTTACACTACTGAATGGAGGAGTAAAATGCTCACCTAACCAACGTAAATTCACAAATTTGTTCCCATCTAGTGTCATCTAGTGAGGGGTTTGAACTGTTTTTAGCTTTCATAGGCAATTGTCAATAGACATATAACGCTTTCCAGGAAATATTAGGAATTCATTTAATACAAATCGTTAATTTTGTTAAATCATTCTTGTTAAAATTGCTCAGAAAATTTAAAAGTTAAATGATAAAACAAACAATAAATGTTGTACAAAGGATGCCGATATCTGAATATCAATTTAGTATGGTCACGATCACTTGATGTAATTTATACATTGACTCTATAATAAGAAAGAAAAAACAATAATAGTATAGTTGAAGGCACAAATAGCAACCATACTGAAACAAACCTATGAACCTCCAATACCCTATAAGTTCATATATATTTGTTGTCAATACTATAATATAGTAAGAGTACACCAAGCTAACGCTATAAAACGTTGTTAAGAGTTTTATAAGTGGAGAAGAATGTAATCGAAGTATTGGAGGAAACAATTAGTAAAAAATTGTAACCATAGGATTATTTTATTACAATTTTGGACGGATAATTATAGTTTATACAGTGTTGTTTTATTTCAAATATGATCATAAATTACAGACCAAATTACTCGATTTTAATGTCATTGGTTTAGGCTCTATAGAGTAACAAAATAAAGTAATAGCTAGTGAAATATTCTCTTTTTATCTAAGAAAGGGGTCGGTCTGGTGTGGAGTTTAAAGCGCGTGACTCTGGCTCTCAAAGTCCCTGGTTCAATCCCCTAAGGCAAATTGCTAATGGCTATTCGCTTAGAAATTTATGAGCCGGTGGCCACCTAATCTGAAAGTACCTTGAAAACATAAATGGACGAGTCTTGGAGTCGAGGATGAATATAACTCTATTAACCCTTCCCAAGCATTGGACATAGGCCCCTATACATACGTTATCGAAAATAGTCATTTGCGAGCGTTGGACGTATATATACGCAACTCAATTTTAAACTTACAAGCATATGACGAATATATAAGCCAGACATGTAAAATTGATTTAGGTATTGTAAAGTTGTTTCCGAGTTAGTTACAGTTTTTAAGCCATTAGTATTTTTTAGTTTATCTTAGTGGTACATTTGTATTCTGTGAGTTGGCAACACTGTTCTCGCAACAGCTGTTATAGACTGGCCGGCTGATGTAATCCTTTGTTATTTTCTCGCACGCAGTTTGTTTTTGTTCAGCCAGTTGTTTACAAGCTGTTGAGTGAAGTACAAGGTAATGAGGTTTTGCACAATGTTTTCTGTGTATTAGACTGGGTCGTGTTATTTTTCAAACTTACATTCAGAGTGAATGATTGACGTACATACGAAGTGTAAATTTTGGTTATAAAACATGTTAAAAATTATTTAATTATAACAGTGAAAATAATCACTTTAACCATCAGATAGAAGTGGAAAAACATAAATATTTCAAAATATATTTTTTACCACACCCAAAAATTACATAGTTTACTGAGTAGGGCTTCGCCCCTTATTCACCATTTGGGAAGGGTTAAGAGTCTTTCTCCAATAAAAGTCATACTTGAAAAATAAAAATATGTACACAAACATACATAAAAGTGTAGAAAGCCATATACCGACTAGTCTGATGTGGAGGACGAGGTTGGGGGAGACGAGTGCCAGGCCGGGGCCCGAGGGTGGCAGGTGGGCGTAGGCTGTGTAAGAGTTGAGGGTCTCCACCAGGGAGTAAGCAACGGACCCGTTGGAGTCTGCGCGGGCCATCACTGAGATTTCCATATCCAGGAGGCTACTCACTATCTGAATCATGCTTCGGGCGATCTAAATCATCACAATAATAGTATATAAGTATGTAACAGCCGATAGTAAAATACATCACCATCACAGTATATAAGTATGTAATAGCCGATAGTATTTAATCATTAGATATAATTAATAGTAGAGTATCACCACGACTATACTATACATACTGAAGGAGACATCCCATCTATATGGCCCAGCTGTCCCACTTTTAGTGTTAGCCAGAATTTGAAGTGGACATAGTTTGATTGGGTGACCGACAGATTGTGCTGCTGTAAAATATTTATTTTAGTTGTTTACGTTAATTTGTAAAATATCTCCCCCTCTAAAGCGAGTGATAATCAACTTATGTTTGCTTGCTGACACACCAACTGTTTTATTATCCCCTCCTTGAAAGGATAAGTAATAGTTGTCAGAAGTATACTCTGTTGATTATTATAACTACGTACTCTTTGAATCCTGGCACACACAAAACTAGGGACAGCTTTTACAATGGCAGTAAGAAGTCAACTTCAGTATTTATATTCAATGGTACCAAAAACTCAACTCTCAACTCGGCTCTCCGGGAAACTTAATTCCCCTTCGTAATACGTTTATTAACTAATTACTGACTTGTGACCTTAAAAAGCCAAGTAGAATCGTAAAGAAACTTTGCTTTAATTAATATATTAAAGATCTTTTTATTTTACCTGTACCGGTTTAATAAAAGTCCGGACATTTTCACTTTTTTCCTTCCTTTGGTAAAAAAAAAACAAAAAAAACATATCTTTTGGAAAGTCAAACTACCTTAAAAGGTAAAGTAAATTTTGATGTTATTAAACATTTTTAGTGTCCCCAAAAGAAAATATGGGGCTCAAAATATTTAAATGTTGATCCTCTTAAACCAACAACGCGATATAAATATGTTTAAATCACAGATGAATGGTGGAAAATAGACTTATCCCTCAACCGTAACAGGTTTTTAAAACCTTTAATCCACTTTTATTGTTTTAGCCTTCACGTTCCTGCCTGCTAGTTTATTTTTTATATTAAAGTACTAGTGTATACATTTATAACAATTTAAAAGGCAATAAACTTAATAAGGTAGAGGTAAAGTTTTAGCTAAAAAATACCGTAAGAGGGTTATTAGGAGTTGAATCTGAGCATCTAAAAAGAACACTTCAACGTATCTGACATTAAAGAGAGAGAATAAATGTATCAGCATGTACTTTTGATGTGATCCAGCTTACCTACATGCAATTGACCATCTCTTATATGATTATGTTCAACGGGGAAGCTTATTTTAAAGCCTACTATGTAATATAATGTATAAATAGTAATATAGTAAAACAAATGTGTTCAAAAATACAAATTATTGTTTTATTAACTGAACGTTATTTGCAGTTAAATTATAAAATCACACTTTCAATTATTAAGATCTGGGTACTTGGTATTTAGACGTTTCGCTTAGGCCCCTTTGGTCGGTTTGTCTACATTAACACGTAAACTAAACTATTCATTTTATTATTTTTATAGTAACAGTCATATTTGAAATAATGAGAATAAGAAACCATACACTGACGATCAGTTAAGGTCAATTTTATTTTTTTCGAAATTCAAAAATTTAAAACGTAAAAGAAATAACTAAAGAAGCAAAAATACAACCAAAAAACTAGTTAAAGAGTAAATTATAAACATTATAATGTTTATACAATTGCAGGTCTTGATGGGTTATAGCAGTGGTTCCCAAATGACAGTCGGTCGTGGACCCCCAAGTAAATAAATTAAACCATCGGGGACCCCTGAACCTGTGTGTAAATTAAAACGAGTTCGCACGCAGCACGCTGACGTGAGGGAAGTGAATTTCCAAATAAAAATTTTAAAACTCAAAATCAGTGTAAAAAGATGCATTTGTCCAATTTTTATTGAAATCTGAAAACATTGATTTTTTGGCTGTTCTGATACTCCTGGTTTCATTTACTTGCAAAGCTGGGAATACAATTTTGCCCAATATAAGGTTAGGAGAAGGTCCAGACAGGCTTGAAAGTAGGTGTGAGGTTGCTGGGGATGATAAAAGTACTCTAACAAAGGAATAACAGGCTTTTCTCGTATAAAACCCCCATAAGACAACGTACTGTGTTTAGTCAAAACACATTTTCTTTAATAACTCGGTAAATATTTATGCTAGAATGACGAGAGAGGGCTTAAAACTTTTGTCTCTCTAATTCCCATCTTTCTACATGCATTTATTTTACATCTGGGGCTTTTATGACCATTTTTGGGTCCAAAAACTCGAAATTTGAAAGATTAATCCCCCAAAAAAGGGGTTTAGAGTTTTCCGATTGTTTTGCCCAACAAACTTGTCCAACTGATTACAGAAAGGAACGTCCCTACCAAATTTGAAGTAAATCGGACAAAAAGTGCGACCGCTAGAGTGCAAACACATATATATATATATATATATATGTGTTTATATATATATATATAAATTTTGAACGACCCCCCAAAACGTGTTCAGGGGGTAACGTTAGGAACTTCTATGGTGGTCCCGGGCTTAAGTTTCACCGTGCGGGTCATGCTAATAGTTCACTTTCCATAGGAAATTCACTAATAAATTTGACTCAGTTACCTTATTAATTAGCATCAGTATTAATATTAAATATAACATCCAGTCGGGTATACCCAATTAAAATAAAATACATGGGGCAAAATAACTTCCAAATTTGTACTATAAACTCCGTTATAAACCGTTATTGCACAAAATAGACATTCGGTAAAGCGATAAAGTTTCAATATACGTTTTGACCGCCTGAAGTGTACCTTTCTGTTGTTGATAGCGTAAGTTTCAATATACGTTTTGACTGCCTGAAACGTATCTTTCTGTCGTTTTCAATATACGTTTTGACCGCCTGAAACGTGCCTTTCTGTCGTTGATAACGTAAGTTTCACTATACGTATTGACTACCTGAAATGTACCTTTCTGTCGTTGATAACGTAAGTTTCACTATACGTATTGACTACCTGAAATGTACCTTTCTGTCGTTGATAGCGTAGGAGAGGATCTGCCGCAGCTGGGAGGCGGCCTCCACGTACACGGATCCATTGATCCTGGCCGGCGACTGCGTCAACGACTGCAGACGTTCGGTCATTTTCTCGGCAATGGAGTAGCCCTAAGGTATCAAACAGATTTTGATGGTTCAAGCAACATCAAATTATGTCTCGTACAAAGGATTTGAAATCCAAAATACATAGGACACGACTATTAAGTCTCTAGCACCTACATTCCATGCACACTAAGGGTCTATTTTTTTAACGGCTGACAACTGCGTGTGAATTTAGTCCCTAACTTTACCAGTTTTGTTTCTCTATATCAGGTAATAAAATACCTGTTTAAGTCTAGGTGGATTTAAATAAGGTGTGCTATTCAGAAGGACGAATTTGAGCATGTTCTGTGCAGCCTCCAGGTGACGTCACGGTGTTTATTTGATCAGCTGGTTTACAGTGGCAGCTGATGTTACTCTCGGCTAGAGCCTATCCAAAAATCAGGTCGGGATCAGAACGTCTACCCTCCTTCCATCCCCACCACAACGTTAGCGTTGAGAGGGACGTCATATATTTTGTTTATAGGTACATTGTTAGTAACAGCGTTAATTTGGAGTTGTCGCAGTGGGAGCAAAACTCTGCATGTTTAGTCGCGGTCGCGGTGTTGTGGATGGAGGTAGGGTAGACGTTCTGATCCCGACCTGGGTTTTTGGATAGGCTCTAGCCGAGAGTAACATCAGCTGTCACTGTAAACCAGCTGATCAAATAAACAACGTGACGTCACCTGGAGGCTGCACAGAACATGCTCAAATTCGTATTTCTGAATAGCACAACTTACTTAAATACACCTAGGTTTAAATAACTTTAAGTTTTCTACGTCCGACCATGTAAGAATTATATAAGTATATCAATAAACGTTTGTATTTAAGATTGAAAAATTAAATATAGATTAGATTTTTAATTATAACTGATACTATTTCACCTATTTTCACTCACGTGGGAAAATCCGGTGAGTGAATATGGTGACTCAACTGGAAATAACGTCTCTTCTATTAGAAGGAAATAACTGAATTCCCTTTTGAATAATTTGGAGTAATTAGGTTAGGTTTCGTATTCAAAACAACATTTTGTTAAAAATACATGAATGGAATTATCAAAGTGTAAGTAAATATTGGTAAATGTCTTGCTTTTAGCCTTAGAAGGTTCAAATTAATATGTTTGATGTTTACACTTGGTTATTTGATTTTGGAAGATAACTCACCTGTCAATTTACTTATGAGATAAATTTTAAATCTACTGGTAAGTTGCTCGTTTGAAAAAAAACACAAACACAAACACAAACACAAACCCATTTGAGAATAGGCCCCCAGTAACTGAACAATTGAAACATGGTTTTTATAACTTAACATATACTAGCCTTAAAATACAAAGGTTAATAATTCAATTACTTATAAATGTTTCTCGATGCAGGTAAATTAACTCTATACTTATGTTACTCGATACGTTGACTCTAAAATCACCATTGTAGCTGTAATGGAGTGTTGTATATAAGAGTGTAGACCCTTCAAAGTCAGTCTGTTGTAAGCATCTGAGGTTTGGCCCATATAGTACAGTTTGCCAGTAGTTACTTCATCCAATCTCACATCCGACCTCTCACGGCGTTTCGGGATGAACCGATTAAGTTCCAAGATCCGAGGATATCCAGTTAGTCACAATGATTTATGGTTAACGGATTTTCAAATCTAAATAAATGTATAAAGTAATAAGAATAGATGTACTTACACATGATTGTTTCCGTCAGAAGATTCTTTCTATCGAATGAATTATCGATTTGATTTTTGTTATGCTTTTATATACTATTCTACATTCTAAACATAACAAATGGGCACATATCTATCAAAGTAATTTCCCTAAATAGCTTATCAATATTACATGGTGGTATAGCTTATTAGTGTATTGTGACTGTTTTTCGTATATTCGTTTGTGTTTTGTGTTCAAATTTTAAATTCTACTGACGAATCTACTATAGAGGATCACCTGAAGATGTGGCAGTTGCTACGAAACATGTAGTGTTCCAAACCTCACCAAGGATGTTGAACAAGGTAATATCTAAATTTTTAATTGATACATCAATATCCAGTAGTAGGAAAAATGGATTCGAATATAAGTTGTAGTACCGAACATATAAAGTTTTAATACAATTGGTTATGCATACTGGTATATTTTTTTCTGATCCAACAAACAACAAATGGTCAAACCTACCTCTTCCTTACAGTTGTGATCCCGGACCGGGGCCCAGACAGCAGATCCGTTCACTAGGATACAGGACCTCTCGGCAAACGGCTTTCCACTTCTCGACAGTCGATGTTGTATCCTGCCATCATCGCCATGTCCTCTTTCAAGATTGTCTTTGTTTATAGTTTTCTTAGAAGTTCTCTGTCCACCTTCAAATTGCTCCCGAGAAACGTTGGTAGACATTCCATAAGGGCATTGCAGTTGAAAAGTGGTGTTAAACTCAATTTCAGGCCACATAAAAGTTCCTTTCTTGGTCGGTTGGATCTCGGGGGGACACCTTTCTGTAAATATGTCAGGCAAAATTAATGTGACATTTTATTTTGTATTTTCATATTTTACATGAAAGTAATGACAATTTTGATAGGGTTTCCAAAATTACATAATATCTATCAGTTTTTTTCAAGTGATGTTGACTACCCCACGATAGTAAACCAAGGATTTCCCAATATGTGCAAATCGTTAATTTTTAACAAGTTAATATAAACTTAAGGAAAACGCTAAGCTTATAAGTTAATATAAACGGATAGGTTAAAACTTGCCTTGTTGTCTTTAAATGTACTTTGTTTAACGAGACTTTAGTATTTCACATATATTATTTAATATAATAAACAACTCATCAATCAGACATTTTAAATAGTTTATATCAGGATTTCTTTTATATACCTCAGCTATTCTTTTTTTCCAGTCTAATTTGACTAATAAATTACATGAAAATTCGCTTAAGTAGCGTAAATGTATCGAGGTCCATAGATACTTTGTAAGGTCTGTGCGGTCGATATGATTAAGGTTTTCTAGCTAACCAGATGAGACATCGTAAAAACAGGTGTAAGGTCACGTGATCACCAATCTAACCCGAAGTGTTGCTGGAAACACGATATTTATCGTATGCGTACCATTGTTTCCTCATCATTGTAACTCAAATAAACATTGTTTAACTAATTACATAATTTTATCAGCTGTTATTTGATGAAACTAATTATTGTTTTGATTTATTTGTATTATTGGATTAATTGATTAAGGGTTTAAACTTTCTTTCTGCATTTCCAATGACAATTTAAAAATAGCTGTACAATAATTATCCCCTGTAAGGTTGGCAACACTTGTACAGTGTTGTTGATTTATGCATCAGCTGGACGACATCGCATGACATCTTTGCTGGGAACATTACTCTTATGGAAATGATCATACATGTGCTTAAAGCTCTACGAAACTTGTAAATGTATAACCAATCCTATATATAAAAAAGAAAAGTGATATAAATACCTTTTTGGTGACAGGTGGAGCCGCTAAACCCGGGTGCACAGTGGCAGGAGAATGGCGCCCAACGTTGGGCAACGTTTTCCACACAAGTTCCTCCGTTCTGGCATGGATATCCAGCGCAAAGGTCTGTGCACCATGGATAAAGATGATCGTAATTAATACTATGTTAGGTCAATATTGATTTCCTGTCAAATTTTGCGTTGGCCATAAAAATCCCTTGGTTTAACTATAGCTCTTTGTATAAAACTTTTATACAAGTTTGTATCTATTTGTTATTTATATATTTGAATGCAGAATGTAGAGCAATAATTAATAACGGTAAATTTCACATTATTGCACTACATTCTACATCACCATAGGTTACTCTACGTAACAATTAAAGATAGCTTTAACATACACGGAAATCTTGAAAACAGTCATGCATTTTAAAAATAAACCAGGAATGAAAATATTTAAAGAAAAAAAAACGGAATTGCACACAAGTAAAAACCTCCTGAAATTTGAACTACGGAATTTGATACGGAAAGTATGTTGTGTTAAGTCATATTCGATTAGCACAGATCCGGGTTCCCTGTTTAAATATAAAAACACACCCTAAATTAATACACGTGCGCAAATACAATCGCTCTTGATTTATCAAGTATCGAAAATAGTTTAACAAGAAGAAAGGAAGAAAATAGTATACAAGAATAATCAATTAATACTATTGTTTAGATGAAACGTTACCGATATCGACGTCACAGATTCGTCCCGTGAACCCCGGTTGACAAACGCACTTGAAGTCGTTAATGCCGTCCACGCAGTCACCACCGTTGAGGCAAGGATAAGAACTGCACTCGTCAGTTTCCTCTTCGCAGTTTTCTCCTATAATCATTGTTCCACTTATTTATATTAAGTATATATAATCATAGACAAAGCTACACAAAGCACATTCAAGTATCAGGGTAGGGTGAATACCTTTGACTGCTGAAGTGTACTCCTAAAGACGGGCTTTGTGAACGAGAGGTCTTACTACCCCATAGAACGGTTTGCATGAGTAAACTTGGTTTATTTATTTTTAAAATTGTAAATTAAATGTTGCCGGTTCTATGTTTTTTATACTGCTAAGCTTTACACTTATTTCATAAACAAATACAACAAATGTGTTTGCATTGATTTTAAGTAATATTTGTTAATCGTTTTATTTATTTATTTCCTCTGAATCTCACGTAAACTTGGCTTGCACTAAATCCCACAGGAAGCTCGCCCTCGCCTCTAAATTTCTTCTTCAGCCCTCTGCATTGACATAATTCTTTTGATAGACTCCAATCTGGAGTAGGTAATATTCGGTAGCCTATTGTTACGTGTATTCCAGAGGTATCCCCCACCTTGGGTTCTTAAGTTTACTCTACATAGATTTGACTTCAGGTGTAAATACTTAACAGGTTCTAACATAGGCTTCAAAACTAAATAACTTTATGTTGAAACTAAAACAACAATAACATTTATAAATTTGTAATGAAACCCAAAAGAATCCTGACGTCAATTTATGCTGAATTATTTTTCTATACGATATTTTCTTGTACAATCACTGCACTAAAACATTGTGGACCAAAGTTTTTAGTTTCTTTGCGCAGATCCATTAAAATGAGTTATTAAACATAGCTTTAGGTTTTGCAAAAAAATGTTGGAAAGGAAGTAATGGTTATCACAAGTTAAGTTGATCACTTCTTTAGAGAAGCTAGCTTAAGCTATCTTGCCGTCTAAATGGAATACTTAGAAATTATTCAACTTGATCGGCCAACCGTGGTGAATCTCTCCCCCCCCCAATAAGATAATAAACCGTGGTGAATCTCTCCCCTCTCCATTTCCTAATCCTAGATCTGCCATACTACTGTTTGCCAGATCTTGTTCTCAATGTCTTAAATTGCATATGGCCCACAATGGCAATTATCACACATACTAAATATAAGTCATCGCTTGAATATGTGTGGTTCATTGTATTTAATTCAGCTAAATATTCAATTCATCTTCCCTCATCATTGTTGTAATACTTAAGGACTATCTCAAGGCAGTAAATGATCGTACTCTTTTTTCCATTCATTAAATCTCTTTTACACCAATGACAACGATAATGATGAGTAGCTACAATACCTTCAAATCCAGCGATACAAACACAGGTGTATCCAGGAGTGTCCTCTACACAGGTTCCGTTGTTTTTGCAAGGGTTTGAGGCACATTCATTAATCTCCGATTCACAAGCGAGGCCTGAAACAATTTTTGTATTTAAAAAATGGCACGGACAATTTTAAAGTATTTTCTGTAGTTAAACAAGCTTCGATCCAGTATTCAGTTTGTAGTTTCCTCCCTCCTAGTAAATTAGATTTATTAAGTTTTGAATCATAAGGATAAATATATTATGTACCAACCAGTGCGTCCGGGGATGCAGGTACAAGAATGACTGTCGACCAAGTCTATGCAAGTACCTCCGTGGAGGCACGGCTCGGACAGACAATCGTCAACGTTGATCTCGCACAAGTCTCCTGTAACATTACTAGGGTCAATATACCAGATATGAAACTCATACTTTGATTAGTGGATAAGTGACTATAACAAACTGACAGGAAAACTGGGACTGACGCAGCTTTGAGACAATGTTTTAGTGAGACTGTGAGGCTCTACATTCAACCAATATCTTGTTATTTCCAGTAGAAACAATAGATGTATAATCGAGTTAAGTAATAACTTGTTATCTTATAAATTTAGTTTTCTTTTGATAAAACGACATCCCCAACTTCAGGCTAGGTTTCAGAATGTATGACTCAAAAGGTAAAGTCAAATAAGGAGTGCTCCGTCAAGGCTAGGGGTGTTTCGGAAGATTTCAGAGAACTGACAGTTTTTCGACGTTATGTCGGAAGGAAGTAATTAATGACATTTATTTAGGATTACCATCAAATCCGGTCAAACAGATGCAGTGGAAGGCAGCCACCTCGTCCACACATTGGCCCTGGTTAAGGCAAGGGTTGGAGGCACACTCGTTCACCTCCACCTCGCACACACTTCCTGGAACAAACGCAGGTAAACAGTCATCATCATTATGAGTCTCCATCAACGGAGGGTTATGGATGCCATATTTGAGTTTTCCCCCACAATTTTTGAGAGGGTTGTTAAATTTCAGTATACATAAATCAACTCATCTGGTTAGCTAAGGAATTTGGCTTTACTGTCAAATGCGTTTTGCTCTTTTGGGATAAAGTTCCAAGGGCTCTTAGCAGTACAAATAAATTAATGTCTACTCAGTGTTTTTTTTATTTAGTGGTTACGTATATGTGAAGGTTGTGACTCACAGCGGCACGCTTTTCATAAAGTACCTACACCGCAATCGTACTTCTCCGCCGGACTCACTCATCTTTCGGATTGGCCGCTTTCTGACGTCAAATGAGTCGGTTATCGCTCGAATTGTCAAAGGTAACCTCCCTTGTCACTCTCCACCGAAAACCCCCGATCAAGCAGTTTGTCAAGATCTACGACTCCCTCGACGATGGAACTCTTGGCAGTAGTCATGGATAAGTTTTAGTTTTAAGTTGACTGAACACTAGAGAAATGCAAGGCTAAGTTAGTAAACTAGGGGGAAGCCGGCAGGTTTCACCCCAGCTCTGGATATGTAGCGAATTGTCAATCTAGACTCGCTTCGCTTAACGGAGCCGGTCATTACCTGCTACATTTAGAGCACGTTTTTACCAATTCTCCCAGAAAACGTTTTAGAGTCACTTGCAGTTTGAGTTCACAGTTATTAGTAGTTTAGAAATCAGTTTTAGTAGTCTCATGCCATTTTAGTTAACCACAATTGCACCAATATCGGTTTGGAAGGTGTTAGTTTAGTTCAATGTTTCATTAAATCAGTAAATCAAAGCTGGCGGTCGCAGCTTCTGGTCTGGGTAAAGATCCCCGTCTCTGGTCCCCCGCAATGTTTCCAACTTAGTTTAATCAGTTTGGTACCGGTAGCATCTTTACAGGTTAGACAGGCTAGGTACTGGAAGTCCAATCCCTACCACCGCACAACGCCCCGAAATAACGCTCTAAACTCCACTCAGGCCAGTGCAATGTCCCTTTATTCCATATAGATCCACCAGTTTCGCTTGTTGCATATAGCGCTCCCATTAAGTCATTTGTCACAAGTATTATGTTGTTTACCTAGAGTCACCGGGTGAGACATGTTAGTTTAGTGACCCAACAGACTTAAACATACTACAGTTGACCAGCGAAAAGTTGTAAGTATAAGGCACTTTTTATACAAGAAAAAATTTAATTTTCCTCAGTACTTACTTATTGTAAATTCGTCACTTGTATTTCATCAGAGGTTGAAAATTTCATAAAAAGAATCCTATTATAAAATTAAGTTCAGCCCTGTTAGTAAATTAAGAGCCGATCCGCTGTCAACCCTACTGACAAAGAACACACATAGTAATCATTAACCACGTGAATGTCCCATAACTACAGGATAACTACGTCTGGTAGTCGGCCCAACAGCAGGATCGTTTGAAGACCTTGCGTTACCTAGAATTTCAAAGGTTGCAATTACCTAAATAGGATTAAAATCTGTTTAGTGCAGTCCACTCCTTCCAAGGAATATGCATTCCGACCATTGGCCCCTAGTTGTATTGGTATTCTAAGGGTGTCGCGTCCTTCAATCCTTTTCCACGATTCAGACCAAGTTTTTTGGGACGAAAGGTTTCCTTTGACTGAGGAAATGGCTAACTGAAGAGCGGGTTTACGAAACCAAAAGAAATTCCACTCTGGCGGAAGATGCTGCAATATAGGTAAATTAGGGGTATCTTCTTGAACTCTCTTTACGTCAGATCTCTGCGGCGGAATTGCTACAGTACTGGAAGATAGCGAAATGGAGTTACAGTCAGAGTACCACTTATTGTTCCCATCAGCCTATCCGTACTGCACCCTATTTAACCAAACGTGTATTACACATAACATCTGCACTGGATCCCCAAGTTGTTCCAGCTAGACATTGCAGTAGGTTTGTCCCGATCTTAACTTTGTTACTCTCACCTAGAGACGTATTTCTAAATGTCAGACAGCTATCAATTGTAAATCCCAAGTACTATAGCTTTGTTATGAAGATGCGGAATACCATCAAAGCTTATTTAAGGTTTATAGTTGGCAAGTCTGTTATTTATGTAAAAGCAGGCTAGTTCTGTCTTCGTAGTTTTACCTCAGCTTCCAGTTTCTAAAAACAGAGTGGCCAAAAATGCCCCCTACGGGGGGGCCGTCCGTCACAGTCGGGTAAACTTTTGAATGAATTTCCCCAGCAAACCGAGTTTTCTGTAATCAGCATATTGCTAAAAGTATTGTATAAAATGTATAAAAGGGCAGGATCAATGAATGAACTTACTACAGAACTTCAGAGACCCATCCTCTGAACAGTGTTATGGGCTGGAGAGAGGTCATTAAACTATAATGAATGATGTGATAGCAAGGACGTTGTCACAGCAAGTCGTACTTGGCCTAAAACTGGCTTGCCAAGAGGGATATTGACATTGGTAATAGAGGATCTTCTATTGTATATTAGCATATCCGGCAGAGCTGACATATATCTTTGGTGGGTTGCTGTTGCAGTGGTCAAGACTACGGACTTCGTGACCATGGCAGTGGCCCTATAGTGGATCGGAATCCCAGTAGTACTTTATCAATACTGCCTACCATGTACTGTACGCTCAACCCTTGCTTGGCTTGAAACTGTTCACATGCATCCCTGGAGCCCATGTGGACGGGCAAAGTATTGAGAAAAGCAGTCACCAACAACTCAAAGGAATTATTCACATAAAAATAAAATTTTGTTTATAAAACAATATCGGATAGTAACTTTCCACGCTCTCTGTATCCTCTCCTGGTGCAACGATTTAGAATTTTCTCAGTAAAGATTTATGTCCAAGCCGGATGCTACCTCTATAATAGCCTCATCGAGATCCTCTGAGGCGAAAGGCATGGACGAAATTATAACTAGCAGTATAGTGGTCCCTACGATGAAAAAAAGAGTACGTAAGAAGTGGCAGGATGACCAACAAACCAACAATCATCTAACTTGCTTCGGATTCATTGATCGGTCCCAAGATCTAAAGCACATGAGGAGTAACCTCGACGCTTACGGGGTGAATAAAGTGTTCGTGCGTCTTTGGCACCAAAGGACTAAATATAGGTTGTTAAATTCCCCAACAGAGAGGTCTGGCTACTTGATATTGGGTGGCTTTTGAACGTTCAATGTGGTGTTTTCAGGCAAAACTATCGTCTAGACAGCTCTTCTAGACTACTAAAACATGGACAACGTCCTACCTCACGTATGTCACCATGCAATGTGCTCTGTGACCGATAGCAGTGGCAGGTCTGTAGCCAGATGAATTGCTTCTTGCAGTATTCTCGACATCTTCGAAATGCTGTTCTTGGAGTACAAGAATGTCAACACGATTATTTAGGAGGATTTTACCGTTGCGTGTACTCTTGCTCAGGCCCTCTGCGTTAAAGTGACTTATAACTAGAACAGAACCTTTATTTAGAAATATATTGCTTTGATGGCTCTGAGAAGGACCGTTTGAGGTTTGATGGCTCTGAGAAGGACCGTTTGAGGTTTGATGGGTTTGCTTTGGTTGAGAGATCACAGTTAATGATAATCCAGCTATCAATATCTTTATGCGTTTAGCGCAGGCCGCACAAGAACAAAAGGTGCATAACGTCAATGGACGCGAACAACATTACTTCCCCTTCTGAAATTTAGCTAGTTATATATTTGGCCTAGGTAAATATTTTGGTTTCTACCATCGACACAGTTCTTGAACATGTGTTACGTATGAACCTTCTTAAATCAAATAATTTTTGTTACGTTCTAGATATAGCCTAGATCGTAAAAAAAACATAGACTATGAACATTAATCTGAATTTTTATCAAAATTTACAAAAATTATATGTATGCCGTATTTATGTACGCCATGCTTGAAGTTTTACCTTAGACAATACCTTAATACAATTTTGAAAATCGACATTTCATTTCGCATTATCATACGAAGAATAAACTGATGTTTTGAGAAAATGAGAGTGCCATAATGTTAATTTAATGTGCTAAGGTTGCAGGTTTGGTTTATATAGGATATAAGGTATTCTGTACCAATATCAGTTGGTTTTTCTATAAGTTTGTTATTTTTTTGATAGCTATGGTAAAACAATTATTTTATTACTTGGCTACTTCTTTTGATTGAAATTCATTGTTAGTAGTACTGAATGTTACATTATTGCAGACATTGCTGATTATAAGTAAGATTCACGACGTTTCGGGTTCTGGAACCTGATCCCGTCTTCAGGTGAAAAGAATATCTAACACATAATAAGATGATCCCTACCCTACGAGACCCCGCGCTATGAAGTTGTGCGACTCGCTTGAGTGTTTGGCCTTTGTGTTATGGTTTAATTTTAATTGTTACTACTTTTACAGGTTTCTGCTTAAGCGTTTGTTGTTTTCCAGCTTTGTCTGCATTGTGCCCCTAATTTGTGATTGTCTAGGCATTCTTCTCACACAAAAACAGGATCAGACTCCAGATCCTGAAACGTCGTGAAACTGTGATAACAAATTTCCACAATTCTTTTACCACCTTACCATAAATAAAATGTACAAGAGATGCACGCTATTAGATAGCACGTTAAGTTGTGAGCCTGGTATACTCTTTATCAGATCTCGTAAATTATACATTTAATTTACGGTACATTTGTTTCGAATTTGTATTTTGTACACCGTCGTTTCAAAATGTCATATTTTTCACAAATTATCGATTTTACATTTTTGTAATCTTTTATATCTTATCATAAGTATAATTATAAGTATATAAGTATAATTTTGTTGCCGATATAAAAATAATTTCGAAACATAATTGTTACAATTTCCATTTGTGTATTTTCACGTTTTATTATCATTATTTTGTAAAGCTATAAATCTTTGAATAAGACTTTATGATGAATCGAACAAATGTTTTGCACACTTGCCGATTCAAGACATACGCAAAGGTAGGATTTTCCACCAACTCTGGGTAAATGTTCATAACACAAAACTGTTGAAATTGCACTTTAATACTGTCGTACAAGTTGGAAAGTAGTTGAAGACTGCGAGTGCGCGTTTGTGGTAGAAGTTTCGGTATAATCATCTAAAAACAGAGTTCTAACAAGTACATAGTCAAACATGTAGGAACTTTGCTTAGGGAGTTTAGTAGTTGGTCCAATATCACTTTACCCAACAAACTTTTCGGAAACAATATCACCATAGCGAAGTTGAGCGGGACATGCCTTTGATATTTTAATTTTCTATTAGTTTTCGTTGATCACACAAATATGCGGTTTAATGTTAAGGAAATTAAAATATCAAATAAATTATCTGTTTAACAGATTGAGAGTGTTGGTGATTATATAGTTTTCAAAAGAAATCCTTAAAACGTATAAATAACTTTAAAACCAATGATTTTGTACAGTTATTATTGTGAAACAGTTATTAATCTTGGGCTTATTTTTACTCGGTGTTCCACATCGTTAACGATTATCCAAGATTATTCATTTCCATTTCAAGAGTATCCAAGAGTATCTATTTATCCAAGAGTATCATTTAATTTACATTTAGAGGGGGCGCCAGTCGCGAGACCTTAGGCGTTTCTACCTGCTTCCTCCCTAAGGCAGGCATAATGCTAACTTTCAAGTTCCATCCAATAGTTATTTGTGAATATATAGTTTTAAAATTTAGTAAGAATGTTGTACTGGTAATTATCTAGGGACTTCAGTCAATACATTTTCGATTTACGTTTTAAAATTCGTTAAACACATTATTTAGTTTTTATTATTTTGAGGCGAAATTATCATTAAGCAAGTACCCCCGTCGCAGCAAACCTGCGTACTCAGCGAATTTCCATTGCATAATATATGACTTAATACCACATAAAGCCGCATACAAAGTTTTATAAAAATATATTCACAAATAAGCGATATATACAATTTTAATTATTCTCCATAAGAATAACATTGGGGATGAGTACATAGGTTTGCTGAAACAAGGAACATAAACAATTGGTTTCTATGCAAATATCAATATAACTCTACTAAGTGAAGCCACATACCTAGTTTCATAAATGCCGTACACATTCATAATTAAGCGATATATCCCATTTTGATTAATCTCCATAAGAATAACATGAGGGATGAGTACGCAGGTTTGCTACAACAAGGGACTAAAAAGATGGATATTTTGGCAAATATCAATATAACTCAACTAGGTGAAGTCATATAAGAGGTTTTATTAATTTATGTTCATAATTAAGTGAGACATAGCATTTTAATTTTTCTCCGAAGAATAACGTGGGGGCTGAGTACGCAGGTTTACTGCTACGGGAACCTTTAGCAAAAAATTGTTTTTTTGAGCAAATATCAATAGACCACAACTTGATAAAGCCGTGTACCAATTTTTGTCAGTTCATAAAGAAGAGAGATATAATTGTTTTCTTATTCTCCATGAGAATAACATTAGACAACGTACTGTGTGTGGCACTTTCAATACCTTGGTAACCGATTGACGTAGAGGAATGATCAAAATACCAAATTGTATGTTTTTAAAGCTGAATCCAATGGTAAAACAAAAATTTGACTATTTCAAAAATTATATTTAAAAAGTTCAAAAAACTCATTTTTGGGGTACAAAACCCCCCAAAAATACCTCTTAAGATAGAGCGATATGGCTGGTTTTCGACCTTAAAGTCATAAATAATGCTTTACACGTTTACACCAAATTTCATCAAAGTCGGACCATTTTTACGAGAGTTATCGCACCCACGGACACACACACACACACACACACACACACACACACACACACACACACACACACACACACACACACACACACACACACACACAGTTTCGAACGAATGGTGTTTTTGGGGTCTGGGGACCTCAAAACGAAAAGTTATCATGGCCCCGGGCCTAGGTCTTACCATGCCGACTACGGTAATAGCTTCTTCCCTATAGGGGAAATTTGTTAAAAAGAGATTCCAAACTTTGCTTACTGGAATCGCTTCGTTATTTTTTATTATTTGAAAAAGCCATAAATCAACAATATCCGACCACCCGTTTAGGCTGGATGGAACTTGAAAGGTGATCGACCTGGATTTACTGGTGCCCCCTCTTAAAATACCGTTACATTCATTAATGCCAGTAAATGTACTCACTTTAGTTAAATTGGTTTAATTTTATCAAGCAAAATTGCTGTATACACAGAAGTGTAATATTTTAAACTCTCAACCAATTTGGCAAGTTATAAATAAAAAATACATGTAAATCGCATCCATGCACATTGGAAAACAAATGCGATTTCTAAAAATCTTCTTTCGTAAACTCTTACGTAAACATGTTTTATTTGACATTTGCAATACGATTGGTTTAAAAATCTGTGATAAAGGAAAAGGTCGACAATCAAACATTTGTTTACAGAACATAGAAAAAAGTGACAAACCAACTGTAATGCATTAATTAATCTGAATTCCATAGCCCAATGGTCTCTCAAAATCATTACTGGCTCTTCATCTTACGAAAACTTTAAAAAAAAACCTCAGTTTGTTTACAATACTTCGATCGACAGTAATTTTTAATGCTAATTACGGTGGAATGGGAACATGGTAGGTTAAAAATGTAAAATTGGAATTTCTTTCTTTGAGAATAAAATTTGTATTCGCTTTCAGACGGATCTTAAAGGTTTACGCCTCAACCCAAATGTTTACCTCACCTTTCACCCTTTAGCGCTTTAGCCTTCATTGTAAAAGGATACCCTCATTTATCCACCTAAAAATTATTATGTGTATTTATAATATACGTGTGTATCATTAAAAATTTAGAGTATAGTCCTTAAGCTTTTTCCTTATTTTGGTTTTCCAGCTACATCGGATTTTTGTACAGAGCACACAACAAATGCTATTAAGGGCAAGGGTCAAAACCCCTTAAAAATGTTGGTTCACGCCCTGGATATAAGTTTGAAAAATCAAATACTTTTGGAACGATACCTTGAATTCTGTAACATGAAATGACGAACGTTTAAAATTATGGATTGTGTTGGTTTTACTCACCCGAGTACCCAGGTGGGCAGGAACAGCCAAACTCTGTGCTGCTCTTGTTCTCGCAAGTCCCACCGTTCGTACAGGCGGTTTGGGAACAAGGGTTGAAGATCTCGCACGAGCTGCCTTGGTACCCCGGTGGACAGCTGCACTCGTACTGGTTACTTCCAGAGCTGTGGTGTCAATGTACGCGTTAAATTTGGAACATGAATAAATGTAGTTGGGTAATACCTGATGCGGTAAACCTGAACAATTTATTTTAAATTCAATTAACTTTTAGGTGTAGAATTACAACAATTTGTTTTCATAAACCTTATTAATTTTAGTAGGCCTACCGCAATTGCAAATTGATTAGACAAATCCAAAATAGGAAATGAGGAAGATCAAGCGAGGTCTACTGTTTTGGGCCCAATCTTTTTAATGTTTATAGCATTCTAAATCTTAAGAGTGAGGACCAGTCACGGGATTCTACCTGATTCTAGCAATAGGTCAATGTTACATTCAAGTGATTCAAATTACAAGTGATTCAAGTAACAAGCGATTCAAGTAACAAGTGATTCAAGTGACAAGTGATTCAAGTGACAAGTGATTCAAGTGACAAGTGATTCAAGTGACAAGTGATTCAAGTGACAAGTGATTCAAGTGACAAGTGATTCAAGTGATTCAAATGACAAGTGATTCAAGTGACAAGTGATTCAAGTAACAAGCGATTCAAGTGACAAGTGATTCAAGTGACAAGCGATTCAAGTAACAAGTGATTCAAGTGACAAGTGATTCAAGTGACAAGTGATTCAAGTGACAAGTGATTCAAGTGACAAGTGATTCAAGTGATTTTATTTGACCATTCAGCTACAAAAAGCAATAGGCTAAGTCTTAAAACTAAATTCAAATTTGCGGGCAGTCCTCTTAACTCACAGAAAAGCAAGTCCATGAAGTAAGCAAGCTAAAAAAAAAAAAACCATGCAAAATTCATGCACAAACAAACGCACGCAAAGATTTTTCAAAGACATTTCAAAACACGTCCCTCCTCAACGGATTATCCGAAAAAGTTGATCTATTGTTAATTTTAAAGAACAAATAAATATCTGTCGATTGTAATGAGCAGTACTTCGATATCACAAATGGTTCAGGTATAAGGGCATCGCGAATATTGAATAATTTGGAATTTTACTAAATGATTATGATTAGTAAAATTGACACTTTACTCGATAATATCGCTAGATAATATTTTCCTCTTTAAAATTATTCATAAATCGAAAAAATCGGATAATTCGTTAAGAAAGGACGGGCTTTGAAAGTTAACACTGGCCTTGTGAGGGAAGAAGGTAGAAACGCAAAATATTACGAGACTGGAGCCCACTCTTAAATTAAATTAGTATAATTTTTTGAAAAAAGTTGTAGCATCCACAAAAAAATTTCACCATACTACAGTTAAACCTGCTAAGATGTTATTGCCACACCCAAAGGCCATTTCCTAAAACCGGAGATTTTTCACTTATCCCTTTCTGAAAACAGAAATTAACTTTAATAATTTGGGAATACTACAAATTTAAAGAGTATTTTTACCTGGTACAGGTGCCTCCGTGTTGGCAAGGAGTTACCGTGCTGTTGCAAGGGTTGAACTTTGAGCAGTCGTCCCCATAGAAGCCCGCTAAGCAGGAGCACTTGAACTGGCTGTTGTTTAGGTTGTAGCACGTCCCTGTAGTTACAAAGTAATGGCAATTAGTCCAAGTTCTGGATAGTCAAATTAGATAGTCGTGGATATTTTAAACATTAAACCCCATCAAATACCTTCACCAACTTTAGCGCCACCACCTTCACCATCACTTCCACCACCGTTCGCTCCAATATAGACTCACCGTTGTTTTGGCAAGGCGTGAAATAACACGGATCGTACAAGTCGCATCTCAAGCCAAAGTATCCCGGTTCACACTTGCAACGGTACATGATGGTTGGATCTCTGGTAACGATACATTCACCGTGGTTACACGCGTTATCTGGGCAATCTGGAAAACAGGTAGTACCCGTCGCATCAGCTCAATCATTTCTTGTGCTACAAACGTTTTTGATTATTTCAGACTTATGGGTCAAAAGGAACAGAGATATGGACGATATACAGGGTGTTGGAAATAAAACCTTCAAGACTTCGGGATATGATCACTTACATAAAAACTAAGAAAAAAGTTCCTATTAACACATGTCCTAAAATGCTCGGTTTTCCGTATGTCCGTCTGTATGTGTTTTTTACACGACCAATTATATCTCATGAACCACTAAACGTATAAACTTCAAACTTGGTACGTGGATGACTATTAACAAGACCTATTTAGCTATATAGTATCAAGTTTATACTTTGTACCATTTCAAAATAGCGGTCATTTTTAGAGTTTAAAGCTTAATATCTTAAAAACAGTAAATTTTAAGAAAAAATTTACAAGACACAACAAATTGTGCAATTTTATTTTCTAAAAAATGGTATAAAGATTATTAAGATCGGGCCATAAATAACTGATTTATTGCAATTTGTTTAATAGAATATATAGGATATATACTTAATATTCTTTAATAGGATATATGCTTATTTTGTAGCAATTATAGCAAATAAGCATGTATTCTAATAAACCAATTGCAATAAATCAGTTATTTATGGCCCAATCTTAATAACCTTCATACCATTGTTTAGAAAATAATATTTGAAAACTTTTTTGTCTCTTGTAAAAGTTTTGTAAAATTTACGGTTTTTAAGATATTAAGCTTTAAAATCTAAAAATGCCCGCCATTTTTAAATGGTACAAAGTAGAAACTTGATACTACACACATAAATAGGTCTTGTTAATAGTCATCCACGTACCAAGTTTGAAGTTTATAAGTTTAGTGGTTCGTGAGATATAATTGGTCATGTAAAAAACACATACAGACATACATACGGAAAACCGAGCATTTTAGGACATATGTTAATAGGAACTTTTTCCTTAGTTTTTATGTAAGTAATCATATCCCGAAGTCCTGAAGGGTTTTTTCAACACCCTGTATACGAAAAGAATATTATATACATGTACATGTACGGAGAATAGTCTAGTTTCGAATCGCGGCAAAAGGAATTTGTATTCCCATTTTACGATAATTTCCAGTTGCATCACCATAATATTTCGATATTTTTATAAACAATATTTTTTTTAACAACAAATATTTTCCTGCCATACCGTAAATATCTGTAGTTTGTGATCAAACTTCCAAAAGGAATCTAAATAAAGCTGCACGGTAACTGGTGACTCAGCACGACAAACTACACAAAAAAACTCGTCCTCTTTACTGTTTAATAATTTCACATTACTGTAGGTTTTACTTTTACTTTCTCCCCTTATACATAGTATATGGAGAAAGTATTGTTTTCGTAAAAATTTTAGAATTTGAGTTGTTAGTGGAAATATTCGTTTTGGTGCTCCCTGAACCTAAAAAAGTGGTTTTTACGTGATGTCTGTCTGTGTGTGTGTGTGTGTGTGTGTGTGTGTGTGTGTGTGTGTGTGTGTGTGTGTGTGTGTGTGTGTGTGTCTGTGTGGATGTGTACAGAGCTAGAGCCCTAACCAATGGACCGATTCTTATGAAATTTGGTATGTAGGTACTAATCCTCGATATCTCCAGGCGTTTTTTTTCATTTTTTTGAATTTTTGATTTTTAAGGGTAATTATGCCCCAAAAACCGCCAAAAAACATGAAAAATAAGAATTTCTCAAAAACGGCTCTAACGATTTTGATTCAACTTTAAACGTTTGTAGAACTTTAGTTTTCCAACAAAATGACACCACCTGCATTTCTATAAAAATTCGGGTTCAGAAATTACAGGACTTACAACATTAAAAATTCAGTTTTTTTATTTTTTCATAAAAAGACATAAATATAAAAAAATATTACTATTCACCAATAAAAATAGCTCAAAAAACTAAATAATTTAGTATTTTAAATTACTATTCTACGATTGCTGGTTGCGGAGAAAATTGAAATTTTCATTTTGCGGTAAACGCAGTACGTTGTCCAATGTTATTCTTATGGGGAATACAAAAATTAATATTTCTCTCTTATTTACTAATCAATTTCATTCAAACTTGATATGCTTGTCGATTTAGCATTGACCAACAGAGGAAATTCGAAATATGTTGCCCTTAAGAACCCTGGGGGGAATAGGGGACATTTCCCCTCTTAAACCCACGAATGTAGCAATGGATTCTGTAGTGCCTCCAAAGCAGGGATTTGGGTGGATGTTTTTTAAAACAACTTGTTTACAAGATTTTCTGTACATTCGACCGTGCTTTGTATTCTATATTTAGTAAATAAAAAGTAATTTATTCGTTAAAGTTGGGCTAAAAGGGAGAAAGTATGTGTCAGTTTCCTGATACCGTTTATTTAAAAGTAAAATGAATTTGAAGTTATTAACTCAACAAATTAGCTTTACTTTTTATCTTTATATCTGTGATTTGTTCTTAGAACAATATAATTCCAAACCATCTCCAATAGTTAATACAAAAGGTAGTGCTATTTTTACAATGTAAATATTTATAAAGAAATGGATCCGCCAGAAAAAAAACTATTCTAAAACTATAATCCATTAAATTATATTACATGTCAAACTCAACTTGAGGTTTTTACTTTTTTAACTTAATGCTAACATTCCCTATGTAAATCTAAATTAGTATTTGTTTCAGAAAAGTCAAGGATACACGTTAATTAGAAAAACATCCCGGTTATCCCGCATTGAGACTGTGAGCAGTGAGCGCTCTCTAAATAATGAAGAGTCCTACAAGCGTTTCTCTTAACTAATATAATATTTGTATTTTACACTCATTTTTATATTATAAATTGTATTTGAGTCAAATACCTTTGATAGAAAAATACTCGCATTTTATCTCGCACCACTTGTGTATTTAATAGCATCTATTTGTTTTTCCACGCCAATAAAATGTAAAGTAAATGATTTGATCAGTAAGTATAATCTCCCTTGCAATCAATGTTTGTTTTTAATAGAATTGGTGTATCAGATGATAAAATATTTTATATAAAACAGGTTTTATCTGTAGAAGAATAGTTTTTAGAAATAGTATGATCGATGATGTATTATAAGGAACTGCATAGGACATAGCTAACCCAATACATCTACCAACAGTAAACTATATATGAACACTTACACTCATCTCCTATTAAGAACGTTAAAATATTACATAAATAAAAGGTGGCACAAGACAATCCATTTCGAATGCCACACTCATAATTGGCGTGTTGAACGTTATATTGGAACACCATGCATGTGGGTTTGATCAAATTTGAGAATTATGTTTTTAAAATAAAAACTACAGTTCGAGGATATATTGTAGGTTTCAAGACTTAATTTACACGCCAAAAATTAAACTGTAAGTTCAATTGATAGCTATGGAGATGGTTAATCGAAAAAAGAACAGTAAAAGTCCTTCGTGTGATCTAATAGTCTACTAAATAGGTTTCTTACCTCCGTCAATAATCCAAAATGTTTAACATATAGGCATGACCTATGTGTTAAACATTTTGGACTATTGACGGAGGTAAAAAACCTATATAGTCTTGAACATAGTTAGGGGCTAATAAAAATGAGTTTGAATAAATAATCTACGTTGGACCACGCTTGTTTTGTAGATCTAACCGTCCTTTTTAAAACAATGAAATATATAGTCTCACCACTTATAATGAACTACGAAAGTTTTACAATGAACAAACATGAACGGTTCCTCGAGGAGTAGTCGTTCAATCTAAAGGTTCCTGACTTGGTATTTGTGTTTGGTACATTTCCGATGTGCCCCGTAAATGGCAATTTAAGCTCTGCTCGGATCTGAGATTTACGGAATGGCTGAGTTAAATAGCATAAAATCGAAAAATGATAACAATATTAAACAGTAAACGGAGATCTACAACTCCCAAACTCTTAAGAGTCCCCTGTCCATACAGGGGAATTAAAATGAAACATATGTTTGTAGAAGTAATATTATGTAATTATATAACCGTCAACCCATTAGACGGTTTTCTAAAACCTTTACTGTGACAGTGTTTTTATACCAAAAAATGTGTCCCTGCCAGGATCCTTAAATGTGTATAACATGTTTTTTTATAAAGCACCGAGTTATTAGTGAATTTGATATAGAAAAGTGAACTATTAGCATGACCCGCACGGTGATACCTAAGCCCAGAACCACCATAAAAGTTCCTAACGTGACCCCCTGAACACGTTTTGAGGGGTCTCTAAAAAATGTATATATATATATATATATATAAACATATATATCTTTATATTTATATAACTTTACATATACATATGTGTTCGCAATCTGGCGGTCGCAATTTTTGTCCGATTTACTTCAAATTTGGTAGAGACATTCCTTTTTAGCGAATTTCCCCTATAGGGAAGAAGCTATTACCGTAGGTGGCATGGTAAGACTTAAGCCCAAGACCATGATAACTTTTTGTTTTGAGGTCCACAGATGCCAAAAACACCATTCGTTCAAATTTATATATATGTATATATATATATATATATATGTATGTATATATATATGTATATATATATATATATGTGTGTCCGTTACCGCGATAACTTTTGAAAGAAACGCCCCATTTTGATGAAATTTGGCACAAATGTGTAGAGTAACATTTATGACTTTAATTTCGAAAACCAGATTGATCGGACAATGGGAAAGGGGTTTTATGGGGGTTTTAAATTTTTCAAAAATCAGTTTTTTGAATTTTTCCCCCTACAATTTTAAAAACACTCAATTTTAGTTTTATCCATTTTATAGAGCTTAAAAAAACAAATAATTTTGTATTTTGAATCATTAACCTAGGTTAAGTGGTTGCGGAGAAAATCCAAAAAACGTGTTCATAAAATCTCCCATGTTAATCTTATGGGAAAATGGTTGTTTACTTTTCCTCAATTAATTTTACTGTTAACTTCACATTTACTTTTACCAATCAGTTTAGCTAAACAAAACAATCATTTTGGTGTTTAAATTGTGATTCTAAGTCCAACCGTTGCCGAGTAATTCAAAGTGCTAAACACAGTCCGTTGTCCAATGTTATCCTTATGGAGAATATTTAAAATTTTATATCTCTATTATTAATGAATGAATATTGATGAAACTTGGTATGTGGCTTCACCTAGTACTGGTATATTGATATTTGCACAAAAAATTAATTTTTTGTTGATCATCCTCTTAGCAGCAAACCTGCATCCTCATCCCTAATGTTATTCTTATGGAGAATACGTAAAGCTTTATATCTCCCTTAATTATGAACATAAATCATTAAAACTTGGTATTTAGCTTCACCTGGTTGAGTTATATTGATAATTGCAAAAAAAATTTCATCTTCCTTGTTGCAGCAAACCTGCGTTCTCAGCCCTAATGTTATTCATATGGAGAATAAATAAAATGCTATATATCACTTAGTTATTTATGTATTTTTATGAAACTTGGTAAGTGGCTTTATGTGGTAGTAAGAAATATATTCATGCATAGGAAATTCGCTGAGTACGCAGGTTTGCTGTGACGGGGGTATAGTTCTTGCTAAACCCAAATTTTAGTTTGCACCATTGAATTCAGCTTAAAACCAAACAATTCAGTATTCTGAGAAATCACTTCACTTGTTCAGCGGGTCGCGTTAGTTTGACAGCGCCTTCTATTTCAGTTGAGGTTGACGGAAATACACGCGTGTATTGCAGGTTTTTATTCAAGTTTGTAGGGGCTGGTCATTGAACTAGCGTGATGACCTTGAGACCGACCTTGCCACCCTTCCCCCTGGCGCTAAGACTGCCGTTATCTCCATTTTATCGCTTCATTCATTCTATTTTCCTGGAATTTAATAATTTATCCGTTCTCTTTAATTTAATTATATTCAGTTTGAATTAAATGCCAGTTTTCTTTGATTTTATTAGCGAATTTCCCCTATAGGGAAGAAGCTACTACTGTACCGTTGTCGGCATGTTAAGACTTAGGCCCGGGACCATGATAACTTTTCGTTTTGAGGTCCCCAGATCCCAAAAACACCATTCGTTCGAAACTATATATATATATATATATATACATATATATATAAATATATATATGTGTGTGTGTGTGTGTGTGTGTGTGTGTGTGTGTGTGTGTGTGTGTGTGTGTGTGTGTGTGTGTGTGTGTGTGTGTTTGTGTGTGTGTGTGTGTGTGTGTGTGTGTGTGTGTGTCCGTGGGTGCGATAACTCTCGTAAAAATGGTCCGATTTGGATGAAATTTGGTACAAACGTGTAAAGCATCATTTATGACTGTAAGTTCGAAAACCAGACAGATCGCTCTATCCAAAGTGGTAATTTGGGGGGGGGGGGTTTGTACCCCAAAAATGGGTTTTTTGAAGTTTTTATATGTAATAATTTAAAAAGTATAATTTTCGTTTTCACCATTAGATTCAGCTTAAAAAAGCACACAATTTGGCGTTTTGATCTTTTCTCTACGTCAAATGGTTACAGAGATATTGAAAGTGCTAAACACAGTACGTTGTACAATGTTATTCTTATGGAGAATAAGAACAATTTTATATCTCGCTTATTTATGAACGGATACTAATGAAACTTGGTATACGGCTTCATCTGGTTGTGGCCTATTGTTATTTACACAAAACAGCAATTTTTACCGATTTTTCCCGTAGCAACAAACCTGCGTACTCAGCCCCTATGTTTTTCTTATGGAGAATAAGTAAAATGTAATTTCTCCCTTGGTTATGAACATAATTTAATGAAACTTGGTGTGTAGCTTCACCTTGTTGAGTTATATTAATATTTATAAAAACAACCTTTTTTGTGTTCCTTGTTGCAGCAAACCTGCGTACTCATCCCCCATGTTATTCTTATGGAGAAAAATCAAAATTATATCGCATATTTATGATTGTATATTGATGAAACTTGGGATGGTTTCACCTAGGTGATTTATATTGATATTTGCATGAACACCCCTATTTTGTTTTCCCTGTTGCAGAAAACTTACGTACTCATCCCCAATGTTATGCTTATGGAGAATAATTAAAATTGTATATATCGCTTGTTTGTGAATATATGTTTATGAAACTTAATATCCAGCTTTATGTGGTATTAAGTATTATTATGCATTGGAAATTCGCTGAGGACGCAGGTTTGCTGCGACGGGGGTATGTTAATCTTATGGGAATACGGTTTTTAGATTTTCCTCAGATAATTTCACTAAAAACTCCACATTTCTTTCTACCAATCAGTTTAGCTCTACAAAACAATCATTTTGGCGTTTTAATTTTTGTTTTATGTCCAACCGTTGCAGTGATATTCAAAGTGCTAAACACAGTACGTTGTCCAATGTTATCCTTATGGAGAATAAATAAAATGTTATATTTTGATTATTTATGTATGTATATTGATGAAACTTGGTATGTGGCTTCAACTAGTGGTATATTGACAATAGCACAAAAAAGTTTTTTTGTTGATTTTTTCCGGTAGCAGCAAACCTGCATACTCGGCCCCCATGTTATTCATATGGAGAATAAGTAAAGTTTTATATCTTCCTTAGTTAAGAACCTAAATTAATAAAAATTGGTATGTAGCTTCACCTGGTTGAGTTATATTGATAATTGCAAAAAAACACATATCTTATATTCCTTGTTGCAGCAAACCTGCGTACTCATTTATAATGTTATTGTTATGGAGAATAAATAAAATGCTATATATAACTTATTAATGAATGTATTTTTGAGAACCTTGGTAAGTGGCTCTGGGTAGTAGTGATACCCATATATTTGCATTGGAAATTCGCTGAGTACGCAGATTTGCTGCGACGGGGGTATTATAATCAGTTGGGGGCAAAACAATCGGAAAACTCTAACCCCCTTTTTTGGTGATTTTAAGTTTTCAAATTTTGAGTTTTTGGGCCCAAAAAGGGTCAGAAAAGCTCCGAATGTACACTTATTGCACAGTACAGTATTTTACGTAAAAATCCAAAGATTCTAAGCCCTCCCTCATCATTCTAGCACAAGTACTTACCGAGTTATTAAAGAAAATGTTAATTGTCAAAATACAGTACGTTGTCTTAAGGGGATTTTTCACTGGAAAAGGCTATTTTTCATATCTTAATATCGTTTTATCACCCCCAATACCCCTATACCAAATTTTCATCCCGACTATACCCCCTTCAAACTCTATAATGTACAACATTGGCATCCTATTAGTGAATTAAAATATAACCAGGAGAATCAGAACAGCCAAAGAATAACACTTTTCAATTTAAACAAAAAATGTATCCAGTGTCAGTTAAAACCCTTTATTTGATCTTTTTAAGGTTTTAATGCAGAAATTCACTTCCCTCTCGTCAGCGTGCTGCGTGCGATCTCGTTTATTTATTTATGTTAGTAGAATCCAACAAAGGGTTTTGTGTTTTCAAAAAACCTTCCATCCAAAGGGAGGTTGTGTTGTCAATGGTTTAGTATTCAGAAAATAAACCGACATTTACTTGTCATCGGTTATAAATAAATCAACTTTATGGAAGTCGCTGATAATATATATTTAAAAACGAATATTAAATTCAAAACACATCTTTTACTGAGATCTAGATAAAATTTAAAGGTAATGTTTCAAAACCGGAGTTTCCACTGCTATTAATGTATTATAAACAGGAAAACATTACAATAGTTGATTGTTTTATGACTCCCATGGATCACCGCGGGCTTGGTAATGGGCACAAACGGATCCATTATTTGTAACTTTGAAAAATAAATATCGTTATACTAAACTAGATAAAACAGGATGAAGCACAACCAACTGTACAATGATAACTTATTTCTTAAAACTGTCTAATGGGGGGATCCCCGTTTTGTATCGGGAATTTTGCTATAGTGTATTCTAATTTTCATACCTGCAGAGATTTTTGTATACAGTCAACACAACTGGCCCCTAATTTGTATATTGTCTCTAAACCTTATACGTAATTTTAATGTATTTTATTCCTTGTTTTTTAGACTAACTTAACAAATTGCAGCTTATAATACTTATTAAAATAGACGGAAAATTCGTACATTTCCCACAATCCTCAGTTCCCAGTTAACAGATGATTTGTTAATTGTTCGTAAATTTAGTAATAACGTTACGATTTCGAAACACAAAAATCTACTTTTATGGTAGATTTAGAAAAAGGAGCGAACTAGGAAAGCATATGTATCTGCACCATTTTGTATTGATTACGGAAATAATTAAGATTGGAAAGGTTAAAATAACGTATTATTTACTGATTTATTACTATGAACCTTAGAAATTTGGAATAATTTGTATTACTCGTCACAATATGAAAAAGTAGCGGAAAATGTAATGTTTTTAATGTAACCCAATTGGCAGAGTGAGAAAATACAAATACTTTAAATCGTAATTGATAGACATTTTGTAACATTTAGGATACATACAAAAAGTTCTTAATTTAAGAGGCGCTTTATTCCCTCCCAGAGTTATTTGATTGAGAGAAACTAATGTAATAACACTTCGTTATATGCACTAATGGCTGTTAAGTTTTTTTTTTTAGTTTGCTGCATAGGTTACAGTGAATTGCAGAGTATTTGATAAGGTCGAACATCTTGTAAACACACCTACCTGGTTTATAATTAAAAATAGCTTATATAATATTATAATTAGCTTTAAATTGTCTTAGGAATTCATGTTGCATTTATTTTTTGTTTGTTTGCTTTATAGACGCCATTCTTGTACACTACTCTACTATATGGCGAATAAAGTATTTTGACTATGTCTATCGCCATGCAAATTATTGAGTTGTTATGTAGCTTTACAGTGCAAACACTTTATGAAATTTATAAGGATATATTTGGACGCTACTTTTATTTGGACGCTAGCAACAGTTGTATCGGCGGGACGTGTCTCCTACAGTGTAGTATGAGCTCGTAGGTGGTAGTGCCGCTTGATACACTGTGCGCTAACAGGGTCACCAGCTACAATAACGTGTACAGTCCAGAGATGACTGGTCTGCGAACCTCAGTCTGCCACTGGTGGAGCTTTTCCTTCACAAACCGGCTGTTCAGCTCTCCTAACTCTCCGGTTTATCTAATGAACAGTCTGTGATAATCTTATCGGCTCATTACTCTAGCAAACCTCAGCTCGCAAACAAGTCAGCTCGTGCCATGACGGGTTACAAGGAATGCCAAGTTTACTGATCTACTTACTGTTAACTTTGGTATCGAAGGAGATCGCTCTGCTGATCATTCCGAGCTCGGAGCGGTCCCATCCGGCAATACGAGCCTCGAAATCACTCCAGGACTCTAGGTCTGCGAGAGCGGTGCAGTCGCGGCCCCTCCGGGATCCCAGCTCCTCCTTGGTGATGTTGCGCTGCGTCGATACGCTAGGGGCGCGGTCGGACATGAAGTCGGTGGTGGACGTCAGGTAGATGACGTACCCGAGGGGGCTGCCGCTGGGGGGTGGGGACCAACATAGCATCGCCCACTGGTCACCCGTCTGCTCCACGGCCAGCTCTCTCGGGGCTATCATCAGATTACATTGTAAATTTGCAACTCAGGTTGGCTGTCAAAGAGGGCGGGGACAAACGCAGCCACGCCCACTGGTCACCCGTCTGCTCCACGGTCAGCTCTCTCGGGGCTGTCACCAGATTACATTGTAAGTTTGCAACTCAGGTTGGCTGTTAAAGGGGGCGGGGACCAACGCAGCAACGCCCACTGGTCACCCGTCTGCTCCACGGTCAGCTCTCTCGGGGCTGTCACCAGATTACACTGTAAGTTTGCAACTCAGGTTGGCTGTCAAAGAGGGCAGGGACAAACACAGCAACGCCCACTGGTCACCCGTCTGCTCCACGGTCAGCTCTCTCGGGGCTGTCATCAGATTACATTGTAAGTTTGCAACTCAGGTTGGCTGTCAAAGGGGGCGGGGACCAACGCAGCAACGCCCACTGGTCACCCATCTGCTCCACGGTCAGCTCTCTCGGGGCTGTCATCAGATTACATTGTAAGTTTGCAACTCAGGTTGGCTGTTAAAGATCAATCGTTTTACTACAACTGAGAAGCACCTGAAACTGTGTGGGTTACCAGCTAATAGATGAGGGGAGGGATCAAGTTGGACCCCAATATCAGATTGATACAGTGTCACCAACTTAGATAATCGCTTCTATTCTGGAGCTTAGTAGTTATATACATAGTTTTTATTTTGCTAGAAAAACTATCCCGAAAGTTGGCCAAATAAAACTTGGTTCAAATTAGCATCTTAAAAAAAAACGTTAATTATTTCCTGGATAATATTTAGTAAAAGTACACCTACTAAACAATAATTTGCATAAAACTCATGATTTAAAACTACCTAAATAGCCCTTATTGAAAATGAATCCCAAGCAGGGAATGTCCCGAGGGCAAATAGTACTGTTTCGACTGGAAAAACAATATGAAAGGCGATATTTGGTAGAAAGTCATGTTGTACTCAAGCTATGAACTTTGTGAACTAAAGAAATGTATAACTCTTGACGCCTCGTTGGCACTATTAATTAAGCCGAGTTAACAAAGCTGTTTGAGAAAATCTCAGTAAAAAGAGCGCCTTGGGACTCGGCACTCGCAAATCATCCGGTGTCAACGGCGAAGTCGACCGCGGGGCAACAGAGGAAACTCATTTGTCTTTCTCGAGCCGCGCTAAAAACCAGCTGACCGAATGTTTTGTATGGGATGTCTTCGTGCTCATTAACATTTCTATGATGTTCTTTGTCCTTTAGACGAAAGCTCGCAAAACTATTCATTTAATTTAACTGGTAAAGTAATCTACAAAGTAACTTTTTCAACTATATTCTTTCTTTTAAATAAATACATAATGTTGTTCAAAATTATACATTTTACAGTCTTTATTTATTTTGACGTCTTTGTTTGAAGAAAACTTCTATGTCTCCATGTTAATCGTACTGTGTATGTAAAATTGATCTGTTGGAATCAAGAATGCAAATTAATCAAAAATCATGTTTTTAAATAATTATTTTTTTATATTTCGTAAATACTCGGAATGGTTTTGGAACATATGACCACCTACCACTTTTAAAGGGAACATAATATAGTAAACTAATTCCCGATACAATTACTTACTTTAAACCTGCAAACTGGCCCATAATAGGCCTATAACACGGAAACTGGGCTTTTTCAATGTGCATTATTGAGATTTTTCAAACTCCTGTACACTATACCTGATAATGCAAGAAATAAAATTTGTATGCAGACTGCTTGACTTTATAGCGCTAATTATAATAGAAAAAATCCCATTAGCATGTTATAGAATTTTAAAGTTGACAAGAAATTACGTAAGGTCTCATGAAAGAGATAATTGTATTCTGATATGTCCAATTGGCGATTTCCAACTATCAACTGATAAAATTCACAGCATCCAGGTGATATAAAATATCAAGACAAAAATTAGTTACTGCTGTTTCTGTACTAGCGGGGTTAGACGGACCATTAGTATTCATCTGTAAAACCTTCCGAGCAGGGTGAGCTTGTTGAGATCAATAGAATGTTTCGTTAGGGTCTGCATACTATGACTGTCGTTTCGGTTCTTTGATTATCTACGAAACAGCTAATGTAGTCACAAGGACATCATTTTGAACTAAGAAGATTTACATATTTTACCATATTAGTTATATTTGTACAAAACCTGTATATACATATTAGTCATCGTACGAAATATCTAAATTTCCAAAAGTTCACTAAGCTTTAAAAATATGTATCCTATTTTAATACAAAGTTGAAACGCTAAGTTCAGTGACTAATGAACCGATTTACAAGATTAATGTGTCAAATTAAAGGGGATAATGCGTAGATTTGCCGAATTTCCTCAGAATTCACGTTCGTTCTTAGGGCTACGTCCCACAGCCCTTCAAAAGTTGCAATGCTAATCTTGTAGAAGAACAGTAATCATTTAAATTGAGCATTTGACAGCTATTGACGAGAACAAAACATAGTACAGGATCAAGAACAGCTGTTTTAAGCTAATTTCGTGATGCCATCATCATCATTGTTTTTGGATTAGGAAACCCCAGCATAGCTGCTAGGCATGTCTTCCACAAGCGGGAATATTACGCATGTTAACGGAAGTATAGGTTATAGCAGGAAAGGAAAGGGTGGGATGGGACGGCAGCCAAATCGACCCTTCAGAGGGCCAACTCCCGTGCCCCTGTGTTAGCTGGAATGAGGCTCTCAAACAGGGGACCCGCATTCTGCCCTCCAACTGGCCAACTCAACTGACAGGGTATCCATGTACCACAGCCAGGGACCATACATTCTCAGGTTGGGGCCAAACCCGGCGTTTCCGTCCCCAGCCGCTGCAAGTGGAGGGACCAAAGGTGAAAGGGAAGTTTTTCATAAAGGACAGCCAAAAGACTTACCATATATATATATATATATATATATATATAAATGAAGACAACTTCATTTTCTGTACCTAATGTCAGCCTCAAAACTGGTATAGACTTGTGTTAAGGTTGTCCTCGTGATGCCATTCTAGAAGTTAGCTTAAAACAGCTGATCTTGCTCCTGTACTGTGTTTTATTTCTTTCAACAGCTGTCAAATGCTCAATATATATGATTACTGTTCTTGCATAAGATTAACCTTGCAGCTTTTGAAGGACGAACTAAGAACGAACGTGAATTATGAGGAAATTCGTCAAATCTACGCATTTTCCTCTTTAATTTGACACATGAATCTTGTAAATCGGTTCAGTAGTCACCGTCAAATTGTGACGCCATTCTAAATTTAAACTGCTAGAATTCGAGCAGCTGGATTAGCTAGTTCTTAACAAAATACAAAGTTATTAAAGTATTAAAATTAGCATGCGACTTGTTGTATAGTAAATAATTGTCGTGTACCTGAAATTATTTTGACGTTGATGGTAAGCTTAGAGCGTGCAGAGCGACGGGGGGAGCCACCGTCGAAGGCGAGGAGGTTGACGGTGAGGCTGCGGTCCCTGGGGTGGAGGTTCTCTCGGAGGGAGATCACCCCGGTGGTGCGGTTGATGCCCACAACCCTGGACTGAGCGTAGTAGTACACCTCAGAGTTGTATGGCTGAGGGTCGTTGTCCACCGCTTGGACCTTGATTATCTCCGTCCCCACTGGAGCTATCAGCTCCACATCCACCCTGAAAACCCCTCGGTCGTGTGATTCTCGTTCACACACTGGACCAGAATTTTGAGATGTTGGATTTGTTCAAACGGCTGTAGCCAAACCGCCACCCGTTTTTGGTATATTTGAAATAGCTAAACCGCCACCCTCATCAGTGAGGATTAGGAAGGGTCAACTCTCAAGATCAAAAATCACCAAATCGCTACCCCCGCTTGGACAGGTAGTCGATGTCTGGAAGCTTCAGATGTGGGAACGGGAATTGTGTGGGGTTTGTCTCCGCGGTATCCATGCGATAGATGTGGGAACGGGAATTGTGTGGGGTTTGTCTCCGCGGTATCCATGCGATAGATGTGGAAACGGGAATTGTGTGGGGTTTGTCTCCGCGGTATCCATGCGATAGATCTGGGAACGGGAATTGTGTGGGGTTTGTCTCCGCGGTATCCATGCGATAGATGTGGAAACGGGAATTGTGTGGGGTTTGTCTCCGCGGTATCCATGCGATAGATCTGGGAACGGGAATTGTGTGGGGTTTGTCTCCGCGGTATCCATGCGATAGATCTGGGAACGGGAATTGTGTGGGGTTTGCCTCCGCGGTATCCATGCGATAGATGCCTATTTCCGTTGGTTACAGTCTGTTCTAGCAAGTTAAACAGTTGACGGTTTTATAAACACACTTTACATCAATATCAAAAGCAATTATAATGGAAGAGAGTTATTTTTCCACTTCCTGAAAATTAAAAATCGTCTTAATTAATTGCAGCAGACTAGACTAACTTTTTAAGCAAGTGTCAGTGACACCATCAATAGTTCGAAGCAAAATTACAATCTCAAGCACCTGGCTATAATATAATCTTGTTTTATATAAATCGGTTATTACTACACTGGTAAACACTGGTTGAATATTAGATTCTGTTTGTTAATTATTCATGAAGTACGACTAATATAAATTACCAACATATTTTTCAAAAGGCATTTTTTTAATATTGTTCAGTTAACCACTATATCACACAAATTTCCATTATGCGTCGTGATATAAAACATATTTCCTTTGGTTCATTGTGATTGATTTTTATCGGAGGAATACTTACCACAGGGTTGACAATGAATTTTTAATAGGAATATCACCGAGGGATGACCGGGAGTACAAAATTCCCGTTTTTCCCTCGTCTTCGGTGGCTCTCTGGCGAGCGGGGGTAGCGATAAGAATCTTGCGACTTGACTTTTCCTAACCCTCCCTAATGAGGATGGCGGTTTAGCTATTTCAAATAAACCCAAAAAACGGGTGGCGGTTTGGTTGTTCCCGTCCAAACAAAGCCACTAAGCACGTCACTCGTAATGGGGATTTGAATCACATCACAGTGAATAAAAGGAAGTGAACTTGTAGGGCTGGAAAAGGTAGAATGGAACGGAGAAGATACTTGGGTTTAACGGATTCCCAGTTGGCTTAAACAGGAAGTTGGCACCCAGGGATCTCAGGGGATCTACGAGCTAGTCAAATATTCTGTATAAAGTATAATATGCCTGTAAACACATTGAGCATAAAACATGTTTAATACCTCCGTATAATTTTTTACTCAGGTTTCATTAACATGTAAGAACAAATTGCAACAATTTAGTTGAAATCAAGCAGTTTTGGTTAATTCTTAGTTGTAATAATATATATTAGATGAAGTTATTTTTTATAAGACATCTTTATACCCTTTGCCTCACGCAGTTCCATTTTACCTTAGCATTTGATAGTTGTAAAGTAAGTAAGCAAAACTTCCTTCCTTCGTATTTCACTTGAGTCATAGTGTTCAAAGTTTTTACAGCAGGGCAAGGTAGAATACCCTACTTAAGGTAGAATGCCTCCTTAACACAAGTCTGGGCTTCGCCCTCACTAAGCACTGATTGATTTATGCGGCAAATATGTTATTTTTTTAATACAATTACACAATTTTGTGTATTCTATCATGGACTAAAGACTATTTTTCCGCCAGCACAGGCTTCGAATTAGAGATTATGTCACAATGTCTTCACATGCCGAGGTTGTCCCTATTATAAAGAAAAAATATTTTTACAACTTAACAGCTCATTATTACAACTTCTTCATGAATATAGTTATCTTTTTTCTAACATATGAACTTTTAATTTTTTTACTAACGATTTCATGACGTACTATGAGCTGGTTATTGGAAATAATTTAAATGTTGAACTGTGAAACTAAAAACATCAGAATTTCAATAAAAATATGTTTTAATTAAAAAGCCTTTCTGTATCAAAGACCTGACGATGATATATTTGATACAGAAAGGCCTTGTCAAGTAAAAATGTATTTTTATTGGAATTTTGATGTTTTTAGTTTTACCGTTCAACATTTTAACTAACGATTTATCGCTTCAATATATCAAGGGTGATAATTTATACTTGTCTAGTACTTCTATTGGCTATATAAGTTGTATTATGGTATTTTATAAGTTAACTCTTAACAAAATACATTACTGATATTCATGGTTTAAGCATTATTCAAAATAAAACTATGAGGGTAAAGTTATACAATAATATTAGGTTGGGAAATATACATTACTACAGGAGTTACGTATACATACAGATCACAGAACTATTAAATGTAAATCACGACTTACAAATGTGAGAGCTGGGAGCTTAGATCAAATGTATATTTGATATAATATATAAATATATGATCTCTCAATTGTATCATATCAGGTAGGGCCCAACAGAGACAATTTATAACAATAAAAGCTATAAAATTAATCATACTCGTAAACTTCATACCAATTCCACAGTGTCATTTCCTTTAAAAACAGCTACGAGAGTCCATAATTTGGAAACCATAATTGCATTTCCGGTTTGTCAAATAGATCTTTGAAATGGAAACGGCAGGTTTAATTGACTCTATACTTTGATATTCATTTGCTTGGTAATTGAATAACTAAGTAAATAACTGCATTGTGCCGTTATAAGATTAATTTGACACCGCGTATTCAACACGGGTTGTTTAACATCACGGTATTTGTTAATTTGACACTAATATGAGAGTAATTTGACTATGTGATTAATTCGCTTTTAACTGGCAAATATCATTTATGCGTTTGCCTAAGACTTTTATGTGTTATGTTTTTAACGTTTATAGTAGAACATAATATACAACACTGATACCGATTCTAAGGTAAAGCTTGTCAAGTAAAATTTGTATCCTAATTAATTATAGTACTTCAAATTCTATCACACTTTAGAATTGATTTGTTTCACCATTGGCCAAAATCTTGATTTTGACACGGAAAAAATCAGAATTAAACTTTTAGAGTTTAATATTTTACTTTGTAACTCCAAACCCTTTATCCCGCTAACATTGTTGTGGAGTAATATACAAGTGAACTACGATTCGCATTTCATCATTGTCTTGCCTTGCAGAGTTATCACTGTATTGTTTGGGATTATTTTTTCCCACAAATTAACCAGAAAGGATACGGTTTTTTTGCTATACCACTTACCTCAACCAGTGGGTTTATATCTACTAGAGGGGACATGCAATGCAAATGAATGTTAGAGACTTGTCGACGTAGTTCCGTCTTACGCCGCCAGGGATCGCCGCGGTTTTGTTCTTCATATTTGTAAGGAATGTTTTTGTAGAGATTTTAAGATGTTTAAACAAACTTTTTTTATGATGGTTATGATGGTTTGTGTGATATTTTGTTTACACGGGTCGGGTACGGCGGACGAGTTAACTCGGCCTAACGATGCCGCAGATGACGTTAGTTATCTTAATATGACGCTAGATCGCAGCACTGCGGTTACTAACTCTGGCTTCCGTAAGGTGTCCCCTCTAGTAGATATAAACCCAATGCCTCAACTAAAATCGTAACATAAGGTTTGATCAAAGGAACGGTGGGTTGTATAAAAAAGTTTACCATTAATAAAAATTTTGAAAACAAATGACACTCAGAATTAAAATTCTTAATAATACTCGGTCTAATTATTTGAGGCTGCAATTTAGTTTATAATGGCCACATTCTTACGGTACACATACTACGGTTGGATATGGACAATGGAAGCTGGATCACACACAAGTATTAACTACAAATCACTCACTACATTGAGGTTCGGCTGTCAAGTCTACTAGGGTTAGGGGAGGGGTTTGGGGGTTAGAGGGAGCTAGGGGGGGGGGCTAGGAGTGACAGTGGCGCAGCGCCTTGACCGATACGGGAAACTCAATTGACAATCTGTATCGGACCCGAGGTCCTAGGTAATGTATAAAACCATACTAACTTGTAGTTTTGTGAGCGGAAGTGGGGCGGGTATTTGTTGTACTCCGTGACGCGGATGGACAGTTCGGAATACTCCGTCTCTCCGTTGCTGTACGCTGCCACCATCACGCTGTACAGGGAGCCTGTGGGGCGGTCGATGTACCTAGGGTCACATAACAATATACCAGCGATATGCTTATAACAAAGTTTATAAAAGGACATGTTCTAATATTCTGGAATTTCATAATTCTACATAATTGTTCTCCTACCTACTCCCTCAATATACTCGGCATTGAATCATTCAATAAATTATCGTATTCAATAACGTCCTAAGGATATTAATAAAAAATACATATACAAGATTGTGTTTACCATTTTGGAAACGAGATGGGTAACACAATAGGTTTTACCTCTTCGTGGTAAGGTTTCCGGATTCGGCGTGGATCTGGAAGTACTGAGCGTCGCTGGTAGGCACGGAGTCGCCCAGGAGGCGATAGAAGGGGGTGATGTTGGGGTCGTCCACATCGAAGGCGCGCACCCTGGCCACCAGAAGCCCTGACGGCGCCGCGGCGTACACACGGGGCTCGTGCTCCATCCGCGAAAACCGTAGCCGTCCTGCAGAATAAAACACGTTCATTACAAATGTCACCCTTGGATCTTAGTTTCAAAGAGTTGGTTCTTCTACCTGCGATTAAACCGTATTTAAAAAAAAAATACCCCGTTGCAGCAAACCTGCACACTCAGCTAAATGTTATTTCCCAAAGTCATGAACTGTCACCAAAGCATATTCGTAAATAAGCGAGACATGACATTTAATTTATTCTCCATAAGAACAACATTAGGACTGAGTTTGCAGGTTTGCTGCATCAAGGACCACAAAAGTCGGGTTTTATGCAAATACCAATGGATCACCACCAGATGAAGCAACATACCAAGTTTTACCAATTTATGTTCATAAACAAACAAGATAGCACATGTTTATTATTATCCATAAGAATAACATTATAGCTAATGAGTACGCAGGTTTGCTGCCATAGGAAACAAAACAAATGAGTTTTGTATGCAAATATCAGTAAACCTCAACCATATAAAGCCACATACCAAGTGTTGTTAATAAATGTTCTATAATAAGCAAGATATAACATTTTACTTATTCTCTATAAGATTCACATTGAACAACCGTGTTTAGCACTTTCAATATCTCGGAAACCAATTGACAGAGCGATTATCAAAATACCAAATTGTTTTTTTAAAGCTGAATTTAATAGTGCAAACTAAAGTTTGGCTTTGAAAATAATTATATGTAAAAAGTTCAAAAACAAAATGTTTGGGGTTCTAACCCCCCTCCCCCCACAACCACCCTTTTAATGGTGCGACCTGTCTGGTTTTCAAATTCATGAAAATAGATGCTGCCTAACACGTTTATACAAAATTTCATAAAGAATTGACTTTTTATACGAAATTTATCGTGCCTACGGACACACATAAAATAACTATAATATCTACATATATTTATGAATTTGAACAAATGATGTTTTGGCATCTGGGGACCTCAAAACGAAAAGTTATCATGATCTCGGGCTTAAGTCTTACATCATACGGTAATAGCTTATTCCCTACAGGCAAAAAATTCGCTAAACAATCATTTTTCTAGAATTTTTCCATTATTTTTGTAAGACGATACACGAAGGATACTCGATAAAATCAATTTTAATCGTAAAACAAGATGATACTAACAGCAAAATGCTTATCAATTTAACTTAAATACATTTAATTAAAATGTAGTTTTATATTCCTTGGCTGGAAAATACTACACTACCAAAGACAGAAACATGAGGAGTACAAATGGGTTATCACCAATGTATTCACCCACCCACTTATTTTAAGGGCTAGTGCGTTTGTAAAAACTTATAATTTTCATAATGGTGAGCCCATTCTAAAAAAATATCCACTCACTTCGATAAATAAAATGAGTGTAATGACTCTTTTTCGCCGTATAAAATTATAGTTCGTGATAAATAAAAGAAATCAGTTTAATATCAGTTTGTTGGAACATGATCTCGCAAAGCACACATTGTTCGAGCAGGAATTGGAACAATTACTTACTACTTGAAGGTGATGTAATTTTAACTCCAGCTGAAGCGAGTGCATTCATCGCATTTATCTTGGCTGAAGTAGTTCTTACTTATCTATAAATTGTGTTAGTTTCGACTTCGCTCCCGTTTCAAGGGTTCGGTACTCGGTCGCCTGTTCGTAGCCGTGCACGTGCTCCATAAGTTTATACGTGTCGTGCGTTTTTTGTCTGGTTAAATATTAATTTTACTCTTACCGACGCAATTAAAATGAATATTTTATTTTGTTGATGGATTTTAGCCTCCGAATTCCTGTAGCGCCGAGTGGCAATCGACTGTTGCTGCCCGATTGCATGAAGTAACAAATTGGATTACTTAATGCAGGTATGTAAACCGCTTTAAGTAATTTACTGATGTTGTGAAAAAAACACAATGGCCTAGTTGTGTACACTGCACACTGTACTCATCGATGGGGTCATCTCCGAAAGGGCCGTAGTTTGAGAATACACTTTTGTATTGCGTTTTGACGGTAAACGGTATACCAGAATCAATGGCTCAGAGGTAAAGAGCCCCAAAACTCAGCCATGGTCAAGCGTAGGTTCGACTCCAGTCGACATCAATGATAATTTTTCACCACTGGCTTGCCCATGTGACTATTTACATTACGGTACCTTGGTGTCTATACATTGCCGCACATGCCTATTGGCCTATGGCGACGGGAAATTGAGGTGTTTTTATATAAAATAAAAAAATAGTATTGTTGTACATTTATACTTCGCTTAAACGATTTATTTTTATTGAAAAACAATTATGAACTGTTAGTCAGAAAATACATGCACAATACACAATACAACACATATCAAGAGTTTGTAATTGTTGCGCCTAATTGTAAAATGCAAAATACAATATAAAAGTAATACACGTAGAAGGGGGTGAGGGGTCAGCGAAAGCGCCTCAGGGAGGGGGAAGGGTCCTCACTCCAAGACCGCTGTGACTCGGTTGCCCTTCTGGCGACCGTACTGTGATATTTAATCACAGCCTTCTAGGGGTACCTCTGTTTTTCACAAAAGGCGGCGGATCTAGACTTGGCGGTCGAAAAATTGCCCGTGAGTTTGGGGAGCAGCTGCTCACGTAGGGTGCTGGGGCGGAGGTGAAGGGCACCAGAATGGCCTGGCACCTGTTAGCAGAGGGCTGAGTCAAGGTGTTGGCTGAAAGGTCTCTGCACTGCCACCTGGAACTGGTATGTGCGCAGCGGTTCCAGTACTGACCTGGGGACGAGTGTAGGAGTTCAACTCCGAAAAGGGCCCAGTATCGGACATTGGTGGGCGGAGTGACATTCACGGAATGGCCGCCAAACTGCAAACTTGAGGAGAAGGGGTTTCAGACACCATGGCTGACGGTAAACATTCGGAACTACCCCAGGTGGGTCGGCGTCTAGGCACTCAATCCCACCCCCCCTCTCAGGGGGGCTTGCCCGTGGATTCTGGGGAGGGCAACCAACAGCTTGTTACTAATGAAACCTGCGTTGTTTCAGTTGCAAGTGGAGGAGGGGCGGCTTTCTCCGGTGGGGATCTGACAGAGACCCCTCGGAGCGCCCCTTCAACTACAATGGACACGGATCTGCTGGAGGAGGCTCATAGGGTCGTCCAGGCGGAGACGGAATCTTCTTCTGACCAGGATACTCTGGGCATCAATGTGAATGCTGTTTCAGGCGACATTCTTGACAACGCCTACTACTTTTCCCTTCCCAAGGAGGAGCGCCGTCGCTTGAACTCGGAGCGACAGCGTCTCAGGAAGGCGAAAAAGAGGGCGGAAGGGAACTGGCTCCCAGAGAGAGAGTACCGGAAGCTCAGGCCCAAGAGAAAGAGGTCTGATGGCACCCCCAGTCCGGCAGGCGGGGGTAATTATCAGGGTGTCTCGCCTTTGCGTAGAGTCACGGGCTCGGAGCATAGGATCGAGGCCCCTGCTAAGAGGCCTCGTCGCTGGGACGTCCGCCCTTCCGGGAGAGCTGACCAGGTTGCTCCTGCGGGCGGTTCGGGTACTGTGGGGTTGACCTTCAAGGAGCAACTCACCTCTAGCAAGCTGGCGATTGTTCCTGTGGAGTTTCCTGACATCAGACTAACTGAGGATGATTGTCTTTTGTTAAGGGGCAAGCTCCTGACGGCTATCAGGTCGAATGGTGGCGCAGTGGGTCCTCTTCAATTTCACAAGGTCTTCTCGGAGCAAGGAGCTCTCGTCGTTGTGTGTGGAAACGATGTAACTAATGCTTGGGTCAAACAGGTCTTCAACGATATGGAGTACCGCGAGGGGGCTAAGGTGATTGTGGGGGACTATAAGGATCTCTTACGTTCTGTCAAGGTCCTCTTGCGGGTGGACGCCTTGGATCTCGCTTTTGATGTGAGTCAAAAGGAAACCCTCAACCTTATTGGTGAACAAAACTCTGGAATTGACACTTCTGTGTGGAGAGTTGTCAGTTGCAGGAAGGAGGAGCTTAGCCGGACCCTGGTTCTTGCGATAGATGAACCAAGTGCTCAGGTTCTGAAGGATAGAGGATGGCAGATCTTTCTAGGGTTATCGAGGGTATCTTTCAGGGTGCTTTCGTGGGCAAACAAGGCTCTCCCTAGTGATGATCAGCCTCATACAGACGAACCTACAACACAGTAAGGCAGCTACTGCTGTTTTTACTGTGACCACGGCTAACAGGGCCGTGGATGTCGCACTGATCCAAGAACCGTGGATTAGGAATGGTAGAATTGCAGGTTTGGGCGCATCTGGTGGCCGAACCATTTGTGGCAGTTCTGCAAACACAAGAGCTAGCATTTGGGTCAGAAATGGGCTTGCTTGCTTTCCGGTTCTTGCACATTGTTCCAGGGATATCGCCACGGTGAGGATGGTGTGTGGGTCTTCTGGGAGACCAATCCTGCTGGCATCAGTGTACATGCCGGGTGACTCCGACTTGGTGCCACCGGCGGAGTTGAGAAGGCTGGTGGACTTTGCGGCCTCATCGGGGATTGAGCTGTTGGTCGGTTGTGACTCAAACTTCCACAACTCTGTGTGGGGGTGTAAGGACACGAATGCTAGAGGTAGGGCACTTCTAGATTATATTGCATCCAGTGGGTTGATGGTTGCCAATATTGGTTCTGAACCAACTTTTCAGAGTCGCATTGGTCAGTCGGTCATAGACCTTACACTGGTTTCGGAGGGGCTACAGGAGAGGATACTGGGTTGGCAGGTATCCCTGGAGCCCTCTCTGTCTGATCACAGGCATATCCTCTTCAAGGTAGGTGACTGCTCTCCTGAATTTCTCTCTTTCAGGAACCCAAGGAGGGCAGATTGGACCTCCTTCAATGAAAAACTGAGGGTAAGATTGGATCCTCAGACCCCTCGGATCAGGGATACTGCTGAGCTTGATCGTGTCGCGGTCCTCCTTGGCGGGGCGATTGTCTCCTCCTTTGAGGAGAGCTGTCCGCTGTCGGGATTTAGGCGCTGCAAGGGGTCGAGTTGGTGGAACTCTGAGCTTGCCAGTCTGCGGAGAAGGGTAAGAGCTCTTTTCAGGAGGGCAAAATCCCGGAACAACTGGGACCGGGATCGATATCACGAGATGTTGACTAAATACAACCTCGCCGTCAGGAGGGCTAAAAGGCGGTCCTGGAACAGTTTTTGCAGCAATGTGGAGAGCATGAGGGAGACCTCTAGGCTCTACAAAATATTGGTGAGGGACAGATCCCTTGAGTTGGGCTCTCTTGAGGGGCCTGATGGGGTGTTGGTCCATCATCCGCAGGAGGTGTTAAGGCTCATGGCCAGCGTGCACTTTCCTGGCAGCTACTTGCTTCAGCAACCTGAATTTGGGGAGGATTCTCGTGCGGCTGGCCGGGCCTGCGCTTCGCGTTGGGCTACGGCCGGTCGGGTGGTGACTCTCAGCAGAATCAGGTGGGCTGTCAATTCTCTCAGTCCCTTCAAGGCGCCGGGTCCGGATGGTGTTAGGCCGGTATGTCTTCAACAGGGTCTTGAAATACTACTCCCAGTTCTCTGTGGGTTGTTCAGAGCAAGTCTGGCTCTTGGACACATTCCATCTTCATGGTGTTCTTCGAGGATTGTTTTCATTCCTAAGCCCGGTAAGGATAGGTATACTGACCCAAAGTCCTTCCGACCCATCTCCTTGTCGTCTTTCCTTTTGAAGACTCTGGAGAAATTAGTGTTAAGGCACGCTTGGGACACAGCCTTGCGGACATCGCCTATTCATTCCAACCAGCATGCCTACATTCAAGGTAGGTCATGTGATTCTGCCCTGCATCAGCTTGTGGGTAGGATAGAGAAGGCCATAGGCTGCAAGGAGGTTGCAGTGGGTGCTTTTCTTGACATCCAGGGGGCCTTTGACATCACTGCAATAGAGGCAGTGTTGCGTGCCGTCAGGGCGCGGGGCCTAGGTGAGGTGATCTGTAAGTGGATCGAGGCTCTTCTTCGAGGTAGGAGGGCTAAGCTTTCGCTTCACGGTGAGACGGTCGAGGTAAGGACGACCAGAGGCTGTCCTCAGGGGGGGGTTTTGTCCCCCTTGTTGTGGAATTTGGTTGTTGATGATCTCATCCGGAATCTCAATGACAGCGGCGTTTTTGCCCAAGGGTACGCTGATGATATCGCTATCATGGTGATAGGTAAGTTCAACAACACAGTCACTGACCTCATGAACTCTGCATTGAGGGTGGTGGGCCGTTGGTGTGGAGAGGTTGGTCTCTCCGTCAACCCTTCAAAGGTTGTTTTGGTTCCCTTCACGAGGAGAAGGAATATTGTGGGGATCGGGCCGTTCAGGCTGCAGGGATCCACCATTGTTCCTCAGGACCAGGTGAAGTATTTAGGAGTCATTCTGGACAGTACCCTTCAATGGGGGCCGCAGTTGCAAAGGGTCATTGATCGAGGCAAGTGGTCCCTATTCGCTTGCAGGCGGATGATAGGTTTGACCTGGGGGCTTAGGCCCAAACTAATGCATTGGCTTTATGTTGCAGTAGTAAGACCGGCGATGACGTTCGGATCCATCGTTTGGTGGACGAAGCTGGAAGCTGGCGTGGCGATGCGGAGGCTTGCGGGCGTTCAGAGGCTTGCAGGCCTACTCGTCACTGGAGCTCTCAGTAGCAGCCCAGGTGCCACTTTGGAGTGTCTCCTTGATCTTTTGCCCATAGACATTCATATCAAGATGGTGGCTAGAATGGGTGCATACCGTCTCCAGTGTGAGAACCTCTGGGTGTTGCCGGGCGAACCACTTGGCCACACAAAGATCATTCAGGTGGTTCAGAGTGAGGTCTTGGACATGCCCTCTGATCATCTTCCCACAACTTTTTCCTTCAGCAGGTCGTTCCGGGTGCGCTTTCCCAGCAGGGACGACTGGAGCGGAGGTGCTTGTCCGCTCCCTCCTGGAGACCGAGTGTGGTTCACGGATGGTTCCAAGTCTAGGAGCGGGTCGGGTGCTGGCATCCACGGGGTGCAGGATGGTGTCAGTCTCGGGGTGCCAATGGGTTCTTTTCCTACTGTGTTCCAGACGGAGATTACCGCCATCATGGAGTGTGCGGGGGAGATTCTGAGGAGGGGTCAAGAGGGCCTCTCTATCAGCATCTTTTCTGACAGCCAGGCTGCTCTGAGGGCGCTGGACTCTTTTGAGTTCAGGTCTAGGGTTGTCTGGGATTGTTACAAAACAGTGTCCTGTGCTGGAAGACGCAACATGGTCACTCTTTGTTGGGTGCCTGGTCACTCAGGGATCGTGGGTAATGAGGTGGCGGACAGGCTGGCTAACGCGGCTGCCTCCCTGGCTCCCATGGGCCCTCCCCCTTTTTGTGGGATATCTCGTTCTTGTGCTTCGCAGGTGATCGGCGCTTGGGCTCGGGATTGTCACAGAAGGAGATGGGCAAGGCTCCCTCTACATAGGGTCAGCAAGCTCAACCTCCAGGGACCATCTCAGCAGGTCACAAGGAATCTCCTGGATCTCAGTAGGCTGGACATTAGGCGGATCACAGGTATGATTACGGGTCATGGTCACCTTAGGAAACACCTCTCTCGGATGGGTGTCTTCAATGGTGACACTGCATGCAGGAAATGTGGGCAGTACGAGGAGACTGCAGACCATCTGCTCTTCGATTGCGATGAGCTTAGGGAGGTAAGGGCTTCAACTCTGGGTTCTATGGTCAGGGGTGGATACCTGCCTCCTGAGGAGCTTGTCGACAGGATGATGCAGTTCATCAGGCTCTTGAACCTGGAGTAGTACTGATACCTTCTCAGTTCGTTCTTTCTTTCTTTCTTTCTTCCTTTCTTCTTTTCGGGGGTGCGCAATAAGCCCAGTGTGGCTGATGTGCCTTGGGACCTAAGTCCGCCCCTTTTGATGATGATGATGATGATGATGATGATACACGTAGAATAATTACCTCAAAATACGTATTCGTCCAAATATTAAGGTATGCATACAAATATCGTTTGGAATACTTTTTAAAACTTTCCTAATACGATTAAAACTTTAAAATTCTACTAAATAATATTTTACAGCAAAAGAATAAAATATATTTACATAACATAAAACTATAAAATATATATTCGTTCAGATATTTAAAGTGTTACACATATACATAATGAGTCTACTTTGGTATACCCTAGCTGCAGTAAAACTCCTCACTCGGCGAATTTCCAAAACAATGTTTTTAAATTCATAGGAAAAAGTAAACACCTCTAGGAAAGGGGGAAAGGGGGGGGGTTGTTAGGTGGGGCTATGTATTACACAAAAATGCTCTGAAGTTTCCAGTATTCCTCAAAAACCAACAGAAGATTTACAAGTTTTAATATTGAGTTAGCTTTTTATTACCTAATTTATAGATGGAATATATTACTTTAATTTAGAACATTATTTGTAACAAAATTAGTTTTATTTCTAATGTTTCTCTTCAATGGATTTTTAAATTGTCCACATACAAAGAATAACTTTGTTTGAACGGAGATCATCACAGGTTTCACGTTCACACCACCAAAGTAGTTCAATAAGGATAAAACAGGCAGCCTGTTTCATTCTTTCCCCAAAACCTCACTGCACCCTATCTGATTCATATTACTATCTGTTTAAGCCACTCAATACTGTAAATTTACTTTCAATACTACAACAGAGTGTTAAGATCATTTTAATTTCAATACTGACAGTGTTTAGTTCGATATTATAGGCAAATAATATATTTAATGATTCCTGTGGTTAAAATGCGGATTAAAAATACGGGAAGTTAATCTAGCACAGTGATAAATACTGACAAAGTAGAAGAGCGTTTTGTTCAGTATGCTCATATTTTGTTAGAAAATATCAAAATTAATTTTCCCCAGTTAGTTCCTAGTCTTTTGTTTGTTTTAGCGAATTTCCCCTATAGGGAAGAAGCTATTACCGTAGTCGGCATGGTAAGACCTAGGCCCGGGACCATGATAACTTTTCGTTTTTAGGTCCCCAGACCCCAAACACACCATTCGTTCGAAACTGTATATATATATGTATATATATATATATATATATATATATATATATATATATATATATATATATATATGTGTGTGTGTGTGTGTCCGTGGGTGCGATAACTCTCGTAAAAAAGGTTCGATTTTGATGAAATTTGGTATAAACGTGTAAAGCAGCATTTATGACTTTAAGTTTGAAAACCAGCCATATCGCTTTACCTTAAGGGGTATTTTGGGGGGGTTTTGTACCCCAAAAATGGGTTTTTTGTGCTTTTTACATATAATTTTTGAAATAGTCAAATTTTAGTTTTTACCATTGGATTCAGCTTTAAAAAACACACAATTTGGTATTTCGATCATTCCTCTACGTCAATCGGTTACCAAGATATTGAAAGTGCTAAACACAGTACGTTGTCTAATGTTATTCTTATGGAGAATAAGAACAAAATTATATCTCGCTTCTTTATGAACGTATACTGACGAAACTTTGTATACGGCTTTATCTGGTTGTGGTCTATTGTTATTTGCTCAAAAAAATAATTTTTTGCTAAAGGTTCCCGTAGCAGTAAACCTGCGTACTCATCCCCCATGTTATTCTTATGGGTATTAATCAAAATGGAATACATCGCTTATTTATAAATGAATATTGATGAAACTAGGTATGTAGCTTCACCTAGTTGATTTATATTGATATTTTCATAGAAACCAGTTGTTTATGTTCCTTGTTTCAGCAAACCTATGTACTCATCCCCAATGTTATTCTTATGGAGAAAAATTAAAATTGTATATATCACTTATTTGTGAATATATTTTTATGAAACTTGGTATGCGGCTTTATGTGGTATTAAGTCATATATTATGCATTGTAAATTCGCTGAGTACGCAGGTTTGCTGCGACGGGGGTATTTTATTTGTTAATACCAACCAGTGATGTGGACTAGCTTCCTCCCACTTCCTAGAAAAATTAGAAACAAGTAATATCAGTTATATTTTGTCAAACTAAAACTTTTCGAAAAGTTTTCAAAAGGACACCGAACGGTGTCGCTTTTTAAAAAAAGTTAAAAATATTTCCTATAACTGTTGTTGAAAATACAAACAGAAAACACGTTGGATAGAATGAATCGTTACACTGATGGAATGTTTCATTTCATTGTCTGTTACAAAAGCAAAACTCTCTAAAACGAAACTGTGATCGGATGAAATCGATTTCCCATGGAGAAGTCCGACTGTGTAATTTATATTTTCAAAGGTGGGTTTACTATTAATTGGATTCAGTCACTGGTATCACTTGTATATTGTTGAAAGGAAATGGTTCTATATTAAATATTCAATCCAAATCCAAATATACTTTTATTATTTTAGCAAATATTTAAGAGAGCCGAATTTCGGATGTTTACCATTATTCAGAATTAAAAGTTGAAAGTTTTGAATAAATGGTTTTTCTAAAGGGTTACTATATTTTAATCTAATCGCCATGTTTAATATAATGACGCTTTTATACCAGCAGATGCTATAGATTAAGCAATTAATCTCTAAGTTCGTGGATTAGTTTAGTTGCGAGATTTCTTATGCATTCTGGGATATGTTTTTGGGCTGATTTTAAAAATTATTATTTACAACTGTCAAAGACAAGAGAGCTTTAAAAACTGTTGTACTTTCTTCCTTATGGGAACATCAAGTGTTAAAAATATGTAGTTGGGTTTTAAAATCTTTATCGGTGAGTCAAAAAATCTCCATAACAATTAGAAAATAGTGTTGTATTTTTATTCATAAAGTATTCCCACATTCGATTCCTTAAATATTATTTTGAAATTGTTGGTCCCAAAAAACTGGATTTGATTTGAGTTTAATAGGGTGGGAAAAGACTAATTTCTTTATATATTGCTTATGTTATTGATCTGTACGTATAAATGTAATGATGTTTAATTTCGATATATCTTACAATTTATGCATATGAGAACACATAACAAAAGTTAATGATTCTGCTTTGTATATTTTTGAATATTGTCTAAACAACTATTTCAGATATTTGTTCACTTCTACTTGGAACGTTTACTTGTAACCCTACCCGAGAGACATTAGATTTATTAATGAAAAACGGGCTATCAGTATAACGCGCTTGGTAAAAACTAAGCCTGCGATAAGAGATATGTGCCTGAGATATGTGTATACAGCGTCTTGCAATCATCTGCTATAAGAGATATGTGCCTGAGATATGTGTATACAGCGTCTTGCAATCATCTGCGATAAGAGATATGTGCCTGAGGTATGTGTATACAGCGTCTTGCAATCATCTGCGATAAGAGATATGTGTATACAGCGTCTTGCAATAATCTGAACAAGCTTTTTTCATTATGTTAAGCAGGTAAAAACTAGCAAATATAAAAAATGTGTCCTATCTCAGTCCCTGTTCTGCTCGTGTATGTGTCTTGTTTTAAAACTGGTTAAACATAACATTTCGGCTTTCAAAGTACAAATTCGCTACCCTATTGATTATGTACTGCTTAGTTAACTTGTTTTGATTTATATCGTTGTATACCGTAATTGTGCAAGAGTAAATCGAATTTCATACTTTTTTCAATCAATGAATTTGGTATAATTTTGTTGAATCGTGCAAAATTGGTATCCTATAAACTAGCTGGTGTCCCTTTCTTCACATCGTGAGAATGCCTTGGGGCGAAGAGGCTGATGATTTGAAAATTTTAAATTATAACCAGCTGACTACCTAAAAAGTAAAATAGCTCTATGATTAATATTGGGAAATTTTTAATCCAGGGGTGCAGCCCTGAAGGTTATTGTTTTTAACGCTAAACTTCATATTTAGAGAGCAAAAGATTTTGACTGATACCAATCACGAATACGGAATATCAGTTTTAAAGGCCGAAAACCGCCTAATAGAAATAAAGAAAATATTTTATTAATGTAGAAGACCGCCCAGTACATCTATCCTGTCATTTTAACAATACTCCCATCGCTCATGACAGGTTAGTGCAGTCGTACACGGTCAAACGTGTTTTAAAACAAAACCGTTGCATTTTCCCCACATTTTATTTGATATAATCGGTGCATTCTCGGGCGGTATTTGTTATTCTGTTGGCAATTCAAGCGTGATCCCACACAGAAAATTCAAATAATTTAATATTTACAATAACTGGAAACATTACAGCTTTTTGTTTAATTTCATTTTGCAGCTTAGTTTCAAAATAAGTCTGATTGCTATTGGAAATTTTAAACTGTCTAGCAGAAAGTATCTGGATTTCTATGACGCCATAACATAGGTGTAATGACGTTACCGTTCAGGCGGCATTGCTTGTGATCAAAGTATATTGAATCGAAACTGTAATTGAAAACTGTTCAATGACTATGTGTTTTTTTATGTTTATGTTTGGTAATAAAGCAATTCAGCACGTACATAATAGGGTGAAGTATGACGAGTATGAATATAAATATTAGCAACCAGGCCAGTCGTAAATGGTTTTCCACACGTTTGATTCATCCAAACATTATTGATAACATTTTTGAAGGAATACTAGCTGATGTACCGTTCTACACACGAGTATCTAGCAGGCTTAGAGTCAGTTTTGTAAAAGTTTATTTGTTTTATCTGACTAACTAATTAGAATATAACGCCATAAGATAAACATTGGAACTATGAAAGCGTAAGGGGCGAAGCTCTGAAGACAGAGATTTTTCAAAACCCCAAAAGGCAAAATCTAAAGATTAAGAGCTTTTCATTGATACCAAACATGTATACAAAATAATAGTTTTAGGGGTCGAAAATCACCGGACAAATTCCAGAAATTCTTTTAATAATAGAGCATTGCCACTTTTTAGAAGTCTTCTCATGAAAGCTCCTCGAAAATTTAACCTTCTCGGAAAATTTTCAACGTAAGTAAAGGTCTGATAAAAGAACAGTAACGAGAGTGCCCTTTGATCCCATTCCGCACTCGTGTTACTCGCTCAGGGTCGTGTCTCCTGTATTTTTCTACTCAGCGAACAAGAGTCTTCAATAAATATATTGTTGCTTCTTCTTCTATGTTCCCGAAATATTTTCCAATAGTATCAAAATACGTTTGGTTAAGTTATTTTGCTTATTAACAACAAATCAAATATGTAATCGATGCGTCCGACCGATTTGTGTGATAGGCCTATGATTTTGTTAAATGTAGTATATATATCATGTAATATCGATATCATGTAATATCGTGTAGTAAAGTATCGTGTAATCGTGTGTACGTATGTGTTTGTTGTTTTATTTGAACTTTATGACAACCGTGATTACTTCGCTCTGAAGGTGGTTCCGTTGAACCGATACATGTAAAAAATTATTACATGTTCAAATTTGAACTGAGGTCCAAAAAGGAATGTGATCTAATTTTCATATAAAAATGTTCAGGGGCTAAAATGCATACAAATTACAATCCTGAATTTAACCTGGGTTATTTTGAGTACGTGACAAAGTTTAAAGGAGTCCAAAACCTACATCTATATTCTAAATAACCAAATATTTGAGGGTTTTGATTGTTAATTTTCATGTTCGCGGTGACACTAAAGAATTAGCTAAACGTATAAAATTGTAACGATTTGTATTATACAAAGTATGAGCTCAGGGATTTCATTTCACTTGTACTAGCTCAAATACTTTATAATTACAAGTGAATGGTTGGCGCACTAATATATTTCACCCTGAGGGCTTTAGCTAAAGTTGGTTCAAAGTTATGAGAGCGTTCGAGCACTTTGGTTTGATCAAGAGTATCACGCGTCTTTTGTCTGTATTCGTAGAGGCGATATACCCTTTACGATTTGGTTTAAAACAATAATTTGGGGTTTATTCACACAATCGCAACCAGTCTATAATAAACCCTCAATATTGCAGTCTGCAGCCTACAATGTCGCCGTGGGGGGGGGGGTCGTGCTTGGCGTAACATGCACATGGTAAGGATAATACTTATATTTGCTGTTTGTAGTCAAAAAGTGTCCCACCCATGCCTGTGTCTGGGTTACAATTCGGTCCGCAGACATATGTCGGATCCCTAATGTCTTCTGTTGTTTGCGGTTACTCCGTTTAATGTCCCATTACTTCCACGCGACTTGATAACTTTGGACCTCTGAGGCCTCACAAGTTTGTTGAAAACCGATAATTACATTCTTAGATGTTTATATCTACATCTTCCTATGCACTTAATACCCCAACATATAATTACTTAAGGAAACAAATTTTAAATTTGTGCCTTTGCATAGAAATGTTGATGAGAAAAAACTCAACGCAGCCAAATTTGTATTTTTTGTATTATTTTCCCTCAAACATGACTTTAAAGTTGAAAAAACCGTTTCAAAACTTGAAAATTAACTAAATATCAGCTGTAATTATTTGTAATATGATTTAATCTTCTGATTTTTTATGTATTGACATGTTTTCATAGTTTCATATGGATTTATTTTCCTCAGCATGCGAACAGTAAATAAACTATTTACATACAAAAACACCGGGTGTTAAAATGGTTATATATCCCTTAAAACCACTAAATATTTATATTCGTATGTTCTAATGTTTAAGCTATTTGTATACACTGTGTATCGAGATTGTCCTAGTACATTTTACAGGTCGTTGATTATTGAGGGGATTTAAATCGTTTTTATGTCAAAAAATACACTATTGGAAACTGGCAACTCCAATCGTGTCAAATATTAGTTGTGTCAACTACAGTTGTTATACGAATTGGAGTGTAAAAACCAAATTAGTGTTTATAACTAAAAATAAAGTTAAACATAGAGGGTCCCTAACAAATTTTAAACAATGTCTGAGGAAGTTAGAGACGATGTAGCCAAAAACTGAAACACATATTTTTTTTTACTTTTGTACTATGATTTAATTAGAGTACAGTATTTGTCATTATATTGCTTGTTGGTCTAAAATGTGGCTCTGTACCACTTATTTTTATATAAAAACGGTATATATTTTACATTATAGAGCTTTTAACCTTTTTAGACTATCTTTGTTTATCAGTATAAACTTCGGAGTGATGTATGACCACCGAGTAAATACAATGTTAGACTATGAGAGAATTTGAGAAGGTAAAATGTGATTGTAATTACCCGGACCTGTAGAAATTTGAGCAAACTGATTATTAAAATGCAAGCTGTCAGAAAACACTTCAGAATCTTAAACCATAGTTTTCTTAGAAAAAACATAAAAAAATGCAATGGCAGGAACTCCAGCGGAATGTTGAGTGAGGCCATGGGGAAATGTGAAAGCTCTTTTAGTGCCAAAATCTGCCCCAGCAGATGGAGTGTTCCACAGAAACCGATTTGTTCGACGTTGAACACCTTTGTAAAAAAGAAAAACCTCAGTTCGGATTAACGTTGATTGTTTAAATGTATTGGCTATCTCTCCTCCCCACACCCATTGAGTTCTGACCTCAAACCCTTAGAAATAAGTTTAAAAATCTATCAAATAAAACATGACTGCCCAACCCCAGTTTTACTCACACCTTGCCTGAAGTAACTATTAATGATTTGTAATTTCATTAGCGAATAATATTATTGCATTATTATTGCTTATTGTTTCATTAAACCAAGATTTTATTAACACAGGATTGTAAATTTGAGGGGTTTGGACCGTTTTCCCTAAAAGCGTTTGTTTGATATCATAACAAAAATTCCGTTGGTGTTGAAAAAAACAAACAAAAAACTAACAAACACGAAGGATGGATTCCTTGTGATATGCAATGAACATAATCCATGTACACCCGATTTGATCTCAATTTGACAACCACGTATCTAGTTCATAAATGCCTTTTTTAACTATACATAAACAGATGACTTTTGTGCTAGGATTTGCATACATAAATGTTCGGCGCGTACTCGGATGGTATTGTTAATTCTGTTTGCAACGTGACACTGTTTAAGCATAATTATCTACAGAGAAGCTGTATAATGAGCAGGTGATGGAATATTTACAATTACCGCTCTGTGTTCCATTTAATTTTCTAGCCCCGATGTTTTGTTACTCAAACCGTGTATGACAAATAAACGAATTAACATTGAATATTAGTCAGAGATTTACCCCAATTAACACTAATTTTCTCATTTACGTATTTTGCACAAAACACATTAATAACACAAATTTTGTCATTTACGTATTTTGCACAAAACACATTAATAACACTAATTTATATAAGTAAAAAACTGATTATAGTCTGAGGAATACTAATAATATTGTCAGAGTTAATTTGCTTATTAACTTGTATGGCTGTTCCTAAATGTGCACGTAGGTAAGCCCTAAATAACGGGATGGTAATTTAATTCCTGTCATTTTGTTCTTGTTAGTGAATTTCCTTTGGAAAGTGAACTATTAGCATGACCCGCACGGTGAAACTTAAGCCCGGGACCACCATAGAAGTTCCTAACGTGACCCCCTGAACACGTTTTGAGGGGTCGTTCAAAATTTTAAATATATATATGTGTGTGTGTTTGCACTCTAGCGGTCGCATTTTTTGTCCGATTAACTTCAAATTTGGTAGGGACGTTCCTTTCTGTAATCAGTTGGACAAGTTCGTTGGGCAAAACAATCGGAAAACTCTAAACCCTTTTTTTGGGGATTAATCTTTCAAATTTCAAATTTTTTGGGCCAAAAAAGGGTCAGAAAAGCCCCATATGTAAAATCTATGCATTTACAAAGATAGGAATTAGTGAGGCGAAAGTTTTAAGCCCTCTCTCATAATTCTAGCATAAATATTTACCGAGTTATTAAAGAAAATGTGTTTCGACTAAACACAGTACGTTGTCTTATGGGGGTTTTACACTAGAAAAGCCTGTTATTCCTTTGTTAGAGTACTTTTATCATCCCCCGCAACCTCACGCCTACTTTCAAGCCTGTCTGGACCTTCTCCTAACATTATAATGCGCAAAATTGTATTCCCAGCTTTGCAGGTAAATGAAACCAGGAGCATCAGAACAGCCAAAAAATCAATGTTTTCAGATTTCAATAAAAATTGGAACACATGTTTGTTTTTACACATATTTTGAGTTTTAAAAGTTTTTTGTGGAAATTCACTTCCCTCACGTCAGCGTGCTGCGTGCAAACTCGTTTAAAATTGAGTTAACCTAATACATTTTAAAAAGTAAATGAGGAAAACGCCATCCAGTTGAAAAAGGTTGAAAAACGTGTCACAATAAATCTTTTCGAATTGTATGATTAATATGGCCGCCCCAAATGCCCAAATGTTTAGGCATGTTTGATAGCTTACTCAAGGTTTACTTTTTAATTGAACTCGTTAAAATTATTCTCTTCATATACTTATCCAATCACAAACATTATATACCACATAAACATTTTTTTTGTTTGTTTTGTTTTAAAGCTATTGGATACATATTTATTATCTTCCTGAGGACCTTTACTGTTTACAGGTAGCGAAGAGGTTCAAAGATCAGCTTCTTAATTGAATTAAGTATGCATAAAATAAAATGTCAGAAAACCGAAATAAACACACATATGCTACGTTACAGAGTCCTACGTAGTATACATCCTATAATCCGCATAATTATTCTACTGTATACTTAGGCCAATCCAAGTTAATAGCTTCCAAACAGAGATTAACTGGGAGACAGGCGGGCGACTCCCCGCTAACTTTTAATACGATTCCAGAAACACACTTCTAGTCCCTTTATCTGTTCCAAACATTCAATTACTTTTCGTGTCTTCTCAAAAAGAAACAGGAGAAATATTTCAAAAGTGAGGAGAGAGATAACAAGTTCCCCTTTTCATAAAAATTAATCTAACTTTTTTCCTAGTTGAAATTATTTTAGAGAATTATTCTTATCACTAAATTTTATATCGAATAATACTTTTTTAATTTTTTAGCGTTTCAAAAAAAGTTGGAGATGATTTTTTTCGCAATTTTAATCAAATTGTAGGTTTAAGGGTGATTTGTCTTTAACTCAAGATAAAATATACAGGCATAATATCTTTCTTCAAATAAACAGTAATTGGCAGGCTAACATTAGTTTTTAACTTTAAATTAGAGATATTTCGTAAATTAAAAGGTAATTTTATTTGAACTTTGAGTGTTTTAAATTTACTATAGTCAGTTTTAAAACTATGTCAGACCGACAAGTGAGACGTTAGTTTTTTCGAGTAAGATAATGCAAGATCTTCGTATTTCTTAAGATGATCCATTAAGTTTTCAGTCATATATTTACATCGTTTTCAACAATTTATTTTGCTGCTTAAGTACTTTGTTGGTATTGTTATGTTGTATACTTATTGAAAAATAAGAAATAGTATTCCGATATTTATTTTTAGTACTGAAGAGTAATTATTAGTCTATCCTAAGAACCTAAGCCATTCCTAAGCTGAGTATAATTATTTGTTAGAGACCGGTCATGTTGCTTTTTGGATTTATTACTAGATAAGAGCAATGCCCTTACTTTTTCTTCGTGGAAGCCTACGCGATAAAATGTATTTACTTGTAAACTTTGCTATGAATTTTTTGATTTATGTATAAAAACATTTAAAATTGTGCTTACACAATTAACTATATTTTTAGGTCTGGTAGAAAAGCATTAAAACATCAAAAATAATGAACAATAGAACCCCGCTAATCCATGAACAACGGGACCGAGAGCATATTTGGAACACAAAACAGGAGGATTATCACAGGAACACGTTTATTTATATTAAAACGTGAAACAGCTGAAGTTTGAACTGAAAATATTGAAGTGTATTCAGTTTTAAATATTTAATATTACTGTAAATCAGTATCAAAGTTTTTACTGATCACCGGTTACATATTTACATCGTCAATGATGAGCCTTCGACAGAAGAAGTCCTGAAGGTCCCATGACAATCGGGTATATGCGACATTCGGGTACATGCGACATTCGGGTACAATACCGGTTGACGAGGATTCAATTTTACTTACATAAATTTTACTTTATTCCAAATTACAAAGGACTTAACACTGACGTTCAATGTTGTTATGAATATATTTCTTGAATTTTTAAATAAGCTGTTATAGTGGAAGGTATAGAGATTGTACTAACTCAGTAACAAAGTTTTTTAGTCCTGGAAATGCACCTTAAAAGACTGTACTTGCAAGGGAGCGCTTTATTCCACAGAAAACACGTTGAAACAGAGGTTCGCGTGAGCTGTGTCTTGTAGAGAGTAACCGCGTGATTTTGGAAAAACTGACTGGCTTTTCGAGCAAAGCTCGGTCCCCCAGGTGCTTGAAAAAATGTACCTAACTTATCAAACATAACATTGCGATCGCGAGTGAAGTCGCGACGGGCTACTTCTTTTGTTTAAAATACGATTAAAACAAACATTACATTTTATGCTAAGATAATGGCCATTTACTGAGCAATGCTCGGTCCTCCCGATACTGTATTCCATTCATGTGCATAGGAATAAGGTAAAATTGATTTAATGGAATCGAAACCTGTAAACATGGTTATAACTCTTACGCCGCGGGCTGTGGACCCGGCTAGCCGCGGCCCAGGCAGGTCTTGTACCCGATTGTCGCTGGGTAAGTTGTTATGGCCCCCACGTTTAACCCTCGTCAACCGGTCTTGTACCCGAATGTCACATGTACCCAATTTTTGCTGTACCCGATTGTCGCTGTGTACCCGATTGTCGCTGTACCCGACTGGCGCGATACCGCCCTGAACGGAGCAGCGCACCGGATACGTAAACAGTAACAAACGTATCCGGCGATAACGGCGCGGTCGGGCGAGGAGTCGGACCATCTGAGGTCGAATTAGCGTGGTTCTATTGTACTTATATTTGTTTTACTTCGGGTACATATTATTTTAATTAAAAAATCGGACACAGTACGGTTTTATCCCTAAAACATTTTCCTGCCACTAAAGAACCTTAAATAACCGGCTGTGCATGGAATTAAGACTCTTTAATACACTAGGTGATTGATTGCCTACAATGGCACGTACACCAAGAGTCATAGTACAGGATATATAAAACTAAGTAATCCTCAAGGCTCCGTTTCAGGACGTGTATTAATTATTCCTCTTTATACCAATGAACTAGTTAGTTGTTGTACTGTTAGTTGCATTCAGACAACAGTTTAAACCCCTCCGTATGATCCATGGCTAAATCTCTTGATAAATTTATATAATATGAGAATATAAAATAGTGAACCTTATCAGCATCCTCTGGTTGTCAACTGATAATGCAGCAGAACAAGGGAATGCGGGAGCACTGTTCGTAAAAACATTCATCATAAAATGACGACCTAGTGCTTTTAAAGCATAGTGTAAATAAAAAGTACAATGTTATATGATACGTGTCCAAGAATACATGTGTGGAATTTTAACCATAGGAATGTGCGACTTCTTAGCTTTGTTGGCGACTGACTCCGCCCTACCTCCTGTTCCTTAGATCAGTTACTGCGATTGTTCAACTCTATGTGCAAGCTCTATGTTCAACTCTTGACTCCCAGCTATAAAATTAAGACCTTACACTAGGCGATCGAACGCATGCATTTGGTTGGACGAACAACTAAAAGTACATAGGGTCTAATGGGAACTATTAAACTAGTAAGAGTGCAATCAATCGCTGATCAGTTTCATTGTATCCAACTGACCGAACGACTTTTAGCCACAATCATAACAAGCTGAAGATCAGTTGCATGCAGTCGAATACTTGTTACTGCAACTGACCTTCAACTGATAGACAGTCACATATGGAATCAGTTGCATGCAATCGATTACCTGTTATTGCAACTGACCTACAACTGATAGACAGTCACATATGGTATCAGTTGCATGCAATCGATTACCTGTTATTGCAACTGACCTGCAACCTACAACTGATAGACGGTCGCATATGGAATCAATTGCATGCAATCGATTACTTGTTACTGCAACTGACCTTCAACCTACAACCTAAAACTGATAGATAGTCACATATGGTATCAATTGCATGCAATCGATTGTCTGTTACTGCAACTGACCTACAGCTGTTAGGTATCAAAATGTAAAAAGGTATAGCCACCAAATGTGAAAACAAAAAAACCTTCAAAATTCCAATGGCGTTGAAAAGGTAACTTGATAGAGTGCACATATGGAATCAGTTGCATGCAATCAAGCGACCTAATGTATTGAAGGCCTTAATTGTGGTGTATCAAGAAGGATTATTATTTTAAAAAACATAATTTGAACTACGTAACAGTACCTTAAAAATTACAATTCCAAGGAACTTGTATATCAGAAAAAATGTTTTCTGGGATGTTGTGGCATTGTATTTTTTACCTATTTTCCATTCGCTAAAAATTGTAAATACTAATTAGTATCCGTAAAAAGTAACACAACAGCACACTTCAACATAAAGGAAACAGCCGATTATGCGAACTAATTGAGACCAATAGTTGTGTGTTCATGGATCTCCTTTTCTCTTCTGGGGGCTTGACTCCCAGTTGAGCCTGGATACCCAGTCTAGTCCAAGTCCTTGGAGGGAGTAGCGGATCTTCCTTGCAGCCTGAGACGGGTGCCTGGGAGGAAGGGCTCTTAGCAGACGGTCTCCGGTCTGCCGGGCTGGGGGACGAACCGTCCTGGGGCCACTCGACCCCTGAGAGGTTGGAGGCTCTGTGCGATGGCGTTCCCTGTCTGGTAGACTTAGGGGACGTCGGGTTAGAGGGCGAATCGTCCTGGGGTGTTGACACCCACAGAGCCCGGGTGGCACCTAGCTTACCCACATATAAGCTAGGTAAGGTTCTCTCTCCCTCTCTGGAGCGAGGCAGACTGACCCCGTTCTACCACCTTTCCCATCCCTCTTTTCCCTCTTTCCGGTGGCTGCACAATATCCCAAGGGAGACGTGCCTAGCTGGCTATGCCGGGGCCTACTAATCCCCCCAGAAACAAACAAACAACATGTTCATGGATAGTCAGAATTATCAAACGTAAGCAAGAAAAGAGCTGTTAAACATTGTAAATTAACTTAAATCGTGATTTAGTAGCTACGTTATGTATGCTGCAAATTCTTACTAATTAAGACTTTACACAAACTTTAAGTCACTGTGAATTCTTCTCTTAAATGTTTTCTTTTAATTTTGCTAAAACGTAGCATGAACCATTGTACCGAGAAAATAGCATAAATTCGTGTATTTCTTTATACGCTGTGGACCGTTCTGTTGGCGGAAGTTTCGGTTTGGATTATTTACGTTTATAAACAATTTACTATCAAGTTTGTTTCGAGGGATTTAGATATTAACGAGTTCCTCTACATAATTAAAATAGTGTGCAGTTATACGGTACAAAGTACGAAGATTTATACTCTATAAATATAACTAATAAATAAAAGTAATAATATATCCAAGAGGGTAAAGTAATGTCATTTATAAGCTTTGTATATAAATATTACAAAAAAGCTATGCATTTTTGATGTTTTATCTTTCATATACATGCTTTTTGATTTAAGTTCTGTAGCTAGGATCGGTATTAAATAACTTCCACATCAATCCGGCCTCAACCCGTAGGCGGTTTTAATAACACTTTTATCGCCTGAAATGTACATAAAAGGATTTGTAAAACCACACATGAACAAGAGACTTTTGAAAATAAAACGTCTGCTTTTTAGCGAATTTCCCCTATAGGGAAGAAGCTATTACCGTAGGTCTCATGGTAAGACTTAAGCCCGAGACCATGATAACTTTTCATTTTGAGGTCCCCAGATGCTAAAAACACCATTCGTTCAAATTTGTATATATGTATATATATATATATGTATGTATGTATGTATATATATATATATATATATATGTGTCCGTAAGCACGATAACTCTCGTAAAAAAGGTCCGATCTTAATGAAATTTGGTACAAATGTGTAAAGTACCATTTATTTGAACGAGTTCGAAAACCAGATGAATCGCACCATCCGAAGGGGGGTTTTTGGGGGGTTTTGTACCCCAAAAATGTGTTTTTTGGGGTTTTCACATGTAATTTTAATTTAAATCAAATTTTGATTTATACCATTGAATTCAGCTTAAAAGAACAAACAATTTGGTATTTTGATCATTGCTCTACGTTAATTGGTTACCGAGATATTGAAAGTGCTAAACACAGTACGTTGTCTAATGTTATTCTTATGGAGAAAAAGAAAAATTGTATATCTCACTTATTTATGAACATAAACTGGCAAAATTTGGTATATGGCTTGATCTGGTTATGGTTTATTGTTGTTTGCACAAAAAAACAATTTTTCACCTATGGTTCCTGTAGCAGCAAACCTAGGTACTTGGTCCCCATGTTATTCTTATGGAAAATACTTAAAATGTTATATATCGCTTATTTATGAATGTATATGGATGAAACTTGGTATGTGACTTCACTAAGATGAGTTCTATTGATATTTGCATAAAAACCCATTATTTTGCGTGCCTTGTTGCAGCAAACCTGCGTACTCATCCCCAATGTTATTCTTATGGAGAATAATTAATATTTTAAATATCGCTTGTTTGTGAATACATTTCTTATGAATCCTGTTAAGTGTTATGTTATATATTCATTGGAAATTCGCTGAGTATGCAGGTTTGCTGCGACGGGTGTATTCAGTTATTGTGATGGTTCAAACGTTGAATAATATTTAGGTGGTGATGTAGATTCTGTTTTCGGTCCGACTCGACAAACCACTAATTATCCACAGAAAAGCCGAACAGTAAGTGAGAAGAGTAAACTGGCATTTTCAGGGATAATACAGCTTTTTAATTAGTTGTCGAATGGTATTGTTGATTGTGTGTATGATATGACACCTTTTCAGCTAATTAACGAGAGAGCGGCTTCATAATGAGCCATTTGGGATATTTTGCAATTATGAAAAAGGTCACTAATATGTCAATTTAATTTTCCGATTATAGGGCTCATTATGTAATGTGAAATTGTTCAGTGAAATTGCTGTAGAAAAAACTTGTGGATGACCCACTATTAAATGCTTAAAGCTACATGAAATACTACACCTTTGTTAACTGAATATTTGCGTGGCTTTGTTTATTATATTTCCGGTGTCGAGTTTAATCGCAATTACCTCTACTGAGTAGGTAAACATCCGTTAATTAGAAATTTACACTATTGATTACACTACACCTTTATTACATTCCATTCTGAGTTTTTCCATATACTTATGCCATGTAATTATGCCTGTTTCAACCGGCGTGGCAGTCCAAAATTAATCCATTTTACAAATTTGAATGTATATGTAACACTTTTTATGATAGTACAGTTAACGTCCAGAATAATACGTTATTGAAATGTTAAGCTCACAGTTTTGGCTCTGTAGAAACTCATGCGCGTTAATAATAATGAATATTCAGTCTATCAATCTAGTTCTGGCTATTGCTCCCAACCTTTGCCTGACATTCGAATGGAGTTTACAGCAACGGTTGAGTAGGTCATGTACACCAATAATAGGAAGGAGATTAAACCTTATTAGTTTATAACTAGCAGTTTCCCATTCTGCCTGACATGTAAATGTAGAGCATACAGCAATGTCTGGTACCGACACAAGTCAAGGATATTCTACATTACTTTAACTACCAGCTTCCGTTTCTCCTAATTACGTCCCCGCACCTGTCTCATTTGCGATAGTTATGTTTTGCAAGAGCTGTTCCACAAGACCATGTGTGCCCTCTCGGTTCCACCGTTTCCACGACTTGTCCCGTTAGATTTAGTAACCCATTCAAACCCTGCTGCACTATTACTGTCCTTTATACAATAATGTTCTTTGCATCATAGTTATTTGCATGACGGGCCGTTTAAATACTGAAAATACATAAATGATATAAAGTTACAATATTTTATATGATTGTAGGTTTGTTCAGAGAACTCTTACCCATTTTCTCCTCCAGTTCACACTTTCAAACTATCATGAAGATATTTCCTATTGTGTTTCCATTCTAAAACTCGTATTTGACACCGATATCGATTAATATATATTATTTGTTGGTTAATACGGTTATATTCTACTTGGTTACCATAATGAACGAATTTTAAAAAGGCGCTGTTCAACCATATTAGTACAAGCAAGTTCTTAAATATATACCTCCAATCTGTTTTCTTTATTCGTATCTGTACGATATGGCATTTGATCATAGGGCAAAACCTTTGCCTGTAGACCTAATGAGGAACGGTAAACTACCTAAGCCCGAGACCCATAACCTTTTGTTTTAAGATCTACAGTTGCAAAAACACTATTTGTTCAAATTCATATATATGTTTTCATTTAATTTAATTTAATTTAATTTATTGATACAAAAATGCTAAAAAACAGGTTCTTAACCCAATTACAAAGTAGCATTAATACTAGCATTAATTTTTAGGGATTTTTCCTTAAAAAATATTCCCTAATAAACCTATAGGTCATAGGTTGTTTTACTAAATAATGAAAGAGTCCAACCAGTTTGAAAACAGTATCACAAGAAGAAATATTATTCAAAGGTGATATGGACTGAAAATATAAAAATGTTATATATAAGCTGAACTGCTAGAACTGCCAGAAACAATACATGGCCAGTCATCAAACCTAGTAGAATGTAGTCATCAACAACTAGTATGAATGTACATCGCGCTGACATACTTCACAGTAACAAAGAAAAGCCAGTCGCTGACCATTTATTTATTCATATTTATTCATATGACAGACAAGAGTGTATATTTGCTTAATCTAATAAAGTATGAGATGGTCCACAAACGTCTATTAAAATTAGGATGCCTTTTTGGTCACATAAACATCTGGAAACTAACCTGACTGTACATTATTTTGATGCTTGTGTTTTCAGCTGTTTTAATTCACATATTGCTATATCTGTTTACATTTGTTATTCCATCAGATATTTGAAATATTTTGTACTTATTCATACAAATGATCCATATTTTATGCAGTTTACTGAGGTTATGACCTATTGATTTTCATCGCTTTCGGCACAAAGTTAGTCTAAAATACCCGTAAATATCAAACAACCCCGTTTTTAACGTTATTTCCAAAGTTCCATCATCTAAAGGAGACTCTACCAGATCCATTAACATTTCTTCAATACACATTTTGGAGTGTTAATCTATTTTATTCACTGTAGATTACCTGTGTTCTATATATGTACTTATACACGCAGATATAATTAGTTTTGCTCCTTTTTGTATAAGATTTACATATCGTGTCCTCTCTATACTATGCACGTATAAACCATTTGCTCCATTACAATTTGGTCCAGCAGACATAGTCCTGATCCTTAATGTCCTGAGCTGTCTGCGGTTAACCTCTGTTTAATGGACCTATTACTTCCACACCCGACTGTAACACTTCAAAAGTTCTTTATATTATAATATTTTTATTTAAAAGTTCCTACCCAATGTAACATACTCAGAATCGCCGCTAACATACCAATCGGGGCTTCACAAGCAAACATTTATTAACGAAAAATACCAGCACACAATTTACCACTATTATTTTACTCTAATTAGCGAATTTCCCCTATAGGGAAGAAGCTATTACCGTAGTTGGCATGGTAAGACTTAAGCCCGAGACCATGATAACTTTTCGTTTTGAGGTCCCCAGATGCCAAAAACACTATTCGTTCAAATTTATATATATCTATATATATATATATATGTGTGTGTGTGTGTGTGTGTGTGTGTGTGTGTGTGTGTGTGTGTGTGTGTGTGTGTGTGTGTGCGTGTGTGTGTGTGTGTGTGTGTGTGTGTGTGTGTGTGTGTGTCCGTTACCGCGATAACTTTTGAAATAAACACCCGATTTTGATTAAATTTGGCACAAATGTGGAGAGTAGCATTTATGACTTTAAGTTTGAAAACCAGATCGATCGCACTATGGGAAGGGGGTTTTATGGGGGTTTACAATTTTTCAAAAATCGGTTTTTTGCTAATTTGACCCCAAAATGTTAAAACACTCAATTTTGATTATAGCCATTTTATAGAGCTTATAAAAACAAATAATTTAGTATTTTGAATCATTAACCTAGGTTAAGTGGTTGCGGAGAAAATCCAAAAAAAACGTTTCCCATGTTAATCTTATGGTAAAAAGGTTTTTAGATTTTTCTCAGATAGTTTTACTAAAAACTTCACATTTCTGTTAATTAATGTGTTTAGCTCAACAAAACAAACATTTTGGTGTTTTAATCGTTGTTCTACGTCCAACCGTTGCAGAGATATTCAAAGTGCTAAATACAGTACGTTGTCCAATGTTATCCTTATGGAGAATAAATAAAATTCTATATCTCGATTATTTATGAATGTATATTGATGAAACTTGGTATGTGGCTTCAACTAGTTGTGGTATATTGATATTAGCACAAAAAACATGTTTTTTGTTGATAGTCCCCATAGCAGCAAACCTGCATACTCGGCCCCCATGTTATTCATATGGAGAATAAGTAAAGTAGTATATCTCCCTTAATTATGAACTTGGTATGTAGCTTCACCTGGTCCAGTTGTATTGATAATTGCAAAAAAACACATTACTTATCTTCCTCGTTTCAGGAAACCTGCGTCCTCAACCCTTATGTTATTCTTATGGAGAATAAATAAAATCCTATATATTACTTATTTATAGATGTATTTGTGTGAAACTTGATAAATAGCTCTAAATAGTAGTGAGTCACATATATGTGCATTGGAAATTCGCTGAGTACGCAGGTTTGCTGGGACGGGGGCATTTAAATTCGAAGAGGCTAAACAACCCAATTATTAATATAAAAATGGAACGGGAACATTTTATATAACAATTAAATTTCAAAATTATGCTTGTAAGTGTTTTTACCAAACCTATTTGTGATTGCACTATTGGGTAACTGATAAGGAAAGCTAGTACACAACGTATAAGGGGTAAAACTATCGGTACATTTTATATTTTTGTTTTATATCAATACTTCAAGAGAATGTCTTATTTTAACTTGTTCTTTTAAGTTGTGAAATATTTTAGTGAGTTGGTAGGAAGGGTATGGTGGGCATGTATTAGAAATAAAAATGCACATCCTTTGATAAACAGATTAGTTGGAAAATAACTCTTTACTGTAGGTACAAGAAAGTGTATTATAACTAAGTATACGTGTACGTGCTTGAACTAAACGTGTTCTGCAGAATCTTTCAACTAAAGCTCTATTTTTAATATTTAAAAACATTTTCAGGTGGTTTTACTCAGCAGCCTTTAACAAAGTAACTTATTTTAAATATATTACACTTAAACTAGTACCGGTGGTTGATCAATTGTTTCTCCTGCATATGTGTCATCATCAAATTGTACAAACTAATAAATTAATTAATTTGATTATAACATTAAAGTTATTGCACTATTTAGATACTAGAAACGATAGTTCGAACAAATTGAATAATAATTAACATATTGGTCTCTATAAGGGGTTTAAAAAATGTGGTAATGAAAATTATTGAATACATACTAAATATATTGTAATAGCAAAAAGAGATCATTTACATAAGATTATCTTTCTTGTACCTTGAAATTAGGATTAAAAGCAAATTTGTTTGATTTTTAGACTTTAGTAATACAGTATACAAGTGTTTGTTGTATTTTACAATTAGCTAAATCCTACAACATACTGTAAATAATATAACACTGGCTTGGCTGACCGCAAAGTTATTAAAACTAGTTGATACCCGTCGAAATTCGACGGATGCAATATTTAAGGTGAGCGCAATATATGCAATGCATCATTGAAATATACTGGCCACTAATGATATTCTCTAAGTCAGCTGATTCCTTTTGCTACAACCAGGGAGGTTTATTGTTTAACTGGAGGTAACTCTGCTTCACTATTTTTGTCGAAAAAGCGAGCCGGTGATTTTGTCAGGTTGGTACACTGGTGAGACAAATTGATCGTTCTTTGAACTATCCCGTTTGGTCGTTTTAATCCAATAAGTGAATCTACTCATGCACTCACTGGAATAAAAGTAGTAAAAGTTGGAACAAATTCATTTTTTTGTTTGATTTATGCATATACTCTTGTCGTGAAAAATGATAAATTATGAGCAAACAAACAAATAGAAGTTTATTAATGTTAAAATCATGAGTAGGTATTTGTTTGAGTCACTTTGCCGACTCGTTCGATTTCAGCAAGTAGTTATTTGCCTCAAAAAAATTTGGAAAGAACGGCTCGCAGTTTTGTTCATCAGTGTTACCTCCAGTAATACCAATAGAACTCATTGGCTACAAACTATATCTATTTAATCTGTTCTTAGATACACAATAATGCGTGTTTTAATTATCAGCTGGTTAGAGAAACTTAAAATAGTGACCAAATAGGTTTTAAAAAGCAATTTTGTTATATTCTAAATAAAAATGTTTCAAAAAATTTAGTAAATTGTGTAAATATAGAGAGAGATTGATCTTTTGTTTAAAACAAACCGCGTGTTAAACGGTTCAGTGGAAACCTCAAATGAACTGATGATAGAGGTTCAAAGTTTAAATTTTATTCCATGTTAAATTGCCATAAGAAAACTTTTGGTATCATTTTTTAAATAGTTACTGAGCAGATACCAACATCTAACGTAATATGTGCAAATGTAGGGATTATTCCCAATTCATTTGACACCCCCGCGCTTAAATCTGTCCAGAGGAAGTCTCACACGTTACTCTGGAAAATTTTTAATTTTTTATTTTAATATATAGGATATCTTTATTTACCGTCTCGCAGATAAATCAAAATGATAGACAAACATACTGACGCTGTGCTATCAACCTTCAAGGATAGTCCGTGTATTACGTTACTCACAGAGGAAGGCAATTGTGTAAGCATTACTAGCAGGTTTGTATGCGCTATGTCCAAAAAATATAAGTTTAATGGAAAACCCCGACGGATTTTCTCAAAAGAGAAGCCTTTACACTTTACACGGCTCATACGTTGCACAAAGAGAAGCCCCAGCGATGAAAAGTGACAAAGCGCTAAACTTTGTTACTAAACTGCTAAAAGCTCGAGGAAATTAATGGTGTTAGTTTCATGAAACATTACATAGGCTTCTTATCATAGAAGATTACTCACTTAGAGCTAACCCAATTTATTTTCTGTCGCTTTCCAATGGTTGGTGCATATGAGGTCATGTGTGTCGCATTTTTAGTATGTTTCTTCCCCGCATACACAAATTAATAATATATAATCAACTAAAAATATATACAAATTTAAGTGAAAAACACAGCTAAACTATGTGTATATTTTAAACTTGATTTGAACAAAATAATTTCCTCAGTAGCATGATATGTGTTGTTATACTAAACAGGATGAATAAAATATGTTTACAGCACTACAAAGTATATTTACACTTATACTGTACTTACATACAAGGTGGTAAAATATACATAAAAGATGGGTACAAGGCGATCGATTTCAACCAGTTACACCGGTCATCATCAGTCCCAATCAGAGAATCATTCTCCGATTGGGCCTGATGATGACCGGTGTGACTGGTTGAAATCGATCGCCTTGTACCATCTTTATGTATATTTTACCACCTTGTATGTAAGTACAGTATAAGTGTAAATATACTTTGTGGTGATGTAAGACTATTTTATTTATCCTGTTGAAAAAAATGTCACAGCAATTGGTTTAGTTCCTTGGTATTATACAAAAGGTCACATTTAACAGTAACATGTTAAATGGGTATATTATGAAAGCGTCAAAGCCTTAAAACTTTCAGTCCTGTATGTTTTTTTATTTCACAACCAACAAAAATATGCTTTTCTAAATAGGATTTTCGTAAAAAAAAGGGTAACAAGGATGACCTATTTTAAATAATGAACCAACACTGAAACCTTAATTACATATTTAACTTCAGCTAACTTACCATAATTTTGATTATCTCTTTCCTATTTGTTTTACAAATATTATAATTTAGGAATATATTACGATTAAAACATTTCTGTGTTGCAGTATTTAATTCTCGACCCTTTTTACTAACATTTCATCACAAGTCAAGATCAAATACATGCTTTCGTATAAAATAATGGTAACCACTCTTTCTTCAAGTTATTAAGAAGGCCTTTCGTCGGCCTGCTACACAGCTGTGTGGTTTGTTCGGTATTATCGTTTTTCGGTAGCTTAGGGTTATCAGGCGCTTACCAAATGGTAGACCTATCAATAAAGCGCATAAAGCGCTAGCGTAGTGACCTCATGGTAGCCTACATATTTTGTGTAGGCCAGATTCCAGGAGTTTTCTTTCATCTCGCCAACTGTAGTTACAGTACTATTTATAGTATTTTAAAACAGTTTATTATTAGGAAACGAATTAAGCTAAATATTTGTTAAAAATATGTCTAATACAATTTTTTAAGGAATTAATAACTTAAAGTTAGTTTAATATAACTTGGATTGTAAACTGACTACAAGATATTTCATAACTTTTACTAGCTACTTTAATCGAAATTCAAAGTGGAAACCCTCAGAAGAAACAAGAATTATTGTATTATTAACATTTCACCAAGCATTAATTTGAAATAATGATTACTATTGTTCTATGTTATTTTGTTATTTTATCAACCTAATGTCTTTTATCTTAGATTATTAATTTATTCACTACTCACAGATTAAGTAGGACACTCGCCCTAGTTGAGTTTGCTTCATACTTATTGCAGAATATTTAATTAGCATTGATTAGCTATGGTAATATTTTTATGAATATTGCTTTTATTTTTACTATTTTTTTTACTTTTGAAATGTAGTATTATTTATTTCTTTGTTTTTTTATAGTTTCCACTATCCGTTATGATAAGTCGTTTCAGCTTAGTGTTGCAAATAGTTAGTTCAGAAAATGTTTCAGTATTTTATCGCCTCGACTTGTTCTTGTTGCAGTGTTGTATATACAATATTAATTGGCATACATCCATCCTGTAGTGCAGTTTATATATATTGCATTTTACTGTCTGTGGACGTATTTTATTGTTATTGTAAACACGTGTAACTGGAAATAAAGTGAAATAAATAAATATATTACTAAATTTGAGAACTAATCCAAACCATGTATCAGTGGCATACCTATAAGGAATATTATTATTATTATTATTTAGGTAGTAGTATGAGACATATGTGAGAATGCCAAGTGGGTTATATGGTTCACCAATAATACAATTTATTTGAATACATAGGTTGCACGAAGACGAGTTCGCACGCAGCACGCCGACTTGTGGGAAGTTAATTTCCGCATTAAAATAATAAAAACAAAGAGTTTAAACAAACACTGGTGACTTTTTTTCATTGAAATATTTGATTTTAGGTGTTCCGATGCTCCTGGTTCTATTAGATCACTATTAGGATGGCAATGTTGTACATTATAAGGTTAGGAGGAGGTCTCATCAGAATAAAAAGTTGGTATAGAGGTATTGGGTGTGATAAAACTACATCAATATATGAAAAACAGCCTTTTACAATGTAAAATCCCCATAAGACAACGTACTGTGTTTAGTCAACTATCATTTTCTTGAATAACTCGGTAAATACTTGAGCTAGAATGATGAGAGAGAGTTTAACATTGTCGGCTTTTTCCAATCAATAATTTAATATGGAACAATTTTAAACACGAGGCTTTTCTGACCATCTTTGTGCCCAAAAACTCCAAATTTTAAAAATTAAAATCCCTAAAAGGGGGTTAGAGTTGTCCGATTGTTTTACCCAACAAACTTGTCCAACTTTATACAAAAGGGAAGGTTCCTACCAAATTTCAAGTAAACCGGGCAAAAATTGCAAACTCTAGAGTGCGAACACACACACACACACACACACACACACACACACACACACACACACACACACACACACACACACACACACACACACACACACACACACACACACACATATATATATCAAGTTGTTAGAGTTTCCTCAAAACGTGTTTAGGGGGTCACGTTGGGAACTTCTATGGTGGTTCCAGGCTTAAGTTTTACCGTGCGAGTAGGAAATCCAATCCCGGAATCCCGCCCAATTTTACAGTTTCTTCCATCCCGAGATTCAAACGCCGAATCCCGGGATTTTCGGGATTGCTAAATTGTCTGAAGTTAGCAATACAGGTGATGTTTCTAACTGATGTAACTGCAATAAATCAATATAAAACCACTTTAATAAAGTCATAAATCAAATCTTCTTGATTTGATAATTTTGTTCTTTCTTATATATTAACTATAGGTTTATATTTTAATCCAATTTCTTACAGTCACTTGAAACAATCAGATTTTACCTGAATAGGCTAAGTGATGTTGCCTTTTCTAATAAGTTATTTAGATAGGCAGATAATTATGCCTTTTTTGATAATTGATCTTTTTTCATTTTATTAAGAACAAATTTAGTTTGCTTTGATCCCAATATAATAATAAAATTATTATTCATTAAAATAACAACATTAGAATTTTCTTAAGTAATATATACCTCATTAATTTTAGATCGTTTACTAATTGTTACATGATTTTATTATGAAAGTACAAGTTTATTGAAAGGATAGTTTTGTTTTATCAAATAGGATTTATTCATAATTTGTCTTAGTAATAAGTTAATAATTTCATTCATCTGCAGCTGCAGCTACATAAACAAATTTTCTTCTCCTTCTACTTTCTAGGTGGAAATATTTGTTCATGGATACTTTTTGAAAGAGTTTTTCTGTTAATTTAAATACAAGTCATAGTGTTAAAACACAAATCTTGAGTTCTTTATTAGTTTATTGCATACCCGAAGCCCTACCCAATGTGAGACCAAACTTAATAGTACTAATAGTGAAATACCGATTTTTATCTTTCACCGTTGATCATTTGTGCTATTAAATAATTTTGTATTTTTAATAAACAAAATAGTATTCATTTGCTATAATTATCATCAACATATACAAAAGTACACTTAATAGCATATTTTCCCAGGCTTTTTGTAAATTAGGCCAATCCCGGGATTAGTCTCGGGATCCCAGGATTGTTTTTTCCAATCCCGTAATCCCGGGATTTAAAATATTGTCCGGGATTGGATTCCCTACGTGCGATTCATGCTAATAGGAAATTCACTAATAAATGCTGGCAGAAAATTTGAGAGGGCAATATAGTAAGGGCCCCGGGGTCTCCATCGTTGTAGGTCTGGCTGCAGCGATCCGCATCGCGGAGCTGAAACAACGTTTTAATCCGCCCAGGCGTTTCCGCCTCCAGTAGGCCTACTGAGACGCCCCACCCAACGTCTCAACGTCTCAGTTCGATCTAACCCTCTGTCAGGTCCTCAATACACAATGTCGGCAATGCTCAATGGACAACGAGGTTTCTTACTCCATGTGAACATCAATTCAAATTCAAATTTGTTTGTTCCACAAAAATGAATACAATTTATACAGCGAACAATACAATTGTGAAAATGGAATTAATTCCAAAACTGTTCGTCTGTGTGTGGGAATGAGTGTAGTAGTCTCTTCACTGCTCTTAACACTACTATATTTGCAGAAAATAAACAAAATAATTTATATTAAAAATTGTTATTCTACATATTATTATTAAGAGAAATACACAATGTAAAATTTAAAATTATAAGTAAGTGAATCAGTGTGAAAGGGAAAAAGGTTTGAATATAAACAGAATATCGCATCAAGAAAATCATATGTCTATAGATAGTTATTAAAACACCAATAAAAAATAAACAAAAATATTAGGGGTACTGTGACGCCCTTCCGCCCCGAGACGAAGAAACCATTACACCTTTCTTTTGAATACAACAATACCGTTGCCCTCAACCTCAGCTATTTGAGGTGGGGCGTTGCGGTGTACTATGTGGGCTAAATAAAAAGAACAATTTAAACAAATACTGTGGTTTGATCTAGGAATTTAAATTGCAAATCTCTGTCTACTTCTTGTTTCTTGTCCATAGTTAAGATATGTAAAAATTGTATTCTTGTTAATTTTTATGAATGGCAATAGGGTTTGTAATTATATCTGTCTGACAATTATTCCTGGAATTCCTGGAATTAGGTGGGATATCTTGGAATTTTGTTTAGAATTCTTTTGATGATAGTTCTCTGGGTAACGTTCAGAGGCTCTAGAGTGGGGGAAGAAGCAACCCCCCACCCTAGGATTCCGTATTGCAGCCTTAGTATTTACTAATTAGTAATTAGTAACTTATTTAGTAATTACTTTGCCTTAGCATTTAAAGAAACAAGATGTTTCAATTTGGAAATGTTTAATACGTAAACATGTGTATGTTGTAAAAGTAGAAATATGCGTATAGTTTGCTTGCATTTTTGAACTATTTTGACGAATAAGCGTGTTTTCCCCTACTGAGTTTATCGTAGTTTTTAATGAAACAGACCTGAAGATATCACCTAAGATTGCGCGGATGCATACGTTAATTCAAGACCGATGATTGTTCGCTGTATATTACACTTTGGGAATATATAACAAATGTGTATATAAGAAATAATGTGTGATATGTGTGTATAATGAATATATACATAACGAGTGTACCATCCTCGGAAGGTACACGAATACTTATCACATACAGTTTTCACAATTCACTATGAAACCTCCCATCTCCTAATATAAACATGATATCGGTATGAAATTTTAAAACAGATAAATTGGTTTTCACTCTTGGGGTTTGGAACTTCGACGAGTAAGAAGAAAAGGAGGAAGCTCCTTTGATCTTCATTGAAGCAGTTCATTCAAGGGTTAACAAGGGGAAACAATTACCTTGCTCGGAATTCCAATTTATTCTCAATTCTTAGAGATATAAAGATTAAAAGTTACTTGTTTCAAGATTAATAATGGCGCAATATCGGGTAAAGGTGTTTACTCTAAATTGTTAATGAAACCTATTTCAACCAATACATATCAACCAGATCAGTATATCTTATTTAAAAATTGATATATCAGTTTTGTTTTTTTATGAAAATTACTTCTCCTCTTTCGATCTACACGGTATCTAAATCACCGATCTATTATTCTTTCAGCTCTATTCCTCCGTGCAGTAAAGTCGTATGGGCATAGCGGTGCTACAGTGCGTTTCACGAGTGAAAAAACATGACCGTTCATAATACCAAACACAACCCCGACCCAACACAGCTTTTATTTGTATTGTGTTAATTTTAACTGCGGACTATGGACAGCCTGGTTACTGTACTAACTGAGCCGTGTTACTGAGCTGTGTATCATGTTTTCCGTCATTCGCATTGCGTCAAGTATTCTTGCGACCAGCGTCAAGGCACGGAAGTAGATTGTATTACTTTCTGTACTTTATAATATATAAGGTAAAATGTCTCTTGGGTCTTTATCGAGATAGAAGCTTTATGAAAGAAAAAGTAAGCTACTAACAAATAACACTTAATTAAATTAAACACAATTACAATTTCCCGCAAGTTAATGCTTTCTGGATGGCTAGTACATCTCGTACCGACGCTTGAATTACATGGCTTAAGGGTAAGTTGTTCTACACGGAATCGTGGAATAGAGTGTAAGCACTGCTACACGTATTGTAAGGTTACTTCGAAAAAAAATAAATTTAAATTATTTATGGACCCCCCATATTAGTATAAAAAGCTGCGTATTAAATACAAAACCCATTCGCAATGATAGTTCGAGAAAATATCTAGGTTCAGAAAAGATCCTAAATTTTTCACCAGATGAAACTATTTCCCTAGGACATGAAGAGTTTAATGCTAGTTTTTATTTTTCACCAGATGAAACTATTTCCCTAGGACATGAAGAGTTTAATGCTAGCTTACATTTTTCACCAGATGAAACTATTTCCCTAGGACATGAAAAGTTTAATGCTAGTTTACATTTTTCACCAGATGAAACTATTTCCCTAGGACATGAAGAGTTTAATGCTAGCTTACATTTTTCACCAGATGAAACTATTTCCCTAGGACATGAAGAGTTTAATGCTAGCTTACATTTTTCACCAGATGAAACTATTTCCCTAGGACATGAAGAGTTTAATGCTAGTTTACATTTTTCACCAGATGAAACTATTTCCCTTGGACATGAAGAGTTTAATGCTAGTTTACATTTTTCACCAGATGAAACTATTTCCCTAGGACACGAAGAGTTTAATGCTAGCTTTGTTCTAAATATAAACCAGAAAGGGTTTGAACTCAATCCCTGAAGCTATTTCGTCCAATTACCTCCACTCTAGCTACATCAGGGGAGCTTTGATGCGGTACCCGTATATCCACCAAGTAAATGACATATTTAAAAACGAATAACAACTCAAATGCGTAGTGGTTTTTAATATGTATTTATTTGGTTCAGTTTATAATTAATTCAGGTCAGTTTTAATTTTATGTTACTTTTGAGCTAGCTTAAAGGCTGCTTCGCTTTATAGAAAGGTTTATTATTATAAATTCATTTAGTACTTTTACAAATATATTTCATCGAACTTCTGAGTTGAAGCACGGGTGCTTAGTGTTAAATCGCACTTTAAATGAGCTACCATTCTTTAATCAGGTTATTTTCTCTTCCGCCTTAAAAAAATCAGGAGACATGACAAACTTTACAATTTCTTCAACAATATATTATAGTAATAAGGTGTAAAATAAGTAATACGTATTTGTGAGACGTTTAGGTAGGTTAAATCGGCAATTATTAAAAATATGTTACACGTACAACTCTAAAGTGAACTAAGAGAGTGCATGCGTTCTGGTTTAAATTACCTTATCGTCAAGTGCTTCTACTTTCTGGAAAGGCTCATTCGAGGAAATACAATATTCTATTAGCCTTTCAAGGAAAATATAATCAGTTGACGATAAGGTTCAATATATGTGTAAACCAGTACACATATATTGATTAGTGATTAATAAGCCCTCATTCTGTACGAGGGCTTAACTCATAGAAAAATGAGAGTGTGTAAACGTAACACCATTCAGCCACATATGTTTGTCTTGTATACTCAAAGCGTTCTATTATAATTAGAGTTTTTAAGTAGAAATGTTGTTGGGCTCTTGTCAGTCGAGACAGACACGTCGTGTGAACCGAATGACATCTAGGAATCTACCTAATTAACGTTTAGTAATTTGCATTTTAAATTTCCTTAACGACGCAACAACAGTCGAACCCTGGGCTCTCCTTGATCTTGGGCAACCAGAGCCTTAAATAAACACTCCTTTGCTTAAGATGTAACTACATTTCAAATGTTAAAACGTTTTGTTGATCCGATTATAATCATTAGCTACTTAGTTAATAAGCGATAACAAGTTCTATACTAATAATTCAGGATGCACAGGATTTTAAAAATTGTTTCTTTGGGGAAACCATTATCTTTACTCCACTATAAATACCCTTATTTCTGGTTTTGTAACCTCAATGAGCGTATAGAGTGCTTATAATGACTTACATACATAATATAATAAAATAATATACATGTACTATTGAGTTTTGTAAGTTATTAAAAACAGGACCATAAATACAATTGGTTTTAATTATTCAACCAATAAATACCGTGTACGGTACTTAATAGTATTCGTACTTTCTAATCAATAGAGAGGTAGGTACTTTGCATATTTTTAAATATTTATTTTTGGACCATTTTTTTAATGTTGCCGTTTATTTCAAACATCAAGTCGTCACTATTTTACACACTTAATTTTTAGTACCTGGGGGCCGAGCTTTGCTCGGGGGAAGGCCAGTCAGTTTGTTTAGATGACTTGGAGTAATATTTCACCACTTCCCTCTACTGATAGTCAAATTTGTATAACTCATTTGCCTCTTTTCTACATTTTTAAGGTCACTCCAGTTGTTATTTATAGCTCAATATCCCTTTGATTTATTTTACTACTCTATATATGTAATCTTTACTTAAATATTTTAATCTCTGCTCTCAGGAAACCACATGTTAATAATCATAAACAACAGTATTACTTTGACAGTTCCCTGGTTGATTATGAACAGCTGTTACAATTCTTTTGTTTTGATTTGAAACTCCATAAGCCCAATGTTAAAAAAAATAAACTTTTCAATTTCGTTTTTTTAGCATTATTTGATTTTTACAGGGGATGAGACCTGTCTAGAACATATTTTTATACCAGAACTTAGTTATTTCCAAAATTTGAAGGAAATCCTCGGAGCCGCTCTCGAGATAATTGTGCAACCAACCAACCAATCAAGCAAACATTGCTCCCATAAGAGTATAGGATACTTTAGTTGAAATTTACATTGTTTCAATAAACATAGTACTAATATTTTAATTACATTTAAAAAAACTAATTTTTCCTTAACAATACCCTCTTAACGTCACTAATATTTTCATCATTTGTCACGTGACTATGTTTTCAGTATTTTTAACCTGATTATAATAATTTACGTCAACTTGACCTCATACTGAAAGGCCATACCTACTTCGGACTGTACTAAGACGTTTCTCCACTCCTATATTCAAAGTAGACGGCATGTGAAGCGGAAGCGTGTAATCCATAATGGAGGTCCAGCCCGTACTGCGGCGGCTCTGAAATCACCTTCAGTTTCTATTTTGGGCTCGGATCGTCACATGCACGTGTTTGTAAATTAAATTTGTAATGCCTGGGTTGAGTTTTACCTGGATAGAGTTATAATCTCGAAGATGTAAATAAACATGTATTAACCTTAAAGTGGAGTAAATACTTTTAGAGGGCTAAGATGTTTTTACTTCCTTTATCCCCCAACATAATCCTTGAAGAAAAATCTTAGAAACACATTTTTCTTACAATTTATATAGCTAAATTGTTCGCAATATCCATCCCTCTTTGATTGGTTTGTAATTTCCCTTCCTTATTTGCATGGTATGATTACAATGGCACTATTCAAATGTATAAAAACATGGCGATCGTTCGAGTCCCAAATTTTGAAAAGGACACACGTGTCATACGTGTACAAAAATAAATTTACTCTTTGAAAACTAAACACCGTTACTGTAAAGTACATCTGTATGTTGATGAGGTATATAGCATATAATGTTTCGGCCAACCAGGAGCTACTAGGCCAATAGCAATCAGCATATTATTAGTTCTAGCAGTTCCAATGAGCATTAAATAGTCATATGTAGATCTACATACATAAACATAGGTAAATATAACTAATAATATTGAATTATAAGTAAGTGAAAAATAAATCACAGATTTTGAGTTAGTATCACTACTTTGGCATAACAACTCTTACCTCAAGTATAGTCAACTCTAACAATACAACACGCCCGACAGCAAGTTCTAATTTAACATCTTCACAGTTGTAAACAAGCAGAATTTAGTAAGCACCTAGTAAAACTGCTTTATATAAAATAAATATTATTATAGTAAACTGATAGAAGTTGTAACTTTGCTATGACATTTTTGAAGAGGGATTTTAGCAGCTCTAAATTAATTCAGGGTTAAGCTCTACCAGCAGCCAAATTAAAAACCTCTGCCTCCCCTGTTCTGTAAATCCAAGTTATTTTTTCATATTTACTGATATTAAAGTGCACATTAACTTTAGCAAAATGTTTACATAGTTGTTTGGGGAATGAAAAATAATATCATAAACAACGTTACAGGTGCACAACCAATTTTAAATACAATGGTTTTGTCAGTAGAAATGTTTTGTCGTTAATCTTTGTGTCTCGAAAACGTCGCTATTAAATGAGAAAGGGGTCGCGGTAGAGCTTGTGCCTAACAAAGCGTGGAAAAACGAATTTAGTTTAGGCGAGTAGCAGTGACCGAATCAGCCACCATCACAATCATGTCCACCCAGATCGCTTTGTGGGTTGATTGGCTTTCCACAGTCAGCTTTGGCTCACTCTGACGTCAGACACAGCTAAAGTATCGCTACCATGAGTAGATAGCTGATGTTCCTGGTGAGGATATGAGTTACCCACCACCACAGTCATAACGACCTAGATCGCTTTGTGGGTTGATTGGCTTTCCATAGTCGGCTTTGGCTCACTCTGACGTCAGACACATCTAAAGTTTCGCTAAAATGAGTAGATAGGTGGTGTTACCGGTGGGGATTTGAGTTACCCACCACCACAATATTAACGACCCGGATCGCTTTGTGGGTTGACTGGCTTTCCACAGTCAGCTTTGGCTCACTCTGACGTCAGACACGGCTATAGTATCACGAACATGAGTAGATAGGTGGTGTTACCAGTGGGGATATGAGTTACCCACCACCACAGTCATAACGACCCAGATCGCTTTGTGGGTTGATTGGCTTTCCACAGACGGCTTTGGCTCACTCTGACGTCAGACGCAGCTAAAGTATCGCTAACATGAGTAGATAGGTGGTGTTACCAGTGGGGATATGAGTTACCCACCACCACAGTCATAACGACCCAGATCGCTTTGTGGGTTGATTGGCTTTCCACAGACGGCTTTGGCTCACTCTGACGTCAGACACAGCTAAAGTATCGCTAACATGAGTAGATAGGTGATGTTACCGGTGGGTATATGAGTTACCCACCATCACAATCATGTCTAGCCCTGATCGCTTTTTGGGTTATTGGCTTTCCACAGTCAGCTTTGGCTCACTCTGACGTCAGACACAGCTAAAGTATCACGAACATTAGTAGATAGGTGATGTTCCTGGTGGGGATATGAGTTACCCAACACCACAGTCATAACGACCTAGACCGCTTTGTGGGTTGATTGGCTTTCCATAGTCGGCTTGGGCTCACTCTGACGTCAGACACAGCTAAAGTATCGCTAACATGAGTAGATAGGTGATGTTACCGGTGGGGATATGAGTTACCCACCATCACAATCAAGTCTACCCAGATCACTTTGTGGGTTGATTGGATTTCCACAGTCAGCTTTGGCTCACTCTGACGTCAGATACAGCTAAAGTATCGCTACCATGAGTAGATAGGTGATGTTCCTGGTGAGGATATGAGTTACCCACCACCACAGTCATAACGACCTAGATCGCTTTGTGGGTTGATTGGCTTTCCCAGTAGGCTTTGGCTCACTCTGACGTCAGACACGGCTAAAGTATCACGAACATGAGTAGATAGGTGGTGTTACCAGTGGGGATATGAGTTACCCACCACCACAGTCATAACTACCTAGATCGCTTTGTGGGTTGATTGGCTTTCCACAGTCGGCTTTGGCTCACTCTGACGTCAGACACAGCTAAAGTATCGCTAACATGAGTAGATAGGTGATGTTACCGGTGGGGATTTGAGTTACCCACCACCACAATATTAACGACCCGGATCGCTTTGTGGGTTGACTGGCTTTCCACAGTCAGCTTTGGCTCACTCTGACGTCAGACACAGCTAAAGTATCGCTAACATGAGTAGATAGGTGGTGTTACCAGTGGTGATATGAGTTACCCACCATCACAATCATGTCAAGCCCTGATCGCTTTGTGGGTTCATTGGCTTTCCACAGTCAGCTTTGGCTCACTCTGACGTCAGACACAGCTAAAATATCACGAACATTAGTAGATAGGTGATGTTCCTGGTGGGGATATGAGTTACCCAACACCACAGTCATAACGACCTAGACCGCTTTGTGGGTTGATTGGCTTTCCATAGTCGGCTTGGGCTCACTCTGACGTCAGACACAGCTAAAGTATCGCTAACATGAGTAGATAGGTGATGTTACCGGTGGGGATATTAGTTACCCACCATCACAATCATGTCTACCCAGATCGCTTTGTGAGTTGATTGGCTTTCCACAGTCAGTTTTGGCTCACTCTGACGTCAGACACAGCTAAAGTATCGCTACTATGAGTAGATAGCTGATGTTCCTGGTGAGGATATGAGTTACCCACCACCACAGTCATAACGACCTAGATCGCTTTGTGGGTTGATTGGCTTTCCACAGTAGGCTTTGGCTCACTCTGAAGTCAGACACAGCTAAAGTATCGCTAACATGAGTAGATAGGTGGTGTTACCGGTGGGGATTTGAGTTACCCACCACCACAATATTAACGACCCGGATCGCTTTGTGGGTTGATTGGCTTTTCACAGTCAGCTTTGGCTCACTCTGATGTCAGACACAGCTAAAGTATCGCTAACATGAGTAGATAGGTGGTGTTATCGGTGGGTATATGAGTTACCCACCACCAAAGTCATAACTACCTAGATCGCTTTGTGGGTTGATTGGCTTTCTACAGTCGGCTTTGGCTCACTCTGACGTCAGACACAGCTAAAGTATCGCTAACATGAGTAAATAGGTGATGTTACCGGTGGGGATTTGAGTTACCCACCATCAAACTCATGTCTAGCCCTGATCGCTTTGTGGGTTCATTAGCTTTCCACAGTCAGCATTGGCTCACTCTGACGTCAGACACAGCTAAAGCATCACGAACATGAGTAGATAGGTGATGTTCATGGTGGGGATATGAGTTACCCAACACCACAGTCATAACGACCTAGATCGCTTTGTGGGTTGATTGGCTTTCCACAGTCGGCTTTGGCTCACTCTGACGTCAGACACAGCTAAAGTATCGCTAAAATGAGTAGATAGGTGGTGTTACCGCTGGGGATTTGAGTTACCCACCACCACAATATTAACGACCCGGATCGCTTTGTGGGTTGATTGGCTTTCCACAGTCAGCTTTGGCTCACTCTGACGTCAGACACAGCTAGAGTATCGCTAACATGAGTAGATAGGTGGTGTTACCAGTGGTGATATGAGTGACCCACCACCAAAGTCATAACTACCTAGATCGCTTTGTGGGTTGATTGGCTTTCTACAGTCGGCTTTGGCTCACTCTGACGTCAGACACGGCTATAGTATCACGAACATGAGTAGATAGGTGGTGATACCAGTGGGGATATGAGTTACCCACCACCACAGTCATAACTACCTAGATCGCTTTGTGGGTTGATTGGCTTTCCACAGACGGCTTTGGCTCACTCTGACGTCAGACACAGCTAAAAAATCGCTAACATGAGTAGATAGGTGATGTTACCGGTGGGGATATGAGTTACCCACCATCACAATCATGTCTACCCAGATCGCTTTGTGGGTTGATTGGATTTCCACAGTCAGCTTTGGCTCACTCTGACGTCAGATACAGCTAAAGTATCGCTACCATGAGGAGATAGGTGATGTTCCTGGTGAGGATATGAGTTACCCACCACCACAGTCATAACGACCTAGATCGCTTTGTGGGTTGATTGGCTTTCCACAGTAGGCTTTGGCTCACTCTGACGTCAGACACGGCTAAAGTATCACGAACATGAGTAGATAGGTGGTGTTACCAGTGGGGATATGAGTTACCCACCACCACAGTCATAACTACCTAGATCGCTTTGTGGGTTGATTGGCTTTCCACAGTCGGCTTTGGCTCACTCTGACGTCAGACACAGCTAAAGTATCGCTACCATGAGTAGATAGGTGATGTTACCAGTGGTGATATGATTGACCCACCACCACAGTCATAACTACCTAGATCGCTTTGTGGGTTGATTGGCTTTGTACAGTCGGCTTTGGCTCACTCTGACGTCATACACGGCTAAAGTATCGCTAACATGAGTAGATAGGTGATGTTACCGGTGGGGATATGAGTTACCCACCACCACAATATTAACGACCCGGATCGCTTTGTGGGTTGATTGGATTTCCACAGTCGGCTTTGGCTCACTCTGACGTCAGACACAGCTAAAGTATCGCTAACATGAGTAGACAGGTGGTGTTACCGGTGGGGATATGAGTTACCCACCACCACAATTTTAATGACCCAGATCGCTTTGTGGGTGATTGGCTTTTCACAGTCGGCTTTAGCTCACTCTGACGTCAGACACGGCTAAATTATCGCTAACATGAGTAGATAGGTGGTGTTACCGGTGGGGTTATGATTTACCAACTACCTCCATCATAACGACCCAGATCGCTTTGTGGGTTGATTGGCTTTCCACATTCAGCTTTGGTTCACTCTAACGTCAGACACAGCTAAAGTATCACTAACATGAGTAGACAGGTGATGTTACCGGTGGGGATATGAGTTACCCACCACCACTATATTAACGACCCGGATCGCTTTGTGGGTTGATTGGCTTTCCAAAGTCGGCTTTGGCTCACTCTGACGTCAGACACGGCTAAATTATCGCTAAAGTACTATCTAGGTGATGTTACCGGTGGGGTTATGATTTACCAACTACCTCCATCATAACGACCTGTATCGCTTTGTGGGTTGATTGGCTTTCCACAGTCAGCTTTGGCTTACTCTGACGTCAGACACAGCTAAAGTATCGCTAACATGAGTAGATAGGTGGTGTTACCGGTGGGGTTATGATTTACCAACTACCTCCATCATAACGACCCAGATCGCTTTGTGGGTTGATTGACTTTCCACAGTCAGCTTTGGCTCACTCTGACGTCAGACACAGCTAATGTATCACGAACAGGAGTAGACTGGTGATGTTACCGGCGGGGATATGAGTTACCTACCACCACAATCTTAACGACCCAGATCGCTTTGTGGGTTGATTGGCTTTCCACCGTCGGCTTTGGCTCACTCTGACGTCAGACACAGCTAAAGTATCGCTAACATGAGTAGATAGGTGATGTTACCGGTGGGTATATGAGTTACCCACCATCACAATCATGTCTAGCCCTGATTGCTTTGTGGGTTGATTGGCTTTCCACAGTCAGCTTTGGCTCACTCTGACGTCAGACACAGCTGAAGTATTTTTAAGATGAGTAGATAGGTGGTGTTACCGGTAGGGATATGAGTTACCCACCACCACAGTCATAACGACCTAGATCGCTTTGTGGGTTGATTGGCTTTCCACAGTCGGTTTTGGCTCACTCGGACGTCAGACACGACTAAAGTATCACGAACATGAGTAGATAGGTGGTGTTCCTGGTGGGGATATGAGTTACCCACCACCACAGTCATAACGACCTAGATCGTTTTGTGGGTTGATTGGCTTTCCACAGTCGGCTTTGGCTCACTCAGACGTCAGACACGACTAAAGTATCACGAACATGAGTAGATAGGTGGTGTTCCTGGTGGGGATATGAGTTACCCACCACCACAGTCATAACGACCTAGATCGCTTTGTGGGTTGATTGGCTTTCCACAGTCGGCTTTGGCTCACTCAGACGTCAGACACGACTAAAGTATCGCTAACATGAGTAGATAGGTGGTGTTACCGGTGGGGATATGAGTTACCCACCATCACAATCAAGTCTACCCAGATCGCTTTGTGGGTTGATTGGCTTTCCACAGTCGGCTTTGGCTCACTCAGACGTCAGACACGACTAAAGTATCGCTAACATGAGTAGATAGGTGGTGTTCCTGGTGGGGATATGAGTTACCCACCACCACAGTCATAACGACCTAGATCGCTTTGTGGGTTGATTGGCTTTCCACAGTCGGCTTTTGTTTCCACATAAAAAACAATCGAATATTTGATCAACGTTTAACCGACGCTGCCAAACACCAACAGCTGTAAGCCTGCACTGGTTTTAAACACATTGTTCTCATTAATCTCATTGTTAAAACAGTAGTGACTGCATGTGGTTTACAGTGATTTCAATGGCCACGTTATCGAGTTGTGCTCTAATGTTCTTTAGGTATATCCCAGCCGTCCGAACAGTTTGCAGTGGTACATTTAGTACTAGGGTTGGCCTTTAGAAAATATATTACCCAAGAAAGAGCCAAACCATGGTCACGCTCGCTGAATAAAATTCCAGTTTGCTATTCTAGCAGTTCTCGCTATTTTACTATATGCATAAATACTAGCCCCTATATGATGGGTGCGTGGGTTTCACCCGGAAATACAAAGGTTGTGTGTATTGCATTCTACAGTTAATTAATATAGAATAATGAGAATATGTTATTTTTTCATCTTGCCAAATAAAACTGACATAATTAATTAAAAGTATTAACATTGGAATTTCGAAATCCAATGGGACAGACCACTTGAGGTAGTTTTTAAAATAATTGCTTAGCGATTCTCTAAGAACAAAGAGTATTTTCATTCCAATGTTGTCTATTGTCAGTTTGTAGCAGATATAACAGAAAACGAGAAATTACAGCTATAAAGGCAATTGCTCGAGCCAACGGATTTAACTTGAAAATAATAGACGAAATTGGAGCTAAAATACGAAGGAAAACTTAAGAACCAAGGCAGACTAATTTGTATATAACAGCGTTATACAGAAGATAACAAAAACACAAGTAAATAAATGTGTTAAAAGGTTTATGAACCATATGGTCAGCCATGAAGAACAGGAAACCGGAAAGGTCGAATGTCCCCTAGCAAGTTTTGGAAAATATCCACATCGCACTGTGAGGAACATATAAGAATACCTCAGTCTTCTAAGAATTGTAAAAATGGATATACAGGGTGTCCCGTATGTAGGCAGCCAAACTTCAGGAGGAGGTTTTTAAAGCTAAATATCTCAAAAACCTTAAATTTAAAATGGCCGCCATTAAAAAAGGAATGTTGTACAGAAATGTTTTTTTTAGGAATATGTAAAGTATCAAGAACAAGATTCATACCAAGTTTCATGGTTTTATCTTAAGTAACTTCTAGGATATTAAGCTTTTTGTAAAAATCACGTACAGACAGATAGACGGAAAACTGATCGAGATAGACCATTTGTTCACATGACATTTTTTGTTTGTTTTGACCTTTGGAATAACCTCCTGAAGTTTGCTGCCAACATACTGAACACCCTGTATAATGAATGCATGGAAGAATTGTTTATCTTTAATGGCCATTTAGCACATTTAGGAACTAGTTTCCGGAATTTTCGGTAGCTATTAGGATACAATTCGGCTCGCCATTTTTATTAGCCATTCTGTTATTGTGCCTGATGATGTCTGGGGTGACAGGTAGAAATCGATAGCCTTGTACCAACTTTGATATGTATATTTACCGTATAGTACTTAAATACAGTATATATATATTAAGGGTTTAATACGTCTTTAATTACATTCTGTAGAGATGTCTATCAATAAGTTTAAAACCGTATTGTCAGAGACTATTAAATTATAAAACTGACAATCCTAACTTCTCTAAATGATTAATTAAAAGTCGAATAGCAACGTCTCCCGTCGAAGAAGAATATTTTTGCTATCTTAAGGTAATCGAGCAAAAACTGCATTAAGACATAACATGAACTAATGAACATAGGCAGAACATATTTGTCGGTCGATTACTAAAATAACTCACTAAATTGGTATCGTTAGAATAAAACTAACGTCATAACTTGTTATAAACAAATAACCCAACAACCAACACTGAATCACTTCATCACGACAAGCCCGCTTCTAGGATCTCGAGTTACTGAATTACTGCAGCCCCTTAACACGTGAATATTCAATTACCAAAGATAATGCAACTTATTTGGTTACTTCTATAATTTTTGAAATTCAAAATAATTAAATTCTATCGGTTTTCCCAGTTTAATACATTTGTTAGGTATTAATTTAGTTATGTATATTTTTACGTTACTAAAATAACAATGAATTGTTTATTTTGTACTTTAATGAAGACGAATTTTCAAGAAAGGTCCATGACACATGTCGAAGGTTTTCTAACTTTGTCAGTTAAGACTGATTCCAAGAACACTTCGTTTCTCTTTTGTTGCCCTATCTGCAAGGCCAGAAAGCGTAAATCTTCCCCGGCGGCGTCCGCACCGTATCTCATTCTTTCTTTCCCTCTGGCCGCGAAATTTTAATCTGGAACGGATTTCAGTGAGTGGAAAATAATATATCCCTTTTGCCTCAATCCATTTTTATTTATTCTCTTTGTGCTCTCAAGAAATTTATACATTTTTATTTTATAAAAAAAAGGAATACGTTACACAATTTTACTTTGTGATACAAAATCTCACCTAAAACCTTTATTAAACAATACTATTCAGATATTTTGTATTAAAGAAAAGTTCATTTGCACTTGCAACCGAAAATATTCCATGATCAACATAATACAGGTAACTTGAATAGAAAAGTACTGTATATTGGATGTTTATTGTCAGTTTTAAGAGCTTAATTTACCTTAGCACAATTTGTCGTGAGTATAATCCCTTTTATTCCTACAAATGTTGCTCCCATTTACCCCATTACTAAGCCAGTAATATCATACTTTCCTCAAATTTTCCCAAGTATAAGAGTTTCCCATACCGAGTTATAAAAGTTTCTGAGGTGAAAATCTTACATTTGTTGTATTTACACAATTATTTTCCTACGTTAACCATTTTATTCCTATCGATAATAGTACAGTAGAACCTTGATATCAAGACTCTCAAGGGGATTTGGGAAACAATGTTGATATCTAGGTGCTATTCTAGTTGAGGTTCGTGTTATCAAGGTCGTGTAGACTAAAATTCGTACTATCAAGGTTACTGGATTCTCTAAAGCCCCTTTATAGCGAGTGTAGTTTGGATCAACTCTCCAAACGAAGGGTGGGAGTAGGGTTTTCATGTTTAGACTTGAGGCCAAGGAATTATTTCCTGCAAAACAACCGTTCTGATGAGTCACTGCCCGTGGGAACTATACACAAGGAATATTGAACTCGTGCTATAAAGGTTTCATTATGTAAAACGACGCACTACTGAGGTTGAAGTCTTGCTATAAAGGTTCGGTGTCACAAAAAGACGTGCTATAGAGGGTTAGAACTGCGATCTGAATTAGGAAAAACCGTGCTATTAAGGTTTCAAAACCATAATACTGTAGTCGTATTATAGAGGTACATTTAACATTAAGTGTTATGGCAATCTCATCACGGGAATTGTAAAAATGCACATGTCATTGAGGAAGTCGTGCAATTGAGGGTCGTGTTCACGAGTTTCTACTGTAATAGCATTTTCATGTTAGCAGAAAAATTATCAAATATATGTTAAAATAAACACCCTCATACCTTTTTTAAAGAACGACTACATGTGATACCGGCTATAAATATATCCAATGTTTGTAAATTTTCTATTTTTGACATTTTTAATTTTATTGGTTATGTTTTAAGTCGAACCAAGTATTGGCACCCTAATACAGCAGAATATATTAAGCTATGTCCATACACTATTTTTGAGTTGATGAAATCTATACTATATATCCCTTATGCTCTCGTAATTTGTCTATGGTAAACATTCTTTGTTTTTCCATCACCTACAGGGAGTGGTCTGGTATGGTGACAGAGCGCTATACCAGCGCTGATAACAGGGGTTCTGAACCAGTCTTAAGCGGTAGGTCTACCTAACTAGAAATCAAAAATAAATAGGTCTCAGACGAGAGGAGACAGTTCGCCTCCGTTTGGCCAGGAAGCAGAGACTTCATACTTCTTTTTAAGTGGCAGGCGGCCTATTTTTCTTATACTTTGTCCGTTCACGAATCAAGCAAATCCGAGTGAGCTGCTACAGTACAAGCATTGACTATAGGTACAAGCTAGGCAATATTGATACAATATACCATGGATTCGAACCCACGACATGGCCACTGTCATGACTCCGAAGTCCGCCGCCTTAAAAAACGACGCCAGCGACTCACATCATTGCTGCTGTTGTTACACTATTCAGTTGTTACAGTTATTGGACGAAAGATGGGCATTTTGAGTGCATTTTCTGTAAACTGTTATGTTGAATCCGTATTATTTTTTACAGTGAACACGTCATCTAAGCTCGAAAAGACAATCCATCATATACTGGAATATAACTTTATTTGACATAAATCTTTAAATTGTCTACATATGAAATCTTTAGTGTAAATAATTTTTAAATCTGGCGATTATACGTTACATATGGCATAATGAAAAATATGAACTAGAAAGCAACCGTATATTTCTAACTTTTCACTTTAATTTATTTTCCACTCCATTTTAAAAAACTATGCTGATATGTAGTTTTCGGATTTATAATGATTTCTTATCATGGTTTTAAACGGTGTTCATAGGAAAACTCATGAAACTGGAGAATTCCGTAAAAAAATCACAGAGTAAAAACTAAAAAAATCTCTAAAATACCGACAACAGAAATACACTCAAATAATGTGATACTTAAGAGGAATGGACATATAAATGTATTTTAAGGCTTTGAGATGTATTGAAGGTTGAGGATATTTGGACCTAATGGTAAAGATCTTGGTAGGCCTACTTGGAAAAGACGCTTTGAACATATTTTATTTTTAATGACATGTTTAGCTTTAAGCTGATCAGGGATCTTCAGCTTTCATACATTTTATTTACAGTACGATTTTGTAATGTATAATTATTATCATTAAGTGCTATGAAAACTTTCAAAGATATAACTTTTACAGTAAAACTTAATTTAATCAGAAGTGTTTTCATAATGTTCGAAATGTTCTGGAAGACTGCTTCTGGTTTTTTCCATAAGCTCACGAATCAACAATCCGATGCCTGTTTTGTCCTCTGGAGCCCGGAATTGCAAACTATTGACTTGCAAATGGGTTGCCCCGAACATCTCCTGCCTACACTGACACCAACGAACTGCTGGTCGAATATTACCAACTTCGATCGATCAATTTGTATATAATAAATGTAATTTTAACATTGTTGATTCATTTGTCGACTTATTTGGTTAAGAGTAAACGTTTGAAAAATGAATATTTGTGTCACAATGGTTATAAAAATGGAAGTTTACAATGTTAAAACACGTTTGCAGCTCTTGTCATTTCAACTAACAAAAAACTATTTTTATGACTTTGTTGACGAAATGTAAATTTTAAACACTATATAACGAATGTATAAGAACTCTTTCTGTATCATGTATCTTTTAGGATAGCTAAAGACTATTATATCGTATAAACGAGTCTGGAAGGATACAAATAAAAAAACTCTTATTTTGGGTAAATCAATTCAGTACAACATTGTTTTTTATCGAGTTGTGTTTACTTTTACGAAGGGAAGTCAAAGCATGCAATATCCGTAAACCACTGACTAAATGCTATCATAATTTAATCTCTACAAATTATGAAACTGGGGTATGAAAACAGCCAAAATGGTGTTGATGCAATAGTGTAATTAAACTAGTCCGCACCTGGTACACTGAAAGCTGTTTAGGATAAGGTGGATGCGGAGCGCCGGGCTTGGAGCCAGACCTCGCAGCGTGCCAACCTGCTGTGTAGCCGTAATGCAGCCCCGGTCGTAACTTTCCACAAACAAAACCAACACACTCGCCTACAACTTAATGGCAATATTCCACCCGAATATATGCTCAAATCGTTACTTTGCATTCGTATGAGAATGTGAGAAAATTAAGTCAGAAATAGTTTTTATGGAAGTGCCAGGAAGGTTATCAACCCTTCGACTACCATGGGTCGATTATATCGGGTGTTGAATCGGCTACTTCATACAGTTAGTCACTGGCTGGTCATTGGGTGTAATGTGCAACTCATAGAGAGTTCAAGGGGAGGGCGAACCTCACGCAAGTGGTGGTCGGCTCGGTATTGGCCTGCTGACGGTATGCATGATTTTTTGGAGTTTTGAAAAAAAAACTATTCAGATGTTTTGCTACTTTTTAACTTTCCTGTTTGTAGTCATTGTTATATTATTTAAATGTTCAGGCGTTAAAAATATTGCAAACGATAATCGAAACAACACAAATTACAAATACAGTAGAAACTCGCTTACACGACCCTCAATAGCACGACTTCCTCTATAACGTGTATTTTTACAATCCCCGTGAGATTTTCATAACGCTTAATGTTAAATGAACCTCTATAATACGACTATTGTTTTACAAACCTCATTAGCACGGCTTTTTCAGTGATTCAGATGAAGTTCTAACCCTCTAGAGCTCATATTTTGTGACACCGAACATTTAGAGCACTATTTCAACCTCAGTAGTGCGTTGTTTTATTTAATGGAACCTTCATAGCACGAGCTCAATCTTCCCTGTGCGTATTTCCCACGAGCAGTGAGTGACTCATCAGAACGGATGTTTTGATGGAAATAGTTCCTTGGCATCAGGTCTAAACATGAAAAACCCGCTCCCACCCTTACTGTGGAGAGTTGATACAAACTTCACTTGCTATAAAGAGGTTTTAGAGAAACCTTTAAACTTGAAAGTACGAATTTTAGTCTACACGACATTGACAATACAAATTTCAACTATAAGAGTACCTCGATACTATCGCCGTTTCCCAAATCCCCTTTTCTCACAAGGTTCTACTGTACTTCTTTCGCAATCTTTGCAGTTAAAGAGTTGATCTAACATATATTATCCATATTGTATGGAAAAGTGGGGAACTGGGCGCACCTAAGATAAATCCATTCTTACTCAGATAGTTGTATAGTTTATTGTTCCAACGAAGACGTCTAACTCCTCCCTATTTATTCTAGTTTCTTAGGGGAAAGTTTCAATTTATTGAATTCAACCATTATTTGTACAGAAATTAATATGTCAAAAGTGCCCCGACTGCTGGGTAACTTTGCGTATCGCGTAGGGTAACTTCGGGTAGGGTATAAGTGCAACTTCGGGTGAGCAATAAAAGGCTGTTACTATTAAAGTTAATATAATACAACACAAGTGGATAGGAATTATCCATTCTGTAATGAAAATAACTTTTAAAGTTAAAAGGGTTGCTTACGATTAAAAGTAATGAACTTATAAATTTGAAAAAAATGTTTAACTTAAATTTTTAAAATCACAAATGTAATTCTTTGGGGAGTCCCATCCTGTGCACTCGGCGTGGCTCCAAAAAGAACAAAATACCCATCCATACCACAGTTCCTTGTTCCTTTCCCCTTGTTCCCCGCAGATTGAGCAAAGGTCAGATGACGTTTTTGGATTCTAATTTAACCCAAAGTTCACTACATTTGGGTTCAAATTATAATTTGAGAATAGGCATATTTTTTAGAATCTTTAGCATTGCATCATATGAGCGGGAATCATGCGCACAGCCGCGCCCAGTTACCCGAAAGTGTCGCAAGATATGTTATTGGAGATATCTAAAATAATATCACCCGTTACTTAAGATCTTAGACATAAATATATTCTCAAAGCCTCGTAGATAACGAATATCAATAACTTAACAAGATAAGTAACAAAATAAAGGCAAATCTTCTTATTTTGTGAGCGGCAAAAATAAGATGGAGATTCGTTCTAACCACCTTTTCCAATCTACTGACCTTGGCCATTAAAATGGCGTCACCACAAGCAGGGATATTAGTTCGCACTCCTTCCGCTAGGTTCCAGCACAAACTGGAGTGCTCTGTGACTTTTCTAAAATAATATGGAATATAATGGTGCGCACACTTATCCGCTGCGCACAGTTCCCCCACTCTCCCCTACTCACTAAAGCACAAAAGCTCTATAACCTTTAGGCCTACAGAGTTTAAAATTTAACACGATGTTAATGCTTGTTTAAGTGTTGTAAGACGTCATCAATTACATCCCGTTATACGGCTTCATGGATGTGCAGGTATATAACCATAATTAAATATTTGCAAACATACGAGTTTCGGATAGTAAGTTTAACAAGCCATAAGGCAAATTATTTACACTGTGATATATGATATATGTTATGTCATGTGTTCATAGCCTCTCCATTAACGTAAATTTTTATTGCCCCACGTAGTTGCATAAATCAAGAAAATAAATACTTAGTCTAAATATCACAGCTGATGTCATGGATTGAAACAAAAGCGAATAATTCGATGATTGGGCCTGATGATGACTGGTGTGACTGGTTGAAATCGATCACTTCGTACCATCTTTTTTGTACATTTACCGTCTTGTATGTAAGTACAGTATAACTGTAAATGTATTTTGTGGCGTTGTGAGACGTAGTTTTATTTTATCCATTTAACTTACTGGGAGTTCAGTAAAATATATTTATAAAGGTGTATAGCTAATGTTGTCGTTTTCGTTATCAAAGTAGAAGAAATGGATACGTTGATAATGTACTTTCCCGGGAGATCACGCCTACTTCTGTGAGTCTGATGGTGGGTTTACGGAAGGGGCGGTACTAGGGGGGGAAATGCTCTAGTCTGGGAATAATGGGTGGTCCTAACGTTACCCGAATGACTGATAACGATTCCTGCTACAAACCTTACCAGTTGCAGACGTTATCTGTGATTAGGCCTCCCAAATAATGGGTGGTCCTAACGTTACCCACATGACAGATAACATTCCTGCTACAATCCTTACCAGTCGCAGACGTTACCTGCGAGGAGGCCTCCCTGTCAGCTTATGAACATTTTGAGGGTTATTATAATTTTCCTCATGAAATTGCTTAAAATATTTTGCCTATGTAACAAGTATGAAATTAAATATACCATTTCTAAAAGTGAAAAAACTGTAACTTATATCCTTAAGTTGCTATTTTAGCAGTTTTTTACGCCAGCTAGGTACTATACTCTTCACTAAGTTGTAATTGCAACGAAAAATCTTCCGTTTACAGCTAAAAAGCGTATCACTAAACACATGCCGACGAATGATACTCACTTTTAAACGTATAAAGTAAATAGGTTTACGAAATGTGTAAATAAATTAGGAAGTGGTCCATCCAGCATTGTTTCGACGCAAGGAAACACACTGGTGATAACAGCCAAAACACGTTTGTTCCAGGGAGTACATCAATTCAAGTACAATGTTGTTCAACAGTCACATAAATACCCCCGTAGCAGCAAACCTGCGTACTCAGCGAATTTCCAATGTATATATATATGTATCTTAATACCACATAAAGCCACATACCAAGTTTCATCAATATACATTCATAAATAAACGATTTATGACATTTTAATTATTCTCCATAAGAATAACATGGCGGCTGAGTATGCAGGTTTGCTGAAGCAAGGAACACAAAAAATGGGGTTTTATACAAATATCAATATAACTCATGTAGGTAAAGCTGCATACCAAATTTCATTAATTTATTTTCATAATGAAGGGAGATAACACGTTACTTATTCTCCATAAGAATAACATGGGGCTGAGTACGCAGGTTTGCTGCTACGAGAGCCTTTGGTAAAAAATTGTTTTTTTGAGCAAATATCAATGGTCCACAACCAGATGAAGCCGTATACCAAGTTTCGTCAGTATACGTTCATAAATAAGCGATATATAAAATTTGTATTTTCCTCCATAAGAATAACATTAGACAACGTACTGTGTTTAGCACTTTCAATATCTCGGTAACCAATTGACGTAGAGAAATGATCAAAATACCAAATTGTGTGTTTTTTTAAGCTGAATCCAATGGGAAAACTAAAATTTGACTATTTCCAAAATGATATGTAAAAAAAGTCGAAAAACCCATTTTTGGGGTACAAAACACCCCCAAAATACCCCTTCGGATAGAGCGATCTGGCTGGTTTTCGAACTTAAAGTCATAAATGCTGCTTTACACGTTTATGCCAAATTTCATCAAAACCGGATAATTTTTACGAGAGTTATCGTGCTCACGGACACATATATATATATATATATATATATATATATATATATATATATATACAGTTTCGAACGAATGGTGTTTTTGGGGTCTGGGGACCTCAAAACGAAAAGTTATCATGGTCCCGGGCCTAGGTCTTACCATGCCGACTACGGTAATAGCTTCTTCCCTATAGGGGAAATTCGCTAAAACACCTAAAGCTAGAGGTCACGGATGGTAAATACCAAATATATTAACATCCGTAGCAATCCGGTGTGCCCAACAAATAAAACGTTCATTACGGGAAGTATGTCTTTTACATTAAAAGCAAAATAAATATAACTTTTAATTACATAATTGTCAGTAGCTTTCAAACGATACGATTTAAGTCATGCATTAAACTATCAGTTTTCAAAAGCTAGATCAACTGTAATAATCGGTTTTATATCGCTCGATATGATAATGAGCGATCAACGCGATCAAAAATCGGCGTAATGTCGATCACCTTGACATGACCAATCAGAGCGCTGGATCACGAGAGCGACCGCGCGTTCTCTGCCTGTCATCGTCGTTGGGCCAATCAACTGGAAATTTCGATTCTAGATTTAAGCTAATTTTATTATTTTACCGTAGTCTGACACTCAGTACCTGACACATTTTTTGGAATATTATAAGATGTTAAAATCACAGTTTGTTATATTAATTAACAAGTATAAGCCACAACACATACTATTTTTCATGTTATGTGTTCAGATATGCGTTTTCACTAACGCGATGACTGTATAACACATAACTTTAATATAACACATCCGTACTAAACTTTCTTTAATTTGTACACATGGTACTACTATTCTTAGTTGCACTTAGAGGAGCATAAACAATAGTTTGTGGTTCCTAAAAAGTCACACCATTAACTCAAAAAACTACTTATGGTTCTTTTTCAAAATGTAATTAATCCAAGACACGTGGTTTATACTGAACAGCTTGTCACCAACACATTAACATAGTATAACCATCTGAAGAGAAAACTAAATATATACCCTTTACTTATATTGTTCGTTAATTTTGGGGGCTTTGTGTGATAGGCTGATCGATATCGTATTGTACTTGTCAGCGTCATTTCATTTCCTTTTCGTTTACATCAGCCACTATTTAACTAACGTAGTTTAATCCTAACCTCTACTTGTAACCTTAATAATCCATTAAAATTAAGACAAATTACCATTTTTTTAATCTACTTTCTAAGTGATAAACTTTGAAGAGACCAAATTAAGTTCAAAATCAGAAGTAAGAATTCTTCTGTGAAAAATTGTAAAACCACTACTAGCATCATATACTAACTGAAATGCAACTAACATGCTAAGACAATAGATAAATTATAAAACCTGATTCTTACAAATTAATATAAACTGGCTGGGTAGCACAGTGGTTTGCCTGCTCGTTTCACAATCATAGGTTCACTAGATCGATCCCGAGCAAACTCCTGTTTAGAACATTTTGTGAAGTTCGTTATTGTATCCTGCTGCCATTGGTCATTTGACAATATTAATTAATGATCCTGGCTATAGCATCAGTTGGTCGTATTCAGTAACAAGGCTACACAAGGCATATCACTTATCACCCATTCATTAATTCATCTTAAAAAACGTCCTAGTTGCGTCGGTGTCTTACTTAGTGATAAAGTGAAATCTGTGCTAGTTGATTAGATCATGTTATGTCCCAAATTCCTCTAAAAGAAGATTTTAAGATTGTGAAGTTCAAATTCAAAAATTTTAGATTTTTTTGAAGTATTGTCCTAGCCTAATACCAACAGAAACTGTTGGTGATTGTTTTTCTTCTTACAAGAAAAATAATGAAAATTATTTTATTCAAAATGTTTCACTAACATTGGATTTATCCCAAACAAGGAGGTCCTCGATTTAAAATTCAAGCGTAAAACACTTTTATCTGATGATATACCTGAAACAATTATGATAGCAAACATTCTTTGTTATGCAGTTATAGCATTTTTTAGCTTTCTAAGTAATAAAAATAATATCAATAAAAATTAGGCATTGTTTAGTCGAAACGAGAATTCTAAGTAAATTGTTTTTTAATACGCTGCCAGCCTCTGCTGCGAAACGCTAATGCTCAAATTAATTGAGTTTGCCGTATCGATTACCTATTAACTAGCTCTCTCTTCCTCCATTATATCTATTTAATATGTACTAGTGACCACCCAGAGATCGAAATTCGACAAAAATAATCAAAAATAATTCTACGTAAACCCTAAGTGGCACAATTCGAATAATGGCTGTTTGCGTGAGTGTTATACCACATACGTGATCAGTTAAATAAAACGTACTTGAACCAGTTTCCTTGCGCTGAACTTCACGAAAAACCTTTCTTTATTATAAGGGGTTTTTGCCCATTTACACAACAATAGCTTTCTAACGGTATGCATGAATTTATGCTACGATGCACACACGCTGAGAAAAAAGGAAGGACAGTTTTGTGCTTGCTTATTAATATAATGATGCCAACCGATTTTCGCTTTACCATTTAACCAGTCAGTATCTAAATTACGTTTGAAACTGATATGAATTCTTAGACTACTATGGCACCCCCTGGCCCACTTTGACCTTTGGCCCCTAACGTCATGCGATTCCTCTGCTCGCCCCTCACCAAACTGTCCATCGTTCTCTAGCGACATTGGCGAGCAGCCCCCCTCCCACCACGGTTTCTGCAGTATTACCAATCAAACCTTTTGTATAATTTTTAGACTTGCAAGATACCCCAAAATCAAGTAGGTAGTTTACTTTGGGAATTGAAAAAATCCAAGCACTGTCCCTAATTTGGTCTGACATAAGAAACGCATCGTTTGTCCAAAGCGATGATATCAATATAAGTCTCCACTAGGGTTCAAAATGTAAAAGATCTATATGTTATCACCAATCAAAGAGGGGGAAATGTTTTAAATCTGTGAAAGTTCCATAAATAATTATAATTTTCAATAACATTAATTAACGGCATTAGTTAACTCAATGTTTGAGATTAGATGATACCATTCGTATGTCCAATTTATGTTTAGAAGTTATATGTCTTTGAATCACAAAAAGAGTAAAGTTAACTAGCAATTCTACTTCTTTGACCTGCTGATACAATTTAAAGGGATACAAACCCAAAGAAAGCGTCTAGTGTCTGAGTAGACTCACAGTTGAACATTCAATAGTGTACAATGATTGTGTTGATAAGCTAAGATGTTCCGGATAAGGATGGCATGATTTAATCGGGTAATGATCTTTTCTCTGTTCACCGAATCGCGTAGGATCCTAATTTCTCCTATAGGGTCCTTAATAGAGAAAATTCAAGCAGAGAGTGTCGGTTTTAGTGTTATTTGGTGCACATTTAGGCCCTAAAACAGATTTACGAGTCCTCATTTTGTAGTAAGCAGTCCTACAAGGTGTGGCCAACCTTTATTTTAAGCGATAGCATTTTTGAAGAGAAACTAAATTTAGTTAGAACCTCGCAAATATCTAATCATTTGATTGACACGAATGTTTGGATGTATCACGTAGGAGCTCGGGTTGTTTTGGTGCACCTGTTTCACTTCCTTCTGCTCTTTTAGTCAGTTAAAATCCAAAATCCTAGCCAGCCAAATTCGGAATATAATGATGTTAAACGATTTATCAAGTTGTTCTTGTCAGTCGACGGCGGTCAGAGTTTAAAAGAGTTCGGTGATGATGATAGATGAGTTACAACAGCTTAATGTAGTCGGGTCAATCCGGAAGCTTCGCTATACAGTCAGAAAAGTAACTTTAGCGTGTAGTATTTAAGTCAGTAAAGAATGTCCGTAAAATAGATGATAAAGTATAAACTTTATGGAAAATGTAATTACCATGGCAAATATAAATATGATAGCAAGCTTTTAATGATAAATAAACGGTATCAGGAAACTGACACATACTTTCTCCCTTTTAGCCCAACTTTAATGAATAAATTACTTTTTATTTACTAAATATATAATACAAAGCACGGTTGAATGTACAGAAAATCTTGTAAACAAGTTGTTTAAAAAAACATCCACCCAAATCCCTGCTTTGGAGGCACTACAGAATCCATTGCTACACTCGTGGTTTTAAGAGGGGAAATGCCCCCTATTCCCCCCCAGGGTTATTAAGGGCAACATATTTCGAATTTCCTCTGTTGGTCAATGCTAACTTGAAAAGCATATCAAGTTTGAATGAAATCTACCAGTAAATAAGAGAGAAATAGTATTTTTTATTCCCCATAAGAATAACATTGGACAACGTACTGCGTTTACCGCAAAATGAAAATTTCAATTTTCTCCGAAACCAGCTATCGTAGAATAGTAATTCAAAATACTAAATTATTTACTTTTTTGAGCTATTTTTAATGGTGAATAGTAATATTTGTTTACATTTATGTATTTTTATGAAAAATCCAAAAAACTGAATTTTGGGTGTTTTAAGTCCTGTAATTTCTGAACCCGAATTTTTACAGGAATGCGGGTGGTGCCATTTTGTTGGAAAACTAAAGTTCTACAAACTACTAAAGTTTAATGAAAATCGTTAGAGCCGTTTTTGAGAAATTTGGATTTTTCATGTTTTTTGGCGGTTTTGGGGGGATAATTACCCTTAAAAATCAAAAATTCAAAAAAATGAAAAAAACGCCTGGAGATATCGGGGATTAGTACCTACATGCCAAATTTCATAAAAATCGGCCCATTGGTTAAGGCTGTAGCTCTGTACACATCCACACAGACACACACACACACACACACACACGGACACACACACGGACACACACACGCACACACACACACACACACAGACAGACATCACGTAAAAAACACTTTTTTGGGTTCAGGGAGCAACAAAACGAATATTTCCACTAACAACTCAAATTCGAAAATTTTTACGAAAACAATACTTTCTCCATATACTATGTATAAGGGGAGAAAGTAAAAATGTGCTTCTCCACAGATAGAATAATGGTGGACATTTAAAACATAAACTTACAAAGTAGCACAGTCTCGGTTTATTACATCGCTCGTATAAATATATTGAATCTGGGAAAATTCTGAGCAGATTGTTAAGGATATGGACATTTGCATCGTATTTTAAATCAAAATTAATATTCAAAAAAATACGTCGGAACTTCTATCACGCACACGATTGAACCAACGTTGTTTTCTTTCCAGAATATCCCTCGGTTTTAAAGATTGCAGTTCACTTTATGATAGTTCATCATTCAATGAATGACCAAATCATATACTGTAAACCTTTTGCTATTATAATATTCAAAACATTTTTGGACTTTATTTTAAAATGTCTCTTTCGCCGTCATTTATATTTTCAAGTCAAAGTACATAAACTACTAAAATTATTTTGTGCTATGCCCCGCATCCCGATGCAACCGTCCCCCATGTAGCAGATGTCGAGACAATGCACAGGATCATTAGCAGTGTTTGGACGTTAATGTTAACATAGTTACTGTTAATGTAAACAAAAACTGCAAATTTTCCGCTCGTATAAACAGTGGTTCGATTTGAAAAGTCGTAGAAATCATTTATACGCACCTTTCTCTCGTGTTTTGACCCATTGATGCTGAAGCGGAGTATTCAAAGCGCCTGTCTCGCTACTCGCTACATGTTATGTTTCGCAAATTGTCTTTGAACCGACTGAAAGGCTGCTTGTCATCGCTTACAGTCTATGTACTCGAGCTTTCATTCCTTGATCGCTCGCTGTTACTGTTTAACTCTCAAAGGAAACCTTTCAACGTGAATATAAAATAAGTACTAAATATGCACTATAGGTACAAAATCAAATAAATAAATATTAGTTTTGTTGTATTTGTGGAGTTTAACGGCAGTTGTATTTTTTGTATTATGATAGGAACAGTGTAAATCATCGTAGAGATCTTCCTCTCATGTTACCACTGAAAGCCAAGTTTTCTCATGGCAATTTAAATTATTTTTAGGACTTTATCTTCTTTTTTATTCTTTTTCTGATTTAATTCTTTTTTCTGACAACGAACATAGACAAAAATATAGTTTTTCTTTGAATTATTGTTTACAGTTCAAGACATGAAGGCGACAGAGCTTATATTGGTGAAATAACTTTACAACTTTTTTATTAGCATATTACGTGTTGTTATTACTTACGGGATGTAATAAAAGACGTCTTACAACACTTAAGTACATATAGTACCATCTTTTATATATGTTTACCGTCTGTATGTGAACAGTATAAGTGTAAATATATCTTAAGTGTTGTAAGACGTCTTTTATTACATCCCGTATGAAATAACTTTTTTAATTCAAAGTTTAATAACTTTAAGAAAACCTTTCATCCACATGCGTTTGTGAAGATTTGTATCACATTACTGATAAATTGTACGCATAACGCAAGTAATTTAAATACAAAATATAATTAATTTTTAATTTATATTAGAAGTTAAAACACATTGAAATTCACGATGCACATGACACGAAATAGCAATTTTAACTTTAAGCTACTTTTTTAAAATACTGAAAACATTAGACCAAGAGGGTTGGACGTTCTCTTACAAATTCAAAAGCCCTCCTTGTCAGCATCATGGCGCTTCAAGAGCCTATTCATTACAAAAACAATTAACTGCCAACTCTAACCGAAAATGCACTACTACTTTATATTTTTAATTATTTTATTTTATACTGTAATACTATGAATCATTTTAAAGGTCTTGGTGTCAACTTTAGAACAAGCAAAAATAAAATTTACTATACAATTCTGTTCTTATTTTATTGCTTAATTTTAAATAAATATAGCTTTAAAAAGGAAGAAATGTAATTAATATAAAATGTAGTGTAGATAGAGGACAGATGTGTCAAACCTATTAAATCTTACAAGAAAATGCGTGTTTTTTTCTGTTTGTACATGAAAAACTATTTTTTCATTTCCTAACTAAAACTGGCTTTGACTTTATTCATGAAATCAGAGGCAGACTCTGATGAATCATAAACAAACCAACTAACCAAACCATTTCGTACGGTTCCTAAACGTTCATATTTTCGAATGCTCACTTCATTGTGAAATTAATAATCATGAAATGCGTATGTGTTTGAAGTCACGCACACAACGTTAGTTATATTGTATTATAAGGCAGATCAATGAACAAGTTGTAACATTTTGTGCAGGAGGTTACCTGAATTACTGTAGAAGTATTCTTTGAAGGAGGGATCTCTCTCGACTGGAATTCCCGAGAAACGTTGGTAAATTTCCACTTAATTTATCACGACTGAAGGTTTTCCACATAATGTTAACATTATTTTGATGCAGGATCAGTGAATTAAATACTAAATAAATTTTCCTTTATAACAGAGAGTCTAAAAATGTCTTTTTAAACAGCTGTTGAACGGTATTATGCGTTTGATTTACTCAAATACGATGAAAATGTGAGGTAAAATAATATTTGTGATATAAAAAAAATTCTGCTTGATAAAATAGTTTATTAATAATGTTTTAAAATGTAATAATTCAAAGTCTAACTTCGCGACCACAAATAGCGAATTTGCCTTTTTGACACCTGACGCTGTTGTAATGTTATAACATTTAACACCCAGGGGATCTAAACTGTTCATGATAAGTGTAAAAAACGTTGTGTATTTAAGGATATATTATGTTAGAAGAGGTGTGTAGCTACAGGGATAGTTCAGTATGTGTGCAACAATACTGAATCCTACAAAAATAAGATACCTTTATTTATGAAAATACATATTTTTAAAGTTTATAATGCACACATATATATGACCTAATTTTGTACATTATTAAAGATTTAAGTAACTATATTTTAAGATTCAAATTCACCTAGAATCCTCTAGAAGTCGATACAAAGTTGAAGTCCTATATTTTAGGCTTACTCAGTCCAGTCATTTAATTGGTGTGAAACTTCCACAATATATAATTTTTTTCAATATATTTAGGGATTATCAGTTTAATTGGCTGATAGAAACCTAATTCTTTTAATAAACGAGTTTTTAGAATTGCCTGGAAAGAGTATTGTAAGTTAAATATGCTCATATGGTGTTATTTCAAGGATATATACTTTATTATTTTTCTGAATTTATACTGAGGTACATTGTCCGCAACCTGTATCTGTGATGATCGACGATATAATAACTATTATTTTGATACCCTAGTATACATAAAATGTCCATATCCATATATTTATATTTATTTTTTCATTTAATTGGACTTTTCTCCACCAATATGTGTATAATAGCAGAGCAATTGAGCTAAAGAATGTAGAATAATAATTGTTTTCGTAAACTAGTTGTTTTTACCTAAAATGTGTACGATTAAATTTGTTTCTTGAAACAAAGTGTTTTGTGGACACAGCATGTAAAACAAAGGATCATGAAAAATACTATCCCAACAAATAAAATTTATAGTTTAAAAGTTGGAGATCTTGTTATAATAAAATAATTAACGCTTAATATAAAGATCTATGTAAAGCTTGAAATCCGTTGCAATTATCAACTGAGGTTAATCATTCATTCATTGTTGCTGGATTAGGGAACCCCAGCATAGCTGCTAGGCACGTATTCCACAAGCGGGAATATTGCGCAGGTTACCGGAAGGATAGTGTATAGCAGGAAAAGAAAGGGTGGGATAGGACAGTCAGCCAAATTGACCTTTCAGAGGGCCAACTCCTGTGCTCCTGTCCTGTGAAAGCTGTGATCAGGCTCAAACAGGCGGACCCGCTCTGCCCTCCAACTGACCAACTCAACTGACATGTGCAATCCATGTACAACAGCCAGGGACCATACATTCTCAGGTTGAGGACCAAACCCAGAGTTTCCGTCCTCAGCCGCTGCAAATGGAGGGCCCAAAGGTGAAAGGGAAGTTTGTCTAATGGACAGCCAAAAGACTTACCATGTGTAATGACAACTTCATCTGCTGTACCCAATGTCAGCCTGGTATATACCAGTTTTAAGGTTTTCCTGAGACAGGTTAATCACTTATAATGTCATACTCCAGTTATAGTGTATCCAGTTAGTAATATTGTTTGTTATCTAGAGATTCCACCAACCTCAAGATGGAATGCAGCAGTTCAGTGTCAATGTTAAATAGACTTAAGCAAAAGCGATTGTCAAAATGTTCTTAGTCAAAGTTCAGAAGTTAAGACTTAATCCACTCCCCCACCAGAGTCGTGGGTCCAGATAGAGTATCGGATTTGTCACATTGTGCTTGTCTTGTGCACCCACAGTAATCCCGAGCAAACGAAGACTGCTTTGGCAATAACATCTAGTCCAGTCCATTTAAAACTAGTTTTAAAAACATCTCGACGATTTTTGCTGTTACATGATTTACTTTTCCAACTACCGCGCTTAAAGAACTTCTTTACGATATAAAACACATCCTAAAACAGCTGTGTTCTGCTCAGCTGGCAAAAAAAGCTTTTTTCGCTCGCTACGCCTTACTTTTCCACTTGCTGAAGGAATAAAAAGCTTGTTACTTTGGACCAATCTAACTAACTTCATATTTATAACCTCGATCCCACGAATTTAGCCAAAACGGATGAAGATAAATATGTGTATGCTATTTACTCTCAAAAATTGCAGTTGTATCTGATCGACAGGCTAGAACTCGGTCATCCTCTTCTCTTCAAATTTACTGTGCGTAAAAAGATTCCCTATTATTGCGTTTCGGCATGCATGTGTACTGTGTATAAGTTAATGATACAGTTTAATTTATTTTGTTTGTTTTATTTATTTTTTCCGGGAAGTTATTTCAAGTTCATGGAAAAGCCAAAATAATAGGTTTCAGATATGTACTGTGGGATCCCTAATAAAAAATCTAAAATGTAACAATAAATAACGAGTTCGCACTCAGCACGCTGACGTGAGGGAAGTGAATTTCCACATAAAAAACTATAAAACTCAAAATCAGTTAAAAACATACAATTATTCCAGTTTTTATTCTAATCTGGAAATATTGATTTTTTGGCTGTTCTGATACTCCTGGTTCTATTTACCTGCAATTCTGGGGATACAATTTTGCGCATTCTAAGGTTAGGAGAAGGTCCAGTCAGGCTTTAAAGTAGGCGTGAGGTTGTTGGGGATGATAAAAGTACACCAAAAAATGATTAACAGGCTTTTCTAATGTAAAACCCCCATAAGACAACGTACTGTGTTTGGTCAATACACATTTCCTTTAACAACTCGGTAACTATATATGCTAGAATGACTAAAGAGGGCTTAACAGTTTCTCCACACTAATTCCCATCTTTTTACCTTCGTTAATTTCACATCAGGGGCTTTTCTGACCCTTTTTGGGCCCAAAAACTCGAAATTTGAAATATTTATCCCCCAAAAAAGGGGTTTAGAGTTTCCCGATTGTTTTGCCCAACGAACTTGTCCAACTGATTACAGAAAGGAACGTCCCTACCAAATTTTAATAAAATCGGACAAAAAATGCGACCGCTAGAGTGCCTGCATACATATATATATATATATATATAAAATTTTGATCGAACCCCCAAAACGTGTTCAGGGGGTCACATTAGGAACTTCTATGGTGGTCCCGGGCTTAAATTTCAACGTGCGGGTCATGCTAATAGTTCACTTTCCATAGGAAATTCACTAATGATGACCCAGGGCAGTTTTGTTTTAGACCTGCTAATAAATTTCAAATTTTCTGTAAGTACTGTAGCACAGTGTTTGACCGATGCATTTTTAAGGCCAGGAAATTGCACGATTTCGACATACTGAATCATCCCCTGCCAGACCCACCTGGTACTTGTTATGAAAAGGTCTTGTAAAACGACCGTACCCTTTTGATACTCATCTCTTTAGTAAATCATTTAAAAGTAAATAAAGTAAATATAAGGTTTTCGATCATTTTAAGCACAACATTTTGGTGTGTTAGTGGATTTAAAATAGTATTTTTATGTATTTCTTGGTGGCCACATTAGTTTTGATCTTGAAAATACTAAGCAACAATAACTTCAAAGTATGACGGACAACCCTTACCTCCAGCTTTAAGACTGAATTAAATGATTGAAGTATTTGTAATTGAATTATTTACGCTAAATGATACGTTTAAGCATTTCCTAAATCCTAACCAATAGCTGTATATATATAATAGTAAAAATAGCGAGTAGAAAATCTTTGCTTTCGAAAAACATCGATCGAGTGCCAATGAATGACAAATATTCAGTCTGAAATATTATTATAGATCTATTGCAGGTTACATATATATTGTATATAATGTGATATGTGAACAGCTTATTTTCAATATTAAATTCGTTATAACAAGTTTCTACACATTTTATGGCTTCCCAATGATTAATTTAGATTAATTAATTTGAAAAAAGAAAAAAAAATGACCGCGCCCAAGAAATTTAACATTATTTATATGAATTCAATTTGCTAAGCAGTAAATAATAATGCGTTACAGTAAATGCACGCACACATTTTTGTTAAATGAACTGAGATAAATAAAATCGAGTCTTAATTTGTGTATTCAAACGTGATGGACTTAATATCTGTAGAGCCTCCAGCCTCAGTGAAGAATAAACATATAAAATCCAACCTCCTGATTTGTTATTTTTCGTCGAAGAGAATTATATTATGTTATTAGTACCAAACAGTTCATAATATAGACTTTATCAATGAGATATAGGAAAGATTTTCACCTCTGGCCGTGAAATATATACTCTACATGTAAAATGGTCTGCCCAAAGAGTTACTAACTTGATATTCCCTTATATACGCAATATAAACATATCACCATATCATTACTACATATGTATTTTTTTCCACAAACTAACTTCATGAATACATTGGAATTATTGCCCCGAAAACGTTTATGGTTGCATGGATAGCTGTTTAAAAGAGTTTAAAAGATTTTATGGATTAATATATATTAAATCATATTTTGGATTAATAAATGTTATGCCTAACATTAAATAAACAAATGTACAGTAGTATGTAAATAAATGTTAGGTTGTGGTAAAAGTGCTAATTTTTTTCAAATATTTGTCTTAAATAAAGATGCAAGTTTTTAAAATCCTTCCAAAAGATAAATTGCAGTTTTGTAAAAAAGTCCATTAAAAAGTTTTGAAAAAAGAAAGTAAATTAATTTAGTCTCAACAATACAGTAAGCTACAAACTCCTACATAAAACTGCAAAAATAAGAATTCAAATTAGTTTAATAATAACATATTTTCAACATCTAAAATAGGTTTTTAACTACCTTTTTTCAAATTCATAAACATTATTGCATAATATAGAAGTTATTGGATGTGCTCGAGTACGAATGAAGATTGAATTACTATTGAAAAGCTTTAGCTTTACATAACGGAACAGATTATTGTTTTATAGCAAAATATTGCGAGAAAATAAATGGAAATATTTTCTACCCAAATATACAACTGAAAATGCTTATTTGAACTTTTGTTGTTAAAAGCACTATTGAAATTCATAATTGTGTTGCAACATAAATGTTAGACAGAAAAATATGAACTGAATAAATTATATTATTTTACACAAATTATTTTTTGAAAAAATCCATATTAGGTATTTAAAAGATTTAGAATTAATATTATAACAATTTTACCTTAAAACATTGTTCGTACTGCTATAATTCCTTAATTACATTTAAAGTCAAAGTATTATAGGTAATTACAAAATAAAAATCTATGTATTTCAGTTTGAACATTTCTATGAGTAATTTATATAAATTCTTTAAAAGTAATCGAGAGAATAGCTTTACATTACTTATGTCTCTTAATTAATCTTGATTTGCTATCTTCCATTCGGACTCTGTAGATATAATCTACTTCGGCAGAGTAAATATGTTCCATATACGTAGCTGTGTACATTAGCTAGCAGTATTGACTATCTTCCTTGATGATATGACACCTAGCAGGTATATGATCCCTACCCATATTGAGCATATACTCAGTATACATTTTCTGAACGGTATGGATTATCTTCCTTGATGTTTCCCATATACCATCTAGGATATGTAAATTCCATTTATTTTTTGTAGCAGAGTGAATTGGCTGAACAGTATTGACAATCTTCCTTGATATATTTCATATATTAAGTATTCAATATGCTCCATATATTATCCTTATTGAAGCGACATTGGCTGAACTTATTTGACTAATTTCCTTGATACACCGAGCGTACACCCAGTGTGGAGTTAACAAAATAACTGTTGACGTTGTTGTTGCCAATACATCGATATTTATTAGTGAATTTCCTATGGAAACTATTAGCATGACCCGTACGGTGAAACTTAAGCCCGGGACCACCATAGAACTTCCTAACGTCATCCCCTAAACACGTTGCGGGGGGGTCTTCAAAATTATATATAAATGTGTTTGCACTCTAGGGGTCGCAATTTTTGTCCGATTTAATTCAAATTTTCTAGGGTCGTTCCTTTCTGTAATCAGTTGGACAAGCTCGTTGGGCAAAGCAATCGTAAAATCTAACCCACTTTATTGGGGATTTTAATTTTTCAAATTTTGAGTTTTTGGTCCCAAAAAGGGTCAGAAAAGCCTCTACATACAGGACGTAAATGTCCAAAAAATGTTAAGCCCTCTTCCATTATTTTAGCACAAATATTTACCGAGTTATTAGCGGTCGCAATTTTTGTCCGATTTAATTCAAATTTGGTAGGGACGTTCCTTTCTATAATCAGTTGGACAAGTTCGTTGGGCAAAGTAATCGGAATCTCTAACCCACTTTATTGGGGATTTTAATTTTTCAAATTTTGAGTTTTTGGCCCCAAAAAGGGCCCAAAAACTCAAAAAAGCTCCGGATGTAAATTTAATCCATGCAAAACCATGAGAATTAGTGAGGCGAAAGTTTTAAATCCTCTCTTGTCATTCTAGCATAAATATTTACCGAGTTATTAAGTATCGACTAAACACAGTACGTTGTCTTATGGGAGTTTTACATTAGAAAAGCCTGTTATTCATTTGTTGGTGTACTTTTATCATCCCCAACAACCTCACACCTACTGTCAAGCCTGACTGGACCTTCTCCTAACCTTATAATGCGCAAAATTGTATTCCCAGCATTGCAGGTAAATGAAACCAGGAGCATCAGAACAGCCAAAAAATCAATGTTTTCAGATTTCGATAAATATTGGAATAAATGTATGTTTTAACAGTGATTTTGATTTTTGAAAGTTTTTAATGTGGAAATTCACTTCCTTCACGTCAACGGGCTGCGTGCGAACTCGTTTATTTGAATTGTCATATTCAATTATATATATATATATATATATATATATATATATATATATATATATATATATATATATATTAATTATATAGGGTCAGACACGAATTTATACCCGTGTATTCTCTGAAATATTATCTGATTCAATTCTGAAAATACTGTTGTTAAAATGTCATTTTTGTAGTTTAAGGTTTTTATTTGAAATTATAGCTATTGAAGCTGAACCGGAACTTTTAGTAAGCTCAAACTGTAATAAATGTAATTGTCTTCTTATGATTATTCATATAAATAATTGTCCTGTCAACTATATTATTATAGTTTACAGTGTTTCCCTTTATGTAGCAAACTACAAAATTATGGAAGAATACATACTGAAATTTAACTTGGCAATAAATTATTTCACGTGGTGTGTGCTACAAAAATAAAATACGGACTTTATTTAGAACAGTGCACTAATTGCAAAAATGTTCTCGCCTTATAAAAGGAGCGCAATTTCCAGCAGGTGTTGCAAGTTATATTTCCATCGCTTAGCAGTTCGACATCTGTATTTGAATGGAAATCGCCACTTTGTTATTGCTATTTTGTTACAGTAACGAACGTAACATCGTTTGGTGAAACCTCTGAATTAGAAAATGGTCATTAGCACAACCTGTGCAAGAAGACCTTAGTCAAAGACCTAAAATAATTTCAACCCAATTTTAAATTATTGCTGTGTGGATGTGTCTGCATTATAGGACAAATTTTAGTAGTTTACATAAAATTTACCTGTTATCTTACTTTCTGAAGGCAATTAACTTTATTTTAGAGGGAAAAGGTAGCCCGTAACCAGTTTTGTTTCCTTTAAATTTTCTGATTAAAATTTTAATTTTTGGACGAGATAAGATTCGTCACCTAATACAAAACCAACTTAACTAAGACCACTTTTCAAATGCAAATCGGATTTAAGGTTAGCCAGATATCTTTTAGTCTCTGGTTTCGAGAAATGGACTGGAATTTTCCTAAGACGAAATTCCAGTGCATAAAACAAAATATGGGACATTGCTCTAGTATAAATTCCTTGCAAAGGAATACTTGCAAAATTGCAAACGTCCTTGCAATACTTGTCAGAGGGACTTTTTCAGCTACTCTGAACACCGATTTAAAAGTCTTATCTCATTTTGGAGTTTGATAATGTGATGATATCTAGGTGAGGCCTCGGCAACAACAGACCTCTTCCCCTCTTCTGTACTACAGAGGAGCCTAGTAGAATCATATGTAGAAAGCGATTTTTTGACGATTATATTTTCCTTGTTTTAGCCCAAACCGCGCTAACTGCTAGCCAGGTTATCAACATAGTTTTTTTGCAGTGTTAACTGACCCGTAATATAGAGCGATATTCCCCAAGTAACCTCTCTTACATCAGAACAGTTTCATTACTTCGCTGAAACTTAATGACTGTTAATTTACAATAAGTTCAACAAAACGTGTCTCACAATTTCCGCATTTAAATGAAGTTTATAACCTGTAATGTATTCAAGATATCGAATAGTAATTAAAAGTTAAAAAATGATGTGATGGAAATATTGGAAAGAGATGTGATTGATGGTATGTCAGGCTGCGGCCACAACGATATTCACTCTGCTGAGGAGTAACAACAGGTGTATTCACTAACTTTATATCATTTACTAATTGCAAAACGTATAAATTTTAATTCCATAAACTAAGAGAGGCTTTGTTTCTAATGAGTGAATAGGAATATATAAATTTTAAAAGCCAGCCAGTTTGTGTTTAATTTAAGTTATAATTCGTAACCCACCACGGCGTGGCGTTGGCTTGCAGCTGTTCCTTCCTTTACACTAATTATACTTCCGTTGAGTTCAAACTCTTATTAACATTTTTATAACCATCAGATGTAAGTTAAGCACACAACTGGACGGCTGTTGGCGCAGCTTTTATAATTGCGCATATATGATTGAGCGAAAATCTGGAATACAGAGAATAATTCCTTATAAATAAGGGATTATTAAATATTCCTTATTCCTTTCCTCCTTTCCTTTCCTTTTCCTTTATTATATATTGACCCTTTACAGTCATTAATTTGCCACTGAATATTACGCACTTATTTTTTTTGTTGGCTTTAGATACGTCTCACGTTATTTAGCCCGTATCTAGAGAACGTAACAGTCCAAACCCTACTGCCAACGAGAGTCAGTCAGTCGTTACAGCCTCTCAAATGTAACATTAGTACGCAATTAGCTATGTTTTAAAATCCCACCACTGCAGACCTTATTAAGGTTAGGTTTGTGCATTCTACCCTAAGACCTTTTAAATCATGTACGATATTCTGGATACTTACCCTTAGATATACAAGAATTTTGATCCCAGGACTATCTTAAAACTGGTCTATACCAGTTTTGAGGCTAACATTGGGTACAGCAAATGAAGTTGTCATTACATATGGTAAGTCTTTTGGCTATCCATTATGACAAACTTCTCTTTCACCTTTGGTCCCTCCATTTGCAGCGGCAAGGGACAGAATCTTCGGGTTTGGTCCCCACCTGCCAACCTGAGAATGGATGGTCCCTGGCTGTTGTACATGGATATCCTGTCAGTTGAGTTTACCAGTTGGAGGGCAGAATGCGGGTCTCCGGTCTCCTGTTTGAGACCCTCATCCCAGCTGTCACAGGGGCACGGGAGTTGGCCCTCTGAAGGGTCGATTTGGCTGCCGTCCCAACCCACCCTTTCCTTTCCTGCTATATCCTATCTTTCCGATAACCTGCGCAATATTCCCGCTCGTGGAAGATGTGACTAGCAGCTATGCTGGGGTTTCCTAATCCGCAACAATGATGATGATGATACATGAATTTCTCTTTGAAACGTCATTTAAAGGAAGTCTTGAAAATAACAAGAATATTGCGTATTGTAGGAGTAGACCAATTTGTACCTAAGCTTACATATGCAATTTCAAAAACCACCTAGTTGAATCATCTCCTAGTCAACCGAAAACATATAAAATAATATAAAATATACTTTATTATAAAAAATATATATAAATAAATATAATATAAAATATAATATAATATAATATAAATAACATATATTTATGTAAAAAATATATATTATTTATAACAATTTCATATACATATCTCAATATTTTCAGTACATTATGATAAATTCTTATTAATTGATTTAATTTTCTGATGGTCTGAAGACTGATTTCTCAACTCGAATTTTAAAAATATCATAAACCATGCGTGATAACCTTCATAATAGAACATCTTACTTGTGGTTCCTTAAAAGTTTCAAACATCTATTTCCATATAATATAATCTATGAGTAATAGTTTCGATTAACAGTAAAAAGCAAACTCTACATTTGTTATTGAGCACCTAATATATATTTATGGCTGCCCAAAGTCATTAATTAAAATAACAAATATAACGGTTTAGGGAAATTGTTCTTTTATGGGGTATATACAAGTTCTCTATTACTGTATAACATTTATTTTAATACTATGAACAGAATGTACAGTTGTTATAAAATATAATATAACAACATATATTATTTAAATTAATCTACTATAATTTAAAAATTCAGGGAATAATTTTAAGAAAACTCTGTTATTGAAATAACGAAGGGCAAGCTATCGCGAATGTATTTGGAGCAGCATATCTCTATTTACCCTTGGGAGCAAATGCTCTGACTACTTTGTTTGCTACTCGATTGTTGGAGCCCACATCCATTTTACAGAACCCATTGTAACTAGACACACAAACGTTATTCATTTAGCGCAAGACATCTTTGTATAAATAGTAACATTATTATTATGTATACGATGCCTTGTATTTATACAAACCTAATTAATTTCCTATACAATGTCTTCGCAATCACATAATCGTTATCTATTTACTGCAGAATGTTTTTGCAAACACGCCAACTTCATTCTGTCGATGCAGAATATCTCTACAAACACAAAAACGTCGTCCATTTACTGCAGAATATTTCTACAAACAACAAACGTTATCCACTTACTGCAGGAAACACAACAATTTTTTATTCATTTATTGTAGAGTATCTCTGAGTACACATTACCGTTAACTGATGCGATGAGCGAAATATAAATATTTTTTGTTACTGTATTAAGTTCAAGGTATCTTTGTGTTCATGAAAACATAATCCTTTGTGTACAGTATGTATTATGTACTACCAATATAATCATACAAGGGATATTTATTAATCACAAGTTAATTATTTAGTGTAGTATTTATCTACATATTTACCTACAGGTTTACCCTTTCTAAGGGACAATATATTAATATACTTGGTATACAACTGATATAGTAGTGATGATATGTACATAACTTTGATTAGCATATTGTAAAATTGATTAAAATGAACCCTTTTTTACTTTTATAGTTTATTTTGACGATTAGTTTCAACTCCTAGGTAATTTTGAAGTCAAATATTAATATTGATAACAAACTAAAGAAATAAATAATTTAAAATCTATCATATGTATAAAATCTTAAATGCAGGACAATATTAAATCATATGATTTGTTCTTATATATAGTACATATACTATATTATATATTTTTACTTTTCTCGTTGTTTTCTTCTTGTATATATATATTTTAATTCTTATTTTTAATTAATTACTTATATATATCGTTGTTTACTATCAATAACTAAGGCCCCGTTCCTGCATTAATTTTGTTGCCACCGTTTAAATTTTACAAAACAGCTTGCATCGTGGTCATAAATTTATACAAAAAACAAAAGTTATTAATTTCAACCAGAATCTTTATTACAATATTTATTTCACTGTGCCTTGTTGTTATATCTTTTTTTAAATATTCTTACCGTATTTTTTACATTAATATGAAAAGTAAACTACAATTACCACTTGAAGCTGTTGTAATCTTCACTAATTATTAACAATTGGCGAATGTATAAGAATCAGTGATGTGAGATAATCGTTCTACGCAAATATGATTCTTTGTATTTCTATGGTGTTATCAATAATTAGTCATTCAATAAACATTGTTGTGAGATGCATAATATTAAAAAAGGTATATTTAACTAATTATTAGATTAAATAAATGATATAACTGACTTACATTTCTCTATCTAGACAGAACAAAAACACTTTTCCCAAGGAAAACACATGTCAGATAGGAAAATAAATGGTTTTAAATTAGCAAGGGCTCATCTTCTTCTGGACCCAAGCCAGAACGATGGAGCCACGGAATGAAAACACGCGCAGCACGCCTCGCCGAGCTTGCTGAGCTTTCTTGAGATTCTCTTAAAGATTTAATTTATTATTCTTATTCTTAGGTCGTTTAGCACAGATATACTTAACCTTGTTTAGAATATAACTTTTGTGTTTTGCCTTTTTAAAACAATATTTGGATTTAAGCCTTTTTAGTGTATTTTATCAGCATTTTGTTTTCCTGGGTAAATATTGATAGTAATTGTGGAACGAAGGACATTCTTTCACTCGCAAGAATTGCATACATCGCACAAACCAATCATACAATGTTCCTATGAAAATGCGTTTCTACTTATTTTTATCTAGTTCTGCAATATCAAACCCGAAGTTACAGGATTTCTATTCATGTTCACAGTTGCTTCCAAGTCCCCACTATGGTTTCCCCTGAAAAGCTACTCGGCAAAAAGCCTATTTTCAAAGCTGTATTAAGTCGTCTAACATCCATTGCACGTGATGAAACTTAACAATATCAAAATACCCCCGTCGCAGCAAACCTGCATACTCAGCGAATTTCCAATGAATATATAACATAAAACATTATTACACTTAACAGGATTCATAAGAAATGTATTCACAAACAAGCGATATTTAAAATATTAATTATCCTCCATAAGAATAACATTGGGGATGAGTACGCAGGTTTTCTGCAACAAGGCACACAAAATAATGGTTTTTTTTATGCAAATATCAATAGAACTCATCTTAGTGAAGTCACATACCAAGTTTCATCCATATACATTCATAAATAAGCGATATATAACATTTTAAGTATTTTCTATAAGAATAACATGGGGACCAGGTACCTAGGTTTGCTGCTACAGGAGCCATAGGCGAAAATTTTTTTTGTGCAAACAACAACAATAAACCATAACCAGATCAAGCCATATACCAAATTTCACCAGTTTATGTTCATAAATAAGCGAGATATACAATTTTTCTTTTTCTCCATAAGAATAACATTAGACAACGTACTGTGTTTAGCACTTTCAATATCTTGGTAACCAAATGACGTAGAGCAATGATCAAAATACCAAATTGTTTGTTTTTTTAAGCTAAATTCAATGGTATAAGATTTAAATTAAAATTGAATGTGAAAACCCCAAAAAACACATTTTTGGGGTACAAAATCCCCCAAAAACCCCCCTTCGGATGATGCGATTCATCTGGTTTTCGAACTCGTTCAAATAAATGGTACTTTACACATTCGTACCAAATTTAATTAAGATCGGGCCTTTTTTACGAGAGTTATCGTGCTTACGGACACATATATATATATATATATATATATATATATACATATATAAAAATTTGAACGAATGGTGTTTTTTGCATCTGGGGACCTCAAAATGAAAAGTTATCATGGTCTCGCCCTTAAGTCTTACCATGAGACCTACGGTAATAGCTTCTTCCCTATAGGGGAAATTCGCTAAAACATACGTTATATTTGATTTGTTATATTTGATTAACCTAACGAATATCCAAATATCACGAATATTCAGAACATTAAATGATATTCTTTTTGTATGTTATAGTTATTAAAAGTGCTATAATGACTGCATAAAGGGTATAGAAAGGAGATTTTGTGTGCTAAACAAATCAAATAAAATACAACTTACGGTCTAAACTGTTATATCTGAACCAACGATTCATCTATATCGAAATTAAAATAACTTATGGAGATCTTTCCCCAATATGTGAGCCCAACATTACCAAAACTCCAAGAAAACACAAAACAATCTACAACAATTTAGAAATTCTTATGCTTTGAGGGGTTTAAATGATTCAGACTTGTCAGATGATTGCTGATGAATACATATTGGTACGTAGAAGTATAGTGTGTTCAAATATGATTTCTTATATAAATTAAGTGCTAGAAAAAATTAAAACGGTAAAGAGGTTTTTTAATATAACCTTTATATTATAAGTTATACGTTTTCTAAATTATAGAATCATCATCAAGAAATTAAAATGTTACATTCGTATGTGACTAAAAGTGTTTTAGTGTAATATATTCTTATTGCATGTGGTAAGCCTCTAAACACAGTATTAGAGTAGCGAACAATTAAAACCCACGAAATAATCGTTAAAAATTGCCATTCAAACATTCAAACACCAAGCGCTTCCTTAAGACATTGCTTGCCAGTAACAAACGGCCTCAATGTTTGTCTAATATACATTTAAAATCAAATTTCATCTATAAAAATCAACAAAAACTACTAGAATGAACTTTGTGACAAATATCATACAAACAGTATATGAATGAGAAAAATCACATGTATGTTTGATGGACTTAAGCCGTAAATATGATCGTGTTAATCGCAATTCAATGAATTGATTCAAACCCCGTTCAAAATCGGAGCAACCAAGAATTCTGTAAATTGGTTATAAATTGGAGACTTGTAGAAAATCATATTCAATATGTAGAAATCAAACATACAACCGGAAATAACTCCATATTCATACATAAATCATCTACTCACTAACAACTAAACATGGAGTCCCTAAAGGATCCATCTTAGGCCGAATTCTATTCAAGAAAAAAAAACTCAAAGGTGTTTACTTTATATTTTAAGGGTTTAAGAAAATTAAAACTGGTCTTGTGACTGTTGCTGGGTACTACATGGTGTAGAGGAAAAATTATATGTTAAATTTTAGGCCTCTAAATATGATATAAGTACTTGTGCATATTTAAAATATTACCCTGTTTTTTTTAAATATAGAATTTATAAGACAATTTTTCAATTTTCTAACGGATTAAACTACCATTAGCCTAAATTACTATATCTTTGAACGATTACAAGATTTATGTAACGGATATAAGATAATGCATACGGGCTTTTAACCTCGGTGGGAGCCCACATGCAAAATACCCCAAAACCCGAACAAATATGCAACAATTATAAGATTTAGAGTGTTCTGAGGGCTTGAGTGATCACAATTAGGCGTATGACTGCTGCTACGTACTAAGTGTAATGTTGTCATACTCTATGCCAATGCCAAAGAGTAAGCATCGAGCACTGATAAGAGCGATGTTAGAGTAAAAGCCACGAAGAAAACTAATAAACTCCCAAAAATTAAAAGATCAATCACTATCTAACAGTTTAGCCTAGTTGTTATTTTACTTACGTCGTCAATCCAATTTTGTGCTTGATGGCATCAAGAACAAAATTGGATTAACGGCTTCAGTAAAATAATAACTAGTTTGTTATCAATCCGTGCTACAAACCACACCTAATATATTTTAGATGTCGGGTTACAACATAAAGTCATAAGACCAAAGTTTAAAATCGTCACAATCCGAATCTCGTGGTATTGTCCATTTTCCGAGAGGATCTTCTAGATTCCAAAGAGACCCTATTTTTAAGGAGTCAAGATTTTGACATCCTAAAAAATTTGCAATTTTTGGAAATTTGACTGTGGGTAAAGGAGCAAGCTACGTGACGGTCGAATCTAACGTTCTAGCTAATCTAGAAAGGGTCTATATTTTTCTATCTATCTAGAAAGGGTCTATATTTTTCTAGCTAATCTAGAAAGGGTTTATATTTTTCTATCTATCTAGAAAGGGTCTATATTTTTCTAGCTAATCTAGAAAGGGTTTATATTTTTCATACCCGAGAGAACCAATTTGCAAATCGAGCTCTATGGTATATTACGTTTATAGACTTATTGGCTTGTTGATAAGTACTTCTTTTATTGGCTGAGCCACATTGATGCTAAGATCTGGGCTATAAAGGGCTTCAGGGGGTTAATCAGTGGTTTACATTTATATTTATCCACTGATAGCTCACGGTTAAAAAAAGCAAAAGATATAATTTTGTTAGGTTGCAAAATCAGTTAAATATGGAGGCCCTAGATCTATCAAGTATTTCTAGAAGGTTTATTTTACGGATTATGGGTTGGATCAAGGACTAAACAATTATAAACAAACTGCCTATGATGTACGTTTAATGCTTAACCAGGACATATAACATTCATATTTCCACTACAACGAGTTTTTTCGATAGTTACCACCTGATACGATGTAGTAATATGAAATCCGGTCAATAATAATCTAAGAAATGGCACCATCCCTGACGACCAGGGCTGCCAAGCAAGCTACACCATCCCTGATGGTCAGGGCTACCAAGCAAGGTACGCCATCCCTGACGGTCAGGGCTACCAAGCAAGGTACGCCATCCCTGACGGTCAGGGCTACCAAGCAAGGTACGCCATCCCTGACGGTCAGGGCTACCAAGCAAGGTACGCCATCCCTGACGGTCAGGGCTACCAAGCAAGGTACGCCATCCCTGACGGCCAGGGCTACCAAGCAAGCTACGTAATCCCTGACGGGCAAGGCTACCAAGACAGCTACACCATCCCTGAAGCAAGCTACGTCATCCCTGACGGTCAGGGCTACCGAGCAAGTTACGCCATTCCTGATGGTCAGGGCTACCGAGCAAGCTACGCCATTCCTGACGGTCAGGGCTACCAAGCAAGCTACACCATTCCTGACGGGCAGGGCTATCAAGCAAAACTATTAGATTACAACCGACGACGCTTCAATCCCGGATCTGTGAATCTAATTTAATTTCAAAGTTAACCTTGACGATTGAGAATATCTTTTAAAAATAGTGTGAAAACTATTCCACAATAGATACTTTTAATATAATAATCATGGTGTGGTCTTAATAAACGGCACGACTATAAGAACTATAATAATGGCTTTGTCATCTTTAAAAATACATATTTGAGTTTTGTCGACAGTTTTCAAATTTGTATGAAGCAAATATTTAAATAAAATGTTATTGTTATTGGTTCTAAGTGCAATTACTAAATAAATGGTCTAAAACGTGTATGTGATCACTCTATTTGTAGCTTCTTACCGCAATTTTGATGATGGTATCAATATGGAATCTTGGTTTGGTTTTTAGATAGGCTCTAATAATTTGAAATTGTTTTATAAGGTAGGATCGTCATATTTTATCTTATGTCGCAAAATCAATAAATCTACTATTCTCATGGTTTTTTGGAAAGTTTTTACTTATTTTTAAGTAAATGTATGAGTGAATACATTTTTTCCCTTTATCGATAAGGTTATAAATTATCAGTGATTAACAACTGTCCAACGTTAGCAATCAAATATAATCTATAATAATTAATTGATAGCAAAAACTATTACTCTAAGAATCAGTTTTTTAATTTATCAACTGTAGTTTACAAAAGCACAAAAAAACAAAGTGAGTACCGATATTTTTGAATAACAATATACCAAACTTGTTGTATATTTTGTATTATTAGTTCAATAATTAAAGAACATACAATACAACAGCAGTAACGTTAATTTATCTTCTATCTTATTTATACAAAAACCAATGTTGTGTTTCCCAAGAAACGTATTTTCTAGCTTAATAAGTAAATTCTAAAAAATATCTCTTTAAAAACAGAAACCACTCTAAATAGAAAACAAAAGATAATGAATAAATTCAAAAAACAATATTTATACAGCCTAGAATATTCATTACATCAGCAGTAACGTTAATTTCGCCTCTGTATCGTTTGGCAATATGAAATGAAGAACATTCCTATGAACGGCATTGAAATATTTAGTCGGCTTTTCGGCAAATCTGCGCCGCATATAATCCCGTTTGCAGCTTATTTGGCTGATATGGAGCGCAACTACATTACCGCCGTCAATGTCGGTCCAAATCTATGTCCCCACTCTTCATTACAGCAAACCATCGCTCTTCCACTTTGTAATTAACAACTTACGGTCTAAATTCGTATTTACATAAACATGCTGAACTCCAGTTTTTCTTTTATATCCTACGAATAACATGTTTAAGCGAGTCGCTAAATAATACAAGTTTTTAAAAGGATATTTTGAAAAAAGGGAGCTCGAATTATTAAACTGTAATTTGTTTTTTTTACAATATGTTTCATCAGATACTTACTGATTTACAAATTTAAAAACGTATAACCCTTTAGTGTTTCCATGAATATAAAAGCAGCAAAATAATAACAAAAACATCGTTCAAAGTGGAAAACAGTGCAGTTTACTTATTGAGTTTACTATTGAGCTTACATGTGCTACATAACTATAAAGTATACTGCACAAATAATATTATTACATAAAGATTTTGGAATAGCTGTTTGTAATAGTTACATGAAAAAACTAAATTTACACACGTACAAAATAAAAATATTCATATGAACTGGGTTATAGAGTCAATTTGTAACATATCTATTTATGCTTTTTTTGCAGATGAACGTTAAGTGTATGTCGCAGACACAAGTTTTTAACCGGCAAAACTGACGCGATAAGTCCAATATTTTAATGTTTTAGCGTGTTTCTGTCATTATCACGTAGTAATCTACACTTATTAATCTTATCTGTTTAATTGTTAGAGTTAATTTTAAGTTGAAAAAGACTTTAAAGAATGTCGTTCACCGATCCTCCTTAACACTATAATAATTTTAAAAGCTGCTACAATTGGTTTTTAACTAAATATATTACGGACTTAAAAAACAATTTTTCTTGAATGTCGTACTTCTCAGATTAATCTTATTTTAAGAACAAAAATATAAAAATAATTTTTAAAATCCAAATTGCTGTGAATTACAAAAAACATAAGTTAAGTTATTTTATATCTTTACCTTACATTCTTTGTAATATAAATTGAGTAAAACAAATAATTGTTAGAAAATTCTTTCTCTTAAAACTAGGTTCATGTTTGTATTTGTAGCCTTATAAGTTTTGCCTTAGACGTAGAGGCTCACCTAATTTATTCATTAACCCAAAAACAAGGTTTTCTGGGTTTCAATTTCTAGGAAATTAGTTTAAAGGATATAAAAAAATTAAATAAAACGAAATAAACGTAAAGAATGTCGTTGTTTGAAAAATTATCACAAAAAACATTAAATAAATAATGTAGTTAAAAACAGACGGATTGATATAAGATAAATAATGTTCATGTAATACTTGATATATGTGTGTATAATATTGAACACAGTCTTTGAATTAGTAATTTGTGCACGAACATGATGCTAAGAAATATCCCATTAATACTGAGTAATATTTTCCTAAATTATATTCGAGCTACTTGAATAGTTTATGTTTCCTTCCTTTTACCGTAAAGTTTTAAAACACATCTTTATGGGTTAAATTATTTGTTTTCTTATTGCATTTGGGAGTAATAAACTCGAGAGTAAGATTTTATTCTCAACATCAGCAACTGTTACTGGAATTTACCTAAATGCCATATATTCAACTTTCAGGAAAATTCCGTCACGGTTAACCGTTAGCAGTTTAATAACCATGACAAAACGTTGCACTCACTTTATGGCACGTTTAATATGTTTTTACAGCACGTTTAAACGTTTAATATCAATATAAAATTATTTCATTTTACAACACATACGGATAAATTATATATATGAAGTAGTTAAAATTGGTTGTCTTGCAGGAAACTAACGCGAATTACCAGATAAATTGCCTACGTATTTAATAGAATAAAGTTATTATGATTAAATCATAATTAGTTCCAAGATTATGAAAGGGTTTGCTAACGTCTTAACAGTTATTGAAGATTTACTAAAATAACATCTCAAGTTGACAGAAGAATCTATATAAGAGACTTTTAAGAAACCTTCAATTTTACAAATAAACCTTTTTCGAAAGGATTAATGTCGTTAGAAGTAAACGTGGTCTTAAACAAAATAACTACTACTTTTTATAGTAAAATTGTTGTATAAAAACATTCTGAAATACAAGTTTTCGTTGAAAACAAAACTAGTACGTATACGTATGCTTTTAAAATCTATTGAAATACTGGAAATATTACGTAAAGAATCCTTCTTGTTGAAATATATTAGAGACATTTTTCATGCAAAACATAAAGTTGTAATTGTTGCTTGTTACCGCTAATATTATCATTAACTCATACATATTATCACATGTTTATGCACTTAATATCGTTATGATTCATAAAAACCGCTTTTACAACCTTAAATACGGAACCTACACAATTGGAAAGTAGTAAGTAATTAAAACTAATTCTGGAAAGACCGATCATACGGAATAAGCTAGTGCTTAGTTAAGTGGTGTTACTAGCTCGGAAGTTAAGACAGAGACACAAAGAGCTCGACTCACCGGAAGAACCGAGGGCGGCGCGGAGAGAGACGACCACCAGAAGCAGGGCGATGAGAACATCCATAACTGTGATAACGACACTCTAGTGATGATAAGACATGACAGAGCGCCTGAGTCGGGCCAGGAGAGAGTGTCCGACCGCAGGACTCGACCGTTTGTCACAACAGAACTGAGGCGGGACAGGAGTGGCGTCTCCCGCTCCCACCCAACCCCACCACCTCTCACCTCCCTGATATCCCTCTTCGCCCTCACCTGCCTCTCGTTCTCCTATTAATCCAGGCTTAAGTCTGGAAATAAAACATTTTTCAATTTTTGTAACAATTTTAAATCTAAACGTCTACGATAAAGGGTTGCCGACAACATGTCTAATGTTTTGTGGGGGTTTTGGCATTTAGAAGAAAAATAAGAAAGAAAGTCTCTCGACGTTTCGCAATTTGGAATTCAATCCTGTCACCGTCTTCAGGTTAGAATAAAAAATTTAAAAAAATTGATAACAAACAGCTGCAACAAAATCTGTCAAAGTATAAATATATATTTACAAATTAAACAAAATACAAAAATACAATTTCAAAGGAAACACGAGTAAACTGCTAAAAACGGACGTCACTACACGTTGACAAGGGTGTACAGAGAATGTTCAAACGGGGGAAATTATCAGATGAAACTCTCCGTTGTGAACAAAACGGGTGGGGGTGGCACTCGAATACGGCACCAAATCTGACCATGGTCAAAAGTTTAATCAGGCCTTAAACACTCGAATACAGCACCAAAACAATTTACATGGTAGAGAGGTTCCCTCTCCACAACCCCATATGTACTCCCCTCATTCTCTTCTCCCTCCCCCCTCTATCAGTCAAACCTACCTTTAACTCCATCAGTGTATTTAACCTGTGAACACAGACTAATAATAACACGAACACGCCTTTTAAAGAGCAATACCTCAAACCTGGAGACACCACATATGCCAACTTGGATAGATCATAAGCGTTAAAAATAGTTTCATGTTTAACAAATGTGGGACTCACATTAAATAAAATTACATTCTTTTTTTGTATTTTAACACCAATGGCATTTTTTATATAAGATAACACAAACGCTTTTAGGGAAAGCGGTCCAAACCCCTCCAAAGGCCTCCAATGTTTGTTGTGGAACTTATGGATGAATAGTAATAAATACATTTAACTTTTAACAACTATCGATTTAACGAAACACAGTACATTAGCTTTAAACGATGTTATAGACATAATGTAATAAAATTACTTCTGGGAATGGCAATGCACACTAGGTTAATGGGAGTTAGTTATAAAGTAATTCAAAGTACGAGAAGGAAATTCTCGATTAGTTCTACCACTAATTAAAATCCAACTTGCCAGCAAATAGTTTTTAAGATAAAACGCGCAAGATTGTGCTTTTAGAGATTAAAAAAATAATTGTTTAAATAAAAATAAAAGGAATAAATACAATGCTTTTTCAATTAACAATTCATAATGTTTATTTTAAGAGCGTATCGCACTATTCCTTGTGGAACAAGTTACTCCTCCATTGTTATATAAATGAAAACTTCATTTTCTTCCCCCGTAACCAACTATTTAAAGTGAATAAAATACACTCTTGTCCCCAATTAAAATATAAGAAAAATTATTGTACTTGTTTCAAAAGCGGGAATTTAAAACATTTAACTTTGAGGGTGGTTTTTACGTTGGAAACCACTGTAAAAAATTGGCCATTATGAGACTCATAGATCATACATATGATGATAAACATCGGGTTGATAAAAAAATATCCCATTGACTTAGCGTGGTTCACGCGAATCTTTGTTGAGTTTTTTTTTTTTGGTAGCGTCCACTTAAGTCAATTAGCTTTCGAGAACAAGTAGATGATAGAGGAAGTTGACGGAAAGGGGAAGTGCTCGAGAGAGTAGTTGGAGAGAGGGAAAGGTTAAAGGAGGAGGGGTGTAATAGGAATGGTAAGAGGGGTGATTAGTGCCGAGTTCGTGTGTGTCATGGCAGCCGGTGAAGGGTTCGGTGCTGTATTCAGGTGTTTTTTACAAATAACATTTAAAGGTTGGTGCCATATTCGTGTACTCTGAACTCAGTATGGTGCAGAGATTACAGTCAAATAGGATGCCCCTGTGGTACCTCATTATCCGTAGGTTTCGGTGTTGTATTCAGGTGTTTTTTACAAATAACATTTAAAGGTTGGTGCCATATTCATGTACTCTGAACTCAGTATGGTGCAGAGATTACAGTCAAATAGGATGCCCCTGTGGTACCTCATTATCCGTAGGTTTCGGTGCTGTATTCAGGTGTTTTTTACAAATAATATCTAAAGGTTGGTGCCATATTCGTGTACTCTGAACTCAGTATGGTGCAGAGATTACAGTCAAATAGGATGCCCCTGTGGTACCTCATTATCCGTAGGTTTCGGTGCTGTATTCAGGTGTTTTTTACAAATAACACTTAAAGGTTGGTGCCATATTCGTGTACTCTGAACTCAGTATGGTGCAGAGATTACAGTCAAATAGGATGCCCCTGAGGTACCTCATTATCCGTAGTTTGTTTTCGTTCACAAAAGTCTCTCGTACAGAATCAATCTTTAATCATTCGTTCTCTGTTGAAGGCCTCAAGGTTGCGTATTTTGACCATGACTATTTTAAAGACAAAATGTAAAATAAGACCTTTGAGAAATTAATAATTTGTTATCGTGCTTAAAGTAGGCCCCGATGGCCACCTGACAGGATCGAAAACGTACCATTGTTATGAGGTTTTTTGTAAGAATGTCGGTTGTTAATTTTTGCTGTTTCACTTCTCACACAGATGCTTAACTTTAAACTCAGAATTACATTTTTACCCTTGATAATCTTTAAGCGATATTTCATAACTAAATCTGTTTTCCATAGGAAGAAGCAAAATTTAATCCTACATAATCACAAATTCATACATCCGACATGAGCCTTCGAAGGGATTGAGCTTCCGACTTTTGATTTTTCAAAGCGAATACTATCGTATTGAAATACCGTGATACTACAGGCAACCATACGACAATTTAGATAAGGTATTAGGAACGAGATGATCATACAGTAAATTTTGATACCTGAAATAGTTACAACGCATTAAAGTTAAACATTTGCAAAATATATAAATATCATTTTAAATTGTATAGAAACTATGTTATATTTAGTAATTTTGTTAAATTAAGTTTGCAAATATGACAACTATTTATTTTAAAGTCGAGCTTTAAACCCCAGAGGAAAATTCCGGCATGGTTCGCGTTCTAACCTCGGCACAGACCTCGTCGTCGCTATGTACTTCATTCGACCTTCGGCCTGGGTCACTTGGTCTTTACGCAATGAATAACTCGCCTATTATTTGTACCCAAATCTGAGTTTTTCACCTCACTTGAGGATAAATCATCTTGAAAAAGCAATTCAAGCGGAAGAGACCTGGCCTTAAGTTTGTGTACACATTTTCAGACGAGTTTGCTTACTTTGAATCCAAAGCAAGCCGAACTTTATGCATTTTAGAAATATTGTTTTTTAAATTTTGTAGTTAAAAGGATTTGAACTACATACTAAAAAAATGTTCAATGCTTTGTAAGACTCCCTTTCACTCTAATCTTGTTTTTAAATAACATTATATGAAGAATAAGTTTAAACGCTATATTATTAATTGAGTAAAATCTCTGACGGTTTTTGTTACATCATATATTTCACGTATCTTTTTTATATTTAAGAAGTTCGATTATGGTGGTTTCCAAACCATAGGGTTAGGGCGTTATGTCCTGAATAGCCTACTGAGTTACTGTCATTATCATATCTCTATGCTTCAGCATATTATCATATTATATTTCTACCACATATATTGTTATATATTCATCGTTGTTACTGTACGATTCTCATTCTCTCCTCTTTAAAACGGTATCAGTTAAATATAATGCGTGTTGTTTGTCGTGTTTACGAATTTATTGATTGATTGTGAGAAGTTTAAATTAAATGGGTAGTTGAAATTGGAAATTGTCTATTATTATTAATAAAGTATGAAAACATTTTTGCTAGCCCCAGAACTGTTTAGTGTTATAGTTACAATTGTTTAGGGCCTACATTTTTGGAATCAAGAACGTATACAAAGTTAAAACGTTGAGAACGTTTATTGTTGTTTTACCTGATGAATGTTAAAATTAGACGTTTTTTTTTTTTCATTGGAAAGTTAATAAACTGATTGGTGTGTCGCACATTGATCAATCGAACCTCATCCAATAAAAAGCTACTACACCTTGTTAAAAATAGCCGAATATGGAGCATTAAGATAACGTTTTGATGTGTAAAAACACCAGTTTAAAGTTTAAAACGACTGTATGACTGTACGACTGTACGACTGTATGACTGTACGACTGTACGACTGTACGACTGTACGACTGTACGACTGTATGACTGTACGACTGTACGACTGTATGACGAAGTTTCGCACTAAATGAAGTTGTTCAGTCAAATTACTGATCGACGTATGAAATAACCTCAGAACAGTCATTTAGGCGTAATCAAATGCTCATCACGATCTGAAAGAATGTCGACTAAGCATGGCACTTTACCGGCCACAACAGCTAAACTATAGGGGCCTAAACCAGCTACCGCTGAGTTCGTTCAAGGCAGGTGCGGATACAGGGGGGGTGATGGGGGTCAGAACCCCCCTCCCGCCCCCCAAAAAAAACTTCAGATCTTCATGTATTTTACACATTTTTTACCCGTTTTTGCTGGGTAAGGAATATTACCGTGCAAAAAATTATTTAGAAGAGAAGAAAGATTAAAAAGCATATGTGTTTTATTTTTATGTTTTGTATTGTAAAGTTGTTTTAATAAAACAATGCTATGGTATTTAGTTTTAGATATGTTCTGTGTATTCTGTATGACACTTGCCCATGAATTGTGATATTTTATTTGGCAAATAAAGAACTTTGACTTTGACTTCATTGTATTTTGAAAATTTATATTTTACCTCTTTTATGATCCCCCCCCTAAAACGATGGTCTGTATCCGCCCCTGCAAGGAAGGGTGAAGGGGATGGCGATGAAGGACAGAATGTATGCATCATGTTGCACTATGCATGCCATCAGACTTTATGAACTACCTCGCCGTGATCTCTGATTGAAAATGTTGTATATCACAAATGTGTGGGATAATAATCACTATTAGAACAGTATTGGAGGACAGCAGTATAAACCGCGCTGTCCTCCATATACTGTATTGGGCAAGGGTAATCCAAATACAAGTAGGAATTTGAATTAACTCGTTTGTTATTGCGTTGTTGGTGGGTACAATTTTAAAGCGAGATGGTTTAATTAAACCTTTTACTACACCACAGAGGTCTATGAAGTGAATTCATCTGGTTTTACCTTCCGCGACTCACTAATTATTTTATTTTAAAGAATGTGTCAATTAATTTAATCATAACACAAATCAACTTTATAAAAATACTAATTTAGTAGGGAATTTAAAATATCACTCTTATAGAAAAGTATGCTAGTTATCTTCACAACATGTTTTACATTCAAAAGATCAACCTGCAAAATTTAAACGTCGGGACGGTAATTTGTCTTTTGCTATAATAACACCATAACGGATTACATGTTTGATACTAGGATTTTGATATGTTAATTAGGTAAACAGCTTATTCTTAAAACATAATAATCACGTTCATCTTTATTATTTCGTTTTAAATAACGGCTTGAATTTTCAGACTTGCTTTTAATTTTTGTTTCGTTCTACAAAATCTGATAAAAGTCTATAAATATAAAAAAATATAATTTACCTTATTAATTTTCTATATTTTCCCATACACTTTTTAAGATTCGGTTGACTTAGATTGATTTAAATTTAAATTTAATTTAATTTATAATTATTATTATTTAAATTTTAATTAAATTTAAATTTAATTGATTTGAATCAATTGTAAACATGTGACGTGTACGGTTGCGCCCCAGTTACGAAGGTAGGGGCTTATAGCAGCCCGGTAGAGTCTGAGTTTCGGCGGGAAAGTGGTTCGTTCGTCACTAAATAAGTGTCGTACAAGTCTTTATAATTTATACTTCACTGGGCATTTTTTTTAAACGACTTAAGTTATACACGTAACTCAAGTCATTACTGTTATTTAAATTTAATTAATCCAATATTTTATCATCGATATTGTAAAACAAAATAATAATATTTGTTGAGCCTTAACTTTAGTAAAATAATAATATATTTAACCATCAATCAAATTGTAAATCAATCCATTATACAACTTTGAGAGAAATTGGGAGGGATTCTAATTATTTATTATTGTAGCTTTGAACTTATTTAAATGTATTTTATAAAACAGTCTATCACTTACAAAAATCCAAATCTTAAAAATAACTAAAATTCTGTGTTTTATTTAAAATAGGTATTTTATTAAATAATTCAAATAAAAAACTGAACCGGGATATTATAAATTATACTTTTAAATTCACTTAAGAAGGTAAAAAATACCATACCATAACCATAACCCGTACATGGGTTATGAGCCTAGATGTAGTAGGTATAGTAGGTGTAGGCCTGGGACTAGTTTACAGCCAGAAGGTTGGCTGTTTTTATATTAACGACCTCTAGCACAACTGGCAAATCGTCCTCAATGTCACAATGTCACCACGAATTTGTTCCACCATTCTTTAGACCTCTAGAAGTTGGAAAATGAGTAATCATACAAATATTTGTACTATACTCAAAACCACACGAATTTTTCATCAACGCACTTCATTTTTAAAAGGCTTCCTGACTACATATTCCATACTATATGATATGCATTTTTTACTACTGTATACAAAAACTACTGGCGCACATAGAATACGACACCATTTAAACCTTCTAGTATTCGTTACATCAAGACGGGTTTTTTTGTCCTTGGATATTACAGTAGCTTCAAACCTTTGTATTGCTCATTTGCACTTTCTGTTAATTATATAGTATATACACAAATCATATACAAAATTCGTTATTAGTGGTACCTTTTCACAAAGTTTGTTCAAAATCAAATCATTGAAGGGTTTAATGAGTCATTTGGTACATACAGTGGTTTTCAAAGGGGAATCCCCTCCTGGTGGTCTCTCGAGTTCAGACAGACAGACAGGCAGGCAGACAGACAGACAGACAGACAGACAGACAGACAGACATGACAGTGAAAACCATGAAACTTATAGGTTTAGGGAACACCCGCAAATAGTTCTTCCAATAACTCAAATTTTAAAATGTTTACGTCAACATTATTTTCCTCATTAATACTTCATATTGAGTGACAGGTTAAAAAAACGCTTAATATATTATGGCTGCCTATTCTAAAGAAAGAATCGATAAATAGGGAACATACAGCCTCAGTAAGTAGAGAGCCAAATAATTCTCCTAAAGATTACAACATTACTTTAACGCTTAGTAAGACCCGAGAGAGACATCTTGTAAACAATGAATAACACACAAACATCGTGCTGGCAATTTTCAAAGCTTTGTATATTAATTTTAGTAAGGGGAAATGTTCTTACTTCAACCTAAATTTCCTAGTCTAGATGATCACAATTCGAATATAATTAGAAATGTTATAACTTTATCAGTGCATGATTTTAGTACGACGTTGAAATATGATTGACAAAAGTGATTTATCTACAGAATTTTTGATATTAAACAAAAAATTAAATTAAATGAAAAATACCTTTATTAAATAGACGAAGTTAGGACTAGCAAATAGTCTTCTCTACCACTTAAGGATCGAAGATATAATGTCATTAAAGATTAATAGTGCATTTAAAAGGTTATAAACAGAATTGTTTATTTTTTCAATCACTGTGTTATACTGTCAGAAAGCATACCCAGTTTCATCCAACTGCGTAGCTCAGTAAAATAAATAAATTCAAATTTACATATGAGCAAAGTTCAGTCTTGACATTGGTGAAAATTCAATCGGAACAAAATGTATTCTTTGATGTAACCTAACCTGACCTTTCCAATGCCTAGACTCAAAGGACTTTGGATTGAATCATATATGCACTTGTACCAACCTTACAGAATGTCTCTAAAAAACTCAATATTATATAAAGGCCTATATATAATAATAAAACGTGTGACGTGATCAAAATTAAATATTGAACGATGTCTACTTTGTTTCGAATCCAATAATTAAAACAAGTCAAAATGATTAGTTAACTTTGTCCTTATTACTAAGTGTCGAGACTGGATTGACGTTCACCTCTTCCTTCTCATATCGAAACATTTCCTAGGGGAGTCTTCCCCTGCGATTGAAAGTTTTAAGACACAAGAGTTAATAGCAGCTATTATTGAAGGAGAGGAGTGTGCAGGGGACTGGGGAGTTGTTCAAACAATTCTGCCACAAACAACAGTCTACCGCAATTGCGGTAATTATATTAATCTTCGCCCTTGACAGCTTTCCTCAAACTCGTAGCTATGTCCGTTCTTTCGCAATTAGTATAGTCTTTGAAGCGAGGAACTGGAAAAATATTGTTTCACTTATACCCGTGGCTTGATGTTGCGTTTAGAACTAAACCTATTGAATTATATTATTTGTAGTATAACTATTTAACACTTTAAGGTTTAGGGTGGAACTGACCTATAAGTGGGCTTTGGAATTTTGTAAAGTTTACCTATAGAGTGAGCTTTGTGTTTGGTATGGTTCTTGTATAAAGTCTTGAAGTTTGAGGTTCAGTTCATCTTTAGAGTGAACGATATTCCTTGATGATTTGTTCATGTGTTGAGCGAACATTTAAGGGGCCATACACATATTACGTAACGCACTTAAGGGGGGATGGGGAATGGCGTAGCGTTATGTGGGGGAGGGGGGGTTTGGATCAAGGTTACGTAACTCACACATATTAACCCTAAGAGCTGGCGCACTGCCGTATACTGTTATAAATCTAAAAAAAAATAAAAAAATAATCAAATTGATATATAAATCAAGGTTACAGTTAGTTATATAAAAACAACTTCCGCCATACTATTTTAATAACAGTTAAACTAAAAATAAATACATAACGCGTTTTGAGTAAGTTCTGTATTGCTTTACACATTTGTTTGTGTTTTTTTAGAGTGTAAAATCATGACTTACAGTATTGTGTAATGCCACCCACATCTTTAGTTTTTTAGTTGTTTTGTAAATTTGTATTAGTCATAAATTAAATTTGTTACATTTTAGTTGAGATAGTGAAATTTTTGTTATAATTATTAGTAACAGTCTTGTTTTGTTTTTATGCATTTTGATTTGAAATAAGTATTTGAAAAATGTTGTTAAAAGAAAGTCATTTAATGTTTAATGATTCATTGACATCCATATTCCAAATTGCTAATAATGTTTAAAAGGATTAAGCTATTTTAAAGCCTACTACGATTGAGTTACGTAACACATTGGTGGGGTGAGGGGTATAGTCAAGCGTTATGGTGTGTTACATGGTGGAGGGGGGGGTCTGAAATGGCGAAAAATGCGTTACGTAATATGTGTATGGCCCCTATATGTGCCTTTTAGCTACCGCAACCATCAGGTTAAAGTGAATGTAGATCCTGCATCAGGACCTTGTCTGATGTATGAACAAACTCCACCCGGGATTAACACTTGAAAATTCTTCACCTTTCCATTACGCAAGCCAATCAAGAAGCATTACCAATCAAGAAGCTGTAGGCACAATAGTCAAGTTACAATTTAAATAAGATATGCATAATTTATCAGAACTCTTTGTCCGGCGCTGCAGATTTGTTTCGTGGTTTAAGACAAACATACAACAGTTTAATGAATATCTAAAATGGCTGGATTTGTGTCAGTCAGTTTGTGATTTTCAGATATTTACTTAGAGATCGAAGATTTCAAAACGTATTGGCTTAAAATTGAGCATAAATGTGCATTTTTGTAGTAAGTAAAACTAGTGTATAGACTTTAACATTTTTCGTTTATTTTGCTTAAGCCGTTTCAAGATCGTAATCATTTACTAAATGTCACGCCAAATTACATGAAACTCGTTATTATATCAAAACATGTTTTTGGCTGACTTTTAAGACAAATCAAACGACACCTGGTGTACTGCTATCAGAAATTTGACGGAGTGTTTACCTTTTTATTTAAAATAATGACACTATTATTGCAGTATTTTAATCCGTAAAACAGGATGATGACAGTAAATTGTGTAATTGGTTACAGTCAAAATGTATTAACTCAGTAATACATTGTGTGATAGCAGCAGAGGTGTCACTTCATTTTCCTCTGAATTCCACACCTTTATTTCGGAATACTATTTCTTGTAATTATACAACTGTTTTTGAAATTTCACTCTAAATTGTTTGAAATGGCTGTCATCTTGAAACGGATTCAGTTAAGAAAATTAAATTTTGTATTCTTTTTTACAAACAAAGCTACATATTTATACTAAACCTTAAAGTTTCTACATTGCACGTTTAAGATGTAAAGAAATATTCAAAACTCACAAACAGGCTGCGAGAGAAGCAACTCTAGTAATTTCATACATACTGTTTTAAGTTATGTTTTTAATGGTTTTACATTGCTTTAAGTGATCTAGTCTTACAAAATACTGTACCCACAACGCGGTGGATAATAAGGATAGGGTACAATTTATGTTTCTCTTGACCCAAGTAACAAACCCACAAACCGGGGCCCAGGAGTTTGAGTGTACCTGTATATTCGTTGCTTTTCTTTTTTACTCAGCTAGATTTTGGACTTTATTATCAATATAACTTAGTATTACACTTGCCCAACTGCAAAATTAATTGTAGACCTTGACCACTACGTAATGTAATGTTTATGAAAGGTTGTGGTGAAGAATAACTGTTGTGAAATCATAAATATAATAACAGATAATTGATGTAGAGACTTCTCCTCTTGTTTACAATCACGGTTTGGTATAGCTTAGTTATAATATTTATATATTATTTATAGTACTTAATTATACTATTTTAAGGCGAACGAAAGTTTTAATTATCAATCAAATAATCTAAAAATATCGAGTCGCCTATTTACCATTCTCCGATTAATCGCCCACAACTTTCCAAGGCAACATTATTACATATTCTTTTAATAACAATAGTGTTTATTTCTTTAAAGGTAAGTGTGAAATACGAATTCCTCAATTTACTCTCTAGAACGAATTTAAATTAAATAGATTCGTCTAGTGATAACAGATTTTTGACATATAAACTTTTGAAAAACACTGTATTAAGGTTTGCACAATGTGAAGTCAATAGTGACTAGGCTTAGCGACTGACTGCTCATGAAAACTTCCTTCTCTGTCAGGATCGACCTGCGCCTCACTTTTAAGTTAAGATTAAGCGCCTCGCACTTTGAGTTATGCGAGGTGAAAAAAGTCCTCAAGTGTATTTTCAGTGGGATTCGTTAGTATTTTATGGTAACACAGTTTTCACCTAGCCCATTAAATTTCCTATGAGTAATATACAACTGTGTAAATATCGTCTGTTTGAATATCTGTCTTCAAAAGGTGACACACGAAAACCAGTTACAACTCGTCAAAACAGAGGATTTTTTTCTCAGTATTAAAAAAGATAAAAGAGATCATGCAGTATGACCGGTGGCCTCGCGTCAGACGCGGTCGCGCTGATTTCGTCACGCCAATGAATTAGACGAAATCGGCGTAAACCGGTCTTCGCGGCGTTGACACCACTCGCACACTATCCCACTTCCACATTCCGGCCTTCAGCCAATGTGCTACTGCCGCCACTCGCCTCCCGCCACTCGCCACTCGCCACTCGCTACTGTCCCGTCAGCTGGCGGCCACTCCACAAAACAACTGCCAATGGAACTCGCTTCAAATCATGTTTTGAAGATTTGAATAAAGATCTGTGATAAAGTAAAATTGATTACTTTATCACTGACCATCTATATGGATTGAATGTGTCTGAAGTTTAACCTCTTAAAAAGAGATTTTTCACTGCTCACTACATAAAATATTTACACAATGAAACACGAATTAGTGACACTCATGAAAAGGTTTTGCGGCTTTGATATACCTCAGCAAAAATAAACTGATTTCCACATTCAACTCAAGTGTTCATCGCTATCACCACAAGTAGTGAGTGGAAAATTCTGGTGTGTAAAACGACAACCGGCCAAAACGACAAGCCTAAAAAATGCGGTCAAAACGACAAACATTCTGGGACTGCAACCTAGAGAAGGGTCAGTAAGTAATCTCAACTGAAATCGGGCGGCCAAAACGACAAACATTCCGTCGACGAGAGACCTATCAAATGGAAGGAAATATTGTCAAGTTTTATGTTACGGGGTTTCGACGTTTTATATAACTTGCTATAATTTATATAACGGAAAAAGTGGAAAATATCGGTGTTTTTTTTTAAAGAAAAGTTAAAATTACTTAACTTAAAGTAAAATGTTTGTAAATTACCCTCATATACGTCGTTAAAATTTTAAGCAGGTACGTTTAATGGATATTTTGTAATAGTCGTGAAGTTGTGAAAAACACCGATATTTTCCACATTTTCCATTATATAAATTACTAGCTGTCCCCACAGGCTTCGTCCCGCAAATATAATTTATAAAAACTATGACAGTTGTGTGTGCTGCATTCTGTGGTTAGTCCGTGGAACTACTACGAATTAAGATCAGCTGTTTGTATTTTCATTAGCTCAAACAAAAATGAATGTCCATAAGAAATACATGGGAACTTTGTCGGGATCTCTTTCGGAGCCCTAAGGTCAGATCAGGATGAAAACCATTTCAAAACTCAGTAATGTAAAATTTGACAATATTTCCTTTCGGAAACCTGCGTATTCAGCGATTATCCACTCAAAGATTATGTTAAATGAATGTAAAAACCTTTGGATTTATTTAGGTTTAGGTCTTATCATGACGGTAATAGCGTATATTCTTTAGGATATGCGATAAAACATCGATGTTTCGTTTGTATAGAGCCCCGTTCAAATATATAAGGTAACCATGAACTCAAAAAATAAAAAAATAAAAATGTTTTTTATTTTTATTTTATTCAGCGTTTTTCCCCAAATACGTCAATATATAACACTTATGTGTTTATAAATTTGTTTTTGTAGAAAACAAATGATTTAAAACATTACAATGCTATATCGCCCACTTTGGTGAAGACCTAGGGACATAGTGTCTGAGTTTTTCAGCCGAAGCGGAAATCACAATTTTGTAAATGTAAAAACGCTTTTCCCAGAAACTATATGGACTATCATTATGATTTTTTACCTATTACTCATAAAAGGATTTACTACATTGTTAACCTAATTTTATAAAAAATAATTTATCTGGAAATATAAAAAAATATAAAATTTTTTAATTTATAATTTATAGGCATAAATATAAATTTCCATACAAAATAAATTTTGTCAGGTACAAAACTGATACAAGGTTAACATGACAGAGACATAACTAAAATGCAATGTAAACAAATCGCATAACTCTATGTGTAGGGGTTTTGTATGTGTAACAAACACATAACTATAACACACGCTATAACTAGTTGTTTTAACACGGAAAGCTTAGGGAGTTTAGGTTACCTTATCCTCTTCGACGGAATGTTTGTCGTTTTTGCCGCCAGATTTTGTTGATATTACTTACTGACCCCCCCCCAGGTTTCAGCCCCAGAATGTTTGTCGTTTTGTCCGCATTCTTTAGGTTTGTCGTTTTGGCCGGTTGTCGTTTTAGCCGGGATTCAAAAATGTTTTGATAGCCTCTTTTTCATTCTATTTATCAATATAGTCGAACTACTACTATGATAATAGTTTATTAACCAAGGTTCCCGATTTCTACAAGTTAAAACATGTTTTTTGTCATTTCTGGCCCAAGACATCATGTTATAACTAATAAAAATCCCGATTCCTCTATTATTTATAATTTTGTGAATATTGTTACAATCTTCTTATCATTATTTTTATGACAAAATGACACAACTTTTTGTATTTTTACAGTTTTTTTTTCTAAATTTTACGGGTTTTAAGATATTTAATTTGAAAAACAAAAAAACACCATTTTGAAATGGTACAAAATAGGAACTTGATATTCCATACCAAAATAAGTCTTATTATATGTTATACATGAACAAAGTTTGAAGTTGTTATCTTCTGATGTTCCACAGATATAACGTATTAAGTAAACAACACAGACAGACAGACGGAAAACTAAGCGTTTTAGGACATACCTTCATATGAAATTTTTCCTTCCTTTTTATGTAAATAATCACGTCCTAAAGTCCTGAAACTTTTTTTGGGCACCCTGTATTCAAGAACAAACTACACGAAGACAATAAGGAGACAGGGATGCGGCGCTCACGATTTGTGGCCTTCAGTAAGCGCCGTCACAGATGCGCTGAACTAAGGTGTAATCAACGACGGTAACCTTGGTTGATAAACTATATCCTAGTAGTAGTTCGACTATATTGATGAATACAATGATAAGAGGCTATCAAATTTTTTTTAATTATGTCTAACACCTCTTTTTCTTTATTCGTTATTTACTGTCGAAAGAAAAACTAAATAAACTCTTAAAAATAAGTAGGATAATAAAATACGTCGTGATGATCTGGTAATTTTAGACAAACAAGATTTTTTTTCGAATATACTGCTTAGTATCGAGGGTTTAAATAAATCGAAATAAAGTTTGTTCCTATAGTAGAAAATAAAATGAACGATTTGGAGTGAAAGTCAAATAACACAAGTTTGCAGTAGAAGTGGAGGCTCTCCTCGTGATACTCACCCGCCATCGGTTCTCTGCGAGTGTCGTGTCACTCTCAGGGTGTGGACGTCCAGTTGTATTTGTTGGTTCAGTCCGACATCAAAAGTGATGCCTAAAGTCAAAGGGTACATTTTAGCTGGAAACGGATAATCGTGATGCAGTTCTTTTGAAGCCCGATCCCAGATTTTCTAGATTATAAAACGGTAGCCTTACTAATACGTGATGTATGTATTATACAGGGTGTCCAAAAAATCCCGGGTCGGTTAAATATTTTTCGAAATATTTAAAATAGAGCTTCAAAACTTTGCACAAAGTTACTGGACATAAAAATCTATTTTAAGACATATTCAGTGATCCACTACTTCCTCAGAGGGACGGCTCGCTAGGAGTCAGAAGAAAATCTTAAATGTAAGCATAGGTTGATATGCATATCAAATAAAAGGTCTTTATTAGTAGAGTACAGAGCCGCAAACCCGACCTCAAACGGAGAAACGAGTCAAAAATGACAGCCGTTCAAAGATGGCTTGAGTTTGCAACTTAGGTAAATGTAATCAAGTTCATGGAACACACTATCAGTCACAAATAACTTTCTCTTTTAGGTTTATCATGGCTCATTCATTTTCCTTGTTTGTTTTATTTTCGATCCCTCTCAATAACGAAACTTATAATTCTACAACAGTATTAATTGTAAACAGTTTGGGTTAGTAATGTTAAAATCAAAAAGCTCGTCAGTTTATTTTCTACATTAACCTATGTTGCAAACTCAAGCCATCTTTGAACGGCTGTCATTTTTGACTCGTTTCTCCGTTTGAGGTCGGGTTTGCGGCTCTGTACTCTACTTTTAAGACCTTTTATTTGATATGCATATCAACCTATGCTTACATTTAAGATTTTCTTCTGACTCCTAGCGGGCCGTCCCCCTGAGGAAGTAGTGGATCACTGAATATGTGTTAAAATAGATTTTTATGTCCAGTAACTTTGTGCAAAGTTTTGAAGCTCTATTTTAAATATTTCGACAAATATTTAACCGACCCGGGACTTTTTGGACACCCGGTATGTATTGTATAATACATGTATGTATACATAATACATAATACATACATATATGTATACATAATATGTGTATATATTCATACCGATCGTTCTCCGATTGTTCAGCGGCAGCCTAAATTGAAACTCGTATAACACATTTAAATACAACTTTTACGGTAGTACAAAAACACATGAAGGTATGGCAGTAATAAGGCTTCTTTGAGTAAGTTTATGAAGGGTCCAGGAAATAAAGGGGCTTAGTCACATTTTCATAAATTTGCAGAATTTCCAATTTTAAATTCAAAACACTACTACAGTACCCGGGACAGGGTTTTTTCCCACGCTATATTACCATGGACAGCTCTTTCATCCCAAAAACGAATAACGCATTAGATACAGCATTAAAACACTACAAGTTACCGTTGATAACCAAACAAATAGCTTTGGACTTAGCTCCTTTATCCCGGTGCTCAATGTTTCATTTTCAAACCAATTACTCTTAATTAGCATAATTCTTCATATACACAACACACTCTTGAAGTGCTGATACCTAAGACCATGCAATTTGTATTTCTTGTACCTGGGGAAACAGTATATTATACAGTACAGTAAAATACGGAATATAGAAAAGCTTAATTTTACCAGAATCCAGCATGTTGCTCGACTATGTTCCGCTGATAAAACAGTTCACAAAACTTTCCCAAAGTTTTCTAATGAGACTGAATGAATTTTTATTTCCCCCTTGAATATTACATCGCTACAAATGTTGTTCTTTTGATATGACGGGGTTTTCTGAGCTTTCTACTCATAATTTGGGACGTTGTTCCCGAGGTTTAACTAAATATAAAATTACATTAAAGTATAAGGAATATGACACTCGATTTATCGTACATATCTGATATCATTTTACTAATGATTTTACCACGAACAGGAAATATTCTTACTTAAAACTGAATATTTGTATTCGCAAAAAATTCTGTTGCAATATTTATTTTGATTTTAAATCAATTTAAACCTCTTATAGTTTATAACATTTTGGGATAAATATGAATAACATCATTTATTATATTTTACACGTTACAAAATGTTACAATTTGACACTTAGTAAATGTAACAATAATGTCAAGCAAAGTGTATTCAACTAAATATTTGAAATGTAATAAACGTTTATTCCAAATTATTTTATATTTTGTAATAATCAAATTACACATCACTTAACACGAAACGAGTAAAGACATTCCCTTATTTTATAATATCGAGATTTAGAGAATGTATGTCACTCTAGGTACACTTAAAGCTCAAATTACAGTTGTTGAAATTGCTGTAACGTGTGGTAACTACCTGGCCGATGTTACCTGCAATTACACATAACTTTCACCACTGGCTCGCTCACTTGTTGTTGACCTACGAGATCACGTGTTGGGATCCCCGACTGACCAGGTACTACGAGATGGTACTTAGAAAAACGAGTTCGCACGCAGCACGCTGACGTGAGGGAAGTGAATTTTCACTTAAAAAAACTTTTAAAACTCAACATCAGTGTAAAACATACATTTAATCCTATTTTTATTGAAATCTGAAAACATTGATTTTTTTGGCTGTTCTGATGCTCCTTGTTTCATTTACCTGCAATGCTGGGAATACAATTTTGCGCATTATAAGGTTAGAAGGTCCAGTCAGGCTTGAAAGTAGGCGCGAGATAGCTGGGGATGATAAAAGTACACCAACAAATGAATAACAGGCTTTTCTGATGTAAAACCCCCTAAGACGATGTAATGTGTTTAGTAGATACACATTTTCTTTAATAACTCGGTAAATATTTATGCTAGATTGACGAGAGAGGGCTTAACCCTTTCGCCTCACTAATTCCCATCTTTGTATATGCATTTATCTTACATCCAGGGCTTTTCTGGCCCTTTTTGGGCCGAAAAACTCGAAATTCGAAAGATTAATCCCCCAAAAAAGGGGTTTAGAGTTTACCGATTGTTTTGCCCAACGAACTTGTCCAACTGATTACAGAAAGGAACAAATTTACCTCCCAGATTTGAAGTAAATCTGACAAAAAATGCGACCGCTAGAGTGCAAACACATATAAACACAATTTTGAACGATCCCCCAAAACGTGTTCAGGGCGTCACGTTAGGAACTTCTATGGTGTTCCCGGGCTTAAGTTCCACCGGTGCGGGTCATGCTAAAAGTTCACTTTCCATAAGAAATTCACTAATAACGAGGCAAGACACGAGGAGGTATTCCCGTGTTCAAAATACGGTGACGACTATATCACTAAGGTCGGGCACACGAAGAAGTCGTTTTGAAATTGAGCGTTTTAAATGTTAAAGCGATATTGTTTTATTTTAAATTTAAAATTATGAATGACAATTATAATTATGTTAATTATGTTATGTTGTAATTATGTTATAATTGTGTTGTGTTTTATTGTATTATGTATTATGAATTATAAATTTAGTAGCGATGAGAATGTTGTAAATTAAATCAGCTACATTTGGACCGAGTCATGCCTAAATTATTTATATGGTGTTTTTACAATTACATTGTTACCAAAATAAAAATTATGTAAAATGCTTTTTAAGGATGTTATCTTTAGAAGATAAAGCACCGGCGTGCCAACGACTTTGGTTGAACTTAGCCGAATCATCTTTACTGAAGTAATAAGTCAAAGTAAGATGCAGCATTAGTTGTAGCCTAATTATTGTTTTAGAACTAACGAAAATAAATTTAACAATGTGTGTTAAAAAGTATTTGATAATTTGGCAATATTCATTTTAATGTTTAACCACAAACTACATATTAAGAGCTAAGCAAACCCAGTTGGGAATATTGTTCCCGGTTGAAACGATAAGCTACTAAAATAATTCAAAGTTTGACCATATTCTAGCTCATTATCGAAATTTCAACAGTGGCAAAACTGCTTAAGTTTTTACCATTATGAGTGTAAAGTATTACCATGCTCGTGAAACAAAGGAAGCAGAAAAGCCGTACGAACGAAAGTATTTCACCAAACAAGCATTCAGGGTGTGAAAAGTTATGATTTAAAGTTTACTATGCCTGAGTTTTACAACCGAAATACACATAAAAATGAGCAGTCGCCTCAAGATAAATACAGCTTCCCCTCTCTTACAAAATATGAGCCCCGTGCTCCGTGTTCGCACCTATAATTTCTACGAGGCTGCGCTATTTCTCAAAACCTTACGACACCAGGTTCAGTGTTCACGAGTGTAATTATCTAGTTTATCTTAACGTACTAATACGCATGAAATATCAGAGATATATTATTTTGAAAACGAAAATATACATTTTGGCAACGAAAATTATCTTATAGGTTATAAATTGTTTTGTTATAGTACTCAACAAGGATCGTATTCATAGATATGATTATTTTAAGATTTAGTTAAGCTTTACTAATGCTTACTTTTAACACCAAAATCGTGGTGTTGAATATTATTTTTCCTTATTAACACACGATAAATAACTCTTTGAAATACCTCTAATTTTAAAGAACTATAAAAAAGTAGATAAATAGTGAAAATTAGGGACCGCTATCTCTTCCCTAACTAAAATGGCAGCCTGTCAAAATTCCCAAATATTGTATTTAAATCTGAAAGGCAAATGTTGGGGGACATTCAAAATTTTTAACAGTGAGAAAAAATGGCACACCTGAAGTTAATATCACAACGCGAATATAATCAGTTCATTTTAACTTGGTAAAAGTAATGATAAAACAAAACAATATTGCCTTCCAGGTATGAATACAAAGTTTTCCTTGGAATTTTGACTGGCTTGAATTATGGCTAGGGAAGAGATAGGGGTCTCTAATTTTCACCATTTATCTGATTTTGCACTGTTTTTTTTTAAATGAGTGGTCACTCAAAGGATGTTTACATTTATACATTTTTAGCTGCCCCCAAAATCCCCTATTTTTGGGGGACACTCCAAATTGTAAATAATGTCAAAAGGAACTACTCCTTAAGTTACTATCACAATCTAAAAGATATTAGTTTATATTAACAAATAAAAAATAAGTCAGGGGGGGTCCTGACTTTTTATTCGCCCTGTATATAAACACAATGATTCAACACAGGGTTCAAGATAAAGTAAAATTACTTCGAATTACTAAATAAACAAAACACTGATTTTGCTAAAGGTCAACCTTAGTCGATCTTTTATTTTTCTTTATCGATTAAATATATTACTTTGCTCGTCTCCAAAGTTATAAAATGATTTGGAATGAACATCCCAAACACCACACGGTTACCCAGGAATTTCTGTAATTTTAAGTATCCAGATCATCCAGATAAAAAAGGTCCGATTTTATTAAAGTTTCCACAAACGTGTAATGCAACACTTATAAGTTCGAAAACCAGACGGATCGCCCGATTCAAAGGGGTATTTTAGGGGGGCGGGCTTGTACCCCAACAAGTTTTTTTTAGTTTTTTATATGTAACATGTTTAAAAACCCAGCTTTAGTTTTCACCATTAGATTCAGCTTAAAAAAACAAACAATTTGTTTTGATCATTGCTCAACGTCAATTTGTTACAAAGATATTGAAAGAGGTAAACACAGTGAAAAACGTTGTTCAATGTTATTCCAAGGAGAATAAGAACAATTTTATATCTCGCTTATTTATGAACGTAAGCTGACAAACCTTGGTATATGACTTCGTCTGGTTGTGGTCTATTAATTTTTGCCTAAAACAAATTGTATTACCGTATGTTTCTGTAGCAGCAAACCTGCGTACTCAGCCCCAATGTTATTCTAATGGAGCATACTTAAAATTGTATATATCGCTTATTTGTGAATGTATATTTATGAAACCTGATAAGTGGTTTTAAATAGTATTAAGACATTTATATCCACATTGGAAATTCGCTGAGTACGCAGGTTTGCTGCGACGGAAATATTTTTTAAACTCGTCAATCTTTTCTCTATGCAGTTGCATTGTTGCTACTAGGCTAGTACATCAGTACTTCAAAGGTCTTAAGTGTTTTCAACCAACAATGTTATTGTACGTTAAGTTCTCGCCACACTTTATGTGCTGTGCTAAATCACTGCACCACGAGTTAAACAAACCCATCTCAAATTTCATTACATAATTAATGAGACGGTAAGAAGGCCACCCCCTAATGACCATATAACGATTACAGCTCGCCTAATGACACCGGGATGGCTCGGCTATAGTCGTCTTAGACACTGGCTTTGTGGTTATTCTTACTCTACTAAATTGCGGGTTTGTTTACTTCAATTTCTTTCATTACAAAAGTGGATTTTGCATTTTTGAACAAATTAAAATCCTATCAGTTAAATACTTTGTAATTGTGTTGTATTATCAAAAAATAAATGAAACTTTGTTTTTCGTTGGATTTAAATAGTAATATTCCCTCATATAAGGTTTGTTTGGAAGTTCCTCGCGGAAAATTACTATGAATAAAGGGTTAGAGTTGGAGGAAATCGATTGACTCCATATTCAGTACTTATCTGTTCGAAATAAAGCTAACCTAATTGATTGACTCCATATTCAGTACTTATCTGTTCGAAATAAAGCTAACCTAATCGATTGACTCCATATTCAGTACTTATCTGTTCGAAATAAAGCTAACCTAATCGATTGCAGGGATCTCTGTAAATGCAATTATGTGTGTATTTTCTATTTAAAAAGAGATTGTAAAGTCTTTATAATCTTACCATACTTGAACGTGGTAACTGGTACTCCTTCAATGCGTTGATGCTGGTTTTGATGAAAACTTATTTCAAATAAATATTATCCAATTTTGAAAAATAATTCGAGGACTGTCTTTAGCAAAGATGGTGTAAAACATCATACTTCAGTTTGTAGCGTGCCTCATAGATGCCAGCATGTGTGTAGTCAGCATTGTAAAATGTACCAAAATAAGTTAAAGGTAACCGGTAAAACATGTATGTTTTAGCGAATTTCCCCTATAGGGAAGAAGCTATTACCGTAGGTCTCATGGTAAGACTTAAGCCCGAGACCATGATAACTTTTCATTTTGAGGTCCCCAGATTCCAAAAACACCATTCGTTCAAATTTTTATATATGTATATGTATATATATATATATATATATATATATATATATATATATATGTGTGTGTGTGTGTGTGTGTGTGTGTGTGTGTGTGTGTGTGTGTGTGTCCGTAAGCACGATAACTCTCGTAAAAAAGGTCCGATCTTAATGAAATTTGGTACAAATGTGTAAATTACCATTTATTTGAACGAGTTCGAAAACCAGATGAATCGCACCATTCGAAGGGGGGTTTTGGGGTGTTTTGTACCCCAAAAATGTGTTTGTTTAGGGTTTGCACATGTAATTTTAATTTAAATAAATTTTTAATTTATACCATTAAATTCAGCGTAAACAAATAAACAATTTGGTATTTTTATCATTGCTCTACGTCAATTGGTTACCGAGATATTGAAAGTGCTAAACACAGTACGTTGTCTAATGTTATTCTTATGGAGAAAAAGAGAAATTGTATATCTCGCTTATTTATGAACATAAACTGGCGAAATTTTGTATATGGCTTGATCTGGTTGTGGTTTATTGTTGTTTGCACAAAAAAATTTTTTTGCCTATGGTTCCTGTAGCAGCAAACCTAGGTACTCTGTCCCCATGTCATTCTTATGGAAAATACTTAAAATGTTAGATATCGCTTATTTATGAATGTTTATGGATGAAACTTGGTATGTGACTTCACTAAGATGAGTTCTATTGATATTTGCATAAAAACCCATTATTTTGTGTGCCTTGTTACAGCAAACCTGCGTGCTCATCCCCAATGTTATTCTTATGGAGAATAATTAATATTTAATATCGCTTGTTTGTGAATACATCTCTTATGAATCGTGTTAAGTGTTTTAATGTGTTATGTTATATTCATTGGAAATTCGCTGAGTATGCAGGTTTGCTGCGACGGGGGTATTTAGGTATTAACCTATAATTATTATTAAACGTAGTAATTTAAATATATATTTAATATTAACAATCACAAAAAACATGCGTAAGAGTCGATTTTAACTAAAAAAAGCTTAGAAATAAGACTTCCACTTGAAAAGATTAAGTCTCTGATCTATCCTACAAAAATTACCTTTCGCTGCGTGAAAAACGACGTGAAGATGGGAAATTTAGCGTTGCAGCGGTTGGCAGGATTACTATTAACAGCAACAATAATGAGGTCAACAACTTTTATACACACTCCAAACGGAGTTCAAAGAGAATAAATGGGATCAGAAAACTGCCACATTCTATATTCCTCTCGACCCTCTTATAAGAAAACAATTTCTTTATATTCAGATTTGAAGAATATAAAGTAAGGTATAGGCTATATATAAACCTTCTAGTAAGTTATTTTTTAAGAAATGTTCACACAAACCCCTTTTATGAAGGAATTTTATAACTATTTGTTATATACGTACGGTATTTTTAAGGGGGAAATCCCCCAGTCGTCACCATCAATTACAAGGTTAGAAGGTAACATTTTTCAAATACCCTTTGTTTGTGAATTTTAGTTCAACATATACCAAGATATAATTCAATTGAACAGTAACTAGGAGAGAATTCAAAATATATTGATCCTCCATATGAATAATATTTATATTATTGGTACTGCACATTAACTGCTAATAATTTAAATTTTATATTTTCGTCTGCAACCATTAGCCGTAGAATAATAATTCAAAGCAATAAATGATTTAGATTTTAAGCTCTTTTGAACGGTGATAATTGAATTTAATTAACAATTATTGATTTCTTGCAAACAAAATAATAATTTTTTTTATCTTTCAAGCCCTATATTTTTTGACCCCAAATTATTCCGGAAAAGCGTGCGGGGGAAATACAGAGACCTAAAGCACTGTAAACCACCAAAATCTAACAAACACCGTTAAAGGGGTTTTTAATGGATGTTAATTTTTAATGTTTTTGGGGTACTATTATCCTTCATGAAAAATGCAAAAGGAGTAGCAACTGGAGTAGCCTACTGTGGACTAGTCTCCACATATCAAATTCGGACCATCGCTGTGTTCTCTAGTTCTGTATACATTTATTCAGACAAACAGACTTCACCTCAGGAGCCAATTTGTTAGCTTCATGAAGTGCCAAAACGAATATTTGTCACCGATAACTCAATTTCAAAAATGTAAACGAATACCTTTTCCAGAAAAAGGAGAGGTAATAAATTTTCAAAGCCAATTTTCCCATTTTTTAAATTTTTTAGTAATTTGTCAATAAGCTATTGTATTTTGTTTTATTTTTTAAAAGCCTATAGTTACAAAAATGTAAAAAGGCATGTATACTCCTTTTAAAAAAAAGAAACTAATTTGCCATACTTTCATTTTAAATTTTAAGTTTTATTCTGGAGTTAATGTGGCCACTGAAAAGTGCAACTTTGTAAAGCCTTGTATTGCCCGGGGACAAAGAGGAGCCTTAATTTTTAACTTTGTGTGGTACATAAAAAGCTGTTAAATTCTTTGTATGTATATTTGAGAGGGAATTACCATCTAGTATCGCGTACATGTTTCCCTTTTTAGCGAATTTCCCCTATAGAGAAGAAGCTATTACCGTAGGTGGCATGGTAAGACTTAAGCACAAGACCATGATAACTTTTTGTTTTGAGGTCCCCAGATGCCAAAAACACTATTCGTTCAAATTTATATATATATATATATATATGTGTGTGTGTGTGTGTGTGTGTCCGTTACCGCGATAACTTTTGAAAGAAACGCCCGATTTTGATGAAATTTGACACAAATGTGTAGAGTAACATTTATGACTTTAAGTTCGAAAACCAGATTGATCGGACTATGGGTAGGGGGTTTTATGGGGGTTTTAAATTGTTCAAAAATCAGTTTTTTGAATTTTCCCCTAAAATAAAACACTCAATTTTAGTTATAGCCATTTTATAGAGCTTAAAGAAACAAATAATTTGGTATTTTGAATCATTAACCTAGGTTAAGTGGTTGTGGAGAAAATCCAAAAAACGTGTTCATAAAATCTCCCATGTTAATCTTATGGGAAATAGGTTTTTAGCTTTTCCTCAATTAATGTTACTGTAAACTTCACATTTCCTTTTACCAATCTGTTTAGCTCTACAAAACAATCATTTTGGTGTTTAAATTGTGATTCTAGGTCCAACCGTTGCCGTGATATTCAAAGTGCTAAACACAGTATGTTGTCCAATGTTATCCTTATGGAGAATATTTAAAATTTGATATCTCTATTATTAATGAATGAATATTAATGAAACTTGGTATGTGGCTTCACCTAGTACTGGTATATTGATATTTGCACAAAAAATTGATTTTTTGTTCATTATCCTCTTAGCAGCAAACCTGCATACTCATCCCTAATGTTATTCTTATGGAGAATATGTAAAGCTTTATATCTCCCTTAATTATGAACATAAATCATTAAAACATGGTATGTAGCTTCGCCTGGTTGATTTATATTGATAATTGCAAAAAAAAACATTTTCATCTTCCTTGTTGCAGCAAACTTGCGTTCTCAGCCCTAATGTTATTCTTATGGAGAATAAATAAAAAGCTATATCTCACTTAGTTGTTTATGTATTTTTATGAAACTTGGTAAGTGGCTTTATGTGGTAGTAAGAAATATATTCGTGCATAGGAAATTCGCTGAGTACGCAGGTTTGCTGCGACGGGTTTATTTTATTAGTACTGGCTGTACTAGTACAGGCTTTGCTGAAAAAGTCCAGAACCATGTAGAGGGATGTTTTTCTAACTGGAGAGTTTAGTTCATTTAATTCAAACAACAAACTTCTACCCTTTAACTAAACAAATTTTGATCTTTAATCTCATCTAAAGTCCATATTTCATACCAGGCTAATTTCCTGTAATCATTGGCATCGAATCATAGATTATAAAAAAAATTAAATGCATGAATTATAATGCAAAATATGTATTAGTCTTTTGAAAATGGAATTCCTTATAGCAAAACATTTTTAACTCAATTCACACTGCTTTATAAAATTATAATACCAGAATCATTTACCTTGACCACTAGTTTATTTACAAATATTTATTTGTTAGTCAATATTTCATACTCGTTATTTTTATTTGTTATAAAAGCTTCTTTTTCGACGCCAGTGGCAAGCTGTAGAGAGAGTGCATTGTAACTTGTTACAGAAACGTTTTAAAGGACACCCCCTAACCTATGTGGGAATCCCGGGATTCGACCTAGTGACCCCTTGAAGTCCAAGCCGCAATCCCGGGATTCGACCTAGTGACCCCTTGAAGTCCAAGCCGCAATCCCAGGATTCGACCTAGTGACCCCTTGAAGTCCAAGCCGCAATCCCAGGATTCGACCTAGTGACCCCTTGAAGTCCAAGCCGCAATCCCAGGATTCGACCTAGTGACCCCTTGAAGTCCAAGCCGCAATCCCAGGATTCGACCTAGTGACCCCTTGAAGTCCAAGCCGCAATCCCAGGATTCGACCTAGTGACCCCTTGAAGTCCAAGCCGCAATCCCAGGATTCGACCTAGTGACCCCTTGAAGTCCAAGCCGCAATCCCAGGATTCGACCTAGTGACCCCTTGAAGTCCAAGCCGCAATCCCAGGATTCGACCTAGTGACCCCTTGAAGTCCAAGCCGCAATCCCAGGATTCGACCTAGTGACCCCTTGAAGTCCAAGCCGCAATCCCGGGATTCGACCTAGTGATCCCTTGAAGTCCAAGCCGCAATCCCAGGATTCGACCTAGTGACCCCTTCAAGTCCAAGCCGCTAACCGTTACGCTAGTGAGATACCCAAACATTAAACATAAAAAAATTAAACATAAAATATTAAAAATTTTCTAAAATCAACGAGGAATTATACATTAGTTAAATTCGTTTACACTTAATTTATCGACTACTGAACAAGAAGTTAAAAATAATTAAATTTGTTTGTAGAACAAGGCAAATATAATCATCGTTTATACCTGTGAACATCGAAAAAGACAGGAATAAATTTAAAAACGGAAACTAATGTAATTTTAATCCTTTTTCTTCTTAGGATTTCTTTATTTCACTGTATTTAAAATGGAAAAGTTTGTTTTGTCATTTATGACTTTAATTCTTTATGAAGATTAGCTTTATTAGCTGATTAATGAATGTTTAACGTTTTTTTACAAAATACGTAATAAAAAAACGAGCTGCTCCCCCGCAAAAATTTGCTGATATAATCCTTATAACAGCTGTTTATTGAATTAAGAAAAACACATTTGACATAAACCAAATAAAACTCTCCTCCATATGAATAACATGGGAACTTGTAAGTCCCGTGGGGCAGAGCCATGGGGCCTAAATCGAAATTCTGTCTCGACAGTGACTTAGAACTTGTAATTATCTTTTAAATAAAAAAGAATGGTCAAAATCGGTTAAGTATTAACTTCAAGAAGTGGGTGAACAAAAAGCAGGATTTTTTGTAAATATGTAGATGGCAATGCAAGTTCTATAAATTAGAACTCCGGCTTGTGGTTGATTTTTTTATCTGATAACATAATTCATAATCTATTAAAAATAACCGTCAAAATATGCTCAATTTTTTTTAACTAATCAGTGATAAAGAATGTCCTCAATAATTTCTGAAATAACATTTTTAATTAGTGTTGTTTGTTAGAAATCAAAACAATAAAATATTAAATACTTCCTGTCTAAAGAAAGCTATCTGCATAAGAAGTAAATAAATTTTAATTTTTAGTAATAAAATACAACATAGGAAATAAAATATTAATACTGTATTTAGATTTTAAATCGAGAGGCTGATATAACTTTATCTGCGCAAAGTTTTGTTTCTTACGTCAAACATATTCTAATGAAAACCCTAACACTCGAGTGACGGCGATGGCTTAGCTAGCTCGGATATGTGCTTGAGGTGGAGGGAGTTACAGTTTAAACTTTACTGTGCCCGAGTTTTACGGCCACATTGCACATAAAAATGAGTAGTCGTCCAAGATAAATATGCATCTCTCTCCGCAGGTTCGCTTTGTCATAAAAGTGTGACACCATTCCACCATGTGTTTTGACAATTGTCATCATGTACAGGTCATATCGTTGACGGCTTGTGAAAATCGTTAATACGCTGTTTGTCATTTGTATTATCTCGTCTGTTGGCCACATTTATGTGTAACGTGTGTTTTTCATTTGGAACAAACATACGGGACGATAGACAATGGGCTTTGAAATGTGTTTTGCATATATCCACACCAAAGGCATTTTTAACGAGTTAAATAAACTATTTTTGGGTCCTAACTTGTACCATTTTGGGCATCAGGGAATCGAAACCGTGACCCTTTCTTTGTTTAAAATTCATTGTTAGCGATTGAAAGTTTATTTTATTCAAGGAATTTTGTCCATCACTTATTAGTAAAAACAAAGTTTTACGACGTTTCGGGATCTGGAATCTGATCCCGTCTTCAGGTGGAAAGAATAACTAGAACATAACAAAATTAGTGGCACAATCCATGCAATTTGGAAAAAACACTGACAAACTAAAAAAAAGAAAAAATGTAAAAGCAGTCAAAAAAAAAATACAAATATTGTTATGTTCGAGGTATTCTTTCCATCTGAAGACGGGATCAGATTCCAGAACCCGAAACGTCGTGAAACTTTGCTTTAACTTTTAAAAATGGTTAACGTACCTGATAGTCCGCCGTCTGATCCAAGGGTTATCCTTGCAGGATTACGCACGTTTCGACAACAACATTGTCATCTTCAGATCCACTGTATACAACTTATCTGCCTTTAACAGGTGCATTGAAAGTTTAAAAAACAAAACACGAGCATAAACACATACACGGTACGCGGAAACGAAGTTACGGACATGACGAATTGTAGGCCTACTTTTAACATTTAACGAACGGAACAGATGGGAGGCGCGCCGGTCGTGTGTCGAGACTCAACTGAGGAAGCATAAGCATTTGTTTTTACTAATAAGTGATTGAAAATGTCCGCAGAAAATCCTTGAATAACGTGACCTTTTGTACTGAAGCCCAAGACGTTAAGTGTTTTTCGAGGGGGATACCCAACATAATTATTCTATGAGATGCTGAAATAACGAAATGGCTTTATGGCTAAAACGTTTTAACCAACTGTAAGTAAACCGATATCATTTTTTATCTTAATTGGAACGTAGTCTTTTTGTTTTAACAAATTAAATTATATAAAATAAAAATGTATTGTTGAAAAGTTTTTAATTAATCGTTCAAACTGAATTTAAACTTCACGTATACATAATGTTGAGTGGAATACCCATGTTTAAAGTGTTGATCAAATCGAAGGTGTTTTGAATGGGTTATGTTTTGAAATCATCTAAACTCAATAACTTTCCAAGCTCAGTTATGGTTTTTTAATAAAGTCCTGCATTCGCAGAACGATTTGTAAGGGGTTTTAACGATATCAAAACGATCGGTACAATATGTAGATGTAGATTATAAGTTTAGTATTCAGTTCATTAAGTCCATTTAATAGTTCTTTTCTTAATATGCAGATAATGTTTTACCCTATTCAGTAAAATATGTAAGATTTTATTCGGGAGGATTATAACTTATATAAATATTTTTGTGTATTATATATTAGCTTATTTTTTCTATAAGCATTAGCTTATTTTCATATCATAACGGCTGTAACACGATTAATGTACCGTACTATTTGTAATATTTATTTATTTATTTGATTTATTCAGTCACAAATTACACCATATACAAAGGTAATACCTTAATGGTAGTTAACTAAGTCAATTAAATAAATCCAATGACAATTACATTACATAAATGTTATGCATGGTGGACAAGAACATAACAAGTAATACAATGCTGAGCTGTTTATAACATTTTCTATGAAAGAAAGTCATTGACACTGTAAAACATGTTTTCAATTAAATACTTAATAAGCTTTTTCTTAAAAGCATGAACACTTTGGATTTTTCTTATTTGAGAAGGCAGCTTATTGTAAAGACGAATACCCTGGTATGACGGTGTCCTCTCAAAAGCAGCTGACTTGTGGAGTGGATATAAAAGTTGTCTGTTCCTTGTTGGGTAATTATTATTTGAACTTATAGAAGCAAACTTATGTTGATTATTTTTTTTACAAACAGAAGTTTGTATAGGATGTAAATACAGGGTAGTGGCAAGACGTTCAGTTGTTTGAAAAGAGGTTTGCTGGGAGTGGACGGATTTTTATGCATCATTGTGCGTACTATACTCTTCTGAACTTTAAATACTGTATCACTGGACCGTGAGATGCCTCAGAAGATTACACCATATGTTAGGTGGGAAAAAATATATGCATAATATACCATTTTGAGAGTTGCTATGTCTACAGTACTGGATAGGGTGCGGATAACGAAATGGCCTTTGCTTAACTTGTTTACCAGTTGAGAGGTGTGAAGGTTCCATTTTAATGTAGAGTCTAGCTGTAATCCGATAAATTTGCCATTCTGAGATGTATAGATAATATTGTGAAGATAGGAATCATCTGATTGTTTAGTTTTAAATGGGTATTCCATTGAAATCGAATCCATTAATTAAGTACATCAACAAAATTGTTACTGTGTCCATTTTAGTAAAATAATAACTATAAACATCATGATAACATTGTTTACTATTTCAAATAACAAAGAAACTATGTTTAAAAATACTAAACCCAAATTGTTTACAACTAAAAATATGTTTTATTTAAATAATTTGCATGAGCGTATAGATATATAATTTTCTGAATTTTAATTTTCGTATTATAATATTCCTAATTGTTCTGTAATTGTGTACCGTTAAGAATTAATGTTCACTAATATTTTAGATTTATTATGTATTAAAATAATATGATTTAATATTTTTCTTTAAATGTATCCAGTTTAAGGTTTTGCCAACAAGATTGTTAGACTGGAGACTGGAGAGAGCTGCGGCGGAGAGAATAGGTGATATAAGTAAGTAACAAGGTAGGAACGGTCTTTGTGTAGTGATGAGACTATTTGCTTAACAAAGGACCTTCGCGAGCAAGTAGCGCCACACGCGTCGTCTCAACAACGTTATTTAAATATAATGAGTACTGTAGTATGAATAAACTAATCTTACGAAATGCCCACGTAAACACTCAAGAACCCGTTAATTTATTAGTTTCGTGTATAATTATAATTATCTTCTCTTCAAGTCGCGTAAAAAGTGTAGTGGAGTTTTATACACATTCATGTTATTTTGTTTGTTCCCGTAATTATTACAGTTGTACTTTACACTTGTAAATTTATTTAGTGTGCTAACATAGTGTAAAATACTTATATCTACTAGGAATTAAAAGGTTACTTAAATCAATACAAGATTGGTCTGAAAAAAACAGACGTTTCTTTTTATGAGAGAATTGTACGCGTAAGACCTTTGATACGAAGGAAATATAACTCACTAAATGAAAGACATGTCCCGATCTTCCACAATTCCGTTAAATATAGAAGTTCCCTCTGACCCAACCTCTTCTGTAAGATATTTTCCCTAGTTAAGGGATGTTCTTTATTCGGGGTTTGCTTTCATGCCGTAACTCCATTAACTCTACATTCCCAATCGAACAACATATCATAAGTCTAAGACATTCTTTGACATATAAGCTAAATGTATTCTACCCAAATTAAAATGTAAATTAGCAAATAAGATTACATTTAATTTTATTTCTGTGGATACCAAAATTCTATTGGCTCACTTTTGCACTTATAGACCAGGCCAAACTTACATATATATAGTTGCAAAAGTAGCAATCAGAAATTGTTTGCTGTAAATTGGTCTCTAGTGATATCAGGTTTAATTACCACACTGTCTACAATGCGTCAAGTGACCTTTTCATTGTAATATTGGATTTGTTCAAAGTTAGTATAAGTTTGCTTTATCCACATAAGCCAGGTAAAAATGTTTTCATAGCATAAAAATAATATTCATGAAATGGTTTCTACCTAACGTATATAAAAAGGATTTTAAATGTTATCAATACTTTATAAAAATATCACTTTCTCATTGAAAATTACGAAGAGAGAAAAAGCTCGTTTATCAAAGTTTTACAACTGGTTGCAGATAAACGTTGAAAAAATATATATGTGTAACAAGCTACGTTGTTCCAATATTTCTTTAAAAATAACATATTTGAAAAAACTTCAGTAGATTAATATAAGTATCATAGAATTGTATTAATCAGGCATTAAAATATCGTTTATTTGTTATGAGTACGGCTTGTTTGCTCAGCTATCTCAAAAACCCTTTGAGTATTGGCCAACTTATATATGAGAAAAAGTGTTTTATAGGCAGATCTCACTTCTAAAATTGAATTAAAAATAAATCTAATTTTTTTAAATCGCTTTGTTACAAGTTGTAGGAATAACTGGCTGAAACCCTAACCACGAAAACCAGAGTCTACAACAGCTAGACGTCAAAACATCTGCAACATTACTTTACCAGTATAACGACGGAAAGCCGATCAACCCTAAGGCAAACCTCTACATCTAGAAACATGAAAGGATATGTATACTCTTGCCACAACACAGTTGGTAGTATTTCACTAAGAAGGAATTTTAAGAAATTCCCCTAGGGATGTACCCAACGGGCCTTCAACTTCAAAATTATTCTATGGATATATGGATATTCACATGATTTGATTTGATGACAGCTTAAAACGATATATGAGAACCAGTTCCAAGTAATAACCACAGAAAGAAGTACGCACAACTATTTTTATTTCTCAGATAAAGTATTAGTAACTGTGGGCCGAGCTTTGCTCGGAGAAGATCAGTTAGTTTGTTTAGATGATTTGGAGCAATATTTCACCATTTCCCCCTACTGATAACCGGATTTGATCATTTGCCTCTTTTCTACATTTTTAAGGTCACTCCAGTTGTTATTTATAGCTCAATGACTCTTTGAATTATTTTACCACTTTATATATGTAATCTTAACTCAAATCTTTTAATCTCTGATCTCAATAAACCACATATGTTAATAATCATAACCAACATGAGTACTTACTTTGACATAATTACTTTGACAGTAATTTGCTTGATCATAAACAGCTGTTACAATTATTTGATTTTGATTTTAAACTCCATAAGCCCAATGTTAATTTTGTTAAGCTTTCACTTTAGTTTTTTCATTATTTGATTTTTCCTGGGGATGAGACCTGTCTAGAACTTATTTTTATTCCAGAAATTAGTTATTTCCAAAATTTGAAGGAAATCGTTGGTGTCGTTTTTGAGATCAGAGCTACAAGCAAGCAAGCAAACCTTATTCATATTAGATTATAGGATTTCTTATGGTTCTGCACAAGCTAGTTGGACTTAGTTACCAAAGTTATTATCATAAGATCTCGCTAGAGCGCAAAGAAGTCAAAAAGGATTTATTTTAAAGTATGAAACTGCTCTAATAGCTATTCTATTTTGAAAAGAGGGTGTCCCATAAAGGCCCCCCCTCTTAATTTTTGAACGACTGCAAATGTTCAAACAATTTTTGGTAAATGTTACTAGCATAAGTCAAAGTATTTTTGTAATTGGTTAAGGGTTCCAACCCTCACCCCTGAATAGGGGTTTCTGGGTGTAGTTTTGATTTTTTTAAAGTAGAAACCCTTAACAAACTGCATGTCATTTTAAAGAGGGTAAGAAAATATAATGAATGCCGCAAACTAGACCTCTCTATGTTTATTTAATCTAATGTTATGGCCAGAACAAATTACTGTATCAATTTTGATATTTATACTGCTAAGATTCCCTTTCTTATCAGAAATCAGATACAGAGTGGGAAAATACAACTCTCCCTTGTTCAGACCTTTGATCAAAGACAATTTAAAGGGCAAGAAATTCATTTGAAAACCTTTTTTAACTTTTACAAGAGGTGCGTGTTGAGCATCTCATTTAGCGAGGCAAGAGGTAAGACTTTAATAATTTTAATTTTATAAATGTTTAACGACTAAAAGATAATGAGCCAGACACTGAAAGTTTCTCCTGACAACGGTCAGGCTAAAGCTTTGTTGTTAATTATTAGTGCATTTCCTATGTAACGTGAACTATTAGCATGACCTGCACGGTGAAACTTAAGCCCGGGACCACCATAGAAATTCCTAACGTGACCCCCTGAACACGTCTTGGGGGGTCGTTCAAAATTATATATATATAGTATGTATATGTATATATATAGTATATACATGTGTATGCACTCTAGCGGTCGCATTTTTTGTCCGATTTACTTCAAATTTGTTAGGGACGTTCCTTTCTATAATCAGTTGGACAAATTCGTTGGGCAAAACAATTGGAAAACTCTAAACCCCTTTTTTGGGAATTATGCTTTCAAATTTCGAGTTTTTGGGCCCGAAAAGGGTCAGAAAAGCCCCGGACGTAAGATTAAAGCATGTATTACGATGGTAATTAGTAAAGCGAAAGGTTTAAGCCCTCTCTCGTCATTCTAGCATAAATATTTACCGAGTTATTAAAGAAAATGTATATCGGCTAAACACAGTACGTTGTCTTATGGGGTTTTTACAATATAAAAGCATGTTATTCATTTGTTGGTGTACTGTTATTACTCACAGCAACCTCACGCCTACTTTCAAGCCTGATTGGACCTTCTCCTAACCTTATAATGCACAACATTTGATTTCCAAGGTAAATGAAACCAGGAGCATCAGTACAGCCGAAAAATCAATGTTTTCAGATTTCAATAAAATTGTAATAAATGCATGTTTTTATACTGGTTTTGAGTTTTAAAAGTTTTGTATGTGGAAATTCACTTCCCTCATGTCAGCGTGCTGCGTGTGAACTCGTTTTAGAGTTTGTGGTATTTTCAGAAGAGGTAGTTAAAAAATCAATACGATGATACCTTTGTTACCTTAACATTAGTTTGAATCATCTTAGAGAAGTCTAGTTTGCGGCATTCAATTGGCATTTTATCTTCTTTAAAATTATATGCAACTTGTAAGGGGTTGCTATTTGGAAAATAAAAACTAACCCTAGCAACCCCTATTTAGAGATGAGGGTTGAAATCCTGAACCATCTGAAAAAGTACTTTGAGTTATACTAGTTATGCATTAAAAATTGATTGAAAATTCACAGTCGTTCAAAAATTAAGAGGGGGGCCTTAATGGGACGCCCTAGAATTTAATTGAACGAGGGAGTGTAAGGGCGTTACGAACAACCATCTTTATTAATGATAACTGATTAAGATAAAGTATGTTAAAGTGTTACACAAAAGGACACTCTAACAAATGAAAACCGACAAGACACGAGCCACACCCGTCAAATCTGATTACTAAGGCGAAATTGACCAGTAACATTGTATCACCAGCGAAATTGTAGGTCTTGCACAATCTTTGCTAACTCCAATACAGACATCACAGTTCTCGTACTTAGACCAATATATTTCTCTTTTTGAAACCAGAATTTGAGTTCTATGAATTCAATTGTTAATATAGTTTAATGACAGTTACAAACCAGATGCGACTTCTTTGGAAACCGCAACCTTTGAGGTTGGGAATTCGTTTTGTACAATATGAATTGTAATTATAAAGATTTAATTAAATTTGTAAAGCATACTAATCTTTTCTTAGTATTCAATTACGTGTGTTTCATTACCTGTTGCAAGAAGTGACAGAAATATTTCTACGGCATTCTCCTCAAAGGAATTCTTTTCCTGTGACTACTCACTCGAACACATCCTTTCATGCGTACTTTTATTACTTTGGTTCTGTTTTATACGCTTAGTTCAAATCTAATGAAAATTTAATCTAGCGACAACGATTTTTATCTAAAGAATTAAAGTGTCATTGTTTCATACGGGGTGAAAAAAGTCAGACCCCCCTCTAGCCCCCCCCCAACCCTTCTAGTTTTTTATTTGTTAATATAAACTAATATCTTTTGGGTAGTGATAGTAACTTAACGTGTATTATATCTATTGACACTATTCAACATTTTTTAGTCTCCTCCAAAAATAGGGGATTTTGGGGCAACTCAAAATGTTTAAATGTAAACTCCCTTTTAGTGAGCTCTTATTTTAAAGAACTATAAAACTGTAGATAACTGGAGAGAACTAAAGACCGCTATCTCTTCCCTAACCGAAATGGCAGCCAGTAAAAATTCCCTAAAATCGTATTGAATATGGAAGACAAACCTTGGAGGACATTCAACATTTTTAATAACGTCAAAATATAGTACACCTGAAGTAAATATCACATCGTGAAAGGAATCCGTTTTTTAACTTAGTAAATATAAAGATTAAAAAAAATTCCTTCCAGATTTGAATTCAAGGTTTTTTTTATTTTGACAGGCTGCCATTTTGGTTAATGAAGAGAAAGCGGTCCCTCGTTTTCACTATTTATATAATTTTGTATAGTTCTTTAAAATTAAGGGTCACTCAAAGGGTGTTTACATTTAAAATGTTCGAGTTTCCCCCAAAATCCCCTATTAATAATGTCGAAAGAAACTACACCTTAAGTTACGACTAATATTCAAACGAAATTAGTTTATATTAACAAATTAAAAAATTGGGGGGGGGTTCTGACTTGTTATTCACCTTGTGTATTTAAGTTTACAAAATTATTTCTGATTGCAAATTGATTTTAAGGAACGTAGTTCTAAAAAGTGCGTTTGCAAGTAAAAACATTTCAAAACTGCACTAATCATTGCATGTTATCACAATTTCTTTCCCCCAAAAAGTGACATTTCCCGGAAGGAGATCTGATTAATAAGCTTTTGTGAAACATCATAAAAGGTAAAGCATTATATCAACTCCTCTGCTGGAAGGATGATAATAAAGGCTGAATATCAACTGAAAGGACTGGAATGCATAATTCATTTCTCTCTCACTATCTATCCCTCTCACTCCGTCTTTATGTCCTCTTAGCCCCCACTACCCTTCGGCCATCTCAATCTGTTTTCCTCTAAACTAAAATAACAGGAAACTTTGAGAATTAGTAATCAGTTGTCTGAGTGAAGAAATACGGTAGACTTACTTTCTTTGGTGTTTTATTTTTCACGTCTGTCCATGATTTTACCGATTTCATGTAAACTGCTTGTTTGTACAAGATACACAATAGAATGAAATTACATGAAAAACTAGTCGATTACAGGGGCTATAGCCCCTAATATATGGTTTTTGTGTAAGTGTAAAATCACAGCTGATCATTAGTTCATTTTGCTTATTAATAAAAACACTGTAGTGATATTTCCATAAGAAAATCATTGGATCTTTGAAGTCCAGTGGGGCGTAGCCCAAATAATTTTTGACATTTCTGATATTTTTCCAACCGTCCTTGGCCCTCAAGCTTTAAAATGAATCGTCATAACCTAACTTAACTTCTTCCTAGCTCGAGATATTTCGTGGGGACCGATTCGCTTACGGAATTAAATATATAGATTCTTCATTTCAACAGGCAAAGTTTAGGCCACATGGCCCTTTCTTATACTTAACCTGCACAGATGGAGATGGATATATCTACAGCATAATATAATATTAATAAAAGCTTAACACTACGTTTTTATCAGAAAATGTCGGTAATTTTCCTCATATTCTCTATCACACATACCCGTCAGTCATACCACCCACGAAAACCCCCTAGAACATACTGGCCAAGGTCTTCCTTATACTCTCTATCACACACCCGTCATACCACCCACGACAACCCCCTAGAACATACCGGCCAAGGTCTTCCTTATACTCTCTATTACACACCCGTCATACCACCCATGACAACCCCCTAGAACATACCGGCCAAGGTCTTCGTTATACTCTCTATTAAACACCCGTCATACCACCCACGACAAACCCCTAGAACATACTGGCCAAGGTCTTCCTTATACTCTCTATCACACATACCCGTCATACCACCCACGACAACCCCCTAGAACACACCGGCCAAGGTCTTCCTTATACTCTCTATCACACACCCGTCAGTCATACCACCCACGACAACCCCCTAGAACACACCGGCCAAGGTCTTCCTTATACTCTCTATCACACATACCCGTCAGTCATACCACCCACGACAACCCCCTAGAACACACCGGCCAAGGTCTTCCTTATACTCTCTATCACACACCCGTCAGTCATACCACCCACGACAACCCCCTAGAACACACCGGCCAAGGTCTTCCTTATACTCTCTATCACACATACCCGTCAGTCATACCACCCACGACAACCCCCTAGAACACACCGGCCAAGGTCTTCCTTATACTCTCTATCACACACCCTTCATACCACCCACGACAACCCCCTAGAACATACTGGCCAAGGTCTTCCTTATACTCTCTATCACACACCCGTCATACCACCCACGACAACCCCCTAGAACATACCGGCCAAGGTCTTCCTTATACTCTCTATTACACACCCGTCATACCACCCACGACAACCCCCTAGAACATACTGGCCAAGGTCTTCCTTATACTCTATCACACACCCGTCATACCACCCACGACAACCCCCTAGAACACACCGGCCAAGATCTTCCTTATACTCTCTATCACACACCCGTCATACCACCCACGACAACCCCCTAGAACATACTGGCCAAGGTCTTCCTTATACTCTCTATCACACACCCGTCATACCACCCACGACAACCCCCTAGAACATACTGGCCAAGGTCTTCCTTATACTCTCTATCACACACCCGTCATACCACCCACGACAACCCCCTAGAACATACTGGCCAAGGTCTTCCTTATACTCTCTATCACACACCCGTCATACCACCCACGACAACCCCCTAGAACATACCGGCCAAGGTCTTCCTTATACTCTCTATTACACATCCGTCAGTCATACCACCCACGACAACCCCCTAGAACATACCGGCCAAGGTCTTCCTTATACTCTCTATTACACAGCCGTCAGTCATACCACTCACGACAACCCCCTAGAACATACTGGCCAAGGTCTTCCTTATACTCTCTATCACACACCCGTCATACCACCCACGACAACCCCCTAGAACATACTGGCCAAGGTCTTCCTTATACTCTCTATCACACACCCGTCATACCACCCACGACAACCCCCTAGAACATACCGGCCAAGGTCTTCCTTATACTCTCTATTACACATCCGTCAGTCATACCACCCACGACAACCCCCTAGAACATACCGGCCAAGGTCTTCCTTATACTCTCTATTACACAGCCGTCAGTCATTCCACTCACGACAACCCCCTAGAACATACTGGCCAAGGTCTTCCTTATACTCTCTATCACACACCCGTCATACCACCCACGACAACCCCCTAGAACACACCGGCCAAGGTCTTCCTTATACTCTCTATCACACACCCGTCATACCACCCACGACAACCCCCTAGAACACACCGGCCAAGGTCTTCCTTATACTCTCTATTACACAGCCGTCAGTCATACCACCCACGACAACCCCCTAGAACATACTGGCCAAGGTCTTCCTTATACTCTCTATCACACACCCGTCATACCACCCACGACAACCCCCTAGAACACACCGGCCAAGGTCTTCCTTATACTCTCTATTGCACACCCGTCATACCACCCACGACAACCCCCTAGAACATACTGGCCAAGGTCTTCCTTATACTCTCTATCACACACCCGTCATACCACCCACGACAACCCCCTAGAACATACCGGCCAAGGTCTTCCTTATACTCTCTATTACACATCCGTCAGTCATACCACCCACGACAACCCCCTAGAACATACCGGCCAAGGTCTTCCTTATACTCTCTATTACACAGCCGTCAGTCATACCACCCACGACAACCCCCTAGAACATACCGGCCAAGGTCTTCCTTATACTCTCTATTACACAGCCGTCAGTCATGCCACCCACGACAACCCCCTAGAACATACCGGCCAAGGTCTTCCTTATACTCTCTATTACACATCCGTCAGTCATGCCACCCACGACAACCCCCTAGAACATACCGGCCAAGGTCTTCCTTATACTCTCTATTACACATCCGTCAGTCATACCACTCACGACAACCCCCTAGAACATACCGGCCAAGGTCTTCCTTATACTCTCTATTACACAGCCGTCAGTCATGCCACCCACGACAACCCCCTAGAACATACCGGCCAAGGTCTTCCTTTTACTCTCTATTACACATCCGTCAGTCATACCACTCACGACAACCCCCTAGAACATACCGGCCAAGGTCTTCCTTATACTCTCTATTACACAGCCGTCAGTCATACCACCCACGACAACCCCCTAGAACATACCGGCCAAGGTCTTCCTTATACTCTCTATTACACAGCCGTCAGTCATACCACCCACGACAACCCCCTAGAACATACCGGCCAAGGTCTTCCTTATACTCTCTATTACACAGCCGTCAGTCATGCCACCCACGACAACCCCCTAGAACATACCGGCCAAGGTCTTCCTTATACTCTCTATTACACAGCCGTCAGTCATACCACCCACGACAACTCCCTAGAACATACCGGCCAAGGTCTTCCACTCATAGTATTACTTTTTAAATGTAGAAACTTTTACAAAGTATTATCTCTGGCTTAGGCAGATTACTGTTTTAAGAACTAGTTTTTTGTAAATATTTTTATAAACTAAATGTATCTTGATGTTATTTTTCGCTGTTACTGTATATTACCGAGGTTAAATGTGTCGGGTTCTATCTTATCCTAAATGATACTGTAACGGGACCTTACAGTTTTAAGTCAACCTCACATGCTTACTTACCATGGGAATAGGCATCATGGCTACTTCCGTATATCAATAACCATTTTAATTTTGTTGATACCCAAATATATATATTTTTTTAATTTAAATTTGTATAAAAGCTACTAAAATTGCCAGGTGTTGATATTTCATGGACATTCTTCATGATATAATCAACTTTAGTCTTAATGAAAATATAACCTCTTATTTCAACGCAGTGAAATATTATACATATTTATTGGTCTTAAAATTACATTTTGAAATTAGGACTGCATCAAGAAAAAAAATATTAAGGAGATTTTTAAGTTGAAGTTAGCAACAGTCTCCAGTAATATGGTGGGCTCAGTACTCAAAATATATGTTGTTAACATTTTTTGAAAGCAACGCATTATTGGTAAAATATCTGTGTGACTTCAGCTAGAGGGCCTTCGTCTTCGCGGAGTGCCGGAGAACCAGCAACTGACGTCACTTAATCCAATCTGCGATAGGAAGAATTTCATCTACCTGCAATTTGTCTATCCCGCACAAAGAAATAAGGGCGAGACAACTGGGACTGCGTATCACGAGCCGTCCAGGGCACATTGTGCACTTAAAGGGATACCTAGTCCGGGACGCGTTTGGGTCCCGAGAGGTGCGAGTCCCCGAGTCGTAACGCCCTGTGAAGGCGAGTATACTTACTGATGTTTTGTGACGCACTTTTCACCTAGTTCAAAATAGGTTCAGTGGTTTTGCTAGGTATTTTACAAGTGGGAGTTCCACACCGCAGTCTGGCGATCTGTGTGCGTAAATCCATTTTCCTGTCTCTACATAAAAAATTAAAGTCGACAGGGCCTATAAAAAGTTATGCTTGATAATTATTGTTGGGCGAGTAGATGTGATGACAGCGATTTTATAGTTTTTTTTTTTTTTTTGTTAACGAGAATGTACTTCTTCGAAACGCCGTGTTAAGCTGGAAGCTTACTGATTCCCGATATAGCAGCAAAGTAATGCTCTAACATTTTACGTCGAGACGTTTTAAGACATTTCACTCAAACTTTTAAATATCCTTGGCTTCTTACAGATCCAGCAAAATAAAATTATCCCCAAAGTAGTCGTTGAAAACACATTTCATTCATACTTCAGATGGATGTTTTATTTTATTTTATTTAAAAATGAATTATATTTAAAATATAAAATGACATTATTTCAAACTAAACTTCAAAATATCCAAATAATTATGTTTTGACTTAGGTTAGTTAAAACACTAAATATTGGAGTTTAAAATAAGACAATGTTGTTTAATAATAAAACATAATCTTGACTTAAAATGGTAGGCCCCAAATACAAATATACAGAACATTTAAAAGCTTATAAAGTAAATAATTAACTAAATAAAATTATTAATTAGAACACAGCTCTTCTTCATCCGTGTGTTTTGTAAATATTTCGAACTTTTGTAGGAGCGCGTTTAAAGGTTTTAAGAATGAAAGTCGTATAGTTATTAGTAATATTGTAATATAAACTTTATTTGAAACATACTAACCTAATATTTTTTTGCGGTTTTCTCGAAAGGTCAAAAATCAAACTTATCTACGAATGTCATTTTATGAAACTGCAATAGTGCTACTACCTATTAAATCCACCGCTTCGTTAAGGACTGAAATATGGTAAACAATTTTACTTCGTTGCTCTATCATACTCAAATGTTGTTCTCTTAATTACTGTTCATCCAAAATTTGGTTTTGTTTCATACCAAACATACTAATCAATAAATTATGTTTATGAATTGATCGGGAGAAAAAATTGAATTGAACATTGTACTAACCTAAGACATAAAACAGTAATTATTACTCTGGAAGATTTCGCCTTCGCTTTAACATTTCCAATGCTGGAGTAAAAGAACGCAAACGAAACCTGATGAATTGGGAACAAGATTAGATGACAGCTACTTACAGAATCTGCTTTGACAAACTGTCACTTGTCAGTTTCTTTGACTCGAATATCGGATGCTTTGTAAATTCGTGACAGTCCCGCTTAAAAACTTCAAATTATTTATTATTTTTATCTTCTATCTGACTTGACTCATGTTTGAACATCATTTAAGCAAGGTTTTCTTCTTTCTACTCCTTCGTACATTTTAAATTATATAACTTATCGGTTTAAAGCGAAAATATATTGTACGACAAACGTATGGAACTCGTTATTACGAGTTCCGTATAGGACCTTTACGACCATTACGAGTTCCATAACGACCTTCCATATAATTTCTATATTTACAAACCGTACGAGTGTTTTGAAACATCAAATATTTAACTGCAGGTAAAAGATTCGTTTTGGAAATCGTATTAAGTTCTCTCCTGGAAGTCAAACTCAGATAATTCCGCCGGAGCAGTTAAATAAATAGAATCTGAAAACAGGCACAATCACTTCCAATTAAAATCCGTATATTATGACCGTAGCTTTTCCTTACTTCTCTAATATTCGTGTTAATGTACGCGTCCAAACACCTTCCTCCTAATGGAGGATGAATTTGATTATATTAAATATAAATTTCTTACGTAACCATTCGTTATGGAATAATATTCAAGGTACTGTTTTATTGAAATTTACGGTAATTGAATTGCCTTATTTGCATTATATTAAAAGTATATTATTTCGGGCAAGATAAAGAAGGTAAATTTTAACTATTCCATGCCAAATAACTAAAAGACTGACCTTGAACTTTGCGATAGACGTGTTTGAGATTATTCTGTCAAAGATTTACAGAAATACTAGCCACTAAATTTCAATTGAAATCATGAGAGCTAATTATATAAGTTTAAGTTTTTTCTTTACCAGTTCTCAAGGGTAATGACCCTTTAATATCGATAGTTAAAAAAAAAAACTAAAACTCTTTTGGAGATATCGAACCAATTTAACGCACGAAGCAAATAAAGATTAACCGATGCAGAATACATGTGGAGGAATGTGTTGATATAATACTGTATTAGAAGTTGTTCTATTTTTTCTGCGTTTGAAGACTTCTTATAAGTGATCAAAAGGAATATTATACGCTATGCAAAACATTACTTTGTGCGACCAAATCTAGAAATCAAGTTGTGCTCTTCTTTGTTTTGTTAATTTTCAACTGCATACAAAATTTCATCCAAATTGGTTCATTCACTGGGGTGGTGTGTAGGTCTGAAAATAGCCAAACAGACAGGCAGATGGGTCCCACCTCCAGCCCTGGCACAAGTCTCTGACTCGTCTTAAGGCGGTCCCATACTTCTCGCAAACAGGTCTGTCTGAACATTCGGCCGAACATTCTCCCGAAGGTTCACTGAACATTCCGTCCCGTATGTTCCCGCATGTATTCGAAAGTTTGTGCAGCTCTTACACTTCTCGCGAATACTCCGAACATTCGGAGTTCGGCCGAATGTTCGGGCGTGTTCGCGAGAAGTGTGGGACCGCCTTAAGGCTCCGATCTTCTTTTGGGTCCCCCCTGGTCCCTTCTGGACCCCTACCTAACAGCACTTGTCCGACTCCTCCCATCACCCTATGCGTTGGGATCATTGGCTTTCTTCGTGCCCTGCCCTAAGCACTATCTTCCTCTCTTCCTTTGTCCCAGACCTCTCTTTCTCCCTTCTCCATTTTTCCTTTTTCTTTCCATTTTTTCTGACAATTCTCAAAAACTCTCTTACCATTTCCTGAGCACATTATTCTTTTCTCACATGCATCCTTTCACCTCGAAGACTTCTCAGTATACTCTAATTTCTTATTTTTCATTTTTGGGATTAACTGAGAGCACAAAAACGTAAATTTCCATCAATAATGCAAATTTTAAAAGTTATGGATAAATAAAATACTTTTTCTTCACACCACGAATAGAATGGATATAAGTACATTTATAGTATAAATAGTATGCCTATTGCATGTAGTGTAGTAATAATAGCCAACTTGTTCTACACATGGATTTAATTTATAAAATCAATATCACTACTATAATTAAATTTAAAAAGGATGGTCTTTCTGAAAATATATTTTCTATTTTATTAAGTTCATATTTAAATGATCTTTTCGAATAAATTAAATTAAAATTCATATTTTATAATAATTTATAATACATATTTCAAATTCAATATTTTAAGATTTGCCACTTAAAAATATAAATGTGTACACGGAACTGTCATTCGCAAAACAAATATGAAATGTTACAATGCCTATAAAAAAGATTGTTCCTGACATGAAAGTGACAATCGGAAAGTTGAAGTGAACTCAAAAAGGGAAAGGCTTTGTTGTTAGTTGCATTTTGACTGCGAGCACTCGATGCCGTTTCTTTGACACTTTAAAGATCACAAGACATCTGCAGCGTCACACTCGCCATTAAACAAACAAACCACTGTGTTCAATGAAATGAAGCGATATAGATCACGAAGATACATATAATTAGTTTACTAAAGGGGAAAACACATTTCACGCCAATTTTCGTATCCGTTACCCACCAGATGATTTTACTTATGGTCTAATAATATTAAATAATATGTAATAAAATTAAAGTTCAGTCAAACAAACAAAAACAAATTATCCTACCAAAATTTTAATTTTGTCAAACTTCAGCCACTATAAGTCGTAGTGCCGTGTACCACGTTTACCACGACAATTCAACGACAATAGCTATTTAAGTTTTGATATTAACTTTGGTCATGTCACTTCAAAGTACCTTTCCATCTATTTATATCTAGGAGTAACTTTTTTTAAGAACCAGCACATTTTCATGAATTTTTACCATCGTCAAATAGTAAAACCAGAAACAAGCACAATTATAACAAACCACCACAACAAATCAACATTTTTCAAAAACCACACAGTCTATAATTGTATAAAAATGTTCAATAGCCTTCCGACCACTCTTAAACAAGAATTTAAAGAATGTAAACTAGTCACCTTCAAAATAAATTTAAAAATGTTCTTACTTAAAAGTAGTTTTTATGACGTTAAGGATTATTTTGACAAGAAATATGTTTGGTTTTAGAAACATGTTTGTAATGACGTATGCTAATGCAATTTATTTTGTTTTGTGGCAATAAAGATATTTGATTTGAGTAGAAAGGAATCTCTTGTTCTTAGATTTCAATCATCCTATTGTAAAATATTACCTGGATCTAGTTTTTAACCATCACAAAGTTGACTAGATTTCGCTCAGGACACATCTGGCGGACCTCAGACTACATGAGCTTGTCGTTTTGACTACTAAGCTGCCTGGCTCTTTACATTTTTATCAGCTATTGGTGACTTTAAAATGCAAATATACTCCAAACAATACGTACTTTTGAAATTATATTATTATTTTACAATACACGTATTATTATAATTTTATCCCTTATTTACTGTGAATTATTAATCGAAATAAACAGATAGTAATTTTTTACAGGTTAACGGTCTCTTTTTTCTTATACTGGGAATTTTAGTGCATTTTGCTCAAAGTTTCGTACATTCGTAAATTACCTAAAATTATTTCTATTTTTATTACCTGCCCAGCTGACATGTCGTCCGTTCAAACTGTGTTACAAATCAAACGTTTTATTAGTTGAATAACTATAATCACGGTCAATTGTTTCATCTAAAATGTATTTAGCTTTTTATCACCGTCCCAAGAATGTTTTGATTACCTTAAACTTGATTTTACTCTCGTTTTCGAATTGCTTTATTCGACATAATTGTTTTTCAATATACAGATCTTAATTTAAGATCAGAGTTAATCTTACTGGACACCAGGTTAAAACATAATGTAAACAACTAAAACAAAAACCTTTTAAGTTTCTTTAGATGCAGCTAAAATAGTAATTTTCATTGTACTAAAATTATGTATTAACTCCAAATGCGGTTCCCAATTATGAAACTTAAAATCCATGCTCTCTTTGGTTTTAATTCAAACAACGTTTTTAATTTGATAGCTCTAATGTTAACTCTAATGTCTAATGTTAGCTCTAATGTTGAAGGTTAATGTTAACGTCTTGTTCATCGTGGCAGAACATTGTGTTGTAAGATGTTTGTTTTTCCACTAGAAGTAATTGTAATTTCTAGCTGTATGGGTGATAATGATGATAGAAATAATAATGAAAACGGGTTTGTTTTCAACAGCGCCGCTGTGCTTGGCGACCAGCCAGAAATAAATCACTAGCTGTGTAACTCTTTGGTAAAATACCGTTATGAAAGCTCGGTTCCTCTTGGCCACCGCCCAGAACTATTCACAATATTACTTAGTGTTTTTCTCAGTCTATTCCAAATTTTAAACTAAAAAAATTGTGCATGCCTCTGAGTTAAGGGAAATATAATTAATCGGATAAATTTCCGTTTTACGTTCTGAACTTTGTAGGTCCGTGGCAGCCCCTAGACTTGCGGGACGGTAAGTAATAAAGACGGGAAGGTGATTTGGTGATGTGACGCCAAGAAGAGTAGCTAGATTTGTAAGTAAGAACAAGAGACTATTTAAAGGTAATTCAAGTTAAGGGGAAAATATACGAGGAAATGGCATAGTAAATGCAATGAGGGTAATCCCAGATCCCTGCCTCCTGTACTAGTACATTCCTACCCTTGCCGTTGAGCTAACTCAAATTGAACCTTACCATTTACTCCATAGACCTCATTCAGCTTTAACTGCCTCAAAATATAGTAAAAAAATTCTTACTCTATTTGAGTAGGAAGATAATTTATATTCTACAAAAACGGTTTTAGCAGGTTTCATCCAATTATTGGGTAGAATGTTGTGTTACGGCACGAATCGTAACAAACAGGGAAAACATCACATTTTAGCAGTTTATCCCTGGAGCAAATGTTATGTCTGGTTTAGCAAACATCTTAGACTTTATGCGCAAGCATACAGTAAACCCTTCGTAGTGGTAGGACATAATCGACAGCCTGAAGCAGGACTGAACCATAGGGTAATTCCGTGTCAAATAAACACACTCATTTTACCTCATCTTTTCAGTTTTTTATGGCATTTGTTATATAGATAATGTATGGAGAATAGTAAAAATACAAAATTTCAACTTCATATAAATTGTGGCTCCAAAAATAGAAATATCTAAAGTTTGCAAAAAAGGCTAAAATCGCACCACACTCACATTTTGAAATGCTCATGCTATATAAAATAAGCTAGAGAAGTGGAGGGGGGTTTAGTGAAAAAGTTTTGTTAAAAAATAACAATAAAGCTTTCAATTTTGATTTTTGTAATAAAACTCATCACCAAAAATGTTATAAAACCTCTTAAGAATTCTTTATACTTATGTTAATTTGTTATACAATTTTAAAAGTGGGAAGATGGGGTTCATGGTTAAAAATGTTTTTTAAGGCGGTGGGTTTATAAATAGCAGCCCCCGTTTAATTACCTATGTTTCTCTATTTATTTGTTTTGATCTCCTGAGCTCGGTAAATTATTTTAAATTGTATAAAATTCAACACTGCTTTAGATTAAAATTCAACACTGTATTTTTCTGTCTCTTTGGGATCTATAACATAAATCCTTCCAGTAGGAGTTGTAGGATTAACTTTGCACGTGATAAGTTATGTGCTATTGATATCCATAATACAGGGTGATTCACGAAGATCTGCAGAAACTTCGGGAGCTCATTCTACATGTGAAATCAAAGAAAAAAGTTATATGAACATAGGTCCGGAAATGCTTCGTTTCCGTCTTTCTGTCTGTTTGTGTTTTTTACCAAATACGTTATATCTTATGAAGATCTGAATATATCAACTTCAAACTTTGTACATGTGTTACATCTAATAAGACCCATTTTGGTATGGAATATCAAGTTTCTACTTTGTACAATTTTATATGGCGGCCTTTTTTAAAGCTAAATATCGTAAAAACCGTAATATTTATGAAAGGTTTTAGTTATCTAAAAGGTCGTGTCATTTTGTCCTAAAATAATTATATGAATATTTCAACCATAGGATTTTAAATAACTGAGTAATTGTGATTTTTACAATTTAAAACATGATTTTGTCCATTTCTGGAATAAAACATCATATTTTAACTTATAAAAACCACTATTACTCAGTTATTTAAAATCCTATACTTAAAGTTTTCAAATCATTATTTGTAAGACAAAATGACACCAAATTTTTGGTACCTAGAGATTTTTCCTAAATATTACGGTTTTTAAGATATTTAGCTTTGAAAACAAAAACTGCCGCCATTTTTAAATGGTACAAAGTATAAACTTGATATTCCATACCAAAATGAGTCTTATTATATGTAAAACATGTACTGAGTTTGAAGTTGATATCTTTATAATTTTGCATGCATAATGAGCTCCCGAAGTTTCTGCTTATCTTCATGAATCACCCTGTATATTGGTTTCATTGATTATGAAAATGGTGGTAAACCTCCAGGAGTTAAGGAGATGTTACTGGTAATCCTACATACTTCACCAAAACATATGCTACCCACAAATTTGTATCGTATACAACATGTATGAAGCGATTTACTTCTGACATTTGCAGTTTATCTGGGAATATTTTAATGGACACAATTTCACCAAATCATTTTTCTCAGAAAACCTTTATATACATCTTTGATAAGATTGAAAGCTTATAATAGTAGCTTATAATGAGTAGCTTATAATACTGTTGAGTCCCCTTCATAGTAATAATCTGGGTAAAATGCTTTTTCAAAAGGATTTCGGACTATATATATATTTCTTGTTTTGAGAAGATCAAATTAATCCCAGATATATTTATATTGGATAAAGTTGGGTAGGTTTTGGGATTTTGTTGACATATGGAGGCTGTATGTCTTCTCTGTCTCATTTAATATAATTTCCGTGAACATTTCAAAATGTGTGGGCGGTGGGTTTTTGCCCTTTTTTGCAAAATTGACATGTCTATATTTTTGGAACCATAAGTGATATCATTGGGTTTATATCTAATAGACGGGACACCTTACGGGAGCCAGATTAAATAAAAATAGTGCTGCGATCTAGCGTCATATTAAGATAACTACGTTATCTGCGGCGTCGTTAAACCGAGTTAACTCGTCCGCCGTACCCGACCCGTGTAAGCAAAATATCACTTTGATAACCATCACAAATTTAAACATTTTAAAAATCTACGAAAACATTCCTAACAAAAATATGATGATCAAAACCACGATCCCTGGTGGCGTATGATGGAACCACGTCAACAAATCCCTCACATTAATTTGCAGTGCGCATCCCCTCTAGTAGATATAAACCCAATGGTGACATGAAGTTGTAATGTTATATTTGTACTATTCTCCATACAACTATTTATATGCCAAATCATATTAAAATCTGAAATGGTCCCGTCAAATCATGGATACAAGTGTGTTGAATCTATAAGGAATGACCCAGTGCTTCGTGAGGAACTTGAAACTTATAATATCAGGAGGCTGCCTAAACCAGCGACTTGAATCACACATGCTACTTCCACTCCCATCGACTGAATATGTATCCTGAAACCGATGTATGTGCTTCAATAATACAAATATTACTTTCTGACCACACCACACAAATATGTAAAATAAATCATCACATTGAAAATATCTTAGCGCACGCTTTCCTACACTACAGGAAAAATCTAGACAAACTTAAATCCCTACCGAAAAACAAAGACTGGAATAGCATCCAAAAAATAGCATCCAACGCAGATATTGCCTACATCTATTTCCAAGCAATAGTTGTAGGACCCTAAACCTTGCTTATCCTGTGACGAAGAGCAAGCCTAAAAATATAAAAAAAACGCGTGCGCACTGATGTATGATAATGAGGCAAATGCCCTTAAAGCCTCATATAGCCATACCATATATATATATTAGAGCCGACAGGTGATAAACGAGACAAATAAATATGCATGGTGTCTTATAATAGAACCTATGACAACAAAATAAAAACTTACTAGATATTATAATTAGAGAGTTGTTTTAATTATCTGCCATTTGTGTTTCATAATCGCAAATTTCTTAATTAGCTGAGTTTAACTTATGATTTTAATTGTCACCTTTTTAAAGAGTCAGCTTTATCACTGCGGCACGTGTAAACTCCTGTACAATTGTTGTTATTATAAAGAATTCGAACAGATAAAAGTACAAAGAAATAGGAAAAATGTTGATTTTAATGGAAGATGGTGAAGAGCAACTATTCTCTAAATTGATCCACAGTAAGAAGGATAGGAAGGACGTTAATATACGTTAACAAAGTTATTTTGAAAATATCCCGTTAGAAGAACAAAAATAGAAAATGAAAATGTAATCAGGTGTAGAAGGTACCGACGGGTAGAAAGAGCCACAAATACCTTTTGTTTCATAAGTGATTTCCACCCTAACGGCAGAGCTTGGTTGGGGGGGAGTGGTTCAGTTGCGGGGCAGTTCTTGGTGGGGGGGCAGGCTACTTGCTTTCTTTACGCTTCACGTTCCACGTAACACGATGGAGAGAGGGTGAAAACAAAAAACACATCCTAAAAAAGGAAACTCCAAATTTCTCTTGCTGACCTTAGTATCAATTTACTCAACAAAACTTTAGAATCAACTGCAATATTTTGGCAAATTTTCTTAAATCCAACAAATAAAAAAGGTGAAACCTAAGAAGTCTCAATTTAAAGTTTTATTTCTTATTTATTGCATAACACCTCTTAAAAATACTAATTTTTGTTGACTTTTTATCTATAAGGATGCAAACATATTCGTATAGAAAGCACAGGGCAAGCTAAATATTTACTATTTTTACAGGTTTACTTTATATAGAACAAATATATGATAGTGAGAAATTTACTGGATATTCTAAACGCGTATTTTGTGTTTATTCCTCGGCAATTGTGACTAAACACGCTTCATTTATGATTGCGTTATTATATTACATTTTCGTTATATTTATTGTATTAATATCATATTGATACTGAAATAGTATTTCGGACACTTCATTTTTAAATTTTACACCTGCTTTCAAACATGTTTTCGAACTGAGGAATATAAATTTAAATTTCACAGCTACTACAGAATTTGTTCCGAATAGATGAACGTTTATTTGTAGTTTTTTGTTATAGTTTGTAGTGATCAATGTAAAATACTATTGTGTTACACTCACGGAGGAATCATTTATAATAGCACCATGGCTACCCTGTGTACGTACGTACATTGATATTTCATTTTTGGTATGTCACGTTAGCTGTGGTGAATAATGTCTGTATTTCTCGTGACTTATTCAGTTTGTAAAGACTTTTATATTGACTCATATTAATATTTAAACAAATTTGAAATGAAAGAAGTCTGTTTCCAAACTTTGTATATGCTGTCAACAAGCTTATTTAACAAAATAAAACCTGAACTCTCAACTCTCAATAACTTACTTCAATAGGCAATAGCACCAAGGCCCTACGGACTGCCATACACAGTGAAAGAAGAAGGAATCAAAACAAGATCTCAAAAAACAAAGATCTCAAATCAAAACAAGATTCCCTAACTCAGATTAAACTGGCACTGTAACAGTGGACGGCCCAGCCAAAGTCACTAAACACTTCAACAGTTACTTTGTGCAGAAAGCAGAAACCACCTTGGGTCATAATAAACACTGTGCGGATGATGAAGATGAGACAGTACTGGATATACTGAGATAAATAATCTCTGCAGCCTGTAGTATTGAACCTCACCAGTCAATAATCGGCTAGGGCAGTGGAAAGAGGAACTAACACAACCGTTAGTCTCAATAATCTCTGCAGTCTGTAGTATTGAACCTCACCAGTCAATAATCGGCTAGGGCAGTGGAAAGAGGAACTAACACAACCGTTAGTCTCAATAATCTCTGCAGCCTGTAGTATTGAACCTCACCAGTCAATAATCGGCTAGGGCAGTGGAAAGAGGAACTAACACAATCGTTAGTCTCAATAATCAAAACTACAAAGAAAGTTTAAATTACCGTCTGTTACGTTAATGTGGTCCAGATATGGTAATCCTTAATGGCTAATGCGTGTCCGAAAATTAAGTTCACTATTTAAGGTCATCATGCATGGCACATAAATACCCCCGTTACAGCAAACCTGCATACTCAGCGAATTTCACATGGTACCACACTACATAATGAAGTCACTTACCATCTTTCATAAAAGTATTCATAAATAAGCGAGATATAACATTTTACTTATTCTCTATAATAAAAAAACATTAGGACTGAGTACGCAGGTTTGCTGCATCAAGGACTACAAAAATCGGGTTATTATTTTAATACCAATGGATCATCACCAGATGAAGCGACATATCGAGTTTTACCAATATATGTTCAAAAACAAGCGAGATATCCATGTTTATTAATTCTCCATAAGAACATTATCGAGTACGCAGATTTGCTGCTATGGTGACCACAAAAACGGGGTTATATCGCTAAATCCCAACCATATGAAGCCACATACCAAGTTTCATTAATAAATGTTTATTAACAAGCGATATATACAATTTTACTTATTCTCCATATGATTAACATTGAACAACGTACTGTGCCACTTTCAATATCTCAGTAACCGATTGACATAGAGTAATAATTCAAGATCCTAAATTGTTCAGTTTTTAAGTTAAATACAATGGTGCAAACCAAAAATTGGGGTTAATTATATATGCATGTAAAAAGTTCAAAAAACCCATTTATAGGGTACAAAACCCCGTAAAATTCTGGGGTCTGGTTCTCGAACTCATGAAAATAGATCCTACATTACACGTTTATAACAAATTTAATCAAGATCGGACCATTTTTACGAATGTTATTGTGCCTACGGACATATATATGAATTTGAACGAATGGTGATTTTGGAAGCTGGGGGCCTCAAACGAAAAGTTATCATGGTCTCGGGCCTAGGTCTTACCATGCCTACTACAGCAATAGCTTCTTCCTTATAGGGGAAATTTTCTAAAAAAGGTGCTACAAAATAATTACAAAATTAATGCCCAAATAAATAATATCTATATATTTAAAAATATGGGAAATAGTTCCCAACCGACTTAAGGACCACCTTAAACAACAAACTACAATTAAAAACTGCCAACATGGATTTTTAAAAGGATATTCAACCACTTCTGCAATCATTCACCTTGCTGAATATAGCATTGACCAAACTGATAGAGATCATTCCATCGCTAGTCTATTCCTTGACTACGGCAAGGCTTTTGACTGCCTGGGACATACCCTCGTATCAAGAAAACTTAAAAACTTGGTGTGCGATGTCTGACAAATGAGTGGTTTGTTAGTGAATTTCCTTTGGAAAGTGAACTATTAGCATGACCCGCACGGTGAAACTTAAGCCCGGGACCACCATAGAAGTTCCTAACGTGACCCCCTGAACACGTTTTGGGGGGTCGTTCAAAATTTTATATATATATATATATATATATGTATATAATGAATGCCGCAAACTAGACCTCTCTATGTTTATTTAATCTAATGTTATGGCCAGAACAAATTACTGTATCAATTTTGATATTTATACTGCTAAGATTCCCTTTCTTATCAGAAATCAGATACAGAGTGGGAAAATACAACTCTCCCTTGTTCAGACCTTTGATCAAAGACAATTTAAAGGGCAAGAAATTCATTTGAAAACCTTTTTTAACTTTTACAAGAGGTGCGTGTTGAGCATCTCATTTAGCGAGGCAAGAGGTAAGACTTTAATAATTTTAATTTTATAAATGTTTAACGACTAAAAGATAATGAGCCAGACACTGAAAGTTTCTCCTGACAACGGTCAGGCTAAAGCTTTGTTGTTAATTATTAGTGCATTTCCTATGTAACGTGAACTATTAGCATGACCTGCACGGTGAAACTTAAGCCCGGGACCACCATAGAAATTCCTAACGTGACCCCCTGAACACGTCTTGGGGGGTCGTTCAAAATTATATATATATAGTATGTATATGTATATATATAGTATATACATGTGTATGCACTCTAGCGGTCGCATTTTTTGTCCGATTTACTTCAAATTTGGTAGGGACGTTCCTTTCTATAATCTGTTGGACAAGTTCGTTGGGCAAAACAATCGGAAAACTCTAAACCCATTTTTTGGGGATTAATCTTTCAAATTTCGAGTTTTTGGGTCCAAAAAGGGTCAGAAAAGCCCCAGATGTACAATTAATGCATGTAAAAAGATGGGAATTAGAGAGGCAAAAGTTTTAAGCCCTCTCTCATCATTCTAGCATAAATATTTACCGAGTTATTAAAGAAAATGTGTATCGGCTAAACACAGTACGTTGTCTTATTGGCGTTTTACACTAGAAACGCATGTTATTCCTTTGTTAGAGTACTTTTATTATCCCCAGCAACCTCACACCTACTTTCAAGCCTGTCTGGACCTTCTCCTAACCTTATAATGCGCAAAATTGTATTCCCAGCTTTGCAAGTAAATGAAACCAGGAGTATCAGAACAGCCAAAAAATCAATGTTTACAGATATCAATAAAAATTGGACAAATATGTGTTTTTACACTGATTTTGAGTTTTAAAAGTTTTTATGTGGAAATTCACTTCCCTCAAGTCAGCGTGCTGCGTGCGAACTCGTTATCTACTTGGAAGGACTCTCCTAAGTATTCGAGCTGCATCAGACAAATTGCCTCACAAGCAGATTTAAGAGTAGTTGAGAAGTTCATTACACATCAATACGGTTTCATTATTACTAAGTTGGGTCTTCCCTTACCTAACAAAAGGCAAATTTACGTAATTCCTTCTCCCGGTATTGTGCGAGTGAATGTCACTGTGCGTGCCTAGCTCCTTGATTTTAAGGAGTGTTGGAAATATATACAAACTATACACTGTCGTGAGGGATTCAGCAGTAAATCGTGGCTTACAGTGATCCAGAAATTAAGCTCCAGCAATTATTCGCACTGCCTTCTTTTGAAGGAGCAGGACCCTCTCGACCCTAGTAGCGACATCTCAGATCCTTAACCCATAAGGTAAAATGCTCTAAAACACAGCCAGATAAGTAGTCTTCAGCCAGTCCTTGGGAACACAACTTTCAGTTTTCTGAGGAGGTGGATTAGTTTGGAGAGTGAGTTACTGCTCGCAAAGGCTATGCCAACTCTGATGGATCGTCTGAGTTTACTTTTGAGGGAAGACTCAGAAATCAGCTAGTTAATTTTAATTTATACAAACGCGATCATTAAATTCACAGTTTGTTATGATATTTGTTGCATTAAGAAATTTATTGATTACAACAAGCATGGTCAGTGTTAATAAAAAGTAAAAAGGTTAATTAACGGACCCTGTTAACTAGTTGTGTTTGTTTTGTACAATTTCGTATAACTTGCACGTGAGCATTGGCCTTTTCTTTTCATCTTTGTTCTTATTCTTGGCTTTTTGCCAGGATGATTTTTTTCTTAAATGTATGGTGATAAGCACTTTTAAACGTCCAAATACTCTCTTTAAAATAGTCCATATAATTTATTTTTGTTTTTCCATGTAATTTATTTTTATAAATTCGGAACCTTATACTATTCAATAATCCTGTGTAGTGTTTTCAAACAATTTGTTTGTAACATAAAAATGAAATTGCTAAATATCTCGGTGACTGCTTTGAAGTCACCTTAGTATTCAAATCATCGATTAAATTAATCAAACATTCTACAAAATTATGTTTTGTCAGTGACAAATAAAACAACACATAATTTTAAACTTTGTATGTTCAACGTAAAATTTATAAAACCCTTTTAGTAAAATTGTCGAATCATTAATTTAATTTGAAGTCACACTTTTACAATTTATGTAAAAGAAGTATACGATAACAAGTAAACTGACATCGGGCGACAAAGTAAGTCGTCTCACAGTTTAGCGATGCTATCCGTGTTTCCATTCTTTTGATGTTATTGTTTTCCTTTATTTCCAGATCGATTTACCGTTGGGATCGGATCTCCCTTAACTCACCTCCTAGCTATTGCTTCAGAAACCTTTGAATAATGTATTACGTCTTTCGCTGTTCTATTTTTATTGTACCGCCTTGTTTGTAAATCCGTTACAACGAAATAGTGCTCAATGATCCGGATAACTAAATCAGAATCGATTTGTGCGTACACAAACAATAAAACACAATTTGTACCAAAATTCAACATCAGTATATGTGTTGTTTATATTCTATATTTTATATCGTTTATTATTATATCAGTTATCATTTTATATCGAATATGGAAAGGTTATCCGTTACAACGAAACGGTGTCGTGTCCACTGATTTGAAAAATAATTCAAAGTCGATATTTCCACAAACACCGGAATGCAAATTGTGCAATATGCAATACCAATTTTCTTTTGGTTCATATTTATTTCCAATTTTCATGTTTCATGAATACAAACAACTTTTGATGGAATACAGAAAGGTTTTATTTTGTTAAATAAGCTTGTTGATGGCATATACAAAGTTTGGTAACAGATGTTTTGACTTCTTTAATTTCAAATTTTTTTAAATATTAATATGAGTCGATATAAAAGTCTTTACAAACTGAATAAGTCACGATAAATACAGACATTATTCACCCCACTTAACGTGACATACGCCAAAAATGAAATATCAATGTACGTACGTACACAGTGTAGCCATGGTGCTATTATAAATGATTCCTCCATGAGTGTAACACAATAGTATTATACATTGATCACTACAAACGATAGGCCTAACAAAAAACTACAAATAAGCGTTCATCTATTCGGTACAAATTCTGTAGTAGCTGTGAAATTTAAATTTATATTCCTCAGTTCGAAAACATGTTTGAAAGCAGGTGTCAAATTTAAAAATGAAGTGTCCGAAATACTATTACAGTATCAATATGATATTAATACAATAAATATAACGAAAATGTAATATAATAACGTAATAATAAACGAAGCGTGTTTAGTCACTTTAGCCGAGAAATAAACACAAAATACGCGTTTAGAATATCCAGTAAATTTCTCACTATCATATATTTGTTCTATATAAAGTAAACCTGTAAAAATAGTAAATATTTAGCTTGCCCTGTGCTTTCTATACGAATATGTTTGCATCCTTATAGATAAAAAATCAACATAAATTAGAATTTTTTAAAAGAGTTATGAAATAAATAAGAAATAAAACTTTAAATTGAGACTTCTTAGGTTTCACCTTTTTTATTTGTTGGATTTAAGAAAATTTGCCAAAATATTGCAGTTGATTCTAAAGTTTTGTTGAGTAAATTGATACTAAGGTCAGCAAGAGAAATTTGGAGTTTCCTTTTTATGTTTTCCTTTTAGTTTTCCTTTATGTTTTTTGTTTTCACCCTCTCTCCATCGTGTTGCGTGGAACGTGAAGCGTAAAGAAAGCAAGTAGCCTGCCCCTCCCCCCCCCCAAGAACTGCCCCGCAACTGAACCACTCCCCCCCCAAGCTCTGCGGAGGGCCGTTAGCGTGGAAATCACTTATGAAACAAAAGGTATTTGTGGCTCTTTCTACCCGTCGGTACCTTCACCACCTGATTACATTTTCATTTTCTATTTTTGTTCTTCTAACGGGATATTTTCAAAATAACTTTGTTGACGTATATCAACGTCCTTACTATCCTTCTTAAAGTAGATCAATTTAGAGAATAGTTGCTCTTCACCATCTTCCATTAAAACCAACATTTTTCCTATTTCTTTGTACTTTTATCTGTTCGAATTCTTTATAATAATAACAATTGTACAGTAGTTTACACGTGCCGCAGTGATAAAAGCTGACTCTTTAAAAAGGTGACAATTAAAATCAAAAGTTAAACTCAGCTAATTAAGAAACTTGCGATTATGAAACACAAATGGCAGATAATTAAAACAACTCTCTAATTATAATGAGCTGTCATGTGTTATCGTCATAGGATGTGATAAGCGGATAAGAGCGTTCTCGTGTACTTACTTTATTGTCTGCCTATATAAAAATATATGTTATTGAATCAGTTTAAAATCAATATAATAATATAAGTGAATCAACTCCCAGTCACTACCATTGTGAATTGAATTTATATTCGAATTACAATTTGTTCAAGAGTAATACTCCTGAAAAAATTTGAATATCATATTTAAAGTACCTAAATTGTAATCTTCCATCGTAGATTTTACCCATATTTGTTGGAAAACAAATCATCCCTTTAAACATAGACATGTGTTTACAAGTCTACACTGGTCACCAGGTTTAACTCAAAGTGCAGTGCAAATAATCTTAATATATAATTCTGTAAGCGAAATTTTTAAGAAAAAAACATTCTGGGAGTTTGGCAAATCTCAGGATGAAGGGATACAGCTCAAATAAAAGGTCTTACACCCAGGGACTCGGAAAAATTAGCAGAATTTCTTAAAATTTATCAGCAAACGAGAAATTACGTGAAACATCCCCCATAAGAAAAGCTCGGGGATTTAAAAATGGCTGTTGTTTACATTAACACATGTGGTTAAGTGTCTACTTTGTTTACAATCTGACATGTGTCCCTACCTCTATCGTTTTATCCTCGTCATCATGTAAAGAGTAAAAATAATCAGATGAGGCAAAGTATTAAAACAAGGTTAGGGGCTATGGCCCCTTCAAGCCACTAGTTTATAATATTTTCATTAATTTTATGTTATTTATTTCACTGACAGGACTTGCTTGTGGGGCTGTGTAAGGTTGTCACAGGTTCGATCTAACACATTTTCAGTATCAGTAAGCATACCATTGGTAGCCACTGAGCTGCATTTATTAGCATGCTAATTGCTAACCATGTCTGTTGGTGTGAACGCGTGCTGCTTGGTCTGCCACATGTTAATTGTTTTGTCACTGTTAATTGCTCGTTGCCACCGTGTCAGAGATGTTACATTTTATGTCAGGTAAAGAAAGTCAAATCAACAACTTTCATCAAAATTTATTGCACTATCACCCTCAACATGCTGCACACCTTAAAATAAAACCTCAGTCAATCGCTCAGACGATGTAATCTATTTCACATGTTTTCCGACAAATAAAATAAATCTATAAAGCTGCCAAAACTATAAGAGTAGACAACTATAAAACCATAAATTTCTCTTAGTTCATATGAAAAAGGGTCATAACTACAATTTACTATCCAATTTTGAATTATATTCCTAATAATTAAAATAGAGAACACGCAACATTAATAATAGTACACAAATATAGTTTGTAAAAATACCAAACAAAATTCAGGCTGCAACCGCGACGTGAAAATATATAATCGTACTTAGTTCATAATTATTTATTTATCATCCATTTCGCAATCGAAGGGTGTACAGAGTTTCAAAACCTGTTAATGTGTGTTGACTCAAGATCATCATTCTAAAAGCACCTGGGACAGGTGCGTCCCGGTGGGGTTGGTCTTGGTCCCGGTGGGACGTATTTGAATGACAGTCCACTTATTGACTTCATAGTCATCAATATTCCAACCGTATTCAGTTTATCTATATCGTTGCCGGTTAACCATTATATCAAATTTCACCTTGATCGAATTTACTACAAAGAATATCAAATAAAATAAATTAGTTAGCTCAGTTTAGTTTGACCTTGTTGACCGTTGCTCCGCGGGTAGAACTAAATGTTGCAGCTTTGTTGGCTTACCTTTAATGTGATTTTATCAGCAGCAAAACATTACTACCCAATTATTGTATTACTGCATAGCGGCCGAACACGTCCCCTAGCGGCCCCGGCTTTCTCCTCCAGTCCATCTAGTAAGCTTTGTACCTTTAAGCGTCTAAAACCAGCTCCAAACTCTGTTATAATCTAGTTTACTTAATATGTTGCCATTTCTGTTGATTTATATATTCCGCTAGTTGCATTTGTATTCGCCGTTAAACATTCTTCTTCTGCATGTTCAGTTCAGAAGTAAGTTTAAATTATTAAACGACGATATCCGAACTTCGAGGACCGACTTGTGCACATCAGGGTATTAAAATGGTCTACAGGCTCAACTGACAAGAAACATGGATACATTTGGTTATCCCTGTTTCATGTCAGTTCATTGCCGATTTTGGAAAAAAAGTATTTCCCTTTTAAAATCGTCTTTGACTATATCTGTGTATATGTAAGGATATTAATAAATTTTAGTTATCTTTTTTAAAACCGAAGTGTAATTTTAAACCTTGTCAAAATTCTTGATGTTTAAAGTTGTTTTAATTAAAATAAAAACATTGATGGTTAGAATAGCTTTGAGATAAAAATATTATTAAACATTACATTGTCCAGAAAATTGAAACAACCAATTGTTAAGGGAATTTACATGTTTGGAACTCTCCAAACTAGAAAGAAAGCTCATACATTATTCTGATTTAACTTTGTACCTCAATTCATACGTGGGTGCGTTTCCATGTATTATACATAATTTTATTTCTATAGAAAAATAAAATATAATTAATATTTTTATAAACAAATATCAACTTTGTAATATTTACCTGTAATAAAAAACGATGTATATTCATAATCTAAATTATTAATTATGTTCTATAGAAAATTCCTGCATACAGTAAGACCCATATCAGAAACATAGCCTGTACAGGGACATAAACGGTGAAGCTTATCACTAAAAAACTGAACCCGAAGATAAAATAATGTAAGGAGAAGGAATGTTTGTCAAAATAACATGAATGTTGGATTTTGAGTTGGTGGAAACATTAGTTTTGATGCTCCTGAAAACAAAAAGTGGTTTTCGCAGGGATGATTGTCTGTTTGCCTGGATGAGTACAAACCTAGAGACTACAAAAACAGTCAGACTTTAATAAAATTGTTCATGTAGGTTTAATTCCCTTGTTTCTCCAGGCGGGTTTCCGTTTTTTTCGGTTTTGAAGGGGATCCCTCAAATACCTCTAAAAACGAAAATACAAATTTATAAAAAATTGTTCTAACAATTTAAATAAAATTTCGTCATTAGTAATACTTTAAGTCGCTAAATACAATGGTAACACCCATTTCCACGTTTAAAGCCTTAATAATTTAATTTGGGGGAAAAATATAACCACATGAAAATTTAAAAAAACTTTATATAATTTGGTAAATTAGTATAACTCCTATATTAGTATATTATTCTGCAAAAGCAGCTGAGAAGAAATTCAGAATTTATTTACGCTAAGCAGTGCGTTTTTCAATGTTATTCCTATGATGAATCAACAAATTTAATTTCTTAATTAATTTCCAACATAACTCGTGATTTAGGTTAAGCCATTATTGTTAAAATGTGGATATACATTTATGCACGTTGAGGATAGCACCTGCTTATTTCACGCAGCAACACACCTGGCCTAGCAGTCAATGAGTAGCAGACGTCGGCTTTATTAGGCGTTCGTGTTACTTGATAGGCCCAGATAGTGGAATTGTTCACTATCTTTTAAACTAAGAATTAACTGAAAAATCATAAAATTGATTCGTTTTCTTAAAAGGAGCATATTGGCGTAACTCATTTCGACGGGCCAATCATTCAGTGGAAACAGCAGCCATCTTCAAATTTGGCGCATCAGTCTAAAACGTGGTTATATAACTTATCAGTTGAAATTTCGCAACATTAATTAAAAAATTGTGTAAATAGGTTAGCAATAGTTAATTGCAGTAGAGGCCAACAGCTAACGCAACTAAATGCCAGAGAGTCGAGTTAACTAAGAGTTTATAGTTAACTATAATAAGTTTATACGAGTGGCTTAGTTTAGTAAACTACTTCACTACTTTATTAATCAACAAATGAACGGCGTGTCAAACCTTACATGCATCGAGAGACTTTATTGAAGGTAAGCAAATCGAGCCCTACTTTACCCAAACGTAAGTCAGGTCATGTCTGCAGTTTTGTGATTCTTCCATTTTTACCAATTGCATTGATTAATACTTTAATTTTTATATGTATTAATAATGTTTCTTGTAATTAGGCAGATTGATTGATGAGTACAGGATGTTCATTCGTGGATCATCGGTTATAACATAACAAACCAACAGATGTAGGTGAAAATCACGGGTTAGATTGTAAGGGTACGCACAAAATTACCAGGGTACACACAAGATTACCAGGGTACGCACAATATTACCAGGATACGCACAATATTACCAGGGTACGCACAAGATTACCAGGGTACGCACACGATTACCAAGGTACGCACAAGATTACCAGGGTACGCACAAGATTACTAGGGTAAGCACAAGATTTCCAGGTTACGCACAAAATTACCAGGGTACGCACAAGATTACCAGGGTACGCACAAGATTACCAGGGTACGCACAAGATTGTTAGGGTACGCACAATATTACCAGGGTACGCACAATATTACCAGGGTACGCACAATATTACCAGGGTACGCACAATATTACCAGGGTACGCACAATATTACCAGGGTACGCACAAGATTACCCGGGTAAGCACAAGATTACTAGGGTAGGCACAAGATTTCCAGGTTACGCACAAAATTACCAGGGTACGCACAAAATTACCAGGGTACGCACAAGATTGTTAGGGTACGCACATTATTACCAGGGTACGCAAAATATAACCAGGGTACGCACAAGATTACTAGGGTACGCACAAGATTGCCAGGGTACGGAAAAGATGACCAGGGTACGCACAAGATTACCAGGGTACGTGCAAGATTACCAGGGTACGCAAAAGATTACAAGGGTACGCACAAGATTACTAGGGTAAGGAAAAGATTACCAGGGTACGCACAATATTACCAGGGTACGCAAAATATTACCAGGGTACGCATAAGATTACCAGGGTACGCACAAGATTACCAGGGTACGCACAAGATTACCAGGGTAAGCACAAGATTGCCAGTGTACGCACAAGATTACCAGGGTACGCACAAGATTTCCAGGGTACGCACAAGATTACCAGGGTACGCACAAGAATACCAGGGTACGCACAAGATTACCAGGGTACGCACAAGATTACCAGGGTACGCACAAGATTGTTAGAGTACGCACAAGATTACTAGGGTAAGCACAAGATTTCCAGGTTACGCACAAAATTACCAGGGTACGCACAATATTACCAGGGTACGCACAATATTATCAGGGTGCGCACAAGATTTTGAGAGGTTTGGACTGTTACCCTCTAAGAACGTTAGTAAAATGCCACTGGCCACTGACAGACAAAAAGGTAACGTTTAGGTCAATTAGAACAGTACATCATTTGAAATGTACTAAACAATATTGTTTTGTTGATCGAATTTGGCAAATTAAATGGCGTGAAAGTAATAGTTTAACTATCTGCCACCCGTGTGGTAAGGCTTGCGTGCAGCCTTTCATTAATCAATTTACAATAGCGATACTTTTAAAACACATATTAATACTTACTAGTTGTCCTGTTTATCGAATCCGAGCAAGTTTGTACCCAACGAAAGGTTACTTCAGTTGTAAAAAAACATAACAAAACATCTTATATTAAAACGGATGATAACAACGTACTTTCGATCAACACGTAGTTTAGACTTTCGCCGTAAAATAGATCCACTGTTCCGAAAATTCAGCCCTTTACTGTACTTAAGTGATGCCCTTTCTTAAAATTCTGAGACGTATTGGCATTTCTCCGTAAAAATACCTTCAATTTGAAAGCCCTAACGTTAAAATCCGTCCAGCCGTTATCGAGTTATGACTGTTGTATTAATATATAGGATTAGCTAGGGTTTTGTGACAAAAACTTTATTCTAAAGTCGTCGTTAGGTTTATAATTAAACCTGCTAGTGAAATTCAACTCACAAATATATCAATATCAATTATGAAACATAGGTAATGGTAACTGGTTTGTCACTACCGTAGAAGTACCGGTACTCAACAAATAGCATTTTATACAATTCCTTTAAAGGCTCGAAGAAATTACTTATACGAATAAAACGCAGTGAAATGTTTTCAGGGGCTTTAAGAAAGAAAAACGAGATAGCTATGGCTGTCTCCGGTGAAACTCCATACAACGGGCTGAAATTACACCATTCCACCACCCCCTCCTAACCGTCCGTTAGACGTGAGGTTTGCCAGGGCTGTGGCCACACGGCGCAGCCTCATAAATTCCTACCTTTACCATCCTCGTACTGGTTTAATTTAGGGCACTTTTTGAGGGAATGAATTTCTGTTTTATATCTACAATTTATAATCACTTTTAATAATTTGTGTTTACACAAAGGTTAAATATCATAGAAAAAGGTTAACCACAGATAGCTTTCATAATTGGAGTGTAACGCATGAGAGGTGAACACCATGAAAGTATTACAATATGGAAACAATAAACATGTTGTACTGTTCTTCTCCCTAGACACCCGAGCAACGTAACGTTGGATCGAATAAAAATATCTTTAATTTTCCAATGAGCACAACAGTACGATAAATGGTGTCAAGTCCCAGGACAACCTTAAAACTGCTCTAAGCAATTTTCGAGTCTGACATTGGGTACAGCAAATGAACCTCATTAATATGGTAAGTCTTTTGGCTGTCCATTATGAAAAGCTTCTCTTTCACCTTTGGTCCCTCCTTTGCAGTGGCTGGGGACGGATACTCCGGGTTTTGTCCCCACCCTGAAATTGTGGTCCCTGGCTGTTGTACATGCATGGATACCCTGTCAGTTGAGTTGGCTAGTTGGAGGGCAGAGTGGGGTCCGCCTGTTTGAGCCTGATCACAACTGTCACAGGAGCACGGGAGTTGGCCCTCTGAAAAGTCAATTTGGCTGCCTTCCCATTAAACCCTTTCCTTTCCTGCTATATTATATCCTTTCTGTAACCTGTTTACTGCTTACGGTAACTGCACAAATTAGTAATGGATAATGTCCGTAATAATTCTTCAAATAACATAAACTCACCATCACCAACAATGAATTTCGTTATCAGTTACATATTTTAAATATTGTGGTATTGATTTTAAAGGTTAATGCCGGCATATGAAGTATTTTTGATATATTTTCCTTAATTATGTTGATGTAAGACTTTATACAACTTATTCCTTGTGTCGTAACCACGAATTTCACAATAGATTTGTATGAAAGTGTGGAGTGCCTTGTGTAAAGCCTAGTGTACACACGTTTCCTTTGTGTTAAGAATATGAGGTGTACACCGGATAATCGCGCCGGATGTCGAGGTTTCGAACATTAGAGGTCGGATATGAGGGGGTTCACTGGCATTAAACTTCCAACCGCCGACTAACATACTTACACTGGGCCTGTGAAATGGAGACCAACCGATTACCTTTACTCTGGTAAAATACACTTTCTCCTCAAACAACATTATGCTAAAGATGTTGTATCCAATTTAGTGAAAGTCCTTTGTTTCAAAATAACACAGTGCTAAAACGCACGCGTGGGGAATCAGAGAAGATGTTAAATGTTTAGGTTCTTCTTTGTAGTATCAGTTATTTTCACATTAGTTCTTCATCACATTTTTAGGTCGTCCTGAATGCAAAACTTATAAGTTTAATTAGATGCTTAGTAGTAACAACCTTAGATGGAATTACAACAAATTGTATCTTAACAATCCTTTAACAAATTTGTTGAAAAACTTGAACAATAATTTTTAATTTTAAGAATCTCACTCTAACAACTTTTAACAGATAAAAATAAATAAATTCAACAGATTCGACATTCATAACCATCCTTAGTCCAATTTGTGTTGGAAGTAACAGAATAAACGTATTTTTAATGCAATCTAAAAATATACAGGGATTAAAAACATGCAAATATAACCGAAAAGATGTTTAAACAACAAACTTCATTCAATTTCCTTTATATTCTTATCTTCTTCTCGCATAAGGAAAAATAGACAGTGTCTTCCATAATTTCTACTTGAGTATTCATCTCACATTCCTCACATCATTTTAAGCCTTTGGGTATTTATAATAATTGAGTAATGGTTTTGGTGTATTTACATACATACTATATGGTGCATGTATACTTTATGGGTGTATATGGAACGTTTCTATAAAAACACAATTCCAGCAAATGTAGATGCTTTGGCCAAATGTAGATAAATGTTTGATTTCATTTCGATTATGGAAAGCTACTCTTTATTAGAATAGACCCCAAGGCGACGCAGCAATAAACTCCCGTTCTTAGCGGATGTTTAGCAACAAAGTTTTACAGAATTCGTAAAGAAAATGGCTGCGTTATTACTAAATATACTCATCTTTCCACATTTAATAGCGAAGATCAATCATTTTTGTTAAAGAATGCTAGTGTACAATGTAATATACGGTAACGATTTTATGATTTTTACAATATTTATAAATATTAATTATGTTTTTGCGTTATTTTGAAAGATTTACTTTAACCAACATAAAGTGGTTACAAAAAGAAAGAATAATCTAATTCTATGAGACCACTTACTGCAAAATTGTATTGATTTATTCATTAACAAAGTAACAAAATACACCGCACAAAAAGAATTACAAATGAAAAAGTCCCGTTAATGTATTTTTTATTAAAATAAGCATTTAGAAAAATTAATTGTAAACTTAAAAATATGTAAACATTCTATTTTAATGGCGTATACGTTGTCATCTCCCCAAAGTGGTCAAATAATCGTGATGACTAACATAATAATTTTTTTTTTAATTCAGGCCGACTTTTGACGGGTGAGGATATTTTTTTAAGAACCAAATTATAAATTACCAAAACTAAGAATGGTTTTGTTTAAAACTTTGTTTCATAAACACAACCACCATCGTTGTAAACTCGGCAAACTATGATTCTTCCAGTAGGAAAATAAAATATCCAATAGAGTATGTAATCTGTGAAGTAATTTTTTGATAGCGCCTAATGACGACCGGTGTAACTGGTTGAAATCGACCATACCATATTTTTACCATATTTTATGTACCATTTTTATTTTGCCTTGTACTATATTTAATGCTTATTTACCGTTTTTAATAAAAGTACATTATAAGCGTGAACAGATTTTGTTGTGTTTGTTTATATTTTTGAAGTGTAGATATTTTTTGTGCGACGTAATTAATTGTATCTTGTTTATTTTAACAACACGTATCATACTACAAGAAATTATTTTGCATCTATGTCGTGTTTCTCAACAATTTTCAGTTTAAACGCTCTTTACATTAAGTTTGGCTTTAATACTTGTCCGTTCTCAGTTAGGTTGGCTCGGTTTACCGCAGACATCAGTTAACGGTCGAAGGCTCCTGGGCCCATCTGAGTGGCAGTTGGTTATTGCTTCGGCTCCTTTTAAATAATTCATCACTATTTACTTTACAGCGGGCTTCACTATTATTTTCCTACTATGATTTTCGACGCCGATAAAAACCGAAGTGATTGTAGGGTGATATTAGAATAGTGTCTAAATTGGTTTGACTAATACGTCACACAATTTTATAATCCATTTTTTATTGTTTGCGACTGATAAAACTCTAGTAGAGTGTGAAGTTGTTTCTATCAATTGGCTGACCTAAATATATTCTACAACTGAGAAAGAGAGCAGTTCAAAATATGGTCTCAGAAGAACGGTATGTTTGGAACTGGGTGATTTCATTTTGGCATTATTTTATTCACTCCAACGGCAGAGGGAGATTAAAGAATTTTACAATGGTAATAAATACTTATACGGGGTTCAGAAAAAGTCTTCCAGATTGTAGGATGTAATTGTGCACGTAAAAATAAGCAAAAAATAAATAAATATGAGAAACATCCTGAAACCTATAGTTTTCTCTCTATCAAGATATGTGGTTTTAACTATTCATATTTATTAACATCTTAAGGTATCAACTTCCAACTTGATATTTATATGACGACTAATAAGACCTACTCCGGTATGGAGTATCAAGTTACTACATTGAACTATTTCAAATTGGCGGTCATTTTTAATAAAAAAAATTGCAAACGTACAATTTTGGAAAACCCTATAACAATCAAAAAGTTTGTGTCAATTTGTTGATTTAATGAATGAATACAACAATAATAAACTACGAAAAACAATATAACAAAGTAAGCACGAACTGCAACCAAAATCAGTAATAAACAACTAGATAACAAAATATGTATCAAAACCATATATATTAAAGGCACAAAGATTAGATGCAACCAGCCAGGACTACAAGGAACCTCTTCCTTGCTAGGTACTACATGACAGTAAATCTAAGAAAACCGAAGAAGAAATCGACCTCACTGGAGTCAGTATTTTCCAAGTGGAAGAGTCTAGCAAGAAGACTATTTGAGTCCTAAGTTATTGTTCTGAATCGTAGACCTAAGAGTTACACTTCTTCCGAGTTACCTTCTGGACCGTGTTACACTTGGGATCCTGATGCAAGCTAACAAAGGCGTTCCGACCATAGGCGTTGCCTATTCAATAATTTGTACAGAACTTCAAGATCAGTAGCGTTTATGCACAGTCCCAGCGAGTTAAGGCCGAGTTCCTGATCACAGTCTACGATGCTGTCTATACTTAATGAGAAACGCACAATAAACTGATGCATTTTATTTGCCATTCTAGCAATGAAATCTAAATGTATGTCGTAAGAAAGTGAGAAAACTGAGCAAAAGAGATCGTCAAAGAGCTTTCATAATTCACCGTGTATAAGGAACTGATGAGGAATTCCCAGGCAAATTCACAAAACTTCAACTGATTTTTCCTCAATGAAAAATTTTTCTAGGCCACACTTGTTTTGTGTGGGGGGGTATTTTGAGATGAAATTCCGTCTTTTGATGGTTGGACTACAGAAAAGAGAATTCATTGTCTGCACCCCACAGGAATAAAAAAAACGAAAGTGAAGGAAACAAAGTAGTAGTCGGGGCAACCGAAGTAGATCACGTCTCGTGTGGAGGCCGCTTAACTAGCCACCGGGGCAACTGATGCAGAGCACCTCTCGTGTGGAGGCCGCTTAACTAGCCAATGGGGCATCCGATGCAGATCACCTCTCGTGTAGAGGCCGCTTAACTAGCCACCGGGGCAACCGATGCAGATCACCTTTCGTGTGGAGGCCGCTTAACTAGCCACCGGGACAACCGATGCAGATCACCTCTCGTGTGGAGGCCGCTTAACTAGCCACTGGGCAACCGATGTAGATCACGTCTCGTGTGGAGGCCGCTTCACTAGCCACCGGGGCAACCGATGCAGATCACCTCTCGTGTGGAGGCCGCTTCACTAGCCACCGGGGCAATCGATCCAGATCACCTCTCGTGTGGAGGCCACTTAACTAGCCACCGGGACAACCGATGCAGATCACCTCTCGTGTGGAGGCCGCTTCACTAGCCACCGGGGCAATCGATCCAGATCACCTCTCGTGTGGAGGCCACTTAACTAGCCACCGGGACAACCGATGCAGATCACCTTTCGTGTGGAGGCCGCTTAACTAGCCACCGGGACAACCGATGCAGATCACCTCTCGTGTGGAGGCCGCTTAACTAGCCACCGGGACAACCGATGCAGATCACCTCTCGTGTGGAGGCCGCTTAACTAGCCACTGGGCAACCGATGTAGATCACGTCTCGTGTGGAGGCCGCTTCACTAGCCACCGGGGCAACCGATGCAGATCACCTCTCGTGTGGAGGCCGCTTCACTAGCCACCGGGGCAATCGATCCAGATCACCTCTCGTGTGGAGGCCACTTAACTAGCCACCGGGGCAACCGATGCAGATCACCTCTCGTGTAGAGGCCGCTTAACTAGCCACTGGGCAACCGATGTAGATCACGTCTCGTGTGGAGGCCGCTTCACTAGCCACCGGCGCAACCGATGTAGATCACCTCTCGTGTGGAGGCCGCTTACCTAGCTACCGGGTCAACCGATGTAGATCATCTCTCATTTTTGTGAAGGCCGCTTAACAAGCCACCGATAGTTGTGGTCCCTTTGCTATTGCTACTCGGCTTGTATTTATCCTCATCCAGGTTTCATGGACTATTTCCTGTACTGCCAGCTTTATATCTGTTTTCATGAATTTACCAAGAGCTTTTAATACATATACACAGCAAATGAATGAAAAGTGGTTAAATATTCACATTTCTATCACCAACACAGGTTTTCAAAATCATTGCTGGGACGGGTTCAGAATACATTACAAAGCAATTAAAATTATATCAACCTTTTAGGTTATGTAAATAAACCTATACAACTGTATATTCTCTAATGTTGAAACATGTTTCTTTCTAGAATAATTTAGCATTTATTTCAATTCCACACGATATATTTGTTTATACTGCTCCGAAATGCACTTCAGGTGTTCATCAGGTATTCGTATAAACTTTCATGAATATTTTCTAAGTGGTACGAGGGAAATGTAAGTAAAAATTTTGTTTTATTGCTATTTATTTTTGATAGAGATCCTATAATTTTGGCTATAAATTTAAATCCACTGAAAGTTTTAGTTAATAATATATTTAAATTAGACACTGGTACAGTTACAGTATTATACTAATACATTTTAAAATTATATTGTCGTTTTTATCAATTTAATGGGTTTTTTGCATACAAGTGTTTGCTTTTTATCAGAATTTTACCCTGGTATTTGTTTAAGGACTACTCTTTCAATAATAAAATTGTTTTCAGATTTTTAACTCGACTGAAATATTATTGTCTGTAAGGTCTAGTTGTATGTGAAATTAAATTGTAGATGTAATTTCTAAGGATTAACTAAATATTAACCAAATCAATTTAACTATTTTTATTTTTTTCTTTAAATCATGACAATTTGTCTTAATTCTGAAAATGAACGCACAATCTCGTACTATAACAAAGAATAATCCTGGAGTCAATACATGACTACTGTAACAGTTCTGAACCCCGAGATTGGGTGGTTGTTCGGGAATTGATTCCCTAGACGAAACCACGATATAGGAAGGCAATATATTCTCCGTTGGCAGGAGCCACTGGCGGTAGCTCATTTTTATATCTGGTTTACACTGACTGCGTCCCGAACCTTCGAAATACATAACCGCACATTTATGTAGGTTGGGGTTTAAAACATGTTTAATTTCTTACATTTTGTTACAATCATTACATACAGTGAATTGTGAAGATTTGACTTACCTAAGTTAAATTTGATTTTTAAATTGATTTGTTAATGGTACAAAGAATCAGTAGTTTTCAGTGCAGACCTAGTTAATCAATTTTAAACAATCAGTTTATCATCACGTATAGCGTATAACTACTGGACGAAAGATGATTGGAAACTAAATTGCTTCAAGTCATAAAATGGAGGAATTAACAAACATATAACTTCCTTGTTTGGTTTTAAGGCTCCGGTCTACCCTTGCCGCGTGGCGCAATGGTTTGCAGGCTTTCATTTTACAGCAGCTATATAAACCCTTAAATGATAGTTTAGTATTAAAAAGGGATAAATAAACTACTTATGTGTTATTTTACTTAATTTTTGGTTGAGTTACATTTACAAACCATTTTAATATAATCACATAAAAAACACACGGAGACAGATAGACAGAAAACTAAGCGTTTTTGGACATACATTCACAGCTTTTTTTAATTTTTGTAAAAGTAACCATATCCCAAAGTCATTATGGTATTTTTAACACCCTGTATAAACGAAAATCTGAGCCGTGATAGAGCCGTCTGAGAGTTTCTTATAACTACCCGAACGGCGAAGAGGAAAAATATATAAATATCCATGGGAGAGATGACAACATATTTATTGTAAAAAATCAAGGAGATTCTGTAATATAATCAATACCTTTTTTTTAAATAAATTGAAAAGTTGTAAGTATTTTTTATAATTATCTGGTCACAATTTACGATTCCAATGATATGTAGTTAAATCTGAATGTTATTGTGGATTCACAGTGTACTAGCAAAATATTTCTTGTGTACAAGAAACCAATGATTGTTTTCATAACTTATATTTATATATATATACATTTTATATATATATATATATATACATCAGGAAATATATACTGAACTTATATCAGGAACTTATATATATATATATATATACATTTTATATATATATATATATATACATCAGTTCAATTACATCAGGAAAACAGACATTACATATATATATATATATATATATATATATATATATATATATATATATATATATATATATATAATGTCTGTTTTCCTGATGTAATTGAACTAACTAAGATTTGGATAAATAGTTAATACTTATTGTCTTTGTACAAAATTACACCATAGTAATTAAAAAATTGTAGTATTATAAATCCTATAAAGTACTGGCCTTAAAAAATTCTCTAGTTTAAGAGAGAACTTTGAAGAGTTCTTAATCGTTCAGAATGCAACTTCTGGTCTACCCGATGTATTGTTTTGACCGAAATATGGATACACAGTTGTGTATCCATATACACTGAATATTTATAACACGGTAGGCTACAACCAATGTATACCATAATGAAAGCTACAGATCAGGTGGAGTGATTGTTTACGTGAGCGAGCGGTGAGTGACTAACAGTCAGCTGTTGATATCCAATCAGCTGACGCACAAAAGTCACTGTTTATACAGTATAGAGTCGGACCGAGCATTGTCGCTTACATTAGTAACGATATACATTACATTCGCATACACTTTCCTCCTTTTTCGTTGAATTATATGTGTTGTTTGTTGGTTCATTGGAGTGTACTTTACTTGTAGCTGGTGATACGAATATATTTACCTAGGTAGTGTTCCCACTTGGATAATTATTTCACAACAATCGCCAGCAATAGGCTTGAGTATTTTATTAATTCTCCAACTAGAGGTAAAAGTTGTTTGGACGAGTTTAGAACAAAAGATAACTTGGGGACCAGTTCTAAGGTTTGTGAATTTTGAAAAACAATTTTTACAAAAGAATAACAATGATTAGGTATTTTGAGAGAACAGGATGGTCTTTGGTACATAGGTACCGAGATATTACACCTGGGGTTGCAATTATTGGTATTTTAAATCATTCTTTAGACGAATCTGAAGTTACACATACGTGCGATACCAAGATTAAAATATCTAAACTGTTGACTGTTGTTGAACCATGTAATTTCGAAATTTCTTATATTTAAAATCTAAAAAAGTCATAACAATATATTATTTTAAAGGGGTTTACTAAACTTCGATAAGCTTTCAGAATATACTCAAGTTCTGCTGCTAATGTTTTAGTTTGAGACGAATATGACATTGCTAAAGAATTGAATAATTTGTTTCGTTAATTTTTCTAATAATCTAATACGCAAAGCGGAATCTTTTTATTGTATTTCAATGTGTTTCTTTGGACCTGAAGAGGTCACAATATTACTGATAAGTATTCTGGCAACAAATCTCCCGGAATCGATAGCATATCACTGTATTTACATAAAAAAACAAGAAGCTTCATTTTGCCAGTAATTTCGTATTGAAACCACTAAGATTTGAAACTGCGAATTTTCCACACTTTCTCAAAGTTGCCTTGATAATTCCCCTGCATCAGGAAGGTAGCAACGCTGATGTAAATAACTCTATTATATATTTTAATTATGTTTTATTTTTTAACTAATTTATATTTTATTTTTATTTTCTAAAATATCCAAAATGATCAGAAAACTAAAACAGTTAATTGGTTTTTATTTATACAATTTATATTATAAAACTAATTTGGATTCATGGAAGGAATATCTCCTGAGGTTGCCTTGTTATTATAACATTTGTGTTGACTTAACTAAAGCGTTTGATTCAGTCAATCATAAGATTAACAAATTACATGTTTTGGGATTGTTTTGGTCGAAAAGTTGAATTGGTAAGAATACGTCTCTAAAGTTAAATATTTATATGTATGCAGTTCTTAGAATGTTTTATTTATCCGATTCCTATGCCCATTATCATTCTAAGAACCGCGTATTACTCCCTAGTAAGTTAAAAACTACAGTATGGTATATCTTGTTGAGGTCGGACTTCGATTATGTACCCTTTAATGAATTATTAGTCTAAATAAATAACCTGAGCTACTGTAGCTACTGTATATATAATTTTACTGTAGAGTCTTGTTATAATCAAGATAATCACCAGCCATATATAGTAATTTTTTCCGGAATTAAAAAAAATAAAACTTACCACTTTTACGATAAGTTTTGAGGTTCGGTTTCTGCTTTTACTGGGATAATTAAAATTATTTAATTTACGCTACAGGGATCAAAATGTATTATCTCTCTGGTAAAATTATTCTGGATACCAAATCAACAATGGATTTCAACGATTCAATATTACCACGAAGCGTTGGTTTAAGCCTCAACAAAGCCCATATTGTTCATCATCATTGTTTATAACATGTTTAAAGAAAATCCATTAGCTGAATATATACAGAAATTTGTATAACATGGAGGTATAGTACAACTCAAATTGTTTTGTTTTGAATGAATTAAAAAGGCTACTCAAATGAAGCAACTGTTCAAGTTTTAATATACTATAAACCTTAAATATCCATAATTAGGTAAAATAGTGTGTAACTTAAGTAGGGCCAACTTGTGTTCTAGCCACTAAGACCACTAAATACACTACTTTTATATAATTATGTTTACTAACCACTAATTCTGTTGAGTGAAACGTCTTAACAAATACAAACCTTGTCGTGGTCAATCCACTAGTTTACTAGATTACTAGTTTCGGGACTAGTATAGTCCCATTATCAAATCTATATATCACAGAAGCTAAAATACTGCCATCGTGTTGAGGTTTAAACACTTAACATAAACTTGTACGTGACACAAAGAAACATTAAACATTAAAAAACTTAAAATAAGTGAAACATTTATTCCCCATGAGTGGCCGTCCAAGGACAGGAGCAGATACCTAACTGCATGTTATTACAAAGGTATTACATGGTATTCTAAAAAGAGCCATGGCCCCTTGGAAGTTTATGTTTCGTGCTGAAAATGTTTTAAAGCTCGAGACGATGACACTATTTTAGCTTCTGTCATATATAGATTTCAAAATGGGGCAGTGGCAGTACTACCCGAAACTTGTAATCTTGTAAAATATTGGATTGATGACAACAAGGTATGTAACCTTAACCTTATTTGCTAAGTCATACAATCAATCCGGGACGCAAATAGCATGAATACTACAAAATGTACTGTATGTTCCGGTTTTGGTGTTATATTGTGTTGCTAAGCCGTTCTTCCTACTTATGGCTGGGGTTTCCTGTTATGTTAGCGAGCATTTTCCCGACAGTAAACTACAAGCAGCAACGAAAGCCACTTTGGGCGGTCATAATTTACAAAAGCGAGTTAGACGGACACACCACTACGCGCACCTGTGTAGAAACCTTACCAGTTTTGTCGTAACATTATATTCTTAAAGCCACTCAAAACCGAAACAATCTTTTTATATAGTATTTTAAGTGTTTCAGTTATTGTGGTGAAAAGCACAACATTTTCTATAGCCTTGTTTATTACAATAGAGAGAGTTGTGTATGTTTTAAGCGACACAATTCCTCAACAATAACTGGAGTACGCCTTTCTAGTTATTGTTATTCATGTATATTTTATATCTAACACGATTCCAATTAATGTAATACACTGGGAGAAGGAAACAACTCGATCATTACTTTAACATATAGTAAGACATTTGTAAACTTTTGAAGGATTTCAAGAAATTACTTTTGTGCATGATGTGTCAAATAGAAATCGTATAACAATCATAGTTTTTTACTTTAATTTATCAATACAACTTTTATGAAGACCTTATACACAATATCACGAGGCCGTGTCTGACTCGATGATACAGTTCTTCTTAGTGAGATTACCGCAACATATGTTCATATAAGCTCCTGAGATCGTTTGATGGACGTATAAATACCTGAGTGGTGAGTGGATTAATCTTATTAACGGGCCTCCACAGTTCTCAGTTTATTGATCGTTTAGTCTAAGTGATATTTAGTCCAATAAATTCGTTTATGTTGTTGATATTGAGCTATCACCCAGAAACAAAGATGTAATAGATGCATTACTACTTATCCTGTTATCCCGGACTATATATTTACAACATACAAAACTACTATTACCATTTACTATTTAAGCATGCAGATTTCCAAAGAGCACAACAACTTTAAAGGAGAGGAGTTACATTTCATTATTAATGTATCATTAATTACAAAGTTTAATCATAAGTTTTATGTTTTTTGTAGTTGAAAGCAGCACGAATAACAATGAACGACAGCGTTCTCAGTAGTGGTAAGCCTAGAGTGAAACTTCAGTGGCAGTTAGGTTTGTTCATTAAAAAGTCTGCGGCCGGAGCTGCGAGGAAACTTTACTGTGGTCTTCGACATTCTCATTATAGACTTTTCCTGTCACCTTCATAAATGGAAAAATCAAAGATCGGTTATTTTAAAAAGCTACTACAACTCTTCTGTTTTATCCGTTCATTTACAGGGCATACGACTCTGCTTTTATACACAATAATCATTTATTGATGTGTAAATCTTTACAAAAAATATTTGAATAAGTCATTCAAATCATTTATATTTTAACTATTTTTATTGATTATAGTAATTATGAGTACGTTAGATTATGGGATATTGAGGTTCTGAGGGGGAAACCATTTTCGATCAGAGGTTTAAATAGTACTACTGAAAAATTCTCATTGGACCAATGAAATAAACTAGCTTTTATACGTGAGATCACGGGTAATCGGCATACAATAGGATTTAATCGTGTAACTGACTTAGTTTAAATATAGTACCTCTTAATTCCCGGATTCATGTGGCGAAATAATATTGTAATGTTAATTTTCAAATACATTTCTAACTCAATGTTGATACTCATAGTTCAGACTCCAACATAAGCGACTTGGAACGCAACCACCTGCCAGCGGCGATAAGTTGACCATCCTGCCACGACACAAGTATTTCCAGTTTAATGTTTCCACACTGAATGGATGACCACAGTGTTACAGCTTACACCAACAAGCTTTTAGCTGGTGACATTTCGGCTCATTCGTCATAATTTCTTCTAAGGGCGGCTCTGCGTGCAATGCGTCACACTAAATATTGCAGACATATAGCACGAAGGTCTAACTGATAGTCCGACACAACAATGGAACGCAACCACCTGCCAGCGGCCGACAAGTTGACCATCCTACCACGACACAAGTATTTCCAGTTTTATGTTTCCACACTTAATGGATGACCACAGTGTTACAGCTTACACCAACAGGCTTTTAGCTGGTGACATTTCGGCTCATTCTTCATAATTTATTTTAAGGGCGGTTCTGCGTGCAATGCGTTACAATAAATATCGCAGACATATAGCATGAAGGTCTAACTGATAGTCCGACACAACAATGGAACCCAACCACCTGCCAGCGGCCGACAAGTTGACCATCCTGCCACGACACAAGTATTTCCAGTTTAATGTTTCCACACTTAATGGATGACCACATTGTTACAGCTTACACCAACAAGCTTTTAGCTGGTGACATTTCGGCTCATTCGTCATAATTTCTTCTAAGGGCGGCTCTGCGTGCAATGCGTTACAATAAATATCGCAGACATATAGCACGAAGGTCTAACTGATAGTCCGACACAACAATGGAACGCAACCACCTGCCAGCGGCCGACAAGTTGACCATCCTGCCACGACACAAGTATTTCCAGTTTAATGTTTCCACACTTAATGGATGACCACAGTGTTACAGCTTACACCAACAAGCTTTTAGCTGGTGACATTTCGGCTCATTCGTCATAATTTCTTCTAAGGGCGGCTCTGCGTGCAATGCGTTATAACAAATATCGCAGACATATAGCACGAAGGTCTAACCGATAAGTCCTTCGCAACAATTTGTACCTGGGGTATACTCAAAAGCAAGTCGTATGTACAGTAATGTGATGTTTTCAAGATTCAGTGTAATACCAAATTAACTGTAATAGACAAAAATTGTCAACAAAATGTTTATAGTATTTTTATTTTCTCTGAGCTATAGATAATATATTCAATTTGTGAAATTACCCTATTCCACAATTTACTCTTTGTGGATTTCATCCTTTATCTAATTTATTACAATGGCACACTTAGTTAACGACCCCTTATATTTTTCTATTTATATAACATTCCAGTTAAATGGGGTTTTCTAATTGTAATCAAGATACCTGATAAACACTATACAAATTTAACACTTTACGAAACAGCGTGGGGGAAAATCCAAGAAACCATTTTCATTATCTTCTATTGCAATTAACTTCATAACTTCAGGTAATTTTATGAGCCATTGTCTTGCACTGAAGCATAGCCACTAAAATCCAGGTAGTTGATCGGAACATTCTAGTTTACAATATAGTTATGAAATAATAGCTCATTCGCAGTACAAAAGCTGACATTTTACATTCTGATGGGGGATTAAAATTAAGCTTAACCTAAACCATGAAGTATGAAAAGAAATTTATTATAATCTGTATAAATACCATCAAACCTACCTTTGACTTTTTTACATAAAAGATCAATGTATTTATTTATACGACCTGATATATGTTTATAATATGGGCGTCCGTAAGTTGACTCAAATTATATCAGATTATTCTATCTATATGTGTAATTAATAATCAATGAAAATCACAATATCTCAAAAAATATTTAAGTAAATTTGTATATTTGTATAATTGTGTTATTTTTTCAATATGCTGTTCTTGACCATACAAAATATTATAATAAAATAAAATAAATATAATTAAATAATACGAATTGCATAGTCTTATCAATAAGTTTTCACTTTTTGAAGTGTCATAGTTAACAACAGGGACGTTACAGTTTCAAACTGAACTTTAACTGTAATCAATGACGTCATTTATCACAATTTATATTTTACGGCACCAGTCCTATCAAGTTAGCTGTAAGTTACACAACTAACATTAAAAGAAAAGGTGCATTTCATTAATGTGTTCAGTTTTAAAACAAAACCAATTGTGTATTCATTAGTTATAATAATTCATATATAATAATATGACATAATAATAATATCCATAAATAATAATAATGATATAATAATAATAATATCCATAAATAATAATAATAATGATATAATAATAATAATAATATCCATAAATAGTAATGATGATATAATAATAATAATTATAATAATAATAATATAATATCCATCGAGTCAAGCATAAAGGAAGAAAGATAATTGTAACGGCTAAAATTAGAGTTAGCCTACCTTATTTGTTAGCTTCATGGTTAATTATGCTCACAACAAATGTTTTTAGCGTATCTATTTAAATTTTACAAAAGTAATTGTCTTTTGAACGTTTTTGTGCAATTAGTCTTTAAATTTAGCATACGGGCTAAACTAGCATAAGACAATAATGTATAAAAAATGTAAGCAATTCAGAGACTCAGATGATTTGTAATTTAAGGATGTTAAGAAAAAGTGATTTTAAATGGTTTTAACTCAGAAATAAACTCACTAACGATCTTAGTGCTCGTGTTATTAAATTAAATTTATCCTGAATGATATTGATCGTAATTGTTATTTTCTGGTGTGCGATTTATCAAATAATTTATCGTGAATGATATTGATCGTAATTGTTATTTGCTAGTGTGCGTGTTATCAAATGTAATTTATCCTGAATGATATTGATCGAAAATCTTATTTGCTAGTGTGCGTGTTATTAAATGTAATTTATCCTGAATGATATTGATCGTAAATGTTATTTGCTAATGTGCGTGTTATCAAATGTAATTTATCCTGAATGATATTGATCGAAAATCTTATTTGCTAGTGTGCGTGTTATTAAATGTAATTTATCCTGAATGATATTGATCGTAAATGTTATTTTCTGGTGTGCGATTTATCAAATAATTTATCGTGAATGATATTGATCGTAATTGTTATTTGCTAGTGTGCGTGCTATCAAATGTAATTTATCCTGAATGATATTGATCGTAAATGTTATTTGCTAATGTGCGTGTTATCAAATGTAATTTATCCTGAATGATATCGATCGTAAATGTTATTTGCTAGTGTGCGTGTATGATATTGTTCTAAATGTTAGTTGCGCCGCGAAAGACTGAATACGCGTCTTAGATATTGATATCTCTATATGCGTTGATGTTGAGATTTTCAAAGAAGGCGTCGTGTAAAACATAATGATATTTCAAAAACAAATGTGATCTGCATCAAAACGTGTTTCAAATTACAAAATTAACTTCTGCAGGGTTGAGATACGATAGAAGTAATAATACCCGCTACCCTGCTAGTCGTAAATTGAACACTTTGGAAACTTTTAACTCGATTCACTTATAACTTGTAATTTTATGTAAGCGGAGTTTCAAACTAATTTAATTTTGACAAATCGATTACTAATATTAATATTCTATCTTTTTACTAAGGAAAATGTTGTTCCCGTTCTGGATATCAAAGAGGGTTCAATATTTATCCAGAGTTTTATAACAAGTGCCTTTTTCATCGTTCGTTAAAATATTACTTCGTCTAAGGTTTTGCTCCTATCAATAAATACCCCAGACACAGCAATCCTACTTAGTAAGGGAACATTTGGAACAGTTTTAAGAAGTTAAATGTATAATGCTTTGCAGATTTATTTTTATTTATACTTCATAAGAATAAATTAGGATCACGAATTTTCTCTTAAACTATATCGCAACAAAAACTGTTAATAGTATTGATAGTTAGTTTATTGCAATTTTTCTAGTTTTGCGACTTATACAAAATCATGTTTATCTTACACTAATGTTCCAATTTTCTTTTTAACGAATTTCCCCGTAGGGAAGAAGCCATTACCATTACCGTGGTAAGACCTAGGCATAGGACCATGATTAATTTTCGTTTTGAGGTCTCCAGGTTAAAAAAAATAAAATTCGTTCAAAACTGTATTTAGCTAAAAAAAAAACAATTTGGTGTTTTGATCATTACTCTTCGTCAATTTGTTACCGATATATTGAAAGTGCTAAACAAAGTACGTTGCCCAATGTTATTCTTATGGAGATTAAAAGAAATGTTATATCTAGCGTATTTATGAACATATACTGATGTAACCTAATATACGGCTTCATCTGGTTGTGGACTATTGTTATTTTCACAACAAAAGCCATTTTTACCGATGTTTCCCTTAGCAGTTCCTGCATACTCAGCCCCCATGTGATTGATATGGAGAATATCAGCATAAATTAATAAAACATGGTATGTGGCTTTACCTAGTTGAGTTGTATTGATATTTTTATAAAAACCAATTTTTCTGTTCCATGTTGCAGCAAACCAGCGTATTCCTCTCCCATGATTTTCTTATGGAAAGTAATAGAAATGTTATTAATCGCTTATTTATATAGATGAAATTTGGTATGGCCTCACCTAGTTTGATATTTGCATAAAAACCGATTGTTTGTGTTTCTTGCTTCAGCAAACCTACCTACTTATCCCCAATGTTATTCTTATGGAGAATAATTAAAATGTTATATCGCTTATTTGTGGATATATTTTTATGAAACTTTTCAAGCGGCTTTATATGGTATTAAGACATATATATGCAGGTTTTCTGTGACGGGGGTATTATTATTTGGATAAAATATGAGAGTTATTATGGCCTAGGGCTCGGCTTTAATGTCTCAACTGTAGTAAAAACATATTTTCTATTGGAAATCGAAAAAATTGTAGTTTAATTTAACGTTTAATAAATACAAGAGGTTATATGACAGCTTACAAGTTGTTATTTATGGTCATAAAATGTATGTTATTAGTGAATTTCCTTTGGAAAGTGAACTACTCTATTAGCATGACACGCACAGTGAAACTTAAGCCCGGAACCACCATAGAAGTTCCTAACGTGACCCCCTGAACACGTTTTGGGGAGTCGTTAAAAAAAAAAAATATATGTGTGTGTGTGTGTGTGTGTGTGTGTGTGTGTATGTGTGTGTGTGTGTGTGTGTGTGTGTGTGTGTGTGTGTGCACTCTAGCGGTCGCATTTTTTGTCCGATTTACTTCAAATTTGGTAGGGACGTTCCTTTCTATAATAAGTTGAACAGTGTCGTTATGCAAAAGAATCGGAAAACACTAAACCTCTTTTTTGGGTATTAATCTTTCAAATTTTGAGTTTTAGGGCCCAAAAACGGTCGGGAAAGCCCCGGATGTAATATTAATGCATGTAAAAACATGGGAATTAATGAGGCAAAAGTTTTAAGCCCTCTCTCGTCATTCTAACATAAATCTTTACTGAGTTATTTAAGAAAATGTGTATCGTCTAAACACAGTACGTTGTCTTATAGAGGTTTTACATTAGAAATGCCTGTTATTCATTTGTTGGTGTACTTTATCATCCCCAGCAATCTCATTCCTACTTTCAAGCCTGACTGGACCTTCTCCTAATCTTATAATGTCCAAAATTGTATTCCCAGCATTGCAGGTAAATGAAACCAGAAGCATCGGAACAGCCAAAAATCAATATTTACAGTTTTCAATAAAAATTGGAATAAATGTATGTTTTTACACTGATTTTGAGTTTTAAAAGTTGTTATGTGGAAATTCACTTCCCTTACGTCTGCGTGATCCGTGCGAACTCGTTATTTGTTTATACAGCTAAAAAAAACTTTAAATATACTAGGATAACATGAATTGTATGACACTACATGGTTTAAGGGAGTAATGTGAGATTCAGAAGCACAAGCGACAACAAATATGACCACAACCTCGCTGATTGAACGGCTTAGGGCCACACATCAACTCGGGAACTTATAAATAGAGATGGATCACTCTAGCGATTGAATTAGACACACCACACACACGCGCCTCTTCAAACACACGTCCACTGCGATTGGAGTACACACATATCACACACGCGCTCCATGAAACTCACTATCACGGTGATTGGACTACAAAAATATCACCCAAGTGCTGCCTCGAACACACTATCACTGCAATTGGCATACACAAATGTCACCCAAGTGCTGCCTCAAACACACTATCACTGCAATTTGCATACACAAATATCACCCAAGTGCTGCCTCAAACACACTATCACTGCAATTGGCATACACAAATGTCACCCAAGTGCTGCCTAAAACACACTATCACTGCAATTGGCATACACAAATGTCACCCAAGTGCTGCCTCAAACACACTATCACTGCAATTGGCATACACAAGTGTCACCCAAGTGCTGCCTCAAACACACTATCACTGCAATTGGCATACACAATTGTCACCCAAGTGCTGCCTCAAACACACTATCACTGCAATTGGCTTACACAAATACCATACATGTGCTCCCGGTAAAACACTATCACTGTGATTAGACTACACAAAAGTCACACATGTGCTCCATTGTGTATTATTGTGAAGGGACTGCACAAATAACACACAATCTCTCCCTGAAACACACTAGCACATATTTACAGTATAACGACTTTAATTTTGGGAAATATTCTCCCATAGTGAAGTTGCGCTTATTAGAATGTCAAATATTTATAAAACTGTTTAAATTATTTGCACTCTTTACGTGAAGACAGTTTTACTAATATCAGACATTCTAATGAGTGTTGTATTATTCAAATCAAATCTCTTTATTGCAGAATCTTCCGAGAACATCGGTAGCACTACAAGCGTCAGAGAATTTCTTAACATAAAAAACAATATAATATATCCCAGCCTTAACCCTTCATCACTCAGTCAATACAATGATTACAATAATCAACAAATAAATAACCTTATAATGTTAAAAATATCTAACTACGCCTATTTCGTAGGCCTAATGTAAGTTTGGCGCTACTGCTTAAAACTCACTCATGTCATATATAGGATTGTTAAGTAAAAGTATCTTAAGCTTATTTTCTAAAGGACTATGTTGGAGATCACGGACTCTCTTAGGTAAAGTATTGAACAATTTGACACATACATTAATAAAACTCTGTTGTGTTCTACAGTAACCTATTATTAAATCATTCTTTCCCCTTGTATTGTAATTATGGTGCACGTTATGTTCATTGAATTTATTGTAATTATTTTTAACAATATTTAAGCAGTTAAAAATATACAAAACAGGAAGAGTCATTATTTGAAGCTCTCTAAAATATTCCCTGCAGTGTGCCCTAAAAGGCAAACCACACAACAACCTTATAGCCTTTTTCTGAAGTCTAAACAACTTGTCACTATAATTTGTTGACCCCCACATTATTGTTCCATAAGCCAAATGACTATGGATGTGAGCAAAATAAACTATTTTCAATACATCCATACTAACAATTGGCCACAACTTTCTCAACATAAACATACCTTTACTTAATTTACTACGGATCTTATCAATATGATTAGTCCAGTTTAGTTTAGAATCTAAATTAATACCCAGAAAATTACACAAGTCCCTTCCCCTGCAGTCTACTCTGTTGTTATAAGTTACTAGAAGATTTTGTGTTTTATCCAAGTTAAGACACAGTAAGTTTGCATTACACCAATCTTCAATATCAAGAGTAATGTCATTGACAACATTTGGATTTAGTGTAATGGTTCTAGACACACAAACTGCCAGATCGTCAGCAAAAATATATCCCTTTGCAGAAGGCCCAGTTACATTTCGCAAATCATTAACATCAATAATAAACAGATTTGGCCCCAAAATTGACCCCTGAGGAACTCCATGCGAAACTAGTAGATCATTTGACTTGGAGTTATTAAACAAAACCTTCTGGAATCTATTCTTTAAGTAAGAACCCACAAGTTGACAGGAAGAATCCCCAAAACCATAATAATTTAATTTGACAAAAGAACGACATGAGACACAGTGTCAAAGGCTTTAGATAAATCAAAGAACCTAGACTCTGCTACTTTCTTACCCTCGAGGGACTCCAGAAAGTCTGAATATAAATTAGCGTGGCTTTGACAGTTCCCTTTCCTACACGATACCCATACTGGCAATCACTAACAAGATTATTACTTTCAAAATACCCAACAATTTGATTGTTCAAAAACTTTTCAAACAACTTAGACTACTGGAACTATAGATATAGGCCTATAACTATTACAATCAGATTTACAACCATTTTTATAGACAGGAAGAACTTTTACAAATTTTAAAGATTCGGGAAACACAGAGCCCAAAATACAACTATTTATAACATTGGTCAATGGTTCACTTATATAATCTGACCCAACTTTAACATCATAGTATTTAATCCATATACATCTTCACACTTGCTACTTTTCATATTCGATAATACCCTCTCACCATCAGCTAAACAAACAAGTTGAAAATCATTAAGTACAAGATGACAGGTCATTCAAATAATCAAGTGAATTATATCTACTTCTTTTGAGGGCAACAGCTGAGACCAATTCTTTAATTTTGTCAATCAAATAACTATTTATCTGAGAAGGACTTAAATTACTCTGATCATTGATAGTTAGGCCTACACTTTTGTCTAAATTACACTTTTTTAACTATATCCCACATAGCTTTACTTTTATTATAAGATCTCATTATTATTTCATCATTCTTCTTACGTCTATATTTGTTTAGCTTTGATCTGAAATTTTTCTTGTATTTATGATGATTTTGCAAAATCAAGGCCAGAGCTAAGATATAAGTCATAAAACCACTCACTAAGTTCCTTCAAGTGATTTAATTCAGGACAATTTACCTTATTCTGTTTCGGAAGAGTGCTCTTGTTGTTTACCTTGAGTTGAAAAGCATCATTAACAACCTGGTCTAAAGTACCAAAAAACATACTTATCTTAAAATCTATTGACATACTACAGTAAATTAAGTGCCAATCAACTACACTCAGTAGATTTGTATACACAGAAATATTTTCATCACTCATAGAGCGTACATAGCGTTTTTTTTCCCTGACGATTTCTTAGAAGCTAGACTACCAACAATTTGTACAGTAAAATATAATGCCCAATGATCTGACACCCATTTTTTAACTACAGAACAACCCACATAATTCTTATCAAAATTAGTGACAACATTATCTATACAACTGCCTTTACCTACTTTCCTAGATTTAAGTCTTGTTAACTGATCATTAACAGCATATAGTCCAAAAGAATTCAAACAATTTTCAAAATTCTTAACATTGGCTTCAAGAGTATTATTTAAGTCTATATTAAAATCTCCACAGATAATTAATTAGATTAAACTTAAGTTTACACAAATACTCTAAAACATAACCTAACCTATCAAAGAACGCCTCAATGTCTCTTGAGTTTTTAGAAGTACTCGACCTATACAATGAAACAATAATAGCATTAATTTCCTCTAAAATAATAGCAGATAACCCAATGATCATTTCAATTGATAAACGATTTATAACATATTATGGGAGCATTGTTCCCGAAACTACAGTCGTTATATTGACTCTTCAGAGATGAAGACGAATTACGAGCTAAACCAACTTAGGAACTGGATAGATTATTTATACTTAGCAAAATTGAATATGATTAATTTGAGATTTAATGTTGAATTTTGGTGAATTTTCCTTAATTACCGTAGTCGGCATGGTAAGTTTTGCCCCGGGACCATGATAACTTTTTGTTGTTTTGAGGTCCCCATATGCCAAAAACACCATTCGTTCAAATGTGTAAGCACGATAGCTTGATGTGTTCGCTCCGTAAGCACGATAACTTGATGTGTTCGCTCCGTAAGCACGATAACTTGATGTGTTCGCTCCGTAAGCACGATAACTTGATGTGTTCGCTCCGTAAGCACGATAACTTGATGTGTTCGCTCCGTAAGCACGATAACTTGATGTGTTCGCTCCGTAAGCACGATAACTTTTGTAAAAAAGGTCCTATCTTAATTAAATTTGGTAAAAATGTGTAAAGTACCATTTATTTTCAGGATATCGAAAACCAGACGAAACGCACGATCCGAAGGGGGGGGTTGTATCCTAAAAATGGGTTTTTGAGGTTTTTAAATGTAATTTTTATTTAAATCAAATTTTAGTTTTTACCATTGAATTCAGCTTAAATAAACAAATAATTTGGTGTTTTGATCATTGCTCTACGTCAATTGGTTACCGAGATATTGAAAGTGCTAAACACAGTACGTTGTCTAATGTTATTCTTATAGAGAAAAAGAAAGATTTTATATCTCGCTTATTTATGTACATAAACTGACGAAACTGGTATGTGGCTCCATCTGGTTGTGGTTTATTGTTGTTTGCATAAAACAACAATTTTTCGCAAATGGTAGCAGCAAACCTGGGTACTCGGTCTCCATGTTATTCTTATGGAGAATAATTAAAATGCTATATATCGCTTGTTTATGAATTTATTTGGATGAAACTTGCTATGTGACTTCACTTACATGAGTTCTATTGATATTTCATAAAACACATGTTTCTTGTTGCAGCTAACCTGCGTATTCATCCCCAATGTTATTATTATGGAGAATAACTAATATTTTAAATCTCGCTTATTTGTGAATATATTTCTCCTGTCTCCTGGTAAGTGGCTTAATGTGTTATTAAGACATATATATTCATTGGAAATTCGCTGAGTACGCAGGTTTGCTGTGCCGGGGGATTTTTAAATTAAGTTTTATGCATATATTATATATGTACGGCGATGACTTTGCTTTATCATCTTTTAATTCTGATGTATTTTGCTAAAATATTTAGCACAACACCCTTTAATGGAAGTAGCTAATTGGTTCCATGCAACTATTTAAGCGAAACTTAGTAAGTTATTTTTTAAATTACCATAAAATATTGATAAAAAACAGTAACTATAAAGAACTTAGGGAGAACTCTAGATTTGATCCACAGCTTGGGTCTTTTCGTCAATATGATGGCAAAAGAAACTTCTTGAGTAGAATCTTTAGTAAAAAGGTCAATACAAATATGTGGTCTTTTTAAATATGTCACCACTTTAATCCATGCATTTTTTCAGTTAATAATCAGATATACACTTATTACTATTATATGGAGATTCTTCTTAAATTCTCAGTTTCCTTTTAATTCAGGGAAATTTAGGATACTTACATACTCATCATGGAAAGCTGACTTTAAGCCTCATGCCTATTTAAAGGTATAAATTTAATAAAATAAAATGTATACATATATTATTTATTTATATATCTGGTTTATAAATCTGGATAGTTTTATTCAAGAGGCAAAATGCACATCAAATCAGTCAAACAATTACATACCGTATCCGATATTGTCTAAAAGATAGACTAGCCATGTAATTACAGGTATAACATTTTTTTATGAATTACTTAAATCTGCTCTTATTACTGAACAAATTTTCAGATATCCCAAGAAAAAAGTTATTAATATTTAGTTTAAATTACGACTGAATCCTGAATTGTGTTTAAGCCAGTATAATATTCGTTGTTCATTATTGCACTCGCGCTCCCTCAAACACACTGGCACTGTAATTAGACTAAACACATATTACACATGCGCATCCTCAGCACTGGACCACTACGATTGGAGTAGGCACATAACACACAAGAGTTTAGACAAAACAAGAGCTTGTCACAAACACAATCTTCAAATGTTATTTTATTCTTCTTATGACACAACTAATTATGCTGGTATCAGTAAATATTACTTTTTCTCAATTCAATTTGATATATTGAATGCATATTGATTGCTGTAAGTACTAAGGAAACCAGACCTGCCATCTCAAAGTGGAGTATAGGCTGACAACCAGTTTAAAGCCGCCATCACCTCGAGAAATAATGCAAAGATCAACTTTCACAAGTACGGTATCCAAAGAAATCACAAGATTGTTTGAACACCTATCCTTACTTTCAAAGTTGCCTATGTCAACGTTGGAGGAAGATTCATACAGGAATAATCAGATCAGAGACCAAGATCTAACTCAAATCTAACAAGTACCTGCATCAAATCAGTCCCGAAGATGCAGTTAAAACTGTTTCAAAGGGTAATAATAATAATAATAATAATAATAATAATCTTTATTTCCACATACAATATTACAATTGTGTATCAAATGACAAATGTCACAATCAATTAGAAAACGTTGTTGTTATATTTAACAAAATTGGCAAGCTGGAAAGAGAAAGGAAAAGAAAGAAAGTCCACAACAGTCTAACGCCACCTCATTAGACAGCTTGCGCCTAATCACGTCCACGAGAATACACAAAAAACCCACCATTTGTGAACCATAAACTCGCCTACAGTATAAAACTCCTGTAGAACGAGAAGCTTCAGGCGTCCTCTGAATTTCCTCTTGCCCCTCTCCTGTTGAATATCTTCAGGGAGGTTGTTAGAATTTGACACCTGCCTGGGGCGGCAGGTTCAATGCAGCTCTGGACTTGTTCTGCGAGAGCCTATACAATTCTCTACGCCTCGTTGGAAAGCTATGAACAAGTTCGAAGGGTCTATTTCCTTCGATAGTAGAGAATACAGGGTGTTTCCAAATTAATTTTGCTAACTTTAGGATACTGTTCCTTATGTCAAAAGGAATTATATATGTCAACAAATATTTTCTTCATAAACTCACTACTTTAAAAAATATCGGCCATTGAAAGTTGTTAACCTTAAATATCTAAAAAACTATAAATTTTACAAAAAACTTTCAAGAATATAAAAGTTATAAAATCCATATCTGCTTAAACATTTAAAATTGCGTTAAAATTAACTGAACTATGACTGAAAAACGGAATACATAGCTAAACTTTGCTATCATGTTTATTAGTTATGATAGCAAAATGTATCCATGTGTCACGTTTTTCAGTCATAGTTCAGTTAATTTTAACCCGATTTTAAATGTTAAAGCGGATATGGATTTGTAGTTACATGTTCTAACTTTTTATATTCTTAAATGTTTTTTAATTTCTATTTTTTTAGATATTTAAGGTTAAAAACTTTCAATGACTGCCATGTTTTAAAAGAGAGATTCTATGAACAAATATTTATTCCTAAAAAATAACATACCATGAAGAGTATTTAACCAAAATTTGGTTGAATTTGGTCAAGTAGATTTTAAAATATCAATTTTGTAGTAAAAATCACATACAGTCAGGCAGACGGTAAACGAAAAGAAATAGACCCCCGGTTATATGATGATTTACGTTCCTTTTTACATAAGGAACAATATCCCAAAGTTAGCAACATTAAATTGGAAACACCCTGTATATCAATTTTTGGAGCCAATCACAACTTTCTGTCTCAGCAAGAGCATTTTTTGTCAAATCCTTGGATGAGCAAAGCTGTATTTCTGGGAGATATTCCCCTAAAAACAATTGGAACGGAAATGGTGTTCCTATAACGGAAGTGTTGTTGACGTTAAAGTGCCCCAATTGCTCTCAGCAGCCTGCCGAGTTGTAAACATCGACATTACAATACAAGGACGCGCTTCTACAAACACACGTTATTATCATAGTCAGTGATTTTTTTTATTGGCTGCTTCAGTTGAATAGTAATAAATTAAAACTGATAAATATAAATATCACTTATTAAAAAATGTATTGCGTTATCAACTACAGGATATATAATAAACTATTATTTTTAGCGAATTTCCCCTACAGGGAAGAAACTATTACCGTAGGTGGCATGGTAAGACCTAAACCCGGGACCATGATAACTTTTCGTTTTGAGGTGCCCAGATGCCAGACATATACATATGTCTACATGTATGTACATGTACATATGTATACATATGTATATATATATATATATATATATATATGTATATATATGTATATATATATATGTATATACATATATATGTGTGTTGATGAAATTTGGCACAAATGTGGAGAGTAGCATTTATGACTAAGTATGAAAACCAGATCGTTCCGACTATGGGAAAGGGGTTTTATGGGGGTTTACAATTTTCCGAAAATATTTTTTTTGTAAATTTTACCCCAAAATGTTAAAAAAACTCAATTTTGGTTATAGCCATTTTATAAAGCTTAAAAAAACAACAAATAATCTAGTATTTTGAAACATTAACCTAGGTTAAGTGGTTGCGGAGAAAATCCAAAAAACGTGTCCCATGTTAATCTAATGGGAAAAAGGTTTTTAGATTTTTCTCAGATAATTTTAGTAAAAACTTCACATTTCTTTTTATCAATATGTTTAGCTCAACAAAACAAACATTTTGGCGTTTTAATTGTTGTTCTAAATCCTACCGTTGCAGAGATATTCAAAGTGCTAAACACAGTACGTTGTCCAATGTTATCCTTATGGAGAATAAATAAAATTTAATATCGCGATTATTTATGAATGTATATTGATGAAGCTTAGTATGTTGCTTCAACTAGTTGTGGTATATTGATATTAGCACAAAAAACTAGTTTTTTGTTGATAGTCCCCGTAGCAGCAACCCTGCATACTCGATCGCCATGTTATTCATATGGAGAATCAGTAAAGTTGTACATCTCCCTTAATTATGAACCTACATTAATAGAACTTGGTATGTAGCTTCACCTGGTTCAGTTATATTGATAATTTAAAAAAAACACATTACTTATCTTCCTCGTTGAAGCAAACCTGCGTCCTCAACCCTAATCTTACTCTTATCGAGAATAAATTAAAAATATAACTTGTTTATGAATGTATTTTTGTGAAACTTGGTAATTGGCTTTATGTAGTAGTGAGACATATATATATATATATATATATATATATATGCATTGGAAATTCGCTAAGTGTGCAGGTTTGCAGCGACGGGGGTATTGTATTTATCAATTTAATATTAACACAAAGCAATAAGAAAAACAACTTAAAGACATTCTAATCTCTTAGAGATGTCTTAAGCTTCAATCTAAATAAATGTTTCATTTATTATTATTATTATTATTATTTAAAAAGTATCTATATAAATAAATACCCCCGTCGCAGCAAATCTGCATACTCAGCGAATTTCCAATGAATATATAACATAACACATTAAAACACTTAACAGGATTCATAAGAAATGTATTCACAAACAAGCGATAGTTAAAATATTAATTATTCTCCGTAAGAATAACATTGGGGATGAGTACGCAGGTTTGCTGCAACAAGGCACACCAAATATTGGGTTTTTATGCAAATATCAATAGAACTCATCTTAGTGAAGCCACATACCAAGTTTCATCCATATACATTCATAAATAAGCGATATATAACATTTTAAGTATTTTCCATAAGAATAACATGGGGACCAAGAACCTAGGTTTGCTGCTACAGGAACCATAGGCGAAAAATTGTTTTTTTGTGCAAACAACAATAAACCACAACCAGATCAAGCCTTATACCAAATTTTGTCAGTTTATGTTCATAAATAAGCGAGATATACAATTTTTCTTTTTCTGCTTAAGAATAACATTAGACAACGTACTGTGTTTAGCACTTTCAATATCTCGGTAACCAATTGACGTAGAGCAATGATCAAAACACCAAATTGTTTGTTTTTTTAAGCTGAATTCAATGGTATAAATTAAAATTTGATTTAAATAAAAATTATATGTGAAAACCCCAAAAAACCCATTTTTGGGGGACAAAACCCCCCAAAAAACCCCCTTTGGATAGTGCGATTCGTCTGGTTTTCGAACTCGTTCAAACTTGACTCATTTGTACCTAATTTCATTAAGATCGGACCTTTTTTACGAGAGTTATCGTGCTTAAGGACACATATATATATATATATATATATATATATATATATATATATATATATATATATATATATATTATTTATATATATATATGTACATATATAAAAATTTGAACGAATGGTGTTTTTGGCATCTGGGGACCTCAAAATCAAAAGTTATCATGGTCTCGGGCTTAAGTCTTACCATGAGACCTACGGTAATAGCTTCTTCCCTATAGGGGAAATTCGCTAAAATGAAAATGTTAGTCCTACTGGACCAGCCATAATTGCATTCATAGTCAGGTATTATATACAAATTCGACAGACAACTTGTTCTTATCATTTTTATGTGGTTCCTCTTATTTATTACAATCTTTATATTAACTCACACACTCATTGTTTGAATTGATCACTCCAACTCAAAATTTTACTTTTAGACTAGGCCTTTTAAATGTATTCATTTTATCCATCGCATTCCATGTATTTTATCCATTGCAATGTCATCGAAAAACTAAATACCCCCGTCACAGCAAACCTGCATACTCAGCAAATTTCCAATGCATAATATATGTCTTAATACCACATAAAGCCTCATACCAAGTTGCATACAAATATTGATAAATAAGCGATATATACAATTTTAATTATTCTCCATAAAATAACATTGGGGATGAGTACGTAGGTTTGCTGAAACAAGGAACACACACAATTGGTGTTTATTGAAATATAAATATAATTCAACATAGTAAAGCCACATACCAAGTTTCATCAATATTCATTCATAAATAAGCGATATATACAATTTTAATTTTCCTCCATAAGAATATCATGGGGAATGAGTATGCAGGTTTGCTGCAAAAAGACAAATACAAAATGGGGTGTTATGTGAACAGCAATATAACTCTACTAGGTGAAGCCACATACTAAGTTTTATTAATTTATGATCATAATTAAGAGATATTAAATTGTACTTATTCTCCATAAGAATAACATGAGGCTGAGTACGCAGGTTTGCTGCTACGGGAATAATCCTTAAAATTGCTTTTTTTGTCAAAATAACAATATAGCACAACCAGATGAAGCTGTAAACCAAGTTTCGTTAGTATACGTTTATAATTAAGCGAGATATAATTTTTTTCTTATTCACCGTAAGAATAACATTGGGCAACGTACTGTGTTTAGCACTTTCAATATCTCTGTAACCAATTGACGTAGAGAAATTATCAAAACATCACATCGTGTGTTTTTTAAAGCTTAATCCAATGGTGAAAACTAAAATTTGATTTCAATCAGTATGACATGTAAAAACTTCAAAAGACCATTTTTGGGGTACAAAACCCCCCCAATATACCACTTCGGATAGGGCGATCTGTCTGGTTTTCGAAATCAAAGTCATAAATGCTGCTTTACACGTTTGTACCAAATTCCATCAAAATCGGACCTTTTTACGAGAGTTATCGCACCCACGGACACACACACACACACACACACACATATATATATATATATATATATATATATATATATATATATATATATATATATAGATATATATATATATATAGATACAGTTTCGAACGAATGGTGTTTTTGGGGTCTGGGGACCTCAAAACGAAAAGTTATCATGGTCCCGGGCCTACGACTTCCCATGCCGACTACGGTAATAGCTTCTTCCCTATGGGGGAAATTCGCTAATTCCCTATAGGGGAAATTCGCTAAACATATTTTTGAGCGTTACAAGGTAAGGATAAAACAGGTAAGTCTCAATGAGAAATCTCCTACGTTTCATTATTACACCACTGGTTTTTGGAAGTCAGTATGTTAAACTCTGAGTTTAAAATTTGTATTGTAAATATTTTCGGTCATGATAATAATTTAAATGAAAATTGGATTTAGAAGTGCATTCAAATTTGATCCACCCCCCAAACCATTTATTTTATAATTTTGGTATTTATTTGTGGATAGTTCATTAACTCTATATTGTAATGTATTATATGTATACTATCTGTTTTTATGTTTTATCTAATAGTACTACAACAAAACGAACATACAACTTCATTTAAAAACATTCACCATTATATCTCAAAATAAATATATTAAATTTTGCTAAGTATAAATAATCTGCTCAATTCCTACGGAATCGTTTAATTCCGTTGGTTACATGCCTCGTAAAATCAATATAACGACTTTACTTTTGAGGAAAAATTCTCCCATAGTAATGTTGCACTCATTAGAATGTCAAATATTAGTAAAACTGTATTGATGTAAAGAGTGCAAATAACGTAACACAGTTTTATAAATATTTTACATTCCAATAAGCGCAACATTATTATGGGATAATTTTTCCTCAAACTAAAGTAGTTATACAGACTCTTTCGGGAACTGAAGACGAATTGCAAGGTATACACCAGCTTCAAGAGATGTTCGACTGTACGGTTTTCGGCATTTAGTTGAAAAGTTGGTTCAAAGCTATAAACGCAGCAACAGAGGCGGAATGGCCAGCACCAATCAGTACAGAATAGCTCATCAGATGTCAAACTCGGCGGCTGCACTGTGTTTTGCAATCAGCGACATATTGATTTCTACCTCCCAACTGTCGTGAAACATTAAAAACACTCAAATTCATAATATACCCCGTTGAGAGTTTTACTTTGTTATAAAACAATGTAAAACGACAGTTTTAATGTTATTTATTTAAATCTATGTATACAATTATTTATGCGCAACTTATATTACGGTGTAGTAATAGATAATTGAATATTTTAATATGTACCAAATGTGGCATATTAATGTAAAAGCAATCCTTCAACAGCAACAATTTATATTTTACACACAATTCAATAAAATTAGTGAGTGCCCGTCGAAATTCGACAGCTATAATATTAAGGTTGAGTAGTATACACCTTTATATGTGTCATGATAAAAAATCATAATTATAACACGAAATCGTAAAATTAAAAATTAAAACTTAAAAAATATGTTTAATTTTAAAGGTAACACATTTGATGTTTTCGTTGATGTTTAATACAGAAAAAAATAAATCAAAAGCTAGATGACCTGATCAGCTGTCTATTGTAAATTAGCAAGTTAGGATTATAATCACATGTTGTAAACAAAACATACTATAAACCCCACCAAATACGGTTTGTAGACATTTACATTTTGTATCAATAAACAAATTTAGAGGGAGGAAATTATAAGTCTGAAAATTTTGGGGAGTATTAGAATGTTTAAGCTTCATATTGGTACAAATTCCATCACACACCGTTGCCTGGTTTTCTCAAACTAAGGCCGAGTTCCTTCAAAATCCTAGATAAAAATTATCCCATAAGAATAACATGGAGAAATTGTAGGATTTTATACTTTACACTTCGCTCGCTGAGGGCTCCGCCCCCAGACCCCCTTTTTGGGTCGCTCCAGTTTGTTATTATAACTCAATGTCCCTACCAAGTATTTTTTACATAGTATATTATTTTGATTCATTTGGGAAATAGCCAATCTTCAAAATCCTAGATACAAACTCTCCCATACGAATAACATGGATAAATTTAAGGAGTTTATACTTAACATCTTTTAACAATCTTAAAGGGAGAAAATTATAAATCTGACAATTTTGAGGAGTATCGGAAGGTTTAAGCTTCAAATTGGCACAAATTCTATGACCACACGTTATCTTGTATTCTCATACTAAGGCCGAGTTCCTTCAAAAATATTCTCCCATTTAAATAACATGAAGCAATTTTTAAATGTCAATATTTTAGGAACTAAAGCCGGCGGTAATTTTGAATTTTAAATTTTTCCATTAAATCTGCAACGTAAATATGTAAAAACTATAATACCCCCGTAGCAGCAAACCTGCATACTCAGCGAATTTCCAATGCATATATATGTATCTTAATACCACATAAAGCCACATACCAAGTTTCATCAATATACATTCATAAACAAACGATTTATGACATTTTAATTATTCTCCATAAGAATAACATGGCGGCTGAGTATGCAGGTTTGCTGAAGCAAGGAACACAAAAATGGGGTTTTATAAAAATATCAATATAACTCATGTAGGTAAAACCACATACCAAATTTCATTAATTTATTTTCATAATTAAGGGAGATAACACGTTACTTATTCTCCATAAAAATAACATGGGGCTGAGTACGCAGGTTTGCTGCTACGGAAGCCTTTGTAAAAAAATTGTTTATTTGAGCAAATATCAATGGTCCACAACCAGATGAAGCCGTATACCAACTTTCGTCAGTATACGTTCATAAATAAGCGAGATATAAAATTTTTATTTTCCTCCATAAGAATAACATTAGACAACGTACTGTGTTTAGCACTTTCAATATCTCGGTAACTAATTGACGTAGAGAAATGATCAAAATACCAAATTGTGTGTTTTTTTAAGCTGAATCCAATGGAAAAAACTAAAATTTGCCTATTTCCAAAATTATATGTACAAAATTCGAAAAACCCATTTTTGGGGTACAAAACCCCCCCAAAATACCCCTTTGGATGGAGCGATCTGGCTGGTTTTCGAACTTAAAGTCATAAATGTTGCTTTACACGTGTATACCAAATTTCATCAAAATCAGATAATTTTTACGAGAGTTATCGTGCTCACGGACACATATATATATATATATATACTGTATATATATATATATATATATATATATACAGTTTCGAACGAATGGTGTTTTGGGGGTCTGGGGACCTCAAAACGAAAAGTTATCATGGTCCCGGGCCTAGGTCTTACCATGCCGACTACGGTAATAGCTTCTTCCCTATAGGGGAAATTCGCTAAAATGACATGTCGATTGTCCAAATCGGTTAAGAAATAACGACGTAGTGGGCCGAAAACGTAATTTCTTAGTGAATAAATATAAAAGATAGGAAAACTACTATTTTAAAATTAGTTCAGACAAAGTAGTATTCAACTAAATAGAAGTGCTGTACTTTTAATTTACGATTTATTTTATAATATATTTCTAATGTACCAGATTTTACTTATCTTTCCAACACCATACAGATATTGTTAAAGTAAACAGAAAGTTATATGAAGCAAATGCTTCAATTAACTTTAGTAAAAATATAATACCCCCGTCGCAGCAAACCTGCATACTCAGCGAATTTCCAATGAATATATAACATAACACATTATAACACTTAACAGGATTCATAAGAAATGTATTCACAAACAAGCGATATTTAAAATATTAATTATTCTCCGTAAGAATAACATTGGGGATGAGTACGCAGGTTTGCTGCAACAAGGCACACAAAATAATGGGTTTTTATGCAAATATCAATAGAACTCATCTTAGTGAAGTCACATACCAAGTTTCATCCATATACATTCATAAATAAGCGATATATAACATTTTAAGTATTTTCCATAAGAATAACATGGGGACCGAGTACCTAGGTTTGCTGCTACAGGAGCCATAGGCGAAAAATTTTTTTTTGTGCAAACAACAATAAACCATAACCAGATCAAGCCATATACCAAATTTCGCCAGTTTATGTTCATAAATAAGCGAGATATACAATTTTCCTTTTTCTCCATAAGAATAACATTAGACAACGTACTGTGTTTAGCACTTTCAATATCTCGGTAACCAATTGACGTAGAGCGATGATCAAAATACCAAATTGTTTGTTTTTTTTAAGCTGAATTCAATGGTATAAATTAAAATTTGATTTAAATTAAAATTAAATGTTAAAACCCCAAAAACCTCATTTTTGGGGTACCAAACCCCCCAAAAACCCCCCTTCGGATGGTGCGATTCATCTGGTTTTCGAACTCGTTCAAATAAATGGTACTTTGCACATTTGTACCAAATTTCATTAAGATCGGACCTTTTTTTCGAGAGTTATCGTGCTTACGGACACATATATATATATATATATATATATATATATATATATATATATATATATATATATATATATATATATATATATATATATATATACATATATAAAAATTTGAACGAATGGTGTTTTTAGCATCTGGGGACCTCAAAATGAAAAGTTATCATGGTCTCGGGCTTAAGTCTTACCATGAGACCTACGGTAATAGCTTCTTCCCTATAGGGGAAATTCGCTAAAAAAAAAACACGTAAGCGAAAATTCGTGTTTTGTGTTTCTTTTATTAAAGAAGTGAAATCACGTTGTAGTTAGGCAAAGATTCTCTGTAACCTAAATAAATAAATAAATAAATAAATAAGGTCTTTATTTGGCAAGCGTTAATCAAAGTACAAACTCTGTTTTTCATTACAACTTTTTTCAGAAAAGAAAAGAAAATATCATAACATTCTATAAAAACAAAAAAGTAAAAAGTATATATCCAGGTCAGACGAACACTTCCTTTACATATTCCTTAAACCTAACATAGCTGCAATCTTTTAAGGTGGATGGCAAAGCATTGTACTTTTTTGGGCCAAAGTACCTAAACCCTTTTTTCCCCGTTTCCAGTTTTGTCTTTGGCAGGTGCAATAGGCTGTCCTGTCGGGTACTACGCTCTTTAATTTCGTGCCTAAAGACCAACTTCCTCCTACCTACTGGACTACAGACATACTTTATTACATCAGGGAAATCCCTGCCAAGATGGATTGTAACTGGATAAAACATATATTTACTTATGAGAAAAACACAAACATTGTTATAAAATAACAAATGGGTATGATCCATATTTGTACATTTAAACTGCAAATTTAAGAAATATAATTAAAGTTTGGTTGAGTTAGATTTTGCATAAACTTAAATGTCCGTGCAATGATTAGTTTCCTTTTAGCAATTTCCGATTAGCACTGCATTTATTTAATCATTTAAAGTAGTGGTCCGAGAAAGAGCTGAGGTTTATGCTTTACTAAAATAACAATTAAGAATGATTATTATAATACCTGGTAGTGAATTAAATCGATCTTTTACCAGCAGTAACAAAACCAAAATGAATTAGTTGTTCCCTTTCCTCTCTCTTTCTCCTCACCCTCTCTTCTCCCTCTCATTCCCATTTCCCCCTTTCCTAACTGTCAATAGTTCTGTTCCCTCGTTTCTTTCGGACTTCTCCCTTCTCTTCCCTCCTTTTTACCATCTAGCTGGCTCCCAATCCTCTTTTTTCTCTCTCCCAGTCACCTCAAAAGTCATAAATCTCTGATCAGTTTTTATTCGATTCCATGTTTCCAGTCATTCATCAAAGCACCGCTTGGCTCCTTGTCGGCCACGTTACCTTTGACCTATCGGTTATATTTATATTTACATGTTACAAAAACCAACAGTAATAGTTGTTTTTTATGACATTGGTGACTTTTGAAATTTAATAATTCAAGTAGTTTGTTAATATATTAGTTTAAAATGTATTTCAATTGTCTCACTTAATATTTATTCCCACCATCTGTCTATTAGGCCTCTCCGTCGTTAATCTAAGGGAGTGGATAGTGTTTACAGAGATTTACCAGGTAGGACGCTGTATGGTGAAAGGTGCAATATACTGCCCACATCATACAAATCATGGCACCTAACAATGCCTAGTGAGTGTCTCTAAATGCATTTTCACTGATTATTTCTGTTACAAATAACACAATATTTCGAGTACAGTTCTGATGGTAATCCTAAGTATTTTTAGTTGAACCGAAAACAGTGTTTTTCTGGGTTTTTTCTGTCTATTTGTCTAGCTGTAACTTTGGATCTACAGGCAACTCCAATTACTTGATTTAAATGAAATTTGGTATGCAGGCACAATTTAATTTTATCCTTATATGTTTTTTATTAAATTTTTTAAGGGTGATTATTTACAAAATCGACTAGAAAACATGGACAGTCAATATTTTTCAAAAACGGCTCTAACAGTTACGAATAAAATTTGTTGGTTTATTCAAATAAGAATGTATTGATTACTGTAGGGTTAAAGAGATATTGTATGAGTCAGTATTTTTCTGATACCGTTTACGTTTACTGGAAACGTAATAATCTATGCTATTCTAAATCCTATACTCTAATATGAGTAAGGTTTGCTTGCTTGCTAGCTTGCTTGCGTGCTTGCTTGCTTGCTTGCTTGCGACACGGATCTCAAAAACGGCTCCAACGATTTCCTTCAAATGTTCGAAATAACTAATTTCTGGGATAAAAATAAGTTCTAGACAGGCCTCATCCCCAGGAAAAATCAAATAATGTAAAAAAACTAAAATGAAAAGTAAAAAAAATTAACATTGGGCTTATGGAGTTTCAAATCAAAACAAAAGAATTGTAACAGCTATTCATAATCAATCAGGGACCTGTCAAAGTAATACTCATGTTGTTTATGATTATTAACATGTGGTTTCCTGAGAGCAGAGATTACAAAATTTGAGTGAAGATTACATATATAGAGTAGTGAAATAAATCAAAGGGACATTGAGCAATAAATAACAACTGGAGGACCTTAAAAATGTATAAAAGAGGCAAATGAGTTATACAAATATGATTATCAGTAGGGGGATGTGGTGAGATATTACTCCAATTCATCTACACAAACTGACTGGCCTTCCCCCGAGCAAAGCTCGGCCCCCCAGGTACTATTCATAATTATGTCTGGCGTTACAATGGGCTGTTTCATGAGATAAAGGTGGCTGATTTTGATGTATATCTCTAACTCAAGAACGTAGATATGTTGCATTATCTTTACCATAGGCTCGAGAATGAGATAGCTTTAGTGGTCCCTTTAGGCTAAGAAGACTACCCTTATACATAGTAAGCTTATCGATCAGACCATTGTGGTTTTCCGAATACCCCTTTTATTTCAAAACTTGCGTTGAGGAAATGTTTACCCAGCTTAAATAACTATAAATATATTTATAAATATATATTTTTTAATACATAAAACCAAACTTATTTACCAACCCCTTCGTTTTAACCGAATTTTTGTTCAAGGAAACGTCCACATAAAGTGTTTCGGGCTTAAATATTTACTTGATTTGCAAAACTTACTAATATTCAAATTTATTAATTTCTATACGCATAAGAAATAATTTGCGAATAAACTATCGACTGAGACCATTCTGTTCTGGAATTAAATTGCACAAATTTTCATTTCTCACTGTAACAAAATTACAAATGTGTTAAACTAGAAATGCTCTCTTTAAAACAGAAACTATATTTGCCAAATGTAACAGAGATGTATTCCTTAACGTTGAAAGATGATTGCTACTGTATGCTTTCCCGCGCAATATTCTTGGCAGCCAATGATTGCAGGGTTGACTCGTCATCCGTCATCCTGCAGTCGAGCAATCCGTCACCCCCCCCCCCCCAGGACCCGCCAAACATTAAGTTCCCGAAATCCCAAACTAAACCCGGCACGAAGAAAACTGGCGGTTTAGAGGTTTAGACCAAAAAAGAACCCTGTAATTTCTTAAAATCTGACTAACGTGTGGCACAAAATTGATTGGGTTTCCTTGATATTTAGCAGAAATTGTCTGAATACAATCAACAACAATGAATAGTCTCTATTAGGTGATGGAACTAATAAAAAAGGTTTTGAACCATGGTGTTAAACTTTTTCAGTAGTTTATATTGAACTTAGCAATCAGGTAACCTGTACGTTGATTTAAACGTTTTTGAAGAGTGGCAGTCTATGTTTTCTATGGTTACCCACTTGGGCTGCGGCTCTGTGCGTGGAATGTAATCAAGCTAAGCAAGAAGCGAACCGTTAATTACATACTAGACAGTACTGATAAAAAATATACTAGCTAAGGATTCGAACCCACGACCGGGCTCAAACCCTATCCGACGTCCGCCACCTTACGCCAGCATTTTAATCATTTTAAAATGAAAACTGTGAATTCTCAACGAGTGAAACTCTAGATAATGGGGATGAAAAACCTCAACTTAAAGATGCAAATTGGTCTGACTTACTGAAAACATCGTAACCACGAAATGGCAGTCAATACAAACAACTGTTTCAATTCAACAGTTGATAGTTAAGGTAGTTATTCATTTAACAAGTGAAAATGATATACGAATATCAGAATTTTCCATTATACCTATAATTAATTTTATTCCTAATTATGACAAGCGTATGATTCTTTCACTCGACTTTTTGACCAATTCACAAAAATAGAAAGTCATACAGTGTTATATAACAATTGTACTTATACACTTGGATAGTAATAGACAATGTTACAGTATCGATTCAAAAAAGGATATCTAACACCCAACTCTATGATTTTAGTAACAAAAAAGATTTCGCACGCAGCACGCTGGCGTGAGGGAAGTGAATTTCCACATAACAAAGTTTAAAAACTCAAAACCAGTGTAAAAACATACATTTATTCCAACTTTTATTGTAATCTGAAAACACTGATTTTTGGCAGTTCTGATGCTCCTGGTTTCATTTACCTGCAATGTTGGGAATACAATTTTGCGCATTATAAGGTGAGGAGAAGGTCCAGTCAGGCTTGAAAGTAGGCGCGAGGTTGCTGGGACAACGAACTTGTCTAACTGATTATAGAAAGGAACGTCCCTCCAAAATTTGAAGTAAATCGGAAAAAATGCGACCACTAGATAGCAAACACATGTATATATATATACATATATGTATATATATATATACAATTTTGAACGACCCCACCAAAACGTGTTCAGGGGGTCACGTTAGGAACTTCTATGGTGGACCGGGGCTTAAGTTTCACCGTTCGGGTCATGCTAATACTTCACTTTCCAAATGATATTCACCAACAAGTAAAGCAGACTTTGAATAAATACAACTGTTCTGAAAAAACATCAGAAATGGTCGTTTCAGTGGAAATCTGTGTTGAATTGGAGAATTGCATCCTACTGACAGAGACTTTTAATTGAGTGGTTTTCACTTTGGCCTCACGATATAACTCTTCTGTATTAAAATGATTCCATACAAATGAAACCAATCTGAAACATTTGTCTCCTGTATTGTACACTTAATTCAAGTGCTATTGAGACCAGATATTTTTAGCTGGGGTTTCTCCAAATCGATAGCGAGGACATTACAATTGCAAGACAATAAATAAATATCTATTTTTGTTTTCGAATTAATGTGAGAGGCTGCGAATACATATTTTTATTACTTTCTCCCCCTTATACATAATATGGAGAAAGTATTGTTTTCGTCAGAATTTTCGAATTTGAGTTGTTAGTGGAAATATTTGTTTTGGTGCTCCCTGAACCCAAAAAAGTGGTTTTTACGTGATGTCTGTCTGTCTGTGTGTGTGTGTGTGTGTGTGTGTGTGTGTGTGTGTGTGTGTGTGTGTGTGTGTGTGTGTGTGTGTGTGTGTGTGTCTGTGTGGATGTGTACAGAGCTAGAGCCCTAACCTATGGACCGATTTTGATGAAATTTGGTATGTAGGTACTAATCCACGATATCTCCAGGCGTTTTTTTCATTTTTTTGAATTTTTGATTTTTAAGGGTAATTATCCCCCAAAAACCGCCAAAAAACATGAAAAATCCAAATTTCTCAAAAACGGCTCTAACGATTTTTATTAAACTTTAGTCGTTTGTAGAACTTTAGTTCTCCAACAAAATGACACCACCCGCATTTCTGTAAAAATTCGGGTTCAGAAATTACAGGACTTAAAACATCCAAAATTCAGTTTTTTGGATTTTTCATAAAAAAACATAAATATTAAAAAATATTACTATTCACCATTAAAAAGAGCTCTTAAAACTAAATAATTTAGTATTTTGAATTACTATTCTACGATTGCTGGTTTCGGAGAAAATTGAAATTTTCATTTAGCGGTAAACGCAGTACGTTGTCCAATGTTATTCTTATAGGGAATACAAAAATTACTATTTCTGTCTTATTTACTGATCAATTTCATTCAAAGTTGATATGCTTGTAAATGTAGCATTGACCAACAGAGTTAATTCGAAATACGATGCCCCTTAATAACCCTGGGGGGAATAGGGGGCATTTCCCCTCTTAAAACCACGAGTGTAGCAATGGATTCTGTAGTGCCTCCAAAGCAGGGATTTGGGTGGATGTTTTTTTAAAACAAATTGTTTACAAGATTTTCTGTACATTCAACCATGTTTTGTATTCTATATTTAGTAAATAAAAAGTAATTTATTCATTAAAGTTGGGCTAAAAGGGAGAAAGTATGTGTCAGTTTCCTGATACCGTTTATTTATAAAAGTTCAGAATTGTAATTCATGATTTCCTTGTATTTCCTCTCAAATCCTAATATCTGTGGATAGTGAAACTAAATGCCAATTGAAATAAAATCCTAAATAATTCTTAGAGTTTGTTATACTCCGTGAGTACATCAGCATGAGACGTTGAATATTGAAAATGTATAGGACATGTTTGTTATTTTTTATTATACACGCTATATTTTCGTCAAAGTAATTCAGAGTACTAAACCATTAGTTATTACCTGTTGTTCTGAAACGTCAAATTAAAATTAGTTTATTTCGTAAAAATTAACTTATTTGAAACTATTAAAAAGTTACTTCGGTGGGGTAAAATTCTCTATTACCCAAGTAAAAAATCATTCTGGTCCTTGAAAATTCTGAAAGGAATATACAACGTAAGAATGAGTTTGTCACCAAACCCTTAGGGTTTTTTTGCTTCTGCCACAAAATGGAAGTTAATAATACAACTTTGTAGCCTTTACCTCCGCGAAAAATCGTTAATTTATGACTACTTTCATACAAGAGAATATTTTAATTGAAAACATATTATTTTACAACGGATAATAATTGATTATTCTGTAATTAATTTACAAATATAGAATATGTTGGGAGACAGAATTTTCATCGGATTTCTCCTCTCTTCCGAACCGCAAAACATCAAGTTTTGACCTTCCGTGGATGAGAGTGATGTGTTTAATAAAACTCACTATTCATTAATATTCCCCTTAAGATACGCCCTAGTTGTGTCGGCGTCTTGGGCAAGGATTTAATGATTTATGGCAAAAAGAGACAGACATTTAAAATAAAAAGTAGGTAGAGCCTTCAACGTCCAAGATACATTACCATTTATCTTAATCTAGCGAGATTTGACGTTCTATGCATTGGACCACAGAGAAAAACAACTAAAACGAAATACCCTTGCAAGGGTACCCGAAGTTAGGTGTGTTGGGAGAGAGACAGGATGAGTCTTTATTTTACTTCAAACGTAGTGGTGACCGGCTGTTAGAGGCAACTCCCGAAAAACTACTCTTGATTATTCTTTCACTGTGAATGGACAACATACCGCGTAGGTTCACCAGTCGAAACTTCTCTATATATGTTACGGTTAAAAGATAAAAATGTAAATCCAAATTAAAAGTGACTATGTCTTTAAATGCCACTTAAAGCATATAGTGCAACGTTATTCCCTACAAATACAAAACCAGTTCGCACGCAGCACGCTGACGTGAGGGAAGTGAATTTCCACATAAAAACTTTTAAAACTCAAAATTAATGTAAAAACACACATGTATTCCAATTTTTATTGAAATCTGAAAACATTGATTTTTTGGCTGTTCTGATGCTCCTGGTTTCATTTACATGCAAAGCTGGGAATACAATTTTGGGCAATACAATGTTAGGAGAAGGTCCAGACAGGCTTGAAAGTAGGCGTGAGGTTGCTGAGGATGATAAAAGTAATCTAACAAAGGAATAATAGGCTTTTCTAGAGTAAAACCCCCATAAGACAACGTACTGTGTTTGGTCGATACACATTTTCTTTAATAACTTGGTAAATATTTATGCTAGAATGTCGAGAGAGGACTTAACACTTTCGCCTCTCTAATTCCCATCTTTTTCCATGCTTTTATTTTACATCTGGGGCGTTTCTGACCCTTTTTGGGCCCAAAAACTCGAAATTTGAAAGATTAATCCCCCAAAAAAGGGGTTTAAAGTTTTCCGATTGTTTTGGCCAACGAACTTGTCCAACTGATTACAGAAAGGAACGTCTCTACCAAATTTGAAGTAAATCGGACAAAAAATGCGACCACTAGAGTGTAAACACATATATATGTCTATATATATATATATATATAATTTTGAACGACCCCCCAATACGTGTTCAGGGGGCCACGACAGGAACTTCTATGGTGGTCCCGGGCTTAAGTTTCACTGTGCGGGTCAGGCTAATAGTTCACTTTCCAAAGGAAATTCACTAATAAAGTTTGGGATATCCGTCACAGTTTTGTTCACCCCTTCACAGCATTTACTTGAGTCAATACACATTACGGAGTATTCGTTAAGAGCTAACCATCAGGTATTGTTTGTTGTAAATTACGAACAATACAATGCCATCATAACATATACTTTATACTTACACGCTACACTTCATGACTCATACAAATATCAAAAGTGAAAGATTGAAGGATACAAATGATATTCCCAAAATGCTAGGAGAGGAAAACCTCGGTGAGTTTTAGAATAAGTGGTTTCATATTCAAAGATATATGTGGGGGAAAGATAAGGTGAAGTGTTGCTCGGTGTTTTCTAGTGAATTGCGTCCGCTTTGGTGCAGATCGACCGTGAAGACGTGGTCCCGTTTCGTTTGATCCCTTTACCGAACATTCCCATTTGTTTTCCGGCCTCACACGCTCCAAGGCAAATCGTTGCATATCGTACGAATCGTGCGAAATTTCGAATTCACGTGCTTAACCTCATTAATAAATAACGAACCTTCTGTTTCGTCCCTCTTAAAGAGCCGGCAAATGTTTACTTTTCCATGAGCGTTAGACCGATACAACCAAACTCTATTTTCTACCGATTTAAGGAAACCTCATTTTGTTCTTATTAGCGTCTTCAATAAACACAAAATAATTCATGAAAAAATATGGAAAAATGTATCAAAAGCATTTAAAGGAATAATACAAAATTCTATAAAATAGGTCACAAATCTCCAAATTTATTAAACACAGATTTTAATTAAATATTAGATAAATATAAAATTAAATTATATCATACAGGAAACTAAGAAAAATCTAGTATAGTTGAAAGATAAAATAGAACTCAAAATGAAAAAATGAAAATCCAATTCGAGATAAATAGATATTTTAGATGGACTGATTCTTATTCTTCTTGGTAAGTGGCTTTATGTGGTAGTGAGAAACATATACATGCATTGGACATTCACTGAGTACGCAGTTTTGCTGCGACGGGAGTATTTGATTTTAATAGTTTCTGATTTCAGTACCGAATAAGTACCGATCTAATGTCAGCTACAGAACAAAACTAAGAAAATTAGCAAGCTATATTATTAGCTGTTACACTCAGCCGTCTGTTCAGTTCATATCCTATACTCTAATATGAGTAAGGTTTGCTTGCTTGCTTGCTTGCTTGCTTGCTTGCGACACGGATCTCAAAAACGGCTTCAACGATTTCCTTCAAATGTTCGAAATAACTAATTTCTGGGATAAAAATAAGTTCTAGACAGGCCTCATCCCCAGGAAAAATCAAATAATGTAAAAAAACTAAAATGAAAAGTTAAAAAAATTAACATTGGGCTTATGGAGTTTCAAATGAAAACAAAAGAATTGTAACAGTTGTTCATAATCAACCAGGCAACTGTCAAAGTAATACTCATGTTGTATATGATTATTAACACGTGGTTTCCTGAGAGCATAGATTAAAAGATTTGAGTGAAGATTACATAAATAGAGTAGTAAAATAGACATTGAGCTATAAATAACAACTGGAGTGACCTTAAAAATGTAGAAAAGAGGCAAATGAGTTATACAAATCTGATTATCAGTAGGGGGAAGTGGTAAAATATTACTCCAAGTCATCTAAACAAACTGACTGGCCTTCCCCCGAGCAAAGCTCGGCCCCTAAGTACTCGGTCTAATAAGATTACCTGATAGACAAGTAAAATTTTACGCTAGAAGAAGTCTACACATTTCTAGGATATTACATTGCAAATGGTGGCAACTTGTTCAGTGTTGGGGAGATGATGTAGGAGGCAGAACCCGTTGTTTATGAAAGCGGTCCAAACAACTACCGATAAGTCTGATGTAGTTATGAGCTTCTAATGAAAGCTCGCCAAAGTGTGTCACGTGACAATTTCCCTGGGAACACACCGAGAATGTAAGCCATGTTAAGCGGTAGGCTGACGAGATGCCCCCAAAAAATATTTCCTCATTCACAAAACCGTGGAACTTACCCGAACTTCCATAATTCCCAAAATTTTTGATTCATATTACTTTATCAGGACAACTTTCAATAGTTTCATATAAAGGAGTATGCTTAATCTATGGTATTACTTTGACAGTTCATTGATTGATTATAAACAGCTGTTACAATTCTTTTGTTTTGATTTTAAACACCATAAGCCCAGTATTAATTGGTTTCACTTTTTAATTTTTGTTTACATTATTTAATTTTTCCTGGGGATGAGACCTGTCTAGAACTTGTTTTTATACAAGAAATTACTTATTCCCAATATTCGAAGGAAATCGTTGGGGCCATTTTTGAGATCAGAGTACTTACTTTGCACGCACGCATGCAAACTTTACTGATATTGGAGTATAGGAATTTGATGCCAGAAATTTCCCTACTAATTCAATCCATTTGAGAGGTCCTAAACACGTTAATTGTTGTATCCCACTTTTCTCTTTACTCTATAACATGTTTGAGCGTTGTGGGCAGTAGTCTTCTAAATAGCTCTACAGTGCCTCATCTAACTTCAACCAATACATTAAATACCGCACTCACTGATTAGATTTAACATAGGTTTTATATGATATTATATATGTGTAACATTATCCAGTCCAAGCACAGCTGTAATAATTTAAATATGATCTATACAAAGTAAACATTTGCTTTCGTTATATTAAAAAAGTGGTTGTGTGTTTGTTTGCTGTGTGAAAACTGACAAAGCTGTGTCAGTTTAGTCAGTTTAGGCGCGATTGGCAATCAGCAAAATGGTCGGTCCGCTGTAAATACACGTGGCTACTTCTAGTGCGCGGGTTGTGTACGATTGGAATTGATGGTATTAGAGAGTATTCGATAAAACCCCCATGAATCATCCGATCATGAGTGTGGGTTCCTTTATTGTTTGAAATATCTTCCCATTATATCCATCTAGATTACTTCACATTTAAGCTCTCCCTCTAACTGTAACGAATTAGCTGATAAAATTGCTGATGAAATGCGATTGACGCCAATGAGGTGATGGTGTGAGCAAAGTGCCACGTACAAAACCCAAAAGAGGTTAGGATAAAGTTAACACTGCGAGTAACTGCGTGATTTGTGGAAGGATATTAGATAAATAAAATATATAATTTGGATGTTCTGATACCCCTCGCTCCATTTATCCGAATTGATCAGGCGTTTAAGATAGCTATGGGGAGGACAGACGAGATGGTATAAGCCGGAGGTTATTAAACAAATTATAAAACTTTTAGGTCAGGTGGTGCGAGCTATTATAGCTGCACCGAATTTATTGAAATTAAACGACAATTTGAAATCCAAGGGGTTTGGGCCGCTTTCCCTAAAATCGTTAACAAAAATGTCATAGGCGTTCAAATAAATATATATTTCCGTTTTTCCAAAATCACTGGAATTCACACGTACATAAAAGATTATTTTTGTTAATGCTTTTGTATGCCAGTGGTCTTTGATTTTTTTTAATAAACTGTATCCTACAGGACCTCATAGTCCTGTTTCAAATTCATTTATCTAAAACGAATTACCGGTATTTTCACTATTACATATGTCTAATAAAATGTGTTTTATTTTCTGTCTAGATTGAAAATAAAAAAATGTAATATCATCTCAACACCTTTAACCTTTTACATTGTTCACAATACTCCATAATACCAAATGTGTAATTATAAGCATATGTTTTTATATTTCCTTAGTTATTAGTTGGTGGGTTGTAAATGGTAATTTAGTTTTAAGGGATTAGTCATTTTTTAATTTAGAATCTTTAATTTTTGTATATAATGGGTGATGTGAATAAAAAAAACAGCATTAGATTTTCCCATTTAATTAGCATCGAGTAAAATATTTTGCTATGCTTTATCCACATCACCCGATATTATCACTCGGTTAGCAATGAAATATTCAATCGATTGAATAAATTAATGGTTAATTCATTGAAAATTGGAATATGTATAAGTTATGAAATACAATACAAATTTAACCTTGCTCTACTTTACAACAGACTGCAGGTCTCTATGCTGTCACAATTGCTATCACAATTATTTACCGTCCTTCTCATTAAAATTCTGCGTAAATAATTTATTGGTTCAAATTATTGGCTCACTGATTACTAACACTATACTTACTTGCTTTACTTGCTTTGCTTGCTTTACTTGCCTTACGTGCTTAACTTGCTTTACTTGCTTTACTTGTTTTACTTGCTTTACTTGCTTTACTTGATTTACTTGCTTTACTTGCTTTACTTGCTCACTTAGCGTACTTACACACCTACGTCTACACACATCATTAAGACGGAAGCAGCTTCTCTGGGGGTTGTCTATCAGTAGATATGTTTTAGAGAAATGTCAAAGCTATTTGATCTTGATTAACAACTGAAGGGGGAAGTTGGTTACCCCGTGTTATCTGAGGGGTCGAAGGTCACACTTGACCTTATCTAATGTCTCGTGGCATGTGCCGGCGAGGGCCGATCTATTCGCTTTATGACAGACCCTTCACTCACGTTAATTAATTTCTTGTGACGTCTGTCTACAGCTATTCAGAGGTTGTGAACGAGATGTTTTGAATCTAGATGTGTTTTTATGATCTGACTGTAGGGTAATAAACATTTCATAATAATTAGTCCCTTCCAATCTTGATGTACTAAGAGGTATGTTATTCTTGAAAAATATTTGTAAATAATTTGTTTTATAAAACAAATTAATTGAATTTAAAGATGAACCAAACTTATGGAGAAAAATTTCTCTTTTTCTCCATAAGAATAACATTAGACAATGTACTGTGTTTAGCTCTTTCAATATCTCAGTAACCAATTGACGTAGAGTAATCATCAAAATACCAAATTGTTTGTTTTTATGATTAATTCAATGGCAAAGATTAAAGTTTGATGTAAATACAAATTACATATGAAAACCCCCCAAAATAAAACATTTTTGGGGTACAAAACCCCCCTTCGGATGGTGCGATTCGTCTGGTTTTAGAACTCGTTCAAATAAATGGTACTTTACACAATTGTACAATATTTCATTATGATCGGACCTTTTTTCCGAGAGTTATCGTGCTTCTGGACATATATATATATATACATTTATACAAATTTTAACGAATGGTGTTTTTGGCATCTGGGGACCTCAAAATGAAAAGTTATCATGGTCTCGGGCTTAAGTTTTACCATGCGACCTACGGTAATAGCTTCTTCCCTACAGGGGAAATTCGCTAAAATGTTAAAACAAATATTTTACTAATCTTTTATATATTTGTAATAATTTTAAAAATAACCGCCGTACGGTGTGTCTGTTTCGTGTGTTGCCGTCTTGCGTTGTTCGCTAGTTTCCCCTTCCTTTAGGGGGAAACTGATGACACTTTAAGGGAGTATCGTACTTGTTAGTGTTTATTTATTCATGTCTTTGTTTCTTCGGTAACTTAAATTGTATTTTCCTCAAACTGCATTGAAAACAGTTATTTTTGACCAACGAGCTTAATACATCCAGAGTGCGCAAGCACATGTTAATCTCCAGTAAAAAATGAAGCCTACATGCTGGCCGCCATTTTCCCTCTGCACCCTCCGTGGGTATGGTAACCCAACTAACCACAGACTATAAAATTATGTAATCTGCAACTTATGGACAACCGTTTTCCAAAGAGGAAACAATAAACAGTTGTCATAAACACCATATATTATATTTAAAGTATTTTTAAGATTATTTTATTATTATTATTATTTTTCTTTTTTAACCTCAACTGCCCGCCACCATAGGCTATTGGCCTGACCTGGCTATTGGCTGATTGGCCTATTGATTTAAATCGTTCTTTAATACGTAACACAAGGCAGGCAAATTAATACCTTCTTTTAAATACCATTGTTATGTCAAACACATTTCTGTTCAATGATATGATCATTGATTATTGATCACAAATATGTTTGACATAAAAATTGTATTTAAAATAAGATATTTATTGTTCTTCCTTGTGTTATATCGTCGTTAAAGAAACATAAGGGCGTACCTGCAAAATTTCCATTAGGAGTTAAGACTGCCATGACGCTAATCTCGATGCGCTCTATTCAATAAACGAACTGGCGTATCTGTATCTCTTACCGTTGTGGAGAAAGACTTCTCTATACTCGGTCGAGACTAACATTTTTCACACAACTACAAGAGAGATACAGGCGTATCTTAAGTTAAACAACTTTTTGATTAGCAGATTACGTGTTACGTGTGTTTATCTTAAGTTACGCCCATAAGTCTCATGAGTTATTCCATATTGTTTCAAGAGACGTCATACTGGCATAAGTAAAGATACGCTTGTATGTTTCTTGACTTCATGCACATTTTGATCAATAAATATTATGCATATTATATAGTATACAACTACATATAAATATACATTATACATAGTATACACCCATATCATCAACATCATCATTGTTAGTTGTTAAGGTGGCAGTACCATCATTCGTTCGTCCTGACACGAATTAGGTTGGCAGCACTTGCAAAACAAATAAACATAACCTCACTTTGTAGTTGTTCAGTTGTGGTTTTAGCCGACGGTGAAGTGTTATTGCTACAGTGAATTGTTTCAAGATAGTGTGTTACTAGTGTGTTTTTGGGTTTAGAACGTTGACACTCAATAGGTGGACTGAAAGAACAGAATGACGTAAGTACACACCTTTCCTGTGTTCACCTTTTATGTGATTTGTTTATAAAAATATCCTCTGGTGAGGCTTCACTTTCTCACCACAGATGAGAGCTCTAGATATACTGTATTAAGCTTGTTGCTTTCGGCGTAATCACTTTTTAAAATGCAAGGGATAGAAGCGAGAGCACTTATATATAAGCCCTGTGCTGCTGATTGATGAAATAAATTTAACTACTAAATACACTGTTACGAAAACTTAGAAGAAATGAGGTGTAAACGTATACAGTCCACATTATTTTTTTCCAACGTTAGTGGCATTTTTGTTATAAGTACACAAACGTTTTTAAGGGAAAGCGGCCCAAACCACTCAAACTGTAATGCGTAAACATGCTTTTATTACTAAAGCAGCTGATCGATTGTTGTTTATTCACAACCATATGTTAAAACCGTATTATTGCCTTTATTGTGCCATTCCGCAGTGAGATGAAAAGTATCGTTCATAACTCGTCCGAAAAGTGTTTCCGCCGGTGCTTGATGAAATTATTTCCGTGTTCGGCTCCCCTTCACTGCGAACTTTGATCATTCACCGTAAAATACCACTTTCGGTACTTGCAATGAAATATACTACTGACATATTGGTACCTAAACAAGTTTTAAATGTTAACTTTTAGTATAAACTTTGTTTGGCTATGTAATTTTGACCTTAAATGCCAATTTTAATATATTAAAACCCCCACGAAAATATAAAAAAGCGGATGCATTTTTGATACTGACAACCACTTTAAACCGTAATAGCGGGAATTCACATTATATAAAATAATAATGGAATTTCAAAATTGATTTACATTTTCGAATGAGAATCCAGCTAAATTTGCAACTCCGAAATACCACAGTAGCGATAACAAAGCACCGCTCCAACGCTAGTTTTTCTCTTGTTATTATAAATCGACATCAATTATTGAATTTGGAACTGCTCTCAGCAAAACAATCCATTTCAATAATTAAAACTTGCGGTGGCTTTTGGCCCTACCTCGGGAGATGATCCATATTAACTGAACCTTGTTTATCCAACAGAATGAATATACTGCATTTTTACCATCGCATATAATAAAAGGTTTTCTTTTCAGCCTAAACAATTAGTTTTTTCTCGTTACCGTAGAGTAAATATGTCGAGTGTTGTTTTTGTTATTCCCATTTATTAATTTATTTTATTTTGGTATCACGCTATTGCCGTGGTGAATGCTACTGTAAGGCCTCAATGACGATAAGTTTTAGTTCTCGATGAAAAACTCCGTTAATTTATAATACACTAGAACAATCCTCTTATGAGGCGCCACCAGTGTCTCCAAGTAAAACGTTTTCCCCACCTGATTCCACGAAAATTCCCACCACCAAAAATACCAAATTTCCCCACCATTCCCAACCCAAATTTCCCCTAAACTTCCTAAATACCTCGAAAAAATAACAAAATGAAATGCTAAGTTCTATATTAAACATGTACAAAATATCACTTGGTAAACCTGATTATTTCAGTTTCTGAGAATGAGCAGCAAACACTGAACCACTGCGTAAGACGCCGACGCAACTAGGACTATTTTAAGGCGAAAATGAATGAATAATGAGTGTATATATAATGGGGGAGATGCCTTGTGTAGCCTCGTTACTGTCTAATACCGACTGATTCTTTAGCCAGGTTCATTAAACAATATTTTGTTGTCAAATGAAGGGTCACGATGTTATTATTATAAATAATGATATTATATATTTATAACTGCGTATGCGTCAGTAGTCAGTGTAAATCCCAGTAACCATTCTAAAGCACAGAAATTAGTGTAAATCACAGGAATTCAAACCGCTCGATTTGACCACAGTGCATAACCAGTCAGTTCTGATTCATACATAATCGACTAAATGAAAAATCCCCACTTTTTCCCCAAACAAACTGAAATCTCCACACAATTCCCCACCTATGTTTTATAGGTCTAAAAATCCCCAATGACGGTAAAAATCCCCACACCTGAAGAAACTGCAGGTGACGTAGCATCCGGATCTTAAACTTCTTGAAAATGTTCGTTCGTACACTTTCGCGACCAATGTCAGAAACATAAACCTGGTTTCTTTCTCATTTGAACTGTGTGAAACTTGTTTTAGTTGAATTGATAATCGTTTAGCGTTTACTGTAAAGGATGAAACCTTCTCGAGTTTCACTTTAGAACGCAGTATAGTAAACCTTACAGAGTTGAGTTACATAAGTATTTAATAGGTATGTATATATTTCTAAATACAGTAAATTTACTCTATCAAAATTAACTTCAGTGTTTATACACTTAAAACGTAGACTTGTTACAAGTATAAAATATACGTGTATTTAAAATATTAAATTTTACTTCGACCGTTTCAGTTATCTAAAAACAGAAAGGTCTGGTAAGATACTTATTAGAATGGGAAGTAAGTGTTATGAAAAACTCTTAAGAGGCGCTAAAAGCTTCCATAAAGTGGAAGAAGCTACAAAGGAATTGGTGATTAGAGAACTTTACCAACGACTCCCGGTTTTATGTCGCCTGTGTGGACTGCGTTATTTAGAACTCGGAGTAATTTGCGGCTCCTTCATAAAATATGGAGTTTCTGGCATCACTGAAGCGTAGTTGTAGCACTAGCATTGACCCGCGACTTCGTTCACACAAAAATCCCATACGACTAAACTCCTCATTAGATATAGAGAAGTTATGCGAATTCAATTTGTTTAGAGTCAAGATATTTTTTGTTCGGTCATATTCTTAAAACAAAAAAAATATCAAAGTGTGTCCAGTAAAACGTCCCGTAATAAAGGTGTTGTTCTTTAATTCCAATCCGATTTGTTGCAATACATATTTTAAGGTTTAAGGAAGGAGCTAATATAATGAATGTTACAGTATTTTATTCTGTAGTGTAAAAATCTCCGGCGTTTTGTAGAATAATACGTCTCACGATCAAGTTTTAGCTGACTTCTAGTTCGCGAGGAAGAACAATTTTATATTTTTTAATCAGCCACTACTACAAATTCAGTTTTGTGAAATTGTGGTATTTATATTAGTCGCTTTTAAAAGTAAAACGAGATCGCACGCAGCACGCTGACGTGAGGGAATTGAATATCCGCATTAAAATTTTAAACAGATCAAATAAAGGGTTTAAACTAACACTGGTTACATTTTTTTAATTGAAAAATGTTATTTTTTGGCTGTTCTGATGTTCCTGGTTATATTTAAATTCACTAATAGGATACCAATGTTGTACATTATAAAGTTAGAAGGAGGTATATTCGGGATAACAAGTTGGTATAGGGGTATTGGGGGTGATAAAACGATATTAAGATATGAAAAACAGCCTTTTCCACTGTAAAATCACTATAAGACAACGTACTGTATTTTGACAATTAACATTTTCTTTAATAACTCGGTAAGTACTTGTGCTAGAATGATGAGGGAGGGCTTACAATCTTTGGCTCTTTACGTACAATAATTTAATGTACAAGTGTACATTTGTGGCCTTTTTGGGCCCAAAATCTCAAAATTATAAAACTTAAAATCCCCAAAAAATGGGGTTAGAGTTTTCCGATTGTTTTGCCTAACGAACTTGTCCAACTGATTATAAAAAAGGAATGTCTCTACCAAATTTAAAGTAAATCGGACAAAAATTGTGACCTCTAGAGTGCGAATACATATATATATATAGTTTACATATACATACAGTTTTTAGCGAACCCCCAGAAAGTGTTCAGGGGGTCACGTTAGGAACTTCTATGGTGGTCCCGAACTTAAGTTTCACCGTGCGGGTCATGCTAATAGTTCACTTTTCCAAAGGAAATTCACTAATAAGCTGTATTAGAAACTGATACATGATTTCTTCCATCAATCAGCAACCAGTAGGCAGGCCTTCGTATAGCTTATAATTGTTACTAAATACTCTATACTTTACACGTCCATATTTTGTTTCAACCTGTCTAAAGAGGGCAAATTCACCTTCCTGACTCACAATTTATTTTAATAAAATAACAATGAACATCATAAGTATATATATGCTACTCATTTACTATGTTGCATCAGAGTACATTCGTTCGGGAAGAAGTAATTGTCTATTTCCCGTGGGTTTACGGGGGAATCAGGGAACGTCAAGTCGAGTATTTTCAACGGTAACTCAAAGTCAGAGATCATAACAATGTACAGGAGGCGGAAGTAAAAAGTATTGAAAACAGAGTTTAATAAGCTTTGATGCTTGTTAGTTTATCGTCTGATGTTATTGCATAGCTTCTAAAACCCTTTTATTTTTACAGTATTGGAAGAAAACAATTTATTAGATTTCCGGCAGCTGTAAGTAAAAACCTGCTGGTTTATATTTTCTATCATATATTTTTTCACAACCAATACACAGTTATTCGGCTCGTAGCACAATGAGTTTTTGCATGAATACTCCACACGTCGATTTAACATTCTCTGCCACTAATGCATATTATTCTGCCCATATTTTATATAGAAATTTACATATTGAATGAAAAGACTTATCTTTTTGTAAATTAGATAAATACAAAAAACGAGTTGTAAATTGGTTAAAAATATTGGAAATAAGAGATGAAAGTGACAGGTTATTATGGTATATTTACAGTTATTTATAGTATAACAGTTTTACATAAGAAAAATAACTAAAAACTCATTTATAATTTTTACTATCGTAATTATGTGAATTTACCGTTTATAGTATTCTCATTATTCAAAAAACTAGGTCAGTCTGACTAACTCAATTGATAATACAACTTTTGTGTTGAAACCCCCATCCTCAATTTCATCTTATATAAAGTACCACAAGAAAAGGTTAGATTTTTTAAAGTTGTTTAACCAAAAATGCATTTCCTTTCCAAACACCATTAACTGTTTTTATTGCGGACTCGTCCCCACTCAACACTTAAGTGGGGGCTTATTTCTCAAGGTAAATGGATACATGTTGTAACTATTTACGGAAATACAAATTTGTTTTGATTTGATTGGCATTTTTTTACCATGTCCCTTTTGACAATCCAAATATTCACCTAGCAGCTCATTGCTGAGTACATTTTACGGAAGCTCCAAATCAGTGCAAGCGACATCTTTACAGTTTTGCTGGTAGTTATGGCGTGTAGTTATGGCGTAAGTCGCACCAAATTAAGGACTAATGCCATTCACCTCAAGATGGGTAGTGTCAGATAAGATAAACGCATGTCTCTCATACAGTATCAATTTTTCACAGTAATTGTCCAATTATCGTGAACACCAAAAAAAATTTGTTCCTAAACAAAAGTGCAAAAGTGGAAAGTGCACCTTCGCCATCCTCATGGAGACATAACGAAAAGCCGGTGCCAAGGTAAAACTATCTGAATATCAATTTTAGCAAATTTCCCGTAGACCCATGGTAAGACCCAGTCCCGGGACCATGATAACTTTTCGTTTTTAGGTCCCTAGATGCTAAAAACACCATTAGTTCAAAGAACGTATACTTACCCTCTACTGCGTAAGTAATACCTTTGTATTCATTCTGAATGGCATGATTTTCTAATGAGGGAATATTGCGGTAAAATACCTTTGTGCCAAAATTCATCAAATTTGATACATAACAGGTAGATACATAAAAATGTGTTCATTCTCCTGAATATAGAATTTAAAAACAGTAGACGAATAGTGCAAATTCAAAATATTGTTTTATACCCTCTATTAGCGATAGTCACTGGAATAACTCTAAAACCGTATTTCAACAGGCTCTTTTTTATAGTAAAATAATTTTCCACAAAACCTTTATTGTTTAAAAATATTTAAAGGCGCCTATTTTCCAAGTTGCATGCTTGTTATTCTGCTCTACGCCCTACTGTATGAGATCTTATGTAGTACCGAGAAAGTACACAAACTCGTTTACAAATTTACCTGTTCCTGGACAATATCTGTCTAGGGTTCAAATTAAACATTGTGTTAACTGCTTATCGGAGAGTTCTTAGATTCCGGTTCCAGAATAGTATATTTTAATTAAAGCCGTTAAAGTATTATGTGGAATCCGCAGGAAACGGGAAGTCAATGAAGGGGTTTTAATCTTCAGCTGGCAGCAAAGGTATTGGAAACTGATGTTCCTACTTCTTACCTGGAGTTGCAAGCTCGCCGGTTTACTGCGCGTTCGTCATGGCAATCACGTCCCAATCTACTTACAAGTTCCAACTCGCTTTGTCTCGAAACTTTAATTAAATTTCCACCTTGCCGATGAATTGAGATGTGTATTTTGTTGTGACAACGGAATCGACCTTTTTCGTGTGGTCGGAGAAACAATAGAGTATAGACTGGTAATTAACATCGGTTTTGGATGATGACAGTTTAGTTTGTTTTAGTTAATAGAATAATTAGCACAATGGGCCGATGCCGTGTAGATAGATAAATGAAGAAAAGTTGAGTATTACCACATTTTGGAAACTACATACGATATCACTTCTCTACAATGATAGACAATATTTGCAGCTCCCGAGTTTGCAGAGTGTAATAATTATAAGGCAAACAGTAATTTCCAATCATTGTATCACGCTGCTGTTGTTGCATTGGGAATTGTTAAAATTAAAACTAAACCTAGCCTACTGAAAACCGATCAAATGATTTATATGTGAGTAAAAATATCTTAACTCTGAAACGGTCTATAACTAAATCTCAGTAACTGAATAATTTAAATACCTATATTTGAATGCAATTAATAATTACAGAACAATTAGCACATTTATTAAATCATTCCACGATACAATATGTATGATATAAGACTTAAAATATTGTTAAAACCTTTTTTATTCATTCGTGGTGATGGTGAGATTATTTTTAAGAACTCATTGCGGGTATTTTCCATCACTGATTACTAAATCACAGTTTCACGATGAGAACATGTGAGTAAAACTATTTTAACTCTGAAACTATATAAACTATTTGATAACTAAAACTCAGTAACTGAATAATTTGAATATTTTACCTATATTTAAATACAATTAATAATTACAGTTACAACTAATAATCAATATATTAATTTGCACATGTATTATATCATACCACCCCACAATATGTATGATTATGATATAGGACTTAAAATATTGTTGAAACGTTTTTATTCATTCTTGGTGATGGTGAGTTTATTTTTTTAAGAGATTATTGCGGGTAATTTCCATCACTGATTACTAAATCACAATTTCACGATGAGAACATAACTAAATTTGTAGCACAATCCTAAAGAAAGCTGGAAAAAATCACAGAGAAGCTATAACAGAGAACTGTAATTTTGGTATTGTCTGGGTAATCTTTTCACCTGAGAATTAGTGGGACTATCCAAGCAAATCTGGAAAAATTCATAGAAATTCTAAAACAGATAACCGTAATTTTGGTATAGTCTGGATAATCATTTCTCTGGAAGACGGGATCAGATTACAGATTCCGAAACGTCATTAAACGTTATTATATTAATCAGTGATAGGAAATGTGTGCAACAATTTCCTAAATAACTTGTTACAAAATTACTCGCCATTATGTCGGAGGACTGACTGAAAGAACACACACTGATTCAATAGGCTAGTTACAATTTCAACCGTAGTGGAATCAAAACAAAAATGTTGCCTAGAAATTTATCAAAGCCGTGGGTGGCCTCGCATAAAGTATAAGATTAAATGAAACTCAAACAAATCTGAATTTAGGTCAATTACTTGTTTCCGTCATCCTGCAAACTTAAGCCTAATTCTAAGAAAATAAATAATATATGTCTTTATTAATTATGCACGGCTGTTTGTTTGCATTGAAATAATCACGTAGGGTTGTCTCACTTGAACAAAATAATATAGAATTTTAAAAATATTTAAAAACTTGATTAAAGTGAAGTCTAGTAGGATCTCCTTTAACACCAAATGACTTCCTGTTACTGTTCCTGTTCCTGTTCTTCCGTACTAATAATGGAATCTTTCGGGTAGTTTTCTTAGAAGACTAACTAGTCTAGATTCTTAAATATAATGTACAGTATAAATAGGTACAAGGAACCACATATAATCATACCAAATGTAGCGCTCCGAGCTTATCTATAAATGGGTAGATACACATTTGGGAGTTACACATGCGGCCTTATATATGTTAAATGCATAACAATTTAGTTTCCGAGTTCAACAACAAATCATTACACCCTGTTAAAACATCATTTACCATCTCGATTACGTTATATTGCAACATGATGAGAGAACGGGTGATAAGCAGTAAACAATGATGAAGTACTTGGTCCGACAACTTTGTAGGCGCTTAATCTTTCCTCGCGAAAAATGGAGCTCAGGGGGAAATATAAGAGAGCGAAAATGTATTGTTACACGTACGGACGAGGCAGCAACGAGGATTCAAAATTAAAAGAGAAGAAAATCCTCTTTGTTGCTTTACATCTCAGAAAAGAGATAATATTTCTAACGTTAACAAAGATGAGTTCTGTATTAGCTATTATTACATTTTATAAATTATTCAATATTAATAACAGCAGTCATCCTTGTGTTCGTATTCCTTGATGTTGTTTTATACTTCCACACCGCCCGTTCCAACCACTAAGCTTTATCGCGGCAGTGCTTTTAAACGTCCAGCTGCAACGTCTTATATTGCATTGTAATTATGAAAGGGTAACTTGGCATACCATAACAGAGTATAGGTTCGGGAAGTAAATTCAGGGGAGCATCTATAAAACTGTCCATTATGAATTAGTTTACCCTTAACTTGTTTTTTAGTGAATAACTTCAAGGGAACTGTTATTGTGGTCGAATGTCCCGAGATATTTCTAAACAGAGATGAATATTAGCTGTACTCGATGGGAATAATTTGTAAATATTGGAAAAAATCACTAATTCTCAAAATTTAACATTTAATTAACTGTTATAAATTAAAATTTCTCAGTGTTAAGCACACACAAGCAACAGTTAACATACTATCATGCCACTATCTATCGTAAACTGTCTTACATTTAAAACCTCCTTAATCAGTATTTTACTAGGCGTACGATCAGTCTTCCCGCAAGAGGTGGAACGAACGTCAAACAACCGTTTTCACATTACATTAACAAATAAGACAAATTGGTACATGCCAAATGGAAATTCTTTTTCCAAAACTAAACCCATGTCAAATTTTTAATAAAAAGTGCTTCACGTAAAGTGCTGAACAGATTTATTTGTACATAACATGCTATGTATACCTTATATCATGATGGGTACTAACCATCTTCACTCAATGCTAAAAAGCATATTTTATGCAACAGGGCCGGCACAAACACTTTTGCCGCCCTACCCCTTCCGCCTCTCACCAACACAACAACTATAAATACCATGCCAAACGCACACCTCTAAATATTCATTTCTGATTTTACAAACTGTACTCTTACACATAATATGGCATGTGTTATACTGTTCCATCATAATAAAATCTTTGATCATATTCGTGCATCTTCAGGTTTCAATATTTCTAAATAGTTTTGACTTTGTATACTATATAAGACATAATACAATATATAATACATTACTTTTGCATAGTTTTGATACGGTTAAGATAAAACTCAAATACACATTCGATTTGTCAAGGTAGGTTATTCAATTTAACATGATAAACAAAAGTATATAAACTGAAATTTTAATCAATTTTAAACTAAATTTGGATTTAGTAAGTAAATGAGGCTTTTAACATGTCGAAGTGTAAGAGTTCGTTCACTTAACATTAAAGGTTCTACTCGGTATACCGTTCATCCTACAGGGATCTCGCAGAAATCAAACAATGTTTCGTTTTTGCCGCCTTAAGCAGTTGCCTAATGGGTGAGCCCGCCCTGCATGTAGCATTGTTTGCATGGATAAATTAATAACAAACAGAAAATGTTCAAAATATGTTGCCATTATATGAACAATGGTATTTTTAAAACAACAAAGTTGGTGCCCTAAAGGACGGATTTGTTTTTGTATTCGAACCCGTCATTTTCATTGGGCTGGACACGCATATGCAGAGTTTGCAGACGATCAGTGCAGTAGTTTTGAACGTACTGCGCAACTCAGCCACTCACCTCTTGTAATCCCAAACACCCTTTTTATTATTTTTCCGTTCATTCAATTAGAGAGGGTTTTGTTTCTGAGTGCTACTTTTATATTATTCTAGTTGCCAATGAATATGAACCAACTATGGTGTGGAATCCGCAGGAAACGGGAAGTCAAGGAAGGGGGTTTAATCTTCAGCTGGCAGCAAAGGTATTGGAAACTGATGTTCTTATTTCTTACCTGGAGTTGCGAGCTCGCCGGTTTACTGCGCGTTCGTCATGGCAATCACGTCCCAATCTACTTACAAGTTCCAACTCGCTTTGTCTCGAAACTTTAATTAAATTTCCACCTTGCCGATGAATTGAGATGTGTATTTTGTTATGACAACGGAATCGACCTTTTTCGTGTGGTCGGAGAAACAATAGAGTATAGACTGGTAATTAACATCGGTTTTAGATGATGACAGTTTAGTTTGTTTTAGTTAATAGAATAATTAGCATAATGGGCCGATGCCGTGTAGATAGATAAATGAAGAAAAGTTGAGTATTACCACATTTTGGAAACTACATACGATATCACTTCTCTACAATGATAGACAATATTTGCAGCTCCCGAATTTGCAGAGTGTAATAATTATAAGGCAAACAGTAATTTCCAATCATTGTATCACGCTGCGGTTGTTTCATCAGAATTGTTAAAATTAAAACCAAACCTAGCCTACTGAAAACCGATCAAATGATTTATATGTGAGTAAAACTATCTTAACACTGAAATGGTCTATAACTAAATCTCAGTAACTGAATAATTTAAATACCTATATCTGAATGCAATTAATAATTACAAAACAATTTGCACATGTATTATATCATAACACTCTACAATATGTATCATGTAGAACTTAAAATATTCTTAACACTTTTTTTATTCATTCTTGGTGATGGTGAGTTTATTTTTTAAAGAATATATTGCGGGTATTTTCCATCACTGATTATTAAATCACAGTTTCACGATGAGAAAATAACTAAAATAGTAGCACAATCCAAGGGAAAATTGGAAAAATCACAGAAAAGCTAAAACGTACTGTAATTTTGGTATTGTCTGGGTATTCTTTTCACCTGAAGACGGGGTCAGATTCCAGATCTCGAAACTTTATTTTACTAATCAGAGATGAGAAAAGTGTGCAACAATATCTTAAACTAATTATTACAAAATTACTCGACATTATGTCGTAGGAGTGAAATAGCACACACTAATTCAATAGGTTGGTTAGAATACCAAACGTAGTGGAATCAAAAGAAAAATGTTGCGTCGAAATGTGTCAAAGCCGAGGCCACGCATAAAGTATAAGATTAAATGTAACCAAAAAAATCTGAATTTAGGTCAATCACTTGCCTCCACCCTCCTGTTACCTTAAATCTAAATTTAAGAAAATAAATAATACATGTCTTTGTTAATTATGCACAGTTGTTATTTGTTCGAATTGAAATAATGGCGTAGGGTAACTTCGCTTGGAAAAAAAAATCTATTATATACAATATTTAAAAGTTTTATTACAATTTTGAACAGTGATGTTTCCTTTAAAATCAAATTACTTCCCTTGGCAAATAATGGTATCTTTCGGGTAGTTTTCTTATAAGTCTAACTAGTCTTGTTTCTTACATATTATATCCAGTTAGAATAGCTTATCTATAAACGGGTAGATACACATTTGGGAGTTACACATGCGGTCTAATATATATTAGATTCATAACAATTTGGTTTCCAAGTTCAACAATAAATCATTACCCCCTATTAAAACATCATTAATTATAACAATTACGTTATATTGCAACATGATGAGAGAACGGGTGATAAGCAGTAAACATGATGAAGTACTTGGTCCGACAACTTTGTAGGCGCTTAATCTTTCCTCGCGAAAAATGGAGCTCAGGGGGAAATATAAGAGAGCGAAAATGTATTGTTACACGTACGAACGAGGCAGTAGCGTGGATTCAAAATTAAAAGAGGAGAAAATCCTCTTTGTTGCTTTACATCTCAGAAAAGAGATAATATTTCTTACGTTAACTAAGATGAGTTCTGTATTAGCTATTATTAAAAGTTGTAAAGTATTCAATATTAATAACAGTAGTAATCCTTGTGTTCGTATTCCTTAATGTTGTTTTATACTTCCACTCCGCCCGTTCCAACCACTAAGCTTTGTCGCTGCAGTGCCAGTGCTTTTAAACGTTCAACTGGAATGTCTTATATTGCATTGTAATTATGAAAGGGTAACTTGGCATACCATAACAGAGTATAGGTTCGGGAAGTAAATTCAGGGGAGCATCTATAAAACTGTCCATTATGAATTAGTTTACCCTTAACTTGTTTTTTAGTGAATAACTTCAAGGGAACTGTTATTGTGGTCGAATGTCCCGAGATATTTCTAAACAGAGATGAATATTAGCTGTACTCGATGGGAATAATTTGTAAATATTGGAAAAAATCACTAATTCTCAAAATTTAACATTTGAATAACTTTTTTAATTAAAATTTCTTGGTGTTAAGCACATACAAGTGACAGTTAACATACTATCATGCCACTATCTATCGTAAACTTTCCTAAATTTAAAACCTCCTTAATCAGTGTTTTACTAGGCGTACGATCAGTCTTCCTGCAAGAGGTGGGACGAACATCAAACAACCGTTTTGACATTATATTAACAAATAAGAAAAATTGGTACATGCCAAATGGAAATTCTTTTTCCAGATCTAAACCTATGTCAATTGTAAATCAAAAGTACTTCAAGCAAAGTGCTGAACAGATTTATTGTACATAACATGCAATGTATACCTTATATCATTGTGGGTACTAACCATAAACCATATGGGTTCTCATCTCAAAACTGTGATTTAGTAATCAGTGATGGAAAATACTCGCAATAACGTCTTTAAAAAATAATATCACCATCACCAAGAATGAATAAATAAATATTTAACAATATTTTAAATCTTATATCATACATATTGTAGAGTGTTATGATATAATACATGTGCAAATTGTTTTGTAATTAATTATTAACTGCATTAAAATATACGTAATTAAATTATTCAGTTACTGGGATTTTTTTATAGACCGTTTTAGAGTTAGGATAGTTTTACTCACATATAAATCATTTGATCGGTTTTCAGTAGGCTAGGTTTAGTTTTAATTTTAACAATTCTGATGAAACAACCGCAGCGTGATACAATGATTGGAAATTACTGTTTGCCTTATAATTATTACACTCTGCAAACTCAGGAGCTGCAAATATTGTCTATCATTGTAGAGAAGTGGTATCGTCTGTAGTTTCTAAAATGTGGTAATACTGAACTTTTCTTCATTAATCTATCTACACGGCATCGGCCCATTGTGCTAATTATTCTATTAACTAAAACAAACTAAACTGTCATCATCCAAAACCGATGTTAATTACCAGTCTATACTCTATTGTTTCTCCGACCACACGAAAAAGGTCGATTCCGTTGTCACAACAAAATACACATCTCAATTCATCGGCAAGGTGGAAATTTAATTAAAGTTTCGAGACAAAGCGAGTTGGAACTTGTAAGTAGATTGGGACGTGATTGCCATGACGAACGCGCAGTAAACCGGCGAGCTCGCAACTCCAGGTAAGAAGTCGGAACATCAGTTTCCAATACCTTTGCTGCCAGCTAAAGATTAAACCCCCTTCCTTGACTTCCCGTTTCCTGCGGATTCCACACCATAGTTGGTTCATATTCATTGGCAACTAGAATAATATAAAAATAGCACTCAGAAACAAATGTCTCTCTAATTGAATGAACGGAGAAATAATAAAAAGGGTGTTTGAGATTACAAGGGGTGAGTGGATGAGAGGGGGTGAGTGGCTGAGAGGGGGTGAGTGGCTGAGAGGGGGTGAGTGGCTGAGAGGGGGTGAGTGGCTTAGAGGGGGTTAGTGGCTCAGTAGGTTCAAAACAGCTGGACTGATCGTCTGCAAACTTTGCATATGCGTGTCCAACCTAATTAAAATGACGGGTTCGAATACAAAAACAAATCCGTCCATCAGGACTCCAATGTTCATATAATGGCAACATATGTTGAACATTTTATGTTTGTTATTAATTTATCCATGCAGGTAATGCTACATGCAGGGCGGGCTCACCCATTAGGCAACTGCCTAGGGTGGCAAGTACGAAACATTGTTTGATTTCTGCGAGTTCCCTGTAGAGAGAACGGTATACCGAGTAGAACCTTTATTGTTAAGTGAATGAACTCTTACACTTCGATACGTTAAAAGCCTCATTTACTTTCAAAATCCAAATTTAGTTTAAAATTTCAGTTGATATACTTTCGTTTATTATGTTAAATTGAATAAACTACCTTCACAAGAATGTGTATTTGAGCTTTATTTTAACCGTTTCAAAACTATGCCAAAGTAATGTAACTGTCTTGTATGGTATAAAAAGTCAAAAACATTTAGAAATATTGCATCCTGAGGTTGCACGATTTTTATCAAAGCTTTTACTATGATGGAACAGTATAACACATGCCATATTAGTGTAAGAGTACAGATTGTGAGCAGAGAAGAATATTTAGAGGTGATTTCTGGGCATGGTATTTTTAGAGTTGTGTTGGTGAGAGGCGGAAGGGGTAGGGTGGCAAAAGTGTTTGTACCGGCCCTGTTGCGGCTGATATCCAATTGCACCGGCGGTCAAAGGAATTTCCAAGGGTCAAAATATTCCTCCGTCCGAAAAGTGTCTAATTGCACCGGTGGTCAAAATCTACCTACCCCACTTATCCCCGCTGCAAATTCCTTCGACCGCAGGAGCCGGTGCAATTGGAAGGCTTTCTCCCTTCCCCACCCCACTACATTTATCTTCAAACATAGTGGCATGCTTTCTTATGTATTTGTAACTAGGTTTATAAGTGTTTAACAATTTCGTAATGGAATATTTTATCAAACACTTGCCGATGGTTCCTTGCCACATACTAATGGTAGACCACAGCAAGTTCTAGCTAATAAATATGGTAACTATGTAATTAATGTTTAATTTTGTGTTTGTCCGTGGCAACACTAACATCTTTACATTGCAAAATAAATTTTACCAGGAATGAGGCTATACCTTTACTCTAACCTAACCTAACCTAACCTAACCTAACCTAACTTAACCTAACCTAACCTAACCTAATCTACTGTACTGGGCATCCGGTCTGGTTGGCACTTTCTTTTATGTAATAGTTATTTCTACAATCTCTATATTTTAACCTTTAGTCTTATACTTAGTTGAATAAAAAAAATCGTCTTAATTTAGATTGACAGCCGGTGCAATTGGAACACCCCCCAAAAGGCGCTCCGGTGCAACTGGACACATCAGTTTGGGGCTGATCCCTGACCACCGGTGCAATTGGACATCTCCCCCTGTTGCATAGAATATGCTTTTTAGCATTGAGGGGGGTTAACATTTGGGGGGGTTCACATTTAATTTTCATTAGAATCAAATTTTACTTTTCACCATTGGATTCAGCTTAAAATAATAAACAATTTCATCCATATAGAAGAAACTTGGTATGTGACTCCACCTTGATGGATATTATTGATATTTTCATATAGCCCATTATTTTTTATTAAGAGATATATAAAATATTAATTATTCTCTATAAGAATAAAATTGGGGATGAGTAAGCAGGTTTGCTGCAACAAGGAACTCAAGATGGTTAATCTATCGATATGAAGATTGTTTTAATTATAATTGGATTCAAGTTGAGGATCCAAACCAAAGTTTATTATTACTTTATTTTTGACGGTCAACATCATTTCACGAAAGTATAATCTTTAAACGTAGACAAAACTAATGTATGGAAATTAGATATCAAAATAGAACATAATGAATTCAAACTAATGATTTGGAAACTAGATATCAAAATAGAACATAACTAATTCAAATAGAGTAGAATTTATGTATAAAAGAATAATATTTATAACAAAATAGAACATAATTAACTCAAATAGAGCAGAATTTATGTTTAGCAAAAATATTTATAACCAGACAATACGCAACAATTATTATAAGATTGTGTACAAATGATTTTGGACATTAGGTCGGCACAAAGTAGACATTAAAGCTAGTCACACAAATACTGTTTGCTTGCTAAACACTCTCGTGGCTCCGACAACAGTCGCTCCCCTCACACTCAGCAACGATATAATCCATATTCACGAATGGAAATAACACACTGCAAATAACAGCGGAGGGGCTGCAAACGCACAGCCGCTTTTTCGTAGTTCTGTGTCCAAGTATTGTACCTTCAACTAAATGTTATTTGTTATTTTATCGTTCAATACGATTGTTTTTATTCCCCAAGTAAATCAAAAACTCTAAATGTATGTGTTAGTAAATGTGCTATGGAAAAGTGAACTATTAGCATGACCCGCACGGTGAAACTTAAGCCCTTGACCACCATAGAAGTTCCGAACGTTACCCCCTGAACGTTTTGGGGGATCGTTAAATAGTATATAAGGCAAAAGTTGTAAGCCCTCTCTCATCATACTAGCACCAATATTTACCGAGTTATTAAAGAAAATATATATTGACTAAACACAGTACGTTGTCTTATGGGGATTTTATTAGGCACGATAACTTTCGTAAAAAAATCCCATCTTGATGAAATTTTGTATAAACGTGTAAAGCAGCGTCTACTTTCATGAGTTCGAAAACCAGCAGACAGGTCACACCATTTTAAAGGGGATTTTGTACTCAAAATGCGTTTTTCGAACTTTTTTCATATCATTATTTTTAAACCCATAATTTTTGTTTGCACCATTGAATTAAGCTTAAAAACAAACTATTTATTAGTTTTGATTACTGCTTTATGTCAGTCGGGAACTGGTTAATATTTAGAGCTCTCATCTGTAGTAAACAAGTAAAATCTACATGGCCAACCGCCATTTTCCCTTCTGTCCCCTCTGCTTCCACGGCAACCAACATGACAACCAATCAAATACTCTCTTAAAAAGGTATATTTTTTTAAAAAAGTTAAAAAGAATTTTTGTTAGCTGATAAACATATATCTTGGAAGAGAGGATTTGATTGGTTACCTGAGGATGGCGGTCAGCATGTAGGCTTCACAACCCAGCACGTAGGCTGTAGCATGTAGGCATGTAGGCGGTCAGCATGTAGGCTTCACATCCCAGCACGTAGGCTGTAGCATGTAGGCATGTAGGCTTCACATCCCAGCACGTAGGCTGTAGCATGTAGGCGTGTAGGCGGTCAGCATGTAGGCTTCACAACCCAGCACGTAGGCTGTAGCATGTAGGCGTGTAGGCGGTCAGCATGTAGGCTTCACAACCCAGCACGTAGGCTGTAGCATGTAGGCATGTAGGCGGTCAGCATGTAGGCTTCACATCCCAGCACGTAGGCTGTAACATGTAGGCGTGTAGGCGGTCAGCATGTAGGCTTCACAACCCAGCACGTAGGCTGTAGCATGTAGGCGTGTAGGCGGTCAGCATGTAGGCGGTCAGCATGTAGGCTTCACAACCCAGCACGTGGGCTGTAGCATGTAGGCGTGTAGGCGGTCAGCATGTAGGCTTCGCAACCCAGCACGTAGGCTGTAGCATGTAGGCATGTAGGCGGTCAGCATGTAGGCTTCACATCCCAGCACGTAGGCTGTAACATGTAGGCGTGTAGGCGGTCAGCATGTAGGCTTCACAACCCAGCACGTAGGCTGTAGCATGTAGGCGTGTAGGCGGTCAGCATGTAGGCGGTCAGCATGTAGGCGGTCAGCATGTAGGCTTCACAACCCAGCACGTAGGCTGTAGCATGTAGGCATGTAGGCGGTCAGCATGTAGGCTTCACATCCCAGCACGTAGGCTGTAGCATGTAGGCATGTAGTCGGTCAGCATGTAGGCTTTACAACCCAGCACGTAGGCTGTAGCATGTAGGCATGTAGGCGGTCAGCATGTAGGCTTCACATCCCAGCACGTAGGCTGTAGCATGTAGGCATGTAGTCGGTCAGCATGTAGGCTTTACATCCCAGCACGTAGGCTGTAGCATGTAGGCATGTAGGCGGTCAGAATTTAGGCTTCACATCCCAGCACGTAGGCTGCAGCATGTAGGCATGTAGGCGGTCAGCATGTAGGCATGTAGGCGGTCAGCATGTAGGCTTCACATCCCACCACGTAGGGTGTAGCATGTAGGCATGTAGGCGGTCAGCATGTAGGCTTCACTTCCCAGCACGTAGGCTGTAGCATGTAGGCATGTAGGTGGTCAGCATGTAGGCTTCACATCCCAGCACGTAGGCTGTAGCATGTAGGCATGTAGTCGGTCAGCATGTAGGCTTTACATCCCAGCACGTAGGCTGTAGCATGTGGGCATGTAGGCGGTCAGCATGTAGGCTTCACTTCCCAGCACGTAGGCTGTAGCATGTAGGCATGCGGTCAGCATGTAGGTGTTTGTTATCCCAGACGAGAGCTCTAGATATATTAACCTCGTTGATATAGACCTGCTTGCTTCGGGTTGCTGATGTTAAATTAATTTACTTAAAATAGTTAATTTACTTAAAACAGCACTTTATGTTTAATGGCATTTTTTATGTTTGCTATTACGGGGTTAATTTATAAAACACATAGTTGTTTCAATTCCAGGCCCACAAGTCACTCAGTCTGAGGTTATAAGTCATTTAGCTTTTTTAACTAAATAGTTTATTGAATATCATAATACGTGTTGTTACAATTAACAGGATCCTATGGAATATATCCTGTTTTTTTAACTGACATGGAAAAACTTATTATTCACAACGAGGAGAGTTATTACGAAGTTGATCGTTGTTACAACTATCTGACTCTTTCTGGATTTGTTGTATTCACACCAACCATCTGTTGATACATATTGTTAAGAGGGATATCTCAAAAACGTAGGGACAGGATGTGAACACGAACATTGAATATATTAAAGTGTTAACTTGTAAAGGCATTAATACTGTAGAAATGCTAATAATTTAAGTCTCTGATCCCTCTAAGAAATCAAATCTGCGTCGTTGAGAGAAGAAATTCATTGTTAAGATATAGGGGAAGGGAACGGAATAGTTTAACAGATAGTTTAACTACCAATCTGAAGGGGATTTTAAAGAAGAATAACAAAGCTAATCTTTCCGTTATCAACACTATAAACAAGTAATACCTCAAATAAATATGATTCTGTTTTAACTTATCGTAGTTTAAATCATCCATTTTCTACAGTTATTAGATATTTACAAAAAATACTCATTCAATGTTGTGAATAAATGGGAGGAGTAATTACTTCCAGATTATTGTTCTTTTGAAATGATGCGTTAACTTTTATTATAGGACATGCGTGGCTTTAGAAAATGTATAATGTAAATGATTGCATTTCGACACTACGGAAGGGGCAGAACAGAGAGTTATTTAATCGGTAGACTATCCTTTAATAACGACGTTTAATTGAGTTATAAAGACAAGTCAAACTACCCGTCACTTCACACTTCGAGCTCTGCATGCAAAGTATGTATGTGAAATCAACTGGAAACATGGTTTAAATATAAGCCAAGTTCTAATCTCTCCAAGTTAAACGTTAAATATGTGAGCTACCACAAGCGTGAGGAGGATTTTGGTTATTCCGCATTCGAATCCAATAAGGAGAATACCAATACCTTATTTGACAGGCACGGGACAGTCTATTGTTTCTGTTGGTTTCGCTGTGGCGATGGAGGTCTATTAGTAACCCCCCCCCCCAACAACGATTACATAGGATTATCTGTATTAAGAGAGGTATTGTTGTCCAACTAGATTCATTGTGTATAGGAGTGAGTTTTTTTTAATTTTAATCGGTAGTATATGAAAGTTTATAACATTAACGTTTTAAATCTATTCTTTCATAAGAATGTCTATTCACGAAATCCTCTTGCTACCTCGTCGATACGGCCATAAAAAACAAAACATACATCAGTGATAGTAAGCCTTGTTAGTTAATATTGCGCGTTGTATATCGAGACTAAATGGTTCCAGTTCCTCCTCTAAAATAAAAAGCAAACAAAACATACTTCAGTGATAGTAAGCCTTGTTAGTTAATATTGCACGTTGTATATCGAGACTAAATGGTTCCAGTTCCTCCTCTAAAATAAAAAGCAAACAAAACATACTTCAGTGATAGTAAGCCTTGTTAGTTAATATTGCGCGTTGTATATCGAGACTACATGGTTCCAGTTCCTCCTCTAAAATAAAAAGCAAACAAAACATACTTCAGTGATAGTAAGCCTTGTTAGTTAATATTGCGCGTTGTATATCGAGACTACATGGTTCCAGTTCCTCCTCTAAAATAAAAAGCAAACAAAACATACTTCAGTGATAGTAAGCCTTGTTAGTTAATATTGCGCGTTGTATATCGAGACTAAATGGTTCCAGTTCCTCCTCTAAAATAAAAAGCAAACAAAACATACTTCAGTGATAGTAAGCCTTGTTAGTTAATATTGCGCGTTGTATATCGAGACTACATGGTTCCAGTTCCTCCTCTAAAATAAAAAGCAAACAAAACATACTTCAGTGATAGTAAGCCTTGTTAGTTAATATTGCGCGTTGTATATCGAGACTACATGGTTCCAGTTCCTCCTCTAAAATAAAAAGCAAACAAAACATACTTCAGTGATAGTAAGCCTTGTTAGTTAATATTGCGCGTTGTATATCGAGACTACATGGTTCCAGTTCCTCCTCTAAAATAAAAAGCAAACAAAACATACTTCAGTGATAGTAAGCCTTGTTAGTTAATATTGCGCGTTGTATATCGAGACTACATGGTTCCAGTTCCTCCTCTAAAATAAAAAGCAAACAAAACATACTTCAGTGATAGTAAGCCTTGTTAGTTAATATTGCGCGTTGTATATCGAGACTACATGGTTCCAGTTCCTCCTCTAAAATAAAAAGCAAACAAAACAAAAATTCAATTTTTTAAATATATTTTGTTATTGTTTATTCGAGCTATACAATAAGTGTTTAACAAAGATTGTTTTCGAAAGTTATTACCAAGTATAAGGAGGTAAAGCGGCTTAAGTCATCCATTTAAGTATTCCCTAATGAGCGTATCGCTTCAAACAGAATTTTAAGAACTTTCATTATTAAAAAAGTTTGAAAGGTGCAACTTTTCCAGACATTTTGTTTTTATCAGTTTTACATCGGATACAAATAATCAAATATACAATATTTAATAGTAAAACATGCATATATGCAGAATATATCCCCTCGGGTAGCTATATGTAGATCGATATATGTTAATTTTTTAGAAATTGGACATTTTTAACAATTAATTAATGGAAAACAAGTTTCATCACGCTTCAGGATCTGAATCTAATCCCGTCTTCAGATTAGAGGAATACCTATAACATAACAAAATTAGTGGCTCAGTCTTAGCGGAACATAATGCTATGTTCTAGGTAATCTTCTCACCAGAAGACGGGATCAGATTTTATATCCCAACACGTCATGAAACTTATTTTTCTCCCATCAGTGATGGAAAATGTCATGGCGTAATACTTCATTAAATAACACAATCTCACCATCACCAACAATGAATTTTAAACAAAGAATATTCTCATACATATCAAGCATTGTTATACAAATGTAATAAGTAAGAGGCAAAAGAGAAATGAAATGATATTCCACCAAACAGAAGTCTTGATCAGGGGAAAACAGCTCTACGAGATAACAAAAGAAAAGAAAACTTTGTACTCGAGCAGCTGAGTCTTGAAAACTTTCGAAGGTTTGGAAAATAGCAAATGCTAAACGTTTGGAACTCCTAACTCTTCTTATGTACTGCATACTCATCAAAACCCTAACTTGTGCAGCTATGAATTGGTGGTCAGGGTTGAATAATACAAAGTGAGGATTAAATTAATAATATTCCCTACTTTATTAAAGTCTGTACAGTACACAGCGCGGCATCAGTTTGCAGTTTTGCATCTTTCTAAATATTACCTCACTGAACTCTGTGTTATTATTCAATGTAATAATTTCACAGCTCTTTGTAATGTAATAATAAAGCTCTTTATATAGCTTTTGAGCCCAAATACGCTCTTATAGATTTACTCATGAATGCCGTTCCTGATGATATTTCACGTTCATTAAGTACAGATCACAGTAACAACAGAACGAGATAATGTCACTAGCTTATTAACAAAGATTAATATAGACAAAAGGTTTCTTACACGATACGATGATTGTTTTTCGGCCATCTTATAAGTACAATATACTCTCAGAAATCCGGACTATTTTGGCGGCCGGCCAGTCCGGATTTGGACAAATCCGGATTTCACGGAGGTGGGCATGAATCACCAATTCTGCCTTTATAGTGAACAATTATGGCTATATGTGCTTACGTTTACGTGCTAATACAAGAGTGAGCTTCCAGAACGAAGTGATGACTCATCGATAGGAGAAGACCCGAACGGAGCAGCGAACCGGAAACGTAAACAATAACAAACACAACCGAGGTTTGGCTTAGTGCGCCTAAAGATGCAAACCGCATGACATTTGTGTAATGCGGGATAATCGTGTGAAAACTGAAGGCGCTAAACCGTGAAATTCCGTTTTTCGTTTTTAAATGGAAGAAAAATAGTTTTTATAAATTATGATTATCGGTCCGGATAAGTGCGATCCGGATTTCTGAGAGTCTTCTGTATTGGGACATAATCAGCTGTGCCAGCAACCTAATGATCGTTGTAAAAATTGTTACTACATTCAAAAGATAGAGAAAGCTAACACCAAACTTTACAAATAATAGTACATATTCAGCTGACCAGCAAACTAATGATACTTGTACGAATAATAAGACACATTATGTTTGTATTCCTTTTTGTAGTCTAAACTTCTCAATAATTTATTTCTTGCTGGCGAAATGTTGGAGTATTTAAAAATATGGTTAGTAAAATTAAAAGTTTGCCATTGTTTTGTTTATCTGAGGATTGTTTGTTTTGTTAACATTATTAACAATTTTTTATTTCATCAAGGCCAACGAGATAACGAGGTATCCCAATACTGAAAACATGATAGTTAAAAAAATAGTATAATTCACTCAGTTAAAAATAATATTTAAAATACAAACTGTCGAATACCTTACGTTTCTTACGTTACATAATATAACTCGAAAGATTCAGCTGCCAAAAGATTCAGCTGCATGAGCATACTAAAATCCGTTATAAATGCAGGTGTATTTTCACTCTATTATTAGTGAATTTCCTTTGGAAAGTGAACTATCAGCATGACCCGCACGGTGAAACTTAAGCCCGGGACCACCATAGAAGTTCCTAACGTGACCCCCTTAACACGTTTTGCGGGGCGGTTCAAAATTTATATATATATATATATATAAATCTCACTATCTATTCGGCTATGTATATTGATTTTTCTTTAATAACTCGGTAAATATGTATGCTAGAATTACGAGAGAGGGATTATATATATATATACTCGGTATATATATACATATTATACCGAGCAAACATGTACTCACTCTAGCGGTCGCATTTTTTTTACAATTTACTTCAAATTTGGTTGGGAGGTTCCTTTCTGTAATCAGTTGGACAAGTTCGTTGGGCCAAACAATCGGAAAACTCTTAACTCCTTTTTTGTGAATTAATCTTTCAAATTTCGAGTTTTTGGGCCCAAAAAGGGTCAGAAAAGCCACGTATGTAAAATTAATGCATGCAAAAAGATGGGAATTAGTAAGGCGAAAGTTTCAATCCCTCTCTCGTAATTCTAGCATACACATTTACCGAGTTATTAAAGAAAATGTGTTTCGACTAAACACAGTACGTTGTCTCATGGGGGTTTTACACTAGAAAAGCCTGTTATTCCTTTGATAGTGTACTTTTATTATCCCCAGCAACCTCACGAGTACTTTCAAGCCTGTCTGGACCTTCTCCTAACATTAAGCGCAAAATTGTATTCCCAGCTTTGCAAATAAATAAAATCAAGAACATCAGAACAGCCAAAAAATCACTGTTTTCAGATTTTAATAAAAATTGGAATAAATGTATGTTTTTACCCTGATTTTGAGTTTTAAAAGTTGTTATGTGGAAATTCACTTCCCTCACGTCAGCGTGCTGCGTGCGTACTCGTTTACAAGTTCTACTAATTTTTGAAGTAATTCGAATAAGGTACTACATAATTATGTAGTTTAGCGACTGATGGTTAGTAAACGTACCGTCCGTTACCCATTAACCAAAGCTGTTAATGACTGGTAAACCTATACTCGCTTACCTATGGCACGTACCTTCACAAAGTCTGGTACATAATTTATTTCAAATCGATGTTATATCGGAGTAAACATTTATACCGTTCGTAAAAAGCAATTTCACAATTTTACTAGTATTACGTGTCTGACCCTTAGCGGACAGCCAAAGAAAATGCGTGCATACGGTTTGAATATTTAAGCCTTTTTACATACTATTTCAAGAATACAAAAATCGATCGTCTATAATATTTTCGCAATTGCAGTACACTGACACGGGTGTTTTAACATTCAAAGAAATGCACAAACAAATCTGGTGACCGGAGACGAAGCTCCAGCGCGCAGCAGTGTTCCAGCCTAGAGGTGCGGAAAATTACCATGCAAATATTTGACTGCTTTGAATATGCTAAACTCTTGATAGAGTTCAGGACTTCCCTTTAACTTATCAATGCATACTTTAAAAACTTCCTGCAGCCGATAGGAAGAACGTAAGATTAAAATTAAAGATACTCGATTTTCTTACTCATTTATAACGTTTGTTTAACGTCCTGTCCCCAGGGAAGATATGTAAAATTCCGTATGCAACACGTTATATACAACTATCAATAGCTTTCAGAATATTACCGATCATTACTGATCAGACAGTTTCTCACAGGTTGAATTCCTTCGTGTAGAAGTTGTATCTGCAGCTCAATCTGGTGTCAAATAAAAAAGTTACGAGTGGCCAACACCACCCACTACACGGAGCCTGACAATATACAAGACAGTACGAGAGTAAATATAATACCCCCGTCGCAGCAAAACTGCATACTCAACGAATTTCCAATGGAGATATAAATGTCTTAATACTACATAAAGCCACTTACCAAGTTTTATATAAATATATTCACAAATAAGCGATATATACAGTTTTAATTATTCTCCATAAGAATAACGTTGGGGTGAGTACGCAGGTTTGCTGCGTCAACGAACACAAAAAATGGGTTTTTATGCTAATATCAATATAACTCAAATAGGTGAAGTGATATACCAGTTTTTATTAATTTATGTTCATAGTTAAGGGAGACATAGCATTTAATTATCATCCATAAGAATGACATGGGGATGAGTACGCAGGTTTGCTGCTACGGGAGCCTTTTGAAAAAAAATGGTTTTTTGAGCAAAATCAATAGAGCATAACCAGATGAAACCACTTACCAAGTTTTGTCAGTATACGTTCATAAATAAGCGAGTTCTAATTTTTTTCTTTTCCTCCATAAGAATAACATTAGACAACGTACTCTGTTTAGCACTTTCAATATCTCGGTAACCAATTGACGTAGAGAAATTATCAAAATATCAAATTGTGTGTGTTTTTTAAGCTAAATCTAATGGTAAAAAACTAAAATTTGACTATTTAAAAAACTATATCTAAACAATTCAAAAAAACCATTTTTGGGGTACAAAACCCCCCCAAAATACCCCTTCGGATGGAGCGATCTGGCTGGTTTTCGAACTTAGTCATAAATGTTGCTTTACACGTTTATACCAAATTTCATCAAAATACGATTATTTTTACGAGAGTTATTGTGCTCACGGACACACACACACACACACACACACACACACATATATATATATATATATATATATATATATATATATATATACATACACAGTTTCAAACAAATGGTGTTTTTAGGGTCTGGGGACCTCAAAACGAAAAGTTATCATGGTCCCGGGCCTAGGTCTTACCATGCCTACTACGGTAATAGCTTCTTCCCTATAGGGGAAATTCGCTAATCCATGTACATGTGCACATGTATTCCGGACCCTTACAGTGTACATTTGCACTGTAGTGACGTCAGCTTGGTTCTCTTTGTCGCCCTTTCTTCAGGTTTCACAATTCACCACTGGCCTGTCTCGGTTATCTTTCATCGTCAACCATCTCTAAATATTTGTCCTAATAAAATATTTGACATGAAGTAAATAAATTTAAAATTATAGCAGTTACGTTTCTACATTTGCAAACATTAGCAAACATTGACTTATTAGACTATGATTATTTTAGTTTTAAGATAAATTTTAAAAGGCCATTGGGAACTATAACACCTAAAGCCCAGTTATAACACCATATAAGAGGGGGCTCCAGTCACGAAACATTTGACATTTCAACCTGCTACCCCCATAAGGTCAATGTTTACTTTCAAAGCCCTCAGCGGGTTGTTCGATATAGTTGCGTTATGGTTAATTTCGAAGAGCAAAAACTCTAGCGATTTCAGTAAGCAAAATTTCGACATCACAAATAATAACTGTTCAATCCAATCCCAAAATATTCAATATTTATAATTCTTTTATAGGTTAATATTTTGTGGTATCGACATTATATATGCTCTCTGAAATCGCTAGGTATATTTCCCCCCTAGATAGTGGATAATCATTTGAGGAGGGGTGGATTTGAAAGTTAACATTGGTCTTATGGGAGAAGTAGGTAGATACTCGAAATGTTACGTAACTGGAGCCCCCTCTTAAGCGATGATCTGCGCCCAACGTTTGAATCGCTCAAAAGATATCAAACACGGAATCACAAGGATTTGTTTGTGTCAGTTAAACTACAGATTTTGAAACATGTTTAGTATTGTTAATAATAATAATAATAATAAATAATTAAAAGGTCTTAGTGGATTCTCTGATTGGGCCTGATGATGACCGGTGTAACTGGTTGAAATCGATCGCCTTGAACCATATTTTGTGTATATTTTACCGTCTTGTATGTAAGTACAGTATAAGTGTAAATGTACTTATAGTGTTGTAAGACGTATTTTATTTATCCTGTTTAGTAATAATAATAAACTTTATTTACCAAACATGATACAGAACAAAGAAAATTTAACAGATGTTTCCAAGTAACTAAATATAATAAAACTTAAAATATATATTTTCACATTGGTGAATAATAGGTTTCCCCTAGGCAATGCCCGTTTGGGGTTACCTTCAGGTAAGTAAAACTAACGGTAAAAGAAAAAGACAGCCGGCACCTACCATTATAACAAAAATAAAATATTAAAACAATAATTAATTGAACTAAATATAGCAAACTTGTGTATTTTAGTTTAGCACGTCATTGAACGTAAAAAACCTAACTATATTAGAAAAACCTACAAAACAAAACAATTTTCAACTAGCTTATACTAAATTATAAATTCTACATCCTTTAGTACAACTTATAACTAAAAATATAACTACTCTCCAATAGAAACATATGTAACACCAATAAAATAATATACAAGGTAAATGCAATTTATATTATAAATAAATTTCAACATTTTCTTCCCTCTAAAGCCAAAGTTTAATGTTTTTCAAGGTCACATTTTTTTTGCATTTGTTCCTTGTTTGTTTTTCATTTGTTCCATGTTTCCTTAATAGTTAAAATTGCATAAATGTAAATATGGAATGCCGTCTAAATAAGTAAACAAATTATTAAATTGAGCCGAAAGAAACTGACTAATTAAAGGCAGTTACAATCATGAAATTGTAGGCAGATATTTAACTGAGTAGTTAATTAGGGGTTAATTATGAAGTTATACCTTAATGAATATGAGTTTATTTATGTAATAAAATACCTTTTAATGATGTTAATCGATAGTATACAATGTATATTACCTGAAACGTACCATTCTGAACCATTAAAAGTATATTAATACCATGATATAACGAATAAACTCCTTAAATTAGCAGATCAAACTGGAACTAATTTCACCATTATTATTTAAGCTAAATTAACTTTTTAGTTGCATAAATTATGTATAATTACTGTATTAAATGGTATTAGGTGTATATATTTAGTAAAAGTAAAGAAAACAGCCCCTAATTGGTTCTACATGGACCAACAGTACCTAAAACTACCCAAAATTGGGCCGATATTGGTTAAAAAACACTCAAATTAAGTAAATTACCATTTTCGTTTGTTTTTAAACTGAGAAGACACAACTCCCTCACCGTCCCCTGGTCCTGGCTTGCCCCACTCCTGCCCGCCACGCAGGAACAGAACTACCATTGGGCACCAGTAAACCCAGGTAGATATCTAAACCCAGAACTACCCATTGGGCACCAGTAAACCCAGGTAGATATCTAAACCCAGAACTACCCATTGGGCACCAGTAAACCCAGGTAGATATCTAAACCCAGAACTACCCATTGGGCACCAGTAAACCCAGGTAGATATCTAAACCCAGAACTACCCATTGGGCACCAGTAAACCCAGGTAGATATCTAAACCCAGAACTACCCATTGGGCACCAGTAAACCCAGGTAGATATCTAAACCCAGATCTACCCATTGGGCACCAGTAAACCCAGGTAGATATCTAAGCCCAGATCTACCCATTGGGCACCAGTAAACCCAGGTAGATATCTAAACCCAGAACTACCCATTGGGCACCAGTAAACCCAGGTAGATATCTAAACCCAGATCTACCCATTGGGCACCAGTAAACCCAGGTAGATATCTAAACCCAGATCTACCCATTGGGCACCAGTAAACCCAGCTAGATATCTGAACCCAGGACTACCCATTGGGCACCAGTAAACCCAGGTAGATATCTAAACCCAGATCTACCCATTGGGCACCAGTAAACCCAGCTAGATATCTAAACCCAGGACTACCCATTGGGCACCAGTAAACCCAGGTAGATATCTAAACCCAGATCTACCCATTGGGCACCAGTAAACCCAGCTAGATATCTAAACCCAGGACTACCCATTGGGCACCAGTAAACCCAGGTAGATATCTAAACCCAGATCTACCCATTGGGCACCAGTAAACCCAGGTAGATATATAAACCCAGAACTACCCATTGGGCACCAGTAAACCCAGGTAGATATCTAAACCCAGATCTACCCATTGGGCACCAGTAAACCCAGGTAGATATCTAAACCCAGAACTACCTATTGGGCACCAGTAAACCTAGGTAGATATCTAAACCCAGAACTACCCATTGGGCACCAGTAAATCCAAGTAGATATCTAAACCCATAATAGCAATGTTATCTTTCAAGTTCTTTCCGGCCTAACCAGGTCGGATATTGTTGATTTATGGCTTTTTTTAGAGGAAAAAATAACGAAGCTATTTCAGTGAGCAAAGTTCTGAATTTATTTTTTACTTATCGATAATTTTTATTCAAAATGCTACAATTTAAACATTTTTTAATTGAATTTCAAAACTTAAATCGAAAATCTTTTCATTGAAACCGCTAGATTTCACCAGTACAACATTCCGACCAAATTTTAAAACTATATATTCACAAATTAACTAGTGGACGGAACTTGAAAGTACATTGGCCTTAGGGGGAAGCAGGTAGATCACCAAAAGTCACGTGACTATGGTCGTGGTAAATAATAAAAATGAACTTTAGTTCATTAAAAATAGTTTTTTGTTGTTACTGTTATATAACAATATGGGTTTTACTGGTACAGCCCTCAGCTATAAGCTGATTTTGTTAAACAACAAACAAATATGCAAGTAGGTTCTGTTGGCATGCTCCAGTAATAAACTAAGCAAAGTAAATGTTTACTTCAATACACCAAAATATCATTTTTTCCCAGTACAAAAATTAAAGTTCGGAAAACTATTATTAACTGGTCAGTCAATACTCTCGTGGGATATAAACATTTTTATTTTCTACAGTCAGAGTCAAAAAGTTTTATTTTATTTTACGAAGGTTATTGAAATATTATATGTTCAATATCTATTATATATCAATATCTTATATATAATAAGAATCTTTTGGTTTTTGATCGGCAATTTTCTTCCTCTTAAACTGTTATTTATAACACATGTTTGGTATCAATCAAAAGCGTTGATATTCTCGAGATGTGCTTTTTGTATAGTTGATAAACTTCTACCTTTAGGGCTCCGCCTGATAGGCTTTCGAATTACTAATGTTTATCTTATGGAGTTACTCTATTTAGGAGTCAGCTGGTTATAATGTAAACATGTTATAACATCTGACCCTACGCCTGCGAGATTCCCGTGGAATCTCAGTTAAAAACTGTTTCATTCATGTCCAGCATTGTTCAAAATAGAAAGTCTTTTAGCCTTTTAAAGTTCTTTGAAGGATTACTTAAACTGGCAGGAACGTATTTTATAGGAATGATTTAAACCTTTTTCTCCACATAAAATAATTTACCTTTAAACCTTTTGAGAAGAATATATTATAAAATATTATCAAATATACAATTTAGACGAAGTGGTAACTGATTAGGTTAGCGCATAATCCTCAAAATTAGTTTAGAAGGCCAAGCCTTCGCACGTTGTCGGTAAGGAAGTATTATTTTAAAAACTACTAGCGCTCCAGTGGCCAAACTCCAAATCAAAAGGGGGAATTTTATCTAACTCCGGCATTATTGTACCTGTCCCCATTTGGCCTTATGGGGATGCAGGTAAAAACGCCTAAAGTCTCGTGAGTGGTGCCTATTATTTGCCAACGGTCTAGGAAAATCTTAGAAAGTTTATTCTGTCTTAGACTTTAAGTTCCATTAGGATTATCACATGATTAAATGAGTGTTGCGAGCAGTTGGAACACATACATCAAATACATTTACTTTCATGGCCGATAAACATTAATTATAATCGTTGTGCTTGAGTACAAAGTTTTAGAACAACTCTAAAGTCATTAGAGACCACAAACTTAAAACATTCGGGAAAACTGTGAAAAAATCATTTATTTTAGAAAAAATCGTCTCTTTCCAAAAGAGTTTGAAGGCAATAGCTATCCCAGGACTACCTTAAAACTGGTCTTTACCAGTTTTGAGGCTGACATTGGGTACAGAAAATTAAGTTGTCATTACATATAGCCAGTCTTTTGGCTGTCCATTATGATAAACTTCCCTTTCACCTTTGGTCCCTCCAATTGCAGCGGCTAGGAACAGAATCTCCGGGTTTGGTCCCCACCCTGCCAACCTGAGAATGGATGGTCCCTGGCTCTTTTACATGGATACCCTGTCAGTTGAGTTGACCAGTTGGAGGGCAAAATGCGGGTACCCTGTTTGAGAGCCTCATCCCAGCTGTCACAGGGGCACGGGAGTTGGCCCTCTGAAGGGCCGTCCCATCCCACCCTTTTCTTTCCTGCTATATCCTATCCTTCTGGTAACCTGCGCAATATTCCCGCTTGTGGAAGATGTGACTAGCAGCTATGCTGGGGTTTCCTAATCCGCAACAATGAATGACTGATGATAAGAGCTTTTTAAAATTAACTAGCCTTTTCGTAGGCTATTACATTTTAGGAAATTAATATTTACAACCTACATACAATTACTGTACTGATTATGCGTGTTTTCAGTTTTATCTCAAAAAGTATTTTTTATGCATGTTTTATCAATGTGACTTTTAACTTAAGCCTGTAGTACAGTATCATGAATCTAACTGTGGAAACGAGATCACACGCAGCACGCTGACGTGAGGAAAGTGAATTTCCGCATAAGGGTTTTCAACACTGGTAATACTTTTTGTTAAAATTGAACAATGTTATTTGTTGGCTGTTCTGATGCTCCTGGTTATATTTAAATTGACTATTAGGATGGCAATGCGTTGTACGTTATAAGGTTAGGAGGAGGTATAGTCAGGATAACAAGTTGGTATAGAGGTATTGGAGGTGATAAAACTACATCAAGATATGAAAAACAGCCTTTTCCAGTGTAAAATCCCCATAAGACAACGTACTAACATTAACATTTTCATTAATAACTCGGTAAATACGTACGCTAGAATGATGGGGGAGGGGTTATATTTTTTTGTCATTTTACAAAGAATAATGTAATATGCAATAATGTTACGGTCGGGGCTTTTCTGACCCTTTTTTGAGCCCAAAAACTCAAAATTTGAAAAATTAAAATCCCAAAAAGGGGGTTAGAGTCCGATTGTTTTGCCCAACGAACTTGTTCAACCGTTTACAGAAGGGAATGTTCCTACCAAATTTAAACTAAATCGGGCAAAAACTGCCACCGCTAGAGTGCGAACACATCTATAAACATAACGTTTTAGCGACCCCCCAAAACGTGTTCAGAGGGTCACGTTAGGAACTTCTATGGTGGTCCCGAGCTTAAGTTTCACCGTGCGGGACATTCTAATAGTTCACTTTTCCGTAGGAAATTCACTACTAATATAAAGACTAAAAGTACTATTGTTGTTACGACTTTTGAATACATCTTTTTTTTAGTTTTTTATACCTACCATATTTCTAAATAGCTTGGTGGTCCTAAGGTTGCGTTTATATATTAACGTATTATCATAATCATGTATGGTAATAACATATTATTATTGTCAATTTAAGTCGGATTCTTGGTCTCGCTTACAGTACAGTATAAGGGTCCGACGCAGGAGAAGGACCTCAAGCCGCAATACACACGTGTATATTGAATGGCATCACAATCATTGCAGGCGCTGATGCTCTTGCTAGGTTATGTATGACACCTCAGTGGCCGCTTGAGGGATTTTCTCCCATTTTAGGCATATAGAAACGTTCTGTGGGATAAAATTAGATTGTTGGATAAAGAAGAATATTTTTGACGACCTTAATGTTTACATTCCCTAATATATGTACAATCTTTCTTTATTAAAATGCTTATTACATTTTGCTAGTAATAAAACCATTACATTTTTAACACCACAAATTTGTAATCTCTGATGAACTGTCAGCCATGAAATCAATCATTGAAACAAATCATCCTTTTAAGGAACAGGTTTCAAGTGGTGGGTTTACAAAGTTGTAATTAATTATAAAACTATTACTATGCAACGACTGGTTTTATCAATACGTGTGTTTTTCATTTGTGTAGATAATTTTGAAAATCAGTAAAATAGTATAATCGAACAGAACCATAGCAAAAGTATTTTCTGTACAAACAAATTCCCATTATATTTTTTTATTTAAAAACTTAAAAGGATATTCAATAATCATATTTAACGAGCTGCTCCCCGCAATACTTTGCGGATATAATCCTTAGAACAGCTGTTTTTAGCGAATTTCCCCTATAGGGAAGAAGCTATTACCGTAGGTCTCATGGTAAGACTTAAGCCCGAGACCATGATAACTTTTTGTTTTGATGTCCCCAGATGTCCAAAACACTATTCGTTCAAATTTATATATATGTATATATATATCTATATATATATATATATCTATATATATATATATATCTATATATATATATATATCTATATATATATATCTATATATGTGTCCGTGAATGCGATAACTTGAGTAAAAAACGTCCGATTTCGATGAAATTTGGCTCAAATGTGTAAACTGACATTTATGACTTTAAGTTCGAAAACCAGAAAAATCGGACCATGGGAAGGGGGGTTTATGGGGGTTTTAAATTTTCCAAAAATCAGTTTTTTTCATTTTTTACCCTAAAATTTTTAAAACACTTAATTTTGGTTTAGACCATGTTATAGAGCTTAAAAAAACAAATAATATGGTATTTTGAATTATTAACCTAGGTTAAGTGGTTGCGGAAAAAATCCAAAAAACATGCTCATAAAATCTCCCATGTTAATCTTATGGGAAAAAGGTTTTTGGCTTTTCCTCAGTTAATTTTACTTTAAACTTCACATTTTCTTTTACCAATCACTTCAGCTCCACAAAACAATCATTTTGGTGTTTAAATTGTGATTCTACGTCAAACCGTTGCAGAGATATTCAAAGTGCTAAACACAGTACGTTGTCCAATGTTATCCTTATGGAGAATAAATAAAATTTGATATCTTGATTATTTATGAATGTATATTGATGAAATTTGGTATGTTGTACTGGTATATTGATAATTGCACAAAAAATAAATGTTTTGTTGATTGTCCCCGTAGCAGCTAACCTGCATACTCAGCCCTAATGTTATTCTTATGGAGAATAAGTAAAGTTTTATATCTCCCTTAATTATGAACATAAATTAATAAAACATGGTAAGTAGCTTCACCTGGCTCAGTTATATTGATCATTGCATAAAAACTCATTTCTTATCTTCCTCGTTGCAGCAAACCTGCGTACTCAGTCCTAATGTTATTCTTATGGGGAATAAATAAAATGTAATAAATCACTTATTTATGAATGTATTTTTGTCAAAATTGGTGAGTGGCTTTATGTACTAGTGAGAAACATATCAATGCATTGGAAATTCGCTGAGTACGCAGGTTTGCTGCGACGGGGGGTATTTTTAATTAAGACAATGCGATTTTAAAACTCGGAATGTAACAAAAATAAAAGTTTAAATCAAATATTTAGCTTCACAGTGACTTAGAACTTCAAATTATCTTTTAAATAACAAAATAATCATCAAAACTGGTTAAGTTTTAACTTTAGGAAGTGAGTGAATAAAAAACAGGAATTTGTTTAAGTATATAGATTACAAACGAAATAATATATAGAATAACACATTTTTAGAAACTAAGGGTAGGGATATTTCATGGCAGATAGAGGGATTAAGTGGGATTTTTTAAGAATTCTGTATTATATTTTTTACCGCGGGATAGAAAACACTGCTATTTTTGCGACGCAATGTGCGAGAAATTAGCGCCTGCAGACACAGTATAGGCACGAGTTGAGGATTATTCACATACTGTATCCAACAACATTACCATGCAGCATGTTTACTTGTTAGAGACAATTTTGTTTTATTTCATGCGATCCAAGCAGAGTGTCAGTGAGTACATTATATAAGAGAAGGTAGGGAAAGAAGCAGAACATTTTTGCTCGACTGAAAAATCCCCTAGATATGTAAGTCTTGGAAGTAGTACATAGCGCATCCTCAAAATTGCAACAATAGTAAAAGCCACAGCCGCAGCTGAACAATTGAAACAGGAATTATTTTTTTAACATATATATTTATCAAATAATCCACGGACTTCTGAGAAAACCTTTTTTAGGAACATGGGTTGTATAATGTTTTGTTAAGGATGATAAAAGCTTCTAGTTGAAATGTTACCTGATGAAAATAAGTTGTGGAAGAATGTCTATGTAGCTGTAGGCTGAAGGATAGTCGGTTTTAAGATGACCGTACTTTAATCCAACTCTGTGTGAACGATCGGTATTTGACTTTTACAAACGTACACTTTTGAATATAACAGTTAAAAAAATAAATAAAATCCAACTCTTGGTTGGCAAAGTAAAGTTACAAACAAACAAAGGGGTTTGGTCGCCGTTTGACCATTGAACAACTGTACAAATTTGTAAATGGCATTTAAGAGTAAACAATTTATTCAACCCAAAATTATGTATTTATTATAAAATAAATCTGGTTAGTACATTTTTAACTTTGTCGCAACATTAAAAAGTTGTTCTCTAGCCCTTTCAATTCCCTTCTGAAAGGTTGAACTGCGAAGTTTATTGGACGAAGAATTAAAGTAAGACATCTTTTATTCTGCACTTTTGCAAGCGGCAGACATGTAAAATCAGGCCGTCCATAAGACTAGTGCTAATTTTAACACTGGGCTTATGGGCGGACTGGTTTTTCACTAGTAAATCGCACTGTACTCATATACAGGGTGTTTCAAAATTAATGTTACTAACTTCAGGATATTGTTCATTAATATGTCAAAAGGAACGTAAATCATCATTTAACCGGGGATCTATATAGTTTCGTTTACTGTTTGTCTGTCTGTATGTGATTATTTTTACTACAAAATTTATATTTTTAAAACGTTTTGATCAAATTCAACCTAATTTTTGTGAAATACTCTTCATGGTAGAATATTTTTTGGAAACAATTATTTTTTCACAAAATCTTTCCGTTTAAAAATGGCGGCCATTGAAAATTGTTAACCTAAAATATTTAAAAAACTAGAAATGTTACAAAAAACTTTCTAGAATATAAAAAGTAAGAAAATGTAATTATAAATCCATATCTGCTTTAACATTGAAAATCGGGTTAAAATTAACTGAACTATTCCTAAAAAACGGAACACTTGGCTAAAATATGCTATCATTTTGATTAGTTATGATGGTAAAATGTAGCCAAGTGTTTCGTTTTTCAGTCATAGTTCAGTTAATTTTAACTCGATTTTCAATACTAAAGCAGATATAGATTTGCAATTACATTTTCTAACTTTTTATATTCTATAAAGTTTTTTGTAAAATTCCTAGTTTTTTAGATAGTTTTTTTGGGATCGAAACTTTTCAATGGCCGCCATTTTTAAACGGAAAGATTTTATGAAAAAATATTTGTTCCAAGAAATATCCTACCAAGAAGAGTACTTATCCAAAATTTTGTTAAATTTTGTCAAGCTTTTTAAAAAATATAAATTTTGTAATAAAAATCACATACAGACAGACAGTAAACGAAAAGAAAGAGACCCCCGGTTATATGATGATTTACACTCTTTTTGGCATAATTAAGGAACAATATCCCGAAGTTAGCAACGTTAATTTGGAAACACCCTGTATGTAAACACGTTGCGTGTAAAAAAGTGCTTCGAGCGTTGTCGGCAACACAGAACAACTTAGTTCAAATTGTCGTCGTTCGGTTTCGCTACTGTCGCCTTTCCGAAATTAATTAACGCCTCTTTCTTGTATTACATTTATAAAAAACTAAAATAATAAATTTAAATTAATTGTTTTTACCGTAGAAAACTGTGGGGTTGAGTTTGGGGATATTTATAAAGTGTTAATTTGCAGGAGTTTTTAATGGTTGTAAATCAAATGATAGGCTCTCGCAGTAGATGTAGTAGATTGTTGTAACAAAATGTTTTCCACGTCAGGTAGGATTGTCTACGCAGACGCAACAAAACAACTCCTAAGGATTGTCTTAAAAGCCGATACCCATTAGCCTTAACCTAGGCTTTGGCTCGGCTTAATAATTCACATTACTTAATAGGGTTTCAGCCTACTCGCATGAGACAGCGACAAGTGAAAAAGCAATGTATTGCCAAGGTACGGTGAGGAGCCATTAATATATCATTTACATTAAATATTTATTTATTTATACCATAGAGTCCGCGGGACTGTTGTCCACGACTATCATAATTTTGTTAACAACTAAATCTTAACAGTATTAAAAAAAGTAAAGCTACCTTACCGAAACAAATAGTTATTAATTATCATTGCTTGAAAAAGTGTATCTGTAGACTAGTACCTACCTATGAAAGAGGCTTGGCATAGTGCTTATTTATAATTATTAAAACGAGAAAAGGGTTTTCTTCCTTTTGTAAAATGAGACTTTATTAGTGAATTTCCTTTGGAAAGTGAACTATTAGCATGACCCGCACGGTGAAACTTAAGCCCGGGGCCACCATAGAAGTTCCTAACGTGACCCCCTGAACACGTTTTGGGGGGTCGTTCAAAATTTTATATATATATATATGTGTGTTTGCACTCTAGCGGTCGCAAGTTTTGCCCGATTTACTTAAAATTTGGTAGGGACGTTCCTTTCTGTAATCAGTTGGACAAGTTCGTTGGGCATAACAATCGGAAAACTCTAAACCCCATGTTTTGGGGATTAATCTTTCAAATTTCGAGTTTTTGGGCCCAAAAATGGTCATAAAAGCCCCAGATATAAAATAAATTCATGTAAAAAGATGGGAATTGGAGAGGCGAAAGTTTTAAGCCCTCTCTCGAAATTCTAGCATAAATATTTACCAAGTTATTAAAGAAAATGTGTATCGACTAAACACAGTACGTTGTCTTATGGGGGTTTTACACGAGAAAAGCCTGTTATTCCTTTGTTAGAGTACTTTTATCATCCCCAGCAACCTCACGCCTACTTTCAATCCTGACTGGACCTTCTCCTAACCTTATATTGGGCAAAATTGTATTCCCAGCTTTGCAAGTAAATGAAACCAGGAGTATCAGAACAGCCAAAAAATCAATGTTTTCAGATCTCAATAAAAATTGGACAAATTATGTTTTTACACTGATTTTGAGTTTTAAAATTTTCTATGTGGAAATTCACTTCCCTCACGTCAGCGTGCTGCGTGCGAACTCGTTTTAATTTAATTTTGTCTGGGCTATGGTGCATGACCAAAGGGGGACACAGGCGGATCTAGAGCGTTTTACAAATTTAAAATCGAAATAGTTGATTTGTATTCAAAATTAGGCTTAAAAAGCTTGTTAACTGTACATGAAATGTAAACACCATCATCAGTTATCTCGTGATAAATGTTTGATGTAAAAGTAGTGTGAAATAACAATTTCTCTTATTGAAACAGTGAATTATTCATAAGGACTATACACATATTACGTAACGCAATTTTTCGTCATTTCAAACCCCCCCCTCCCCCATGTAACACACCGTAACGCTTGAGCATCCCCCCAATGAGTTACGTAACTCAATCGTAGTAGACTTTAAAACAACTTAAACATATTATCGTTTTGTTAGCAATTTGGAATATAGATAAATAATTCAACTTTAATGACATTCTTTTAATAACATGATTTAATAACTTTTCGAAGGAAAATCGATACAATCAAATAAGACGGTTACTAATAATATAAAATGTATACTAATTTATAACCAACACAAATACAAAACAACTTTTATGGTAACAGTCGTCGAGTAATAAACAAAATAAATGTGTAGTTAATATAAACAAATTACTTTTGAGGGATCATAAAACTAAAGTCGTCAGATAAATATAAAAAGTTATAATTATAAGAACCAAACAGTCCAATAGAAGCTATTGTAAGTTAAAAGGATGTTGATACAAAATAAATGCGTAGTTAATATTAAAAAAGGAACTGTTGAGAGATCACAAAAATAAATTCGTCAGTTAAATAAAAACTGTTACATTTTGTTAACGATTTAACATTATCAACAATCACGGGAATGTGCGTAATCTGTCAGTATGCAATCTTAGGGTAAAAATGTGCGAGTTACGTGACGTTGGTCCAAACACCCCCCCCCCTTCCCCACATAACGCAAAGCCATACCCCCTTCCCATTAGTGCGTTACGTAATTTGTGTATGGCCCCTTAATCGAGGTTCAATAAAAACTTAAAATTGCAGACTCCGCAGGATTGTCGCAAGGCCTATCTTATACCTTATGTATGTGTTTCCACTCACATGGCATGAAGTGCCCTATGTTTAAGTAGCCCTATGTTTAAGTAGCCCTATGTTTAAGTAGCCCTATGTTTAAGTAGCCCTATGTTTAAGTAGCCCTATGTTTAAGTAGTCCTATGTTTAAGTAGCCCTATGTTTAAGTAGCCCTATGTTTAAGTAGCCCTATGTTTAAGTAGCCCTATGTTAATCGAATAACAGTATAAAGCAAACACCTCCGATGTTGGCCATATATGTGTTGATGGTTTTTGTTTACAAGAAAATAAAATTAAAATTAGTGTATTTTAAATTATCAATACGATAAAAGTTAAAAAGCAAACATGGATTTTGAATTTGAAAAGTTTTATTCTTAAAAACTAAAAATTGCAAAATATATACTAAACAAAGAACATTGTATCTAAAGGTTGCAGGCTATTGTTTTTTTTGTTTTTTTTGTGGGGGTCATGAGTGAAAAAATATATAAATTGTCAAAATAGCATAACCTTTATGGTTAAAAATGGGTAAAATACGTAAATGTCTGTGGTTTTAGGAGGGGGGGTTATGACCCCCATGACCCCCCCCCTGTATCCGCGCGTGAAAGGTGGTTTGTACATACAGTACTACAAAACCAAGCTGGTGTACAAGCTAGCTTTTTGCAGGTTTCCTGTAGTCTATTTCTACTCTTGTAGAATGAGTGTAATGTTGAAGTTATGAAATCCGAAATTGACAGATTTACCCAAGTAAACGGTTGGATTGTCACCACCTCGGTTGCTCTGTTATAATGTAGACCCCGACAGTTCAAGCGACTCGCGAGTTCACTCCACTTCAAGACTGTTTTACAGTTGTTTAAAATACGCCTTTTAAGTTGACTTTGGTTATATTTTGAACACTACAGATTTCACTGTTGTTTATTTAACACTGGAATACATGTTAAGACGGGTCTGTTCTTTAATAAAAATCACCACATTAGGAGTAAACAAAATACTTTGATCAAAATTTTCTTCGGACTGCTGCTTATATTTGTACAGAACAAAGAGCAGAAACCGTAAAAACGTAACTGAAAAGAGAGCAAAAACGTTAAAAACCGTAGACTGATGGACACACTGGACAATTGTATTTCTACAAATCAAATAAATATCAGAAATGATGTAAAAGCAAAAAGTTTCAAAATGTTTGGCATTTGTTGGTCCAAACTGTATTAAAGTTTCACATCAACTTAGCTGCCCGAGCACAAACTAAGTTTTCTTGTTTTTGTTATCCTATAGAACTCCTTTCCCCTTGATCGGAAAGTTCCCCTTTACACTGACAAAATATGTTCGAGCCTTTGCCTCCATCCAATTATTGAGTTTCTTACAGCCTTTTACGTATAATTAAGATTTAATAATCACCCGTGTTTCATAGTCTTCATATTACACGTTAATATGATAAATATAGGTACGTACCTATAGCTAAATATTCAGAAGGAGGAGTTAAATTGTCTAATTAGCTGACTCTGATTCCACTGGCCTGCAACCAGCACTGGCCAACCACACGACTGTGCACAAAGTAAAAGAAAAACATCTTATTCATAACCAACTTCGAACAACCAACGCACGTTTGATATTATGCATTTTAGCAAATTTCCCCTAAAGGGAAGAAGCTATTACCGTAGTCGGCATGGTAAGACCTAGGCCTGGGACCATGATAACTTTTCGTTTTGAGGTCCCCAGACCCAAAAAACACCATTCGTTCGAAACTGTATAAATATTCTCGTATATATACGTATGTATATGTATACTCTCGTAAATATTATCTGATTTTGATGAAATTTGGTATAAACGTGTAAAGCAACATTTATGACTTAAGTTCGTAAACCAGCCAGATCGCTATATCTGAAGGGGTATTTTGGGGGGGTTTGTACCCCAAAAATGGGTTTTTTGAATTTTCTACATATAATTTTGGAAATAGTTGAATTTTAGTTTTTACCATTGGATTCAGCTTAAAAACACACAGTTTGATATTTTGATCATTCCTCTACGTTAATTGGATACCGAGATATTGAAAGTGCTAAACACAGTGCGTTGTCTAATGCTATTCTTATGGAGGAAATGACAAATTTTATATTTCGCTTATTTATCAACGTATACTGATGAAACTTGGTATACGGCATCAACTGGTTGTGGTCCATTGATATTTTCTCCAAAAACAATATTTTGCCAATTGTTCCCGTAGCAGCAAACCTGCGTACTCAGCCCCAATTTTATTCTTATATAGAATAATTAAAATTGTATATATTGCTTATTAGTGAATATATTGTTATGAAAATTGGTAAGTGGCTTTATGTAGTATTAAATCATTTATATCTCCATTGGAAATTCGCTGAGAATGCGGTTTGCTGCGACGGGGTATTTTAATTTTTTTAAGTAGGTGACACGAAAGTTTTAGTTTGGTTTACAATGGTGTTGTTCTAAATAACATTAAACAATAACATCGATGTGTAGAATATAGCAATAACGTGACCCCTTGCTCGTTAACTTTATTAAAATCCATCTAATGTGGCTGAAGATGGTGAGTGAAAAAGACCGAAATAATTCAGATTCTTCCATTATTGGTACAAGTAACGGAAATAATTAAGGGTAAATCACCGCTTTCGTCCAGCTCTAACTAATGTTATTTAAAAGGAAATACTAGCCAAACAAATTTCGTAGAGTGAAATAAATACACATTAATATGAAGATGTAAATCATATTTTGATGTCACATGTTTTGGGAGAAGATATTGAACGTTTTAACTAACTTTTATACGCATGTTGACGTTTGGCTTTTATTTTTGACGAGTGAATCCTCCGAGTCACCAGGTAGAGTCAACGATGATAGAATTACAAAAATAGGCCCAGCTTAAATTTTTGTTTGTTGGACCAAAGCCGAAGGCAACAGTCAACAAATCCAGTTTTACATAAAAAATAGCAAGATCAACTTTCTGTTTAGATATTTATTCTGTCGGAGTAGGCTGTCTTAAATTAATTTAATAACTCTTGTATTTCCCTTCGATATTTTGTAATTAATCTTAAAGAATCTTATTATAAAGTTGAGGTAATTTTGTAGTTAAATTCTTTTCGACTTAAGACACTACCAGCTTTTCATCCATGCCATTTTACACGGACTCAATTAACGAACGTACATCGATTCGATTATTATAAACTAATAATGCGTGGAACTATACTTTTTCTGCCCACAGTTTGAGATCTTCAAGACAGAGCCAATGGCTTTATATCAGAGATATGTCAAAAGAGAAGTTAGTTTCTATATTATTTTGTGTTCCAGTTTCAATTTTCAGTCACTTCATTATATTGTCTCATATTAATTGTACCTTATTACGTCAACAGTATTCTGATAATTATTATAGCTTTAGTTTGTATAGTTATAAGTTGTGTTTAGCGAATTTCCCCTATAGATAAGAAGCTATTACCGTAGTCGGCATAGTGACCTATGCCCGGGACCATGATAACTTTTCGTTTTGAGGTCCCCAGACCCCAAAAACACCATTCATTCGAAACTGCATATATATATGTGTCCGTGAGCACGATAAAAATGAACCGATTTTGATGAAATTTGGTATAAACATGTAAAGCAACATTTATGACTTTAAGCTCGAAAACCAGCCAGATCTCTCCATCCGAAGGGGTATTTGGGGGGGGTTTGTCCCCCAAAAATCAGTTTTTTTTAATTTTTTACATATCATTTGTTAAATAGTCAAACTTTAGTTTCTACCATTGGATCCAGCTTAAAAAGACACACAATTTGGTATTTTGATCATTACTCTACGTCAATTGGTTACCGAGATATTGATAGTGCCAAACACAGTACGTTGTCTAATGTGATTCTTATGGAGGAAAAGAAAAATGTTATATCTCGCTTATTTATGAACGTATACTGACGAAACTTGGTATCCGGCTTCAACTGGTTGTGGTCTATTGATATTTTCTAAAAAAAAACATTTTTTGCCAAAGGCTCCCGTAGCAGCGAACCTGCGTAATCAGCCCCAATGTTATTCTTATGGAGAAAAATTAAATGCTATGCCTCCCTTAATTATGAACATAAATGAATAAAAACTGGAATACGACTTCACCTAGTCAATTGGGTTGCATTGATATCAGCATAAAACCCATTTTTTGTGTTCCTTGTTTCAGCAAACCTGCTTACTCAGCCCCAATGTTATTCTTATGGAGAATAATTAAAATTGTATATATCGCTTATTTGTGAATATATTTTTATGAAACTTAGTAAGTGGCTTTATGTAGTATTAAGACATATATATCCATTGTAAATTCGCTGAGTATGCAGGTTCGCTGCAACGGGGTTTTATTTATATTGTACGTTACGATTTTAAGTATATAGAATACATTTATGCAACACTAACCTAATCCATATTCCCCGACACAACACAACTTCCTTTCAAAACCCAACTTACTATTCTGCCATTAAGCTTTTTAATGTTCTCCCCCAAATCCTGAAAACTCAGGTGGATGTTGTAAAATTTAGATATAGACTAAAAAAATACTTGATTGAAAAAGAGTACTACAGTGTTAAAGATTATATATCTGAAAGAAGGGATGTTTACTTGGAAATGAATTATGTATTTTAGCAGACTGTTATTTTAGCTATTTAACTTTGTATTTGTGACGATTGTCAATGCTGTATTTATATAGTCGTGTGACAATAAAGTATTCTTGATTCTTGATTTTTTATAAGTTTGTATTCTTAACCTATATTTTCGAAGGAATTTTTTGTCGTAGTTTTGCATCCGAATTTCGTAATATTTCCATGTAAGGGATCGTCCTGTATAATGCATAGTATTAATTCCATGTAAAGTGGGTTATTGTCATTTTAAATAATTAAAAACAACGAACTATTAGCAATAGTTAAGATCGGAAAACTGTAGAATTGTTGAACATATTGACATTTAACTTCAACAGCATCGTGCTACTTATTACCTAGTGTAAAGGCCGTATTAGGGGAGGTTTGCGAGCTCCTATTATTCGCCTCCGGAAGACAGAGCCGCCATGCCTCCCCGGCTGCGGTTAAAATGTATTATGGCACATTTTGCCAGCTCGGTGGCCCTCTTGTTCCAACCAGACTTATAGCGCCCTTATCCCACCCTAAATTGTATTCATAAAAGAGATAAAAGTTATGTCCGTTTTCAAGGGGTAACCAAAATACTGAGAGTTTTAAATGTCATTATAATTTACATTGCTCCGTAAATCTCCATTTGAACCGTTTTGGCATCTGTATCGATATGCCGTAAATCTCACAAGTTAAGTTCACAACACGAAATGGTGTCAGCAACATAACTGAAACGTAATCTTTAATTAGTGAATTTCCTTTGGAAAGTGAACTATTAGCATGACCCGCACGGAGAAACTTAAGCCCGGGACCACCATAGAAGTTCCTAACGTGACCCCCTAAACACGTTTTGGGGGGGTCGTTCAAAATTGTATGTGTATATATATATATATATATATATATATATATATATATATATATATATATAAATGTATGCACTCTAGCGGTCGCATTTTTTGTCCGATTTACTTCAAATTTGGTAGGGACGTTCCTTTCTATAATCTGTTGGACAAGTTCGTTGGGCAAAACAATCGGAAAACTCTAAACCCATTTTTTGGGGATTAATATTTCATATTTCGAGTTTTTGGGCCCAAAAAGGGTCAGAAAAGCCCTAGATGTAAAATTAATGCATGTAAAAAGATGGGAATTAGAGAGGCGAAAGTTTTAAGCCCTCTCTCGTCATTCTAGCATAAATATTTACCGAGTTATTAAAGAAAATGTGTATTGACCAAACACAGTACGTTGTCTTATGGGGGTTTTACATTAGAAAAGCCTGTTATTCATTTGTTGGTGAACTTTTAACATCTCCAGCAACCTCACGCCTACTTTAAAGCCTGACTGGACCTTCTCCTAACCTTATAATGCACAAAATTGTATTCCCAGCATTGCAGGTAAATGAAACCAGGAGCATCAGAACAGCCAAAAAGTCAATGTTTTCAGATTTCAAATTTTGTTAAGTTACTATTTTTAGTTGATATACAAATAAATATGTCCGAATTTTAACAGTTATGTGTTACTTTAGTTGAATATTGTTCGTAATATTTATGCAATACGAACATAGGGAAAAATTAAACACGTGACAACAAATACAAATATAATGAAATAAAATAAAACAGCTCCGTTTTCATTGAACAAAGTTGCATTAGGTCCATGTATCTTTGTCCAAAAATAATTATTATGTAAATTACAAAAGTTTCACATACCGGATAATATTGACTATTTATTAAAATTAATAGTTTACTTACACATTTTGTTAACTTTAAATGCACAATAAAGCAGGTATTGTTTGTGACGCCTTTCGCATCAACAAAAATACATTTTACCAAAGCAAGTATACTTTTGCTACTTTAAAGTGACCGCTTTGTAGGTTTTTACTGAGTAAATATGAAAAACCAACATTCTATTTTAATTTTACTTAGCATTAAAACTTAGCCTTAAGTCGTATTGTAGGTTATATTGGTCCGAAGTAAATTTTGCAAAATGATACGGAGGTTGAGGTCTCTCTAAAATGCTCGATTGCTGGTTACAAGAAGGGTGTTTATAAACGGTTTATATCCCAGCGGCCGGACAAAGCACTGTGAAGGGCATGCCGGGCCGCATACCTCCCTCAAATCTTTGCTGTATGGCCCTTTAGACGTGCCTGTAATGCCGCACATTGTACACTCCACGCTGGTAACCAAATATTTTCGAATGTCCTTAAATATTTTCTTACACTAAACAGCTGGCAGTCGTTGCTAAAATTGTACTAGCTATGTTTTGCAACCCTTGTGTACTCTGGAAATGTTTTATTTTGCCGTTTGTTGCGCATTAGAGTATGGTTAATGTATGACATTACCAACAATTGATATCTCCAATTGCAATGAATATTGCAATGAATGTCATAAATCATCGAGCTCATTAAAGACAAAAATTCCCATCACCTATTAATACTTATTTCATTTATTTATCTATTATATTGATTATTAAAACGCATCAGAATTATTTACTTAATTGTTTTATTATTTATTATCGAATTGATTGTTGTATTTAGATGCAACTGAAATAAAAAATAACTGAAAACAATGTTATTATTTAAAAACTATCTGTTGTTTGGTTGTAGACGCACATAAATCACGTAAAGGATATTTAAAAACGTATAAATAGAAACACTTACATATATGAAGTAGAAGTAGAAGTAGTAGTAGAATTACTTACATATATGCGTGAACATACTGTAAAAAGCCATAATTATAAGTTTGTATTCATATTGTGTGATGTGCGTAAAGAATATCTAAAGGTGCTTTGTTGTATGTGAAAGTAAAAATGCATTTACAAGGTTAATGATGAAATAAATGTAAATTCATGTATAAGTCTATGTATACAATCTTGAATTTTTCATGAATGTACATACAATATGGTGTACACATAACTCGTTTGGAAACATAAGAACAAGGCTAGTCAAAAAAACAAAGTATTCAGTCTGAAAACCCCAACTAAATTCTTATGACATATCATGGAAATACAGAATATTGTTGTTACAAACCAATGATACAAAATTGCCTACAGATCTAAAGCCCGCTACACACTAGGACACCCGGTCGCTTATCAACCGGTGATCTGGTTGAAAGCGTCCAAATTGCATAAATATTGCCATGTGTGTCCCTTTCAATCAGATTGAAGGCGATTTCTAGGTTGCCAGGCGATATTTTGGTTTCCTGTGTAGCACCGAAAATCGGTTGGTTTCCGATCAATCAATTTATCGCCAGGCGATGAGATTTCTCGAAAAACTAGGGTTTGTAGGGTTCAGCGACTAGGTTGATCAACTAAATACGGCTCGGGAATGTGCAGTATTATTAAAAGTTAAGTATATTGTTTAGACTGCTCGTCGTGTGTGTGTGCCTTTTGATGGACGTATGTACCATGAGTGAACATAGTACACGCTTCTTCTTTCTAAACATCTTTTTTCTCCTCCGGTTGCCACAATTAATCAGAATTATAACTGCGGCAGCTATTTATTCTTCGTAGGTGGGCATGGTGTTGCCACTACACACAACTAATATTGAACCAGAACCAAACACATTGTCTATCCCCACCAAATTTTGATCGATTTCCTGCTTGATTGGAAGTGCTGGGTATCCGTGGCCCCCAGCAATAAAACGTTCAATCATCAACTGAGTCGCTCGTCAACCAGATCGCCGGTTGAAAAGTGACCGGGTGTCCTAGTGTGTAGCGGGCAGAATAACCTCAGTCAGATGTTACAGAAAAAGAAAGCTTAACAGAATACAAGTGATATAATGGATGGGACTGGAGTTTATAAACTTTACCTCCTACCCTAAATAATACGTAGAACAAACCGGACGTCGTTTTAAAACAAGGTGTAAAGAGCATCTGCCAAAAAATATTCCCATCAAAATTTCTCCATGTTTGCTGATCATCTAATTAATGAAAATAATAATGTTTCCTCAATAGACCAGGACCTAGAAATAATAAAATTGGCCCCAAAAATCAAGTAACTTGATGTACCTGTGCAATACCATATTTATAAAAACACAAGAAACAATCCAAACGAATAACAGATTCATTTCCAAGCAAACATTATCCAAGATGTATAAAAGAGAGGTGTGCGCATGATCAGCTGGTGTGACGTAGATGGGCTCGCTACCGCTAGCGCAGCCAATGACATGGCTGCAAATCTTACTTATTTAATCTACTGAAATGTCAGTTGTGTGTTAAATACATTGTTTACGACTATTGCGAGCCCATCTACGTCACATCAGCTGATCATGCACACATCTTTCATTTTTTTACATCTTGAACATTATCTTCGATAGCAGCATCAACATAGAAAATAAGAAATAATAACAGCAAAACACATTATTTCAATCTCAGCAAAACATTACCAATACTTTTCTTTTTTACTTTATTGTTTATTACTCTGTGGGAGAAAGTCACTAGGAAGAAGAAAGTGTAGCAGATAACAAATAAGGCAGGGGCTACGTACACGTCCGACGTGAGCCGCTACTATTCACGTCCGTTCCAAATTATGCACCGTACGTTACTTTTCCTGTGATTTTTAAAACAGATTGAGAGCCAGAAAACCTCCTAACCTAACCTAACTAACGTAACCTAACGTAACGTAACGTAACGTAACCTAACCTAACCTAACCTAACCTAACCTAAGCGGTAGCGATGTGAATTTGCCCTTACATTGGTCGTGTACGTAGTCACTTAGAACAAATAACAAGTACAAATGTCAGATTAAGTGCATGCATTCAATGTGTAGTTTGAGGTTAAGTTCAGGAAATATGTTAGGAATTACGAAAAGCTTGAGAAGACAGTTTTTGAATAAATGTGTTAGCGTCTGTGTAATAAATGTGTAAGCAGTTTTACAAAATCACGACGGATGAATATAACCACATTTTTAGTTATATTTTAGCTTGGTTGACCTATACAGTCCTAACTGATGAGGGTCCTACAGTTGAAGTACTAACTGAACTGATTAGATTGCTAAGGTAAGATTTCTCATGATATATGTATACACATATAATGTACATATAATAATGTATACACATATAATAATTTCAAAATTGAAAGTTTATGATAAAACAAGATTTATTTTAATTCCTTATTCATTTAATGACATTTACTCTGTGCTAAATGCCAATGGGAAAATGAATAAAGGGAATAAATAAAGGGAAAAGGGAAAAATAAAGGGAAATAATAAAGGGAATCAATATATGTATTTTACTAACACTGCCCATTGAGGTGTATACATTTAGAAACGGACACAAATGATGACATCCAGAACAATTTGTAAAGATGAACAGATGTAAAGATATGCAACTATGCAGACTATGCACATATTAAGATATACAGTACACAGATAGAAGTATTTAAACACGTAGTAAATTTACGGATCAGAACTTAAAAGTCTTGCCGGTATAGTAATAATAATAATAATATTTATTTTCTCAAACAAACAAATACAGTACAGTACAGAGCAATAATAATAATACTAAGCCTAGATCTGTAAATATTGTCTTGAGTGGCAATTTTCCACTTCTGTCATAGAACAATTTCAAAACCTTATAGTAAATAAATACATTTCTTAAGGGAATAATTTTTTGTGAGACAAAAAGGGGCCATGAATGTTCTTGCCTTGGTTTATTCGTTATTATTCTCAAGAAATGCTTTTGCTGTGTTACAATCTGTTTGGTATTTGTTGTATAAATTCCTCCCCAGCATACAAGACCATAATCTATCCTACTTTGAACAAGTGAGAAATATAGTGTTCTTAATATCGGTTCTGTAGAAGGTCTTTTAGAAAGTAAAAGTACCGCAATACACCATTTAATTTGGATTTTAATTTTTGAATGTGAAATTTCCAGTTCACTTCACTATCAAGAATAACTCCAAGATGGTATTTGTTTTTTTCAATTTTTGTACAAGGAACTAAGCTACATTTATCTTTTCACATAAGCAACTAACACATTTGCGAATTATTCGATTACAAAAAGGTATACTTCTTCTTAAATTAAAATTAACAAACTTGGTTTTTTCTGGACAGAGTATCATACGATTTTTTGTAAACCACCATTGCAATGCATCTGAGTCACTGCCCATGTCCTGCTCTATTGCATTCAATCATTTTCAACATAACATAGTGCTGTGTCATCAGCAAACGATGTTAATGTACCTACCCTTCAAAGACAGATATAAAAGATCAACTTGCTCGAAAACACAGTGTGTGTCGGCTTGTCAATGACCCCTTTCTTAGAGTCCTCTGCTGGTCGTCTGGTTTTCTAAGAGCTAAACGATTTGAAAGGAATGAGAAAACAAACATCTTGGTACAGCTATTATTTTTTATCACTGACTATGTTAAGTTTGTTACCACTTTATCACTTCTGACTTCAGTTTTCGGAAGAAGGCTGGTGTAGTGGGCGGGTAAACGATTGACTTGAACACGTTTTTAGGCTGCTTATAATTATTTTACTAGGTACTTTATTGACTAAATACAGCTTTTTAAATTGGTACCCTTGCCTTTTGACTTATGTTTTAGATATAATTGGTGAAATAACGTCTTCAATTGTGAGCACGTTAAGTTTATTGGATTTTTGTACAATTTTTTCATAAATGAATTATATACTAGAAAATACTATCGTAATTATGCAACTGTATTACATTTGCACACGCTATGTTAAAAGAACCACCGAATTTGAATTCTTCTGATTTAATAAACGTTGTTACGTTAGTTAAAAGTAATAATTTTGTGTATTTCAAATATTATCCTTTCTAAAATACATTTTACTAAGACATGTCCAAATATTTTCGATTTTTCCGGAAACTATAAAGTCTCCGTCAACATTAAGTGGAGAAAGGGGGAAAATGATCTACTAAAAAATGGAACGTGGAGCTTATAAATTTCGCAATGTGCAGCATGCTTTGGCGAGGAAATGGATAACAACACGTTTGTGATATACTGCCCGTCGTGGCGCCCACGACCTCTTGCAACCACTTAATCTTCGCAAACGAAAAATGAAGGTTAAGAGAGTTATGAGGAGGAAACTGCATCATTGGTTATCGCGTGTTGCAGGAAATGTAAAAATAAATCTAAAACCGCAAATGCTGGGAATTCTTACTGACTTACTGAAAAGGTATAAGGACATATCCAGTAATTCAAGCAAACTGAGCAAGAAGATAAGTCCTGTGCTTCTAAGTTTCTGTTTGTTGTATAACAAAGTCCGTGTTTAGATAACCGGATTGTAGACAAAATAAATAAGGCCAGCCCTCGTGTTCTGAATTATGTTACATTGTAAGACTTTTGATCGACTTTAATGATGATAATTTTAAAACTATTCAATATTCAGACAAACTTTTAGATCGAGACAATGCATGTTTTTTTTAGTATAGACGTTTTTATTCTGTAATGAAATAACAACCATATTCCATAACAGTACTTAAGAGCCGGCTACCCTGTCGGTCATATTGGTTTTATCGCCCATTAGAATAATGTTAAGTTCAGACCCCAATTTTTCGCTTATCTCTTGAGATAAAATTTTGATTTTGGTGTGAATTGAAAGATATTCTTATCGCGGGTGATTATTGTGGAAGATATTTTGAAAATGAATTATAATATTTAATAAAAAATGTAATTTTTTTAAGTTTGACAATTTTTTCTGGTAATCTGTAACACTTATACGAATTTTTACTCGCAAAAATCACTCTTTACTTTATTTTGAGTAGTACAAAAATTACCTATATCAGATTGAAAATTAAATGAAAATGTGGGTCCTAAATAGATGTTTAGTTAGCATTGCGCTTATGGAGAATCAATCCAATATGACCGACGGGGTAGCGTTTACACCGGAGTTACCAACAATTGTTACTCACTTTTGTGTTGGCAACAGAAGTTAATAACAAAAGTTATCAACAAAAAAGTTAGTAACATTTCGTTTTGAGACTTTAAAATGTTACCAACATTTTGCCATGTATTGCTTTCCCTCCCACAGGTCACATTGCTAGGAGGATGTGGAGTGTAGAGGATGTATTCTCGCGACAGATGCCTGTGTTATTTTGGTGAAACAGAGGAAACGTAGGAGATTTGGGGTGAAACATTCTCTGAAGGCAAGATAGGTATAGTGGGAGTTATATGCTAAGAGACATCGAGAAAAAATGACATCGATACTTTGTGTGGAGATTTGTGATGTGAAGGTAGTTTTGAAAAAGAGAATGTCAAGTACAGGTGTTTACTTGATACTGATGCAATAGTGTTCAGGAGACAAGATCGCTAACAACCCACTAAACTTAGAAAATCAATTCCTGTGAAAGACGAACTTGCAGTGACATTGCGTTTCTTAGCAACCGGGGACTCGTGGACCTACACAAGTTTAAAGTACTTGTTTAAGATTTCAAAATCAACAATCTCATTCTTTGTACCAGAAATGTGTGCTGCTGTGAGTGACAGAATCTGCTCCAGACCCACTTTTAACTTCTTACATTCCCTTTGGAACTGTCTAATAAGTTTGTTATTATTTATTTTGGTTTGTACCTCCGCATCGCGACGGAAATTTCAGTTATTTTTAGCTCACCGATCTTTGAATTCCTCACAAGACACTTTGACAAACTTTCCAACAACTTCCACACTTCCACACTTTGGTCCAACAACACGTGATTTTCGCGATCAGTTTGACCACCGCCTCCTTACTCCACTCTATTTCACTTAAAACACCTCCTCCATTGTCGAAGTGAGCAAAACAAAAAACAGTAGACCAAAAACAAAACACTGGAATACAGAGACAGCCTCGCCTGACAACTCGTCTAGCTCGTCTGAACCGACAGGACCTGTGGACTGGACCTGAGGAAAGAAGGTGAACGTTGCTAACATCCTAAACGCTAGGTAACATTTGTTGCTAACAACTGTTATCAACATTTAAAATGATTAAAGAATGTTACCAGATTTTACAGACACTCGGTGGATAGCAAAATTCGTGTTGCTAACAAGGTATTTTTTTATGTAACATGAAATGTTACCAACAAATTCAGAGGTGTTTTCTAAAATGTTATTAACAAATGTTAGCAACACGTGTTGCTAACTCCGGTGTAAACGCGGCTATACTGAAGAATCATATCCCTCAAAAATAGACCCATAGTATAAGGCAATTGTTGTATAAACATGATTTTTGTTTGACACATATAGTTTTATAACTTTTGTAAATGTCAGTGAACAATTCATGTTTTGTATGTTGGACAGCTATAAATAGACAATAGATAAAACTCTTTTTTTTCAAATATTCCTTAAGAATAGTTACAGCATCAAGAAATTGAAGTGTTAAAAGTCCTTACATATCACTGAACAAGCCGACAAGGGCCAGCCCACGATCAATACCTTTAAAACATATTTCTCTACTATTCCTGCTTAAGCAAAACCTTCATTTTTAGAAGGAGTAAAAAATCCCTGCTACCACATTTTTGTGTTCACAAATAAACTGAAAATCATCAGTCAATTTTGGTGTTTTGGGAATTATTAGGTATTCTGGATAGTATATGACAATTGTACTCAGTTTGAAAGTTCCGATCGACAATGGCGGTAGAGTCACCTGGCAATAATCCCCAGTTTAATGGACTAGCAGCAAGAGATAAAGAGAATGTGATCTTAATGTCTCGAACCTCGGAAAATGGGACACTAGTCATGTTAATAACTTGGTGAATATATCATCTCAACGTAGGTGCGAATTCAATCTCTGTTTACTCTGTTATGGAAAACCTTTCCTCACAAGCGTCTGTTCGTACCGCAGCATCAATTTGTTAACAATTGGAATTTGTGTTTTACCTATCGGTCATTAACAGCTGGTTTAGTTAAACTGAAGTTCCAAATTTTCTAATAAAAAAATCAACATCATCTTACTCTGATTTTTCTATTCAAACGCTGTCTAACCTGTTTTAAATTTATGTTTTCACTGGTGGTAAGATTTCATTTTAAAAATAAAGAATGGTTTGTTTTGAAATCTTTTGGTTTACTCGGTAAACGTGCAAACTGGTTTGTAAATCATGGGTTTCGAGGGTGATCATCTACGTATAGGCGTGCGCTCAATGAGGGCTTGAGGGGGGCGCCAAAATATATGATGTGTACATGTTTAGATTAAGGTATTTTCAAAAAATTAAGTTCAATGTAAGAAATAAGTACAAAGTAGTATGTAATATGTACGTTTTTGCTTAAATAGTAAGTAATACTGGAACTGGGAGTATTATTGTAACACAGTTAGGTAGTATTTACAAATGCAAATTCAATTAAAATCAATGTCCAAAACATGAACTGACATCTAACTTTCCCCGTGACGATCGAAAGATTTCTTAGAAACCGAGTGCCGGATGTAAGTACAATACCAATACCAATACCCCTTCGCCGTCCTTTTATTCATTATTAGGCAGAGATTTTTAGGAAACGTTAATTCCATAATGGTTTAAATTTCGAGTATATATAGAAATAGTACTTTTAATTGATGTTTATTAGAACTTTACTTTTCACTTTGAGTGCAATGGGAAAATTATAACAATATCAAAATATCAATATAAATAATAGTTTCATCGCTATCATCATTTAGATTTAGTACAACCAAGTATATTTTTCTGAGAAAAGATCAATTCTGGGGTGATATCTTCTTGTATTTAAGTTTTTTAAGTGCTTTGTACCATTGATTATACACATGTTGGTACCATATTTCAATTGATTGCTAATTGTCATATTATTTTAAAAACCTTTGAGATACACTCTTTTACCAAGAAATCGGAGTGACGTGCAGCCTGAGTGTAATCTAGATTTTTAGAAGATAATACAAAACCATTACATTACGATATATTATGATATTACATTTTGATATTTTGTAAACTGAATATACCTATGCAGATACAATATGTATTGCATCGAATAAGATTAGCACATATTTGTGTCAAGGAAGATTACATACAATAATTTACATATTCAATTATTTGGCAGATAAATAGGTTCTTTGAGCAGGAAGATTGGGGGGGGGGGCATTTGTGGGTTCCGGCACCCACGCTGACCGGACTCTGAGCACGCCTATGCATCTGCGGCTACAGATATGGTATGGTGATGGTATAGGATCGTCATACCGTTATGCAGATGTACTGTACATGAACAGAAATGCAATTATTATATAGAATGTGTCTTTTCAACAGTAATAACTTTTCTCAACGCCAGTTTTGACTGTATGGAACTTTGAGCAATAGATACAGAGTCTTATAAGAATAACAGGTCCCGTGTTAAAAATTCTGTCGCTTATTTGAAGTTGGCGCGCTGGAAATCCGTAGTTTTGCGCCCCGCCGCTGTGAAGCGCCTATAGCACTTCAGACCGGTACCGAAAACACGAGTTATTGCCGTGGCCTAGGTCCCTTCGCTCTTGTAGTAGGGCGGGTTGGCTGTAGTGGTGGTTCGGGGGGGGGAGGAAGCTCAATCTTTGCAGGTTGAGTAGACAGCGCGCGCTGCCTCGTGGCCGAGCGCAAAACTAGCACGGCAAGTTTCAAATACTGACAGACTCTGGCCCATAAGACTTGTTCTTCTTATAAGACTCTGTATTCATTGCTTTGAGGCTTTGCGGTGAACATGGAGGCGAGATTATGTAGTTCATATACATTACCTATAGACGGAGGGTCAATTTGCATCGCTCATCTGGAGTTATTCTGGTGGTGAATTCGCCATACTGAGCACATTTCCCATTTCTTAGTTTGGAGGAAAAATTGTTCACAGCTTCTTTTTGAGTTTTCGTAGTAATCGAAAATCCTTTGATAAGTAGATTACGAACTACAGCAGAACTACTCTTAGACATCCGGATCGCATTCACCCGGACTAATGGTTCCGGAACGATGATCTTGATTTTTTTAAATGTTTTGTTGCCAATAAAAACGAAAACCCGGAAATTCACGGCTTGGCGCCTTCGGTTTTCACGCGATTATCCCGCATTACACAAATGTCATGCGATTTGCATCTTTAGGCGCACTAAGCCAAACTCGGATGGTCCGAGACCTCGCTTGTGTTTGTTATTGTTTACGTTTACGGTGCGCTGCTCCGTTCGGGTCTTCTCCTATCGATGAGTCATCACTTCGTTCTGGAAGCTCACTCTTGTATTAGCACGTAAACGTAAGCACATATTGCCATAATTAATTGTTCACTATAAAGGTGGAATTGATGAGTCATGCCCACCTCCGGGAAATCCGGACCGGCGGGCCGCAACAATATTCCGGATTTCTGAGAGTCTACTGTCTCAACATATAAGTTAAATTCACTGCTCGACACGGGGGCCCACCAGTTGATCGACGCATTAGTTGGTTGCACAGTGGTTATTAGAGGGAGGATCCCCCTCCCCCCTTCAGGATTAGATGGAAACAAATTCCAAGTATCCTCTATTTTTTCAATGTAAACTAAATCCACACACCCAGTTTTATTGAAACTGATCACTAAATAAGATATAAATAATAATTTTACAACCATTAGGCGCAGAATAAATTCCAATACTAATTTCTTTAGTTGCTGCGTTCAATGGTGATAAATACATGTTTTTAAATACTGTATATATATATATATATATATATATATATATTATAAAACTGAGTTTTGGGACATTTTAAGCCCTATTATTTCTGAGCCGGACTTTGTCCTGAAATGCAGGTAGTGTTATTTAATTAAAGATCTAAAGCACTTTAAACCACCAAATTTAATTAAAATAGTTAGAGCCGTGTTTGAGAAATTTAGATTTTAATAATTGTTGGCGATTTTGGGAGGATAATAACCCAAAAAATTAAAATTCTATAAAAATTGGGTCATTAGTGTGGTATCTAGGATTGTTATCAGATACACTGATAGACAAAATCACTTCAAAAACCATTTTTGTGTTCAAGAAACACCAAGACTTATATTTCCACAAATAACTCAAATTCGAAAATCTTGACGAAAACAATACTTTCTCCATAACTTAGTATTGTTTTTGTTAAAATCTTTGAATTTGAGTTATTAGTGGAAATATTTGTTGTGTTGCTCCCGGAACCCAAAAAAAACCGGGTTTTGAAGTGAAACATGTCTGTCTGCCCATCAGTCTGTCCGTCTTTCTGTATGATAAAAGATAATCTTTTTTGTCATAAGAATGTACACATCATCGACAAAGTCACTACTATAGCAAAAGCAAATTTGAATAGCTATATCTACATGTACAACACAATACCCGTTAACAGATCTATAATAAAATCCTTACGCAAGGTCCCTAATGTAGTACCCCACCAATATTTCTTCTAGTACAATAACATTGCAAACATCAAAATCAAAGTTAACAATGTTATTTTTTGTCTAAACAATTTTTTAAACAATAAAAGTGGTTCTGCAGAAGCCATTAGTATGTATGTATGTATGTATGTTCAAACATTTTGAGAGGATATAAACTTGTTTCTATACAGTGATAAGGTGTTTTACTTAATTGTGAAAATACAAGAACTGTATTGTTTTATTATGAGTATTTTAACCATGTATTTTATTGTTTAAAATGTATACATTCGGGATTTTCGATAATGTAAACAACTACATCAAAGTATGCAAATTGATTACTGTCTGGAATTGAAAACCAATTAAAAGTGGCTTACAGCTCTCTGTGATTACATTTCTTAAGAGGGCGTTGGAGAGCGGCCATGTTGGATTTTACCTCCATAAGAACATAAAACCATATATCTCGCTTATTTATCAACATACGATTATGAAAGATGTGTAGTGAAATGAAAGACGCAAATCTCATAACCAATGTACTCCTTTATTCCTAACCCAGGAAACTTCTCAAAACAAAAACAAACAAAATAATTATTTTTAGGTTACCTAGCAACCACTATGAAACAACTGTTTTTAAATTATTCGGCACGGGAGGTCCTGGCAGGGCTCGAGACGGCGGTGCAGTTTGAGGAGGCTCGAAAGGTGTCCATGAAGGCTGGTTTCACCCGATCTAGGCTGACCCGTTTCTCCAATCCATTGACTAAGATCGTGATGGTCTTCTCGTCTCGGCGAACGACGGTATGCGGGCCCGTATATGGCGACTCGAGGGAACGTCTTATCCTGTCTTCCCGTAGGAAAACATGTCCGCATGACGTGAGCTCTTGGAAGACAAACGGGTTCTGTGTGTTATGCCGTGACGCCGGAACGGGGCGGAGCTGTGACATTTGCTGTCGCAGGCGGGCGACGAAGTTGCTAACATCGCCGCTCGACCGTGGTACGGGCAACGGTGCGATAAACTCCGCTGGCAAGCGTAAGGGTTCCCCGTAGACAAGCTCGGCTGGGGAGGTTCGGAGGTCCTCTTTGACAACACTGCGCAAACCAAGCAAAACTAGTGGTAAGGCGTCCACCCACGTTAGGTGGGGGTGGCAACGGAGAGCCGCCTCCAGCTGACGGTGAAAACATTCGACCATCCCGTTTGAGCACGGGTGATAACCACAGGTGCGACACCTGGTGATGCCGAAAGTCTTGCCTAGGGCCCGGAAAAGCTGGGATTCAAACTGTTGGCCCTGGTCAGTGGTGATGCAGACGGGGGCCCCGAATCGTGAAATCCAGCAGCGTAGAAATGCGTCGGCGACTTCATCGGCAGTTTTCGTAAATAATGGCCAAACTTCGGGCCACCTGGTAAATCTGTCGACAGCAGTGAGGCAGTATCGGTACCCCTTAGCATGGCTAAACGGGCCAATGATATCGAGTATGTGTTGAAAACGGGAAGATGGCGTTACGAAGGTGCCGGTAGGGGTGTGGACGTGACGGGAAACCTTGTTTCGTTGACAGTTCAGGCAGCTTCGTGTCCAGGCCCGGCAATCTTGCTGAACACGAGGCCAGACAAAACGTTGTGACACAAGTTTGGCAGTAGTGCGGGTGCCTGGGTGGCTAAGGTTGTGGCAAGCGCCGAAAACTTGACGACGCATGGAGGCAGGCACATAAGGGCGTGGTTGGGCTGTACTGGTGTCACAATATAGGAACACATCGGAACCAGGAATATGAATAGTCTCCAGGTGCAGGGCCGACTCACGGTTTAGTAGGTCGCGAAGTTCAGCATCATTTTCTTGAGCGGCTGCGAGGGCGAATAAATCGACAGAGTAACTATCCGGGTCGGCTGCAGTGACGGAGTCTACGCGGCTCATCGTGTCGGCCACTATGTTGCCGGAGCCACTGATATGACGAATGTCTGTGGTGAATTGCGCGATGAAGGAAAGCTGATTTAATTGTACTGGGGGTAGCTTCTCACGAGTTTGTTGGAAGGCAAATGTGAGGGGTTTGTGATCAGTGAAAATGATGCAGTGCTGCGCCTCGAGTATGTGCCGATAATGTTGAACGGCGAGATAAACAGCGTGCAATTCCCTGTAGTAGGCTGGCCAGCGCAGTTCTCTGGGCGTAAGTTTCCGGGAAAACAAAGCCAGGGGTTGCCAAGCGTTGTCGACGAACTGTTGAAGGCACGCACCTACTGAGTGGGCACTCGCATCAGTGAAAAGGCCGAGAGTCGCAGACGGCTCCGGGTGAGCTAACAAAACGGCATTGGCGAGGCTGTCTTTGCAGGCTTGGAACGCGAGCTCCAATTCGGATGTCCAGGGGAAAGGTTGATTTCCTCGCAGACCAGATCGTGCCGTGTTGAGGAGTGCTTGGTATTCTGCGGCATGAGGTACGAAACGACGATAAAAGTTAATCATGCCGAGGAAACGGGAGACGCCCTTCACAGTGGATGGTTTGGGGTATGCACGGAGGTCAGAGACGCGATCTGGAAGAGGCCGTGTGCCCTGAGCGGATACCTCATAGCTGAGAAAAGAGACCTTGTCCACACCGAAGATGCTTTTTTTGACATTGAGCAGAATGCCATACTGGTCAAGTCGTTCGAACAGGGAGCGTAGGTGGCGGCAATGGTCCTCTGGAGATTTCGAAAACACTAAGATATCGTCAATGTACGCGAAACAGAAATCGAGGCCAGTCAAAATTTCGTCTATGAAGCGCTGAAAGGTCTGTCCAGCGTTGCGGAGGCCAAAGGACATGAAGGGGAATTCGAAAAGACCGAAAGGAGTAGTAATGGCCGTTTTCGCAATGTCTGCTGGATTGACTGGGATTTGATTGTACGCCTTAACAAGGTCGATGGTGGAGAAGATGGTCGAGCCGCGAAGATTGTTCCCGAAGTCGTGAATATGACGCACCGGGTATTTGTCGGGAATAGTCCTCGCATTGAGCGCCCTGTAGTCGTCGCAGGGACGCCAGCTGTCAGGCTTCTTGGGTACCATATGGAGAGGCGATGACCAAGGCCCATCAGAGCGGCGTGCAATGCCCTCTCGCATCATGGTTTCGAACGCTGCTGTGGCGATGCGGAGACGGTCTGGGGCTAAACGACGAGGGCGACTCGAGACAGGAGGTCCTGGGGTAGTACGGATATAATGGACAGTGCGATGTTTGACCTGATGCTCCATCCCTCTAGGTCGAGTGAGGTGGGGAAATTCAGCTAAGATGCCGGCGAAGACGGAAGACACAGCCGGTCGGATGAGTTTCACGCTGGGCTGGTTAGTAGAGCAGCGCGTGCAGTGGGTGGAGATACCGGTCGTGGAGTCAAGTAGGCGTTTGTGAGCGCAGTCCACCAACAGTTCATAGTGGGCCAAGAAGTCTGAACCTATGATTGGGACGGATACATCAGCGATGGTGAAAGACCAGGTGTGTTTGCGGGCGAGACCGAGGTCTATGGTTAACAGCACCGTGCCATAGGTTTTTATTTTGGAGTTGTTGGCTGCCTGCAGATCGTAATGGGCGTCAAGATGATGTCCTGGAAGGAGTCTGCAAGGATAGCAGCTCAAGTCAGAGCCGGTGTCTGCAAGGAGGTGTATCCTACTGACCCTGTCGAGTAGGAAGACGCGGCTATGAATCGTAGTTTGGCACCCGACCGCCGCTAATGTCGGTTGCCGTTGGAGTTTGACGAAAAGGTGCAGGGAGCCGAGCACTTCCTGGCCTGACGACCGAACTTTCGGTGATACCAGCACACACCGGAGTAGTCGGACGTCGTAGAGTCAGCAGATGAGCGTCTCCGAGTAGGTGGCGTCTGACTGCGGTGTTGGGAGCGACGGGACAGAGTTTGAAGCGTGGACTGAATGGAGTCAAACTGTCGAGCGAGGTCATCTATACGTGCTGATGTCGAGTCAGTAGAGGAGTCGGTGGCAACGGTCGCTGATGTAGAAGCAGTAGCGGGAACAATTACCCGATTGACGGCAGGATTATGTGATGCGACGGAAGTGAATTGAGCCGGCACGGCTGGCGTCACTTCTAAAATGTTGTCAGCGATGGAGGCAAGTCGGTCCATGGTGATGGTGGGATCAATCATATGTGGTTGGATGATTGCCTGGACATGTGAGGGTAAACGCTGTGTCCAAAGCGTACGCAAAATGAAGTCAGGCACAGCGCCGGATAAAGAGCGGAGATGGCGGAGGAACTGTGACGGTGTGCGATCTCCAAGTTCCTCACCGGTTAATAGTTGACGGACACGCTGCTGCTCGGATACGCTGACGCGTCTGATGAGTTCATCCTTAAGAGTCGTGTACGGTGCGTCTGCGGGTGGTGTCCGAATGATGTCCGCGATCTCCTGTGCCCCTTGCGCGTCAAGCTGACCGATGATGTAGGTGAATTTGGAGACTTCGTCGACTACATTGTGAAACCGGAACAGTGCCTCTACCTGAGCAAACCACAGCCGTGGGTCGTTGCTAAAAAACGGGGGCAACTTTATAGTAGCACGATTTTGTGGATGTAGCTGAACCATATTTTGCTGCAGATGGGTGATGGCGGCTTGTTGTTGTTGTGTGATAGCGAACAAGCCTTGCAAAGCTTCGTGAAGGTGAGCGATGTTGCCGGCGTTGTCCTGTGGCTGTTGAATCGGTGGCTGTTGATGGTCATTATTTGGCTGCGGCTGCTGTTGTGGTTGTTGTTCCTCGGCCGCTTGTCGATGTCCCTCGCGAGTAAGAACCATCGTTTAATCACGTCGGGGTCACCAAATGTAGTGAAATGAAAGACGCAAATCTCATAACCAATGTACTCCTTTATTCCTAACCCAGGAAACTTCTCAAAACAAAAACAAACAAAATAATTATTTTTAGGTTACCTAGCAACCACTATGAAACAACTGTTTTTAAATTATTTTCAAACTCTGGACGCCGCAGATGTATCAAATTAAAGGTATTTTGAAGACGCAGGTTAATTGCTCGCTATTTTCTAAATAAAATAATACATTTCCAAAAATATAGTAATTTAAAGTCTATATTTGTATACATATTTTGTAGTTTTTCCTAGTAATTAAAAAATAAAACTCCCAGCAAACACTAATCAAAACTTTATAAAGATTCAAACAAAATTTATTCCAAATCAATAGGCCAAACAGTAACAAAAAATATGCTTTTCAGTATAGACATGTTTTGTGCGTTTTAACGTTGAAATAGCCCATAGCGCTAGGGTCAGCGACGATATTTCTTCTGACTCCAACGTCCTCTTAAGGGATCTAACAACCTTCAATTGAAGTTTTAAAATGTCTTCAAATCTGGTGCAATTAACATAAAGAATGAAGAATGAAGAATATCTAAGGATAGATTGAAAATAAGCAAAGTGTGATACCCTTAAATAATTTCTAGGGACAATATCGATTAGACAATCCCAATGATAATGATTCATTTAACTAATCAATGTTTGAATTCCAAGTTGGGTTTTGAACAATATGAATACTCAAAAACCTTGCTTAATCCCCAAATTAAAGGACTAGATTTGTGTTTAAGATTGAACAACATATTCTTTGTTTTGTCCTTATTCAATAGAATCCCTTTTAAGTGAAACCAATTTGAGGCATTTTTTTATGTTTCATTGGTCAATAGATCCAGGTTATTAATGATGTGTACCGAGAGACCACAAAAACGGTCTGATCTCGTAAAATTTGGTATGCATGTATAATTCCACGATATCTCCAGACTTTTTTATTTTTTTTATATTTTTGATTTTGAAGAGTAGGTAATTAAAACGTTCAAAATCCGCTAAAACAACAATAATGAAAATTCCTCAAAAACAGCTTGAACCATTATGGTTAAAATTCAGTGGTTTATATGCTTCTTGTCTCTACAAAAATTACACCATTTATGAAAAAATTGGGTTTATAAATTATAGGGTTTAAAAGTTTCCAACCCTGGAGGGGGTGAGGGGACATTTTTCCTTTTAATACCACTGTGTTCAGCAAATGTCTGGGTAGTGCCTCCAATAAAGGGAATTAGGTATACATTTTTTTGAACGATAGTTTACGAGAAAATTGTCTATTCATGCTGCCGTATTTTATGTTCTATATTTGGTAAATATAAACACACATATCGGTTGGCAATAGGGCTAAAAGAGAGAAAGTATGTGTCAGTTTTTTAATACTATTTTTACAAATGATTAGGCAAATCTAATATCTGGAAAAATATTCAAAAATAGAAAGCAACCGAGATTTGTCTACGATTGAAAAGAAAATGCTGTGCAGCTGTAAAGAAGAACCCATTAAGCCTAACGAGCAATTCTGGAAAAAGGATTGGGTAATGGTGGGAAGTCCAAGGTGTTACATTTCCCTCCTCATTGCTTTGTTTCACTTTTTACATCTTTCATATTTGTTATACCCCGCCTTACCAGCTAGTCCATATTGTTATTTTCCAATTGTGTTGTTTTTAAACTAATTACTGCATTTCAATGATTTTTTATTTTAAAAGGAAGAAATTAATATTTAAAACTTGTTTTGTAATAATTACTGAATTTACCTTGTCAAAATAACACGTAAAACCTTACAATTTAAAGATAAGTTTTATATAAATATAGTAAAACTTGAACTTCATTTAAATTAGCCAGCTGCTTCATAAACAATATTTTACAGCAAAAATCTATATTGAAGTTCGATTTAGATAAAAGGCCTGAATTTATTTTTCAAAATTGCTTTTCTTGTTTTTCTGCATCGTTATGATTCCTTCCGTTTAAAAAATAACGAATATATTATTTATGTAAAGGCAGTCCCACACTTCTCGCGAACACACCCGAACATTCGTCCGAACTCCAAATGTTCGGAGTATTCGCGAGCAGTGTGGGAGCTGCACGAACTTTTTAATACGTACGGGAACATACGGAACTGATGTTCACCAAAGTGAACATTCGGGAGAATGTTCGGCCGAATGTTCAGGCCTGCGAGAAGTGTGAGACCGCCTTAATCAAATATTAACTGTAATTTTTTAGACTTTATAGTTTTTTCTCTAGTAGTTCAACATAAAGTTCTCAACACGAAATTTAAAAATAAATAGATACCCTTATATCACTGACAACCGCCTTGGAAACCCAAAAATAACACAAATGGCGTTTTTAGTCTTTCAGTTTTATTTATTTTATGATCCTTTTTATCATTATTTGTAATATTTTTACCTCTATATTTAAAAATAGAATGACAATTTATTTTTCTCTTTAAATAAAGTATTTTGTGATAGGCGAGTATCAAAAATTAACTTTGAATATTTTAATTTCAAGTATTATAGTTTATTAAAATAATTTTAAAGCCATAACATGGGATTTTTATTTATATTTTAGGATTTGTATATATATATATATATATATATATATATATATATATATATATATTACATGTATAAGTATTTGGTTATCAGAGCCGGAGTTATACCCTTTCAATGAAATATGTGAGCAAAAAGTAACCATATTCACCCAACTTCAAACGAATCATCGACCAGAAATGACAGCTGTCAAGAATGGTATTGAAATGCAATTTATGAAACTTTAGAGTCGCTGCCTTTCCGCCCACAATGTCCATTTTAGGTGAGGATTATGGTAACATTTTAATCAACAACTTTTTTCAAAGATCAAAGTTCAAAATATTTTATTAAAAAAATAATACAACTGCCTACATTTCATACGCTCAATATGGCAAGTGAACATTTTTTTTTAATAAGGTTTGTTGTTATATGCACGTAATCATAAGAAACTAAAGAGAGTAGGCTTGTCATAACCAGTCGTAGTTTAAATCCACTTGGGTAAATATATTTTTAGTTTAATTCTATAAAAATGTCTTCATTTTTTATTGTAATAAGCTTTATTCCATTTGTTTTATTGTATTTTACAAAAACACAACTGTCAAGAGTTCCTTTTTAGTGAATTTCCTTTGGAAAGTGAACTATTAGCATGACCTGCACGGTGAAACTTAAGCCCGGGACCACCATAGAAGTTCCTAACGTGACCCCCTGAACACGTTTTGGGTGGTCGTTCAAATTTATATATATATATATATATATATATATATATATATATATATATATGTGTATGCACTCTAGCGGTCGCATTTTTTGTCCGATTTACTTCAAATTTGGTAGGGACGTTCCTTTCTGTAATCAGTTGGACGAGTTCGTTGGGCAAAACAATCTGAAAACTCTAAACCCCTTTTTTGGGGATTAATCTTTCAAATTTCGAGTTTTTGGGCCCAAAAAGGGTCAGAAAAACCCCAGATGTAAAATTAATACATGTAAAAAGATGGGAATTAGAGAGGCGAAAGTTTTAAGCCCTTTCCCGTCATTCTAGCATAAATATTTACCGAGTTATTAAAGAAAATGTGTATCGGCTAAACACAGTACGTTGTCTTATGGGGGTTTTACACTAGAAAAGCGTGTTATTCCTTTGCTAGAGTACTTTTATTACCCCCAGCAACCTTACGCCTACTTTCAAGCCTGTCTGGACCTTCTACTAACCTTATAATGTGCAAAATTGTATTCCCAGCTTTGCAAGTAAATGAAACCAGGAGTATCAGAACAGCCAAAAAAATCAATGTTTTCAGATTTCAATAAAAATTGGAAAAATGTATGTTTTTACACTGATTTAGAGTTTTAAAAGTTTTTATGTGGAAATTCACTTCCCTCACGTCAGCGTGCTGCGTGCGAACTCGTTTATCCATCAGATGCCTACATTTTTGCCATATAAGATAACCTGAATCATCTGCTTTGATATTTTTCATCTGTGGTGTTTTACTAATTTATTATATCTAACTATCAACCAAAATTGGTATATTATTGTAACACAGAGGTAGATAAATATAGCTTTTACTAACACAAACTATTAAACAAGTATCTGTTGCCATTTTTGAAAACCTAACAACGCATTAAATTTGTTATGTAAAGGAAGAATTAAAAAACAAAATGTCATCTTATTCCCAACATCCCCATCACAATCCGTAAAATTGGTTATCTTAATTAAGATTATGTTATCACAAAACGCATCTGTTATCGGTGTTAAGTTATTTAATTTGTGTTCGCCCTCGCATTAGTTTATATAAGGTACCTATGTCTGTAATAAGGTTACCTTTATATATAATTCTTTTAAGCAAAACTTTTAAGTCAAAATTGTGGGACTTTGAGAAATCGCAGGATGATTGGAGATGGCTCAAACTAAAGGTCTCAATCCCAGGGACTCGGGAAAAATTGCAGTATTTCTAAAAAGTTGCCAGCAAACGAGAAATAACCTATAATATCCCCCATTAGAAAAGCATAGGGATTTAAAAACGACTGCTTTGTTTACATTAAAACATGTGACTAAGTGTCTGCTTTGTTTACAAACTGATATGTGTTCCTACTTATATTGTTTTATTTTCCTCAGCACTTAAAGAGTAAAAACAAATCAGAAAATGCTATATTTCGATTATTTATGTATGTAGATAGATGAAACTTGGTATGTGGCTTCAACTAGTTGTGGTACATTGATATTAGCACAAAAAAGGTTTTTCTTGATTTTTCCCGGTAGCAGCAAACCTGCATACTCGGCCCCATGTTATTCATATGGAGAATAAGTAAAATTTTATATCTCCCTTAGTTATGAACCTAAATTAATAAAACTTGGTATGGAGCTTCACCTGGTTGAGTTATATTGATAATTGCAAAAAAAACACATATCTTATCTTCCTTGTTGCAGCAAACCTGCGTACTCATTTATAATGTTATTCTTATAGAGAATAAAAATAAAATGCTATATATCACTTATTAATTAATGTATTTTTGTGAAACTTGGTAAGTGGCTCTAGGTAGTAGTGATACCCATATATTTGCATTAGAAATTCGCTGAGTACGCAGGTTTGCTGCGACAGGGGTATTATATTAGACCTCCTGCTAGACATTATAGCAAGTTTATCAACGGACAGAACCTGTAAAATTTTGTCTAAAGTAACGGTTGGTGTACAGATTCTTGTATCAATATTGTAGAAGGATTAATAAAAGGTTAATTAACATATATCAATCTAAATACATTAAAAGGGGAATATGCAAATAAATGTTCACTTATTTTATGGTCCTGACTTTGTCCATTAGGAGTCATAGAGTCCTAACTGTCTAGAAAATCCCACTTACATCTTATTTTTACCATCCATTTATGTCAATGTCCAAAAAAACAGTCACTGTTATGTATTGGTTTAGGGAGGTAAACCAAATGGTACATGGTAATTTATCAATTATACGTTACTTTACAGCACATATAACGGAAAGATTATATGTTCTACCTTACATCCTTCTTATACAAAACTTTGGTTTGAGGCTGGGCCGATTACACATCAAAACTCCTTTAATGCTTATAATAATGTGACCGTTTATAGGTCTAATGCTGTTTGAATTAATCATTTACTTCTAGTAGGACAATTAATTGAACTCATTTGAACCTTAAATACCTGCTATGTTATTAATTATTAGATGTGCCATCGACCCTTGAATAAAATAAATGAAATAACATAAACGATCGTTGGACCATCAGTCGTTTTAGAAATTTAATTTAATTTAAAATATAAACGGGTCTATGGTCTATCATACCATTTTATAAATTGAGATAAAATATTATATTTTGGTCTGATGGACCATTGACCGACCCTCTATCCATAAAATAACATATTTAGAATAAAGTTTTAACGCGTAGATGGACCATCTATTTGATGTGCGTAGATGGACCATCTATTTGATGTGTAATCGACCCAACACTTTATATTATTAGATTTTTAAACGCATGGTTCGATTGCACATCATATAGATTATACATCGATCCCCAAATGAAACATATTTAGAATAAAATTATAACGGGTCAATGGACCATCTATTTGATGTGTAATTGACCCTTTGATTATTGCTTTAATATAATCTTAATATTTTTAATTTTTCGGCTGATGGTACATCGAGCCTTATTTTATTTTATTTGAGAAATATACAAACTGGGTCGATGGTCCATCAACCCCTTATATAAATAAAACTAAATTTGTACAAATGGTTTGATGGGCCATGGACCCTTCCTTAGATATTGAATATTTCTTTCAATATATCAGAGGGTCGATGGACTATTTATATGATGAGTAATCGAGCTTCCTCGTATAATGTATTTAGATTGATATATGTTAATTAACTTTTTATACACCCTTCTACAATATCAATACAAGAAGCTGAGCTCCAACTGTTACTTTACACAAACAATTTAAAATGGAATGAAAGAAGTATAATTTAATACTAGATGATGACGTAAATCATAAAAAATTAAATTAAATTTGTTTTTATAAAACATTTTTACAGTATAATTTTTACAATAGCTGCTCAAAATGGCGTCCTCGAACTTCATTGCAGATTCTAAATTTTTTAAGGCTGATTTTCTGGCTTGCTTAAAAACATAACTTGGAACTCTTGAATTTTTGCAGATACCTCGACAATTCTCACCACAAGATCCATGGCGTCCATAACGGTGACTGTGGGGCAGAGCGTCAAACTATGGTAACGTTTGTCAACAAGTATATAATCTCAAAAGCCTTGGACACCCTAGCAACTTTCTAATTCACACCAACCTCGTATCTCCTTTTGATTTCTAGCTATCAACAAAAGTCATAATTTCCCCATATAGAATGCCGCTATATCTCTTCACTAACCAAAATGGCAGCCAGTCAAAATTCCCAAATATTTTATTCATATCTGGATGGCAAATCTTGGGGGACATTCAAAATATTCCCTTCCAGATTTGAATATGAGGATTTTTTGGGATTTTGACTGGCTGCCATTTTGATTACCAAAGAGATAATGGTCTCTAGATTTTACCATTTATCTACTTTTTTAAAGTTCTTTAAAATAAGGGGTAAGGCTCAAATTTTGAGGGTACAATCCTCAATTTTATCCCACAAACTCCCTTATTTTTGGGGGGACACTCAAAATTTGGAATAATGTAGATAAATACTACCCTTAAGATATACAGTAATCACTACCCAGAAATTATTAACAAATACAAAAATTAGAGCGGGGTCTGGATTTTTCTTACACCCGGTATATAGCAGAGGCTGATTAGGGGTCATGCATAAATTACGTCACACTATATTCAGACCTTCTTGACCCCCCCTTTGTCACGCTGCTCATAACCCCCCCTCTCTCTGTCATGTCACACAAATTAATTATTAAGTATTGGATTGTGGAAACAGTATTTCATGGCTCTGTCACTGACGATTTCGCAGGCTTTAACTCAATTAATCATGATGAGTCACATAGCAATTCACCCCACCCTCCCCCGTGTCACGGTCTGTCACGATGTGCTGCACCCCCTCCCCCCCTGGGGAGGCGTGACGTAATATATGCTTGGCTCCTATTAGGGTCCATATGGAAAAGTTAGCGAATGAATCCATTATAAGACCTAGGCCCGAGACCATGATAACTTTTTGTTTTGAGACCCCCAGATGCTAAAAACAACATTCGTTAGAATGTTTAACCATACTGGGTGTCCCACACCTGGTATATATATATATGAGAGTGTGCCCCTAAGCACTATAACACTTGTAAAAAAGGTCCGATCTTAATGAAATTTGGTACAGATGTGTGAAGTAGCATTTATTTGAACGAGTTCAAAATCGAGATGGATCACACCATCCGAACAATTTGGGCAATTTCAAGCATGATTTTTGACTAAGTAAACATAAGATTGAAATTTTAAATGCTAAAGGAGTCGTCTGAAAAGACCTGGAACAGACACAAAAATACTCTCCTCCTCTTCCTCCTTTAAAATAACACTAAGGTTTTAAAAACCATCATCGTTTAGTTAAGTGTAGTTTGTTATGTTTACACTCATGCAAAACCACTTTATGTAATTTTAAATTCATACAAATTTTAATTGCATCAGTGGGGTTACTACCATATCAGTTAAAAAGTATTTTACTAAAGATAGTAATTTTGTTTTATTGGAAGTGGTTTTGTTTACTTGTAAGTGTTCCACCCGAAATGCGCCAGGGTACCACCAGTGCTCCAGTGCCATTGTTTGGGCAAGGCCGACCTACTATAGAGGCCACAGCGCTCCCCTTCTACGAGCCACTACGTCACAGCCCAGGGTACCACCAGTGCTCCAGTGCCATTGTTTGGGCAAGGCCGACCTACTACAGAGGCCACAGCGCTCCCATTCTACGAGCCACTACGTCACAGCCCAGGGTACCACCAGTGCTCCAGTGCCATTGTTTGGGCAAGGCCGACCTACTACAGAGGCCACAGCGCTCCCCTTCTACGAGCCACTACGTCACAGCCCAGGGTACCACCAGTGCTCCAGTGCCATTGTTTGGGCAAGGCCGACCTACTACAGAGGCCACAGCGCTCCCCTTCTACGAGCCACTACGTCACAGCCCAGGGTACCACCAGTGCTCCAGTGCCATTGTTTGGGCAAGGCCGACCTACTACAGAGGCCACAGCGCTCCCCTTCTATGAGCCACTACGTCACAGCCCAGGGTACCACCAGTGCTCCAGTGCCATTGTTTGGGCAAGGCCGACCTACTACAGAGGCCACAGCGCTCCCCTTCTACGAGCCACTACGTCACAGCCCAGGGTACCACCAGTGCTCCAGTGCCATTGTTTGGGCAAGGCCGACCAACTACAGAGGCCACAGCGCTCCCCTTCTATGAGCCACTACGTCACAGCCCAGGGTACCACCAGTGCTCGAGTGCCATTGTTTGGGCAAGGCCGACCTACTACAGAGGCCACAGCGCTCCCCTTCTACGAGCCACTACGTCACAACCCAGGGTACCACCAGTGCTCCAGTGCCATTGTTTGGGCAAGGCCGACCTACTACAGAGGCCACAGCGCTCCCCTTCTACGAGCTACTACGTCACAGCCCAGGGTACCACCAGTGCTCCAGTGCCATTGTTTGGGCAAGGCCGACCTACTATAGAGGCCACAGCGCTCCCCTTCTACGAGCCACTACGTCACAGCCCAGGGTACCACCAGTGCTCCAGTGCCATTGTTTGGGCAAGGCCGACCTACTACAGAGGCCACAGCGCTCCCCTTCTACGAGCCACTACGTCACAGCCCAGGGTACCACCAGTGCTCCAGTGCCATTGTTTGGGCAAGGCCGACCTACTACAGAGGCCACAGCGCTCCCCTTCTACGAGCCACTACGTCACAGCCCAGGGTACCACCAGTGCTCCAGTGCCATTGTTTGGGCAAGGCCGACCTACTATAGAGGCCACAGCGCTCCCCTTCTACGAGCCACTACTTCACAGCCCAAGGTCTATGCAACCAGTAGTGTTGGTAGAGCACACTTTCGTTTGCTAGCTCTGGACCTTTCTGCAGCAATTGGATTATAATGAAACGTACAGATTTATTATCAGCAAGAAATACATAATCCAGCAGTGTAAATATCTATTAGATAAGCAAATTGTCGAATTTGTATTAATTTGATTTGATTTACGTATTTAAAGCCTATGTTACACGGCGCGGGTCTGTCCAGGCCCGGGCGGTGCCAGGCGGCGTGCGGTGGCCTGTAGAAAAGAGGACAACCACGGGCGTACCTGATACACGGAGCGAGGTGATTGGCGGCGCGTCACCGTCGTCGCGCTGGTCTGATCGTAACTCCACTCCATTACAGTAAGAAAAACCTATAGTATGGTTTACACTTTTATTTGATTAATGATTTCCCTGACTTTCCCTAACCAAATAAGTTAATTTTCATTACTTTCCCTAACCTAAAAAATAATTTTCTCTAACTATCGACTCGGAATGCACACTTTATTTATAATATGAAATTTAAACAAAATTATGTTTGCCTCCACCATCTTCTTAGCTATCCAATGCTCTCTTGATTATTTTAATGTTTACAACAAACTGTTTACAGTTTACAGTTTGTTGTTTTCCAATACATATTTGCCTTATCTTCTTCACTTCCTCTTCGTTGCACCATGAAAACCGATTTAACAAAAATCTGACAAGTTTTGATTTTTGCACAGTAATGCTTTGCATTTACAATTAAATTGAAAGTTTTCCCTGACTTTTATAAAATATTAGTAACTTTCCCTAACTTTTGGCATTTTTTCAAAAATGTTCCCTGACCTTTTTAAAATTCCCTGACTTTCCAGAGAGTGTGAAAAAATAAAAACATACGATTTAAAAAGGCAATGGTAACCAAAGAACAAAAGATATGACCTATTCACTGGTAGCTGATGGCCGAATAAGCTCAGGGGTGGAGGAATACGGCCGCGCCGAGACAGGCCTTTGATGTTTACCGACTTTCCACGGGAAAGCCCGCGCCAGCCCGGACGCGCCCGACGGACCGCAGGCTGACCTGATACATGGCCCGTGGTGCGGCAGGTTTTGGCCTGGCCTGCCAGATCACGGGCCGTGTATCATAGGCTTCAGATTTGAAATAGTAGGACACAAAAAATCATTAAGAGTAAACTTAATGAAAACAAACTTTAATCTATTACTTTTATGTTGCATACTCTTCGATAAGATATTTTTTGGTCACTAATCAAAAGCAAAGGACCAGGACATCCTTCAAGTCAACTCGTGCCGTGCACTGCATTGCCCAATTCAACTAACGTCAATTTGCCGCACGACAAAATATAAAGATATAAAATATCAACGCAATAAAGTCATAATTACCACGACCAAAAACCCCTTCCTAAGGAATATTCATGATAGTAAAAATATTCTTGATATTAATGATATCGATATGTATATCATTTTGGTTATGATGGAATATAATTAATTTTCATTTAAATTAGTTAGGTTGGTTTACTCGTTATATCATATGATTTATTTTGGTGTTAAATTCCAATAATATATCAATACACATAAGCCAGGAGTATTTTTAACGTATGTACATTTTCCTCCATTGAAAATCAAACTATAAAGTGGACAAAACTGTCTGCATTTGCTGCAGCTACTGCTATACTTAGCAGCTGTAACTGCTATATTTGCCATATTCATTGGGGTGGAAGAGGCTTGTAATGTGGAAAATGCTCTTCTTGACTTCAATGCAAAATATATGGTCGTAGTAAAACTTTCATTAAAACAGCACAGAATGTTATATGAAAGCAGAGGTTTAATGTAATTATAAGAATATCTAGCAGGACACTGATTTAAAACAGTACATTTTAGCAAATTTCCCCTATAGGGATGAAGCTATTAGTACGGCATGTGGCTTGGTAAGACTTAAGCCTGAGACCATGATAACTTTTATGTATTGAGGTCCCCAAGATGCCAACAAAATATATGTGTGTCTGTTAATGTGATAAATTATAAAAAAAAACTAAAGTGACATTCATGAATTTAGTTCAAAATCACAAATATCGAAGCATTCCATTACCCTCTATGGGGGTTAAAACTATTAAAAAATCAGTTGGTTTTTTCACTCCAAAATTTTAGAAATTCACAATTTTGTTTTTGACCATTTTATAGAGTTAACAAATAATAATTTAGTATTCTTAATAATTAACCTAGAAGTGGTTGCAGAGAAAATCCAAAAAACGTACTTAGCCTATAAAATTCCTCATGTTAATATTAGGGCGAAAAGGTTTTTAGCTTTTTCACAGTTAATGTTATTGAAATCCTCACTTATTTTTTTACTAATATGCTCAGCTCGGAAAAAAATTTTGGTATTTTAATTGTTGTTTCTATGTTCAACTTGCAGAGATATTCAAAGTGCTAAATACAGAATGTTTTCCAATTTATTCTTATGGAGGATAAATCAAATGTAATTTCATGAAACTTGACTTCATCTGGTTGTGGTCTATTGAAATTTGCATAAAACACCATTTTTTGTTTATGGTCTCCGTAGCAGCAAACCAGCGTATTCAGCCCTAATGTTATTCTTAAGGAGAGTAATTGAAATTTATGTCTCCACTAATTATAATCATAAATCAATAACATTTGATATGTGGCTTCACCTGCTTGAGTTATATTGATATTTGTATGAAAACAACTATTGTCAACCTTGTTGCAGCAAACCTCTGTACTCACCCTAACGTAATTCTTATGGATAGTAAATCAAATGTTATATTTCGCTAATATATATATGCATGTATTTTTATGAAACTCGTATTGGAAATTCGCCGAGTATGCAGGTTTTCTGCGGCGGGGTTATTTTTGTTATATCTATGTGTTAAATTGTGCAATTTTAAACATCTCCTAAGGTTCAAATAAATCAACAAATCGAGTTGGTCCCTACACCCTCTTATCTCATGATTATCTCCTTTTCTTGTTTTGATACAGGAAACATCAAAGTGCCAGCTCACATTCTGGAAATGGATCGATGATGACTTATGGGTGAACTTAAACACATATAAAATTGTGACTAGCCTAAATAAAGATAAAGAGGTTGATGGTTAAAAAGGTAAACATTTCACAACTTTTTTCAATAAAAACTAGTTTTTATTACATTTACATTCAGTTATAAATCTAATAATCAACTATTTTTACATAAAATTAAATTAAAAATAAAACACATAATATTTTGACAAGAATCCATTTATAAAACAAGTGTTGACAGCATCTGACCATGCATTTATAACTACAAACAGAAGTGATGATTTTTGACAGGAGAGCCGAGAGAGGACGGCGCCTCAGGACTCTGCCCTACACTAGCTTGGGAAATGACCAATTACAACACAATACAGTATAGCTCCATAAACAACAATTACCAATCATTTTATCTTTTCAGCGAGTTCGTAAAGGTTAAATAAAAAACTTTACAACACTTTATTACACTGGCGTGATGTAATAAACAAATCGACTTAAGACATTGACAGATTTATTATCAGCAAGAAATACATAATCCAGCAGTGTAAATTTCTAGATAAGCAAATTGTCGAATTTGTATTAATTTGATTCGATTTACGTATTTAAAGCCTATGTTACACGGCGCGGGTCTGTGTTTGTTTTTTATTGCTATGAGTTTGTTGTGACTTATTATTGCAGGATTGTTCAGGGGTTTAGCAGGATCATTAACATTTACTTAAAAAATAAGTTTACATACCTTGTCGTCATCAATCCACTAGTTTCAAAGATTACTAGTTTCGGGACTAGTTTTGTCCCATTATCAAATCTTGATGTATCACAGAAGAAAATACTGTCGTCTTGAGTTTAAAAACATTTCAACACTAAACGAAAACTTGTACTGACGCAAAGAAGCATTACAAACTTTAAGAAATCACAATGAGTTTGCACATTGTTGTGAATTTTTTAAATGTTTTAAATTATTAATGTTTCCTTATGTCAGTACAAGTTTGTGTTTGGCGTTGAAATGTTTTTAAACTCAAGACGACATTATTTTCTTCTGTGATACATCAAGATTTAATAATGGGGCAAAACTAGTCCCGAAACTAGTAATATTATTTATTATTAACTAGTGGATTGATGACAACAAGGTATGTAACCTTATTTTTTAAGTCATACAATAAATCCAGGAGGCAAATAGCATGAATATAACATTTACTCTATTTTCTATGAAAATACTTTTAAAATGCCCCCTCACAGTAAACCGGCCTACTCACTAAACTACAAATGTCAATGTAATTTGCAGTTGTGAAGACTTTCAAAACCCCTCATCCCCCTTTTTGCGATGGGGATTTTTACCAATTTTATAAAAGATGTTTCCACTGTCCATGTGCACACCACATTTCATCAAAAACGGTGAATCAAATGAGCGACTTTTAATTTTTGTCCAACTAAGAACAGCATTTGGGGTTTCCATTTCCTGATATCTGGCACAGAGTTAAAACAACTTTATCGCTTCTATTTTTAAACTAATGTCAACGGGAAACAAATTTAGTATTCGCAAAACTCCAACTCCCCCATGGGTCAATTCCAAAGCCAGCTCGGAGGCAGAGAACAAACATTTCAAAGCCTATTTTGCAGCCGTTCGGTGATGTAATGTTTCTACACTTCTAACTGGTTCGAAGCAATACAAATTTATATGTCTGTACTAAAAGATATTACATATAATTATTAGGAGTGTGCGAGTAGGGATTTTTTGAATCGAGTCGAGTAGAGTCGAGTAGTGCCAATTATATTCGAGTTTCGAGTATTTTCGAGCGAGTAATTTGCCATCAGTTGGTATTTAAAATAGTGTAATGGGATTTGGATACCACCCTAGACTTGAATCTAAACATGGTTTCAAACTAATACATGAGTAACAATACAAAGTTTTGGCCAGTAAAATCAAACTGGATTACGTATTGTCAAACAAAACACGGATTAACATTCGTTTCCAGCCGATACAACACGGTCCGGTTGTCATTTGGCCAACATCACCTGATCCAGACATCGTTTATATACAATATTAGATGACGAAATCGTTAATTAGGGCCGATATTAAGTGGCCCCATCACCACTTTTACCGATATTATGCATACTGTCATCATTTTCGGCCTTTAGTACGTGATCCAGTCGTAATTTTTGGCCAATATTATGTTTCCCGTCATCATTTTTACGGCCAAAATTACACGGTCCGATCGTCATTTTCGGCCGATTTTACATGAAGCGATCGCCTTTTTCGGTCGTTACTGGCGTTTTGGCCGGTCACAATCGTTAGCGATCGTCATTTTCGACCGATTTACAGGTGATGCGATCATCTTTTGCGGCCGTTACTAAGCGTTTTGACCGGTCGCAATCGTTAGCGACTGTCATTTTCGGCCGATTTTACGTGATATGATCGCCTTTTGCGGCCGTTACTATGCGTTTTGGTCGGTCGCAATCGTTAGCGATCTTCTGGAAATCGGCAAGAAATACTCGCTCGAATTTTCGATTATTTTTCAAAACTTCAAGTCAAGTTCGAGTATTAAAATACTCGGCCGAAAACTCGAAGTTTCGAGTACTTGCACACCCCTAATAATTATTACAAATTCAGATGAACGATTGGGGTTTTAACATACGGAGTCCCGAAACAGAAAATAATCATGGTCCCTAGTGTAGGTCTTACCATGCCTCCTATAGTAGCAACTTCTTCCCTACGGAAGGTCGCTAATAAAGTGAAAAGGCCTTTACTTCATGGCAGGAATGTTTGGCAAATTACAGTTATATATTAGTCCAGCATGTCAACAAGAGTGCTTCTCAACATTCATAATTCGTTAACAACAACAAGATAGACATCACAGACAGTTAGCTCTCACATTTATACAGAGTGTGTTGACCCCCACCACCCCGGCCGACACTACAGTTACAACTACTTTCTTGCTAATTTATTTGGTCCTTCAGTACCAGAAATCGTCTTGTGACTGCAGGTGATAAATTCCAACAGAATCAAAATCGGTATGATCGGCACCGAAGATTTACTGTTTTATTTCCATCTTTAAATCGAACAAACTAATACTGTTAACTTAAAGTTTCAAATGATTAAGGAATATAATATCATAACGGAATGAAATTCTCAAAGCGATACTCTCCTTATGTAATATTGAATATAAAAATACTGAAACTTTGTTCAAAATACAACAAATGAACGGATATACTACGAGGTTTGAGCAAATATCGACACTGTCGACATGAAGTTTAGAGTTGGAAAGACCCGAATACTAAAGTGTGTCTACATCGATATTGTCAAAGTCGTAATCGACAGTTGACGGTTTCAAATAAATTCGCAAGAAAAAGAAACATAAACCCTTTATCCGAATGAAGTAAGGTTTAACAACAACATGCATTTCAACTAAAGTGTTAAACAGTAAAATATATATTTTATTCTGCCAACATTAAACAACATCTGAGTAAGGCTACATACAAGAAAGACATTTAGTGAAAATAGTACAGCCAGCAGATACCTAACAACCGACATTAAAAATAAGGTACCGTTCAATCGAAACATCGACTGTAAGCTGCTTCTACAACCTCTGCCGATGAAAATCATTTATTGCACTAAGCTTTTGTTGGGTGAAAATGTAAGTCTAATATTGTATGTCCTTTTGATCAATCGATAAAAATTTGATTCGAGAAAATAGATATATTATTTAATTTTTGTATTCGATATATCACAGTATATTTCCTATGTAGCACTCGATGGCATATAATATCATTTTACACACACTTTTCAAACTAGTTGAGCTACAAAAAGAACCAACAAAGTTGAGCAGGATTAATCTCGGGTACCATTGTTCGGGTTTACAAAGTTGGAATGAGCAGGATTAATCTCGGGTACCATTGTTCGGGTTTACAAAGTTGGAATGAGCAGGATTAATCTCGGGTACCATTGTTCGGGTTTACAAAGTTGGAATGAGCAGGATTAATCTCGGGTACCATTGTTCGGGTTTACAAAGTTGGAATGAGCAGGATTAATCTCAGGTACCATTGTTCGGGTTTACAAATTGGAATGAGCAGGATTAATCTCGGGTACCATTGTTTGGGTTTAAAAAGTTGGAATGAGCAGGATTAATCTTGGGTACCACTGTTCAGGTTTTATTTTTTAATTTTTCTTTTGATTTATAGCTACTGTTAAACTCTCTTTTAATCTCTATATATTATTAATAAAAAAAATCATTAACATAGTCACTATCACACACTAGAAAATTATTGGTAACAATAAATTGTATAATATTACTATATTCGGCTCGCAAAATAAAATGTTCGAAGACTCACTGTAAATAAGTTTTACCTTTTTACAAATAGATTTATTACTTTATGAAACAAGAAAAACATCCACACATAACTAATTTAGTAGTCACAGATATAACTATTTGTAAATATAACCGAAAAAATGTAATTATTTATTTCAGCTACCTTTTTTAAATATCCTTTTAGTTTTAAGTTGAAAACTAAATCTGGTATTGATATTTAGGAAAATAAATTGTTATTCAAATTAAAATATTATTCAATGTTATTCTTAGTCCAAACCGTTAGAGTTTAAATGTTTATGAATTAGATATATAGGTATGTAATTTGACTTCATCTCAACTCACTATGAATTGGCACAGACCAGACAAAACTAACACGCATGACACAAACAAGAACTGCACTGAAGCAAGAAGACAAAGAAACATAACTAGGGATGAGTCGATTCTCGGACACTGGTATCGGTATCAAGATTAATTCGTTCAATGTTGATACCAATACCATCGATACCCCCGCCGTTTATCCGCCCGGGAAGAGATACTCCCGGCGTTTACCCGCGCTACAAAAGGCCCGGGGAGTGTTTGGGTGGCGGAAAAAAAATCTTACCTTGGAGATAAGAAAGGAAGAAGGATGGGAAGGGAGGGGTGGGGTCCGGTTGAAAGCAATAAATCAGTCGGCGGACCAATATTATTTCTTTGAGTTTTACAACCAAATAAAATTTCATTATCTTACAACCAAGTTTTTCCTATTAGGAATTTATAATAAATAGTTTTTGTTTTCTATATTGCTAACAGCATATTAGTGAAATTTAACATTAAATTATGTACAAAATTGCATTCAAAAATTTGTGTGATAATTAACTACAAAATACTACTAAATAATTTTAATTGTACCTAACATAAATTTGTACCGGCACCTGTTTTTAACAATAGTTTTAACAATTATAGGTACTGAAAAATCGTAGGTATCGATGGCATCGGTATCGAGAATCGATTTTTCTGGTATCGGTATCGATAATCAATAAATTTAGGTATCGACTCATCCCTACATATAACACTACTATTCACTAGAATTAATCCCACATTAACAACACTAAGGGAATCTAACGATTTTACTAATACATACATGCTTGAAAATATAATATGTAACTCATTAAAAATAAAATTCCAAAATAAGATACGACACATATTTTCCAATATTTGAATTCATTGAAAATATAATATGCAACTCATTAAAAATAAAATTCCAAAATAAGATACGACACATATTTTCCAATATTTGAATTCAATATTAGACATAGTTTTACTAGTTTTCAATAAGCGAAGATTTTATATATAAATCTTCGGAAATAAAACCCGAATGGATGAAACTAACAACTATGTAGAAAATGTTATCCATTGTTCAATGACTGAAGATTGTTTAGACAGATCTTTAAAATATAATTCCAAAACAGCAGGGTCGTACTCAGGGGGGGCAGGGGGGGACAACTGCCCTGGGGCCCGGGTCTGTCAGGGGGGGCCCGGGCCCGTCAAGGAGGGCCCGGGCGGCCGGGCCGGTGTCTTATTTAGGACATGTTCTCAAAAAAAGTCACCAACTTGGATCCGAACAACAACAAGGGCCCACACTACCTGGCCTCCCCTGGGGCCCATGAAAGCTGAGTACGGCCCTGCAAAACAGTATAGCAGCATATGATATAAACAAGGGTATGACATGGTCTGTTTGAAATTCACACAATTTTAGTAAAATAAACATCATCTGTTTTGGGGTTATCAAATTCGATGATTAACTAGGAGTTGAAAATATTAATCTGATTTTACCTTACAAGGAGAACAGTTAACAATGAATTGCTATTAAACAATTTATCTTAAAGGTTAGTTGTAGTGATTTTAGAAAATATCCCGGAAACAATATAAACATAAATAGGTTGATTTTAAAATCGTCTCCTTAAAAGTTGGTCTTGCATTGGAACTTGGTTAATTCAAACCCTTAAGGGACCAGTACACAAATTTGAAACTACAACAGTTTTTCTTTTATGAAGCTTTAAAGCTTCATAGTCCATATTTTGAGAGAAAAGGCTCTATTCAATAAAATGTTAGTTGTATGTAAATCAAATTTTTACTCAATTTTAAAGATAGGGAATTATTTTAGTATAGTATGATACAGCATCATCAAAAACTCAACTATGTTAGTTGGGAAAAATATGCCATACATCTATCATTTATTTGTTTGTGCTAGTTTTTTCGGCCATTCTCAAAGATTCGTAAGTCTGGGGCTTAGATAAAAACAGCTTTGCTTTATGCTTACAGATTTAAATAAACGGTATCAGGAAACTGACACATACTTTCTCCCTTTTAGCCAAACTTTAATGACAAAAATATTTGTTATTTACTAAATATAGAATATGAAGTATAGATAAATGTACAGAAAATTGTCTAAAATAGTTGTTTTCAGAAATATCCACCCAAATCCCTTTTTGGGAGGCACTATAGAGTCCGTTGCTACACACAGTGGTTTTGAGAGGGGAAATGCCCCCTTGCCCCCCCAGGGTTAAATAGCAACACATTTCGAACATCATCTGTTGGTCAATGCTAACTTGACCTGCATATCAAATTTTAATGAAATTGATCAGTAAATAAGAGAGAAATAGTTATATTTGTATTCCCCATAAGAATAACATTGGACAACGTACTGTGTTTACCGCTAAATGAAAATTTCAATTTTCTCCGTAACTAGCAATCGTAGAATAGTAATTTAAAATACTAATTTATTTAGTTTTTTGAGCTCTTTTTAATGGTGAATAGTAATCTTTTTTAACATTTATGATTTTTTATAAAAAATCCAAAAAATTGAATTTTGGATGTTTTAAGTCCTGTAATTTCTGAACCCGAATTTTTCAAGAAATGCGGGTGGTGTCATTTTGTTGCAAACCTAAAGTTCTACAAACCACGAAAGTTTAATCAAAATCGTTAGAGCCGTTTTTGAGAAATTTGGATTTTTCATGTTTTTTGGCGGTTTTTGGGGGATAATTACCCTTAAAAATCAAAAATCCAAAAAAATAAAAAAAATACCTGGAGATATCGTGGATTAGTACCTACATACCAAATTTCATAAAAATCGGCCCATAGGTTAGGGCTCTAGCTCTGTAAACATCCACACAGACACACACACACACACACACACACACAGACAGACATCACGTAAAAACCACTTTTTTGGGTTCAGGGAGCACCAAAACGAATATTTCCACTAACAACTCAAATTCGAAAATTTTTACGAAAACAATACTTTCTCCATATACTATGTATAGGGGGAGAAAGTAAAAAACAAGAAGTAACATTTTATTTTTAATTATATAAGTTTGAATTAGCCATGTTCCACATTATCAAAGTGACCAACATTTTTGGACAAACTATTTCAAATCAATAATCTCTTTTCAGGTTTTCTCCCAGGTTCTCTTGACGGTTTCCCAGGTATATTATTTTTTAGTTTACAAATTCAAAACAGTTTAAATGTAATCTGCAATATATACTTAATGGATTAAGAGTTTTAAAATGACTCATGTAATCCAATGGTCTATTTTAAAATTGTGGTTGTTTCAAGGTTTATAGTTAACGCTAAAAAGTAGTATTTTCTACACCAGCTACAACAACCAAGGCAGTTCTGAGTTGGTAATCGTGTAAAACTGGAATATTCATCAATTCGTTTAGACATTTCCCTATTATGAAACAATCAGATCATGTCGTTTAGGAAAAAAGTCTCTGTTTTGAAATGAACTAATTGCCTCACAAAAATTAATTCATTTCAGAGGTTAAACCAACTGAGATATAACATGTTTTATAAAAACAGCAATGTAATAGATTCCAGGCAATCCAAAATTAAGAAACAAATTTAGAATGTAATATACTAATTCAAATATTGTTGAGAACAACACGATAACAGAGCCTAACAACCCGTATCTACCATATCCCTGTATCCTAAATGCTGCTTCTCATTCACAAACCATCAAACTCGTGAATACTAAACTATTTTAACGGATAATAGCTTAAAAAAATCTATAAACCGATTTTAACTATAAATTGTTGCGTCACGTAAAAAGTAAAATATATTACGTACCATACAGCAAATTTATGATACTACTGCAAATCGTTTTTGCAACAAAATTATAAGCTAAAACTAAAATAAACATATTGTGGTGATAAAATTTGTACTGATCAACAAGCAGGACTGTTGTGCGAAATGGGAACAGTAAAAGTTGGAACTTCCCACAGCTTGCTCCATTTTGCTAGGGTGGGGAACATTGAAGAAGAATGCGGCATCCTCTAACGCCTGTCGGTCTTCCTGGGTCTCAAGTCCTAGAAACAAATGAAGAGAATAGTGAGTTCAAGACAACACTCGAGTATACGACATCCTCTAACGACTGTCTGTCTTCCTGGGTCTCAAGTCCTAGAAACAAATGAAGAGAATAGTGAGTTCAAGACAACACTCGAGTATACGACATCCTCTAACGACTGTCTGTCTTCCTGGGTCTCAAGTCCTAGAAACAAATGAAGAGAATAGTGAGTTCAAGACAACACTCGAGTATACGACATCTTCTAACGTCTGTCTGTCTTCCTGGGTCTCAAGTCCTAGAAACAAATTAAGAGAATAGTGAGTTCAAGACAACACTCGAGTATACGACATCTTCTAACGTCTGTCTGTCTTCCTGGGTCTCAAGTCCTAGAAACAAATTAAGAGAATAGTGAGTTCAAGACAACACTCGAGTATACGACATCTTCTCACGTCTGTCTGTCTTCCTGGGTCTCAAGTCCTAGAAACAAATTAAGAGAATAGTGAGTTCAAGACAACACTCGAGTATACGACATCTTCTAACGTCTGTCTGTCTTCCTGGGTCTCAAGTCCTAGAAACAAATGAAGAGAATAGTGAGTTCAAGACAACACTCGAGTATACGACATCTTCTAACGTCTGTCTGTCTTCCTGGGTCTCAAGTCCTAGAAACAAATTAAGAGAATAGTGAGTTCAAGACAACACTCGAGTATACGACATCTTCTAACGTCTGTCTGTCTTCCTGGGTCTCAAGTCCTAGAAACAAATGAAGAGAATAGTGAGTTCAAGACAACACTCGAGTATACGACATCTTCTCACGTCTGTCTGTCTTCCTGGGTCTCAAGTCCTAGAAACAAATTAAGAGAATAGTAAGTTCAAGGTAACACTCGAGTATATGACATCCTCTAACGCCTGTCTGTCTTCCTGGGTCTCAAGTCCTAGAAACAAATTAAGAGAATAGTGAGTTCAAGACAACACTCGAGTATGCGGCATCCTCTAACGCCTGTCGGTCTTCCTGGGTCTCAAGTCCTGGAAACAAATGAAGAGAATAGTGAGTTCAAGACAACACTCGAGTATACGACATCTTCTAACGTCTGTCTGTCTTCCTGGGTCTCAAGTCCTAGAAACAAATGAAGAGAATAGCGAGTTCAAGACAACACTCGAGTATACGACATCTTCTAACGTCTGTTTGTCTTCCTGGGTCTCAAGTCCTAGAAACAAATGAAGAGAATAATGAGTTCAAGACAACACTCGAGTATACGACATCTTCTAACGTCTGTCTGTCTTCCTGGGTCTCAAGTCCTAGAAACAAATTAAGAGAATAGTGAGTTCAAGACAACACTCGAGTATACGACATCTTCTAACGTCTGTCTGCCTTCCTGGGTCTCAAGTCCTAGAAACAAATGAAGAGAATAGTGAGTTCAAGACAACACTCGAGTATACGACATCTTCTAACGTCTGTCTGTCTTCCTGGGTCTCAAGTCCTAGAAACAAATGAAGAGAATAGTGAGTTCAAGACAACACTCGACTATACGACATCTTCTAACGTCTGTCTGTCTTCCTGGGTCTCAAGTCCTAGAAACAAATGAAGAGAATAGTGAGTTCAAGACAACACTCGACTATACGACATCTTCTAACGTCTGTCTGTCTTCCTGGGTCTCAAGTCCTAGAAACAAATTAAGAGAATAGTGAGTTCAAGACAACACTCAAGTATACGACATCCTCTAACGCCTCTGTCTTCTGGGACTCGAGTCCTGAAGAACAAAGAAACAGAACAGTGAGGACAGGGCAACACTCGAGTATACAACATCTTCTTACGCTCGCCTTCCTTTACGGGTCTTATGTCCCAACAACAAACAAACAGAACACTCAAAGAGTTATTGTTTAGTCTATTGTGAAGTAAAACTTCTCATTACATTGTAGATAGCCGATATTGTAGTTCCTCTCCATATCATAATGCTTTTACAACACGAATAAACTTTAATTTCTGAATATTTCTCCAATTCGTATTGAAACTTCTGAATTTAGACCAGGATTACCATTAGAACCATTCTACACAAGCAAGAAAACGTTCTTTAGCCCACTGCGAAACCACGCCTAAACTACACAAGCGGGTTGCATGCTGCGAACCCAGGCAGTCGGGACAAGTTGTGGCAGCGAGGTTTTTCCCTGCATGCTGCTCAGTACTCAGTGTTTAATTTAACAGTCCCGAGTTCAACACGGAGAATTATATATGCAAAACAGAGGCTCGTCCTCCTTTGTATGATGTTAAATGTAAAGACTGTTCAAATAAAGTAATTAATGCTAACTGTATTAACTAGATATTCTACAGTATTGCAATAAATGACGTGATAACTCCTATTCTTGTTGAATATCACATGGAAAGTTATTTAGTAATTTGACTCGATAGAGCCGGGTGTGATCACCGATGCCATTTTCTACTTTTTGTTCTACAGTAACTGGAGCTGATTAGCTCCTGCGATACATCTGAGCTAGGGGTGTGCGAGTAGTGATTTTTTTAATCGAGTCGAGTAGTGTCAATTATTTTTGAGTTTCGAGTATTTTCGAGTGAGTATTTGCCATCAGTTGGTAGTTTCAAATAGTGTTATGGGATTTGGATACCACCCTAGATTTTATTATCTAAACATGGTTTCTAACTAATACACGAGTAGCAATGCAAAGTTTTGGCCAGTACATTCAAATTCGTTTCTGGCCGATGAAACAGGGCCCGGTTGTCATTTGGCCAATTTCACATGGACCAGACATCGCTTATAATCAATATTAAATGACAAAATCGTTAGTTATGGCCGAAATTTCGCGGTCCAATCATAATTTTCGGCTGATTTTACGTGATGCGATCGCCTTTTGCGACCGTTACTACACGTTTTGGCCGATCGCGATCGTTAGCGATCGTACGAAAATCGGCGGGAAATACTCGCTCGAACTTTCGAGTAGTTTTCCAAGTTTCGAGTCGAGTTTGAGTATAAAAATACTCGGCCGAAAACTCGAAGTTTCGAGTACTCGCACACCCCTAATCATTTTTTAAATTTATTTTATTAGTAACTTTATTTTATTACAAAATGTTAGAAGTCATTTTATAAGTTACTAAATGTTTTTGTGGAAAACTAAAACTTAAAACATTTAAATTAAAATAAAAGTATTTAATTAAACTTAGATTTCTTTATTGTTTAACTTATTTTTTGCAAGTTTATTTTTGGTAACATAATTTTATTACAATGTTAGAGGAAAGTTTATAAGTGACAAAATGTTTTTGTGGAATTTAACCTTAATAATTCAATTACAAAATTGACTTAATTATTACTGATTTACCTTAAGAAAAGGTGGTAGATTTTAGTGTAAAGATATATATCGCAAACTTTAGGGGAAATTTGTTGTTCCTAATAGTAAGAACGGAGGAAATTTCAGGGGTCTAAACATTTTCTGCACCCCTGGGCAAGCAACCAATGTTGTTGCTTGGGCGGCTTGGTCACTTTGGGCACGTATAGAGGAAACACAGAGATAAAGCGCATGGGGCAAGCTGCAAGACACACGTTGCAAGAGGCATGCAATGTTGCACAGAATCTGAGGCATAGTGGAAACAAACCTTTAGGACACTGCAGCACACACTTTAGGGCACTTCGAGAACACTAACTCATTTAACCAATTACCTTAGAACAATTTCTGTTGACCTCCTCCACTATGAGGTTGGCGATGTCAGTGGGGACAGTGGGGTCAGCCCGTAGTCTCTCGAGGATATAAAGAGAGTCTTTGTTGAGGGACATGGGAGCCTGGAGCATCTTGCGCACCACCTCCAGCTCCTCCCAGCGACGGCCTGCTTTGTTTGTTATGCCCTGGATATAGTAGTGTAGCGGAGTCATGTGACAGTTGTCCTGCAACGGAAACAAAACGCATCTACAAAAGCTCCAGTCCAGATATTTATTAGCCATTAAATAAAACATATTTACAACAGGCATCGTCACTTTACATTGAAAAATTATAACAATAAGATAAACGAGTTTTGACGGTACAATAAGTTCAATCTTTCAATGTGTCTCTCATATTAAATTAAAATATTCCTCTGTTGTATAGAAAGCTTTATTCTTAAGAGGGCACCGGTCACGAAACTTTTCGTGTTTCTACCTGCTTCCCCCAAAACACCAATGTTAACTTTCAAAGTCCATTTCTCCTCAACTGATTATCACATACTGTTAATTTATGGCTCATTTTAAAGAGAACAAATATATTTAGGGGTTTCAGTAATAAAATTTCAATTTAACAAATAATGATGGATGGAAACAATTCTTAAATATACAATATTTACGATTTGTCTATGGGTAAATCAGTCAAGAATAGTGATTACAAAATTATGTTTAAACTACTCAATAACAATGAGTAATAGTAACCTAATTAAGTAATTTTATAGTATTTTGAATTTAATCTTCAGTATTTAAGGGTCTGATTTATATATTTTTAATTTCACATCATACATAGGTTTTAGTTTTTTAACAGTGCTTTCCACTTATCTCAAAGCCATTGACCCATATAATTAATTCATCATTAATATCAGGGTTTTTCCCATGTAAATTAAAAATTGCCAAAATAATACCTATCCATAAAAAAGGGGACATCAATGACCGCACAAACTACAGGCCAATATCCTTGCTACCTATTTTTTCAAAAATTTTTGAGAAAGTCGTGTATCATCAACTATTGGATTATCAAGAGAGGAATCAGTTATTAGATGATGAATCAGCAGGAGTTAATAGTTAACAGTTATTAAGTGGGCAATTGGTTTGTAATATCAAAATTTTGCTCACTGAAATCGCTAGCCATATTTTAGATCTTTAAAATAAACCGTGAATCATCGACTTCGGATAATCCGTTGAGGGACAGACTTTGAAAGTTGAAATTGGTCTTATGAAAGAAGCAGGTAGACGCAGAGGACTGGAGCCACCCCTTAAGTACTCGCAGAGAGCAACTAGCGGGAAAAATGTACCCACAGTGTATGAGTAAATTGTATGAGTAAATGGGAAAAACACTTCTATAAGCAGCGTCTGGGAGTGCCAAACAGTCTGAGAGTAAAAAACTCTCACATGGATCCCGGGCTTAACCATGTCTTTACTACTGTTTAAATTAGTTTTAGGTCTCCATCTTTAACTCCATAAAATGCTATTTTTTATTTCAAAATACATGGAAAATGCGTCTTACTTTAATCTTAATTAGTAACTGATATCATTGTCAATATTTTGTTACATTTTGTATTCATTTTTACTAATACAAGGTTTATACTGTGTTAGTACTTGTAAGCTTATTAGTCTAGTTTGAAATTTGTAATTGGATGTCTTCCTTTGTGTTATTTTTCCCTATGTAGGCTACTATATATTGTAAGAAAAACTTTTAGTTACTAAGGCAATGCTGTGTTAAGTTCAAGGCACTGACACTGTCAACAAGTGATCATAATAAATTGTCCTTTTCAATACTTATTTTGTCATTTTCCAACTGTAGGCTTTTATTTATTGAAAGTAGGCCTAATGATTATAGACGGAAGCGAATGAAAGATGAAAAAAATTTTCGGTTATCCTTTTTTTTACATTAATGGATAGCATTTTAGTTTTTTTTTTAACATAATATAAATAGAGGATACCTATCAAAAATGCTCAAAGCTCAAGAACTTTGAAAAAATTTGGCTCGGCTCGAGTCAGAAAATTACTATTTGCACACCCCTAGAGAATTCCCATCAAAAAAACTCGGCTCGAGAAAGCTCGAAGCTCGAGTAGTTAGAAAAAAGCTCGGCTTGGCCCCCATGGCAGAACAACGAGCGACAGTGCGACATTGTTGCAGAAAGAAAGCGAAGGCTGCAGAAAGATCAGCCACATTAAAGTACACGTCTGCACACAAATCAACAATTTGTCAATAAAGTTATTGCAGAAAAAAAATTCTCTATTCTGCAAACAAAAACTTTAGAGAACCATATAAATTCAAGTAAACATAATATTGTAACCTCAAAGTTGCGCAGTCTATTTTTGGAGGCAGAAATACGATTATACTCGTAGTTGACTGAATGAGCTCAGAGCTTGTGCCGGTTGGTAGTGAGCGATATCCGATACCTATCGTATCGTTTCACAATGTTGCGATATCACAAGGTGCGATACAATATTTCGATGGTGTAAATGGGAAGCGATGTATATCGTCCATTTTGATGTTTCAAATTGCATCGGCACATAAAAAAGATAAATCTTACTTATAACGTTTTTCAAGTCTTCGTTTTGGAATTAAGACAAGGTATTTAAGGGAACCCTGTAATATGTGGACGATACAATATGTCAAAAACGATGCAATTTTAGTGATACTGTTATACCGTACACTACACACACCTGATACGGTACGGCAGTACGATATTTAATTGATACGATATTTAAAGAGAATAGGGATGTTTATAGTGCCACTGCGCATCGCTCGGATAGGTCACGTGATCGTGCGACTCCAATCAGTGACGTTAATGCATTGTTTTTGATTCTACCAACCAACCAATGGACGTTAGAAATGTGTAGCGCTATTACCTGTAGTTTGGTTAATGTTGCTGTGGAGCAACAATGAGATAATGGCCTCATCCAGTGAGCGGGTTATTTGCTCAGTTTGTTTAGAAAGTTTACTCTACAAAATTTAAAAACCCATTACGCAAGGCATCCCCGGCACTGTCCGTCAAGGGTGTCCCACACTTCTCGCTAACAGGCCTGAACATTCGGCCGAACATTCTCCCAAAAGTTCACTGAATATTCCATCCTGTATTAAAAAATTCGTGCAGCTCCTACAACGGCTACACTTCTCACGAATACTCCGAACATTCGGAGGTCAGCCAAATGTTCGGGTGTATTCGCAAGAAGTGTGGGACAGCCTTTAAATATAGGTCTCCTGTGAGCGAAAATATCGGGAAATTATTTCCAACGCAGGGTTCTTTGTAAAAAATATGGCTCTTAGTACCTCAACCGTTTCAAGCCAGTTTCAAAAAGTAAACTAATGTCTGAAATGGTGATGTCGAAAGTTGTTAGGAGAAAACAAGAAGACCTAAATATTTGCTTGCCTTGTTTTAAGTGTTAGGGAATAATCAAGTACATTTTGTATTATCAGTGCAACTTAGGGATGTGACTGGGTTATTTCTATATTTACAAAAAAACCTACTCAAGAACAAAACATTATTGATTGGTTTGATGTAAAGAGCCAACTGTGTTTCCAAGTATGTTATTAAACAAATATATTTGTTCTAATACCGCTAATGCCTCTAGTTCTTGAGTCTCAGTCTATAAATTAATTTAGAAGCAAGTTCTTCTTTTAGACTTTGGTTATTTATACTGTGCTAGCTGATTAATATTATTATTATTAACACTACGTAGATATTAGTTTAAAATATGTTCAGGCTAAACAGTATATTGTTGCAATTCAGTTAATTTTCTTTTGCATTGCCAAAAAGCTAATTATTTAGAGAGTTTTCCAAAAAGATTGGTTTATTTAAATAATTTTCTTAGTTTCTAGTTTTTTATAAGTGGAATTACATGATTCCCATGGTTGTGGCCAGGCGCATGAAAAATTGCTTTAGGCTTGGAGAAAGTTTTGGGATTTTTACATATTCCGTTGCAAAGAGAATGAAAACATTCTGCCTTGGGGGGCTTGGTTCGGCTTGAGTCAGAAATCACTATTCGCACACTAATTACTAATAAGTAACTGACCACGTCAAAAGGACGAGCGCCCATCTTCAGCAGCAGCAGGAGTGTGGTGAGTTGGGGGCGGGGGGACCTGGCGGCCACATGCAGCGGGGTCTGCCCCGCCGCGTTGGGCATCAGAACACTGAGGAGGGGCTTGTTGTTGACCCCCACCGCCATCAGCAGTTCACTCAGAACATGGATGTGGGAATCCCCTTGCTCAGCCACCAGGTGAAGGATAGTGTTCTTTGCATCGTCCATCGGCTGAAAAACATTTACACACTTTAACAATTTTAGTTCTGTGGACCGATATATCAGCTTTTGAATCTGCCACCGATAAACATTTGTGACTGCTGCATAAGCGATTGTATCGTTACGAGCTCAGTCTGCAGTCTGAGTCTGACATGTGGTGAAACTTGGTAGACACAAACTGAACTACCTCGTCCAGTGCCTAGGCTCTAATACCACCGGTGTGCTTCAGCTGGTAGTCTGATCAGTCTCTGTGTGGTCTAAGGCACTACCTTCCCGGCTGGAGGTAACACTCGAATCAAGGGTTCGAATCCCGGCACAGTCGGTTTTTATGTGCAACTCTTGGAGAGTTCACCTGCCTGCGCGAGTTAAAGGGGAGGGCAGACCTTAAGCAAACGGTGGACAGCTCGGGTCCATGCATGGGTGGATTCTTTGTGAGATGCATATCTAATCAGGTGTTTTGCTTCTTTTTACCTATCCTTTATTGTTTGTGTCCACCGGAAGCACTTTATTTTAACTTTTAACTGTTCAGGCGTTCAAGAAATTAAAAAAATCAGCAAAACATCACCGAACAAAACATCACCGATTCAACTACTCCTTTCAGAAGCTTAGCACTGAAAGGGTTAACACATTTACAAGGAACTTCTTTATCTGAAAGGGATGGGAATACAAATTTTAGTCTTTAGGTTCATATGAAATGGTTTTTCCATTAAAAATTTAAATGTCTTTATATTTAGTAAAGCCTGGTTTATCTAGATTCAAATAATTTGAATCCCAGGTTATCCAGATTAGTTGGTTGAGGAGGAAAAAACGCTTACAAAGGGCTGTAAAGTAGCCACAAACATAGTTTTGTACGAGTATAGCGTCTGTACAATCTAAGTGATAACCTCCGTACTGACATGGGCTATTTATAGTATCGTAGAAATAGCAGGCGCTGTAGCAGGCATGGCATACAAAACAAAAGTATGTTCGAATTTTATTTTAATATGCTGCAGTCCTGTCTGTTCGTTTTTTAAATTAAATTTAATGGCGCAAATAAAAATTTGGTTTTAAAAAGAATTATAAGTAAAAAGTTCAAAAACATGATTTTGGGTACAAAACCCCGCTTAAAATGATGCGACCTGACTGGTTTTCAAACTCATGAAAATAGATGCTGCCTTGCATATTTATACCAAATTTCATCAAGATCGGACTTTTTTAGAAAGTTATCGTGCCTAAATATGAATATATAGGCATATATATGAATTTGAACGAATGGTGTTTTTGGCATCTAGGGGCCCCAAAACGAAAAGTTATCATGGTCCTGGGCCTAGGTCTTACACGCAACCTGCGGTAATAGCTTATTCCCTATAAGGAAATTCGCTAAAAACATTAAAATAATGCCTGTCGGGGTTTTTTAAGTTCTGAAATTATTTTCTTAGAACCGTTTGATTTCTAAGAGGGGACAAATATGGTGACTCGTGCTTGTATTGAATTCTTAACACAAGACTATACTCAGCGCACGTTTCCACTCACCTCCAAAGGACTGTAGCCGACCTGAGACATGCTCTCAGCGATGTAGCGAGCGATTAGAGGCTTCTCGTGGCGCTTGACAGCAGCAATGTACAGAAGACAGTGTCCTTGCTCGTCACAGGTCTTGAGTGCCGAACGATACTCGAGCATTCTATCCGGGGCTGTGAGAAACTGAATGTGTGCGTAAATAGACAACTGCCAGATGTCCTCTTCATGCGGTTTGTTGAGAATCGTGGTCTTCATTGTAGTCATCAGACTCCTAAAACATCACCTCGGATGAGAAACCTTAATGTCTGATTAATGAATCAGATGAATAGAGAGGGAGTGCATTGCATTGCATTGCAACGATAGTAGGGATGAGTCGATTCCAATTGTCGATTCTCGATTCCACCGATTCTCAGGCTTAGAATCGGAATCGAGAATCGATGGCCCAAAGTTGATTCTGATTCTATCAATTCCAGGCCGTTGATACTCCTGCCGATTACCCAGATTTATGCCGCTAACCATCGAAAATTCGAGTCGAGTAGTTAAATTTGTATAGCTACTCTTGCCGTTTACTCAGATTTACACCACTGACCATCGAAAATTTGAGTCGAATAGTTAACATCCAAAGTGATTGTTTTATAACACAAGAAAACCAATTTCAAAAAATATCATGGGAGATTTATGTAACTTAAAGTATAACAATTATATGAAAAATAAACATGCAATTCAACTTAGTTATTTTGTTCATTATTTATTTTTGTAAGTTTATTTTATTAATGAAGAAAATCACCAACCAACTGATTGTCTCGATTTATTAAGTAAAAATCAATTACTGACTAACTTATTGTCTTTTTTAATCATTTTTAAAACATTACTTTGCTATTTCACCTATTATTAGGAATCGATGGAATCGGAATCAAGAATCGAGAATCGATTTTTAAGAATCGGAACTGGGATCGGAATCGAAAAAAAAATTGGAATTGACTCATCTCTAAACGATAGACAGACAATAGACCATAGCAATCCCCGAATTATTGGGTCAAGAATTAAGAGGAATGCATCACGTCACCGTTATAACTTTTTTTGAGTATTATTATGAATCAAAGGCCATAGCAATCCCACTCCACAACTGCAATGGAGAGAACGCCATCAGATTACCACCACATCTTTTGTTGGGATTTATTGGGATGCAAAAAAACTTTATACCCATTAAAAAGTCACTTAATGTCCTCGCAGTTGCAGCAAACCTGCATACTCAGCGAATTTCAAATGGTACCTCACGTCATGAATTCACTTACCAACTTTCATCAAAGCATATTCATAAGTAAGCGAGATATGACATTTTATTTATTCTCCATAAGAAAAACATTCAGGACTGAGTACGCAGGTTTGCTGCATCAATGACCAAACCAATTTGGTTTTTATTTAAATACCAATGGATCACCACCAGATGAAACAACATACCAAGTTTACCAATGTATGTTCAAAAACAAGCAAGATATCAAATGTTTATTATTCTCCATAAGATTTAACATTATAGCTGCTGAGAATACAGGTTTGCTGCCATGGGGACCAAAAAAATGGGATTTGAATCCAAATATCAGTAACCCCCAACCATATGAAGCCAAAGGCCTTTAGTAAGTTTCATTAATATATCTTTGTTAATAAGCGAGATATACAATTTTACTTATTCTTCATAAGATTAACATTGGACAACGTACTGTGTTCAGCACTTTGAATATCTCAGTAACCGACTGACATAGAGAAATAATTCAAGTACTAAAGTGTTCTATTTTTACGCTGAATCCAATGATACAAACCAAACATTGGTATTGAAATCATTTATATGTAAAAAAAACATTTTTTTGATACACAAACCCCCAAAACCTCCCTTAAAATAGTGTGACTTGTCTGCTTTTCGCACTCATGAAAACAGATGCTGCCTTACACATATTTATATCAAATTTCATAAAGGTCGGAAATTTTTTACAAAAGTTATTGTGCCAACGGACACATATAAAAATATTTGTTATCAGAAGTTCAAAGCATAATCATGAACGTTTTATTCCATATGGCTTACGGCACAATTCCGTGTTTGTTCCTAAAGCAAAATTATAAATGGTTCAGCAGTTTTGTTCATGGAATGCCCAACAATCATAAACTTAGTTTCAAACGCAATTGGGAATAAAAGTTCACTGAGTATGTTTTTGAAACACCTAAAATAATTTATTTTAACTGTATCAGATTGGAACATTTTTTTAGGGTAATATCTTAGTTTGTACATTTTTTTTACTGTATATACTATTAATATTAATAAACTGTATTTCTGATATAGACTAAGTTTGGTATTATTTTCATTTAAGTAATTCAGCTGTATCAGAAATAACTTTGTCTTGTTTAATTTAGTATAACTGTGGTTATTATGTTTAATTTATATACAAATTATCTGCCTCCAATGCGAAGTCTTCTATTTATCATTTTTGTACTCTTAAACAGTAATAGTATCATCTTAGTTTATTAATATTTTGCGATTAACACGTTGAGTGCTACGCACGGGAAGTCCCGCTCACCCAATCGGCGTGCGGTGGCTGCGCCTGGGTTTTCCCGCGCTTTGTCACACACAAACATATTGCATTAATCTGCCCGTAGCACTCAGACGGAAACCTCCATTGAGATGTAGCATTGTGTATCGAAGTGAGGTTAGTTTTTATGCAGTTTTAGTTTCAACGTGGTGTCCTCTGTGTATGTGTGTAATGTTATGTAATGTAAGCTTCAGGAAAAATTCTGTTATTTTCCTTTAGCAGTCAACATGTTAAGGCATGGCTGAATGTTCCGAGTTTCTATGTAAATTACTATGTAAAGAAAATGACGGCTATCCCAAACAGGCTTGCCTTGGGGATATGTCTCATTTATTTCATAGCGGGAAATGTATATTTTTCTAGCGAATAAGTTTTTTTTTCTTTTAGCTAATCTTCATTCATGTTACTTGTGAAACTGTACTGCTATACTGTTATACTTGTGTGTATGTTATAGGGGTGTGCGAGTACTCGAAACTTCGAGTTTTTGGCCGAGTAATTTAATACTCAAACTCGACTCAAAGTTTTGAAAACTACTTGAAAGTTCGAGCGAGTATTTCCCGCCGATTTCCAGACGATCGCTAACGATTCCGACCGGCCAAAACGCGTAGTAACGGCCGCAAAAGGCAACCGTATCACGTATAATCGGCCAAATATGACGACCGCGAACGATTGCGACCGGCCAAAACGCGTATTAATGGCCGCAAAAGGCGACCGAATCATGTAAAATCGGCCGAAAATGACGATGGGACCGCGTAATTTCGGCCGTGACTAACAATTTTGTAATTTAATATTGATTATAAGCGATGTTTGGACCAGGTGAAATTGGCCAAATGATAACCGGGCCCTGTTTCATTGGCCAGTAACTAGGGGTGTGCGAGTAGTGATTTTTTAAATCGAGTCGAGTAGTGCCAATTATTTTCGAGTTTCAAGTATTTTCGAGCGAGTAGTTGCCATCAGTTGGTAGTTTAAAATAGTGTAATGGGATTTGGATACCATCCTAGATTTGATAATCTAAACATGGTTTCTAACTAATACATGAGTAGCAATACAAAGTTTTGGCCAGTACAATCAAACTAACAAACATATTGACAAACAGCTTAGATTAGTTTCTTAGTTTTAGTAGCAGTACAGTGATAGTACCTGCATGACACTATTCAATCTGTAAACTTGTACAGTTAATGAATAAAGATGTTTGAATTGAATTGAATTGAAAAACAAAACACGGTGTGACATTCATTTCCAGCCGATGAAACAGGGCCCGGTTGTCATTTGGCCAATTTCACCTGGTCCAGACATCGCTTACAATCCATATTAAATAACGAAATCGTTAGTTACGGCCAAAATGACGCGCTCCGATCGTCATTTTCGGCCGATTTTACGCGATGCGATCGCCTTTTGCGGCCGTTACTACGCGTTTTGGCCGGTCGCAATCGTTCGTGGTCGTCATTTTCGGCCGATTTTACGTGATACGATTGCCTTTGCCGCCGTTACTACGCGTTTTGGCCGGTCACAATCGTTCGCGGTCGTCATTTTCGGCCCATTTTACGTGATGCGATCGCCTTTTGCGGCCGTTACTACGCGTTTTGGCCGGTCGCAATCATTCTCGGTTGTCATTTTCGGCCGATTTTACGTGATGCGATTGTCTTTTGCAGCCGTTACTTCGCGTTTTGGCCGATCGTGATGGTTAGCGATCGTACGAAAATCGGCGGGAAATACTCGCTCGAACTTTCGAGTAGTTTTCAAAGTTTCGAGTCGAGTTAGAGTATTAAAATACTCGGCCGAAAACTCGAAGTTTCGAGTACTCGCACACCCCTACCGGTAACGAATGTCAAACCGTGTTTTTTTGTCAATACGTAATCCAGTTTGATTTTACAGGCCAAAACTTTGTATTGCTACTCATGTATTAGTTAGAAACCATATTTAGATTATCAAATCTAGGGTGGTATCCAAATTCCATTATACTATTTTAAACAATCAACTGATGGCAAATACTCGCTCGAAAATACTTGAAACTCGAAAATAATTGGCACGACTCGACTCGATTAAAAAAATCACTACTCGCACACCCCTAGTATGTTATGAAATAAAACGGTTTTCAATTCAATTCTTTTTATTTTTTTAATTTACCAAAACATTTCTGCACTGATTTTTCCTATAACCTTTACAACTAGTATGACTCCTAATAGAACTCTCGCATATCTGGCTCGGAAATATCCGACCTCCGGGTTATCTGGCCCGGTTTGTGCCTTCAATAATCATGAGCTTAAACCGACACAGCATAATTCTTGTGTGGTTTATCACTATTCCAGCATACTCTGTTCCAGTAAAAAACAAACCTTTATGTTTTTGCACCTTCAATAATAATGCGTTTAAACCTCAGTACATAATGGCCATGTGGTTTATCACTATACCACTATTATTTGTTTGACACAATTTTAGTGATGTATCAAAATGTTGTAAAACCAATCCTTTAGAAAAGTTTCCCCTCTTTCCCTCCTGTCCTCTTACCCTACTTCATCTGGTTTGACCATTCACAAAGAAATGTTGAGTCCAATTTAAAATTACAGTCAACTCCCGATTATCCGAGAGTGGGTTAATCGGGTTGCGGTTTAACCGGGGTCACGGAAGGTTTATTTTTATTATTTTTATTTCTCCTCTTTTAAACATAAATAGAGCAATAATAACAATTTATTTTGCTAAATTATCTCCAGAATCGTATTTAATTTACTTCATTTATCAGAATAAATATGATACAAACAATTTAGTAAACACAACATAATCTGAGAGTCTGTCATCTCGCTATTGAGCCGTGGGCGCGTGATGGGAAGCGATGACCTTGAAACTGCTCTAGACACTGCACCTGGCTAGGCAGTGTGACGAACGGACGGTCGGACGGGGACGTCTAAAAATAGAAATATCTCAAAACAATCAACCTCAACAGGGGAGCCCCTGTTCACCCTCAAGGGTTTTTCCCCCAGTGCGGAATTAATTAGCATACTGTTCGTTTGGCATTTTGGATAGTATTTACTGCTATCAGTCATTGCTAGTATTAACTATTATTATCGTGATTGCGTGTAGATTTTATCACAATTTCAAGATTTTCACAAGTATTTAATTTGCATAAATATATCTTAAACGACATTAAAACACAATGTTGTAGTATAAATGTGTTAATGAACCTTCATTACATTCGTAATATTCAATTTATTGAATCCCTTTGTTTTAACCGTGGTTTTAGATTATCCGTGACTCTCCACCTGGTCATTACCCCGGATAATCGGGAGTTGACTGTACATGAATGCGATAAATCCTACACAACATAAAGGAATTACGCACTTGCAAAATCCTTCTATCCTGTCAACGGAGCTCTCTGCTTTGGTGGTCATAACGACACGCACCAACTGAATGGTAAAGTGCTTCACACAGAAGCTGGTAGACTTGGAGAGCTCGTAGAGACGGTGAGATGCAGATGTTGAAACGTAGTTGACCACTTCGCCGAGGGGTCTCATCTTGGGTTCCGATTTCGGTAACACTGTTGCTGGAATGATGACGATGTTGGTCTGTGATGTTGGCAGTTGTGAGCGATGGGTCTCCATAGCAGGGTCTAATTCCTGTCACAACCAACGGTTAACCTTTACTAATCGCATTTATCAGAATATTAGAAAATTAGAACATTTTATTAGTCGATTTCTGTTTTTCAAATCATTAAATTAAATTATTGTGTTTCACCGAAGCTTCAAGTTGTTTAAAAAATATTTATAAGCTGAAAATTTCTGATAATCAAAAAGTTCCGATGCAAAGATTTTATCTTTTGCTTTTAAATACAAATAACGGATGAAAATGTATACTTTCTCATTTACATTAAAATATAAATTCACATTCGTATAATTTAAGAAATGTCAAGAACTAGATGACAAAAAGTCATAAATGAAGTATAATTATGTCACAAGTAAAACTAAATCAGACATTTTCCAATAAACCAAACTTCTTTCAAAGTCCTTGCAGTTTCATTTTAAAGACACGACAAAACAATTAAATAACACTGTATTGGCTAAAGAACGCTTGTAAGAATATCTTGACACTACAAGAGGATTAGACGTAGACGTAGGCTGTAGCAGGATTGTGCCCAGGGACGGTCTGACTTAAACCTACGTTCAGGTGCTCGTATCCTCAAAAAAATCAACTACGCCACTGCTAGTCACAATGAACAGTCAAACAACTACCCACATTTTATCTTCTGAGGCGTACCTGGTCGGATTCAGAGCTGATGGAGGTGCGGGGCTGGCCGGGACTGCCAGGGGACGTGCCCACCGTACTGCCGGGGGAGCCTGTCTCGTAGCTGGAGTCGTAGAGGTCCCCGGTGTGGGGGGAGTGGTCTGGAGGGGACACCACCGTCTGAGGCACGACTCGGCTTTCTGCAGCCTGCCCCTTGACACTGTCCTGGTCGCTGTAACACCAGTCAGTAATATCGACTCTGGAGTACTATTCAAAACTAAAGTTAATAACTTTATATACCGGGTGTCTCATACAGGCCCCCCCCTCTTATTTTTTAACGACTGTAAATTTTCCAACAATCTTTAGGAAAGGTTACTATTATAAGTCAAAGTACTTTTTTAGGTGGTTAAGGATTTCAACCCTCTCCCTAAATAGGGGTTGCTGAGGGTAGTTTTTATTTTAAAGCAACCCCTAACAAGTAGTATATCATAAAGAGAGTGAAAAAATAAAACGAATGCCGCAAACTAAACCTCTCTATGCTTATTTAATCTTGTGTTATGGCCAGCAAAATGTATTAATTTTTTTATTTGTACAGCTAAGTTTCCCTCCTTACCAGAAATCAGATACAGAGTGGGAAAATCCTTTCCCTTGCAAAAATTTGAACAAAGACCTTACAAAGTACAAGAAAGTCATCTGAAAACCTTACTTTACTTTTGCCAATAGGTGAATGGAGGCCATTTCGAGTGTCTCATTTAGTTGGCTTTTTTAATAACTTCAATTTAAAAAATGGTGTAAGACTTAAAATTATGAGTCAGACTCTAACACTGAAATTTTTAAAGCTTGGTTGTTAATTATTTTATGATTTGCTGTATTTTCAGGAGATATAGTTAAAAAATCAATACGATGAAACCTTTTTTTACCTTAACTTAGTTTAAACATCACAGACAGGTCTAGTTTGTGGCATTAACTTTCTTTTTGTACCCTCTTTAAAATGATATGCAACTTGTTAGGGGTTGCTATTTGAAAAATAAAAACTACCCCCAGCAACCCCTATTTAGGGAGAGGATTGAAACCCATAACCACTTGAAAAAATACTAAGACTTATGCTAGTAACATTTACCCACCCCAAAAAACCCCTCCCTCTCTTTTGGTTTTTTTATGATTGATTGAAAATTTAGTGTTTCAAAAATTAAGAGGGGGTACCTTTATGGGACACCCGTTACAATTGTAACATTACAAACATTGTGGTCTACGTATGACATGTGGTGTACATACGTACATACATACACACATACATAAAAATCTTTATTTGTCTTTGTACATATAATACAATAAATGGCGTCATACTTATATTTAACATATACATAGGACCAGGGCCCACCAACCCCAAAGCAAGCACATGCTGCTCCCAATACGATTTAAATCTAATTTTTATTGTAAAACTCCTGAAAAGAATATAAATGTTTATTTATTATGAAGGATTTTAATTTGGATTTAAATTTATTTAAATTGTCTTCTAATCTTAGTTCATCTGGGAGTGCTTTAAAAAATTTGTTCCCCATGTAGGTAGTTTTTTTTGTGTAGAATTCTAATCTATGTTTATCAAGATTTTTTCCATTTTTCTTCTTGTGTCGTACTGATGTGTTGTAATTTTGATTTGTAATGTCGTATTCGTTTTAAAATATAATATACATTCAAAAATATACTGACCATATACTGTTAAGATTTCAAGATTCTTAAAGTATTCTCTGGCAGATTTGTCACGTTTTAGATTACAAATAGATCTTATGGCCTTTTTTTGCAGTTTTAAGATTTTATTTATTTATTTATTGAAAAAAAAAATACTACAAAACAGGCATGTGCCCAATTACAATGTAGCATTCGATTAATTAAAAAGAATATATGGGAGAGTTCATGCCGGTCCTTTTCCACTTTCTTCATGCACACAACAATGCAACACATATCGAGATTACGTACTAAACCTACTTAAAAAAATAGCAAAAATTCATAAAGACAAATAAATAGTTATTCATTACAAAATACAATACATAACGTGCAACAACAAAAAAATACAAAATACAGTTTCATAAAAATATTTTATCAAGATTTAATTTTGTTGTTGCTCCATACAAACAAATACCATATGATATATGTGAGTGTATGAGGGCAAAATAGATTTTTTTTTAGGATATTAATATTACACAAACAGGCCATACGTTTAAGTGCATATAAACCGGAGCTAATTTTATTAACTATATGTTCAATATGATGATCCCAGCAAAATTTTTCATTAATATTCAACCCTAAGAATTTTGTCTTGTTAACTTGTTCAATGATTTTTTCTTCAATAATTATATTTGGGGGTATTTTTCTCCGGTTTTACTTTGTTGAGAATACCATAAAGTTTGTCTTTTCAGAATTCAACAATAGACCATTTGTGTCTAAGAACTGTTTGACATTGGACAAAATTCCAAGAAACTTAAGAGTTCAATATTATCCTGGTTTACTGCTGAGATTTTTAAGTTTGCATCATCAGCATATAGGCATAGATTATTTTGCGTGACATTTTGAAGAGAATTTGAAAAACCTTGTGTACCTTGTGAACCTTGTGTACCTTGTGAACCTTGTGTACCTTGTGAACCTTGTGTACCTTGTGTACCTTGTGAACCTTGTGTACCTTGTAACCTTGTGCACCTTGTAACCTTGTGTACCTTGTGAACCTTGTGAACCTTGTAACCTTGTGCACCTTGTAACCTTGTGTACCTTGTGAACCTTGTGTACCTTATGAACCTTGTAACCTTGTGAACATTGTGTACCTTGTAACCTTGTGTACCTTTTAACCTTGTGGATGAAAGCGAAATTATGTAGGCTTTAAAGGACAACTGGGTTGACACGGCTGCTGTTCTGTTCAGGTAGCTGAGTGGTCAAGGTGTTATCCTACCCTCCGACGGGTTGCACTTATATCGAGGGTTCAAATCCTGTCGCAGTTGGTGGTAATTATATGCGACTCATGGAAAGTTCATCTGTCTGTGGCAGAACTGAACGGGTGGAAGCTTACAGGATGGGTGGATTACTTTAGAATTGCACATCTAATCGGGTGTTTTGCTACTTTCACCTATCTTTATTGGATACGTGTCCCCTCAAAAAAGTTTTTATTTTGAATGTTTAAGTGTTAAATACTTATCAAAATTCGACCACTACTCCGATCAAAACCCTTGCAGTAAAAGGGTTGATACAAGTCACCTACATAATACACTAGTTACCATAAAAAATATTGTTTTCTTATATATTCGATTAATAGTCTTGTCCCCATGTTAACAAGGATAGCCAACAACAACTGTTGTTCAAAATATAAATGAAGAAATCTAACCCCTGTAGGGTGCTGTGCACCGAAGTACACAGAGGTGTGCACTTGTATAGATAGCTGATTGTTAGATTCAATTTGGAAACATGCAAATTATGCCGACTTTTAGTAATTATATAGCACTATAATGTAATAGAGGTTTCCCTAAACCTGTGGTATTTCAGTAAATAATTAAAGTGGACAATCTTAGCAGATTCAAAATACCCGTGATTGTTCTTTTCTAAATCAAACAAAAATATTTAAATGATTTTAATAATTTCTTTAGTGATTGATGATTTAAATGTGTTTAGTAATTGTTCTACAGACACTGAATACCCTCAATTTAAGGTGTGACCGCAGACACCAAACAAATATACTGATTTAGTTTGCCAGAGTTAAATGTTGTATATGTTCTATAATTGATTTATAAAGTTTGCATATGCCCCCTGAGTCTAGTTTGAGAGATCTACCAATTAGGCCTAAGTATATACCATTTCTCACCAACCGATCTATTGATTTTGCCAATACCCTACATCTCCTATTTATTACCGTGTATTTACCTGTACTGTCATATTATTGAGTATAGCGAAAGCATTATTATTATTTTTAAATAATGTTCTTCTTTGCACTTTTTAATGCAAGAATAATAAAGAGGTTGAAGAGAGGGTGAAGACCAACGCATTACGATAACACCATTTGTTTAATTTTAACATCACAGATATACATTAGGATGTATCTTTGTTCAGAAGGTTCAGACTGTTTAAACAAATTAAGTAATACTAGACTCAAACTAAAAAAAAAAAATGTCAAATGAACAAAACCTGAATAACTTCACTTTAAATATGATTTAACATTAAATAAAAAGACCCCCGTCGCAGCAAACCTGCATACTCAGCGAATTTCCAATGCATATATTTATATACCATAAAGAGCCACTTTTACCAAGTTTCATAGATACATATTCACAAATGAGCCGTATATACAATTTTAATTTTTCTCCATAAGAATAACATGGGGATTGAGTACTCAGGTTTGCTGCAAAAAGGAACAGAAAATTGTAGGTTTTAATAGAAATATCAACAGACCACAACCAGGTGAAGCCACATACCAAGTTTCATCCGTATCTATTAATAAATAAGCAATTTATACAATTTTAATTACTCCCTATAAAAATAACATGGGGGCTGAGTACTCAGGTTTGCTGCAACAAGGAACATCAAATTTTAGGTTTTAATGGAAATATCAACAGACCACAACCAGGTGAAGCCACATACCAAGTTTCATCTATATCCATTAATAAATAAGCAATTTATACAATTTTAATTATTCTCTATAACAATAACATGGGGGCTGAGTACTCAGGTTTGCTGCAACAAGGAACACAAATTATGGCTTTTTATACAAATATCAATGTAACTCTAGATGAAACTACATAGCAAGTTATGTTAATTTATATTCATAATTAGGCATAGTACACATAACAAGGCATAACAATAACAAGGCATAATACACATAACAACAAGGCATAATATTTTTCTTATTCTCCGTAAGAATAACATGGGCGCTGAGTACGCAGATTTGCTGCCACGGTAAACATCGGCAAAATATTGTTTTTTGGACAATTATCAATAGACCACAACGAAATGGAAGCTATATACCAAGTTTCGTTCGGATACTTTCATAAATAAGCGAGATATAAAATGTTTCTTAATCTCCATAAGAATAACATTGGACAACGTACTGTGTTTAGCACTTTGAATATCTCTGTAACCAATTGACGTAGAGAAATTATCAAAACACAAAATTGTTAGATTTTTACACCAAATTTAATGGAGAAAAGTAAAATTAGATTTCTTAAAATATTATATGTAAAAAACTCAAAAAACCCATTTTTAGGGTACAAAACCCCCCTAAAATACCCCTTCGGATAAAGCGATCTGTCTGGTTTTTGAACTTAAAGTCATAAATGTTGCTTTACACGTTTGTACCAAATGTCATAAAAATTAGGCCACTTTTACAAAAGTTATCATGCCTATGGACACATATATATATACAACGAAAAGTTCTATATTCTAAAGTTCTAAAGGTTCTGGGTTGAACGAATGGCGTTTTTGGCATCTGAGGACCTCAAAACGAAAGTTATCATGATCCCGGGCCTAGGTCTTACCATGCCGACTACGGTAATAGCTTCTTCCCTATAGGGGAAATTGGCTAAAACAAAGACCCATATAGGTTTTCTATTTCTAGTTGGATATTAACATACCACAATTGCAATTACGTTACCAAGAACTTCTAGAAATAATACTCACATGAATTTCAAGAAAACCTGCTCAGCTTCATCGGAAGATAAATCAATGAAACTCGCAATGAAATCTTTGTCTTGAATGGCATCCAACAACACAGTATCCTTCGGGAAATTTGCCACTGACTCTGGTACCATGGGCTGAAAGTGCAAAGACTATGAGGAAAATATACAGTGTGTGATTGCTTTTAAATGGCAATGTATCAAGAATTCGACTAAATAGGTACATACCTTGTTGTCAACAGTTCAAATTGTAGTGATGCAATCCACATCACGTTTAGCTTATTACCGGTGCCTTGATATGCGTCTTGTAGGCTTACCGGTATTTGTTCGTAAATGTGATTGTGATTGTGCTACGTTTAAATATTGACGTATACTATTTGGATAATACGTTTTTTGTATACCTCTTGAAAATTCTGTATTCACGGCGAAACATGTATCCAATAACCAATTCGAACTGTTGAAGACAAGGTATGTACCTATTTTAGTCTAATACAACAACAGTTCGGGGGCTACAACAATGAATTTTAAATTTTGTCAAGAATTTCTCAAAACCACATAAGAAAAAGAAAATGTCAAAACAGCTGTGAAACTTTTCAGTAAATCAAACACGTAATCGTTCCATGGAGAAGTTTTTATATTATATGAAGTCCATATTTTACTACTTGGTCTAATTTATGCTCGGCAGTATTTTTTTTACTATTTATTTTATTTTAGGTACACATTTATTTATTTCATCACACTTGACGTTGTTTTACTTCATTTTCATCTGTCAAACATTGCTATTATTCAACCAGACCATCCAGAAAGCTACAATCCTGTGTGATGCATTGTTACTACTATACAAACAAGGAACAGAAAAGCGGAAGGATGAAGAGGAAAGAGAACAGAAAGGAACAGATCCAGAAAAATCAAAAGTTCTTTCAGGATAGCTACACATCACACTCGAGGATGGACAGAACAGATTTTGTTTGAGATGACAAAACTGAAGTACACAGAATCAACCGACTTTGTAGCACGGTGGTCTATGCGACCTTGAAAGTAAAAACGAAAACTCGCATAAATACCTGATACCAATCAGAATTCTGTGATACATTCTCATCTGGTGGCTTCATCCTTCATACGAAAGGAACGATGCCACACAGAACAGGATGATTAGTCTGAATCCTCTTCTGACCACTCATCAGAATGTGAACAACTCTGACCTTTTCTGTTCCTGCCACCCTCATTTGATTACACAGGAAGTGTCGCCCCATTGGCCGTTCCGTTTCTGTTCCTTGCCTATACTGTTCCCAGGAAAGCGCCTTTTTGGGCCAAGTTATTTCTCATAATTTAAGGAAGGCTGAGGTTACGATCTAGGCTAGGCTGGTCAAATGACCGGTTCACAATAAAAAATCAAACCAAAATGATGTTTTGTTACAAACAAGATGGCTGTTAACGATTTCAATAAAAAAAAACTCAATTAGGTCGCAAGGACCTGTGCCGAAGTTTAGGCAACACAGATGCCTAGCACAATTAATTTTACCCTGTGTCTCATCAATTCCACTATCCTTGCCAATAAATAAATATATGCTGTTATTTAGTTTTACCGTTTACACCCAAACAATGAGTCACACAGAACTCGGTGAACTAAAAGAGTGCAGATTGTTAATCTACTATGATTTTTACAAAATCAATTGTATCTCCAGTAAAATACTTCTATAATTAATTTTAAAAATATAGTAACATTATTAATCTTACAAATAAATAATGATTACACAGTGTGATAAAAAAAAACAAGAAACTGTATAAGAAACAAATTTAATAAATTACTTCAAATCTACTTATTTTAAAATATTAATTTAATAAATAGAATGAAATAGTACAAAAATTAGAAATAAACTTTCGATAAACTATCAAGAAAGTACCAGAGGCTCATGTTTTGTTTCTCTGGTTATCTGGATTAAAGTGCTCAAATATTCTAGTATTTTTCAACTGAATTTACCAATCACTTTCGCTTTTAATGTATTTGCTAGTTTAAGTGATGCATTTTCAAAACAAATTCGACAGGAAGAAACTGTTAAGGCTATACCTTCCCATAAAAATGGAAGAATTTATCTCGTTGATTTAAAAGTTCTCCTGTAAATTTATTGAGAATAATCATGAGTTTTAATGGCAGCAATCCACCTTCCCACTTGGAGAATGCTGACACCTTTATTGTTCACTGGGAGCTGTGTTATCTCACTCCCACTTTCTTATGATACTCATAGGCAGGCTTGACACCTTCGTGGATGGGTAAAAATGATGAAAAGGGGGCAGTAGTAGTAAAAACCAAACGAGAACTAGGAGGCAGAGTTAAGAGGGACGCGATGTTGAATTGTGAACAGCCCTGTGAGATGTTGCAGTATACAACAAAGATGTTACGTGTCACCCGTGAAGGGGTCATCAGTAAATACGGGGGGGGGGGGTTTAACATATTTTTGATATTCATTTGAAAGCCTTTCCGCAGTTTAAATTAGGGGTGTGCGAGTACTCGAAACTTCAGAGTTTTCGGCTGAGTATTTTAATACTCGAACTCGACTCGAAGTTTTGAAAACTACTCGAAAGTTCGAGCGAGTATTTCCCGCCGATTTCTGAACGACAGCTAAAGATTGCGACCGGCCAAAATGCGTAGTAACGGCCGCAAAAGGCGATCGCATCATGAAAAATCAGCCGAAAATGACGATCGGATGGCGTAATTTCGGCCGTAACAAACGATTTTGTAATTTAATATTGATTATAATCGATCTCTGGACCACGTGAAATTGGCCAAATGACAACCGGGCCCAAATGGGTCATTGGCCGGAAATGAATGACAAACCATGTTTTGTTTGTCAATATGTAATCCAGTTTGATTTTACTGGCCAAAACTTTGTATTGCTACTCATATATTAGTTAGAAACCATGTTTAGATTATCAAATCTAGGGTGTTATCCAAATCCCATGACACTATTTTAAACTACCAACTGATGACAAATACTCGCTCGAAAATACTCAAAACTCGAAAATAATTGGCACTACTCGACTCGATTAAAAAAATCACTACTCGCACACCCCTAGTTTAAATAGAAGGTTAGATCAAAATCATACTTCCTCATTATAAATAAAATGTAGGCCTTTACCGTAAGTCCTTAATCCTGGTGCCCTGGTGTCCTTAGTGTGGTTTTGCCTAACCATATTCAAATAAAACTTTGTTGTTAAAAATTTAATATTTTGAGTTTTTTACCCTCACACACTAGTAACCGTGCTTAAATTATAACGTGAATAGTTATTACGGCTGGATTAACTCGGCTGGTTCAGAATCTAATTGTAGTGATTATTTTGTTTTGTTAAAATTACTCGGTTCATTTCCACTTGCGTCAGTACAAGTAACGTAATAAACAAATTTAATATTGTTTTGATAATTACATTCAGTTAGATAACAGAACTCAGGGAACTGTCGGTTACAAGTTCTGTGTCAAACTGTGTAAATATAAACAAACACAAAATAAGAGACAGAAGTGTTTATACAAATATTGCGTTCTAACTACAGACTCAAAATGTCTACTTTGATTATCATAGTTTTAAATTGAAATGTGACAAGAGAAACACCTTGTCTGTCAAGACTTTATTATTTATACACTTTATTTAACTATTTTTGGGATGCAAATCACTACAAAAACACTTTCCTCGTGTTTCACAATTGTTATTGAACTATGTTGACTTCTATAGAACAAAGACAATAACCTAAATAAGTCTAAATTTTTGTAAACTAAAATACTGTCTCTGAGGCAGTGTTCCAACTCAATGGAAGAGCTTCAGAATCACTGGTCTCTCAGACCAGTAGTTTTAAGAATCTTTTCAACCAAATATCGGCAATCAATCAATCTATCAATCAATATTTCTTTATTCGACAAATGCACATGGTACATAGAATAGAGTCAGTCATATACATAATGAAAAACAGTAGAGACAATAGAGAATAGAGATCCCCGTGATCCCTACAGTTAAACATACACATCAATACAAACATTAAATTACCAACCAACAATAAATTGCTATACCATAATCAAAGAATCGCTATAAATTTGTATTGGCTCTAATTCCCCAAAATTCATCAAAAGAATATAAGGAAAGCTGCAAAATATACTCTTTTAATTGATTTCTAAATTTTATTAGATCTTTTTCAAGTAAAATTTTCTTGGTAAACTAAACAAAAATTTATTGCCCATAAATTGAGTTTTCATTTCACAACATTTTAAATTGTGGTTCTCCACCTCTCTGTGCAATCTTGTATTATATTGATGATTTTTAGTGTGTAAAATGGGGTTTGCATTTTTTTAACATACATTATGGTTTCAAATATATATAACCCATAAACTGTTAGTATCCTAAGATCTGAAAAATACTGTTTTACTGAATCTAATCGTTTAACCTTAAAAATAATTCTCAAAGCCTTTTTTTGAAGTAAAAAGATTCTGTCTAAATTCCTTTTTGTTGTTGCACCATAAACGCTTATACCATAAGCTAGATTCGAGTGAATTAATGAAAAATAAACTGTTTTCAAAGAATTTTAATAATTTCTTAAATAACATAAACCACCAACAATGAACTTAAAACTAAATACCAATTTAAGTAGAGATTACATACTGTAAGAGACTGGACGAAAACACGTCCTCCGTTCCCATGGGCTGTGTTCACGAGATTTGATCTCTGTAACGAACGTCAAATCAATCAACACATGCCGGACAGTAGAGGTAGTTGTTATTCTTGTATACTGTATCAGTGGTATTCAAGAAACACTAAGCTTATTTGTGATAAATATAGAAAAAGACTTATGATTCTGATGCTGGTAAAAAAAAAACTAAAAAGAGCAAGTCAGATCTGTTATATTTTTAAACCAGGAAAAATGTAATCCACAATCTGTTTTAGTTGCATCTACCCTCTCTTAACTCACCCTCTCATAACCGACCCTCACGGGACTGGGCCTAGGTCGGATAACCTAAAAGGTCGGTTAAAACGGGCAACTACGTGAACAAGTAAAATACCGTAGAAATAATTGGATTATTGATATTATTGAATAAAAAACCCAGTTGCATGTATTAAAGCTTACTTTTGCAATTTTTTCCTATTAACAATGAAAGTATGCAAAGTGATTGTGTACATGCATAGCTGTACCAATTACTATACTGTAGAAAGACAATCTCTCTTTTTACGGTTCAGTATACAGTCCAGTACTGCACTATGATCCGGTAGGCTGTACACACGCGCGACGCACAAGCGAAAAAGCTCTGTACTGTACTCGATGCAGAGTAGTGATAAACTGACGTTGACTGACGTTCAACAATATTGTGAGTTTCCCAAGTGATCCATAACAAAACTTGACTTGAACGGATACGTTTCTATTTTAGTAAAGCGATAAGGATGGGAACAGAAGTCTCTCGATTCCTAAAAGAGGTCGGTTAAACGGTTTTAAAATTCAGGGTGGATAAACCGACCTCTATTTTGTGCCCGGGCAGAGGCGGTGGTTGATCCGGGGCCGGTTAAGAGAAGGTCAACTGTACATGGGACCCTCCATAAATTGCATCATCAGTTTTTGCAGCTTTCCAGTCCGACCCCCTATAAATATCACACCGTCAATATCCACCGTTCAGGAAAGGGTTTTTCTATTTACTCAATTTTTGTAACATTTTGGTCGCCTCGAAGACATGGAACGATAGGCAAGAGACATACCGGGAGGATTAGAAACTATGTTTAAGAACTGACTCTTTTGTATTTCCAGCTTCAAAAACCTCCACATTGGCAGAGGAGGATTGTGCTTATTTGGTAAACTGCATCAACAGACACTTTTTACGCCACAGTTAATCCATAGTGGGACAGTAATCAGCACGTGGGCTATAAACTGCTCAACTCTTGACTCCTGTTCTATTCAATATTACTTAGTGGGTGTAACGTATAGACACACTTACCTCAAATGGCTTTTGGCTGTGTTCATTTAATCTATTTCTGTAAGGGCTTCGGGCTTTCAAACCTGTAGGGAAAAAGAAGCAGATTGAATTGAAATTGAATTTGTACGCATACATATGCTGATTACCATCTAATAATTGTACACAGATATAAAATTTAAACTTTCATAGAAGTAGTCAACATTTTTAATCTATTTTTAGTATTACCAATGCTTCAAAGGTATGGCAACAAGGATTCTCTTGGAAAAATTTAGGAATAATTTATTCTGTTATGAGAGAAAACGCCATGGTGAGGACTCAAAGAGCACTGAACTTTTGTATCCTGAAGGGGAAAAAATCACCTACGAAAAAAATGTTACACAATATCCCCAGATGAGATTTCCAACTAAAAAAAACCTATTCGACCCCATTTATTTCAATATCAAATATAGGTACCAAACTTAAATGTGACTATTTCATAAAATATTTTTATTTGAAAAATAAAAAATACCTGCCACTAAGTAAATCAAATGTATTATAAAATAAAGTGTTCCAATGAGAACTATATAACGTGGTTTTTAACCTAATTTAGCACTTTCGCTGCGTTAAATATGTTCAAACATGAAAATCTCATATGTTTCACTGTTGAGCCATGACCCCATTCAGGGTCACCCGCACGGAGTGTGTTAAATGATAAACTTGCCTTAAAAAAAGATTGGGAATAGATTTTAAAACCTACTACGGTTAAAATGCCTTTAATTTATGATCAAATTACCTATTAAGAATACTAGAGGAGTGTGAGTAATGATTTTATTGGATCGAGACGAGTTCTTCCAATTATACTCGAGTTTCAAGTATTTCCGAGTGAGTATTTGCTATCGAAACTAATCATTAAAACCAATAAAACTCGGTCTGGTTGCCATATGGCGAATATCACATTTACCTACTTACACAGTCCAGTCGTCATTTATGGCTGCTATGGTCTGATTGTCATTTAAAACTGATATCACATGGCAAAAACGAATCATTTACGTTTTAGTCGTCATTTACGGCCGATATTACCGGGTTAAATCATTGTTTTTTTATGGATATTACGTGGTTAGTGTGTCATATGCGGCTGATCATATGCAGTCCGATCGTTATTTCCAACCGATGTTACGTGACGCGGTCATCACGCGCCAATACAACGCAAATATGCATTGCGTTATATTGGTAATTTACGGCCAATATAACGCAGTCAAATTGGCATTTACGGCCAAAATTACGCGGTCTGTTGGTCGTTATTGGGCGCTATTACGCAATCCGGTCATTTTTTGTTGCTGGTGTTACGCAACGCAGTCGTCATTTTCAGTTGACATCACGCAGTGTCGATTATGATGGATTGATGTTTTCCGTCGCCATTTTAGGCCGATTTTAGGTGGCCGTAGTCATATTTTACGGCCAATCTTACGCGCATCGGCTGGAATTACTTGCTTAATTATTGAGTGTTTAACAAAATTTTGAGTCGAGTTCAAGTAGTAGTAACAAACACATCCAAAAACTCAAATTTTCGAGTACTTGCATACCCCTAATTAAAGAATACCAAGCTAAACCACTAGAAATAGGAGTAATAAAATTGAGCTCGAAGAATTAAGATACTGTAAGCAGCCAAAGAATATGTAAATTACGTACAATGCAAAGTTCAATATAGTTCAAAGCACCCATGTGTGGGAAAATCTTGACTGTACAGTGCTAAGGTATAAAACAGATATGTCAATATTTTAAATACCTTAATCTGTTAGATAAGTTGTTTATTTTTGACAATACTAAACAAAACTGTCTAAAAGCAACAAGTGATTGTGGTTATGAATCATAGGAAGCCCATCTACTGGGATTATAAATGTTGACAGAAGGAATGTAAACTTGTAAACCTATATTTCAATAGTCATAATACAGTTCTGGAAGTGTCCAACAATGAATTAACTCATTTGTTCTTACTTTCCAATTCAATACTTTTGTAAGGATGAAAAACAGGGCAAGAAGCCATTTTGCTGAGGGGGGAGCCACATAAGTATAACAAATAAATGTGTATTTATTTTCAACCCAAACCTTGCTAACAGAGGATTATATCTCATATTTCTTGTTCTCTAGTACACATTATGGATTAATCTATTATTCTAGAAAACAAACAGTTGTAAAATATGATAAGAGATCTTAAAGATATTATTGTTACATGTTTTTGGCTAGAGAGTGATAGTTTTAGGCTTGACTGAATAACTTTGCATAATTTAAAGTATTAAACTAATTTAAAAACACATTTGAAACACAAAATGAATCTAAATAAGAAAAATAAATACATAAAATGCATTTATGCTGGATATAACAACTCACCGATTAATGAATATTTACCTCTGAAAGCTATAAAAGAGAGAAAAACTCTGATTCCAAGCTATTTGAAATATGACAATAATTATGACAATTCTTAACCATACCTGTATAATATATTATAAATTAGTATGTATATAAATTAATAATTGGCTATTAAAAGTTAGCACCGAATGTCAATGTCAAAATAAACATACTATATTAATAATGTAATGGAGGATAAAATTAAACTTGTGACCGGACCATTGGCCAATCTCTGACATATACATGTATAGTAGTCTCGATTATCCGACCTAAACTGGCCGCGGCAAGGTCGGATAAGCAGGAAGGTCGGATAACACGGAAAATTATAAAAACGTCGGATAACACGGAAAATAATAAAAACAATGTTTAAAAAATTTTCTTTTTTTTTTCTAGGCGAGCGGAAGTCGGTCGTTCGATCGTGCACAAGGACTATAATAACAACAAACGGAAAATAATAAAACAATGTTAACAAATTTTGATTTTTTTTTTCTAGGTGCACGGAAATTGATCGTTTGATCGTGCACGGGGAGGGTTGGATAACAGGAAGGTCGGATAATCGAGACTCTAATGTAAGATGTAGACAAACGTCTACATCAAATGTAATAAATCTTATTGAGTCTCACTTTATAATTGAAAATCCATTAATCTTAGGTTTTATTCTGACTAATGGGCTGGTGACTGGAGAGCTTAGGATTAAGATAAACCGTGGGGCAAAGCCCTATGGGAATTTCTTAAAATCCCTTCTTAGTGGATACCTACGTTACGGAAAGAGTATATGTACCAAATTAAGTCATTGTAGGAGTAGTTTTGCCTTGGGGATGATCGGTTTTTCGTATTTATAGAATGCCTATAAGAATACTAGTGGATTGGAACTTTGACTCCCTGTGGGGCAGAGCCCTACGGGAATTTCTTGACATCCTTTCCTAGTGGTTACCTACGTTATGGAAAGAGTATACATGCAGAATTTTATGGTTGTAGGTGTAAAGGTTTGGTGGCCTGGGGGATGATAGGTTTTTCGTATTTATAGATTTAGATTATTGTAGAACCTTGCAGGACCAAGTTTATTATTTTGCTGCCTTCACAGAGGAGTTCTTGTGTCGAATGTCCTATCTAATGGATAGGACAAGCATGAGAGGAACATGCGGACCCTACTAAATAGTGATCTTTTGGATGTACTCTACAGGGATTTTATAATTTATATAGTTAATTAACAACTAAAATGGGAAAATTGGTAAAACTACAGATAATTTAAACATTTATTCGTGCATCCAGTAAAAAGGTAGATGATTCTTGTTTCTTTCGATGATACCTCTCTCGACTTGTTAGGTTTAGCCTTGTATTAAAATAGATTGCGAGGATAGTTTTAATCAGCAACATGTTTACATTTAAAGCGAGTTACATCAATAATGTTGTTACCGAGTCTCGATTGAAAAACCAAATAAAATAGAATGAACATACCCTTAAACACCATCTTGTCACAATCTTGGTCACAGGCTGAGCACTGATAGGCATCAGAGAATAATGAAAATGCAGAGTTAGCACAATGAGGCAAACCGTCACGGAGCGGCCTTACGAGGAACTAACTATTGCTGACGTTGCTACTCCTACTCTCGCGATACTACTTACCCGTGCGATACTGCGTACCTATGATTACTTTAAACGCAGAATCTGTTCCATATTTGTTCTAAAAACTTACATAAAAACACACGTTTTACTCGGTTTTGTTTCAAGTTTCCGCCCCAGTCTCAAGCTCATTGGGCTCATTACCTAAATCCAACTCTCTTAGATAAACAACGCAGTGAGCGGGGAGTCATTGACATTAGCTACAGGAGAGTCATAATTGCAATTGAACTAGTACGCCAGGAAAATTAAGACTAAAAACTGATAAATTACAAAAACTCAAGCAAATTTTATAAAAAACTGTATCAAGGTCCCCAAGTTGGAATATAATGTTTTCTACATTTGACGAATTGAGCTTCCACCACCAAATTATATTTTGCATCAATTTTTTGTATAGATGTATGTTATACTCTTGTGAAATGACTCAACAACATTGCTCCTCGGGTAGTTTTCACCCTTGTCACGCCGAGCAGACGGGCGCGGCCAGTCAAGGTGATCAGCTGCAGGCTCCACTGGTGGCCGCAACCATATTATAATACAGATAAGTATATTTTCATACCTTTTGTTTGATTTTTTTTCTTGCACGAATAAATAATTATGATAGTTAAAACATGTCGTACATTAGATGTTTTTTAAGAAAGTCCAAGCTTAAAAATTTAAAATATGTCAATGTCCCAATAAACTATTTGATAATATATTTGATTTTTTATATTAAATTATACATAATCAATTATTATATTTTCCCAGGGGGAGTTTATGCCTGCTGCTTTCTCGCTGCTTTCTCAAAATTACTACATGTCAACCCTACCATTAAAGCGATGTTCAGCCTCAAAAAAGTTGTCTCCAGTCACAAAATGTTTGCGTTTCTACCTGCTTGCCCCACAAGGCCAATGTTAACTTTCAAAGCCTGTCCCTCCTCGACAGTTTATCCGATATCATTGAAATATGGCTCATTTCAAAGAGTAAAACAAACACCTAGCGATTTCAACGAGCAAAATTTTGATACAAATAATACTTGTTCGAAGAAAATTCCAAAATATTCAATATTAAAGGTTTTTATAGGTGAGCTAATTTTTTGGTAACAAAATCCTACTTACTGAAGTAGCTAAGAATTTTTTGCTCTCTGAAATGGACCATAAATCATTGATATTGGATAAACCGTTGAGGGACTGACTATGAAAGTTAACATTGGTCTTATGGGAGAAGCAGGTAGACGGAGAGGACTCGAGCCACCTCTTCGTTAACACGTTCGCTGCGGGTGACGGGTTTACCCGTCACGCGAAACTACTCCTGGGTGCGCGTGACGGGTTTACCAGTCATTGGGTCCCTCCCAATACATTTATTCAGTTTGAGCTCCGTTGTTGCTGGGGAAGGTTTAAACGCTGCCCACATGTGGTGCCGGTCTTGATGTTTATTTTGGCGCGCTTAGTTTCCCGCTCATATATTTTTTATACGTAATTAGGTAGTTTGAATTTTTTTGTTCCAAAAACAATGTGGGGTGCCAGTGCGTGTGATCTAATAACTATTTTGTGACATTTTTGGCCGAAAAACCGCAACTGATACGGAAAATCGCGACCGAAACCGACACCAGACGCTGATGACGAGTATTCTCGTCACGGAAGTGACGTCACAGCGGGGTTACAAAATGGCTGCCATTCCATCTCCTAATGACGTTTTGGATATCTGGACATCATTTATTCGGAAAGTCATCAACAATAATTTTTCCGCAGTTTATGGGTCACAATATTAACCATTTTCAGCAGTGAACGTGTTAAGAAATAACTGTCCTATTATTATCCTAAGTACGGTTGGCAATACACTACAAACCCGTTAATCCAAACTAATTGGGACCAGGCACTGTTTGTACTACTGAATTTTAGGATTATCCAGGAACAAAAAATTTAACTGAAAATCTATTTAAAATAATTTAAAACGCTCGCTACCGCAATTATATTAAAATTGTCATTCACATGGACCAGCGACGCAGCTGTGCGTCGAGTGGTTTCTTCCGATAGATCACCGACGCATATTTGCGTCGGCTGGTCACATTGAAATAGACTGACGACGCGAATTTGCGTCAGTGTCCCACTGTTATTCAAACGTATATTTCTTAGCAACGGTCTATTTTGAAGCCCTGATCTCTTCGTATCAGTCTCTAGAGATATCTGACGCACATACGCGTTGCTTAATCTGTGGGTATGACGATTGGTGACGTCACATTACAATTGGCAGAACTGTTGTTTACATTGTCATTTTCGATGCATCACTGTACAACTGTCCATGTGGCTAACCTTACAGTTTTTGGATGTGCTTTAGTGATGTTTATTTGATTACTGTGCAGAACATTAACAATGAAACGGAATAGGCCTGAAAATGATCAAATTTACAACAACGCAAATGTGCGTCGCTCGGTCTATTGAACAAAAATACATCTTTTTTACTATTTTCCATTGTATAGACAGACCGACACATATATGCAACGTTTTTAAAATTGCTCAAAGTAAAATAAAAACAATTGTTATTGTTTACAAATGTATTTAAAGTTATTATAAAGTGAATTTGTCCATTTAAACCCAGTTTCTCTCGTGGTCTGTTGTTAGTGTTACTCCTGTACCTCCCGGTTTGTTTGCAACGTCCAGATTATTTCTTTTGGTCTGTGGGAGTGACCGGACCAATGCAAATATGCGTCGCTTGGTAGCGAATGTGTTAAATACGTGTTTAGGTGCAATGTACGGGGAGTGTATGGGTTCTATTACTCATTTAAACTACACTGTAAACAGAATTATTCACTAAATAACTCATGTTTGTATTGTACTGTGATACATTTTTTGCACTTAATAAAAAAGGCTTTAGGCAGTCAGGGATTCCCAACCCCCCAACATCCGTCTATTGTTCAACTACACTAAAAATAAACCAAGGTCAAGGTCAAAGCTCCTCACCCTGGATGGACGTTGCTTTTAGGGAAATACGCAGACCTGGGCAGCAAATGCCGATGCTATAGATCTTGAGTTTAATAGTCTTATGTTGTTGAAAATCAAGTTCGTTCTACTTCTGTGCTTTATCTCTGTGTTATGTTCTTTTCAAACCTCCGAGGACATCTTGTAAGCAATGTCTTAGATTTTTCATGAGGAAGATTTTCAAATGAGAATTACTGTTAAAACACGTCATCCTAAAGGACACAATGATTCACTGTGACAGTTAAAACCACGCCAAGACCAGAGAACCAAGGCTAAGATCAGGACCAAGACCAAGACCTGAGTGATATCAGTATTAAGTGGGATTTTTTAAATAACTCAGATTTAAGAAAGACTAAGTAAGTATGAGTGAACCGATATGTGCTAACTGAGAATTTAATTAAATGCACATTTAACAGGCCTTTGTAATACCGTAACTATTAGAAGTAAATTCAATAAGAGTTTTCTTAAAAACTAATTAAACAGTAGAATTTCAAATAAGTAAATTTACCTTTAGGTTTTGTTTCAGTGACGGTCTGCGTTTGGGTTTCTTTGTAATTCTTGGCCAAAACAGAGAGCTTCTGCAAGATTTTATCCATGACATTTTGTTTGTAATTTAATGTTAGGCTTCCAAAATTGCATGTGACTCGATCAGTGGCCACCACCTTACCGTTTCCATCGAACATCAAGCCATTGTGTCTGAATTGGTCATTGTCATCATCTGAAGAATTATCATCTCTGAAACAATATTACAAAACTATACTGAATCTTTTTCCTTGTCAATGCTAACCCGATCCAGTACAACCAGTTGTATTGTAATACGGTCTGATATGAATTATAGGATAAATTAATAGCACGAATGAAATTGATTAATTTATAATGCATTGTACTAAGGGGATTGGTCAAAACATCTTATTCCAATACATAATATCTTTGACACACACAGTGTTTTGCATACATACAAAGCAGCTAATCCATAACAAAATTAAGAATAAGAATCATTTAATCCTACGTATATCTAAACACAAAAGTAGTATCAAAGATTGTAACTTAAGTAGTATAAGAAAGCAATGCTTTTACATCAAAATTTGTTTCAAACCCTTGTGAATTGCCAATATAATTGACAATTATAACATTTTACCCTACAAACGAAAACAACCATTGCCCCACACATTCCTATTCTTAATTAATCTCACATTATACCTATTCTTAATGGTATACATGTTGGAACAGTCATCTCCCGCTCCCCCTACCTATTCAGAAGTCCTTTGATAAACCCATGAGAGACTAATGTTAGGAAATGAACGGCAACTCTCTGCTATGTACAGCAGTCTCCAAATAAAATAAAGTGAACCCAAATAATTTTATATAGGTTGCATTCAATTGTACATTAACTCATTTTTAAAATAAAGTAGACATCAAATTATAAATTTGAATGAAGAAATACAAACTAATTCCATACAAACTGAGAAAATTACATTTAAAATGCATCTCAGGTTCTTCAGAAATCTTATAATGAAAATGTCAGATAAGGGCAGACAGCAATGAAGCTGAAGCGAATTTCACAAAAGACAATAACTCCAGTCAAAGAAAGTGCACTGACAGATACAATATTTGTTTTCATAGAAAACAAGGAAGATAATGATGTTTAATTTCTTTCTTAACGGATAGTTTTCAAGTGAATCCATAGTTTTTTTAGGTTTTTGGGAGCCTTATTTATTAAATATGTCCATAAAATACAGCTTAAAGGATTCTTATTAACGATGACCATAAAATAAAAATTCCTTACAGGTTTTTCATTGCAAAATGATGTCACTGTAACTTTTAGAGTGATTCAAATCACAGAGAAGAATATAGTAAATATTTACAAAACATATGATCAAACCATGATAGCTTTTTGTTTTGAGGTCCCCAGATGCCAAAAACACCATTCATTCAAATTTGTATACATATATATATATTTATAGATTTATATATATATATATATATATATATATGTGTACGTAAGCACGATAACTCTCATAAAAAAGGTCCGATCTTAATAAAATTTGGTACTAATGTGTAAAGTACAAGTTATTTGAACAAGTTTGAAAACCAGACAAATCGCACCATCTAAAGGGGGCTTTTTGGGGGGTTTTGTACCCCAAAAATGATTTTTTTGGGGGTTTCCACATGCAATTTTTATTTAAATCAAATTACCATTGAATTCAGCATAAAAAAAACAAACAATTTGGTATTTTGATCATTGCTCTATGTCAATTGGTTACTGAGATATTGAAAGTGCTAAACACAGTACGTTGTCTAATGTTATTCTATTTACGAACATAAGTTGACGAAATTTGGTACATGGCTTCATCTGGTTGTGGTTTATTGTTGTTTGCACAACAAATTTTTTTCACCTATGGTTCCCGGAGCAGCAAACCTAGGTACTTGGTCCCCATGTTATTCTTATGGAAAATAATTCAAATGTTATATATCACTTATTTATGAATGTATGTGGATGAAACTTGGTATGTGACTTCACTACCATGAGTTCCATTCATATTTGTATCAAAACCCATTATTTTGTGTTCCTTGATGCAGCAAACCTGCATACTCATCCCCAATGTTATTCTTATAGAGAGTAATTAATATTTTTAATATCATTTGTTTGTGAATATATTTCCTTTGAATCCTGTTAAGTGTTTAAATGTGTTATGTTATATATTCATTGGAAAATCGCTGAGTATGAAGGTTTGCTGCGACGGGGGTATTTGTTCATTGCATGAGTATGCTCAAGGGCACAATGAAAATCGGTTTCTCATCACCAACACTAAACTTTTATATTTATGTTTATTCTTATCAGATTTAAATTATGGTGCTTGAAATACAAAAATTTGATAACACAAACTGATTAGCAGTCCACTTCTAAAGACAATAAATTTTAAAATTTTGTTCATAACTTATACCTACATAGGTTCTGTAACACGGTTCAGCTAAATAATGATTTTAATTAAGATGATGATTGGGAAGGTCATTCGTTGGCCATGCCTTCACCTTGGGTGTCATTGCTAGTGGAGAAAGCTTCTTGGATTTTTTGCCTAATTTGATGGTTTGGATTATTTTAGAAGAGAGTTTGCGGAATGATAATTACCTTGAAGCCAAGCTTGGGATAGACAGACAAACAGACAGTGGACTGAAAGAAATATTTTGGCTAGGCAATAAACTGGACTGACGGGTAGTCAGAATGAAGGTCAGATGGTGGACCGATGGACAATCTGTAGACAGACGGATGACAGATACTGGACTGGTGGAAAGACATGCGGATGCACAAACAGTGAGCGTGATGGGCAGACACTGGGAGATCCTTCCTCTAGGAGGCTGTTCTTACACAAGTGTTTGTGGACACTTGGGTGGATAAAACATCTGTTAGCGAATTTCCCCTATAGGGAAGAAGCTATTACTGAAGTCGGCATGGTAACACCTAGGCCCGGGACCATGATAACTTTTCGTTTTGAGGTCCCCGGACCCCAAAAACACCATTAGTTCGAAACTGTGTATATATATATATATATATATATATATATATATATATATTAGTTTTAAGCATAATTCCTTTTTGGTTTTAACATAATATGTTTTATTAGACGACTAGTTTAAAACCTTTAGGTCATAGTCATGTCTTACATTATTTTATATGTATGTGTCCGTGAGCACGATAACTCTCTTAAAAATTATCCGATTTTGAAGAAATTTGGTATAAACGTCTAAAGTAGCATTTATGAATTTAAGTTCGAAAACCAGACAGATCGACCAATCCGAAGGGGTATTTTGGGGGGGTTTTGTACCCCAAAAATGTTTTTTTTTATTTTTTTACATATTTTTTGAAAAAGTCAAATTTTTTTTCATTGGAATCAGCTTAAAAAGACGCACAATTTGGTGTTTTGATCATTGCTCTACGTTAAATGGTTACAGAGATATTGAAAGTGCTAAACACAGTACGTTGTCCAATATTATTCTTATGGAGAATAAGAACAATTGTATATCTCGCTTATTTATCAACTTATCGTGATGAAACTGGGTATATTGTTTCATATCGTTGTGGTCTATTGATATTTGCACAAAAAAATTTTTTTGCCTATAGTTCCCGTAGCAGCAAACCTGCGTACTCAGCCCCATGTTATTCTTATGGAGAATAAATAACGTGTTATCTCACTTAATTATGAACATAAATTAATAAAATTTGGTTTGTGGCTTTACCTACTTGAGTTATATTGATATTTGTATAAAACCCCATTTTTTTTGTTCCTTGCTTCAGCAAACCTGCATACTCAGCCGCCATGTTATTCTTATAGAGAATAATTAAAATGTCATAAATTGTTTATTTATGAATGTATATTGATGACACTTGGTATGTGGATTTATGTGGTATTAAGGTACATATATATGCATTGGAAATTCGCTGAGTACGCAGGTTTGCTGCTACGGGGTATTTGGTTTCAAAAGCATTGGGATTAAATTAAGTGTTTCTTTCATTTTACTTGTTTGTGATCATGTTTGTACTCTGGTGTCATCAAGAGAATTAACACAAAGGTTGATGGTGCCCAAAAAAAATGAAAATTGTTCAAAAACTTCAAAATTATAAGGTACTGTACTGATATTATTCAAGTGGTCAGCTTTATGTATAAACGCTATGTAATGTATTTTCTATCTCAGTTACCTGTACTTGTATTAACCCTGATGTGTTCATACAGACACAATATTTATTGCATTAAAAAATACTAGCACATATTTGTGTTAAAGAGAAGTAAAAAATTAGATTAGATAAGATAACTGATGTATTAAATTATTCGGCAGATAAATAAGTTCTTAAAGCAGCGAGATTTAGAGGGGGGGGGCATTTTTCGGTTCCATCACCCACGCTGAACGGACTCTGAGCATGCCTATGCTTTAAAAATATCTGCAAGATTTGAACGTAGAATCACAATTTAAAAACCAAATTGATTGTTGTAGAGCTGAACCTATTGGTAAAAACAATGTGAAGTTTTCATTAAAATTAACTGAGGAAAAGCTAAAAACTTTTTCCCCATAAGATTACACGGGAAATTTTATGAACACGTTTTTTGGATTTTCTTCGCAACCACTTAACGTGGGTTAATGATTCAAAATAGTATATTATTTTATTTTTTTTAAGATCTATAAAATGGTCAAAAAGAAAATTGAGAGTATTAAAAATGTTTGTGTCAAAAATTTAAAAAAACTGATTTTTGAAAATGTTGAATCCCCATAAAAACCCCCTTCCCATGATCCGATCTTTCTGGTTTTCGAACTTAAGGTAATGAATGTTGCTTTACACGTTTGTGTCAAACTTAATCAAAATGGATGTTTTTTTTAAAGGTATTGAGTTAGCGGACACATATATATATATATATATATATATATATATATATATATATATATATATGTGTGTCCGCTAACTCAATACCTTTAAAAAAAACATCCATTTTGATTTTGATTTTGTCCAGGTTGTAAAAATGTTTTACAAATACCTATTCAAAAGTAAATAGAAAATTTATTTTAACTAGAGCTAAATCACACGAGCTAAATGACCACGACAACTTATTTATATATATATATATATATATATATATATATATAAGTTGTCGTGGTAGTAGTTTCTGAAGAAATTACTAATTTTAAGACTTTTTATAAAATGCAGGACTATTCTTCATTACAATATTTTTTTAAATTTTAACTCCCCTTTTGTTGTTAAAGCAATTTAATTATGATTTATAGTTTCCAAGTCAATCGACAATTAACAATGTATGACATGGGTCAGCTTAATCACTCATTGCCTATACCACTACTGTATGTACAATTTAAATATAATAATTAACTTAAACTTAAGTACGGTAATAACATTAATACAGAAGAATCAAGAACACTTAAAGCTGAAATAAAAATGGATCGTACAAAACTCATTTAATAATCGATAATCGCAAAGTAAAAATAATAAATAAAATATATATTTCTTGGGCAAGATTAATATTTGATTTTAGAATCCTGATAGCAAACTGAACAAGAAGCCAGATTGCAAACTGAACAAGAAGCCAGATTGCACACTGTGAAATTGTTTATTTTATCTCTTCCAACGAGCAGTAGTCCTTCTTGACCTACAGTGGCAATAAAGTGGCAGTAGACTCAGTGCACTAACTGTTCCCTCTTGTGTTATTTTCTTCATGAATCATAGTTTTCTTGTCTTCCAAACACTGTTAGTCTTAAAAAATGTCTCATGAGGAGTTGCTTTGTTATCAAATTATTAAAAAGAATTATTACATCATAATGCATTAAGACGCATTATGGTTGTTGGTTTTCATTGTTCGATGTAATCAAATTTGACGCTAGAATAATTACATTTTCATGAACATAGTCGACAGTGGTGAGGTTATTTCTTGTTACTTGACTTCAAGAAATATCCCCTCATATTCCTAATTTGAACAGGGGCGATTCAGAGGTCATGTTTGGGGGGGGGGCGGAGTTACCCCCCCTCCTCACGGGTGGTAACTGGCACCCCCATTATTTATTTTAAAACTATATGAAATTATTCAACGAATTAAACTAAAGTTAAAATAATATATCAATAACCTTGTACTCAAGGAAAAAAGCATTCATAACTTTCTAAACGTACTGAACAAAATAACTTTATTTATGTTTCGCCTGACTGTAAATAAAAATAATAAATATTTAGGCATTCAACTTTTTTCTACATCATTTTTAGGCGTTTAAGAACAAGTAAGATGCCTAAACTAAATAAACTATTCATTTCAGTTGTTACACAAGCGAAAAACTACTATTTACAAAACTTATTTGAAATTTACAATACTGAACTGTGCAATGTGAATATACAATGAGGAATGAGGCTGACAGCCAAGGTCAACGACTCGAAAAATTAAAATTTCGTACCCCATTTTCAAAATGAAATACTTCGCGTGTGAGCTTCCGTTTGCACGCAATTAATCTTTGTTTCCTCTTATCTCATTATGTATAATTCGAGGAAAATGTTGCTTCTAACCTAGCTAATGGATATTTATTACCAAACAACGGACTAGGTTTACAGAAAAATCAAACCTAACCTACAGCTGATAGCAAACGCCATTCGACTTCGACAGGTGAAATGCAGTAAAAAACAACCAACGAATACAATCATCCAAACAGAAAAGGTTGGTACCATTGTTACATTGGTACCAACCTTTTCTATTTCCGGCTAAAATTTACCTCCAAGACCATGTTAAAAACACTGAATTTTTGGCTTGTCAACTGGCAAAACAACTTCGCGATACTCTGGAATATCCATGTTTCTGTAAGAAGCTTTTAGTTAAAAGACATGGATGTAAGTAATGTGTTATATATTAAAATAAAAGTTTAGAATCTCACCTGTCTAATGGTATGTATTTTATTCCATTTATCGAACGTTTAGGTATAATAGTTTTAATTTGAATGTAACAAAATAGACGGGAGCGGCAAAATTTGATTCTTGCAACCGAAAAATGGGATTTCGTGAGGCTTTTGCTACTTACATTTTCGTTCTGATGTAGTCAAACGTTCATCTTCGGCCTAAATAATAAAATAAAACACAATATCTTTTAGGTTTGGGGGGGGGCGACCGCCCCCCCCTTGGATCTGCCCCTGAATTTGACCATCAAATTAATTGGAGGGTAGAGGAGAAGGTCGATTGACTTTCTATAAATTCAAGGTTTAAGAGGTCCAGTATTTTATTTTTTAAACTCTTTAAGGTTGAAGTAACTACATAAGTCTCTAATTATGATAATTTTTTTAAACGATTCTACGTTGTGATCTAATTAAGTACTTGGACCAATACGAAGAACATTGTTTGAGAGTATCAGATTTAAGAACTAACACCAGATTAGACTTACTCGTATTCTTCAGTGTCGCTGTCTATCAAGTTCCTGGGAAGGTTGATTGCATCGTGTTTCCGTTGTGGTTCTCTGTATGGCTGTATCTGCTTTCCAGACTTTTCCCCCATCAGCACCATCCCTACTTGCTGCTTGGTGGTTGTGTCAATCATTGCATTCCTGGAACACACAGTATCATAATAAATCTTATACCTCCAATGGATAGGAACACACAGTATCATAATAAATTGTATCCCTCCAATGGATAGGAACACACATCATAATAAATTTTATACCTCCAATGGATAGGAACACACAGTATCATAATAAATTGTATACCTCCAATGGATAGGAACACACAATATCATAATAAATTGTATACCTCCAATGGATAGGAACACACAGTATCATAATAAATTTTATACCTCCAATGGATAGGAACACACAGTATCATAATAAATTGTATACCTCCAATGGATAGGAACACACAATATCATTATAAATTGTATACCTCCAATGGATAGGAAAACACATCATAATAAATTGTATACCTCCAATGGATAGGAACACACAGTATCATAATAAATTGTATACCTCCAATGTATAGGAACACACAACATCATAATAAATTTTATACCTCCAATGGATAGGAACACACAGTATCATAATAAATTGTATACCTCCAATGGATAGGAACACACAGTATCATAATAAATTGTATACCTCCAATGGATAGTAACACACAATATCATAGTAAATTGTATACCTCCAATGGATAGGAACACACAATATCATAATAAATTGTATACCTCCAATGGATAGGAACACACAACATCATAATAAATTGTATACCTCTAATGGATAGGAACACACAATATCATAATAAATTGTATACCTCCAATGGATAGGAACACACAACATCATAATAAATTGTATACCTCCAATGGATAGGAACACACATCATAATAAATTTTATACCTCCAATGGATAGTCATAAATGGAATTACAGTTCTCACATTATTCCAAAATTTGAACATTGCTACCGACATAAAACAAGTGAATGTATATTAAAATTTAGTAAATAATTGCAAAAACATTAAAATGATACCTGAAAAATACATTGTAGTGGCTCTTAGCTTACTTATATGGCAATACATGGACAATAAATCTGTAAGTATACTTGAACTTCAAAACCCAGAAATTCTTTTTTAACTTCATTCCTGCCGCTTCCCCCACTTAATCTGACCTCATATACCTCGACCATGTACAAACTCCGCTCATGATACCTGCATACCCAAGGTTACCCTTGATTCCACACTGTCATTGGTCCCCACCTCAGAGAACCAAGAAATGAGCCTCCACCAACTCCGTACCCTATTTTCATTAAGTACTGTTACTAGTGAATTTAATATGGAAAAATTAACTATTAGTATGACCCGCACGGTGAAACTTAAGCCCGAGACCAATATAGCAGTTCATAACGTGACCCCCTGAACACGTTTTGGGGGGTCGTTCAAAATTGTATATATATATATATTCAATCTGTGTTTGCACTCTAGTGGTCTAATTTGTTGTCCAATTTACTTTAAATTCAGTAGAGACATTCCTTTCTGTAAACAGTTGGACAAGATCATTGAGCAAAACAATCGAAAAGCTGTAACCACCTTTTTGGGGATTTTAAGTTTTCAAATTTTAAGTTTTTGGGCTCAAAAAGGGCCATAAAAGCCCCAAATATAAAATTAATGCATGTAAAAAGATTGAGATTAATGAAGCGAAATGTTTAAGCTCTCCCTCATCATTCTAACACAAATATTTTCTGAGTTATTAAAGAAAATGTATTTCGACTAAATACAGTACGTTGTCTTACGGGTATTTTACATTTGAAAAGATTTTATTCAATGTTGGTGTAGTTTTATCATCCCCAGTATCTCCACATCTACTGTCAATCCTGTCTGGACCTTCTCCTAACATCATATGAGCAACATTTCTATCCCAGCATTGCAGGTAAATAGAACCAGGAGCATCAGAACAGCCAACAAATTAAATTTTTCAGATTTCCATAAAAATTGGAAAAAGTATGTTTGAACAATGTTTTTGATTGTTTGAAGATGTTAATGGAAATTCACTTCCCTCACGTCGGCGTGCTGCGTGCAAACTTGTTTATATTTTGAAACTGGTCATACTAAGCCCACCGATGTCACAATTGGACATAACTCAATGTACATAATTGAATAAATATATTTTTGAATATTTGGATATTTTGAATTGTATTGTGGTATTCTATTAACAAGAAATATACTAATTTTCCATTTATTTATTTGTATGTTAAAGGTAGCATATAATAGATTATTTAGTAAAACTATATGAATTAACCATATAAAACTATATCATAAATTTAACCCTACAACTTTTAGAAATTATTTGAAAATAAATTTTAAGTTTGATACAAAATTTAGACCGTTAATGCTATTTACCATTTTAACATTTTACGCTGGTAAATTACTTTTAACTTTAACAATTTTTAAGTCTTCTATAAACCAACACTAATTTTTAATTAAAACACTTTCCAATATTTTGAAAAAGATCTATTTTTGTAAAGCCTTTCTCCAACCATGCCGCAAAAAGAATTTTTTCCAGCAAACTCTCAAACTTTAAAATTTCTATTTAACTTATTTAGCCTATATAACCACCCTAAAAGTCTGCCTTAAAATGTTTAAATATCCCTTAAACATTTAGCTTTAATAATTATCAAAGTATCATAGTTGTAGAGATCTTTTCAAAGAGTTTAAAATATTAACTTTGTTTTCTTTATACATGCAACAATGTCTGATTTATCTTAGGAAAAATATTGTTCAACTAAACTGTAGAAGAGATATGCATAGTTATAATACTCGTTTTTGTAATAATTTAAATACGCCAAAGGTGAGATTAGTTAAGACAGATAAAAGCCCTTTGCTGATGGCTATCAAGTTGTACAACAAGTTACCATTGGATATAAGATTGCTTAGTGGTAAGCATTTTAAAACTAAACTAAACTATTTCCTGTATAAAGAATCATTTTATTCTGTAGATGAATATACAACAAGAATGTGGACTGTGAATGACTTTTGTTAATACTGTTTACCAATGTGTGTGACGTGCCAATGTATTTGTATGAAATATTTTCTGGCTGAATAAATTTCTTATTCTTATTCTTATTCTTATCTCATTTTTAACTTGTAGATTGGTCGACAGGGTGAAAAACTCTATGTGGAATCCTAATTTTCCACTTTTCTATTAGCGAATTTCCCCTATAGGGAAGAAGCTATTACCGTAGTCAGCATGGTAAGACCTAGGCCCGGGACCATGATAACTTTTCGTTTTGAGGTCCCCAGACCCCAAAAACACCATTCGTTCGAAACTGTATATATATATATATATATATATATATATATATGTGTCCGTGAGCACGATAACTCTCGTAAAAATTATCCGATTTTGATGAAATTTGGTATAAACGTGTAAAGCAACATTTATGACTTTAAGTTCGAAAACCAGCCAGATCGCTCCATCCAAAGGGGTATTTTGGGGGGGTTTTGTACCCCAAAAATGGGTTTTTCGAATTTTTTACATATAATTTTGCAAATAGTCAAATTTTAGTTTTTTCCATTGGATTCAGCTTAAAAAAACACACAATTTGGTATTTTGATCATTTCTCTGCGTCAATTGGTTACCGAGATATTAAAAGTGCTAAACACAGTACGTTGTCTAATGTTATTCTTATGGAGGAAAAGAAAAATTTTATATCTCGCTTATTTATGAACGTATACTGACGAAACTTGGTATACGGCTTCATTTGGTTGTGAACCATTGATATTTGCTCAAAAAAACAATTTTTTTCCAAAGGCTCCCGTAGCAGCAAACCTGCGTACTCAGCCCCATGTTATTCTTATGGAGAATAAGTAACGTGTTATCTCCCTTAATAATGAAAATAAATTAATGAAATTTGGTATGTGGCTTTACCTACATGAGTTATATTGATATTTGTATAAAACCCCATTTTTTGTGTTCCTTGCTTCAGCAAACCTGCATACTCAGCCGCCATGTTATTCTTATGTAGAATAATTAAAATGTCATAAATCGTTTGTTTATGAATGTATATTGATGAATCTTGGTATGTGGCTTTATGTGGTATTAAGATACATATATATGCATTGGAAATTTGCTGAGTATGCAGGTTTGCTGCGACGGGGGTATTTAGTATTTCAAGAACTCAGGATATGGATTAGATTTGGGGTTGGAGTTAAGCACTTTAAAGATAGTTTAAAACAACATCAGAATATGTGAAAATAAAGAACGTTTAGTAGTTTTTTGTAAATATAAAACTTGGCTTTACATAAAAACACATTTTGATAGACCGCTTCGCTGGTTATAGGCAGTCTCAGGTTTGTCCTAGACTTTCATAAAACTTTAGTGAAATTCCCTTCACATTCCATGATCTTTTAAGGTATAAATAACTACCCGACTTTTCTAGAATTTCCAGGTATGATATAGAAACTGGATTTATAGAATCGGTCATGACGTGAAAGTATCATTTTGGATACACGGGGATCATAGGCGTATTCCGGGGGTGGCAAGGGGGTGCAATTGCCCCTCTCCCAATAATTTGGAGGAAATATTATTGTAATATATGAAAAGTCACAATAATTACGATCACGACCATTTTTGCCCCTTTAATCAAAACAGTGAAATTACTCTTATGATGGGGATCGGTTGATGTGTTTAGAAGTCGGACAGCCAGACAGGTTAGTTAAGGAGGGCAAGATTGCGAGAGGGCCCTGTCAGTCTCTTCTCAGTCTCCGTTATAAAGATGATTTGCTTCCACCGGGAATGCTCCATCGTCATTAAGGTTGGCGAGCGAACACTTATTTATATGTTATCTGACAAAATAAGTTAGATTGAGAAAAATTACTAAATTTAAATACCAAAAATTGAGTATGGATAAAAATGTTAGGCTCAGACTTCTATCACTTTTCCTCAATCAGAATGGCATTGGAAAAGGCGTTTATTAAATTTGTATTTTATCCACGCCAGTTAACATAAATACGATGAAATAATTATATTTTTTTCTTAAAGCAAATTGTAAATTTAGTAAAAAGTGAAATGAGAAAAATGCACCTGTTATTAGGGTCTGAGAGTAATGGGGTGATGTGATTGTTTTTGTTTTTAATTTTTAATAAAGGTAAGCATATGCTGTTCCTGTTCACACGAAGTGTAAGTAATCAACTATATATACAATTCTTTATCCTTACAAAATAGCATTGGACAAACTATAATGTAAACCCTTTCATTTACTTATCCATGAACTCCCTTAGCAAAAAGTAAATTAGGTATAAAACACGTGTTGTATCTTCAGAAACATCTTCAAAATTTAATGTCCAATCGTCCAAGCAATAAAAAGTAGTTAGCAGACTTTTTTTCATTTCAACTGAATCAATAGGCCACACCTTGCTCACTAAAAAATCTCAGAATTCTGAAATTACAGCAGGTAAATTCTGCAGACTGTCGTATTTTAGTTGACATCCCAGTCAAGTTTCAGTCTCATCTCTTAATCCCGCAAAGTACACGAGGATCTCTGTTTAAAATACAGACTTTCTTAAACAAATGTTAGGAATGAATCAGACTTACTCTTTTTTCTGAACCTAACATATGCTTGACATTCAAAGAACTCTAACTACATTTATTTCAGAAAAAACTCCTACGACCTTATGAATAAATACCCCCGTCGCAGCAAACCTGCATACTCAGTGAATTTCCAATGGAGATATAAATGTCTTAATACTACATAAAGTCACTTACCAAGTTTCATAAAAATATATTCACAAATAAGCAATATATACAATTTTAATTATTCCCCATAAGAATAACATTGGGGCTGAGTACGCAGGTTTGCTGCATCAAGGAACACAAAAAATGGAGTTTTATGCTAATATCAATATAACTCAACTAAGTGAAGTCATATACCAGTTTTTATTTATTTATGTTCATAATTAAGGGAGACAGCATCCATTAGAATAACATGGGGCTGAGTACGCAGGTTTGCTGCTACAAGAGCCTTTGACAAATTTTTTTTTTTTTGAGCAAATACCAATGCACCACAACTAGATGAAGCCGTACACCAAGTTTCATCAGTGTACGTTCATAAATAAGTGAGATATAAAATTTTTCTTTTCCTCCATAAGAATAACATTAGACAACATACTGTGTTTAGCACTTTCAATATCTCGGTAACCAATCGACGTAGAGGAATGATCAAAATACCAAATTGTGTGTTTTCTTAAGTTGAATACAATGGAAAAACTAAAATTTGACTATTTCCAAAAGTATATGTAAAAAATCCAAAAAAAATAATTTTTGGGGTACAAAACCCCCCAAAAATACCCCTTCGGATAAAGCGATCTGGCTGGTTTTCAAACTCAAAAGTCATAAATGTTGCTTTACACGTTTATACCAAATTTCATCAAAATCGGATAATTTTTACAAGAGTTATCGTGCTCACGGACACATACACACATATATATATATATATATATATATATATATATATATATATATATATATATATATATATATATATATATATATATATGTATCTACAGTTTCGAACGAATGGTGTTTTTGGGGTCTGGGACCTCAAAACTAAAAGTTATCATGGTCCCAGGCCTACGTCTTACCATGCCGACTACGGTAATAGCTTCTTCCCTATAGGGGAAATTCGCTAAAATGAATATTTTAAACATTCTCATTCAATTAGTGTCGCCATGGACACATAATTACTTATTTTTATATCGTCACAGATGGGATAGGTTCACTAAACATTACCATGGTAACAACAAATCATGTAAGTTGATATTGGAAAAGCTTGTAGTCGGCCATGCTGAAGAAATAAGAGTATTTTGTCAAGTTTGAGTTCATTTAAAGTCATTAAAACTTGTATTTTGGGAAAAGGTGTGTACAGTAAGTTTTATATTCTCCCTAAATCTCTTCTAAACGTTTATAATTTTTAAAGATGCATTAGTGAGACTAAATAACATCAGATAACCTGAGGAGGGCAAATATCTGAAGGAATTGTTATACATATGGGAATAAAAAATGGATGTAAAAACAACAAATACCCCCGTCGCTGCAAACCTGCACACTCAGCGAATTTCCAATGAATATATAACATAACACATTAAAACAATTAACAGGATTCATAAGAAATATATTCATTAACGAGTGATATTTAAAATATTAATTATTCTCCATAAGAATAACATTGGGGATGAGTACGCAGGTTTGCTGCAATAAGGAACACAAAATAATGGGTTATTATGAAAATATCAATATAACTCATCTTAGTGAAGTCACATGCCAAGTTTCATCCATATCCATTCATAAATAAGCGATATATAACATTTTAATTATTTTCCATAAGAATAACATGGGGACCAAGAACCTAGGTTTGCTGCTACGGAAACCATATGCAAAAAAATTGGTTTTTGTGCAAACAACAACAAATCACAACCAGATGAAGCCATATAGCAAATTTCGTCAGTTTATTTCATAAATAAGCGAGATATAAAATTGTAAGAATAACATTAGACAACATACTGTGTTTAGCACTTTCAATATCTCGGTTACCAAATTGTTTGTTTTTTTATGCTGAATTCAATGGTAAAAATTTGAATTTGGTTTAAATAAAAATTACATGTAGATACAAATTACATGTGTAAAAATTAAAATTTGGTTTAAATAAAAATTACATGTGGATACCCCCAAAAAAAACATTTTTGGGGTACAAAGCCCCCCTTTGGATGGTGCGATTCGTCTGGTTTTCGAATTCGTTAAAAAAATGGTACTTTACACATTTGTACCAAATTTCATTAAGATCGGACCTTTTTTACGAGAGTTATCGTGCTTACGGACACACATATTTATATACAAATTTGAACGAATGGTGTTTTTGGCATCAGGGGACCTCAAAATGAAAAGTTATCATGGTCTCCGGCTTAAGTATTTACCATGAGACCCTAAAACACCCATGGTAATAAACCCATGGGGTTACCATGTTTGACCCATGGGTAATAGCTTCTTCCCTATAGGGGAAATTCGCTAAAATAAACAATGAACACTTTTTTGACAACTAAGTCAATATTTTATAGAAAGTTTTACGAAATATTGATGAATAACATATTGTAAATGTCTAAATAAACATGTTAAAATAACTCCAACAAGATAATTGCAATATTTCTCTAGTTTCCTTTTACAATGTTGTTTTACATGATCTCGTGTTTTGTTTGGTTTTCTGTTGCTGTTCATATAACTTTTTTTACAAGAACCTTAAAACCTCAAAAGCAAAGTAAGACAAACCATTTTATATATATATATATATATATATATATATATATATATATATATATATATATATATATATATATATATATATATATATATATATATATATAATTAAATATTAAATATATTTATATAATTTAGAGACTATCTTGTTATTATTATACTATATATATAAATATGTATCGGGCATTCCTAAAAATGTATTTCTGTTTTCATATGTATATATGACAATCCATTTACAAAAGGCGGCAGTTAAAAATAGCCAAATATACATACAAAACTTCTTATATAAAGATAAACCATGTACAGAGTATATGCCTGTTTTTGCCACCTAAAACCTAAGGTATCCTTTCCTTACTTATCCTTTGCTCAACGATAAAACTATAAGCTTTATTGTTGCATATTTACAAGCTAATTTACCGTATTGATGCGTATTTTTAATCGCGTTCAGTTGGTTTTGCCCCCTCCACACAGCACAGCTACCTCACTGTTTCTAGTCCCCGCGGTGGGTTTGACAAGACGAGGAACCTTGAGACGGCCGAGTCTCAGTCCCAGAGCTTATCTGCGCGCATTCCGACTCAAATGAGGTTCTAACAAGTGTGATATGTCACGGTGAGGAATTCAAGCAGCTAGATAAGATAAGGTCAATAACGGTGTAAACTGTGCTTTACATAACCCGTAGTCAATAGTAGAAGCGCTACCGATGTGTACTTGGTTGTAAACAAACAAATGCCTGTAACGTAGAAAACGGATTTCAGACAAGTATCAATTAACTCAATATACCACACCGACTTAGGGGTCATACACATATTACGTAACGTACTTAAGGGGGGAGGGGAGATGGGGTAGCGTTATGTGGGGGAGGGGGGTTGGATAAACGTTATGTACCTCACACGTATTAACCCTAAGAGTTGGCGCACTCCCTTATCTATTGATACTGTTATAAATCTTTCAAAATTAAAAAATAATAAAATTTATATCTAAATCGAGGTTACAGTCAGTTATATAAAAATACTTGCGTTATACTATTTTAATAACAGTTAAAACTAAAAATAAATACATAATGTGTTTTGAGAAAGTTCTGTATTGCTTTACACCTTATGTTTTGTGTTGTTTTATAGTGTAAAATCATAACTTGATGACAGTAGTGCACAATACCACCCACATCTTTACTTTTGAAATAAGTTAATAATAAATGTTGTTAAAAGAAAATCATTTAAATGATAATTATTAATTCAAATCCATATTCCAAAGTGCTAATAAAAGATGTTTAAAAGGTTTAAGCTGTTTTAAAGCCTACTACGCTTGAGTTAAGTAACACATTAGGAGGTAGGGGGCATGGTCAAGCGTTATGGTGCTACATGGGGGAGGGGGTCTGAAATGACGAAAAAATGCGTTACGTAATATGTGTATGGCCCCTTACGTACGCTGTCGATCCTCCTGGCGTTACTGTATCCGCCATGCGTGCTCTACCGATACCGCGTATGTTTTACGTGTCGAAGAATTGTATCCGCTTCATTACACCTTAGATTGTATCGTTAAAAATTAATGGTTGATTAAATGTTTGTATTATTTTTTGGGTCGACTTTTGTGTGTTTTATCACGAAATTAATTGTATGTAGATAACAATATTTGAAATGTTTAATTTTTCCAACTACGGCATCGAATTAAATGTTAAAATCTAAGAAACTGTGTTATGAAATGTCATATGAAATAACGGTGTACTATTAATATTAACTCTACAAAATCAACGTATCCGTAACGGTTCCTTCAAATTGAACTTATTATTATGCTTTTGTAACAAATCCAATAACAATTGAGTAGCTTAGTTAAAAAATATGCAAGACAGGTATTCTAAGAAAATTATAATAGTCTTTAATATCAGAAGTTAGCCTCTAGTTTACCCATAAATAATAATAATATATTTTTTCTGGGTATAAATTTATTTGGGGAAATTAGCAGTTGGATTTACACTGAAATAACATAAAAAATAAATTCAAAGTTTGATTTGAATTTATTTATAACGAGATACACGGGTTTCTGCTAACAAAAATAGTATAGTAGACATGCCCGTGATATTTTTCCATAGCTTTACAAGCGAACTGAGACAAATAACATTTATGAATTTATGTGTAACTATTTCAGTAAATTATAAACGTTTATATTTAATCCACTTATTTAATTATTAGGCCTATACATTAATTAATTAATAGCATGTGTATTAATCCATTTATTTAATTAATACTTATTTAATTTATATTATTTTTACATAGATGGCCCAAAGTCTTTTACCTCGTTGTCTGTTTTTGTTTGGATCTTTTTCAATTTAGTATATTTATATAGAACGTTTATAACAAACAGAAAGGATCTCCGGATCCATGCAGAAACTCTGGTGGTAAGATCAAGAAATTTTAGTTTCTTCTGGTGGTAAGATCAACAACTTTAGTTTCCTCTGATGGTAATATCAACAAGATTAGTTTCATCTGGTGGTAAGATCAACAAGTTTAGTTTCCTCTGGTGGTAAGATCAAAAAGTTTAGTTTCCTCTGGTGGTAAGATCAACAATTTTAGTTTCCTCTGGTGGTAATATCAACAAGATTAGTTTCATCGGGTGGTAAGATCAAGAAATTTTAGTTTCCTCTGGTGGTAAGATCAACAAGTTTAGTTTCCTCTGGTGGTAAGATCACCAAGTTTAGTTTCCTCTGGTGATGAAATCAACAATTTTAGTTTCCTCTGGTGGTAAGATCAACAAGATTAGTTTCATCTGGTGGTAAGATCAACAAGTTTAGTTTCATCTGGTGGTAAGATCGACAAGTTTAGTTTCCTCTGGTGGTAAGGTCAACAAGTTTAGTTTCCTCTGGTGATGAAATCAACAATTTTAGTTTCCTCTGGTGGTAAGATCAACAAGATTAGTTTCATCTGGTGGTAAGATCAACAAGTTTAGTTTCATCTGGTGGTAAGATCGACAAGTTTAGTTTCCTCTGGTGGTAAGGTCAACAAGTTTAGTTTTCTCTGGTGATAAGATCAACAAGTTTAGTTTTCTCGGGTGGTAAGATCAACCAGTTTAGTTTCCTCTGGTAGTAAAATCAACAACTTTAGTTTCCTCTGATGGTAAGATCAACAAGTTTAGTTTCCTCTGGTGGTAAGATCAACAAGTTTAGTTTCCTCTGGTGGTAAGATCAACAAGTTTAGTATGCTCTGGTGGTAAGATCAAAAAGTTTAGTTTCCTCTGGTGGTAAGATCAACAAGTTTGGTTTCCTCTGGTGGAAATATCAACAAGTTTAGTTTCCTCTGGTGGTAAGATCAAAAAGGTTAGTTTACTCTGGTGGTAAGGCCAACAAGTTTAGTTTACTCTGGTGGTAAGATCAACAAGTTTAGTTTCCTCTGGTGGTAGGATCAACAACTTTAGTTTCCTCTGGTGGTAAGATCAACAAGTTTAGTTTCCTCGGGTGGTAAGATCAACAAGTTTAGTTTCCTCTGGTGCTAAGATCAAAAAGTTTAGTTTACTCTGGTGGCAAGGTCAACAAGTTTAGTTTACTCTGGTGGTAAAATCAACAAGTTTAGTTTCCTCAGGTGGTAGGATCAACAACATTAGTTTCCTCTGGTGGTAAGATCAACAAGTTTAGTTTCCTCGGGTGGTAAGATCAACAAGTTTAGTTTCCTCTGGTGGTAAGATCAATAACTTTAGTTTCTTCTGATGGTAAGATCAACAAGTTTGGTTTCCTCTGGTGGTAAGATCAACAAGTTTAGTTTTCTATGGTGGTAATATCAACAAGTTTAGTTTCCTCTGGTGGTAAAATCAACAAATTTAGTATACTCTGGTGGTAAGATCAAAAAGTTTAGTTTCCTCTGGTGGTAAGATCAACAAGTTTGGTTTCCTCTGGTGGAAATATCAACAAGTTTAGTTTCCTCTGGTGGTAAGATCAAAAAGTTTAGTTTACTCTGGTGGTAAGATCAACAAGTTTGGTTTCCTCTGGTGGAAATATCAACAAGTTTAGTTTCCTCTGGTGGTAAGATCAAAAAGGTTAGTTTACTCTGGTGGTAAGGCCAACAAGTTTAGTTTACTCTGGTGGTAAGATCAACAAGTTTAGTTTCCTCTGGTGGTAGGATCAACAACTTTAGTTTCCTCTGGTGGTAAGATCAACAAGTTTAGTTTCCTCGGGTGGTAAGATCAACAAGTTTAGTTTCCTCTGGTGCTAAGATCAAAAAGTTTAGTTTACTCTGGTGGCAAGGTCAACAAGTTTAGTTTACTCTGGTGGTAAAATCAACAAGTTTAGTTTCCTCTGGTGGTAGGATCAACAACTTTAGTTTCCTCTGGTGGTAAGATCAACAAGTTTAGTTTCCTCGGGTGGTAAGATCAACAAGTTTAGTTTCCTCTGGTGGTAAGATCAATAACTTTAGTTTCTTCTGATGGTAAGATCAACAAGTTTGGTTTCCTCTGGTGGTAAGATCAACAAGTTTAGTTTTCTAAGGTGGTAATATCAACAAGTTTAGTTTCCTCTGGTGGTAAGATCAAAAAGTTTAGTATACTCTGGTGGTAAGATCAAAAAGTTTAGTTTCCTCTGGTGGTAAGATCAACAAGTTTGGTTTCCTCTGGTGGAAATATCAACAAGTTTAGTTTCCTCTGGTGGTAAGATCAAAAAGGTTAGTTTACTCTGGTGGTAAGGCCAACAAGTTTAGTTTACTCTGGTGGTAAGATCAACAAGTTTAGTTTCCTCTGGTGGTAGGATCAACAACTTTAGTTTCCTCTGGTAGTAAGATCAACCAGTTTAGTTTCCTCGGGTGGTAAGATCAACAAGTTTAGTTTCCTCTGGTGCTAAGATCAAAAAGTTTAGTTTACTCTGGTGGTAAGGTCAACAAGTTTAGTTTACTCTGGTGGTAAGATCAACAAGTTTAGTTTCCTCTGGTGGTAGGATCAACAACTTTAGTTTCCTCTGGTGGTAAGATCAACAAGTTTAGTTTCCTCGGGTGGTAAGATCAACAAGTTTAGTTTCCTCTGGTGGTAAGATCAATAACTTTAGTTTCTTCTGATGGTAAGATCAACAAGTTTGGTTTCCTCTGGTGGTAAGATCAACAAGTTTAGTTTTCTATGGTGGTAATATCAACAAGTTTAGTTTCCTCTGGTGGAAAGATCAACAACTTAAGTTTCCTCTGGTGGTAAGATCAACAAGTTTAGTTTTACGTCTCGCCTGTCTAGTTATAATCGTTAAATTAAATCACATACTCCTGAACCACATACGACACACCGATTTAAATTCCCACTCGCGATGAAGTGTGTGTTAAGTCAGTAACAAAATATTACAACACTGTCGTTACTCGTTTCAAAATAGCGGGCGTTAGAGTGTTTAAATTGAAATGGCATTACAACACTTTTCAAGAATTACTTTGTCACAAATGTTATGATACAAATATCGATGTCTGTATGAAAGGATATAAAATGATGAGTCAACGCCATCGTCAATAATGACTTGCTGATGCCGATACTCCAACACGATGCAATATAAGTAGAAACACAACTAGCCATTGATGTCAACCTGCACACTCTGGGGATGATATCAGTTTTATACAGTCAAGTTTCACACGCCAACACCCCTGGTTTCCAAAACACGCACCGCGTGAACGGACAGAGTTACTCTGTATAGCACACAGAGTAAGGTATAATATTTTTAGTGGCACTTCATACTGTATAACTTACAAACTACCCTCACAACCGATTTCCACCTACAGATTGACACGAAATAGTTTACAAGATTGTTTGTATTTGTGATATTATTGAAAGTCATTAAAAAACAAACTAATCGACATGTAAAATATTTATCTTTCCGTCCTTCCCGAGACCTGTTAAACTTATAAGGCCTGATATCGTGACAGTATCGGCGGGCCTCGGAAAGTCGAGCGAACAATACCATCAGTGTAGTAGAGCAGTGTTGTAGAAAAAAGGTAAAAAAGCGATAAAATAATTTATTAATTCTTCATAACACTAACTTAGTACAGCAGACTGAGTTTGCCACCGATTGAAAATTCCAATTTCTTCGGTCACCAAATTTTGCAGAACCACAATTCGAGATATTATAATTGCTCATTGTATTGTTGAAAGTTACAATTGAACTAAAACAATCGGTTTTGGACAACAACAAATAACCAACTGTTATGAAAGCCTCGAAGGCTCGTAGGGGAGACGGATTTCGTGCCATCGACAAACCCAGGTACCCTGTTCAATTAACTGATAATAATTACTATTTTATGACCCACGGCCGCCGGGTGGGAACATGCCATGCGCCGAGGCCCCGGAGGGTTAGGACGAGAGAAGCAGGGGAAGGAGGAGAGAGCGAATGCGCGGGTGAGTGTGCCGAGGTCTGCTTGATAAAATTCGTTTGAACTTGGTATGATGTCTATCAAACTTGTCATAGACAAAGTCAAATACCTATTCATAATTTGCGTGCAACATTTATTTGTAACAGTATGGATTTTTTTTAAATAAAACATTGTATATATCAAGGTTGTATATAAAATACATTCAGGAATATATACTGTAGTTCTCAACAAAGCTGTCTTAAGAGGGGGCTCCAGTCCTCTGCTTCTCCCATAAGACCAATGTTAACTTTCAAAGTCCGTCCCTGCTCAACGGGTTGTCCGAAATTGATTATTTATGGTTCGTTTTAAAGATCAAAAATATATCTAGCGATTTCAGTAAGCAGAATTTCTTTATCATAAATAGTTCGCGCATAAACAAATCGTACATATTGAATATTTTGGAATTTTATTGATCGATTATTTGCGATATCGAAATTCTGCTTACTGAAATCGCTAGTTATATTTTTGCTCTTTCAAATGAGCCATAAACCAACGATAGCGAATAATCCGTTGAGGAGGAACGGGCTTTGAAAGTTAACATTGGCCTTATGGGGGAAGCAGATAGAAACGCGAAAAGTTTCGTGACTGGAGCGCCCTCTAAATACTGTAAACGTAATTTTACACACAACCTGTCATAAATTATTATTTATATATATATATATATATATATATATATATATATATATATGAGACGAAGTAGTCCTATCCTAGTAAAAAGTGGGAAGCTAATACAAGAAGAAGAAAGTAAATAGTAACAGTCAAAACAGTATAGACTTTTTTTAAAAAGAAGCGTTATCCTACAGAAGTGCCAAATATACTATTGAATGATATATTGATAACATTGCGATTACTACCTATTGTTGCTCCGCATTTGCTGAAGTTACATTACCAGTTTAGGCAGCGCCGTAAACTACTGCATTACAATGGGGAACTAATCATTGTTTGGCGATGGCCGACTAAATTGGTTGTTGGAACTTGGATTCACAAACCGTACGGCGTGTCCACCGGGATCGTCATGTCCGAGTTCGTCATATCTACGAAAATCAATGAGCCGTACTAATTAGGGTCGGCCGTCTACCTGCCCCGCCGGGTATGTCATGCCTCCTCCGCCCGAACGGGAACAACTTATCCTAGTCACAGATCACAAGAGAACGGTCAAATACCGTTCTGAATCTTTACGCTCAGAGTTTACTGATGTTGGTCCTTCATGTAGCTGAAAATTACAACTAGCCTGTACATTTCGCCGAGCAATATTAAAATTGTTAAATATAAGTTCAATTAAGTTTTTATCCATGATAGGATTTGGTTGTTATATTTATTAAATTCTTAAATTGTAAGAATGTATTTAACATATTTTTAAGTAAGTAATTGCGAAAATATCATATCAAAACTACTATACAACTTTGGTAAATTTAAACTGACAGCTGTACTACAGTATTTATTTTATCCGCACGAATAACAAGCCCTTGAAGTAGTCGTATGACTTAAATTTTGTCATCAATTTTGTCACGAGTTAGTTTGTATAATTTTTAGCTACATGAAGAACCAACATCAGTAAACTTTGAGCGTAAAGATTCAGAACTGTATTTGACCGTTCTCTTGTGATCTGTGACTAGGATAAGTTGTTCCTGTTCGGGCGGAGGAGGCATGACATACCCGGCGGGGCAGGTAGACAGCCGACCCTAATTAGTACGGCTCATTGATTTTCATAGATGTGACGAACTCGGACATGACGATCTCGGTGGTGACCCCGCACGGCTCTCTCACCCCTCTCTCACCCTTACCTCCCATTCTGAGTCACCTCCTCCGCAGCTATGGCATGTTGCCCTCGCGTTGGGGTATCATAAAACGACAATACCAATCAACCGGTACTAATGATATGCTCCATGGCATGTCACCCCACACCCGGCTCGTAGGATTTGACGCCGAATGTTCCGGACTTGCGAGTTACACCATTTTGTTGCGGGTTCCGGGCACTATGCACCAGAGGGTTCGGGGAGCGTTAGAATGAATATTTCCGCAAATAACTCAAACTACAACATTTTCACAAAAACAAATCTTCCACTATATACAGGGTGTTCAGAAAGGGTCATTACACTCTCTGGAGGTTGGTAGTACTTATCAATTTGAACTAAAAATTTGATATATACGTTGGTTGAAAAATTATCCGTTTAGCCGATAGCCGCCATTTTGTATTTTTTACAAATACATGTATATCTCGAGAACTACTTAAGCAACAGAATCTTAACTTTGCACTACGTCAAATAGCCATAGAAACAAGTAATAAAAAACTATTATTAAGTTGTCTTAAATATTTTCAAAATGGTGCCCATTTCAATATTTTAAAGTTAAATAACAAAAACACTATTAATTTTAGGAACAATTTACTAGGTAAAAAAATATAAACATTCTTACCACAAATCTAATGATACTTTATTCAACGCATAAGCAAGAAAATATTTAAGGTTTTCTTGCACAAGCCGGGGGCAACAAGCAGTGCAACCGGGCCCCAATTGTTATATTGTCCCCGACTTGTGCAAGCAAACCTTAAAAGTGCATTTTCTTGCTTATGCGTTGACAGATTGCGTTGAATAAAGTATCATTAGATTTGTGGTAAGAATGTTTATATTTTTTGTATCTTTTAAAATGTTTATACAATTAATAGTTTTTTATTTTTATTTTGAAATATAAAAACGGGCGCAATTTTGAAAATACTTAAGAAGACTTAATAATAATTTAGCATTACTTGCTTTTTTGGTTATTTAACGTACGTGCAAAGTTTAGTTCAAATGAAAAGTAGTGCAAAGTAGTATAGCTTAAATAGTTCTCGAGATATATTTGTTTTTGTAAAAAATACAAAATGGCGGCTAGCGACCAAACGGAAAATCTTTCGACCTATGCTTATATCAAATTTGTTGTTCAAGTCGATAAGTACTACCAACTCCCGAAGTTTGTATGACCCTTTTCTGAACGCCCAGTATATAAAAACAAAAATATATACACCCTACTTGTATATTCATAAACAAAACAACAAATATGAGTTTGAAGCGACAAAACATAATAAATGTTCAAGGGGCCTGAAAACTAGCGCTCATCCCTTCAACTGGTTCCCAGGACGACATGTGGTGCATTCATTATCTAGTGTGGAGAAGCATCTTCAGTAAAATTGTCGGGCTGCAGGAGATAAAAAAGAATTTAAGTAATATAATTTAAGTATATTTAAGTAAGTATAGACCCTAAATGATTTACGATTTTGCATGTATTTACTTATTTTAGGTTCAACACACTTTAATTTTCCCTTTAAATCATTATAAGACCGTTATGATTAGTAAGTTTAATAATACAACTTTAAAGTCGATAGATTTAGTTTGATCATTAACTAACTTTGAATGGATTTCGAGTCAGTTCCCATTAAAATAAGTTCTCTACTTGAGCGGGCTCTAATCACCGGCTTCTATAGCTGCTTCTCCCCGGCCAATGTTGACATTCAAAGTCCATCTCTCCTCGAAATATAATTCGAAATTGTTGTGTTACGGTTTATTTAAAGAATACAAAATGCCTAGCGATATGAGCGAGCAGAATTTCAATATTTCAAATATTTCACCCATGAAAAATCGTAGCTACTGAATAATTTGGAATTTTTTGAACGATTATTGTTAGTGAATTTCCTTTGGAAAGTGAACTATTAACATGACCCGCACGGTGAAACTTAAGCCCGGGACCACCATAGAAGTTCCTAACGTGACCCCCTAAACAAGTTTTGGGGGGTCGTTCAAAATGTATATATGTGTGTGTGTGTGTGTGTGTGTGTGTGTGTGTGTGTGTGTGTGTGTGTGTGTGTGTGTGTGTGTGTGTGTGTGTGTGTGTGTGTGTGTGTGTGTGTGTTTGCACTCTACCGGTCTCATTTTTTGTCCGATTTACTTCAAATTTGGTAGGGACGTTCCTTTCTGTAATCAGTTGGACAAGTTCGTTGGGCAAAACAATCGGAAAACTTTAAACCCCTTTTAAGGGGGATTAATCTTTCAAATTTCGAGTTTTTGGGCCCAAAAACGGTCAGAAAAGCCCCAGATGTAAAATCAAAGCATGGAAAAAGATGGGAATTAGAGAGGCGAAAGTTTTAAGCCCTCTCTCGTCATTCTAGCATAAATATTTACCGAGTTATTAAAGAAAATGTGCTTCGACCAAACACAGTACGTTGTCTTATGGCGGTTTTACACTAGAAAAGCCTGTTATTCCTTTGTTAGAGTACTTTTACCATCCCCAGCAACCTCACGTCTACTTTCAAGCCTGTCTGGACCTTCTCCTACCCTTATAATGCGCAAAATTGTATTCCCAGCTTTGCAGGTAAATGAAACCAGGAGCATCAGAACAGCCAAAAAATCAATGTTTTCAGATTTCAATAAAAATTGGAATAAATATATGTTTTTACACTGATTTTAAGTTTTAAAAGTTTGTATGTGGAAATTCACTTCCCTCACGTCAGCGTGCTGCGTGCGAACTCGTTTGTGATATCGACATTTTGCACACTGAAATCGATAGGTATTGTTTTGTTCTTTAAAACGAGCCATAAATCAACAAAATTAACCCGTTGAGGAACGACAAGCTTTGATAGTTAACATTGGCTTTATGGTGTATCAGGTAGACACCTAGTTTCGTGACTGGAGTACCTCTTGATGTAAGATCATTTTGGACTAACAGCATGTCGGTAAACTGTACCGGTCGGCAATAGCCTCTAGTCAGGACTCGGGGTGCAAGGTGTAAGCGAGCGCTGCGCACGCACCGACACTCGGAAGCAAGTCGTATCCTTGTTAGGGGCCATAATACACCTATCACGTAACGTACTAAAGGGGGGGAGGGGGTATGGCATAGCGTTATGCTGCGTTATGTTGGGGAGGGGGGCATTTGGATCAATGTTACGTAACTCGCACATATTAACCCCAAGAGCTGGCGCACTCCCGTTTCTATTAATATTGTTATAAATATTTAAAAATCAAAAAATTTTCAAACTGCTATCTAAATCAAAGTTACAGTTTGTTATATAAAAATACTTCCGTAATACTATTTTAATAACAGTTAAACTAAAAACGAGTTCGCACGCAGCACGCTGACGTGAGGGAAGTGAATTTCCAAATAAAAACTTTTAAAACTCAAAATCAGTGTAAAAACATACATTTGTCCAATTTTTATTGAAATCTGAAAACATTGATTTTTGGCTGTTCTGATACTCCTGGTTTCATTTACTTTCAAAGCTGGGAATACAATTTTGCCCAATATAAGGTTAGGAGAAGGTCCAGACAGGCTTGAAAGTAGGCGTGAGGTTGCTGGGGATGATAAAAGTACTCTAACAAAGGAATAACAGGCTTTTCTCGTGTAAAACCCCCATAAGACAACGTACTGTGTTTAGTCAATACACATTTTCTTTAATAACTCGGTAAATATTTATGCTAGAATGACGAGAGAGGGCTTAAAACTTTCGCCTTTCTAATTCCCATCTTTTTACATGCATTTATTTTACATCTGGGGCTTTTATGACCATTTTTGGACCCAAAAACTCGAAATTTGAAAGATTAATCCCCCAAAAAAGGTGTTTAGAGTTTTCCCATTGTTTTGCCCAACGAACTTGTCCAACTGATTACAGAAAGGAACGTCCCTACCAAATTTGAAGTAAATCGGACAAAAATTGCGACCGCTAGAGTGCAAACACACACACACACACATATATATATATATATATATATATATAAAATTTTGAACGACCCCCAAAACGTGTTCTGGGGGTCACGTTAGGAACTTCTATGGTGGTCCCGGGCTTAAGTTTCACCGTGCGGGTCATGCTAATAGTTCACTTTCCATAGGAAATTCACTAATAAATACATAACGTGTTTTGAGTAAGTTCAGTATTGCTTTACACCTATTTCGTGTTGTTTTAGAGTGTAAAATCATAACTTGATGCAGCAATGCCGCCAACAACTTAAGTTTTTTAAGTTTGTTTGTATTTGTATTAGTTATAAATTAAATGTATTACGTTTTAGCTGAGATAGTTTATTTTGTTTTTGCTTGTCGGTATACATTTTGCTTTGAAATAAGTTATTAACAAATGTTGTTAAAATAAAGTCGTTTAAAGTTTAATGATTCATTGATAACCATACTCCAAATTTCTAATAAAACGATGTTTAAAATTGCTAAACTGGTTTAAAGTCTATTACGATTGAGTTACGTAACACACCGGGGGGTAGGCGGGTGTGTAGGGGGATCAAGCGGTATGGTGTGTTACATGGGGGAGGGGGGTCTTAAATGAGGAAAAAATGCGTTACGTAATATGTGTATGGCCCCTTTGTGCTAAACGTCATAACAATTACAACATTAGTATGAACCAGATCCAACACTGATTCGCTGTGCGACGAAGCCCCGCCAAACCCTCCCTTTGACTATTAGTTGTAGTAATTTCAACCAAACCGCGGTAGGTTGTATAATATACTGTTATAATTTTAAATTACGTCATATTAAAACTTCGAGGCCGGTCCGGAATAATAATTACAAAATATTTATGTAAATAAGAGAAACAAGTCGGTAAAAACTTATGGTATTTTTTATATACAGGGTGTTTCCAAATTAATATTGCTAACTTCGGGATATTGTTCCTTATGTCAAAAGGAACGTAAATCATCATATAACCGGGGGTTTATTTTTTGCATTTTCTGTCTGTCTGTATGTGATTTTTACTATAGAATTTATATTTTAATGACGGGTTTACCAAATTCTAACAAATGTTGGTTAAATACTCTTCTTGGTAGGTTATGTTTGAGAACAAAATATTTGTTCATAAAACCTTTCCGTTTAAAAATGGCGGCCATTGAAAATGTTTAAACTCAAATATCTAAAAAACTAAAACATTTACAACAAACTTTTCTAGCATATAAAAAGTTAGAAAATGTAATGAAAATTATAGCAAAGTTTAGCCAGTCATAGTTCAGTTAATTTTAACCCGGTTTTCAATGTTAAAGCAGATATAGATTTGCAATTACATTTTCTAACTTTTATATTCTAGAAAGTAAAATTTATAGTTTTTTAGATATATGAGGTTAAACATTTTCAATGGCCGCCAAGGTTTTATGAACAAATATTTTGTTGTAAAAATAACCTACCAAGAAGAGTATTTAACCAAAATTGGTAAAATATCAATTTAAAAATCATCAAATATCTTTTTTTAAATATAAATGTTGTAGTAAAAATCACATACAGACAGACAGACAGTAAACGAAAATAAATACACCCCCGGTTATATGATGACTTATGTTCTTTTTAGCATAAGGAACAATATTCCGAAGTTAGCAACATTAATTTGGAAACACCCTGTAGATTTTTAACCCATCTATTCTGGTACAACCGACGATTATGGTATTAAATTATGGTAACGAATTAAACCCGTACACGCTTTACTAGCGAGAAGGGACATAAAAAGACAACCGGTTTAATTTATAGTTATTAATCGACCATTTACCGAGTAGATAATACACAACAAACATTATACTTGATGTTTTTTCTTCTGCTGTTGACATCAAAACTTGGAACAGGTTAGAATATCTACAGTTTCTAACAATAAAAAATAAAAATATAAAAATATCTTTGATGTAAACATACTGTACATACTATGATAGTATTGGTATGACTAACAGTTGTAATGAATACTACACATTCATTTATTTTACAATGGTTCAAAACGATTAAGTATATTTCTACGAAAAATCCGTAGAATCAAAACCAAGAAAATGTAAAAACATTTAAGCACCATCCATCGAAATAAAAACCAGTTCGCACGCAGCACGCTGACGTGAGGGAAGTGAATTTCCACATAAGAAACTTTAAAAACTCAAAACCAGTGTATAAAACATAAATTTATTCCAATTTTTCTTGTAATCTGAAAACATTGATTTTTTGGCTGTTCTGATGCTCCTGATTTCATTTACCTGCAATGCTGGGAATACAATTTTGCGCATTATAAGGTTAGGAGAAAGTCCAGTCAGGCTTTAAAGTAGGCGTGAGGTTGTTGGGGATTATAAAAGTACACCAACAAATGAATAAAGGCCTTTCTAATGTAAAACCTCCATAAGACAACGTACTGTGTTTGGTCGATACACATTTTCTTTAATAACTCGATAAATATTTATGCTAGAATGACGAGAGAGGGCTTAAAAGTTTCGCCTCACTGATTCCCATCTTTTTCATGCATTAATTTTACATCCGGGGCTTTTCTGGCCCTTTTTGGACCTAAAAACTCTAAATTTGAAAGATAAATCCCCAAAAAAAGGATTTAGAGTTTTCCGATTGTTTTGCCCAACGAACTTGTCCAACTGATTATAGAAAGGAACGTCCCTACCAATTTTGAAGGAAATCGGACAAAAAATGCGACCGCTAGAGTGCAAACACACACACACACACACACACACACACACACACACACACACACATATATATATATATATATATATATATATATATCAAATTTTGAACGAAACCCCAAAACGTGTTCAGGGGGTCACGTTAGGAACTTCTATGGTGGTCCCTAGCTTAAGTTTCAGCGTGCGGGTCATGCTAATAGTTCACTTTCCATAGGAAATTCACTAATAAAACATAGGCCTAGATCCACATCATCCTTCCTTGATTAAAAATGTTTGTACCCGGCACTAAAAACTCAAAAACTACATGTATAACAATTAACTGAATCGGTAAGGTCTAATACCCCCGTAGCAGCAAACCTGCGTACTCAGCGAATTTCCAATGCATCTATATGTATCTTAATACCACATAAAGCCACATACCAAGTTTCATCAATATACATTCATAAATAAACGATTTATGACATTTTAATTATTCTCCATAAGAATAACATGGCGGCTGAGTATGCAGGTTTGCTGAAGCAAGGAACATAAAAAATGGGGTTTTATACAAATATCAATATAACTCATGTAGGTAAAGCCACATACCAAATTTCATTAATTTGTTTTCATAATGAAGGCAGATAACATGTTACTTATTCTCCATAAGAATAACATGGGGCTGAGTACGCAGGTTTGCTGCTACGGGAGCCTTTGGTAAGAATTTTTTTTTGAGCAAATATCAATGGTCCACAACCAGATGAAGCCGTATGCCAAGTTTCGTCAGTATACGTTCATAAATAAGTGAGATATAAAATTTTAATTTTCCTCCATAAGAATAACATTAGACAACGTACTGTGTTTAGCACTTTCAATATCTCGGTAACCTATTGACGTAGAGAAATGATCAAAATACCAAATTATGTGTTTTTTAAGCTGAATCCAATGGGAAAAACTAAAATTTGACTATTTCCAAAATGATATGTAAAAAATTCGAAAAACCCATTTTTGGGGTACAAAACGCCCCCAAAATACCCCTTCGGATAGCACGATCTGGCTGGTTTTCGAACTTAAAGTCATAAATTTTGCTTTACATGTTTATACCAAATTTCATCAACATCGGATAATTTTTACGAGAGTTATCGTGCTCACGGACACACACACACACACACATATATATATATATATATATATATATATATATATATATACAGTTTCGAACGAATGGTGTTTTTGGGGTCTGGGGACCTCAAAACGAAAAGTTATCATGGTCCCGGGCCTAGGTCTTACCATGCCGACTACGGTAATAGCTTCTTCCCTATAGGGGAAATTCGCAAAAAAAAAACATTATGCATTCAAGCCCCCACATGCCCTAAACTAAGCAGTACAAATATTCAGAACAGGAGAGATAACCCGTAACACGGCGCCGGCGTCCACAACACGCGGCATGTACAATACTACTGTTATTAACTACCAATACTGATATTTCGAACCCACACGATCACAACAATGGCCGCAACATGGCATGTGCTTGTTCTTTACCCCAGCCACATGTCATAAACTGTGTTTCCTTATTAGTGAATTTCCTTTGGAAAGTGAACTATTAGCATGACCCGCACGGTGAAACTTAAGCCCGGGACCACCATAGAAGTTCCTAACGTGACCCCCTGAACACGTTTTGGGGGGTCGTTCAAAATTGTATATATAGACATATATAATATATATATATATATATGTGTATGCACTCTAGCGGTCGCATTTTTTGTCCGATTTACTTCAAATTTGGTAGGGACGTTCCTTTCTATAATCTGTTGGACAAGTTCGTTGGGAAAAACAATCGAAAAACTCTAAACCCATTTTTTGGGAATGAATCTTTCAAATTTCGAGTTTTTGGGCCCAAAAAGGGTCAGAAAAGCCCCAGATGTAAAGTTAATGCATGTAAAAAGATGGGAATTAGAGAGGCAAAAGTTTTAAGCCCTCTCTCGTTATTCTAGCATAAATATTTACCAAGTTATTAAAGAAAATGTGTATCGGCCTAACACATTACGTTGTCTTATGGGGGTTTTACACTAGAAAAGCCTGTTATTCCTTTGTTAGAGTACTTTTATCATCCCCAGCAACCTCACGCCTACTTTCAAGCCTGTCTGGACCTTCTCCTAACCTTATAATGAGCAAAATTATTGTATTCCCAGCTTTGCAAGTAAATGAAACCAGGAGTATCAGAACAGCAAAAAAATCAATGTTTTCAGATTTCAATAAAAATTGGACAAATGTATGTTTTTACACTGATTTTGAGTTTTAAAAGTTTTTATGTGGAAATCCACTTCCCTCACGTCAGCGTGCTGCGTGCGAACTCGTTTAACGTTACATCGCACCATGCCTACTTAATAAGGCACCTTGTCTGTCTTAATAAGTTGTTTAGTATGCGTTGTAGTCGACCACTGACTGTAACATCTATCAGAAACTTGCGTGGAAAACGACAGGTACATTTACCATAACCACTATATATCGTAAACTCGGTTTACTGAAATTTAAAACCGGCAGATTAATGTACAAAAACATAGAAAACTCTAACAAAAAACACCAAAAAAAAGGTGTTAGAGTTCTTTGATTGTTTTGCCCAACAAACTTGTTCAACTGATTATAGGAAGGAACGTTCCTACCAAATTTTAAATAAATCGGACAAAAATTGCAACCGCTAGAGCATAAACACACAAATATATACATCATTTTGAAACGACCACCCAAAACTTAATAATGAGCTTGAGATTGAAATGCTGTTCATTTATAACCGCATTACTGCAACTCAAAGGCGAAAATGTAAATTGTTTCCGAATTGTCAAGAAGGTAAATAAAATGTACAACTTGACAAGTGTCTATTGTTGTAAAGTTGAAGTATTAACAACTCGCGAGGAAGGTTTTTGTTTCGGCACAAATTCATGAATATACTAACATTTCTGCATACAAACATTAACGAAACAATCTGTTTCGTTAATGAGACAAAACTGATTAAAGTTAAACTAGTCAAAACTTTTTAACCACGCGGTATTATCGATAACAACTCTTAAGAGTATGTAGGCTTTTTAATACTTAAAAAAGTAGTAACAGTATTAATCAAAGTATTACCTAACTCATTGTACTAAACTTGTAACTTTGTTTACTTACTTTTGCTCGGCAGCGTGCGATTTGCCCATGGCCGCAGATAGCCGAGCGTGCATGCCGTGGGTCTGACGCACGTGATAGCTGGCGGACCAACTAAACTGCGGCGCGGGCCGTGGATACGACAAACGTCAAAGTTGCCGCCGCACGCGCATGCGCCCACCTGTTGGCAACCTGTCCTATCGGTTGCGCCGTAGCGATAATCCGATAGTCTGACATGCGGCTGCTCGATACGATTAGAACAATCGGTAATAAACGCGATCAAATCTCTGTTCTTGACTTTCCATCGAGTTTAAGCCGAATATAAGTTTAAAAAAAGTTAGCGCGCAGTGCGCTGACGTGAGGGAAGTGAATTTCCATATAAAAAACTTAAAAAATTAAAAAACTGTGTTAAAACATAGACTTATTCCAATTTGTATGGATATCTGAAAACATTTAACTTTATGGCTGATCTGATGCTCCTGGTTCTATTTTTTTTATTTTGTTATGCTGGGAAAACAATGTTGCGCATCACAGTATAAGGTAAGTAGAAGGTCCAGTCAGGATTGAAAGTTGGTGTGGGGATACTGGGGATGATAAAACTACACCAACATATGAATAACAAGCTTTTCTAATGTAAAATCCCCATAAGACAACGTACAGTGTTTATCAATATACATTTTCTTAAATAACGCGGTACATATTTATGCTAAAATGATGAGAGAGGGCTTAAAACTTTCCCCTCACTAATTAATATCCATCTTTTTAAATGCATTATTTTACATCGGGGGCTTTTGTGACCCTTTTTGGGCCCAAAAAACTCAAAATTTGAACAATTGAACTCCCCAAAAATGAGGTTAGCGTTTTCTGATTGTTTGTCATGATGCTCCTGGTTCTATTTACCTGCTGGGAAAACAATATTGCGCATTATAAAAGGTTAGCAGAAGGTCCAGTCACGATTTAAAATAAGCGTGGAGATACTGGGGATGATAAAACTACACCAACATATGAATAACAGCCTTTTATAATGTAAAATCCTCAAAGACAACGTACCGTGTTTATCAATAAACATTTTCTTTAATAACGCGGTACATATTTATTCTAAAATGATGATAGAGGGCTTAAAATATTCGCCGCACTAATTTCCAGCTTTTTAAATGCATTAATTTTACATCCGGGGCTTTTCTGACCCTTTTGAGCCCAAAACCTCAAAATAAAAAAATGAAAATCCTCAAAAAAGGTGATTAGATTTTTCCGATTGTTTTGACCAACAAACTTGTCCAACTGATTATAGACAGGAACGTTTCTACCTTTTAAATAAATCGGACAAAAAATGCGACGGCTAGAGTATAAACACATATATATTTACATAATTTTTAACCCCCCACAACTTTTTAGGGGGTCACGTTAGGAACTTCTATGGTGGTCTCGGGCTTAGGTTTCACCGTGCGAGTCACGCTAATAGTTCATTTTTTCCTTAGGAAATTCACTGACAAGAGGGGGATTAACACTTAGCTTGCTCCTCTTGTGAGAGCTTCGTTAAGACACAGAGGCGGCCCTACATAAAGGCGAACAAGGCGGCGCCTGGGGCCTCGCGATTTTCAGGAGCCCCGCGGAGCTATGAACAACGGTTTGGAAAACGTAATAATGCCAGTTTACCAATCGGAAAACATGGATATCACATCATAAATAATCGGGAAAACTTTGATCCTGCACAACTAATTCACAGTTTTTGTCTATTCGAACGCGGTTGGCGGGCATAAATATTATCTTGGGGATAATTGTTGCGTCCGTGTTGGCAACACGGTCGACTGCAGCGTCCCTCGCGTCTCTCGTTCGTAGTCTTCTGTCACATCTCATCGTCACATGCTGCCGTCTGCCGGCTATTTGTTTCCCTCACACGATAGGTTATGTCTAGTGATGTAAAATACCCGGGTATTTAACACTCGGCGTGAATACCCAAAATTCATAAATACCCGGGTATTTTGAGTATTAACGATATTTTACATAAAAATGCCAATGTAATGTATATCTACCCTTTCTAACATTTGATGACATTTTATTGATTATATTTATTAATTATTTTACCAATAAATAAATAAGAGCTTGGACATTTTTGCAAAAAGACCTGTCAAGCTTACAAACCACACCACTGCCAAACTATGAAGGAACTGGTTAAATACGAGACAATCTATACAAAATTAAAAAAGTATGTAATTTTATAACTGGTCAAATATAGAACAAAATCACAATGTAATATAATTTAAATTCTTTTCCTCCGACATTTTAAATGTATTAAACACTCCGAAATACCATCAACGTAGTAAATACCCAGTAACCCAGTTCTGGGTATTTATCTCGATCTTGTTCAGAAGTTAAATGTTTGTGGTAACCATGTTATACTCTTATTCAAAAAGGTTTGTATGATAATTTTATAAACTTTACAGCATGGGAATTTCAATGAACGTCGTAAAAATCACCTAAATGTTATAAAAATCATAAATACCCACTTTTAATTTGCCGACCTACTGGGTATTTACCCGGCCCACATCACTAGTTATGTCGCCGTTTGTGCGTTGGTTTGTGCTGGGGGTTTTAGTGGATTAATCTTGTAAATACTTTTACATTAACTTCATTCTTTAGTTTTTGTATACTTATAAATAATAATAAATCCTTATATATAATACGTGAAGCAGTTTTTTGCAAACGCAACTCCTCCCTTATTTCTTGACCAATTTTAACGTTTGAAGTGTCAAAAAATTCGTCTTAGTTCGTAGTTTTGGAATAAGGTTTTTAGTTTTCAATATTTAAATTCTCAAGGGTAAGGGCTGCCCTCAAAGATTGTTTTTCCCCATAAGATTAACTTGGAGAGTAATTGTATTTGAATTGCAGCTGTTAACACATTATAGACACGTTATTAGGGTTTGTTTCTATATAGCTTTGAGCAATGAAGTGTTGTATGCAGCGGAGATATTAAAATTTTTGTTTATCTGTCTGTTTGTTTATGAACCCGGTTTGTTCCACGTTTCACAAACAAAAAAATACTGAACTGAATGAAATAAAACATTTTGCCCTTTTTCGTTTGTGACAAGAAACCTCTAGGCTTCTGCAAATCATTACGTACGCCATTAGGGTTATCCCATAGTCCGTCACTGCTCCAAAATATCTTTTGGGTACAGGTTACTCAACCTTTCACTGTAGAATGCACCATATTTGTTCTAATGAGCATTTAGTCTTTAACCACAGAGAGGAAACACGTGTTTTACTTTAATACTTCACAAGGTTATGCTAAACAATATAAATTAAGTTTGTTTGAGGTAAAAAGAGAGCCCCGCTATTGAACTTCGCCTTGGGCCTCGCAATTTCTAGGGCCGCCACTGGTAAGGCATAACGAGTTCCCAAGCAGCACGACACGACTGACATGAGGCACGTGGGTTTGGCATGAGGGACGTGAATTTCCATAGAAAAATTTGTAAAACTCAGAATCAGTGTAAAAAAAACATTTATTCCAATTTTTATTGAAATCTGAAAACATTGATTTTTTAGCTGTTCTGATGCTCCCTGGTTTTATTACCTGCAATGCTGGGAATACAATTTGGCGCATTATAAAATTAGGAGAGGGTCCAGTCAGGCTTTAAAGTAGACGTGAGGTTGCTGGGGATGAGAAAAGTACACCAAAAAATGAATATCAGGCTTTTCTAATGTAAAACCCCCATAAGACAACGTACTAACTCTACAACGTATAACAACGTATACTACCACGTTGTAGGAACGTTGTTCCTGAGCTTATTCCTACAACGTATAATAACTCTATAAATATTTATGCTAGAATGACGAGAGAGGGCTTACAACTTTTGCCTCACTAATTCCCATCTTTTTACATGAATGAAATTCACATCCGGGGCTTTTCTGCCCGTTTTGGGCCCAAAAACTCGAAATTTGAAAGATTAATCCGCAAAAAAGGTGTTTAGAGTTTTTCGATTGTTTTGCCCAACGAACTTGTCCAACTGATTAGAGAAAGGAACGTCCCTACCAAATTTGAAGTAAATCGGACAAAAATGCGACCACTAGAGTGCAAACACACACACACACACACACACACACACACACACACACACATATATATATACATATACACATACATATATATATACACACACACATACATATATATATATATATATGTATATATATATATATATATAATTTTGAACGACCCCCCCCCCAAAACGTGTTCAGGGGGTCACGTTAGGAACTTCTATGGTGGTCCCGGGCTTAAGTTTCACCGTGCGGGTCATGCTAATAGTTCACTTTCCTTAGGAAATTCACTAACAATCACGTTCCTCGACCGAACTAACCACGCGCTACATGCACGACATTACCACACAACACGTACATACTACAACATGCTGTATGGCTCGTGCTAGAGGGTGCAAAATACACGAGAAAGCAGTAAGCAGAAACCGCATAAACAATTAATTTATGAATACTTCGTAATTTTATTGAACAATTGTTTAAATAGTTACAAATTGATATTTGAATTTTCCTCGTATTTAAGCCATTCGAGCGTGGTATTAAAACTAAAATCATCGATCTTATAGGGAGACCAAACAAATTCATGAGGTGTTTTTCGCATATTTTCGGGTCTTTTCCGTCGCGGATATTGTTATATACGAAACTCCGGCCATCAACTTCGCTGACATCCACCGGAAATTATACTAACGTAAATACGTTACGTTCGTAGTCATATTGCGCTCACAGTTTAATAAAAAGCCACGTCCAAATTTGCCAACGTGTAAATAACTTTGTTGCTTTATTCATCCAATGACTTATTGAAGGGAGAGGGTGTCCCGTAACTCTCTGGGCAAAGGTATATAGCGTTATTCCTTGAGGAAAGACAAACACATTTTATAATATGAACATGGGTCTCCCATGCCTAGTTTTCTGTTTGTCTGTTTGTATGTGTTTTTCAATTTAAAGTTAATATTTTCAAAACTACAAAACCGAATCAAACCAAACTTATGTCATTGTTTTATGGTGATAGGGTCTATTAACATAAAATTTATAATGTAATTATCTCTAACCATTTCAAAATCGCGGCCATTTTAAATTTACTATCATAAATGGCTCGAAACCCAGCCATTTTACAAGTTCTCACAAGAATAACTTCTTTTGGAAAAATCTATGACAAATCTAACGATAAATTATTTAAATCGAGTAATGAAAAACCAAGCTGTTTCAATTATCGTTGTTTGTTATATTGATGCATTGTGGAGAAACAAAATATGGCCTATGTCTGGTCACACGTAAATTGTGTCAGCTCGGTTATTTATTACTCGATTTTAATTATTTCTATGTCTGGTCACACGTAAATTGTGTCAGCTCGGTTATTTATTACTCGATTTCAATTATGTAAGTACCGTTAGTTTTGAAACTAAATTCCCTAAAATAAGTTACACCCTTAAGTATTTTGTAAAATGGTTTTCGAGCCATTTAGGATATCAAATTTAAAATGGCCATTTTGAAATGGTTAGAGATAATTGCACCATAACTTGTGTGTTGATAGACCCTATCGCCATTATCAAATTGACTTAAGTTTTGTTTGATTCCGTTTTTTAGTTTGTAAAAATATCATATACTCTAATATGAGTAAGGTTTGCTTGCTTGCTTGCTTGCGACACTGACCTCAAAACGGCTCCAACGATTTCCTTCAAATGTTAGTAATAACTAATTTCTGGGATAAAAATAAGTTTTAGACAGGCCTCATCCACAGGAATAATCAAATAATGTAAGAAAAATAAAATTAAAAGTTAAAAAAATTAACATTGGGCTAAAGGAGTTTAAAATCAAAACAAAAGATTTGTAACAGCTGTTCATAATCAACCAGGGAACTGTCAAAGTATAATATAATACTCATGTTGTTTATGATTATTAACATGTGGTGTCCTGAGAGCAGAGATTAAAAGATTTGAGTGAAGATTACATATATAGAGTAGTAAAATAAATCAAAGGGACATTGAGCTGTAAATAACAACTGGAGTGACCTTAAAAATGTAGAAAAGAGGCAAATGAGTTATACAAATCTGATTATCAGTAGGGGGCAGTGGTGAAATATGCTCCAAGTCATCTAAACAAACTGACTGGCCTTCCCCGAGCAAAGCTCGGCCCCCCAGGTACTTAACTTCAAAGTGAAAAACACAGAGAGACAAACGGAAAACTAGGCATGGAAGACCCATGTTATATGATAAAATGTGTTTCCATTCTTCAATAAAATGAAAATGTGTTTGTCTCGACCCAAGGAATATTGTCCAGAGAGTTACGGGACACCTCTATATCTCTAACACATGAACAGTTCTCCTCGCATCAAAGACCTATCCATGTTTGTTTTCTAGGTAGGTGGATTTACAGCAGTTGAGACATATTATCACATATAGCCTTTGATGATTGGTAGGACTCGACCCAGATTCACAACAATGAATACCTTATAGGGTTTGTATTTATTGTCAACACCAACAATGAATCACCATTATTCCAGGCGTGTATTATATTGTTGTTTGAACCAGGAACAACCTACTAAGTTGTCATTAATATCATAACAACTATATTTACAACATGAACTTGCGTCTCCTGTTCCAAATTCCCCACGTATTTCTGTATAACAAACACAATAATACTCGAGTGATATAGTTTCATCAATAAATTAAGCTTCGAGCTTTCACAGTTCAAAATAGTAGCCGTTTATGGTATTAAAAGCCAGATAGTGTACACCAAATAGTTTCGGACATCGATAAACGCTGAACAAAATTTTAAATATTATTCTGACAGTTCTCTTCTACCTGCCCGTCACCACAGGCCTGAGTGGCGATCTAAAGGCTGATACAGAAACCGTAATGTCATTTAGCCACAAGGACTAAATATGATAAGACGTATTCAAATATGTTCTACTATCGATTTTGGCAACATTAATTGACTCTGGTTAGAAGCGTTCCGAAGGTAACATTTTCGCATACTATCGACACCTCGTACAACAATCGACACCTCGTACAACAATCGACACCTCGTACAACAATCGACACCTCGTACAACAATCGACACCTCGTACAACAATCGACACCTCGTACAACAATCGACACCTCGTACAACAATCGACACCTCGTACAACAATCGACACCTCGTACAACAATCGACACCTCGTACAACAATCGACACCTCGTACAACTATCGACACCTCGTACAACAATCGACACCTCGTACAACAATCGACACCTCGTAACACAATCGACACCTCGTACAACAATCGACACCTCGTACAACAATCGACACCTCGTACAACAATCGACACCTCGTACAACAATCGACACCTCGTACAACAATCGACACCTCGTACAACAATCGACACTTCGTACAACAATCGACACCTCGTACAACAATCGACACCTCGTACAACAATCGACACCTCGTACAACAATCGACACCTCGTACAACAATCGACACCTCGTACAACAATCGACACCTCGTACAACAATCGACACCTCGTACAACAATCGACACCTCGTACAACAATCGACACCTCGTACAACAATCGACACCTCGTACAACAATCGACACCTCGTACAACAATCGACACCTCGTACAACAATCGACACCTCGTACAACAATCGACTCCTCGTACAACAATCGACACACCGCTACGCAATCTTCAGCAGCAGCCGCAGTATCGTATATCGCAGTATCGCAGTCTCGTAGTATCGTAGTATCGCGATGTCAGGACCCGTACCACAAGGTCGCCGCCATGCCGTCATCTCCGACTGGGTATTTCCGGAAAATAATATATGACTGACTTTCCGTTTTCTAAAGCACCTATGCTTCTGGGAATTCCCCGAGCAACGTGGGGCTTTTGGAACGTTTATTGAAACACCAAAGTACAAACGGTGGTTACGGCTAGTAGAATCGTAGGAAATGGTGGAACGAACCTGGTTGTTTATCAAACAAAAGCGATGCGTGTCTCTATCTAAGCTGGAAAATGTACGTCCCGATATCCAAAATACCCCCGTCGCAGCAAACCTGCGTACTCAGCGAATTTCCAATGAATATATAGTCTTAATAACACATTAAGATTAGATACATATTCACAAATAAACGATATTTGAAATATTGATTATTCTCCATAAGAATAACATTGGGGATGGGTACGCAGGTTTGCTGCAGCAAGGAACACAAAATAATGGGTTTTCATTCAAATATCGATAGAACTCATCAAAGGGAAGTCACATACCAAGTTTCATCCATATCCATTCATAGACAAGCGATATATCATATTTTTATTATTCTCCATAAGAATAACATGGGGACCGAGTACCTAGGTTTGCTGCTACGGGAACCATAAATGGAAAATGTTTTGTGTGCAAACAACAATAAACCACCACGAGATGAAGCCATATACCAAGTTTCGTCAGTTTATGTTCATGAATAAGCGAGATATACAATTTTTCTTTTTCTCCATAAGAATAACATTAGACAACGTACTGTGTTTAGCACTTTCAATATCTCAGTAACCAATTGACGAAGAGCAATGATCAAAATACCAAATTTTTAAGCTGAATTCAATTGTAAAAATTAACATTTGATTAAAATAAAAATTACATGTAAAAACCCCAAAAAAATTTTTGGTGTACAAAACCCCCCTTCGGATGGTGCGATCAAAGACTTAAAACTACTGGACCGCTCGCGCCCGTGGTGAAGTGAACCAAATTTCGGTCCGGCCGCGTTCGAGGTCGCGCCGCAAATGGTGGGCTACCGCGGCAGCGCTTAGCATGGGGGATATAGGGAAAAACACGACGCGCGCTCACTTGAATTGAATTTGCAGCCAGGGAACATTTTTTATGGTTAAATGGCCTTCTGATCCGTATTCCTAAATAGTTTCTCGAATTTTTAATACCGAAAGTAAATATATTCGACCAAGGGTTAGTTGCGTAAAAATAACAGAAAGTTGGGAGTTTTGTAAAATAATCTCCTCGATGACTGATTCTGTCATATTTCCAGTTATATAAATTTATGTACGATCCACTAGGCTTTAGGTGTTGTTCAATAATGATGTTTTGAAGTTTTTGGTACTGGAATGAATTTTTTATGAGCAGTAATATCGTTATTTGGACTAGTGAAACTTTGAATTTTAGCATATAAACTTCGACGTTCGCCAAAAGTTGTAGATTGTATGAAAGTTAATTGGCCTATATCATAAAATTTTGTTGATGAATGAATAACAAGACAAATACTTTTTAATAGCAAATTTATTCTTAATAAACATTAATTACCAACATGGTTCGTTCACCCGTCCACGTATAGTAGTAAGAACGATTACATAATGTTGCATTAATACAACATTTCGCTATTGAATAATAAAACATTATCTTCAGTGTATGATAACAATTGATTATGATTTAAGAGACGATACAAGTACAGTATAATAATAATGGGGTATAGTATAAATGAATCCGTAGCATTAGTCAGTTTTAAGAGTATTTTGGAAGGCATAGGATTAAATGAAATGATTTTTCTCAAAATTAATTTTTATTTACTGATTAACTTTACATTACACATTACAGTTGCATTGTAGAATGTTGTAAGATTACTTAGCAAAAGACGACTAAAACAAAAGCCGTATAACTATGTATTTTATCAAAAAAACTAGGCCATGTTGTAACACAGTATCACTGAGTTGAATTTAACAACGCGGCACGTCTTGGATAGAGCGCGGCGAAAAGTTTCAGCATCTTTCAAAACGAATTGTAGGCAAACCAACAACTTTACCGAAAAATGTTAGAAATAAAAGTTTTAGAGAAACTAATTATCTACAACTTTCCCGCTATAAGTTTGTTTCTAACCTAAAAATAAAAAACTTCCTCGCTCAGTAACTTTTTCATGTCCCTCTTTAATAACATGTAAGAGTTTTTAATTATTAAAAATATTAAAAAACTGTAAAATAAAACAACATTTATACTTTAGGATTCCGTAGTTCACGTACACAAAGGATATATAAATTTCATTACAATTCAAACATGGCAGTGAAGTCCAGGAGCGTGTAAACGACAGCGCGTTCAACGCTAGAAACAGCTCTGAGCACACAGTGGCCCACCATTTCTGTTCCGCACAGACCTACGCGGACCGTTTTTAGCTCACTTAGCGATCTCTCCAGTAGTTTTACCTCGATGGGTGCGATTCGTCTGGTTTTCGAACTCGTTCACATTTTTACCAAATTTCATCAAGATTGGACCTTTTTTACGAATATATATATATATATATATATATATATATATATATATATATATAAATTTGAACGAATGGAGTTTTTGTCATTTGGGAACCTCAAAACGAAAAGTTATCATGGTCCCGGGCTTAGGCCTTACCATACCGACTACGGTAATAACTTCTTCCCTGTAGGGGAAATTCGCTAAAACGTGCTAACGGACACTCTGTATACGGTAGCTACCCGCGTCGTGCGTAGACGCCTGGGGAGAATCACAACGATCTTTTTCTTCAAATTTCTCACTCACATAACACCAGGTATCCATCAAGAGTTGGAATTGCTTCGTTACGAATTTATAAAACATTTTCCACAACTAACGCATTTTAAATTTCTCATGTTGTGTACCGTAATTTATGTAATCATTTTCAAGACCTGGATTTTTTTTAATTCCCTTTCCATAAATATATTCAAAAGACGTGTTAATGAATGGTTGCTCAGGTTGGGTATAGACGAGGCCGAGTCTATTATCGCAGCAGATTACAGGCGGCACTTAACTGACCCTTTACTCTGGCCGCCCTTCAGCACTCCCCCCCCCCCAACCATTCGTTCTCGCCATCATGCATGGACATTTTCAGCTGCTGCCAGCTTTCTCATGCTCACTTCATTCATATTCATTTTCGTGTTGTTTTTTTCCTATTAATAGTCATATCATAGTTTTTACTATATTTTGTTTCTCCTTGATATGTTTACTACATATCAATTTTTTTTGTCATTATTATTTTGGACACAACTCAGAGCCGACGCACACGCCTTAGCGCCCATGTCAGCTTATTCCTGAGACCATAAATAAACTTTGTTTATAACAATAAGGGTTATTTTATAATATCTCAAAGCACAAATTTTTCTTTTATTAATAAAAAAAACTTAAATAGTGTATGTACATATATTTTTTGTTATTTATAAGTGCTGTACGACTTTTTATTTGTTATTTTTTTCTGGAATAAATTCATTCAGTCATTCATTCAGATTCCGCAAGTCAAAAATTCAGCTGTTTCGAATTAAATGTACGTTATGCTACACATTAAATACGTAAAAATACAAAAATGGACAAAACCTTTGAAACAATTATTATTTTATCTCAACGTTTATTCCTGCAAAATCCAATGAATTGTATTATTTGTAGTTTGTTTAGCATGTGTTTGCAAAAGCCATTGATCAATATACACCGTAGTAGTAGAATTTAAATAAATTGTTCGATTCCTTAATACATCAGTTGTCGATTTTAATGTCACTACGTCTCTGAAATGTGTTGATTTCCCATGAAAAATCACGATTAAATATATTTTAAACAAATTAATATCCGCCAAATTAAATTTAGATAAACTCGTTATTTTGCAATTTGTAAGCAATTTAATACGACTTCACATAACGCAAGCAGTAGAGGATGGTAGGAAATCAAAGGTTACAACATTTCACGTTAGTTTAAGTTGGAGGCGGCGCGGCGGCGGCAGGTCGCTGTGACGTCATCGGAACCTAGCGGCCGATCGCTCCCATTACAACAGCATTGCAAGCACGACAAGAGTTCAACTAATTGCTTGTACACATCGCACCTCACGCCTACTTTCAAGCCTGACTGGACCTTCTCCCAGCATTATAATGCGCAAAATTGTATTCCCAGCTTTGGAGGTAAATGAAACCAGGAGCATCAGAACAACCAAAAAATCTCTGTTTTCAGATTTCATGTTTTTACACTGATTTTGAGTTTTAAAATTTTTATGAGGAAATTCACTTCCCTCACGTCGGCGTGCTGCGTGCGAACTCGTTCTCATTTGAGCTCATCAGTTAAGTCAAAATATTGTGTTGGCCAATACCATGTGATCTGAATCTACTGGAACCCAAGGCCACGCTCCCCCGTCGCGCGTCGGTCATATTGAATTGATTCTCCATAAGCGCAATGCTAACTAAACATCTATTTAGGTCCCACATTTTTATTTCATTTTCAATCTGATTAAGGTAATTTTATTGACTACTCAAAATAAAGTAAAGAGTGATTTTTGCGAGTAAAAATTCGTATAAGTGTTACAGATTACCAGAAAAAATTGTCAAACTTAAAAAATTACATTTTTTATTAAATAGGCTATTATAATTCATTTTCAAAATATCTTCAACAATAATCACCCGCGATAAGAATATCTTTCAATTGACACAAAATCAAAATTTTATCTCAAGAGATAAGCGAAAAATTGGGGGTCTGAACTTAACATTATTCTAATGGGCGATAAAACCAATATGGCCGACAGGGTAGCGTGGCCTTAATAAAGCCACCTCCTAATACCCTTCTCCAGTATGATCACGTCCTTATACTTTGTCTAACCGGTTCTTGTTATTTAGATTTCACTTTCAATTAGATTTGCGTTGTAGTATTTTTTATCATTATTTTTTTTGTTCTAGCTTGTAACTGTAATTTGTCCAAGATCCGTAACCCCACAACTCATGTGGAGCCCTATTTGTAGCGTTCACGTCGAGGTATATGGCTTGTCTTATTAATTATAATTCGGACTTTCCGTGAAGACAAGATATAGTGGATGTAAGATACAAGCTAGGCTAAAAAATGATTTCGCCATTTCATCCCAGAGCCTGGGCGCCTTGCACAAAACACAAGATAATATAACGAACAGTTTCTCCGGTAAGGCTTGTACATGACACCGAGGTAATATAACGTACTCTTCCACGGTAATGCTTGTACAAGACAACCAGGTAATATAACGAACCGTTTCTTCAATACTGATTTTACAAGATACAACAAGATAATATAATGAACACTGTCTCCGGTAAGGCTTGTACAAGACACACCGAGGTAATATAAACGGGCTCTTCCCCAGTAATGCTTGTACAAGACAACGAGGTAATATAACGAACCGTTTCTTCAATACGGATTTTACAAGATAATATAACGAACCGTTTCTTCAATACGGATTTTACAAGATAATATAACGAACCGTTTCCCCGCTAAGTCTTGTACAAGACACACCGAGATAATATAAACGGGCTCTTCCCCAGTAATGCTTGTACAAGACAACGAGGTAATATAACGAACCATTTCTTCAATACGGATTTTACAAGATAATATAACGAACCGTTTCCCCGCTAAGTCTTGTACAAGACACACTGAGATAATATAAACGGGCTCTTCCCCAGTAATGCTTGTACAAGACAACGAGGTAATATAACGAACCATTTCTTCAATACGGATTTTACAAGATAATATAACGAACCGTTTCCCCGCTAAGTCTTGTACAAGACACACCGAGATAATATAAACGGGCTCTTCCCCAGTAATGCTTGTACAAGACAACGAGGTAATATAACGAACCGTTTCTTCAATACGGATTTTACAAGATAATATAACGAACCGTTTCCCCGCTAAGTCTTGTACAAGACACACCGAGAAATATAAACGGGCTCTTCCCCAGTAATGCTCGTACAAGACAACGAGGTAATATAACGAACCGTTTCTTCAATACGGATTTTACAAGATAATATAACGAACCGTTTCCGCGCTAAGTCTTATACAAGACACACCGAGGTAATATAAACGGGCTCTTCCCCAGTAATGCTTGTACAAGACACCGAGGTAATATAACGTACTCTTTCACGGTAATGCTTGTACAAGACAACCAGGTAATATAACGAACCGTTTCTTCAATACTGATTTTACAAGATACAACAAGATAATATAATGAACAGTGTCTCCGCTAAGTCTTGTACAAGACACGCCGAGATAATATAAACGGGCTCTTCCCCAGTAATGCTCGTACAAGACAACGAGGTAATATAACGAACCGTTTCTTCAATACGGATTTTACAAGATAATATAACGAACCGTTTCCGCGCTAAGTCTTATACAAGACACACCGAGGTAATATAAACGGACTCTTCCCCAGTAATGCTTGTACAAGACAACGAGGTAATATAACGAACCGTTTCTTCAATACGGATTTTACAAGATAATATAACGAACCGTTTCCCCGCTAACTCTTGTACAAGACACACCGAGGTAATATAACGGATTATTCCCCGGTAAGGCTTATAATATGGGAGCGCAGAATTGGACAATTCGGGTCGTGACGCAGCGACGACACCGAGCAGTCCTAAAGGTTTGGTGGGGGAATTAAAGTAATTCAAACCCCTGCCGCCATCATTATTGTACCAATAGACCACGCCCTCTTACTGAGGTTGCTCCTTCCGCGTCAGTGATGCCAACTGACGTAAAAAATACGACAATTTCAAACCGCAAATCTTGTCATTTTGAATCTTATCTTATTATATATTAATACGCTAAGTCGATTGTTTTAAGAGAATTCCTTCGTTATTTCTGAACCGATTTTAACGATTGAGGTACCAACATATTCGTCATGATTCGCCTTTGTGCATAAAGGTTTTCATTTTCAACTTTAAGGGTACGGGCCGCCCTCAAAGTTCGTTTGTTGCCTATAAGATTAACACGGAGAATAATTGTATTTGAATTGCAGCTGTTAATACATTATGGATATACTATTAGCAATACCAGATGTTCCAAGTAAGGAATGGCTTTATCTAAATAAATAAAATAGGTTTTGTTTCTACATTGCTTTGTTTAAAATTATACTACAGGACTAAAAACTAACGCAGCGCGCTGCGGCAGTTAGGTTAGGTTAGGTTACTATAATTTCCGTACACAACACGATTGTTTCTGAAGGTCTCATAATTTTACGCTGGATACTGGAAGTCGGTAGAGCTGCTGTTGTTATGTATGTAGTGGTAACGAGGGCGTGGCTCCCTGGTGTAGTTCTCGGCTGCGGGGTGGGGGGGCTGCGCCAGTTCCCCGCCAAACATTTATACTGCGAGAGGACGGCGCTGCTCAATCTCCTACTGTTAAGTTTCCATCGTCTCATTTCCCGGTAATGCTTATACAAGACAACGAGGTAATATAGCGAACCGATTCTTCAATAAGGATTTAACCAGATACGACAAAGGTAGTACAGTATAACAAACCTTTTTCCCGGTACCGGTAAGAGACAGTTTCAGTGGCGTCACAACACAGCGGTTGTCCCGTTTCAATTATCTGAACCTACTTTAAAAAAAAAATAATATACTACAGCTTTTTTATATTACTTACCATCAGCATTACTTTTCTTTGCTTTAGGTTAAGCAACATGTGACGTTTGTCAATGCTAAATTGTATAAATTTGAGAAGAAAAAAATGAATATGAATTGAATTAAATAATCAACAAATCAATTTTACCGATACACATTTCCATTATTTTAGGGTGGCTCGTGCCTCTTTTTAGTACAAAAGTACGCGTTATATTTCATCGGTATTGTTTGAAGAGAAATCTAATTAAATTAATGTGAACAAATTAATATTTAATCCTATGTGTTAAACATCAAGAAACATAGTCATAGAAAACATAACGGACCCCGTTAAAAGTGTTGACCGCTGTCAAATTTCACAATGTAATGGTGGGGAAATTTACCAATCAGTTGACACTATGTAAGTAATTCTATGGCTACAAAACAAAAAGTAATATCTTGTTTATTTATGAGTATAGTTTGATACAACTCGGTAAGTGGCTTCATGTGGTAATGAGGTATCTATATACATTCGCAGAGTAGGCGGGTTTGCTGCGATGGGGATGAATCAAAATTAATAGAAAATTACTCAAAGTTTGTAAAAATAAAAATTAGTTGATGCGGGAAAATCTCCTAATTTTGAGCCCTCTAAAAAAACACTATTCAGCTCTGCAGTTCATAATATTATTCAGTCATAAAGCTCTATAACAAATAACCAAGCAAAACTCAATGTTTACACTGATTAGGTGAACTGATTAGGAGTCCACTGATCCGGGAACTGTTCTGGCAATGTGAACATGTTGTTTGATTATTAATCAGGCACGACACTACTGAAGGAAAGAATTTTGGGAAGAGGACCTCCTCTCTTCCCTTCCCGAAGCAACTGATGAGCTGTTTTGAAACTACCCTAAAATCGCGGAGCAAAAGGCACACAGCCAATGGCTTTATCTACAGTGTTGACGCTATTCTGTAATATGTATCTCAACTGCTACAAGTTTAACATATAACTACATATTGTTTCACAAAAACGTTATGGTAGAAAAATGTAGCTTGATCGAGGTGTCTCCAAATGTCACATCTCATATACATCTCACGAATGTTTAGATCTTAATAGAACTGCCTATTTATTAACTAGTATATAATTATCCTATTTCCGACTAGATAAAAAAATAAGTTTTAAGAGTGTTAATTTGAAAACTGAACCTTCTAACTGTCTGACGCTACGCGCTGGTGATAAAACGATTACTGACTGGCTCTAATGCGATTAAAATAAATACAGGATAAGATGTAGGACAAAAGCATCGCATTCAGTAGCACTTAGTCAAATAAAATAATATGTAAATATTTTCAGAACTCAAAATAAAATTATGAGAATTCTTACTTTTTCAAGTTATTGAGTTTCGTGTAGACCCCTTTTTCAGATAATTAAGCTGATGACACTGCCATCTCTTTACATCTATATATGTTTACTCTTGCTGGAAAACAATTTTGATCAAATAAGCCAGGAGCAGCATGAGCATGAGTATGATACGAGGCGCAATTTAAGATACATCGTTTGTGCTTGTATGAAAGATCTTCCTATGCTGGGATGAAATTGAAATCTAAAACTGGTTCAAATATTTTCAAACCTTCCCTTAAAGAACATTTGCTTCGAAAAAGCTATTATAGTATAAATGAGATTTTTTTTAATTGACATATTTTTATAAGAAACGTAGGATTTTCTTTCCTTCTTTAACTGGTATTTTGTTTTGATTTATTCACTTGTTTGTTTAATTTTGTACGGTACTTGCATCTCTTAGTTTTTGTATCTTGTACCATGTCACCAGTTTTTATAGCCTTGCTATGTAAATTATTTAAAACGTGACAGTAAATATAATTTGAATTTGAATTTGATACGGACGGTTCCTGCGGATGATTGGGTACTACATATTACATTGAAGCGCCCACATGTGAACAACTCCGTGATATGTTAGCAACAGTTCCCGTCACTGTTGAGGCTTGGTCAATGACAGGTGCCAAGGTTCACCGCAACTGTTTGGATTCCTTGATAGCTTAACTTCTAGTATAGCTTGACCTTTTAGAAAGGTCGCCTGCTATATATTCACACTCAGTATAACCAATGAATACGGAGTCTTATAAGAACACGTCTTATGGGCCAGAGTCTGTCAGTATTTGAAACTTGCCGTGCTAGTTTTGCGCTCGGCCACGAGGCAGCGCGCGCTGTCTACCCAGCCACTCCTCTCCCCCGACCACCGCTACAGCCAACCCCGCCCTACTACAAGAGCGAAGGGACCTAGGCCACGGCAACAACTCGTGTTTTCGGTACCGATCTGCAGTACTAGAGGTGCTTCACAACGGTGGAGTGCAAAACTACGGATTTCCAGAGCGGCAACTTCAAATAAGCGCCAGAATTTTTTTAACACGGGACCTGTTCTTCTTATAAGACTCTGTATTCATTGGTATAACTCGGGGGAGGAGAGAGCATAGCGCTTTGGTAGGGAGAATCATGAACTGTGGCAGTGTTCTCACTAAAACAAATAAATAATAATTTAACATTATAACTGGATCATGACTTGCATTTAAATGTATCAGGGCAAAAAACTACTTGCAGGATAAAGTTTGCATATTGGTTATAACAATTATTAATACAGTAGATTATACATTTTCTACCTGTAAAATTTGGTTATGTTCGTAATCGGTATAACATTTTATGTAGCAGTATTTTTATAGATTCGTAAATTTATAAATTATCTACTTACTGATTTTAACATTACTTTCTGTGAAATATATATAGCTGAAACATTATAGTGTTGAAGGCCTATATATTTAACTTTCTGCGATTGCTATTTTATATTTAATTTCGTCAATAAATCATTTACAACTTTGCAAAATACTATACAATAAACTAGTTGCTTATTGTTTGCTATTCTAAAGCTAATTATGATTTCCTGTCTTTAACTATTCATAAATATAGAGCACCGTTTCAATTGCCGTCGTAACACATTTTTAAACTGTAAGCTAGGTATTCTCTGCCTATGAGAGTTTTCAATAATTTCCAAACACTGTAGAGGCCATGTTTGGTGGATTGTGTCACACTCATTTTTTATTTACTATTCAATTAAAAGCAATTAATTTAGTGTTTTGGACTATAAAGCTTCCAGTGCATGTGTATACATTCAATAAAGGACACTAACTACAAAAAAGTAAATAAAACCTGGCTCCATATTCAGCATTTTCCACTATGTATTGACTCTTTTGTTATTCGAATTTCGAATGTGATTTCATTTACGCCCTAACATAATTTCCGTTTAATTTAGATGGCGATAAAACAACTCCTGTAATAACTGCACATTTTTGCGACTGTCCAACATAGACGTAGGCTACTTAAACAGTATACCAGGTTTCAAACAATAATATATGCAATATATACAAATAAAAAACACAACAATATTAAATATCAGGAGAGTACCAAGAATCTACTCATATAAATGCGCATGCAGCTAGGTGGGTGATGACATGTCTGTCATGTGACAGCGGCAGTGGGGGCGGGCTTTGTACTGCGCCGGGGGCCGCTCGCATTCCGTCATTATATAATAAATCAAAGAATTTAATATGTGAGCCAATTTTAGTTTTCAACAGGAGGGACGTAGTTTTATCCACTGATAAGAGTTGTTATCTATTGTCATAAAAAAACTCAGTACCTTGATTATTTTAGTTTAAAAAGGGAGTCGTACGCCTATACGCCTACGCATATAGGTATAAAAACTGTACAATATTTTAAGTTTTAAATTATATAGATGCGTTCTTGGAAAGAATGTCCACCAACGTTTTTAAAATTTGCTACAGGGATTTTTTTTAACAAGGATTTTAAAATCCAAAAAGTCTGTGACACCAAGCCACACATATAATTGAAATACTACACTTTTCGGTCTTTCGGATTTTTTCGAAGGGTCTTTCCAGAGCAAAAAATGCATATTATTACTGCCTTATGCAAGGGACTAAACTCTTATTTTTTTAAATATTTGTTTCTAATTTGGCTTCCATCAAATATAATTCATTTTGCTTTTGCCGGCTAGGTTCTACAACTTGTTAACAATCCTCTACAGGGCTGGATTTAAGCATAGGCTACAAAGGCGCGCCTAGGGACCGCACCACAAGGAATCAAATGCAAAAGCCTCATACAAGAAAAACAATAAGGAAAAAGGATACAAGGGCCCTCACCACTAGTTGAGCCTAGGGGCCCGCCCTTAACTTCAGTTTTAGGTTGCTCCATTGGATTCAGCTTACAAAAACCAACAATTTGGTGTTTTGATCATTGCTCTACGTCAATTGGTTGCTGAGAGTTTAAAAGTGCTAAACACAATACGTTGTCTAATGTTATTCTTATGGAGAAAATAAACTTGTTAATCTCGCTTATTTATGAACGTATACAAAAAACGAAACTCGGTATTTGGCTTCATCTGGTTGTGGTCTATTTATTTGCAAGAAAAACATTTTTACCGGTGGTTTCCGTAGCAGCAAAACTGCGTAATCAGCCCCCATGTTATTCTTATGTATAATAATTAAAATAGTATATAACGCTTATTTATGAATGTATACTTATGAAACTTGGTATGTGGTTTCACCTTGTCGAGTTATACTGATATTCGCATAAAAACGATTTTCTTTTGTATTTCTTGTTGCAGCAAACCTGCGTACTCAGGCCCTATGTTATTCTTAAGGAGAATAATTAAAATTTTATACATCGCTTATTTGTGAGTGTATTTTTATGAAACCTGGCAGGTGACTCTATGTTGTATTAAGACGCATATGTATATATATGCATTGGATATTCGCTGAGTACGCAGGGCAGCTGCGGAGGGGGGATTTAGTTTTAAGTAGTGAGGAAGGTGCTTGTTCACAACACGTATAAGAAAAATAATCAAAACATATATATATATATATATATATATATATATATATATATATATATATATAATTTTTGTTTGTAATGTCAAACCTCCTCCATCACTATGTCCTATGTCACTGTCGATGATTCATCAACCAACAAATTATGTAGAGGAAGTTTTCAAAGTATTTATCTGTTCTGAAGTTGCTTTTAATAGTACCGGTAACAACAAAAGTTACATTGTACAAACTATACTGCATGAAAAAGTCCCTCCCCAAAACAACATAAATTTATGTAGGTAACGTGTTTAACCTTAAAATACACTACTGTACCTTAAAACTCTTCCACACCTAAATAGTGTTGGTAAACGAAGATTACAATTCCAACTGAATCAATTACACCTTACTTTACTTATCCAACTGAATTTGTAACCCTACAAAGGTTATAAGGGTTAATCTGCTGAGTGGTCGGGTCTGTTGGTTTTCTTGTTTAGTGCAGCGATTGCGGTGTTTAGTAGACAACGATTAGGTATCTCGACTCAGGGGTCAGTGTAAAAGCCAGGGTCAGTAAAACACCACTATTTTAAAAGCAAACATTTACTCAGAAAGGCAAACTTTCTCCAGAGATAATTTAATGGAAAAATAACACTTGTAGAAGCTTTCATAAGCTCCGATTATTGTGATGGAGATGGAGCCGTAAGATGGGGGGGTTTGCGATGAGGCGATGGGGGGGTGGCGGGGGGCTGGTGGGATGGCGGGGGGGCTGGCGGGATGGCGGGGGGCTGGCGTGGTGGCTGGCGGGGGGGGGGGTTGTCAAGGGGATGAGGGGAGGGGTGGACTGCAGACCTTGAGCATTGGTTGAAAAGTCAACACCTTTATAATAACATGAAACGCGTACACTTTCAATTTCAAGAGTTAACCCTTGCCGAAATACATTTCAAAACTGTTGGCTAAACAATTAATAAACATTAATTACAGCACTGCGGCGTTTAGGTGGCGTTTGAAACACTTTCCTTGACAGACTGTCACGGTTGTGGACAATATACCTGATTAACGACAAGCTTCAAAGCTAATTCTGACTAGCGTTATTTTACCGAATAAAAACGAGATCGCACGCAGAACGCTGACGTGAGGGAAGTTAATTTCCGCATTAAAACCTTAAAAAGATCAAATAAAGGGTTTAAACCAACACTGGCTGCATTTTTTTGAAAATTGAAAAATTATATTTTTTTGCTGTTTTGATGCTCCTGGTTATATTTAAATTCACTAATAGGATGCCAATGTTGTACGGTATAAAGTTAGAAGGGGGTATCGTCGGGATAACAAGTTGGTATAGGGGTATAGGGGGTGATAAAACGAAATTAAGATATGAAAAACAGCCTTTTCCAGTGTAAAATCCCCATAAGACAACGTACTGTATTTTGAAAAATTACAATTTTCTTTAATAACTCGGTAAGTACTCGGTGCTAGAATGATGAGGGAGGGCTTAAAATCTTTGGATTTTTACGTACAATACTTTAATGTGCAATAAGTGTATTTTTGGGGCTTTTCTGACCCTTTTTGGGCCCAAAAACGTAAAATTTGAAAACTTAAAATCCCCAAAAAAGGGGGGTTGGAGTTTTCCGATTGTTTTGCCCAACGAACTTGTCCAACTGATTATAAAAAAGAATGTCTCTACCAAATTTGACGTAAATCGAATTGTGACCGCTAGAGTGGGAGCTATTCATAACGATATGGGAATTATTCATACTGGAACAGAGTTTATATATATATATAAAAAGTTTTTAGATACCCCTCAAAACGTGTTCAGGGGGTCACGTTAGGAACTTCTATGGTGGTCCCGGGCTTAAGTCTCACCGTGCGGGTCATGCTATTATAATAGTTCATTTTTCCATAGGAAATTCACTAATAACCATCAAATTGCAATTGTCATCGATATAATATGCATACTACTGGACGATCTACTTTACTCATGTTTAATATAGTTTAGATCTTATAAACATATGAAACATATATTTTATCGTATAGCTTAAAAATTTGTATACGAGTATCCATCAGACAATTAATTACAAGGAATGATAGTATCAGATTCGAAGAGTAAAAATTCACTGAAGAAGTTAATTTATATTTGCTATGTACGAACTTATTCATTAAGACACTCATCTAAAACACAGGGATAAACAAAATCACTGAATGAATAAATTGCTAGTATCGAATGAATTATAGATAATTCAACTCACTTATTTTTGCAATGTACAGCCAACCATTTGTTAGTTGAATTTACATTATAATTTCGCTAAATACTTTGGTTGAACGAACCAACATTTTACATATAACTTTTGAAATATGTCAATTTTAGTTGTTACCATTGGATTCAGCTTAAAAAAACACACAATTTGATATTTTGATAATTTTTCTACGTCAATTGGTTACCGCGGTATTGAAAGTGCTAAAGAATGTTACTCTTACGTTGTCTAATGTTATTCTTATATGGAGGAAAAGAAAAGTTTTATAACTCGCTTATTTATGAACGTATACTGTTGAAATTTGGTATATGGCTTCATCTGGTTGTGGTCTATTGATATTTGCTCAAAACAACTATTTTTCCAAAGGCTCCCGTAGCAGCAAACCTGCGTACTCAGCCCCATGTTATTCTTATGAATAATAATTAAACACTATGTCTCCCTTAATTATTAACATAAATTAATAAAAACTGGTATATGACTTCACCTAGTTGAGTTATATTGATATTAGCATATAAACTCATTTTTCGTGTTCGTTTATGAAGCAAACCTGCGTACTCAGCCCCAATGTTATTCTTATGGTGAATAATTAAAATTGTACAAATCGCTTATTTGTGAATATATTTGTATAAAACTTAGTAAGTTGCTTTATGTATTATTAAGACATTTATATCTCCATTGGAATTTCGCTGGGTATCCAGGTTTGCTGCGACGGGGATATTTATGCTTTAAAACTGATCATTATAACTTAAAGAATATGTATGAACTGAATTTAAATGGGCAAGATAAATTAAACTGTTAAAAATAATGAAAAACTGAGCACCGATAGAGTAGTATACACCAGCCAGCCGCAGGGCCGCCAACCGGCTATCCTCAGTGGCAGTAGTCAATCGAAAGTCGAAAACCCCGCCAAATGTGAGATCCGCAGTGTTATTCGGTTTCTGAATGTACAAAATTTTCGGCGTTTTGAAATTTGTAGACAAATACCAAATTTGTACACAAATACCAAAACAAGTTTGTAGTGAAAGTGCAATGAACAGTAACTTGAAGTTTCTGGAAATGAGACTATAATGTGCTAACAGTGCTTTCTTTCAAATCATATGTAGAGTAAGGGGCACCCCAGTTGGCGGAGCGCTCTACTACTCATTCCGCCTGCCAACTGCGTACTGTCCTGCTTGAAGACGTCAGTTCACTTTAATTTATTTTAAACAATTGGATTGATATAAAAAAACTCTTCCTTTGACCGCTATTTTTGGGTTGGAAATTGAACAACCTAAACAACATTTCTATTTGCATAGTATGATTTAAAAACTAAAAATCCGAAAGATAATTAATAAGAAATGTTTTTAATAATGCCAGGCTATGAATCTAGGTCCGCAAAAGGGTAGTAGTTGCCTACCTGCCGGCACCGCCAACTGGGGTGTCTCTTACCATAGGTTAAGCATGCTCCTTAGCTCTTACTCTAATAAGCGACGACGGCCTGCCACTCCGACTCTCTTCGTTAAACACAATGCGCCATTTTCTCCCTGAAAACTCGTTCATTGAACTTTCACCATGAACTTTTGCGGTGTTCGCACTCGACCGTGCCAAGGTGTGCATTCTAGAGGGGTCGAAAGCGCTCCACTCTACACTAGGCGGCTTAACCGCGAGATGGACGCGGTGGAACGGATGTCTCGCTGGAGTGCTGGAGTGCTGGAGTGCTGGAGTGCTGGAGTGCTGGAGTGAGCAGCCGCTACGTGTAGGCCTAGGTGTAGTTAGTGCAGATCAGCGACCAAAGAATAAAGACGGCCAAACACTACCGGTCTTATTCCCGAACAAGACATCGGACCGAGCAGGATTTGAATGAAAGGGGGGCCAAAGGGAGAAAACGCAAACTGAACTTACAGTATATGCGGTTACTATAGCAATGCAAACGATAAATTCAATCCAAATATATGATAAGTAAGTAGGTGGATTAAAGTATGTCTCTTAGCATGTTTTTTGTTGTTTTCCGGCTTACTCTATTTGATTATTTTAAATTATTCTTTTACCAGTTTTAAAATGTATATGATTATAAAGAGATTATGGAGTACGTATGACAAGTTGTGTGATACTTTTGATGATTTCTGGTTATAAATATACAGTAGTAGCATAGCGAACATATAACGAACAATTAGTAACATAGGTATAACCATTACCACGCACAAGTAAGATGAAAAATGAGGTTTCACCAAACTTTTGACAGGAGATTAATCGATGTGATGGCGCGGTAGCTCTACTGATGGAGCAAGTATTTTGTTCAAAACTACACCTCCCTTGCACCGACATCAGCTGTCTGTAGTACACAATACAAAGCTTAAAAGTTCATAAGAGATATTAGAGCAATACTGTTAGCGCCATTGATTCCTTAACCTAAGTAATCGCGATGTACGGTCCGGTTCCGTACTCAAGCTCCTAATACTGTCCGAATGTAAATCCAAGTAGTGTCAAAGAATCACACAATTGCACTCTGGGCGGCCACACACTACCGGACTTTTGCCCGTACAAGACATCGGATCGAGTAGGGAGCAGGGAGCAGGGCACGAAGGTAGACAAATTCACTCCGAACTTCTTCCCGATCAAGACATCGGATCGGACAGATTGAGCGCGAAACCACCAAGCGGTGTAACGACAGCTTATGGAGGTACCACACACTACCGAACCCCGAGCCAGACCCCGAGCAAGACATCGGATCGGACAGATTGAGCGCGAAAACCACCAAGCGGTGTAAGGGCAGCTTATGGAGGTACCACACACTACCGAACCCCGAGCCAGACCCCGAGCAAGACATCGGATCGGACAGATTGAGCGCGAAAACCACCAAGCGGTGTAAGGGCAGCATATGGAGGTACCACACACTACCGAACCCCGAGCCAGACCCTGAGCAAGACATCGGATCGGACAGATTGAGCGCGAAAAACCACCAAGCGGTGTAAGGGCAGCTTATGGAGGTACCACACACTACCGAACCCCGAGCCAGACCCCGAGCAAGACATCGGATCGGACAGATTGAGCGCGAAAACCACCAAGCGGTGTAACGACTGCATATGGAGGTACCACACACTACCGAACCCCGAGCCAGACCCTGATCAAGACATCGGATCGGACAGATTGAGCGCGAAACCACCGAGCGGTGTAAGGGCAGCATATGGAGGTACCACACACTACCGAACCCCGAGCCAGACCCTGAGCAAGACATCGGATCGGACAGATTGAGCGCGAAAACCACCAAGCGGTGTAACGACAGCTTATGGAGGTACCACACACTACCGAACCCCGAGCCAGACCCTGAGCAAGACATCGGATAGGACAGATTGAGCGCGAAACCACCGAGCGGTGCAAGGGCAGCATATGGAGGTACCACACACTACCGAACCCCGAGCCAGACCCTGATCAAGACATCGGATCGGACAGATTGAGCGCGAAAACCACCAAGCGGTGTAACGACAGCATATGGAGGTACCACACACTACCGAACCCCGAGCCAGACCCTGAGCAAGACATCGGATAGGACAGATTGAGCGCGAAACCACCGAGCGGTGTAAGGGCAGCATATGGAGGTACCACACACTACCGAACCCCGAGCCAGACCCTGAGCAGGACATAGAACAACCGATTTTTTGTTATATTTCGTCAAAAAACCGCCTCGAGAGTGCTCGGTGCTCGGTGCTCGGTTTGATGTCTGGTCCGATGTCTTTTTCGGAGGTCCCACTAACTACCGGATGTTCTCCCTTTGGCCCCCTTTCAATCAAATCTTGCTCGGTCCGATGTCTTGTTCGGGAAAAAGTCCGGTAGTGTGTGGCCGTCTTTCCAAATTGCCACCCAAAAGTCCGGTAGTGTGTGGCCGTCTTTCCAAATTGCCACCCAAAAGTCCGGTAGTGTGTGGCCGTCTTTCAAATTGCCACCCAAAAGTCCGGTAGTGTGTGGCCGTCTTTCCAAATTGCCACCCAAAAGTCCGGTAGTGTGTGGCCGTCTTTCCAAATGGCCACCCAAAAGTCCGGTAGTGTGTGGCCGTCTTTCCAAATTGCCACCCAAAAGTCCGGTAGTTTGTGGCCGTCTTTCCAAATTGCCACCCGTCATGACATTGTACGCCCACGCCGGGCTACCGCGAATGCCGCAACTACACACAGAACGAGTAACGCCACATTCTAGGGTATTGTACTAGCTCTTCATTACTGGGAAAGTCAGTGACAGTTAAAAAGACCCATTGTTTTCATTCCACGAGGCTAATAAGTGACATGTTTGTGTGCCTGGTTTTCCGAAATCGGCAATACCGTTTCGTGTTACTTGGGGGATCGAGCTTCGCTCGCAGAAGGCTAGTCAGTGCGTTCAATAGACAATAAGTAATTTTTCATCAATTATTTTTTGCTTATTTTCTGCATGTTAGATTACTCCATTTGTTATCAAATCAATGTTCTTTCGAGTGGTATTTTTTTTTATTTTTGCTTTGTTGTTTCTAGTTATAAACTGTTGATTAATTATGGAGACGCCCACTCTATATGCAATCTTCATTCGATGGTTCTGGTCACGTTTCTCAGGAAATCAATTCTTTACCAGTGAGTTTGACAGTTGACTGGTTGTTAATGAACAGTTGTTATTATTATTTTGTTTTAATCCGAAACTCCATTAACCTATATCGTTATTTCTTTCAAATTTAACCTTTTTTAGTTGGGCCACCGCTGTTATTAAAATATAATAAATAAATCATGCGCAATGACAACATTTATTATCCATTGCATTGCTAAGCGTTTGACAGCTGACTGGTGTGAGTACTCTAAACATGCCTTCAACTTATATGGTGAAAACTTGACCTAAACCGGCCGCAGAAAGGTTGGATAAGCGGGAAGGTCGGATAACACGGAAAATAATAAAAACAATGAAGAACAATTTTGATTTTTTTTTCTAAGTGCGCGGAAGTCGACGTTCGATCGTGCACGTGGACTATAATAATAACAATTGAAAAAATGTAAAAAAATTTAAAACATTTTGTAGGCGCACGGAAATTGATTGTTCAATCGTGCACGGGGACGGTCGGATAACACGGAAAGTCGGATAACCGAAGGTCGTATAATCGAGACTGTATTTTAAAAGCAGTTTATTGGCTGACAAATTTAAAAAAAACATGACATAAACCCGCAATTTTGGCTGGCCCGCCCCGTTGCCAAACCCAATCAAATTCCCTATTAATTATAGAGCTAAACGCGCCTTGAGGCTTGAGGCTACGTCTTGTATAGGAAACGCATAGTATTGCAGTGCTGCCAGTTTGAGGGTAATTTCCCTAAAAACGGGTATTTTCAACGGTTGAGGGTATTTTTGAGGGTTTTATTTTATTGAGGGTAATCAACAGAAATGTTTGGTGTTTACTATTTTTACGGCTATGAAGTCTACTTTCTCAGTAGCAATCGGACGTTTGTATAATTTGTAACAATAAATATTCCATTCTATGTAAGAAAATTAAACAAAATAAAGAAACTATACTATTCTTAAACTAAAATATTCTGAGAAAAAGTGTACCGGTACTCTAAAGTGTTACTTGTGGCGTTGGCGTTGTTTGTTCTCCACATTTTTGGACTGTTATATAAATTATTATTACAATAGTTTAGTTTGATTAGTTTCAAATTAAGAAATACAATGTTGGTTTTATAGCCAATCCTGAACAACAAACCAACCAATCAACCTTATTATTCAATTATTTAATTCAACTTATTGATGTATATTACATGATTTGTTTAAAACAACAAAAATACGTGAAGATAACTAAAATTTGAGACATCGTTATAGCCTATGTTATCATATACATTAATAGACTATATTTAGTCCAGAAGGAAAATACGAGAGTTTTAGCTTTTTTGTGTGATAATTTTAGAATGGTAGCCGTGTTCTAAAGCAGTTGCAGACTGTGTAAATTTGTAATATCTTTGGGTGCGTTAAGCTGTTAATTAGTGTAAAAACGGATTGTCAAAGTATAAACATAACAGTGTTACCTCGTTGAGGGTATTTTTCATGTTGAGAGAGGGTAAATTTCTTGATGTCTTGTGGCAGCACTGACTACCTGTGTGCTACATTTTTTCGCCTTTCCCATAAAGTCTAGGCGCACCCAAGGTATGTAGGCTTAGTGCGTAAATATTTCAACAGCAAATCCGATGCACGTAGGTAATATCAGGGTATCAGATGCAGAGGATCACTTCCTGCGGATCCCGCCCTTGGATAACTCGGAACTCGATGACGTCAGAGGTGGCGTGGGCGTGTGCGTGCGCGAGTGTGGCCCTGACGGGCATCACTCACGTGACCGCCCGCCCCCCTCATGACCAGTTCCTGATAACCTTGAGCCATCGCACGACCTCAGACAACGTGACCGCTTACCGCACAGAGGAAAATTGCCACCTCTGGGAGCCGCACTGTGTCACACGATAAAATGAAATGGAAATCGACAAAAACCTTAGACATGACAACAAATACTGTATACAAATCTGGCGAGACGATAGAATTGGAACAGTTAGGACCTCCCGCATCGTCATCCTCGCGCAGTAAAAATGTTTGGCGGGGAACTGGCGCTGTCCCCCCACCCCGCAGCCGCAAGTACTATACCAGGGAGCCACGCCCTCGTTCCCACTCCATACATAACAACAGCAGTTCTGCCAACTGACATAAACATCAGAATTGTCGTATACTCCCACAATACGACAATTTCAAGCCACGAATCCTGTAATTTCTAGAATCTTATATATTAATACGCTAAGGCGATTTTTGTTAGGAGAACTCCTCCGTTACTTCTGAACCGATTTTAACGATTGAGGTACCTAAGATATTCCAATTGTCTTTTAAAATATAATAAAAAACAAACAATAATCTGTTTTCATAAAAATCACAATAATTTAAACTAGCAGATATCCCGTTCTCCGCATGGAGATTTATATTTATATTATATAACACACGACAAAAAGACTAACAAAAATGGCCATTTTACACCGACAATGATATGGTCGAACATAACCTCAACGGTCACCATGAGGACGTGGTTGACAGCCGGCACCAACCGGTAAGTCACATTAATAAGCCATCCTCGGTTGGTTATCGTCTCATTAAAACATTCGACTATCATTTTTAACAAACTGTGCATTAGAGCGGAATTATTTATCACAGTATAACAATTGTAAATTACTGGATAATTATTACTAGATGTACATTTGGTAAATAACTTAATTAACCTAGGCTTTTTAATCGATAATTACTTGATTAAATATCCCTACAATACATAACGAGATCAATAAGTGGGGTTTAGCACATCTTTGTGCTGCGGTTGTTGGGGGGATGGGTGAGAATGATCGGCATTACATTGCTGTGTGCCTTGTGATCCAAAAGTCGTGACAAAACAGCTGTGATCCTTAGGTAAACCAAGTGAAAAACGGAGCCCCTAAAACACGCTCAGAACCATGATCACAATATCTGGTTTCTGTATATTCACACCAATATTTTTTACAAAAACGTTTGCAATTTATTTTCCAAAATTTAAATGTATGGCAGTCATATAAAATAGTATATATGTAAATAACATCGAACAATACGGAAACAAATGAAAGTAGTCGATTTTTATACAATGTGTTTGATATGCAACAAACATAACTATAAATGCATACTAAAAACCCTTATTATGTGAAGGTAATCACATTATAAATACAGTTGTATAAGAAAGTAGAAACATATTTTCATTGTAATGTTATTTATGATAACAAAATTTTGAAAAAATTCTTTAATTCATGTTTTATAAATTAAAAACACGAGATGCTCTCAACCAAGCAATTTCATATGATTCAACAGCTATTTCCCTACAAGCAAATATATAGTTACATCATAGAATATTTTTATTCTATTATTATATATAATAATATTGGGAAACAACATGTTTATGGAAGATTATGAGAAAGGTAAATTTTAAATTTAAAACGAAAAGTAAATATATTATAAAATACCATTTTTAATATGATTCTATACTAATTTCCCTACAAGAAAATATACAGTTATGTATACAAATATATGGAAATAACTAGACTTCGTTTTTTGGAAAATATATTATAATTTGAAAGATAGGTAAATTTGTTAGCTCCAGATTCTGTGTAATTTTACGATGTATTCTGATGGCATAGTAATCCTTTTAATAATTGAAATTATATAAGAATAAAAAACATGGCAGTAAATTTTTATTTGTCAATGTATTTTAGGAAAAATTTCACAATGGTTTATATACCTCCTCCCACCCCCCCAAAAAAAATCAAGTGGTTAAGTGATATTTACAAATTCAAATACCCCCGTCGCAGCAAACCTGCGTACTCAGCGAATTCCCGATAAACATTTTTGTCTGAATACTACATAAAGCCGCTTACCAAGTTTCATACAAATAAGCGATATTTTAATTATTCTACATAAGAATAACACTGGGAATGAGTATGTAGGTTTTCTTATACAAGTAACACAAACAATTGATTTTGATGTAAATATCAATACAATTCAACTAAGTGAAGCCATATACCAACCAAGTTCATCAATCTACATTCATAAATAAGCGATGTACACCATATTTTAATTAATCTCCATAAGAATAACATAGGGGATGAGTACGCAGGTTTGCTGCAACAAGGAGCACAACAAATGGGTTTTTATGCAAGTATCAGTATAACTCAACAAGAGGTGAAACTAAATACCAAATTTTATTAATTTATGTCATAATTAAGGGAGACATAAGATCTGACTTATTCTCCATAAGAATAACATGGGGGCTGAGTACGCAGGTTTGCTGCTACAGGAAGTATCGGTAAAAATTTTGTTTTGAGCAAATAAGAATAGACCATAACCAGATGAAGCCACATATTTCATTAAAATTTGTTCATTAATAAGCGAGATATACAATTTTACTAATTCTCCATAAAATTAACATTGGACAACGTACTTTGTTTAGCACTTTTAATATCTCGGTAACCAATTAACGAAGAGCGATGATCAAAGTACCATATTGTTTGTTTTTAAGCAAAATTTAATGGTCTAAACAAAAGTTTGGGTTTAAAAAGAATTACATGTAAAAAGTTCAAAAACCAATTTTTTGGGTACATTTTGGGTACAACCCCCCCCCCCAAAACCCCCTTTAAAATAGGGCAACCTGTCTGGTTCTCGAACTCATGAAAATAGATCATGCCTTGCACGTTTGTACAATTTCATCAAAATCGGACCATTTTTACGAAAGTTATTGTACCTACGTAATATATACATATATATAAATTTGAACGAATGGTGTTTTTGGCATCTGGGGGCCTCAAAACGAAAAGTTATCAGGGTCTCGGGCTTAAGTCTTACCATGAGCCCTACGGTAATAGCTTCTTCCCTATAGGGGAAATTCGCTAAAATACAATACATTTTGTTAACGAGACACACATTGAACTTATTTCCCCTAAACACCCACATAATTAGGGTTTACTGGTAAAAACGGTCGCATTACACAAAGCGACTGCGCAACAACCTCGAATGATGAATTCCGTGGCTAGCTTGTAAGTCAGATTACATTTTCTTGAATTTTTGTCAGACGCGTGGTTAGAATACCAAGCTGACAGGGAGCTATGCTTTTTTCTGTTCGAGATAATATATGAACAGACATAATGTAATAAGATTGCACACCATGTATGCGGATTATTGCATTCTGAGGGCGGGCAGACCGCGCTGACGTAGATTACTCGTTTCTTATTTCGCTGTAATTCTGTCTGAAGTCTTATTGAGATAATTTGCAATACCTGGAAGTTATTTTTCTTCTCGGTAAGAGAGATCAACCCGATTACATCGGTACCACCCGTGAGAGAGGGACCTACTATCGAGCATACCATTTGTGCCGATTGATTGATTTTTTACGATACTCCTGTGAGGACCTGCCATCCGCGACTAAAGGGAAGCGCGTAAGTAGTGAGAGATGGTGAGTTCTACGCCAGCAGGAGCAGCAGTACCTCCTCCTCCTCCTCCTCCTCCCCCTCCTCCTCCTCCTCCCCTCCCCCTCCCCTCACCGCACCGCACTTTTGACCTTTTTTTTGTTTTTGCATTTTTGGAATCTCCTCGTCAAGCCGAGTATTCTCAGTACCCACATGACATACTTTGGATAAGTAATACAAGAGTTTAGCAGGGTAACTCTACAACCAACAGACCTAGCCCATCAGCGCCTGCGGAGAATTGAACTACCAGTGAATGCAAATTTTGCGGAGAATATAATTGCATTGCTTTGGATTAGAGCACTTGAAGGGGAGTGTATCGATACACCCCCCTTCAAGTACTCTACAACAAGGCAGCTGTTCACACAACCGACCGACGAGTCCAGTCTTGTCTGGGATGCAGCTGCCGTAACTGGATACCCCAACAGGCTGGCGCTTGACGCAGATGTTCACACAAAAAACCGACGAGTCGAGACCTGTCTGGGGTGCAGCTGCACCCGACCCCAGCAGGCGCAGCAGGGGCAGCAGGAGGTCTTTACCCCAGACAGCGGTTGAGATTTATTGCTTCGGCCTTCTCCGAAATCCATTAGTGGAGGGCGGGAGCGTCACCCCACATTGCCAGCCCTCTTTCAGTTCAGTTCGAGAGTTCAGTGCGCGTAGACGTGATAGTCCGATCCTGCTCCGTTCTGCCGATTCGTGTTAGTTGCTGATTATGATCACTTGTGATTTGCGTCCAGCATCCTTAAACTATTTAAAACGTTTGTGTTGTGCTGTATTATTTGTGATTATCAAAACTTTATAATCCATATTTAAGATGAACGCCGCACACAAGTGTACCATTTGCGGCTGTGCGTACGTGCGTAGTCACAATTTGATGCAACACCACATCAGATTCCATGGCTTGAGACCACAACCACCACCACCACCAACGCAGCAAGGTACGTGTTTGTGTGTTGCATTATTGTTTTAATCAGACCTAAATGTTAGTAATACAGGAATATGTTATGCAATATATAACCGGAGAGTGATAAAAGTCTTGTTTTTTTAACAGCTTTAATTATTTTGCGCGAGTAGAAAGCTGTTTATAAAAAAAAATTAAATAACATGACAGTGACTTATTTTATTGTTCGCCCCGTCAAGTCGACTCACCAGAGCGGTCTGGCTTATCATAAGTCGGATCTGAATTCTGATTCAAGATTCTTGACCGACTAGAAGAATGTGACCGTGACAACTGGTGTTCAACTGATTTAATTGCTAGGGGGGGGGATTTTCGCTCCCCCATACTTCAGGAATTATTGAAGACTAGAGCAAAAATGAGACCTCGGGTGTTTGTCAACTGGTGTACCATTGATGTAATTGCTAGGGGGAGATTTTTGCTCCCCCCTAAAACATAATGCTTCTTTAGGGTTGGTGCAGCTCAATATTGCAGCTACATCCTTAGCTTTGAACCCCGGATCATCAATGTAGACAAACAGTACAGAAGATTACATTCCCTGTTCGAAAATTGATATTTTAAATTAATAACTCCATTTTGAAATGTGATTCTCGAGAGAGGGTAATTGGATCTTTAGTTATCCTAATCTGTTTTTTGTTATTATTTTCAGATGAAGGACCGGGTCCTGGCCACCACACCTGACATGAATGCGGTCGCCGTTTCCGTCGCGAAATAAACCTGCGTCGACATGTGGAATCAACCCACAGCAGAGTCTGCAGGTTCCTATGCGACACATGCGGCACCGCGTTCAAGAGGGAAGAAAACCTTCGAGCCCACACCAAGCAATTTCACGCCGATGGTCAAGAACGAAGATTCTCTTGCACATACTGCGGTCGGGAGTTCACCCGGCTGTTCAACAAGGACCAACATGAGCGGTTCGCCTGCCCAATCATGAAGGACCTGATCCTGAACCGAGCGGCTATGGTACAGGACGAACCCCAGGCAGGACCCAGCACGGAGCCACAACCCGGTACGAGCACACACCCGCAACCCGATGATGTTGAGATGACTGGAGCAGGACAGTCAAGCCCCGTATTCTCACTTATTCAACGGGGTTTTCGCAACCGCCTCTTAACCTACCGTCTGCAGCGACCGATGGAGAATCTCGTCACAATCGGAGAAGTGATGGCGTTGTTGATTGTGAGCCTTACGGAGTTGCTTGAGAACACCTTGGCGAAACACCGCAGCATTAAGGTCAACTTGAAGCTGGAGTGTGAATTCAAAAATATTCACAACAACACCTACCTGCGCAACTTAGAGACGAAGATGACTCCGCTGACGGCGACCTCGGACCTGAACCATTACATTTCAACAGCTTTTGCGAAGCTTATCAGAGAGAAGGCTGAGTGTGAGCATATCGGCTCCGGGTGGACATACATTCGCGTTCGTGATTTGGAGGTCGGTATCAACGAGTACACTCCTCTAGGTGAAGATGGTCGAGCTTGGCTCCCACTGCCGGCAGCTGTAGAGAACACCAAAGCAGTCATCAACGTATTGAACACCGATGAGCGGTGTTTTATGTATGCAGTCCTGAGCAAGTTTGTTCAAGATCACCCCAAAAGACCGGCATTGTACACCGATGACATCATCGCCCACTACGATTGGACCGGCCTTCAATTCCCCGTTGCTCTGAAGAGTATCAAGACGTTTGAGCGGACAAACAACATCAGCATCAACGTCTATGGTATTGATCACACGCGCGTGGGTCAGAAACCTAACGGACGGCCCAAGTATCAGGACACCGTCTTTCCCTTGAAGATTTGTAGGCAGGAGCGCGAAGACCATTGCGACCTTTTGTACGTGACTGAGGAGGGGAACAGCCACTACGCATACATCAAAGACCTTGGCCGACTGATCCGTCCCCAACTCACAGCGAACCGTGGCAGGACATTCATCTGTAAGCGGTGCTTTGCGCACTTTGAAAACCGTCCGAACAAGCTCGGTCTGACGGGCGCTCAGCGTCTGGAGGAGCACAGGCGATACTGCTCCGCTTCGGCCCCTATCCGCATGGATACACCGAAGAAGACTGAAATCAAATTCAGCCATCCAGAGTTCACCAGACGCGAGCGTTTCACCATCTACGCGGACTTTGAGTGTGCTCTACTGCCGACCGCGGAGATGGATGAACAACTCGATGAACCGCACGGAGGAGTAGCCACACACATCCACATCCCATACGCCTTTGCGTACCAGATTATCGACTCGTACGGACTTGAGGAGTTTGAGCCTCGAGTCTACTTCGGGGATGATGCGTCAAAGACATTTATGGAGATGTTGAAAACTGATGTTGAGCGATTGTGGAACTTCCTGTACGAAGCAAGAAATCTGCGCCCTGTCCTGACCCCAGCGGAAACGATGCAGTACAACTCGACAACGAATTGCTACCTCTGCGGATCGACATTTTCAAGCGAAGACCCAAAGGTTCGTGATCACAACCACGCGCCGCCCTACGAGTTCCGTGGCGCTGCGCACAGATCATGTAACCTACGCTACAGGGAGCAGCGAGTAGTCAACTGCTACTTTCACAACCTTTCCAACTACGACGCTCACTTCATAGTGCGGGAGTTGGCGGTCGACCCTGGTGATGTTGAGGTGTTGGCTCACACGGAAGAGCGGTACATCGCTTTTACGAAGCGGTTCCTGTTCGACCGAACAGCGACACCGGTTGGGATGCCAGGGCGTGGAAAAAGGCAGCTAGGATTCAGAGTCAGGTTCCTAGACACCTACAGGTTCCTGGCTTTGAGCCTCGCCAGCCTCGCAGCCGCACTTCCACCAGCTCAACTCTTGGAGACGAGGAAGAGATTCCCCGAAGACCACCTCTTCAATCTAGTCCGTAGGAAAGGCGTGTTCCCGTACAACCTTGTAACGTCGAACGCCGTGTTGGAAGATACTACGGAACTGCCTCTGCAGCGAGATTTTCGCAACGACCTGACCCTGGAGGACATCACGGATGCAGACTACGAGCATGCTCGCAACGTGTGGGAAACCTTCGGTTGTAGGAACCTCAAGGACTACGCCGAGAAGTACCTGCGCTGTGACATTGCGCTGTTGACTGACGTCTTTGAACGCTTCAGGGACACGTCGATGGCTGAATACGAACTAGACCCTGCGCACTACTACACCCTACCGTCATACGCCTGGGATGTCATGTTAAGGACCTGTCGAGTGGAGCTTGATACGATACAGGACTTTGACATGTACCTCTTCTTCGAGCAAGGCATCAGAGGAGGTATTTCCCAGGCGATCACCAGACACGCCAAGGCCAATCATGATGGATGTCGCCCTGAAGATCGACGACCTGAAGAGCCAACGCATCACCTGCTATACTTGGACGCCAACAACCTTTACGGTTGGGCCATGTCCCAGTATCTTCCACAGGGACACTTCCAATGGCTCAGCCGCGAGGAGATCGCGTCCCTGGATATTGCAGCGTTGGACCCCGAAGGACCCACGGGCTACGTCTTGGAAGTTGCCCTTCGCTACCCCGCCCACCTGCACGACCTTCACAAGGATCTTCCTTACTGCTGCGAGACCAAACGTCCGCCAGGAGGGAAATTCAAGAAGCTCGTTACGACTCTGGATGACAAGAAGAACTACATCTGTCATTACAGAATACTGCAACAGGCGCTGGAAAACGGACTGGAGCTTGTGAACGTGCATCGCGTCATCTCGTTCCGTCAGTCTCGGTGGTTGGAGAGCTACATCCTAATGAACACCGAACTGAGGAAGAAGGCCACGACCAAGTTTGAACAAGACTTTTTCAAGCTTATGAACAATGCGGTCTTTGGCAAGACGATCGAGAATGTTCGCAAGCGAATGAACTCTAAACTGGTGTGTACGCCAGGCTTTTTAATCGATAATTACTTGATTAAATATCCCTACAATACATAACGAGATCAATAAGTGGGGTTTAGCACATCTTTGTGCTGCGGTTGTTGGGGGGATGGGTGAGAATGATCGGCATTACATTGCTGTGTGCCTTGTGATCCAAAAGTCGTGACAAAACAGCTGTGATCCTTAGGTAAACCAAGTGAAAAACGGAGCCCCTAAAACACGCTCAGAACCATGATCACAATATCTGGTTTCTGTATATTCACACCAATATTTTTTACAAAAACGTTTGCAATTTATTTTCCAAAATTTAAATGTATGGCAGTCATATAAAATAGTATATATGTAAATAACATCGAACAATACGGAAACAAATGAAAGTAGTCGATTTTTATACAATGTGTTTGATATGCAACAAACATAACTATAAATGCATACTAAAAACCCTTATTATGTGAAGGTAATCACATTATAAATACAGTTGTATAAGAAAGTAGAAACATATTTTCATTGTAATGTTATTTATGATAACAAAATTTTGAAAAAATTCTTTAATTCATGTTTTATAAATTAAAAACACGAGATGCTCTCAACCAAGCAATTTCATATGATTCAACAGCTATTTCCCTACAAGCAAATATATAGTTACATCATAGAATATTTTTATTCTATTATTATATATAATAATATTGGGAAACAACATGTTTATGGAAGATTATGAGAAAGGTAAATTTTAAATTTAAAACGAAAAGTAAATATATTATAAAATACCATTTTTAATATGATTCTATACTAATTTCCCTACAAGAAAATATACAGTTATGTATACAAATATATGGAAATAACTAGACTTCGTTTTTTGGAAAATATATTATAATTTGAAAGATAGGTAAATTTGTTAGCTCCAGATTCTGTGTAATTTTACGATGTATTCTGATGGCATAGTAATCCTTTTAATAATTGAAATTATATAAGAATAAAAAACATGGCAGTAAATTTTTATTTGTCAATGTATTTTAGGAAAAATTTCACAATGGTTTATATACCTCCTCCCACCCCCCCAAAAAAAATCAAGTGGTTAAGTGATATTTACAAATTCAAATACCCCCGTCGCAGCAAACCTGCGTACTCAGCGAATTCCCGATAAACATTTTTGTCTGAATACTACATAAAGCCGCTTACCAAGTTTCATACAAATAAGCGATATTTTAATTATTCTACATAAGAATAACACTGGGAATGAGTATGTAGGTTTTCTTATACAAGTAACACAAACAATTGATTTTGATGTAAATATCAATACAATTCAACTAAGTGAAGCCATATACCAACCAAGTTCATCAATCTACATTCATAAATAAGCGATGTACACCATATTTTAATTAATCTCCATAAGAATAACATAGGGGATGAGTACGCAGGTTTGCTGCAACAAGGAGCACAACAAATGGGTTTTTATGCAAGTATCAGTATAACTCAACAAGAGGTGAAACTAAATACCAAATTTTATTAATTTATGTCATAATTAAGGGAGACATAAGATCTGACTTATTCTCCATAAGAATAACATGGGGGCTGAGTACGCAGGTTTGCTGCTACAGGAAGTATCGGTAAAAATTTTGTTTTGAGCAAATAAGAATAGACCATAACCAGATGAAGCCACATATTTCATTAAAATTTGTTCATTAATAAGCGAGATATACAATTTTACTAATTCTCCATAAAATTAACATTGGACAACGTACTTTGTTTAGCACTTTTAATATCTCGGTAACCAATTAACGAAGAGCGATGATCAAAGTACCATATTGTTTGTTTTTAAGCAAAATTTAATGGTCTAAACAAAAGTTTGGGTTTAAAAAGAATTACATGTAAAAAGTTCAAAAACCAATTTTTTGGGTACATTTTGGGTACAACCCCCCCCCCCAAAACCCCCTTTAAAATAGGGCAACCTGTCTGGTTCTCGAACTCATGAAAATAGATCATGCCTTGCACGTTTGTACAATTTCATCAAAATCGGACCATTTTTACGAAAGTTATTGTACCTACGTAATATATACATATATATAAATTTGAACGAATGGTGTTTTTGGCATCTGGGGGCCTCAAAACGAAAAGTTATCAGGGTCTCGGGCTTAAGTCTTACCATGAGCCCTACGGTAATAGCTTCTTCCCTATAGGGGAAATTCGCTAAAATACAATACATTTTGTTAACGAGACACACATTGAACTTATTTCCCCTAAACACCCACATAATTAGGGTTTACTGGTAAAAACGGTCGCATTACACAAAGCGACTGCGCAACAACCTCGAATGATGAATTCCGTGGCTAGCTTGTAAGTCAGATTACATTTTCTTGAATTTTTGTCAGACGCGTGGTTAGAATACCAAGCTGACAGGGAGCTATGCTTTTTTCTGTTCGAGATAATATATGAACAGACATAATGTAATAAGATTGCACACCATGTATGCGGATTATTGCATTCTGAGGGCGGGCAGACCGCGCTGACGTAGATTACTCGTTTCTTATTTCGCTGTAATTCTGTCTGAAGTCTTATTGAGATAATTTGCAATACCTGGAAGTTATTTTTCTTCTCGGTAAGAGAGATCAACCCGATTACATCGGTACCACCCGTGAGAGAGGGACCTACTATCGAGCATACCATTTGTGCCGATTGATTGATTTTTTACGATACTCCTGTGAGGACCTGCCATCCGCGACTAAAGGGAAGCGCGTAAGTAGTGAGAGATGGTGAGTTCTACGCCAGCAGGAGCAGCAGTACCTCCTCCTCCTCCTCCTCCTCCCCCTCCTCCTCCTCCTCCCCTCCCCCTCCCCTCACCGCACCGCACTTTTGACCTTTTTTTTGTTTTTGCATTTTTGGAATCTCCTCGTCAAGCCGAGTATTCTCAGTACCCACATGACATACTTTGGATAAGTAATACAAGAGTTTAGCAGGGTAACTCTACAACCAACAGACCTAGCCCATCAGCGCCTGCGGAGAATTGAACTACCAGTGAATGCAAATTTTGCGGAGAATATAATTGCATTGCTTTGGATTAGAGCACTTGAAGGGGAGTGTATCGATACACCCCCCTTCAAGTACTCTACAACAAGGCAGCTGTTCACACAACCGACCGACGAGTCCAGTCTTGTCTGGGATGCAGCTGCCGTAACTGGATACCCCAACAGGCTGGCGCTTGACGCAGATGTTCACACAAAAAACCGACGAGTCGAGACCTGTCTGGGGTGCAGCTGCACCCGACCCCAGCAGGCGCAGCAGGGGCAGCAGGAGGTCTTTACCCCAGACAGCGGTTGAGATTTATTGCTTCGGCCTTCTCCGAAATCCATTAGTGGAGGGCGGGAGCGTCACCCCACATTGCCAGCCCTCTTTCAGTTCAGTTCGAGAGTTCAGTGCGCGTAGACGTGATAGTCCGATCCTGCTCCGTTCTGCCGATTCGTGTTAGTTGCTGATTATGATCACTTGTGATTTGCGTCCAGCATCCTTAAACTATTTAAAACGTTTGTGTTGTGCTGTATTATTTGTGATTATCAAAACTTTATAATCCATATTTAAGATGAACGCCGCACACAAGTGTACCATTTGCGGCTGTGCGTACGTGCGTAGTCACAATTTGATGCAACACCACATCAGATTCCATGGCTTGAGACCACAACCACCACCACCACCAACGCAGCAAGGTACGTGTTTGTGTGTTGCATTATTGTTTTAATCAGACCTAAATGTTAGTAATACAGGAATATGTTATGCAATATATAACCGGAGAGTGATAAAAGTCTTGTTTTTTTAACAGCTTTAATTATTTTGCGCGAGTAGAAAGCTGTTTATAAAAAAAAATTAAATAACATGACAGTGACTTATTTTATTGTTCGCCCCGTCAAGTCGACTCACCAGAGCGGTCTGGCTTATCATAAGTCGGATCTGAATTCTGATTCAAGATTCTTGACCGACTAGAAGAATGTGACCGTGACAACTGGTGTTCAACTGATTTAATTGCTAGGGGGGGGGATTTTCGCTCCCCCATACTTCAGGAATTATTGAAGACTAGAGCAAAAATGAGACCTCGGGTGTTTGTCAACTGGTGTACCATTGATGTAATTGCTAGGGGGAGATTTTTGCTCCCCCCTAAAACATAATGCTTCTTTAGGGTTGGTGCAGCTCAATATTGCAGCTACATCCTTAGCTTTGAACCCCGGATCATCAATGTAGACAAACAGTACAGAAGATTACATTCCCTGTTCGAAAATTGATATTTTAAATTAATAACTCCATTTTGAAATGTGATTCTCGAGAGAGGGTAATTGGATCTTTAGTTATCCTAATCTGTTTTTTGTTATTATTTTCAGATGAAGGACCGGGTCCTGGCCACCACACCTGACATGAATGCGGTCGCCGTTTCCGTCGCGAAATAAACCTGCGTCGACATGTGGAATCAACCCACAGCAGAGTCTGCAGGTTCCTATGCGACACATGCGGCACCGCGTTCAAGAGGGAAGAAAACCTTCGAGCCCACACCAAGCAATTTCACGCCGATGGTCAAGAACGAAGATTCTCTTGCACATACTGCGGTCGGGAGTTCACCCGGCTGTTCAACAAGGACCAACATGAGCGGTTCGCCTGCCCAATCATGAAGGACCTGATCCTGAACCGAGCGGCTATGGTACAGGACGAACCCCAGGCAGGACCCAGCACGGAGCCACAACCCGGTACGAGCACACACCCGCAACCCGATGATGTTGAGATGACTGGAGCAGGACAGTCAAGCCCCGTATTCTCACTTATTCAACGGGGTTTTCGCAACCGCCTCTTAACCTACCGTCTGCAGCGACCGATGGAGAATCTCGTCACAATCGGAGAAGTGATGGCGTTGTTGATTGTGAGCCTTACGGAGTTGCTTGAGAACACCTTGGCGAAACACCGCAGCATTAAGGTCAACTTGAAGCTGGAGTGTGAATTCAAAAATATTCACAACAACACCTACCTGCGCAACTTAGAGACGAAGATGACTCCGCTGACGGCGACCTCGGACCTGAACCATTACATTTCAACAGCTTTTGCGAAGCTTATCAGAGAGAAGGCTGAGTGTGAGCATATCGGCTCCGGGTGGACATACATTCGCGTTCGTGATTTGGAGGTCGGTATCAACGAGTACACTCCTCTAGGTGAAGATGGTCGAGCTTGGCTCCCACTGCCGGCAGCTGTAGAGAACACCAAAGCAGTCATCAACGTATTGAACACCGATGAGCGGTGTTTTATGTATGCAGTCCTGAGCAAGTTTGTTCAAGATCACCCCAAAAGACCGGCATTGTACACCGATGACATCATCGCCCACTACGATTGGACCGGCCTTCAATTCCCCGTTGCTCTGAAGAGTATCAAGACGTTTGAGCGGACAAACAACATCAGCATCAACGTCTATGGTATTGATCACACGCGCGTGGGTCAGAAACCTAACGGACGGCCCAAGTATCAGGACACCGTCTTTCCCTTGAAGATTTGTAGGCAGGAGCGCGAAGACCATTGCGACCTTTTGTACGTGACTGAGGAGGGGAACAGCCACTACGCATACATCAAAGACCTTGGCCGACTGATCCGTCCCCAACTCACAGCGAACCGTGGCAGGACATTCATCTGTAAGCGGTGCTTTGCGCACTTTGAAAACCGTCCGAACAAGCTCGGTCTGACGGGCGCTCAGCGTCTGGAGGAGCACAGGCGATACTGCTCCGCTTCGGCCCCTATCCGCATGGATACACCGAAGAAGACTGAAATCAAATTCAGCCATCCAGAGTTCACCAGACGCGAGCGTTTCACCATCTACGCGGACTTTGAGTGTGCTCTACTGCCGACCGCGGAGATGGATGAACAACTCGATGAACCGCACGGAGGAGTAGCCACACACATCCACATCCCATACGCCTTTGCGTACCAGATTATCGACTCGTACGGACTTGAGGAGTTTGAGCCTCGAGTCTACTTCGGGGATGATGCGTCAAAGACATTTATGGAGATGTTGAAAACTGATGTTGAGCGATTGTGGAACTTCCTGTACGAAGCAAGAAATCTGCGCCCTGTCCTGACCCCAGCGGAAACGATGCAGTACAACTCGACAACGAATTGCTACCTCTGCGGATCGACATTTTCAAGCGAAGACCCAAAGGTTCGTGATCACAACCACGCGCCGCCCTACGAGTTCCGTGGCGCTGCGCACAGATCATGTAACCTACGCTACAGGGAGCAGCGAGTAGTCAACTGCTACTTTCACAACCTTTCCAACTACGACGCTCACTTCATAGTGCGGGAGTTGGCGGTCGACCCTGGTGATGTTGAGGTGTTGGCTCACACGGAAGAGCGGTACATCGCTTTTACGAAGCGGTTCCTGTTCGACCGAACAGCGACACCGGTTGGGATGCCAGGGCGTGGAAAAAGGCAGCTAGGATTCAGAGTCAGGTTCCTAGACACCTACAGGTTCCTGGCTTTGAGCCTCGCCAGCCTCGCAGCCGCACTTCCACCAGCTCAACTCTTGGAGACGAGGAAGAGATTCCCCGAAGACCACCTCTTCAATCTAGTCCGTAGGAAAGGCGTGTTCCCGTACAACCTTGTAACGTCGAACGCCGTGTTGGAAGATACTACGGAACTGCCTCTGCAGCGAGATTTTCGCAACGACCTGACCCTGGAGGACATCACGGATGCAGACTACGAGCATGCTCGCAACGTGTGGGAAACCTTCGGTTGTAGGAACCTCAAGGACTACGCCGAGAAGTACCTGCGCTGTGACATTGCGCTGTTGACTGACGTCTTTGAACGCTTCAGGGACACGTCGATGGCTGAATACGAACTAGACCCTGCGCACTACTACACCCTACCGTCATACGCCTGGGATGTCATGTTAAGGACCTGTCGAGTGGAGCTTGATACGATACAGGACTTTGACATGTACCTCTTCTTCGAGCAAGGCATCAGAGGAGGTATTTCCCAGGCGATCACCAGACACGCCAAGGCCAATCATGATGGATGTCGCCCTGAAGATCGACGACCTGAAGAGCCAACGCATCACCTGCTATACTTGGACGCCAACAACCTTTACGGTTGGGCCATGTCCCAGTATCTTCCACAGGGACACTTCCAATGGCTCAGCCGCGAGGAGATCGCGTCCCTGGATATTGCAGCGTTGGACCCCGAAGGACCCACGGGCTACGTCTTGGAAGTTGCCCTTCGCTACCCCGCCCACCTGCACGACCTTCACAAGGATCTTCCTTACTGCTGCGAGACCAAACGTCCGCCAGGAGGGAAATTCAAGAAGCTCGTTACGACTCTGGATGACAAGAAGAACTACATCTGTCATTACAGAATACTGCAACAGGCGCTGGAAAACGGACTGGAGCTTGTGAACGTGCATCGCGTCATCTCGTTCCGTCAGTCTCGGTGGTTGGAGAGCTACATCCTAATGAACACCGAACTGAGGAAGAAGGCCACGACCAAGTTTGAACAAGACTTTTTCAAGCTTATGAACAATGCGGTCTTTGGCAAGACGATCGAGAATGTTCGCAAGCGAATGAACTCTAAACTGGTGTGTACGCCGGAGATGTTCAGGAAGTACGTGGCCAAGTCAAACTTCCTGGACCGTACCTACTTCAATGATGACGTCGCCATTGTCCACATGTCGAAAGTCAATATCGTCCTGGACAAACCGCTCTACGTCGGAATGTGTGTCCTCGATCTGAGCAAGTGGCTCATGTACGACTTCCTTCGGAAGATGAAGAACCGCTACGGCGATCGTCTGAAGGTTGACTACATGGACACTGACAGCTTCGTGTTCGACGTCCAGACTGAAGATGTTTATAAGGACATGTTGGAGCATCTGGATGATTTTGACACCAGTGCGTACCCCCAGAACCATCCCTGCTACAGCCCCATCAACGCCAAAGTCATCGGAAAGTTTAAGGATGAGTGCAACGGTCTTCCTCTGCTCGAGTACCTCGGTCTTCGCTCGAAACTTTATTTCATGGATATTGTCGAGTTCGAGGAGAGGACCGAAGATGACGAGTTGCAGGTCATGACGGTGAAGCGCGCCAAGGGAGTCGCTAGAGGTGTAGTAAAACACAATCTAACCTCTGACGACTATCGGGAATGTCTTTTCAATGGCGTGTTGAAAAGAACCATCAACACCAGGTTCCAGTCCCGAAACCACCGCGTCTTCACAGTTCAAGTCGAGAAGCTATCCTTGAGCTATAATGATGACAAGCGTTACATCCTTCCGGATGGTGTAAATACACTGCCTTGGGGACATATTGACGTGCCACCTCAGCCCGAAGACATCCCTCAAGACGATGAAGAGGCGGAGGATGAGGAGCGTTGAGTGGTTGTGACATATTACCAAAGACCCTGACTTGACTTGTAAATTATTTTGAAAAATCTAGTCATTAGTTTGTATCGAGTCTCGTAAAACTTAGAAATGTGCTCCTTTTTTTTGTTCTAGTCATTAGTTTGAGTCGAGTCTCGTTTTGCTAGTCAATCTCAATTGTTCAGGAGCACATACTCGATGTAAAATATCTATAAGGTGTGTAAATAAATAGCCAAATTGTTCGTATATACATTCGTCTTTTTTTTTTCTCCACTCACATAGTCTTAAGATTCAAAAGTAAACTACCAATTCAAATGTCTGACTACTTGCTAAAAGTGTAATTGCTAAAGGAGGCGAGGATATGAATGTTACTTTAGTATCATTGTATGATAGGTATGTCCAAAATTGGGTCAGACCTAGTGTTTTCACCAACACGCATTAGTAGGACTTTCCCACCTGGGTTAGAGTAATTGAAGGGGGGTGTATCGATACACCCCCCTTAGCAGTATGTGTTCAAAGCATTACATTCATCTTTTACCTCAAAATTTGCATTCAATATCTGTTTTGCTCGTTCAATATGTGTCTGTCTGACTAATTGCTAAAAGTAATTACTAAAGGAGGCGAGGATGGGAAATAATGAGAATATTTCTTTTTTTTTATTCTGAGTACACAACTAGTTTATTGAAAAAAAAATTTCAAAATTCAATTGGTATACATTTGTGCAAAGAGTCTTCTGATCAGTGCGTCGTTGTGGCCGACAGAAGAGTGTTCAAAGAGCTGTACAAAGTCCTTCATCTTCATGCCGTAGTGGGTGCGGCAGTACAGGAATACAAGGCAGTATTGACCGCAGACCAGAGTGTTGTCACTTTGAAGGCGATGCTCGTTGTACAGGTAGCGACGAGCGTTGCGTCTCAGGAATCCTTGGTAGAATTGAAGATGTGGCGGTTGACCGTAGCTGTCAAAGAATTCAATTATTCCTCCTCCTTTGTTAAGGTAGAAAGCGACCCAGTGAGTGCCGTCTTCATTGTGTGGATCAGTGTTCACAATCATAGCAGTAGATGGTGAGATGTAATGGGGCAATTGATCCGCAGCGTAGACACCAACATTCTGTACGGGCAGTTTAGCCATACACTTTTGTATCTCTAAGGTATTCATTCTACTGTGTCGACGCCACAGTCAGTAGTAGGAGTAGTAGTGCTAGTAGCAAAACAAAAGCAGGAACTGGTATCACTCTCACCATCGTCAGCGTAATCATCAGTGTCATCGATATTTGTACTTAGATGTAACCAACTGCGCAATGTGATGCAATTGGCTAGAGCGCATCGTGTGTGAGCTGTTCTGTGGTGGCGACATCGCACTGCGTTTGTTGATAGTAGACTGTTGATTGACGATAGTGATCCGCAGCCAATATCGTTGATATCGATGACATTAGTAGTACAGTGATCCGCGATGAAATTGTATCGTACAATTTCTTTTTTCTCAGCACCTTTGACGTAGACAATCGGTCGTTTGGCGATACATGCGCGTAACTTTTCCTCTAGCACATGATACCAGATATCACCTTGGTCCCATTCCAATCCGTGACAGTGTTTTGTGAGCCAATAGCTTTCACGCAGTTTCTCTTGTGATAGGAAATCTCGACTGAATGGTGGTTTGGCGATATGATGCATTAGCAGTGTTCCACTGACCAATTCCAAGACGCACACTTCCTTCAGAATGTAGTCATTTGCGTTGTCCTTGAAACATTGAAAATCCACAATAATTGGAGATGCGAAATTTTTACGCGGTACTCTGCATAAACGATCCATCTTGTGCGAATGTTGGTTGTAGACTGAGGAGGAGGACGACGACGCCACCGCCGACGATCTAACCGCCAAAGTCCACAGACACGTTGCGATGACGATCGATTTCGATGACGTTGTCAAACTCTGCGTATACCAGACAGTTGACAGTCTCTGTGAGCCCCGTGTCGAAAGCAATCTCCATACGCACACTGCCGTTGCGCACTAGGTTCCAATGAGTTGTGTCGCTTGCTGACATATCAGGTGTTAGATCGAATGCCATCAGACAGTAACCATCGTCGTAATCGTCTCTATTTATGAGATTACCAGCATCGCTAAAGTGTATGCCGGAGCCTGAAAACAGACTGTGATACGCCATCACGTATTTTCCCTTGCCGGTTTCGTAGTGTGGTTGTAGCGGTTTGGACGGCACTTGTTCACCGTCCACGTACAGTGAGAAGTAGTTGGTTTTGAAATTTTGAAAGTTAAATGGATTCTTTTTTAAATCGCCATTATAAGCGGCGTTCGTGACCAGTCCGACAATGATTCTTTTCGGCACTTGACCTAGAAAGACATTGTCCAAAGTTTTGCTCCTCACTCCAAACGGTAGTGTGAATGTTTTCAATTCCACTCTGGTGATTGGGTATTTAGCTGTGCCGGTCTGAAGCGTCTTGCTGTGTGCCAACAGTACCGTGGGGCTAACTTTACACCTTCGTATCCAGAGATTCGCATCAACAATGTGCACCTTGTAGTCACCATCATCCGACATAATGGAGAAGGAATCTTTTGATCGGATCAGTTTAAAACGCAGTTCCACACCGTTCAACAGGAACTTGTTCTGATTACACATGTCCACATGTAGGCGACCGAGCATATCGATTTCACGACTTTTATTTGTCATTTTTCGTCTCGCCTTTAGTCCATCGTTATCGTCCAGAGTATTGTCCATATAGCCGGCATCGTCCGCGTTCCATAGTCCACATGTTAAATGTGATTTCCTAGCATCATAGCCGTAATTCATCAATGTTTCGATATACGCTCGATATGCATAAGTGTTGTTTTGTGGTGTGACCAGTTTCTGATTCATACTCATATCGACTTGACTGAATAACGTGTGCAGCCAATTGTTGACTGGACCAATTTTGTTCGATTCATCGGCATCTGCGATTGCCGCTCCTGTCGACTTGACAATAGACGCTGTAACTTCCAACATTGTTTGCGAAAGATCGGTGTATTCTTCGCCGTTGCCGGGCACAACAAACTCGATGGCGAATCATCAGTCAGTGTGGAGATTGGTTTGTACTGAATCCATTTGCCGCTCTCGATACTGGTCTGCGTCGGCGGTAGGGAGAATAAGTCCAATTCCGTCTTGACACATTCACACGACTTTTGATGTAGAAACGACATTGCTAGCGTTTGTGTTAATTGAATATATCGCGTACAGACGTTCTCCTCACTGCTTTAAGACTCAGCAGGCAACACCACACAACAGGAAAAACCACCAGTCCACACAACAGACTGACGCATATAACAGCCGCTCGTAGCGTCGCTTATTGTATTGTTGTTGTGGTCTAGTTTTTGGTCTTCCTCGTCTTCTTCTTCCTTCTAACTGTCCTCCTCTTCTTGCCCTTCTTCTTGGATGACGACGACCTTCCTCGAAGGAGTTTCGTCAAAGACTGCGGTGTGACACGACGGCCGCCGAACATGGCGCGCTTCGCGTTCCTCTTACGCGAGAGTATCGCGTTAGTCTTTCGCGCAGGAGTAGCGCGTCGGTGTTTCGCGGTATTCTTTCGCGTTACGCGACGGTGTTTCGCGCGAGAGCCGCCGCCGCCACTTAGCACACGTTGAAGTTTGCCGTCCGCCCGGCGTTTTAGCGAGTCTGTAAACTGGCTGAAATGATCTCTAGCGGCTTCTTTGGGGTCCCGCTGGTGCATGGCCATGTCGCCCAAGAATCCAACACCGGATTTCAACGCCTCTTTGGCCACAGCAGAGGCTCCCGACTTGAGTAGCGGTGTGATGGTGCGGAACATACCGCCTAGGAAACTGCCAATTCCATGTCCGCGCTGGTAGGGTGCACCGCGAAATACCCTATCGATACTGCCGCCGGTCTGCTGCAATTGTTGGCGGCGATAGTACGCTAAGTAGGGATCATTTGTATTCATCATTGCTGAGCTCCTCTTTTGAAATGAAGCTTCACGTACGACGTCCCAAAGAGGAATGACACTTTTTTACTAGCGTGATCCCTTAGGTCAATATCGATCGTTTCAAATGTTCCTTTCATAACTGGCACATAATGAGGACTGGTGAAATGCACAGTCTTATGCGCACCATGTGTGTAGTTCTCTCTGTCAATGTTGATAATCTTCAAAAGCGGCGCTGTAGTGTCGCCAATCAGCTGCGGTTCAATCAGATCACAATACACGTACAAGTGTGTCGGCAGTCCCATAGTCAGATTAGGCGGCCATATCGCTGTGAGGTCATTTGACAAAACGTTCTCGTACGGATCGAAACCCAACTGGAGAGACAGCGCTTCGGTGAAATGCACTTTGCTTATACCGTCCACCATTGTCGTGATCTTGACTCTGTCCTGCTCTTTGTCATACTCAAAGTACAAGTACTGTGTGACATCCTTCGCTTTATTGATCATTTTCAATAAATCGGTTATGTTCTTGTAATAACCGGGTTTCATCTTTAGCATAATGTACTCGACGCTGAGTGTGACGGGAATACTCGGCAGAACGAGTTTATACTCGAGCCAAATACACGATTCCTCGTCCACAGTCATAAAGGAACATGGATAATGCGCTTCGACCAAAGCCATCTCCCAATCGCCATCGCCTTCTAATCGAATTTGTCTCGGTAGATGTGTAGTGTAATTGGACACTGTGTTTTTTGGAAAATAATCCTTTGAGCTGTTGCTGGGCAACGTCAAATAAAACTGGTTGCTATTAGGCATTTTGCAAATCTATCGCTCTTACCCAAGAATTGAACTCGTCTCCGTAACCTTCCCACTTGACGAAATAACGCTTACTGCGACCGCGACTGGCAGTGTCTAGTATTTCAGCAATCTTGAACAGATGGTCGTTGTATATTGACACTTTTTGTAATTCGTACTCGTAAAACTGCCCAGTCACTTGTTCACCGTTGAGATCCGCCAAAGTGTACATTGGCAGAGGCATCAATGTGTTTACACGACGCACCACAAACACTTCTTTACTCCAATTAGTCTCGTAACCTTTTGCGAATGTACCCTTCTCCTTAGATATGCGCACTGTGGTGCCAACTTTCAGTTTTGGCTTAACACGACGCGGTATCTTACCGAACATGTGACGCCATACCTGATGCAATATTCGCTTATTGTCGACAGTCACATCGACTGGTCGTATTCTATTGCCTAGACTCCTGTGAGCGCTGTTGTTGTATGCGCTAACCAGTTTGTCCAACGCATCTACGTAACGATATGTGTTTTTGTAAGTCAAATATCGCCACATGCGTGTTTTCAAAGTGCGATTCACGCGTTCCACTACGGCCGCTTTAACATCTGGGTTTTGTGTAGTGACATAGATGATCCCGTATTGTTTGAATAACCTTTTCGTCTTGGCACCGGTGAATTCAGTACCTTTGTCAGTTTGTAAACAGCGAGGTGTGTCGGTCGCTTCAGCAAATATCTCCTCGAAAGCGTTGGCCACTTCAGCTCCTTCTTTCCGCCTCAACGTCCGCACATACAGGTGTTTGCTAAACACGTCTATTACAGTCAGTAGGTAGTTGACGCCGTCGTTGTGTTTACTAAGACCACGCATATCGTTCAAGTCCGCTTGCCACAATTCAAATGGACCATACACTATGTAAGGATTGCGCGGGAAACGCTTGCGTGCCGGTTTGTGCAATGTATAAGTGTCCTGTGTTTGTAACCATTCAATCACTTTGCGTTTTGAAACTGGTTTTGCAGCTCGCGCTAAAGGAGCTACACCGCCATACGACGAAGGTTCGATGGGATTGTAATACAAACGCTCCATAATGAAAACCTATCCTGTGTACGTTTCCCACTTGTCCAAATTTGACGACGGCTTGTTTCTATTTGAAAAATCAAACTGCTCTGCCGCTCGCGCCGGTGTAGATGTTGCACGTTTTCCTCTAGCCGATCGTAGTCGATTTATTAGCGGTGTTCTCAGTATTGATTCAGTTGATGTGTCCACTTCATCGTCTGATCCTTCTCCTCCTGTGAATGATGATCGATATTCGGCATTTATTTCCTTAAGCGCTCTTAGATTATTCATATAGTCCTTTGGCACGTTCATCGCTTTCAATGCGTTGAGCACTTCCCTCCATCCTGGCGGTGTGTAATCACGCATACGCACCTTTACTATGCAATTTAAGATATCCACTAGATTTGAGTCTGGGATTTTTACACCGTTGATGTACACTGAATAGCCACTGTCCCAACTGATTAAGCTGCCATCACGTTTCATGAAACGTAAAAGATTGCGGGCATCAGATCTGTAAGTTTTGGAAAACGTTTCCACAATCTCTTCCACTGGACCGCCTTCCGCAGCGGGGTGCGATCGTCGACTATGTTCATTCCCACCCGACTCCACGATTGGTATGCTAATCGGTTGACGTCTATTCTCTGCAATATGCAAGAAGCGATGTAACGCTTGTTTGTACAATTTCCACTTTTCACTATCGTCCATGCGTTTGTTATTCAATATTTGTTGCATCTCCGCGTCGAGGCTGTTTTCACTGGATAGATTAGTCGGTCTGTTATCCGTAGCATTTGATTGCAATCGATCAATCAACTCTTGCGGCACAACTACCATCTTCTTTGCATGTTCCATTTTTTTTGTGCTAATGACTAGCTACTTTTCTAAAGTGTAACTTCACGCACGACGTTCCAAAGTGGAATGGCAAATGATTACCAATAATATCTCTTAAGTCAATTTCCACACTGTCAAAAGATCTATTCATAACAGGCACATAGTGCGGATCGATGAATGATGTTGATTTATGCAATCCGTATACATAAGTAGACGTGGATATATTGACAATTTTCAATAACGGTGCGACTGTATCGCCGACCATCTGCGGCTCGACTAAATCACAATACACGTACATGTGTGACGGTAAGCCAAGACGAATGTTGGGCGAACGGATGCTTTTGTTAACTGCATCACCTTCCAGCGTCAATTCATTCGGATCGAATCCCAATTGAAGCGCTAACGTTGGACTTAATGTAATTTTTCCAACATCAGTTCCCATCGATACTTCAATGAATTTGTTGTATGAGTTTTCAACGGTGAACTTTACACCAAAAGTAATCGCTAGTTCTTGTGAATTGATATGATCACACAATTCTTGAATATTTGCGTAATCACCAGTCTTCAATTTAATTCTGTGGTTTTGTTTTGGAGTAGCCGACACTACTGGTGTTACATCGGCATTGCTGTCTATAACCCGCGCCAACGCTTCTATGTTCACTTTTGCTTCCTCTTGCGGTTGTATGCAAATGTCAATTGTTTCGTCATTACCGACTGATAGAAATGTACAGGGATAGTGCGCTTCCACAAGTGCAATTTCCCAGTCGCCAGCGTCCAGTTGAATAGCTCTCGGCAAATGTGTTATATAATTTGCAACTGTATTTTTCGGATAATACTGCATCGAACTGTTGCTGGGCAGTGTCAAATAGAACTGATTGTTGATACCAGTCATTTTTATCTACCCAATGCTGCTTGTAGTACTGCACTCAAAAGTAATGGTATAAAGATTCCACCGCCTTTTTGTATGAGATACTTTCGTTTCTTTGACCAGCCTTCGCCGCGTTTCACCAATCGACGTAGCGTCACCTTGTGTTTGCTTAACTGACTTTTACTCTTCTTCGCCAGAGGAACGTTACCTCGCAACACGTTGTATGCGCACTCACACACTGAGCGAATGCGGCTCTTGTCACACACCTTTAACAGTGCCTTCCGCTCCTTGGGTGTTGCGTGTATGAAAGCCGTAAGCAGAGCTGCGTCCTTCCGCAAGCACGACATGATTACTACTGATGGCGAAATTACCTTTTCTTTGGCAAGTACACATAGTTGGTAGAATCGTCTGGAAATATGCAACTTCGTATTCGCATATTCTCGTCTGTTGATTGTTTCAAGTCTATCAGTAGGTAGCCGTGTGGATTCCTCGTAGCGTCAGCGTACGCCTCCTCGATGAATTTCGGGCTGTCTGGATATATTTGTCTGGCCAAGTACCTAATCTGAACTCTATCTCTAGGATTCTTAAAACACACAATGTAATGCGCATTCAATGAGATGTCCCTCTGCCCGCGTCCTTGATGAAACAAATTTTGTGTAATGAAAAACACACTAATGTTGCGATGATGGCAACCTTTTGTGAAAAGATCGACCACACGATTGTCGGCCTCACGCATCATATCGTCTATAATCACAAGTATCGGCTCGTTACCAGAAAAATCCTCCAAGTTCGGTAGACCTTCTATGTGGTTAATGTTGACATTTTTCGAGTCACCACCGCCGCCACCACTACCATAATGCCAGTTTATACTGGTAAATGGTGTGTCACACATTTCTGTAATGTGTTTTAGAAACTTTGACACAAACTGAGACTTGCCACAACCCGAAGGTCCCGCCACAATGGCTGAGAACGGATGTTTCCACATCAAGCCCATGATTACTACTGAGCTAAACACCTCACAGTTACCATACTCACACTCTTAAACTTACTACTAAAGGAAATTTTTGGGGTTAAGTGAAATAAATAACACAGTGGTTATGTTCTGAACGTGACTATAAGTATTGACTACGAAAACTAATTTACAAAGGTATCTACATAATCTTCAAGTCTTGCTTTACATAAACTCCAAAGGTGTGAATCTGCTATTGGAACCCCTCGGGCTGCGCTTCACCAAGCGAAGGCGTTCTCCAAACCCGCCGTTGTAGCGCTCGATGTCGGTGTTGCTCAGGGCCTCGTTGAAGCGCCTAGGCAGGTAGACTCGCAGAAAGAAGTCGTCCCCGACCTGCCCCTCCAGGATCACGACGATCGTCTCGCCAAAGGGTGTGGTGGCTCGCTCCATCGCAGTGATGAGATAGCCACATTCCTCTCGGAGATCGGCTATCCTGGTGTATAGCGGAGAGTCAGACTTGCAGTTGTTGAGGGTTGCTTTCAGGTCCGCGGTTGCTGCAGTGCCGTTCAAAATCGAAAACTCTGGCTTGAAAGTGCTGCTGCTGCTCGACATCTCTAGTAGTAGTTGGAGTAGGTCTATGTGAGGTGGTGGTCTGGTGGCGAATGATGCTCAATCGGGCGGGACCCCGCCTTATAAACCCTCGCCGCCATTTTCTTCTATGTGGGTGGTCCGAAGGGTCGGGCGCAGGTGTTCACACACAAAAACCCGACGCGTCGCCCTCCTGTCTGGGAATGCGGATGCTCTAATTGAATGCCGGCGACACTCGTTGTTTCTTCCTCACAGCTCGCTTCTTCGACGTTGGCTGCGAAACTGCACTGCGTTGTGTAACAGTTTGAGTTAAGCCTGTAATTTTCGGTACTCCTGTTGATTTATCGATCCACATGTTTTCCACTTTATCAACTACTTGTTTAACACTTTGGTGCATTTCACCATCTTTGTCCAAAAATAAACCGCACATGAACACCATATCTGTACCATCGTACATTTCCATTTTCAATAAAATTTGTCCTTTGTTTCCCGGGTTTTGAACGGCAAAAGTATTCCCATCGTCCATCCATGACACTATGGGACAATCATCTGTTGGTTTTGGCACCCATCCTGGTTTCTTGGTTTCCACTTCGATGGGAGTTGGCCTCCTTCGTCTCTTGTAGGCAGTGGCTGGTTTTAAAGATGATGTCTGTGGTGATGTTAATGCCTGATCACTAGCATTATTGTTCATAACCTCAATCTCCTGAATAAACGATTTGATATAGTCGTCCGCAGAAGCGTAAGCGTCCATGTTCACGTCCTTACCGTGCGACTTCAACCGTACTACTGACTGGCGATGTGTCTGCTCACCCTTGAAGTAAGCTGTACGCACTCGCTGTCAGACAATATTTCTGTTTGGCGTTCGCTTTTATTCAACCGCTGAAGTCAACTGTCACGTTACGGTGACGATCGATCTCGATGACGTTGTCCAGTTCGACGTACACTATACAGTTGACGGTCTCGGGCAACGCTTTGGAGAATCCAATTTCGATACGTAGATTACCGTTGCGCAGGAGATTCCAGTGACTCGACTCAGCCGCGGACATGTCCGGTGTCAAGTCGAACGCCATAAGACAATTACCGTACGGATAGTCACCTCTCTTGATCTCATTACCTGCGTCGGAGAACTGGATTCCGGTGCCGGTGACCAATGTGTAATAAGAGAGTATATATGTCTCACTGTTCAATGTGTAAACGGGCTGTAACGGTTTGGCCGGTACTTGTTCACCGTCCACGTACAATGCGAGATAATTCATATCGTAGTGTTGAAAGTTGTAAGGATTCTTCTTGAAATCTCCGTTGAACGCAAGATTACTGACCAGTCCAATTATCACACGTTTCGGTAACTGACCGAGAAATGCGCTGTCTAAAGCCTTACTCATTATACCGGAGGGTAGTGTGAAGGATTTCACTTCTACACGCGTGATCGGATACTTGGCCGTGCCGGTCTCGAGAGTTTTACTGTGCGCCAACAATACGCTCGGATTGATCTTACATCGACGTACGAAAAGACTAATCTCTTTAATTGTCACCTTGTAGGTAGTTAGCGTTTTGGACATTATACAAAACGAGTTTCTGGATCTGTTAAGTTGCAATCGCATCTCGACACCGTTCAACATGAATTTGTTCTGATTGCACAGATCGATGTGCAATCGACCGACCATATCGCAAACATCGCTTTCTTTCGTGTGATCGCGACGCTTTTTCAATCCCTCGTTCAATTCGTCACAATCGTCCATTAGTCCGGCCGAATCTTCAAAAAACAGCTCGCTAGTCAGGTGCGAATTCTTCGCACTACATCCGTAGTTCAGTAGGTTTTCCAAGTAGGCACGGTAAGCGTACGTGTTAGTTTGTGGGGACACCAGTTTATGATTGAGATAGAGATCCACTTGACTGAATATCGAGTGGAGCCAATTGTTCACCGGGCCCACCTCTTTAGCAGGTTGCCCACCGTCCGCTTTAGTGTCGTCCTGTTTCACAATAGCGGCTTTCACGTGTAATAACGTTTGTGTCAGGTCCGTGTACTCGTCACCGTGACCGGGTATTACAAACTCTATTGGCGAATCGTCCGTCAGCGATGAGACCGGTTTGTATTGAACCCATTTGCCACTCTCAACGCTGGTCTGCGTAGGCGGTAACGAAAACAAGTCCAGTTCAGTCTTCACACATTCACACGATTTCTGATGAATAAACGACATTGTTATCGAATTAATTGAAAATATCCCTTGTTCTCCGGCGTCGTTTCGTTACAGTTCTACGACGTTTGTCTAACGATGTTATCCTCTTTGTAATTGCTCTTCGTTTAAACTTTCCACCTACTTGCCCTCTTTATAGTTCTCCTTTGTCTTTGCATACGTCCGGTAGACGTCCGTCTTCGAAGAAGTCTATCGAGAGACTGTGGCGTGTCGCGACCCGCTTCTTATAACCACCACCGCTCAATACGCGCTCCAATTTCTCGTCCGCCTGGTGTTCCGTTTACTAGGGGGAGATTTTCGCTCCCCCTAACACATAATTGGTTAGGGGGAGATTTTTGCTCCCCCATACTTCAGGAATTGTTGAAGACTAGATCAAGAATGAGACCGTGGGTGTTTGACAACTGGTGATTTATTGCTCGGAATTCGACGCGGGTGGTCTATAATTATGGGTTCCTAGAAGGGTCGGCCGCCCTCCCGTCGAGGTATCAAATTACAGCTTCCGCATTCCCAGACAGGAGGTAGACGCGACGGTTATTTGTGTGAACGTCTGCGCCTATCTTCGAGGTATCAAATTACAGCATCCGCATTCCCAGACATGAGGGTGACGCGTCGGTTTTTTGTCTGTACACCTGCGCCCATCAGCCCACGACGCACAGCCCGCCCCTAGCAGTAAAGTTTAGTTTAGTCTTGAGTTTCGAAGCGGCAACAGCTACGAAGAGATCATGGACAACATCGAGTGGGATTGTAGCATCACAGACGTCGAGTTGGAGGATGTATGTGTTGCGGCGGAAACGTCAATGAATATAAATAATAAGAAGAGGCCGTTTGAGGATGAAGATGATTACTTCGAAGGTGATGAGTTCTACAATAGAAAAGACGACGATGATTGCACCTTGAAGCATTTCCATAAGAAGAGGCTATGGCGCATTGACAAAAAGTTCAAGTACGTTCATGAGCCAAAAGTGTGTTCGACTATCCAAGATCTTGACGACGTTCTGTACTCCAGACAACGGGGAATCGTCGGCATGTGGAACCATTGCCCGCTGGACGACTTGGAATGGGAATATTGGCAGCGGGACATGGACTACAAGATGAACTTCTACCCCATTGTAGAGGAGCACTTCAACGCCATTGAACATGAGCAGAAGTACATGATGCTTGTTGACATGTGGTGGAATCGGCGGACCGATGAACTGCACCCGGATGAAGTAACACAGTTTTTCATCAGTAAAAAATAAACGTTTTCCAACACCTTAGCCTCCACCTGATCCCACCATCATAATCGGCCTTTTTCAAGGCCACAAAAGCTTTTCATGTTAGGGAATAGAAGGAAATCTTTCTAAAAAGGTCAAAATTGTGGTGCGGGCCACTTTTTTGTAAACAGCATCCAAAGTGTACGATGTGGGTACTCAAATGACTCGTCTTGACGAGGAGATTCCAAAAATGCAAAAAAACAAAAAAGGTCAAAATTGTGGTGCGGGCCCCTTTTTTGTAAACATCATCCAAAGTGTACGATGTGGGTACTCAAATGACTCGGCTTGACAAGACGAACAATAATCTGCAATCAGAATTCAGATCCGACCTATGATAAGCCAGATCGCTCTGAGGGGAGGAGGAGGAGGAGGAGGAGGAGGAGGAGGGGGAGGAGGAGGGGGAGGGGGAGGGGGAGGGGAGGAGGAGGGGGAGGAGGAGGGGGAGGGGGAGGAGGAGGGGGAGGGGGAGGAGGAGGGGGGAGGGGAGGGGGAGGGGAGGAGGAGGAGGAGGAGGGGGAGGAGGAGGGGAGGAGGAGGAGGAGGAGGTACTGCTGCTCCTGCTGGCGTAGAACTCACCATCTCTCACTACTCGCGTACGTATTTTGCTCCGAGGATTAGGGCCATTTCAAAATACATCTTTTGCTCGGCATAGTGAAACTGCCCCGATATTTTGGGTAATTTTGAAACGATGAAACTGCCCCGCTCATTAGGAGGATTAGGAAGGGTCGCCTCGCAAGACTGGAAATGCTGAAATTGCCCCGAGCACCCGGCCAGGTAGTCGCTACGGGACTGGGGAAAAAAGGGAATTCTCTCTGTCCCTGCGTCCTGTCAGTGACTGCAGTCTTCTAAAACTGCCGTCGACTGCTTTTCCTGTCACACCCATTAACATGCGATAACATCCTTAACATGTTTTCAAAATTATTTTCTAAAGTAAATAGCCAGTCATAGACATCATTTTTCTTCTCTTATTTGTTTACTCAAATTATTATACAGTACACTTGCGCGAGTAAATTGTTTTTTTTAACGAGTTATATTAGGTTTCGGAACAAAAACATTTAAATTTGATCTAAGTTTATTTCTGTAAGTGGAAATATGGTTCGGTTTGCGACTTTCTTTTTATTTGACAAAATTGCTCCTGATTTCCTAAGTTTAAACACAAATTGTATCACTATATTGTTTTTAAAGCCAAACAAAACGGTAGTTTATCAGCTAGTAATTTCTGATATTGGTGGCAGTTATTAGAAGACTGCAGTCACTGACAGGACGCTGGGACAAAAATCAGTTTCATCGTCCCCCTTTTGCTCAGGGGGTAGAACAGGTAGAAATCGGGGCCGCTGGGAACACCTCTTTTGCTCCCCGAAGGAGAGAGTAGTGACAACTATTGTGTGTCCAATTTTGTTAGTGTAGATGAACACGATGATTTTATTAGGTTATAATCAAATATTATTATTCATGATTATCATATGCTTTATATCATAATAGTGTACTTTTACATAGAAAGAACACTTAGTCACAATAATATTATTATGCATAGTAAATTTAAGTCGCCAAATATCAAATATTCTTTGCAAAACTAAATTAAGAAAAACATTTCGAGTGGTTAGTTTTCAGGGTACTGAAGTAATATTTGTACTGAACCAAGTTATTTGTGGGAATTTAATGAGAACAGTGGCAATGGTTCTCGGGTGGATCGACACTCAGGTTCGCAGCAATTCCAGTGTTTTGAACACACATGATTAGGGCTGGCCAATATACCTGAACTTAATAATTTGTGTAGGTTCTCCACGGTAAGGAAGAGAATCTAGAGTATTTCGAAAAAAAGGTCGAACTGACTTTTGCACCTCTAGTTAGACTGATGGTAAAGGAATTTAGGGGGAGAGAGTGTTAGCTACTCTCCCCCTCGCGGAGCAAAAGAGGTGTTTCCAGTGGCCCCGATTTCTACCTGCTCTACCTACCCCCTGAGCAAGATGTGTTTTGAAATGACCCTAAACCGCGGAGCAAAATACGTGCAGCCATAGAGAAAAAGTTGGTCACAGACGGGGGAGGTAAGGGAGAATTAGGGGTGAGGCTGCCAAACGGAGTCGGAGAACCAAGTTCCAAGAATCAGTTCAGTCGACCATTGCCAATCAATGATTAGTTTAAGCTGGGATTTCCTAGGAGCGGAACTTTTCGGCAGCGGAGCGCGGAACGCGGGGATTCTCCGGTCGTAGTTTCAGCTCAGCGGAATTCTATTTTCTTGACGCGGACTTTTTCGGCGACCGACTGCGGAATAACCTAGCTCATTGTGGTTGTGACAGTTGCGGGGATAACACCAAGGCTAATAAAACAAAATAATATGTTCTTAAACGTAGGTCTATATCAACGACGTACTGTGTTTAGTATTTTCAATATCTCTTCAACCAATTTTCCTTTAGCAATAATATGTAAAAGAACAGAAAAAAAGGTTATAATTTGTTTTTCAGTTTTAAACAATTGAGATTTTACTTTGGAAATACAATAAAACCAACTATTATTTAAACTAAAATAACAGTACATGACAAATGTTATGTTATTTGAAAAGTACGATTATTTTTGTAATTATTTAATTATCTGTTGGTAATTATACCTGGCCGTACTCCAGATAATTGGATGGTCTTGTATTAATTCAACTAGTTTCTCGCCATCTGACGCCCTAAATTTAGTCGAACTCATTCGTAACAACACAAAATCACAAGATACCAACATAACCTCAACACTATACCGCGGCGGAGAGCGGGTTCCTCTGCTCTTGGAGCGGACAAAGTTAATCCGCGGCGCAGATTACATGATGAGAAGAGGCCAGCGTTCTCCGCTCTCCGCGTTCCGCGTTCCGCTCTCCGCTACCGAAAAGTTCCGCGCCTAGGAAAACCCAGCTTTACAGTTATTAGTTCCCAATGTAAATTCAGTTGCTTATGGCAACGCTTAAACTGATATTATAACTATAACTTAGAAAATGCGAAGAAAGCGTAGGAAGCGATCGCAATATAATCTGATTATGTTTGATATAAAACATTTTCTGAGTATATCATTCGATATATTACATATTCTTATACATATTTGTTAACTCTTTTTTAAATCGTTTTACAATTTATCTGACTACTACCACTTACTTTATACTTAGCTTATCTTACTTTATTAGCGAGAGGTAATCAAACTTTATACTGAGTGTACAATTATCTTACAATCGACTTGTTTGTGATTTTAACACGCATTTATTTAATCAGGTAGAGTATTTTGTGGATGTTTCCGGATTGTTTTTGCTTTTAAATAAACTATGATAAAAACGAATTAAACTAAATACACCGTTGAAGTACAAAAATCACGCCAAATCCTTCAATCAATCAATATGCCTTCTTCCTTTCGAACAGTCACACTTTTTATGGAAACTTTTTAGTTTTAACCTTTTATTTGTGTAACCAATCATAGAGGCGACTTTTTGACAAATGGTGAGCACAAATGAATCTACGGAATGCACTTTCGTTTATTCAGCCCCTGAAGGACGAGTACATTGAAATCCCCTAGCAAGAGGTACTTTCAGAAATTACCATCTACTACTACAATTGGCAGATTTTTTCTTATAACACAAAGATAACTGTTTTATCTCAAACTCCAAAATGACACCTTCTGATCGTTGGTAAAAACCTATATTTGTAATTTGTGTACATTATATATATATATTTTTTACTTTCTCCCTCTATACATAGTATATGGAGAAAGTATTGTTTTCGTCAAAATTTTCGAATTTGAGTTGTTAGTGGAAATATTCGTTTTGGTGCTCCCTGAACCCAAAAAAGTGGTTTTTACGTGATGTCTGTCTGTGTGTGTGTGTGTGTGTCCGTGTGTGTGTGTGTGTGTGTGTGTGTGTCTGTGTGGATGTGTACAGAGCTAGAGCCCTATCCAATGGACCGATTTTTATGAAATTTGGTATGTAGGTACTAATCCACGATATCTCCAGGCGTTTTTTTCATTTTTTTGAATTTTTGATTCTTAAGGGTAATTATCCCCCAAAAATCGCCAAAAAACATGTAAAATCCAAATTTCTCAAAAACGGCTCTAACGATTTTGATTAAACTTTAGTGGTTTGTAGAGCTTTAGGTTTCCAACAAAATGACACCACCCGCATTTCTGGAAAAATTCGGGTTCAGAAGTTACAGGACTTAAAACATCCAAAATTCAGTTTTTTGATTTTTCAGGAAAAATCATAAGTGCTGCAAAAGATTAATATTCACCATTGAAAAGAGCTCAAAAAAATAAATAAATTAGTATTTTGAATTACTATTCTACGATTGCTAGTTGCGGAGAAAATTGAAATTTTCATTTAGCAGTAAACGCAGTACGTTGTCCAATGTTATTCTTATGGGGAATACATAAATTACTATTTCTCTCGTATTTACTGATCAATTTAATTAAAACTTGATATGCAGGTCAAGTTAGCATTGACCAATAGAGGATGTTCGAAATATGTTGCCCCTTAATAACCCTGGGGGGGACAAGGGGGCATTTCCCCTCTCAAAATCTCTTTGTTTAGCAACGGAATCTATAGTACTCCTAAAAAGGGATTTTGGTGAATATTTCTGAAAACAACTATTTTAGACAATTTTCAGTTCATTTATCTGTAGTTCATATTCTATATTTAGTAAATAAAAAATCTTTTTTTCATCAAAGTTTGGCTAAAAGGGAGAAAGTATGTGTCAGTTTCCTGATACCGTTTATTTTCAGATAAAAACCTCAACTACCCGTCACCATAGGCCTGTGCGGTGAACTAAAAAGAACTGTAGACAGCAAGGTAACGTAACGGCATTAGTCACATGGGCAAGCCAGAGGTGACCGCTCATGATCTTACAGGGGTCGGCTGGGACTGGGATCGAACCGGCCACGTGTTACTTGCTAGTCAGGACCTTTACCTCTGAGCTACCGGTGTAGCTCTGTGTCCGGTATATTAAATGCTATCATAATATATGCCGTTTTGGATTGAATTTCGCGAAAGAGCATGCTAGGGCTTGCAGGCACTGAGGTAAGTTTGGGTACGGTTCCAAGAACCTTCATGTTCCTCATGCTCATGTTTCCTTGAGCTCGAATGCAAGTGAAGCCATGTGTTGTGTGCGTGTGTGTTGTGTTATGTAGGAATGAGGGGGTGCGTGACTGGTAAGCATGCGTGCGTGCACAAAGTGGACGTCCCTTTGTGTGCAAGTATTATTCGAATTTCTCCTGTATTTTATCTTTTTTATTTGTAACAACAGACTATTGTCAATGCTACTTGTATAGTTAAATGACAAATACAAATTATTGATTCTTGATTAGCGATGGTAGGTGTACATTGGTGTCCCTGCGCGCTTGCGAATGATTTTATGACGTAAGCTTAGACCCGTGCGGGGATTATCCTTGTAATAACTATTCCTTTGCAACTTTTGTGCATCAGTTGTATACTTTTGTTTAGGATGAATAAATAATTGATTGATTTGATTCAATTTAAGCGAAATAACCTCAAAGTAATACAAAATTAAACTTAAGAACATTTCATTAATGCAAACCAGCAGATGGATAAGAAGCAGAGTAAGTAGGGTTACTGGCTATAAACTTGTATTGATCTTAATCTTTTACTGCTAATGGATAAGAATTAAAGGAAGGAGGGTTGCTGGCTATAAACTTAATTTGATCTTAATCTTTGACTGCTAATGGATAAGAAGCATAGGAAGTAGGGTTGCTGACTGTAAACTTGAATTAATATTAATCTTTGACTGCTAATGGATAAGAAGCATAGGAAGTGGGGTTGCTGGCTATAAACTTGTACTGATCTTAATCTTTGACTGCTAATGGATAAGAATCAGAGTAAGTAGGGTTGCTGGCTATAAACTTGTATTGATCTTAATCTTTGACAGCTAATGGATAAGAAGCTTAGGAAGTAGGGTTGCTGACTGTAAACTTGAATTAATATTAATCTTTGACTGCTACTGGATAAGAATCAGAGTAAGTAGGGTTGCTGGCTATAAAATTGAATTAATCTTTGACTGTTAATGGATAAGAAGAAAAGGAAGTAGGGTTGCTGGCTATAAACTTGTATTGATCTTAATCTTTGACTTTTTGTATCTTGTCAAGTAGGTTGCGTTTTAAAATTAACACCGTGTATATTTCATAATATTACAATGTAATACAGCTTATAATACAGCTGGGTAGGCGGGTACTCTGGTTTGCGGGATAAGGGACGTAATCGTATTACATTTACACTATTTGTTCGTGTGAGGAAGGTTATCAGCTTAGCCGAGCTCATATTGATCCACTAACTAAACAAACAAAAAATAGTTTTATGCAACACAAAGACATTTACAGACCCACGAAACATCTTCAACAGTTAAATTTGAATTGTATTACATCTTGCTTACAACGACGCTTGGAGCATGCGGAAAACATTACAACATAGTGTTTAACCCATTTAAAGAACATTCAAACGCGACAACGAACAAATAGATTATGTAACACTGCAAAGAAGCGAACGGAAGACCGGTACAAGACACTCTATGTTTCATGTAACGAGTGCGTCACGATCGCTTCTACGGCCTTGGGTCGAGCCACGAGCCACGACCGCGCAATCGCGCATGCACTTGTGTACACACGCAGGTGCAACCCCATAAACACCGAGGCCTATCACAACAGATTCCATACGAATGCCTCAAAGATATTTATTAGGTGCCGTACACATGTTACGTAAAGCACTTAAAGGGGGGTATGGCGTAGCGTTAACTGGGGGAGGGGGGGGGTTGGATCAACGTTACTCACACATATTAAACCTAAGAAGTGGCGCACTCCTGTATCTATTGATACTGTTATAAAACTTTCAAAATTGAAAAATGATCAAATTTATATCTAAATCAAGGTTACAGTTAGTTATATAAAAAATATTTCCGCCATACTACTTTAATAAGAGTAAAACTAAAAATAATTCATAACGTGTTTAGGTAAGTTCTGTATTGCTTTACATGTTTTGTGTTGTTTTAGAGTAAAATCATGACTTGATACAGTATTGCGCAATGCCACCCACATCTTTAACTTTTTAAGTTGTTTTGTATTTCTATTAGGTATAAATCAATTTGTTACGTTTTAGCTCAGATAGTTTATTTTCTTTTTAATGTTATTACTGTAGCAACATTCTTGTTTGTATGTACACATTTTGCTTTAAAAAAGTTTATTAACAAATGTTTTTAAAAGAAAGTCATTGAAAGTTTAATGATTCATTGAAATACATTCTCCAAATTGCTAATATAATGATGTTTATAAGGTTTAGGCTGTTTTAAATCCTACTACGATTGAAATACGTAACACATAAGGGGGGTGGATGGGTATGGGCGAAGCGTTATGGTGCGTTACATGTGGGAGGGGGGTCTGAAATGACGGAAAAATGCGTTACGTAATATATGTATGGCCCCTTAAATGTTAAAATCATAACTTCATTTGAAAAGTGCATTTTGGTGGTTAAAAAAGGTTTGAATCTTTTTGCACTATGTGGCTTTATATTTTTTAAATAGGCTTAGATGCACTAACGTTTGAAAGAGTATTAGTACCCTACCAGCAATATGAATCATCAACAAATTAATATTCACTTTCAATCGATACTATGAAGGCAGTTTAAAGTATCAAGACAAAAATGTGCCCATGCTCTTGTGTCTTGTGTGTAATGTTAATGTGTCACGGAGTCTGTCCTTGTCCTTGGCCGACCACACATGGGAAATAAAGTGTACACTTATTGTAAATTTTTAAATGTTTAATGTTTCTATATGTCAGTACAAGTTTGTGTTTAATGTTTAAATGTTTTGAACTCAAGACGATGACAGTATTTTATTCTGTGATACAGCAAGATTTGACAATGGGACAAAACTAGTCCCGAAACTAGTAATCATATAAACTAGTGGATTTATGACGGCAAAGTATGTAACCTTATTTTTTAAGACAAAAATGTGCCTACAATGTTCAACTTTTAACCAGCTGATATATCATCTTTCTTAATTTAACTGCATACAATTACGCAAAAAACAATATTAGTTAAAATAATAAAATCCTGTATTCTCAATTTAACCGATCGTAGTTAATACCAATTTAGCTTACCGTCAAACACTGTCTCGTACTACGGCCGTTATGTGGATCACAAACTATAACTTGCCATTATACTATTTGCACAACATTACTAAAACTTTATTTTCATTGCGTCGGCTCATATAAAAACTGTCTATAAAACGTACACAAATAAATATATGTTTTGTTTGTGTCGTTCGTGTTTTGCGTGTTTTATTGCAATTTGTTGGCAAATATATCTGATTTAATAAAACACGCGAAAGTAAAAGAATACGATGTTCAACAAGTTCTCAAATCACACTTGCAATAACGATTGCGACGATAAAATACCCCCGTAGCATCAAACCTGCGTACTCCGCGAATTTCCAATACAGATATATTTATCTTAATGTCCACTTAAAGCCACATACCAAGTTTCATCTATATACATTCATAAATAAATCATTTATGACATTTTAATTATTCTCCATAAGAATAACATGGCGTCTGAGGATGCAGGGTTGCTGAAGCAAGTTCACAAAAAATGTGTTTGTATGCAACTCTTTTTATAACTCCACATACCAAATTTTATTAATTTATGTTCATAATTAAGGGAGATAACATTCCACTTATTCTCCATAAGAATAACATGGCTGAGTACGCAGGTTGGCTGCTACGGGAACTATCGGCAAAAAATTGTTTTTAAATAAATAAATCTTTATTTTCTTTTTTCTACACACATAAATATTACAAAATTCACAAACAATAATCTTTCATATAAAAAAGTAAAACTAGGCTAACCCATTGAAACAAATTTTTGTGCAGAAAAAAATAAATAAATAGGGCCCCTAAGACACAATGTCCGTTTAGGGGTTCCTTTACAAAATAAAAAATATGCTTTTAAAGAGTTCAGGAGCTAACAAATACATGCATTGCGTTCTGTGTACAGGTTATTAACATGAAATACTGTGCTCTATGTAAGTATTGGAATTGTAAGTGTAATAACATAATAGAATAAACTTATAAATACGTATCATAATATTAGGCTACTAAACCAAACTCCAAATATCCAATTCTGCTAAAATAATTTTGTAGTATGCTTAACAAGACTAAACCACTATTTGTAATAAAACCTCAACATTTTCAAAACCCTTCAACCATTGCCTAACCTCTTTAATGAATTTCTTATGATTTACTAAAGTTTTAACATTATTTGGAAGTTTATTGTAAATTCTTGGAGCAATGAAATAATATGTGTGAGTGAAAAATGTTGAGTTTGGTTTCGGTACATAACAAAAACTCGCATTTCTCAACCTTAATTTATAATTATCCTCCTTATTAAATGATGAATTAATATGAAAAAACTTCAATACTTTATACAGGAAAAGTGATCTTACAGGAAATACATCTAGCTTTTGAAAACATGAAGAGGCGTCATACTTGGTTTTCCTACAAATTACTTTAACAAATAACTTTTGTAAGGTTAAAATAGATTTTAAATTGTTAAAATAAGTGCCCCCCCAAAATACTACGCCATATTCAAGTCTAGAACTTACCAGAGAAAAATTGTTGTGCAAATATCAATAGACCACAACAGTATGAAGCAATATACCAAGTTTCGTCAGGATAAGTTGATAAATAAGCAAGATCTACAATTTTTCTTATTCTCCAAAAGGATAACATTGGACAACGTACTGTGTTTAGCACTTTCAATATCTCTGCAAACCAATTAACATAGAACAATAATCAAAACACCAAATTGTTTGTTTTTTAAGCTGAATTTAATGGTAACAACTAAAATTGGATTTACTAAAATATTATATATAATAAACTAAAAAAAAACATTTCTGGGGTACAAAACCCCCCAAAATAACCCCTTTGGATAGAGCGATCTGGCTGGTTTCCTTAAAGTCGCATTCTTAGCAAAGCGACAAATTCCTTTGACACAACCACCATGGGGTTGTTTTGAGGATTTTTCTGCTTTCAATGGTAGGTGAGTTCCCGAATTGAAAAGAATGCGGTTTGGGTATACGTGTACGTGTATTGTTTTGTCTTGTCATTTTGTATTTAACGTTGTTATGTCTTAATCTATACATTTTTTCAAACCAAATATAAAAACAATCTGTCAACGTATTTTGAAACCGTGCCACTGTCTCATCAATACCTCATCAACACAATGCAAAGAATCCTTAAGCAGAAACAAACTATGTTAAGTGTTGCTTAAATATTTTCAATCTAGTTTTTCCAGGTAAGTTTTTTACCAATTACTACAACCAGTATAGTTTTATTAGACAAGTTTCAATTTTCCAATATTTAAAAAACTGTTTTTTCTCGTTCCTTTTTGTAAAATAACTAATATGTTTGACTTTGATTCATGGCCATCTAACCTGCGGTCGGGCCATTCGTACAGTGTGCGACCGTGTGCGCAAAACGACTAGGACCAAGAGAGATCCCAAGTGACCGCTTTGCGCAAAAGGACTTGTACCTTTGACAAATCCTTGACCGCTGTGCGCAACCGAGTATGCCCCGCTATAGTGGATAAGTACCCCAGTTTATAGTGTTAGGTCTTTCCTCTGAAAATAGTCCGGTCCGCCCCCGTGGATCAGTCCAAACAAAGGCTCAGTCTTTTATGACCTCGCCAATCATAAACGACTGAAATAACTCGAGGATAAGCATGCTATTTTATGAACACTACTTTGTAAGATTCTCATTTAATGATGTAAATACGTAATGTTTGGGACGACACTTAATCTCCAAAATAAATCAAGCAGTTTTTTGGAAGAAATATCGGTTCACGGATAGAAAAAAATTTTGATTGTGATTTTATCGAACATTTTGCAATAAGCGCTTACTTTAATCAATAACTATATGCACGACATTTCGCGGGTTGTTAACGAAAGAGTTCATCCGTGTTACGCAAAACGGCGAGTGGTTACGGCCGGGTATTGCCTCACAACTTGTGCTCAGAATTTCGCCGATAAACACTTTCAAAATCACTAAAGTACTTTACTTAAATTGCGCGTTTTATATATCATAACATGTTTCCTATTTGTGTAGACCATGCGTTACAAGTTAAAAAATAAAGGACGTTTAAACGTGGTCTATGATAACCTAATAAAATAACCTGTCGCAGCAAAACCAGGGACACAGCACAATTTTCACTAAATAAAGTACTACAAATTGTATTTCCTATGAAGTCAAAATATAGGTACAGTAGTCATTAGTTCCGTATTTGGTTGGATGAACTGCAACGTTCCCGCATGTTTAGTTTACTATACAATGTGGCCATTCATTCCATCATGAGGCATGGGATTTTACATGTTAAATTACGGTACACCTATAAGAAACACTGAAATAGACAAAGCTGAAATATACGAAAGCTGAAATTTGACATGTGTCTTAAATAATACATTAAACCCATGGATAAACCTTGTATTTTCTATGTGTTAATTTTTCTGGAGTCTTAGTTCGAATTTTTTTAAGGAAAAATCTCAACTCGGGTTATTTTTCGTTCGATTTTAATAAATTTTCAAATGGAAGGACTTTTTATATCGGAAATTAATTTGGTACTGTATAATCTCTGTTTACATAATTTTTAAGGTAACAGGGTCAAATATTTAAAAACAAAAATTGTATTTTCGTTTGAATAACATATAAACTTTATACAAAGGGGGAATTATACTCGATAAAAGAGTTTAAGCATTTTGAAGAGTATAAAGAAATACTATGTTTTGTAACAGTGTTTCTAGAGTGAAAACTGCCAAACACACCCGTCGTTCAGTGTTAAGGGTGCGCCGTACCTCCCTTCCACACGCTCAAGTAAGGGGTTTGCATCTCCCTCATTGTAGGCTAAATTGTTAACCAATTAAAAATAATTTGATGTTATTTAATTCAATAAATGTTCATATAGAGATCATACGATTTAAAAATCGTGATTTTAATTCAAAATAAGTGGTAGGCCATTAGTAATGTTCTCAAATTAAGCGTTTTTCTAAAGATTCCTAACGTATGGAGAAAAATTATTTTGGAGAAAAGGAACCGTATGATCCCTAGATTGGAATCTGAAAAGTGTGAAACTGCAAATAGTTTGGTACAAATCTGTAAAATAACAGTGCGATCGAGGAGAACAAAATGGTCTTCAAGCGTAAATATGCATGGCCCTGCTTGTTGGCGGCGCCGGCGCGGCGCTAAACAACAATGAATTCAATCTGGGTAGGGCGCACCCTTAAGGGAATCTTCATGCCAAAATAATATTTGCAAGCGGTAAACTGCGTTTGACGTTATCACTCTGCATAATGGCATAAAGGCAAAATGTTAGACCGCCGAGTTAAAATGGTCTCAGTTCGCTCGATCGATTAGAATTCGTAAAATATTGCGTTTCAGATAATCTCTGAAATCCCGACGGAAATTTGCAGTTCCATTAAGAGCTTGAAAAATAAATTAACAAATTCCACATACCATGACATGTCTCGATGAGTGCTAAACATATACAGTGAATAGTGTACGTGAATTGTACATTATTCAGGGTCAAACAAGGGATATTGTAAGTGAATTGTACATTATTCAGGGTCAAACAAGGGATATTGTAAGTAAATTGTGCTTTATTCAGGGTCAAACCAGGTATATTGTAAGTAAATTGTACATTATTCAGGGTCTAACAAGGGATATTTTAAGTAAATTGTGAATTATTCAGGGTCTAACCAGGTATGTTGTAAGTAAATTGTACATTAATCAGGGTCAAACAAGGGATATTGTAAGTAAATTGTACAATATTCAGGGTCAAACAAGGAATATTGTATGTAAATTGTGCATTATTCCGGGTCAAACTAGGTATATTTTAAGTAAATTGTACATTATTCTGTGTAAATTGCAAATAACAAATTACATCTAACGCAATGCGGTTTCTCCGTGAAATGCAACACTTCCCTGATTATACAACCTCCTCGGTCTGAGCTCATGAAAAGCAATTGTGCCTGCGTATGAACCACTACTGGATTCTACTGGAGACGGTGTGCCGGTGCGGGTGTGCACTGACACTGACACAACTGAGGTGAATACAAGGAAATTCTGCCAGTAAACTGCATATATAAATATACCCTAGTGTTATGCAGCCATATACCGAGTTTTATCAATACGTTCATAACTATAAGCGAGATAAAATTTATAATTATTCTCCATGAGAATATAAACATCGGACAAGGTTTAACACATTCAATACTTTAGTAACCGATTAACGTAGAACAATAATTTACAATATTGAACTGTTTAAACTGTTAAGCTAGATCCATCGGTGCAACAAATTTGCCTTTTTACATAAAATAAACCTCCATTTTCACGTTAGAAACCCCCAACTCCCATCCTTTATTATATAGTGCGATACTTATGGTTTTCTAAACTAAAGTTATACATGATGTTTTACACGTTTGCACCAAATTCCATCACGATCGCACAATTTTACTGAAAATTATCGCCCTTGTGGATACACGTACACACATATATCATCGGTTTAATATAATAATGGCATACATGGAAACAGCAATGTAATTACAGTATCTACTAATTATCCACAGGAAGTGGTATAGATGGGACTAAAGTCGAGGAGGGGATCAATGCACAAGCGAGTATAACTGTAGTGCCAATTAAGCGGTGGAAGTTCCAACGTTAACCGGCATCTAGTAGTTAAAACTTTGGCGTGAAATTGGCACTGAGGCAAACATTTTGAGGGCGGAGGGGCATCGTCCTGGTATTGACAAACTCGCTGGAAACATGTCCTTCCATGTCTTGATCACTCTGGTCAGAGGTCTGGCCTCTCAGCACAGGGAGAGGGTGCGAGTTACAGAAGAAGAAAGAAACATTCGAAATGGCATTCGCGTAAGCGAGCTGATAGTGCCAAACGCATTTTACGTAAGTGGCATTTTACAACGCACTTGCGGAGGAGTGAGATGTAACGCTCAAATTTTAAATATTATTATATACTGTATGTAAATGCACTATACAGTAATATTATTTTAATTATCATTTACAACGCTGTTTTAGTATTATAGCGAACAATTATGACAATATAATGCGTAGTATCAAAGAGAAGAAGTACTTTTTATAGTCTTTACTATTTAAGCATCTTATTTTTTAAGGGTTTGTTACCGAATCAGTATTTTGTCACATGAAAGGAGGCATTTTATTGTTCCTTGTATTACAACATATTATATATAAAAAGTATAACAGATTGGTTTTAAAAGCTTTCTAATTAAAATTGGTGTCAATTATAATTTGTGCGTTTTAAAGTTTACAATTCTTGTTAACGCATCTCAAAAAAAAGGGGGGGGGCTGCTGAAGCGTTACAGTGCGTTGTATGGGGGCGGCGTTTGAAATGATGGAAACGTGTTTTAGGTACTAATTGTATAGCCCTTATTTATGACTGATAGGCCTGTCATTATTGACGAATATCCGAGTGTGATACTGTATTAGGCTATTACGATTGTTTTGCATAGTAGTATTTCTGTATTTAAACCTGTTTATTTCAAGTGTTTTATTTGACATCATCGATGCTAAGGTGGACATCAAACAAACATAATGTATATTTTTTTTATTTATTAACTTTGGAATTGTCTGAATATTCAAGAAAACTAATAATAAACATTAGTTAAATTGTTTGAATTTATACGTTTATTTTTCAATTAGCAGCTCTTTCGTATTCTTGTTTCTGATTTGTTTATTTCAGATGTTGATATTAATTTAATTGTTTTACCAATTTTTTATATTTATTCTCTGGAATTAAACTATATGTTAGTAAAATCAAACAATTTAGTATTTTGAATTACTGTTTTTTAGATGTTATGATGCTAGACACAGTAAATGTTTTTTTTTGTGGAAATTAAGTCGGACATAAATAAGTGGAGTTATGTTCAGGATCCGGTCTACCCTACGGAAAAATCTGCGCTGCTGCGTGAAAACATATTGTTAAGATAGGAAAATGGAGCGTTGCGGAGGTCCGCAGGATCCTTGTTTGCGGATATCTATGATGCAGTCAGTAATTATGTTTATCAACATACAGTAAACGGGATTTGACAGAAGAAAGTTAATTCTACTCATGCTCTTTTTTTAAATTTCAAAATAATGTTTCTGTCTTAAATTGTTGTAGTTTGAAAAAGCTAATTTTTGTACATTTACAAAGGCTTGTAAATCCAATTTTTAAAAAAATTTAAAGTAATAAGGTACATTTGTTGGTAATATTTTCCTCTTTAACATTATACTTTAACTTTAATTAAAGGGTTTATATAGCAGCTGTAAAGATGGATACTGCAAACCCTTTCCTAGCGCTGCGAGGAAGGGGTAGACCGGAGCCAAAAATGCGCGACGTGATTCTGGGCGCCGGCGCGGGCTGGCCCCCCAGCCCCCATAATATTCTTTGGTTGCCAGTAGAGTGAAAACCATAATATAAGCCATGAATTCTTCAACACTTATGAATAATGGCAGAATATCTAACTAATGACGAAGTCTGTAGTTATGATATTAATTTTATGTTAATAGTAGTGAATATTTGAGGATAGCAATGTTTCGGTAATTATTACTGAGGTTACCAAGAATTTGGAAAAATAAAATTATTAAATGATTATTAAAGGAGAACCTGGGGGCCGAGCTTTGCTCGTGGGAAGGTCAAGAGCATATTTCACCACTTCCCCCTACTGATAATCAGATTTGTATAACTCATTTGCCTCTTTTCTACATTTTTAAGGTCACTCCAGTTGTTATTTGTAGCTCAATGTCCCTTTGATTTATTTTACTTCTCTATATATGTAATCTTAACTCAAATCTTTTAATCTCTGCTCTCAGGAAACCACATGTTAATAATCATAAACAACACGAGTATTACTTTGACAGTTCCCCGGTTGATTATGAACAGCTGTTACAATTCTTTTGTTTTGATTTGAAACTCCATAAGCCCAATGTTAATTTTGTTAACTTTTCATTTTATTTTTTTTTCATTATTGGATTTTTCCTGGGGATGAGGCCTGTCTAGAACTTATTTTTATCCCAGAAATTAGTTATTTCGAACATTTGAAGGAAATCGTTGGAGCCGTTTTTGAGATCAGTCTCGCAAGCAGGCAAGCAAGCAAGCAAACCTTGCTCATATTAGAGTATAGGATTCAATGGCAAAATACACTTGTTAAAATCATAATTAAAATATAATATATTATGTGGCCCCTGAGAATAAATATCCTACAACACACTGTGCGGACTGCGGATGGGGGTAACCGACAGCAGACTATCCTTCACATCGGGATGTCCTCAGTTCTACAACTGATTGTACCTCCGTTCCAACTGGTTTACGCCCCTCGCCCCTCGCGGTCGCATACCACGATTACGGGATGTTGCCTGCTGCCTGAAGATTCGTATTAAGATCAAATAAAGATATTACTGTATCACAACATTTATTAAAGGTAATGTATTGAACTGGTGAGCATGTTAGTGCTGTCTGGTTTTGTTTTCGTATTTTATTTTTTCAGTATAACAAATTATTTATTTAACGCATTTATTTAACTGTATATCTGCGTAGAACTGTAGTCTGCGTGATCATATATATCAACATAATCTAGAATTAAACCACTTTCTTTTTGAGATAAACAAATACAGTATCTTTATTATGTGCTCATTCAAAAACATATAGTACTTATTTAAAATCCAGACGTTAAAATAATCTGCAACCATCAATTTCGACGGTATTTATCTTGTCTGTGTGATTCGATGATTGGACAAAGAGTATAAGAAAATCCCCTGCATAAAGTCTGCGTGAACATATATATCAACATAATCTAGAACTAAACAAATTTCTTTATTCTTCATTTTAAACAACTTTCTTTATTATTCATTCTGTGTAAACTTACTAAATATTGAATTAACATATGTATTCGTCAGATCAAATAATACGACTGTCCAATGATTCCCGTGAAAATGATAAGGCCAATGAGACCAGAATGCCTAGGGATATACTAAGTTTTAACTGCTGACGTCATATCTGGGCGCAATATATATCGTTCAAATCAAAATACAATTAAATAAATCGGTGGGATGAAACGATCAGACAGACTGTATTTTTAATCATATAATTTTTAAATATATAAAATAAAAAATAAATAAATATTAAACACTCCCCTAAATCGTATTTGAGTGATGAAAATTAGTATCAGACCTAGAACGGGTTAATAAATTAAATTTGCAATTGCTTTTTAAATCGCTTATCATACATAGATTTTAAAATATTAAATTTATTGTAGATATATCCCACATAATTTAAAAATAATGTTATACAAATGGTGCTTATAAAGACGCTTAATATCGATAAGCAGTTTATATTGGTTATGGACTCATTGTATCCCCCCGTCGACATCAACGGGGGGATGAATGTATTCCGTTCCAATACTCACGCTTTATGTTGACAATTGAAGTCATATACGTCCCACACACACAGCACGTCGTACGACTTTACAAATTTACGTTTACAATAAAATGGGATGTTATATTTAATTTTTAATCAATATTGGAAAGAAGAAAATCTTGGTAAATTTCACTAGAACTATGTTTAAAAATCGTTAAAATAACTGGAAATTTATTAAGATCAATATTTTTACCAAAACACTTCATTTGAGTATATGGTTGATTTACAGTTTTCCAAAGTTCTAAGTATTTTGAGGAAATTTACTAAAATAAGAGTCACGATTATTTCGGGACCAAGTTGACGGAGCCATGACAATTTCACAAGTAAAATTGCATGTTTCATTCATTGTAACATCTACCTAAGTTAACAAAATACACCATAATATATATACGAACAAAAGAGATACATCGGCACTAGGTTCCGCATGTGATCACATCCACCGCCTCAGTCGGTGGGGGGGGGAGGCAATAGGGGTAGCAGTTTCCTCTAAAGCCCCACACAAGTGCTCGTTTGTGCATCTTTTGTCTTCTTTACGTAGCTATCGCTAAAGGTAACGTTTAAAACTTTTGTTACCAAACGCATAAGGTAACACGAATGCGTTCCGAGTGCATTACATACACGTTTAAGCACGTATTTTTGAAGAAGCAGTTTGTTTGCCGTTTAATCGTATTTTTTTAGCGAATTTCCCCTATAGGGAAGAAGCTATTACCGTAGGTATCATTGTAAGACTTAAGCCCGAGACCATGATAACTTTTCATTTTGAGGTCCCCAGAAGCCAAAAACAATATTCGTTCAAATTTTTATATATGTATATATATATGTGTGTGTGTGTGTGTCCGTAAGCACGATAACTCTCGTAAAAGAGGTCCGATCTTAATGAAATTTGGTACAAATGTGTAAAGTACCATTTATTTGAACGAGTTCGAAAACCAGATGAATCGCACCATCCGAAGGGGGGTTTTTGGGGGGTTTTGTACCCCAAAAATGTGTTTTTTGGGGTTTTCACATGTAATTTTAATTTAAATCAAATTTTAATTTATACCATTGAATTCAGCTTAAAAAAACAAACAATTTGGTATTTTGATCATTGCTCTACGTCAATTGGTTACCGAGATATTGAAAGTGCTAAACACAGTACGTTGTCTAATGTTATTCTTATGGAGAAAAAGGAAAATTGTATATCTCGCTTATTTATGAACATAAACTGGCGAAATTTGGTATATGGCTTGATCTGATTGTGGTTTATTGTTGTTTGCACAAAAAAACAATTTTTCGCCTATGGTTCCTGTAGCAGCAAACCTAGGTACTTGGTCCCCATGTTATACTTATGGAAAATACCTAAAATGTTATATATCGCTTATTTATGAATGTATATGGATGAAACTTGGTATGTGACTTCACTAAGATGAGTTCTATTGATATTTGCATAAAAACCCATTATTTTGTATGCCTTGTTGCAGCAAACCTGCATACTCATCCCCAATGTTATTCTTATGGAGAATAATTAATATTTAAATATTGCTTGTTAGTGAATTTCCTTTGGAAAGTGAACTATTAGCATGACCTGCACGGTGAAACTTAAGCCCGGGACCACCATAGAAGTTCCTAACGTGACCCCCTGAACACGTTTTTGGGGGTCGTTCAAAATTTTATATATATATATATGTGTATATATATATATATATATATATATAGACATATATATATATATATATGTGTATGCACTCTAGCGGTCGCATTTTTTGTCCGATTTACTTCAAATTTGGTAGGGACGTTCCTTTCTATAACCTGTTGGACAAGTTCGTTGGGCAAAACAATCGGAAAACTCTAAACCCATTTTTTGGGGATTAATCTTTCAAATTTTGAGTTTTTGGGCCCAAAAAGGGTCAGAAAAGCCCCAGATGTAAAATTAATGCATGTTAAAAGATGGGAATTAGAAAGGCGAAAGTATTAAGCCCTCTCCCGTCATTCTAGCATAAATATTTACCGAGTTATTAAAGAAAATGTGTATCGGGTAAACACAGTACGTTGTCTTATGGGGGTTTTACACTAGAAAAGCCTGTTATTCCTTTGTTAGAGTACTTTTATTATCCCCAGCAACCTCACGCCTACTTTCAAGCCTGTCTGGACCTTCTCCTAACCTTATAATGCGTAAAATTGTAGTCCCAGCTTTGCAAGTAAATGAAACCAGGAGTATCAAAACAGCCAAAAAATCACTATTTTCATATTTCAATAAAAATTGGAATAAATGTATGTTATTACACTGATTTGGAGTTTAAAAAGTTTATATGTGGAAATTCACTTCCCTCACGTCAGCGTGCTGCGTGCGAACTCGTTTGTGAATACATTTCTTATTAATCCTGTTAAGTGTTTTAATGTGTTATGTTATATTCGCTGAGTACGCAGGTTTGCTGCGACGGGGGTATTTTTAGTTTGTAGCAGGTTTGTGTAGTCTTTGTTTTGGTTAACAATTCGACTCATCATAATTCATATTCTACAATAGCAATAGCTAACCCAAGAAAAAATGCCTCAAACTACACTAAAACTCCTCCGGTGCTGGACTGGCATTGTTACTTTTAAGTTTAAGTAATATTTTACATTCTAAAATATTTTTACAAGTACATAAGCCTAAATGGAAAGAACCCCTATATTTATTTTACTCCGCTAAGATCGTGAATCCACGTCCACAATACATTTTGCAGGGTAATTGTTATAAGGATCGCCCAATGGTCGAAATATGACCAAACATTATTATACAAATATTTACCGTTTGAGTGAATGTTTTGCAATCCTGCATGAGGTGAAACAAACCATGTGAACCGGTGTCATGGTGCTAAACTTCATGAATAACTAAATCAATTAGTTTATCATCCAGTGAGTCCGGTTGCTATCTCTCCCCCTCTCTCTTTCTCTATATATCTCTCTGGAATACAAAAGTAGCTTTTTATAATAACGTTATAAATATTTATTCTTGCCTTCGATAACCATATACCGGTATCTGCACAGAATAATTAAAAAAGGAACAAAATACTGTATCAATACATCCCCCTATTCTGATGCTGATGGATACATGTGATTGATGGTGCTGATGATCATAAACTCGACCATGTTTCTGACAAAACAGTTAGACATGTTATTGTTTTTTTTTCTTCAACTAAATTGAATTATGACGTATTTATATTTCATATTATTTACCCCTTGACTGATAAGTATAAAGACAACTTGTGTTCCGTTGTAGTTTAAAATCCAGTAAAGCCGTTTAAATTTGTTAATGTGGTATTAAAATAGATAAAAAAGGGCTTTGCCATTCCAGTAGCATTCTTATTCACATATACCTAAAACATATATTCTTGATGTTGAGCTCATCATTTGTTATTAGATCAGCAGCTGTCAAAAATCAAGTCAATAATTGATTACTATACTTCCAAAAGATTTACACTGCAACTTCGAATACCTGTGGGGCGCAGCAACGAGGACCGAAGTAAATTATAAGGGACTTTTGCAAATCTATACGGCAATACCTTTGTAACGGTATGAGTGCATTTCTCTTACGGCGCACACACGCTGAGAAGAGCGCCTACCACAATTTGTTTGCCTGCCTATTAATGTAATGATTTATTTTTATTTTAAAACTTACAATCTATCCGGTTTAACATTTCCATGACAGCCTTCTAATGTTCACTATGGCTTAAGAGGGCGTTGGAGAGCGGCTATGTTGGATTTTACCTCCATAAGAACAATGTTAACCTTAAAACCATATATTTCGCTTATTTATCAACATACGATTATGAAAGATGTCTCAAATTAAAGGTATTTTGAAGACGCAGGTGGTTTGCTCGCTATTTTCTAAATAAAATAATTCATTTCCAAAAATATAGTAATTTAAAGTCTATATTGTTATACATATTTTGTAGTTTTTCCAAGTCATTAAAAAATAAAACTCCCAGCAAACACTAATCAACACTTTATAAAGATTCAAACAAAATTTATTCCAAATCAAGAGGTCAAACAGTAACAAAAAAATATGCTTTTCAGTAAAGACATGTTTTGTGCGTCTTAACATTGGAATAGCCCGTGGCGCTAGGGTCAGCGACGATATTTATTCTGACTCCAACGTCCTCTTAAATACGGCGTGTTCCCCGAGCAAAGAGTACAGCTAGTACGTTATACCAATGACTACATATACAATTGTATATGTAGTCATTGGTTATACTAACACTGTAAGACAGCAATAGTGGCGTAGTTAGACCTTTGTCAAGGGGGGGATATCTCATTAGGGAATACAAAACAAAAACTGTGTTCGTGACTAGCGCGGATACCGGTATACAAAGTTGAAGACATCATTGACGTGTCCCTTACATTCATAATTATTGATATAAGCCTACACATCCAAGACATAAACCATTGATACAAAGTAATCAGTATTCGTAATAGGTCTAAAATGTACTTGTATCAGTTGTAATCAGTACTGGAAAGCTGGAAAGTAATCGTTAAGCTTGAGTTGCCAAGTCATCAGATTTCCCAAGAGATTACCGGATTTTTAAGATAAAAATATAACTCCGGGAATTTCCTTGAAAAATTCTAAATCTCCTCTTTTTGAAATTGTTCCCAAAAATGCGTTCAACAGCACACATTTTTTGTTGAAATCCTATCTGTGTACGAAATGTATTTACGTTTGCAACTTCATCGTCATGCAACGATTGCCAAATAAGCTAAACCCTTGTTTCCCTGTTCACTCTAACCTCTATTATTTGTTACTCTTTGGCTTTATTTCGTCGGGAAATATCGTTGACTTTTACATATATTTGCGGTTATAGAACGCTGAAAATCAGTATGAAGATGTATGGCTCCCTGCAGTTAATTAAATTGCACATGTGCAGCTAAGCACATCACTAAGACCGTCTAGACGTCAAGGTCAAGGTCAGCTGCGCTAGTTGACGAACTGGCTGCTAGGGGGTGAGGGTAGACTGTTCTGTGACTCACGTCCCAAATACGCAATGCGTAAATACCGTGCCGTGTGCCGGTGCAGTTCATTTGCTACTATTTATTGTACGCGAACAATATTTGTAATATATAAATAAGATATTTTAGAGATATTGCAGACATATTTTTTTTTGTTTTTCAGTAACATAATTTATTTTTAATCAAAAGGCATAAGCTTGATTTCAGGAGGATATAAATTTTTATTTTTCCAGGTTTCAAGGGGGGGGATATATCCCCCTGATCCCCCCCCCACCCCGTACCTACGCCACTGAACAGCAACACATCGGTAACCTGTACATGTACACCGGTTGATCATTGATTCTAAGTGTTCAAATGTTTATAATTGATTATAACCCGAATGTTCAGACAGCAGTCGGCAGGCAATGCCCCCTCTGTTACTCCTCGGTACGCGGTAGTGACACACAGAATCACGAAGGGTCCTACACTTTTAACATAACTATACTGGAAGAAATGGTCTACAGCTTTTAAACGAATCACATTTAAACATGTTGTCGTTTAGAATAGTTATAACATAAAAACTAAAATCTCCTGTGAACTTTTGTTAATTTATTGTTTACGCTGGAACCACTGACTATAGATGCTGAAGATACTTCAGTATCTATTCAATGCTATTAGCCTTTTAAAAAAGGTGCTATCGCAGGAAACGTCTTCTATTGATACCAAATGTTTGTGAGCTTCAAAGAGTAATCGAGTAAAATCTGCCACTTACAATTTTAGAAATCCTTATTTATAGCGTTGAGATTTTTGTTGTAGTTTTATTGTGTGTGTAATGGGCTGTTTGACGAGGACGTTTTAATATTACTTCAAATGACTTCCTCAAGGATCAATCTTGGTGCGTTACGTCTTCCTGCTAAAAAATCTAGACGGATCCCCTTTAAATCATCATGCTATATAACACATATACACCATGTATGACAAACTCTAGTTGATATACGACTTTAAATAAATCATTCATATAAACAAAACACTTTGAATCGATAAAAAACCCATAACTTCTCACCTGAACATAACTCTATACGTACTGTATTTGGTATAGTTGTTAAATCATTCTTTTTAAATAAATGTATTTTAAATTCGCTATACCGAGCATAGTACTAATCAGATTGTAACTGTATGAAAGGTAATTAATAAAAATCATCGCACCCCCCCCCACCCATCAAACCCTTGGGGGGAGCTAGTGTATTTAAAAAAAGGTGGGCGTGTGCATCCCCATGGAAAGAATCCACAATGGCCAGGCACACGGGAAAAACAATTTTGTTTTAGATATTCACACACTTATTGTAGTTAGAGTCAGAAGTCCCGTTTTGCATTTTTGTCCGTAAATTCACAAGCATTTCTTACCGTAACTACGTGAGCTTTTCTGCTCCTATAAGTAAGCAAATCTGTTCACAAGTTATTTCACGAAGTAGTGTTTCTGCCGCTAACAATTGTTTCTTTTCACAAGTAAACAATTATATCACCAAGTGCCCTCTCTGACGGTGAGAAACATTACTACGCCAATTAGCGTTTCTATCGCCAAGTAACGTTTTTATCGCCCGGGAACGTTTCTATCGCTCGGTAACGTTTCTATCGCCCGGTAACGTTTCTATCGCCAAGTAACGCCCAGTAACGTTTCTATCGCCAAGTAACGTTTCTATTGCACGGTTACGTTTCTATCGCCCAGTAACGTTTCTATCGCCCAGTAACGTTTCTATCGCCAAGTAACTTTTCTATCGCCCGGTAACGTTCCTATCGCCCGGTAACGATTCTATCACCAAGAAACGTTTCTATCGCCCGGGGACGTTTCTATCACCAAGTGACGTTTCTATCGCCAAGTAACTTGTCTATCGCCAAATGAGGTTTCTATCGCCCAGTAACGTTTCTATCGCCAAGTAACGTTTTTATCACCCAGTAACGTTTATATCGCCAAGTAACGTTTCTATTGCACGGTTACGTTTCGTTTCTATCGCCCGGTAAAGTTGTTATCGCCAAGTAACGTTTCTATCGCACGGTTACGATTCTATCGCCCAGTAACGTTTTTATCGTCAATCGACGTTTCTATCGCCCGGTAACGCTTATATCGCCCAGTAACGTTTCTATCGCCCGGTAACGATCCTATCGCCCGCTAACGTATTTATCGCCCAATAACGTTTATATCGCCCAATAACGTTTCTATCGCCAAGTAACATTTTTATCACCCAGTAACGTTTATATCGCCAAGTAACGTTTCTATTGCACGGTTACGTTTCGTTTCTATCGCCCGGTAAAGTGTCTATCGCCAAGTAACGTTTCTATCGCACGGTTACGATTCTATCGCCCGGTAACGTTTTTATCGTCAATCGACGTTTCTATCGCCCGGTAACGCTTATATCGCCCAGTAACGTTTCTATCGCCAAGTAACGTGTCTCTATCACCCGGCAACGTTTCATCGCCCGATAACGTTTCCATCACCCGGTAACGTTTCTATCGCCCGGTAACGTGTCTATCGCCCGGTAACGTGTCTATCGCCCGGTAACGTTTCTATCGCCCGGTAACGTTTCTATCACACAGTAACGTTTCTATCGCCCGGTAACGTTTCTATCGCCCGGTAACGTTTCTATCACACAGTAACGTTTCTATCGCCCGGTAACGTTTCTATCACACAGTAACGTTTCTATCGCCCAATAACGTTTCTATCGCCCAATAACGTTTCTATCGCCAAGTAACGTTTTTATCACCCAGTAACGTTTATATCGCCAAGTAACGTTTCTATTGCACGGTTACGTTTCGTTTCTATCGCCCGGTAAAGTGTCTATCGCCAAGTAACGTTTCTATCGCACGGTTACGATTCTATCGCCCGGTAACTTTTTTATCGTCAATCGACGTTTCTATCGCCCGGTAACGCTTATATCGCCCAGTAACGTTTCTATCGCCAAGTAACGTGTCTCTATCACCCAGTAATGTTTCTTTCGCCCGGTAACGTTTCGATCACCCAGTAACGTTTCTATCACCCGGTAACATTTCATCGCCCGATAACGTTTACATCACCCGGTAACGTTTCTATCGCCCGATAACGTGTCTATCAACCGGTAACGCGTCTATCGCCCGGTAACGTTTCTATCGCCCGGTAACGTTTCTATCGCCCGGTAACGTTTCTATCACACAGTAACGTTTCTATCGCCCGGTAACGTTTCTATCACACAGTAACGTTTCTATCGCCAAGTAACGTTTCTCTCGGAAATCAGCGTTTATATCGCCGAGGGACCACTACCGGACACAGACCGGTATATAGGAACGCCGCGCACGATTGCGACGCGTCGATGTTTCCTCGTTGGAAGCAGATTCAGAACGATATAGGAGAATGACGTAGGTACTAATGTGCCCCACTGATCCTGCAGTCCAGAGTGACGTCTAGCGAATGTCATTATACCACTTTCACTACGCCGTTCAAGTGTTGTGGTTGTGGAATTGTGTTAAATAGCTAAAGAACCGAAATTGTAGCTCAATCGAGAATAGATAGAGTTACAGTGCGTTGCACGAGTGAATATCCTGGCCATAATACTAGTGTTAATTTTACCATTAGGCTTATGGACGACTCGGTTTTTCACCCGTGCAACGTAGGTATGCACTCTTTCACACTAAAGGAAATGTACTTAAACATCGTTAAGATCTATTACGCATGAACATATGTTTTCAATTACGGTCAGGTTGCAAAATAGTGAACATTAATCGATTAGTGTTAATTGTAGCCGAATAAGTCCTGTATTTATTTATTTTTGAAGAATTTTAGGGTAAACCGGTTACAGTGCTCATGAACGGTCATATGAATCATTTTCCTTAACGTAGTATTACACAATTTTAAGTTTCATTAAATCGGCTTAAAGGCTGTACTTGTTTGTTTACAGCACTGCCTTGACTGAATGAGCTACTTTACTAATAGACAACTCGGACTCTACAGGACTCCTGCTGTGACAAAACATCATATCTCGAGTCGTCTAAGAGCAGAATACACAAGCAAAAACAGGAAAACGTCGAGTTTCTAGGAATACCGTTTTCCCCGTTGAAATGCAATTTGCAAGTTAAAACTGAGGATTAGAATTATCTGCTAGGATGGACGGAGGAAGAAGCTGCAACCGTCTGTCACTGGCTCGGTCATGAATGATTCAAGTGGAATGCCATTATTTAGCACCTAAATCATACTTTAACAAATTAGTATCCCTCGCATATATTATTACAATTTCATTCAAGAATTAGACTTATGAAGGTTCGGTCAGTTTGTAAGATGATCATAATACTTATACCGTTAGATAGAGCTTATATAGCTATAATCGTGACCTGTTTTAAAATTTAGTACCTCAAAAGAGTAATGAAACATAATTTAAACAGTTTGCCATCAAGCTTGCATTTAAGTCGACTAAATTAAATAACCCTGGTCTGTGAGAGGTTCTATTATTCTAAACAGTGGAACCAATGACTACATAAATTGGTGTAACTAAATGGTACGAAACGGGTTCTAAATAATGGAACACGGTCGGCCCAGCGCCATTGACGTACCTGCTGCTGTTGCTGTCGTAATTTACTGAGCGCTTCTACGTAGAGGAAGGCTCATCGCGAATGGGCATTACTTATTAGTGCAATATGTCCAAAAGGGATACTCAAATCGAATAAAAACCGTCCGGTCCTATTTCTGAAAAATATGCTTGATTTTATTATTTGTCAATGTAATAAAGCTTAAGTTCAGAAATAACAGGACCGTGAGGTTGGTTAAGAACAGAACAATTAGAGACAAGTCCATTCACGTTATGGTCAAGCGTCAGTCCTTCTACTGGGAAAGGGTAAAATATAAATTAAATAGGCAAGACACTATTTTCAGTGAGAGTATTAAAGAAACAAACAAACATTAGCCGGCATTCATTGCCTGGATCATTTCATTTCAGGTGCCAGAAACTTAAAAGCGTTTAAGGGGTTGAGATTCAAATGTTTACATTATAATTCAACTAATCGCTGAAAAAGGCAAGGTTTTAAAAAATATTTACATAACGAGTGCAATACTGGCAAGAAGGCTTCTTGGTGTCCATTGCAGGCAGAGCAGACGATAACGTAACTCCTTCTCCACTCGCTTTCTAGAAACCAAACATCTCATCGTAAGCCCCGAGTCCTGAGCTACTTCAGGTAATTTCACCCGTTTAGGAACATGCAATTCGCAAAAAGACATCAAATCGTTGTAGACTAGATGGCACGGCACAAGATCATTCATTAGGATCGAGAGTAAAGAACCGTTTTAACCGTCTATTCCTGTAGACCTGTCAGCACATTTCGGCTCGACGTATCCTCAACTTAACCGCCTGATGACAAGTCTTGTCTGTTTAGTACCAAGTGGCATTCTCTGCGGCCGAGCTTGGCCTACTGACTGTCTCGAGGACAATGGCCGCGACAGTCTGTACGGTGAACTTACAATTAAGGAAAGGAGTTCCGACAAACCAGCATGGCGAGATCTACTGCATACTGCATTTAATACAAAATACCCCCGTCGCAGCAAACCTGCATACTCAGCGAATTTCCAATGGATATATAACATAACACATTAACACTTAACGGGATTCATAAGAAATATATTCACAAACAAGCGATATTAAAAATATTAATTATTCTCCATAAGAATAACATTGGGGATGAGTACGCAGGTTTGCTGCAACAAGGAACACAAAATAATGGGTTTTTATGCAAATATCATTAGAACTCATCTAAGTAAAGTCACATACCAAGTTTCATCCATATACATTCATAAATAACTGATATATAACATTTTAAGTATTTTCCATAAGAATAACATGGGGACCAAGTACCTAGGTTTGCTGCTACAGGAACCATAGGCGAAAAATTTTTTTGTGCAAACAACAATAAACCACAACCAGATCAAGCCATATACCAAATTTCGCCAGTTTATGTTCATAAATAAGCGAGATATACAATTTTTCTTTTTTTCCATAAGAATAACATTAGACAACGTACTGTGTTTAGCACTTTCAATATCTCGGTAACCAATTAAGGATGAGAAATGATCAAAATACCAAATTGTTTGTTTTTTTAAGCTGAATTTAATTGTATAAATTAAAATTTGATTTAAATTAAAATTACATGTGAAAACCCCAAAAAACACATTTTTGGGGTACAAAACCCCCCCAAAAACCCCCCTTCGGATAGTGTGATTCGTCTGGTTTTCGAACTCGTTCAAATAAATGGTACTTTACACATTTGTACCAAATTTCATTAAGATCGGACCTTTTTTACAAGAGTTATCGTGCTTACGGACACACACACACACACACACACACACACACACACACACACACACACACACACACACATATATATATATATATATATATACATATATAAAAATTTGAACGAATGGTGTTTTTGGCATCTGGGGACCTCAAAATGAAAAGTTATCATGGTCTCGGGCTTAAGTCTTACCATGAGACCTACGGTAATAGCTTCTTCCCTATAGGAGAAATTCGCTAAAAGTAAATTTTTACCGAGTAAATTATTGCCCAAGAGCCGGTAAGGATGTATTTACTCCATACAACGAGTGCAATACTTTCGAGGATCTATTTTATTTATATATGAAAATAGCATCTCAGAAAAGTGAGCCTTGCAAAATCCTATAGTGGTGCATGGAGAACCAGGTGATGACGTCATCAATATGGCTATCAGTTTGTTATGAATTTGCTCCATTTGGATTGCCTAAGCTCCTCAACGGTTAATGCTAGAGAGCTGAAATTCGTATTATAATATTTAGAGAGAGATGACAAATACTTGTCACTACACACGGTTTACAAACTCCTTTTTAGCGAATTTCCCCTATAGGGGAGGAAGCTATTACCGTAGGTGGCATGGTAAGACTTAGGCTCGAGACCATGACAAATTTTCGTTTTGAGGTCTCCAGATGCCAAAAACACTATTCGTTCAAATTTTTATATATATATATATATATATATTCATTTACAATGTATACAATATACATACATATATATATATGCAATATATATTATATATATATATATATATACACATACATATGTGTCCGTTACCTCGATAACTTTTGAAATACCCGATTTTGATGAGATTTGGCACAAATGTCAAAAGTAACATTTATGACTTTCGAAAACCAGATTGATCGGACTATGGGAAGGGGGTTTTAATTTCCCAAAAATCAGTTTTTTTGCAATTTTGACCCTACCATTTTTATAACACTCAAACTTTGGTTATAGCCATTTCATAGAGTTTAAAAAACAAATAATTTAGCATTTTGAATCATTAACCTAGGTTAAGTGTTGCAGGGAAAATCCAAAAGACGTGTTCATAAAATTTCCAGGTTAATCTTATGAAAACAAGGTTTTTAGCTTTTCCTCAGATAGTTTTACTAAAAACTTCACATTTCTTTTTACCAATAAGTTTAGCTCTACAAAACAATCATTTTGGTGTTTAAATTGTGATTCTACGTCCAACCGTTGCAGAGATATTCAAAGTGCAAACACACTACGTTGTCCAATGTTATCCTTATGGAGGATAAATCAAATTTGATGTCTCGATTATTTATGAATGTATATTGATGAAACTTGGTATGTGGCTTCACGTTGGTATATTTATATTTGCACAAAACATTGATTTTTTGTTGATTATCCCCGTAGCAGCAAACCTGCATACTCAGCCCTAATGTTATTCTTATGAAGAATAAGAAAATATGCAATCATAAAAAGTAGTGTTTAAATGTTTGCGCTTTTCTAGTAGGTATATTATTGACTGCACGACATTTATCAAGATTCATGCTTTGGGTACGGTCGGGAGTTTCCGGGTAGTAGCTAACCGCATTTCATCATTTGTCGTTTCGGTATCTTATTATATTTAACTATTCTATTCTGCTCTTCTTTGCCACCTAGTGACCACTAGAACTTCGAAAAGTACCATATCGCCTTTATAGACATAATTTATAAAACAGTTTTGTTTAAAATTTTATAAATTGTCAATATCATGAAAGCGAAAGGTGACATTTAAAAACTGATTTCGGCATTGGTTTCAGCATAAAAAACTGTTGGAAATGGTGGGTCACAACCCCACCTTTAAATTTGAAAAAAATTATATCATTCCAAAATGGCGGATCCAAGATGACGGACGAAAATTTTAATTCATCCAAAATAAAGCAAATGCCACTCAACAATGATCGGTAGTAGTTCATGGTCATTATCTCATCTAATGACGAGAATTGGGTCATGTTTTAAGGTAGAGACATTTAAAACTCAGTTCAAAATAAATGTTTAAAAATCACCAATACCTCGCGAACGAATACTTACTTTTTTAAGGATTGCGGCATTGTGTTCACCTAACAAGTATTCCAATATGACTGGTCACAATCCCACCTTTACATTTGAAAAAAATATATTTGAATCCAATATGGCGAATCCAAGATGGCGACCGAAGTCAAAATGAAGTATAGTCGGTCAACAATGATCGGCGGTGGTCCGGAGTCGATATTATGAAATGTAGAAAAAAGTAGGGGGGACTCATTTAAAACTCACCCCGTATAACAAACAACCTTTGTTACATGAACTTAAGCTGATTATGACTGGTTAACAAATTTTAATAGTTTGTCAATAATGCAATGCAACCTTTAAAATGATTGTATACGTGCAACCTCCCTGGAAACAATTGTATTTTCTAAAAATTTCTCTTCAAGGTGGAATCCCTTAAACACAAACCTCCACACAACAAGTGTAGCATTTCCCCGGGCAGAACAATGAGCTAGTTACAAAACAAAGGTTCCAGCCACTAATGACTCGCGAGTACGGGGAAGCGCCGCGCCGCGTCGGATAATTGTCCGATATCACATAATATCTCCTCCCTCGATACAATCCTTTTGAAAAATATTAATACCCCCGTCGCAGCAAACCTGCGTTCTCAGCGAATTTCCAATGCAAATATATGGGTATCACTACTACCTAGAGCCACTTACCAAGTTTCACAAAAATACATTCATTAATAAGTTATACATAGCATTTTATTTATTCTCCATGATAATAACATTATAAATGAGTATGCAGGTTTGCTGCAACAAGGAAGATAAGTTAGGGTGTTTTTTTACAATTATCAATATAACACAACCAGGTGAAGCTACATACCAAGTTGTATTAATTTAGGTTCATAACTAAGGAAGATATAACACGTTACTTATATATGACTTATATGTTTTATATGAATAACATGGGAGCCGAGTATGCAGGTTTGTTCCTACCGGGAAAAACCAACAAAGAACTTTTTTTGTACTATTATCAATATACCACAACTAGTTGAAGCCACATACCAAGTTTCATCAATATACACACATAAATAATCGAAATATAACATTTTATTTATTCTCCATAAGGATAACATTGGACAACGTACTGTGTTTAGCACTTTGAATATCACTGCAACGGTTGGACGTAGAACAATTATTAAAACACCAAAATGATTGTTTTGTAGAGCTAAACTGATTGGCAAAATAAATGTGAAGTTTTTAGTAAAATTGTCTAAGGAAAATCTAAAAACCGTATTCCCATAAGGTTAACATGGGAAATTTTATGGACACATGTTTTGACTTTTCTCCACAACCACTAAACCTAGCTTAATGATTCAAAATACTAAATTGTTTTTTTTTAAGCTCTACAAAATGGTTATAACCAAAATCTAGTGTTTTCAAAATTTTAGGGTGAAAAGTTAAAAAAACTGATTTTTGGAAAATTTTAAACCCCCATAAAACCCCCTTCCCATAGACCGATCGATCTGGTTTTCAAACTTAAAGTCATAAATGTTACTCTTCACATTTGTGCCAAATTTCATAAAAATCGGGCACTTCTTTCAAAAGTTATCGCGGTAACGGACATATATACATACACATATATATATATATAAATTTGAACGAATAGTGTTTTTGGCATCTGGGGACCTCAAAACAAAAAGTTATCATGGTCTCGGGCTTAAGTCTTACCATGCCACCTACAGTAATAGCTTCTTCCCTATAGGGGAAATTCGCTAAAACGTTTATAACCATCTGGCGTGTCTTTCGTTTTTATGACCGAACATACTTGTATATTTATCTAAGATTTCCTTAGTTAAAACACCATACAACCCAAATTACAGACCGCAAATTTACAATCTAGACTGCTATACACAATAATCATACCCCGATATCAAACAGACCTTTTACAAATAAAATCAGTTTGTTGGAAATAAGCAGTTTATACCAATGAACTCTACGAGAGTTTAACCAAGTGCTCAATTTATTATATCGAAAAACAGTACATTGAAGCGTCCCGAAAACGTTTTGATGGATAATGTGACACATTGAGAGAGATCGGGACATTAAAGATTTAATGGGTTCTCGGTCGGCCTATTTTAAGGGCAGAATTTTAGGATAAATTTAAATTACTAATCTTAAACTACCTATAACATATTTTTAACAAATTAAACATATTATAATCCGAAAAATATTACATTTAATGTATCATTCCTAAAATTTATTACAGTACTACGCTTTAAGCTATACAATTATAAGAGCATAAACAGTAAGATTACAATCAATTATATGTTACTGTCAAAAGAGCGAAATTATGCATAGTCATGCAATACGCTTTCATTATAAAATAAAGGACATTTAATTATTTGACACAAGCATCAGACGGATCCGGCCTTTGAAACTTCTGATGAGACAAACAATTATAACTGAACAATAGGGAAAAGTTCACTTCAACAACTGTCAAATAATAAATGTAATAATTATTTTCTTGGAATACGTACATTTAGCGAATTTCCCCAAAAGCAAAAAATAAATAATATTCTTATATTATATCTATAATATAGCTAAGATTAACAAACAATATGGATTTTAATCATAAGATCAATAACAACGTTTAAGGCTCATCTTAACTATTGTCTTAAATCATTTATTTATTACCCATTATAGAGAACAAATACCTAGATATTACAATAAGCAGTAATGTGATATCACAAAATAAACTAATCCCAAAAACCGAAAATATTGAATATTCTAGAATTATAATGAAGTTTGATATTAGTGAATTTCTTATGGAAAAGTGAACTATTAGTATGACCCGCACGGTGAAACTTAAGCCCGGGACCACCATAAAAGTTCCTAGCGTGACCGCCTGAACACGTTTTGAGGGGTCCCTAAAAACGTTATATATATATATATATATATATAATCTTTATATATATGTCTTTATATGTGTGTGTGTGTGTGTGTGTGTGTGTGTGTGTGTGTGTGTGTGTGTGTGTGTGTGTGTGTGTGTGTGTTCGCACTCTAGCGGTCGCAATTTTTGTCCGATTTACTTCAAATTTGGTGGAGACATTCCTTTTTATAATCAGTTGGACAATTTCGTTGGGAAAAACAATCGGAAAACTCTAACCCCCTTTTTTGGGATTTTAAGTTTTAAAATTTTGAGTTTTTGGGCCCAAAAAGGGTCAGAAAAGCCCCAAATGTACACTTATTGCACAATAAAGTATTGTACGTAAAAATCCAAAGATTTTAAGCACTCCCTCATCATTCTAGCACAAGGACTTACCGAGTTATTAAAGAAAATGTTAATTGTCAAAATACAGTACGTTGTCTTATGGGCATTTTACACTGGAAAAGGCTGTTTTTCATATCTTAATATCGTTTTATCACCCCCAATATCCCTATACCAACTTGTTATGCCGACGATACCCCCTTCTAACTTTATAATGTACAACATTGGCATCATATTAGTGAATTTAAATATAACCAGGAGCATCAGAACAGCCAAAAAATAAGATTTTTAAATAAAAAAAAATGTATCCAGTGTTAGTTTAAACTCTTTATTTGATCTTTTTACGGTCGTAATGTGGAAATTCACTTCCCTCACGTAAGCGTGCTGCGTGCGATCTCGTTTTAAAATTCTGCTCATTGAAGTCGCTGGACATTTTCCATTCTTTATAATGAGCCATATAGTGATTTTGAATAATCCGTTCAGGAGGGGCGAAACTTATAACTATTAACACTGGTGTGAGGGAGAATCAGATGGAAATAAAACAAATTCATCAATATAAATTCATAAATAAGCGATATATAAGAATAAGAATAATAATAATTTATTTTCTCCAAAAATATTACATTTTTGTACACTTTCCAATTTCGCACATAAAAAATAATAGTCTAAACATACCCATTCTTCTAGCAAAAAAATTAAAAGTCCACAAAATGTCCATATTCAGACTGACTTAAAAATACAACAATACAGATTAATGCATAGATTAAGACTAAAAAAATAAAAGGTTGTACATTTTTATTGTGCATAAAACTAAAGAGAAAATGTAGGGCCTCCAAGGCAAAGCCTGTTGGGAGGTTCCTTTCCTTGAAATTATCAAAATAAAATACGGCGATCAGACAGAATTGAAAATATCTAGAATAAAATATAGCGATCCCTTAAGTATTTGTGCCATAAATTTTACTAATTCAAAAAAATACATACAAAACTACTTCAACAATTAACAATGACTAAACTATAGTTTGATCTTCAAACCGCACACCATATTTTGATTGCTACCAGGCGGCTCATGGCACCAGCCCAGGTGCTGTCACAGCTCATTGCATGCAATGCTTAGTCCCTGATATGCCATTTTAATGATTCTCTATAAGAATAACGTTGGAGCTGAGTACACAGGTTTTCTGTAACAAGGAACACAAAAAAGGAGTTTTCATGCAAATGTTTTTATAACTCAACAAGTCGAAGCCACGTACCAAGTTCCATTAATTTATGTTCATTGCGCACTGCGCAATACTTTATCAAGTCATGATTTTACACTCTAAACACACACAAAATATAGGTGTAAAGCGATACAGAACTTACTCAAAACGGGTTTTTTATTTATTTTTGTATGTATTTATTTTTAGTTATACTGTTATTAAATTAGTAAGACCAATCACAAGTTATTGTTGTTTTATCCTTTATTTGGTGCTAAATGTCTTTATTAGAAAACAGGAAATAACATTAGGTCTTCCCCCTAGCTTTAACAGTCCACATGTGAGTGAATAGTAAATGACTTGTTAGAAAAAAGTCCAAACTAACAACGCAGTTCTATGTAAATAGAATTCCTTTATTTAACCCAAGGATGGAGAGTTATTCTTGAAAGACATGGTTTTTAGGTGAGGTATTATTTATCACTGAAACTTTTCTTTTGGGCAATCTACTCACCTTATTAAATAAACTGGAACATATCCGGTCTTGTCAGGAATGCACACAAAATACACATACAAAGTTGACGTCACAAAACTTTAAAAAATACACTATTTACAAATAACCGAATAGTTCAGCAGTCCCCCACTGCCGCAGCCCTCGGAATCGTCAGTCGTGGTAAGGCGATCGCAACGGGTGCGCGACCGTGACGCTAGGGTTATCCTTGATAACGCCGCACGTTAACACCGTGGTGTGGCGAAACGTCGGACTGCTGAACTATTCGGTTATTTGTAAATAGTGTATTTTTTTAAGTTTTGTGACGTCAACTTTGTATGTGTATTTTGTGTGCATTCCTGACAAGACCGGGTATGTTCCAGTTTATTTAATAAGGTGAGTAGATTGCCCAAAAGAAAAGTTTCAGTGATGGAGAGTTAATTGAATCCCCTGACAAGCGCTCATCCGCCCTTCTTGGAATGTCCACCCGCTCACCCGCGCCTTCAACGGCTGGCTCCTCCTTCCCCTGCCTCTCTCGCCCTAACCCTCCGGGCCTCGGCGCATGGCATGTTCCCCCCGGCGGCCGTGGGTCATAAAATAGTCGTTATTATCAGTTAATTGAACAGGGTACCTGGGTTTGTCGATGGCACGAAATCCGTCTCTCAACCTCTACACCTACAACCACGAAATTGGCACGAATACCCTTTCCATAACGTAGGTAACCACTAAGAAAGGAATTTAAGAAATTCCTAAAGGGCTCCCCGCCCCTCGAGGAGGTAAAGTTCCGCCCCAGTGTTGTTCTTATTGACATTCAATCAATCAATAAATCAATAAAATCTTTATTCACTTAAAGTACATGGTACATTTGAATGGTGTCAAGAAGAACATAGTTGTCTTAATTGGTAAATACTTCCTACAACTAAACAAACCCATCTTTAATTTTAATACAAACAAAATTATTCATTTCTTTTCCCATTCAAAAAATTCATCAAAGCGGTATAATGGTCTCATCACCAGGTACTCTTTTAGTTCTCTCTTAAAAATAGTGAAATTGCTGTCGTTTTTTAAGGAACCAGGAAGAGCATTCAAAAATTTAATTCCTGCATATGATGGCCTCCTGGTATACAGTTCCAACCTATGAGAGGGAAAAACAAGATTATTACGCCCTCTTGTATTATATTGATGATGAGCACCAAGAGTGGGTAAATCAGTACTATTTTTTTTTTTTTTACATAAAGCAAAGTTTCATAAATGTACTGGCAGAAAACAGTCATAATACCCAATTCTGTGAAGTATTGTTTCACAGAATCTAGCGAGTTAAATTTTAAAATAATTCTAATTGCTTCTTTTTACAATAGTAAAATTTCATTCATATTTTTAAGAGATATGGCACCATATAAAATAATTCCATAACATATATGTGAATGGATTGAAGAAAAATAAACAATATGTAATGTTTTTAAATTAGTAATACGTGACATCTGTCTTAGAGCATAAAGACCAGAGCTAATTTTTTTACATATACTACTAACATGTTGGTTGCATGATAATGTTTTGTCAATATTCAATCCTAAGAATTTTGTACATTGAACTTCCTCTAGAATGTGGCCATCAACCAAAGTATTAATTGATTTTTTAATAGTGTTATGTGCTGCTGCGAATGAAGTAAATTTAGTTTTGTCATGGTTCATCAAGAGATTAATGTTGCTAAGAAATTGATTTAGTTCTGCCAAACACATATATGATGATACTTCCAGATCATTTTGATCAAAGCTAGATGTTTTTATGCTTATATCATCAGCGTAGAGACTAAGTTTAGCAGGTTGACTTACCACTCTTGGCAAGTTGTTTAAGTAAATAATAAAAAGCAAGGGGCCTAAAATTGAGCCTTGCGGAACTCCATATTTAACTTTTTTGAGGCAAGACTGAACAGCTACTTTATTGTTAAAGTTATTAACACAGTTAATCTCTACAAACTGTTCTCTCTCAGCTAGGTATGACTGAAACCAAGAGAGACATCTTTTGATCACCCAACTGGCCAATAATTGTAGCAGTTTTCATGTGACACACTGTCAAATGCTTTGGACATGTCCATGAAGATCCCAACAGTGTCCTCCCCTTTAACTAAATAGTCAATGATTGACTCAAGATAATCTACAGCAGCTGTGGTGGTGGATCTGTTTTTACGAAAACCATGCTGTTCAGAAGCTAATAAATTATTGGTTTCTAAAAATTAGAATAGTTGATTAAACATAACTTTTTCAAAAATCTTTGAAAATGAGGTTAGTAATGAAATTGGACGGTAATTTTTTATTTCTTTTGAATCTCCACCTTTAAAAATCTTCACTTTGGTTTGAGCTAATGAAAATTTAAACAGCTAATACGTAGCAGTTCCACGGGTTAACCACAGAATGAAGCACACACCGAAGGTGTTATACCCGGGTGGAACCGGGTACGATGGCAGCTAGTGAAAAGATATATTTCTCGCCACTTTTGACAAACATTGAGCTGTTCAACTATGAACACACAAAAATAAGTGAAAAACAATTTAATAATGGATTTTGAGTATAGTATATTGAATATTTACGGTATGTAATAAAAGACCATCGCCTTGTACCATATTTTATAAATGTTTACCGTCTGTATGTGAATCAGTGTAAGTGTCAATATATTCTTAAGTGTTGTAAGATGTATTTTAGCGAATTTCCCCTACAGGGAAGAAGCTATTACCGTAGTCGGCATGGTACGACCTAGGCCCGGGACCATGATAACTTTACGTTTTGAGGCCCCCAGATGCCAAAAACACCATTCATTCAAATGCATATATATGTATATATATATATGTGTCCGTTAGCACGATAACTTTCATAAAAATGGTCCGATCTTGATGAAATTTGGTACAAACGTGCAAGGCAGGATCTATTTTCATGAGTTCGAGAACCAGCCAGGTCGCTCTATTTTAAAGGGGGTTTTTTACCCCAAAAATGGGTTTTTTGAACTTTTTACATGTAATTCATTTTAAACCCAAACTGTTGTTTAGACCATTAAATTTAGCTTAAAAAACAAACAATTTGGTATTTTGATCATCGCTCTAAGTCAATTGGTTACCGAGATATTAAAAGTGTTAAACAAATTACGTTGCCCAATGTTAATCTTATGGAGAATAAGTACAATTTTATCTCTCTCTTATTAATGAACAAATATTAATGAAACTTGGTATGTGGCTTCATTTGGTTATAGTCTATTCTTATTTGCACAAAAAAGCAATTTTTACAGATACTTCCCGTAGCAGCAAACCTGCGTACTCAGCCCCCATGTTATTCTTATGGAGAATAAGTCAAATCGTATGTCTCCCTTAATTATGAACATAAAAATGGTATGCAGTTTCACCTCTTGTTGAGTTATACTGATACTTGCATAAAACCCCATTTGTTGTGTTCCTTGTTGCAGCAAACCTGCGAACTCATCCCCCATGTTATTCTTATGGAGAATAATTAAAATATAGTATACCGGTACATCGCTTATTTATGATTGTAGATTGATGAAACTTGGTGTGGCTTCACCTAGTTGAGAGTTATATTGATATTTGAATGAAAACCCATATTTTGCGTTCCTTTTGCAGCAAACCTGCATACTCATCCCCAATGTTATTATGTAGAATAATTAAAATATCGCTTATTTGTGAATATATTTTTATGAAACTTGGTAAGCGGCTTTATGTGGTATTAAGACAAAAATGTTCATCAGAAATTCGCTGAGTACGTAGGTTTGCTGCGACGGGGGTATTATTACATCCCGTAAGTAATAACAACAGGTAATATGCTAATCAAAAAATTGTTTATTGAATATTTATAACAGCTAACATGTTTTTTTAAGTAATCAGAACTGTGTATGATTAAAAATTGCCCTAATAAATAATTTAAGCTAGTTTACTTTAGTGAAAAGGAGGAAGAATCTCCCTTACTACCTTTTTAACAGACAGTTTTTGCTAACTTGTATAAAATATTCTATGTATAATTCGATTTGTTATATTTGAATTTTCTTTGGCAAAGAAGAATATTTGTTAAGCAATCAGTTCTAAATACCGACCATTATTTAACCCAATCAAAGAAATGATTCCGGTGTCCATCAATATAGAAATATACTTAACACATTTTCACCAATAAACATCCAGAGGGGGAAGAATATATCACCTAAACTAATTTATAATTTTGTATTAACGAATCGTTAGTTTTATGGACTGTTTATTTCTTGCGCAATTTTTACAACACCTAAATATGCTAATTAAAAGTTGTATGGTAATATAAGATGCCAACAGAATGTTTTTTCCGTGTAGAAGTAGAAAAAAGTGGTTATCCTAGTCCAATTTTGTATAGAAAACCATTTAAGTCATAAAAAGATAGAGCAAATCTGTTTAACATTATCCCTTTAAAAATTGTATATGACCTTATTATTCCTAACCGGTCTATAGTTTTAAAACATACAGCCTATATGTATTTAATTCAAATTTTGTAGAAGGTTCAATTCACAGAAAGATAGATACCTATATTTTTTAAAGAAGTTTTAGTTTTATTCCGTCTTATTTCCTTGTTACTTCCAAGTAAAGTCATCTATCCACTTCACAAAACAACTGAAGTGGAAAGATAAATGTTCATCTTGCTAATATCAAATAAACTGAATTTATTTATACCAAATATACCCTCCTTCAGAGAAATCTGCGTCATGTCTTGATGAGAAGGTTTAACATTTCATCTCTGCATTTTCATTACAAAGCAAACTTTTCTAGATTATACTCTATTACATTTTCTAGCAATTTAGGCTGATTAGCATATTAGATATGGAGTTATGTATCATCAGTTAAACTGATTTCATCTCTATTTCAATTTAGTTTATAATTTAAATTAATATAATTAATAATTAATTTATAATTATTTTCTGTTATTATCTGTCTAAACTGTTTAATATTTTAGATGTATATATTTATACATGATTAATCCCAGTAGCCCCTCAATATACATGCTGAATTGTTAATTTATTAATTTTAAAAAGTAAAAGGAGACAAATAGTGATGATAACTGGTATATATGCAATAATTATTATCCTTTAATACTCACAATAATCAAATACTTTATATTAGTTAGCTCGCTTGATGTACTAGACAATATGTTACTATTCAAATTAACTCATCAATTTCTATCCTAAAGTAAGGTTTAAAATTTCCAATGCCGTTATGAGAGAGACAGGAAAGAATTATATTTTTGCAACAAGAGCCCTCTTTAAAACAGTTTTAAGATCACGATGCAGTCATAACTAAATTTGTAACAAATTCATTGCCTAGTGTAACAAACCGTTGCAGAGATATTCAAAGTGCTAAACACAGTACGTTGTTCAATGTTATCCTTATGGAGAATAAATCAAATTTGATATCTCGATTATTTATGAATGGATATTGATGAAACTTGGTACGTGGCTTCACGTAGTACTGGTATATTTATATTTGCACAAACAATTGATTATTGTTGATTATCCCAGGAGCAGAAAACTTGCATACTCAGCCCTAATGTTATTCTTATGGAGAATACGTAAAGTTTTATATCTCCCTTAATTATGAACATAAGTTAATAAAACTTAGTATGTAGATTCACCTGGTTATGTTATATTGATAATTGCATAAAAACACATATTTTTTGTTCCTTGTTGCAGCAAACCTGCGTACTCAGCCCTAATGTTATTCTTATAGAGAATAAATAAAATGCTATAGATCACTTATTTATTTATGTATTTTTATGAAACTTGGTAAGTGGCTTTACGAGGTAGTGAGAAACATATGCATGCATTTGAAATTCGCTGAGTACGCAGGTTTGCTGCGACGGGTGTATTTTTTATTATTTTTTATTTTGTATTGTTCTTAAAGATATATTGTGTCATTATTGTATTATTAGTAAAGTGTTCAATTAAAATTATCTTTACATTTTTCCTGGCACACCACTTATTAACTGCAAACTAATAAGGTAATCAGCATACAGGGAAGGCCTACCAATAATTCCATTGTAAATTATGATAAAGAGAGTCAATTAATTCAGAAATGGTATGGACATTATTTGTTCAGTTTACATTTTTAAGATATTTTCAAGTCAAAAATTAAAAAAATGTGTCACTCCCAAGATTTAGCCACGTTAATCAATAGCTTACTCAGCCTTATCAGATATTCAAAATCGAGCTAAAAAATACCCAATAGTCCTTCCCAGCAACAACTTTAATCTTATAGCCGTGGCTTCAAAGGATGTACTGGTATACTACATTGTTACACAAGTAGTACTAACTCAACTTACTTGAGTATTAAAACTTTAATTTCTTCATCCTTTTTTCATATCATAGAAAAACATTATCATTAGTTACCAAAATTATTAAATTAAGTGTTATTTAAAATAATTAATGTGTATAATATAAAGTGAGTTAAACGTGAAAGAAATTAAAATCGATATTACCGTATTAAAAAGAGTTTGATACAAGAAAACCGTATAAAACATATAACTGACAACTCTAAATTGTAATTTTACGATTGTTAAAAATAATTGTTAAGTAATAGGTCACATAAGGATAGCCATTGTAAACATTTTCATACACATCATTCAATCATTTATCATTAGCTGACAGTCAACAGCTGTTTGAAGTTTAATATTCCAAATTACGTTCATTACAACAACAGATTCATCAGAGCAGACGTGGTATTTTAAACCCGACCTTCCAGGTAAACTATGTCAATTATCACTTTGTATATAGGTACCTAACTATGAAGTATCTTTTTGTCACCATTCATCTACTGTTCAGGGGAAGTTAATGATGTGGCTGGAATCACAGGGGTGCCTGCACATTATTTATTGTGTGATTGTGTACTTATAACGAGTTTGCACACAGCAACGCTAACGTGAGGGAAGTGAATTTCCACATAAAAATTTTTAAAACTCAAAATCAGTGTGAAAACGTACATTTGTCCAATTTTTATTGAAATTCGAAAACACTGATTTTTTGGCTGTTCTGATACTCCTGGTTTAATTTACTTTCAAAGCTGGGAATACAATTTTGCGCATTATAAGGTTAGTAGAAGGTCCAGACAGGCTTGAAAGTAGGCGTGAGGTTGCTGGGGATGATAAAAGTACTCTAACAAAGGAATAACAGGCTTTTTTAGTGTAAAACCCCCCATAAGACAACGTACTGTGTTTAGCCGATACACATTTTCTTTAATAACTCGGTAAATATTTATGCTAGAATGACGAGAGAGGGCTTAAAATTTCGCCTCTCTAATTCCCATCTTTTTACATGCATTGATTTTACATCTGGGGCTTTGATGACCCTTTTTAGGCCCAAAAACTCAAAATTTGAAAGACTAATCCCCAAAAAAGGGGTTTAGAGTTTTCCGATTGTTTTGCCCAACAAACTTGTCCAACTGATTTCAGAAAGGAACGTCCCTACCAAATTTTAAGTAAATCGGACAAAAAATGTGACCGCTAGAGTGCAAAGACACATATATATATATATATAAAATTTTGAACGACCCCCCTTAGGAACTTCTATAGTGATCCCAGGCTTAAGTTTCACCGTACGGGTCATGCTAATAGTTCACTTTCCAAAGGAAATTCACTAATAATGATACTGATGACAGGAACAGTTTCTGGCTCCCAGTTCACTTCTAGAGCACCCCCTCATCCCTAATTGCTTAACAGATTTGATAATTTGGTGAGGTTCTATCAGAGGTATGTCCCTGAATTCTAATTCATATATTCCCAAACTTTTGACCCTTTTGCGCCCAACTGCATCACATTCAACCGTGTCTCCGAGATTCCTCGATTACCCAACCTTTTTCGTGTTCCAACCATGGATGGCTTGGCTATTAAACAACATATACGAGGGAGTCTACTGCACACTGTACAGGGTGTTACAAAAAAGGTGCCCTAGCTATAAATTTTCGGATTTTACACCGAAAAATAAGCAAAAAATGTAAGGTGACATTTTTCGAAATTCCGCTCCATTTATAGTCAGTCGGTCTGTGTTTTTTACTAAATTTAGTATATCTTTCACCGTTCCAAAGCTAAATAAGTTATCTTAAAAACCGTAAAATTTATGAAATAACTGTAGGAATCAAAAAATTTGTGTCATTTTGTCCTAAAAGTACTGATTTGAAGATATTAACTAGAGAAAATAACTGAGTTGTTGTTATTTTATTGGTTAAAACATGATTTTTCAGCCTATAAATGAAAAATACCCCCGTAGCAGCAAACCTGCGTACTCAGCGAATTTCCAATGCATATATATGTATCTTAATACCACATAAAGCCACATACCAAGTTTCATCAATATACATTCATAAACAAACGATTTATGACATTTTAATTATTATCCATAAGAATAACATGGCGGCTGAGTATACAGGTTTGCTGAAGCAAGGAATACAAAAATGGGGTTTCATACAAATATCAATATAACTCATGTAGGTTATAACTCACATACCAAATTTCATTAATTTATTTTCATAATTAAGGGAGATAACACGTTACTTATTCTCCATAGGAATAACATGGGAGTACGCAGGTTTGCTGCTACGGGGGCCTTTGGAAAAAAATTGTTTTTTGAGCAAATATCAATGGTTCACAACCAAATGAAGCCGTATACCAAGTTTCGTCAGTATACGTTCATAAATAAGCGAGATATAAAATTTTTCTTTTCCTCCATAAGAATAACATTAGACAACGTACTGTGTTTAGCACTTTCAATATCTCGGTAACCAATTGACGTAGAGAAATTATCAAAATACCAAATTGTGTGTTTTTTTAAGCTGAATCCAATGGAAAAAACTAAAATTTGACTATTTCCAAAATTATATGTACAAAATTCGAAAAACCCATTTTTGGGGTACAAAACCCCCCCCAAAATACCCCTTTGGATGGAGCGATCTGGCTGGTTTTCGAAATTAAAGTCATAAATGTTGCTTTACACGTTTATACCAAATTTCATAAAAATCGGATAATTTTTACTAGAGTTATCATGCTCACGGACATATATATATATATATACAGTTTCGAACGAATGGTGTTTTTGGGGTCTGGGGACCTCAAAACGAAAAGTTGTCATGGTCCCGGGCCTAGGTCTTACCATGCCGACTACGGTAATAGTTTCTTCCCTTTAGGGGAAATTCGCTAAAAAGCATGTTTTAATATCACAAAACTCAGTTAGCCTACTTATTATCTTATAGTTAATATCTTCATATCGACACAACTTGTATGATTATCACAGTTTTTTTTATAAATTTTACGGTTTTTAAGATATTTAGCTTTGAAAAACAAAAATGGCCGCCATTTTTAAACGGTGAAAGATAGAAACTTAAAATTCAATACCAAAACATCATTAAGTATAGGCATGAAGCGTGCAAAGTTTCAAAACAGTACCCTTTAACGGTTCAAAAGATACACTAAATTTAATATCTTAAACTAAACTGACGCTTAACGGAGCAGAATTTTGAAAATGTCAATGAACATTTTTTGCTTATTTTTGGGTGTAAAATCCGAAAATATATAGCCAGTGTACCTTTTTGTTATACCCTGTATATTTAGGCCTCACTTTAATAGAGTTCATAGTTTATTCAAGTTGTTGTATTAACCTGGTAAATTATAATTCAGGGACCTTTTGAATTTGTTAACTTACACTTTTTCAGTAGGTAGGCCTTTATAAATAGGCCTCCAGTTAAATTTTATATAAGAGGAAGAGAGGTTAGAGAGTAAAGGGTAATACAACATGGCTCAAGAGGTACCTAGGTATAGAAAACAGTCTATCTCCCACATATTCCGTACAATAAGATATTTTTTAAACATGTACTAAGCTTTTAACTTCCTGTAAAAATATAATGTATTTCAACAACGAATCAGACCACTAATCTGTTAAGCTTACTGTTAAATTGGCGGGAATCAAGGTTGTATCGTATTTTTATGATTTATTTCTTACTACTTTGCTACCTGTAGTTACATTTCAATTTGTGATGTATGATACTTATCTTAAAGATTATGTAAACACAAATAATTACAAAAAGCGACTTGATGCTATCCCAGTGAAAGGGCCAACATCACTCACATGGATGGGGTCGAGACAATTTGTTATTCATTGGATAGGCCTAGTTAGAACACCTTATTTGAGAAACTTGGCAGTTTAAAATGAACTTGAAAAATAAGTTTAATTTTGTTACTAAGAGGTTTTTATATAGTCTCATTAGCTTCAAATTGATCAAGTTCCACTGAACGTAGGTGTTTAACACAATCACTGCGTTAATCATGATATTCGCCCTTGATTCCTTGCTAAGCAGTCGCTGGGAACATCCATCGCATTTAACACGTTAAAGCAGGATAACACGATTGTACGTATATTTTCTAAACCGTTTTAATTCATATTTGGTAAAAATATAATAATTTTAAACATAATAACAATTTAATGCAAAACTTTTAACTATACACCAAATTTTGACTAAAATTTACTAATGAAAAAACACAACTGGAAATGTTAATTGGTAAAAACTGAAGCCATCAGCAGAGAAAGATTCTAGGACAAGTAAATCGTAGGTTATCACTCATTCAATATGGTATATGTAGGGCATCCTGCACATGGGCAGGCAGAAACGCAACTGTAGTTGTATATAAGTTGAGCAACCGAAGTCTGTGACCCGACCAATATAGTCAGGTGGGACACTGCATAGCCTAACTGAGATGCGAAGCGATGAAAACCCGTCTCTTTCCAGTAGCTGGGGCATGCCAGTCGCATCGCGGCTTCAGTTGCCTGTTAATCAACTTGTTCACTGTTGTATATTGTTCAGTATGGTTTTACTGTTGCTTTCTTTCTTACTTTTTCTCCCTATACATATAAAAGGGAAAGATTGATATGGAGAAAGTAGGCTACTTATTGTTTTCATCCAAATTTCTGAATTTGTGTTTTTGGTGGGAAATACTTATTTTGGTGCTCCTTGAATCCAAAAAAGTTGTTTTGAAGTGATGTCTGTCTGTCTGTCTGTATTGATGTGTACAGACCTACAGCCTATACCAATGGGTCTATTTTGATCAAATTTTGTATGTAGGTATTAATCCACGGAATTTCAAGGTTTTATTTATTTTTTTTATTTTTTATTTTGAAGGGCAATTTTACACTAAAAACATAACAAATCAAAAATTTCTCAAAAACAGCTCCAACGATTTTAATTAAGGATTGTGTGGTTCATATTGATTCAGATCTCCAACAAAATTACACCACCCGAATTTCTGGGATAATTCGGGTTCAGAAGTTAAGGGACTTGAAAGATCAACAATTTGTTTTTTTATGTTTCACTAAACCATACATTTTAAAAATAAAATGTACGTACCACCAATAAATACCCCCAGCGCAGCAAACCTGCGTACTTAGCGAATTTCCAATGCATACATATATGTCTCACTACTACATAAAGCCAATTACCAAGTGTCACAAAAATACATTAGAAAAAAGTGATATATACCATTTTATTTATTCTCCATAAGAATAACATTAGGGTTGAGGATGCAGGTTTGCTGCAACGAGGAAGATAAGTAATGTGTTTTTTTGCAATTATCAATATAACTTAACCAGATGAAGCTACATACCAAGTTTTATTAATTTAGGTTCATAATTAAGGGAGATATACAACTTACTTAATCTCCATATGAATAACATAAAGGCCGAGTATGCTGGTTTGCTGCGACGGGGACTATCAGCAAAAACCTTGTTTTTGTGTTAATATCAATATACCACAACTATTTGAAGCCACATACCAAGTTTCATCAATATACATTCATAAATAATCGAGACATCAAATTTTATTTATTCTCCAAAAGGTAACATTGGACCACGTACTGTGTTTAACACTTTGAATGTCTCTGCAACGGTTGGACGTAGAACAACAATTAAAACACCAAAATGTTCGTTTTGTTGAGCTAAACATATTGATGAAAAGAAATGTGAAGTTTTTAGTCAAATTATCTGAGAAAAATCTAAAAATCTTTTTTCCAATAAGATTAACATGAGACACCTTTTTTGGATTTTCTCCGCGACCACTTAACCTAGGTTAATGATTCAAAATACTAAATCATTTGTTTTTTAAGCTCTATAAAATGGCTATAATCAAAATTGAGTTTTTTTATCATTTTGGGGTAAAATTTGCAAAAGACCGAGTTTTGGAAAATTGTAAACCCCCATAAAACCCCCTTCCCATAGTCCGATCGATCTGGTTTTCGAACTTAAAGTTATAAATGCTACTCTCCACATTTGTGCCAAATTTCATCAAAATCAGGCGTTTCTTTCAAAAGTTATCGCGGTAACGGACACATATATATATAAATTTGAACGAATAGTGTTTTTGGCATCTGGGGATCTCAAAACGAAAAGTTATCATAGTCTCGGGCTTAAGACTTACCATGTCACCTATGGTAATAGCTTCTTTCCTGTAGGGGAAATTCGCTAAAAAAGGTCAACAAACTTAACAGACCTAATTTAGTATTTCAAATTAGGCTACTTATATTATTTCGAATTATAGGACTGCCGGTAGAGGAGAAAATTGTACTTTCGTTTAGCAGTTTTCGAAAACGCAGTAAGTTTTCCAATGTTATTCTTAAGGGGAACACCAAAAATTACCATTTCACTCTTATTTACTGATCAGTTTAATACAAACTTTATGTATAGGCCTAAAGGTCATGTGACCATTGACCTACAGAGGATATCCGGAATATTTTGCCACCTCACCCAGGGGAGAAGGAGGGCATTCCCCTCTTAAAATCACTGTGTGGAAAATGATTCTGTGGTGCCTCCACAAAAGGGATTTGAGTGAATATCTCAGAAACAAATTTATTGTGAGATTTTCTTTCTATACATGCGACTGATAGGCCCCTACCCTACTTTATACGGCTGAAGATGGTCCAAGTGCCCTATAACAGCCCCCCAGGGACTTTCCCGCCCGCTGGAACTTCACGAACGCCACACCACACTACTTTATATTCTATATTTAGTAGGCCTAGTCCTAAATATTAAGTAGGCCAAATCTATTTATTAAAAATTCTACTAAAAGGGTGAAAGAATGTGTTTAGTTTCCTGATATTGTTTGTTTAGTCAGCGTAAATCACTAAATAAGATTTCAGCATAAATCACTAAATAAGATTTCCAGAATATTATCATTATATCTCTTGCCACAGACAGAAAAATATTTACATTCCGGTTAGCCTACTGTCTTCACTTGGCCATGTCAATATAGATTAGGATCTAAAAAACAAACATTGAATTACGTTTAATTACATATTGTTTTATGTATTGATACTTATATAGCCTACCAGTAATTAAAACCATTATCCTTTAACCTTTATATGATCAGAACCATGTATAAAAGTGATTTTAAGTATTTTTTTATTTAAAAATGTAGGGTATTTTAGGCCAACTTGGGGATCAATATTAGTACGGAACTAATTTGAAAATTGATACACAATGTTAAATAACTACAAAATAACTAAAATTGAAAACTGAAAAATCTGTAGACTGTGAATTATTTCCAAAAATACAAAAATATACTGAAAAGATACAATGCCGGAAAACACTGGGAAGGTTGGGGAGTACCTACAGTATAGGCCTAACTAAGAAAGTCTGAAAATATTAGGAAAAATTGTAGGAAATCTAAGATCTAAGTGTAATTACCCAACAAACTACAAATCTAGCTGGAAAACTCTCATTGCTCATCTATTTGTGCAACAGTTAGCGCTTTTGGCTTCGGTTCAAAGGGTCACGGGCTCGATCCCCAGGATGTCCACTACTGTACAGGTTTTTGGATCTCTTTCCCTGAAAGTGTTTAGTAAAAACTCTCTTCACAAAAAGGCTCTCTAGATGGCTTATACATACAACAAATTGTCCCCCTGAGTACAGAGCGCCTAAAGTTTCCTCAAGTTTTGTCTGATAGGAGTGTCTTCAGCGGTGTTGCATGTACAATAATTTGAATGGAAAAGGAAGTGTCTTCACCACTATCAAGCAATCTCATAAGTCTCACAATTTGATGTGTATGTGCAAGTGACTGCTTTATTTATTTATTTATTTATTTATTCATTCCAACGGTTGCCACCATTTTACAATTTCAAATACATAGTGACAAGAGGCTATCTATATACATATATCTTATCGTGCTCTACCCTAATAACTTATAATTACTGTTGAGTGCATGGATACTAGCCTATTGAACATTTGATCAAAATACAACAATGGAAGTTTAGTTGAAAACAGTGAAAATAATCTGAAGGAAATAACAAAACTGGTTATGTAAGTCTGGCAAGTAGTGATACTAAACTCATGACAAGAGATGGCACTGATAACAACAATAACATATCAGTACTTAAATAACGTCATAATAGTAAATGTAACAGGAATGTAATGATGTCATGTGGTTGACAATAACAATAAAATATCTGGCAGAATCAACAACAATAATATAAAACAATAACATGGAAATACAGTAATGTTTTTCATCGCAACAATATCAACAAGCAAAAGTGAAAACAACAACAACAAAAAACAACACATCTAATCTTGTGAATTCTCACTGGCGTGGCCCTTTAAAGGCGCCACCTAATGCACTGTAGCACGAAGCTCCCAAGAGGAACTCAACTCATTACAAATCTTGTTACATCTCTCTTGAAGGAAGCAGGCGCAGCCCCAAAGAAATCGACGGACGATGAGGCCTCACCACCAGGCCTCACAGTAGCCTTGTCATCCATGGTTGAGGGCATGGTTTGTTGGCTGGAATCGTCTGCAGAAGATCGATCTGGAGCGGGTATCCCTTGGTACGGCAAAGTCTATGGCACTCAGCAGATCAGGACAGTCAATAACTGCATTAATAAGTTTGTACAAGAAGATTAGGTCCTGACTTCTCCGTCTAACAGGGAGAGGTTGAAGATCAAACCGTTCCTCCAAGGTTCTCACCGGGGTGTGCAAGTAGCGGTAGCCAAGTTTGATTCCAAGCAGTCTGATGAATCTGGTCTGGATTCGATTGAGAAGGCCCATGTGCCCAGCCTGGTACAGGGACCAAATTACGGAACAGCACTCTAGTATTGGGCGCACCAGTGACATGTGCAAACCTACTAGAGTTTGCGGTTTTATGAGATCTCTACTTAAGCGGAAGATGAATCCAAGAAGGGAAGAAGCACGGGAAGATAATATGTGTCCTAAGTGGTCGTGGGGACTGAGAGCAGAATTTGTAATTACACCAAGATCCTTGACTTTGTTAACTACTTTAAGACAGGTGTTATCTATGCTATATAATCATATGCGTGGACTACTTTGTTTTGCCTAAAAAATATCACGAGACACTTTGCCACATTCAGTTCCATTGCGTTTGATGCACACCAACTGCTAATATTGTCTATTGAGTTTTGCAGCTCATCTTGACTTTGCGTGAAGGTCACTTTGCTGAACACCTTTAAGTCATCTGCGAAGAGGAGAAAATGGGATTCAATTAAAGATCAGTGGACCCAGATGAGAGCCCTGGGGTACTCCTGAGGAGACAGGAAAGGGCCGAGAAAAACCTCCATCACATTTTACCATGAGAACTCGATCACTCAGATAGCTTTCCATCCAACTCAGCAATGATCCACAAATACCATAGCCCTTCAGCTTTGTGACCAGCATACGATGATTAACTTTGTCGAATGCCTTGCCGATATCCAAGTAAATACAATCCACCTGAGAGGAATCAGCAAATGCAGACATTATGAACTCCTGAAACGTACGTAGATTTGTCGTAGAAAAGCGACCACGCAGAAATCCATGCTGCTCAGGAGTAATGTGGCCTCCAAGTTGGAACTACAAACTATCAAGGACCAGACTTTCATACACCTTAGACAGAGCTGATTGGATGGCGATAGGTCTGTAGTTTTGTAGATTACTTTTAGTTCCAGTCTTAAAAATGGGTACAACATAGCTTTCCTTCAATCAACTTATAAAACTACTTTTCACAGACAGTTGTAGGCCTATGCCCGTGTTAATTATTTATTACTAAGACATCAAAGAACTAGCCATGGTTTACACAATGCAAGCAAATCAGCTCACCAGTGTAACGTGCTGCTGTGTGTGAGATGACCCATGTGAATTGGCGGTTATAACAGGGATTGTGTTGTCAGAGTCCGTTGAAACTGTTCATAAACTGTTTAATGGCCATGGTGTGATGCCTAAAAGTAAGAAGTGTCTGTCACATAACAGTGACATGTAGTTAGATAAAAGCTCACATTAATTCAGTTAAAAAAAGTGCAGCTACTGTAGACAAACAAAAAAAAGACTAAGAAACGGTGTGATGCTTGTGTATCTCAGTGCAACGGAACGTGGATACTGCTACCTGCAAATCCATTTTTGTTTTTCACTATGTTGGTATGTTTTGAAAGCGCCCCATCAAAACTTTAAGGTCATGAACTGGATCTGTTATCTAGTAATGCTGTATGCTGGTCTAATTATTTTTGTGAAGCTGAATGTTTCCGCCAGTTTTAGTTTGGCGTCTGGGGAAGTAAGTTAACTTACAACAAGGTAGGCTAATTTAGTTTTACTGACTTTGGTTATTTAATATCATAACTTAACCTAGCTCAACCACCACAGCGCATGGTTTTACTTCATTTTACTCACCGATGATCGAATTCGCCTTATAAAGCCCATGCACTGCGGCAGTTGGGTTAGGTTAGGTTACTTTTATATTTTTCAAAATGAGTTTTCCGACATTTCATCTTCACTTTCCTATTATTCTAAAAGCTATTTGCAATATTTCAATAGGCGCTAATCAGATTCACTTTATTTTTGTATTCACCTTATATGACAATGTAGCCGTTACGCTAGGTTAGGACTATAACATCTCTATATAGGTTATGTCCTTTCCGGCAAGTTATTTCCTGTTTACTATTATTCTGAGATCATTATGATTAACATAACGGTAAGTTACTTCAATTTGAAAAAGTTTGCTGTTAAGGCACCTATTCCAAATATTAAATTTCTTGGCCTAGTTTATTTAGGAATCTGTAAATAATTCTCTTAGACACATTCCTGAGGGTACATTAATCAGAACTATAGGCTAGCCATTACCGGTATAATGAACTAAAACATGTTCAAGTTGATGAATAGGTTATTTGCAAGGCCCACCTAACCTAGGCACACACAATAATTGTATTCACTTACTCTTAAATACTTACCACAACAAAATAAGGCCTATGCTAGAATATACACAAGGACTCTGAATATGTTACATATTAGTTGGTGCCTGGAGGTGATATAATTACCCCTTGAAATACAGCCTTGATCAGTTTTTACCACATTCCATATTTGTTGATTTATAAACATGTTTTACTGCTTGATCTGTACTTAAAACTTGGAACACTGACAGCTATGTCCCAAGATCCCTAACTTAGTTAGTTAAATAAAAAAACACGACTGATACTAGGCTAATTTTAAGGTTACAAACTGTAAAAACTTGCCTACTTACAGGAGAAATGTGAAAACTGCTGTGATAGTAGACTGTCGATTAGACGTTCACTGCAAGTGTTTCGTACAATCCAAGGGATTATTGCTATCAGAGACAACTCAACACAAGTTACACTGCAAAGAAAATATGAAATTAAGTTTCGATACAATACACAGTAAATAACACATAACTTATAATCAACACAAGTTGTCTAACTGCAACAGACGTCATAATTGCTTGATGTCTTGGTGTTGAGGTCTTCTGCTCTCTGCTGCCATAATCATAGAGTACAAAGCCAAATTCTGCACCAGTGAGCTTTATGTATATCTGGAGCTACTGCTGGCAATGACTTTAAATATATATAGGAGTCACTACTCTCTGGTAAATAACCTTCAAAAAATGTGCCATCGTATTTCGTATTTTGGACTGTTTTGATGTCATCTTGTTGGGGGGGACGCTGCCATTCGATCTTATTTACGAAAATATTTCCAAAGCCACATCACAAGGGTGTTTTCATTTAACTAAAATAAAAACTTTGCTTCGAATAAACAATCACATTTCACCTCAAATATGTCTCAAGACTATAAAGTTAAGTTTAACATCAAGTTTAGCTTAACATGCGACAAGATATTAATATTTAAAGACTTTTAATACCACTGACCCTAGTAGCACACATCGTTGGCCCAACGATGGGGAATGGTTGGGATGGTTAGAAGTGGTTGGGTAAAGGTCGGTTGGCAAATCCAACCATAGGAGGCGTTGGGCCAACGAACCAATCGTTGGGTAACCCGCGTTGGCAAATCCAACCCAATGAGAACTCTATGATATATCTGGAGTCACTACTCTCTGACTAAATATTTTCCAAAACGAAGTGACTGCGTACACGTCAAATGTAAGGGCAAATTCACTTCGCTACCGCTTAGGTTAGGTTGGGTTAGGTTACGTTACGTTATGTTAGGATAGGTTAGGTTACGTTAGGTTAGGTTAGGAGGTTTTCTGGCTCTCAATTTGTTTTAAAAATCACAGGAAAAGTAACGTACGGTGCATAATTTGGAACGGACGTAAACAGTAGCGGCTCACGTCGGACGTGTACGTAGCCACTGCCTTTCCAAAAACGTGCCGTCAACACAGACATTTTGCTCTATTGTGTTGTCACTTTGACGTTAACTGGACCAATCAGAATACATTGGAGTCAAATTGTTAAATTGGGTGGATTTTGAAATTGGCCCCCTCTTAATTGTAGCTGTTGTATGCCCGTATTTATGCACGCGATTTTTGTCGCGAGACACCAGAACGCGCGACATGGAGGAACATTGAGTTAAATGGTACCGTTTATGATCGCGACAAAAATTGCGCGATTCCAAATCATGTCGCGCTCTCTTAGACAAACTCGCGAATTTTTTGTCGCGCGTTTTGTCTAAGTGCATTGCGCTAAATAGTACCGTATATGAAGTCGTGAGACTTTCTGACATCACGCGACTTTGGTTAGCAGTGCTCAAGGTTCGTAGAGCTTTCAGACCAAGTGTGCTTATTTACATGAGAGTAATGTTCGCAGCAAAGATGTCTTACGAGGGCGTCCAGCTGGTTCATAAATCAACAACATACCATAAAGTGTTGCTAACCTTAAGGGTATAATAATGGTACAGCTATTTTTAAATTGTAACTGGACATGCAGAAAGAAAATTTAAACCCTTAATCCATTAATCTAATAATACAAATAAATCAAAACAATATATTAGTTTCATAAAATAACAGCTTATCATAGAATGTAAGCAGTTAAACAATGATAATTCTAATTACACTGATGAGGAAAATATGGTACTCATACGATAAATATGGTGTTTCCAGCAACACTGCAGATTGGATTGGTGATCACGTGACCTTCCAGCTATTTTTTCCGAGGTCTCTTCCGGTAAAGTAGAAAACCTTAAATATAGATCGACTCAGCACTCCTGGTCTGAAAGCTTTACGAACCTTGAGCAGTGCTGCCACCGGATCTCTGAATGGCGTTATTTGTCTTCTTGTCTGTGTTGCTTTATTTGTCAGCCCGTAGCGGGTGAGTTGTGTGTGCGATTATTTGGACCTATCCTCAGCTCATTCTGAAGAATACTCATACTCATTCTGAAGAAATTAAATCACTTATCCCTGTTGAGAGAATACAAGTACGAAACGCCCCGTCGGAATATTGAGCACAATTTATAGAGTTGACTTCACATCTTTGTCTCCTCCTATTTTTTTAAATAATATACAATACCCACGGATGCATCTGTTCGAATAACGCTGAAGTGAAACTGAAATATGTTGGCAGTAATGGAAATCGCGCAATTCTTTTTAAATTTCCTATATCGCAATGTTGTGCGACGGAGTTGAAGACACTTTTTTTGGAAGGTGGGAATGCTTTTCGCACACCTCCAAGAGAAGACTACCCACTAAACCCACCTCCCCCTCCAAAATGAATGAAGCAGGAGAGCGACCACAGCATGAGCGGGTGATCCGCCGTGACTGCCGAACTGAAGACCAGGTATTGGCTAATTCAGACATGGAAAATAGCTATTAGTTAGAAATTACATAACAATATCCTGCCAACCGCGCAGCTCAAATCACGTGCATAAATGAGGCCTATGCTAAGATACATATAGCATAGAGTAAAAATTAAAAACACGTGTATATATATAGTACGAAATACAATTACAAAATAAAATTACACCCATTTTATGCTATAGGATTAACCTGATCCTTGATTGGTTTGATTTAGGTATTATTTAATTATTCGCTTGATAATTAATTGTAATGTTTCAAACCATTGGCAAAACAATCATTTGCTAACTATTTACTTCAGCAAACAAAGTTGACGTGTTTGCCTTATGAAAAAACGTACAAGACATCGGTATACGTTCACTGTCTTATAATGTTGTGACTTCTTTTTTATTTATGCAGCCATTTTTGTATCTATTTATTTATTTATTGATGGCAATACGAATATAAGTTTACAATATGACAATAATGAACATTATTTGCAAGAAGACAAAAAAGAACAAACTATATAGCTATAGATTGTGCTATACACAACTACTGCATTAATTATATTAATTATCATTAATATTATATTATCATTAATTATATTGGCTAATTTGTTTTTGTTTTTGATTACAACAATAACAGTATATGTATGAACACCTGTAAAGAGCGATAACAACACTTCTTAGGTATAAAGTTGGAAGACACCGATAACATATGAACGCATAACAAATACTATAAAGCGGTAACATGAAACTAAATTTAATATTATCAAGATGTAAATTTTGAAATAACAACATGTATTAATATCAACAATAATAAGACTCTGACAAGGTTAACAGAATTATTATGTATTAAGTTTGAATACTTATAAGATTTAAATGGCGAAATGAATATCAACAGAAGACGCCAAAGAAAGTTAACACAAATTTTTAAGCATGATACAAAATTACATTGAAGTAAATAGAGCACAATCAACAAGGTAGGGAGATTAAGTAAGATAAATAATAGTCCTCCAGTGAGTGTAAGTGTAAAATTGCTGGAAGCACTGGATACGCACAAACGTGTGGCCCTCTATAGGCTTCACCAAAGGAAAGCACAATATAGCACAAGTGGAGGCCATTGCAGGACCTGCACAAGAGTGTGGCCCTTAGAGGCACCACCAGAAGAAAAGCATAATACACTTGTGATGGAGGTTGCTGAGGAGTCGGAAGACCTGCCACAATCACGGATTCTCAATCCAAGGTTTCTCTCCTGGAGAGGGATGGAGTCACCTCAAAGAAGTCGATGTGTGAGGCTGTATCACTCCCTAATTTTAGAAGACTTGAGATACCATGACACCTTCTGCAAAAGGTTGACTTGGAGGAGCGGTTTCCTCTTGGAATGATGAAATCAATGTTTTACATGATACCAGAGGACAGTCCGAACACATACTTGAAGAGGAAAATCAGGTAAAATAAAGTTCTTCTTATCTGGAGTGATTGGAGGTCAAATTGCTTCCAGACAACACTAACAGGTTTCCAAATAAGGATAACCAAGTCTAGGACCAAGCATTCTGATAAACCTGACCTGAATCCTGTCAAACCCGATGTCCCATTTGGTGTAGGGTGACCATAAAACAGCACCATATTCCAGGATAGATCGTACAAGAGTCTTGTAACCTACGACTAGGGACTGAGGTGACCTGAACTCTCTGGTCGATCTCATGATGAATCCGAGAAGTGAACTAGCCTTTTGGTTATGTGCTCAAGATGTGCAGAGGGGCAAAGAGTAGGTGACTTAACTATGCCAAGATCCCTGAGTTTTTCAACCCCAGTCTTTTGTTCGCCCAAAAGTCTTAACCTGACACTTAGATGCATTGAGCTCCATGACATACACCAAACACTTACATTGTCAAGAGATTTGGAGGGCTTCTTGGACACACTGCCGGGGACCAGAAAAGCAGGATCCAATCCAATCAACAAACCTATAGAAAAAGCCAGCTTTACATAGCTTAAGGCTGTGCAGTCAAACAATTTTTAATTTTTTTTTCTCACCGTTTTTTTGTTTATTACGATTATACAAATTGTGAACACACAGTTTTTTGGAAAAATATTTCCGTTGTATTGGTTTTTTCACCCTTTGAAGTGCCGTTTTAGAGGTATTTTGAATTATACACTAGTTGAAAACGGCCAGTTACAAATGTTTCAAAATTGGTTTATGTATTTTCAAAAAATATTCTTAAGGGTCACCTAAATTGATTTTAGTAAAATTTTTATTATTTCAGGGAATAAAGTTTGTATCTCGGTTGTTTTTTATTCAAGTGGTTTTAAAACTTCAGCTAACCCAAGCCAAGGGTGTACAAAGACAGTTTTACACAAGAATATGTAAAAATAAGATTTCATAAAAAAGTTGTGTACAATAAACTTTTTAATTTGAGCCTGTGCCAGACACCTACCTACCCCTGAGCCGCCCATATGGCCCCGACTCGCACGTGCAGGCACCTGCACACCATATTTCTCTCTCACTCGCACATCCCATTACTCTCTCACATCTCTCTCTCTCTCTCTCTCTCTCTCTCTCTCTCTCTCTCTCTCTCTCTCTCTCTCTCTCTCTCTCTCTCTCTCTCTCTCTCTCTCTCTCTCTCTCTCTCTCTCTCTCTCTCACTCTCACTAAGCAAGAGGAGATGATATAAGCAGTCAAAAGCCTTTGAAAAATCCAAAATAATCCAAATTGTCACCTGTCTATTATCTATTGTGAACAAATGTCATCAGATGAATGCATATTGATGAAACTTGATATTTCATTCCACCTGGTTGTGGTATATTGATATTTGCACAACAACCAAAATGTTTTGTCAATGGTTTCTGTTGCAGCAAACCTGTATATTTAGCCTTAAATCTATTCTTATAGAAGATAAGTAAAATATCACATTTCCCTGAATTATGAATATAAATTAATACAACTTAGTATGTGGCTTCATTTAGTTGAGTTATATTGATATTGCATAAACACCTGTTTTTTTTCCTTGTTGCAGTAAACCTGTAGACTCAGCCCCATTTTATTGTTTTGGAGAATAATTGAAATGTTATATAGGAATCACTTATTTTAATGGATATTGATGAAACTTCGTATGTTGCTTCATCTGGTTGTGGTATATTAATATTTGCACAGACACAATTTTTTTCTCGATGGTTCTTGTAGCAGCAAACCTGCATACACATCTCCCATTTTATTCTTATGGTTAATCCTTAATCATGAACATAAATTAATACAAGAGCTCGCTAGCCTAACGGTTATCGTCTTGGACTTCGATTCAAGGGGTCACGGGTTCAAATCCCGGGGTGTTCACATAAAAATTGAGGGGTTTGGACCGCTTTTCCTAAAAGCGTTTGTGTATTCTATTAAAAAAAAATGCTGTTGGCGTTGAAATACAAACAAAAAATACAACTTGGTATGTGACTACTTCATAGTTGAGCTTTTTTACTGATATTTGCATAAAAACCTGCATACTCTTCTCTAATGTTATTCTTATGAAGATTAAGTACCGTAAGTTTGTTTCTGTCCCTTAATTACACACATAAATTAATAAAAGTTGATATGTGGCTTCGCCTTGTTGAGCATGAATACCTATTATTTTATGTTCATTGTTGCACCAATGTTATTCTTATATAGAATACCTTACGAAAGTTATATATTGCTTTTTGAGAATATTTTTTTAAATGAAACTTGGTAGGTGGCCTTATGTGGTATTGGTATTAAGACATAATATATGCATTGGAAATAAGCTGAGTACGCAGGTTTGCTGTGACGGGGTATTTGTTTTTTGTATTTTAACACATTTTTCTTAATATCCTTTAATAACATTTACTAAAGAATTCTGTAACTTTCCTTTTTTTATCCTCATACACAGTACATAAAGAGTAAGGATTCGGTTCTTGCCGGAAAAGGCCATACATTTTAATATATATATATATATATATATATATATATATATATATATATATATATATATATATATAAGGTGCCTCACCAAAGCACTTGCATACTCTGAGGTCTCTTTTATAAATGGGTTAAGTTACATGCATTTTATATGGGGAAATTGTGATTTTTATTGATTGCTAAAATACAGTAAGAGATACAAGGTTGGTGTAAATTAGAAAGTTGCTAGGTTTTACAAGACCTTTTCAATAGTATGCTTTTTGATTTATGTTACTATTTGACTATTTTGAGTTTTGGGCATATAACAATTTTCAAAAAAATATTTTTTGAATTTTTGTATTTTGTTTTAAATACTGTCATGTAGCATATCAGGATAATACTGATTTTAAAACGAGTAAGAATTTTGAACCAGAACTAAGATATGTCTTGAGGTTTAGCAGATACAGGGTGTTCCATAAATGTCAATATTTAAAAAAAAAATGGCCGCCATTTTGAAACGGATTACGATAAGTGAGTTCTGTGTTTGCCAAAATGTTAGTCGAGTGTAGAGCTTTAAAATGATTTATAACTTGACATATGTTTATATTTGAAAATTCCGAGATTCAAACTAGTTTTTGGATTACCCTGTATTTCTAACAAACTAAAAATATTTTTAGGTTATTCTTTGGGGTCGATTTAATTTCATCCTTCTAGTCCAATTGGTTCGTCTGCAATCTGTTTGAGACACCTTACGTGAGATACCCTGTATATGTAATCGAGTGTATAATAACAACTGGTTACAAACTGTTAATAGTAATTCATTACCAAGACAACATTTCCCCAAAGAGCTTGACCAGAACTGTATTTAGCACAGTAATGAATGTTTATCTTCCATTTTTTATTACCTACAACTACGTTACTGGAATGTTAAGTTATTAAAACAAAGCAACCTGAGAGTTAATTATATAATTATATGCACTGTAGTGTCCAGGACATAATATAATAACCTCCATTAGGTCCTATGCTCTGCAGCGTGAGCGGGACATAGGCAGTATTATTGATAGAGGGTTGTTATTTTATTTATTCTGTCATTAAATATATTTCACTTCAATTTCAACAATTGAATTTTGTTTAAATTAAGAATTAGTATATACTGTAGATGTTATTTGCTTTGCAATTGTATTGCATGCAAAAATAAAGTGTTATTATTAATATTTTAAACAAATAGCACAACTTTGAGGACTGCAAAACAGAAACCCATTTTATATCGATATAATTACCGAGTGAATCATTTTATTTATTTCATTAGAAACTTCGTCATAACCTGATGGTTTTATAGGCTATTTCACTTTTCTGGTAGTTATGTTGGCTTCATTACAACCAATAAACTAAACTTTATGACAACATTTAAGCTAGAATATTGCACTTTCTATAGAACAATCTGCAGTGGCATTTTGGTCATTTCCCAGATTTAATTGCCCATACTTCCTCTTAATTTGCCAGATTTAACTGTTTATATTTTCTCTTCCTTGACACGTGATTGCTAGCGTTTTGTCACTGACAAAATTAAATCCAGATGGATTAGAATTAAATTAGAATGTTATTGATATGTTTGTACAGGTGGGTTGCGTTACTCCGTGTAGTTGTTTGCTGGATATGTTCGGATTATCAACATGTTCTTATTAGCAAGGGATTGTAGTAGGTACTACCTAATGTATGTTAGAAGTAATTGATGAAATACTACATATAACTAAGGAGTACTGGGCAAAAAGATATGTAGTACGGTATCATACTTGTTAATTCCCTACAAGGAATCTTTTGTGCTGTCAGCTTGTCAGCTACGTAGTCAGTACCGGCTGTAGGGCAGAGCGAGCCGTGCTCCAGCACGGGGCAGAGCGAGCCGTGCTCCAGCACGGGGCGCAGCGTTTTGGTGGGGTGGCGCTCGGGTCGCGGGGGGCATAGTCCGTAACGCTAAAATAAAGTATTTGTAAATACATGTAGACCTGACTGATTTTATAAATTTTTTATCTATTATTATTAAAAGTTTTTGAAAGGCGTTATTGGGATGAATGTTGAGTATTCACCATGTTGCACCTTCATTATACTTAAACATTAAATTTACATATCAGATAACGCAACTTCCGCAGCCCTCTATTCCGAATTGAGAAGTTGTTTTGACCTCTATCGTTTTGTGACAACTTCAGGGCATTCTGATTGGTATCGAGAGTGTGAATAAAACTCGCAATACGACGCAAGAAAATTGCAATGTGAAAGTATCAAGGTACACGATGCAGCTAATTCTTTAATCCGCCCTCGTCGATTATTTTAAATTACTTCCTAGATCAGGAAAGCTATGATTTTTGGGGATTGGAGAGCATTGAATCGGGATTTCATCCTCAATTGAAGTTACAATAATTTGAGTTTGATTTTGCTATTATGTGTAATAAGGGCTGTCATATGATGTGCCTCTCTCAGATTTTGGCGCCCCCTTCGTTACTTGTAAGGTCCACTCCTTTAGTTTACTTTGAAAAATATAACTTATCGTTTCGACTTTTTAGTACCATTTCAATCAATTTCTCATTTGTTAACAGAGTCATTTCGGAGCATTGGATATGGAGTGAGAAATGCTAAGTGGGGAATGTTAAGTATTATCGCATTCACTGCGTTAATCGTGTATATTCAGTATAGTGGCATTAGGGATTATTTGCGCTCTGGTCGTGGTTAATCGACTAATCATCTGAATTGCTTCCAAAGTGGCAGTAATTTAAATGAGTTGCGGCAGTATATCACAGTTTTGTATTAACGAAAAATATATGTTCACACCCAACTTGAGTTTTAAGAGTCACTGGTAACAAACTTAACTGATCCAAATACTTTTAGAAGATAAGATTCAATATATCAGAGAATTAAAAACAGTTTAAAAACTAAGCTTTATAGCTACACAAAACCTTAAAGATTAAATACTTAAAGATAGAGTTTGCATAACTGAAAAACGTGTCATACAATAGAAACAACGAGTTCGCACGCAGCACGCTGACGTGAGGGAAGTGAATTTCCACATAAAAACTATAAAAACTCAAAATCAGTTTAAAACATACAATTATTCCAATTTTTATTCAAATCTGAAAATATTGATATTTTGGCTGTTTTGATGCTCCTGGTTCTATTTACCTGCAATGATGGTAATACAATTTTGTGCATTATAAGGTTAGGATAAGGTCCAGTCAGGCTTTAAAGTAGGCGTGAGGTTGTTGGGGATGATAAAAGTACACCAACAAATGAATAACAGGCTTTTCTGAAGTAAAATCCCCATAAGACAACGTACTGTGTTTGGTCAATACACATTTTCTTTAATAATAACTCGGTAAATATCTATGCTAGAATGACGAGAGAGGGCTTAAAAGTTTCGCTAAACGAATTCCCACCGTTTTTCATTCGTTAATTTTACATTCGGGGCTTTTCTGACCCTTTTTGGGCCCAAAAACCCAAATTTCTAAATTTAAAATCCCCAAAAAAGGGGGTTAGAGTTTTCCGATTGTTTTGCCCAACGAACTTGTCCAACTGATTACAAAAAGGAATGTTCCTACCAAATTTGAAGTAAATCGGACAAAAAATGTGACCGCTAGAGTGCATACACATATATATATATACATATATATATATATAAAATTTTGAACGACCCCCCAAAACGTGTTCAGGGGGTCACGTTAGGAACTTCTATGGTGGTCCCGGGCTTAAGTTTCACCGTGCGGGTCATGCTAATAGTTCACTTTCCAAAGGAAATTCACTAATAAACAGAAATTGTATTCAGAAAACATTAGTTTTGTCAAAAACAAAAATAACTCCAACAACAATCTTTGCTGTTTTTATCCCAAACTTCAGCCTCACAGATTTCCGGAACCGTCCGAATCTTAGTCGGTTTTGATGATTATTTTGGTTCTTCCGGGCAAAGTTTTTCCCACGCTCAGAATACTGTTATCAATATATACTTTTCCTTTTCCTACTTAGTTTTGAGGTTTGTTTTCATCGTTATTTTTCTTAAAGAAATACACCATTGTTTTTTGATATGCCGTGTATTGTGATACGTTGACTTCAAGTGTGCGCATTTGTTGTTTTTAAACATTTAGTTATTTATATTTATTTGAGGTTTTGACTTGTGTATTTGTTTATGTCCAAAAAATGTAGTGGTGCGGAATATTGGGGACGAGATACATTTCTAGGACTATAACACATGAAATCAAAATTTTCAATTACACAAGTCTCTGAGCTGAATGTCTTCCATAGCTTGTCATTTCAGGTGATCAGTATCGCTCGGAACCAGAAACAACGCAAACGCAACAACAAGCAAGGGAGCGAGGCGCGCAATTTCAGTCTTATCTCAGAGGTATGGTGTGGGGGGAGGTTTAGGTTGATGTGGAGGGGGGCGGGGGCAGCGAGTTTGGTATTTCCATGGGTGCTGAAAAACTGACGCCGCCCCTGTACGTATTTGTTCCATGATGTACAAAAGCTATGTATTTTAATTATTAGGGTGTAAAATTAAAGAGTTTTCCTTAAGATGATTCATGAGGAGTTGATTTTTCCTTTGGACTTTTAGGGCTCTGCTCCACTGGCTTTCAAAGTTTCCATGTTATTTTTATGAAATAAATATTTTATTGAGTTTATGTCACAAATGTTTTATATCGATTAATGTTATATTAAATAAACAGTGTTGTAAGGAACATACCTAACTACAGACTGTCCACATTTTTTTACAATAAATTTCATATTGATATTATGCCTGCGAGACTATTATGTCACCGCCTAGTTTTACTCTAAAGACGTCATTTTTCAAGTCCCAACATAAAAATCTACAACTCATACAAGGATTATACTCATATAAGGATGATGATAGCAGGCGGCTGAAAATGCTTTAGAGGAGCCCAGGGTTTGGACCACATCGGGTTCGGATAAAGGTGACCTGCCTGTATAATTTTTACTTTATAATTGTTGAAGCTGTATTAATTATTTTGGAAGATTGTGTTTCTTTCGAGGGTTAAGAACTCTACTACATATACACTACTCATTCCATATCAAATATATGTCGTAATACCCTTGGCCTAGGCGGAGGGTCCACATCAGTGGTGCCCATAAGCGAAATTTCCGTCATTTGATTCTCCAATCAAAGAAAGCATAGTCGTGATGGTCATTACTGTGACTTTTCATGTATTGCAATAATATTTTCTCCAAATTATTAGGGGGACAACTGCCCCCCCTTGCCACCCCCGAATTAAGCCTATGGAGGTGCCCTCAGGAGGGATTGATAGCACTGATAGGAGTCTTTTGTAAGTAAAAAATAACCCACAGTAAAAATGTTCCAGATTTTTTGCAAAGCTAAATACTTATGAGTTGGCAAACCTGAATGTCACCTATTTCTATTTGTGTTGTATCGCCTTCAGACAACTCTTATCCCTGCATCTGTTTTATCAATCGTTTAGGTGATATCGATTTCTCAATTTTAATACCTTGGATTTCCATTTTAGACTGTTCAAAAATTCTTTATGCTTGTATTAAAATCAAACATACTACTCGTTCCTCTGCAATGCTTGTATTAAAATCAAACATACTACTCGTTCCTCTGCAATGCTTGTATTAAAATCAAACATACTACTCGTTCCTCTGCAATGCTTGTATTAAAATCAAACATACTACTCGTTCCTCTGCAATGCTTGTATTAAAATCAAACATACTACTCATTCCTCTGCAATGCTTGTATTAAAATCAAACATACTACTCGTTCCTCTGCAAATTTTAAGTACGCTGGAGTTTTCCTTTGATGAAAATCGCTCAATCTCTGAATAAAAGTGAGGGAACTATAACTTTAAAATGAAACTGTGATTAAAAATTGTCTGCCATTTAGGCCCTGCATAATTTAAAATTATGGGTTTTGAAGTGATAATTAAAATTTGTTTTGAGGGGAGCTAGCCATTACTATGGTCTATGTGAAAATTGTTAATGAGTAGAAAACGGTACAGTATCTTAGTCTCAGTTCAGGGTATTTTTTCCACTCGTGTTATCACTGCAACAAAACCTTTTTGGCTAACTAACTATTAAGGCAAATACAAAAAATGTCAACAAAATTATAAAAATAAGTCCTTTAGAATTATTTATAGTCAGTAAAAAGGTTTCAATTGAATTAACACATTCATTCACACATACCAAAAACAAATCATGATAAGATTACAGTAGGTTTCATCGTAACCTATGTATTTTATGTAACCTATTTTGATTTTAAGCAAACAAAAACAAACTGTATGAAAAGTAAAAGAAATTGAATAAAAATAAATGCTATTGATTTGGCAAATTTATGTAACAAATCAAAAAATGAATAAATTAGTAATAAATGTAGCAATTAGAGTTTTGGTATTTAGATTTGTTTTATTCATCACTTAACAAGATTCAAACGGTTCGTGTTTAAATAACCCTAGGTATGTAACACAATAAATTTGACAGCAATCATTTATGGCTAGGACACTGCTGAGAGATATGATTTAATTGGTTTATGGGGAATTTATAGTAAGGGTCAAATATGATTTTGGGGGGGAACCGTGCTATTGATTTTAGGAGGGATGGGTGCCCCTAGTCCCTATGCACAGGGTTTGATTAACCATTAGGCTGACTAGGCTGCAGCCTAGGGCGCCAGTCAGCCAAGGGGCGCCGGCGCCATAGGGGCGCAATATTTTAAAAGTAATCTTGGAAGTGCGATGATCAATTTGGGAAAGGGAATTTTAGACCCGCGCGCCCTTTCCCTACGCCACACCTGTTTTATTCTTAGTTTGACAGGTTAGTGTAGTTGTTCCTTATCTCGTTTCTAGGGATAGACGGGTCCTGAATTTTCGGGAAGTTTTTTAGGAAAAAATATCCCGTTTTTGGGCGGGATTTATTTTACCTCGGGATTATTTCGGGACGGGATATAGTATCCTCAAAACGGTCATCTGCGGTGCACTCGTCTTTTACGGCCGATATAACGTAGTGCGATCGTCATTTCGGTCTATATCACGTGGTGCGATCGTCAATTACGGCCGTAATTAAGAGGTAGGGTCGTCATTTACGGCCGATATTTCGTGGTCCGGTCATCGTGTTTCGGTGGATAGCGACGCTATCGTCATTATTTCTTTAAAAAGTGCGGTGCGATCGTCTTTTGGCCGAAGGCACACGTTGCGATAAATTACAGTAACTATCAAGTCGTTCGGTCATCTATTACGTTGTTGGTGCATAGTTCGGTCGCCTTTACGGCCGATATTAAGTGGTGCGATCGTCAATTAAGGCCGCGATGTTATACGGTGCGATCGTCATTTACGGCCGATGTTACACGATCCGGCCGACTTTTACGATGGGACTGAACCGAGATATACTGTATAGGACCCTTTAGATCAGAAAATATATGTTTTAAGGGGATACCAGCGCCAGCGGTGCCCCAGAGGTTTGGCGACCACTCATTGGTTGGAAAGAGATATGGAGCTTTACGTTAAAAAGAGGCAAAGATACCTGATGCTGGTGTATCCCCTTAAACACATAGAGCCTCCACAAAATGAAGCTACGTCGGGCCGCGTACATCGAGGCTTACCACATCCCCCTTCAATAGTTGGTGGGAGGGGGGAGCAAATAAATTCAAACCTATGGGCGCCGCACCTCTTAATCAGGCCCTGCGCTACGCAAAATTGATTTCAGAGGTTTATTAAATTTCAACCAATAATACACAACCAATATTACCGGTATTATTGCGTACCATTAACCATGTCATTGAGAACCAATAATATTTCATCCATTTAACAACGATATTATGCAAAATATCATTCAAAGTATTACGGTATTGAAATTGGATGACAATGATATTATTATTTAAGTCTTATAATACTGAATGATACTATTATTTAAATCTCAATAACAATGAATAATGCTATTTATAGAATTTATTTTAATAATAGGATATGAATTATAAAAACTGAATTATACTTCATTCTAAGCATGATTTTTCAACTTGAATTACTTAGTTAAGTACATCATAAGTTTTAAAATAGGATTTAGTTATCCAATACTTCAGTCAGTTAGTTAATACTGTAGCCCAACTGGGTCTTAAAACCAAGCCCTTCTTTACAGGGTTGTTATGCAAGTGCCTTACTGTCCGTGCAGAAATGATGGAGACTCTAGTTTACATCACACCTTTGAAACGGCTCGGTCGATTTTAATGAGAGACCTATCAAATGAAAGGAAATATTGTCAAATATGATATTACGGAGTTTCGACCTTTTACATAACTTTTTTATAATTTACACAATGACAATATTGGAAAATATCGGTGTTTTTACAATTTTTGAGTAAATCTCAACGTTAGACGATTATTAAAAATATCTATTATACGTTTCAGCTTAAAATTTTAATAGAGTATATGAGGGTTAATTACAAACAATTTTTATTAATTTTCATAATTTTAACATTATTATTTGTTTGTACATTTTGTAAACCTTTGTTAACTTTGTTACCTTGCACTTAAAATTCCCGTTTAAAGCAATTTGTTGACTATAAATTAATTGTATGAACGAAAAACATGGTACGTTTAATAGATATTTTGTAATAATTGTCTAAAGTTGAGATTACTCAAACATTGTGAAAAAGACCCATATTTTCCAATTTTCGTTTGATAAATTATACAAATTAAGGTAAAAAGTTGAAACTTCGTAATATCAAATTTGACAATACAGGTATTTCCTTCAATTTCATAGGGCTCTCGTTAAAATCAAACGGGCCGTTTCAAAGGCCGGATAACGTAAACTCAAGTCTCCATAATTTCTGCGCGGACAGTAGTGCTTACACCATTCTGATTCACAAGTTATAAAAGGCCCAAAAAGAATCAACTGGACTACATCCTCCAGGACACAACTCTAAGTCGCTTTATTGTTTCTGCCGTTATTGAGTTATTCACTGTAAGTGGTGTTAGTGTTGATAATTGTAGTATCGAGTATTTCACGAATGTCATTTAATTCTTAAAGATTCGTTAATATCTTAAGTAATTTTTACATATACGCTTAACATGAACAATCTGAAATAGGTAGACCCTATATATATTGTATTTTCCTGATCAGTTATCACATGCGTAATCAGTATTATGCATCCTGGCCAGCTTCCGTATTTTTAGTGAATTTCCTATGGAAAGTGAACTATTATAGCATGACCCACACGGTGAAACTTAAGTCCGGGACCACCATAGAAGTTCCTAACGTGACCCCATGAACACGTTTTGGGAGGTCGTTCTAAATTTGTGTGTGTGTGTGTGTGTGTGTGTGTGTGTGTGTGTGTGTGTGTGTGTGTGTGTGTTGTGTGTGTGTTTGCAGTCTAGCGATCGCATTTGTTGTCCGATTTACTTCAAATTTGGTAGAGACGTTCCTTTCTATAATCAGTTGGACAAGTTCGTTGGGTAAAACAATCGGAAACCCCTAAACCCCTTTTTTGGGATTAATCTTTCAAATTTTGAGTTTTTGGGCCCAAAAAGGGTCAGAAAAGCCCAGGATGTAAAATTAATGCATGTAGAAAGATGGGAATTAGTGAGGCAAAACATTTAAGCCTCTCTCGTCATCTAGCATAAATATTTACCGAGTTATTAAAGAAAATGTGTATCGACCAAAAACAGTACGTTTCCTTATGGGGGTTTTACATTAGAAAAGCCTGTTATTCATTTGTTGGTGTAATTTATCATCCCCAGCAACCTCAATCCTGACTGGACTTTTTCCTAACCTTATAATGCGCAAAATTGTATTCCCAGCATTGCAGGTAAATGAACCAGGAGCATCAGAACAGCCAAAAAATCAATGGTTTCAGATTTCAATACAAATTGGAATAAATTTATGTTTTTACACTAATTTGAGTTTTCAAATTTGTTTTGTGGAAATTCACTCACAACAAAAACCTCGAACTCGTTTTATCTTTAAAATTAACCATAAACATCAACCTACAGATGTTATCGGGTATGTAAACCAGTTTAAAATCCAACACTTTATTCTTAGAGCAAAGATAGTAGAAACGTAATATTTTATTTTTCAATGGGTTTTTTTTGGAGCAAAGTCATTTTTTTCAAAATTTAACCTATTTGCCAACTCGGACAGCTTGTCAAACTATATTGCCAACCGGTGGAGTTCTTTGACAAGATTTGGCCACCTGTTGGTCTGAATCCTTACCCGGCGTTTTCTCCTTCCCTATCCTAACTCAGTTACCCTCCAGATCCTTACTCGCTTCCGAATGACAGGCGCCGTCACGCGCCGAGTCACAGACACGGTTTTTTCACTAAACATAAAACAGTGACCGGAAAGAAGTAGTGGTTTCCGTGGACGCAGCACGGGCGTGTACACGGTGCGGCGCGAGCGTGTCTGTCTACCAATTAAAAGTCATCGGACATATGAGGGGGCTCTCATTAGACGTGGTCGGTGCCCGGCGAAAGTAAGCATCACGTGAGGTACGATACAAAACCGTCTGTCGGACGCGATACCCTGTCCGTCCACCACTGCACTCCCTGGACACCGCCGACCGCTCCCTCGCCCGGTGAGTAGACCTACTGTGCCGAGTCTCACTTTAATTTACTCAGTTTTGTTTCTATTTTGTTCTATCGAGTAGTATAAAATTATACTACACAGTTCACATTTTACATAAAAACGAGTCATTGTTTCGTGTCTTGCTTTTAATTCCGGTATTTTAAGGTTAGCCAGTATATTTTACAGTCAGCTAGTCTTGTGTTAGCGAGGTTATACAAAGCAATAATTGTTGCATAAATGCAACTTCAGGATCCAATACTACTAAAGAATAGATTTAACTTGCTTTAGACTTGCTGTCAAAATTGTATGGGATTTGTATCGCCGGTTTAGCTTTGATCCAGAGTGCTCGGATTCCATTTTTTGTTTGATTTAGATTTGTTTATACCCTAACCCATACAAAAAAAAGAGCGTATAAATAAAATTCCCAAGGAACATTATGAGCTGTAATGTCAAAATACACAACCAGGAGCCCTAAACTCCTGGCATAAAAACTATAAAAACAGTTATTATAGCCACCTGAACCAATAAATCAGGTTACACCAAGCGTACCATTAAAATCCAAAATACTCAAACATTGTGCACACATTCCCAACTTAACCTATATCCAACAGATACCTGATGCTGGTGTATCCCCTTTAACACATACACCAAGCACCAAACACCAAACATCAAATAAATAAACGGTATCAGGAAACTGACACATACTTTCTCCCTTTTAGCCCAACTTTAATGAATAAATTACTTTTTATTTACTAAATATAGAATACAAAGCATATAGTATTGCATTTTTATTTACTAAATATAGAATGTACAGAAAATCTTGTAAACAAGTTGTTTAAAAAAAAAACACCCAAATCCCTGCTTTGGAGGCACTAAAGAATCCATTGCTACACTCGTGGTTTTAAGAGGGGATATGCCCCCTATTCCCCCCCAGGGTTATTAAGGGCAACATATTTCGAATTTCCTCTGTTGGTCAATGCTAACTTGACAAGCATATCAAATTTGAATGAAATTGACCAGTAAATAAGAGAGAAATTGTATTTTTTTATCCCCCATATGAATAACATTGGACAACGTACTGCGTTTACCGCAAAATGAAAATTTCAATTTTCTCCGAAACCAGCTATCGTAGAATAGTAATTCAAAATACTAAATTATTTAGTTTTTGAGCTCTTTTTAATGGTGAATAGTAATATTTGTTTACATTTATGTCTTTTTATGAAAAATCCAAAAAACTGAATTTTGGGTGTTTTAAGTCCTGTAATTTCTGAACCCAAATTTTTACAGGAATGCGGATGGTGCCATTTTGTTGGAAAACTAAAGTTCTACAAACGACTAAAGTTTAATGAAAATCGTTAGAGCCGTTTTTGAGAAATTTGGATTTTTCATTTTTTTTGGCGGTTTTGGGGGGATAATTACCCTTAAAAATCAAAAATTCAAAAAAATGAAAAAAACACCTGGAGATATCGTGGATTAGTACCTACATGCCAAATTTCATAAAAATCGGCCCATTGGTTAAGGCTGTAGCTCTGTACACATCCACACAGACACACACACACACACACACACACACACACACACACACACACACAGACAGATATCACGTAAAAACCACTTTTTTGGGTTCAGGGAGCACCAAAACGAATATTTCCACTAACAACTCAAATTCGAAAATTTTGACGAAAACAATACTTTCTCCATATACTATGTATAAGGGGAGAAAGTAAAATGGTAAGTAATTTGGTGTACAGTGGTTATTAGATGATTCAAGTATATGGGGGGTTGTTTTTTTGTGAAGTACGGGGTAAGCAATAATGGCTTTCAATTGTTTTGTAGGGGGCTGGTTGGTTTTTTACCAGCCGTAAAAAAATACTAAAAGTTTGATCAAAATGGTATTACCAATACGCACGATGAAACAGGGTCAACTTAAAAGCCGCAATGTTGGTAATATGTCTGATGGTAATCCTTTATCACATGTTCAAACATTGCTTTTTCAACCCGACAACGGGGGAAACTTGCCGAGTTACCGTGAGTTTCGAGCAACATAAGCAGGGCCGTATTTAGGACCTCTGGGGCCCGGGCGTATACGAAAATGGGGCCTTCTTAACATAAATACACATTGCAAGCATGTATGTCCTTTTTTATATTTTGGGAGTTACTTGTTCTATTCCTTAATATACCCTTATTATTCTGGTCCGTAATAAATACACCAAATATACAAATAAATAACAAGTTTGATTTTTTACCAAAACTTTAAAAACTTACAAAATAAAAAAAAATATTTTATTTTCTTTATACGATTAGCATAGAGTAGAGTATCATTTCTATACTCAGGATAATTGACGATTTTTAATCACTCTGGTTTAATGCTATTTCAAATGTAACTTTTGAAAAGGTTTAAACTTTAAAAATATTCTTTTTGTGGATACATTTTATATTATCGCACACACAAAAGTATTCTTAAAGAGATTTATATATTTGGAAATTTAGTACAAAGTCAGATATACTGTAGACGTTTGTACATTATTTTCATGTTAAGTTTACGTGATGATGACACAATGAAATATTATCTTTTGGTCATTGGCTCTCAACTCTTCCTACGATATCTTAAACTGGTCGTGGGGCAGGTGTGGGGGTAATCGGAGAATTCAGTTTTGGCAACAATGATACGCAATAAGCATACATCCCGTGTTGACCAAGACCGGGGCAGTGCTGATCATATTGAGTAAAATGATTGAAAACAAACATCTTAACCTTCAAACTATTATCAAATCCAGAAATATAATACGTAAAAAAATAACAACAAAAAAAAGAAGCTACAAGCTATCCTACCATTATGATTATGATCTTGGTTATTAATTGTATTATCATATCTAGGATAACCTTGAACACTTAAGACTACTCAGTGTCCTACGTTAACATACTTTCGTAACCAATTATATTTTTGATACTATTATTTAATTACTTTCTGTTTGGCTGTTTGTTCCTAATATTTTATAATACATCATATTGAATTTTGTGCAACAAGAACAACAAACCTAACTTAAATCGGCTTAAATGGTATCTGCAACTTCCGAGTGCGGCAAAGCATGGCGGATATTGAACAATTTACGGGGTTAGGGGACAGGCTAAATAATTATAGCTCAAGATCAGGATCACATCAGGATCGTACTATTGCAAATATACAATATCTACAACTTATACTCAGAAAAATAAGGTGCTCTACAATACCGTCAGTAGTAATATTATAAAATCTTACCTGGTCTATTTCTGTTACTGGATTAGGGCAAATTCATCAAATCCGCACACAGTATTCAAAATAATAAAAATTAGTGAATTACTTTGGGTTTGATATTTAGTTTGAACGTGCACCTTTTACAACTTAAATTATTTGTATTATTGTCAGTTAATAAACTTTTTCCGGAAAAAATTAAAACACTGCCTCGCGAGGTCCCCCTTAGTGGCCTGCGGGGTCCCACTTTCGTGGTCTGGGGGCCCCCCTCGGGCCTGAGGCCCCGGGCGTCCGCCCCGTGCTCCCTTAGGGAAATACGGCCCTGAACATAAGTCCTTTAAAATCTAATTTATGTCATGTTCGTATTCAATTCTATAGTTCAGCGACTATAGGGCGTTTCAGGGTAAGAGGGCTGCTCGGAAATTTTCCCCTATTGTCGGTTTCAAAAAGCAATATTTGAACATCTGAGACAGGTTTACCTTTTTATCCTATTACCAACATTGTTATTATAAAAGCGCGATTTTAATCTTACATATTTTACATTGTGTAACACAAGTTGACTCCAAAAAAGTACATTTATTAATATTTGTGAACTTGTTCTGTATTTGTAAAGTTTATTAAAGAACCGTATGTTTTTTAACCGATACGAGCTATGGCAATGAGGAGATAAGCATTTAACGACAGATTGTTTGCATTTTCGTTCAAAATCATAAGATTAAAAGATGTTTTGACTAGGTCATGCTGTTTTTGATTTACTTAACAGCCCAGTAAGTCCTAGATCCAAGACTTAAGTGTACACTTTTTTCAGTTATTAGATTAAATGTATAGGCTATATCAAATTATTTGGAGCAATTGTCTAAACAAATATATATAATGACGTTACGGATAAAAATAAATTTGGGAACGATTCATGATCTTCAGGTAGCCTATACAGAACGTCAAGGTACTCTTTTATTAAAACTTAGTATTTTGGCTGTTTCAAATCGTCAAAGTTCAAAACGTCAAGGTTATTTATTTATAATGTTTTTAATTTAGCTGTTTTAGAAAGTCAACGTACAAAACGTAAAACTTGTATAAATACATTAGGTGTAGAACCACTAGTTTCAATACGTCCAGGTCAGTAACTCGTTCGCTTTCAGTCCACTTGGATGCAAACAAGTTGCCTGTACTTTACGTTCTGTACCTTGACGTTGTGAAACAGATGTATTTACAAGCAGTTTGAAAGGAGTGGATCCAGATTTGGTTTGGAGTGAAATCACATTCAGCGTTAACGGTTATAACAAATACTACCTTGACGTTATGTACCTTTACGTTTTGAAACGCCTCCGTTTTTAAATTGTTTTATACCTTTACGTTTTGAAACTGGAGGTCTTGAAAACAGTCTTATTTTACATTTAAATAACTGAGACTTGACGTTATGTACCTTTACATTCTGAAAACACGCGTTATTTTAAATAGGATACCTTTAAGTTCTGTACCTTGACATTGTGAAACTATACTTTATAAATGCACGAAGCAACTAATCGCTGTAACTCTGGCAATGCGATGTCTGCAATCACAGTCGTGCCATTTGGTATCGCATTAACAATTAGTTCGCTGAAGATTGCAATACCACAATCAAAGTTACCTACGGATGTCTACAACAAGCAAAACCGAGACCAAGACCTACAAATACAACCAAAGCCCTACAAAGTTATTAGTGAATTTCCTTTGGAAAGTGAACTATTAGCATGAACCGCACGGTGAAACTTAAGCCCGGGACCACCATAGAAGTTCCTAACGTGACCCCCTGAACACATTTTGGGGGTTCGTTCAAAATTGTATATATATGTGTGTGTGTGTGTGTGTGTGTGTGTGTGTGTGTTTGCACTCTAGCGGTCGCATTTTTTGTCCGATTAACTTCAAATTTGGTAAGGACGTTTCTTTCTGTAATCAGTTGGGCAAAACAATCGGAAAACTCCAAACCCTTTTTTGGGGATTAATCTTTCAAATTTTGAATTGTTGGGCTCAAAAAGGGTCAGAAGAGACCCGCATGTAAAATTAATCATGTAATAAGATAGGAATTAGTGAGGCGAAAGTTTTAAGCCCTCTCTCATAATTCTAGCATAAATATTTACCGAGTTATTAAAGAAAATGTGTATCGACTAAACACAGTACGTTGTCTTACGGGGGTTTTATACTAGAAAAGCCTGTTATTCTTTTGTTAGAGTACTTTTATCATCCCCAGCAGCCTCACGCCTACTTTTAAGCCTGTCTGGACCTTCTCCTAACCTTATAATGTGCAACATTTTATTCCCAGCTTTGCAGGTAAATGAAACCAGGAGCATCAGAACAGCCAAAAAATCAATGTTTTCAGATTTCAATAAAAATTGGAATACATGTATGTTTTTACATTGATTTTGAGTTTTAAAAGTTCTTATATGGAAATTCACTTCCCTCACGTCAGCGTGCTGCGTGCGAACTCGTTATTAAGTTAAGTTAGGTTAAGTTTTTAACCTTTATTAGTCATGGCACCTTTGAGGTTTTTACAGTAAGTGTCTTTCTCGGCCGATCAAATAAAACTCGGAGGTTCTCCAATTGTTTCTCACGTCCGATATACAATTTCTAGTATTATCGCAGCAAAGCGTATTTTGATAATGAAAAAATATGGTCTCATTGATGTATACTTTATATTTTGTTGTAATACTTTTTAATCTAACAAAACAATATAGTCACTTGTAAGTATAAACAATTATTATTACTGTAAAATTGTCTTTACGATTGAACGAATCTTGGTATCTTTGCGATGGAAAACAGAACTAATCAATCCTGTACGTGCGTGGCGGTAGAGCGCCTAGCAACAGAACTAATCAATCCTGTACATGCGTGGCGGTAGAGCGCCTAGCAACAGAACTAATCAATCCTGTACTTGCGTGGCGGTAGAGCGCCTAGCAACAGAACTAATCAATCCTGTACGTGCGTGGCAGTAGAGCGCCTAGCAACAGCTTTGGCCGCCACAGCATGTGGCTCGCTCAAATAAAAATATCTCTCTATTTGAAAACCACCAGAGCGAGAGAAGTAATGAGATTCAAATTTTAGATTTACAAAGCGACAGGAGATTTTCTATTCTGGATCATTCATTACTTCAAATAACATAGCCCCTTAAGTTTATACATGTGAAACAATTATTGTGTTTAACAAAAGATAACGTATACAATTACCTTTTATCATTACAAATACATATAAATGATATTCTTAGAATCTAATGCCATTTAATATTCCAGGGAGTTTCTCTCATTCAACTATGCTTTATTAAATAAAAGTTAAAACCACTAATAAAATATATTTATTATTAGTTTTAGTGAATTTCCCCTATAGGGAAGAAGCTATTACCGTAGGTCTCATGGTAAGACTTAGGCCCGAGACCATGATAACTTTTCGTTTTGAGGTCCCCAGATGCCAAAAACACCATTCGTTCAAATTTATATATATATATATATATATGTATGTGTGTGTGTGTGTGTGTGTGTGTGTGTGTGTGTGTGTGTGTGTGTGTGTCCGTAAGCACGATAACTCTCGTAAAAAATGTCCGATCTTAATGAAATTTGGTACAAATATGTAAAGTACTATTTATTTGAACGAGTTCGAAAACCAGACATATCGCACCATCCTAGGGGGGTTTTTGGGGGGTTTTGTACCCCAAAAATGGTTTTTTCGAGTTTTCACATGTAATTGTTATTTAAATAAAATTTTAATTTATACCATTGAATTCAGCTTAAAAAACAAACAATTTGGTATTTTAATCATTGCTCTACGTCAATTGGTTACTGAGATATTGAAAGTGCTAAACACAGTACGTTGTCCAATGTTATTCTTATGGAGAAAAAGAAAAATTTTATATCTTGGTTATTTATGAACATAAACTGACGAAACTTGGTATATCGCTTCATATGGTTGTGGTTTGTTGTTGTTTGTACAACAAATAAATTTTTCGCGTATGGTTCCCGTAGCAGCAAACCTAGGTACTGGGTCCCCATGTTATTCTTATGGAGAATAATAAAAATGTTATATATCGCTTATTTATGAATGTATATGGATGAAACTTGGTATGTGACTTCACTTAAGTGATTTCTACTGATATTTGCATGAAAACCCTTTTTTTTGTTCCTTGTTGCAGCAAACCTGCGTACTCATCCCTAATGTTATTCTTATGTAGAATAATGAATAATTTTAAATATAGCTTATTTATGAATATATTTCTTATGAATCCTGGTAAGAGGCTTAATGTGTTATTAAGACATATATATTCATTGGAAATTCGCTGAGTATGCAGGTTTGCTGCGACGGGGGGTATTTATATTTTTAGCGAATTTCCCCTATAGATAATGCGCTATTACGTTAGGTAGCATGGTAAGAATTAAGTCAGAGACCATGATAACTTTTCGTTTTGAGGTCCCCCAGAAGACATGCGTTCAAATACATATATGTCGAAGGCACGATTACTTTTGTAAAAAAGTCCAATCAAGATGAAATTTGGTATAACTGTATAAGGCACCATCTGTTTCAATGAGTTCTAAAACCAGACAGGTCGCACTATTTTAAGGAGGGTTTTGGGGAGGTTTTGTACCCCGAAAATGGGTTTTATGAACTTTTTACAAATAATTATTTGTATCCCAAAATTTGGTTTGTACCATTGAATTCAGCTTAAAAACAAACAACTTAGTATCTTTAATTACTCCTCTAAGTCAATCGGTTACTGAGATATTGAAAGAGCTAAACACAGTACTTTGTCCAATGTTAATCTTATGGGGAATAAGTAAAATTATATATCTCGCTTATTAATGAACATATATTAATGAAACTTGGTATGTTGTTTCATATGGTTAGGGTTTGCTGATATTTGCATGTTTGTAATTCTCATTGCAGCAAACCAACGTACTCGGCAGCTATAATGTTATTCTTATGGAGAAAAAGAAACATGTGATATCTCGTTTGTTTTTGATCAAATATTGGTACAACTTGGTATGTTGCTTCATCTAGGTTTTCATCCATTGGTATTTACATAAAATCCTGATTTTTGTGGTCCTTGATGCAGCAAACCTGCGGACTCCTAATGTTTTTCTTATGGAGAATAAATAAAATGTCATATCTCTCTTATTTATTAATTTCCTTTGATGAAAGTAGGTAAGTGACTTCATGACATAATGAGGTACCATTTTAAATTCGCTGGGTACGGAGGTTTGCTGCAACGGGGATATTTTTAAATTTAATGGTAAACGAGTTCGCACGCAGCACGCTGACGTGAGGGAAGTGAATTTCCACATAAAAACTATAAAACTCAAAATCAGTTAAAAACATACAATTATTCCAATTTTTATTCAAATCTGAAAATATTGATTTTTTGGCTGTTCTGATACTCCTGGTTCTATTTACCTGCAATGCTGGGAATACAATTTTGCACATTATAAGGTTAGGAGAAGGTCCAGTCAGGCTTGAGGTTGCTGGGGATGATAAAAGTACACCAACAAATGAATAACAGGCTTTTCTAATGTAAAACCCCCATAATACAACGTACTGTTTTTGGTCGATACACATTTTCTTTAATAACTCGGTAAATATTTATGCTAGAATGACGAGAGAGGCTTAAAAGTTTTGCCTCACTAATTCCCATATTTGTAGATGCATTGATTTTACATATGGGGCTTTTGTGACCCTTTTTGGGCCCAAAAACTCGAAATTTGAAAGATTAATCCCCAAAAAAGGGGTTTAGAGTTTTCTGATTATTTTGCCCAACGAACTTGTCCAACTGATTATAGAAAGGAACGTCCCTACCAAATTTGAAGTAAATCGGACAAAAAATGCAACCGCTAGAGTGTCTGCACATATATATATATATATATATATATATATATATATATATATATATATATATATATATATATATATATATACAATGTTAGGAACTTCTATGCTGGTCCCAGACTTAAGTTTCACCGTGCGGGTCATGCTAATAGTTCACTTTCCATAGGAAATTCACTAATGAGCCAAAAAATCATAAAACGCTGATATTTCTAGTCCGTCGTTGCGGATGGTTTTACTGTATGTGTTCAGATGCAAACCCCAATTTTATGAAATCTTAATAATAAAATTGTTATATATTTATTTATAACAATATTAATTATATTTTTCTCAGTATTCTGTTGTCTCTTTCATTTATTTTTGTTTTGTACAATTAATGTGCATTTCATATGGACAAATTACAAAGTGGTTTTAAATTACCTTTCCGCCTCCAGTTCAATTTCCCTTTGTAAAACTACAACCTGGTTTCAACGCTTCATTGCGCCATTCTCAAGCAGTTTGTCAGTTGAGTCATCAAGCTAAAATCACATCAATCGGTCGAATCAACGTCGTTATTAATTTAAAAGTACATACACACAAAAGCACGGACAGACTACTTGAGAATGGCGGAATGAAGCGTTGAAACGCCGCGCCGTCGGATAGCGCCGTCGGATAGCGCCGTCGGATAACGCCGTCAGATAGCGCCGTCGGATAGCGCCGTCGGATAACGCCGTCGGATAGCGCCGTCGGATAGCGCCGTCGGATAGCGCTGTCGGATAGCGCCGTCGGATAGCGCCGTCGGATAGCGCCGTCGGATAGCGCCACTATTCCGCAAATTCAGCCCTTTACTGTACTCAAGTACCTTTCATAAAGTTCTGAGACGTATTTGAAAATCTACGTAAAAATACCTTTAATTTGACACCCAAAACATTATTACCAGGTTATGGTTTTTCAACGGAAAATTGAACCGGAGACGAAAAGGTAATTTAAAACCACTTTATTTAATCATACCAGTTCAGGGGCAAATCAAAATGAAGAAAATTATGGTTTTTATTGATTGAAAAAATCGAAAAGAGATACGAGGCTGGTGTGAAAAAATTAACAAACTTTACAATGGTGTGCTTTTAGACAGGTGCTACTACTATTTGATTTGTTTGAGTTTTGGATTTTAATTAAAAAAAAAAAAACTATGTTAAAATATTTGTTTTTTGAAAAGACTATCAAGTAACATATCATAGTAAATCTGAGTTTATTACAAGTAAGGCATTCTAACCGGGAAAATAGCGTGTATGGTTTAGAAAATACCGCAGGTATAAAGTAAATATAAATATTTTTCACAAATATTACCACCATTTTGAAATGGGTAAAGATAAGTGAATTCTGTTTTGCCAAGATGTTTCTTTTAACGAGTCATGTAAAATTATATATGATGTGTCTTAGGTTTATATTACAACATTTTTAAATTCGAATACACGACCTTCAGTTTTGGACGACCCTGAACATATATTTTGATAAGAATATTTTTAATAGATTACTCAAATGAGAATTAGTGCGTAATAATTTTATCTGACGACTTTAAGCTTAACCGTTCTCTAGTTACACATGCTGGTCGGTCCTCACAAGCATTGTATCATACTTGTGTATATTTACCGTGTTGTAAGTGAGTACATTGTAAGAGTAAATATGTTTTGAAGTGTTGTACGACGTTTTAGCGAATTTCCCCTGTAGGGAAGAAGCTATTACCGTAGGTGGGTGGTATGGTAAGACTTAAGCCCGAGACCATGATAACTTTTTGTTTTGAGGTCCCCAGATGCCAAAAACACTATTCGTTTATATACAGGGTGAATCTCGTAAGTTGTCCAGTATTGATTTCAGACAAACCGTTGGTCCTACGATGATGAAATAAAATTATTTCCCACTAAACCAACCCCAAGGAATAACGTAAAAATATTTTTAACGATTTTTAAATACAGGGTGTACCAGAAACTGAGGGTCACTAGTCCGAATCTACGAAATATCAAATACAAACGTATATCATGATATACATCAAATTAAAGCTCTTTTCAATCCAAACCATTTGGCGGAATCGGATTTTGATTATTATTGATTCATTTCAAAATGGCGGCTGTTTTTGTGAAAAAATTAGTATTTTTTTGAATACCCTGTATTTTTCTTAAAAATGCAGATATCTTGATTCTGATTCAAATATCGCATTCCTTATGAGCTAAGCTTTATTTTGATATGCAACACTTCAATATTATCTCAAAAACAAAAAGTTTCAAAAATATCAGTTTTTGAAAATATGTACATAGCCAAAACTCAAAAATTTCAAATAGCACCATATGTCAAATAGCATATCATTTTAAAGGTATTGCAATTCTAAGACACTTTCAAATTTAAACCTTATGCGTATCTATTTTGGTTTTCGAGTTATCAACAAAAAACATGTTTTCCCACATTAAAACACATGTTATTTGTTAAACATGGTGGTAATAGTCAGCTTTACCAGCCTTTACCACCATGTTTAACAAATAACATGTGTTTTAATGTGGGAAAACATGTTTTTTGTTGATAACTCGAAAACCAAAATAGATACGCATTAGGTTTAAATTTGAAAGTTTCTTAGAATTGCAATACCTTTAAAATGATATGCTATTTGACATATGGTGCTATTTGAAATTTTTGAGTTTTGGCTATGTACATATTTTCAAAAACTGATATTTTTGAAACTTTTTGTTTTTGAGATAATATTGAAGTGTTGCATATCAAAATAAAGCTTAGCTCATAAGGAATGCGATATTTGAATCAGAATCAAGATATCTGCATTTTTAAGAAAAATACAGGGTATTCAAAAAAATACTATTTTTTCACAAAAACAGCCGCCATTTTGAAATGAATCAATAATAATCAAAATCCGATTCCGCCAAATGGTTTGGATTGAAAAGAGCTTTAATTTGATGTATATCATGATATACGTTTGTATTTGATATTTCGTAGATTCGGACTAGTGACCCTCAGTTTCTGGTACACCCTGTATTTAAAAATCGTTAAAAATATTTTTACGTTATTCCTTGGGGTTGGTTTAGTGGGAAATAATTTTATTTCATCATCGTAGGACCAACGGTTTGTCTGAAATCAATACTGGACAACTTACGAGATTCACCCTGTATATATATATGTGTGTGTGTGTGTGTGTGTGTGTGTGTGTCCGTTACCGCGATAACTTTTGAAAGAAGCGCCCGATTTTTATGAAATTTGGCAAAAATGTGGAGAGTAACATTTATGATTTTAAGTTCGAAAACCAGATCGATCGGACTATGGGAGGGGGGTTTTATGGGGGTTTGAAATTGTCCAAAAATAAGTTTTTTGAATATTCCCCCTAAAATTTTAAAACCCTTAATTTTGGTTATAGCCATTTTATAAAGCTTAAAAAATTGGTATTTTGATTCATTAACCTAGGTTAAGTGGTTGTAAAGAAAAGTCAAAAAACGTGTTCATAAAAATTCCCTTGTTAATCATATGGGAAAAAGGTTTTTGAATTTTCCTCAGATAATTTTACTAAAAACTTCACATTTCTTTTGCCAATCAGTTTAACTCTACAAAACAATCATTTTGGTGTTTTAATTATTGTTCTACGTCCAACCGTTGCAGAGATATTCAAAGTGCTAAACACAGTACGTTGTCCAATGTTATCCTTATGGAGGATAAATAAAATTTGATATATCGATTATTTATGAATGTATATTGATGAAACTTGGTATATGGCTTCAAATAGTTATGGTATATTGATATTAGCACAAAAAACAAGTTTTTTGTTGATATTCCCCGTAGCGGCAAACCTGCATACTCGGCCCCCATGTTATTCATATGGAGAATAAGTAAAGTTGTATATCTCTCTTAGTTATGAACCTAAATTAATAAAACTTGGTATGTAGTTTCACCTGGTTGAGTTATATTGATAATTGCAAAAATACACATTTTTTATCTTCCTCGTTTCAGCAAACCTGCGTACTCAGCCCTAATGTTATTCTTATGTAGAATAAATAAAATGCTATGTATAACTTATTTATGAATGTATTTTTGTGAAACTTGGTAACTGGCTCTATGTAGTAGTGAGACACATATATATGCATTGGAAATTCCCTGAGTACGCAGGTTTGCTGCGACGGGGGTATTAATTTACATCCCGCAACTTTAACAACTATGGTAAATACTATGTTATTGAAAAGTTATTATAGCTTTTGCTAAAAGTATTTCACTTTAGCTATCATAGATTTTGCTAGTTTTATTTATACCGCATAGGTTACTTTAGTTTTCAACAAACATAACAAAACATCTGATATTAAAACGGATAACATATGAGAATAATGTGGATAACGTACTATCAATCAACACGTAGTTTAGACTTCCGCCGTCGGATAGCGCCACTGTTCCGAAAATTCAGCCGTACCTTTCATAAAGTTCTGAGACGTGTTGGAAAATCTACGTAAAAATACCTTTAATTTGATACCTCAAACGTTAAAATTCGTCCAGCCGTTATCGAGTTATGACTGTGAAGAAAAAAACCCTAGCGTATTAATATACAGGATAATTGAGATAAGCGAATTGGTTTTAACTTAATATTTAAATATCTAATTTGCGGGTAAAAGGTAAGAGGAGTTGAGTTGATTGCAAACAATTTATAGCACCAAGTTCCCAAATCAGCAGGCGCTTGGCTTTGTGTTAGGTGTGGGACACATACAGAGGCCACCTGAAATCAAATAAGAAATTAAATTTATTTGTAAATTTCCTAATTTCTAGTTTGACATTTTGAAATACGAAATCCAAATGTGTGAATCGAATATATATTAGCTATCACCGTGCCTAAGAGGAGCTTATGGTTAAAATTCGTTGTATGAATAACCAATATTTGAAGCAAGACAAATATACGAGATACAAATCAGGGGGTAAGGATATGATAATTGACTGTTATGTCGCTGTACCACAATTGCACACAAACCACAGATAAGTACAAACCATGAACACTCCAAACAAGGTCGAGTTTCCTGATGCAGTACAACCATGTGTTTCGTTGGGTGGTGCCTACAACTTCGAATACCACTGTTTTCCTGCGACACTCCCACGTGTATTGAGTGGCATCACATCTATTGCAGGCGCTGAGAGTATGATATTTATTCGACAGTACTGGTGCTCTGATTTGATTCTACTCCAGTGCGGCCCCAGTATTAGAGATACACTTTCCCTATTTTGCACTATACTTTAGACTACGTCTTTGCGTCGATAATACACGATCGGAGGACTTATCTGCAGAGAACTGGGGGCCTATTTTTGATCTGGGTGAGTGGTGAGTAGGTGAAGGAGACACTCAAACCACTATTTTTTATTTTCAGATCAACTGATAAAAGTAAAGATATTATTTAGTTATATGTTCGGTTAATTACATCCAACCAAACAAAATTTATATTGGTATATTTAATGAAAGTTTATATTTAACATTGATAGATTAACTATAGATCGATATTTTTTACTGAATCAGTCACCAGCTCAACCATTTCTTCTCACCAGGCAAAACGCTGGTGACTGAAAATGGGTGAGTTGACCGGAAAAAACCTTCTTCTTCTTCATGTTAGAAGAAATGACAGTAGGACTCAATAGTAAACTGCCTAACTAGGTTATGTTTACTTTCCAATACAAAATGTGTAAATACAGTTGAATAACGTATGATTTATTATCGAATTGCTCAAAAAGTAAGTAAATGTTTAAAAATATACCAATTGATTTTGCTAAAACAACAGAAGGTTTATAAATTGTAATATTGGTCAGTGTTTACATTTGGCTTTATGATTTGACAAATAATTCATTGCAAATCATATCTCACGTGACAATGCTAAAATCAGCTGGTAGGTGGAATGATTGACTCACCACTCACCCGTTTCAAAAATAGGCCTCCAGGTTGGTAAGAGAATAATACCAAATAAATGCTTTACAACGTTGGTATAAACTAATTAAATAAGACTCAAATAACAAACAGAATAAATAAATAAACTGGAGGCAGTCACAATAGTGTGGGGGTGAATGAACTACGATATGACTACGACGCGAAAGCGAAGATTTGGTCGGGAACGAAGTCGTCTCCCACTAAATACGGTGCAATGTTCTAAACACCCACAAGGTTCTCCCACTAAATACGGTGCAATGTTCTAAACACCCACAAGGTTCTCCCACTAAATACGGTGCAATGTTCTAAACACCCACAAGGTTCTCCCACTAAATACGGTGCAATGTTCTAAACACCCACAAGGTTCTCCCACTAAATACGGTGCAATGTTCTAAACACCCACAAGGTTCTCCCACTAAATACGGTGCAATGTTCTAAACACCCACAAGGTTCTCCCTCTAAATACGGTGCAATATTCTAAACACCCACAAGGTTCTCCCTCTATATACGGTGCAATGTTCTAAACACCCACAAGGTTCTCCCACTAAATACGGTGCAATGTTCTAAACACCCACAAGGTTCTCCCACTAAATACGGTGCAATGTTCTAAACACCCACAAGGTTCTCCCACTAAATACGGTGCAATGTTCTAAACACCCACAAGGTTCTCCCACTAAATACGGTGCAATGTTCTAAACACCCACAAGGTTCTCCCACTAAATACGGTGCAATGTTCTAAACACCCACAAGGTTCTCCCTCTAAATACGGTGCAATTTTCTAAACACCCACAAGGTTCTCCCTCTAAATACGGTGCAATGTTCTAAACACCCACAAGGTTCTCCCACTAAATACGGTGCAATGTTCTAAACACCCACAAGGTTCTCCCACTAAATACGGTGCAATGTTCTAAACACCCACAAGGTTCTCCCACTAAATACGGTGCAATGTTCTAAACACCCACAAGGTTCTCCCACTAAATACGGTGCAATGTTTTAAACACCCACAAGGTTCTCCCTCTAAATACGGTGCAATGTTCTAAACACCCACAAGGTTCTCCCTCTAAATACGGTGCAATGTTCTAAACACCCTCAAGGTTCTCCCACTAAATACAATATTATTTATTTGGTTTTAGCTCGAATTATTTAAAATACTTAATTATTTTTTTCTATTTTGGGGAAACAGAAACAGCCTTTCCTTTATTCGTATTTAAACTTGACAAATTTGCTGATACATATATTTGATATTGTTTTAATGATAACTTTAATCTCAGGACACATCCGCTACAACATTCTCCTGCATAAATGTCTGGATATGCTACATTTTTAAGCATGGAGCGTGTTATGTAATGTTAATGTTTATGATAAACTTCAGTCAGTAGAGAGTAAAATAATATAACAATCGTGGGGATGCGAGTTTTATTACAGTCAGAGCCATCTACATTTTTTTAACCTCAACTGCCCATCACCATAGGCTGTCTACCTGTACGGTGAACTAAAGACAGCGAGGTGCCGTAACGGCATTTACATGGGCAAGCCATGCAGAGGTGACCGCTCATGATCTTACAGGAGTCGGCCGGGACTGGGATCGAACCGGCCACGTCTGACTTGCTATTTAGTCAGGCACTTTACCGGGACCGCGTCAAGTCGCCACCCCGACAAATCGTCACCCCGACAGATCGCCACCTTTTCAAATTATTTTGGAGGTGACGATCTGTCGTGTATCGTACCCGACAGATAGCCACCTTTGTAAAGAAGGTGGCAATCTGTCGGGGTAGCTACTTGTCGCAGCCGTGCGAGGTGGCGATCTGACGGTAGCGTACCCGACAGATAGCCACCTCGGAGTAAAGAAGGTGGCGATCTGTCGGGGTGGTGACTTGACGTAGCCGTGCGAGGTGGCGATCTGTCGGGGTAGCTACTTGTCGCAGCCGTGCGAGGTGGCGATCTGACGGTAGGGTACCCGACAGACCGCCACCTCGGAGTAAAGAAGGGGGCGATCTGTCGGGGTGGTGACTTGACGTAGCCGTGCGAGGTGGCGATCTGTCGGGTACGCTAACGACAGATCGCCACTTCGCACGACGGCGACAAGTTGCCACCCCGACAGATCGCCACCTATTTCACAAAAGGTAGTATAATTTACGGACTAACCTACAAGTTATTTACACTCGTGGAATATTAGTTATTTTAGAATATAAAGATATAAGTTTTGCCAAACATTTTTCTGATAAAAAAAACAAAGTAACAAAAGAAGTAATTGAACTATAAACGGATGGTGAAAATAGAACATATCATGGTCAGAAGTAGAATAAGGTAAATTCATAAGGTAAATAAGGTAAATATATATAATTCTGACGTTTTACAGCGTTAAAAAGAAAATATGACTAAGCATTTATATGGGGTCAGGTAGTTGAATATAAAACTTGCATTACAAACTCTTAGGAATATCATAATTACGCCATGTTTGGACTCTATATTCATGGAATAATGTGGAAAATGTGAATAATACAATAGAATAAAATAAAGTCAGTTGTTTTAAAGTTGCAGTTTTGCTGACAAGGCCTAGTATGTGACTCATCGAGGAACAATTAGCAGTAAGTAGGCCGGAAATGTGTGAGGGTGAGTGCGCGTGGGGTGGTAGTGTCGCTAATCCTCTGGGGCGATGGATGGCTGGACTGGTTTTTAGCCCACAGCAGGCAAGTCTTGATACCTAAATGATTTGCAACAAAAGCAGCGCCAACAACCAACAACCAACAAAGTTGCCTACAAGCTGGCAGTATTGAGACTGATTGACTAACTGACTGATGTTGCCAGCTTGTAGGCAACTTTGTTGGTTGTTGGTTGTTGGCGCTGCTTTTGTTGCAAATCATTTAGGTATCAAGACTTTCCTGCTGTGGGCTAAAAACCAGTCCAGCCATCCATCGCCCCAGAGGATTAGCGACACTACCACCCCACGCGCACTCACCCTCACACATTTCCGGCCTACCTACTGCTAATTGTTCCTCGATGAGTCACATACTAGGCCTTGTCAGCAAAACTGCAACTTTAAAACAACTGACTTTATTTTATTCGTATTGTATTATTCACATTTTCCACATTATTCCATGAATATAGAGTCCAAACATGGCGTAATTATGATATTCCTAAGAGTTCGTAATGCAAGTTTTATATTCAACTACCTGACCCATATAAATGCTTAGCCATATTTTCTTTTTAACGCTGTAAAAATATATAATATATAGTTGAGCAAAACAAATTTTGGCCGAACATAATTCCATCCAGTCTTGCACGCTTACATAAGATTCATATTCCATGCTAGGAGCCCGGAAATATGTAATTGGTTATCTACAAAATTAAGTGCTGTTCTTAATTTTCTTAATTACCTAATTAATTTAGTTTATTTTGGTTTTCAGCTTCCAAGCCATATGATTTTAATAAATTAAATGTAACTATAACATAGACATATTTATACAATTACTCTTTGTTTGCTACAATATTTGAGTATGCACAGTTTTATAAAATAGTAGATTGACTGACAAAATTATTTGTTTAACAAACACTCTTCATTTGGATGAAGAATGCGATTACTAACCTGCATTTGATTATTTTGTACCTGTGTCGTATTATAAATACAGTAACACTTTTATAAGTGTTTTCTTCATAAGTTTGAAGCATTTCTTCACGTTTTTATTTTTCATTTTATAAATGTTAAGTACAGTTTAATTGTACTTTTACTTTTTTTTAATAAGTAATATAGTATCGATTGAGTGAAAAGTATTCGGACATTACATTTGTATGTACAACAATCAGAACAACTTATTAAACAATGACAAATATAGTTTATAAATGTTGTACTTTTGTGTTAGGCTTTAGTTGAACAATATTCCTTTCCCAAACAACATCAAAGGTATCACTTAATCCATATTCTAAGGTAACTAAAAATACTTTTTTGAGAGTTCACTAAAGCTAGAATTTTAACCATTATTGAAAAATCCTTACGCACCTTTCGTACACTTGATATTTAGGAGGAAGTGTAAGAGGAATATACTGAACGGCTTATGCCCAACTTATGCACGTGCCGCGATGTATGATTCAATGTAAATATTTAAAATCCCAGACTACACAACAGAGACTCAAATATTTGTTTAATATTACTTTATTAGTGAATTTCCTTTGGAAAGTGAACTATTAGCATGACCTGCACGGTGAAACTTAAGCCCGGGACCACCATAGAAGTTCCTAACGTGACCCCCTGAACACGTTTTGGGGGGTCGTTCAAAATTTTATATATATATATATATATATATATATGTATGCACTCTAGCGGTCGCATTTTTTGTCCGATTTACTTCAAATTTGGTAGGGACGTTCCTTTCTATAACCTGTTGGACAAGTTCGTTGGGCAAAACAATCGGAAAACTCTAAACCCATTTTTTGGGGATTAATCTTTCAAATTTTGAGTTTTTGGGCCCAAAAAGGGTCAGAAAAACCCCAGATGTAAAATTAATGCATGTTAAAAGATGGGAATTAAAAAGGCGAAAGTTTTAAGTCCTCTCCCGTCATTCTAGCATAAATATTTACCGAGTTATTAAAGAAAATGTGTATTGGGTAAACACAGTACGTTGTCTTATGGGGGTTTTACACTAGAAAAGCCTGTTATTCCTTTGTTAGAGTACTTTTATTATCCCCAGCAACCTCACGCCTACTTTCAAGACCTTCTCCTAACCTTATAATGCGTAAATTGTATTCCCAGCTTTGCAAGTAAATGAAACCAGGAGTATCAAAACAGCCAAAAAAACAATGTTTTCAGATTTCAATAAAAATTGGACAAATGGATGTTTTTACACTGATTTTGAGTTTTACAAGTTTTTATGTGGAAATTCACTTCCCTCACGTCAGCGTGCTGCGTGCGAACTCGTTTGTATATCAAACTGTACTTTATCTCTGCGCACGTGATGTTATAATATTTGGTGTTAAAACTGTTTAAGCGTGTAACAACTGCCACGAATCTCGTTTTTAGTTTATTTTGTTGTTCTTATCCCACGATTACTTAATTTTTGAATAATAGTATGCTTGAGGATAATTTTGTCGTTCGTCTTTACAGACAATATGTACACTCACTAGAGTTCAGTACATTACACTTAACTCACATAATGGGTGGAATTGGGAAGAAACCTTTGTTGACAAGAAAATTACAAGGTCTCAAGACGCTAAGTGTAAAAATTCAGTTGTTTTCTGTGAGCGAATTTATGTTCGTTCAAGGTTTTTTCAAGTAGCCCCCAAAAATCAATTATTTAATAATATTTATTTGTCAGTCTAGGGATTCAAATAAATGTTTAGAAATTATAACATTTTCAACTGATATCAGTGGTGGATAGTCGTGTATTGTCCCCATCTACTCGCTATTTCTATGAAGGAGGTGGCGATCTGTCGGGGTGGCGATCTGTCGGGGTGGCGACTTGACGCTGCCGAGCGAGGTGGCGATCTGTCGGGGTGGCGACTAGACGGCGACCCCACTTTACCTCTGAGCTACCGCGTCCGATAACATTTTACAGTCGTCACCCGTTGATAAAGTATATCACACTTGTGTGCTTGTACAATTTGACTATCAATATTTGTTCTCAATAAAACCTTAGTCAATTGAAAAACGAGATCGCACGCAGCACGCTGACTTGAGGGAAGTGAATTTCCACATACAAAACTTTTAAAACTCAAAACCAGTGTAGAACCATACATTTATTCGAATTTTATTGAAATCTGAAAACATTGATTTTTTGGCTGTTCTGATGCTCCTGGTTTCATTTACCTGCAATGCTAGGAATACAATTTTGCGTATTATAAGGTTAAGAGAAGGTCCAGTCAGGCTTGAAAGTAGACGCAAGGTTGCTGGGGATGATATAAATACACCAACAAATGAATAACATGCTTTTCTAATGTAAAAACCCCATAAGACAACGTACTGTGTTTAGCCGATATACATTTTCTTGAATAACTCGGTAAATATTTATGCTAGAATGACGAGAGAGGGATTAAAAAATTCGCTTCACTAATTCTCATCTTAATGTAACCATTAATTTTACGTCCGGGGCTTTCCTGAACCTTTTTGGACCCAAAAACTCGAAATATGAAAGAATAATCCCTAAAAAAGGGGTTAGAGTTTTCTGATTGTTTTGCCCAACGAACTTGTCCAACTTATTATAGAATGGAACACCCCTACCAAATTTAAAATAAATCGGACAAAAAAGCGACCGCCAGAGTGCATACACATATATATATATATATATATATATATATATATATATATATATATATATAATTTTGAACGACCCCCCATAACGTGTTCAGGGGGTCACATTAGGAACTTCTATGGTGGTCCCGGGCTTAAGTTTCACCATGGTTTCACCGTGCGGGTCATGCTAGTAGTTCACTTTTCCATAGGAAATTTACTAATAAGGCTTTTAACGCTTGATTTCCGAAAACCTTTTGGCCGACATCTCAACGGTTATAATAATCAGGAACGATGAACAAAATTAACATTTTAATTTTAATTTATATATTATAAATTGTTACTATTTTTACCTAAAGTTTGTGATACGGACAAATTACAAGTAACCTGCTGACGGCTAAATGTTCTATGGAGTTTATTAATAAAGGTTATAACTGTTTTTTTTTTAAGTTTATGGCGACATTATACAGAATATTATACATTCTGTGAAAATAAATATTTGATTCGGATTTGAAATAAAACCTCTAGTTTTTTACCTCCACTAATCTGAAGATTGAAGTAAGTCCAAATTTGTGGTTTGAAAATTATAATATTATAACAATCTAAATTGGCGTTTTTTTCAACATGCTTTAGCATAATACAGGGTGTCCCGCGAGAGTATGGCCCAAATGGAGGATTTGGTAGAACTCATCATAAGGAGCAAAAAACTTCGTATCAACTTTGTACTAAATCGCTTCGTTTTCCGTCGGTCTGTCTGTATGTTATTTGTAATCAATGCAGCATATCTTAGAAACCACATGAGTTACTGACATGAATCTCGACATATGTATTAAACTAGTTTAAGGCTAAGTCGTTATTAAGTTTGATTTTTACATCTTTAACCGTTTCAAAATGACGGCCATTTCAATTATTTAAAACTTAATATCTTGAAAACGGAAAATTCTTAAGTATTTAATCCGCGTAATAAATAAATGAGAAATTTAAAGCCAAAAATAATGGTATAAAGGTTTTAAGGATTACTCCACCTATAGCTGAGCAATAGCAGTTTTTACGAGTAAAAAACGTGGTACTTTCTGGTAATTAAAATGGAATTTGCACGATTTTACTCATAAAAATTGTAATTGGTCAGCAATAGTTCGAGTGATCTTAACTATGTTTATACCATCCTTTTTGGCTTTACATTCCACATTTGTATCATGAAGATTACTGTAAAAGTATGTAAATACTTAATAATTTGCCGTTTTAAAGATATTAAGCTTTAAAAAATTGAAATGGCGGCCATTTTGAAACGTTTAAAGATAAAAACGCCCAATTTAATACCAAATTAGCCCTAAACTAGTGTAATACACTTGCCAAGTTTCAAGTCAGTACCTCAAGTGGTTCCTAAGATATGCTGCATTGATTAAAAACCATATACAGGCAGACGGACGGGAAAACGAAGCGATTTAGAACAAATTGTACATTAAGTTTTTTGCTCCTTTTGATGAGTTCTACTAAATCCTGTATTTGTGTCATACTCTCGTGGGACACCCTGTATTTGAACAATTTCTATTGTTAACTTTGAATAGAACATTTTCTTTTTGTTTGTTGCGTTTTCTTATGCAATACAAATTTCGGACTAAGGAAACTGAACGATGAGGGTTTGGTGAAGTTTGTTAAACTGGGGTTGGTGGTTGTTAGCAGTCGTGAACTCTATCGCCCACTTCCACGCACATTCCATTAGTTGCACCTTTCCCGCCAAATTTTAAAAGAAAATGTCCACTAAGCGCGTCAACTAGGCAGGAGTGGAGAATCATGTTCGATACGATTGCACGCTATTCACTAACTAAATTTTCCGGCATTTTGATCTTTCTCGATTTTAACTTCTCAAAAGTGAACTTTATCTCTAATTCCAAAAAATAGCCAATAACCAATACGACCAGCGGTGTCGTAGACAATTATTTGTAATTGTCAAAAATACTACATTTTTATTGGCCAGAAAACTGTATAGTAGGAAAACAATATTCACATCCTTTGCTCCGGGGGCAGAGCAGGTAGAAATCTGGGACACTGAACACAGCCAATTTGCTCCGCGAGGGGGAGAGTACATATAACACCTATAACACTCTCTTTCCCCCAATTTTTTCACCATCGATCTAACTGGAGGTGCAAAGTCAATCCGGACCCTCTTTTGAAATACTCTAAATTCTCATACTTACCGTGGATACCCTACACAAAATATTAAGTTCAGGTATACTTAATATTCAGATTCCAGGTATCAGATTCCAGATTCCAGGTATACTTAATATTCAGATTCTTATATTAGGGCATCCCTAATCCTGTATGTTCAAAACACTGGACATTTTTGCGAACCCGATCATCGATCCACCCGAGATCTGCGGCCATTGCCACTGCCTTCGTTAAATTCCAACAAATAACTTGGTTCAGTACAAATCAGAACCCTGGAAGCTAATTGAATGTAATCTGAATGTACAATTTTCACCACTCGAAATGTTTTCTAGTATATATACTTTCCGAGAGATTAAAGGTAACTTAAGGGATATATGATGGGGATTTAAAATTGTACATCTTTTAGGGAGTAATGTTTTTTGTTATAAGTAATGTTTAAATTTAAAGTGATTGATGTGTGGACATTTAAGAAATATCTGACTCCTAAACATTAATTCTCCAGTAAACAATGTTAATCGGAACCACCAGGTGCATCAAAACAGCAACAATATAAAATGCTCTTAGTTCGGAAATTCCCTCCCACACGTCAGCGTTGCTGTGTGCAGAACTCGCAATGGCTTTGGCAGTTTCTCAGATTCTTACACGTTTACACTAACACAATTGGACACACTAGTTGTCAGCTCCCCCTCGTGGAGCAAAATAGGTGTTTCCAGCGGCCCCGATTTCTACCTGCTCCACCCCCGGAGCTAAAGATGCGTTTTGAAATTACCGTAAATCGCGGAGCAAAAGGCCACACGCAGGTCGTACCAATAGAACAGCACGGAAGTTCTCGACGGGGTTCGGGGTAGAAGACCCTTTCTAGTAACCCGGACGCCGCGCGTTTGTGGGGACTTGGGAGTGATTCAGGATCACCCTCGGATGAACCTGATCACACGGAGGCCGCACCGCGACAGTTGCGCAACAGTCCCCGCGTCCCCGCCACCTTCCTCTGCAGTCCCTCCCCTCCTCGTCCTCAGTACTGACTCGCTGTCACGTTAGCGCTTCAGTCTTCACTTCAGTCGGTGTCTAATCCTCCGAGTCTGACGCACACCCTCATCATGGCCACTGTGAGTAAATTCATGCTCTCTGTCTATCGGTCTCTGTTCTGGGTTTTACACAATAATGACACCATCATTTACCATCACAACGCGTTACGAAGAGTAGAAAGTCCCGGGAGCATCCGGTTTCTTTTATCTGGTCTTTGCACGGATTCATATAACCTGGGTAAAACTGATTATAACTTATTTGTGTGTATATTTTGATTAATTATAGCGTGTTATCCTTTTACATTGTTTAAGCCTATTTATTGTTATGTTTTATATATATATAATGTTTGGAATTGTGTGTGATTAACTTATTCGCCTAATTAACATGTTTTAATAATCACCTAGTCGATTACAATAGTTCAAAAATTACCGTTTTAACTATTGATTTATGGTAACCTGCAATTAGAGGGCCCATTGGCTTTTTAATTTGTATCGACTGCGTATTTTTATCTGACCAAGCTTGTACCAAAAAGTAAATTTTCGTTTGACTAAACAAAACCGTAATGTTTTAATTTAATTTTGCCAATATGGTAGTCCAATTGTTATAAGAAAGTAACGTACTTGTCAAATTTCGCGACAGATTAGGGAACGTTACGTATGGGACATCAAAATCTCTCATTTTTGTCTACAATATTTCACAATTAAGAAATCAAACTGAACAGTGAGAAGCTTAAATATTAATAACCAAATAGTCGAGTTTTCATAAATCAAACACTTAACACATACGAGTACGTTTAATCATTTTACTTTTTTAATTAAGTATTTAATATTGAATTAAATTGTATTCATACCGTTTTGTTTTTAAGATTACAAATCCTACCACTTTTATAATAGTGCTGTTTTATTTCTAGTTTCTATATCTTAAACTGTGGTAAATATAATACTGTACTTATATCCATAAATGATATGCAATTGTTGAATGTAATCGGCAAAGCTTTTGAATTCTAAACATACACTATGGCCCAAATGAATGTTTACCTTGCATCACAACCTACCTCTGCTTAACCTTTCCGAAACACCCAATATTTTAGACCGAAACAAATATTTAGCTTACAAATTCTAGCTAAGATATAGTTTAGATTTCCTGTATAACAGTAGTATTTTACATTAAATTGAAGTCGAGTTGACATTTTCAATGTCTCAGCTGTTTCTTAACATAAAGCAACTCAAAATTAAAAAAGTATTGTTTTTATAATTCTAATTTTATTTGGTTAGTGAAAAACTTAATAATTTAAAAACTGGAAGAGAAAATTTTAACGAGAGCAAATAAAAACGTCTTTCAGCTCTCGATGAGAGATGAATGAACATTTCTCTCATTGGCATGATGATGACCGGTGTGACTGGTCGAAATCGATCGCCTTTTACCACTTTATATTTATGTTTACCGTCTTGTATGTGAGTAAAGTGTAAGAGTAAATATATTTTGAGGTGTTGTGAGGTGTTTTTGTTTACATTCCGTAATGATAACATGTACCATTTTTGTAAATAAGTTGTTTAAAAATATTAAACATCTTTTTGGGTTAAGCCCCTCACTTCAATTTTGGATTATGGTATCGTTTTGGGTTTAAATTATTTTAATAATAGTTATGCTGCTGTGCGTTTCGTCAAAATCCGAGTATAAATAATACATACTTTTATACCTTCATGGTGAAACGTTATAAAGTATAAGAGATGCATCTTTAATTTAATCTTGAAAATAATTTTCCAACCAAAGATTTGATACTACTTTTTAGACCTCAATACAATGGTAACAACAAATTATAAGGCACAATGCAATAAAGTCAAAATTCCTATTTTTTAATGAACAACTCCCAGAAAAACTCCCTAACAAAAATTAAAATTTGTGTAAACACTTCTTGGGTATTAATATGTTTTAAACATTTTTACTCTGATGTACGCTCAAGCGAAAAGTAAGTATCCTTGATGCCAACCGCATCAATTGACGTTTCCGACATCACTTTTGGTTTTGACAGCCAGCAAAATTTCAGTCATGATATTTTCTTCAACTCCAACCACTTTTCTGTATAAAGATTAAATTATTATTCGTTATAAAGATTAAATAATTGATGCTCTTACGAATTGGCTTGCGTATTGGTTAGATGTTAGAGAGCCCGCCTTATACTCGATGGTTCGCCTAATCGATCCAGAGAAACATCTGAAAATGTTGAAAAGGTACTTGATTACCTGGATTACCTGGATTACCTGGATTACCTGGATTACCTGGAATACTGAAAAGGTACTGGCAGGAAATATCCAGCTGACATTTACCATTGGCTATAATTAATAATGTTTTTTCAAGAACAGGTCGACCTTAGAAAAGTAACATGGTTTGATTACAATTCCTTATAAAAACGTTAAAAAGCCAATGGCGTAGAAAGACACAGAACAAGACAAAATGTATTGTTTTCAATCATAATACGTTACAGTGAGATCATTACCAAATTGTCTCTGTTCATTGTTGAAGTTGTTGTGGGACGGGTGATCTTCAGTATAACTTTTGGAGAACTGGAGGTTAAGCCCATGTCTCTACTTATGCCTGAATAACAGTAGATATAAAATACTGAGCCCTCGATTAGTGTGTATCATTTTTGAGATTTTAACGTTACTATTTAACTATGCTAATAACTGTGCCCAATCAGTATGGATTATATCAAAGATAAAGTGATAAAATAATCAAATTTATAAAATCAATATCAATCGAACAATTTAAAATATCAAAATACTGTTATATTATTGATTTATTTGGACTTTACCTATCGCTTCTAATGTTTAAAACTACACTACGTTTCGGGAGGTAAGGAAACTCCTCCCGTTATCAAGTGAACCCTACTTACATCTAAATATCAAGTTCTTACACCTAACTAACCTACCTTTTTTACAAATAATATGGGGTAAAAATGAAGGACTTGTTCCCAAACGTCTCATGATAAAATGTCCTTACAATACTGTTATAGTTACTAGAAAAAATATATATTGAATTTCATTGAAATCAAGACCAATGAATGACCTACTCAAATACATTGCTTGTTATTTGTTGTGAAACCACATGTTTATACGATATCACCTGGGTTTTTTCTGTTAGATGAGGCATATTCATCGTGCTGTCAGAATCCATTCGATGCCAGGGATCCGATTTGAAACATCATTCTGTAAAGAAACCCGGTGTTATTATTTTATAAGAAGTATATTCATTTCGAGTCGTTTAAGGTATTAGTGCAGGTCATGAAAGTAAGGCCCGGATAAGTCCTGGGTTTCGTTAACCCTCCAATGAGTTGGTTTATAAGCTCACGTGAGTTGAGAGCTTTGCGGAACTGAGCTGCGAGAGCAAGCGACGGCGGCGTCAAATTCGTTCCTGCAATTTACTTTCTAATGTGCAAAGTAACATTTGTGATTCGTTTGCCTGGTTTTACTGTTATGGCCGCACCGTAATTAAGCCTTGCTACGATCTCCAGGTTTTATTACGAGGGGTAAAAACCTAGGTACGAGGAAAAAAACTCGTCATGCCTCTAAAAGTTAAATTCTAATAGGTCATTGGACTCGCTAGTTTTTTCCTCAATTTATATTCCAAGTTCAGTATGATAAAAATATATAAAAAATGTTCAATGTAATAACGTTATTCGTATACGTGTGAAACTTTGACTGTACGAAACTTTAATAGGTTATTCCTCAGGTAAAAACATGTGTCCTTATCGATTATTTTTCTGTTTGTGAGTATATATATATACATTTTCTTACAAAACCCTCTCCCTGATCCTCAGACATTGTTAAACGTTCAATAACTAAGCTTGGAATCTTAATTAAGCTTAACAATCTTAATAATTAACAAATTCCTTTCCAAATTTATTTCTATATAATATTCCCTTTTTAAATGGCGGCTGTTTGAAAATGTCAATGTAAAACACTGAAACAAACTACAAAATTGTTAATTTTCCTCGATATTCACACCAGCCGCTTCCTTGTTTTTCTATACATCCGCCGTCCGTGCACACGGAGAGAGCTCCAGTACCGCTTACGTAAGGTTGCCGCAAGAGAGTTACTGTGTGGTAACGCACCACACCGAACAAAAACACTTTCCCGACTTTCCTGCCGAGTTCTAAACTTAATTCTTGTGTTTAATTCCTTCTAGTTCTTCGTAACGTTTTGACCGCATCCGGGCAGAAATTGTATAGCGTCTACGGACGAATTTGCAGAATTTGTTTCACCTTCGTTGGATATTTTTGGATCATGCTGTTGCTTTTTAATAATTAAGACATTAAATCATCAATTGTCCAAATATTTTAATAATCCAGAGTTCAAATTCAATCATCCATGGAGTAAATAAGCTATATATTCAATAATAAATTAATATCTGCGAGTAATATTATTTACAAACGAGTTAGGGACTATACACATATTACGTAACGCACTTAAGGAGGGGGAGGGGGTATGGCGTTGCGTTATGCTGCGTTATGTGAGGTAGGAGGAAGGGGGGTTTGGATCAACGTTATAACTCACAGATATTAACCCTAAGACACTCCCGACACTGTTAGAAATCTTTCAAAATTGACAAATAATCAAATTGGTATCTAAATAAAGGTTACATTTAGATATATAAAATAACTTCCGTCATACTATTTTAATAACAGCTAAACTAAAAATAAATACATAACGTATTTTGAGTAAGTTATTAAGTTATACAAAAGTTATTTAAAATTTAATGGAGAAATCCATATTTCAAATTGCTAATAAAACGATGTTTAAAAGATTTAAGCTGTTTTAAAGCATACTATGATTGAGTTACGTATCACATTCGGAGGTGGGGGGGATGGTAAAGCGTTATGGTGCGTTACATGGGTGAGGGGGTCTGAAATGACGAACAAATGCGTTACGAAATATGTGCATGGCCCCTTATAACTTCATGGTTTCATAACCGAGAAATTCGGATGTCTTTTCAAAACATCAGTACAATTTACATGTTGTATACATCTTTGGTCAGAAGTAGATTGGAATATGGTTGTGTTATGTGGGATCATACATAAATAATACGTCGTAAAAACGTGACGTTTTAAAGAACAACTATGTGTGGTACTGTATTTATTTTTCAAAACATTCGAGTATGGGGCCTCGAAAGATGTTCCTGCTAGTTTCCTTATAACTATGTTTAATGTGCACAAAGTCTATAAATGAAGGTATGTTTTCAATGGATTTTAGAATTGAGATTGTTTTAATTAATGATAGAATTGACAGTTCATATATTTTGATTAAATTAAGTTTTCATGTCCCAAGAAGTAATTTCCAAGAGTTTCCGACTTTGACGTAGTTCCTCACTTTAACACTGTAGTCAACTATCTTCATAAAAACCCTCTGATATTGTAACAGTAAACATATACAATTTGATTTATTTGCAAAAATATATAGCGCATTTACCACTAGATACTATACCCAGTTTGATTAAGTTCACATTAGATTTTGTTACCTTGTGGATACAATGTGCACCAGTAACTGAGAGCGACAAGTTACTGTTTTGTTTGTCCGTACAAGCTTTCCAACTGAAAATTTTAATTTGTACTTCGTGAAGTTCTAATTTTGTCATTTTACTTATTATTTGTGTAATATTTGTCATGTTTTACGATAAATCCTGTAGCTGTAAAATATGTTTTTATTTGTTTTACAATTTTAATTACCCGTATTTATTCAATAAATAAATAACGATAAACACCATAAGATAGACATCCTTAGAGGAGCTACGGAAACAAAGAGTGTGTGCTTCCAGAGGCTCCAAAGTTGCCATCACTTCTATTATGATCACTTACATGTTTCACCAGCACCTAATGTTATGTGTTGGAAATTATATAACGACTTCGATATATTTTGTAAATACATACAATGAAACAATAATTTTTCACTTTTGATTCAGTCCTTGTTTTGTTCTTTGTCGACGCGATCACGATCGTCAGTAGGGTGTCAAAAGGCTGTCACACCCCTCCCAATTTGGTTACAATCAATAAGACGTTGATAAACGGTCGTTCTACATCATACAGTTTCATAAAACAGGCTTAAGCAACAACAAGAAATCTCTATTTATTTATACGATTTTGATACAACATAGTGAATTATTCACATCTCGCTTACCATAACTGGGCCGGCCGATGGAGAAGGGGAATTAATGTATAGGAAAAATGACATGATGGAATACGTAGAGAAAGATAAATAGATCTGAATGATATCTCGTGCTCTGAATGATCTCCGTCCACCTTGGGATGGAACCCGAGGAGTAAGGGAGAGAGTTGGAGAAAGTAGATACAGCAGACGAGCTTATGTAATGAACCAGGGTCCGAGTGTGACGCACCGCCGCGCGCGACGTTCCGTGCTTTCGTTGTGGTGCGCTGAGCTGGCCGGGTCGCTGCACACGACACTGGAGCTTCGGCACATTTCCTGTACAGGAGAACCTTTCCCGTATGAAGCGGATTTCTCACACATTTCCTGTACAGGAGAACCTTTCCCGTATGAAGCGGATTTCTCACACATTTCCTGTACAGGAGAACCTTTCCCGTATGAAGCGGATTTCGCACACATTTCCTGTACAGGAGAACCTTTCCCGTATGAAGCGGATTTCGCACACATTTCCTGTACAGGAGAACCTTTCCCGTATGAAGCGGATTTCGCACACATTTCCTCTAGAGGATGAACTTTTCCCGTATGAGGCGGATTTCGCACACTATGTTGGAGGGAGTAATTAATAATAATTTAAATAGGAACAGTTTAAATCGTGTCATTGTGCAGAGGACAGCTATGTCGCTATGCCACATTTAGTAAACGATTTCTGCCTGCGTTTTTGTCCTGGCAGACTTGTAATACTCAGTAATGGACAGAAAATACGTGACTGAGTTATTATGGTCGACTCAAACTTTTAAACCTTGCGATTTCGTGTCTACGAAGGTAATCTCTACTTCATTTTATTCCTTTATTAGTTTTTAAAATACCGGCTTTTGACAAAAATAATACCGTAAATATTTATTTCAGCACATATTATACAGGAGTGTAGGTTTTTCACTTACTCCTGTTTCTGTTCCTCATTTCACCTAAATAAATTCCGAAATGGTCCGCAGAAGAACCCTGAAGTCAGCGACCTTATGTCAGCAATAATGCCGGCATTAATTTCAAAGAGTAAAAAATATTAAAACCACACAACGAGCAAAATTCCTATGTCGCAAATAATAATTTTAATAAGTTACCAACGCTGAAATAATCACGGTTTTTTAAGGATACTAAAGGTAAAAACTTGTTACAACCTACTGCTCACTCCATAATTCTGTCTTCACAATTTCTTTTGCAATTTCACTTTTGGATAACCTTTTTTCAGGAAGTACGTGGTTTCAAAACTAACATATCCTTAGTAGACAGGCCTCTCCCGTTTGGTTGAGACGTACAACAGTACACCGTCGTGTGGTGACGACCTGAGGTGGTCGGGATCGAAGCAGACTCTCTAACTAGCATTTGTATCGAACATTATTGCACGTTTACTTAGTGTCGACGGTTACCAAGTTCTCGTTCATAACAAAACAGTTTTTTAAATCGCGAATTACCTCTAAAGATTATCCAGAAAGTTCAATGACGCACTGATGTTCACACTCGTGGTATTAGGACACATTTGTTACCCACACACATTTGTTACCCACACACATTTGTTACCCACACACATTTGTTACCCACACACATTTGTTACCCACACACATTTGTTACCCACACACATTTGTTACCCACACACATTTGTTACCCACACACATTTGTTACCCACACACACATTTGTAACCCACACACATTTGTTACACACACACATACATTTGTTACCCACACACACATTTGTTACCCACACACATTTGTTACACACACACATTTGTTACCCACACACATTTGTTACCCACACACATTTGTTACACACACACACACACACACACACACACACACACACACACACACACACACACACACACACACACACACATTTGTTACCCACACACATTTGTTACCCACACACACATTTGTTACCCACACACATTTGTTACACACACACATTTGTTACCCACACACATTTGTTACACACACACACATTTGTTACCCACACACATATGTTACCCACATATATTTGTTACCCACAACACATTTGTTACCCACACACATTTGTTACCCACACACACATTTGTTACCCACACACATTTGTTACACACACACATTTGTTACCCACACACATTTGTTACACACACACACATTTGTTACCCACACACATATGTTACCCACACATATTTGTTACCCACAACACATTTGTTACCCACACACATTTGTTTGTTTATACACTTGCTTTCATTATAATAAAGCGACATACAAAACTAGCTCGTTTGTTTCTGTAATGTATTTCATGTATTTTGTGTTATTAGCCATATAACACAAAATAGTTCTATCTTTGATCAGATGATTGTTTCTTGTTTTGTTTTAACTGGTTGTTGATAATTGAGATTTGAATGAAGAAGTGTTTATAAAAGTATACTTTTGTATTATCATGGATTAATTAGAAAAAATGGAACAATTTTACAGTTTATAGAACAACTTTTTGTCGAAAGTTGGTTACCACATGGTCGCAAATATTATGATAGTGTGAGCTGCATCTCTTTATACTTTTTTCTTATTTTGAAACGATAAAAACACAGCGTCATTCAAACTCATTGGATTAAGAGCACTGTTGCCCGAACAAATAGTTGTAATAGTTCCTCTTTGAACTAGCATGCACGCGAACATGTAGAGTCCGTTATTTAATTCAAGTTATGCATTAGATTTTCCAAGTTTTGTCATCTCATAAAGCGTGATTGTATTGTAGTCAGTAGACGCATGTGTGACATGAGAGCTCGGCGTGCAGGAATATGATAGTAATACTGCCTGTCAATATTATAATTTATGTTTGAATTATATTTAGCTAAGATAAATTATGCATTGTACATGCATTAACTGCATTTATTCACTACAGTTTTAATTATTTACTTATTATTTAAAATCCAATTACGTTGCTTTTGCGTTATTTTAGTTATTTGCATATTTAACTTGGACTGCGGCGCTCTCTCCAAACATGTATTATCACTTATAGCCGGTTCCTTTGACTATCCAGTGTTTATTACAGTAGCTTCAATAATGCACGGCCAATGTATTTTGTATTATTGCAAATTGTTAGTTACCGATTTAATGTATTTGATTAATGATCGTTAAATTCGTTATGTTTTAAGTTTCAAACTAAGTTAAACTAGCCTATGCGTATTTAGAACTACGCCACGCAATGTAATTGTATTCGCAAAGTCACTATCTTAAGTCATTTTAGTATGACATAGCCAGTTCTAGTCCTCGACAGTCATTCTTCGTGTCTGACATGCCGAAGGTCCCTGTATCCTTTACGCCAACACTATCCCGACCTTCCGCCTCCCTCCTGGGTGCTCGGACGTCCTCGGGCGTCCCTTAGCGACGCCAAGGACGGACCTTCGGAAGTCCGGGTCGACCTATTGGAGTCCCTGCCCAGATTCACGACAGGAATAATATCGAATGCGTATCGTTTTATCTTCTATAGTTAGGCCTGGAAATCACATTAAGATAATTTAAACCCGACGAAACTATAAATATACAAAGTATCATATTTGTAGTGTATTATAATGATACTACTATTTGATACAGCTATCCATTAAAATGCTTAGAAGCAGTAACATATTTTATTTTAATTAATACTTTCGTTCTAGTGCCGAGACATCAGCACTGGCAATAACTTGTCTTTCAGTTTTTTGGTGAGCGAGCGCTTCCTGAAATATTTAAGATCAGTAATATTATGTATAAAGCTTGTTTATTCGCACGGGTTTAGAGTAAGATAAATCTGGGTTTTCCTAGAAGCGGAACTTTTCGTCAGCGGAGCGCGGAACGCGGAGATTCTCCGCTCGTAGTTTCAGCTCAGCGGAATTCTATTTTCCTGACGCGGACTTTTTCGGCGACCGACTGCGGAATAACCTAGCTCATTGTGGTTGTGACAGTTGCGGGGATAACACCAAGGGCAATAAAACAAAATAATATGTTCTTAAACGTAGGTCTATTTCAACACACGACGTACTGTGTTTAGTATTTTCAATATCTCCTCAACCAATTGTCATTTAGCAATAATACCTATTTAAAAGAACAGAAAGAAAAGGTTATAATTTGTTTTTCAGTTTTAAACAATTGAGATTTTACTTTGAAAAACAGTAAAACTGCCTATTATTTAAGCTAAAATAACAGTAGATGACAAATGTTATGTTATTTTAAAAGTACGATTATTTTTGTAATTATTTTATTATCTGTTGGTTATCGTAACTGCCGTACTCCAGATAATTCGATGGCATTGTACTGATTCAACTAGTTTCTCGTCATCTGACACCCTAAATTAACCCTAACTCATTCGTAACAACACAAAATCACAGGACACCAACATAACATCAAGACTATTCCGCGGCGGAGAGCGGGCTCCTCTGCTCCGGGAGCGGACATACTTAATCTGCGGCGCGGCGCGGAACAATTCCGCTGTCTAGGAAAACCGTTTGATTACATGATGAAAAGAGGCCAGCGTTCTCCGCTCCTCGCGTTCCGCTCTCCGCTACCGAAAAGTTCCGCGCCTAGGAAAACCTAGCTCAAGGGGTTTTGATGTTTACAGCGCAGAAAGGACATGGTCTTGTGATCATCGGTCTGTGGATCATGATTCTGTAATTAAGTACTAACCACAACCTTCTCCAACATTTGGTGAGTTACGGCACGAGTCTCAACGCATTTAGGGTTCCCCCATTACGCCTCCCGTGGGGTCAAGGTGGGGTTATAGGTGAGTCGTTGGCGAAGGACCTCGGACCCTGTCGTGGGTTCGACTCCCGACTCCCACAGTTCTGGCTAGCTAGCGTGCACTGTAGCGGTTCACCCCTAGCTTTGCTTGAGACGCTCCACGCACAGGCCCGAGGCCGATATGAAGTGCAGAGTATAGGGGAAAAGAGGTACACCTGGGGATTCAGACATGAGAGTGTAAAATAGTATTGGAATTCAAACCCTTTTAAGATATTCCGTTTCGATGTACTTACCTTGTTACAGTATAGACAAGTATTATTCAAAATAAATCTATTTGTTTTTATTATTGCCACGTTACACATTTTTTTATTGCTATTTTGTTAACGGCATGATTTTTTACGGTTGACGGGTAAGACCAAACAATTACAACAGCACCCATGGTTGACGGGTAAGACCAAACAATTACAACAGCAGCCACGGTTGACGGGTAAGACCAAACAATTACAACAGCACCCACGGTTGACGGGTAAGACCAAACAATTACAACAGCACCCACGGTTGACGGGTAAGACCAAACAATTACAACAGCACCCACGGTTGACGGGTAAGACCAAACAATTACAACAGCAGCCACGGTTGACGGGTAAGACCAAACAATTACAACAGCACCCACGGTTGACGGGTAAGACCAAACAATTACAACAGCACCCACTTCCCTTCCCTCGGTTCGGTATAAAGTTGCAGGTTCATCAGCCACATTTATTCTACATCGCGTGGCCAGTTTTCAATAACACTACTAATTTTAATTTAATATACAAAGCACTTTTAATACTTACTGCTTTTACTTTTTTGTACTTTTAGTTTAATACCTATTGACTGGTATTCCTTATGACTCATATAGTACGGCCTACCTATAGTATGAATGTGAAGACAATTCTGTTATGCACAAATCACAAATTCAGTACGTTTTAAAATAATTTAATTTGTATAAGCTAATGGAGTAACTATATATAATCACATAGACCCATTAAGAAAATAATACCGGGTGTTTGAAAAGAACTCTATAATTTCGAGAACAATTTTTATTTTAATTTTAAAATAATCTAACATTTATGTATATATATTTTAGTGTTAAAGAGAATACCTTAAATGTTTTGTTTTGTCCTGGTAAACTTCGACGTGTGCACCATTAGTTGCTCTAGACAGATCAAGGCAATTTTCCACTTCTCGCCAGATATTCGCCAACACTGCAGGTGTAACTGACGAACTGCTCCGATGATCCTTTGTCGTAAATGGTCAATGTCACCGATATTTACAGCATATGCCACATTATTTACATGTCCCCAAAAGAAAAAGTACAGTGGGGTTAAATCTGGGCTTTGAGGTGGCCAGGACAAATGATCATCGGAGCAGTTGCGTCAGTCACACCTGCAATGTTGGCGAATACCTGGAGAGGAGTGGAAAATCGTATTGATGTGAGTGGAGCACCTAATGCTCATCGAAGTTTACTAGGACAAAACCAAAACTTTAAGATATTTTCTTTCACACTATGTATTCATAAATGTAATACTTTGTATGTTTCACCATTAAAATTGTCCTCGCAATTAGGGAGTTCTTTTTCAAACACCCGGTATTTGTACAATATAGTAAATTTTTAATCTAGAAACTAAGAAAACTGTCGTTATTTTTTTTAAGACTTTAGAAATAACTCATTTTATAGGTCGATAGACAATTTCAGGTAAATTGTAAAATAAAAGCAGAAATACTTTTATTTACCGAGTCATTTTTTGTCTTTCAAGCACAGCAACTATTTTTATCGCCATACGAAATTAATTTCAGCTGAATCCGGAGTGTTGTTTTTAGAACGTCAAATCCAATTTTTTACTTTCTCCCCCTTATACATAGTATATGGAGAAAGTATTGTTTTCGTCAAAATGTAAAAATTTGAGTTTTTAGTGGAAATATTCGTTTTGGTAATCCCTGAACCCAAAAAAGTTATTTTTACGTGTTGTGTGTCTGTCTGTCTAACTGTCTGTCTGTCTGTCTGTATGGATGTGTATAGAGCTAGAGCCCTAACCATCGGTCCGATTGTTATGAAATTTGGTATGTAGATACTAATCCACTATACCTCCAGGCATTTTTTCATTTTTTCGGAATTTTTTATTTTAAGGGTAATTATCCCCCAACAACCGCCAAAAAACATGAAAAATCAAGATTTCTCAAAAACGGCTCCAACGATTTTGATTAAACTTTAGTCGTTTGTAGAACTTTAGGTTCCCAAAAAAATGACACCACCCACATTTCTGTAAAAATTCGCGTTTAGAAATTACAAGACTTAAAATATGAAAAATTCAGTTTTTGTTTGTTTATAAAAAAATAAAAAATAAAAAATATTACTATTCACCATTAAAAAGAGCTCAAAAAACTTAATAATTTAGTATTTTGAATTACTATTCTACGATTACTGATTGCGGAGAAAATTTAAATTTTCATTTTGTGGTAAACGCAGTACGTTGGCCGATGTTCTAATGGGGTATACAAAATTTACTATTTCTCTCTTATTTATTGATCAATTTCGTTCAAACTTGATATGCTTGTCAAGTTAGCATTGACCAACAGAGGAAATTTGAAATATGTTGCCCCTTAATAACTCTGAGGGGGGGCGGAATAGGGGGCATTTCCCCACTTAAAACCACGTGTGTAGCGATAGATTCTGTAGTGCCTCCTAAACCGGGATGTGGATGGATATTTTTGAAAACTACTTGTTTAAAAGATTTTCTGTACATTCAACCGTGCTTTGTATTCTATATTTAGTAAATAATAAAAAGTTACTTATTCATTAAAGTTGGGCTAGAAGGGAGAAAGTATGTGTCAGTTTCCTGATACCGTTTATTTAATTTAAACCCTTGCAAACTTTCCAGTAGGACAAGTGTGAAACCCTCGTGCGGGATAACTGCCTGCATCCAACCCATTTGCTGCTACAGGCGGGCGGCGCGGCGGGTAATTAGCGGCGTCACGGCATCTGCGTTCGGTGAAAACCCGCCGATGAGTAACAATATAACCCGCTTTGTTAAATCTCCAACGTCGGAAACTGATCGTGTAACGGGCCCGATGCACTCCAAGTATTTAGTTTTTGCCGATGTTTAAAATATATCAGGTTTGAAAATTGAAACATACAAAATAAGCAGTTATCTTCGATGGAGAATTACCTGGTTTTTTAAAAAGCTCCACTTATCAATGATTTATTAGCAAACAAGTTGTTCTTTTTGGATCTACCAATTTGAACATTTTGAGGAGGGTAACATTTTTTTTGGGGGGGGGGTTAGAAGGTAGCGAGTCGCCTCTTGGCACGGGGACTGCTGAGGTCCACGCGAACGAAATTTGTACAGAATTATATTTTATAGAGGCGTTAATTTTAGCTTACTTCATTTGCGGCCTTTTGTAAAGCTAACATTTCAGAGTCCTCTCAATGATATGAGTGTATATTATTCGATGTCATCGGAAGGTGGTGTAATGATGATTGCATGACAGAATTAGAAGGTAATTTTCCTAACGACTCAGTGTAAATTGCTATTGTAGTTTGTTATAGGGTATTTATCTCGAGGCAACGAGAAGAAACGTCATGATGAGATCGGTCAAAGGCACACAATCACATCTGCCAAGGTTACTGAACTAAAAAGACTGGGCCGGATGACAAATATAACCCGATGCATCCGTCGAGCCTTTAAACCTTCCATTTTATTTTGTTCTAATGAGAACGTCGTGGCATAAAACGACTTTTACATTAAGCTGGGTTTTCCTAGGCGCGGAAAATTCCGGCAGCGGAGCGCGGAACGCGGAGATTCTCAGCGGAATTCTATTTTCCTAGACGCGGACTTATTCGGCGACCGACTGCGGAATAACCTACCATATTTTGGTTGTGACTGTTGAGGGGATAACACAAAGAGCATTAAAATAAAAGAATATGTTCTTAAACGTTGGTCTATTTCAACACACAACGTACTGTGTTTAGTATTTTCAATATCTCCTCAACCAATTATCAAATAGCAACAATATGTAAAAGAACAGAAAGAAAAGGTTATAATTTGTGTTTCAGATTTAAACAATTGAAATTTTATTTTTTAAACGCAATTAAACTGCCTATTATTGAAGCCAAAACAATAGTACATTATTATGTTCTGTACATAACAAATGTTAATTTTGTAATGATTTAATTGTCTGTTGGTTATTATACCTGTCGTACTCCAAATAATTGGATGGCCTTGTATTCATTCAACAAGTTTCTCGTCATCTGACGCCCTTAATTTACCCGAACTCATTCTGTAACACAATCCACAGGACACCAGTATAACCTCAACACTATTCCGCGGCGGAGAGCGGACTCCTCTGCTCCGGGAGTGGAGAATGTTAATCCGCGGCGCTGCGCGGAGCAATTCCGCTGTCTAGGAAAACAGCGCCATTTGATTACATGATGAGGAGAGGCCGGCGTTCTCCTCTCTCCGCGTTCCGCTCTCCGCTGTTGAAAAGTTCCGCGCCTAGGAAAACCTAGCTTCACTGATATTTGGACCGAATTAAATTTCCAACTTTAGCTACAGAATCTTCTCTTTACTTCATAGCTATCACTGTAAACCTCGTCGTTCTTTGCCTAATTAGCGACAACTAAATACTGTAGCTTATAAAACGGCAGAGGACTCCACTCCAAAACTTCAATGACTTTCGCAAAAACCGTTTTATTTTTTTTATACTTTGCGGCTATAACTTGAATCAGGGGAGCCTTAAACTCAGTCTGAAGATTGATCTTTTCAGTAGCCTTCTCATGATTTGTATTCCATCAGACTCAAACCCTATTTCATTGGACAACGTACAATGTTATCTTGACGAATTTTATCAGAGCTAAAAATATTAATGAAAAGTAAACAACTAAGTAATTTTAAAATTATAATGTAACTTCACTTTTTTCAGAAAACAATGACATTAGTACAGCCCTCAGCCGAGCAACAGGCCAAGATCCGTTCTGAGCTGAATGAGAACGTGTCCACCCGTGATCAAGATCTGGAGCACATCAAGGAGTGGCTCAAGCGACAGCCCCATCTCCCCGACTTTGAAGGTAAGTCCTTTAGTAACTTCAGTTGAACCGTAACTGGTTCCCACCAAATAGTTGTGTATCACCTGCTGACATTTGTGCCTGTTTATCAGTGTTATTAACAGAGTGCAAAGAGAACTTTCATTACTCTATGGAATAGGCTTTTATTAAGGTCGTATTAGTGATGGCTGGGGAAAGAAGTGGCACAGGATGATCTTGGGAAATGTCATTACTCTATGGAATAGGCTTTTATTGAGGCCGTAAAGATGGCTGGGGGAAGAAGTGGCACAGGATGATCTTAGGAAATGCCATTACTCTATGGAATAGGCTTTTATTGAGGCCGTATTAGTGCTGGGGAAAGAAGTGGCACAGGATAATCTTGGTAAATGTCATTTCTCTATGGAATAGGCTTTTATTGAGGCTGTAGTGATGGCTGGGGAAAGAAATGGAACAGAATGATCTTGGTAAATGCCTTTACTCTATGGAATAGGCTCTTATTGAGGCCGTAGTGTTTGCTGGGGAAAGTAGTGGCACAGGATAATCTTGGGAAATGCCATTACTCTATGGAATTGGCTTTTATTGAGACCGAAGTGATGGCTGGGGGAAGAAGTGGCACAGAATGAGCTTGGGAAATGCCATTACTCTATGGAATAGGCTTTTATTGAGACCGTACTTATGGCTGGGGAAAGAAGTGGTACAGGATGATCTTTGAGTCCATATAGTGCCCTATTTTCTTGTGTTTTGAGCATCGATCTCCCTTAAGAAAGATATACCTTTTTCTTCTCAAGAGGTGTATCTTTCTGATGGGAGATTGTTAACCAATCCCACCACATTTGTTCTGTGGTGTAGGCAGAATACTTTTAATTATATTGGAGAAAGGATGTTTCACTGCCTTTCCCTGCCTGGGTTGAAGTCGCTTTTGATCCATAGTATCAGTATAAACCTAATCATGCCCAATTACATCCATCTAACCTCCCTATACTTCCCATACCGTTCTGTCCCCTGACCAAAGGGATATTGATAATCCCTCAGATGTATTAGTACCAGAGGAGAAGCTGAGTAAGACAGAACACCTTTCAAAGTACTCTACCTTTTTTAACAGAACTGCCTTGAAGGGATTGATTTTATTATAAAGTTTAAACATGAGAATGGAGAGGCTTTCGAAAATCTCAAATACAACAGCAAATGTTATGCAGGCTGTCGTAGGTCCCTATAGTTAAAATATCAATAACAGTCTTACCAGTATTAGAACAATTTAGTGAGGATTCTCTTTTTCTTTCTTAAAGAACTAAATTGGCACTGACGTTAACATGTCAAGCACTATTTTACTTGGCTGTGGAGGAACCAAAGAAACGACCCTAAGACTGTTTGTGCAGGATTTTGGGTTTCACCTTTCCTAGATCGAACAAAATTAAATAGAGGTCATTTTGGGTTATATATTATTCTGGTAGTTTAGAAAATCTGGCAATCCATCTTCATAAACAAACCCTTAATTTAATCACTGTAAAGGATAACTGCTTCTTGGATAGATTATTCATATCTATAAAGCATTACTTATTTAAATATTTTGGGAAAATTATTTATGTGGTGTGCTCAAAAAAAATCGTGCAACTTTGTAAGGATATATAGAATCCATAAATAAATGTTACCACATGCATCCGTTTGTACTAGGTTGTTTAAGAGTTGAAATCACTGTTTTTGTGATTGTATCACAATCTTATAGATCCGAGAACAAACGTTATTATTTTATATCTTTAGGAGATTGGTTATACTATTTATGTTATACTAATTGGTTATACTTGGTTATAATTGGTTATACTTTGCATTAACCCCACATGAGGTTGCTAATAACAGCAGAATGATCTGACATATAATAATAGAATATAACAATTTAATAATAGATATCAAAACATTTGGTTTGGACTTTTACAGATGATGGACGCATTATGACTTTTCTACGGGGCTGTAAGTTTTCTCTTGAAAAGACCAAGCGGAAGCTAGATATGTACTTCACTATGAGAACCGCTGTCCCGGAGTTCTTCAATGACAGAGACCCAACAAAACCTGAGATTCAGGAGGTCTTCAAGATTGCGTAAGTGTGTCTTGGAAGATGAGGGAAATTTGGGAATGCTGTGATCAATGATATAACAAGATTGAGGGGTAATTGATGTAATAGCTTTACAGATAATAATACCTTAGCAAAGCCAATTGTCTTACGCAATAAGCATTTTTCGCAGGCCATTGGAAGGAATGGAATTTGGAAAGGTGATGTAAAAGTTAGGATGGGAATATAGCCAAACAGCCCTTTGAAGAGTTGACCACTGTGAATACTGCTCACCAGCCCTAAAACAGTTGGTAGTCTCTGCCCCTATTGACCCTATAATTGACTGTGCCCTCGGATAGCCCACATTCTGTAACATTTTATTTTTCTGTATCCAAAGTAAAATTCTTTGCTGGCATAGACCAGTCTAAGAGCTGTTCTGTGTCTTGGGGAAGGGTTACCATTGTTCCCTTACTGTTTCCTTGCTGAAAATATTCAAGAAGAGATTTTAAATACCTTAACCTCACGTGCAATGATCTCCTATAAATAGGCTGCATCTGATTAGAGTTCCTAGTTTCTGAAGACAGTTTATTGTTTGTGAGACTTGCATCAGCAATATGCTGAAAACTAACAGCAGACTCATATAATATGTACAATAAGTCAAGAGTACTTTATTCAGTTTTACATGCATTCTCTACAAAGCCAGTGCCATGCAGGCATAGAAATTTTGGTCATATTCTCACAATTTCTCAATTTAATGATCAAATGGTCCATTGATTTTAATTTAAAATGAACTTTCTTTCAACTACTTTTAGTTCACAAGGTCTGTGATTTCCATTCATAAATTCCTATTATTTTATTATTTAGTATTGATTTTTTAGGGTCATATATAGCTCAATTATTTATGCCCAGGGAAGTAGTAAATAATAAATCAAACAAAATTTCTTTTTTCGCCATAGGAATCATGTATACAGATTATTGACAGTTTTATTTTACAGCCAAGTAAACACGGTCATAATCATAGGCATAATTCGGGGGTGACAAAGGGGGGCAGTGGTCTCCCCAATAATTTGGAGAACATATTATTGTAATATATGCAAAGTCACAATAATCACAATCACGACCATTTTGCCCCTCAAATCAAAATACTGAAATTACGATTACAGTCATAATAATCATTAGTTTTATAATTGAGCCTCAATTTAAAATTCAATAGAACCTACACCAAAAAATAGTACATGGAGCTTCTGGCAGAGGTCCCTGGCAAGTTATTTTCTCAGATTCTGTCAAAGCTAACTACTGACATAACAACATTTCACAGACAAATTCCACCGCTGCCTGGGCTGACTCCCAACGGAAGACGGGTGGTGGTCATGCGAGGAGTGGATGCCTCCAACGTCATTCCCAGCGTTGCAGACGGCATGAAGGTGGTGCTGATGATCGGAGACATCCGTCTCAAGGAGGAGCTGGTCGGAGTAGCAGGGGATGTCTACATCTTGGACGCCTCCATTGCGACCCCTCAACACTTCGCCTCACACTTCTCCAAGTTCACACCCACGCTCATCAAGAAGTTCTTAATATGTGTTCAAGTAAGTAGGAGAATAATAACAAAATGGCCCTCGAAGGCTCTCTGACTGGTCTGTACTAGTACAGAGGTCGACATAAGGTACAACAAAATGAAGCTTTCATAGTATTGGTAAGTCTTTTGGCTATCCAGTGTGACCAACTTGGTTCCCCTTGCCTCTTCTGGGGGCTTGACTCCCAGTTGTGCCTGGATACTCAGTTTAGCCCGAGTCCTTGGAGGGAGTAGTGGATCTTCCTTGCAGCCTGGGACGGGTGCCTGCGATGAAGGGCCCTTACCCGACGATCTCCGGTCTGTCGGGCTGGGGGACGAACCGTCCTGGGGCTACTCGACCTCTGAGAGGTTGGAAGCTCTGTGCGATGGCTGTCCCTGTTTGGTGGACTTAGTGGGACGACGGGTTAGGGGGCGAATTGTCCTGGGGTTCTGTCACCCATAGAGCCCTGAAGCTAGGTAAGGTTCTCTCTCCCTTTCTGGAGCGAGGCAGACTGACCGTCCTACCACCTTTCACAGTCCCTGTTCCTCTTTCAGGTGGCTGCATAATATCCCAAAGGGAGACATGCCTAGCTGGCTTCGCCAGGGCCTCCTAATTCTCCCAAGAACAAACAAACAAGTAGTAAAATAAAGAGCGAAAGAGACTTACCCTTTGTACAGTGAGGTTTGTTTTCATATTAGTTGACAAAATTGTATAAGTTGTCATAATTTATAAACAGCCTGCCAAACGTAAGCTGGCACTTGTCTGCTAGGTAGAAAATCTGTATTCTTCGTTCTGAAAACATCAACTACCGGGGTGTGAACAGTCTTGTGACCATCATCCCCGTGAGTCACCGGTCGAGCGAGGGTCAATGCATCCCGAAAGTGTTATACCTGCACCTCCACCCTCCCCTCGCCCATAGTCCATCACCTCGGCTCCCCAAGCCCAAGTACCAGCTTACCTTTGGCGGGCTGTACTGTCATTGTTGTTGTAGTTGCAGACAAGGTAGCTCAGGTGGGCATCAGTGTTATGCCACACTAAAGACAGTCTGCAACTATACTCGAGCATGTTTAGGTATAACCTTGATTGAAGGAGTAGTGGTATACTGGATGGTATCTCTTCCCGCATAATATTGTTCTGTTCTTTCTGTGAAAATGGTTTACTGAGTCAGATCATTTGAACACTGACCACTGAATATCAACTACAATAAACTTTTCAGTATCTAAAAGGTTTTGGTAGATTTTAAAAATGTTATCTATCCTGACTCCATAGAGGTCTCTAGCCTGTGAAACAGTATCATAATAACTTTTGAATCAATATTTGTTTAGGAAGCGTATCCAGTGAAGCTGAAGGAAGTCCATGTGATCAACGTTAGTCCCTTGGTAGACACCATTATCAACTTTGTCCGACCATTCCTCAAGGACAAGATCAGGAACAGGGTAAGACAAAATAGAAGAATTTGCTGACCTTTTACTATTCAAGGCATGATTGCTTTAAAATTGTATAGTTCTATTTTACTCTATTCAATAGATCCCATGAAAAAGAGGACCACAAATTTATACAGTAGACGCCCTGCCCTCTTAACTGTCCTCACTTCAACCGCCCATCGGACCTCCTTCTTAACCGTCCTCTTTCCAAGAAGTGACTCCTGTCTGCCACCGCAGCCTACGTTCTGATATTGTACCGTAAAAAACGTTCAGGTCACATAAAGTCGATCATATTTTTCCATAATCAGCAAGTATTGTATCTTGGTACTAATTTTTGCCACCTGTGTTTAACTTGAGTATAAATTTTATATTTGTAGTGCTTATAATATGACAATACCCAGGTATTATTCAATTTAACCGGCTTTTTAGTCATCCGACCCAGGGCTCGGTCCCAAAGAGGGCGGTTAAGGTCTACTGTACCGTAAATATGTTTGGACGAGGTGATATAACAGTTATTGTCTAACTGCAGCTTGTGTTATAAATTATAGTTTTTCAGAGTTACTTTAAAAATGATATTAAGTACAATATAAAATACTTGTTAACAATGGTTGAAGAAGCTGAAAATCCTTCTTTTTCTTGATTTAACTAACCTGAGTAATGATATGGTCAATAAATTTGTCAAGAGGATTAAACGTTATTTCTCTTACAAATGTTGCTGCGATTAATACACAACCATACATAAATTAAATGGTTAAATTTTCAGATCCATGTTCACGACAACCTGGAATCTTTATATGAGTATGTGCCCAAAGACATTCTCCCTCAGGAATACGGAGGTGCAGCGGGACCCATTGAAGCTATAAACAGTGAGTTCTCTATGCAATTGTTTTTATTACACTTACATTCTGGTTCACTCAGAAATAATGGAACCAGGTGAATTTCCTTCATGTTTTTACATGTTAACTTGTCCGTAGAGTTCAATTGGAGCCACCTCTCTTTTTGAATACATAACCTCTTTTTTAACCAGGATGTTCAAAGGTTAAAAGTATCCACAATGATAATAAAATACCCTTGGACATCTCGCTAGCCCAACAGTAGCGTCTTGGACTTGGTTCAAGGGGTCATGGGTTCAATTCCAGTGGTATCCATACAAATTTGAGAGTTTTGGACCACATTCTCTTCAAATTGGATGTATGTCCTCTGTTACAAAAATGCTATTTGTGATGAAATAATAATAAAAAATACTAGAGTATACTTCTTGGACTCAATCTAAATTAACTATGTAGGCCTACCTTGGGAGAGTAATTATTTAACTAAAACCAAACGTTCCAGTGTCTACATAATGTAAACCCCCAAAATAATATCTCAATAATTTGCCCCACTTGATATCAGAGCCAAACACCCTATACAATAATCTTAAAGAAAAGTCATTTTGTTTACATATTTTTGTAGTTCAAATATCAATACATAAACAACTGCAATTTACAGGATGGATTTAAAAAGTCAGAAGTTTTATAAAATTCCTCCTAGGGCTGTGATTTCAGTCCCACACTTCATACCTACAAGCCCCAAATGACCAGTCCAATTTCACAACTTGGACCACTTCTAGTCATAATCAAAATTAATGTGGACCAAAACATTCCTAGACAACTCCTCCTGTAAGGTGATCACACGAAAGGCTAATTTCTGGCAATGTGTGTAGTTATATTATAAAAAATCTTATCTTTGTAAATTAATAGTTCGACCATCATCAGTTAGGACTACAGTTCAACCGAGTTAAAACCTATCTGAGTATTCATAAGGAGGATTCTGTCGTAATTTTGTTTAAAACTGTGTATTACAAATGTTTAATACAAAAAACTACAATAAAATCCTTCAGAAGAATACCCAAATACATTTTAGTTTGGTGACTCACAGTCCTATAACGATGGTCCTATGTGTGCAGATTTCCAGATGCAAATTCTTGGTACATTTTTACTTTCTCCCCCTATACATAGTATATGGAAAAAGTTTGTGTGTGTGTGAGTGTGTGTGTGTGTGTGTGTGTGTGTGTGTGTGTGTGTGTGTGTGTGTGTGTGTGTGTGTGTGTGTGTGTGTGTGTGTGTGTGTGTGTGTGTGTGTGTGTGTGTGTGTGTCTGTGTGGACGTGTACAGAGCTAGAGCCCTAACCAAGGGGCCGATTTTTATTAAATTTGGTACGTAGGTACTAATCCACGATATCTCCAGGCATTTTTTCATTTTTTGAATTTTTTATTTTTAAGGGTAATTATCCCCCAAAAACCGCCAAAAATTATGAAAAATCAAAATTTCTCAAAACGGCTCCAACGATTTTGATTAAACTTTGGACGTTTGTAGAACTTTAGTTTTCCAACAAAATGACACCACCCTCATGTCTGTAAAAATTCGGGTTCATAAATTACAGGACTTAAAACATCAAAAATTCAGTTTTTTGGATTTTTCATTAAAAAATATAAACATACAAAAATATTACTATTCACCATTAAAAAGAGCTCAAAAAACTAAATAATTTAGTATTTTGAATTACTATTCTATGATTGCTGGTTTCGGAGAAAATTGAAATTTTCATTTTGCGGTAAACGCAGTACGTTGTCCAATGTTACTTCTTATGGGGAATACAACAATTACTATTTCTCTCTTATTTACTGATAAATTTCATTCAAACTTGATATGCTTGTCAGTTTAGCATTGACCAACAGAGAAAATTCGAAATATGTTGCCCCTTAATAACCCTGGGGGGGAATAGGGGGCATTTCTCCTCTTAAAACCACGAGTGTAGCAATGGATTCTGTAGTGCCTCCAAAGCAGGGATTTAGGTGGATTTGGGAATGGTTTTTAAAACAACTTGTTTACAAGATTTTCTGTACATTCGACCGTGCTTTGTATTCTATATTTAGTAAATAAAAAGTTATTTATTCGTTAAAGTTGGGCTAAAAGGGAGAAAGTATGTGTCAGTTTCCTGATACCGTTTATTAATTTCTGTTTCAGAGCAATGGTACGAGAAGCTGGTGACGTACCGTGACTGGTTTTACTCCCAGGAGGAGATCAAGGCGGATGAATCTAAGCGCCCAGGGAAGCCCAAGACTCATGACGACCTCTTCGGCATGGAGGGCTCCTTCAAACAGCTCTCCATCGATTGATTGCAGCACCAAATACATCACTTAGGCTAGGTTTATCTCAAGTATTGTTTTATCGCTACTTTTGCTATTTATTTCACAAGCATAATGTCAGACGCTAAGGTTATTAACTGTGATACGATGCGAAGTTCATTTCTAGCTTAAACCATTCTGTTTCTGTTCAGTTTTTAATGAATTCCTTGTAATAATGACTAAGGATTATAATGTAAAATATTCTTTAACATTTTTATTGGCAGTTATATTCACAGAAAAGTGCAAAAATTCATTACACTTATAAAAAAACATTACAGGACTTTTAATGTTAACCAAAATAAACATCAAATATAAAGTATTGGAGTGTCCTTATGGCTGTAATCGTTAGCAAAATGTTTGGATTTTTAAAACATTACACCTCATTTTCAACTGTAATTATTTCTATAAATATTTGTTACAAGCGGAGAAATAAATTGTTTCTATTACAAATAAAATGTGTTTTCAATTAGAACCTGAGTTATTGTCTGCTTTTCTAATAATTCACAAACATAAATTAGCATTTTGTTCTAGGATCCAGTTGGTAATCTCACAAACTCCATACAATTTTGACTTACGAGGATGTGAAATATAGATTTTCCCGGGGCTTGCTTGTATTTACACTGTACTGATGTCATAGTAATAACCTTTAAGGCCGCTTCAGTCACGAAACTTTCCGCATTTCTACCTGCTTAAGGCCAGTGTTAACTTTCAAAGCCCATTCCTCCTCAACGGATTATCCGATATAGTTGATTTATAGGTCATTTTTAAGGGCAAAAAAAATCAAAAATATCTAGCGATTTCAGTTAGCAAAATTTTGATATCACAAATAGTAATCAATCAAAAAAATTCCCAAATATTCAATATTTACAAATTATTTATGGGTGAACTGTTTGTTCACCCATAAATAATAACCCATAAAGACATCAAACACAAATATCCATTAAACTTTCATTTGCATACTCTCAAGAATAGATGCTGCTAGATTTACTAAAACTATAAATAGATACAACGAATCAATTACTCAGAAGGTAGAAAAAAATGTTACAAACAAAACAGGTTTTATTAAAAAGTTTGTTTGGATAATAAATTTAAACCGATACATTAATATTTATTTGTCTACACAATATAACCAGGAACGCCCTTTCTTCATCTGTCAACCTTATTAAAAACATTCATATTTGCCCCTAGAATTGAAGTTTGAGTTAATCAAAACATTCACTAAATGGTAAAAACTATATTATAATAGTTGGGAGTAATTTAAAAGTAGGCTATATACCGTATGAGGTTGTTGGGAGTAGTTCAAAAGTATGTGCAGTGTTATGTGTGGACAATAGTTATTTGTGAATTAAGGGAGTAAGTGCAACTTTGTCTCCCTGACAATCACAACATTTTTCCCACACCCCAAAATCCACAAGTATTCATAAGTATTCACAATCGCTATCCATTTTGGTTGCGTAATGCTTAATAACTAAGCTCGGAATGTTAACTGCAGCTGCAGTGAAGTATCAATCAGCTGAGCGTTATGTTCCGATTCCGTTATAGCTACAGCGTTGCCAGTTTTCCACTGCACTGTGTTGCCAGATTGTCAATGTTATTCTTATGGGTTTATTTTGTCTCATGCGGGAGTCAAAGTACTTTTTGTCTCCTACAGGAGACAAAGTAGCACTTTACTCGTTCATTACAAGGAGTAAAATTTGACTTTACATAGTACGTGGGGAAAAGTAATTCGTTAGGCTATTAACCTTCCAAGGGATGCATAAATATTTAAACACAATCGGAAGCTCATGGAGGTTCTTCCTGATTGTTTTATTCTTGTAATACTTTCCATCAATCCTGAATACAATCTAGTCATTTTTCAATAATTCAAAAAAAAAACAGTAATCCATATAAAATTTTGTTTTTTAGGGTAAATTTCAATCTATTTTACACCATTTTCGCAACGAGATAAAACTCAATCTCCAGTTTAACCGGCTTGTCACCGGGCTCTCATGGAGCTTTCCTCCAAGGAGAGTTATGTAACTGGCTGAAGAATCTGATAAACATATTATTTCCTGTTATGGGTTATCAAATACGATTCAGAGAATGCTGCTATGAAGGATCTAAAATTCTCATCAATGTCGGTGATTAATGGAATACATTGTTATTTAAAATCAAAATGACCTGGACGAAATCTTCGCTGGGTTAAGTATTGGGTCATTGCACCAAGATGGTATGAACATAATGAGTTCATTAGGGGGTAGTTGTACAGAATGTTCAATAAGGAATTGAAAACACTATAGTATAATATTCCACTTTACCTCATATGCATTTGTCCTAAAGTAAATAATTTCATAGTGTAATGAAAGTAAATGTGGAATTATTTTATATAGGAATAAAATATTTTTATTTACAACATGTTTATAAAATCTGACTGTTGTTCTCCTATCACAACTTTGCACTGGACATCTGCAGTAATGTTCATCTTAACTTATCAATCACTCCAGTGTGGAACTAGTGAGCATATAAATAGCGAGTATGTGACTCTCATTGTCTCTCCACTCTAACTAGTTGAGCTTCTGATAAACTAAGCTATACAAGTCCCTTCTTAACTTTGATTGAAGTCACAGCCACTTTGAAGCGAGCAGGAAGCTGCACTCTATTCCAGTTCAAACCTGAAAAAAAACATTGCTGAAGCTGTTGTGTCAATCATTTTGAACTTAAACAGGGAGATTCTACCGACAATTTCAGGGCCGTACTCAGGGGGGAAGCAGCGGGGACAACTGTCCCGGGGCACGGGCCTGTCAAGAGGGGCTCATCGGAGGGGGCCCAGCAGCCGGGCCGGTGTCTGATTTAGGGCACTGTTGTCTAAAAAAAGGTCACCAACTTGGATCTAGATTTCAACAAGGGCCCACACCACCAGGCCTGCCCAGGGGCCCGTGAAAGCTGAGTACGCCTGGACATTTTACTTCAATAACTTTTACTTTGCAAGGTTTAGATAAAAGAGATTTTACAGTATTTATTACTGAACATTATGACAGATTTCAGTATCTTTTTTTGTTCTACAACCCTATAAGGCTGTCCATAGAGGAGAAAATTTGGTCAATTTGAAATTTATAATAGTTGATCTGTTAGTTTGGAACAAAATTCAATATTTTCTCCGTCCTAGAAATCCCTCAGGTAAAAATATAAATTTGTTGGAGATCGCTTTAAGTACATCTGGCCTTTGTGTACAACATATAATAAAGTTGTGATTAAAGAGATTTAACTTACTCAGATAGGATAAAACATTGGTATACCAGGGGAACAATTTATTGTAATGACTTCAAAGTCCATCTAAACAATATTTTTTTTAGTATGCTGTAATTTTAAGTAGTATATTTTTCGTTTTACTATCTATATCTATATCTGTGTATTGTCTGTATGTATATATATCTTAATATATAAAACAAAGTGGTGTTAGTTACAATTTTTATAACTCAAAAACGGTTGAACGGATTTAAATGAAATTTTGCTCTCGGATAGTTTATTACCTGGATTATCACATAGGATACATTTGACCCCGGAAAATGTGAAGGGCTCTGCCCCTTTGGCTTTTAAAGTTTACATGTTATTCTTTATGGAAACATGTTTTTATCATTTTCTGCTTTTAATTAATAAACAGATAATGTTTTAATAAAACAGCTGTTTTTATAAAATATTTTAAAGTTTACATGTTATTCCTTATGGGAACGTGTGTTTATTAGGAGTATATCTAAACATACTTGAAAGGCATCAATATATGTTTATTATGGGAATAAAAAACCTACTTGAATGGCAACTCTCATAATGGAAATAAAAAAAACACTTGAATGGCAACTCAAACTCTTTTTTCGATAGGCGAGTGAGCTTAGCGAACGAGCTAATCCGGGAGGCGAGTGAACGAAGCGAACGAGCTCATATTGAAAATGAACGAGTATTTTACATAAAACAAATTCAACGACATTAGGACAGGACAACGTCTCTCGTGCCAGGTAGTATATATATATATATATATATATATATATATATATATCTTTAGATTAATTTTTAGAGTAACTAAAGACTGTAAATCTTCCTGAAAAATACATACAGATATATACATTGAACATATGAAGTTGTATTAACTAAAAGTCTAGTGCGTCCTTTATTTTGTACTCCAAAGAAGTTTAATACTATTTTTATGATTCAACTGTAGCTTTAAGGTAAAGGATAATACTATTTTTTTATTCAAGTGTAGTTTTAAGGTAAAGGGCAAGCAAAGGAGACAATTGGCTGGAAAATCAGTTTTTTTAATTGATACTAACATTGTCAAATTATGCCATGACTCTTTGTGTTTACTACTTTATTTGTATCAGCTTTGGAATTAAGTTACAATATTTTTTTACTTGAGCCAAGTGATGCAGGTCTATGGTGCTAGTGTCCTGCATGACAAACAAACTTTTAAGTAATGGATTTGAGAGGAAAGACTCAATAGAGGGCAAAGGGATATTTTTAACAGTTAGTTTCTTTTTGACAAAATTGATAATAACTGACAAAATTAGTATTAAATAAGTAATGATTCATCAAAATAAATTATTTCTGTTATTTTATAACTACTCTTGGCCTCTATACATGATTGCGCTCTGAGAGACTGCATGCATCATGTGGAAGGCACCTATAATACATGAAATTATAAGACTTATTCCAGACCTCAGAGGAACAGATGAATTATTTTGTGGTGAAGGAAGCCTTTCACTGGGTTTAACTGTGGTGGAAGGGCTGGTAGGGTGCTACTTTGCTGCTTCAGACATCTGGCAGCTTGTACACTTTGTACAGGCAGCTCAAAAACACTTTACCACCAAACAGCCATTACGGTACCAATGCTACATTAACTTACCACATGCTTTGTGTACTTTAAAGGTTAATAACTAAAAGTTAGCTAAGTTTGAAATAAAGTTGTAACGATCAATGTCTGTAGATTTCTTTGCTGATGCGCAACCAGATTTTAAGCACCGGAGCTGTATCTCAGAGGTATAGTGCCTGACTAGCAAGTCAGACGTGGCCGGTTCGATCCTGGTCCTGGCCGACTCCTGTAAGATCATGAGCGGTCACCTCTAGCTAGTGTGACTAATGCCGTTACGGTACCTCGCTGTCTTCAGTTCACCACACAGGTCAATAGCCTATGATGGGTAGTTGAGGTTTAAAAAAAAGAAAAAAGATCTGTGAATTCATGCTTTACATGAAAAGCGTATAAGAAAAACTCTCTAAAAAATGCCACTGGTGTAGATATACTAAAAAACGGTCTTAAATTATGAATGAATTCTCTCTGCACTCTGTACTTACCTCCTCAGAGATACTGTCCGATCCAGTCCAGGTAGTTGGAGATGTCAGTGAATACAACGTAGTGGTTGGTGTCACAGACACGTAAGCCTTGCTTAGCGACTGTAATACTGACCAGGCCTCGCAGGTACCACACCCCATCCTGCTGGAAGACCATGCCTCCGCCGCTGTCCCCGTTGCATACACTCGTGCCTATGTGTAGAAACATCAGGGTAAAAGCAACATAGACCACTTCAAGAAACTCGTAAACAAACAGTTTAGCCCTTTCTACATTTTTCAATAAGTTTTTTAACTTTGATAAAATCTCTTGTTATCAGTCTGTTCATTTCTAATTTGTATTTATTTTTCTTTCATTTTATTCTTTTTATAATTTTATCAACTATTTTTTTATAACACTCCCATTACAAATTTCCATTTTTAAATTCTAAGTACTTTATAGTTTTTTTCTTTTTACTTCATAGTTTGACTTATTCATTGGTATGTTAAGCATTGTACGAATCATTGATCTTAAACTAGACATTTAGTATTTCTGAGGGAGCTTGAAATGAAATGGAATAAGTAGATCGCTCTGGGTCGATTTTCTGAAAATCTTGAATGAGTGTTTATTTTAATTATTTAAAATTATCAGATCTAAATAATTAATTTCTTTGATCTGATTCTCTTTTGTAAATCTAATCTTAACATTCAAGGCATTTTAATATTCTAATAACTCAGAGCTTTCATTATCATCTCCATGGAAAAGATAAATTACACATCTACATATTGGAACCAATAGAATAATCTATGTTTGTGAAGATTTGATCAATTTATTTTTTGTTTTCCTCCACGTCATGCATGAAAATAAATATGATATGAACAGAATGATTACAGGAGATTCATCAGCATACCATACTAAACAGTAATTAGGGCGGTAAGGAAAATATTCCAGAACTTCTAGATTTCTAATTACATAACCAGGAACAATAGCTTTCATATCATAATAAGCTGTAATCTCAGCTAATGAGAACCAATAAACTAAAATATTTCTGGAATGTATAAAATAAAATGCTCAGATTGCAGCGGTTTTATGTGGGGCAAACAGGTAGAACCATTAAATCACGGTTTCATGAACATATTCAAGCTCATACGACAAACAACTCTATGTCCAAGAAGTCAAACTTCGCATCGCATTCTTCAGTCCAACCACACATATAGAAATAGAAAAGAAAATATGTCTATTTAGGCTAATATAAAAAAATAGAGGTGATGAACTTCAAAGAAGTCCTGGACATCTAGAGCCATTATTACTCCAGCTTTAAGAAACCTGACTCTGTCTATTGCATCTGTATGTTTAATAACAATAAATGATTCTAATTCTGATTACCACAGACATTAAATAAATATATTGAATGTTCCTATGAATATTATAAACAATATTTATGAAAAAATTAGAATGCTGAAGGCAGAGCAGATGTAAAAAAAAAACTCATCCATACACTAAAAAAGTTATATTTTCAACTTAAATAATTTGTAATTAATGTTTATATTTTTTTAGGTTATGAATTAGACTCTGAGGATGGCCTTAGTGCTGAGACTTGTCAGTCTTTCAGTAAAAATATTTAAAGGATACTCTATTATATTCCATTTACTTTCTTTTTGGTTGTGTATCTTAGCAGACCTGCCGTATGAAGGTAATTATTGAATTTATATAAAAATGATTAAAATAAGTCAGTCGGTTTCTGTTTTAAAGGTGTTTTATACCTTCAACAAAATGCCATAAGTGGACAAGAACATCATAACTCAGCTCAGAAAACCCTAGGAAGGCAAGGAAAACATCACTGCAGTTTTTGGCACTGGCCAAACCTTATATTGTAAAAGGGCTTACATTCTAATTTCATTTATATAAGAGAATCATGTACCCTGGACATGCCAAGAACTGAAGAGAAAAGTAAATAGCAATAAACATCATGCGCAACTCTCCCTGAGATTATCTGAATTTGTAATCTTTTATTTGTTTACCACATACAATAAATGAAGTTGATATTGTAACTGAAGGTGGAAATAAATATTTCTTCTTCCCTAACTACTACAGGACATAAAACAATTTACCTAACCGGTGAATTAGGTTTCAGGTTACATTGTCACTTGGTCTGGCCATAAAAAGAGTTTAAATTTAGGATGCCATATAACTTACCTACCAAAGAAATTTCAGTCATAGCACAATGAAGTTTTGCATGTGCTGTACCTTACATTTTTATTTTAACTCCCTGATATTTTTATTGTTCAAATGGAAGCATAACGGAAATTATATCTTGACCACCTCTGAACTAAGGTACAAACTCTTTGGAACAATTAATTTACTCTCTGATATATTTTTATAAATGTGTATGTCCTCCATCATCTTCCATGGGCAAGTGTAGTAACATATTAATTGTGTAGAGTAACATTATTTTAAATCGTATCATCATCAACAATTATACTAAAGGGAGGAAGATCTCCAACAAATTTAAGAAGTCTGCTCTGGATTCTGCTAATAAAGCGCCAATTGGAGGATAAGCCGTTGGATAAAAAACAGCAACAGAAGCTGACCCTGAGACAGATTTAAGATAAAAATGTTTCCTCGCCTTCGTAAATGCTCGATAACGTTTTTGGACTTCACACTCAAAATTGCTATACCTTAATCTATGTTTTCACCTTGTAATACTGTACCTTGTCTGAATCCGGCACAGAAAGTTTTATTCTCGGCTGTAAACTGTGAGAAGAACTGAGGATAACTCTTGAGACACGTGACGTAAGACACGACCGGCATCCGAGCCATCTTCAGTTCCTCCGTCACTTGGTTGTTTTCATCGTAACCCCAGCCAACGACCTGTACAGAACATCTTCAAGCTATCGACATGATTTAATGTTTATCTTATCTACATCGTAAATGCAAGGAGTATTTATGTGTTGTCCCAGCGGCTCCTCATGAATTCATTAACCTAGTAAGACTCTTCAAAAAAAAAAGCGTTTCAGAAGAATTTTGAATTGATTTTTGGTTTTTGGCAGTTTAAAACAAAAAATTATAGGGCTTAATTTATGTCTTAAGTGAAGGTAGGGCTCGTTAGGGGTTGGTGAGTTAGTGAAGGTAAGGCCCGTTAGTGAGGGGTTGGTGTGTTCGTGAAGGTAGGGCTCGTTAGGGGTTGGTGAGTTAGTGAAGGTAGGGCCCGTTAGTGAGGGGTTGGTGTGTTAGTGAAAGTAGGGCCCGTAGTGAGGTGTTGGTGTGTTAGTCAAGGTAGGGACCGTTAGTGAGGGGTTGGTGTGTTAGTGAAGGTAGGGCCCGTTAGTGAGGGGTTGGTGTGTTAGTGAAGGTAGGGCTCGTTAGTGAGGAGGGGTTGGTGTGTTAGTGAAGGTAGGGCCCGTTAGTGAGGGGTTGGTGTGTTAGTGAAGGTAGGGCTCGTTAGTGAGGAGGGGTTGGTGTGTTAGTGAAGGTAGGGCTCGTTAGTGAGGGGTTGGTGAGTTAGTGAAGGTAGGGCCCGTTAGTGAGGGGTTGGTGAGTTAGTGAAGGTAGGGCTCGTTAGTGAGGGGTTGGTGTGTTAGTGAAGGTAGGGCCTGTTACTATTTAACCTGGCGGGGTTAGCCCCTTGGGAAACCATTCTGGTATTTGCCTCGATGAACTGAGAAAACTTATAAGCTCTACTCATAATGGCCGGTCTGTGTTTTGTTCCCCGCGACCCACCAAATGTGAGGTGCTTTAACACTGTGCCCCCTCACTCGGTTTCACTTTTTCAGGGAGCACTTTGATTAATTTAGGTTAGAATATTTTCAAAAGTGGTTGTTTGGTGTTGGGATAAAACGATATTTACTAGGGTAGAGTCAAAGATGTGAGGAATATTTGAGAAATAATGGTTAATAAGTTTTTATTCTTAATTAGAGTGGTTAATAATCTTTGAGCATGTGCTTGCTGTAGTGGCTCCTTATTGTTGTTAATTTGCTGCCTCTTGCTACTTATTGTCTTAAACACCATATTCCTGCAAAATATTTTCTTGTGGAACTATTTTACTAACTATCATAGTTATAAAGTAGCTTATATTAAAATTAAAAACTTTAATTCCAAAAAAATGAAAATTTGTACAATGGTACTTACAGTTCCCTCTTTATTGTCGATATTGGGAAGGTTGAAGTTGTGCTTGGGCCAGAGACAAACTGGCCGAACAAACTTTGTGAACTCAGCAGGAGTTGAAAGAATCAGGATGGCAACATCATCGAGGTAATTGGTGCTGTTATAGTTAGGGTGTACTAGGACATCTCGAACCTACGACACAGACATAGATCTGTAAATCCATACACAGGAAATCAAACAATGATCCAGAAGCCATAAGAAAATGTGTTTGATGATCTCATCCTTCTCTATAGGTAATTCAAGGAATTTATCCCCAACATTTAAAAAAAATTCTCAGTTAGAGTCCGCCACTCGTTAAACAAACTATATCAATTAGGTGGCACATTGAGGCATTGAGAAAGTGACATAATACCAGGGTTACTGTACAGAAACTGGTTTCAATACAGCAGTGTGACTGAATCCAATGTATCTTTATATGATAATCCATCAAAGAGATGCTGTCATTTAGTTCAGGTGGATTTGAGTTTTAATCTCAGAAGTCACTCAAAGTCTCCTAAAAAATTACCATCCATAAATCTTATGAATACACAAAGTTTATTTGTTAGTAATACTCAGACATGATAAAAGACATACCTGTTTGTTCTGGACGGAATCATCGCTGAACTGGTAGAGATGGTATTTTCCCAGCTGGACAACCAGAATATCAGCATCTACGGGCCGATCTCGTGGAGCCTTAGTGACACAATGTGCCGCTGAAACACAAGTTCACTATGATATCAGCTCTACTCGCTCTTATTGGCCGATCTCGCGGAACGTTAATTACACAATGTGTTGCTCAAAACACGAGTTCACAAGTTCAAGAAGAGCTGATATCATAGTGAACTTGTTTTTTTTCCAGCCACACATTGTGTAACTAAGGCTCCAAGGAATCGGCCAATGCAATGATAAGAGCTCTAATAATGATATCAGCTCTACTTGCTCTTATCACATTGACTGATCCCGGGGAGCCTTAGTTACACAATGTGCCGCTGAAACACAAGTTCACTATGATATCAGCTCTACTCGCTCTTATCATTGAATTATAATTCAACAGAAGTGAACCATAAACGTCTAAAAATAACAAATAATCAGTTAACTCAAAGTTAGGAACAAGGTTGAGAAAAACTCTGTTAGCTATTTGACCAATCATATGTATGAGTACTTATACTTGGAACTACATTTCTTGAATGTACTTTTTTCTTTCTAACTCTCCCTGGTGGAATCATCAGAATGTTCTTGTCAACGTTGATGGCTCATTCCAAATATTTGTATAACTTTTGATGGCTTTCATTTGTGACCAATTAGATTAGTTCTGAGCGAAATTCCTTTTGCAGGGGAGGTGTTTTTATACAATTTGAACAATTTTCAAACTTATTAAACCCCTATATTTTTCCCATGAACCACAGTTAGATCCAGTTTTCAACATAAAACACAGTACAATCACTTTACAAAAATTATGAATCTAAAATTACAATTTTTATTTTAAAACTAACTTTTTCTGTTGCTTAAGAAGGTAGTGCTTACATTTGTCATGACTGATAAGGAAAAAACAAAGAACAATTCTTATTTTTATTTATATGCGTCGACTAACAATATATTTTTTTAACCTCAATATATTTATAAAAATAATATATAAAATCTTTTCAAGGATATGCACATAACAGGCATGCAACAACTTTGATGATCAAGTTTTTTGGGAAGACTTCTTATGTGCTGTAGCTAGGGTATCAGCTTGTCTGAAATCCTAGTAGCAGCCTACAACAAGCAACTGTGCCAGTTAACTAAACAATCAAGTTTATTGAATTGAGAGTAGTGTACTTTGTGTATAATATGTGTAATGTTTATGGGGCCTAGAATTGTGTTTTCTACAGATTTAGTGCATAATGAAAATACCATCAAAATCAGTCGTCAGTCTACATCATCAGTGGCCGGAATTTCGGCTCTAGCCAAAAGTCGGGAAAAATGAATAGCAAATTTTAATTTAATAGGTTACTGCTAACTACACACCTGTTATGACAACAGTGGGGCTGACAAGGGAACCTCCACAACTGTAGCTTAGGTTGATTCCCTCGATGCGGTACAGCGCAATGTGCCACGGCCACTGGCCGCGCGCCGTGTTCTGGCCGTGTGTGATTAGCGGCGCGGGATTAACAGCCACCTGGCCACACTTGACGTTGGAATTGGCCGCTGTTAGGTCCCCGTCATCCCTTCACATGAAATATGTTTAGTGGAATAATAGACTTATTTGTTATAATCCATTATATTCAAGGAGCAGTATCTTTTCTCATATCAAAGGTATTGATAGTCATATGTATGTTTAACTGTCCATTAGTGGAAAAAAATACTTTTCTGATAAAACTTTGTGTGAAGAGAGGGATCAGATAAGACCTGTAGAAGCTATAAAGGCTTGTGGTAGAGAGAAATTACACAAAAGCCTTAATACTAAAGATGAATATTTTACATGCTTAAAATCCCATCTTGTATAATATTCATTAATATCAGTAACTTTTGTATATTTCATGGAGTAATCTTTTTCTTAATTAAGATCCAAATTATTACGTTTTACCACTTTATTTAGAGTTACATGACTTTAAGCATTATGTTTGGGTATTAATTCCTTGGGTGTTCACAAAAGTTTGAGGAGTTTTGACCGCTTTCCCCCAAAAGTGTTTAGGTGCTCTCCTACAAAAATGATATAAGTGTTGAAATAAGAAAAGAAAAGTCCATGGGAGTTTCACAAAATAATTGCAATAATTCCTGCAATACTTTAAGGTATGGATCAGTTCTGAATGATAGCAACTTATTCAAAACAGATCAAACTTATTGGGCATCTCGCTAGCCTAATGGTTAGCATCTTGGACTTTAGTTTAAGGGGTCACAGGTTCAAATCCAGGGGTGCCCAAAACAATTTGAGGGGTTTGGACCGCTTTCCCTTAAAAGCGTTTGTGTATTCATAACAAAAATGCTGCTTGCGTTGAAATACAACCAAACACTTGGTTTTCTAGATATATTTGAGCATAAGATCCTTTTTAACGAAAGAATAAGTTCCACAAGCTATGAAATACAGATACATACCCATGTTTTTGTCCAGTCGTTATAGGTGGCCTCGGAATCTTTGGACCTTCATTTCCATTGGTGGGTCTGTTGCTGGGGACCGCACTCGGGCTGTTGTTATTGCTCGGCCTCGAATTACTGTTCTGATAATTCTTCTCAGTCGTTCTGTCATTATTATTCTGCCCGTAGCTGTTTTGTCCATACCCGGGTTGATACTGACTTTCTGAGGAAGATATCTCAGGGTTTCTGTTAGGTCTGTTAGTTTGGTATCCGTTATTGGAACCCGGTCTTTGGTTGTCAGTGTATGACGGTCTGGTGGTCGTTTGTCGACTGTTGTTGTTATTGTTGTTATTATTATTTTTATTATCGTTACTGCCACTATAAGGTTTCTTGGTCGTGGTTCTTGTCGAACCGCTGTTACTCACTGCACTCTGTCCGTCGTCATTGGTGTGTATGCTTATCACTACGTTAGTATTACTGTTCACCACTACGGGCTTCTTTGTTGTTGTTTTAATATAAACATCCTCCCTGTGCCCATTGAGGTCTTGTTCGTGATACTTTTCCGTAGTTTTCGGATAGACATTATTACTCGTATATGCGGGTTCTCTGTCTACCGAAGGTCTATTGGCTCCGCTCGTCTCTGACCCGTAGCTACTCCCGGGTCTGTCGACGTACGTTGACGGTTTGTTGATGTTGATACTTATCGATGTGTCAGGACTGACATACGAGTTTTCATTTAGTGAAGGCTTGGGATTATTCTGATTACTCTGGCCCTGTGATCCGGAAGGTCTCGAGGAATCTCCACTGCTTGTGCCCGAAGGTCTGCTGTTTTGGTACGTGTCGTAACCGTAAGTCGTTGTACGTACCGGTTCCCTCACAGGGTAGGTGTTGTAGCTGTTACTCCCGGTAGGTTTGTCCTTCTGGTAGTTGGACCCCACGTTGACGACTCCTTCACTGCCGCCGCTGTAGCTACCGCCTGTAGTCTGCCGCCTGGGAGGCTTGTAGCTGTCCCCGGTGCTTGGGGCCCTGGAGGGGTTTACCTGAGGTCTAGAGTTGGCCCAGTCGTCATCAAAGTCCAAGTCTGGTCTTTTAGTCACCCTCTCTGTTGTATACCTGTTATCGTATAAGTGGTCTTGCCCGTTGGTCTGAGTATCAGTTGACAAATCTGGGCAACATTATCAATTATTAATTTTAAAAAATCAACAACTCTCTGTTAGAACATAATCTTAAGGAGTTAAAGTTGTTACTGCTCACAAAGTTGTATGGCACTGTTTTCCATAGAGTGAAACATATTTTTTTAAGAACCCTAGAACTCTATCATCTGTTGTCATACAGTATAATTTTACAATACAAAGTGAGGGCATATATAAAACTATTGATGTTCATATTTTTACAGACAGTTCAATTATTATTAGTCAGACAGTAATTAATTATTTGAGCTTTGAGCGCCGAACCGAATATCAAACTGTGGGTTCTCACAGCATCTTGACTCGGCATTAGAAAAATCCAAGACTTACAACATATATTTGTTGGCTGTCAGAATTTGTAATATGGCTATTTTTTTATACAGCCTTTTCATGTTTCACCTAATTTGTTCTATTATTATGTGAGAGGAAAGAGGGTTATATAAGTTATATAAGTTCTGTATGCTTCAGAATCTCAAACATACAGTCACAACTCAGAATTGCCAATAGTTAATCTATTTTTCACATTATACAGCCACATGTTTTGTAATCAAATCATTCAACATTTTTCTAGATTTCACTCTTGTACCTTTTGTGTTTAAACACTGTACAAAATATATTTTAAAATAAAGTTTTATTTTTATTATTTTTAACAGAAAATGCTTGATTAAATGCAAAATAAGCAATGATTTGAAAATATAAAAAACATGTTTGCTCTAAAGGTTGTTTTAGATTGAGCAAGTTATTAATATTAAACATATAATTCCAAAGCAGAGCAGGATTTTGAGATCTATAAAGATAATAACATTCCAAAAAATGTGAGTATTTGTGATTTTTCTAGGAATCCAAAATTATGCTTACAGAAATTGCTATGGATCTTTTTTAAACAAATCATAAATCAATAATATTGTATTACTTGTTGTGGAGAAACAGTACTTAAACGTTACATTGGTCTCACGGAAGAAGCAGGTACAAACGAGAAATTTGTTATGACCGGATCGCTAATCCTAAACTACTTACTCGGATCCGGGGGGCAGATCTGTCTTCCATTCAATCTTATTGTTCGGACCTGAGGAGGTCCTTTAACTGAGTTGAACTTGACCATGAAGCGGGAGGGGATGGGGGGCCCAGGGTGTAGCTTCTGGTCCAGACTGAGGATGGTGAAGCGTTCATTGTCATCGGTTGAGACTGTACCCATCCAAGACTACACACCAACAAACATTACATCATAACAAATCTAACGCCATTACTGACCACAAATAATATACATCAAAACATTCATTATTCTACTCCAAATCTGAACTCAATAGCTACTTTACTACGCATCATAATAGTTAAATAAACATACCAAATAATATAAGGCTGTTCTTAAAAACTGAGACAAATGTACTTTATATCATACCTACATAAATTTACAGTATAAACCCGGTAATGTCACCAACGGGACTGAAAGCATGGTCGGATCACAAAAAAGGTCGGCTTATCAAAGGAAAACATTTATTACATAGAAACGTGATAAAACTGTAGTTTAAACTGAAAATATTGAAATGTATTTACAATTTTAGAGATTTAATTTCATTTTAATCTGAAATAATGTATACTGTGATAAAAACGTTCACCAGTCTACTGATTTAGATCATCAAAAAAAAATCATCGACAGAAAAAGACCTGAACAGAGTGACACACCGGATATGTAAAAATAACAAACCCTGATAAACGGCACGGTCGGACTAAGCAAGGTGTTGGACCACCCGAGGTCAGATTAGCGCGGTTCTACTGTGCATACAAGACTGTACTTCATAACGAAAAATACTCTACAGCCATGCTATAGAACATGTTTTGTGTACATTGTAACATATTTATAACTGTACATCCGGGAACCGGGAAAGTCGACCTTATAACACATGTCACTGTGATCAAGACCCAGAGATTAAGTTACAACATCAACTCATTGAAGCATGTCTTGATCGTGCATGCTTCAAATTTAAAACTACAGTACTAATACCCCGGTTTTCTCTTAGTACCATGCTAGAGTTTAACAAGTAAATCAAAATTTCCAAGATATTTTAATTTATCGATAACAATAAAATCAAGTTTGAAGTTAAAACAATGGTTGCAAAAATACTATAGAATTCTGGTTGAAACAAATATATCTATGAGGAAATAAAGTTTTCTTTATAATTTGTGTGTTTCTAAAATGTTTCACAAACTACAAAATAAGGATATTTCAATAAAATGACTGTGAAATTGAGAGTACATTATAGCTTGAGCAAATTCTGAGAAATGTTTTGTTATTTTCTGAGAAAGTCTCTTAACAAAAGTGCACTAACAACTCTCTTTTAAACACTATGGTTCCAAAACTGATTATGAATATTTATACTAAATCTGACTAAGCCATTGAAACTTACCACTAATATTTCCGCTCGGCGGTCTAGCCTAACATCTATGCGAACACCAACGAGGGACTCCTCTGTGTTCAGCAGAACGACTCCGTACCACCGCTCGTTCTCTGGCTGGGTCCCCTCATAGTAAAATACACTGGGACAAGGAGAAATAGGGTGCAACGCGGCAAAACTAGAAGGTACCACCAGCAACACATACGTCCACAAAAATAGCATCTGGAACACATAATAAAATAATAGAGCTACATATGACACATAAGTAATCAAAAAAAATCGATTCACTGTGGCACACAGTAATATACTCAAACATGAAGCATTAGGTATTCCTTAAAATGTGCAAAACTTAAAGGCTTTATAATTTACAAACGAGTTGATTAAATAATCAAATCAATTGTTAGAGCGGTATGATCAAAATTGAAAATTGTGGGTAACATCCTTGTTACTATAAAATACCAAATCGTTTTTTTAGTTTTAATATTATAGTTTTTGTCCAATTTGTATCTACCTAGAATTTTGAACGAGGTTTTATGTAACAAACACTTTTGTTAAGAAAACAAGCAAAGCATTATATATAAAGTAGCTTTTTGGACTAAAACTGTTTATATTTTCTTGTTGTTTAAAATCTTCCAACCCATTAGGGCAAAGCTGGTAGTGCCATTAGCACCTTTGCTGAACAGGGTAATAAAGATAATCTCTGGCTCCATGTGGCTCCTCCAAAGTCTAACTTAAAATCTATATTCAACCTCTAACATAGTTAAGATTTCAAAGATACAACATTCGATTTTATTCGTAATACACTAAATTAATAACATAGCTCTTTGAAATTTGATACTTCATAGTTTTTTTATGACAAACTTAAAATGATCACTGAAAGTTATAAGTCTGCAAAAACCCTTGGAAAATAACTTTTTCTTAATGATTGTTTACTGAGTTTAAATATATTTAATCTCAAAACCCATTTCATAGGAATATTTCCACATAAAATGGTATCAAAAGAATCAGTGTAACTTTCGTGGCTGACATCATAATACTAATATTGTTTTCAAATAAATATACCATCACAAATGTTATTTAATTTTCTTGCGAGGTCTGACAACAGGTCAGTAAGCATTGAGAGACAATCATACTTCGCACAGCCACGTAAGAAAACAAACAAAAATCTGTATTGAAGGAACTGTTTAAGTATCATAAAAAATGCCAGTAATTGCTATTTTGAAACTGAAGTAGTCAGTTTTAGAAACAACGTGATTTAATAACATTTGTATCTTAATAAGGGTCAGTAATTTGGTTCAATTGAAAATTATTTATTAATTTTTTGTCATATTCTTTACAATTCTTCAAGAGCAAAATACTCAGAGGGGTGCTAATATTTACAATATCACATTATTTCCCTTAAGTCTTTTCCAGAGAACCACTCGTGTAGGGTGAAGATATTTAACATAATATTACATTATTTTCCTCTGTTGTAGCAGTCTTTTCTAGCAAAACACTCATGTGGGGAATGGATATTAATCATAAATATCACATTATGCTCCTAGATCAGCAGTATTTTCCAGTTTATTAATTGTTATTTAATATATGCATCTTGAGGTGGGCTTAAACACATATTCTGCCACAAAATAAATAAATACTACAATTTGTAACAATGAATATCTGATTAAAATAAGTTAATAAGTATTTCATTCAAGTAGTGAATGATGTTGTAGGAACTATGCCTGACACGCCAATTTTGGCATCCCGTAATGGAGCAGTAAATAATGTAGAGTGGGCCAAGTGGCGTGGTACGACACCTGAGGAAATCATTAAAACTGTGTCCGGTTTCAAGAACTCATTAAGTGTTGACGTCTATGGCATGTCTATAAATTTTCTAAAACAAGTCATTTACAGTATCGCATATCCTCTTTCTGTTGTTTTTAACCTTTGCTTAAACCAGGGATTTTTCCCTAACAAGCTTAAGAAAGTGAGAACTGTTCCTGTATACAAAAAAGAGGACCCCAGTTTGGTTAGTAGCTATAGACCAATCAGTATCATCCCTGCAGTGGCTAAGATTCTTGAAACCATTGTCAAAATTCAAATAACTAGCTTTTTTGAAAATAACAGTCTCTTCAACAAAATGCAACATGGTTTTTGCAAGAATAAATCTACCACCACTGCTGTTGGGGAACTAATTAACAGGATCAATATTGCCTTTGAAGATGAACAATCTCTTGTGCTACAACTTTGTGACTTAAGTTGCGCGTTTGATTGGGTGTCGCATCTTCTCTTGAAGGTACGGTTAAGCTGGATCGGTATATAGGCTGCTGAAATCCCATCTCAGTGGCAGGTGGTCCAGCATCCAGGGGGCTATGTCCCAAGCTGAGGAAGTGCGGAACGGTGTGCCACAGGGCTCGTCCCTTTTGGCCCTCTTTTATTTTTGATCCTAATGAATGACCTAAAGCTTGATGGGAAAGCCTTGCTGTATGCAGACGACACAACCTTGCTAACTTGCGGTCGTAATCTGCCCCAAATAAAAACAAACGCATCTGCTCTTTTGGGAACTGCTAAGAACTGGTTTGAGCTGAACCACCTCCAACTGAATGAAGATAAAACCCAGACTTTGTTGTGTAGTCTTTGGACCAGGTCTGAGATTGCTGAATATGAATGTGCTAGTGTTAAGATTCTTGGGCTAAATATCGATCCTAAACTGAACTGGACTGTTCACATTGATGTAGTGTGTAAGAGGCTTTCCAGGGTGATATTTCTTCTGCGTAAGCTGAGGTTCATTGTCACTCCTGTGTACCTACTCACGACATAGTTTGCACTTTTTCATAGCCATTTAAACTACGGCATTGTGTTATGGGGTCATTCTCCAGCAACAAAAAGAGTCTTCCTTTTACAGAAAGCTGCCGTTAGGATTATAACTAACAGTGACAGGTTAGAGCATTGTAAGCCTATATTTGATCATTTAGGAATTCTCACAGTACATTCTCAGTTCATCTTGAACTCTTTACTGTTAGTAAAGAACAATGCTGAGCCTGTCCATAATACAATAGAGGGTCAGCACAACTATAAGCTGAGAAATAGAAGAGACTTAAATATCCCTCGGTGTAGGCTTAGTAAGACCATGGAGAGTAACCCTGTACTGGCCTATAACAGTTTTAACAGATTGCCAACAGAAGTGAGAAACTGGGACTTGAAGAAATTCAAGAGTAGGCTGAGAAGGTGGCTAATAATAAAGAGTTTTTACTCACTTGATGAATTTTTTGAGGATAGCCTGTTAGATGTGGGGAATTAAACCGGCCGCCATTCAATGCACATCTGTGTACATGCCTATTAGTTTTAATTCTGTAAATATATGTTTTAATGTGACAAAGTCTATCCAGAAATTCTGGCCAACGATAGTTACATGGTAATAAGATAATAAGGTAAGGGAAAATCATAAAACGCAATAAACAAACAATAAACCTACAAACCAAATATCAACAGAGAAGATATTTATATATACCACAGATATGAAAACAATTATTTTTTTATCACAGAATGAATTCCAAGTTAGTGGATTGTTTTTTTTTACATATACAAATTCAATCAAAAAAGCTTTATAAATTCACCAAAAATTAAATAATTTAAATGTTGAGATTTCACCTCAGTTAACATCCTGTTTATTCATTAATGTTTCTGAAAGTGAACAGATCTGTTTACATAAACAATACAACTACATGGGGACAGCAAGAATAACTGACCTAAACAATTTGATCCAAGGACAGTCAATTTAATTAACCTTTGTCTCAATCAGCGATTGATTTTATAACTCAAGAGATTGTATTTGAGGCTGAAGCTTTTCCAAAGCCCGCAATGTATGCACACACTACAGGTCAGATCCAAGGTGAGTGGGAGTGAAGGCAATCTGCTTGGTTGTGGCTACCCATTGATTATGTTCCACAAATTATTCCTCTGTTTTCTGATCATTCTTGGAAGAAACTGAACATGCAAACTCTATCGTAAATCAAAATTTCTTTGAAAAGCAGGATAAAACTAGTATTGGATTTTAACTTTACTTTGTGTGGGGGTGAACATTTTGCTGATTTCTACAACACATTTACATATTTGTATAATAACGCAAGAAGACTTATAGCAGGTTTCAGGCCATTTTATAAGTGATGAGTGATAGGTTAAATTAAAATTAAAATCAGAATATCTAGATCCATCCCACACCATTTATTACAGTTAATTTTTAACAATTTTCTTAATGAAGGTTTCCACTCTTGGTGTACTGATAAGATACCTAGAAATGATGTGTCAATGTGATGTGATAATACAATGTGGCAATACGATGTGGCACTGCAATGTGGCAATGCAATGTGACAATCCCTGTGAATTTATGAGTGCTTCGGCCACCTCATACAGTGGTTAAACTTATTTTGATCGCATAATTCAAAATTAATTAAATTAATTAATTAATTAATTAAATTAATTATTTCTCAAATAATTGTTGTGCTTTCATTTTGTTATAAAAATCTGATAATTGATCAATTGAATAGATAAAGTTGCAGTTTCCCAGTAGTTATAACTATACTAGATCTGTACTAAACTAATACTAGCTCTTACAATTAATACTAAAGCATTACATCTCTTCAAGAGTATCTCGTGAAATACTAAGTAAAATAATAATAGGAAGTATATATATTGAGATTTCAATTACATTCATGATTAGAGCTAGTAATAATGTTATTAGAGATTAAGAATACAAATTCCAGAGTGCCCTTATTCAAAAATCTTGAATACAAAAAGTTACAGAGAACAACAAAACAACTCAAAATAATTTGAAAGATGAATTATATAAAGAATCAACAAAACACAGAATATATGGCAAAATTAGCATTTACAAAATCAAATGCAGTGAATGTCCTGTGTTTTACATAGGCCAAACTGGAAGAAACTTTAAGTAAAGATTTTGTGAACGCCTACAATCAATCAAATCAAATACTCGAACACAACAAAAACAACAAACAATGCAAAAATCTGTTTTCACTGAACATATTCTCAAAACTTTACATAATTATAAAAATATATAATTGAATATGGAAGTACTGAATATTGTCAAAAAGGTAAAAGAATATAGGTAATATACACATATTACATAATGCACTTAAGGGGGTGTGTGGCCTAGCGTTATGTGGAGGAGGGGGGGTTTGGATAAACGTTACGTATTCACACATATTAACCCTAAGAGTTGCGTTCCCGTATCTATTGATACTGTTATACATCTTTCAAAATTAAAAACTAATCAAACTGATATCTAAATCAAGGTTACAGTTAGTTCATAAAAATACTTCCTTCATACTGTTTTATTAATAACAGTTAAACTAAAAATAAATACATAATGTGTTATGAGTAAGTTCTGTATTGGTTTACACCGATGTTTTGCGTTGTTTTAGAGTGTAAAATCATGACTTTACACAGTACTGTGCAGTGCTGCCCACATATTTGGTTTTTCAAGTTATTTTATATTTGTAATTAAATTAAATTTGTCACGTTTTAGCTGAGATAGTTTATTTTGTTGTTTATATTAATAGTAACAGTCTTGTTTGTATACATTTTTCTTTGCAAAAAGTTATTAATGTTGTTAAAAGAAAGACATTTAAAGTTAGATGATTCATTGAAATCCATATTCCAAATTGCTAATAAAACTACGTTTAAAAGGTTTAAGCTTTTTTAAAGTGTAAGTTTGAAACTCGTTCTATTTGTTCGTGTATATAAATGTTGTGTTAGTGTATTGTATTTGTTTTTGTATCTTTTTATATCTGTATTTGTTAGTTTTGTGTTAGTGTACATTTAAATATAAAAAAATTGAAGAAAATAAAAAAATTAGGTTAGTTAGGTGTAAGAAATTGATATTTAGATGTAAGCAGGGTTCACTTGATAACAGGAGGAGTTTCTTTAACTCCCGAAATGTAGTGTAGTTTTAAACACTAGAAGCGATAGGTAAGGTCTAAATAAATCTGCTTTAAAGCCTACTACGATTAAGTTACGTATCACATTGGAGGGGGGGGGGGGGTATGGTCAAGCGTTATGGTGGGTTACATGGGGGAGGGGGAGGACTGAAATGACGAAAAAATGTATTACGTAATACCATGTTTATATGAACAACAAACATGTCCTGAGTATTTGAAATACCTTAATCTAATAATATAATATATAAATTGAAACAAGTCAAAATGTATTACCACACGGAAATTATTACTCTCCTACTTAATTGTAAACTCAAAAGTTTAAAAATTTCAAAAAATCAATCAGACACTTAAATTACAGCGTTTATATTGTTTTAGTTCCTGTTTTTACTTGAGTTTAAAAGAAAGCGTGATGGCTGTATGATAAGACTATCTGTAGCGAGTTGTTCTAAAAATTGGCAAATAGCTACATAGATTTAATTCAGGGATGGAAAGGGTGGGGGGGTAGTTGACCCCACCAATAATTTGAAGGGAATGCAATTATACAATATCAAAAGTCACGATAATCATCACCCCAATCATCCCCCCCAATCAAAATATTTAAACTATGCTTATGAATTGTTGTTTTTAACAACAAATTTCTAAAGTACATCAAATGGTAATGGTTTTTACCCAAGATCTCTTTATTGTAATGTTGTTGTACAATCTTTCCCAACTGGGCATATCCCTATCAAGAAGATGTAAACTCAATTTTAAATTTGCTTTTTTTCAATATATTCATAGCTACCAATAAAAATAATCGTAAATACCGCTTTAGTTCATGTATTTAAAAGATGTTAACAATCAAAGTACACTATGACTTTAAGCCAAAAGCAATTAAATGAGTGGCAGAGTGTGATGTGTTGCATTTCTATTGTGCTTTGATAACCTCCTTCAACTCTGTTGGAATAAAAACTTTCTTATCCAAATCAACAAATATTTTGACACTCGTGTTTAAATTCCCATTATTTTCTTATTATTGTTTATGATTATGACAATGCAAGTTAGGCAGTTTTTAATTTTAATTTTCTCTTTTCAGAGTTATCTTTTAAGATAAAGTAAGGTAAAGTAGATTAATGTGAAAATAAAGGACGATATTTAATTCCTTCATATCACTTATTTTGTTACCACCATCTAGATCAGGTTGAAGCAAAACAATCTACTGTATTTAAGCTCAATCTCAAGCTTGACCACTACGTTGCTGACTTTGGTAACATACTGAATGTTACCAAAGTTCAAGCTTTATCTGGCCTTCAAGTTTTGCTTCTCCATTGTCCAAATGTTGTAAAATATAATCTTCCCACAATTAGCACGTTAATCTCATTCTGCCTAGTGGGAAAACCCATTGGATATTCAAAGCCTTGAACCTAATCAGAGGGGATTTCAGTCCACCCATTATCATCTTTCACTACAGTAAAATTTAAAAAAATATAATAGGTCTGTCATTGTTTGACTGAGTCAAGACGCACATACTGTCTTGATGGTTCATACTGTTCTTCATATTATAGTTTGAACAAATGCAAAATAGAAAATGCATTTGTTGTATGACAGTTTTAATACTGAAAGTGAAATAGAGTTTATGAAAAAGGCATTACTCGTCAATATTACGAAAAAGGCCTTTTTGTAAATTTAAGGAACAGTCTGATTTATTTATTTCTAATTCCTATTGTGTAACCATAAAAATTAAATAAATCCTTAAGATAAAATATTTAAAGTGTCATTGAGAAAAAATAACGACCTGAGCCCCTAGCTGAGTGTTTGTCTACATTTTTTTTCATTGTATAAAAAATATATAAGAGTGGAAAATAAGCAATATTTTGTTTTATTGTAGGCAATATTTTGCTGTAATATTTGCAGTTGTCCCATACATACTCAAGTTACTTTATTTGACCCAAAACTGAAACTTGTGGGTGATGATGTTACGGTCATTTGAGAAAGTCTCTGTTTATTTCAGAAAGTTTACTGCCCCAAAGTAACCTAGTTCCTACCAGGCTACCTACACCTGAAGAAGGAGGGCCAGGAAAGAAATTATTCAAAACCTGATGATTTTACACATGAATTCATATATGTAACAAATTGTTTATGTAATTGTTCTTTTTTATATATTTTGGTTGTATCCTTATAAATGTCCCATACAGACATCTTACAATTAATTACAGAACCTCCAAATACCGCTTTACAAGTGGTAAAAAATAGCAACACTCTTCTGGGGAAGAGTGTAGCCGTAGTATGTTTTTACTATGCTGGGATAGTATTGTCTATCCCATTAGTTGAACGTACATGCGATCCTTAACCCATTAAAAATCATTAAGCTTTTTTACACAAACATAAGTTGCCGAAGGGCTCTAAGGCTCTAATGTAAGGGCTATGAGAGATTTCCCTATGTATTTTTTGTACTTTGACTTGCTGAGAGCTCAAATGTGCAGATTGATACATTAATTGTTCTGCTTTGGGGTCATACAACTTAAAATATACTTTTTATGTTTCTTTTGATGTAATTACCAATTACCAACAACTATCCTAAGGGTCTGCTTTTAAAAACATATTTTTATATAACAAACATACACACAAATATTTGACTTAAGTACTTTACTAACAAAGTACTTTAAATGAGAGTAGGGTGTTTGGCTTTAAATAAGGAACGCGCCTTTATTCCCCCCCCTTGCCTCAGAATATTAGCTCAGCCTTAAGACTTCTGCTTAATCTGTACATTTTTTAGTCTGTGTAAAGGCAAATATTTTCTTCCACTTCTCCTAAAGATTTTAGGAGCTAGGTAATTGAGTTATAAAATCAAAACTCGTTATATTGTTGTTGTCTTGGGGTAAAATACTTAGTTTAGTAACACCACTATACCTAGTTTGTTTCAAGTATAAAAGAGAAAGTGGGTGCCAAATCGGGCATCCTGCAAACTAAGATTGTCTTGGACTTTGCTTAAAGGGGTCATGGATTCAATTCCAAAGAAATTTTTAATCTATTTGCTTAAAAGTATGAATCCTATTGACAAATGTGTCAGTATGTTGCTTTCATGCATATATCTGTGAGCATTTTGATAACACCACTCAGTTTTAATAACTCATAATAATAGGGCATTAAAAAACCAACTTGTAGGATGTTTGCTGTGTGTGCAATTATTAATGCGTAAAAAATTATAGTATAGACTAAACAATACTACAATGGTCCATGGTAAAATCTATAAGCCTAGAACAATGATAACCTTTTGTACGTCTTTATGGATGCCAAAAACAATAGTGACAATTTACACATCAACTTCTAAACGAGTATTAACATGCAGGACAGCGTCTTTGTGGATGCCAAAAACAATAGTGACAATTTACACATCAACTTCTAAACGAGTATTAACATGCAGGACAGCGTCTTTGTGGATGCCAAAAACAATAGTGACAATTTACACATCAACTTCTAAACGAGTATTAACATGCAGGACAGCGTCTTTGTGGATGCCAAAAACAATAGTGACAATTTACACATCAACTTCTAAACGAGTATTAACATGCAGGACAGCGTGCTTGTGAACCAAATATTGTATCATAGGAAGGAAGTTGCTTATGGGGGGGAGGGGGGTTAAATTATAGGTACATAAAAACCCACTAAGACATTTTTTCCCTAATTATTTATAACACACAATTTTTATTTAAATTATTTAAAAATGAAAAAAGAAGAATTTAGTACTTTGAAATCATTATTGTAGGAGGACAATTTAATGTAGAAATTGTCAATAAGTTTAACTATTTTTTTGAAAATTCCCTATGTTCTTATAGAAAAAAGTAAATATTCACACCGGTTTTCACAGTTATGCTGTTTAAACAAACATATGGTTTTTATCACAAATGCAATGAAATAAAATATATTGGTTTAGGATTTCAAATTGTGTTCTACATCAAGTGACTCTGCAGTCTATTTGTAGACACAATACGTTTTCCTAACAATCTGAAATAGCTTTATTTGGGTTTGAGTTGTTTGATTTTTGTATTAAGTACAACCCCACCCCATTTTGACTTTCTTAGCCCAATGCCAATCTTTTGAAGAACAACCGAATTTTATTTATTGTTTATGAACATATTTTGGTAAAATTTGCTTAGTGGCTTCATTTGGTTGTACTTCCCTAATATTTAGGTAATTGAATAAAACCAGTTTATTAAACAAACCTATTATATGGATTTACAAATTTGCTGTGTCCAGCCCGTCTTCTATTGGGGGAATTTGTAGACATTAGTTTTAACTATGTAAAATGAGGGACTGTATAATTTTCGTTAAAAATGTCATCCCTTCAGAAAAAAATACATTGTAAATTCACTGATGAGTATGCAGGTTTCCTATGACAAAAAGTTTTTATTTTAAAAAAGAAATTGTTTTTTCCCCACTAGATTCAAAAACGGGGATTTACTAGTAATTCACGAGGGATTAAACATTTTTAGTGTTGGGAATCGCAGACAAAAACGGGGATTTACAAGTACTTCACGAGGGATTAAACATTTTTAGTGTTGGGAATCGCAGACAAAAACGGGGATCTACAAGTACTTCACGAGGGATTAAACATTTTTTAGTGTTGGGAATCGCAGTTTCTTAGAAAAACGATTGGTCGGTAAAATATTATCTTATAGGCATATATTTTATCCCTGCCTTTCATAGAAATGTTTAGAGAATGATCGTATGGATCATTATGGAATTTAAAGCTGTTTTCCACTCTTAATCAATTTAAAACGTTTCTCACATCCATATTCTCCCGTCTTTTCCCAAACGGGAGGTTATTTTTGGCTTTTTATTCATAAACTTGTGGACCACTAGCCGAGGCACATGGGAGCCTGTGCCATCTAGTGCACGGAAAATATTCTACACACAATCGCATTACTGTATATGTGTTATCAGGAAAACGACTACAAACTGAATAACAATTATTATTGATAACAAATTAAAAGAGCTTTCCTATTTTGTTAAACTTTAACCTTCTTTAATACGAAGTGCTTATGCTTACGTTCGTCCTTGATCCTAAGCAGGAAACCGACACACGATATCTAGGTTCCATCGTTCCAGCGAGACTAATAGGATACAACTAGTGTTTACACCGACATCGTACAGTCCCACTTAAGAGCTACAGTAACACAGCAAACCGAACACATACCATAAACAGATTCATAGCAAATAGGATATCCCAGATGCGTCCATGGCGGAAGAGAGCGCAACTGAACTGGCCGAAGGCGGCTGAAACTCTGATGCTCGTCGATGCCTCAAAAGTTATCGCTCTAGACGGGATTTTGACCCATATCCGATAGCAAAACAACACATGACTCGGCAAACAGACGATACGCTAGTCCGAAACCCGACTGTAAAACTGCGCTACACCACTACTGGCCGGATGAAAACAGGAAAATAATATTGTTGTACTTTTCCTAAAACCGGTTTCGACTCTGTCTTACCTGCCAGTTGCAGGCGCCTGGTTTGTTTGTGACGGACGTCAGTCGAGTGACCACGGCCTCTCGCTCAGCATGTCACGTACGAGGCTCTGTCGAACGATTGTAATTCCGAGCTCATCTCGTCAAGATTCCGACTTGTATAATATGCGAACGATACTTATAGCATATAATTGTTACGGGTTTTTTCATGAATAAACTTTTATGTTCCGTAAAACTATCTATTAGAGAGATTTAGTTTATCTATATTTAACATTTTATGTAAATTATTTTTTTATTCTGTCCTTTTGACTCAAACTTATCAAAACAATAATTTAAAGTTTACCAAATAAATTACGGTCATATAACAATTGCAGCCTAATAACTGTATAGATTCATGACCGCAGAAGTTGCAAGAAACCCTTGCTCCGTTCGGGATCTCCGGTTGTGAAAATCCTGTCGAGTAAGGGTCATTATAATACAGATAATATTGGTCGATTATACCCAATCAAACAACGGTTCTACAAAATTCAACTCCCTATTCCTGTTCGCTAATCTCCTAAATTGTCCTGTCGGGGTCGTTCAACTCATCCTCAGGTCAAAGAGAGTCTTTTGAGGTTGAATTAATGTCCACTGGGGTGGTCACATATGTCCCGTTTTGAGTCTGAGTTACTATCCACTGGGGCGGTCACATATGTCCAGTTTTGAGGCTGAATTACTATCCACTGGGGTGGTCACATATGTCCCGTTTCGAATCTGAGTTACTATCCACTGGGGCGGTCACATATGTCCAGTTTTGAGGCTGAATTACTATCCACTGGGGTGGTCACATATGTCCCGTTTTGAGTCTGAGTTACTATCCACTAGGGTGGTCACATATGTCTAGTTTTGAGGCTGAATTACTATCCACTGGGGTGGTCACATATGCCCCGTTTTGAGGCTGAATTACTATCCACTGGGGTGGTCACATAATATGCCCCGTTTTGTGCGGGCCAGCCTTGTTATTTCAGGCTTTCGAGGGCGTCTTGATGTTCTGAAAAAGACCCGTTTAACCCCAGTAAATAAAAATATACGTAAATATTTTAAAGCCTATTTTTCACAAAAAATATTTTACCAACACAATTGAGTTTTTACTAAACTTGTGACTAGTTCTATGAAATGCTCTAAAACAAGGCAGTTTTGGAAAATATTATTAGTTTTCAGAAGTATTTTTGAAATTTAAAAACTACAGGCCTAAAGTGATTACAGTTGACAGAACTTCTAGCTAAAGCTGTAGGCTACTGACGTATAGTAAAAATCATTAATGACAAAATATAATGTTATTAATTTTCAATTTAGGTAAAATTTCTATTTAAACAGCTCACTTGGAACTGTTAAGGTAGTTTATTAGGTATATTAAGTAAATTAATTCAGTTTTCAGGTTCGTGTTTGTATTTAATGTATAAATAACATGACCTCGGTTTTAACTTCACATACCTAATTTCTAAAAATATTTAGTTAATGGGTTTAGTTAAAGGTTTCAGTTTTATTATCTTTTCATCCTATAAATGACAAAAACACGTTGTTAAATTTTCAAATTTTCGAAAATTTCTTGGGCTTTCTTTCCTCCACTGTCACCCGCAAATGTCCCTTTTTGGACCAACATGTTTTTGTGGTTAACCACGGATTTTTGAATAAACATATCCGAAGAATTTGTTGAAAATATAGGCAATATATAAATATGCAGCTACAAGCCAGTAGCCGTCTTCGAATTGAAGGTACGCAGTTTGGGTATAGCTGAACCGGGTTAACAGTCATTGAGAGGTTATGCGAAAGCCTTATTCCATTTTTGGACCATTCATGTTTGGAGGAAACAGGAAATCCACGTCAAAAAAGTTCCGTTTCATATTTTGGTTTATCAGTCAGTAATTTTTATTTCTTGAACAATTTAAAAGTTAGTTAAAGCACAACAGCTTAATAACCTGAGACGAAAATGACGCAACGCAACTATAATTGAATTACATACCACCAAACTGAATTGTCTGTCTGTGTGTTAGGATTCCGTTAAGAATATATTTATTAGTTTGTTTGTATTTCTTATTATCCCTTTCACTATCAAAACTATTAATGTAATCTAAGACCAGTGGCGTGTTAAGAATAAAGGGCGGTACCAAATTGATATAATTAAATTTCAAAGAAACAAATTTAAAGCTAAATAACTTTCGTAAGAGGTGATGTTATTTTCAACAAGTAAAGTAAATACTATATGATCATCATTACAGTTTCAAACACATTCGACTATGTATTAAATTTTGTAATACAGTACAGCCTATAGATAACACTGCTAAACTATAAACTGTACAGTTTTCATTTGATTTATTTACTATTCAAATTTAAATCAATTGTGTCTTAAGAGTGTCAGTTTGAATTTTAATGTTAGCCTAATGCGATACTAAATCTCCCCTAAATGAAACTAAAAAGTGTTTAAGCTCTTGGCTAGATGAACGTTTCTTTACAGTTTGTACAGGGCCGTATTTAGGACCTCTGGGGCCCGGGCCTATATGAAGGAAAATGGGGCCCTCTAACATAAATACAAGTATGTATGTAGGTGTGTATACGAAAGTTATTTTTTCTGTTCCGTAATTGTTTCTTGTCTCCTCCTGGCTCTTGTTATTTTAAACTGGTTGTGGGGGATAATCGAAGAATTCAGAGTTGGCAACAACAATGATAAGCATTCATCCCGTAACCCTCACCCAGCGACCATGATCCTCCCGGATAGCTCGCGCGCCCATAGTCGGGATGGACCAAAATTCGGTCCGGCCGGGCTCAAGGCCACATCTCAAAGTGTAGGACTCGGCGGTCGCAGGGCTCAGTACAGCGTCTTATGGGTTATTGGCGACGCGTGCTCAGTTAAATGAGGTTTACGGTGCGAGGAATGTTTTTATTGTAAAATGGTTTTCGGAATCGTATTAGTAAATAAATTATTTATCTTTTGGTACTAAATTCAAATTTATTTAACCTCTAATTATAACGTAAAAACATGTGCAATTTTCAATATTCGTATAAAAATCTCGATCTTCACGTACTTAACCTTGATTTTCATCGAAAAATAATAATTTATGACTCAATGGCTGCCATATTTGCTTTATTTGATACATTCCTCAATTTTTGACATGACACCAAACTATATAAAAACTATTGTAAGGCTATTGGAGAGGCTTAGTTTTGAGTTTTGGCATAAAAACATTGATTCTATATTATTTAATTTATATTTTCGGTAGAAAGGTTTATTCAAAACTAAGTATCCTTCGTATTAAAGTTTCTTGAAATGTTCCTCTACTTTTAACGCCAAAAATATTTTTATAGGATTAGTTATATTGCTGATATAGAAGATTATTTTTGAGTTTTGGTATAAAAAGATATATTTATTTATTATTTTAATTACATTTTTAGCTACAACAATTCATTGACGACTAAGAAGCCTTCGTATTTCGAGGGGGAAATGTTTAAGTAACAGATAGTTTAAATAAAGGAAGTAGGTTTTGATTATATAAAAAGACAAAGTTATGTTTTCTTACTAAAGTATTTTATTTCATTATTGATTAAAACAAGTTTTTGCTTCACGAGTAAAATATAATCACTAATCAGATATATTTATCTTATCATATGATGTTTTATTCTTTCTAACAAATAAGTTTCTTATTATTTACTTCCTAATTTATTTTAAATATCAAATTATAAGATTAGTCATGAGCCTAATTAAATCTCGAAAACTGAATTTTCTATCATAACTGAATTGCTATGTTAAAAAACAATATAAATACAATATGGAGTGAAATGTACATAATTAATATTTTCTAGGTGAAGATATAAGTCAAATGAGGAGGGTTTAACTATGCTGGATGTGGTAGAACAGCGTGGAGCCGTGGTCCGCGACGGCGCGGCGGCGCGCGTAAAACTGAACATAGCGGTTATTTACATCGGGTTATTGAACAAACTATAAGTTCTATAGAAAATTGTTTTGAATAAAAATTTAAGATCATCTAATTAGCTACATCTTTCTCGCTAGAAGTTTGTTTCTACCTCAAAAATAAAAAAGTCCTCGCTTACTGACTTTTTCATGTCATGCTGTTACAATTCTCAAATATTTTCATTATTAAAAATTACCCATAATTTTAAACTAAAATATATTTATACTTTTGGATGCGGAAATTCATGCAGAAAAGGAATATATAAGTTTCGTTGTAGTTTTATTATTATTAAGATGTACAGGAGCGTGTAAACGACAACGCGCTCACCGCTCGGGATTACTCAGTAGCCTGACAATGCGCGGACCGTTTTCTGCCCATTTGGCGAGCTCTCCATGGGGCAGCTTCTACTTCGCTGCCCTCACCGAGACCGGGGCAGTACTAATTGTGATGAGTATAAATTGATTCAAAACAAACATCTTTACCTTCAAACTATTATAAAATCCAGAAATATAACATGGAAAAACAAAATAACAATAAAGAGGCTACAACCTATCCTATCATCATTATTATTATTATCATCTGTATTATTAATTGAATTGTAATATCTAGGATAACCTCAAACTGGTAAGACTACTTACTCAGTGTTCTACGATAACTGAATTTCGTAACCAATTATAATTTTGATACTATAACTTTATAGTAAAGTAATTACTTTCTGTTTGGCTGTTAGTTTCTAAAATGTTATAATACATCATATTGAGTTTAGTTCAACAAGAACAAAATAATTAACTTAAATCGGCTTGAACGGAATCTGCAACTTCCAAGTACGGCAAAGAATGGCGGATATTAAACAATTTATGGGGTTAGGGGACAGGCTGGAAGATTTTGCTCAAGAACTAGATCACCTATTGCAAATATGCAATATCTACAAGATAGCAAAATAAGGTGATCTACAATACTGTCAGTAGTTACATTTCAAATCTACCTGGCCTATTTCTGTTACTGGATTAGGGCAAAATTATCAAATCCGTACACGGTATTCAAAATAATAAACATTGGACTTTGGGGTTGAGACTTAGTTTGAACGTACACCCGTTACAACTTAAAATTATTTGTATTATTTTCAGTTGAGGAATAATCAACTTTTCAGAACAAAATTAAAGCACTGCCTCACGAAGTCCCCCTTAGTGGCCTGTGGGGTCTCACTTTCGTGGCCTGAGGGCCCCCCTCGGGCCCGGGGGCCCCGTGCACCCTTTGGGAAATACGTCCCTGAGTTTGTAGGAATTGAATGAATGGAGTGGCAATTAAATATTTATTTATAGACTCGACATCTCGAAGTTGTACTGTAATAGTTGATATCATTAGATTAGTAAAATTACGATGACTTCATTTGTTCATGTTCAATGACTGATCCATCCCATGGTTCAGATTAAATGTAGATTTGTTTAAAGATAAAAATATTTCATAAAAAAAGAATGCTACAAATTACAGGATTATTCCAATATACTTAATAAATTGTGATGATAGTATATTTTCCAGGTTGTTCATGTATTAATTTTAACATACCTAATTATAATTTTGTTGGTACCTAGACTGTTATAGTTTTAAACTTTAAAAGTTACTAAAATCAAAACCCAGTTTTATGAAACGTTCGGTGAAGTAATAAGCATTGTTTTTCAGAGTGGAGGAATAACATTTACAATAAATATAATCAGGCTAAATAAATATGGTTGGATTTTATTTATAAACAAAATGCTGCACACATCGTATAATATATGGTAAGGGGCCATACACATATTGTACAACGAATTTTAATTTTAATTTCAGCCCTCTTCCTCCAAACCCAAAATCACTGAAGATTCCCCCCCCCCCCCCATTAAAGCATTTAAAGCAGCTTTTTTGCCGGTTATTGTTAAAATTGCACAGCAGTCTTTGTGGAAACTGGTATTAAATGTTAATGTGCTGACAATTACTATAGAATACAACAAAATTAGTCAAACACATTTCCTTTTGCTATTACAGATTAAATCTATACAAAATGTGAGGAAATCAAATTTATGTAATAGAGTAATCACTGTTATCAGATATTATTTTCCCCTGGTAACTGCTGTGTCCATATGCAACATCATTTGCAAACATGATGTTACTATGGATCCATATTATTTTACTCATGTCGCTCTCTTCGCATCAGTTGCAATTGCCTTGGGTATTGGTAAGAAACTCATTTAACATTTAACTGTTATCTAGTTTGTTTTGTTGTTGTTGTTTTTGTTGCTTTTTATTGCCTGTATTAGAGCAAGTTCAATAACAGGCTTTCTCTTTTTTCTTAGTGGGACATGTAAACAAAGGAAAAGTCTCAGTTTCCCATTCAAAGCAGGATCTCCCAAGACGACAGATAACTAAAACTTGTTTTTCAAACTTCATATCGTTACACTTTTATTCAACCACTGCTAAATAATCTGTGAAATCTTCAGTGAAACAAAAGCTGTAGAATCTCTGTAACAGCTTTTTAATAAAAATATTAATACACATTATTAAAAAAGTTAGATTTTTAAATATCAATGGAAACCCCTTAAATATTAGATACTAGGAAGACTTTTACAGTGTTGTTTTTTCCTAAAACTTTTATATATACCCTTAAATATCTGAAGCATTGAGAAACAAGTACCGGTAGCATAATTTGAATTTGTGAAACCAAAATATATGAAATCGGCAAAGACTGTGGAAGACCTGGATGATTGAGGGTGAGGGTGGGGTTTTCATTGAACTTCTTTATTGTTTTTGGTTATTGTATTTTTTTGGAATTTGTGTTGTTTTGATGTTTGATAAGATTTTGCAAAGATTATTGAAGACCTGATTTTCACCGGCCCTGAGGCAGTCAGAAAGCTCTCACAAAATTCATTGACAATAGGTTTGATACAAAACTGAAAACGTCTGCAGCATTCATTGATCTCTTTGCAGTTATGACACAGTTTGGAGGAAGGGCCCCGTATTTCAGTTTAATAGTCTTTGCCCTGCCCTTTTACATTTTGTATACCTTATGATTACAAATTCCAGATGACCTAAGTCAAAACAAAAATATTTCCTTACATGAATTTAAGGCCATTTCATCTTTGAAGTAGAATGAAAGTATCATAATATTGCCAGCAGACAAAGGTGATATGACTGTCATTATGAATAAGTGTGATTATATCACAGAAGCACATAGACTAGAGATTTCTTGATGAACAGATGTTAGATGAATACATGTAAAAGTTTCCGTGCTTTCATTGAATACATATTTCATTCCATTTCATTTATTCATTGTATTCATTTCTAGTGCTGCAGTTGTAATACAATAATTTTGTGTCATTTTTATTACAATTATTTTTTGCATACATTAAGCAGTTTAAAATATACATAGTTTCTAAATTTAAAATATTAGCTTCTCTAAACAATGATTTGCTGAGTCCTCTTATTAACATTAAACATAATTTTTATTGCTCTTTTCTGTAATACAAAACGTCTCTCTTATATCTATCTCAATAATATATCTTTTATCTCTTTAAGATGCGACGCAACCTGGGCGTATTTTATGGTGAATATGAATGAATGATGAGTGTAGAATGGGTGAGATGCCTTGTGTAGCCTTGTTACTGACTAAGACCGACTGACTCTTTAGCCAGGATCAATAATTAATAGCCCAGTGACCAAGTGACCAATGGCAACTGGATCCAGTGTCGAACCTTCACAACATTTTCTCAGGATTTTGCTCAGGATCGATCTGGCGAACTTGAGATTATAAAGCGAGCATGCTAACCACTGTGCTACCCAACCAATTATTAAATGATATATAATTATATAATTACTACCACCCCATAAGTAATTATAGATAGTACAATAACTAAGGTGAGCATGAACATGAGCAAAATACACACATTTTAAAGAATTAAAATCTAAACTACACTTTAATCTATTCAACATAAATATCTCTTTAGCTAGATTTGTTACCATAAAATCTATGTGAACTCTCCACTTTAAGTCGGACTCTATATAAATTCCCAAAAACTTGACATACTTATTTTCTAATCTATTATGTAAGTTAATATTTAAATCTATGGTTTTTTGAACATTTAAAAACAAATTGTCCACCAGTCTTCAATTAAATTATTATTTACTTTTAAAATTGCTGTGGACGGTAACAAGTTTTTACACTGGAGTTGCACAGCTAAATCATCTGCATTGTTATTGTTTTTAATTTTGTAGGTTATAATTTGTTTTTGTTTTTGAAAAATGTAGTGTAGAATCGTCTGAAGATGGCTAAGGCTGAAACATAATGAATTAATAAGTAAGTTGGTAGTTTATTTTAAATATACAAACCTTTCTGACATTTAAAATCCGCATCCAAAGGACAACAGCAAATGTACTACAGCCTTGTCTAAGATATATTGGTCAATTTTATTGGTATTACCACATCATTTTGTGGTTTATTTTAACCTTTTATACATTTAATTATTACTTTGCCTTGACTTGCTCGCTTGCTAATCATCACACAAGGATCATGGCTTGAATGAACTCACATGATCAAACAATACAGTGGAACCTCGATAACTCGAACCTCGATAACTCGAACCTGAGAGGGAATAGAAAACATTCGAGTTATCGAACATTTCAAAATATCGAGGTCTGACTTATAAGGTGATCTTACAGACTCCGACTTATTGAGGGGCACGGTAATGCAATCGATGAGTCATGGAGGAGTAGAATTCATATTATTCCCACAGATAACTAATCATACCGTAATAATTATAGTTAAACATATTTTTAACAATTACAAATGTCTACAATAAGCGTGGAACTCTTTTTATCCGATTTTTCAACATGTTGTAGAGTAAGAAAGTAAACAAACTATATGACTCACAGTTTGGCAATTTGGGGAAATTTTGCTCTTTTGACCACTTACTCAATTATTGGAGAAGTTTTTTTCTTTTTTCTTATCAATTTTTTACATGTACTCCATTACCCCTTTAGAGTTGATACTTTTTACAACAGTAAAAAGGATAACAGTGTATTGTTTCCTATTTTCGAGATATATGTCTTGAACCATCCTAATTGTTTTTGGTTCATTGATTGATGTTTTGTATTGTGTATTCTTAGGGAAAATAATATTTTTTTAAGTTCTGCATGGTGTACTTCTAAACTATCAAACACACAAATGAGGTCGAAGAATATTCCCAAAGTTTATTTTTTATCAATGCTATTAATTATGGGTTAATTATAAATATAACACACTAATTGATTCAATTTACGCCATAAATGGGTTGTAAGCTGATGTCCTGACAAATATTGTAGGACAGGTATGTTTGTTAGTTAAAACAACCATTTAATTTAATGTTATAAAACATTAGTCAGAAAATGAAAATTGAAAATACAAAATTAGAAGGGAACTCATGTACAAGAGTGGCGAGGCGTGACTTTTTCAATGAGTCATTTCCAGAATTCCTCGATGTCACAGATGTGTTTTGTGGTGAGAGTAAAAGATATCCACATGCAGCTTTCTGTGGTGTTTGGACAAAAGCGTAATTTCAGTATTTTGATTAGAGGGGCCATAAAGGTCTATCGTGATTATTGTAACTTTTCATATATTACAATAATATTTTAACCAAATTATTGGGGGGGGGGCAACTGCCCCCCCTTGCCATCCCTGAATTATGCCAATTACTTTGGAAAAAATTAAAAATCTGTCAACAACCAACAAATTTACTATGTTAATATTTCCCTTAGCAATTTTCCACTACACAAATTGAGAACTATTTTGAGTTAACGATTAACAGTTACGTTTGACCCCTTTTAGGTGCATAATAATTTGAGTACTTTTTAATAATATTTATTTTTTATATGTATAATTTTAATACTTTTTGGACTGTAACACTAGAATGATCTGAAGATGTACATCGATGAGGTGCGTCAATGTGCTAGTCAGGGGACCAGAGACATAGTCTGGGATCTGAAGTTGAAACGTCTCTCTCAACAACAGGTTGTTCTTCAAGGCAACATCACAATGAATGTTCCCCTGGATGGCAAAGTGGCGGTGAGTACCAAGTCTGTCATGATTTACTGTTAGAGCCACTCTTATTTAGAATGAATTAAACATAGATATATCATTTTCAAGCCTTTGTTTCAGGCGGTTATTGTGGTGGCAGAAAAGGGTAATGGAGGTTGGGTTGAACGCGGGTTTGTGTTCAAACTGCCGCACCTCTGCCAAGACCTGATGTTGGCAATAAACAAGCTATGGATCAGTTTTTGGGAAAAAGCAGGCATCTCCTCTCCCGTCACTTGTCCTATACCCGAGGTAAGATTCAAGGCATTTTATGGTTAAATTTTAAATTTCCTTCATACAGTTATTCTCAAATACTGATCTCCAGAGCAAAGAGTAAGACGAAAATATTTTTATCCTACAGAAATCAATATTTGGTCGTGTTGGTTTTTAACATAAATTGAAATCAATATAGAACTTTGATTTGGTAACAGAAATATAAAAGGACTCTACACAATAAAAAACGGATGTTGCTTTATGAATAAATTTATGAAATAAATATCACTGATTGAATGAAATACAATTTTATTCAGTTCTCCCATTCCTCCCTGCCCCAAAGTGACATTTGGTTAAAGCCTGAATGTGAATGAACAGAATCAAAATATGAAAAAGAACAATGTTTATGTAAGGGTAACCGAGTGTTTAACCATCCTCCAGCAACGTGATGTATAGACCCAATAGGGTCTCTCTCAGGTGGTGAACCTTCACCAGATATTGGATTGGGATTAATGGACCGTTGGACCATCATCTGAGCCATTGGGTCGCTATCCACCACAGAAATCTTTCCCAGGCTACTGGAAGTTGCAGGAATGGAAAATTAGAACAGTATTGTATATCCACATATTTATTTAAAATGTAACCTGTATGCATTTTATATTCTATATATTGTTTGTTGTCTATGACATCCGATGCTTCCCACTCTGTTATTGGATTTGGTGATCCGGTGGTTCTGGATTCTGAGCAATTGCTCATGGTTTCCATATTCATGATGTAATCCTGTTTAACAAAATGAAACGATTGAAAATAAAAAATTAGAAAGGAACTCATGTACAAGAGTGGCGAGGCGTGACTTTTTCAATGAGTCATTTCCAGAATACCTCGATGTCACAGATGTGTTTTGTGGTGAGAGTACAAGATACCCACTTGCAGCTTACTGTGATGTTTGGACAAAAGCGTAATTTCAGTATTTTTATTGGAAGGGCCATAAAGGTCGTATCGTGATTATTGTAACTTTTCATATATTACAATAATATTTTAACCAAATTATTGGGGGGGGCAACTTATTAAACCTCACTAAAGTTTGATGTTCACAACCTGATTAAAGTTTGTGTTCCATTATAAAATTTAATAAAACTTAGCTTACCTTAATAAGCTTACCTTATGGCACAAAACCTTACCATATGGTTATGGTTGTGGCTCACACTGAGGATTTTTGATCAGCAAAAATACTTGCATATTCGGTGACAGCTTCTTTTCGTTGTTCCTTATGTTAATCGATAAACTGGCATGGACCAGAGGGAAAGACAATCTTTGGTAATGAATGCCACATTCCTTCTCTTTTTTTTAGTTTTTCCTGTTACTGTACTTTTATATGTGGTTTATCACTAGACTGATCAGAGGTAATACAAGGGGTGATGTTAGAGTTTTGAAATGTGTAGAATCAATGATAACCTACTACTTTACTCTAAATAAGTTGTTTTTATGTTACTGAACCATACGAACAGTCAAAAAATGTCACGGTTATGTCAAAACAGTAAGGAACAAATTATAGTGCTTACTTCTACATACATGCAGGAGTGGAGGAAATATAAAATTATCAACCAAAAAGAATGAATACATTACTGGATATTGAATAGTTTTTTGTTGAAATATTGTTAACCTTGTAAAATGTAACCCTACACACTAATGTGAGGGTTTCCTCATGTTGAACATGTAGATGTTTTACTTATATATACAATAACTGAACTGTTAGCTTGCAAAACGAGTCAGCATGAAATAAAAACTTCATTTTCATTTCCAGGGAAAGTACATTCTGAAAGACTTGTCGACATCAGAATTGATTAAGCATGTGCCAGGACTAAAGCAAGGATTATTTAAATCGAATGTGGAGTTTCTAAATGAAAACAACTCTCGACTGGGATGCATTGAGCTTATTTTTCACACTTGTTATCGCAGATGTTAATTTTAAGGTCTTTATTATTTAAAAATGTATAGAATAAAGATTAATGCATAGTAAAATTAAATAGAAAAATAATGAACATATAAATGAAAGTTTATATCCTTTACCCTACTTTAAAACCATACACATTGTTATTTGTTGCATGTTGATTGGTTTTCAACCCACAGGAATTGGTTGGCCGAAACATTTTCCTTCTCAAATTACTCCTCCACCAATCAGTTGGTCTGAATAAATTTACAGAAGGTATAAGTTGGCAGAGGACAGAAGTTGAGCAGAACTTGGTAAAGTCTGCTATACAAGGTAGGCCTTTAGACATCCAAGACTGACCACATTAAGACCTCTAATGAGTAGATAAGATGAGTCGTGCGGGTGGATATTGCCAGCATGTATATACCAGGGGGGGTGGTGGGGGGGCGGTAGGGGCGGTCACCCCCCCAAACGTAAGAGTTTTTGTGTTTTATTTTATTATTCAGGCATACGATGAAAGTTTGAATAAATCTGAATGAAAATGTAAGCATCAAAACCTTCCGAAACCCCGTTTTTCGTTTCTGAGAGTCAAATTTTGCCGCTCCGGTCTACAAGGTTACATTAAAATTCAAACTAACGAACCTAAACGTTTCTTTAAATGAAATAAAATACCCACCATTAGACAGGTGAAATTTTAAAATTCCATTTTAGTACATAACACATTACGTAGATCCATGTATTTAACCTAAAAGCGTTTTACAAAAACATGGATATTGTCGAGTATCACGAAGTTGCAGTTTTGCAAGTTGACAGACCGAAAATGCAGTGTTTTCAATATGGTCTTGGAGGTAAGTTTTAGTAGCACAACTGCTACAATTGTTTTCAGAGATTATTTTTTACTGGATTTCGCCCGTCTATCGTCGTTTGCTATCAGCGGTGTTTTGTTTACAGGTTAGGTTTGATTTTTGTTTAAAACCGCGTAATCCGTTGCTAGGCAATAAATGTCCAGTGGCTAGGCTAGAAGCAAAAAGTGCCTCGAATTATATATGTAATGAATAAGAGGAAACAAAGATTAAAAAACGGAAGCTCATATACGCCAAGTATTTTATTTTGTAAAAATGTGGTACGACATTTTCATTTTTCGAGTGGTTGACCTTGGCTGACAGCCTCATTCCTAATTGTATCTTTGCGTAGTATAGTTCAGCATTGTAGATTTCAAATAAGTTTTGTAAATAGTTTTTCGCGTAGGTAAATACTAAAATAAATTGTTAGTTTAGGCATCTTACTTGTTCTTAGATGCCTACAGATGACGTAGAAAAAAGTGTAATGCCTAAATATTTTATTTTTATTTACGGTCGGGCGCAGTAGAACTAAAGTTAATTTTTTATTAGCTTTGTTTATAAAGTTAAGCTTGCTTTTTTCTTGAGTACAAGGTTATTGATATATAATGTTAACTTACTTTCATTCGTTAATTTCATATAGTTAAAAACAATAATGGGGGTCCAGGGATCATCCACGGGGAAGGGGGCGGGGTAACTTTCGGTGACCGCCCCCCCCCCCCCAAACATGACCTCTGGATCCGCCCCTGGTATATACTGTATATGTTGTCATCATAGCAACTATGCTATACTGGTAACAGTGGGAAGGCCCTTCTCCTTCCCCTCACCATGCCCCATACACCCAAAGTCTGCTCTTGATAGTATCACGATTGTTACTTTGTAAACTAGATTTTCAGCTCAGTTTTGTTTGTGTGTCAAAAGTCAAAAATTCTTCATTGTCGTAATCAAAAGGAAACGTGATGATAAATGTCAGTAATAAGTACATGGAATTATTACAATCAAAATGTGTTGAAATGTATAATACAAGTCAATCTTATAACTAAACAATGGAGACTATCGTTAAAAACAAATGTACACTGTAATACTCTTTAACAACTAAAAATTCTTTCACGCCGTTCCTGAATATTTGAAAACCTTTTAACACGTTCAGTGCGGCGCGCCGGATTTCCCGCGGTTGCCTAAAAAGGAAAAAAATGCAATTATCCTGAATATATACGATTAACGCAGTGAATGCATTAATTTATACTTATTTGGAAGGCTATTGTACATATTTATTGCTGAATACAAAACTTGCTTCCGAAAAAATGTCGTGGAATGTGGTAGGATTGCCAGGCAGTTGGTAGGGTGCAAATTGTAGGAGAAGGACCTTGTTAGAAAAAGCTCTTCATTTTTTATAACTAAACTGGTTGATTCCAAAATATATAAACAAGGAAAAGTCAGAATTTTATTTTCTCTAAAAATTCCTTTACATGACCTAAACGATCTCAGTCCAAACATGGCTCTCTATGCCTTCTTTTGCAATTTGAAAATGCTTGCAGTCGTTCTTTCATATCCTCAGATAGGAACAGGATATGCAAGGTGTGTATAAAAACAACCATAATATTCTGCCATTAAAATATCTAGATTAGAGAAAGTAGATAACCTACTGAGGAAGAAAATACCACAACTCAGTTTCTTAGACACTTAATGAATATGAGATGAAAATTTCAGATTTTAGTCAACTATTCAACCAAGAAAATTAGTTTCGCAGCAATAATTTAGTGTAATGAGCTTTACTCATTTGCTTCTTCGTCAGTTGGATACTAATCTTTTATGAGAAGTCAAACTGTAATCTACTACACTCAGTTTTACCAAAACATGCCTTTGTATTATTACAGAGTCATATTAATCAATCATCCATTATAACCTGGGCCAGGGAAATGGCATCAGACATTTATTTTCAAGAAATTTACTTAACTTGGTTATTTATAACTTTCAATCAAGTAATATTAACCTATGATTTTATACTATACAGTGTATGGCCACAGTAAAATCAATTAAATATGGATGGTACATGTATTACGATATTCTTCTTTGATACGTCAGTTTGATTCAATGTCCTCTAGCACAATTCAAGACACTGCGACTCATATCCACGTAATGATAAATACTGTTTCATATAAAACAACACTGAATACGTTACAGTCGCTCTACTTATTTGATTTCAAATTTGAAATGGTTCCCAAATGCCAGGAGGAATAAGAAAGAAACCATGGACGTATAAGGACTAGTTGACTAGTTCAGCAAAGGGCAGATTGTGAACGACATTTAACAAGTACAAATGGAACGAGTAAGATAAAGGTATTGTGACAATGAAGACAAATAAAAAATCATATTATGTCTGAGGATAATATAAGAAGGACTGCAACCAACAAAAATAATAAAACAAATTTGGAAAAAGTTCTAAAAAATGTACAGATTCAAAGAAAATACCCTTACTTTAATTTACTACCCAGCGCATTTGAGTGAATTACCTGATTTTAAATACAAATCAAACTTGAGGCCTCTAGAATCAACAAGCACAATATAAAATAATTTAGATAGTAATGGCTTCATGCAGGATGTTGATGGTAGTCTAAATAGCAGTATACATTTTAAAATATACAGTTGAATTAAGAATATTTTTTTCCTACAGTTACCTGACAATGTACATGTTCTCTCACTGATTTGAGAAAGCAAAGTGGCCAATTCGCTCATCAGTGAGACAATGTTAACATTGTCTCACTCTAATTACTTTGTCTCACTCCAGATTTGCAACGTGAAGGCACGAAATAGTGAGCGCGTAACATGCAGACAAGGTCGTATGCGCGCGAAATACGTTGGCAGCACTGGCTGTAAATCAGCTGGTCAGCTGTTGTACTGTTGTATTTGTCACAACACTTCCGGTCACGGAAGAAGCCACCATTTAATTGATTTGCCATTTGTAAACATTGAAGGTGGTTTTGCTGTCGCAAAATGGACGTTAATGACGATTTTAGTAATAATAGTTCACCAGAAGAATCTTGTACTCCAGAAGAATTAAAAAATGTGGCGAGGAATGTGTCTCTAAATCTTCTTCCAGAGAAATCAAAACATAAATATGAAAAAAGGAAAAATATGTTACGTTTCTTTACCAATTTGTTTGTTTTATGGTAACTGTAGGAAAAATATAATGTGCAACTCGAGTGCAAAGTGCAATCGCCTCACTCGAGAAACCATTCCTCACTCGCCTACGGCTCGTGAGTAAGGATTTCTCTCGAGTGAGGCAATTGCTCACTTTGCTCAGTAGTTGCACAAATAACTATTATCAATCAATCAATAACATTATTTAATCGTAGTAACATCATTCAAAAACTGTTTAAAATATAGTGTACAAAAATCATAAGAGTTGAAAACACATAGCAACAAAATTATACATTATCAAACTGAGTCGGAAATCAATATATGGATTTTCAAAAGTTCTAATTAAGTTGTGAAATATTTTTAGGATCCTTGATGGTTAAATAATTCTGGGCATAGAAACGGAATGTAATATATTAATTACCGACATTTCCTTTCGCTATTGTAGATTAAATCTGTGAAAAATGATGTGAGGAAATCAAACATGCGTACTGCAGTGATTACTATTATCAGATTTACAATAGAGGTAGTTGATTCCTCTGTGTATGTTTTTGTCCAGAAAGCTCTGTTTGCAAACACGATGTTGTTACAGGTTATTGTTATTTTGTTCATGTCACTCTTAACACACCAGATACAGATTCCTCTGTTATCGGTAAGAAATTAATTAAAACTTAACTTTAAAGTTCTTTTATTTTTATTTACTTTTTATTTCATAGAACATGGCAAAAAATAGGCTTGCAATTTTTACAGTAGGTTTTTTACACAAAGAAAAGTCAATCTAAAACTTCTATATAAAAAACTAACAATTCAAATATTATTTTTAAACTTCAATAAACATACTTATTCTACGATGACGATTGTATAAAAGGCCAAGCAGAATTAGTTATACAATCGTGATCGAAATTTAAATAATGTCCGCTCAAAATAGTTTTAGAATAAGGTATCACGTTTGGAAACAATTGCACAAATTTAATACGGTTTTGAATGATTTTTCATTGTTGACTCCTGACATGGTCATAAAAAACTAATACTTGCCCGAATGTGATACTAGGGTAAGAACCAGGTGTTTATTATTGATGAAGTGCGCCAATGTGCAGATCAAGGGTCCAAAGCCATATACTGGGACATCAAGATGAAACGTCTCTCTCGACAACAGGTTGTTCTTCAAGGCAACATCACCATAAATGTTCCCCTGGATGACAAAGTGGCAGTGAGTATCTAGCCTCAGGTCTGTCATGATGCTGGTTAGAACCTGCCTGCAGTAAAATAATATCTAGTACTGTACAGTAGAGAATTTTTTTTCTTTTTACAAAATTGAATTTCAATTTTATAATTGTAATAACTTTTTGTCATTTTATATTATGCATACTTAACATTTTGTTACTAATTTTTTGTGTTTTTCTCATTATTCATGATACGCTATCGTACTTATTTTACCAACTTTTGACTTAGCTGGATGCTGTAATAGAGACTTTGTCGGTGCTTTCATGTACTTATATATGACAAATAAACAATTTAATTATATTTATTTAATTACTGTGAACTCTGTGTGTTGCTGTGTGCAACCTCTCACTTTGGCTAATTATTCAGCTTCAGCCATAACATATGACGGGTGAGTTGTGAGCGAACTTATACAACACCTTCACTTATAAATTGACAGGGGGGAAAGTAGTAGGAGTTTTCTAGGATCTATCTAGAGCCATTGACAGAGTAAATCTCTTAAAATGTTGATAAAATCATTAAAATCCCACCATATAAAAGGTAAATGACTCGCTTGGTTTGAGTCTTACCTCGATGAAAGGGAACAGTGTGTAGAAAAAGTACAAATACAAATATAATGTTACATCAGCACTGCGAGCAGTAAAGTATGGGGTCCACCAGGGTTCCATTCTGGGGCCCTTACTGTTCCTTTTTTACCGCAAAGGCCTTTATGGAACAGTATGGAGAACTGGAGGCTCAGTCTGTTTGTTTGCTAATAATAAAAATTTAATAATTTCAGGGAAAAGCAAAGAATTAGTCAAAATTGCATCATACATCAACCTAACATTAGTTAAACAGTTCTCTGAAATTAAAACCCACATAATAAACTCAAGTTAAACCAATTTTGTTATCATTCTCTACAAAACAATCAAAAACCAAAATTAATTTACTTATTAAAATAGATGAAGATGAGATGCTAAAAGGAAGCAGAACAACATTTTTGGGATTTGATTATAGATGAAGATTTAAGTTGGAATAGCCATCCCGAGGAAATTCTAAATCAAATATTATCTGGATTATATGCACTTTAAAGATTTGTAATCTAAAAAACTTAAGGTTGTATACTTTGTTCTTATATAGTCTCACATTTCTTATGGGGTTAGCATTTATGGAGCTACCTTAAGAAAGAATTTGAAGTTCATTTTAAAAACGCAAAAAAAGCTACCGGACTTATTCTTGGACTAAGAATACAAAACCAATTTTAGAGCTACTTTAAAAAAACATTTATTTTAGTAATGATTTAATTATTAACTTGTTATTCCTGCCATACTTCAGATAAATGGATGGCTTTGTATCAATTCATAAAGGTTCTCGTTATCAGAGACACTTAATTTAGCCAAACTCATTTAGTAACAACACAAAAACACAAAGCTGCTACGAATCTACACCGCCTACACTCAGCACTATTCCGCGGCGGAGAGCGGATTCCTCTGCTCCGGGAGCGGATAAAATTACCTCACGGCACAGCACGGAACTTTTCCGCTGTCTAGGAAAAAAGCATCATTTGATTACATGATGGAGAGGCCAGTGTTCTCTAATCTCCACTGCCGAAAAATTCCGCGCTAGGAAAACCCAGCTTAGGTAAAAGAACACAACATCCCTCAGATGGAAGCTAGAAATTGGCATTGCAATGCAATAAGTTATTTAACTGTCGGTTCTCACACTAAATCATAGAGGCAAACAATTTTTAAGCTCATTCCAGATGACAGGTTTACAACCAACATATAAAAAATAGCCCACTATTCCACCAAAAATTGTAATACTGAAATTTTGTTTGTTTGAAATGTACTAAACATTTTTTCAGGGAGGGGTAGAAGTGTCGGAGAAGGGTAATGGAGGTTGGATCAACCGAGGGTATGTGTTTAAACTGCCGCATCTCTGCGTGGACTTGATGTTGGTACTGGGGTCAGGATGGATCAGTTTCTGGGAAAACGCAGGCATCTCCCCTCCCATCACTTGCCCTATCCCCAAGGTAAGATCCAAAGCATGTTATACATTTTTAAACTTTTAGAGGGCGCATCACAGAGGTGACCTCCAGGTTATTTTTTTGTTCATGATAAAAGTAGTTTGGTGTGTGTCGGCACTGTGAGAGGCGCCGTCCCTCTCGCGTCTCTCTTAGAATCGAGGAAAGTGATTCTCCCGTCCCCACTGCTTTTGTTTCGTTAGATTCGTTTGTGTTCGAAGCTGGAACTGCTGTGTGCGCTCTCTCGTTTTGCCTATCAGCCCGTAGTCAACTTCTTTCTGAGTGGGAGTAATTAGTGTAATAATTAGTGTAGTGTATACAATTAGTGCAGATATTTATACGTAATTAGTGTATTTAATTCAATGTTTTACTATTCAAGATGAATGACGAAGATGATGAAAACGAAGGAGACAGAATTGCTAGGTTGAATTGCAACTGTTGAAAAAGATGAAAAGGAGTTCAATGACTTTCAAACTATTAATGTTAATGTATATTTTTTTAACTTAAACCAAACTAATTTTATATTGCAATTCTAAAAAAAGTTTAGTGTATGTAAAACAAACAAATTTTGTTTTAAATAGTTTTTTTTATAACCTGGAAGTAACCTACAGGTGCACCCTCTCCCGTTTTACAGATTGATGTGCCCTATGAAAGGTTAAGGTTTGTTTGGACTTGATTTCGCTTGTAGTGTTTACACCTGTACTACATTACAGATGGCATGGAAACTCCTGTTATAAAATAATTCCTATTTCCATCTAAATATCAACAGATTTTACCTTCCAGCTAGCCTAATTTTTATATTTGTTATTTTCTTTGTTAATTCTAAACAGGTTTAAAGATTTCGCACACGGCACGCTGATGTGACGGGAGCAAATTTCCGAACTGAAAACTTAAAAGAAAGTCAACTAATATGTTGAAACAAACACTTAGGTTAATTTGTTTACATTTTATTTGTTGTCTGTTCTGATGCTCCGGATTCTATTTATCTGCAATGTTGATCATTATAAAGCTAGGTGGAGGCCCCAGTAAGAAAGTAAAATCCACATAAGACAACCTGCTGTGTTTAGTAAATTTATATTTTCTTTAATAACTCATGTTTATATTTTTGTGCTAGAATGATGAATGAAAGCTTACAATTTTTGGCTTTTATGTTATATAGTTTTATATGAATTTTACATCCAGGGCTTTTTTACCCTTTTTGGGCCCAAAAACTAAAATTTGGATTATTCCCAAAATATGGGAGGTAGGATTTTCCGATTTTTTTGTTAATGAACTTGTTCAACTGATTACAGAAATGAATGTCTCTACCAGATTTGAAGTAAATCAGATGATAAGTTTGACCGCTAGGTGCAAACACACTCACATGCTGTTCCTGGGCCAAACGTTTTGTTATCCCTGAAAATTATCTTAATTGACTAGACATGTCCTTTTAAATAGTTTTGAGAACAATGATATAACAGTGAAAATGAACGATGATGTTTGACATATTTTGTGTCTCTACTTTAAAAAATGTGTTTTATTGTTGAAAATTTAACATATGGAAAAATGCCACTGATTCGAGATTTATTCACTACATGCACTAATTAATTGTTTCAATAAGAACAACTAGGCATTCTTAACAAATTCGCATTGGCATTTCGACATTGCCGGACAAAAATTTGTTTCTAAATGAAAAAATATGTTTTCTAATTCTGATTCATTAATTTTTTTGGTTTCATAGTCATTGGACATGTTTATGTTAGAGCCATAAGTCAAATTAGGTACAGTTTCCTAATCCCCAGCAGCACACATCGTTGGGCCAACGTTGGATTATTGTTGGCATTGTAGGATATGGTCGGTTGGCATTAACGCGGTTGGGCCAACAAACCAATCGTTGGGTAATCCCACTTTGGCAAATCCAACCATAAACAGACGTTGGGCCATCAAAATCTATTGTTGCCAAATCCTACTATATTATATTATTATTAATTACATATTCAAATGAATATATATATATATATATATTTTTTTTCATAGATACAAAAATCAAATTAATTTATTCCTAGTTTTATTACAGTTTTTTTTCACGAGTACATTCACTTAGAAGAATAAAACGAAAGTATTATCCAATCTTAGAAGAATAAAACTAAAGTCTATAGTACAAGTCAAGTTGTGTAGGCACAGACTATTGGTAATTTTTATATCTCAGTCCATCCTGCAATCCTCATGAGTCAGAATGGCCGTGGGGGTTAAGGCGAGTGTACAGTAACTCAAAGGTCATATGTTCGAGACCCGACCGGGACTCAATATTTTTTCAACTAAATTTTTTTTGTATTTCTATTATTGGTTTACCAAACAACTCAATTGGATAAAGCATGTGTTTTAAAATTAAAATAAGCATTACAAAAATGAACTGTTGGCATTTTGTTGGGTATAGGTTGGCATTGTTGGATATTGGTTGGTTAATCCATCAATGGGCCAACGTCGCGCCTTGCGACATGCCCAGCATTGGCCTACTATTTCCGCCGACCATTTTCCATCGTTGGCCTAACGATTTGTGCTGATGGGGATTATTAAATGTTTCACATTATTCAGATAGTTCAAAAACCCCTTAACTATTTTACAACTATCATCAAAGTGGCCTAAGGATTTCTTTTTATTTGATACTTCCTCGACAATCGCAACTATATTGGTAATGACTTTTGACGATCGAGAGCACACTGTGTAGACGCCGACTGATACAGAGCGCATCACAACCAAAGTATACCCACAGAGCAGGGAACATACCCACTTATTAGGAAGTATTTACTTGCAAGTAAAGTGTAGTTTGTATTCACATGACTTTACTTGGAGGTATGAATACTTCCTGGGCTAGTTTTTATTCACTCAGCTCAATATCAAAAATACTTAATCCAAACATCTCTCTCTTTCTAACAAAATTTCATCTTCTTTTCCAGGGAAATTATTTCGTGAAGGACTTCCCTACTTCAGACCTTTTCAAGCGTTACCCAGGATTGAAGCAAGGAACTTTTAAAACAAATGTGGTGTTCCTCAACACAGACAACTCTCGGTTGGGATGTCTGGAGTTTATTGTACACTCATAAACAATTTGTCATCGATTTCATGGCCAATATTGTTAACAATTTTTGTAGAGTAGGGTCATTCATTAAAGCATAACAAAAAGGATAAAAAATGTCAATCATCATCTAAAAATGTATATTTTTTCCCCCATTTTAAGTAGATAGTTCATAATTCCCATCTACAAGTGCCCTCAGTTTCTGAGAGCGTGTCATATATACAGACATTAGAAGCACGTTTGTTTGTGTTGCTGCAATAGAAACTGTAATATGGTTTATGGAAGGAACCCATTAACATGACGTAGTAGAACTGTGCAGTGGTGTAGATAGACCTTTGTCAAGGGGGGGGATATCTCATTTGGAAATACAAAACAAAAACCTGTGTTCGTGACTAGCGTGGATACCAGTATAACAAATTGAAGACATCGTCGTTGACGTATCCCTTACATTCATAATTATTGATAGTCCTACACATCCAAGACCTAAACCATCGATACAAAGTAATCAGTATTTTTTTCATTTTATCTGTGAACGAAAATGTATTTATGTTTGCAACTTTATCGTCATGCAACGATTGCCAAATAAGCTAAACCATTATTTCCCTGTACACTCTAACCTCTATTAATTGTTACTCTTTGGCTTTATTTCGTCGGGAAATATCATTGACTTTTACATATATCTGCAGTTATAGAATGAAGAAAATCAGTATGCATATTTATGGCTCCCTGCAGTTAACTAAATTACAAATCTAATATGGCAACCGTAAGTTAAGCACATCACTAAGACCGTCTAGACGTCAAGGTGCGCTAGTTGACGAACTGGCTGCTAGGGGGTGAGGGTAGACTGAGCGGTGACTCGCGTCCAACTTGTGGCGCAAATACCGTGCCGTGTGCCGGTGCAGTTCATCTCCTACTATTTATTATCCGCGAACAATATTCTTAAGATACATAAATACGATATTTTGGAGATATTGCATACATTTTTTTGTTTTTCAGTAACAGTATTTCCTTTTAATCAAAAGGGATAAGCTTGATTTCAGGAGGATATAAATTTTAATTTTTCCGAGTTACAAGGGGGGATATATCCCCCTGATCCCCCCCGTACCTACGCCACTGGAACTGTGATAAGCAGGGAATACAAGCGAGGGAAGGTTATGAGATTGACGTTTTGGATGTAGTATAGCAGTTTATCCTCAAGACATACCCTTATATTCTCCCATTGCCTGCGAGCCTTCACCGGTTTTAACACCTTGTTTGATTGCTGTGCCTCTCTTTAGAACGGTTCTCTGTTTTACTTGTAAATTGCATGTACCACTGTATCTTGTTTCGAACACAGGCAATCTCATATTCTTCACTCGCACAGTCATTACTTAAAGACAAGGATTCTTAAACAGTATTTAAAAGTTTGGTTTAATTGTGTAACTAAGACAATCGAGTCTAGTCGAGTTGTTGATTAGCGATGTGAGAACCACAGTTCAGTTTTCAACTTTGTATCGGTACCATGAAGTTGTAAGAGTTTAAATAACCCGAGAGTAGTTTGCATTTATTTGGACTTTACCTATCGCTTCTAGTGTTTAAACTACACCTTAGCGTAGTGTGTAAACTACTGTATTTTTGAAACTTATAATAGCGATGGATTTGAATTTATTTGGACTTTACCTATCGCTTCTAGTGTTTAAAACTACACTAAGGTAATGTAGTTTTAAACACTAGAAGTGATAGGTAAGTCCAAATAAATCAAAAATAAATTCAAATCCATCGCTATCATAAGTTTCAAAAATACAGTAGTTTGCATTTCACTTTGGTACATCGGTATTTGTTCCAGTACCGTTTCTCTCTTCTTGGCCTAAATGATTAGATAATTTTCACAAAGGACATTAAATACGGGAAATAAATACAATAATAATCAGTATTTATTCTACATAACAATCGTACAAGTATATGTAAATGGTACAAATATGATCCGAGGACTTAAAATATCCAAACAAATCAAATGGATTGCTTACGAAACAACAGTGGAACGAATGTAGACATATCACATAGAGTTTGTTTGTAAGGCTGCACCATGGTGACTTGGAAACAATGTATAAATACAACACTCTTCATTCTAAGTATAGAACCGATGTAAAATAAAAACAACAAACAGCACATTATTAACAATAACAAGATATACATTGTGACAAGTGTTATTCAACATCCACTTTTACACACGGATTACACGTAATGTGTGGATACATTTACTGGGTGCAGCAACTAGTAAATATATCTGACGGTTTTTAATGTTGCCTAGGTGAAAATGGAGCGGGAGGTTTGGATTGACACCACCGGTTCCCCACTTCTCGCCACTATTCTACGTTGAGGTAAGGTAAGGTTCGTGTAACCTTCCGACCAAGGTCTGTTGTCAGAGTTTTCAGGTCGCACTAGTGCCTCTGACATGACTACTAAAGTTGCCGGGACCAACGGCTTCACGTGCATTCCGAAGCAAGTCTGAGTTTCAAAAGTCGGATGAATTTCTCCGGGAATTGAACCTGGGTCTTTTGGGTGGCATGCCAGTGCTCAACCCTCTCAGATATGGCTTCCACTACTTTTAAAAGCATTTTCTAGATTAAAAACATGATAAAATGGGTACTACAAATTTGTAATTGAGATGTTTTAAAATTGTATGTCCAATAAAATCAGTTCCATCAGGACTTCAGTGTGGGGCCTCAGTATTTTAGTGTTTGTTGTAAATGTGTTTTCATGAGCAACTGCAGAATCGATACTCGACCATTGTTGATAAAACTCAATAGGAGATGTAAGCCTGACCGGATAAAGAAGGAGAATGATATATTCAAACGGGTGAATACAAACTAGTCTCGCTCTTCATAAGGAATACGTATCCATCAATAAACATATCCTGCTAAACAATATCCAACTGACTATGGAAGAAATGAAAATCGATAAGTGGTTTTTTTCCCTCACTGTGTCATCAGTGAGTTCTGACCGATATCGTCATTTATTGAAGAGCAAGTTATTAAAATACAGAACTCGACGACTCCTGAAGAAGGACAGTAATATTTCCGAAACATGAACAGCGTTAAGATATATCTACACAATTGACACCTCAAGACTATTTAAGTAATTAAATGCATTTTGAAACAATACTGAAATTTGTATTACACTGACTGTCTTTTTAGCATCAATCCCTGGTTTCCTGACTGAACTTTTGAAAAATGAACCTGGATCTCTAAGATTCGGCCTGTAAAGTTTGTTTGATGACAAAGTGCTGATCCTCCTCAATGAAGAGCTGATGGAACTGACATTGAGCTACAACTCAAGATTCACCACTTGAGTGACATTCTGCATAGCATATCAAACAAAAAAGCATAGAGTAATGAAAAAATACCACCAATTCAAACTTTCTTCCATTACTCATGTCCTTAGTTAGCTAAGCAAAAATAAAAATTATCAAATAACTTGACCACCACACTTTATACAGTCAACGAATTTATATATTTATTACTATCAAAAACATAAGACATGGGAGTTATTGTTCACAAACACTTTTCATGATCTTTAAGTCAACGAATTTATATATTTATTACTATCAAAAACATAAGACATGGGAGTTATTGTTCACAAACACTTTTCATGATCTTTAAAGTCATGCCTTTTTAGAGCAGAACTAAAAACATTCAATGATCAAGTTTAAATACTCTAATAGGTCAAATTAAAAACACTAACCCAATTTACAAATCTGAAATACAGAGAGATTAATAACTTGTTAAGTCGATGATAAGTTCTTGAAAATTACAATTTGATTCTTAAATTAAAGCAAGAACTTGTTTGGTATATAACAAATAAAATTTGTAATTTTAAACAATCAGTAATGATTTTTAAAAACTGTATACCATATCAGAATGTTTCAAATGTTAAAAAAACGGCAATAATAGAAACATGACTAGAAAAAATATAACATACAAGGACAATTTTTACTAGGACTGTTTTTATTATGCGAGGATGGGGTTTTAAAAATAATGCTTAACATGGGACAACAAATTGTTAAATGAGAAACATGTAACAAAAATCAATGCCACAACCGCATGAAGTAACTAGTATGGTAATTTATTAGAAAACAAAATTTGATAGCAATGTATAAAACATTTACAAATTAACATATTCAGAAATAATAAACGTATATATGCATAGTTAAACTTAATAACATCCTTTGTATTTATGTACAATTTATAACAGTAAAATTGTAGATTAATTTAAGACTTTGTCGATTGCACAATTTTGTGTTTAAAGGCAGTAAAAAAGTTCTTGGTTCTTGAAACAAAATTTAAAAATTAATAACCATTTCACGAAAGTTAATTTTAAATAAATGTATAACTTGAATCTCCTATTAACATATAAATCAACAAAGGGAAGCAAAAATAGGGATTTACTAACATATTATTAAAAATTATACCAATATTCTAACCAAACAAATATATGAGAATCACAACACTGATGCACAAACATATCGCTAAACTGCCGCAACTCACATCATCACATAAGTTCCAGATTTTCATATATATTTATTAAAAACAATTATAAAAAGGATCCTGATGGTAACCTAACCTGGAGCAGGATTCTGATGAGCACATTAAAGTATAAATTCCAGGGGCTGTAGAAAAGCCTGTTACAGAATCGGATTTAATATAAATGGATACAGCTGTCAAAGGACAGAAAGCAAGTGCCTATCTGTGAGAGCGTTGGTCTGAAACTTGACATGCTGTGACTGGCTGCTAACACCTCGACTGATACAAGCAGCGAGATGAAACTATACCGACAAGGAGGTAGCCTAGGGGCTACCTTGAAATGTGGGGACATAGGCGCAAGATGTGTGATACTCAACAAAGGCCTAGGAGTTAAAACAATTCTTAGTTTTAACATTGAATTGCTTATTTATGTGCTTAGTCATAAAAAAAATCAAGCAACAATACGATTAGATGAAAAACATTACTTACCAATTGTGTGTCATTTATTAATTTAAAAATGGTAATTTTATAATAATTTTGTATTGTTTACGATGTAATGTATTTAATGATAATTTTAAATTATTAAGTTGTTTGCTGAACAAATACAAATTGGTAAATCATTTTTATCAAAATAACCATCGGTATTCCAACATTTTTATTCCGCTGCAAGAATATTGAAATCCAATCCAATGGAGTAATAAACTGTCAAACTATGACAACCAACCATTGACACGCTTTGTTTGTATGGAGTCGTTTCATTTATTGACAATCAGAGGTCGAATGGCTCTTCCAAACCATTCGACTTCAGATACTCCTCATCTAAGGGTGAATATGACTATCAGAGTCTATTCATTGATCAGAAGTTTTGCTCTGACAAACATCTGCTTGCTGAAGTAGTTTTCAGTTTTACTGTGGCTTCTGTATTAGCTTCAAGTCAAGCCAAGTAAAAATTTTATATCCTTATAACCTTAATTTAATATCGTTTTGGGCGGTCGCAATCGTTAGCGATCGTCCGGAAATCGGCGGGAAATACTCGCTCGAACTTTCGAGTAGTTTTCAAAACTTTGAGTCGAGTTTGAGTATTAAAATACTCGGCCTAAAACTCAAAGTTTCGAGTACTCGCACACCCCTACATTTTATTCCAAAAAGTAAATAGGTTGTTGTATTTTAATAGAATTTAGGAGTGAGTTTTATTAGACGTTTAGGTTATTGGCATGAGGTTGTTGTATTTTAATAGAATTTAGGAGTGAGTTTTATTAGACGTTTAGGTTATTGGCATGAGAAAAATACTAAAAAACACAAAAGACTGGTTTGATTCCTGTGTGAAGCATGCAATGGCCAAATTCGAAAAAATATTCCTGCAGTCTTAATAGTAAAGTCTTAATGCTTTCCAACTCGATTTTATTGCACACGCTCCGAAATCTACCTTGAACAATTATCTGTCCCGAGATAGTAACTGACCTTACCAAATATTCTTTGAGTGAAACTGAACCCTATAATGGTTTAAACAAGTTTCTCACTGGCAGTTTTTACCTGACCTAAAGATAAAAAATTCTCAAAAAACTTTTCCAGATATCAACTGAAACAATCATTGTTAAACTAATTATTTAAATTAACTGTATTACTTATATAATTTTAAGGCTTACTACTGGATTCACTGTAAATGTTTGTGCTAAGCTCACATACTTTTTCAACGTTTGGTTTTTTAACTTTCATATAAAACACTAGCACACTCGTTCAATTGTCCGATATCCGATGCAGTACAACGTCCGTTCATGTAATTTCAAAAGGCATTTTATATTTAAATTATTTTTGGTGGAAATCTTAAAGATTTACATGAAAAAAGGTGTATTGCTAAGATAATAATGTATAAAAATATAAAAACATATACAACATAAATACAATATTACAAATAATTTATCCTCGATATCTGTAAATCATTACACAAATCCTCAATAAGCGATCATGTTACATTTCCTCAATAAGCGATCATGTTACATTACTAAACACGAGTATTTCAACTTTTCCCGAAAGGGAATTCCCTAAAAGTCTGATAACATATTTAATAATCTCTCTGTCACAGCAAAGTAAGGAGAACATGAGGTGAACATGAAAACTTTGAAACAAGCTTCAGGTCCAAATATGAAAAGCATGTTCTGTCCTCATCCCAGCACTCAAGAAACGCTGGGAGGCAGGCACTTAAGAATGTATACAATCAAGCAAAACTTGGACAACTTGGATCTAAATTTTCATTCAAGCCCCAGGATCCATTGGAGACTTAGTAACATTTGACTATTGACTATTGACTATTGACTAACTGGCATTCTTCACGTATAAACACCTTAATAACTGCAACATATCCTTATATTATCTCTTTATCATTAATAAGCCCAAAATTATTACTTTCTATTGATTTTCTAAATGACTTAAAACTTTTAATTTAAACCATATTTAAAATCCCAAGCTGTAACACATTATTAAAATTATAACCCTGGCATTTACAAAATAATTTGCATTAATAATAAATTAGACTTAAGAATAAGTAATAACTTTGACTAATGAGCAGATGTTGAACCTTAAATAGTTATTCTTGGTCACCATGAGATAACAACGGGTCTGAAAATGTTTGTTTTGTTTCAAGTTTCACAGGTTTTGAAGATCCAGAGCTCCCTATTTTCACAGCTTTTGATGAGACCCCTACAAAAACAGCGACAAAATATTATAGTCAAATATGATAAATGAAACAAAATATAGGCAAAATTAAACTCAAATACAGTAATTGTTAACATATCTACTGAGGCTGAAATGTTTAAATATGAAAATTGCATATATTTCCATAGTAACAGTTGTTACCATCTGCAGCCTACATGTTAAATAGTAGTTTGCATTGTTAAATCGTCGCTCTTTAGCTGTAAATCTTCAGTTTGTTCCTTCAAATTTGTAATCGCAGCAGTAAGACATCCAAATTCATTAAAAGTTCGCTAATAGAAGATTCAAGACCACCAAAGTCAATGTCAGGGTAATTGCATTGCAGCATTTTTAGGTGAGAACATAATGCTTTCACCTGATCCTTGTAACTGTCATCAATCTGTGCAACGACAGTATCAAGATTTCTTGACAATTGACATATTTTATGAATTGACATACAGCGATGACCTGACGATGGGGCGGGTTCAAAAAGGCATCGCTTAGTTATCTATTATTTATTCATACAGATGTCATCGTTTGTATATTACTGTATTTGATTTCGTTATTCATGTCCATAAAATGGAACCGAAAATGAAGAAAAGCATGATATGTAAATTCTTTAAAAAGAACAAAGCCGACAGTGAAGTTGCCGAATGTTTGAAATGCAAGCAGACACTTTACAATGTAGTGTGTTTACATTCCGGTGACAAACTAGGTTAAATAAAGTTTCTAATCTGTAGTAAAAAAAATTCGAACTAGGCCTAGTTAGTAAATTTATAAAACAAAGGAAATTCTTTGGTCATTGATGTTTTTGGTTAACTCAGACAGAGATGAAGCCCTATACTGATTCATTGTTTCAGTAGGGTCTGATTGCCTATGTCGTGCTAGGCCTCTAGTATGTTGTGATGTCTGCCGTCTGCTTGCTATCAACATCGGTGATTCCGGTCTTTTAAATAGGCTGTAATTGTAATCATATTAAAATGTTTTCTTATTATTTCTCTTGCCTGACTATACGTTTATGTTTGTTTTTTACTAGGTCTACACCAGATAGGCTAAGGAGTTATAGCATAATGACAAGGATGAACCCTTTGCGGTCGAATGGCGGCGCCATTTTCCCGAACGCTCGATTGGCGACCTATACTCGCCGTGACGTTTAGCCCGTATGAAGTGTGCTAAAACTAAATATAATGTAATGATTTTATGTCTATTTGCTTCTTATACATTCCTTATTACTTTTAACGTTTATTTTATCTACTCCATGGATTATTTTGTTCTGAAATAAATGTTATTACTCCATGAACTATACTTCACAATTCGCGGTGTCTTGTGTCATCTGCAAGCGTCTGATAGTTCCAGCTCCGATTGTTGTCTGTGGTGTTTTGGTTATGTTTACTCTTTTGTTTAATGTTTACTCTTTTGTTTAATTATAATTATGACTAATAAAATTAGTGATGATGATATTTTTGAATGTTTTTTGTGTGTTCATTTGACTTACAAATAAATATAAATGGGTTTTTACTCTCGTAATCTGTCACATATAGTACATATGTACTAAAAATATATGGAAGAAAAAATAAAACAGGTATACATTTTTATTTTTATTTCATCAATATACAGTATGTAATCAAAGTGCCCTAAAAATAAACCCTCATAAATGCATTTTAAAATTAATTTGGGTAATTAAATGTAACAATAGTAAAATCTATACAAAATAGCCAAAATTAATTCCGTCTCAGGGTGTCTGGGTGATTTAATTTAATCAACCTCAAAGGGTTAATGATAGTCAAGGTGACATTATATGATTTGAGTAGCCCAACCTAGGCCTACTGTTATTAAATTATCTATATAACTTATACCTTTATAATCAGTAAACATACTTCTTGTATTCTTCACTGCATAGAATATACTATTCTCGAGTATGTATAGAGGTTGGTATATTGCTCCTCCAATTAGACATGCTGTTTTCTAGTGAGGTTATGTGTAGTACAGTCTTTAATTACTCAGAAAGATACATTTGTAAAAATAATGACCACTTATTGTGTTTTAAATAAAGTTACTTAGCTTAAATATTGTCTATTTATATCTTGTATGGGAAATAAAACTGTAAAGTTCCTATTTTAAAATATAGTAGTTTTAGAGATCAGGGTGAAGTAGGCCAAAATTCCGAATCTGAAAATTATCCGATCCGAAACCCTTACTATCCGATCCGAACTTAAGCTATCTGAACCGAAACCGATGCGAACTAAAAATTCACTATTCGCACACCTCTACACGTGTGTTAAAATGTTTCTCCTGGAAGTTAAAATGTAAAACTTATTTCATCGGCTACTTTACATTACTATGAATATGCATTTTTATTAGCTATTGTTTTTAATCTGCAGAGATTGTGTAGTTGTACAGGGTGTGTGTTTTTTTGGTTTTGAACATTGCCTAGGCTTGCAAATTTGATGGAAAATGTTGAAAACATGAGATTTAATACTGAGACTTATTAAGACTGAAGATTAGTCACATTTTGGGAATTATAGTATTGCTTTTTACTTATTATATGGACAATTCATTTAAATTTACCAAATATGTGGTGCATAATATGGTCTGAATGCTATTATTGAAAATACAGCTTTTGAAAAATAAATTAACAAGACGGGCAATTTCAATTTCATTTTATTTACTTAAAATAAATTAAATTGAAATAAGAGTGAAAATAATTACCTTTATTTGTTTCACCGGCAGAAGGAGCAGCTTTGGCTTCTCTTATTTTACTTGAAGATAAGGAGCCAAATATATCATCATCATCATCTTCATCCCCAAACAACGAAGACTTCACAGAAGGTTTTACTTTCACTTTCTTATTAGAAACAGATGAAAATATATTACCTACATCTTCTTCTTCAACTTCACCGAAAAGAATCTCCTTTTTGGTTTGTCTTTCTTCTTCAGTTTTCACAGAATGTTTTGATTTATCTACCTTAAGATTTCCTGAGCTACCTGAATTGACTTTGCTGGGTTTAGAATGTGATCCAAAAAGTTCATCATCAGAAGCTAAACTTTCGTCTTCTTTGGATTTAGTTTCAGGCTTATCAGGTACGGTTCTTGAAGAAATTTCATCAGGAGTTGAAGAAAATATTTCACTAGAAGACCCCTTGCTTGGTTTAGCAAAGAGGGAAGAATCTTCCTCCTTACCCGAGTAGGAAAATAATAAATCTTTGGATTTAGTTTCAGGCTTATCAGGTATGATTTTTGAAGAAATTTCATCAGGAGTTGAAGAAAATATTTCACTAGATGACCCCTTGCTTGGTTTAGCAAAGAGGGGAGAATCTCCCTCCTTACCCGAGTAGGAAAATAAGGAATCTTTGGATTTAGTTTCAGGCTTATCAGGCATGATTTTTGAAGAAATTTCATCAGGAGTTGAAGAAAATATTTCACTAGATGACCCCTTGCTTGGTTTAGCAAAGAGGGGAGAATCTTCCTCCTTAACCGAGTAGGAAAATAAGGAATCTTTGGATTTAGTTTCAAGCTTATCAGGCATGGTTCCTGAAGAAATTTTACCAGAAGATGAAAATAAATCACTAGATGATAACTTCCCTGGTTTTACAAAGAGAGATGAATCTTCCTCTTTATCAGAGTGGGACAGTAAGGAATCTTCCTTCATGTCTTTGGCATGACCAGAAATTCCCAAAGAACTATCTGATGGTTTCTTTGAAGAAGTATCAAAAGGATTCAAAGAGTCCTCAGTAACAACAGTGGAATGTTTGGTAGATTTTTTGAACAAGGACTCATCAGAAATAAATTCGTTGGGTTCCTCCAGTGTAGTGAATAATGAATTTGGATTGGGTGTTACTGTGTCCTTAGAAGAAAAAATAGAATCATCTTCAAAACCTTGCCTTTGAGGTGGAACTAAAGAAGAAAAACTAGAAGCTGATATAGTGGAATGAGTATGGCTTGAAAGTAGGTGATCTTCTTTCGGTAAGGATTCTAAAGTTGCAATCACAGAACCACTGTGAGATATTTTACTGGAGGTACTGTCTTTCTTCTTCCTAGTCATAAACAATTCATCATATTCTTCGTCGTCATCATCATCATCATCATCCACTAGTGGAGGAGGTGCTTCTCTTATTCCTTGAAACAACTCGTCATCTTCGACATCACTGAATATGTCTTCAGCTGCAATCCCTTTCTTAGACTGAATTTCCTTCACGACCTCCGATGGTTTCTTTACTTTAGTCAAACTTCCGAGTAAATTGCTCTGGGATCCAAACAGATCTTCTTCTTGGTTAGATCCTTCTTCTTGTTCCTCGTCCAATGGAGGAGGTTGAGAGTGTACAAAAGGAGTGGAAACAAACAAGGAAGGAAATTCTTTGTTGGTAACTGGTGATAGGACTGTCGGAGTACCAAAGATATCAGTGGAGGGAGAAACAGCCTTGACATCATAAACCACATCTAGAGGAGGCACGCCGAAGAGGTCCTCCTCATCCGTGGAGGGACTCATGAGAGTGGAGGTCGCTGGAGGGTCACTGGAGCGCTCACTACCTGCCTCCGTCCCTATGCCTGTTCCTGTGTCCAGACTGGATGCCCTCAGAGCCTCCTGTCTGGCACGTCGAGATGAAGGGCGTCTCTTGCCTTGGATTTTCACCCGTTCCTAACAGAAAAAAAAGATTTTTTCAGAGTAAAGCTTTCCTTGACTGCATTTTTATTTTCAGTACCAAATAGCTGTGAAGTGATTCAAGAAAAAACAATGTATCATCAATAACAATAAAACAGAAGGCTGAGTATTATTATTAGCTTTTGTTTCAGAAAAATATTGTTGTAATATAACAATAAATAAAGTTCTGTGAGCACTTGAACAAAATTATGAATTTCATAAAGCTCACGTTACACTGGACTTTTAAGTGTACACTCACAATAGCAAAATAAATTCTTGATGTAAAACTGTGTATCTAACTTACATTATATTCTCAGAGATTGGAGAGTAGAGATTTGGCTCCTTAACACATTATTCTAAATTTCTTTTCCAATTGTATTTAAGCAAGTTTAAGAGTAAATAATTTGAATTTGTCGTGTTATACTCAATAGTGCCCCAATGTGTATGGAACATAATGAACTATTTCTTGAGTAGCATGATACGTGTTGTTACAATTAATTAAACAGGATACAATAAATTACGTCCTGCAACACTACAAAATATATTTACACTTATACTGCACTTACATACAAGATGGTAAATATACATAAAAGATGGAACAAGGCGATCAATTTCAACCCATCATACTGGTCATCATCAGGCTCAATTTGAGAATTCAGAATGCGCCTGATGATGACCGGTGTGACTGGTTGAAATCGATCGACTAGCTCTGTCTTGTACACAAGTTCAGTATATGTGTAAATATATTCCGGAGTACTGTGAGACTTTATTTATTATCTCCTGCATAGTGAAGATCTCTTGTATCTGCAACGATTCAGTATAAATTTACAAGTACTTACCTTATTCACACTCTGTAAAAGTGAGCTTTTTGGAAGTATGTCTGAAGCATTTTGATGTGTAACTGAAGTCCGAGAGGGAAGAGGTTTAGGGGTGGGGTCTGGCAGGGAAGCCATCTGTTCAGGTTTAACCAGGGAAGCCGTCGGTTCAGGTTTAACCCCTATCTCAGAGCTACTGGACAACTGAGGATCAGACTTGGAAGGTCTCGCGCCAGGCAGTAGAGCTGCAGTGTTGATGTTTATCAATTGAGTTGCTTTCAGCTTCCCTGAAACCAGTCCTCATCATGTCATTAAACAGCCTACCAACCATATTTAAAGTTGTCCAAACCCAATGCACTTGATAGAAATTAGGTAAATCCACAAACTGTTAATAATTACTATTCAGAACACCTTATGAGTGTAGAGATATCACTTTGAATTCCTTAAATCGCTATTACTGATAATCATGATATAAATATTTAAATAACGACAGTCAATGATACGTCTGAAATATGACTATTTAATTTTTACATATATTAAAGTTTATTACATTGAAGAATTGTTTTGTTGTTAATAAACTATGTAGTGTGTTAACTAGATTAATAACAGTTATTTGTGTATTAAGGGAGTAAAGTGCAACTTTGTCTCCCTGAGGGAAATTGTTGGCGCCCGACGCCGTAGGCGAGGGCGACAATTTTCCCGAGGGAGACAATATACTTTACTCCCGTAATACACACAATATTTTTCCCACACCACAAAATCGACAAGTATCGATAAGTATTCGCATTCACAATCGCTGTCAATTTTGGTTGCGTAATGCGTAATAACTAACCTCGGAACTCGGAACGTTAATTATTGAAGCGACATATCAGCTGATTCTGTTCCGCATGTTATAGCAACAGCGTTGCCAGTTTTCCACTGCACTGTGTTGCCAGATTGTCAATGTTATTCTTATGGGTTTACTTAGTCTCCCACGGAAGTCAAAGTACTTTTTGTCTCACTCGGGAGACAAAGTAGCACTTTACTCGTTCATTACAAGGAGTAAAATTCGACTTTACAGAGTAGGTGGAGAAAATATTATTTAAACCTCTATTTCTAAATGTTGAAAACTTGTTAGGTCGCTTGTGAATTTGGACAAAAATTAGGTCAAGCAATTTGATAGAATAATAGTTAATATTTAGTATGGTAGTTGGTAAATAGGTTAATATGTCAAATTATAAATCTTGGATGTATAAAATCAACAACAAAAACCATATTCTACTGTTGGGTTGTTCAAAAACGTTTTTTTTAATGTGGGAATGAGGGACAGAACAAAAATTGTGGGAATAAGAGGCAGAACAAACGGCAGGCCTGTAAGAATTTTCCAAGTAGCTTTGATCGGGACAGCAAATACCAAGAGGTGGTGGGGGACAGTCAGGGGGGGCAGTAATTATCTTTCTTAACTCACATTGTTTGTTGAATCTCTCTTGCACAAGTTGTCTGTTAAGGTATATTTGTAAGCAAACAGTACATGACTAATAAACTGGAGTCAATGAAGAATACTAACCTGGTATTGACTTTGAAGGAGTGGGGGGACTGATCACTTCACCGTCAGTGGCATCTTTTGGGACAAGATTTTCATCTAAGACTTTTGGTGATGGTTTTTTTGCCACTGGTGGCTTTTGAGCATCCTCCGTATTCTTACTGTCTGATTCCTGTTGATTATCCTTCAGAATCTCAACAATAGGTTTTATATTAAGAGATTTTGGTGGTTCTGGTTTTTTTATTGTTGGCAATTTATCTTCATTTTTAGATGGACTATCACTGAAAATATCCGTCTTTAATGGAACCGACAAAACAGGAATTTTTTTACTTGTGTCTGTCGTTTGTTTATTTACTGCTTCAATTAGTGTTTCACTTTTAGTATTTTCTGATTCAAGTTTTATTTCATTGCTGTTTTCCTTTGAAACGTGATTGGAATCCTCTTTAGGCCTAACAAGAGGTTTTGATGACAATTTATTAAACAACTCTGGAGTTTTTACATTTACATTTGAACTAGAAAATAAGTCTACATCCTCTCCAAAAAGATTACTTGAATCATCAGTTTTCTTATCAAGCAAAAAATCAGTAGTTTCATCTTGATCGTTAGAAAAAATGCTACTGAAATCAGTTTTTGGTAACCTAGAAATAGTTGAATCTTTACTTGATTTCTTTTTGTCTTCTCTTTCACTAGGCACTGTTGGTGCACTTGCTGACTGGACAGATTTTCTAGAGCTCAAAGAACCCTGAGGTGAAGAAAACAAGTCATCATCCGAATCAGAATCAAACAAAGAACGCTTTTCTAATCCTTTTTTAGGTTTCAACACAGATGGCTTTCCTTTGACAATCTGATGTTTTATGTCCGAAGACACTCCCTTTCCACCGAACAAATCATTTTCTACTACTTCTTGTTTACCAATCATTAATGACGAAGTATTTTTGTTTCCAAACAACGAATCCTGATGAATTATTGGGTTTTGGTTTGTTTTTGAACTTTTAGATGAAGTACTGAAAAGTTCATCATTATCATTGTCACTTTCATTAAAAAGATCTTTCTTAAAAGTGTTTGGTGTTTGTACATTTGTCTGCTGTTTGCTGATCAAAGAGCTTGTGGTTGGTTTAATTGCAGTGGGAGCTTCTCCAAACAAATCATCACCCTTCGGTTTAATTGCATTTCCAAACAAGTCATCCCCATCTCCAAAAATATTTGTATTCAAGTTTTGAGTTTTGGGCTTTTGAGATGGGACTTTACTTCTGGTTTCATGGTCCCTATTTAATGGTTCCTGATCTGGAAATAAACTGTCACCAAGGCTCTGTGAAATTGCAGTTGATTTTTCATTCTTTTGTTTCTTGTTATCTACTTTTGAAAATAAGTCTTCACTCTCATCACTGAACAAATCATCCTTGAAAAGGGAATGTGACAGGTTTGTTTTGGATTCAGAAAACAAACTGGAATTACTGAACAAATCGTCATCCTCAGGTTCGCTTCTGTTGGCTCCTAATGAGACGCGGCTCGAGGTTGAAGACGAAGCTTGTGGTTTGGCCTTGGGTTCACTCGACCTATTTGAAAACAGGTCATCTTCCTCCTCATCATCAAACAAGCTGACTTCTTTCTTCTTACTGTACACATCTGAGGCAGGAACTTTTGGTAACACTTTAGTTGGCATATTATGTTTTTTTGCAAAAATATTGTCTTCAACGCCATCCTTTTCTGGCCTAAAACAAGAATAGTTTTTAATCACTCTTATCAAACTCAAAATATTAAATAATTAATAAAATCTGAAATACAAGATTCATTAATTTCAGGATACATAAGGGAACTTTCTGCACAAAAAATTCACACAAAAATTAAAAAGTAACAGTAGGATATACCAACCTCAAAACTTATTGCATCAATCAGTGATTATTAACCCTTTTACTGCCGACGTGCGCAGTTGCACACTTCGAGAATCGCGCGAAAAACGCCGACGTGCGCATATGCGCATGTCATTAATTGTGCGAGAATCGCCGACGTGCGCAATAAAGCACGTCTAATATTTTTAACTTATTGGCCTTAAATTTTTACCAAATGCCACGAAACTTGAGATACTCGTCAAGACTATGAGGAACATAGAAAAGTACAATTTATACTCTATGACTTGTATAACCTATAAAGTTATACTCACTGATTCCCCTTACCGTCTGTGCATAGTCGACAGTTACTCTGTGTAGTGAGTGTTGTCTGCCGTCCGTCTTTCAATTAATTGTTGTTTATGTTTACTGGTGTTGGTTTGTTGGTTATGTTGGTTATGTTTATGTTGGTTGTGTTGGTGGATTTATCCGTGGTTTAGTGAGTAAAGTTTTGATGTCATTACGAAAATGGACAAGCGGAGTAGATCGCCAGTAAGTGAAAATACCATCGTAAATAGGTGTTCACCCTACCTGTATCGGTGAACAAAGGTGTTGAAAGGGTTTTTTGTGAAATTTTCTCCATTCTGAATATTTTTGTCATTGTTAGTTTCATTATTTTAATATTTTTTTAGTGTTATTTTATGTTCCTTACAACATTTTGCAATTTAGAAGCCAAATGTACATGTTTTTATAAAAAAACTGATATTGTCAATTGTATATGCAACTATGTTCAATTTTGAAAATATGAATAAATTTTGGAAAAAAAACATCAGAATTCCTGCATTTATCAAGGTAATGGCATGAAAATTTGGGTATGTGTTTACTAATGCCTGTTTTACAACTTATATGTCTAAAATTGGTTGAGGTATGAGTTTTAGAAGTAATTTTTATAGTCCAAACTAACAAAAAAGTATATATTTTTTTTGTTTTATATATATATATATATATATATATATATTTTAACTTAAAAACTATTACATACACCAAAATATATATTTTATATGAAACAAATAACTCAATAGAAATAAAACAAGACCTAACTTATAAATTTCTGATGAAAAATAAAAAAGTTACAAATCTTTTAATGTGAGTGTGAAATTTGCTCTAATTGAACCTGGCAGTCTTGGCAAGTAAATCTTAATAGTGGTCTGGCATTTTTGGTGACGTCATAAAAAAAATGGTCGGCATTAAAAGGGTTAAACATTTGATTCTGGAAGCAAATTATGTGAACAGAAGCATAAAAACCCCACTGATTCAAAACATCACTGCTAACTTGCCAACTAATTATTTTCATTGCATATTTTTTCACACTATTGGTCAGTACCCAAAATGTTCATGAATGTGGGTTTACATATTATTATTTCATAACTTATTCTTGTTTTCAATTAGTTCCAGTTTACTAGACTGCCAAATTATACCGATATTCCAAAAAGTACCCCTCAAAAAATAAATATGTTTACAATTAATTATACTCACAAATTTTTACAATATAAATAAAGTAGATATGAATAGAAAAATATCACACTGAGATTCACAATACCTGCTACTGTCCATCACTGGGGCAAAATCTTCATTCTGATTTTCATTGAATGGTTTTCTATTGGAAAACGGATTAAAGTCGCCTCCAAAGATTTTCACACCGCCAGCAGGAACCTTAAACCGAATAAACTATGGTTAATATGAATCCCTGACAGGCAAATGGGTTTGCAGTGCGTTGTGATGAGTAGGTCAAACACACAGTGATATATTCCAAGGGCCATAAACAAGGAAATGTCTGGGACTAAATTATAGGCTTACTTCATTTTCAATCAAACGAGTTCGCACGCAGCACGTTGACGTGAGGGAAGTGAATTTCTATATAAAAAACTATAAAAACTCAAAATCAGTTAAAAACATACATTTATTCCAATTTTTATTCAAATCTGAAAACATTGATTTTTGGCTGTTCTGATGCTCCTGGTTCTATTTACCTGCAAAGCTGGGAATGTAATTTTGCGCATTATAAGGTTAGAAGAAGGTCCAGTCAGGCTTTAAAGTAGGCGTGAGGTTGTCGGGGATTATAAAAGTACACAAAAAATGAATAACAGGCTTTTCTGATGTAAAATCCCCATAAGACAACATACTGTGTTTGGTCGATACATATTTTCTTTAATAACTCGGTAAATATTTATGATAGAATGACGAGAGAGGACTTAAAAGTTTCGCCACACTAATTTCCATCTTTTTACATGCATTAATTTCCCATATGGGGCTTTTCTGACCCTTTTTGGGCCCAAAAACTCGAAATTTGAAAGATTAATCCCCAAAAAAGGGGTTTAGAGTTTTCCGATTGTTTTGCCAATCTGATTATAGAAAGGAACGTCCCAACCAAATTTGAAGTAAATCGGACACAAAATGCGACCGCTAGAGTGCATACACACACAACATACGACATATATATACATACGACATATATATATATATATATATATATATACACACGACATATATATATACATATACGACATATATATATATATAAAATTTTGAACGACCCCCCAAAACGTGTTCAGGGGGTCACGTTAGGAACTTCTATGGCGGTCCCGGGCTTAAGTTTCACCGTGCGGGTCATGCTAATAGTTCACTTTCCAAAGGAAATTCACTAATAAATGGATTGATGAAAAGTCCACCTATACTGCAGAACAGGCCTAAGAAAAGTAGGCCACCTGCACCACAACTCACAACGCAATAGTGGCAACACGCCATTTGATGATCCCTGTTAACTATGCTCACAATGTTGTAAGGCAGTGTTGAAACCTGGTTTTAGGTTAACAGTAATTCAAGATTCAAGATTTATTTGCCATTAAATATTTACAATAAATACAATAGGCATCGTCTAAAACTAAATAAATAAATTGAGCAACACTTAGGAAAATATCTAACTCAAACAATTCAAACAATTCTCTAGGCTAAAATACAAGTGATGATTTGAATTGAAGATGCAAATGTATAATAAAATTACTATATTTGGTTTAGGTGTGTGCGAGTAGTGATTTTTTTTAATCAAGTCAAGTCGAGTCGAGTAGTGCCAATTATTCTCGAGTTTCGAGTATTTTCGAGCGAGTATTTGCTATCAGTTGGTAGTATCAAATAGTGTAATGGGATTTGAATACCACTCCAGATTTGATAATCTAAACATGGTTTCTAACTAATACATGAGTAGCAGTAAAAATGTTTAGTCAGTACAATCAAACTGAATTATCTACTGACAGACAAAACACGGTTTTACATTCGTTTCCGGCCGATAAAATGCGGTCCAGTTGTCATTTGGCCAGTATCACTTGGTCTGGATATCTTTATAATCAATATCAGATGACGGAATCGTTATTTACCGTCGATATTAAGTGGCCCGGTCGTCACTTTTGCTGATATTACGTATACCGTTGTCATTTACGGCCTTTATTACGTGATCTAGTTGTATATTTTGGCCGATATTATATTTTCTGTCGTCACTTATGGCCGAAATTACGGCTCCAATCGTCAATCACACAAGTTCGGTTGTTTTTTACGATCAATTCATGTTTCCAGTCATCATTTTCAGCCGATTTTACGGGATGCGATCGCCTTTTGCGGCCGTTACTACGCGATTGGGATGGTCGCGTCGTCCAAAAATCTGCAAGAATTACTCGCTCGAACTTTTGAGTATTTTTCAAAACTTTGAGTCGAGTCGAGTACTGAAATACTCGGCAGAAAACTCAGGTTTTGAGTACTCGCACACCAGGTCAGAGACAAATTTGTTATAAGATGAATAAATTGTTAAATATAAATTTTTCAAGCCTACTTCTTAGTGGGATTCCATTGATTAATACGACTGGAAGTTATTAAAAGGGCTGAATTATTTAAAATTGTAGGTGCAGTTAAACCTGGCACGACAAATTATCCAAGCAAGTGTGATGGACTCTGACAACAAATTCTTCTGAAGATGTTTTTCTGTGTCTTAATTATTGCTATATAAACAATGAAGCTTTACAAATTGCTATTCCATATTAGACTAAGCTTTAAAAACCCCTCTTTCAACATCAATCATGACTTGCATTGAGGGTATATACCGTGTGTCCCAAAAGTCCCACCCCCCCTACTATTTTTTTAACGACTGCATATATCGAGATTATCTTCCCTGGAAGTCTCAGTGACCTAAAAATGAAACTTTTGATGAGTCAAAATTTTCAACCCCCTCCCCCAAAAAAGGGGTTTTGGGGGGTAAGTCAAAAAACTTAAATGGTAACCCCCCTTGAGTGCTATATCATTTTAAAGGGCGTACAAAAAGAAGAAGAATGGCACAAGTTAGGGGTTTCTAGCTTTGTTCTATCAAACACAGCGTTCAATTGAATTTTTGAATTTTAAAACGTCATTTTGCATTACTTTTGCATAGCAGTAATTTATATTCACAAAAAACATCTCAAAATAATAAGATTTTTCGATGGGAACATTTAAGTAACCAAGCCATTTATCTTTTAGTGAGTGAACAAGTTTGGCCCCATCCCAAAATAGGGGTTTTTGGGGCTAAGTCAAAATGATAAATAGCAACCCTTACTGAGTGGTACCTTTTTTTAAAGGTCTTAATAAGAGAAGATGAATGGTGCAAACTAGAGGTATCTACAATGATCCTACCCTAAAACATGGCAGCTTATTAAATGTCAAATTTTATAATGATATTTAATAAGCTGTTATAATTTAGAGGATCACTGTAGAGACCTCTAATTTGCACCATTCTTCTTCTTTCATTAAGACCTTTAAAAAGAGGTATCAGTCAGTAAGGGTTGCTATTTTAAATTTTTGACTTGGCCCAAAAAACCCCTATTTTGGGAGATGAGGCCAAACTTTTCACTCACTAAAAGATAAATGGCTTGGTTACTTGAACGTTCCCATCTTAAAATAATAAGATTTTTCGATCATTTTTACTGCTATGCAAAAGTAATGCAAAATGACGTTTTAAAATTCAAAAATTCAATTGAACGCTGTGTTTGATAGAACAAAGCTAGAAACCCCTAACTTGTGCCATTCTTCTTCTTTTCATACGCCCTTTAAAATGATATAGCACTCAAGGGCGGGTTACCATTTAAGTTTTTTGACTTACCCCCCAAAATCCCTATTTTGGGGGAGGGGGTTGAAAAGTTTGACTCATCAAAAGTTTTCTTTTTAGGTCACTAAGACTTCCACGGAATATAATCTCGATATATGCAGTCGTTAAAAAAATAGTAGGGGGGCGGGACTTTTGGGACACACGGTATACTGTAAAATAGTAACTTAAATTTAAAATGGTAAAAATGGTTTTGATATTTAAGAACCTGTGTTTTTTGGCTTAGGCATCTCCATTCCCAACTTTAAACAAATTCCTGTTATGTTGCCATTTGGCCTAAATCACGTGGTCCGGTTATCATTTACTTCTATTATCATGTGAAAGGTTTGTCAATTACAACCAATATTACATGGTTAAGAGGCCAGATGGAAAATCGGTAACACAGTTCATTATTGTTAGTGATTTACTGCAAATTGTTTTATTTTTTCAAAAACCACAAAAAATGGATTCTGTATACTGTTCAAGTCAAGTACTGGTAAATAATTAAAAAATAAACAAATTCGTCAAAGCGACAAAGACGTAGTGATTTTATGACAAACCCTTAAAAAACAAAGCTTATAGTTTATAAGAAACTGCAGTATGATTTACATTTTAAAGATCTTGTCACAAGAAACATTTTGAAAATAAGAGAAATCAATCATATTTATCCGTTTAAAAATATCCATTCCAAAACGGCCATTTTTGTAAAAAAAAACATTTATCTTTATCAAATACCCTGTATTATTCTAAACCTCTAGAAATATTTTTCACAATTAAAATTTCTTTCTCATAATAAACTCAGCTTTACTCTAGTATGCTACACAACAGTCTTTTTTTAATGAAATATTTCAATAATCTAAATTTTATGCTTATTATTTTCATTATTAAAAACACCAATTTTTTTCCAAAATGTTGATCTGTGGGTTAAGCTAAGTTGGTACGATTCTTGGTCTTCAGTCAGGTCTAATGGACTGGTCACAGGGAATATAAAAACGCTTAGCAGTTTATAAAATGGGGGGGGCAAAAAATAGTTATTTTGTGATTTCCTGCACTATTGCAAGATGAGAGGTTACATTTTAACATAAATTATTTTCACATCATAGATATCTTTTATTAAATTTGTCAACTTTTGAGATTGTTTTAAAGTACATTTGTCAATGACGTTTATCTTTTCAGTCAAAGACATTTTAAGAGGTGACAACATTTAGGTAATCTTTTAACAAGATTTTTTCCTACCACTACAGTAGTGGTGTTAATCAAGAATAGACAGTGGATTAGGGGTCATAAAGTTTGTATAAAAACCCTCAAAAATACTTACAAATTCTTTAGCCTGAGGTGGGCTTGCACTGGTGGGTTTGGGTCCAAACAAATCATCCTGGTCTTCTTGCACCAGAACCGCCTGTCTTCCTGCAGACATACAAAAACATAAACAACATATATTTGTTTATCTATATCTATAAATACAAAAAACCAATCATCCCCTAGGCCAAACCTCTACACCTACAACCACGAAATTTGGCATGTATACTCTTTCCGTAACATAGGTAACCGCTAAGAAAAGATTTTTAAGAAATTCCCATAGGGCTCCGCCCCGTGGGGCTTCAAAGTTCCAATCCTGTGTTATTCTTATGGACATTCAAAAACCAATCATCCCCCAGGCCAAACCTCTACACCTACAACCACAAAATTTGGCACGAATACTCTTTCCATGATGCAGGTAACCACTAAAAAAGGACTTTAATATATTCCCATAGGGCTCCGCCCCACGGGGAGTCAAAGTTCCAATCCAATGTTATTCTTATTGACATTCACTTTGGTTTGCGGTGATGAAAATTCAAACAGCTGATCATGATTCATAGTAGTTCCACGGGTTAACCACAGAATGCAGCACACACCACAGGTTTTATTCCCGGGTGAAACCGGGTACGATGGCAGCCAGTAACTTAGTAAAGTAAGTCAGTAAATGTTTACTGAAAAAGTGTAATTGCTGATGTTGAGATATAAGAATGGATTTTCAATGTCAAGTAAGCCATCAACATTTCATTTAAGTCAAGCCACAGGAAATCTCATGTTCTTTAACAGCGTTTCAATGGCCATAGCATATCGGAATTATTCAATATAAAATAAGGATAACAGTAGTCTCTAATTGTACAGGGTTCCCACTCAAACTTAAAAATCAAATTCACAGGTTTTTCACTGTTTTCAAGGTCTAAAAATTGTCAATTTCACGGTCAAAGTATTAAAAAACATAACCTATACCGGTAGCAAAACAACAACGCAGACGCGGCGCAGCGGTCAAATACTTGTTTATCGGTTGCAGGTGATTTCTACTTCGCTCAGTGTTGCCAATCACTTTTTCCCAAATGACCCTCGATCCTCGTCAAAATTACCCTCAAAATCTAAACTCCTGTAATTGAGTAGAGTGCTAATGAAAAAAAGGAAATTTGCTTGAAATTGTATAGGTTTGAGGGAGCCGCCTATAGATGTCACTGATGTATAATTAATGTTAAAGTTTAGAATAAAGAATGAAAATAGAAGTTGCACACGCTAGCCAGTTTTTTGTCTCACGTTTTTCATGCGAGATATAACAGACTTTTCTCAGAATTTATTTTACTGCTTAACAAATCACAGTATATAAATGACTAACAGCTGATGAAATTTTGTTTACAGCCATAAACACCAATTATAAAACAGCTAACACAGTCTATCTTCCAGTTTATCAACTGCTAGGATTAGATAGGCGGAGAAAGGTGACAATAATCCCCATTTTCTATTTTCATTATTTATTGTCTGGTTGACGTTAAAACTTGCAGACATTACTGCAACTTAGCGGACTTCTTGTCGTCCTGGCACTCGTGGCTCTTCCACATTTTTAACATGAGTCATTCACGCTACATGTAATCCTTACTCAAGCTTCATTTCTGTTATGGAGTTCGTGAGTATTCACGAACCACAAAAAAGCCCCCCACATCAAAAGTAGGCACATGACTGTACTTATATTTGTGAGTATTCGTCAGAGTAACGAAAATCGGAAGGGTCGATAAAGTAGAGAAATGTAGTATTTATTTACTCAAATTTAATCATAAATAAACAACAATGAATGTAATAAGAAGTACATAACAGATTATAATATAAATTTGTATATTTTTAAAGGCTTTAGTAAAATTACCCCTTTTTACACTCGAAGTTCCAAATTATCACCGACAAGGGTAATTTCCCTCGAATTGGCAATGCTGACTACGCACCGTGTAAACGGAATGTGCGAGATACTGACACGACAGTTGTATAGTTAGTAGCTGCCTACTGTCGCTTGTTTACACCGACTAATACAAAACAATAGGCAACTGACATACAGTAAAGAAGACGGATAAACTGTCTTACACAAGTGCCACTCAGCAGTCATAAAAAACACCAGCAACTTAACAACCGTCGCCCGAGTTCCTTTGCACCGTGGAAACCAGAACCAGTCCTAAATCATTCGCACAGCTGCAATCTGCAAATAGGCAGACGACAGCCTACTTGACGGTATTCACCGTATTAACAACGTACTAAATAATTCTGTTGTATACATTTCCCTATCTGAAAACAAATGAGATATTTTTTGATAAGATATTTTTTTATTGTTTTTAAAGTTTTATATATTTTTAAGGCTTGATATCGAAATTCACGGCTTATTCCAGGTTTTTTCACGGTATACGAAATTCACGGCTTATTCAAGGTTTCACGGTTTTCACGGTTGGGTGGGGACCCTGTTGTATTAGTTTGAAAAACACCTAGGTGATATCTGTACTTTTGGAACATTATACACAAAGATAGTATTAGTGCTTATCTCAAGGTTCACATAAAAATATACTTGATTGATTTTAATTTATCCAGTTTGTTTAGAACTAGCCTTTATACAGCATGAGTCAGACCACCCGTCCAGCATGTATAACAGGGGAGAAATTAGCTCTAAAGTCATCAAAAAATTCTTCCCCACTAAAACGGATGTGGGCAACCTATTAAAAATATTTTCATCAAAATCTATGTCCAAAAAATGATCCAAAACTGAAGGACACGGGTTTGAATCTCAAAATGCTCTTATGTAAACATAAATAAAATTATACATAATTTTAAAGGTCTTGTTAAAGAAACATTTTTGCAAAAGCAGAATTCACTTATCTTTATCTGTTTCAAAATGGCGGCCATTTTTGGGTAAAATAAAAATATTTACAGAATAGCCTGCATTTTCTAAACCACTACTCATTACATTTTCCCCGATTCAAATTTTGTACTCGTAATAAACTCAGCTTTACTCTAGTATGCTACATGAGGCTTTAAAATTTCAATCAAATCGTTTTTTTGAGAATGCCCAAAATTAAAAAAAGTCAAATGGTAGTGTATGTCAAAAAACATACCATTGAAAAGGTCTTGTAAAACCTAGCAACTTTCTAATTTACACCAACCTTCTATCTCTTTTAGTTTTTTTTTTGCAATCAGCCAAAAACATTATTTTCCAATATGAAATGCATACTAATTATACGCAACACATTAAAATTTAAGAGTGGCCAAAAAATTCATGCAAGTATTATGCAAATATAAATATATAATATAAATTAACTTCCAACCAGTTCCGCTTTTCCCGAAGTCTTCACTTGTCTTCTTGATGGGTTCGGAAACATTAGAGCTCTGTGCAGAGGATATGCTGCTGTTAGCACTCGGGGGCCTGCAAACAAACATGACTGTCACTGCTGTGACTCAACAAATCGGACGAACCAATCAGGGCCGGAATTAAAGTTTTGCTCCTGGACACAATTGCTTCTGCTGCCTTGTAGACCACATGGTAGGGGAGGGGGAAGATAGCGAGTATTATGGCTATAGTTTTAATTTTGGAGTTTTAGCGAATTTCCCCTATAGGGAAGAAGCTATTACCGTAGGTGGCATGGTAAGACCTAGGCCCGGGACCATGATAACTTTAGTTTTGAGGCCCCCAGATGCCAAAAACATTCACGACAGTATATGTATGTGTCCGTAGGCACGATAACTTTCGTAAAAATGGTCCGATCTTGATGAAATTTGGTATTAACGTGTAAGGTAGCATCTACTTTCATGAGTTTGAAAACCAGAAAGATTGCACTATTATAAGGGGGGTGTTGGGGGGGATTTGTACCAAAAAATGTGTTTTTTTCAATTTTTTACATATAATTCTTTTTAAAGCCAAACTTTAGTTTACACTATTGGATTCAGCTTAAAAAAAATTGGTATTTTGATCATCGCACTACGTCAATTGGTTACCGAGATATTGAAAGTATTGACAGTACGTTGTCCAATGTTAATCTTATGGAGAATAAGTAAAATTTTAGATCTCGCTCATTAATAAACATATATTAATGAAACTTGGTATATGGCTTCATATAGTTGGGGTTTACTGATATTTGCATACAAAACCTATTTCTTGTGGTCCCCATGGCAGCAAACCTGCGTACTCAGCAGCTATAATGTTATTCTTATGGAGACTAAGAAACATTTGATATCTTGCTTGTTTATGAACATAAATTGGTAAAACTTGGTATGTTGCTTCATCTAGTGGTGATCCATTGGTATTTGCATAAAAGCAATTTTTGTGGTCCTTGATGCAGCAAACCTGCATACTCAGGCCTAATGTTTTTCTTATGGAGAATAAATAAAATGTCATATCTCGCTATTTATGAATATGCTTTGATGGTAATTGGCTTCATGAGTTAGTAAAGTACCATTTTAAATTCGCTGAGTAAGCAGGTTTGCTGCACCGGGGACATTTAATTTTTTAGGCAGATAATTTAATTTTTGCAGAGGGGAAATTAAAAAGAGAAAGTTTAAAATGTGTACACAAATTCCTAATAAGAGACAAGCTATTAAGTTCTCAACTTTTTAGGACTTTTCCATTATTTTCAGTTACAATTCTATCTTACATCAGCAGTGGCCTGGTACAGGAGGGTTCAGAATTATTCCACACGCGACAACATGAAAACTTTATTTCCTTATAAACATTATTTTATGATACAGCTTCTTTTATAAATAAACAAGAATTTTATTGTCGTTGAGTTTCACATAAAAGCAATAGACAAGGTCAAAATAATAATAAACATAAGATAAAGTTTATAGTTTGGCCAGCATTGATAAATCAAACATTTAAAATCCCTAACCTAAAATCACATACATTGTCTCAAATTACATTTAACCCTTTTACTGCCGACGTGCGCATTTGCGCACGTCGAGAATCGTGCGAAAAACGTCGACGTGCGCATATGCGCACGTCACTAATTGTGCGAGAATCGCCGACGTGCGCAATAAAGCACGTCTAATATTTCTAACTTATTGGCCTTAAATGTTTACCAATGCCACGAAACTTGAGATACTCGTTGTCAAGACTATGAGGAACATAGAAAAGTACAATTTATACTCTATGACCTGTATAACCTATAAAGTTATACTCATTGATGCCCCCTACCGTCTGTGCATAGTCGACAGTTTCTCTGTGTAATGAGTGTTGTCTGCCGTCTGTCTTTCAATTGTTGTTTATGTTTATTGGTGTTGGTTTGTTGGTTATGTTTGTGGATTTATCCGTGGTTTAGTGAATAAAGTTTTGATGTCATTACAAAAATGGACAAGCGGAGTAGATAGCCAGTAAGTGAAAATATCAACGTAAATAGGTGTTCACCCTACCTGTTTCGGTGAGCACAGGTGTTGAAAGGGTTTTTTGTGAAATTTTCTCAAATATTCTAAATATTTTTGTCGTTGTTAGTTTAATTATTTTAGTATGTTTTTAGTGTTATTTTATGTTCCTACAACATTTTTCAATTTAGAAGCCAAATGTACATGTTTTATAAAAAAAAATTGTCAATTGTATATGCAACTATGTTCAATTTTGAAAATATGAATAAATTTTGAAAAAACATCAGAATTCCTGCATTTATCAAGGTAATGGCATGAAAATTTGGGTATGTGTTTACTAATGCCTGTTTTACAACATTTAGAAATAAAATTGGTTGAGGTATAAGTTTTAGAGGTAATTTTTATAGTCCAAACTAAAAAATATATATATATTTTTTTATTTGTATATATGTATGTATATTTTTTAACTTAAAAACTATTACATACACCAAAATATATATTTTATTTGAAACAAACAACTCAATACAAATAAAACAAGACCTAACTTATAAATTTCTGATGAAAAATAAAAGTTACAAATTTTTTAATGTGAGCTTGAAATTTGGTCTAATTGAACCTGGCAGTCTTGGCAAGTAAATCTTAATAGTGGTCTGGCATTTTTGGTGACGTCATAAAAAAAATGGTCGGCAGTAAAAGGGTTAAATAAGGAATAACACTAAATAAAGTATGACATTGCCTAAAGTAAATCACAATTCCATGTAATTTTAAAGTTTATTCATGATTCATTTGTACTAGAATCAATTTTCTTTTTTATTAAGTTTTTGTAAAATTATTTAGATTGCATGACTTTATATTTGAGCTTCCAAAAATTCATAGACTAGTATTTATTTAAATGAAAAATAAAACTAGCATTCAATCTATTTTGATTACATTTGCACTTTCATGTTGCTTTGGATCATGAAATAAAACATTCAAAAAAGTGCTATCTAAAATAAATTGATTAACTTACCTGGACATTAAATAAACGTAGGCCTAACTCAACGTTAATCATGCACATCATGATTATTGTATCTTATGAAACACTTGTGGTTTAGACGTATTGACCTTTTGATATATATTATACTTAAATCTAGTCAATCAATCGGATAATTCTGAATTAGGAATGGTTTTTGACTGGTCGTAAGTAATAACAGGTCGTTATTACTTTTTTTAGAATGGTCACATAACACCAAATACATTGGAGTAATACACCCACTTGGTAGATGACTCATCAATTATTGGAGTAATACACCCACTTGGTAGATGACTCATCAATCATTGGAGTAATACACCCACTTGATAGATGACTCATTAATCATTGGAGTAATACACGCACTTGGTAGATGACTCATCAATCATTGGAGTAATACACCCACTTGGTAGATGACTCATCAATCATTGGAGTAATACACCCACTTGGTAGATGACTCATCAATCATTGGAGTAATACACCCACTTGGTAGATGACTCATCAATCATTGGAGTAATACACCCACTTGTTAGATGACTCATTAATCATTGGAGTAATACACCCACTTGGTAGATGACTCATCAATCATTGGAGTAATACACCCATTTGGTAGATGACTTATCAATCATTGGAGTAATACACCCACTTGGTAGATGACTCATTAATCATTGGAGTAATACACCCACTTGGTAGATGACTCATTAATCATTGGAGTAATACACCCACTTGATAGATGACTCATCAATCTTTAAACTAACTTCAAACCAAAATTGTGTTCCGTTTACACGGTGCACAGTGGAAACTGTCAGCATCTGTCACTGGCTTCTTTAAAAGAAGCTAACGGGAGTATATAATCAAATCAAATCAAATCAAATCAAATTGTCTTTATTGCCATAAAACAGTGAAAACAGCACTGGCAAGAGTCAGTGTTACAAACATGTCTACAATTAAAAATGCAATATCCTTATAACAAGACATAGTACAAATAAAACAAAATAAATTTTACTGGTTGAGGAAATTATAGATACTATAATATGTTTTATCAGTAAGAAACTCCTTTAGACGTTTTCCAAATTGTTTCAGGGGGAGGTTAACTTTAAGGCCTGCAGGCAAAGAATTAAAAAGCTTAATACAGTTAAAAGACATGTTACGTTGAAAAAAGGTTGTCCTGTGCTTTTGAATTGGAATGTTTAACCGTGGGCGGAGTGCGTATTTGGAAGAAAAACTATTGAAGAAAATTGTAGAAGAATGTTTTTTGTAAAACATTATGGTTTCAAATATATACAAACAAGGGAAAGTAAGAATCTTATTCTGACGAAAAATAGTTTTGCAGGATTCATTCCTTTTGAGTCCAAAAATTGTCCGAAGGGCTTTTTTCTGTAGGCGAAAAATCGATTTTGTCCTTGAATTCTCAAAACCCCAAATAGGAACAACATATCTAAGATGTGGGTAAAAACAGCCATAATAAAGCGTAAGCAAAACATCAGTGTTGGCAAATTGAGCAAGCTTTCGGAGAGCAAACAGACACAAACTAAGTTTTCCAGTAACCTTATCTATATGATCATCAAATTTTAAGTGAGCATCAAGCTTGAGTCCAAGAAAGTTTACAGTATCTGCGGAAATTACTTCTGATTCATCCACAAGAAGCTGAATGACATCGGTGTTGTCATTTCTGATAGAAAAGTTAAGAAGATGGGTTTTCTCCGTGTTCACGACAAGACCATTTGCTTTGAACCATTGAAAAAGATAATTTGATTCAATAAAACTATTTATCTCCATGTCAACTGCATTTGGTTCCCGAAAAAGAAGTGATGTATCATCTGCAAATAGGCAGATATCAGCGTTACTTATACAATCTTGAATGTTATTAATGAAAACCAGGAACAAAATTGGACCCAAAACAGACCCTTGTGGGACACCCATTTTGACACACATCTCATTAGAAGTCATTCTGCGGATACAATTCATGTTGTCAATGTAGTTCATTTCAACTTTTTGTTTGCGACCTGAGAGGTACGATGAAAACCAATCGTGTGCACGTCCTCTAACACCCATTCCATAAAGCTTCTGCAGAAGGATCGAATGGTCAACAATATCAAAAGCCTTACTCAGATCAACAAAAAATCCCATAACGTGCATTTTTCCTTTTGAAAACCAAACTGATTTTCAAAAAGACAGTTGTTTCTACTGAAAAAAGTAAACAGTCTGGCAGCTACAACCTTTTCAAATACTTTTGAAAAGGTTGAAAGTAAAGAAATTGGCCTGTAGTTATCGCACATTTGGGGGTTTGCCTTTTTATGCAACGGTTTAACAATTGCCATTTTAAGAAGGGAAGGGAATTTACTGGAAGAAAAAGAACAATTAATTAAGTGAACCAAAGGAGAAGCAAGTAGATCAATACAATCCTTCAATAACCCAGAAGATATTCCATCAACTCCAAAAGACTTACTGTTTTTTAACGACTCAACCACACGAAGTATCTCAGCAACATCAGTTGGATATAAAAATAATGATTCCTTAGGGGATCTAGAAGAAATTCCATTAGTGAAAGCAGTAGAAGCGGATGGATCCGGTTGTACATTCAATTTTTCACCAATACCAGTAAAGAATTCATTAAATACATTGGATTTCTTGAATTGCTCATCCACAAGTTCGCCATTAGCATCACGTATGGGTCCAATGTGGCATGATGATTCTTTCTTACTTTTCCTATTGATATCCTCATCAATAATACTCCACATGGCTTTGGACTTACAGTTGGATTTTTCAATATACCTCAACATATCTTTGGATTTTAATGCCCGAATACATGACCTATATTCTTTTTTCAACCGTAAGTAAGACTGCCTATGAGGGTCTGCCGAGGGAAGATCTTTGGAAGTACTATACAGAAAAATCAGATCATCTCTCATACTTTGAAGATTGACATCTAGAGCTACTCTGGAATTTAATCGTCTATGTTTAAGTTTAATTTTCTTCAAAGGAAATGCTACATCCAAGAGATAAGACAGAACTGAGTTAAACTCACCAAACTTTTCATCCATGGATTCTAAATAACTCATGTCCATCCACAATTCTTTTGAAAGCAAGTGGCGAAAGACTGAAGTATTGTCAATATTAAAAGAACGAGTGAAAAAGAACCTGGCATTTGAGGTTATAGGATACAACTTAAGGTCAACAGTTTGAGCATGGTGATCGGAAATAGCAGTTTTTACCACATCAGTGTGTATAACGGAGGGGTTTATATCTGTGTACACATGATCAATAATAGTCATATAAGAGATGTGTTCACACTTAAGTCCTCTTTATGTCTGCATTTTATAAACCATGAGTGGCTATTATACTGGGAGGAGGGCTAAGATCTATTTTTGCTATAACTTAAAATGTGTCTATTAATATAACATTGATAAAAAGATAAAAACTGAATTTATAAATTTCTTATACTTTTCATAAAATGAATGCAAATAAAAGAGTAAAAAAAAAATCAGCTGATACCATACTTGTTTTTATCCTATAAAAGAATATAATTTTCTTGGATGACCAAAACTTGTCAAACAGTGCATTAATTTCAGGCATTTGTAAATGTATGTAATTAGATGCAGTGTGATAATCCTTTCTGATATTTGATATTTTTTTTATTTTAGCTGAAATTTTGCTATCCAATACAAGTTTTAAATTCATAAACTTGTCTTAGAAGAGATTAAATAGAAATTTTTGAAAAAAAAGAAAAAGCCTTACCTGTTATTGCTTGAGTCATCGCCTAAACGCTTCTCATCCTCCTCTTCTGAAATGAAGAACATTCTTTAACTAGTTTAAATTAATTTGTGTTTAAAATTACTTTGTGTCGGAAAAAAATTGAAATCGAAAAATGTAAAGTAGTATTTAGTAGGGTTCGGGTTGATTACGGATTAGTAACAACCTTTTACTCTGACAACTGTGCTTCGGGTTGATTACGGATTAGTAACAACCTTTTACTCTGACAACTGTGCTTTTAACTCTGAGAATAGTGACCAATCAGTTCATTTTTTATTTTTTTCTGTAAAGTTGTTCATTTTCCTCTGAAAAGTTAATGTTTTGATCAAAATTGTATAGTTTGAGTTTAATGTAAAGGTTTATTTTTATGCTCGCTGAGTTTTTGTGGTGATTACTGCCTTTACATGTGTAGAATCTCACACCAGGGGTTAAACTAGGGATGAGTCATACCAAAATTTATCGATTCTCGATACCAATACCGATACCTGAAAAATCGATTCTCGATTTTCGATACCGATACCATCGACACCTACGATTTTTAAGTACCTATATTTGTTAAAACTATTGTTCAAAACCGTTACAAATGTATGTTACCATTTAAAATTATTTACTAATATTTTGTAGTTAATTATAAAAAAATTGTTGAATGCAATTTTGTATATAATTTAATATTAATTTCACTAGTATACTATAGTAATATAGGAAAATAAAACTATTTATTATAAATTCATAATGGGGAAAAACTTGGTTATCTTGCCGCCGACCCAAACACTCCCTGTGCCTTTTGGAGCGCGGGTAAGCGACGGGGGTATCGATGGTATCGGTATCGACATTGAACGAATAAATCTTGATACCGATACCAATGTCCATGAATCGATAGTATCGAGAATTGACTCATCCCTAGGTTAAATTATTTATTATTAAATTTGGTATGTAGGTTCTATTCCTGGATTCCTCAAACTTCACTTGAATTTTCCTATTTGAAGAGCCATTCTCAAAATTGCTAACAGGGAAAAAATCAAATTGCCTTGAAACTGGCTATAACAGTTTTAACTGACACTAGGAACAAACCTCAAGTTATTCAATAAAACGACAGAAAATAGCCGAGAAAACTTTGAATGCTTGTTTCAAATCCAGATGCACTCCAGCATTCTACAGAGTCTTAGTGCTGAAACCAGTTTAGATTTGATATAGTGAGTGGTTTGCTTTCCGCCAGCAAATTGCCATAACAATTTCAAAACATCCAAAAGCTAAAATTCCACAAAGCTAGGTAGACAGTGCTAGTGGAAGTGGCTTGAAGTGGCTAGTGGAGGAAGCTTTGAGAGAAGAGCCACATAGTGAGTGTTGGGGAGAGACGCCTTGATACTGGGTCAGAGAAATCAAAATCAGCACTTTTAGCGAATATCCCCTATAGGGAAGAAGCTATTACCGTAGGTCTCATGGTAAGACTTAAGCCCGAGACCTTGATAACTTTTTGTTTTGTGGTCCCCAGGTGCAAAAAACACCATTTCTTCAAATTTGTATATATGTATACAATTTTTATATATGTATATGTGTGTCTGTAGGCATGATAAATCTCGTAAAAAAGATCCAATCTCAATAAAATTTGGTACAAATGTGTAAAGTACCATTTATTTGAACAAGTTCGAAAACCAGACGAATCACACTATCTAAAGGGGGGTTGGGGGGAGTCTGTACCCTAAATTTTTTTGGGGTTTTCACATGTAATTTTTATTTAAATAAAATTTTAATTCATACCATTGAATTCAGCTTAAAAAAAAAAACAATTTGGTATTTTGATCATTGCTCTACGTCAATTGGTTACTGAGATATTGCAAGTGCTAAACAAAGTACGTTGTCTAATGCTATTCTTATGGAGAAAAATACAAATTTTATATCTCACTTACTTACGAATGTAAACTGACAAAAACTGGGTATATGGCTTCATCTGGTTGTGGTTTGCATAAAAAACTAATTTTTCACATATGGTAGCCGTAGCAGCAAACCTATGTGCTCGGTCCCCATGTTATTCTTATGGAGAATAATTAAAATGTTATATACAGCTTATTTATAAATGTGTATGAATGAAACTTGGTATGTGACTTCACTTTAATGAGTTCTATTGATATTTTCATAAAAACCCATTATTTTGTGTTCCTTGTTGCAGTAAACCTGTGCATTCATCCCCAATGTTATTCTTATGGAGAATAATTAAAATTGTATTTATCGGTTATTTTTTAATATATTTTTATGAAACTTGGTATGCAGCTTTATGTGATATTAAGCCATTGGAAATTCGCTGAGTACGCAGGTTTGCTGCAACGGGGTATTTAAAATTTAGATTGACCCAACTCCAGTTATTTATTATCTAGGGATCTTTTATCTTCCCTAAATCACAAGTCAATTTAAATGAATTCAAACCCCAAATTGACTTTATAGTTTAAAATGTAACGTTTCCACCATTTATCCTTTTATTTGTAATATATAACACTAAATTAACTAAGAAAAAACTTTAAATTACTTTTATCACAAATCTATTTATTGGTCCAATTTAGTTGCGGCTGTGTAAGGTACCTCCATCATTATAAAGTAAATATCTTTTAAGTACATGTTCCTCTTCTGCTCTACTATCTGCATTCATTGTCAAACCTCCTTACAAGTGTTTTTGGCCCTAAACAAAATCATATGCACATCTATGTTCTGCCAGAAAACTTAAAATATATATATATATTTACTAGGAAACACAGTATAAAAGAAAAATTAGTGGCATCAATTTTTATTCTATGTAAAATGTCTAGGAAAAACAGGGTTTCAATTTGGTGGAAAATACAGCACATTGAAAAAAAAACTGTTCTTATGAGAATCAAAATACTACCATTCCTCTCTGTCATATACAAAAATTAAATGGACCAAAAGACTTCAATATAGAACAACGTTTTAGACTATAAATAGAGCTGATTTTATAAATAAAAGGTTTATATTAGCAAAAATACAAACTAACCAGGAGCCCAAAGATCTGAAGGCTGCCAACTGGAAAACATTGGTTTCTTTTGAGCCATCTGGGAGAAAAGATCATCTCCTGGCTCATCAAACATATCCCCTGAAAAGAATAATTCTAAATTAGATTGAACATAAATGATTTTACATGGAGGAACATGTTTTACAGTGTGCCACGGCAGTTAGGCTAGGTTAGTTTATGATAAACAATAACTAGGGGTGGTTGAGATTGGATTTTGTAGACGGGACAGGATTTTTATTCCTCCCAAATTATGAAACTAGAAACTCAATGTTTACAAATCTCTACATCAAATATACAAAAACATTTAACCAATTATTAGCCAGTGAAAAACCATCAATATACAACAAAGTAAATATATAATTGAATCAAATCACACGAAAAATCATTTCTTTAAAAAGGATTTTGGTGATTTTATAAATGTATTCAATATTAAATTACCCATAAAAGTCAAATAAATCTTCATATAGTAAAATAATTAAAAACTTTAAAATAATTAATTTTAGAGTTGCATCCGTCCCGATTCTCAGTTTGATCGGTTTTGGAGAAAAAATGGAAACCGAGAACTGATCAATAATTTTCGGTTTCCGTTCCATTATATCCAACCGGATAGTGCCACATCGACCATAATTGACGATCGCACCGCTTAATTTTAGCCATAACTAACAATTGCACTGCTTAATTTGGCAGTAAATTACATTCGCAAAGCACTAAATAACTAAAATATGACCAGTTCACCTAATATTGGCAGAAAATAATGATCGAATTGTGTAATATCAATCGCAAATGATAATCTTGGCAGTCAATTTTAATTGCACCGCCTCATCTCGGCAGTAAATTACGATCACACTGAGTAATCTCGGCTGTAAATGATGATCGCACTGCAATCGGCTGTAACAGACGACTGCATCCATCATCACTGTTTCGGAAAATAATCCTGTTTCAAAAATGGGCTAATGACGAAGTAAATTAAATCCCACCCAAAAAACAGGGTTATTTTTTCCCTCTAAATTTTGGGTCTTGTCCATTGCTAATAAATACAGTCAATCGTAGTGATGACCCAAAGCGCAGCTAAAACTTAATCAACCACCAGACCTTAATCAAGTGGGAGGCGATTGGTGGCCGGAAGAATGATTGATGATAAAGATTATTTGATTGATTGATTAATGGAAGCGGAACAAGCAGATCTCTAGCAACGCAAGTATGATTGACATCATTATGGTAAACTAACCTAACCTAACTGTCACTGCAGTTATGTTAAAATAGTACTTAAAGTTATTGAATGGATTTTTTTTATTGCAACATAGTAGGCTATTCAAATAAATATAATGTAAATATATTTTTACTTCAGAGTAACACTTTCATAAAACAAGATTAACCTTACCTTGATAATATTACTAATATTATCAGCCATTTCAACAAGTATGCACAAACAGGATGTCTAAGCACATGGTAACATATATGGAAACTATACTGAAGTAATGTGAGCTCGTCATTTTTGTACTAAACAAACTTCTGATACAATATATAAATTTAAAAAAAGTAATCTTATATTTTTTAGCAGTACAATTTAAGAGTGATAATGATATAAATTATCAATACCATGACACTGTTCATAAATAAACTATCTGAATCATTTGCAAGCATCTGAGTTTGAAAAGACAGTTTTATCTTTTAGAGATAAAATATATTACTGGTCAGCAATAGGATTATACACTACACTCTAAGCTCTGTGACATTTCTGAAAATTACTTCATATCTCAAGTATGTTATATGATTTCATTACAGATTTGAGCTGAGTTGTATAATAATGCTGATGTTTATTGTTTTAAGATGCATTTTTTATTTATTAAATAACAATTACAGTCCTAATTGATTTGAACTGCATTGCTTCACCTAATATAATATAATATAATATAATACAAACCAGAAAGTTATCTTTATTAGTCAAACTTTGTGGCACAACTGATTTATACTTACAAGAAAGTTGTTCTGATCTCAAGTTTTGGTTATTGAATAAGGTTCAAATAATGACTTCATAAATGAAAGGTATATTTTAGTTTTTTGAGTTCACTGTTTAAATGTAGCGAACTCCTAAAGCTTTGAATTTTAAATTACATCATACAGTGAATCATACCTGAAGGTAGCGAAGGAGCGTTGGAGTTTGCTTGGACGTTTTCTAAACCCGGAAGTCTTAAATTGCGCTGAAACATGTTTCCAAAAATGAAAACTTGTAACTACTAATAATTGAACTGAATAATTTTTTACGACATCAATTCATATTGTAACATTTTTAAAGCTAAAGTAATCTTTTGTCGTACAGGATATGCAAACATTGACCAATACAAATATCACACCTGTCTTTATTAAATTATAGCCTTTTTCATAGATTTCCTAGTAATTAAGTACAATGTAAAAAATGGCAGCAACTAAGTGTGTCACACAATTATTCGACAGGCAGTGTTGACAGACCAGAATTTTCAAGCCATGAACAGTTTACTAAACTGCAGTTGTTACCATCTTTCTCATGCTCTATGAGATGCTTTTGTTCTAGTTCTTACTTGTAATTTTTGTTTTGTACCCCTAATGACATTATTTGCATTAACGGGTTCAAAAACTTCTTATACTTTGCGAATGATTCTATTACACAATGAAAATAGGGCTTACCCTATCCGTAATCAATCCTCTGTTTCAATAGATCAAGGATATTTTCAGAAATATTCACCTGTTTTTTCATGAATAACTACTTTTGTTGTGGACCTACACACACACTTACAGGGTCAAAGATGTTGTTGTTGTGTAACTACACACACTTAGAGGGTCAAAGATGTTGTTGTTGTGTACCAACAAACACTTACAGGGTCAAAGATGATGTTGTTGTGTACCAACACAAACTTACTGGGTCACAGATGTTGTTGTTGTGTACCTACACACACTTACAGGGTCAAAGATGATGTTGTTGTGTACCAACACAAACTTACTGGGTCACAGATGTTGTTGTTGTGTACCAAAACACACTTACTGGGTCAAAGATGTTGTTTGTGTACCTACACTTACTTACAGGGTCAAAGATGTTGTTGTGTACCTACACACACTTACAGGGTCAAAGATGTTGTTGTGTACCTACACTTACTTACAGGGTCAAAGATGTTGTTGTTGTGTACCAAAACACACTTACTGGGTCAAAGATGTTGTTGTGTACCTACACACACTAACAGGGTCAAAGATATTGTTGTTGTGTACCAACACACACTTACAGGGTCAAAGATGTTGTTGTGTACCTACACTTACTTACAGGGTCAAAGATGATGTTGTGTACCAAAACACACTTACTGGGTCAAAGATGTTGTTGTGAACCAAAAAACACTTACAGGGTCAAAGATGTTGTTTGTGTACCTACACTTACTTACAGGGTCAAAGATGTTGTTGTGTACCTACACACACTTACAGGGTCAAAGATATTGTGGTTGTGTACCAAAACAAACTTACTGGGTCAAAGATGTTGTTGTGTACCAAAACACACTTACTGGGTCAAAGATGTTGTTGTGTACCAAAACACACTTACTGGGTCAAAGATGTTGTTGTGTACCTACACACACTTACAGGGTCAAAGATATTGTTGTTGTGTACCAAAACACACTTACTGGGTCAAAGATGTTGTTTGTGTACCTACACTTACTTACAGGGTCAAAGATGTTGTTGTGTACCTACACTTACTTACAGGGTCAAAGATGTTGTTGTGTACCTACACACACTTACAGGGTCAAAGATATTGTTGTTGTGTACCAAAACACACTTACTGGGTCAAAGATGTTGTTGTGTACCTACACACACTTACAGGGTCAAAGATATTGTTGTTGTGTACCAACACACACTTACAGGGTCAAAGATGTTGTTGTTTTGTTTTTGGGAGAGGACGTGTTGAGTCTTGGTTTGGTCACTTTCAATGTCAGAGTCCTCACTATCTCCCACACTTTCACTTTCATTGGCCTGAAATTAAACATGAAAAATTAACAATCAGCCTGAATAATACACCTCAAAGAAGCCTTAATAATTCTGAAACATTCATCAAATCCAAAAGATTTTAAAACCAGGTTTACATAAATTTTCCGTCCAAACAGTTCAAAACTGTTGTGTTGTTTTGAACTGTTTGGACGGAAAAGGTATGTAAACCTGGTTTTAAATTCTAAACAACAGTTCAGGAGGCATTTTCAAAATGATTAAAGATGAAGTAAAATCTTATATATTATATCTCTAGCCTGTTTTTCTGCCAGTCCGCGAGATCTTCCTTATTCCTTTATCAAATTCCATGATTTACCCCTCATTTTAAAGCTTATTGTGCCAGCTAATGACGAAAAATAGACCCACGGTCTATTGTGTAATAATGTACCGCTTCTCGAAAATTTGAATAATATGGAAGATAAATAAAGGTAATAGTTTGTTTTGACAGGAGCGAAAATGCAAACAAAAGAACATCTGATCAGCTGACAAGATATGGTTCGCAGAGCGAAATTCTGCAGGGTCGACTAGTCATTTATAATTCATATTAAAAATGTTGTTAAATTAATATAACCTTAAGACTGAGACCTAGCTATGTCCAGTCCAAATCCTGCCTCAAGGACTAAAGATCCAGTTCTAGCATTGAAGTAAGTATCAAACCTAGTCAGCAAGAGGGAGAATGCCTACACTAATCCTCTGACCTCTACAACTGTGAGGAATATTAAACACAAGTTAATTACATTGGGAGGCAATTATTTGTAGTTGCACATACACACATTTACACAAACATTATTTTAGTTGTTATTATTAGGACATTTGCTAAACCAAACAGATTTTGCGGTATGTAATTTATTATAGACTTTTGTCCTATTTGACTTCATTGTCTAACAAATTTTAAAACTTGTGTCTGGCTTTTATTTAACTAAGGTTATTTAACCGACTGAAAATAAATTTATGAATAGCTGAATTATTGAATAAAAATGACCGATGACTAATAATTAATTATAATCGCTTACTTTATCACTAGCGCTTACGAAGTCGTCCGTTTCCTCATCACTGGGTGCATCTCGTAGTCCCAGAGTATCGTCCGTGCGGAACTCAGCGGAGCCGATTAAGTGCGGAAGTCTCCTATCCTTGTATCTGTTAACTGGCTTCAGTATCACTCCACTGGAACAAACATTTCAAACTGATTTTTTCATTCGGAAGCTACAAACAAATTATTGTTTCATCTGATGACACTGTGGTGGTACATCACTACAGTATCATCTGATGACACTGTGGTGGTACATCACTACAGTATCATCTGATGACACTGTGGTGGTACATCACTACAGCATCATCTGATGACACTGTGGTGGTACATCACTACAGCATCAACTGATGACACTGTGGTGGTACATCACTACAGCATCATCTGATGACACTGTGGTGGTACATCACTACAGCATCATCTGATGACACTGTGGTGGTACATCACTACAGCATCATCTGATGACACTGTGGTGGGACATCACTACAGTAAAATGTTGAGTGTGAAATACATAGATTAAGGTTTGCTTGAGAAAAATACTTAAATATGTCAATTTTCTTTAAACATTGTATATTAGGAGTTTGCCTTCCCGAAGTTCAGAGGGATCAATGATTCACTCAAACATGATCTGGAAAATGTCAGAGCACATAAGTGAGTGCTTATAGCGCTTCAGCAACTAATTTTGTAAACATTATCGCATAAACTTCTTGAGTTCAAAAATAATCTTAAACCACTTATTCCCTACTGGTTAGCACTACTCTTTATTCTGTCCATTTACAATTCGGACTTACTGGATTCCACACAAACTTCTACTTTTCTTTGAGAAATTGATCGTTGCAGTATTTTGAGTAGGCTCAGGATAAGTATGAGGTGCCTTTTACTTCCAGTTATTAAGTTAAAAGAGGCTTTAAGAGAGTATACAAAATACTCGAGTCAGCCCCAACTTATCCATGTTGCTGAATCTCCCCATCAGAGAGAGATTGTTTCAGAAATCTTTATTGACCAGAGATCATATTACATGAAATAGGATTTGTCACTTATAAAGCTAACAACATTAACCATAGCAGTGGCCAAATGGTGAAGTGGGAAATGGCCAAGTAGATTTGGCGATTTTGTAGAACTTTTTTTGAAAATTCGTATAAATTCAACCGTAGAAGTAAACCTAGCCACTTTTGAAATTTCTTTTTTGAAATTTCAAAAGCAGCCTCGGTGAAATTTGTTCTACAGATTTGTTATGGAAAATTCATTAAAAACATTTTGTAGACAATCTAATTCCCTACATAGAAATATATAACATGTTGGGGAAAGACATTTTTTTTGTAAGTTTTAGGGGCGTAATATAATAATAAAAGGAAACCCAAAAAATGTGTAAACTGTACAGAGTTAGCTTGTGATGTAAATAAGTAATGTAATATATCTAATAATGATATATATATATGTATATATATATATATATATATATATATATATATATATATATATATATTTGTAGAGCTAATGAAGTAAGGAATCTAAAAAAGTCATAAATTTGATGGTAACAAATTATTATCACTTATAAATAAATGTATATAAAAGAATGTTTTGCTATTTTTGCGTATTTGGAAAAATATTTTTCACAGTATTTAGTATATAACTCTTTTACCAAATATTTTACCCCCAAACCAGTATAATCATGTTGTATTACATTCAATTACCTATATACAAATTTAGAACTCCCAGGGAACATTATTGTTTTTATATGTGTTATGTAGCAATAAACAAATAGTCGCGGAATTGGCAAATTTGTGAAAAGTAGGCTAGTATTTTGCATTGGGATCCTTGTAATTTGTATAAACATAAAGAATGTCATATTGTATATATTTAACATTACTACAGGTATTTATAAATAATAAAATGTATATATGTACATATACATAGGGTTGTGGCATATTATAATACACGAGATACCGTGCTTGCAGTCACTTAGTCACTAGGCCTATGAAGGAGTAAACACAACACTTTATAAACACTATTTATCACATTTCAGTAATATTTATGCATACTATAATGCACAAAGATTACTGTTATATAAACACAAACACTTCACTAACACTAAAACTCCGGAATACTAACGAATTAGGTAATAACTCACGGATAAAAAATAGCGCACTCGTAAGAAGTAAAATACAACATGGCCAGTGAAAACAGAGTAAACCGACTGAAGACCAAGTATGACGTAATTTTTCTCTGCAAATAGATCTCAGGCTACAAGCAGTGTTGCAAACATCAAAACTACATTCCTTCCTCTACAAAATGACATATTATTTGACTAGTAACTATAAGTTACACTGCATGTAAATCAGATTTTCCTGACAATCCGATTCGGATAGCTGGCCATTCGTTACAGAGACCAAAAAACACCTGTTTAAAAAAAATCATATTATCTGTCCAATAATTATTTTGTTCAAAAAATCAATACCAAACTATAGTACAACTGTTTAACAGTGCATTGGTACCAACCGCAACTTCCCGCGACAAAAATTACCCGAGCTGGGTAATTTAAAAAATATAGTGTTTTTCCATTGTCTGAGCGTCGGCTGCAGAAATCGTGTCGCGCCAAAAATTCATTTATTTTATAATCGTCGTGACATTGTTATACAGCTGCTACACGGTTCATTTATGTAATAAAATGAAAGTTCAGAATATGATCTTTAAAATGATATATATACTGTCCACTTTATAGTTGATTATTTGTGGTTTTATAACATTACAACATTTTCGGTCCCCGACTATCCGATTCGGATCGTGGCCACTTTAAGGCGACAAAGCCGACAGTCCGAATTGGACAGTCGGCCACAGCTAGGGTTAACCCTTTGCGATCGGAAGGCCAGCAGGAGTGGCCACAACGCAGTCGGCAGCCAGTCGGAATCCTTTCCGTACTAACTTGATTCCTACGGTCGGACGGCCAGCTGTACTGGCCAAGTCCCACTCCGCGTCACCTCGGCATTTATCATGGCGGCTCGCTCCCCGCAGCTCGGAATTATTTTCACTGAAAACCTTCAATGTTAGCATAGGGGATTTAAATTTTAATAAAACGTCTCTCAATTCGTCTGATCTTTAACGATCGTCCATTATTACTTAGTTAAATATATGGGGGAAAATAACATAACCCCATTCTTACTAATAAATGTTTATACGGGATGAAACAATTTTATTGTAGGCCTAATTATGATATAAGTGTAGGCCCATACATAAACGTACAAGTGTTCTTATAATCATGTACATTAAAACTTTAAACTCAATTAAAACTACAAATAAACACAAATCTCTCGAGAAAATCACCAAAACGCAGTTAAAATCACATAAAACTGAACCAAAACAATGATGATTATGACAGCACTTGTGCCAGAACAACAGGTGTTTATTTTAGTTGTTTCCACCACAATTCTTACGATATAATGTTGCAAGCATCCCTGAGGAATAGCGGCAAATATTCATTCCGATCGCAAAGGGTTCAACTGAACAAATCATATACATAAAAATAAAAGGCCTATAAATAATGAATGAACATATTTAAAATATGTAACACCACCCAAAAATGCTTGGGAAAGTTTTGAAGAGCAAAATAATATCTTGGGTTGACCTCCTCAATCCAACTTTCCAGTTAAGAGATACTTTCCAGACTATGGAAAAACACTATATTTTTGAAATTACCCAGCTCGGGTAATTTTTGTCGCGGGAAGATGCGGTTGGTACCAATGCACTGCTAAACAGTTGTACTATAATTTGTTATTGATTTTTTGAACGAAATAATTATTGGACGGATAAATTTTTAGAAAACAGGTGTTTTTTGGTCTCTGTAACGAATGGCCAGCTATCCAAATCGGATTGTCAGGAAAATCGGATTTACATGCAGAGTAACTTATAGTTACTAGTCAAATAATATGTCATTTTGTAGAGGAAGGAATGTAGTTTTGATGTTTGCAACGCTGCTTGTAACCTGAGATCTGTCTGCAGAGAAGAATTACGTCATACTTGGTCTTCAGTCTGAGGTTAAGAGGTGCGAATCTTCCTCAGAAGAATGACCGATGAGCAGATAATACGGGGTGAAGCTGTGATAAGAAAATATTAAAGTTTAATTAAGCTAATTGCCTTTTTACTGCCGATAGTTGTACAAACTGAACCATTCGTTACTCAAACATAATCAAATCCAGCTTAAGCCTTCATCGGGCGTACAGTTTGTAAATAAAACTAAATAACAAATAAATCATGACTAAAATTATTGTTTGTAGGACTTTTTGAACTTATTATCTGAATTCTCTGATTGGGCCTGATGATGACTGGTGTGACTGGTTGAAATCGATCGCCTTGTACCATCTTTTTGTATATTTAACATCTTGTATGTAATTATAGTATAAGTGTAAATATATTATTTAGTGTTGTGAGACGGTTTATTTATCCTGTTAATTGTAACAAGACGTATTATGCTACTCAAGAAGTTATTTATTTACATTGGAAATTCGCTGAGTACACACATTCTTGTATGGGTAAAAACTTGTCCGGTTTATTACTCGAGTCAACATGAGTGAAAAAATGCTCCTTTTGCACTTATCATGCAGAAATGGATGAATCCAATATTTAAACTTTAGGTGACGTTCCCGTGAATGTATGGTGTCAACACATACGCCAACATACACTAGGAACACGTACGCCAACATACACTAGGAACACGTACGCCAACATACACTAGGAACACGTACGCCAACATACACTAGGAACACGTACGCCAACATACACTAGGAACACGTACGCCAACATACACTAGGAACACGTACGCCAACATACACTAGGAACACGTACGCCAACATACACTAGGAACACGTACGCCAACATACACTAGGAACACGTACGCCAACATACACTAGGAACACGTACGCCAACATACACTAGGAACACGTACGCCAACATACACTAGGAACACGTACGCCAACATACACTAGGAACACGTACGCCAACATACACTAGGAACACGTACGCCAACATACACTAGGAACACGTACGCCAACATACACTAGGAACACGTACGCCAACATACACTAGGAACACGTACGCCAACATACACTAGGAACACGTACGCCAACATACACTAGGAACACGTACGACAACATACACTAGGAACACGTACGCCAACATACACTAGGAACACATACGCCAACATAAACTAGGAACACATACGCCAACATACACTAGGAACACATACGCCAACATACACTAGGAACACATACACCAACATACACTAAGAACACATACGCCAACATACACTAGGAACACATACGCCAACATACACTAGGAACACATACGCCAACATACACTAGGAACACATACGCCAACATACACTAGGAACACATACACCAACATACACTTCTTCAACATCCATACCTCCAGTGACAGTGCTGGTGGCTCAATTCCAGCCACTTTGCAAAGTAAATTTTAGATATCAAAGATTTCACCATGACTTCTCCCCACAGCGGAATATGCAGGTTTAATTAATCGAGGAGGCAGTATCTCGAGTGAGGATTAAACCCTAGGGTTTCATTGTTTCTTATAAATCAAATATTCAGGCGTTCCTGGACTTTTTAACACCCAGTACAATTATTTTTGGGAATTATATAACTAATGTCGTATAAGCCTATGACTACCTGTGAGGCGAGCTATCGTCTTCATCTGAATCACTGGCAGGAACCTCAACAACTTCAAACTTGGAGTCTAAAACCTGAATGCCATTCTGGATGGCTTCCTTCAACCTTTGGATCACCACAGTTTCGTTGTCTTCTGTCTGAATGTCCTGCAACAACCGTGTGATGGTCAAAATTGATAAATATTATAGTTAAACTTATGATAAATTGCTAATACCCCCATAGCAGAAAACCTGCGTACTTAGTGAATTTCCAATGCATATATATGTATTTTAATACCACATAAAGCCACATACCAAGTTTCATCAATATACATTTATAAATAAACGATTTATGACATTTTAATTATTCTCCATAAGAATAACATGGGGCTGAGTATGCAGGTTTGCTGAAACAGGGAACACAAAAATGGGTTTTTACGGCAACTATCAGCAAAAAAAAAATAGTTTTTGGTGTAAATATCAATAGAACTCAATAACAGGAAGCAATATAACAAATTTCGTCAGGTTAAGTTAATATTAAGCGAGATATACAATTTTTCTTATTCTCCATAAGAATAACATTGGACAACGTACTGTGTTTAGCACTTTCAATATCTCTGTAACCAATTGACGTAGAGCAATGATCAAAAAAAGAAACTGTTTGTTTTTTAAGCTGAATTCAATGGGGAAAAATAAAATCTGAATAACTAAAATATAATATGTAAAAACTCAAAACTCTTTTTTGGGGTACAAAACCCCCCAAAATACCCCTTTGGATGGAGCGATCTGGCTGGTTTTCGAACTTAAGGTCATAAATGTTGCTTTACATGTTTGTACCAAATTTCATCAAAATCGGACCATTTTTATGAGAGTTAGCACACCCATGAACATATATATATATATATATATATATACAGTTTTGAACGGATGGTGTTTTCAGTATCTGGGGACCTCAAAACGAAAAGTTATCATGGTCCCGGGCCTAGGTCTTTACCATGCTGACTACGGTAATAGCTTCTTCCCTATAGGGGAAATTCGCTAAAAAGAAGTGTCATCAGTGATAACACTGCGTGACTATTGGGAAAGATGCAATGTGCAGGTTAGTGGGAGGTCTTCAGACAGTGAAAGGTTTACAGAGGGGTAGAAAGGGTCAAAGGCATTTCCGTCCGCCCTTTTCTAATATGAGATTTTCTATCTCTCTGGAGGCCTGCACGGAACTTACAATGTACAGTACAAGCTCGCTAATCCAGCACGCTAATCTCTAATCTCAGCTAATCCACTCCTTTGGTGTTTTAAGGGATAAAATTAAATAACTAAATTCTATTGGAAATTTGATGAGTACGCCCTTTATGATTGTCTCAACCTAAGAAACAAATGCACAAAGGGATATGATTCCTCATATAAAAATAAAGAACAAAGTTCATATTAAGGTATGTCCTAAAACGCTTAATTTTCCTTCTATCTGTCTGTATGTGTTTTTTACTTAATACTTTATATCTTAGAAACATGTGAAGATAACAAATCAAACATGGTACATGTATTACATATAAGACTCATTTTGGTATGGATTATAAAGTTTCTACTTTGTACCATTTCAAAAAGGCGACCATTTTTGTTTTACAAAGCTAAATATCTTACAAACCAAAATATTTAGGGAAAAACTGTATGAATTGAAAAAAGTGTTTAATTTTGTCCTAAAAATAATTATATGAAAATTGTAACAATAGGATTATAAATAACTGAGAAATTGTGATTAGTATTGTTACATTAGTTATTGTAACATCCTACTGTTACAATCTTCATATCATGATCAAATTCAAATCTTGGTCCTAGTCTTTTAAATTTAATGATAATGATATTGTAAATGTTATTTCTCACTCAAATATTCTGCTTTACACTGATGATTTAAAGTTATTTAGGAACATTAACAATGTTATTGATGGCATTAATTTGCAAAATGATTTGAACAGCTTGGTTGACTGGTGTTTAAAAATTGTCATTTCATATAATTTATTTGAACGTCACATAACATTTGATGGGTACAGGAACATTCCTGCTCAAACAGGGGACTAGTCATGTCTTACAGAGAGTAAACATAAGTAAAATGCAATACAAGTAATATTAAAACCTAATTCAAGATAAGGTTAATATACGTTGATATTTTCATTTAAAAACTCAAAAATGAATAATAGGCTCTTTTTATGAGGTAGGAAACAGAATCAGAATCAGAACATCCTTTATTCGTTTTGTACATTTCATACATGAATAGTGTCACTTAAGTTAATACTACAATCTAAACATTTAAAACATTTTTTACTAGCTGAAAAAATCATTTACCTTATAGCATCATTTATTACATAAAAACTTGAATAAACCTTTTTTAAATAACTGCAGTGAATTCGCACGCTTTATAGAGTCGGGCAGGCAATTATATAATTTAATTCCAGAATAATATGGTGAGAATTCATAACCAGAAGATTTATGTCTTGTATATGCAAGACTACCCTTGTGTCTTGTGTTATAATTGTGGTAGTCTGAATTAATTGAAAAAATTGAAATATTTTGTTTGATAAATATAATTAAATTACAAATGTAAATAATGGTAAATGTAAGGATATTACTACTTTTGAAAGTATTTTGACATGAATCCCTTGTTTTGAGACCATAATATATTATCCACATGATTTGTTTTTGCAATTTAAAAACTTTGTTCCTCTTATCAGAATTACCCCAACAAATTATGCCGTAGTGAAGAATAGGATAGACAAATCCATAGTAAACCATCATGAGAGTGGCAACGTCAACTGATTTAGATAAAATAAGAATTACAAAATGAGCTCTATTCAATTTTTTAACAACTTCTGTAATGTGAATTCTCCAGGTTAATTTATCAATTGTTCAATTGTTACTGGATCAATTGTTACTCCCAGAAATTTTGTAAGATCAGTACAGTTACACGGCAGATTAGTATTTTGGTTGCATGATGAATGTGGATTCTGGTAATTTTTTTGGAAGTTTACAAAAACGGACTTGTCTTGATTTAACAACAAAAGCCCACTGACCTCAAACCATCTTTCCAGCTTATGAGAATCATGTTCTATTGGCTCTACGTTAGGTCTTAAATAATTTAGAAAAATGTTTAAGCTCCAGGCCTTTCCAGTCATTTGGAATTTTGTTAAAAGTCCTCATCTCCATATAGAACGTACTTTTTTTCTAATTGTTTTGTTCGATGTAAAAGATACTGCAGGATTTTATTTTTATTTCTAGTATTATTTTTATGGCCAAAATAAGTTTACATTTAATATTAATAAGTGTAGTGTAATGACTTTTACGAGGCAAAAATTTCCTTTGAAGTAGCAATATTCAATACAAAATATAGAGTAAAAAAGAGTTTTTGAAGTAACGGATTTAGATTTGACTTTGGATTTAGCTCTTAGATACAATTTTCATATTGTTCGCATGGTAAAGCATATAGGAATTTGGGTTTTGTTATTAGACAGGCTGGCAAGTTCAGTTCTTTAGATATCCTTGTTATATTGTTTAATTGTTTTGTCAGATCTAACTTGGAATATGCGAGAATTGTTTGGAATCCTTCATCTATACAGAATAAAAAATTAGTTGAGAGTTGTCAAAAACGTTTTGTTAGATTTTTGCATTTCAAACGCTGTGATCAAGAAGAAAATGTTCCCTATTAGTGATTTTGCATAAAATATTAAACAAGTTCGCACGCAGCACGCTGACATGAGGGAAGTGAATTTCCTCATTAAAACCTTTAGAAAAATATAAAAAAGTGTTTAAAACAACACTGGTAACATTTTTTTGAAAAATTGAAAATGTTATTTTTTGGCTGTTCTGATGCTCGGTTATATTTAAATTCACTATTAGGATGGCAATGGTGTTCATTATAAGGTGAGGAGGAGGCATAGTCAGGATAACAATTTGGTATAGGGGTATTGGGGGTGATAAAACTACATCAAGATATAAAAAACAACCTTTTTCGGTGTAAAATCCCCATTAGACAACATACTGTCTTAAGACAATTAACATTTTTTTTAATAACTCGGTAGATACTTGCACTAGAATGATGAAAGATGGCTTAAAAGTTTTGCCTCATTAGTCTCCATCTTTTCACATAGTTTTACATATGGGGCTTTTCTGACCCTTTTTGGGCCCAAAAAGTCAAAATTATAAAACTTAAAATCCCCAAAAAAGGGGGTTAGAGTTTTCCGATTGTTTTGCCCAACGAACTTATCCAACTGATTATAGAAAGGAATGTCCCTACCAAATTTGAAGTAAATCGGACAAAAATTGCGACCGCTAGAGTGGGAACACACACACACATATATAGTTGTTAGCGACCCCCCAAAACATGTTCAGGGGGTTACGTTAGGAACTTCTATGGTGGTTCCGGGCTTAAGATTCACCGTGCGGGTCATGCTAATCGTTCACTTTTCCATAGGAAATTTACTAATTACAGTATGAGGTTGACAGCTCCTATTTACTTTCACAAATAAATATTTATATACCTCCATTTCATAATCGTCTCCAACACTTATTTTATATCCCGTACAGCAGAACAGCAGCACACGCGGCCTCACCAGTCAACACAATGCTCAGGTTGTATAACTCACTACCAAACACCATCGATGATTCAATGACAGTCCTCAGTCTTACCACAAGTCTCGATGCCATTTCCCTCAATAGTTAGGCTATAAGTTTCTCTTATCTCTTCTCTATTGTTCTTCTCTTGGCTCTATTGTTACCTTCTCTTAAAATCTATCTCTTAAAACCAGTTTTGGGACTGTTTGTAATATGCCTTCATTTTTCAGATTTTGTCTCAAAACATAAACTAAAACCTTTGTTTGAAAGATAATTTAGTTTTAAATTTATTATAATCCTCCTCTTTTTTATTTTGTTATGGAATTTTTTCAGTCAGTTTTTCCTGAGTATGTTGTTTTTCTTGAACAATTCCAAACGATGATGCTTAAAAATAAAATATTTGTTCTATCTAGTTTGTACTTATGATTACTTAACTTAGTTTAGATTTACTTGACTTATTATATTTAAAAACATAATTGTATCTAAGTAAAGTCCATACGTTGTAAGCTTATTTATTTCTTTGCAACTATTCTTATATGATTCATCAAACTCAGTTTGGCAAACTCAGGCTTTAATATAGTTGCCTTTTTAAAACTTTTAAATTGCTGTCGCAAAATCAACAGACCCAACAACTTTATTTTGTCCCTAATTTCAATACTTTTGTTGTTAACTTCAATATATTATGTGTACGACATCAAAGTGTTTACCTGAGGCGAAGTTGGTGCAACAGGAGAGGTAACATCATCATCATCATAGACCCGGTTCTCTACAAACTGTGTATCCGACAATGCCCAAAACCGATTGCCGATGTTGCGTACTTCTACACAAGTCGTAGCCACATCCGACTCTAAACTGTCAAGAGCTTTCAGTGTACTATGTGTCTCACTCAGTATGTTCTGAAACATGGGATAAGGTGGGCAGATAAGAAACCAGTTCCTTATTAACATATTAACTTTGTTTTTATTTTAAATATTGAGTATATTAGGCATGGTTGAATTCGGGTGAGCTCAGTATAGCTCATCATCATTGTTGCGGATTAGGAAACCCCAGGATAGCTGCTAGTCACATCTTCCACAAGCGGCAATATTGCGCAGGTTACTGGAAAGATAGGATATAGCAGGAAAGGAAAGGTGGGATGGGACGGCAGCCAAATCGACCCTTCAGAGGGCCAACTCCCGTGCCCCTGTGACAGCTGGGATGAGGCTCTCAAACAGGGGACCCACATTGTGCCCTCCAACTGGTCAACTCAACTGACAGGGTATCCATGTACAACAGCCAGGGACCATTCATTCTCAGGTTGGCAAGTGGGGACCAAACCCGGAGATTCTGTCCCTAGCCGCTGCAAATGGAGGGACCAAAGGGGAAAGGGAAGTTTGTCAAAATGGACAGCCAAAAGACTTACCATATGTAATGACAACTTCATTTGCTGTACCCAATGTCAGCCTCAACACTGGTATAGACCAGTTTTAAGGTAGTCCTGGGACCTCAGTATAGCTGGAAGACATGTAGGAATATTGTGCAGGTCTCTGGAAATATGGGAAATGCAAGTATTGGAAAGATAGGGCAGATAATCCAGTCTTTACAAGAGAATAGATTCTTGTTCTTCTGAGTAGGTCATCCCTCAATATCATGGCAGGGCGCTCTCCCTCAACTAAGCCTCTTGACTGGTATCCGAGCTTAGCCACCAAGGCCTACGATTTGAAGAGCGAAACAACGAACTAAAGGAAAACTTGTCGCTTTGGATGGATGAAGCACTTACAAATTCAGTTATAGTTGTTTTATGTTATAACCAATAAACAACTAGGCCTACTTGATTAGCATGGTACATTTTGTTATAAATATCGGAATGTAATTTTAAAAATGTCTTTGGATGTCATTCTCTTATTGCACGTGATGATGACCAATTTCAGCTTAAAAACTGTTATCTTGTATCATCTTGTACTTGTATTTATCTTGTTTATAAGTGTAAATATATTTTGAAGTGTTATAAGACGTCGTTCAATTACATCCCATTGCGCCCTAATTCGACATCCAACCTAGTATTACCACATGAAAAACAGAAGTAAGGAGATGAAACAAACTCCATTGAGGTGAAAAAAACTGAAAACTTCAGGATCAAAATAAAAATTTGATCACTAAAAACAAGTGAAGTAGGATAGGGACAGGAAATAAAAACTGAGTAAGATATTTTATATATAGTAAAACTATAGAAGTCAGAATTAATTTGGGAGTCTAGACCATTGTGACTACATATTATAACTGTGAATACATAGTGTTTTTGATAGTCTTTCCTAAAGCTTCATGTGTACTTTTTAACCCTTCACAGGTGGCAACCACCTAAATTAAGTTTTTCATAAGTATAGATAACAAAAATTGTCTTCCCCAATTTTATTATTTTGTTGTATAAAACCCATTATAGAGCTGGTTTAGTGTAGTCCCCATGATCAATAAGGGGTTCATGATCTTGGAGGTTAAAAACACAAAATACCTGCAAAGAAAGAACAGCTCATCTGTAATTGTAAACTATTGTAACATCTATCAACATACCGTATCTATATCATATCTAATACCTACTTTAACAGAGCGTTGCTCAAGTGAAAACCCACGCCGTCCGTAAGACCAGTCTTGATCTTAACATTGGGCTTATGGACAGTCTGGTTTTTAGCGAATTTCCCCTATAGGGAAGAAGCTATTACCGTAGTCGGCATGGTAAGACCTAGGCCCGGGACCATGATAACTTTTCGTTTTGAGGTCCCCAGACCCCAAAAACACCATTCGTTCGAAACTGTATATATATATATATATAAAAATATCTATTTATATATATATATATATATATATATATATGTATGTGTCCGTGGGTGCGATAACTCTCGTAAAAAAGGTCCGATTTTGATGAAATTTGGTACAAACGTGTAAAGCAGCATTTATGACTTAAAGTTCGAAAACCAGATGGATCGGGCTATCCGAAGGGGTATTTTGGGGGGGTTTTGTACTCCAAAAATGGGTTTTTTGAGTTTTTTACATACAATTTTTGATAAAGTAAAATTTTATTGTTTCCCATTGGAATCAGCTTAAAAAGACGCACAATTTGATGTTTTAATCATTGCTCTACGTCAATTGGTTACTGAGATATTGAAAGTGCTAAACACAGTACGTTGTCCAATGTTATTCTTATGGAGGATAAGAAAAATTGTATATCTCGCTTATTTATCAACTTATCCTGACGAAACTTTTTATATTGCTTCATTTCATTGTGGTCTATTGATATTTGCACAAAAACCTATTTTTTTGGCCGGTAGTTCCTGTAGCAGCAAACCTGCTTACTCAGCCCCATGTTATTCTTATGGAGAATAATTAACGTGTTATCTCTTTTAATTATGAACATAAATTAATAGAACTTGGTATGTGGCTTTACCTAGTTGAGTTATACTGATATTTGTATAAAAGCCCATTTTTAGTGTTCCTTATTTCAGCAAACCTGCATACTCAGCCGCCATGTTATTCTAATGGAGAATAATTAAAATGTAATAAATCGTTTATTTATGAATGTATATTGATGAAACTTGGTATGTGGCTTTATGTGGTATTAAGATAAATTAATAAGCATTGGAAATTCGCTGAGTATGCAGGTTTGCTGCTACGGGGGTATTTACTAGTGCAACCAGATATACATGCTAATACTGTGTCGGGAAACTTGTGAAAGGTGAACAGGGGTAGGCTGGAGGTGGAGGGTTGAATAATTTGCTCCGAAAGTCACACACACAAAAGATCAAAACAGCCAAAGTCAGCCAATTGATAGCATAAAAATCACATTTATAATTTAAGTGCAAATGTGGAAGACTGAAATTAACTAAGCCTAAGCTCTGTATCAACAATATAACAAGAAGAAAGAACCTATTTCTAACAAGACATATTTTATAAAGCTTGAAAAACATCTTGCTGATTTGCATAATCATCAAACAATGAACAAATGCCCACTTGCATATTTTGATGCAGGCTAGTAAAAAAAAAAACAGATAGAAATTGAGTGGATATACCCATCAACTACCTACAAAATCACCCTTATAAATAAAAACATTTGGGGAAACATCCGTTATTAACCCACGAAGGGTTAGCATTACAATTTGTTTATATTATTTAGTAATAGATTTATGCAACCAAATAGAAACAGCAGATAACTATCTAAAATACGCTATTGTTTCAATAATGCTTGATGTTAAAGTTATTATTTTTGAGAGTCGTTTTAGTTTTAAATTTTCAAGAAGTATGCCTTTTTATAACTATTTTATTATAGTTCTCCATTCAACTAGCACTATTGTTCTAACTACATTCACCTAGGCCCCTACCACTTTAATTAATTGCGCATCAACAACAAAACATTTGTGCCTACATTTTAATTCAAGTACGCTACCATGTAGAAGACGGAAACATTTGTTCTAACAAATGTTATATCCTTCTTATTGATTTTCAGAACATTTCATCTTTGTTGCTGTTATTGTCTTTCATACTTTTTTGAGCATGCTAAAGGAACAGTTGAGTCAATTTATAGAAATTCTAAAATAACAGCAACAACTGTTCAACCGAATTCAGCGAGTCTGCTCAAGTATCTTATTAAAATCATTCATACTTTAAAAGTATAACTCTTTAATACAAAATGTTTTCTTTGCAATCAAATAATTTTGGCATAGCAATGAATCAGACCATCAGACGACATTAACAAATAAAGCAACTATAGCCTAAATTACGTGGGGCAATATACATTTTTGTAAACACAAACCTGAGAGAATTGTTGCATGTACGAGAACAGGTGAATGTCTGAAGCCAAGCTCCAATCATTTCTGTGTTCTCTCATTTTCTCCGTGTCCCATTTCTCTCTTGTGGTGTCTCCCTAGGAAACATGCCCAAACAGAGTCATTACTGAAAATGTTAGGAAAAACACCTGAATTGTTTTTTCATTATTTAATAGTCCTCTTCTATTAAGTTTAATCCAAATGTAGCCAATGCAGCTTATAGCCACTGAAGTCTCTTTGCGTTTCCTGGTAACACAACTTTTGTCGCTAGAAAGGGACGGCATTGACAACACTGGAAATTTATTCTTACATCAAAACAAGTTGTCTGGCCCAATTATTTTCTGAGAACAAACCAAGTTGAATTCAGTAAAGATAAAATTAGTGATTTAAAACAAATTAACATCAAAATTCAAAATTATTGATAGAAGAATCAAATTTTTAATTAACAAAAAACAAATAGAATTGACAACAGTTTTTTCTGGGATTGATCCGATTCTTCATATAAAAAAAGAAAACTATTCATTCTTTAACAAGTTTGCTGCGACTGCCCCGAGGCGGGTCGTTTGCAAAATGCAGCCCGCCAATCGCTGGTCGGGGTCACATTTCTAAATCTTGGCTAACCAATGGCTGTAGCGCTCGAAGGCGCTGTACTACATTACTATATAGCTGAACATAGTTCTAAAAAGCGCCAACAGATAGCAGCACATGATAGGTCAATGTAGAGTCAGTAATGCCATTTTGAGGTATTTTATTAGCAAAAAAGGAGTTTTCCCCGTCCCGTCGTTGCGGGAATTGAGGGAAATTTTAGTGCCAACCTACACCACAAATGTCACATGGTTATATCTAAACTGCAAACAGCATATAGTCCGTTCTCGTCAAGTGCTGAGCTCACACTGAAGCAATGTTTGGCAGGGGAGCGCGCTACTAGTATTACAGTAGGCCGCTTGGCGGACTGGTGGCGAGGTACTATATTTATAGTAGCCCGCAGCCAACGTGTTATTGGGATTGCCAAAGCGTCAAAGACTGCAGGCCAATTACCCTGAAAGGTTTAGAAAAATGTAAAAAAAACAACAACTGATCATAAAAGTGGTGCCAGCTTAAAAAAAAAACAAAAGCAACAATTTTGGACAACAGCAAAGAGTAGGCCTGCCTAAAATATTTCTAAACAGTGCTTCTATTCCACAGTGATTGAGTTATATTAAAATTGATCAAGTAGTAACAAAAAAAAAGGTCTTATGTAATAGAAACCATGCCTCCTTGGAAGATAGTTTTTCCACAATTTTACTAAAATATAAAACCATCTTGATTACACAACCTGGTGTTCACCTAGGCTAATGCTGGTCTAGGCCTAGTTGAATTTAGTTTACCATAGCACTAACCCTTTTAGAGGACGTCATTTATTTTTTTAAATAAGTACACCAAAATGCTAAGTAAAATACACTGTTTTAAATGTTATGTTTAAAACTAACTTAATTCATGGGCTAATCAAGAAATAGGTTAAATTCTAAAATAGTACTTATTTAGCCTGTAATTTAAAATATAATGAATAAAACAAGCAAACTAACCATGACTGGAATGAAATCTATCCAGCCAACTCATTCAAAACTGCGTTTATATTATACTTTGTATACTACTTTAATGTTGATAATATACTAACTCTGACACAACAGGAAAACTCTGAATTCTGACATTAGTAACATTTGTCATTTGTTATTTTTGATGTTCTTCTTCTGTTTTCCTCTACTCCCCAGTCCCACTTACTTAGTTGAGTGATTTTTAACTTATCAGTTAACAGTATGGCCACCATTGCCACCCAATAAGCTCTATTCCTGTATAATCAGGAATCACTCTTGGTTTAAAATGCGTGCCGTTGCGAAACCAAGTTTTGCTCCGTTATGTTGGCTGTATTTCTGGTGGGGCGGTGTCAAAATCTCCCGTTTGATTCAATTGTAGATTTCAATGTAAAAACTGTGATCTTCAGTCTTTAAATATCATCTTGTCTCATTTTAAGTGAAACGTGATGTTAAACTTAACTTTACAATCTTGAGACACATTTTCGATGTAATTTGATTGTTTATCTAGAAGAAAAGTTATGATATGAGTTAAATTAAAACACCCTTGTAATGTGGCTTTAGAAATAGTTTGTAAACAAGCCAACTTGTACAAACTTGTTCGATGAATTACAGCGTCCCACCAACAAGTTGACACTACAACAGAACAAAGTACCAAAGCCAACGGCATGTTTTTTTTAAGGTTGTTTGTCAGAGATTAGTGCCCAGTGACTCCTATATTCAATGAGTTAAAATATAAACAGGAGTCACTAGTCTTTGGCAAATAACCTTCAAAATGCATATCGTCGTATTTTGTATTTTAGGCTGTTGTGGTAACAACTTGCTGGTGGGATACTGACATTTGACCTTGTTTACAACACTATTTCCAAAGTCACATTACAAGGGCGTTTTCATTTAACTGAAATAATAACTTTGCCAGCGCCGGATTTAGGAGCCACGAGCGCCTAGGCTCAACCTGTGGTGAGGGCCCTTATTGGCGTCTAGATCCAAGCTGGTGACATTTTCTTATCTTTGCTGGTATATGAAGCTTTTGTATGCAATTTTTGGTGCGGGTCCTCGAGCGCGCGCGTATGTAGCCTATGCTTAAATCCGGCCCTAAACTCTGCTTCAAAATAAACAATTAAATTCCATCTAAAATATGTGTCTTAAGACTATAAAGTTAAGTTTAACGTCACGTTTCACTTTAAATACAACAAGATATTAATATTTAAAGACTTTGAATAACAACGTTTTTACATTGAATCAAATAGAAGATTTTGACAGCGTCCCACCAGAGTTACTATCAACATAACTGATGAGCAAAATCTGGCTTTCACAACGGTACGCTTTTATTTTAACCAAAAGAGTAGTGACTCCAGATTACATATAGAGCTAATTCCCTGTATTATGTTTTAACTCATTGCACCACAAAATGATACCAAAGAATGAAGATGGTTAACAGATAAAAGCCTTTCTGTGGGCCAGGCGTGAGATCTCCGACCTGATGTTCTTTAAGATGATCGTCTCAGCTTCAGTGGATTCACCTAATTTAGGTAAGATCGACTTCCGTTGTGCTTATTGTGCTCGCTCTGGCAGATCAACATAGAGCTAGAGCTCACTGGATCAAACAATTTTTTGAGAGAAGGTTATACTCTACACAATATGCATTTCATAGAACTGTGCCACGGATTCATCGTCTGGGAAATAGCCTGCCCGATTACCTGGAGTTATTTATAATGTCCGATGAACGTTTTAATAACCCTTTAGCAGCAAACCTGCGTACTCAGCGAATTTCCAATGAAGATATAAATGTCTTAATACTACATAAAGCCACTTACCAAGTTTCATAAAAATATATTGACAAGTAAGCGATACATACAATTTGAATCATTCTCCATAAGAATAACATATTGGGGCTGAGTACGCAGGTTTTCTGCAACAAGGAACACAAAAAATGGGTTTTTACGCTAATATCAATATAACTCATCTAGGTGAAGTCGTATACCAGTTTTTATTCATTTATGTTCATAATTAAGGGAGACAGAGCATTTAATTATCCTCCATAAGTATAAAATGGGGGCTGAGTACGCAAGTTTGCTGCTACGGGAGGATTTGGCAAAAATATTGTTTTGAGCAAATATCAATAGACCACAACGAGATGAATAAGCTGTACACCACGTTTCGTCAGTATACGTTCATAAATAAGCGAGATATAAAAATTTTCTTTTCCTCCATAAGAATAACATTAGACAACGTACTGTGTTTAGCTCGGTAACTAACTACTTTATCTCGGTAACTAACTGACGTAGAGGAATGATCGAAATACCAAATTGTGTGTTTTTTAAGCTGAATCGAATGGTGAAAATTCAAATTTGACTATTTCAAAAATTACATGTAAAAAATTCAAAAAATCCATTTTTGGCATACAAAACCTCTGCTCATGGACATATGTATATATACAGTTTCGAACGAATGGTGTTTTTGGGGTCTGGGGACCTCAAAACGAAAAGTTATCATGTTCCCGGGCCTAGGTCTTACCATGCCGACTACGGTAATAGCTTCTTCCCTATAGGGGAAATTCGCTAAAAAACTAGCTTGTATAAGATATTATAATTCTAGGTGATTTTGCTTTCATAACTTTTGGTCCTAGTGATGAAATATACCATATTACCTCTAATAAAGCTGGTCAAGTGGCTATTAGCAACGTTGGTGATGTAGATTTTTTTATTAAAATACAAGCAAAATAATACAAATTGGCTTTCATATATCATTTTGTATAGGTGTAGATTAATATGTTTTGATTAATGTTATTAATAATAATTTCATTTTTAGCTTCAAATATTCTGTTTTAAAAACAATTGGCACTGTTTTAATATTAATTGCATGCCAATATTTTCGTTTCTGACTCTATAAGAAAATATTTAGTTGATCTGAGGGAACTTGATTACGGGCTTTGCCTACAGAGGTCCTATATTTCCTGGATGCTTTTCTCGTAACATATCTAGAAAGTAATTTTAAGTTTGTTTGAGAATATCGAACACTGTTGAATGTATTGTAAAACATTGTAAATATTGAAAGAATTTTCGGAAATAAATCATTCTATTTCTATTACTAAGCGTATAAAAAACCTTGACAACTGCACATTTTCATAGTATTTTCTTCCAGGACAAAAAAATAAATAACCCCTAGTCTTTTTGGATTTTAAAATTGTTTGTACACACTAGGGTATGTGTATTTTTATTTTGATTACAATTTGATAAAATATCATTATATTAAATTAATTTTAATTAATTTTACTTCTATCATTTAGGATTTATCTTAAACCTATTGTTATCGTTATGTTCGTAAGGGTTACCATAAAATAATTATTTTTGTTATTATAAAGACCATGTTTGTTCTTTTAGTATTTAATTATTTATGTCAAGCCCCCCCCCCATATATAACACAATGTAAGGCTTGAGCACACCCCCTCTAAAACTCTTGCACTACGTGAATTAACTGTTAACCTAGATTATTACAATTTTTTAATGAGCTAACCGTGATTAACATTTGATGAATAATTTTACAATGATTTAAATAAAATATTACTTTTAATAAGGAATAATTACAACAACAAAAAAACTATTACACTACCTTACTCATGAGAAATCAATTAAATGATACTACAAACTTTCATTAGGTAACAAATAAATGTTTATTTTATAGCAAGCACTAAAAGCAGAAACATAAAAACAGTAAAACCTATATATTAATAGGTTTGAGATAAACCGTGAAAACTGTAAACAGGGTGTTTCCAAATTAATGTTGCTAACTTCGGGATATTCTTCCTTATGTCAAAAGGAATGTAAATCATCGTATAACCAGGGGTCTTTTTCTTTTCGTTTACTGTCTGCCTGTCTGTATGTGATTTTTACTAGAAAATTTATATTCAAAAAACGGCTTAGCCAAATTTTGGTTAACACTCTTCTTGGTAGATTATTTTTTGGAATAAATTATTTTTTCATAAAATATTTTTGTTTAAAAATGGCATCCATTGAATGTTTTTTAACCTCAAATATCTAAAAATATATAAATTTTACAAAAAACTTTCTGGATTATAAAAAGTTACTAAATGTATTTTAAAATCCACGTCTGCTTTAACATTGAAAATCGGGTTAAAATTAACTGAACTGTGACTGAAAAACGGACCACACAGCTACATTTTGAAATAATTTTGATTAGTTATGATAGCAAAATTTGGCCATGTGTTCCGTTTTTCGTCACTGTTCAGTTAATTTTAACCCGATATTCAATGTTAAAGCAGATATGGATTTATAATTAAATTTACTAACTTTTCATATTCTAGAAATTTGTTTGTAAAATTTCTAGTTTTTTAGATATTTGAGGTTAAAAACTTTCAATTACCGCCTTTTTAAACGGAAAGATTTTATGAAAAAATACTATTTTCTAAAAAAGAACTTACCAAGAAGAGTATTTAACCAAAATTTGCTTGAATTTAGCTAAGCCGTTTTAAAAATATAAATCCTCTAGTAAAAATCACATACAGACAGACAGACAATAAACGAAAAGAAATAGGCCCCTGGTTATATACGTTCCTTTTGACGTAAGGAACAATATCCCGAAGTTAGCAACATTAATTTGGAAACACCCTGTAGATTAAGACCAGTAATGGAACAAACAAGTAAATAGGGATCAAGGTTCATAAAGCTTTCAGCCCAGGTATGATCATTTGTATAAGAGTGATGTTTGCAGGAAAGGAATAAATCAACAACATAGTATAAGTGTTGCCAACCTTACAGGGGGTAATAATAGTACAGCAATTTTTAAATTGTCACTGGAAAGAAAGTTTAAGTGTAATGCAGATAGAAAGTTTTAACACATAATCCATTAATCTAATAATACAAATAAATCAAAACAATAATTAGTTTCATAAAATAACAGCTGATAAAATGATGTAATTAGTTAAACCATGTTTATTTTAATTACAATGATGAGGAAAATATGGTACTCGTACGATAAATATCGTGTTTCCAGCAACACTGCAGATTGGATTGGTTATCACGTGACCTTACAGCTGTTTTTATTAGGTCTCTTCCGGTTAACTAGAAAACCATGAATAAATCGACTGCGCAAACCTTTACAAAGTATCTATGGACCTTGGATAGGGACGCCTGAAACATCCAGTGGGCTTTATACAATCTGGAGAGACTACTGCCATGCAGTTTCTGACAAAAACACGTGCCGTAGAAAATCAGCTGGAAGCACAATATTTCCCCTCTTCAGTAACAACATAACAAGACGAACACCCACTGAGCTCTATGTTATATCTGGAGTTACTACCCTCTGCCTAAATATTTCCCAAAACCGTGCCGTCAACACTGACTTTTTGCTCTATTGTGTTGTCACCTTACCGTTAACTGGACCAATAAAAATGCATTGGGTGGACGATGTCAGAATTTCAACCAATAGTAAATTAAATAACTATACCACATAACTATACCACCAAAACGTCAAAAACACATCTGGCCAACATAACGACCATAAACACAGCGACACGCTTTTTCACCACGGAGTGGTGACTCCAGATATAACATAAGAGCTCAGTGCGAACACCTTGTACAAGGTGCCATGTTCGTGTTGTAATGTTAGTACTGTAGAGGGGAAAAATGCTGCCAATGATGGCACGAAAATGCAATCAGCAATAGTCTCTCCAGTTATACATAGAGCTCACTGGAAAAATCAGGTTGAAGAAATAATCAAAGCATCTGCATAGCAATAGTCTCTCCAGTTATACGTAGAGCTCACTGGAAAAATCAGGTTGAAGAAATAATCAAAGCATCTGCATAGCAATAGTCTCTCCAGTTATACGTAGAGCTCACTGGAAAAATCAGGTTGAAGAAATAATCAAAGCATCTGCAAAGTATTAAACTTATAGAATCTGGTAATGAAGTAAAAATTCTCAATTAAGAGTTGAAAAAGTTATATTTTATCATGAGTGCTCAACAAAACCAATATAAATAACAAAATAAGTTATCTATAACACTAGTTTCTCATCAAACTATAATAAATATATATTTAATCTTGTAAGGATATAACAATAAATATGAACGTCTTTATCAAACTCTGACCTACTGTAACAACACGACAGAAAGTGAGCCAAAACATCTGTAGTGACTAGATGTGTCCAATAAGAGTCCGACTGAGATGTGTGCTTTGGTAGGAGATGAGCTGATCACTTTTCAAGTTACAGATATGCTAACTCAAAACAAATATATAGTAAAATCTTAAAAATTAAATTTGATACATATCAATATAAAAATTTGCAAGTAGCATGACCACACTTTGTGGATCAAGAATAAAAAACTTGTTGGTACATTTCTTAAAGATTGTAGTGTTATTGACCCCGTCACAGCAAATCTGCATACTCAGTGAATTCCCAATGCACAAATATGTCCCTCACAATAATATGAAGCCAGTAAACAAGTTTCATCAAAATACAAAGCGAGGTATAACACTTGATTGATCCTCCATAAGAATAACATTACGGCTGAGAACCCAGACTTGCTGCAACGGGAGCTAGAAAAATGTTTTGTATGCAAATATAATAGATCAAAACCAAATAAAGCCACATATCAAGTTTGATCAACATGTGTTCATAAGGATCTTATACATAGATCATGTATAAGATATGTTGACATAAATCACAAGTTTTGATTTTTCAAGTTGAGTCCAATGATGTAAGATAAAATTAGATTAAATGAAACATTCCATGTAAACAATTGAAAACAACTTATTTTTGTATTACAAAATACACTTTGAGTGAGTACGATCTATCTGGTTTTCAAACACATTCAAATAAATACTACTTAACAAATCTGTACCAAACTTCATTAAGATCGGACCATTAAACCGATATCTAGGCACCCGGTAATATCTAGGGTTATCATGTTAACAGACATATAATAAACGGTATCAGGAAACTGACACATACTTTCTCCCTTTTAGACCAACTTTAATGAATAAATTACTTTTTATTTAATACATATAGAATACAAAGCACGGTCGAATGTACAGAACATTTTGTAAACAAGTTATTTAAAAAAACATCCACCCAAATCCCTGCTTTGGAGGCCCTACAGAATCCATTGATACACTCGTGGTTTTAAGAGGGGAAATGCCCCCTATTCCCCCGCCCCAGGGTTATTAAGGGGTAACATATTTCAAATTTCCTCTGTTGGTTAATGCTAACTTGACAAGCATATCAAGTTTGAATGAAATTGATCAGTAAATAAGAGAGAAATAGTAATTTTTGTATTCCCCATAAGAATAACATTGGACAACGTACTGTGTTTACCGCAAAATTAAAATTTTGATTTTCTCCGCAAACAGCAATCTTAGAATAGTAATTCAAAATACTAAATTATTTAGTTTTTTGAGCTATTTTTAATGGTTAATATTAATATTTTTTAATATTTATGTGTTTCTATACAAAATCAAAAAAACTGAATTTTGATGTTTTAAGTCCTGTAATTTATGAACCCGAATTTTTACAGAAATTCGGGTGGTTTCATTTTGTTGGAGAGCTAAATTTCTACAAACGACTAAAGTTTAATCAAAATCGTTAGAGCCGTTTTTGAGAAATCTTGATTTTTCGTGTTTTTTGGGGGATAATTACCCTTAAAAATCAAAAATTCAAAAAATGAAAAAAAACACCTGGAGATATCGTGGATTAGTATTTACATGCCAAATTGCATAATATCGGACCATTGGTTAGGGCTCTAGCTCTGTACACATCCATACAGACATACAGACAGACAGACACACAGGCATCACGTAAAATCACTTTTTTGGGTTCAGGGTGCACCAAAACTAATATTTCCACTAACAACTCAAATTCGAAAATTCTGACGAAAACAATACTTTCTCCATATACTATGTATAAGGGGGAGAAAGTAAAAAGTGGTGTTTTTGGTATCTAAGGACCTCAGAACAAGATGTTATTGTGGTTTTGGGCTTAGGTTTTACCATGCCGATGGTAATCTCTTCTTCCTTATAGGGCATATTCATCGTATGTTTGCTAAAACATATCATAACAAAGTTACCGCATTTTTCAAATGTTAACGTAACTGTAAAATCTCAGCAGTTGAATAATTTACAAAACAAAATTGTGGGGTGCTAATCCCTGATGGTAGTCCAATCTCAAACAATCAGGGTCACAATGCCTTTTGAGCCATACACTCTATTCATATCTTGAGGTATGTATTTTTGTATACAATATTTAATTTTAAGTGGATATGGTCTCGTTAGGTGATAAACTGCGGGACTGTATCGTCGCTTTGTTAACCATACCTGACACATTATATGGAAACATATTTGAAACTTTTAAACGAGTTCGCACGCAGCACGCTGACTTGAGGGAAGTCAATTTCCACATAAAAACTTTTAAAACTCAAAATCAGTGTAAAAACATGAAATCTGAAAACATAGATTTTTTGGCTGTTCTGATGCTCCTGGTTTCATTTACCTGCAAAGCTGGGAATACAATTTTGAGCATTATAATGTTAGAAGGTCCAGTCAGGCTTGAAAGTAGGCGTGAGGTTTCTGGGGATGATAAAATCACTCTAACAAAGGCGTAGCAGGCTTTTCTAGTGTAAAAACCCCATAAAACAACGTACTGTGTTTAGTCGAAAAACATTTTCTTTAATAACTCGGTAAATATTTATAATAGAATGACGATAGAGGGCTTAAAACTTTCGCCTAACTAATTCCCATCTTTTTACATGCATTAACTTTACATCCGGGGCTTTTCTGACCCTTTTTGGGCCCAAAAACTCAAAATTTGAAAGATTACTCCCCAAAAAAGGGGTTTGGAGCTTTCCGATTGTTTTGCCCAACGAACTTGTCCAACTGATTACAGAAAGGAACGTCCCTACCAAATCTGAAGTTAATCAGAAAAAAAATGTGACCACTGGAGTGCAAACACACACACACACACACACACACACACACACACACACACACACACACACACACATATATATATATAATTTTAAACGACCCCCAAAAACGTGTTCAGGGGGTCATGATAGGAACTTCTATGGTGGTCCCGGGCTTAAGTTTCACCGTGCGAGTCATGCTAATAGTTCACTTTCCAAAGGAAATTCACTAAAAACCACTGTGGTTTGATTTAAAGACAAATCTAAATAAAGTTTAAGAACAATTAATTTATCATCTTTTTTAGAGGAACGTGAAAAATAGTTATTCTCAGACAAACACTCACCAAAAAGAGCATACAAGGAAGTTGTGTAATAAAACCATAATGTTCCCTTGCAAGCATTGTAAGCGTTCATGGTTCTCCTCACACCAGTATTTTAGATAAATATTTTATTTATGTAAACATTTCATGCTGCAGGACAGGTAGTTCCAAGTATCCTACAGCAGTAGAAAATGATTTTGCACAATTTATCGATAGTCCATCATTGTTGAATCCATCTTAATGATTTCAGAGAAAAAACAGCTTATAAATATAAATGCAAATTACATAACAGGACGCATTTAAAACATAGCGAGACAACATAACCACACATTATCTCCAATATAATAATGAATGATTTTTGAATATAACTTTATAACAGTGAGTACCTACATAGTTTCCATGACGGTGCTAATCAGTCAGTCTTTATGAACTGCACAAGCACTATGCGAGCCTTTCCCAGGCTGCTGCTTACCGATGTGACTCTTTTCTATTATCTACCAACGTAGAATGCAAACAATGACCATGAAAAATGCAAATAGATTGCTCTAAGCTTTGTAGATTAAAGTTTATGTATCTCTAGAAGCAAGGGAATACCTCATGAATTGTCAGGTAAACCTTGGTAGTTACCGTCTCAAAATTCTTTGGACCATTACAAAATGCCCCTGAAGATACCATCAAACATCTTTCAAATAGATAAATTTAACCCCTGTCAGTTTCACTAGAGGCCTAAAGCCCTCTACCTTTAAATAAACGATAATACAATTTGTTTGGGTACCAAAGAACTGTATTCGGAACCCTGACGAATCACCTACAACAAATTCAGATACTTTTTCATGGCGAGTACAGTAGCTTCCCCCTTACCCGGCCTCTGCTTCAACCAGTCACTCCTAATCCCACGGTTCGTACGACTCATTGTATCTAAATATGCGTAGTGACCAAGTATTCATTTTGAGTGATCGCATGATTTTCTAAAGCGTTACTGTAAACGTTGTCTTTTTGGTAGTACGTTTATTTTAATTTGTTATAAAAACGTGTCTTCGTCCATGGTTAGTTAACTCGAGAGCATTTGAAATTTCCTCTTTAGTTAAAAGTCACGAGTGAAAAACAAAATGTAATGTAGTTTCACTAAAACTAGGCCTTCGCTCAGTAGTTCCATCATAAAAAATAAACTAGTGTTTTGTGAATTTGAAAAGTTTTATTTTTAATAATATTGTAATAAAGGCATATACAATCACTAAATTTATCTAAGGTGCATTTAAGTATTTTTAGATTACGCTACACCCTAGGGAGTGTAGAGTCATTTCTAAGTAATGTTTTCTGAAATTAAAATCTTATATTTGGTAAATTCAGTGGAGTCCGGTAGTTAATATTTCACTTGTCTACAAATTTATCGTAGGAATTTAATTGCATTTGGGAGACTCTGGCCAGTTTCGGTCTCCCAGTCTCGAGGTGGCCAGTTACCAGGGAGGCTACTATAGTTCAGTAATAAATGTCGTTATTAAAATAAATTTTAATTTAAAAACAATACTTAAAGTTGTTATACTAAAGTGAGTTTTTTCAGTTGTTTGCAAAAGAGGTATATTTACCAGGTATTATAAACACTTTAGGGAACAACTACCCAAAACTAATTTGCACATTTAACTACGATTGCAAAGTTAAGATGTATATTCAAAATTAAGAGTGGTCATTTATAATGACTTTTGAACGGAGTAATAAGCTAATTTTCCAACTTCGTTTACAACACACTTTTAGTTTAATAAGCGTCGTAGTTATAAAACATAATAAGGTAAGATGTTCATATTTTATTCTCACCAAAACTTCCTCTTTTTGTATGAATAATGAAACGTTTGTTTGCCCACATAAACAAGTTTGGAAAACGGTTTTCAAGATATCAGTATTTTAATGTGACTTTTAGTTGGAAGTGTGACCAATTGATAATCTTTTAATTGCACTTAACTTTTATTAGAATTCAAAATAGTAGTGCTACTTATATACAAATATTGTGTTGCAATGCGGGGGAACAGGGTTGTAAATCAGGATAATCCTGATGGATTTCAACTTTAAGGATTTTATTTTATTTAGGATTTCAAACAAAAATTTTAAAACATAAAAAATCTCCTCTCAGTAAAAAAATATATTCCTAATTTATAACTTACAATCAAAGTCGTTATAAGTTTTAAATTCAATTATATTTTTGTTATTAATTCATAAAACCTGTAAGAATGTTTAGAATATTTGAATATTTTTAGAAGGTCATTGCTTAACATGAACTACTAAAGGTTATTGACATGAACATGTAACAATGTAATTTTTTTAGTTGTTCATTGCTTAACATGAATTACTAAAAGGTCATTGACATGAACATGTAACATGACGATGACATGAACATATAACACAAACACATAACATGAACATATAACGTGACAAATAACATGAACATGTCTGTAGGTCAATGACACCACATTACAATCATTAATGTAAATTAGACACAATGCAAACTAAAAAAAAATGGTTATTTGTAAATTTGAATACTAGGGAAATTATATTTTTACCATCCTAATAGTATTAAATATTTCAAAATGCTTTTTTCACTCTTTCACAATAATTTACTTTGAAATATTCAACAAATTAAAAAGAATATTACCCAATCATGATACTCAATTATATAATAAAACTGGGAAATCTCTGGCTTTTAAAACATGATTTTTTTGGAATCTTTGGGAAGAGCTTGCTAGCTGATGTCAATCATTCCATTCCAGAAATTATGTTAAAAAACTCTCTAGCAAATATAATTTGAGCAAATATACAGTGTCTGGTCGCTAGACTGTTGTGTAATCACACTGAGGGAATATAAAGCAAACGTACAGAAGCTATGGAAATCTTAAGACCTAAGTCCTGTATTTTCTAATTTATAATTTATGTATCACTATTTTACATTGCAGCGTCTACAACAAATATCCATTTTTAAAATCACCTCAATGCAATAAAATTTATTTGATCTTGCAATTTAACTTTAAAACTACAAAAAATTAAAATTATAACAAATATATTTTAATACAAAATTGTGTATTGTAAATAACAATCGATAACGTTATATAATGTAGAAAGCTCCATTAATAACCCTAAAATTGGTAAAATCACAGTGCACGCATTATCAGTCTTTCATGCGAAACGTCCTTAGAAAACTAACCTAAGCAATCTAACAATTAGGGATGAACGGGATTGGATTTTGTAGTCGGGATGAGATTTTTTACTCCACCCAATTTTTTGGGGAAATTTTCAGTCAGATTTTTTATTTGATTTGATGTTTAAAAACCTGCGAAAAAATATACAAAAACTTAAAAATTGTTATCAGTAATTGAACAACTATCTATAAAAATTCAACCATGGTAAAATTTATAATAGAATTGCAATAAAAAACACACGTTAAGTACTTGTTTAGTACATTTATAAATGTATCCAATAATAAATTTATCATGAAAAGACAATTAAACTTTGTATACAGCAAATGAATTAAAAGACTTAAATGACGATCGCAGAAGACTGGATCACGCATCATCACCGTTTCGAGAAATAATCTTATCTCGAAATAATCCAAAAGTAAACTAAAACCCTGCCTAATGAACGGGACTATATTTATCCAGAAAATTTCCTGAAATTCCAGGTATCGTCCATCCCTAGTAACAATGTTAATTTAAACTTTTAAATATCTAAGAAAATTGTATTTTAAAAGGCCTCAAACAGCCTAAAACTAATTTAACTTATAAGTAAATGCAAGGAACGTCGTTAAACTATTTGTATTCGTCAAACCATCAAATGAGGGGACCATGAAAGTTAAATGTTATTAAAATTAATGGAATCAACGTGAAAATTAAACAATAAACAACAATAAATATACAACAACAAAGGTGCAATTAAAATAGTGATAAGTGAAAGTAGCGAATGACTATGAAAGGTAACACCAGTAGCTAGTAGCTAGACACGAGTCGACTCGATGATGTTGTCTTGTGAGCTTTTCTTGTCTTTAGAATGAAGTTCCATAAGCGCTGAGTGTATCTGGAAGTGCAGTCTGGACTCCAGCGAGTATCCTGTGTAGTTTTTCCTGAAAATTAATCATAATTTGTCTTTTATCAGTCATCGTCACACAATGTTTGTATAGGCCCCTGTAAAATTTTTTTCTTGGTAGCAAAGTTAAATAATAATCTAAACTCAATGCAAATTCAATAGTTTAGAGTAAAATTACAAATCTGTCTCCCTTCAATCAAAATGTTTTCACTCTTGGACGAGAGTGTTGCCAAAATTCTAAAAAAGTTTAAATATTTAAATAACGGCTGTTATTAATTTTAGGTGTCAATGAAGAATTTGAATCTTGGGCAATATCCCAAAGAATCCTACTTTAATAACAAATGTTATAATTATAACACAACAGTAAGGTACGTAATTTATTTGATTGGGGTGTGCAAGTACTTGAAAATTTGAGTATTTTATTACTCAACTACAAAGTTTTTGAAATTACTTGAAAGTTTGAGCGAATTTTTCTCACCAATCTCTGAAGGACTGTTAACGACTGCGAACTACCAAATCGCGTAGTAACAGAAGCAAAAGACAACCTAAGCACAGGAAATAGGCTGAAAATGATAAAACAGGCAAGAAAAATGTATCGGTGATAAACAACAACTGAACGTGTGTAAATGACGGCCAGACCGCCTACGTTACCCAAACTGCCGCGCATCATGCTGTTTTTCTTTATTTTACCCACCGTAGTTTGAATTCACATTATAGGTTATTTATAATGGAAATGTGCAACCGACATTTTATTTTCACTTTCCTGTTAATCTGAAATTATTTTGAATATTTTAACCGATGCAGTTTTAACTCGCCTTAGTGCGCTGCGGCGGTTAGGATAGGTGAGGTTACTAACATGTATTGAAAGTTTATTTCCAAAATTTTATTTTCGGTTTCCTGCTATTCTAAGATTACTTTGTTTAACAAAGTTCGATATGAAAAAAATTGCGGTTGAGACTCTTCTACCTTCACTTTGCTGATATGAGATAATTTTCAACTTTACTAAGCGATATTCTACAGTAGGATTTTGGTAGACATACTTAACATCCTCCAGTATCTGAATGGCTTTCTGGTGGTTGCCCTGGTGGAAGTGGATAATGCCTAGTTGCACAAGGGCATAGGGCACAAGGTAATGGTCCTCTTTGATCTTCTTCTCTAGGGCCAAAACATTGGAGAGGCATTCCTCCGCTTGTAAAGGGCTATTCATCTGGTGCAGACAACCTCCTTTGAGCAGAAGCAATAACCCTCGGTTGTCTGCTTCAAATGTGGTGCTGATCTTCACTGCAACACAAATTCAACTGAATAAGATGGCTAGGAGAAGACTGCAGGGGTAGGAATGTATGGTGAGAATTCTATTCAACCCTAAAAGGAAAGGCACAAGGATATCAAGTTGCATTTGATGAGCTGCTTTACCCTGTCCAACCTCGAAAATGACAGACAAGGAGTCTTTCTCTCCCACCCGAGCTTTCAAGGAACTCAGCTCACCACCTAAATGAGCGAGTGCTAAGAAGAAAGCGAAGCTGATAGTCTGAAGGCTTATCAAAAACTATGGAAACTCCTTTACCCCCCCCCCCCCCAGGGCTAAAGTAAACTGTGACGTAGGGCATAGTAGTTAAGGTAAACTTTGCAATATGAACATTTTGTTTTAAACATTTTTCTGTTTTTAAATAGATCATAAGTTATTTAAAGGTAAATTTAAACTATCTAAAGTCCAGTTACTTATAAAAATAGGAACTCACTTAACACATGTGATTCCTCTACACCTCTAAATCCCAGGCCCAAAATTTCCTCTCTATCAACAAAATATTATTTTTGTTTTGTTTACTATTTCAGTTTGCAACACTTTAAGACTACAATGAAAAATTATCCACAGTCACTTAAACAAAACTAATTTAAGTAAAAAATAGAGAAACTAAAAAAATATTTAAGACATACTTACATTTTTCAGAATCCATGAGTTTGAGAGTTTTGTCAACAATTAGATAAACTGCCTCGATCATTTTCCACTTCTTTCCCAAAACTTTGAACATATTCCAGACATAAATCAGTTCAAACATTGGCAAAAGCAGCTTTCTGTCTTGGTTCCAATATCTCTCTGCCTTCTTGATACAAAATTTTTCCATCGGGAGCGATTTCCCAGCGACTCTCTTCTTCCAGCGCGATAGATTCCTTAAACAAACATAAATGTTTAAAAAGTGTGACATTTTGATAATCAGGAAAAAGATTACAGTCAGAGTAATTTTTTAATAAATAATTAATTGTTTTATAATTATTGAAAACTATATGAGACATTGAAACAATAGAGAAACTTGATAAATATATTTTACCAAGTCCAAGAGATCCTACATAATAACAAACATTTAACTCATTTCTAGTTTTCTAGGCACTAAATTATGATTTTTTAAGTGAAAAAATAATAAGCTTGATTCATTGTTATTATTTCTCTTTCAATTTTTAATTTGAGAAATATAAATTGAACATTTGGATTTTGGATCTACAAAAGCCAAACATGGCTTTTCTGTAGCTAAAAAAACTTGCAATGCCTAAATCCTGCTACTTCAGAACACAGGGTTTGAAGAATTTATTATCCTAAACTTGAAATATTGAATTGGTTATTTCAGATGTTTCAGTTATTCTTAATTTAATTTGTTTTCTTAAAGACGTTTGTGTCATTTGATGATTAATATATCAGCGCAAAAGTAAAATTACAGGTTTTTTGAATCCAGTGTTTTACAAAATTTTATAAAAAAACCTCAGAAAGTTTTGTGATGTATGGATGTTGTGTCCATGTTTTTGATTTTATAATTTTAAAAAATCTTAATTCCGGCTTTGTCAGTTCTATACTGTATAAAAATAGCGATCAGATTGGCAACACTAACCAGATATCATTACTGAACCATATAAATGTTGTGCTACTACTGACATTATTACTGAAATGTATTGCTGAAATATAGTAATTGTTCTGTTAGTATTGTTGCTCATCCCATGCATGTTTTGATGGGAAACTATGTCTGAATCAATTAAATCTGGAAAAAGACGGTAATCAGATCCCACTCTGTGTCAGCTGTAATAGATAGTTTAATGTAGACTTGAGAAAGCAACTAAACAATTGTATGGTTCAGTCCCGACATTTTTTTAGTCCAAAGGGTAGTAAATAAGAAGCGAATCAGTGAACCACAACACAATGAATTGGGGTGAGCACATAACATTACTACAAAGAGCTAAGACATAAGACAAACTAAGTAAAGCTTTATTTGCAATAAAAGTAATTTCCGAAATAACAGCTATATCCACTATTATGACGGTTATTATCAGGGTTATTTCCTATCTGTTAATCGTTACACTATTATCTTCTGGGGTAGTTCACTCTCCAAATTAAATCTGATTTTTCATTTGCAAAAAAAAGCCGTTGGGTGTATATTTAGACTTCCTTACAGAAAATCTTGCAAATAATATTTTAGAAAATATAATATTTTGACAATGTAAAGAAAAATCAAAATTTATTTTCAGGTACAGAAATTCTAATATATTTCATACTAGATAGAAGCAAAGTCAGTTCATCGACTCTCCCTTTATGAAAAAAAATTGTATAGAGGAAAGAAATTGTTTAATGTCCTTCCAAAAAAATTTCAAAGATGAGGTTAATTTATCAAAATTCATCACAACTTTGACTGATCGATTGGTGGAGTAGTGCCCTTACAGGATAGAAGAGTGTTTGAAGAGTGCTGGTCAAAGGACATTGGGTGTTACTTTTTTTTATAAATTGTAATTGAACCAAATCTGACATGCAAGGAAACATGTTAGGGATAAACCCTGATTTTTATCACGACAAATCCCCAAAATTAATTAAATATATATGGAATTTAAAGATTCAAACATGTACCAGGGAAAACAATACCTCTGGATCCCTTTTTTTAATATCTCGGCTGGTTATTTATTTTGCTTCAATCTTCCAAGTTTATATCGGATTAAATTTGGATACCCACAATATAGTTTGACTTAATTGATCTAATTAAATATATTTTACCTTCAGTTCCTTCTCAATTAGTAACCCATTTCCCCCAAATTTTGCGCTAAATCAGATTACATTACGCCTCGTGATAATTCTGAAATCTATGTTACAAATACTTGCGGTGACGCCAGCTTCCGCACACGAACGAGTGTTTAAAATTCAGACTTTGATCTCGGTTTGGGCGAGCGGACACTACACAATATTAAAAACTTTGGTATGTAGTATGGCAAAAATATGTTACCGGTTCAAATATATCGGTTGAAACCAAATTGTAGCCAAACTGCGTAAATATCCTATCAACACTAATCATAGCACAAACAATTTTCCAAAACGATTAAATGAGAATGAAAAAGAAGAAGCACTAACTTCATGAGGGAATCCACCGTATCCTGCATGTCTTGAGGTAGGGGCTGGTCGGACATGAGTTGTATGGAGCATTTCTGGTAGGCGTAAGTGGTGCGTGACCATTTGCTCTCCTTCATCAGTAGCGTGGCATAAACGTCAGCCTGATCCCACTCCTGGGCTAAACTGTGACACCGCAGACAACAGTAAGGTCAAAATATTCACAGTGGCTTTATTTTCACAGCAAAAACGTCGTCCATGTTACTGAGAAGATAGAAAAGCTATGTTATGTTTTTTTATGTCGTTACATTCCTCGACAAGAAATGAGTTTAACTTAAGCTAGGCTGTTCCTGGAAGATATAAACTGTCGACACATTTAAAAAAAATTGATATGTAAATTTACTGTACAGTTAGGTTTTTTCTTACTATTTTAATAGCAACGGCATTTTTGTTAATGCACACAAATGCTTTTAGGGAAAGCGGTCCAAACCCCTCAAATTTCTGTGGACACCTCGGGATTTGAACCCATGACCCCTTGAACCGAAGTCCAAGACACTAACCGTTAGGCTAGTAAGATGCGATAGAAATAAAATTTAAATTTATTTAAATTCCAAGAAAAGAAGATGAATTTATGACCTGTTAATTTTTGTAGCAACTGATTATTTCTCCCATGAAAATTTTGTGTACACTGCAGTGCTATGCTTGACCTCTCCAGATTTGAGCTATTTGAGCGGAAAACTTAATATAACTTAACAACGAGTTCGCACGCAGCACGCTGACGTGAGGGAAGTGAATTCCCATATAAAAAACATAAACAAATCAATAACAATGTTAAAACATAGACTTATTCAAATTTTTATGGAAATCTGAAAATATTTAATTTGTTGGCTGTTCTGATGCTCCTGGTTCTATTTACCTGCAATGCTGGGAGAACAGTGTTGCACATTATAGGGTTAGCAGAAGGTCCAGCCACGATTGAAAGTAGGCGTGGGGATACTGGGTATGATAAACTACACCAACATATGAATAACAGGCTTTTCTAATGTAAAAATTCCCATAAGACAACGTACTGTATTTAGTCCATATACATTTTCTAACTCGGTAAATATTTATGCTAGAATGATGAGAGAGGGCTTAAAAATTTCACTTCACTAATCTCCATCTTTTAACATGCATTAATGTTACATCCGGTGCTTTTCTAACCCTTTTTGGGTCCAAAACTCAAAATTAGAAATATCAAATCCCAAAAGAGGGAGTTAGAGTTTTCTGATTGCTTTGCCCAATGAAATTGTTCAACTGATTATTGGAAGGAATGTCCCTACCGAATTGGAAGTAAATCGGGCAAAAAATGCAACCGCTAGAGTGCAAACACACATATATCTCTTTTTGAATGACCCCCCAAAACATGTTAAGGGGGTCACGTTAGGAATTTCTATGGTGGTCCCGGGCTTAAGTTTCACTGAGCAATCATGCTAATAGTTCACTTTTCTATAGGAAATTCACTAATATTAATAACGAGTTATGTATAATTCTATTAGGGAGAGAGGTAAATAATTGCTGTTCAAAGTAACAGTCATATTTTCCGCACCTGTGGGCCCACATGAGTTCCCAGAAGCAAAGGTGGTGGAACTGCGGCCAGACACTCTGCGAGTTCCATGACTTGATGTACCAGGAACAGCTCTCAGCCAAGTTTCCCTTCATCAACTCCAACCGGCCCTTGAAATACAGGAACCACGCGCCCTCTGGATACAGCTGGAAACAGATATCAAGCTAACCGACTAAAAGAAACTCTTGAGTTTTCCTTAATCCACCTGGGTTCTGAAAGGATTTTCAAGGATCAAAATTACTTTGCAATGTTCAACAAAAAGAAAATTATTTGATTATCATAGTTGGCTTTTGTTGTTTGTTGACGGAAATGGCTTTGAACTTACAAACCTTATTTTGCAAAACCGGGCTTTCTCAATCAGAGGTTACCTTAGTACAAACGACTTAGGTAATTATTTGGAAGAGGTGCTTCAACCACCATTTTTTTCAAAGCGAAGTACGTTAATCAGAATGATCTCAGAAGAATAATAAACAGGAAATAAAATGTGGGAAAGGACATTTTCTACATATATGAGTAACCTAACTTAGCGTAACCGCTGCAGCGTGCTGTATAAGGCGAACAAGACGAATCTGATTAAGTCAAGTGAAAAATTACAAATAGCTTCAGAATAATAGGAAAGTGGACTTAAAATGTCGGAAAATAATTTTAAAACCTTACTGTAGGTGTTTAAACCTACATAAGGTGAAAACAACTCGGTGAGTAAAATAAAGCAGCACGCAGCGGCATTTAGGCTATGTTAGGTGATGATAATAAATAACCAAAGTCAGCCAAATACATGAATTTACTTCCACAGAATACAAACTAAAACTAACATTAGCTTAAAGAAAATAATTAAACCAGTCTACAACAGTACTAGATGACCGATCCAGTTCATGACAAATTGAATAGTCTTGAAGGGGCAGTTTCAATACACACCTGAATAGTGAAAAACAGAAAATTATTTGCAAGTGGCAGTTTTCCTTGTTCAAACCACATACTATCGTACTGAGATATACAAGTATTGCACTGTTTCTTAATTTGCCCCTTGTGCTTTTCTACAGTGGCTACACTTTTTTAAAAATTGAATCAATGTGACTTTTCATTTAAACACCTATCGCTCCTACATTACAGACACATCTTAATTTTGAGAAACGCACCTTGGTCATAAAACAGTTTACATACAATTTCAACATGGAATTGAAAAAAAATCCCTTGTTATAACCGCCAATTCTCATGGGTCATCACACACATGGAGCAGCGCATTACACTGGTGAGCTATCACTAACTGTCACTGACTGTACACCGACCGGCCGGACGTACAGTCTGCGGCAGCGAGTGCCTTATCACGTTATCCGATTGCTTGTCTTACTGTTCGGTTATAGCTCGTAAACCCGCTCTTCGACATTTAAGTTTTTAATTATCCGTTTATATCATTAAAACATTATAAGGACATAAGAAACAGTTTGTGGTTGAGACACCTCTTCCTAATAATTACCTCGACTTATACGATTTTGGTTATCAAATGGAAAAATTCATGTTTGAAAGGATGTTGAGATTAAACTCAACTAAATGTATCCATTCCCGAAAGGTAATAGTATTTTCCTATTCCCCTACCCCTTAACAGAATTCTTTATTATGCAACATCAACACATCATATATTAGAAGAGGTAAGCATGATTTTACCATTTAGATTTAGCGTGACTGTGACTGCAGTGATATCATAGTGTTATACTTTTCTCATTAGCATATTAATTGTTCTTAAAATTACATAGGAGGCAATAGGGTATGCCTTAAAATATTAGATAAAGTATTTACAATTATATTTTAACCCTTTCAGTGCTAAGCTTCTGAAAGGAGTAGTTGAATCTGTGATGTTTTGTTAATTTTTTTAATGTCTTGAACGCCTCAACAGTCAAAATTAATAAAAACGTGCTTCCGCTGGACACACACACACAGTAAAGGACAGGTAAAAAGTAGCAAAACACCTGATCAGATGTGCAACTCACAAAGAATCCACCCATCCCGTCAGCTTGGACCCCGAGCCGTCCACCGTTTACTTAAGGTCCGCCCTCCCCTTCAACTCTGCCACAGACAGGTGAACTTTCCATGAGTTACACATAAAAACCACAGACTGTGACTGGATTCAAACCCTCGATCCAAGTGTTACCCCCGGCCGGGAAGGTAACGCCTTAGACCGCACAGCCACTGATCAGACTAGCAGCTGTAGTGGACCAGGCGGTATTAGAGCCTAAGCGCAGGACCAGGTAGTTCAGTTTGTGTCTACCAGGTTTCACCACATGTCAGACTCAGACTGCAGACGGAGCGCCTAACGGTACAATCGCTTATGAAGCCGTAACAGTGTTTATTGATAACAGATTCAAAAGCCGATATATCGGTCCATAGCACTGAAAGGGTTAACTACATACAAAACAGTTATATGAAATAGTAGATGGTAAAAGATGTTTGGTTTTGATTGGTCACACCGATGGAACTGATCAGAGGTTATGGAACCACAAACCAATCACAAGCAATTTAAAGAGAGAAACCAAAGCAAACTTACAAAAATGGCACCACATTCCAGTAAAATGAGAATATTTAAAGGGCAATATCTGGTATTTTATGGTCACTCGTATTCAAGAAAACTTCATTCAACACATTCCCTGAACTAAAATGTTTACACTCACTCCCCATGGAAACTTCCTGAGAATAGTTCCTTCAAGCATGAGCTACCTGTTTGAAAAACCAATTCTATAATGTTTAACTCCTACTTAAAATTGGTTGTTAAAACATACTATCATCCAGTTCTTGTTCTTGTGGCTTTCTTCGCTAACACGTCACAAGCAGAGCTGTAACAAGTGCCAGGGCAATCGGGACACTGCCCCGGGGCAGTTTAGGCCCCCTGGGTTTGTTTTTACTATGTTTAAAAACAAACCGCAATATAAGTTCCTATCTTTTAGGGTCTTCACTATGTAAGATTATTGGTTTAAAGTGACAACTTGAATTTTCTTTGAGGGGAGTTAGCCTCCACTATGATCTCTGTGAAAGTTGATAAACGGGGGGAATAGAAAGGATAATTTAGTTTTAAATTAGGGAGTTATTTCCCCCCACATGCTAACACTTTAACAAAACTCTGTTGGCTAAATATCAAGGCAATTGAAAAAATCAGGATTAATAAATTTACTAAAAATAAGCCCCGCTGAAATAACTACAGCCAATGACAAGAGTTATATTTAGTTAACATATTCATTTACATACCGTAAAGAGATAATTATACGTATAAGATAATTCATCATAGTCTATTTATAGAATATTTTTGGAAACAAAAATAAATGTTGTTTACAGATAGGTAAAATAAATGCTACTGACATGTTTATGCAATCATAATTACAAATTTATAAAACAAAATCAAAATTATCTAAATAAGAACAAATATAGTAATTCAAGTTTTATTATTGAGTTTTTTTTTATTTAGTAAGTAGGATATAAAAGGTGCATTTATAACTAACCCTACTTAACCCATTGGATACTTTGTTTTTTAATGACTGTATGACCCTAGAAATTCAATTAAATTTCAATATCTTGCAGTGTTTTAGTAAATGAACCGTAAAAAATTTACTTTTGCTATTAATTGGGCAAACATAGTGTTTTTCTTCAAGCTGGAAACATTTTCATTTTAATATGTTAATAGAAAATTAAAAACTAAAATTTATAAATTAAATTTATTTTTATAAATATAACAATGAAAAATTTAAATTTTTTTAAAGCAAGTGTATAGCAAAAATAAAAATAAAGTGCAAAAACTATTTCCTTACATAAACATTTTTAGTTTTATACTTTATCTAAAAAAACAAATTTGTTATGATTTTTTTAGTAAAACAACTTTTTTTAGGAATAATTTAGATTTTTACTTATTTGCTAGGCAATGTACCCCAATTCAATATTTTACGAATAAAAATCATTCATAGGTAAAGTAAAAACAAGTAAAAAATAAATAAAAAAAATTTGTTTATTATTGACATATAGTATTACATCATCATGTAACCACTCCGTGATAAAGTTTTAGGGCCAAAACAGCTGTCACGGAACCGTTCCATAAAAAGTATTCAATGGGTTAACATAATTTTACCCATTATTTGACTACATTTTATGGGAAAAGACTCCAAATGAGGCCTAGTTACGGTGGTGGGGGGAGGGGTAGTAAGGACCATGATTTTGGGGGGGATGGGCACCCTTAACATATAGTATTACATCATCATGTAACCACTCCGTGATAAAGTTTTAGGGCCAAAACAGCTGTCACGGAACCGTTCCATAAAAAGTATTCAATGGGTTAACATAATTTTACCTATTATTTGACTACATTTTATGGGCAAAGACTCCAAACGAGGCCTAGTTACGGTGGGGGGGGAGGGTAGTAAGGACCAAGATTTTGGGGGGGATGGGCACCCCTATTTCCATCTATGCCCATTTTTGCTACACATTTGTTATGCAAGCCTAATTTTACTCCATGATTAATATAAATACGGTCTACTTATTTTAACAAGAGCTTATGGCTTACCTTCAGCTGCTCTTTGAGTATTTGATCACAAAGTTCCAGGTCTCCATCAGAATGGCCGAGGAAGTAGACAATGATGAGGTGGTAGGATAGCAGAGTCATGACGGACAAAACGTGTCTCAGGCCTGGCTTGAGCTCGTACCCTATGTGTAACTCTCTCAGCCCCACATCCTGGTCAACACAACACAGCTTGACTAGGATGAAAAAAGTCAACTAAACATCACTTGACTCGGGGACAGCCTGAAGTACGAGGGTAGTTTTTTTATCAACCTTGGAAAGGCCATAAATAAAAGACGAGTACAGTAGAGTCCCGCTATTCCGAACCCCGCTATTCCGAAAATCCGCCTATTCCGAACTCAAGTTCGGAAATAAAAATAAAAAAATTTTAATCGGGAAAAATTAATAAAAATTTTTTTGTGAAAAACGTACATTTATTGATACAAAAATCAGTTAAAAATAAATGCTAACATAATAGAGTTCAACCTCTGATGTTGGCTGACTCTCATCACAAATCGTGAACTGTTTAAAAAAAATAGAGCCTAAGCTAAATGAAACCAAACTGGAATGAAAGCTGGTTACTTACAGTGAATGTCAGATCAATTTGAACGATTATGTAGAACCATTTTAAACACTGCTTAACACGAAAAATAACTAATTTCCAGCACACACTTAAGACGTAAAGTCAGTGATTTTCTTCTGGCAAAGAGCACTAAATCGACTTGACGATGCAATGTTCCGCCATCGCCGCATAAACATAACGTCATTCGGTGTAGATGAAGCGTGTTGTTCGACGTAGCGTAAGGCGAGGTCGAGAGCAGTTGCCGCGTCGACGTGTGATATGACTGCAGTTTGAGCGTTTACCTCCTCATCGCTTTCATTTGAGTCGATGTCACCTGATGAACCCTGCACCATTGCTACAATGTCTTCGTCTCCGTACTCCTGGTGGCCATCGTCGTCAACGGCAGTCCACTCCTGAACACAGTTCTCTTCCGCGTCTTCACAGCCAGGGATTTTCTTAACTAGTGGAAGAAGGTCACAGTCTTTCACTATAGTAGCAGTTGTTTCGACAAATTCCAAAGAAGGCCAGAGATTTTTCCACGATTTTTGTAGAGCACCCTTAGTAGTGTTATCCCATGCCTCCGCAACCCAGTAAATTACATCTTTTACCGTAATTTTCTTCAGTTTTTGCAGGATTGTTAGTTGATTTTCATCCTCTTCAAGCAGTGTCCGGAGGAGCATTTTTCGGTAATTCTGTTTAATGGCCTGTAAAACACCCTGGTCCATAGGCTGAACAACTGAGGTAACGTTTGGTGGCAGAAAAACTGCTTTGATATCTCCACAAACAAGTTTCATTTCTTCTGGGTGGGAAGGGGCATTGTCTATCAACAGAAGAGCACGATTAGGCAGTCCATTTTCCTTATTGAACGCAGTCACTTTCGGGACAAACTGGTTTTTGAACCATTTTTCGAACAAGTCGCGATCCATCCAAGCTTTTTTTTGATTAGTGTAATATACAGGGAGTGAGTTCATGTTCATGTTTTTGAACGCACGTGGTTTCGCCGATTTGCCTATTACCATCAGCGGTAATTTGTTTGTGGCCGAGGCGTTACTGCACGCTAAGACGGTTAATCGTTGTTTGTCCATTTTAAATCCTGGAGCAGATTTCTCTTCTTGCGAAGCGAGACTTTTGGTAGGCAAAGCCTTAAAATTTAATCCAGTTTCATCCGCGTTGTACACTTGCTGCGGGGAGTAGTTTTGGGATGAAACGAGGTCTTGAAATTCCTCAAGGTAATTGACAGCTGCTTCGTTGTCAGCCAACAGCTTCTCCCCCGTAATCGTGAGCTGTCTAATTCCATGTCGTTTTTTCCAACGATCCAGAAAACCACAGCTAGCTGAAAATGATGGGTCACCATTCATAAGGTTGTTTAGCTGCACCGCCTTTTCTTTCACCAAAGGGCCACTTATGGGGATTCCTTTTTGTCTCTCTTGATTAAACCACAAAAATAAAGCCTCGTCAAGTTTTTAGTACGACGAAACCGTAGTTTTTTGCCGTTTTTCAATCGTTTTTTCACTTGAAGCAGAGCAAAACTGCTCAATTTTAACTCGATTCTTTTTCCAGTCACTAATTGTTGCTTTTCCAACACCATACTCGATTGATAATTTAGTGGCACTTTCTCCCTTGTCCAGTCTTTTTAAAACCTCTAGTTTTTCTTTTAAAGTACACGAGGAACGACTTCGTTTACTAGCCATCGTCAAGGAATTAACTTACACTCACGGAACGGAAGCTTTATAATAAAATTTCTATACTCGCACACAGTTCATTACACTCCGCAGGAGTAAACAACCACTGACCGATATACGATTACACACACAATGCGCAACGCACCAATAATTTGTGTTTGGAACGGAGGGAAGAGAGAGAGAGAGAGAGTTGGTAGGGTGGGGCGGGATGATGAGTCTATTTTTACAACGCTGTCGAACACCTGCGCTATGAGTCATCGAAGGTCACTGTCCTCCCCTTCCGGCTTTCAATAAATTTGCTCTCTCGCCGATCACTACAGTTTCGAGGATTACCCCACAGTTAATATACGCATTAACAAGTCAATACGTTGGTATTATTAATGAAATCCGCTTATTCCGAACTCCCGCTAACCCGAACAGGGCTCGGTCCCAATTAGTTCGGAATAGCGGGACCCTACTGTATATACAAAAAATGATTTTATTACCAAAATAAAGGTACACGTATGCTTAATTTTCGACATAGTCACCGTAACGATTGAAGCATTTTTCGTACGTGTGAATCAGCTTTTCAATACCCTCTTCGACGAATTTGCTGTCCATGAATTGAAGTGTGCCATGACATTTTCTGTATGATCGCACAGAGTAAACGCTGGACAAGCACTAGGCGGGTAATGTTTAATTGATGGAACAGCGCATCCCCCCCCCAAAGGCTCTAACACTTTCGGGCTTAGATCTCTAATCTTAACTCTGAGTTGAGTTGCGGATGCATAAACATGACAGCCTCAATCGATTCTCCCGCCAAGTGTGATTTGCGAAGCATTATTCGTTTCCTGCAAGTAGAAGGGAATAGTGCAGCAGAAATTCATCGCAGAATGTGCCCAGAATGAGTGATGGTGTTGAGCATGAATGGTGTCGTAAATTTAAATATGACCGTACTGACTGATGTGCATGATGGTAGGGGTCAAGGAACGTCGAAGCAGAGCCCATTCAGCGAGTTTTGTGGTCTTCTGACAACACTTTCGGGACCCAGCGAGCACACAATTTTGTGTAGCTTAAATATTCTGTAACACCAGAGCACAAAAATTACCTTGAAATTGAAAGAAATTGCATGGATCGCGGTTGTAAGAAATCGGGCCTAGGGTGAACCTACGGTTTTTCTCTATCCGCTTCATCAACTCGCTGAACAAGGTTTTCTGTAGCGACAGATTTGCGTCCTTGACCCCTCTTTGTTAAGAACTTCAGTACTGCCATCTTTACATTTTCGACACCAGATCTGAGCCTGGAAATGACAGAGCGTTTGGTGGGGGGGATGCGCTGTTCCATCATGTGAACAAAACCCGCCTTCTGTTTTTCCAGCGTTTACGCTGTGTAATTGTACAGACCATGTCATGACACACTTCAATTAATTTTGAAGGCAACATCCTTTTGAAGAGGGTATTGGAAAGCTGGTATAAAGGTTCAAAAGATGCTTCAATCGTTACAGTGACTATGTTGAAAAGTAAGCATAAGTGTACCTATCTTTTGGTAGTAAAATAACTATTTAATAAACACTTGTCTTTTGTTTATGGCCTTTCGGAGGTTGATAAAAAAACTACCCTCGTATCTCAAATGAAGTTCTCTGATACATACACAGAGGGCAGAGGAGGGCAACATGAAAATGTAAATGTAAATATGTAAATCAACAGAGATGAGATGGTGCCACAGTTGGTCTTATGGCTTATTAGTTAGATCCAAGGAGGTCTAATGGTAATACTGGAGACAACAATGCTTAAAGATATGCAAAAAAAATGCATGCCAGAGATTTTGTTAGGTTGGTACATTGGGAAAATTAACGTTCTTTGAAATTCTGTATCATGTTGTTCGATTATCATAAGCGAATCTGTTCATTCAAGTCACTGGATTATAAGTACTAACTAACGCCGCCAAAGATCAAGAACACATCGCTAGCTTCGCCAGAAATCGAGAACGCATCGCTAACTTTGTCGGCAAACAAGAATGTACCTCTAACTATGCCAACTTTTCATCACGTGTCACTTAGTCACCGATGATTGCGACCTGAAACTCCTGGTTTGGCCAAAAATTCCTGCATAATCCACACATTTTTTCCCGGTCATCAAAGTTCACACTTAATTCCCGATTTTCCAGGTTTTCCCAGTCGGTGGCAACCCTGATAAAGAAATAAGTGATATATATCTTTTTATTTATTCTCCATAAGAATAACATTAGTAAGTAAGTACTTGGGTTTGCTGCAACAAGCAAGATAAGAAATGTGTTTTTATGTAATTATCAATATAACAATATCAACTCGGTGAAGTTACATACCAAGTTTTATTCAATTAGGTTCATAATTAAGGGAGATACACAACTTTACTTATTCTACATACAAATAACATTAGAGCTGAGTATGCAGGTTTGCTGCTACACGGACAGTCAATACAAATTTTGTTTGTGCAAATATCAACACCACGACTAGGTCAAGCTAAAAACCTTTATCCCATAAGATTAACATGGGCTTATGAATATGTTTTTTGGATTTTCTTTGCAACCACTTAATCAAGGGTTAATGATCAAAATACTAAATTATACGTTTTTTAAGCTCTATAAAATGGTCATAACCAAAATTGAGTGTTTTTAAAATTGTAGGGTAAGAATTGCAACAAATTGATTTTTGGAATATTTTAAAACCCTCCTCCCATTAAAACAGATTTATGTTATTAACACGTTCAGTGTATCGTGTGGGAATTCCGGTGGTTGCTAACAAGGAAACAAATGCAATTATCATGATCAAGCATGATTAACGTGTGAAAATCTTAATTTACTGATAATACTAACTCACCTTGCTGCCAGAAAATCCAATGAATTCTAGAAGTTTGATTATCCTGCTTGGGAGCAATGATATCATCTGAAAACACATTTGATTCAGTGAAACCAAAATATAAAAAAAAAATTATTTAGTTTAAAAAATCAAACCATGGAATACAAATTCTACTTAAAATAAAGTAGGACTGGTTAAATTATCAATATACGGTAAATAACCAGAATCTATAGTATATAATATATAGCCAATTATATAACTAGACGACTACTATGGCATGTAAATTAAATTCTACATGGATTAGAAAACAAGCTAGTAATAGGTTTCACCCTTACTGGCCTAATGAAGGTGTCTGTTGTTGTTACCCGCTCTATTCTTTTTGATAAACTTGATTTTTATGGTGTAAGGAAGAATAGTTAGGATTAATTGAAAGCTACGTAATGAACTACAAATGGTCACTGTTAATAATGATTCATCTATGAGGAAATTGTTGCGGGTGTTCCCCAAGGCTCTGTACTTGGCCCCTTCTTGTTTCTGCAAATGGTCACTGTTAATAATGATTCATCTATGAGGAAATTGTTGCGGGTGTTCCCCAAGGCTCTGTACTTGGCCCCTTCTTGTTTTTGGTTGTTATTAATCTTTTAGTCTCTTTTGTACATTCATGTCAGTGCTTTATGCTGATGACACAACTCTGCTTTGTTCTGATGCTGATTGTTGTGCCTGAACTTAAAGTTAACTAATTATCTTTAAGAGGCTAAAGAGGGCTTGCTAACAAACATATTATGAATTATGATTATATGACAGATAATATAATTTTTATACATAGAAGTAATTTAGATTTAAATGACAATTTTCTTAAACCTGTCAAACTATCAGGGCTTTTTCTAGATAATAAACTATCTTGGAAGGCATATGTTGAAAATGCCAGCATATGTCTTTCTAGAGTCATGTTTCTACTATGCAAACCCAAGTATCTACTGAGTCAAATTTTAAGTATTGTTAATGACATATTTTGGACTATTTTATATACATAAAACACCTGTGTTACGACACTCGCTTATAGAGCAATCCAAGTGCTGGCAAAAAAGGCAATCTGATTAATGGCTGTTCTTTAACCTCAAAAACCCGAAGGCTTGCATTTTGTAGTTTTAAAATTATGAGTCTGTGTTTATTTTTCAAAATTTAATTTATTTAAAAGGAAATATTGATGAATTTACTTCTTATGAGTCATAACATGACTACAACAGTAGGTTGAGACATAATCTTATACCACCCAGTGTAAAATTGACTAATACATAAAATAGCTATAGTTTTCAGCAATTCAGATTTTTTTAACAAGTAACCATTAGTTAGAAGATAATTGCCTATTAATAAGTTTAAATTAACTACATCAACTTGGATGAAGTTCAAAGCCTTTTACTCGATCAATGAGTAAATGTAAGATTTCATTTATGTTTTCATGTATTGTAAGTTTGTAAGTTATGTTAAATGTATTTTTCGCAAAGTCTGATGTAACAGAATTCCAGAATTGTTAATTTAATGGCCAATAAAGTCATTCATGAGTAAGTTAAAATAAAATGTTTACACAATGAAATAACAAAATCCCCTCCACTCAGCGTTGTCTCCTTCACACTACTGCACTAAATATTGAATACAATATTTTGACATGACTACGATTATGACTTCATCGTTAAAATTGTTTGTAATAAAATGTGAGATTATAAACTCAATTCCTCTTTTTTCAGGAACTTAATCAACTTCCATTTGCAATCAGGAAAATTGGAACGAGCTTGAGATATGTATTACAGTTATTTTACAGGCACATTTTATAAAATAATGTCCACAGCAGATAAAAGGTTTAAGGGCAAAAAGCTTAAAAAGGCTTAAAAAAGCTTAAAAAGGGTAAAAGGCTTAAAAGCTCACCAGGTTGAAAGCTCCGATGCCCATTCGCACTCCGCTTTCAAAATGCACCTTGTGAGCTTCATCGGACCAGTGCCTCTGGTGCAGGATGTTGGCGCACTCTCTGCATCAACAACATCCTAGCTATAACTGGATGCTTCAGCAAACAACCTGATTCCTACGACTGGGTTCCTTTGGAAAACGAGCTTACTGCCACCTAAGCTCGCTTACATTTTTAGAATGTACGTTTTATTACAAAAGAAAAAGGTCCCAGTAGTCCAATTTTTTACTAAGCGAAGAGTAACCGATTTATTTGTTTTGAATGTACAAAAGTATTACACTTATATAAACATTTGTAGCATAAGTTTTAAAAATTTGAGGTGTTTTGAATGGAGGGTTGGAGGTTTGATTTTTTAGTAGTTTTAGTTAGTAATCTCAAAACAACAAATTAACAACTTTAGGATTCATACATTGATACAATTTTAAACAGAACGATGAGATTGGCAAAAAAGTCAGATACAAAAGTTTAGCTACACGTACAAAGGTGTTATTCATAAAAATATATGGGTTTCATAAACATCTATTGTTTCAACGGTAACTTAATAATTAGGGAAATTAATTTAGATGAAAAAACATGCAATTCCTGTATTTTTTTACAACAAAATTAGAAATATGTACTTGAAATATTTGGGTTGGAATTAGGTCTAAAGTATAAATAAAGTTCTACATCACCAAATATAACATAATAAAATAAAGACCAAATCGACTGAGAAAGCCTGTGCCAGGTGTGTCATAAATACAGGCTGGTTACATTGTGTTCGAAAGGCACAATGTCACTTCAAACTACAAAAAATAATAAATCTAATATATAACAATAACCTAATTAATTTACTTGAAACATTTAAAATAAATCTAAAAAAATCCCTATTCACATAAGTAACAAAATGAACTATTCCATTGTACAGTACTAATGAAGCAATTATAAAATGGTTATCTTGTATTGAGGTAGGTTAAGCTCATGCTCATTGTAGCTTTAAAATGTTTAAAAATAAATTACTAACGAAAATGCTTTTATTTAACCAATACTTCTTTCTATTAATACTTCACGTTTTTCGTTTTTTTTTTTTTTTTTTTTTTTACTGTGAAGTCATTCAAACAGTATTAGAGTCAGAGGCACGCAAGTTGGCACACGAGTTAACCATTTCAACCAATTTTTGTAAACTAGTCACATTGCAAATATTTTTGGACCACATGTGCCGCTTGTTTACACTTTGCTCACTCACTGTCAGAGGGTGTTTGTTTACAAATAAATTGTTAATTGTTTTGCTTGTGAAATTCAACATAGACTAACTTTGATGTAGAAATAACTATACTTATAAGATAACTGTATTCTTAACTAAGAAAATAACACACATACAAGTAAAATTGATATTCCACAAATAAAAAATAAAAAAACAGTTATATGGATGAATAATCTATAAGGATGCATGTACTTGCAACAGAAATTGCTACAGTTTGAATGCAAGTAAATAAAGTTGCAAGTACAGACTTTACAACTGTCGTAACTTACGTTGCAGGTGCAACTGCAACATCCTAACAGCTGGTATGGTAAATATGTTTTAAGACTGAATTTTGAGCTTAAGTTCGCAAAAGGTAACAGTGTATTTATTTCTGTTTGTGCCAACTTACGTGCCTCTTACTCTACCAAAAATAAGAACAATAAAACAAATAAAATAAGAAAATACTTACTTGTAAGAATTATAACAGGAACGTATTTTTAAGCTACCCTTAAGAAAATTAACTAATGACTCATCTTCGATGAATGTGAGCATAGACTTTAGCAAGAGGGACTCGGCGTAGCAGAGTTCTGCATGTATAGCCTCTGAAACGAGTTCCATATATTTCAGTCACATGATAACCACTAAGAAGTGGGAATATATGAAACATATACCAATATTCTTAACATAAAAGGCAACTAATTTATAAATAGGGTAACAAGATTTTGTATATAGAGTTTTTAAATTATAAGAAGAAACATAGATTTTGCTCTCTAGCTTTTAAAATAAACAAAAAGAAGTACATTTGCCTTTTTTGGCACATTTGACATCTTTTGGTTTACCCTTAAAACTTTCTTTCAACCTCACATGTCCAAGGTCAAAGGGGCAAATCAACTTCATAGGCTTAAATAAACATTTCTTACTTGGGCAAGCCAGTAGTGACCGTACACGTACATGAAAAATGTCTACATTCTAAGCCAAGATCAAACTTGTAACCTAACTAGGTTTTGAGTCATGATTGAATTTGAGTTAAATATGAGAGTACAATTGGATGATATATTTCTTTAATATGATCTTGCAATGTTACTAAAATAGTCTAATGTAAACTGGTTAAAGTATTTGAATACAAGGACTCCTATACACTGGTCCAAAGTCTAGACAACACCAATGAATAAACAATCAGTTTCAATTTAACACTACTCATCCAATCTGTTGACTTTGCCCAAAATACAAAATAGAAAATAAGCAACAGTTCTTCAATAGCATTAATTATTCATTGAAATCAGAGAACATAAATAAAACAAAATACAAAATTTGAATTAAATAAAGAACTATGAAATTAAGTGAGTCTTCTAGACACTTTAGCGAGCTTAAATTCTCATAATATTTATATAGGCCTATGTAAAACGTTATCTATATTAATTTGCTCTCGGCCGGACTACAAAGAATCCAAACCAACCAAAGGAATTCTGAAAATGTAAAATACCGCTCTATAATTGCTAGCCTATATATAGAAATCAGCTATTAAGACGGTTTCAACAATTTTACAAAGCATACCGGCCCAAAATTTTAAATTTAAAAGTCCTCCCCACAAATGTTTTGGACTGATTCTCACTTATTCAGAAGCTGTCAAATATTAAGTTTACCTTTCATTGTTAAAATCAATTTTCCATTTTTCACACATTCACAAACACATTTTTAGCTTCACGATATACTACTCAATTCATTACAATTCAGTGGAACCTTGATAAATCAAAACCGAGGGAGAACGGAAGAAGTTTAAAATTATTGAATATTTCAAAACACCGAGGTTATAATTATCTGTAGACTTTGATTTATTCGGGTTCACAAAAACACAATCGGTGAGCCATGGAAGCAAAGAATCCTCACATAATTAAGTGTATTGTACGCTGTGCATGACGATTAATCATACCGTATTTTACATAATCACATGTATGCAATGAGTGGCATCCTTAATCGAATGATGATACATAAATCTTTGTGATAGGATTTTCAACAATTGAAAATGTTTAAAATAAATCTGGCAAGGTTTCTAACAGCTTCTTTGGTAAACGTAGTTGAGGATGAAAGACATTCTTTAGTGAGCACATGGTATAGTAGGAAAGTAAACAAACTAAATTAGTGCCCACAGTTCGGCAGATTTTTAGTGTTATTGGTCTTTTGACCACACCCTGACTGTTGCTAGATGGGTTATTGCTCCCTTCCCTAGGTTTTGGTGCAGGTAATAAGTCACCCGTCACCAAAACTTCCCCCGCATTGAAGTGACATCACTTCTGGTCTGCAATGTATCAATTTCCATCAACACAACCTAAATACTTCACTTCACATTTCACCCTTGTGCACGAACCTTCAAATTCAGATTTAACAAATGGAAAGGAGTATTTACACCTGTGGGGGAGAGAGGGTGAGAGTTTCTCGTTGAAACATGAACTCAGGTGCCAGATTTTGAACCAATAGTACACTTAAAACTTTGAATTACTGACATGTTCCCCCCAACCGTTTGATTTATAGAGAATACAGAGGGGGCCATGCATAAATTACATCATGCTATATTCAGCCCTTTTTAACCCCTTCCCCTCCTCTATCATACTGCTCATAACCTCCCCCCTACCCCTGTCACGTCACACTTATTAATTATTAAGTTTTGGATTGTGGGTACGGTCTTTCATCATGCTGTAACTGACGATTTCGCCGGCTTTAACTCCATTAATCGTGACATCTCGCGCAACCCCCCTCCCCCGCACCACGGTTTGTCACGATGCGCCGCACCTCACCCCCTCCGGGGAGGTGTGGCGTAATGTATGCACGACCCCAAAGGAGTAGGTAGGCAAATTCAAGGGGAATAGCAAAATTGATTGAGCAAGGAATTTGGTTTATTAAGGTTCAATTTAATTATTTTCTAACGTACTAACAACAAACTAAGATCGTAACGAAAGACTGAACAATACACATCTGATTAAAAAAAATCAACTAAATTGTGATATTTTTGTTTAATTTTAACCGGAAAACAAACAAACAAGTTGATTCCTCTCGATTTCTGACACCCCTACGGGCAGATGACTCCTTTCCATAAGACCCGCTGGACCATACAACGGCCGAACCAACCAAGGTCCAACTAAAGGGAATCTACTGTAATTCGCATCTGACACTTAACTGATGAATGAGAATTCCAATAAAACTGTTCATACAATAATACAACTTTTTGAAATTACAATTATTCAATATTAAATAGCTAGGTCTACTAAGAGTCCACTTTAAAAACAGAGATTCATTACCTGGAGTATAATTATCATAGTTTTGTTTTTTCACCATTTTCCCAAAAGACTCAGAAAAAGTATTTCTTCTTCTATAAAAGTTGCAAAGTTGAATGCTTTGCTTTAGGGCTGCTGAAGCTTTTGATATACTATCCTGAAATATTAAAACACATAAAATAAAAATTAATCAAACATAATATTGAAATGTATAAGCAATTAGTGCATTAAGTATATGTGTGCAAAACTAAATGTACTCAGGTAATGATTATGAAATGAAGCAGAATGACTTAAAAATAAAGATAGCTTTGAATATTTAACATGAAAACATGAGAGTCATCATTTAAATATTTACTTTTATAACTATGAATAACTGCATTTTCTCTCTACACAAATTTACTAACTCATATATCATGGATGGTTGTATTCAATGCAGATGGTTTTAATGCTTAAATCACTTTGAATGACATTCCCTGATCATCCATTCAACAAAGCAAATTGCTATTTAACTACCGTTTGATGATTTATCTGAGTGTCTGTCTGTCCCATGAGTATTCACAAGATGCTGGTTTTTTATATATTTTTTATATGTTGGTTTATGATTATGTTTAAATCATTTAGTTTTGCTTCAATTCCATTAAAGAGTTTGAAAACCCCCTGAATCCTCATGAAAGCTTTTTAGCCAAATTTAGGAATTTTCAATAATCTTAACAGACAAAATTAGAGCCTAAAATATGTCATTTTTTGGGATTTAGTTTTGTAGGCTTGCATTTGAGTTTGTAAAACTGTCTTACCTTAGCAATCCTAAACCTAAACTAGGATTACTAAGGTAAAAAAGTAATACACACAATTCACTGTCTCGTCTTACTACTTACTGTCTTACCTTAGGAATCCTAGTTTTAGTTAAGGATTCCTAAAGTAAGACAGATGTACATAAATTTAAGCAATCTAGAGAATAGGGTGGATTGCAATTTTAATTAGGAAGATCTGAAATAGATTTGTAAGCACTATTTCATGGCTTCACAAAAGCTTAACAGCATATTATCACTTGCTGTATAAAATATAAAATATCTGCAGGTAGCCTATTCATGCCACACATTTTTGAACTAACCCAAATAACCACTTCTTAAAACTGAATTCTAATTCCTTAAATATTAATCAATGGAATTATTTAAGTTAAAAAACAAAAACTGTACAGTACATACTAACACTCCATGATGCACTTTTAAATTAATTAGGGATGAGTTGATTCTCGACAACGATTATCGATACTACCGATTATTGGAAATTGGTATAGGTATTGTGATTCATTCGTTCAATTTTGATACCGATACCATCGATACCGGTAGCTGTAGAAAATGTCATGGTTACTCCTGCCATTTACCCAGTACAGAGGTTACGAGGAGTGTTTGGGTCGCCGGCAAAATATCTGATCTTGGAGGTAAGGAAGGAAGAGGAAGAGGGACAGGAGGGGAGGGGTGGGGTTTGGTTGAAAGCAATAAATCAGTCGGCTGACCATAATTATTTCTTTGAGTTATTACCTTACAACCACGTTTTTCCCCATTATGAATTTATACTAAACAGTTTTTGTTTTTCTATATTATTATAGCATACTAGTGAAATTAACATTAAATTATATAAAATACTGCATTAAAAATAGTTTGATAATTAACTACAAAAAGCTACTAAATGATTTTAAATGGTAACATAAATTGTAACTGTTTTTACAAATAGCTTTTAACAACTATAGGTACTGAAAAATCGTAGGTATCGATATCGAGAATCGATTTTTCTGGTATCGGTATCGAGAGTTGACTGAGGGGAGAGGCTTCAGTTGAGGCGTGAATCTGAATCCTTACAAGTAAAATACACAACTGACATGTCAACAGACGTACTGGTGTGATGAATGGGGGGTAGAAGTTTTTATTCAGTTTGCCTAAAAAGATATCAAATGAAAAATAACTTAAATGTTTCAAAAAAACTCTAAAGGAATATGTGCTCACTGTATCCCTTTATTCCCTTGAGGAATTTTGGAATCCAAGAAATGTAACATGAATTATGTTTATAAACTTTGACTAAAAGATATTTAACATGAATTTTTATATCATTATGAAAGTAAAATTATTTAGTGTTAATGTCCTTAAGTACTATTCAATGTATTTTAAATACTGTTCGATGAATAAAGAGGATTTGATTTGATTTGACATCTAACCTGCCTCTTGGATAACTAAAGCCGATGAAAAATTTGTCAGATATTTAGTCTTCAGTGGGGAAATAAAGTGATCTTCAATTAGAAACAATTTATTTACACTTCAAGGAAGAAAACAACTTCAGAAAATATTGCAGTTTAGACAAATTAGTCATTTTTAAGTTGTCTCTGGGGGATTGCTATGACATGTTTTATGCTCGAAGAGTCTTTGTGAGGACGCTACTAATAAACAGAGACACTATTATAAATAGCTCGGTTCCGTGAACCATAAAAGAACAAGAATAACTAACACTGTAATAAAACTGCTACTAACCGGTTCCAGTGTAAGCACAGCTTCTAGGAAATGGAACACAGCATTGCCAACAGTATGGTACACGCTGGACCCCACCCTGCAACATAACACGATGTAAATAAAACACTCGTACACAAAATCTGGCATTAGGCTGGGGCAAAATCTTTCTCCGGATATTATTCAAAATAAAAATTTACTTACATAGAAATGGTATAAAAATAAAACACTGAAAATGTGTTTAATGATGAGGCGAATGAATAATACGTTCGGAAAGCATTTTCCTTTGAGGAAACCATATTTGAAGAAAAACCCACGAGGGAGAGATGTGAGGTCAAGGTTTTAGGCTCTTCAATGGAACTTAGGAATTTTACATGTTACTGAAAGCACATTTATTTAAATACACTTTAAAATTGATGATGCCATCGTGTATGAATATTGTCATGATTGTTTCATAAAAAAGTTACTTAGTGAGAGCCGATATTTCAGCAGATGACAGCTCATCTAATAACGCTGTCACTATTTTGAAGTTTTAGTTTCTTGAAGGTTTGTTAGGTATACAGATTTGTTGTTAACGCAAATCATTTGTACACTGTAAGTTTGTATTTGTATAAATTATTCCTGTAACAGATTTATGCTTTTATTAAATAATTCCCTTTACAAATTCAATTTTATAAAATCCTGGTAAATGATGGAAGCCGAGTGTATTTTAAAACATAACTAATCTTCATAAAGATTAACAAAAAACAACCTTGATACACATTCTTTTTATTAGAATAAAACTCAAATTTTCGGCTTAAGCCTTCATCAGCAGTACAAAATTTCAAAAACTAAACGATAAACAAAAATAAAGGTAAAACATATGACTTATTAAACTTATTTAGAATTAGATGGTTAAGTTGTTATCTACCATATATACCGTAGCAGGGTTTTGTGTATAAAAATGAACATTTACAATTAATTTTACAATAAATTAAACCTCATAGATTTAAAGCATTTAACAAAAACGAGATAAAAATAAACAGTAGCATAAATAAATAGCATTAACAATTTTTTAGGTGATAAAATAAATAAATAGTATGCAACATGATAAATTTTGGTTATCATAAGTCAAGTCCAAATGGGTTTTTAGATTTCAGGACTAATTGATGGGCCTGCTCAAGTTGTCTTATCTGTCTATCTTGACAGTCAGTAGCAAATTTACATACACCCTTCAGAGAATAACATTCCAAAAAATTGTATGAATGTTCTCTGACATGAATGGCAACAGGCTTTTCTATCGAAGGATGATTAACATCATGCCTGTGGCCATTCATACGTACTCTAAGGGCTGTTGTAGTTTTACCAATGTCGTCCTTAGGTCAATTTTTACAGGATAGTTGGTAAATTACATTCGTAGAAGCACAATTAATGTTTCCACGTATTTTATGTGATTTGTTAGTCTGGCTGCTAGTAAAGCTAGTGGATGGAACTTCATTAAGATAACTGTTTGTGTTACAGAAACAAAGTGGAGGGGGTTGGGGAGTATGGTTCAGCGGTATGACGAAGGAGGGAATTTGAAAGGCCTCCCCCCAACCTCCCCTAATCTCACCCTGACCCATTCCTTGAAAATTATTTTCTGGTTAGTCGTAGCACTGACTATAAATACTGAAAGAGACATCCCATCCATATGGCCCAGCTGTCCCACTTTTAGTGTATGCTAGAATTTAAAATTGAAGTAGTTTGATTGAGTCACCGACAGATTGTGCTGCTGTCAACTTTTTATTTTAGTTATTTACGTTAACTTTTAAAATATCTCCACCCCAGAAAGCAAGTGATAATCAACTTATGTTTGCTTCCTGACACACCAACTGTTGTATTATACCCTCCTTGAGAGGATAAGTAATAGTTGACAGCAGTGTACTCTGTTGGTGATTATTGTAAACTACGACCTCTTTCAATCCTGGCATACAAAAAACTAGGGACACATTTTACAATGGCAATGAGAAGTCTACTTCAGTATTTATAGTCAATGGTCATAGTCATATGGTTTAATGCACATAACATTTTGAACTACATTTTTCTAACCCTTTGGCTTCAGTATCCGATGGCATTACCAAACAAACTAACATCCGACCTTACTTATCTACTTTCACTTGAGCTCAATAAGAGAATAGTTATAATGTGTAGAACTTGGTGAATTAATAACATTTTGAGACCCCCATTTTGGGCTATTTGGTTTGAATTTGTATAACGGGTTCATATATTTTATAAGTAAGTTTGGCATAAACATAACGAGAGTTTGGTTTAGTCTTTAAAACAATTTTGAGTGTTTGGCCATAATTGTCAGTAATTTTATAGCCCACATTCATGTAATACTATTATATAATTTGAACTTTTCTGAAAGACCCTGAGAAAATCTGAATATTCAAATTTGTTGCAGTATTTAATGTGAATTTTGCAAAAAGTGATTGCAAGTAAATGACAAATGTACAGAAGCAATCAGCACACACAACAGTGAATACAACTCCAGTAAATGACAAATGTACAGAAGCAATCAGCACACACATCAGTGAATACAACTCCCTTAGCAATATGTTGTCACTGAATGTACCAGTACTATTTATTAATACGGACCATTTTTTCCCCCACTTAACTGAGAAAGTTAAGGGGGTATGTTAATAAATAAATTAAATAAATAAATAATTGCATAAATCAATATGTGGTTTAATAACAAGAGGAGTCAAGGAGGAAGCAGGTTGGTGCATTGGTGTCATACTCAATGGGAAAACTCTCTCATACGATTAGTTGGTTACTGGAAGTACACCATTATAATGGAGTGGACTTACTAGTCAGGTTTTTGATAAAATGTTTAATATTTTAATAATTTTGGACATCCTACGTTTCAATGTTAGTGTATAAAATGTAAAATGATTATAAGCAACATCATTCTACCTATTCTTAGCAAGAAGAGTTAATTGAAATAGGAAAAATTTGAGTATAATTTTGAGTTTACAGTGAGTTTAGTAAGAGGCCAAGTAATTATCTCAAAATTAGGGTTCCAGAGATAACTCCAGTCCCAGTAAGAATCAGCACACCAATTATTTCAGTTTAGCTCAAAATACACTGCGTGATAATTTCTTTCCTTCTCTACGACTTGTTAAGTGAAAAATATAGATATTAAACTAATAATCACAAAAATATTATTTATCGACGGTCAAATATTGCTACAAAAATTAATTCTCCACGTAGTTCTGACAGCACTGGGTAGAAATCACCACCATCGCATGCAAAGGCGGACGTAACTCTGGCTCATGATGATTAGCGCGCTCAGCTCGGCCGTGGCGGGTTTTTAAAGTCTCATTTTGCTAATAAAACAACTGTCTCGCTTTCCTCGCAATTCGGAATTTTTAAAATATGATTTAACAAAGGCTGTAAGGCTGTAACAACAATGGTTGTGTGAAATAAAAATAATATTGTAATAACTGTTACAAACTGATGATAAAACTGGTGTCGACGTCATAAACGTCTTTCACCAGCGTCAATCAAGCGAGCTCTGTCTGTTCGCCTGCCTATGCGATTCCAAGTAGTTTGCGTAATGTCTACTAGGAGGACGCACATGCGATAGCCCCTGTTGCTGACCGCACTCAATAGATTGTGCTGTTTCTTGGTTAACCGATTTTAGCATTGCGTTTACCGTCTACTACAGGTGTATAATCAATGGTAACAGGCAATTTAATTTGTTAATCTGTTAATTTGTTGGACAGTTGGAAGAGGAGTCGACATACAGTAAATATTAATAATTAAATAAACCTATCAAATGGCATCATTCGTCCAGTAACGATGCTCTATCCTCACGGCCTGGACGATTGAGTGAAATCCCTTGCAGACCTGCACTGGCTGAGCTATGAGCCAGAACATTACTGTCTTTATACAGGGTGTCTACATAACCCCTCCATACATTTACCTGATTCTTTGTTTCAAATTCATTGTTGGTGTTGGTGAATTTATGTTTTTTAAGTAATGATTGTAGACATTTGTCATCACTGATCAGTAAAAATAGTTTTTACAAATCAGTGATGGAAAATGTCCGCAATAATTTCTTGAACAACATTTCCCTGACACTTCTGACTTTCCAATTGGCCTCCAAAAAGAATTTCCCAATTTTTGTATGGTTAGTATTAGTTTAAATTAGTTTAACATATTAATTAGTTTAAATTTGGATCAAAAATGTGTTTTGAAGTTGGTTTTTAAACAATAAAAACTAGAATTTTGGAGTAGAAAGAAATTCTGTAACTCACTGATTGACTTGTGCTTTCTAATTTCATAAGTTCTTTTTATAATTGAAATATAGAAGCAGTTTTAAAATTTCACACCAACCAAGACTTTATATATTTCAAAGATACAAACAAGATCAATGCAAATAGAAGAGTCCTCCATGCAGGCTATGCCTTTGGAGGCCCTACTTTTTTTAAGTATTGTTTTTCAAATAATATTTTATGTATGAGATTTTTAACTTAAAAATTAAAGCTACAAATAAATTTGAGAACTCAGAAATTGTTTTGTATCATGAGATTAATTGTTAGTTCAATAAAGTTGTAGAGAAGTTGTACTTAAGTTTTAAAATACTCCTACTTGTTTCAACTAAAACTGTATACATTTTCAGTTGTGTCCTAAATTTTGAGAAAATAAATCATATTCTATTGTAACATTAAAATAAACAGTACAAACAGATAAATAGCTTTTGAGGTTGAAAATTGTCAAACGAAAATCAATAAGTTCTTAAAACAACATAGATTTGTTACTGACCAAGGCCTAAGCATCTCCCACGCTTCGTCAAACTTGTTGTTGAAGAAGAGATGAACAGCGACCTTGGACTCCTGCATGGCTGTATCAAGGTCCATGGAGCTGGGCCTGCGACCGAAAACATTTGCATAAATTTAATTTCAAATTTGGCATAAAATTTGGGAATCGTTTCAAAACCTCCAGGTACAGAACGTCACGGTCCTATTTTATTTAAATTTAGTAGTTTGGTTGTTTGAAATCGTCAAGGTTCAAAACATCAAGGTTCTTATTTATAATGTTTAAAATTTAGCTGTTTGAGAAAGTCATGGTACAAAACGTAAGTTTCACAACATCCAGGTCAAAGTAACTCGCTCGCTTTCAGTTCACTTGTATTTGTATTTACAAGCAATTTGAAAGGAGAGAATCCAGATTTGGTTTGGAGTGAAATCACATTCAGCGTTTACGGTTGTAACAAATACTACGTTGGAATATGAATGAAAAATGTAATTGTTTCGAAATAAAGAGTTTGTCTATCGTCTATTGTCTACCTTGACGTTTTGTACCTTTACGTTTTGAAACACTTCTGTTTTTAAATATGTTTTATAATAATACCTTTACGTTTTGAAATAGTATTATTTTACATTTAAATAACTGAGACTTCACGTAATGAAACTTTACGTTCTGAAACCACGCATTATTTTAAATAGGACCTTTACCTTCCTGTACCTTGACGTTGTGAAACGGACCCTAAAATTTGAAGTTTTGAAATGAAAACTAAGGAGGAGCTAAAATAATTTGTGGATAATTGTTTATTTCCAATACATTAAGGAACTTTTACCCAGAATTTCCAGTAACCAATAGGAGGATATCTGTAGGGACATTTTGATTCTGTCTGCTCTCTATGCTATACACCAGTGGTCCCAAAAGGTGGTCCGCGGGCCCCCACAGGTCCGCGGTGGCTAGCTGGTATTTTAAATAGAACTAGGGTATATTTTTTAATTCAAGAAATTTAATTTCTATAACAACAAATAGCCTAAATATAATCCATAACCTGTTTTGAATAATAGTAATTTTAGCTGTCGAGAGAGTTATACAAATAGAGGATCTGTTTCGTATGGTGTTCTTCCCACTGCACCTGCGTACAGGTAAAACTGGCATCTGGCACCAACAACCCTCTGGCCCTTCCACCCATTACCCTTTTCTGTGTTGCAGTAATTACCTGGGTAATTACCCAGTTTTATGGGTATTTTTAAGATTGTGTAGAAATGATATGGGGATTACAAACTGTATTGCCAACTAAAAGATGGAATTTTCTTGGCGGATGGCGGGCAATTTTTCAAAGTCAGTCGGGCAACACTGTGTGTAAGTGTGGGCCTAAATTAAGTCCAGCTGTCAACAGCCTAGTGCTAGCTTTAACAGGGTGAGTAACAAATGTAATTCTAGTAACAAAGGTAGAAAGTACAACGTTAAGTATTTGGAATTAGGATTTACATATTTTGGCTTAGAAGAAGAGCCACAACCTCAATTTGTAATTTGCCTTGACGTTTTGAAATTATTACATTTCTGGCTAACTGTGCAACGAGACCACAAGACGTTATCTCTGAAAGCAATGACACATTTAACCCTATTTTGTAAAACCTAAACATATGAATAGGCTTTACATGAAGAATAAATATATGTAAAAATCTTCTCAAGATGTATGATGGTTTCCGAGTGAATGTCTCCAAACTGGGTCCTAATATTGGAGATTTTAGAACAAAGGATAGATTTCATCATTCACACTGAACAAAATAATAACATCTGTTTACGTCCTCTTACTAATTTGTACCTACTTACTAATTTACACTGCTTTGTCACCAAATATAACTCACTCATATGCTTTATAAAATAAAATTAGTTTGAGTTTTATAGAACAACTTTGGAAGTTATTTTTCCACAAGTACCTTTAATTGGTTATACCCAATTGGATGTTGTATTACTTACTACTAACACTGGTGGTAATTAATGAGGTAACGGAGTAAAAAAATATAATTTCAATCTAACACAGGTTCAGGGGTCCCCGATGGTTGAATTTATTTACTTGGGGGTCCACGACCGACTGACATTTGGGAACCACTGCTACACACAGAGAGCGCAGTCGGATACGCGAGAGAAGGGCAAGTCTGTAGGGGGGGGGGGGCATGTCTATAAGTGGCTTACGGGAAATACCAATAAGCTGCGTCTTTTTGCAGGTCAGTAGTTGCCTAGCAGCTCTTAAATACAACTAAAACCAAATACAAGTGACAGAGAGTATCTCAGTAACCGCAGGCACTAAGCAAACGGTTTAGTATCTGTTATAGGTCCTACTTTCTAACTACTGTTTGTTTGGAAGCAATAATGTTAAAATGGAATAGTAAATTGGAACCGATTTCGTTATCATAACTTTTTCAATTATTGATTGTGGACTCTCTTTATATATACTCACTAGCCGCCACTGGCTTCAGCTACTGCAGGAACTAGCAACAGGATTGTGGGTAGTGGTAGGGATTGTGGGTAGTATAAACATCTTTCAAAATGGGATAAAATTAAGTAGAAACTTATTTAAGTTAATATTGAAAACAAATATGAATTTAATTTCAAAACTCAATGTAGGAAAGTTCAACGACGGTGAGGAAGTAGATGGCATTGACCCTACTCGAATTACCGAAGGCGTGTCGGGAAGCTGGCGGCGTCTTCTCCCTCGTCCAGTAGAGGTCCCTGGTCCCCGTGGATGGCTCCTATCCTTGGACGTCTCGAAGCCTCTTGAAATTGGTAGTCCCCAGTTCCGGTGGCTAGATGGTCTTGGTAGTAAATGGATGGTAGCGAGGTCTAGGGATCCGACTGGTGCAATAAGGCTGTCCAGTGCGGTATTAGCCCTACTCGATCCGAGCTAAACCTAGAACCTCTCAACACCGCGTTCTCTTCTTGACTTCTTTTGCTATTCTCCTTTTTTTTGTCCATTCCCCTTCCTATGTTTCTAAAATGTTACTCCCGAATTTGGTCAGCTCCGCCCCCTTGCCAATTAGAGTCCCTCGAACATTACGTTTGTGTTTGTCATTGGCTATTCAAATCATCAGCACAATTCCGGGTGGGCAGTGATTAAACGGTGAGTGAACCTACTTAATCAGCATGTTCGCTGTTTTCAGAAAGCCCAGGCGTGTTTTGTGAATGTTCGTTGTTTGCCCGCTACCCGACACCTCCGGTAATTCGAGTAGGGTCAACGCCATTTACTTCCTCACCGTCGTTGAACTTTCCTACATTGAGTTTTGAAATTAAATTCATATTTGTTTTCAATATTAACTTAAATAAATTTCTACTTAATTTTATCCCATTTTGAAATATGTTTATAGTAGAGGTAGGGATTGTGGCTAGAGGTAGGGATTGTGGGTAGAGGTAGGGATTGTGGGTAGAGGTAGGGATTGTGGGTAGAGGTAGGGATTGTGGGTAGAGGTAGGGATTGTGGGTAGAGGTAGGGATTGTGGGTAGAGGTAGGGATTGTGGGTAGAGGTAGGGATTGTGGGTAGAGGTAGGGATTGTGGGTAGAGGTAGGGATTGTGGGTAGAGGTAGGGATTGTGGGTAGAGGTAGGGATTGTGGGTACAGGTAGGGATTGTGGGTAGTGGTAGGGTTGGTGCCTAGCCATTTAACCGAGTAGTAACCAATCTAGTCGACAACTCGGTTATTTTTACTAGTCAAAGAACACTCATACGACTAGTATTAAGACTAATAAGGCTTTCCTAGTATGTACTTATTTCTTGCTATAACTAGTTGAATACCACACAAATAACAAGTGAAAGAAAATATTTTGTTAAAATTTGATACTACTTATAATTAGTATCCTGCATTAATATACGAAGACTCATTCTAAACAAAAGTCATTTCTTACCTGTTTATTGAAAAGGTTTGAAAAAGCTATTGACCTAACCAAAATAAATACTTGATCAAATTTGGTTCTCAATTAAAATTACTTTTAGAGACCACATAATTTAGTAAGTATAAAATAACATTCTTTAACTTGATTGAGCTACAAATATGCACATAACAAACTTGTAATTCTCTATATCCCGATTCAGATAATTGATTTCTATTAACATGCTCACTGCATTATGGCAAATTGTTATGTGATTACAGTGGTATGTTACGAGACCTATGGTTCTCGTTTGGTGTGATTAAGACGCTTTTTTGCACATCATAACATTGAAACGAATAGAAACAGAGCACTCTGTGGTGTATTTTGTGAACTAGCACACTGTTGCTGACCTACAGCCTGCTCAGGATTTTAATATAACACAATAGTACAAGGCACCAAGATCTCGTACCGCACACACGAACGAAAACACAGCATAAAACACACTACAAATCACTATAGGTTATTGCAATAACAACAAACAACTTTTGGCGCGATGTTGTGAACGCCACATACTCAAGAGCTCCAAGCGGCACTGTGAGCAACTAAGCTTTGTTTACGAGGTCCAGGGGTCTCGTATCATAAGAAAGTAAGCATTTATTACTTCAGTGCGTTAGGAGCTCTGTAGATCTCGTTTGCTGTCATGGTTACCAACCAATTCAGCAATCAAAAAGCTTTATGGACATTTAAATCTCACTTCTCCATATCAACTGTACATAGAGTTATCAAAACCGTATCTGAGGGAAGAATATCATATTATGCAAGCGCACCAAATATAGGTTACGGTACGAGACCTCGGGACCTCGTGACGCAGTGAACGTGTTAACATGCCTACAAAGTACAGTAAACAAAAGATTTATTTTGGAAATGTTCACTACAAAAACTATGCCTGAGTGTCTACACTGCCACTCACTTGCACTGTTTATTGAAAACTCAACTGTAAAATACGCCAGTCAAGAAAAAAATAATAATATACTATCTTATAACAATAATAATAATAAATACTAATAGAAACTTTAACAATAAATGTTCTGTACATTGGAGTTGGAGCTAGTCAAACAGAACGTAGTAAGTTAAATATTTTTGTGATATTTCATGTCCTATAACCGCCTCTGCAACCTAATCACTAAGGTCCAGCAATCACCAATATTAGTAGGCCTATATAAAATTTACAATAATATTTATAACGTTTTATTTAGGATACATCTGAGATAAATTGTTGAAATAAATTTATGATTTCAAAAATATTTTGTATTACTACCGTGAATAGTAAATATTTCCAAGTCAATACATGAAAGAAATAGATGATTACATTCAGAGTGGGGGAAAAGATTAATTGTAAACAAACATGAAAACTAGACCACTAGTTTGTATGATTAGACTAGTCGATGTTTGAAAACAGTCGAATAGTCGACAGTGAGAAATAGTCGGTAGTGCCGTCTCTACTGTGGGCTGAGGAAGCCGTACGCCTTACTAACAAACACATTAGGGGTGACCACTCTAGTGGCAGCACAAGCCGTACGCCTTACTAACAAACACATTAGGGGTGACCACTCTAGTGGCAGCACAAGCCGTACGCCTTACTAACAAACACATTAGGGGTGACCACTCTAGTGGCAGCACAAGCCGTACGCCTTACTAACAAACACATTAGGGGTGACCACTCTAGTGGCAGCACAAGCCGTACGCCTTACTAACAAACACATTAGGGGTGACCACTCTAGTGGCAGCACAAGCCGTACGCCTTACTAACAAACACATTAGGGGTGACCACTCTAGTGGCAGCACAAGCCGTACGCCTTACTAACAAACACATTAGGGGTGACCACTCTAGTGGCAGCACAAGCCGTACGCCTTACTAACAAACACATTAGGGGTGACCACTCTAGTGGCAGCACAAGCCGTACGCCTTACTAACAAACACATTAGGGGTGACCACTCTAGTGGCAGCACGGAGATATCAGCAAATGCTATACTACAAGTTGAATTTTAATTGCTTTTATTTTAAAATCATATTCACACCAAACAAATTAAAATAAGTAAAATAATATCAATAGTTAAAGTATTAAAAGTAAGGAAAAATAAAAAATATTGTTATTTAAATATTTTTAAACGAGTAAAAAAATGTTTATTGTAAAATATGGTTTTAAATACGATTTAAACATTCACAGAATCAAGACAGGACTGCATTAATTAAACCAATAATTCCTATTTTCAAAAATTACAACATATCCGTTAAGTTACGTTAACGAAGCTTTTCTTGATTTAAAAATTGTAAAATCTTCCTTTTGAAGAATCTTCAATAATTACGAATCTATCAACAAACATCTTCTAGAGTTAAAACAATTTCCTTTAGCATGCAGTATTATAATTTGCAGACATTCTATTTTAAATCAGGCTAATTGGTATTTTGAGACACATTATATTTCAACCACATATTGTCATAGTACCAAATTTTCAAAAATCTTAACACGTTTACATTTTTAATATTTTATTTTATATCAATTTCAGCATCTCAAAACTGATGATTTTTTTATTCATTTGAATAATTTTGTATTGTTCAAAAAACTAAAGTGATGTAATAGCAAAGTGATGTTTTTCAAGAAGCCACAAGTGGTTGTCCAGCTAACATTTGTTAGCATTTATAAATGTGATTGATAATACTTACTGTTCTGCTGTATACATTTTAAATTAAAAAAATTAGAAAATAAATTTATTTTTCATTGATTACTCGATACTGATTGAGAGATTTAACACTATTCCAAGGATTCATTCCAAACGCAGGACAAATCGTTGACTCCTGAACCTTTCAAAACACTACACTAACAACAGATTCACATGAATGTACATAAAAGGAACAACAAACAATATAAATATAGTGCTTTTAAACTTTGAATCGTATAAACTTACTCGAGAACTCCCTCAATATCGGATAAGGAATCATCGTCCACCTGAACAGCTTCTGCCATGGTGCCGATCTCATACTGATTGAGAACTCCCTCTCAATCGGCCTTTTAATGGCTTTCATTAATCAACGACCTCGCTTTGATTTGAAATCTTTAATTTCTATTAATGAATCTAACCTATATATCTCTAATTAGTATTTATTCACCCTCCATAGTTTTTTAGTTAATATATAAATGTTTAATAATACAGGGTGTAATCAAACATGCCACACAACGCTTCAAAATACAGTTACACTGCTACTTTACTCACATGTGATATAGCAAATAAACGTATAATATAGTGCATGTTAGCGAATTTCCACTACAGGGAAGAAGCTATTACCGTAGTCGGCATGGTAAGACTTAAGCCTGAGGCCATGATAACGTTTCGTTTTGTGGTCCCCAGACCCCAAAAACACCATTTGTTCAAAACTGTGTGTGTATATATATATATGTATGTATGTGTCCGTGAGCACGATAACTCTCGTAAAAATTATCTGATTCTGTTGAAATTTGGTATAAACGTGTAAAGCAACATTTATGACTTAAAAGTTCGAAAACCAGCCAGATCGCTCCATCCAGTAAGCGGTATTTCGGGGGGGTTTTGTACCCCAAAAATGATTTTTTTTTAAATTTTGTACATATAATTTTTGAAATAGTCAAATTTTAGTTTTTACCATTGAATTCAACTTAAAAAAACACACAATTTGGTATTTTGATCATTACTCTACGTCAATTGTTACCGAGATATTGAAAGTGCTAAACACAGTACGTTTTCTAATGTTATTCTTAAGGAGGAAAAGACAAATTTTATATCTCGCTTATTTATGAACGTATACTGACGAAACTTGGTATACGGCTTCATATGGTTGTGGCCCATTGATATTTCCTAAAAAAAAAAAACTTTTTGCCAAAGGATCCCGTAGCAGCAAACCTGCGTATTCAGCCCCATGTTACTCTTATGGATAATAATTAATTGCTATGCCTCCCTTAATTATGTACATAAATGAAAAAAAAACTGGTATATGACTTCACCTAGTTGAGTTGTATTGATTTTAGCATAAAAAGCCATTTTTTCTGTTGCTTGATGCAGCAAACCTGCGTACTCAGCTCCAATGTTATTCTTATGGAGAATAATTAAAATTTTTATATCGCTTATTTATGAATATATTTTTATGAAACTTGGTAAGTGGCGTTATGTAGTATTAAGACATTTATATCTCCAATGGAAATTCGCTGAGTATGCAGGTTTGCTGCGACGGGGGTATTTTTGGTTTTTACTGTTCATACTAGCACCAATCAGCATCGAGCTAGTATAAGGCAGAGCCTACTGATAGGGAATGCTGCACTCTCTCATTGGGTCTCATATTTTTTTTATCATAGACATGAGAATAATATCAGTATACATTTAGTTTTTAGTGCTTAATATACATTTTATTGTATCATATTACCCTCATTTTATTTTCTCCTGTTTATGTTTAAAAACTGATGGATATCAATGATCCACACTATTAAAAAAAATTCCACTTTGAATGTTTTTATAATAAGCATTGATAAAGTTACACTTTATTAACAAAAGCAAAATTATGTGTATTTTACATCTTTATTTATTAAGTCCTATCCCCAACACTGGTTACCTAAATACCGACACACTTTAATTACTTTTCAAGCAGAATTATTTTGAGGCATATTTCAGTTACGTTTAGAGAAAAAATAAACTCAATTTGAAAGATTTTATCGTTTTTATAACAATTAATTTTTGTAATAATATAAAATTGATTTATTAAGTTTTCATTTTGGATTAAGACAAAAATTTAGAACTATGCTAGAAAACCAAACATTGCTGATGATGCAAATATTCAAATATGATTGATAAAGAAATTAAAAATATTAACTAGTTTTGTTATGCCATAAACACAATAAGGTTACTGGTCCAAAAACATCCTTGTTCTAATACAGCAATGACTACCACAACATCAGTAAAAAGTAAAAAAGTCAAGGCTTGATTCTGTAAGATGACACTTTTGGCAACAGGGCCAGGTCATGGTCAGTATACAAGAGATATCAAATTATTGCCCACTTTTTTAACTTTGCACAAAAAGTGTATCCTGATCCAAAAAGTATTTTCAAGAGCATATTCAAATTAACATCCAAACTTCATGCAATCCATGGACAGTTATTAATAACAAGTGTTATTACTGGTAAACCTTTACTTCCAGTTGGCACAATATGGTTTACAAATGTAAAGTAAAGCTGTTAATGATTTTGTAGTTTTAAAACTTAATTTTTAATTGTTTATATCTTGTTGATACAATTCCGGTTTAAAGCAAAACTGTGTTCGGATATGTAGCAGTTGGTTAAATGTAAATTCTACATGAATGATAATGAATGGGCCGTGCATAAATTACATTATCTGAAAATGGAGGGAGGGGGTCCATATTAAAAATGAAGGTAAGATGAATTCGGAGGGGAAAGGTAAACCTGAAAATTATGTAATTTTTAAATAGTGATTCTGAACCCATTTCACTAGCAATAATCGAAAATGTCAATCAAATTAAAGGAAATCAAAATACTCAGTCGTAAAAAATCTTTATAACCAGAGTATGAAATAATTTTAAATTTGAATTAAGTTCCTGATTTTATTGTATTTTTATAAAAAGTTTAATGTAAAAAAGGCGTTTTAGCGAATTTTCCCTACAGCGAAGAAGCTATTACCGTTATTACCGTAGTCGCCATGGTAAGACCTAAGCCCGGGACCATGATAACGTTTCATTTTGAGGCCCCCAGATGCCAAAAACACCATTCGTTCAAAATCATATACATGAGTGTATATATATATATATATATATATATATATATATATATATATATATATATATATGTGGCCGAAGGCACAATAACTTTCGTAAAAATGGTCCGATCTTGATGAAATTTGGTACAAACGTGTAAGGCAGGATCGATTTTCATGAGTTCGAGAACCAGACAGGTCGCTCTATTTTGAAGGGGGTTTTGGGGGGGGGGTTTTGAACTTTTTCACGTAATTCTTTTTAAACCCAAACTTTTGTTTAGACCATTAAATTTAGCTTAAAAAAACAAAAAACTTAGTATTATGATCATCGCTCTTTGTCAATTGGTTACCGAGATATTAAAAGTGCTAAACAAAATACGTTGTCCAATGTTAATCTTATGGGGAATAAATAAAATTTTATATCTCGCTTATTAATGTACAAATATTAATGAAACTTGGTATGTGGCTTCATCTGGTTGTGGTCTATTCTTATTTGCCCCAAAAAGCAATTTTTACCGATACTTCCCGTAGCAGCAAACCTGCGTACTCAGCCCACATGTTATTCTTATAGAGAATAAGTCAAATCTTATGTCTCCCTTAATTATGACATAAATTAATAAAATTTTGTACGTAGTTTCACCTCTTGTTGAGTTATACTGATACTTGCATAAAAACCCATTTGTTGTGCTCCTTGTTGCAGCAAACCTGCGTACTCATCCCCCATGTTATTCTTATAGAGAATAATTAAAATATGGTATACATCGCTTATTTATGAATGTCGATTGATGAAACTTGGTTTGTGGCTTCACCTAGTTGAGTTATATTGATATTTGAATGAAAACCCATATTTTGCGTTCCTTTTGCAGCAAACATTCTTACTCAGCCCCCATGTTATTCTTATGGAGAATGATTCAAATGTTATATATCGCTTATTCATGAATGAATATTGATAAAACTTGGTATGTGGCTTTACCTAGTTGAATTCTATTGTTATTTGCATCAAAATCAATTGTTTCTACATACTAATCCCAATGTTATTCTTGTATAGAATAATTAAAATATTGCTTATTTTTGTGAGTATATTTTTATAAAACTTGGTAAGCGGTTTTATGTGGTATTAAGATAAAAATGTGCATCGGAAATTCGCTGAGTATGCAGGTTTGCTGCGAAGGGGGTATTTAAAAGTCAGATGTAAAATATATTTTATTTTTATTTATTTACTGTTCAAATTCCATTCTTTCTCCTTTATTGCTTGAAAACGTTTGTATTATGAACGAAAATTCGCAAAAGACTTGTATATATGTGTCCGTAGGCACGATAACTTTCGTAAAAATGGTCCGACCTTGATGAAATTTGAACTAACGTGTAAGGTAGCATCTATTTTCATCAGTTTGAAAACCAGGCAGATCGCACCACTACAAGAGGGGTTTTGTATCCCACAATTTTTTTTAATTTATACAAATAATTATTTTTAAAGCCAAAAAAATAGTTTGCATGTAGTTTGCAATAGTTTGCACTATTGAATTCGGCTTGAAAAAAATTTGGTATTTTGATCATCGCTCTACGTTAATTAATTGGTTACCGAGATATTAATAGTTCTAAACACAGTACGTTGTCCAATGGAGAATAAGGAAAATTGTACATCTCGCTTACTAATGAACATATATTAATGAAACTTGGTACGTGGTTTCATATGGTTGGGGTTTACTGATATTTGCATACAAAACCCATTTTTTTCGTCCCATGGCAGCAAACCTGCAAACTCATCAGGTATAATGTTATTCTTATGGAGAATAAGAAACATGAGGTCTCTCGCTTGTTTGAGATCAAACATTGGTAAACTTGATATTTTGCTTCATCTGGTGGTAATCCATTACTATTTGCATAAAAACCCGATTTTTCTGGTCCTTGATGCAGCAAACCTGCATGCTCAGTCCTAATGTTTTTCTTAAGGTGAATAAATAAAATGTCATATCTCACTTATTTATGAATATGCTTTGATGAAAGTTGGTTTGTGGCTTCATGACGTAGTGAAGTACCATTTGAAATTCGCTGAGTATGCAGGTTTGCTGCAACGGGGGTACTTTTGAGTTGTTACCACTCCAATTTCATAACATTTTCAATACTGGTTTCTCATCTTGCCCCGGAACTTGTGATTCATCTGATAAACTGTGTGATGAGTGAAACGTTTGTTCAGCCCCAGTTACTCAAACGAATCGGTCACTCCTTCCTAAAAAGTTCTCACACTTCCATGATTCAGGGTGCTGTGAGTGCATTATTGATTAATACTTTTGTAGGCCCTCGACGGCTCTCTGACTGGTCTATGCTAGTACAGAGGTCGACATTGGGTACAGCAAAATGAAGCTGTCACAGTATTGGTAAGTCTTTTGGCTATCCAGTGTGACAACTTCCCTTCCTTGGTTCCTCCTTGTCTCTTCTGGGGGCTTGACTCCCAGTTTAGCCTGGTTCCCAGTCTAGTCCAAGTCCTTGGAGGGAGTAGTGGATCTTCCTTGCAGCCTGGGACGGGTGCCTGGGAGGAAGGGCCCTTACCCAACGGGCCCTTACCTGCCAGGCTAGGGGACGAACCGTCCTGGGGCCACCCGACCCCTAAGAGGTTGGAGGCTCTGTGTGACGGCGGTCCCTGTCTGGTGGACTTAGGGGGATGTCGGGTTAGAGGGCGAATCGTCCTGGGGTGTTGTCACCCACAGAACCCGGGAGCTAGGTAAGGCTCTATCTCCCTTTCTGGAGCGACGCAGACTGAGCCCATCCTACCACCTTTTTCCATCCCTCTTTTCCCTCTTTCCGGTGGCTGTACAATATCCCAAGGGCGACGTGCCTAGCCGGCTATGCCGGGGTCTCCTAATCCCCCCAAAAACAAACAAACAAACAATACTTTTGTAAATATTTCGAAATTCGGTCAAATATGACATAATGTTTCAAGCAGGTGGGTTCTTATGACGCCTGAATGATTAAAGGAGGGGGTTTGGGAACTGACAAAAAATAGTAATGTAATTTATGGATGGCCCCAAAGTGCTCTTTTTAAAAAGGGGAACCTTGGAACCTTCCTTTTAATACTGAAAATAATTCACTTAACTGATTAGAAAGCTCAAATTTAATTTCCCCAGTTTATTTTTAGGAAGCATTTTTGTATTCTTCTTTTAGTTCGAAGGTAGAGCACACATAAACAGGGCAAGCAATCTAGTGCTAGGCTTGTGTGGCCACTCTGGGAATCAAAGCCTTGACCCTTTGAACTGAGGCTAAGCAAATGCCCTGTGATTAGTGATGTAAAATACCCGGGTATTTAAAACTCAGGGTAATTACCCAAAATTGATAAATACCCGGGTTATTTATGATATTTTACGTAAAAACAGCAATGTAATTTATATCTACCATTACTACCCTTGTTATTGTAAATGTATAACATTTGAGGATATTTTATTGATGACATTTATTAATTATTTTACCAATAAATAAATAATAACATGGAAATTTTGTAAAAAGACCTGTCAAGCTTACAAACCGCACCACCGCCAAACTATGAAGGAACTGGTTAAATACGAGACATTCTATACAAGTTTAAGAATATGGAATTTTTTAATTAACAGATCAAAATCACAATGTAATTGAATTTCAATTCCTTTCTTCACAAATTTTAAATTTACTAAACAGTTACCCAGTATTACCCAGTCCTGGATATTTATCTCGATCTTGTTCAGAAGTTAAATGCTTGTGGTAACTATGTTATACCCTTCAAAACAGATTTTATGATCATTTTATAATCTTTACAGCATGGGAATTTCAATGAACCTAGTAAAAATCCCCTAAATGTTATACAAATCATAAATACCCATGTTTTGGGTATCTACCCAGGCTTGGGGTAAGTACACAGGTAAATACCCATTTTTTATTTACCTACCCACTGAGTATTTACCCGGCCCACAACACTAACTGTGACCTTTAGGCTAGCAATGCTTCAGTTTAGGTCAAAACATTTACTGATACATGACAAATATCAGTTTATATTCTGGAAATGTGTTTTAAGCTTAAACTTTTACCATTTCAAAATGGTAGTTATTTATTATTTTTAACCCGTAGCTGCCGAGGGTACTTCAATGTTTTTCTATTTGATTATGTGAGAGTCTCCAGGAGTATCACCCGAAAATTGCTGATTTCATGAGTGGCTGCATTCAAAATTTGGTAAAAACAAAACCGATCTAAAGTAACATAAATTAGTAAAGTGCTAAGGCCAAAAATAATGGCTTAAAATCAAATCAAATCAAATATATTTACAGTCACTTACAAATTAGCATTGCCAAAAAGGCAATTGAAGGCTTTTGCTCCTTCGATTTCTATGATGTGGACTGCACTACTAAGGTTGCTCAGTACGAGTCAATAAAATCATCGAAGGCACTGCATGAATATATAGTGGCACACAAAGGACTAAACAACTAAACCAAAATAGTGGTACACAAAGGACTAAACAACCAAACCAAAATAGTCTATACTTTAACATTATTGTTATTTAAAAAAAAATATGAGACATACAAACAGTTATTTAGTCTCACAAATGATTGGAGCACTTTTAACTGAGTTACTGCAATTTGTATAAAGAATTAATGTTCAAATTTTATAGCCAGTTCACATTAAGCATGTTTTAGATTTGTTAGTCAGAAGTTTAAGAGTTCTTTGATCTTCCAAATCTCAGTTCCATCACATGAATAAATTTTACAGTAACTATAAAAAAAACATATATGTCTGTCATTTCAAAAATAAAAGGAAAAATTATAAATGTGGTGACTTTAATGATTTATATTTATGCATTAATGGTTTATATTTTCAACTTACATCGGCTGAGTTTCAAATGCATCTTCAAACTGAAACAAACACAATTTCAATTAAAACCATGAAACTAAACAAAACTGGTATAAAATCAGTTCATAAATTTCTAAAGTATTTTTTTTATTTCATTCGTTAAATGTTTAGTAATTAGAATGAAGAAACAAATATTTTGTACAGATCATTTTGGAACCAGTAGTCTTAAGATTAAGCTGAGTTCTAGGTTGACAAACCCCTAAACATAGCCCCAGTAATCACTAAACATTAAGTCACGTCTTGGCCATCTCTATTAAGAACGTCATGGCGTTCAAACTAGCAACTGCAAACAAATACAAACATCACAAAAGCGTCACTTGTTCCTTTAGTAATTTTACTGTATTTTATTTATAGGCTAAGCTTTTTACTATAAAACTACGAACTGCATTAGTTAGTATATTGGAAAATAATGGAACAAAGTTTCATTTTAATATCAATCTGTATTCAAATGGTAAATTTTGGAATACACTTAATCGAGTGGAAATCCAAAGTTGGTCCTAAAACTGAAGGTAGTGTTGTGATAAAACTATGCCATGTGGATGTGACATTAATAAATAAATTACATAAACTTAGTTACATAAACATAATTACATAAACTTAGTTTAGTTTACATAAATAAATATGGCACATATAAATATGTTTGTTATGACTTGACAATGAATTACAACACTGAAACAATTTCAGAGTCAGAACTAGAATTATCTTATTTTCAATCATTAAGATTACAAAATAGTGTCAAGAATTTAAACATTAATGTAAATTTAATTTGTGAAGAGAGGTTAGTTCTGGAAGTTTCCGTGTACAAGTTCCTCAAGTGAGAAATTGGAAATGCCTTAGTGCTATTAAGATTTGAGGTTTAGATATAGGCCTAATCTATTTTTCCACATATTTATCTCGGTTTTAGATAAGGTCTAATAATGTTAATTTAACGGAGATGAGGATTTTATTTTGTAGCAAGATTATCAATTATATAACTTATGTTGTAAATCCATAAAAGCACATTAGTTCCACTACAGAACATAGTAAAGTTAAATGTTCCCCAGGTCAAGCAAGGCAGGGAGTTTCCCGGTGTAAGCAGGATCGTCAAGTTAATTAAAAATTAACACGATTTAATTAAAGTTAGTTAAAGTAAAATTTGAAATGATAATTTATCTAAATTTTATTTTAAATTTTCAAACAAGACTTCATTTGGCTGCAAAATAATGTGTTAACTATTATATCACTGCAAAGGGTTGGAGTTACACATTGGAAGGACCCATGGCTAAACATATTTTGTTTACATCTCCAAAACAACATGTTTCAATTTTTAAAGCTATTCCAAAAATTTTTAAAACATAATTCGATGATCCACTGTCTATTATTATGAAGGCTCTTCTATTTGATACATAGGTTTAAGGTATTTTTAATTTCTCCCCCTATAATAGTATATGGAGAAAGTATTGTTTTCGTCAAAATTTTCGAATTTGAGTTGTTAGTGGAAATATTTGTTTTGGTGCTCCCTGAACCCAAAAAAGTGATTTTTACGCGATGTCTGTGTGTCTGTCTATCTGTCTGTATGGATGTGTGGATGTGTACAGAGCTAGAGCCCAAACCAATGGTCCGATTTTTATGAAATTTGGTATCTAGGTACTAATCCACGATATATCCAGGCGTTTTTTCATTTTTTTGAATTTTTTATTTTTAAGGGTAACTATCCCCCAAAAACTGCCAAAAAATATGAAAAATCAAAATTTCCCAAAAACGGCGATTTTAATTAAACTTTAGTCGTTTGTAGAACTTTAGTTTTCCAACAAAATGACACCACCCGCATTTCTGTAAAAATTCGGGTTCAGAAATTATAGGGCTTAAAACATACAATTTTTTTACTTTTCATAAATAACATAAATATAACAAATATTACTATTCACCATTAAAAAGGGCTCAAAAAACTAAATAATTTAGTATTTTGAATTACTATTCTACGATTGCTAGTTGCGGAGAAAATTAAATTTTCATTATGCAGTAAACGCAGTACGTTGTCCAATGTTATTCTTATGGGGAATACAAAAATTACTATTTCTCTCTTATTCACTGATCAATTTCGTTCAATCTTGATATACTTGTCAAGTAAGCGTTGACAAATAGAGGAAATTCGAAATATGTTGCCCCTTAATAACCTGGGGAGGGGGGAATAGCATTTCCCCTCTTAAAACCACGTGTTTACCAATGGATTCTGTAGAGCCTCCAAAACAGGGATTTGGGTGGATGTTTTTGAAAACAACTTGTTTACAAGATTTTCTGTAAATTCAACCGTGCTTTATATTCTATATTTAGTAAGTAGAAAGTAATTTATTCATAAAGTTGGGCTAAAAGGGAGAAAGTATTTGTCAGTTTCCTGATACCGTTTATTATGTACATAGTCAAACACCATATGAAAACTAATATAATGAAGTAAGCAGTGTTTACCCAACCGTACGTTTCAAAGGCCGAAAACAAAATGAAAACTTGGATAAATTTGTCAATGAACATGGGGGTACTACCTCAGTGATGAGTACTTTATAAATATGATAGTGGATTATATTTTGTTTGTACGCAAGTAAAATTGACACCCTTTAAGGATCTGGTCAACTGTTTGAAAGATCCGCGTAGCGGCTTGAAAATGGGCTACATTGTTATGATTATGATAGGGAAAACAACAGTGCAGATGTTCGCAAGATGGCTGTTTATGGATAAAGTAATTAGTTAACAATTTTAATAGGATTAAATAGAAGAAAATCCAAGCCATTTTTGTAATTTCTCATACTTTCAAAATAATGTTTCAGTCTTAAGTTATTGTTGTTTGAAAAAGCTCATTTTCCACAATCATCTATAGTTAACCCATTAAGGTAGAATCTATTAATAATCTTAATGGCCTACAACTGGATTTGATTGGTGCTGCACTCTAATAGCAAAATCTGTAACTAATGACTGCGGCCAACTACGGATCTCTCCGCTAGGGGTGTGGACTGACTATAAACCTATATAACGCCGCTAGGCCGCTAGTCGTGGTAGCCGAGTTGGCTAAGTCATGGAAACACCTTGGCCAGGTGTTGATACGAAGTTCATGGGTTCGATTCCTGCACACGACCAAAACTGACTAGTTGTGCAACTCTCAACGAGTTAACTGGTCTGTGGCAATAATGGTGGGAGGGCCCAAGTAAAATAAACGGTAGCAGGCTCGCTTGGAAGTTGACGGATCAGTTAATTATTGGTGAGTTGCAGATGGACAACACTGATTTTGCTACTTTTAGCGAATTTCCCCTATAGGTAAGAAGCTATTACCGTAGTCGGCATGATAAAACCTAGGTCCGGGACCATGATAACTTTTCGTTTTTAGGTCCCCAGATGCCAAAAATACCATTCTTTAAAAACTGTAAATGATAAAAACACCAATTATTTTTAGCTTAATTTAATGGTGAAAACTAAAATTGGATTTATTAAAATATTAAATGTAAAAAACTCAAAAAATCCAATTTTGGGGTACAAAAGCCCCTCCAAAATACCCTTTTAGATAGGGCGATCTGGCTGGTTTTCGAACTTAGAGTCATAAATGTTGCTTTCCATTTTTGTATCAAATTTGATCAAAATTGGACCATTTTTACGAGAGTTAACGCACCCACGGACACATGTATATATATATATATATTAAATTAAGCTAAATAAAATTGGTGTTTTTATCATTTACAGTTTTTAACGAATGGTGTTTTTGGCATCTGGGGACCTAAAAACGAAAAGTTATTATGGTCCCGGGCCTAGGTTTTCCCATGCCGACTACGGTAATAGCTTCTTACTTATAGGGGGAATTCGCTAAAAGTAGCAAAATCAGTGTTGACCATGTACAACTCACAAATAATTGGTATATATATACACGTGTCCGTGGGTGCGTTAACTCTCGTAAAAATGGTCCGATTTTGATGAAATTTGGTACAAAAATGGAAAGCAACATTTATGACTTTAAGTTCGAAAACCAGCCAGATCGCTCTATCTAAAAGGGTATTTGGGGGGTTTTGTACCCCAAAATTGGATTTTTTGAGTTTTTTACATATAATATTTTAATAAATCCAATTTTAGTTTTCACCATTAAATTAAGCTAAAAAAATTTGTGTTTTTATCATTGCTCTACGTCCATTGGTTACAGAGATATTTAAAGTGCTAAACATAGTACGTTGTCCAATGTTATCCCTATGGAGAATAAGAAGAATTGTATATCTTATCCTGACGAAACTAGGTATATTGCTTCATACCGTTGTGGTCTATTGATATTTGCACGAAAAAATTTTTTGCTAATAGTACCTGTAGCATCAAACCTGCGTACTTAGCCCCCATGTTATTGTAATAGAGAATAAGTCAAATGTTATCTCCCTTAACTATGAACATAAATTGATCAAATTTGGTATGTGTCTTCATCTAGCTGAGTTATACAAAAAATTGAATAAAAACCCATTTGTTGTATACCTTGTTTCAGCAAACCTGCATCCTCAGACGCCATGTTATTCTTATGGAGAATAATTAAAATGTCATAAATAATTTATTTATGAATGTATATTTATGAAACTTGGTATGTGGCTTTAAGTGGTGTTAAGATACATATATATGCATTGGAAATTCGCTGAGTACGCAGGTTTGCTGCTACGGGGGTATTTACTTATGTCTACTGTGAGTGTGCCAATGCGACTGCTTAAAACTGAAAGAAAACAATATTTTAATTAAAATACGCCATTAATCCATTTAAAAACACCAATTTTCTATTCCAATTCATAGGTTTACAAAAATTACAAGTAAGGAACAAAACCAGCTCGTAGGTGCATGCCAATAGTGAAAAGGCTTAAAAATATTGGTTAATTTCAAAGTCTATACGAATTAAACACAATGATTTGATAATTTCTTCCACTTTAACTTGAGACCTTAACCTTTACTCTAAGGTTTATGTAGCCGCTGTAAAGCCCTTGCACTGTGTGGAAGAGATTCATCTCCTACATTGCCATTTCCACTTGCCTTACTAGAGGTGATGGGCAAGTGTAAGCTAACGAGCATCTAAAACGCGAGAGCAAAACTTACAAAAACTTTGCTGATACAGTAAATTATGATTGTTTGCTTAGTACAACAACTTAGCAAGGCATCATAATTTATTGTGATAACCAAATTTACTCTGTGATATTTCGATTTCTCAACAATCCAGATCACCTAGCATCAAATAGTCCAGCATCGAACTCAACATTTAAATTAACTTTTTCTTGTAATTGAATACAGGATGTTTTGGATAGTACATGTGAGGACCTACCAATTGAAAAGTTCAATTGTAAATAATTGAGTATAAGTCATCTTTTATAAAACAAAAAAAGTTTAATTGTATTTTAGTTATATTGGCGATTATCTTTTGTCAAAATATTGATGTTATCTTGTAGAGTATAATCTAAAGTTTGAGACAATTTTGAAATGAAGTTTCTGCCCGCCTCATAGTTGTTTGGAAGAGTTAGCAGCTGGGTCATTTAATGTTTTTCTATCTCAATGATAACAAAACAATAACTGATAAGAATTTCTCGGATTAGTCACCAGATCAATACCTAGTTAGTTATGCTGGTTCCATTTTAGTAGTAGTGTTACTTACTTGATTCTTGACTTTTATTATTAATAAGAATAAATTAAACATATGTCTGTATTATTTATATTAAAATGAGATAAAATCTATATTGGGGCCATACACATATTACGTAACACACTTAAGGGGGGAAGGGGTATGGCGTAGTGTTATGCTGCGTTATATGGGGGAGGGGGAGGGGTTTGGATCAGCGTTATGTAACTCACACATATTAACCCTAAGTGCTGGCGCACTCCCGTATCTTTTGATACAGTTATAAATCGTTAAAAATTAAAAAAATAATCAAATTGATATCTAAATTAAAGTTACAGTTTGTTATCTAAAAATACTTCTGTCAATACTATTTTAATAACAGTTTAACTAAAAATAAATACGTAACGTATTTTGAGTAAGTTCTGTATTGCTTTACACTTATGTTTTGTGTTGTTTTAGAGTGTAAAATCATGACTGAATACAGCAATGCCGTCCACATCTTAAGTTTTGTAAGGTGTTTTGTATTTGTATTAGTTATAAATGAAATCTGTAACGTTTTAGCTGAGATAGTTTATTTTGTTGCTTATATTATTTATTAGCAACAGTCTTGTTTGTTTGTGTACATTTTGATTTGAAATAAGTTATACAAAAATGTTGTTGAAAGAAAGTCATTTAAAGTTTAATGATTCATTGAAATCCATTCTCCAAATTGCTAATATAATGATGTTTAGAAGTTTTAAGCTGTTTTAAAGCCTATTACGATTGAGTTACGTAACACATGGGGGGGGGTATGGTCAGGCGTTATGGTGTGATACATGGGGGAGGGGCGGTCTGAAATGACGAAAAAATGTGTTACGTAATATGTGTATGGCCCCATTTAACCATAGAATAAATAAAAATGTATTATTTAACCGAGTAAAAAATCATCACACAGTAATCTTGAAAACTAATTCCATGCACTCATACGTACACCAGTACTTAACCAGCCCCCATGGAACTGAGCCCTGGGTCGGATAGCTAAAAGGGTCGTTTAAACGAATAACACCTGGGTATTATCATGTTAAGTAATAAAATATTTACCTAGTACAACAGTTAAAATATCCCCGTAGCAGCAAACCTGCATACTCAGCGAATTTCCAATGCATATATAAGTATCTTAATACCACTTAAAGCCGCATACGAAGTTTCATCAATATACATTTATAATTAAACGATTTATGACATTTTAATTATTCTCCATAACAATAAGATGGCGGCTGAGCATGCAGGTTTGCTGAAGCAAGGAAGACAACAAATGGGGTTTTATACAAATATCAATATAACTCAAGTAGGTAAAGCCACATACCAAATGTTATTAATTTATGTTCATAATTAAGGGAGATAACACGTTACTAATTCTTGGTTGACTATTAGGCACTCTCATCTTCTATAAAACTATATTAAGTAAAACAATTTTAAATTTAAACCAAAGATTTACTAATGCTCGATAAGAATAACATGGGGGCTGAGTACGCAGGTTTGCTGCTACGGGAACTATCAGCCAAAATTGTATTTTAGTGCAAATATCAATAGACCACAACGATATGAAGCAATATACCAAGTTTCATCAGGATAAGTTGATAAATAAGCAAGGTATACAATTTGTCTTATTCTCCATAAGAATAATATTGGACAACGTACTGTGTTTAGCACTTTCAATATCTCAGTAACAATTTGACGTAGAGCAATGATCAAAACACCAAATTGAGCATCTTTTTAAGTTGATTCCAATGAAAAAAATAAAATTTGACTTTTTCAAAAATAATAAGTAAAAACTCAAAAAACCCATTTTTTGGATACAAAACCCCCCCAAAATACCCCTTCGCCCCATACCAGGTTGGGTACCAGGGGTACCCAAAATACCCCAAAATAGGTTGATCTGTCTGGTTTTCAAACTTAAAGTCATAAATGCTGCTTTACACGTTTATACCAAATTTTTCTCGAAATCGGATTATTTTACAAGAGTTATCGTGCTCACGGACACTCATAAATATATATATATATATATATATATATATATATATATATGTTTTGAACAAATGGTGTTTTTGGCATCTGGGGACTTCAAAACGAAAAGTTATCATGATCCCGGGCCTAGGTCTTACCATGCCGACTATGGTAATAGCTTCTTCCCTATAGGGGAAATTCGCTAAAATAAGTAACAAGATGCAATACTTGCTATCTATGGAAACATATGATCAACTTTTTATGACCTGAACATTATTTATGGTACTGTATCGGGTTGTCGGCTGTGTATTGTATTTTAATCAAATTTTAAAAATATGCATTTTGAAATTAACTCTTGTTGTTTCTTGCAACTCTTGTAATTTGTTGGAGGTTTTTTAACAGTTAGAACCTTATCAAATCGTACATTTGATTAAATTTGTAAATTAGTGCAATGTTTTTAGCAAAATATCCTTTTTAACCTTTGAGTACCCAACAAATTGAATTTACAATGTTAGAAGATTCAAATTATTTCCTCAAAATGTTTTGTGACTTTTTTATTCTATGACTTAACTTGGTATAAAAATAAATTAATATATCAGTTGATTCGGTTATCTTGATAAGCAATCTATATTTTTACCGGTTTCCCAATCTAATTAAGAGATAAGATGCCACTTTCACATTAATCAATCAGGATTTTGGACACCCTCCTCCACATCAGACTTGCATCCCACCTCGTCACTAAACAGAACTTAAACGAGTTTGCACGCAGCACGCTGACGTGAGGGAAGTGAATTTCCACATAAAAACTTGTAAAACTCAAAATAAGTGTAAAAACATACATTTGTCTAATTTGTAATGAAATCTGAAAACATTGATTTTTTGGCTGTTCTGATACCCCTGGTTATTTACTTACAAAGCTGGGAATACAATTTTTCGCATTATAAGGTTAGGAGAAGGTCCAGACAGGCTTGAAAGTAGGCGTGAGGTTGCTGGGGATGATAAAAGTACTCTAACAAAGGAATAACAGGATTTTCTAGTGTAAAACCCCCATAAGACTACGTACTGTGTTTATTCGATACACATTTTCTTTAATAACTCGATAAATATTTATGCTAGAATGACGAGAGAGGGCTTAAAACTTTTGCCTCACTAATTCCCATCTTTTTACATACATTGATTTTACATCTGGGGCATTTATGACTCTTTTTGGGCCCAAAAACTCGAAATTTGAAAGATTAATCCACAAAAAAGGGGTTTAGAGTTTTCCGATTATTTTGCCCAACGAACCTGTCCAACTGATTACAGAAAGGAACGTTCCTACCAAATTTGAAGTAAATCGGACAAAAAATGTGACCGCTAGAGTGCAAACACACACACACATATATACAGGGTGGTCATTAAAGAATGTCACAAACTTCGTGGGTCAATAGTACTCATCAATTTGAACAAAAAATGTCCTCCTAACATATGTCGAAGAATCCTTCGTTTAGCCGCTAGCCGCCATTTTGTATTTTTTACAAAAAAAAATATCTAAAAAACTACTTTAGCTAAAATAACCAAACCTTGCACGGACGTTTATTAAACATCAAAGAAAATTTAGAAAATTTTTTGTTTGAACTGCATTTTTATTTCCACAATGGTGGCCATTAAAAGTTTTTAAAGTCAAATAATAAAAAAACTGTACATTTTTCAAAACTTTACCTTATAACAAAAAAATAAAACATTTTAATACTAAATCCAACGGTATTTTGTTTTTCAAAATCAGACCACAAATAAGCGAGAAAATTCACTTTTTCAGTTAGCCCGCAGAAGCTCTTTCCTCTCGCGGACAGTAGTGCGTTTCTCTTAATACAATTTTCATTGTTGTACCGGACCGCGCGCCGCCGCCCACGCTACTTGGGGCTGCTGGTGGGACCGGAGCTTCTGCGGGCTAACCGAAAAAGTGAATTTTCTCGCTTATTTGTGGTCCGATTTTGATAAACAAAATACCGTTGGATTTAGTATTAAAATGTTTTCTTTTTTTGTTATAAGGTAAAGTTTTGAAAAATGTACAGTTTTTTATTATTTGACTTTAAAAACATTAAATGGCCGCCATTGTGAAAATAAAAATGCAAATCAAACAACAAAAAATTTTCTAAATTTCCTTTGATGTTTAATAAACGTCCGCGCAAGGTTTGGTTATTTTAGCTAAAGTAGTTTTTTAGATATAATTTTTTTTGTAAAAAATACAAAATGGCGGCTAGCGGCTAAACGAAGGATTTTTCGTCATATGTTAAGACATATGTTGGACATTTTTTGTTCAAATTGATGAATACTATTGGCCCACGAAGTTTGTGACATTCTTTAATGACCACCCTGTATATATATATATATATATATATATAATTTTGAACGACCCCCCAAAACGTGTTCAGGGGGTCACGTTAGGAACTTCTATGTGGTCCCGGGCTTAAGTTTCACCGTACGGGTCATGCTAATAGTTCACTTTCCAAAGGAAATTCATTAATAAATCCCTCTGCAACGGTTCCTGAAAATTTAAAAACCTATCTAAAAGCAGTTTAGTAATAATGTAAGATGCATTTATATCCGCTGTAAAAATAAGTTTCCAAATAATGTTTTGCAAATCTGATAATATACATATACTAGCTAACCAATCAGGCCTACCCAACAACTAAAGGACATTAAATCTGTTATCAAGTGGAGAAACGAATTAGAGATTCAAGAGATCCGGTCTTGTAGTTAAATGTAACCTTGCAACTCGACCTTGTTAACTCTGGCCTTTTCCTCCTCAATTATGGATCCCACAGTTGTGGCCTTCATTATTGTTTTCCATACCCGATTAAATTATGATAGTTAAAATAGTTTTTTTAAACTTAATTTCTGTTCAATGGCAAGGTTTTGTTTTGCTGAAAGCTACCCGATATCATTTTACCTCACTGAAAACACAAGAGGTAATAAGATTCTTTTTATATTAAATTAAAATTTAAAAAAAAAAATTTGTAGTGAAATAGCTCAAACTCCCCTTGCAAATATATCAGTAGTTCAATTTCCCACTAAGGTTATTAATACTTGGTGACCAGAAGTAAGGTAAGTTGGATTCACATAAGTGTAAGTCAATAAAGCTGTTACCAGGTTATATCGATATTGTTTTCTGAAGTATAAGGATATATGCAAGTAAATTACACATTATTTAATAAATAGAGCTAAATTTTTAAAAATACTGTAAATTCAATTAAATTATAAATTATGAGTGCATTTTATTTTACGGTAGCCTATTTGTTATAAAATAGTTAGCCTTTTATAAAAATATGATGTGGAATTAAAAACACGTTACTTAACAAATTGTGAACTGGACACAAATTATTTTATTTACTGGTTAAATTATATAGAAAAATATGTTTTAAAACTTAGTTCAGGTGGTACAAAATAGAGAACATAATATTTTATATCCTATAAATGGATAAAATAAACTTTTTTTATTAAATAACAGTTTGCATCGACTTCCATATTAGCTTGCCACCATTTACTTTAAACCATAGCCCTCTCCCCCCACCCCCCTCCAACGGTGCCTCACATCAGTTAACACTTGCCCAAACTGTTCTGTTTTGGTAGATTTGCAGGAATCAAACTCACAAACATTGTAAAATTAGCCTGACCAAACAAATAAACATAAGCCCATACCATGAATGAAGGCTTACACACCCATAAGAGGTTTTTTAGTCGGTCGTACTTTTAGCGGGGAGCAACATTAGTCTCTACGGTTCAAAACAACATGTGAACATGTATGAATCTCCTGAATAATAAAACAACCTCGCCAAATGGGTATGATTTACTAGGAAAACCATTTCACTAAGGGAGATGCATCTCTTCAGTACTAACAAACTATCTCAACAATCCCAAGGCAATTGACTCTGTGGAATTTGAAACGAGTTTGCACGCAGCACGCTGACGTGAGGGAAGTGAATTTCCACATAACTTTTAAAAACCAAAATCAGTGTAAAAACATACATTTGTCCAATTTTTATTGAAATCTGAAAACATTGAATTTTTGGCTGTTCTGATACTCCTGGTTTCATTTACTTGCAAAGCTGGGAATACAATTTTGCCCATTATAAGGTTAGGAGAAGGTCCAGACAGGCTTGAGAGTAGGCGTGAGATTGCTGGGGATGATAAAAGTACTCTAACAAAGGAATAACAGGCTTTTCTAGTGTAAAACCCCCATAAGACAACGTACTGTGTTTAGTCGATACACATTTTATTTAATAACTCGGTAAATATTTATGCTAGAATGACGAGAGAGGGCTTAAAACTTTCGCCTCTCTAATTTCCATCTTTTTAAATGCATTTATTTTACATCTGGGGCTTTTATGACCGTTTTGGGCCCAAAAACTTGAAATTTGAAAGATTGATCCCCAAAAAAGGGGTTTACAGTTTTCCGATTGTTTTGCCCAACAAACTTGTCCAACTGATTACAGAAAGGAACGTCCCTACCAAATTTGAAGTAAATCGGATAAAAAATGTGATCGCTAGAGTGCAAACACATATATGTATAAAATTTTGAACGACCCCCCAAAACGTGTTCAGGGGGTCACGTTAGGAACTTCTATGGTGGTCTCAGGCTTAAGTTTCACCGTGCAGGTCATGATAATAGTTCACTTTCCATAGGAAATTCACTAATGATGCAGATGAAACCTTATAAATTATGTTAATTGTCTGGTTCTCAAGAGTTTATTCAATAACTAGCAGCCACCATTAGCAAACGGCAACGTAGCATATATCACTATCGGTTGCTCTCTCACCTCATGCATCGAATGTATCAAAGGTCCATATTTCTGGTCTCAAGAGTATTGAATTGAATTGAATTGAAAATATCTTTATTCATAATGTATACAATGGTATACATCGAATGGAGTCATTATACTAACTATCACTAACACCAGTTTACAATGTCAATAATCTTAAAATAGACATCTAGCTACAATTCAGTAAAATCATGTAAAGGATTATCTATCAAATACATGTTTAACCTCTTTTTAAACACCTCAAGATTACCTGTGTCCTTCAATTCCACAGGTAACCTAGATAAAAAGTTTACACCAGTTTTGAATTTTAACATTCAATTCTATTTTTAGAGTATATTTACACAGTTATTGCTGTAGTTTTTAAGTTTAAGTTTTTTGCTAAGGTTATCTATGTCTTCACCATGCAAAGCCTATGGATTGATTGTTATCCTATACTCTAATACGAGCAGTGTCTGGTTGTTTGTTTGCAAAATTTATCTCAAAATCCAGCAGAAGGATTTTGCTGAAAGTTTGGGATTAGGGGCTTTTGGGTCTAAAAAATCAATTGGTGAAAACCAGTTCCTCAGGAAAACTCGTATTTTTCTAAACAACTCATTTGAAAATTGAAAATTTTACCATTGGGCTTATGGAGTTTAAAATCATAACACCGGTTACTATGAATAACAAATACCCCCGTAGCAGCAAACCTGCATACTCAGCGAATTTCCAATGCATATTAATTTATATTAATACCACATAAAGCCACATACCAAGTTTCATCAATATACATTCATAAATAAACGATTTATGACATTTTAATTATTCTCCATAAGAATAACATGGCGGCTGAGTATGCAGGTTTGCTGAAATAAGGAACACTAAAAATGGGCTTTTGTACGAATATCAATATAACTCAACTAGGTAAAGCCACATACTAAGTTCTATTAATTTATGTTCATAATTAAAGGAGATAACACGTTAATTATTCTCTATAAGAATAACATGGGGCTGAGTATGCAGGTTTGCTGCTACGGGAACTATCTGCCAAAAAATGGGTTTTTGTGCAAATATCAATAGACTACAAAGAAATGAAGCAATATACCAAGTTTCGTCAGGATAAGTTGATAAATAAGCGAGATATACAATTTTTCTTATCCTCCATAAGAATAACATTGGACAACGTACTGTGTTTAGCACTTTCAATATCTCAGTAACCAATTAACGTAGAGCAATGATTAAAACATCAAATTGTGCGTCTTTTTAAGCTGATTCTAATGGGAAAAAATGAAATTTTACTTTTTCAAAAATTATTTGTAAAAAACTAAAAAAAAACATTTTTGGGGTACAAAACCCCCCCAAAATGTCCCTTCGGATAGCTCGATCCGTCTGGTTTTCGAACTTAAAGTCATAAATGCTGCTTTACACGTTTGTACCAAATTTTATCAAAATCGGACCTTTTTTACGAGAGTTATCGCGCGCGCGCGCGCGCACACACACACACGCACACACACACACACACCCACGCACCCACGCACGCACGCACGCACGCACGCACGCACGCACGCGCACACACACACACACACACACACACACACACACACACACACACACACACACACACACAGAGTTTCGAACGAATGGTGTTTTTGGGGTCTGGGGACCTCAAAACGAAAAGTTACCATGGTCCCGGGCCTAGGTCTTACCATGCCGACTACGGTAATAGCTTCTTCCCTATAGGGGAAATTCGCTAAAACAAACCATTAAATCAGCTGTTTGATTTTATCTATAACTTAAAATACTGTAAACAGCTGTTTATCATTATGGAAATAAAAAACCTACTTGAATGGCAACTCAAACTCTTTTTTCGTTAGGCGAGTGAGCAAAGCGAACGAGCTCAAATTGAAAATGAACCAGTATTTGAAATAAAACAAATTCAATGCCTCTTCTGCGGAATCAAACACCGAGCATGGCTCGGTCTCCCGGTACTATATTATTAAATATAGGTATTACCTTATGACCCTTTTTGTTTTTTCAAGGAGGAAGTAGGAATTTTGAGCTCGAAAACTCTTTTTCAGTCCTTGCTACAGGTTTTTCATACTAAAAATGTTTTTCGCTTCCATATGAAGGTTGTTTTTTTTGTAGTAAAGTAATATAATACCAATGCACAAACATTAACACAAATAAACTAACATTAAAATTGTTCTTTCAAACCATTGCACTCACACCTAACCTAAACACTTAAAGAAGCACGTGCTTTCAACTGAAAGATAAGGTTATTTTTTACATCAGTTGTCATTTGCAATACATTGGTACATGGATGATATCTACATTTTGTCTATACATCTGATTGATTTTTATGTAGTTTGGGATTTTTGTGTAGATTGCTAACTGAATTAAAAGTTATATTTGATGAAAAATGACTGGTCGTTTAAGACATTTAATGGGGTTTTTCGGTGTTTATATTTATGGCATTGTTCAATTGCATTCAGTTTATGTATTTTGGGCCATTATGTAGTGTTTTTATATAATTTTCTATTGAGGAATAAGAGTGAAAAGCGAATAAGGTGAAGGTTACTAGGGGGTTTTCACTGATGATATGTTGAGCAAATGATGATTTGTTTAGCTGTTTGGTTTTTGGAAGGTGCTCTTTATAATTGTTTTGAATCTGTGGCCAGTTTGGCCGATGTAATATTTTGGGAATGTGGCACATTTCAGCTTATAAACTCCAGTGCTGCCTAGTACATCTTTAGGTGTGTGAGTCACTGTAATAGTCAGTTGAAAGCACATGCTTCTTTATGTGTTTTATATTAGGTAATTTAGGTTAAATGGTTGTGTATTTTAAGTGTGTTTACTACTTGTAAAAGACGACCTTCACAAGGAAGCAAAAATCATTTTTACTCTGGAAAACCAGTAGCCAGGACTGGAGAAGAGCTTTCAAGCTCGAAATCCGGATTTCCTACAAGGAAAATAATGGCATTGATAAGGTAATGGCTATATAAGACCAAATGATATCCTGTTAGGATTGAAGACAAAAGAGATATGCAAACTACAACATCACTTAATCCTGGAGCAAAAACAACAAAAATAAACAAGTAGGCCTATTAATAATCTTTACATTTATGATGCAACTGCATATGCCTTAAAAAATTATAAATTTCCTAAAGCAAAGCCACACTCATACAATACAAGGAATACCAATAAAACAACAATTGACTTTTATAAGTTAAGCAAATCTGTCAATATCCACACAGTGATTTCATTGAAACATCTAATTACAAAGTACTTTGAAATAAAGTTTAGAAAAGGTTGTACATTGTCTTTTGAGATTGCTTTACTATTCTCAAGATGAATTTCTAAACTTTAATGGTATTGAATTTTAATTAATAATTGCTCATATCTGAAACCGTTGTTAAATATATCAGAGATAATTTTGTTGACATGTTAATAGTTTATTTATTTGTTATATAATATTATAAATATGTTATTGACCATGTTTCAACTTTTTTTTAAGTTGGTATTTTTGTTACCGTTAGTTTATATCTTTAATACTATAAATCTTGTGTTGTTATATCAATCTAATAATTTGAATTTATGTTTCTAGCTTTCACCTGGTGTACCTAATATTTCTTTATTTTATTATTTTTCTTTAATTAATTATTATTTAATTATTTAATTAATTTACCTTTATTAATTTTCTTTATTATTTTATGTTTATTCATGTTAACAGACTGACTGTTTTTTGTCATAACTGTTGCTTCTTCTAGAAATACCATGTAATACCTTGTAAAGTAGGCTAGGATTATTCATTGACTATTGGCTCTGTGAGTCATATACTAAGACATTGTCACTACTTTATAAGTCTATGGCAAATAAACTTGATTTATTTATTAATGAGAAATTTATCCTTCAATAATAAAAAGACTCAGTTATTTTTTTTCTTTAAGACAAATCCCCGATGATAACCCTTTGAGTGCCACGCAACGATATATCGTTGTGCACGGAACATCCGAAAAATACTTCACAACGATATATCGTCGTCGGTGGTCTTACCGAAAAATACATTGCAACGATATATCGTTGTTATGGAAAATTTTTCTTACGTCATTACTTTTTATTATTTCTTACAGGTGATTTCCAGGATAGTTTCTAGCTCTATAAATCTAGTAGTTATTTGGTGAAAATCTTATATTTGAACAATGTTTATTTATCTGAAAAAATATACAAAATTTCCCGCATGTATAATATTATGTACCTATCCAAATTTTTTTATTTTGTATTTTTTAGATATTATATATGTGCATAATATTATAGCTAAACTTTAAACTGACAAAACAAAAAAAGTTTCATAATAATATCTTACCAAATAAAAAAGTTATTGATTTTATGTACAAAACCCTTGCAAAATGTTGATTTTGTGAATCGTTGTTATAGAAAATTTTTCTTACGTCATTACTTTTTATTATTTCTTCCAGGACATTTCCAGGATATGTTCAGGTAAACATATACTCCATAAATATACGAGGCCTAGTTAGTCTGCTTTATGAAATAAAATTGTAATAAAACTTAAACGCTTGAATAAAGTTGGGCTACTGTCTTGTGTACTAATTTGCCGTTTATATATTTTTTTACATTTATAGAAATAACTTGTCCGCCTAAAGCCCAAATTTGATGAAACTTTCAGGAAATAGTTTGGGAAACATGTCCTCTATAAATCTAGTAGTTATTTGGTGAAAATCGTATATTTGAACAATGTTTATTTACCTGAAACAAATTAAAAAAATTAAAAGAAATTTCCCATATACATATATGTATTCAAATTCTTAATTTTTTGTTTTTTAAATACTATATATGTACATAATATTATAGCTAAACTTTAAACTTACAAAACAAAAAAAGTTTCATAATAATATCTTACCAAATAAAAAAGTTATTAATTTTTTTGCAAACCCTTGCAAAATGTTGATTTTGTGCCTGGCACTTTTGGGATGTACTGTGTTAAAAACTCTGGCACTCTAGGGATATGACGACCGAAAAACTCTGGCACTCAAAGGGTTAACAGATCCTGAACCAGTTAAGTATTTAGGAATGATGTTAGATCATAAGCTCAGCTGGGCTCCACATGTTGATATGGTGACCAAAAAGATATCTAGAGTTGTATTTTTATTGCAAAGATTGTTCAATTTTGTTCCACAGACATATTATGTTATATCTTCATACTTTGCATTTTTTCAGTCAGTTATTATAAGATATGTTTTAATTTGTTATGGTCAATCAAGTAAAACTAAAGATATTCTTCTAATTCAAAAAAAGATTGTTAGAATATTAACAAATTCACCAAGGGATTCCCACTGTAGACCTTTATTTCGGGACCTTAATATTTTAACTGTATACAACCTATTTATTTTTGACACTACCCTATATATTTTTAAAAATATTGATAGTTTTAGATTAAGAGACAATATCCATTCTTATACAACAAGAAGTCAGTTATTATTATACAGTATTATTTATTATACAACTTGTAGAGATTGTTTATTATTTATGGTATTTAATTTTGACTTTGTCTATAACCTGTATAGTGTTGATGACAATAAATATTCATTATTCATTATGGCAAATAAACTTGATTTATTTATTAATGAGAAATTTATCCTTCAATAATATTTTATTATTGAATAATTAAATGTTTAATTATTCAAAAATATATTTTAATAATAAAATATTCAAGCATGATTTGTTTTAACGTCATAATAGACATGATTTATATTTAATTTTCTATCAGAATGATTGTTGACAAAAACAAATACATTTGCAGGTAGAAATTATCCAGGCCTGAATAAAAACTCAACACAAGTAACTAACAATTCTCTTACTTGATCCTCAAGTATTCAAGATTATAGGTTTGCAGTGCTTAAATAATATCCTACCTATCTAACAAACAAAAAACGAAGGAAATAAACATTTACAGATTTTATAGTTTCATAACAAAACACATTGTTAATGATTCATTTACCAGGTACATAAATTAAAGTCTTACATAATGATATTTAAACTCTAGTTATTTGTGTCGGCCAGTAATTTTCTGTTGGTTGGATCACAAGTAACTTAGGTCGTTAGTGGGCAGTGACTATGCAAGAGATAATGTTGATTACAATGATGGCATGCAAAACAACTTTATCACCTCAACTACAAGTGGCTTATCATCTAAGGTGTAGACTGACTTACCTCATCATCCCCTTCAATTTCATCTGGATCCACAGCCAAAGACATTTTTCAACCTGTGGCAATAAAAATCATAAACTGTCTTTTAAATTGATTTAATATTTTCTCAATTGGCATATAAATTGATTAAGGGGAGAGCCAACGAATATGCTTTTGTTGATCAACCTCAAAAGTCACAACACAAGTTAAAATCAAAATACACGATACACCTATAACCACAGAACAATTTAGACGCTTAAGTTCCCCCTAAATAGCTTATGATCAGTTTCCCTTGACCCAATACCTAGTTACAGAATATAATTTATACAAGTACTGCAAAATATAGTAGGTCTCCATTTTAATACTTAATCTGTGTTACCTTATTTGCTAAGCAAATATATTACGCCTACTTAAACTTCTTAAAACTGGGATCAAAAAATCTGTTTTTGTTGCTGGTATCCTTTAAACTTCTTAAAACTGGATTAACAAAATGTTAATAGTTTTTTGCTGTGATCCTTTATGAGAAGAAGACCTTGATAAGTCAAACTTTGGAAAATGAATAAAACATGTCTGCCTTGGACTCATAAAGTATGGAATGGTATTTGTATTTATGTATATAGGGATTTAGAGTGTAACTACATGAATGGTACAATATAACTTGTAGGCTCTTTTAACAAAATCCTGATTGAGTGTAATTAGTATGTATTAGTTGATTTAGAATAATTTTGTAAAGCTAATGAGTTTGGAATAATTCTAATTAGATAATAACTATTTAAATTGTAAGTATTGTCTAACTGCTTTAATCAATTTTACTTTCTCCCTCTATACATAGTATATGGAGAAAGTATTGTTTTCATCAAAATTTTTAATTTGAGTTGTTAGTGGAAATATTCGTTTTGGTGCTCCCTGAACCCAAAAAAGTGGTTTCTACGTGATGTCTGTCTGTCGTGTCTGTCGTGTCTGTCGTGTCTGTCGTGTCTGTCGTGTCTGTCGTGTCTGTCGTGTGTGTCGTGTGTGTCGTGTGTGTGCGCGTGTGTGCACGTGTGTGCGCGTGTGTGCGCGTGCGGGTGAGTGTGTGTGTGTGCGTGTGCGTGTGCGTGTGTGTGTCTCTGTGTGGATGTGTACAGTGCTAGAGCCCTAACCAATGGGCCGATTTTTATGAAATTTGGTATGTAGGTACTAATCCACGATATCTCCAAGCGTTTTTTTCATTTTTTGAATTTTTTATTTTTAAGGGTACTTATCCCCCAAAAATCGCCAAAAACATGAAAAATCAAAATTTCTCGAAAACGGCTCTTACGATTTTGATTAAACTTTATTCGTTTGTAGAACTTTAGTTTTCCAACAAAATGACACTACCCGCATTCCTGTAAAAATTCTGGTTCAGAAATTACAGGACTTAAAACATCAAAAATTCATTTTTTTGGATTTTTCATAAAAATACATAAATATAAAAAATATTACTATTCACCATTAAAAATAGCTCAAAAAACTAAATAATTTAGTAATTTTGAATTACTATTCTACAATTGCTGGTTTCGGAGAAAATTTAAATTTAAATTTTGCAGTAAACGCAGTACGTTGTCCAATGTTATTCTTATGGGGAATACAAAAATTACTATTTCTCTCTTATTTACTGATAAATTTCATTCAAACTTGATATGCTTGTCAATTCAAAATATGCTTGATAAAATCAAAATTTCAAAATAAAAAAAATTATACAGAACCAAAAATCTAGGAAAGTTGCTTTTTTAACTTTTTTTAATAGTTCTTTTACTTTTCAAGAAAAAACAGCTGGCACACTTATATCAATCACCCTGTATATATATAGGCCCTATATAAACGACACAAATTTCTTAAGTCAATGACAAAGTATACAAGGACTGTGATTGGTCAACTTCTCCTTGGAGTAATGCTAGAGTGGGGGAAGCTGTCCTCCTCGCCTCTATCTCCATCCCTTTCCCACAACATCTCAAAAGAGCACACCGTCAAAATAATTCAGTTACATTTATCATTACTTATTTTTGGTACTTTTATCACATTTACAATACAAATATTAAACAATCATAAGTTATAACAGGGCTATTGAATTGTTCATTAGGCCTAAGCCTATAATTAAATCATAAGGTTGGACCTAGGTATACTCCAAACAACAGAACAATAATACAGCAACAAATCTGTTGAACAAATAAATAAATAAACATAAAACAATATGATTTTTTATTAAATACTTCTGGCCAATTTTAAATGTTTTACTGGAAGGCGTGGAATTCATCTTCTCACAGAATTCTGAAAGATTCTGTGATCAATCACATTGTTCTGTTTCGATCATATAACAAAATAAATGTCTAGATAATAGGAGAATTGCCCCTTTTACTGCCACGAGCTGATCAGATCGGACCTATGTTATATTGAGAAAACCGCCACGGGCCTATCACATTGGCTTACACATTTGACTCAAAGATCCCACGATTTTTCGATTCCGAGAAAAAACACCAATGGTCGATCAAAACGGCTTTGCGTTGTTTTTTTTATTGCGCAGTTATTTTAGCTCATCTATTTGTTAGTGTCATACTATACTACAAAGCCCAAAAACCATTCTAAATGGTTCTTGTGTAAAAAACCTATTGTCATATAGCAGGTATCCCAACAACAAAATTAATATCGTTCCGATGGACTGCACCGACAGCAATCAGCTGATTAACACCCAATTTTTATACATTTTTGTGGTAGTCTCTTGAAATAGACTAATTGAGAAAATAAAAGCATACTGTTTGTACAAAAAATTAATACTTACAACTAACTTTCCGGTACTTACTTAGCCTACTTTATAAGATACGAATTAAAAAAAAATAATAAATAAAAGGCTATTAAATTAAATTAAATTAATTAAATTAATAGGCTAAAAATAAAAATGTCACAAAACGTTTATTTAAGCCTACCGTACATTATTTATTAAAGTTAAAAACTAGAGTAAATGTTTAATAAACGTTATCTGCAGGAGTAATATAGCTTAACACGTTCACTGCTTTTAAAATAAGCATGTTATATTCCCAAAAACCTGAAATAAAAAAATATAAAAAATTGGTTGTTGTTTTCCATCAAAATAAACCCGTTTCCTGCATTTTGTTTATTATAACAAAAATTTAGCCTCGCGGATACGTGGGGTCAGCCCCGCGGGAAGGTATGATCGCCCGAGCCCGTCAACACCAACATGCGGAAAACCCGAACGAACGGCGGTTTGAGGTTAGGTCGGACCAGTACTCAATGATGCGTGCGTGAGATATACCCTCTCCAAGAGCTGGGCTTGCACTGAGCAATGGCAAGTTGCGTAGCAACGCCCTGCGGTCCCACAGGGCGCGCTCCGTTTGGGCGCCCGCTACCCCGCACACGACATGTCAATTAACAACAATCAAAACAAAACAAAAATTATAGCCTAGCTCTAGTTAGTGTCTAAGCAGAATTATGATGGCTTTGACAGATATTAGTAAAAATTATGGATTTTAACACAGTGATTTTCAGTCATCTTGCAAGCTGTCGGGTTGGAGACCTTCAGGTGATCAGCTGACATGGCACTTGGCGGCCTTTACGAGCTGACTAAGTACATATGTGGCGGTTAAAGGGTTAATCTCTTTGTGAAGTATGGCACAGTTAAAAATTGTTTGGGTACCAGTACGTTAACTTAATTATCCCCTAGAATATTAGTTTTAGCAATTCATTAGTCTAGCTGACTAGGGAACATATGGATTATTTGCAAACAATTGCTTCAAAGAGAATAATTAAATAAACTGTTTCATTTGTCAACAGCCTACTGAGGAAAGTCTTACAGGCAGAAGCTCCTAATTTCTTACTTATTTTTAGATACCCTTACTTAAATGATTCAAAACATATCAAGGTTCTGATATGTTGATAAGACACCAAGTAAGACTAAACATTTCCCACATTTCTAGTGGTAAACATAAATTACAAGTACATACCCAGAATTGTTTTACTCTTCATATGCTAAGCCTATATTAAACATTTTTAATCTAACTCCATAATCCTTTAGGTCAAATTACTGCATTTACTGATGTGCCTAGGGTTAGTGATTGAATATTGCGAAAATGCCTGCTAGAGGTTAGTTCTTACTTCCAAGGATAAAATCAATTCACTAATATAATTATTAAATGTCTTGTGTTTTGACAGCTAGCCAGTTGACAGGTTATGTTAACCTAAGCTTCAAGTATCAATAAATATTAAATAGCCTAATCAAAAGGTTTGAAGGATCAGCATTCATATTTAATAATTACAAAAACAAAAGTGGTTTTAAATAGGTACACCACAAAAATTATGTTTCGTATAACAGTTACTATTGAGTAAAAGTGTTGGACAGAAGTAGGCTATGTCAAATTGAGTACAATAACCAATTTCTCCCAGCAGTGAAGAGCTGACATTTCAAATCATCAGAAAAATCAAGTGTTCTTATTACTTACCAAGTGATTACTGTCCAAAAATGTATCTCCACATTAGCTGTTGTTCATAATAATTTAATTTGGAGCATAACCTTCAATAACATCAAAGAAATAACAGCTACCAAAGGCTTATCACAGAAAGTATCGCTAATCGCTATCTATCACGGTCATCGAGTCTCTCTCTCACCACAGTCCAGTGTTGCCACCAGATAGATGAGATTTTACCCTAAACGAGTGGCGAAATTGCCCTAAGAGTTCATTTTCTTCTATAAAACCTCAAAAGTTACATAGTGTAGTACAATCACTTGTTTTTTCGTTGACTTGGCCTATTGTGGCTATTGTGCAAATGGAATTAACGGCAATAAAGAGATTTTGATTTGATTTGAAATATTCACGAAATTGTTTTAAAACAAGATCAAGGAAAAACAAATAAGGTAACATAGCATTTAATACTTGCATTTTGTCTTATTTCACACATAAAACGTGACATTATTTATTACAAATTAAAAATAGACAATCTGTTGTAATTTTTTTCCCCAGCAATATACTGTGCTGTAATATAAATTTTCTGGTACATGTTTTAGTACTTTGGTATTATACGGATGCCACTATTTTTGGAGGTTAAATTTTTACCGGATACAAAGGATAACTACATAATTCGAAAAAACATACTTTTATTGACTTACTGTACAAATTTTACACCATTCTGATGAGCGGTCTTTGTGTTGTGCCTCCCAAAAGGCAGCGATGTCCGCTAGGATCGTGTTGAATGCGTCGCCGCCGCTAGCAGGCAGACCCGATCGCCACAGGTACGCCGCCAAATATACATCGCGCTGTGGCAGTTATGTTAGGATGGGTTATCATAAAAATACGTACGGTTTCCTCTTCATTACGAGGTAAATCCCACACGAAAAGAACGTCACTCAATATGAAAACAAATGTAACGTAGTGCACGGCAATAAATCACTCATGACACTGACCCAGGACCCAGATTACAGGCGGTGACAGGTGATGCGCGCGCTCCGGTCAACGACCTGACCTTGGCCTATTTGGAGGGGGTTTGGCGGCCGGAAGTATGACTCATCAGGTATCATTCGATTCGTAACAAAACAAGGAAAGTCCTACAATCATTTTTATGATAACCCATCCTAACATAACTGCCGCAGCGCGCTGCATAAGGGTGGCATCCGTATAATACCAAAGTACCCATGTTTTAACAGTTTCTAACAGTTTTATTAGAGTATTTTATTGTTACCTTGTGTTTTGTTGTAACCTTATTTCGGTTTTACAAATTATTTAATGCTATTATTTCTAAATAATGATGCCATGAGAATATGTTTCTCATATTTTCTCGATATGATGTGCCAAATTGTATGTGTCCAAAAATGAAAGTTTGCATACTTTGTGGTTACATGCATCGTTATTCTAATAATAGGATAGGATCATGCTGGTGTTATCTCTTTTAACATGTTTAATTTACCCAGCACTATTTTAAATGTTTTAATTCTTGGAAAATCCATTTTACATTGCGAAAAATAATAAATTTAACAAAATAAGGAGCTTTTGATTTTACCATAATAATTCCATTACCCTAAGACCAGAAAAATTACCATAAAAAGGGTAATTGCCCTCAAAGTGGCAAAACTACCACAGTATAATATAACTATATAGGGTATACAGTCGTGAAATTCATACGTGAGTAAATGTGTCGCCCGTGACTCACTAGCAATCCACACGGTTGGCGCTGCAACTAATGTAGAAACACTAGCGATCCACACGGCTGGTAGCGCAACTAAGAGTTAGATGCGATGGAGCTATGTCAGCACACTTTCCTGTCTTGTCTGGAGTGTCTCAGGGCGCACTAATTGCACCTCTATTACTTAATGTCTTCATTATAATGACATCTCTACAGAGTTCTTTCAACTGAATTTCTTATGTTTGCTGATGATCTCAAGATCTATGCTAGAGTTCTCTCTACAGCATCAGATTAATCTCCAGTGACCGCTATTAATAAGCATCGTTGATTTGCATGTAAGCAAAAGGCTAACGCTGTGGAACTCAACGTTTCTAAATTCCGTGTCGTCTCTTTTACAAGGTTGGCGGCCACTTACAACTTCGACTACCACGTTGATGGCATTCCGTTGGACAGGACTGTCAGTATAAAGGACTTGGGTGTCACATTCACTTTCGTCACTGAGCCCGCCGGTGGAGCATATTACCAGTATTTATCTCTTTGAGTTTACTCATTAATTGCTTCTGGGGTTCGTTATCAGGTCAAACAGGCATATCACAACACCCCATCCTCTTCTGTTGATATTCTTCAAATTTCTTGTCCGCCCGGTTCTGGAATATGGATCGGTGATCTGGACGATTTCCATCTTAGCCACATTGAAATGTTGAACAGAATATACAGATACGTTTTATGAGACTTCTTGGAGTTCGTCTGGGACGTGCCTACTTGGAAACCCCCAAAGTAGAGTTGGAGCTGCAATTCAAGCAAGTGATAATCAACTTATGTTTGCTTAATCACTCACCAACTGTTGAATTAAACCACTCCTGAGAGGATAAGTAATAGTTGACAGACGTATACTTGGATTATGTTTGTGTTGTTGAAGGGACGGATTCAGAGATCCAAAGATTCAAGGATCCTCACAAGTCAACCGAAGCTTAATTATTGTGTGCCCCTATAGTAAGTTGGTTGGGAAAACCAATGCCCGTACCCTTTACGAGATCAAGGAGTTTTTTCCCAATACTACGTCCCATTCATCACCTGGTTGCTTGCAACCAAACAGAGCCCTTCTTGCCCCGAGTCTCTCGCAATCCAGTATGATGTGCTTGGCAGTCTCTTCAGACTGATTGCAAAGCCTACACACCTGACTTTCATTTCTAAGTCCAAGAGTGTGGAGATGTTTCCTGACGTGGCCGTATCAGTTATCAAAGCGATCACCTGCTTAACCCGACCTCTGCCCAACCTCACCAACCAGATAGTGAAGTAAGAGCTAGTGTCTCCTAGCAGCTTTACCAGCAGCTTGACCAGAGTAACCCTGCCATTGCTGCTGATATAAGTCCCTATTAACATAAACAGCCTGATTTCGGTTTTGAAGATAGCTCACAAACAAATTCAGCTCGGTCCCTCCAATCCCGAAGAACTTTATTATTTCAAGAAGAATCTTATGAGATTGCCTTGCATACAGTACCGGCTCTAGGGCAGTGCGAGCCGTGCTCCAGCACGGGGCACGACGCTTTTGGGGGGGCGGCACTCGGTGCTCATGACGGGCCATGGGGTGTGGGATTGGGGGCGTAGTCCGTAGCGCTAAAATAAAGTATTTGAAAAAAATATATAAATCCGACTAATTTTGTAAATTTGTTGTATATTAGTATTATAAATTGTTAAAGGCATTATTGGGAAGTATGTTGTGCATTCATCATGTTGCACCTTCATTATACTTAAAATATCAAGTTACACGATTCAACTAATTAATTTAATCCGCCATCTTCGATTATTTTAAACTACTTCCTAGCTGATGAAATATATGGTTTGGGGATTGAAGAGTATTGAGTCGGCATTTCATCTTTAATTGAAGTTAAAATGATTCAAGTTTTATATTGCCTACTATTACATTTAATAAGAGGGGAAAATATGATACGCCCCCTCAGATTTTGGCGCCCCCTTCGATCGGTACTTGTAAGGTCCTTACTTTGAAAAATATAGTTAATAGATCCGTCTCTGTTTAGTATAATTTCAATTAAGTTCTTATTTGTTGACTGAGTCATTTCGGGGCATTGGAGATGGAGTGGACAATGTTGAGAATTAAAAATACTTCTCATCATTACAGATTAGTTGCGCTTTCGTTTAAATGATTAATCATCTGTATTTCTTCCAAAGTGGCAGTACCTTAAATGAGTTTCATTTGTATTAACGAAAAAAACATGTTTACAGCCAACTTCAGTTTTTAAAGTAACTGGTATTAAACTTAGGTGATCAAAACACTTTTAGAAGATAAGATTCAATATATCAGAAAAAATTAACCTTTAGAGCTAAAAAAACCTTAAAGACCAAATACTCGAAGATAGAGTTTGTATAACTGAAAAACGTGTTACAAATTAGAAACAATAATCAGAAATCTATATTTAAAAAACATTAGTTTTGTCAAAAACAAAAATAACTTTAACAGCAAACTTTGCTGTTTTTGATTGCAAACTTCAGCCTAATAAATTCCCGAAACCGACAGAATCTTGGTCGGTTTTGATGATTTCTTTGGTTCCCCCGGAAGAAATCTTTTTCCCACGTTCAGAACATGTTCTGAACAGTCCTGCAGGTGTACTGTTATCAGTTTGTACTTCCTCCCTTCCTTCTCAGTTTTGAGGTTTGTTTTCATTATTAGTGAATTTCCTCTGGAAAAGTGAACTATTAGCATGGTGAAACTTAAGCTTGGGACCACCATAGAAGTTCCTAACGTGACCCCCTGAACACGTTTTGGGGTGTCGCTAACACATATATGTGTGTGCTAACATATGTGTGTATATATATATATATATATATATATATATATATAAATATATATAATCGGACAACTCCAACCCCCCTTTTTGAGGTTTTTAATTTTTCAAATTTTGAGTTTTTTGGCCCAAAAAGGGTCAGAAAAGCTCCGAATGTAAAATTAATGGAAGTAAGAAGACGGAGATTAGTAAGGCGAAAGTTTTAAGCCCTCTCTCATCATTCTAGCACAAATATTTACCGAGTTATTAAAGAAAATGTCAATTGTCTTAACACAGTACGTTGTGTTATGGGGATTTTACACTGGAAAAGGCTGTTTTCATATAGTGATGTAGTTTATCACCCCCAATACCCCTTTACCAACTTGTTATCCTGACTATACCTTCTCCTAACCTTATAATGTACAACATTGCCATCCTAATAGTCAATTTAAATTTAACCAGAAGCATCAGAACAGCCAACAAATTACATTTTTCAATTTTCAAAAAAAAAATGTTACCAGTGTTGTTTTAAACCCTTTATTAGATTTTTTAAAGATGTTAATGCGGAAATTCACTTCCCTCACGTCAGCGCGCTGCGTGCGAACTCGTTATTTTTCTTAAACAAACACATAATCGTTTGTTGATACGCAGAAGTCAAAGAATAATCCCCTGCGTCAGTGTGAGGGAGCCGTGTGATCGTAGCAGGTAGCTTACCGCTACGACGCGCGCCGTGCCGTGCGCCGCTTCTTGAGATCATCCTGGACAAGATATAGTAGTCATAGCAACACATAAATAAATGCACGACAAGTCACACATAGAGTAGAGTGTAGACTCGGCCTTACTAAATTAAATTTAAAGTTACTTAAATTAGTTAATTTGCTTAGTTGTTTCCCTTTTTTAATTATAGGTTTTTCAGAACAGCCATGCAGATATGACTGCTGTATGATTTCAAAGTTATCGAGACTCAGCATTTCCATGACGATACTATATGAAATCAAGTTTTTGAATTACTCAAGTCTCTGATCTGAATGTGCTCCATAGCTTGTCATTTCAGGTGATCAGTATCGGACCGAACCAGAAACAACGCAAACGCAACAACAAGCGAGGGAGCGAGGCGCGTACGTCAGACTTATTTCAGAGCTACGGAAGGGGGGGAGGTTTTAGTTGTTATGGAGGGGGGCGGCAAGTTTGGTCTTTGCACGGGCACTGAAAATCTGACGGGCCGCCCCTGCTTGCTTAGGTCACAAAATGTGGCCCGAGCAAAGGAGTTATTTTCAAAGCTGGATAACATTTGATTTACTATTGTATAAACTGCATCTATTATTGTAGACTTGCTTTTGTGGAACCCAAATTGGAAGTTACTAAACAATTTTTTTTTCAAAATACTCATATACTTGGATTCAAAAATCTTTGCAAGAACAGGGATTAACGAGATTGGGCGATAACTATTAGGATCCGAACTATCCCCATTTTTTTAACAGGAATGACTTTACTCAATTGTAGTACATCAGGAAAGTAGCCCTGCTGCAAACACATAGAAAAACAGAAATAACTTAGATGTACATTTGTGGAACTTAAATAATTCAACAACTTCAATAGTTCAAAATCTTCTTTAATCAAATTTTTGCTAGGTCCATAGTACTATACACACTTGAAAAAACTTGGTTGAATTTTAATTTTTGGATAGTTTAATTTGTTAATCTGCCCTTAAAATTTGAGTTCCACTGTATAATTGTGTATTGATAAAACTTGTTATGTTGTTTCATCTGGTTGGGGTCCATTGGTATTTGCGTAAAAACCTCATTTTTGTGGTTCCTGTTGCAGCAAACCTACGTACCTAATCCTATCCTTATTCTTAGGGAGACAAAATCAAATGCCATTTATCGTTTATTTATGAATATATTTTGATGAAACTTGGTGAATGGATTTGTGAAGTAGTGAAGAACATGAATATTTATTTGAAACTTTCTGAGTAACGCAGGTTTGCTGCAACGGGGGTATTGTGCATAAACCATCGTTTAAGTGGGTCCCGACCATGTGTACTGTCAAAGGCTACTTTTAAAGTTAATGGTTTCATTTTGTTTTTCACTCTTTAGAGGTTGTTTGATATTTTGTCTCTTATTTTATCTTTCTTATTTAGTTTTAGCGAATTTCCCCTGTAGGGAAGAGGCTATTACCGTAGGTGGTATGGTAACACTTAAGCCTGAGCTCATGACAACTTTTCATTTTGAGGCCCCCAGATGCCAAAAACACCGTTTGTTAAAATTTGTTATACATTTATTTATGCACGTAAGCACGATAACTCTCTTAAAAAAGGTCCGATCTTAATGAAATTTGGTACAGACGTGTAAAGTAGCATTTACTTGAACGAGTTCGAAAACCAGACGAATCGCACCATCCGAAAGGGGGTTTTGTAACCCAAAAATGTTTTTTTTGGCGGTTTTCACATGTAATTTTTATTTAAATCAAATATTTAGCTATACCATTGAATTCAGCTTAAAAAATTTGGTATTTTCATCATTGCTGTACGTCAATTGGTTACTGAGATATTGCAAGTGCTAAACACAGTACGTTGTCTAATGCTATTCTTATGGAGAAAAATACATTTTATATCTCGCTTATTTATAGATATAAACTGATGAAACTTGGTATATGGCTTCATCTAGTTGGGGTTTTTTGTTATTTGCATAAAAAACAAAATTTTCACTTATGGTTCAAGTAGCAGCACACCTAGGTACTCGGTCCCGATGTTATTCTTATGGAGAATAATTAAAATGTTATATATCGCTTATTTATAAATGTATATGAATGAAACTTGGTATATGACTTTACTTAGATGAGTTCTATTGATATTTCCATAAAAACCCATTATTTTGTGTTCATTGTTGCAGCAAACCTGCGTACTCATCCCTAATGTTATTCTTATAGAGAATAATTAAAATTGTATTTATCGCTTATTTGTGAATATATTTTTATAAAACTTGGTATGCGGCTTTATGTGGTATTAAGTCATTGGAAATTCGCTGAGTACGCAGGTTTGCTGCGACGGGGGTATTTAGATATTATTAGGCCCACTTTATATGACAAGATTAAAGATATTAACTAATTAAATATACATCTTTACTGAAAATAAATTTAGATTCAATTTTTAAAAAGTAATTTCACAGCAGACCTGTTTGCTGTTTCACAGCAAATAACAACAGATCTAAGACTGAACCACCTGCAGAATGGCTACGGCAAAGATATATATGTATGAGTGAGACTGCTCCACTTTTGCTGTTATTAATTTTGTGAAATATGCACTTAATTGAACTTTTTATAATAATAAAAAAAACAGCTGTTATAACTTTCAAAATAATACTGACAGTACAGGGCAGGGTGGTAGATAAACAATGTTGCGTACTTACAAAGATCTTTGCCGGTCGGCTATAAATACACAACAAGCAACATTTAAAAAATGACGATTTTTGTACTTTTTCATAAGAACTAAAAATAAACAACAGTTAGTTGTTACCAACAGGGGTTAAATAAAAAATCATTAATACCGTAAAATAACGAATAATTTACTATAATATTTTACAATACTGTAATCTCTAACAAATGTTAAATAATATTACAATTAAGTGAGAGTTGCGTACTCAGTTAACAAATTTCATAATTGTCATTTAAAAAAAAAATTATACACAATTCATGCCACAGATGTTCTAAGAACAATGTGTTTACATGTCATTCAGAGAGATGAAAATTAATAAATGTTGAAACTGAGAAAAAGAAGCAATAATGATAACAATAATATAATTGTTAAAATACAGCTGGCTAAAAATTTGAAGAAGTATAAGGTGTATCTCTGCTTATGTGATGGGTCACAAAAATCACACAACCAATAATTATGAAGTGTATCTTATACCAAGATACCTATCAAACAGGAAGAAAGTAACGTCTTTGGATCAAGGGATTAAACAAATAAAAAATCAGGACTGAATAAAAAAAAACTGACTTGATGCACAAGTTTGAAGTTTCAATAAAATGTTAAGGTACATTAACAATTAAAATGTGTTCTATAACAACTGATTTAAACATAATAAAACACAGGAAATAAATACAATTTTAATTTAATTATTTTTACTTTAATTTCAAACTAGACTTAAAATCTCAGTTTAATGAAGAATAGGATGGTACCATTGACTATAAATACTGAAGTAGACTTCTCATTGCCATTGTAAATGTGTCCCTAGTTTTGTGTTTGCCAGGATTGAAAGAGGTCGTAGTTTACAATAATCACCAACAGAGTACACTGCTGTCAACTATTACTTATCCTCTCAAGGAGGGGATAATACAACAGTTGGTGTGTCAGGAAGCAAACATAAGTTGATTATCACTTGCTTTCTGGGGTGGAGATATTTTAAAAGTTAACGTAAATAACTAAAATAAAAAGTTGACATCAGCACAATCTGTCCGTGACCCAATCAAACTACTTCAATTTTAAATTCTAGCATACACTAAAAGTGGGACAGCTGGGCCATATGGATGGGATGTCGCCTTCAGTATCTATAGTCAATGATGGTACAAAACAAAGAATAAGAAGAGTTGAAAGAAAAGAATTTTTTACATAAAAAGAGTTTAATTTTTATACAGGCAATTGTAATGAATGTTAATGAGTCAAATGCAAAGTAAAAACAACAGAGATAATTATACTCACACACTAAACATACAAGAATAAGAGGACGGCAGAAATTAAATACATAATAAGTTTGCGTACATTTAGATGGGTAACCGCATATCTCAATAATTAATTAATTATACAACACAACGAAACAAAAAGAAGGGAACTTATTTTTAAGCTAGAACAAATCTGTTACATATAAACAACAGTTGAATTATGCAACAAAAACTATTATCTACGATACGTTTAAATATCCAACAGAACAAATGGATGTGAAATGTAATTAAAAACTTATATGGATGCTCAAAATACAATTAAAATTCACTAATTAACAAATTGTACTTGTGAAACAACATAATTTGTATTATGATACTAAACAATTCAATCGATTATTATGTTTTCTAAATTAAAAATAATATTTTTCTTACTAATAATAGATGGCATTAATACATGGTCAAAATTACGTTTTTTAAACTTTTTGTTGGAGATGAACCAAAAAGTGAAGCCAAAAAACAGAGCCAAATGGGGCGTGTATTTGTTTAAAGAAGTAATTTAATAGTTTGCAAGTTTTAGTGACACAGAACATGATTCGTTCTACAGCTCTGCACACAGAAAGTCTGAAACCCAACTGTGGTTGGAAACAAGTTGAGCAACAAAGCTGTCTGTAACCTGACCAAGATGGTGGGGCACCGCACACGGCGCAACTGAGACACGACATGTTCCAGTTGCTAGCAACAGGGTGTGCTGGCTGCTTCTCGACTGCAGTTGCCTTGTCGATCAACTTGTTCACTGTTGTCGTATGTTTTTCAGCGCAGTTTTACTGTTTTTATTACGATGTTCGGTGTAAACCACTGAAATTTATTTACTGAATATTTTCTTTATGTTTCATGCCACAACGTTTTACATCATTGTCTGCACCTGGCCGAGTCAAAATAGATAAGGAACAATGAAGCACACATTAAATTACATGAAGTTTTATAGTTTGGTATGCATATAATAAAAACCATTAACCTTACATAATAAAACACATAAATAATAGTAATAGGGTTTTTTATTGACAAATTAAAATTTTTAAAATGTTAGAATAATTTACGTTGGGATCAAATTTAAGTTTGTCTTCACAAAAATATACATAGCCACAAAGTATTTACCATGCTGGAAAACACTGGAAAGTAAGGGAATTTAGTATACCTAGAAAAGCATGAAAGTATTAGGGAAAATTGTAGGAAGTCTATGAGTTACACGTAATTATCTTATAACCATAATTCCTTCTTCGTTGCTGATGCTAACAATAGTATGTTAGATTCTATCAGATTATTTTAAATTGAATACAATATTTCATGAACACAACTGTAAACTGACTCCATCTCCACCTCAATTTCAGTCGTGCCTGTGTGCGGATGTTTAGTAAAGAACCGTGATCTTGTCACAAACTGCAGCTTAACTCTATCTGGAGGACAGTCTTGCTGTGTCCAGAGCATCTTACACAGTCCTTATTTTATTTATTTTTACCTAATGTATCGATTTTGAAATAATCAGTAACTAAAAAGCTTGTCTGAGGGAAAAAAATTCTCGAGAAGGGAAAGTTTAAAAGTCTTGTTCTTCAGAACTGGTTGATTGTGAAATTGGAGTTATTATGTAGATGTAATATACATAATTTATAATTAACATCAAATTTGTAGTTTTAATATGTTCATGCCAATCGTACTTGATTGAAACAGTATTTTAGAATTACGGTCTCTAAGTAGTCTGAGGAATAAATGTCTACAGAACAGAATAACTTTTTAATAAATCAAATGTAGCCTAATATTTTAAGCCTAATATGTAGCCTAATAATGTAAAACGTTGTGGCGTGAGACATAAAGAAAATATTCAGTAAATAAATCTCGGTGGTTTACACTGAACAATGTAATAAGCTTTAAGATTTTAAAAACATTATTAAGAATTCCATACATAATTAAGTGAATATAGGTATGAAATGCACTTATTAAGATTAAAAAACTCATCATCAATCTTAACAAATCAGGAGACCATGATTAACGATATTTTGATTAAAAAAAAAATAGAGCGATCCTAAAAGAAATTAAATTGAAATTATTATGCTATATAGTTTGAAATAACGAAAATTAAGCGAACAAAGTACAAGGAATTAGATAACTAAAGAGGTGCAGAGTAACTTAATTGGTCCTGAGTTGATAATCGCCATTCTGTGTTATGTATCGGACCCACGGAAGAGCTTGGTAGCCACTCTTCTCTATGATCTTCAAGTAGCGGACCTGAAACATTATGATCAAAACACTATCATACCGATGCCGATATATACAATTTTTAAAGTTGTGTGATGAAATATTTTAAAAAGCTATTGTAGTTCTGTTCAAGATTCTTAAATACATAACACTTGTACATTTGAATTTCTTAAATCCGGTGATAATTTATTGTAATTGATAGTAAATCCGGTGTGTATACAGTAAAGTCTCGATTATCCGACCTTCGGTTATCCGACCTTCCGTGTTATCCGACCGCCCCGTGCACGATTAAACGATCAATTTCTGCGCGCCTAAAAAAAAAAAATTTTCTAATATTTTTTTTATTTTCTGTTTGTTATTGTTATAGTCCCTCTGCACAATCGAAAGATCGACTTCTGTGAGCTTAGAAAAAAAAATGTTGTACACTGTTTTTATTATTTTCCGTGTTATCCGACCTTCTCGCTTATCCAACCTTGCCGCGGCCGGTTTAGGTCGGATAATCGAGACTCTACTGTACTGAAAACATAGTTCTTTGTAGAACAAAGTCTTAAAACATGCCCCTTACTGTAAAAAAGATATAATTAGCTATGAGTGATTTGTAAAAAGCTTCATAAATGCTTGAACAAATCTGTCTGATCCTATATAAAACTATATAACTATATAACTATATAGACTGATAAAAGATAAGTGGCTGGCATTCACCCTTTATTTTATTACAGTAGACTCTTAGAAATCCGGATCGCACTTATCTGGACTCCCTGGTATCTGGACTGATAATCTTGAATTTTTTATAAATTTGTTGTTACAAATAAGAACGAAATAATACAGAACTTGGTTTAGCGCCTTGATTTTTCACACGATTATCCCGCATTACACCAATATCCTATAGTTAGCATTGTCAGGTGCTCTGTGTTTCCGTGCCGTTATCGGTGTTTGTTATTGTTTACGTTTCCGGTACGCTGCTCCGTTCTGGTCTTCTCCTGTCGATGACTCATCACTGACGATGTAAATCAGTAGACCGGTGACAGTTTTTACTACGGTAGCCTATACTTTATTTATGATTTACAGTATTATACTAAATCCTTACAAATGTACATACATTTCAATATTCGCTAATGTTTAAAAATGTTTTCAACTAACGAATGCGTTTCTCTGATAATCCGACCTTTTAAGTGATCCGACCACGCTTCCGGCCCTGTTGGTGACGGATTAACGAGGTTCCACTGTATTATGGAGTGTCTGCAATTTCTTCTGGAGGCTCACTCTTGTATTAGAACATAAACATAATTGCATATTGTCATAATTGTTCACTATAAAGGCGGAACTGATGAATCATAACAGCCTCCAAGAAATCCGGGTTTTTCTAAATCCGGACCGTACGCCATAATAGTCAGAATTTCTGAGAGTCTACTGTACTTACTTAATGTATCCTAAGGGGAAGGAAATAATAGACTGTGTACCTGGATGCCAGAGGTGGTGAAGTAGGGGATTTCAAACTTGACTTGTATCGGGGGTTTCCCCTCACTATCCTCACACTCAACACTGGGCAGTCCGAAGTGAGCTCTCATCAGATACTCCTTACCACCCTGGAACAAGCATTTGATGTGTTTGATTAAAAATTATCAAACTTACCTAAAAATATATACGTATATTCATCAATTATGGAATGTGGCAAATACACACTATTTATGATAGAGCACATTACTGTAATTTTACCTACCCCCTGAATTAGCCTTCATGCTTTCGTGCTTTCATGCCTCCAGGCTTTCAACCAAAAAACTCAGCGGTCTTTAGTTTAGCTGTCTAAAATAAAGACCATGTCCTCACGGAACATTTGCAGAAACTTTTTTTGGAAATCAGAAGAAAAATCTTTTCACAAGGAGAATTTCATTATTTTGTTTACACGTTCCAAAATTAAATTCTGCCCAAGTTGAATACAACTCTTTACACAATATTAACAATACTATGAAAAAGATGGTTAGTATTAAATACTTACTGGAAACGACTTGATAGTCCATGTGATAGCATTTTGCTCCGGAGCGTATTTCACGCTGCCTACGGTCGTCTTGAACTTGGGTGAGTCGGCATCGGCTGGGACGGGGATCACAACCTCTACGTTGTTGGCCGTTGACCTCCGCTTGAACTGCGACTTGGCCTTGATCATGTACTCGACACGACTGTGCACGTGCCGCTCAATCACCGACTCTATCCAAATCAGGGGCTTTACCTGTGACCAAAACCATTAATTTTATATTTTGTAAGTTACAAATCATGAAACAAAATTAAAAATTAAATTAATGTGCGATAGGATCAAACTATCCATATATCATAAACAAATTTAACTGTACAAATATTTTATGGATAACATATGTAAAAGTGGAACATCATAACCTATGACAGCAAAACATCTTTTGCTTTTTGATAAGATGAACGCTTGCAGTTTAGAGAATAAGAAGACATTGAACGTAGACAGTTGGAAACCTTTCTAGAATATTTTGTTGTTTTTGCATGGTTTTCGACATAAGCTAGCCTATAATAACCGATTAACAGTATTCCCACTAGGGGTGTGGGAGTACTCCAAAACTTTTTATTTGTTTTTTAATACTCAAACTCGACTAGAAGTTTTGAAAAATACCTGATAGCCAAGTGAAAAATTCCCACCGATCGGCAAAGGATTGCTAATGGTCGCTAACTGCCGACGCATATTCTAGGCTGTAAAAGACAACTGGGACAAACAAGGTAAAATCTCCTGAAAACGGAAAAAACACAAATTTATCATAAACGACAGATAAATCGTGTAAAACTGGTCGTAAATGATGTCCTGACCACAAATTATCGGCTGTGATTGACCACCAGACCCCATAATAATGACACTAGATGACGACCAGACCGTGTTATATCGACCATAAATGACAATTTAACTGCGTTATATTGGCCATTAATGATGACTGGAACTTCAAAAATGATGTTGAATGAAAACTACAACTGGCCCGCGTAATATCAGCCGTAATGACACTTTAAATGCGGAATATTAGCTGCAAATGATAACTGAACTGTGTTGGTAGGTAGTTGTGGTAGTAGCCAAATGGCAACCAGACTGCGTGTTATTGCCAGAAAACTGTCGACTGAAAACAATAACCAATTTGATTATTACTGGCCAAACATTTGAATTGCTACTCAAAATATTTATTGTAAATTTGGATTAAGTAGTCCTACTGGCAATGTGACTATATTCTACCTGGAGTGGTAATCAAATCCCAGTACATTTTAAACCACCTACAAACAATGCAATAATATTTATTTGCATTTAAAATTTGCTGATTAGGCCTACTGAAATCTGCTGGGACGGGAGGATTTAGTTAAATAATTATTAATATTTGCTAAGTGATACCGTATGATATGTATTAATTAAGCAATTAATTTGATTATCCTTGTCACCTTTATTATAGATTCCTTATAAATTAATATACAACTTCATAGAGTGAATAAATAGCACTTTATTTATAGGGGTGGGCGAGTAGTGGTTTTTAAAATTGAGTCGAGTCGAGTATTGATCCAAACTACTCGAGTGTCGAGTCGAGTCGAGGAGTTCTTTTAAAAGTAAAAAAAAATTTTGTTGTATTGAAAACAATGTTTTTACATATTAAACTTTAATTATAAACAACATTTTATCGAATTATTAATGTTATTATTTATTAGGGGTGTGCGAGTACTCGAAACTTCGAGTTTTTGGCCGAGTATTTTAATACTCGAACTCGACTCGAAGTTTTGAAAACTACTCGAAAGTTCGAGCGAGTATTTCCTGCCGATTTCCAGACGATTGCGTCCGGCCAAAACGCGTAGTAACGGCCGCAAAAGGCGATCGCATCATGTAAAATCGCCCGAAAATGACGACCGCGAACGATTACGACCGGCCAAAACATGTAGTGACGGCCGCAAAAGGCGATCGCATCGCGTAAAATCGGCCGAAAATGACTATCGGACCGCGTAATTTCGGCCGTAACTAACGTGTTTTGTTTGTCAATACGTATACCAGTTTGATTGTAATAGCCAAAACTTGATATTGCTACTCATGTTAGAAACCATGTTTAGATTATCAAATCTAGGGTGGTATCCAAATCCTATTACACTATTTTAAACTACCAACTGATGGTAAAGACTCGCTCGAAAATACTCGAAACTCGAAAATAATTGGCACTACTCGACTCAATTAAAAAAATCACTACTCGCACACCCCTATCATTAATATTATTTTAACCTTTATTTTACCATAAATGAATAATGATTTAAATTAAAAAAAAAAATATATATAGGCTAAATTCAAATTCAAATTCTCTTTATTCATTCATGCAAGTTTGTTACAAGAATAGCATCACATATGTACATAAACAAATAATAATTGAGAAAAACTTAAAATTAAGTATAAAATTGCAAAATTTAATTTCTTTTATGAAGAACAATAAAGATAATATTATTACACTTTCAATCAAGTAGAAAATAAAAGCCATCCCAGCCACAATAGAAACACATTTTTATTATGTGGTAATATTTAAGTTCCAAAAATCATCAAGTGAATATAAAGATAAGGTTAATAAATAATTTTTAAGTAAATTTTTGAAAGTTTTAAAATTTTGTTCTTTTAAAATGTTATTAGGTAAATTAAATAAAAACTTTGTGCCTATGTAACTAGTCTTCTTTTCAAAGAATTTTAATCGATGTTGTTCCACATACCTATTATTTCTGGTGTTATGGTCATGAACATTTGGATTCTTAGTTGCAATATTTAATTTTGTTACATACAATATAGATTCAAAAATGTAAAAGATGGCGTAGAGACACACTGAGCCTCCTGCTTGTACCACACCAGGGAACCCCTTCAGATAACAAAGAAAAAGTAAGGGACCCAGTATAGATCCCTGGGGGACACCTCGTTTAACTATTTGCAGATTTGAATAACAATTTTGAATATACTCATATTTATTGTTGGGATACTGATTTCAACAACCATAACAAACAAAAGACAAGTATTATAAATATATATCCATAGAAAGATTTCGGGTTGGTTTATCAAAACCAGAACATTTTAACAAGAAAGTGATTTTTTTACCCCAACCCAAACACTCCCCGTGCCCCTCTCTTACTTATCTTAACTCACAAGTATCCATAAATAACCCACCTGACAATGTCTCCTTTCATATGAGCTAAAAATAGATTTTAGGCTTATTTTATTTATTTCTGTCACTTATTTTAAACAGTGGTTCGCGCCGTACACGTGGGTAAACGGCAGAGGGTAACTACGATATATTCAACTCTCTGGGGTAAACGGCGGGAGTAGTCAACTACTCGACTCGATAGTTTTGAGTATTTTTACTACTCGACTCAGCCTTTGAGTAGTCTTTAGTACTCGAACAAATACTCTACCTCGAGCACTCAACCACCCCTATTTATTTATCGGCTGAGCATAATGTACACGTACACACTGGTTACGCAGTTAAAGCTAAATACCTCAACCATCCGTTCAATTAGTAGTTAAGTGATGAATATTCTACTCACATGAGTGTTGAGACGATAAGACATGAGCTCAAACTCGCCGTCGGGTGGAATGAAGGAAATGGTGCGGTCGTTCTCAAACCTGGGTGATTCAGAATTGGATCAATACAAAGTTACTGACCTAAACCGTAGCCTTCTAACACTAACATGGTTTAACAGAGTATTTAAACATGAAGTAGTATTTAATGTTTTGTCCTTCTACCCTTGTACTACAAAAACAATAAAAAACTACGTAAAACTCTTTGACGATTTACTTGTATTGTTAAGGAATCTTCATGGGAGAGAAAGGGGTTTAGATGTAAATTTCACAATTCACCCTTTCAGATATAACATTTGAAAGGCCAAATAATAACATAGTAACAACCCTTTCATAATCTGAAAGTACTAAAGATTTGAAGATTTCGTTTTTAGGGGCTTCTTTGATAAGGTTTTCAACCTCTGTATTTTACCCACAGATTTTGAAAATTAAAATAAAAATATGATATGGTGAAAAAGAACACATGTACAGTTTCTTTTAATTTTGCACCATTGACGCTTGTCAATGCACAACCGATTTTTCCCTCAAAGAAATTAAAGTTAATTCTGTTTTTAAAATTTTGTAATGTGTGACTTGTACCTTTTATTAATTTATATTTTTCAATTTATATCTTATTTTACAAATAAAAATTTGCTTGGCCTATTTTCTTCTTATCTCAGGGTCGTTTTTCATGGGTGCGTGGTGGGAGCTATGTAAGATGAATGAAACGTCATTTCAATAATCAAAATTCTATATTGATTTTAAGTTATGGAAAATAATAAAATACAAATTTAATTTACTTATTAAAAGGAAAAGGAAGCACAGAAATTATCCTACTCCTATTAACTTAAGCTATAGGAAAGAAAACAGAGAAGTTATGTCATAACTATCAGAAAATGTTATTTTGCTGAAAGTCAATAATAGTTTTTTGTTTTGAAGCTTCTTTATAATTATTAATTCAATTTAAAATGTTACTGTTACTAACTCCATCCTATCGTCTTGTAATTATTGGGACATTGTGCAACAAGTCTCCTGACCTCCCTATTCTTACGATCGTTTTCCTACTTACGCCAATTTCTTCTTGAATTTTTGATTTTAATTAATTTATTATTAATCATTACTAACTGGTTAATATGTTCAAGCAAAACCAATACTTAAAAACTTCACATTGTGTTGTGAAATAGTTCAGCCTGCTCAAGAGCCAGGACTTACACGTCTTTACTTCACGGAAGGGGAAGACAGACAGAGACTCCTTCACGCTCGTGAATGTTGTATAAAGAAAATGGCGAAACTACAAAATCCTTTGTCTAAAAGCCTTCGTCATTACAGAAATGTCCCTTTGCGTCGTAATTTGTATTAATAAAAGAGACCCCCCTAGGCATCTAATGAATCCTCGCAATCGCATTGGTTGAGTCAGTCACCTGACTTCAAAGAGACTCACCTTTTTGGAATACACAGAGACTCCAGTTATTATGATTTTTACCACTATATTTCAAGATTTCTCTTCTTTTTATCCCTATTTCCAACTAATGACCTCCTTCACTCTACCTATATTTCGTCTGAAACTATAATTCCTTTATCCCTATTTCCAACTTGACCATCTTCACTCTACCTATATTTCGTCTGAGCTTCAATTGTTATTCCTGCATTTTAGTTTTCTGAGGTTATGTTTGTTAATTTATTAAATTATTTACGATTTACGCTATAAATAGTATATTTTATTATTATAGATGTAATTTTGAGATTCTTTTATCCTTTAACAGTTTTGATTTTATCCATTAGTTTATCCTTAATCACGTCATTTGATATCGATCAATTGTTGCTCAATAGGTTTGCATTTACATTGTAAATTTTATCCATCAGTTTTTTAAAGTTGGTTTCTATGTTTCTTCTCTTCCTACCTATATTTCCTAAACTAATTCATTTCTTTACTACAATTTGGACTTATGTAAAAAGGTTTTTTAATAAGCTAATCTTTTAATCTCACTAAATAGGCCTATAGCCTATTTTGACAATTTTATTAATATTTTATATGAAATCCTTTTATTAGGCCATATATATATATATATATATATATATATATATATATATATATATGTGACCGCTACAAATTTAATATAGCAGAATCATAAATGAAGAATGATTTACAAGGAAGATGTACACACTGTTTTAAGCAAAGGTTACAACAGCATGATCAACAGACTGATCAAAGACCCTGTTAGTACTGCCGGTGGTTATACAACTGAATTAAATATTATTAAACCCATTCCCTATCCAATGGATACGATACTAAAATGGTACACAGGCTTGTCACTCGACCATAATAAATAAATATAACGATAAAAATGCGGAATCTCCCCAAATATGTTACCGTTGAGTACTGCCATAGACTTTAAGTTATCTTATCGTACCAGCCCCTAAAACTTCACATAAAGCGGAATGCCCATTTAAGATTATAAATATCAATCGAGGGATAACAAACTGGACAAAACAATGTTTACAAACTTAAGTAGGATTGAGACAAATTTTATATAAATGGGATGAAATAAACTACATCTTACAACACTAAAAATATATTTACACTTATAATGTACTTGCATATAAGACGGTAACTATACAAAAAAGATGGTAAAAGGCAATCGATTTCAACCAGTCACACCGGTCATCATCAACAAATTTTATATATGCCAGATAGGACGCTCATTTACCAAAAGAATACTAAACATAAACCCATTCCTGTAAACCCTTCAAAATTCAGTTATGCAGAAAATTTTACTGACAAGGATTATGGTAAAACTGAAAATAATGTAGAGGTGACTGACTGAAATGTGCAGCAAAGGGTGAGCTTGACACATAGAAGAGTTTCACATGCACAAGAACCAGTAAAAAATGACACATTCACCCATTAAGGTAGTAATTTTATTCTATTCGCAATAGCCTATAATGGGATTTGATTGGTGCTGCATTCTAGTAGCAAAATATGTGACTAATGACCGCGGGCGACTACGGTTCTACCCGCTAGGGGCACGGACTGACTGAAAAACCTTAATATCCCCGCTAGGCCCTTGGTCGTGTTAGCTGAGTTGGCTACGTCGTGGAAACACCTTGGCCAGGTGTCAATACGATGTTCGTGGGTTCGATTCCCGCACACGACCAAAACTGACCAGTTGTACAACTCACAATGAGTTAACCGGTCTGTGGCAACGTTGGTGGGAGGACCCAAGTAAAACAAATGGTGGCAGGCTTGCTTGGAAGTTGACGGGATTGTTTAATTCTTTGTGAGTTGCACATGGTCAACACTGATTTTGCTACTTTTTACTTAAGTCTACTGTGTGTGTGTGCCAATGTGACTCTAAAAACTGAATGAAAACATTTAATTAAAATAAATCATTAATCCATTTAAAAACACAAATTTCTATTCCAATTCATAGGTTTAAAAAATTACAAGTAAGGAACGAGACCAGCTCGTATGTCTACACTAATGGGTTAAGTAATCTGATCTTAATCAACATTTTAAACTAGTCAGGCAGATTAACGAAAACACGTGGACACGGACAAAAGTACCATGATTTCTTTACGAACTACCCATAATCTAAGCTTTAAATTTTGGGTAGGATCCACTTAACCTTATTACCCATATGGCAGCCATCTTCATATAGAGGCCCTACCTACAGGGTGAGTCAGACCAAACCTGTCCAGCATGTATAACAGAAAACAGCATGTCTAAAGTCATCAAACAACATTCGTCCCAACTAAAACGCATATAGGCAACCTACTATAAATAATTTCATCAAAGTCTATGAACAGAGTGCTTCAAAACTGAAGGTCACAAGTTAGAATCTCAAAATTTTGTTATGTGAACACAGGGTGACCTTCAATTTTGGAGCACTCTGTACATACATTTTGATGAAAATATTTTTAATAAATTGCCCATATGCGTTTTAGTAAGGAAGAATTTTGTTTGACAGACCAAAACGTTATCCCGTTATATATGCTGGTCGGGTATGGTCTGACTCATCCTGTATGTTTCAAGATGGACTGTGGGTGATGGGATTGAGTGGACTCTACTATAAACTCACAGCTTATGATATAAGTAGTATGTAAGCCAAAATTGGTGCTTTTGTCCGACATGTCCACATCCAGTCAACATTTTGCATTAATTTGCCTAACTATACAATTTTCATTCAATTTTTAATAAAATAATTGAAACTCAACTTCATCAACCCCCAAGATGGCCATCTGGCTGGTCTGGATAACCCCCGCAGGAGGAGTCCAAGGCCAAGGTCACAAAGGTCACGTGATCCCACAGTGTTCTCGTGCTGACAACCGCGACGGAACTAATAAACAGTGTAATGTATATTTGGGACATTGCAACTGTCTGCGAAAATCCGTTTTCGTTTTAGTTCTGTGTTATAGATGTGTTGTTCATATTTTAAACCATTAACGACATCTATTCGACCGTCTATGAGACATCAACTCAATAACGACCTACTTGATAATGGCGAAACACAGCCTCCAAAATTTGTTGTAGTTCAACAAATCTGGAACTGGAGATGATAAAACCGTTGTATTTAGTCACACCCGGCTCAGGGGCGAAACTCAAAATGAGTAAATGTTTAAACGAGGTACTTCGACTTACCGAGACAACCGGACACACTGGTGAAACTTGACATCTTCTAGTTCGACAGATTTTGATTTTCCTCGTCCTGTGCTCTCAAACAGCACTTTGTCGTTCAGACCCAACCTCAGCTCAGGCATTCCGGATAGGTAGACTCTCATCTTGATAGCTCCTACGATTTCACTACGCAAAACGTTCCCATTTGCATTTGCCTGAAAATAAACCGAATTTGGCTACAATATTTTGGAAGATTAAAGGTGAGAAAACAAAATTAAAATGGTTATGAGTTTCACAAATAATTTCTTAACACATTATACATTTTGCCTATAGGTTTCCAGCCTCATTACAGTTACGTATCTAAAGGTCCAGGGGACTTACTTACTTCATCCCCAAGCAAGGTGTAATTCAGGCACAGTGATTTGGGCTAAATTTAATTGTAATGTAAGTATGAACAGTCACAAAAATCAATATCACAATCATTTCTAACTCCCTAATTGAAAAATGAACCTGTGTAATAAACTTCTGTCTGTCCAGTAAGTTATTGATGATGATTTACATTCATTAAATGGGTGTTTGAGATTTTAAGCTATGACAACTGGATGGGTATAATTTTTCAGTCGCAATGAAGAGACAAATTAAAATAATTTTCCTCCAAGTCATGACATTCCAGAGGTTTTTTGGCTTGATGATTTTATAAAACAATTTTAAATCTTTTAGACAATTTAAATCAACTCATAAACATACCGATTACTGGAAAAGCTAACTGTGAATGATTACCAGTTTTACATTTGTGCCCGATTGCACTTAAAAGGCAAAGTTTTTCTGTGGCATAAACTTTTTCCACTTACTAATAAATTTACGGATTCAATGACATCTAAAAACACTTCGTTTTTCCTGTACTTGATTCCTTCCGATCTCCACGACACAGCATTGGTTACTGCCATTGGTATTCGGGGCTGAATTTCCAACTTGTGTCCTTCTTGGGTTATGTACCTGAAATTAAGTTAATCTAATCAGTCAGTAAAAATCATAAAAGAAATATTTTTGTACCAAAAAGCAAAATACTATTGAAGAATATTCAATTGGGAACCAAAATTACAGTTATATCTTCTTTATTAATTGCAATGGAACCTTAATAAGTCGAACCTCAATATCAAATTTCTTGATAAGTCAAAGTTTTGTTATTCCCCTTGAAGATGCCTACTTAGTGCCCGGCAGCAAAGAAGTCCATTGGGCTTCAGCCAATAGGACGAGAGCGCGGCGTTGACAAGTGTACAGTAGCCTCGCACAATCCCGGCAACCTGCTAAAAGCCGCTCGAGGCTACAGACACAACTAAGCTCTGTAGCAGCTCCGGTGTGGCATGAACTGTTAATACTGAGGGCGATTTAATTTATTCTCTTTAAATGATTAATGAGAATACATATAAATAATGAATATAATATTAGTATAATTTGCAAATTGCTGTACTATTAAATAATATAAATATTGTTAATATATATATGAATGAACAATGTACAAAAATACCTTAACCCTTTGAGTGCCACGCAACGATATATCGTTGTGCACGGAACATCCGAAAAATACTTCACAACGATATATCGTCGTCGGTGGTCTTACCGAAAAATACATTGCAACGATATATCGTTGTTATGGAAAATTTTTCTTACGTCATTACTTTTTATTATTTCTTACAGGTGATTTCCAGGATAGTTTCTAGCTCTATAAATCTAGTAGTTATTTGGTGAAAATCTTATATTTGAACAATGTTTATTTATCTGAAAAAAATATAAAAAATTTCCAGCATGTATAATATGTACCTATTCAAATTTTGTATTTTGTATTTTTTAGATATTATATATGTGCATAATATTATAGCTAAACTTTAAACTGACAAAACAAAAAAAGTTTCATAATAATATTTTACCAAATAAAAAAGTTATTGATTTTATGTACAAAACCCTTGCAAAATGTTGATTTTGTGAATCGTTGTTATAGAAAATTTTTCTTACGTCATTACTTTTTATTATTTCTTCCAGGACATTTCCAGGATATGTTCAGGTAAACATATACTCCATAAATATACGAGGCCTAGTTAGTCTGCTTTATGAAATAAAATTGTAATAAAACTTAAACCCTTGAATAAAGTTAGGCTACTGTCTTGTGTACTAATTTGCCGTTTATATATTTTTTTTACATTTATGGAAATAACTTGTCCGCCTAAAGCCCAAATTTGATGAAACTTTCAGGAAATAGTTTGGGAAACATGTCCTCTATAAATCTAGTAGTTATTTGGTGAAAATCGTATATTTGAACAATGTTTATTTACCTGAAACAAATAAAAAAAATTAAAAGAAATTTCCCATATACATATATGTATTCAAATTTTTTATTTTTTATTTTTTAAATACTATATATGTACATAATATCATAGCTAAACTTTAAACTTACAAAACAAAAAAAGTTTCATAATAATATCTTACCAAATAAAAAAGTTATTAATTTTTTTGCAAACCCTTGCAAAATGTTGATTTTGTGCCTGGCACTTTTGGGATATACTGTGTTAAAAACTCTGGCACTCTAGGGATATGACGACCGAAAAACTCTGGCACTCAAAGGGTTAAAATATTCCGATATCCTCATGTGTGATTTATTGTAATAGTTTTGTTTTACACAAATCAAACAAACAATAAACATTGTACACAATTTTGCGCTCACGACTATGCACCGTTTCCTTTTTTTTACCGCTTGTAGACGGTTGTTCTATGGTAATAACACAAATACTAAGAAATAAAAAACAAAAACACAACTACCATATAACACTCAATATTAACTAAAGCGTAGAACTGATCTTAAAGCATTATATGACTATTGTAACACAGTTTGTACAAATGCAAATTAAATTAAAATCGACGTCCAAAACATGAACTGTCATCTGACTTATTCCCGTGACGATCGGTAGATTTCTTGGAAACCGAGTGCCGGATATAAGTACAATACCCCTTCGCCCTACTTTTATTCATTGTTCAGAGATTTATAGGGAAAGTAATTGCCTCAATGGTTTAAATTTGGATTATAACGAGAAATAGTACTTTTATACCGCTGTTTATTTGAACTTTACTTTACTAGAACTTTACTAGATTTGTAGATATTTTAGAGTTCAGACGTTTAGTACATCAAACAAAATCAAAATAACATCCAAGAACTCCATTTGCTAGCCTTACAATCAAAGAATCTAATCAAATTAGTTTTTAATATAAAAGGAAAAAAGCTATCGCCCTAAACTTTTTTTTTAAATGTTCATAATTTATTGTTCTTTAACACAGTGTTACAAGATTTGTTGCAGTTTTACATGTTTTACCCGAGCGCCTTGATTTAATGTAACTAGTACAATGATTCGGCGTCAAGCGCTGTTAGAGCGGGGAAACAGCTTGGCAACCACGCGTGATGCGTATTGGTTTATTCAAGGTCACGTCGACTGCAGGCTCCGCCTCCAACAGACTTCTCTGCTGCCGGGCACTGTAGTGCTATGCTATGTTACCTCTATAAGTCGAAAAGTTAGTGGGGAACCTTTAGGTAACTCGAAACTGTAACGTCACTGTACCCCTATAAGTCGAAGTGTTGACTGGGGAACCGCTTTAAATCTAAATTCTATATTATTGGACAGGATTCAAAACCCCAGTTACTGTATCTGAGTATTGTTCATGTCACAACCTGAAACCCTGTCTGATAATAGGACAGGACGTGGTCAAACCGCCAAAACATCACCAAATTTCCAAACTGTGAGTCATCGTTTGTTTACTTTCCTATTCTACGACATGTTCTATGATCACTGAATGATGTTTTTGTCCTCTGGTACGTTCACTTTGGTGCAATCAGGCCTTCTTCGGAAGCTGTTAAAACTTTCCAGGCATATTTTAGACATTTTCGGTTGACAACATTATAATTTTATTCAAAATATAGGTTTATGTTACCTGAGCTACTGTCAGATGATCCTGTTGTGTAGTGAAACTACAGCTGTTTCATGCAATTGGCACATCTTCAGGTTGAGAACAGCAAGTTAAACTGTTACATATCTACATATCCCTCGCTCCGAAGTTCGTCATGGTTAAAAAACATTGAAAAACACTTGACACACACGGAAATAACATAAATACGAATTTAAAACTCCTTGGCCAAGTAAACTTGGACACGTGGTGCAGCGAAGTTGGATTTTACGTCGCGACTGTCACGTGCCGGGAGTGGTAGCCCCCCTCCCCCTCTCGTTCCTTATCAGGTCCTTTTCTTGGAATCTTATTATCCATTTGCGAATAGCAGAGTTATAAATTATGTTAGACTCGAACGACAACTTTTCATTGAGGACTCGGTCGGGGTGTACTTTTGATGCCCTATAAATCTCAAACTCCTCAATGGTGTCCATATACCGCCCTTTGTTACAGAGATGCATAACTTATAGGTTTTTGTTAGTTTTAAATTCGTATTTATGTTGTTTCCATGTGTGTCAAGTGTTTTTCAATGTTTTTTAACCATGACAAACTTCGGAACGAGGGATATGTAGATATAACAGTTTTAACCTGCTGTTCTCAACCTGAAGATGTGCCAATGAGCATGAAACAGCTGTAGTTTCACTACACAACAGGATCATTTGACAGTAGCTCAGGTAACATAAACCTATATTATGCTTAATTTAATGATCCGGAGGCTATCCCACCATAATGATAATTTTATTATTATGGTATGATTAATTACGACACACTGCGTACAAAACACAAAATGATGTAAGGATTCAATTCTTCCATGGATCATCTATTGCGTCACCGTGACCCTCAATAAGTCAGTCTCTGGTAGATCACCTTGATAAGTCGAACCTTAATATTTCAAAATATTCGATAACTCAATTTTGTTCCGTTCCCCGAGAGGTTTGAGTTATTGAGGTTCCACTGTATTACTTTTATCCGTAGGTTTGCTCACCAAACCCCATGTGTTTGAACTATTAATAAGATCTCAGGATTCCCCCTCCCCCACCGATTAATAAGACTAGCAGTGCTACCCGACTGCTCTGATTATTTCTTAGAATGAAAGGTATTTATGCTCAGATATGCCATTAGACTTTTATACTGTAATTCACCCCAATGGCTTTAAAAGTCCCCATGCTATTCTTATGGAGAATTTTACTCATAGTTTTGTACACATACAATAAATGTTCATTGACCGAGAAATTGCATTACCTTCACCATGAAATGTGATAGCAGTTTTAGTTCTAAGTGTTAATATTATTATAGTTATTCAAATTTGTTTTAGGGGGAGATATAAATTGACTTAAATTACAGACCATCTTAAGTCATTTTGTGTTTCTGTATGTTACTTTCCTAATGTGGGCTTTGTTAGGAAAACTAACATGAAATATTACTTTTACCAAAAACAACATGACAAAACTTTTCTAAATGGTGTTTACTTCAGTTACCGGTACTGAATGAATTCCGCTTTATTCTTTAAAATAAATATAAATTTGGAAAAAACCAAGGTTTGTTGCAATTATTATTATTTTGTAAATAAATAGCCCACAGTATTGTGTTGAACTATTTTACTTAGGCCTATGTGGGTTTTTTCTGGCTGAAATGTACTTGGAAACTAAAAAAATTCTCTATGTTGGTGCACTTCAAAATATGATAAATATGTTTCATGTAAATTTGTATCTATAAGGAATAAACATACAAAATGATAGTGCAACAACAAAAATAAGTGTAAACTATACGCAAACTTCTGATAGTCTTAACCAAATATATATATATATATTTAGTGTACTTGCCTGGATCCAATATACAATATACACGTGCAAATTGGCCAAAGCGAATATCATTTTTGTATTTTCAAAGGGTACTCATGATATAACAAATAAAATGTGTTTAAAAAGCAATCAGTTGGGACAAATAATATTATTACAACACTCATGAATAATTCATGCAATAAAATAAATAACCTTAAATATTTTAAACCAAATATAAACATAAATAGGCAACAGCTGAATAAATGTGCAATTTGTCAGTTGAGTTTTTCCCAATGTAGAGTAATGATCTAAGGATTGGCATCAGCAGAAAGACTGAAATCTGCTGTTTACAGTGTTACCAGATTCAACCCTGGAGCTGTCTGCAGAGCGTTTTTTAAACAGCTGCACAAACGTCACTAACAAAATGTTATGCAAGGAGGGGAAGAGATGAACAAGTTATATGGCGTTATAAAATATTGAAAAAGAAAATTAAGTTTTAACCCTTTGAACCCCAGGCGACGATATATCGTCGCCGATGACCTTGCGAAAAATCCCTGGCAACGATATATCGTCGATGTGCAGTTAGTTATTATTATATAAAAACAGAGTATATAATTCATTCAATTGCTATATAAGCTTTTGCAAGGACTTAGGCATAGTTTTTATACCATGTCATATCTTTTATACTATATTACAGCGACTGAAAGGGAGCAGTGAAAATCTTACTCTATGCCTAAACTGGAAATCATTCAAGTTGTTTCCCACACGTAAATTATTCCTTGTTTGGACTGCAGAAAATCTTTAAAAAGTTTTTCGGGGGTTTTTTAAATTTTAAAATTTATTTTTTATATTTTAACAAAAATAAAATTTTTTGGAGGCTTAAAGTAAACCCCTCATCTTATAGAGGGCACAAATACAAACAATTTAACACTTAAATAATAATGATATCTTTAACGAAAGTGGAGATATGTTTTTTCCTCCCCAAATGCATACAAATAGGCTATTTTACCTTCGGTATTTTTCAGCGTTTACACTAATAAATTTCTATGTACAGACAACAAATTTTTTTTTCCTCTGGGGTTCAAAGGGTTGAATAACAATGTTATTAATATGCATAGAACAGGAAGTTGCTATATTGAAGATACAAATACTTACTCTTGCAGTATTTTACTATCTGTGGTTTGAGGATATCCAAAGTCTATTAGCTCATCGAGTAATTCATATATTACTACAAAATTGTCACGTATACTTTCTTCTTCGATTTCCTTGAAGTACTCTGTCATCACCTAAAAAATTGAGAGAAATCAACACCCCTACAAATTTTAAATCCCAGTAATACATGATGAAACAAGATATTTAAATAGTCAAAAACACACGCATCCGACACAAACAATGTCACACCTGAATAGACTTAAAATATAATTTTTACAAGATGATGGGAACCACTAAGTCAGGAATTGGTGACCCGGATTCTACCTAGCGCCAATGGCTTCCCACAGGAATCTCTTCCCTTGTGCATTTTCCCAAGAACCCACGCCTTTGTTTAGCCTGATTTATGACTTTTGTTACCGACCCAAACTCCTGGGTAGTTTATATATAAAGCTTCAACCATCTAACGAAACTGTAGGAAGAGTAATATTATAATATAAAGTAAAAATGTAAATAGCTACCTGAACAATTTTATGTAGAAACACAAAAACAAGGGCAATATTTGCGTTTTTCTTGGTAGTTGACACGATGTACAAGTTATTATACTTGATATAGGCGAAGGTGCATTCGGTTGTTTGCAGCATCGGGGTCAGCATCCCCTCCTCCTCCTTCTCCATGAGCAGAGGCATGAACTTCTCTATCACTCCGAGGTCAATGTCCCCTCTGTAGTTGCGCGATATCAGGACCTGAAATATAATAAATATCTCTTCTATAACGCACATCTCTTACAGGTTTAAAATACTTCTTTTGTAAAATTTTTTTTCTGAGTTACAAAAACTTGTTAGTTTACTGCATCACATAAAAAACACTTCAGAAAAATGCAAATTTATTTCAATTTAAACATTGCTAAAGAATGATTCTTTTACCCTAAATTATAGATGAATAGAAAACAGAAGAACCTCTCATAATTAATAACCAATCCTCACCACTAGAACCGAGACTCAGTTCAGTTCACAACAACTTTATTTTCGGAAATCTTTACAATTCAGCTTACAAGTCCATGCGCTATGCATAGCACACGCGGACAAAAAGAATATATTATTTATGATTGAGAAAAGTTACATTGAACAATGGTCTCAACAACCAACTACTTATACCAAATCCTGTGATATACATTTTTACATAAACCAGTGAATAGTTTTTGTCTACTGCATATTTAGTTAGTTTGTCAACACGTTCGCTGCGGGCCACTGTCAGGACAGTGGTGCCGCGGCTCACCGCCTCGCGGCCCACTGTCCGGACAGTGGTGCCGCGGCTCACCGCCTCGCGGCCCACTGTCCGGGCAGTGGTGCCGCGGCTCACCGCCTCGCGGCCCACTGTCCGGGCAGTGGTGCCGCGGCTCACCGCCTCGCGGCCCACTGTCCGGACAGTGGTGCGCCCGTCCAAACAACATCTAATTTCTTGCTCGGCAGCACACGAGTGAGGGGGGGAATATTATTGCCAGTGTTTAGCTTAGGTTCTGAGCTATCTCGGGGTACCGTTCGTTTTCGCATTTCTATACCGGTTTTTCCTGGAAAGTGCTTATTGTTTTTGTATATTTTAGGGTCAGTAGTGTGTGTATTGTAGTGAATAATTTTTAATATTTTCGGTGTTATTTAGCCTGGACAGTATTTTCCCCGACTCGCCCAGGAGTTCCTGGTCTCTGTCCTGGTACATGTTTTGACACATTCCACCGCAAGTGAAGAGAAGAAGAAAACACTCTCGTAAATGTGTAAATACGTGTAAATATATTTCAAATAAAGTCTAGAATATAGCTAAGAAATACATTTATAAAGTAAAAAAATAGTGTTTTTAGTGAATAGACAGTTAAAAAATTAATACAAAAGTATCAGAAGTAGTGCTAACGATCGGAGGAAGTCCCCTTGCGCTGACCACTGTCCGGACAGGGGTATTTTCAAAATGGCGGCAGATGATCACGATGGTGGAAACATCAACTACGCCTAGAATCATCCTTTTCCACCTTCAGGTATGTGTTTTTAGCATTCTCTCATTTCAGGTAGTTATTGCTTATATAGCCGCAGCGAACGTGTTAAACATTAAATTGGTTTCAGAACATCTCAACAGTTTTATAAAATAATAACATTATATATTTTTTTTAATTGGTTAACACTTTCACTGTTGCAAACATGTTTAAACTTGAATATTCCATATGTTTCAATGTTGAGCCATGAGGTACATGTACCGTACCCGAGTGGAACGTGTTAACTCTAGTAAAAATCAGTTTCAACTACCTCATTTGTGATTTTAAACAGAGAAAGAGTACGTTTTAAAATGGTTAAATATAGGAAAAGTATTCTCTAGGTATCGATAAAAAAGCAAAATTTGAAAATGGAAATTTACAAATATATTAGGACTGAAATGAATACATCCTGGGTGAAAGAAGTAGAAGGTCTAAAATTAATAAATTTGATGTTATTTGTAAAATAATTTTAACTCATGGACTACTAATTCTTAATGTACAGGCTCTGTATTACCTATTACAAGTAAAGTTTCTTGACTTTTGTGCAGATCTTATTTATGTGGTTTCAGAAAAACCCAAATCAGGCAAGTGTGAAACTTTGTGACTGAAATATTTGAGTAAAACACGTGGTAATGCTGGGACTAAATGTATGTTTTTACTCCAGTGTATTTAGGCTGGGCTAGAACTAGTTTAATTTTGTGTAGGCCTATACGTATTTTAACAAGTTATTCATTTACTTTTATTTGCACATACTTAGCGGTGCAGTACAATTACTGACAGGCTATATGGAAATTTAAGTGACACTTTATTTGTTATAGGCTAACTGCTAAAAACAAAGCCACGACGTAACACCAAAATTACATCTGAAAGGAGAGTGTCTATATTATTGTTTCTCCTGTCAGTAACTCACAGTTTTCTTTGTAACACATTTAAACACAGCTTAAGATAACGTATTTTTCAGACAAAGATCAGAAAATTTCAGATAACCCTCTTATTTTAATTGTCCCGAAACAGTTAATTTTCCCACAGACTATTTTCTAATAGAAACATAACTAATTAGAATATTCTAAATAACCTAAGGTAATATCGGTAACATGGAAGGTACATGTACACATTACATTGTAGCAAAGACACAAATAAGCAGAGGTACGTGTAACACTGCTAAACAATTAATTGCATTGAAAGGTGATTTGGCTAGGTTTTAGGAATATTTCTTGTTCTTTTAGCTACGGTGATGGACATTTATAATCTTCAGTCCGATTCATGGAGGCCCTGGCGCAGCGGCAGCGGTTACGCAATTTTGCTAATCAGTGTTACCTCCAGTTATTTCGAAAGACTGTGTTAGAGAGGGATACAAGGCAAACGGTCAACAGGTGACGTAAAGGTTCGCCAACCCACAAATTTTAGCATTGTGAAGAATCTGAAATGTGTTTAACTAACCAAGTTTTGGCAATTCTATTACATAGAACCCCGATAGTTCGACACTTTGTGGACTAAAGGGGTGTCGAACTAACGAAATGTCAAACTGTAAGGAGTATGTGGAACATTTTAACACAGGGAGTATTATGATCAGAAAAACAATAGTGTATCACAAAAGTATTAAAATCGTGTGTAACTCCCGCAGCGTCTCAAGCGAACTGACTTGACCTACTTACTGAAAAGGGCGGGGAAGGGGGTGGATATGATGGGATAGGGGGTAGGAAGGAAGTTATTTATAGAAAAGGCGGTAGCGAACGTTCGCGAAAACAATAAGCGGGCTCCCATCACTGACCGGCGAACCCGTCAAGGACACTATCGGTCGCCGCTACTGTCATGTCGTGTCGTCACGGCTTGTGTCGAAGTATACAGACTGTCGAACTATCGAGTGTCGAACGATCGAAGTTCTACTGTACATCAAAAAATCTCAGATGTGTTCCTGCCGTGTAAAATTGTCCCCTACATTTTTCAGATTTCGAGGGGGATATATCCTTATATCCCCCCCCCTGACTGTGAGTCATTTCCTGGAAAGAGGGCGGTTAATCCGATGGGCAATTTAAGCGAGTACGGTTTGTGGTTTGTAAGTGGATGTGGTAAGTAGAGTGGTTTGTAAGTGGATGTGGTAAGTAGAGTGGTTTGTAAGTGGATGTGGTAAGTAGAGTGGTTTGTAAGAGGAAGTGGTAAGTAGAGTGGTTTGCGAGCCCAGTCTACTGTATGTGTAAACTGATATCAAATGTACAATACTTACAACAACAAATATATACTGATATCAAATGTACAATACTTACAACAACAAATATATACTGATATCAAATGTACTGTATATTGCTTACAATAGTGCTTCACTGAAATAAAAAAAATCTTATTCAAATTTAATAAATGGAATAATTATTTTAAAGGTTTGACCTGTTAAGAGTATCTACAACATAACTCATGACAATATTTTTTTTATAATAATCAATAACAATTTATGTGAGACAAAATTACTTACGTATCGTCAGTCAGCTCAAATTGGAGAAAACACGTTTAGTACATGTTTCGATGCAACTGCATCATCATTAGCTTGTCTAAAATGAAGCTGATTAACCAGATGGTTTCAATTTGAGCTGACTGACGGTACACAAGTAATTTAGACTTACTTACATAATATGTATAGCTCAGGGGCTAAAACCATGGATGATTAATGAAAATTTATTAATAAGGCAAACCAAATATAAACTAAACTCACCTTCCCCTTGACATCAAGGATGTAGATGGCTGAAGCTGACATTCTATTAGGCTAATGATACAGCGCTGTAAACCTAAAAATAAAAAAAATAATACACATTAGAAAATCTAACGTCGAAAATATATCACTATCAGGTGGAAGTACTCAAATGATTAAACAAAACAAATTTAAATTCAGTGGGCTTACCCCATTGGCATAGACATACGAGCTGGTCTCGTTCCTTATTTAATTTCTTAAACCTATGAATTTTAAATAGAAATTTGTGTTTCTAAATGGATTAATGGTTTATTTTCATTAAAATACTGTTTTCATTCAGTTTTAAGTCATGTTGGCACAAAACACAGTAGACATAAGTAAACAGTAGCAAAATCAGTATTGACCATGTGCAACTCACAAAGAATTAACCGATACCGTCAACTTCCAAGCAAGCCTGCCACTGTTTATTTTACTTGGGCCCTCCCACCAACATTGCCACAGACCGGTTAACTCATTGAGAGCTACACTGTTGGTCGGTTTTGGTCGTGTGCGGGAATCGAACCCACTAACATCGTATCAACACCTGGCCAAGGCGTTTCCACGAGGTAGCCAACTCAGCTAACACGACCAAAGGCCTAGCGTCGATATTTAGGTTTATCAGTCAGTCCGCGCCCCTAGCGGGGAGTAACTACTTACCAGCATTAGTTACAGATTTTGCTACTAGAGCGCAGCACCAATCAAATCCTTTTATAGGCTATTTCGAATAGAATAATACTACTACCTCAATGAGTTAAATATTTACTGTAACAGTATTGAAATTGCTAAAGAATAACAGTTTTGAGAACTTATTTAGTTTTGAGTTTAAAAATCTAAACAAAATGAGCGGAATGAATAAAAGCTTAGACTAAGAACATGTCTAGCTTTCGCCAAGCTATGAATTAACAAAATTACTAGCAATTGCTTACCCCTAGGAATAGCTAAGATATTGCGTAGGCCTACACTTAGCAATTGCTAGGCGATCTGTATGAATAAACCTAGTGCTAGTCTGTCTTTGAATATGCTGCCAATTCTCAAGCCATTGTTGGGGCATGGTAATAAGTTAGTAAATGGTCATACAAGTGCAACATGACTAATAATTAGGCCTGTTATTTGCTCATGCTATTTTAATATAGGAGGTTGTCTTACTGAGTTCTGGTACAAAAAAGCAAGCGCACTATTAAAAAGCGAGATCTAAAGAACTGTTATGCTTATGTATTACTTAAGAGGTCGAGGCATAGATTTGACAAGTCAGGGCATGTGAGGGATACAGGTTAACAACTGCTACTGGGATACTAAGTGGTTGATGTTTCATAGGAATACAGACAGGCTTTAGAATGGGTATAAATTATTGTTTGACTGTGTTGTATCAGAAATGTTGAAATACCAAAATGACCTTTCTCCACTAAGCAAAGGCTATAATTAATTAGGCCTAACAAAAAATCTATCCTCTTTTAGTTTGTTAGACTTTTGAGTATAATATAGTGTTCTCTTCAACTGCCAATTTATTAATGATGAGATAAAAACTCAAGTGAAGTAGATAGCCTATTCGATATCATTATAGGATAAAATCGGGTTCATATTAGCCACAGAGAGTACGTTTGGAGCAACGGGTAAAACAATGTGTTCAATTCTAGTCACAAAGCCAAATCTCTTTGGCCATTAAATTGAGGCTTCTGAAGCACTATGAAGACCCACTGAACCTCCAGGAAAGGTTTGCAGAGGGGAGCCGTTAACAACCTGATTGGACAACGTTATCATCGACGGCAACATCTTTTTAAGTAGTTATAAGAAGAAACTAACGAGTCCCATGCCTCTCTGGTCAACGGGGGACAACGGAGGTAACAGGTAACAATAAAATCCATAGTTTGCCTATCCGCACAGTCACAGAGAATGGATATTTCACCAAGCCCAACTTTGAACCTGCATCTTAACCGTCCTGCTGTTTTCTGTGCAAATCAAGTTCTCTGAGCTGAACTGGCAGGAAACTGGTTCAGCAAAGTCCACTGATTTGGAGACAGAATATGCCAGCTGCTACAACATTTGATGGAGTACAATAACCTAAAACTGGTCCAAGGAACAGGCCCACCCATATTAATTGGCAAAAAAGGTTTACTGGAACGGGATTGTTGTTCACAAAAGTGGTTTACAAGACTAAAGACAGACGACCCAAATTTGACACTGGACAAGAGCGGGTAAGCCTCTTTACTTCAAATTTCAAGAGGAGCTATATTCACTGAAGAAAGCTATAAATACTTAATATCAGTGGCCAAGGAAGATGAGTTGCTGCGAGAGCTTTGCCATTGGACCTCATGGTTCTATTTAACACGTTCGCTGCGGGGCAGGCCCATGGGCGTGTTCCCGCCATGCGGCAACTGTTCCGGTAGGCGCGGTCACATTTTGAATTCCCGGCTAACGAATGACAATAAACACTGTGCGGTGCTGTACTGCGTTACAACACCACTGGACGTAGTTCTACAAAACGCCACCAGGTAGCAGAACAATCCAGATAGCAGAAGACAACCAGGGTTGCCATGTACAGGGAATAAGTCGGACGAAAACTACTGCGGGGAAGTCCCGTGACAGCCGGGATATTGGGGGAAATTTACTACCAACCTACACCAAAATAAAGCTCGCATTCTAAGCTACACGCTGGCAACAAATTGTTTACCCCTCGCGCCACACTGGTGCACACTGAAGCCAATAACGTTTGCATGTCATCTGTACGGGCATACCCGTAGCGCGCTCCGGGGGAACAACCGCAACTACGGGTATACCCGTACTGCGCAGCGAACGTGTTAACTGGACAATGACCTACAAACATAAACACTGTTCAGTAAGATGTGAGTACAACATTTAGTGGCAAAGGAGACACTAAGGAAAAACTAGTTGTTGGTGCTGTGACCCATCAGAGTGTTAGACACGCAGCCCAAGCATGAAGTTGTCCGATAAGCGTTCCGGCCTGCATCATCGCACCACAGTGAACCAGCAAGAGTTTTATTATGCCTCTGCTCCAAACTTGGTTACCGTGTATTGAAGAAGGTTTATATATAGTTTTATAGATCAGAGATTGATTCAAGGCCACACTCAAGTATCGAATGTCATTGTCATTGACGAAATCCCTATTACAGTGATAAAAAAAGTTAAAAATACTATCTTGAAACCTTTGGTTCATGTCATAAATTCCTCTCTTATAAGTAGTATATTTCCCGAGCAGCTTAAGGTCGCCAAAATAAAACCAATTTTCAAAAAAGGGGACAGAAAACGATTATCTAGCTACAGACCAATCTCTGTTTTGCCAACATTTTCTAAATTATATGAAAAAGTTGTTTATAACCAGTTAAAAAATTTTTTAGAAATGCAAAATTTGTTTGATGCACATCAACATGGTTTCAGGACGGGCAAGTCTGTCATCACAGCGGGCATTGAATTTGTTCAAAATATCATTTACAAAATTGATAGGGGGGAGAAAGTTATTGGCATTTTCTTGGATTTAACTAAAGCTTTCGACAGTGTTTCACATAAAAAATTGATTGAATCATTAAAGTCCCACAATATAAAAAATAAAGAATTGGCCTGGTTTGAATCATACCTGTATGAAAGAAAGCAGTGTGTCGAAATAACACAAGTGAAACACGAAAATTTCAGATACATAAATAATGTATTGTCAACACTGCGAACAGTGAAATATGGAGTTCCTCAGGGGTCCATTTTGGGACCCTTATTGTTCCTGTGCTACCTAAAAGGACTCCCTGAAGTCTTATGTGGTGTTCACAGCTCAATTTGCATATACGCAGATGATACAAACCTAATAATTTCTGGAGAAAACCAAGAATCAGTTGAAATTGCCTCATATACAAACCTTACACTAGTGAAACAATATTTTGAAAACAAAAACCTTCTAATAAATCCAAGTAAAACAAACTTTGTATCATTCTCAACAAGACAGTGCAGAACAAAAATTGACCCAATTATTAAAATAGATGAAGATGAAATACTACAAGAATGTAATACAAAATTTTTGGGACTGATTATAGACGAAAATTTGACCTGGGATGACCACATTGAAAGTGTTTTGAATAAAATATCGTCTGGGATTTTCGCACTTAGAAGAATGTCAAAAAAATGTAGTTTAAAAACATTGAGAGTTTTGTATTTTGCACTTATAGATTCCCATATATCATATGGGGTAGGTATTTATGGGGCCACCTCCACCAAAAATTTGAAAAAGATTTTGAAAATACAGAAAAAAGCAATAAGGATAATACTTGGTTTAAGAAATAGAGACTCAGTCAAAACAAAATTTACAGAATTAGGCTTTTTAACCGTTTTCTCCCAACATGTGTTATACACAGTAAAACATGTCAAGGAACACAATATACCTCTGATGGAAGCGGAAGCCAGAAGTCGTCCATACAATACCAGAAATTTTTTAACTTTCGAATCCCATAGACTAGAGTTTTTTAAGAAAAGCATAAATTATAGAGGTTTAAAATTTTTTGAAATGCTCCCAGATTCTATAAAAAAAACACAAAACCTGTCAGAATTCATAAAAAAAATTAAAACGTTTATGATAGATCATCCCTTATACTCCTTTGAGGAATTGCATGTAAATTTGAATGTCTAGTTGCTAGGCCTAGTTCTATCAAATTTGTAGATTCCAATACATGTTTATATATAAATAGAGAGACACTACTCACTATGACAAATGTGACACTATTCATCTGTAACAATTGTACAGTTAACGAATAAAGATATTTGATTGATTGATTGATTGATTGTAGTTAGGGTAAGTCAAATTCCATCAAGAGTGACATACTAAGCCTGTATTTAGAGAATCTACTTCAAAAGTAGGCCTATTGTATGTGAAAGCACGCAACTTCAGTTTTTGAAGGATTTAAATCAGCTCCCGGATCATTAAATATTTAAGGCCTACTAGTTTTCTTGTGAGTAACGATTCTGTTCAGAGCATATCATATGTTGGAGAGCAAGAGCAAAGTTATACGCGATAATGGATTTCCTGGAGAGTGTCAGGAATCTAAACCAGCTGTAAGTAAACAGAAAAGAAGGGGTGCAAGTACTGACCCCATGGACAAGCCGTCTTTCAATTGCTTGTAGAGCTTTCTTTGTCACCTAATTGGAGTTGAACCAGTCTGTCATTTAAGTTCAAGCATGAAATTAAACTGACACAAATAATGGGAAAGGACATATAAGATTATAAAATTTCAGCAGGACCTACAGTTACAGACTTAGCCAAAAATGGTACGGAAAAAAATTGTTCAACAGAATGTGTAGTAACGACAATGTTATATAAGACAACCGACACTCGCTCCTTAGGAACTTACAAGAAATATATCAAAATGTGGTTAAACCAAACAGGAAGGGATAGGCCTAACCCTGACTCTCTTATCACGTCATGATACAGAAACTTAACAGCAGCTGATATTGTGTGCAAGTGGTTGTTTGTAAGATGTGTGTAAGGAAGTGTGTTAGGGTGGGACAGAAAATAAGGTACCTATGTCCATGTTTATATCGGTCTGTTTAATCATCTCTAAGTAGGAGAAAACAAACAAAAATAGTACTAAATGAAGCTCAGCATCAGCTTAAAGCAAACAGTCTCATCCTAACACTGACATTGGCTACATACAGTTTATATTTCTAATCATTGTTGAATATGCACATATATTTTTTGTAAATAAATGGTTTTGATTTTAATTCATTGGATTGATTGGTTTAGGCCTACTTACCTAATTGTACCATACGCCTACTGACTTCTTTCTAATTTAATATAAAAATAGTTAGCTTATACAATTGGATATAAAGAGTACTGCATACTCAATACTTATATTATGTTATAATGTGATAGGCCTATTACATTTGTTGGATAAATAGGCCAAATATTAAAAGGCCCCTTAATTTTATTACTCCTGTTAAAATAGTTCTGTAACTTAGTAACCAACCTAATTGGAATAAAATAGTTCATAACAAATAAAAGATGAGAATATGTTATGAGAATAATTAAGGATGGTACAGTATGAGAAAAACTGAGGATGGGGTACAGTATGGCAAAAATACACTGTCATTACTTCCAAAGGCTAATAAGGTCATAACCAGATAGGCCAGTTACCAGAGGTTAATTCACATCCTGCATAATAGACTTAAGCCTAGCTATGGTAGCCTACCTAGCTATGTTCCCCAATACAGTATACCCTCTCTTAACCAACCCCGGATCAACCGCCGCTTGGAATAACCGACTCTGCTCGGGCACAAAGTAGAGATTGATTTATCCACCCTGAATTTTAAAACTATTTGGTTTAACTGACCTTTTCTAGGAATCGAGAGACTTCTGTTCCCATTAATATCGCTTTACTAAAATAGAAACATATCCGTTAAGGTCAAATTTGTTATAAATCATATGGGAAACATGCAATATTGTGGAACAACACTTAACGTCAGTTTATCGATACTCTGTGTCGAGTACAGTACAGAACTTTTTCGCTTGTGCGCGAGTGTACAGCCTAGTTTTGTAGTAGTATAATATCAATAATACATTCATTTCTACTATATTTTACATGTTTACGAGGTTGCCCATTTTAACCGACCTTTAAGGTTGTCCGACCTAGGCTCGGTCCTGTGAGGGTCGGATAAGAGAGGGCCTTCTGTATATGTATTGCTCATTAGAGTGCATTAATAACTTATACATTGTAATAAGCTGCAATAGATAACAAAATTGCAAACAAGGCCTCAGCAACACATTACATCGAAAATTATTAAGTCAAAACAGAAATTTAAAGGTTAGGTTATGTTGAAAACACTGAAGTAGATAACCTACTTCTGCAACAGGACCTCACGGATTAAAGATACCGCAAAATTTACTGTATATTTAGGGTTGTGTGCAGATAGAACTGGTAAAGGAAATAAATAAATTACTATATTCCAATTGACAACTATCCCAGCAAGTACGAAATAATGTGTTGAACTTGGAGCTAGGCCTATAACAATACTGTTTTACTTCTGGAGCATATAATAGCGCAAGGACTTATGAACGAGGATATATTAAAGTCATAAGCTGATGTCAACATTGCAAAACATGTAAGTAAATCAAATGAATAATTTTAAAACTCACAAGTACAATATTACATTACTAACTACGATCCGATATTGGTAGAGTAATTTCGACTGACTGTAGATTGTTGGTTTACTCGTTTACTGTTGACGTCGACGTGCCCTCCCATCCCATAACCACAACTATCATATGGTAATTAATCACTTTCAAAGTCTGTGGAATTACGGCATTATTAACCATCAAAACTCGAACATATACAATAATGTATAGTAGTAAAGCTGTTAGGATTTGTGTGATGAGCTAAGCCAATAATTTAACTTATAAGCAAACAAAATATTAAAATAAGATATAGAATGTAGAATGTGAGTAGACCAATCAATAAATAAATAGTGTCTTATAATCCAATCCCACTCCTGCCAGGAATTTCCAAATTTTCCAAAAAGTCGTCTGCAATCACGTTATTGGACAGTTCAAAAAGCCAGCTCTGTATGTATTAAGCATTACGGTGCCACAATAAGACCAAATCAACATTTGCTTTCCCCTAAAAATGACCAATAGTCTACACCTACAAGACTTGGACAAAACCCTTATGTTGCATCTTACCTCTGGTTTCAGATATTTAGTAAATGATAGCCTGCTGATACTTAGTAACTTATTTGTATATGCATATTTGTATATGTGGGCATGCGCATGGACTTGGGAATCACAGTTTTGCTGGAGAATTTTAGACAGATTTTTTTTAAATAAACACAAAAATACAACAGAAATGGCGAAAAAACACTCTGTTTTATAAAGTAACCAAACTATTGTAGCCCAACACGACGATTTCCACACTGAGGCCCGACGGAACTAAAATGTGTTAAGCCAACAACGTGCAACTTTATGAGGGCCAACGTCGGATTGCGCAATTAATTGGCGCGCCTACCAACTTAACCCCAACAATCCGACCAAATCCCAACGTTGGGCCAACGGACTGATGTGCTACATGGGTTAGAGGTAAGCGATGATGTTGAGTCGCAGTTCATTACTGTGGAGATGCCCCTTCTATCTTGGAGTCCGCATTTTCTCCAGCGGAGATTGAGCAAATTGTGAAGGGCTTTAAGAACTCCAACAGTCCTGATTTCAACGGAATGTTCGCATCATGATTGAAGAAAGTGGTGGCCGACGTGTTTTCCGTATCGCTGGTAGCAGTTGTTAATAATTGCCTGAATAGGGTAGTTTTCCCTCAATGCATGGAAATTGCGATGATGAGGACTGTGCCCATTTTCAAGAAAGGTGACCGAAACAAATTTGCCAGCTACAGGCCTCTCTTAATTGTGCCGATTATTGGTAAAGTAATCGAGGCCACCATGTTTAAGAGCTCTGCGAACATCTGGAGCTAAATAGCTTAATCTCTGCTGGGCAATATGACTTCCTCAAGGGTAGATCCACAACCGGGGCAGTGAAGATTCTGACTGATCTTGTCAGCGAGGCTTTCAAGGGGTGGGCGACACCATGGCCCTCACAATGACTTTAGTCCATCTTTCGATTTTGTTTTTGTTATAATCAAGAATCAAACCACAATATACTGCTCATAAAGAAGCTTGAGAGTTATGGAGTTGGTGGCATGGTACTGGAGACCGCCAGATCGTATCTTAATGGGAGACAATTAATTAAGAACGTTATTTTGTGCGAATTGTAGTGCGATTATGCGAAACAAGTTTTGATTATTATGACACCATCAAACCCCCAGATAGTATCAGATGAAGAATTGGTAATTAAGGTAATTAATTCGTGGGATAATCCGTGGACAATTCATTTGTTACGATGCAATCTACGTGGTCTAGCTGCTAGTTTAAGAAAATTATTGTTAGATATTTTTCTGAATATTGTATAAGTGTCTATAAATGCTTAACAGTTAATTTAGGCCTTTACTTTACTGAAAATTTGGTACTAATTAAAAAATGATATATTTGTATAGCTAAAACATAATCTTGATACGTATTAGAAAATCAGTACTACGTACTACGTTTTTAGGATTTTTTTTACATTGGTAGCATCACTCAAACATCTGGTTGTAATATTTTCCTTTTTGGTGGGTTGGTTGTTTCTTTAACTTTGCCATCAGGTGAGCTTTTTTTGTCTAAGGTCCAAGTTTGCCTCCTCTGTATGCGGCTTGCAGCGAATTTTGAAATGTCAAACGTTCAAGCGGATCAATGTTTGGATTCCCCATTTAATGTCACAATTGTGCGTTCACAAAGGCTCCCTTTTTTAAACAATATATTGCGATTATTAAGAATTTTGACACGATACCCTTAGCTGCGTGGTGTTAGTGATTGGAAATGTCTGATTTAAGTGTTGGCGTTGTTATAGCTGCTGCTGGATCCGGTACTAGGCTAGGGGGCTCTATTCCTAAGCAGTACTGTAGAATTTTGGTAAGTTCATTGTAAAATAAGCTTAACTGTGTTCTAAAATATTAGAGTACTAACAAGTCATAACCTAACCTACACACACCTCAGATGCAAGGCCAGTCTGTAGCTAGCAAAATTTGGTGCATTTTATTCTCTTTGTGCGCTGTGACAGCTAGCTTTGGTTGGGTTTGGTTGTTCTACAGTGTTCAATTACACACAAGTTTAGCTGCTTAATTTTAACTAAAATGAGCGCTTTTACAGTTTGTTTTTAGGCCTGTAGATAGAATTTTCGTTTGTATGAGGCCACAATTTAGGCATCAAACTTGTAGAATAAGTATTTGCCGCGACTAATGGTGGGATAGACTCTAGTGGGGCATTTACTGCCTGGATAAAAATGTATGTAGGCCTAGTAGCTTATAGTAGACCTATATGGTAATTATAGAAAACAAAAATATGGTATCTCTATGCAAATATATGGGACTGTTAAAGACATAAATTAAAATGCCAGGAATAATTCTTTAATTTTCGTTTATAGGCCTTCAAATTGTCGTAAATAATATCTAGTAGTTGGGTTTTCAGTGACAGTGTAGTTGAGTTCTTCATGACATCAAACGTTTCAGTCTTGCTCTGGAAAAGCAGCTTCAGTGGATATAAGCTGTGGATGCCACTTAGCCACTGTAAATTCCTTCTCATATTCACAGTAAGGACGATATGTTTGGTGTTATGAAGAACTCGACAACGTAGTTTCCACCAAAAACCGGGCTGGATGTAAAATTCTTTAGTTTATTTACAAACAAAATGAAAGCTGCATTCTGTGTTGCTTTCATACTTTTAGAGAAACTGAATGCTGCAAGTTTGCCTCCCTTGTGTGGCCTGGGAATGAGGGAAAATAAGCCACAAAATAAACCCAAACCTATTTCGTTAGGATAATTTTGAAGGAGACACCCTGCTGTTGTGTTAGGAAACAAGCTGATGTGGCGTACCACATTATTTTTAACGATGTTAATATTTTGTTACACCCTTTCACAGTGCATATCTGTGTGAATAACGCAAATTTAGGCGCAGCCTTAAATAATCACATCACTCTTTCAATTTATTGATTATGTAGGTAACCTAACTCATAATCTTATTCTACCTTAATATAAGATTATGCTTATATCTATTTATATAAACTAAGTACAAAAATTGAAGTTTATCTTGGATTTTGACAGTTGAAGAAGTAGTAATTTAGAAGCAATTTTAGTTAAAATAATCATAGGCTAATTGCTTTGTTTCATAATTTTTTAATCTCTTAGGCTAATTTATTCTGGAATAGCTGATATTAAAACTTCCAAGAGTTCCGAGGAAAGCGAGACAGTTGTTTTTTTAGCAAAATGAGGTTTAAACAAAATCCCGCCACGGCCGAGCTGAGCGCGCCAAGCAGCATGAGCCAGAGGTACGTCTGTTGTGCTTGCGATGGTGGTGATTTCTATCCAATGCTGTCGGAACTACGTGGAGAGTCCCGCCTCATTTTGTTAATAGGACCACCCATTACAACTGCTGTCTACTACAAGTGTATAGTTAACGGTAAAACCAGTAATATTGCCAATAATTTGTGTTTAAGATATTAGTGTGCACATTTGCCATTACTAATTTCTTAAACAATTAGGCTATACTCATTACGTGTCATTTTTATCATTTCAGGATAAACCACTGCTTGTCTACTCACTTGAAGAATTTCTCAACATCAAGTGGATCAAAAGAATATCATTGGTGGTAGACAATATAGATAAGGTAAATCAAAAGAACATATTCGTCAATCAATTCGGTATCTCCATTGTAGCAAACTTGCATACTGAAGAAATTTCAGAGAGTACAATATTATCGAGAGAAAATTATTTGTAACATGTGTTGGCCAGTTTTTGGATTTATCCACTCTATAGACAACCTAATAGGTTATCATAATTTTGAAGAAATTTCTTAAGTGAGAAGAATTTTCTCATAATTGGAGAACTCCTTCCAATGAAATCCATATAATTATTTTGCTCTACCAACAAATAAGTAAAAACGTTAGTGCAGGATTCTATTATTTCATTAAACATTAATTATTGGTATTTTAAAGTTTTTAATAAAATATATCACATTACAGGTTCAGGCAATGCTACAGGAGTTTGGTTACGGCAATTCTCCTAGAATCTTGCTGGTAAAGGGCCAAGAGACTCGTCATCGTTCTATCAAAGCCGGTCTTCAGGAGTTGCAGAAACAATTCTCTGGTCAGTAAAAAGTGTTTATTTCTAAAAGATGGTCCTTTCTAATGATCATTCGGGTACGCATACAAAATTTATGTAATTTCAGAGGTGTAATTGGTATTACTTTTCAACAGCTGCTGGATAAGGTCATCGAACCAGAGTGAGACTCCAAGGTTTTTGCATACCTCTACGACACCATCGTAATCGACCAAGTATAAGGATCATTTGGAACTTCTCCATGACATTTTCAGGTGTTTTTGTACAGCAGGCCTGCGTTTAAACGCATAGAAGTGCAATTTATCCAAACCTGAGCTAAAGTAGATGGCCAAGTTACCAATGGCGGTGGGATTTCAATTGATCCCGAGAAGATCCGCACCATCTGGGATTTCCCCATTCCTTAAACCACGAAAGCGTTGAGGAGTTTTCTATGTCTGGCATGGTAGGCACTTTATAGAATGGTTTGCAGATATAATGGTCTCATCGCATACTCTTTTTAAGAAAAAAGTTCAGTGGCATCGGGATCGTCACAGGAAGCACCCTTCGTAGAATTGAATTATTAACGACTTGTTCGCTTTTCCGGGTTTCAATGCCAAGTGGATGCCTCGGTGCAGGACTAGGTGCGGCGCTTATACAGAGGTAGAACGTCAATAAATTTTTCTTTGTCACCAGTCATTTGTTAACCGACCAGAAGCGGAATCACACAACCATGAAGACAAAATGCTTGGCTTTGTTAAGGGCAACTCAAAAATATCCCTTTATTGTGATATCTGACCACACCACGCTTAGTGCCTTATGAAACTTAATAAACCAAGCATAATAAAGGCTTGGTGTCTATGAAACTCCAGCAGAATGACTTTGAGATTCAGCCCCGCAAAGGCACCTTTAACAAAGTTTCTGATGAGCTTTATAGACAGCTGGTAGATAACATGTGCGAGTCTGAGGGTGATTGAACCCCTGGTGCTGAGGGCGTAGCGACAACAGTTGCTAGAGGGCTCTGACCAACCTGTTGAAGTCCAACCTAATGCCAGCAATGCGGGTAAAGCCAATCGAGGTGAAGGACTTGTGGAGCTTACTGAGCAAATTAAAATTCTGTAATCACCTTTCCTATACCTGCAGATCCCTTTTGGTGGCTGTCCAATGTCTCAAATGGAGACATGCCTAGCCAGCTAATGTCAATCCCTCTAATCTAACATTGAGGCATGAGCACAGTTAGGTATGAGTTATACATCAAGAAGTATTTTTTTATAACAAGATCATGGGTTAAGCGTAGTTGTTATATTTGACTTGATTTCAGAATTATTCAACTGTTTACACACTCTTTGTACTGTTTGGGACACACGTCATTATGTGTAAACATATATTACTAGGAGGCATGGATATCTGGGCTAGGATTTTCTGTACATATTGAAGATCCAACTTAAAAAATAGAAACCTCTTAAAAACAAACACAATAGCTTACTAAAAAAATCAAACATAATCACTAGAGATGTGCGAGTACAGGTTTTTTAAGTTGAGTCGAGTAAATGGCAAAAGATTCGGATCTCGAGTTTGAGTCAAGTATATAAATAAAACAAACACATACGTCGAGTTGAATTGGATCAAAACAGTGCATAGGGTTCCATTTATAAATGTTGTTATTAAAATATACTTTTCTAGTCACTATGACCTGAAAATAACAATAATAAGTAAAATAAATGGATTCCTGCTTCATTGGAAAAAGGTGAGTACATTTATCCGAAAATAAATCATACCAAAGTAATTGCATAACATTTTGCCATGAAGATAAAATACTTTTAATCTGTTGGTATTAAGGTTGTTATAGCCTATATGGTATTAATTAACAGTTTCATTACAAAATAATCTCAGTTTTTTTTTATTTCCTCCCTTTTATTCATCCTATGTTTTGTATATGATGTTTAGGCCTAAGCTACCGTACATCTTTATACGAATGGAGAAAATAAAATTACATTTGGGCCTATAAGTTAAAATAAACTTTATTTTAATATTTAAAAGGCCTATTACATGGTAAAACATTAGCCTACTTACTTACCACACAAAATGTATTTACTAACTAGTGATGGTCAAAACCAGAAATTTTGAATCTCAAAACCGAAATCGAAACTTAAAAAATCGAATCTCGAATCTCGAAACTCAAATCGCGAAACTCTATTTACTTGCCTGGGTATGGTTATGAAAAATAAATTCAGAAAAATTAATTAAAACTAATTATATATTTTGGTTAGAGTTGATCTTTCAGAAATAAAAAATCAATAATCCAAAAAAGGTGAAGGTAGACGACCGATGACAGTAGGCTTTTTGACCTTTGCATCATTGATCGAAACACGGGCGTGATTTCTGTTAAAAAAACAACAATAAAGACACAAAAAATCTCAGCAGTTTCGAGTTTTGATTCTCGAAACTCACCGATCGAATCTCGAAACCGAAACTTTTCCAAAGTTTTGGTGGTTTTGAGATTTAAGTTTTGGTTTTGACACATCACTATTACTAACATATCTTAGCATTAATATTAACACTAATAGTCCTAATAAGAACAATCATTTAGTAACAACAAGAAGATATGTTTGAAGTGCCTGGCAAATCAGTTGATGGAATTGAAGCCATGTCTTAAATAGAATTTTAAAATATTAAAATTTATTTAAAAAATCATTAATGAAACTTAAACAAGGCCAAAACAACTCACTTGTCTTTAAATACAGCTCAATGCCAAAGGACAGTTGACCCTAAAATTAATGGATTGAATCAATTTCAATTATTATGGAACAACAAACAAGCACAAACTTCTTATGCTTACCTATTAGATATCATTTACAAATATGTTTTTGATATTTTACTTTAAAAATACAAATTTATAAGCCACAACTTACTTATTTATTAATAAAACACTAAAGTCCACATCACAACTCTTAACACCTCAAATGCATTTACACTCAATTTGAATTTACAGATGACACGCGGCCGCGGACGACCCTTGGTAGCGCGGATAAAAGGCGGGAGTAAACTCGCTCGAAACTTGAGTTTCAGCAAAACCTCGAGTTTCAGTGCCGAACTCGGCTCGAACTCGAAATTTTGAGTACTCGCACATCTCTAATAATCACATTTTCTAAATTCTTTTTTATTTATTGTAGGCTACATGTAAATCCCAGAGTTACCTATCGGTATTTATTTTCTACAAAACCTGTAAATATCCTTATCCCGGGTCTGTTTCACGTCAAGGTGCAGAACGTAAAGGTCCTATTTAAAATAATGCGTGGTTTCAGAACGTAAATATATATAACGTCAAGTCTCAGTTATTTAAATGTAAAATAAGGGGCCATGCATAAATAATGTCACGCTATATTCAGCCCTTTTTGACCCCCTCCCCCGATTTGTCACGCTGCCCATAAACCTCTTCCTCTCCTCCCTGTCACATCACACTAATTAATTATTAAGAACAGGACTGTGGGTACGGTATTTCATTCTCGCAGGCTTTAAATTTCTCAATCGTGATGCCTCACGCAGCCCTTACCCGCCCCCCCTCCCCCATGTCACAGTCTGTCGCAATTTGATGATGCACCCCCTCCCTCCCCGGGGAGGCGTGACGTAATGTATGCACGGCCCCAAAGACTGTTTTCAAAACCTCCAGTTTCAAAACGTAAAGGTATTATTATAAAAAAACTTAAAAACGGAGATGTTTCAAAACAAATATACAAAACATCAAGGTATATTATAACCGTAAACGCTGAAAGCGATTTCACTCCGAACCAAATCTGAATCTACCCCGTTTAAACTACTTATAAATACATCTGTTTCACAACGTCAAGGTATTGAAAGTAAAAAACAGGCAACCTCAGTATTTTTGTTTGCCTCCAAGTGGACTGAAAGCGAGCGAGTGACTGCACTGGACGTTGTGAAACTTTACGTTTTGAAAAGGAGTGTGCGAGCACTTGAAACTTTGAGTTTTCTGTCAAGTATTTCAATACCCGAACTCGACTCGAAGTTTTGAAAAATACTCAAAAATTCAAGCGAGTATTTCCTGCTGATTTCTGGGCGACCAGTAGAATCGCGTAGTAATGGCCGTAAAAGACAATCGCATTACGTAAAATCGGCCGAAAATGACGACCGGATCAAGTAAAAGGCCGAAAATGACGAAATCGGCGAAACAAAAGTCCAAATGTCAAACCGTGTTTTGTTTGTCAATACGTATTCCAGTTTGATTGTACTGACCAAAAATTTATATTGCTACTCATGTATTAGTTAGAAACCATGTTTAGATTATCAAATCTGGAGTGGTATCCAAATCCCATTACATTATGTGAAACCCCCAACAGATGGAAAATACTCGAAAATACTCAAAACTTAAAAATAAATGGCACTACTATACTCGATTAAAAAAATCACTACTTGCACACTCCTAATTTTTAAACTTGTTTTTATATAATGTATTTATACAGCCTTTAAGTTGTATACCTTGGCTTTCTAAAAAAGCTAAATTTAAAACATTTTAAATAAGAACCTTGATTTGAAACAGCCAAACTACTAAGTTTAAATAAAAGGACCTTAAGTGACATTCTGTGCCTGGAGGTTATGAAACGTTTCACTTTTCCCTCAGATGAGCTGAAGATAGTTATCGTCCATGATGGAGTGCGGCCGATAGTGCCTTCGACCCTGGTGGCGGAGCTGGTGCGCGGCGCAGAGCAGCACGGCGCAGCTGGCGCGGTGAGACCGCTCGTGTCCACGGTGCTGCGTGCGACACCGGACAGTTTCCTGGCCGACAGCCTCGACCGTTCTGAGCACGTTGCCAGTGAGACGCCCCAGGCCTTCCAGCTGGAAATCTTGACTTTCGCATACAACAAGGTAATTCCCAAACGCCTAGTGGCCATATTCCATCCCAAATAACGTAAAGAATACAGTAGAGTCACACGAACTTGAAACAATGTGGTCTTACAGGTTTTCAAGTTTTTGGAAAGACGAGTTTTCTAGAACTTGTTTAGAAAATGAAAAGTACAAGCTAATACAAAGTATTTATCAAATTATATTTTAAATAAAAGTGATCGCATAAGCTATAAATGAAAAGGAAGTATGGTTATGTTAAGTAGTGAACTAATATAGTTTTAAATCATAATAGAGCTTACTTCCTCAAGAATTTATGGGATCCACCAAACTTAAAGCAAGTAAAAGTCTGGAACTTTTGTTTTTGTCAGGAAATTGTCTGAAATAATGTCACAAATCAAAGAAAAATTAATAGCTTCTTCATGCAATTTAATTTTTCGTTAATCTCGATGGTTATTCTATTTTTTAGTCTCAGTGGGTCAAATACAGTAACAGAAACCAATAACTTCAAAGTGAATTTACAAGTGAAGATATTAGATGATTTTTAAATAGGTACCTATTTTGCCAAAGAACCCAGACTCAAAGAAACATGGGAAGTTATTAAAATGAGCCATATCATTTCCTATAAAAATGCTATGGTTTTAAGGAAAAGATAGGCGAATGGGTAAACCAAAAAAACTGCGACACACAACGCGGGGTATTCACAACGTCAGGGTATTGAAAGTCAAATACAGGCAACCTCAATATCACGTTGTGATGTATGCGAATGGGTGATGGTTTAAACGGTTAAAAAACTGTCAAATTTTGAATCTTCCAATGTAAGCCTTAGTGTAAGTCTACCTCTTATTTTTAAAATCATCATGAAGGCACTTTACCCAAAAATCCCAGCAGTGGCAGTTCAAAAATCCCAAATTCAAGCCCCTAAATCGGAGGATATGGGCATGATCAAGTAATCTAGAGTAAGCAAGCAAACAAGAACTCTTTTAATTGCTAAAATTTTAATTTATCTCTTAACATTTTAAAAAGACTTATGACCTTCATTAGACGGTTGGGTTTCAAAGAGTCTGTATTTTGTTGAAACGTTTTGTGTATTTGTATTTCCGGTAATATAAGCGTGGCTACAATTATGTTTCAGCTTTTAACTTGGACAACAGTTAAGAAATTTAATGTTGGCTTTGTTAAGATTTTTAATTCCCTGAACAAGTGATGATGTCCCTATGAGAAATTAGCTATAAGCAATACTCATATTTTTGCTTTTACTCTAGTGTTCAGAAGAGGACTTGAATCATGGAACGGAATGTCTCGCATTAGTACTCAAGTACTGTGGAACCAAGGCCAAACTGGTCCAAGGCCCTGAGGATCTTTGGAAGGTCACTCACAGACGGGATCTTCATCTGGCAACTGCTGTCATTAAAAGTAAGATATAAGGAATGTCAGGTGAAGTCGTCCGAGTGCTCATGTATATATCCATTTATGTACAAGTTCATATGCATTTTTTAGGAGTGTTTTTCTTTTGCAGAGAACTGCAACACATTCTTAAATTCAATTACATGTGTAGGTAAGGTAAATATGATGCATTTTATAGCTGTGAAGGAGTTATAGAACAAGTTGTTCTTGCAAAGTTGTAAATTGTGACACTAAACGTCATTCTTGGCCTGCAAGAGTGTTTACTTTTGAATAATAAACATTTGCTATTGCAATACCTACACCTCGGGTAATCCTAGCTGATGTATAACAGTTTTCTTAGATAATTTGATGTTGTCAGCGAACACCCTAGAAAGTCCAAGAGAAGGTTTAAAGCAAATACCAGAACCGAGTCAGTAATTTTATACTTGATCCCACTTCAGCTCAATCTCAGTAGTCTGACATTTGCAAAGTCAACTCGTTTGGTAATTTGGCAGTACCAGTGCTATATGCCATGAGTCAGTCAGCAGGGGCGGATCCAGAGGTCATGTTTGGGGGGGGGGCGGTCACCGAAAGTTACCCCTCCCCCTTCCCTGTGTATGGTACCTGGCACCCCCATTATTGTTTTTAACTATATGAATTTATACAACGAATGAAAGTAAGTTAACATAATATATCAATAACCTTGTACTCAAGTAAAAAGCAATCTTAACTTTATAAACAAGCTAAACAAAAATTACCTTAGTTCTACTGCGTCCGACCGTAAATAAAAATTAAATATTTAGGCACTACACTTTTATCTACGCCATCTGTAGGCATCTAAGAACAAGTAAGATGAATTTGTTTTAGTATTTACCCACACGAAAAACTATTTACAAAACGTATTTGAAATCTGCAATACTGAACTATACTACGCGAAGATACAATTAGGAATGAGGCTTACAGCCAAGGTCAACAGCTCGAAAAATGAAATTTCGTACCAAATGTTTACAAAATAAAATACTTGGCGTATGAGCTTCTGTTTGCACGCAATTTAATCTTTGTTTCCTCTTATTTCATTACCTATAATTCGAGGCACTTTTTGCTTCTAGCCTAGCACTGGATATTTATTGCCTAGCAATGGATTATGCGGTTTTAAACAAAAATCAAACCTAACCTGTAAACAAAACACCGCTGATAGCAAACGACGCCGACGGTGGGCGGCCGAAATCCAGTAAAAAATAATCACCGAATAAATTTGTAGCAAGCTTTGCAGCTAAAATTTACCTCCAAGACTATGTTGAAAACACTGTATTTCGGTCTGTCAACTGGCAAAACTGCAACAACTTCACGATACTCGGGAATATCCATGTTTTTGTAAGACGCTTTTAGGTTAAATACATGGATCTAAGTAATGTGTTATGTACTAAAATGGAAGTTTAAAATCTCACTGTCTAATGGTGTGTATTTTATTTCATTTAAAGAAACGTTTAGGTTCGTTAGTTTGAATTTTATGTAACTTTGTAGACGGAGCGGCAAAATTTGACTCACGGAATCGAAAAACGGGGTTTCGGGAGGCTTTTGAAGCGTACATTTTCATTCGGATTTATTCAAACTTTCATCGTATGCCTGAATAATAAAATAAAACAAAAAATTCTTAGGTTTGGGGGGGGCGACCGCCCCTACCGCCCCCCCCCTTGGATCCGCCCCTGTCAGTCAGACTATATGGTCTATACCAGTTTTGAGGCTGACATTGGGTACAGCAAATGAAGTTGTCATTGCATATGGTAAGTCTTTTGGCTGTCCATTATGTCAAACTTCCCTTTCACCTCTGGTCCCTCCATTTGCAGCGGCTAGAGACAGAATCTCCGGGTTTGGTCCCCAACCTGCCAACCTGAGAATGGATGGTCCCTGGTTGTTGTACATGGATACCCTGTCAGTTGAGTTGACCAGCTGGAGGGCAGAATGCGGGTCCCCTGTTTGAGAGCCTCATCCCAGCTGTCACAGGGGCACGGGAGTTGGCCCTCTGAAGGGCCGTCCCATCCCACCCTTTCCTTTCCTGCTATATCCTTTCCTTCCGGTAACCTGCGCAATATTCCCGCTCGTGGAAGATGTGCCTAGCAGTTATGCTGGGGTTTCCTAATCCGCAACGATGATGATGAATGATGATGCCATGAGTCTATCGTAGTTGTGTAGGTACTATTCTTTCATCGCACATTTTAATTGTTGGTTCAGTTTTGCTTTTGTACAAGCTAACAGTGTCTCTGTGCTGTTTACAATGGTGTGGACACTTTACTTTACTGATCTTGTCATCTGTATTCACTCGGACACTTTGATGAGAGTATTTATAAGAGAGTTAGGGTAAAAATAAATACTATACACTCATTTATTTATCTTGTTAACTCGGAAACACGACATTCATGTAATAAGTAACAATTGAATAACATATGTAATGTAATACATATTACGATACAATCAGATAGTTCCCTAACCCACTTAAGCTATATGTAATCGAGTTAACCCTTGCACAGTAGGCTTAGTGATGGGACCATTCGCATACTCCCATTGGAATACACCCAAGTATTCAAACACTTGTATTAGAATACAAACCAAATAGGCCTGTATTATCGCAGCGCTTGTTTTTCACGTTGAGACCTGTCGTGAGCTCCTTTTATTTGGTTATTGTCATTCGATCATTTAAAACATTCGCTGCGAAAATCTTATATTACGCGCAACCCAATGACTGAAAATTTTTATTTCATAACAACTTTTCTTTTTATGTTATAAAGTTAGGAATAAGTATCATAATCCATATTCAAGACTCTTACCATTGGTTTTGGGCGTCAGAAGTTATATGTCACCGGTGGGCCACCCGCAGTATGCACTATCAGTAACGATGAAACAAAGTTATAAACTTAGTCCCCACTGGTGGGCAACCCGCACCCGCCGAAACGCACACGCCGAAACGAAAACAAAGGATACGCAATACGCAAACACGAGTCTATAACCTCAAAACTACCAAAACAACAACTTCGCGGAGGTTATCGACCGGTTATCAACCAGTGGTTGCACCACACTGGCCAAGTAAACAAAGGGATGCACCCTCCCCCTCCCACGGTCGTCCCGCCCCCACTGCGAACGAGCAATTCTCGAACCAATGGTACCTTACTATGACGCACACACTATGGAACAATGCTGTAGTAGTTCAACTGAGTACACAAACACGAAATGGCGCAATATGTCACCGGTGGGCAACCCGCAATTTGGCGGCGAATTCTGTATGTCACCCACCCGCAGCCACCCGCAGCGAATATGTTGAATGTATTAAAATAATTCCACTGCACTAATCAATTATTGATATTGCTAGGTTAATTAATTGTAGCCTACTTCATGATATGTGATTTTATTTAACCATTCGGTAGACATGTTACAATAGTCCAAGTAACAAATGGTTAGTTTTTCTATGTCTTTTGGAGGCGTTGTCTATTTTATATTACACGTTGTGCAATTAATTATCGCGTAATCGTATAGTTATATCTATACTCTTAACGGTTAATTTCTTTCATTAAAATAATTTGTAAGCAACTGTATTCATAATAAAGTTTTCATTTGTAGGAAAATTGTTTTATACTTTCTTTATTATCCAACACATCTTTTTTTGTTAACGCAAAACCTAAAAATGACATATCTGTGTGTGGGGGTAACTAATCAAATGTGTGGACCTAACAACAATTAAACAAACATACAGCCTGAAAATAAAAGTAAAAATACTCAGCAAATGAGACCACATGTTAATAATTACTCCAGCCTGTGAAAGCGTACACAAAAGAAAGTGAGAAAGAAAAAACTGATTTCTTACTTAGACACAGCAGAAGTATTCATGTCAAAAGTGATAGAATACATTTAATTGTATCCAATACTGAATACTCTTTGCGTATTCGATACTCCCATCACTAAGTAGGCTACTTCATTTTGTTTTGAATGCTACACACAGTAATTCATAATACTGGGCCATCCGAGGACTGTCAGGTCCCGTACTTGTCAGTATCAAGAGTCTATTGTTGTAGAGAGGAGCAACAATGTGTGCATCATCAGCACGGAGAAGAGTGCAGTTATCAACGATCTGATGGACAGTCTGAGCGCCACGTTGGCCCAGACAGTTCGACATGTCGTCACTCCTGACGACACAGTTCGACACGGCGACTCTGACGAGAGCGACCAGCTCACATTCAACATCGTCATCTGCTTTCACCACCAGGAGATACAACAGGATACCCACCTGGTGGACTTTGCCTCCATGTTGGATACTGAAAATCAGGTAAATCTCGACTACATTAAACCCAAAATCAGGACTAATGTGTTGTTTTCCTGGTCCAGAAGGTAAAAAACTAGATAAATCGACATAAGGCTTATAGCGCTGCTTCACAGGCTATAATTTTCTTGTGGATGTTAAGAAGTGGTGGTCATAAATAAAATAAAAGAAATGAATAAACTCTTCTTGTATTTATTTAAATAAATTAAATAAAACTTTTCTTGTCAAATAAAACAGTTCAAAATTAAAAATAAAATTTAACTTGGTTTTGCTTATCACTTCTGTCTTTCAAAATAAAACATTAACTGTTCGATCCTTTTTTTTATATTACTGGACTTTAATTATAAATCAAGGATGAAAAGATGAAACCAAGAAAAATTATAGCCTGTGAAGCAGCGCTATAGATTGCGCGACTCTGCTTGAAGGTCAACGACACAGGAACTCCCCTACTCGGTTCAAGGAACCCTGCGTTGTCGATTGAAGACTCTCTGAAGTGTCGTCCACTACTCGTGTATGCAGTTCAGTTCTTGTACGGCATCCGAAGTTTGCAGCAACACCTCGATGTTGGCGCAAGTAAACGGTCATCTCAGCTTGAGCAGAAGAAGTTCTGCGCAGATCGGGCAGTCGTCCGGAATCGTCTTCGCAGTTGATACAGCAACAATACCCAGAACAAACAATCCTCAACGGCAGATTAATGTTATACTCATTATTTTACTATTTATTCCGTTCACACTGCTTAACACAGAAGGTGTTTTATTCTTCAGCCATTCAACCATGAATCAATCCGACAACGGGGTGTGAGTGAAGTGAAGTTTGGTCTATTGTGATTCAAGTGCTGTAGTTAAGTGATCAGTGAAAAAATTGTGAGTGCCCCAATGTGGATAAATCCCAGGTATTCGAACAACTTTCACAGCTAGCTAGTAAAAATATTTAATTCCATGTTTCTCTTTCCTTTTGTTTGTCCATACACTCGCTCATTTATCCACATTTTATTTTATTTATTTAACTAAAATTTATTCTAAGACACAAGAAAATATTATTTCAATTGAGTCTTGTCGTCTTGGAGAAAGGTGATTGTTTTCTTGAATTAGCAATACCCATTAATTTACTTCAATAAATTATCTTCATTTATATCTTGCTTATAATCCATGTAGTCCAAGATATAATTTATTTATTACATTTTATATCTTCAAGTCTTCAGTATTGCCAATTACAATCACCCTTTTTTATTCTCACTGAAACATACTTTATTACTCAACCTGAAAACATTATTTAATGAACTTGCGACACACCATTGTCACACTTGGTTATTTACAAACAAATAACAGATGTTTATTTACAAACATTTACACAAGGTTTCAATTGACTGACATGTGCCCTTTTAACATCTAACAAATCATCTTTGTGCTGCAATATACAACTCATATCAGTTAAATAATACAAGATTCTGTATGGACCAATGAACTTAGCAATAAACTTTTCATTACCTTCACTGGACCTATTTAGCACAGGCCCAGCTTCCGATTTTGAATTGGCGGTTTTTAATGCCCTCGTAGACTTTCAACCTTTTATTTCTATCATTCCTCTTCTTATTATTGGATATTGCTTCCTTCAATTTATTACAAACATCTTCGGCATTTACATCCTCTTCCGTCAAATCATTTAATTCCCAGGTGTTACTTAACGAATTGTTGTGGGCATAAGTAAACATTAACTCATGTGCGCTGAACTTCGTACTTTCACTTGTCCCAGAATTTAAAGTTTGTTGGACTTCACTCAAGTTTTTATCCCATTGGTTCTTAGCTTCATTAAAATAAATTTGTAAAATTGATTTTATATTCCGCAAATAACGTTCACTCAAATTTGCTTGTAGGTGATAAGGAACAATTGTTTTATGTTTTATTGCCAAATTAAATAAAAAGGACCTGAACTCCCCACTCCTATAATAACTTGCATTGTCCGTCACTATTTCTCTGCATAATGAGAAATTTTTAAAAATACAGTTCTGGAACACTTGAATTATGTTCTGCGATGTGGCCCTTCTAATCGCATTCACCCATACATACTTTGTACAGTGGTCAACAGCAATCATTAAATAACAGTTTCCACTTACCGAGCGGTTTATCGGCCCCATCAGGTCGGTGTATATTCGGTCCATCGGCTTGTCACTTGTGTCACTGATGAGCGGGCCGTGCAGGTAACGAGCGGGTGCTTTGGTGCTCAGACATTGTTCACACCTCTTAATTCTCTCCCGGATGTATGGCACCAGTTTGGGATGGTAAAAGTGTTGTGTTGCCCTCCTCAATGTCTTGTAGACTCCCTGGTGACAGTCTGTGAACTCCTCGTGGAAATATTTATAGACCATTTCCAAAAGTGACTCGGGCAGGTACACTTTTCTGGAACTATCGCTGGAACTCACATAACACAAAACACTACCTCGCATCACAAAGTTACCTTTGTTTGTGCAATTTTTAATACTGTCAATCACCTTTAAAAGTTCTGGATCCTGTTTTTGCATTTCACTAATGTCACTATAGGCTACAGGAGAATTATTTAAATTGTACACTATTTCCGGTTCTGAAATACTATTTATAGTCTTATTTACAAACAGTCTCTTACCACCTGTGCTCCTCAGTAAAATATTTACATTTTTATTCAAGTCCATCTCTTTATCAAAGTGTCGAGAAAGAAAATCTGCCACATGATTATCTTTACCTGGGATGTGTTTTATTGTGAATGGAAGTGACAATACGACTTCAATCCATCTACCCAATTTGTTCAATTTTCGGTAGTTTGTCAAAAGCCAAGCTAAACTTGCGCAATCGGTGCGTAATTCAAATCGTTGGTACTCTAAATACTTCCTAAATTTATTAATTGAATAAACAACTGCCAAACTCTCCTTCTCATAGGCGCTCAAACATCTCTCAGCGTCATTAAACTTCTTAGAATAATACGCGACGGGTTTCTCCACTCCATTCACCATCTGGGACAATAGACTTCCGGCCGCATTATCGCTCGCATCACAGGTTAAAATGAACTGTTTAGAAAAATCCGGAATTTGTAGAACGGGAGCCTCAGTTATAGCTTGTTTTATTTTAATTGTTCAATTATAGCATTGTTCAGTCCAAATAAATTTCACATTTTTGCGCCTTAATTCATTTAATGGTGCGCAAAGTTCCCCAAAATTATCAATGAACGTGCTCAAGTAAGACACCATTCCTACAAATCGTGACACTTCTTTGGCATTTTTGGGCCTAGTACAATTCCTAATTGCAACGGTACGGTCTGGATCAATTTTAACTTCATCTTGACTGATAAGGAACCCCAAAAACTTGATTTCTTTGTAAACAAACAACGCCTTATCTGGTTTAACAGTTAAATTGTGACGCCTTAGTCTTTCTAACACTTCCCTCACATGTTTTATGTGACTTTCATAATCGGGGGAGTACACTATGATATCATCAATATAATTTAAACAAAACTTATACTTGATATCATACAACACATCATTGAGGTATCTTGACAAAATCCCTGACCCACTAGCAAGTCCAAATGGAATTCGCTTAAACTCAAAAGCTCCAAAAGGAGTACTAAACCCCGTTAAATGTTGAGATTCTTTCGCAATTTTTATTTGGAAAAAAGATTGTGTTAGATCAAGCACTGTAAAATATTTGCCACCCTTCAAGTGCGCTATCAGTTCTGACATAACCCCAATTGGATAACACACAGGTTCTAGCTTTTTATTTAACTCTGCATAATTAACCACAAGTATATACTGGTTCGTATTTCCCTTTTTTACTAAAAATGCAGGCGAGATCCAACTTGACATGCTCGGTTTGATTACGTCTTGCTGTAATAACATATCCAATTCTTTACGCATTATTTCACTTTTAGGGGGAACAAGCGGATAATACTGATATTTAACTGGAGTATTATCTTTAAGTTTCAAATCAATTTCAAAGTTTATTGCGCTTCCAATCTGATCACTAAAAACATTTCCAAATTCCTTAACTAATTTATTTACATCCGGAATAGCTTCATCACATCCTATGTTTAGGTTACAAACAGTCTCAATACTTTCTTGCTTACTCATTATATTTACAATGTCATGACAGGGTATTTTAACACTTGGCGCAAACCCGAAATAAATTTCTTCCTTATACAAATTAATTACACAATGGCTCTTCTTAATGTATGGTGCACCCAGAATAATGTCCCAGACTAAGTTTTTACCAATCTGAAAATTAACTTCCCAGGTGAAGCGCTCTATTTTTATTTTTAAATCACACTGCCCCACTAACTCTAGCTTATCGCTACCTGCACTCTTACAATCGATATCAGTTTCTTTTACTTTACCAACTATCTTATCTTCTCTTAACCTTGTAAATAATTTTTCACTTATGTTAACACTGCTACCAGTGTCTATCAAGGCCTTACATTTTTGTTTATCATTAATTAACACTTCCACAGTAGGCAGGAGGTTCTTACTATTGCCTTTTACATTTAAACTTAACTGTCTATTTAAACATTTGTCCCTGTAGTGAGCATACTCCCTATTTCTTAATCTCCTCTTCATAAATTGCCCATTAAATTCTTTTTTTGTCAGAGAACCAACAAAATTCGGGCTTAATTTAGCTGGCTCTCTGCTTACAAGTTTTTTGGAACCGCAGGCTTTGAAAATTCTTTGTTGACATTTTGCCGGAAACAATTTCTTGCAACGTGCCCGACTTTCCCGCAATTAAAACATTTTATTCCACCTCGCTCGAACCGATTTGGCCCGGGGGATCTCGATTGTTGTTGACCGCTAGTGGGATTTTCTCTGCGCCTGCAAAAACTCGCATAGGCAACGTTCGCACAGTGTACAGCTAACTGCTCGAGTTCTAAATACGTTTTAGGCATTTGCATAAAAACCAAGTAACTTCTTGTTACTTCATTGAGGCCGATTACAATTAATTGCACAATTTCTTCCTCCTTGTACTGGCATTTGAGCAAGCGCGCATGCAACTTAATTTCCAAAATATATTCGTTCAAGTTTTCATTTTGTCTCTGCGGACGCAAAACCAAATCTCGTTTTAACGATTCTCGCATCGTGATAGGTACAAAATGCGCAATTAAAATTGTGTGTACTCGTTCAATGTCATGACCCTCACTTAAGCTCTCTAAGATTTTTGCTCGCAATGCCCCTCTACAGTAACCTAAGCTTAGTTCTAAAATCTCACTGGCTTTGAGCTGTGTTTCATCTGAAAGCGTTAATAGTACCTTCACAAAATTTAACAACAATTCCACTACCAGACCATCAGTTGGCTTAAACATCCTTAAATATTGTTCAATGGGGTTGCTTAGTTTCATGTACATCTTACTAACACTAGAGCTAGCATTATCTACCTCAGTCTTATCTCTAGCTATTTCCTTATCTTTAAGGCTAGAACTGCTTAGGTTTAACTGTGTTTCAAATTCAATTTCATCTCGAAAACTATCCTCGATTACCTTCAATGCTTTAGTTTTTTCCTCTTCTGTACATTCTACCTCCGTTAACTTAACTTGCATTGCATCTAGCATCTTAAACAATTCACTTATTTTATCTACAGACCTTTTCCTTACATCTAAGATCTTAGCATAGTTCAATCTGCGGGCATAATTTTCTAATTTGCATTCTAGACGCACTAACTTATTTACATTTTTGGCTCCCTCCAACTCACTAATAAGTTCACCAATTTCATTTAAACGGATCTCAATCTCCTCTATTTCTTCCTTAATATTCAAACCCTCCAAATTACTCACATTCTCCTTGACTCCCAATTTCAAAATTTCTCGCAAATCCTTTCTTAATTGTAGCACAACATCGTCCTTGGGACATCCTCGAACTTTCAACTCATACATTTATTCTTGCTTTGACAGAAGGTCCACTTTTAAAACTCCCATTTTGACTGTTTTTTTATGACCAACTTCTTTTTAAAAGCAGAGTGGCGCAATCTATAGCGCTGCTTCACAGGCTATAATTTTTCTTGGTTTCATCTTTTCATCCTTGATTTATAATTAAAGTCCAGTAATATAAAAAAAAGGATCGAACAGTTAATGTTTTATTTTGAAAGACAGAAGTGATAAGCAAAACCAAGTTAAAATATTATGATTTTACGTTGGTACCATTGGTCTTGAGTGTGTGTCGTACGTCGCCCATTGTGTGTGTGTCGTACGTCGCCCAACGAAACGTGAATCTCTTCAGTTTGAAGGGTTCGAAGCGTTTCATGGTTTCATGGTTTCATGGTTTCATGGTTTCATGGTTTCTTGGTTTCATCTTTTCATCCTTGATTTATAATTAAAGTCCAGTAATATAAAAAAAGGATCGAACAGTTAATGTTTTATTTTGAAAGTCAGAAGTGATAAGCAAAACCAAGTTAAATTTTATTTTGAATTTTGAACTGTTTTATTTGACAAGAAAAGTTTTATTTAATTTATTTAAACAAATACAAGAAGAGTTTATTCATTTCTTTTATTTTATTTATGACCACCACTTCTTAACATAAACCACAAGAAAAATTATAGCCTGTGAAGCAGCGCTATAGGCTAAAGCAAATCCTTATTGGTAACTGTTTGTCTGTGGGATCCCACATTAACAAAGAAGAATATGCTTCACAGGAAGGTAAAGCTGGATAACCTTAAAGTTTTTGTAAGTAAGCATCGATAATTAATTAGTATAGTGGAATTATTTAAGTGTTACTTGCGACAATTATCATCTGTTATTGTAATCAAAGCGATTACAGAATTTGTATGGTTGAAAAGTTATGATAGATAAGTACTAATTACATTGTACAATTATCGGTTATTGTTAGAAAAGGTTAACACCTCACAAAATCTTTCATTTTGTTGCATACAAACACTATAAATATGTTGCATACGATTTGTTAAAATTTATAATTTTGCAACATATAGATAATGGTAACATGAACAGGGTTGCCACCAACCGGGAAAACTGGGACTTATGTGTAAACTTTGGTGACCGGAAAAAAATGTGTGGATTATGCGGGAATTTTCGGTGGAACCGGGAATTTCAGGTCGCGATCATCGGGCGACTACGTGACGCGTATTGAAAAGTTGGCACAGTTTGCGTTACATTCTTGATTGCCGGGGATATGAAATATGCGTTCTTGATTGTTGGCGAAGTTAGCGATGCGTTGTCGATAAACAGCAGCATCAAAGAAGTAATAGCGATCATTGGTCTCTAGCAATGTTGAAGTGATCGTCAGCGACTACGTGACGCATGCTTGATCGCCGTCAGCACTAGCGATGTAAGAGCTATCTTTGGGGAAATTTTTATCAATATTCATTCATGAATAAGCAAAATATAACATTTGAATCATTCTCCATAAGAATAACATGGTGGCTGAGTAATCAGGTTTGCTGCAAAAGGAACGCAAAATATGGGTTTTCATTCAAATATCAATATAACTCAACTAGGTGAAGCCATAAACCAAGTTTCATCAATCGACATTCATAAATAAGCGATGTATACCATATTTTAATTATTCTCTATAAGAATAACATGGGGGATGAGTACGCAGGTTTGCTGCAACAAAAGGGTTTTTATGCAAGTATCAGTATAACTCAACAAGAGGTGAAACTACATACCAAATTTTATTAACTAATGTCATAATTAAGGGAGACATAAGATTTGACTTATTCTCCATAAGAATAACATGGGGGCTGAGTACGCAGGTTTGCTGCTACAGGAAGTATCGGTAAAATTTTTGTTGTGTAAATAAGAATAGACCACAACCAGATGAAGCCACATACCAAAGTTTCATTGATATTTGGTCATTAATAAGCGAGATATAAAATTTTACTTATTCTCCATAAGATTAACATTGGACAACGTACTTTGTTTAGCATTTTTAATATCTTAGTAACCAATTGACGCAGAGCGATGATCAAAATACCAAATTGTTTGTTTTTTTAAGCTAAATTAAATGGTCTAAACAAAAGTTTGGGTTTAAAAAGAGTTACATGTAAAAAGTTCAAAAAAACAATTTTTGGGGTGCAACCCCCCCTAAAACCCCCTTTAAAATATGCTGTCTGTTTCTCGAACTCATGAAAATAGATCCTGCCTTACACGTTTTTACCAAATTTCATCAAGACCGGACCATTATTACAAAAGTTATCGTGCCTATGGACACTTATATATACCTATATACACCTATATAATATATATATATATATATATATATATATATATATATACATACAGTATATATGAATTTGAACGAATGGTGTTTTTGGCTTTGGGGGGCCTCAAAACAAAAGTTATCATGGTCTCGGGCTTGTCTTACCATGAGACCTACGGTAATAGCTTCTTCCCTATAGGGGAAATTCGCTAAAAATAGAAGGCGTGGGTCCTGACTTTTTATTCATCCTGTATAGTCTTTGGGGATCACTGGATAAAATGTTTACTAGGAAATTTGTTACTTTAGATTGTACCACACTTCAAAATATATTTAATCTTACACTGTACTTGTAAAAGTCGTAAACATTTATAAAAGATGGGACAAGGCAATCAATTCCGACCAGTTACACCGTTCATCATCAGGCCGATGAGAAAATTACAGAATCAAAATGGTGTCCCTCCTATTGGCTGCTGGAAGTTCCGGGAATAAGTTACTGTAGGTTCGTGAAATAACAAACAGGGTCGCCATTTTCCATTATTCAACAAAACATAGTTCAAGATGTAGCCCTTGGTTTTGGTCAATAAAACGTGATTTGGTGTGATCTATCAGTGCTACATGATCCGGTCAACGATGAAGCCAATGTTACGCAGAACTTCAATTATGACAGATATTACGGGATCCAATAAATCTGACAAGATTTAAACCCGGTAACGGTACCAGCCTGACCGATGTGAAGGTTGGTCAGGATGATAATATTTCAGACGGGTAATGTCAACTCAACCCTTATTTTAGCCGTTATGATTCTACTGGTTATAATTTTGGAGATTAATGAATAAACTCTAGGGTGTTAGCAGAGATAACTGTTTTACGATAGAACTCTTGTAATAAAGGTCTAATCGTGTTTTATTATTTTATTTTAGCCCTAAGTCAAGAAGATTTTGAATATCGGTCAAAGAAATTCAAAGTGAAATTTGTGTGGAATCCATTATGTTTAGTGTAGGGGTGTGCGAGTACTCGGTACTTTGAGTTTTTGGCCGAGTATTTCAATACTCAAGTGAAAGTTTGAAGAATTCTCGAAAGTTCGAGCGAGTATTTCCCGCCGATTTTCGGACGATCGCTAATGATTGCAACCAGCCGTATCGCATAATAACGGTCGCAAAAGGTGATCGCATCGTGACGACCGGACTGCGTAAAGGCCAAAAATGACGACGGTGTACATAATACAGTAAAACCCCGCTTAAGCGGACCTCGCTAAACCGAAACCCGGGTTAACCGGAACGGTCTACAAGAAATATTCAATCAACAATAGAGAAGATAAGTCCGGCGAATGACTCATGGCGAACCAAGAGACCGTCCGCCGCGGCGGTCACTGAACTAGTGGTTGTTTAGACGGGTTTTGCCACATACCTGATGTGGCCGCGAGGAGGTGGAGGGTTGACCCATACAGCATTTTCCGCATTCCTATATCACACTAAAGGATCAGTGTACTGTGAATGCTCACACCTGCTGCAAACTCCAAGATGTTTGCGTATTTTTCCAAAACTAACCTTGAAATACCAACAGTTGATTATCCGAAAAATTGGGTTACCCGGAACGGTCCCGCCCCAATTATTTCTGTTAATGGGGGTTTTACTGTATTGGCAAAAGTGTCGACCGGGCCACTTAATATTGGCCGTAATTAACGATTTCCTGATCCATTATTGGTTACAAGCGATATCTGGACCAGGTAATATTGGCCAAATGACAACCGAACCGTGTTTTATCGGCCGGAAACGAATGTCATACTGTGTTTTTTTGTCAATACGTAATCCAGTTTGATTGTACTGGCCAAAAATGTGTATTGCTACTCGTGTATTAGTTGGAAACCATGTTTGATGATCAAATCTGGAGTGGTGTCCAAATCCCATTACACTATTTGAAACAACCGACTGATGGCAAATACTCGTTCGAAAATACTCGAAACTCAAAAATAATTGGCACTACTCGACTCGACTCAATTAAAAATATCACTACTCGCATACCCCTAGTTTAGTGTGAAAACACGGACATAGACCATCATCTAGAACAGTAATTTGTTAGTAAAACAATTGTTTGTTGTAGGGTCTAATAATCCATGTGATTTGGAATGCCAGTGTGGAGGGGATGCAGAACATGAGTGTGTACAGCCTGCAGAGGTCTGGACGCAATATGTCCCATCACTATGACAAGTTGCGTAAAGGCGTCGTGGTGGTTCACTGCGACTCTGGAACTGAGGATAATCAACTCATTTCGCTTTTAACAACTCTTGTCCAAGCTGATCCTCTTACTTTCTCAGGGCAAACCCTCTTTATTTAAATAGTTCACTCTGATTTTTCCTTTTATTGTCTCATCCCTATAATCCTGTTCTATTCCTCCTTTCTAATTAAATGTATGAATCTTAGTTTAATTATGCTGAAAAAAATAAGTCTTTACATTTTGGATAAAACATCTCAGTACACTCTGGATTAACCGAGTTTAACAGGACTTAGGCTACCTCGAAAACCAAAAATCTCGAATAATATGGGGGGTGAAGTACATTTTTAGGTTATCTTATGAGTCTGTTTTTACGTTCAGGTAATGAATTTAAAACACTTTTATTGTCTGTTCATCAAAATTTTAGTCTATAGTTGGATCATCGATAACATCGACTCATTAATCCCAATTCATTAAAGTTACGTAGAGGAGTACTAACATAGCCTGATGATTGAATCGATTGTCAAATTAACAGATTTTAAAGTTGATAGGTTATTAAATTAAACTGTTTGTGGACAGTAATTAACTCAGTTAAGAATTAACTTACTTATTTGGATCATCTGGTTGGCAAAATTGGCGTTGGACGTCGTCAAAACGCAAGGTAGGCCCTGGGCATTGTAGTGTTCTATCTTGGCGACAGTGAGGTTAGGTTAGGTTCACAATTCTTTTGGGGTTAGAGGTTCCCTGGCTGCACAGATTAAATATACAGTAGGCTCTCAGAATGCGGACTAATGTGGCGGACGGCCGGTCCGGATTTAGAAAAAACTGGGTTTTCCAGAGTTGGGCATGAGTCATGAGAAACACAAAGAGGGTAAAGTGACGACTGCACTTTGCACGGTAAACTGAGACTATCCTGCTCCTTCCTCCCACCGCACGAACACTGCGGTAAATCATAAACGTTATCAATTTTACTGAAACACAGAGCGCACGACAATGCAAACTACAGTGCGTTGCACGAGTGAAAAACCAGGCCGTCCATAAGACTAATGTTAATTTTAACATTGGGCTTATAGACAACCTGGTTTTTCACTCGTGCAACGCACTGTACATGACATTTGTGTAATGCAATCACGTGAAAACTGAGTGCTAAAATGTGAAGTATTGTTTTTCGTTTTTATTTGCAATGAAAAATGTTTAAAAATCAAGATCATTGGTCAGGACTACCTGGAGTCTGGACTAGGCCAACCAGATTTCTTAGAGTATACTCTAAAAGTGTAGGTAAAACTCTAAGTCTAAAAGGCCCTAATGTGTTTTCTCCTCCTTCAGAGCCCCACCCAACCATGAAATCCGCGAAATTGTGAATAAGCCATGAATTTATTACTGTGAACAAACCTGGGATAAGCTGTGAATTTCAATATCAAACCTTAAAAATATATCAGACTTAAAAAGTCTAAATATATCAGATTTAGAGTATAAAAGTTTTTATAAAATAGCTTATAAAAAAAAAATACAGATAAAGTTACAGAAGTCTGTTATAAAGTGATGCTGGCGGTTTCAACTATGTACCATGTAAACGGACTGCACAATTTACTGATGCGACAGTTAAATAGTGACAATAGCATGCCCCCAGTAACATGATTCAATTACTACAGCACTGTTTTAAATTCAGTAATTAAATTTTTTTAGATTATTTGTTAATTTTAATTCTTAAAAAAGGTTGAATCCCATACTTTCAGTTCATACTTTCAGTACTTTCATACATTCAGGTTGAAAATAAAAATGAATATTTATAATTGAAATGAATATTTATAATTGAAATGAATATTTATAATTGATAACCCCTCCGAAAACCCATAGTTATATAATTTGGGCTCGGTTAATCAAGATTGTACTGTTTATCAACTGCTGCACCCTCAGGAATGTAATGGAAGCTATAATTTATTGGGGAGTAACAAATTAAGTGAATTACAGGGAAAGTTGTAAATACAATGGATTCTGAAACCCCATCAATGATCCTCGGTCGGGTTTGACTCCTAGTCCTGGCAAGTAAGTTTGTCTGTGTAAAACTGCTGTACAAGGTTCACCCGTTGCTTTGTTAGACACATTCCATGCCAGGCCTGAGGTCCACGTGGGTGCACGAAGAAAGGTCAAATGAGGCTGCCAACTTCTCTTCACAAGAAATCAGTATAACATTAATGGATAAAAAAAAATTTGTTTGATGATTTTTATTTAAAAACTTTATTTTTACAATACCCAGGGAGCTAGTGAAACAGATATTTTGACTTTAGATCACTAAACCAGTTCTTAAGTATTATTTTTTCTATCTCCTGTAGTTTTTTTTTTTTTTTTACCTGTCCCAGGACTGTTTGGGCAGTCCTTATGAGTTAACCATTAATACTCAAACCGAAAGACTGGTCTCCGAGAACAGTGTGCTTATAGATTAGGTAGTGGGCTGCGTCGTAAAGAGAGTAACTTTAATATTTTTATTTTTAAAGTCTTGTTTATTTTTAATTATGTACGTCTAATTGACGAACATTGCAAACAAAGTATTAATATTGACAGTTAATAACAGGCAAGAGAATTTTGTGTCGAGATTACTATCAGTCTTTTATTACTAGGTCTAACTTAAGTATAATTTTAAATGAGAAAGTTTATATAATCAGTATTTTTTGCCTATTGCTTTAGTTATGGACTTTCATTATTAGTCTTTGAGTAATTTTGAATTTTAAGGTTTAATCATGGATTTAAATTGTTTCCCCCTTAAAATAATTGTTTATTATACCAAAGACATATTAATTAGGAGACGAGCACAGTCTGTATTTAGGCATAGTGATTTTCATTATAAGGGGCCAAAGTGCAGCACTGGTCTCTGGGACTGTCATTTCCTTTAACGCTACCTAGTATATCTTTCAGTTAAAGTATTTTTTGGATAGTAAGACTTTTATTGAGATACCATCTCAGATCTGTTAAGCGTGCGCCCTACCTGCATTCCGCACGCTAAAATAAGGGTTTGGCATCTCCCACATTGCAGGCTCAATTTTAAACTAATTAAAAATAATTAGTTGTTATTTAATTCACTAAATGTTCATCTATGTATCATACGATTTAAAAATCGTGATTTTAATTCAAAATAAGTGGTAGGCCATTGGTAAAGTTTTCAAATTAAGTGTTTTTCTAAAGCTTCCTAACGCCAGGAGAAAAATTATTTTGGAAAAAAGAAACCGTACAATACCTAGATTTGAATCTGAAAAGTGTGAAACTGCAAATAGTTTGATAGAAATCTGTAAAATAATAGTACTATTGAGGAGAACAAAAAGGTCTTCAAGTGAAAATTTGCATGGCCCTGCTTAGTGGCGGCGCGGCGCTAAACAACATCGTGCGGATCATTCAATCTGGGGTAGGGCGCACCCTTAATTGTTATTTATCATTCAACTAAACTTGTTCTGAGGCAGAAGTTGTTTTTAATAACTATGCATATGATCATGATTTGTATATGGTTAGTAGGCCTACATTATCTCATTGAATATTCTATTTTATTTGCCTGGGAAATGTATTTAGTCCTAAATCATTTTTAGTACTAATACAGTTTTGTGAAATTGACCATACATTTTTAAATAGTTCTGGTAATCTTTTTTAAATAATGTTTGTTGATTTATAAAATAAACACAAATTAATTACCACTATTATTATAAGTTTTAATTACCATGTATCCTGAATATTTTGATAAATCAATGTTACCTCCGGTAAAAAAATGTTACTATATTGGTTATTGAAATCATTAATTAGAATGTTTGCTTCTAAAATGGACTGAACAAAATAGATCCCCATAGTTAAAGTGCTTGGAAGAGGTTTTATGTCAGTAATACCTTTACTCAAGACCTTTTTGTTACTAAACACATTTGAAGATATACAATTAAATATTCCTATTAATTGTTATGTATACATATCTGTTAGATTAGATTACCCTTATATAGTCAGATAAAATTAGTTAGAAATAATTCCACGTATTTTGTTGTAAGATAAATAATGATGAACGTTTCTGTGATTTTGAAACAAAATGTGTGTTGTTGTCATTGTTTGTTGTTCGCATTTATTATATTTTTGTATTTAGATTAGGTTTTGGCAACATATTTGTTGTTATAGGTTTGTCTTGTGACTGAACAACTGTCCTGAAAAATTGTTTTTTCAAGTATTACATATTTGGACTTTTTTGTAAAAACCAACAAAAAATGGTTAAGAATAAAGACAGACAGTTAAGTAAATTGTTACCTGTTGTTGGTACTGAAGGAAGCGTTTGTGTAAAAGTTATTCGTAGGATACGAGGTATTGTGCTATTGTCTTGGTAGTGGTTAAATGCTAATTTTGCCAAAGTAATCTAAATAATCAAATAAATTGTACTGACTATAAGTTAACGAAAACTTGTACCTGTGATTGAAAATGTCAGAGAATTTCTTCTTGTTGGATTCGTAGACATTCTGACAGTTATATTTTTTTACTCATGTTACAGAAGACAACTATGAAGTAATGTTTATTTGTTTTATATACTTAAAATTTCTTATCAATGAAAAATAATAAGGGTGATTAGTCTCTCAGGTGATTAATATGTATGAATTCTTAATGTGAGGTGCTACATCTATCTATTGTAACTTAAATGTTCAGTTGCATAGATCATGTAAGTTATAGCAGTAATGTCAATGTTTTTTGTTGGTAAATTTTGTTCCAACTTCTATATAATATGATGCAACTGCAACTGTTTCATGAGTTACTCAAGCGAATATTGTGTAGTAAACCAAAGCAATACCATTGTCTATTGTTTCTGTATATATTTTAGGTGTTAACTATTTTCGGATTAAGTCATCTTTATGAATAATTCTATTTTGTAATCAAAATGATGTTTAGCTCTTTCAATAAAATATAGAGTCCTCCCCAATCTAATGTCAATTCATTTGATCATTTTTTAATATATTTGTTTGAATTATTCGAGTTTTAATTTTTGAAAATGTTTAACTTGGTAATACATGATATAATGGCAGAGAATTATCAGCAGGATGTAGTTACTAATAGGGATGAGTCGATACCAAAATTTATCGATTCTCGATACCGATACCATTGATATTTACGATTTTTCAGTACCTATAGTTGATAAAACCGTTGACTATACATCTGTTCTAGACGGTAAATGCAATGATAAATTTGGTTAACCAAGAAACAGCACAATCTATTGAGTGTGGTCGGCAACAGGGGCTTCCTCCTAGTAGACATTACGCGAACTACTTGGAATCGCATAGGCAGATGAACAGACAGAGCTCGCTTGATTGACGCTGGTGAAAGACGGTTATGGCGTCGGCACCAGTTTTATCACAAGTTTTTAACAGTTATTACAATATTATTTTTATTTCACACAACCTTTGTTATTACAGCCTTGCAGCCTTTGTTAAATCGTATATTAAAACTTCCGAGTTGCGAGGAAAGCGAGACAGTTGTTTTATTAGGAAAATGAGATTTTTAAAACCCGCCACGGCCGAGCTGAGCGCGGCAAGCTGCATGAGCCAGAGTTACGTCCGCCATTGCGTGCGATGGTAGCGATTTCTATCCAGTGCTGTCAGAACTACGTGGAGAATCCCAAATTTTTGTTATCAGAAGGGCCCATAAGGTTTTCAGTCTAGTACAGGTGTATATTCAATGATAAAACTATTGTTAAAAACAGTTACCGGTACAAATTTATATTAGGTACAATTAAAATTATTTAGTAGTATTTTGTAGTTAATTATCAAACAAATTTTTGAATGCAATTTTGAACATAATTTAATGTTAATTTCACCAGTATGCTATAGTAATATAGAAAACAAAAACTATTTATTATAAATTCATAATGGGAAAAACTTGGTTATAAATAAGATAATGACTCAAAGAAATAATGTTGGTCAGCCGACTGATTCATTGCTTTCAACCGGACCCAACCCCTCCCCTCCCGTCCCTCTCCCTTTCTTATCTCCAAGGTAAGATTTTTTGCCGCCGACCCAAACACTCCCCGGGCCTTTTTTAGCGCGGGTAAACGCCGGGAGTATCACTTCCCGTGCATTTCGTAGCGGGGGTATCGATGGTATCGATGGTATCGGTATCGACATTGAACGAATGAATCTCGATACCGATACTAATGTCCAAGAATCGGTGGTATCGAGAATCAACTCATCCCTAGTTAATAATTATAGTTTATTCTATGTCACCAAACAATAAATCACAGTGGACAAAATATTTTGTAAACAGTTTGTAATGCTGTGAATGGTATTCTGACATTACGTTTAATATAATACCGGTATTACTCTTAAAATAAGCCATTTCTATGTTTTATTTTTCAGAGCCACTTTCTTCATTTTCTTGCTCGATGCTGACTTAGTCAGTGAAACTATCACAGTGTTATTTATAGAAGTAGCATTTTGTCTCTTAACTATTACAAATGTGAAAGTTTAGCACGTTGTTTAATGTAAAATTAAGAAAACCTAAATGTGATTTGTGTATGACTGTAGTGATGTATTATTGTAGTATTTTTAGTTATTGTTATAAATGTCAGCTTTGAAATATTGTGCCATGTATCTCGTGCCAGCTGTTGGAGGAACCAAAACTCCCTTTCACTAACCAAAGTGCTTTGTATAACGTTTTTGCAATATTGAAGTATGTTTTGAGTCTAATATGTCGCTAACCAATCCTTACTTTACATTTTTTGGTAAAAGTATACACACTTATTTATTGAACTTCTTTAATTTAAAATATAGTACTGTGTTGAAATCTGTTTAACTGATATATTATTATATCTTTTACATTGTTTTTTTTTTTTACTATCTAGTAGTAAAGGGGCTCTTGAAGTGTTTTTGTTGTTATGCCGTTGTCTTGTGAAATAAAAAAAAATCAATTCAGATGATGCATTTACTGATACATTAACATTTGTTTAAACCATCAGTGTTCAATAAATTCAATTCAATTGAATTTATTTTCATCACAAAAATTCATACAACGGCTGAAATTCAGCAGTGAAAATATGACATGTCAAGTTGATTAAATAATTCTAAAATGTTTAAAAATAGTAATAAATTGCAGTAATAAATAATAATCAATAGATTAATAATACTTTATTCATTAAGCTTATAAAACATACAGAATGGTGTCATTACATATATTGTTTAAGTGTATGCTGAAAACAAATAATAAAACACAATAATTCTGAGTAAATAATAGTTCTAATTATATAAAATTTTAGTTCTAATTCTTAACTCGCTAGGTTCACAACAATGGTCATGAAAAAAAGTCATCAATACTATACAGTGGCGATGCAGCTTTACTTGATTTTTAAACTTTTTCAAGATCTGATATTCCTTTAAGATATTCTGGCAATAATTAAAATATCTTATTCCATTATATGAGTTTTTTGTTGTGTAAAATGAAGAATTATGCTTGCTGTGTGCTATTTGGTTACCTTTCCTTGTTTCATACTAATAGAAGAATTTAGTTGGGGTAATTTATGAAAATTTGATTTAATATGAATTACTAAATAAAAAAAATAAACCATAAACTGTAATAATTTCTGTATTTTTGAAATGTTCTTTTACAGAGTCCCCCGGTTTCAATTTTAACATCATACGAAGGGTTTTCTTTTGTAGTATTAGTATTCTGTGTAAATTATTGTTTGAGGTAGAACCATAAAGGCATAAACCAAAAGCTATATGTGATTCAATTAGAGCATAATAGATAATTTTTAAAGTTTCAAAACTACTGAATTTGGACATCTGTCTCAATGCATAGAGGCTTGAAGATATCTTTTTGCAAACTGAATCTATATGATTGTCCCAGATAAAGTCTAATCCCAAAAATCTACGTGTAATCCCAAAAATGTAATTGTGTCTATTTCATTTAACAAATATTCATCCATGAAAATATTTGTACTTTACCATTGTTTAATTTTGAAGCAGAAAACTCAATATATTGGTTCTAATTGGGTTTGGCAATAAATTTGACTTGTGTAAATACTGCATAGTATTAGAAAGATATATAAAAGCAGAAATTTTGACATCAGGTTCAGAAATCCCTGATATTTTAAAACTTATATCATCAGCAAGTAAACAAATATTATTAGGCTCTTTTATTATTGTGGAAACCCTGTAATGCATATTAGAAATAGTAATGGCCCCAATGGCCCCAATATAGACCCTTGTGGTACTCCGTACTTGACACTATTTGTTGATGAAGTATTTGTAGTCAATTGATTAAAACTGTTTACCGTATCAACTGCAACATACTGCTTTCTGCCTATGAGGTATGATCAAAACCAACATAGGGCTCTCTCTTCCAGCCTAATACAATGCAATTTTTGAAGCAGCAATTCATGAGAGAAACTGTCAAGGCTTTAGTAGGATCCATGAAAATTACAACTACCCGTTCTTTATTGTCTATAGCATCAATAATTGATTCACAGAAATCTACCCCAGCATTGACAGATTTTCCTTCCCTGAAACCAAATTGCTGTTAATCTAATAAATTATTGTCCTCAAGAAATGTTGACAACTGTATATGCATTACTTTTTCATACATTTTAGAGAATGAGGACAGTAAGGATATTGGTCTGTAATTAGAAAAAGTTCTTGAATCACCACCCTTGTAACAGGGTTTAATTTTCGATATTTCTAATTTTTCTGGGAAAAATTCCAATAGTGTTAATCTAGTGAATTTGTATTTTTTATTTTGAATGCTTCATTTGATTAGATTTAATAAAATGTTTATTACTTTTGCATTTATTTTTAAAATTTGGGCAGGGGCGGATCCAAGGCAGGGGCGGTCGCCCCCCCAAAACCTAAGAATTTTTGTGTTTTATTTTATTATTCAGACATACGATGAAAGTTTGAATAAATCCGAATGAAAATGGAAGCATCAAAAGCCTCCCGAAATCCCATTTTTCGGTTCCAAGAGTCAAATTTTGCCGCTCCCGTCTACAAGGTTACATTAAAATTCAAACTAACGAACCTAAACGTCTCTTTACATGAAATAAAATACACACCATTAGACAGGTCAAATTTTAAACTTCCATTTTAGTATATAACACATTACTCTGATCCATGTATTTAACCTAAAAGCGTCTTACAAAAACATGGATATTCCCGAGTATTGTGAAGTTGTTGCAATTTTGCCAGTTGACAGACCGAAAATGCAGTGTTTTCAACATGATCTTGGAGGTAAATTTTAGCAGCAAAGGTTGCTACAATTATATTCGGTGATTAATTTTTACTGGATTTCCCCTGCCTACTGTCGTTTGCTATCAGCGGTGTTTTGTTTACAGGTTAGGTTTGATTTTTGTTTAAAACCGCGTAATCCGTTGCTAGGCAATAAATATCCAGTGGCTAGGCTTGAAGCAAAAAGTGCCTTGAATGATATGTAATGAAATAAGAGGAAACAAAGATTAAATTGCGTGCAAACAGAAGCTCACACGCCAAGTATTTTATTTTGTAAAAATGTGATACGACATTTTCATTTTTCGAGTGGTTGACCTTGGCTGTCAGCCTCATTCCTAATTGTATCTTCGCGTAGTATAGTTCAGTATTGCAGATTTCAAATAGGTTTTGTAAATAGTTTTTCGCGTTGGTAAATAGTAAAATAAATCGTTTATTTAGGCATCTTACTTGTTCTTAGACGCCTACAGATGACGTAGAAAAAAGTGTAATGCCTAAATATTTTATTTTTATTTATGGTCGGGCGCAGTAGAACTAAAGTTAATTTTTGTTTAGCTTGTTTATAAAGTTAAGATTGCTTTTCTTTTGAATACAAGGTTATAGATATATTTATTATGTGAACTTACTTTCATTCGTTGTATAATTTCATATAGTTAAAATTAATAATGCGGGGTGCCAGGGACCACAGGGAAGGGAGATGAGGGGTAACTTTCGGTGACCACCCCCCCCCCCCAAACATGACCTCTGGATCCGCCCCTGAATTTGGAAAAAGCAGTTCCTAGTGGCATTTTTCACTAGATCATTTGTACTGCTTTGAATTAGGACTTCAATTTAATCTTGTGGTGAGAAAATTACCATAGAAAGAATTGTAAATATTTAATATTTGTGTGACTTAATTTAATTGGTGGTCCTTTAGCTTTACCAACTGAACACATTTTTTCACAGACTTTGTGTAAAACTGATGTATGACTGAATTCTAGATGCATCAGTAAAAGAAAATTTGGACTTATACAATATTTTTTATCGTATACAAAATTCAGTGTTTGTAATGTATTTATTATATAATCCAGTTTTAATCAAATAAACTCTCATAATACTGCTTTTAAATATTCACAAAATTTATAAAGTTATAGTAAGAAGGTAAAGGGTAACTATAGTAGACTCAGAGGCCTTTGGGAATGAATAATGTTAGTACAAATTGTGTAAGAATTGTTTTATTTTTATAAATAGATATATTTTTGTGCTTAATGTTGGCTCAAGACTTTTAATGATATTGTTCTTTTATATTGTGTAAATTAGCCATGATTATTTTCCCAGTACTGTATTATTGATTTGAAAAATAAATGTGTATGACTATAATTTGTACTTCCTTTTTTCATAGATCCTTACTCTTGTTTCTTATAAACTTAAATTTACTAGATTAATGGAATTTTTTTATCATTCAAAAATATTGTCTTTTTATTTTAGCTCTTGCAGCCAAACCAATGGTCCTATCGAGAAACAGAGACCACCACGGGCCACGGACACGAGACAATCTACAACTTTGATATTGATTATATAAATAATGTACTTTGTATTTTCTTCCTGAATCCTTAAATTGAAAGTGGACAAAAATCACTTAGTTTATCCTCTTAATCTTAATCTCATGATCTCTCTGTAAGACGCCGACGCAACACGCAACTAGGGCCTATTTTAAAGCAAATATGAATGAACGATGAGTGTCGAATGGGTGAGATGTCTAGTCTAGCCTTGTTAATGACTAAGACCGACTGTGTTTCATTTATTGTTCCTGAACTTGTACAGGTCTTAACCACATGTTGAGAGCGACAACCACATGTTGAGAGCGACAAAAGATCCTCTCAATTCTCTCTCCCTGGGGCTTGAGACGTTGGGCTTTGAATGTAAAGTATAGTTGAGCCATGATAGCAGATATCCATACACATACATACTTCAGACACCATAGTGATTCAAGTCTTCATTGAAATGCAACCGAGAAATGCTAGAACCTAATTGCATGGTAGAATTGATAAATTAGTTTAATGACATGCACAATACAATATAAGAAAACATCTGTTCTTGGCAGCACAACTGGTCAAAGTTCATACACAGCAATGTGACGATAACACACATTAATTTACAATGATTAAGTAATAGGCGAGATTGTAATAATATGACTGAGAGGATTAGCTTTAACAAGCATTTGTAACTAATATGCCATTGGTGTAGACAGCAGGGAAAACTAGTATTAAACCAAAGAAGCGGGAAAACAAGCAACTATTTTATTTTGTCATAACTAGTAAATTAGGCAAAGTGCAGAAAAATACATGCATTCATGCTAAAATCAATGGCGTGTTTGAGATATAAATGAATAAATATAGTGTTGTAATATAAATATGATGTTGGATGGTGTTTTTCTCAGCAACATATTTATAAGTCATACAATTTCAAAACTTCATTTAAATAGATATTTGTTGCTAGCAAAACAGATTTAAAAATGGGTTCGTGTTAAGCCACAGATATTTAATATTATGGTAGTTTTTAAGAAAAAGCCTCCAAAAACTCTGTACCCATTCAGTCGTGGCTTCTGTAGCATTAGGAAGACCCACTAACCATCCAGGTAGGGCTGCAGACGCAGCCATGAACAATATGATCCGTAGCCTACCCATTCAGTCGTGGCTTCTGTAGCATTAGGAAGACCCACTAACCATCCAGGTAGGGCTGCAGACGCAGCCATGAACAATATGATCCGTAGCCTACCCATTCAGTCGTGGCTTCTGTAGCATTAGGAAGACCCACTAACCGTCCAGGTAGGGCTGCAGACGCAGAGCCATGAACAATATGATCCGTAGCCTACCCATTCAGTCGTGGCTTCTGTAGCATTAGGAAGACCCACTAACCGTCCAGGTAGGGCTGCAGACGCAGAGCCATGAACAATATGATCCGTAGTTAGCCTTTTTATGTCAGATTTATGTTGATCAGTCTCCAAAGCCAATGAAGAGGAGTTCTAGTATAAATATACTTAATAATAATAACTACTTCACTAGCAGCACACTGAGTGAGAGAAGCGAATTTCCGAAAAAAAATTTTAAAAATAAAATACGGTAATAAAATATAGTTATATTTAAATCGTTATGGAAATCTGAAAACATTAAATTTTTTGGCTGTTATGATGCTACTGGTTCTATGTATCTGCAACGGTGTGATAACAATGTTGCGCATTATAAAGTTAGAAGAAGGTTGAAAGTATGCATGGGGATACTGGGGATGATAAAACTTCACCAACATATAAATAACAGCCTTTTCTAACATAAAATCCCTATAAGACAATATACTGTGTTTATTCAATATACATTTTCTTTAATAACTCCGTAAATATTTGAGCTAGAATGCTGCGAGGGGGCTTAAACCCTTTGCCTCGCTCAGCTCTATCCTGTTTCATGCATTAATACATATATTAAAATCACCAATAAAGGAGGTTGGAGTTTTCCGATTGTTTTTCCCAGCCAACTTGTCCAACTGATTATAGAAATGAATGTCCCTACCAAATCTGAAGTAAATTGGACAACACATTTGACCGCTAGAGTGCAAACACACATAGCCGAAGTTAGGAAGTTCCTCAAGTTTTGGAAGTTTTATGGTGGTCCCAGGCTAAAGTTTCACTGTGCGGGTCATGCTAATAGCTCACTTTTCCATTGGAAATTCGCTAATAAACTATAACAAATAAGTTTAGCTATATATTAGTGAAATGCTATTTATGCTTGTTAAACACCATGGTAACCACCACGCCTGTCAGTTTATTTTTGATCGCTTTCTTTTTAACAATAATATTACATAATGATACCTTTAATCTTCTCTTTAAATAGTCGTATTTTATGCTCAACTGTTAATATAACATATACAGTAACATCTCTCAATTCTTTTTGCAAATTATTTGGAATTTCAAATAAATTGGTTAAACACCTCAAAAAGTATATTAGAAAACAACCTCAGACTGCTTAAACTCATGATTTTGACAGATACAAATATTAAAATTACTGAATGAAATACTCCGCAACTAGATTGAAAAAATCTGTAGTTCAATTAGATGAAACACAAATTGACGCGATACTGTCGTAAACTTTTTCCCAACAAATGTAATCCATTCAAAACAAACAGGATTTCTCAAGGACCTGAAAAAGGCATTTTATTTCATTTACTTTACCACACTCTTCAGAAGACTTAATTTTAAATTATAGACGTATCTGAAATCTATCTAAATTTGAACAATTCTTTAAATTATTTTTCCTACGTCTGCCCGAGAAAGCGGTTGTTTTCGCACTCGATATACGTCGCAAAACAGGTGATTCCCGTTTTCATTTTACTTTGCGTATTCCAGTGTTTCAACTTAAGAACACAAAAATAGTCAAAAACAGTATGCAAGTAACGTTGTTTATGCATGAATTATGTTGGCAACACTGGATAATAAACATCTGACCTATTGTTGTTGTTCCCGGGCAACACTGGATAATAAACATCTGACCTATTGTTGTTCCCGAACAACATAAACATAACCTGTATTTTGTTTAAGTTTAATTAAAGTGGTACATAAAAAAAGTGTCCATAAATTGTGAGTAGGCCTAGTTATGTTACTATTACTTTAATCAGGTATAGCATATCTTTAAGATAATGTTTAATGTGTGTGTGCCTTCTTCTAAAAAAGAACCTATAGCGTCCCAATTGTAATTGAAACGCTATATATAATTAAATATACTATTTGTTATGTATTAAAATAATTAATGTATAAAAATATAAAAGATGTTTTGTGAATAATTGCTGGCAGTTGCAAATAAGAATTGTTGGTGCTACTTGGTTTTGCAAGTCAAGGCAAGATCGCTATTTTCTTGTTCGGGTTTGTAAGACAGAGAGTTGGAGACAATGATTTAAATTCTTCCTTGGCTGGATTGAACCGGAGCTGAGTCACGTGACGGACGGCGTGGCCGGGTTCTGGAAGTTTCTTAGCCAAGGGGTATATATTCACGATCGCTGGGAGGCTACGGCATTTTTACGTTGACCATTGGTCTTGTGTGTGTGTCGTACGTCGCCCAACGAAACGTGAATCTCTTCAGATTTGAAGGTACAAAGTTGTTTTAAAATTTAGAGTTTCGATTTAAATAATTGCTCCAATTTCTCATTTGTTGTTTTTCAAAAAGGGGAACAGTTAGTAAAACAATTATTTCTTTTTCAGGGTTCGAAGCGTTTCTTGGTTTCATCTTTTCATCCTTGATTTATAATTAAAGTCCAGTAATATAAAAAAAAGGATCGAACAGTTAATGTTTTATTTTGAAAGACAGAAGTTATAAGCAAAACCAAGTTAAATTTTATTTTGAATTTTGAACTGTTTTATTTGACAAGAAAAGTTTTATTTAATTTATTTAAATAAATACAAGAAGATTTTATTCATTTCTTTTATTTTATTTATGACCACCACTTCTTAACATCCACAAGAAAAATTATAGCCTGTGAAGCAGCGCTATAGATTGCGCCACTCTGCTATTAAAAAGAAGTTGGTCATAAAAAAACAGTCAAAATGGGAGTTTTAAAAGTGGACCTTCTGTCAAAGCAAGAATTAATGTATGAGTTGAAAGTTCGAGGATGTCCCAAGGACGATGTTGTGCTACAATTAAGAAAGGATTTGCGAGAAATTTTGAAATTGGGAGTCAAGGAGAATGTGAGTAATTTGGAGGGTTTGAATATTAAGGAGGAAATAGAGGAGATTGAGATCCGTTTAAATGAAATTGGTGAACTTATTAGTGAGTTGGAGGGAGCCAAAAATGTAAATAAGTTATTGCATCTAGAGTTTAAATTAGAACATTCCAAAAGACTTGTATAATATTCTGATGTGTGAATAGTTAGTTCCGAGTTGGTTGGTGTTTTTAGGAATTTTTTGAATTTTAATTGACCACTGTACAAAGTATGTATGGGTGAATGCGATTAGAAGGGCCACATCGCAAAACATAATTCAAGTGTTCCAGAACTGTATTTTTAAAAATTTATCATTATGCAAAGAAATAACGACAGACAATGCAAGTTATTACAGGAGTGGGGAGTTCAGGTCCTTTTTATTTAATTTGGCAATAAAACATAAAACAATTGTTCCTTATCACCCACAAGCAAATTTGAGTGAACGTTATTTGCGGAATATAAAATCAATTTTACAAATTTATTTTAATGAAGCTAAGAACCAATGGGATAAAAACTTGAGTGAAGTCCAACAAACTTTAAATTCTGGGACAAGTGAAAGTACGAAGTTCAGCGCACATGAGTTAATGTTTACTTATGCCCACAACAATTCATTAAGTAACACCTGGGAATTAAATGATTTGACGGAAGAGGATGTAAATGCCGAAGATGTTTGTAATAAATTGAAGGAAGCAATATCCAATAATAAGAAGAGGAATGAGAGAAATAAAAGGTTGAAAGTCTACGAGGGCAGTAAAAACCGCCAATTCAAAATCGGAAGCTGGGCCTATGTGCTAAATAGGTCCAGTGAAGGTAATGAAAAGTTTATTGCTAAGTTCATTGGTCCATACAGAATCTTGTATTATTTAACTGATATGAGTTGTATATTGCAGCACAAAGATGATTTGTTAGATGTTAAAAGGGCACATGTCAGTCAATTGAAACCTTGTGTAAATGTTTGTAAATAAACATCTGTTATTTGTTTGTAAATAACCAAGTGTGACAATGGTGTGTCGCAAGTTCATTAAATAATGTTTTCAGGTTGTGTAATAAAGTATGTTTCAGTGAGAATAAGAAAGGGTGATTGTAATTGGCAATACTGAAGACTTGAAGATATAAAATGTAATAAATAAATTATATCTTGGACTACATGGATTATAAGCAAGATATAAATGAAGATAATTTATTGAAGTAAATTAATGGGTATTGCTAATTCAGGAAAACAATCACCTTTCTCCAAGACGACAAGACTCAATTGAAATAATATTTTCTTGTGTCTTAGAATAAATTTTAGTTAAATAAATAAAATAAAATGTGGATAAATGAGCGAGTGTATGGACAAACAAAAGGAAAGAGAAACATGGAATTAAATATTTTTACTAGCTAGCTGTGAAAGTTGTTCGAATACCTGGGATTTATCCACATTGGGGCACTCACAATTGTTTTCACTGATCACTTAACTACAGCACTTGAATCACAATAGACCAAACTTCACTTCACTCACACCCCGTTGTCGGATTGATTCATGGTTGACGTTCAATGGAGACAGTGTTGACGCTTGGAGAAATATTTTTCCGGAGGAATAGCTGAAGAATAAAACACCTTCTGTGTTAAGCAGTGTGAACGGAATAAATAGTAAAATAATGAGTATAACATTAATCTGCCGTTGAGGATTGTTTGTTCTGGGTATTGTTGCTGTATCAACTGCGAAGACGATTCCGGACGACTACCCGATCTGCGCAGAACTTCTCCTGCTCATGCTGAGATGACCGTTTACTTGCGCCAACATCGAGGTGTTGCTGCGAACTTCGGATGCCGTACAAGAACTGAACTGCATACACGAGTAGTGGACGACACTTCAGAGAGTCTTCAATCGACAACGCAGGGCTTCTTGAACCGAGTAGGGGAGTTCCTGTGTCGTTGACCTTCGAGCGGAGATAAGGAGCGAGGCTTTGTGTATTGTTATCGCTCGAGTACAGCTGGACATTCCACTGATGTAAACATTGAGTAGTGACTGTGGTTTTAAAAATTTATATTTGTTGAGCGAATTTGAATGTAAATACTTTTGAATTGTATAAATGTTTGGAAAAATGTAAATATTTTGGATTGTATAATTGTTTACAAAAAAAGAAAATTTGTGAAAGTTTTAAAAATGAAAATTAGATGATGTATTGTAGCAGAGCACCAGCAATTTCAGGAAGTCAGGGGAGAATATAGCGTCCCAATTGTAATTGAAACGCTATATTAAATATACTATTTGTTATGTATTAAAATAATTAATGTATAAAAATATAAAAGATGTTTTGTGAATAATTGCTGGCAGTTGCAAATAAGAATTGCTGGTGCTACTTGGTTTTGCAAGTCAAGGCAAGATCGCGATTTTCTTGTTCGGGTTTGTAAGACAGAGAGTTGGAGACAATGATTTAAATTCTTCCTTGGCTGGATTGAACCGGAGCTGGGTCACGTGATGGCCGGCGTGGCCGGGTTCTGGAAGTTTCTTAGCCAAGGGGTATATATTCACGATCGCTGGGAGGCTACGGCATTTTTACGTTGACCATTGGTCTTGTGTGTGTGTCGTACGTCGCCCAACGAAACGTGAATCTCTTCAGATTTGAAGGTACAAAGTTGTTTTAAAATTTAGAGTTTCGATTTAAATAATTGCTCCAATTTCTCATTTGTTGTTTTTCAAAAAGGGGAACAGTTAGTAAAACAATTATTTCTTTTTCAGGGTTCGAAGCGTTTCTTGGTTTCATCTTTTCATCCTTGATTTATAATTAAAGTCCAGTAATATAAAAAAAAAGGATCGAACAGTTAATGTTTTATTTTGAAAGACAGAAGTGATAAGCAAAACCAAGTTAAATTTTATTTTGAATTTTGAACTGTTTTATTTGACAAGAAAAGTTTTATTTAATTTATTTAAATAAATACAAGAAGATTTTATTCATTTCTTTTATTTTATTTATGACCACCACTTCTTAACATCCACAAGAAAAATTATAGCCTGTGAAGCAGCGCTATAAACCGAATAAACATAATTGAAACTTGAAACGCTTTATTCTAACTGTAGGAAATATATCATATAGGCTATCATAAATATTATACATATTATACTGTATAATCAATATTTGGCAGACGTAGGAGAAATTTAATATGCAACTCGTGCGCAAAGTGACTTTGCTGCACTCGAGAGAAACTATTCCGCCCACGGCTCGTGCGTAAACATTTCTCTCGAGTGCAGCAAAGTGGCACCTTGCGCACTTGTTGCATTAATAACTACTAGTTATCCTGTCGCGGCTTCGCTCGCGATCACAACGTAATATTATACTGGCATTCCCGTATAAATATTGTGTTACCGTTCCAAAGCCAACATGGCCTGCTGATTAACTGTGTTTACTCTATCCAGCTGATTGCTTAAAACTTATAGTTATTTACCAATGGTAAGCTTATGGGAAAAAACTCAACTTTAAGGGGCCCCAGGGCCTCACTCACAAATTACTTCTCAATAAAAAAAGTTTCCTGCACAACTTCACGTTAGGGTCTTTCCAATAACACCAAAAACATGAAAATCGGTTCAGTAGTTTAGGAGGAGTGATTGTCACAAAAAAACCTGCTCACCTATTAAATAAGTATAGATTTAACTGGTATGTAGTAGTTTGCAAAAGCTTCACATAAAACTTCTGTTAAAAAATAACGAGTTCGCACGCAGCACGCTGACGTGAGGGAAGTGAATTTCCACTTAAACACTTTTAAAACCCAAAATCAGTAAAAACATACATTTATTCCAATTCCTATTAAAATCTGAAAACAGTGATTTTTTTGCTGTTCTGATGCTCCTGGTTTCATTTACCTGCAAAGCGGGGAATACAATTTTGCGCATTATAATGTTAGGAGAAGGTCCAGACAGGCTTGAAAGTAGGCGTGAGGTTGCTGGGGGATGATAAAAGTACTCTAACAAAGGAATAACAGGCTTTTCTAGTGTAAAACCCCCATAAGACAACGTACTGTGTTTAGTCGAAACACATTTTCCTTAATACCTCGGTAAATATGTATGCTAGAATGACGAGAGAGGGCTTAAAACTTTCGCCTCACTAATTTCCATCTTTTTCATGCATTAATTTTACATCCGGGGCTTTTCTGACCCTTTTTGGGCCAAAAAACTCGAAATTTTTAAGATTAATCCCCAAAAAAGGGGTTTAAAGTTTTCCGATTCTTCTGCCCAACGAACTTGTCCAACTGATTACAGAAAGGAACGTCCCTACCAAATTTGAAGTAAATCGGACAAAAAATGCGACCGCTAGAGTGCAAACACACATATATATATACATATATATATATATAAAAATATATAAAATTTTGAACGACCCCCCCAAAACGTGTTCAGGGGGTCACGTTAGGAACTTCTATGGTGGTCTTGGGCTTAAGTTTCACCGTGCGAGTCATGCTAATAGTTCACTTTCCAAAGGAAATTCACTAAAAAATAACACAAAAAAACAGGTTGTTGAATAGATTAGTGGTTTTTTCAGCTGGTTGGACATCAATTTAATTTTGTAACAACTAATAACCTCTCACTGGAAGCAGCCTAAGGTAACAACAGAAGCAACATACCACAGTTCCTCTCGATCAATGGATCTTCAAATCATTGTTACTATATTTAAAAATTATAAATCTGTTCTAAAAAGTTGACATTAATAAAATACTCCTATTATTATTAATGGTAGTAATTTAACATAACATTTTGAAGATCAAAACTAACATTGTTAAAACAAGTTCTGCAAAGCCTATATGATCAGGAAACATTCTTTCCTTAAAACTTTGTTTAAAGGCACAGGCCGTTGTAGTTTTTGACAAAGCCATAATTCATGTCACACAGCAACAGTTGACTAACTAGATAATAAATGACAACGTACATGCAAGGAAAACAACAAATAAATAGAAATAACCAATCCAAAAATATATAACAAGAACAGTTTGATATGTCCATTCCCGTCCCTATCTATACCAATTTTTATTTTATTTTTTACTCTCGTGAAGCACATTGCATTCATATAAACATGTTTAGATTAAACTAAATATTACACGTTGAAGAGATATATTTAAATTATTGTCGAACTAGTCAAATTATTTATGTTGGACAAGTCTTAAACTATAATTAATCACAACATTAAATCCAATTCAAACCGATATGATGTATTGCTTTCCTGTTAAAATATTGGCGTTTTATTATTCATCAGTGTTTATTCATTACTCAACTATGGTATAATCTGAAGTTCAATTCTCAATACAGAATGTTCAATATCTCGTTAATATGTAACACCAATACAGGCACTAGCTCCCACTGGCACAAGGAGGTCTATTAGAATCACGTCTCTCGGATATCTGTTGCGATGTTTTCAAAGCACCTGTAGTAAGGAATTATTAGGCCTTCGAAGTGAAACAGCTGGAATTAATTTATGGCCGGCTAAATCACATTATAATTGTTGACTGTTTAATGAATGATTACATAGCATAATAGTACACAATACCCCCGTAGCAGCACACCTGCGTACTCAGCGAATTTCCAATGCGTATATATGTATCTTAATGCCACATAAAGCCACATACCAAGTGTCATCAATATATATTCATAAATAAACTATTTATGACATTTTAATTTTTCTCCATAAGAATAACATGGCGGCTGAGTATGCAGGTTTGCAAGCCACATACCAAGTTTCATTAGTATATGTTGATAATTAAGAGAGATAAAATTTTTCTTATTCTCCATAAGAATAACATGGGGGCTGAGTTCGCAGGTTTGCTGCTACGGGAACCATCGGCAAAAAATAGGGTTTTGTGCAAATTTCAATAGACAACAACAATATAAAGCATTATACCAAGTTTCGTCAGGATAAGTTGTTAAATAAGCGAGATATACAATTTGTCTTATTCTCAGTGTTGTCGTGTTCGTTTATTCTCATGTGTTGTCGTAATTGTCGTGTTCGTGTTCGTGTTCGTGTTCGTGTTCGTGTTCGTGTTCGTGCTCGTGCTCGTGCTCGTGCTCGTGCTCGTGCTCGTGCTCGTGCTCGGGCTCGCGTTCGCGTTCGCGTTCGCGTTCGCGTTCGCGTTCGCGTTCGCGTTCGCGTTCGCGTTCGTGTTCGTCTCCGTGTTCGTGTTCGTGTTCGTGTTCGTGTTCGTGTTCGTCTTCGTGTTCGTGTTCGTGTTCGTGTTCGTGTGTGTGCGCGCGTGTCAAATAGTGCGTGTGTGAAATAGTCAAATATTAGTTTTTACCATTGGATTCAGATTAAAAAAACACACAATTCCTCTACGTCAATTGGTTACCGAGATATTGGAAGTGCTAAACACAGTACGTTGTCTAACGTTATTCTTATGGAGGAAAAGAAAAATTGTAGATCTCGCTTATTTATGAACGTATATTGACGGAACTTGGTATACGGCTTCATCTGGCTGTGGTCTATTGATATTTGCTAAAAAAGTTATTGCCAAAGGCTCCCGTAGCAGCAAACCTGTGTACTCACCCCCCATGTTATTCTTATGGATAATAATTAAATGCTATGTCTCCCTTAATTATGAACATAAATGAATAAAAACTGGTATATGACTTCATCTAGTTGAGCTATTAGCATAAATACCCATTTTTTGTGATCCTTGTTGCAGCAAACATGCTTACTCAGCCCCAATGTTATTCTTATGGTGAATAATTAAAATTTTATATATCGCTTATGTGTGAACATATTTTTACGAAACTTGGTAAGTGGCTTTAAGTATTAAGACATTTATATCTCCATTGGAAATTCTCTGAGTATGCAGGTTTGCTGGACGTGGGTATTTTTCTAAATACCGGATTTTGATCAAAAACTGTATGATTATTTTTGACTACATGAAAGAGAAACCAACCGAACAAGCGGAGATGTCAGGCCCAGATATTGTAGTTACTATATATGGTCATACGATCGATAATAATAATAATATTCGTGTAAATTTACTTCGAAACTGTGGTTTTGAACATATTAATTTTTTGTGCTGTAAATTAATTTTAAAAGTATCTCGAATTCAAAGGACATATAGAAAATAAAAAATAAAAACTTAACTATTCATTCTAAGATTTATGGTTGAGGTAATTTATTCATTTCAAATAAAATTACACCTTGAAATAAAATAAGTAAGCAAATTCAAACTTCGTTGAAAGCTTGTACTTCCCTCGATTAAAAAGTACATTTAACCAGATCGGATGCAAAACATGGACTGTTTGCGTCAATCTGAATGTCTCGGAGTAAGACGGTGCCATTTTTGAGGGGAAGACGTTGCAGAGCTCCCCTGGGGACCCTCGCACCGCACAGATGTGGATGTTCAGATGCTGTCATATTTATGACCTGCCGTCCGCACCCTCCAGTATTCATGACAGCATTATCCGTGAACATGTCATTTGATATACTTCCCCACTGTGGAAAAATCACAATGCCCTTTCTTCCAAACTCCAGAGAATCTCGATGCATAAAAGATAATCTTACAGCGTCTTATGGGTATAAGGCCGTAATTCTATAGTATTATGTTTTAAACCGGTAATATATAAGATGAGGATAAACAGAATGATCTGAAAATGTAGAGATACTATGTTTCCAAGGAACCCAAGTCTAAGCATCAGGTTCGGAGCGACTCGTGTTTGTTTTTACAATTAAAATTTTACCATCGCAGTCACATATTTTGTAACCCTCGTCTATCCAAAGAAAAAAATCGAGTGTAAAAATAACAGTGATAAATAAATCGGCCAAACGTTTAAACAATAGCTTAATTCAATAAATGAGTAACCGATTTAGTAACATAATCACAACTAGCAACATGTGTTTAGGTAGAGGTCGAAGGCTGGGATGTCCCTGGGCGTTTAGGTGCCCGGTGAAACATAGTTGTGATGTCCTCACATTACCAATTCCTGCCCCACATTAAGAGTCTTCATCCCCGGAAGTTGCTAGACGCCATCTTGGGGTTTGGTCCATAAGGCCAATGTTAACTTTGTGCCTCCATTACTCCTCACCCGATCGTCATACAATTCATTTTGGCGTCTAATTAAAGGTTTCGTCGTCCTCTAGGGAAATAAAATGTCGAAATCCTTAATTTGGGTATCATAGTTTCATAATAAATAGTTTAATTTTGAACTGAAACACTGTACATGTTCTCATTAATTTGTAACAAAATCAAAATTCGATGATTAGGTGACGATCAGGTGATTCGTTGTTTGTGGCGATCAGGTGAGGAGTAACGGAGGCACAAAGTTAACGTTGGCCTTATGGAACAAAATACCAAGATGGCATCCGGCAACTTTTGGTGATGAAGACTCTTAACTAAGGGAAAATATATAATCGTATTTAGATTAATGGATTTTGAATGGAAAGGGATAATTAGTAGAGAAATACACATAAGTTTACTCTGTACTAGTTTCCACGATATGGTTGGTCATCTATGTCCTTATAAAATAATATGCGAAATTTCAGTTTGCATGAACTAAATAATAATAAGAATCAAAGTTCTATATATCGTTGTGTTCTAGAAAATATTTAGAGTCATTTGGACGAAGACGCTTAGTTAATCTATTAGGCCTACAAAATATTTCAAACACAGTACGTTGTCCAATGTTAATCTTATGGAGAATAAGAAACATGTTATTTCTAGCTTGTATATGAATAAAACTTAGGTAAAACTTAGATGTGTATTGGTAAAACTTAGGTATGTTGCTACATCTGGTGGTGATCCATTTATATGTACATGAAAATCCGTTTATAGTAGTGTTTGATGCAGCAAACCTGGGTACTCAGAAATAATGTTTTTCGTATAGGGAATAGATAAAATGTTATACCTCGTTCCTTTATGAATATGCTTTGTTAAAACTTGGTAAGAGGCTTCATGACGTAGTGAGGTACCGTATTTGAAATTCGCTGAGTATGCAGGCTTGCTGAAACGGGGGTATTTCTACTTTGAAGTGAGCATCACGATTGAGCCATGGCAGGAACATGCAGGAAACCGCGTCGTGTGAAAGGGCCGGAAGGGGAAGGTTGTTCTTGCTTCATGTCTAACCTTGAAGGCAAGCTGCTTTTTATGGTTTTATTGACATTGCCATAGTGTAAACGGATTTTCTGATGGAGTTGCATGTAAGGCTTGCGTTGACTTGTGCTATACTACACTTTGTACTGTTTATATCGAATTAGTTCATATTTACACAATAAATATATTTTTTAAAGTTAAATTACCAGAGTACCCTCGTAAACTCATTTTTTTAAAGGGTACTCTAGTAGTTGAATATAAAAAATAGCCCTTTGTGGTGAACTAAATCCCTTACGAGAAACTGCTCCATAAACCCTAGTCTTAAGCTTATGAATAAAGTGAAATAAGTTGGTCTTGCTACGTATTATTAATTTATGTTTTGAGTGTAACAATTCTGAAAGAGATAAAACAACGTTGTATTAGTATAGCTACGACTCGCTTCGCTCGCTCCCAGCCCCCTGTGGGGGGCTTCGTCCACAGGTCACTATCGGGTGGGTAGTACCCGTGGGTGACCCGGGTACCTAGCTCAAGTGAAAGTGGTGTCATATTATGTGGCCCAGAACCGACATTATACTACTACTTATACAACAAAATAGACAAATCAGCAATTATTTAAATATGAGGGGGGTAACAATTGAAATAGTAGAGTTTGGGAATGTTTAAGGATATTTGAGTGTTCAAGGCACATGCATGCTATGTCTCATATAACCAAACAAATAATCTGCAACCCTCTCCCCTCCTAGACCTCCCCTACCACCCCAATTCCACAACCCCTAGATCCCTAGACCATTGTGGGAGGCTTCGCCCCTAGATCAATGGGTTTAAATCATAAAATCTGTTCATGTGATAAAAAATGAAAAACCACCACAAAACCTTGAAAAAATGTTGAAATTTGAAAAATCTAGCGCTATCTAAGGGTGAAGGAGACGAGATTCGACAAAAAGTCAAATGTCAAATTTTTAGATCGTCTAAAATCCTTGGCGAGGTATTCCGTTTATCGATAGGACCAACCGTTCGTCCGCTAGAGCTAAAATAAATACCCCCGTCGCAGCAAACCTGCGTACTCAGTGAATTTCCAATGCATAATACATGTCTTAATACCATATAAAGCCGCATACCAAGTTCCATAAAAATATATTCACAAATAAGCGATATATAACATTTTATTTATTCTCCATAAGAATATCATGGGGGATGAGTACCGGTACGCAGGTTTGTTGCAACAAGGAACACAAAAATGGGTTTTTATGCAATTTTGAACATAACTCAACAAGGTGAAGCCACTTACCAAATTTTATTAATTTATGTTCATAGTTAAGGGAGACATTACATTTTAGCGAATTTCCCCTATAGGGAAGAAGCTATTACCGTAGGTGGCATGGTAAGACTTAAGCCCGAGACCATGATAACTTTTCGTTTTGAGGTCCCCAGATGCCAAAAACACTATTCGTTCAAATTTATATATATGTATATATATATATATATATATATGTGTGTGTGTGTCCGTTACCGCGATAACTTTTGAAAGAAGCGCCCGATTTTGATGAAATTTGGCACAAATGTGGATAGTAGCATTTATGACTTTAAGTTTGAAAACCAGATCGATCGGTCTATGGGAAGGGGGTTTTATGGGGGTTTAAAATTTTCCAAAAATCAGTTTTTTTAACTTTTTACCCTAAATTTTTAAAAACACTAGATTTTGGTTATATCCATTTTATAGAGGTTAAAACAACAAATAATTTAGTATTTTGAATCATTAACCTAGGTTAAGTGGTTGCGGAGAAAATCCAAAAAACGTGTCCCATGTTAATCTTATGGGAAAAAGGTTTTTAGATTTTTCTCAGATAGTTTTACTAAAAACTTCACATTTCTGTTTATTAATGTGTTTAGCTCAACGAAACAAACATTTTGGTGTTTTAATCGTTGTTCTACGTCCAACCGTTGCAGAGATATTCAAAGTGCTAAACACAGTACGTTGTCCAATGTTATCCTTATGGAGAATAAATAAAATTCTATATCTCGATTATTTTTGAATGTATATTATTTAAACTTGGTATGTGGCTTCAACTAGTTGTGGTATATTGATATTAGCACAAAAAACAAGTTTTTTGTTGATAGTCCCCGTAGCAGCAAACCTGCATACTCGGCCCCATGTTATTCATATGGAGAATAAGTAAAGTTGCATATCTCCCTTAATTATGAACCTAAATTAATAAAACTTGGTATATCGCTTCACCTGGTTCAGTTATATTGATAACTGCAAAAAAATTACTTATCTTCCTCGTTGCAGCAAACCTGCGTCCTCAACCCTAATGTTATTCTTATGGAGAATAAATGAAATGCTATGTATCACTTATTTATGGATGTATTTTTGTGAAACTTGGTAAGTAGCTCTATGGAGTAGTGAGTCACATATATATGCATTGGAAATTCGCTGAGTACGCAGGTTTGCTGCGACGGGGGTATTACTTATTCTCTATAAGAATAACATGGGGGCTGAGTATGCAGGTTTGCTGCTACCGGAATCATCGGGTAAAAATTGATTTTGTTGTACAAATAACAATAGACCACAACTAGAAGAAGCCTAATATTAAGTTTCGTTAGTATGCATTAATAAATAAGCGATATATAAAGTAGTCTTATTCTCCATAAGAATAACATTGGACAACGTACTGTGTTTAGCACTTTCAATATCTCTGTAACCAACTGACATAGAGAAATGATCAAAAAACCAAATTGTGTGTTTTTTAAAGCTGGATCAAATGCTGGAAACTAAAATGTTACTTTTTAAGATACTACATGTAAAAACTCATTTTAGGGGTACAAAACCCCTCCAAAATACCACTTTGGATGAGTCGATATGTCTGATTTTCGAACTTAAAGCCATAAATGTTGCTTTACACGTTTGTACCAAATTTCATCAAAATCGGACCTTTTTTACGAGAGTTATCGCACCCACGGACACACACACACACACACACACACACACACACACACACACACACACACACACACACACACACACACACACACACACACACACACACACACACACACACACACACACACACACACACACACACATATATATACAGTTATATATATAGTATATATATATATATATATACAGTTTCGAAAACGAATTGTGTTTTTAGGGTCTGGGGACCTCCAAACGAAAAGTTATCATGGTCCCGGGCCTAGGTCTTACCATGCCGACTACGGTAATAGCTTCTTCCCTATAGTGTAAATTCGCTAAAATAATTTGGTTTTCTAGCTTTGCCTGGGTGGTGATACTATTTTGTGTTTTGCTGGGCTGTGGTAAATGAAATTAGAAGAGGTGATAATTCTAGCCATAGTATTAAGCCTAAATTGAAATTGATGTAAATAATGAAATAACATGTATGGCTAAAGTTGTATGTAATAAGTTTAATAACTACTTTATTGATTCTGTTGAAAATGATGCTTGTGAATATTTGCTTATGTGTTATGAGAATTTTGAAAATAATATAATATCTGATATTTCTGAGATATATTACGATGATGTTCTGAATATAATAAATAGTCTAAATAATAAAAAGACCTCTGGCTGGGATGAAATTTCACCATATTTGTTGAAAAAATGTAAGTTTGAATTAGCTTCTCCCCTATTACATCTTATTAATAATGTACTTAAGGAAAGAATTTTTCCAGAAGCTTTAAAACTATCTTTGATAAAGCCACTGTATAAGAAGGGTACAAAAACCGATGTTCAGAATTATAGAATTATATCTTACATCTGTTTTCAATAAATTGATTGAAAAAATTATTTTAAAACATTTAACTAGTTTCTATAATTCTCTTGACTTAATGAAAGACTTTCAACATGGTTTTAGAAAAGGGCGTAGCACTACATCTGCGGCTGCAGAATTTGTTCATACAGCTCTGGAATGTATAAATAATAGTAACAAAGTATCAGGAACATTCTTAGATTTATCAAAAGCTTTCGATAGGGTTAATCACCAAATTCTGTTAAATAAGTTGTCAAATGTTGGAGTTAATGGAAGTTTATTGCTGTTAACAGAATCATATCTTAAAAATAGGATGCAATGTACTGAGATTATGTATGATGATGGATACCTACTAGAAAAGAGAAGATCAGATGTTAGGGTAGTAAAATTTGGTGTGCCACAAGGTTCAATTTTAGGGCCATTTCTATTTATATGTTATGTTAACGATTTTAAGATTTCACTGGACAATAGTTGTTTCCTTAGTATGTATGCAGACGATACATCTGGTCTTTGCTGGGCGAAAGACTATCCCGCTTTGAAAGATAAAGTTCTCACGATCATCAATGAGTCCAAACTTTATTTTCAAGAAAATGATTTGTTGCTTCATATAGATAAAACCCAACTAGTGTTTTTTAGCCCAAGTGGTGTAAATGAGGAGTTTGTTGTAAATAGCAATGATTTTAGTGTTAAATCTGTAGCATCTTGCAAATTTCTTGGTATTAATATTGACACCACATTTTCTTGGGAAGTACATATTGACTATGTTTGTAAACAAATATCACCTAGCCTATTTTTATTACGAAGAATTAACTCCTATCTTCATCCTGATATGTTAATGAAAGTTTACTATGGCCTAGTGTACCCTTATCTTTCTTATGGCCTACTGTTTTGGGGAAGTGCAGCCAAAACACACATGGACAGAGTTTTTATCCTCCGGAAAAAATCCTTAAGATTACTAGCTAAGGTGAATCCTGGAACATCATGTAAAAATATATTTATTGAATTTAATGTTTTAACAGTTTATGCTTTGTATATATTTTCAAGTTATAATGCTATTTAAACTGGATAATAAATATATTTGTAAAAACAGTGATGTCCATGCTCATAAGACAAGAAGAAAATTTTATTTTTATAGAGTCAATAGAAAATTCAAAACAACAGAAAATAGTCCTTATGTTAAAGGTAGAATATTTTTTAATTCACTTCCTCAACACATAAGAATCTTAGATGGAAATAAGTTTAGGACAGAACTCAAGAGATATTTAATCATGAAGTGTCCTTATGATTTACAATTGTAGAAATATAAATCGCGTGTACTTGATAAATTTTATATGCAGGTATTTCATGTAAATATATTGTGTTGATATTTAGGCCTAATTTGAATTTTACTGTGACTGAAAAATATAAATATGCACTGTGAAATAGATTAAGAACCTTTGACAATGTTTATGCATGTAATTACATGTTTCGAACAATGAAGAAATTTGAATTTGAATTTGTTGTGTAATGTATTAGATATTTTTCTCACCTGAAGACTGGATCAGATAGCAGTCCCCGAGATGTTGAGACACTTGTTTTTATTAATCAGTGTGATGAAAAAGACCGCACTTACTTAAATAACATAAACTCACCATCACCAACAATTAATGTTAAACGAAGAATATGATTTACAAACGAGTTTGCACGCAGCACGCTGACGGACGTGAGGGAAGTGAATTTCCACATAATAACTTTTAAAACTCAAAATCAGTGTAAAAACATACATTTATTCCAATTTTTATTACAATCTGAAAACAGTGATTTTTTGGCTGTTCTGATGCTCCTGGTTTCATTTACCTGCAAAGCTGGGAATACAATTTTGCGCATTATAATGTTAGGAGAAGATCCAGACAGGCTTGAAAGTAGGCGTGAGGTTGCTGGGGATGATAAAAGTACTCTAACAAAGGAATAACAGACTTTTCTAGTGTAAAACCCCCATAAGACAACGTACTGTGTTTAGTCGAAACACATTTTCTTTAATAACTCGGTAAATACGCTAGAATGACGAGAAAGAGCTTAAAACTTTCGCCTCACTAATTCCCATATTTTTACATGCATTAATTTTACATACGGGGCTTTTCTGACCCTTTTTGGGCCCAAATACTCGAAATTTGAAAGATTAATAAAAAGGGTTTAGAGTTTTCCGATTGTTTTGCCCAACGAACTTGCCCAACTGATTACAGAAAGGAACGTCCTTACCAGATTTGAAGTAAATCGGACAAAAAACGCTACCGCTTGAGTGCAAGCACATATAATTTTGAACGACCCTCCAAAACGTGTTCAGGGGGTCACGTTAGGAACTTCTATGGTGGTCCCGGGCTTAAGTTTCACCGTGCGGGTCATGCTAATAGTTCACTTTCCAAAGGAAATTAAAGGAAATTCACTAATTATTATAGATACAATACAGGGAAACATTTAATTGAACCCAAATTGAAAAGAATTAAAGTACAGAGAATTGTTAAATCTGTAAATTCCGGGAAATTAGAATGAATGGAGCGATAAAATAGAGATAATACCAGCTCAGGCGCCAGGGTGGCAGGGGGAAGGTGTTCCAGGAAATAGAATGAATGAGGCGATAAGATAGCGGTAGCGCCGGCCCAGGCGCCAGGGTGGTAGGGGGAAGGTCGGCCACAAGGTCACCGCGCTCCCCCTCCCCCTCCACCAGCAGTGCTGTGGTTTGCAGTCCGCCACGCGCCGGCGCACAGTCTGTATACCCGTCTACTGCTTACGGCTCCCAGTGCCGCACGCCGCCGTTCTTTACACATAACAAGTAAACGAAAGACCGGCAACTATAATATATAGTGAACACTCCCAAATCGGCGTTATATCGAACAGTTCGGTTCGACCAATATCCAAATGATTCTGCCCGCTACAGAGGAGAACAAATCTTATGAAATAGTCTTGCAAAACGTCAATCTTCAATAATCATTTTGCGTGGTTTTAGAAAATAAATGATCGGTCGCTGTTTGGCCACAGTTTAATGTAAACTGGTCCAAATTCTATTTAAGACCTAAATTCTACAACTATTCCAAGGCTTTGATTATTTTAAGGGTTTAACCTATAAACTCCGGTCCTGTGCCTGTTGCTGAGTACGACTTGGCATGGAGACGTAGTATGTTAAATGTTAAGCCTCATTGTATTACCTAAGTGCTCGAAAAAAATGAATACTTATAAGGCGTCTTTTGAACCTTATAAGGAATACGACCACCGTTAACAACCTGAAATACTATGACTTTGGGTTTATACAATCCTTCTGCAGCAAATATGACATGATTTATAAGAGATTTTACCCTCGACAAAGCGCAATATAGAAAATATACCCGAAATACACAAATAAATCTACAAAAGCTCAAAGACTTTAATTTTTTTGGGTGTATAAGATATTTAATCTGGGCGTGTGAGTGTTGCTTGGTACTAATTGTAATGTAGGAATACGGTGTGATAAATATTAGGCCTCTAAGTTCTATATTAGAGCGAAAAACCATTAAAAACCACAAAAAATCTTAGAAAAAAGCTTAAATTTAAAGAATCTAGCGCTACCTAAGGGTGAAGGGGGTGAGATACGGCAAAATGTCAAAGAACTAAAGTTGTAGTTCGTCTAAAATCCGTGGCACATAGTGGTCTTCGTTTTTCGATAGGACAACCCGTTTGGCCGCTAGAGCTCAAATAAGAAATACTAAATTTTGATTTTGTATTCCCAAATTTTCTTTTTGAGATAGGCCAAACAAAAAATAGTAGGATTTGGGAAGAAAAGGAGCAACGCACACGCAAGCCATATATCACGATCCTAGTTAAAGTATAAATGGTGATAAGTTCATTCTAATTAATAACAATTGTTCCGGAACCGGCATTTCCTTATTACTTATACTTAGAAAACGGCCAAATCTATAAAATTTAAGAGTTTTTTTATTTTCCGACAGGTTTAAGTAATAAAAACTGGTCATATTTCTGCTGTTATTTACTAAGTGTGATGTAGACATACTGCGTGCCCAATATTAGGCCTTCGTCAAGTATATTAACGTGATAGGAAATAAAAAAACGCCACAAAATCTCAAAATTTGAAAAAATCTAGAGCTATCTAAGGGTGAAGGAGACGAGATACGACAAAAAGTCATAGGACCAAAGTTGTAGATCTTGCAAAATCCGTGGCACGTGGTGGTGTCCGTTGTTTGATAGGACCATCCGTTCGCGCGCTAGAGCTCAAAAACTGGAATTTTAAAATAAGCCTTTTTTGGGGGTTTTAAATATTTTTTTAGGGGGGTTAAAATAAAATATTGTTGGTTTTGGTGATTTTCCTGGGGGTTACAAGCTATAAGCTACCTGCATGCAAAATTTCAGGTTTCTAGCTCATCTAGAAGTGGTCTAGAATTCGTATACCTCAGTCAGTCAGTCAGTCAGTCAGTCAGTGAGTTACACATGCGGCTGTATATATGTTAGACTCGCTTCGCTCGCTGGGGGCTCCGCCCCCAGACCCCTGTGGGGGGCTTCGCCCCCAGGTCCCTGTCACATGGTTTAATTACGATAATAATCCGAGGTCCTATGTATACTCAAAATATAAAGTAGACTTATTGAGTGAACAAATTTAGGCCTAGCAGTACAATATTAGAGTACATAACAATTTAAAAATCGCTCCGCCTCCGCCCCTAGGCCCCTGTGGGGGGCTTTTCCCCCAGGTCGCTGTTTGGCCACAGTTTAATGTAAATTGGTCCAAATTCTATTTAAGACCTAAATTCTACAACTATTCCAAGGCTTTGATTATTGTTAAGGGTTTGACCTATAAAATCTGTCTATATGCCTGTTGATGAATACTACTTGGTATGGAGTATGTTAAATTTTAAGCCTCCATTTCTTACCTAAGTGCTTGAAAAAAATTATACCCTTAACCGATGTAAAGTGTAGCCTTTAAAGGCGTATTTTAAACCTTATAAGGGATACGACCACCGTTAACAACCTGAAAAACTATGACTTTGGGTAACTTCAAGCCTTCTGCAACAAATATGACATGATTTATAAGGGATTTTACCCTCGACAGAGCGCAACATAAAAAATGTACCCGAAAAACACGAAAAGTCTACAAGAGCTCTAAAACTTAGATTTTTGTGGTTTTTTTAGATACTTAATCCTGGCGTGGGAGTATTGCTTAGTACTAAGTGTAATGTAGGAATACTGTGTGATAAGTATTAGGCCTATAAGTTCTATATTAGAGCGACAAACCATTAAAAACCACGAACAAATCTATGGAAAAAGTTTAAATTTTAAAAAATCTAGCGCTATCTAAGGGTGAAGGGGGTGAGATACGGCAAAAAGTCATAGGACTAAAGTTGTAGTTCGTCTAAAATCCGTGGCACGTGGTGGTCTTTATTTTTCGATAGGACAACCCGTTCAGCCGCTAGAGCTCAAATAAAAAAATACTACATTTTGATTTTTGTATTCACAATTATTTATTTTGTTGAGATAGTTCAAACTAATAATATTAGGATTTGCGAAGAAAAGATGCAAGGCACATGCATGCCAAATATCACTTTTCTAGTTCAAGTATTATTGGTGTCACGTGTCTGTCCAATAATATAAATTGGCACAGAACCCCCAATACGCCACTACTTATACTAAGAAAACGGTCATATCTAAAGATTTTTAGAGTTTTTTCATTTTTCGACAGGTTTAATTAATAAAAACTGGTCATATTTCTGCTGATATTTACTAAATGTGATGTAGACATACTGCGTGCCCAATATTAGGCCTCCATAAAGTATATTAACGTGATAGGAAATAAAAAACCGCCACAAAATCTCAAAATTTGAAAAAATCTAGAGCTATCTAAGGGTGAAGGAGACGAGATACGACAAAAAGTCATAGGAACAAACTTGTAGATCTTGCAAAATCCGTGACACGTGGTGGTGTCCGTTTTTTGATAGGACAATCCGTTTAACCGCTAGAGCTCAAAAACTGTAATTTTAAAATAAGCTTTTTTGGGGGGGTTTTAAATATTTTTTACGGGGGGTTAAAATACAAAATTGTCAGTTTTGGCAATTTTACTGGGGGTTACAAGCTATAAGCTACCTGCATGCAAAATTTCAGGTTTCTAGCTCATATAGAAGTGGTCTAGAATTCGTATACCTCAGTCAGTCAGTCAGTCAGTCAGTCAGTGAGTTACACATGCGGCTGTATATATTATAGACTCGCTTCGCTCGCTGGGGGCTCCGCCCCCAGACCCCTGTGGGGGGCTTTGCCCCCAGGTCGCTGTTTGGCCTCATATTGAAGTGGTGTAGTTTCAAATGGCCCAGAAGCCCAATAAGACCACTAATTATACTAAGAAAACAGACAAATCAACAGATATTTAAGTATAAGACCATCCTTTTGGCTGCTAGAACTGTTTAAACAACACTACAATCTGATTGTTTATAACCGTCATTATGAATTTTTTTGAGGTAGTTAAAACCATAAAAATAATGCTTGGGAATTTTCTGTGAGGTTACATGGTGCAAAGCACATGTATGCCAAATCTCCCGTCTCTAGCTCAAGTATTATTGGTGCCACGTGCATTTCCAATAATATAAATTGGTACAGAACCCCCAATACATTACTACTTATTCCAAGAAAACGGTCATATCTTAAGATATTTAGAGTTTTTCATTTTTCGACAAGTTTAATTCATTAAAACTGGTCATATGACTGCTGCTATTTACTAAGTGTGATGTAGACATACTGCGTGCCCAATATTAGGCCTCCATCAAGTATACTAACGTGATAGGAAATAAAAAACTGCCACAAAATTTAGAAAATATGCCGAAATTAGAGAAATCTAGCGCTACCTAAGGGTGAAGGAGACGAGATACGACAAAATGTCATAGGGCCAAATTTGTAGATCGTCTCAAATCCGTTATTCGTGGTGGTCTCTGTTTCTCGATAGGACCAACCGTTCGGCCGCTACAGCCACAAAAAATGCACTATTTTGGAGATGTTCAAAAATTCCTCCATTTTGATTTTTTTTGAGGAGGTTAAAATAAAAAATTATACCTTTTTGAAATTTTTCTGGGGGTTTCAATGGACAAGCTACATGTAGGCCTAATTCCATATTTCTAGCTTATCTAGAATTACCTGAGTAAGTCGATAATGCAGTTTGTCATTTATGGAATAATTAGGGTTTCTAATTTTTTTGGGATGTTTAATTATTAAAACATGTTAGTTTATCGAGTGTTTCGTGAAGGGTAATGTGTCAACATATTGAGTGCCAAATATCAAGCCTTAAAATACTAAATTAAAGTGATAAGAAATTAAAAACCACGAAAATAAACGTCGAAATTGACTAAAATTTGAAATATCTAGCGCTACCTAAGGGTGAAGGGAGCGAGATACGACAAAAAGTCATATGAACAAAGTTGTAGATCTTGCAAAATCCGTGGCACGTGGTGGTGTCCGTTTTTCGATAGGTCAATCCGTTCGGCCGCTAGAGCTCAAAAACTGTAATTTTAAAATAGCTTTTTTTGGGGGGGTTTAAATATTTTTTTAGGGGGGTTAAAATAAAAAATTGTCAGTTTCGGCAATTTTTCTGGTGATTACAAGCTATAAGCTACCTGCATACAAAATTTCAGGTTTCTAGCTAGTCTAGAAGTGGTCTAGAATTCGTATACCTCAGTGAGTGAGTGAGTGAGTGAGTGAGTTACACATGCGGCTGTATATATTATAGACTCGCTTCGCTCGCTGGGGGCTCCGCCCCCAGACCCCTGTGGGGAGCTTCCCCCCAAGTCCCTGTCGTAGTACCTATGACACATGGTTTAATTACGCTAATAATCCGAGGTCCTAAGTAAACTCAAAATGTAAAGTAGACTTATTGAGTGAACAAATTTAGGCCTAGCAGTACAAAATTAGAGTATACAACAATTTAAAAATCGCTCCGCCTCCCCCCTAGGCCCCTGTGGGGGGCTTCGCCCCCAGGTCGCTGTTTGTCCACAGTTTAATGTAAATTGGTCCAAATTCTATTTAAGACCTAAATTCTACAACTGTTCCAAGGCTTTGATTATTTTCAAGGGTTTAACCTATAAAATCTGGCAATATGCCTGTTGATGAATACTATTATAGAATACTATTATAGAATTGATGAATACTATACTATAGACGTAGTATGTTAAATTTTAAGCCTCCATGTATTACCTAAGTGCTTGAAAAAAATTATACCCTTAACTGATGTATAAAGTAGCCTTTAAAAGGCATATTTTGAACCTTATAAGAGATACGACCACCGTTAACAACCTGAAATACTATGACTTTGGGTAACTACAAGCCTTCTGCAACAAATATGACATGATTTATAAGAGATTTTACCCTCGACAGAGCGCAACATGAAAATGTACCCAAAAAAAAACGAAAAGTCTACAAGAGCCCTAAAACTTTGATTTTTTGGGTGTTTAAGATACTTAATCTGGGTGTGGGAGTATTGCTTAGTACTAATTATAATGTAGAAATACTGTGTGATAAGTATTAGGCCTCTAATTTCTATATTAGAGCGACAAACCATTAAAAACCACGAACAAATCTATGAAAAAAGTTTAAATTTAAAAAATCTAGCACTATCTAAGGGTGAAGGGGGTGAGATACGGCGAAATGTCATAGGACTAAAGTTGTAGTTTGTCTAAAATCCGTGGCACGTGGTGGTCTTCGTTTTTCGATAGGACAACCCGTTCTGCCGCTAAAGCTCAAATAAAAAAAATACTACGTTTTGATATTTTTATTCACAATTATTTATTTGTTTGAGTTAGTTCAAACTAAAAATAGGAGGATTTGGGAAGAAAAGGTGCAAGGCACATGCATACCAAATCTCACGTCTCTAGCTCAAGTATTATTGGTGTCACGTGTATGTCCAATAATGTAAATTGGCACAGAATCCCCAATACACCACTACTTATACTAAGAAAACGGTCATATCGAAAGATATTTAGAGTTTTTCATTTTTCGACAGGTTTAATTAATAAAAAGTCGTCATATTTCTGCTGCTATTTATTAAGTGTGATGTATACATACTGCGTGCCCAATATTAGGCCTCCATCAAGTATATTAACGTGATAGGAAATAAAAAACCGCCACAAAATCTCAAAATTTGAAAAAATCTAGAGCTATCTAAGGGTGAAGGAGACGAGATACGACAAAAAGTCATAGGAACAAACTTGTAGATCTTGCAAAATCCGTGGCACGTGGTGGTGTCCGTTTTTTGATAGGACCATCCGTTCGCGCGCTAGAGCTCAAAAACTGGAATTTTAAAATAAGCCTTTTTTGGGGGTTTTAAATATTTTTTTAGGGGGGTTAAAATAAAATATTGTTGGTTTTGGTGATTTTCCTGGGGGTTACAAGCTATAAGCTACCTGCATGCAAAATTTCAGGTTTCTAGCTCATCTAGAAGTGGTCTAGAATTCGTATACCTCAGTCAGTCAGTCAGTCAGTCAGTCAGTGAGTTACACATGCGGCTGTATATATGTTAGACTCGCTTCGCTCGCTGGGGGCTCCGCCCCCAGACCCCTGTGGGGGGCTTCGCCCCCAGGTCCCTGTCACATGGTTTAATTACGATAATAATCCGAGGTCCTATGTATACTCAAAATATAAAGTAGACTTATTGAGTGAACAAATTTAGGCCTAGCAGTACAATATTAGAGTACATAACAATTTAAAAATCGCTCCGCCTCCGCCCCTAGGCCCCTGTGGGGGGCTTTTCCCCCAGGTCGCTGTTTGGCCACAGTTTAATGTAAATTGGTCCAAATTCTATTTAAGACCTAAATTCTACAACTATTCCAAGGCTTTGATTATTGTTAAGGGTTTGACCTATAAAATCTGTCTATATGCCTGTTGATGAATACTACTTGGTATGGAGTATGTTAAATTTTAAGCCTCCATTTCTTACCTAAGTGCTTGAAAAAAATTATACCCTTAACCGATGTAAAGTGTAGCCTTTAAAGGCGTATTTTAAACCTTATAAGGGATACGACCACCGTTAACAACCTGAAAAACTATGACTTTGGGTAACTTCAAGCCTTCTGCAACAAATATGACATGATTTATAAGGGATTTTACCCTCGACAGAGCGCAACATAAAAAATGTACCCGAAAAACACGAAAAGTCTACAAGAGCTCTAAAACTTAGATTTTTGTGGTTTTTTTAGATACTTAATCCTGGCGTGGGAGTATTGCTTAGTACTAAGTGTAATGTAGGAATACTGTGTGATAAGTATTAGGCCTATAAGTTCTATATTAGAGCGACAAACCATTAAAAACCACGAACAAATCTATGGAAAAAGTTTAAATTTTAAAAAATCTAGCGCTATCTAAGGGTGAAGGGGGTGAGATACGGCAAAAAGTCATAGGACTAAAGTTGTAGTTCGTCTAAAATCCGTGGCACGTGGTGGTCTTTATTTTTCGATAGGACAACCCGTTCAGCCGCTAGAGCTCAAATAAAAAAATACTACATTTTGATTTTTGTATTCACAATTATTTATTTTGTTGAGATAGTTCAAACTAATAATATTAGGATTTGCGAAGAAAAGATGCAAGGCACATGCATGCCAAATATCACTTTTCTAGTTCAAGTATTATTGGTGTCACGTGTCTGTCCAATAATATAAATTGGCACAGAACCCCCAATACGCCACTACTTATACTAAGAAAACGGTCATATCTAAAGATTTTTAGAGTTTTTTCATTTTTCGACAGGTTTAATTAATAAAAACTGGTCATATTTCTGCTGATATTTACTAAATGTGATGTAGACATACTGCGTGCCCAATATTAGGCCTCCATAAAGTATATTAACGTGATAGGAAATAAAAAACCGCCACAAAATCTCAAAATTTGAAAAAATCTAGAGCTATCTAAGGGTGAAGGAGACGAGATACGACAAAAAGTCATAGGAACAAACTTGTAGATCTTGCAAAATCCGTGGCACGTGGTGGTGTCCGTTTTTTGATAGGACAATCCGTTTAACCGCTAGAGCTCAAAAACTGTAATTTTAAAATAAGCTTTTTTGGGGGGGTTTTAAATATTTTTTACGGGGGGTTAAAATACAAAATTGTCAGTTTTGGCAATTTTACTGGGGGTTACAAGCTATAAGCTACCTGCATGCAAAATTTCAGGTTTCTAGCTCATATAGAAGTGGTCTAGAATTCGTATACCTCAGTCAGTCAGTCAGTCAGTCAGTCAGTGAGTTACACATGCGGCTGTATATATTATAGACTCGCTTCGCTCGCTGGGGGCTCCGCCCCCAGACCCCTGTGGGGGGCTTTGCCCCCAGGTCGCTGTTTGGCCTCATATTGAAGTGGTGTAGTTTCAAATGGCCCAGAAGCCCAATAAGACCACTAATTATACTAAGAAAACAGACAAATCAACAGATATTTAAGTATAAGACCATCCTTTTGGCTGCTAGAACTGTTTAAACAACACTACAATCTGATTGTTTATAACCGTCATTATGAATTTTTTTGAGGTAGTTAAAACCATAAAAATAATGCTTGGGAATTTTCTGTGAGGTTACATGGTGCAAAGCACATGTATGCCAAATCTCCCGTCTCTAGCTCAAGTATTATTGGTGCCACGTGCATTTCCAATAATATAAATTGGTACAGAACCCCCAATACATTACTACTTATTCCAAGAAAACGGTCATATCTTAAGATATTTAGAGTTTTTCATTTTTCGACAAGTTTAATTCATTAAAACTGGTCATATGACTGCTGCTATTTACTAAGTGTGATGTAGACATACTGCGTGCCCAATATTAGGCCTCCATCAAGTATACTAACGTGATAGGAAATAAAAAACTGCCACAAAATTTAGAAAATATGCCGAAATTAGAGAAATCTAGCGCTACCTAAGGGTGAAGGAGACGAGATACGACAAAATGTCATAGGGCCAAATTTGTAGATCGTCTCAAATCCGTTATTCGTGGTGGTCTCTGTTTCTCGATAGGACCAACCGTTCGGCCGCTACAGCCACAAAAAATGCACTATTTTGGAGATGTTCAAAAATTCCTCCATTTTGATTTTTTTTGAGGAGGTTAAAATAAAAAATTATACCTTTTTGAAATTTTTCTGGGGGTTTCAATGGACAAGCTACATGTAGGCCTAATTCCATATTTCTAGCTTATCTAGAATTACCTGAGTAAGTCGATAATGCAGTTTGTCATTTATGGAATAATTAGGGTTTCTAATTTTTTTGGGATGTTTAATTATTAAAACATGTTAGTTTATCGAGTGTTTCGTGAAGGGTAATGTGTCAACATATTGAGTGCCAAATATCAAGCCTTAAAATACTAAATTAAAGTGATAAGAAATTAAAAACCACGAAAATAAACGTCGAAATTGACTAAAATTTGAAATATCTAGCGCTACCTAAGGGTGAAGGGAGCGAGATACGACAAAAAGTCATATGAACAAAGTTGTAGATCTTGCAAAATCCGTGGCACGTGGTGGTGTCCGTTTTTCGATAGGTCAATCCGTTCGGCCGCTAGAGCTCAAAAACTGTAATTTTAAAATAGCTTTTTTTGGGGGGGTTTAAATATTTTTTTAGGGGGGTTAAAATAAAAAATTGTCAGTTTCGGCAATTTTTCTGGTGATTACAAGCTATAAGCTACCTGCATACAAAATTTCAGGTTTCTAGCTAGTCTAGAAGTGGTCTAGAATTCGTATACCTCAGTGAGTGAGTGAGTGAGTGAGTGAGTTACACATGCGGCTGTATATATTATAGACTCGCTTCGCTCGCTGGGGGCTCCGCCCCCAGACCCCTGTGGGGAGCTTCCCCCCAAGTCCCTGTCGTAGTACCTATGACACATGGTTTAATTACGCTAATAATCCGAGGTCCTAAGTAAACTCAAAATGTAAAGTAGACTTATTGAGTGAACAAATTTAGGCCTAGCAGTACAAAATTAGAGTATACAACAATTTAAAAATCGCTCCGCCTCCCCCCTAGGCCCCTGTGGGGGGCTTCGCCCCCAGGTCGCTGTTTGTCCACAGTTTAATGTAAATTGGTCCAAATTCTATTTAAGACCTAAATTCTACAACTGTTCCAAGGCTTTGATTATTTTCAAGGGTTTAACCTATAAAATCTGGCAATATGCCTGTTGATGAATACTATTATAGAATACTATTATAGAATTGATGAATACTATACTATAGACGTAGTATGTTAAATTTTAAGCCTCCATGTATTACCTAAGTGCTTGAAAAAAATTATACCCTTAACTGATGTATAAAGTAGCCTTTAAAAGGCATATTTTGAACCTTATAAGAGATACGACCACCGTTAACAACCTGAAATACTATGACTTTGGGTAACTACAAGCCTTCTGCAACAAATATGACATGATTTATAAGAGATTTTACCCTCGACAGAGCGCAACATGAAAATGTACCCAAAAAAAAACGAAAAGTCTACAAGAGCCCTAAAACTTTGATTTTTTGGGTGTTTAAGATACTTAATCTGGGTGTGGGAGTATTGCTTAGTACTAATTATAATGTAGAAATACTGTGTGATAAGTATTAGGCCTCTAATTTCTATATTAGAGCGACAAACCATTAAAAACCACGAACAAATCTATGAAAAAAGTTTAAATTTAAAAAATCTAGCACTATCTAAGGGTGAAGGGGGTGAGATACGGCGAAATGTCATAGGACTAAAGTTGTAGTTTGTCTAAAATCCGTGGCACGTGGTGGTCTTCGTTTTTCGATAGGACAACCCGTTCTGCCGCTAAAGCTCAAATAAAAAAAATACTACGTTTTGATATTTTTATTCACAATTATTTATTTGTTTGAGTTAGTTCAAACTAAAAATAGGAGGATTTGGGAAGAAAAGGTGCAAGGCACATGCATACCAAATCTCACGTCTCTAGCTCAAGTATTATTGGTGTCACGTGTATGTCCAATAATGTAAATTGGCACAGAATCCCCAATACACCACTACTTATACTAAGAAAACGGTCATATCGAAAGATATTTAGAGTTTTTCATTTTTCGACAGGTTTAATTAATAAAAAGTCGTCATATTTCTGCTGCTATTTATTAAGTGTGATGTATACATACTGCGTGCCCAATATTAGGCCTCCATCAAGTATATTAACGTGATAGGAAATAAAAAACCGCCACAAAATCTCAAAATTTGAAAAAATCTAGAGCTATCTAAGGGTGAAGGAGACGAGATACGACAAAAAGTCATAGGAACAAACTTGTAGATCTTGCAAAATCCGTGGCACGTGGTCGTGTCCGTTTTTTGATAGGACCATCCGTTCGCGCGCTAGAGCTCAAAAACTGGAATTTTAAAATAAGCCTTTTTTGGGGGTTTTAAATATTTTTTTAGGGGGGTTAAAATAAAATATTGTTGGTTTTGGTGATTTTCCTGGGGGTTACAAGCTATAAGCTACCTGCATGCAAAATTTCAGGTTTCTAGCTCATCTAGAAGTGGTCTAGAATTCGTATACCTCAGTCAGTCAGTCAGTCAGTCAGTCAGTGAGTTACACATGCGGCTGTATATATGTTAGACTCGCTTCGCTCGCTGGGGGCTCCGCCCCCAGACCCCTGTGGGGGGCTTCGCCCCCAGGTCCCTGTCACATGGTTTAATTACGATAATAATCCGAGGTCCTATGTATACTCAAAATATAAAGTAGACTTATTGAGTGAACAAATTTAGGCCTAGCAGTACAATATTAGAGTACATAACAATTTAAAAATCGCTCCGCCTCCGCCCCTAGGCCCCTGTGGGGGGCTTTTCCCCCAGGTCGCTGTTTGGCCACAGTTTAATGTAAATTGGTCCAAATTCTATTTAAGACCTAAATTCTACAACTATTCCAAGGCTTTGATTATTGTTAAGGGTTTGACCTATAAAATCTGTCTATATGCCTGTTGATGAATACTACTTGGTATGGAGTATGTTAAATTTTAAGCCTCCATTTCTTACCTAAGTGCTTGAAAAAAATTATACCCTTAACCGATGTAAAGTGTAGCCTTTAAAGGCGTATTTTAAACCTTATAAGGGATACGACCACCGTTAACAACCTGAAAAACTATGACTTTGGGTAACTTCAAGCCTTCTGCAACAAATATGACATGATTTATAAGGGATTTTACCCTCGACAGAGCGCAACATAAAAAATGTACCCGAAAAACACGAAAAGTCTACAAGAGCTCTAAAACTTAGATTTTTGTGGTTTTTTTAGATACTTAATCCTGGCGTGGGAGTATTGCTTAGTACTAAGTGTAATGTAGGAATACTGTGTGATAAGTATTAGGCCTATAAGTTCTATATTAGAGCGACAAACCATTAAAAACCACGAACAAATCTATGGAAAAAGTTTAAATTTTAAAAAATCTAGCGCTATCTAAGGGTGAAGGGGGTGAGATACGGCAAAAAGTCATAGGACTAAAGTTGTAGTTCGTCTAAAATCCGTGGCACGTGGTGGTCTTTATTTTTCGATAGGACAACCCGTTCAGCCGCTAGAGCTCAAATAAAAAAATACTACATTTTGATTTTTGTATTCACAATTATTTATTTTGTTGAGATAGTTCAAACTAATAATATTAGGATTTGCGAAGAAAAGATGCAAGGCACATGCATGCCAAATATCACTTTTCTAGTTCAAGTATTATTGGTGTCACGTGTCTGTCCAATAATATAAATTGGCACAGAACCCCCAATACGCCACTACTTATACTAAGAAAACGGTCATATCTAAAGATTTTTAGAGTTTTTTCATTTTTCGACAGGTTTAATTAATAAAAACTGGTCATATTTCTGCTGATATTTACTAAATGTGATGTAGACATACTGCGTGCCCAATATTAGGCCTCCATAAAGTATATTAACGTGATAGGAAATAAAAAACCGCCACAAAATCTCAAAATTTGAAAAAATCTAGAGCTATCTAAGGGTGAAGGAGACGAGATACGACAAAAAGTCATAGGAACAAACTTGTAGATCTTGCAAAATCCGTGACACGTGGTGGTGTCCGTTTTTTGATAGGACAATCCGTTTAACCGCTAGAGCTCAAAAACTGTAATTTTAAAATAAGCTTTTTTGGGGGGGTTTTAAATATTTTTTACGGGGGGTTAAAATACAAAATTGTCAGTTTTGGCAATTTTACTGGGGGTTACAAGCTATAAGCTACCTGCATGCAAAATTTCAGGTTTCTAGCTCATATAGAAGTGGTCTAGAATTCGTATACCTCAGTCAGTCAGTCAGTCAGTCAGTCAGTGAGTTACACATGCGGCTGTATATATTATAGACTACCGTGTAATGTTATTCATCGATCATTTTAAAATAAATTAAAGCTAATGGTAGTTACAAGAAAGCAAAAGCCTTACGTTGTCGCGTTTTGGATTGTTACTCTCGGTTTACTAAAACCTATAAGTGGAATTTTGCGTAAGTTGCCCCACAAACCCCGGTCGCCCCACTCAGCAGGTGAACCGCTGAAACCGAACGCCGCTTTAAGACACAAGTTGGAATCCGAGGAAATTGAAAATGTGTCTGGAATATTGTCCGTGGTTAAATCCCCCTCCCCTAATCATCAGGGTGGTTAGGGTGGGGTTACCATGGAAACTGCATTCGTCCTTCACCTTGTTGCAATTGTGTCATTGTCTGTCCAAAATGAATGCGTTAACGCTGGCAGAAAGCTGATAACGTTTTCGTTTTCACCTCCCTTTACACGGAAACTTTTTAGTTTGATTTTTAAAGTAAACAAATTGTATGCAAGATAAATGATTTTGTTATGAAAGCCGTGTCAAAACAGTAATATCATTTTTATTCTAAAAAAACGAAAAAGTTATCATTTTCAAGTTTTACCATTATATATATATATATATATATATATATATATATATTGTAAGTAATTATTGTTCTACATTTATGTTAAATCCGGGGAAGAATTTTACATTTTATATTTAATATAAAATAAGTTCTATATTTTCCCATACTCTCATTTTTTATTACATCACTTTATTTTATAATATGAGAATTAGTTCCAAAACTTTGACAATAGATGTATTACTTTTATCGTATTTAATTAAAAAATTGCTAAACATTAAATAATCTGTTTTAATTATCAATTTACTCAACAAATATAAACATTCACATCTATTACAAAACAAATTGTTGATATAAAACTTTAAAAAAATAGAGATATTGCATATTGCATATTGCCACTCCCGCCTGTTCGGTGTATTCGAAATTAAGGAAGCTTCTGAGATAAGTCGTATATTTAATGCTAATAAACGGGCATAGCTCCACAAACAATAATAGTATCAAAATAGCATGAAAAAGAACCCCAGGAGAACCAACAGGTGGGAACTGGGAAAGTTGACATGAAATGCCTTTTTGTGGCAACAGTACTCAAGCAATAATATTTTATAAACATAACACGAAAAACTAAGTCCAAAGTTTTTTATTTTGTATAGCAATCCATAATTTACAAATAGTATCTATACAAATTTGTGTAAATAATGTAAGTTAAAACCTTCATTGGCTGAAGGTTCACAACTGTCAAAAAAATAGCATGAAATAATTAAATTTATATCAGTTTTATATTTGGAAATGCTTTGTTATCAAGCATATGACAATGATAAAAATATGTGTTCTTCTATCAAACTATTATTATTTATATTAACTCAATTGAATGTAGTTACGTAATATAAAATTAACCTAACTTGAATCGATAAAAAGAAAAGAAAAATTAAACACTGAGAGAAGAGGTAAACAACATCAGCTGCGAAGACAGGTTAGTGATCCCGTTGCCCTAGCAACTCCCGTGTACTACGTAGCATTCCACAATCCCAGCTTATCGTAACTAGTTGCGTCTCTTGTCTTTGTAATATTGCTTACTGCCTAGTACTCCACAATCCCAGCTTATCGTAACTAGTTGCGTCTCTTGTCTTTGTAATATTGCTTACTACCTAGTACTCCACAATCCCAGCTTATCGTAACTAGTTGCGTCTCTTGTCTTTGTAATATTGCTTACTACCTAGTACTCCACAATATCAGCTTATCGTAACTAGTTGCGTCTCTTGTCTTTGTAATATTGCTTACTACCTACCTAGTTCTCCACAATATCAGCTTTTAGTACCTAGTTGCGTCGCTTGCCTTGTAACCACTGCTTACTACGTAGCAGGGGTGCCCAGAAGGGGGAGATATGGTCTCAGAGCGCCATCAAAACAAAATTTTGGGGGTGATTTTTGAAACTGTAAATAAATGTGACAATTTATGAATCGCAATTGAAAATGCGTGTATGTACGGGAGGATGACAATAACAAATAATATTATTGGCAAAAATATTGTTAATGTACAGTACGCGCAAAATAACCTTTCCTTAGAGAGATGTCAGGTGTTCCTGTACTATTTGCAAATTTTGGTGAGGCAAAGAACAATTCACTGAAATCGAACGAGTCGACAAAGTGACTCAAATCAATACCTACTCATGATCTGAACATTAATAAACTTGTATTTGTTTATTTGCTCATCATTTATCGTATTTCACAACAAGAGTAGATGCATGAATAAAATGAAAACAATTAATTTGTTCCATATTTTAATACTTTTATTCCAGTGATTTGCATGAGTAGATTCATTTATATTAGTAAAAAAACACATTAGGATAGTTCAAAGAACGAGAAATTTGCCTCACCAGTGTACCAATTTGACAAGTTCACCGCTTGCTTTTTCGCCAAAAATAGTGAAGCAGTGTTACCTCCAGTTATCAATTAAACCTCCTTGCTCGCAACCTAACCACACTTTTTGAGTTCTATAAGTGGACTATTATTTTTGAAAACAATCATTTTGTAGTGAACACAACGGATTGATATAAATGTAGTCGCTTATGTTGCGTTTTTACCTTATTAAAAATTAGGCCTACTATTAAATTTTAATTTACCTAACGTAATGAACGAATGCAGGTCCTAAACACTTTTTTTATTCATAACCATACAGAAACGTAAATTTTTTATTTCCAGCTAATATAACAAATGGGGAGTAGTATTGTTCAACTACATTTTTTTTTGTTTTATAGGATTTATAATTTTTGTTGTATTTTGGCCCATAATAATATAACCTATTAACTTACCGATATAACTTATACCTAAGTGTGCTTGATAACCTGTTTATTTCCAAATAATTTATCTTAACTACTTACAATATTTATGATAATTAACTGTTTATGTAGGTTGTGAGCGTGGCGAACACACGTAGCAAATTGTGTAGTATAAACTAAATAAGTTATAAAATGACTGGCCTACAACATACTAAAAAAGGCAAATAAACTACGCCAAAATAAGTAGATATATGAATATTTAACTGTGGAAATTTTCCACATTGACTGTTTTTATAGTAGATTCATGGAAAACGGTTTAGTTAATTAGCCTAGGATTTTTTCATCAGTCTCTGATGAGTTCGTTATCATACCCCGTTGGTTGGTCACGCACCCCCTCCCCCTTCGTCATTATTGTAGGTATGTAGAATCAGTTCATTCGCTGTCACACCACAAGTAAGGGCAACTGCAAGGTTAAAGTTTATAACTTATAACGGGGGAGGGGGGTATAGCCACATTTGGGGGGGAATGGTGTCATGAGGTTTGGGGGATGGGCGCCCCTGCTACATAGTACTCAACAATATCAGCTTTTAGTACCTAGTTGCGTCTATTCTTGCCCTTGTAACTACTGCTTACTACGTAGTACTCCACAATATCAGCTTTTAGTACCTAGTTGTGTCTATTCTTGCCCTTGTAACTACTGCTTACTACGTAGTACTCCACAATATCAGCTTTTAGTACCTAGTTGTGTCTATTCTTGCCCTTGTAACTACTGCTTACTACGAAGTACTCCACAATATCAGCTTTTAGTACCTAGTTGTGTCTATTCTCGCCCTTGTAACTACTGCTTACTACGTAGTACTCCACAATATCAGCTTTTAGTACCTAGTTGTGTCTATTCTTGCCCTTGTAACTACTGCTTACTACGTAGTACTCCACAATATCAGCTTTTAGTACCTAGTTGTGTCTATTCTTGCCCTTGTAACTACTGCTTACTACGTAGTACTCTACAATATCAGCTTTTAGTACCTAGTTGTGTCTATTCTTCACCCTTGTAACTACTGCTTACTACGTATTACTCCACAATATCAGCTTTTAGTACCTAGTTGTGTCTATTCTTCACCCTTGTAACTACTGCTTACTACGTAGTACTCCACAATAGCAGCTTTTAGTACCTAGTTGTGTCTATTCTTGCCCTTGTAACTACTGCTTACTACGTAGTACTCCACAATAGCAGCTTTTAGTACCTAGTTGCATCTCTTTGTTCTTGTAACTACTGATTACTACGTAGTACTCCACAATAGCAGCTTTTAGTACCTAGTTGCATCTCTTTGTTCTTGTAACTACTGATTACTACGTAGTACTCCACAATAGCAGCTTTTAGTACCTAGTTGCATCTCTTTGTTCTTGTAACTACTGCTTACTACGTAGTACTCCACAATATCAGCTTTTAGCACCTAGTTACAAGAAATTTGCGACTTACACCTACCACACAAGTTATATGGTAGTTATGGTAGTTATATGGTAGGTATAAGGTAAATTATATTATTATGGGCCAAAATACAACAAAAATTATAAATCCTAAAAATTATAAACCCCTTGTAGTGCTTGTAACTAGTTCTTCCTACCGATGTTCATACGCATGCCACCAGGAACAACTCATATTTGTTTGTTCCAAGAATGGGTTAGAAAAAACTCTGAAGTCATATCCTTTTTCAGGTATCAGAATGTTTAACATCATACCAAACAATGTTAGAAGCCTACCTAGAGCTACTCTCGCAAATAAGGTAAAAGCTTGGATGATGAGGATCCTGTATATAGCATAAATGAATTTTACAGCTTGGACTTTTGAATCACTGAATGTTTTTTAGGCTTTTTTAAGGTATGTAAGTTTGTATGTTTGTATCTCTTTTTCTAGTTGCATCTCTTTGTTCTTGTAACTACTGATTACTACGTAGTACTCCACAATATCAGCTTTCAGTATCTAGTTCCATCTCTTGTGCTTGTAACTACTGATTACTACGCAGTACTCCACAATATCAGCTTTCAGTATCTAGTTCCATCTCTTGTGCTTGTAACTACTGATTACTACGTAGTACTCCACAATATCAGCTTTCAGTATCTAGTTCCATCTCTTGTGCTTGTAACTACTGATTACTACGTAGTACTCCACAATATCAGCTTTCAGTATCTAGTTCCATCTCTTGTGCTTGTAACTACTGATTACTACGTAGTACTCCACAATATCGCTTTCAGTATCTAGTTCCATCTCTTGTGCTTGTAACTACTGATTACTACGTAGTACTCCACAATATCAGCTTTGAGTATCTAGTTCCATCTCTTGTGCTTGAAACTACTGATTACTACGTAGTACTCCACAATATCGCTTTCAGTATCTAGTTCCATCTCTTGTGCTTGTAACTACTGATTACTACGTAGTACTCCACAATATCGCTTTCAGTATCTAGTTCCATCTCTTGTGCTTGTAACTACTGATTACTACGTAGTACTCCACAATATCAGCTTTCAGTATCTAGTTCCATCTCTTGTGCTTGTAACTACTGATTACTACGTAGTACTCCACAATATCGCTTTCAGTATCTAGTTCCATCTCTTGTGCTTGTAACTACTGATTACTACGTAGTACTCCACAATATCAGATTTCAGTATCTAGTTTCATCTCTTGTGCTTGTAACTACTGATTACTACGTAGTACTCCACAATATCAGCTTTCAGTATCTAGTTCCATCTCTTGTGCTTGTAACTACTGATTACTACGTAGTACTCCACAATATCGCTTTCAGTATCTAGTTCCATCTCTTGTGCTTGTAACTACTGATTACTACGTAGTACTCCACAATATCGGTTTTAGTATCTAGTTCCATCTCTTGTGCTTGTAACTACTAATTACTACGTAGTACTCCACAATATCAGCTTTCAGTATCTAGTTCCATCTCTTGTGCTTGTAACTACTGATTACTACGTAGTACTCCACAATATCAGCTTTCAGTATCTAGTTCCATCTCTTGTGCTTGTAACTACTGATTACTACGTAGTACTCCACAATATCAGCTTTCAGTATCTAGTTCCATCTCTTGTGCTTGTAACTACTGATTACTACCTAGTACTCCACAATATCAGCTTTCAGTATCTAGTTCCATCTCTTGTGTTTGTAACTACTGATTACTACGTAGTACTCCACAATATCGCTTTCAGTATCTAGTTCCATCTCTTATGTTTGTAACTACTGATTACTACGTAGTACTCCACAATATCAGCTTTCAGTATCTAGTTCCATCTCTTGTGCTTGTAACTACTGATTACTACGTAGTACTCCACAATAACTGGGCATATACATTAAATTATACGTCATGCCTAAGCAACTTCAAATTAATAGACCTACTTAGAACTCCACATAGTTGCTAAATAGGATATTAGAAAGCAGATGCGATAAAAAAAAATTATATTTGGAAACATATTTAGCTAAATGGAAATTTTCTTAATATTTAGGTAATTATTACTAGAACTATTATAATTACAATTTGTATTACGGCTGGTACTGGAATTCATTATCAGAGATAAATTCCAGGTAAACCAAAATTAACCTTGCACATGAAACGCGGGACGAGTGCCTCTGAAATCATAATTCAATTGTAATTTGTCAATACAGATCAGGTTATTTGAACTGGCCATGATTGTTATGACACAATGACACGATGCACTAAATAATCTGTATTATTGTTTTTCTATTAGCAAATTTCCCCTATAGGGAATAAGCTATTACCGTAGGTGGTATGGTAAGACTTAGGCCCGAGACCATGATAACTTTTCGTTTTAAGGTCCTCAGATGCCAAAAACACTATTCGTTCAAATTTATATGTATGTATGTGTATGTTGCATATGTAGCATATGTATATGCGTGCGTTACCTCGATAACTTTTGAAAGAAATACCCGATTTTGATGAAATTGGCACAAATGTGAAAAGTAACATTTATGACTTTAAGTTCGAAAATCAGATTTATCGGACTATGGGAAGGGGGTTTTATGAGGGTTTTAAATTTTACAAAAATCAGTTTTTTGCATTTTTTACCCTAAATTTTTTAAAACACTCAATTTTGGTTATTGCCATTTTATATAACTTAAAAAAATTAGTATTTTGAATCATTAACCTAGGTTAAGTGGTTGTGGAGAAAATCCAAAAAAAGTGTTCATAAAATTTCCCATTGTAATCTTACGGGAAAAAGGTTTTTAGCTTTTCTTCAGATAATTTTACTAAAAACTTCACATTTCTTTTTACCAATAAGTTAAGCTCTACAACTCAATAATTTTGGTGTTTTAATTATTGATCTACGTCCAACTGTTGCAGAGATATTCAAAGTGCTAAACACAGTACGTTGTGCAATGTTATCCTTATGGAGAATAAATAACATTTGATATCTCGATTATTTATGGATGTATATTGATGAAACTTGGTATGTGGCTTCAACTAATTGTGGTATGTTGATATTTACACAACAATGTTTAATGTTGATTTTCCCCGTAGCAGCAAACCTGCATACTCAGTCCCCATGTTATTCATATGGAGAATAAGTAAAGTTTTATATCTCCATTAATTATGAACATAAATTAATAAAACTTGGTATGTAGCTTCACCTGGTTAATTTATATAGATAATTGCATAAAAACACATTTATTATCTTTCTCTTTGCAGCAAACCTGCATACTCAGTCTTCAATGTTATTCTTATGGAGAATAAATAAAATACTATGTACGACTTGTATTTTGTGAAACTTGGTAAGTGGCTCTATGTATAGTGAGACACATATATAAACATTGGAAATTCGCTGAGTACGCAGGTTTGCTGCGACGGGGGTATTTATTTGTACGATACTTTAGTTAGTAACATTATAAAATTTCTGTACATGGATGGTATTAGGAGGTTCTCGTTATTGAATATATTTAAGTCACAAGTATTCCGTTTAGTTGAACAGGTAATTTTCAGTACTATAAAATAAGTTTAAATTATTATACTAATTACAATACATGTTGTTAGTTGGCCATTGAATATTAATTTGATATGAAAATTACTTAATTGGAAAATACAGTTTGTGTCATGTAACCGAACAAATACGACGAATACGAGAATAGTTAGACAAGGAAACACAAAACGAACAACGAGAAATTCTACCCAGGTCCAGGGAACAGTAACTTAGTTCTGGTGCAGATAGACAGACGGACGGATTCCTGCCCGTTCCTCTGGCTTGCTTCTTCTGGTTTTGGCTAAAGTTTTAGTGTTCTTAAATGTTATTGATTCATTTTTGAGTTATGTGTCTGTTATCAATTATTGATGTTGACAGTACATATTTATCTCAAAACGTATTGATAGGCTAATCACTGCCTAATTTATAGAATGGACCTATATTAGGGTCCTTTAAAAGTTCAAAAATCTTTGAAATTCGTGTTTTAGCGAATTTCCCCTATAGGGAAGAAGCTATTACCGTAGTCGGCATGGTAAGACCTAGGCCCGGGATCATGATAACCTTTCGTTTTGAGGTCCCCACATGCCAAAACCACCATTTGTTCAAAACATATATATATATATATATATATATTTATGAGTGTCCGCTTAAAAAGAGTATTCAGCTTAAAAAGACGCACAATTTGGTGTTTTGATCATTGCTCTACGTCAAATGGTTACAGAGATATTGAAAGTGCTAAACACAGTACGTTGTCCAATGTTATTCTTATGGAGAATAAGAACAATTGTATATCTCGCTTATTTATCAACTTATCCTGGTGAAATTTGGTATATTGCTTCGCATCATTGTGCTCTATTGATATTTGAACTAAAAATTATTTTTTGGCCGATAGTTCCCGTAGCAGCAAACCTGCGTACTCATCCGCCATGTTATTCTTATAGAGAATAAGTAATGTGTTATCTCCCTTAATTATGAACATAAATTAATAAAATTTGGTATGTGGCTTTACCTACTTGAGTTGTATTTATATTTGTATAAAACCCCATTTTTGTGTCCCTTGCTTCAGCAAACCTGCGTACTCAGCCGCCATGTTATTCTATGGAGAATAATTAAAATGCCATAAATAGTTTATCTATCAATGTATATTGATGAAACTTGGTATGTGGCTTTATGTGGTATTAAGTTACATATATACGCATTGGAAATTCACTGAGTACGCAGGTTTGTTGCTACAGGGGTATTTAACCCTAGAAAAATCTGTATAAAGGTTCAAATAACATGAAAATAAAAGAATATGAAGTAATATATAAATGTCGTTGGAAACTGCTTAATATATACAGCAAAACTAAAATAAAACTAGTATTAGTAGTGGTGAATTACGGGGGAGGCGCCACTTCCGGCGTTTTTTTCCCATGTTATTCTTATGGGGAGCCGTTTTTGCACCGACGCCAGCTCCCGCCTATACTAATAAGCCACAAGTTTCCGCGCTGGCCTATATTAATACCCAACCCTTGCCTATATTAAATATATTGTCCCTCCTCTTTTTAAAAATTAAACCATCTTTGGTGTGGGTGTTTTAATAAATTCTCCCAATACTGCCGCCAACTGATTTAAAATTTGTGAGTGTTTTAATAAATTCTACCCAAAAATACTGCCGCCAACTGATTTAAAACTTGGATATGTTATTGGTGTTTTAATCCCAACTATTACGGTCGAACTGCCAACTGATTAAAACACCCGCCGCTTGCACGCGCAACGATCCGCTGCCTGCACACGCAACAATCCACCGCCCACCGACACGCTGACATACTAACACACTAAAGTCGGTCATGTGCAAGCACGCGTCACATTGACCAGAATTTCCACTTACCATAGAGGCAATTTCCTCGTTGAAAGTCCAGCCAACGCGAGGTAATTTCCTGGTTAAATTGAAAATCCGAGGTGTATATAAGGAGCCACCGACAAGACACAGCAACAGTGACCTCGACCACCAGCACCGGATGAAGACACCGGACGCGCCACCAGCGACACAAGGCACCGGCACTAGATGACGCCACCACACACGCCACCAGCGACATTGAGGCGACCACCGGCACCAGATGACGTCACCACGCCGCACTCTGGCTCTCACCTCTCCACGTCTCTCGGCCCACCTCTCCACCCAGGACTCTATGTTAGCTGTGAGTGTTAGCGACGGTAGTTGTAATCTGTCTTCAACGGAGGGACAACAGTTAATCCATCACTATGGCAATTTTTGAACTCTCGCAAACCTGTAAAATATAAAAACCAATTTTTGTCTAATTTAACAAATGGTAATTTTTTGTTTATAAAAAGCAGAGTAATGTCATCTCAAAATTTATTTACATCCAACATGTTGTCCTGTGCAATCTGCTCCACGCCCTGCTCCAAAAGAGGCAATTTAATCAGACACTATCGTAACATTCACAAAGTTATTCCTAAAATTTGTAAAATATGTCATCAAATATTTGATAATAAAAATTTTAAAATTCATATGCTAGAGAACCACAATACTTGTAATGTGTGTAAGAGAGTCATCACTCGGAACAAACCCCGCCACCACCTACGATGTGACAAACGACCTTACAAGTTGTATATTTTTAACGGTGAATCTGTGGAAGTATTAGACACCCTTCAATCTTGTCCCCTACCTATCAAATGGATTCTTATTAGGAGGGTAAAGTTCATCAAACACTCGGTGGACAATAATGGTGATTTAATCATTGACAAAGAATGTATTGCTGATTTTCGAAGTTTGACGATGTTATCGATTGAGAAAGCACAATTAAAGACTCAAATTAAAGAAGCACTTTTTAAAATTGATACCTCCATGCACAAGTATCAAGCCCAAGGCAGCGGATGGATATATGACCACACTAAATACTGGCAGCTACATGTTTACAAATATAAGCCCCTAACTCCCAACTCATACATTCCTACACCAAAAAATATAAAATCAAAACACGCTGTTTTAAATATTAAAAACAGTGATAATAAATGTTTCGTGTGGAGTGTTTTAGCAAGCCTGAATCCAAGGAATAGTAAAGAACACGCAAATCGAGTATTTTACTACGAACCCTATGAAGGCCAGTTAAATATGACAAATATAAAATATCCAGTAAAAATATCCGACATTGATAAATTTGAAAAACAAAATAACATAAGTGTTAACGTATATGGAATTGAAGGACAATTAATATATCCATTGAGAATAACTAAACTAAACAGTAATACGCACGTCAACCTGCTGCTTTTACAACAAGGTCGGAAATCACATTACTGTTTAATTCGTGATTTTGATAAGTTAATGTTTAATTCTACAAAAGACAATAATAAGAAATATTTTTGCAAGTTCTGTTTGCAACATTTTTGCACCAAAGATATATTGGAACGTCACACAACATATTGTAAAACCTTTGATGCCCAAAGAGTACAAATGTCTAAAAAAGATACACTACAATTTACGAATTACAAATATCAACTTAAAGCTCCCTTTGTGATTTATGCAGATTTCGAATGTTTTATAAACTGTGGCAAACACACGCCTTCTGGATTTGCTTATGTTGTGGTGAGAGATTCTAACATTATTTACGAAGAGTTGTACAGCGGTGAAAATGTGATGGATGTGTTTTTCGAAAAGTTATTTAAAACTTATGACTTTATTAAAAGTCAGATGGGAGTATATGTTCCCCTTGTAATGACTCCAGAGCAAGAGGCATCCTTCAAAAACTCTACACACTGCCACATATGCCAACAACTGTTACTGTGTGATAAAGTGCGCGACCACTGCCACCTAACAGGCGAGTTCCGAGGACCCTCCCACAACTCTTGCAATTTAAACTATAAAGTAACCAAGAAAATTCCAGTATTCTTCCACAATCTTAAAAACTATGACGGTCATTTAATAATGCAACACTTGGGAAAATTCAATCGCAAATTGAATTGCATAGCAAAAGACATGGAAAAGTATATTTCGTTCTCTGTTGATGATTTGGTATTTTTGGATTCCTACAACTTTTTGTCTCTTCCCTTAAGCAAATTAGCTTCCAATTTAAATACGTTTAGATTTATAGACAATCCACTACTACAATGTAAGGGCGAATTTCCGTACGAATACATGACAGGACCAGAAAAGTTTTTAGAGCCCCTCCCACCCATAGAGGCATTTTACAGCAGTCTAACTAAAGAATGTATATCTCCTGCACAATATGAACATGCTAAAAACGTATGGAATCATTTTAATATAAAGAATTTAAAAGAATATCACGATTTATACCTTAAAACAGATGTGTTGTTATTGGCTGATGTGTTTGAGACATTTAGGGACTTGTGTTTAAAGGATTATAAACTCGACCCTGTCCACATGTACTCACTGCCTGGACTAACATGGGAGGCGTGTCTTAGAATGACCGGCATAAAATTAGAATTATTTCAAGACGTTGACATGCATTTGTTTATAGAACATGCCATTAGAGGCGGTGTAAGTATGATTTCCACGCGCCACGCTAAAGCCAATAATAAGTACATGGGCGAACATTATGACCCAAATCAAGAAAGCACATATCTTGTATACTTAGACTGCAACTCGCTATACTCTACAGCAATGTGCGAGTCGTTGCCCGTTGATGGCTTTAGATGGACAAATGAGAAAGATTATAAATCCAATCAAAATGAAAACTTTGGATTTATTTTGGAAGTTGATTTAAAATACGATAAAAGTTTACACGATTTGCATAATGACTACCCGCTCGCACCAGAAAAAATGAATGGAAAATTAATACCAAATTTAAATGACAAAACCAAATATATTTTACATTATAAAGCACTAAAAAAATACGAAGAACTGGGTTTGGTAGTTACAAAATACCACAGAATCTTAAAATTCAGACAATCAAAATGGCTCGCCCCCTATATTAATTTTAATATTGAAAAGCGACAAAAAGCTGAACATGATTTTGAAAAAGACTTTTACAAACTGTTAAATAACAGTCTCTTTGGTCGAACAATTATGAACCAACGCAAGTTTCGTGATATACATCTTGTAGACGAGTCTAAGTTAACAAAGTATGTTACAAAGCCAAGATTTGATTGCAGCAAAATGTTCGATAACAATTTGCATGCTGTGCATTTAAATAAATTAATTGTAAAGTTTGATAAACCAATATATTTAGGAATGACCATTTTGGATATCAGCAAAGTAATAATGTATGATTTCCACTATAATTATATGTCAAAATTTAAGAATAAAAGGTTCTTAATGACAGACACAGACAGCCTTCTTTATTCTATAGTAACAGAGGACTTTTACAAGGAAATACAATGTGACTTGGACCGTTTCGACACCTCTGCATATAGTAAAGATCATTTCTTATACTCTGATAAAAACAAAAAAGTTACGGGCAAGTTTAAAGACGAATTAAATGGTCAAATTATGTATGAATATTGTGGTTTAAGGCCAAAATTATACTCTTTCATTCCTTTACAATGGTTATACGAAAAAGAAAAGCAAAATGAGCTAGAGGTTAAGAAGGCAAAAGGAGCTGACAACGCTACAGTTAAACATCTCTTAAGACACCAACATTACTTACACTGTCTTGCAACCGGGGAAGATTACTATGAGAATGTTACAAGAATTAAATCCACAAACCACCATCTGCAAACATTAACGATGAACAAAAAGGTACTCTCTTTTGATGACGACAAGAGGTTTATTGTGGATGGCATCAACACCCTTGCCCTTGGTCACTATAAAATTGGTCAAACATAAATCTGTATTTGCCATTATTCTTTGGCCTTTCCTTGTCTATTACAAAAAAGCCATATTTAGACCTATCCCAGCATTGATGGCAGAGATTTCTAAATTGGTTAAATGAAAAATCATTTCCCACATGATTGTTATACACATGTTTTAAATTTAAATCGTCTTGTTTAAATAATATTAGAAAATTAACATTGTCACGTAAATGTTTGTGTACTTTACTGTAAGATTGACACAAGTAAAAACTGTTAATATTTTTGTGTCTGCCCATTGAGAAAAATTGTGTGATATTTGGACTATTTATGTCGTCAAATACAACTATTGAGTGTGATTCTACATCATTTGGTGTGATTTCACAGTTTGAATATGTGTGTAATTTAACTTCATCACACAGACGGAATATTTCAATTATTTTTTTATATTTTTCTTGTTCTAAAGATTTGGATATTATATATAAATTTGTAAACTTTAATCCTTGTTTTTTTACAATTAAGTTATAAATTACAACAGTCTTCCCCGAACCACTGGGCCCTATTATAAGACAGCGAATATTATTAGGAAATAGACCCAACTTCTTTGGTGTATTTTCTTTATGTGCTATTTTAAATTTGTTCTTTTGTTGAATAAATGACATTTTTTATATAATAAAAATGGTGTATTTTCTTTATGTGTTAAATTTGTTGAATAAATGACACATAATAAAAATGGTGTATTTTCTTTATGTGTTAAATTTGTTCTTTTGTTTAATAATTTTTTTATATAATAAAAATGGCAAAGAGAAAGTGTAAGAAGGGTAAGGGATTATTCTTAAAGCCATATAGAGGCCGTGGCTTGTTAAATACCCTTATAAACAACCTTCCTTTCCCTCTCCACCTGCCGTCGTATATGTGGTGCGGACCCGGAACTAACGTGCGTGAAAATTTAGCCAGAAATGTACCTCCAAAAAATAAGCTAGACTCTTATTGTAAAGAGCACGACATATTCTACATGAATAATCCTGATACAGCCGCCCGGAACAAGGCAGATATGAGATTAGCGGACCAGGCTTGGACTAGGGTTTCGGCAAAGGACGCCAGTCTGGCCGAAAAAGCAGCAGCTTATGCAGTGACAAATTTGATGAAGGCTAAAGCAAAAATGGGAATGGGATTAAAATTTAATAAAAAAGATGGACAACTTTCAGCTGTTAGAGGCAGCAAGAGACGTGCCTCACTTTCGAGGAGTGTACCTAAAAAACGAGCTAAAACATCTAAGGCCAAAAGTAAGAGAATGTGGAATTATTAATTTAGACAGTGACAGGGGCACACATTGGACAGCGTATCGTAAAAATAAAGATATTGTAATATATTTTGACCCTTTCGGAATACAGCCTCCAAAAGAGGTAATTGAATATTTTGTACCATCTAAAATCTACTATACAACTGATCAAATACAAGATTTAAACAGTTCCATTTGTGGAATTTTATGTTTATCATTTCTGAAAAATTTTAGTTTATAAAAATGGATTCATTTACTATAACATTCACGGGCACAGAGCCAGAGTTGAAGTCTGTGTTCTTTCCTCCTATAGAATTAAATGGTGATTATGTAATTGGACTGGTAGATTTTCAAAGTTATAATTCTATATTTAATGTTAAAAAACCTCTAAATACTTTGACATATTACAAAATGCACAAAATTACAACCCCAAAAGGGGAGGTCACAATTGACGAACTAAACCGGGCATTAGATGGTAAAGTTGAAGTTATTATACAAAATAAAGTAGCATTAATTAATACAAAAGTCAAACTTATATTTTACAAAGGGCTAGTTCCAAAATTAAATAAACTTAAAGACACAAAATTAACTATAGACGAGGGTGAGGATGTGTATTATTACGATCACAAAGCTCCAAATGTAATTGAAATTGGTGAAGGTACATACGAAGTGTTTGAGCTTGCGAAGGAAATTCAAAAGCAACTCCCAGATTTTGTACTTATAGCCGATAATAAAACTATGAAAGCCACACTGCATTCTAGCCATGTGTTTGATTTTACAAAACCGTGTTTAGGGTCTGAATTGTTGGGATTTAAAGGATTTTCTACTCCAGATATTGCGTTTAAATCTGTAAATAAAATCAACATAAATAATGTAAATGTGATTAGAGTAAAATGTAATATTGCGAATGGGTCTTATTTGAATGGTGACAAATCACACACCATACACAGTTTTTACCCAGAAGCTCCTCCCGGCTACAAAATTATTGAGGTTCCCAGAAATATTATATACTTCCCTGTAAATAAGAGAAGTTTAGATGTCGTTAGCATTACATTTGCAGATCAACACGACAAGCCAATTGACTTTAATAAAGAAGAAACTACAATTACTTGTCATATAAAAAAGATATGAGAATTTACAAGAACGGGCTGAGTGTACAAAATGCCAGGTTTCTGCGATCAATTGGGTTGAAGTTAAAATTTTCTATTAATAAAAATGGAAGATTTTCTAGACGTTACAGGAAAATTCCAATACGATGATAGCCTGGTTAAAATTACAAATCACTCCTATGTTCCACACAACACTTTAGCAATAAATAATTCCGATGAAATTCGAATATGCATAAATAATCAAGATTTACTAACACTCCCATGTAGGAGTTATTTGTATATTAAAGGAGAAATAGAGAATCATGATAAAGGACATTTTATAAATAATGCATTTGCATTCTTATTTGACGAAATTAGATACGAAGTTGCTGGTAAAGAAATAGATATTGTAAGAAATCCGGGAATTTCCAGTCTTATGAAAATATTGTGCTCTTACAATAAAACAACTAAATTGTCAAATGTGGCATTTGATTCTGATGAAAATTTAAAGGAGTTCCATAAAAGCGGCAAGTTTAGTACTTGTGTCCCGTTAGAGCTGTTAATGGGTGTGTTTGAGGATTTTAATAAGGTTTTAGTAAATGTTAAACAAGAATTGGTGTTGAAAAGATCCAAAAACGACTTAAATTGTGTATTAACAACATCTGGTGTCGATCCTATTCCTAAAATTACACTTAAATCGATTCAGTGGGTGGTGCCGCATGTGGTACCATCTGATGGGGAGAGGCTTCAATTACAAAAGATGTTATTGCAAAATAAAAATTTGCAAATTGCATTTAGAAGTTTGGAGCTACACGAACTCCCATCATACCCCGAAACCAAGAGACATACATGGTCAGTTAAGACGTCTTCGAGTTTGGAGAAGCCCAGGTATATTATATTTGGTTTCCAAACAGGTAGGGACAACAGTGCACGAAAAAGAACTGATGAATTTGATCACTGTAAATTGAAAAATATCAAAGTGTTTTTAAACTCTGAATATTATCCTTATAGTGATTTAAATCTCGACTTTGAAAATGGAGATGCCTCTAAAGCTTATGAGATGTTTGTGAGGTTTAGGGAGAGTTACTACAACACCGTCCCCGATCCTATGTTTAACAGAGCTGACTTTATAAAGAAATATCCTCTAATTGTAATAGATTGTTCTAGGCAGAATGGATCAGTCAAAGAGGGGGTTGTAGATATTAAATTAGAAATTGAAACTGCAGAAAATGTCCCTTCAAACACATCTGCATATTGCCTAATAATACACGATAAGGTGTTTGAGTATAATCCTTTGACAAATGAGATAAATAAAATGTAAATAAAATGAAAACAAATATTCAACAAGAATTGGTAGAGTCTGCAAAACAAATAAGAGAAAAATATAGGGCGTTAAAACGTGGTAAATTTCTAGAGGCTGAAGATAGGTTCCAAACATTCCAACCGTTAATAGAGCCTTTGCAAGAATTAAAAAATTTAGCCACAAAAACAGAGAGGCCAGTTCTCCCAATGATTTTAGAAAAGACCCCGTCTAGAATACCAAGAATAACACAGATAACACCGCACAAATTAGATTTTGGTCTTTTAGCATCAGACTATTTAGGAAATTACCTTAGTAGAAGTAGTATGACAGACACTACATATGGTATTAGGCGAGAAGGAAATAAATTTTTTGTTGGGAATCAGGAAGTTCAAATTGCCAATGATGATGTTACGGTTGGAGAAAAAATTTATAAAGGGACAAAGGGATTGTGGGAATTGTTAACTTTAAAAGAACCCGTAAACTATAGTCAGGCTGATTTGCAAAATTATAAAGAGATTTTGGAAGCTACAAATGCACATTTAAAGGGTTATAAAACAGGTGCGGCAATGTCAAGTAATAAACACACTAAATATCTTAATATAATTAAACCCCTGTTTAAGACTGTTGGTGAAGGTTTAAGGCGGGTAACTGGTAATAAAATAGACTATGTTTATTGGGACGATCCTAATGAGCTTGTAGATAGGTTAAGACTGCTTTGGTTAAGCCGATTGGCGGGAAATTCTGGAGTGGATAATGAGATAGATTCTATCATAGAAGAATTGAGGGAAAGTGGAATTGTTTATTAAATAAAAAGATGATAGATAAATTTTATCGCGTATATAACCCGTATAGTAAACCAGAAGCTAGAAGTTTTAAAGAAACTACTTTAAATCTAAAAGATGATGGTTCGAATGCTTTAAATTATAAAATTAGTAGTGTTAAGGGTGGGGAGTTTACTGACGATGTATCGACTTTGGGGCAGACGTTAACTAGGAAAGGTGATGCTTTTGTACAAGGTAATACTAAATATAAGTTTTTAGAATCCAAGAGTAATAATTGGAACGCTAATAAACGCAAAATTACTAATGTTAAACGAGGTGAAAGCTCAACCGATGTACCCACATTAGAGCAAACTTTAATAAGAAAAGATGGTGTCTTTGTACAAGACAAAAATAATTATGAATTTTTGGAATCGGAGAATGGAAAAAATGGAAATATTTGGAATGCCAAAAAGCGAAAGATTAGTAATTTGTTGGCTGGTAAAGAAAGCGATGATGTTGTAAACGTCTCTCAAGTACCAAAAATGGATCTAAACTTTTGGGATTTTAATAATAAAAGGCTAGTTAGTGTTAAACCCGCTGTTGATGAGAACGATTGTGTTACAAAACATCAGACTGTGACTTTAGACGGTCTTAAATTTGATGGTAAAAATAAGCAATTAACAAACATTTTACCTGGAACATTGCCAAATGATGTGGCTGTTGTTAAGCAAATATTAACAAAAGGTGAGAAAAGCATAATAAAACAGGGGGATAAATATTATAATGTATTAACATTAGATAGCGATATGTGGGATGCAGAGGACAAATTAATAAAGAATGTACCTGAAGGCAAAGATAGGAGTGATATTTGTTTAATGTCGCAAGTTTTGAGGTATGACGATAATATTAAAACTTTTAGACAAGACAATATTAAATTTGATATTTGTTTAAAATCACATGCGTTAAGGTTTAACAATAAAACTAATAAATTTATGCAAGACAATAATGAAATCGATTTGATGATGTACAATCCTAAATTGTTGGTTGCAGACCCTACATCTTTAAGCGGATTTAAGACTTTAGATGGAGGGGCATATTTGCCAAAAAACTATGTATATCAAAGAATGAGTGATGGTATGTTAATTGGTAGCAATGGAGGTGTTTTTGAAACGACAGAGACTGGTAGATACGTTAACATTAAAAATAAAGAATAAAAAATGGAAAAAATTGCTTACGAATTGCATAAGCCCGCGAGAAAGAACTTTGTTAGAAGGTCTTTTAAGGTGTTGGGTATAAACGAAACTGTTCAAATAGATTTAATAGATATGCGGAATTATGCTAGAGAGAATTCTGGGAATAAATATATTTTAACTTTAATAGACACATTTTCTAAAAAAGCTTATGCTGCTCCACTAAAGAATAAAACTGGATTAGTAGTCACAGAAGCTATAAAAACTATTCTCCCAAAGGGAGTTAAAAATATTCAATCTGATAACGGAAAAGAATTTTTTAATGAACATTTTACCAAACTAATGAAAATTCTAAATATTAATCACTACCACACTTACTCTACAACTAAGGCGGCTATTGTGGAAAGGTTCCAGAGAACTTTAAAGAATTGGTTGTATAGAGAGTTTAGTGCACAAGGGAGTTACAAGTGGTTGGATTTACTTCCAAAGTTAATAAGGATATATAATAATAAAGTACATAGATCCATAGAGATGAAGCCTAACCAAGTAAGTGCTAAGAACTCTAAAGATGTACATGAAAGGTTAGCATCTAAAGTACAAGTTAAAAAGCCAAGATATAAGGTGGGGGATAGTGTAAGGATATCTAAATATAAACATGTATTTAGTAAAGGATATACCCCCAACTGGACGGGAGAGCTTTTTACAATAGCAGAAGTTAAGAAAACAAAGCCTGTGACTTATATTTTGAAAGATGAGAATGGCAATATAATCAAAGGAGGATTTTATACAGAAGAATTGTTAAAAACTAAATATAAAGACATGTATTTGGTAGAGAAGGTAATTAGGAGGAGGGGTGATTTATTATATGTCAAATGGCTCGGGTTCCCAAGTAGCCAGAACTCGTGGATTTCTGCAAAGGATGTATTAAAATGAATTTTAAAATAGGGTCAAAATTGGCAATTCGACCGTAGTTGGGATATGTAGAATTTATTAAAACACTTGCCTAGGACAATATCATATCCAAATTGCAGACAAATCGGACAGTAAATAAAGAAGTTTGCAATTGGCAGTATTTTTCAAAAATAATTTTTAATTTGACCGTAATAGTGAATTTGGGAAATGTAAGTGTAATTTATTAAAACACTTGCCTACGACAATAACATATCCAAGTTTTAAACAAATCGGACCATAAACACTAAAGATAGTTTTTTAGCCTGAATTTGAAAATTAATTTTAAAAAATATAGAGGAGGGATGGGGACAATATATTTAATATAGGCAAGGGTTGGGTATTAATATAGGCCAGCGCGGAAACTTGTGGCTTATTAGTATAGGCGGGAGCTGGCGTCGGTGCAAAAACGGCTCCCCATAAGAATAACATGGGAAAAAAACGCCGGAAGTGGCGCCTCCCCCGTAATTCACAACTACTAGTATTTCATCATATCTCTTTTGTTGCTGTATTAGATCTTTGTATAATAAAACATATTTTGCCCTCAAGAAGCTCCAAACATTATATCGCCTGTATCAGTAATAACCAAACATACAACTTGCACTTACTAGTAGAGGGCCATTTAGCTGAAGATAAATGGAGATAAACAATAAATTCTTAGAACAGTATAGTAATCTTTTATAAATCAAATCGTTTTTATAAATCCAAAATAACTTATAAACTACAAATGTATAGATGTAAATATGTATATACAAATATATGTTTTAATAATTTAAAAAGTAAAATTAGTCATATATAATTATATTATTTTTATTTGATGGAACTCAAAGCTGTTAATATTAAAAACCTAACATAAAACAGAAAAACACATCTCAGATTTTATTCCTACAGTGGCCACTAATATTAAGCTACGAGTAAACGTAAATGCAGACATTCGTATATTTTTTTATTTTTATTAAATTCGTTTAGAGCATGTGAATTAAAAATGTAAATATATTTCCCTGAGCAACCCGGTAATGTTCCGTTTTTTAAATTTGATTTTATAAACATATAATTTAAAATACTTAGACATTTTATAAATCAATAAGAAAAGGAGACCTTTTTTGATTGTAAAGGAAGCAGGGCAATCAATATTGTTTTGTTAAGGTGAGGTTGCAATGTTAATAGTATCCTTCAGACATTATTTAGTGTTTATGGTTGCTCTCAATTGTTTTCAAGAGGTTGTTTGTGCAGATATAACACTTATCGCCAATGGATTTCAAGAGAGCTAAAACGGTCACAGATGCGTTCTATAACCTATTCCATAAGAATCAAGACACGTTGGATGAATGATCTCAACATGCTATATTTGGTTGAATTTGTAATAACTCTATTGTACTAGCAATTTTACTTGTAATTTGTTATTTCCCTTCTGGTTTCCAGAAAAATATTAAATTTTAAATTTTAATAACTTTTTAAATTTTAATAAATAAATCTTAAATTTAAATTTTAAATATTAAATTATATCATTGTTACTTCCCTTCCTTTTAGCATTAAGTTTGAGGACCTAATTTTGTATTTAAAATGTATATCAATTGGCCAAATCCGACTCAAATTTGCCGATTGAAAACAAATGTCACCATAAGTATAATGAATAGTATTGCTTCTATTTAAAAATAAACTCGCAATGGTTAAAATAATCAACCCACAGTACTTATATCTTTGTTACACATTTAAAATTCGCATACAATGAAGTTACATACAACTGAATACATTTTTAACTCGATATAAGAACCGATTAGAAACGATAAACAATTTAACCATAAAAATAGTTTTGAATTTTATTGATTTATTTGTTTTGATCGATAAAAATGAAATAATAAAACCAATACTTAGTCATTCGGGGTACCCTATATTAACTTAAACATTCGCCAACAGATTAAAAGCATATACATGAAAATAGTATAGTCAGTCTTATCCTAATTCCTTTCCAAAAAGTATTTGTTTCATTCTTGAACTCATAAAAATAAAATCAAATACATACTGTAGTAACTTTGGGATTTCGTATATTGTATAAATTCCGTATATTTGGGATTCCTTGTAAATTATAACCGAAATTAAACGAAATTTAAAAGTGACGTTTAAATATAATGGAACATAAAATGACATTCTCCATTACAACTTGCCTTGAACAAAATTCGTTGAAGTATCCTATACTCTAAAATGAGTAAGGTTTGCTTGCTTGCTTGTAACTCTGATCTCAAAAACGGCTCCAACAATTTACTTCAAATGTTGGAAATAACTGATTTCTGAGGTAAAAATAATTTCTAGACAGGTCTAGAAAAAATAATCCCCAGGAAAAATCAAATAATGTAAAAAAACTAAAATGAAAAGTTAAACAAATTAACATTGGGCTTATGGAGTTTAAAATCAAAACAAAAGAAATGTAACAGCTGTTTATAATCAACCAGGGAACTGTCAAAGTAATACTCGTGTTGTTTATAATTGTTAAACTGTGGTTTCCTGAGAGCAGTGATAAAAACTGTTGAGTGAAGATTGTGTGATTTTAGTGGTCATTTCCGAAATAGTTCAAAGGGACGTTGACCTGTAAATAACAACTGGGGTAACATTAAAACTGCAGAAAAGAGGCGAATTAGCTATATAAATCTGATAATCAGTTGGGGGAAGTGGTGAAATATTACTCCAAGCCATCTAAACAAACTGATTAGCCTTACCCGAGCAAAGCTCGGCCCCCAGGTACTACTATATTAAACAGCTTTGACATAAAGTTGGGCTGGCCAGCCTCGGCGACTGGATTGGGTCACGTAGGCAAGCTTAATAGAAAAGCGTGGGACGTGATCCGGACTGCAGATTCGGACTGCACATTAGAAAGGTGCTTAGACGCGAACTGCAATGTTCATAACACATATGTGCTGAACTGAGCATCGTTTAGTCGTGCATAACACATGTGTGCCGAACAATGCGTACACGGTTGCACTAACTGAAGTGTTTATTACACATATGTGCTGAACTGAGTATTGTTAAGTCGTGCATAACACATGTGTGCCGAACAATGCGTACACGGTTGCACTAACTGAAGTGTTCATTACACATATGTGCTGAACTGAGCATCGTTTAGTCGTGCATAACACATGTGTGCCGAACAATGCGTACACGGTTGCACTAACTGAAGTGTTCATTACACATATGTGCTGAACTGAGTATTGTTAAGTCGTGCATAACACATGTGTGCCGAACAATGCGTACACGGTTGCACTAATTGAAGTGTTCATTACACATATGTGCTGAACTGAGTATTGTTAAGTCGTGCATAACACATGTGTGCCGAACAATGCGTTCACGGTTGCACTAACTGAAGTGTTCATTACACATATGTGCTGAACTGAGTATTGTTAAGTCGTGCATAACAAATGTGTGCCGAACATTGCGTACACGGTTGCACTAACTGAAGTGTTCATTACACATATGTGCTGAACTGAGTATTGTTAAGTCGTGCATAACACATGTGTGCCGAACAATGCGTACACGGTTGCACTAACTGAAGTGTTCATTACACATATGTGCTGAACTGAGCATTGTTAAGTCGTGCATAACACATGTGTGCCGAACAATGCGTACACAGTTGCACTAACTGAAGTGTTCATTACACATATGTGCTTAACTGAGTATTGTTAAGTCGTGCATAACACATGTGTGCCGAACAATGCGTACACGGTTGCACTAACTGAAGTGTTCATTACACATATGTGCTGAACTGAGCATTGTTAAGTCGTGCATAACACATGTGTGCCGAACAATGCGTACACGGTTACACTAACTGAAGTGTTCATTACACATATGTGATGAACTGAGCATTGTTAAGTCGTGCATAACACATGTGTGCCGAACAATGCGTACACAGTTGCACTAACTAAAGTGTTCATTACACATATATTCTGAACTGAGTATTGTTAAGTCGTGCATAACACATGTGTGCCGAACAATGCGTACACGGTTGCACTAACTGAAGTGTTCATTACACATATGTGCTGAACTGAGCATTGTTAAGTCGTGCATAACACATGTGTGCCGAACAATGCGTACACGGTTGCACTAACTGAAGTGTTCATTACACATATGTGCTGAACTGAGTATTGTTAAGTCGTGCATAACACATGTGTGCCGAACAATGCGTACACGGTTGCACTAACTGAGGTGTTCATTACACATATGTGCTGAACTGAGTATTGTTAAGTCGTGCATAACACATGTGTGCCGAACAATGCGTACACGGTTGCACTAACTGAAGTGTTCATTACACATATGTGCTTAACTGAGTATTGTTAAGTCGTGCATAACACATGTGTGCCGAACAATGCGTACACGGTTGCACTAACTGAAGTGTTCATTACACATATGTGATGAACTGAGCATTGTTAAGTCGTGCATAACACATGTGTGCCGAACAATGCGTACACAGTTGCACTAACTAAAGTGTTCATTACACATATATTCTGAACTGAGTATTGTTAAGTCGTGCATAACACATGTGTGCCGAACAATGCGTACACGGTTGCACTAACTGAAGTGTTCATTACACATATGTGCTGAACTGAGCATTGTTAAGTCGTGCATAACACATGTGTGCCGAACAATGCGTACACGGTTGCACTAACTGAAGTGTTCATTACACATATGTGCTGAACTGAGTATTGTTAAGTCGTGCATAACACATGTGTGCTGAACAATGCGTACACGGTTGCACTAACTGAAGTGTTCATTACACATATGTGCTGAACTGAGCATTGTTAAGTCGTGCATAACACATGTGTGCCGAACAATGCGTACACGGTTGCACTAACTGAAGTGTTCATTACACATATGTGCTGAACTGAGTATTGTTAAGTCGTGCATAACACATATGTGCCGAACAATGCGTACACGGTTGCACTAACTGAAGTGTTCATTACACATATGTGCTGAACTGAGTATTGTTAAGTCGTGATAACACATGTGTGCCGAACAATGCGTACACGGTTGCACTAACTGAATTGTTCATTACACATATGTGCTGAACTGAGCATCGTTTAGTCGTGCATAACACATGTGTGCCGAACAATGCGTACACGGTTGCACTAACTGAAGTGTTCATTACACATATGTGCTGAACTGAGTATTGTTAAGTCGTGCATAACACATGTGTGCCGAACAATGCGTACACGGTTGCACTAACTGAAGTGTTCATTACACATATGTGCTGAACTGAGTATTGTTAAGTCGTGCATAACACATGTTTGCTGAACAATGCATACGCGGTTGCACTAGAAAGTGCGATTATGAATATAATAAACCGCAATGCTGCAAGCAGAATGTAAACCATGAACTGCCAGGTCGTGTACAAATAACATAATCGATGTACACTCGTGCTTATATGCTAAGCTAAAGACAATAAATTAAAACCGAATCTAAACCTTTATATCATTATGTACTTTAGTAGCCTTCAAATAAAAAAACAAACTGAAAACTAAGTTTGCTTACAATGCCTGGTTAGCAAAATGTAGACAAATCTATGTAATAACCGGGCTTGAATATTAGTGTAATCAACAAATAACCCTCTAAATTGGTTATTTGCCATGTTTTTAATTAACTGCTGACTGGGTAAAACAACCGTAAGCTCACTTAAATGACACTGTATTGATAAAAGAACTGGATGTCCATTAAGTAAATCTAAACACATTGTTTTACTAGTTCGCATTGTATTTAAGTGAATATTGAATAAAAGCTTTATTGAATAAAAGCTTTATTGAATAAAAGTCAGGGACTTCGTTTGTATCTGCAACAAATATGCAAACGGTACTACATTTTCGGTCAGTGGATCACTATTGCCTGGTTATTTATCGAGTAATAATCTTATAAGTAAAATCGGTTCAACATTTTTAGCTGATACACGTGTATTTTTCAGGTATGCTCTTGTCAAGTCGCAGGGAAAAGAGAACGAATCCATAAACTCGGTGCTAACGCTTACATCAACACTAATATTTCTACAGTGATATAAAATACAAAAACGCGCTCTCAGAGCCGAATAGGCTAAGAGTTAACGATGATATGACCGGTACACTAATGAAGGGTTCAACAGGGGCTTAACCCGTCCCCGCCGGAGCCATAGCTCACAAAATTAACTCCGACACCCCGCAAATTACATTCTACACTCCCTCGATTTACATTCCGATGTCGTTATGTATGGGAATGCCGTCATGTTTCTCAACTCTGGCAAAATAGGACGATGAAGTGACGATCATAAGTAAATCCGAATCGAACATTTTTTATATTTTTGTTCAAGTTAGTTGTAAAATGGTCATTCTGCATAGGTCATTCAAATTGGGTTTTAGATGAAATGTATAGGCTTAAAGTGTTACCATAATTGTTTAATATAAATGTCGATCTATTTTTGTCTTATGTATTCTTTGCATACTTAATATCAAAATACCACTCCTTCACATATCTAAGAATAAACGTGTACTGATCCTTAACGTAACCCCAAAAGACATAAGTTCACATGATAAAGATCTAGATAGCGTGGCGGCCTTCTGAACCTTCTTGCTCATTCGCCAAGCCTTGGGGTAGACGTTATTAAGTTTTTTTGGGTGTACAAAAAATAACCTTATATCCAATTAGATAATGTTCCAGTTTTGCCTTTTTATAATACTCCTGGTGTATCTTACTAGGGCATGCTACACCTGGCTTCGTCGTGCCACGAGCGTAAGGCCAGTGGGGAGGGGCGTGGGGGTGATCGGGAGCCAAAATTCAGAAAACGATGCTCCCCATTTATAACCATAGGTTCCGAACCACTCGGTCGTGGAGTAAAATCACAGCTAACAGCAACAGGCGACTGACATTATAGGACCCACACTCTCAAACCGCTCCACCCACTTTATAATTTAGGTGTTTATATTTATTACAATTTATAACTCAATACTTGAATATCCGAGGTAATTTTTTCAAACTGTTAAGTATTACACGTGAAAACAGCACACACTGCGGCGACTTCGTAGCAGGTGATTTGTGGGATGATGATGCAAGCTGCGGGTCCAAATTGCCAAATGAATATTGTAAAGAGCCCCTTTCCCGCCACAACCAAATAACGCTGGTTCCAGCTTCATGGCTTAGTTGTAATTGTTGCGTTGCTCCCGGTCTATCGATTCTACTATTTCAGCTTTGCCATGCAACATGAATTTCACTTTAGTTCACATATAGTAGTTATTCATGTCTCTATTGTAGTTTTCTCTATGTCTATACTCTCTATATTTTTATCTCTGCAATCATTAGCAAATTTATTATTTTTAAATACAATCCATTACTATTAGTCTACATATATTTAACAGCTATAACTCCGTTTGTGTTTCCGTAAAATTGCATGGCTTCATTCTCCAGTTGTCAGGTATTGTAAGGTGGTGTCAAACTAAATAAATATTTTGTTAAAAGTTGGAGTTTGGTTTAATTTGCTCATTTATGGGTGGATGTATTACAACAAATTATATCTCTTATGGAAAACTTCCAAACCTTAATAACCAGGCGTTCCCCAAAACTATGAGATTGAAAGCACTTAATAAATAAAATAGGAATTATATAAATGAATAATATATACATATTTATATATAGAGTATATCTAGGTGGCAATTTGTACTTTTTAAATACTAAATTATTTATATATTGTTATCTCATTTTTAGTGAATTTCCTTTGGAAAGTGAACTATTAGCATGACCCGCACTTAAGCCCAGGACCACCATAGAAGTTCCTAACGTGACCTTCTGAACACGTTTTGGGGGGTCGTTCAAAATTATATATATATAGACATATATATATGTATATATATGTGTTTGCACTGTAGCGGTCGCATTTTTGTCCGACTTACTTCAAGTTTGGTAGGGGCATTTCTTTCTGTAATCAGTTGGACAAGTTCGTTGGGCAAAACAATCGGACAACTCTAAACCCCTCTTTTGGGACTTAATCTTTCAAATTTTGAGCTTTTAGGCCCAAAAAGGGCCATAAAAGCATGTAAAATTAATCCATGTTAAAAGATGGGAATTAGTGAGGCAAAACTTTTAAGCTCTCTCCCGTCATTCTAGCATAACTATTTACCAAGTTATAGAAGAAAATGTGTATTAACCAAACACAGTACGTTGTCTTATGGGGGTTTTACATTAGAAAAGCCTGATATTCATTTGTTGGTGTACTTGGATCATCCCCAGCAACCTCACGTCTACTTTCAAGCCTGTCTGGACCTTCTCCTAACCTTATAATTTGCAAAATTGTACTCCCAGCTTTGCAGGTAAATGATTCCAGGAGCATCAGAACAGCCAAAAAATCACTGTTTTCAGATTTTAATAAAAATTTGAATAAATGTATGTTTTTACACCGATTTTGAGTTGTAAAAGTTTTTAAGTGGAAATTCACTTCCCTCAGCGTGCTGCGTGCGAACTCGTTTTAATTTAGAAGAGAGAAAGTTGTTGAATGATCATAAGGTAGTTATATCCAGTGTTGGGTTATCTACTTTTTTAAATAGCTAGCCACAGCTATAGCTACATTTTTTAAGTAGCTAGCTACAGCTACCATTAAACTGTAGCTAGCTACAATTTTAGCTACTTTCACAGTCTGGTCCTTACTTTCTTTAATAATGTAAACCAATTTTACTGTCCCCACACACTCATATCTAATAGTGTTTTAGTTATGAATTTTCACAAAAACATAAGTTGCCTTATTTTGTTGTTTTTTAATCCCATTTATCTATGTAATCAAATGTATTTTTAAATCTATGGTTGGTGTAAACAGATTAGTAACATGACAAAATAACGTCTTTAAAAAATTCAAATATATAGGCCTACATCAAAGAAACAACTGAGGAACCAAACAATTTTCAAACATAATATGTTCAATAATCCATGCCAAATAACATAGGCATACTTAAGTTACATCAGACTGGTTTCACAATTTACAAATACTAGGCCCACAGGCATACTTTCCATAATGTATGTGGTATTGAAAAAACGTTGTTCTTTGCAATAATTTATTTGTAAAGTAACTCATAGCATTAATAGACTTGGCCTACATACAAATTTATACAATAGGTTTAAGTAAATATATTAAAATATAAATAGCATTAAGTATCTAAAACCTCTATTTGGCAAGTAAGCGAAGTATTATAAATAATTTAGCTCTCGTTGGACTTCAAACACTTATAAGCGGCATACATACTAGTAGTGTGGGTTTGCCGGTTCTGGGCCAAGTGATTGACAGCTTCCGGTCACGTGACCGGAAGCGCTGAGTCATTAAATACGTCATATGAGCCTCAGCCAGTGACGTAGGCGGTTTTGTGACGTAATGAGGGAAAGTTTAAAGGTCAAGGTCACTGGAGGGTGTTTTAAAAAAGTACTACCTCGCACGCGTAAAATCCGATTGTGATTAGATAGTTTTCATTCGATAAAAATATCGAATGAAAACAATCGAATGAAGCAATCGAATGATACGAGTGCGAGGTAGTACTATTTCATTTATTACTTTAATGTTTTCATTTCTTTTTATTTACAATAAGTTATGTTTACAATAATTTATGTTTACAATAGTTCCCCGTTGTTTGTCGTCATCGATGTTGTTGATCCGGAGTCGCGAACATCACTTCGTTTTCTGATGAAAGGCGGTAGATACTTTGACCCCTGCGCAGAGTCTATGTTGTTTGTTGCGATCAGTTCTAAAGATAAACTGTAGCCATTCGCTAGGAGAAGTCTTAACTCCTCTTTAAAAACCTCCAGGTCCGTAGCAGTTGATAGATAAATAGAGTCATAATAAATACATCGAATCTTGAGTGACATGATAATGTTATTTTGTGAAGAGCGCGGAGAGAGGATGATGTTCACCAGTCGAGAGCTGGAGGTGTACTGACTATTCACAAGCTAGCGTTGCAATCGTACCAAATGGTGGGGGTAAAAGTGTGGTGGGGCGGAGCAGATGGCGGACGGCAGATGGTAGGCGGCAGATGGCAGGCGGCAGGTGGCAGGTGACAAGTGCGCGGCAGATGACAGCTGACGTGGGGAGGAAGACTTTGAATAAAATATCCATTAGTTACCCATCAAAATATTTGTGGTTCCATGTGCACCGCGCAAAAGTTGGTCTGCTCGTTGAAGTTCCTCCTCTAGTTTAGTAACCAGCCGAAAATCCGCTTCCATTTCATCCTCCTGCTCTGGACATTGCGGCTGCGCACACCACCTCTTGCAAGCATAATCATACGCGTTCTTATATTCCTCCAGGACTTGTTCATATGTCCTAGGCTGCTGGGATACAGTTTGCATCGCCGCTCCTTGCTTAACCTCGGTAGTCTCAAGAGTTGCCACCAACTCCTTCTCACTAATCACACCTCCCCAAATAATGTTATTGCCACGGCTTATGATGTTGCTTGTTGGCTGCTGAGATGTAGTTTGCTCAACCTCGGTAGCGTCAAGAGTTGCTATCAACTCCTCCTCACAAACCGCATCTCCCCAAATATTGTCGTTGACGCTGCTCATGGTGTTGTCTGTTCCAATGATTGTATAGTAATGCAGCGTTTGAGTGTAGTTTAGGTACTCGTCCCTTCCCCCACCACATCACTCCCCCACCACACCACTTCCCCCACCAAGTTTTTACATTGCGCACTAACTAGCGTACACGCATTAGTTAGGGTCTGACTCTTACACTGTCAAGACCGTAGCTCCTTAACTGAAAACTTCAATTAATTTGTCTCAACACTATATGTGTATAAATATTACAGTCACTATGATCTAAACTAGTGCATGTTTCCATGTGTTGCTTCTTGTGCAGCAGACAACTGGCTAAGAGTGTTTCAACCTTGGCTATTCTACGATGGAACCGCTCATTGTCCGCTAAAAGCGTAGACATTCTATCTTCATCGTCGGAGAAGTATAAGGTGGTGGCAAGCGGGCTACTGAAGGACACCTTACTCATATTCCTGTAAAACTGTGACATGTTCAGACGTTAACACAAACTATATAGGTAGATGTTCATCCGACAAGAGCTGAGTGTATAATGATGTAGCGCTAGCGAGTAGGATAGACACCTATCCCCACCACAACGTTACCTTGTCCTTCAAACAGTTGTTTTTCGCTACAGTTGCTATACCCTTAGTCGGATCTGAAGTCTGTTTGCACTAACTTGTTTGTCTGATCAATCCGCGTAGTTTGAGTACCCACTTGATATATTTTAAACTGTAAATAAAGAAGTTATGTAGGTTTGACCTCTAAAATAGCTGTGTTTTAGCTATTACTGCTATGCCCTTGGTCGAATCTGAATTTTCTTTGCACCACCTTGTTTGTCTGATCAATCCGCGTAATTTGAATACCCACTTGATATATTTTAATCCGTAAATAAAGAAGTTATTTAGGTTTGACCTCCAAAATAGTTTTTTTTAGCTATTACTGCTATACCCTTGGTCGCATCTGAATTCTGTTTGCACCAACTTGTTCGTCTGATCAATCCGCATAATTTGAGTACCCACTTGATATACTTTAATCCGTAAATAAAGAAGTTATTTAGGTTTAACCTCCAAAATAGTTGTTTTTAGCTATTACTGCTATACCCTTGGTCGGATTTGAATTCTGTTTGCACCAATATGTTCGTCTGATCAATCCGCGTAATTTGAGTACCCACATGACATACTTTGCACAAACTTTGAAACCCCCCCCTCCCCCCTCCCATCCCTCCCTCCCACCCCAAAATGGGTCATGTTCAAGGTCAACCCCAAGGTCAAGGGCCTTAGGACTTAGAAATTTTCACAAAGTGGGCTGCACACAAACATGAGACTAACAGTCTCCTGCCTATGTACAGGCCAAGTCCCTAACTTGAAATGCTTGGGGTGGTCCTGAAAAGGACCGTTTGTGTTTGAAGGAGATGGTGGATAAGGAGCGGTGGACAGTGTTTACTTTATTTCTTCGTAACCCACTTTACTTGACCCTTCTGCCGTACCAAAAACAAGTCGCACTCGGTCTCAGGAGGTGGCAGAGTGGACCTTGGAAGGTGGACCTTGACGTAACGACCGCCAAAGAGGTGTTGGAGTAGGTACTCATCGCCGATCTTCCCCACAAATAAATATTCCATGTTCAACTTCAACTGGGCAAACTTGACGGTGACAGACTCCAGCGGCGTTACCAACTCGGTAAGTTTCACCGTAGCCGTCCTCTTCATTATTTCCTCAACAGTTGGAGGTGCGATGAAGGTCGAGGCGCTGAAGGGCGAGGCGGTGTCGATGGTGGAGATGCAGAAGACGTCGAAGGCCGTTGATCAAAGTAAAGTGGGTGGTTCCGAAAATTTCTTTGTATACAAGACCTAAAAGAACTAGGTCTTTTGAAACCGCTCCTTTTCTCCGAAGACTTCTTCAAAGTCTCCTTCAAACGTTGCAGTTTCTCGGGTGTGATGGGAGAAGACATAGCGCAGAGGTGTATATAGTTCGCAAGGCAAAGCTGGAATGAGGTACCAGACGGAGCAAAGCGGGTCGCCAAGTGTAACCGTGACATTTCCATATACGGGTAGAAAGCTAAAGACCGGTCTGCATCCTGTTCCCCTTCCACCGTGACGACAGAACCCCCCCCGTGACGTTTCATCTCCCCCCCGACGTCACGGGGCGGAGCCCCCCCCCTTGACGGACCCCCCCCCGATTTGGGTCATGTTCAAGGTCACCCCCCCCTTCGACCTCCCCCTTCCGCTTCGGTGACGTCACTTTGCCTATATAAGCGGGAGCAGTCCGCAGTCTCGTCGCAGTAGCTTGCCGCCCGTTGTTTGGATATACGTCCCAGTGGGTTGCACTCTGCTGCAGCGTAGGTCTGTTAAGTGTGCGTTGGGCCCGACGCGCAATTAAGAGATCCGCGCCCTTGCATGTTTAGTTAGTTTGTTTAAGCATGTTAGATAACGCTTGTAGTTTGCTGCTAGGTAATGTAGTTAGTCTAATATATATGTTAGTGTGTGGTATCGGTTTGAAGTGTTTTATTTACTAATAACATATGTACTCCCGGCCCTACAGGTCCCTCAACAACCTTGGTCAAAACTTGGGTTCGCAGCAGCCTGACGCCGGGTGTTTGGGTCTACGTCACACCGGGTTTCAGTGATACTGTTGACCTTTGCAAAACCGACCTCGGCTATTTTTGTAAAAGTAACGTTAACTGATTAATTTGTTTCTTTTTCATAGTTGCTGGTAAAGTCTTTATTTTTAAAGTAATGTATCTTGTTTCTCATCCTTTTCCTAACCCCCTGACAATAAGGTTCGGCCCTGAAAACCGGCCTTGTCAATAAGATCAATACGGCCATGCAAACCGGTTGACACCACCTATCTCACCCATGAGAAACGTTTGTGAAATATAAAATCAGTCTCTTGTTTAAAATCAGTCTCTTGTTTGTTGTCTTTTGTCCCCTTCCCCAATACAGAGCGGGGAATAGAGCAGTATGTTATGCTCTATTCCCCACTTTGGCATTATGTCAGATGACCTTGACCTACTGACGGGACTTAGAAAAACCTTCGTTTGATCAAATATTGGAAGAAATATACTTTTAAAATAACCTTTCTCAATCACCTCCACTCCCACCACTTACATCTCCCCACCACTTACATCTCCCACCACTTACATTGGGTATAAAAGAGGTTCCCCATCACTGGTAAAACATTCTGCTGTTTGTGTTTAACCATGGCGCATATCAGGAAGCAGACCAAGCCTAAGAAGATGGTCGTAGCAAAACCAGCTCTTGTGTCACCTACTACCTCTTCTACTGCTTCTTCATCATCTACACCAACTACTTCTGCACCGTCTCTACTCCGCCAGGTTTTATCTTCGGCAGCTTCTTCATCGCCTAGTTCTTCATCGCCTGCTTCTTCATCATCCGGTCCTGCGTCCATACTCCGCCAGGCATTACTGATGTCCTTGATAATCCCGGAAGAGTCGCAACCAAGGTCTCCATCTTCTCCACCACCAAGACCCAAGTCACCAACAAAATCATCTTTATCTTCCCCATCACCAAGGTCAAGGACAAGGTCTTCTTCGTCATCTTCGAGCTCGAGGTCCTCTTCTTCTTCATCTTCGAGCTCGGGATCATCATCACCGAGTTCAAGATCTTCAACACCCACTATACCGCAGATCATTTCTCCAATCATCACTCCACCTTCCACAAGTTTTCGTCCGTCAGTAATCTGCATAAATGATCAAACTCCTTCAGAGAAATTTAATGAATTAAAATCCTTGAGAAGGAAGTGCTTACTTCCTGCACAACAATGTAAATACAGTTTTAAAAAAGGTGCAAGGAAAGGGGAACGTTGTGCTAAGGGGAATCTTGTGTCTTAGATGAAGAATTATGCAGTTTTCATTTAAGACAAAAACACAAGGGTACCGTTTCTCTTTCCACACCACATCCAACAGTGAAACCAGCCAAAACTCGGATTAATAGGCTTTGTAAAAACAAACAATACTTCTTTGTAAAAATAATGGGTTTCTTAAAGGTCATGTTAAAATGTGGAGACCAACTCTACATTTTAAGATTACCTAAAGCCATGCGCCATCCCTAAAAACCCACGAAAAAACACTATCTAATCAGAGACAATTCAGGAACCACTGCGTGGAAAAAATTGTAATAACCTTTTTCCAAATTAAATCAAGTCTTTCTTTTTCCAAATTAAAAAAAAAAGTGTGGACAACCTATTTACATTTTGTAGCATATGCTGCAGAGTGTAAATAGGTTGTCCACACTTTTTTTACATTGTTACAACGACCTTGACCTAGATAACGGACTTAGAAACATTTCGCTCTGTTTAAATTCCTTTTCAAACCAAAACATTGATCTGTTCACCAACCTTTTAGGTGGGGGTAAGCGGGTATATAAGTGTGGCGTCGTAGAACATATTCATTAGTCAGCTATGGAGACTCTAGCAGGTTCATCCAACTCATCAGCTACTGATATGGAAGTAATCTGGGAACGTAGAGCGAAACAAAATAGAGCACGTTCGCGAAGAAACGAAAATAAAGTAAGAGAAGGATTCAAAAGATTACAAGTCGCTGTACCATTTGCTAATCCTAGTGATTCTAGGATTTCAAAAATTCGACAGGCAGTACAATATATTAAGTTACTTCAAACACAGCTTCAAGAACCTTGTATAAAAGCTGAACTGCCTGAGGAACCGCTGCCCCCCTTAATCTTACAAAAAGAATTAGGGAACGTTTTTGTCGAACCTCCGACCCTTAAAAAAGAAGATAACTGAACTCGTTAAAATAATGAGAGGGGTTAAAAAAAAAAAAAAAAAAAAAAAAAACAAAGCGGGGAATAGATCAGTTTGTGGTCAAAGTGAGAATCACTTACTGCTCTATTCCCCGTTTTGGTAATATGTTCAGACGACCTTGACCCACTAAAAAGACTTAGAATATTTGTGTATATTTGTGTATAGTATTGACTTACACTCCGTGTGGTAAAATAATGGAAGATATATTTATTTCTTAACACAATATACTCCTTCCCTAACCCTTGTACTCCCACCACTAACCCCCCACCATTTAAACGTAGTATGAAAGGGGTTCCCTATCACTGGTAAAATCATTCTGCTGAAAATGAGTACACCCGCTCTCCCTATCGCTGCAGCAACACTAGTAGTAAGCAGAAAGGTTGAAAACCACGATCAGTTAATTGTCTTAAGAAGATTACTGCACAAGTTTCTCGATTGGGAGGTTGGATGTGATTTGTATATGTGGAAGCCTACGGCTCCAGTGTATAATAGTGAACAGGAAGCATGGAAAACAAGTTATAAAAACAATGTAAAGTTACTTAAAATGATTGGTATAATGGAAAGGTTACTCCGGCAGAAATGGATCATCAATACAACATTTTATATTAAACCAAACCATTGTTGAATCAATAAAAAGGAGAGAGATTAAAAACAGAGCGGGGAATAGATCAGTTTGAGGTCCAAGTGAGAACCACTTACTGCTCTATTCCCCGTTCTGGTGGTATGTTCAGACGACCTTGACCCACTTACAAGACTTGTCATTCTGCGACATCGTTGTTTGATATAAAATGTACTTCCTACAATAATATCCTTGACAATTACCCCCACCACGTAAACTTGGTATTTAAGCGACCGCATCGGAATATCCCCAGTAGTTAGCTGTAACGTGCTAGATCCGTCTCAGTATCTCTTAGCACGTTTGTGCCACGAATTCGCTCAGTCGTCTATATTTTATGTCCTAAGGTCGATTAAATTAACATAATTAAATTTTGGATGGGCTCAGCAAAGACTACAAACAACAGGTTTTTCTTTTATTCTGCCTTTAATCGCTCATCATCGCCCATGTGAAAGCACATTGAATAAATTAGATAAAAGTCCCTAATTGGTAAAATGTTGGCCGTATAAATCAACTAAAATTAACCAGGAAAATTCCTAATTACGCAATTCGCAATTTAAAATAAAACCATCTTCTAACCCTATTTCACCAATTAGTTCCTTAATGACGTATAAAAAGTTATCTCTTTAACACTGTGCGAAACCTCAATTCTTTCATCAAGTTTGGTTAAAAACCTATAATTCACAGAGCTATTACGCCCTGGCCCAGATGGATTCACTTTTGCTTATTTAAATGTTTAAAACCCAAAATAAGTTTATTATATTTTATTTAATAATATCTCGCCTAGGCCTAATTGTTTACAGAGCTGTTCCGCCCTGAACCTTGTCGTCACTTTTAAAGTCTTTAGCTATTTTAAAATTTACAAAATCCTATCATTCTTTTAGCAAATTTGGTTAAAACCTATAATTCACAGAGCTATTACGCCCTGGCCCAGATTAATTAATAAAATCTACAAATGTCTATTCTTGATTTAGCTTACTTTTTATTTTTTTTCAGTTCTCTAGGGTTTTACACCCGAGTGAAATGAATTTATTCAATAAAATCACAGCAAGAATTACGATTACTCAAAACTCCTAACCTCGGAGCTATTTCGCCACCGACTTGTATTTTACTTGCATGTCTAGGGCAATCTAAAAACCAAAGGCAATCTTAAAACCAAAAGATTTAAATTAAGTTTTAAACGAATCGTACAACGTTATCTTCACAACATAAAATCGTCCTAATTTACTTAAAGTTCTTACTTTATCGAATTTAGAAGTTATTAAAAATGGAGAGGCTTCGCACTTACAGTTTTATTTTTTAAAGTATTAACCTCGAGTAAATCGTAAGTTCCTTCTCGCATTCGTATTCGGAGCTCTAGATGTTTCCAGCTCTTCGCCGGGCCGCAGACTGACTGCCTCGGCCGTTCGAGAAGAGAGATCAAGTTACCCCCACTACCGCCACGACGCTAGCGCCGTGCGTGGTGAGCCTACTAACTACTTAACCCAGCTGACCGCAAGTGAGCCAACCTGGCAAAGTGAAATTTCTCTACTTTTAATCATCTTTACCTCTAAAACCGTAAGCACCTTACACTCCCCTCTTACTTACCGCAAAACAAAAAACAACAAAAAAAAAGGTTCTCACCTTTCTGCTCCTCCGTCTAGGATCTTCCTACAAATAAAATGTTCTAATCCAACTAGTCCTAGGGTCATCCTCTGAGGGCGATTTAGAACTAATTGTTTGAGGAGTAGTGAGTGGAAGACTCAACGTAGATGTCGATGGCACCGTAGTGATACTTTCCCCCGTAACAGCTGTTGTAGTCGCTACAATAGTCTTTGGAATTGCACCAGTGCTCGTTGTGGTTCGCGTCGTCACACTAGTTGCTTCTGTTTTATCGCGCCTATCACTCGCTTTTGTTTTCGCCGGGGAAAGAATGTAGAATCTGTTCCAAAAAAGTTGGGACCAAACGTGCACAAACAAACGCCAAAGCCCCATTTTAAAATTTTTAATTTTCTCGCAAATTCGACAAAATCGCCTTAATAATCGTCAATACCCTTCGGGCGCCTTTAATTATTTAATTAACTCAGGTCCCTGTTCGGGAATGCCAAATGTAACGTGCTAGATCCGTCTCAGTATCTCTTAGCACGTTTGTGCCACGAATTCGCTCAGTCGTCTATATTTTATGTCCTAAGGTCGATTAAATTAACATAATTAAATTTTGGATGGGCTCAGCAAAGACTACAAACAACAGGTTTTTCTTTTATTCTGCCTTTAATCGCTCATCATCGCCCATGTGAAAGCACATTGAATAAATTAGATAAAAGTCCCTAATTGGTAAAATGTTGGCCGTATAAATCAACTAAAATTAACCAGGAAAATTCCTAATTACGCAATTCGCAATTTAAAATAAAACCATCTTCTAACCCTATTTCACCAATTAGTTCCTTAATGACGTATAAAAAGTTATCTCTTTAACACTGTGCGAAACCTCAATTCTTTCATCAAGTTTGGTTAAAAACCTATAATTCACAGAGCTATTACGCCCTGGCCCAGATGGATTCACTTTTGCTTATTTAAATGTTTAAAACCCAAAATAAGTTTATTATATTTTATTTAATAATATCTCGCCTAGGCCTAATTGTTTACAGAGCTGTTCCGCCCTGAACCTTGTCGTCACTTTTAAAGTCTTTAGCTATTTTAAAATTTACAAAATCCTATCATTCTTTTAGCAAATTTGGTTAAAACCTATAATTCACAGAGCTATTACGCCCTGGCCCAGATTAATTAATAAAATCTACAAATGTCTATTCTTGATTTAGCTTACTTTTTATTTTTTTTCAGTTCTCTAGGGTTTTACACCCGAGTGAAATGAATTTATTCAATAAAATCACAGCAAGAATTACGATTACTCAAAACTCCTAACCTCGGAGCTATTTCGCCACCGACTTGTATTTTACTTGCATGTCTAGGGCAATCTAAAAACCAAAGGCAATCTTAAAACCAAAAGATTTAAATTAAGTTTTAAACGAATCGTACAACGTTATCTTCACAACATAAAATCGTCCTAATTTACTTAAAGTTCTTACTTTATCGAATTTAGAAGTTATTAAAAATGGAGAGGCTTCGCACTTACAGTTTTATTTTTTAAAGTATTAACCTCGAGTAAATCGTAAGTTCCTTCTCGCATTCGTATTCGGAGCTCTAGATGTTTCCAGCTCTTCGCCGGGCCGCAGACTGACTGCCTCGGCCGTTCGAGAAGAGAGATCAAGTTACCCCCACTACCGCCACGACGCTAGCGCCGTGCGTGGTGAGCCTACTAACTACTTAACCCAGCTGACCGCAAGTGAGCCAACCTGGCAAAGTGAAATTTCTCTACTTTTAATCATCTTTACCTCTAAAACCGTAAGCACCTTACATAGCTATGGATTCCCAAGCAAGCACATCCAAAGAGTATAAAGATGAACTATCAGAGTTTCTGAAGTTCAACAATTGCACTTCACAATTGCGGAACCGAAGAGCCGAAAACGCATTAAGAACAAAAAGATATAAGCTGACAATGCAAAAAGCCTACAGTAGATTATCAAGTAAAGTCCCGGGCGTTAAATCTACTACTAAAACAAAGGACATGATATATCGGGCAATAAACTACATAAAACATCTGCAGGCAATAGTTGCAGAAGTTCCTTCTGAAGAACCGGTCTCTCTTGAACCGATAGAATGCGTGTTCCTGGTGGAAGATAGGTTGGCGAAACATCATTTTCTTGAGGAAGAACCGTCAGCCTACAAACAAATCTTCCTCATGGATGAAGACCAGGATGAATAACTGGGTTAACAAAATTAAAGACGTCTGGAATACAAAGCGGGGAATAGATCAGTTTGTGGTCCAAGTGAGAATCACTTACTGCTCTATTCCCCGTTTTGGTAACATGTTCAAACGACCTTGACCCACTTCAGGACTTGGAAACAACTTTGTTTAATACTAAATATATATTTAACAACAATATCCCCTTCCCAACACTCCCCCCCTATTATATTGTGGTATAAAAGGCGAGTTTGTATCAATGGTTGAATTAGTCTAGTCATTGCACCAAGAGACATCATCTTTCCTCATCCACGAGAGGTAATTCTAATGTTAAAAAACATTATGTTAGAAGATGAAGATGAAAATGAAGATGCGGTGTTGGAAGATGAAGAAGTTGATTCCGTAGAGATGGAAGCCGTGAGTTGGATGGAACAATTGGAGAGTGATGAGGATATCTCTAGTGTAGCGGATGACGTGGAGGAAAACTCGAATTCGGACGATGCGGAGTGTTACCAACAGTCACTCTGTTTGGAACACATGGAGACAACTCCGAGCGGTAGTAGGACCCTTTTTGAGGGTACCTACGTCACTAGCTTTCTCCCCCGTCGCTTATTTCCGTTTGATGAGTTGGATTTGTCAGATGAGTCTGATTAGTTTTCTTCGTTAACCTTCCAACTACAAATACAGAGCGGAGAATAGATCAGTTTGTAGTCAAAGTGAGAACTACTTACTGCTCTATTCCCCGTTCTGGAAATATCTTCAGATGACCTTGACCTATATCAGGACTTGGAAACAACTTCTTTTGATACAATAATTATTACTAAATCAAACATATGCTCCAAGAGGGGGGTACTCTAATGGTGGGGGTTAGCAGGTATTTAACCATGCACTTTGGAATACACGTATTAGTCAGCTATGGATTCGCAAGCAAGCACATCCAACTCCAGATCTGTCTACAATCAGAGAAACGCTGAACACTCAAAGAAATGGAGAGTGAATATTAACACTGGATATGAGAGATTACAAAGTGTAATCCCATTCGCCAATCCTCGAGATGCAAAAATAACCGTTTTGTATAAGGCCATGGAATATATCAAAAGTTTACAGTTAAAACTCCAAGAACCGCTGTCAGCTCCCTCAATCGATCAAAAACTGTTGGAATCATGTCCTCTGACTGAAGATGAAAAACTCCAAGAACCGCTGTCAGCTCCCTCAATCGATCAAAAACTGTTGGAATCATGTTCTCTGACTGAAGATGACTTGGTGGTTCAACATTTCTTTGCTGAAGAACCCTCATACAAACAACTTTTTTAAGATCAGGATAATTAAAAGAAAACTTAAAAATCTGTTAAATAATACAAAGCGGGGAATAGATCAGTTTGTGGTCCAAGTGAGAATCACTTACTGCTCTATTCCCCGTTTTGGCAACATGTTCAGACGACCTTGACCCACTTTGGGGACTTGAAAACATCTTGGTTTGATGCAAAATGTACTTCCTGCGTAAAATTTGGTATTTCTTCACTAACACATATACTCCGGCATGTATACCCCCCACCACTGTTCTTTTTCGGGTATAAATAGAGGTGCATTTTGGAGTGTTATTAGTAGCTGGTTAGCCTTTGAGGAAGACACAGTTATAATATGTATCGGTGCGATATTTGTAAAGCCTCATTTAGAGATGATTGGCTTTTAGCCATTCATAAAGCACTAAAACATAATCCCAACACAAATACAAAAGAAGAACAAAATGAACAAGAATTAGATTCAATCGACCATCAATTAGCACAACATCAATTTGCAAACCTAAATCAAAAAGAACAAAATGAAGTTTTAAGACCGAGTGTCATTCATTATGCACACTCAACGCCATCAACATCGACTTCTACGCCTGCTATGTCTACACTTCATCATCCTTCAACATCAACACCATCGACTTCTACGCCTGCTATGTCTACACTTCACCATCCTTCAACATCAACACCATCAACATCGACTTCAACGCCTGCTATGTCTACACTTCACCGTCCTTCAACATCAACAGCTGCTATGTCTACTCTTCACCGACCCTCAACATCAACAGCAGTAGATGTGGAACTACACGCTCAAGCACTACCTGGTAAGGTAGTAACACATTTTAAAATTGACAACGTAAAATTACAACTTGAAAACTTTTTACATAACGCCAAAGAATTAGTAACCAAAACACTAAAGAATGAACAAAAAAGATTAAATTTTATCAAATTTGGACTGTTGCTAGATGCCATATTCACTAACATTCAAAACGAAACATCACCAAGAGGTTTCATGACAAAAAACCGAACCATCATGGCTGCGTCAGATATTGAAAAGATCGTAACAGAATGTCTTGAGGAACTTTTGACGAAACTACAAGAGCATGAAGGAAGAGGATCTGGATGGACTTTATTAAGTATAACAAGTCTGGATGTTAGAGTTCATAAACACGGTTATGGAATGAGAGGAAGTAGCTATATCCCTCTACCTCAAAAAATTATGAATACCAAATCCTGTATTAACGTGCAAAATGAAAATAATAAATGTTTTAAATATGTTATGTTGGCCAAATATGTAAAAAACCATCCGGAAAGACCAAGTCAAGCATATGAAGAAGTTCAACACAAGTATAATTTCCAGGGAATGACTTACCCTGTTGCAATTACTGATATATCGAAATTTGAAAAACAAAACCCTTCAGCTTCTGTCAACATTTTTGGCTTGGATTCGTCTAAAAATGTGTACCCCTTGCGCATAACACCTATTGAGCGCAGAGATCATACGGATTTGCTATTAATCACTAAAGGGGATATATCCCACTATGTCTACATTAAACATTTTGAAGCTCTTGTTTCTAAACAATTATCTAAGCATGAAAAAAAGATTACAATTTGTAAAAGATGTTTTTGTCATACAAACAAAGAATTGAGACGGGGAGGATCAGAATGGTTAGTAGAACATCAAAGGTTATGTAGTGGAAACTATGAGGTAAGAATTAAATTGCCACATCCCACCAGAGCGCAGATAAGATTTGACAAAGTAAATCAACAATACCCTGTTCCATTTGTTGTGTATGCGGACTTCGAAGCATCTTTACTTCCTATTGAACAACAAGAAGAGGATATAACAAAAAGAAGCAAATATCAAAAACATGCACCAAACAGTTATTGTATACTAACAAAATCCACGCTGTCTGAAGAACATCTTCAAGAATTTGGACTATCATCTGCTCCGAAGATTTATCGTGGTGAACAAGCAGCGAAACACTTTGTAGATGAGTTGTATTACATTGCCTCTAAGGTGGAAGAAATCTACAAAATTAAAATACCGATGCAACCTATGGATGAACACCAACTTCAACATCACAATTTGGCAACAACATGTTATCTGTGTAATAACCTATTTACACCAGATAACGTTAAAGTGCGTGATCACGACCATCTTACAGGAGCCTACAGAGGTGCAGCCTGTAACGCTTGCAACTTAAATTACAAAGTACCATCTTTTATACCCGTTGTTCTACATAACCTTAGCGGATATGACTCTCATTTCATAATCCCGGAGTTAGGAAGAGATGATGGAGCAATAGATGTTTTGGCAACAACAATGGAAAAATTTATAAGTTTCTCTAAAAAGGTTGGCAAAATAAAACTTAGATTTATTGATTCGTTTCGATTTATGCCTTCTAGCCTAATGAAATTAACTGATAATTTAAAAAGAGAAGATCTGATAGAAACAAGCAAAATTGTAGCCAGTAGTAAAATGGATCTGGTTCTTCGAAAAGGAGTCTTCCCCTACGATTACATCGATGGACTTCATAGATTTAATGAAACATCACTTCCTCCACCAGAACAATTTAACAACAAACTTAATGATTCGGAGATTTCACTTGAAGACTATCAACACGCATGTCGAGTATGGAACGAGTTGGATATGAAGACTTTAGGAGAATACTCAGACTTTTATGTAAAACTTGACGTGACTCTTCTCTGCGATGTTATGGAAGAATTCCGAAGAACCTGTTTTGCAGCATACGGTTTAGACCCTCTACATTCATATACATCTCCAGGACTAGCTTGGCAAGCAATGCTGAAAGAAACAAAATGCAAACTCCAGCTGTTAACAGATATAGATATGGTTTTAATGGTTGAGTCGGGTGTTAGAGGTGGATTAACTCAAAGCGTGACGAGACATGTTAAAGCCAACAACAAATCTCTACCTGACCATGATCAAGAGAAACCTTCAACGTACTTGGGATATTTCGACGCGAATAATCTGTATGGATGGGCCATGTCGAACCCACTTCCATTTGACAACTTTAAATGGGTTGATCCCGACTGTATTGGCGATATTTCACAAATTCCAAAACAAGGAGATACCGGATATATTTTGGATTGCGACTTTGAATATCCAGAACATTTACACGATCTTCATTATGACCTTCCACTCCTTGCAAGAACAGAAATTTCACCAACTGGAAAACACCCCAAATTAATGATGACCCTTAACAATAAACAACGATACGTAGCTCACTATTGGGTTGTTCAACAAGCTATCGAATTAGGTTTACGTCTTACTAAAATTAATAGAGCTGTAGAATTTTCCCAATCGTGCTGGTTGAAACCGTACATAGACTCGAATACTACCAGAAGAGCAGCCGCTACATCAGCCTTTCAAAAAGACTTTTTTAAACTGATGAACAATGCGATATTCGGTAAAACATTGGAAAACAAAAGAAGACATAAAAATGTTAAACTTGTTACAGATCCGAACAAACTACAAAAACTCGTACAACAGCCAAACTTTGGAACATCTATAATTATTAACGAAAATCTTGTAGCTGTATCTATGAAGAAAACAAGTGTGAAGATGGATCGTCCTTTGTATATAGGTATGACAATCCTGGATATCTCCAAGACTCATATGTACGATTTTCATTACAAAAAGATAGTCACCTTTTATGGACGAGAAAACATCGGCATCTCCTACATGGATACAGACGCTTTTATATATTGGATAATTACTAACGATATGTATGAAGACCTTCGGACATTTGATTACAAAAACGACTTTGACTTTTCCGACTATCCAAAAGATCATCCAAACTACGACAATGACAGAAACAAAAAAGTGCTTGGCAAATTTAAAGATGAAGCCAATGGTGTTATACTTCAAGAAATTGTTGCACTAATGTCAAAATTATATTCTTTACAACTAAATGAAAACCAAGTCATTAAGAAAGCTAAAGGAGTAAAAAGTTTGTATTTAAAGAAGAATGTGCATTTTAATCACTATAAGAAATGTTTATTTGAAGATCAAGATATAACAGCAAAATTCAACACAATCAGAAGTTTCAAGCACCAGCTGTACAGCGTGACGGAAGTAAAAAAAGCTCTCTCTTCAAATGATGATAAACGACACATCCTTGCAGACAACATCCACACTCTACCATTCGGCCACTACTCCCTCAACCCTATTGACGAGTAACCCTTTCATCGTCCTACATCCCTTTTCCTTTTCCTTTCCGTATAAAAGGGGGAACACAGCAGTATTTTGCTGTGTTCCCCCTTTTATACATTAGTTTAGAATGACCTTGACCTATATAAGCAGATTTATACAAATGAATATTTAATATCATATCAGCTGTCTTCGTGAAACCATCATGTCAGACCTGAAGGAGAAGATTATTAATGAACTACACAAACCTGCAAGAATAAAGTTTCCAAGAAGACATACTGTTATAAAAGGGATAAATGATCTATATCAAGCGAATTTAATTGAAATGCGACCGCATAGCAGAATAAACAAAGGATTTAAATATATACTCACAATTATTAATTGTTTTCTACCTGACCATGATCAAGAGAAAAATAGCCCCCAGCAAACTCCAAACAATACCCTGTTCCAATTACAATTAATGGGACCCTCTACAACCCAAACGTGATAACGACCATCTTACAGGAGCCTACAGAGGTGCAGCCTGTAACGCTTGCAACTTAAATTACAAAGTACCATCTTTTATACCCGTTGTTCTACATAACCTTAGCGGATATGACTCTCATTTCATAGCAGAATAAACCGTACATAGACTCCAGAACGAGTATGAACTACACAAACAACATGTTAACACATGTTGTGAATCAATCGTTCATAAAGTACGGATTAGTAAATATAAGGGAGTGTTTACCAAGAAATACCTTCCCAATTGGACGAATGAAGTTTCTTTGAATTCTGGTGTATCGAATGGGTTTTTTTGAGGTTTTACATTATATTAATTGTTTTACAAAAGTTGCAGACGCTTTGCCTCTAAAGGACAAGACTGGTAAAAGCGTAACAGAAGCCATGGAAATAGCCATAAAATGAGATAAAAACAAAATTAAACATTTACAAACTGATGATGGAACAGAATACTTTAATACAAACTTTGCACAGTTAATGAATAAATATAAAATAAATCATTATTCTACAAATTCAGAGAAAAAATCAGCTATTGTAGAAAGATCCAATAGAACCTTAAAAGGAGCACTGTATAAACAATTTTCAAAAAGAGGTTCTTACGTATGGTATGATGTTTTACCACAATTAATAAATGATTATAACAACAGGTTTCATAGAACTATCGGTATGAAACCTAACAAAGTAAATAGAAGAAATGCAAAAGATGTATTAAAACGCATAAAGAAAAATACAAAGCCTAAAGTAGAAAAAATGCAGCCAAGAAAATTTAATGTAAGTGATAAAGTACGGATTAGTAAATATAAGGGAGTGTTTACCAAGAAATACCTTCCCAATTGGACGAATGAAGTTTTTACAGTGTATAAAGTGCAACCGACTGTACCTGAAACGTATATCCTAAAAGATAACAAAGGAGATTTGTTGCAAGGTGCATTTTATGGACATGAAATGTTAAAGTCAACAGTAGGTGATGTATATCTTGTTGAAAAAGTGTTACAAAGAAAAAAGGACGCAGTTAAAGTGCGGTGGTTAGGGTTTAACAAAACTGAGGATTCATGGATACCTATAAAGGACTTGGTTTAATGCAAGCAACTCATTTCATCGTTAACCTTTGAGCAGGATGGAGATTATTAACCATAAAGATCGATTCAATATTAATAACATAGATGATTTAACTGTGGATAACGTTAAAATCAACAATGGTAAACACGGTAGTTTACTTCCAAACACTGTTCGATGTATAGTAAGTGGCCCCTCAAACTGTGGAAAGACCAATGTCGTCTTTAATTTGATCACTAATCCGCAGGGATTAAGGTTTAATAACCTATATATTTTTTCAAAGTCTCTACATCAACCAAAGTATCAATTGTTGGATAAAATCCTATCTGATGTGTCTGATGTTAATTTTTACAAATTTAACGCTAGTGATAGTATTATGCAACCAAACGAAGCGAAACCGTATTCTGTATTTATATTTGACGATGTATCTTGTGAAAATCAGGATACTATTAGAAACTACTTTGCCATGGGAAGACATAATACCCCCGTCGCAGCAAACCTGCGTACTCAGCGAATTTCCAATGCATAATATATGTCTTAATAAAGCCGCATACCAAGTTTCATAAAAATATATTCATATATAAGCGATATATACAATTTTAATTATTCTCCATAAGAGTAACATGGGAGATGAGTAAGCAGGTTTGCTGCAACAAGAAAATAAAAAAAATGGGTTTTTATGCAAATATCAATATAACTCAACAAGGTGAAGCCACATACCAAGTTTTATTAATTTATGTTCATAATTAAGGGAGTCATTACATTTTACTTATTCTCCATAAGAATAACATGGGGGCTGAGTACGCAGGTTCGCTGCTACGGGGATGATCAACAAAAAATCAATTTTTTGTGCAAATATCAATATACCAGTACTACGTGACCCCAAGCGCCAAGTTTCATCAATATACATTCATTAATAATGGAGATATTAAATTTTATTTATTCTCCATAAGGATAACATTGGAAAACGTACTGTGTTTAGTACTTTGAATATCTTGGCAACGGTTGGACGTAGAATCACAATTTAAACACCAAAATGATTGTTTTGTGGAGCTGAGTTGATTGGTAAAAGCAAATGTGAAGTTTACATTAAAATTAACTTAGGAAAAGCAAAAAACCTTTTTCCCATAAGATTAACATAGGAGATTTTATGAGCAGGTTTTTTTGGATTTTCTCCGCAACCACTTAACCTAGCTTAATAATTCAAAATACCATATTATTTGCTTTTTTAAGCTCTATAACATGGTCTAAACCAAAATTAAGTGTTTTAAAAATGTTAGGGTAAAAAATGCAAAAAACTGATTTTTGGAAAATTTAAAACCCCCATAAACCCCCCTTCCCATGGTCCGATTTTTCTGGTTTTCGAACTTAAAGTCATAAATGTCACTTTACACATTTGAGCCAAATTTCATCGAAATCGGACGTTTTTTACTGAAGTTATCGCATTCACGGACACACATATATATATAGATATATACCCCCGTCGCAGCAAACCTGCGTACTCAGCGAATTTACAATGCATAATATATGTCTTAATGCCATATAAAGCCGCATACCAAGTTTTATAAAAATATATTCATATATAAGCGATATATACAATTTTAATTATTCTCCATAAGAATAACATGGGAGATGAGTAAGCAGGTTTGCTGCAACAAGGAACTAAAAAAATGGGTTTTTATGCAAATATCATTATAACTCAACAAGGTGAAGCCACATAGCAAGTTGTATTAATTTATGTTCATAATTAAGGGAGTCATTACATTTTACTTATTCTCCATAAGAATAACATGGGGGCTGAGTACGCAGGTTCGCTGCTACGGGGATAATCAACAAAAAATCAATTTTTTGTGCAAATATCAATATACCAGTACTACGTGACCCCACGTGCCAAGTTTCATCAATATACATTCATTAATAATGGAGATATCAAATTTTATTTATTCTCCATAAGGATAACATTGGACAACGTACTGTGTTTAGCACTTTGAATATTTCTGCAACGGTTGGACGTAGAATCACAATTTAAACACCAAAATGATTGTTTTGTGGAGCTGAATTGATTGGTAAAAGCAAATGTGAAGTTTACATCAAAATTAACTTAGGAAAAGCCAAAAACCTTTTTCCCATAAGATTAACATAGGAGATTTTATGAGCAGGTTTTTTTGGATTTTCTCCGCAACCACTTAACCTAGCTTAATAATTCAAAATACCATATTATTTGTTTTTTTAAGCTCTATAACATGGTCTAAACCAAAATTAAGTGTTTTAAAAATTTTAGGGTAAACAATGCAAAAAACTGATTTTTGGAAAATTTAAAACCCCCATAAACCCCCCTTCCCATGGCCCGATTTTTCTGGTTTTCGAACTTAGTCATGAATGTCACTTTACACATTTGAGCCAAATTTCATCGAAATCGGACGTTTTTTACTCAAGTTATCGCATTCACGGACACATATATAGATATATATATATAGATATATATATATATATATACATATATATAAATTTGAACGAATCGTGTTTTAGTCATCTGGGGACCTAAAAAAAAAATTTGTCATGGTCTCGGGCTTAAATCTTACCATGAGACCTACGGTAATAGCTTCTTCCCTATAGGGGAAATTCGCTAATAACATCGACAGCATATATATAGGACAAACTTATAGCAAAATCCCAAAACAACTTATCAGAGATAATGCAAATATTCTAATTGTATTCAAACAAGATGATACTAACCTAAAACATATATATAACGATCATGTGAATGCGGATATGCCATTTGAAAAGTTTAAAGAGCTTTGCGGAAAAGCATGGGCGGAAAAGTATGGATTTTTGGTTATTATGAAAGATCAAGCTATAAAAGATGGTCGTTATAGAATAGGTTTTGATAAATTCGTTTTAATACACTGATTAGCGGTATTACTGTACAAGTCGTCAAGGTGTGAAGATGGTTAACCAGGAAAAGCTATTAAAGGAAATAAAATCACTTAGTGATTCTATTAGACAAAAAAAACGAGCTTTAAAATTAGGTATAAATGAAAGAGAGCAATTTTTAGAAAGAACATTCAAACCTGTTACTGAACCTTTAAAGCGATTAGCACAAAATATGGAAAAACCTTCAATTCGCTTCGAAGGAGACAAAATGCTACCAATTTCCAAATATGAAGAAGAATTTCAGAATGATGAAAGTTTTGGTCAGTTACAAACATCTGAAGAAAGCGACGAGTATGAAGAAAGCGGAGATATAGAGGATTTAAAGGAAAAGGACATTGCAGAAGATACAAGTACAGAAGATACAAGTGTAGAAGATACAAGAGCAGAAGAAGAGGATATTAACCCATCCAACTTAAGCAAATTAGGCACGGATATTATGTTTAAAGGAACTCTTGGAAGAACATATACGTTAAAAATGTTACACGCCGCACATGCTAATCGAAATTTTCATACCTATGGAGCTAGAATAGAGGATAAAGGATTAATGATTGGAGATAGCAAGTTAGATATAAACGAAAATGATGATATAGTTATTGGAGATAAGAAATATAAAGGTACAAAAGGTTTGTTTGAACTTATCTTTAAAAATAATCCTGGTAAATATACTAAAAGGGATTTACAATTGTTTAAAAATATATTAGAGTATACAAATGCACATAGAAAGAAGTATTCCAAAGACCTACCTATTCATAGAAATCGGTCAGTAAAATATACAAGTATTATATCTAGTCTTTTCCCCTCGAAATCAAAAAAAGCTCAAATTAAAAGAAGAGCTTTATCTTCTGATGAATTAAATGTTTTGCATAAAAAGAGAAAAACAACTGATCCTACCACATCTGGAAGGGGATTATTGAAAAATTTGTATAAAACTAATATAATATATTACAACGATATAAGTTAGTTGATCGAATGAGGTTATTACATGAAGCTATGGAAGCCGGGCACACTGGTTTAGAAAACGAATGGGTAGCTTTCGTTGATGAACTGCGAAAACAAGGAATAATTGTTCAGTAGACGTATATATAATAAGAACCTAAACGATAGCGATTCAGTTACATCATGAGTGTGGACAAGTTTGGACGGTATTCCGAGTTTGGAGTAAAATCTGGATATAGTGAAAAAAGAGCTGGGTTTCCGTTAACACCTGACGGAAACTATAATTTCGAAGGAAAAGTAATTCAAAATGTTGGTGATCCGCTTATGTCGTCTGATGCGGTTACGGTACAGTACATGAAAAAAAGAACCCCAACTGTACACGAAGATCATTGGGGGTTTTCCGGTAAAAGGTTAAGCGATATACAATATCCCATTTATGATGGTGAAGCAGTAAATTTAGCTACTCTAAAATTGTTAACGATTTACAAAAGGAATAAAACTGATACAAGCTATGATTTAATAAAATTAAAATTATCAAATGTAGGTGATTGTGAGCAGGATGGAGACGCTGTAAATAAGAAAATGTTTGATATTGTACACAAGAAATGGACTACGGAATATGAAAAACATTTGGAAAGGTTTGGTGCAGCTCTATTCCATTATATCCATCGGACTTCAGGAAGAGATGCAGCTTCAGATGTTGACAGTCACAATTATTTAGACTGGAAAAATATACACAATCCAGAGAAACCTAATCAACGAGATAAACCGTCTGAGCCTTCTAAAGTCAAGACATTAGGAAAGGAGGATAAAGTGAATGTGATTAATGAACCAACAGAAAACAATGAAGATTACATAAGAGAAAAAATAATTTAAAATACCCATGATAAGGGATAAAGCATCAGTCATATTCGAGAGACGATACAGAGAGGATGATGGAATACAATATTACTGCGTGGAGTTTAATATCTCAAGAGCCGAGATTTCCCCAAGGAGTGTTGACAGATGGTTTTGTTCAACGGTTTGATAGATATATGGATTGGGAACAACTTTCCATACACTACCTCTTTACAATGACTATGTTAAGAATTTATTTTCACAGAGTTAACTGGATCCATATTTTACAAAGACAACAGTTTTCAGAAGACTTCCTCGTAGAGATGACACCAAATTTTAATAACTGTTGGGAAGTAATAAGTAAATATCAAAATCTCTCTGAGAATTACATTGACAATTTTAAAGATAAACTAGACTGGGATGTGTTATTCAATTACCAACGATTAAGTAGAAAGTTTCTAAGGGAACATGCCAACTATTTAAAGTTTATTCATTTTACCGAAGACAACGATACCATCACCAGCGGAGAAACATCTGGAACATCTTCAATTACACCTTATTTCTATTTTTACTACTTTTATTTAATATGTCTACATTTAATTAATAAATCCATTTCTATATAATAAATGGATTTTAAACAGTATATAATACAAGAAACCAAAACTGATATTACATTCATTGTAAAACATTTATAGAGTGCACCTACTGATTGTAGGTTTTGCTATAAATAGTCATGTCGAGGGTTAAACGCATCAGTCATAATCGAGAGAGATTACAGAGAGGAAGGGGAATAGCATCAACAGCATTTTCTCTATTGAGTAAACCGGTTGGAGCTATAGTTAACAAGGCGATTGATTTATTACCTGTGGAATTACATTTACCTGGAGGATATCAATATTGTGGTCCTGGAACCAAATTAGAGAAACGCCTTGCTAGAGGAGATCCTGGAATAAATAAGCTCGATCAGGCTTGTAAACAGCACGATATAGCGTATTCCAAATTTGGTGATACTAAAAATAGATCAATAGCGGATAAAGCACTGCTGAGAAAGCTTGGCAAAGAGTAAAATCTAGTGACGCGAGTATTGGTGAAAAAGCAGCGTCTTTAGCAGTAACAGCAGCAATGAAAGCAAAAACTACGTTTGGAGGAGGAAAGAGAAGAAGGCGTGGGAAAAAACCCGCTAAGAAACAAGGAGGTAATATCAGAAGAAAACGTCGATCTACCAGTGGTAAAGCTAAAAAGAAACCAACAATATGGTCAATGATAAAAAAGGGAGGAGGATTATACCTAAGACCGTATCGTGTGTATTAAATAAGAAAGAGCAATTAATAATTAAAAACAAAGAATTGACCAATGAAGAACTGATTACATATGCTTCTTGTTTGAAAATCCCATTTTTTAGAGGAGTATTTATGAAAGATGAATTACCGGTTAAGATGTGGAAAAATGAGACTGGTATTGTAAATTTGGATAATAGTGAAGGATTAGGCACTCATTGGGTGTGTTACAAGAAACTTGGTAAAACCATTTATTATTTCGACAGTTTTGGAGACCTTCCACCACCGAAAGAACTTCAACAATACTTTCGTGCGGCAGAAAATGTTTTTTACAATCATACAAGAAAACAACCTGATGATACATCCATTTGCGGTCATTTATGTTTAGACTTTTTAGCTAAAAGTGTTAGTCAACTTTAAGATGTCTTCGTATACAGTGTCATTAACCGGTAACTCATGTACTTTGCGCAGTATTCTGTTTCCAGCGCTACGTTTGCAAAAAGGAAGACTATGGGAAGCCGCATTATTGGATTTAACAACATATAACTCTATTCCAAACGTTAGTGAAGGAATTAATAACAAAATACATTATTACAAGACAAAAGATGATAAAGGAAAGTATTCAGCTTTGGAAGAATTCAGTTTACCAACAGGAGCTTATGAAATTGATAATATAAATGAAGTTATACAAAAACATATGGGAAAAGAAAATATAACAATAAAAGGCAATAACAATACAATGAAAGCCGAAATTACGTCTAAGTATTATATTGATTTTAGTCAAGAACATTCAATTGGTAGTTTATTGGGGTTTTCTAAGGAAACAAAAGTATTAGAACCTAATAAAACTCATTCTGGGAATAAAACTGTGACGATCATCAAAGTTAACAGCATAGATATTACATGTAACATTATACAAGGATCCTACAGAGATGGAGAAAATCGTCATATATTACACACATTCTACCCATCAGTTGCACCAGGTTTCAAGATAGTAGAAAAGCCTCAAAACCTTGTGTACCTACCGTTAAACACCAGTTTCATTTCAGACATCGTGCTGAACATAGTGAATCAAGACGGAAACCTTATTGACTTTAGAGGAGAAGCTATTACTGTAAGAATACATATAAGATCATCCGCTTAGACAATGGGGTTATCATTTAAAAAGAGAGAGCCAACCAGCAAAGAGGTCAGTAGCTCATCAGCTGTAGAAGGATTAACAAGTGACAACATTCGTTTTCTAGAAGAAATTGGATTAAAGGTCATTAACAATGGATATACTGGATATAGCGCAGGGTCCAACATTCGACGAGACCTTATGGGAAAAGGAATATCACACGCACAACCCTTACGCTTCGTCCAAATTAAACAATAACGATGAAATTAGGATTCCTATACAACAACAAGACATTTATACTCTTCCATGCGAAAGTTATTTATATATTGAAGGAAAAGTAACAAAAACTGATGGTACTGCTGGAACCACTGTTCCGTTCATAAATAATCCTATGGCATTTTTATTTGACGAGATTAGATATGAAATTTCAGGAGTTACAGTCGATTCAACAAAAAAGGTTGGAATTTCCAGTACATTGAAAGGATTAGCGTCTTTAACACCAAATGAGAAGAATCTGTTAGCTGTTGCAGGATGGGTTGCACCAGACAAAAGTACAATCGCTCCTGACTCTTCGGGAAATTTTGATTTCTACGTACCTTTAAGATTACTCCTAGGATTTGCTGAAGACTACAGAAGAATAATAATAAATGTAAAACAAGAACTAGTTTTATTAAGATCATCAAACGATAATGATATTATTAAAGCAGCTGCTGGAACAACTGATGCCAATTTAGACTGGAAATTAACATTAGACAAGATTGTTTGGAGAGTACCACATGTGCGACTAAATGATGAACACAGGATTACATTATTAAGAAAGTAAAAATCAGATCGAGACATTGTAATGCCATTCAGAAGCTGGGAGTTTCATGAATACTCCGTTTTACCTACAACACAACGGCATACATGGACTGTAAAAACTTCTACTCATTTGGAAAAAGCGAGATATGTAATATTTGGATTACAAACGAAGAAGAAAAGTATAATAACTGAAAATGCTGGTGAATTTGACCATTGTAAATTAACAAACTGTAAAGTGTTCCTGAATTCACAATTCTTTCCCTACGACAACATTAAGATTTCTTTTGATAAAAAAAGATACAGTGTTTTATACGACATGTATGCTAGGTTCCAAAATTCATATTACGGCAAAACAAATACACCTCTACTATCTCCCGTACAGTTTGAATCGAAAGCTCCGATTGTTGTAATTGATTGTTCCAAACAAAATGAATCTGTAAAATCGTCTAGTGTTGATATAAAAATAGAAATGGAATTTCAAGAAAACGTACCTGCAAATACATCTGCGTATTGTTTAATTTTGCACGATAAAATTGTTACATACACACCGTTGACCGGTATTGTAAAGACAGTATTGTAAAACGTTGTACCACCACTGGCACCGCCACTGTCGCTAACCTATAAATAGCGGAGCAGCAATGCAGGTCTTCAGTTGATCGTCTATCGGCGCATGGGTAACATCTTCTACAAAATGAGTTCTCCATCTGTTGTACAAGGTGATGCAGAGGTAGCACCGTTATTGGAACGTGATAATACTAGTGAAGCAGAAATCATCAAGGAAATAACTGCATTTTTAAAGTTTGGTAAAAGAGATAGAGAGGAGGAAATTAATGCAGACCCATCAAAGGTAGTACCAAAGAGGAAGGAGAAAGTTGAAGAAAATATTCCTCCTCACATTTTAACTGAAGTTTTTCTGCGAATCTTTTACCCAATCTCAGCATGCATCAGTAAAAGTGTATCAGTTGTATTGATGAAATCATTGGATTATTCCCCTACAGTAATACTACACCATGGAACAAAAAAGGTTTTATTTTCGCAAAATGCTTGGGAGTCATTTTTGAAACATGTACATTTAATAGAATGTTATTTAACTAACAGTTTGTGTGGAAGGAAAACACATATTCGAATTTTGGATTGTGACAATGAAATCGATATTGTTAAACATCGCGGGCAACTACAAGTGCGAATTAGAGACTTGACTCAACATGAAAATAAGATTCTACTGTCACGCGAATAATTCTACGTTTTAAACTACGCAACAGAACCTATTACAAGGTACATGAGACAGTTGGTATTTGCAAGCGCTATTATTAAAGAATATTTGGTCGATACTTTGGAAAAACAACCTGATAGCACCATCGTGTACGGACCTGTGGATACATCTATTTTTAATAGAATACCTCATGAAGTTTGCATGTGGAGAAAGTTAAAGGATTTTGAACCACTTGTATAAATCGCTACAGAAGCTACAGAAGAAACAACACAGGAAGAAGAAACGGAGAAACAAGAAGAAGAAGAAAACGAAACACAAGAAGAAGAAGTTAAAAAAGACTAAAGTTTGACTTAGTAAAGAAGAACACACGTGGGGTAGGCCTATTGGGGACGGTGCCCACGTTAAATATACACCAACGCGCCTGCAACTGTACGGCCTGGTATTTAACCTACCGTGGTGTGGAAAACAGTTTAGTTGATCGCTAGGTGCCATGATGAGCGGAGGGGATGAAGAAGTGAGTGTAAAGCCTTGTGTAATAGAATTTCAAGCATTTCGAAATAATGATGATAGGTTTATTATCAAGGAATTAGTAATTTTAGACTTGCTTACATTTGTAGCCTACCCATTCACGTTTGAAGCTCCTTTTTCTTTTAACAAACTTAACACCAAAGCGAAAAGTACAAACAAATGGATAACAAACTACTTTCATCACATACATTGGTATGAAGGATTTAAAAGCTACAGTAATCTGCACAGTATTATGTTTAACTTTTGCAAACAATATTCACATATATACACAAGAGGATTAGAAAAAAAGAACTGGATACAAAAGTACACGCACGGTAATGTTTTCGATATAACTATCAGTAAGGACTTTAACATTAATCTCGGTAATATTTGTGTCGCTGCAAAAGATCTTAAACACGGTCAAACAAACTGTGCATTGTACAACGCATATCATTTGGCTGCTTACTTGAAACAAACGCAGGAATGTGGTGGGGGTAGCGGGGCCTATAAATACGAGGAGACAACACCGCTCCAGCACGAGTATTATTCGAGACTCCGAAGAGGCAACATCACAGAAGACACCACCACTGACGAAGATGGCATCACAACAATATCTACAAACATTGGTTGATCAATTCAACACTCACTCAAAATCGAACCTTCTGCTTACTAAAAAATGTTCAGAACTAAAAGAACAAAGACATTACATTATTCATAGCATCAAGAAAGTGGAAACCACACATGGAGAAGCAATTCTAGTATCATTGTGCGAAGGACCTATGACTCCAGGAGATGAGCCGAAGTTTCAAGTATTTCTTCCAAAACGATTTGTTCAACTGCTACAAAATGAAGACTTGCGAGATATTCAACCGGGGACGTTGTATTTGGTATCACACGGTGTAAGCGGCAACAACTCGACGGAACTCACTCTGCACATCATGCATCATTGTACATAATGTCTCTATTTGTTTTTCTCTGTTTGTATTTCTAGTCATCAATGTTAGACTTAAGCTTATTGTATTGTAAAATGTTTGTTTAATAAAGAAAAAAAAGAAAAAAAAAGAAAAAAAAAGATTAAAAGAAAAAAAAAACATAGCAGTATATTATTTTATATACTGCTGTGTTGCTTTTTTTAAAAATTCAAACGGATGACCTTGAACTTTCATTCAGAGTTAACTTATGAAGAGGTATAAAAGAGAGGGAGCAGTGAAGTTAGTCTCAGTCTTGTCTAACACACGCTGCAGCTAACATGTCGGTGCCACCAATGAACAATTTATCATTCGATAACAATTTGAAGACATATTGTTGCGAGTTACAATGTTTTAAAATACCAGGCGATCAAGTTGACGGGAAAGCTTGTCGTAAGTGCAGGTGTTTCAGCTATTGCATATGTAGATGTAAAACATATCAAATGAACCGACAAGATAAAATACAAGAATTACGGTGACGGCTTGCATTACTTTGGCGGCGAATGGAGTAGCAACCATCTGCCGCGCACTTGCCACCTGCCGCCTACCATCTGCCGCCTACCATCTGCCGCCTGCCATCTGCCGTCCGCCATCTGCTCCACCCCACCACACTTTTACCCCCACCATTTAGTACGATTACAACGCTAGCTTGTGAACAGCCAGTACACCTCCGGCTCTCGACCGGTGAACATCGAGCTGCTCGTCCCAACTGTGTGTTCCCTGCGGTCACATAAATAGGCAAGGAACACACAGTCGGGATGGGCCGATTGGACAAACAAGCGCAGCACTTGAAAACTGCGTCTGACGGCCGCGACTCCGGATCAACAACATCGATGACGACAAACAACGGGGAACTATTGTAAACATAACTTATTGTAAATAAAAAGAAATGAAAACATTAAAGTAATAAATGAAATAGTACTACCTCGCACTCGTATCATTCGATTGCTTCATTCGATTGTTTTCATTCGATATTTTTATCGAATGAAAACTATCGAATCACAATCGGATTTTACGCGTGCGAGGTAGTACTTTTTTAAAACACCCTCCCAGTGACCTTGACCTTTAAACTTTCCCTCATTACGTCACAAAACCACCTACGTCACTGGCTGAGGCTCAGATGACGTATTTAATGACTCAGCGCTTCCGGTCACGTGACCGGAAGCTGTCAATCACTTGGCCCAGAACCGGCAAACCCACACTACTCATACTCTTTAATTGTCAGCATCTCGAATAGTGCCTGGAGTTTGAAAAATGTTTTACCCTATTAAAAAAAATAACTTTAGTAATGACGTATAAAACAGTTTGTTGTAATCCCAATGAACATGTGTAGTGTTGGCTGCCGTAGATAAGGCAGAACGATAGTTTACTTCCCTCCAGGTATTCGCCAACAGCAGGGGGTTATGACTGACTGACTGACGTAACCGCCGAGATGATTCTTTGACGTAAATGGCCGATGTCACACGTCTTTTCAGCATTGACTACATTTTTACGTGACCATAAATTCAAATTTAAAGGTAGGTGTGGGCTTTAAGGTGCCAAAAACAATTAGCCTTCCCTGCCTTTACAACTTTAAGAACAAATCAATACATCACAAACTTATTTTTCGTAAAAAAGAAATAACAATTGCAGGAAATTAAATCCGAAGTGTACCTGAGTGGGGACAACTCGATTGGTAACGCGGTCAGTGTTCCCATGCGAAAGGGTCGAAATTAGGCTTAATACAGTCTTGTTTAGAACCACCTCAAAACCTAATGGGACTGTGTCGCGGCTCCTTGACAAGTCGAGGGAACCTACTATATAATGCATTTATTGGTGAAACCTAGCAAAACTCGCCAATGAAATATAAACTGTCATCGTGGTTCCATTAATAGCCAAGGGAACCTAATACATTTATTTTTAAACGGAGCAAAACTCGCCAATTAAATGGAATATAAACCTTATGTAGCCTTGAATTCTTTAGTTTTTGTAAATAGTAGTAGAATGCCAAAGTCTGTATGGCAGGTTTCAAACCTTGTTTATTTTCACCCTTGTTTCAGTGACGTGATCCATTGCATGTTATCATGTTTAAAGATCAATCAAATTAATTTATTCATTTATTTATTTATTCATTTACTCATTTATTCATTTATTTATTCATATTTTTTGAATTTACAAAAACAAGCGTTTAACCATTGATGTGGTCTAGCTGACTATTTAAATAAATTTTATTGGAAATCTCTAACCATGTGTTTTAAGTTTCCACGAGGTTATAAAACATAATGTTTGTTCATAAACTCCGTCGCCACGCGGCCACTCCGCCAGTAACGTTCATTCGATAATCGCACAATAAAAAGAGGCACCAAATTAAATTATTAAGTGATTATTTAAGGAGCCAATGGACAAAAGTACTAAACACTTGTTAAAAGCATCATGCTACTATAACGTATTATGGTGGTCCCCGTGAAGAAATGTCCATAATACTCTTCATGCAAAAGTTACGGGTGGGGTGAACCAATGACGGCAGACGTAGCAGGCCCAGCCGATACCAATCGAGTTGTCGTTAGTTCCGAAACTGACTGTACCCCCTTACACTCGACTGCACTTCGACTTGACCGTTTTACCAAAAGAGTTACGCCCACCCGGGTAAAAATTGAACGGTTAATCAATGCAAATTCAGAAACCAGAATCATGTAGTTCACTTATTAGATATTCTATTGTTTACTGATACTAGGGAGTTACGAGTATTTTTCAAATACCTGGCGTATTGATTTATTTCAGTTAATATCAAAGGAGCCCAACAAATGCTGTTTTCGAGGGAAAACACTTTTCTCTGGTGGGAGGGGGACACCCGTTTTGCGCACAGCGGTCAGGTTTTTGACGAGGGTCAGTTTTATGCCCCCCGATGAGTTAGTCGGTTTGCACACACGGTCACTTTTCATCGGACTAGAACTAATCCCTTCATCCCCGATCAATCCTTTACTTACTTTCAATAATACATGTATTGAGTATGCAGTGTTAATAAATATAATATGACATAGTATAATTTATACCCCTTTTTTAGACACCGTTGTATTTATACAAAAATATGATTTTTTATCAAGAATGTGGTACCAAGTGTAGGATGATCTAGATTCAAGTATTAATGTAATTTTAGTATTCAAGATGTTCTCTTAGAAGAAATTCTCGTAATGAAAGCCTGCGGCCGTTGATCCTAACAGCCGCATTCTAGTGAGCGACAAATTCCTTTGCCACTCTACCAACACGGGGTTTTTTTGGGATTTTTCTGCTTTCAATGGTAGGTGAGTTCCCGAATTGCAAAAGAAAGCGGTTTGGGTATGTATATCTTAATTTGCATATTTTTATATCTTTATCTGTAGGGCCTATCTTAATTTATCAAATTTTTCAAACCAAATATGAAAACAATCTGTCAACGTACTTTGGAAGCGTGCAACTCTCATCACTACCTTATCCAAAAAGTGCAACAAAAAAACCCTTAAGCAGAAAACAAACTATGTTTCGTATCTCTTAAATATTTTAAGTTTAGTTCCAGGGAACTTTTTCACCAACTAATAATCAGTCCTATAATTCGCAATTGTCTGTGGCTCCGTGCGTCCATCCGTCCGTGCGTCCGACCGTGCGTCCGTCCGTCCGTCCGTCCGTGCGTCCGTCCGTCCGTCCGTGCGTGCGTCCGTCCGTCCGTGCGTGCGTCCGTCCGTCCGTCCGTGCGTCCGTCCGTGCGTCCGTCCGTCCGTGCGTCCGTCCGTCCGTGCGTCCGTCCGTCCGTGCGTCCGTCCGTCCGTGCGTCCGTCCGTCCGTGCGTCCGTCCGTCCGTCCGTCCGTGCGTCCGTTCGTCCGTGCGTCCGTTCGTCCGTGCGTCCGCCCGTCCGTCCGTGCGTCCGTCCGTCCGTGCGTCCGTCCGTCCGTCCGTCCGTCCGTCCGTCCGTCTGTCCGTCCGTCCGTCCATCCACGGCTGTTTCTCGAGCTGTAATGGATCCCAAGCAACGAAAAGCTATTTTTTAGGGGTAAGCGAGGTCGGGGAAGCTGCAAGTGTCGTTTGATTTTCTTGAAAAGCAACCTTATTTGTGTAATAACGTAAAAAATCCCCCATTAGAAAAGCATGGGAGTTTCACAACGTATGCTTTGTTTATGAACTGACATGTATTCCTACCAAGGAGTGACGGTAGATCAGTATTCCTGAAACAGCTGATTATTTCCTGCGGCCGCGATAGCAGGTTGTTTTTCTTGTTCCTTTTTATATTAATAACTAATACGTTTATTTTCGATTCATAACCATCTAATTTAAACATGTCATTAGGGCAGTATGCAGTGACCGTGTGCGCAAAACGACTAATGATTTTGACAGATTCCTGACCGCTGTGCGCAAAACGAGTATGCCCGGTGGGAGACCCAGTAAAATAGGCAAATCGAAAACCGAAATGATATTGTTGTATTTTCTTTCATATAAAATATTACTATATGTGTAAGATTACTCGTATCTTTTAATGAGAAGTGATGTTGAAAATTACTAACGGTTTGGAAAGTTGAGTTGCTATTATATTAAAATTGTTAATTAGCTTGATTCTGTTATACGTTAACTCAAACGTGCGCCTTACGAGAGTAGAATACTCAACCAACTTTCAATTCAACAAGGGCTAAGATAAAGTGTGCAATACCTTTGTACCGCTCTCCATGTTGACCCAACTAAATTCTGTACTTTGATTTCTTTGGCTTTTGCCTTTGCTGCCGTCTTCTTGAGATGTCTATTACATGTCAGAGAGCGATGGGAGTATAACTCACAAGTAATGCGGGCTCGCTGTAATGACAAGGAACGCCAATAACTTTGACTTTTGGCTTACGGCTAGTAATTAGGTGAAATAAAGCTTAGTCGAACTCACAAAGTTTAGTGTGAAACTTCCAAGTTCTAAAGTAACGTTATGGGTAGTTTTAGCGAATTTCCCCTATAGGGAAGAAGCTATTACCGTAGTCGGCATGGTAAAGCCTGGGCCCGGGACCATGATAACTTTTCGTTTTGAGGTCCCGAGACCCCAAAAACTGTATATACATATGTCCGTGAGCACGATAACTCTCGTAAAAAAGATCCGATTTTGAATAAATTTGGTATAAACGTGTAAAGCAACATTTATGACTTTGTTCGAAAACCAGCCAGATTGCTCCATCGTATTTTGAAGGGGGGTTTTTTTACCCAAAAATGGGTTTTTTGAATTTTGTACATATAATTTTTGAAATAGTAAAATTTTAGTTGTTACCATTGGATTTAGCTTAAAAAACACCCAATTTGGTATTTTGATCATTTCGCATCCTTAATTGGTTACCGAGATATTGAAAGTGCTAAACACAGTACGTTGTCTAATGTTATTCTTATGGAGGAAAAGAAAAATTTTATATCTCGCTTATTTATGAACGTATACTGACGAAAATTGGTATATGGCTTCATCTGGTTGTGGTCTATTGATATTTGCTCAAAAACAATTTTTTGTCAAAGGCTCCCGTATCAGCAAACCGGCGGGCGCACTCAGCCTCATGTTATTATAGTGGATAATAATTAAATGCTATGTCTCCCTTAATTATGAACATAAATTAATAAAACTGGTTTATGACTTCACCTTGTTGAGTTATATTGATATTAGTATAAAAACCATTTTTTATGTTCGTTGATGCAGCAAACCTGCGTAATCAGCCCCCATGCTATTCTTACGGAGAATAATTAAAATTTTATATATCACTTATTTGTGAATATATTTTTATGAAACTTGGTAAGTAGCTTTATTTAGTATTAAGACATTTATATCTCCATTGGAAATTTGCTGAGTATGCAGGTTTGCTGCGACGGGGTATTTACTTTTTTGGTAATAAAAATTGGTTTATTCAAACGTATTAAATTAGTATGACGTTGTTTGTAGTGTCGAAAATGTAACCTGCTTATCACTTTTGCAATAGCGCAATCTTTTGCAATCTTTTGCAATAGCGCTGTGAATAACTTGACAGCATAGACAGTTAATATTAAATCACAAAACCCCTCTCTCAGTCTCTGGAAATAGGTTAATCCCACAAACTCAAAACGTAAATCGGATTTAAAGTGCTTTGGAGTATACTGTTCCGATCTCGAAACAAGACTAATTTTATTGGATCTATTTACCAGATTTTAATGAGCGATATTGACAACAGCAAACTCATCATACAAGAACCAACTGAAAAAGTCCATAGAACCTTTTAAAACTTCGGTCATCAGCAAGAACATTATTATCACTGTCACGTTCTTCAAATAATATTTAACAATTCGATAGATTTTATCTTGATTTTTGAAGAGTTTTAACAAGAATGATATAAAACTATTTTCAATAACATGAAGTAAGTGTTTGCAGTCGAAATTTTGATTGAATTACGACTGTTGCTTGATTATAGGGAAGAGGGGTCTGAACATCGGAATATACTTATGTTACCTTTGAGAGAGCCCCTTACTTTAGATGATGAGCATGATAGAGAAGAGAGTGATTGCAATTTTGCCACGACCAGTGGATGCAATAGTATGCAATTTACTTACAAAAGCATTTTCTGGAAAACCTCATTACTGTGAATTGCACCTCATTACTGTGAATTACACCTCATTACTGTGAATTAAACCTCATTACTTATTGGCATACACCTCATCCTTGACAAACCCTTAATCAAAAAATCACACGGGGTAATACCTGGTGACCTAGGATTCCAAGATATTGGCCCATCACGGCCAATCCAACGGTCTGGGAATGTTTAATCCAATTAATGTTAAACAAACATACACCAATGGGGGAGCACTTTCCTGTTAAAACACATTTGGCTGTAATTATTTTAGTTGGGGAAGAGCTAAACTATATCTCGTTCAAAGTCTCCGCTGAACAGCACCATCAGATTCTGTTTCAATAAACCACTCCACACACTATGCTTTAACACGAACGTCCATTGAGATTCTAATGAGACTTTTTAATTATTTGTTTCTGTTTACCAAACAACAAAATAAAAATTCAGCTGATTAAAATGCCTGCTGATAACACTTTTTGAGTCACTCTTTGGTGTGGTGGCATTATAAAACTTTTATGTCCAATGGAACATGAATGGTAGAACATTAAAGTTGTAAACTTTTTTATAAACACCGTGTACATAAAATGTGGCCCAGACAATCGATGAGGGAGTAACAAATTCTCCCATTCAAGCCACCAGCCGAAGTTGGGTGAAATCGTGCACGGTCTGAACAGATTCCCTCGTGCCAAGTTTGATAATAATAATAAATGACTTTAACGCTTTAGGATATTTACCACATAAACCTGAACACGGGGCGAATAAGCAAAAGAAGGCCTACATACACCCCATTCGTCCCGTGTTCGTGTTTCTGTGTCTTTAACTTTTAAACTATGACACGACCATTATATTATGTGTAAGAGAATTAAGTTTTGTGCGGGTCTGAAGATGACGAAATAATAACCTTTCGTCATAATCCGTCATCTATTCAAAAGGACCACAAGGATCACGAGACGGATTGCTGGTTTTTAACATTTATTACATCTGTCGATGTGATTCGGTAAAACATGCCTATCAAACTGTTTGCTATACCAAACAGGACATGTTTGCATGGTTGAAACAGAACAAAACAGAAATTTAACACTGAAACAAAACAAAATACCCCCGTAGCAGAAAACCTGCATACTTAGCGAATTTCCAATGCATATATATTTATCTTAATGCCACATAAAGCTACATACCAAGTTTCATCAATATACATTCATAAATAAACAATTTATGACATTTTAATTATTCTCCATAAGAATATTATGGCGGCTGAGTATGCAGGTTTGCTGAAGCAAGGAACACAAAAAAATGGGGTTTTATGCTTATATCAATATAACTCAACTAGGTGAAGTCACTTACCAAATTTCATTAATTTATTTTCATAATTAAGGGAGATAACACGTTACTTATTCTCCATAAGGATAACATGGGGCTGAGTACGCAGGTTTGCTGCTATGGGAGCCTTTGTCAAAAAATTGTTTTTTTGAGGAAATATCAATGGTCCACAACCAGATAAAGCCGTATACCAAGTTTCGTCAGTATATGTTCATAAATAAGCGAGATATAAAATTTTTATTTTCCTCCATAAGAATAACATTAGACAACGTACTGTGTTTAGCACTTTCAATATCTCGGTAACCAATTGACGTAGAGAAATGATCAAAATACCAAATTGTGTGTTTTTTTAAGCTGAATCCAATGGGAAAAATAAAATCTGACTATTTCCAAAATTATATGTAAAAAATTCAAAAAACCCATTTTTGGGGTACAAAACCCCCCCAAAATACCCCTTCGGATAGAGCGATCTGGCTGGTTTTCGAACTTAAAGTCATAAATGTTGCTTTACATGTTTATACCAAATTTCATCAAAATCGGATAATTTTTACGAGAGTTATCGTGCTCACGGACACACACATATATATATATATATATACAGTTTCGAACGAATGGTATTTTTGGGGTCTGGGGACCTCAAAACGAAAAGTTATCATGGTCCCGGGCCTAGGTCTTACCATGCCGACTACGGTAATAGCTTCTTCCCTATAGGGGAAATTCACTAATTATGAAGTAAATTAGTTTTAGCTAATCCTAGAAATTTGTAACCTTTGTAAAAGTAACCGAAATAGATTTGAGATAAGAAGACCAAAACATCTGTAATACTCTGGTCAACTAATTGAATTAACTTGTTAGAAATTGAATCAATCTACAACATTATGAAAATATTTTTACATTACATTTGATTTATTTTGTGCAAAGAGAAAAAATTATGTGGAATATTTATATTATTAATACATTATTAAAACTGTAATAATAATTTTAAAATATTGTAGACTAGGGGGGACGTGAATTATTATAAAATGTAAATGCGTAAGAGAGTTGCATATTTTGGTATCATCAATAACGGTTGAAGTGACATTTATATACCTATTCCAAAAGAGATTATTTCTCGTCCAACTGACGAAACGGTGGACAGAAACTCAGGTTCTTACCCATGTCTGAAGCAGTTTCATGTCTTGTATGTAAACATATTGAGGAAGCGTCCAGTTGGAATAGACTCTAAAATGGAAGGCTCCTTCAAAAACTTACAAGATCCAAGGTAGTTGGTCCTGGGATTTAACAAAATATTCTTACCAAATACAATGCAGAACAACTTTTGAGGGTAAGAATGACTGGTAATAATTTCGATTACAAATATCAAGACATGTCGAAACCACTGGTTTTAATGGGCTAGAACACAAAGAAAAGCTGAAGATAAGTAAAACCTCTTCGTCAGGTTTAGTTTTCCATCTCTGAGGAGTCTTGGACAATCCCATCAAATAATGAATGACTCGAATTAACACGGTAAGAAAATAAGTTTAAAACATTAAATATTTACTTTACCATGTTTAATTTGCATTAAACTCTCAGAAAATACTATTGAAAACCATTGTTTTAAACATATATTAAACCTTACATTAAACCTCGTATTGAAAAACACTAAACAAACATAGAAAAGAGTACTAAATCAAAGTTTTGTTTTAAAGTGTAAATTTAATATAATAATTACAGGTTTAATTATTTTTGTAATACTGAATATAATTGATTTTTACCGGTATGTGAAAATCCAGAAAATACGAAGTTCAAGTTCTTTATTTAGCATGTTGACAAATATTACAATGCATACGCCAAGTCATGGTTACAAATCATAAAATAAAATCTGTTGTTACAATGGGCAATAGGTACATAAAAACTAATTAATTATTCTATATTGTACAACAAGTTAATGCGCTTTTCTATCAGCTACAAAATCTTTCACACTATAAAAAGCCTTAGCAATTAGTAAGCTTTTTATTTGCCTTCTACCCCTACTATAGTCTTGTTCTACCTTTACATTCAGGGGCAGACTATTGTACAGTTTCACCGCGGAGTACTTGAAATGCTTTTGAAAAAAAGAGGTGGAGTGTGATGGTATACTCATTATGCGTCTAGGATTACTTCTGGTACTATAACTATGAATAGGAAACCAGTACCACAAACTGTTTTGCCCGAAATCTTGCTTTTTATAATTCACCTAGTCGACTTTTCCATTTTGCCATAGTGTTTTTCACTTCGGTATTTACGTCAACCATAAAATAACTCAAAATAACCAAGAAAACCTATTACATCAAAACTCTCTACCCTCACGGACCATAGTTTTTGACGGACTTTACATACCGTGGAAAGTGATATAGTGATTAAACCGATAAAAACCCGAAATCTTCAATATGGTGGCCATGGACTAGAAGAAAAAATTCAACCAAGAAGACGCCATTAGCCTCTGGCCAATCAGGAGAGAGTACTGCCCTCTCGTTACATCTCAAATCCTGTTCACCAAGCCTATCTTAGGCCAACCCTGTGTGAGCTAAACCTAGTTCTAGGACAAAGCATCCCCCTTAAAAACAAAAAAAAAAAATAGAAAAACCAAATAAAAATGAAACAAGGAAATACAAATTTTGAACTGAAATCTGAAACCAAAGTTATTCCAAACAAACTTTACTTAAAAATAAAATAAAAAATAAAAAAGTTTTGGAAATTCCCCCGGAGTTACCATTCACATCCTAGCCCATCCTGACTGCAAAATGATTCAAACATGTACTACTGGAGTAAGAAAACCCACAGATTCAGATGAATGTCTCTGCGAGGTGTGTGGATTTGGAATATGGGACAGCGACAAGGCTGTGGCATGCGACTGCGAAAAGTGGTACCACATCAAATGTCTCAGGATTACTAATCAACAATACAATTCTCTTGTAGCTTAAGACTACTATTTAACTTTTGTTTGTAAGGAATGCCCTAACTTGAGGCATAAGAACACTCAAACTAGACCTACCACCAATCAAGACTCAGCTGATGATATTATACCTATCCTGGAACAAATAAAACAAGACGAATTAAAACAACCATCGACATCCTTACTAATGATTTGAATTAAAGTCAATAATTACTCCTTGAAAAAAACAAGAAAATCTAAAGTTTCTTGATACACTAGCTATTAAGACCGAAGTTATATTTAAAATAGAACAGACAATATATGATTTATTGGATAAGTATTCCTCCCCTGAAACTGACCTTGGTCTAGACATGAATGGCACTCATACTAAGCCTATGGAATATACAAACTCTGAAGCAACACCTGAACGATTTACGGATCAAATCCGTAAATCAATAACCCTTCAAAAGTCTTCTACTCAAAATGTAAACACAATAGAAACTTACCTCTCACAGAAACAACGTACAGACCTATCTAGGCCTCTGGTTCCACAAACGAATTCTCAGGCTAACCTAAACACTGGACTAAAAGTACAAACGGAACCTGAAGCCGCTATTATAGGAAACTATATTTTACGTGACGCAGCTAGCATAATTACTAATACATATAACGCTAATGTACAAACTAAGATCATGCCAGGCGGGAAAATTCAGGACTTGAGCATATTTCTGTCCCAACTTGAAGCCATACCAGAGAAAATCATCATAAATATGGGCTCTAACAATTTAGGTACTTCCATTACACAAAATCACGCTATGAGGCCACTCTGGCTCACTCTAGAAGCAAATAACAAAGCCTTCCATGGCTCAAAATGGTAAATAAACTCAATCTCTTGTAGAAAAGACATAAGAGACAAGTATATAGATGAAACTAACTTAGCAATTAAATTCAAGTGTCAGGAACTTGACATAAAATGTATTGACACAATTAAAGCTCTCGAGGAAGACTGCTTTGCTAGATATGGAATACACCCCAATAGAAAAGGAGCATACAGCCTAGCTAAACTTATTACAAATGAACTAGACCTCAAAACAACTGAAGAGATTAGGTGGTCGAAAATAAACCAGCACAGGTAACGGACAAACCCACATCCAAAGCTATGACGGAAATATTATCCACCCGACACATGACAGACAACCAAAATAACAACAGTCTACCTGACATCGGAGGCCCAACAGACAAAAGAAGGGAGAGGATATCCTGACTCAACCTCATGAAGGGAGAGGATATCCTGACTCAACCTCATGAAGGGAGAGGATATCCTGACTCCCAACCTCATGAAGGGAGAGGATATCCTGACTCAACCTCATGAAGGGAGAGGATATCCTGACTCAACCTCATGAAGGGAGAGGATATCCTGACTCTCAACCTCATGAAGGGAGAGGATATCCTGACTCAACCTCATGAAGGGAGAGGATATCCTGACTCCCAACCTCATGAAGGGAGAGGATATCCTGACTCAACCTCATGAAGGGAGAGGATATCCTGACTCCCAACCTCATGAAGGGAGAGGATATCCTGACTCAACTTCATGAAGGAAGATGATATCCTGACTCAACCTCATGAAAGGAGAGGATACCCTGACTCAACCTCATGAAAGGAGAGGATATCCTGACTCAACCTCATGAAGGGAGATGATATCCTGACTCAACCTCATGAAGGGAGAGGATATCATGACTCAACCTCATGAAGGGGGAGGATATCCTGACTCAACCTCATGAAGGGAGAGGATATCCTGACTCTCAACCCCATGAAGTGAGAACACTAGTACGGATAACACATTGAAACTGGACATCTCGCCTGGACAGGAAATGCACTGAAAATGCACTACCACAAATTAAAAAACCTCAGATCGTTACTTAACCAGGACTAATGACCCCCATCTAAAAAGTAGCAAAAACAATTTAACAGTATATAATCTCAATATTCAACGTGGCTTTTCTAAAAAATTAAAAAAATATTTGAAACTCATTCTCTTAATCCTGACATCATCATAGTATCTGAGCACGGCTCAGCAACAGAACAATAAAATTGTATATTTTATCTCTACCAGGATATTTTCTCGGTCCATACATGGGTGGGGAGGGGGGAGGAGTGAGCACAGTACCTAAGGGAGGACGTGCAACTTAGCATCAAACCCATACTACCTACAAATTTATATTCAGCCGAACTTAGGCCTATACTGGAGTTGGCGGCAATCAAAATTAAAAGTAAAAAAGAAACCCCCGAACCAAGAAAATGACAAAAATGTTAGAAAACCTCAACAACTTCATCTATAAACTTAGTTCTACAAGAAAGACATCCTTCTGCTCGGAGACTTAAACATGAACCTTCTCAACCCAGCCGACAGTAATGTTAGAAAATTGAAAAACCTTCTTCTGGAACACTGCTTGGAAATTCTGGAGCTACCTTACACAAGATCAACTCCAACATCAATTACATATATAGACCCTTGAATAACCAATCTTAACCAGCCTAACATTAAAGCAGAACACGTAAAAACTCCATTTCTGACCATCTGGACACTACTAGTACAATTTCAAATTGTCAAGCAACAAGTAAAGCGGGCGACGCAAGCGCTCTGCTATACAGCAGTAGAAGCCTAAACTACTTTTTACACTTAATTCCACTAGAATTCAGGAGAATGCAGGGGCGGGAATCCACTTCAGGGGGAGGGGGGGCCAGTTTAGGGAACTTTCCTCTAGTGAATGTAAAGGTTGTTTTGTCTTAAAATTAGTAGGGCCTAACTGTAATTAAATGCAGTGATTATTAACATTGAACTTCAGGAGCCCCCATAAAACAAAAAAAATATGGGCCCGTATTTCTTCTCTGTAGAACTAACTTACTTTATGTAACGGACACACACACACACACACACACACACACACACACACACACACACACACACACACACACACACACACACACACACACACACATATAAATTTGAACGAATAACAACAAGTTTATCTCGGCCTTAAGTTTTACCAAGAGACCTACGGTAATAGCTTCTTCCCCATAGCGGAAATTCGCTAAAACTTATTGATTTGTCATTAACTTCACTATACAATAATCTTCCTAATAAGAATAGTTTAAATCAGTCAAATTGTTTTAAGTTATATAAATTCACCAGTTAATAAATACACCGATACCTTAGAAAAGATCACAGGATAAAAGGGTCGTAACAGAATATCATAATGAAACCTAAATCGACGTGAGAAGTAGCTATTTAGAGCAGTGAGCTTGGTCAGGTTTCTAAGTTCACGGATGGTACAGTATCCTATGTTTAATTTTGCGGTGAGAGTTTTCTTCAATTATATTCGTAACTAAATGGTTTGCTGATTCTTATTTCAATAAGGTTTTTAAAATAAGTCAGAACAGTTTTTGCTTTCGTTAGAACCAAAAATAATCTCAAAAATAAAAATGGCAAATACAGAATATTTGTAACAGAAATGTATACAATTTTTTCCAGGAGGCTACCGACCGTACAACCCTCATTTTGTACTTTTAAGGGGTAAAACCCGTACAAAACCCTCCCACTTCTCAAAAGATAAATCTCACTGTGTTTCGGGTTTAAAATTGTTTCCAAATATTTGCCTGATATAACAAAACATATACATTTAAAAAATGTATATATACATATATATTTATATATAGCAATTTGAATGAATGATGTTTCTGGGGATCTCAATAATATGGGAAATTGGAAGTACCGTGGGGCAGAGCCATGAAGACTTTTCTAAACGGCAATAGACCTACGACACTCCTGAGTTCATAGACTACATTTGTGCAAAGTTTCAGCATAATTAGTCCAGTTGTTTTTGCGTGATGGAACAATAGACAGACACCACTTAATTTGTATAATAGTAGTGTATATATAAAAATTTGAACGAATTATGTTTTTGGCACCTGGGGACCTCAAAACGAAAATTTATTATAGTTCAGGGTTCTATGTCTTGCTTCGGTAAAAGTGTTTTCCCTATAGGGTACAAATGGTTATATAATTTTTTTTTTATTTACAGATTTTGAAGTTGGATCGGTAAAAATACACTGTATTGTTTATCATAGTTTGCATTTCTTTATTAATGTATATGTTCATACCATACCAAAATAATTTATATTTACATACAACAAGCACACATAATATGTGGATGTAAGTAGAATACTTTTTCTCTACTTTAAAGTCAATTCAACTCAAAATTAATGTAATTTATTACACAACAACGTTAAAATGCAATAATACAAGTAACTCCAAATATATATCTATATATGATTCAATATACACAAAGTTTGTGTATATTGATAAAATGTACACAGTAAAAAAAGAACAATCTTTTTTAATTTTTTGATACACAAGAGAAAGAAAGTAAAATCAATTAGAAATATCTCAAAAGCTCAGAGCTCGTGTGAGATATCCATCGCTCAGCAAACTTAAAAACAAATGACAAAGAGTGAAAACATGTTGCTCAAAACAACATTTAAATAAGACAAAATTAAGGTAAGTAGATAACTTTTTCAAAATTAAATAATTTGTACAGACTTGTTTGAAGGTCATAATCAGATGAAGCCAATAATCATGTGTCTAAAATAAATATTTACATGTAAACAAGTTATAAAATTTAATCATCCCCTGAAAGAATAAGGTAAAGCCTGGTTCCCAGAGTTTCTGAAACGGGTTATTTTATACAAACAATAATATATCACAACCAATAATATATCACGACCAATAATATATATCACAACTAATAATATATATCACAACTAATTATATATCACAACTAATAATATATATCACGACTAATAATATATATCACAACTAATTATATATCACAGCCAATAATATATCACAACCAATAATATATCACGACCAATAATATATAACAACTAATAATATATCACAGCCAATAATATATCACGACCAATAACATATCACGACCAATAATATATCACAACTAATAATATATCACAGCCAATAATATATCACAACCAATAATATATCACAGCCAATTTCATCGAAATATATGTTCACCAAGCGATAAATAAAACTGAATGTATTATCTGAAACAATACCATTGATCAACTAATGTGATTTCCACTTTTAATAGCTTTACAATTAATTATTGTAGAACAAAAATTAAAAATAAATTGACTGTAGATATTGTTACTTTCGAACTTTGTTATTGTTGGTACTCTACTGACTGAGTTAGTAAATTAAAAATAAGGTAGTAAAAGAAAACATAATAGCGAAAAAGGTTTAAATACCTCACAAAAAACCTCGAATGGAGATTGGAAATTTCGAATTATATTTGACATAATACACCTAACAAATAAACGTGTCTGAAAAATCATCGCCTAAAAGAAATTATAATGCCGGGAGTTTTCACCCTCCTTGTGAAGCCCTGAGTGCATGGGGGAGGGGCGGTATGGGGGCCGTTGTCAGGGCAACCGCAATCGGCCTTCACCTTGACTACCTGTCCGTCCGTCTGTCTATCTGTCTGTCTGTCTTTCTGTCTGATGAAATTGGGGTAAGACGAGCGAGGACCTCAAACTGAAGGACTTGTCTTGGATATTTTTTAACTGCCAGTCAATTAGTTCAACAAGATCTGTTATCAAATGTATTACAATTTCTATTTTATAAGGGCAATATTGGAATTTTCAAAAATTATATTTGGCTAAATAAACAATTTCTTGTGTAGTATGATACGTGTTGATACAATTAAACAGGGTGCAATAAATTATTTGTCACAAAACAACGAAAGAAGACGGAAGACTATCAGAGAAAAATAACTTCAAAGAGCTTCAAAGGGACCCCACGGAGGGATAACAAAGAGATGACCGACGTTGTTTAGAAGTGTACATAAGTCATAAAAGAACGTAGACCGAAAATAGGCATCCTCAACTCAAAAGTCCTGTAATGAAGGATATTTCGGGGATCCACAAGAAGAATGTGCCTTTTAGACCTCTTGTGAATTTTAAATGTGCACCTACAAATGCCTCAAAGTTGTCATCTTCTAGATTAAATACGAATTTTGAATCACAAATGAAATCAATTATGATCGTGTACATAAAAGACACAACAATGTAAAGAGTGATAGTAATTTAGTGTCTTTCGATATTTTTAATTTGGGCTCAAATTAAATCAAACATTGCATTGTACTGAAACAGAATTATTTCAGATTTAACAATAAGTTGTATGTAGACTAACTGTATGATCAGCTGTGGGAAGCCATCTTTCTGCAATAATGTCAGAGATATTTCTGCAGCTTCATGGTATTATAATACTGATTTGTTGCAACACTTTATCCACGATTATTGCTATTGTGATACACTTTATGAATCTTGAATTATTATAAACTATCACTGCCTTTCATTCGTTCAAATTATTATTGCTGATTAGTTCAACACCGTTCCTCATATAGGCATTGCTGAATCTACAATTGGTTTACATACTGTTCGATACTTAGATTACCTTTATTATTATTTGTTATATTTATAGCCTAAATACGTCTGCGTTATCAGTTTGTTTGTTGTTGTGTTATTCACTATTTTGTTATTTAGTGACTCTGCAATTGATTGTTTTGCTGTCTGTTAGCCTATTATGTTTTTTTTTTCTTTTTAGGTGCCATCATTTATTCAAATAATATAGCTGTATTATTTATTTCCACAGTAATACAAACAGAGAAAAATGAATTGTTTAAATTACCAAAAATATATTTAAAACAAATAATGTGATTGGTTGCTATATGGACAACAATTACGATTGTTTGTTTTTAACACTTTCATTGGTAAACAATTATTGCTGTTTTTAAATATGATTATTGGTTAAAGTTACAATTTAAATTTTCAGTTCTAACAATATAAACATTGGTAAATTCAAACAATCAGGCTCCGAATTGTTTGGATTTACCAATTACTTTTAAACTGTTTAGATTTGCCAATCACCAGGTTTAACTGAAACAAATGATGTAGGGAAATATTATAAATGATGGCTTGGTAAACAAATTATAAACATTCTTTTAAAGGGGTTTCGTAAAAAAATATAGTCTCTCAACCGGGACTCGAACCTACCTACCACTTGTGATATACTTTGCTCACGCCTTAGCTCCCGCGGCTATTCTGACTCATGAGAACTGAAGCATGGACTGCAATATAAAAAGTGTCAATAGTTTACACCTACACCATATAATACTATTGACTGCAAGTGTATAGTCAATAACGATTCTTTCGTTTAATTTTTCTCACTGAATCTACTCGTGCCACCGGAATGCAAGTAATACAAGTTGGAACGAATTCATTTGACTTATGTATTTATTCTTGCCATGAAATATGATAAATTACGAACAGATTAATGCATATTTAATATAATTATAATAACAAAAAACTCAATATAATGTTGATATAATTTATAGAAAAATTAACCAACGTTGATCCAACAATATAGTTTCGGTTGGCCTAACCGCATGAAATACAGTTGGGCAGCGTTTGGATTTGTTGTGGAAACTCCAACCCACCATTAGCCAACGGTCCCACCGTCGACCATCGGTAGACCAATGGTGAGTGCTACATGGGAATATATATATAACGGTTTGTTTATATATCACCGAAAGTAGGATTTTCCAAGCAATAGCTTTTGATGGCCCAACGTATGCTAATGTTTGATAAAAACTATTGTTTAAAACAACCATTTTATTATATTATTATATTCAACCATTTTTTTTTTGTTTTTTACGTAGGAGGAACGCTTAATGCGCGAACCCAAAGGAACAGTGTGGGACTCCCTCTTACGAGGTATACCCACTAAACCTCCTACGGAGCCGCGGGGGAAAAACCAGGCCGGAACCCTTATCGGACAACTTCGGCACTGGCCCGCGTGTCTTGCGCCCAGACGGGTCACGTCACCGTTTCGGGAAACTTAGAGGTCACCTAAGCATCCCTCGTCTCGCTTTCCCCGAAGAACGGATTGCACGAAGAGCGCAACCGCTCTCCAGGAGTCTTCATTTCGAAGCATCGCCCCCACCACGACGTCCGGGGACAGATCGCCGACAGCAGAGACGAGCCTCCTCCTGTCTTCAGCGAAACGACTGCACCGGAAGAAAGTATGATGAGCATCATCCACCTCCTCCGGGCAGTAACTACACTGAGGTGACCTCACCTTCCCCATGCGGAAAAGGTATTCCCTGAAGTACCCGTGGCCCGTCAGGAATTGACACAAGAAAAAGTCAATTTCCCCAAATGCACGGCTCAACCACGGGCTTATGTCTCTGATGAGACGAAACGTCCATCGCCCTTCCAGTCCACCGTTCCAACGCTCTTGCCAAACTCGCAGAGTTTCGAGTCTGGCTTCCACAGCAGCTTGGTCTCTTCCGAGATCAGGAGCACGGCGAAAGATGTTCTGCCTCTCAGCGGCGAGCAGATTAAGGGGAAACACTCCAGCCACAACCATTACAGCCAGTCCAGACACAGTGCGATACGCACAGGCAACCCTAAGAGCCGCCCTGCGCTGAACGGAGAGAATTCTCTTGCTGTGTTTTTTGACTCTCATGGCACCCGCCCACACTTCTGCGCCGTACAGGAGAGTGGCGTTGACGGTGGACATGAGAAGTCGCCTCTTGCTGGACCTCGGGCCTCCGACATTCCCCATCAATCTGCTGAGCGACAGAACAACCCTCGTCGCCTTGTTGCAAACCGCCTGGATGTGCTCCCACCATGTGAGGTGGCGGTCAAGCACCACTCCCAGATACTTCGCCGCAGTCTTCGTCTGGACCTCCACGTCACCAACAGTCATAGGGATTACTGTTTGGATCCTCCGTCGCGTGAGCATGACGATCTCGGTCTTGGCGACCGCCAGCTCAAGTCCATGACCGCTCATCCATCTGTTGGCCCGAAACATCACCTAGTTGAGGTGAAGCTGGGCTAACTCCGGATTCCGAGCCGTGATGACTGCGGCTACATCATCTGCGTAGCCCACGAGATAGGCTTGTGGTGGCATCTCGAGGCGAAGCACTCCGTCATATGCCACGTTCCAAAGGTCAGGGCCAAGGATCGACCCTTGCGCCGCGCCGGCGGTGACAACTTTGGAACGGACCCCTGCTTCTGTGCTATATAGCAGCCTGCGCTCCTTCAGGTAGTCCTGTACCACGACCAAGAGATAGTCGGGTACCCTGAAGTCCCGCTGCAACGCCTCGAGCATGTCCACCCAACGGGCCGAGTTAAAAGCGTTTTTAACGTCCAGGGTGACCAGCAGCACGATCGGCCTGGCCTGATGGCAGGCCGTGTCAGCCCGCTGGACGGCGCCCAGGACTTCAGCCACGGCATTCAAGGTTGAGTGGCCCTTCCGAAAGCCGTGCTGCCGGGGGGACAAGTCCCCAGCGGCTTCGACGGCCAACCTCAACCTGTGTTTCAGCAACCTCTCAAAGAGTTTACCCGCCGTGTCCAACATACAGAGTGGTCTGTATGCCGACGGGGACTCCGGGTCACCTTTGCCTTTGCTGATGAGCGCCAGTCTAGCTGTCTTCCAGCGTGACGGAAACACACCCGCCGCCAAACACGCGTTGAACATGCGCAGCAGCAGATGTGGGTGACTTCCCGCCACAACCTTCAGAGCCTCAACCGGAATGCCATCAGGGCCTGGAGCTCTGTTGTTGTGCATGGCAGACGACGCTGCCACGAGCTCCTGTTCCGTGAACAAAGGAACAAAGGAACCGGCCCCGTTACTCTTTCCTCTCGCCTCACAGGGTGACTTGGGAAGAGAGCATCGACGATGGCCGCGGTGCCTGCAGGCATAGAGGCACTGCTGGCCCCCATTCCCCCGAGCTTTCTCGTGACGAGCTTGTACCCTTTTCCCCATGGATCGGAGTCCACGTCCCGGCACAGCTCCTTCCAGCAGCGAGCCTTGCTCAGGCGAATTGCACTGGCAAGAGCTTTTTTCGCAGTCTTGTGCTCTGCCGACCTGGCCAAAGCCTCCGGTCGGTTTCGAGTTCTCTGCGCTCTTCTGCGAAGCATCAGTGCCGTTCTCCTGAGCTCCGCGATTTCGTCCGTCCACCAGTACACGTGGCGACGACCCCGGACAGGTTTTTTCCGAGGCATCGACGAGTCGCATGCACGCTCGATCAGCTGCATTGTGGAACCCACGAGAGCTTCGACCCGATCTCGATCAGCGGAGTCAAAGCGCTCCGTCAAACCGGCCTCGGGGCTACGACTGAGCCGCTCGACGAGTTTTCCCCTGTCCAGTTTGGCCTGATTCCAGCCAATTGGGTTTCGGGTACTGCATCGACGAGACAACTCGTTTTCTTCCAGATTGAAGGAGATGAATTCGTGGTCACTGGCCGTGTACACGTCCATCACCCCCCACCCCGCTACCAGAGGAAACAACCCTGACGATACCAGCGTGACATCTGGTATGGAGTCACCAAAACCAGGTCTTCGGTATGTCGGCATGTCCCCTCTGTTCGCCACTTCCAGGTCGAGCCTCGAGACCATCTCCAAGATTCGTCTCCCCCGGGCGTTAGTGACTGGCATGCCCCACTCAACGGCACGCGCGTTGAAGTCCCCAGCAACTATTACGCCCCCGAGACACCCTGAAGACTGTCTTCCAGCGCCTCCAGCCTCTCCCGGTACTCCTCGGTGGAATAGTTGGGAGAGAGGTAGACACTGTATACGTTGACTCGCCGAAGTCTCACCCAGACGTAACCGTCACCGGATCCGTGACCCAACACCTGAATCCCCCGACTGTCCGAAATCCAGAAAGCCGCGGTGCCAAGCCGGTCATAAAACCAAGATGGACTGGTTTTGATGCGGTAGGGCTCGCTGACGATCACGATCTGGGCTTTGACCTCACAAGCAAGCTGCTCAAGAATGGCGTCAGCTGCTCGACTCCGCTGCAGGTTTGCCTGGACGAAACGGATCATTTCGTGGCAGATCGAGCCCTCTTAGCGTCTAGGGCTTTCCTGAAAGCCCTGCACGCCCCTGAGCCCGGAATGTGGTCTGCGGACGCTCCAGGTGTACCGGTGCAGAGAACGCAAGAAGCGGCCGCTGTGCAAGCTGCGGCCTTATGTTCGCCGCTACCGCACTTCCAACAATTGTTGCCGCGGTCGGGGCCGGAGCAACTCCGACGCGTGTGGCCGTACCCGAGGCACCGAAAACAGCGTTCTACCTCAAGGCGCTGCCGAACTCGGCAGACGACCCAGCCAATCTTGATCTTCCCAGACCGAAGAAAGAGAAGACCGTCTTTCTCTTCCATCTCAACGACAGCCTTTCTCTGCTCCCGCTTGTTTGGCGAGAACAGGGTAACCTTAGGCACACTGGAGATTGTCGGAAGGTCTCTTGTGATAGCCGCAATGACATCGGCCTCCGAAGCCAGGGCGTCTAGATCCAAGATCTCTACCCTCAGCTTCGGGATGATGGAGCGGACCTCGCCCTTGTCCCCTATAGCTCTCTGAAGTGCTTCCTGGAGTTTCCCCCGGTCGTCACACTTCGAGAGCTCAAGGAGAACCCCCCCGGCCTCCGTCTTCCGGATCTGCCGAACCACAGTTCCGGAGTCCACTGGCGTCACCTCACTCTTCAACAATCCGAGGATCTCCGAGTAGGTCTTGCCGGTGGACGGATTGATCAGGACCACCTGGTTCCGTTCTTCCTAGGCCGAGTCTTCTTTGGCTTCTCCTTCTTTTGGCTGGGTGCTTGGGAAGGCGCGTTTTCCGCCTCTTCCCGATTCTTCTGGGCTTTCGCCTCCGCCCGAAGCTTCCTCCTCTGTTTCTTGGAGAGGACCTGATTAAAACCCTCCCTGTCCGCAGACGCAGTGGTGGCTTCTTCTCCGTTCCTCTCCACGTGGACGGTCCTGTTCTTGACGTCCGGTCTCTTCTCCGTTTGCTGTTCCGCAGGAGGGCTAGTCACCGATCTCTTGGCACCACCACCAGGCGCCCCAGACTCCGAAGATGGAAGTGGAGCTTGCCCCTGCTTCCCCTCCAGAAGCCTGAGCCGCCTTAGCGATGCCTTCCAGAGACCGAGCATCGAGTCGAAGACATCAAGGGATGCATCCAGGGTCACTATCCCGTTCTTGATGCCCATCGACACGGTCTTCTGCTTCGCGACCGCGGCGGACATGTCGAGGAGAGTGTCCCGCATCCTCTGCAGTTCCTCCTCGACCTTTTCCTGAGCAATAGCCACGTTCCTTTCATCCGGCGAAACTACCGGAGACGGAGCTCGAACCGTTCTTGGCTTTGGGGTATTCCTCGAGTTGGCTGAATCCGTGGAAGCCAGCGCGACCACAGGAGAAGAGGCCGGTGGTGGGGACCTCGCTACTAAGCTACTCCTCCAAAAAATGGAGGCAGTACTGGCGCTAGGAGGAGGGAGTTCTGGAAACTCCCTCATATCGTTGCCAATGTTGATGTTGTCCTTGTTTTTAGGGGTTGCCATACTTTAGTTTAACCAGCGCATCACACGACGAGGGTGAACCCGGAATTGGCCAGGCGAGGGTATACCCAGGGGGACGATGCCCCCACCCCAGTTCCCCGGGGACCCGACCTCCGTTTGCCGGCACCGAATTCCAGACGTGCCGGGGTTCACCGTGGCAGTGCAGAGCCCGACCTCTGCACCCACGCCGCACTCCCTGACCAGGGCCCGAAGGGGCTGGCTCCTGACACCCACTGAAGAGAACCCATCGGCAGTGCAAGCACACATCAGCCCCTGCGACACCAGGGACACTCCCAGGGACCCCCCAGTGGACATCGGTCGAAAGAAGGCGGAAAGACACCCATGATGCGGGGTCGAAGAAAAGAAGAAGATGAGCAAGGCTTGCCCAGGAAAGAAGAAAGAAGGCGAGCCAAGGCCCAAAAGGTGAGAAGAAAGGCCTTGGCCCTGGAAGAAACTGTGAGAAGAAGAGTCTCACAGCCAAGTGGATTTTACCCGCGCTAGCCGTGACGCCACTGGCTTGTGACGCCCCGTTGCCCAGGGTGCGCGACAAGGACGCCGCGGGCGGGATCCACACCCTGCACCCCCCGGGTGCAAGGTTATGCACCCATAACAATAGCAATGGTTATATTCAACCATTGCTATTGTTGAAACTAACTATCATTGTTAAATAGTATTTTTAAACAATATAGTTTAATTAGAGTGAAGTGTTAAATTAAATATTCTACCATATTTTTATCAACTATTTAATTGTTTTTACTAAAAAATTGCACCTTTAACTAGACATGATTGGTTATTTCAAACAACCCATTTTTCTCTGTGCACCGTTTTAAAAAGATTAAAATACAAATCTGGCCATAATACATAAAAACAACTGCATTCAGATTTTTTTGAGGGAGAGGAGGGAAAAATGCATTTACGCACACAGGTGGCCAACCTGTAGTGTGGGACTCCTTTAAAGAAAATTTGACTACCCACTAAAACCCCCTCTACTCTTAGACTTATTATTTACCGGTTTACCACCTTTTCTTTAAATTACCTGTTAAATAATCACTCTTCAAATTTACACAAATTAAATATATTTTGACATGTTTATTCCATTTACAAGGGTAATATGAGATGCTCCGGCTATAAAAAAAAGGTTATGAGAAATCTTTATATCTGCAGGGAGGGTTCTTTGCCGCTGAAACGTTTAGATGGTTTGGGTAAACATTATAATATTCAACAAATAATAATTTATAAGATAATTTTTATGAAAGGAAAAATTTGATACTCCGAATGAACATCCTGTGAAGTATAAATGACACATAAATTTGAAAGTAATATATTAATGGAAAGTCCAAATGTTCATAGTATTTTTTCAAACTGGCTGAAAATAGTTATCTTGGAGAGATGAGTCCATAAAAAGTCCTTTTTTTTATAAATTTGTAAATCTCTTACCAACTCGTCAACAAGGCATCCTATCCATTGTTGGGTTCATGTGCAGGCTTGATTTTTGGTTTCTAATTTAATGATTTTTACCTATTTTCCTCTTGTATGCTTCTTGTACCTAGAACTCACTAAAAACTAAATTTTCACAACACGTTTTATTATTGTTTTGGTTTTGCTTTAAATTATTGTCCACCTCTTCAAATATATTTCACTTCACTGGTTCACATGACTGGTTGCACATTGATAGTTGATATATTGAAATACAGGAGGTACATTTTAGATCGCGGCAAAAACATGGCCAAATGTATAATTTTAACTTAATAAATTATTTGTCAATCTCAAAGAATAATATTTTAACAAAAAATAATCCAACAACACAAAAAAATCAAATATAAAATTTAAATAAATTTTATTATTAAAAACATATGTTTTATAACGAAATAAGCGACTGGAATAGTTCACACACATATTTGTTTCATGATTGCTATCTGAACAATTTGACCTAATCTTATTATATCAGATGATTATTTTCTTTCTGTTTACAATTTTCCTCGACTGTCAAAACTTTATTTATGTTTACATCTGGAACCAGTAGGTTATAGAAATGGGATTATTACAGACTCTAACCTGAGATTGTTTGTCACATTACTTCAGGCTAGGCCTAAATTTGGCTTAAGCCCGCAGGGCTCGCTCCGTTTCCAGCTGTCTGATCGGTCGATCTAGTCCGCTTCCCGGTCTATATCAGTTTTTTTTCTGTGGAGGATGCCCTGGACCACATGCGGCAAACAGTCCCAATTGTCCTCACCCTCCATAATCTTTTCACAGACCGTATCCACCGAAAATGCACCCAGTGAACGCGTGGCCTCCAAGCGGGGCGTTTCCCAACGCGGACAGCGGAAGAAAGTATGTTCCGCGTCGTCGGGAACGCCCGGGCAGTAGATGCAATCCGGTGAAACGGCTTTGCCCATCAGGTGCAGGTACGACCTGAAATAGCCGTGACCTGTGAGGAACTGTGTTAGGCATTCAGATATAACTAAGTAACAAATTAGACCGCCATTTTTAGGGCAAAGAACTAAACTAACTCCCCTGATCAGCGCAATGAACCAATTGCAAATTGAGCACGAAAATAGGCTGCCAGTAGTGTAAGGAACAATATCAAGAACAGACAGATCTAGCTTAACTACAAAAAAATAGAATTAATAAATATTTGTGTATAAAAAAGACAATACAGTAACAAAGTTTACAACAAAATAGTACAATACGTACTGTATTAATACGACAACAACAATAAAAAATAGAAATTGTGGAAACGTATTACAAATCAAGTATCAATAACAATAATCGAGTATAGCAATATTAAGTAATTATTTTATCTTATTTATTGTTTTATTGTAACAGACTTGCAGAATCATAACTTATAAAATAAAATAAAATTCTAATATTAATAGCAATAACATGTTTATTAAATAAATAACAGGAACTAAGCGGAGACTTAAACTGTTTAAAAATAAAAATAAAAATTATTTAAGGCAATTATTATAAATGATACATAAGCAACAAAAAAGTTATTTTCTTTATTTTCAAATTTTCACTCAGTTTACTAAGAAATAAAAGAGGAAAAGAGAATCAGAATTGAATGACTATTCAATGGTCCTCAAGTTTAATTACATCAAATACATAGCAAGTTATTGCTTCCTGAAGGTTCGACGGTTCAGTCCAAAGCAATCCAACTGCTCAGAATTTTCCGAACGCATGAGGCGACGTTCGGTGCTGAGGTAGGCATAAGCAGTTTGATGATGATGCTTAAAAATAATTTGAACAACCATCTTGAATTCTATTAAGTTCCCCTTTTTTGTATTGGAGCCATTCTATAGAAGGATAAATACAGTTGGAACGTATTTTATCAACATCGAACAAATATCATGAAATGTTGATGTACGTTAGATATGTAGATAACGTCCTTATCATTTTCAGCGAACCCAAGGAGGGTGAAGCAGATGATATGATTAAGATATTCAACGATCATCACATAAACCTGACTTTAACGTGTGAAATTGAAAGAAGATGGAAAATAATTTCCTGGATCTAACATTTGTGAGGATAGAAGATCAACTGGAGTTCGAAATCTACAGGAAGCAATCGCAGGCGGATACGACCATTAAAAACAAGTCCATACATCCAACAAGCCACAAGACCACTTCATTTCTTTCGATGCCTCCTACTAACGGCCTAATTCTAAGTCCCAAATTCTAGTTAACACCTTTCTCTTTAACCTAGTCTAATATTTTGACCTGACCCAGGCAGCCTGGACAAGTTCAAAATCACTATGTGGACAACTGAACGCCGTGGGATGAAAGATGTAGAGCCTACAAGTTTTCTTTAATTTAAATGAACAGAAGGAAAGAAATGGCTACAATCAAATCGACAGTGCGTGCCACAGATAGTTCTGCCCCAATTAATGGAATGGGATCAAAAATATTAAAGAAGATGAAGCACCAATAATGACAACCATGAACATCACCAATGAATACAGAGTCTTATAAGAACAGGTCCCGTGTTAAAATTCTGTCGCTTATTTGAAGTTGGCGCGCTGGAAATCCGTAGTTTTGCGCCTTGCCGCTGTGAAGCACCTCTAGCACTGCAGACCGGTGCCGAAAACACGAGGTGTTGCTGTGGCCTAGGTCCCCTCGCTCTTGTAGTAGGGCGGGGTTGACTATAGCGACGGTCGCGGGGGAGGAGTGGCTGGGTAGACAGCGCGCGCTGCCTCGTGGCCGGGCTCAAAACTAGCACGGCAAGTTTCAAATACTGACAGACTCTGGCCCATAAGACGAGTTCTTCTTATAAGACTCTGTATTCATTGGCAACACGAACAGAGAACGACAGGAACAGGAGAAAGACAGGTCGACATACCCAGCATTCAACTTCACTGGAGATAGGAGGTAGACATTGAAAATTTATTTAAGAAGTATGGACATTATGAAGTATCAGTACGATAAAAACACACCTTGAGTAATATACTGTGTATGGAGAAAGAACATTGTAATACGTTTGGTAAGCCCGGTGTATATAAGATTAGTTGCAATCATTTGTATAATTTCTTTGTTGGTCAAACTGTTAATTTTGTAAACAGCAGGAACGTTGTTTTAGCATGGAAAAATAGCACACCGGAGAAATCTAACGTCGCAAAACACATAGAAAACTGTTACACCTTGTGAACTACTGAAGACAATAGAAGTATTCTCCATACATTTGTAAGAAAGGAAATGCAATGAATGTATAGAAGAATAGTTTGTTTTTAAGGAAACGTAACAACTTACATTCATAATTCCCAAATCCTCGTAGTTCAGCACATTCATGTTCCCTTCGCAATAGTTCAAAACTTCAAATATCATCGCATTAAAAAAAAAAAACGTTCAAAAAAACGTTCAAAAAGACTTTCATTTCAATGAAATAAAGGTGTTAAACTCCCTTGTTCCTTTCAGTGGGCGTCGGGTGCGAGCCACTTTAATAACATGTGTGTCTTCTTAACAAACAACTTTATAAAAAATACTCCTGTATAACACACATTTCACACATTTCTCCTGTTTTACTACAGCTCCGCGATTGTATTTATTTATTTTATTTCATCGTATCGCTGACGGGTTTTCATAGCTATTATATTTTGTCTTATGAGTTGGAATAAGGTCTTTATTTATTTATTTATTCTCTCAACGGTTAACCATTACTACTTGTACAAGATGCAATATACAACAAAATCAAACAATAAATATGCCAGAATCAATTATTTAGTGAATTTCCTATGGAAAGTGAACTATTAGCATGACCCGTACGGTGAAACTTAAGCCCGAGACCACCATATAAGTTCCTAACGTGACCCCCTGAACAAGTTTTAGGGGGGGTCGTTCAAAATTATATATATATATATATATATATATATATATATATATATATATATATATATATATATATATATGTATGTATATGCACTCTAGCGATCGAATTTTTTGTCCGATTTACTTAAAATTTGGTAGGGACGTTCCTTTCTATAATCAATTGGACAAGTTCGTTGGGCAGAACAATCGGAAAACTCCAAACCCCTTTGTTGGGGATTATTCTTTCAAATTTTGAGATTTTTGGGCCCAAAAATGGTCAGAAAAGCCCCAGACGTAAAATTAAGATGTATGAAGATGGGAATTAGTGAAGCGAAAGTTTTAAGCCCTTTCTCGTCATTCTAGCATAAATATTTACCGAGTTATTAAAGAAAATGTATATCGGCTAGACACAGTTCGTTGTCTTATGGGGTTTTTACATTAGAAAAGCATGTTATTCATTTGTTGGTGTATTTGGATCATCCCCAGCAACCTCGCGCCTACTTTCAAGCCTGACTTGACCTTCTCCTAACCTTATAATGCGCAAAATTGCATTCCTAGCATTGCAGGTAAATGAAACTAGGAGCATCAGAACAGCCAAAAAATCAATGTTTTCAGATTTCAATAAAATTGGAATAAATGTATGTTTTTACACTGGTTTTGAGCTTTACAAGTTTTGTATGTGGAAATTCACTTCCCTCACGTCAGCGTGCTGCGTGCGAACTCGTTGTTGATTACAATTAGGTTTTACAAGAGCACTATGATTTTAATTTATTCAATAACTGAAGCTGTTCGTCAATTCGTTATTTTGACGTGACTAATGTACTAAACATCAATCTTTCACTAGAAATCGTAACATTAATCCTTCTTTTCAACAGAATTTAAGGCTTTTTGAAACAAAACCTTGTTTTGCTGGTATACAATATTTTACTCAACTTTCATCAGATATTAAAGATATAGTTAATTTCAATAGCTTTGAGAACAAATTAAGACAATATCTCATTGATAAATGCTACTACGATCTGCTGTTACGCCCTCCACCTATCATATCCAGTTTTGTTTTGCCACTAACATCTCCCACCCTTCCTTTTTCACCTGATTGACAGCGTCTGATGAATCTTTTAAAATTAAAATAATCATATTGATATCTAATCAAGGTTACAGTTAGTTATATAAAAAATACTTCCGTCATACTATTTCAATAACAATAAACTAAACATAAATACATAACGTGTTTTAAGGCAGTTCTGTATTGCTTTTCAGCTATGTTCTGTGTTTTTTAGAGTGTAAAATCATGACATGATACAGTATTGCGCAGTGTCACCCACGTTTTTAGCTTCGGTTTTTGTCGCGTAGGCGAGGTGGCTTGTTTTGTTGTTTATATTATCAGTAATAGACTTGTTTGTTTGTTCCAATTTTGCTTTGAAAAAAGTTATTAACAAATTTTATTAAGAGAAAGTCATTAAAAGTTTAATGTTTTTTTAAATATTCAAAATTTCTAATAAAACTATATTTAAAAGGTTTAAGCTGTTTTAACTTCTACTACGAATGAGTTACGTAGTAGAGGGGGGTATGCATTGGGGGTATAATACATTGGGGGAGGGGGTATGCTCAAGCGTCACGGTGTGTTACATGGGGGAGGGGGATTTGAAATGATGAAATAATGTTTTACGTAGTATGTGTATGACCCCCTAGATGCAAGTGTATCAGCCTCGGCCTTCCCACCTGCGACGAGCGTCATTGTATTTGTATACCCTATATACCATGTTGCGAGCGAGGCGCAAGACTTGAGGAGGATGATTTTCAAAGTAAATTACATTCTGGAAAAATAGTACGAGTATATGTGGGAAGGGGGCCTCTTTGTTGTCTTTTACTTACCTGGAAATGGCCTTAAGAAATCACCAGAAACGATTGACTTAAGTTTATTTAACGGTCATCAGAATCGATAAACTTAACTTATTTAACAGTTAACTTTATTTAATAGTTGAAAAGTTATGCACAGAATTTCGCAAACACAGTAGGTTTATTTAAAGTTTAATTTATAGTCAAAATTTACTATGTTGATGATTTTGATTAAACAGCACCATGAAACCACCTGTCAAATTTATGACTGTAATACAAATGTTAGCACCGCGTAGGGCTGTTAAAACAAGTTATGTTCTAGGTAGGGGTGTGCGAGTAGTGATTTTTTTAATCGAGTCGAGTAGTGCCAATTATTTTCGAGTTTCGAGTATTTTCGAGCCAGTATTTGCTATCAGATGGTAGTTTAAAATAGAGTAATGGGATTTGAATACCACCCTAGATTTGATAATCTAAACATGGTTTCTAACTAATACATGAGAAGCGATACAAAGTTTTAGCCAGTACAATCAAACTGGATTACGTATTGACAAACAAATAGTGGTTTGACATTCGTTTCCGGCCGATAAAACACAATCCAGTTGTCATTTGGCCAATATCACCTGGTCCATACATCTCCTATAATCAATATTAGATGACATAATCGTTAGTTACGGCCGATATTAAGTGGCCCGGTCGCCACTTTTACCGATATTTTGTTTTCCGTCGTCATTTTCGGCCGATATCACGCGATGCGATCGTCACTTTCGGCCGATTTCACGTGATCCGATCGCTTTTTGCGGCCGTTACTACGCGTTTTGGCCGGTCGCAATCGTTAGCGATCGTCCGAAAATCGGCGGGAAATACTCGCTCGAACTTTGAGTATTTTTAAAAACTTCGAGTGTTAAAATACTCGGCCGAAAACTAGAAGTTTCGAGTACTCGCACACCCCTAGTTCTAGGAAAGTGGTTTTAAGTCCTTGTACCCCTACTGTGGTTTTTCCCATTACAGTAGTCAAATGACATGATCTTATGAATGGTTCCACATTAGAAAATATAATTGGTATTGAATATTTAAATCTCCTCGGTGCACTTCCCCCAATAAACAATGAACTTGCTAATGCTACATGTATAATTATAAGACAATAAACGAACTTGAATGTTGTTCAATCTGTACTGTGTTTATACTCTAGCGGTCGCACTTGTTGTCCGATTTACTTGAAATTTGGTAGGAACGTTCCTTTCTATAATCAGTTGAACAAGTTCGTTGGGGAAAGCAATCGGAAAACTCTAACCTCCTTTTTTGGGGATTTAATTTTTCAAATTTTGAGTTTTTGGGCCCAAAAAGGGTCAGAAAAGCCCCGGATATAAAATTAATTAATTTAAAAAGATGGATATTAGTGAGGCACGAAAGTTTTAAGCCCTCTCTCATGTTATTTAAGAGATTATTGTGGACATTTTCCATCACTGATCAGTAAAAACAAGTTTCACGACGTTTCGGGATCTGGAATCTGATCCCGTCTTCAGGTGAGCAAAATACCTAGAACATAACAAAATTACACAACGAATTTGATGGACGTTTTAGAACATAAAAACGATTGCTCTATTAAACTTTCCATGTTCCCTCAAATATGCCTAGGTCTCTGCATGTCTTGGTCAGCAGAATGATTATCCGATCTCAATTATGGTTTCGGATAATCTGTTTTTCATTTTCGTGGGGTTCGGTAAACCGTAATTGGGTCTGTGATTTCCGATCGTTCCCATTATTTTAGTAATAAAAAAAAAACTAAATCGAACAACTGATCAATTTGCAGTATATTTCCGGGCACCGGGCTACCCCTGCCGCGCGGCGCAATCCAAAGGTTTGCAGGATTTCACGTTATAAGCTTATGGATTAAGGTTAAAGTCTAATATTAAAAGGAAAAAATACCCAATCAAAACAATGTATTTTTACGCGGCGGCACAGATTTTTCCGAAGTGTATACCAGAGCGAGGTGAGTTCGCCCCTCAGTATTTGCTCAAAACGATCAGAAATGCGAACGATTCTTTTGACAGGATCGTGCATTCTGCCACATATTGTTTGTAGCGATTTAAAATGGTATCAAAATCGAAACATCTTTAGATTCATCAAGAATTACATCCTATTCTATCAAGAATTATAATTACGTCAGATTACATAATGAAATTTACAGTGGTGGCTGGTCTACTGGACTTCTTCACTGTTCTCGAGGAATTCACTCTGTGTGTAGAAAGGTCTTATTAGCCCTTTAAACCCTTTAGCCCTTTAGAAAGGTCTTATTAGGTCTTTAACGCCCTTTTAAGTTTGTTCCAAGTGAGTTCCTACATGGATGTAGGTAAATTGTTTCGAAACTGGCGACCAGCATAAGATGTTTTTTTCTCCGATGTAGTAGTGCGATGAATTGGCAAGTTGAACATTGAACCATGATAGGTGATGTGTGAGTGGAAGTCTCTGTTTCTTGGTAGAAAGTATCTGTAGTTTCTCAGATACTGCGTACTACAGTATTGATGAAAGAGAATACATAACAAATAATTACTGTAGCATTGAGCAATTATTGCCTGCAAATATTAAGACAGCGATGATGTTTTGTAACAATGAACATTTGATTTGTAAATTTAAAAACGACGTTTATTTGATTTAATTTGTTTTGCCTTAAAAAATGCACATAAATTACTTCGCATTCGGCAAACGTGCTTTTGGCAACATTGCGTATTCCGTTTGAGCAAAATATGGTTATCCGAGTAATTCATATTAATTTTTATTCATTTATGAAAAACTTTTCTTAATATTTATATTGTACACTATCATTCAAAGCGTTTTAAACTTGGACCATTTTTAAGTATTCCATCAGGTAAATTATTTAAAAGCGGGAACTAAAAACCCAGCAAAAAGTGTTTAGTTGAAAACGTTGACTCCTATCAGTTTTTTTTAAGGCGGGATTATTTCAAAAGGTGTTAAGAGCCAGTGATCAGCTGGAGTGTGGCTCAGCCCCATCTCAGGACTGGAAACACAAGACCCGGTACGCGAGCTGACTACGATCTCAGCCCGAGCTGCATTTCAATTCCAGTTCTATATTTCGTGTTCTTTGACAGGAAAATGTTTCCGTCCTCCTAACCTCTTTAAAAGTATAGAACTCTTCCGATAACCATACCTACCATTTAGTAAGAGTACCTATCAATGGTAGAGTATTACTAGAGTAGTAGAGTAGTAGAGTATTACTAGAGTAATGGTAGAGATGGGGTTCAACAGTTGTGGTTGAAACCTACTCATCGACTTGGAGTTTTACCGATGGATTTTTAAAACTATAACGAACGGGACTAATTTAGAATACCCTGGCGCAGCAAATTAGCGTACTCAGTGAATTTCTGATGCATACTTATGTCTTAATTAATACCACATAAAGCCGCGCACCAAGTTTCATAAAGATATATTCACAAACAAGCTAAGTCTAAAATTGTAACTATCCTCCATAACACAACATTGGAGATGAGTCCGTAGATTTGCTGAAACAAGGGACGCAAACAATTGGTTTTTATGCAAATATCAACATACATCAATTAGGTAAAGCCACAAACCAAGTTTCATCAATATACATTCATAAACAATAAATAAAGCATAAATAAACAATAAATAACATTTTAATTACTCCTTAAGAATAACATGGGGCTGATTAAGCAGGTTATGCTGCAGAAAGGAACATAAAATACCCCCGTCGCAGCAAACCTGCTTACTCAGCGAATTTCCAATGCAAATATGTGGGTATCACTACTACCTAGAGCCACTTACCAAGTTTCACAAAAATACATTCATTAATAAGTGATATATAGCATTTTATTTATTCTCCATAATAATAACATTATAAATGAGTACGCATGTTTGCTGCAACAAGGAAGATAAGATATGTGTTTTTTTGCAATTATCAATATAACTCAACCAGGTGAAGCTACATACCAAGTTTTATTAATTTAGGTTCATAACTAAGGGAAATATAAAACTTTACTTATTCTCCATATGAATAACATGGGGGCCGAGTATGCAGGTTTGCTGCTACCGGGAAAAATCAACAAAAAACTTTTTTGGGCTATTATCAATATACCACAACTATTTGAAGCCACATACCAAGTTTCATCAATTACATATATAAATACATACATAAATAATCAAAATATAACATTTTATTTATTCTCCATAAGGATAACATTGGACAACGTACTGTGTTTAGCACTTTGAATATCACTGCAACGGTTGGACGTAAAACAACAATGAAAACGCCAAAATGATTGTTTTGTAGAGCTAAACTGATTGGTAGAAAGAAATGCGGAGTTTTTAGTGAAATTATCTGAGGAAAATCTAAAAACCGTATTCCCATAAGATTAACATGGGAAATTTTGTGGACACATTTTTTGACTTTTTTCCACAACCACTAAACCTAGCTTAATGATTCAAGATACTAAATTGTTTGTTTTGTTAAGCTCTACAAAATGGCTACAACCAAAATCTAGTGTTTTTAAAATTTTAGGGTAAAAAGTTCAAAAAACTGATTTTTGGAAAATTTAAATCCCCCATAAAACACCCTTCCTATAAACCGATCGATCTGGTTTTCGAACTTAAAGTCATAAATGTTACTCTCCACATTTGTGCCAAATTTCATAAAAATCGGGCGCTTCTTTCAAAAGTTATTGCGGTAACGGACACATTTTTGAACGAATAGTGTTTTTGGCATCTGGGGACCTCAAAACAAAAAGTTATCATGGTCTCGGGATTAAGTCTTACCATGCCACCTACGGTAATAGCTTCTTCCCTATAGGGGAAATTCGCTAAAATGAGGTATTCTGAAAATATATATATAACCCAACGAGGTGAACCCACATAAAAGTGAGGGATATTAGTGGTGTAGTAAATCGACGATAAAGCAACCCTTTAATAACGTCAATCGGGTATCATCGTGTGACTGAAACCTTTTCATTACAGCACAAACAATAAAGCGACGAACAGCAACACATTTCACTTGGCGGGTTTCAACGAACTGTCGCACCCGTGGTTAATGTTACACTACCAACAGTTTAATCCGTTATAATGTTACGTGTTGTGTAACGCTCGATCTGTCGTGTTGGTGGTTTGGCGGAAGGGGTTTAAGGAGTTTTAGGTGTTTATCCTGAATTTTAAGACATTAGAAACTGGTTGCCTGCTTAACAATTGTTGTAAAAGCCTCAGCTTGATAATGCCATCTAAGGTACTTAGTGCCGAGGTAGTCATTAATTCTTCATATGTGGTAATTCACCCAAATCCATGCCGGTTAGCTAATTAAAACCCCGTCAAGCTGTATTGAAATACGCTGTAATTGGCATAGTAAATAAATAAACAATATGGATACTACTATTTTCATTACTACATTTAGCTTAACTACTATTTTTTGTTTGAAATATTTGCTATAAAGACCTATTTATACTAGGATGGTCTGCCGTTACGATTTAGACGCACAAATGAGCGAAGCAACAGTTACAACGTTAAAGCGCGAATAAATATCTACGGGGAAGAACGCTACATTTAGTAAACAAACTTAAAATAATTTAAACAAAACAGTGACAGTTTTTAACAGCTGTTTATTTAATTTAAATTAATTCAGTTAAAGACATGTGACATAAACCCAATAAAATATTTCTTCCTTTACAATTACATGTGAACTTTAAGACCCAGGGGGCGTAACCTAGGAGAAATTTTGCAAATATCTCTAAAGAAAAATTCTCCTCGGTATCACCTAGCTACTGGCCAAATTTCATATCAATCGGTAAAGCCATTACACTGTGATGCCGTTACAAAGAAGTGACAAAGTGAGGGAAAGAGAGCTTCGCTCAACAATGTGAGAAAATACCCCCGTCGCAGCAAACCTGCATACTCAGCGAATTTCCAATGGAAATATAAATGTCTTAACACTACATAAAGCCACTTACCAAAAAATATATTCACAAATAAGCGATATATACAATTTTAATTATTCTCCATAAGAATAACATTGGGGCTGAGTACGCAGGTTTGCTGCAACAAGGAACACAAAAATGGGTTTTTATGCTAATGTCAATATAACTCAACTAGGTGAAGTCGTATACCAGTTTTTATTCATTTATGTTCATAATTAAGGGAGACAGAGCATTTAATTATTATCCATAAGAATAACATGGGGGCTGAGTACGCAGGTTTGCTGCTACGGGAGGATTATGCAAAAACAATTTTTTGGAGCAAATATCAATAGACCTCATTGAGATGAAGCTGTATACCAAGTTTCGTCAGTATACGTTCATAAATAAGCGAGATAAAAAAATTTTCTTTTCCTCCATAAGAATAACATTAGACAACGTACTGTGTTTAGCACTTTCAATATCTCGGTAACCAATTGACGTAGAGGAATGATCGAAATACCAAATTGTGTGTTTTTTTAAGCTGAATCGAATGGTCAAAACTAAAATTTGACTTTTTCAAAAATTAAATGTAAAAAATTCAAAAAACCCATTTTTGGGGTACAAAACCCCCCCAAAATGCCCCTTCGAATAAGTCGATCCGTCTGGTTTTCGAACTTAAAGTCATAAATGCTGCTTTACATATTTATACCAAATTTCGTCAAAATCGGATCATTTTTACGAGAGTTATCGTGCTCACGGACACATATATATATATATAGTATCGAACGAATGGTGTTTTTGGGGTCTGGGGACCTCAAAACGAAAAATTATCATGGTCCCGGGCCTAGGTCTTACCATGCCGACTACGGTAATAGCTTCTTCCCTATAGGGGAAATTCGCTAAAACAGATATATGTGAGTTTATGAGTAAAACGAGTTCGCACGCAGCACGCTGACGTGAGGGAAGTGAATTTCCACATAAAAACATTTAAAACTCAAAATCAGTGTAAGAGCATACATTTATTCAAATTTTATTGAAATCTGAAAACACTGATTTTTTGGCAGTTCTGATGCTCCTGGTTTAATTTACCTGCAAAGCTGGGAATAGAATTTTGCGCATTATAATGTGAGTTGCTGGGAATGATCAAAGTACTTCTTCAACAAAGGAATAACAGGCTTTTCTAGTGTAAAACCCCCCATAAGACAACGTACTGTGTTTAGTCGAAAGACATTTTCTTTAATAACTCGGTAAATATTTATGCCAGAATGACGAGAGAGGGCTTAAAACTTTTGCCTTACTAATTATCATCTTTTTACATGCATTAATTTTACATCCGGGGCTTTTCTGAACCTTTTTGGGCCCAAAAACTAGAAATTTGAAAGATTAATCCCAAAAAGAGGTTTAGAATTTTCCGATTGTTTTGCCCAACGAACTTGACCAACTGATTACAGAAAGGAACGTCCCTACCAAATTTGAAGTAAATCGGACAAAAATGCGACCGCTGGAGTGCAAACACACACACACACACACACACACACACACACACACACATATAGATATATATGTCTATATATATATATATATATATATATATATATATATATATATATATATATATAGAGAGAGAGAGAGAGAGAGAGAGAGAGAGAGATATGCAATTTTGAACGACCCCCCAAAACGTGTTCAGAGGGTCACGTTAGGAACTTCTATGGTGGTCCCGGGCTTAAGTTTCACCGTGCGGGTCATGCTAATAGTTCACTTTCCAAAGGAAATTCACTAATAATCCACGAGCTACCCCAAACTTATAGCTCCACAGTCGAGCTACTGTAGGCCCCAAGACTGGTAGGAATGCTGTCGTGAAGGCTCCCCTGCTTCTCGTGGCGTCTGCGAGAAGATATTGCCGTTCGTATAACAACCCTTAGCCGCGAAAAGAGTGTTATATGCTGATATCAATAGGTTCCAATCTAATGAAGCTATTACGCGGATTTTCCGTAGTGTAGACCGGAGCCTTAGGAGCGGTCAGGTTTTGTATAGAAAACTTGTCAGATTTGAATGATCCCTAATTAAAAAAGAATAGTTTAAGAAGGTACACCAGTCCTCTGTGTCTACCTGCTTCTCCCGTAAGACCGATGCTAACTTTAAAGTCCATACGTCCTCAAAGGATTATCCGAAATCGATGATTTATGGTTAATTTTAAAGATCTAAATACAACTATCGATTTCAGTAAGCTACATTTCGATATGACAACTAGTTCACCCTTGTAAATATTGAGTATTTAAGGTTTGTTTTGGATCGATTATTATTTGTAATATCGAAATTTTGCTCACTGAAATCGATGGGTATTTTTTTGTTCTTTAAAACGAGCCATAAATCAACTATATCGGATAATCCGTTGAGGAGGAACGGACTTTGAAAGTTAACATCGGCCTTATGGGGGAGCAGGTAGAAACACGAAAAGTTTCGTGACTGGAGCCCCCTCCTATTAATTTAAATTTTAATTGATTTTACTCTGACCCTCATCGACCAACCTTGTACTCATCTGCCTTATGCACCAAATATCTGCGTAACCAGTAACAGTAACCAACTGTTGCGACACCACGAGTTAGGATCTGAGGGAACATTTCATGTTGTGTAATAGACCTGCAGTAAAACAATTGGGACAAAGGAAGGGAATATGATTTCCAACGAGTCCGTACAGTCCTACTCTCGTGGCGTCAAAACGTGTTTAAAAAAATTTTAGATCTTATATCTTGGGTGCAATATTGTTCCGTTAGTTTATTTTCATTCTCTGTAGTTATAGTGATCGGAATCGAATGTTGGAGAGTACGATTTCACCTGCGATAAACATTCGATTGCTGTCAGAAAGTAGTATTTAACCGAACCGAAAGTGTCAGTAAACAACATCCCCCTCGACATCTTCGATCTTCTAATCGCTAAACAAAAGTATCATTCGAAATGTTTCATTAATAGAGAGGTATTGATACATTACTTGCAAAATGTCTTGCAACTACCTCAAGGATTCGATAGTCGCCAGTGCGGGATCAATAGCCTATGCACCGAGTGTCACGTGGCACGTGGCGCGTGAGGACGTACGCTACGTCGGATACGTGGGCGGCAACGTACGCAGGCGCAGGAGTAGCCGCCCCTCACGCCGCGCCGCCCCTCCGCCGCCCCTCCGCCACCGCCGCCTCCACCGCCAGTCCGGCTCACACTTCGCCGCGCTATACACCACCGCCTCCGCCGCCGCCGACCGTCTATCATGTAGAGGCCAGGTCAAGGTCAGTACCTATCCTCATATCAGGAGGTCTCCGAGGGGCCGGGAAATATAAGTTTTTGACGGGGGTCTTTAAAAAAATTCCAAACCTCGATGGCGAGTCAGGATGAAGCCGGCGATAATCGATAAAAGCAATCTGATCGAAAACGGGACCCGTTTTATAGCCGCGATTGTAAATAAATATTTTTTTGTGATAGATTTAAAGGTCGCTAGTCTCCGAGGGAATAATTAATAAATTTATAACAAATAAAACGAGATATCGATTTATACCGATAGGAAAATAAAGATAAAGGGAATTCTGTAGCGGGAGTTGAAGGGGTCGCGAATGTAGGCGATAAGTAAGCGGTGATAAGGGTAACGCACCGAACTACGCACGTAGCAACAAGTAGCTCCACTATCTTTAACGCCCCCCTCCCTCCACATGACCTTGGATATCGACCTCCCTTCCTACCTAGGACGAGGGACGAGGAAGCGGTTACTGGGTTAATGGTCGATTAACAACTAATGGCTGTTCGATCGAGTGGGGAGAATATTGTGCTCATTTAAAAACATCTTTGGAAAACTAAGAGACGGAACGGAAGCGTTTCTTCCCCTAAGATCGATAGCCGATTGGTGTTTTGGACTCGAGGACCCTTGTGGTGGAGTCATTGATTTTTATACGTCACTAAAGATTATTTTGGAGATAACGGACCCACCCCTAAATTCAAAGAGAAGTCAGACGCGATTCCTTACTTCAACAAATCTAACTTCCAAGGTGTTTTTTCCACTGATGGTGAAGGTAATTCGATATTTCATTAACTCAGGTATCACGAGTGAGTTTGTTTATAAACAACTGAAAACCACCGAACATTAGTTTTGGTTTAGTAATAATAAACGAGTAGACTTAATTGCATATATTTGTTAATGTTAGTTCATTTTGGGCAGTCCCGATAATTATAACTTTGGCGGGAGCCCTCTAGTTTTGAATTAAAAGGTAAATAACGAAAATCAATAATATTATTCAAAATAGATGCTTCTACATATATTTTCCAATTATTCCTGTTTGTTGAAATATTCAGCAGTAAATATGATATTAATTATGACTTAATTTTTTAAATTTCACCATTCACACAAAATTTCCAACAACCTAAAATGTAATTGCAGAGCTATAAGTTGGTTTGATGGGCTTTTTTAAATGGGGGGGAGAGGTCTTCGTCAGTTTAAAGTTATATAATTATGCAACATTTACTAGTACTGAATTATAAATATTTAAACAGAATATTACCTAAAGCTTAATAGTTTTATGTTGTTTTTTTTCTAAATTAATAGCTCAAAAAGGTGGGCCAATATAAATATTATTAGTCCTACAAAATAAAAAAGTATGATTACTTTATGGTATTAAAAGTTTAACAGAAAAACCAAGTTATTAGTTTTTATGTAGATAAAGGATTTAGTTGTAAAACAATTTAAAACATACATCAACAATACCTCACCGCTGAGAGATGAAATGACAGTAACTTCTTTCTCGGAAGGATTAAATAAAAAGAACTAAAAATAACAGCTTTTATTGTTGTTCCGTTGCTAGTTTCTTTTCTATTATTGTATAGTAATAAATAATAATTGTAAATAATAATAATAATAATAATTGTAATAATAATAATAAATAATAATAATAATGTATAATAATTGTTTCTTATATAAAACAACAACTTTTGTATCTCCACTACAGAGAGAATATATTTTTACCTACCTCCAGCATGAAAAAATATTTAACGTAAACCTCTTTGAAAGTTGAATACAGTATATTATATAGCATCTGCATATTTATTTAAAATTTATACATTACGGTCTATGTAGGTTCAATATGCATAATACTACCAAAGAGAAAACGTTGCGAGCAGCTGTTACAGTTATAATTATTATATTCTTAATAATAATGAGTCAGCACTTGTTTGTAACAATGTATCTTTTTTCATTATTTTTCGTATTGTTACTCTTTTATAACTAAATGCTATTAAATAAATAAATGTTTAAAGTGAAAAGATTATATTCTATTTGTTACATAGACTTAAAAAGATTCATTAGTTTTTAGCTCAAACAAAAATATAAACAATGTGAAATCATAAATAATAATTCAGGAGGTTTTAAACATCAGCTGATTAGTCCTAGAATATCTCCCTTCTCTAGTTATATTATACCGCTTCACTGGCTTTACTAATCTTCCGGACTTAGTTCTGTGTCCTGAAATATTTTTTTCAGGACTTTTGAGGAGAGATTCTTCAGAGTTGATTTGCCTGTTTGAACTTGTGAATGATCTTGATCTATATTGATGTTGTGGTAGTACTGGAACGGTACTGGATTGAGGTATTTGTTGATATTGAATATTACGTCGACTATTATTGAATATTATCTCACTATTCCGTCAAGTTTGGTCTATATTGATGTTGTGGTAGTACTGGAACATTAGATTGAGGTATTTGTTGATATTGAATATTACGTCGACTATTATTGAATATTATCTCACTATTCCGTCAAGTTTGGTCTATATTGATGTTGTGGTAGTACTGGAACATTAGATTGAGGTATTTGTTGATATTGAATATTACGTCGACTATTATTGAATATTATCTCACTATTCCGTCAAGTTTGGTCTATATTGATGTTGTGGTAGTACTGGAACATTAGATTGAGGTATTTGTTGATATTGAATATTACGTCGACTATTATTGAATATTATCTCACTATTCCGTCAAGTTTGGTAATCTTGCGTTTTTCGTTCACTTTTAATGTTCCTACAAGATAAAGAAGGTTTTGTTTCACTGTTAGTTATAGTAACGGGAACGATTGTTAATGGGTTTGAATGTGAAGGTTCTTTGTATGGAATCAAATGGTGCCGATTTCTGCGCACTGAGCTTTTGTCTGTTCTAACCCAATAAGATCGTGGCTCTTTCGCAAGGTTGGTCCTAAACTACCCCTTCACGTTTGAGGTCCTAAACCCATACTTTTGTCCAATTGGAAGTTGAGGTAAGTTTCTTGTGTCGTGATATTTGTCATATCGCCTCTTGTAAGAAGCCCTGTACGTTACCTCATTTTTCTTCAGGTTAGATAGGTCTGGTTTCTCATCAAGTTCCTTCGGAAGAATTGGTAGATCGTCACGAAGGGTCCTGTTAAACAAACGCTAAGCTGGGCTAACGCCATTTGTTGTCACTGGGGTATTACGGTATGAGAGTAAGACTAGGTAAGAATCTTCTTTTTTTCTCAAGACGCTTTTAGCAATTTTCACCGCAGCTTCTGCAGTTCCGAAGCTTTGATGGAATCCTGGACTACTTGTTGTTAACTCAAAGTTGTAGCTTTGGGGAAATCTTTTAAATTCTGCATTTTCTATGCTAGTTTTTTGGGAACCTAATTGGGTTCCACAATCTGATCGCAATTCGTAAGTTATTCCGTGATGTCAAAATACAGACTCACATTTTTCTTTTATTTCTGTCGTGGATAGAGTTTGCAATGGAGCTATTTCAAAATATCGAGCAAAAAATTTGTAATAACTACAAAACAAGTTCCGTCAAGTTTGAGCAAGTCAATGCATGCTTTTTCCCAAGGGCGAGAAGGTATTTCGCCAGCAATCAGAGGCTCGTGGTGCTGGGATTTGAACTATGTGCATTTGGTGTATTCATTAACAGTTCTCTCAATGTCAGCGGATATACCAGGCCACCACATGCTATAACTTGCCCTCAGGCGGCATTTTTTGATTCCCAAATGTCCAGAATGGATTCTAGATTGCATTTCTGGTCGTAAGCCATCCAGTATTATCAGTCGATCATCTTTGAGCAAGAGACCATCACAAAATGAAATTTCATTGCGTACTGGGTAAGAGGACTTTAAGTTGTTAGGTATCTTCGATTTTTCTGGCCATTCTGTAGAGCAAAATGTATGAATCTTCTTAAATACAGGACAAGATTTCTGTTCATTAGCTATCCTTTGCATAATTTCATCTGTTGTGTGCAAGTTTGCAATAACTGAACTGATTGAAAATTCAACTACTTCTTGAAAATCGTATGTTTCCCTAGATGCAATTGGGCTTCTTGAAAGGCAGTCCGCCGTAGAAAGATGCTTTCCGGGTGCATATATAACGCGATAAGAGTATCTCATCAGTCAAAGACGCAAACTTTGAAGGCGAGGTGTAAGGTCATTAAGTTCTTTAGTTGTTAGAATACTTATTAGTGGTTTATGGTCTGTTTCAATTACTATATCTTTCCAATATATATATATCTTGAATTTTTCACAACTCCATGTTATAGCTAGGCTATAGCTATGGCTTCTATGGCTATGTTATAGCTAGGGCTTCTCTTCCGATATTAGAGTATCTTTGCTCACTCTCTGTTAGTGTTCGTGAAATGTATGAAATTGGTTTCCATTTATTGTCTGTTTGTTGTTGTAAGAGAACCCCACCGAGTCCAAGCTGGGAGGAATCCGCAGAGACCATAGTTAGGCCACTAATATCGTAGAAATCTAGTTGAAGAGGAGAGGCCAAAAGAGCCTTTAATTCTTCAAATGCAATCTGTTGAGCACTGTCCCAATGCCATTCATTCTTCGTACTTAAGAGGTCAGAGATTGGTTTAAGGATTCCACTTTTATGAGGAATATATTTTCCTACAAAGTTGATCATGCCAATAATTCTTTGAACACCAGAGATGTCTGTAGGAGGTGGCAATTTTCTTATGGCTTCCACTTTTGATTCATCAATTTTTATACCCTCTGAAGACAATTTATAGCCCAAGAATATAAGATATTTTTGTGAGAACTGACATTTTTCTTTATTAAGCGAAAACCTTCATTTTCTAGTTTCAAAGTACTTCTTCTAGGGCAGAATTGTGGTGTTGCTGAGTTTTCCCCCAAACTATTAAATCATCCATGTGAACAACTGCATTTTTCTGTCCTCTTAGCGTCCTGTTAAAACATTCTTCAACGATTTCTGGTGCGGAGCTAATGCCAAAAGGTAGTTTCAAAAACTTAAAACGCCCAATAGGAGTTAAGAAAGTGATCAAATCCTGAGGCTCCTCATCCAAACTGATCTGCCAGAATCCATGGTTTGCATCTAGTTTTGAATATATTGTCGCTTCAGAAATTTGAGCGAGTGTTACATCAATGGGTTGAATTGGATACTACCTACGTTTTACGCTTCTATTTAGTTTGGATAAATCCATACAGATTCTAACTTTATTAGTGTTTTTCTTTGGAACAATGACCATCGGAGCACACCAGTCGGTTGCATGGTGTACCTCAGCAATGACTCCCATTGAAATCATGTTGAAGTTCTACCTTTGCAGCTTCCCAGAGCGGTAAAAGTATTCGACGAGGAGTGTTGATAGCGTAAGGGGTGACATCATCCTTTAACTCTATTTTGTAATTCTCTGTTACACACCCTAAATGACTAAAAACATTAGGATGTTTAGCATACCAAATGTTAGAATTAAACATTTCATTTATTCTACTTACAAGTTGAAGCTTTTCAATTGTTGGTTTTCCGTGAGCGAGGTTCTTTTAGAAACAAAGATAGACTCATAACACGATTGATTTTTGTAAGACATTTTAACTGTAGCTGTCCCTAAAATCGATAGGTTTTGGCCATTTGCACCTTGAAATATTTTTTAAACTTGGGTTAAATCTAATCTTCCTACTCAATTCAAGATTGGCTGGTAAAACAGTTACATCTGCTCCTGCGTCTATTTTGAAGGAGATATTATCACTGTCATTAATGTTCAGGGTTATTGTCCATGGATCAATAGAAGAATTATAGATGAGTTTGGTGTTACAGAAGCAATAGATTTGTGAGTATTATGTGGAGGGTCATTTTCAGAGGAAGTAAAATTATTAGATTCTATCTGATTTATCTTTTTAGTATGACGTACTTTAGGAAAGTGACCAATTCCACATCTATGGTTCCTAACTGTACACATGTTTCTGTGGTGTGATGGAGAGGCACCACACCAATAACAAGAGTCATGGGTTTGTATTTCGTATTATAATTAGGTCTGTAAGGATAGTTAGGATAGTTATTTATCTGGTTACTGTTAGTAGAGTCAAGGTTAGGGTGAGAAGGAATAGAATCGACTTTCCTTACAGCATCTGCATCAGAAAGTTTTATTCCTTGTTTTTGTCTAACTAGTTCTTCTGATTTACGAACAGTACTAATATCTCCTAGTTTTAAGTCCCTCTCCAATTAAAGAAGGTCGCTAAGTGTTTCATCGCGCATTTCTATTATTAGAAACATTAAAATCATTTGTTCCTCAATCGGTCCCAATACACAATTTTGTGCAAGATTGTGAAGAGCAGCAATACATTTTTCTACAGATTCAGATGCGCCTTGCTTGCGTTTAAGAAACCTAGCTCGTTCAAATATTAAAATTTTCTTAGCAACAAAACACCGTTCAAATTTGTTCAAGACAATATCTTAATCTGTTATATCTGATACATTTAGATTGAAAGACTCTAGAATTTGTTCTCCCTTCCCTCCCATACAGTAAATGAGCATATCAACTTGTTTTTTACCTGTTGCATTCTTTAGTTTGCTTAGAGAACGATACCTTTCAAACCGTTTCTTCCATGTAGACCAATCTGTTGGGTTGAATGTGAACAATTCTAGTGGTTTGACATTTAGTGAGACCGTAAATTCATCATCAATCGACTGCGCCATCTTTTATAACTAAATGCTATTAAATAAATAAATGTTTAAAATGAAAAGATTATATTCATAATTATTTGTTACATAGCCTTATTCATTAGTTTTAGCTCATACAAACACATAACCATTGTGAAATCATAAATAATAATTCAGGAGGTTTTAAATATCAGCTGATTAGTTACGTGTCGTTAAATTGTTCAAGATAAATTAAAATTTTACTTTAAAGTATTACACTTTATAAATGTATCGAGTTAAGTCATAAATATTTTTTGTGTAAATATCATATATTCTTTAACGAATTAGAGACATTTTCAAGGCCCTTAAAACCTTTAGTATAACTTAAATATCCCCATAAAATTACACCGAGTTATAAACTATATTCTTAATCACCTGCCTGCTTGGGCGCTACTATGATAAGGAATAATAAATCGAATAAATCAGCAGATGTACTTTTTGAATCACTGCCAAGATTTCAATCGCATGAAAATAGCCACAGTTGAAATATAGCTTGGAACCATGCAGGGGAATGGAAGAGCAATGGTGTTTTACGTTCCGTTATACGTCATTAATTAAATTTCTAGTTATTGTAAGTAAGTATTTTAGCTGTTAGTTCTTCGCTTTGTCATTTAGAACAGAATTAAAACACAACATTTTACAGCAAAACAGAAAGGGGTGTTCCACCACGCAGTCTTTTAATTGGTACTATTAACGGTAGATAATTAAGTGAATCATTCGTGGAGAATGCAGAGACCAATAAGCGGTACAATCTCAAACCTTAATATTATTTGTGTAGACAAACACTAAATATTCGTTTGTGTACAATGTTGTACCAGTTGCCACGGTTCAAGGAACTTATGTTAACTCGCTTAATTGGTGTTTTTATATATGCATTTGAAAATACGTTAAATATGTGTTTAGGACTATACTTTAGTTTAAGTTTGAATATATTTGTATTTATTATATCTTTAGAGTAAATGTCAGTGTTACAAGGGTACCTTATTCTCTGGATTAAAAAGTTTTACTTTAGTCTGGTTGTTAAAACTATAAAATCTGCCGTTTAACATTTCGACCATAGATGACTACCAAAATGACGACCTATTTTTCACATCAACTATTTTTCGCATAATCGATTCTCAGTTTAAAACGAAACAAATACAATACACACGGATATTTAGGTTCCGCTTGTATATCTGCCGTTTCCAGCAAATGTTATTAAAAGAAACATTAGGGGGTCATACACATATTATGCAATGCAGTTAAGGGAAGGGATGAGGTATCATAGCGTTGTGTTAGGGTATTTGGGTGGGGTGAGGGATTAATGTAGTGTAAAATACTTTAGAATTATACAATTTATTATTTTAATTACTTTATACTATTGATTTAAAGTGTAGCCTTCGAAAAAGCTTCATCAGTAGTTTCTATCTCATTTGTTATATTTACATTTGTCTAGTAACAAATCCACAACAAATCATCAATTTCATCTTATCCTTCTGGCTTGTTACATGGTATTTGTAGTCTTATTAAAAAAGGTATTGATTTAGTAGCCATTTGAAGAAGTATTTTATCTTCGTAATTAATTAGTTGTAGATATTTCCATGGATGTGACATTCACCATTTTAGTGGATACGACGAACATATTTTTTATAAAATATAAAAGCAGTGAATTGTTTGTGGGTCGTCACTATTTTGAAAAATATGTTCTACTCATGTGTGAACAAATCATTTTATCTCCATGTTATTTGTTTTAACTTTGCTTAAAGTAAAAGTTGTGGTTTGACGATTTCGCACTATAGCGTCCCAATTGCAATTGAAACTCTATATATATAATTGAATATACCATTTGTTATATATTAAAAGAAATAATGCTTGACAGTTGCAAATAAGAATTGCTGGTGCTACTTGGTTTTGCAAGTCAAGGCAAGATCGCGATTTTCTTGTTCGGGTTTGTTAGAAAGAGTTGGAGACAATCATTTAAATCCTTGCTTCGCTGGAATGGACTGGAGCTGGGTCACGTGACGGCCGGCGTGCCCGGGTTCGGGAACTTTCTTAGCCAAGGTTATATATTCACGATCGCTGGGAGGCTACGGCATTTTTACGTTGACCATTGGTCTTGTGTGTGTCATACGTCGTCCAGCGAAACGTGAATCTCTTCAGATTGGAAGGGTTCGAAGCGTTTCATTCTTTCTTGGATTGAACTTTTTCTTTAATACTTGGGTTGAAGACATGCTTAAAGCCAGACTGTTTAAGAACTAAAAGAAGATTGATAATTAAAGTTCAGTAATATAAAAAAAAGGATCGAACAGTTAATCTTTTATTTGAAAGAAAGAAGTGATAAGCAAAACCAAGTTTAATTTTATTTTGAAATTTGAACTGTTTTATTTGAGAAGGAAAACTTTATTTTATTTTATTTAAATAAATACAAGAAGAGTTTATTAAGTTATTTAATTTTCTTTTAATTACCACTTCTTTACCTCAAGAAAAATTATAGCCTGCTAGTCAGCGCTATAGCACCACCCACCACAAGCTCCCATTACAAGGGGTTAACTCCAAATGACCAGCCGTAAAACTATATTATTTTATATTTTAACAATCTATTAGGTTTGCGTTTTAATGCATGCAGCGTTTTTATGTGTTTATATGTCCCAGGACTACCTTAAAACTGGTCTATAACAGTTTTGAGGCTGACATTGGGTAGAGCAAATGAAGTTGTCATTACATATGGCAAGTCTTTTGGCTGTCCGTTAAGACAAACTTCCCTTTCACCTTTGGTCCCTCCATTTGCAGCGGCTAGGGACAGAATCTCCGGGTTTGGTCCCCACCTGCCAACCTGAGAATGGATGGTCCCTGGCTGTTGTACATGGATACCCTGTTGTTGAGTTGACCAGTCGGAGGGCAGAATGTGGGTCCCCTGTTTGAGAGCCTCTTCCCAGCTGTCACAGGGGCACGGGAGTTGGCCCTCTGAAGGGTCGATTTGGCTGCCGTCCCACCCCACCCTCTCCTTTCCTGCTATATCCTATCTTTCTGGTAACCTGCGCAATATTCCCGCTTGTGTAAGATGTGACTAGCAGCTATGCCGGGGTTTTCTAATCCCCAACAATGATGATGATGATGATGTTTTTGTATTTATAAAAATGTTAGCAATGATTTCATCACGGATTTTCTATTAACAAAATTAAGATTACAACATATTACAGCATAGATTTGTTGCAGCGTACACGCTAAATGCAATACAGTTTACTTTTCGGATGGCTCAATCATATTGCTATTCTGTAACTAGTTTAGTCATATTTCTTAAACTTGTTTAATCCTGATAAGGAATTTCATGTGGAATGTGCGCGAATCATTGTTATTTATTTCAATCAAAATCCTTGTGGCACGCTTTCGAGTGCTTTGTCTAAACTATTCTCTCTGTTCATTACACTCTACACACACTTAAGAGGTAACTTCAGAACAATTACTGTTAGACCTATAAATGTATAGCGAAGGCATTAAAACACTTCAAAAGAAATAGTCCCTAATAGTCCATAATAAAGTAACAGCGTTAAACATTTTTTAAACGAATCAGGCCTTGAATTTCGTCACAGCGGGAGTTTTGTGACAGTGACGACATCAGCATGCTACGGATCAAAACAACTAACTTTTAACGACAAATTTACTCAGCGAAGTTTTCTATTAAAGATTTTGACACCGTGCACTCATGGGAAAAGTACATTATCTTTTGTATTATTGAAAAAATTGCAGTAATTGTTCGGAAATTATCTTTAAATTAGTATATTGTGCAGAGTGAGTGGAGAGAATAGCTTAGTCAAAGCGTTGGGCGTGCCACAAGGATTTTGATCGTATTTATATTAAAAGTACCTGGGGGCCGAGCTTTGCTTGGGGGAAGGCTAGTCAGTTTGTTCAGATCACTCGGAGTAATATCTCACCACTTCCCCCTTCTGATAATCAGATTTGTTTAACTCATTTCCTCTTTTCTAAATTTTTAACGTCCCTCCAGTTTTTATTTATAGCTCAATATCCCTTTGATTTATTTTACTACTCTATATATGTAATCTTCACTCAAATATTTTAATATCTGCTGTCAGGAAACCACATGTTAATAATCATAAACAACATGAGTATTACTTTGACAGTTCCCTGGTTGATTATGAACAGCTGTTACAATTGTTTTGATTTGAAACTCCATAAGCCCAATGTTAATTTTTTAAACTTTTAATTTTAGTTTTTTTACATTATTTGATTTTTCCTGGGGATGAGACCTGTCTATAACTTATTTTTATCCCAGAAATTAGTTATTTGGAACAGTTGAAATAAATCGTTGGAGCCGTTTTTGAGATCAGTGTCGCAAGCAAGCAAGCAAACCTTACTCATATTAGAGTATAGGATAAATTACATTGATGGCGCACTATTCTACTTATAATATCGCGTATTATCCTATTATTTTTGACATTTTAATTGAAATGTATTTTCCCCAAGCAAAATTACCCATAAATTGAACGTGAAAACGAAATTTGGCTTCCTTAATTTAAATTTCCAGTTCCCGAAATTCTACCCCCAAAAAGGTTCCCCCAGGGAATAAACGCCTTCGTCATTTTGACGTCCCGAAGGGCGGGGCCTAAGGCCGCATGAAAGTTGGCCCGCAACTGGAATCCTAGATCCAATACATTATAGTTGTATCAAATTTCAATCACATTAACAATTAAGTAATTAACGTAAGGAACTTCTATGGTGGTCCCGGGCTTAAGTTTCCTCTTGCCGGTCATGCTAATAGTTCACTTTTCTATAGGAAACTCACTAATATTCTACATCTATATGGAATTGTTCATTCTTATAGGACAAGGTGCGACCTACCTCGTCTTTGGTGTTCCATTTACAGGGCACATAACCCCGGTGCGCGTGCGTGCACCGGAGAAGATGTGACTCGTCAACCAGGAAGCAAGAAGGGGTTAAAGGGTTCCTTTGGACGCGGTCTTCCTAATGCCTTTTCCTATTATTAAAGTATCGTAGTGACCTAGCATTGAGCTATTTTGCTCTGCGAAAATTCAAATATGCCCACAGAAAGATATCCGAGCTCTAGTAACACCCTTACGCGAGGCTTATTAAAACACAAGTATAAATATTGTTTGCCTATCACAGAATTAGAAAGCTTTGTGAAAATGCAACAATGGGCATACGCAAGAAACCTGTCAATATCAGTAAAACTTAAACTAAAAACTAGTTTTCAATTTGAAGTGTTACTTTAATAATTTATCCCAAAAGGTGTAAGTCGTCTTTGAATATGGTAGATTTCCCTCTATTACAAAAATGTCGAATTTTAAAAATATATATAATAATTTCAATTATTTAGTATGCGATATGTTTTAATTCTTTATTATCTTAATTTTAGAATTCTATAAAAACTGCATTCCATAACGCTGAATACTCCAGGAACCAGCATACAGAAATGTCCCGTTGGTCAACAGAATTACAGTCGCTGAGTACAAGTGACCTACGAATTTGCTTTTGTACGTAACCAGGTTCAAATACGATGTTACATCTGTAATCTGTAATGATGATAATAATTATATATATATATATATATATATATATATATTTATGTCACTACCTTAAATATAAAGACATAACATACTGGATTAATTTACTCCTTTCCAGTGTCTCTCAGCGAGTTTATCGTCTAAGACGTTCCTTCCCAATAAATCTTGGGCAGGTTTAACAGGCGGGGGTCTATGGAAAGGTCAGTGGTACGAGTACGGTGGGGGGAGGGGTTTAGAGGGTTTAGGGTTGGGGTTGGGGGTGGGAAGGGTGGCAGCGTACAACCTAGGGGTAGATCATCAGCTGGGCGGTCGATAATACATAGTTTCCTCACGGAGTCGCACTCTCAATCTGTCCACATTCCAAACCAAGTTCAATTAGATATTACTTTTATACTGTGTAAACATAATGGTTTCATGTTTTAAAGTTTAATTGAACAAATAACGAGTTTGCACGCAGCACGCTGACGTGAGGGAAGTGAATTTCCACAAAAAACTTTTAAAACTCAAAGTCTGTGTAAATACATACATTTATACCAATTTTCATTGAAATCTTAAAACATTGATTTTTTGGCTGTTCTGGTGCTCCTGGTTTCATTTACCTGCAAAGCTGGGAATACAATTTTCCGCATTATAATGTTAGGAGAAGGTCCAGGCAGGCTTGAAAGTAGGCGTGAGTTTCTTGGGATGATAAAAGTATTCTAACAAAGGAATAACAGGCTTTTTTAGTGTAAAACCCCCATAAGACAACGTACTGTGTTTAGTCAAAACATATTTTCTTTAATAACTCGGTAAATATTTATGCTAGAATGACGAGAGAGGGCTTAAAACTTTTGCCTCACTAATTCCCATGTTTTTACACGCATTCATTTTACATCCGGGGCTTTTATGACCCTTTTTGGGCCCAAAAACTCGAAATTTGAAAGATTAATCCCCAAAAAAGGGGTTTAGAGTTTTCCGATTGGTTTTCCCAACGAACTTGTCCAACTGATTACAGAAAGGAACGTCCCTACCAAATTTGAAGTTAATCGGACAAAAATGCGACCGCTAGAGTGCATACACACACACACACACATATATATATATATAAAACATTTTGAACGACCCCCCAAAACTTGTTCAGGCGGTCACGTTAGGAACTTCTATGGCAGTCCCGGGCTTAAATTTCACCGTGCGGGTCATGCTAATAGTTCACTTTCCAAAGGAAATTCACTAATAATTAATATTCATTGCCACAAACGTCTCACTATGTCTAGTATTTGCTCCGTTTGCTGTTACTTAGTAAAGCAAGGTACTTAGCAGGCTTATATTTTTGTATATATTTTACCACTAAAATTATTCTGTTTAAATAAATAATATTTATCCTAGAAACTTTTTAGTAAGTGAGTATATTTGTAATATACTTAATAAATATATCGAAAGGCTTATTATATTGTCCATATTTAACGTTACTATAGGTGCTAACACCAGTGCGTAGGGCCCGACCGCGATACAACCGGACGTGGTGTAGGGTTTTCAACTATTTATTTTTGGGGTCTAATTGTAAAATCATCCTAGATGTTTAATTTTTGTAATCGTGATTCCAGTATATTGCTACTACCTCCGTAATTAGCGTTTAAACTGGTTTAATGTCTCTTCAGAGCTACAATTAAAGTCGTGTACCATCCACTCTATAGCCTGTATCTCACTTAAAACACTGAATGTATATGTAACGAAAGTATAAATAAGAAGCAACAGAAAATTCTCATCCAACGTACCGAACTAAAATGATGTTGCTAATAGCATACTCATAAATTAAATGTTTCTCATTACAGGTTTGAAAGTTATTATTGCTAAATTTCATAATTTCTAACTATGTAGTAAATTTTGAATTTTATTTTTTGGGTGATGAACGGAACTTCAAGTGTTGAAATTAATGTATCAATTTATTTATTTCGACATGTCAGTAAATTCAGTAAGTTGGATTCTAACAATAAATCCGCCATGTAATATGTTTGAAACAGATGGAAGCCTACTTCAGGTTAATTGGATTTGTACAAGAACAATTATTGGAAATTGTATCTACTAAGGGGCTCTACAAATCGAAACATTCTTTTTAGTGCAATTTTTATCAATTTGGTGCTGAATAAAATGGTAGTTTTGTGAACAAAATGAAATTTGGAGAGTTTGCTATGGTATAAAGAGGAGTAGTGAAATTAGATTTTTATAAATAGTGGTTTAACGCGTTGGTTGAACCAAAAATCAAATTTGGCTTACAAATAATATCCTATGGCTTTTAGTTGAGAACTCTCAATCCAAAGACAGTTCTCCTCTGTCAAAATTTCTATCTAATTTATCCCGAAATCGGTTTGGAATATCTTCGTGATGTTGAATTCTATAAATAAAAATTGTGTAACTATGTCCATACTCCGGCTATTGTTTCAAATTGTTAGTGTTATTCCTGAAAAGTTATTTAATTTTGAAAACTCTCAGTTTGTTGTTTTACCCCCCGGTATTCATCGGATTTTAAAATAGGTATTGAATTAAAACAGCCCCTTAACATAATAGTTTAAAAATACCTTGCCGATCTTGGATCCGCACGCACATCGTGACGGTTAGAGGAGTAGTGTATTATCAGCCTCAGGAGTGAACAGCAGTATATCCAATTCATACAAACAAACTAATTAATGGCAATTGAATCGCTCGCGTGTCAGTTGTTGAAGCAATTAAAACGATGAATGTTCACCAGCTTCAAATTCCATCACATTCTCGCAGTAGCTCACCACACTCTACACTTCCTTCATACAAGTTGTTACTTACGTTTGTTTCACTCTGCAAACATGTTTATTTTGAGACAAAATATAATGGACACGATTTAAAATTTGTTGTTTTATACTTAAATTTTTAAAAATTTTTATGAGTACGATAAACGCTACAGGGAACTCACTTCGTAGGCAAAACCATAATATTTTGTAAATATCAAGTTATTTTCCTTAAAAAGTGACGGTAGTCAGTAATTCCTAAGTATAAGTACGTCCAAAGCTGAAAGGTTCTTAGAAATTGTGCTAATCATAAACAAATTTATATTTTCATTCCATGAATCTATAATCTTTTGGCCAAGATCTATAACGCTCGTGCTGTTTTCAAAAAGCGGCCACCGAATCCAGCCTGTAGGCCAACCTCAGCAGTGTGACTGATTTCAGCGTTACGCGCATTGTCGTTTATACGCTTTACGTCGCACAAAAAACTGTAATGGGAATTAAACCTATATATTTTTAATCTGCGTTAGCTACAAATCCTACAATAAGTATCTGTGGGTTTATTAAATGTTTAAATCTGTAATAATTAATTAATCTTGTATTTCTGAAAAGATGACATGAAAAAGTTACTAATCGTAAACTTTTTTATTTTTGGGTTAGAAACAAACTTCCAGTTGCAAAGTTGTAAATTATTAGTTGAGATAGAATTTGTATTGAAAACATTGTTCGATAATATTTTTAGTAGTAGGGGGCAAAGACCGATTCAGAACCAGCAAAGGCGCGGTGTGGACGCGTGGACGCGAGGACCCCCCCCCCCCCCCGTGACGTCAGCCCCCCCCCCCCGGTGACGTCAGCCCCCCCCCCCCGGTGACGTCAGCCCCCCCCCCCCCCCGTCACGTGACCTGGCGGAAACCTAACATAGGCTGGCGATCCAGATGAGGAAGAGGTCGCCAGCCCTCTGTGCAATTCCTCACTCTTGCATTAGCGGGCTCAAACTGGCGATCGAGATGAGGAAGAGGTCGCCAGCCCTCTGTGCAATTCCTCACTCTTGCATTACCAGACTCAAACTGGCGATCGAGATGAGGAAGAGGTCGCCAGCCCTCTGTGCAATTCCTCACTCTTGCATTACCGGGCTCAAACTGGCGATCGAGATGAGGAAGAGGTCGCCAGCCCTCTGTGCAATTCCTCACTCTTGCATTACCAGACTCAAACTGGCGATCGAGATGAGGAAGAGGTCGCCAGCCCTCTGTGCAATTCCTCACTCTTGCATTACCGGGCTCAAACTGGCGAGCGGCTCCGTGGAGTCACGTGTCGAGGCGCGTGCTAGGGCCTACGTGACTGCCCGGGGTTGTTTACTCATCAGCGGCCTTCCAGACCCCTCATCACTCCCACATTCCTCCGTTCTAGAAGGTTCCGACAAGTGTGTTGCATGAGGCCTCCTGACTGGAGTGCTCCCCGTTAGCGAAGGACCACCTCTCACGTTTCTGGAAGCTTCTAGAAGGTTCGCTGAAGCGTGCAACCTGGGTATAAAACCGAGGCAGAGCCGCGCGCGCGACCTCAGTGTTGTTCGAGACGTCACCATGAACGGAAACGGAGTCAGCGCAGCCGAAGTGGACCAAACGATCCGCTCCTTCCTAGAGGAGCTGAACGCAATGAACGATGAGAACGCCAACGCACCGCCAGTTCAGCAGGGATGTGCGTCAAAGAAGAAAAAGCTCGATGGGTGGACTGTAAAGAGGAAGGAAGTGCCTATCGATTCCCCGGCACTGTGCTGGTCCGCTGGCGGATATCAGTACACTGTGAAGAACCCTACTAACAGCGGTAACGTACTGTTGAAGATGAATGTGTTCAAAGGAGGTCGCCCCACGTTCAGCTGCGGCTTGTACTTGGACGAGGAGCGAAACGATGAAATCTGCATATGTCTAGAGGACCTGCTATCCAGATTGCAAAACCTATGGCTGGCAAATAGCGAGACGGGAGAGTCAAGATACGACGGGATCACTAGGACCGCTACTCCTCTACCCACTTGGCGAAAGACCGATTGCATCATCTCAGGGAAAACCAAGAGGAGCGCACACTCCAAGCGCGCTACCCAGTAAACGAGAGAGCGTGGAAAATTCCACTAAGCAGTTAATAACCGAGATGCTTCTAGAACAATCCACTTGTTTACGCAGTAAAGCTTTCCATTACGTCAGCCTTCCTGGAATTGAGCGTGGAAACTTCCACTAAGCAGTTGATAACCGAGACGCTTCTAGAACAATCCACTTGTTTACGCAGTAAAGCTTTCCATTACATCACCCTTCCTGGAATTGAGCGAGTAACTATGTCATCATGTTGTTGATACGCGTGAGTCGGCACGTAGACACCGCCAATAAAAGGCGACACGGTGGCGAGAGCCCAGTCATTCTGCATCCAGCCGCTGCGCCATGCTCAACACGGACCAGAAGATGGACCTCAGGACAGCCCTCAACAGCTGCAAGGCCGCGGGTTACACTCGCATCGCGGATCTGCGGGACAACGCGGTGTACCCGATTCGCTCATTCGAGCGGGTAGATACACCGTACGGCGAGGCGGTGATGGCCACCTTGGAGGGCCTCGTCGGCGACGACCCGATCCGGATCTACATGCCTCGACGGTTCCTCACGGTCCTGGACGACAACGCCATCTCCCAGTACAACGTTGGCGTGGGGCCGAGGACGAGCCTTGTAAAGAGGAGCGGCCCTCCTGGCAGCAAATCTCCTTTCTTGGAATTTGTATAAAATAAACGGTATTTCCTATTCCCTTATTTCCTTCCAAAATTGAAAAATAATATCAAATAAAAAAGAGCAAGAAAAGAACCTTTAGTTACAAGAGCCGAGGTGGCGGTGCACGGCGGTCAGTAGACGCCATGGACTTGAGGTGGAAACACCCGTTCACCGCCATCGTGGCCGGGCCTTCGGGCAGCGGCAAGTCGCACTTCGTGGCTCGCTTCATAGAGCACGCCGACCGCATGTGCGATACGCGGTTCGCCCGCATCACTTGGCACTATGGCAGCGGTGGCGGCAAGAGCCGTGCGGACTCTGCCGTGCGCTACGTAGCCGGCTTGCCGGACCTGGACGACTATGACGGTAGCGAGCCCGCCCTGGTCATCGTCGATGACATGATGCGTGAGGCTGGCCCCGGCGTGGCGGACCTGTTCACCAAGGGCTCGCACCACCGCAACATGAGCGTGTTCTTCATCACGCAAAACCTGTTTCACCAGGGCAGGGGCCAGCGCGACATATCGCTGAACGCCCACTACATAGTGTGCTTCAAGAATCCCAGGGACCGCGCTCAGATCAAACACCTGGCCCGTCAAGTATACCCGGAAAACCCCAAATTCGTGGAGGAGGCTTACGCGGACGCCACGCGTGATCCGCACGCCTACCTGCTCATAGACTTGAAACAGTCCACGCCTGAAGAGATGCGCGTACGTTCAACCATTTTCCCAGACGATCCGGTGAACTACGTGTACCTGCCCAAGAAGAAGTGATAAATAGGCCGAGCGCGCGCCAGCGTCAGTCATCATGTCACACCGCGTGAAGAAGGACGCGGCGCTGCTGAGGGCCCTAATACACGCTACGCCCAAAGAACGCAAGGCCCTGTTAAAAGTGTGCGACAAGAGTCGCATCAAGTCGTTGTGCGAGTGCGCGTATAACGTGCTACGCGGAAACGTACCGCTTTCTCCCTGCCTCAAACGCAAATTGAGCAAACACAAACAGGCGCTCAGACGGCTGGTGAAACGCGGCGAGGGTTGGACCAAGAAGCGACACTACCTCGTCCAACGGGGCGGAGGGATCCTCCTACCTCTGCTGTTGAACGCTGTTCTGCCCGTTCTAGCGCAGAAGCTAATCGGACATGGAGTACGCTAGGAAAATGGTGGTTGTACCGCAGGAGCTCATCGAGAGATTGCGAGAAGGACCGGGACCAGGGCCGGAGCCAAGAGGAGGAGCAGGTAGCGCCAATAAGCCAGCCAGCCTGGACGCTGAGATGCATCGCATATTGAGCGACAAGCGGCTGGACGATACGGAGAAATGGAAACAATATCAGCAGGTGTTACAGCGGTTCCTGCACTTTTCCGCGGCTAAACGTCAACCCATAGGTCTGTCAATCATCGAGGGTGAGCAGAGGGAGGAGGAGGAAGCGGCGGGAGGTCCGAGTCAGATGAAGCACGAGTCTAGCGCCTCGGCGGAGGAGGACATTGTGGAATCGTTCTCAAAAATCTACAGGTCGGTGGCGCGCAACTTGTTGCGATTCATGACCCGTCAAGGCAGCCCCATCTCCTGGGACGCCAGTGGGGCGGTGTACGTGGACAAGGTGAAGATCCCCGATTCCAATATAGTGGACATCGCGCACAGCATAGTGAGAGCGCGAAGGGCGGACCGATTGCCTACCGGCTGGCATCAAGTGATGGTCGCCTTGAAGGACATGAACGTGCCCAAAGAATACGTGAGCAATCCCACGGCGTTGCGTTACCTAGGCGTGGGACTGGACTCGGCATCGAGCCCCTGGGGAGACACGACGACAGCCTCGTCGACACCCCTCTCACCGAGGTTGACGCCGATACTGGACCGCTTGAGACCGCGGCCCCCAGCGGCCCGAAGAAGGATAATAACCGAGGAACCCGACCGGGAATCGTCATTGGACAACTGGGAGCCGTTCACACCGTAATGGAGAAGTTGTACTACGACCCGAGCCAGCCCGGTTCCCTCGGCGGGGTGGCCGCCCTGGCCAGAGCCGCGCGCCTACCGAAACGTCGGGTAGCCGACTGGCTGCGCGCCCAGGACACCTACACGCTGCACAAGCCTGCGCGCAAGCGGTTTCCCCGCAACCGCTACGCCGTGTTCGGGCCCCGGGAGCTGTGGCAGGCGGACCTGAACGACATGCGCGGCCTGAGCCGGTACAACGACGGAGTCAACTACCTGCTGACTGTGATAGACGTGTTCAGTAAGCGGCTGTTCGCGGTACCGCTGAAGAGGAAAAGCGGGCCTGAGGTGGCTGCTGCGTTCGAGAGGATATTCGCTGAGGCGACTCCCCGCTGCCTACAGACCGACAAGGGGACGGAGTTCACCGGGGCCGCGACCAAGCGAGTGTTCAAGAGTCACGGTGTCAACTACTTCACCACGCAGAACCCCGACGTGAAGGCGGCGGTGGTGGAGCGAGTCAACCGCACGCTCAAGACCCGCATGTGGCGCTACCTGACCTACAAGAACATGTATCGCTACGTGGACGTGTTGGACAGGCTTGTGGACGCCTACAACCGCAGTCCGCACAGGAGCCTGGGTGGCCTACGACCCGTGGACGCGGACAGCGGCGATGGTCAAACGGTGTACAAGGTGTGGCGTCACATGTATGGAAAGGCGATTCGGCGACACAAGCCCAGGTTCGAGCCGGGCGACACGGTGCGCATAGCCAAGGAGAAGGGCACGTTCGCCAAAGGTTACGAGACCAACTGGAGTAAGGAGCTGTTCGTGGTGGACCACGTATACGGGTCGCATCCTCTGCCATTGTACGTGTTGCGCGACCTGAACGGGACGCCGCTGGAAGGGCGCTTCTACGAGCACGAGATGCAAAAGGTGACGATCGCCCCGGATCGCCTGTATCAAATAGATAAAATACTGGACACTAAAGGGCGAGGCTCCAGTAAGCGCTACCTAGTCAAGTGGGCCGGTTACGGAGAGGACTTCAATTCGTGGGTACCCGCAGCGGACGTGCAACAGCTGCGATGACGAGGCACGACCAGTTTTACCTGACGTTGCCCAGTAACAGTTCAATGAATTACTATCCCAACAACATGGTGACAAACTACACGACCCATCTACCCTCGACCGTTGATCTGTCAGACGGCGAGTGGGAGGTCGCTCTGGCGGAGGCGCACTACCCCTTCTCTTTTCTGACCGTCGGTGAGGGAACCTACATCAAACTAGTGCTGGGAATGAGGGACTCGAAAGGCGGGTTGGCCGTGGTGGACAAGTTGTTAATCAAAGTGGAGCCGGGCAATTACAGTAGTACCGAGGAACTCGTAGACGCAATCAACAACCACCCTCAAATGAAGAGTAACCTGTGCGCCTTCTCGTATGACGAGAGGTCCTCCAGGGTGGAATTGATGTCGACGTCTTCAGCCGTTCAGAGCCTCAAACTGAGCCCCGGTTTGGCGCTACAGTTTGGCTACGAGGTGGATACGGATATCGTCAAGCGTCACAGGTCCGTGAGGCCGGCTAACCTCTTCGCCGGTCTGCCATCACACATGTACGTGTATTGCGACCTGGTGGAACCCCAACTGGTGGGCGACGCTGTGGCGCCACTACTGAAGATCCTCAACATCGACATCAGGAATTACACGTACGGTGCCAACACGACAGTGTATATAATAGACCCGCACTACGTGCCGGTGATTAAAACCTCATTCGAGAGCGTGGAAATCGATTTAAGGGACAACCAAGGGCGACACTTGCCATTCCACTTCGGGACTACGTGCATGAAGCTTCATTTCAGGAAAGAGAGGCAGCGGCAATGAATCCGAGCGATCCCTATCTGGCGTATTACCGCCACCAGCAGGCGGGCCATGGCGTATCCTCCGTATTCAGAGGAGCCGCTTTCCAACGCGGACACGGCATCGGCAGTTTCCTAGGCGGGCTGATGCGGACAGTGGTCCCGTTGATCAGATCCGGCGCATCGGCGCTGGGCAAGGAGGCGCTGAGGTCCGGTGTGGGCTTCTTGGGCGACGTGGCGGCGGGCACAGCCAACCCCCGAGTCGCAGCCAACGCCCGACTCAGACAGTTTACCGGGTCGCTGAAACGTAAGGCCGATGAAAAACTGGATCGCGTGCTGAGCGGTGGTGGCGCCTATAAGAGGAGGCGTGTACAGCAGGTTACTCCTCAGTCTCTGGCGAAACTCCTCGGAGCGAGGAAGAAGAGCGCTGCGCCCAAGAGGAAGCCCGCAAAACGTGTCGCTAAGAAGAGGAGAAGCAAGAAGAGCGAGAGTACCGTGAAGGACATTTTTGGATAATGGCGTTTCTACATCAGAAGTCGTGCGAGTGTGTCAAGACCGAGTTGGACCTGTTCTCGCTACCGCCCACGCAGACCAGTATAGAGAGCGGTAAATGGGTGCAGTACAAGCCCATCTCCTCCCTGACAGACGACTCGCCCGTGGAGTTCATAGTTCCGGGCCACGGGGACGAGTACACGGATCTGTCACAGACGCTACTGCATGTGAAGGCTACCATTAGAACGGCTAGCGGAGGCGCTGTAACGGGTGATCAAGCGATAAAAGAGGTGGGTCCGATTAACAACTGGCTGCACTCGCTGTTCAGTCAAGTGGACCTGTATCTGAACAACAAACTGGTGTCTCCTCAGAACAACACGTACGCCTATCGCGCCTACCTGGAGAACCTGTTGTCCTATGGCGGTGATGCCAAGACATCGCACCTCACCGCGGAGTTGTTCTACGAGGACTATGCCGGGTACATGGACAATACTGAGGAGGATAATGCCGGGCTCAAGAACCGGAGGGAGTTTGTCAAGGCCAGCCGGTACGCGGACATGGTCGGACATCTGCACGTCGACCTGTGCAACCAGGAGAAGTTCATGTTAAACGGCGTGGAGATGCGCTTTCGCCTGATCAGGTCAAAGAACTCATTCTCCATCATGTCCAAAACCGTGACAGACTACAAAGTGGACATCGCCGAAGTCAACCTGTTCATGCGCCGCTGTAAGATCAACCCGAGCGTGCTGTTGGCTCACAGCAGGACGCTGGAGTCGGGTACAGCCAAATATCCCATTACGCGCGTGGAAGTCAAATCCTTCACGCTACCCTCCGGTATCAGCAGCAAGACTCTGGACAGTGTGTTTCTGGGACAACTGCCGAAACGCGTTATAGTTGGCCTGGTCAGCAATCAGGCGTTCAACGGGGACTACAAGAAGAACCCGTTCAACTTCACCCACAGCCACGTGAACTTCTTCGCGCTGTACATAGACGGTGAGCAAGTGCCATGTAAGCCGCTTCAACCGGATTACACGTTCGGTAAGGAGTTGTGCGTGCTCGCCTACCACACGCTGTACACCGGCACCGGCATCAATTTCTCAGACTGCGGTAACGAAGTCAGTCGCAACGAGTACCCCTACGGATACTGCCTGATGGCGTTTGATCTGACGCCCGATATGGCGGCCTCTCAATCCAGCCACTGGAACCTGGTGCGCAACGGTAACCTGCGCATAGAGATTGGGTTCTCCGAAGCCTTGGCGGAGGCGTTCAACTGCATAGTGTACGCCGAGTTGGACAACGTCGTGGAGGTGGACCGTCATCGCAACGTCACAGTCGACTTTGGCGGGTAAACGAGTTGCCGCGCGCTCAAGGTCACCGCGCGCGCACCGTTAGGTTTTGGCGGGTAAACGAGTTGCCGCGCGCTCAAGGTCACCGCGGACCGTTAGGTGATGGCGGCGCGCGCGCACCCAAGGTTAACCCGCTAGGCGCGCTCCCGCCAGCGCTCAGTCGAGTTCAGTCAGCCGTACGGGATGGACGTGCCGCCACCGATCTACATCGAGCCGCCGCCAGCGCGCTGTCATCACGGAAGCGTGGTGATGGATATGCAGTGTTTTAAAGACAGTGATAATGACTTTCTACTGAAAGAGGTTTGCGTGGTGGACGTGACTACCGGCACGCTGCTCCTACATCACATCGCCCGCCCGCCCTTCAGTAAGGACCTCCTGACTTCCGAGAAACAGCGCGAGAGCGTCTGGGTCACTCGCCACTGCCACGGCTTGGAGTGGGACCAGGGGGACATCGCGTACGTCGCCCTGCTGGACAAGCTGCGCTCCTGCCTCATCCACCGTCCCCTGGTCTACGTCAAAGGATCGCAGAAGAGGGACTTTGTACAACGCCATCTCATAACCGAGCCCGCCGCCACCACCGCTCAGGACATGGAGGATCTGGGCTGCGGGTCGCTCAACGGTGCGCCCACCTACCGGACCCTGCGCTGTCGCCACCATAAGAGCTCCCACAACCGTTGCGCCCTTCATAACTGCATAGTATTGCGAGACTGGCTCGTGGCTAACGACAGTCCAGACCCGTCCACCTCGAGCTGCCTGTGCTGCTTCCGCCCACGATGAATACCGTCCAGATCAGAGAATGCCTGGCGAAGATCCCCGGACTGAGGAACGTCGCGGTCTACGCCTCTGACCAACTACCGGACGCGCCAGTCAAGCCTCTGACCGCCATCGTGTCCAACACGGTAGCACACACCGAGGGAGGCGAACACTGGGTGGCGTTTTACTGCTCGGAAGAGGACAGACTCGAGTACCTGGACAGCTACGGGAGGCCGCCATACCAGACCGACTTTCAAAGGTTCCTGAGGCGCAATCCTCATCACCGCCACTACGTCTACAACAGGCATCGGCTCCAGGGCTACGATACTTCTGTTTGCGGCTACTACTGCCTCACTTACCTGTACTGCCGGGCTGTTCTCCGCACGTCACTCAGCGACTACGTCCAGCTCTTCGACTTCACCGCTCCCGCTGTCAACGACGCTCTGGTCCGCAGGCTCTTCCACTCCATATTCGCTTAAAACTAGTTTGTAAGGTTTTTGTAGTATGTAACCTTATTACTGTACAATACATGCCTCATAATGATAAAGCTTGTGTTTTCATTTCTCCTTTCTCCTTACTAAATTTTAAAAATAAATTAGCAAAACTGAGGCAGCGGGGCTGGACCTCAGGTTTATATACCAGCGGCGCGTGTCACTGGCTGAGCCCCCGCCAAGCGGCAGTGAAGGCCGCCAAAGAGGGCGCGCCACAAGACCCCTCGGGCATCAGCAAACCACTTAGCAACTCAAGGGTGCAACCTCGAGCGTCAGCAAGCCGCTGAGCAATTCAAGGGTGCAACCTCGAGCGTCAGCAGACCGCTGAGTAATTCCTTCCTGGGCAACTCCTTCAGGGCCGTCCCCCGACACGCGCCGCCAACCGCTCCCGGTTGGCGGGGGCTTTTTTAAGCTGCACGGCTCGGGCCAAACGGCCCATAACGCCTTTCTCACACACTTTAAGCCTAACGGCTTTTGAGTGAGCAAAGGGGAGGAAATAAACAACTCAGGTTCGTGCTGTACATAAAGCTATTATATTTTCTTACAAATACTATTTACAAGTTTTTCTTAAAATTAATATTTAAAACTAAACAGGGAATTCCTCTTCCTCGTCTTCGTCCTGGCGCTCCTCCTCCTCCTCACCGTCCACCTCCATCCGCTGAGGTCGATCTCCTCCTCTCCTGGCTGGCGGTAGTGGCGGGACGTCCTTGTGTCCCCACGGCAGAGTGTGGATGCCGTCGGGGAGGACGCACCGCTTGTCGTCAGTCGGGCTGAGGCTCAGCTTGTCCACTTCCACGGTGTAGACCCGGTGCAAGTGAGACTGGAAGCGGACGTTGGTGGTGCGCTTTTGGACCCCGTCAAACAGGCACTCTCTGTAGTCGTCGGGGGTGAGGACGTTCTTGACAACGCCCTTCGCCACCCCCTTGGCCCGCTTGAGAGCCTTGCTGCCGCCTGTCGCCGCGTCCTCGATGTCCATAAAGTATAATTTGGACCGCAGGCCGAGGTACTCGAATAAGGACAGACCGTTGCACTCGTCCTTAAACTTTCCGATGACCTTGGCGTTGACGGGGCTGTAGCAGGGGTGGGACCTCGGATATCCGCTGGTGTCGAAATCGTCCAGGTGTTCCTTCATCTCTGCGTAGACGTCCTGGGACACGATGTCAAAGACGAAGCTGTCCGTGTCCATGTAGTCCACGGTGAGGCGGTCACCGTAGCGCTCCTTCATCTTGTGCAGGAACTCGTACATGAGCCACTTGCTCAGCTCCAGGACTGTCATGCCTACGTAGACGGGCTTGTCCAACACGATGTTGACCTTGGACAGATGCACCAGGGCCACGTCCTCCGTGTAGTACGTCCGGTCCAGGAAGTTGGATCTGGCGACGTACTTGGAAAACTTCTCCGGGGTGCACACCAGCTTCACGTTGAGGCGCTTCCGTACATTCTCGATGGTCTTGCCGAAGACCGCGTTGTTCATGAGCTTGAAGAAGTCCTGTTCGAACTTCGTCCTGGCCCTCTTCCGCAGCTCCGTGTTCATCAGGATGTACGGTTCCAACCACCGCGACTGGCGAAACGAGATCGCCCGATGCACCGCGACCAGCTCCAATCCGTTTTGCAGCGCCTGCTGCAAGACCCTGTAGTGACAGATGTAGTGCGTCTTGTCGTCCAGGGTCGTCAACAGTTTGGGGAACTTCCCTGTCGGCGAGCGCTTCGTCTCGCAGCAGTAGGGAAGGTCCTTGTGCAGGTCGTGTAGGCGCGCGGGGTAGTGGAGGTCCACCTCCAAGATGTAGCCTCGATCGGCCTCCGCGTCCAGCGCCGCGACGTCCAACGCCTGGATTTCCTCTCGGCTGAGCCACTCGAAGTCTCCGGTCGGCAGGCGCTGGGACATGGCCCAGCCGTAGAGGTTGTTGGCGTCCAGGTACAGGAGGAAGCGCGTGGGCTCGTCCGGGCGGTAGTCCGGGCACCTGTCGTGGTTGGCCTTGGCGTAGCGGGTGATGGCCTGTGAGATGCCTCCTCGGATCCCCTGCTCCACGAACAGGTACATGTCAAAGTCCTGCAGCGTGTCCAGCTCCACACCGCAGGTCTTGAGCATCACGTCCCACGCGTAGGACGGCAGGGTGTAATAGTGGGCGGGGTCCAGCCCGTACTCTGCCAACGAGGTGTCGCGGAACTGCTCAAAGACATCGGTGAGCAGGGCGATGTCGCACCGCAGGTACTTGTCGGCATAGTCCTTGAGGTTGTGACACTCGAAGGCTCGCCACACGTTGAGGGCGTGCTCGTACTCCTCGTCCTTGATGTCCTCCAGGGTCATGGAGTTCCTGAACGCCTCCTTGGGCGGCAACTCCCTGGTCCTGTACAGCGTGTCGTAGGACGTCACGAAGTCGTAGGGGAACACGCCCTTCCTGCGCACCAGGTCGAACAGCCGGTCGTCGGGGAAGCGCTTCCTCGTCTCACGCATCCTGTCCGTGGGGAGTCCCGCCGCCAGGTTGGCCAGGCTCATGGACAGGAACCTGTAGGTGTCCAGGAAGCGCACCGCGAAACTGCTCTGACGTTGGTTGTCCCCAGGCTGGCCAAAGTGGAATCGCTTGGTAAAAGCGATGTACCGCTCCTCCGTGTGGGCCAACACGTCCACGTCGCCGGGGTCGATGGCCAGCTCGCGCACTACGAAGTGGGCGTCGTAGTTGGACAGGTTGTGGAAGTAGCAGTTGATGTGTCGCTGCTCCCGGTACCTGAGGTTGCACGAGCGGTGGGCGGCTCCTCGGAACTCGTAGGGCGGGGCGTGATTGTGGTCCCGCACCTTGACGTCCTGGTCCGTGAACTCCTTCCCGCAGAGGTAGCAGTGAGTCGCTGCCAGGTACTCGTCCATCTCCTGCCGGGTCAGAGAAGGGTGCAGAGCTCTCATGCTGAATAGGAACTCCCACAGCGCCAACACGTCCATCTTGAGCCTCTCCATGAAGACCTTGGACGTGTCAGCCCCGAAGTAGACGCGGGGCTCGAACTCCTCCAGGCCGAGCGAGTCCACGATCTGGTAAGCGAAGGCGTACGGGACGTGCAGTTGCAGGGGCCTCGTGCCGGGCGGCGCTTCCGCAGGGTCAGCGGCGACGGGCTGCAGAGCACACTCAAAGTCGGCGTAGACGCAAAAGCGCTCGCGCCGAGTGTACTCGGGGTGGGCGAAGCGGATCTGCTGCTTCTTCGGTAAGTCCAAGCGGAGGGGAGCCTTGGCGGTGCAGTATCGCATGTGCTCCTCCAGACGCTCGGCACCGGACAGCTGCAGCTTGTTGGGCCGGTTGTCGAAGTAGGCGAAGCATCGCTTACACACGTGGATGGCGTGGCCGTAAGACGTCAGCTGGTGTCGCACTAGCCTACTCATGTTTGTGATGTAGGCGTAGTGACTGTCCCCGCCGGTGGTCACGTACAGCAAGTCCCGGTGATCCTCCAACTCCCGCTTGCAGATCTTCAGCGGGAACACGCGGTCCTGGAACTTTGGCGATCCGTCGGGGCGTCTCCCCACCATGGCGCGCTCGATCCCGTACACGTTGACGCTGATGGCGTTCCTCCTCTCGAAGACCTTGATGTCCTTCACGGCCACGGGGAAGCGTAGGCCGACCCAGTCGTAGCGTGCCATGACGTCCGGTGTGTACGATGCGGGCCTCTCCGGGTGTTGCGCGACGAACTTGGCCAGGACGGCATACGCGAAACACATGTCATCGACGTTTTGCACGTTGATAACGGCGTGCGTGTCGCAGATGGTCCTGGGAAGCTGGACGAACCGAGCTCCGCGTTCTCCCAACGGGGTGTAGAGGTTGACGCGGATCTCCAGGTCGCGTATCCGGAGATAGCTCCACCCGCTGCCCACTAGCAGGCACTGCTCCTTCTCTTCCTCCAACTTGTGGAAGGACGCTGACAGGAAGTCCTCCAAGTTGGACGCGGCGGTGAGAGGCACGTTCTTCGTCTTGAAGGCCCGCAGACAGGTGGCTCCGTGAACGTTGGCGAATTCACATTCCAGGAACATGTTGACCTTGATGTTAGGGTGTCGAGTCCTGACGTCGGCCAACAGTTCCAGGACGCTGTCGAACAGCAGCACCAGCGCGTCCTCCACGGTCAAGAAGTCCTCCATGGGCCGGGACAGGCCGAAGGTCAGGAGGCGTCCGCGGAACCCTCGTTGAATGGTGCGGAACGTGGGTAGTCCGCCACCACCCACCATCCCGTCAGGTGCCGTACTTGGTCCGGGCTGGGGCTCGCGGCTAGGTCCGGGCTGGGGCTCGCGGCTGGGTCCGGGCTGGGGCTCGCGGCTGGGCCGGGGCTCGGGTGACAGAACGGGCAGGCGCGGCATCTCGTCCACAACGAGGTTCCTCACGACGGGGCAGTTGTGAGCCTCGTGCTGGTCCCGGTTGTAGCGCCGGGTGAAGCCTCGGTCGCAGTAGGCGCACGTGAACCTCATGCCGCGGTGGACGCTCTCCATGTGCCGCTGGAGATAAGCGGCCCTGCGGAAAAGGGCGCCGCAATCGGGACAGCGGACCTCGTTGGCGTGCACCAGCTGCACGTGACGCCGGAGCAGGTCCCCGCGGGAGAATCGCCGCCCGCACGCGTCGCACTCGGGCCGTGGGTCTCTGAAGGGTGGTGTTGTGGAGGAGGAGGAGGAAGTTGAAGCAGACGGGCTCGCACCGTGGACCGCTTCCATATGGTGGCGAAGATCCTCGGGACCCGCCAGGGCGACGGAGCACAACGGGCACGGATGGCCTGCGAACAGGAAAAACAAGTCCTATTAGTGACCCCGATAAACACGAAGGTGAGGAACTGACAACCTCTTCCTCATCTCAATCGCCAGTTTGAGGCTGGTAAAAACAAGGGTGAGGAATTGTATAGAGGCTTGGCGACCTCTTCCTCATCTCAATCGCCAGTTTGAGCCCAGTAATACAAGGTGAGGAACTGAACAGAGGCTGACAGCCCCTTGTTTACTACTTAAATCTGTTTACTCGGCTAAAGCCGTTTACTCTCTCGAAAACAAGTCATTAGTACTGGTTTCTTGTTTAATGTAAAAACCGTGCCTAGCGCTTGATCGTGAGGAACTGCATAGAGGACTGGCGACCTCTTCCTCATCTCAATCGCCAGTTTGAGCCCAGTAATACAAGGGTGAGGAATTGCATAGAGGCCTGACGACCTCTTCCTCATCTCGAACGCCAGTTTGAGCCCAGTAATACAAGGGTGAGGAACTGAACAGAAGCTGGCAGCCCCTTGTTTACTACTTGAATCTATTTACTCAGCTAAAGCCGTTTACTCTCTCTCAAAAACAAGTCATTAGTACTGACGGTTTCTTGTTTAATGTAAAAACCGTACCTGGCGCTTGGTCGTGAGGAGTGGGAGGATGAACTGCTGTGAGGTGGCGTCGCAGGCTGTCGCTTCGCCCGAAGCGTCTCCCGCAGACGTTGCAGTCGAAATGGCGGTCCCTGTGAGCAGCTGCCATGTGGCGAGCCAGGTTTCCAGCGAAGACGCGACCGCAGACCTCACACATACGAGGAACAGCCATCTGCAACATCGGGTATCTATACTCTCCACCCACCACAAAGGCTTGGAAAGCAAAAACCTAATTTTATTTCCCTCAAAAAATTTTAGAAGAGTGGAAATGAATCTATTTTTAAATTTTTAAAGTTTGACTCATTAATTTTAATCGTTATAAAACATAACTGTTCTAAGGTCATTACAAATCCACTCGTCTCCATCTGAAAAGAAACAACGACAAGGCTCAGTGTACTGGGATATGTAAAAGTTTAAATATTAATGTTAGATAATTATTTCGCTCAAACATTTAACGAATCGTTTTCCCTAAAACATAATGCGAATTATTCAACTTCTATTAATGGGCCAGACCTCTCTTTACACATTATGACTTCAAAATTGCTGAACGATCATACCTTAAATGAGAATCTTATTATAAAGGGAAATGTAATAGTCTTCCACACTACAACTTATAAGAGCTACATATACTTACGTTTAAAAAATCTCGGAATATGGTTCAGTAAAGACTAGCACAGCACTGAAGTAGAACATCTACATACACTGAGCTCCAAACACAAACTGAATGAAGGAAGCAATGACAATCACTGAAGTAACATAGCTACGTACCGTACAGTAAGCGGTGAAAGTAGTAAACAATTCTCGGAACCGCTAATGAGTATCAGGCTGGGAGAGTCACGTAGGCCCTAGCACGCGCTTCGACACGTGACATGCTCATACATAGCACTCCAGTCAGGAGGAGGCCTCATGCGACGCACTTGCCGGAACCTTCTAGAACGGAGGGGATCTTGAAGGCCGCTAATGAGTAAACAGGCTGGGACAGTCACGTAGGCCCTAGCACGCGCCTCGACACGTGACTCCACGGAGCCACTCGCAGTTTGGTTTAGTCAAGCCGGCATACAACGTGTAACGAAGTCACATCAAATTCGGTCGGCAAGCAGCCGAGATCCCATGAGGAAAACGCGTTTGAAAATTAATAGCGGACCCGTTTAACAGTGGATTTTCAATATTCTTTAAGCGATGGTTTACTTAAGCCGCTGCCCAACATGTGGTGAAGTTTCATCAACATCGGTCGGTAAACAGCCGAGATCCTATAAGGAAAACACATTTAAAAATTAATAGCGGGCCCGTTTAACAGTGGATTTTCAATTTTCTTTAAGCGATGGTTTTCTTAGGTCACGGCCTGACATGTGGTGAGGTTTCGTCAAAATCAGTCGGTAAACAGCTGAGATCCCATAAGGAAAACGCGGTTATAAATTAATAGCGGCCTTGTTTAATGGTGGATCTATGGGGTTCTTACGTCATTCGCTTCCCTGGGGATAGGCCTACACTCTGGAAAAAGTCCCGTGGGAATCGGTGGATAAATAGGCTAATTATTAATTTTCGAAAGTTTTTTCCTCATGTTCAAGGTCATCACGAAAAGTGCTGCTGGCGGCCGGGGGGGGGGGGGGCACCGGGGGGGGGGGGCACCGGGGGGGGGGGGGGGCACCGGGGGGGGGGGCACCGGGGGGGGGGGGGGGACGTCCTCGCGTCCACGCGTCCACACCGCGCCTTTGCTGGTTCTGAATCGGTCTTTGCCCCCTACTTTTAGTTTCTTCATTAAAGGTGTGCATAGAAGCAAGATAATTGCGCGCGGCGTCGCGGTCAACGTTACGCGACTTGCTGCCCACAGCTTCGGTATAAACAGTTTTGAATATAAAAAAATACACATTTTAATGATTTATTTTACTTACGGTTTAACTTATACTATATATATATCTACATTATTAATTACGATTAGTGGTTTGTTTAGTTATCCTTATTTAAATATTTGTTTTTAAAAATATGGGGATGTTTAAACTTTCAAAATGTTGAAGCAGTGTTTGAATCTATACTGTAATATGTACATGTGTTATTAAAATTCAATACAAATAAAAGTTAGTTCTTATCTATCTATACAAAGCGTATTATTGATTTACGACAGCCCAAAAAGTGGCTTCTATTAAAATGTGCATATAGGCTATAGCAAAAATTAATCTTATCGGGAAAGAGTAAATATCAGAAAAAAATTAAAACTTAATTATCAAACATTTTATTACACAACCAGATTGATTTTACAAGATAATTAACCAACAGAACATAATCCTTAACTATACTTAATCTGTATTATTAAACAACTTACTGAGTTTTCACCTAAGGCCTAAAGAAGCTTTATTTTGCTCCATTGTTTTGGTTTGAGCTAAGTCCTGGCATCTAATGGAAATACAAAAATATTCAATACAAGAACCGAAGTTCTTTTAAATGGTTAAGATACTGTTCTGGGTGGCGGAGATATCGCCGTGGTTCCACGAAATCTAAGTGGAACGCGGAAACACGTTAACAACTTAGTTTTGAGCGAATTAAAAAAGTTATAAAAAATGTTTTAAATCAAAGTTTTAATTCAACTTTGTCGCTTGAAGTTTGTTTATAACAACAAAAAACGCTTAGTAATCTTTTCATGTTCTAGTTGTGTAGTGTCTCGATATTTTTAATTATTTTATTTCCAGTTATAAATAATATCTAGCTTATTTATACCGTTGGAATCCCCAGTTCTTTCGCTTTACAGCCATATGAGATTCGATACATTTTTACCTATACTGCGCGATTTAGGATTGTGTTTATCTGCGCACGCGCTCCGGTTGAAACTGCTCAATTTGCCGAGTTGCCCTACAGCGAGAGAACGGAGGGCCGCTTTTCGACGCGAAATTTGCATTGAGTGTTCCACGCTGAACTGTACATTTATTACCACCGGTGGAGGTGGGCGGCTGTAGTGGCGACCGCATGTATTTGAGATATCCACACCGCTAGAACCTATAGCTAGAACCCCTTGCCACCAGCAGAGGCCCGAGGTCACCGGTGAATTCGCACCAAATCCGTCCATAGGTTCCGTGCTGCTCACCGCTATCCTCTCACTAATAATGTTCTATCGCTACTTCCTCTCACGCATTATGTATATAATAATTCAGAATAGTTAATTATTTACTAATTGTTCATTTTGGCGGGCCCGGGACCCCTGCCCCCCCTTATATTCATCCCTCGCTGTTACTATTCCATATGCATTGGACACCGCGACAGAGATGCTAAGCTCTATATTTTGCTGCTAAATTAACGATAGCGTTCAACGGATTTTGAAAACATTTTATAAAATGGCTGGTTTTCAAGAGAAAACCAGCCACTATTTAAGAGAAAATTAAGCTATTTAAGAGAAAATTAAAAATGGCCGCCATTTTGAAATTGTCAGAGAAAATTTCACCTAAATTTTCTATTGATAGACTCTATCACCATAAACAGTTGACTTAGGGTTAGTTGAGTTCGGTTATGCAGTTTTTAAAGTATGAATTTGAAAGTGAAAAACGAAAACAGACAGACAAACGGAAAACTAGGCACAGGAGACCTATGTTCATATGGTAAACTGTGTTTATATTGACCCAAGGAATAACGCTATATACCTTTGACCAGAGAGTTATGGGGCACCCTGTATATAAAATATAATATAGAAACTACTATTAATTCATGACGACTTTCATTATTAAATTCTATTATTTTGAAAAATGTCCACTTACATTATCCAATAATTAATTATTTATATACATTGTTTAACTTACGTTAAGAAATTTGTTTTGAAGATAAGATAAATAAGTCTACAACTAACCTTGCTTTCAAAAATAACAAAAGCCAGAATGAGTCCAGAACTCGGAAGTCCTGTTCAGGACCCCGCGCTAATTCCACGTAGGTGGCTAAACTATTTACGCTTGGACAATCGCTTTCGTTGACTCTACTGATAGCAATAAGACTAAAAGCCGGATATTTATATCGTTGAGTTTGAATCCTGTGATGATGGGAAAAGCACGAATAAAAGTCCCATCACTGTATCTAGGAAAAAGTAACGAAATGCTCTACATTGCAGGCGCACCTGTCAATGTATCTAGTAAACAGTAAAGAAATGCTCTGCATGATTGTCAAACCCGTCACTGACATGATTGACTGAACTGTCACTTTATGACAAACAGTAAAAAATGTTTTACTTTACTGACAGGCCTGTCACTGTATCTAGCAAACAGTAACGCAGTTCTCTGCATCACTAAAGGACCTTTAACGGTATATAGCAACTAGTAACAAATTACTCTGACAGACTAGTCAGTATATCTGTCGAACAAGAACAAAATGCTCTGTATGGTCCCCGAATCGTTCACCAAATCTAGTAAATAATAACAAAATGCACAGCATGACCACCTATCTGCAAGATATCTTCATGACTGACATACCTGTCACTGTACCTAGCAAACAGTAACAAGATGCTCTGCATGCCTGATAGGCCTGTCACTGTATCTAGCAAACAGTAACAAGATGCTCTGCATGGCTGACAGACTTGTGACAGTAGCTAATAGACCTTAACAGAATGCTCTGCATGACTGACAGACATGTCACTGTATGTAACAAACAGTAACAAGATGCTATGCATGGCTGACAGACTTGTTTCATTAGCTAATAAACCTTAACAAGATGCTCTGCATGACTGATAGGCCTGTCACTGTATCTAGCAAACAGTAACAAGATGGTCTGCATGGCTGAGAGACTTGTTTCATTAGCTAATAAACCTTAACAAGATGCTCTGCATGACTGATAGGCCTGTCACTGTATCTAGCAAACAGTAACAAGATGCTATGCATGGCTGACAGACTTGTTTCATTAGCTAATAAACCTTAACAGAATGCTCTGCATGACTGACAGACCTGTCACTGTATGTAACAAACAGTAACAAGGTGCTCTGCATGGCTGTCAGACTTTTGACAGCTAATAAACCTTAACAAAATGCTCTACATGACTTGCAAACTTGTCACTGTATATAACAAACAGAAACAACCAGTTATTACGGACATTTTCTATTACTTCTGCTGTAGTCGGCTAGCAGGAGTTATAGCTGAGGCTGTTACTGAGAAGAAGATAAGCTGTCCAGTTAGTCCGAATGATGAGCAACCTCCGCCACCAGGCACTGAGTATATGTTGGGAAACATCTCTCTCCCAACACAAGACAAAAAGCCATAGAACTTTCACCAACGTGTCTTAGTATTTACCATTGATCTATGAGGAATAAATTAAATTTAATAGATAGATTTTTAACCAGCATAAATTGTGATATTTTAGCACTAATGGGCATTGCTTGCTTGAGGAAGAATCCACGCTTTACATCCCTTGTGGTTGTAATTTAGGTAGTATTTGTTCTACGAATAATTTGCCAACAAGAAGTGGTGGCAATGTTATTTTTGTTAAGCAGGACATTGATACTCAAGCTAAAGTCGTGGAAAAATTTTATCACAATAGTATTTTTGAACTAACTGTCATTTTATTACCAAAGATTAATGTAGTTATATCCACGTTATACAGAACTCCATATTCTAATGGAAATCAATTTTTTAATATTTATTAATCTTTTTTGTTTCACCCAAGAAGGAACTATATAATATGTTATATCAGCTGATTTAATATAAATATATTGTTAAGATCACATGAGAGAGAATCATTTTTAAATATTTCGCGCTCATTTGACATCTGCTAATTGAATGAGGAACCAACTAAAGGTGATACATGTATAGATAATACAGTAACAAACATTATCATAAAGAAAGTCAATTGTCACGTAATATAACTTCATTTATCAGATCATGCTGGAATACATGCTCAATTTCAGGAAATTTGTTTTGAAAAGGGAATGCTTAGTAAGGTTTCAACCAAGATCATAAGCAACACAATTTTAACCCCTAGAACTCTAACAAACTTAAAAAGTAATTTATCACAAATTGATTGGCTGCAATTACATAGTGTTTGTGATTTTAATCAAGCTTTTGACCATTTTAAATTATTGCTGACAAATTCATGTAATGAATGCTGTAGAGTTAAGGAACTAAAATGGTCATCTAATAGGACTATAAAGGAAATTATTTTTGACTTAGTGGGGCCATTAAATTTTCTGTTAATAGGATGTTAGTACAGGGTTTGGACCCCCGAGCACATAAATTAACAAAGGTCATACCCGTTTATAAACAAGAGGAAATGTTAAGTCTATCAAACTATAGACCAATCAATCTCTCTGGTCCCAATAATCAGTAAAATTTTCGAGACAAGCATTAAGGTTAAATTGAATACTTTGCTAATTAGTAATAATTTATTTTTGTGATGAACAGTTTTGATTGATACCAGATAAAAGAACTAGCAAATCTGTAGAGAATGTTTTTAACAAAGTTTTAATAAATCTTTATTATCTGCATTACTGATGGATTGAAAAAAAGAACTTGATTGCATGAATCACAAGATCCTAACAATAAAATTATTTAGCTACGGTATTAAGGACAATGAGATTAAGCTACTGGCATCTCTTGTACTTAAGTGACAGAACAAATGGTAGTCTAGGGTAATGATAAGTCTGGCTTTAAAGGCATAGCAATTGGAGTTCCACAAGGATCAGTCCTTGGGCCCCTAATTTTGATAGTTTCAGTAAATGATTTTGCTTTTAATGTTCCTTGCACATCTATTCTATATGCAGATGATTTCTCACTTCTTAATTATCACAGGAATTTTGACGAACTAATAAAAGCTGAGAATAAAGCTTTAGGAATATAATTAAAATAGTTTCGCTCAAACTTTTTGATTGTAAATGACCAAAAGACTGAACAAAACATATTTTCACTTAATTATTCTCTTTATAAAGAAGTCAAATCTGTTAAGTTTTTGGGTATATAACTCTTGATGGCAGGTTAAGCTGGGAGTGGCATGTGGAGCAGTTGTGTAACAAATTGTCAAGAGTTATTTTTCTTCTTAGTAAACTAAGAAAGTTTGTTACCGTTGATATGCTGATAACTGCCTACTATGTTTTTTTCTATTCCCAGTTAAGATACGGCATAACTTTATGAAGAGACTCATGAAGTTCACCAATTGCTTTTAAATGGCAGAAAAAGGCTTTAAGAGCAATTAAGAATGTCAGATAGAGAATCATGTGAACCTTTAAAAAAAAAAAAAAATAATGATACCTCCAAATAATTTTATTTAGCCACTGTTGTTATAAAGTTTATTATTTTAATTGCATTGTTATTAATTTTTGCCTGGATTGTGTAATTTTCGTTGTTTTAGGTATTTTTATCACCTGAAGACGGGATCAGGTTCCTGATCCCGAAACGTCGTGAATTGTTTACTAATCAGTGATGGAAAATGCCCTTAATAATTTCTTAAAGAGCATAAACTCACCATCACCAAAAATCAATTTTAAACAAAGAAACAAAATACTCTGCACAACTGGCAGTACTGAGAGTGTTAGAGCCGCCTCGCACAGTGACTGCATATACCGATTAGCTCTGCGTGAGTGACATGTCCATTTCGACGTGAGCTGAACCACAGCGGCATTATATATTGCATCATTACTGCAGCTGCAATAATCATATGGTTTGTACTGTGTGCTCAAGTTTATGGCACAGTGACATTTAATCATTACTGCATATTTTAATAAGATACGCCCTACATGATTTACATCTCTTCCTCTATGTAATGATAAGACACAGCTGCATCGTATACATCATTTTATCATGCATTATAATGAACCATTAAGTAGAAAGAGTGGCGTCTTTTTGTTACCGTTAAGAGCTGGCTACCCTGTCGGCCATATTGGTTTTATCGTCCATTAGAATAATGTTAAGTTCAGACCCCAATTTTTCGCTTATCTCTTGAGATAAAATTTTGATTTTGGTGTCAATTGAATGATATTCTTATTGCGGGTTATTATTGTGGAAGATATTTTGAAAATGAATTATAGTATTTAATAAAAAATATAATTTTTTTAAGGTTGACAATTTTTCTGGTAATCTGTAACACTTATACGAATTTTTACTCGCAAAATTCACTCTTTACTTTATTTTGAGTAGTCAAAAAATTACCTAAATCAGATTGAAAATGAAATAAAAATGTGGGTCCTAAATAGATGTTTAGTTAGCATTGCGGGTATGGAGAATCAATCCAATATGACCGACGGGGGAGCGTGGCCTTAATGCTGTACTAATATTCTTTGTATGAACAGCTAGGATGTTACGGTAGCTGGAAATAAGGACTTTGATAAACAGAGATAAACAGCATCAACCACTGACAATGTGACATAAGCAGCTTCAACCGCTGACAATGTGACATAAGCAGCTTCAACCGCTGACAGTGTGACATAAACAGCTTCAACCGCTGACAATATGACAAAAGCAGCTTCAACCGCTGACAATGTGACATAAACAGCTTCAACCGCTGACAATGTGACATAAGCACCTTCAACCACTGACAATGTGACATAAACAGCTTCAACCGCTGACAATGTGACATAAGCAGCTTCAACCGCTGACAATGTGACATAAACAGCTTCAACCACTGACAATGTGGCATAAGCAGCTTCAACCGCTGACAATGTGGCATAAACAGCTTCAACCGCTGACAATGTGACATAAACAGTTTCAACCGCTGACAATGTGACATCAGCGTCAATCGCTGACAATGTGACATAAACAGCTTCAACCGCTGACAATGTGACATAAGCAGCTTCAACCGCTGACAATGTGACATAAACAGATTCAACCGCTGAGAATGTGACATAAACAGCTTCAACCGCTGACAATGTGACATAAGCAGCTTCAACCGCTGACAATGTGACATAAACAGCTTCAACCACTGACAATGTGGCATAAGCAGCTTCAACCGCTGACAATGTGACATAAACGGATTCAACCGCTGACAATGTGACATAAACAGCTTCAACCGCTGACAATGTGACATAAGCAGCTTCAACCGCTGACAATGTGACATAAACAGCTTCAACCGCTGAAAATGTGACATAAGCTGCTTCAACCGTTGACAATGTGACATAAGCAGCTTCAACCGCTGACAATGTGACATAAACAGCTTCCAGAATAACATTTAGACACCCAATTTTAATGTTGGATGGAAATATCATAAAAATAAACACTCTATATTGGGATGAACATTCACTTGGAGACGTCAAATAATTGACGTTGGTAAAATAATTGATATTTTATACTCTGAATTCCTTTATTAGGATATAAATATTGTTAAAACCAAGCGCCATGTTCACTCGAACCTAGTTAACACAAAAGGAGTGTGAAAACTGCCGAAGTTGTCTAATGCCTTTCTTTGGTCATCTTACAGGCCACTTGACAACTGAGGTGGATAGGGACAAAGACAGTTGTTTCGAGCATCCTTTCTATAATTCAAAAAGGCGAATTATTTTATGAAATTAATTGAGTTTGAAAATAAGAGATAATACATAAAATAATGTCAATACAAATAATTGCCATTCCATCAGCTCAAAATTGCGTATTAAAATATCATGGTGATTATAAAATTGTCTATTAATGCTGTACTCACAAAATTCAAGGTATTTCATTTTAGTACGAAAAACTCTTAAATTATCATTTATTAATGTAGTGAAGGGTGGTGAAAGACTCATTAATAAAGTGATTACTTTACCGTAAGACATAAATTGATTTTTTTTTACAACACAGCAACTATACCACAATATATACATAGCAAAATACTATTAAAAAGAAAAATCTGTATATTTAGAAAAGATCAGTTTACTTTGTGAGGAATGTGAAGTAAGCTGGTGTGTGTGTATGTGTTAGTCGAGAGGTCTTGCAAATAATACGTTAAAACATTTATTACTCAAAAATTATCCCTCGTAATTATAAAGTAAGGTAACATTTGAAAAACTGTTTCTCGTCATTAAATGGACACTGTGTTGCATATTTGTGTGTGTTTCTTGGTACTAGCGAGCATGCGCACACGACTTACACGACAGTAAGAATAATATGTATTCTTACTTGACAGTAAAGAATGATTTGTTGAACATGTTATGTATTTTTGTAAAGTCACCATACTATTATTATTATTATTACTGTTTTCAATAAACACGAGACGAACTGTGTTTTTCTGAAATTGACGAATCTTTAGTAATTAAAATCTGGAATTGACAAAATAAAACGTCTCGCCTTGCAGTATGTATCGCATGCACCCCTAAACGTGGAAGAAAGTAAATTCGGTGTAGCTAAAGGACCTCTTTTGTAAAGGCAGTTTTTATTCAGTCTGTTGCGTCTATTTAATGACATACATTTACGTATTTCTGAACCGTTCTCTTCCGCATTTAGGTCTTTCTTTATTCAGGTTTTTCTTTTAATAAACGCAAGCAAAGTTACAACTGAAAGCGGGTCATCCATGTTGGCAACTTTGAAATAAACTAGTTTCTCGAGAAACTGGGTCAAAATTACCTAAGAAAGTCATAAAAGGAAATATTTATTAGAAATGTACATGAGTTAAATCCTCATGCAGTTGGAAACCGCGTAATTACTTGGGTGGTTCGAATAAAATAGTCGCTGATGATCTATTGTTACATTTGAACGGAGTTTATGCAGGAACAAATTCCCGTCGCAGCAAACCTGCGTACTCAGCGAATTTCCAATGGAGATATAAATGTCTTAATACTACATAAAGCCACTTACCAAGTTCATAAAAATATATTCACAAATAAGCGATATATACAGTTTTAATTATTCTCCATAAGAATAACATTGGGGCTGAGTACGCAGGTTTGCTGCATCAACGAACACAAAAAATGGGGTTTTATGCTAATATCAATATAACTCAACTAGTCATATACCAGAAGTCATATACCAGATTTTATTAATTTAAGTTCATAATTAAGGGAGACATAGCATTTATTTATTATCCATAACAATAACATGGGGGCTGAGTACGCAGGTTTGCTGCTATGGTAGCCTTTGGAAAAAAATTGTTTTTGAGCAAATATTTATAGACCACAACCAGATGAAGCCATATACCAAGTTTCGTCAGCATACGTTCATAAATAAGCAAGATATAATTTTTTTATTTTCCTCCATATGAATAACATTAGACAACGTACTTTGTTTAGCACTTTCAATATCTCGGTAACCAATTAACATAGAGTAATGATCAAAATACCAAATTGTGTGTTTTTTAAGCTAAATCCAATGGTAAAACTAAAATCTGACCATTTCAAAATTTATATGTAAAAAATTCAAAAAAACCATTTCTGGGGTACAAAACCCCCCAAAATACCCCTTCGGATGAAGCGTTATGGCTGGTTTTCGAACTTTAAGTCATAAATGTTGCTTTACACGTTTTTACCAAATTTAATCAAAATCGGATAATTTTTACCAAAGTTATCGTGTATATATATACAGTTTCGAACGAATGGTGTTTTTAGGGTCTGGGGACCTCAAAACGAAAACTTATCATGGTCCCGGGCCTAGGTCTTACCATGCCGACTACGGTAATAGCTTCTTCCCTACAGGGGAAATTCACTAAAACTATTGTGAACGTCGCATACTAATGTGTAGACATTAAACAATGATAGTCATTCGTTTTTGTTTTTCTGTGTATATCTACGCCACTGACATTTTTTAACGTTTTGATAGGGAATGGTCCACACCCTGGTCTTGTTACTATCTAAGGTAGACATGTTCATAGAAAGCATCATTACTTAATAGCCCAATGACAAATGGCACCAGTTTCGATTTCAAAACTTTGCGATTTTGATCAGGAGAACCTCGGATTATGTTTTAATCCCCAAAAATTAACATTATCCAAAAATATTTATATATGTATTTTGAAAAACTCATCACATATATTTTCTAAATTGACGTCCAATTGTTATTACATTTGCTACAGAAGCAAGCTTGTAAGGAATTTATTTTATTGCAATTAGGTTGTCTCTGTGGTTACAGTTATCCCATGACTTAATACCCGTCTTCTGACACTCAAAATCCACAGATTAGGGGTTCGAATTGTTATAAACACATAAGCTATGTTATCCCCACAGGGGTGGTCGGCTTTCGACTACATGATAGACCGATCTCTGGCTTGTCTAGGGGAGAGCTGGTGACCCCGGGGAACCCTAGCCAAACTGTGAGACTTCTCACACTCACAGTCCTTTCAAGAGCCAAGGCCTATCTTGTACCTTTTAGGTCTTAGCTCACAGTCTTTTTCCAGTTCTGGTCTACTCTTGCCCACCAGTTCTTTTCTTCAACCCTGTTTGGGTATTTTTCACATTCTTCTTTCTTCCGTGGCACACCTTTTGGACACTCTGGGAGTGAAACTCACAATACCGCAAGGTTGATGTCGACGGATAGAAAACCGGAAGCCGAAAAATATCATTCGGTATTGGACTTATTCAGTCAGTAGACTTATCCGGTAGTGTGTTTTATGTTACACTACTGAACATAATATTCTCGTGAACATAAGTGAGTGTTGCTCGTGTAGGTACGTTACGGCAACCCTGTAAATGGAAAGTTCGAGACGAGCTGCGCCGCGCCGCGCGTAGCACTGAATCTATAAACAGGCTTTTATGTTGATTGCCGTTCGCAGACTATCACTCTAATGCGAACACTACCGCTAAACTTCAGTTTACACATGCAGCACTTCAGCTTTTCCTCGTTTAAAGGCCGAAATGAGTCATATGTGCACGAAACTTTCAGGATTCAAGAATGGGAAAATTCAGTACTTTTTTTAAACATGTTTAGTTAAAAATTAAATAAAAAAGCAAATATTCTTGGTAAAATTTCTAGTGAAAAAAACTTCGTATTTTAATATTTACACTGTTATAATTAGCTGCTTGGGTGATCGGTAGTCTAACGGTTAGCTTTCCTAGATTTGGTGCAAGAGGTGACGGGTTCGATTCCCGAGGTTGTTACGAGTTATTAGTATCACTCATTTCAGAAAAAAGCCAAAATGAGGCATTTATCTTTGAATACGACACTTTCATTTTCAAAGTAAATATAAAGAGTTTATCAAGAATTTATTCAACATATACAGGTTTATCGATAGGTATGTTTCCTTTAAAACTATTTTGTACAATCGTATACTATGACTCTATTTAAATGTGAATTAACTCAAAACATGTGCAGCTGTGATCCAAAAGTGATGTAGCGTATAGTAGTTTTTAAGAGCTCTGTTCCAACGTTTTTTCACTATGGCTACGTCCCAGGACTACCTTAAGACTGGTCTTTACCAGTTTTGAGGCTGACATTGGGTACAGCAAATGAAGTTGTCATTACATATGGTAAGTCTTTTGGCTGTCCATTATGACAAACTTCCCTTTCACCTTTGGTCCCTCCATTTTCAGCAGCTAGGGACAGAATCTCCGGGTTTGGTCCCCACCTGCCAACCTGAGAATGAATGGTCCCTAGCTGTTGTACATGGATACCCTGTCAGTTGAGTTGACCAGTTGGAGGGCAGAATGCGGGTCCCCTGTTTGAGAGCCTCATCCCAGCTGTCACAGGGGCACGAGAGTTGGCCCTCTGAAGGGTCGATTTGGCTGCCGTCCCACCCCACCCTTTCCTTTCCTGCTATATCCTATACTTTCGTTAACCTGCGCAATATTCCCACTTGTGGAAGATGTGACTAGCAGCTATGCTGGGGTTTCCTAATCCGCAACAATGATGATGATGACTATGGCTACGCTAAGTACGTTTTCTTAAAGAAGTCTCGAGAAGCTTAAAGATGAATCAGTACTTATAAACTTGTGTACTTTAAAAATATTACTTAAATTATATTAAGAATACTAAATTATATTATGTCTTTGTATTTGTCTAGCCATCCGATTGAGAAAGTATTCAAGTATTTTAATATAAGCACACACCCAACTTAGTCGCATACGAAAGCTAGAACATCAACTGCGCAGGCGCCACCTGAGAGTTTGTATTAATATTCAACTAGTAACACTTCAAAGTGCTAAAATTTAAAGCCTCGTATTTCCTTTTAAGGAAATAAGTCCTTTTCTTTTCTTTTCATTTTAAGGTGGAATTATTTGCAACATGCAATACCAGTTGTGCCATTAAATTGACACAGTGACACATTTCGCTTCCCGTTCCTCCTGGGATATTTTAAGTTCATTCTTGGAAACTTACATAAAAGGCAGTTCTGAGAATCTTGTGGCGAAGATCGGATGTTTTATAATAAAATATACTTTGCATAAGTGCAAGTCATTTGGAAAAACGGTTGCACCGGAGTTAACAAATTGTTATTTCCAATATTGAAGTTTCATCCATTAAAGGTTTTTGCATATACATGAGCTCCATGACATTCGTAAACTATATTGTTTATCTATTGAGACTAAGAGCTATTTATTACTAAAACCGTATTTAAATACAAAAACTACGAAACAAATTTATTGGTTCATTTTACTTACAATTCTATTAGAAATTATTATTTAAAAACCGTTTCGTTACCTTCTTCGATCTTGAAAGCAATATTTTCAATTTCATGTTACGCACGTTAATTGAGTGGGAGGTAAACAACTTTTTGATTAGCATATTACGTGTTGTTATTACTTACGGGATGTAATAAAAGACGTCTTAAAACACTTAAGATATATTTACACTTATACTGATTCACATACAGATGGTAAACATATATAACAGATGGTACGAGGCTACGAGGCTATGGTACCACCTGTTTGTGAATCAGTATAAGTGTAAATATATTCTTAAGTGTTGTAAGACGTCTTTTAGCGAATTTCCCCTATAGAGAAGAAACTATTACCGTAGGTCTCATGGTAAGACTTAAGCCCGAGACCATGAAACTTTTTGTTTTGTGGTCCCTAGATGCCAAAAAACACCATTCGTTCAAATTTATATATATATATATATATATATATATATATATATATATATATATATATATATATATATATATATATATATATATATATATATATATATATATGTGTGTGTGTGTCCGTAAGCACGATAACTCTCGTAAAAAAGGTCCGATCTTAATGAAATTTGGTACAAATGTGTAAAATACCATTTATTTGATCGAGTTCGAAAACCAGATGAATCGCACCATCTGAAGGGGGGTTGGGGGGGGGTTTGTACCCCAAAAATGTTTTTTTTGAGGTTTTCACATGTAATTTTTATTTAAATCAAATTCATACCATTGAATTCAGTTTAAAAAACAAACAATTTTGTATGTTGATCATTGCTCTACGTCAATTGGTTACTGAGATATTGCAAGTGCGTTGTCTAATGCCATTCTTATGGAGGAAAATAATAATTTTATATCACACTTATTAATGAATATAAACTGATGAATATTAACTGAATGTATATTGGTATATGGCTTCATCTGATTGTGGTTTGTTGTTGTTTGCACAAACAAAACGATTTTCACGTATGGTTCCCGTAGCAGCAAATCTAGGTACTCGGTCCCCATATACCTAGAGAGAATAATCCTTAAGGAGAATAATTAAAATTGTATTCATCGCTTATTTGTGAATATATTTTTATGAAACTTGGTATGCGGCTTTATGTGCTATTAAGACATTGTAAATTCGCTGAGTACGCAGGTTTGCTGCGATGGGGTTATTATTAAATCCCATAGGCAAACAGACTTTGCATTCCATTTTCCACTTTGGCTAAGTGTAATGTTTAGTTGAAGTAGAATGCCCCCAACAGTTTTTATTTTATTTTATGTATAAAAAGTCGAACTATCCAACGAAACACATTTTAAAACTGTCCGGTGCACAAATCATATATCCAATAAACAGAGTATATAAATATATATACAGTATATTGACAGTGTACGTAGTATAGACCAAGTGTTGTCCACTTTAGCAGACATCTAGTAGCTATTTGTTAAACAAAACATGAACTGTTCATGGTAGACCACGCATCGACATGCCACTCAATGGACTAACTTTAATAGGAAATGTTTTAATGTCTTTATTGACCTAAACTGATACAAACTCTCTGTTGGAGTTGCTCGGACACTTACTGTGTTTTGCATTGCAATTCACACTGTAAGTTTATAATGACTTAATAACATTTAAAACAATAAGGCCTGTGATAAATTTTAATTGTTTAAAATTATATCCGTACGCTTTATTGGCGTTTGTAGCTATACAAAATATAATACATTAAAATGTTTTGTATCTAATTTTGAACTACTACAGAGAGTGTATTATCTGTTGACAAATTACGTTAATAATTTTGACACCCTTACCAAGTTATCTCGCAAAGACAGCCCTTATTGATAAAGAGGAAATACATCCTATAATGAGTAAAAAAATCATTTCACTGCAGACATGCCCAGGACTAAGTGCAATCAATGCAACATAAGGAGTATATGAACCTAAAACTAGTTCGCACGCAGCACGCTGACATGAGGGAAGTGGATTTCCACTTAAAAACTTTTAAAACCCAAAATCAGTGGAAAAACATACATTTATTCCAATTTCTATTAAAATCTGAACACAGTGATTGTTTGGCTGTTCTGATTCTCCTGGTTTCATTTACCTGCAAAGCTGGGAATACAATTTTGCGCATTATAATGTTAGGAGAAGGTCCAGACAGGCTTGAAAGTAGGCGTGAGGTTGCTGGGGATGATAAAAGTACTCTAACAAAGGAATAACAGGCTTTTCTAGTGTAAAACCCCCATAAGACAACGTACTGTGTTTACATTTTCTTTAATAACCCGGTAAATATGTATGCTAGAATGACGAGAGAGGGCTTAAAACTTTCGCCTCACTAATTCCCATCTTTTTAAATGCATTGATTTTACATACAGGGCTTTTTTGACCCTTTTTGGGCCCAAAAACTCGAAATTTGAAAGATTAATCCCCAAAAACGGGGTTTAGAGTTTTCCGATTGTTTTGCCCAACGAACTTGTCAAACTGATTACAGAAAGGAACGTCCCTATCAAATTTGAAGTAAATCGGACAAAAAATGCGACCGCTAGAGTGCAAACATATATATATATATATATATATATATATATATATATATATATGCAATTTTGAACGACCCCCCAAAACGTGTTCAGGGGTTACATTAGGAACTTCTATGGTGGTCCCGGGCTTAAGTTTCACCGTGCGGGTCATGCTAATAGTTCACTTTCCAAAGGAACTTCACTAACAATAAGGCCTGAGGCCTGTGATAAATGTTAATTGTTTAAAATTCCGTACGCTTTATTGCCGTTTGTAGCTATACAAAATATGATACATTAAAATCTTTTATATCCAATTTTAAACTACTACAGAGCGTGTATAATATGTTGACGAATGAACGCTAATAATTTTGAAATTTGACACCCTTACCAAGTTATCACGCAAAGACAGCCCTTATTGATAAAGAGGAAATAAATCCTATAACGAATAAATAAATCATTTCACTGCAGACATGCCCAGGACTAAGTACAATTAATGCAACATACGGAGTATATGAACCTAAAACGAGTTCGCACGCAGCACGCTGACGTGAGGGAAGTGAATTTCCACATAAAAACTTCTAAAACTCAAAATAAGTGTAAAAACATACATTTGTCCAATTTTTAATGAAATCTGAAAACATTGATTTTTTGGCTGTTCTGATACCCTTGGTTATTTACTTGCAAAGCTGGGAATACAATTTTTCGCATTATAAGGTTAGGAGAAAGTCCAGACAGGCTTGAAAGTATGCGTGAGGTTGCTGGGGATGATAAAAGTACTCTAACAAAGGAATAACAGGCTTTTCTAGTGTAAAAACCCATAAGACAACGTACTGTGTTTAGTCGATACACATTTTCTTTAATAAGTTGGTAAATATTTATGCTAGAATGACGAGAGAGGGCTTAAAACTTTCGCCTCACTAATTCCCATCTTTTTACATGCATTGATTTTACATCTGGGGCTTTTATGACCCTTTTTGGGCCCAAAAACTCGAAATTTGAAAGATTAATCCCCAAAAAAAGGGGTTTAGATTATTCCGATTGTTTTGCCCAACGAACTTGTCCAACTGATTACAGAAAGGAACGGATCCCTACCAAATTTGAAGTAAATCGGACCAAAAATGCGACCGCTAGAGTTCAAACACATATATATATATGTCTATATATATATATATATATATATATATATATATATATATATACATATATATATATATAAAATTTTGAACGACCCCCCAAAACGTGTTCAGGGGGTCACGTTAGGAACTTCTATGGTGGTCCCGGACTTAAGTTTCACCGTGCGGGTCATGCTAATAGTTCACTTTCCAAAGGAAATTCACTAAAAACCTATGTTTGTATGTAAAAGGTAGACATATAAACCCTCTCCCTTCGTGTTCAGGTAAACTTTAACCGATTGTAAAACTAAAGTATACTGTGTTATTTTAGAATCGGGAAAAGAAGCATGAGGTAAGATTATCAAGATTATGAGGACTTTTAGCGAATTTTCCGTATAGGGAAGAAGCTAATACCGTAGTCAGTTTGGTAAGACCTAGGTCTGGGACCATGATAACTTTTCGTTTTGAGGTCCCCAGATGCCAAAAACACCATTCGTTCATATATTCGTATATATAGGTGTCCGTGGGTGCGATAACTCTCGTAAAAATGGTCCGATTTTTATTAAATTTGGTACATACATGTAAAGCAACATTTATAACATTAAGCTCGAAAACCAGCCTGATCGCTCAATCCAAAGGGGTCTTTTTGGGGTTTTTGTACCCTAAAATGGGTTTTTTGAGTTTTTTACATTTAATATTTTAGTAAATCAAATTTTACTTTTCGCCATTGGATTTGGCTTAAAAACGCGAATAATTTGGCGTTTTTTATGATTTATCTACGTCAATTGGTTACAGAGATATTGAAACTGCTAAACAAAGTACGTTGTCCAATGTTATTCTTATGGAGAATAAGAAAAATTGTATATATCGCTTTTTTATCAACTTATCCTGACAAAACTTGATATATTGCTTTATATCGTTGTGGTCTATTCATATTTGCACAAAATAAAAATTTTTGTGCCGTTAGTTACCGTAGCGGCAAACCTGCGTACTCAGCCCCCATGTTATTCTCATGGAGAATAAGAAAAATGTTATCTGCCTTAATTATGAACAAAAATTAATAAAACTTGGTATGTGGCTTTACCTAGTTGAGTTATATTGATATTTGTATGAAAACCCATTTTTTGTGTTCTTTGTTTCAGCAAACCTGCATACTCAGCCGCCATGTTATTCTTATGGAGAAAAATAAAAAATGTGATACATAGTTTATTTATGAAAGTATATTGATGAAACTTGGTATGTGGCTTTATGTGGCATTAATATACATGTATATACATTGGAAATCCCCGAGTACGCAGGTTTGCAGCTACGAGGTATTTTTATTTGTTTCAAGACAGTATAATATGGACAGTTTAGCAAATCAAATATCGAATGCAGAGTTCAACGATTGCTATTTAGGTTTTCACATTAATTTAAAACCGATTATAAAATTAAATTTGTTCATCGGGTTTATAGCCGCAGCAGTTTTGAACAAATCTGAAAAATGAACAATGAAAACTGAGGAGGGTGAACCGCGATCTGATGAACATTTTACAGGAAAAACTTCATAGGGAAAAGGAGTGTTTGCTAGGGCTCTTCATGAGCTTTGAAACATTTGTGAAGTACAACTGTACTTTGACAAACCCGGGCATTTTGTGCACTGCCAACACAGTGCAGGGCATACCGTGGCCAGTAAAACCGTAGTGGGCAGGTCTGAAGTCAGAACATCTACCTCGTTGGAATTTGTTGACTGTAACTATCGACTGCGATATACAAAATTTCTCATGAGAAATAAAAGTCATCTAAAGAAAATAGCTTCGATTTGACATGTAATCTAATAAATCAAAATATTTTCAATAAACAGAACTAACAAACCTACATCCGACATGAGATATTAAGATCTACATATTTATTTTTGGATATTACAAAAATAAATAAATTGATAAACTCAGGGAACCATTTAGAGAACCTTGAGTCTAATAAATTCTACAAACGTGCAAGTTATATTAACAAATGTTTTGGAAACTTTAAAGAGACATTTCTAACTAGAAAATATAGAAATCAAAGTATTGGACGATGGGGAAGACTGTGGCAGAGTTATGAGGGGCTGGCGTGCTCAGGTCCTAGCTCAAATTTATGTGAAGACGTCAGTCTTTTCAAGCCCAAACTGGGAGCAACAAGTTTCTGGCAAAAATAGAAAACTGCCTTCTCGTATGTATTGAATCGTCGCTATATTTATTTTGCAACTCAATTACGTATATTTTTAAGAAGCCTAGATAACCATTTTGAAAGGAAAGTGCTCAAACTAAATCGCAACTTAAGTTAGCTGGTCTTTAAAGTTACATTTTGCAACATCAAAAAGTGCATCGATACAAAAATATGCTAAGTAAAATAAATGTTTGAGTCCCTTAGAATTGAGTGGATTGTTAATTGTTGTAAAGCGCATTTTGTCTATCAATGTCTGTCCAGGTTTATATAGGGAAAACATTTTTGTTGAGCTAAAACCAAGAACACCTTTGGATGTGTAATTTCATTTACATTCAGCCAGTCGAGATTATTTCCCTATATTCCTTTGTGATTTTTAAACCATCCAAACCATTCTGAAAACATCTCTTTGAAAAGGCATTACATGACAATATAACCACAACGTTAAAATAACTGTCAAATAAAAATCAATTTTTCAATTTGTTACTTTCATCTTATGGTATGTGTAGATTAGAAACCATATTAAAATAATAAATGTTCGTCACGAATATCTGTAAATAAGTTTTCAATTCTCCAAGTAAATTAATGTACGTCATTTTAGCTAACGTATATTCTCGAGGAATAGTATCATATGACAACGTTGTGGTAAAAATGGTAGATGAACAATAGACAGGCATAACAAGGACCGGGACAAAAGAGACACTTCAATTAGCTGTTATTCTAGGGCACCTATTGTTGTAATAAAAACTACGTCAATATTTGTAGAATAATGTAAATAGTTAGTTACGTAGTTACAGATTCAACAATCCGGTAAATTAAAATAATAAATACCCCCGTCGCAGCAAACCTGCATACTCAGCGAATTTCCAATGCATATATGTACATACACACCATACAAAGCCACTTAACAAGTTTCATAGATACATACATATTCACAAATGAGCCGTATATAAAATATTAAATTTTCTCTATAAGAATAACTTAGGTATTGAGTACTTAGGTTTGCTGCAACAAGGAACAGAACATATTAGGTTTTAATGCAAATATTAACAGACCACAACCAGGTGAAGCCATATACCAAGTTTCATCCGTATCCATTAATAAATAAGCAATTTATAAAACTTTCTTTACTCTCCATAAGAACAACACGGGGGGTTGAGTATGCAGGTTTGCTGCAACAAGGAACAAAATTTATGGCTTATTATACAAGTATCAATGCAACTCAACTAGGTGAAGCTACAAACCAAGTTATATTAATTTATGTTCATAATTAAGTGAGGCATAACATTTTTCTTATCCTCCATAAGAATAACATGGGGGCTGAGTACGCAGGTTTGCTGCTACCGGAACCATCGGCAAAATATTGTTATTTTGGACAACTATCAATGGACCACAACGATATGATGCCATATACCAAGTTTCATCCGGATACGTTCATAAATAAGCAAGATATAAAATATTTCTTGTTCTCCATAAGAATAACATTGGACAACGTGCTGTGTTTAGCATTTTGAATATCTCTCTAACCAATTGATATAGAGAAATTATCAAAACACCAAATTATTCGTTTTTTAAGCCGAATCCAATGGTGAAAAGTAAAATTAGATTTATGAAAATATTATATGTAGAAAACTCATCAAACCCATTTTTCGGGTATAAAATCCCCCCCAAAATACCACTTCGGATAGGTCAATCTGTCTGGTTTTCGAAATTAAAGTCATAAATGCTGCTTTACATGTTTCCACAAAGATTCATCAAAATCGGATCTTTTTTACGAGAGTTATCCTTCTCACGGACCCACATATATAGTTTCAAACAAATGGTATTTTTTGGGTCTGGGGACCTCAAAACGAAAAGTTATCATGGCCCCAGGCCAAGGTCTTACCATGCCGACTACGATAATAGCTTCTTCCCTATAGGGGAAATTCGCTAAAAACCGACAAAAAATGAGGTATTTCTTAAAGTCTCATGCTCTGACGCTTCTCAATGCACCTAATCATTGATGCTACATTTATATATTATTGTAGCTAACGGTATACAAAGTAAATTTATGGCTTTCTGTAAAAAATACAAATTCAAAGATCATAGCAATATATTTAAAACAGAATTGCAAGTTTTGTTACGTGACGTGAGGTTTTGAAGGTAATGAATAGCAAAGATAAAATATGAATATAATATTATTTTATCATGAATTATGCAATTTCTGCCTTTTAGACTCCGAAATGATTGTAACACTCTTAAGAGATACCTCAGTGCACTATTCAGCCCTGAAACTTAAAATAACTCGATAAGCATTTAATTTTAAAATGATGAACTCGATTACTAATTGAGTTTTTATGGTTTTAACTCATGGCATTGCCTGATTTTCCACTACTTAAACGATTTGTATCTTAATGCATTTTAGAGTTGTTACTGTGGGTATTAAAAGGGTAATTCTTTTTTGTTGAAGTAATCGGACTATTCTGTTATCCGCACCGCCCTGGTCCCATTTAGCTCGGGTAATTGACGATAGACTGTGCAACGTTACCTCCTGAGGGATTAGTGTTACAGGTCACACACAAACGGGTGTGTTTATGAGCGTCCAGTGTCAAACTAGCTGTACATTGACTATACACTGTGCAACGTTACCTCCTGAGGGATTAGTGTTACAGGTCACACACAAACGGGTGTGTTTATGAGCGTCCAGTGTCAAACTAGCTGTACATTGACTATAGACTGTGCAACGTTACCACCTGAGGGATTAGTATTTCAGGTCACACACAAACGGGTGTGTTTATGAGCGTCCAGTGTGAAACTAGCTGTTTATTGACTATAGACTGTGCAACGTTACCTCTTGAGGGATTAGTGTAACAGGTCACACACAAACGGGTGTGTTTATGAGCGTCCAGTGTGAAACTAGCTGTACATTGACTATAGACTGTGCAACGTTACCTCCTGACGGATTAGTGTTACAGGTCACACACAAACGGGCGTGTTTATGAGCTTCCAGTGTCAAACTAGTTGTACATTGACTATAGCCTGTGCAACGTTACCTCCTGAGGGATTAGTGTTACAGGTCACACACAAACGGGTGTGTTTATGAGCTCCCAGTGTCAAACTAGCTGTACATTGACTATAGACTGTGCAACGTTACCTCCTGAGGGATTAGTGTTACAGGTCACACACTAACGGGTGTGTTTATGAGCTTCCAGTGTCAAACGATCTGTACATTGACTATAGACTGTGCAACGTTACCTCCTGAGGGATTAGTGTTACAGGTCACACACAAACGGGTGTGTTTATGAGCTTCCAGTGTCAAACTAGCTGTACATTGACTATAGACTGTGCAACGTTACCTCCTGAGGGATTAGTGTTACAGGTCACACACAAACGGGTGTGTTTATGAGCGTCCAGTGTCAAACTAGCGTTACATTGACTATAGACTGTGCAACGTTACCTCCTGAGGGATTAGTGTTACAGGTCACACACAAACGGGTGTGTTTATGAGCTTCCAGTGTCAATCTAGCTGTACATTGACTATAGACTGTAGAACGTTACCTCCTGAGGGATTAGTGTTACAGGTCACACACAAACGGGTGTGTTTATGAGCTTCCAGTGTCAATCTAGCACTACATTGACTACAGACTGTGCAACGTTACCTCCTGAGGGATTAGTGTTACAGGTCACACACAAACGGGTGTGTTTATGAGCGTCCAGTGTCAAACTAGCTGTACATTGACTATAGACTTGCAACGTTACCTCCTGAGGGATTAGTGTTACAGGTCACACACAAACGGGTGTGTTTTGAGCGTCCAGTGTCAAACTAGCTGTACATTGACTATAGACTGTGCAACGTTACCTCCTGAGGGATTAGTGTTACAGGTAACACACAAACGGGTGTGTTTATGAGCGTCCAGTGTGAAACTAGCTGTACATTGACTATAGACTGTGCAACGTTACCTCCTGAGGGATTAGTGTTACAGGTCACACACAAACGGGCGTGTTTATGAGCTTCCAGTGTCAAACTAGCTGTACATTGACTATAGCCTGTGCAACGTTACCTCCTGAGGGATTAGTGTTACAGGTCACACACAAACGGGTGTGTTTATGAGCTCCCAGTGTCAAACTAGCTGTACATTGACTATAGACTGTGCAACGTTACCTCCTGAGGGATTAGTGTTACAGGTCACACACTAACGGGTGTGTTTATGAGATTCCAGTGTCAAACGATCTGTACATTGACTATAGACTGTGCAACGTTACCTCCTGAGGGATTAGTGTTACAGGTCACACACAAACGGGTGTGTTTATGAGCTTCCAGTGTCAAACTAGCTGTACATTGACTATAGACTTGCAACGTTACCTCCTGAGGGATTAGTGTTACAGGTCACACACTAACGGGTGTGTTTATGAGCGTCCAGTGTCAAACTAGCTGTACATTGACTATAGTCTGTGCAACGTTACCTCCTGAGGGATTAGTGTTACAGGTCACACACAAACGGGTGTGTTTTGAGCGTCCAGTGTCAAACTAGCTGTACATTGACTATAGACTGTGCAACGTGACCTCCTGAGGGATTAGTGTTACAGGTCACACACAAACGGGTGTGTTTATGAGCGTCCAGTGTCAAACTAGCTGTACATTGACTATAGACTGTGCAACGTTACCTCCTGAGGGATTAGTATTACAGGTCACACTCTAACGGGTGTGTTTATGAGCTTCCAGTGTCAAACTAGCTGTACATTTAGACTAGGCTGCGTATTTACTACTATTATTTTGGAATACAACCTGGGTTTTTAGCTTTGGAACGGTTATGCTTATTCTTATTATGTTTGATTGAAATGATAATAATAAAATATAGTAATAATAATAATGAAAATTGTGTTTTGTTTGCATAGTTTATTTTAGTATCTTTTCCTTTTCAATATATATGCATTTTTGACAAACAATATATGAACACTCGTCAAGTAAAACGAATTGTAAAGATAGGGAGATGTGGCCTCGGATTATGTCGGTGGTGATTACCCATAATTATGAAATTTAATAATAACTATGTATAAAAACCTTGTTACTTAATTATGGGTGGTAGAGTAAGTTAATTCGACTGTCACTTGCGAGGTCATTGGAAAACTACCCGACTGGCCGATATGTAGAGCTCAGCTTTAATGAAAATGCTCCCCCCTGTCTTTGCCGTTAGGTGAGATCGTTTCAATTAGGTAACCGAATAGCCTGACGATAGTTGACAATTTGATGAGACTGTTGAATAAGTTATTTATTTTCTCGGTAGCAGATGTGTTAATCAGTGTCGGATGGACAATTGTTAGTTTCCTATCAGACGAAGCGAGAGTGATTAACGTGTGTTTGGTTGTCGGCAGGTTCAGACGTCACGAGGGCAGCTCACACGAACCAGAGGACCATGGCGAGACTCAGGTTGTCCGCACTGTCATTGTCGCTGCTAGTCGCCGTCGCCACCCCGCGAACCCTGCACAGCAACGACCACAACCACGGCTTCCTCAACGAGCACAAGCACGGCCACGCGCACGCGTACAAGTCGCACGACCGCTCGCACAACACGCACGCCCAGTTCGCGGAGGCGACCGGGTCGGCCAGCACCCCCAGCGGAGGGACCACCAAGCACGGAGACCCTCTTATCGTGGAGACCACCAGCGGTCTAGTGCGAGGACTGAGTAAGACCGTTCTCGGCCGAGAGGTCCACGTGTTCACCGGCATACCGTTCGCCAAGCCGCCCATCGGGCCCCTGAGGTTCCGCAGACCGGTCCCGGTGGAGCCGTGGCATGGGGTCTACGACGCCACCTCCCTGTCCAACTCCTGCTACCAGGAGAGGTACGAGTACTTCCCCGGGTTCGAGGGCGAGGAGATGTGGAACCCCAACACCAACATCAGCGAGGACTGCCTCTACCTCAACATCTGGGTTCCGCAGCGGCTGAGGATCAGGCACAAGAGCTCGTCCGAGGAGAACTCCTACAGGCCGAAGGTAACTCGTCAGAATCAATCCAAACGTTAATTAATGAAAAAATATAGATGCATTAATAGTTTGCCTCCTGGATTAAAAATCGACTTCAAGTAAAAGGTTAACGTACCTTATCCGTCATCAATAAATTTGAAAATGGGACAGCAGTCCCGAAACTAGTCATCTACTAGTGATTTAGGATTGACGACGGATAAGGTAAATTATCCTATTACTTCAATACGAGGATATAAGGGAGGATTTTAAGAGAACTGAGTATTTTATTACTTAATCGATTTGAGTATGTCACAAAGAATTTCGTTATTAGAGGCACAACATTATTGTGGGAATTTCCTCTCGAAATTTTGTTTGTTTGTAGGTGACCTTTACGGAACTTTGATTATCTTAGATATCACAATTTTACTTCATGTTAGAATTGTTAAAATTGTTATAACAAAAATAATATAATGTAATATTATATATATATATATATATATATATATATATATATATATATATATATATATTTGGTGTTTTTAGCAGTTAATTTATTAGGCTTTACACCTATTAAACTACGTACTGTGTTGTTATTTTTGTTCATTATCATTGGTCAACCTAATGACTTTTTAAATATATGTAAGACCTTTTAAATGCAAATATTAAGGTAAGAGTATAATATTTTTTATTTTATTGATATATATATATACCACCATACTACCATATATATACACTAGGTATTAATTAAATCGGTCAGCCATTGGTAAAATATAAAATATAAATCTTTAAAATGGCGATTAATAAATAGGCCGCATCTAGTTTACGCTACTGGTTGACCTCTGTTCCCTTGTTACCATATTCCCACTTACAATTGCTATGTACTGGCACAGTTCAATCTTAAATATATCGCTTGCGTTATTATTCTAAGGCCCGTTGGTAGAGGCAGTATAGCGGTTTTATATTTTGTAGAACCGAATTTTATAATTTTACATTTTATTCTAAAAACATACAATAATTAAGTATACGGTATTCTTTCACGTTACACAATCACCAATCCAAGTCAAAATGATAATACTGAAGATCCACTGAAGATAATTTGGTATATTATTATATTTAAAATTTAATTGACAGATTTTTCACAAAGGTTTAAGTAGTACAAACACTTTCATATAATAACATTTCTCGCTTGAAGAAAAAATCAGATTGTCTTAAAACTGTAGTAGGGCCAAAGAGAATGAAAAATATTCAATCTGATAACAGAACAAATTTTTAACAAGAATTCTACTGCATTAACGCAGAAACTAAATATTAATGATTATAAAACATACAGTATAACGAAAACAGCTACTGTCGAACGGTTCTAGAGCACTTTAAAGAATTGAATATTAAGTTTAGTACGAATTTTATTGTGTTTAGTACGAAAGGGTAGTTATAAGGTGTTAGATTTGTTTTCAAAAATAATAAACAAATATACCAACAAAGTACATTACTTTAATAAAGCCTAATAAAGCAACTGTTAAAAACTCCACATATGTACATAAAAAAACTACACCCAACAAAATAAAAGTAAAAACAAAAAACTAAATTAGGGCATAGTGTAAGTATTTCTAAATATAAACACGTCTTTAGTAAAGCAATATTATACTACTGACTGGGGAAGGGAGCTGTATACGATGGCTGAGGCTGACAATGCGAAGCTTGTATTTAAAAATGTTAAAACAGTAATATAATCAAAGGAGGATTATACAAGCAGGAGTGACTAAAATAAAAACAAATACAAATACATTTATTTGATCGAGAAGGTGATAAGGAGGGAGTGAAACTTAATGTATGTCAAATGGTTAGGCTTTCCAAAAGCCAGAACTCGTGGATATCTATTACGGCTGTATTAAAATAGGAACAGCACAACATCGTAACAAATACAGCGATCTCATAGACACGGGTAAAGTTGCTCTCATAGACACGAGTAAATTTGTTCTCATAAACAAAAGTGTTTACCTTTTTACAATCTCAGTTGACCATATGCATTTTTTAATATAAAGAACCACACCGTTATAACCAAAGACGAATATAACAATATCAAACAAAAATTGTCTTATTCTTTTGTAAGTGGATAATAGTTGGTTATTTATAATACTCTCTCTTAAATGCATGCATTGGTACAAGAACGGGTGCTAAATGGGACAAAGACATCCGATTCCCTTTGATTCGATGGGATATGCATCACACATGTAATGAAAGGTGAGTTTGTGATAAATTGTAAACGGATTGGTAATATGTAATATGCAATATGTCGTAGATGTAATAGTTTCATACTTAAGTTCGCTTAACAGCTTTTATTTGAAAAGGTAAAATGTTTGTCATAAATTTGCTTTAGTTCTTGGCACTCTTGGTGATTCAGATCTGAAGGATTTAATCCATTCAAATTCAAATTCTTTATTGAGCATGTTGACAAAATTACATTGCATATGCCAAGTCAAAAGAAAATTTAATACAATGTTCTTAAAACATAAAATACACTACATAAAATGGGGTAGTACATTTCCAGCCATGAATCGTTCTAAGCTAAGAAATCTTTTACCCTATAGTAGTAGCCTTGTCAATGAGAAAACATTTCAATTTTTTCCTAAATGTATTAAAGTTACTTTCAAGCCTTAAGGGTTCAGGCAGTCCATTGAACAGTTGTACGGCCGAATATTTTAGGTGCTTCTGAAAAAAGGAAGTGTTATGTATTGGAACATTCATAATGCATTTTGGTTTGCTCCTGGTACTATAGCTGTGCGTTGGAAGAAATGGTTGAAAAACAGAGAAATGTCTATGGAGAAATGATAAGGTTTCAAGAATGGAAATAGAAGAGAATGTAAGAATTGTATTTGAAATAAAGATATCACCACATGAATAACGTTGTGGCACCCGGAAGGTTGCTCTTAGGGCCTTAGGAAACAGTCTAATGCTTCTTAGGGCATTCTTAAACAGTCTTAGTTTCAAGAAGTAATCTGATCAGTTGGTTTTGATACATAATATTACCAAAGATGGTATATTAGAATTTTAATCTTTGTCCAATAGAGTACTGTTTTAGTCATTAAAAAATATGAAGTCACGGAATAAAAGGTAAGGTTGAAAAATAAGAGATAATTCTAATTCAATCACGATAATAATTTTAAATCGTACACTGTGCCAATGGTGTACTGTGTCTGTGAACCTTGGACTAGGTATTATTCAGGAACCCTATAAAATCTAAACTAATTGTAAAAATATATACACACAATATTTGAATCAGTTACTCTGAGAATTTTCACTTTTTCCTTGAAAACATTGGACGGAACCATTGCCTTCTCAAGCGAATGAAGACGAAGCCTACATCTAAATGCAATCTCGATCTCATCCGAAACCCAATACCAACTCAACCACCCCGGCGACATTTTATTCTGATGAATACGCCATGTATCCCGTTTCCTTTCTCTTCCCTTCAACATTACGTCAGAGAACTTTAACATTGATCTGATTTATATATTATTTATAGTTAAAGAAGAGATTCTTAAGTAAATAATTTAAAGTATAATATTGGTTCTGGAAAAGTGGAATGATAGATATAGTATGTCAGAAGCTAACTGGTGTGATATTTCATTCAACATGAACTCGTTTTCCATTGGATCGTCGATGCTGTTACTAAATCCATCGATAACCAATAGTAAATATAATACCCCTGTAGCAGCAAACCTGCGTCCTCAGCGAATTTCCAATACACATATATGTATCTTAATGCCACATATCAAGTTCCATCAATATGCATTCATAAATAAATTGTTTATGACATTTTAATTTTTCACCACAAGAATAACATGGCAGCTGAGTACGCAGGTTTGCTGCTACGGGAACTATCGGCAAAAAAATAGTTTTTCGTGCAAATATCAATAGACCACAACGGTATGAAGCAATATACCAAGTTTCGTCAGGATAAGTTGATAAATAAGCAAGATACAGCATTTGTCTTATTCTCCATAAGAATAACATAGGACAACGTACTGTGTTTAGCACTTTCAATATCTCTGTAACCAATTGACGTAGAGAAATTATAAAGAAAACAAATTGTTTGTTTTTTAAAGCTAAATTCAATGGTGAAAATTAAAATTTGATTTCCTAAAATATTATACGTAAACAACTAAAAAAAAATTTGGGGTACAAAACCTCCCCAAAATACCCCTTTGGATAAAGCAAACTGGCTGGTTTTCGAACTTAAAGTCATAAATGTTGCTTTACATGTTTGTACCAAATTTCATAAAAATCATTTTATTTTTCATTTTTTCATTTTTACGAAAGTTATCGCACCCACGGACACACACACACACACACATATATATATATATATATATACAGTTTTGAACGAATGGTGTTTTTGGCATCTGAGGACCTCAAAACGAAAAGTTATCATGGTCCCAGGCCTAGGTCTTACCATGCCGACTACGGTAATAGCTTCTTCCCTATAGGGGAAATTAGCTAAAATCATATACAGTAGTTGGATTAGTTTATAAAAAAGCATCGCTAGACATTTTAATTTGAAATAAGTAACAAAAAACCATCAACAAAATATAAAAGATAATTTTATTGAAATTGGAATATTTCTATTTAATTGAATATTTTTCTTTCATGATATTATTTTATAGTTGTATTAGTATTTAATTCTAAAAATATGTTCAAAAGGATATACATATTATTCTAAATATTTAGCGGAAAGTAAACTTAAACACCTTAAGTATAACATATATTTGATATAGCTATTAAGAATGTTTAAAAACAAATACTTGTAAGAAATGAGTTATTAGAAAATTTCCTAAAACTAAGAAACCCCTAAGGTCAACTCCAGCGATAATGATGGCAAAGACTCTAGCATATAAGCTTATTCGTGCCATACCATATCTTACTTATCATGTAGGCTCTAGCATGCCATGCGTATATAGACTGCCAAAATACATATGAAAGCCTTAGAATAACAATGTTCAAGGTGCATGCCTTCCTTCTCTTTACTGTATATTGTTGATACAGGTTGGCCCCAAAAAAGGTACTTATAATTTCATGGTGTTTAGTTATTATTTATTAGCTGTATAAAACTGACTCTATCTTAAACTAAATTCTCTACATGTTTTCCACCGTTGTTTATTACATATTACATACGTCTTAGCATGTTTGCAACCTTTCCTGAACATTCTTGTGAAGTGATATCCACTGAAACAGATGCTTAAGATCCTGGCCTGGATGCTATGAGGTGCCGGCCTGTAACGCTTTTCCTTTCGTGTTCCCCACAAAAAAAGCATCACAACGTGAAATATCTGGGCTTCTTGGAGGGTATGGAAAGTCAGTTGAACGAGACACTAAATTCTGAGAGAGTAGCTCCATGAGAAGTTCTTTGTTTCCTTGTCCCAAATGTGCGGTTGATCCATTTTGTTGGAATATTTGCCTTTGTAGGTTTAAATTGTTGAAATCACAAAACGATTGCAAATCAGCGGGAAACCTATCAACTATGTGGTTTTTGTACACCAAAGAGGTTACAGTAATTGGATTGCTATTTTCATCTTCTATGAAACGAGTTCGGACGCAGCACGCTGACGTGGGGGAAGTGAATTTCCACATAACAACTTTTAAAACTTAAAATTAGTGTAAAAACATACTTGTATTCCAATTTTTATTGAAATCTGAAAACATTGATTTTTTGGCTGATCTGATGATCCTGGTTTCATTTACCTGCAAAGCTGGGAATACAATTTTGCGCATTATAATGTTAGGAGAAGGTCCAGTCAGGCTTGAAAGTAGGCGTGAGGTTGCTGGGGATGACAAAAGTACTCTAACAAAGGAGTAGCAAGCTTTTCTAGTGTAAAACCCCCGTAAGACAACGTACTGTGTTTAGTCGAAACACATTTTCTTTAATAACTTGGTAAATATTTATGCTAGAATGACGAAAGAGGACTTACAACTTTCGTCTCACTAATTCCCATCTTTTTACATGCATTAATTTTACATTTGGGGCTTTTTAGACCCTTTTTGGGCCCAAAAACTCGAAATTTGGAAAATTAACCCCCCAAAAAGGGGTTTGAAGTTTTACGATTCTTTTGCCCAACGAACTTGTCCAACTGATTTCAGAAAGGAACGTCCCTACCAAATTTGAAGTTAATCGGACAAAAAATGCGACCGCTAGAGTGCAAACACACACACATATATATATATATATATATATATATATATATATATATATATATATGTCTATATATATATATATATATATAACATTTTGAACGACCCCCCCAAAACGTGTTCAGGGGGTCACGTTAGGAACTTCTATGGTGGTCCCGGGCTTAAGTTTCACCGTGCGGGTCATGCTAATAGTTCACTTTCCAAAGGAAATTCACTAATAAGGGCCTATAACACCATGGCTGTTTGGATGAGTACATTATTTGGGCCACCCTGTATTTCCCATTCACATGTGAAATTTCGGCGTTTATAACTACTTCGAGTGTGTGTATCAAGATAAACAGTGTTATTGGTATGCAGTACCAGTACGTGTTATACCAGATACGACCAAAAAATAAATGTTATATACTTTTTGTTTAAATTGCGTGCTACGGAGTGGTCAGCATTGTGACCAAAGTACATCCGTAAAATTCGGTATGTGTACCGGGCTATTAAAACGATATAATGAAAGGAAACACCCAAAGGATATTTGAAACCTATAAAACCCTTTCTTTAAACTAGTTTACCTGTCCACAGTAACTATAACACTAGTATACCCGCGTTATATTCCAGTTTGTTCAAGCAATTTTTATGTCACACTTCAAACGTCAAATCAAAATGAAAAACGATTAATTCTTTAGAGCAAAACCCTCTTAACCGTCGAAAACAATCCCAAATCCAAGTAAAAGGGGATTTTCATCAAAGTCGTTATAGAGCCTTTGAGGTTGAATAGTGAAGGGGTGGGGGAAGGCTGACGGATCAAGGTATGTTGCGGGTGCAGTGTCTGTCTACCTCGATATTGATTGTACCTCGATTTCAGCCACAATCTACTTCAGTTGTGATAAAACATTTACGCTCACAATTTTCTATACTTTCTATGAAATTATGCTGTAAATATAATTCTCCTATTGTTTTGACGGTTTGTTTCGGTTGTTGTCGATAATATGTTTGTTCGTTGTTAGTTTGTTTGTCTGTCTGTTGTTGGTTGTTCGGTTTCTGGACGACTTTCACAGTGTATCACTCGTGTAATTACCACTCGCCTCTCTAGTAGCGTTTATTTACAATATACTCATCAAAGTAGAGTTTTAAAGGGACGAAATATAAACATCTTATTCCATCACATTACCATCAAGATAAGTACATAATAATTCACGTGGGAAAATCCGTTACAAAGAAGAATATGAATCAAAAATGTTCACTAAACCCAAAGAAGTGTAAATGATATTGCGGGAACTTGCACATTATATCTGTGTTGTAGGAGAGGATTAGCTGTATCGGATCGATTGACAAATTTAACGGCTTTCAAGAAAGCACCTCACGAGTCGGTTTAAATTTCATCCTTCTCATCCTGCAAAAATAATACTAGGAGTACTTTCGTTTATCGCGGAAGAGGATGAGTTCAAAATTACAGTTACGAAAAAGGTTGTCTTAGTATTAAACACACATAGCTGAGCACAGATAGCAGTGATGATAAGAATCGTTTTCATAATTGTGTCTACAAGATTGTCACAAGCACCTAATTGTAGGTACAAGGTTGTCACAAGCACCTAATTGCAGGCACAAGGTTGTCACAAGCACCTAATTGTAGGTACAAGGTTGTCACAAGCACCTAAGCTAATTGCAGGTGCAATATTGTCACAAGAACCTAAGCTAATTGCAGGTACAATGTTGTCACAAGCACCTAAGCTAATTGCAGGTACAAGGATTCCACAAGCACCTAAGCTAATTGCAGGTTCAAGGTTGTCACAAGCACCTAAGCTAATTGCAGGTTCAAGGTTGTCACAAGCACCTAAGCTAATTGCAGGTTCAAGGTTGTCACAAGCACCTAAGCTAATTGCAGGTTCAAGGTTGTCACAAGCACCTAAGCTAATCTTTCAGGTAAAAAGGAAATGCATAAGATCCATGAATTATCTAAGTATTATTCAAAATATGAGGTTTTAAAATTATTCTAAATTTAAAACTAATTCAGAATAAAGAAATAACTTGGAATTATTACAAATGTAACCTGTGTTAATCATTTTAATTAACAATGTTTACATTCGTGTATTTTAGAAACAAAAAATATCCCAGCTGACAGATTTTGAAGACAACCGTAGTCACTTCAACAGCTACCCACGCAAACCAATGCAGCTATTTAATAGAAAACATTAAAATAGATTCAATAATCATAACAAATCCAAAATAAACTGCATTAAAAATCGCATTACAAAATGGTGAAGAGTTATTGAGTTTTCGAACTCATACTGCACAAGAACGTTCACTAAACTTGCTAAATTTACCCAGAAATTCACGTCGCTTATCCAATTAGAGCTGAGTACGCAGGTTTGCTGCCATGGGGATCACAAAAAAATATTATTTTATGCATCAATAGGCCACAATCAGATGAATCTAGTTTCACCAGGTTTCATCTGTATATCGAAATATACCATCTGCATTAAAAATACGAGCAATGTCTGTTTGTTTGCAAAATTTATCTCGGAATACAGCCGAAGGACTTCGCTTAAACTTTAGATTAGGAGATTTTGATTAAGTGGTAAACACCTCAACCAAGGAGAAACTCTAATTGTGTTAAAAATCTAATTTGAAAATGAAAAATTTTAACATTGGGCTTATGAAGTTTCAAGTGAAAACAAAATAATCATCCAGCAACTGTCAAAATATATTTACACTTTCACACGGTTAAGTATCGACAAGAGATTTGTTGAAAACAGTGACTAGAACCATTGAATGAAGATTGCATATAGAGTGGACATATCCTAAAAAGATTTCATGGGTATAATCAAAAATACTACCTGAAGAAACATTAAGTTATAATAACATCTGGAGTGACTCTGATATCCGGCTAAGAGGCAACCGAGGAAAGAAAATTTGCAACACACGGAAGGAGAGGTGTGAAAAACTACTCCAAGACCATTTAATTATTTTTAAATTCATTTAACGGCAGAGCCATGTTTTACATAATTTATGCAATGAAGGTACAATGTGGTTCAACATAGCAATAACAATTTAAATAATGCCTCAAGAATAAATAAAATAAACTAAAATAACGACAATAAAAACTGATGATAACAAAGTGAACAGGAAAAATGCATAATATTTACAAAGTGCAAATAGTTCACGTGCTACTGAATTCAAAATAAGTAATATTAACAAAAACAATAGACTATGAGGAAGAGATGACAATATTTGTTGAATACTGAGAGAAAAACTAATTTGGATTTATTTTGTTAACATGAATATAAACAAAGTAATATAAATAAAATAGCAAAGTAATTAATTAGCTTCGGTTACTAACATTGACAATGGCATTATACGATTTATCACAATTACGTAACCAAACAACATTTATCTATTGCATTTTTTAATTTATTTCTTGATTTATTTGGACTTTACCCATCGCTTCTAGTGTTTACAACTACACTACGTTTCGGGAGGTAAGGAAACTCCTCCCGTTATCAAGTGAACCCTACATAAGTAGTGTTCACTTGATATACATCTAAATATCAAGTCCAGAATTCTGGCTAAATATCATTTATATTTAGATATAAATCTAAATATCAAGTTCTTACACCTAACTAACCTACATTTTTTTAGATTTTCTTATTTTTTCTTTTACATTTTAATTACACTAACACAAAAATAACAAATACATATACAAAAAGTAAAAACAATACACTAACACAACATATTGTTTGTATTGTTTTTTTACTTTTGTATAAGTATTTGTTAGTTTTGTGTTAGTGTAATTAAAATGTAAAAGAAAAAATTAAGAAAATCCAAAAAAATGTAGGTTAGTTAGGTGTAAGAACTTGATATTTAGATATAAGTAGGGTTCACTTGATAACGGGAGGAGTTTCCTTACCTCCCGAAACGTAGTGTAGTTTTAAACACTAGAAGCGATGGGTAAAGTCCAAATAAATCAAGAAATAAATTCAAATACATCGCTATTATGAGTTTCAAAAATACAGCATTTTTTCACCCACGAAAATTAATGAAATATCACCGAGCAAGGCTCGGCCCCTCCGCTAATGGTTATTAAGAAGCGAGATATAGAATTGTTCTTATCCTCCATACTATTATACATTAGACAACAAACTGTATTTAGTTTGTTTCAATACGACAGTAAGTCACCGAACGACTTTGATCAATAATTTAAGGAACTAAATTCCTTATTCAATTTAGCTGAATGCAATGAAGTAACTTCAAATTGACCTTTTATAAAATTATATGTAATAAACGGTATCAGGAAACTGAGACATACTTTCTCCCTTTTAGCGCAACTTTAATTACTTTTTATTTACTAAATATATAATATAAAGCACGGTCGAATGTAAAGAAAATCTTGTAATCAAGTTGTTTCCAAAATCATCCACAATCCACTGCTACACTCGTGGTTTTAAGAGGGGAAATGCCCCCTATTCCCCCCCACCAGGTTATTAAGGGGCAACGTATTTCTAATTTCCTCTGTTGGTCAATGCTAACTTGACAAGCATATCAAGGTTGAACGAAATTGATCAGTAAATAAGAGAGAAATAGTAATTTTTGTATTCCCAAAACAATAACATTGGACAACGTACTACGTTTACCGCATAATGAAAATTTCAATTTTCTCCGCAACCAGCAATCGTAGAATAGTAATTCAAAATACTACATTATTTAGTTTTTTGAGCTCTTTTTAATGGTGCATATTGATATCTTTTTTATATTTACGTTTTTATGAAAAGTAAAAAAAAATGAATTTTTGATGTTTTAAGCCCTATAATTTCTGAACCCGAATTTTTACAGAAATGCAGGTGGTGTTATTTTGTTGAAAAACTAAATTTCTACAAACGACAAAAGTTTAATTAAAATTGTTAGAGCCGTTTTTGAGAAATCTTGATTTTTCATGTTTTTTGGCGGTTTGTAGGGGATAATTACCCTTAAAAATCAAAAATTCAAAAAAATGAAAAATACGCCTGGAGATAATTTGGATTAGTACCGACATACCAAATTTCATAAAAATCGGACCATTGGTTTGGGCCCTAGCTCTGTACTCATCCATATAGACAGACAGACAGACAGTCACACAGAAATCAGGTAAAAATCACTTTTTTGGGTACAGAGAGCACTAAAACGAATATTTCCACTAACAACTCAAATTCGAAAATTTTGACAAAAACAATAATTTCTCCATATACTATGTATAAGGGGAGAAAGTAAAAATGTAAAAAATCAATATTTTCAATCTGAAGGGCACAGACCGCCATCAAAGTTAGTTTTGTGTTTTGTGTCCATAAAATTAACATGGGAAATAATTGTATTTGTATATCAGCTGTTACAATATTATTGACAGGTTATTAGCAATAACATTACCCCCATAAAATGAAATTTTAAGCTAAACTGTCCAGATAATCATTATGATAAAATATATTAAAGCGGGATTTTGTGTGTGTTGTCTATCACGCATAAACTACGGGAGTGATTGAGCAGATTATTAATTTGTTAGGAAGGTAGGAATAACCATCAGCCATGCCGGGCGGCGCCGTACAGTGGTGGGTAGGCAACATGAGTGGTGTATCCATATTGCGTTTCCCGGCCAGCAGGCGTTCACGAGACTGAACCAGCTACAGTAATTGTTACACATACCTTTCTTTCGATTAAACATGTTAAACAAATATCCCTTACTTTCATGGTATATTCCATCTTCTTCTTCGTCTCCTTCTTCTTCGTCTCCTTCTTCTTCTTAATCTATAATAATATTTGTATTTTGTATCGATATCTAAGAAGATTTTTCTAAACAGAACGCCTCTGTTATTTCTGAACCGTATTCAAGGATTGAGGTATAACAAGATGGTCTCGACCCCTTGTTTTGCAAAGTGGTTTATAACTTTTATACCTCCGTTTTGAAGGGTACAAATCACCCTCGTGTGGAGCAGGAAACATGTAGGCTATTTCACATAATTATACGTCATTCGCTGTAAGACGGACCAGTACGTTGTCAAACAAATAAGTGAGAATAACCCATTATAATTTGTATGGGTTTGAATTGTTCTAGCGAATTTCCCCTATAGGGAAGAAGCTATTACCGTAGGTCTCATGGTAAGACTTAAGCCCGAGACCAAGATAACTTTTCATTTTGAGGTCCCCAGATGCCAAAAACACCATTCGTTCAAATTTGTATGTATGCATATATATATATATATATATATATATATATATATATATATATATATATATATATATATATATATATACATTTGTTCGTAAGCATGATAACTCTCGTAATAAACGGTATCAGGAAACTGACACATACTTTCTCCCTTTTAGCCCAAATTTAACGAATAAATTACTTTTTATTTACTAAATATAGAATACAAAGCACGGTCGAATGTACAGAAAATCTTGGAAACAAGTTGTTTTAAAAAACATCCAAACAAATTCCTGCTTTGGAGGCATTACAGAATCCATTGCTACACTCGTGGTTTTAAGAGGGGAAATGCCCCCTATTACCCCCCCAGGGTTATTAAGGGGCAACATATTTCGAATTTCCTCTGTTGGTCAATGCTAAATTAACAAGCATATCAAGTTTGAATGAAAGGTATCAGTAAATAAGAGAGAAATAGTAATTTTTGTATTCCCCATAAGAATAACATTGGACAACGTACTGCGTTTACCGCTAAATAAAAATTTCAATTTTCTCTGAAACCAGCAATCGTAGAATAGTAATTCAAAATACTAAATTATTTAGTTTTTTGAGCTCTTTTTAATGGTGAATAGTAATAAATTTTATATTTATGTCTTTTTATGCAAAATCCAAAAAACTGAATTTTTGATGTTTTAAGTCCTGTAATTTCTGAACCGGAATTTTTACAGGAATGCGGGTAGTGTCATTTTGTTGGAAAACTAAAGTTCTACAAAAGACTAAAGTTTAATCAAAATCGTTAGAGTCGTTTTTGAGAAACTTTGATTTTTCATGTTTTTTTGGCGGTTTTTGGGGGATAATCACCCTTAAAAATCAAAAATTCAAAAAAATGAAAAAAACGCCTGGAGATATCGTAGATTAGTACCTACATACCAAATTTCATAAGAATCGGCCCATTGGTTAGGGCTCTAGCTCTGTACACATCCACACAGACACACACACACACACACACACACACACACACACACACACACACACACACACACACACACACACACACACACACACACACACACACACACACACACACACACACACACACACACACACACACACACACACACACACACACACACACACACACACACACACACACACACACACACACACACACACACACACACACACACACACACACACACACACACACACACACACACACACACACACACACACACACACACAGACAGACATCACGTAAAAAAACACTTTTTTGGGTTCAGGGAGCACCAAAACGAATATTTCCACTAACAACTCAAATTCGAAAATTTTGACGAAAACAATACTTTCTCCATATACTATGTATAGGGGGAGAAAGTAATAAAAATTGAAAAAACACCATATTTTTGGGATTCAATCCCTCCAAACCCCCATTATAAGAGTCATGATATCACCAAATCGTTACTCTAAGCATGTCATGATAATCCACAAACATCCTGGAACATCCTGGGGTCTAGTTAGCGTCAAAAGAAGTATATCTTCAGTGTCACGTATAACTATTTCGCTTCGCTTCATCCAACTAAGTGTCATTACATTCACACAAATGTTTGATCAGAGGACCAAGAATAAGTTCCAATAACTTCCTTGTCTCAGATTCTCAAAGGATAGGTATATTACGCTAAACACCATGTTACCTGATGAAGCCGATTATTATTAGTGAATTTCCTAAGGAACGTGAACTATTAGCATGACCCGCACGGTGAAACTTAAGCCCGGGACCACCATAGAAGTTCCTAACGTGACCCCCTGAACACGTTTTGGGGGTCGTTCAAAATGATATATATATATATCATTACATATATGTAATAAAATAAACAAAAAGTAAATAAAAATAAATTGTATATATATATATTTGCGTATGCACTCTAGCGGTCGCATTTTTTGTCCGACTTAACTTCAATTTTGGTAGGGACGTTCCTTTCTATAATCAGTTAGACAAGTTCGTTGGGCAAAACAATCGGAAAACTCTCAACCCATTTTTTTGGGGAATAATCTTTCAAATTTCGAGTTTTTGGGCCTAAAAGGGGTCAGAAAATCCCCAGATGTAACATTAATGCATGTAAAAAGATGGGAATTAGTGAGGCGAAAGTTGTAAGCCATCTCTCGTCATACTAGCATAAACATTTACCGAGTTATTAAAGAAAATGTGTTTCGACTAAACACAGTACGTTGTCTTATGGGGGTCTTACTTTAGAAAAGCCTGTTAGTAGGGGGCCCCTACTCCTGTTATTCAATTGTCGGTGTACTTTTATCATTCCCAGCAACCTCGCGCCTACTTTCAAGCCTGACTGGTCCTTCTTCTAACCTTATAATGCACAAAAGGAGCATCAGAACTGTCAAAAATTAATATTTCCAGATTTCAAAAAAATTGAAATAAATGTATGTTTTTAGACTGGTTTTGAGTTTTAAACGTTTTGTATATGGAAATTTACTTCCCGCACGTCAGCGTGCTGCGTGTGAACTCGTTTTTGTTTTAGTAAATTTATTTATCACTATAATAACACAACGGTGTATAATGGATTCCAATTTGTTATTCGTTGTGTTAATCCACTTTAAATAAACAAAGCATAAAAATGTTTAGTTAATATTTAGGTAATGTAGGTGAGAAGCTATAACATTCTTGGTTGCGATAATTGTTTTTTTTAACACACACATGCCACGATATAACTATGCAAAAAAGTAATTTTAAAACATCCGAGTGAGTAAAATATGCAACTTTGAAACATTTTGAGGGAAAAGATACACGAGAAATCCAAATCGACTATTGAATACAGAGGTATTAATTACTTCTTGCTACATGCTCGTGAACTCAAAGTCGGCTCCAGAGTCCTCAACCGCAGATTGAATTGCATATTATGTATTCTATATCACCATCTGTGTCACACCTGTGTGTTATTTATGGTTATTATAATTGTAATACCTCAAAAGTAATTGAACAACATTTAAAATTGTCTTAAACACTTTTATTTGGGAAATTAAAAGGTTAATTTTTGAAACTACTTGAAGAGTATAATTTATGCTGAAACTTTTACCTACATGTTTTTTATGAATCTAGACGTTTTTGAGTAGTATACAGTATGAGGTGTACATACATATATACAATAATAAAAATAAAATAAAATACATAATAATTCCATTATTAAATAATAAACATACGTCAATTAATATAAATTAATAACGTTATAACGTTATTCATGACGTTCATTATTATATATATACGTCATGAATATATATGCAGTGCCCTTAAATATATTTGTAAACAGAATACCTATTTAAACTTCTAATTATAAAAAACCTGTTTACAAATATTCTGGGATTAGGCTTAAATACTTAAATGTTATCAAATATAATATTTTTAATGGAAACGTATATTCGAATTCTTTAACAAAAATAGTAATTATTACACGCAAAGTATTACAAATCAGGCTGTAACGAGAAAACCAGTTTAGTAGTTTGTTGTTATCTTTAATTGACAAGCAGAAAACTTAGATGAATATTTATCGTGTCTTTAAAATAAATACTACTGTGTACTCTTAAAAACTGTACTCAAACGTTAATGTGATATGATGTTAAGTGCAGAATTCCAGTAACATCTTATTACAGCTTGACGGTTCTGAAGCACCTCGCTCTACGGGTTGTGGCAACATTCGCCAGTGAGTGGACCAGCTAGAAATGTGCGCCCTCTTAGAAACACTAAGTTGCATTATTACATCATTAGCACCGCATGAAGAAGACGCCCCAAACTTTAGTAAGTTGTCCGATCAGACCTATCAAAGGTAAATTTAAATACAACTTTTTCAAGAAGAAATGTCGAAGGATTTTAACCAATAAGTGGTATTTATGTTATGCCATTGTTTCTTTAATGTAAATTTAAAATTTAGTTACCAGTGCAATTTTACTCAAAACTGAAGAGCTTTACTCAGTGTAGTCTAGTTTTTATAGTCGATATTCTAAATATATCGTTTTACTGAAAATTAATGAGGTCTCGATATCAAGTTTAACTGAGAAAGAAAGCCCCCGAAGAAAACATTTTTGTAAAGATCATTAAAATATGCATTGGCACGGTTAGCGTACACAATGTTGAATGGCGTGAATTGCCCAATGAGATTTAAATTGATTGATTATAGCCAGGGTGCTTGATTATATGAAGCAATATGAATTGCTTAATATTGTATAGCGCCGGATTAGGACAAGGCGTCGGTCAATGTACACGCAGATTCGTTCCATGACCGAATTTATTGGAGGGCACATTTTCAAACGTCTGGGATCCCTTCCCCAGGGAAAAGTAAAACAATTGTCAGTTCTTTAAACTCTATGACTTACTCGAAAAAATCTCTGGTAAAAAAAAATATCATTATTATTATTATTATTTGTTAACCAAACCATGAAGTTAGTGGTGCTTGTTTTGGCAAACAAAAGCTCGGATTTAAGATTCGTGGAGATGAGCTTAAATTGTTACATATACATGGTAAAACAAAGAAAACACACAAAGGTCATACAACAGATTTAAGTCTCTTTCCCTGAAAGCGTTAATTAAGTTTTGTAACAAAATGCCGATGGCGGAGATATATATATAATAAAGGGTCCCTCGACCAATGTGTCCCTTGTACATGGTTAGTACAAAAGCGAAGACTTGCTCAGTTGAGAGATCGGGATTAGGAGTGTTTGATTACTCAGAGATTCTACTGGAAGTATTAGAAATGATTTTCCGACGAATCTCGGCAGATCGCTAACGATGATGAAGTTTCTTAGCGAGAACGGGCCAATATTGGCCGTGAATGACGACCGAACTGTGAAATGTTGGCAGTGAACGAAGATGGGACCACGTAATATCTGCCTTAAATGAAGATTTAACCGTAAGATCGGATGTAAACGATGAATGGCTCTGTTATAATTACCGTAAACGATGGTCGTTTCATGTAAGGGCCGAATGACAAAAGTACTTTTTCACAACACCTGTGTGTATAAGCACGCCATGTCGAATAAGATAATTTGTTATAAATAGGAGATTTCAATTGCTCGATTATAGAAGGTATATCATATTCAAATAGTAACGTTGTCTCTGAACCTGACAACGTAGATATGCAGAAAATATTAGATGTCAGGGAAGATTTCAATTTCTTTATTCTAGCTGGGATACCATCTCATAATTGTACGTTTAGTAGAATATGGCAAAATTCAATGTATTCGTGCACAATGCTGAATGTCAGGAGTGACAGAGGAGATACCAATAGCTAATTAATTTTAAATGTAGGCATTAACTTATCTATTCTTGTTAATCCAGAGGTTTACACAAAGAGCCAATAGCTAAATTGAATCATGGATATTGTCTCTATATGGGTTAGGTTGAGGTAGAACATGGGAATAATGTACAACTATTGTACAATTCAGTTTTGGTTATCGGAATTGGTAGAGTATATTACAAGCCTCAATTGCTTGATTACGCCGGGGTGCGGATTCCGTACTTTATTATGTCCGATAGGAAATAACAACGTTCCTAATTTTGAATGGCAGGGTTGTCAAAATACGCTTCAGTTACTGAAGAACATCCGGTATGACATGTATATATTGCATTAGGTCATGGTAGAGCATGAAAACATCCGTTGTGGAAGCTTATTCTGAAGTGAAGGAGACAATAGTATTGTGGTATTAGTATTTAAGAAACTACAGCGGACATTTTCCAATCAAATAGCTCGACAGTTTTGTTCTACTAACATCAACGGCAAATGGTATGAATGACAATATGACAAAGCTATACAGGCTTGGCTTAAAGTCACCTTCATTAATAAATCACCAACACAAAATGACTAGTACTGCTATGTTGTTTAACTTGTATACGTGTCAATATATTACCGACATGTTTGGAAAGTGTCAGGAAGGTGAAATTCACTAACGAGACGAGATTCAATCACGGTGAAATACAAATAATTACTTTAACAGACATGTTCAAACATTATAACTATTACTGACGAAGATATAGGGTCGCCCAGTAAACGCAAAAAAATGAATTACAAAAACCTTCGGTTTAATATAATTTAAATATATATATTAAAAATAAATTAAATATTAGCTAATAAATAATACTTTGGCGTTCAGTTTCTGAAGTTAGCCCGAAAATAGCAATGCAATAACAAATCGTTTGATGGCGTTAAACTATTTTGTATTCAAGAACGATTATAACAAGGATTCCACGTAATAATAAGAAATTAAATTGTTAAACAACCATGGAGTTAATAAATAACAACAACAATAACATGGAGTTAATAAATAACAACAACAATAACCTGGAGTTAATAAATAACAACAATAATACCATGGAGTTAATAAATAACAACAACAATAACATGGAGTTAATAAGTAACAACAACAATAACATGGAGTTAATAAATAACAACAAGAATAACATGTAGTTAATAAATAACAACAATAATAACATGGAGTTAATAAATAACAACAACAATAACATGGAGTTAATAAATAACAACAGCAATAGCATGGAGTTAATAAATATCAACAACAATAACATGGAGTTAATAAATAACAACAATAATAACACGGAGTTAATAAGCAACAACAACAATAACATGGAATTAATAAATAACAACAACAATAACATGGAGTTAATAAATAACGACGACAATAACACGGAGTTAATAAATAACAGCAACAATAACATGGAGTTAATAAATAACAACACTAATAACATAACAACAATAATAACATGGAGTTAATAAATAACGACAACAATAACATGGAGTTAATAAATAACGACGACAATAACACGGAGTTAATAAATAACAACAACAATAACATGGAGTTAATAAAAAACAACAACAATAACATGGAGTTAATAAATAACAACAACAATAACATGGAGTTAATAAATAACAACAACAATAACATGGAGTTAATAAATAACAACAACAATAACATGGAGTTGATAATAAGATGCATTGTTATATTATATAAATAACTCCCTCTCAAATACCCAGTTTAAATTGAACCCCATTAAAAAAATATTTCCTAGAATTTGTTTGTTTATTACTTGAACAATAAGAACAAAGTATATTGAGTGAGGTGAAATAGCAGCTTGAACCTGCAGAAGCAAATGAGTTTACTAAGTGGAGTAGGACCGAGCCAAGCTAATGAGTTTAAACATCGACAAAGTTGTTGACCTCATTCCCGGTCCAACATATCATCTAATTATAGGAGGAAACCCCTCCTTTTGCTTTACTTATGGCACAACTCTTAAACTGGCGCATTAATGATCAAGATTTTAACTATTACGATGGTAATTTGATGTTTTAATATACAAATAATACCCCCGTCGCAGCAAAGCTGCATACTCACCGAATTTCCAATGGATATATAAATGTCTTAATACTAAATAAAGCCACTTACCAAGTTTCATAATAATATATTAATATATTCACAACTAAGCGATATATGCAATTTTAATTATTCTCCATAAGAATATCATTGGAGCTGAGTACGCAGGTTTGCTGCAACAAGGAACACAATAAATGGGTTTTTACTCTAATATCAATTGAACTTAACTAGGTGAAGTCGTATACCAGTTTTTATTCATTTATGTTCATAATTAAGGGAGACATAGCATTTAATTATTCTCCATAAGAATAACATGGGGGTGAGTACGCAGGTTTGCTGCTACGGGAGCCTTTGGCAAAAAATTGTTTTTTTGAGCAAATATCAATAGACCACAACCAGATGAAGCCGTATACCAAGTTTCGTCAGTATACGTTCATAAATAAGCGAGATATAAAATTTGTCTTTTCCTCCATAAGAATAACTATAGACAACGTACTGTGTTTAGCACTTTCAACATCTCGGTAACCAATTGACGTAGAGGAATGATCTAAATACCAAATTGTGTGTTTGTTAATCTGAATCCAATGGTGAAAACTAATATTTGACTATTTCAAAAATTATATGTAACAAGTTCAAAAACCCATTTTTGGGGTACAAAACCCCCCCAAAATACCCCTTCGGATGGAACGATCTGACTGGTTTTCGAACTTAAAGTCATAAATGTTGCTTTACACGTTTATACCAAATTTAATCAAAATCGGATCATTTTTACGAGAGTTATCGTGCTCTCACACACACACACACACACACACACACACACACACACACACACACACACACACACACACACACACACACACACACACACACACACACACACACACACACACACACACACACACACACACACACACACACACACACACACACACACACACACACACACACACACACACACACACACACACACACACATATATATTTATTTATATACAGTTTCGAACGAATGGTGTTTTTGGGGTCTGGGGACCTCAAAACGAAAAGTTATCATGGTCCCGGGCCTAGGACTTCCCATGCCGACTACGGTAATAGCTTCTTCCCTAAAGGGTAAATTCGCTAAAACATATTGGATGATTATATTTAATGTCATAACACGATTTCCCTTTACCCCTCGTTATGCAACTGTTTCGATAATGAAGGGTAACATTAAATACCCCCGTCGTAGCAAACCGAGTAAACTGCGTACTCAATGCAAATATATGTTTCCCCTACCACATAAAGTGATTGTACTTTCATATAACACAATTTTGAACTAATGGTGTTTTGGCATTTGGGGACCTCAAAACGAAAATGTATCAAGATCTCGGGGCTATATATCACCATAATAGATTTTTTTCCTACAGAGAAAATCCACTAAAAACTTTCTATTGCCCGTAGTTGTCCTAAAGCTTGTTCATAAACATGTTCAAGGTCACCAGCTGCACTCAAAGTTAGTGTTTTGAACAATATTCAATTGTAAATAAATCTCATAATGAAACAGATGCTAATAAAATAACCAACGTTAACAAGCGAGTAGATGGTACAATATGAAAATAAATCCAAAATTACTGAAATGGCTGCACGATTTGTAAAAGTCAGAAGAGAAGTGAGTTTGTCGTGCCTATTGGAAATTAATTAGGGGGAAACACTGAGTCTCTAGGCCAGAAAAAAGTATGCTCATGATGGCCATATGCTCTTTTTGCGTGCTACAAGTAAGGTCATTGAAGTATTAAATGGTGCTAAACAAGTCGTCTCATTCTGGTGGAAATATTACGTTAACGAGTTTACGAGTTCAAAGACATGAAGTTAGTCTAATATAGGAGTATATTCCTTTTTATGATTCTTAGTTCTGAATATACAAACTTTGATCAAAGATTTAAACTTTTAAGATTTATCTTTTGCCTAAAGGGTTTAAAATCAAAGTTTGTAATTCATTAAAAATAACCGGTATATCATAACAGCCAAATAAAAAAGGATTATTTTAACAAACTAAACAATGATTGTTGTGCGTATTATGATGTACTTAAAAATATGATTATAGTTTAATATTTGCACATAAAATTATTATTATACTTTATGTTTGCACATATAAATATGTAACTAACAAAACAACAGAAAAATCATATTGCCCGCAAAGGGGCTCTATTTCAGCCCACCGTAATTCTAGCCCTTTTTATATTTTTTTTAGTTATCTAGGCACGCACTTCTGAAGTGAAAACAAATATTTATTTCAAAAGCTTATAACAAGGTTACCTGAAATGAAACAGAATCATTCAATATTGTTTATGTAGGTGAGTAATGACAATTTACAACATTTAATATCAACATACTAAACATATTTCGAATCCCTCTATAAATATAAACGATAATGCTTTAACCATAAACTAATTATAAGTTTAAAAGAATACCAATGAAATAAGGACACCAAATCTTTAAATGGAAATAAGGATATTTGATTAAATGCATATAAATAACCTTATTTATTTAATTTACTGGAAATAATATTTGGTATGAACTAAATGTATCAAAGTTTAGTATTCACACTACTTTTTTGGTGTACTTATATAAAATATTAGCAGTATTTAAATTACCTCAATGATAAATTTTAATTAATATTTTATTAATTTAATTCTCGACTTTGATGAAAATAACATTAAGAAAATGTTACAGCGTCACATGTTAATGATATTTCAATTTTTATAAATACACTTTTTCCAATTGTGTAATATTTATTAATATTCGTTATTTTAAAATACACCGACGATTCTAGCCTGCACGAATTTCCTACTGATTCATTTTACCATCAGCCAAACATGATCTGTTTTAATTTGTCATACATCACAGTCATCCTGTGATAATTAGTTGTTAGTTGAATGATACTTAGTCAATTATTTAACAGATCATGCCTCATTTGATCAATTCGTGGTTATTAAAGAAATAATAACACATTTTGTGTATTTTGTTTACTAAACCGAAATGTTGTCTAATTTTTAATTATTTAAAAATGCCGTAAATACTTAGCTGTTTCATAATAAAATAAAAACGTTGTGGCGGTCCAACATATGAGTGAACTTAAGTAATTTATTATTTTTATTTGACTATAGGGGGCCATACACATATTACGTAACGCATTTTTTCGTCATTTCAGACCCCCTACTTCCCCCATGTAACGCACCGTAACGCCTGACCATACCCCCCACACTTCCAATGTGTTACGTAACTCAATCGTAGAAGACTTTAAAACACCTTAAACTTTTTAAACATCGTTTTTTGGCAGTTTAGAATATGGATTTCAGTGAATCATTAAACTTTAAAAACCTTTCCTTTAACAATATTTTTGAATAACTTTTTTTCAAAGCAAAATGTATGCTAACAAACAAGACTGTTACTCATTATATAAACTATCTCAACAGAACGGGAGTGCACCAGCTCTTAGGGTTAATATTTGTGAGATACGTAACGTTAATACAACCCACCCCCACAAGACAGCATAACGCTACGCCATACCCCCTCCCCCCCTTTAAGTGCGTTACGTAATATGTGTATGGCCCCTAGGATGTTTTAATGCCGAAAGCAATGCATGTATGCTGTCTTTTTCGACTTTTCTGTAATAGCAAACTCGGCTAACAACAATTGTAAAAATAATCACAACAACACGTTTAACACTCCACAAATTTGGGGAAAGAATTAATCAATGGAAACGTTTCCCCTTGTATTAGGTTACATTACAGTTTATCCCCTAGTTAAGTAATGAAGGGAAGAGGTGGAGTCCAGGTATTAAAGCTGGAACACAATTAAAGCAAGCTTCGCCATAAAGTTTAACAGCTTGTAAAACTGCGCTGATTACAGCACGGGGGGGGCGCAACAGGTGCCGTACCTCTTTGCTCTTGTGGATAATAGTTTGGAAATTTAATATCTAGATTGTAAGCGTGCGAATGTCGTTTAAGAGTCTTCATCACCGGAAGTTGCCGGACGCCATCTTGGTGTTTTGTTCCATAAGGCCAATGTTAACTTTGTGTCTCCGTTACTCCTCACCTGATCGTCACAAACAATTAATTTTGGTGTCAAATTAAAGATTTCGTCGTCCTCTAGGGAAATACAATAGTCGAATTTGGATTTTCTTACAAATTAATGAGAACATGTACAATGTTTCAGTTCAAAATTAAACTATTTATTATGAAATTATGATACCCAAATTAAATACTTTGACATTGTATTTCCCTAGAGGACGACGAAACCTTTAATTTGACACCAAAATGAATTGTATGTGACGATTAGGTGAGGAGTAATGGAGGCACAAAGTTAACATTGGCCTTATGGAACAAAACACTAAGATGGCGTCCGGCAACTTCCGGTGATGAAGACTCTTAAGTAGATATACTTGTTTTTATTAGCGATTTCCCCCTATAGGGAAGAAGCTATTACCATAGTCGGCTTGGTAAGACCTAGGCCCGGAACCATGATAACTTTTCGTTTTGAGGTCCCCAGACCCCAAAAAAACCATTCGTTCGAAACTGTGTGTATAAATATATATATATATATATATATATATATATATGTGTGTGTGTGTGTGTGTGTGTGTGTGTGTGTGTGTGTGTGTGTGTGTGCGTCCGTGGGTGCGATAACTCTCGTAAAAAAGGTCCGATATTGATGAAATTTGGTACAAACGTGTAAAGCAGCATTTATGACTTTAAATTCGAAAACCAGACAGATCGACCTACCCGAAGGGGTGTTTTGGGGGGGGGGGTTTGTTCCCCAAAAATGGGGTTTTAGAGTTTTTACATATAATTTTTGAAAAAGTAAAATTTTATTTATTTCCATTGGAATCGCTTAGAAATACGCACAATTTGGTGTTTTAATCATTGCTCTACATCAATTGGTTACTGAGATATTGAAAGTGCTAAACACAATACGTTGTCCAATGTTATTCTTATGGAGGATAAGAAAAATTGTATATCTTGCTTATTATTTATTAACTTATCCTGACAGAAACTTGGTATATTGTTTCATTTCATTGTGATCTATTGATATTTGCACAAAAACCCATTTTTGGCCGACAGTTCCCGTAGCAGCAAACCTGCATACTAAGCCCCATGTTATTCTTAAGGAGAATAAGTAACGTGTTATCTCCTTTAATTATGAACATAAATTAATAGAACTTGGTATGTGGCTTTACCTAGTTGAGCTATGTTGATATTTGTATAAAAACCCATTTTTAGTGTTCCTTATTTCAGCAAACCTGCATACTCATCCGCCATGTTATTCTTAAGGAGAACAATTAAAATGTCATAAATCGTTTATTTATGAATGTATATTGATGAAACTTGGTATGTGGCTTTATGTGGTATTAAGATAAATTAATATGCATTGGAAATTCGCTGAGTGTGCAGGTTTGCTGCTGCGGGGGTATTGAGGCCCTCAGATGACAAAAACACTATTTGTTCAAATTTGTATATATATATTCTCAACATAAGGTGAACTAATTACAAGTTCACCTGTTCAGAACCGATCCGGAGTGGAAATTCACTCACCAAACCTCTTATTGAGTCAGCGGTATTGTCACCCTTTGCTGCAATGATGTACGGGCGAGACGGTACCGTTGATATACTATGAATTAATCAGTTCAAATCTATAAACAATTCTAGGTATCCAAAATTTAACTGAGCTTTCCTTAAAATAGCTTTAATGATTGATTTGGGCACTACTACTAAGGGTTCAAGCACCGAAGAAGAGGCCCCACCCCTGCTTTCATTTCTTATTTATTTTATCATTCGTAAAATTATATTCATTATAGCCGTCAAATTCTTAAATCTCCGTCCACGGTGACCTCCATTTGGGAAATCGGGAAACCCATAAAGGAAATAGGGGTTTACGACTAAACCCGGGTCTCAAAACTGGAATGTAGAATCCCGTGTTATCCGGGGGCGACTGCCTCAGCGTGTGGAGCTTGTCAGACTTGCTGGGGCGCTGGGGCAAGTTGCACGCGATCGCAAACCTCCCGCCCCCGTGTCTACCATAAATATTATATTTTCACTGCACCCTATATATATCTGCGATGATTTTTTCTAGGACAAACCCCACTACAGATGAATGTCAAGAAAATACGATTCATAATAGGATGCTGATTTGCCACGAAGGTCCCAACACACCTGAAACCGTAGTTTTGTGTTACAAGTTAATTACATTTGAAAAACGTTCCGGAAACAGATTATTGTGTTGATTATTAGTAAGAAGAAAAAGGATGACAAACCTAAATTTGCAAGACGTTTTTTCAAGTAAGTCTAAATATAAACGAGTGCGCAAGCAGCACGCTGACGTGAGGGAAGTGAATTTCCACATAACAACTTTTAAAACTCAAAATCAGTGTAAAAACAGACATTTATTCCAGTTTTTATTGAAATCTGAAAACATTGATTTTTTGGCTGTTCTGATGCTCCTGGTTTAATTTACCTACAAAGCTGGGAATACAATTTTGCGCATTATAATGTTAGGAGAAGATCCAGACAGGCTTGAAAGTAGGCGTGAGTTGCTGGGGATGATAAAAGTACTCTAACAAAGGAATAACAGGCTTTTCTAGTGTGAAACCCCCACAAGACAACGTACTGTGTTTAGTCGAAACACATTTTCTTTAATAACTCGGTAAATATTTATGCTAGAATAACGAGAGAGGGCTTAAGACTTTCACCTCACTAATTCCCATCTTATTAAATGCATTAATTTTACATCCGGGGCTTTTCTGACCCTTTTAGGGCCCAAAAACTCGAAATTTGAAAGATTAATTCCCAAAAAAGGGGTTTAGAGTTTTCCGATTGTTTTCCCAACGAACTTGTCCAACTGATTACAGAAAGGAAAGTCCCTACCAAATTTGAAGTAAATCGGACAAAAAATTCGACCACTAGAGTGTAAACACATATATATACAATTTTGAACGACCCCCTAAAACGTGTTCAGGGGGTCACGTTAGGAACTTCTATGGTGGTCCCGGGCTTAAGTTTCACCGTGCGGGTCATGCTAATAGCTCACTTTCCAAAGGAAATTCACTAATAAATCGAATCGTAAGACTGGAAAGGCATGACCCTATGCCATATTTGTTTATCTTTTTTAAACGTCTGTTGTAAAAAAATTTAACTACAATAACAAACACAATTGTTTAAGTTTCTTCAGCTTACATATTTTTATTGTTCTATATATAAAGACAAATCTTATAACCCCAAAGTTTGTTTGAACGGCTTAAAGGTGACCAATACGTGTTCGTTAATACAAGTGATAATCAGGAAACTTTCAATTGCGTACTTAAAGTGAATATCTTACACCTTCATATAGACAACCGAATCGGGAACACATGGAGTCGTATTTTCACAATGCTATGAAGTGAAACCCACTAAATATATTGTTAATCTACCAGTCATATAATCGTAGATTTTAAAATGATGTAGAACCATTCATTAGCCTCCCAATGTCCTTGTAGCAAAAACCAAGCTTTAGTGTTCCTTTGTCGTCCAACAACGTGATATCAGAGGCAAGAACCAGGTTATCTAGGACGTTATCTTGCACGCGACTCAACGAGCCTTTCTGGTACTAGGCGAAATCTACCACCCACTTCTATTAATCGTTGTACAATTTAAATTAGTTTTTGTTTTAGTGAGCTACAAACGTGATATTCTATTCGCGTCAATCACGTAGTTTTATAATACTTAGTGATTCACAATTATTTAAATCAAATAAGTTGTATGAAAATCCAAATTTTACAGGCCATTTATATGTGGCAGAAACTTAAAGTGAACAAATATAAAAATAAAAACTTACAATTCGTGATATTCTTTATTATTCGAGTAGCTTGTACCAAACTAACTAATTTTGAACATAAATTCTTGGCTGCAGGGGTTTGAAGAAGGTTTTGAAAAGATCTTTGAAATCCAAAACTTTGGTACACACAGGAACAAACAAAACAGGAATAGTTTTTAATATACTTTTCAGGTAGAGCTTAAAACTTACATTATCCTTCATGCCAATCGACCGTCTTCACTAATGTCTGAGTAAAAACCGTAATAATATTAAATTCGACAAGTTCTAGAATATTTTACTGAACAACTTTAATTTAACTATTAGTATAATTGTGGACAAAATGCCATCTAAACTTTTACCCAACTACTTCTATTCCAAGCAAATAATTTGAATTGCTGTATTGTTAAGTTATTGAATTATTGTTATACACCTTATCTATTGCTAGTCTTTTTATTTAATTTGACATTATTACGGAAATTGGCATACATTAAAACAACAAACAACCTGTATTTGACCTAAATACGTAAAATATGATCAAAACACATTTTGTGATTTTTAATTTTACTCATATGCTACGTAGTACAATAGAGAAAGTTTTGTTTTTGTCAGTATTTTCAAATTTGATTTGTATGTTGAAATATCATTTTTTATGCTACCTGAACCCAGAGAGTGATTTTCGTGATGAAATTTGTTTGTATTTTTTGTTGTGTGATAAATAACTAAACCACAGGTTCGATTTTGTTTAGCCTCAGTATCTCCAATTTTTTTAAATTTTGGTTTTAAGGGCCACCATCCCCTAAAACAAAAAGAAAATAGAAATGACTTTAAAACGGCTCTAACGATCTTGACTAAAATGTAATGTTGTATAGTTCAGTAAGCCCTGTCTTCCCCACTCACCTCTTCCGGCATGAAATCAGGCAAAAAAATCCTGCCGTAGTGTCAAACCCAAGCCCCTCTCCCTTTCCGGCATGAAAGGAGGCTAAAAGACCTACCGTAATGTCAAACCCCACCTTTACAGGCTACAGTATATTCAAACCGCCACCCGTTTTTTGGGCCTATTTTAAATAGCTAAACCGCCACCCTATTAGGAGGATTAGGAAGGGTCAACTCGCAGGATCAGAATTTACCAAATCGCTATTCCTGCTCGGCCAGGTAGTTGGAGTCAGGAAGCTTCAGATGTTGGAAAACGGGAATCTTTTTGTCACCGCGATTTTCCTGCGATTGATGCAAACTGCCGTTTGTTACAGACAGTCTGGCGAGTTAGAGTTGACGACTTTTCACTTTGCACTGATATCGAAAGCAATTTTCTAACTGCGTTCGATAAATAACTAAAAAAAAACTAACTGTAATTGGCTGATCTCAGGAAAAAGGTTATTTAATCTAAAGATTTAACCTAATTTTCTTACAGTATTTATTTAGCGGTTAAATATTATACTGTATTTATGTTTGCAATGCAATACGAATATGTTTATTTGATAATTAAGGACCAAAAGCCTGGTATTTAATGAATGTTTACGTATACCACTATATCACACAAATTGGCATTATGCGGAGTGATATAACAAATATTTCCCGGTCGCATATTTTTTGGTTCATTGTGATTAACTTATACTTATCAGAGGAATATGCAACACAGGACCGACAATGAATGTGTGATAGACATATCACTGAGGGATGACTGGGAATACAAAATTCCCTTTTTCCCTCATCTGTGGTGGCTACCTGGCCGAGCGGGGGTAGCGATTTGGTTACGTGGGGCGAGCGCCGAGTAGTCTGAGCACCGTGTCGTGTGAGCGCCGAGCGGACTACCTGACTATGTTGTGACAGTTTTGACAGCGTGAACTGGAGGAATATTAAGAAATAAACCTGCTAACGAAGTTTTGTGACAAAAATTGTTACAAAAATGTTTACCAATATATAATTGTTTCCCTTAATTATTTCTTCATTTAAACTAACTGATTTTCCCGTACACAATGTATTTTTGTATTATTTAATGGTGGAGAGAGAGGGGAGGACCGTCTTCGCTTATGTTGACCGGGAACCCCCGCATTCTACATACCGTTGGCAGTGTTGGCATCTCAAGTCAGGCCAACGAAAATGTAACTGGCCAAAAATACCTTGGTTTTGTGTGTATCTTAATTGTTTTTAACATTTTAAAGACAACTTGCAGCTATATAACTAGCTGAAATTATACCTTTAAAAAATTAATCAGTATGTTTTATTTTGAATGCCGGCTCAAATAGTACAATTGGACGAATGAGACGATCACTAATTGTTTATATTACCACTGGGGCTGGTGTTAACCCTCGTCACTTCTGCTTCATTGAGCAGACCCTTACAAGCTGTATGGCCTCGGCGCTCGCACTACTATTAAAGCATCGGCGCTCGCCCCACTCGGCGCTCTCCCCACTCGGCGCTCGCCCCACTCGGCGCTCGCCCCACTCGGCGCTCGCCCCACTCGGCGCTCTCCCCACTCGGCGGTCTCCCCACTCGGCGCTCTCCCCACTCGGCGGTCGCCCCACTCGGCGCTCGCCCCACTCGGCGCTCGCCCCACTCGGCGGTCGCCCCACTCGGCGCTCGCCCCACTCGGCACTCGCCCCACTCGGTGCTCGCAATACGACACCAAGCGATTTGGTAGTTTCGACTCTTGCGAGTTGACCCTTCTTAATCCTCCCTAATAAGGGTGGCGGTTTAGCTATTTCAAATACACCCAAAAACGGGGGCGGTTTGGTAGTTCCCCTTTTACAATCCTATCCGAGAGTTGAAAAGAGCCCAAGTGAATATCCATAGCAGGCACAGTGGACCGCACTATAGCAGGCGCTACCACCCACCCGCTTGAACCTCACGACCACGCAGCGCAACCTAATAAGAGTTTCTAAAGAAAATTTGGCTTGTAAAACCGAGTATTCTTTATTCAACATGGTGAAAAATTCACATTATTATAATTTAAGGAAGACATTGGCATAATTTAGACATTTTATGACAATGTTTTCAAAATGTTTAAAACAGGACCGAGAAACACGTGAACTTTAACAGTATCATGATACTGTAGATAGGGCCTAATGTCTATATTGGTAAAGCAGGTACATAAACTACTGACCAAGTTAAAGTGGTTAAATTATTCCTCCAGAAATTTTTAATAAACTGCTTGAAGAAATCACAAGTGTTGCCTTTATAAACACGCCCCCTACAGTTCGGGTCACAGTGCTTGGCATCTGGTTAGCGTATGCTCTGGAATGACTTTTCGCCTCTATTTGGCTTAGTACCGTTAGTGTTACAGTCTACTTTTGTAAACAGAAAGCAAAAATCACTTATTTAATTTTAAAACATTTCTTTTTGTAGTTTTTGTTAATGTCTACTTTTATTTACAATAAATTTCAGTAGTTTCTCGCCTTTCCCAGGTGCCAAGCACTGTGAACCGAACTGTACCTTGGGTACGCCACACACTACACTAAAGTTGGGCAGGCTCGGGAATCGTGGAAATCAAACAGAAAACATAATTTTTACTTTACCTGGAGTACACTTGTGCTACAAATTGCGCAGTGCGCCGTTCCCATGACAAGGAAACGGGTGTTTACGTGCTGGCCTGGTCGACATAGTACATGCTGGTAAGCGAACTCATAGATGCACAGTATGTCATAAATCGTTTCGTTATAGTATTTAAAAGATTAAAAATAAACATTATATACCACAGACGAACATGGTGGAAGTGCGAAGAACACAGTATATTCGTAATCGATGGATCAAATGTCCAATAAGGAAAGTTGCATTCTGCCAGCAGTCGTCTTACGTCCTTGACAAGTTCTATTTTGTTCACAGTCGTTTTTCCAATCAGTACTAACTTAGTCGCAGTAATGGTTATTTTAGCGAATTTCCCCTATAGGAAAAAGCTATTACCGTAGGTCTCATGGTAAGACTTAAGCCCGAGACAATGATAACTTTTTGTTTTGTGGTCCCCAGATGCCAAAAACACCATTCGTTCAAATTTTTATATATGTACCGGTGTATGTATAATAATATATATATATATATGTAAATGTGTGTGTCCGTAATCACGATAACTCTCGTAAAAAAGGTCCGATCTTAATGAAATTTGTTACAAATATGTACAGTACCATTTATTTGAACGAGTTCGAAAACCAGACGAATCGCACCATCCAAAGGGAGGCTTGGGGGAGGGTTTGTACCCCAAAAACTGTTTTTTTGGGGTTTTCATATCTAATTTTAATTTAAATCAAATTTTTATTCATACCATTTAATTCAGCTTTAAAAAAAGCAATTCGGTATTTTGATCATTGCTCTACTACAATTGGTTACTGAGATATTGAAAGTACTAAGCACAGTACCTTGTCTAATGCTATTATTATGGAGAAAAATAAAAACGTTATGCTTTGCTTATTTATGAATATAAACTGACGAAACCTGGTATATGACTTCATCTGGTTGTGGTTTGTTGTTGTTTGAACAAAAAAACAAATTTTCAAGTATGGTTCCCGTCGCAGCAAACCTAGGTACTCGGTCCCCATGTTATTCTTATGGAGAATAATTAAAATGTTATATATCGCTTATTTATAAATTTATATGAATGAAACTTGGTATGTGACTTTAATTAGATGAGTTCTATTGATATTTTCATAAAAAAACACATTATTTTGTGTTCCTTGCTGCAGCAAACCTCCGTACTCATCCCCAATGTTATTCTTAAGGAGAATAATTAATATTTTATTTATCGCTTATTTGTGAATATATGGTATGCGGCTTTATGTGGTATTAAAACATTTGAAATTCGCAAAGTACGCAGGTTTGCTGCGACGTGGGTGTTTTTGTATTCCTTTAGTAGGAAGGTAAATCGGCCTCCCACAAATGTCGTATCACGTATATGTAGGCCTAAATATTTCCCAAGGCTACAACCCAACATAACACGGTTATGGTGTTTTTTTGGTTGTTAGTGAATTTCCTTTGGAAAGTAAACTATTAGCATGACCCGCACGGTGAAACTTAAGCCCGGGATCACCATAGAAGTTCCTAACGTGACCCTTTGAACACGTTTTGGGGGGTCGTTCAAAATTGTATATATACAGGGTGTCCCGTAAGTAAGTACAAAAACTTTGGGAATAGGTTATATGGGTCAAAATAAAAATAAAATCAAGAATAATGTTTTTTCTAAAAACGCTTTGTTACCGATATATCCGTCATTTTGTATTTTTTCAATACAAATTTATATCTCAAAAACTATTAAATATTACTTTATGAAACTTGGTATAGTGTTTAAGGTAGAAATTAAATAATTGCAAAAAAAAAATTTGTTAAAAAAAATTTTCCGTTTCAAAATGGTGGCCATTTTAATTTTTAAAACTAAAATTACTAAAAAAAAACAGCTGATTTTATGGAAAAGATACAAGAACACTTTTCTTTAGTATTTTGAATTTTCTATCAAACGACATCAAGTTCAGAAGGATCGGGCAACAAATAGCTGAGAAACAACAATTTTTAGTTGATTTTTAGCCGATTGTCGCAGACAATGAGGAGAAGTTGCCAGGGTGCGCCTGGCCTGTACAACTAAAAATCGTTATTTCTCAGCTATTTGTTGCCCGATCCTTCTGAACTTGGTGTCGTTTGATAGAAAATTCAAAATACTAAAGAAAAGTGTTCTTGTATCTTTTCCATAAAATCAGCTGTTTTTTAGTAATTTTAGTTTTAAAAATTAAAATGGCCGCCATTTTGAAACGGAAAAATATTTTTTAACAAATTTTGTTTGCAATTTTTTAATTTCTACCTTAAACACTATACCAAGTTTCATAAAGTAATATTTAATAGTTTTTGAGATATAAATTTTTATTGAAAAAATACAAAATGGCGGATATATCGGTAACAAAGCATTTTTAGAAAAAAACATTATTCTTGATTTTCTTTTTATTTTGACCCATATAACCTATTCCTAAAGTTTTTGTACTTACTTACGGGACACCCTGTATATATACATAAACACAAACATATATATATATATATATATATGTGTGTGTGTGTGTGTTTTCACTCTAGCGGTCGCATTTTTTGTCCGATTTACTTCAAATTTGGTAGGGACGTTCCTTTCTGTAATCAGTTGGACAAGTTCGTTGGGCAAAACAATCAGAAAACTCTAAACCCCTTTTTTGGGGATTAATCTGTCAAATTTCGAGTTTTTGGGCCCAAAAGGATCAGAAAGACCCGAGATGTAAAATCAATGAATGTTAAAAGATGGGAATTAAAAAGGCGAAAGTTTTAAGCCCTCTCTCGTCATCCTAGCATAAATATTTACTGAGTTATTTTAATTCCGAGTTATTTTATTTTTTTTCTCCTGTAAAATTTTCTTTAGAAAATGTGTATCGACTAAACACAGTACGTTGTCTTACGGGAGTTGTATACTATAAAAGCCTGTTATTCTTTTGTTAGAGTACTTTTATCATCCCCAGCAACCTCACGCCTACTTTTAAGCCTGTCTAGACCTTCTCCTAACCTTTTAATGCGCAAAATTGTATTCCCAGCTTTGCAAGTAAATGAAACCAGGAGTAGCAGAACAGCCAAAAAATCAATGTTTTCAGATTTCAATAAGAATTGGACAAATGTATGTTTTTACACTGATTTTGAGTTTTAAAAGTTGTTATATGGAAATTCACTTCCCTCACGTCAGCGTGCTGCGTGCGAACTCGTTTGTGTTTGGTACGTAGTTGCTTAGTACTTCCATTACGAGCACTTTTTTAACCAAATTTCGGTGAAATTACCCTCGATGAAACGAAAACCGAATTAAAAGTAATATTGTGGCAATACTGTACGAATTTTAACGAAGAATCACTCTACGTACTTGCAGGAAGCATATGCGAGATAGTGCAGGTACGCGAGTTGGGGATGGTGGCAGGGGGTGAGGTTGACAGACAAACAGACAGACGGACGGACCGCCACCACCCCCAAACATCGATCACGACCGGCCTTGTGTCCAAAACTACACTTCCACCTTCACAACTAGGCTTTCAATTTCACCTTCATTCCAAGTATTCATCCAACTACTATTATCGACTGGCGGATACCATAAGTAGTCCTCGGCGTTCGATAGTGATTGTGAACTGATGTAGATAATGTCAAAGAGTTCGGGGTGAGGGAGAGTAATTAATTAATTATTCCATATACAGGTGCGGGGGTAAATATTTTGGTTACTGTTGTATTCGTTTATATTCGAGTGCAACATTAAATTTTCATCAAGAGAAGTGAATCGTTATGTTCGATTTAGAAGCGAATAAACTGGTGCTGGGACAACATACGCGATTTGTAGCATTAAAATTTAACTTTGGTGTTAATTAACAATATTAATTTATAAAAGACACCGCTCTCACTCACATTTTAGAGGCTCCTAATAATTGAAACTATTACAGAATGACACAGTTTATTTAACAGCCTATTTTATCCTTTTAAATCATTTATTTGTACAGATAAAATATAACTTGTTAGTTGTTTCCTGTGTCTCTACTTTTTTATTTGATGGGTACTATTGATTCACTCACATACTTCCTGTGAAAGCAAAGGATGTGTGTTCTTTCTTTATTGAAATTCAGTTATATGTAATCCAGGATCTAGTTGACAGCAATTTCAAGATGGAGATGTATCTACAACTGAATCAAGTGTTGGATCCTGCAAGCAAGAAGCCATCAGTTAGAGAATTAATAATTAATTAGTTGCATATCTTATTCTCTTTGTTACATGCATGCATACTTAAATTACTTAAAAAAGCTTGTATCTTACACACATTATTATACTTTCGATATCATTATGGTACCGTTTACGAAACAATTATTGTTGAGTTAAACTGAGATAGTACGGATGTCCAACCACGGGTGGAATGGCGTTATGGCGAGGTGGACTGCTACCTCATGCAAATAAAAAAATACATCTCTAATTTCAGTAATTAAAAAATAATTCTGTTCGAGTGGATCGTTTTTCGGATTTCCCGCGTTCAAACTGACGGGAATCTGATTGAAGAAAATATTTTTGTCGTAATTTTTTTATATGATTTATTAGTTGTGTGTATGTTTATTGGTTGGTGCGTCTTGGTGCTCCTTGAACTAAAAACGTAGTTTTTCACTTTAATATCTATCTTCCTGTAAATCTTTTGTCGAGATGCCTTTAGACCAAGTGAACACAGGAATGACTCGATTGTGATTAAAGTTCGTATGTGGGTAGAATTATACAACATATTCAGAGGTTTTTATTTTTATTTTTAGCCTTTGAGGGAGGGCATTTTTCATCTTACCTAACATAAAAATCTGAAAAATCTAAACTTCTCAAATTAAGCTCTAACATAGTTTTTATCAATATTTGGTGTCATCACTCAGAAGACTGCAACAAATGCCTAGAGAGTCTCTGATAAAATTAACTCATTCATATATCTGCACAATTCGGTGTCAGAAGTTATAAGGCTTACAAGTTTTGAAAATGACGTTTTGGGATTGTATACAAGACTTGTATCCCTCATTGAAATATATTTACCATCAAAAAGATAAATAAAACCTAAATTAACAATTTTTATTTACTGACACAGTACGTTATCCAGTGCTATTATTCTTTGAAATACCCCCGTAGCAGCAAACCTGCGTACTCAGCGAATTTCCAATGCATATATATGTATCTTAATACCATATAAAGCCACATACCAAGTTTCATCAATATACATTCATAAATAAACGATTTATGACATTTTAATTATTCTCCATAAGAATAACATGGCGGCTGAGTATGCAGGTTTGCTGAAGGAAGGAAAACAAAAAATGGGGTTTTATAGAAATATCAATATAACTCATTTAGGTAAAGCCATATACCAAATTTCATTAATTTATTTTTATAATTAAGGGAGATAACACGTTACTTATTCTCCATAAGAATAACATGGGGCTGAGTACGCAGGTTTGCTGCTACGGGAGCCTTTGGCAAAAAATTGTTTTTTTGAGCAAATATCAATGGTCCACAACCAGATGAAGCCGTATACCAAGTTTTGTCAGTATACGTTCATAAATAAGCGAGATATAAAATTTTTCTTTTCCTCCTTAAGAATAACATTTGACAACGTACTGTGTTTAGCACTTTCAATATCTTGGTAACCAATTGACGTAGAGAAATGATCAAAATACCAAATTGTGTGTTTTTTTAAGCTGAATCCAATGGTAAAAACTAAAATTTGACTATTTCCAAAATTATAAGTAAAAAATTCAAAAAAACCATTTTTGGGGTACAAAACCCCCCCAAAATACCCCTTCGGATAAAGCGATCTGGCTGTTTTTCGAACTTAAAGTCATAAATGTTACTTTACACGTTTATACCAAATTTCATCAAAATCGGATAATTTTTACGTGAGTTATCGTGCTCACGGACACATATATATATAGTCTATATATATATATATATATATATATATATATATATATATATATATATATATATATATATATATATATACAGTTTCGAACGAATGGTGTTTTTGGGGTCTGGGGACCTCAAAACGAAAAGTTATCATGGTCCCGGGCCTAGGTCTTACCATGCCGACTACGGTAATAGCTTCTTCCCTATAGGGGAAATTCGCTAAAAAAAACAAAAAACTTGTATATATTTTTCCCATCTTTCTTTTAAACTAATTAAAAAATTGAAAATATGTTATCACCTACACTTTTAGGGGAAGGGGAAATTCCCCCTTATACATCTACTGTAATTAGCCATTGTCTCTTTAACCTCAGCGAATGGATGTAAATGTAACTTTGTAAAATAATAGTAGCATTCAGGTTGTTGTACAAAATCTAATTTACATTTCTTTCATATACCTATCATACAGGAGACCGAGCGGGAGAATTGACTTCCAGTAATAGAAAGTAGGTAGCGTACCTCAGCGGATTCAAGGGATCGTGTAGAGTAGTGGAGATTTCAAATTGGAATATAGTATTATTTTCCTCGTATTATCTATTTATTATATTACCCACGAAATTCTTCGAGATTGACCTGCAGACGTCGACAAACAATATGGAACATGTCGGTTATGTTAACAATGACGTTACAGGCAGGTGTTGGAAGGGCGTTCATTCGATAACCGATGTAATGAAGAGTGACGCAACCACAACGGCCGCACCGAGGCTTCAAGCCAGCCACAAAGGCTAACAACGGCCACATACTGGCTGGCCTCAGGCCACTCGCCTGTTGAAGCTCGACCTCTATATAGGTTCAGTGTCAATGTCAAAGTTGTTTATAATGAATTTCAGTCGGTTATGTATTCCATTTTCATCTTAACAAAAGCTGTTAACGAATAGTTCAACGATGTAGCAATACATTCTCAAACAAATTACATACAATTTAAGAACGGTGCTATTTTTCAATTTGATGGTTAAATACCTTAAAAATCTGCGCTTAAAGATTCGCCTAAAATGCGAGATGTAAATGCAAATGTTTAGCATTAATTTTTAAATCACAACAATTAAAAGTGTTGAGAATGCTATGTTATTGAAGATAAATTAGATAGTTATTATGATATATACATATTTCTTTGTTAAACAATAACGGTGTCTTTATATAAAATTATGATTATTTTATTGTTTTATGTTAGCATCAAGAATGTAGTGCCAAGTGTAAGATGATCTAGATTCAAGTACAATGTATTGAAAGCTGGGTTTTCCTAGCCGCGGAACTTTTCGGCAGCGGAGCGCGGGACGCGGAGAGCGGAGTACGCTGGCCTCTCATCATGCAATCAAATGGCGCTGTTTTCCTGGACCGCGGAATCGTTCCGCGGCGCACCTTGGTTTGATTACATGATGAGGAGAGGCCAGCGTTCTCCGCTCTCCGCGTTCCGCTCTCCGCTGCCGAAAAGTTCCGCACCTAGGAAAACCCAGCTTTAGATGTTCTCAAAGAAAAAATACTCGCAATTAAAGCCTACGGCCCAGCCGTTTATTTACAGCCGCATCTTAGTAAAGCGGACAAATTCCTTTGCCACCACCATCGCGGGGTTTTTTGTTGTTGATTTTTCTGCTTTCAATGGTTGGTGAGTTCCCGAATTAAAATGAATGCGGTTTGGGTATATGTATCTTAAGATATATACTTTTTTCCTTGTCCATGCCAGAGGGTCATTTTGCATCTAACATTGTTATATCTTAGTTTATACAGTTTTTCAATCCAAGTATGAAAACAATATACTAACGTATTTTGGAAGCGTGCCACTCTCATATTACCTGGGAAAAAATAGATTAAACATGTTTAAGAAATACTAAAACATTGTTTGTTTCTGCTTAAGGGTTATGTTGTATCGTGTTGATAAGGTAGTGTTGAGAGCAGCACGCTTCCAAAATACGTTAAGATATTGTTTTCATATTTGGATTGAAAAACTGTATAAACTAAGATATAACGTTGGAAGCAAACTGCCACTGGCATAGATAAGCATAAAAGATATAACTTAAGGTAAATTTACCCAAACCGCATTCTTTTCAACTCGGGAACTCACAAACCATTCATCTAATATAGATGAATGTATTTACAATTTAAGTAACTGGTTTAGGGAAAATGGTTTAAAATTGAATGAGGATAAAACTAAAATAATTAAATTTAAAAGTTGTGAACCAAAACAAAATAAAATCCAAACCGAAAAATTCTTGTAAATTCCTAGACATCACCATAGATTATAAATTAGACTTTTCAATTCACACTGAGACATTAAGTAAACAGTTAAATTCATCATGCTTCGCTCTAAATTCTTGTCAAGCACTGTCAATCAAAGTGTTTTATGAATGGTTTATCATGCAACCTTTCAATCTAGGTTAACTTATGGTCTAGTAATATGGGAAGCACTTCATAAGAAAATTGTAATAGATTATTTCGAATTCAAAAAAGGGCCATAAGAATAATGCATCATGTAGCAGTAGATGAACCCTGCCAACAATTATTTCGAGATCTACAATTAATTACCTTACCGAGTCTGTATATATACAAATTGTGTAAGTATTTCATTAAGTATAAAGATCATTTTAGCAATAATTTTCCGCATATTTATAATACAAGACATAACTTCTTAATATGTCCCACTCACTCAACCTCAAAATTGGAAAAATCACCAAACTACATGACTCGGAAAGTTATGACAAGTTTATGTCAATAGAGAGTTTGTTTTCAATAGTTTTTTTTACGGGATGTAATAAAAGACGTCTTACAACACTTAAGAATATATTTACACTTATACTGATTCACATACAGACGGTAAACATATATAAAAGATGGTACAAGGCTATCTATTTCGACCAGTCACACCGGTCATCATCAGGCCAATCAGTTCTCTCATTGGCCTGATGATGACCGGTGTGACTGGTCGAAATCGATAGCCTTGTACCAACTTTTATATATGTTTACCGTCTGCATGTGAATCAGTATAAGTGTAAATATATGCTTAAGTGTTGTAAGACGTCTTTTATTACATCCCGTAAGTAATAACAACACGTAATATGTTAGTCAAAAATTTTTTTTAAGAAAGGTGAAGGAATATTTGTGTAATAATGAATTTCATAGTCTACATGATTTTTTAACAGTAATATTAAGTTTATCTATGTTGAGGAACAGTACTGTACACGATGTAAATCAAGTTAGGCTTAGTTATGATTTATTTTTACAATTCTCTATGAACAACATTGTATATTTTTAATAGAAAAATAAAATTCTGATTCTGATTGAAAGCAGAAAAATAAAAAATAAAAACTCCGTCGTGGTGGCAAAGGAATTTGTCTCTTTACTAAAAATGCGGCAAATAGGATCAACGGCCGGGCCGCAGGCTTTCATCACGAGTATTTCTTCTTCGAGAACATATAAAAAACATTGTACTTGAATCTAGATCATCTTACACTTGGTACTACATTCTTGACGATAAAATAAAACAATAAAATAACCATAATTTTGTATAAAGACACCGTTATCGTTTAACAAAGAAATATATATAAAATATACTAACTATACCATTTTATCTTCAACAACATTGCTTACTCAACACATTAAATTATTGAAAGTAAGTAAAGGATTGATAGGGGGTGAAGGGATTAGTTCTAGTCCGATGAAAAGTGACCGTGTGCGCAAACCGACTCACTCACCGGGGGCCATATTACTGACCCTCGTCAAAAACCTGACCGTGTGCGCAAACCGACTCACTCACCGGGGGCCATATTACTGACCCTCGTCAAAAACCTGACCGTGTGCGCAAACCGACTCACTCACCGGGGGCCATATTACTGACCCTCGTCAAAAACCTGACCGTGTGCGCAAACCGACTCACTCACCGGGGGCCAAATTACTGACCCTCGTCAAAAACCTGACCGTGTGCGCAAACCGACTCACTCACCGGGAGCCATATTACTGACCCTCGTCAAAAACCTGACCGCTGTGCGCAAATCGACTCACTCACCGGGGGCCATATTACTGACCCTCGTCAAAAACCTGACCGTGTGCGCAAACCGACTCACTCACCGGGGGCCATATTACTGACCCTCGTCAAAAACCTGACCGTGTGCGCAAACCGACTCACTCACCGGGGGCCATATTACTGACCCTCGTCAAAAACCTGACCGTGTGCGCAAACCGACTCACTCACCGGGGGCCATATTACTGACCCTCGTCAAAAACCTGACCGTGTGCGCAAACCGACTCACTCACCGGGGGCCATATTACTGATCCTCGTCAAAAACCTGACCGCTGTGCGCAAAACGCACCGTTTGTCCCCGATTCGTGACCATATAATCTGCGGTTGGGCCATTAGTGCCCGTGTGCGCAAAGCGACTAGGACCACGAGGCATCCCAAGTGACCGCTATGCGTAAACCGAGTATGTCCAAATTAGCTGCTACGCTGAGTGGCGTTTAAACGACAAAACATTTCCGATCACAGAACGGACATCACGTCCTCCATTTATTTTGTTCTCCTCCGATAGCTAGGTCATGCCCTCCTGGCAGAGGCACCTTCAAAGAGTATTTGAGACCTTTACTCAAATTAAGTAATTTCTACTCTTAAAGTAATTTCCGCCTTTTCTAAAATTCTCAAACAAAACCATAACCACCGGAGTGCACTAACAAATTTCTTTTTTCGCTGAAAACTTTTATAAAATCTCTCCATCCAAAAGCATGTTCAGTGTTATGAAAGTACCAGTTGGAATTACATGATTTCTAAAAGGCAAACCTTTAATTAGCGAGCTTGCAAACATTTTTGCATCAATCAAAACCTAACTTTTACCTAACTTTTGGGGCATGTCTAACTTTTACCTAATATATGATACAGTTGAGCTTTCGATGAAAATTCAAACCAAAATTCGATCGCGTAGTGTTTAAAAATACCTAATGTGTTAAATATGTTAACATATCCACAATTTGTAGTACAACTGACTTTTACGTTAAACCGGCTTTTTAGAATTTTAGTGTAAACAATCTTTATTAGAAGAGTTTAAGTTATACTGTATTATCAAGATCGTTATGCAAAGCACATTAAATGCATGTTTTAATGACAGGTGTTGATTTAAATTAATAATTGAGTGATTGAACCGAATATTGGATTACGGAAATAACTGCCTTAATCCTAGCACCAATGGTGACCCAAAATTTAAAGTAATGGTAAAAATGTCTAAAATCGTAACATTTAAAACAGTTTAGTAAGGGTAGTTTATCCTGAAGTGTAACATAGAACATGTTACATGCAACATGCTCTATTGTCAAGAACAGATTTCATATCACGCCTGCATTAATGGTAGAAACTAATACATAACTTCCTCGTTAATCTATTTTAAATCGTTAATTTTAGATCGTTAATTTATTTTCACTGTTAAGCTTTGATCATTGTTATTTTCAAGTACTAAAACCCAAATGACCTTGGTCTTCAACGACACGCAGTAATTTATAACTTTTGTTCAACTTATACTTGTTTGTTAAAGACATGCTTGACATGTTTTTCTGTATATTTAAGATAAATATAATTACTTTAATATTTTGTTAATAAATTATTATTGTTATTTCATGGACAAAATATATGATCAGTGCAATAAGTATAAAGGAAATAATAATTGATAATTATAATATACATAAAACACATTCAAAACTCGTAACCGATTAGTTATTTTCCCCATGAATAGTTTTTTTTCAAATTAGGCTAGAGCTGCTCAATTTACCACTAGTACTAGTTTTTGTTTTTTGGAATAGTTTTTGAATGGTAGCAAACCAAAATTAAAAATAAAATTATTTGGCATACGAAAGGAAACACTATGGTCAATAAATGTTTTACTGGATAATATTGTAAATTACTCGTTGTATTAACTGTGATATGTGGCCTTATTCAAATGTTATTAATTATAGCTAAATTTGACCGTACTGATGATTCGTTACTAGACATTTTTTGGAATTTCTTATAATTGGTTTAATTTGTTTTGAAATTTCTTATAATTGGTAACGTTTGTTTTGGAATTTCTTATAATTGGTATCGTTTGTTTTGAAATTTCTTATAATTGGTATAGTTTGTTTTGGAATTTCTTATAATTGGTATCGTTTGTTTTGAAATTTCTTATAATTGGTATCGTTTGTTTTGAAATGACTTATAATTGGTATCGTTTGTTTTGGAATTTCTTATAATTGGTATAGTTTGTTTTAAAATTTCTTATAATTGGCATCGTTTGTTTTGGAATTTCTTGTAATTGGTATCGTTTGTTTTGGAATTTCTTATAATAATTGGTATCGTTTGTTTTGGAATTTCTTATAATTGGTATCGTTTGTTTAATTAATGTTGAAATATCTAAAATTTAAATTACTTTAAATTCATGTGAAGTGAAATGTTATTTTTATATTTTATACAGAGTGCCTCAAAAAAAGTTCTTCCCAATTAAATCGACCCCAAGGAATGGTGTAAATATTTATATATATATATATATATATATATATATAATATATAAATATGGTATTCCACAAATCAGTCATTAGTGTCACTCTCAAACTTTTGAAATATAAACAAATGCCATGTTGTACATAATTGTAGTAGATATACATTTTGACGAAAAAATCACTCACGTATTCTTATTCACTTGAAAATGGCAGCAATTTTTGTGAAACCAATTGTTAGCAACACGTTTGAGCCTTTGTGGTTGGGTCTGCTTTGCCGTTCTGAGTTGAATGTAGTAGGGATTGACGGTGCTACCAACCACTTCTCACTTTTACTGGAATATCAGTGATCGTTTTTTATGAAACAATGTCAATAGTTATTTTTATATATAACTTTTAAGTAATAAATACTTTTTATAATAGAAGACTATCAGAAATCCGGACTACTGTGGCGGACGGCAGGTCCAGATTTTGAAAATTCCGGATTTCCCGGAGGTGGGTATGAATCATCAATTCCGCCTTTATAGTGAACAATTATGATAATATGCGTTTACGTTTATATGGTAATACAAGGGTGAGCTTCCAGAAGAAAGTGATGAGTCATTGGCAGGAGAAGTATCGTAACGGAGTACCGCACCGGAAACGTAATCAATAACAAACACAAGCAAGGAAGGACTCGGACCATCCGAGGTCGGGTTAGAGCGCCTGAGGATGCAAACTAAATGACATTTGTGTAATGCGGGACAATCAAGTGAAAAATTAAGGCGCTGAACCGTGAAGTTTTTCTTTTTTATTTGCAACAAGAAATTAAAAAAAAATCAAGGTCATCGGTCCGGATAACCGTGAGTCCGGAGAAGTGTGATCCGGGTTTCTGAGAGTCTACTGTAAATATTAAACGAGCAAATTATTAGTGAATTTCCTATGGAAACGTGAACTATCAGCATGACTCGCACGGTAAAACTTAAGCCCGGGACCACCATAGAAATTCCTAACGTGACCCCCTGGACACGTTTTGGGGGGTTGTTCAAAATTATATATATATGTGTTTGCACTCTAGCGGTCGCATTTTTTGTCCAATTTACTTAAAATTTGGTGGGGACATTCCTTTCTGTAACCAGATAGACAAGTTCGTTGGACAAAACAATCGGAAAACTCTAACTCTATTTTTTGGGATTTTAAATTTTGAATTTTGAGTTTTTGGGCCCAAAAAGGGTCAGAAAACGCCCTAATGTAAAAGTAAGGCATAATAAGTTATAGGAATTAAAAAGGCGGATATTTTAAGCCCTCTCTCACCATTCCAGCACCAACATTTACTGAGTTATTAATGAAAATAAAGAATGATTCAACACAGTACGTTGTCTTATGGAGATTTTACATTGGAAAAGGCTTTTTTTCATATCTTGATGTAGATATATCACTCCTAATACACCCATACCAACTTTTGGTACCTCCTCCTAAGCTTATAATGCACAACATTTCCATGCCAATACTGGATTTAAATAGAACCAGGTGTATCAAAACAGCCAAAAAATCTAATATTTTCCATTTTGCTAAAAATCACACAAATCTTTGTTTAAACCCGTTATTTGATTGTTAAAAGTTTTAAATCAAACTTTCCTAACGTCAGCGTGCTGCGTGCGATCTCGTTATACTGAGCAATATGCTGTAAAGGTGGCTTCGACGGTGAAAAACTCAAGACAGGTAACTAAGATTTCAACTCTCGGGCATAATTGTCAGAGATGAAGAACAGAGTTTTAATTGGCTCAAATCAAATATTGCTGACAAAGCTTGCGTTTTAGGGACGCTTCGCTTTTCTCGATATTGGTGATCTATATAATTACGGTTTGTTTGCTAAAGAAGGGGTTCTTTCTCTGCCGCCTTGCTTTCTATAATAATGTCTAAGACAGAAATAAACTCGTTAAACACTGCATTGTTTCTCAACAAGTGCTGAAGTTGTAATTAAATCTTAAGTTAGATATCAGACAAAAGTATATTTATTGAGATTTATTCATTGGGTGTTATTGAAATCTATTTTCGTCGCTTAAGAAGTGACAACAGGTATCTCTTAAAACCCAACTTTCAGAAACACTGCCATCGTAATCAAAGATATACGAGGAATCACTTTAAAACGATACTATATGAAATATAATTTTTCCTGAGATACGAGCTATCAACAGAAAGATGCGTTATTTTTTTAAATCTGGTGATAACCATATTTTACAATGAAAACAAACGGAGACAAGTGTTGTCACTTCGTAAGCGACGTTATGTAAATTATTTTTTCAAAAACTTGACTACATAATGTTCGATTACACCTGATAACAATATATATATAAGTTATATCCCCGTACGGAGTGAGTATAAACAAATATTGTTACAATGCGTTTTCTATTTGCTTGTAAGTTGTGCTTTCAAAAATAAGTCGAAATAAGAGTCGCATGTAATAGCATGCAAACAAACGTATAAATATCGTGAAGTATGTTACAATTTGCCTAAACTTATCTTAATTCAACTTTTTTTTAAATCATCAAACCATTGAACAAGTTTGTTACCATTACAGTACTTGTCTCAGTCGTGTCTTTGTGGTTGGGTCTGATTTCCCGTACTGAGTTGAGTGTAGTAGGGATTATTGTAGGTATGAACAATGAACATGCTACCAGCCACTTCTGACTTCTACTGGGATATCAGTGATAGTTTTTTAATAAATCAATGGCAATAGTTATTTTTAGGAAAAAAGTTAACTTTTGTTAGTAAATAGAGTCCCAGGTTATTCACCTCTTAGTAAGGCAATTCTGAGAAGCTATACACCTCGAAATTTAAACCTCCATATGTGCAGTGTGATACTGGGCCACAATTGGACCACTAGACCCACCCCCTCCCAATTGAGTTATGGATCAAAGTCATTTTTAATGCAACAGGTTCAAATCCTACAAAGATAATTAATAGATTTCTGTAAATTTCGCTGGAAAAAAGTGGGTTTTTATAAAATTGAATTTTTATCAAACAAATTTTCAAGAGATTTACAATTAATTAATATTATTATAAATGTCACAAAATTACACTATTTTAATCATCAAACAATTTATTCGCACTTTGAATTCTTACAATAAAACATCATACTAAATTTAATTTACAAAAGTCTACAAACAGGATTTGATTTCATAATGTACTTGGAGCTAATTATTGGAAATTAATTTAAATTTTAAACTGTGAAATAAAATTATAAAAAATTCCAATAATAATAAATTGTAATTGACTAAAAAATATTTGATTTTACAGGAGAAAAAGTCAAAATTAAATGATTTTTTCCATTCTCGTATTTGGGCATATACACCTTTTGTATGTCAATATCGAGACTTATGGCCAACTAAATATTTTTAATCTGAGTCAACGACAACATCCTAAGTATCTTTGGGTTTATTAAATGTTTAAATTTTTAATAATTAATAAATCTTTTATTTTTGAAAAGATGACACGAAAATGTTACTAAGCGTAAACTTTTTTTATTTTTGGGTTGGAAACAAACTTCCAGTTGCAGAGTTGTAGATTATTAGTTGACCTAAAATTTGTATTTATAACATTGTTTGGTAATGTTTTTAGCGAATTTCCCCTATAGGGATGAAGCTATTACCGTAGTCGGCATGGTAAGACCTAGGCCTGGGACCATGATAACTTTTCGTTTTGAGGTCCCCAGACCCCAAAAACACCATTCGTTCAAAACTGTATTATATAATGTAATTGTTTTGTTTCGCTCGTTTATTTATGAATGTATATATATGTGTCCGTGGGTGCGATAACTCTCGTAAAAAAGGTCCGATTTTGATGAAATTCGGTACAAACGTGTAAAGCAGCATTTATGACTTTAAGGTCGAAAACTAGATGGATCGAGCTATCCGAAGGGGTATTTTGGGGGGGTGTTGTACCCCAAAGATGTTTTTTTGAGTTTTTTACATACAATTTTTGAAAAAGTAAAATTTCATGTTTTCCCATTGGAATCGTCTTAAAAAGACGCACAATTTGATGTTTTAATCATTGCTCTACGACAATTGGTTACTGAGATATTGAAAGTGCTAAACACAGTACGTTGTCCAATGTTATTCTTATGGAGGATAAGAAAAATTGTATATCTCGCTTATTTATCAACTTATAGTGACGAAACTTGGTACATTGCTTCATTTCATTGTGGTCTATTGATATTTGCACAAAAACCCATTTTTTGGCCGACAGTTCCCGTAGCAGCAAACCTGCATACTCAGCCCCATGTTATTCTTAAGGAGAATAATTAACGTGTTATCTCCTTTAATTATGAACATAAATTAATAGAACTTGGTGTGTGGCTTTACCTAGTTGAGTTATATTGATATTTGTATAAAAGCCCATTTTTAGTGTTCCTTATTTCAGCATCCCTGCATACTCAGCCGCCATGTTGATCTTATGGAGAATAATCAAAATGTCATAAATCGTTTATTTATGAATGTATATTGATGAAACGTGGTATGTGGCTTTATGTGGTATTAACATAAATTAATATGCATTGGAAATTCGCTGAGTATAAAGGTTTGCTGCTACGGGGGTATTATTTTCTTCATTAAAAGTGTACAAAGAAGCAAAATCATTGTGCGCGCGCCGTCGTCGTTACGCGCCTGCTGTACTGCCCAGAGCTTCGGTATAAAACGAACTTTTTTGAATATAAATAATGCACCTTGTTTAAAGACTATTCTAATTATTTTTACTTAAATCCAAGGTTTTTTTATTTGTGTGGTCCATCCATAAAATGTAGTACAATGTAAAAATAAACTTAATAATTTGTACGAACCGTCATCCTTCATGTTTGCAAGCTCCCCACTTCCCCCAGTATAGAGCCTTACTACGACCCCTGCGACCCCTACGACCCCTACGACCCCTGCGACCCCTGCGACCCCTGCGACCCCTACGATCCCTGCGACCCCTGCAACCCCTACGACCCCTACGACCCCTAGGACCCCTACGACCCCTACGACCCCTGCGACCCCTGCGACCCCTGCGACCCCTGCGACCCCTGCGACCCCTACGACCCCTACGACCCCTACGACCCCTACGACCCCTGCGACCCCTGCGACCCCTCTGGTAAGTTGTGCCTTGATACAAAGAGATTCATCTAAGTCAGATAAGCTCTGAAATTGAAAGAACCACAAAAGCTGTAAACTACTCCCAGGGTGATGACACCATTTAACAACGTATTATATCTCAATAACATTACATGGATTTTGCTCATTAGTGAATGTCCTATAGAAAAGTGAACTATTAGCATGACCCGCACGGTGAAACTAATGCTCGGGACCACCATAGAAGTTCTTAACGTGACCCCTGAACACGTTTTGGGGGGTCGTTCAAAATTATATATATATTTATATGTGTGTATGCACTCTGGCGGTCGCATTTTTTGTCCGATTTACTTCAAATTTGGTAGGGATGTTCCTTTCTGCAATCAGTTGGACAAGGTCGTTGGGCAAAACAATAGGAAAACTCTAACCCCCTTTTTTGGGGATTATTCTTTCAAATTTCGGAATTTTTGGGCCCAAAAAGAGCCAGTAAAGCCCCGCACGTAATATTAATGCTCATAATAAGATGTAAATTAGTGAAGCGAAAGTTGTGAGCCCTCTCTCGTCATTCTGGCATAAATATTTGACGAATTATTAAAGAAAATGTATATCGGCTAAACACAGTACGTCGTCTTATGGGGTTTTTACATTAGAAAAGCATATTATTCATTTGTTGGTGTATTTGTTTCATCCCCAGCAACCTGGCGCCTACTTTTAAGCCTGACTAGACCTTCTCCTAACCTTATAATGCGCAAAATTGTATTCCTAACATTGCAGGTAAATTAAACCAGGAGAATCAGAAAAACCAAAAAATCAATGTTTTCAGATTTCAATAAAATTGGAATAAATGTATGTTTATGCAGTGGGTTTGAGTTTTAAAAGTATTGAATGTGGAAATTCACTTCCCTCACGTAAGCGTGCTGCGTGCGAACTCGTTTTGAGAAGGTGGACCAACTTGTCAAAGAAGGGGCTGCAAGACGTGTGAGACCCTTTTATGGAGATGAGATGTTGTCTCTCAGCTATGTGGTCAGTTCAATGAAACTGGCTTGCACATCATTTTTGAATGTGAGGAACTTGAAACAAAGAGGAGAAGGCTCTTTGGAACGTCGGAATTAAATTCATAGAAATTCATAGAAATTCCCTAAAATTATCAAACTACTTCTTGATCTCATTAGAGACTCCAGTTTAGGTAGACAATGCTATTGAAGCAGCACAATCAGCCAAATAGCTAACGTTGCAGTCTCAGTCACCCGACTATGAGATGGACAGTAGCTCTCTCCCCCCCCTAAAATTATCAAACTACTTCTTGATCTCATTAGAGACTCCAGTTTAGGTAGACAAGACTAGTGAAGCAGCACAATCAGCCAAATAGCTAACGTTGCAGTCTCAGTCACCCGACTATGAGATGGACAGTAGCTCTCTCCTCCCCTAAAATTATCAAACTACTTCTCGATCTCATTAGAGACTCCAGTTTAGGTAGACAAGACTAGTGAAGCAGCACAATCAGCCAAATAGCTAACGTTGCAGTCTCAGTCACCCGACTATGAGATGGACAGTAGCTCTCTCCCCCCCTTAAAATTATCAAACTACTTCTCGATCTCATTAGAGACTCCAGTTTAGGTAGACAAGACTAGTGAAGCAGCACAATAAGCCAAATAGCGAACGTTGCAGTCTCAGTCACCCGACTGTGAGATGGACAGTAGCTCTCTCCCCCCCTAAAATTATCAAACTACTTCTCGATCTCATTAGAGACTCCAGTTTAGGTAGACAAGACTAGTGAAGCAGCACAATCAGCCAAATAGCTAACGTTGCAGTCTCAGTCACCCGACTATGAGATGGACAGTAGCTCTCTCCCCCCCTTAAAATTATCAAACTACTTCTCGATCTCATTAGAGACTCCAGTTTAGGTAGACAAGACTAGTGAAGCAGCACAATAAGCCAAATAGCGAACGTTGCAGTCTCAGTCACCCGACTGTGAGATGGACAGTAGCTCTCCCCCCCCCAAAAATTATCAAACTACTTCTTGATCTCATTAGAGACTCCAGTTTAGGTAGACAAGACTAGTGAAGCAGCACAATAAGCCAAATAGCTAACGTTGCAGTCTCAGTCACCCGACTGTGAGATGGACAGTAGCTCTCTCCCCCCCTAAAATTATCAAACTACTTCTTGATCTCATTAGAGACTCCAGTTTAGGTAGACAATGCTAGTGAAGCAGCACAATCAGCCAAATAGCTAACGTTGCAGTCTCAGTCACCCGACTATGAGATGGACAGTAGCTCTCTCCCCCCCTAAAATTATCAAACTACTTCTCGATCTCATTAGAGACTCCAGTTTAGGTAGACAAGACTAGTGAAGCAGCACAATCAGCCAAATAGCTAACGTTGCAGTCTCAGTCACCCGACTATGAGATGGACAGTAGCTCTCTCCCCCCCTAAAATTATCAAACTACTTCTTGATCTCATTAGAGACTCCAGTTTAGGTAGACAAGACTAGTGAAGCAGCACAATCAGCCAAATAGCTAACGTTGCAGTCTCAGTCACCCGACTATGAGATGGACAGTAGCTCTCTCCCCCCCTAAAATTATCAAACTACTTCTCGATCTCATTAGAGACTCCAGTTTAGGTAGACAAGACTAGTGAAGCAGCACAATCAGCCAAATAGCTAACGTTGCAGTTTCAGTCACCCGACTATGAGATGGACAGTAGCTCTCTCCCCCCCTTAAAATTATCAAACTACTTCTCGATCTCATTAGAGACTCCAGTTTAGGTAGACAAGACTAGTGAAGCAGCACAATAAGCCAAATAGCGAACGTTGCAGTCTCAGTCACCCGACTGTGAGATGTACAGTAGCTCTCCCCCCCCCTAAAATTATCAAACTACTTCTTGATCTCATTAGAGACTCCAGTTTAGGTAGACAAGACTAGTGAAGCAGCTCAATAAGCCAAATAGCTAACGTTGCAGTCTCAGTCACCCGACTATGAGATGGACAGTAGCTCTCTCCCCCCCTAAAATTATCAAACTACTTCTTGATCTCATTAGAGACTCCAGTTTAGGTAGACAAGACTAGTGAAGCAGCACAATCAGCCAAATAGCTAACGTTGCAGTCTCAGTCACCCGATTATGAGATGGACAGTAGCTCTCTCCCCCCCCCCTAAAATTATCAAACTACTTCTTGATCTCATTAGAGACTCCAGTTTAGGTAGACAAGACTAGTGAAGCAGCACAATCAGCCAAATAGCTAACGTTGCAGTCTCAGTCACCCGACTATGAGATGGACAGTAGCTCTCTCCCCCCCCCCCCCCTAAAAAACTAATATAATTTAATCCAACCTAGATTGAGTTGAGTTACGAACGTTAGGTACAAATTATCTGAAATAATTTAAACATAATAATTTCATTAACACAGCTTAATCTAACCTAACCACACTGGCGTATAATAGAAATACATGTAATGATTATTCCTACGATGAACTGTGATTGTTGCCACTATTTTAAGTTTATGCTTCCTGCTTATTCAGCTAAAATATAAACTATTCTTTAACTTATAACGTGTAACCGGTTATACAAATCCAATAAACTCCGTGGAAAATTAAAGTGAAGCGTTGGCCACACCATTAATGCTGTTTGGTTTTTATCAAACATTTTTCATCCTATGAAATTATCGTACCAGTGCGGAAAATCGAACTAATCCCATTTTATAAATTGACCTTTCTTATAAATCTAATACTCGATATTTGTTTTATGACAGTCGTCATAACGGGAACAGGATCCCCATGGAAATGCAATAACTGTAACATTCCTGTCAGAAGAATATATTTCAATTTCTGCTTCTGTCCCAGTTTTATCTTCCCTACATAAAGCCTCCAAGCCATTAAGATTGTCTCATACTGAAACGAGTTCGCACGCAGCACGCTGACGTGAGGGAAGTAAATTTCCACATAACAAACTTTAAAAACTCAAAATCAGTGTAAAAACATACATTTATTCAATTTTTTTATTAAAATCTGAAAACTTTGATTTTTTGGCTGTTTTGATGCTCCTGGTTTCATTTACCTGCAATGCTGGGAATACAATTTTGCACATCATAAGGTTAGGAGAAGGTCCAGTCAGGCTTAAAAGTACGCGCGAGGTTGCTGGGGATGAAAAAATACACCAACAAATGAATAACATGCTTTTCTAATTTAAAAACCCCATAAGACAACGTACTGTGTTCATCCGATATACATTTTCTTTAATAACTCGGTAAATATTTATGATAGAATGACAAAAGAGGGCTTAAAACTTTTACTTCACTAATTTCCATCTTAATACATGCATTAATTGGACGTCCGGGGCTTTTCTGACCCTTTTTGGACCTAAAAACTCGAAATTTGAAAGAATAATCCCCAAAAAAGGGGTTTAGATTTTTCAAATTGTTTTGCCCAACGAATTTGTCCAATTGATTATTGTACGTATTGATTTGGTACGTCCCTACCAAATTTGAAGTAAATCGGGCAAAAAATGCGACCGCTAGAGTGCATAAACATATATATAATTTTGAACGATCCCCCAAAACGTGTTCAGGGGGTCACGTTAGGAACTTCTATGGTGGTCCCGGGCTTAAGTTTCGCCGTGCGGGTCATGCTAATAGTTCACTTTCCATAGGAAATTCACTAATAATATCAAAATCCGAGAAGAGGTGGCGTCCTCGCCTGACGAGCCTAGTACTAAATCCGCCATTCCGTAGTAAACTCCATGGACACGCAAACCACAATAAATAGTCTGTTATTAACCATTAGCCATTGGACTGCCGCTGCCGTGCGAGCGTGCCGATGTTATCTGTTGTGGACAAATCACTTATTCCTATACCCTGTGTTTATCTTTAAGCGGTTTAAAATTGTCACTTTTAATGCGTTAACATAGTTTTTATATGTGTAAAAGGAATATTTCTTGAATCCAATTACTTTTCGATTCTTCAATGGAAAATACCTTAAAACGGAAAGTTAGACTGGGAAATAATCCCTTTTAGTTCTCTTGATAGCATAAAGCGAAAAGAGCTTCGATTAAATAAAATAAAATTACTCGACATCAACACACATGATAAAACCTCTTTGAACTCCGGTTGAGGAAAGTTTATTAATCTATCTATTACATTTGTTTTTTATTAAAATAAAATTATTGTTGAACTTATTCCTCTCGTCCAGTGATCTCCTCTAGCAGCGATGGACGCGTTACAATGTCCATAGAGAAGTGCCACTGAGGTTTTGGAATGGATCGCGCGTCGGTCCGTTGGCTAAGATCAAAGTTTAAAGTAAGGTTATGTTATATTAGGTTATATTATATTAGGTTATATTAGGGCTTTGGTTGGGTTAGATTATGTAATGTTATTTACATATTTTTTAAATATATTTATAAGTATCTTTATTATTGAAACAGTTTGTATGAAGATTTTCCTCCACTGATCAAATAAAATAAAGTTGCACTAGGGTCCGGCATTTAATCCAGTTTTCAGGTGTAAAAAATAACATAAAACAGGAAATTGGAACCAAACATTTCCTTAGTGAGTGTCCCTTGAATGTACATCAGCTAATCTATTACATTTTTTTATAAAATATACTCAGGTTTTCCATTTTTTAATACTTTATACGTTATTCGACAGTCAAAATTCTAGATATTTTAGTCATCAATCAGTATTACAAAGATAACAATATATTCCGTCAGATTAGTATATTTTACTGTAAAAATACAATTAGTACAGTATACATGTACAAAATATTTGTATAGCTAGTTGAACAAATTATTTCTATATATATCTCAAAAAAACAATATTAATTAGGGCAGTGCTCGAAAAAAACTGTAGTCTAGTTATAAGAAATATATATTTTGTTTACACCAATCAAACATACAGGTGAAAACAGGCTTATTGATGTTTTAAAGGATTCAGATACAATTTTTGTTTAATTTCACAACAATTTTATAAGTTTAGTTACCTTATAACTATTCCTATTTATATTACAATATTATAATGGAAATGTGTACACGGTACAATTTGTAATTATACAATCACAACAAGTTGAAAAAGCATAAAGTGACACGTTTTCTTTTAAAAACCAACGTTGAGTAGTTGTGGTGTGTTCAGTCAGCGTGCCACGCCGTTTATTGGAAAAAGCTGACGGAGTTCTAACTAGAGGCTGTGCCTGAAGGCTTAACTTAAGCATTTCGAGGAGAAATATGAAGGATCAAATATTTTATTCCTGTCTTTTCCGACAACTTTCTCACTGACAAAGTTCACCTGACCAAATAATAAAAAAAATCCTTAAAGATCAAATTTTTAATGTCTAACTTCAAAACAACATCTTCATTTCCTTAGTTTTTTTAAGTTGTTAAATATTTTATTTTTTATTAAAATTTGAACCATTGCCATTCGCATACCTTTTTGTTCAATGTCACACAAAAAATTGTATCTTAACTGTAAGTGTTCGTTTAGATGGTGTTAACGAAACGCGGCGAATTAAAATTTGTGCCAGTCGCGGACAGTGATGGGATCTAGGAGCTAGGAGTGGTGGGGGATTGGCTTCAGTACCTATGGGTGGTGTGCGTAGGGATTGGCTTCAGTACCTATAGGTGGTGTGCGTAGGGATTGGCTTCAGTACCTATAGGTGGTGTGCGTAGGGATTGGCTTCAGTACCTATAGGTGGTGTGCGTAGGGATTGGCTTCAGTACCTATAGGTGGTGTGCGTAGGGATTGGCTTCAGTACCTATAGGTGGTGTGCGTAGGGATTGGCTTCAGTACCTATAGGTGGTGTGCGTAGGGATTGGCTTCAGTACCTATAGGTGGTGTGCGTAGGGATTGGCTTCAGTACCTATAGGTGGTGTGCGTAGGGATTGGCTTCAGTACCTATAGGTGGTGTGCGTAGGGATTGGCTTCAGTACCTATAGGTGGTGTGCGTAGGGATTGGCTTCAGTACCTATAGGTGGTGTGCGTAGGGATTGTCTGTCTATAGTATTCTTTGGTCGCTAAATTACTTTACTAAATATTACAGATTAATTCACGGGATGTAATAAAAGACGTCTTACAACACTTAAGATATATTTACACTGATACTGATTCACATACAGACGGTAAACATATGTAAAAGATGGTACTAGGCTATCGATTTCGACCAGTCACACCAGTCATCATCAGGCCAATCATAAACTGTAAACTGTATTATACTGTATGTGAATCAGTATAAGTGTAAATATATCTTAAGTGTTGTAAGACGTCTTTTATTACATCCCGTAAGTAATAACAACACGTAATATGCTAATAAAAAGTTGTTTAGATTAATTCATTCTATTTAAAATGTAAAGCTGAGAGGTTTGAACCCTGTGGGATTTCTACCAAATTCACTGCCCAGTCTGAAAAAGAACTTCCATTGTCCGTTCTCTTTGTGTTATTTGATCCGAATAAGACTTAAACAAATTTACTGTCCTTAAACTGAAATTATAAAAGCTGATGCTTATGTCAGGGGGCACATTCCGAAAAAAAAACAATATGGACCACATAGTACGCTTTCGCTGTACATGATCGATTACTCAGCTTTAATTATATTAAAGTATACTTACTATGTTAAGTAAAGTAACTTCAGTATACTTACGTTGCCGCGATGTCCAGTGCCGTAATTATGTCCTGCTATGTAACAAAATTATTATTAATTTTTCCTTATTCTATTCTATTATTCAAGTATATTTTGAACAAAGAGTTGCCGAATATCAAATACTTGAAATTTTCTGAACAATTCTTCCATTGTGTGCGAAGAGTTCCTTTGACGTGGTTTAAATATTTTGGTACGGGCGATATCAAGCTGCTGAGGTGTCAGGATTCAGCTCTGATCAACTAAGTGAAGCTAGATTTTGTTGGTGTACAAGCAATATTTTGACCGCCTTAATTTGTATCATATATGTCAATTAAATTGATGATACAACATGTTTGGAGTTCCAAGTTGTAGCTTACAGCATAGAGTTTTGGAATAGAATTTGTCTTTCTATGGTGAGATGTCAAAAATAAAATTTGTTTTTTGAATCAGAAACATTATTGTTTGCGCAGAGATTCCCTCATGATAAGAATCCCTTGATTTTGCCACTTTCTGAACCCGTAATTCTGAAATAATCTTGCTCCATTACATTTCTCGGACTGGCCACATATTCCAACGCTGCGGAATGTTAAGTCCTGATCCTGGTATCCTCTTATGTCCAAGGAGCGCATTGGTTATGGTGTGACGCAGTTGTTTATTTTCCGTTACATCGTAACCTAACCTAACCTAACCTAACTTAAGCACACATTCACATCTGTACAAAGAGTTATTAAGATAGTGCGGTATATCTCGGGAAATATTTCCGACAATAATAGGACACAATAGGATACAATTGGTTAATCTTGCCTTTCCTGACTAGGCATTCATATTGTGAAAACATGTTCTCGTAGCAACAAACCTGCATACTCAGTCGCATGTAATCATATAGACAAGACTTTGTCCATTTTTATTCTCATGGGGAATAAGTACAATTTTTTATTTATGAATTTGATCAAACTTAATACATGGTTTCATTTTTTCGTAATTTGTTTAAAATTTAATAAAATAAAAAATAAAATCATTGTTATTGTCCCTTTAGTACATCCCTAAGTATTCAGACTAGTTTTATTTTTATGGAAAGTAAATAATATTCTATATATATGTTATTTGTAAACAGAAATAAAATAGAAGAAAAATATATTCCATGCACCTCTGTAAATTCTGAACACATGAGCTTGTAATAACATATTTAGTTGAATATTTTATTCAATTTTTTAAAATTTCATTGGAAATATTTTCAATCTTGAAATTGTTTTATTCATTACTGTGTACTTTCGTCTGTATTTATACATATAAATAAAACTGATAAGTGCAAGCTGTAACTTATTATAATACTAATAAAAATGAAATATAACAGACTAAAAGAATAATAATTACACTCTACGAAACAAGAATAAGAACAATGAAACAAGGAAATAGCTTAACAAATGTAGATAGAAATTCGGAATTGTGTTATAGGTATATTGTGTTTAGGTGAGCTAAAACTTTAAGTCTGAGGGACTTAAATAGATGGATCCTTAAAAAATATTATAAACAGCTTTAAGATCGACATTACAAAACCTATTCTAAAAATACCTTTTTTAAACATGACATAGAATTCACATAATTTAACTTCAAAACGCCTTTGTCCATTTATATATTTAAATAATAAACTTTGAGAACCTGCAAGTGAACGAAGAGTGGAGGAGGTTTCACCTAGCTTTTTGGCAGTGTCAAAGTTCAAAGGGCAAGATCGATCCTGTGCGCTTATCACAGCTGATAACAGCCGCCTCACGTGATTTACCTCCACTTCCTCACCACAGAGCATTCTGGGTACTCGAGTGCACCTACTGGTCTGGTCCTAAAAAGAGTTAAAGGAGTTTTATATTTAATCAAATTAAGGAGATTTTGAATCGCACGAATAAAATAGTAGCTAAAATTTCGAGGGGAAGCAATAAAAAATGCACTGACGTTCTGAGGGGATAAGCTAAAATATCGACCTCAAACTCACAGGAGAATTAAAATTAACAAACAGGAGCTTCGGAGCTAATATTTTCAAGCTACATGTATTACGTTCAAATACGATGTATTATTTTCGGAAATAATGAACATTGTAAACAGACATTACGTTAAAATGTCCCAAAGAGGAAACATGTAAAACTCTTGCATGTGATAAAAAACAATAATATTTTTGTTTAGTTCCAATGAATGAGAGAATATTCTGTGAGGTGATATAGCAATTTGAAAGACTGTTTACAAACCGTAAATGATATTGTGAAACATAGATTTAAATTAAGTAACCGGATTAAATTAAAAAATTGGACGTCAAATTGTAGAATAGCCTCGTCGGCCAAACACTAGTCTTAGTGCCATGGAACTACGTCTTGCTTCCTCAGGGGTGTCTGAAAGTACATAAAACATATTCCACACTTGTTTGTTTGTTTGTTTTTGGGGGGAATTAGGAGGCTCCGGCATAGCCGGCTAGGCACGTCTCCCTTGGGATACTGTACAGCCACCGGAAAGAGGGAAAAGAGGGATGGAAAAGGTGGTAGGATGGGGTCAGTCTGCCTCGCTCCAGAAAGGGAGAGAGAAAGCCTTACCTAGCTCCCGGACTCTGTGGGTGACAACACCCCAGGACAATTCGCCCTCTAACCCGACGTTCCCCTAAGTTCACCAGATAGGGACCGCCATCGCACAGAGCCTCCAACCTCTCAGGGGTCGGGTGGCCCCAGGACGGTTCGTCCCCCAGCCTGGCAGACCGAAGACCATCGGGTAAGGGCCCTTCCTCCCAGGCACCCGTTGGGTATCCAGGCTCAAGTTGGTTACACTGTATAGCCAAAAGACTTACCAATACTGTGACAGCTTCATTTTTCTGTACCCAATGTCGACCTCTGTATTAGTATAGACAAGTCAGAGAGCCGTCGAGGGCCTATTACACACTTAAATGGTTGCATTAGCCTGTGAAGTTTATTGTCAGACAGATAAGTGTGAAAATAGAAAAAATCTAAAATATTATACTGGATCAAACAATATAATTGCACCTGGCAATAAGTATTCGCTCTAACCAAATGACTCTATTGATTCACACTGTCAATTCAATAATTTGTAGTGAAGGTAGCCGACGAATAAAGTAAGCTGAATGTTTCTACTTTATCTTAAAATTGCATTACAGTATACGAGTCTCGATGTAGCAACTCCGAGTCAAGTAAAACTAAAATAAAATATTCTCCTTCAGGTCATTAGATCAATGTCATCTCTTACAATTGAGCCGTTAACAATAAAATATGTATTTCGTTATTTTAACGAAAGGGAAACAAATATTTGTTTGAATTCTTTGAAACTTAAACATTTTTCTTTTATAAATGTCGGTTGTAATTTAAAACGACTCAATGAATTTCTGTATCTGTATTTTTATTTTACAGAAGGGAACTGTATTTGAGGTATTGAGTGCGGAGTTGTATTGAGGTAGGCCTTCACAGATAATGAATATTTTCTTACAGTTGAATGGACATGGTTTGGGCAGTGAAATCATAATTTTTCAAATCTGACTATGTCTGTAAAATCTGTACTGTGGGAATTTTTAAATTAGAAATATATAAAATGGGTTGTCAAAAATAAAATCAATGTTTAGTTACTTCTAATTGGGAGTCAGTTGTAATGTGATCAGCATGGCTCAAGTTATAACCTTAGGACTGAAGACGTTAGACAATGGTACCACTTAAAAAAACTGATACATATTTTAGTTTTAGGGAGCATTAGTGCAAGGTGGAAGAAGATGAAGAGAAGTACATGAATGGATCACTTTATTCAAGAAAAGACTCGGCAAAATTTATTAAATGTCCATCACCAATGAAATTTCAGGTTGATTAATATATGATCTAGCACTCGGTTCAATATCCTTTCATCAATCTGGGGATCGTTTCCAACAATACCTCGTCTTTTAAAAATTACTTGCTCCAAGTTCACTTAGATTTTTAGTAAAATAATTTGTTTAGATTTAAGTCTTTCTGCCCTTCTTTTATTATTCTCAAATCTTGCCCAAATAGGTTTAATTAAGTAATCTGAATTATTATTATTTTTGAAATTACATTTTATGTTTAAGAAATGAATGTTTCCCAAACCAAATAATATGCAACGATTTAATATCAGAAAACGCCTCAATTAATAATACTTGTTTCGTAACACAATCAGTATAATCAAGGCAAAGTTGGTTATCAATCCCAATCTCTTAAACAATAATACAATACTGTTTTAGGAAAAAGATTCCAACTCAAGCGTAAGCAATAATTTACAAAATTAAACTATAGATCGTTAATGAGATCGAGACAGATTATTCACAAAATAAAACACATTCATTTTATTTTCTACACTAAGGTAAAAAGATATTTTTTTCAAAATTCGACAAGCCACGCATTTAACCGGAAGTGATGTGAAGAGACGTCAAGTCTATAAGTGATTATGGACAGTGACAGCTTGAACATGTATCATGCAGCTTGTAGTCAGGAGCCTTCGCGTGCGCTTTATCGTTCTTTTATACGGCTTTTATCGCAATCAAGCGCAAAGCACGAACTGAACTAGTCACACACACTGATTTCCTAGGTGTACGAGCAGTTGAGAACCGCAGCCAGAAGAGTACTGTATGTTCGATAAGTTAAATGAAGACCACAGCGTGTTTAAAGAATATGGGTGTGCTAAATGCGTGCTAAATGTGTGCTAAATGTGTGTGAATATGCGTGTTTAAAGAATATGTGTGTGCTAAATGCGTGCTAAATGTGTGTGAATATGCGTTTTTAAAGAATATGTGTGTGCTAAATGCGTGCTAAATGTGTGTGAATATGCGTTTTTAAAGAATATGTGTGTGCTAAATGCGTGTTAAATGTGTGTAAATATGCGTGCTTAAAGAATAGTGCGTTCGTGTATTTTATAGACTAATGGCGGAACAAATCACGAATTGTAATTTATGAAAATATAACTACAAGATATGACGCTTGAAATAGTTTTGTCACGAAAATGTGAACAGTTCTTCATTAAATTTGACAACTGTTTTACTCCAAAACTGAATAACTCATACCGTGGCATACAACAAGGCAAATGTCGACTTGTTTACCAGTCGTTTTAATTAAATTATTAGGGCATTATGGAACTAATTGAGCCTAATATTACCCAATATTGTTTTGCTACTCTGTTTTGAGTTCAGGGCAAGAGCTTAAGGAGTTCATGCATATTTTAAACGTGAAAATAGGGCGTACAGTACTCACATACATGATTTCGTTATTAGATTTTCTTAAGAACTTTTTAAACAAAAATAAATCTCTCCGGATTATTTATGGTATGACATATTTATGAATCATGTGACTAATGTATGATATGATAATGTATGATAATGATATGAGGATACATGTATCACGATAAAATACACAATACATAATTTAATCGTACAATAAAATACATATAATTAAAATTCGAATACCACCAAATATTTATAAAAATAGTGAATGCAATTTAAAACGAGATCGCACGCAGCACGCTGACGTGAGAAAAGTGAATTTCCGCATTAAAACCTTAAAAAGATCACATAAAGGGCCTAAACCGACACTGGTTAAATATTTTTGAAAATTGAAAATTTTTATTTTTTGGCTGTTTTGATGCTCCTGGTTGTATTTTAATTCACTAATAGGATGCCAATGTTGTACATTATAAAGTTAGAAGGAGGTATTGTCGGGATAACAAGTTGGTACAGGGGTATGGAGGGTTGTAAAACAATATTAAGATATGAAAAACAGCCTTTTCCAGTATAAGACAACGTACTGTATTTTGACAATGATCATTTTCTTTAATAACTCGGTAAGTACTTGTGCAATAATGTTGATGGAGGGCTTAAAATCTTTGGATCTTTACGTACAATAATTTAATGTGCAATAAGTTTACATTTGGGGCTTTTCTGACCCTTTTTAGGCCCAAAAACCCAAAATTTTAAAATCCCCAAAAAAGGGGGTTAGAGTTTTCCGATTGTTTTGCCCAACGAACTTGTCCAACTGATTATAAAAAGGAATGTCTCTACGAAATTTGAAGTAAATCGGGCAAAAATTGCGACCACTAGAGTGCGAACACACACACACACACACACACACACACACACACACACACACACACACATATACATGAAGCCCCGAAAGGCAAAGTGGACTAACCCAAAAAGTAAGTTCTGAGATATTGAGGGGTAAAGTTAAACAATTATATCTCGATGCAGAATTTGCCCAGGAGTGTGATTGTTACACAGTCTAATTAATAGAACCCCCCACAAAATTTTGTTTTTTTATAATTTTTTATTTTTTTTAGGTTAGTCCACTCTACCTCTTGATAGAGTTTATTTTTCTGCAGCAGCAGTTGTAATAATCTCAAAATTCAAAATTTGTGGGTTAGTCCACTCTGCCTTTCGTGGCTTCATATATAAAGTTTTTAGAGACCCCTCAAAACGTGTTGTTGGGGTCACGTTAGGAACTTCTATGGTGGTCCCGGGCTTAACTCTCACCGTGCTAATAGTTCACTTTTCCATTGGAAATTCACTGCAAATCTTTAGAACTGCTTGAAAACTAATTTATTGAATGACATACTGGCAAGAGGAAAGCCCAAACTTATTCACGTTAAACAATAAAGTGATGAATACCAGGTTTATCCCGCGCACGAGTTCATCAACTGTACAACACATCAGCTCATCAAGATTGTCAAAGTTATTTAAACCATGTGCGTCTGCATTCGACAAACCACGCATGCTGTTATTAGTGTTACATTTATTGATAATGAAACATGGTAAAGTTTCAAATAATACTGTATGATTGATTTCGTCAAGCAAGGTTCTAATGTATTGTTTTTGTAGATGGTGGGTGGATAGAAAATTGCTTCACAAGCAATTATACCACCAGTGTTATCTTAGTAGCTTATAAAAGAGAAAAAAAAACACTTATCGAGTCGTTCTAAAAAAATAAACACCATCCGGATGCTAGGCACTAAAACAAACTTACTTTCTGGTAAATTATTGTTTCACATACTTTCATAAAAATTGTGATTTATGAAACTATAACTGATTATAAATGGAATTTCTTTAATGAATGGGGAATACTGTTTTACTTAAGAACTGAATAACTTATATTGTGGCATACAAGAAGAAAATGCCTAATTGTTTACCTGTTGATTTAATTCTATCATTGGGGCATTATGGAACTACTTGAGCCTAATATTCCCCATTATTGTTTTGCTATTCTCCAATATCCGTTTTATATAAAAGAAAAGTACTTAAGAAGTTCATGCATATTTTAAACGTACAATGCGCTCACAATACTTAATACATACATGATTATTTGAGTAGCTTTTCGTACTGTTTGAATATAAACGAGTTCGCACGCATCACTCTTGCGTGAGGGAAGTGAATTTTCACATAACAAACTTTAATAAATAAAAACCAGTGTTAAAACGAACATTTATTCCAATTTGTATGGAAATCTAAAAATGCATATTTGGCTGTTCTGATGCTACTGGTTACCTGCAATGCTGGGAATAAAGTGTTACGCGCATTATAAGGTTAGGGGATTGAAAGTAGGTGTGGAGATACTGGGGATGATAAAACTACACCAACATATGAATAACAGGCTTTTCTAATGTAAACCCCTATAAGAAAACGTACTATGTTTAGTCGATATACATTTTCTTTAATTACTCGGTAAATATTTGTGCTAGAATGATGAGAGAAGGCTTACAACTTTTGCAATGCATTAATTATACATCCAGGGCTTTTCTAACCCTTTTTGGGCCAAAAACTCAAAATTTTAAATGTTAAATCCAAAAAAGGGTGTTAGAGTTTTCAGATTGTTTGCCTAACGAACTTGTCCAACAGATTATTGAAAGGTGTGATTATTGATATCCCTACCAAGTTTGAAGTAAATCAGAAAAAAAGCGACCGCTAGATTGTAAACACACACACACACACACACACACACACACACACACACACACACACACACACACATATATACATATAACTACTATAGGCCCCCTCCGAGTCCTTTTTGACCTTTGACCCCTGATGTCACGCCCGCTCCCCCTCCCCCACCCCTCCCCTCCCCACCCCCTCCCACTCCCCCTCCCCTCCCCCTCCCAAAAAAACAAAAAAAATAGGTTGGCAGCACTACACAGAAAAAACTAGGTTGGACACACTGCCCAAATGTAGGTTAGGTAAAATGATAGGAAGGGCCGGGAGGGAAGGGGGAGGGGGAGGGGGGAGGGGTGGGGAGGGGGAGGGGGAGGGGAGGGGGAGGGGTGGTGGGGAGGGTAGGGGGTGGGTGAGGGGGAGGGGGTGGTGGGGAGGGGAGCGGGCGTGACGTCAGGGGTCAAAGGTCAAAAAGGACTCGGGGGGGCTATAGTAGTCATATATGTTCAGGGGGTTACGTTATGAACTTCTGTGGTGGTCCCGGGCTTAAGTTTCACCGTGTGGGTCATGCTAAAAGTTTATTTTTCCATAGGAAATTCACTAAATAATGATCATCGGATTGTTTAAGGCAGGACATGTCTAACCATTTAGATAATGATATAAATTTACATAAATGCTCTGTAAATGCATAATAGTAGTAATCGATGTCTTGAAGGTGAGGACAACTAGAGACAGGAGAAGCGGCAAGGGTGGGGGTATTTCAGGGGAGGTGCATTGATTTTGATTGCAATTGGCCGTACCACCTAGTTTTGATGTAAGACAAACAACCCAGCTTCTCGAAATGCGAACAAGTAGACAGTTGTAAAAGCAATATTGTTAAAAACGAATATCATAATTATTTTTGATTTTTTTAGTTTATAATGCAAACAATATTTTACTTAAATAAAAAACATTGCTGATCTCACTTTTTAATATAGTAAAACAAATAGATTAAGTAACATTAAAATTATCTGTGATCATTAAGCTTTTGTAGTTTTTTAAAGGAAGTTTTTAGTATATAGGAGTATGTAGAAAGTTTGTATATAGCTACTAACAAATTAGTTTTATAACCACTAAAAAGTTACGATTTTAAAGTCAATAATACTTGATATAAAGCCTTCTTAACTGCAATAAACAATAGTCCCCACATTTGTTAAGGGGTAGTTTTCATATATTCTGCCCATCCACCTTAGGTCTTTGGTCTGAGCATCGAACTACCAAGCAGAACAAGTGTGAGTTGCTGTGGCACAAGTCAGATAGAACTGATACGTACGCGCCGTCACTAGGGTTCTAGTTCACTGCAATAAGCAATAAGCAATATTTATTAGTCGTCAAGCATTACATAACGCTCTGGACATCGTAAAAAAGGCATAAAACACCTCACCGCAAAGTGCATGGCATGCATGAAAAAATCCAACTGCAGAACCACCACAGTGGTTACGACGCCGCGACGTCCATCGTCCACGCAACGTGCAGCATCAATATTGCAGGCACTAGAGTCACTGTCGCTATTAATGCGATTTTATAGTAGCTTCAGATTATCCGGATTTTTCGCTATCCGGATCAATATTCCGCCATATTAGTCCGGATAAACCGAGGTGCACTGGACTTAACATTCAACATGATAACTTTCGCGAACAGGTCCAAATTTGTATAACCTTGATGCCTGGAGTGTAGGTAAACTTGTTGTGTTGAACAAGATCTACTAAGAGATCGCCTATATTTTCAAAGATATAAGTACGTTCTACATTCCTTAAAAAAAAAACACCATTGGAATTTTAGTAAAATGAGAAAAAGTGTTAATCTCAATTATTTATCCACATCAAATGTTTTAAGAGGAAATTTAATAGGTACCGCAGTGTATTGTTAATATCGATAGATAATATTATTGTCACTACACTTTTGGTGAATATGGTATGTTACGTATTGCAGCATTTCCTTTTGTACAATCTTCAATTTAATATAATTTAGGGAAAGACAAATGAACAACGCGAATTCGCCTTGTATGAAATAAAGGTAATTGAACGAACCGACAAGAACATAACACGAAATGGAGAAAGATAAACAAGAAAATGGAAGAAAAAGAGTGTAAAATACACGACGTCTTGTGGTAATTAGTGGGGGTTTTTAAAATGAAAGTGTGAGTCAGCAGTTTATCTTTTATTTAATTTCTCATAGATGGCTTCCATGAGGAAAATCTGGTGGTGTTATAAATAAAGTAATTTACAATATTACAGTATAATATGTAATTCCCATCTAATGAACTATATCATAGCAAACCTAATAATACTGAAAACCTTATTTAGTGAGTCAGCAGGTTTGAAGTTTCGAGATATCTAAAGTAAAACTTTCCCTTGAAAATGATGATTTTAATTAATAAATCGAGAGTTATATTTTTTTATAAACAATTTTAATTTAATGCTTGTGGCTTTAAACTAAGAAAAATAAATAACTTTTCGTCGAATTTCTATTGGCTTTTATAATATATTTCAAGTCAGAAATAACAAGTACGTGGTTTTCTATTTTATAGTTGTAGGTTATTTTAAGTAAAACAATCGATGATCAAAGATTAAACCTTCAAAAATGTAAAAACAGCTATGAAACTTTAAGATTTAATTAAATCATTTTAAATATTCGTAGTGACAGTTGAGGTACCGAGGCGACAGTAAACGAATTTGCCAACTGTTCGTAAAGCTAACAACAAATTTGGAGTTTTTATTTGTTGAAAGGAGTGAGGAAAGTCGGTAGAAAGTTGTACTCAAGAAGTAAGCCAGTGTTGGGACGACATCTCGGCGTTAATTCAATAAAACTTAGTCTGCACAACCCTAGGTCTCCTTTACTTAATGTCATATAAAACAATTTCTAGTCATTCGACTACCCACGCTCGTCTCGGAGTCAGTACCCTCACAACTTTGTACATTAGTTCGGAACTACGAACAACTATTCATGTAGGAACCTCCGTTATGTTATCATAAGTCTGTTTCCATAACGAGACTAACTTGAGTGATTTGACACAATCAATCCAGCAAGCTGCTGGTCAGCGATGACGAGAAGAAGTATGAAGTAAGTAAGTACCATACTCCAAATATGATATTTTATCAACATTTATATGGTCCAAACACACGGTAACGCATTTTTCGTTATGTATTGTCACTAGAATGTTTTAATCTAAAAAAAGACAATTGTTGCTGATTGATTTTACGTTCTTCATTTGCGAGGCCATGGTCCATCTATTAACTATCAATTTAACTGATGCAACTTAAAAAATGATGTCTTGACTAATGAAGATGATAACTAAATAATTCCAATTTGTCTAATTATGTAGTCTTATTTAAAAAGCTGTGATACAACTAATGAAGATTCCCCCTCCCCATACATTGCGTAGCGTATCGCTGGTCCCCTTAAGTGCATTACGTAACATGCATAGAGGCCACACAGTACTGAATGTAGAGGTTTTGTAGTTGACTAGCTTCTGTGATACAGCTAATGAAGATTCCCCCTCCCCATACATTGCGTAGCGTATCGCTGGTCCCCTTAAGTGCATTACGTAACATGCATAGAGGCCACACAGTACTGAATGTAGAGGTTTTGTAGTTGACTAGCTTCTGTGATACAGCTAATGAAGATTCCCCCTCCCCATACATTGCGTAGCGTATCGCTGGTCCCCTTAAGTGCGTTACGTAACATGCATAGAGGCCACACAGTACTGAATGTAGAGGTTTTGTAGTTGACTAGCTTCTGTGATACAGCTAATGAAGATTCCCCCTCCCCATCCATTGCGTAGCGTATCGCTGGTCCCCTTAAGTGCGTTACGTAACATGCATAGAGGCCACACAGTACTGAATGTAGAGGTTTTGTAGTTGACTAGCTTCTGTGATACAGCTAATGAAGATTCCCCCTCCCCATACATTGCGTAGCGTATCGCTGGTCCCCTTAAGTGCGTTACTTAACATGCATAGAGGCCACACAGTACTGAATGTAGAGGTTTTGTAGTTGACTAGCTTCTGTGATACAGCTAATGAAGATTCCCCCTCCCCATACATTGCGTAGCGTATCGCTGGTCCCCTTAAGTGCGTTGCGTAACATGCATAGAGGCCACACAGTACTGAATGTAGAGGTTTTGTAGTTGACTAGCTTCTGTGATACAGCTAATGAAGATTCCCCCTCCCCATACATTGCGTAGCGTATCGCTGGTCCCCTTAAGTGCATTACGTAACATGCATAGAGGCCACACAGTACTGAATGTAGAGGTTTTGTAGTTGACTAGCTTCTGTGATACAGCTAATGAAGATTCCCCCTCCCCATACATTGCGTAGCGTATCGCTGGTCCCCTTAAGTGCGTTACGTAACATGCATAGAGGCCACACAGTACTGAATGTAGAGGTTTTGTAGTTGACTAGCTTCTGTGATACAGCTAATGAAGATTCCCCCTCCCCATCCATTGCGTAGCGTATCGCTGGTCCCCTTAAGTGCGTTACGTAACATGCATAGAGGCCACACAGTACTGAATGTAGAGGTTTTGTAGTTGACTAGCTTCTGTGATACAGCTAATGAAGATTCCCCCTCCCCATACATTGCGTAGCGTATCGGTGGTCCCCTTAAGTGCGTTACGTAACATGCATAGAGGCCACACAGTACGGAATGTAGAGGTTTTGTAGTTGACTAGCTTCTGTGATACAGCTAATGAAGATTCCCCCTCCCCATACATTGCGTAGCGTATCGGTGGTCCCCTTAAGTGCGTTACGTAACATGCATAGAGGCCACACAGTACTGAATGTAGAGGTTTTGTAGTTGACTAGCTTCGTCGTTTCTTCACCGGATCGAAGAATAATGATAGACGTGTACGAACCTTTGAGGGTAGACATTTCACTCGCTATCTTTATAAAATATGTATAACAACGTTTGGGACATTCTACAAAGTAAAGTAGTGATTTAACTACGGGCTTTTTAGTTTTGTTTATTTTATTTTTGTGTATTGTATTTTTTTACGTAAATCCGAACAACGATTAGCAAATACGCTAACAGTACTGTTACTAGCTACTTTAACACGCGATTTATGAGTCGGTGAAAATCCAGGATAAGGCATTGACAAAAGTATTGACTTTATAACTTTTATATTTACTACTGCTTTAACAAACTTTAGGGATATCCAACATGAAATTTATTAATAAAGCAGTTGTGTGTGCTGAATTGAATTTTATTTTTTGCAGTAAAGATATATTTTATCTACAGCTTATAAATAAATATATACGTTTCCTACTCTCTCTCTCTCTCTCTCTCTCTCTCTCTCTCTCTCTCTCCTCCCTCCCTCCCTCCCTCTCCCTCCCTCTCCCCCCTCTCTCTCTATCTCTCCCTCCCTCCCTCCCTACCTCTCCCTCCCTCTCCCCCCTCTCTCTCTCTCTCTCTCTCTCTCTTCCTCCCCTCCTCCCTCCCTCTCCCTCCCTCTCCCCCTCACTCACTCTCTCTCTCTCTCTCTCTCTCTCTCTCTCTCTCTCTCTCTCTCTCTCTCTCTCTCTCTCTCTCTCTCTCTCTCTCTCTCTCCCTCTCTCTAGGGTTGTAACAAATAGTACAATGATGATATGTAACATCCTGCCAACTGTAAATATTACAAGTGCCAGAAGAAATGTGTTAACATAACAAAATTCCCTCAATATATTTTCCAGAGTGGAAACACCTTCGTAAAATTTCAAGGATGTTTAAGTAATAATTCGCAAATTATTACGAAATTTTAAAAATTAAACTAAGTAGCTAATAATAAATTTAGTTTAATTTTTATATTTCGTAATAATTTTCGAATTATTACGTAAAAATACTCGAAATTTTACGAAGGTTGGATAATAATTTCCACTCTTGAAAATATATTGAGGGAATTTTTTTGTTATATTAACACATTTCTTCTGGCACTTGTAATATTTACAGTATTTACGAAGGGGGCATAGTAATTTCCACTCTGGAAAATATATTGAGGGAATTTTTTGTATGTTAACACATTTCTTCTGGCACGTGTAATATTTACAGTTAGCAGGATGTTACATATCATAATTGTACTATTTGTTACAACCCTACACACACAAACACAGAGAGAGAGAGAGAGAGAGAGAGAGAGAGAGAAAGAGAGAGAGAGAGAGAGAGAGAGAGAGAGAGAGAGGGAGAGAGTAGGAAAGATCTCCATTTGGAATCCGGTCACTTTTGGGGAAATTTACCACCAACTGACAAATTTCAGCTTGTTCTTATTATATTTCAGCACTAATCATATGAATGTTTTATACTATTCTATTACCCACTTTTTGAACAGTCCCAGGTTTTCAAAACAGATGTATAGTAATTAGAATTGTATGATAAAATACAGAACTTGTATTAACCAGTAAAAGAAATATTTTTTAGAGAACCAAAAAGCTGTAATATTGAAGACATAAAATTAACATAGAAAGCTTAGTATTATTTTGCATTTGAATAAATTTAAGAAATTGCACTACAGTTTTTACAGTCATTGTGTAGTGTTTGCCCATTTAAATATATACTCATTTATATTATCTTAAAAACTATATAAACATTCCATCGTAAAAAGTGTTTTTGTGCAAATAAAATATCAACAGTTCCGTTCTTACACTCTCATAGATTTAGGGGACTTTAAATGACCTTCCTATGCGATTAGTTAGGTCGACAGGGATGAGCTATAGCAGGGATTTCAGCTTATCTATCTAGTGAAAGTAAAAATAAATTTAATGATCATAGTTGAAAATACTATTTTGTACAGTAAAATAAACAATGAATACAATTTTAAATAACGGAAGAAGAGTATTGTTATCAAAGACGTATATTAACTTCTTAATAATATTTTATAAGTATTATAAATCATGTTCGATAAATTTTCAACCGGACTGTATATTTTTAATATATTATAAGTTTACTAATATTTAAAAAGTGTCTAGAACCATTTTGTTGCGCACGTTCGAATCAAAACTTTGATGAAACTTTGAATGTTAAAGTTGAGTAAAGTTCATAAATATGTGTAGGAGGGAACATGAGTTTGAGTCTTCTACACGGGAGACCGTTCCAAACTAATTTACTTATTTTCGAACAGTTCCTAAACAATGAAGTTAATTTTACCGCGGTTTTGGCTTTTAAGATATATTTGGATTATATTCAGATTCTGGTCACAATTAGTGTTTTATTTTTCATTGTTATACCAAAGTTTTGGGCCGGTACAAATTACATGAGTTTTTAAAACCCCAATCAAATTTTAACACTTCCAACCACAAAAATGATTCCTGTAAGAAACCCAAAGGACATAAGCAGATGATCAAATTAGAAAATACTTAAATAGATAAAAAGTGGGCCCTCCATTGAGCAAAGACTTACGTACAAGCATGTTCAAGCAAATTTCTCCTATAGGGAAGAAGCTATTACAGTAGGTATAGTAAGACTTAAGCCCCCAGGTGCCTTTTTTAGGCCCCCAGGTGCGCAAAACACCATTTGTTCAAATGTATACATGTATTGTGGTGTTACGGGACAACTTTTGAAATAATAAATGTCAAAATTTGATGAAATTTGGCACAAATGTGTCATTTATAACTATAAGTTCAAAAACCAGAAAGATCGAACTATCGTTGGTTTATGGGGATAAAAACGTTTTTGGGGGTATTTTTGGACTTAAAATTCTAAAACCATATACTTTTTGTTTTTACTAATTAAAAAAGTAACATGTTAGTATTTATCATTTACCTTTGGGGTTATTAAAAAGCTCACTTTTCCCAATGAATTCAGCCCATAATTCTGGTGCTTTGATTTTGTTCTACGCCAATTCGTTGCAGAGATATTCAAACTACTAAACACAGTACGTTGCCCAATGTTTGAGAAAAAGGAAAATGTTATATTCCTCTTAATTAAGAACATAAATTTATAAAACTTGGTATGAGGCTTTATAATTTATTGATATTTTTATTTAAAACATATTTCTGTTGTCCCTGTCACAGCAAACCTGCGTTCTTCGCTCTAATGTTATTCTAAGGGAGAATAAAACAATACATATCTCGATCATGTATAAATGTATATTGATAAAAGTTAGTTACTTCATCTGGATGGGACCCATTGATATTTGAATGAAATCCCCATTTGTATTGTCCCTGTTGCAGCAAACCTAAAAACACAATTCTACTGTTATTTTATGGGGTTAATTGCCATATCTCGCTTATTATGAGTATGGTTGTTGGGACCTAGTTAGTGGCTGCTTATGGTAGTGAGGAAAATATACAAGTATTGTGAATTCACCGAATATGCAGGTTTATGCTGTGACGGTTTTTTATAAATATTTATACTGTGATTCATAATTGATAAACATGTTTATAAATATTCCGTATGAATTATTGCAGGTGTCTTAAATGAATTAAAGGATTTGTATATTGTGATTCATTCTAATGAGTAAGCCCCTATTGTTTAAAATGGGAAAATATCTGTAGCTCTGAGCACAGCTGTTGAGTCCGGGAGTTATCAAAAAGTTAAGTTAAAAAAGTCTTAAAAAGTAAAATAAACAACATTAAAGTTATCAGTACTTACACAATGTTTGAAATAAAAACTACTTTAATTTTCACCTCACATTTAATTTGACACACAGCAATTAAATCCTCGAATTAATTAATACTAACGTATTAAACTACTTATCGTGGACATAACGCTAAACAATATTGAAACAAAAGTAATTTCGTGTGGCTTAGAAAGTGACAATCCCCGCTACTGTTCCACTCATGAATGTCCAACAAGGGCCATTTCCTGTTCTGGGGGGATGAGGGTGATTGTGGGGGGAAGCGATGTATTTTTTATGAAGGTTATCATTTTTATATATTTAACACTCGCCCCTTATGCTTTGCTTTCTTTTCATTTCCTACCTTATGCTGAAGTGTTTCCAAAGATTTATAATTTATAGGAATCTAAGCGATGTTATTATATAGATAGAACACGAGGCGAATGTGGTTTTCCTTCAAAACTCTAGATAAATTAAACGCTTCAAAAAATTTACTAGTTGATGTAAGTAGAACCCGAAGAAACATTTAAGGTTGAGCTAGGAAATAAAAATTGCTAGGGGAGAAAATCTTAGGCTATGCAGAGATCACTTATTTTATTGAAGGCAATCACCAATGCAAGTTTACAATATAACAGTATATGAACATTTGCAAGACGGCAAAAAATAACTTCAGCTATATACATCGTGCTGTTGACTATGACAATCATAACAATAACATTAACAAAATTAAAACTATCAATATGGATGAACATATGTAAATAACCATACCAACACTTAGGTATAAAATTGAAAGACAACGATATCATATAAACGCATAGCAAATTACTAAAAAGAGTTAACATGCAATGAAATTTGAAAACTTTGTTAAAACTATATCACGTTCAATCAGCGAGCAGCTCTAACTTTGTTTGTAGTTACAATACATCAACTTTGCATTTAACTGAATAATCAAACTGTTTACCCGCATGTTTAAATAGCTTGTGAAACAAAATAATTTCAAAAACATTGAACACTCTTCTGAGAATCTCATAAATTATTTTTGTAATCTCATGCGTATTTTTGTTGAAATATTAGTATGTAAACAGCATCTTAACGATTTTTATAAAATAAACATATACAAAATCGTGTTATAAGTAACTGGAGGAATAGTTTGACATAAACTAACTTAAAATTAATTATAACGATTTAATACATAATATGTTAAATGAACAATCTAAATATAATTTGTCTTGGTTTTACTGTAGCAATAAAATGTGAAAATTCTACTATATTTTGGAAATCTCTAAACAATTTTTTGGAAAAGCCTACACAGTTTTGTGTGATAAGGAAATTCAAATAAAAAAATCATACAACCACTTACTAAATAATTGTTTTTTGGAAGTCACCAAAACATAGATTCATATATCGAATATATTAATCAAGTTATATATTTGAATTGGTGATAAGTAATAAATAGTAAACAAATACGATGTGCTCAGCTTGCTTTCAATAACAAAAAACAAACTTTTCTACAAAAAAACTCTAATGTATTACATTGAATAAATTGATTCCCAATGAAAAATTCAGAAGTCCTGGAAATGGTCAATTTATATTCTACATTTGTATAAACAATTGTTGAAATCAAACAGAAAAGTATGATTCCTCTATAACCGGTAACAAAACGCCAATCACAATCAACTCATTGTCAGATCCTGCTGCCACAGGTGATGATGATTGTAGGCAAGAGGATATCTACTGTCATTTGGATAAAATATAAACGAATCAAGTTAATGTCAACGACAGTTTACTGGTACCAAACATACAACATTTGTAATATACATGTACAGGTGCTTTTCAAATCGTTTAGATGTTTTTTCTAACTCAAATCGTTCATTATTTGTGTTCTAATCGTCACAAAAAAGTTATTTTATTTCTCTCTTTGTTTAAAAATAATTTTTGCAAAATTTCTTCTCTATATCACGCATCATCATAGTAATGCCATGTAAGGTAATTAAAAACGAATCCAAGTTTAATTCATAAAAATTAACAAAGTTAGTAAAACTTGAAAATGTCAACATCAATAAATAAGCTAATAAAACAATTGGTACAACAATAAAACTATATAACATGGTAATTAACTGGGCTCACGTAGTGAGTGGGATAAGATCTCGTGTGACTGTGCCTCTAACCTAACTTGAGTGCTTATGCGGCTTATGAAAGTGATTCAAACTGGAGTGTCTATACGCACGATAACTCAAATACCCCCATCGCAGCAAACCTGCGTACTCAGCGAATTTCCAATGAATATATATGACTTAATATCACAATAAGCCTCTTACCAGAATTCATAAGAAATACATTCATAAATAAGCGATATTTAAAATATTCATTATTCTCCATAAGAATAACATTAGGGATGAGTACGCAGGTTTGCTGCAACAAGGAACACAAAATAATGGATTTTTATACAAATATCAATAGAACTCATAAGTGAAGTCACATACCAAGTTTCGTCCATGTACATTCATAAATAAGCGATATAACATTTTTATTATTCTCCATAAGAATAACATGGGGGCCGAGTACTTAGGTTTGCTGCTTCGGGAACGATAGGCGAAAAATTGGTTTTTTGTTCAAACAACAACAAACCACAACCAGATGAAGCGATATACCAAGTTTTGTCAGTTTATGTTCATAAATAACCGAGATATAAAATTTGTCTTTTTCTCCATAAGAATAACATTGGACAACGTACTGTGTTTAGCCCTTGTAATATCTCAGTAACCAATTGACGTAGAGCAATGATCAAAATACCAAATTGTTTGTTTTTTAAGCTGAATTCAATGGTATAAATTAAAATTTGATTTAAATAACAATTACATGAGAAAACCCCAAAAAACCCATTTTTGGGGTACAAAACCCCCCAAAAACCCCCCTTCGGATGGTGCGATTTGTGTGGTTTTCGAACTCGTTCAAATAAATGGTACTTTACATATTTGTACCAAATTTTATTAAGATCGGACTTTTTTTACGAGAGTTATCGTGCTTACGGACACACATACATATATAAAAATTTGAACGAATGGTGTTTTTGGTATCTGGGGACCTCAAAACGAAAAGTTATCATGGTCTCGGGCTTAAGTCTTACCATGAGACCTATGGTAATAGCTTCTTCCCTATAGGGGAAATTCGCTAAAATGCCTCCTCAAATGCCTACTTCAAATTTTGCTGATAAATTCTTAGGAATAAATCTCGGTGGAGTTCTGTATAGGGAGATTAACATTGGGAACAATTTTAGTGGTACTTGAGTCGTTGATATGTAGCCAACGTCTATACTACAACCATAGAGTATCGTAAGTTTACTTTGATCAATTCGTGTTAAGTTTTGTTAAAAAGGTTTTCATCGCTTGAAACACACAAAGTAAGAATTAGAACATAAGTAATAAGAGAGTTAACAACGGTTTGAGATTGTTTTACTGTTACTATTCAATAATTAGACTCTTTTAACTTAATAAATATAAAATTTTAGTTTATTCAAAAAAATGAACCATCACGATAGTAAAACCATGTGTAATTTATCGTTATTTTTATAAACAATTTGTAAAATTTGTAAAATTGTAATTCAGAACTAAACATATTCATAATTATTCATAACTCTATTTTCTTCATAATATATATATGAATCAAAATTTTGATGTGTAGTTTGTCAAATGTGGTTGTGTGATACATAATAATAATAATAATACCCCGTCACAGCAATCCTGCGTCCTCAGCGAATTTCAAATGCATAATATATGTACATAAAGCTGAAAACCAAATTTCATAAAAATATATTCACAAATAAGCAATATATGCAATTTTAATTATTCTCCGTAAGATTAACATGGGTGCTGAGTAAGCAGGTTTGCTGCAACAAGGAACACAAAATATGGGATTTAATGCAAATATCAATATAGCTCAACAAAGTGAAGCCACATATCAAGTTGTATTAATTTATGTTCATAATTAAGGGAGACATTACATTTTACTTATTCTCCTTAAGAATAATATGGGGGCTGAGTACGCAGGTTTGCTGCTACGGGGACTATCGGTAAAAATTGCTTTATTTGTTCAAATAACAATGGTCCACAACCAGATGAAGCCGTATACCAAGTTTCGCTAGTATACGTTCATAAATAAGCGAGATATAAAATTTGAATTATTCTCCATAAGAATAACATTGGACAACGTACTGTGTTTAGCACTTTCAATATCTCTGTAACCAACTGACGTAGAAAAATGATCAAAACACCAAATTTTGTGTCCGTTAAAGTTGAATCCAATAGTGAAAACTGAAATTTGACTTTTTCAAATATTACATGGAAAAACTAAACAAAAAAATTTTGGGGTACAAAAACTCCCCAAAATACCACTTTTAATGGATCGATCTGTCTGGTTTTCGAACTTAAAATCATAAATGGTGCTTTACACGTTTGTACCAAATTTAATCAAAATCGGACTTTTTGACGAGAGTTATCGCACCCACGGACACACATATATTTATATATATCTATATAGATATATATATATATTATATATATATTATATGATATATATAATATATTATATAATATATAATATAATATATATACAGTTTTGAACGAATGGTGTTTTTGGCATCTGGGGACCTCAAAATGAAAAGTTGGTCCCGGACTTACGGTAATAGCTTATAGGGGAAATTCTCTAAAAACATAGCCTGATCGTTATACTTTCGCGTAGGCTAACATAGGCCTGTTGGTGAATTCATTTATTTTTATCATAATTATTTATTTATTTTTGTTTGTAATGATAATTATTGTGAGCTCACGTATTTAATAGCAATTAAAAAATTGAATATCATCAACTTGAAATTGATTTACAAACAGTAATTATTGATTGACTAAATCTAACAGCTTAAAATTTAGTGACTTAAAGTTTAACTTATTTTGTAATAATTGTTTGTTAGGAAAAATAATCAAATAGTTGTTTGCTGGTATGGTACCTGCTGTTAAACATCGGAATGGACTCAAAAACGTCTTATAACATGTCAACAACAGTAGTTACACTCACACTGTACTGACGTACAACACGATCAATACTACAAATACGATGGTACAAGGCAATTATTGAGTAGGATTGGTCATAAAGGTACCAGTGAGATAATGACCCGAATTAGTATCCCAAGAGCCGAATGAGATAATGACAAGAAGGTAATACTCATAATTACCTTATTTCTGAGACATTATTTGTTGACGTAGATATCATCAATACAAATTGTATGGATCTTAATTTTGAAGTATCTAAAATATGTTTATGTATTTATCATTAAACAATTTTATTTATTAGCTAGTTAGATGACATCATAACTATGGGAGGATATTACCAATGTGTCTCAAAACCACTCGAAATATATTTACATTTTAACTGTGGTTTAAAGTGGCAAGGCACCTGCTCATAATATTATGACTATTTGAATGGAAAATGTAAATTAGAGTTAGAAAGAGCTAAATTATATTATTCTACAAAATATATTGTAAATAGTCGTGTTCATTTGGTAACTATATGAATAATAATGGAATACCTGATGTTTAGTTCACGATTGTTCCCTTAAGAGATCGTGTAAACTGGTGTACCTCGATGTTTGCAGTGTTACCGCTTTCAAGTTTATAACTACATTATTTTTATTGATTAAAAAAAATAAACAGCGTGTCTGTTAAGTGCGTTCCCAAATTTTAAAATATGGTTATTTAGGTCAAAATGAGTAAAAACGTTCCTGTGAACATAGGTCCTGCAACCTATAGTTTTCCGTCTATCTGTCTGGATGGGATTTGTACATAATTTAACATATCTTACAAACCTATTAAAGTATCATGTTCAAACTTGGTACATGTATAATGACTAATAAGACCTATTTTGGCATGGAGTATCAAATTTCAACTTTATACCATTTTACAATTACGGCCATGTTTTGTTCTCAAAGCTTAATATCTTAAAAACCGTAATATTTATGAAAATACTGTAAGAATCAAAAACTTTGTGTAATGTTGTGCTAATAACAGTAACATGAATAAGTATACCATTTTAAATAACTGAGAAATTGTAATTTGTATAAGTTAAAACATGCTTTTTTTGCCATTTCTGGACTAAAACATCACGTTTTAACTGATAAAAATTATATTTTCTCAGTTATTTAAAACTGTGTACTTAAAATCTTCATCTTATTATTTTTAAGACGAAATTACACAACATTTTTGATTCTTACATTTTTTTCATAAATATTACGGTTTTTATTAAGCGTTGAAAACAAAACATGGCCGCCATTTTTAAATAGAACAAAGTTTAAATTTGATACTCCATACCAAAATAGGTCTTATTAGTCATCATACATGTAACAAGTTTGAACCTTGATACTTAAAGAGGTTTGGAAGATATGTTAAATTATGTAAAAATCACATACAAACAGATATACGGAAAAGTATAGGTTTTAGGACTTATGTTTATAGGAACTTTTTTACCCATTTTGACCTAAATAGCCATGTTTTAAAATTTGGGAACGCATTTAACAGACACCCTGTATTTATCAAGTTGGTCATGCTACGAGTAGGCTATACAACATAACAACATAATAATCGTTTTTAAGAAATTTTACAATTGTGGAAAAAGCTCTTCTCTTGCGCCCGTACGTAAAACTTTAAATTAACATTCTTAAAAATTGGAACATCTGGTGTTCTGTGTTTATTCTAGCCCTGGAGTGTGCCTAGTCCCTATACAATAGCGGGTTGGGTCCCCCCTCTCAGTAATAAAGTCACTGTTACAGCTGTGCCTTCTGTGTCGGGCTTTCTATTGTCCCAGCATCTGTCAGATTGCAATTAATTGGCGCAGTTCTCTTGAGAGAGTGAATTTCGTGTTTTGTTTGAGAAAAACGTTATGAAAATATTAATCGTTGTTTATATACATCATATATATGTTGTAAATTATACTTTAACTAGGGTGTTCAACAACTCTATAAGTTTAAATTCGTTATTAAACTATAGCCAGGATAATTCCTTACTTTTTTCACCAAAGATGGTGAGCTACCAAAAATGTCTGTAGCAATTAGAATTGACTTTCACCGACAAGAACTTAAACAAAAGATTATGGTGAGGTCATGTGATAATATAATTATAACATTACTGCTATACCACGCCTTCTGACATCTTCTTGTGTATTTTTTTTGATTCAGCTTAAAAACCACACAATTTGTTGTTTGATAATTTCTCTACGTCAATTGGTTACGAGATATTGAAAGTGCTAAACATAGTACGTTGTTCATTATTATTCTTATGGAGAATAAGAAAAGTTGTATATCTCGCTTATATTTATGATCGTATCCTGACGAAATGGTACACAGCTTCATCTGGTTGTGGTATATTGTAATTTTCACAAACAAAGCCATTTTACCGATTTTTCCCTTAGAGGCAAACCTGCACACTTAGCCTCCATGTTATTCTTATGGAGAGTATGTAAAATATTTGTTTTTCCTTAATTTGAACATAAATTAATCAAACTTGGCATGTGGCTTTATCTATTTGTGTTATATGTAGCCTATATTTGCAAACAAACTAATGTTTTGCGTTCCTCGTTGCAGCAAACCTGCGTATTCAACTCCCATGCTATTCTTATGGAGAATAATTTGATGTTATAAATCGCTTAATTATGAATGTATATTGATGAAACTTTATGTGGTCTCACCTAGTTGAATTCGATTGATATTTTCATAAAAACTGATTGTTTGTGTTCCTTGTTTCAGCAAACCTACGTACTCATACCCAATGTTATTCTTATGGAGAATAATTAAAACTGTATAGGCCTATCGCTTATTTGTAAATATATTTTTACGAAAATTGGTAAGCGGGTTTATGTGGTAAGACATATGTATGCATTGGACATTTGCTGAGTACGCAGGTTTACTGCGACGGGGGTATTATTTTTTCACTTGTCTTTTATTTATGACCTATCGGAGGTTGATAACAAAACTACCCTCGTTGAACGAGATCCGACCTAGTAGAAGTATCCTGTACTGGATTCTGGATCGATGATAGGTTGGAGGGGTCCCCAGACGAATATATCCTTGCCTGATTAATCCAAGACGTCATTTAATTTAGAGGACCAATTGACCCACTTCTTAGTCTGGGAACTACTTAGTCTAATCCTGTCTCTTATCTTGTCGCTGTCCCTCTCTCGCCGTCCTAGGAACTACATAGGTTTGCTAGACTCCTGTCTCTTATCTTGTTGCTGATCCACTCCCGCCGTCCTAGGAACTACATATAGGTTGCTATACTCCCGTCTCTTATCTTGTTGCTTTTCCTCTCCCGCCGTCCCAGAAACTACATATAGGTTGCTAGACCCCCTGTCTCTTATCTTGTTGCTGTTCCTCTCTCGCCGTCCTAGGAACTACATATAGGTTGCTAGACTCCTGTCTCTTATCTTGTTGCTGTTCCTCTCCCGCCGTCCTAGGAACTACATATAGGTTGCTAGACTCCTGTCTCTTATCTTGTTACTGTCCCTCTCCCGCAGTCCTAAGAACTACGTATAGGTTTCTAGATCCCTGTCTCTTATCTTAATGTTGTTCCTCTCCCACCGTCTTAGGAACTACATATAGGTTGCTTGACTCCTCTTTCTTATCTTGTTGCTGTTCCTCCCCCGCCGTCCGTCCCATCTCAGCAGATCCCTTCCCTTGGGTAGAATACCATATTCAACCAGTAAAATGTGTCTCTTCCTTGCTGACACCGGGATATTGTAATTAAAAGAATACAACATCGGGATTATTAAACATAGATTACTAAGGACTTGTGTATATAAGGAATATATAATTGAGTTCAATTCTTTAATTGAAAATGTTACAAATATTTTAAATTAACTTTATTAAATATAAATTCATATATTACAGTACGTAATCATGTCTGTTGCGGTGTCGAAATGGCAAAACCCACTGTTTATAAGTGTGATCGGCTAATCAAACAAGCTCCCGGCCTGATGAAACCGATTGTTTGTAAATTCCCTTTCCCTGCTGTTGTTTGGGTTTGGTTTGATCAACTATGATGCCACGAGTCTGTTGGTGTGGTGATGGTTCCAAATATTTCACAAAATTGTATGCCAAATTTTTGGTTTTTAACACATTTTAAACATCATTAATGACGTTAATTTATAAATGTTTTGTATCATCACATTGCATTATTAGGGTACTATAGTACTGATATGTAACAACAAAATCTTTCTCTCCCTCTTTGTATGCTTGTGGTTTGGCAGAATTCATGATTCTTCTATTTAATTTATAAAACACAACTTATTGCAAAAACTCGTACAGTCTTCAATCTTTTGCTCTATTCATCACGTGTCCGATTCAATAATCCCTATGAACGTCTCCTTAAAATTAGTTGAGTGTTGCAATCATCTTAATAAATAAAAAAAGTTATTTTTCAGGTATCCTGATGGGGCCTGGGGTATAATATAATATAACTAACTAATAAACCATTATTCATCTCACTTATTATAACAGATGTATAACTTATTATGTGCAGATAATAACTATACATTCAGAAACCTTTGATATTCGTCTCGAATATTTAGAAGCTGTAGATGAGAATGTGTTTATTGGTTTAGCAGTTTGGTGGAGGGGGTTGAAGAAAACAGGGAGGGCTGGGAGGAGGCTTGAGGCGTGAGTTATGGAGCAATTCATTTATCTTACTAAGTGAATATTTGTCTTTTGTTCGCCTGTGACCCGTCCCGACGCTGAAATTGCTTACAGTCTTTCGGGGGAAAATAATCTTTTTATATTTTACATGACAAACCGTCTAAAACACTAAATCATCTCACAATATATGTAACTTTCCACACTCACCGGCGAATTCCCCAGTACTTAGCATGTCTGCGTATTGTAATCTTACTAAATTAAGCACGAAGCAGGCCATATATACTATGTTATAAGTTGTCAAATTGTTTTAATTGTTTTAAAGGTTTATTTTTCAATAATTCCTCTATGTTTGTAAGTTGGACGTGTGTGTTGTTTTGTGATTTTAATATAGCAATAAATACATTAGGTTTTTGAAAGTTTCCTCTAGAATTCCAAAAAATGTTTGAATGGGAAGATCCCACCTGGACCCTTATTTAGCTTATGTTCTCTTTCAGTTCTTGAACTTATGAAATTTAAAGTTTATTTACTCGCATATATGAAGTACTAGGAAAATTAACTTACATGTAGTATTTGAGGATTTACAGCTCTAGTTTTTAAAGGCATAAATTTAATTCTAGCAATACGGAACGATTTACCAATCCTTAAGGCAATCCAAAAAATAAATTACATCATTTGTGTAATCACTATACTATTAAATAATAGCAAGGGAAGATCAGACTCGCAAGTAAAGTATTATCATATGAGGGATAAATTTACAGAGTCGTAATTTTAGCTTGAGAAGATACAAAGTGGCGTGACTAGAAGTTTTGTATCTAGAGGAAGTTAGCATTCACTGCCCCTCCCCACAAAATCTGTTTAATAACTCTATACAACAACCAACTCAAGTTTTCGTTAAATTTCTGATTATGTTTTACTGTAATCATATCGTGATTAACTGCTTTATAGATTCGCGTAACTCATAATTTGTAGGAATCTAATGTTGAAAGCTTCTCCCTATTTGACAACTTTTGTAATAGTTTCAGTTTATTTTACATTATTAATTATGATATTAGATTAGTTTAAAATAAAGAGGATATACAAATAACGCCGAAGTAGTGAGGGAGGGGGGAGTAAAACCTGCATACTCAGCGGATCTTTAATAATGTTATTTGACTTTTAATTAAATTTAAATTCCACAGTAAGTGTGCTAAAACATGTGCAAAACATAGATTTTTCCCGAGCATTACATAATTTTTATTATTATTATATAATTTGTATTACAATATGCATCTTCAGGGCGACCTTAATTAATAGCGAAAACCTACTAGAAACTTCGTCAATATCTTCACGGACTAACCCGGAAAAAGCTACAAGAGTGTCTTCGGCCCGTGGAGGACTACACGATAAAAGGTCTTAAATTGCTGTGATCTAGTAAAAACTGCAAGAAAAAACAGGATACTCCATAAACAATTTTAGAGATGCCCGCCTTAAAGGAAACTGGTTGCCAAATTGGAAAAATACTAAAATTAATATTTTAAATAATCATCACTAAAATGTAGGAAAGGTTTCCCATTAAAATGTTCCTGTAAAGTTAGTTGTTTCTGAGAAACCAATGGTAGCACAGATGAGACGATTTATTTAAAAAATATTTTCGTACATCTTATCTTGAGAGTTAAATTTTACTTGTTAAGTCAATATATTTAATAAATCGTGTCAAAATTAAATAGCGAGACTATAATACATGTTTTCTATTAAACCGCAGAATTGATTCATTACGTATACCTGACAGAATAGGGGGGGAGTATAATGTATAAATTGTAGTTAATTTCCCCCCTTAAAGTACTAAGAAATGGGTCATAATTTCAGTGTCACAGCCACCCTGACCGGTTGAGAAGTAGGTGAATGTTTTTTTAAAGTGTTTCAAGTTCTTTGTGCATCATTCTAAGGTGTCTTTGCAAACGGGGAAACATAGAGTAAGTTCTTAGTTCAAAAAGAAACCCTTAAACGATTTCAAGAAAATCGAATTAAGCAGATTGCTGTTCCAAACCGGGGAGTAAGTGATGAAGTACAATAAAGTCGAGCAGAATCGGTTGTTTAGAAAGCGACAGAGAAAATATCTTATAGAAATTATTTCTAAACTCAAGAAACATTCGATTGCCAAAAAATATCAAACAATCTGTTGAAAGAAAAGCAACAATCAGTAATGTGCCGGATACACTTTTAAACCATATTGGAAAGGTATTGGACACTTTCCATTTTTACTTTCTCCCCCCTATACATAGTATATGGAGAAAGTATTTTTTTCGTCAAAATTTTCGAATTTGAGTTGTTAGTTGAAATATTCGTTTTGGTGCTCCCTGAATTCAAAAAAGTGAGTTTTTCGTGATGTCTGTGTGTCTGTCTGTCTGTCTGTCTGTCTGTATGGATGTGTACAGAGCTAGAAATGACACCAGTGGACCTATTTTGATGAAACTTTGTATGTATGTACTAATCCACGATATCTACAGGCGTTTTTTTTAATTTATTCAATGTTCCTCAATGTTAGAGCTATCCACGAATCATGCCACATCCTCAATGTTAGAGCTATCCTCGAATCACGCCACATTCTCAATGTTAGAGCTATCCACGATTCACGCCACATCCTCAATATTAGAGCTATCCACGAATCACGCCACATTCTCAATGTTAGAGCTATCCTCGAATCACGCCACATTCTCAATGTTAGAGCTATCCTTGAATCACACCACATTCTCAATGTTAGAGCTATCCTTGAATCACACCACATTCTCAATGTTAGAGCTATCCTTGATTCACACCACATTCTCAATGTTAGAGCTATCCTTGAATCACACCACATTCTCAATGTTAGAGCTATCCTTGAATCACGCCACATTCTCAGTGTTAGAGCTATCCTTGAATCACACCACATTCTCAATGTTAGAGCTATCCTCGAATCACGCCACATTCTCAGTGTTAGAGCTATCCACGAACCACGCCACATTCTCAGTGTTAGAGCTATCCTCGAAACACGCAATGTTAGAGCTATCCTCGAATCACGCCACATTCTCAGCGTTAGAGCTATCCTCGAAACACACCACAACCTCAGTGTTAGAGCTATCCTCGAATCACGCCACATTCTCAATGTTAGAGCTATCCTCGACTCACGCCACATTCTCAATGTTAGAGCTATCCTCGAATCACGCCACATTCTCAATGTTAGAGCTATCCTCGAATCACGCCACATCCTCAGTGTTAGAGCTATCCTCGAATCACACCACATCCTCAGTGTTAGAGCTATCCTCGAATCACGCCACATTCTCAATGATAGAGCTATCCTCGAATCACGCCACATCCTCAGTGTTAGAGCTATCCTCGAATCACGCCACATTCTCAATGTTAGAGCTATCCTCGAATCACGCCACATCCTCAGTGTTAGAGCTATCCTCGAATCACGCCACAGTAGGGAACAATGGAGACTCCGAGGGCAGGAGGGACAGGAGGGCCACCCCCCCCCCGAGCCCCCCCCCCCGCGAATTTTTTTTTTGCGAATTTTTTTTTTTGCGAATTTTTTTTTTTTGCGAATTTTTTTTTTTTGCGAATTTTTTTTTTTTGCGAATATTAACCTAACCTAACCTAACCTAACCTAACCTAACCTAACCTAACCTAACCTAACCTAACCTAACCTAACCTAACCTAACCTAACCTAACCTAACCTAACCTAACCTAACCTAACCTAACCTAACCTAACGTAACCTAACCTAACCTAACCTAACCTAACGTAACATAACCTAACCTAACCTAACCCATCCTAACCTAACCTAACCTCGGATCAGATTTCTGATTGCAGATTCTTGTTCGTCTAGTCAAGCCGAGAAATTTGAGTACCCACAAAGTACATTTGGACGATGTTTGGGGGGGGGGGGGGGGCGGGCTATATCGCTTACCTTAAGTCGGATTTGAATTCTGATTGCAGATTCTTATTCGTCTAGTCGAGCCGAGTCATTTGAGTACCCACATCGTACACTTTGGATGATGTTTACAAAAAAGGGGCCCGCACCACACTTTTGACCTTTTTTTTTTTTTTGCATTTTTGGAATCTCCTCGTCAAGCCGAGTATTCTCAGTACCCACATGACATACTTTGGATAATTAATACAAGAGTTGAACAGGGTAACGCTACAACCAACAGAGCTAGCCCATCAGCACTTGCGGTCAATTGAACTACCAGTGAATGCAAATTTTGAGGAGAATATAATTGCAATGCTTTGAACATATACTGCAAAGGGGGGTGTATCGATACACCCCCCTTCAAGTACTCTGCACCGAGGCAGCTGTTCGCACAAATAACCGTCGCGTCCAGTCTACTGTCTGGGAATGCGGATGTTGTAATTTGATACCTCGACTGGAGGGTGCAGGTGTTCACACAAAAAACCGACAAGTCGAGACCTGTCTGGGAATGCGGATGCTGTAATTTGATACCCCGACGGGAGGGCGACGCGACCCTTCCAGGAACCCATTATAGTCCGCCAGTATCGAATTCCGAGCAATAAATCACCAGTTGTCAAACACCCACGGTATCAATCTTGTTTTAGGCTTCAACAATTCCTGACGTATGGGGGAGCGAAAATCTCCCCCTAGTAATTAAATCAACAGAACACCAGTTGTCACGGTCTCATGCTTGTTCTAGTCTTCAACAATTCCTGACGTATGGGGGAGCGAAAATCTCCCCCTAAGCCATTACGTGTTAGGGGGAGCGAAAATCTCCCCCCATAGTAATTAAATCAACAGAGCTAGCCCATCAGCGCCTGCGAACAATTGAACTACCAGTGAATGCAAATTTTGAGGAGAATATAATTGCAATGCTTTGAACATATACTGCAAAGGGGGGTGTATCGATACACCCCCCTTCAAGTACTCTGCACCGAGGGAGCTGTTCGCACAAATAACCGTCGCGTCCAGTCTACTGTCTGGGAATGCGGATGTTGTAATTTGATACCTCGACTGGAGGGTGCAGGTGTTCACACAAAAAACCGACAAGTCGAGACCTGTCTGGGGTGCAGCTGCGCCCGACCCCAGGAGGGGCAGGAGGAGCAGGAGGAGCAGGAGGGGCAGGAGGAGCAGGAGGGGCAGGAGGAGCAGGATTAGCAGGAGGAGCAGGAGGGGCAGGAGGGCCAGGAGGGACAGGAGGGCCACCCCCCCCCCCAGACGCCTGCACCAACACTTGGAAGAAAATCCTCCTACATTAGAAGGATTTCCTTCTGTTCCCTAACATGAAAAGCTTTTGTGGCCTTGAAAAAGGCCGATTATGATGGTGGGATCAGGTGGAGGCTAAGGTGTTGGAAAACGTTTATTTTTTACTGTTGAAAAACTTTGTTACTTCATCAGGGTGCAGTTCATCGGTCCGCCGATTCCACCACATTTCAACAAGCATCATGTACTTCTGCTCATGTTCAATGGCGTAGAAGTGCTCCTCTTCAATGGGGCAGAAATTCATCTTGTAGTCCATGTCACGCTGCCAATATTCCCACTCCAAGCCGTCCAGCGGGCAATGGTTCCACATGCTGTTGATTCCCCGTCGTCTGGAGTACAGAGCGTCGTCAATATCTTGAGTAGTTGAATACATTTTTGGTTCATGAACGTACTTGAACTTTTTGTCAATGCGCCATAGCCTCTTCTTATGGAAATGCTTCAAGGTGCATTCATCGTCGTCTTTTCGGTTGTAGAATTCATCACCTTCGAAGTAATCATCTTCATCGTCAAACGGTCTCTTCTTATTATTGCTATTCATTGTCGTTTCCGCTGCAACACATACATCCTCCAACTCAACGTCTGTGATGTCACAATCCCACTCGATGTTGGCCATGATCTCTTCGTAGCTGTTGACGCTTCGAAACTCAAGACTAAACTAAACTTTACTGCTAGGGGCGGGCTGTGCGTCGTGGGATGATGGGCGCAGGTGTACAGACAAAAAACCGTCGCGTCACCCTACTGTCTGGGAATGCGGATGCTGTAATTTGATACCTCTACGGGAGGGTGCGGGTGTTCACACAAAAAACCGACGAGTCGAGACCTGTCTGGGAATGCGGATGCTGTAATTTGATACCCCGACAGGAGGGCTACCGACCCTTGCAGGAACCCATAATTATAGACCACCCGCGTCGAATTCCGAGCAATAGTACACCAGCTGTCAAACACCCACGGTCTCATTCTTGTTCTAGTCTTCAACAATTCCTGACGTATGGGGGAGCGAAAATCTCCCCCCTAAGCCATTATGTGTTAGGGGGAGCGAAAATCTCCCCCTAGTGATTAAATCAACAGAACACCAGTTGTCAAACACCCACGGTCTCGTTCGTGTTCGGGAGTTTGAAGTGTGTGGCTGTGTAATAGTGTTGCTGTGTGACATTCTGTCAGAGCGATCGCCCGACGTTTTGACCTAACCTACAAAATGAACCACTTAACCGCCTATGTGTTTAATGATCGGCCTTTGTCTGTACTGTTTGACAGCAGCGATAATCCATGGTTCAAAGCTAAGGATGTAGCTACAATATTGGGATACGCTAACCCTAAAGAAGCAATCAGAGCACATGTTAGAGAAAAATATCGCAAAACAATTCCTGAAGTATGGGGGAGCGAAAATCTCCCCCTAACCTATAACGAGAAACATTCAATCTTTCTTAACGAGCCGGGATTATATTCGTTACTTATGAAATCTAAAATGCCCATCGCCGAGAAGTTTCAAGATTGGATCTTTGAAGAAGTTTTGCCATCCATTAGAAAAAATGGTCAGTACAGACTTATAAACGAGAACCAACGGCTGCTACAATCACTTACAAAGTCGCTAACAAATAACCGAAAGCTAGATCAAACAAATTCCGAGTTTAAAACTACAAATGATATATTGTGTATGGAAAACCAATCCATGAATCAAACGCTGATCGAACAGACACCTAAAGTGGCAGTGTTGCCTGAAGATGTAAATCTGAAGCATATATTTTGTGTGATGATTAGGGAAACCCTTCTAGAGCAGTACGGAGTTTGTGAATACAAGTGCATTCGAACACAGAAGAGGAATTTCAAACAAGCCTTGAAAAAAGCAAAGGAAGAAGGATTTACAATGTGCTACTGTAGAGAAAATGTCCCCAACGGCATAAACATAGTGAATAAGGCTAAAGAAGTGATGAAGAGTTACGGCATGCACATTGACTGCAGATACAACAACATCCTAACCTCGCACAATTTCATTAATGTAGTTGAACATATCTTTGACAATGCATAGGTCTGCGCTTGTGGACTCGTTCCAGAACCTTCGACGCTAGTCAGGTAGCAACAGTCGATACGTGCTCCAAAGATGACCAGTGTGGATGACGCAAGAAAAGTAATCACCATATCAATGAACAAAATACGTTATAAACGTAACAACATCCGAGAAAGGCTCGCAATCAAGTTAGTGTTGGATAGAGCGAGAGATGTGTTTGAGAGAAAATATCATATGAAACAGCATACTTATGAAAAAAAAAAAAAAAAAAAAATATTGAATATCATGTGAAAGAATATAACTATGAAGAAAACAAAACAGACTGTTAAATTTAACGAGGAGCTAAATACACAGTACACTTACGAGCCCTGTGAGGATGTACAACAATTAACGTGGACTCAAATCGCAATTGATGAAATGAGATTCCGCAGACCGTTGGAACTGATGTTGGGTGAAAAAATCAAACATCTAACCTATTGCAACAAGATGTGTCACAGCGAGTGCATACAGTTTACTTCAAGGGTGAGCAGACGCACCACCAGTCCGTAGTACGGTAGAAGTCACACGGTAAGGACGTCAACATGGACGCTTACGTTTCTGCGGACGACTATATCAAATCGTTTATTCAGGAGATTGAGGTTATGAACAATAATGCTAGTGATCAGACATTGGCATCACCTCAGACGTCATCTGTAAAACCGATCACTGCCTGCAAGAGACGAAGGAGGCCAACTCTCATCGAAGTGGAAACCAAGAAACCAGGATGGGTGCCAAAACCAACAGATGATTGTCCCATAGTGTCATGGATGGAGGATGGGAATACTTTTGCTGTTCAAAACCCGGGAAACAAAGGACAAATTTTATTGAAAATGGAAATGTACGATGGTACAGATATGGTGTTCATGTGCAGTTTATTTTTGGACAAAGATGGTGAAATGCTCCAAAGTGTTAGACAAGTAGTTGATAAAGTGGAAAACATGTGGATCGATAAATCAACAGGAGTACCGAAAATTACAGGCTTAACTCAAACTGTTACACAACGCAGTGCAGTTTCGCAACCAACGTCGAAGAAGCGAGCTGTGAGGAAGAAACAACGAGTGTCGCCAGCAGTCAATTAAAGCATCAGCATTCCCAGACAGGAGGGCGACGCGTCGGTTTTTTGTGTGTGAACACCTGCGCCCGGCCAACTACTAGAGATGTCGAGCAGCAGCACTTTCAAGCTAGAGTTTCCGAGCGTGAACGGCACTGCAGCAACCGAGGACCTGAGAGCTACCCTCAACAACTGCAAGTCCGACTCTCCGCTCTACACCAGGATAGACGATCTCAGAGAGGAATGCGGCTATCTCATCACTGCGATGGAGCGAGCCACAACACCCTTTGGCGAGACGATCATCGTGATCCTGGAGGGACAGGTCGGGGACGACTTCTTTCTGCGAGTCTACCCGCCTAGGCGCTTCAACGAGGTCCTGAGCAACACCGACATCGAGCGCTACAACAGCGGGTTTGGAGAACGCCTTCGCTTGGTGAAGCGCAGCCCGAGGGGTTCCAATAGCAGATTCACACCTTTGGAGTTTATGTAAAGCAAGACTTGAAGATTATGTAAATACCTTTGTAAATTAGTTTTCGTAGTCAATACTTATAGTCACGTTCAGAACATAACCACTGTGTTATTTATTTCACTTAACCCCAAAAATGTCCTTTGGTAGTAAGTTTAAGAGCGTGAGTATGGTAACTGTGAGGTGTTTAGCTCATCAGCGTCATCATCAGAATCATCGATATTTGTACATAGATGTAACCCACCGCGTAATGCGATACAATTGATTGGAGCGCATCGTGTGTGAGCTGTCTTGTGATGGCGACATCGCACTGCGTTTGTAACAAAATAACGTGTACATTAACACGACGATCACTTTTCTTGCTTAAGTCACGAGGGGCATTATGGCGTACGGGACGATTGGTAATAACAGCGTTTAAAGTAAACTGTGCACATTCGTTGTGATACGTCTTGTCACAGCACGTTAGATTTCACATTCTCACATTCTACATCAATTACAATTGTAGACGTAATCTCATTTCATCTGTTGTGATTTAAGTCCACGTTAACCGTTGTACATCCTTACGCGGCTCATAAGTGTAATGAGTATTTAGTATGACAATAAACTTCTCGAATGTTAGTACGTTAAATCGTAGCTTGTTCATTGACGCATCGATCCCTATTCTTGTTTCAGTCTCAATATGCATTATGGCGTACGTGCCAGATGGTACTAACAACGCTTGAAATAAACTGCACACATGTGTTGCGATACATCCAAACACAACAAGTTAGATGCATCATTCAATCATTCAGCATCAATTGAAATGTTATGCGTGGCATCATTTCATCTGGTGTAATTTGAGGGAATAACTCGACTACGAACCTTTATCGTATGTTAGTTCGTTAACAAAGTAAATTGTACATTAACACGACGATCGCTTTTCTTGCTTAAGTCACGATGTGCATTATGGCGTACGGGACGATTGGTAATAACAGCGTTTAAAGTAAACTGTGCACATTCGTTGTGATACGTCTTGTCACAGCACGTTAGATTTCACATTCTCACATTCAACATCAATTACAATTGTAGACGTAATCTCATTTCATCTGTTGTGATTTAAGTCCACGTTAACCGTTGTACATCCTCACGCGGCTCGTAAGTGTAATGAGTATTTAGTATGACAATAAACTTCTCGAATGTTAGTACGTTAAATCGTAGCTTGTTCATTGACGCATCGATCCCTATTCTTGTTTCAGTCTCAATATGCATTATGGCGTACGTGCCAGATGGTACTAACAACGCTTGAAATAAACTGCACACATGTGTTGCGATACATCCAAACACAACAAGTTAGATGCATCATTCAATCATTCAGCATCAATTGAAATGTTATGCGTGGCATCATTTCATCTGGTGTAATTTGAGGGAATAACTCGACTACGAACCTTTATCGTATGTTAGTTCGTTAACAAAGTAAATTGTACATTAACACGACGATCGCTTTTCTTGCTTAAGTCACGATGTGCATTATGGCGTACGGGACGATTGGTAATAACAGCGTTTAAAGTAAACTGTGCACATTCGTTGTGATACGTCTTGTCACAGCACGTTAGATTTCACATTCTCACATTCAACATCAATTACAATTGTAGACGTAATCTCATTTCATCTGTTGTGATTTAAGTCCACGTTAACCGTTGTACATCCTCACGCGGCTCGTAAGTGTAATGAGTATTTAGTATGACAATAAACTTCTCGAATGTTAGTACGTTAAATCGTAGCTTGTTCATTGACGCATCGATCCCTATTCTTGTTTCAGTCTCAATAGACATTATGGCGTACGTGCCAGATGGTACTAACAACGCTTGAAATAAACTGCCCACGTGTGTTGCGATACATCCAAACACAGCAAGTTAGATGCATCATTCTAACATTCAGCATCAATTGAAATGTTATGCGTGGTATCATTTCATCTGGTGTAATTTGAGGGAATAACTCGACTACGAACCTTTATCGTATGTTAGTTCGTTAACAACGTAACTTGTACATTGACGCATCGATCACTTTTCATGCTTAAGTCACAATGTGCATTATGTTGTATGTGACGACTGGTAATAGCAATGCTTGAAGTAAACTGAGCACATGTGTTGCTATACGTCTTGTCACAGCAGGTTATATTGCTCATTTCCCCTTTCAACATCAGTTACAATTGTATGCGTAATCTCATTTCATCGGTTTTAATTCAAGTCCGCGTTAACTGTTGTACATCCTCACGAGGTTCGTAAGTGTAACGAGTATTTAGTTTTACATTAAACTTCTCGTATGTCAATCCCAAGTAATCGGTGTTTGAAGAAGTTTGCCTTTCCCTCAAGAATTGTCACTAGCATTATAACATACGCGTTTAATAACCAGATCGCACTTGTAATATTTTTGTATACCAATAACAATTACAAGTAATCGAGGTTTGAAGAAGTTCGCACATTGATAAAAAAAAAAAATCCAAGTAAACGATGTTTGAAGACGTTTGAGTTTTCGCCATCACACAAGTTCCAATCTTGAGTAATGTCAACCCAAGAAAATGAAAGCTAACAGCATCACGTAGTTGTGTTAAGTTACGATAGGTATAGTTAGGTTTATTAAGACTGTTTCCAGTTAGAAAGGGGAAACATGGAGAGACTTATCTCATCGTTAGGTTACGATATCCAGTGTAAAGTTAGGTCCCTGCATAGAAATAGGAAACGTAGACAGTTGTATCTCATCCTTAGGTTATGTTATGCTCTGTTAAGTTAGGTTTGTGCTTATAGATAGGAAATATTGTCAGTAGTATCTCGTCGTTAGGTTAAGTCATGCTCTGTTAAGTTAGGGTTGTTGTTGAATATACAAAAAAAAAAAAAAAAATCTGTACCTTAATGTCGGCGTGCGCATTATGATCATACCATTTTTAAATTGCGCACGCCGGCATTAAGGTACAGATTTTTTTTTTTTTTTTGTATATTCAACAACAAACCTAACTTAACAGAGCATGACTTAACCTAACGACGAGATACTACTGACAATATTTCCTATCTATAAGCACAAACCTAACTTAACAGAGCATAACATAACCTAAGGATGAGATACAACTGTCTACGTTTCCTATTTCTATGCAGGGACCTAACTTTACACTGGATATCGTAACCTAACGATGAGATAAGTCTCTCCATGTTTCCCCTTTCTAACTGGAAACAGTCTTAATAAACCTAACTATACCTATCGTAACTTAACACAACTACGTGATGCTGTTAGCTTTCATTTTCTTGGGTTGACATTACTCAAGATTGGAACTTGTGTGATGGCGAAAACTCAAACGTCTTCAAACATCGTTTACTTGGATTTTTTTTTTTTATCAATGTGCGAACTTCTTCAAACCTCGATTACTTGTAATTGTTATTGGTATACAAAAATATTACAAGTGCGATCTGGTTATTAAACGCGTATGTTATAATGCTAGTGACAATTCTTGAGGGAAAGGCAAACTTCTTCAAACACCGATTACTTGGGATTGACATACGAGAAGTTTAATGTAAAACTAAATACTCGTTACACTTACGAACCTCGTGAGGATGTACAACAGTTAACGCGGACTTGAATTAAAACCGATGAAATGAGATTACGCATACAATTGTAACTGATGTTGAAAGGGGAAATGAGCAATATAACCTGCTGTGACAAGACGTATAGCAACACATGTGCTCAGTTTACTTCAAGCATTGCTATTACCAGTCGTCACATACAACATAATGCACATTGTGACTTAAGCATGAAAAGTGATCGATGCGTCAATGTACAAGTTACGTTGTTAACGAACTAACATACGATAAAGGTTCGTAGTCGAGTTATTCCCTCAAATTACACCAGATGAAATGATACCACGCATAACATTTCAATTGATGCTGAATGTTAGAATGATGCATCTAACTTGCTGTGTTTGGATGTATCGCAACACACGTGGGCAGTTTATTTCAAGCGTTGTTAGTACCATCTGGCACGTACGCCATAATGTCTATTGAGACTGAAACAAGAATAGGGATCGATGCGTCAATGAACAAGCTACGATTTAACGTACTAACATTCGAGAAGTTTATTGTCATACTAAATACTCATTACACTTACGAGCCGCGTGAGGATGTACAACGGTTAACGTGGACTTAAATCACAACAGATGAAATGAGATTACGTCTACAATTGTAATTGATGTTGAATGTGAGAATGTGAAATCTAACGTGCTGTGACAAGACGTATCACAACGAATGTGCACAGTTTACTTTAAACGCTGTTATTACCAATCGTCCCGTACGCCATAATGCACATCGTGACTTAAGCAAGAAAAGCGATCGTCGTGTTAATGTACAATTTACTTTGTTAACGAACTAACATACGATAAAGGTTCGTAGTCGAGTTATTCCCTCAAATTACACCAGATGAAATGATGCCACGCATAACATTTCAATTGATGCTGAATGATTGAATGATGCATCTAACTTGTTGTGTTTGGATGTATCGCAACACATGTGTGCAGTTTATTTCAAGCGTTGTTAGTACCATCTGGCACGTACGCCATAATGCATATTGAGACTGAAACAAGAATAGGGATCGATGCGTCAATGAACAAGCTACGATTTAACGTACTAACATTCGAGAAGTTTATTGTCATACTAAATACTCATTACACTTACGAGCCGCGTGAGGATGTACAACGGTTAACGTGGACTTAAATCACAACAGATGAAATGAGATTACGTCTACAATTGTAATTGATGTTGAATGTGAGAATGTGAAATCTAACGTGCTGTGACAAGACGTATCACAACGAATGTGCACAGTTTACTTTAAACGCTGTTATTACCAATCGTCCCGTACGCCATAATGCACATCGTGACTTAAGCAAGAAAAGCGATCGTCGTGTTAATGTACAATTTACTTTGTTAACGAACTAACATACGATAAAGGTTCGTAGTCGAGTTATTCCCTCAAATTACACCAGATGAAATGATGCCACGCATAACATTTCAATTGATGCTGAATGATTGAATGATGCATCTAACTTGTTGTGTTTGGATGTATCGCAACACATGTGTGCAGTTTATTTCAAGCGTTGTTAGTACCATCTGGCACGTACGCCATAATGCATATTGAGACTGAAACAAGAATAGGGATCGATGCGTCAATGAACAAGCTACGATTTAACGTACTAACATTCGAGAAGTTTATTGTCATACTAAATACTCATTACACTTATGAGCCGCGTAAGGATGTACAACGGTTAACGTGGACTTAAATCACAACAGATGAAATGAGATTACGTCTACAATTGTAATTGATGTAGAATGTGAGAATGTGAAATCTAACGTGCTGTGACAAGACGTATCACAACGAATGTGCACAGTTTACTTTAAACGCTGTTATTACCAATCGTCCCGTACGCCATAATGCCCCTCGTGACTTAAGCAAGAAAAGTGATCGTCGTGTTAATGTACACGTTATTTTGTTACAAACGCAGTGCGATGTCGCCATCACAAGACAGCTCACACACGATGCGCTCCAATCAATTGTATCGCATTACGCGGTGGGTTACATCTATGTACAAATATCGATGATTCTGATGATGACGCTGATGAGCTAAACACCTCACAGTTACCATACTCACGCTCTTAAACTTACTACCAAAGGACATTTTTGGGGTTAAGTGAAATAAATAACACAGTGGTTATGTTCTGAACGTGACTATAAGTATTGACTACGAAAACTAATTTACAAAGGTATTTACATAATCTTCAAGTCTTGCTTTACATAAACTCCAAAGGTGTGAATCTGCTATTGGAACCCCTCGGGCTGCGCTTCACCAAGCGAAGGCGTTCTCCAAACCCGCTGTTGTAGCGCTCGATGTCGGTGTTGCTCAGGACCTCGTTGAAGCGCCTAGGCGGGTAGACTCGCAGAAAGAAGTCGTCCCCGACCTGTCCCTCCAGGATCACGATGATCGTCTCGCCAAAGGGTGTTGTGGCTCGCTCCATCGCAGTGATGAGATAGCCGCATTCCTCTCTGAGATCGTCTATCCTGGTGTAGAGCGGAGAGTCGGACTTGCAGTTGTTGAGGGTAGCTCTCAGGTCCTCGGTTGCTGCAGTGCCGTTCACGCTCGGAAACTCTAGCTTGAAAGTGCTGCTGCTCGACATCTCTAGTAGTTGGCCGGGCGCAGGTGTTCACACACAAAAAACCGACGCGTCGCCCTCCTGTCTGGGAATGCTGATGCTTTAATTGACTGCTGGCGACACTCGTTGTTTCTTCCTCACAGCTCGCTTCTTCGACGTTGGTTGCGAAACTGCACTGCGTTGTGTAACAGTTTGAGTTAAGCCTGTAATTTTCGGTACTCCTGTTGATTTATCGATCCACATGTTTTCCACTTTATCAACTACTTGTCTAACACTTTGGAGCATTTCACCATCTTTGTCCAAAAATAAACTGCACATGAACACCATATCTGTACCATCGTACATTTCCATTTTCAATAAAATTTGTCCTTTGTTTCCCGGGTTTTGAACAGCAAAAGTATTCCCATCCTCCATCCATGACACTATGGGACAATCATCTGTTGGTTTTGGCACCCATCCTGGTTTCTTGGTTTCCACTTCGATGAGAGTTGGCCTCCTTCGTCTCTTGCAGGCAGTGATCGGTTTTACAGATGACGTCTGAGGTGATGCCAATGTCTGATCACTAGCATTATTGTTCATAACCTCAATCTCCTGAATAAACGATTTGATATAGTCGTCCGCAGAAACGTAAGCGTCCATGTTGACGTCCTTACCGTGTGACTTCTACCGTACTACGGACTGGTGGTGCGTCTGCTCACCCTTGAAGTAAACTGTATGCACTCGCTGTGACACATCTTGTTGCAATAGGTTAGATGTTTGATTTTTTCACCCAACATCAGTTCCAACGGTCTGCGGAATCTCATTTCATCAATTGCGATTTGAGTCCACGTTAATTGTTGTACATCCTCACAGGGCTCGTAAGTGTACTGTGTATTTAGCTCCTCGTTAAATTTAACAGTCTGTTTTGTTTTCTTCATAGTTATATTCTTTCACATGATATTCAATATTTTTTTTTTTTTTTTTTTTTCATAAGTATGCTGTTTCATATGATATTTTCTCTCAAACACATCTCTCGCTCTATCCAACACTAACTTGATTGCGAGCCTTTCTCGGATGTTGTTACGTTTATAACGTATTTTGTTCATTGATATGGTGATTACTTTTCTTGCGTCATCCACACTGGTCATCTTTGGAGCACGTATCGACTGTTGCTACCTGACTAGCGTCGAAGGTTCTGGAACGAGTCCACAAGCGCAGACCTATGCATTGTCAAAGATATGTTCAACTACATTAATGAAATTGTGCGAGGTTAGGATGTTGTTGTATCTGCAGTCAATGTGCATGCCGTAACTCTTCATCACTTCTTTAGCCTTATTCACTATGTTTATGCCGTTGGGGACATTTTCTCTACAGTAGCACATTGTAAATCCTTCTTCCTTTGCTTTTTTCAAGGCTTGTTTGAAATTCCTCTTCTGTGTTCGAATGCACTTGTATTCACAAACTCCGTACTGCTCTAGAAGGGTTTCCCTAATCATCACACAAAATATATGCTTCAGATTTACATCTTCAGGCAACACTGCCACTTTAGGTGTCTGTTCGATCAGCGTTTGATTCATGGATTGGTTTTCCATACACAATATATCATTTGTAGTTTTAAACTCGGAATTTGTTTGATCTAGCTTTCGGTTATTTGTTAGCGACTTTGTAAGTGATTGTAGCAGCCGTTGGTTCTCGTTTATAAGTCTGTACTGACCATTTTTTCTAATGGATGGCAAAACTTCTTCAAAGATCCAATCTTGAAACTTCTCGGCGATGGGCATTTTAGATTTCATAAGTAACGAATATAATCCCGGCTCGTTAAGAAAGATTGAATGTTTCTCGTTATAGGTTAGGGGGAGATTTTCGCTCCCCCATACTTCAGGAATTGATTTGCGATATTTTTCTCTAACATGTGCTCTGATTGCTTCTTTAGGGTTAGCGTATCCCAATATTGTAGCTACATCCTTAGCTTTGAACCATGGATTATCGCTGCTGTCAAACAGTACAGACAAAGGCCGATCATTAAACAAATAGGCGGTTAAGTGGTTCATTTTGTAGGTTAGGTCAAAACGTCGGGCGATCGCTCTGACAGAATGTCACACAGCAACACTATTACACAGCCACACACTTCAAACTCCCGAACACGAATGAGACCGTGGGTGTTTGACAACTGGTGTTCTGTTGATTTAATCACTAGGGGGAGATTTTCGCTCCCCCTAACACATAATGGCTTAGGGGGGAGATTTTCGCTCCCCCATACGTCAGGAATTGTTGAAGACTAGAACAAGAATGAGACCGTGGGTGTTTGACAGCTGGTGTACTATTGCTCCGAATTCGACGCGGGTGGTCTATAATTATGGGTTCCTGCAAGGGTCGGTAGCCCTCCTGTCGGGGTATCAAATTACAGCATCCGCATTCCCAGACAGGTCTCGACTCGTCGGTTTTTTGTGTGAACACCCGCGCCCTCCCGTAGAGGTATCAAATTACAGCATCCGCATTCCCAGACAGTAGGGTGACGCGACGGTTTTTTGTCTGTACACCTGCGCCCATCATCCCACGACGCACAGCCCGCCCCTAGCAGTAAAGTTTAGTTTAGTCTTGAGTTTCGAAGCGTCAACAGCTACGAAGAGATCATGGCCAACATCGAGTGGGATTGTGACATCACAGACGTTGAGTTGGAGGATGTATGTGTTGCAGCGGAAACGACAATGAATAGCAATAATAAGAAGAGACCGTTTGACGATGAAGATGATTACTTCGAAGGTGATGAATTCTACAACCGAAAAGACGACGATGAATGCACCTTGAAGCATTTCCATAAGAAGAGGCTATGGCGCATTGACAAAAAGTTCAAGTACGTTCATGAACCAAAAATGTATTCAACTACTCAAGATATTGACGACGCTCTGTACTCCAGACGACGGGGAATCAACAGCATGTGGAACCATTGCCCGCTGGACGGCTTGGAGTGGGAATATTGGCAGCGTGACATGGACTACAAGATGAATTTCTGCCCCATTGAAGAGGAGCACTTCTACGCCATTGAACATGAGCAGAAGTACATGATGCTTGTTGAAATGTGGTGGAATCGGCGGACCGATGAACTGCACCCTGATGAAGTAACAAAGTTTTTCAACAGTAAAAAATAAACGTTTTCCAACACCTTAGCCTCCACCTGATCCCACCATCATAATCGGCCTTTTTCAAGGCCACAAAAGCTTTTCATGTTAGGGAACAGAAGGAAATCCTTCTAATGTAGGAGGATTTTCTTCCAAGTGTTGGTGCAGGCGTCTGGGGGGGGGGGGTGGCCCTCCTGTCCCTCCTGGCCCTCCTGCCCCTCCTGCTCCTCCTGCTAATCCTGCTCCTCCTGCCCCTCCTGCTCCTCCTGCCCCTCCTGCTCCTCCTGCTCCTCCTGCCCCTCCTGGGGTCGGGCGCAGCTGCACCCCAGACAGGTCTCGACTTGTCGGTTTTTTGTGTGAACACCTGCACCCTCCAGTCGAGGTATCAAATTACAACATCCGCATTCCCAGACAGTAGACTGGACGCGACGGTTATTTGTGCGAACAGCTCCCTCGGTGCAGAGTACTTGAAGGGGGGTGTATCGATACACCCCCCTTTGCAGTATATGTTCAAAGCATTGCAATTATATTCTCCTCAAAATTTGCATTCACTGGTAGTTCAATTGTTCGCAGGCGCTGATGGGCTAGCTCTGTTGATTTAATTACTATGGGGGGAGATTTTCGCTCCCCCTAACACGTAATGGCTTAGGGGGAGATTTTCGCTCCCCCATACGTCAGGAATTGTTGAAGACTAGAACAAGCATGAGACCGTGACAACTGGTGTTCTGTTGATTTAATTACTAGGGGGAGATTTTCGCTCCCCCATACGTCAGGAATTGTTGAAGCCTAAAACAAGATTGATACCGTGGGTGTTTGACAACTGGTGATTTATTGCTCGGAATTCGATACTGGCGGACTATAATGGGTTCCTGGAAGGGTCGCGTCGCCCTCCCGTCGGGGTATCAAATTACAGCATCCGCATTCCCAGACAGGTCTCGACTTGTCGGTTTTTTGTGTGAACACCTGCACCCTCCAGTCGAGGTATCAAATTACAACATCCGCATTCCCAGACAGTAGACTGGACGCGACGGTTATTTGTGCGAACAGCTGCCTCGGTGCAGAGTACTTGAAGGGGGGTGTATCGATACACCCCCCTTTGCAGTATATGTTCAAAGCATTGCAATTATATTCTCCTCAAAATTTGCATTCACTGGTAGTTCAATTGACCGCAAGTGCTGATGGGCTAGCTCTGTTGGTTGTAGCGTTACCCTGTTCAACTCTTGTATTAATTATCCAAAGTATGTCATGTGGGTACTGAGAATACTCGGCTTGACGAGGAGATTCCAAAAATGCAAAAAAAAAAAAAGGTCAAAAGTGTGGTGCGGGCCCCTTTTTTGTAAACATCATCCAAAGTGTACGATGTGGGTACTCAAATGACTCGGCTCGACTAGACGAATAAGAATCTGCAATCAGAATTCAAATCCGACTTAAGGTAAGCGATATAGCCCGCCCCCCCCCCCAAACATCGTCCAAATGTACTTTGTGGGTACTCAAATTTCTCGGCTTGACTAGACGAACAAGAATCTGCAATCAGAAATCTGATCCGAGGTTAGGTTAGGTTAGGATGGGTTAGGTTAGGTTAGGTTATGTTACGTTAGGTTAGGTTAGGTTAGGTTAGGTTACGTTAGGTTAGGTTAGGTTAGGTTAGGTTAGGTTAGGTTAGGTTAGGTTAGGTTAGGTTAGGTTAGGTTAGGTTAGGTTAGGTTAGGTTAGGTTAGGTTAGGTTAGGTTAGGTTAGGTTAGGTTAGGTTAGGTTAGGTTAGGTTAGGTTAGGTTAATATTCGCAAAAAAAAAAAATTCGCAAAAAAAAAAATTCGCAAAAAAAAAAAATCGCAAAAAAAAAAATTCGCAAAAAAAAAATTCGCGGGGGGGGGGGGCTCGGGGGGGGGGTGGCCCTCCTGTCCCTCCTGCCCTCGGAGTCTCCATTGTTCCCTACTCGCCACATACTCAATGTTAGAGCTATTCTCGAATCACGCCACATTCTCAATGTTAGAGCTATCCTCGAATCACGCCACATTCTCAATGTTTGAGCTATCCTTGAATCACACCACATCCTCAGTGTTAGAGCTATCCTCGAATCACGCCACATTCTCAATGTTAGAGCTATCCTCGAATCACGCCACATTCTCAATGTTAGAGCTATCCTCGAATCACGCCACATCCTCAGTGTTAGAGCTATCCTCGAATCACGCCACATTCTCAATGTTAGAGCTATCCTCGAATCACGCCACATTCTCAATGTTAGAGCTATCCTCGAATCACGCCACATTGTCAATGTTAGAGCTATCCTCGAAACACACCACATCCTCAGTGTTAGAGCTATCCTCGAATCACGCCACATTCTCAATGTTAGAGCTATCCTCGAATCACGCCACATCCTCAGTGTTAGAGCTATCCTCGAAACACGCCACATTCTCAATGATAGAGCTATCCACGAATCACGCCACATCCTCAGTGTTAGAGCTATCCTCGAAACACGCCACATTCTCAATGATAGAGCTATCCACGAATCACGCCACATTCTCAGTGTTGGAGCTATCCTCGACATGTATTCATGTGTGTAATGTTGAATATTTCCGATTATGTGAAACATTCTCCACAGTTCATAGATTTACATTTTAAACACGCTAAGCTCCTGATGATCGTACTGAAAAATAATAAGACACCAGTAATTTACTGGATAGTTTTCTTATTATGTATATATGAAAACTAAATTAAATTAATTTCTGTATATTATCTTTAACTGAAACTTGCGATATAATTTTGTTTAAGGAGATTTGTATTACAAAATATGGGGGAAGCTCGATTACACATCATATAGATGGTCCATCAATGTACCATCGGTCCCAAGATAACAAAATTAATGTTATATCAAAGAAACGAGTAAAGGGTCAGTTACACATAAAATAGGTAGTCCATCGACCCTTTAAAACCTTAATCTAAATATGTTTTCTTTGGGGGTCAATGGACTATCTATATGATGTGTAATCGAACCATGCGTTTAAAAACGTTATAATATAACGTAAAGGGCCGATTACACATCAAATAGATGGTACATCAGACCAAAATATAATATGTTATCTTAATTTATAAAATGGTCTGACGGCCTATAGACCCATTTATATTTTAAATTAAATTAAATTTCCTAAACGACTGATGGTCCATCGATCGGGTATGTTGTTTCATTTATTTAATTCAAGGGTCAATGAACCATCTATTTGATGTGAAATCGGCCCAGCCTCAAAAATATATTGTTTTAAATGTAACCCGTTGCTCATTTATAATCCATATGGAAAAAAATGTCAATGTTCATAATAATAATGTTTTTGATTCCAAACATCGCGTATTGCTGAGGCCGATGAGAGACGTTCCTTGATGCCTCGTTATGACCTGAGGCTTAGGTAAGAGAATAAATTCACTTGTCTCTTACATACATTTGTTTGAATACAATTTCATTTTTTAGCCAAGGAATAAAGAAATAACAACATTGGAACAACATAATATTATAGGAAAAAGATAATTTAAATGATCCCGTGTTTTACAACCATTATAACTTTAAATAGTTGTCAAATCATAAACGATATGCGTAACACTTAACATCTTCTTTATTGGTTGGTTATGTTTAGCTAGATTTAGCCTAGAAAAATCAATCACGTATCAAATGAAATGTATTTAAACACTGATAACTGCGCCGAGAACAATGAGTGCCGAGGGTGATACGGCGTGAGTTCAGATTGTTGTTTTTGCAGCGGTAGTTTGACAAAGTTCCTGCCCTTTTGTTGACCACCTAAAGGCTACAAACTTGCCCTTAACTTTGCCGCGTGCTGTGAAATTCTAACCAGCTTTAAAATTATTCAGGCTACCACTTCTGAAATAAATTAATTATGAATAATTGCAAAACTAATGTTCGACAGCTTAATCACCAGCTAACGTTTTTCTAACATTGACCTTTAAAATTTTGACGTGGAACTTTTCTTTCATTTATACAGACATCGTTCGAATCCCGATCTAAAAATCCTACAGTACAAGACCCGCTTCAACATAACAAATTCTAGTGGCATTAAACTCTTCAACGCATTTTTGAGAAAATTCAAATGTGAGGAAAGCTTGTGAAAATTGTAAAGAAAACTCAAAATACTAATGCTTCGAGGAGCTTATTATAGCGTAAAGGAATTTCTAGGGTAGCTCAAATGTGAGTGAGTAGAGGTTTATGAAATATAATTGATTTTTTAATGGTATAGATGGTATAGATGGTATAGATGAAAGTAATGTATCGCATTTTTGTTTATATAGTTTTTGTTATTTTTACTTATTATGCAACTTTTGTTTTTTCCAATAAAACATTTCTAAGTTCTCGTTCTGAAAACCTTCGAACTAATCCCAAAATGCCAATAACACAATTTTAAACAATATAACTTTTGTCATAAACAGTATAAACTGTATTATAGTACTAAGTTCATGTTTAGACGCAGGTAATGAATTGACTTTGCATAAAGTTTGACTTTGAATTTACTAGTTATACAGAATATAAATTGCCCTTTCCATTAAAAACCTAAACTTTCACATTAAAAAGTAAATTTATTACAACTATGCAAACATCTTCAAACTAAAATATTAGCGCGATGACTGATGATTATGACAGATGATGAGACAAAGATCGAAATCGAAAGCCATATAAACCATACATGCATGAATTTTCCCCGTCTTGTATACAAGACTAGACGGATACCCGTCAAGCACGCCACGAATATTAAAAGCTTCATATTATTATCGTTAAAGCTTCTTATTTTGTTGAGTTATTTTAAGTAGTAATTTATTTAATTATGTATACTTACATTAATAAGCGAAAATGAAATATTCAGTTACTCGGTGATAAATTTAATGCGTGTACAGTAATTTCACTAACTAAATTGCGAGTTTCCATGAGAAAGTTCTTAAGCATTTAATAGTGAATTTCATATGGAAAGTGAACTATTAGCATGACCCGCACGTTGAAACTTAAGCCCGGGACCACCTTAGAAGTTCCTAACGTGACACCCTGAACTCGTTTTGGGGTGTCGTTCAAAATTATATATATGTTTATGCACTCTAGCGGTCGCATTTTTTGTCCGATTTACTTCAAATTTGGTAGGGACGTTCCTGTCTATAATCAGTTGGACAAGGTCCTTGGGCAAAACAATCGGAAAACTCTAACCCCCTTTTTTGGGGATTATTCTTTCAAATTTCGGAATTGTTTGCCCAAAAAGAGTCAGAAAAGCCCCGGACGTTCAATTAATGCATGTATTAAGATGGATATTAGTAAAGCAAAAGTTTTAAGCCCTCTCTCGTCATTCTATCATAAATATTTACCGAGTTATTAAAGAAAATGTGTATCGAATAAACACCGTACGATGTCTTATGAGGGTTTTACATTAGAAAATCCTATTATTCATTTGTTGGTGTACTTTTATCATCCCCAGCAAGCCTACATTCAAGCCTGACTGGACCTTCTCCTAACCTTATAATGTGCAAAATTGTATTTCCAGCATTGCAGGTAAATGAAACCAGGAGCATCAAAACAGCCAAAAAATCAAAGTTTTCAGATTTTAATAAAAAAATTGAATAAATGTATGTTTTTACACTGATTTTGAGTTTTTAAAGTTTATTATGTGGAAATTCACTCCCCTCACGTCAGCGTGCTGCGTGTGAACTCGTTCCAGTATGAGACAATCTTAATGGCTTGGAGGCTTTATGTAGGGAAGATAAAACTGTGACAGAAGCAGAAATTGAAATATATTCTTCTGACAGGAATGTTACAGTTATTGCATTTCCATGGGGATCCTGTGCCCGTTATGACGACTGTCATAAAACAAATATCGAGTATTAGATTTATAAGAAAGGTCAATTTATAAAATAGGATTAGTTCGATTTTCCGCACTGGTACGATGATTTCATAGGATGAAAAATGTTTGATAAAAACCATACAACATTAATGGTGTGGCCAACGCTTCACTTTAATTTTCCACGGAGATTATTGGATTTGTATAACCGGTTACACGTTATAAGTTAAAGAATAGTTTATATTTTAACTGAATAAGCAGGAAGCATAAACTTAAAATAGTGGCAACAATCACAGTTCATCGTAGGAATAATCATTACATGTATTTCTATTATACGCCAGTGTGGTTAGGTTAGATTAAGCTGTGTTAATGAAATTATTATGTTTAAAGTATTTCAGATAATTTGTACCTAACGTTCGTAACTCAACTCAATCTAGCTTGGATTAAATTATATTAGTTTTTTAGGGGGGAGAGAGAGCTATTGCCCATCTCATAGTCGGGTGACTGAGACTGCAACGTTAGCTGTTTGGCTTATTGTGCTGCTTCACTAGTCTTGTCTACCTAAACTGGAGTCTCTAATGAGATCGAGAAGTAGTTTGATAATTTTAGGGGGGGAGAGAGCTACTGTCCATCTCATAGTCGGGTGACTGAGACTGCAACGTTAGCTATTTGGCTGATTGTGCTTCTTCACTAGTCTTGTCTACCTAAACTGGAGTCTCTAATGAGATCAAGAAGTAGTTTGATAATTTTAGGGGGGGGAGAGAGCTACTGTCCATCTCATAGTCGGGTGACTGAGACTGCAACGTTAGCTATTTGGCTGATTGTGCTTCTTCACTAGTCTTGTCTACCTAAACTGGAGTCTCTAATGAGATCGAGAAGTAGTTTGATAATTTTAGGGGGGGAGAGAGCTACTGTCCATCTCATAGTCGGGTGACTGAGACTGCAACGTTAGCTATTTGGCTGATTGTGCTTCTTCACTAGTCTTGTCTACCTAAACTGGAGTCTCTAATGAGATCGAGAAGTAGTTTGATAATTTTAGGGGGGGAGAGAGCTACTGTCCATCTCATAGTCGGGTGACTGAGACTGCAACGTTAGCTATTTGGCTGATTGTGCTGCTTCACTAGTCTTGTCTACCTAAACTGGAGTCTATAATGAGATCAAGAAGTAGTTTGATAATTTTAGGGGGGAGAGAGAGCTATTGCCCATCTCATAGTCGGGTGACTGAGACTGCAACGTTAGCTGTTTGGCTTATTGTGCTGCTTCACTAGTCTTGTCTACCTAAACTGGAGTCTCTAATGAGATCGAGAAGTAGTTTGATAATTTTAGGGGGGGAGAGAGCTACTGTCCATCTCATAGTCGGGTGACTGAGACTGCAACGTTAGCTATTTGGCTGATTGTGCTTCTTCACTAGTCTTGTCTACCTAAACTGGAGTCTCTAATGAGATCAAGAAGTAGTTTGATAATTTTAGGGGGGGGGAGAGAGCTACTGTCCATCTCATAGTCGGGTGACTGAGACTGCAACGTTAGCTATTTGGCTGATTGTGCTGCTTCACTAGTCTTGTCTACCTAAACTGGAGTCTATAATGAGATCAAGAAGTAGTTTGATAATTTTAGGGGGGAGAGAGAGCTATTGCCCATCTCATAGTCGGGTGACTGAGACTGCAACGTTAGCTGTTTGGCTTATTGTGCTGCTTCACTAGTCTTGTCTACCTAAACTGGAGTCTCTAATGAGATCGAGAAGTAGTTTGATAATTTTAGGGGGGGAGAGAGCTACTGTCCATCTCATAGTCGGGTGACTGAGACTGCAACGTTAGCTATTTGGCTGATTGTGCTTCTTCACTAGTCTTGTCTACCTAAACTGGAGTCTCTAATGAGATCAAGAAGTAGTTTGATAATTTTAGGGGGGGGGAGAGAGCTACTGTCCATCTCATAGTCGGGTGACTGAGACTGCAACGTTAGCTATTTGGCTGATTGTGCTGCTTCACTAGCCTTGTCTGCCTAAACTTGAGTCTATAATGAGATCAAGAAGTAGTTTGATAATTTTAGGGGGGAGAGAGAGCTATTGCCCATCTCATAGTCGGGTGACTGAGACTGCAACGTTAGCTGTTTGGCTTATTGTGCTGCTTCACTAGTCTTGTCTACCTAAACTGGAGTCTCTAATGAGATCGAGAAGTAGTTTGATAATTTTAGGGGGGGAGAGAGCTACTGTCCATCTCATAGTCGGGTGACTGAGACTGCAACGTTAGCTGTTTGGCTTATTGTGCTGCTTCACTAGTCTTGTCTACCTAAACTGGAGTCTCTAATGAGATCGAGAAGTAGTTTGATAATTTTAGGGGGGGAGAGAGCTACTGTCCATCTCATAGTCGGGTGACTGAGACTGCAACGTTAGCTATTTGGCTGATTGTGCTTCTTCACTAGTCTTGTCTACCTAAACTGGAGTCTCTAATGAGATCGAGAAGTAGTTTGATAATTTTAGGGGGGGAGAGAGCTACTGTCCATCTCATAGTCGGGTGACTGAGACTGCAACGTTAGCTATTTGGTTGATTGTGCTTCTTCACTAGTCTTGTCTACCTAAACTGGAGTCTCTAATGAGATCAAGAAGTAGTTTGATAATTTTAGGGGGGGGAGAGAGCTATTGCCCATCTCATAGTCGGGTGACTGAGACTGCAACGTTAGCTATTTGGCTTATTGTGCTGCTTCACTAGCCTTGTCTGCCTAAACTTGAGTATCTACTGAGATCAAGAAGTAGTTTGATAATTTTAGGGAATTTCTATGAATTCAATTCGGACGTTCCAAAGAGCCTTCTCCTCTTTGTTTCAAGTTCCTCACATTCAAAAATGATGTGCAAGCCAGTTTCATTGAACTGACCACATAGCTGAGAGACAACATCTCATCTCCACAAAAGGGTCTCACACGTCTTACAGCCCCTTCTTTGACAAGTTGGTCCACCTTATCATTTCCTTCTGACCTAATCATTCGCCAACTTAAGAGGGGGCTCCAGTCACGAAACTTTTCGCGTTTCTACCTGCTTCCCTTATAAGGCCGATGTTAATTTTCAAAGCCGTCCTTTCCCAACGAATTGTCCGATAAAGTTGATTTATGGCTGATTTTAAACAGAAAACGAGTTCGTACGCAGCACGCTGACGTGAGGGAAGTGAATTTCCAAATTAAAACTTTTAGACAAATCTAATAAAGGGTTTTTAAACAACACTGGTAACATTTGTTTGAAAAATTGAAAATTTTTTGGCTGTTCTGATTCTCCTTGTTATATTTAAATTCACTATTAGGATGGCAATGGTGTACATTATAAGGTTAGAGGAGGTATAGTCAGGATGAAAAGTTGGTGTAGGGGTATTGGGGGTGATAAAAACTACATCAAGATATGAAAAACGGCCTTTTCCGGTGTAAAATCCCCATAAGACAACGTTCTGTCTTAAGACAATTAACATTTTCTTTAATAACTCGGTACATACTTATGCTAGAATGATGAGAGATGGTTTAAAAGTTTCGCCTCATTAGTCTCTATCTTTCCACATGCATTAGTTTTACATCCGGGGCTTGTCTGACCCTTTTTGGGCCCAAAAACTCAAAATTAGAAAACTTAAAATCCCCAAAAAGGGGGTTATAGTTTTCCGATTGTTTGCCCAACGAACTTGTCCAACTAATTATAGAAAGGAATGTCCCTACCAAATTTGAAGTAATTCGGATAAAAATTTCGACCGCTATAGTGGGAGTTTATAGCGACCCCCCAAAACGTGTTCAGGTGGTCACGTTAGGAACTTCTATGATGATCCCAGGCTTAAGTTTCACCATGCGGGTTATGCTAATAGTTCACTTTCCAAAAGAAATTCACTAATAAAACATATTTTAAGTAAAAACCACACTATATTTACGATGTAACAATGTGTTTTATTTAGTGTTGTTCATCAGAAATACGGACAGTGATTATCAAATAACTGGCAAAATACACGAACTACACAAAACACATTTATGAAACTTCGGAGTTGAAGGTAGTCATCAGGTATACATACAAACATTTCGTGTGACTTATAGATAAATTAATAGTCCAAATTAAGGTAATATTATATTATTTGCTGATATCAAAATCTTTTAAATTAAAATTTAAATAGCTCTGAGTTAAAAATATATGATTGTATTCAAATTTATTACATGCTTGGTTCAATGATAGTAATAAAAAAATTAATAATACATAAAATTATGGTATACAATAATGATCTATGAAAGATTAAAAACCCATACTTAATGTTTGATAAAACTCTGAATGTTTACTGGCTTCGCCCTGCAAATACTTTATACAGATATGACAGTTTTGTGTGCTGCATTCTGTTGTTAACCCGTGGAACTACTACGAATCAAGATCAGCTGTTTGTATTTTCATTAGCTCAAACAAAACTTAATGTCCATAAGGAATACATGAGATCTTTGTCGGGGTCTCTGGCGGAGCCCTAAAGTCAGATACAGTAGACTTTTTACCACGCTTTGAAACCAATTGTGTATTAATTGGTTATCACTTTATATACGAATCGATTCCCTTGTACCACCTGTGATGTATATTTACTGCGTTGTATTTTTACAGTACAAGTGTAAAAGTATGTTGTAGTGTTGTGAGACGTTGTTGACTGCACCTTGTTTAGTTGTAACAACACGTAGAAAGTTACGAGACGCAAGAAGTTCTACTCAAGAAGTTAAATATTAATCATCAATCGACGTTATCGTAATCGTTACCCTAATAAGCGATTAAAATCGCCAAAAACCTGTAAAATAGTAAACCCTGACCCCTTTAATGGCTTCAATTATTTAAAGTAGGATTTCATTTAGATGAGTTATTTAATACACCTAAATACCCTCGTCACAGAAAACCAGCGTAATCAGTAAATTTACAATGCATATGTATGTGTCTTAATACTATATAAGGCCACTTACCAAGTCTCTTAACAATATATTCACAAATATGCGATATATAACTTTATAATTATTCTTCATAAGAATTCCATCCGGGCTGAGTATCCAACAAGAAACTCAAAATAATTATGGGTGTTTATGCAAAGTATAAGTAGAAATCAACTAGGTGAAGTCACATACCAAGTGTTATTAATTTATGTTCATAATTAGAAATTATCTATCCTACACTCTAATATGAGTAAGGTTTGCTTGCTTGCTTGCAACTCTGATCTATAAAACGGCTCCAAATATTTCCTACAAATGTTAGAAATAACTAATTTCTGGGATAAAAATAACTTCTAGACGGTTTCATCGCCAGGAAAAATCAAATGATGTAAAAATTAAAGTTAAAATTTAGCATTGGGCTTATGGAATTTGAAATCAAAACAAAAGAATTGTAGCTGCTGTTCATAACATGTGGTTCCCTGAGAGCAATGACTAAAACTGTTGAGTGAAGATTGCATTTATAGAGTGGTCATATACGAAATGAATCAAAGGGACATTGAGCTATAAACAAACTGGAGTGACCTTAAAAATGCAGATAACAGCTATAAAATGAGCTATAAAAATCTGATAATCAGTTGGGGGAAGTGGTGAAATATTACTCCAAGCCATCTAATCAAACTGACTGGCCTTCCCCGAGCAAAGCTCGGCCCCCCACGTGCTAATAACATGCGAGCTGAGGACAAAGGCTGCTACAGGAACTATCGGACAATTTTCTCTGCAGACTTGATATTTTACTTATTCTCCATAAGAATAGCATTAAGATAAGAGTACGCAGGTTTGCTGCTACGGGAACCATCGACATTAAAATATTTTGTTGTTGTTGCAAACATCAATAAAGCACAACCCGGTGGAACGGCATACCAAGTTTAATCAATGTACATTGATAAATAATCGATATATAGAAATTTACTTAATCTCCATAAGAATAACATTGTACAACATACTTTGTCTAGCACTTTTAATGCATCTTTAACCAATTGACGTAGAGCAATAAATTAAAGTACGATATTAATTTTTTGTTAAGCTGAATCCAATAATGAGAATTAAAATCAGACTTTTAAAAAGATTATATGTAAACAATAAATACCCCCCGTCGCAGCAAACCTGCGTACTCAGCGAATTTCCAATGCATTGATATGTTTCTCACTAGTACATAAAGCCACTCACCAAGTTTGAAAAAAATACATTCATAAATAAGTGATTTATTACATTTTATTTATTCCCCATAAGAATAACATTAGGACTGAGTACGCAGGTTTGCTGCAACGAGGAAGATAAGAAATGAGTTTTTATGCAATTATCAATGTAACTGAACCAGGTGAAGCTACTTACCATGTTTTATTAATTTATGTTCATAATTAAGGGAGATATAAAACTTTACTTATTCTCCATAAGAATAACATTAGGGCTGAGTATGCAGGTTAGCTGCTACGGGGACAATCAACAAAACATTTATTTTGTGTGCAATTATCAATATACCAGTACAACATGAAGCCACATACCAAATTTCATCAATATACATTCATAAATAATCAAGATATCAAATTTTATTTATTCTCCATAAGGATAACATTGGACAACGTACTGTGTTTAGCACTTTGAATATCTCTGCAACGGTTTGACGTAGAATCACAATTTAAACACCAAAATGATTGTTTTGTGGAGCTGAAGTGATTGGTAAAAGAAAATGTGAAGTTTAAAGTAAAATTAACTGAGGAAAAGCCAAAAACTTTTTCCCATAAGATTAACATGGGAGATTTTATGAGCATGTTTTTTGGATTTTTTCCGCAACCACTTAACCTAGGTTAATAATTCAAAATACCATATTATTTGTTTTTTTAAGCTCTATAACATGGTCTAAACCTAAATTAAGTGTTTTAAAAATTGTCGGGTAAAAAATGCAAAAAACTGATTTTTGGAAAATTTTAAACCCCCATAAACCCCCCTTCCCATAGTCCGATTTTTCTGGTTTTCGAACTTAAAGTCATAAATGTCACTTTACACATTTGAGCCAAATTTCATCGAAATCGGACGTTTTTTACTCAAGTTATCGCATTCACGGACACACACATATATATATATATATATATATATACATATATATAAATTTGAACGAATAGTGTTTTGGACATCTGGGGACCTCAAAACAAAAAGTTATCATGGTCTCGGGCTTAAGTCTTACCATGAGACCTACGGTAATAGCTTCTTCCCTATAGGGGAAATTCGCTAAAACACGTTTTGGGGCTCAACCCCCCCTCCCACAATTACCCCTTAGGATCAGACGACCTGACTGATGGTTTTCGAACTTTAGTCATCAATGTTGCTTTACATTTTTGTACTAAATTTCATCAAAATTGGATCATTTTTAAGAAAGTTTTCGTCCTCACAATTACAAAAATAATGACATTTCTGTTTCCCATATGAACTTATGTAAACAGATTGAAATCAAATAGTGTTTAGAGTTACAGTTGAGTTTCCGATACAAAATTGTTTGATATATTATATATCTTGATAAAAATATATCAGTGGCGATCAAAAATCTGTATATTTTCCAACGTTACGCTATACTGAACATTTACCCTTTTCACGACGCAGCCATCCCCCACCGTAGTATCTTCTTTTCCACAGAGGAAATGCACTAAAATCAAGAAGATTTATCTACGTGTTTTTGTATAGCGTAATCAGAAAAATCGATCACTCAAGGTTAGAAAAAATAAACAACATAGCTTAAGGGAAACCTCAACAGCGCTTGAAGTGGAAGCAGTGGTGAAAAATATATCTGCTTCCCCTCTCACTACTAAACTCCCCCCACCCGTCCTCCCACCACACTCCCACTACCCCCGACTAAGGAACAGGAAATGGTCGAGGTTCAACATTCATGAAGGTAACAGACTCTCAGACTGTCACTCGGTAAAAGCATTGACTATAAATATAATAAATATACATATATATTATATTTATAGTCATATATATATATTATATTTATAGTCAATGGTAAAAGTCAATACATCTGCTAATGCGTTTAATGCGATATCTCATAAGACTCTTGATTAATTGAGTGTTGATAAAAAAGCTCTGAAACACAGTATTTAGTTGTATATTAAATTGTTCTGACGATGCTTCAAAAAAGGAACACAAATGATGAGTTAACTGTAAATAAGCTAACAAGAGAGTTTTTGAAATTGTCAGCGCAAAAAAAGAAAAATGAGTCAATAGAACTTAAAAAGTTGTTACTTTACTAAGGGGCCATAAACATATTACGTAACACACTTAAGGGGGGGAGGGGGTTGGCCTAGCGTTATGCTGCGTTATGTGGGGGAGGAGGGGGTTTGATCAACGTTACGTAACTCATACATATTAACCCTAAGATCTGGCGCACTCCCATATCTATTGAGATGGTTCATTTTGTTGTTTATACTATTAGTAACATAGTAACATTTTGTTTGCTGGTATACATTTTGCTTTAAAAAAGTTAAAAAAATTGTTGTTAAAATAAATTTATTTAAAGTTTAATGATTCATTGAAATACATATTCCAAATTGCTAATAAAACGATGTTTAAAAGTTTTAAGCTGTTTTGAAGCCTACTACGATTGAGTTACGTAACACATTGGGGGGTGGGGGGGGTTGGGTATGGTCAAGCGTTATGGTGCGTTACATGGGGGAGGGGGGTCTGAAATTACGGAAAAATTCGTTACGTCATATGTGTATGGCTCCTAAATTATCATGTATTCAAGTTTTAAATCGGAGATGATTTATTTGTTTAGGTTTTAATTGGAATTTTCGGTACTCTTATTTCAATATTTCACTGTCCTTTTGATTTAACTTGTTAAATCGTAAACAACAACTTTTAAGTAGTATTTGTAAGGTTTACGTTGGATTGACACAAGGATATTAACATGAGGTTCAGGGGACTACAGGAATCCTGACTAAACATACGAATGTCAAAGTAACAATGTATATTTTAACGAAAATTAAATTAACCGTATCCATTGCCTCATAAAAAACAACTTTGCCTCCATAGTTAAACGATGACTTCATGACAAATGTATTTGGGAATGCAGAAGAGCCCCTATCCGAAGGCCACCATTCAAAAATGAATATTTTAACTAAACTGTTTGAAATAAATTACAAAATTACTTAGAGAGTAGAGTATTACTGTACTAATTTAAACGAGTTCGCACGCAGCACGCTGACGTTAGGGAAGTGAATTTCCCCAGTAACTAAATAACGGGTTTTAAAAAAATTTTGACATATTGAGCAAAAATGGAAAATATTAAGTTTTTTGGCTGTTCTGATGCACCTGGTTCTATTTAAATGCAGTATTGGGATGGCAATGTTATGAATTGTAAGCTTAGGAGGATTTACCATCAGGATCAAAAATCGGTATGGGGGTGTTAGGAGTGATAAAACTACATCAAGATATGAAAAACAGCCTTTTCCAATGTAAAATCCCCATAAGACAACGTACTGTGTTTACTCAATTTTAATTTATTTAATAACTCTGTAAGTATTAGTGCTAGAATGAGGAGGGGGGCTTATAATTTTCGCCTTTTTACGTTCTATAACCTCTTATCCATTAATCTTACATTTAGGGCTTATTCTGGGCCCAAAAACTCAAATTTCAAAATTTAAAATCCCCAAAAAAGAGGGTTAGAGTTTTCCGATTGTTTTGCCCAACGAACTTGTCCAACTGATTACAAAAAGGAATGTCCCTACCTAATTTGAAGTAAATCGGACGAAAAATGCGACCGCTAGAGTGCAAACACATATATATATATATATATATATATAAAATTTTGAACAACGCCCCAAAATGTGTTCAGGAGGTCACGTTAGGAACTTCTATGGTGGTCCCGGGCTTAAGTTTCACCGTGCGGGTCATGCTAATAGTTCACTTCCTATTGGAAATTCACTAACAAACCGGTATAACAACAGGTGAATACGATTAACCTAAACAGTGAATGCATTTTAATTTATGTCCGGTTCAAACTGCTTGCACTGACGGTTTTTATGTGTTTTAGGGTTTTGACGGTGTTTAATATATTCATTGCGTTTTGTTTCACTATCCAATCATTTAGTTATGCGAACTACCACAGATTTCAATTTTCCGGGCAGTCTTCTTTCTACTGCGGCCGCGAAAATCTGTTGATTAAAATCTTTACCAGAGCGACTATGAATATTCTTTATATTCATATCGTGCATGATTTATTCTCACCACTAGTTTAAATTTAATAATTTAGTTTCAAACAATTATGCACCTAATTTGTATTAAATTTACAGGGTCTCATAATTGTGACCTTAAACACACAATACCCCACAATTTGGGGTATGGGGATGGGGTAGTGGTCATGGGGTTTGGTGGGTATGGAACCCCACGTGCTTATAACTTTACACAAGTTCCCATCAAAGTGCAACGAAGTTTTATTCAAAATCGCTCCGACAACGAAGACTTTGATGATGTATTCACACTCCTGGTCTGGCGAGGTGAAAACTAATTTTCAGCTTTCCAACACTGTTATGTCAGCAAAGACAACATACCACAATATTTGTGTCAAACCGCGCACCTAATGAAACATAATGCCGCATTCTTTACTAATTGATATTTAGCCTACTTTTAGACATACACATAGAATGTTTGTATATCAATTTAAATTAGGCAGCTTAGTTGGGTGAGAGACAATTAAAATTGCCATATGCGGGATAAATTGAATTATTTAATTGTTTATATTATTTGTATTCTTGTAATAATGAAGTAATAGTACAAGGTCCAAATATTAAATAATTAATTTATTTCAACAAAATAAAACACATAATCAAACATAAAGCTGGTTAGGTAATTAACTGACCAATTTATCCAGTACCTGTGACCAGTGCATACAAATATTAATCTCATCTTAACAAAATAAATTAGTCCAGTCTTATCAGTCCATCACTTTAAGTTCAGTTTCGCCGTGGCCTGTGGCGTTTGTACATATGCACAGTTAGTTTCACATTTAAAGTTTAACTTTTAATCTAGACAACATTTTAAACTAAACCACACTGTATAGAAACATATAACTTAAAACAAAACTAATAAAACCTTCAGTACAAAAGGCAATATCCTTTCATTTTTTTCTAAAAAAAAAACTTCCTACTTTAAAACATGTTTAAGCAACCAAGTATCACTTATATCTGAGTTAAATAACTTTTTACTCTACTACAAAACACATTAAGAGAATTACACTTTTCTAATTTAATTGACAGTTTGTTAAAAATAAAAGGACCCAAAAATAAAAAAGAGTGCTTAAAAAGTTTGTTTTGACTTTTGGCGTCTTAAATAACAATTTATCTACACTTCTTGTATTAGAACAGGTTTTAGGTTCCGTTATTCCCACTTTGTAAATAGAATAATCTGTAAACTTTGAAAAGAAAACGATTTTGGATAGACATAACTCTTAATTGATTATATTTCACTACTACATTCTGTTACAGTGCAAATATGAGAAATGTGATAATTTTATAAAATTTATTACAGAAGTAAGATAGGCTAGTGTGGGCTGCAATATTGCTTAGTTGAGATACATCATACTGTTTGAGTAACAAAAAAGTTGTTTTAAGATAACTTTATCCTTAAAATAGGATCTCCAATTTGTTGTCTTACTAAAATGTCCTATAATTTAGGAATAATGCAATGATAACTTATACAAAATCTGTTTAAACTTTTTTAGTTTTACTTTTACTTGAATTACATAACATTTTTGTAACCCACTAAATAAATAAAAGTACTAAAAAAACTCTTTAAACAAGCAGGTATGCTGTAATTTAAGAAGAAACAATAACTAAATGTACTATGGATAAATTAACACAGTTTAATATGTATTTAGTTATCTTGTTTGCATGGTAATGGAAAATATCAATTAGTGGTTTTCTATAGAAATATATTAATATAGAAACGATGTTACCAACAATAATTCGCAATGGCATGACAGTACAAATTATACGTGTTTTTAAAACAGGATAAAATAAACAACGTCTCAAACGCTACAAAATATGAATATTTACACTTATACTGTACGTATAATACTTATGCAAAACGGTTAAATATACAAAACAGATGGTACAAGGCGATCGATTTCAACCAGTCACACCGGTTATCCTCAGGTCCAAACAGAGAATTTAGAAAATTAGAGAATCAGAGAATCTTTTCTCTGATTGGGCCTGATCATGACCGGTGTGACTGGTTGAAATCGATCGCCTTATACCATCTGTTTTATATTTACCGTATTGTATGTAAGTACAGTATAAGTGTAAATATATTTTGTAGTGTTTTGAGACGTAGTTTATTTTATCCTGTGTAGTGTAGCTGCAAATTTGTTTAATTATTATACAAAATATTTTAAGTCATCAATTTACAAAAAATATTCTTAGAGGAGACCAGACCTCCCATATGAGAAAAATAAGTTCTTTAAATTCAGTGACTCTCAATGAAGATTTAATTTAATTTTAAATTACTCCACGTTGCCCCTTTTGCAGAGCAAGACAAAATAAATTGATTTCTAAAACCGGTTTGACCAAAGAACACTATTACTAAAACTTATCGTGTTTGTTATCATCATCTGTTGAACATCGGTAAGTACGGCAGTGTCATACAACTTTCAAAAGAGGGCGGAGAGGAGATGAACATAACTCAGAATAAAGCCCAACAAGAGCGTGAAGTGGGAACACTTGTGGAAAATATATTGTTTCAGCTCCCACTCTTGTACCGTCCCTCGCAACCAGCGAAGTAATTCTAAAGCAATTAATACCTTCAGATTAAGTATACCACTGTACTTTGTAATACAAAGGAAAAATTCGCATTTACACTACTTTTGGAATAATAGCTACACTGAAATGTGGGTTTGAGGATGGACGTAGTGCAAAACACAGTACTGTATGTAGCACAACGTTATTCTAACGGAGAATAAGTAATACCCCCGTAGCAGCAAACCTGCATACTCAGCGAATTTCCAATGCATATTAATTTATCTTAATACCACATAAAGCCACATACCAAGTTTCATCAATATACATTCATAAATAAACGATTTATGACATTTTAATTATTCTCCATAATAATAACATGGCGGCTGAGTATGCAGGTTTGCTGAAATAAGGAACACTAAAAATGGGCTTTTATACAAATATCATTATAACTCAACTAGGTAAAGCCACATACCAAGTTCTATTAATTTATGTTCATAATTAAAGGAGATAACACGTTAATTATTCTCCTTAAGAATAACATGGGGCTGAGTATGCAGGTTTGCTGCTATGGGAACTGTCGGCCAAAAAATGGGTTTTTGTGCAAATATCAATAGACCACAATGAAATGAAGCAATATACCAAGTTTCGTCAGGATAAGTTCATAAATAAGTGAGATATACAATTTTTCTTATCCTCCATAAGAATAGCATTGGACAACGTACTGTGTTTAGCACTTTCAATATCTCAGTAACCAATTGACGTAGAGCAATGATTAAAACACCAAATTTTGCGTCTTTTTAAGCTGACTCCAATAGAAAAAAATAAAATTTTACTTTTTCAAAAATTATATGTAAAAAACTCAAAAAACCCATTTTTGGGGTACAAAAGCCCCCCAAAATACCCCTTCGGATAAGCCGATCAGTCTGGTTTTCGAACTTAAAGTCATAAATGCTGCTTTACACGTTTGTTCCAAATTTCATCAAAATCGAACCTTTTTTACGAGAGTTATCGCACCCACGGCACACACACATATATATATATATATATATATATATGTATATATATATATATATACAGTTTCGAACGAATGGTGTTTTTGGGGTCTGGGGACCTCAAAACGAAAAGTTATCATGGTCCCGGGCCTAGGTCTTACCATGCCGACTACGGTAATAGCTTCTTCCCTATAGGGGAAATTCGCTAAAATGTTATACCTCGCTTATTTATGAACAAGAATTCATAAAACTTGGTTTGTTGCTTCATCTTATCTATTAATGTCTGCATAAAATACCTTCGCAGCAGCAAACTTGCATACGTATAGTCCTATATAAATTTATGGATATTGTGAATGGTCATATATCCATGTTTTATGGGGATGAATACAATTCTATTTGGTCATTACTTTTGAAAGCATTTTAATTTAATATCATATAATATGCCTTCTCGTGGTTGTGGTATATTAATATTTGCATGCAAATCCCATTGTTAGTCTTTCCTGTCACAAAAAAACTGCGTAATCTGCCCAATGTTATTCTATAACATGTTGTATCCCAGTAATTTATCTATATATTTATGAAAACTTGGAAACTTTGAAAGATGATTAGTGTGTTATTGTGGTAAATATATGTTTACGTTGAAAACGCAGGTTTGCTGCAGCGGGGGTATTTTATATCGCATTAAAAAATTCCTCATTACTTTCTCAGGAATGCTTATCATATTACCCAGTAATTATCGCCACAAATCACAAGAAAATTCAATTTAACAATTTCAATCAAAGCGTAGTCTATTTCCTTACCCAAACCATTAAAATACCATTGTGTTCATGTTTTAATCGTTTTATTTCAAATAAATTTTTAATGTATTCCTAGAGTAAAAATAACACAATAACAGTATTTACAGCTCTCGTTGCAAACAAATGAGTTATAAAATAATTTAATTTAGTTTATTAGTGTGACTAAATATCGAATTCCATATATTGTTTAAAACTATAAAATGGTTAAAATACAACAAGAGCGCATAGTGGGTACACTTTTAGAAAATATATTTTTTCAGCTTTTACTTTTTCTACCGCTCGTCTCTTCCAGTACTTAATTTGTTATAAGTCGGTTTGTCTGATAGCGCTTGGTGCTTAGTCCCGGGTAATCTTCTATTGCAATCACAAAGTAATCAAGTCCTTTATTAGTTATTTGATAACAACTGTTATTGTGTTTAAATTTTCAAAAGTAAATTTGCTTAAAAACTCACATCTCAGTTTCATTTTCTATGCTAGTACCATATAAAACATGATTACATTCATCTAAAAATATATGGAACGTTTTTAAATGTTAATCTCAGTTGTAACCATCTTTGATGTATTTGTAACATTCTTTATTTGAGAAAATTAACAACGTCACGAAAATGGTATACAGGCTTTGTTATCCTTGCATCACTTTATTCAGCTGATGAAAAGAGGGACAGTGTATAGACGCCCAAGAACACTCAAAATCAATGCCCCCGCGGGGACGGAGACACGCTTTACTCCCCTCTCTGTCCAATCTCTGGTTTTTATACTTAAGATAGCAAGTTACTTAAGATAGACACAACGTACGAATACAAAATGCAAAATAGGGTGCAGTCAGCAATAAATTTGTAATTCGGAACTAAGAACAAAGTTCTTAAATCAAATAAATTACTAATCGCATTGTGGAATAGCCTCTGGATCACTTAATATTATCTAAAACGTTTAAATTACCTGGATTTCTGCCAAGTGATCCTGTTATTTGGTTAAACTACCAATGGTTTCGAGCCACAAAAGGGCTCATTATCAAGTTAAATTAAGTTTTTTATTGAAGAGTTCGAAATTTACCGAGCGTCCAAAGTAAGTCCTCAAAACCTGTTAAATGACAAGTTATCTTTTGAGTCAAATATAATATATAACACTGCAATATAAATATTAGGCGACAGCGGAAACGAAAGAAAAGGACACGATAAGGTACAGAGGTAGAGGAGGGGCATGTGACGTCAAGCTTCGGCATGCGACACACGAACAGTCATGACCCATCACCCGCCGGCGACGATTTGCATGTGCCGTACTCGATTCTGTCTAACTGGCCAGTTTTTAAAATTAATGTTTTCATGTATGTGTTTTTCGTGTCAGTGTTTTTTATCGAACTATGACGACTGCTTCACACTACCGTGAACAGGATCACAAGCTTGGTGTTTAACTTGATAATGAGCCCTTTTGTGGCTCGAAACCATTGGTAGTTTAACCAAATAACAGGATCACTTGGCAGAAATCCAGGTAATTTAAACCTTTTACTAATCGCAGGTTTTTCCCAATTTCGTGTAAAATTAATACCAGTAAGAAGAGAGTCTTTTAGATGAAACATGAACGTATACGTTATTTAGTACTTTTGAAAAGAATGACAAACTAGATATACAAAATCGAAAAATAATAAAGTAAAACATTTGTGGAATTAGTATAGATTGTTTGTTTAAAATACCCCTCCTCGCAGCAAACCTGCGAACTCAGCGAATTTCCTTGAATATATATGTCTTAATACCGCATATAGCCGCTTACCAAGTTTCTTTAATGTACATTCACTAATGAGCGATATATAAGATTTTAATTATTCTCCATAAGAATAACATGAGGGCTGAGTACGCAGGTTTGCTGCAACAAGGAAAAATATGTGTTTTTATACAATTATCAATACAACTCAACTAGGATAAACCACATATCAAGTTTCATCTGTAACATTAATAAATAAGCAATATATGCCATTTTAATTATTCTCCATAAGAATAACATGAGGGCTGAGTACGCAGGTTTGCTGCAACAAGGAAAAAATATGTGTTTTTATACAATTATCAATACAACTCAACTAGGATAAACCACATATCAAGTTTCATCTGTAACATTAATAAATAAGCAATATATGCCATTTTAATTATTCTCCATAAGAATAACATGAGGGCTGAGTACGCAGGTTTGCCCTACGAGGTACACAAAAAATGTGTTTTTATGGAACCTTTTATTAACTCAAGTAGGTGAAGATTTTATTAACTTATGTTCCTAATTAAGGGAGACATAATATTTTAATTACTCTCCGTAAGAATAACATGGGGGATGAGTAACTTTCAATACCACTGCAACAAATTGACGTAGATAAATGATCAAAACACCAAATTGTGTGTTTTTTGTTAAATCCTATGGTAAAACTAAAATTTTACTTTTTAAAAGATTATTTCATCAAAATAAAAAAAACATGTTTGGGGTACAAAACCCCGCCCCCTCCCAAAATACCTCTTCGAATAGGTTGATCTGTCTGGTTTTCGAAATTAAAGTCATAAATGTTGCAATACACGTTTTTCCCAAATTTCATCAAAATTGGACCTTTTTTACGAGAGTTATCGTGCTTATGGACAGACATATACTTTGATTCTTAATTATTTAGGTATTTATACTGTATTTTTGACAAACACCACCTTATTAATAGCACATAATTTTAGAGGTTATTAAATAAGGATTTTTTTGTTTATCTTGCCATCACACAACATAACCTTTAGGTGTTGGAAGGGGGTCCGATGAAAATTGCAATAACAAAATTATTTAAACTTTTTTATTTTTTTATTTATTTTTGTTACAACCTAGTATTTTCAAATACATATCCTTTCGTAAAACCTCAGAAGACTTTATTTTCCCATATGAAATGCATCTTAATTGTCGACAATCCACTAAATGAATATGGCGACAGAATTCATGCAAGTGTTATGCAGATTAACACGCATTGTACAATAATGTTGTTTGCTGGTTGCAGACAGACGAAGAGAGAGATACAAGGTCGGTGTAGTTAGAAACTTGCTAGGATTTACAAGATCGCTTCAATGGTATGCTTTTTGACATACGCTACCACTTGAATTTTTTAATTTTGGGCATTGAAGCGATTAAAAAAATATATTATTTAAATTAGGATTTGCCTGTCCAGTATAAAGCTGAGTCTATCACGAGTAATAAATTGGAGTCGGGAAAAGATACAAGTAGTGGTTTAAAAATACAGGGTATTCAATAAATGTCAATATTTTACACACAAATGACCGACAAATTGAAACTAAAAACGATACGTAAATTTTTGTTTTCGCCAAATGCTTCTTTTAGGGAGATTGTTAAAATGATGTATAATTTGACCTATGTTTAAATATGAACATTTTTAAATTCAATCCCTTGACTTATTTTTTGGAACATAGATGTTGAAGACAATATTTTTAATAGATTGCCCATATGCGTTTTAGTGGGGAAGAATTTTGTTTTATGACTTTAGACCAAACCGTTCTCCCATTGCTGGACGGGTGGTCTGACTCTGGATATAGGAATTTAGAGTAGTATGAAAATTTAATGTAGCTAAATTTGCGTTGGAAGCCGTAAATAGGAACAAAATAACAGCAAATGTACATGTAGAAAATAACAGCCAATGGTTGCTTGAAAACTGAGCCAGCCCTTGTTTGAGTTTCAGGGGTCAGGGGGCGGTCGGTGGTGCGGGGGAGGGAGGTTGTTATATATTTTTCACAAGCGTTACCACTTCACGGCTGTGTTAAGGGTTTAGGGTTTGCCTTCTAAATCATATTTATCTCTTTCCCTTTCCTTCATTTCATATAACCGGATGCTGAGCGATGTTCACTTCAATGGGAATGCTCCTGAAACGCTTTAGTTAACACAATTAAATCGTTAAAATTGTGTACTGCACAACCGACCCCCTGAACCTGTGTGTGTATTTTCCCCTAAAACTGCTTTATATTTTCCGCTATAAGATTAACATGGTACATTTTGGAACAAGTTTTTAGATTTCATCCACAACTACTTAATCTAGGTTAATGATTCAAAATACTAAATCACTGTTTCAAGCCAAAAAGAACCCTTTTTGGTCGTAATTTGCGAAAATTAAAATAGCGAAGTTTTAAAAATGTAAAGGGAAAAATACGATTTTGAAATAACCTCCATAAAATCCCCTTCTCATGGGCTAAACTTTATGATTTTTCAATGTTAAATCACAAAAGTCACTACACATTTGTGCCAACCTTCATAAGTAATGGACGTTTCTTTCCAAATTGATCGCAATATGGGATACAGTTATGCAAATATAAGTAAACTCTTTTGTAAGGGTACTCTAGTTGTTTTTATTTTAATATAGTCATCTTATAGCAATTTATTTCTGTGATTCTGATTCTTTAATATGATTATATTGTAGGATTCACCAAATAGGGGAACTACTAATATAATCTTTATAATAAATTAAGATAATGTGTCGCCTTTAGCTGGGTGCTTCAAAGTAAAAAGCCATCACGTGCTTAACCGTACCGTAACTACATGCTCTAATAACTTACATAAATCGAATCTCATTTCAGTTCTGATACCTTCGTGTAACTAATTTATGTTTGTTCACAATCAAGTTATGAAACTCAATTTTTAACACGATTTTATTTTTAATCGACTATGTACATTTTTCAAAATCGTGTTTAATAACAAGGCAATCATCTTACAATCCTTAAGATGATTTAGCAGGTTTAATGAGTTTGCATTTAATATATTTTTGTTTCTTGAATCCATTTAAAGAGGTAGTTTCAAAAACAAACTAAATTTTTGTTTAAGAATTTAGTTTTATACTATTGGCTTGAAGGGGCTATAGCTCCTAACCTTGCTCCAGTACTCTGTCCCATCTGATTTTTTTACTCTTTACATACTGAGGACAATAAAACAATATGAGTAGGAACACATGTCAGTTCGTAAATAAAGTAGTCACGTGATAACATGTTTTAATGTAAACAAAGCAAACGCTTTTAAATCCCCATGCTTTTCTTATGGGGGATTTTTTAAGTTATTTATTGTTTGCTGGTTACTCTTTGGAAACACTGCTTTTCCCGAGTCCCTAGGATCAAGATTTTTAATTTGAACCCTATCCCATCATTATGCGATTTGCCAAACTCCTACAATTTTGACTTAAAAATTTCACTTACAGAATTATATATAAAGATGCCAAATTTAGCCTATTATTGTCAGGAATATAATTCTATAATTTCCGAAAGAAAATTTGTATAATTTTAACTATATTTCTATAATTTCAAAAATACTACTTACAACTACGTGATTCTCAAAATTTGGAGTTAATTTTTAAATACAAAATACGAATATGACAGTAGATAATTGGTGAAAAAACATTCACTGTTATCCAAAAGTAGAGCAAGAATCACGTATTATGGAACTCTAATATGGTAATATACTATAATATGGCACTCGAGTCTACTATTAATTTTCTTCCCTTTTTGTATATAAATTACATTATAAACATTGTTTAACACGTGTTGCTCGTTCACAATTCTATCACATACTGTCGGATCCATAGTGTCGGATGGTGTTTGTTTACACGCGTTTCCAAACACTCAAACTTATGAAGTAAAAATTGTGTTCGTTATTTAGAAAGTAACATACAATACAAGAAAAATCAACATTCCATAACACAGCATCAATGAAAATAAAAAGATACACGAATAATTGCACAAAAACTGTTAATATAATGGCGATGTCACAGCGTGTGGGACATGTTGTAGGCAGCAGCAGGGAACGTTTTCCTTATGGCCATGTTCTCCAGCCGAGGAGAAGTTAGCCTAGCTAGGACTACTTTTAACCATACCGTAACTACATACTGTAATAACTTCACTCCTATTGGGGAAATGTACATAAATAGAATCTCATTTCAGTTCTGATATCCTCGTGTAACTAATTTATATTTGTTCACTATCAAGTGATGAAATTCTATTTTTAACACGTAGGAGGGCGGACCGCATATTTTCCAGTCAATTCTTATTCTGATTCAATGCACAAGAGTATGATCTGGGAGGCATTTTGCAATACACATTTCTGAAACCCTTCACTGGTGGACATATTGAAGCACATCTCTGGTTATCATTGTTTATTATTGTTCAACCCTTTTTCATTTACCCTGTTTACAATGAAAGTGTGGGTTATTATTTATTTGAACTCATCCATATTAACTTATATCAGCTGTTAAGCATTAAAACTTCTTAATCAAATAATCCATTAGAGATCGAACCGCGACCTGTAGATCTGGAGTCCAAGAAAATAACGGTAGGTTAAGAAAACGCCTTAATAGTCCGTGGAACAAGTGTCTTATATCATAAAAATATTTCACTTCCGGACGCCAGCACCAAACTTTGGAGATCGAATAAATACTTGTAGGGGAGTAAAAATCAGCCGGAAGCCAAGCTCAGAAATGGTGACGTCACGAGCTGTGACGTCATCAAAATGGCAGCTCGGCGAATTTTTAAAAATCTCATATCACTTATCCGATTTTGATAGATGAGGTTTCATTTTAAAGGTCCTGCTATTTCCTAAAATAAATTTTATTACATGTCTTGTCGTAAATCTAACAGTTTTTGAATAAATTTAAAAATTTTAATTTATTATAAAATTCCTTATTTTTAGTTAATTTCTTCGTACTAGTCCGTAGAACAAGTGTTATTGTCATGTACCTATTTCACTTCCAGACACCATTACCAAACGTTGGGGATCAAATAAATACATGTAAAGGAGTAAATTTTTAGATTTACGACAAAACATGCAATAAAATGTCTTTTAGGGAATAGCAAGATCTTTAAAATTAAACCCCATTTATCAAAATCGAATGAGCAATTACCAAGATTTGGGACTTTAAAAAATTCGCTGAGAGGCTATATTGATGACGTCACAGCTCGTGACGTCATAATTTCTGAGCTTGGCTCCCGGCTGATTTTTACTCCTTTACATGTAGTGTTTCGATCTCCAAAGTTTGGTGCTGGTGTCCGGAAGTGAAATATTTTTACGCTTGTTCCATGGACTAAAACAAATTAGGCCTAGGCTTAGGCTTAGGCTTAGGCCTAACCTGAGAAAAGTGGATGTAGTTCATTTAAAAACACAGTTCTATTTCACATTGAGCATGATTAGTGTTATAGTTCTACCAGACTAAGAATAAATTAACATTAGAGGTGGAACAGACTAATTTATAACATATCTATAACCGACTTTTAATTAAAACATTACGTCGACTTGATCATTCAGTTTGGCAATCTGAAAGTTTCAAGAGTTTTTCGAATAATTTACTCGACTCTTGGACATTTTTAGATTTTCCCAGGAGGCTCTGTCATGGACGCTTTCACAACAACTACTAACACAATTACAAACACTCTCAGGAATTGTATTTTCATCAAATACGATGCATTTTAAATATGTTGCTTACATTTCTGTTTTTCTGTATTAATTCAACTTCAATGTAAAAACTTGATTTTAGAAAAAAATAATAATGAAAACTCCATATGCACCTATTATCAGTTAAATACGAATATATAAAAATGTTGACTCTTTTTGTTCCATGCATTTTACATTACTATAATTTTCATTGGTACAAAACGTTTATTATAGAGTGCAATAAATATTTATAATAGTGTAAAACTAATTTTTTTCGTACAATAAAATGTATTGAATAGTGTTAATATCGCGAATCTAAATTGTCCTTGAAAACGTATTCAAAATATTTAAAAAATCAGACTATTAATCGTACTTAGATCTAGTTGCAAACACAATCAAAACTGCATAGCATTTGTTGAGCTCATTTTTGGCTATGAATCAGATATTTGTTCAAGTTCCTTTAAATCTGTTAATGTGTAAATAAACTTTTAATTAAAATTTCGTATTATTTTACAAGGAAAATTTATAAGTTGGAAAACGTTATAAATTGAATCTTAATAAATCTTGAACTCTCACTCTTTTTATTAATGGTAATAATTTTTCAGCATTCAGTTACCCAAATATACAGAAGAGACATAGTGAGGGCCAAATTTTACTGAACTTCATAACAAGAATATAATAATGCATACGGACATTTTTAATAGGTTAGTCGGGTAGAGTAGATGATTCAAAACACGATTAAAATTTCCGTTTCAACAATTTTAGATACCGCAATGCAGAAATAAAATATTTAGGAAAGAATATTTGAACAGTAAAGATACATTCATAAAGTCGAATCCCCTAAGATCATGACAGGTTTATTGTATTTAGATAATATTACCACCGGTCTTATAGTCATTTAAAATTACGATTGAACTTCAGCACGCTCCAAGTAGGTTTGCCACCTAGGTATTAATCGCAAGATTACTTATTTTGAACACAAAATTAAAATATTAGAATATACACGACATTATGGTGCATCACTATAATATAGCGTTTTATACATTGTCCACAATACTGATATCAACACACGTGTTTCACTATAATATTTCGTTTAAGTACCTCGTCCACAATACTGATATCAACACACTTGTTTCCCTATAATATGTCGTTTAAGTACCTCGTCCACAAAACTGATATCAACACATGTGTTTCACTATAATATGTCGTTTAAGTACTTCGTCCACAAAACTGATATCAACACACGTGTTTCACTATAATATGTCGTTTAAGTACCTCTTCCACAAAACTGATATCAACACACGTTTCAGGTGCCCGTGTTGATCTGGATTTATGGCGGTGGCTACATGTCCGGGACCGCCACACTGGACATCTACGACGCGGACATGGTCGCTGCCACTAGCGACGTCATCGTAGCATCCATGCAATACCGCGTGGGGGCCTTCGGGTTTCTCTACCTGACCCCAGAGCTACCCTCAGGCAGTGAGGAGGCCCCTGGCAACCTGGGGCTGTGGGACCAGGCTCTAGCCATCCAGTGGATAAAGGCGAACATCGCCAACTTTGGCGGCGACCCAGAACTGTGCACGCTCTTCGGAGAATCCGCAGGCGGAGGATCCGTAAGTGTATCGTTATATTTTAAACTTGTATTTTATTGATTCGTAGTTTCTGATTTTGATTAAATAGTAAGCTGAGGGGATGGATACAACCCGAGGAGGTCTATACTGCTATGTAGCATAATCAACATAATAGGTATCACTTATCATGTATGTAATGGTAAATGTAACTTCTTTTTTCAGACACAATCCTTATATATAATTCTGTAAGCGAAATGTTTAAGTCAAAATTGTGGGAGTTCGGCAAATCGCAGGATGATGGGAGGCGGCTCAAATTTAAGGTCTTGATTCCAAAAACTTGGGGAAAAAGCAGTATTTCTAAAATGTTACCAGCAAACGAGAAACAACGTAAAACATGCCTATAAGAAAAGCATGGGGATTTAAAAAACGTCTGCTTTGTTTACATTAAAATATGCAATTAAGTGTGTACTTTGTTTACGAACTGTGTTTCTACTTAGAGCAAGGTTAGGGCTAGGGGCTATCGGCCCCTTCAAGCCACTAGTTTGTTATAATTGCATCTTGGTTGATAAAATTAATTAGATATCATATCTAGGGCGTGAATTTGAGCAATTTTGTATTGTAATGGTAATTAAATATAATCAATAGCATCATTATTTACCAATTTAACATGTGTAAGAAAAGGTGGTTTTACGTCAGATTACAAGTTGAGGCTTTCTCTCATTTGATTATTCTATAATTTGATAAAATTTGTTTTGCAAGACTTGTATTCACAATTACAGTTCTTAGAATAGCACATTAAGCCACTTTTAGCTGTTTATTAAAACTTGTTTAATTAATATAGTGCTTCGCAGTAATTGAATCAGTCACATTTTTCCAAGATTTATTATTGTTTCTCTCAACTATTGTAGTATTGCTTATACAACGGTTTCTTCGACAGTTGCTGTTACCAATTAAAAGTTTTTCTGAGCCGTACAAACTCTTTTGAGTATGTTTGAGCATGTTTTTGATAATTCAGTTTTCATTTTGCGTGACGGTTTTTCTTTACATTTATCGGCAAACTGTAAATAGTAAATTACATTGATATGGTTCACTTTATTAGTTGTTAGTCAGCCGGTTTTCGAAGTACTGTAACGTCCTCTGAGTTTGAGTAGGAAACACCTATTGACTTGATAATTCAAAACGCTATCTGTGAGTCCGGGGAATACTTTCCTATACTTGAAACTGTTTTAACTATATGATCACAGAGTTATTTTCTATATAATATTTTCACAGAAATAAAAATTACAGGCTTTTTTAATTGTAATAATAATTACAGAAAAATACTGATGAAATTGAATACCTACAATTTAACTATATTATTCAGTTCGTTTTCAATAACCCTGTATTCAGGTTGTATTCACGCGTAAATCTGAAATAAAGAAATTCATTAAGTAGAAGTAAAAATAAAGCGAGTTTGCACGCAGCACACTGACGTGAGACAAAAAATGTCCAGATAAAAACTTTTAAAAATCAAAATCGGTGTTAAAACATACAATTATATCAAGTTTTATTTAAATCTGAAAACATTATTTTTTGGCTGTTCTTATGCTCCTGGTTCCATTTACCTGCAACTGGAAATACAGTTTTGCGCATTATAATGTTAGAAGAAGGTCCAGTCAGGATTGAAATTAGGCTTGCGGTTGCTGGGGATGATAAGAATACACCAACAAATGAAAAACAGGCTTTTCTAATGTAAAACTCTTATAAGACAACGTACTGTGTTGAGTCGATATACATTTTCTTTAATAACTCGGTAAATATTTGTGCTAGAATGGTTAAAGAGGGCTTAAAACCTTCGCCTTACTAAACTCAATCTTTTTCAATTCATTAATGTTACATCTGGGGCTTTGGTGCCCCTTTTTTGGCCCAAAAACTCAAAATTTGAAAGATTAATTCCCAAAAAAGGAGTTAGAGTTTTCCAATTGTTTTTACCAACAAACCTGTACAACTGATTATAGAAAGGAATGTCTCTACCAAATTTGAAGTAAATCAGACAAAAAATGCGACCACTAGAAACACATAAATAGATATAATTCTGAACGATTCCCCAAAACGTGTTCAGGGGTTCACATTAGGAACTTGTATGGTGGTCCCGGGCTTAAGTTTCACCGTCAGGGTCATGCTAATAGATCACTTTTCCATAGGAAATTCACTAATAAAAGACTACGACGATATTGATTACATTAACGAGCCTTTACATTGCTCGGAATATATAAATGAATACTCATGAGTGTTATGTTATTCCACTTTCCAAGAGAAAATCCGTATACAGATTAAGAATGTGTTAGGTGAAATTAATTTAAAGGACTATATTGACTAAAACATACTGTATTTACAAATACAAAATTTCGAAATTTATTTAATTTTAATTTATACCCCAGTTGGAATTATAGCATATCCTAACATCACGGCGATGCTCAGAGAAAAGAGCACAGATTTATTTAATCGTTAAAATGAGCACAAAGTAAAACAAGTGTTAAATGAGGTTATGTTGACAGTCCCAACTGTGGTGGAATAAATGAGAGTGATGCGTCAGAAACGGGAAACCACGCTTCGCTGCCGGCGCCCGGTGTTGAGAAAAATTAAAACTTTCAGAGCTTGTTTCTTTTGTGCATTTTTAACCTCTAATTGGAAATTATCCAAGTTATAACGATTGTTCTCTTATTAAAATATAAAAACCTAATTTTTGTAAAAAAACCCTCTTTGTAAAACAGTATGACATCCTTTTAACCAATGGAATTTTGCCTATTTTAACTCTTGACATATTCAAAATCAAAATCCTATAGGTGAGTGATTGGGTTTCGGATAACATCTTTATTTCAAACTTATACGACCCGAATACAAAGTAAAGATAGTAGTTTAATAATCAACAAGGAATAAATAAGATCCACACCTCGGCAGCTCAAACTACCTGTTGTCTTAACCATGCGACAATATCCTTTAAAATGTGTTAATAAACCTTAATGATTGATTATGTTTTGTAAATCGTTAACAGATTTTTGATTTTATTGGTATTGGTATATCTTAAATAAACAAAACTCATAAATACAGTGTGTAAGGTTGAAAGGTTTTAATAATAAAAGCTATCTGTATCGCATAAACTAAAAAAAATATTGTTTGTATGATCTTCTACAATCCCAACTCAATATATCCATCCGTGAGACTAATTTGTTTGTTATCCTGATTAACATACTTGAAGTGTATACGAATCACATTGTTTTTTAAAAGAAGAATTATCTATTTTTAGTCTATTCTCGACAACAAACTACCAGAAAAATGTAAAATTTAACAGGTTAAGGTTAAATTAAGAAATAGGGCACTATTATTGATAAACAGTATTTAAAAAAAATTTAAATATGTTATAATATACGTAAAATATTTTATATATTATAACGTTACAATATATGTACGTAATATATTATATATACGGGGAATTTTTAAAATTGAGTTCTGTAATACAGTTTCTAATTAATTCACACAAACATTGGAGCAGTTCTATGTAATCAAGTACATCTTCCAGTGAGGAGTAATACCATAATAATCAAAGTAGACCTCTAGAAATCAAAGCCATCTACATTAGTCTTCGGTTTGCAGAACTTTGATTACTCGAAGTACTTGATAACTGAGTTCTGTTGTCAGCCTCGGTTCAAGGTTTGGAATGCTTGCTGACTTCAAGTATATCTTAAATTCCTTGTAAGCTTGTAACTATGAACTAACCATGGGTTTTATAAGATATCAGTAACAAAACAGTTTATGAAACCTTCTGTAGGTAAATGATAACCATTTAAAACAGTTAAAGGTGGAATAAAGAATAGTGTTTGTCAGAAAAGTGTGAATAAGTGCGTTCCCTGAGGTAAAATACGTACAATAGAATTTTTATAAAAGGGACCTAAAAATACTAATTGACCTCTGAGACTATCGAAAATATATTCCCATGTCACTCTTCTCTAATGTTACGATTATATTTAGCGAATTTAATCTATAGGAAAGAATCTATTGCCGTATTCAGCATGGTAAGACGTAGGCCTGGGACTGTGATAAGTTTTCGTTTTGAGGTCCCCTGTTGACAAAAACACCACTCTTTCAAATGTGATATATATTTGTATGTATATATGCGCGCGCGCGCGCGCGCGTGTGTGTGTGTGTGTGTGTGTGTGTTTGTTCGTCTAATTTAAAATTCTTGACTAACTAATGTATTCTGGTAAAATAAATTCTCATAATATTTAGGAATGGGTGATATCCAATTAGAAGGAGAATTAATTATGCAAATATTTGTTTATATATTGTAAGAACACATGAAAGTAAAGATGTTGGTTAGTCTGCTAATCTGCATAGTGTTTGTATCAAATATTGCAAGATCGTATTGGTGATATTTCGCAGTAAATTTATTCTGTATTACATCAGTTATCCTTTTTCCTTCAAGTTCTTTTCAAGTATTATGTTCCGTTGTTGCTGAAAATCCTATTCCTACCTTTTTTGTTCGTAAGAGTTTATCTATTGTTATTGTAATTACTTACATCACACCTGTTTATATTTTAGAATTATACTGTATTTGTTAATTATGTTCATGTATTGATCTGGCAGTCGTGAACGTTATTTTACTGACCGTAGTAAAAATGCATTCTGCCGTTTATATAATTAAATCAAATTAAAATTAAGGTCCCCTGGTTCAAATACCAAGTTTTATACTTTGAACACACAATATAAATATATACTTAGCTGAATTTGTTCTGAACATTCATTAATTCCCATTACATTAACATTTGAAGACAACGTACTGCATGTAACACCGGTAGGTTTTCTTCACTTTTCTCCTGAACCACTTAAGATAAAAATATGATTCAAAGTACAAAATTGTAATTTTTTGAGCTACACAAAATAAAGTAGGCCTACTTTATTTTGGAAATAAATAACTAAAATTTAAGGAGAAAACGCATAAAACACAAGTTGGGTTGTAAAATGTGTGTTAAGGCTACAAGATAAAAAATGTGTAAAAATGTGTGTTTAGGTTCAAGATATAGAAGTATTACATGAAGTCCACCATTTTACAATATGGTGGCAAAAGTTCACCTGACTTGAAGTAAAGACTTGTTTTTTTTAATGAGAATACCTTTGTGCAAAATTTCCAGAAAAATATGTGCTTGCAATTTCAATTTTTGTTATAGATTTAGGGTTGATATAGCTTAAAGACTAGTTAAATGGAACCCATATCGCTGTAATACAATAAGTTCAGCTTTTTAAATGCAGACGTCAAGGGGTTTAACAAATATCTATGCAGTTTCGAACATTTGTATCAGATCATTCTTATGAAGTAACGTCAATTTTTAAGGATAACGATAGATCTTAGTCTGGAACGTAAAAAAACTTCAGACAAGAACAAGTATATATAACAAGAACACGAAATTCATCTCGGCACTTGTAATTTTACCGTTTATTACCATTACTAGTACTAATAAGACATTTTAATTGGGAAAAATATAAGCGTATTGGTTATGAAAGAACGGAGTATTATATAAATACTAAATTTCTGTCTTAATATACCTCGATTTTGAATCAGATATGATATTTGAGTTCAATTTCTACCAACAACTTTTGAATAACAGTGCTTTAATGTAAAACGTTTGAAAACTTGGAAGAACTCATCCCACCCATATAATTAACCTTTTAGGGGCAACGAATTTCCAAAAAATATTTATATGAAACTCTTTACATGATAAACACCTAGGAGATATTGCAATCAAGGATCTGAGTAATCTAATGTTATCTAACATTCTGCATTGTTGTGGATATGATTTAACTTCTAATTCATTTGTCTAGAAAAAATAACTGCGGGCATTTAAAACGTACACTGTTTAAAAACAAAGTTATTCAATACAATACAATAATGTATTTTTAAAATTCCTATTTAATCTTACCAGAGGACATTATTTTCATCATCCAAACTTATTATAGTTTATCTTTCTTGCGTTAAGGGACTCACTCTTGATATGCTTCGATCTTTGATTTTAATTATTACAATGATCCTGGGATATAGATCTTATGTTCTATGGTTTATTTAGCGTTGAGGTATATTATTTCATGACTATATCAACTTTCTAAAAACCTACTTTGGTGAAAGTTATAGATAATGTGTAAAACGTAATGTAATAAATACGTGAGTGACATCTATGAATAACAAAAACAGCTTGAAAAGCAAACGTAGCAATAATAACAATTGTATCATATGTTAACGAGTATCAATATATCCGGCGAAAAACATTAGTTTTAATTTTTGTAACTAAAGACTTGCCAATATTTCTCCTCGAGTCTGAGCAATAAATATTGCCAACACCAAAAATATCTATCAAGGTTTAAAATATTCAATCTCTCTAAAAACTCAAGTGTGACAAACAATTTATATTTTATGCGAATAAATTAGACCGTTAAATGAATGAACAAAGCTTGACTTTCAACCGAGACGCAGATTACTGTAACAGATCATTTCGCAGATAAAGAACAGCTGAAGGGCACCCATAGAACTCAGTAGATACACCTCAAACGCCGTATAGGAATGGCAGTCATATAGGATGGCAGCGCGTCGCCGTATAGGGATGGCAGTCGTATATGATGGCAGCAGGTCGCCGTATAGGAATAGAAGTCGTATAGGATGACAGGGGGTCGCCGTATAGAAATGGCAGTGGGTCGCCGTATAGGAATGGCAGTCGTATAGGATGGCAGCGGGTGGCTCCAGATGCAGCCCCTCGAGCGGCCGGTGACCAAACTAACTATTTTAAACGTTAACATGGCAGTCAGTATACTGTAGTGTTTTGTAATTGTCTGTGCCACGAGCCGTCAGCAGCTACACAATAACTAATGTATCATAACTGTAGTTACGAAGCAGAACAATTATCAGGCAATTTCATGTAAATGTTACCGGATGCTGAGGAATTTTTCATTTGTTTTAAATATTCATTATGTTCATTATGATACGTCGAGGTGACAGCTAGCACATAGTTGAGCAAACCCAAACCAAATGTATTTTTTGAATTGTATTCGTCAATGCCTTATTTCAGTATTTTTAAACGTTGTATTGATATGGAGAAGAACAATTCTTTAAGATTTGTTTTGAAAATAGTACGAATTTAGCAAACAACTTTTTCAGAAATATTTAAAAATCAAAGTGAAGTTTTCATTGAAATGTAAAACACGTCGCTCAGTTTCCATGCGAATCAAAATACATACAAAGTAACAGCTTCACGGGCCGGGTTTCCAGGATCTTCATTATGCACATGGAATCCGTAAATGTATTCATTTATTCAAATACTTGGCAGCCAAAGTTCTTTTATTAGTAAATTCGTGAAAGTAAAAATATATCTTATTCTTTTCAATCCGACACGAAGTACTAGTATTTTTACAATTTTATGGATCGCAAATAAACACGATAGATCCGTCACTTACATAGACTTTTAATATTTTGTAAGCAGATGTTCTTGTAGTATAAATATGTGCACACAATCCAGCCAAACAAAAAACCTTGAATGGTCTACGTTGTTTTTGTTTTAGTCGTAGAAATAAACTATAGAATCTTCAAAACCTTTAAGAGTCGTGGATAGATAACTCCGCGAGAGTCCCAGAACAATCTTAAAACTTGTCTATACCAGTTTTGAAGTTGACTTTGGGTACGACAAATGAAGTTGTCATAACATATGGTAAGTCTTTTGGATGTCCATTATGACGAGCTTCCCTTTCACCTTTGGTCCCTCCATTTGCGGTGGCTGGGGACGGAAACTCCGGGTTTGGCCCGCAACCTGAGAATGTTGTCCCTGGCTGTTGTACATGGATACCCTGTCAGTTGAGTTGGCCAGTTGGAGGGCAGAGGGGGTCTGTCTGTTTGAGCCTGATCACAGCTGTCACAGCTCTGAAAGGTCAATTTAGCTGCCTGTCCCATCCCACCCCTTCCTTTCCTGCTATATCTTTTCCTTCCGGTAACCTGCGAAAAATTCCCGCTTGTGGAAGACGTGCCTAGCAGCTAATGCTGGGGTTTCCCAATCCAGCAATAACAACAACAACTCCGCGAGCTCAGGTTTGATTCAGGTTTGCTCAGTGTCAGGCTAAAACTCCTCCAATGTACCTTTACTTTTACATACATTTCAACTCGACCGTAAATCGTATGCGTTTCTCTTTGTCGGTTACTTTTGAGTTTTGATTTCCAAACCCAAATGACGTATTATCTCAACTTTACTTTATCTCAACGTACTCAGTTTTTTAAATATTATAAAACCAATAAAACTACACACATATACACTATACAACACTACTTTTTCAGGTCCATACACAGTGTTAACATATGATAATTTACAATAAACTAGAAATATAGGAACTGTTTTCCATTCAAAACCTGTTTACGTGTTTGCTAAACAGGATGTTATAAACTGTAAGAATTAGACAATGGATTAAATTTACATTTCAATAAGATTATGTATAACAAAGGAGAACCATAATGATCTGATACAAAGTCATAAATTATTCAGTAGCAGGGAATAAGCCCTACCCTTTAACCTCGGTATTCAAGGTACACATAAAACAAAGGGGTTTTTGTTTGACGATGTTTGAAGGATAAATGTTTAGCAATTAATTGAAACATCTAAGGCAGTCAGTTTAAATTGAAAAAAAATCTTGTATTTTTATTTTTATTCGTGATACTTAAAAATATGTATTACTTTAAAGTTAGGTTCTGTAACTATAAAAAATAAAGTATGTACGATTAAATAGCTGTTTTACACGGAAATGCGCAATCCGTAACACGGTGAGGGCCAGTAAAACACAAAGCACTGGGTTAACTGTTTTATAATAGGTTTTATCACGGTTATTCCAAACAAAACGCCAAATAGCCACGCTACCAAAGTATACGTCTTTTATAGTTACTTTTAATAAGGTGGTAAACTATTATTCTTTTCTACGGTTATTCACTTTTCTACATGGACTTCAAGTGGTCTTTTACTTACATTATGTTGTGTAGAGAACTACAACTTAAATCGCAAACCTAAATAATTTAAACACAAGTAATTAAACAAAATTTGTTAAGGACACTTTTATGAACTTAAACCCATCTTATAAGAATACAATCTCTTAAATGTGCGTCAACAGGGTGTCGAGTCGAGTAAATAAAATTCAAACAACTGACGCATGTTTTACGAATGCCTTTTTGTTTGAAGTTTGATTTGAGTTAAATAAATATTTCTCTCTCAGGGTTTGTTTGTTTTTCAGGAGACGGAAAAGCTTTCAACATTTTGCACCGACTTTACAGGAAAACCTTACCTGAAGTATCAAATGTACTTTTCACATATTCTAATAGTTGTAATAAATGTTAATATTTGGGCGTACTATAGTATTATAGTACGCCAAATATTATAGTACCAACCAAAATGATTTTACTGGTAAAAAAAATTAAAGCGAGTTGGGAGTTGGATATCGGAGTGACGACGAACGTTTACGGCATTTACGACTGAAGCAACCTGGACTGTTGGCGGGCAATAACTATACATGCATAGTTTGTACGACGTTGTCGAATCTCATTAGCGGGTCAGTCGTTTACAACGTATCCTGCCCTGAGGCCCGGCCGCTAACCCCCCCCCCCCCCGCATCTATCTCCGCGGCTGTCTTTGTTTAGACTTGTCTCAATTGAACAAAAATTGTTCCATACTAACTGGATACGAATAGAATCAACATGTAAACATACATGTTCAGGTTTTATAAAGAAAACACTTTCGATTCGTTTGGTGAGTGCATGGATATTATTTCAATGGTGAGTTGAGTTACGTTTGTGTTCCTATATAATTGGGTACCCTGTAAAATTACCTCACATTTCTAAAATTATAATTTATTATAATTATCTACAATGACTATTAATGACTCTGAAACTTGCAACAAAAATCTATCCTATTTTATCAAGTTAGTGATCATCAAATTGTAAAAATGTCATTGTGTATACGTATTTACTATGGGTGTGAAAGTAGTGATTTTTTGAATCGAGTCGAGTCGAATCGATTAGTGCCAATTATTTTCGAGTTTCGAGTATTTTCGAGTGAGTGTTTGCCATCAGTTGGTAGTTTCAAATAGTGTAATGGGATTTGGATACCACTCCAGATTTGATTATGTAAACATGGTTTCTAACTAATACATTAGTAGCAATACAACGTTTTGGCCAGTACAATCAAACTGGATTACCTATTGACAAACAAAAATACGGTCCGGTTGTCATTTGGTCAATATCATCTGGTCCAGCCATCGCTTATAATCAATATTTGATGACGAAATCGTTAGTTACGGCCGATATTAAGTGGCCCGATCACATTTGCCGATATTATGTATACCATCTTCATTTTTGGCATTTATTCCGTGATCCAGTCGTCATTTTTGGCCGATCTTATGTTTTCCGTCGTCATTAACGGCCGAAATTACGCGGTCCGGTCATCATTTTCGGCCGATTTTACGTGATGCAATCGCTCTTTGCAGCCGTTACTACGCGATTTGGCTGGTCGCAATCGTTAGCGATCGTCCGGAAATCGGCAGAAAATACTCGCTCGAACTTTCGACTATTTTTCAAAACTTCGGTCGAGTTCAAATATTAAAATACTCGGCCGAAAACTCTAAGTTTCAAGTACGGTACTCGCGCACCCCTTGTATTTATATAACCGAAGATAAGCGGATTATTGTTCAAGCTAAGCTATTATCCGTATTAAACATTCATTTTCCTTTAATTCAAAGCAAGACAATCTCGGCATTAACTCCCCATACTATGCTTAACGAAATTAGCCACATTGTTATATTCTACAGTAGGTACTGTCAAACTAGATTACCAGATGATTTAATCAAGTGTCATACAAATCTTTCTTTACATAAATAAAATAACTTTTGACAATAGCAATAATAATTTAATGCACTTTTTTAAATAGTTCGTTTTGTTTATCTTCACAACACAAAAACTGGTTGCTATCACCAAACAATGTAAGATTAGCTTGGAAACAGTTCTTCGACCAGATTTTAGAATTTCAGGTGGAATCAGGATTGCAGTACACACCAAAATATCTTTCCCTTGAATGATGTCAGATGGTAATCATAATCTTGATTCTTGATTCTTGGTTCTGTACTAATCCGTTTAAAATCATTGGGGTTTACTGTTTACAAAACAATACAAATGCATATCAAAGACACAGAGATTTAAGTTTCTAGTTATAGGACCGGGCTATCTTAAGGGTGCACCCTACCTGCCTTCCTAAAGTAAGGGGTTTTCATCTCCCACATTGTAGGCTCAATTGTTGACCAATTAAAAATAATTTGTTGTTATTTCATTCCCTAAATGTTCACCTATGTATCATACGATTTAAAAATCGTGATTTTAATTCAAAATAAGCGGTAGGCCATTAGTAAAGTTTTCAAATCAAGCGTTTTTTTAAAGCTTCCTAACGTAAGGAGAAAAATTATTTTGGAAAAAAGGAACCGTATAATACCTAGATTGAAATCTGAAAAGTGTGAAACTGCAAGTAGTTTGGTAGAAATCTGTAAAATAACAGTGCGATTGAGGAGAACAAAAAGGTCTTCAAGCGTAAATATGCATGGCCCTGCTTGGTGGCGGCGCGGCGCTAAACAACATCGTGCGGATCATTCAATCTGGGGTAGGGCGCACCCTTAAATCTTAACCTACAAAATAACTCGTAGCTAGGCATTTCTTTCGATGCTAGAAGCCTAACCCCCTCTGAGCTCCAAGCAGTAGACTGTTATATTAAAATCTATAATTTTGTAGTGAACTAACGGATTGTTTCAGGAATGTTATAAATTTGGTTTCTTTCGCTATATTTTAACTTATTTTAAATTAGGTAGACTTTTGATTAGGTAGACAACGTACTGTGTTTAGAACTTTCAATATCTCTGTAACCAATTGACGTAGAGAAATTATCAAAACACAAAATTGTGTGTTTTTTTAAGCTGAATCCAATGGTGAAAACTAAAATGTATGACTTTTTAAAATATTACATGTAAAAACTTCAGAAAAACCATTTTTGGGGTTCAAAACCCCCCAAAATACCACTTCGGATGGGTCGATCTGTCTTGTTTTCGAATTCATAGACATAAATAATGCTTTACACGTTTGTACCAAATTTTATAAAAATCGTATCATTTTTACGAGAGTTATTGCACCCACACAGTTTCGAACGAATGGTGTTTTTGGGGTCTGGGGACCTCAAAACGAAAAGTTATCATGGTCCTGGGCCTTGGTCTTACAATGCCACCTACGGTAATAGCTTCTTCCCTATGGGGGAAATTCGTTAAAAAGAAAAAAAAATCAAATTCATCTCTAGCAAACAAACTTATGACTATAATAATTTTAAAAATCGTATAAATTGTTCATCAGAAATTTAATTTAAATTTAACTTAAATTTTAAAATTAAAATAAAATAAATTAATTAATTAAATTAAAATTTAAATTAATTTTAAATTTTTAAATTTAAATTTAAACTTAATTTCAAAATTTAAATACCAATGGTAATATTTTCTCTAAACTCCCAAATTAGTTAAAATGAATGCTCCTTATTATAAACAGGATAAATAAAATACATCTTACAACACTACAAAGTATATTTACACTTATACTGTACTTACATACAAGTCGGTAAAATATACACAAAAGATGGTACTAGGCGGCCTATCTGAGGATTCTCTGATTGGGCCTGATGATGGCCGGTGTAACTGGTTGAAATCGAACGCCTTGTACCATCTTTTATGTATATTTTACCGACTTGTATGTAAGTACAGTATTTGTAAATACACTTTGCAGTGTTGTAAGACGTATTTCATTTATCCTGTTTAGTTGTAACAACACGTATCATGCTACTAAAGAAATTACTTATTATAAAATACCAATTCCATAATTTGAAAAAACTTCCATTTTTACATCGGTTTTACCGATTTAACTATACAATTGCTCCAATAAATATGTTAGTAAAAAATAAAATCCTGTTAAAACATTCTTTAATCGTTTTTATCGTCGGTTTTTCGTTGCAGGAGTTAATTATTCCCTTAGATTTTTATATTTGAGATTAAATATTCTGTAGAAGTATTTTTATCGCCCTTTGATGAATCCTGTCAACTTCAGCTGTTGTTAGGCTGTAGAGAGGTAAAACAGAGTTCCAGGAATCATCTGGAGCGTTGAAAGCTTTGTCTATGAGGAAGAAACAGCTCTTCGGAAAAGGGACAGAACTCGTTTATTGACACGTCAATCATCCCTAATTTTTATTCAGGCATCAAATTTAGGAACTTGTATAACATTTTAACTCTTAAACCTTTTAATAAAAAAATAAAAACAGAAGTAACAGGAAATATTATGGTTTTAATTGATTTTTTCCTCTTTAGGCGAGGTAACAATATTCCAGGTGCCTACTTTTGGGCAACAAACACTCGCCTTGTTCTTTTGATCATACGGAGACGTATGTCCAATTTTTAGCTGGATTTCAAAACCTTATCATCAGTTTTCTTACTACTAGTTTGACGGCCACGTGTTCCGGTTGAACATCTGAGCAGTAGTCAGGCGATCAACCAGAATATGCGACCTAGACCTAGACCTAGGCAAACTGGAGAACACCCCCCACCCTGAAGACGTGGAACGTTGAATATCGGCAGTGCAAGAAATATTTAAATATTAGTGTGTTTCGTCTGTGTGGGTGTGTTTGTGTATATACAAAATATTTTGACAAGGCTAGAAATCAAACTAAAGATTGGATTGTTGTGTCTACACATGATCAAAAGAACAAGGTGAGTGCTGCCCAAAAGTAGGACCTGGAAGAAAATATTGTCAGTATTTTTAAAAATAATATGCTTATAATCTCGAATGATACTTGAAAGATGGAAACTCAGATAGAACCATTATTAATCATTTCATGCAGTGGCTTCTTGGAACATGGTGTTTTACTGCTTATTAGTGAATTTCCTATGGAGGGTGAACTATTAGCATGACCCGCACGGTGAAACTTAAGCCCGGGACCGCCATAGAAGTTCCTAACGTGACCCCCTGAACACGTTTTGGGGGTTCGTTCAAAAGTATATATATGTGCAGGCACTCTAGTGGTCGCATTTTTGTCCGATTTACTTCAAATTTGGTAGGGACGTTTCTTTCTATAATCTGTTGGACAAGTTCGTTGGGCAAAACAATCGGAAAACTCTAAACCCCTTTTTTGGGGATTAATCTTTAAAATTTCAAGTTTTTGGGCCCAAAAAGGGTCATAAAAGCCTCTGTTGTGAAATTAACGGATGTAAAAAGATGGGAATTAGTGTGGCGAAACTTTTAAGACCTCTCTCGTCATTCTAGCTTATATATTTACCGAGTTATTAAAGAATATGTGTATTGACCAAACACAGTACGTTGTCTTATGGGGGTTTTACTTTAGAAAAGCCTGTTAATAATTTTTTGGTGTACTTTTATCATCCCCAACAACCTCACGCCTACTTTAAAGCCTGAATGGACCTTCTCCTAACCTTATAATGCGCAAAATTGTATTCCCAGCATTGCAGGTAAATAGAACCAGGAGGATCAGAACAGCCAAAAAATCAATATTTTCAGATTTGAATAAAAATTGGAATAATTGTATGTTTTTAACTGATTTTGAGTTTTTATAGTTTTTTTATGTGGAAATTCACTTCCCTCATGTCAGCGTGCTGCGTGCGAACTCGTTTTGAATTTCTAGGTTATTTCCAGGCTTTTCAAGATTTTCCAAGGGTTTAAAGTCTAAATTTCATATCGATGACAAAAAATCCATTTATGTTTTTATGTTTTACAACGGTAATTGTTGTGGCAGTTTATCTGTACATTTAAAAATAAATCTCAAATATAAAAATTGCATATACTTATTGAGCCTACAGTGTAATTGAATTTTAAAAAATCACAAACTTGAGACCTACTCCAGTATTTATTACAACTCAGAAAACAATATGATTTTTTCCATAGAATGCTGCACGTTTACATTTCAATTTATTACTTGTAGACGTAATCTATAAAACTGTTAAATTATAGGATACTAAGTTCAACATTACATCACGTTTCGTGAAAAGAAAAATTACAACGCAAACACCCAATCTTGTCCATAATCAGTGTAACACAAATTATTATTCCAGGGCCGATGTGTTCCCACACAACAATGTCGTGGCAATAAGATTACCGCCGAGCTGCACGCAATTCTTGTGTTCGCTGGTTTGATTGCATTTCTTTATAGTCTTTCAACTATCATGAAAACCTTGTATAAAACTCGCGCTAATGCATTCGCGTTCGCTTTGGTAACCGATGTTGAGTTATTGCCCGCAGTGGCGGATTTAGGGGGGGCTATAGGGGCTGTAGCCCAGGGCGGAAAAACTTTTAGGGGCGGCAAATTTACAGAACAATTAATAAGTTGTTTACAAAATAAATGTTGAAACGGGGAAAATTTTGACGAAAGCGGATGACAATGACGGTGTGCTGCCCGTACAAATAATATGTGTTACAACAATAAACAAGTATTATATTGTAACAAACAACAATATTTAAACAAATTTTGTACAATTATTCTTATTTTATTTGTTTACTGTTCTTATGCATATGGTTCTATTTATATGAAATAATAAGGTGTAATATTGTGTATATTAAGGTTAGTATGAAGGTAAAATAGCGTTCATGGTGCAGTTAACTATTTAAATCATCTAAATCTCATGATATGTTTGGCGTGTAATGACAAAATGGTAATGGAGCCTCGCGAAATAAAACAATAATTAATACCTTCACATCTGAATTTAAATTTCCAATAACAGGTACTAAACCTACCTTAAGGGGTCCACAGTGGTTGTTTACTGTAGCGAAAAGATTGTTCATTGTTACAGTTCGCACATTTACACGAACACAAAAACGGTACACTTACACGAAACAATGAACACGAAACACATAAATAAAAAGTTGTAATCATTAAAATCACTCCCGGACCGATTTAGAGACACTAACATGCACAAGTTACAACCTGAATGAACGACTGTTCACTTTCCTTTGTTTCAAGACTTGACCGATCAGCGAAAACAAAGCCATAAAAATAACCTCTGCCTGGTTTTTGTTCTGGGTCTTTTTGCTGCGGGTCTCGATCAGCAGTTTATTAGTAAGACCGGTGACACACGAGCGTCGCTGACGTCCGACGTAACGTCAGGTGGCAACGTTCCCGTCTGCCACTAGCGGAACGTTACAACGGACAGTTCCAGGCTACACGATGGCACATGATGTTTTTAATACTGTTCAGATGGTGTGTTTGGAGGGTGACAAAAGTTGTAATGTTTAACATTTCAATTAATAACTCTACATTTAAAACACGCCATTACAAAATTAAACTATTAACGTGTGTGGCTCTCCTCCAACTACAATTACTGGGATCTCTGTATTATTTTGTTTGTAACAATATTTGTATATCGTCTAATAAAAATTAAATAATGACGCCAATATTTTACCCGATAAAGGAGCTTCTTTACGCTTTATAATCTCCTAAAATAGGACCTGTATACGTAACTACTACCATTGAATTTGACATCTCGCCTATGAACATGTAGTCTATTGCTATTTGCCTACGAAACTCATTGTTTTGGTTCTCGTGGCACTAAACCTTTGCACTCAGCCCTAATAATGTTATTCTTATAATAGAATAAAAAACGAAAATAGAAGTTGAACGTCAGCTAGTTTTTTGTCTCCATTTTTCATGCGAGATGTGCAAAGTATATTGAATATTAAACTGTGTCAATGTGAATCAAGTGAAGTATACATTATTTTACTGGGTTTTTCAACTAGGAAATAACAGAAATTTCTTAAACTTATTCATTCAGTAAATTCGTAACTTCTTTAGATACTGTCACAAAATAACTAAACTAAATATATAACATGTGGTAAACCTGGTCGGCGAAAAGGACAAAGATTATAGGGTTGGGGGGGGAGGGCGGCCGATTTCCTAATAGCCCTTAAGCGGCAATTGCTTAAATCCGCCACTGGTTATTGGTAGACAAGGCAACAATGCTTTAAAGTATTTGATCTTTCCTTGAATGAGAATTATTAAAATAAAAAAGGTCTAAAAGTTTAATAGTTTCATAAAGGTATTTTCAATAAATTATCGTTTGTATTAAACTGCTTACAATCAATCTTCTGATTTGCTTTTATAAAATACGTGCTTACATACATACATACATACATATCCCATGTAGTCCTGAGTGACTGCTTGACATACAGCATAGTCAAAGTTAAAAAATCCTCGGTCAAGTCCTCTTCCTCGAAGGGAGGTTGTCATCACGAGATAAACTTAGGACCCAAGGTTTAGGCTAGGATATCCGGAAATAGGCTCTTGGTGGAGAATGTTAAACCAGAGACCGTATGAGCTTTAGCACGTCATACGGCATACTGGAGAGTAGTGTCATCCAGTAGGTCACACAACCCTCTGCCGTAGCACAAAATAAGCTATTTTTTCAAACAGAACATAATTACTATACTAGACATCAGCCAAATGGTTCTATTCATATTTACAATACGTTAATCAAGCTATAACTACAGAATTGTTTATGTTATCCGGACGATTTTTTGAAACGTTCCATCATAATCAGAAAACTCGGCTGGTGGAGGTCGGTGCCCAAGGGAGGGTCACGATATGGTAGTAACACTTGCCGGAACGCGGATCTAGGACACCGTGCTAATACAATCTTTAAAGGTACATTTTCATCACCTGTGAATCAGATGGATATGGTCCATGAATATCTCATAGCTGCATGTGAATAGACAGGTATTTATGCCCCCACTTCTAACCCTCTTCAATCGGTCTCGTATCCGAAGTCGGACGTACCTGAAGGTCAGCGTACCCACACGTAGCGTCACCACTAAACAGCCTAGCTACAAGTCAAAACGAGTTCGCACGCAGCACGCTGACGTGAGGGAAGTGAATTTCCACATAAAAACTTGTAAAACTCAAAATCAGTGTAAAAACATCCATTTGTCGAATTTTTATTGAAATCTGAAAACATTGTTTTTTTGGCTGTTCTGATACCCCTGGTTTCATTTACTTGCAAAGCTGGGAATACATTTTTACGCCTTATAAGGTTAGGAGAAGGTCCAGACAGGCTTGAAAGTAGGCGTGAGGTTGCTGGGGATAATAAAAGTACTCTAACAAAGGAATAACAGGCTTTTCTAGTGTAAAACCCCCCATAAGACAACGTACTGTGTTTACCCGATACACATTTTCTTTAATAACTCGGTAAATATTTATGCTAGAATGACGAGAGAGGGCTTAAAACTTTCGTCTTTCTAATTCCCATCTTTTAACTTGCATGAATTTTACATCTGAGGCTTTTCTGACCCTTTTTGGGCCCAAAAACTCAAAATTTGAAAGATTAATCCCCAAAAAATGGGTTTACAGTTTTCCGATTGTTTTGCCCAACGAACTTGTCCAACAGGTTATAGAAAGGAACGTCCCTACCAAATTTGAAATAAATCGGACAAAAATGCAACCGCTAGAGTGCATACACATATATATATATATATATAAAATTTTGAACGACCCCCCAAAACGTGTTCAGGGGGTCACGTTAGGAACTTCTATGGTGGTCCCGGGCTTAAGTTTCACCGTGCGGGTCATGCTAATAGTTCACTTTCCAAAGGAAATTCACTAAAAATCTCGATCACGGTTTATGCTAAACCCTTCACTGAATATATTTAAGGTTGCGTCTTAAAATCCCCGAGCTTGAAAACGGCAAAAACAGTCTCAAAATCCCTGTAAAAATATTCAGTGGGAATAGATACGCTAATGAGTTTCAAAATCCCCGAGAGCTTAGCTGGAGATCCCTTCACTCTCGCACGCGCACCCACGAGCACTGGCTACCCAACATCCTCGACCTGCAGGTGCAGGTATTACATATCAGTAGGAATGTATGATCTTCATGATATGAGCTATATAGCTATGAAATATGTGAATGTAATCGTACCAAATACTTGTTATTTACTGAACGATTAATTCCAGTGAGTCGACAAAACATATACAAAAGTAAAATATGAGATTGTTGTTTTAGTAAACCCCACTCAATAATAAAATGAAAAATAGTTACATTATACGGTACATGTTATACAGTAGAATTGATAAATAGAATTACATTAATCGATAGGTCCTACGTTATGGTAGGTCCATAGTTCAAGCCAGCTCCCGATCAGACTAACGTTAATTAATGGAGGTGGCCACAGTGGCGGCCGGCTAAGTCAGTGAATATGTCGGAATAAGATGTTCCATAACGGTTGCCAACGTTAATTAATGGAGGTGGCCACAGTGGCGGCCGGCTAAGTCAGTGAATATATCGGAATAAGATGTTCCATAACGGTTGCCAACGTTAATTAATGGAGGTGGCCACAGTGGCGGCCGGCTAAGTCAGTGAATATATCGGAATAAGATGTTCCATAACGGTTGCCAACGTTAATTAATGGAGGTGGCCACAGTGGCGGCCGGCTGAGTCAGTGAATATATCGGAATAAGATGTTCCATAACGGTTGCCAACGTTAATTAATGGAGGTGGCCACAGTGGCGGCCGGCTGAGTCAGTGAATATTTCGGAATAATATGTTCCATAACGGTTGCCAACGCTAATTAATGGAGGTGGCCACAGTGGCGGCCGGCTGAGTCGGTGAATATATCGGAATAATATATTCCATAACGGTTGCCAACGTTAATTAATGGAGGTGGCGACAGCAGCGGCCGGCTGAGATAGTGAATATATCGGAATAAGATGTTCCATAACGGTTGCCAACGTTAATTAATGGAGGTGGCCACAGTGGCGGCCGGCTGAGTCAGTGAATATATCGGAATAATATGTTCCATAACGGTTGCCAACGCTAATTAATGGAGGTGGCCACAGTGGCGGCCGGCTGAGTCGGTGAATATATCGGAATAATATGTTCCATAACGGTTGCCAACGTTAATTCATGGAGGTGGCCACAGTGGCGGCCGGCTGAGTCAGTGAATATATCGGAATAATATATTCCATAACGGTTGCCAACGTTAATTAATGGAGGTGGCCACAGTGGCGGCCGGCTGAGTCAGTGAATATATCGGAATAAGATGTCCCATAACGGTTTCCAACGTTAATTAATGGAGGTGGCCACAGTGGCGGCCGGCTGAGTCAGTGAATATATCGGAATAAGATGTTCCATAACGGTTGCCAATCAGGAAGCCGATTTGCAGATGATGTAATAATCTTACTTGGGGATGTAATAACAACGCGTACTATGTTAATCAAGAAGTTACTTACTGTGTTCTATTACCATGTTAACGCTTAAAATAAATAGATGCCCTAAGGTTTTTACCGTTATAAAATTGGGAATTTTAAGACCGATTCAACGAAAATTCATTAATTCGGCCTAGTAGCTACTGCGTGATTAAGAAAACAAACAAACATACATTCAGCTGTATATGTCAGTTGCATAAGGAAACCACGAGTACAAAACTAAAGAGTTAATTAAATAACAAGGGGAATTAATTACTAAATTAATAACTACAGTGGAGTTGTGTGGACATTATTTAAGTAACCGATTAAATTATTAACTACTAGTAGCTGTGTGGGAACTACTGAATAAAAGCTTTTGATAAATATACATTCTAACAAATTGAGAAATTCTTGAGGCAGTAATCACGTATGCAAAACCATGTATACATGTAAACTCAGCTATATATAAACTATTTATAATTTTAAACTGTAAAAATGTTTATTTTATTTACTTTTAGAATTAATTAACCATTCGGGACTTTTGGTACTGTGAAATATGGTACAAAGCAATATTTTCCGGGTAAAATAGATTGTATCTGATAATAACCGTAAAGACCGATCGCAATTGTTTGTCTTGTTATCCTTTGTGTTTACCTGCCGCTGTATGTGATGTTTACAGTGCTCATGTTAAAACCTTTTGTAGTGTCCATAGTCATATTTCATTACTTCTAGTATAGTAATTTAGCCGAACAAATTTAACCAAATGTGTTGAACACATGACATGACATGAATTGGAAATAACAATCATCGTGTTTTAGCGTGTGAAAACACCAGAGGCGGCTTAAAAACATTCACAATCCAAATCGTATTGTGTCAATCAATTGATATTATCACGTGTTCTCCCAATTTACTATACAACACTTATGAATAACTCCTAAAATTACTAATATGAATATTTAACCGATGCATGAATTTTCAACGTGATGAAGATCTGAGATGACGATGCACTCATAACGAACCTAATGAGGATGCCTAATTAAGACAACTTCCAAAATGCTCAGCTGGTAATATACTTTTGTAAATACCTTCCTAATTAAAATTTTATTTTCTTCTTTCTCTCTCTTTCTTTTATAGTTTTGACCTCTTATTGCACATTTTTCCTTTAACCAAATCTTGTCTTATATGCCCATGATGTGTTTGGCCAATAGAAGGTAACATTTATCAAATTTAGGATATACAAGATATTTGACCAGGAACTTTTAATATAGGTAAATGAAGTAGTAACTGCATTCATTAATTTAGTCAGAGGTAGTTTTATTTATCTACCAGGTTTTGCATAGTTCATTCAATCAACAGTGACGATAATATAATTTAAAAAAATAAAATATGTCCCATACAATATCTAATTCTAAATAAATGGACAGTTCTTACTTTGAGTGGAAGTGACTGGGTCTAGTTTTGAAATGCGGGAAGCAGAAAAAACCTCGTCTGGAACGAAACAATTACAACACGAATTAATTATTAAATCACATGAAATAATTCAAAAAACATTTTCAATATTTTCTTTCGGGTTTTAAGATCCTTAAATAACATGTGTAAAATCATGCTAAATCCGACAGGCAATAATGGAATGACAAATCTAATGTTTATCGATCTTTACGTTAAATATTTACAAAGCTATAAGTACCAAATATTTATAAAAGCAGGACAAGTTATTGTACAATATTAAAGTGACATGACAATGACATAAATACATTATAATCGAGTTCAAAACTTACTATTTCAACGAGGATGTAATGTTTAACCAGACTTCAGTTTTCCAATGACAGTTGCCGTTAAATTAGCTGAATCCCACAATCATTGAGGGCGTGCCAACGTGATAACAAAAAAAACTTAACAGGTAATTAGCCTACTTATACTATAATAATATATGATTTGCATCTTGGACATTTTGTATAATCAAATAATCGGTATACTTTCCGCTTCGTTATTCATTCTCCAATATGAGACTAAATTTCTGGTAGGATTAGTATCTTTGCTTTAAGCACTGAAAGGACTTTTGGTGGACTTTTGATTTACTCTTCCAATAATCCAAAACGATTAGGAAGTATCAGATACTATAAACTAGGTTTATATTTTACATTAATTGCAATGGCTGTCCAAAAACCTACTGGAGTATACTTTGAGTAAAGCTTCAACAAATTTATTTAAAGTATATCCATCGTAAACAACCTGAAAAACTATTTAGTCTTGAAAATCCTACAACTACTCCACGAAGACAAAGGCACCACTAACCGCTACAGTAAATTATAGATTTATAATAATTCAACATTTTTCTATAGACAGAAAAAATTTCACAACAAACATTTTTTACTTGACACTTTTATAAATTGAAGTGGAAGGTAATATATTTTTTCAGAAAGAAAATATATAAACTAAAACGTATTTATAATAACATATAACACCAGTTTTTAATTAATAAGACATTGTGACGATAAATAGACTACAATATATTATTATCACTTTATAACAACGCACAGTTAGGATTTAACAATTACTTGTCTTGCACAAAAACCTTTATACGATAAAATTAGTATACGTGATTATAAAATTCAGGCTTATTTTTTATGATTGTCTAAACATGTAATCTTAAATTAACTCATATATAAGGAGAATGTTTATCAGATCAAACTCAACGTATTAATGAATTTAGATGGTTTGTAAATAATTGTTTTGTGGAAAACATGTTACAAACTAACATTGGTGCAGAATGGAAATTTGAACAACCCATTTATAGTCAACAACTGAAGTATGTGATTTTTGATTACCAGAATCCCAGTGACTTCATTGAATGTAGTTTTTTTACTCATCAATGACCCCATTATCTGGCCTTACCGTCAGAGAAATATGACGTTTTTAATTAGGTTCAGTGTATTCAATGCAATACAAACTTTAATCATTTTAAGAATTGTAAAAATCTCTGACTTTTACAAAACCATCAGCTCAAAGTTTGTTGAATCTTTGCAACAAGAATATTAGAGTTAAATTTCCTTACTATAATACTTTTATAATCAACGCAGTCATTTTAATAATGTCAATAATTTGTATTCAGAAGTAAGTGTAAGCAATAGGTAATAAGTTTCCACAAATTATATACATAGTGTCTTAAAAGGCCAACCATCCCCCTATTATTTTTGTAACAGGAGTAAACTAATAGATAAAATTCAGGGAATTGGGGGTTGGGGGTGAGTAAATAATTTTAAATACAACCCCCCACCCATCGAGTAAACTCACATTTTAAGGGTTATAATAAAAGAAGAAGAATGGTCCAAACTAGGAACCCTGTGTCAACCCTATCTGAAATGACAGGCAATCAAAGTTAGAATTAAGCTAGAAACTTCATTTTAACTCCATTAGTGAGACAAAATTAAACTTTTCACCAGTTTAGTATGAAGTACAAGACCTAGTCTAGTTGAAAACTTGTTAATCAAAAGTTAAAAACAAAATATAAAACATGAATACAGTAATATTTACTGGACTTGCGCTATTAGATTTTAAATCCTAGCAATTGCGTTGTTATTCATTTTTCGAACTTTTTATTGGCTCTTTATTAACAAGTTTTACAACTAAACCAGCTCTCGCACTTCATTCAAAACTGGTAAAAAGATTAGTTTTGTCTTTACATCAATTAATGAACGTAATAAGAATTAATAGTTTTTAAAATTGTTCAAACTTTGATTGCCTGTAATTTTAGATAGGGTTGACATGAAGACCTCTAATTTGCACCATTCTTCCTCTTTTAATAAAACCTTTAAAATGAGGTATTACTCGATTAGGGTTTGTATTTAAAATCGCTTACTTACCCCCCAATTCCCAATGTGTGATGATAATATAAAGTTGTAATAGATATTTTGACTCTTGGTCCTCAATTACAGTCAAACCTCTTTGATTCCTTGACGTTTTGACTCCTTATATATCTCAGCATGTAAGACTCCTTATATATCTCAGCATGTAAGTGTACTGTCCTACTTTGATTTCTCGATCCTCAACCGAAGTCGTACTCTGTTTTGCCTCTGGAATTTGACGTGGTCCCATTGTACCCTGTCGCAGGTGAGCTTACACCTGGTGTCGCCGGTGACCCGAGGGCTGGTGAGACGTGGGATCATGCAGTCTGGAACCCTCAACGCCCCATGGAGCTACATGACTGGAGAGAGAGCCGTCGAGATCGCCAAGACCCTAATTGACGATTGCGGCTGCAATGCTTCGATGATGGTCGAAAGCCCTTCTAGGTGAGCTATAGGGCCGCTTTCCCCAAGTACAGTTTAACTTAATCTTTAGTTTAAACTTAAGTTAATGGGATATTCCGCTTTCCCAATGTGTTAAGGGTATTTTCAACCTGGTTTATGTTAAATCTACAGAGAGAACACTGTTTAGTTATTCTGTCCTATAATAACATAACCTTGAATCCAGTATAATAAACATTTGTTTTTAGTTTAACTAGAGGGTAACCAAACAAACAAACCCATTTGGAAACGTTGTAAATTTTATATTTTGTGGATTAAACTAAACTGGCAATGTCACATTTTTGGGAAAACGAATCGTGCCTTAATCTAAAGTTCAAAATAACCTCAGGTTTAGTTTAAACTTGAGATGGGAAAAGCGGCCACTAGTAAAACGCTTAGGTTTTAGGTCATCTTGTTACTTTTTAATCTGACAATTTTTAAAGCTGTATCGCATTAAATTTAATAATTTAAGTTTATACTTAAGTACAGCACACTGGCAATGGTCATAACCGACACACAGTGGTGTGGACAAGTGACGTAAGCGATTTGGAAAGAAACATCCAATGGAAATTCTAAGAGACAATAAGACTTAACTGCGTTGTTGCTCAGTTGTTGTTTAAGGCGAGGAGTTATGATTCTGAATATCGCATGTTACAGTCTAAATGTAAGCGCTTAAAGACTGATCTTGATTAGATGTGCTGAATTATCATCGGTCCACTGTACTTACAATCTACAATACGGAGGTGATTACAGTGTCCGAGGGGATCCATCGGAGATTCACCATTTTTTGTCTTTCACCCTTTTTTGAAAAGAATTAACGTTTTACGTCATTCTTGTAGGCTTTATAGCACCAACTGATGAAGAATAACTAGCAGTTACTAATAAACTTATTAAACTAGTTCACTTCTGGTTACTAGTGATATAATTGTGATGCATGACACCTTTGTAACTGTTGAATCAGGAATCCAGGATGTGATCTTTAATTCGAGCAAATCTGTTTGGGAAATAACCTCTCTTCGACTTCATTGGAGGCTATTAATGAAAGGGTGGTTTCTGGAACGGTAATATTTGTTGTTTTTGTTTTCAACAGTCAAAACCAATTGTAGATATGCATACGTCATAGTTTTAACGCATTACAAATTAGTGACAAAGGAAGTATGAAATATTTCACATGTACCTAGAAAAAGAAAAAGCAAATATATATAAATAAACAATATGGGGTAATGGCAAATATGGTATTTGCCATAACCCAGAAAGGTAACATCGTTTAGGTATTTTGACAATATTTTGTACTCTTATGCAATATTATGTAAATTGGGGGCCAGCATGATCTTTTAACTTCTATTTATGGTTTTGTATAATCTTTCCATGAAATGCCCGGAGGAGCGATGTTACACAGATCCGGGAGCCAGAGGTGTGGAGTCGCTACTACCGTACCACTAATTGACCTTATTAATATTAACGTCGTCACATACGACGTTTACACTATTCAGCCATTCAGAATCATGCTGAAGTACGCAGAATCTGTGCGTTGTCTACCCATGTGTATCAGCTAGCTATTGTACTCGGGTGGTCCTGGCTCTTACCTCTGGTGCAGTATTTAAGATATATTTAATATGTCAGAGAGCGGTCTAATATCTCCAGATTGGACTTTTTTTAATAAAAAAGCGAGACTCCATCAAAGTTACCGTAGGCTAAAAGTTATTCAGTTATTCTGGTGAAATAAAGCGATTTATATGGGGTTTGTCTCGGCTCTTAGGTTTGAAAATACTCTCTCATGATGGTAGTTTTATTTGTGAAACTGATATCCGTTTTCTAAAACCTTACTTCGTCATGCAGCAGACAATGTTCTTAGCATATATACGACCTCGACACAGCTATCGGATTGGCAAGTGTGAAAAGTTTAATCGGATTGACGTCAGTGGCTCTTGGGAGAGGGTGTGTTTAAAATGTCTAATGAACTTCCTTGTGTGGCGTCGTAGAAATACTTTGATTAACCTGTACACTAAAAACCTCGAAGTGGTTTAGTAACCTTTAAAAAATAAAAGAAAACAATAACGATGTAATACACGTAACATTACAAGGCTACAAAGTAATACCCCCCGTCGCAGCAAACCTGCGTACTCAGCGAATTTCCAATGCATTGATATATTTCTCACTAGTACATAAAGCCACTCACCAAGTTTGATAAAAATACATTCATAAATAAGTGATTTATTACATTTTATTTATTCCCCTTAAGAATAACATTAGGACTGAGTACGCAGGTTTGCTGCAACGAGGAAGATAAGAAATGAGTTTTTATGCAATTATCAATATAACTGAACCAGGTGAAGCTACTTACCATGTTTTATTAATTTATGTTCATAATTAAGGGAGATATAAAACTTTACTTATTCTCCATAAGAATAACATTAGGGCTGAGTATGCAGGTTAGCTGCTACGGGGACAATCAACAAAACATTTATTTTTTGTGCAATTATCAATATACCAGTACAACATGAAGCCACATACCAAATTTCATCAATATACATTCATAAATAATCAAGATATCAAATTTTATTTATTCTCCATAAGGATAACATTGGACAACGTACTGTGTTTAGCACTTTGAATATCTCTGCAACGGTTTGACGTAGAATCACAATTTAAACACCAAAATGATTGTTTTGTGGAGCTGAAGTGATTGGTAAAAGAAAATGTGAAGTTTAAAGTAAAATTAATTGAGGAAAAGCCAAAAACCTTTTTCCCATAAGATTAACATGGGAGATTTTATGAGCATGTTTTTTGGATTTTTTCCGCAACCACTTAACCTAGGTTAATAATTCAAAATACCATATTATTTGTTTTTTTAAGCTCTATAACATGGTCTAAACCAAAATTAAGTGTTTTAAAAATTTTAGAGTAAAAAATGCAAAAAACTGATTTTTGTAAAATTTAAAACCCCCATAAACCCCCCTTTCCATAGTCCGATTTTTCTGGTTTTCGAACTTAAAGTCATAAGTGTCAGTTTACACATTTGAGCCAAATTTCATCGAAATCGGACGTTTTTTACTCAAGTTATCGCATTCACGGACACATATATAGATATATATATATATATATATATATATATATAGATATATATATACATATATATAAATTTGAACGAATAGTGTTTTGGACATCTGGGGACCTCAAAACAAAAAGTTATCATGGTCTCGGGCTTAAGTCTTACCATGAGACCTACGGTAATAGCTTCTTCCCTATAGGGGAAATTCGCTAATACCAGCAACATAAACGGTCGTAGTAAAATGTAACAGATGCGAAGATTTTCTTTTGCGAAGTTATTTTCAGAAGATGAACGGTGTCTTTTGTGAAATATTCGATATACACTGTTAATCAAAAGTACACTGTTTTTATAACAAATTTAATAATTTATTAATTTGCTAAAAGCTTTCTTGTAAGGTTCTACGTTTCCTGTTCAGGGTAATGTCGTGCATGAGGGCCGTAGACGCCAAGACCATCTCGGTACAACAGTGGAACTCCTACTTCGGCATCCTGGGGTTCCCGTCGGCACCCACCATCGACGGCGTGTTCCTGCCCAAACACCCACTAGACCTACTCAAGGAGGGCGACTTCCAGGACACAGAGATCCTGATAGGCAGCAACCAGGACGAGGGTAAGTGACCGACACGACGTAGCTCTGTTTATAAAATGTATGAAAATATAAGAGCAAACAAAAAACGAAATATTCTTCAGCAGCACACTGACATTAGGGAGTGACTTTTCCCAGGTGGCAATTTTATTTTTGTCGTATGTAATTATGGTTTTAATCATGTTATGTAAAACATAATACTAGCTGTGTAATCAGATTAGCATAGGGCTAAATAATATATATCCATTGCAAATACTATATAGACTAAACAGTACAGTGCAAATTATACGCATTAATCGGATTTGCGCTCATTTAATTAATTGGGCATGAGCATGTTGAAAAACATTTAAACTGTATGGCCTAACCCATACATTTTTTTATGGAATGATAGAAATAAAGCGCGATATACAATGCAAAAAAATTACCACCAATGAATAAGAATAAGAATGATTTATTTTCTCCAAATAACATGTTACAAAGTATTTCAAATATGCACGCATTTCCTGTTCATTGATTTTGTTCTCAAAATTATAACTAAAATAATCTACATATCATGAAGAACAAAACAAAAATAAACAATACTCTACTCAAATTATCCTCTTAAATCTGCCTCCTTTTGATTGTCTCTAAAAAATAAAACAGGAATTAATAAACTAATACAGCTTCACTATTTCACAAAAAGGTATATATACGTAATTTTAATATAAAACAACTATATTCAATTTACATTTACTTTTATTTATAAATTACGTGCAATTAATTTGAAGAAAATGTAGGGCCTCCAAGGCATAGCCTGTTTGGAGGTTCCTTTCCTTCAAAATAACCAAAATTATAAACAGCGATCAGATAAATAAACAAAACGTGATAAACAAAAACGGTCTACAGAATCAAGTGTGCCTAAAGATTTACCTAAAAGAAAAGAAAATACATCCAAATCTTAACTATGGTTAGAGGCTCTCAAACCGCACATCGCACTTCACAACCAGGCGACTCATGGTACCTCCCCAGAGACTTGCCTTTGGAGTTGGTCTCCCCAGGAGCCGTCGAAGCCCATAGCATGCAATGCTTAATCCCTGTGTGGCAAAGCTAGCCATAGTGCGCCTTTATCTGTACAACTAATCTGAATTTAACCTACATCTATTTTATGATTAAGAACAAAAAATAATGTCTTCTAAACTGAAAAGCCACATCTTTAAATTAGTTATGCTACTATGCTAGTAATTGAGGTATCGATAAAGTATAAAACTCGCCCACTAAATCCCAATCATCAACTCTTCAATAAATGCAACAGCCTTACATTTTACGATCAAATTTCTACATTGCGTATTTTTACATTAAGTACGTAATTATACGTACATATTACGTACATTTTACGTAATAAATCCAATCCAACAGCCTTTTCATTGTATTTAGTTTGACACGAACTTTTACTGTATTGACCTTTCCCTCGGAACTTTTGAATAGCTAAAACTTTAATTGAATACAAAGACGGATCCTTTAAAAATCTCTGAACTTCAGTTAGCTTTTACTTTGGATTTCAGAATTCCTATGTTCCTATGCCAATCCTAAAACATTCGCTTAACTATTTCACTTTACTTGTAGGACATTTTAACGTGTCACGATGAAAAGGAATCAATAGAGTAATACCTTACCACATGTTGCTTTATACGTATAGCTAAATAATTGATAGTCAAGCTGCAAATATTAATATACAAGTTCTTTAAAATCAAAGGCATTACGAAGTTTACAAAATATTTTGTTCCTACAGTGACAGTGTAAACCTCATCACAGCAAACTTGGGCATACTAGGTGAATTCCCAACATTTATGAATTCTCAAAATTTAAAACCTGAATTTCCATTAAATTTACAAACTATCCGACGATTTAAAAAAATCTCACTTCTATCTTGATTTGAAAATTATTTTCATATTGTACCTAAAATAGAGTATGAAAATTAAACCAAGCAAAAAATGACAGAGGAAAGAAGAATTTGTCGTTAACGTAAGCGAAACAGTTTGGAAAAGCTATAAATCTTTCATAAAGTTTTTAACAAGGGAGAAATGAGACGACGGACAGCGTAGTGCTGTAACGGCGATTAGGATATTGAATAACTAACTTTCGTCATTCTTTAGTTCCTCCGTGGAGCATTACTATAGCGATTCCAGTCAAAATTGTGTTCCTAAAAACAAATAATTTCATAGAATGCCCTTTAAAACAACCGTTTAAACGGTTTACATTGCGAGGAAGGGGCGAAGTCTGACGAAGGCAATTATTTGTTAATGTACCACAATATTTGTTATTTAACTGTACATGTATGCCCATAATCCAATTATGTAATTTAAATGATACTTTTTTATAAACTAAATAATAAAAATGACTGACAGAGGAAATCATGAAAAAGACATCATCATATATCAGGATAATTATATTTGTTTGTGATTACAAATTTTATGTTTTGCCCAAGTTATTTCTTCTGTAAAAATAATAAATAAATCAAATGAATTTTCTTTAATTTCAAAAGAGTTTTTTACTTTGATTTCAAAGTAAATTAGAATGAAACATCGATCTGTTGGATTTATTAAGGAATTTATGATTGGGATTTAATGGGCGAGTTTTATAGTTTATCAATACTTCATTGGTGGTCATTTGTTTTATATCGTATATCGCGCTTTATTTCTATGATTCTATAAACGGTAAATGGGTTAGATTTTAAAAACCAAGTTTCAATATTTTAAACCGTTTAAATTTTATCATAATTATTATAACTGTATTAATTAAATTGTATCATATCCGAATCAATTTGACCGCTGTGCACGACCTTAAACAACGGTTGCGGATAATTTGCACTGTACTGTTTAGTCTATATTACAATGGATATATAATATTTAAGCTTATGTTATCTGAAAACACGGTTAAAGCTAGAGATAACATTACAAACCATATACCTATATCTACAGACGATAAAAATAAAAAATCCAACTTTCCCAGATATAACTATAAGATATTTGAACTAGGATATACCCTAGTTCAAATATGCGGCGGTTTTCGCTTTTTATGTACAACAAGATAAAGTTTATGTATTATCTTGGTGTTTCAAGAAAACACAGAGATCGGTGTGAATAAAAATACGTTAAAGACGACTTTAGAAAATAAAAATATCTTAAGCATTGAAATTAACGTTCAAAATCGCTTGAAATACATCATATACTTATAAATACATATTACTTATTAGTTTTAGTAATTTGTATCATATAACTGTATACAACATGACAGTGTACATTCCTCGCGTTAACTATAGCACTTTGACCTACAGCTACGAGTTTTTATTTTCATTTTTACTTTGCAACATTAATTGTAATATTCGTATCAAGTTTTAACTCTGTTATATCTAGGTTAATTGTGTTGGTTTTTATTCGGCTTCAATTCAGACGTTTTTTATTTGTAACAAACGATTCCTTCATGTTAATCATATTTTAGAATTTATTAGTTTATCTGCTCAAAGTCAACAAAATGATTGTGTTTTATTTACAGGATTTACGTCCATAGAGTACATATATTTTTCAAGAGAATATGACAGTACAAGGAATAGCGAAGGAATTACATTTGTTTCCTCTTTACATATTTTGCATTTACTACTTATTCATTAGGACTTTCACAGCCATTCTTTGTATACAACCATTTCAATTTCGACTTTGATATTTCCTAGAGTAATCACATTGCAAAACTAATATTTTAAATTTGTTTCTAATTTTATATTAATACTAATTCAAATGTTGTATGATACATTATTAATCACGGGGTACTCTAAAGTTTTGTCAAAAAATGCAATTTTTGTATAAGAGCTGTAAATGTAAACCGAAGAAGAGAAGTGAAAACTGAAAGTTAATTAAAAGGGAATTAAACATAGAATCTATCTGTCACACCGACTTGACTTAAGAAATACTGAAGCGCCACTCTCCCAACAAGAGAGCGGAGCGCCCCTCCGCGTCCCCTGTGGCGAAGATGCGACGCCAGCCACGGAATAATTAAAACGGTCCCTTGCAATAATATAACTGAGTTGATTAACCATAAAATTAAATTTCATATTTATAATTCTAAAAAATTATTAGGTTTGAGTGTTTTTTCGATAGGAAGAATTCTAGAAAGAAATACCCCCGTAGCAGCTAACCTGCCTACTCAGCGAATTTCCAATGCATATATATGTATCTTAGTACCACATAAAGCCACATACCAAGTTTCATCAATATACATTGATAAATAAACGATTTATGACATTTTAATTATTCTCCATAAGAATAACATGGTAGCTGAATATGCAGGTTTGCTGAAGCAAGGAACACAAAAAATGGGGTTTTATACAAATATCAATATAACTCAAGTAGGTAAAGCCACATACCAAATGTTATTAGATTTTCATAATTAAGGGAGATACTTATTCTCCATAAGAATAACAAGGGGGCTGAGTACGCAGGTTTGCTGCTACAGGAACTATCGGACAAAAAATGTTTTTTAGTACATTTATCAATAGACCACAACGATATGAAGCAATGTACCAAGTTTCATCAGGATAAGTTCATAAATAAGCGAGATATACAATTTTTCTTATTCTCCATAAGAATAACATTGGGCAACGTGTTTAGCACTTTCAATATCTCTGTAACCATTTGACGTAGAGAAATTATCAAAACACAAAATTGTGCGTCTTTTGAAGCTGATTCCAATGGAAAAACTAAAATTGGATTTTTTTTTAAATGATATGTAAAAAGACTCAAAAAAAATTTGGGGTACAAAATACCCCTTCGGATAGGTCGATCTGTCTGGTTTTCGAACTTAGTCATAAATGCTGCTTTAAATGTTTATACCAAATTTCGTAAAAATCGGATAATTTTACGAGAGTTATCGTGCTCACGGACTAATATATATATATACATTTTTGAACGAATGGTGTTTTGGCATCTGGGTACCTCAAAACCAAAAGTTATCATGGTCCCGTGCCTATATAGGTCTTACCATGCCGACTACAGTAATAGCTTCTTCCCTATAGGGGAAATTCACTAAAAGTTAATACTTGTAGTTTTATGCGTGAACTTTTGTAATCTTCACTCGAACTATAAAATACTACTTTAAATAATGTAATAATACTTTGATTAAAGCGCTAATATCGCTTTCATTCGCTTCCACACCCTGTAAATCTTGAAGCATTTTACTGGCCATGAATCTAAAGATTTTGATTTTCTAATGATCGGAAAACATATTTAAAATATAAAATAATGTGAGATAGAATTTTTAAACTGTCACCCTAAAAATCGTATATACTGTGTTATTAAAGAGTAAAACCTAACTAATGAGTTAAGCTTTCTAGTTTAGTTGAACTTAATTTGGACTTTAAGCACTTTTTTCTTCATTAAGTAAGCCCCAGATACATATAAATATCACTGCCTTATGCGTAATTAGAGTTTTCATTTTCCATAACACTATTTACATGATTTCCTTATAGAATACTAAACAAAAAATCAATTAGGTCTTAAACAAATAAAGACTTTTAGGCCCACAATGGTTTTGCTGATTTTACTTGTCCAATTGATTGGTAATATAGTTAAAACTCGTTTCTTGAACGACTCGTTATTCGATAAAATAATTCAAATTCGTTTCATACAAATTGCCACAGACAAAGAGATTGATCACGCTAACAAATATTTAACTAATTAAAAATATCACCCCTGCGATTTTATCGGTCTGCAATCTTAGTGATGAAACATATAACAATAAGTGCGCCTGGTTTGAATAATAATTTGCAGACTGGTAATGTTAAAAATGGATTGCACGTCTGCCCCCCCCATCACCGCTCAAAAACGTGCACATCAAAGGGGCGCCCTGACCCGAGTGAACCTGCCCTCCATCCCAGCATCAAATTCTCTCCTAAAATATAGGTCTGCAGGGCTACATTTGTATCATGCCACGACAGCCTGCACTGGGTTCGCACCCTAATCCTCGCAGGATAAAAAGCATATCGGGAAAGATACAGCTGAATTTGATAATCTTGAAAATCCATAACCGAATTTAAAACGAGTTCGCACGCAGCACGCTGACGTGAGGGAAGTGAATTTCCACATACAAAACTTTTAAAACTCAAAACCAGTGTAAAAATATACATTTATTACAATTTTATTGAAATCTGAAAACACTGATTTGTTGGCTGTTCTGTTGCTCCTGGTTTCATTTACCTTGAATGCTAGGAATACAATTTTACGCATTATAATGTTAGGAGAAGGTCCAGTCAGGCTTGAAAGTAGGCACGAGGTTGCCGATATATATTTTCTTTAATAACTCGGTAAATATTAGTGCTAGAATGACGAGAGAGGGCTTAAAACTTTCGCTTCACTAATTCCCATCTTAATACATGCATTAATTGTACGTCCGTGGCTTTTCTGACCCTTTTTGGACCCAAAAACCCGAAATTTGAAAGAATAATCCCCAAAAAAGGGGTTTAAAGTTTTTCGATTCTTTTGCCCAACGAACTTGTCCAACTGATTATAGGAAGGAACTTCCCTACGAAATTTGAAGCATTGGACAAAAAATGTGACCGCTAGAGTGCATACACACATATATATATCATTTTGAACGACCCCCCAAAACGTGTTCAGGGGGTCACGTTAGGAACTTCAATGGTGGTCCCGGGCTTTAGTTTCACCGTACGGGTCATGCTAATAGTTCACTTTCCATAGGAAATTCTCTAATAAATGAATGCGCAATGGTTTAAATTATCGTCAAGTGATCCTATTTTCCTCGAAAGACGACCGGTTTCAATCCACCATCGGGATCTTCACCAGGCGAACGTCAAAGTTCTAGTTATTCTCGGACATGTTAAGTGTTTAATTTCCTAGTGGGTTTAAACATATTGGCATATTCGAGAATAACTAGAATTTTGAAGTTCGCCTGGTGAAGATCCCAATCGTGGATTGTAACCGGTCGCCTTCCGAGGTAAATAGGATCACTTGACGGTAAAGTAATTCAAACCAGTACACATATCAGAGATCAGAGGCTTAACTCATACAAAAAAATGAAATAAATGGTCTTTACAACAAACAAAAGGAATATATAATATTCATCATAGATTATATTAAAGATATGTTTGTATAGTCTATTTATTATGATCAAGACATTAAAGCTTGAAATCTAGGTAATAATCAGCTTTTCGACAACTCCCAACAATTACTTAATGATTACTAGGGACAAACGTTACAGAATCAAGTAAGAAATGTTCAGTATGTGTTTAGTTTTCGCCTTCGCTCTGAGCATTTATTTGAACTCGTTTACTGGAAGACAATATCGTAGCTCATTTGTTGATTGTTGTCTCGGTTCTTTCTGTAACATTCTTCTTTAGACATTTAACAAAGTGAACCGTGATGCCGACTTATGGAAATTTGTTTGTATCAGATCTGATATTCTTTTTCTTTCCAGGTACATACTTCATTCTGTACGATTTCATAGACTATTTCGAAAAGGACGGACCGAGCTTTCTCCAAAGAGACAAGTTTTTGGACATCATCAACACGATATTCAAGAACTTCACCAGGCTTGAGAGGGACGCCATTATATTCCAGGTGGTTTATTCAAACGTCTTCTGGACAAAAATGTACAGGATGTCTCACGTTAAGGTGTCTCAAACAGATTGCAGGCAAACCAATTGACCTAGAAGGAGGAAATCAAATTATTTCCTACTAAATCGACCCCAAGGAATAACATAAAAGTATTTTTGGTTTGTTTCAAATACAGGGTGTTCCACAAACGGAGGGTCACCATTTTTAAACGGATTAAGATACGTGAGTTCTGTTTTTGCCAAAACATTCTTCGAGTGTAGAGATTTAAAATGATGTATAACTTGACATATGTTTATATTTGAAAATTCCAAGATTCGAACTAGTGACCCTCCGTTTTTGGAACACCCTGTATTTGTAACAAACTAAACATATTTTTACGTTATTCCTTGGGGTCAGTTTAGCGGAAAATAATTTGTTTTCATCCTTCTAGGTCAATTGGTTCGTCGGCAATCTGTTTGAGACACCTTACGTGAGACACCCTGTATATTTAATCTTCATTGCTTAGAGGGAGAATGAAATGTAAAAATAAATCTAACATGATTTTGTAATTGTTTTGATAAACCTAACTATATTGTATCCTTACCTCTTTCAAAATATCAACATTGGAGAAAATTTAAGACGTCAAATACGTTTAAAAAAGTCATAGTTATCATTCCCGACCCTAAAACAGTTGGGCATAACTCGATTGGTAAAACGGTCAAGTCGAAGTGCAGTCAAGCGAAAGGGGGTACAGTCAGTTTCAGAACCAACGACAACTCGATTGGTAACGGCTAGGCTGCTACGTCTGCCGTCGTCGGTTCACCCCACCAGTAACTACTGCGTAAAGAGTATTGTGGACATTTATTCACAGGGACCACCATAATACGTTATAGTTGCATGATGATTTTAACAAGTGTGTAGTATTTTTGTCCATTGGCTCCTTAAATAAGTTTAATTGTGTGTCCATTTTGTAGTGCGATTATCGAAAGAAAGTGACTGGCGCGGCGGCAGTACTGTTTATGTATACAGTACAAACATTAGTGACCGGTGCGGCGGCAGTACTGTTTATGTATACAGTACAAAAATTAGTGACTGGCGCGGCGGCAGTACTGTTTATGTATAAAGTACAAACATTAGTGACTGGCGCGGCGGCAGTACTGTTTATGTATACAGTACAAACATTAGTGACTGGCGCGGCGGCAGTACTGTTTATGTATACAGTACAAACATTAGTGACCGGCGCGGCGGCAGTACTGTTTATGTATACAGTACAAACATTAGTGACCGGCGCGGCGGCAGTACTGTTTATGTATACAGTACAAACATTCTATTTTATAAACTCGTGGTTCTATTTTATAAAGCACATGGTTAGAAATTTATATTTTTTTAAATAGTTATATTTTAAAAACACGAATTACAATTTAAAATTTCGCAATTTGTGTTTTTAAATAAATGCATTACATTGTAGGTTCCCTCGCCTTGTCATGGATCCGCGATACAGTACCAACCGTCCCACTAGGTTTTGGTTTACCATATGTAATGACAACTTCAATTGCTGTACCCAGTTTTTAGGCTGACATTGGGTACAGAAATTGAAGTTGTCATTACATATCGTAAGTCGTACTGTTGTTTCGTGAAATTCCAGTGAGCTGGAAAGTCCCTGGCCCACTGTGGCTGTTTTAGGGCGCTTGGGCCCTCTCTTTTGACTGTCCGTTGAGACAAACTTCCCTTTCACTTTTGGTCCCTCCATTTGCAGCGGCTAGGGACAGAACCTCCGGGTTTGGTCCCCAGCCTGCCAACCTGAGAATGGATGGTTCCTGGCTGTTGTACATGGATACACTGTCAGTTGAGTTGACCAGTTGGAGGGCGGAATGCGGGTCCCCTGTTTGAGAGCCTCATCCCAGTTGTCACAGGGGCACGGGAGTGGGCCCTCTGAAGGGTCGATTTGGCTGCCGTCCTATCCCACCTTTTCTTTTCCTGCTATATCCTATCTTTCCGATAACCTGCGCAATATTACCGCTTGTGGAAGATGAGAGTAGCAGCTAAGCTGGGGTTTCCTAATCCGCAACAATGATGATGATGATGATAGGTTTTGGTGTGGTTCTGAACAAGACTGTACTTAAGCCTTTCGCATAGATGAAAACTGACAGCGTTACCCCTCGAGTTGTCCCCAAACAATTATTATGGTGTCCACCAAGGATCATTACTAGGTCTAATATTATTTACACTCTTCTTTATGTTATAGTACACTGACTGGGAACACGCCAACGACGGTTACCTCAACCAGAAGATGATCGGGGACGTTGTAGGGGACTACTTCTTCATTTGCCCTACAAATTTGTTCGCTCAGGCGTTTGCGGATCATGGACTCAAAGTATTCTACTATTTTTTCACTCAGGTACATTCTTCAAAAACAAAATTTGAATAGCATAAACACCTTATTGCTACTGAACATAGTATCAAATACTTTTTCACCACCGTACTCTCATGCAAGGCAATAGATATGTGTTAGCACGTAAAAGCTTAAGTATAGATTAATTATAATTATAAGTTGTGTTTGTAATTCTGTACAACAACCATACAGGGTTAGGCAAATGTGTGGATACCCCCTCATAATTTTTAACGGGTTACACCAGGAAAACTAAATTTAGCACACCTTCATAGGAAATAAAAGTGCACTTTCTGGGCTGTATAACAACTTTGGCTGTGGCCCAAAAATAGGAGTTTTTGGAGGCAGCTCAAAAATTTTAAATGTAAAGCCCCATTGAATGGAACATAATTTTAAAGGTCTTTATACAAAATAAGAACAGTGAAAACTAGAGGTCTCTATCTAAACCCAGTACAAAATGGCGGTCGTTTGAAATTTTCATCAGTTTGAGAGAACCCACTTATAATAGGTATCAATAGCTCAGTTATTCAATAAAAGTGGTAAGTAAAATTAAGTAGGACTCATTTACAGGGAATTTATAATTTTATTTGACCTTTAAGAGAAATACAATTTTTTTAACTTTAATTAAGTCCCCAAAATGGGGTATTTTTAGGGTAGTTAACAAATTTTTGAAGTAAATCCCCATTGAGTGACATTGAGTGATTTTAAAGGTATTTATAACAGAAGAACAACAACGAAAACTACTTACTACTTTAATTTACTACTTTACTTACTACTTTAATACAATATATAGAATTTTAGAAATTGACTAACTATCCAAAATCTTACCTCTTTATCAACGGTACTGTTACCATACTGTGCTGGAAGTACTACACGCGGGCTACCCAAGGCTACCTCTGTGTAAATCCCCGGGTAAATACCCAAAACGTGGGTTTAAATAAAAAATAATCTTGGGTAGACCTCCCAGAGTCCGTAAAAAGTATTTATTCATGTACAAATTCAAAAATCGGTTGTATGTACCCTGTATAATATATATTTTTGAAGACCTCAATAGTCATAGTTTCGTGGCCCCTGCATGGTCGATTTCCAAGTTAGCCATCTACTAGTGGTTCTAGAGCAAGAAACCAATAACCTAGTATAACGTAGAGTAAACCCCTTTTAATGGAAGGAAAACCCATGAATTGAATCCATCATGAGTAGCTCTTCTTATTGTAATTGATTAAATAATTTGAAGTGTTTAGTTTTATTTTAATGACTTAAGATAAGTCCTAAAATTTAGTGTCATTTATGTAATATGTTTAGCTGTCATAAGAATTCAGTAATTTACCTAAAATAAACTCAAGTAGTACGTACACCTTTCTAAAGCACCATAAATGTTATCTCTTTATAAGTTCTAAGCAAAGATTTATAAATATGTAAGCACATCAAGCGAATTTATATATCCAGTAAAATTGAATTGCGTGTGTAGCAAATAATACTCTATGAATATAATTATCTGAAATTATACTGTTAAGGTGTATTTTCAGTTGCAATATTGTAGTTATTGGTTATTACGGTTATTGTGCGTGAATTTACTTATTTATTTTTACTTTTACTGTTTTTTCCATTCAAATTGTTTATTCCATTCAGAATACATAACCGTAGATGTAGTGGTTGTCATGTTAAAGCAGCTATTATAAAACAGCTATTAGAAGGTATTGAAAATTGTAATAGTTTTTTATTAGCCTATCTTAAATATTCATATTTTAATTAAATTTACTTAACACAACTGTTAAATCATAATATTTAATCCAGGATCTTCGATAACACACGGTGAAGTATCTTTAAATCATAATATTTAATCCAGGATCTTCGATAACACACGGTGAAGTATCTTTAAATCATAATATTTAATCCAGGATCTTCGATAACAGACGGTGAAGTATCTTTAAATCATAATATTTAATCTAGGATCTTCGATAACACACGGTGAAGTATCTTTAGTAATATAAAAAGACTGCGATGACAAAAGGAAGAAAATCTCTGGAAGGCTTATGCTGCGAGATTTATTCTTAGATTTGTGTCAACCCGGCTTTGTGGAAAGTATGTTTTGCAATATTTATCCTCTTTTTCCTCGTAGTATCATAATTACCCATCCTTTCAACATATTACACGTTACCAATGTTTTCATTTTTGGTTATGAATGTAATCGTAAACCTCTTTGGAAAGTAAGCGTAACTTGGTTGTGTATTACATTTCATTGTGTAGGGCCCTAAGTATATGTGGGCCGGGTAAATACCTAGCGTGTAGGTAAATAAAAAATGGTTATTTACCCGGGTACTTACCCCAATCCCCGGGTAAACACCCAAAACATGGGTATTTATGATTTGTATAACATTTAGGCGATTTTTACTAGGTTCATTGAAATTCCCATGCTGCAAAGATTATATACCCCCGTCGCAGCAAACCTGCATACTCAGCGAATTTCCAATGAATATATAACATAACACATTATAACACTTAACAGAATTCATAAGAAATGTATTCACAAACAAGCGATATTTAAAATATTAATTACTCTCCATAAGAATAACTTTGGGGATGAGTACGCAGGTTTGCTGCAACAAGGCACACAAAATAATGGGTTTTTATGCAAATATCAATAGAACTCATCTTAGTGAAGTCACATACCAAGTTTCAACCATATACATTCATAAATAAGTGATATATAACATTTTAAGTATTTTCCATAAGAATAACATGGGGACCGAGTACCTAGGTTTGCTGCTACAGGAGCCATAGGCGAAAAATTGTTTTTTTGTGCAAAAAACAATAAACCATAACCAGATCAAGCCATATACCAAATTTCGCCAGTTTATGTTCATAAATAAGCGAGATATACAATTTTCCTTTTTCTCCATAAGAATAACATTAGACAACGTACTGTGTTTAGCACTTTCAATATCTCGGTAACCAATTGACGTAGAGCAATGATCAAAATACCAAATTGTTTGTTTTTTTAAGCTGAATTCAATGGTATAAATTAAAGTTTGATTTAAAATAAAATTAAATGTGAAAACCCCGAAAACCTCATTTTTGGGGTACAAAACCCCCCAAAAACCCCCCTTCGGATGGTGCGATTCATCTGGTTTTCGAACTCGTTCAAATAAATGGTACTTTGCACATTTGTACCAAATTTGATTAAGATCGGACCTTTTTTACGAGAGTTATCGTGCTTACGGACACATATATATATATATATATATATATATATATATATATATATATAAATATATATATAAATATATATATATATATAAATATATATATATATAAATATATATATATACATATATAAAAATTTGAACGAATGGTGTTTTTGGCATCTGGGGACCTCAAAATGAAAAGTTATCATGGTCTCGGGCTTAAGTCTTACCATGAGACCTACGGTAATAGCTTCTTCCCTATAGGGGAAATTCGCTAAAAATTATCTTAAAAACTGAGTATAACATGGATACCACACACATTTAACCATGCATTAATGATTTATCTGGAACAAGATCGAGATAAATACCTGGGACTAGGTATTTACAACTTTGATGGTCTTTTGGAGTGTTTAATAAATTTAAAATGGAGGAAAATAATTGAAACTCAATAACATTGTTATTTTGTTCTGTATTTGTCCAATTATAAAATTACATATTTTTAAATTTGTAATGTCTCGTATTAACCTGTTCCCTCAGTTTTGCGGTGGTGTGGTTGGTAAGCTTGACAGGTCTTTTTACAAAAATGTCCATGTTATTATTTATTTATTGGTAAAATAATTAATAAATGTAATCAATAAAATATCTTCAAATGTTATAAACAAAGCAGACGTTTTTAAATTCCCATGCTTTTCTTATGGGGGATGTTTTACGTTATTTCTCGTTTGCTTGTACGTTTTTATAAATACTTATATTTTTCCCGAGTCCCTGGGATCAATACCTTTAATTTGAGCCGTCCCCCATTATCCTGCGATTTGCCTAGCTCCCACAATTTTGACTTAAAAATTCCGCTTACAGAATTATATATAAACATAATAACAAGGGTAGTAAAGGTAGATATAAATTATATAGGCGTGTTTATGTAAAATATCATAAATACCAAAAATACCCGAGTATTTATGAATTTTGGGTATTTACCCCGAGTTTTAAATACCGGGGTATTTTGCATCACCAGCCCTAAGTGCACAATTTGGTATACATCACTAGAGAAAAATTGGATTACATTAATTTTTTTAATATATAGCTTACAAAACATGGTTAACATATAATTCAAGTCTAACCGATTAAAATTATCAAACTTCATAAAAAATGCATTCTTCCTGCCTACAAGTTGACTGAAAAAGTAGTCTGTGGCAATTTGATTATGAGGCATTCGTTACTCGATACAGTCGTCATATTGTGTGTTCGTTGTAAGCGAAATCCTCTGCTGCAGATTTTATTTCTTTGACGACTGCTGGAAATATAAACTAGTTCGCACGCAGCACGCTGACGTGAGGGAAGTGAATTTCCAAATTAAAACCTTTAGAAAAATCTAATAAAGGGTTTAAAACAACATTGGTAACATTTTTTTGAAAAATTGAAAGTTTTTTTGGCTGTTCTGATGCTCCTGGTTATATTTAAATTTACTATTAGGATGGTAATGGTGTACATTATAAGGATAGGAGGAGGTTGAGTGAGGATAATAAGTTGGTATAGAGGTATTGGGGGTGATAAAACTACATCAAGATTTGAAAAGTACCCTTTTCCGGTGTAAAATCCCCATAAGACAACGTTCTGTCTTAAGTCAATTAACATTTTCTTTAAAAGCTCGAAAAATACTTGTGCTAGAATAATGAGAGATGACTTAAAGGTTTCGCCTCATTCGTCCAACTTTTCACATGCATTTCTTTTACATATGGGGCTTTTCTGACCCTTTTTGGGCCCAAAAACTCAAAATTAGAAAACTTAAAATCCCAAAAAAGGGGGTTAGAGTTTTCCGATTGTTTTTCCCATCAATCTTGTCCAACTGATTATAGAAAGGAATGTCCTTACCAAATTTGAAGTAAATCGGACAAAAATTGCGACCGCTAGAGTGGGAACACACACACACACACCCATATATATAAAGTTGTTAACGACCCCCAAAACGTGTTCAGGAGGTCACGTTAAGAACTTCTATGGTGGTCCCGGGCTTAAGTTTCACCGTGCGGGTCATGCTAATACTTCTCTTTTCCATAGGAAATTCATTAATGAATGTAAATAAATGAACATATGTATGAATATAGTTGAATATGAGGGTTTATCAAAGTATGGGAAACCCGTGGTAAAATATTGTGACTGGTGAAGGGACAAAGCATCTATACAACTTGATATTAGAATTTAGAGCTGAAAGTCCTTAAACCTCCTCTTCCAAATTTGTTTACTTGGCCATTTTTAAACTGTGCTTGAACTCAAAATCTTATGTAACTACTAGTAACACTAAGCAAGTAAATTTTAAGGGTACGATTTTGAATTACGACTAATTTAAAAAAATCAATCAAAACTATACAAATTTATTTAAAAATGTGAAATATACAGGTGTTAAATAACAGGTGACGAGGTTAAGACAGGTGGCAACCCATCGCAGCGCTTACAAATGTATTATCACCAATAAGAAAAATATATAAAAGGAAGTTCATCTTGACTGAAAATATCTTTTAAATATTTAACAAAACCAATTGCTTAGAAGCTATTTTACTTTATATTTTTTGCTTAGAACAGACCATGAAACACATTTTGAAGACATTTATTTGTTTAAATTAAATATTAACTAGAATTTTATATTAGAACTGAGAATAGTAATTAGTTAAATAGTAAATAAAACAATGATGACAGTCTGTAGTTAGGTACAACCCTTATTACAGCTGTTTATTTAATTTAATTGAATTAAGAATAAGCACATGTGTCATAAACCAAATACAACTCTCCTCCATATGAATAACATGGGGACTTGGAAGTCCCGTGGGGCAGAGCCCTGAGGCCTACATCGATAATGTAAACCCAGTTTGCAAATCTACACACCTAGACGCGCGTTTTAGTATATAGTACGTGGGGGTAAATCTTAAAACAAAAAAGCCTTTATTGTTTACAAAGTTCGCATGTAGCGTATTAATATTATAGATTATATAAGTAATTAGTTCAAATCTACAAAATTTACCTTTCCGATTTAGTTGTCTAGAAGGCTAATTATATAGTGTTCATTAAAATAAAACCTTCGATATATATTTATTTTTTATAATTGTTTTAACTTTTGAAAAAATGCAAAGTATAGTATAGATATCTCCTTCATTTTGTAATTAACATCTAGCATATCTTTAAACAGCCATTTCAAGAATAAATTGTTTCCAAACTTTAATTGTTGAAGAATAATCGTCTATATGGAACAATTACTCCAGAACAAACTGCTGAGGTGATTTTTCAGAAAGAATTGATGTCGAACTCAGTGATAAAATAATATGGAGGAACAAATATGGACAAAACTGTGGCCAAGGGGCTCGAAGCTGGGCTTAGGAGGACCTTAGTAAAGATTTATGATGTTCTTTACCTTCGCTTGGCACCTTTGACTCGGCGATGAAAACTGCAAGCCCCTTCTTCTTCTTCTCACTTCCTCTTTGATCGTAATTCTAATTTGTTTAGTGATTTAAAGCAAATAACAATTATTTTTTATAAAATCTTACTTTTTACATTTTTATAATTTGTAAAATAACATTTTAAAACCAACCGCAGTATATAATAGGCGTAATGTAATTAAGACAACACTTTAAGCCACAATGATGATTTAAGTTAGATTATATTTCATATTGTGACATAAAACCAATAACAACTCAATTACAAACTTTGTTAACTGTAGCTTTAATATTTATTAATTTATATTGTTTTAGTTAAATTATAATGGCTCAGTATCGATTAAATTCATTTCAGTTGTCAATGTGTGTTTTGAACATTATTTCTTGGTTATTCTGTATTATTTGTCGAATGCCGCCAAACCATAAATGTTAAATTCGACATAACCATAAATGTACTTTGGTTTTGGTTTCGAACGTGGGAATAAATAAATTACTAAAGCTAAAGAGTTCAAAATATCCATTATTGGTTACTGGAAGCTTCCAAAGTTCTTTATTTATGTTTCGCGTGCAGTTCATTATGCTATTAATGAAGTAAATATTTTATTTATTTATGTATTTTTATGTATTATCCAACAGAGCCAATATACATATAAATAAGTACAAGTACAAATACCCCCGTAGCAGCAAACCTGCGTACTTAGCGAATTTCCAATGCATATATATTTATCTTAATACCACATAAAGCTACATACCAAGTTTCATCAATATACATTCATAAATAAACAATTTATGACATTTTAATTATTATCCATAAGAATAACATGGCGGCAGAGTATGCAGGTTTGCTGAAGCAAGGAACACAAAAAATGGGGTTTTATGCTAATATCAATATGACTTAACTAGGTGAAGTCACATACCAAATTTCATTAATTTATTTTCATAATTAAGGGAGATAACACTTACTTATTCTCCATAAGAATAACATGGGGCTGAGTGCGCAGGTTTGCTGCTACGGGAGCCTTTGGCAAAAAATTGTTTTTTTGAGCAAATATCAATGGTTCACAACCAGATGAAGCCGTATACCAAGTTTCGTCAGTATATGTTTATAAATAAGCGAGATAGCAAATTTTTATTTTTCTCCATAAGGGTAACATTAGACAACGTACTGTGTTTAGCACTTTCCATATCTCGGTAACCAATAGACATAGAGAAATGACCAAAATACCAAATTGTGTGTTTTTTTAAGCTGAATCCAATGGAAAAAACTAAAATTTGACTATTTCCAAAATTATATGTACAAAATTCAAAAAATCCATTTTTGGGGTACAAAACCCCCCCAAAATACCCCTTTGGATAGAGCGATCTGGCTGGTTTTCGAACTTAAAGTCATAAATGTTTCTTTACACGTTTATACCAAATTTCATCAAAATCGGATAATTTTTATGAGAGTAATTGTGCTCACGGACACACACACACATATATATATATATATATATATATATATATACAGTTTCGAACGAATGGTGTTTTTGGGGTCTGGGGACCTCAAAACGAAAGTTATCATGGTCCCAGGCCTAGGTCTTACCATGCCGACTATGGTAATAGCTTCTTCCCTATAGGGGAAATTCGCTAAAACAAATTCATGCAACATCATGCTACAGAAATGTCAACAATAAATATAAACTTTTGAAAACAACAATTGAAGACATAATGCAACACAACAATACAACAATCAAATCTACAATAACATTTACAAGTTGATGATTTGCAACAGTAAATACCAGTTACTAAGTGCAATCATGCTTCTGTATTTTCAATTTCCTAATTAATGTTCGACAGGTTAGGTAATATGACGGAGATTAAGCAGGGTTACAAATAGCTGCAGAAGCAGGGTTACTGCAGAAATCAATCTGGAATGTCAAAATACTCACATTGTTTCAGTAGAAACTTAGCATTCATGTTATATACCTCACCTTAGCTTATAGAAATAGCAAACATTAAATACGTGCCAAGAAATTTAAGAATCTCTGAATAGAGATTACTTCCTTATTGAGACACCAACTAGTACCACAGTTAAAATCGTTAAATTTTTAGATGGGCCTTTACAAAACTATAAGAAAGGAGCATCATAAAAACGGTAGCATGTGTTTTCATACAGGCATTTATGAGAGGAACAAATAAAGACAAAATGGCCACCTAAGAGGCACTGAAGTGCCGGCTTACATGGGCCATATTCGAGCCTTAGTAAGATTTACTTCACATTACACCCTTTGGTTCGCCAGCCTTGACAAGAAGTAATAGTGACATTGCTACAACCATTTTATACCAAGAGTCCTTTAAAGTTATTTACACACATGGAAATGTATGCGTGGTACATTTGGTTTTCCTCATTGATTTTATTATGGCACTCTAGAGATTTAATAGGCTTTTGAGCTCTTGACCTATGAGAGCTATTGGTGATAACAAAATAATAATATTTAAGATCCTGATGTTAATCGATGTTCATTTATCCAGTTGTGTCATGTTTATCAACGTTGCCTAAACAGTTGTATAGAGAAGAAACAAATTTAAAATACAACCTTAATACTGCACTATTGTTAGATAATTAGGAAATATGAAATAAGAGTTTTTAACAAAAAAGAGTAAAAAACAACGAATACAAAGAAAACAGTGAAATGTGTTTACACAAAATTGTTACAAATTTATAAATTGCTTGAAATGATAATTTGTATTTAATCGTATCTCAGCACCACTAGGCATGCGACCTTCGGACACATCCAGATGATTTTAAAAGGAATGCGACAATCAGCTAATAGTTGTGTCCACGTTGTGCCCAGTCATACTGAGATTAAAAATTAATATGCCGTTAATTAGTAGATATCCCCAAATATTCAGTCTGCACTGTCACATGTACAGCAATGTGTTTTAATATTATCAGTGTTTTGACTTTGGCAGTGGAGTACTTTTTAACCAGGAATATATACCATAAGTAGGGGTGTGCGAGTTGTGATTTTTTGAATCGAGTCGAATATTTTCGAGTGAGTATTTCAAATAGTGTAATGGGATTTGGATACCACTCCAGATTTGTAAAATCTAAACTTGGTTTCTAACTAATACCTGAATAGTAATACACATTTTTGGCCAGTGCAATCAAACTGGATTACGTATTGACAAACAAACCACTGTTTTACCGGACATTTGTTTCCAGCCGATAAAACACAGTCCGGTTGTCATTTGGCCAATATTACCTGGTCCAGATAACCAGTCCTGGTCCAGCTTACAATCAATATTAAATGATGAAATCGTTAGTTACGGCCGATATTAAGTAGACCGATCGCCACTTTTGTCGATATTATGTATATCGTCGTCTTTTTCGGCATTTATTACGTGATCCGGTCGTCATTTTTGGCCTGTATAATGTTTTCCGTCGTCATTGCCGGCCGAAATTACGCGGTCTGATCGTCATTTTCGGCCGATTTTACGTGAAGCGATCACCTTTTGCGCCCGTTACTACGCGATTTTACCGGTCAGAATCGTTAGTGGTCGTCCGGAAATCGGCGGTAAATACTCGCTGGAACTTTCGAGTATTTTTTAAAACTTCGAGTCAAGTTCAAGTATTAAAATACTCCGTCCAAAGTTTCTAGTACTCGCACACCCCTAACCATAAGATAATAATTATTTCGTAGAAAATGTATTTACTAGCTGTTTTCGAGTTTATAAATCTCCAAACACAATGGATAGTAAGTTAGGATTTATATGGACGGCATATTTCTCAAAATAATCACAAAACGTGAGGTTGTACTAAGTATGCTAGGAGGACATATTGATGACAATTAGTTATTTTAAAATTTACTTAAGAGGATTTTAAAGTTAAAGAAGGTTTTGAATTTGCATTTTTCAAAAGACACAAAATTTCTAGCCTCCATAATCTTGTGAATGTGGGGGTGCGCTAGTCGACGCGACGGCGGGCAATGTGGGGGTGCGCTAGTCGACGCGACGGCGGGCAATGTGGGGGTGCGCTAGTCGACGCGACGGCGGGCAATGTGGGGTTGCGCTAGTCGACGCGACGGTGGGCGATGTGGGGGTGCGCTAGTCGACGCGACGGCGGGCAATGTGGGGGTGCACTAGTCGACGCGACGGCGGGCGATGTGGGGTTGCGCTAGTCGACGCGACGGTGGGCAATGTGGGGGTGCGCTAGTCGACGCGACGGCGGGCAATGTGGGGGTGCGCTAGTCGACGCGACGGCGGGCAATGTGGGGGTGCGCTAGTCGACGCGACGGCAGGCAATGTGGGGGTGCGCTAGTCGACGCGACGGTGGGCAATGTGGGGGTGCGCTAGTCGACGCGACGGCGGGCAATGTGGGGGTGCGCTAGTCGACGCGCCGGCGGGCAATGTGGGGGTGCGCTAGTCGACGCGACGGCGGGCAATGTGGGGGTGCGCTAGTCGACGCGACGGCGGGCAATGTGGGGGTGCGCTAGTCGACGCGACGGCGGGCAATGTGGGGGTGCGCTAGTCGACGCGACGGCGGGCAATGTGGGGGTGCGCTAGTCGACGCGACGGCGGGCAATGTGGGGGTGCGCTAGTCGACGCGACGGCGTGCGATCTCTTTTCTCTTTTCTGGGTCGGCTCGCGCAGAATGCAATTTTTTAACCCTATTTTCAAGAACTAATCTGGGTTACTTCTTACCTTCGAATATATTGACTATATTATATAATAACTCAATTCATATCGAGGTAGGAATTTTAGACAGTTCATTTTCTGGTTTAAAAGCTCATTTACCCATTATAATTCAAAACTAAATTTAGATTCTTTGTGTACTGTTGTATTCAATAAAACATCGAATACTTATGTCGATTGTTAACTTACCGTTATTTAATGAGTATTACTATTTTCAGTGTTTTTTGTTATGTGCTAAATATATTAATATGACATATAAGATATTAATATAATATATTTAATATACCGTACTAATATTATATTAGTATTAAATCATTAATTATAGTTGTATACATCATTTTATAAATAATATTGGAGTAAAACTTTAGTAGCGACATGGAGTAATACAATGGCCTCAGTGAATAATTACATTATATTTTTCATATGTACTTGAATTTTTTCTTTATTTTTGTATTCAAATTACTATATACTAATGTTATAGTGTAATTGGCTTTGGCTGTATTACATTATTTTTAAAGTGTATATCAAAGTGTAAGTTCATATATAAGGATGAGCTATTACTTGTTCAGACTACCCTCCCCCTTGAGCTTGGCTACCGGGAGTGACGACGATGAAGGAGTTGAAGGTTGGGAAATCGGGAGAGAGTTTTTCTGAGTGCCGAATTGGCTGCTCAAACTTATCCGTCCAGCCCATCAAACTACTACGACATGTACACTTCCCCAAAATTCCACCAAGAGCATAAGACCTACATAGTAAGGTCGAACATATAACAGTGTAACCGTGTTCGCAGAGGACGAGTACCAGTCTGTGGGGCGAGTGGATGGGGGTGATGCACGGCGACGAGATAGAGTACGTGTTCGGCCACCCTCTCAACATGTCTCTGCAGTACAATGCCAGGGAGAGGGACTTGAGCCTCCGCATCATGCAAGCTTACTCGAGGTTCGCCCTCTCTGGGTGAGTGTAAAAGTGTTACGACTTTTATTTGTAAAAAAACTAGTGATGATATATTCGAATGAAAAATCGATCATTCTATTATTGGAAAATGATCGAGTATTCGATTACTTTAAAAATAATCGGTACAAAACATAACTGTGAAAAGCCAGGACAAATAAAAACCTAATGAACTTTTATGACTATTTTTAAGTAATACAATTTCTAAATTGCTTCATACAATGAAAACATAAAAATAATACCCCCGTCGTAGCAAACCTGCATACTCAGCGAATTTCCAATGAATATATAACATAACACATTAAAACACTTAACAGGATTCATAAGAAATGTATTCACAAACAAGCGATATTTAAAATATTAAATATTCTCCATAAGAATAACATTGGGGATGAGTACGCAGGTTTGCTGCAACAAGGCACACAAAAAAATGGGTTTTTATGCAAATATCAATAGAACTCATCTTAGTGAAGTCACATACCAAGTTTCATCCATATACATTCATAAATAAGCGATATATAACATTTTAAGTATTTTCCATAGAATAACATAGGGACCAACTACCTAGGTTTGCTGCTACAGGAACCATAGGTGAAAAATTGTTTTTTTGTGCAAACAACAATAAACCATAACCAGATCAAGCCATATACCAAATTTCGCCAGTTTATGTTCATAAATAAGCGAGATATACATTTTTTTTTTTTCTCCATAAGAATAACATTAGACAACGTACTGTGTTTAGTACTTTCAATATCTCTGTAACTAATTGACGTAGAGCAATGATCGAAGTACCAAATTGTTTGTTTTTTTAAGCTGAATTCATTGGTATAAATTAAAATTTGATTTTAATTAAAATTACATGTGAAAACACCAAAACCCCCCTTCGGATGGTGCGATTCATCTGGTTTTCGAACTCGTTCAAATAAATGGTACTTTACACATTTGTACCAAATTTCATTAAGATCGGACCTTTTTTACGAGAGTTATCGTGCTTACGGACACACACACATATATATATATATATATATATATATATATATACATATATAAAAATTTGAACGAATGGTGTTTTTGGCATCTGGGGACCTCAAAATGAAAAGTTATCATTGTCTCGGGCTTAAGTCTTACCATGAGACCTACGGTAATAGCTTCTTCCCTATAGGGGAAATTCGCTAAAAGTAAAAATTGTTTGATAAGAAAGGTTAGATAACCTTCAAAGTGATAAACAACTGAACATAAAAATGTATTAAATCTAATGTAGGCCTCTAAGCCAAACAAAAATGTTAATATTTGTATCCTTGGGAAGGAAAAAGATTAAACAGTTATTTGATGAGATTCCTTACCAGACTATTAATGCTATATCAAAACTTATGTATGATATAAACAGAACTCATAATATATGTGACGTCGGGAAACCTGAACAACGAAGTTTAAACTTAAGAAAAATATGAATTTTTAAAAGGTATTTAGGAAGAAACGTTACAAAAGAGTTATTAGTTATTATATAATACAACTAGCTGATGTACCCGTTCTTCGCACAGGTGTTTTCTTTCCCCGTTCTTTAGTCAATGCAATTTGCATTTTAGATAGCTTGAAACAGCTGTTCTTGCTTCTGCTCTTTAAGCTGTCAAAAGGAAGTATCCACAGCTGTTTGCAATACAGTTTCTGAATGTTTACCTTCTTCTGAAATGTAAACATTGAAACTTAGGACGTTCATGGGGCGTAGCCCGAGGGTATTTTAAGGAAGTGAATAGGCCTATGTGTTGCATGGGTTCAAGATATACCTTTTTGTAAAGTTTCAGCCCAGTCGGTTCAGTATTTTTTGCGTTCACCCGGAACATCAGACAGACCGACAGACAGACAGACAGACAGACAGAAACCACCTCTTCTTTATAATATTATAGATAAGAAGTTGTAAATGTCAGGAAAATGGGAAACAAATTGAAATGTGTAATAGTGTTTAAAAATCGACTTTGAAATGCATATATAATACTATATAGCCGCATACGTTTGACGTTGTTGGTATAAAGATACTTAAGAAAAATCATCGATTAAAACCAACCGAATGATCATCCGATTATTGGTATAATCGTCATTCGTGCATTCGATTATTTTATTCAATCGATTATACCATCACTAAAAAAACAATAAGTTTGCTGTGTACTCTTGGACTCATGGACTCTTCGACCCCGTTGTCCATGTCTGGGTTTATTTTCGGCTGATTTGCGTCTTCTGCGTAGGAAACCGGTGTCGGATGACATCAATTGGCCGATATACTCCAGGGAGCAGCCCCAGTACTACATCTTCAATGCGGAGAAGAGCGGCATCGGCAAGGGCCCCAGGGCGACCGCCTGCGCCTTCTGGAACGACTTCCTGCCCAGGCTCAGAGGACAACCAGGTACTGTAGAAGGTACTTTAAAAATGTACACTTGTGGAAACAGCAATGCGGCTGTCGCACTGCCTCTTGTTAGTACGGACAATTATTAGATACACGAGTGAAAACACCAAGGATCCTCTACAGACTCCAATTTCTATTGTTAGTGAATTTCCTTTGGAAAGTGAACTATTAGCATGACCCGCACGGTGAAATTTAAGCCCGGGACCACCATAGAAGTTCCTAACGTGACCCCCTGAACACGTTTGGGGGGTTGTTCAAAAATTTATATATATATATATATATATAGACATATATATATGTATATGTTTTTGCACTCTAGCGGTCGCATTTTTTGTCCGATTTACTTCAAATTTGGTAGGGACGTTCCTTTCTGTAATCAGTTGGACAAGTTCGTTGGGCAAAACAATCGGAAAACTCTAAACCACTTTTATTTGGGATTAATCTTTCAAATTTTGAGTTTTTGGGCCCAGAAAGGGTCAGAAAAGCCCCGCATGTAAAATAAATGCATGTAAAAAGATGGGAATTAGAGAGGCGAAAGTTTTAAGCCCTCTCTCGTCATTCTAGCATAAATATTTACCGAGTTATTAAAGAAAATGTGTATCGACCAAACACAGTACGTTGTCTAATGGGGGTTTTACGCTAGAAAAGCCTGTTATTCCTTTGTTAAAGTATTTTTATCATCCCCACACCTACTTTCAAGCCTGTCTGGATCTTCTCATAACCTTATAATGCGCGAAATTTTATTCCCAGCTCTGCAATTAAATTAAGCCAGGAGTATCAGAACAGCCAAAAATCAATGTTTTCAGTTTCAATAAAAATTGGACTAAATGTAGGTTTATACACTGATTTTGAGTTTTAATAGTTTTTATGTGGAAATTCACTTTCCTCACGTCAGCGTGCTGCGTGCGAACTCGTTTTTATTTTTGCTTGTTTCCTCTTATTCTTAAAATTATTTAAATTAATCTATTCCCGTTGGTTAAAATAACCCAGACAGGTCAATAATACGCTAAGAACCTACATACTGGTGAAATTCCACTCGAATATTTACAATGTTCTGGATACTATGTTAGAACGTGTTCATTCTACATATTAGTGTCTATATATATTCTCAGATGTCCAGAATTTCAAAGTGTTGAGAATACTCATTGTGAATTTTCTTATTGTTACCGTTGATATAAACAAGAACGAGAAAATACTTATACTGAATATTATGGATCTTTAGAATGTGTTTGCAGATCCGAGTAAATCCTTAGGGCCGTCCTTAGGGGACGTTACGGACATTAGGGAAATTTCTTCAAGGGAAAACATTGATTCTGTCTCTTTTATTGGTGGTTGATGAGGGTGTGACTGATTGAAACCCATTACTTAGTACTATGTTTTATTTTCTGCCTTGAATGTGATTAAAAAAAATCATACGTGTAAATTCATTTGGAAGTGTTGTTAGGCGTCGTTCCTAAAGAAATGTGTATCGGTAACTTTATGATTAACAGTTACTTAGGTCTCCAACTGTAGGATTTACCTAAGACACTACACCTAGTAAACGATTCAAAAATTGTTTTTTGTTTGTTTTACATCGGTACATCGGTGAATAAAAAACTAACTCTACGATATATTTTAATACTGTAATGTGATATGATATAATTTTAATAATTATGGGTGAATTAGATTTAACAAATAGGATAAGGTTATATTTTACTGACTAAATTGTTAAGATTTAACTAATAACAATCGGTGTAAACGCTTTGTAAGTTATGGAATTTTACGACACAAACATTTAAACAAAATGTTGACAGACAGAACAATGTTGAAGTATGTATTTAAATACCTAGTTTAAAAGATATATCACTCATTCTTAATCTTAATTCACAATTAAAATGGAACTCAAAATATAAAACTTAAGCTTTTTTATATTCTAGCGTAAAACTTAAACTCTTGGCATATCGTAAATCTGATAAAGATCTTCCTTCATTCCCAAAATTATATAGGATAACCCCCTATCAGACCCCAAGTGTATTAATTTACGTAATATGAAATATGTTTACGTAATACTGTTTTATTATCATTCTCTCAAGTGTATTACGTAATATGTGTATTTGTAAATGTTCACATTGTGTATCAAATCAAATCAAATCAAAATAATTTTTATTCATAAAAACAGTACAGTGGTGTACACATGAATAGTGTCTACATCATAATCAATTTTCTATGTTATTCAGTAAATTATTATTTTACATTACCATCTTCTTATAAATTAAAGAGTTCATCAATAGAATAAATAGTGTTTGAGATGATATATTTTTCAACTTATTCTTAAATTTACTTGTATTCTATTCTTTTTTAAATTCTCCAGGCAACTTTTTGTAGAACTTTACACCTACATAGGGCGGTTTTTTGGTATAGAATTTTAACCTATGATGAGTGGGTATGATTTCTGATTTATTTCTCGTATTGTATGAATGTACTATTGAATTACCCATTGGCGTGTTGTACATATTTAAATTTTTGTATACCATAACAGTGTCAAAAATATATTGACCATCAACTGTTAAAATTTTGAGATTTTTGAAATGTTCCCTACTAGATACATCGTGGTGAAGGTTCTTATTTATTCGAATTGCTTTCTTTTGCTGTTTAAGAATTTTATCAATGAATCAACTCTCAAATTGATATACCATTCTTACATACAATTTGAGAGTCGATTCACTCCATAAACATGCCATTTTTCTCAAGGCATACAATCCTGAATTAATTTTTGATACAATTTTGCCTACATGTTCATTCCAATTTAGGTTACTATCGATCAGCAGACCAAGACATTTAGTGCTGTGAATAAGTTTAATGGGTTTAGAATCAATCAAAACCATGGGTTCTGTAGTGGTTTGTGACTGAGCTGTTTTAAATGAAAGGTAATTAGTTTTTTCAATGTTGAGCCCTAGATTGTGATTTTGGAAGAATTGGACAATCCTTTCTAAATCTATGAATGATAAAATTTAAACTTGTTCTATTGTTTTATCTGAGATTTTAAAGTTAGTATCATCAGCATATAGAACTAAGTATTGCCTATAAGTTATACACAAACAACTTTGTTCATACAGGTTTTTGACGTCGATTAATAGTTTCTGTTTGAATAATCTTCTATGCTAAATGTTTCAATTTACAGCCTATATTATAAAAGTATTTCGTCCAGCTAAAATTAAGTTATGTCATGTAATTAATAAAATCTCACACTAACGAAAAATTACGAAAGTTCCATGAAATAATTTAAAAGGTACGTTTTCAGACAAACGATCTCATTATAAGTTATAAAAAGCCTTAAATTCGGCTAAGCCATTTTATTATAATCTAAAGCAATATTGCAGATAAACAAAATTGTCTACTTTTAAGTAGCTAGACGGGTAGCTATGAAATTGCATTGAACAAAAAATTCAAATATTAAGTGTTAATGTAAACTTTACTAAGCATCTACAAACACAAGATGAAAATACAAGACGTTTTGCAAACTGTAACGTTAATAATGTAAATTATTTAATAAACTTTACCCATTTCGACTTAAAACTGAAAATGCTTTTACCTATTCCCTCGCCAACCCATCCCTTTTCATTTTTTATTCGAATGAGCGTTTCTAGACCCAGAGTGCCTAGCAGATATATTCCCCTCCCCTCCTATCCTCCCTACACGGTGGGACATATAGTAGTAGACTCCCTTCTCATGTCGTTGACGCCAGTTTGTGCGTTTCCAGACCCAGAGTGCCTAGCAGATATATTCCCTCCCCTCCTATCCTCCCTACACGGTGGGACATATAGTAATAGACTCCCTTCTCATGTCGTCGACACCAGTTTGTGCGTTTCCAGACCCAGAGTGCCTAGCAGATATATTCCCTCCCCTCCTATCCTCCCTACACGGTGGGACATATATTAATAGACTCCCTTCTCATGTCGTCGACACCAGTTTGTGCGTTTCCAGACCCAGAGTGCCTAGCAGAAATATTCCCTCCCCTCCTATCCTCCCTACACGGCGGGACATATAGTAGTAGACTCCCTTCTCATGTCGTTGACACCAGTTTGTGCGTTTCCAGACCCAGAGTGCCTGGCTGATCCAGCGGAGGCGGAGACTAGCAGTCCTCTTGTGGAAAAGATCAAAGACAACTCCACGTCCACGACGTACAAGTCCTCAGTCATCACCGTGCTGGGATTGCTGCTGCTGACGATATAAGGGGCCGGTTCACAGTCCTCCTCCACGGCACGGGCAGCACGGGCAGAGGCCGGCCCCGGGGCGCATAGTCGCCACCGCCACAGCTACTACATTCGTATTCGATAGCACTTTTGTACCGTTATATTTTGTTTTTATTTGATTTTCGAATACGAGGCCCGAAAGGACTATGTAAAAATGTACTTGTATGATTTAGGCCTAATTAGAGTAACTTATTTTACCGAGACTTAGGAGAGATTTACGTATTACCTGTAATAGTTACCGTACTGTTAAGTAACGTGACATATCGGATTTAAGCATATCATATATAAATATATATTATATAATATCGGTTTTGTATATATAATTCACTACTCGAGGTCGGGTCGAGAAACGATACATATCGAATACATATCAAAAGTGTAAACTATATTTGTATTACCTTAGAACTATAATTGCGTAGACTAAAATCTGTATCGAAGACCACATAGGTAGAATGAGATTTCGGAGTAAACCGTTAGATCGGCTAATGTCCTCGAGGAGGTCGGAATCACGAGGCACAAAACAGCTTTAAAGTGCTTTTTCACGCCTTACCGTCCTACCACCCTAGCCGGTCTCTCGCAGGTAGGGGCCGAGGACAGGAGTACACCATGTTCCGCTCCGGAGAGAGTGGTGAGCGCACACCGTCGCGCCGCGCCGCGCTAGTCCGACCCTGCATGCCGACACATCACAATGGCGCTCACATCCCTGTAAAGTTTATCACATATTTTAGGAACTTTTACAAGTACCTCTCTCCCATAACCGCCATTTTATACGCATCTTATATACAGTAACTGACGACTGTACAATATTGTGAATAGATCGACTTGTTATATAGCCATATTTATATATTTCTATGCTACTTTTATCTACGTAAGGTAATGAAACAAGGTATCTAGCAAAGTAGGGATCACTTCGGGACAATCTGACTGCGAGGCAGGCTGAACATACGATGATACAGTTTTAACGGATTCGGTTCACTCGGAGATCGTCGAGAGTTCACAGCCCGTCGGAGGGCGAAGCCCCGGCCGGGACCAGCCCCCTCGGCGTCGTCTCGTCTCCGGCGGTGGTGAAACTCGTCGATTCAGAGTCTTTTAATACTTTGTGTTCGCGTACACGACATTTTTCTTTTTCTCTGGAAACTTAAAAACAAATAGCGCAAACGTTAATTTGACGTTTAATGTCTATATTAAAGTTATTGGTAAATAGTAGTGGTGTTCATTTACGGGGTTGCGAACGCGACCCACCCTTCGGATGAGTCTACGTCGTCATTAGCAAAAATTTTAATAGTTAAACCGACTATCTAATCGGGTGTCTAACGACTACACGAACCTTTTACAAATCGTTCTTTAACTTCCATCGTTCCGAATTTAGATTTTAAACCGTAACGTTATATATAATGTATTTATTCGCTCGCCATACGTTATTCGAGGCGGAGCCGAACACAAATAAAACGAAACGGTGATTTGTTAGAGTCGTATAAGTTGTATGTCGGATGTGAATGAACGCCACTGTAGCCGCCCCACTCGCCATGTCGCACACTGAATGTTAGAGTAATAGTAGTGCTCAATATATGTACCTTCACACAAAGTGCGTCTGTTTAGTATAAGTCTAACGACCGGTTCACCCACAAATAGCTTTCACTTCGCGAATGTCCGAGGTACCGATAGCTTGGAACACGTCTTTGTAACAAGAGAGGACAAAATTTTAAATTCGAGTTTTACATTTTGTACATATATATGGAATGCTGCGATATATTCGTTGACAATTAGGACGGTCGATAATCGATCGTACGGTTTTACCGAATACATAGTAATCGATTAAATTGTTATTCGGTTTCGATTATCGTTTATATAAGAATAACTTTTGATACGTACATTCGAATATCGTTATACCGTTTTGCTTAATCTAAAATTAGTTAAGGGGTTTCAACTGTATATTCGGATTCGTTTCTGCAAACAGTTTTAATACTTTTTCTTTAGGTCGAAGATAGTAATTTAATTTCTAAATCGTCGTATCGCTAAGACGTCTAGTTTAACTTCTACTTCCAGATATCGAGTAACATATCGATGATGACGAGAGCTTGTAGTTGTTTAAAGGTTAAGTTGATTTTAGAGATAAACTGTGCCTCACACCGATAAAGTCGGTCACATATTGATCTCAGATGCTCGTGCATCTACCTCGAATAAAATCGACTTTATCCCTCACGTTAGTAAACTGATAAAAACTATATTAAACCAAACCTCTTTGCCTTCGACAACACATCATTCCTCTTTCCAGGTCATACTCAAAGTTTTATCCCGCGATAGTTATTGGTTTACACGAATCCGTAGTCGAGATTTACATGTTATTTTCATAATTAAGCGTTAAGCACTGTTGGAATTGCCTTTATAATTATCTAGTTCACTTTCCACATTAAGAACGCGATACTTTGCAACCGCACACATTTTTAGGGAAATCGCTTTTTGGATTATCCAACTAGAACGCTGTGATGAAAATTTTTGAAAGTAACGGAAGTAAACTGGAAGAGAATATTGTTCTTTTCAAATGTCGTTAAGTTACTACGCAAAAATAAATTATTTTCCAATTTTTTTTACCAACGATTAACGCTATAAATATTCTAAAGATTATCACTGTTGTATATAACTGCACGACAAAATCTCAATAAATATTTTCAAATTTTCGTATCTTTATCGGACACAAAATTTAAAAAAGACCTGCGAGATATGCCGTTTAACATCCTTAAAAAACAATGGATTCGCCTTAACGAACCGCAGTTCCTGTAGTAAACCGTGAAAAACGTGTACAACATGAGATCTCGGTCGCTCAAGAGAGCATTTGTGGATGACTTTCTAACTCGACACATATCAAACATAGGCCTAACGCTTGTGTCACATGTCTGTTAGTGTTGTAAAAATGTAATGTTAACAAATATTTGTACGATGTCCCTTGTGTCGTAGGTGTAATTCTAAGAAGTAGCTGCGACAGTGCCCGTACCCTCTGGTCCTCGAGGCGTCTGCATATCTTAGATATGGCCCAAGCCCTCGACCTGTGGTTGAAAATAACTTTAACAGCCGAAGAAAATTTGTACTAAATATCTATTATCGATCATACGCTTTATACTCTAAGCTTCCCAAAAACAAAGAACTATTCCGTTTAGTTTGAACAAATTACAGTTTAAAGAGTCAGCAGAACAAACTTAATTTCAACTAACGATTGAGGGTCAGACAAGATGTTGTCGCTTGCTTACTAGAGATACCTCTCAAGTTCCGAGGCAACTATTCCACGGTTGGAAAAGTTCACAATCTTTCTTAATTATTTATTTGTATAAAAAAAAGATAAAAATAATTACGGTTAGGCGTTAAGTTGTAAAATTATAAGGAACGTTTGAATTGATCATCACCCATTACACACTCCGTAGTGTGGATAACGTCCGATTAGTCCAGTTACGGCCCTGTTAATAATAAAATTAAAACAGAAGCTAGTTAACAAACATTTGAGGTGTTTGGACCGCTTTCCCAAAAAGCGTTTGTGTGATCTCATAACAAAAATGCCGTTGGTGTTGAAAAAAAAACTAAGTACGTTGAGGTTAAATCATACTTAACTGGTAACAGGAATTCCATTTCGGGGTGCTATGTAGTAAAATTACACTGGTGTTTAACTTAAAAATAGGCAAAGTTAAAATAAAACTAACCGTAACAAAACTGTTGGCCAATTGTAACCGTAGCAAGCTATATTTTGAAAATAACTTTCATGCTACTTAATGGACCTCAACTAATCTGTTTGATATATTATTCAACTGTGTTGAGAATCCTAACTGTGGGTGGATCTTTGATTTATATTATGTAATATATCCTTCCTGGATTTTGGCATCTTAATGCGTAACCGAGATTTATAAATTACGTATTATAATACTTATGATTTAGATTACCTACATTGAATTTAGGTAAACTTAAAAATGCATAATAATATAAAAGATTTTTAAAAATAAACAGACATAAAGTATATACTTATCGCTTTAATTTAAATTTATACATTTTTAACTTAAAAAATCAAATTTGACTAACACTAACCTTATTATAAGACATATAATGGTGTTACTGTGACATTTTGAACCACTACTCAAACATAGTGTCAAGATGGAAACAGATAAATCAATGTAACTTGTTTTTAAAACTCCAAAATTCCAATGAAAAAGTAGGTTCTAACCGTATGAAGTGGAGCCTCGGAACTGGGAGTAACTGAGTCACGCCTTATCTCCCAAGGGTGCGCTCCTAGGCTCAGGGGGCGCCTCTTCCTGTGAAAAGCACCGCTTGAGCTCGGGGCGCCTGAGTTGACAGGGACCCCTTAGCTCAAGGGGCTTGTCTACGATGAATCGTGTTAGCGGGTCCTCTCCATCCTTCCTGCAGCAAGTGTGCAGCTTTTCTAATGTAAGCTCAGCATATGTATATGTAGGATGTAACTATTTATATACTGTGTCTAACGCACGCCATAGATAAGAATAGAGTAGATTTAAGTTGGTTTACCTGTAAGAGCGTAGTAGCCCTACAGCGGACTTGGACTGAACTAAATGCTGTTGAAATGGTATTACAATTGTAATTTGTGTCGGTTTGAATATACTAAAAGAGTGAATTTTGTATTGTCAAATTGTTTTTTGAAAGTGTATACATTATTCGATAAGAAATTGTATTTTATCAGTCGGATATGCGAAATGTCTATAAAGTAATTTATCATAAATTTAATGCATACCACTCGGAAATAAGACAATTTAATGTCTTCCCTAAAACTAACGTCTGCTTCTGGATATAAATTAATTAATAAATATAAGGGTCTTAATTTAATTTAAAATTCTGGGTTAGTCAAGAGTCAAGAGTTTTAAAACGCGTGATATTTATTACAAAGTCAAATTGTGAACAATCGTGTTCGCATAGAACCTTGTTTTTAGAGAAATATTATTGGCGTATTACAATTTCGATTAAAATTGAAATGACTACTTTAAATAGTAATTTAGTTGATTTTGACTCTGCTGTATTGCGATTAACATGTAAAAATGGAATGACGTATACGGGAACCGTAAGTTTCAGTTCATGGCAAAATGATATATCTGTTACTCTGTTAGTGATAAGAGAAACATTTTATACTTTGAAAAACTTATATAACAAAGTAGAAGCAGAGAGTTATGCGAAGAGATGTATTTTACAGCGACCTAAACTTTAAAATGATACTTTTCTGCATCATTTGAGTATGTATTCCTTTTGTAAACTCTGGTTACAAGTGACATAACCTTTAGAGCCATTTATTATGAATGAAAGTTTGAAATCTTCTAATCGAACCATTAATTCATTATTTAATATTATTATGTTACGACTATGAAAGTGGATTTTTATCCTAAGTAAAGCTTTTACTTTTCCAATGTACTTAACGATTAATGTTTGCTGGTCAAACTATAATCCGAGCTCTTCGCCTACCACATTGTCTTATCCTCAGCTGTAAGGGACATCTCTCTGGCTAGCCTCCGCTTGTGCCGCTTATCCCGCTGTTCGGTGGATAGTCTGTTCGGTTTATGTTTCTTGTTATGTATCACCTGACGTTGTATACACAGATGGCCTCAATAAAACGAGGAATATGTCTAACGTGTTGCTTTATTTCCTACCCTGAACCTTCGTCGACTTTTATTTTCAAACTTAATCTCTTTATACATAAAAAGACAAATTATCTTCTCTAAATTGTATGTCAATTTAAATGATCATTTATCCGTGCATTGTTATTACAACTATGAAAAATGCTATCCTGCCGTAGAAACCTGCGTAATCAGCGAATTTTCAGTAAAGCATATACCTAAACAATACGATCAAAATGACCGCCTGTATTTACACAGCTCTAGGAAAAGTGTTTAAGAGTAGAATTTGATGAACTACCAAAACTACTTTTTAAATTGACCACTTATAAGTACTATGAGTTATAATAATACTTTGAAAAAATCTAACTTACAGCAATTAACAAGCAAACTCACTCTGACCTACTTTTGTTGGTAGCAAATTCATTTATAACGAAAAACTTCGAATTTATATAACTAAGACCGTAAATAGTCACAAACTTAAATACTTTCAATTATAACCAAAATATTTAAGTAGAGATTCTTTATAAATACAAAAATCCTATTCATAACCAAACTACAAAATACAGATTAAAGATGGAAGCTATGGCATCATAAAAAAGGTTAACCAACCACGTCGAAATCACAAGTTATTTCCACAAAATCAACAGTAACCACGTCAGCAGATGGCAGACATGTGGAGAAACTGTGCTGCAGGAGTGCTGACTGTCATCTGCTGGCACAGACACGCCTCAATACAATGCCACTGATGACTACAATCTGGTAGTGATTTGTAGTTTATTGTTATATCGTTATTAATTAACATATATTTTTCAATAATAATAATAATTGTTGGCGTGGCGGTCTACTCTACAGAGGCCCTGCGATGGGTTCAAATCTCAGTTCTGGCTATTCAATGTTATCAGTACTGTACAACTCGTACTGTAATGGCTCACGCCTAGCTTCCCTGGTTATGCTCAAGCACAGATTTGTAGTCTATGTAGATGGAAAAGAGAAGGCAAGAGATGCTGCCAACAACCTCTAAAAAATTAAACGGATTAAGATAATTTAGTTCAATTTTCTCCAAAATGTTTTTATATAATAGACCTTTTAAATTATGTACAACATAATATAAATACGTTTACATTTCTGCACTAGTGACCCTCAATTTTTGGGGCACCCTGTATTTAAAAAAAGTAAAACATGATTATCTTATTCCTTGAAGTCAATTTAATACAAATGTAAAATGGACTATTACTGTTTGTTTTATAAATCAAATTCTAAAATAGTTGCTAAAATCTGAAATAAAGAATATTAATGTTATTTTTACGGGCATTTTTCTATCGCCCGTTTATTTGTATAAGGCAAATTTACTTACTATGCACGTTTTCCAGCCCAATTTAGTTTATTGTGAAATTGCCGTAAAAAGTAAATTAATAATCTAGACAAAACGTAAACATAGTAGGTAAGATCGTTTGGTGAAGGCCGACAAAACTGGATCTTGGAACTTGGGTTCCCCGCAACTGATGAGCTTCGGCACTCACTCGCAAATCTCTCTCCAACTCTAGGTGTAGTGTAGGGTGGCCTGCCTTCGAAAGTATTATTAATGCCAATTAATAAACTTTTATCAATCAACTGCGTGTAGGATCTGCCATCCGCGACTAGCTGTGGGGAGGTTAGTCACAGACTGGGGAGGTTAGGGAGAGAGGTTAGTCACAGACGGGGGAGGTAAGGGAGAGAGGTTAGTCACAAACGGGGGAGAGGTAAGGGAGAGAGGTTAGTCACAGACGGGGGAGAGGTAAGGGAGAGAAGTTAGTCACAGACGGGAGAGGTAAGGGAGAGAGGTTAGTCACAGACTAGGGAGAGGAAACTGAGACAGGTTAGTCACAGACTGGGGAGGTAAGGGAGAGAGGTTAGTCACAGGCGGGGGAGAGGTAAGGGAGAGAGGTTAGTCACAGACGGGGGAGAGGTAAGGGAGAGATGTTAGTCACAGACTTGCGAGTTAAGGGAGAGAGGTTAGTCAAAGACGGGGGAGGTAAGGGAGAGAGGTTAGTCACAGACGGGGGAGAGGAAACTGAGACAGGTTAGTCACAGACTGGGGAGGTAAGGGAGAGAGGTTAGTCACAGGCGGGGGAGAGGTAAGGGAGAGAGGTTAGTCACAGACTGGCGAGTTAAGGGAGAGAGGTTAGCCAAAGACGGGGGAGGTAAGGGAGAGACGTTAGACACAGACGGGGGAGAGGAAACTGAGACAGGTTAGTCACAGACTGGGGAGGTAAGGGAGAGAGGTTAGTCACAGGCGGGGGAGAGGTAAGGGAGAGAGGTTAGTCACAGACGGGGGAGAGGTAAGGGAGAGAGGTTAGTCACAGATGGGGGAGAGGTAAGGGAGAGAGGTTAGTCACAGACTGGGGAGGTAAGGGAGAGAGGTTAGTCACAGACTGGGGAGGTAAGGGAGAGAGGTTAGTCACAGACTGGGGAGGTAAGGAAGAGAGGTTAGTCACAGACTGGGGAGGTAAGGGAGAGAGGTTAGTCACAGACTGGGGAGGTAAGGGAGATAGGTTAGTCACAGACTGGGGAAGTAAGGGAGAGAGGTTAGTCACAGATAAGGGAGAGATAAGAGGTAAGAAAATGTTAAAAATATTTTATATTTAAGATTAGAAAGAGACTATTTAGTCATAATATAATCCAAAATTGTTACCAACAGTATTAACATATTTAAATAATAAAAAAATCAGTACCAGAACATTAGTGCTTAGTATTTGTTTCATTATTATACTAGTTTAGATTACTATATTAATAATGTATAAACTTTCTAAAATTTCCTTTAACATGGTTCTTAAAAATTCCTAAAGAAATGTTTAATTTAGAGCATGAGCAAATGTTATATTTTATGGTCGTACAACATATAACAAACAGTTTTTATTTATACATAAACAATATTTCGTTTATAGAAATAAAGAAGATTTTAATTTAATACCATATTTAGATAAAGTTAAGAAAGAGGTCGAAAATAATTTTTAAATAAATGGAAATTATAATTATACCGAAAGAATTGATAAATAACGAAAATGATCAAAAATTGTTTTTATTTAAAACTAAAGTATCATACAAATCTTTTATTTTTATTTTTAAATTTAATAAATAACACGTTTATTATAATAGATTTGATTTGGCACCACATTTAGATAAAATTATAAGATTTGTTAAAGAAGTTTTTAAGGAAAATGATCGAAATGATTTAAATATTATCTAAATTTTCAAATTATTCTAGTGAGGTATGAACATACGTCACTGATTTATGTAAAAAACATAAACATTATCATACAAATTTTGGGGGAATGAAACGTTCCTACCTTTAAATTAAATTTATTTAAATTTTAGAATTTTTTCATGAGCTATGGTTGTTGCTCCTGATTTATTGAATGTAAAACTATTAAAATTTTCATTTGAATTCTTCTAAAATCCAACTGATTTATGTAAAATCCATCAACATTTATTAGTAATTATTATACAAATATTAAATGTTATACATTTTGGAGTATACAAATTAGCCCCGGTAAAAACCGTATCTGAAAAAAATAATAGATTAATTTAATGAAAAATAAATTAACAATTTTTGGGATTTATAGAAAATGAAACGCGTGGCAAAAAATACCACGTGTTTTTAAGAGATTTTTTTTTTAAATATGTTGATTTTTATTTGATATTTGCTGATTTTTGTTAAAATTCTTTTATAGTAGTTTAACAGAGATTTACATTGGTTTTATGTTGGTATCCAAAGTGGTCCAGGAACCCCATTATACAATTTACTTATATATAAATTTATACATATATAGTCAAATAAAATGGCAGTTTTACCAGAAGAATTGCTGCTTGTTTGTGCAAGACATTTAAATCTGTAAAAACTAAACATATTAGTGAGCTATAAAGTACAAACCACTGCCCATTGACATGCACAAGCCGCAAAGGAAAGCTAATTTCTCGTACCTGCTTGCGCGCATTCACAGCACAATGGTCGGAACAAAAGATATTATTTAAATTGTAATCTCGTTTTTTTATGTAATACAATTATGAAAGATAAGTATACCGCCATACAGTCTATTTCTCTCAAGAGACTTATCATGCTCCTTATTACGAAAAAGGTCGAGATAGAAACTACTGTTTCATGGAAACTGTTCATTATGTAGAGAGTGGGATGGGCTTTTAGTTGTTATCAACTTTTATTGTTACTATTAGCGAATTTTCTCTATAGGGAAAAAGCTATTACCGTAGTCGGCATGGTAAGACCTAGACCCGGGACCATGATAACTTTTCGTTTTGAGGTCCCCAGACCATCCTTCGAAACTGTATATTTTATAATTTACTTCCCAAAAATTAAAAATATATATAATACATTCTTTGTATTTCTGGTTTATGTATGTATATATATATATGTGTGTGTGTGTGTGTGTGTGTGTGTCCGTGAGCACGATAACTCTCGTAAAATGATCCGATTTTGATGAAATTTAGTATAAACCTGTAAAGCAAAATTTATGACTAAGTTCGAAAACCAGCCAGATCGCTTCATCCGAAGGGGTATTTTGGGGGGGGGTTTGTACCCCAAAAATGTTTATTTTTTATTTTTCACATATCAATTTTGAAATAGTAAAATTTTAGTTTTTACCATTGGATTCAGCTTAAAAAAACACACAATCTGGTATTTTTATAATTTCTCTACGTCAATTGGTTACCGAGATATTGAAAGTGCTAAACACAATACGTTGTCTAATGTTATTCTTAAGGAGGAAAAGACAAATTTTATATCTTGCTTATTTATAAACGCATACTGACGAAACTTGGTATATAGTTTCATCTGGTTGTGGTCTATTGATATTTGCTCAAAAAAAATTGTTTGCCAAAGGCTCCCGTAGCAGCAAACCTGCGTACTCAGCCCCATGTTATGCATATGGAGAATAATTAAATGCTATGTCTTCCTTAATTACGAACATAAATGAATAAAAACTGGTATATGACTTCACCTAGTTGAGTTGTATTGATATTAGCATAAAACCCCATTTTTTGTGTTCGATCATACAGCAAACCTGCGTACTCAGTCCCAATGTTATTCTTATGGAGAATAATTAAAATTGTATATATCGCTTATTTGTGAATATATTTTTATGAAACTTGGTAAGTAGCTTTATGTAGTATTAAGACATTTATATCTCCATTGGAAATTCGCTGAGTATGCAGGTTTGCTGTGTCGGGGGTATTTTAACTATAACGTAACGTACGTACGTTATCGCCCTAAGGCCGACTTCTCCGTTGAACTCAACAACATCCCACCCCCACCTTCAAACTGGAACTGCACACCTTCACTCGTTATAAATACACTAAATATTCAAATTCAAGCTTCAAAACTTCCAAGCTTGCAATCCTTTACTTTAATATTTTAAAATCATTTAAGTTTATTAATTTACTCCGATCTTCGTTAGTAATTTTATCATTAATTTGTTATAATGTAATTTATATTTATATAGTTTAGAATCAGCTTTGTTCTAAAAATTATTGTTAATATTGTTTTTATTCGTGCTCCGCTCTGCACTGAGTCTACTACGGACAGGTTAACTACATGTTAACTACTACCTGAGTGTTGACTACAAGTTAACTACTACCTGAGTGTTGACTACTTGTTAAGTACTACCTGAGTGTTGACTACTTGTTAACTACTATCTGAGTGTTGACTAGTTGTTAACTACTACCTGAGTGTTGACTACATGTTAACTACTACCTGAGTGTTGACTACTTGTTAACTACTACCTGAGTGTTTACTACATGTTAACTACTACCTGAGTGTTGACTACATGTTAACTACTACCTGAGTGTTTAATACATGTTAACTACTACCTGAGTGTTGACTACTTGTTAACTAATACCTGAGTGTTGTCTACTTGTTAATTACTACCTGAGTGTTTACATGTTAACTACTACCTGAGTGTTGAATACTTGTTAACTACTACCTGAGTGTTTACTACATGTTAACTACTACCTGAGTGTTGACTACTTGTTAACTACTACCTGAGTGTTTAATACAAGTTAACTACTACCTGAGTGTTGACTACTTGTTAAGTACTACCTGAGTGTTGACTACTTGTTAACTACTATCTGAGTGTTGACTAGTTATTAACTACTACCTGAGTGTTGACTACATGTTAACTACTACCTGAGTGTTGACTACTTGTTAACTACTATCTGAGTGTTGACTAGTTGTTAACTACTACCTGAGTGTTGACTACATGTTAACTACTACCTGAGTGTTGACTACAAGTTAACTACTACCTGAGTGTTGACTACTTGTTAAGTACTACCTGAGTGTTGACTACTTGTTAACTACTATCTGAGTGTTGACTAGTTGTTAACTACTACCTGAGTGTTGACTACATGTTAACTACTACCTGAGTGTTGACTACTTGTTAACTACTACCTGAGTGTTTAATACATGTTAACTACTACCTGAGTGTTGACTACTTGTTAACTACTACCTGAGTGTTTAATACATGTTAACTACTACCTGAGTGTTGACTACTTGTTAACTAATACCTGAGTGTTGTCTACTTGTTAATTACTACCTGAGTGTTTACATGTGAACTACTACCTGAGTGTTTACATGTTAACTACTACCTGAGTGTTGAATACTTGTTAACTACTACCTGAGTGTTTACTACATGTTAACTACTACCTGAGTGTTTACTACTTGTTAACTACTACCTGAGTGTTCACTACATGTTAACTACTACCTGAGTGTTGACTACATGTTAACTACTACCTGAGTGTTGACTACTTGTTAACTACTACCTGACTGTTTACTACATGTTAACTACTACCTGAGTGTTGACTACATGTTAACTACTACCTGAGTGTTTAATACATGTTAACTACTACCTGACTGTTTACTACATGTTAACTACTACCTGAGTGTTGACTACATGTTAACTACTACCTGAGTGTTGACTACATGTTAACTACTACCTGAGTGTTGACTACATGTTAACTACTACCTGAGTGTTGACTACTTGTTAACTACTACCTGAGTGTTGACTACATGTTAACTACTACCGGAGTGTTTACTACATGTTAACTACTACCTGAGTGTTGACGACTTGTTAACTACTACCTGAGTGTTTACTACATGTTAACTACTACCTGAGTGTTGACTACTTGTTAACTACTACCTGAGTGTTGACTACTTGTTAACTACTACCTGAGTGTTTACTACATGTTAACTACTACCTGAGTGTTGACTACATGTTAACCACTAGCTGAGTGTGGACTACTTGTTAACTATTTTCCATTTTCCTCTTTTGTATTTGTATCTGCATTGTGAAAGTTTGGTCGTAATGATTTTAATCATGGGATACACTTATCATTTATAAAGTCTAAGCCAAATGTATATTTGCATATCGAAATAGAAGTAATGATTTAATAAATAAAGTTAATTTCATTTTACATAAAATTTACCTAAAATATTAAAGCCTTACTAGATATTTATGTTAAACAAACAGAAATGAGTATTATTTTACATTCATGTTTTATCTGACATTAGCTAAAGCATTTTTTCGACAGTTAAAATATTACATGTACATTTTCATTAGTATATTTTCCAATAGGAAAGGTGGAGAAAATAATTTAAAACATTTGTATCATTCTTAATCCTGCAAAAAATATATTGTGATTTTAAATGTTTAAAATCAAAGAAGTTAAAATAAGGTATTTGTAAAATGTGTTGAATGTAAGGTTGGATTGTACCAGAGACGAATTCTCGCTATTGCTGGTGAATAGAACCAATTGAGACGAGAATCCCTTCCCAGATATCGACCTGTAGGTAACGAGCTGTATGTGCGTGTGCGTGTGTGTGTGCGTGTGTAATACTCTCTAATAGCTCAATGAACTTACACAATGATCTCTATTTAGAGAATTACAAATAAAAATGGTAATAAAAATAGCTGCTTTATTGAAAACTATTAAATTAATACCTGGGGGCCGAGCTTTGCTCGGGGAAGGCCAGTCAGTTTGTTTAGATGACTGGGAGTAATATTTCACCATTTCCTGATTAACAGATTTGTATAGCTCATTTGCCTCTTTTCTACATTTTTAATGTCACTCCAATTGTTATTTGTAGCTCAATGCCCCTTTGAACTATTTCGGATATGACCAATCTATAAATGCAATCTTCACACAACAGCTTTAGTCACTGCTCTTAGGAAAACACATATCAACAATTATTAACAAAAAGGTATTACTTTGACAGTTCCCTGATTGATTATGAACAGCTGATACAATTCTTTTTTTATTTTTAACTCCATAAGCCCAATATTATTTTTTTAACTTTTCAATTTCGTTCTTTAATATTATTTGATTTTTATTGTGGATGAGACCTGTCTAGAACATATTTTTATTCCAGAACTTAGTTATTTCCAAAATTTGAAGGAAATCCTCGGAGCCGTTTTTGAGATAATTGTGCAACCAACCAATCAAGCAAACATTGCTCATATAAGAGTATAGGATTTCAAGATTTTTGTTTACCTACGCCAATCAACGTATTCCGTCAGTTAGTCTCTCTTTTTATATTTTCAGACCATTTCATTCACCAGATGAGGCACCCAATCGCTTGTTACAAATAAGCATTAACATGTAGGTTTCATGTCATCCACTGCCCTATGAAAATCACTCTAAAATTCGTAATTTACTTATTGGTAATTTCCAAAGGATAGAGTTGAAAATCGGAGACAATCACAGAAATCTCAAGGTTGATCAAAACGTGCTGTGATATTTGTACTCAAGAAACATTTTAAATAACGGTTGATTACAAATACCTAATTAAAAAAATAATCAAGCTACGAACAAATTTTAAATAACTGAACATATTATTTGTTTAAATTGTAATTTTTGTAACATATGATATCCTTAACAGGAAAGATCACCTAGATCTTATCAGTCGGCCGATGCGAGCAAACGTGCGGTTACCACGTCAACCTGCCTGCACATATCATCGCGTTACAGCATTGTGTTCCATACATATTTTTTCTTACACAACAGTTTCTGTTTTTAGTTATTAATCATTAAGTGTCTATTTATTAGTGAATTTCCTTTGGAAAGTGAACTATTAGCATGACCCGCACGGTGAAATTTAAGCCCGGGACCACCATAGAAGTTCCTGACGTGACCCCCTGAACATGTTTTGGGGGGTCGTTCCAAATTTTATATATATATATATATATATATATATGTGTGTGTGTGTGTGTGTGTGTGTTTTCACTCTAGCGGTCGCATTTTTTGTCCGATTAACTTCAAATTTGGTAGGGACATTCCTTTCTATAATCAGTTGGACAAGTTCGTTGGAAAAAACAATCGGAAAACTCTAAACCCCTTTTTTGGGGATTAATCTTTCAAATTTCGAGTTTTTGGGCCCAAAAGGGTCAGAAAAGCCCCGTATGTAAAATGAAAAGTTGGGAATTAGTGAGGCGAAAGTTTTAAGCCATCTCTCGTCATTCTAGCATAAATATTTACCGAGTTATTAAAGAAAATGTGTTTCGACTAAACACAGTACGTTGTCTCATGGGGGTTTTACACTAGAAAAGCCTGCTACTCCTTTGTTTGAGTGCTTTTATCATCCCCAGCAAACTCACGCCTACTTTCAAGCCTGACTGGACCTTCTCCTAACATTATAATGCGCAAAATTGTATTCCCAGCTTTGCAGGTAAATGAAACCAGGAGCATCAGAACAACCAAAAAATCTATGTTTTAAGATTTCATGTTTTTACACTGATTTTGAGTTTTAATAGTTGTTATGTGGAAATTCATTTCCCTCACGTCAGCGTGCTGCGTGCGAACTCGTTTCTAATTCCTATAAACAACCTGGGGAATCTGTCAATATAAGGAGGTGGTGGCAATATTCTTCTGTATACCGACGACACTTCTCTGTTGTTTAAGGACGATAGCTCTAGGATGCATGGAGTGCGCCATCCTCACGCCAATCGATGCTCCGACCAGAACAACTGATTAAGCTACCAGTAGATATGTAAATATAAATTTATATAAAAGCAAGTATATGTAAATTTCTTTAAAATCCGACTGTGATTATGGCACTAAATGAATGTGTCACGTATAAAGTATTGAATGTGTGAATAATTACAAATATCTGGTGTAGTATGACCAACGCGCGACCATTTAGGTGGTCTGGTCACAGAAACCAAATCAGAATTCAATTGCGTGAATTCATTTTAATGTTTTCAAACATGTCAGATATTACTGCAGCCTCTTCTAAATATGCATTCTGCTAACATTCAATCGATTTTGCTGTACGGTAATTTATCGTGGGGTGGAGGGTAATGAAGTATACTCGCGCCCATTGAAATTATGCCATAACAACAATCGATAAAGTCGCCCTTCAAAAATCACTACGCTACCCTACTGAACCACTGACCCAACCTTTGATGAGTTTGAAGTGTTTAATACAATAATGACGTTGTTTTTATATTTCTTAAAAGTACCTGGGGGCCGAGCTTTGCTCGGGGAAGGCCAGTCAATTTGTTTAGATGACTCAGAGTAATATTTCACCACTTCCCCCTACTGATAATCAGATTTGTATAACTCATTTGCCTCTTTTCTTCTTTTTTAATGTCCCTCCAGTTGTTATTTATAGCTCAATGCTCCTTTGATTTATTTTACTACTCTGTATATGTAATCTTCACTCAAATCTTTTAATCTCTGCTCTCAGGAAACCACATGTTAATAATCATAAACAACATGAGTATTACTTTGACAGTTCCCTGATTGATTATGAACAGCTGTTAAAATTCTTTTGTTTTGATTTGAAACTCCATAAGCCCAATGTTAGTTTTTTAAACTTTTTATTTTAGTTTTTTACATTATTTGAATTTTCCTGGGGATGAGGCCTGTCTAGAACTTATTTTTATCCCAGAAATTATTTATTTCGAACATTTGAAGTAAATCGTTGGAGCTGTTTTTGAGATCCGTGTTGCAAGCAAGCAAGCAAGCAAACCTTACTCATATTAGAGTATAGGATAAACATAATATACAGAGTATCTGATATCCACCGATAAGCTTCAAGAGCTGATTTTTCCTGTACAAATTAAACGACAATTTCCTGACAAGGCTCCGGTCCACCCTACAAAAAATCTGCGCCACCACGTAAAAATACATTGTTAAAATATGGAAAAGGAGCGGTGCGGAGGTCCGCAGGATTACTGTTTGCGGCTCTTATAATTATGGCATTAATATACTATAAATGGGATTTGACAGGAGAAAATTAACTCTACTTATTCTCTTTTTTAAATTTCAAAATAATGTTTCTGTCTTAAGCTGTTGTAGTTTGAAAACGTTCATTTCTGTACCTTTTAAAGGGCTTTTAAGTAAAACTCAGTTACATAAATTAAAAAGTAAAAAAGCGCATTTGTAGATAATATTTCCCTCTTTAATATTATACGTTAATTTTAGTTAAAGGGTTTATGTAGCAGCTGTAAAGAATAATCCTGCAAACCCTTTCCTAGTGCTGCACGAAAGGGGTAGCCCGTAGCCTTCAACATGAGTCCTAAACTGCTTGGTATGCCATCTTTCAGTTATTAAGTTTTCTTTTTACAAATACATCATATTTGAGGAACCATTTAAGATTTTAAATTGAAACATTACACAAGTCTTATTTAGTTGAAAGCTAGCATGCCATTGAATTTTACGTTTATAGCTTTTAACTTCTTCAATGGACATGTTAGAATTTTCCAAGCTAAACATGTTAAAAACAGCAACAAAAAACAAACAAAACAAATAAGTAACTAAAACTAGCAAAAACCTCTGCACTTTGTTTATAAAAGCGTGCAAATTTCATATGAAAATTAGCAAAAGTGAGTAAGCTTTCAATTGCACGAGCAATAACTCAACTATGGGTTACGTAATTTAAAATATTAAATCAATCATAAGTTTCAAAGTTTACTTTAAAAATACTGTATTTCAATTTTTTTATAGAGGTGTTGGAAATTATTTATAACCATATCTCCTTCTAATATCCTTCCTTGAGCCTGTCCTTATCCTCTCCAGATACCGTTCATGCCCTCGCCGATCGCTATGCCTCGGATATAAACAATGTCACAGGGTAAGGGTGGGTGCGCGCGCGCTTGTGAGTGCGAGTGTGAAAGAGTGTGAATTATCACGCAACTAATGTTCAACACGGGTTAACGAGCTAACGTGGCGCCACTCTGTAATACACTGGGGTGCGGTTTAACCAGCGCCAAATTGGGTAAATAATAGGTGTTGTATTACAAATGAGGCCGTTTAGTAACTGAATTGATTTTTCACAAACCCTAATCGCTGCAATTTTCTATTTAAAATAACCGTTCAAATAAGCTTGTCGTTGTAACGATGTTGAGTTTAGTTTTATTACAGAGAGATGGAACAACCGTACTTTAAACTGTCTGTATATATGATTTGATGTTATATTGTATCTAGAATTGTATACAATGGAGCAATGATTTAAATTAAGACTCTAAATTTTAAAACAACTTGTGTACCTTCCAATCTAAAGAAATTCACGTTTCACTGGGTAGACTCACGACAAACTCACGACACCAGAGGTATACGTAAAATGTCGCAGCCCCCCAGCGACCGTGAATATATAAACTTGGTTCAGAAAGTTCTCGAACCCGGGTACGCCGGCCATCACGTGACCCAGCTCTAGTTCCTTCAGTCCAAGCAACAATTTAAATCATTGTCTCCAACTCTTTCCGACATCCCCGAACAAGAAAATCGCAAGCTTGCCCAGACTTGCAAAACCAAGTAGCACCAGCAATTCTTATTTGCAATTTGTCAGCAATTGTTCACAAAACTTATTTTATATTATATACATTATTTATTTTTACATATCATAAATATTATCTTAAATATATATAGTGTTTCAATGGCAATTGGGACGCTATATATTACAGTACCTAAGCACTAGTGACATTCATCAAAACAACAGTAAACAACAGTTAAATAAACTTGACGATTTATACACTCAAAACAGTGGAAAGTTAATACATTTTAATTATGTCAAGTGGGCTTAAATGTATAGGGAAACCAAAAATAATAGTTCAAAATCTGTGCATCGTCAAACTCTTTTTCCTTTTTTTACTAAAGTTCAATCTTTTAAATAGTAGTTTATTTTTTAAGATCAGAATAATTTAATCGACAATTTAACCTTAGGCTGGCATCATAACGGCTGACAGAGCCTACGCACAGGCTATCTGCCCATGTAGGCTTATTTCCTTGGCTATTTTTAAAAAACTTTTCATAGCTGATATACGTTAACATAATGTATCTTAATATTAATATTATATTAGTTATGTAAGCTTGGGATAAATTTGTTGAACAATTTGTAATTATGTATTTTCTTGAAAATAAATTATTTTCAATTTGAATTACTGTATATGTCAATTCTTTGGATGTGATACTGATTAATAAATATCGTGCCTGGATTTTACTAACTAACGAGTTTGGATTTCGAAGAACAGTAAGTAACTAATTCCTCTTTCTTAGAGTTAATTAACAATATAGTAAACTACAACAATGGCGGTAAAAAAATACATCTCACAAAGGTTAGTATATAGTCTAGTCGGTGATTGCAGTCACTTATTTTTAACTTTTAAGATTCAATTTGATCTTTCTTGTAATATAAAATACTTTGTATTAAATTAAATATTGTTCTAAACTTCTTCTATTTTTAAACTAGTCCAAAATAAAATAAATCCGGCTCTCGCATAAAGTCGACGCGACGGTGTGGTGCGCTCACAATACTCTTGCTTCTTTGTACGTGTTTAATGAAGTAAAAATAGTATAAACAAAGTTCGAAATAAAAATTGTATGCGAAATAATAATCCACAACTTTGCTGCTGGAAGTTTGTTTCCAACCCAATGATACAAAAGTTTACGCTTAGTAACGTTTTCGTGTCACCTTTTCAAAAATCCAAGATTTATTAATTATTACAAATTTAAACATTTAACAAACTCAAATATATTTATACTGTAGGATTCCGTAGTTCATGCAGATTACAAATATAAAGGTTTCATTCCCATTACAGTTTTTATGTGTGACGTCCAAGAGTGTAAAACGACAGCGGGCACAACGCGGAAATCAGTCACACTGCTGCGGTTGCCCTAAAGCGGCTGGATTGGAGAAAAGATTTTTGAATACAGCACGAGCGTTCTAGGTGTATCTATTAGGTTCTATGGGTATAGTGGAATTCTAGGTATCCCAGGAGAGCGGTGTGAATATATCATTTATACATCCAAATCAGCTCTTTCGCGACATGGTGCTTGACATTAAATTGTACTTAAAATGTAATTTATTAAGTTTCTTTGATATGTTGATTTCCTCATATTTATTCTTTTTAACCGAACATTAAATTATTAATTTCTTCTTCTTCCGAATTACTGGACTTGTTCTGGTATTTTTTATGTGAAATTTATTGCTGTTAGTAAAATATAGAAATAAAACTAAATATATTTTACTGATAAAAACGTAACTGGTCTAACCATAACTGGTAAAATCAAGAACTATTATCAAATGTTCTTCAATGTGGTCTGCCTATATATACATCAAATTATAGGTATATATAGGGGGGTCCGTTCTGCTCTCGCCGTGGACGAGGAACGCGATCGAGAACGACAGGTGGCCACTTTAACCTCACATCATTATGACCACAATTCATTAAGCCTATACCAATGCTCTCTACCTATAAAACCTAATATCTCTGTTTCTCAAACTGACTGTACTTCGAAAGCTGTGACGCATTATTAAAATATCATATTACGATTCAATAAAATTGCAAATCTGCAATCTGTGAACTGGCTGTGTATTTTCGGATTCTAAACTCAAAAATAAGCAACAAATTTAGAGGGACTTTTTTTGAAATTCCAATCCGTTTAGCACCAGCAGTCTATCAGTTTGTGTTTTTTACTAAATTTGGTATATCTTTTGAACCGTTTAAGGTACTGTTTTGAAACTTGATATAATTCATGCCTATACTTAAAGATGTTTTGGTATTGAATTTCAAGTTTATATCTTTCACTGTTTCAAAATGGCGGTCATTTTTGTTTTTCAAAGCTAAATATCTTAAAAACCTTAATAATTAGCAAAAGACTGTATGGATCCAAAAAGGTTTTGTCTTTCTGTCCCAAAAATTATGGTATAAATATTTTAACAATAGAATTATAAATAACTGAGAAATTGTGATTTGTATCAGTTAAAACATGATGTTTTAGTCCAGAAATGTCAAAGATGTTTTAAATGGAAAAAATCACAATTTCTCAGTTATTTGTAATCCTATTGTTGCAACCTTTATACCGTTACTTTTGGGACATAAAGACAACACTTTTTAGATCCATACAGGCTTTTGCTAATTATTAAGGTTTTTAAGATATTTAGCTTTGAAAAACAAAAATGGCCGCCATTTTGGAACGGCAAAAGATATAAACTTGAAATCTAATACCAAAACATCATTAAGTATAGGCATGAAGTATGCCAAGTTTCAAAACAATACCTTTTGTGTGAATAAAATAACTTGAATTTGAGTTTATATTGTAACGAAATTGTAGCGTTTTAATTACAAGGGTGCCTATCAGTGGGCGCCGGAATTTTTAAAAGAGTCTTCAGGATAATATGATGCCCGAGTACAGTGTCCTAATATCTCTAAATGGCATAATCCCCTTACTTTGAATTATGGGAAAAGTTTGTCGAGGCGAGGGCAAATTATGTTCATAACTGATTCCCCAAAGCATCCCTTAGACAGAGGGGGCTGGGGAATTTGAGTAAACTTACTACTGGAGCTGTTTAGTGTTAACGTTCAAATTTTCTTATCAAATGGAAAATGATTATTTTATTTATTAATTAAGATTTGAGTATGTATAATTCTCTGTTATGGAATTGACTATGTAAGATTAATAAGCTTTCCGATGTGTGTGCTAATGCAGGTAATTTAGTTGATGTGTCCTACATGGTAAAGTTTACTGTTTTATTATTTTAACTTCTGAAACCAATAGGATTTGTGAATTACATTGCAATTAGGTTTGAGCCCGTATAAATTTATGAATATGAAACTTCATTTAAATTAACATTGTAATATTAACATACAACTAATAATTAGTTAACAAATAAGTTAAATCCATATCAAATATTTCATTATTGCTATCAATGACCTTGCACTTGTTAAACCGATTTAAAGCGGTTTAGTAATTAAGTATTATATATATATATATATATATATATATATATATATATATATATATAAAGGTTTGTGTTCATATATAAATATACTCAGGTTTGTTTTACAAACACGCTCGTCAACAATGGAGGCTGATTGTTCGCTGTCATCGCCGTATTACATATGCATTTATATTTAGTTCGATTCTCTTTGGAACTCTATGAGCATTGAAGAACAAATATTTTAGTGGGACAAACAAGGATATTTTCTCCCTTAACTAAAAATCTTTGTGACTGAATTAGTTGCAATTTCTCTTTACACGCGTAATGCCACCCCTTCGTGCTTAACACGACGAGTTGTGTATGGCTGCAGCTGCAGAAGGCTACAGAAAAACTGACGATGACTCTTTATCGATCATTTATCACTATACGCATTCTCCTCCCCAAAGGAATAATACCCCCGTCGCAGCAAACTTGCGTACTCAGCGAATTTCCAATGTTTTAATACCACATAAAGCTGCATACCAAGTTTCATACAAATATATTCACAAATAAGCGATAAATACAATTTTAATTATTCTTTACAAGAATAATATTGGGGATGAGTACGCAGGTTTTCTGCAACAACGAACACAAAATAATGGGTTTTTATGCAAACATCAATAGAACTCATCTAAGTAACGGCACATACCAAGTTTCATTCATATACGTTTATAAATAAGCGATACATAACATTTTAATTATTCTCCACAAGAATAACATGGGGACCGAGTACCTAGGTTTGCTGCTACAGGAATCACACGTGAAAATTTGTTTGTTGTGCAAACAACAACAAACCACAACCATATGAAGCCATATACCAAGTTTCGTCAGTTTATATTCATAAATAAGCGAGATATAACATTTTTATTTTTCTCCATAAGAATAGCATTAGACAACGTACTTTGTTTAGCACTTGCAATATCTCAGTAACCAATTGACGTAGAGCAATGATCAAAATACCAAATTGTTTGTTTTTCTAAGCTGAGTTCAATGATAAAAATAAAAATTGGATTTAAATGAAAATTACATGTGAAAACCCCAAAAACCCATTTTTGGGGTACAAACCCCCTCCCCCACAAACCTCGCTTCGGATGGTGCGATTCGTCTGGTTTTCGAATCGTTCAAATTAATGGTATTTTACACATTTGTACAAAATTTCATTAAGATCGGACCTTTTTTACGAGAGTTATCGTGCTTACAGACACACACACACACACACACACACACACACACACACACACACACACACACACACACACACATATATATATATATATATATATATATATATATATATAAATTAACGAATGGTGTTTTTGGCATCTGGGGACCATAAAACAAAAAGTTATCATGGTCTCAGGCTTAAATCTTATCTTGAGACCTACGGTAATAGCTTCTTCCCTATAGGGGAAATTCGCTAAAAAGGACAATATAAAGAAAGTTTTTTCCTTGAACGTAAGGTAAAACTTTCTGAGATAGTTTCCAAATATCTCTCTTAAGCTGCAAAATAAATATTGCATTTGTTTTATCCAACCCGAAACATTAATTGAGTGCCGCATGCAGCTTGCATTTCCAAGTTCAATTGAGCAATATAATGTCTAAAATACAAGGGTTCGGTTTGGGAAAATCCTATTTAGGAAAAAAATGCTTATGAGACCGCACGAAATTTGGAAACGGCCAACACGGAATTAATAGCCTCTAGGCGGGGTAGAGCTTATAATAAGCTTAGTCACCACAAATAATGGAACGTTGTGTGTTGCCGGTACCTTTAACTTAATTAATGACTTAGGTCTATAGGCAGGTAAAATCTGATATACCATCGTTTAAGCTTGGTGATTCATTTTGTGCGGTTGGGCCCCTCTTCTTCTTTTTAATATTTGATTATTTAATACTTCCATGGTAAAACTATTGATCACAAAAAGTTAGAAACTATTTTACTTATTTCAATTACTTAATACTAACTCCAAACATTCAATTTTTCAAGTACATATGGCAAATATAGGGCTTACATCAAACTTTTATGTTTTAATACTCTTTACGTGTTTAATTTTACTCTTTAGTTCTTGTTTTAAATTTAAACAACGTTGATGTAATAATTTTAAGACCAATTTATTATCCACGGTAATGTAAAAAATATACACGTGAAATTATAACAAAAGATAATTGGGAAAAGAGTGTACCTATTATATACATTTATATAATATATATTATACATTATGTACATATATTATATATATTTTGTATACATGTTTACGTAAAAGGAGACTGTTAATGAATCTAAAACTAATGCACCGATTGATCAAGGTGTAATTTTGAAATCTTAGTCACAGTCGGGGATCCTTTGGTGTTTCATGTCCTGAGTAGCTCAAACGCCCACTTGAGTTTCAACCAAACCCGGAACTTGACAGGCACCACAGGCAGGTTAGTCGATCTGACAGCGTACCTTTGTGCGGAACCTTCAGCGCCGCCACTGTGTTCAACAAACCTTCAAGGTCTTCCTTCATACCTATCAAGACTCTTTTTAAGATTTTCAAACTGTGTCTTCGTATATCATTCCCAATTTGTGAGTCTGAGAAGACATGCTACATAAGGATTTTCTAAATTCGAACGTCAAAAACTTTGAAAAAGGGATGCATACAATCTGGGAATATTGGAAATAAGATAATATTTCTCAAGGTAGCTTGAGAAATGCTTCTTTTCGTCCTAAGTCGTTGGCATTTCTTTTACGTCTTAATAGGGTAACGAGTTTAATAATGAGTGTATGATATGAATGTAAATAAAATATAATTGATTAATTTGTGGAGTTTGATTTAAAACTAACACTGTAGTTTAAAAAGGGTATTTTTATTTCTAGGATTTTATATTTTAAGAGGTGTTGTGAGTTTAAATCGATATTTATAAATTAATCCTAATGAAGTTCAGAACAATAAAATTACCTTTTTCTTAAACGATTCAAGTAAAACACAGTTGTTTGTCAGATTCACAAAATAATAATGATACCAAAAATATTTTCAACGAAAACATTTTTTTACGAACTAATTAATATTAGAGTTTATTAAAATAAAAATATAATAATATCCAGTAATAATATATATACAATATAATAATTTTCAATATTATTATATGATCTGTCCTACGCTATTATGTCAATTTTGGTAAAAGTAAAACTTCTATAAATTTGTCATAAAACGTCTGATAGAATGATTGAAACAAGACATTCAGAAAGTATTCCTTATAAGGACGTCTGACAGTTGCTGTGAAATATAAATCTAGGAAGTAAAAAGTTTTCTGTGTCGAGAGCATTTTATTTCCTCCAGTATTCCAAGAAGGAACTGAACCGATTTAAAAGAGTCGTTATAAATCGAATAACACATTTGTTTCATTGATGGCAGCTTGTTCAATTCAGTTTAATGTTAAAATTGGAATCTACGATTTTAAACTAAAACGGTAAAAAGGGATTGTTGCTCGAAATCGGGTGAAGTTGTGAACTAGGATACAATACAGTAAATACTAAAAGCCTCTGGGAAGCTAATTCAAGATCGAGCCTTACAATGGAAAACATTGATAGTCTAAAATTTACTGGAGTTCAATAACTACAACATACAACCGATATTTAAATGGGTTAATCCGGGGCACCGGTAACCTACCCCCTGAAAGTACCCCCTCAAAAAAAACACCTACTAAACTTTGACGTCACTAAGGGTGTAGCCATCGCCAAGCGAAGGGGAGCTCGGAACTGAAATTTGTCCTCCAGTAAAAAAATGATTGTTCTAAATTGGCATCACAATTGTAGTAATTAACCCTACAGTATGGCTTCCGGAAATCTACCCCAAGAAAACTATCCCCAGAAAAATACCCCGCTGATTACAACTCCAGAATAACTAAGCACGTAAAACTACCCCCATTAAACTTGTGTTCGTACGAAACAATACACAATAAATATACGGAACAAGTGCTCCCGTTCCTGGCCGACTCCTACAAGATCATGAGCGGTCACCTCTGGCTTGCCCATGTGAGTAATGCCGTTACGGTACCTCTCTGTCTTTATTTCACCACACAGGTCAATCAATAACCAATAGTGACGGGAAGTTGAGATTAAAAAGTAAATAAAAAGAATAAAACGTTATCCCTTTTTGAGGGCGGCTACCTGGGTCTAGAAAGCACTCGAACAAGTTACTTAGCTGAAGTAAGATTAAATTAAAGTTTATGTTGGTTTTCATTGCCTTAATTTCAGCCTTTACGATATCCAGGAGCACTTTATATCATTTAGATCGTGCGCCAAATTTGGAATATTTCAGATTACTTTTAAAATGAAATACTCTAATGTATGAGTATTGTGTTGTGTGGAATAAAAGACCACATAGCACATAGCAATATGCGTTGGAGCTGTCTCAAGCATGACAAGTGCGTTACGAAGGAGAGAGCTTGCAACTAATTCATTCAACTATCAATGGAGGGTTACTTTTGTTTAAGCTGTAGCATGTACTATTTAGCAACTGTGCGAGGGCTTAAACAGGTTGAACAGCTGCACACAACGCTTGGCGGGATAAGGCTAACTAGTCCCATTAACCTTCAGGAAGTGAATTTATTTAAGTGAAGCATGTACTAGTTACTCAGTGACTATACTATGAGAGGGCTTAAACAGGTTGAACAGCTTCACACAACGCTTGGCGGGACAAGGCTAACTAGTCCCATTAACCTTCAGGAAGTTAATTTATTTAAGTGAAGCATGTACTAGTTACTCAGTGACTATACTATGAGAGGGCTAAAACAGGTTGAAGAGCTGCACACAACGCTTGGCGGGATAAGGCTAACTAGTCCCATTCAACTTCAGGAAGTTAATTTATTTAAGTGTAGCATGTGCTAGTTACTCAGTGACTATACTATGAGAGGGCTTAATCAGGGCGAACAGCTGCACACAACGCTTGGCGGGACAAAGCTAACTAATCTCATCAACTTCCGGAAGTTAATTTATTTAAGTGTAGCATGTACTACCATTGACTATAAATACTGAAGGAGACATCCCACCCATATGGCCCAACTGTCCCACTTTTAGTGTATGCTAGAATTTAAAATTGAAGTAGTTTGATTGGGTCACCGACAGATTGTGCTGCTGTCAACTTTTTATTTTAGTTATTTACGTTAACTTTTAAAATATTTCCACCCCAGAAAACAAGTAATAATCAACTTATGTTTGCTGCCTGACACACCAACTGTTGTATTATCCCCTCCTTGAAACGATAAGTAATAGTTGACAGCAGTATACTCTGTTGGTGATTATTGTAAACTACGCCCTCTTTCAATCATGGCATACACAAAACTAGGGACACATTTTACAATGGCAATGAGAAGTCTACTTCAGTATTTATAGTCAATGGTACTACTTACTCCGTGACTATACTACGAGAGGGCTTAAACAGGTTGAACAGCTGCACACAACGATTGGCGGGACAAAGCTAACTAATCTCATTAACTTCCGGAAGTTAATTTATTTAAGTGTAGCATGTACTACTTACTCCGTGACTATACTATGAGAGGGCTTAAACAGGTTGAACAACTGCACACAACGCTTGGTGGGACAAGGCCAACTAATTTCTTCAACTTCCGGAAGTTAACTTATTTAAGTGTAGCATGTACTAGTTACTCCGTGACTATACTATGAGAAAGCTTAAACAGGTTGAACAGCTGCACACAACGCTTGGCGGGACAAGGCTAAATAATCTCTTCAACTTCCGGAAGTTAATTTATTTAAGTGTAGCATGTACTACTTACTCCGTGACTATACTATGAGAGGGCTTAAACAGGTTGAACAGCTTCACACAACGCATGGCGGGACAAGGCTAACTAATCTCTTCTACTTCCGGAAGTTAATTTATTTAAGTGTAGCATGTACTAGTTCCTCAGTGACTATATTATGAGAGGACTTAAACAGGTTGAACAGCTTCACACAACGCTTGGCAGGACCAGGCTAACTAGTCCCTTCAACTTCCGGAAGTTAACTTATTTAAGTGTAGCATGTGCTAGTTACTCAGTGACTATATTATGAGAGGGCTTAAACAGGGTGAACAGCTGCACACAACGCTTGGCGGGACAAGGCTAACTAATCTCTTCATCTTCCGGAAGTTAATTTATTTAAGTGTAGCATGTACTAGTTCCTCAGTGACTATACTACGAGAGGACTTAAACAGGTTGAACAGCTTCACACAACGCTTGGCAGGACAAGGCTAACTAGTCCCTTCAACTTCCGGAAGTTAACTTATTTAAGTGTAGCATGTGCTAGTTACTCAGTGACTATACTATGAGAGGGCTTAAACAGGGTGAACAGCTGCACACAACGCTTGGCGGGACAAGGCTAACTAATCTCTTCAACTTCCGGAAGTTAATTTATTTGAGTGTAGCATGTACTACTTACTCCGTGACTATACTATGAGAGGGCTTAAACAGGTTGAACAACTGCACACAACGCTTGGCGGGACAAGGCTAACTAATCCCTTCAACTTCCGGAAGTTAATTTATTTAAGTGTAGCATGTACTAGTTCCTCAGTGACTATACTACAAGAGGACTTAACAGGTTGAACAGCTTCACACAACGCTTGGCGGGACAAGGCTAACTAAGCCCTTCAACTTCCGGAAGTTAACTTATTTAAGTGTAGCATGTACTAGTTCCTCAGTGACTATACTACGAGAGGACTTATACAGGTTGAACAGCTTCACACAACGCTTGGCGGGACAAGGCTAACTAATCCCTTCAACTTCCGGAAGTTAACTTATTTAAGTGTAGCATGTACTAGTTACTCCGTGACTATACTATGAGAAAGCTTAAACAGGTTGAACAGCTGCACACAACGCTTGGCGGGACAAGGCTAAATAATCTCTTCAACTTCCGGAAGTTAATTTATTTAAGTGTAGCATGTACTACTTACTCCGTGACTATACTATGAGAGGGCTTAAACAGGTTGAACAGCTTCACACAACGCATGGCGGGACAAGGCTAACTAATCTCTTCAACTTCCGGAAGTTAATTTATTTAAGTGTAGCATGTACTACTTACTCCGTGACTATACTATGAGAGGGCTTAAACAGGTTGAACAGCTTCACACAACGCATGGCGGGACAAGGCTAACTAATCTCTTCAACTTCCGGAAGTTAACTTATTTAAGTGTAGCATGTGCTAGTTACTCAGTGACTATACTATTTGAGGGCTTAAACAGGATGAACAGCTGCACACAACGCTTGGCGGGACAAGGCTAACTAATCCCTTCAACTTCCGGAAGTTAACTTATTTAAGTGTAGCATGTGCAAGTTACTCAGTGACTATACTATGAGAGGGCTTAAACAGGGTGAACAACTCCACACAACGCTTGGCGGGACAAGGCCAACTAATTTCTTCAACTTCCGGAAGTTAACTTATTTAAGTGTAGCATGTGCTAGTTACTCAGTGACTATACTATGAGAGGGCTTAAACAGGGTGAACAGCTGCACACAACGCTTGGCGGGACAAGGCTAACTAATCTCTTCAACTTCCGGAAGTTAATTTATTTGAGTGTAGCATGTACTACTTACTCCGTGACTATACTATGAGAGGGCTTAAACAGGTTGAACAACTGCACACAACGCTTGGCGGGACAAGGCTAACTAATCCCTTCAACTTCCGGAAGTTAATTTATTTAAGTGTAGCATGTACTAGTTCCTCAGTGACTATACTACAAGAGGACTTAACAGGTTGAACAGCTTCACACAACGCTTGGCGGGACAAGGCTAACTAAGCCCTTCAACTTCCGGAAGTTAACTTATTTAAGTGTAGCATGTACTAGTTCCTCAGTGACTATACTACGAGAGGACTTATACAGGTTGAACAGCTTCACACAACGCTTGGCGGGACATGGCTAACTAGTCCCTTCAACTTCTGAAAGTTAACTTATTTAAGTGTAGCATGTACTAGTTACTCCGTGACTATACTACGAGAGGACTTATACAGGTTGAACAGCTTCACACAACGCTTGGCGGGACATGGCTAACTAGTCTCTTCAACTTCCGGAAGTTAATTTATTTGAGTGTAGCATGTACTACTTACTCCGTGACTATACTATGAGAGGGCTTAAACAGGTTGAACAACTGCACACAACGCTTGGCGGGACAAGGCTAACTAATCCCTTCAACTTCCGGAAGTTAATTTATTTAAGTGTAGCATGTACTAGTTCCTCAGTGACTATACTACAAGAGGACTTAACAGGTTGAACAGCTTCACACAACGCTTGGCGGGACAAGGCTAACTAAGCCCTTCAACTTCCGGAAGTTAACTTATTTAAGTGTAGCATGTACTAGTTCCTCAGTGACTATACTACGAGAGGACTTATACAGGTTGAACAGCTTCACACAACGCTTGGCGGGACAAGGCTAACTAATCCCTTCAACTTCCGGAAGTTAACTTATTTAAGTGTAGCATGTACTAGTTACTCCGTGACTATACTATGAGAAAGCTTAAACAGGTTGAACAGCTGCACACAACGCTTGGCGGGACAAGGCTAAATAATCTCTTCAACTTCCGGAAGTTAATTTATTTAAGTGTAGCATGTACTACTTACTCCGTGACTATACTATGAGAGGGCTTAAACAGGTTGAACAGCTTCACACAACGCATGGCGGGACAAGGCTAACTAATCTCTTCAACTTCCGGAAGTTAATTTATTTAAGTGTAGCATGTACTACTTACTCCGTGACTATACTATGAGAGGGCTTAAACAGGTTGAACAGCTTCACACAACGCATGGCGGGACAAGGCTAACTAATCTCTTCAACTTCCGGAAGTTAACTTATTTAAGTGTAGCATGTGCTAGTTACTCAGTGACTATACTATTTGAGGGCTTAAACAGGATGAACAGCTGCACACAACGCTTGGCGGGACAAGGCTAACTAATCCCTTCAACTTCCGGAAGTTAACTTATTTAAGTGTAGCATGTGCAAGTTACTCAGTGACTATACTATGAGAGGGCTTAAACAGGGTGAACAACTCCACACAACGCTTGGCGGGACAAGGCCAACTAATTTCTTCAACTTCCGGAAGTTAACTTATTTAAGTGTAGCATGTGCTAGTTACTCAGTGACTATACTATGAGAGGGCTTAAACAGGGTGAACAGCTGCACACAACGCTTGGCGGGACAAGGCTAACTAATCTCTTCAACTTCCGGAAGTTAATTTATTTGAGTGTAGCATGTACTACTTACTCCGTGACTATACTATGAGAGGGCTTAAACAGGTTGAACAACTGCACACAACGCTTGGCGGGACAAGGCTAACTAATCCCTTCAACTTCCGGAAGTTAATTTATTTAAGTGTAGCATGTACTAGTTCCTCAGTGACTATACTACAAGAGGACTTAACAGGTTGAACAGCTTCACACAACGCTTGGCGGGACAAGGCTAACTAAGCCCTTCAACTTCCGGAAGTTAACTTATTTAAGTGTAGCATGTACTAGTTCCTCAGTGACTATACTACGAGAGGACTTATACAGGTTGAACAGCTTCACACAACGCTTGGCGGGACATGGCTAACTAGTCCCTTCAACTTCTGAAAGTTAACTTATTTAAGTGTAGCATGTACTAGTTACTCCGTGACTATACTATGAGAGGGCTTAAACAGGTTGAACAGCTGCACACAACGCTTGGCGGGACAAGGCTAACTAATCCCTTCAACTTCCGGAAGTTAATTTATTTATGTGTAGCATGTACTAGTTCCTCAGTGACTATACTACAAGAGGACTTAACAGGTTGAACAGCTTCACACAACGCTTGGCGGGACAAGGCTAACTAATCCCTTCAACTTCCGGAAGTTAACTTATTTAAGTGTAGCATGTACTAGTTTTCCGTGGCTATACTATGAGAGGGCTGAAACAGGTTGAACAGCTGCACACAACGCTTGGCGGGACAAGGCTAACTAATCTCTTCAACTTCCGGAAGTTAATTTATTTAAGTGTAGCATGTACTACTTACTCCGTGACTATACTATGAGAGGGCTTAAACAGGTTAAACAGATTCACACAACGCTTGGCCGGACAAGGCTAACTAATCTCTTCTACTTCCGGAAGTTAATTTATTTATGTGTAGCATGTACTAGTTCCTCAGTGACTATACTACAAGAGGACTTAACAGCTTGAACAGCTTCACACAACGCTTGGCGGGACAAGGCTAACTAATCTCTTCTACTTCCGGAAGTTAATTTATTTAAGTGTAGCATGTACTAGTTCCTCAGTGACTATACTATGAGAGGGCTTAAACAGGTTAAACAGTTTCAAACAACGCTTTGCGGGACAAGGCTAACTAATCTCTTATACTTAAGGAAGTTAATTTATTTAAGTGTAGCATGTGCTAGTTACTCAGTGACTATACTATGAGAGGGCTAAAATAGGGTGAACAGCTGCACACAATGCTTGGCGGGACAATGCTAACTAATCTCTTCAACTTCCGGAAGCTAACTTATTTAAGGGTAGCATGTACTAGTTACTCAGTGACTATACTACGAGAGGACATGAACAGGTTGAACAGCTTCAAACAACGCTTGGCGGGACAAGGCTAACTAATCTCTTCAACTTCCGGAAGTTAATTTATTTAAGTGTAGCATGTGCTAGTTACTCAGTGACTATACTATGAGAGGGCTAAAACAGGGTGAACAGTTGCACACAACGCTTGGTGGGACATGGATAACTAATCTCTTCTACTTCCGGAAGTTAATTTATTTAAGTGTAGCATGTGCTAGTTACTCAGTGACTATATTATGAGAGGACTTAAACAGGTTGAACAGCTTCACACAACGCTTGGCGGGACAAGGCTAACTAATCTCTTCAACTTCCGGAAGTTAATTTATTTAAGTGTAGAATGTGCTAGTTACTCAGTGACTATATTATGAGAGGACTTAAACAGGTTGAACAGCTTCACACAACGCTTGGCGGGACAAGGCTAACTAATCTCTTCAACTTCCGGAAGTTAATTTATTTAAGTGTAGCATGTGCTAGTTACTCAGTGACTATACTATGAGAGGGCTAAAACAGGGTGAACAGTTGCACACAACGCTTGGTGGGATAAGGATAACTAATCTCTTCTACTTCCGGAAGTTAATTTATTTAAGTGTAGAATGTACTAGTTACTCAGTGACTATACTACGAGAGGACATGAACAGGTTGAACAGCTTCAAACAACGCTTGGCGGGACAAGGCTAACTAATCTCTTCAACTTCCGGAAGTTAATTTATTTAAGTGTAGCATGTGCTAGTTACTCAGTGACTATACTACGAGAGGACATAAACAGGTTGAACAGCTTCACACAACGCTTGGCGGGACAAGGCTAACTAATCTCTTCAACTTCCGGAAGTTAATTTATTTAAGTGTAGCATGTGCTAGTTACTCAGTGACTATACTATGAGAGGGCTTAAACAGGTTGAACAGCTTCACACAACGCATGGCGGGACAAGGCTAACTAATCTCTTCTACTTCCGGAAGTTAATTTATTTAAGTGTAGCATGTACTAGTTCCTCAGTGACTATATTATGAGAGGACTTAAACAGGTTGAACAGCTTCACACAACGCTTGGCAGGACCAGGCTAACTAGTCCCTTCAACTTCCGGAAGTTAACTTATTTAAGTGTAGCATGTGCTAGTTACTCAGTGACTATATTATGAGAGGGCTTAAACAGGGTGAACAGCTGCACACAACGCTTGGCGGGACAAGGCTAACTAATCTCTTCATCTTCGGGAAGTTAATTTATTTAAGTGTAGCATGTACTAGTTCCTCAGTGACTATACTACGAGAGGACTTAAACAGGTTGAACAGCTTCACACAACGCTTGGCAGGACAAGGCTAACTAGTCCCTTCAACTTCCGGAAGTTAACTTATTTAAGTGTAGCATGTGCTAGTTACTCAGTGACTATATTATGAGAGGGCTTAAACAGGGTGAACAGCTGCACACAACGCTTGGCGGGACAAGGCTAACTAATCTCTTCAACTTCCGGAAGTTAATTTATTTGAGTGTAGCATGTACTAATTACTCCGTGACTATACTATGAGAGGGCTTTAACAGGTTGAACAACTGCACACAACGCTTGGCGGGACAAGGCTAACTAATCCCTTCAACTTCCGGAAGTTAATTTATTTAAGTGTAGCATGTACTAGTTCCTCAGTGACTATACTACAAGAGGACTTAACAGGTTGAACAGCTTCACACAACGCTTGGCGGGACAAGGCTAACTAAGCCCTTCAACTTCCGGAAGTTAACTTATTTAAGTGTAGCATGTACTAGTTCCTCAGTGACTATACTACGAGAGGACTTATACAGGTTGAACAGCTTCACACAACGCTTGGCGGGACAAGGCTAACTAATCCCTTCAACTTCCGGAAGTTAACTTATTTAAGTGTAGCATGTACTAGTTACTCCGTGACTATACTATGAGAAAGCTTAAACAGGTTGAACAGCTGCACACAACGCTTGGCGGGACAAGGCTAAATAATCTCTTCAACTTCCGGAAGTTAATTTATTTAAGTGTAGCATGTACTACTTACTCCGTGACTATACTATGAGAGGGCTTAAACAGGTTGAACAGCTTCACACAACGCATGGCGGGACAAGGCTAACTAATCTCTTCAACTTCCGGAAGTTAATTTATTTAAGTGTAGCATGTACTACTTACTCCGTGACTATACTATGAGAGGGCTTAAACAGGTTGAACAGCTTCACACAACGCATGGCGGGACAAGGCTAACTAATCTCTTCAACTTCCGGAAGTTAACTTATTTAAGTGTAGCATGTGCTAGTTACTCAGTGACTATACTATTTGAGGGCTTAAACAGGATGAACAGCTGCACACAACGCTTGGCGGGACAAGGCTAACTAATCCCTTCAACTTCCGGAAGTTAACTTATTTAAGTGTAGCATGTGCAAGTTACTCAGTGACTATACTATGAGAGGGCTTAAACAGGGTGAACAACTGCACACAACGCTTGGCGGGACAAGGCCAACTAATTTCTTCAACTTCCGGAAGTTAACTTATTTAAGTGTAGCATGTGCTAGTTACTCAGTGACTATACTATGAGAGGGCTTAAACAGGGTGAACAGCTGCACACAACGCTTGGCGGGACAAGGCTAACTAATCTCTTCAACTTCCGGAAGTTAATTTATTTGAGTGTAGCATGTACTACTTACTCCGTGACTATACTATGAGAGGGCTTAAACAGGTTGAACAACTGCACACAACGCTTGGCGGGACAAGGCTAACTAATCCCTTCAACTTCCGGAAGTTAATTTATTTAAGTGTAGCATGTACTAGTTCCTCAGTGACTATACTACAAGAGGACTTAACAGGTTGAACAGCTTCACACAACGCTTGGCGGGACAAGGCTAACTAAGCCCTTCAACTTCCGGAAGTTAACTTATTTAAGTGTAGCATGTACTAGTTCCTCAGTGACTATACTACGAGAGGACTTATACAGGTTGAACAGCTTCACACAACGCTTGGCGGGACATGGCTAACTAGTCCCTTCAACTTCTGAAAGTTAACTTATTTAAGTGTAGCATGTACTAGTTACTCCGTGACTATACTATGAGAGGGCTTAAACAGGTTGAACAGCTGCACACAACGCTTGGCGGGACAAGGCTAACTAATCCCTTCAACTTCCGGAAGTTAATTTATTTATGTGTAGCATGTACTAGTTCCTCAGTGACTATACTACAAGAGGACTTAACAGGTTGAACAGCTTCACACAACGCTTGGCGGGACAAGGCTAACTAATCCCTTCAACTTCCGGAAGTTAACTTATTTAAGTGTAGCATGTACTAGTTTTCCGTGGCTATACTATGAGAGGGCTGAAACAGGTTGAACAGCTGCACACAACGCTTGGCGGGACAAGGCTAACTAATCTCTTCAACTTCCGGAAGTTAATTTATTTAAGTGTAGCATGTACTACTTACTCCGTGACTATACTATGAGAGGGCTTAAACAGGTTAAACAGATTCACACAACGCTTGGCCGGACAAGGCTAACTAATCTCTTCTACTTCCGGAAGTTAATTTATTTATGTGTAGCATGTACTAGTTCCTCAGTGACTATACTACAAGAGGACTTAACAGCTTGAACAGCTTCACACAACGCTTGGCGGGACAAGGCTAACTAATCTCTTCTACTTCCGGAAGTTAATTTATTTAAGTGTAGCATGTACTAGTTCCTCAGTGACTATACTATGAGAGGGCTTAAACAGGTTAAACAGTTTCAAACAACGCTTTGCGGGACAAGGCTAACTAATCTCTTATACTTAAGGAAGTTAATTTATTTAAGTGTAGCATGTGCTAGTTACTCAGTGACTATACTATGAGAGGGCTAAAATAGGGTGAACAGCTGCACACAATGCTTGGCGGGACAATGCTAACTAATCTCTTCAACTTCCGGAAGCTAACTTATTTAAGGGTAGCATGTACTAGTTACTCAGTGACTATACTACGAGAGGACATGAACAGGTTGAACAGCTTCAAACAACGCTTGGCGGGACAAGGCTAACTAATCTCTTCAACTTCCGGAAGTTAATTTATTTAAGTGTAGCTTGTTACTCAGTGACTATACTATGAGAGGGCTAAAACAGGGTGAACAGTTGCACACAACGCTTGGTGGGACATGGATAACTAATCTCTTCTACTTCCGGAAGTTAATTTATTTAAGTGTAGCATGTGCTAGTTACTCAGTGACTATATTATGAGAGGACTTAAACAGGTTGAACAGCTTCACACAACGCTTGGCGGGACAAGGCTAACTAATCTCTTCAACTTCCGGAAGTTAATTTATTTAAGTGTAGAATGTGCTAGTTACTCAGTGACTATATTATGAGAGGACTTAAACAGGTTGAACAGCTTCACACAACGCTTGGCGGGACAAGGCTAACTAATCTCTTCAACTTCCGGAAGTTAATTTATTTAAGTGTAGCATGTGCTAGTTACTCAGTGACTATACTATGAGAGGGCTAAAACAGGGTGAACAGTTGCACACAACGCTTGGTGGGATAAGGATAACTAATCTCTTCTACTTCCGGAAGTTAATTTATTTAAGTGTAGAATGTACTAGTTACTCAGTGACTATACTACGAGAGGACATGAACAGGTTGAACAGCTTCAAACAACGCTTGGCGGGACAAGGCTAACTAATCTCTTCAACTTCCGGAAGTTAATTTATTTAAGTGTAGCATGTGCTAGTTACTCAGTGACTATACTACGAGAGGACATAAACAGGTTGAACAGCTTCACACAACGCTTGGCGGGACAAGGCTAACTAATCTCTTCAACTTCCGGAAGTTAATTTATTTAAGTGTAGCATGTGCTAGTTACTCAGTGACTATACTATGAGAGGGCTAAAACAGGGTGAACAGTTGCACACAACGCTTGGTGGGACATGGATAACTAATCTCTTCTAATTCCGGAAGTTAATTTATTTAAGTGTAGCATGTGCTAGTTACTCAGTGACTATATTATGAGAGGACTTAAACAGGTTGAACAGCTTCACACAACGCTTGGCGGGACAAGGCTAACTAATCTCTTCAACTTCCGGAAGTTAATTTATTTAAGTGTAGAATGTGCTAGTTACTCAGTGACTATATTATGAGAGGACTTAAACAGGTTGAACAGCTTCACACAACGCTTGGCGGGACAAGGCTAACTAATCTCTTTAACTTCCGGAAGTTAATTTATTTAAGTGTAGCATGTGCTAGTTACTCAGTGACTATACTATGAGAGGGCTAAAACAGGGTGAACAGTTGCACACAACGCTTGGTGGGACAAGGATAACTAATCTCTTCTACTTCCGGAAGTTAATTTATTTAAGTGTAGAATGTACTATTTACTCAGTGACTATACTACGAGAGGACATGAACAGGTTGAACAGCTTCAAACAACGCTTGGCGGGACAAGGCTAACTAATCTCTTCAACTTCCGGAAGTTAATTTATTTAAATGTAGCATGTGCTAGTTACTCAGTGACTATACTACGAGAGGACATAAACAGGTTGAACAGCTTCACACAACGCTTGGCGGGACAAGGCTAACGAATCTCTTCAACTTCCGGAAGTTAATTTATTTAAGTGTAGCATGTGCTAGTTACTCAGTGACTATACTATGAGAGGGCTAAAACAGGGTGAACAGTTGCACACAACGCTTGGTGGGACAAGGCTAACTAATCTCTTCAACTTCCGGAAGTTATTTATTTAAGTGTAGCATGTACTAGTTACTCAGTGACTATACTACGAGAGGACATGAACAGGTTGAACAGCTTCAAACAACGCTTGGCGGGACAAGGCTAACTAATCTCTTCAACTTCCGGAAGTTAATTTATTTAAATGTAGCATGTGCTAGTTACTCAGTGACTATACTACGAGAGGACATAAACAGGTTGAACAGCTTCACACAACGCTTGGCGGGACAAGGCTAACGAATCTCTTCAACTTCCGGAAGTTAATTTATTTAAGTGTAGCATGTGCTAGTTACTCAGTGACTATACTATGAGAGGGCTAAAACAGGGTGAACAGTTGCACACAACGCTTGGTGGGACAAGGATAACTAATCTCTTCTACTTCCGGAAGTTAATTTATTTAAGTGTAGAATGTGCTAGTTACTCAGTGACTATACTACGAGAGGACATAAACAGGTTGAACAGCTTCACACAACGCTTGGCGGGACAAGGCTAACGAATCTCTTCAACTTCCGGAAGTTAATTTATTTAAGTGTAGCATGTGCTAGTTACTCAGTGACTATACTATGAGAGGGCTAAAACAGGGTGAACAGTTGCACACAACGCTTGGTGGGACAAGGCTAACTAATCTCTTCAACTTCCGGAAGTTAATTTATTTAAGTGTAGCATGTGCTAGTTACTCAGTGACTATACTACGAGAGGACATAAACAGGTTGAACAGCTTCACACAACGCTTGGCGGGACAAGGCTAACTAATCTCTTCAACTTCCGGAAGTTAATTTATTTAAGTGTAGCATGTGCTAGTTACTCAGTGACTATACTATGAGAGGGCTAAAACAGGGTGAACAGTTGCACACAACGCTTGGTGGGACATGGATAACTAATCTCTTCTAATTCCGGAAGTTAATTTATTTAAGTGTAGCATGTGCTAGTTACTCAGTGACTATATTATGAGAGGACTTAAACAGGTTGAACAGCTTCACACAACGCTTGGCGGGACAAGGCTAACTAATCTCTTCAACTTCCGGAAGTTAATTTATTTAAGTGTAGAATGTGCTAGTTACTCAGTGACTATATTATGAGAGGACTTAAACAGGTTGAACAGCTTCACACAACGCTTGGCGGGACAAGGCTAACTAATCTCTTTAACTTCCGGAAGTTAATTTATTTAAGTGTAGCATGTGCTAGTTACTCAGTGACTATACTATGAGAGGGCTAAAACAGGGTGAACAGTTGCTCACAACGCTTGGTGGGACAAGGATAACTAATCTCTTCTACTTCCGGAAGTTAATTTATTTAAGTGTAGAATGTACTAGTTACTCAGTGACTATACTACGAGAGGACATGAACAGGTTGAACAGCTTCAAACAACGCTTGGCGGGACAAGGCTAACTAATCTCTTCAACTTCCGGAAGTTAATTTATTTAAATGTAGCATGTGCTAGTTACTCAGTGACTATACTACGAGAGGACATAAACAGGTTGAACAGCTTCACACAACGCTTGGCGGGACAAGGCTAACGAATCTCTTCAACTTCCGGAAGTTAATTTATTTAAGTGTAGCATGTGCTAGTTACTCAGTGACTATACTATGAGAGGGCTAAAACAGGGTGAACAGTTGCACACAACGCTTGGTGGGACAAGGCTAACTAATCTCTTCAACTTCCGGAAGTTATTTATTTAAGTGTAGCATGTACTAGTTACTCAGTGACTATATTATGAGAGGACTTAAACAGGTTGAACAGCTTCACACAACACTTGGCGGGACAAGGCTAACTAATCCCTTCAACTTTCGGAAGTTACTTTTTTATCATGTGTTGTAGTGATGATTGGTATTATATACTAACCTTCATGTTCTGATAAGTCAATCTGCTATGAAAATGAGCTACATCATTTGATTTTACTCTTATGAAAATACGTTAAACCAAGAAAATTGATAATTAAACAGTTATATTATGTATCCGGCCTTTTTTAAGAGCATTATATAATATATTCTATGCTTTAAATTAGTAGTCCAGAATTCCAGAATTAGTATCGTAGGTATATGTTAAAATAAGTTTCAAACCTTCAGAAACAAGCACCAACCAGATTATATCCCTAGAACAATCCGAAATAATCGATTGCTTGAAGACGAGTAGAAAGCCGAACACACTATCAATGAGTTAAATCTTGCAATACACATTGGAAACCTGAACAGACATGCACGTTACAAACTACCGCACTCATGCCTAGCCTTACGCACAGTTGAAGGTGACGTTGCACGTTACATACTTCTGCACTCATTCTTAGCCTCACGTACAGGTGAAGGCACGATGCACGTTACAAACAACCACACTCATACGTAGCCTCACGTACAGGTGAAGGCACGGTGCACGTTACAAACAACCGCACTAATACGTAGCCTCACGTACAGTTGAAGGCACGGTGCACGTTACAAACAACCGCATTCATAGGTAGCCTAACGTACAGTTGAAGGCACGATGCACGTTACAAACAACCGCACTCATACGTGGCCTCACGTACAGGAGAAGGCACGATGCACGTTACAAACAACCGCACTCATACGTAGCCTCACGTACAGGTGAAGGCACGGTGCACGTTACAAACTAACGCACTCATACGTAGCCTCACGTACAGAAGAAGGCACGATGCACGTTACAAACTAACGCACTCATACGTAGCCTCACGTACAGGAGAAGGCACGATGCACGTTACAAACTAACGTACTCATACGTAGCCTCACGTACAGGAGAAGGCACGATGAACGTTACAAACTAACGCACTCATACGTAGCCTCACGTACCGGAGAAGGCACGATGCACATTACAAACTAACGCACTTATACGTAGCCTCACGTACAGGAGAAGGCACGATGCACGATACAAACTAACGCACTCATACGTAGCCTCACGTACAGGAGAAGGCACGATGCACGTTACAAACTAACGCACTCATACTTAGCCTCATGTACAGGAGACGGCACGATGCACGTTACAAACTAACGTACTCATACGTAGCCTCGCGTACAGGAGAAGGCACGATGCACGTTACAAACTAACGCACTCATACGTAGCTTCACGTACAGGAGAAGGAACGATGCACGTTACAAACAACCGCACTCATACGTAGCCTCACGTACAGGTGAAGGCACGGTGCACGTTACAAACAACCGCACTCATACGTAGCCTCACGTACAGTTGAAGGCACGGTGCACGTTACAAACAACCGCACTCTTAGGTAGCCTAACGTACAGTTAAAGGTACGATGCACGTTACAAACAACCACACTCATACGTGGCCTCACGTACAGGTGAAGACACGGTGAACGTTACAAACAACCGCACTCATACTTAGCCTCATGTACAGGAGACGGCACGATGCACGTTACAAACTAACGTACTCATACGTAGCCTCACGTACAGGAGAAGGCACGATGCACGTTACAAACTAACGCACTCATACGTAGCCTCACGTACAGGAGAAAGCACGATTCAAGTTACAAACTAACGTACTCATACGTAGCCTCACGTACAGGAGAAGGCACGATGCACGTTACAAACTAACGCACTCATACGTAGCTTCACGTACAGGAGAAGGAACGATGCACGTTACAAACAACCGCACTCATACGTAGCCTCACGTACAGGTGAAGGCACGGTGCACGTTACAAACAACCGCACTCATACGTAGCCTCACGTACAGTTGAAGGCACGGTGCACGTTACAAACAACCGCACTCATAGGTAGCCTAACGTACAGTTAAAGGCACGATGCACGTTACAAACAACCACACTCATACGTGGCCTCACGTACAGGTGAAGGCACGGTGAACGTTACAAACAACCGCACTCATACGTAGCCTCGCGTTCAGGTGAAGGCACGGTGCACTTACAAACAACCGCACTCATACGTGGCCTCACGTACAGGAGAAGGCACGTTGTACGTTACAAACAACCGCACTCATACGTAGCCTCACGTACAGGTGAAGGCAAGGTGCACGTTACAAACTAACGCACTCATACGTAGCCTCACGTACAGAAGAAGGCACGATGCACGTTACAAACTAACGCACTCATACGTAGCCTCACGTACAGGAGAAGGCACGATTCACGTTACAAACTAACGTACTCATACGTAGCCTCACGTACAGGAGAAGGCACGATGCACGTTACAAACTAACGCACTCATACGTAGCCTCACGTACCGGAGAAGGCACGATGCACGTTACAAACTAACGCACTTATACGTAGCCTCACGTACAGGAGAAGGCACGATGCACGTTACAAACTAACGCACTCATACGTAGCCTCACGTACAGGAGAAGGCACGATGCACATTACAAACGAACGCACTCATACTTAGCCTCATGTACAGGAGACGGCACGATGCACGTTACAAACTAACGCACTCATACGTAGCCTCACGTACAGGAGAAAGGACGGTGCACGTTACAAACTAATGCACTCATACGTGGCCTCACGTACAGGAGAAGGCACGATGCACGTTACAAACAACCGCACTCATACGTGGCCTCACGTACAGGAGAAGGCACGATGCACGTTACAAACATCCGCACTCATACGTAGCCTCACGTACAGGAGAAAGCACGATGCACGTTACAAACTAACGCACTCATACGTAGCCTCACGTACAGGAGAAGGCACGATGCACGTTACAAACATCCGCACTCATACGTAGCCTCCCGTACAGTTGAAGGCACGGTGCACGTTACAAACAACCGCACTCATAGGTAGCCTAACGTACAGTTAAAGGTACGATGCACGTTACAAACAACCACACTCATACGTGGCCTCACGTACAGGAGAAGGCACGTTGTACGTTACAAACAACCGCACTCATACGTAGCCTCACATACAGGTGAAGGCACGGTGCACGTTACAAACTAACGCACTCATACGTAGCCTCACGAACAGGAGAAGGCACGATGCACGTTACAAACTAACGTACTCATACGTAGCCTCACGTACAGGAGAAGGCACGATGCACGTTACAAACTAACGCACTCATACGTAGCCTCACGAACAGGAGAAGGCACGATGCACGTTACAAACTAACGTACTCATACGTAGCCTCACGTACAGGAGAAGGCACGATGCACGTTACAAACTAACGCACTCATACGTAGCCTCACGTACCGGAGAAGGCACGATGCACGTTACAAACTAACGCACTTATACGTAGCCTCACGTACAGGAGAAGGCACGATGCACGTTAAAAACTAACGCACTCATACGTAGCCTCACGTACAGGAGAAGGCACGATGCACGTTACAAACTAACGCACTCATACTTAGCCTCATGTACAGGAGACGGCACGATGCACGTTACAAACTAACGCACTCATACGTAGCCTCACGTACAGGGGAAAGGACGGTGCCCGTTACAAACTAATGCACTCATACGTGGCCTCACGTACAGGAGAAGGCACGATGCACGTTACAAACAACCGTACTCATACGTGGCCTCACGTACAGGAGAAGGCACGATGCACGTTACAAACTAACGCACTCATACGTAGCTTCACGTACAGGAGAAGGAACGATGCACGTTACAAACAACCGCACTCATACGTAGCCTCACGTACAGGTGAAGGCACGGTGCACGTTACAAACAACCGCACTCATACGTAGCCTCACGTACAGTTGAAGGCACGGTGCACGTTACAAACAACCGCACTCATAGGTAGCCTAACGTACAGTTAAAGGCACGATGCACGTTACAAACAACCACACTCATACGTGGCCTCACGTACAGGTGAAGGCACGGTGAACGTTACAAACAACCGCACTCATACGTAGCCTCGCGTTCAGGTGAAGGCACGGTGCACTTACAAACAACCGCACTCATACGTGGCCTCACGTACAGGAGAAGGCACGTTGTACGTTACAAACAACCTCACTCATACGTAGCCTCACGTACAGGTGAAGGCACGGTGCACGTTACAAACTAACGCATTCATACGTAGCCTCACGTACAGAAGAAGGCACGATGCACGTTACAAACTAACGCACTCATACGTAGCCTCACGTACAGGAGAAGGCACGATTCACGTTACAAACTAACGTACTCATACGTAGCCTCACGTACAGGAGAAGGCACGATGCACGTTACAAACTAACGCACTCATACGTAGCCTCACGTACCGGAGAAGGCACGATGCACGTTACAAACTAACGCACTTATACGTAGCCTCACGTACAGGAGAAGGCACGATGCACGTTACAAACTAACGCACTCATACGTAGCCTCACGTACAGGAGAAGGCACGATGCACGTTACAAACTAACGCACTCATACTTAGCCTCATGTACAGGAGACGGCACGATGCACGTTACAAACTAACGCACTCATACGTAGCCTCACGTACAGGAGAAAGGACGGTGCACGTTACAAACTAATGCACTCATACGTGGCCTCACGTACAGGAGAAGGCACGATGCACGTTACAAACAACCGCACTCATACGTGGCCTCACGTACAGGAGAAGGCACGATGCACGTTACAAACATCCGCACTCATACGTAGCCTCACGTACAGGAGAAAGCACGATGCACGTTACAAACTAACGCACTCATACGTAGCCTCACGTACAGGAGAAGGCACGATGCACGTTACAAACAACCGCACTCATACGTAGCTTCACGTACAGGAGAAGGCACGATGCATGTTACAAACATCCGCACTCATACGTAGCCTCACGTACAGGAGAAAGCACGATGCACGTTACAAACTAACGCACTCATACGTAGCCTCACGTACAGGAGAAGGCACGATGCACGTTACAAACAATCGCACTCATACGTAGCTTCACGTACAGGAGAAGGCACGATGCACGTTACAAACAACCGCACTCTTACGTAGCCTCACGTACAGTAGAAGGCACGATGCACGTTACAAACTAACGCACTTGTACGTAGCCTCACGTACAGGAGAAGGCACGATGCACGTTACAAACTAACGCACTCATACGTAGCCTCACGTACAGCAGAAGGCACGATGCACGTTACAAACTAACGCACTTGTACGTAGCCTCACGTACAGGAGAAGGCACGATGCACGTTACAAACAACCGCACTCATACGTAGCCTCACGTGCGTGTGGAGGTTCATAACACACGTGCTGTCGCAATAGCCTTATACATTCGCAGACTCACTTAAACTTTTTGTCACCACACTCAAAGAACATCTTTAGGGTCATGGTCATGGTCTTAAATTTAACCCTAAGAAATAGTCATTTTTTCACTTTTGCCCTTCTTTAACAGAAATGCCTTTCGGAATTATTCTTTGTGGATTTCCTTGAGTGGCGATTCATTGGCTAGTTCTGTCATAGTAAACATTCTTGGAATATTGTTTGACCAACAGTTAACCTTCTCAAGTCATACTCAGACTGTCTATTATATTAGCAATTAAAGTTCTTTTTAGGTATTAGAAGTTACTCCAGGAGAAAGCAATGTTAAACATTGTTAACGACGATGATATTTCCGGCAATTTTATAAGCTCTCCCAGTCTTTGGATGTACATTACCTCAGCATAACACTGTGTTATTTCAGAGGTTAAAAAACTCAGCTGTTTGGTTTGTGCATAGACTTAGAAATGTTTACCTTGTCAGTCAACACTGTAGAACAGCAAAACTTCTCCCAAAAAATATCCAGATTCCAG